>OX454525.1:80562280-86304101 GCA_949715645.1 Portevinia maculata | reverse complement strand
CTGACAGACAGACAGACGGACCGACGGACGGAAATTAGGGATACACCTTTGAACTTCTCTATAGTCGTAATTTCATACCTCATTTTGAGTTCGAAAGTTCAGCACCAATGCAATATTTGTCTGTTTAGTATACTGAGAGCGCCAATGAACTTGCCACGTCGAATCAGTCGGTTCTCGTTCGATCACCGCAATTAAACGCGACGTAGGGCGTGGTTAGTACTTAGAGGGTGGACCACTTGGGAATACCGGGTGTTGTTGGCACCTCTTACGAACGTCTGACAAACATCCAAGAGCATCAAATTGTCATGAGAAAGCTTCTCAAATTTGCCGTTCGGATTCGGCGTAAAACTGTAGGTCCCTCCACTTCACATGAAAGTGGTTGGAGAAGCTAGGTTCAGGTCCGTTAAGGCCTAATAAGTAGGTAAGGTATGTATGTAGTATACTGAAGTATACAAGAAAGTTACAAATTAAAACATACGAAATGTTAGAATGTAGTACCTATGTGGAAGGATCTACAAAGTATGCAGTACGTCGTACAAAACATTCAAATATGCATGTAGATACGTACTACATATTTAGTATAAGTATCAACGGTAAACAGGTATCCATAACTCCTCATACAATTTATTTTGAGAATTGTGTCTACCTGCCTACAGCTCCACATTTCAACTTAGCAGCAACTTTTTTCAAAATCAAAATGTTAAATGCTCCATACTCTCGCCAAAATATTCTAGCGCACACGCGGTCGGCGCAGGGAAGAGCACGTTATACACAGAGTGGTTTTTTATATTTCACTTCCAATCCGATCAGTTGGTTAGGTTACGCTAATGCATTAAGATCGTGCCGCAACTTTCGAGCGGCATATTGTGTTTATCTCTCGTACTTAAAAAAAACACTACACACAATCACTTATCAATGAAAGATTTTTGATTTCGAGCTGTGTTCTCTTTTAAAATTTATTGACGTTGATATCGTTTCTGTTAATATTTTTGGTGATCATCTTGTTTACTTAACTCGTTCCTTCTTAATAATGCGCGACGTTTACTTATTCTGATTCACTCGCGCAACCGTGTGCAATATCCGGCGGCGTGCTGATAAGACGCGTACTATTTCATTGTTATGATTTTAATTATATTTCAATATTCCGTCAGATTAAGGAATGTTTTAACCACCTTGTAGGACCTTGAATTCTCAAACCCGATCGGTACCTAGTGTTTGTTTTGGTTTCCTTTAGAAAAAAGTGCATATATTGTGGCTAGTGAAAAATAATTTAAATAATAAATATACCGGTGGATATAAAAAATGTATAAAGTTAAAGATGCGAATATGTTTACCGCGTGCTTTGTTATAGTGTTAACCTCTGAAAACCGCCTACAAAAATAAATAAATAAGTTCATACCTACATACATACAGCAACTTAAAAAAAAAATCATTCATAAAGGTTTCATTGGAGCTCGATCCGTCCGTCGCGTCACAGTCGTTTTGCCCACATACATACCCAACGCTTTTCTATACCGAACGAGGAGAGATGATATGTCAAATGAGAAATGACATGCGCGATCGATAGTTGCTTTTGGTTGTTTGTTTATTAAAGGTGTGTAGGTACATTATTATTATTATTTTCATAAAATATTCACATTTAATGACTGTTACGAATGCATAGATACATTTTGTTCACCTTTAGCGAGGTTTTTTTCGTTTGCGTTGATCTTTTGGTAGATGTATCGCGATCGGTTGAATGATTTATGGAACTGATTAAGAGCCAACTGAAATCTGTTACTACTAGTACTTGCGATCATCGACACAGTTTATTTACATTCTCTGCCTCTTGTTCATATTGATTGCTGATGCTGAGAGTGATCTCTTGACAGCAGCGAAAAAGATCAAAGATCTCGGTCTCGTAATCAAAATCGTTGCCATTTGTGCTCGCAGTCGCCGATGCCGTCGTCGCCAATGTCTGTCGTTGTCGTTTTTTAATCGTCGGCATTCTGAATGGGGGATCATATTCAATATTTTTTTTACAAACGTGGTTAGCTATATCCGCAGTTTTGAGACGTTGCATCTCTATTTCGAACTCCCAGTGCTAGTTGATATTGTGGGGGTGGATTGTTTTTGTGTAGTATTGCCACCTAGTGATCCGGAATCAGTTAAGTGCTCTTTAGAGTTCATTGCGATTTTAAGTGTTGTTCACAAGTAAGCGAGTAAATATTTGCGAATAAGGTTAAAAGTGAATCACGCCTTGATCGGTTAAGATCTCCTACTTATTATTTATTTGTTAAATTATTTTCATTAATCAGAAATGCCTATGCCATAATAATTAAATATCTGCCCACTAGAGCGTAAGAGTGTACCATGATCTGCAGTATATTGAGTTTATGGCTAAAAATAAATCGTATTCGCTAAAAAGCCCACCAAGTCGACATCTTGTGCGCGTCACCCCTTCACCTTAGCTGCTGTGTTTACCCAAGCTCCTCGTCCTAGAAGAACAACCACCCGTCTTTAGAATGAATATATATCCTCGGCATCTTCGCCACGAGTATAGTAGACACCGTAGCAATCGTATCGTAACCCGGGCGAATAAATATATATTTTCGAACTACCCACCTCTTTGCGCGCACACAGTTGTCGTTCTGTTTCAATCTTTTTCTTTTGGATTATTTTTTAAAGAAAAGAAAGAAAATTCACTACCTACACACGTCTACGCACGGCGAGAGAGCACAGACCTTATGACCTATGTTCCCCAAGCGTTTCGACATTCAGCAAAAGATCAACAAAAAGTCGGAAATTCTAAAAATACTCGCATAGCATACAGCTCGTGTCTGGTTATAGCTTGACTGTTTGGTTCGCTATACAACCACAAAGATACGTATTTGGGGATATACTTTGTGTGTTGCTTATATCTGTGGGTATAATAAAAGCCGATATTTATGCACCAAAGTCTACAAGACATGTGGAAAATGTGACAACATTTTACACTTTTTCGCCAAAAACTGCACAATATAAAGTACAGAGATTCTTTTTGTAGGTAGGTACCTACCTCAAAAGTTTAAGTTTACATGATGCAGTATTGTTTTCATATATCAAATAAGCCAAATAATAAGTACGTCAGTTGGGAGGAGTTCATTCAGTCACAAGGGAAGAGAATAACCAAAAGTTCAGGAAAAAATATACTTTCTGACATGGTTTTGCGCAATCTTATCAAATGGTTTATGTTTTTGTTTATTTTTAGGCAGTTTTTTTTATTATTTATTTAACTATTTAGTGAAATATAGCGGATTAGATTTCGTTTTCCGTCACATTTGATGTTGTGAATATACGATAGGTAGCTTTGTTGTTTCTCCCTTGCCGAGCTGATAAAAACATTCAACCGGGGACTAGATTACGAATTCTAAATACGTTTCTTGTGTCACGACCCACACCTCTGGGTCGTCAGCAGCCGAATAATCGATTGGTCGAAGATTGTATTAATAAACGCTTAAGCTTTCGAGTTTTACTAAATAAATATACGCAGTCATTTAAAGTGATAGTGTAAGGTGATCAACCATATACGCATGCTTTCACGCCCTCGGAATGCTAATGTTTAATTAAATTTGCCAAGTGTATTTTGATACATTTAAAAATTTGAATAATTTTTGCGACACTGTTGACTGTGTTGATTTCTTTTGGATTATTCAGGCTGTTTGGGAGTTAAACAAATTAGCATATTACGAAGTTTTTGGTTAAAACCAGTCGCGTTCGAGACTATCTTATATTAATTATAAATTAAGGCACACTATTGTATGCGTAGATGGTTAAGTTAATGCATACTTCTAATATATTTAATACTATGAACCTTTTGTAAATGTAGTTGTAAGCACAAATCTTTTCTTAAATCTTCTTATGATCTTGCTGTCGAAGCACAAAAGAAATCTAACGAAATTCGTATGTAATAAACAAGCGGAACCTAACGAATATTGGTTCGCATCAGCCTATTAATTGTTTGGGAATATTCGTGATCCGCGCTATTGAATTAAAGTTAGATTGTAGCACCACCTACCTATAAAGTGTTCTCCCTAAATAACCTACATATGGTGTGAATATAGTCTCAATGCAACCATTGGTATAGAAGTATTATTGCAACTCAACCTCCTGGATAACTCATAATTATTCTCAAAGGAATACTTCGACTGTTCCTCAGATTCAAATGGATGACGAGTGTAATACATGGTCAAATTTATTGAGGCTAAACACGCAGTGCTCATAAACGCTATTTGATGGTTTCTCCTGTTGTCGCTATCATATGTAGTTAGGAAAAATTTCACAACGATAAATGAGCACAGGAGCAATCACTGATTTTGCCATAGCTACCCTTATCTTCAAGCGTGTGCATTTTTTTGTGGTCCATGGATTTGGATTGCTGAGTTGTTTAGCAAGATCGATGGAAAACATGAAATGTATTTTTGGAATAAAATCAATAAAAGCTTAAATTCGTGCACTATTATCATCTTCTTAACCTTTACTACCATAGTTAAAAGGCTGTTTTATTTTTGGCATAATCATACACCAGATGATAAAACCTGTTGTTGCTTCTTGAGCTTAGAAAGATTCTAATTTTAAATTCATATCTAGATTTATGTCAACGATAGTCGGTATCTTATCATTTGAAAAACTTGAAAAAAACTTGAAAAATGTCATTGGATTCTTTATATTAAAACAGATAATATTTCGTTGAAATAGTTAGCATTTCTTACTTTTTCAACCACGAAGTCTAACAAAATATGAATGTGCATAAGTGTCCCAGATTAATCGACTTTCCGACCCGGAGATATTTTTGTTCATTGATTCAGAGATTGGTACATCACATTGACGGGTGGGACAGGATCACAAGTTCATATACTGGCCCACACTTACCTCTTGCAAAAGCCTGACAAAAATTCAAGACAACAAGCTGTAATGCGAAGCTTTTTTTATATCCCGTTCGGGTTGGCGTATAATTGTATATCGCTGTCATATATGGCAAAAATATAACTTCGCACACACGAATTTTTAGAGAAGCTATAGTCTTTTCCAGAATTGCTGTAATAGTAGATAATTTCGTGCTCCAAACTTTTGGACAAAATTACAAGTACAATAAGCTTTACTATAATTTCAACATCAACATGGTAAACCGAAAATAATCGCATACGAGTATTATATAATTGGGTGAACAAATATTTTATATTTTTAAACACCACTTTTCATTGATGTTCATTAATTGGGTTATTATTAATGACTGCATAATGCATTTTAACTCATTAACATAAACCATCAGACTGAATAGTACATTCCATGCATTTACAAAGCCACGAAACAATCTTGTCTTGTCAATAGCTTTGTCTATCACTAAACTGCATACCTTTTCAAATGCAAAATTTATCATTAGATGCTGTTTGCCTTAAATTAGTTCTCTTCCTGAAAAATTCTTGTGATAGCACAGTTCTCTATCACCTTTGTTCCAAGGCATTATTTAATATGCACGCGATTTTAAAGTATCTTATCAGTATCGCCCTAATTTGAACAAGTTTAGTTTTATATGTGTACATATCCAACTGAAAATCCGTAAAATACGACGACGAATTGCAGCACATGTGCTTTTAAAGTCAACTAATTTGTAACTGAATTGAGTGGATCAACTTATTCTATCGTTCATTCAGCACGATTTTTGAATATAAATGGTCTTTCATTAGTGACTAGACAACTTCAAACTTTCAGTGTGAACGCACCCTTAAACCAATTATCGAACTGTCAATGTCATAGTATTCAGTAAAATCAACATGTTCATCATGGTGACGGCTATTTCTGCCATGCTCGTGTTCTCAAACACAAACTATTTTACATATATTTCATGAAATAAAGAATCTAATCTATCTATCTATCTAATCTATCTGGTGAAGTACAAGAAGGAACAACGTATACAAATAATTAAAATTTACTACCGAAATTCCGAGTTGGTGGTCGCAACGTTAAGAGCGTTACCGCCAATTTTTGGCCGTAATTCTCGTTACAGTAGACAATCAATTCATAGTCTAGTGAAAAAATTTGAGTCAAAATATTCGCTGCTTGATGTTGCCGGGTCAGTGAGACTACGTTTTGTTCGAGGTGTGGAGAATATTGCTGCCGTAGAGGCGTCTGTGTCGCAAACCAGCCAAATCAGTCAATTTCCCGGCGTTCTCAAGAATTCGTCCACTCCCAGACTATATTATGGCGAATTTTGCGTAAGGATCATGGCCTACATCCTAACAAGATCAAGCTGGCTCAAGAACTTAAGCCACTTGATCATATGAAGCTACGTACGTTCTCGAATTGGGCAGGACATGATGGAAGAAAATGAAGAATTTTATCGCAAAATCATCTTCAGCGATGAAGGGCATTTTTGGTTAAACGTCTTCGTCAATAAGCAAATTTGCAAGGCTTTGCCAATTTACCACTTGCTTCATCAATGAAAATATTGGAAAAAAGCAAGGCCGTCCCAACGACCATACCACGTCGAGTTAATTGGTTCTCGTCAGATCACCGTAATTAAACGACGTTGGGCGCGGTTAGTACGTAGATTTGAACCGTTTGAGAACAACCGCGTGTCGTTGGCCAGTCCCATCTACAGAGTTGAGGTAGATAATATACGTGGTATCACAATGGACCTAAATTGGTCTAAGTGTGTCGGCTTCTGCCGACAGCCACATAACCCTAACCTAACCTAAGGCCGTCCCAAAATCATGCCTAGGAAGCGAGCTGGTAATGAGGCTTGTTTTAAAGTTCCAACCAATTTCAAAACTTGAGCATCAATGCCATTGCCACTGCCAAGTAAGCGACTTTGTAATGTCACCTGTTTTTAAATTTCAAACTTTTTTAAAACTTGTTCGTCGATGGCATTACCGCTTCGCTTCCCTCCATGTAGGAGGGATAGTAAGACCTGGTTAATGGGTTGGACTACTAAACGAGGGATTCGAACCTGGAACGAATACAGTACCATCTAAAGATTTTTTATTATTTCATTCTAAGAACCTTCACACAAAAGTGTGTGCTTTTAAAGTTTGTTCTATCCCTGCAATATACTGACCTTACTATTCCCCTTCCCTTGCCTGCTATAACCACTTCCTGGCAACTAATGAAAGAAGACCTGCAAAAGGAAGCACGCCGCGTTAAAATTATGCATGAAGGGAGCGATGTTTAGCATGAAAGGCATCAAATAATACCATAGGTAATAAGTAAATTCCCTACTGAGTTCTGGCTAAACGGTGGTTGGGTGTTGAAGGATTAGGGTAAGCATTTATCTGCATTAACCTGGCGATGCAGTTAGCCGTAATTGACACAACACATCAATTGTGCTTAGTTAAACTAATCGATTTTGTAGCAGCTCGTAACACATTGATAAGTAGCACCAAATTGTCATGGCTAACAACCTGCCCCCCCCCCCCCCCCCCCCCCCCCGACCATGCTCGGTGCGCTGACAACCAAGCAGCCATAATGGCTCTTGACGCCTACGTTATCAAGTAAAAACTCGTGTGGGAATGCCTACACGGACTGAATAGACTAGGCAAGGATAACAGAATTTCCATCTGCTGGGTACCTGGCCATGTTGGCATTACAGGCAATGAGGCAGCGGACTCTCTGGCAAGAAAAGGGGCAGAGGAACCCTTCATAGGTCCTGAACCGTTCTGCGGGATAGGAGAACACACTATACGTGAAGAGTTCAGGAGACGGAGGAAGAAACAAGGGCAAAAGCCTTTCTCAACCTCCAAGGTCTGAGGCAAGCAAAGAAACTCTTAGGAAATTACAACCAAAAGAGATTCAAAGCTTGTATCGGCCTTAACAAAAACAAACTAAGAATCCTAACAGGCCTCCTCATGGGGCACTGCAGACTCAAGGAGCACCTGAGGAAAATTGGCATATCGGAGAACGGGCTCTGCAGATTCTGCAGTGAAACTGCCGAAACTCCAGACCACATACTAAAATTCTTTGGGGCACTGGCCCACAAAAGGATGAAATATTTGGGCAGGCACCAAATACCAGACAAGGACATACAAACCATGGACCCACAGCTCATTCTCAGATTCATCAAAGAAACTGGACTGGACGCTGTGCTCTAAGGAGTGTGACCTGCCAAGGATAAATCAGAGCAATACCTCGACATGCTTCACAAAGAAGTATCTAGAGAGGGCTCTGAAAGAGGGCATGAACCTCTCCGAGGCACAAGCAAGGGGACACAATAGACCAATAGGTCGCAGTGTAATATACCCTAACAAAATATTATTATTATTATTATTATGCTCGGTGCGAGGCACGGATCCTACATTTTAAACGTGTACATAATTCTAGTTACAAACGTCGACTCTTACCATTTTCTTGTTGCGGCAAAATTTAGAGCTTGACTATCAAACTAGATGGAGCTGTGAACTGCCTTAAAAAGGTGGAATTTGACGTCGTTGGACGCGTTAGCGCTTTTGGAGCAGCCAGAGTCTACGGAGCGGCTGAGCAAGAGACTCTCCTCTCACCATACAAGCGCTAACAATATGTGAACTGATATTGCAATGTAGGAGGTAACTATTCATCCCAGCCCAGAGAACAAGCCCGTGGTATGATGGTGAATGCGTTAACCAAAAGAAGGTTACAGAAGATTCACGTCTAAAAACACTGCAGACCAAAACAACGGCAAGAGTATCGAGCTAGGATAAGTGATAAGAATAAAGATCCTGCACAAAAAGAAACAGTCACCGAGCTCAAAGAAACCGAAGAGTCGCTAGCGCGATTGAAACATCGTCCAGAGATTTTGGAAGAAAGCGAAGCAACTTTCTGCTTCACCAAATCATCACCCAAGTATGAGTGAAAGAATGATTGACCTATGACTGACCTATGAACTCGATATGTCCTATCTACAAGTAAGGCGAGCCTATATCTTGCGGGAACTATAGGGCATATCGCAACTTAATGTCACATATACGATCATATACATCGTAATGTGTAAACATCTCTAGCCGTCCTGCAACACACTAATCGACACGTACTAGTGCCCGGCGGTTCAGAATTGGTACACTAAGGCAAATTCTGGAGGGTCTGGACTGAAATTCATTGTTCTTTTCCAGGATTTGCCTTAACGTCAAGATTTGGTCTATTGTCGATCTGCCGGGCCGGAAGCCACACTGGTACGTGTCAATTAGTATGGTGCAGAACAGCTTGGATATGCCTCACTAGTTCTTGCAAGACGTATGATCGCCTCCGTTTTTGAAGATGGGGCATATGGAGCTCATAGTCCAGTCATCGGGCATGCTTTCTTCCACCCATACTTGCTTACTTGTTGATTATTTGGTTCATGCGCCCTTCCAAAACATCACCTCCGTATTTTAACAGCTTCGCTGGTAAACTATCAGAGCCGGCGGTTCTTCTGGGGTGGCTGGTAACCTACGGTGGTCTCGGCTACCTACTTGATGATATCACGATATCGGTTCCACATATTGTTGGCGCTTGAAGGTGGGAATGCACAGCAACAGTAATAGCAATACACAAATAGTGGAAAGTAAAAATGTTGAAACGAAAGATTTGTATTATTTCTGTGAACTGTAAACTAAGGAATTATTTTTCTATCCAATTTCTATTTCAATTTTGTGTTCAATTTCTCAATTTGTTTGTGATATATTATTTTAAATATTCATCAGCAACATTTTAAGACAAAAATTGGGTCGACCTATTCGCTTAAAGTGGACCAAAAAAGCATTTTACGTATGACTATAACTGGGGCTTTAGGCTCGTTTTTTCACGGTATAAAAGAGTGGGTGGCGAAATAAATGTTGATAAGGCCCTGTTCACTGTAATAAATTTGACGCCTTTTGAAGTAACCCTAAAATGGATATATTGTTTATGGCAGGCTTAACTTAAATATGGGAACGTGAAGTTCAGACTTATGTCAATTTAAACGCATTAACTATCAAAATGCCAGCAAATTTTTAACAAACAAACGTTTGGACGAGCTAGGCCGTCTGTGGGCTACTATACCAAATATTATGAATCGTGATATATTTTTTTTTAAATGATAAACAAAATTCGAATATGTAAGTAGGTTGGTACCCTAGTAACGATTGCTAAGGTTTCATTTAGTTCTATGCAGCGCTGGGCAGCCAAATTGTAAGTCAAGTACATATTCTCATCCGTTGACGAAAATGCAGCTTCTGCAGTGGTACCAACTTTTGCATTAGAAGATCACTTAGCTCCCTACATTTTTCGAATAATAGAATTATCAATAATAAACAAAGATTTTCTAAATTGGCGTTATTCGTGTAAAATGAATTTATAAATATGCATATAGAGCCATTTTATACAATTTTTTAACGCCCTATACAATTTCTAATGCGAGTCCTGGACGAATTTTTTTAAGCTGAGGCCAAGAAGAAAATGGAAATCGACGACAAACTAAAACTACGAAAATAAATGATGATTTTGTTACAATGATGTTACCTTATTTGTAAACATAAATGGAGAACCCGGATCTTTTTTTTGGCTTCAAGAGTTACGTATGGATAATTATACATACATGGATGTTAAAAGGTACACTGATACACCGATCCTAAGCGATATCTGCGAACTTAAACTATTGTTTAGATAAGACAAGCATTAGGAAGCTGGTGGGCTTCCTGTCGGTTTTGTTTGGAGAATGATGAATCCTCCGAACACATTCTCTGTGAATCCCCGCCACTACATTGGTTATGAAGACAAATCTTCCACAGAGAAATGCGTTAGCCAGCAGAGTTGAGAAATTCTGCCGCTAAAGATATGTGCTAGCCTTCATAAGGGAAGCGATACTTCTCTTGGAATAGTAAACCCTTAAGATACAATAGAGCTTTCACGTCGCGGTGTCAGCCATTTTTTTATAAAAGAAATGGACAATCATTACATTTTATTTTACGAGCGCTTTAACTTCGAAAATGCACATAGTGGAGAGGGGCGCAAAAAGGACCAAACTAATTTTTGTTTAGTTTTTAACTCCATCTTAATATCAATAGCCAGAACTAATTAAAAACCTTCATGGACAGAGTGAAGTTGGTTTTAGTACAAATCATAAAATTGTGAAAACACACAAACAAACCTTCAATTTGTAAAAGATATCGAAACAGACGGCTAATATTCTGCCACCATTTTTGTTTTCATAAGGTTAATTATTTGTATTTGTGCGATTAATAAAAAAAAAGTTTAACAATATCTTTTCATCAAAAAAGTATTTTTTATTAAAAACTCCTTTCTTGGCAAAACGCAATACCAATACGTACGTTCTGGTTCGCCTTTTCGATTTAGTTTTCACTTGACCTTTAAAGATGGTTCGAATTTTCGTTCGAAAGACTTTAAGAGCTGCCACATGGACCAGCGAGGATCTACGAATAGCTACCGACGCTATAAAAAGCAATCAAATGGGTTATCTAAAAACGAGACAGATACTTAAGTTTCCGAAACTACCATTATTTGAAGACTTAAACGTAATGAGAGGCTACTTCTATTCCTATCACCAGAAAGTAAGCGTGGCAAAAATCTAAGTCTATTTTAAAAATGGACTGAAATGGACTTTATTTATCAGGTGGCAATGGTGCGATGGTAGTGTATTCACTAAGTGATTGGCAGGTCGTGCGTTCGAATCCCGACCAGGGCCATGATTTTTATGAATTGAATACACACAACAAAAACAAATCTCCCTAAAGCAATTTAGGCGCCACCTGTGGAGAAAAATATCCCATCGTACCAAACTTCTTTCCTATCCTTCTATTCTTTCATACAGTAAGTAGTGCCCAAAAATAGTCAATGAATCATTTGCTAGAAGCTAATTACAGTAACAAACAAAAATGCCTGCGCTGTGGTTTCCACTATAAGGGTACACTGTGTCCCTACAGAAAAAAGAAATCCCTTTAGCGCACGCGAATTATAAAAAAAAAAAAAAATTCTGCTCGATTTTTAGGAATATTTAAAAAATAAATAAATAAATATTAGGCGTTAACGGCCCATACAGGGCTTCTCCAACCACTTTCTTTGCGAAGTTTAAGGCATCTACAATTTTGAGCCGAATCCGAACGGCAAATTTGAGAAGCTTCTCATGACAATTGATACTCTTGGATGTTTGTCAGACGTTCGCAAGAGGTGGGGCAGTGGAAAAAAAGTCTAGATTTTACTTGGCCCCGGCGGGAATTGAACCGGTGACCTTTCGATTAGTAGTTCGACACACTAACCATTGAGCCACTGCTCCCTAGTTTAAAATTATGAAAGTCCAAACCTAAATGGTCCTTCTTGCCCTCTGGAGAACTATTATTTGAATCTTTAAGAAAGCCAAATTTTCACATGGTTTTGTAACTGTAGCAAATTTCTAACAAAGCTAGGTTTTGAAAAAACTGAGTTACCTTTAAAAGATCTTAGATATCACACTTTTCATCTTAGACAAAATCTTCTTTTTTGGTATGGAATTCCACACCTTCTTATTTGAAAGTCACTAATTTAAGATTGCATTCTTTGTATTGCATTCGATGAATCAACTCATAGTAAAATTTCAAATTTGATGGTGTTTTACGGGCTGAGTGGAATATAAGGGCTGATTTCAGCCATTTTTTTCAAAAAATACTAATTTTTAAATTGTTTCCTTCCTAGTGTTCTGATAACACTACCTCCATAAAAGATTTCATAATTTTTGTCCTTTTGAGGGCTAAGTCAGAGGTATGGGGAGGCTACCACGTCCCCTGAATAACAAATCACAAGGGAACTTTTACTACAACGTGACCAAGCCTACAACCAATGGAAATGTTTTACGTTGGCCACCCACCGCCATCTTTGCCATAGCTGCTGTAAGTTGTTAGTAAAATTAGATTGGCAAAAAAACGCATGTATAACATTAGGCTTAGTCCATCAATTATAAGATGACAATAATGGAAAAGTTTGAGAAAAATAGGGATTGGCAAGCAGTAATGAAAATATTGAAGTTGAAATTGTTAATCGTAAATTCGTTACACTGCCGTTTGATATTCCGTCTGATGCACTCATGGCTCACATAGTCACAGCTACTTTTTTCGCCTAGACCAGAAGATGCATTGGACTCCTCGTGTGTGTGTAGCTACATAGTGAAGTGTTTTTTGTCCGTCAACTTAAATGCTGTCATTATCGACGGAATACACCCTGCTGTTTGTTAATGCAGTTTTACCGCTAATTTTGCCAACACAAGCCTTTAGAGCCATTTTAATGACAGACTATTTTCCAAGTCAATGAAAATTGGCAAAAATCGTACCTAAGAAAGATAATAAGTTCAGACTTACTTCCGTCCTCCCTTTTCGATCCAAGGTATTCGAAAGAGTTGTTCAAAAGCAAATAGAAGCTCAGAAGGTAAAACATGCTATATCCTATACAGTCTGGTTTTCGACAAAAACATTACGATACTTCTGCCATAATAAATATTGTCGACGACATCAGGCAGGCATTAGATGAAGACCATGTCACCCTCCTTGCTCTTCGACAGCATCGATAATTTTTTGTAATACATCATACTCTGTAAACTGTAATAAAGTTTTAATTCCATATAACTTTTTGACAATTGCTATCAATTTATTGTCTTCTTATCTCTCTTATCTCTGTCATAGGAAACAATGGGTAGGTAACAATATTTCCATTTGTCTACCCACTGTAACAGCGGCCCCTTTAGGATTAATACTGGGGCCCCTGCTATTCTGCATCTACATTAACGAACATCCCTCAATAATTTCTTCGTCAACCATCTAAAGTTCCAAATAAAAAGTATAGAGTGCCAATATCTTTATGATTAGTTGAGAATAACCATTGTTGCGATTAAATGGCATGTGCTGTTACAATTACGTTATAAATTTGGTCATCACCAATTAATGCACCTGGGTGAGCTAATTCTGCACGAATTAAAAATACATGAACTCATTGAAGGTTGCGTTAATTTCATAAACATCAACCTGAAAAACATCTCGCTGTGGTCAAATAGAAATAGTCAGTTTTGAACCTACTTTCCAGTCAATACCCTCTACAGTTCTCCTATTGAATATAATGAAACAGCAAGAACTTTAACATGAGATAGGCGGTTGTAGGCAAAGTTTATGGTGTACTTCAAATGATATGGGCCTCGCAGAATTTCAACCCCTTTTAAACCGGTTTTATGCTTGCTTAAACATTGGTAATTCCAATATTAACAGTTGTATGCGAAGTTTTTCTTGCGACTGTGATGCGGTCAGAAGAAGAATACTTAATGTCGCATTTAACAATACTTACATTTATGGTTTGAGTTGATGAAAAAGACTGTATATCTAACTTTTGAGGCAAATTTTTAACATATCTCTCGATCAGCTACTACACAATAGTACGCTTATATTGCTATTCAATGTCATCCGAAGGCATGAACTTTGCTATCTGTTCGACAGATTGAGATTTTGTTCCTCACAGAGATCACAAACACTAATACATACGCGCTATAATTATTTAACATCAAAGAGACAGTCTTTTATCAATGCCACTCGACTATGGAACACTATCCCACGGCATGTTAGGAGATTAAGGGGTGCAGCACAGTTTCAGAGAGAGTTACTTTATTATTTCCAGTCAAATAATGACTGATAATGTAATATATCTGGATTGTATAAGAAGCCCAAAACTATCTTTTTAGATATTATATCTTGCTGTTTAGGTAAAAAATAACCACCTTAATAATCAAATAAATAAAAAATAAAATAAATAAATAAACTTTCCCGCACTGCAAATCCTTTAGCCGTGCGGAATTTCAAGATCATGCGATGATTGGAAGTGCGCCATAGTTTTGATGATCCATCAGGGAGTTGTTATTTTTTGTATTTTGAAGACCAGTTTCTCAGAAACTATTCAGTTATGTCAAATATTTTTGTAAAGTGTCTGTTTTGGAGTGATATTATCTAGCCATGGTTTATGGTGACTGCGACAATGCAAACTAAATAATCTAAAAAGTTTTTAAATAACGCTAACAAGTGTTTGTTTTTTTTGTTGCTTGCTAATAGTTAATGAACTTAAAGATAATGAGTTTGCCGAACAACGTTAACCCTTGAAACTTGACTTCCTATATTATGTTTTCTCAGATAGTTTATTTATTATCGGACATGAGGGGAGACGTTGATGCTATTCCTCCCAATATTTTTCTGGATGCTTGGAAGAGCTCATTCATAACACCGATTTATGATTGCTGGAAGATCCACATAGACTAATCTTACAAATTTTACAAATTCTATCGCAAACAACATGGAAAATGGGATGCAGTGCGATGTCATCTACACAGATTTTGCAAAACCATAGAAGGAGTCTGATGATCGGTTGTGGCCTCTCTATCACCCATTTCAGTCCAACTATGCTTGTCAAAATGTGGAATAAAATTAGAGAAACACAGAAAGAAAACATAGGGACGTGCTACAGTCCGCTTGGGCGAACTGTTGGATACCCTATTCTTATTCCTATCCCTCATAAGTGGGCGTGACAAAAGTCTAAGTATGGTTGAATTGTTAAGAACGCTCTACATATTTTGTTATATAACATTTAAAGGATTTTATCAAAAAAAACGCTCCCTAGCTCAAACTTGGGTGTTTCAATAAAATTGTTTTATTGAATTGTGGGCGTGTCAGTAGGCGGCTTTAAAAAAAATTAACACATGAGCATAAAGGGCCCCTACAGAGTATATATTATAAATTTCAGCTCCCTAGCTCACTTTGAATTTTCAAAAAAAAAAAAAAAATTGTGGGCGTGCCAGTGGGCGGATTTGGAAAATATTTACACATGAGCATAAAGGGCCCATAGAGAGTATATATTATAAATTTCAGCTCCCTAGCTCAAATTTTGGTTTTTCAAAAAAATTGTTTTATTTATTTGTGGGCGTGTCAGTGGGCGGATTTTGAAAAAAAATTATTCCGAGCAGTTTTAGGAGTCATAGATCATATATAAAAAATTTCAGCTTTCTAGCTCAAAATTCGATTTTTTCCAAAATTTAGTTTTTTTGAGTTTGTTTGCGGATTTCAAAAATTCGTACACTTGATTATTTCGGGACCCTAGAGAGTATATGGTTAAAATTTCAGCTCTCTAGGTCCAGTTTAAAGGCCTAATTTTTGCCGACGGACGGACGGACGGACGGACGGACATGGCTAGATCGACATTACTATCGATGCTGATCATAAATATAGTAACTTTTAGGGGTCTACGGGCAATATTAAGGTATGTTACAAACTATGCGTCAAAATTAATATACCCCTAGAATAGGGTATAAACATAGACAGTCCGCTTGGGCGAACTGTTCTTATTCCTATCCCTTATGAGTGGGCGTGACAAAAGTCTAAGTATGGTTGTTATTATTATTTCGTTATAGAACATTTAAAGGATTTTATCAAAAAAAAACCAAGCTTTTGTGAAAAAAACGTTCCCTAGCTCGAACTTTGGTTTTTCAAAAAAATTATTTGATTTAATAGTGGGCGTGTCAGTAAGCGGATTTAAAAAAAATTAACACATTAGCATAAAGGGCCCCTAGAGAGTATATATTATAAATTTCAGCTCCCTAGCTCAAACTTTGAATTTTCGAAAAAAGTTTTTTTTTTTTTTAATTAGCCGGATTTTGAAAATATTTACACATGAGCATAAAGGGCCCATAGAGAGTATATATTATAAATTTCAGCTCCCTAGCTCAAATTTTGGTGTTTCAATAAAATTGTTTTATTTAATTGTTGACGTGTGTCAGTGGGCGAATTTTGAAAATTTATCTCCCGAGCAGTTTTAGGAGTCATAGATCATATATACAAAATTTCAGCTTCCTAGCTCAAAATTCGATTTTTTGCAAAATTTTGTTTTTTTGAGTTTGTGGGCGTGTCTGTGGGAGGATTTCAAAAATTCGTAAACTTGATTATTTCGATACCCTAGAGAGTATATGGTTAAAATTTCAGCTCTCTAGGCCCAGTTTAAAGGCCTAATTTTTGCCAACGAACGGACGGACGGGCGGACGGACATGGCTAGATCGACATTACTATCGATGCTGATCATAAATATAGTAACTTTTAGGGGTCTACGGGCAATATTAAGGTATGTTACAAACTATGCGTCAAAATTAATATACCCTTAGAGGGTATAAAAACCGGAATGGGTAACATAATATACTTACAGGCGCAGGTCTGTCTAAGAAAATCAAAATAAAAACTGGATGAACTGAAAGTCGTGGCGTCAATAGCACAGTCCATGAGTACTTGCCTGATAAGACGCTGGTCTATGTTCGAATCCCAGTGGAAGTGATGGATTTTCGGGATAAAAAATGGTGGAAGAAGACAGACCAGCACCTTAGAAGGAGTCTGATGATCGGTTGTGGCGAACCGTGAAACAGTGCTGTAACTCCAGCCGTCCACTTCACGTGATAAGGATTGTAAGATATATGGTTGTTCATTCAAAAACATTATAAAATAAAAAGCACTTGATTGGGTGAACCACGATATTCTTCTTAACAAATTGCGTAACATTGGTTTTCACTAAAGTCTCTTAGAATGGTTCAATTCTTACTTAAGAGGAAGCTCGCAGTTTGTTAGGGTTAATGGTAATGTCTCAGATCGCATTGACGCTACTTCGGGAATCCCCCAATACAGCCATCTTGGGCCTTTGTTATTTCCTTTGTTTGTTAATGATATTCCCAATAAAAAATAAAATAAATATTAGGCATTAACGGCCCATAGAGGGCCGAAAACCTAGCTTCTCCAACCTCTTTCTTTGCGAAGTGTACAATTTTACGCCGAATCCGAAGGGCAAATTTGAGAAGCTTCTTATGACAACTGATACTCTTGGATGTTTGTCAGACGTTCGCAAGGGATGGGGCAGTGGGAAAAAACTCAAGATGTTACTTGGCCCCGCCGGGAATTGAACCCCATTGAGCCACTGCGCCCGACAATTCCCAATGTCATCCTTAATTCTTAATGCTTCATGTTCGCTGATGACTTGACAACTTTTCGGTCTATTAAATCACTACAGGGCTGTTTATTATTGCAGGAAGACCTCAATAGATTATCAGATTGGTGTAGAATTAACTGTTGAAATCCTAATGTTTTAAAGTGCAGTAGTCTCACATTCTGCCGGAAACGGTCACAAATTCAGTTTACCTACAGTATAACAAATCTACCCTTGGAAACCATCTCATCCAAAAAAGACTTAGGCGCATTATTCTACTATAAGCTCATTTTCACTAGTCACATATAGACTACCTCGTCGCAAAATGCAGGTCAATGATGGGATTTATCTTGCGAAACTCTCAAGATTTTTCTGACCCGCATACACTTATATACTTATATTTTGCATATGTTCGATCGTCCTTAGATTACTGCTCTGTTACTTGGAATCCATATTATATGGTTCAAGGATTAAGAAGATTCAAAAATGGTATACCAGAGCTGCGATAAAAAAGCTTAATTGGAATATCGACTTGCCACCATATAATATTAGATGCCAATTGATTGGAATCTTGCCTCTACAGCGGAGGTATTTTCGACCTAATAACTAACCATATAAATTTTTCTTACCTGCTTACACAGATCAGATATCGAAGACCCGTGATACCATTGAGAAATCAAAATATTTTTGTTGAGACTATTCATACAGTATAATATGGATATCATGAAACAATAACTAGATGCTTAAGAGAATCTAATTCAGTTGGGAATCTCATTGATCTGCACTTTACGAGTAGTATAAGTAGAAATACGTTCAAAAATCAATTGCTTATGCTTTTAACAAACTCTGGTGAGTTTAATTAAGTATGTTAATAATTTGTCAAATTAAGTATGTAATCCATTAGAGGACCAAGTGTACCTCCGTTTGATGAAATAAATAAATAATTGCAGCGCGGCCAACTGCTCAGCAAGAAAATGGGTTTAAACTGCTCTGCTTCTTCCCATTTTCTAAAGAAATGTTCAGAAAGAAAAATTATTCATCAACTAATTGTGAACAATTCTAAAATCAGGGTATGATTTGTAACTATGTATGTCAAGGAGGGAAAGAAGTCTTTTGGGTTGCAATTGTTTTGCTTTCGTACATTAAACTTCAAACATACTTATTTGAACCATAAAACAAGTATAGATGGACAAAGTGGCTCCGTGGTTCGAATTCGACTCCTTAACGAGTGATCCCAAGCTCAAAACATCTACTAAAAAACCTCAAGTTTTTCCACTTCCCTACCTCTTGCCAAAGTCTGACACACACCCAAAGGTATCAATTGTCTTGAGAAGCTTCTGAGTTTGCCGTTCGAAGTCGGTCACAAATTCTAGATCCCTTGCATTCGAACCAAAATAAATAGCTTCAGACACAAACATGGTTGGATAAGCTAGGTTTTAGATCATGTATGAACGGGTTATGTCTCATATATACATGTATCGATAATAATCGACATTTCCGCCTACTAATAGCTACTTTTAACTCATCTGTGGGTGCAGCGGACCACTATTCAACGATCTCTAAATGCGTGGCATTATGATTGCATGTTACAGCATAGAACTTTTTTTATTCCTTAAGGATGCTTAAGCGTGTTACAATTTGCATCCCTAAATTTTGAACAACACACGATAAGAAAGTCACATTTTACTCAATCGCGAGCTCGACAAACGATGCATATAATCTACATGATCTTTCTTTTTTAACGGCGAGGTTATGATCCGGACTAGAGGTATCATCACCGCCCAATATGGTTTATCAATCTACAATATGACATTTCTCAATCAGATTTGCTTAATTGACTACGATCAACAAAATCAATAAGAATCCAACGTTCACAGAAGCGCAATTTGAAACATGTAGTCAATTATCAATTGTCTTTTGTTAATCGCAATAGTTGTGCATAACTCTCCCACGTAACTGAATCCGTACTGAAACGCCTGTTGGTTGATATTGACTATTTCGGGGAGGTTTGTAGGATCATTGAATATAATATAACAATGCAACTAAGCCAGTCGCTCTTTGTGAGTTCCGATCGGAAAATAGTTCACCTGGCAAAATTCTGTCCGCCCGAAATCTTCAAAGCTATTCGGAATTTCGCCCGAATAATATTTCGCTTTGAATCAATAGTGGCATTTCGAACTCAGAGAAACCCACCTGATGCGTGTTTTGACAGCTTTGAAATATAAGGTGTAAAATAAATAAAACAAAGAAGTTGAAGAATATTTTATATTAAAATGCATATCATAGCACTGCGGCTGTTAATAAAAAAAGAAAATACTCAAAAACGAGTCATTCAAAGGCCAATTTAATCCTTTGGAATTGCACAAACCATTGTTTGAATCAAGTTGTTTGCTGTTTTTCTAATAAATAATATATACTACATTTATTATACATAAAGTTATTTAACCACCCAAATTCCAAATTAACTTAATTTGTTTTTGTTTTCTCTGACAAAGCCCCTTGTTATATTTGGCTAGGTTTTCCATCATTTGACTTTAATGTAAATCGCTTCTTTTTTTTATACCCTATTCTAGGGGTATATTAATTTTGACGCATAGTTTGTAACATACCTTAATATTGCCCGTAGACCCCTAAAAGTCCGTCCGTCCGTCCGTCCGTCCGTCCGTCGGCAAAAATTAGGCCTTTAAACTGGACCTAGAGAGCTGAAATTTTAACCATATACTCTCTAGGGTCCCGAAATAATCAAGTTTACGAATTTTTGAAATCCGCCCACAGACACGCCCACAAACTCAAAAAAACAAAATTTTGGAAAAAATCGAATTTTGAGCTAGGAAGCTGAAATTTTTTATATATGATCTATGACTCCTAAAACTGCTCGGGATATAAAATTTTCAAAATCCGCCCACTGCCACGCCCACAAAAAAATAAAACAATTTTATTGAAAAACCAAAATTTGAGCTAGGGAGCTGAAATTTATAATATATACTCTCTATGGGCCCTTTATGCTCATGTGTACATATTTTCAAAATCCGCCCACTGGCACGCCCACAATTATTATTATTTTATTTTTTTTGAAAATTCAAAGTGAGCTAGGGAGTTGAAATTTATAATATATACTCTCTAGGGGCGCTTTATGCTCATGTGTTAATTTTTTTAAATCCGCCTACTGACACGCCCACAATTAAATAAAACAATTTTATTGAAACACCCAAGTTTGAGCAAGGGAGCGTTTTTTTTTGATAAAATCCTTTAAATGTTATATAACAAAATATGCAAAGCGTTCTTAACAATTCAACCATACTTAGACTTTTGTCACGCCCACTTATGAGGGATAGGAATAAGAATAGGGTATCCAACAGTTCGCCCAAGCGGAATGTAGCCCGTCCCTATGTTTTTATATATAATTAGCGTGCGCTAAAGAGATTTTTTATTTTTCTGTAATTGGTACAGTACCCTTATAGTGTTGCCACAGCGGAGGCATTTTCGTTGCTGCAAGCAGCACCCATATTCATTGTCTGTTTTTGGGTGCTGCTTACTACTGAAAGAATAGGAGAATAGGAAAGAAGTTTTTGGTGTGATAGGTTTTTTTTTATCTCCGCAGGTGCCGTCTTAATTGCTTAAGGGAGATTTGATTTGTTGTGTGTATTCAATTTTACAAAGCATGGCTCTGGTCGGGATTCGAACATACGACCTGCCAATCACTCTGCGAATACACTACCACCGCACCATTGCCACCTGCTTTTGCTTTGTTTTTTGTTGAAGGTTTTGCTCCTCAAATAAAAGAAAAACTAAATTGCTGTTTTTTACCATTTAAAAATAGGTCGCTATCTTCAGTCTCAAAAGATAATTGCGTTTTCCAGTCACTTCCTCCACCCTAGGTTAGGTTAGGTTAGGGTTTGATGAGGTAGCGGTGTTGATGCTGCGTCTTCTACCTAAAAAGATTGGTTAATTGAGTGAGACCTGAGCAGTGGCATAGAAAGTGGAGGGTGTCCTCGTGAATTTCCTCATTACCGCAGCCCCTACACAAGTCGTCATCAGTAAGTTGCATTTTCAGTTTATGGTTCTTTAGTAGGGTGTGTAAAGTAAATATTCCCAGCAACATTTAAAAAAAATTAATCGGTCACTTTCAGCCGTAAATCACACTAACTACATAGTGGGAAGAATCTATTCTGGATTACGTAGACTCTGGCCATTTTCCGACATAACACGAGTTAATACCAAACTACGAATATTAAAAACCTTACTAGTATACCTTTAATCGACTTTGCAAATGTGGTCTATTGTAAGCCTGACTCGCATTCCCAACATAAAATCCTTGTGGCTTTTAATGACATGGTAAGATACGTGTATGGCCTCGGGATACCAACACATCTCACATTACCATCAACTGGTCCTTGGATGCTCGCTACAGCAGTTTCGTGATGCAAGATCCGTATTGTTAAGTACTACAAAAGACTGAGTCTTAGCTGTACATTGGTTCTCAATAAATGGAAAATTGAATTGAAATTGAAAAACTTCCAGGGTTTTCTGATCCACCCGTGCTGTGTTGCACAATGGCTGTTTGACAGATTGGTGCGCGTGTTCCAGGACTCGTGGTAGAGTTTTCTTGCTAGTTCATTAGCAATTTCATTATGCTGAATGCCCCTGTGCCCGGGGACCCACCAGAGGTTTGCATGATGTTGACCGCCAAGAACCTTCAGCTCTCCGCGACACCATTTCACAAGGTTAGATTTTATCTTGACAGCGGAGATGGCTCTAATTGCAGCTTGCTTCATCCACCCTACATTTACCCTATGATTAATGTCATCATCACAAGTTAATTCGCTAATAATCATAGATTCTTGATATTTTAACTTCTTGGTCTTAGAGAGCATTTTTCCCAATTCAAATAATGAGTCTGGAACAAGTAAGAGCGAACGGGCAGCAGCCTGTTGAAAAGATAGCCGTGAGCGCCACGGAACTTAATGTCGGTCGCAAAGCATCACCTACCAGCTTGATAGAACCGTATTTTCTTCTTTTTTTTATAATTTGCGTGCGCTTACGGGATTTCTTTTTTCTGTGACACAGTACCCTTATAGTAGAAACCACAGCGCACGCATTTTGTGTGTTGCTGTAAGTAGCTTCCAGCAAATGATTCATTGCCTATTTTTGGGTGCTACTTACTGTATGAAAGAGTAGAAGGATAGGAAAGAAGTTTGGTGCGATGGGATTTTTTCCCCACAGGTGGCGCCTAAATTGCTTTAGGGAGATCTGTTTTTGTTGTGTGTATTCAATTTATAAAAATCATGGCCATGAACGGGATTCGAACGCACGACCTGTCAATCACTTAGTGAATACACTACCATCGCACCATTGCCATATACATATTACGTTTTCGCGCCCTTTCCTTTGTGCAAAGATAAGATAAAGATTCAACTGATAAGGCAATGCCTTATATGCCAATAACCTATCATAAGTTTCGAGATGGACCTGGTGTCATGTATTTTTTTTCCCGAACTCAAAACGTATCTTGTCTGGCCCAGTATATAACCTCATTCCCAACCTCTTCAAATGTAATGCCTCAGGTACTCCTTCATTGTAAGGAACGGGTCCAGGAAAGATTCGCCTTGGAAACTGTTTGTTTAAAAGTCATTTTCAATGCTGTCGCCACCTGTGGCCTTGAGCATTCTCAATGAACTTGAGTGAATAAATTTCAAGAGCACTTCTCCTACTGTGAGAGCGGCTATGTGCAAGATGATTGTACCCTTGTTCATTTGTTGTGTTGCACTTCGTAGACAGCCTGGTTCGCATCAGCAACGAAATACATAATATATTTCTCCAACTCTCAATACATACCCTTTGCTTGAATTTGAATTTGAACATTTTTTTCCATATTGAGGGACACTTTACCCATGCACTTGTACAAAGATTTCTATTAGGTACTATTATTTATAATTAAGCGACACCAAAAAACCATACACATTGTAACGTATATCCCTTATTTTCTTGGTTTTTTTACAGATTCTTTGATTATAAGTGTCACCTATTGGCCAGTGTAAGTGCCACTTCACAGCCAGCGCAGCTCCGCCATCCCGCCACCACCATAAAAACAATAACAACGGGAAGTCCCAAAGTTGGTAGGTCAAACAGAATAACAATTTGCCAAAAACAAAACAACACTTAGGTACAGCAATGAGTGCAACAACAACAATACGAAGAAAACGAAATCAACAAAATTAAATCGAGAATCATAGGAAAAGAGTGTAAAATTAAAAAGTAAATCGCCAGCAAGTTGTTTCGTCTTGACTATAGAATGCCGTATATACAGTTTGCTTGAGTTTTTCGCGCTACACTCACCGACGAATATTGCCCCTCGTCCCGCCCACCCACCTAAAGATTGTCTGACTAAGTGACTAACTGACTGACACTGACTCTACCCTGTGTCCGATCCGACCGATACACATACATAATAATCGCCTCCGTTCGTCAGTCGTCGCGTTTGCCTTTTCGTCGTCGTTTTCGTTGGCGTCGTCTCCGGCTGTGGTATAAAGTGGCCGCACCAGAACACAAGTATTATCAACACACAACGAAAGCGGGTATCTGAAACGTTGAGGGAAAAAATCTTGAACTCTGACCGATGACCCGGGCTGAACCCTTTTTCTTTAGTGCATTTTAATGTCAATGTAAATGAAATATTTTGTTGTGGTGTGTTTATTTCTGAGTCTTTTTTTTGTAGTCGTCGTTCAAAACGAAACTTTTGTGTGGCGGATTGTGTGCATTTTTGTCGTAGTTGGAACTATCAGTCGATTAAGGTTCCACAAGTCACCAGCCATTCTACGGGCTACGGTCGTTCGTGAATAGTGTTTAGTTGCAGGCATCTTTACACATGTGACACCCCATAAGCCTGCCTTATATCTATCGATTTGCGCTCGCGGTTCTAAGCGTAGTTTTTATTTTGTTATTAACCGATTCGAAGTGGCTCGAAAGTTTAAATTTGTGAATGCGAATTCGTTAAATTTTGTGAATTGTGTATATCTGCCCAAATTGGGCCAATCAAATTCATATCACCTGCTTTGATTGAGTGGAAGAATACAAAGAAAAAGTGATAGAGGTGTAAAGTATCTTTAATAATAATAAAGTAAATAAAAGATAACTACCTACTCGTACCTATTGCATGAGGCAAAGCGGGAATTGATAAAAAGAAAATGTGCTGCTTATTGTGTGCCAATGGTGGACAATGAAGGAAGTTGATACTGAAGCTCCAGTTGTATGGCCCGCATGGTGTTATTCAGGTGAGTGTGTGCTTGAGATACTTTTTCGTCGGCTTGTTGTGCTCGTGTAGGTTTCGTATTTGTTCCATCCGCCGTAGCCTTGTTTCGTGGTTTACTATGACTTGTGAACTGTTTTTTTGCTGTTATTGTTACCTCAATGCCTCCTATGCGTAATAGGCTCTAATCAGTCTTGGTGGGTATTTCACATTGAAGTAAGTAGGGAAATTGTACCTATTAAATACGCGATTCTTTGTTATTGAATATTGATATATGTAGTAGTGACCATTGGCGTTTGAATGATGGCAATTATTTTGTTAATTGATAAAATTGATTATGAATTGGGAGATATTTTTTTGAAGCTGTGAAGATTTACAACAGAATTAAGATAAAAACATAGGGGCGGGCTACAGTCCGCTTGGGCGAACTGTTGGATACCCTATTCTTATTCCCATCCCTCATAAGTGGGCGTGACAAAATTCTAAGTATGGTTGAATTGTTAAGGACGCTCTACATATTCTGTTATATAACATTTAAAAGATTTTATCAAACAAAAACGAAGCTTTTGTAAAAAAAACGTTCGCTAGCTCAAATTTTGGTTTTTCAATAAAATTATTTTATTTAATTGTGGGCGTGTCAGTAAGCGGATTTAAAAAAAAATTAACACATGAGCATAGAGGACCCCTAGAGAGTTTGTAGTATAAATTTCAGCTCCCTAGCTCAAACTTTGGATTTTCAAAAAAAGTTTTTTTTGTAAATTGTGGGCGTGCCAGTAGGCGGATTTTGAAAATATTTACATATGAGCATAAAGGGCCCCCTAGAGAGTATATATTATAAATTTCAGCTCCCTAGCTCAAATTTTGGTTTTTCAATAAAATTGTTTTATTTTTTTGTGGGCGGATTTTGAAAATGTTATATCCCGAGCAGTTTTAGGAGTCATAGATAAAAAATTTTAGCTTTCTAGCTCAAATTTCGATTTTTTCCAAAATTTTGTTTTTTTGAGTTTGTGGGCGTGTCTGTGGGCGGATTTCAAAAATTCGTAAACTTGATTATGAATATGATGAAATAATGAAATTTCAGCTCTCTAGGCCCAGTTTAAAGACCTAATTTTTGCCGACGGACGGACGGACGGACATGGCTAGATCGACATTACTATCGATGCTGATCATAAATATAGTAACTTTTAGGGGTCTACGGGCAATATTAAGGTATGTTACAAACTATGCGTCAAAATTAGTATACCCTTAGAATAGGGTATAATCATTGTACGGGTATGGACAATAGATATACATTATTAAGGAATGAGTAGGAGACACACGAGTGTTATTTGTCAATGAACTGAAAAAAAGAATTCGAGAAATTTCTCCAACTGGTTTTACTGGTAATTGTCCCTTAATTATTGTGTGGGTTACTTATATCATAAACATGTTTGAAGAGGGAAGTCATGCAAAATTAAGTTGAAACCTGTTGGGTGCCGGGGCATAGAAATATTCCAGGAAACTGCAGGGCTGATGAACTCGCCAAAAAGGGAACCAAACTACCTCTTTTACCTGAAAAGGGTTCTTTGGGTATACCAATCGCTACCTGCACACTTTTGTTCAAGCTATCTGCAATCGAGAGAACAAACCTTAGGTGGACAAGTAGTAATACATGTCTAGCGACTAAGCACATCTGGCCAAAGTTGGATCTGCGACGCTCTAAGAGTCTGATCTCACTAAACCGACTGCATATTAGCTCCACTATAGGTGCCATTACAGGGCACTGTCTGATTGGCAAGCACGCATCGAGGCTTGGCGTGTATTCAAACGATTTCTGCAGAGGTTGCTTGGACGAGGAGGAGAAGGAGACTATACTTCACCTTCTCTGCACATGTCCTGCTCCCTCCCATAAAAGAAATCTTTATCTGGGAGATTTCTTGCTTAATGATCTTAATGACTTGGCTAACGCTGATGTTAGAAGTCTATCGCGCTTCATAAGAAGCTCTAAATAATTTAACTAGTGGCGAGAGAAACCCCTCGATCCGTGGTATCACAATGGACCTAACTTTGGTCTAAGTGTGTTGTCCATTTTTTATTTTTTGTTCGTTTCCGGTTGTGTTTTTAATATAGAGTAAAAGATTTATTTTTTTTTTAAATATTTTCTTTTTAATTTTCACAACTTTTTTTTATTAATATTAAGGATCGCGACGCGTTTCGAAGCTACTGCTCGATTTTAATTGTTTGTTATAACAAACTCAAACCGGCCGAAGATGAAGCAGTAGCGAACACATCATTAAAAAGGAAAACTGAATATAGAATACGATCTAGTTGTTTTATTGTAAAATTATGCTGAGCTAGCTATACACTTATCACCAAGACACGGCTAATTTTATACATATTACCCATGCAGGTCCTTTACAATGGTCGTTTGCTATCGTAGCATGGCAAAATGCGTAGCTTACGACGATTTAAAAAATATATAATTCTTAAAAAAACATTAATACGGCTCCCTGTATTGAAAATCATCGCCATTTGAACTATAGACCTTATGAAATAACTAAGAGATAACTCATCAGTGTCGAAAGTCTCAGATAACCAATCCATATTATGATTAACATCAGCAATTGGAAAGACAAACTTTTTGATCTTTTTATACTGGAGGTTCCATTCTATGATAACTGCAGTTATCAGTTCAGAGTTACTAACAAAGACTAATTGCCACCCCTTAAATAAATATAAAAATAAATTAAATGGTCGAAAACGTGGATAAGACAACCAATGACTCGCTAACGATATCAAGACGAAAACTATGGTATTAAATTCTGTGATTTTAAATGTAAATTCCTACAGTGCTTAAAGTGCATTGATAACAGGAAGAAACAAACTCAGCATCCTTCAATGTTCTTAGGGAGACGTCATGGCAAAAGAACATGAGGAGCGCATGGCAAAAAAAGCCATACATTCGTGTAAAAATACTGCCAACGCACAGCAGAGCGTACCAGAACCAAAAGCAACACGTTTTTTAACTTTACAGAACAATCCAGATCCTTATGACAATAATTAGGACCTTACACCAAAGCATTGCTTTTTTATGTTTTTTTTTAAACAATTAAACAATTTCTCAGTAAAACAGTAAAGCTTCTTAAATAAAGTAAACATTTGATGCGGATATACAACCATTTTACACTTACTTGCCACAGCACTTATAAAATTCTGAAAAATATGTGGGTAGGCGCTTATAAATCTTCTTCAGTTTGGCGCTTATGGCTTGAATTCTTAATGAACATGGTAGCCAAAACAGGTGTCCCTGAGAGTTGGGCCAGCGCCAAACAATTTATATATTTCAATCGAATTTCATATGGAAGTAATATACCAACAACCCCACAACTAATTGCTTCTTTATTTTGTAAATAAAACAAGTTTCCGTCGTACCAGCCTCGTAATCGGCAATCCGAGTCCAATTGCAGTATTAAATTATTATTTCCTATTCAGCACACATATACACGTACGTTCTGACCTTAGATGTGTTTCTGCGGTATCTATCTCGAACGTCATTGATCGAATCACCTTCCCACCAATCCACGAGGAAAATAATAGCGTTTATAGGGACATAAGCCCTTAAGGTACTTATGGGTTATACTCGTATATTCAATACAATCATTTCGTTGTTTCAGGAGATTTAAGAGAATTTTCAAAGTGTCAATGCTGATAGATAGTTCATATTAGAACCGGTTGCTGGGACATTGTAATGGTTCATTGGTATTTTTTCTTTGCTTGCCAACAAACTTACTGTTAACTGGGGACTTTCAAACTTATTGGTTTCTTTACATAGGTAATGAACTCGTTAACTTCGTGACTGAAATGATATGATGGTCAATTTGGTTGGTGTTAGTTGAAATGTAACAATAACATGGAATGCCACTTTTTGTTTGGCTGTGATTGCCTATTGTCAGGCATTTTCAGTCGAAAAATTTTGTGGTCGCACAGTGTAGCATATTTTCTTAAAATCAATTTAGTACCTCCGTTGCCGTATCCGAAAAGTGGTGGGTGTATTATATGGTGACAACTAAGTTGGTGCTAGAGATGAAATTCGCAAGCATTCATAGTGCGATCATTTGAGTTTTATCAAAATGTTCTGATTGTGGCCGCATTAAGCCAGCCGCGGGTTCGTCATTACTTATGCTTGTACGAGAAGGCGTAAGGCAAAAGTCCATCCTCGATGGTGTAACACGGAATTAAAAGTATTGGTTCTGTTTGTTGGTTGTGCTTCTTTTAACGTTAAAATTGTTGCAGGTAATCGATCAGGTGGCCGCCGTGCTGCTGAAATCGATGCACATCCGGATCGAAAACGTTTGGCGAAGGCAAGGTCTGGGATCGCATCAATCCAGCGATAATCGGCAAAATAAGAGACATAAAAATTAATAATAAATATAAGGCAGCTTCTCAAACCACTTGTGTGTTCGAAATTATAGTTTTGGCACTTATGGAATGGACCTACAACTTTTACAAACGGCAGATTTAAGTTTTGTCAAATTTAAGTGGTGGCGGATTGAAACAACTTTAGGTGCTACTATTTTTGTGTGTGTACTTGTAATGATTGGGTAGAGGCAGCATCAGCCGTATAGCGGGTCGTGTGGTGTTGATTTTGTTGGTAGACTAAAGCAAATTGCCGTACGGGCATAACACCTGCAGTAAATTGTTTTGGAAATCCAACGCGCGTCTTCACTTTACGGCTCTGCTTAGGTATTTAGCGTCAGAGTTTGTATTTTATTTATGTTTGTAATTTACAATGTGTAGACATTTTGTAGTGGATGTAAGCAACATCCGTTGGTTGAGGAAACATTTTGTTTCATTACAGCTGTTTTGGCACTAAGTGAAACACAGGTTAGTGACGTAGCCTATCAACTTCAGCCTCAATATTTTCCAATCCAGAATTTAATTTCATTTGGCTAAAATTTCATGTCCGTAGGCAATACTTTTGTTTTATTTACAGAAGCCCGAATTTGGACACACATTCACCTGGGCATGAAGTCTTTCAACCCTAACAGGATAAAAAGTATCAAACCCAAGGTAAACGCGTGGTGTGACTCAAGCTGCAAAGAGGCTATCAGGTTAAAAGAGGTAAGCTTTCGGTCATTTAAAGCCAATTCATCTGAGAAAAGCTGAACAAATTTTAAACGAGCCCGAAATGACTGCAATGTCACATTAATCGTCTCAAATTCTCATATGACCAAAAGTTGAAGCAAAAAATACTATAAAGACCCACGGGTAGTAACAACTTTTGGTCATTTGTTAAAAACATCAAGAATTCGGCCTCATCATCTATCCCGACACTCATTTACATTATTTACAATAATATTCTAGCTGTCAGCTCTATAGATAAGGCCAATCTGCTTGCTGCACACTTCACAGTCAGCTCAACGCTCCTAGATAGTGCTTTGTCTCCCCCTGTAGTCGAGCGCATAGAATACTCCATGGGACCAATCCACTTCCACACTCGTACAGTGGCTAGAGTACTTCAAGATCTTGACGTTCACAACTCCGCTGGTCCAGATGGTATGTCCCCTATCGTTCTGAAGAGGTGTGCTTCTTCGATCGCAAAACCATTGCCAAGCTTTTCTATCTATCCTTTTCTTCAGTGAAAGTAAGATCGTTGCATTTGACAGAGTTTGGCACCAAGCTCTCTTGTCGCAAATGCGCGCAGTTGGAATCGATGATACCTTTCTTCAGTGGTTTTGTAATTTGTATTCGTTTCGTGGTCCACGCCCCTCATCCTCGGGTGTGGAACTGGAACGGCAACGTATGTTAAGCTCATTGAATTCCGATCTCGACAGCATAACTCAGTGAGGTATAACTAATAGAGTCAGCGTTGCCATTTTTTTTTTGCTAAGTCGGGATTTTGGTAATTTTTGAGTAATAACAGCGGGATTCTTTCGTCGAAAGCGGGACACAATAAAAAAACATTCATAATCAGAAGTTTTCAAATATTTATCTTTTTATTTGAACTAAAATTACGTTTACTTGACAATAGAAAGCAAAAATAGGCATAGAAAATGTATTTTAATAAAAATATTATATTTTAAATCAGATTCACCCTATCATTAAATAGATGAGTCTTATTCGTCTTCAGAATAAAAAAAAAAAAACAAAAATCAAAATCAAAAAATCTGTATTCATTAGAAAAATATGGCGTTTTAAACAATAGTCTGTGGAGTGAGTGTTACTACAATAAGAGAATAATTATTTATAAGAATTACTTATTCACGATATTTCTGTGAGGATTTAACTTCTTTTAAAGTTTCCTTTTTCTCTTTAATAAAGATGAAGGAGTCTTCACAGGATAGCTGTAGATTAAACTGGATGAGTAATTCTGCTTTCATTAAATTTACCGAGCATTTATTTCTGGCATCCGACCATTTTAAATTCATCTGGGAAAAAACGCGTTCAGGAAGGCAGTTTGATGTTGGGATACTTAATATGAAAGACACTAGCTTAAACATATTCCTGGTATCTTTTTTGGAAACTGTTGTTTCAGTCGTTTCTTTGCGATTTCCTACTAATACGTCAAATTTAACCTCAGGGCTTTTGGTTTCCCACCATGTTTCATAAAATGGGTTAATTCATACCTTAGAATTAAGGGTTTATCATGTGAAATTTAGAAGATCGCTATCTGTATCTTTCACAGCTCAGTCTGGAGTTCCCCAAGGAAGTCACCTCGGACCAATTATATTTATACTTGCCATTAATGATGTTAAGGCATGTATACGAGTAAATCACAGTAATATCCTGATCTACGCTGATGATATGTAAATATATAAATCTACACACTAATCAGCAAGACAGAATTTTTATTCAATCTGACATTAATAGCTTCGCCGATTGGTGTGATAAAAACGGTTTATCCCTGAACCCTACTAAATATAAACATATGACATTCTCTAGAAAGAATATCCCTTCCAACTTTCAATATTCTTTGTCACAACATATTCTTTTTAATGTTGATAATTTTAAGGGTCTTTGGTTTTATTTCGATCCCAAACTGGTTTTTGCTAAGCATATTAATTCTATTATTAATAAATAATAATGTCATTGTATAATTGTTTTGTCCGTCCGATTCTTGAGTATGCCTCACAGGTTTGGACACCGTTCTACAACATTCATTCAAATCGAATAGAGGCCATTCAACGTAAATTTATTCGATTTGCACTTAGAGGACTTCCATGGGATGATCCATTAAACCTTCCTCCCTACAGTCAATGTATCAAGCTTCTTCAAATGTTACCCCTTTCTCAACGAAGGCTTAATAGCGATATAATTTTTTTACAGCAGCTTATATCCGGTCAAATAGATGCACCTGACTTGCTTTCGTCTTTTGGCTTTAATTTTCGTGGTGGTGCCCATAATTTACGCAGTGTTGAATTATTGTTTAGCGCCCATCATAGAACGAATTATGGGAGGCATGAGCCTATTAGTCGCATGAGTAGAATCTATAATATAAATGATCATGTGATTGACTTGCATGTTAGTAAAATTAAGCTGAAAAATATTTTGCGTAATAATGCTTTGATGTCTTAAATTGTTTGCCTTATTTTGTGTCTGTGTTAGTATTTTATAGGTACATAATTTATTGTATTTTTAATTGTTTTATCCTTACTAACACCTGCACTAAATGATGAGCCTGTGAGAGCACTTTTAGTGCCGGCAAATTTCTGCTCGTGATAGTTACTTGCTTTAAGCACTCCACGACACAGAGCTGATAGTGTATTAAAAAAAAGCCTAGAAAAAATATCTTCATCTGAAAAATTATAACGTTTGTCTATATCTCGTTGGCAATTTGTGTAAAAAATTTTGTAGTCTTCGATGGCTTTGGTCCGTTCAGATTCAATCAATTTATTTAAAATCTGTTTCGTCTGGTAGCCGAAAAACCCATCCTTCAGCCTTTGAGTCAACCATGAGCGGTGGAGGCACAATGACTCATGCATTTCTGTTATGGCAATATCATTTCCCTGAGACTCTTTTATTAATGTACCAAAAGCACTAATCACATTATGAACAAAATGCAAGTAGGCTAGAGTTTTTGTTTCCTCTGCTTCAGAGTAAAAAATCTTTTCAATGACTTTTGCACATGATTCTTGCTTATCAAAGTAGCTTTTCAAAGCAGGCCAAACCTTGATTACTCTCTCAACGTCTGGCATCCCTACTCTCTCCCCCGCGCTCTTATCCGCACGGTCGAGTTATCCCCGAAAAGCGGGACTGAGCCTGTCCCGCGCGGGACATTTAATTTTGATTTAAAAATTGTGACGTCCCGCCAAATTCGGGACGTCTGGCAACGCTGAATAGAGTGAAATTTAATGCTTCCAAAACGCAATGCTGTCTTCTGTCATTAAAGCAAAGCCCTAACACCATGCTATTGCCCATGAATGGCACTTGCATTTTTTGACCCGAACGGCTTTCCATTCCTATTAATGACAACTTTCGTTGGAATGAAAACATATTCGACGTCGCCAAGAACGCTGCGAAATGTCTTTCGTTATTTTATCGTTATTTCCACCATAAGTGCTCAAACGAAAGAGCCAGTTGTATTCCACCCCTAGAACATTTCAACCGCAATACCCGCTGTGCAATGAATGTAGATCAGTATACCTTAAGCCTGTATTCGGACGTACGGTGAAATACAAGACATCTTTCCTTAGCCGTACAACACGAATGTGGAATGCTCTTCCCCGATCCATTTTTCCTACACATTATAATCTACACTCATTCAAAACCAACGTGCATCGGCATCTCTCCCTATCTTCAAACCCTAATTTCCTTATTCAAAATCCCTTTAGTGCGAGTACATTATAAAAAAAAAACAATTTCAACTGTCTCTCTTCCTGTGTGTTCGTGCTACTGGAACCGCATGTACTCCCAGACCAATGCGTTACCTTACGGAAGCAAGAAGTTCAGAAGCGCTGACTGTATTATGTAAACGCCGTATCGAATAGTGATTTTGCGAGGATGTGTTGGCTCTTCGAGCAATAATTTCGCTTATTTAATTGACGCTCATGATGAATTTCAATGAAAAAATATTCTTATCGCATTGAAACAATTATTCTGTGCTCTTGAGAGTATAGCTATCTATTATTTGGCTACGTGTTTTCTGCTTCTGTTTAGTTCACAAATATCAAATTCACGATGATATTCTAGGCCATTTTCAAAAATGTAAGCATTTTTCGATAGGTCTCGAACCACAATGAAAGTCAATGAACTAGTTGTTAACCATTTCACAAGATGCACGGACGCAATGTAGCAGAATGTTTGTCTTTTGCTTTTTAAGTTTTTATCAAAAGAAAACTATAATCGTGATTTGTTTTCAAATCGTTGGATTCTTTCAGATTTTCAATGACATTTTTAATGACACTTACAAGCTTGAATATTGGTCAGACCTTGGCAAGAGGTTAGGCAGTGAGGGCGCCCTTGGAAATTTTTCTGAACATGCCCAAAGTTCGTCTGTTGTAAAATGTTTGCCTTCCCACAATGAATTAAGTACACACAGGGTTACACAGGATTACTTACTTTACTGAACGTGCTATTCTCAGCGATACCAAGCATGCTGCTTCTAGTTGTCCAGACCAAGCACTCTGGTGCCCGCTTTGGCTTGATCTTTAAAATGGATTTTCGGCCATTCTTGACGTCTCGAACCTGTGGGCAGGGAGTCGAAGAGTTTGAAATTATTTTTTTCAAAAACTATTAATGGAAATCACTTGATTTAAACACAAGATGATAGAACCGACTTTTAGCTTTATAAAAATGTGTAATACTTAATTCTAAGTATTACCGTTATTTGTAAATATTTTTTCCCCCATTTGAAGTGTTTTTTTTTTTTTAGAAAATCCGCAAAATGGGGCGGGATAAAGGGGGGGGGGGGGCTCACCCATAGTACAAAATGCTGTATCTAACTGTTCTACACAAAACCGTTACATTTTCTCTTGCCGAAGGTTGTCTTTGCAGAAGCACTATTGTCCATTCGCTCGACGTGCCAAACCAATGTAGTCGACGTGCATTAGCTTGTCGGACTACATCCACATCTTGATACGGCTCATAGAGTTGCTGGTTTTATTTTCTTCTACATTCGCTCTCCTCGCACGTAGGGCCAAATATCCGACGGATAATTTTTTGTTCGAATGAATCCAATATTAGCTCTCCCTTCCTGCTTATTGCACAGCAATCGGGGTCATAAGACATAACTGGCAGTATGAATGTTTTGTAGGATTTACAATTGGTCTTTCTGGTGAGGAGTTGCTTTCCAAACTAACTTATTTTGCCAAACTAAAGTAGCAACGGTTTCATAGCGTAATCTTCGTCAGATCTCCACTAAGATGCCCTTACTACCTCGAAGTTACCGCTATCAACAGTGACGTTTTGTCCTAGTCGGTGGACAGATGTTTGTTTGTTTGTTGAAAGCATGTACTTCGTTTTGTTCTCCTTGACTTCAAGCCCAACCAATTTTTTTCTGTTCTTCAACCGGCCTTTAAAAAGGCACGCTTAGATCGGCCGTTAATATCGATATCGTCCGCATCTGCCAGTAGTTGGGCGGATCTGTTGAAGATAGTGCTTTCCATTTTAATACCTGGCCAGCGCCTTATCTGCTTCAGAACAATATCGAAAAAGTCACATAGCAGCGCATCTCCTTGCCGGAATCCGGTACACATTTGTGGGTCTTGACTTGAAATTCATTGGTCTTTTCTAGAATTTGCGTTAGTGTAAAGAATTGGTGTAGTGTCGATCTGCGATGCCGTAAGCTACACTGTTACCTGCTGATTAGTGAGTTTCAGCACGTCTTCAGACGTTCACATAGTACGTTGGACACACATGGTTACCCATCAAAATGATAATTTGTTGAGCTGAGCGTGTATCAGTTATCTCACTTTAAGGTTATAATTATGACCAAACAAGATAAGATGGATCCATTTACGAAGTTAAGACACAATGAAAGAATTACAAATAAACTCAATTGGTGTCCCTCTAATTTTAAAGGGCAAAAGGGATTCAAATCAATGCCTCGTACTAGGTTTATTGTCCGGCACTCTTCCGTTTCCGTCCCTTCCTTTGTAAAACAAAACGTTTTACTGGCCTAATTTGTATGTCAAGATTATATATTTGAAATTTTAATATAAATTCAAAGACGAATACCCATCTAAATAATAATTAATAACTGGCATTCAATTTCAACCGCTGTCGCAGACCTGTGTCTATTCCTCTAAAAATTCATAATTTTCTCATCCAACTAAGCAGGATTTCGCTCCTAAGAGACATTTTTCCGGCATTATACGAGTACAATAAATTCATTATAATTCAAATGAAGAAGTAACACCTATCTGCAAGCATCTCGGGCGCTGTTGCAGCATTAGAGGTTCGTCTTTCCTGTGAGATAAGTATGTACATTATATTCGCTTGGGCGAATTGTTAAATACTCTATCCATATTCCTCTCCTCAGAAGCAAGCGTAGCATTCAGTTAAGAGTCTTTATCCATTTGTCCATAAATTTGATTGGTTTTCTAATAAAAATTACCAAACATTTTAAATTTGGTCAAAACGCTCCAGAGTCGACGTAGTAACTTTGATTAAGCGAGTTGTTTCAAAAGGATGTTTTCTATATATTTTGTTAACGTTTTTAAGAAAAGTATCGAAGCAACAACATTTTGGTCAAAAACACCCCCAAAAACTAGGTGTGAAAAAAAAACGTATTAAGAAAGGCTTTTCTATATACTTTGGGGGAACACGACCTTCATTTCCATCAATTTCTTTGGTTAAACGGTTTTAATTAAAAAGGTGGCCATCAATGGGCGGATTTTAAAATTCTTTATACTGCATTATGTCGGGCCGCTAGAGCGTATTCGTTCCAAAAGTTTCAGCTTGCTAGCTCGAATTTAAGGCACTCAAAATTGGTGACAGTCGGACGAACGGATATGGCTAGATCGAAATAACATTATAAGCCGATAACAAATATAGAAACTCTTAGGAGTCTACTACCAATATTATGGCATGTTACAAACTATGAGTCAAAATTAATATAGCCTAAAGATAGGGCATAAAACCAAAAAGCTAAGCTTTATAAGATAATTCCGTATCGAAGCGGCTGTTTCCACCTTGATTACGGTTCGATGTGCTTGTTTACCTGTTTGCACTGAAAGGACATCAATAAACACAATCTCAGAACAAGTGCAATACCGCAACAAGAACCTTAAAGGCAACTAAATCCATGTTTAAGTGGTTTAACACGAGTTTTCATATCAAAGCGCCCAACGCATGCAAGGAAGTGGAACCATGCCTTCGCATCCCCACCAAGCACCGTCCGCAATAACCTGGACGCCCTGAAAAGGAATTCTTCTCTTGTCGCTTGTTTTTCATCTTTGTCCACTTTTTTTCTGTATGTTTCCTTCCAATACTTGTACGGTTTTTCCGTATATGCCCGCACAGAGTTGAAGAATGAAGCGAATTCTATAAACTGATCTCTTTGCAGCCGCAAACGAGCTAACTGCTTTGCTTTTGGAATATAATTAAGCGAGCTCACTCAGAGGAGCCCGGTAGTCAACCACGACAAGGCACATAAACGGGGCGTCGAATGGTCAGAATGTCATGGTGACTCGCTTCTTCACAATGCAGCGCACAACATTGTGGTAGTATGTAGTTGATCGAAGGTGATCTGAATGGGAAACATGTACTAGCAACACTAGGCATTTCTGATTCACTTGTGTCAGTTGCCCGTTGCCCCTGACCAAAGCAGACGCACACGGATGTATTATTAGTATAATGAAAGGTGAACAATCAGAAAGGAACTTCGAAGAAAACGAAGAAAACAATATTCGGCGGGCAAAGTTCGTGACTGGAATATGTTTAAGGGTCATCCATGAAGACAGCGGATGCGAACGTAGATGGTGTGCAAGGCTATATAAGCTGGCATGGGAATGCTATTTAGCTATTAGGTGAAATTTATTTCTAACCATTATAACCATTACTTGAGTTACTACTTAACGCGTGCCGTTTGCATGTTCATTTTCACAATTGTAATGTTAATTCTGTTGAACTTTAAAAGAGTTAATGCTTTTAACTACATGAGTCTGTTGCGAGACGGTGGTACAAGTGTAGATACTTGTATCAAATTTAAAACCCCTTAAATTTGTTTAAAGGGAATTTATGTTTGTACATTTTTTAAAAACAAAAAAAAAAAACGCTCAGAGAAAAAGAAATGCTTCGGAAATCTGTTCGACAAAGTCCATTAGCAATGCTTAAGGGCAGGTTCTTGGGAATAATGGAAAAATACTACTCAGGTGTAATACAATAGTATTCTTGAAGGACTTCTTAACGAACAGTTTCCTTGGATATATTTTCCAAGAGCCATTCCTAACAATGAAGGAATACCCGGCATTACTGCCGAAGAAGTTTTGAAGGTGGTCAAGGACTCCAAAAGACGAAAAGCAGTTGGGACGGACGAGATACCCTCTGAACTTTGCCAACAAAATTGGAGACATGTGTCCAAATTGATGAGAGGCGATCCATTACCTAATCAGTGAATGCAAAGTTATTATCTTCATTTGCCCAATCAGATGTCACACAATATGACGACCGTTGAGCGTGTTTTTAGTGTTATTAGGTACCCGATCGCGAAAAATAATACGGCTAGACCATTGCGGGTTTATCTCAGGTAAATCAATCACATAATTAAATATCCTTGCAACGAGCACTTAATATATGGCAGGGAATGGATGTCATATTAGTCCGAAAAATACAGAACACCTGTGCTGCCCGTTCTCTTACACACTTCGGCCATTTCCCGACATTTGTATGAATGTAACAGTGATTCCCAAGTCTGAAAAATTCAAATATCTGTTATCTATGAGCAATACCGAAGACACATGTGATGATGACATCAATCATCGCGTAAATTTAAGGTGGATAAAGTGGCGGGAAAAACGCAGCCCCCTTCTGGGCCCGAAAAATACACCCAAAGCTGAAAGGAAGTTGTGTGGCCGTCGCTCACGGTGCCACGAAATAACGCCAAACGAAATAAGGCCAAACGTAAACATTCTGATGGAATCATTGGTTGGGCTATAAATTTGAAAAACATTTGGTAATGATTGACGTCTCCTTAAACGTCATTATTTTTTAAAAACCGCCCTTGTGCTGGTAATGCCTGATCTGTTATTAAAGTCATGAAACATCTCACATCTTTGTGAAATCATAATCATAATGCATTTGGTCTAGTGCAGCAATGACATATTTCGTTAATTTTTTTATCGATAATTTCATCAAAAGTGCCGGAAGAAAATAGACAGTTGCATCGGAACTTTATCGAATTTTAACCACAAGTTCCCGGCTGTTGTTCAGAAAATATTGTGCAGTCACAATAAAAAATTTTGTTTGAAAAATACACTTGACGGCACGAGTACGATAACTAGGGCGCCAAGAATCGATAACAGTTTTTTGTCAAAAACAAGCATTTTTTACTATGGGAGGGGGGGTCTATCTTGTCCCGTTTAGGAGGTAGGGGCAATTTTAGAAAAAAGGACTTAAATTGAAAAAAAATATTAAAAAACAACGGCAACACTTCCGGTTTTGAAAGCCAGAAATCTGTTCTATGATCTTAAATTTAAATTAAATTTTGTACGGCAATAGTTTTTTAAAAATTCGTATTTAAACTCAAAATTTTGATAAAAAAAAGAAAAAAAAGTTTATACCAATTTTTTTCAAAATTGTGATATGAAATGCTAAATTGACTTTTTGTGGCCAATGTTACTATCAATTCTGAATCGAACACACAAAGTCAGAATATAAAAGTGTGTCAAAAAAGTGTCCGAATATAAAAGTGTGCATGCAAATCCGTGGGTTGACATGACTGGAGATTACCGGTGTCGTAAAAAACAATAATCAATAATTCGAGCATGTACATGTCGAAATCGTTAGTGAAAGAAAGGTAGCACTAACAACTCCTGGATCACAGAAATGTAACACAGCCAGCATTTGATTGACCACAGTTTTGAAGTTATACGAAGTGGGTAGGCCGGCCAATATTTATTGAGGTCGGATTGACGAACCCCACAGGTGGACCAGTAGGAAGCATATAATGTGGGAGGGTTATGATCCATTTAATCCTGATCATAGGTTTGCCGTAAAGCAAGAAGAAGAAGAAGTTATTTCATCACATGGTGATGTGTGTCTATACCAATTTCTAGCACAAGTAAGTGTGAAAAATTTCTTTACAGTTCCACACACCTCAGTTACAAGACGAGACGATTGTCTTAAAGTTAGGGTCTGGTTGTGAAAGCAAACCAAAAAAAAAGTATACATACATTATATAAATTTGCATGAAAAATTTTCGGGTGTTTTTTCCGAAAAATATATTGTCGTTATCCCTGGAGCCAATACCCGCAATTTTGGTATTAAAAAAAATTATAAAAAATACTCTACACACTCAAATTTATCCTTAAACAAAAGAGTTGAACATCGAACTGACGAACTCAAATGTCGATTATACATATTTAAAATGTCAGTGTAAATTCTTATTTGCATGGGTAACTACCTACTTATTTAGTACTTCCGAACTATTAACAATATTTAAAACTAACATCTAAGAAAAGTTTGCGATTAGTTCCAGAGAGGCAGATAGAGCTTGTTTTAAATGTACAATTTATTAAGTTAAAAAAAATTTATATTTAATACAGAGTTCTCAAATTCGCTCCAAACTTCAGGTGGGGTCTTGAATACTAATTTTACTGTAACCACCTTATACGGAATGCTCATCACAAAAGTCTTTCCCCTTAATCTGCGCCTCCATCATCATCGGTTTGCTGTCTTGATAATATGCATTTTTTTTTTAAGATACAAAATTTTTGTTAAGTACTTACTTTAGTACCAACTTTGTTTGATTGTACGATGTGCGAGTGCGAACCAGAGAAGGTAAGGCATTCTCTGTTAGGCACAGGCGGCTTCGGCTATCCCAAGTAGTTCGTCGTCGGTTCTGTTGTTGTTGTCGTCGTCGTCGTCGTTGGCGTTTGTTCTCGCGATTCGCGGTTCGTCATTGACCATGCACATTCCACAAGGTAAATAGATATAATATATATTTTTTTATTTTAATTGAATTCAAAAAAGCATTGATCACTGACTGATGATATTGACAAAATGTCGCTGCGTGAACGAAATACTAAGCAGGGTTCTTGCCGTAATGTAAATTGATTTGATTTTAAGTAGTTATTTGACCTCTCAGTGAAGTCGTCCCGTGAATTAATTTCTGAGATGAGATTTTTGTAGGTGCGGCCATTTTTGTGGCGTATAGTGTTGTAGTCAAGTCTACTCCCCTTTGAGGACTGCTCACTCAAAAATTTTATCATTCGGTCTGGTCTTTGTGCTAATGAATAAGGTGAACTAATAAATTTTATGTGGGATGTGAAGATAAGGTTAGGTGCTTTGGTTGGACATTAAATGAATTAGTTTACTTGGTGAAATTGTTTCAATTGACAGTTAAGTGATGTAGTTCATAACAAGGATATTAGAATTTATATGCGGATATGATTTTAAAAAAAAACCTGTTTAATAAGTGAAATGATGAAGTTGATACACAAATTAGGTGATTGTATTTCACTTAACTTTAAATAAGGTAATGAACGAAATTTTAAATTAGAGTTGGTAAATCTATTTATTGCTTTCTTCATTGGATTATTTTCGTTCTTCTCGTTCTTAACAACGGTTCATCTTATGTAGACGACAGCTGCCACCATATGAAATTCGCGACTACATTCTATCGATCTTTGTTTAATACAAATTTTGTTTTGGCAATGCGCTATAGAACACCTTTCACCCAAAAAAAAATACATTTTTTTGACATTTTTAGACCTAGAAATTGCTGCAATATCCAATAGGATGATGCTACTAGTTTAAAATAAAATTTTCATCAAAAGATTTCCAAGTGTTCGTGAAATATGGGTTTAGCCACCACAATGGACCTGAAAAACATTAAGTCGAAAGTTTGACTTACTCGAACTAGTTTCAAAGAAGTGTTCTAGTCGAATTATTGCGCCAACAAAAAATCGTTTCCATAAATCGTGAAGAAATTTGGCGTTGTTTATGTTTCTACTGGCGCCTGTGAAACAAAATATTTGTTTTGTGTGAACTGACTCAAAGACTATTTAGACATGTCTCAAAAGCTTATAAATTTCCAAATTCAAGAGGTATCGGAAGTAACCCCTCGGTTAGTATTTCGCTATACCGGTTGTTTTTTCTTGCAGTGCAGTTTTTTTTTACTGTAGACAATATTTCCTTCAAGAGAATGGTCATCTCCATATCGGGCTCAAATTCTAGCCAGGGGAAATATCCCCGTGTTGATACCAACGTCTTCAAAATAATATTCCGTCATCCAAACAAGAATATTAAAACAAAAACTTTGCCAAAACAAGAATTCTCAAGCAGAAGTCTGCAGTTCCAAGAAAACGGATATAACCTTACTTAATTGCAAAGACTTATATTAAAAATCAACCCAAGGCCTGTATTGCTACATCGTATTCGAAAGATGGGCCCACAACTCGTGCGTAAATTTTGAAAGTGTCAACGAATCGATGAAACTTAAGGTATTGCAAGGAGTAACACAAAATCCCAGTCTACCCCTTTGTAGGTGGGGCGGTTTGCTAGAAACCCAATTAGCACTGAGCGCCGTTCTGTTACCACAAACTCACGTAAATCTGGGTGTTATCGTTTCTTGATGAGAAGTCTCTAAATCCCGGAGTTTGAGAAAGTTAATAGTTCCTTAATTCTTTTCTCGGAGATTTCCTCAAGCGTATTGAAAAAAGTGTTTCCTAATGCTTATGGTCTGGTCCTAGCTAGTGCCGGACAGGCGCATAGATAGTGAATTAGGCAACTTCGGCAGTGGGTTTTGTGTGGGATGCCTAGTTTGACCGCGTGGTCTCCTATAGACCAGTGTCCCCTGATGATCGCTATTATTCTATCGAGGTCGAGTGTTTTTGCCATGTTGTATTTTGGCAATATCGTTCTCGATATGACGCATGTTTTCAGCCTACTCCGTCTAAGGTTGGCTTTCGTAAGGTATTCTGAGGTGAATTTTACTGCTCCGAGTGCTAGTAGCTCCGCCTGGAAAACGCTGGCTGTAGGATTTTTAGATGTTTAAGGATCCCGAAAACGCACCCGCACCCACGTTGAAGTCTTTTCTCAAACCTTCGGTGTAGATTCTTACATCGAAGTTCCTAGTCACTCGTTCATTTTGCCATCTGATTTTCCGAATTTCAGCTTTGTAGCTCGAATTTTAGGGCCTTAAAATAAGCAACGAACGGGTGGACGGATATGGCTAAATCGACATAACTTTCGATGTCAATCACTAATATAGTCACCTTAAGGGGTCTACTTTACGAGCAATATTAAAGTATGTTTGTACACAAAGGTATACAAAGGGTTAAGGTCGAACTCTGCTAATCGTTTGTCAATCAGTTTGTTTCCGAACGTATGCATGGTCTGAGAGAAAACTTTCAATAGAACCCTGATGAAGTTAGTTAAGGGCAATAACGGTTTTTCGGAAAACTAGTTTGATTTAAGGGTGCGGCATGCAGAGTTGAAACTAGTATTGGGCATACAGTGAAACAAATGCAAGTACGAGTACCATTGTACGGGTTCGTGCTTGGATGACTTTAAACACAATTCCTTCGACAATGTATGGTTTTTTCGTCGATCAGGCCGGGTGTGTACAAACTACTGCTAAACGCCGACGATTTGATGGCGTATGTATCCTAAAATAGAATTTATCATCCTTATGTTGCATTGTAACTCCGATCGAATTAAAGGATATTGCGACGACTGGAAGTTGAACATCAACTTTTAGATATCAGAAACAATCCTGTTCAGAGCAACATTGTATTGCCCCTACGTTGAGACTGTTTGTCGAAGACCCAGTAAGCTAGAATAAGTAACATGCTAGTTTTGAACTATATAAAGTCATTTGTGGGCTGGACTACTTATCTAAAGGTCTCAGGTTCAAATCCTGTCGGGGCCAAGTAATATCTGAACGCTTTTTCCACTGTCCCACCACTTGCGAACGTCCGACAAACATCCAAGAGTATCGATTGTCATAAGAAGCTTCTAAAAGTTGCGTTCGGATTCGGCTTTAAAAAAATTCTAGGTCCCTTCCATTTTTCATAAGCAAATTGTTGGAGAAGCTGGATTTTAGGCCCTGTTTGGGCCGGTAATATTTATTTTATTATTTTGTTGGTTGTATGGAAGATTAAGGATTGCGCCAACCAACCAAATTAAATTTAAAAGTTATTGCGCTCAACTATTGAATAAAAAGTCATAAAATAAAAATTAATAAATACATTTTCAAATTATTTTTCCTTACGTTATTTCACTGCTGCACCTCTGGTGAAAGTCTGACTAACTTAAAAGAGTATTATTTGTTATGAGAAGCTTCTCAATTTTGCAATTTTTTGGAGTCTTGATGCTGAAAATTACAGAACATTTACCCTATCAAACTCAAACCATTGCATTCTGACCCATGTGCCCCTACTGTCTGTTCTTATTTTTTAATCAATTTAACTTCAGGGATTTAACTATACTTTTCTTACTGGGCCAAATAGTTTTTGATATGAATATGCATGTTAAATTGAACTATCAAAGAGGCGATTAAAATTTGGCACCGAAACAAAAGAAAACATAGGGACGGGCTACAGTCCGCTTGGGCGAACTGTTGGATACCCTATTCTTATTCCTATCCCTCATAAGTGGGCGTGACAAAAGTCTAAGTATGGTTGAATTGTTAAGAACGCTTTACATATTTTGTTATATAACATTTAAAGGATTTTATCAAAAAAAACGCTCCCTAGCTCAAACTTGGGTGTTTCAATAAAATTGTTTTATTTAATTGTGGGCGTGTCAGTAGGCGGATTTAAAAAAATTAACACATGAGCATAAAGCGCCCCTAGAGAGTATATATTATAAATTTCAGCTCCCTAGCTCACTTTGAATTTTCAAAAAAAAAAAAAAAAATAATTGTGGGCGTGCCAGTGGGCGGATTTTGAAAATATTTACACATAAGCATAAAGGGCCCATAGAGAGTATATATTATAAATTTCAGCTCCCTAGCTCAAACTTTGGATTTTCAAAAAAATTGTTTTATTTATTTGTGGGCGTGTGTCAGTGGGCGGATTTTGAAAATATTTATACGAGTACATGAGCTTAAAGGGCCCATAGAGAGTATATATTAAAAAATTTCAGCTCCCTAGCTCAAATTTTGGTTTTTCAATAAAATTGTTTTATTTTTTTGTGGGCGTGGCAGTGGGCGGATTTTGAAAATTTTATATCCCGAGCAGTTTTAGGAGTCATAGATCATATATATAAAATTTCAGCTTCCTAGCTCAAAATTCGATTTTTTCCAAAATTTTTTTTTTTTGAGTTTGTGGGCGTGTCTGTGGGCGGATTTCAAAAATTCGTAAACTTGATTATTTCGGGACCCTAGAGAGTATATGGTTAAAATTTCAGCTCTCTAGGTCCAGTTTAAAGGCCTAATTTTTGCCGACGGACGGACGGACGGACGGACGGACGGACGGACGGACTGACGGACGGACGGACATGGCTAGATCGACATTACTATCGATGCTGATCATAAATATAGTAACTTTTAGGGGTCTACGGGCAATATTAAGGTATGTTACAAACTATGCGTCAAAATTAATATACCCCTAGAATAGGGTATAAAAAAAGAAACTTACATATATCACACCATTTAAAATTATAAATTTATTTTAAAGTCACTAAACAGCAGTGGGTATCTACTATTTTGTGTTCAAGAGCATACCATACACTATACAAAGTAATTTAATACTTCATGTGTGGCGTACGCTTTCTTCTCCACCCATTGCCAACCATCAGTGTCAATCTAACAATTACTACCCATCAATTAACCAATTAACCTTTGAAATTTAAGTTGCCAGATAGATTCGTTTACGACAAAAAGCGCGCCCACCTACTTATGTTGCGAGTGTAATTACACGCCTTGGCTCCAGGATAACACGCCACATACCTGGCTTATCTATTAAATTGCATCATAATTTAAGGACTTTATAATGTTGCCCAAATGTCTCAATTAGACAGTGTATCCCAGTGTAGTGCTAAGCTGCATACACATGCATGTATGTAACTTCTTCATCGTCAGTAACTCGTTGTATATTTGGTATCCGAGTGGCAAGCGATGTTTTCCTTTACGATGGCAAAATCATAAGAACATAATAAAATTAACATTTTATGATTACGACGAAGACGATTTACCACCGATTCACCAATTTGCTTTTGATCATGCCCATGCCTAGCTATTGAAGTAAATATCATACTTCTTGGACAAATGACCGGTATCGCGTTTTTTTATTGCCATTCCGCGTTGGGTTCCATTTGCATTTGTTCGTCTGCGAGATAATCGTTCGCACGTTAGTATCCAAACACGATTAAACGGCTTTTAACTACGATTGGCTAATAATAGCGATTGGCAGAGCGATATTCCTTTTAGGTGCATTTTGTATTTGATTCTATACGTTGGCATTCGATAGTGTTTGATTGTATCTATTTGGTGACAATTAGCCGACGAACTGGTTGGCAGATAGCTTTTGATGTGAACTTGTGACGCAGTCAAAAAAAAATATAACAATAATTTCGTTGCCGTCGTAGTCGATAAGACTGCAGGAGCGGTTTGACATGAAATTTGATGTTTGTTCGACCAAACGAAGGCAACGATTCTTTTTTGTTATTGACGCTGTATTCTCGCTCTCTGTAAGGGGGAGGGAGCGCCTTATCTAACAGCGCAGTTAAGTTCACATTTAAGCTGATCTTTTGGTAAAGTCAAAGGTTCATGGCATTTCGATAGTCATTTAATTTCCGCAACTGGATGGGGGTTATCATTATATTTTTTTTTTTTGTGGAATATGAATCTGTGATTGTATTCATCTATTGATTATTTCATGCTTTTCAAGAACAGAAGTTCAAATTTCGACTTTCTAATATTGTTATGACGACACTCGAATATTGAATGTAGCAATAACAGAGTGTTTAAAAATAAAGGTTAAAGTATAAGAAGACCGGAATGGATGATGTAAATATTTTTAAACTGCTATGAAAATTCGTTGGGATTTTTATGTGATTTAAATAATATACTTGAAGTTCGCAAGGTAAAGATGCTGAAATTATCGAAACGATTTCAGCTGTGTTGATAGTTAAAGTCGGTCTATTCACATTTGCCTGAAGCCGGGCTGTCCAAACTTTTTTTCATCGGCAACTAAATGGTAGCACCGAGGCCAATCCAAATTCAATTGTTCTATTTGAAATGAAAAATCGAAAAGCAAAAACTGAATTACCTGAAAGAAAACCGCATCAGTTTAATCAAAGCAGTAACTTCATAAATAACACAATGCTTGTTGAAATATTTGGACAGCCCGGGCCTGAAGTATTATCAAAACACTAATGACTATTAACGAACGCAACAATATAAATTATGCTAGCCTTAATAAACGGCTTTGCCTGAGTTTGGAATTACCAACTCGTTTTAATTTAAACAACTTACTCGTATTTACGAGACCTTTTTCAAGCAGATAGAACTGCAAATCTGCAGACGAACGAAATGGCCAAACTTTCTGCCATCACTTAATTTATTTTCAGATCACACGTGCTACCTTTAAATTATTTTGTATACTTTACGGTCTTAGAGATTAAGGACGATTGGCAGACACTTCACTTACAACATCATCACATACTCCACTCATGGATAATGCTGGATAAGGTACAACAGAGGGGACATGCAAGCACCAAATATCAATATTAACCCACAACCATCTAAAAATATGAATATGAATTACTTTCTGTCCTCCTTTATTTATCTTTGATGCGAATTGCACTGACTTAATAATGCTTGCTGCAAAAGAGTGTAAGTGCTGATTTAGCACACCAATTTTTCAACACGGGCTATCGAAAAATATTGGTTTATGTTAACAACTCAGTAGTCCATAAATTAATAATTGATCGATCGCATGGAAGGTTCATAGGGGCTTTTTCGTTTTCTTCTTAATATACAAAGAAATTCAATTTTGCTGAAAGATCTTGATGGGGCACACCCACAGCACCAATTAAAAAAAAAAAAACCAAAAAGCATTGGAAGAAATGTTTCCAAATGTCAGAATTAATAAAATCGTACAGTTTTTCAAGACTAGAACTAAGGTGTTGAATTTAAAACTTAATATGTTTGTCGTACAATTGGAGATAGGGGAGTCTATTAGAGATCTTACTAGTGTCAGGTATTTGCTGTATCAACGGGTACATTGGGAGCAGTAACGCGTTGTTATCGGTGTCAAAGATTCGGGCATTCAGTCGAGTGTTATGCATACATCAGTAGATGCGCTCTTTGTGGGGAGTCTCATGATTCAACCGAGTGTATAGTCATTCAAAAAAATTAAAGGAAAAAAAATGAAGCGGTGCCAACACTCAAATGTATAAACTGCAATGCAATCGGTCATGCAGCCAGCTTTCAGGGCTGCCCAGTTTTTCTTAAATATAAAGAAGAAAAAGAATCGTTCGCACAAAAAGCAAGAAAAGCTGTAGGCAAAACTTGGACTTTCATTGAAGAATCCATATTCAATTTCACTGATGCAAATGTTTCATTCGTTGATAAAGCAAAATCCTGAGGCCACCAGGCAAAGACTGCATTTTCAAACACATGCGCGCCTAATAAAGAGCCTCTTTTGCAGCAGACCGCCCAAAAGGAGATCATAATAACTTCCTATAAAGCAACGATGCATTTCAATATTTATTTTCGGGATTTTTTATTAAAAATCAGGCAATTCTAGCCTAAATATATATGCAACATATGCAAACTAAGGAGGTGAAAATGTTTTCCTATCTTGAGTTCGTCGTCTCGATTGTTGTATAATGTGGCAAATAACCAACCTAAAAACGTTCGATAAATGCTAGTTCAATTATTTCTAATAAAAAACGAAATTCACTTTTAAAAACCCTAAAAAAACAAAAACCGCAGACATGTTTCCTCTTGGAAACACGACTTTGAACAAGGTACAGGGTTTTTTTTATAGAGATTTTTGAAAAATAAAACACAACAAATTTACTGGAATGAACATAAAACATAACAAACTTAATGGAATGACCAAATTTCGTCTTTATTAGCTCACAAATTTCATGGCATTTAATGTTTAAAAAAAATGTCTGGCATATGGCCTCCGCGAACGCCATCCTGTCGGTCCAATTTTGCACCACTTTTTCGAGCATACCAGGTCTTATTTCGTCAATAGTGCGTCGAATGTTGGCTTCTTAGTGATCAATCGTTGCTGGCTTATCATCATAGACCAGCGATTTGGCGTACCCCTACAAAAAGTAGTCCAGGGGTGACAAATGATACGAACGAGGTATCCAACTCACAGGTCCCTTTCTTGAGATGATTCGCTCACCAAACGTTTGGCTCAACAAAGTCATGGTTGCACGCGCGCAGAATGGCATGTTGCGCTGCCTTGTTGGAACCATTTCTCGTCCAAATGATTTCTAATGACACGACGAATAAAAAAATCACGAATCATTTACCTGTACCATTCGCCATTCACGGTAATGTTGGCACACCGGTTTCGGATTTAAAGACAATTGGGCCGATGACGCCTTCGGCATGTAAACCACACCAAACAGTTATTTTTAACTTCCAAGTGTTAGTTCTTGTAATGGGGCCGATTTTGTGAAACGCGGATTTTGACATATCTCCACGTTTCAAGGTCACCAAAATCCAAATCCAACTTTTTTATAGAGATGTATGTCTGTGAGTGTATGTACGTATGAGCGTATGTACGTATGTGCGTTCGGAATTATCTTTCGCCACGATTGTCTCGAGAACCAAAAAGGACATTGACATAGGACCTGGTTTATTCGAAGCGTAATTACGTAACTCAGAACTGATTAAGTTTCCAGCGAAATTGGTCTAGCCATTTTTTGTTAGTAAATAAATAACTAAAAAAACATAGGGACGGGCTACAGTCCGCTTGGGCGAACTGTTGGATACCCTATTCTTATTCCTATCCCTCATAAGTGGGCGTGACAAAAGTCTAAGTATGGTTGAATTATTAAGAACGCTCTACATATTTTGCTATATAACATTTAAAATTTAAAATAATAAAATAAATATTAAACATTTGGGCGTATCAGTAGGCGGATATAAAAAAAATTAGCACATGAGAATAAAGGGCCCCTTGAGAATTGAATTTTCAAAAAAAATAATAATTCAAAAAAATTGTTTTATTTATTTGTGGGCATGTCAGTGGGCGGATTTTGAAATTTTTTTATCCCGAGCAGTTTTAGGAGTCATAGATCATATATAAAAAAATTCAGCTTTCTAGCTCAAAATTCGATTTTTTCCAAAATTTTGTTTTTTTTTAGTTTGTGGGCGTGTCTGTGGGCGGATTTCAAAAATTCGTAAACTTGATTATTTCGGGACCCTGGAGAGTATATGGTTAAAATTTCAGCTCTCTAGGTCCAGTTTAAAGGCCTAATTTTTGCCGACAGACGGACGGACATGGCTAGATCGACATTACTATCGATGCTGATCATAAATATAGTAACTTTTAGGGGTCTACGGGCAATATTAAGGTATGTTACAAACTGTGCGTCAAAATTAATATACCCTTAGAATAGGGTATAAATAGCTGAATTTTGAAATTGATGATTTGTACTATTTATTTCCGGATGTAGGTAATGGAGTCTCAAGAGTTTCATGAGGATTGTGCTCACTCCAAAAACGACTATTCCGCTTGTTTACAAATCCGTGAAGCCAGAAATCAGGCTCATCGCTGAAGATGATTTGACGATAAAAATCTGCTTCTACTTATAGTTGATTATCAGTCCATTCACAGAACACACGACGCAATTGATGGTCCGCTGGCTTTAATTCTTGCACCAGTTGGATCTTATATGGATGTAGGCTAAGATCTTTAATACAGCGACGATGGCTTCTTATATACGCACGGCACGGGCTCGATTTGGATGAATATTTTCAAAAAGAGTAAATGTGATCATGAATCGATCCATAGTATTGCGGAGTAGCTGCTCAGATTGACGATTATGCACACAGTAAACGGGGAAGTGCTCTATAAGTTTGGCGAACAGAGCGCGAATTTTGGAAATAAATTTCTACGATTAGTGAAGGTTGTTCTGGTGTAAGTCAACTGTATACTGACAAAAAAGTCGAACACAGTTTATTAGTATGATAGCTAATTTGACAGTTATCCCTATCAGATGTTTTATACCTCTATAAAAAACAGTCTATATAAACCATCATTTGACGGTTTCAACATAATGGTTTTGGAAGAGCAACAGCAATCTTAATGAAGAATGACAACAAGTTCAAAAAAGTTCCCTTTCAAAGTGATATCATTTCAGTGTGTTTCCAAACTCATCTGGTAAGAACTTTCAGCTATTTGGCGGAAGTGTTTATATACCAGCCAACGTTGGGTAGGGTTTAGCTAGAGAGCTCGATAGACTCTATGCTCTTATCAATAATTATAACGCTGTTATTATTGGAGGAGATTTTAATGCTAGACACCAAGCATTAGAAGAGAGTACCCACAATTATAACGGAAATCTTTTCAATAATTGGTTATCTAACGGTCCGTATCTAAATCTTGACTTAGTGCTGTCTAACACACCAACATTTCCCCAATCGTCGTCACATTTAGATTTTTTTTTATTATTTCATCATCTCTCAATCGTGCGAACAATGTAAATAACCCATCGATATTATAACCATTCTTTCAAAAACAACTATTTTTAACTTTTTACCCATTTTCATACCACCGGTTACATACACAGAAGCTTCAAGAATACTAATTGGGAAGCTTTTAGACTTGATCTCCATAGACTATATCTTCGATTGTTGTACTCGCGGACCGATAAATATCAAACACAGAAATCTATGATTCAAAAGTATAAATAAATGCGCTTATCATATCAAAAAAAATTTAGTGATACACAGATCCGATTTAACCAAAAAATTAATTAAATTACGTAGTATTTGGCTCATCCAACTCAAAAAACTATATCATCGGCATCTTAATAGAGTGAATTCCGATTATTTTGAGTCAGGTTCAAGAATTCAGTGCCTCAATAAAATCATTAAAGCATAATGTATGTGATTTCAGACCCCAATAAGACGTTTAAATATAGATTGCAGAAAATAATACCTTTACCCTTGTAAGGAAATAGATGGGATAACTGGGCGTAAATATTTTGTAACCGACATTGTAAAACATTACGCTTATTTACAATGGTCAAGAGTTAACCAATGTTCCTATCAACCAAACTAAACGCTTTTAAGGATTTTTATTTTGGAGTACCACGCATCCCAACAAATCAAAATTTTGAAAGCAAAATTTACAGAGCATTTAACCAATTTTAAAACACATATCTGAACAGAACGATTACTACCTTCTCTACTATAATTACTGCATCTAATCCCCGTGCATCTCCATATAATATGTACTTCCACTGAAAGTGTAGTTTTCCCGAAATTGAAAGAAAGCAAAATTCGTGCCCAAAGAAGATATGAGGTAAATTAATAACTTGCTCTATCTTTCCTCTCTCTAACATTGGAAAACTATTTGAGCGAGTTTTATCTAACAATTAAATGAATTTTGAATAGAAAAAGATATTATCCCAAATAACCAGTTTGGCTTTAAAAAAAACAGTAACTCGACTGAGCATGCATTACATTTTCTTAAGCATAAAGTAATTGACAATCTTATAAGAAAGAAGTGTACATTGAGCTTGGATATTTACCTTGAAACATCATTAGATTTAATTTGGCATAACGGTCACTTTACCAATAGATTTCTCTTTAACAAACATGCTAGGGCAATACTCACCAGGGCGAAAGCGGTAATGGCAACTCTGAAACCAACTGAAACTCAGACATTGATGTACAAAACCCTTAACAGACTTATTTTAACGTACGGTTTCTTTACCCGGTTCACAGTATAACCGACTGTACCCAAGGAGATGTATATGTTTGAAAGCAAAATACTGAGATTTTGACGCGGAAAGTTTAGAAACCCGAATAAAAAAATGGTTTCCAAACAAATTTCTATACGATACAACCCAGAGTACCGCTCTTATTATTTATAGACCGTACAAAGAGACACAAAGTACATAAGAAACCCATTTTTTACATGTAAAGCTGTGTCTCTTGATATTGGACGGCCTATACATACAAACTAGAAATGCTTTTAAATTAGATGGAACATATTGGTTCACAACCGAGCCCATTAGTTAGATCTCTAATTGTGTCTAATATATACTATACGTGTAAACGATAACAATTATTTGTCACCGTTTAATTTATTAAACTTACAAACCTTGCCTTTCCCAAGACCTAATGCAAATAGGAATCTCTTGATGCCTTTTTATGTAAAAGCATCATCGTTTAACTTAAGGGGATGATGTTTATTGATTAACATAACAATTGAAATAAACCTTTGTTTTGCCGCAGGTAGTCTTAAGTTTTCTAACAAATTTTAAAACAACTTCGATTTGATTATGTATATAGATCTGTTTTATTGCGATATGTTGTCTCAAGGTCGATATCCTAAAAGAAAAAGCCGCACATAAGTCCTACGGTTATGGTTTTTGTTTGGGCTGATAAGCTGGCAAGAATGGGAATCAACCCTTGAATCAAACAAGGCAGACACTTCAGTAAAGACACCACCCTGTTATCTTAAATAAGCAATCGGGAACGAACTACTCATAGCTGCAAAAAAAAAGGTGAAGTGAGCTCAACTCTTGTGCTGTAAGCAGCAAGAAAAAAACTGGGAGAATCCCACAAATGAACAAAAAATCGTTGTCTAGTGAGTGTCATCACCGGACACAACATTCTAATCTAATTGCAAAGAAAATGAAACTTAGCACATATGGCCTATGCAGAGGTTGCAGACACAAGGCTGAGCATGAGGTCACTCCACACCTCCTCTGTCACTGTCCCTCACTATATCACTAAGATAGAAAATCGTCGGAAGGTACTTCTTCCAAGACTTTTTAAAAACTTTCTGGCAAGTCCGTGAATGACTTGCACTTGCACAATTTCATAACTACCTCAGGCTGGCTAAAAAATCCGTAGGTTCAAATGTTGAGCAATAAGGGAGTCATAACCCCCGGGCATCACAATGGGTCTACAATGATCTAAGTGTGAGGGGTATAGGTTTATCCTACCCTTTAACCAATTAACCTAACCTTCACTAACCTACGTTTAGTTTGAGTTTTAATAAGCTTAAGTCAGACATACATAATTGATACATATTTGTCCCAATAAAGTTTACTTGAACTTTAACTTGTATTGAGTGAACGTATGTATGTGGTTGTGTTTAACACACAATTTGAACACAGATCACTTCTTTGTCAACCGTGAAACAACATGAACGTGGCCTATAATTAAACACCGTTATCTCTCGTAAATATATCCATCTAAACCTTTGATTCTTCAACCATTTGTGTGTGCGATGCTATGTTTTTAATACGAATTGGTGGGTCCTACAATTTAACGCTGATTCCGAATGGCAAACTTGAGAAGCTTCTTACGGCAGTTTATACTATTGGATGTTTGTCAGAAAAAAAGGAGTAGTAGTACATATATACATATTAGGCCATTAACGGCGCATACAGGGCCTACAACCTAGATTCTAAAACCACTTTCTGCGAAGTGGAGGGGACCTGCAGTTTTACGCCGAATCCGAACGGCAAGTTTGAGAAGCTTCTCATGACAATTTGATACTCTTGGATGTTTGTCAGACGCTAGCAAGAGGTGCCAACAACACGCGGATTCGCAAGTGGTTTCCCATCTAAGTACTCAGTAGTTCAACCCACCAACCAATTACCCACTGCGCCCACCACTGTAGCCTGATCCTACCCATCTCCTGTAGCACATTGATATCCGCCCTTAAACGCACGAGGAAAGATTTAAGTGTTTGAGCAGCATCATGAGTGTAATGTGTACTAACGTTTCAAGTGCATAGGCTCAATTCATAGTCCGTTGACTACTTCCTACCTACTTCTCTTAAATTACAATTTTATTCAATTCAATTTTCGAACTCATAGCCACTGTTACATTCATAGTTACGATCCTTTGAATCCTGTTCATAATCTCGCCTAATCTTGGGGTTCACCTTGACAAGTCGTTAACATTTAGCCTTCATGTCCAAGAAAAAATCAGAAAAGTTAATATCACAATTAAAATGCTGTATTCATTTATAAACAGAAGATCAAAAATGAGTCGAGAAAACAAACTCATCATTTTTAAAGTAATTTTTCAAGCAATCTTGTTTTATGGATCTCTAGTTTGGGGAAAATGTGCAGAAAGCCACATACCTAGATTACAGATAACCCCAAACAAGCTACTGAAAATGATTTTAAACTTACCCTGGCATTTTTCGACGAAATAACTACATGTTGTGATCTCAAACATTGAAAAAATACCAGGAAGACTGAATAAACTATTTGAACGCTACAGGTGGTGTTGCAGTTAATCTGACACCCCTTGATTTTCTACATTGAACAAACATAAAACCACTAATTGTTTCATTTTTTTTGTTATTATGTATCAATTTATTTATCTCGTATAAAAGAAAGTGTCCGAAGCGATGTAACCGCATAACTCGAGATTGGCCGAACCGATTTTGATGATTTATACTTTGTTGGAAAGGTATGTTCTCAGCACGGGTTTTAGAAGAAAAAAAAATCTAAATTTCAAAATGGCTTATTTTGACCACCCAGCGTGTTACGACAGGTTTTTTCGATTTTTTTTAAATTTTTTATTTTTTTTTTCATTTTGTATTTATTTATTTTGGCAACAACCAAATAAAGAATCACATTTGAATGTAACATATCGTATCACAATTGAACTGTCAGATAGACACGCAACGTAACGCCATCTATTATCGATCAATGGAGAAGGCAATTTTGTTTCATGTTTGGTGGCGCTGTCGGATTCGGATTTCTTCATTGCGATTTTGTGAGTTTTTGTGAGTTAAAATTGATATGAGAATATATCTATATCTATTTATATATAAAAATCAATCCATATTTGCGTTTGTTGCCGGTGTTTGGCCAAACGCGTTAACCGATTCCAATGAAATTTTTTTTTAAAGAAAGGTGACGTCTATACGAAGGATGTTATGTATGTGCGATGTCTGTATCTGCATCGGTGTGTAAATTATGTGTTTCTTAAAAAAGAAAAAAAAAATGACAATGTATTTATACACTGTGTGTTTCATATGTAGGTATCATGTGCTTTGAAAAAAAAAACAAATTTAAGTGAAATAATAAAAAGTTTTTTTGTGTAATATTTTCTATATATAAAAATCAATCCATATTTGTGTTTGTTGCCGGTGTTTGGCCAAACGCGTTAACCGATTCCAATGAATTTTTTTTCCATGAAAGGCGACGTCTGTACGAAGGCTGTTATGTTTGGCTATATCTGCATCGGTGTGTGAGATATGGGCATTTGAGTGAGTACACATGCATATGTGCGTATGCGTGTAGATTAGGACGCAGATACAGAGACCGTACAGACGTCACTTATTTTGTTATCCGAACAAGCATATGAAAGAGGGAGACCACGCGAACGTTTCAAGCTTATTGTGGAATTTGTGCGCACTTTCATTCTTGAGATATCGTGTGTTCAATATTTTATTCAAATAACTCTTATTGAAATTTTTTGCATTTTTTTGCGAATCGGACATCGGAAAGTTGCTTTTCCAACATTGATAACAATCGATGTGGAAGTGAATGAAAAGTGATTCAATCGAAGTTTTTTATTTTCGCTTTGTTGTTTGATTCGCAGAAGTAAGGTGACATAGGCGCCTGCCAGATAACAAGCACCTACCCTAAACGGAACAACGAAGTTGTGTGAGCGGCCTAAGCCATGCGGAGAAAAACGTGCAGTCCCTTTCACCGGTTGAGCTCAAATCAGGCAATCTTCGGTATTGGCCTGAGAGTGTTTCTGTGAACTTTGGTCAAAATCGGTCTTCATTTTTTAGGCGCAGCAACATACGCCGGATACCCGCTATAGACAATTATAAGGAAGTCTACTCGAACATATTGGCCAATAGAATTCTCGGGCACGGGCAAAGCCGGGCAGGTGCAGCTAGTTTACTATATTTATTATTATTTATTTATTTATTATTTGTTTATTTATTTATTATAATTATTATTATTTATTTATATATTTATTTATGTATTTGTTTATTTATTTATAATTTAAATTGACTTTATTATATAATATTATCAGTAGTAAGGTAGTAATAACCACATCTCTGAAAATTGTGCAATAGTAGTGTTTAGAATGTATATCTTAGCTGAAATAAAAATAAAAAAAAATAATAATCTCGCCTATAAAGAAGAACAAGGAAAGGTAAGTGGGTAATTGTGGGTTCCTTTGGGACGGTTGTTGCTAAGGCCGTTTTGTCCATAAGTTTGAGTTTGTTGTGTGAATTTTTTACTGCCTACCCAAACTCCTAAAAAACAGTTGAAATCGTTTTTTTCGTTTAGGTAAACAATTTTAAAACAATTTTACCTACACTTTACACAGACTTCTTTAATGGCTAGTTCCAGCAGTTACCGCAGGATATTTCTTCTTTTGTTATGGAATTTGAACTTTCGAGCTATTGCACTGTGTTTCTATCGAACCTGGTAACAAAATACCAAATGGAACCATGACATTATCTCGATCGACCAACAAGCTAAAGAGATGGGCCCACAAGCCGCTCGTACTCCTTTCAGGTTGTGAGTCGAAGACCTCTCAATAGTCTTTTTTTTTAAATTCGCGCTCAGCGCAACATCCACCGACGACATATTTATTTCAACTTGTTCATTCCATATTTTTTTATTTTTTATTTTTTAATATTTGTTTTCGAGAAATTGTGGCACAAGGTTTCTTAAAAATTAAAAAAAAAGGAAAACAGTCGAGTCCTAGTTCTTACATTCGGACGTCGATATAAATATTGTCATCATCAAGCTTCCTATAATCAAAACAGTTATAATCGTACCAAATTCCAATGTAAAACCAATCTTATTTGTAGTCTAGTTCCATCTTTTATGTGACTTAAGTTCTAGATTCCGCATGACAAAAAAACAAGAGATTAAACGTCTTTTAACTTCGCAGCACCAAAAAATCAACATTCATCTCGTCTCCCATCCAGTGTCTGCGTTTCCGATGAAATGCACGCAAACAAATTGTAAATTCTGACCAACCCTTTCGTTTAGTACGCAATAAAAGCTATCGAGGGTTGACCTCGATTACAAATGCGTATCGGGGTATTCATTGTTGTTCCTCTGCTGTTTCGCTGCTGTGTATTGTTAAATATTCTCCAACTTCAACGCGAGTACAAGCTATACACCTAGAATCTATAAAGTATTTATTCGTATACTCTTCTGTCTTTCTATCGCGTTTCGTTGGCCACCACATAAGCCTCATATGCATACGCCTCACTTGTAAACTGATAAAGAACCATTACTGTGTATCTACAAAAACACAAACAACAACGCAAAGATACATTCCTCTTCAGAGTTTCATCATTTCGAATTCGAATGATAGCGTGCTTATCGTGAATACTTAACTGCCCGATAGGTGCGCGATGATAAGCTTGGAGGGCTTTTGGAATGATTTGTCAAGAATATAAGTGTTTTGATTTGCCACCACCTAAAGTTTTGCGTTGAGGTGGGGTGAGGTTGATGGGAAAAAAAGTTCAACTCACTCTAATGACCCATGAAAGTGACGTCTTATCATACAGTGGGGCGGAGGCAGATTGATGGAAACGAGTACAGTAAATATTTGCTGTAAAGTACTTACATTGTGTGCGTGTGTACGCGTTTGAAATACAATATTATAAGAGCGAGCGACTGTGATAAGGCTTTGTTTGGCTCCGCTAGGCTTTGATCCGCACTTTTGTATATGTGATTGATTTCAGACCAGTGAAGAACTGAAAGTTTTCATTTTTGGGGAAATGGTATTCAACGTCACAGTTGAGTTTATTTTCCGTGTAAAAGAAAATATTTCTCAAAGCCATCTCGTACCGCAATTTAGATAAATGATCTTTATCTTAAAGGTCATAAGGTCATAGGTGTGTTTGCTTTCTCTGAATTGAAAAGATCAGGAATTATTTCCGATTATGCTAATTTCAACATTATGGCAAACATTGTTACCCAATATCGAAGTTAACATTTCGAATATAATTTCGTTTACAATGATTATTTAACTAAACATAGTTTAGGGAACTTACTCTCCCTGAATTGTCAAGTGCAAAATTATTTGGTTAATTAAAAATGATGAACAATCGGTTTTTGTTTAATGTGCTAATAAATAGTTGGTGACGAAGTGGCCATAATGGACACGGCCGCAAATATTTACCTGACAACGCACGAACTGCCAAAGAACACCTTGAACAAGGGCACGACTGTCTTTAAAATACCCGCTCAAAGAAGGAGATATGCTCAGAAAATTCTTTCGCCAAAGTTCATTAAAAACGGTTAAAGCCATTTCCTCATGGATGACGAAATCAATTTTAAACATGTGACGACAGTATTGGGAAGAACTTTCAAATGAACAGTTTCCTCGGACAAACTTTCCCAAACCAATGGGGAATGCGGCTGCAAAAAACCAAAGCCGGTTCGGACGGACGCAGTTACGTCTAAGTATTGGTCGCAAAGGAGTATCGGGTGCTGTTGAAAAATCCTTAAATTGACAACAATGGGATTTGTTATGGGTGGCGCTAAGACAACGAGGAGCTTTAGAAAGCTGGAGTCACTGGAGTGGAGATTCCAATCAAAGTCGGTGTAGACTTGAAGAAAAATTGGCGGACTCCAAAGTACATTGGTTATTCTTTGCCGAAGATAAAGCCATTATGAGCGAGGATCAAACGTCCCTGCAACGAGCTCTATTACCTAAGTTTTCAGCCATTTGATCGCAACAATGGTTATTCTCAACTATTCACTCCACTCCATACTGAATGGAAAAGTGATTCTCAATGGCGAAAAGATCAAATATCTGGAATCTATGATGAATAGCGAATCAACCTTTGACTTGTGATGACGACATTAATCGTCATGGAGGGCACCTCACATAAAATACTACTGATTATTTGCTAGTTTTGTTGCAACCGCAGTTTAACCGACGGATAGGTGTGTTTAACTTGACCAATACATTGAAAAAGTAAAATTAGTTTTAATTTTAATCAAGTTTAAAATCGTCCTGTAAAACTGGGCATACGTGTTACTATTGGGAATCGAACCCTGAACCTGTCTGTCGCTGTCTTAATATCTTATATACTATTTTACAAATCCGGCGGACCAGTAGGGATGCGGTCAATCCTGATCGTAGCCTCACTTCCATTAAAGGAAGAAGAAGAAGACTATGCTACAAATTGAATAGAAATTCTCGGTTGGTACCCAGGTTAGGTTAGGTTAGGTTTATGTGGCTGTCGGCAGAAGCCGACACACTTAGACCAATTTAGGTCCATTGTGATACCACGTATATTATCTACCTCAACTCTGTAGATGGGACTGGCCAACGACACGCGGTTGTTCTCAAACGGTCCCCCATCTACGTACTAACCGCGCCCAACGTCGTTTAATTACGGTGATCTGACGAGAACCGATTAACTCGACGTGGTATGGTCGTTGGTTTGGTCGGTACCCAACTGTTTTTACTTTTGTTTACTTTATTTGTATTTATTCTTTGGAAACGTGTACATTATCTATACCGGGTAAGGTTAGGTTAGGTTGAGGAGGTGGTCAGCTACAGCCAACATACTTAGACCAATGTGAGGTCCAGAGTGGTTAAGATCATTAATTAAAAAGGCTTCTAGTTGGATATTTCTTTCATGTGAGAGAGCAGGACATGTACAAAGAAGGCGATGTGTAGTCTCCTCCTCCTCTTTCGGTTGAATATACGCCAAGCTTTGATGCAGGACTGGTAGGATTAAGGTTCGAAAGACCATATATTTTGTCCTTCGATTAAGAAGTCTTAAACCCATTTGCTTCGCTAAACCGAAGTAGCGGCGGTTTACCAAGGTAATTCTTCGCCGGATCTCCACTAAGGTGTCATTTGTGGAGTTGATGTTTACTCCTAGGTAGATGAACTCCTTAACTACCTCGAAGTTATTGCTATCAACAGTGACGTTTTGTACTAGGCGGTGGACAGATGTTTGTTTGTTTGTTGATAGCATGTACTTGGTCTTGTCCTCATTTACTTCAAGCCGAACCGATTTCGCCTGCATACAGTTATGTGGAGGCCTTTATACATATTGAGCAGATCCCCCATGCAAAAACATTTTAGATATACAATGTTTATAAATATTTTAATACAATAGCCCACTGTATGATGTCCTAAGGCATTAAATGGATGAGTTGCATATAAAATGAAAGTTTAGTCGAGAAGTATGCAAAATTACCAAAGGTTGTCGGACTTAAAAAACAAAGCTACTTCCGGTACGTTATTTTTTTTACTTTTCACAGGGATAAAGGAAAAGAATAAATGAGTTGCCATTCGAAAGACCACATTAAATAGTTCTTGAAGACATTGGGTTGGCAGTTCCAGTCCGCCCATTTACCCCTGACAACCCAACTTTTAATTACGCATTTTTTTCGATTGACTATAGGCATAAAGACCAATGTTGGTATGGGTATCAAATTAATGCTGAGATCTTACCATTTACAAACATATTGCCCGCAAATGGGAGTTATGTGTGTGTACTCGTATTTCTCGATTTTAAAAGAAGCCACGCATACATCAGTAAATCAGTAAACTTTCAAGTTTAAACAAGGAAATACTTAAATCTAACTTAATTTTTAACAAAGTAGTTTAACACACTTAACAAAAATGTACACATTTTCTTTCCTAGTCTGAGTCAGAATCTGAATCGCCAAAAGTCTCATTTAATAGGTCATCGTTATCATATGTGTCTATTTGCAGAATATCATCTACATTTAATGGTGTTGGGTTTCCTAAAAACCATAGCGGTTCAAGCCGTTCTTTTAATACCCATCCACATGTTTCCTCATTAATTATACTGCAGGTGGTATTTGTAGCATTCTGCCACATTACGTTTACATAAACAGTACGCAAAATGTTTTGTTTTAAAGAATTCCAGCATGGAGGAATGAGCCTGGAATCAAAACATTTAATGTTCTTTTTGAATAATTTCTCATTGCTGGATTTGTTCGAATAAAGTTTTTGAAATATAACATACCTTGCAACATTAACACTATTGCAGTTTTTAATTCCATACATTAGTGAGGTATACTCTTGTAATGGATTCATTTTTGCATCGTCATCAATATACCTTACATCATTCAGTGAAGCAAACACATCCTGAAATTGTCTATTTTTCTGAAGAAGTAGTAACGGTTTTGCTTTGACTTTACGAAAGAAACTTGTTGTATAATCACAACCAGTGTAAGAGTGAAAAGCATCTAATGCACAACATAAATTTGGGCCAAGATTTGCTGCTAAGGCAACGCAGTTAATACAACCATGGCCTTTACCATCCAAACTTCTTTACTGGGAAATTTATACATGTTACCAAACAATATTACTAAAATGTCTGTATCTGAAGCTTTTACTATGATTTTTAAATTTTCAGAACACTCACATATATGAAAGATAATCCGCGTATCTGCTTCCTCGTAGAAACACTCGAAATCATTTGCCTAGGCCTCAATGACAAAATTTCCTTCTGAATGGTATGAATAACATTGTTCTTTAACTGTGATATATACTTTTTTACTTCCAAGTATACATGCCATCGAACTGTTTCCACAATAATCTGACAAAAACTTCACATTTGCTTCTTTGAATCCAGTATTTTTTAATCATACTAGATTCAAAGAAATTGTTTGGCCTGGCTTATTGCAGTCCAATAATGGAATAGTGAACATCATGCTCAAGGCGCCCAAAAATATCTCGCTCCATTTTAATTATTGCTTGCCTACTCACGTCATTGGCAATGAATACAACAATATGCACAGTAACGGTTTGTTGTAATAAATAAAATGTACTCAAAATATCATGTCCATGTCGTCTCTCAGCTATATGGGAAAATACATTCGATACAGAAAGTGCATGCAATTTACGCGCTAACATCATGGGTTGTCTATACATGTGGCCAAATTATTAAAGACAACATTTATATATTTGTAAATGGTAAGATATCAGCTTTAATTCTATTAAAAGTTAAAATTAATAACGTACCGGAAGTACTGAACTGCTACGCAGGACTACCAACTTATTGGAACATTATTCATTGATTGATTTTCTTTATTATTTTCCTCTTCCCCAACAGCGAGAGTGGGACTATGTCCTAAGTTTCAACTTAACTTAATCGGATGAACGATGAGCGTAATCGTAAAAAGCAGTTTATGTGAACGTATCGACCCATGTTGCAATTGATTTCCGGTTTGGGACAGGGACCAACGGGGCTACATTGAAGCGACATTGGAAGGCGCGCTTGCTTGCGATAAGAGCACATCCGTTCGAAAAGTAGGCCTCGACGGGAAGCGCACGCTCCCCACTTTTCCAAAACATGATAACAACTGACCTAAAAGAAAATAAAGCTTTAGTACCACGCCTGTCGAATTAGACAACTAACTACCGCCACGACCCCTAAACCCTGAATCGCGCGCATTTCAAAAAAGGGAGTTATAAGCAAGATAACTTGTGACTAGCCGGCGAATCCCACAGGCGGACCTGTAGGAAGGCAGTGAAGTAAGAGGGTTATGGTCCCTTTAATACTGATCATTACTTTACTTTTAAAGAAGGAGAAGAAGAAGAAGAAGACTTGTGATCACCACATTAATTTTCTTCTGCCACCATCTATAGCCTTATGAAACTGATGAAATTTTCTATACAGTCAGCGGAAAGACCACTAAGTTAAACTTTCTTTAAACTCACGCCTTTAGCTAAAGAAAGCCCAGCTAAGATATCAGTTTCTGGACAGTGGATCATGATAAAACACGAAAGCACTGTTAAATTTTGTATATATATATTTGCAAATATGATATTGGAAGGGGAAGAGGCATTATTCCGCGGTGAAAGATCTATTAGGAACAACTATTCTTATATTTGTGTTCAAAAAGACGGTGGTTTTTTATTTTCTTTATAACTTAAAACTATTATACATAATTTTTCTTCAGAAGGTATATAGCGGAAAATAATAGTGATCAATCCGTAACTTTAAAGTTAGTGTGGAATGACACAGCAATTTAATTAACAAATAAATATGCTGTGGGGACAACATCGGTTACAAAAATATAGTTCATGAACTTCATAAAAAATTAAAGACTAAGTGTGAAGTTTTCCTTTCAATCCCAATTAAAAATAAATGGAAATGTACAAGATCAACAATTTAAACCCCAAATTTATTTTAAATCTGTTGAATACGATCAGAACAAGCATCGTCATAGCTTCACTGGGTAAACAATAAAACTGCCTGAACGTTTCCAGAAGCAACAAACCAATCACAAATCGGGGGTATGTAAATGAAATAAAATGAATTCTCCAAATAGATGGTTTTATTTTGGCTTTTGATAATAGTTTTTGACTTGCAAAAGAAACTGTTTCCTCTGTTTCATCGGATTTTCTGTTATACACCGAGTATAAGAGCAAAAGTGCAATAACATCTTTAACCGTGCCCGTGCGGTGCAGGTTCAATCCCCATGGGGAACAACAACATACGCCACCCATTAATGGGGAGAAACGAATGACACCATGTTTTCTCCAACCTCTGCACTGAAAATTGTATTTCTGCCGGGTAGTACAATGGACCGTTACCGAGTCTGAGTGCTCTGCGGCTTGAATGTCCTTGAATTGAAACTTTTTTCATTAATTATTGGTCTTTGTGAGCTTGCACCGGAGCAGAAAGCTCAAACGGAGCTTGGAATAGCATTTTTAAACAGCAAGAGCTCCCTGATACTTTATTTGAGCGCCACGGGGAAAAACCAAATTTGAGCTTCTTGAAATCTTTTCATCGTCTGTAAATCTTTCAAGTTGAACATTTTTTTATTAATTTGAACCTCGAAAGCCCCAAGTAATCTTTCGAAATATCCTAAAAAGGTATACCCTTGAGATAGATATCGGTTTTTTTATAAGAATAGTAAAACCCATAAAAGTCGTATTTCAGAAAAACAAACATTTATTTTATTCTTTAAATTGTTAACATTACGCCAACTGTCAACCTAATTAAATAACACAGTTCTTAGAGCGTTGCAACTTTGAAAGTCAATTGTTTTCAATTACTTAGTTCATTTAACATAAGGAAAAACAACACAGAATATCTTTTTTATTCCCTATTCTGAGGGTATATTAATTTTGACGCATAGTTTGTAACATACCTTAATATTGCCCGTAGACCCCTAAAAGCTACTATATTTATGATCAGCATCGGTAGTAATGTCGATCTAGCCATGTCCGTCCGTCCGTCCGTCCGTCCGTCCGTCGGCAAAAATTAGGCCTTTAAACTGGGCCTAGAGAGCTTTAACCATATACTCTCTAGGGTGCCGAAATAATCAAGTTTACAAATTTTTGAAATCCGCCCACAGACACGCCCACAAACTCAAAAAAACAAAATTTTGGAAAAAATCGAATTTTGACCTAGAAAGCTGATTTTTTTTATATATAAAAAATATAAATATATAAATATATATATATAATATATAGATATAAAATTTTCAAAATCCGCCCACTGACACGCCCATAAATAAATAAAACAATTTTATTGAAAAACCAAAATTTGAGCTAGGGTGAAATTTATAATATATACTCTCTCGGGGCCCTTTGTGCTCATGTGTTAATTTTTTTTAAATCCGCCTACTGACGCGCCCACGATTAAATAAAACAATTTTATTGAAACATCCAAGTTTGAGCTAGGGAGCGTTTGTTTTTCGATAAAATCCTTTAAATGTTTATTTAACAAAATATGTAGAGCGTTCTTAACAATTTAACCATACTTAGACTTTTGTCACGCCCACTTATGAGGGATAGGCATAAGAATAGGGTATCCAATAGTTCGCACAAGCGGACTGTAGCCCGTCCCTATGTTTTTTATAACATTTTATAACAAACCCTTCACGCCCAGTATGCAAATCGAATCATCTGCGTTAGCAAAACATTTTGAACACTTGCTGAATCCGGCATGTAGCTCAAACAAACTAAAGTACGCGCTTCTTTTCCAAATGGTAGATGTTTTAGATCGTGAAACCGAATTACAAGACGTCTGCAGAGCCTCAAACCGTTGCAACGCTAATAAAGCTCCTGAAGAAGATCATATCCCGTACGAATTCTTTAAAAAAGCAACAAACGAGTTTCGTGAAAGATTAGCAACCGTGTATAAATATATATTCAACTTGGGAGAAGTGCCAAAGTGTTTTCGAAGAAATATAATTTTCCCTCTATCATTCTTGATTATGATAATGAAAAATTTTACGGGAATTATTCTGGAGCGGCTGACAGTTTGGATAGATACAAACGGCTTACTTAGCGAATTTCAATCTGAATTTAGGAAGAATTATGACACACTGAAGAATACTTTCGCGTTGACAAGTAAGGACGGCTCTGTCGACTTTAAGACTGCGTTTGACCCCATTGATATAAGGTCACTCCTGAGAAAATGAAGAAGGGGTACAAGTATCTTGGAGTAATTGTAACACTTAAAGTGGATTTAAAAAAAACATCTTAATTGAAGGAGGCAAAAAGAGCAATAAACTGACAATGGAAAAATATGCTCGGCAAAAGGACAAAGTATACGAAGCGGTAGTAATTATGTGCTATGCGGCGGAGGTATGGGGTTTTCGTCAATACGATGAAGTCGAAAAGTTGCTGAGATGCTTTATCAAAAATATCTATTCTTCAGGTTACCAGAATATGCACCTAAATACATGCCACTCCTTGCAACACGACTCCTGCCTTTATTCATATACACAGTGAAGCTACATTTCCTGTACATTTTAAAAGTCATGGCACTTCATAGCCAACGAATTCCGCACAAAATTGCGAAGCACCTAATCCAGCAAAAGGTCCAATCTTTCATCGAATGGTCCAGGTTAAGCAACGAACACGATGCTATTTACAACTGATAATGAATATAGAGTTATCCTCTAATAACGCTGTCAAAGACAAGACACACCGAAACCGAATTCAAACATGGTGTACATATCGCGTGCTTCAATACGACCTTGCGAAGACAAATTATTTTAACGATCGGAGTAGTGTGAATACAATATCTATGAGTTTTAAAGCTAGAGGTGAACTTCTGCAGTTAAAATACGTGCTGTATAGAGCCGACCAAAATGATGAGTGCACAATGTGCAATCTACGAGCGAAAGAAGATCTATTGCACTTTATCGGAATTTGTACATTACTCAACGCAATAAGAAGAAACCATTGGGTGACAAATGTGCTATCGACTGAGGAAGTTATCGCGATATTAAATGGACGAAATTTGAGGTTGTTATAATTATAGTTATCTTAAGTGTGCTTCAAAATATCGACAGCATGAAAAGCAAAATATAGATGAAGCGTTTCAAATACACAAACTTTTTGAAATATTGTATCTTAATTTGAAAGGATTATGTTATCATATTGTCGTTGCTGGCTAACGGCAAAAATGTCAATGCCACTTACATTTTGTGAATTTAAGTAACTGAAACATATCGTAGAAAAATAAAATATTCGATTCTATTCTATTCTATTCTATTCTATTTAGCTGCACGTCCGAACATACAAGCAGCATGAGCACAGCTGGCGCTGTACGAAAAACCAACGCCAAACTGACAAAAAAAGAAGAAGATAAATCGTTAACGTGTGCCTTCCAGGGATATATGAACCTAGACAACCCTCGCTGGAGGTCTTTGGACAGTAAGAAAACCGGAAGAACTAGCAAGACACAAAAAGGTATAGAAGGAACCTCATTCTCAATTTGAGTTATAAATCCCGCCGATTGGATTTTAAAAAGTATCGGCAGGCCTCCTGGTTTCGCATCACTTCTGATGCTGCTGTTGTTTCATTAAAAATTCTAGAAAAGACCAACGAATTTGAAGTTGAGACTTACTTTACTTTTAAATTCATTTTTATTAATTATTAGCTTATATCAACTTAAATACTAGACAAAAATGATTAAATCTAACTTAAAATTAACAGGATACTTATTCTACATTATTGATCCTTATGCGGACGCCCTAAACTTAACTCTATCTTATAATTATTGCCTTTCGGCCTAAAAACTATTTTACGAATCTTACATAATTATGTTTTCATCGAGAAAATTGTTAAGAAAACTCGGAATCTTTATCAAATTTTATATTTTTATATAAAAAAACAAATTACAAACTACCTACTCTACTTACTTAAACTACTTAGCATATTCTAACTATAATTAGGATTCTGAGCACTCGTTGCCTGGTGCAACAAGTGGTCAAAATCCCAATTGCTTTCCGAGCGCCTGGCAGTCGTCAACGTGCACACGCGCCGCCGTGAGCCGACTGAAGCCTTACAGCGTCAGTCAACTCCCGGAAGCACCACCTCACGTTGGCGAGCCCGGCCTCTCCCAAAAACGCCCTAGCTGACTTAATTTAACTTATAAGCTAAGAGGATGTTACCTAGAGTAACGCACCGTCCTGGGAGGGCATGTTGACCCCTCCCCCCTCAACAAGCCACCAAAATTCGGCGAATTGCTTTTCCGTGTCGAATATATCCCTCTCCGATATTGCGGTACTAAAACGGAGGAGCTCATGAGCATTGGCGACGTCCCCGTCATGGCGGAGCCGCTTATCTCTCGCGCTGCGGTAGCGATGGTATAAGACCGGGATACCATCCCTCGTCTGTACCAGCCCTTTTGAATCAATATGGATAAATGCCTCTGGCGGGATATAGCCAGACCGGAGCGTACTCTCTATGTACATTTCATTGGGGTAGTAAGCCCCAAATATCAGACTATTGTCGCTGGCCATCGCCCTTGCAACGTGCCTTCGAGTGACCTTAATGAGGAAATTGTCAATCCTATTCAACTGAGCCCCATCGTATAGGACCTTGTTGGGATAGTATTTTATATAGTTGGATTCGGGCGTTCGGAACAACCGGTGACAGGTCCTAAGACATTGTCTCTCCAAAACCCGAATCTTTTCCATATAACTAGGCGCTATATTAAACCACAATGGACAACCATAAGCGATGATCGGCCTTATAAGGGCCACGTAGCAAATGACCTTCACTCTAGAGTCAAGTTGACTGCTATGAAACAGTCTCCTTGTCAGAGCATACGCCTTCTTGGCCCCAGCAAGACAAGCAACTATATGTCTATCGAAATACAGATACTGGTCAAGCCAGATACCCAGATATCTAACTACGCTTCTCACCGCCAATGGCTGCCCATTTTGTCCAATAATGGCCAATTTCTTCCAGTTTTTTCTGGTATCCCTAGAGGCCCCAGCCAATGGAGTTCTGAACAAGATTGTTTCCGTCTTCTGAAAGTTGATTTTCAACTTCCAGTCGTCGCAATATCGCTTAATTTGATCGAAGTCACGCTGCAAAAGGATATTAATGACCTCGATTTTAGGACCTGATCTGTATGCCACCAAATCGTCGGCATACGCTATAGCATGGCTGAGTGAACCCACCAGATCACTCGTGTAAATGTTAAACAGGATCGGAGAATTGACCGCCCCCTGCTGTAAACCGTTTTTAATTTCAAAGACTCTGCTCGAAGTCACGTTGCCACATTTGACAACGAACTTCTTTCCCATAAGCATATTATAAATTACATATAGCAAAGGTTTGTGCATCCCCCGCCTGGTCAACTTGTAGAAAAGTCCCTCTAACCATACGGTGTCGAAAGCCTTCTCAAAATCAACCAGACAAGCACCCTTGCATTGGTTCTTGCATTTATTCCACTGAATGTCGGAAACCAGTTTCGACGCGGCATGAATAGTGTCATGCCTCGCCCTGAAACCAAACTGGTTGTCCGGGATTATGTTATTGTCCTCGACCCACTTTAACAGGGCTCTATTTACAACCTTTTCAAAGACCTTGCTAATATTCGAAAGCAAGCTAATTGACCGGAGATTGGCAGGGTTCGTCCTATCTTTACATTTTTTCGGGATAGGGTGTACCACAGCTACCTTCCAATGCGCCGGATAATGCGCATTATTCAGCGCATTGTTAAACAGCGTGGTGAAAATATCTACAGCCTCCAAAGGCAGGTGTCTCAATACGACGTTTGGGACACCATCCATCCCCGCCGACTTTTTATTCTTTAGTGACTCGAAGATGCACAGAAGATCATCCTTCGACACGAACAAGTGCGATGCATCTCGGCCATTGGCGACAACTGCATTAGCATGGTTTTCATCAGTGAACACGGTGAAGTTGAGACTCGCCGCCCTTTTATGGACTTCAGTAAAGTAACGTCGCTCTTCTGAATTATTCCAAACTTACTCCGGATTTAGGTATAGAGATTCGCTACTATGCGTTTTCTTCGTTCTTGTTCTGGAGCAGCTAGTGCGCAGGTCAAGTGTCAATATGAATGCACTACCCAGCACTACGTGGTAAAGGCTTTAACGGCAATTGAAGAACAGGCGAAATCGGTTGGATTGGAAATTACAAGATTAAGTGCATGCTTCAAATAATACGCCATAACGTCACTTAGCAATAATCACCAACTCCCGCGGAAAACAAAACCTGGAATACCGCTGCTTCTTCGATTTGGCGAAGCAAATGCGTTAAAAGTTCCATGCCCTCTATGGCGACGAGTGTCGGACTGAAGATTTAAAGAAAAGCACGGCTTATCAGTGGGCGCTACAAAAATGTTCTCAGTCAGCCCCTGAACATCTTAGTAGTAACGTTTATATATCTGAATACTTATCAATCATACCGACATTAGTTTTGCAATAATTGAACATTCCCCTGCCATCAGAATCCCCACTTTGTATTCTTCTATTCCATGAATAAGGTCAAACAGTTTCAAGGCACTCCCCCAGAACCCCCAAAAGCACATTAAAAATAATGAACTGCCCTTGACAATCATTCCAACTTCTAATTTAGTTTTCAAGCCAAACCCGGAAGAATGAAACGTCGATTCACTCCGACCACACTACTCTTTCTGACATCCACCTGCTGTTGATTCTTGTTCGCCTTAAAATGAGCAAATTAACTCAGGAGCACATCAAAGATCAACAACCATAAATTTAAAGCAATTAAGCTACAATCTCTCTTGCTTGCTTCGTTTGCGTGCAAATTCCGATCACCATCGTTTATCATGCAAATGGAAAATCATTTCCATAATTTATGGTCCGATGAGGAAAATACTGTCACCAATCGCTTTGCATCAAACTGTCGTCTTAAAAGCAAGTTGTTTCACTGAAAAGCCAGTTACTGTAGTATTTGCCGCATTGGTGACAACCTTCGAAATGCTTTATGAGCAAATTTTCCAATAGCAGTGTCATAAATTTTGCCACAAGAATTTGTTCAAACCACAAAATTTATTCGCCCTATAGAGAGAGAGAGAGAAAGAGAGAGAAAGAAAAAAACTTAGACAGGAGCCGAAAGGGGCATATAAAATGGCCCTGTCCTATATCTGCACTGCACCGGAGCGATGTACAGAAAACCGCTAGAATTAAAAAATAAAACAAAAATCAACCTCACTGATCACTCTGCATTACCAAGTCACATGCCACTTAGAGACGCGCGCGCACATCAGTGCAATGCCAACATTAGAGTGCAATTAGAAAAGTGCCAATGAAATCAATTATTTTGTTGCCGTTGCGCTGCACCTCGATGGTTGACGTAGAGCGCAGTCCTCAGATAATCTTAGCATGACAACGATATCAATCTTTTTACTTAATGCAGCCTTTTAGTTATATATTTATAATATATGTATATATATATATTGTTGGTCCTTGTATTCAGCTTCAGATGTAACGGCAGCGGCACCTTGCGGCATTCATATGAGTGCGAGCTGTTTAATTACTCGAGCGCATCTTGTGGCGACACACCGAGGAAAGCTATGTGGAACAGTTCAGAATTGAACGGAGTTTCATTTTGCGCGTGAAGCTCTAACTGTGATGAGAGGTTTTTGCAACGTCTGTCGTTGTTTCTTGTGCATGCCACCACCATTCGCCACCACCGTCAATCGTCGCAGTCTTTTTTGTCAGTTTCAATCTAGGCTTAATTATCAAGTTTAATTAATCTCTGTGGCACGATTCGATAACGTGGCAAATTGATTGAGCCCGGCTGTTGTGTGGTATCTATTCTAAGAGCTAACTGAATCTAATTGCAGGCTCAACACCAAAGAGTGCAACGAAGATCAAAACAATTGGATTGCTGCTTCTACTAGCACCTAGTAAACCTAGTCATCAACGGTGATGGCGATAGTAATGATGGTACAGGAATTGCATGCCAACATGAACATGGTTGTTGATGAACGATTGCTGATGAACTTACTAAAAAAAAATTCATTGCAGCAGCTTGCACCTGTGTAAATCTCGAACAAACAAAGGAAATGACCTTAGTTTAATGTAGCCAGTGTTGGTGTGGTGTAATCGATATTTTGTGACAAGTGGTTTTTTGCCACCTTATGCAGATTGCTGATGTCAAAATGATTTATTTGAATACTCTTTGAATTTGACAAGTTGTCAATGGATCTATGTGGATCTACAGTTCACCGTAAAAGGTGTTAACAATTTATGTCGACTGCTGTTCAACTTGAGCATATTTCTTTGTTAAAAGCATATGCGATATAATTTATTTATTTACTCACGTATTGTGTAGGCGACGCATGTCGAATGATGCAGTTGACCCAAATGCACTTCTAGATTTGTCTGTATTGTGGGTTGTCTTGAAAATTAGTTTGCATGGTGATTCGTAATTAAAATTTGAATAGTTTAGAAGAAATGATGTCGCTTTACGTTTTGTTGTGAAACCATATTTGCAGCTGAAAATTCTTTCTGACTACAGTAATGCCTCGATTTACGACGTTTCTATTTACGTCATTTCGACTTACCTACGTCGCTAAAATTAGTAAGGAACATAATATATCTTTTTAATTCGCAATCCGCACGATTTGCCTCTTATTTTGACATATTTATACCCTATTCTAAGGGTATAGTAATTTTGACGCATAGTTTGTAACATACCTTAATATTACCCGTAGACCCCTAAAAGTTACTATATTTATGATCAGCATCAATAGTAGCCATGTCCGTCCGTCCGTCGGCAAAAATTAGGCCTTTAAACTGGACCTAGAGGGCTGAAATTTTAACCATATACCATAACCCGAAATAATCAAGTTTAAGAATTTTTGAAATCCGCCCACAGACACGCCCATAAATTAAAAAAAAAACAAAATTTTGGAAAAAATCGAATTTTGAGCTAGAAAGCTGAAATTTTTTATATGTGATCTATGGCTCCTAAAACTGCTCGGGATATAAAATTTTCAAAATCCGCCCACAAATAAATAAAACAATTTTATTGAAAAACCAAAATTTGAGGTAGGGAGCTGAAATTTATAATATATACTCTCTAGGGGCCCTTTAAGCTCATGTGTAAATATTTTCAAAATCCGCTCACTGACACGCCCACAATTTAAAAAAAAACTTTTTTTGAAAATCCAAAGTTTGAGCTAGGGAGCTGAAATTTATAATATATACTCTCTAGGGGCCCTTTATGCTCATGTGTTAATTTTTTTTAAATCCGCCTACTGCCACGCCCACGATTAAATAAAACAATTTTATTGAAGCACCCAAGTTTGAGCTAGGGAGCGTTTTTTTTTCGATAAAATCCTTTAAATGTTATATAACAAAGTATGTAGAGCGTTCTTAACAATTCAACCATACTAAGACTTTTGTCACGCCCACTTATGAGGGATAGGAATAAGAATAGGGTATCCAACAGTTCGCCCAAGCGGACTGTAGCCCGTCCCTATGTTTTTAATTGCATTTCTTAACTTTTGTTAACGATTTGTTTTGATGACTAGGAAAGGGGAGCTAATATTGGGTTCTTTGAAAGAAAAATACTCCGTCGGATATTTGAGCCTGTGTGCGAAGAGGGCGAATGGAGAAGAGGATACAACCGCGAACTCTATGGGCTGTACCAAGATTTGAATGTAGTCCAAAAAGCTAAATCTGCTCCAGCCAAGAGGACCCTCGACTCTCAGCCAAAAAGTTCAGTAGGCAAGGAAGATCAAACCTCCGTTTTAAAGACCAAGCCATCGCTTATACCAGAGCGCTTGGTCTTGACAACTGGAAGCAGCGTGCCGGGGATCGCAGAGGATGAAAGGCTGCAGAGTCTCAGGCAGAGACTCTTCACGGCTCGGGAGCCCTTTAAGTAAGTAAGTTTGATGTAAGTTTTCATAGTTCGATGTAAGAATGTCTTCCATGTCGTTTTGTCGTTCGCATTTCTTTTCCAAGTACATAGTACTAATTTTTGGAAATTTTGGAATTTCTCAAACGTTGCTTTCCTATTATCGTTGCTTCGTATCTAGGAAACCGCTGTGTTTTTCTTAGGGTACATCATTCTAGCTGCATGACCCAGCAGTTTATTTTTTGTTATTTGTAAATCTTGTACTATTTACTTTATGTCTCCTGTTGTGTTTGCAACAAGCACAAAATCATCTGCAAATCTGAGATTACTAAGAATTCGGGATCTGTTTGTAATCTTAGGATTGTCCTCTAAAACTGCAGAGAAAAATGCAGAAGAAAGGTGATCACATAGTCTAACTCCTTAATTAAGATTGAATATTCCTTCATGCTGCATTTGTGGACTGGATTTTACTTTACGGGTACCGATTCAAAAAAAAAATTGTATTGGAAGTTGTTAAGGACCATAAATAAACCCCAAACACGGGGAACAAATCGGCGCTCTTTTTTCTTGGAAGTTTTGGATCAATTTGAAAATGCAAGCTTTTTGTTATAAATATTTACATGCATTACATGCATTTCAAGAATCTTTGCGTATATCCAAACTAGCACTTACTCCAAATCAACAGTGAGTCCAAGCAGAGGGAGATTGTTTGCTGTAATCGTTTGTGGATCTATCACAATCTACTTTATTCACACGTTTTAAGTCTACAATTTTTGAATTGGTAAACGCAAAGTAAAATTTTGCCCATTTGTGTAAATATTTTAAATTATTCTTAATATCTGGTTACAAACGCCTTGCTTTTTCAATGATTTCCATATTATGAGTCTTCTACTGTGTGGAATGCCTCATTGAATTAGATAAATGTCCAGCTTAAGCTATGTTGGTATTTCTTACAATTTGCAATTACTTTGTTGACGGTACCTTGTAGTACCTTGGCGCAAGCCAGCCTGCTCTCTGTTGTGCGTCTTTCGATTATCCAATGGAGGGCAGTAAATGCCTATCTAGTACGAATACCAAAAGATGCGTTTTTATTCAAAGAAATGTGTTTGTCCGTCATTTATATGAAGAGTAACGGGAGTCGGACAGAATCCCGAAAAACGTAATCCCGAAAGCCGAAAATTCCGAAAATCCAAAATCCCGAAAAGCCACAATCCCGAAAAACCAAAATCCCGAAAACCCACAATCCCGAAAAGACACAATCCCGAAAATTCAAAATTCCGAAACACCAAAATCCCGAAAATGAAACTAAAAATTTTACCGTAGCAACAAAAAAAATTGGCAAATTTATTTAACAAAATAAAAAACCTCAAATAAATAAAACATAACAAAAACAGTTCAAGTCTTACAAAAACATATCAAAAACGATCCATGACAAAACAATATTTAATACAAGTTCATATTGTACGCAATTAATCTGAGATAACTTATTTCAGAACGCTTTCGCTGCTCACACTCCCAGTAAAATGTATCCTTGTATTTTTTGTAGCCGTCAATAAGCAGTTTCTCACGCTGTTTGTTGGTTTTTACGATGGACACGTTCATTTCTACTAAAGACTTCAAACACAAAATGTCACTGATATTTGAGTTCAGCTCAACTGCACATTGCGAATTTCAAAACATTATAACGCAAACAATTGCAAAACATTATTAAGGTAAATTAAATGGACAAACACTTGTCTATTTTACACACAAAATTAAATAAAGAATCCCGAAATATTTCATTTTATATATTATTTTTCGGGATTCTTTTTTCGGGATTTTGGCTTTTCGGGATTTTGGATTTTCTGGATTTTGGGTTTTCGGGATTTTGGATTTTCGGGATTTTGGTTTTCGGGATTGTGTCCCCAACCCGAAGAGTAGCACGATTAGAACAAGGAGACATCGTTGAGGCACCCAAAGGTTTTCATCGGAGGAGTCTGAAAACATGTTCGGGTCCTTGTGGAATATATTCGACCATTGATTGGTCGTTAAAGTGTCAGTATCATCGTACAATTCTACACACCATCGACTTTTCAGCTAATTTTACTGTTCTTTGGCTACACCGTGATGTTTCATTTACAAGCCTACCTTCAGTTACGTAGATTTTTCATCATTCAATCAGCATTAATGTTTCATATTCGATCATATACGCAAAATTCCTTTGTGCCCAGGTACCATGAGAATAACTCTCACCAGCCTCACCTTCACAATTCAGGGAAAAACAGTTCCAAAGCCAGTTCCATTTCCTTGCAAAAAATATATTAGCATAATAAGCGTAGAACCTTCACTCACAATGTCATACTAACCTAAGAAAAGATATCCAAGATACTCATACGTCGCGTCGTACGCGTACCTTCGGCCACATTACTCGCATCAACCATAGCAATTTGCCTTCGGAGAGAATTTATGATTTCTTTGTGAGTTGACTGATTTAACGTATTGATTCGAAGCAATACCTCTTGCAATTCGCTTTATTTGCCTAGACTGTATACAGGCACTTGCACGCCTGGCCTGCGCGCCGTCGTTCATCGATGTAGGTATAATCATTTGTCACCGAGACCGCTGTGCTCGCCCGGTAATTCATTCATTTGAATAAATGCAAAAATTGTGTGCCGCCTGTCATAATAAATAAGACATCTTGTTCGCAAAAGAAGATCTTTCCATTGCTCGAGTACAAGTATAAGCGCCCAGCATCAGCACACACTTCGCCATCACAGCTGAAGTATTAGAGGTGGAAATGAATTGGCCAGATAGACAGATTGATGCACGAGTCAAACACAATGATGCTGCTGCTGCAACAGTTGCTACATTCAGCAGTCACTTTGGCACAAGATCACACCATTCCACGAACATGTTAAATTCGACTGGGAATTACTGCACAGCCACCAACAGCAGCTGCCGCACGATGGCTAAAACTAAAAGTATGCTGAACACTAAACACCCCTCCGGCACTCATCTCGCCATGTCCGGAACAGTAGATTGTTGGCTTCGATAGAAGACTTCAAATCTTCCAGAGGAAGAAATAAAAAAATTATTGAGTAGTTTCGCTGGCTGGACCTTGCGCAGTCGCAATAGCATACCCATACCCATAACAGTCACCCATTGGTGGATGGATAGTGGCTACCTTCGTATGCATCTTGTAGTCGGCAGAAGACGAAGAATAGCCTGGTGGTGTGGTGCATGGTAGAACGGTGAAGGACAAACCCGTGGCCTTAGGTTATTACACAAGGCCTGCGAGACAGCAAGGTATGTTGGGAGATAGGAAGCTACGTTTGGATTGTTTATGTGACAATGCAAGTAAATTTGTTGCTGATTTGTTACAAATTTATTTCTACGACTTTCAAGTTAGTGGCCCGAATGAATGAGGTAGCATTTTGCTGTCTATGCACTATGGATTTGAATTGAAGCGCAGCTTTGTTTATTCAGCATCGGAACAAATTGACATTATTGGAGACTGGAGAGTTATCAGTTGCGAGGACAATTTGTTCGTCGGAGATGGACAGGATTTCATAAAGACTCATTTTGGATTGTGGCATTGAATTGGCAAGTTGGATGAGTTTTTGAATACGGCTAAAGCCTATGGTTTGAGTTATTGAGTTTTTTTCATCATTGAGCAGATACTCCTATATATCGATATTGTATACTTTCCCATGACACAGCTTGCAGATAAGATTTATTGTCTTTGCTTTGATTTTTGACTCGAGTGTGTTTAAAATTATGTATTTGGTTTTGGAGCATAGGAAATTTTTAAATCTGATTGAACTAAAAGCTTCATTGGGGCAAGTTTAGGAAAACATCAATGCCTTTGGAATTTTTTTGTTTTAATTTCATTTTTTTAAATCAATATTAAATATCAATTTACGTTATAGGCAAAAATGATTAAATTTAATTTAAAATTAACAGGATACTTATTCTTAATTATTTGTCCTTATGCAGACGTTCTAAACTTAACTATAAGAAATATTTTACGCACTAGTTTAACATATTATTTTCATCTAGAAAATATTAAAAAAAAAATCAGAATCATTATTTAAACATTATCTATGCTTTTAATTTACTATTTTTTTGTTTTTTTTTTATTATTATTATAAAACTGAAAAATTTGTTTGTTTGTTTGTTTGGTTCAAACGTTTGTTTGGTTGAACTACTGGTTTGAATTAAACAATTATTTTTGTGTTGAATAGTTCATTAAGCGAGGAAGGCTTTAGGCTTTATTACATCCCGCTGCTACCATTATTCGTTTTTGAGAGCTTCCGTTGCCGCGCGGCTCAGACGCGTGGTCGGCTCCGTAAGGAACGGTTAAACTCAGCGAACTATTTGTTTAAATTAGTTTTTGCGATATCTCATCGTATAATAATACTTTTTAAATACACTTTCATTTTGTAGTAGTTTTTTATGGCGCAGGGACATAAATCCCAACTTTTTCTTTTAAGACTTTTGTCTCACTTAAGTTGGGCATAACTCCAAAAATTGATTTGGGACTTATGTCTCACTTAAGTGGGACATAACTCCCAAAAGCCAAATTTGGGACTTACAGTCCCTGGCCAAATTATTAGACGCAATGTAGTTTTTTAATATTTGTATGTGTTGCACGAGTTTATATACAATATTGTTATATTTAAACGTACATATAATGTGTTTTTATTTAGGAGATTTTATATATGATTCCATTTTGTATTTATTTTTAACATGTTGCACTACAGTGTTAACCAATTGATACGCGAAAGTAAACAAGTACAAACAAAGTACATAGAACTTTACAGTGCGTCTAATAAATTGGCCAGGGACTGTATGTCTCGCCAAATGATGTGAACGTGAAATAAGGCCAATTTGGCGTTATTTCACTTTCCATTTGTGCTGTTTTCAACAATTTGGCCTTGCACCTACTCCAAATCAAACAGTTACCCCAAGCAGGGGGGGTTGCGGGGGGCAGCATCTTTTGTTTTTTTTCTTTTGGTTTTGAATTTCAGCACAGTGGCGACGTCTGATATTGTTCAAGTCGTTCATGAACGACTAACATTCACAAGAAGTTATCTCAATTTTTGCGTTCTCTAAACTACGAGGGCGGGTCAATAAGTCCGTGACTTTTTGAATTTCTGACCTCTTTACTGAAACGGCAACACTGCTCCTGTCAACAGGCATCTGTCAGTTGACTCCTGTCAAAATTTAAACTTGCTGCGTCAGTTAGTTTGTGTTTGACAGCTATTTTTATCAGACTACTCACTAATTTGAGGAGAAAATGGAAAAAAGTGAATTTCGTGTGCTTATTAAGCATTATTTCTTGCGAAAAAAAACCATTACCGAGACCAAGGCTAAGCTTGAAAAATACTATGGGGACTCTGCACCATCGATTTCAATGGTAAAAAAGTAGTTTACTGAATTTCGTTGTGGCCGTACAAGCACTGAAGATGCCGAACGTCCTGGACGCCCAGTTGAGGTCTCTACACCCGAAACAATCGAAAAAATTCACGATATGGTGTTGGCCGACCGAAGATTGAAAGTGCGAGAGATTGTGGAAGCCGTAGGGATCTCGCATGGCTCAGTGGTTTCAATTTTGAATGATCACTTGGGCATGAGAAAGCTTTCCGCAAGATGGGTGCCGCGTTTGCTCACAGTCGACCACAAACGCAATCGTGTAACAACTTCACAGGAAGGTTTGGCGTTGTTTAATCGCAATATGGAGGAGTTTTTGCGCCGTTTTGTAACCGTGGACGAAACATGGATCCATCACAACACACCAGAGACCAAACAACAGTCAAAACAGTGGGTTTCTAAGGGTGAATCGGCGCCAAAGAAGGCCAAGGTGGGTTTGTCAGCCAATAAAGTTATGGCGACTGTTTTTTGCGATGCACGCGGGATAATCCACATTGACTACCTTCAAAAGGGAAGAACAATCAATGGGGAATATTATGCCAACTTATTGGGCCGATTCAATGACGATTTGAAAAAAAAACCGACCTCATTTGGCCAAGAAAAAAGTTCTTTTCCACCAAGACAATGCAAGGGTGCACACATGTGCAGTTGCCATGGCAAAAAACCATGAATTGGGCTATGAATTGCTCCCTCATCCACCCTATTCTCCAGATTTGGCTCCAAGTGACTACTTCTTGTTCCCATACCTGAAGAAATGGCTTGGTGGAAAAAGATTTGACTCCAATGATGAAGTCATCTCGCAAATAAAGGCCTATTTTGAGGACCTCGACAAATCATTTTTTTTGGAAGGGATAAAAAAATTGGAGAAGCGTTGGACAAAGTTTATAGAGCTCAAGGGAGACTACGTTGAAAAATAAAATTTTTTTTTTATCAAAAAATCTGTGTTTTATTCCAAAAGTCACGGACTTATTGACCCGCCCTCGTATGTACAAGGTGGCGCAAAAGTAATCCTCCTATCAGAAAATGCTATAAATTTTGCGATTGGCCCCTAATGCAGTTCTGTTTTGACATTTGTGTAGTAAACACATGCGAAATACACGTTAATAAACAATGTTACGCTACACTGCTCCAGAACGCGGAATACAAGAAGAATCAAAGTTTTTCATTTTTTTTTTAAATTACAGCCAAAAAACATCGGAAGGTTATTTTTGCGCCACCTTGTATATACAACATATTTATACTCTTCTTCCCATTGCTGTAATTTTTCATATTCCAACTCGTGCATTTCCTATTTGAACATTTCCACACAGAAGTGAACAACCTGCCAACCAACCGTAGCTTTTTTCCAACTCTTCTTTCCAACTCTTTCAAACGATTCGGTAACGAAATGATACCATGGAAAGTATAGGCCCAAAGAAAAAAGAATTACACGTATATATTGGCCATTTCGTTCAAGTCGCTTTTGAACGATGCGAGCTTGGTATGATGTGTAAAACGAATACAGAAACAAGAAAAAACATAGATCGAACGCTGTAACAACCATTTCATTCAAACCATCTGATCTTGTGTATGCATCAATCTATCCAACTAAAAGAATCAAAACTTATCTTAGAACAACAATTGGGCAAAACAGGTTGACAAATCTTTTTTTAATTTATATAATAAATTTATATTAAAATTTTAATTAATATAATAAACAATATTTTTTTATTTTTTTTTAATGTTTTTTTGTTTAATAAGACATGTTTATTTATGAAAATGTACGAAGAATATTTTAAAAAAAAAGTCGAGAAGATTTAGTCTTGAATTTAAGTAAAATAATGAAGGTACTTATCAATTGCTTGTTTATTAAAAAGTAATTTTTATTTTTTTTTAAGTAATGAAGAATTGGTTTTTGTTTTATAAATAAAATCTAAATGTAAAAAACATTTTCTTCTTTTAGCCTGAAAAATTTGTATTGTTAAATTAACTAGCTTAAAACGATGTAAACGTTATTTTTTTATTTAATTTCAAAATTTCTTTTTACTGGTAAAAATGATCTTAACAAGCAATTAAAACTTCAGTGCCCGACTACACATTTTTGGCACGCGTCGCTACTGTTTCAGCAACATTGCTTTTGTTTTCGCATGTTTATTTAAAGTTTTTGTTCCTATTAATAAAGGTCTGCTAGTATTTTATATAAAAACAAATTACAAACTATTAACTATCTGAGCAAGTGGTGAAAATCCCAATTGCTTTCTGAGCGCCTGGCAGTCGTCAACGTGCAAACGCGCCGCCGTGAGCCGACTGAAGCTTTACAGCGTCAATCACCTCCCGGAAGCTCCACCACAAGTTGGCGAGCCCGGCCTCTCCCAAAAACTCCCTAGCTAACTTAATCTAAGTTTTAAACCAAGGATGTTACCTAGAGTAGCGCACCGTCCTGGGAGGGCATGTTGACCCCTCCCCCCTCAATAAGCCACCAAAATTCGGAGAATTGCTTTTCCGTATCGAATGCCCTTTGGAATTATTAAATAAATAAGTATATGAAGGCAATAAGCGGATTTCTATGCCTGGATTTTCAATCCTCATGCCAGCAAAAGAAAAAACAGATACCTAAAGATTAGTTTAAGAGTTATTGAGGAGTCCAAAGTAAACATAAGTAAATATTGATGACAGTGGTTGCCAGTAAATAAAATATTAGCACTACAACGACTAAAACGATGTTGTACTGCTTGACATCCCTTGTTTTATACTGCAGGCACTTGAGGTAGGTACGAAGGTAGAAGTGGCTGCCTAGTTTTGCTACAACATGACACAATAAGCGCATATTACCTGTTTTGTTATAACCACTGAAGTGACCTAGGGTGGCAGTAAGTGTTTCAAACCCATTTTGTTCAGTTGAGAATTTCTATAATATTGCAGAATGTTATATTCTCAAACCCGATAGGTCGTTGAGGAAATAGTTTTAGGTTTCCTTTTTCAGTAGGTTTTTGCAACTGCGGCAGTGTAGCTACGTCAAATTGAATGCCTAACTTGGCTTATGTTCGTGCCTACTATTGCATGAGCTTTAATGGGGATCATGACGTAATCTCGAATGCAAAAAATCTCGAAAAAACAAATTTTTAATCTAGAATGCAAAAATCTCGAATGCACAAAAATCTCGAATGGACAAAAATCTCAAAAGACGATATCTCGAAAAAAAATTTCGAAAAAAACGTTAATTCGAGATTTTTTTCCTACCTATTTAAAGAGTTTAAACTTAAAGAAAATGCATTACAACAATATTTACCAAATAAAAAAAACATTATAAAAAATTGTAAAAATTCCAATAGTAAAACAGGTGCCGTGAAATAAAGCCGAATTATGAAACCGAAATAACGCCGTATTTCCATGTTCGATCTTATTTCACTTTGCCAAAGTGTAATAAAGCCGAATCGGCTTTGTTTCGCTATTAATTTATTTATACAATCAGATAAAGATTCCTAACCGTTTTCAGATTTGCACCCCTGAAACCCTCGCACCTACTCCCAATGAAACAGTGACAATAGTGGGGGGCGTGCAGGGGTCAGTATGCCCCCCATATATACGCCACCCATTCACATGCCTCTACACCAAAAGAAGGATTTCTGCCTGGTAGTACAATGGACCGTTACCGAGTCTGAGTGCTCCGGGATTTGGATTTCCTTTTTTTTTTTTTTTTTTAAAAACAATAATAATCGATCTCCGAAATCTTATTCGATATTATTACTCTTTTGTTCTACTACATAATTGGAAATAAAGTCGAGAACAGAAAATGGTGAATTTCGACATTACTTCCGATTTCTTATGGAAATAAAGTCGATCGACATTATTGCCATCTACTTTAATTCGCGGCAACGGTAAATAAATCCATCGATTTCGATTTGATTATTTCCTTTGTTTGTAATGATTTCATTTACTTTCATTTTAATTGTTTTTATTTGCACTCACGTTGTGATAAAACACGATCCCAAACAACACTAATTTCAGGTACCTTTTTTACAGTTGCATGGGCAGTTTGCTAGCCATTCGTGGATGTTAAAGAGTAGCAAATAATCTCGAATGAATATTCAGTACGAACTCGGTTAAGGCAACCCTCGATTCGCGCAACTCCTCGATTTTTGCAACACTAAAGTCGTCGCACTTCTTGACTCTATAAGTGCAAATTTTCAACACATTTACCTCGATTAGTGCAAGTTCTTGCGTTTATTCATCTATTTTTTACTTGCATGTTCTCCTTTTGGTTCGTTATTTATACCGTTATTTCACAGTTATGTAGTTTTGTTTGGACCTAGACCAATTTCTTTGTAAATACAAGGTTGCGCAAAAGTTGTCACCCGGCTGTAAATTTTTTGTAACGAAAAACTTCGATTCTGCTTTTGGATTCTGTTTATTGATGTCCTAAATTATAGCCTAATGACTTTTGCGCCACCTAATACATCCATGTCACTATCTCTACAGAAACATAGTAAAATGGCTACGTCATAATTTTTTATTTAAAAAAATGTAACCGGGTAAGTGCAACAATCTCGGTTATTGCAACTGCCTCAATTTCTATTAGTTGCGTAAATCGAGTTTGTTTGTACTGTATTAATTTTTGAGACAGTGGTCTCAATTCTAGATTTTTGTTTTCGAGATTTTTGTTTTCTGGATTATTGCTTTCTAGATTTCGTGGTAAACCCGCTTAAATTCTCCTTTTTTTAACATTTTACCTAAGGTCATTTATACAATTTATCCATCAAATATGGCAAACATTATCCCTTCGCACATTTGTCCCTTTTCGATTTCTCTTTCCATTTCGAACTTTCAATATAGCCAAATTAAATAAATTCTGCCGATTATAAATACGAAAGTTAAAAAGTCTAAACAAAAGTCCCTAAATAGCTGCATGTGATTCGTAAATTTCAAGTGCCATAGTTTAGGCTACATGATTTTCGCTTTGTAGTCGCATCTAAAGCGCAAAGTCAAGCATTCTCACCCGGATGCATTATTTCATTAGCCCCTGTTTAAATATGGTGTCGTTAATATTGATGATTTGCTCAGAGGGCGCATAGGCGGTGACCTCAAACTGAGCTTCTAAGCTAATTATCTCTCCTAAAAAGTGTGCAAGGCTATTTTTATGTGTTGTGTGCGTATAAGTGCCGGGGCAAAAAGCGGAATCCAATAAGTCACACGAACACAATACTACCCGTAGAAAATGGTAGGTGTAACCTCTGGGGCAACACAACGAAAATAAATAATATTTGTTTTTTTTTTGTAAAACCAGCATTATACCAATTGAAGTGCAAAAGCCTTTCAAAGCATTGACCTCTGGCTGAGTTGTTGTCATGCTGCGCGTCAATGAAATAAGTGTGGGTGTGGGGAGAAAATTGCAGAGTTGAAAGTGTGCCCATCATCTGCTACACGTTGCACCTTTAGCTTTGCTTCTGCTTTGATCTCACTCGCACATACGACTTTGGTGTGTTTTCATACACCACAGGCGTACAGACGATTTATCGCTGCCTGTTTTTCTAATGGTGATTAGGGTGGGCATATTTATGTGACAAGTTGGTTTTTTATTCATCGCAATTTTCGGCGTTGATGAGCTGGTTGGAGCCCATCAGATTGAACTGAGATAGTGATAGGTGATTGTTTTGTTGAGCAACTGACCGAAGCCGATGCATGGAGAGTTTTTTTACTTAGTATTTCACAAACTACAAAGTAAACAAAATACTCATACAGCAATACCACAATAACTATTATAATTAAGAGGTACGCACTCGATGAAAACCAATTTGCAAGTCGCGTCGGCCCTCGGTTCGATTTTAAATGCTTAAAGGAATGATCTAGATTAAAGAGATCATAATGCTCCCGCTTCCCGACCAAAAAAAAAACCAGCTAGTTATGAGAGAGACACAACCAGGCTCGGATAATGGTATTCCTCAAATGGCAACAAGACCCGGAACGTCAGTGGACTATGACATGAGAGAATGTACCTGGATACCTATGGGGATGTGCCCCACAGTGTTCCAGGCGGATAACCATGCCATTGAGATCTGCGCTATCTTAAACTCCAACAAAGGAATTAAGGGCGCAATGATACATATCTTTTCAGACAGTCAGGCGGCACTTCAGGCACTGTCGTCCAACACAATAGACTCTCTGGCTGTAAGAAACTGCTGCTGCGCCTTACAAAAGCTAGCCAAAAACAACAAAGTTAAACTCGGATGGGTGCCTGGCCACCGAGGCTTTGTAGGGAATAAATCCTCAGATGAGCTCGCCAGAGCTGGTTCTTTTCCGTTCCGCTTTCGTCGGTCCCGAACCGTACTGCAGTGTCAACTGGACTACTGCTCTAGGGCTTATCAAAGATTGGGAGCAACAGACTCGCCTTAAACATTGGGAAAGCGCCTCTGGTCTGAGACAGTCCAAACGCTCGATTAAGCCCTACTCGTATAAGGAAATCCTTATACTAAATAAGGAAAACATTAGATTGCTGGTTGGCTTTCTCTATGGCCACTGCGGTCTGAGATATCATCTCAACAAAATAAATCTTAGTCCAACGTCAGAATGTAGGACGAATGGAGGACGAGGAAACCTCAGAACACATACTCTGTGAATGCCCGGCTCTGCATTGGTTGAGACGACGCCTTCTCCACAGAGAGCTGTTATCACTGGTGGAGCTTCGCAACTCTACTACCAAAGACGTGCTGAGTTTCATTAGGGAAGTCAGTCGCCTTTTGGTGTAAGTCCACCTTGTGACACAAAAGATGTTTTAGGTCGCAGTGTCGGCCCACACCCCAGGTGCTACTCAAAAACTTGAGTCTGTCCTTACGCGGTACAAGGCAGATATTACCGCGATCCAGGAGATACGATGGATGGGATCAGGTACGATGAGAAGAAAAAAATGCGACATTTATTACAGCTGCACTAAAAGATTGCATGTATTAGGATGTGGATTCGTCGTTTTAAATCGGCTGAGGACAAAAGTTATTGACTTCAAGCCGATAAGTGAACGCTTGGCTGTGATCCGCACCAAAGCTACCAACAAGGAGGAGTTTTATGACCTCCTGGATGGAGCTTACGGAGCCTGTCCGGAGTATGATGTAAAGTTGCACTCGGGAACTACAATGCTAAAGTCAGAAGGGAAAACATTTTTGGCGGGTTAGTTGGTAAGCACAGAATCCACGAAACGACAACAGACAACGATTTTGCAGGAGCTCGTAATACGGTGATAAGTAGAACTAGGTTTTCAAGGCTAAGGATCCACACAGCAACCTGGCGCTCTCCAGACGGTCGAACCGCCAACCAAATCGACCATGTGCTGATCGATGCGAGGCACGCATTCAACATCCTCGACGTGCACACATTACGAGGGGCAAACGTCGACTCTGGCTATTTTCTTGTTGCGGCTAAATTCAGAACTCGACTGTCCAACGAGAAGAAGCTGTGAACCGCCTAAAAACAGAAATTCGATGTTGAACGCTTAACACACCTGTAGTAGCCAGAGCCTACTGGGAGCGTCTGAGTATGAAACTCTTCACTGTGCATTCACCTACCACAGACGTCAACAATCAGTGGTGCCAGTATCGCGACATCATCAAGGAGGTAGTCGAAACCACTGTAGGGTACCAGCCATCCCAGAGAAAGAGCCCGTGGTATGATTATGAATGCGTGTACAGGAAAAAGGTGACAGAAGATGCACACAAAACAAGCACCTGCTTAATGGGCATAATGTAGAGAGAATTATAAAGGCAAGAAGAGAACCCACGTCCAGTCAATGAAGAAATACCCAGTATAGAAGAAGTTGAATTAGCTATAAAAAAGCTTAAGAACAACAAAACCGCAGGCTTTGATGGCTTACCAGCGGAGCTCTTCAAATACGGTGATGATGTTTTGGTAGGGCACATGCACCAGATCATCAGCCAGGCTGGACTATCAGCTGCATATGCCCCATCTATAAAAAAAAGGCGATCCTATGTCTTTTAAGACCTATCGAGGCATATCCCTGCTTAATGTTGCATATAAGATGCTAACGTACTGTGTGAACGTCTTAAACCGTTTTGCAACACACTAATCGGCACGTACCAGTATGTCTTCCCGGCAGGCAGATCGGCTATATATACCAAATTTTCACACTGGGGCAAATCCTGGAAAAGACCAACGAATTTCAAGTCGAGACACACCACTTATTCATCGACTTTAAAGCCGATAGTGATAGTATACATTGTCAGGAGCTCTATATGGCGATGGCCAAATGCGGAATCCCGGAAAAACTGATTCAGATGCGTCGCGTGACACTGGAAAACACGCGCTGCAACGTCCAGTTTGGAAGTAGCTCCTCCGAACTATTTCAAACATGCACCGGATTTCGGCAAGGGGACGCGCTATCATGCGATTTCTTCAATCTCGTACTGGAGCAGATAGTGCGCAGGGCAGTTGTCAACACGGAAGGCACTATCTTCAACAGGTTCGTTCAGCTGCTGGGTTTGGACATCATCGGTCAATCACAGCGCTCCGCAATAGAAGCTTTCACGGTGACTGAAAAACAGGCGAAATCTGTTGGCCTTGTATGAAATGACGACACGACTAAATACATCGTATCAACAAACAAACATCTGTCCACGCCTAGGACAAAACGTCACTATTGATAGCAAACATTTCGAGGTAGTTAAGGAGGTCATCTACTTCGGAGTAAACATGAACTCCACGAATGACACCTTAGTGAAGATCCGGCGAAGAAATAACCCTGGGAAACCGCTGCTACTTCGGTTTGGCAAAACAACTGGGTTCAAAACTCCAACTCGGAGGACGAAATGTATGCTTTACAAAACCCTTATCCTGCCAGTTCTGCTTTATGGCGCCGAGAGCTGGACGATAAGCAGGAAGGAAGAGCTGATACTGGGCTCCTTCGAAAAAAAAATTCTTCCGCAGATTTTTGGTCCTGTGTGCGAGGAGGGCGAATGGAGGAGAAGGTACAACAGCGAACTCTACGAGCTGTACCAAGATGTGAATGTAGTCCAAAAAGCCAAAATACGTCGACTACATTGGCTTGGCCACATCGAGCGACTGGACAATAATGGTCCAGCCAAGAGGATCCTCGAATCCCAGCCCCCAGGTTCGAGAAGACAAGGAAGAACGAACCTCCGTTTCAAAGACCAAGCCATCGCGGATGCCAGAGCGCTTGGTGTGGACAACTGGAAGCAATGTGTCTGGGATCGTAGAGGATGGATGGCTGCAGCGTCTCAAGAAGAGACTCTTCACGGGTCGGGAGTCCGTTAAGTAAAGTAGTAATGCTTCCACTTTACTGCATCCTTACTTGTCCGCCTATGGGTTTCCCCACAGAATATCGTACAGGTGCCCGATTTCTTAACATTTCATCACCCCAAGAAAATGCTGACGTTGTTGCATCTGAAGTTACTTTGATTGGAACGTTGGTATTAATTTTGTCTTTTGACGAGGTTCGTTAGATCTCTCATTTGATAAAACCAACTTAACCGATCTTGTTCCATTTTTTTCTTTTGAGATCGGTTTTTTGATGTGAAGGCTTAACCATGTCTCAAACTTATTAATCTATCAAACTTCATTACTCCTGCAGTCGTGCTAAACGTGTTTATTTCAACTGCCGTTCATTCGCCCTCACCAATTGTGAACCGTATATGAGCGTCGGGCGCACAAATGCGTTGTAGACCCTTCCCTTCAGCTTAGAATGCATTTTTCCGCCACAGAAGAAATGCCATTTGTCGCACCCATTTATCCACCTTACGCACCCACTATTGATCGTATGTAGATTCCAGACTTGGGAAGCGCAGGTAGGTACATTTATACATCAACTGCAACTTGCGGAGACGTTTGATACTCGCGTCTGGTGACTTGAGCATCAGCAAAAATAACTGAACTGATGCCTTTAATGGGAGGATAATCAATAGTGGATTTGTGCGTACAAACACACTTTGCCAATATCCTACTGTTCTTGAAATTATTACCCCACGTGGGCTCAATTTCAAGCAATCCTATCGTGATGTCTGACGAGTTTTCAAATGTATTTTCCTTCCTTTGAACTCACGAAATCCACACAACTTTATAGCACTTCCATAACTTCCATTGGATCGTGCCAACGATTATCTTTTATCAATTTATAGTCAATAAAAGTATCAATTCATTTCAATTAGAGTCACAAATCGTTAAAGCAAATGTTCAAACAATTCACTCTCCTCTTTTATCTGCACAAATTCCCTAGAAAAATATAAATCTTCATTTCAATAAATACCTATATGAAATTCAATAGAATTTATTTTCTTTTTCAGGTAGTATCCCGACTGATGACGTGCTAAAGCAGTCGCCTAAAGGTGTTACAACATCGTCATCATCGTCCTCCTCCTCTTCGTTGTCGTCTTCATCGGATTTAACGTCACCAGGCACTTCAGTGTCGTGTAATTCAGCAGCAGTTGTCTTTTCCGCAGCAGACGTACCAATTGCTACTGATATTGGTAGTGGTGTCGGCGTGGCCAATAAATTGCGAACCAAACGGAAAAGTCACTTCACGACAAAGCAATTACCCACGGTGAGCGTCGATAGCAACAGCACCGAACAGAATCATCAGATTGTAGAAAAGAAGAAAGAATCACCATCGAGACGTTTATCGCCAACACTGGCTCCTAGTCAACAGCAAACGCGCCAGCATCAGTCTTACCGCCAGACTACGTCTGAGGCTGCCACTGCATTACATGCCGAGAAGATGCTTAGCGATCGAATGCTGCTGAGCGGATACAACGCAATTGAAAATAGCAAAAAACTCTGTGATAGTTCGTCTGCTTATTTATTTTTGGAGAAAGTGAAGAATGAAACTCAAATGGAGTCCTTGAAGGACAGTGAATCGACCAATAACAACAATGTGAACAGTAGTAGTAACAACAACACAATCAGCAACAACAATAATATTAATAGTCCAAATACCTACAATCCTAGCGGAAACAATAACAACAATAACGGCAGTAACATTATAAATAATATTAATAGTAATAGCAACTCAAACACCAGCAACAATAGCCTTAAGAGGGAAAGACTGAGTCCGGGCACCAATGGCGATGTACAGTTTTCGGTATCAAGGTAAGTTTTCTTTTAAAATTAGGAAGTGTGTATGTTTTTGCTCTTAGCAGCATTCTCGCTTTGATTCCACATCTTTAAGATAAAGCTAAATATTGTCAAAAGAAGAAGAAGAGGAAAAGCTTTCTCAAACATTTTGAGAAGAAAACAAACGAGCGATCTCTTTGAATTGGGATTACAAGGTACAGTGTCTTCCAATCAGAGGTCTTATTTTCATCTACCATTAAAACACGGATTTTTTTTATCAACTATGAATTGATTTTAATTTCAATCGGTATAAGAAAATTTGCTATTCACCCTTATTTCCGTTTGCCGTTTGTAGTGTCGTTGTTTTATTGGCGTTCCGTAACGTGAAAAGCATTTTCATCGTCCACATTCCACTTATGCACATTTTATAAGGAATTTACTATTTTATATTCGATAAAACTGACAAATGAAGGACCATGCGTATAAGAGCATCCACTTCATTCACACGGCAGTATTTTTTGCTCGCAGACGCCCACGAATTCCAATTGAAAAACTACAAGCAAATCCTCATGACATTAAGATTTTTAAGGTTAAATGACAGTTCATATGAGAGCGACTGATTACCCATGTGGAAACGAATATGCGCGAACTTTGTACTCTATTCACATGACACTAGTTTTTGGTCGCAGACGATCGCGAATTTCAATTGGAAAACTTCAACCCAATTCTAACGAAATTCGGCTTTATAGGTTAAATTCGAAATATTTTTTCATTCGTAGGTATGTGGAGCGCGACCAAATATTGTAGATCGTGATTAAAATTTGCCAATATTTTTGACGTAATAAGGGAGTTGCGGCAAAAAGTTTGGACTCAACATTTTTTTACAAAAAAAAAATTTCATAAAAAAAATTTAACAAATTTTCTAAGTCGACAAAATTTGAAAAAAAATTTCAAGGTCGATAATTAAATATTTATAATTGCTTAAACTGTGCTGAACCAAATTGTCCTCATATAGTTCGATGAACTAATCAAATACCCCCCACTTGAAAAATTAATGTTATACAGCCTTATTGCGAAGATCAATCGACAGTTGATAATTGACTATTTTCAATGTGTGCTATTGTGAACGAACGATTCCAAAGGATTTTGTCAATCGCAGTCAATTAAAAAAATGCGATTGACAAAAATACCAAATAAATCGTTCGTTCACAATAGCACACATTGAAAATAGTCAATTATCAATTGTCGATTGATCTTCGCAATAAGGCTAATAAATTTTCTGTTTAGTAAAAGAATCAAAAGTTATCTTCTTCGCAGCTTATCGACTCTATCTCTCTCTATTATCTAAAGAGTCTTTAAGGAGAAAGCAATAAATTAGTTTTAAAACAATCTTGTTTACTATATCTATATTTTAAATCAAGTGAAAGGTTTGTAAAAATTATGCTTACAAAATCTGTCTGACGATGAAAAAAAAAGTTAAAATTGAAAAAAGTTTGCGTTTTTTCGGGCTTTCAGTATCTGCATGTTTGCATATTTTTTTGCTTTCGTCGAAATGACGTCTACTTAAAAACTCGGTGTTCCTAAGACGGAAGAGTTTTCAACCGGTGCTGCTTATCCCGCTTTTCTTATGAATCTGAGTCCGGTGTAGAGGTTAGTGTGTTGGCTATGTGGTGCAGGTTCAATCCCCATGGGAAACAACAACATACGCCACCCATTAATGGAGAGAAACGAATGGTACCTTGTTTTCTCCAACCTCTACACAAAAAAAGGGGATATCCGCTTGATAGTTCAATGGACTGTTACCGAGTCTGAGTGCTCTGGAATTTGGACTTCCTTTTTAAATATAAAAAAAATAGGGAGAGCAGGAAGATCTGTAAAGTGTTATTATTCTTCGATGAATTCCGTACATTTTAAGGTTTCTCTTTTTCGGCTACATTCGGTGCCGAAAAATTATACATTCATTCTTGTGAATGAATGTATAATATATACTTACATCATTGCAACCTTGGGATAATCAATTCAATCGAATTAAAAACATAATTGCAGCAATTTCTTTCAAATAACTGATTTATTCGAAAGGTCCAGCTTATTATCGTTAAAAAAAACTTCTTAAACCGAATAATTTGTTATTTGAACTTAGATCCAAATAACATCATTTCTATTAAGAACAATATATCCTATTCTAAGGGTATTATAATTGTTACTCATAGCTTGTAACATATGCCTTAATATTGTTCGGTGACCCATAAAAATTACTATATTGGTGATCAGCATCGAAAGTTATGTCGATCTAGGATGTCCGTCCGTCCATTGTCAATGTGCTTGCCCTAAAGTTCGAGCTAGAACGGTGCAATTTGTATAATTAACTCTTAAGGGCCCAACAAAATCAAGTGTACAGATTTTTAAAAATCGCCCACTGACAAGCCCACTACTTAAAAAAGCGTTGTATGGATGAAATCAAAATTCGAGCTGGAAAGCTGACATCTGAGTCTCGGTATCAGCCGTAAGAGGCCGCCTACAGGGGGGTGTGCTTTCACCCCTACAGTGGTCTTTGGCCATCGACGACCTGCTACACAAAATGAGTAATTTAGGCTACATTACAATTGGGCACGCCGATGACATTTTTATCATTGTTAGGGGCAAAGAATCAAATGAAGTCACTTCAAGAATGCAAAATGCTCTTAAGACAGAATGGTGCATCAGTGAAAATCTTTCCCAGTAAGGTCCTCATCGTTCCTTTTACCAAAATGAGAAATTCGGACCTAGGTCAAATCTCAATAAAAGACACAGGCGTAAGGTACTCCGAAGAATTCAAATATCTTGGAGTAATCCTAGACAAAAGAATCTCTCATAAGTGGGCGTTACAAAAGTCTAAGTATGGTTGAATTGTTAAGAACGCTCTAGATGTTTTGTTTTATAACATTTAAAGGATTTAATCGAAAAAAACGAAGCTTTTGTAAAAAAAACGCTCCCTAGCTCAAACTTTGGTTTTTCAATAAAATTGTTTTATTGTGGGCGTGTCAGTCGGCGGATTTAAAAAAATTGTAAACATAAGTATAAATGGTACCTAGAGAGTCTATATTATAAATTTCAGTTTCCTAGCTCAAACTTTGACTTTTCACAAAAAATGTTTTATTTAATTGTGGGCGTGTCAGTGGGCTTAATTTAGAAGCAGAGTTAGGAGTCAAAGATCATATATAAAAAAATTTCAGCTTTCTAGCTAAAAAATCTGTTTTTTTCGATAATGTTGTTTTTTTTTAGTTTGTGTGCGGGTCTGCGGGCGGATTTCAAAAATTCTTAAACTTGATTACTTCGGGTCACTTGTGAGTATATGGTTAAAATTTCAGCTCTCTAGGTCCAGTTTAGAGGCCTGATTTTTGCCGACAGACGGACGGACGGACGGAAATGGCTAGATCGACATTATTATCGATGCTGATCATAAATTAAATATAGTAACTTTAAAGGGTCTACGGGCAAAATTAAGGTATGTTACAAACTTCGCGTCAAAATTAACCCTTAGAATAGGGTATAAAAACTACCTGTCTACCAAGGCCAGAATAGATCGAAATAGAGAACGTCACGGTTGTGACCTCAATTTTGTGGGAAATCGCCGATTAGCTAAGCTAATAATTTCCTATAAAACCATATTTGGGAGTCGTTAGCGATGAGCACAAGACGTTTAACTATTGGAAAAACGTTAGCAGGGCAACTGGAGTCCAAGTCTGAATTCAGAATATTGTTAAACACTAAAAAGGCACGTCCTTTGAATAAAATTAATTAGAAAGTTTAATCAGTAAGAAAATGCTTGTACTATAAATACTTATCTATACTTCAAGTTTTCTTTATCATCATAACTTTCGAAAATTATAATTTATTGAACTAAAAATTTTCGTATCTGAATTAAGTTAATATCATTTCCTAGTACCATTGTCTGTATCAATGAAATCAGCCGAACGTTTTAATGTTGCAAAAAAAATTCAGTTTTGTCGAACACTGTAATAATAATAACACAATAACAAAATAGCACGGACGCCAACCATCAACAAATTGCCATTGAACATGAAGAACACGTTTTTTTATTTATTTGGAAATATCATTTTAAATTAATGTCACAAACAAAAATTTGTGAAAATTTTGCAATTACCCAAAACAAAGGTTGTAATTGGAGTGTGTGTATTGGTTTCCTTGTGTGATTTTATACAAGGTGGCGCAAAAATAACCTTCCGATGTTTTTTGGCTGTAATTTAAATTATTGCTCAAATAAATAGTCACCAATATTCCGCGTTCTGGAGCAGTGTAGCGTAACATTGTTTATTAACGTGTATTTCGCATGTGTTTACTTCACAAATGTCAAAACAGAACTGACATTAGGGGCCAATCGCAAAATTTATAGCATTTTTCTGATAGGAGGATTACTTTTGCGCCACCTTGTATAACCCTACTTTATGCTGCCGCGTCCCGCTAACGAGTCCCGCTTAGTGTCAATTGATATTTTACACACTTTTTAATGCTCAATGGCCCACAAGCCGAAAGCAGGTGTGCGACCAAATACTAGCAAAATACAAATGTTAATAACTAAATCAACACAAGGTACTATTCATAAATCCATTTAGATCATATCAACACCCAACATCAAACTGTCATGCACAATTCAATTTTAAACAAAAAATTATGAATTTCCCACACATCTTAGGACTATTGAAACTCGAATATAATAAACATTCCTTTCAAACAGCCCACTTAGGGCTTGAACAAAATAAATAGTATTCTCTGTATAACCACGTGAATGAGTTTTCAAGATTAATTCATAAAAGTCTTGCTTTGTTTTTAGTCAGCAATTTCGTAATCGTAAAAACAAATCTCCATCTCTATGGTTGGAAATGCAGATACCCGTACTCGTACTCGTACTCGTATGCCTATATGTATACATATTTTTAACAAACTCACACCTTTTGCCGTTCTCTGCCATTCATCACCCTTTCTAACCGTACAGACAAAAAATATTGAAATGTACTTGTATCTGTAGAATATACAAGCTATACTCGGATTATAATAATCGATTGCTTCCAAAATAATTAAGATATGCAGAACAAATGATGTGATGAGTTTTGGAAAGATTCTTTAGTTTCTGGTTTTATCTGTCCATGCGATTAAGATTCATTATTTGAATATTAAGTTACTTGACCAACAACGTGCCGAAATATTGAAACTTGAATATAAATTAGCAGCGATTAGTTAGCTATCCAATTTTGTGGCCCAACCTGGGCTGTGTCTTTGTCTGCGACTGCCAAGTTGTGCTTATCATGTAAGATGTGCTGATTCACAATTATTCTAGAGACCATTTGTATTCAAAAACTTAAATATTGTTTACGTTTGTTTATTTTTTGATCTGGCTTCACTTCAGATTTGTCTGTTTTCTTCTTGCGTACAAGAGACGAATACTCATGTATAAGTTAAGTAGTTACCTGTTCGGCGGAATTAAATGGTGTATTTTATATTGACAGGTTTAAGATGAAATCAATTAATTTATTGACTTGAATGGCACAGACGTGGACAAAATATACATAAGCATTATAATTAACCTATTATAATCCCTCAAAACAGGTCAGGATGTTTTCAGTACACCACCAAAAACTGTGATGGCCAACTATTTTTTTTTAACCTTGTTTTTTGTAAGATATATATGTATGTACATATTTTTACAAATTCATTAGCAAACTAAACTTTTCATTAAAATGTTCCAAAATACACATACAGACAGATTGGATAGACTACACAGGGAAAATTTGCGGGGCGCGATACAGTGGTCAGTGTTGCTATCTTACGTGCTACAACAATGACCGCACTGGACATGGTTGTATGTAATGTACACCTTCAACCTGTAGATATTTAGGTTAAATAACAGTCAGGAAATAGTGCGCCACTAACTTGCTGCGATCTGTCCACAAGCAGTGTAGTGGTGGTGCCGTGACATAACCCCAAGCGTCATAAGCCCAAATTTTGAAATTTGGCTTTATGTCGCATTGTGAAAGTGACATAATGCCAAATTTTAGCATTTGGTATTATGACACATTGGAAAAGCGTCATAAGCCCAATTTGGCTTTATGACACTTTCGCTTGGTGCTGTTTTCAACAATTTGCCCTCGCACCTACCCCAAATCAAACAGTGACCCCAAGCAGGGGGGTTGCAGGGGGGCAGCATGAACCCCCATATGCATTGCACTGTTTATGGGATTAGTTGCGAAATCGCAAGTAGATTGCATAAACAGTACAATGCCTATGGGGGGACATGCTGCCCCCCTGCAACCCCCCTGCTTGGGGTCACTGTTTGATTTGGAGTAGGTGCGAGGTACGGTTTCGAAAATTTGGCTTTATGTCACTTTCCGGATTTGGCCTTATGACGCTTTGTGAAAGTGACATAATACCAAATGCTGGAATTTGGCCGTATGTCACTATTATGACATAAGGCCAAATTTCGAGATTTGGGCTTATGACGCTTGGGGTTATGTCACGGCACCGTAGTGGTCAGTGATCTATTTTGATAATTTTCAATGATCATGTAATATCAAATGAAGGTCATTAAAGGGCTGAAATTATGTCCCACAAGATCCGAACTAGTACTTATGATACTGTCGCAAACTAATCACGGAGTATACGCGCAGAACCTTGATGGACTATGTTGGGTATCCGGGCACTGTAAAATATTCGCGGATGAAATAGGAAGAAAATGGCGGGAAATGTTATGCACAACTCCAAATTCAAATTTGGCATTATGTATTTTTTTTTCAAAGCGAAATAAGGCAAATTCGGCTCTTTTGTATTTTAATAGTACTCCACGGTGACTAGCCTAAGTTTAAAAAAACGTATTAAAAATGGTTAAAGAAAAAGTGGTGTTTTTCAATTAGAGGTACAAGTGTGAGTTTCAGGCAGGCTTGTAGAGGAGTTATATTTTTGGCACGAATGGAGCGAACCTACAATTCAACGCTGACTCCAAACTGAAAATTTGATTAACTTGTCATGACAATTGATACTCTTAGATGTTTGTCAGACTTTCGCAAGAGGTACGGCAGTGGAAGAAGTTTAAAAGGTTTTCGTCCTGAGGCCCCTCGGCCAGGTGTACCCTTTCAGGGGGTAAATTTGGTTCACGCGAAAACTGTATCGAACATGAGAGCTTAAAATGGGACCGGCAGGATAAACAGAAAATGCGCAAAGAAAGCGAAATGAAATACTTGGAAGAATATCCCAAGCGGGAGATGACCAAGGGGAGATGTTGTAAATATTAACCCATTTCGATAAGCCAATATGGTAAATCGCCTCTGAAGCTTGCTGAAACGAAATAAAGCCAAATAAACTATTTGGCATTAGTTCACGTCAACCATTAAAAGACCCTTGTTCATAGTTAAATGTGTCGAATACAAAAGGGATCTTGAATCCGAGCATACCTCAAATTAGAACGGCCATCGGAAACATTACTGGATACTGTTTGCTCATCAAGCATACGCCTACCCGAAGGGCGCAGGGACATAAGTTCCCGTGATATAAGTCCCAACTTTTTTTGTCGAAGATGGGACATAAGTCCCATATTTTCGGAGAGATATAGCAAAACGGTGCCGTGAAATAACGCCAAGCGAAACAAGGCCATATTTAAAAATGTTGAATTATTTTACTTTGCGTGTTAAATAAAGCCACATTTCAATATATGGCCCCTTTTCGCTTTCTGAAAGGGAAATAACGCCATACGAATTCACTTACCCAAAGTGCAATAAGGCCAAAATAAAAACATAGAGACGGGCTACAGTCCGCTTGGGCGAACTGTTGGATACCCTATTCTTATTCCTATCCCTCATAAGTGGGCGTGCCAAAAGTCTAAGTATGGTTGAATTGTTAAGAACGCTCTACATATTTTGCTATATAACATTAAAAGGATTTTATCAAAAAAAAACGCTCCCTAGGTCAAACTTGGGTGTTTCAATAAAATTGTTTTATTTAATTGTGGGCGTGTCAGTAGGCGGATTTAAAAAAAATTAACACATGAGAATAAAGGGCCCCTAGAGAGTATATATTATAAATTTCAGCTCCCTAGCTCAAACTTTGAATTTTCAAAAAAAAAAAAAAAAAATAATTGTGGGCGTGTCAGTGGGCGGATTTGAAAATATTTACACATGAGCATAAAGGGCCCATAGGGAGTATATATTATAAATTTCACCTCCCTAGCTCAAACTTTGGATTTTCAAAAATTAATATACCCTTAGAATAGGGTATAAAAAAATTATTTTATTTATTTGTGGGCGTGTCAGTGGGCGGATTTTGAAAATTTTTTATCCCGAGCAGTTTTAGGAGTCATAGATCATATATAAAAAAATTCAGCTTTCTAGCTCAAAATTCGATTTTTTCCAAAATTTTGTTTTTTTGAGTTTGTGGGCGTGTCTGTGGGCGGATTTCAAAAATTCGTAAACTTGATTATTTCGGGACCCTAGAGAGTATATGGTTAAAATTTCAGCTCTCTAGGTCCAGTTTAAAGGCCTAATTTTTGCCGACAGACGGACGGACGGACATGGCTAGATCGACATTACTATCGATGCTGATATAGTAACTTTTAGGGGTCTACGGGCAATATTAATGTATGTTACAAACTATGCGTCAAAATTAATATACCCTTAGAATAGGGTATAAGCAGGGGGTTGCAGGGGAGGCTACATGCTCTCCCTGCAACCACCCTGCTTGCGGTCACTGTTTGATTTGGAGTGGGTGCAAAGCTGAATTGTTGAAATCAGCACCGAAAATTCTATTTAGTGAGACACAAGTCCCAACCTTTTCTTTTGGGACTTATGTCCCACTTAAGTGAGACATAAGTCCCAAATTGATTTTGCGAGTTATGTCCCACTCAAGTGGGACATAACTCCCGAAAGCAAAAGTTGGGACTTATGTCCTTGCGCTTACCCGAAGACTGGAGCGCTAAGAAACACATGCGCGCAGATACTGTTATGTGATATTCATGCATCACGAGGAATAATAAACATACTCAGTAAATATGATTGAATCATTCATTAAAAGTGGTTTTTTTCTGCAACCTAGTAATAACTCATTCGTAATTTCAACTATAAACCAGAAATAAATCTCCACTCAGTATTATTAGAACTAAGTTTGGTTGTTAAGATTGAAAGCCAGATGGCGCTAAAATCCGTAAGAGGAATGAGGAAATTCACTGTTGTTCACAATCCTGTTTGCCGTTAATACGACAATGAGAATAGGGCTCTGGTGAGTCTCTTCTATCTGCGCACCGAACTTGAGAATTGACTATCTGAGAATAACGAATTCGACGCATTCAATGATGAAAACCATGCTAATGCGTGTCGCCAATGGCCGAGATGCATCGCACTTGTTCCTTTCGAAAGATGATCTTCTGTGCATTTTCGGGTCACTAAAGAATAAAAAGTCGGCGTGAGTCGATGGCGTCTCAAACGTCACCTGCCACTGTAGGCTGCAGATATTTTTACCACGCTTTATCCGGTGCGTCGGAAGGTAACTGTGTTACACCCTATCCCTTTTTTGGGTAAAGAAAGGACGAACCCTGCCAATCTCCGGTCGATTAATTTGCTTCCGTATATTAGAAGGGTCTTTGAAAAGGTCTCCAATAGAGCCCTGTTGATGTGGGTCGAGAACAATATATCATTCCAGACAACCAGTTTGGTTTGAGGGCGGGACATGACACTATTCATGCCGCGTCGAAATTGGTTTCCGACATTCAGTGGAATAAATGGAAGAACCAATGCATGTGTGCTTGTCTGGTTGATTTTGAGAAGGCTTTCGACACCGTATGGTTAGAGGGAGTTTTCTACAAGTTCACCAGACGGGGGATGCACAAACCCTCGTGGACGTCGCCAAAATTTGGCTCTGTTTTCACGGAAAGTTTCTTTGGAGGTGTAAAATTGATGCCATTAAGTTGAAAAAATGATAACGGTTGAATGACGACCTCCAGTTGACTCATTTTGTGGCATTCTCAAGGTTTTCGTCAGAGTTTTGCGATTTCGCGATTGTCCCGCGTTCTTCATGAGTAAAGCGTTCCATTGCTTATTCAACCAAATTCTAATTTCGTTTGCTTTACAAATGTATAAACCAAATTGATATTCGACGCCATTTGTACAATCTATAGCGCTTTCCGATAGCGTCAGACCTATTTGCCCACCGTGTATAACAGTTCATAAAAGTCATACAAATGTATAAAACTCCAAAAACTGTGATAAAATTGTTAAGGACGACTTCTTCTACATACTTTGCGAAGAATAGAACTTTTCTATTGATTTCTTCAGTAAAATTTTTTTGGGTAAATAATGGGAGTGTCAGTAGGCGGATTTTAAAAACATTTACAACCTGCAGCTAGCTTTTTAAGGGCCTCAAAATTGGTGACATACGGACGGACATTTACAAATTTCGTATACGTTCATGTGTCTGTACAAAAATGTTTAGTTTGTTTTGTTTTTTGTTATGTTTCAACTTGCAAACAGAAAAATCATGGCGAACAGGTAAACATTTGAGTTTAATGAGTTTATTAAATATGTATTTATACATTTTAAACTTAGGCCCCATTAACATTGATCATTCGAGGAAACCAAAGCTATCTGAAGTTAGTTAAACAGAGTGAGTTCAAAGTGAGGCTACTACTGAGTTGCAGAAAAAACACCTCTATCGAGGGAAACCTAGGGCAATAACACCTTAATTAAAAACAAGATTGTGGCATCAATAGACTACCAAAAAACGTCGGGTTTTTGTAGCGAAAGAAAATACTTTCTGCAATGGCTTAGGATGTTGACAACTTTTATAGTTTGTTCTTCCAAGAACTGGCATGGGACACTATGGAGCATAGGGCAGCTATTGGGCCATAACCCTAAAAACCTTTTAACGGTTTAAATTTGGATTTATGAGTTCATTGCGTTCCTCCGATTTCAGCTGCCAAGCCAGCATGAAACCCATTGCTAATAACCATCAAAAATAATATTGGTGACCTAATTGCATCCTTTATAACTCTCATTCCTCGGGCAACCTTTTCTCTTTGCAACACGTAACATTTTGACCCTTAATAGGTTGCCTAAATTATCTGGTATATTTTTCGCGAGGCAAGGTAAATAAAATGTTTTATTCGAAATCGATAAAAAAAGCAAGTGACATGGTGATCGATGTTCAACTGTGATGATCAAGACGAAGTTTTAATGTGGTTGAAAACCTGTTTGCTTAGCATTAAATTTGTCCTTAAAATACTAAACGTTTGCTGTCCCTGGAATCGCGTCAATGGTTATTTCAAAAGTGTAAGAGTTCTTACTCCATTGAGGCTTTAATCGAACAACAAAAGATCCCCAGTACCGGATTAACGAAAATGAAACAAATATGGCGGGGAACAAACAAATGCAAGCAATCAACGAATTGTGAAACCATTTCGAATGCACAATATGCGAAGGATAAGATTTTCTTGGAAATTTCATAATAAATTTATGTAGATCTATGCGGCTATTGCCACCAGTCTTTCATGCGATGCCACTTAGGTTTACATACTATGAATCGTTTACCTCGCCAAACTTCCGTCTCCACACTGATTTCGCAATAATAAAAGCCTAACTTCACGCTTTTAACTTCGTATGGCATATGTCGGGCAATTCCAAAACGATATTTTAAATCGTTTAGCGTATGTGTCCTACTTTAGATTCAATCACACTCAGCCAACTAGTCATTTTTAGTTTCATAACTCGTAGTATTGCCACAAATTGCCTGTATCACGACGTTTTCCCAACTCCTGTTTAGCAATACATTATATTCACCCCCTCGCGATCCGCTCCCTCATACATCCGGTCGCCTATGTCTGCTACAGATATGATTCAGCTTACGGAGACTTTCAGCGTCCTCTTAAGAATTCCCGTATCAAAAGTCACATACAAATCAACACAACTAGTACCAGTTGCTAGTGAATGCACGTTTAGCTTAAACCAAACCTTACTACGATTGAAACGAATCCTTCGCGTGATTCTGTGAATCCCAACACAAACCTACAGATGTGACACGATACTTGTTTTCTGTGTTAATTCCTGTACTCACTCCGAAAAGAGCTTCCACATCACATCCGTTTGGAGCATACGACGGCTGCTTAGATACTCTCCAGGTACATGTGGAATTTTGTAATAATATATCCGAATCCAAACTTCTGTGGGTCGCACTCGCTACGGTCTGTCGTCATATGTTGTTGCTAGTAATTTTTATATATTTCTCACTAAAACAATTCGTGTATCCGGATCCGTAGTTATCGTGATTTTTCTTTTCTTTTATTGTTTATTATTGCAAATTGGTGCTGCTGATTTGAAGCAAGCTGATAGCATCTCCATGAAGCAAACTGCATTTGTTTTTGTTAAAATTTAATTGGAATGCAATGTGGTTTGCCTATCATGCGATGTGCTAGAGCGAGCAACGATTTTTATCGCAGCGATATTGTGTGGGCTGGTTGTGAAATTGTTTTATGATTTATGAATGGATCTGCGGCATAATGTTGACAACTGCAACACGATTAAATTAGTGGACAATTTTATGCAAATCAGTCGTTGAAAAGAAACTACTCGTATATGTATATTAAAATTTTAAATTTAATTTGAATAAGTATATGAAAAAGAAAAAAATAGAAGAAATAATATTATAACAATATGTGAAATTATTGATCAAACATTTTTTTGTTTTCAATCTTTTCGCAAAATTGCGCCTGCAAAAAATGTCTGACGGTTATAAATAGGTAAAATTAAAAAGAGAATTTCTCTGAATCTTAAACTGCCATTACAAAAATAGTTCTTATTGCTTTGAAAGGACAAAGTTTTTGCAACATATTTTTAAAGAACGTTAACACTAAATTTAAAATGCTAGACCATCTTCCTTTATTTAAGCCGACCATAATTAAAAAATCTATCTATTGTAATAATAATAAAAGCCTAACTTCACCCTTGCGTGTGTTGCAACTGATCGGTAGATTCGAATCCTTAACAATCCATGGATCAAATCGGCTAAATAAAATGAAAAAAAGGACGGCATAAACACTGCCTTCATTACACTCTTTTTGATCGTTCTTTTTTTATTAAAAAGGACATCCAAATTCAAGAGCAATCACACCCTCGATAGTGGTGTTCCATTGCATATGTTCATCACGATAAAATACTCTCTAGCATATTAAGACGCCACCCGCCGCGCCGACTGAACAAAAAATCTGTCAAAATAGCAGACTCACAGCAACTTTGATAGCTTTGATCCAATCATATGCTTTTCATTAGAATAGAACACACCGATCACAACGAAAGCGATAGTAATTTTAAGGCACTCAGCAACAACTACCGCACTCAAAGATACTTATTTGCTTAACGAGCTCCCGACTCATTAAAAGTCTCGCTTGAGAAACTGCAGCCTTCCATCCCCTGCGATCCCTTAACGCTACTTCCACCTGCCCAGACCAAATGATCTGGCATCCGCGGTGGTTTAAAATTATTATTAATTAATTCAACAAAATTAAATCTGGTAGATTCAATATATGAAAAAAGAGGGTTCGGTCTTCCATGTCGTCTCCTCGTACCTGAGGCTGGGAGTAGAAGATTGTCTTGCCTGAAACATTACTTGACTGTCAATTCGCTCAATGCCTCCGAAGCAATGTATAGTCGACGGTTTTCACCTTTATGGATGTCATCCACTATCCACATTTTGGTAGGGCTAATAGAGTTCGCAGTTGTATCTCCTCCTCCATTCGCCTTTCTTGCACCTGAAAACAAATAACTAACTTAAACTAGGTATTAAATTATACTAACGCCGCACAGTTCCAAATTGAGCTTGGAACTAATTCTGTAGCAAGCCACATACACAGCGTGGCGACGGTGTAGAGGTTAGTGTGTTGGCTTGTGACCCGTGCGGTGCAGGTTCAATCCCCATGGGGAACAACAACATACGCCACCCATTCACATGCCTCTATACCAAAAGGAGGATTTCTGCCTAGTAGTACAATGGACCGTCACCGAATCTGAGTGCTCTGGGATTTGAATTTCCTTTTTTAATAAAAATAAAAAAAAAAATAAAAAAAAAAATAAAAAAAAAGCCACATACAACTCGCCACTGGACAAACATTTCCCCCTTAAGTCCACCTTCACCCCACCTATATTTGAGTTAGTTATTTATTTTATCGATTAATTTCACCTGACAAACGATTAAAAATAGCTTTACATAACATACCGTTAATTAGATTTACCCCAAAGATTTAATGTGTCATTGACCGCTGGAGCGGGCCAAGTAACATCTACAGGTTTTTTTCCACTGCTCTAACGAACGTCTGACAAACATCTTACGGGGGTCGACCACGGCCTCAACCAACAAGCCCCTCCAACCAGCTCGGTCCCTCCCTAGCTGTTACGCTAAGTTGGTTGAGGTCGTTCCCCAATTGTGCGCGCCACCTAAGGTGGGGTTTTCCTCTGCTGCGTTGACCCTCAGGGGTGGATTCGAAAACTCGTCGGGCTGGTGCATTGTTGTCCATATGCTCCACGCTATTTTTAGCTTTTTGACCTGGTCAGCGTCGCTGTATAGCCCGTATAGTTCGTCGTTGAATCTTCTTCTCCATACTCCATCGTCAAAAACTGAACCGAATACAGAAGGTATTCATCCGCTTTTGACAGGGTACATGCTTCTGCAGCATACAGCAGGGCCGGGATGATAAGGGTCTTATATAGTATCTTCTTGGTTCTATGAGAGAGGGCTTTACTTCTTAGATGCCTTGATTGGCAAGAGTAATTCTTCGCTTGATTTCGGCGCCGATGTCATTTTGCGAAGTGATAGTGGAGCCCAGGTAGACAAAGTCTTTAACTACTTCGAAGTTGTATCTATCCATCGTGACGTTTTGTCGGAGTCACCGATGTTGAGAGTCCTTCCTCGTTGCAGCATATACTTCGTTTTGTCCTCATTAACCCAATAATGTCAATATCACCACATCAGCAGGCAAGTAGTTGAACGGACTTTTGAAAAATTGTACCTCTGGTGTGTTGGCTTGTGAATTCCGTACAATTGCTTCGGATTCGGATTCGGATTCGGCTTAAAAAGCAGATCCCTTCCACTTCGCACGAGCAAATGGTTGGGGAAGCTAAGTTTTAGGCCCTGTATGGGCCGTTAATGCCTAATATCTATTTTTTATATAAATAAACCACATAAATGCATCGGCGAAAATTAAAGGACAATATTCCCCAGCTAGAACAACGAACATACTTATTCACTCCCGATCACGACCCCTGCCTCACTTTGCCAGGAAGATAAACTACTTTTTATATTTCAACTGATCCAAAAAAAATTACATTTTTTTATCTTATTGGGAAAAAAATCATAAAACTAAAAATGCTCAACCTAACCGTTTTTCCAGATTAGTGAGTGGTTTTAAAAATAAACATTAGGCGCGTTCAATTTGCAAGGCAACTAAGTCCCTACTAGTATCAGCTGTTCACTGTAAAATTCCCCTGCGAGCAAGCGAAAGAAATCAGCCCTAATTCCTTTGTTAGGTACAGGGGCCCAACTATGTAACTCGATTCTACAAAAAAATCAATCGAATTTGATTTTTCTTTTCAAGTTATCTGTCAACTTAAGTGTAAGTTTCGGACATTTTAAGAAATATAAGGGACATCATTTACATTCAATTCTAATTGAGTACAAAGCACAAATGAAAGTTGAATTGGAAATGGCTTTCGAATAGATTCGAGGACGATTTTGTATGCCGCTCCGTGTGCAGAAGGCATTAGTTTTCTCTACATCCGTGGACAGCAATAGCAGATGCTGGGCAACGCGTTCAAATAACCAGTCGTAAGTCAACATGCTGGCGACTTGTGTTGCTTTGAAACTTGAACTTGCCCATTTTTAAATAATAAATTACCAGTCATTTATCAGTTACCACTCCAACTGACACTCGTCGTCGTCATTTGCCGTACATATTTTTTCTCTTTTCACAAAAATGGTTATTGTGTGTATGCTTTTATAAGACTTCCTAAGGGAGCAGAAACTGGGTGATAGCTTAAAATACTCGGGTGAATGTTGCCTTAAAATAATTTCGGACTTTTTGGTATTGATTTGTATAAGAAATGACAAGTTGAAGAAAGTGAAGTCTTAAAACAATAAGTTTGCATCTCCTTGTACTTGCCTTAAGGGATGAATTTCTCAAAATCCCGTCTATCTCGTGTCTTAGGCATGCAACGAACCACCATGCCAAAGTTTAAGTTTCTAGGTCTAATGGTTTAGGCTTGGCTATGGTTATTGGATTGTTTCGACTTGTTTTTATAGAGTGAGAAAATTTCACTTATTTTAACTTACTGACTCTCTTGCGAGCACAATAAACTTATCTAAATCGTTAAAATTAGTTCTCTTTCCACCTTTGAAACTTTCTCACGACTAAGGTTATATAATAATTTTAAAACCAAGCTTGGTGCCATATGTGCAACTGACGGGATCGCCGTTATGTTGGGCTTACATTTGGTCTTCTATGTTAGCACTTTTGATCCCATTTGTTTTGCCAAACAAATTATAGCAGCTGTTTTCTATGGCATCACTTTGTCGGATCAGTAAAGTGTCAATTGTGGAGTTGACGTTTGCTCCGAGCTAGGTCAGCTCACAAATAACCTCAAAGTTATCCTGTAATCAATAGTAACATTTTGTCCTAGTCGGTGGGCATGTTTTCCCATCGTCATGAAAGCATCTACTACGATAAAATTTAAAATAGTATGGAAGGACCGATTTTAAAATTGAAAATATATTTTCACAAATATCTTTTGTAACAAATTGAAATTTGAAGGTCATCGAATAATGGTTTGCATAATGTGCGAAGACTAGCTGTGGGCAGTGTCCGGCGCAAAGAAATTAAATAAAGTTTCATTCTCGCTTCGACAGATTACAGAGGATATTTTATTAAATGCAGCATGTGTAGCTGAAGAGGAACGTTATATCCGCTATGGAGTTGCGAATCTTCTCAGATAGCCAAGCTGCACTAAAAGCTCTGGATTCTGTCTCTACCAACTCCATCATAGTCCTAGACTGCCTATCAACTCTCGCGGACATGGCAGAGCAATTCAACATTCACCTATGCTGGGTGCCGAGACACAGAGATATTCCACGGAATTGTAGGGCTGATGAAATCGCCAGAAAAGGAACCATACTGCTCCTTCTACCTGATAGATGTCCCTTAGGCATTCCAACTGCTACATGAAATCTCATGTTTATGAGCGAGGCCATTGAGAGAACTAAACTTAGGTGGACAAGTGGCAACACTTGTCTAGCGACAAAACAGATTTGACCAAAGCTGGATCTACAACGCCCTAAGTGTTTGATGCAGACTGAACTGGCAAGCTCAGAGGCAAGTTTGCAACAAGGCTTGGCGTCTATAGAAATGACTTCTGCAGAAGCTTCTTGGACGAGGAGAAGGAGGAGACTACTATCCACCTTCCCTGCACATGCCCTGCTCTCTCTCAAAGACGAAAACTCCATTAGGGATCTTTCTTTTACAATGATCTCAACGATCTCTTCAACGTCGACATTTTAAGTCTTTATCAAAAGCTCCAAGTGGTTCAACGAGTAGGTAAAAGATAGATCGGTGTGGTATCACAATGGACCTTTTTATTGGTCTAAGTGTGTCGGCTTCTGCAGAGGGGCCTATAACCTAACCAAACGTAACCATGTGTACTAGTGTAGTGACTTCTGTATGTGTTAACAGAAAACGTCAACTGGATGTTTAATGCTTCATGTAGCATAGATATGTCTCAATAGCGGGTTAAGCAGCTCGGTAGGTAGTGTGTTGGACTACTTACCGAGGGTGGGACCATTTCAAATCACCCCTAGTAGCACTTACATTGGTTCCACTGCCCAGCTTCATGAGAAAGACTGACAAACATCCAAGAGTACAACTTGTCATGAGAAACTTCAAATTTTTCTTTTGGAATTGGCGCGGCGAAAAATTGAAGGTCTTTTCCATTCGTTTCAAAACAATAGCTTGGCACACACAAATGGTTGCAGAAGCTTAGTTTCAGATTCTGTCTGGGTCCTTGTTGTCTTATATTTTAAGCCTCGATATATCGCCTCTGCGTTTTGGCTCGTGTTCAAGCCTCGTGTATTCTTCATAACTATTTTGTTGATATTGTAGAGAAGTTACCACAACTATTCAACTAACTTCGGTATCAATGGCGATTATTATAAAGTAAACTAGAATCAGTGATTTTGTGAAACTCCTAAATCAAAATAAGCTGTTAAACTTCAGACTTTTAATTCCTTACCATACCCTTTTAAATTATAGATCGCGAAGTGCGACACCATCATCATTTCGGGGTACACCACCTCAGGCGACACATACAAACAACGATATTCAAGTGCACAATCTTTCGACGAATTTACTTTCACAAATCCAAAGTCGAAGTTCGGATTTCCCCACGAGAAATTATTCAGATTTCATGCGAAGTTTAGCCGCCAAATACAACAATAGCAATCCAAATGAGTAAGTCAACATATCCATCGATTAAGGGTAAGTCTTATTGTACAAGTTTTTACTTTGCAGCTCTGGCACATCAAGACGGAGTACATTTTTTGAGAATAGCAAAATTAGTCAACCCAACAAGTCTGCCGCAAATAACAGCACTAACAACAACAGCAGCCTCAAGGAACAACCTTCACCCTCGGAGGCTGTTAAGTCATCGCAAAATGCACAAAATTTGGCGGCAAGCGCGCCCAGTGTGCCGCCGTTTGTTCAATCCTTTCTGTCGAGTCTTCCTTTTTCACCGGGAGTCTTTCCGCCTCTAATTGACATGAGTAGCACGCAGGCTTTGGTTACTTTGGTAAGACTTTGTTCAACAGTCATATAACGACAAACACGTGAGTTAAAACCGCTATTCTTAATTTTCTTTTTAGGCACGAGCAGCAAAAGAGGCTGAGATTAAGAACATTCTCATATCTGCGCAAAAACGATCATCACTGTCCAAAAACAGTGCTTCACAATCGCCCGGGCCAAACATTACCGCTGCCTTACAACAAGCTGCACAATTTGCATCGCCAGCATTACTCTATTCAGCACAGTTGCAGCAGCAACATTCACAAACTCGGCAATCTAGTCCAATTCAAAATACGTCTGCGAACACCTCTGGAGAGAAATTTATGACTGCATCACCTTTAGATCTAAGTTCGGCACCGCCAGCAAAACGCTTTAAGGCTGAGTCCACGTCTAGTGGTGAATCGGAGAAAAGTCCGATCCGGGATACAATTCCAGGTACAAGCGGGAGCGTTCTAACGCTCGCCAAATCACCAAAGGTCAGTGTCACAATTGCACCTGCCAATAGTGAAGCAGCAGTAGCTGCAGCTGCAACAACAACGTCGATTACACCGTTGAGGCAGTGTCAAGCTCAAAGTGATGAGGTAAGCGCCTGGAGTGTCGACGATGTCTGCACATTTGTCGGGAGCATAGACATTTGCGCCGAATATGTTCCGGTAAGTGAAAAAACTACATTTTAATGCCGAAATATTTTTATTGAAACTAAATTCAAATGGGGAAGCAATGTTAATCAATATTAAACTCGATTTGAGTGTGTAAAGCATGGGTAAGCAGACTTTTTCATGCGACGGACTACTACTAACAAACCTTTCAAAGCAAGCCGCTTTTCCTCACATTTGAAACTTAATTCTGTCGAATAAATTATCTTGAGTCTTTTTATGCTCCTGAAAAAAAACATTTCTTCTTTTCTTCTTCTTCTTTTTCCAATCTGTAATATGATTTTTTTGTGTTTTCTACCAAAATGACAAAAAATATAAAATGCTAGTCAAAAGCTACCAAAAATTGGGCGTGGCAAAAAAAACGTTGTCTGGACGAATAGAAATTTTCCGACAAAACTCTTTTCTCCAATGGTTACCGTGTCAGTAAGCCGGTTAAAAAAATCTTTACACTTTATCATTTCCGGCCCCTAAAGATTTTTCTTCTTCCCAAAATCATAACACTCCCGTTTTAATCTTCCCCTAATAGTTCTCCTATTGAGTTCACCGGCTTTACCTCAATAAACATCGCCGGGCCTCCCGGTTTCGGATCACTTGATTAATGAGGCCTATTAAGTGCTCGTGTTACATTTGTGTGATCCAGGAGTTTTCAGTGTCAGTTTTCCTTTGTTTTACGATTTCGACTCGTGCATGATCCGGTCTCTGATTGTTTTTGTTCATTTTACGACACTGTCCCTGCGTGGGACGGGCCCCTTAGAGAGTATATAATCCTAATTGTAGCTTTCTATCTCGAATTCAAAGGCCTCAAAATTGATGATGGACGGACGGTCAAGCCAAGATTCAAAATATCAAAATATCAAAAATATAGCTTTTTTCGGATTCTATGACCAATAAATCAAAATTAAACACAATAGTCCTGTTTGGTTGGGGAAACTTTCCGTAGTGAAGTAGGAGTTTACACGTATTACAAATAAAACATCCCTCTCCGGACCACTGCCCATAAAAGCAGAAGTGAAATTCTGCTGCGGATAGATTTTCGACTCTTATTCGAGTATCAAATGAACTTTTGGTTGGTTCATTCTAAGATGTTGGTACGATTGATACGGAGTTGAGTTGAAAATTTGAGAGAAAAAGGAATGACATTCCGCTGTTTAGTCCCTTGCAAATGGACGAAACCAATTTCAACTCGCACACATTGTGGACTATATAACGAGTATGCCTATCTATTTTGAACATACTCTACGAACAAATTCTGTTCTTTTGGGTTGGCATTGGCACTGATCTATTTGTTCCATTTTTTGATTTGTTCTCCAAATTATTCTGACAGCTTCAAGCTGTTCCCGTAGTAAGAGTACCAAATTGCAAATATAAAAACCAGGCTGGTGCGGATGGTTTTCGTGGGATTTCCGACTTAACTATGGATAGCTTTCCCAATAAAACAGGGCTAATGTATATCAAAATAAAATATTGTATGCTTCGTTCGTAGAGTAGCGTTGAAATGTCGATATACGTTTTCGACTCATTAGTTTCATTCATTTCATTTCATTTATTGAGCATCATGTACACGTAAGACTTAGTCTTTTATAGTAGTTTAACAATAGAGGATAACATTTAATGATTAGACCTACACTATAAAAATTAGTAAATAAGAAATAATACAAAAAATAATAATGAAAACACTATTGCAGGAAGGTAGAAAGGGGAAAGGGAGTAGAAGGAAAAGAGTAGAAGACATTTAAAGAAATTTGAGAATTGTTGCTTTTTTAAGAAAAGTACTCCAACGCAGACTTTTTGAATTGAGTAGCTTTTCAAATAGATATGGCGGCGATTGATTGTGAATTACTTTGTGCAGAAAGATACAACATTTAGAAACTGCTGAAGTGTACAACCGAGCACTCTTTTGATATATGATCGTATGGTCGAAGGCCATAAACAAAACATACCTAACCTAGCCATATCGTTTTAAGCAACGGTAAGTTTATGCAGCGATAAAGAATCAAGCTTGCAATAAACAGCGGATGCATACTTAATGTAAGGCACAAGAAGGGATTTTATAAGCCTAAGCTTCGTCTCAACTGGAGTAAAGCTCGCAAATAACCACAGTTTACGTAACCCACCGTAAATTCGCCCTACTGAACAGTTAATATGGTCAACTGGGAATAGCGAACGAGTGATGCGAAAACCAAGATTAATTACAACTTCCATGAATTGCAAATGTACACTGTTAAGACCAATTGGATTTAGTTATTTAGTGTCATGAGGTTTTTTCGATATTAAGATTACCTGCGATTTTGATGGATTAAGCTGAAGACCATTACACCTCGACCATTCATCGATTTTTGAAAGATCTTCATTCATCCTAAAAACAAGGTCGTCTACTAGTCCTATTGGTCTGGACAAGTAAATTTGATCATCATCTGCATAACAATGAATGTTAGTGTTAAAACATACACCGGGCAAGTCATTAATAAAAATGCAAAATAAAATAGGGCCTAGGATTGACCCTTGTGGTACTCCGGCAAGTATCTCTTTACTGTGAGAAGATTTGTCGCCAACCTCAACCCTTTGAAAACGACCACTCAGATAACTTGTTATAAAACGCACAGATCTGTCACTAAATCCGAAATAAGCACTTAATTTTCGGGAAAGGATGACATGATTAACACTATCAAAGGCCATAGGAAAATCGAGCATGCAAAGCACAGTAATATAATCCATGTCATAACAAACCAGAATATCATCAAGAATCTTAACCATAGCTGTGTTTTGCTCTAAAGCCAGATTGAACCAGAGAGTTAAGACAGATTTGAGCTGAAAGGCAGTAAAAATTATAAAAAAAATATTTGTCATTCCTCTATTTATTTCAAAACATAGTAGGTACGTATTATGTGTACCTACCAAAAATATATACGTATTTGTACATACACATTATTTACAGTCCCATGCAACTGCATTAAACAGTTTTCAACTCCACGCACTTTCACTCGACTATACGACGAGTATTTATTTTGAACATACTCGACGAACAAAGTCCATTCACTTTAGTGTTTAGTGCTTTTATTTATGCCATGTAATTCCATTTCATAAAAATCAAAATTATCTAAATTATCCATTCTAGTTGAATGAAAATGTAAAATTGTTTCATTATTACAAATCCTTGCTCCTTCTGACCAACGCGAATCTATTTGTTCTATTATTTTTTTTTTTTTTTTTTGATTTTTTCTGCAAATTATTCTGACAGCTCCAAGCTGATCCCGTAGTTAGAGTACCAATCTTCGAATATAAATTCCAGGCCGTTGTGGATGTATTTGGATGGAATTGCCTCTATGGATAGCTTTTCCAACAAAATAGGGCTAATGAATTCTTAGAAAGACATCATTGGAGTTCGAGGACACTTTTTAGGTACCAAAACTCTCATTTTTACAGACTTAATTATTCGCTTCCAGAAAACAGACATATGCACATTAAATTTGCGATGGAAAATATTAAGACCTTATCAAACAGTCTTAAATTCTGTTTACCCAATCTTATTTTTATTTAAAGTTTTTCTGATACATATTCATTTTTTTTTTTTACCAATCGTGGAGACTGCCATCTCGACTCGATAACGTCACCAATTTTCGTTTTAATATATGACAAGTAACAGCCAAAACAACAATATCATTTCGCTTTGATTAATATAAATATGTATGTCAGGCTTTGCTATTTGCAACTTCCAACTGAAAATGACAAATTCATTCAGGGCATCTGAGCAAGTTAAATATCCCTAGAGTTACGTTAACCCGTCTACATGCACAACAGAAACTGAGTGACTAAACCAACCTATAACTGACCAAAAGTCCCACCTTTTCGCAACACCATACAAAGAGCGAAGAGGTTAACGATCATATAATTAATGATCTGACATAGGAATTGCTGCGTTGGTACCTTATTTACCAGCAGATATCAGTTCACCCTACGGAACTGTAACAAGTCGTCATTTCTTATACGTTTTAGCGCGACTTTTTCCTCATTTTTCCCTCTGTTTTCTTGTTTTGTTTTGTTGATTTTCACTGTAGCGGCGCCGCATGCCGAACGTCACCGTCGCCCGGTCGTCTCTCACATCATCTTGAGTTTCCAATCCGGTCTAGCGTTACTTGGATTCTCTTTATTTCTCTCCTTTGACATGTGAATTGTGAATGCGAAACAAGTTCATGACTGAAGTGCATATAAATTGAATATTACCAACAGGTCCGAAATCAAGCTAGGCGACGCGTTCCCAGCTCGCGTGTGTCTGTGCACTCGTATCTGTGTGATACTTAAGATATCTGGTGCATTTACGCACAACTTATATGGATTGAATGGGTCTGATCTGGCCTGGCCCGGGACAAGGCATCCTGATCTCTTGGATGGCCTCAGGTTGAGTTTGGAAAATGAATCTCTCGAACCATTTGCGTTGATTTTTTTTTATGTAGGTATTCTTGTGCTTTTTTGCCTTCTTGCATCGCATAGGATTCGCAACTTCAACTTTGCTAATTTATGAATTACTTGTTTATTGTGATATCGGATGGGGTGACCGGCCAAAGTCGGGGCGGGACGACGACACTCTAAGATGGCTAGCATGTTATGGAAAATCGAACTAGATTACGATTATTTGGTATTTGTTGCGACTGGCGGTCTTCTTGGACTGGTTTTTCTATCTTCATCGTTAGGCGGTGTGTTGCCGTTGTAGACCTCCTTTTTTCTATTAAGGCATTTGCAATTATTATTGATGTCCACACATGTCGGGCGTAATCGTATTTCTTATATTAGAGCTCAGAAACATTACATACTCGTATATGAGCTGGAAAATGGATTCAATCGATTTCACATTTTACGACTTTGGTAATAGGTCTCGAATCAATCGAACGTTAAGTAAATTTTTGTTCCGTGCAGCGGCTCTCCTAAGTCACAGGATGGAATGTTAGGTATACTATAAATTAGCAGAAAAAAAGCATTTACAACTACGTTGTTCATTTCGTTGAAGGGAGGAGAAATGTTAACGATCAAGAGTATGCATTGAGTGGAAGTGTCGGAAGTGGAACTATTAAATTTGAGTCGAAACTATTTGCGGTTCTTGCAATAAGTGCTGCTTAAAATTTCATGAGGTTGATTTAAAACCATAGACCTTATGTTTCTTTTACCCTATCCTAAGGGCATTATAGTTTCGACTGACAACTTGTTATATTTTTAAATCCGCTTAAAGAACATTAAAAAAACCGTTTTATTGTAGAAATAAAAGAGTTCTAGCTAGAAAGCTGATATTTGGAACATCACTCTCTAGGAGACCGAAATGATCAAGGGCAAAGATTTTATTAACCGCCCACTAACAAGCCCACTATTTTAAGAAAAAATTATATATCGAAGAAATCAGAATTGAAGATAGAAAAATTAAATTTGGAACATTATGTATAATCTCTAGGGGCCCGAAATGATCAATTGGAAAGATTTTTAAGATCCGCCCACTGACACGCCCCTATAGAAGTGAAGGCCGTGTTCTTCGCAAAAGTATGTTGACAAAGTTTTTTTCACAATACGTCATACAAAGGTTTTCGCCACATCGGAGGGGTGGTTCGACAAAAACGTTAATTTTTGGAATAATTCTTTAAAAGAAAATAACAGCATAAGCAAAATACGTATGCAAAGTCCTTAAAAAGTCGCTTTAACAAAGTATTTGTCCACTTTTGGGAGCGTTGGGATTAAATTTTCAAATTTTGTTTATTTTGTTAGGAACAAGAAATGTTTCAAAATGGACAAGGACTCGCAACCCAAGGCCAAGCCTTTTTTAATTTAAAGGAAATTGGACAGCGATTCGCCCAAGGGGTAGCCTATTCTTATCTTTTATAAACGCGAATAAAACTGAAGATATTAACAACATTCTTGGTTTGTTGTAACTTTAAGAAAACTTGGTCTAGCCGAGGAACTTTTTAAATGTATGTATTTGATTTTTATATAAGAAATTGTTTGGAAATGCTTAAGAATGAACTCGAAAACGAAATGTGGTTCTGCTCTGCTCTTCTTAAAGTCTATCAGCACGAAGTAAGTTTTGGATGTAAAATGTTAGCAAAATAAATACGCATTTATTTTAAACCACTGTAATAATGATACTGCTTCCTGGCTTCCTCAATTTTCAGCAGCCGATATTACTATTAACGACTCGATCAGCGATGCTGATGAGTTAAGTAGAGTGTGTTCACAAACCAAACCTTACATTCAAACCTAGTTTAATTCAAGATTAATTTTTAATCTTATGTTAAGCAGATTCAAATTTGTATGGTGGGTAAATAAATTGAGCATATTTGTTTTTGAAGAGATGTTGTTGTGACTAAGTTCGTATGGGGTTAAAATTAAGTGCAACTTTAATTTTACTTAAGTTACAATTTACCTTACGGGTACCTTACGGGTCCCAGACCCGTCTCTGCCTGAGACACTGCCTTTTATGCGGGAGCGTATCGGAATCCCGCTTTTCAAAAATCCCGAAAAAAAAGTTTTAAAATCCCGTCTACTAAAATACTGCTTTTTTAAAATCCTGTCTTTTAAAATCCCGCTTGTTCAAAATCCCGATCTATTATAATCCCGCTTTTTAAAATCCCGCCAAATCCCGCTAATCCCGTTTTTTTTTTTCAAAACATTCGTAATGGAAGTAGACAAGTGCAGTACTCTCCTAACTTTTGGTCTGTGTATGACAGTGCAGAAAAACAATTCCCGAGAAAACAAAATAATGCGTGGCATCGCAGACTGAAAGTTTTGCTTGGACGAAAAAGTGCTGGCTTGTACAAACTCATTGCAGATTTGAGAAAGGAAGCAATTGTGGTGCAAACTGAAATACAAAAATTACGAAATGGACAAGAAAAATTATATAAAAAAACTAATGTTATAAAGTGACGCGTTGTAAAAATATTAATGAGAAATAGAAAAAAATTAGTAAAACAGGTTTTTTGCGTTGCATTGCTTATAATACACTTGAACTAATAAAATAAAAAGTGTTGTTAATGGTTTGAAGTTTTTTTTGTTCCCTTTTGCAGAATATTATATAACATTACTTTATTTATTTTTTTAATTATTGAAGATTGTCATATTTATTACTTAAAAATATATTTTGATAGTATTTATTTCTTTCTTATTTTATTACTTCCTATAAAAATGATAAATGTTAAAATAAACTGCATTTCAAAAAAACACTCATTGCTTAATTTATTTCAATTTTCTTATTATCCCGCTTTTACAATCAAAAGTAGTTGCTTTGTTTTAAAAAATCGCGCGGTTTTTAAAATAAAGCAACTACTTTTGATTGTAAAAGCGGGATAATAAGAAACGGGATTATAAAAAACGGGATTATAAGAGGCGGGATTATAAAAAGCAGGATTATAAAAAGCGGGATTATAAAAAGCGGGATTATAATAGCGGGATTTTAAGAATCGGGATTATAAAAAGCGGGATATCGAACCCAACACCTTTTATGCTCTTCGATCTTGCTCTTCGATCGCTGCTTCAAGTTTCTCGGAACAAGCGCATGTTATGTCCAGCATGTTATGTTCAGTGATAACACGTACAAAAGAGGACAAAGATTTTGTATTCATTTGTAGGAGCCTCTAAGTGAGATCTTTACTGTAGTGTGAGTGTCTGCCTTGTTTAATTCAAGTGGTCAAGTGGTAAGCTACTTCATAAGCTCTTTCGTTTCTTGGTACACCACTGTCCCCGAGCCCCAGCAGAGACTTACGTTATACGTTGTGCTTCACTCCAAGAACCTCTAGCTCTTTAGTATCCAGCTTCGATGGCCGAAATCGTTTATTTACCCCTTGGCTGTCTAATACCAGCTTGTGATATCGCTATCATTGCAACCTGTTTAGCAGCTGTTGTCACTGCCAGGGCCTGAGCTTGGAAAACGCTGCTGTAATCAGGAAGTCTAATTGAACCGGATATTCCGGGTACTTCGGATTTTGGAGCCATCCTTTGCTCCATGTAAATCCCAGGGATCGATGATATTATACCGATCATGATGCAAAAATCGATATGCTTTATTATACTATATCACCATAAAGGTCCATTTAGACGATCATTTCAGTTTCAATTTCAGTTGAGCTATCAGTTCAGATTTCAGTTAAACTGATGTATAAATGCAAAAATTGAAGCGTTTAACTGAAACTGAAACTGATGTAATTCCAATAAGTTGTCAGTTCAGTTATCAGTTAAACTGATGTATAAATACGTTTCAGTTCAGTTGTTAGTTCAAACGTAATTTCAATTGCAGTTGGCGGTGAATCAACATTTCAGAGTTCCTGTTTTTTTTTTTCAATACATCGAAACGGAGTGATAATATGGTCGATTTCATTAAAAATTATCGGCTTTCATCGTCCATTACGCAATGTATTTCTTCTGACTTTCGACTACTCACAAGAAAAATTAAAGCTCAACTGAACACCGGACTGCCGTCTAAATGCACTGTCTTTTTGAACTGAACTGACAACTGAACTGATAACTGATCGTCTAAAAGTGCCTTAAACTATATCTTCACATTTTGAAACGCTGCGGTACGTACCGGTGTGCTAGCGGGAGGGAAAAGTAGTATTTATCCCCGAAGCCGGCAAACCCAGGTATACAACTGTGAAAGCTCTTAGACCAAAAAGTCTCTAATTGATATCTATATTCGTGATACGCTATATCCAAGAGGTATAACTTCGGCTCAACATGCTTGCACGAAGGGTAAAGCAGTCGAAACTGACCTTCACGACGTCGTTAGAACATAGAAAAATCTCTCCACGAGACATAATACACACTTGCATACCTCGACATTGAAGGAGCCTTCATTAATTTAGAGACAAGCGCAGTGAAAAGGATTCTAGAAAAGACTTACAGAACTGGTTATTTTTACCAATCAACAAACAAAACCAAGATTTAACCTACCGGGCATAAATGGAACTACCTTCAAACTATCCAATTGCGCCAAATACTAGGGTGTCATACTCATTCGAAATTAAATGTGTGTTACACATAAAAAGGCTAAAATCTCTTTTTTCAAATGTTAACGAATATTCGTGAAAAACTGGTGTCCTTAACCCAATAATAATAATAATATTTTGTTAGGGTATATTACACTGCGACCTATTGGTCTATTGTGTCCCCTTGCTTGTGCCTCGAAGTGGTTCATGCCCTCTTTCAGAGCCCTCTCTAGATACCTCTTTGTGAAGCACGTCGAAGTATTGCTCTGATTTATCCTTGTCAGGTCACACTCCTTAGAGCACAGCGTCCAGTCCAGTTTCTTTGATGAATCTGAGAATGAGCTGTGGGTCCATGGTTTGTATGTCCTTGTCTGTTATTTGGTGCCTGCGCAAATATTTCATTTGTGGGCCAGTGCCCCACAGGATTCCAGTATGTGGTCTGGAGTTTCGGCGGTTTCACTGCAGAATCTGCAGAGTCCGTCCTCCGACATGCCCATTTTCCTCAGGTGCTCCTTGAGTCTGCAGTGCCCCGTGAGGTGGCCTGTTAGGATTCTTAGGTTGTTTTTGTTAAGGCCGATACAAGCTTTGAATCTCTTTTGGTTGTAATTTCCTAAGAGTTTCTTTGCTTGCCTCAGACCTTGGAGGTTGAGAAAGGCTTTTGCCCTTGTTTCTTCCTTCGTCTCCTGAACTCTTCACGTATAGTGTGTTCTCCTATCCCGCAAAACGGTTCAGGACCTATGAAGGGTTCCTCTGCCCCTTTTCTTGCCAGAGAGTCCGCTGCCTCATTGCCTGTAATGCCAACATGGCCTGGTACCCAGCAGATGGAAATTCTGTTATTCTTGCCTAGTCTATTCAGTCCGTGTAGGCATTCCCACACGAGTTTTTACTTGATAACGTAGGCGTCAAGAGCCTTTATGGCTGCTTGGCTGTCAGACATTATTGCTATGTTGCAATTCCTGTAGTTTTTCTCGAGGTTGATTCGAACGCACCTGTCTATGGCACATATTTCTGCCTGGAAGATGCTGGTACATTTGCCCATGGATTCGTAGTGCTTAGTTCCTGGCCCAAACACTCCTGCACCAGTTCCCTCCACGGTCCTCGAGCCGTCCGTTTACCACTTTGTTGTGTGGTTGCTCAGTCCATAAGTTGTGGATTCATTGCTCCAGTTCTCCTTATTGCTGAGCTTTATCTGGAAACTCTTTTCGAAGTTGAATTTCCTGATGCTATCGTCCCTAGGTATGCCAAGAAGTGGGAGGTTTTTGAGTAAGTCACCGTGTTCTTTCGAACCGATGCATTTCCCTCTCCCAATTCCCTCCTTTGCCATCCTAAGGATTGTTTTGTCTGCCTCTTTCATCACTATGATGTGTAGAGCGGTCAATTCCAATAACACCTCCATGGCTGCGGTTGGGCTGCTACGCATTGCTCCGGTAATGCACAGGCACGCCAGTCTTTGCACTTTGCCTAGTGTCTCTCGCGTTGTGAATAGACTTGTTCGTTTCGCCCATGCTACCGCTCCGTATGTGATCATTGGTCTCACGATTGCAGTGTACATCCATCGCAGGATGTTTGGGCTGCATCCCCATGCCTTCCCCGCTAGGCTCCTACATATCATGAGAGCGCGGGTGGCCTTCTTGGATATCTCCTCTGTATATTTTCGCCAGAGGAGTTTACTATGTATCTAGATGGAGTCCTAGATATTTTACTTCTTTGACTGGTATCAGTGTCGTTCCTGATAGGCTAATGTCCTTAAGTCTTTGAAGTTGTCTTTTCCTTGTGAATGGTAATATCGTTGTTTTCGCCGGATTGATGTTAATTCCGACAGTATGGCACCATTCCTTGGTTACTTTAAGCCCCTTTGTATAATGTCCCCAAGGGTTTCTTCGAACTTGCCCCTGGCAATCAATGCAATGTCATCGGCGTACGCCTGACAGTTGATGCCAAGGTTGGTTAATTTTTCCAGCAGTTCGTCTACAACTAGGCTCCACATTAAAGGTGATAGTACCCCTCCCTGTGGACATCCTCTTGTTGTGTTCACTCTGATGGTTCCAGATGGTGTCTGAGTCTCTGCTGATCTAGTGCTCAGCAGCTCACACATCCAGTTGGATACTGTACTGTTAACTCCGTTCCTATACAGGGATCGTTTAATCGCCTCATGTGAGGTGTTGTCAAATGCTCCCTCTATGTCTAGGAAAGCGCACAGTACTATTTCTTTTGCTTCCAAGGCATTTTGAATTATCTCCGTCAGCTGATATAGGGCGGTCTCTGTTGATCTGCCGGTCTGTATGCATGCTGACGATGATGTAAGGGGGATGTGTTCAGTACATCTTCCCTTATATAATTGTCCACAAACTTTTCTGTCATCTTCAGAAGAAATGACGTACGGCTGATGGGTCTGTACGATTTTGGCTGTGTGGGGTCTTTTTCCCCTGCTTTTGGTATAAACACAACCCTTGCTCGTCTCCATTGCATTGGTATGTGGCCCAAGGCAATACTGCTCCTTGTTATTTTTAGCAGGTGTGGTATTAGTACACCTTGCCCTTCTTGTAGAAGGGCGGGTATAATGCCGTCCACTCCGGCAATTCTAAAAGGCTGAAAGGAATTTATTGCCCATTTCAGTCGTCCCTCAGAACAGATGGTTAATGTTATTTCCCAGTCTTCCCTCCGAGGTCTGATTGAAGTGGTATTGATTCCTAGCTCAGTACTAGGCGAGCTGCCAGGAAAGTGAGTTTCTAGCAGCAATAGTGCCCTTTGATTCTCATCTTCCGTGAACTCGCCATCTGGTTTCCTCAGAGACATCGGCACTCCTCCTGACTTCGCAAGAGCTTTGTGTAGCCTTGCCGCAGTATAAGTGCTGGTGATTGTCTCACAGAATTTCCTGAAGCTATTTCTTTTAGCTTTTATGATTTCCTTATTATATGTAGTAAGGGCCATTTGGTAGCTTTTCCATTCTCCGCTGCGCTTTGCTTTATTGAAAAGCTTCCGCACCTCGGATCTTAGTTTTGACAAGTTATTGCCCCACCATGGCGTCTGTTTTCTGTCCCGTTCTCTACTTAGAGGACAGTTTTCTTGTGCCTTCCACTGTGCTCTCTAGCTCTAGGGGGTGCCCCGGAGCCTTCCTCAGAACAAGGCACCCCAGATTGCTCTCTAGAGCAGTTCTATAGGTTTCCCAGTTGGTTTTTCTTGGGTTTCTTACTGGATTTCTTGTGATACTTTTGCTGTCCAGGTCGAATACTATTATTCGATGGTCAGACAATGACGGCTCACTAGATACTCTCCAGTTACTAATTAATTTACTTACGCTTGGGCTACCAAGCGTGTGGTCGAGTACTTCCTCCCTGACCCTAGTTACAAAAGTGGGGGTATTTCCCACGTTTATAATATCAAGTAACGAACTCATAATAAATTCTAGTAGGTACTCACCCCTGATGATGGTGTCGGTGCTCCCCCATATGATGTTGTGGGCATTTCCATCGCACCCTATGAGGAGCGGCATGCGGAGCTTGTTGCAATGCTCCACCAGTCGCTGCATTTGGGATGATACAACCGGCTCATCCCCTGCACAATACGCCGATGCGATGACAATGGTGCGGTGACATCCTTCAACGTCCAGATGTACCTGAATTGGCACCAGATCCCGTGTCGCGTATTCTGAAAGTAGAATAAATTTATATTTATTGTTTATTAGAATGCAAGCTCTCGGTTTCTCGGCCCGAGTGTCCCATATTACCTTTGCAACCTTGTTCGCCAATCCTCTGACTTGTCCTTTCAGGATCCATGGCTCCTGGATCAGTACTAGCCCTAGGCTTTGGCAGGTAAACATCCTAGATATAGTCGCCGAGGCGGCTATAGTATGGTGGATATTTACCTGTGCTAGTTTAATTTTTCTGTTGGCGGGGTTCATCGAACTATTGCTCGCGCGGGGCAATTGCCCCGTCCTCCTTCAGCAACGAATCTTCCACCTCCGGGGTGATTTCCTGGAAGAGGTCGATGACCGTGTTGTCCATTTCCCCTCATAGATCATGCTCTCCCAGATGGACATAGACTCCTCGGTCTCCTCAGGAGCCTGCTCCGCCGATTGGACAACGGAAGAAGGTGCTTTAATCTTCGGAGGAGCAGTATGCTCTACCTCGGACTGCGCGCTCTGCGAGTTCAGATTCGATGCTGACTGGGCTGTTTGCCCAGAGATCTCGTCCGACCTCTTGAGTCCGCACACCGCAACCCTGCCGAATCGGTAGCTCAGGGATCCTTTTTGGAATTTTATGGCGTCGAAGGATTCTCGGTCGATGCCAAGAGCCAGTACCTGCCCTTGCGTGGAAGGAAGATCGTTATGGAGTATGACCGTGGTATATCTGTCCCACTGCATGCCATGAGGCATGTCCACTTTCATTTCCCCAGCTTTGCTTTACACTGCCTTTAGCCACTCAGCTGTCGGCGGAGTCTCGCAGTCAACTAACAGCATTCCATGTATCAAAATGTATGCCCTGGAATTTGAGCTTATGCTTCCATCCCAAGGTCATGTCCAACACAATGGCGTCTTCAAGTGCCGTGAGGTCTGCTTTGCTGAGGATCTCCTGCGGATATTTCACCGGGAGAACAGCAACCTGCTCAGCAATCGCACCTGTGCCGTGTCTACCGCTAGCCGGAAAGGTTTTCACCGCCGTAGCATAGCTTCGACCGATCACGGTTGCGCTCGCTTTTGCAGACTTTCCCGTGGCCCTCTCGGTACCTTCATCCACTTTCTGCTTCTTGGCTTTATTTGTTGTGTGGGGGGGGGGGGGGGGGTAATGTTGTTGTTCCCCCTTTTCCCCGCCGCCACTTCTGTACTTTCGGGCTTGTTCCGATGCTCTTCAGCCCTCCTTTTGGCTTCCTCAGGCCCGAAGCCTTTATTGAGGTTCCTCTTCCTTCTGGTAATGTTCCCGGGGGGTTCAGGGACTGGTACTTGAGCTATGCTCGTTCCCGCTGCCCTAGTTCCCTTCACCATTACTCTCCCGGACAGGGAGGGGATTAGGATTTGGCTCTCATCCCCACTGCATGCACCTGTCTGTGCTACCGGGCTTCTTCCCGGGCCTTTTCGCACCCCCGTGGCTTGTCGTAAGGTGACGATGGTTCTTTGACTGGTGCTGGGTTGCACCAGTTTAGAGCCTCCCTCTCGACTTGTTCCGGGTCTGTCTTGTGCCAGGCGGTCGTCATGGATGTCCTGCTCCATCCGACCAATGACTTCGTCTGTGGTCTATCCCCGCATTCTGTTTAGTTTGATTTTGTTTTTTTGTTTGTTTTGTTTAGGCATATCCCACGAGTAGCGCGGGAAAGACGGTCAACCACGCCAGAGCCCCGCATTAGCGTGGTAAGGTCATGGTTACCCGGTATCAGAGAGGCTCCGCTAAAATATAGCCGGATACCCCTGGCTGCAAACCATCCAATAAGCACGGGTCACATGACACTCTGGATTAGGGGTGGATGGACGTTAAGTCCTGGCCAGTTCTTGGTTGGCGCTCATCAATCGGTCTGCCTGCCATGGGTGGCCCTTAGACAGCATAGCCCGTTGAATCTTTGCACCGTAAGCCTCCGCACCGGTACCATCGAATGCAATGATGGTACACACGTCAAGGTGACTGACCATCGCGAGAGGGTCCTTAACCCAAGATCAGTTTTTGGGTGTATATGGCGATTGTTAGACCTATATGTACATGTGGAGGACTTATTTAGTGGCAGTCCACAAATAAGGCTACCCATCTGAAGTGGGCACGATCAGTGCATTGAGAATCTGCAGCGACCCTACGAATCAGACAGTTCAATAACTCGAAGCCGAATTCAACGGAGCATGCACATATTGTAAACAAATACTTGGGCTCAGCTGTATCCTCCGACTACACGCTCCCGCACCTTGACTTGCATAGACCGTTTTCCTGCATTTTATCTAGCAGAGAGGAATGGGAAAGCAATTAATACGCTTTCGAATCTATATTTATTTGAACAGATGACTCGAAAATAGGCGTGGGCGTCGCTGGAGAGGGCCAAAATGGGCACCACCAACGAGATAAAGAAAAACTTCACCAACGCTGTTTTTCGGGGGCACCGCAGTAACATTCTTAGCCCGTCCCTGCACGGGCATTTCAATAGAATCTTATATGTGACACTAGGCAGGGATATGTCTATCGTTCTTGTAAGAATAGGTTCGCCTTTTTCGTAGATAGATTATATGGAGCTGATAGTCCAATCATCGGGAATGATTTTTTGCACCTATAGATGGTACCTACCAAAACATCAGGTATCCCGCTGGTAAACCATTCGAGTTTGTGGAGTTGTTGTCCGAAAAAAATTATCAACGCGTCCGAACAACAGGGTACTTGAATACCCAACAAATAACGATTTCCGTTGATTACCTTGATGACTTTGGGACACATTCTGACGCCATCTTCACTTATTCAGAGAGTCAATACATTGACCGTTTTCGTTGACCTTTCAAAAGTACCCTTAAGCATTTAAGTGCAGTTCTTTTATTTTTAAATATTATTATTTGTGAAAGTCATGGCAATCTTCATCAGGAGGTTTGGCCCTATTATTGAGTACTAGAATTATGAGGTAATACTAATTATTCCTATTTTAGAATATATCGATCTTTCGAGGCAGCATTACTCGGTTTAGCTGCCACTTTGCGCTGCCAGAGTGCAGTTTCTTTAATTTTTATTACAGTAGTTTTACATAACTGCGCATTTCTGTTGGTAACCTTTCACGACCAAATTGTACTGCGGGCTCTTGGTCTATTAGGTTCACTTCAGCTTAAGTTTATATGCCACTTAATTTAAGCACGTATTTGAACTTTAATTGATAGGTAATAAATATTAATCGATTTTATATTTTAGAGTTTTGTTTTAGGGTTCGCCAAAAGAAATTAATTATGTGAAGCAATTTACTTCTTTACTCATTTTTGAAATGAATCGTCGGCAATATTGTACATATCGGTATGGTACCGTTTAACATAATGAAAACAAGAAGTCAGACACGGCTTCATCCGCCTTCCCCTACCTCGTGGTAATTGATGTTTGACTAACGTTTATTCATTTCACTTGCCGGACTTTAGCTATTCGAATGAATATATATTCGAATATGAAGAGAAGGTGCATGCACGACGTATTTGTGTCTGCCACAAAATGTATGTTTTCATCAAACCTGTAATCAGCTCAAGGACTGTATGGTGGATCTTAACTCTAACGGAATTTAGTACTTACGAGTATAAGAGGTATATGTATGTTCTTGGTAAAAAAAGGTTTACACCACCTGAATCTAAGAAGAACCTACTGGCATCCAATTTACAAAGCATATTTCATTCTTAGAATATATTAGAAATTTATGTACAAGCAAGATCCCCTTGAAAAAAAAACACAGCTCTAGTTATGACACACAAAATAGGTAATGACTAAATTAAATATTATAAAAAATTGATAGGTATCAACATCTTGATTCAAGTTTGTTATAAGAGTTTAATTACCCTGGATAAAATATGATAAATAAATCATATAGAAACTAAAAAAAAAGAAAAATTAAAAATCTATTTGGTGGTCACACACTTTCTCACCCAACTGTCTATTTAACAAATCAATAATTGGTTTAACCATATCTCATAAACAACCAAGTATCTAAAAGCCACGCTTATGACCGTAATTAATGTGTTAATTCCATTTGCATCATCTGCACGCAGCCACTATCCATTGCCAACCTTGTCGTTTATCTCACCCTCCAATCACGATTCCACTTCCAATTCTCTTACTTCACAAATGAAAAAAAAAAAGTTCAAAATAAGTTCATTGGTTCGAATTGAACTCAAAAAACTTCGACTTGACTGAAAGTATGATGATGAAGATTACAGCAGCGTCAAAGCCGTTTGGTGTGTAGGTGGCACTGATGCGGAAGTCATTGGTGAAATACGAAAAGAAAAGAGAGAAAATACCAACAAAACAATTATTGATATAATAAAATTATTAATTTATTAGAAGACAACAGTGGTGGTGTGCATTTTGCCGGTTTGTGTCCAAGGTCGATTAAGAGATATCGAACTCACAGCGGAACGCAGGTTAGTTAATTTCTGAAGTTTCGGAATATGCATTCAAAATAAAACAAGATTTAAAAATAAGTAAAATGCCAAAGTTTAACGCTAAAGAAATGCCGGTGAAAGGTGCAAAATAGCGGCAAGGTGTTTTTTCTTGTTGACCGCAAAAAGTTACAGAAGTGATTTTTTGAATTGTTTTTAGTTGAGAAATAATTCAAAGTAAGGTTACACTTTTACTAGCATAAGGTGACCCAAGAGGCATTGGAACATGCTGTCACTTTTGAATCGTTTCTGATGTGATCGCAAGTTTGACATTTTTTGTGAAGTAACCTGAAGCAGTGGAAGTCGACTTTCCTCGTTTTCAGGGCTGGCTCTGGCCAGACTCTGACCCAGGAAAGGAATGCAGTCGAATCTTCGCCGATGGCCCCAAATCCGATCAAGGATCTGGTGCTGGTGTTTTCATGCAGAGCGACAATATTGGCCTTTTCTTCTCGTTAGGCAACTATGCATCACTCTTCCAAACTGAGACTTATGCTATCCTAAAGGCTATGGACTATGCTCTGTGGAACACGTGGGTGGGGGGGGGGGGGGGGGGGGAGTATCTGCGTCTGTAGCGACAGTCAGGCTGCGCTTAAGGCCTTGCTCAACCCTTTAACCACCTCCAAAATAGTTCGTGAATGCAGGATCTCTTTGAATTCGGTCGGAATGCTGAATTCACTCAGACTTATCTGGGTCCCGGGTCATAACGGAAATGAGATCGCCGATGAACTTGCTAGACAGGGCTCAGAGGAAAACTTCTCAGGACCTGCACCGGCCTTATGTCTGCCTGCGTCTTCGGTCAGTGCTTCCATTGATGGTTGGGTTTCACATGACCACAATCGCAGATGACATGACTATCCATGTGCAGACAGACAAAACGAATTCTCTCCGACACGTCGGTAAAATATCTGTGGCATTCTTGTTGTCTCTCAACAAAAAAAACTGAAGACAAATTACTGGCGTTCTTACGGGCCATTACCATATCACCAACTGCGAAGCCAGTGGAGAAAGCGATGACACTGCGGAACATTTCCTCTGTGATAGTCCTGCTTTTGCTCGTGTCAGGGGGCAGGTATTTGGTGTTGATGTGGTGAGTGCTGTAAACCTTAGCTCCTTATCATTGAAGCGCCTACTCGTCTTTCTTAGGAAAACGAGTAAATTTAAACAGTAAAAGTGGTGTATTTTCTATGAAGTACAATGGACCCGTATTTAGTCTAAGTGCTCCAGTATGACTTTCTATTTGTAGTGGATAATTCACCACCAAAAGTCTTGACAAAAGACATGGGAAATGCTTTTCATTAACACAAAAAAACACAGCCTAAGAAAACCGAGTGACAATTTTGGCACCACCTTACAATTACTTGGAGATATAATTACCAGTATTTAGAAATGGAAAAAATCCAATAAACATCAATCAGGGGTGGACGATATATTGATAGATTTATCAATCATTATTTGACAGCTTCAACGTCACTTGAGCTAATTTTAATTTGAATCCAAACAACTGAATAGAAACACTTTATCGTGACAGGGGTACTTGTCTTTGCGTTTGACAATATTTTGCGAGCGATGGAACCTTGGAAAAATGATGCATATGTCTCCATCAGTATTGCAAGGGAGTTTTCAAACAAGCAACATAACCCCAGCAACTTGTCATGAATGTCACAAACAATATCAATTTGACTGTCAACTATATCTATAAGTCTTATGCTGTTATGCAAGCTTAAGCCCTGAATTCGATTAAATTATAATACTCCCACTCAAAAGAGAAACAAAAACCTCTGTGTAGTATAAAAACAGCAAACAGATCCTCCGAATGAAATTATATAATTTGATGCTAATTAAATCATTATATTTTGGTATCAGAAACTCCACAGGGCGACCGGTTTAATTGAATTTGATAATCGTTATATTATGTAAGGAAGGACAAAAGCATGGCTGTTTGATTTAAAATTATATCTTCCAGCAAAAATACGCATAAACTGTTCGAACTTAATTATATTTTTATAACATTCCGTTTTGCAATAATTTGTCAAGAATACAAAAGTCACACATTTGGGGTCAAAGACCGAATTAAATTTTAATATTTTTGGACCAATCCGAATCAAGCATGGGCTAATAACGATCTCTTTAACGATCAATTAAACATTGTCTATTTTTCGCTTGACACATGGAGAAATGGGAATCAATGATCTAAGCTTGATTTGCAGAGTTCTGCGTCAGAGTGTACAAATGAAAATATAGTCATTCCTCTTAATTTATTCATCGTCGACATAGAAGTATAAATATATAAAATCCGGCCTAACTATACTAGTCTAATTCTGGTCTAATCCGATTCTCTGTTAAAAACTAAAAACAAAGGTCAAAACGCTGAAATCGCACCCATTCGATCACGCGCAGGTTTGTGGAGCTCTCTACGATAGATGTTAACAAATCATGCTAATTTGAGCTGTCAATACAAATGCAAATGACCTTGATTGTCTCATAAGATATAGATAAGAATAGGTTAACGAAAATAAAAGCTAAAAAAAAAGATAGAAAGAGAGAGAGAAAAGAGAAGCCAAATTGTGTAAATGCTTTCTGACAGTTCTGTGTCAGACATGAATAAAATTAAAACCAAAATTGATTAGCCCTCAGAATAACTATACATTACGCTCTATGATTAACTTAATAATTATGGTAATCTCTATGGAAGCAGTCAATAAATAATTATCGATCTCACATAGGGTGCAAATTTAGCAATTAATTTTCTAACGAATGCCTAAAGGCCATTTATTTAGATTTTATATTCATTGAAAAAATTTCACACGGAGAGTTTTGTGAATGAACAAAATATGTTAACAGGCAAAGAGCACGTCTGTATATCAACATAAAGATAGATTAATCATAAACATAATTGTGGAATTTCAGGAGCAGTGGTTAGTGCCTAGGATTACTGGACAGTAACACCTAATATATTTCATCCACTGCCCCACCACATGTGAAAGTCTGACAAACATCTAACAATGTCAATAGTCATGAATAGCTTCTCAAATTTACTTTAGACCTTGTTTGGGATGTTTATGCCTTCCTCTTTTCTTCAACGACGAGGTTATGATCCGGACTAAACCGATCATAACGCAGCGACTTCACTGCATCCCCACTGGTCCGCCTATGGGGTTTGCCGGTTTTAAATCTAAAAGTATCGGTAGGCTTCCCGATTCCGAATCACTTCGTCACTGATGCTAATCAAATTGGTGTTGTTGCATTTATATGATCCAGGAGTTTTTAGGCCTGCCTCTCTGAGGCGGTTGTTATGCATTTTCTTTTTGACAGGTTCTTTGACATGTAGTCATCCTCGGATCCTCTACCTTCTTATTCGATCAGCAGGAGTACTGTCATGCAAAGCATCTTCATCTCAGCTACCGTTAATTTGCCCTCAGGCCATTAATGCCTTTTATTTATATTTATTTATATTTAAATAAGGAAAGGTATCGTAAAGGACGTTCAAATAAAAATCAATAAACGAAGCATACACTCGTCGAAATTACACTAGCAGTTGATTGGCCTCAGTAAAAAAGTGGTTTGAAACCAGGAAGCCTGCTGATGTGCATTTGAGGTTGAACCCGCGAACCCCACAGGCGGACCAGTGTAGATGTCATAAAGTGCTATAATCACTATTAAATGGATCATAAGCCTCCCACTTTCCTGCATTCCTACTGGTCCGCTTGTGGGTTTCGTCGGTTCGACCTCAAGCAATATTGGCAGGCCTCTCGATTTGATCTCGATCAAATACTATTGTATTTGTGTGATCTAGGAGTTTTTGGGTCTGCCATGTTACCACTAATGATTATTGGTTGTCCTACTTTTACGACACCGCTGATTTTCATTCGTGTAAACTCAAAACCCACGGATTTGCATGCACGCTTCCGGGACAGTGACTTGCACGATTGGTTAAATTGCCAGATGCTTACTTAACGGGCTCCCGACCCGTGAAGAGTCTCTGTCTGAGACACTGCAGCCTTCCGTAATCTGCGATTCCGGTCATCCGCGGACTTAACAACGAATGTTCGGTCTTCCTCGCTTTCTCGAACCTGGGGGTTGGGAGTTGAAGATCCACTTGGCTGGAGCGTTGTTGTTTGTTCGCTCAATGTGGCCGAGCCAATGTGGTCTACGTGGTTACGCTTTTTACTACATCCATATATTGGTACAGTTCACGGTTGTATCTTCTCCTCTGTCTTCAGGACTCAAATATACGACGGAGTATGTTTCTTTCAAAGAACGAAATACTAGCTCCGTAGGAAATTATCATCCAGCACTCGCCACCACAAAGCAGGACTGGCATGCTTAACGTTCAATAGAGCATGCATTTTATTCTTTGAGTGAGGAGTTTTGAACCCATTTGTTTAGCCAAACCGAAGAAGCAGCGGTTTCCTAAGGTAATTCTCCATCGGATCTCCACTAAGGTGTCATTTGTGGAGTTGATGTTGAATGAATTGATGTGAAGTTATTGCTATCAATATTGAAATTTTGTCTTAGGTGGTGGACGAATGTGTGCTTGTTTGTTCGGGACATAAGTCCGGAAAAATGAATTTCGGACTTATGTCCCACTATACCGGTGCCGTAAAATAAGGCCTTACGCAATAAGGCCAATTTGGCGTTATTTATCTTTCCATTGGTGCTGTTTTCGGCGCAGGGACATAAGTCCCAAATTTTACTTTTGGGACTTATGTCTTACTTAAGTGGGACATAACTCCCAAAAGTAAAAGTTCGGATTTATGTCTCACCAAATGATACGAAAGTGAAATAAGGCACAATTTGCCCTTGCACCTACTCCAAATCAAACAGTGACCCCAAGCAGGGGGGTTGCAGGGGGGCAGAATGGTCCCCCATATTCATTTCGCTATTTATGGGTTTTGTTGCGAAATCGCAAGTAGATTCCATAAACAGTGCAATGCCTTATCACTTGGCCTTATTGCACTTTGGGTAAATGAATTTGACGGCACCGCTAATGAGTAGTAAGTCAGAGGAATGTACACATGTTTCAATTTATTGAAGCAAACATGTTCCATTTTCGTCCCGCTTCCTTTACAAGCGATTTCGAACAGAGCCTTCGAAATGCAATTCAATAAACCTATCCTGCTGCTGAGATTAGAGATCTCTCCGAAAATTTAAGACTATGTCCTATCTTCGACAAAAAAATTTGGAACTTATGTCCCTGCGTCGCTGTTTTCAACAATTTGCCCTTGCACCTACTCCAAATCAAGCAGTGACCCCAAGCAGGGGGGTAGCAGGGCGGCAGCATGGCCCCCAATAGGCATTACAATGTTTATAGAATCTACTTGCGATTTCGCAACTATTCCCATAAACAGTGCAATGCATATGGGGGGCATGCTGCCCCCTGCAACCCCCCTGCTTGGGGTCACTGTTTGATTTGGAGTAGGTGCGAGGTACGGTTCTTCAATTTCTTCCCGTTAATTATGTTTTACCTATCAATTTATGAACGTTAATAAAATATAAAATATTTCCAACTGTTTGTTTCATTCGGGACTTGTGTCCCATTTTCGACAATAAAAACTCGGGACTTCGGAAAAATGAATTCGAGACTTATGTCTTCGGGACTTATGGCCCTGCGCCTATTTAGTCTTGTCCTCATTAACTTCAAGACCAACCAATTTCGCCTGTTCTTCAATAGCCGTTAAAGCCTCTAACACGGCACTCTTAATTTTTCATTTTCATCATACCTGATCCTATCCCTCGTATTTCCTGGACAGCGGTTATATCTGCCTAGTACCGCTTAAGGACAGACTCAGTTTTTGAGTAGCGCTTGGGGTGTACCTGTACAGCGTCCATACGTTCCAGATCACACTCTCATATTTTAGTCCGTTGACGTTTCGGATCTGGTGGCCATATGAGGGTATTCGTTATCGGAGTCTTCTCGTATCTCTCTTATAAATCGACTTGTTTGACGTGGACGGGAAGGCACTCCGATGGCAGAACACCCAACCTGAAGGGCCAGGCCCTTTTTTAACCTCGGACAGCGGGCTGGATATTCCGGGGCTTGTGACCCACTTCGCGGATGTGAGAGCTGCCGTTGGTCCATATAGGGTTCATCCGCCACCATCTCTTTTTCAACACCCTGACAAGTCTTAAAAAATTCCTTACTGAAATCAGCTCCAAAAAAGTCGAAGTAGCTCATGTGTGTCATCCTGACTGTCGACGGCCATTCTAGTGAATTGTTCCGCCGCGCGTAATCTTTCTAAGGAGCTCATATCTGAGACTTATCAGCCAGCCTTTTCGACAGAGCATTATAGTGTTGCTATTTTCTTCTTATTCAATACTCGCGCTTATAAGTTTGGATATCCATGACCAGTACCCGGTAGTTACCATTTGGAGGTGAAAAAAGCACAGTTGATGTGCAGTCTCAGTTACGGATATTGTGCATCGCCAGGTTCATGCCTATCAATTCTTGACCTAATTCTACAACACCCAAACACCATTTCTCCCCTTAGTCGCCATTTACGACAAGCACTGTTTTTCTGGGCGATGATGTGATATTCTTAAAAATGTATTATAATCATTCAATAAGTTAATTTTGTTTTTGGACAATATTCTACCGCATGGGCAGTACAGTAACCGAAGAATTTTGTTACGTTAACGTAAAAAAATCATTCATTCATAGGCCACTATACCACATAAACTACATCCATATAGTGATAGGTGATTGATTTTCCCTAGTACAATCGGTGACGACCTTAATAAACCTGTGTTACGATTTTTTGTTTTTATAATTCTCCGATTTGCACAACAAATGAATGAAATAAAATAATATCTAAGTGACAGCCAATCGTTGTGAAGAAATGAGAATCATTAAACAAGAAAAGATATAAAGAGGAAACCACAGAAGAAGAAATCTAATGCACACGCAGATACAATCTGTATCTGAAAATAACCGAAGTGAACAAAAAGCGATTGCTTTAATTTTTATACAACAAAGCGACAAACAAATAATTATGTTGTTTTTATTTGATTATTTATTTATATCACTTCATCGTCATATCAGTGCAGGGCACAGCAGAGCTTGCACTCAGCTAAAGGCAGTGATGTCTGACTTCGATCTGATGTGTGCTCTGATCTGCCCTGGCCTGGATGGCATTTGCTCTCTCTCATGCTCATATTTTTAGTTTAGATTGTCTTTTTTATTTAGTTATTGGATAGGTTGAACTTGCCATACATATAGAATATCTGGTCGAGCTGGTTTATAGCGAAAATGTCGTGCTCTGGTGTTTTGCATTTGACACGGCATTATGTAGGCGTCGTCCATGGTTCTTCGTGTATTTGAACCCCAAGCACACCCCGCTGCTGCTGTCGCTCCGGTTTTCAGTTTTCGTTTATTTTTGCTTCTTCTTGGCAAACAATTTCTGCGGATAAATGTCAGAGTAAATACGAGCACAACTGAACTGCGCAGCGCTATTTCAGAGCTGCGCGCAGCCGCAAAGCCTTTCCTGGCGAAAAGACAGGCGTACGACTTTAGCCTCAGCAAGAGAGATAAGTTTGAAGCTTCATTATCTATATGTAAAAGTGTGTGTATGTGTTTGTATATGCTTCTACCGCCTTATTTCATCTTCATCTTTAGCAGTCTAGTTTTGTGTGTGCTTGTTTCACCCGTTCGCAAAAGGTTATATAGCATGGGGGAAGCCGGCTAGAAAGGGGAATTGGAATAGATACCAACCTACCTACCGACTTGTGGAATGTTATAGTTAGCTGTCGTATCGTCGTCGCGGTTTGCTCTTTACTCTTTTGCCCAAGATATTCGACATTTGAGCCGGCCTTTGGGATCTGATTATCAGTATGGTGTTATTTATTTTTATTATGATTTGTTTAATTTTTTTTACCTAATAGATAGGTGCATACAAGTGTAGATACAAGTGACGGCAACAGCGAGGGCGATGTCAGGGGATAGATAGGTGAAATCTGAAGTCATACGACATCAAATGATCTGCCATTGGATCATTAATTCTTTTTTTTTCCATTATTTTATCGGTGTTGTTTGTTTTTTTGCATAATAAACAAATAATTCTGTTCATACAGCAAGGGGAAGAAAAATCAGAGCAGTTCGACTATTATGGTTAGGTAAACCTATTGTGCATTGCAGCAGTATAAGTTCACTTGACAGCATACACCGAGGTGATGGTAGTAAGTAAGGTGAGCTGATTTGTGATCTGTTCTGGTCTAGCGTCAAGGACGAATGTATCATAACCGCTGAGTGACAAAGTACCTACTGGGAATAGACATAAAGACAACATTGACAGTTTTATAGAAGGAATGCTGTGTGCATAATGTACCGGAAATGTAGGCGCATATGCCTGGAATGTTTATTGTTTTTGAGTGTTGATTAAGGAAAGAAGTAAAAAGTGATTAAAATGAAATTGTAGTTGGCTTAAATTTGGAAAGTATGTAATTGGCGCTATAATGAAAAAGTTTCGGTTTTGGAGAAGTGACGCGTGTTCATGTACATGTATGTTGGCACACAATTTGTATGAAGCTTTTAAAGGAAACTTAATACATAGGTGTATAATAAATCTGCTTAAAAATTAACTTATCGTCACACGGCTAAGGCATACATTTAATGTGCTTATAACGCTCTGACAGTGCAAGGGTATTCTCCCTCTCTTAAACGACGAGGCTATGATCGGGACTAAAGGGACTATTGTGTAGTATGAGTGTTTGTTAACATATACATTGCCACTTTGTAAGATCTTACAATCCCCTTCATGCGACTTAGTGTCTGGATTGGAACATGTGGAATTAATAACAAACACATTCCAAGGAATATCATTCCGGAATTCAAAACAATTTTTGAGACTGCACAAAACTTAGTAAATGTTGTGGATGAAAAACTTAAAATTTCACGAATTGTGTCAAGGCAGCAGCACAGACAAAACATGAGCACAACAGATCCGGAAACCTATTTTAGGATAAGTATAATGATTCCTCTTTTAGATGACTTTTTAAGTCAGCTTAAAATGAGATTTGAAAACCATAAGTCCATACTTTCCTCTTTGTGCATTTTGATTCCATCGATCCTTGGCAAAAACGAACAAAATTATAACGAAGAAAACTTCAAATTTTATAAATGTTTTTTGGATTGGGATACTTTAAACGCTGAATTTACGCTATGGAAGACAAAATGCCATACACAAAAAGATATAGAGCGTTCAAAGGGTGCGATAACAGCTCTTGGGGATTGCAATAAGGATCTGTTTCCTGACATCCACAAGCTTCTTAACATTTTGGCGACACTACCGGTTTCAACATGTAGGTACACCGGAAAGAACATTTTCGACAATGAAACGTCTAAAAACTTATCTAAGAAATTGTACCAGTGAAAAAAGATTAACAGGATTGGCGGTAATCTGAATTCATCAACAAGTTGAGATTGACACTGAGGAAGTTTTAGATATATTTGCAGCGCAGAAGGCCAGAAGATTAAATTTAATTTTATAAAAATGATTCCTACCTATATGTTATATAATACTTTTTGTAGTAATAAAATCTTAAAGAATGATGATAATTTAAAAAAAAATATTGGAAGTCTTTTAGTTTTTCAAATTTGTTAGACCGGTTTTTTTTAATTTTTGAAAAATATTTTGAAAATTTATGAGTAGGGGAGACCGGGGACAAAAGTAACATTTTTTACTTTTGGGGTTCCTGCTCGTGTGATTTTTGGAATAACAAAAATCAAAATATGCCATTTAGGAGATGGGTTATATGTCTAGAAAAGGATGCAGTTAACTTTTAATAAAGTGATGAATTCACATAGCTGTGATCATTTTTCTAAGAGTCTGTCGTTGTTACTTTCGTCCAATATGTCCAGGACGAAAGTAACACGCTTTGGGGACAAAAATAACACTTTGATTAAAAACATAGTTAAGCGAAATAATGAAATTATTCGTTCATTACATTTATTAAACTGTTAAATATTTATTTCAACTTGGAACATAACAAATTCATATATTTTTTGGTAAACTTCAAAAAAAAAAAACAAAACAAAATAAGAATAATCGAAAAACATTTAAAAAAAATCTTCAAAATAGGACGACGAGTATCGGTTCCCAAGTAACCTAAAATCACATTTTCAGGTTATCTCATAAATTATACATAGACATAAGATCATTTTGAAATACAAAATTCTCTTTGCGAGAGAAGAAATAACAAAAATAAACTTCAAATTTATTTAAAAAACATCAAAATTCTTTAAAATAAGAAATCGTTCATTCCGAAAGACAGTTGTGACACATGTAAAAAGCATCACCCTTTGTGCAAGCTTCGTGGGCCCAACCCTTACATTCATGACATTGGACCCATTTTTCACCTCCACAACTTCTACTAAACCACTCTAAACATACCAAGCATTGACAATTGTTTTTATCGTCACTTGAAGTGTCGCTCTCTGAAGTCTTCCTGGATATTTTTTTCCCTTCTTTTTGGTCTGCCCACTCGGTCTTTTCATTGCAAGAACAGCTTTCTTAGCTTTGTTTCGATTTTGGAATTCAAGCTCGATTTCTAATTTTTCTGGGGTATCTGTGAGGATAGCCGTTTTGCGCTTCTTTCTTCCCCGCCTTGTGTTGAGCCTTGGTCCAGCTTTAGGAAAAGGAAGAACTTCTTGAGGTGGAAAAGGGATCGGTACCGATGTACTTGGCAACTGCATCGGTGATGAAGGTAGGGCAGCCTAAAACGCAATTTAGTTAGTGACAACCCATGCTTAAAAAAGTTTATAACTTACATCGACCTGACTGGATGTTAACTGTAAATTGGGTTCAAGATTCGAATCAGTTTCAAATGAAGGAATGATCTACATAAGGTAAATATTTTTAATTTGTACCTATGTAAACTTTCGTCTTTTATTGCCTATACCTACTTACATTATTATTATTGACTGATGATGATAAATTATGTCCAAGACTCAAATCTGCGATATTTTGGTTTTCACTGGTGTTTAGTAGTTGGTGGTCGGTAACATTGGACGGTGCAAAATCTACTGACGTGAAAATGCATCTGTTGTATGGACTAATTCCAGTACATATGAAACCAGCGATTGCATTTGTATTCGTGATGGACAGTGGAAAAGCTTCTCTTACAATACTGGGAATATGGTGAATGGTCATGGTCTTTCCAGGGTTAGTACGAATCCAAGCATCTGCTGCTGTGTTAATCATTTTTTTGAAAGGCCCATATACTGCCCGATCGAGGGGCTGCAATTTATGCGTGCAATGTGGCGGAAAAGACAACAATACGATTCCGTTGCTTGTGCAGAAATCTAGACATTTAATGGACAAATGAGACTCATGATTGTCTAGCAAAAGTAAACATTTATTTTCTAGTGTTGGTTTGGCTTGGTTCTTAAAATGCTCCAGAAAAACCAAAAACTCTGCTTCTTGCATCCATCCGCTACCATTACCTGCACCCACTGATCCCACCGGCCCATCTCTAACCATGTGTTCATGATATCGTTTTAGTGGAAATACAAAAAATGGTGGTGTATGACCTCCTTGTGCATTTATTGCAATGGTGACTGTAACTAATCTTCCTCGCTCAGCAGATGTGATGCCACCAACTTGTTTTGTTCCACGTTTGGCTAACACACGGTTTGGTTTCTGTACTGTTGTAACTCCGGTCTCGCCTACGTTCCATATGTCCCTTGGCTCAAATTTACATCGGTCCATTACCTCAGCCAACTTGTCAAAAAACTTGTTGACATTAGTTGCGTTAAAACTCGTTGCACGAGCCAAACTTGTTGCTTGAGGAGAACGGAGAGACAAAGTAGGGTGTCTTCTTAAAAATCCCCCAAACCACTCTGTGCCAGCTAGCTCATTTTCGTTCCACGAAGTTGGAAATTGCTTGTTATGTTTGACTGCCAATTGGTACGACAAGCGCCTAACCTCTTTTGGTGACAGTCCATAAAACATATTGGATGAAGAAATAAGGTAGTTCTCGAGTTCGTTTTCTTCCGTTTCAGAAAACACCCTTCTTACACTTCATAGCCAACAGTAGCAGACGGATTACCTGTTAAAAAAAATTTTATGTACCGCGCAGAGAGCAAATTGTTTTGCCGCGGCCCTGACGCTCTTCTTCTTCGTTTGAACTTCCTCAGCGGCCTGTTTATAAACAGACGTGTCAATTGTTCCCCGGTTAGTTCTTCTTACTCGAGTACGAGGCATTCTTAATATAAAAAACAAAGAATAACTTTTCAATAAAAATTTAGAAACTTCTTGTGGACGAAAGTAACATGTTACGTTCGTCCCCATGGTCTAGTGTTACTTTTGTCCACATGCCCTCATTTTTCGGAAAAACCTAAATAATTCACTCAGATTCTTAAATTTATTTAAAATGTTGAGCAGCGATCGAGAAACAATATGTTAAATAACGCTTTAGAAAAAACTTACCTTAAAATATCGAGATTTTATGTTGTTTTTATTGAAAAAACCGGCAGGCAAAAAAATTTCAATTAATGGACTTTTTTCTTTTTTTTAATGTGGCACGTGCTCATCACACCACCGCTCGAGAACAACTGATTAGTTAAGAGAAGAGTTGAATTGTTTACAAAACTGCATACAAGGCATTAGACTAACACGTTCATTCACGCTGTAAATGGGCTTGTTACTTTCATGACGTGTTACTTTCATGCCCGGTCTCCCCTACATATTTCAATACAAGGAAATCTGTAGTTTTCATCTGGAAAAAAAAATCTGGAAAAATTCAATATATCCGTTTCCAGCATATTCAAAAAACCAAAAAAGTTATGTATGAATTTGATCATAAAAGCCTTCCTAAATTTTAAATTTAATTGAAATCGGTTTTCTTGTTAGCGAGAAATTCTGATGTTAAAAAATCGGTTCTATAGGAGGTACCGTTTTAAGATAAATCTCGCAAAATCCATTCTTACCAAAAGATAGACTGTTTTATCTAAATCGTTAAGGCCGTTTTTAGAAAAATTAAGTTTTAACAAACCGTTGTATGACATATACCATTGTTTTATTCAACAACGCCTAGTGTGAGACTACTAAATAAACACTATGAACCAAGCTTGCAAATCGCCCCATCCGCTTAGGCTGCAGATCTGCAAACAGGCAGACGGACGAGCAGAATTTTCCAACACATTTGTTTCTACTTCCCTATCATCGTAATGTCATGTTTAATTGTTATCTCAATCTTTTTTTTGCACCAATCCATAAAGTGCCTTATGTATATTAGTAGATCTAGTACCATAATCCCAATTAAAAATCGTGTTTGGTCGATTTTCGGCTAAAATGGGCTATATTAATTTTATTTATTACATCTAGCTACCATTCAGTAAGGTACACACTGATTGGTGTATGGAAAAAAAATATAACATTCATAAAGTTTCTACGCAGGTTATATTCAGAAATTAATCTGCAGTTTAGATTACCTGATCTTTTAAAAAACGTTTTTAACACTTTAAAACAGTACAAGTAAATGGGATGACGACGACAAAACATTTTTCTGTAGGACTAACAGAGGTTGAATTTTATTCATATACAAGGTGGCGCAAAAGTTGTCAAGTGGCGCAAAAGTTGTCACCCGATGTTCTTTCGATGTAATTTTTTTTATGAATGAAAAACTTTGTTTCTGCTTTTGGATTATGTTAATTGGTGTCTTAAGTTTTTTCTGCATCAGTTAACTTCACAAATATCAAAGTAGAATTTACATTTGCAGCCATTTGCAAAAAGTATGCTTCTTCCGATAGGAAGATGACTTTTGCGCCACCTTGTATGTACCACCCCAACAAGCAATACCATATTGAAGCTTCGAATGAAAAATACCATAATAAATATTTTTTAGTAGTTTGCTTGAACAAACATTTTTTATATAAAAGAAATATCTTAGAGTAAACGAAAGTATTTCCTCAAAGAATCCGTATGGAGTGCAAAGCTCATCCTGGTGTCAAAAGTGAGCCCCAGATACTTAAAATGGTCAACTTTTTCAATGCAATTTTCCGTCGTACAGAAAGTTGGCTGGGACACACCGGAAGCACATGAGCAGCTTGGCATTTTATATTTTTTGCACTAAGGTGCATGGAATAACACAACCGCATCTGAGCCGTCAAATCCAATGCACTAGCGGAACCATAACAACAACCTACGTCATCTGCAAAAGCAGTAAGCATACCTTAAATTGAAGAACAAACAGTGAATTTATATAAATGAGAAACAGAATGGGTGAAAACACCGAACCTTGGGGAACCCCCATACTAAGAAATTGGATTTCACTTCTAGTTTCACGAATCTTTACCCTTTGAGATCTATTTGAAAGGTAAGACCCAAACCAATCGAACATGAAACCACGGAAACCAGCATTTTCTAGTTTTTTCAGTAGGATAAAGTGGTCAACCATATCAAAAGCTTTTTTTATGTCAAGGAATAGGCCTGCGCTGAACTTTTTATCATCAAAGTTGGCAAAAAATACGGGAACAAAAATGTAAAAGAGCATTGCACAAAGTTATCTGTTAACTGCCATGCAGTCTGACTTTCGTGCTGGTCACTGTTGCACTAGTTATTGGCTAAATTAAAATCTGCAAGGTAATCGGGTGTATTGATTGACTTCTCCAATCCATTTCACTGCGTGGATTATTCCATATTGGTCACGAAATTAAAGAATCACTTTTTTCCACTACCTACTGCAGCTAATTCGATTTTATCTTACCTTAATAACATATCACAGGCTAGGTATTTCTCAATGTTCTACATGGAATCATACAAAGTTCTGCCTTGGACCAGTGCTGTTTTCCTTGTACTTAATTGACCTCACCATACAAATTTCTCAATAATTAACCTTTACGCTTATCACTTACAGTTGTACGTGCATTTTCTTTTCCGATTTTTCAAGAAGGCTATTACTTATCAAAGATCTCGAAGCTGTATTACAGTCGGCAAATAAAAATAGGTTGGTCGTTAGTCCATTAAAATCCCAGGACTAGGTCATTGCAATTTATAAACAGCCAGTTGATACGTCACAGTTTCCTCCCCTTCTACTCAGCAATGATGCTACTTTGATACAAAACTAAAAAACTTGGGGTGTAATAATAAATAATACTTTTGACTGAACATCTCGTATCCAAGGTAAATGAGTGCCTGCCAAGTCAGTCACCAGAAATGACCTGCCATGATCGATTGAGGTTACCCTGATCCTACCAAAATAGATCTTTGGAAGTGCACTGTTCTCTTGCCTAGACTCAACGTCTGCTAAAATAATTAAAAAAATAAATATTAGGCATTAAGGGCACATACAGGGCCTAAAACCTAGCTTCTCCAACCACTTTCTTGTGCGAAGTGGAAGGGACCTACAATATTAAGCCGAATCCGAACGGCAAATTTGAGATGCTTCTCATGACAATTGATAAACTTGGATGTTTGTCAGACGTTCGCAAGAGGTTGGGCAGTGGAAAAAAACTCTAGATGTTACTTGGCTCCGGCGGAAATTGAACCGGGACCTTTCGATTAGTAGTCCACTGAGCCAGTCATCCTGGACAGTAAATTTCTTTGGTCCAAGCATGTTGAGCAAAAGGCTGTCAAGGCGCTGTCGGTTTTCTGGCAGTGCAGGGCTATTTTCGGCAAGACATGAGGCTTTTCATCGGAAAGAGTCCTATGGATTTACACGGCTTAATAAGACCATTTTTATCATATGCGTCAGTTGTTTGGTGGCATACGGTTTGACGTACATACGTTACTGCTGTTTTCGCCAAACTCTAAAGGAAAGTATGTCTCGGCTGCACGGGGCATTCCCTAGCACGTTTGGCTCCTATCTAAAAGCATTATGGTTACACAATCAAAGCTATCTCACGTTTAAGAACAGGTGGCTCTTGAGTATAACTACGGTTGTCCTCCGACTCCTGTCTTATGGATATGCCGTCCGATGCAATGGCACCGGAACTTCGGCTGATGCGCAGCCACGAAGTCGACTTTCCTCGTGTTCAGGAATGGCTCTGTCCTGGGAAGGAATGCAGTCGAATCTTCACGGATGACTCCAAAACCGATCAAGATTCAGGTGCTGGTGTTTGCGTGGACAACGACAACATTCGATTTTTCTTCTCGTTAGGCAAACATGCGTCAGTCTTCCCAACGGAGACTTATGCTATCCTCATCGCTATGGACTATGCTGTGATGAACAAGTGGAGGGGCAGAGTATCTGCGTCTGTAGCAACAGTCAAGCGCTCAAGGCCTTGCTCAACTCTTTAACTACATCTACAATAGTCCGTGAATGCAAGATCAATTAGACTTGTCTGGGTCCCAGGTCATAACGGGATCACAGGATATGAGATCTCCGACGAACTTGCTAGACACGGCTCAGAAAAATGTCTACCTGCGTCCTCAGATGTCATGACCGAGTGCAGACAGCCTAGTCGAATTTTTCCCGACGCCGGCATTCTAGTGCTAGGCTTAAGCGATGCCACCATCTGCGAAAGAGAAGAAAGAGATGACACTGCGGAACATTTCCTTTGTGGTTGTCCTGCTTTTGCTCGTACCAGGTGGCAGGTATTTCGTGCTGATGAGTGCTGTAAATCTTGGCTACCCATCACTGAAGCGCCTTAAAAAAATTTCAATAAAAGTGGTGTATGAAAATTTCAGTAAAATTGGTGTGTCTTAATGGCAGTACAATGGACCAGTATCGAGTCTGAGTGCTTCAGCGTGAGAAAAAAAAAATATTCTTTTCAGTTGCCGATAAGGCCCTCATACTTTTTGTATGCTGTCCGTGTCCAACATTAGGACGCTTGTTTGAGCGCCATGCGTACAACTGTGGCGCATCTTCCTTTCAGCTTAGGGGGAAATCTTTCGTTCACAGAGGATGGCTGAGTTTTCCCTTCACGGGTAAAGATGAGCTTTCCGCGAGGATTCGAATAAAAATAAATAGCTTCTGGTACCTTCAACTCGTACTATTCACTGAAACTGCTAAGTAATTTAAAAACCAATATAATCGATGGCCATGGGCCAAGATCAGAGCCAGAAAGGGTTCCTTTTCATATTCTCAGGGATAGTTTTATAACTAACCAATTAGGCTTCAGATACTGCTGTATTCGTGGAGCTCGAAATTCCTCATTAGATGGGCATGTGCGGACCTTTTTTCACTTTCAAAAAATGAAATAAAGCCAAACGTTAAAATTGTGCCTTAATTGAATTTTCATTGTTTTTGATTTTGCTTACAGAAAATAAATCAATTACCATCCTTAGAAGTTTGAAATGATTAAAGTGAACACGTTTGGCTCAATTTGTTCTCTCTTTTTTTGCAATAAGAAAACTTAATGCGTAAACAGTACGCTAAAAGAAACTGATAAAACATTTTATCTTTATTGTAGCACACGTGTCGCTTAAACAAATTATTTGAATCTGTTTTCAACCTACACAATTGTTTTGTGTCTTAAGCCAATTCATAAACATGTATGAGTTCACCGAAATTTTTCGTTTGTAACATGTCATTGAGAAAATATTAACGGGAAAACCGGTTACCAAAACAGAATATTGTTTGACACTTTGCCTACAGAGTGAAATAAAGCCGAACTTTAAAATGTGGCCTTATTTCACGGCACCGACGTGTGCATGTCCTTGTGGGAGGTGAAGAAATAGAATATCTGTGACTGTGAAAATATCCCAGCTGGAGTTATCTGGCGGAAATCCTCTTTTTTTCGTAAAAATAATTCAAGAAAGTACAGGTGTTTGTTTGTTTTTCTTTGAATTACATTGGTGGCGTATATTGGTGTTCCCAGTGGGCGAGATAGATCCAGCACGGTCGGCCGTGCTGCAGTCAAATGCCAAGGCTTAAGTCTAATGACAGAAGATTTCAAAGCCAACTGGAAATCGGAACTGATATATCCTTTTCATGCCTCCGATGGGTCTTTCACGAAATCGAAGCAAGTCCTACAGTGCTGAATAAACTACTGATATGCCTGGAGGGGGAGGGCAGCAGGGTGATTGACTATGCGGATGACGTTGCTATTGTTTCAGGGATATACCTCAACGCTTTAAAGGAACTCCTTCAAAACGCTCTCAACAAGCTGACAAGATGGGCAGGAAGCTGTGGGCTGGGGTTAACCCTTACAAAACAGAAAATATAAAATCCCTCATATCGACCCTCCCTCTATTAACGGTACAAGCTTAACCTTTTCCGATGAAGCTAAGTTCTTAGGTCTAATCTTTGATAGGAAGTTAAGTTGGAAACCCCATTTACAAGAAAGAGTAAAAAAAAGCTACAGTAGCACTTTTCTCTTGCAAAAAAGCCATCGGTCTACAGCCCCGCATATCTCACTGGCTATACGTATCGGTAGTGAGACCGATTGTGACATACAGGTTGGTTGTCTGGTGGACTGCTCTAGACAAAGCGGTAAACCGTGATAAGCTTAGCAAGGTGCAACGTACAGCGTGTATGTGCGTCAGCGGAGCACTCCGAATGACATCCTCCGCTGCACTGGACATCTTACTGCATCTGACACCACTTCTTGATATTTTTAGCAGCCAAATAGCTGCCTGTTCCGCTGTCCACTTAAAAGCTACCTCACAGTGGATCAATACGAATATTGGCCACTCTACGCGACTACGCCATATCCCAATTTCAGCTCGAAAAGAATTTCCAAATGACTATCCCCACCAGATCATTCTGGGAAGTGCTTACACGGAAGATAAATCGATGCACTTTTACACCAACGGATCAAAAACTAGTGATGGTGATGTGTTTTCTCAAATAAAAGAAAAAAAGACTAAATATCAGTCTCTCTTTCTGTCTTCCTGATCATTGTAGCGTGTTCCAGGCGAAAATTATAGCGATTAAGGAAGTCTTGTCGTGGCTGAAGAGAAATGTGATATCCGCAAAGGACATACGCATATTCTCGGATAGTCAAGCCGCGCTAAAGTCCTGGACTCAGTCTCTTCAAATTCCATCGTAGCCAGAGACTGCCGTTCATCTCCTGAGGAGATGGCAGTGCAGTTCAATATTCACCTTTTTTGGGTGCCGGTGCATAGAGACATCCCAGGGAATGTATGCCCATCGATACTTGTAAACTTATGTTCAAGCTATCCGCAGTCGAGAGTACAAACCTTAGGTGGACAGGTAGTGATAGGTGTCTAGCGACCAAACATATCTGGCCAAAGTTGCATCTGCGACGCTCTTTGAGTTTAATCTCACTTAACCGACTAAATATTGGTTCTGCTATATGTGTCATCACAGGACACTGTCTAATAGGCAAGCACGCATCAAGGCTTAGCGTCTATTCAAATGACTTCTGCAGAAGCTGCAGGGATGAGGAGGAGGAGGAGGAGACTACACTTCATCTCCTCTGTACATGTCCTGCACTCTCTCATAAAAGGAATCTCTATCTAGGAGCCTTCTTCCTTAATGAACTCAGTTCCTTAGCTAACAAAGATGTTAGAAGTCTATCGCGCTTCATTAGAAGCTCCAAATGGTTTTAGCGAGTAGTGGACGAAACTCCCGATCCATGTGGCACCACAACGGACCTCATTGGTCTAAGTGTGTTGGCTATCAGCTAACAGCGACTTTAACCTAACCTAACCTAACCTAGAGTGCTGACCAAGTTGACTCAAAAGTCTAATAACGAATAAAGCACGCAGGACAAAAACTGCACAAATCACACACGTGTTTTTTTTTGGTAATTTTTATAAAAAAAATTTACTCAAATAACCATTTTTTCTGAACAATAGTCTTTACAAGTTAGAACTATCCCTAATTTTCCAAAAAAAAAAACTAAAGCCCTATTGTGATGATGCGACTACATAAAAGAAGATGTTAGAATATAAAAAATAAAAACTTAAACCGTTATAACTTCATAACATGATGCAAATAAGCTGAAATCCTCTGTTCTGGTTACTATCTTGTGCACACGACTGTTTTACCAAATACTAACACTTATCACTTTGCTTGGTTCCATGATGCATGAATTGTGTGTTCGATTTGGTCAATCTAGTTTTAAAATGCACAAGTTGCTGTAATTTGCAAATATTTCGCGTTCAACAAAAAAAAAAACGGTAATAACCTATTCTCTTCTGTTCGTTTTCTTTTTTTTCTGCAGGGATATTGTACTGTTCTGTTTTGATTTTATTTTCGTTATTTATTTGGGTCTTGTCCTGTCATTTAATCACTTTGCCTGAAGCGAGTCAAAGCTGCAAACATAAGGAGTGAGAAGAAACTGCAGATAATTTCTTTGAATATAACTGGTTATCAGCCACAAGAGGGAGAGTACGAACCGTTATTTTTTCTTGTTGCCTGAGTTATCGTACTCTTGCCGCCACAAGTTTCAATTAAAAATGTTTTGTCTTAATATATAAAAACGTTCGTTTCCGGTGCAAGCGTCTACAACTCCAGAGCCGCTGGACCGATAGACGCCAAACTTGGAAAATATGTTAGCTTAGAGTTTAATACCGATAGGTGGCGCTGTAGTCGTAACATTTAAATGTTTTCGTATTTATGATGCGATTTGTCTCAGATTCACAAAAAAATTCTTAAACAAAAATAAGTTTGCTGGTTAAATTTGGATACGCTAAGTGCCCTTGGGCTTGAGATATTTACAAAAAACTACATTTACTGATATTTGTTCACATAAGAATATAGATGTTCATTGGCTATGATTATTGGAATGTTTTTAGTTAGAATAATAAGGCAGTGGCGCAGAGGTTAGGGTGTTGGACTACTAATCTAAAAGACTCAGGTATAAATCCCTATCTGGCCAAGTAACATCTAAAAGTTTTTTCACTGCCCCACCTCTTGCGAACGTCTGACAAACATCCAAGGGTATCAATTGTCATGAGAAGCTTCTCAAATTTGACGTTCGGATTCGGCTTCCGCCTAAAATTGTTTGTCCCTTCCACTTCGCACAAGCAAATAGTTGGAGAAGCTAGATTTCAGGCCGAGTACGGGCTCTTAATGCCTTATATTTATTTGTAATTTATAATTACCCATGTTGAATTCTGTTAGGTGGAGCTGTATTCCCACTTTTGTATTCGTTAGTCGATTTCGTTGTTGACATTTGAGTAGAATTGTAGCATTTAGTTAAACTGTACTCATTAACAAATTGATTGATGCAACAAATTGTGGGATTTTCCATGCGGAAAATATTTAAGAAAACAGTTTCTAAAAATCTTTTTATCTAAAGTGAACTACTCGGATATGTGCATATAACTATTCATTTGTCGACCGGTAATTACCACATAATGGTAAATTTCCAATTTCTTACAGTTTTTTTCTGGTATCCCTAGAGGCCCCAGCCCAACATTGGCTGAACAAGATTGTTTCCGTCTTCTGAAAGTTGATTTTCAACTTCCAGTCGTCGCAATATCCCTTCATTTAAAGAATGTTAATGTCCTCGATTTTAGGACCTGATCTGTATGCCAGTCGTCGGCATACGCTAAAGCATGTCTGAGTGAAACCATCAGATCACTTGTGTAAATGTTAAACAGAATCGGAGAATTCACCTCCTGCTGTAAACCGTTTTTAATGACAAAAACTCTGCTCGAAGTCACGTTGCCACATTTGACAGCGAACTTCTTTCCCATAAGCATATAATAAATCACATACAGCAAAGGTTTGTGCATCCCCCACCTGGTCAACTTGTAGTCCCTCTAACCACGGCATTGGTTCTTGCATTTATTCCACTGAATGTCGGAAACCATTTTCGACGCGGCATGAATAGTGTCAGTCCCCGTCCTGAAACGAAACTGGTTGTTATTGTTCTCGACCCACTTCAACAGGGCTCTATTGACAACTTTTTTAAAGACCTTGCTAATATTCAGAAGCAAACTAATCGACCGGAGATTGACAGGGTTCTTCTTATCAGCTACCTTCCAATGCGGCGGATAATGTGTATTATTCAGCGCATTGTTAAACAGCGTGGTAAAAATATCTACAGCCTCACGAGGCAGGTGTCTCAATACGACGTTTGAGACACCATCCATTACCGCCGACTTTTATGGGTTCCGTAGCCAAATGGCAAAAAACAGAACCCTTATAGATTCGTCATGTCTGTCTGTCTGTCCGGGAATATCGCAGTCACTTTTCTCCGAAACTATAAGAGCTATACTGTTGAAATTTCATTTTTGTTGTTTTTGTTCGTCTCCAGTTGTGTATGTTATTTTTGAATAAAAGATTATCTTTAATTGTACTTAAAAATTTTTTTATTTACTTTTTAAATGTCACAACTTTTTAATTTTGTTTTTCTTTTCGCTACGCGTTTCGAAGTTTTACTTCATCTTCGGGCGAGTTGAAATTTGGTAAGTAGATGTATTCTGTGAACCGCAGTAAGATTTTTCAAACAAAAATTGAAAAAAACCCATAAATTTTGGGGGTTCCCCATACTTAGAATTGAAACTCACCGAAACTATAAGAGCTATACTGTTGAAACTTGGTAAGTAGATGTATTCTGTGAACCGCAGTAAGATTTTTCAAACAGAAATAGAGAAAAAAAACAATAAATTTTGGGGGTTCCCCATACTTAGAACTGAACCCCCCCCCCCCCAGTAACTTCTAAAATAAGAGATCTAGTAAGTAGTTTTTTTTTAATACGTTATAAATCGTAAACCGCAATTTACCTTTCATTCAATCAACTCAAATATAAAAAAAAAACATTTAATTTCATAAACATAAACCCTATGCGTAAACCGTGAACCACTATTTTCTAATAATAAATCTGTAATAGGTGTCTAAGTAAATAATAATTATAATTCGCACGGAACCCTTCATGGGTTCGCACTCGCACTTGGCCGCTTTTTATTCTTAAGTGACTCGAAGATGCACAGAAGATCATCCTTCGACACAAACTAGTGCGATGCATCTCGGCCATTGGCGACAACTGCATTAGCATGGTAGGCCTGGCGGGGTACTGCGTTTTCTATTAGCGTATATTTAGCTTAAACGTATTCGACACTTACATGTTCCTATGATTTCTTGTTTAATCTTGTTGTTATGAGCCCGGTCTAAAGGCGTGTCAACCCACGGATTTGCATGCACACTTGCGGGACAGCTCTAAGATGTTAAATGTGTCGCTAGGCTCACCTGGATGTTTAGATTGCCTAGATGTGATATTCCCCTTAGTCGTCTTTTACGTTAAGCGCTGTTTGTCGGGGTGCGCTGTAGTGATATTCTTAACCCGTCCCTACACGGGGAACACAAGTATATACCTATCTACAATAATATTTTTAAGAAGGGCAGACAGTTGGCTTCTCTTTCAAAAATGATTCAGGTTAAAAGACCAGGAACAGAAAATATATTTTACCCAAGGGATTGCTAATGAATATACTAAAAACACAAGTTTTATATTTTAGTGGCAAGTTATGGCCGAACGAGACACAGTCCCACAATCAGCAAATAAGAAAACACCTGTATTTGGCATATAAAAATATCTCCGCCGAGGAAGCGAAGGTAAATCTCTTAGAGATCCTAAAGTGAAACACACCTATTATAAAATGATCCTTTGAGTAAGTTAACGTACGAACTGACACGCAGCATCTTTGCGCATGCAAATAAGAACTTACACAAAGATCGTTCTTTTTCATAACGGTAGCTACTACATTTTTGGTCCCAGCTTTGAAAACACTTCCTCGTCTAGATAAATATATCGCCGATTAAATTTATTATTTTTCTGTCAATTATTGAGAGAAAAAAATGAGAGCATATGGTAAACTGCCAGCACCCACCATTATGTGACCACACAATTGTTCGCAACCATGTGGTGGACACTTTGCATTCCGTTGAACACAATAGAATTGAAATCGATTGAATCTGCAGTCTACGCTCAAGAGAAGGTTTCCTGCGATGCCAATAGACTTTAAGTCTGCGGACAATTCAAAGAAAGCCTGTTTGCTTCGTTTTAAATTTTTCGAATGATTTGATCTGCTTTTAATCTTAATAATATTTGAATTGAATTGTGGTGTCTTGTTTTGTTCAAAAATAGAACAGAACAACGTGTGAGCTACCGAAGAAGATTCAACTTTCCGGAGTGGAGTATTTCATATAAATAATATATACGTATAAAATTATATTTAAACAAATAATCTTGCGTGCATGCACGTTGGAAGCTTCTTACAGGGTACGCAAATGTGACAGTACAATGCGTTTGTCTACGTTTATGACGCGTGAGGTTTTATTGATAAAAAGCAGTACACTGAAACAAAAACATATATAAAATACACTATCGGATCTGTGCCGTGGAGTGCTAAAGCAAGCAACTATCACGAGCAGTAATTTTGCCGGCACACAAAGTTCTCCCACAGGCTCATAATTTAGTGCAGGAGTTAGTAAGTACAAATACGGAGTAAACATAGAACCAAACAAAAAACCATGCTTACAATATACCTATACAAATACTAGCATAGGCAAAATGAAATAGAACTACACTCCGTACGATTACGAACGGGTAGTTTCTTGATTTAATTTTACGAAATTTTTTAAATCCTTCGATAATATGGGAAAAACCAAATGCAATATGAAAGGCTATATTATGTTTCAATTTTTATGATGCTTTTCCCAATAAGGTCATGAAATTAGCCCTTTTTTTCGTTCTACCTGTTTACGAATAGTAACTAATTCTACCTGTTATCCATATTTTAAACCAAATATAATGGGATTACGAGTACCAGGGACCTTAGTTCAAAATTTTATAGAAACAACAACTATGGGTATAAGAAATTCATTAACCAAGGTGAAATAGGCCAAATTCGAGCTTACAAGGATCAAGGCAAATCTATCCGTTTTATAGCCGGTAAGATTGAAGGAAGAGGACTAACTGTTGTTCACATCTATCTTAATCAGAGCAGCAACAAGTAAGGATCGACGGGCGGTACTGAAAGCTGCTTCAAATTCAAGACTTTCCCTAAGTTAAATCAAGGCAGAAACTGGAGTTGAAGCTAGTAGATCAACTATTTATCGCATGATACAGCAGTCCAACCATATTAGACACAACAAAATGAAAAAGAAACCACCATTGAAAGCAGCACGCAAAAGTCAGCGACTTGATTTTGCAAAAAGTCATGTCAGGTGGAGTCGAGAGTGGCATACCGTTGTCTTTTCAGATGAAAAAAAGTTTAATTTGGATGAACCTGATGGATATAATTATTATTTCCATGATTTGAGGAAGGATGAAATAGCCTTAGATAGAAGACACAGCAAGGGAGGTGGAGTAATGGTATGGGAAGCAGTAAGCTTTTACGGAACTGCAAATCGTGATTTTCAAAGCTCAAGATTGACCGCAATCACCTACAAATCTATACTGGAAAGAACTTTCCCTCATTTTTAAGAATTGTTTGGTGGACCGCGATGGATTTTCCAGGACAATACACCGATACATACCGCAAGAATAATCAAAACTTGGATTCAGATTAAAAATGTAGACCTACTGGCATGGCCGCCATATTCACCGGACCTGAACATCAACGTGGGATGGCTTTCAAAAAAGATCTGCGAAAGAGGCAATATGTCAAAAATGTGGTCTAATGCCATAGAAAGTTCAGAGTACAAGGAACAAACCAAAACGATGGAATGTTCGCATTAATAACATATAAATATCAAGTGTTGTTTTCACACAGATAATTTCACCATTTAAAGCAAAAAGTCAATATTTCGTGACTCTAGGTGGGAACGAACGGCAGTCAGAAGTCAGAACACCTCCCCCAAGCGCTTTCAAGTCAGATGACGATGGTTACTATATGCTAAGGAGTCATCAAGAGTTCAGTGTTTAAAATGCCGGCATTGAGCCATGTTTCCACCAATGAGAAGATATCATGTGTTTGCATTACTTTTTGATAGTAGAGGGACAGCCTACTGGGTTTTTTTAACAAGGACGGACAATCTTTGTTGCTGCTTTTACCAGAGCGGTATGTAAATTCGTTCACTAAGGTATTTTGGGAATTACGTTGTTATTGCACAGACATTCGAAATATGGATATGGGACAACAATCTTAAATGACGCAACAGCACATCAGCCTTGCTGATTTTGGTACCTACATTTAATGGAAGGAAAAATTTGGTTTTAATTGAGATATGAAGATTGATTTGGGTCTGGGAATAGATTCAATGACTTTATTACCTGTGCTAGAGGAAAGATTAATGCACGTGGGTTAACAACATGGTTAGGAGCAGTGTTACAATTGTTGGGATGACTTCTAAAATGGAAACGTTTACGATTTATCTTATAAGAAGGTATATTACGCTTCCTTTTACCTGCGCTTAGGTTTGAAGAAGAACTCGCTGATTTATTAACGAGCTCAGGGATCACTACGTCGGGCTGAGTTGACCTACAGCAATGATTATATTCCTAGATTCTAGTTTCAATTCCCTATTTGTTTTTGAAGTAAAACTTCTTTACGCACGCTTGACTTGGGGAGTAAGCTGGTGAATGCGACACGGAAGTGTAGACCAATGTAGACTTCCGGCGTAACGGAAGTGTAGACAAACGTAGACTTCCAGCGACACGGAAGTGTAGACAAACGTACACTCTTTTGTTACAACCCATACAATTTAGTCGGCGGAAGGATTCGTGGAATGGGTAAACACCCTTGAATCTCCTCGATAGAGGGCAATAGTAAGCTCATCATCTTTCCAAACCGATCCAAAGGAGAAAGCTATATCTAAAACAGTTGCGGACAGATGGAATTTACCGGAAGTGAGTAAAGTCATTGCGTCCATGAATCGCAGTTCATTAGTTGGAAATATCGAGCGTCACCGTCATCGTCAGATTTTCAGGTCGGACGGCAAAAAACCAAAGCTAGGGAGCTGAAGTTTATAATATAGACTCTCCAGGGGCCCTTGATGCTCGTGTGTAAATATTTTCCAAATTCGCCCACTGAAACGGCCACAAGTTGAATTAGATGGAGCAAAAGAAGTTTTACTTCAGTCGTGTGGTCTGAAGCATACTCATTTTTTTTTGTTTTAGGAAGAAATACAAATTGAATATAGGTCAAACCGTCTGCGAGTTTCTTTCACCGAAATGACAATGATCAAACTCCACGTTAAATACTAATAATGAAAATTGAGGAGCCTTTAACATTGTAACGAGGTGATAACACGATAAAGTTGGCTTTATGTCGACTAAAAATATCAAAAAACTAATGTAGACTTTCTCACGAGCTAATATCATTTTAAAGTGAATGACTATAAATTTGCGCCACATTTTTATAGGTTTTGTAAAATTGTTTAACAACAAAAATACCCGCATTTGCAATGCAAATAGTTGGGACGCTCGCAAATGCTTGCAGATTATCACGAACGATTTCCTTGAGTGTTCAACCGATTTACGAAAAACACGCAAATTGATTTGCGATGTGGGTCTTGCAAATCATCCGCAAATGGTTTGCAAGCATTTAAATCAATCCTCAAAAACAATAATGACTTCTAAGTCGAGCGCTAGCACTATGTGAATGAATGAAATTGACTAAACATCATGTTTTTTGACGCTGGCACCCCAAAAATCAAAAGCCGTGAGCTTACTGGAACAAGTTCCAAAATTGTAGTTTTAATGTCTTAAAACTCGATGAATAAATGAACTGAGTTCTTACTCTAAATCTGGACCAATATTTATGGACTCAGAGTGCTAGGAATCGGCCAACGAATTGTGTGTAAGGTAGACAGCTTTGTAAAACAGTAAACGAAAGAACGTTTGAGGAAGGTTTTTACCCATAGAACAGCAGTACTTTACTTTTGTTTATTTTTCTGTGCAGCTTAGTTTTATTGAACACTGCTTTTTATTTGTTGTTCTGGACAATCATTTTTGACAATCTTTTCAAATGGTATCGAACGAAATAATCGTCCTTACCTTTCGAAGATAGAAAGTGAGGGACGACTCCCACATGGCGCATGGAATGAGACATATTCCCAGAGTTTATCTATCATAATACATATTTATACCAAACAAGGATTTTCAGTCCTGCCAAGTTTTTATTTGTTACACTGACCATCTTAAGCTACAATATGTAAAAGAACAAGAAACCTATTGTCGAACAATACAAAAGCAATATATAATCAATTACAACTGACTTCAGGTTGGTACCAAAATAAATTCATAATAATTCCGAATGTTATTACTCAACGAAAGTTAACTAACTCATTTTGACGTAAGTTGGTTTATTTTTATGACGTTTGCCTACCAGCTACTTGCACTTCAACGGTTTCTACTGCCTCATGTATTCCATCTTTAGAAATCGAAACATATCTTCCTCGCCTCTTCTCTGAAAGTGCTCTAAAGTTGTTCTCCTATCTGCCTGGCCGTGATTGTACCCTGCAGATACTTCGGTGCACAAATAATATGATATTCAACCCGTAGTTTTCCAATTCAAGTCATGACTTAAATTACAGTTTTATGATGGTCTGCTCAACGCTAACCGGGGCGACCTAAAACCCTTAAAGAAAACACCAGCCAGATAAACTAACTGAATAACTATGGCTAAGGAGAACGGGGGCATTCCACCAGCGACTATTAACTTCATCGTTGCCTGGCCTGCAGCCAGTGCACAAGACAACAATGATGATGACGATGGGCGATGATGATGCCACTGACGGCGGTCGACGATATCAGTAACCAGCCAGCAAACCACGTAAGATGACCAAAGTCAAAAGACAAACACAAAAATAAACACTGAACCCCTTATACGTGAAGTATTGTCATTAATATTTCATGTTTCGCTATGGTGACAAGTCGTTGTGCCTCCTTGCGGCACACTCCACGGCGCCCGTAGACATTGAGTAGTAGGTGATAGTTGTCACATAAAATCTAAGCCATTGCCTAGGTATGAAAAAAAGGAAACTATACATCGCTGTAGTATTTTGTGGCACAAAGTTCACTCCAAGCGTACATATACAGTATGTGATGAAAGAAGGAATTTTACATGTTTTAAGGTTACAAATCTATAAAGCATAGGTACTAATCAAACGCTGGAAATACTTGAAGAACTACATTTGATAAGATGAATAGTTAATATCTTTCTCTTTAGTATACAACAGTATACAATGAATTTAAAAAAGCAAAAAATCGCGTCTGGAAAGAAAAAAAATCGTATTAGTCACAAAAATAAAAGGGTCTATAAGGGTGACAGTTCTGATAAGACTTCAAGTCCGAATCCAATAAAGAAGCACTACATAACTCAATCGTGAAACGGAAACCTTAATAGAAATTCATGTATTTTCTACCACTTTAATATTTAACTCATTTTCAGTTGATAAATGAAAGTATGTATACTTTATCCAACAAAAATTGTCAGTACAGGCAAGATAGGATGTTTGTCTCTCAGTCTGGTTGCAATGACTTACATAAATCGGTCGCTCTTTAAAGTTCTCACAGAGTTGACGTAGTGTGTATGATAATTCGCCATAACTCAGAGAGCAATTCTATTAGGGTTACCATCTTCCAATTTAAAATATAAATATTGCGCAACGAAATAAATTCCGTTTATTTTTTTCCTTTTCTGGTAAGATAAAAATTGGCACGGTTTTTTAAGGGTATCTCCAGTAGATCAACAAAATATAATCAAAACGAGAAATATATCACTGTAATTCAATTTATTCATTATAAATATTTTAAAACATAAAATACTAATTTCTAATATCACTACTCACCTAATCCGATGAGTAATTACTGCTACTGCTCTCGTTATTTACGTCTATTATTAACCTTTCAACTGCTTCTTCGGCAAAAACGTCCGTTTCCCACATATTTGGCTCAACAACCTGTTCAACGTGTTGGACACATCGATGCCATTTTTCCTTGTCAACCCTTGTAAGTTCTGTCGTTAGTAAGTCTCTTATTTCAGCCATTTTAAATGACTTATTTTGGCTTGCTACAAACCCTTTCACTTGAGGCCAAACCAATTGTATTGGATTAAGGTCACAGTGATAAGGCGGCAAGCGAAGCACTTTATGTCCCGCATTTTGAGCCATTTCATCCACGATGTATGTTTCATACTTGGCTTTGTAACGTTTAACGATTTCAAGCAACCCATTGTATGATTGCATCCCTACCTAACTTGAGATCTTCCTTTTGGGAAATCCCGTATTCATTAGCAAAACAGGCGCCATTCATCGGAAAAACAAAGACATCATACAAACAGGTACGTAATGAGATGAAAGGATGTATTTATGTTTTTTTTTATTTAAACAGTTTGCGACATAAACTCAATCAGCAAGATTTTCTAAAAACATTTCCCAGTCCTGTCCGCTATATGCATATTGTGAAAGGTAGACACAATCAGGCAATTAGAATACAAAATTATATAACCACGACGCAATGTCATATACCTAAACAGATGGTAAAAAAAACTGCATTGTGCAGCTGTACAATATAAATACAATCAAATTAAAACCGTATGGCAACACCCCACGTAATAATTCGTTCTCAAAAGCACTAAAACCGAAAGTTCTTTGACAAAATCCATAGAAAAACCCTTAATGATATGCTTCATTGTAGAGATGCTAATACTCTTCTGATGTGCTTCAGTCACACACACTGCTTATTTTGGTGGATGATAATAGCAAGCGAACACAAGACGATCATGCTCATTCCCATTCGGCTGTGTGGGAGACTGGTTGTGGTGGGTTGTATGCGAATTTTTGGAAAATTACAACAACATTTCCTTGGTATGACAGTGGTTTCGTTTTTATTTCAGTGGCAATTCTTGCGTTTGAGTGCCGTGAAAGTATCTACAGGCACTACTGGTAGAAAAAAAGCTCCTCCATAAAGCCTGTACTGACAATTTTTGTTGGATAAAGTATAGGTATCTAATAAAAATAGAAAAACTAGCGTATTTGATCATTTTACTTTTTTACGTGCCAAGCCTATATTGGAGGTTTCTCCAACACAAAAACAAAGAAACAAATAGAAAACGTTATTATATTAAGTTTTTTCGCAAATTTACATTTGCGAAAGGATAATCAGTAGAATATCGAGATTGTTCATTGTAGACAGGTTCACGTATAATCCATTCATTGTTTTAATTATATATTTCGAAGTAACAGATATGTAATGAATACAAATTTCAGAGATAAATAATAAATATAAAAAGTTAACATATATATCAGTGTATTGTTATACTATTTAGCGACAAAGTTTTACTCCCTTCAAACATAGAACCAATGACTGAAAACCAATTCATATCGAATTAGAACACAATTAACTTAACACGAAAGATTTCGATTTTCTATGTTTTATTTTTTAAACAAGCTGCACCCCACCGGCTTTGCCCTTGCCCAAGATGTTCGAGTAGACTTTATAATTTATTATTGTCTATATCGGGTACCGATTTTGACCACGCATCACAGAAACACTGTGACAAACTATCAGAAAAATTATAATCTTAAAAAATGGTGTAGTTGATTTAATTTTTCTTTCAAAAGCTTATTATTGCATTTTAATGATCCCCGCCTGCCCCTTTTCTTCGACATCGACGCGTACATGCTCCTGTTTCATTGATTTAAGGTGTTTAATGCGTCGCTAGGCTCAACTGGTTGATAAAATTGCCTAGAGTTGATGTGTCCCATTATTCGCCTTTTACGACAAGCTCTGTTTATTGGGAGGCGTTACAGTTATATTTCTAGCACGTACGAGAATTCCCTAAATTATAATTAGTGTAGAGAAACAAAAAAAAATGTCAGGTTTGGTAGGGCATTAGACTTGCAGGCCCATTAAATAAGCTGAAAAGAGTGCGCCGCTCAATATGAGCCAGTTTAAACTGCAAGCTGCTCAACAGAAACAATTGAGACTTTAGATTTACAAGAGGAAATCAATTGTTAAATACACAAGCTTATAAAAATTACATTAAAAAGCATTATAAACTAAAATATAATAGATTCAGATAATAAAATCATTGTGGCGCTTGTTGCTGACGATACATCTTAGTTTTGTAAAAGTTGTTTTTCTAACATAAATGCTTCTGACGTAATTTCCCATTTCAATGTATTCCTCAGGTATGAATTTTCTAAAATTTCGTCGACAAATCCATCCATCCATCTACTCCTACAGCATTGGACTTTATTGTTAACAGGCTTTCCACTAAAAAGAAAACGGTGATTCTGTGAAGACTACAGAACTGCGGGATATTCTATTGCCAGCGGGAACTCTAGTGCCTGGAGTCGATAAAAAATTACGATTTAGTTCGTTGCAATCAATATCTTGTGTGCAGTTCAGCTTCTGTTTACCTATCCCTAATTCCCGAAGGTTATTCCACATTTTTCGGGCATCTTCATTATTACTTAGCCGATTGGAATAAAAGTGTGTTTTGGCAATTCTTATTTCACGGATGACGCTGTTTTTTAAAAGTAAGCGTGATCTCGTTGTGATATTAATAAACTAATCTCATTGGTAAACCAAGCACTTGTTTTTGGCCTTACCCTACCGGTTGTTATGGGAACGTATGTACGAGTATCAAAGAGATAACTAATGTTTCTGTGAAGAAAATCAGTTTGATCGTCCGCCGAGGTCATACCGTAAACAAGATACCAAGGAATGGTATGAAAATGATTTTGAAGAGCAGCACTATCTATATTCTTGAAGTTTCGGAAACTATAAGTTGTCGTATTGGTAGGCATATTAATGTCAAAATCAAAGGTAAGAAATATAAGGTCATGCTTTGAAAAGGCGGGTGCAGAAATTTGGTTTGGAGTTTGTGGTAACAAAACGGCACTCGGTGCTAATTGGGTTTGTCTTATCAAACCGCCACACCTACCTACCTCCCTATTCATTCTGAGGAGGAGAAAAAGATCCTGCGTAGAAAGAATAGGGCCTACGCAGTATCCCAGCTCAAGGAGATCGAAGAGTCTCGCAATCGTAACAACATCCGGAGGTTCTATAAGAAAGCCAAACAACTGGCTGCTGGCTTCAAAACCGGAACGCAGGCTCTTCGAGACAGAAACCTAGTCACCGAAGCGCAGGAAATAGTAGATGGATTTCAGCAGCATTTCCAGCAGCTGCTTAATGGGCATCATGTAAAGAGAGTGATAGGGCAAGAAGAAAACCCACGTCCAGCCAATGAAGAACCAGTTCCACCACCCAGTATAGAAGAAGTTGACTTAGCTATAAAAAAGCTTAACAACCACAAAGCCGCAGGCTCTGATGGCTTACCAGCGGAGCTCTTCAAATACGGTGGTGATGTTTTGGTAGGGCGCATGCACCAAATCATCCGCCAAATATGGGGGGAAGAAAACATGCCTGATGACTGAACTATCAGCTCCATATGTCCTATCTATAAAAAAGGCGATACTATGTCTTACAAGACCTATCGAGGCATATCCCTGCTTAATGTCGCATATAAGATCCTATCCAACGTACTGTGTGAACGTCTCAAACCGTTTTGCAACACACTTATCGGCACGTACCAGTGTGGCTTCCGGTTAGGCAGATCGACTAGCTATACACCAAATTTTCACACTGAGGCAAATCTTGAAAAAGACCAACATATTTCAAGTCCAGACACATCACCCATTCATCGACTTCCAAGCCGCGTATGATAGTATACATCGTCAGGAGCTCTATATGGCGATGGCCGAATTCGGAATCCCGGCGAAACTGATTCAGATGTGTCGCGTGACACTGGAAAACACGCGCTGCAACGTGCAGTTTGAAAGTAGCTCCCCCAAACTATTTCAAACATGCACCGAATTTCGGCAATGGGACGCGCTATTATGCGAATTCTTCAATCTCGTACTGGAGCAGATAGTGCGCTGGGTTATGCGGACGAAATTTGCATCATCGGTCGATCACAGCGCTCCGTGAAATCGTGATAGAAGCTTTCACGGCGATTGAAGAACAGGCGAAATCTGTTGGCCTTGTAGTAAATGAGGGCAAGATTAAATACGTGCTATCAACAAACAAACAAACATCTGTCCACCGCCTAGGACAAAACGTCACTATTGATAGCAACAATTTCGATTTAGTTAAGGAGTTCATCTACCTCGGCGTTAACATGAACTCCACCAATGACACCTTAGTGGAGATCCGGCTAAGAATTACCCTAGGAAACCGCTGCTACTTCGGTTTGGCAAAACAACTGGGTTCAAAACCCTTATTCTGCCAGTTCTGCTTTATGGTGCCGAGTGTTGGACGATAAGCTGGAAGAGAGAGCTGATACTGGGCTCCTTCGAAAGAAAAATTCTTCGGCGGATTTTTGGTCCTGTGTGCGAGGAGGACGAATGGAGGAGAAGATACAACCGCGATCTCTATGATCTGTACCAAGATGTGAATGTAGTCCAAAAAAACAAAATACGTCGACTACATTGGCTCGTCCACATCGAGCGAATGAACAATAATGCTCCAGCTAAGGCGATCCCAGCCCCCAGGTTCGAGAAGACAAGGAAGACCGAACCTCCGTTTCAAAGACCAAGCCATCGCGGATGCCGGAGCGCTTGGTGTGGACAACTGGAAGTAGCGTGCCCGTGAGCGTAGAGGATGGAAGGCTGCTGTGTGTCAGGCAGAGACTCTTCACGGGTCGGGAGGCCGTTAAGTAAGTAAGTAAGTATTCATTTTGTTTTGACGAATCGAATCGAACGAAGACAGCAACTATAGCGTTAAGGACCAAGATTTTAAAATGCAGATATGATAGGTCGTCTGAAGAATATTTTTTTGATTCTGAAACTATTGCAGATATGTTTCTACAGGTAGAACAAAATACATATTCATACAACAAGAAAGAAGAAAGCAGTGATATGAGGCAGAATAGTTTACCAAGAGAAGATACACGAAAAGGAAGGTGGCAAAAAAGAAATTAAGGTAAGGAATACAGAACTTAAACAATCAACAAAGAACAGAAAACAATTTCGTTGAAAGGAAAATGAAAAGAAAGTCTTAGTAGTGGAGCAGGAAACAAGTTTCAAACAATACTCCCTGGCAGCCTACAATCTTAAGTTGGCGTTTGTAAAGAGTCCATTAAGAACTTGACAACTTTTTTTTTCAATAAAATGCAAACCACTTGAGATACCTCAAAAAAGCCGTTTATCCCAATTCGAGAACGTCAATTCATATTATTAATTGGCTTTAGTTCTTGAGTCAGCTTGATCTTGTAAGGGTAGGCCAAGATCCTTACTCAAAATTCGCCATAATGTGGTCTGGGAGAGGCCCAATTCTTGAGAACGCCGTGAAATTGACTGATTTGGTTTGCGACGGACGCCTCTACGGCAGCAATAGTCTCCACACGCAAAACATAGTCTTACTAGCACGGCAACATCAAGCAGCGAATATTCTGCCTCAAATTTGTTTGTGTGACTTTGAATTGCTTGTCTACTGGGACGAGAATTACGGCCGTAAATTGGCGTTAACGCTCTTAAAGTTGCGACCACCGACTCCGAATTTCGGTTGTAAATTTCAATTATTTGTAAACGTTGTTCCTTCGTGTACTTCACCATGATAAAATGTTGATTTTACTGAATAGTTTGACATTGACAGTTCGGTAATCGATTTAAGGGTGCGATCACACTGAAAGTTTGAAGCTGTCAAGCCGGTAATGAAAGAGCCTTTATATGGATTGATTTCTATTAAAGAAGAGAAAACAACGCGCAAAAAAAAATTAAAGGTCCACTCAGAACCGACAGCTTACATATACCGTTATTTTTCAGCTATGCAAAAGATATCCGAGCTTAACTAAACATTTAAGGTGAACCGAACGCTACTTATAAACTGTTTGTACAGTGTTGCTACAAGCTTATGCCCCAAAATTCAACTCCGACCAAGAAAATACCACCTACGAAGATAAATGATTTTTTCAAACATATTAACAGTATTCCAGCATACGAGAGCCAATACACTCGCAAATACTTTTACTAAAAATATTTTGATAGCTGTCGTAGTTAATTCCGTCTGTACAAACTAAACACTGAAAAAAGGAAAATCATGAGGAAGTAGATTCCGCATAATATGACTCAAAGAATAGAGAAATTCAGTCCGTGAAAAATCATCCAACTTTGAAGGCCTACACTATATCTCCAATCAAAGAGAATATAAGACAGTTAACGTATACAACAATTTATGATATTCATACTTAATTCGCTATGTAAATATAAGAAGCAAAGAGAACTAAGTCATGAAATCTCTTTATTTAATTTAAGGAAAAGTTTTTTACTTCCAGATTTAGCATGCTTTTCACCTTACCTTCCCTGCCAAACTTTTACAGAATAGCTTGGAAATGAGAACGCAGAGATAGTAAGGTTACTTGGAAATTAGAGCATCATTTTACAGCTTAAAATTGAATCAGACACACCACTATATTGACTTGAGCTTTAAAACAACGATGAAACAGAACACTTTGGACAATTCTATAAACATAAGGGGGAAAGCGGAAATGTACGAGTATTAACCTTTATAAAACGCCCTCACGCCAAACAGTATACAATGCCTTTTCTATATCAAGAACAATTCCAGCAGATCTGCGCGATTTCTCTTGACATGGTAACCATATTATAAGCACCTGATGTGAGGAGTTATGCTGACGCCTGAATCCAAATTGTTCATTTGGATATACATTAATATCACAGAAATATTTTAAGATTGCCTCTTTGATCTTTTTCATAAATTTTGCCAAGGTTAAAGGAAAATGTTCCATTTTAAGACATGCGTTTATAAGAAATGTTATAAACTTTATTCCCGTCGTAGAGAGTTTCTTGAAATAGATATATCTAATAAAATCGAGACCTCCTGTTTTTTAAACTTTTAAGATCCTTCAGTCTTCTTTCTTTCTTTACGGCGAGGTTATGATCAGAATTAAGGGCACCATAACCCTCTAACTTTACTGCGTCCCTTCTGCTCCGCCTGTGGGGTTCCTGGTTTTGGATCACTTCTTCGGCTGTAGGAAATAACCCCCCAAATGAAAGATGAAATAACTCTCCAAAATTTGTATGGAGGTGGGGATTTATTTCATGCGTTTTTGGGGACTTATTTCATACTTCAAATGGGGGGGTTATTTCATAGTGAAATAAGTCCCCAAATTCAACTATGAAATAAGTCCCCAAATTTGGAGACTCAAAGTGCAATAAGGCCAAGTGCTAAAATAAAACCGTCAGCACCCCCCCCCCCCCCCCCCCCCCCATACGCATTATGGGATGGGATTATGGGATCCCATAAACAGTGCAATGCGTATGGGCGGGGCATGCTGCCCCCCTGCAACCCCCCTGCTTGGGGTCACTGTTTGATTTGGAGTAGGTGCGAGGTTTTATTTTAGCACTTGGCCTTATTGCACTTTGGGTAAATGAATTCGTATGGCCTTATTTCACTTTCAGAAAGCCATAGTGAGTCATAACACCTTGAATACTTGAAATCCATTTTGGGGAATTATTTCATACTTATTTGGGGACTTATTTCATACCATTTTGGGGACTTATTATTTTATGTTTGATTTGGGGAGTTATTTAATTTTTCATTTGGGGGGTTATTTCCCGGAGCCCACTTCTTAAATAAGGCCAATCAAATGCTGGTGTTTTGCATTCAAAGTGACGACCAAAGTGTTCCAGTTATGAATGCAAATCTCAAAGCCTTCTTCGCTAAGATTGACAACAGAAGATATTTAGTACGCAAAGAAATTTTGGATAGCGTCGTTCACTACATTGTTTGTAACTTGATCACACATTACTCCAAATAGTATGATTTTTGCAAAAATGTAATGCTTTCTCCATGACTGTGAAGAAGGTAATCAGAGATTTTTTGACGAAAGTAATCGTCTATTTTTATTCTTAATAAGGTTATTCGCAAGGAATCGCACGAAATCACTCAAAATGGAAAGATTTCAGATACACTTGGAAGATTTTGAAAGCTGTTACTTTTGGGGCATTTCGATGAAATCACCTAAAAATCTACATGCAGTCGAATTGTTAAAGTAAACACATCTTTCGATACAATCAGCGCTTTTCACCAGAGGCGCGGCCGTATTGCGAACTCGGTTTAAATTGAAGTTTTTTAACTCTTTCGAAATTGTCATTAACATTTTTTTTTGTGGTATATGGAATTTTAATTTATAATTAAGTTAGTTTTGGCACGAGTATGATAACTAGGGCGCCAAGAATTGATAACGGTTTTTTGTAGAAGGGTCAAAAACAAGCATTTTTTACTATGGGATGGGGGGGTCTATCTTGTCCCGTTTAGGAGGTAGGGGCAATTTTAGAAAAAAGGACTTAAATTGAAAAAAAAAATATTAAAAAACAACGGCAACACTTACAATTAAGTTCTTTACCGGTTTTGAAAGCCAGAAATCTGTTCTGTAATACTTAATTAAAATTAAATTATTTATGGCAATAGTTTTTGAAAAAATCGCATGCAAACTCAAAATTTTGATTCTTTTCAAAATTGTGAAATGAAGTGCTAAATTCACTTTTTGTGGTCAATGTTACTATCAATTCTGAATCGAACACAAAAAACCGAATGATTTTATGTCTTCTAGTTTTGGAGAAAAATAAAAATTACTAAAACTACGTTTTTATGAGATTTTTGTTTTTTTGCTTGCTTACATACTCGTAAATACATCAGTGCTAGCACCCAGCATTACGGCGTATAAACAGTAAGATGCCTTTGCAACCCCCCTGCTTGGTTCCACTGTTGGATTTGGGGTAGGTACGAGGTCGGGTGTATGCTAAGTTTTCTTTTACATTTGCAGAATCTGGATTTAAAGAAACTTTGAATTTATCCTATATATCTAATATCAACTAAATACATATATGTACATATACGTAGCCCAAAGTTGCACCGTAAATACCAAAAATCAAAAATCATAAAAACGTGGTTTTAGTAATTTTCGATTTTCTCAAAAACTAGAAGACATAAAACCATTCGGTTTTTTGTGTTCGATTCAGAATTGATAGTAACATTGACCACAAAAAGTGAATTTAGCACTTCATTTCACAATTTTGAAAAAAATTGTAAGGTAAGGTAAGGATGATTTGACACGTTAACAAACTTTGCAAAATATCTCAAAATCCACATACAGTTTTATGTTTCCAAAATTTGCATATGTTACAATATCATTTTAGCAACATAAAACATCGTTTAATTATCGATTTAAATATTTGTATCTTGGTTATAGACTTTTTTTTTAACCCTTCCAAATTGTCAATTCCTCCTTCGGGGAAGAGAGACAGAGAGGGGAGCATTTGGCAAATGGTCACGGTTCAACAGTATTTAATTATTAAATAAACATAAAATTTGGTTATTTTTCAGTAAACAGTTATTTTATTATTTTTCTAACTTATAAGGAACTCAGTCTTTTTAAATCCTTTAAGTCCTTTTCATTTATATTGAATTTTAAAAGCTTTAAAACTAAACAACAAAAATAGCTTTAAAAAAAAAATACTCTTCATAAGATAAACTTCAAAATTACTTTAAAATAAAATAAATACACATCAACTAGGCAACGCGATTTTCTCGGCACTGCTTATAGACTCTTTTTTGTTGTGAATGTCTTTAATAGCATTTTCAACATTTATTTCGTCGATGTTGCGGTTAGGATGTTTTCTTTTATAAATGTTGGACATGTTTAATATTCTAAAAGCAGAGTACCTAAAAGGTTGTTTTACTATAAGATATTATTATTGACTTAAGAAGGAGGATTTGACATTCTGCCAATTGCTCCTACAAAACAATTGTCAAAACCTCATTTCAATCTACTTTTGGAAAAAATTCTAAAAAACACTTGTAAAGCGTGCAGAAAAATTGTTTTTTACCTATAAGTTTTAGTCAAATGCAGGTGCACCCCAATATTGCAATTTATATCAAAAACTTAAAAATAAAGAAATTGCACTTGGATTATGTACCATCAAAAATTACATCAACCGGCTAAAAAAAATAAAAACACATTCAATTTACAGAGCTTCAAAGGCAAACTGATCAATTATTTACCACTCACACACATCGTAACTAACTTCATTTGCTCATCATCTAAAGTGCTGCCAAATCAATAGTTTTCAAGAAAAGTACAAATGTTAATTCTACCTCCCTGTCAAATCATCCCGACCTTACCATACTAAACTTTTTTTTTCATTTTTTTATCAAAATTTTGAGTTAGCATGCGAATTTTTCAAAAACTATTGCCATAAATATTTTAATTTAAATTTAGGATTATAGAACAGATTTCTGGCTTTCAAAACCGGTATAGAACTAACTTTATTGTAAGTGATGCCGTTGTTTTTTAATAATTTTTTTTTCAATTCAAGCCCTTTTTCTAAAATTGCCCGTAACTCCTAAACGGGGCGTGATAGACCCCCCCCCCCCCCCCCATAGTAAAAAATGTTTGTTTTTGACCCTTCTATAGAAACCATTATCAATTTTTGGCGCCCTAGTTATCGTACTCTCCTCTTAGTTTTTTTTTAACCAAAACCAATGGGCCTAGGTATGTTTTCTGTTTTTTGTAACAAGGGGAAAATTGACAGATTTTCGATTTTATCTTGCCGATAACTAAATGGCATGTATGCAACAAATTCACACACTATTTTTAACCAATTGATATTTTTTTCACAGAACAGGTACTCGTAGTTAGCTATTAATATTTAAATATTTCATTTGAGTGTGCACATAACAAGCACTATTGTCTTTCAAGTAAGTGACCTTAATAGATTCTCAGCTAAAAATCTGTCGCAAATTTATAACCACTAGCAAAATGGTATGGACACCCGACAAACATAAAAAAGAAGCTTCAAGGGCGTTATACCTCTAAGATCAGAAGCGTCAATATCACCAGTTGGACGTGCCCAAGAGTTAAACGAAATAATCATATATCTCATGCGGCAGACATTAGCCTTAACAATTGTATTTCCGTCTTACACAGAGCTCTACAAAACTTTAATAAGCACCTACATTTAATCGACTCAACAAAAACAATCTGAACACCAAAACGAAAAATACTAGAAGCAAACGAAGAAGTAGACGCAAAAAAGATGAAGAAAATAAAAAAATGCACGCGCTTCGATTGTGTTTTGCCGATCAATTTAGTTGTTCAGTTTTTGACCTGGTTAACCTTTTGTAGAGTGGTAGGTAGATAGGTATTCTTAACGTGGGCATTACGATGATCATTCCCCAGAGTACAAGCATCGCCGGATCGATCAGCCAACCGGACCGTTCTTGCCGCAGCAACCAACGACGACCGCGAGACGGAGGCAAAACTTGAACTTAAACAAAGTTGGTAGAGTATTCCTTGAAAGAAGCAAAGGAAGCCAACTGATTATAAAAAAAAGAAGGTAAACTGCCCCCGGGGCACGCTGAAAAGATACAATTGAGAGAAAACTCACTGTCCGAAGAAGGTGGGAGGAGGAATAAGGGGAGGCAAGGAAACCGCTGCCGCTGTCACATGGAATATGCTAACCTGGATGACGGGCGCGGTCGGCGAGGTATAATAGTGCAACGAAGAGTTCGAAAGTTGATAACACAGTTGGCCGCAACAGGCCCGAGAAGAAGACAGTTTCAAATGATTCAGACCATAACCAAACAAGAATGGGCAGGCGACGACGACGACAACGACAACAATATGCGAGCGGAAGAGGAGCAGTAACAGCAGCAGCAGCTACAGGGGACACGATGCAATCAGACTAAGCGAGCAAGCGCAACTATATACATACCATCGCTCCAGCACCACCACCAGCTCATCAATGGCATCATTATCATCAGCATGTTCATAAGGTTGCTTTGGATAGGGTTGGGGCTGGGGGATCGCACGAGAGTTTGCCATGCAACCTTTGATATAACCCTGAAGCGAAAAATACTTCGGTTATGGGGTCGAATGGTCGGTCGGCTGGCGTCCTCTTCTGCATAGTTATTGCCGTAGCTACCTACCTGCCGCAAATATAAAATGTACGAGTACATAGAAAATTCATCTCTTCAATTTTTTATATTTTTTTTTTTGTTAAATTAACAGGGTTATTGGTTTCGTTTTTAAAAGGACAAACAAAAATGCATCTGGTCTGGCGGCTTGGCATCTAGAGACCATGATGAAGATGTTTGTACTTGACCCTTCCATTCTATATGCATACCTTAGTATATTTTGCTTAATTCGTGGTCGTGGGCATTTAAAATATTTATGCATTTCTAACTTTACAGAATTTTACATTCAATATGCGGGTACTATTAGCTAAAGTCAAATTTGTATTATGAGAGTGACCAATTACCCGCGTCCGAACGAATATTCGAGAATGGTGACACTCTATTTACATGTCTTACATTTTTTGTCGCAGTAACTCTCGAATTCCAGTTGAAATTGTGCATATTTTTGGCAATCGGTTTTTTTGGTTATTGCCGCTTGATTTAGGTGTACTACACCGCCGCGATAGCGATAACTATTGCCGATGGCGGCCATAGCGAAGAACAACAAAACAAACCAGTGCGATAGAAAAAAAGGACCAGCAAATTGGGAAAATGGGTAACTCAAGTGATGAAGAATATATGCCGTTGTTGCTTGTTGCTTGCTTTAGCAACAAAGTTACTAAGTTAAAACTTTGAACGTGATGATCCACGTAATGTTCGATGCTCATCACAAATACATATACTTTTTCACAGGGCCGTTGCCAAGATATTGTTTCCGCTTGGGCGAACTGGTTAATACTCTATTCCTATTGCAATCCCCCAAAAAGTAGGCAAAGCAAACATCTTAGGATTCGTCAATTGTTAAGAAGAATATTGCCTACATATTTTGTTTAACAAAGCTGTTTGTTTAAGGATTTTATAAAAAAAAAACCTCTATAAAAGTGGGTGTTGCATCTTTATATGAAGGAATTGTGAAGAACGATTCTATCTATATTTGCGAAGAATAAGACTTTCATTTCCATTGATTTCTTCATTAAAAAGTTTTATTTTAATATTAAGAAGCCAGCGGATTTTAAAAATATTTACACCTGATCATTTCGGGCCGCTAGAAAGCATGCATTCCAAATTTCAGCTTTTAAGATCAAATTTGTATATTATACATGTAAGGGTTTTTTTAATTGTGCTCGTATTAGTGGGCGGATTTTAAAACATCTTACCTTTTATCATTTCGGAATGTTTCAAATTTCAACGTTCTAGATCGAGTTTTAGGGCCTAAAAACGACGACGGACGGGTGGACATGGCAAGGTAGAAATAACTTTCGATGGTGATGTCAAATATAGTAGCTTTTAGGTGTCTACGAAAAAAAGTGGCTCACATTGGAACTTTGCAATAACTCGATTAGTTCAATAAGCTAAACAAAAACCTTTTTTTATACACTTTTGTTTATTGGATATCTACTATAAAAATTAGCAATTATGTCAAATAAAAAAGGAAAAAAGGATTAAAAAAACATAGGGATGGGCTACAGTCCGCTTGGGCGAACTGTTAGATACCCTATTCTTATTGCTATCCCTCATAAGTGGGCGTGACAAAAGTCTTAGTATGGTTGAAATGTTAAGAACGCTCTACATATTTTGTTATATAACATTTAAAGGATTTTATTGAAAAAACCCAAGCTTTTGTAAGAAAAAACGCTCCCTAGATCAAACTTGGGTTTTTCAATAAAATTGTTTTATTTAATTGTGGGCGAGGCAGTAGGCGGATTTAAAAAAACTGTACGCATGGGCCCCTAGAGAGTATATACATATTATAAATTTCAGCTCCCTAGCTCAAACTTTGGATTTTCAAAAAAAGTTTTTTTTAAATTGTGGGCGTGTCAGTAGGCGGATTTTGAAAATATCTACACATGAGCATAAAGGGTCCATAGAAAGTATATATTATAACTTTTAGCTCCCTGGCTCAAACTTTGACTTTTCAATAAAATTGTTTTATTTAATTGTAGGCGTGTCAGTGGGCGTATTTTAAAAATTTTATCTCTCGAGCAGTTTTTGGGGTCATAGATCATATATAAAAAATTTCAGCTTCCTAGCTGAAAATTCGGTTTTTTCGAAAAATTTGTTTTTTTTTTTCAAGTTTGTGGACGTAGGCGGATTTCAAAAATTCGTAAACTTGATTATTTCGGAACCCTAGAGAGTATATGGTTAAAATTTCAGCTCTCTAGGCCCAGTTTAAAGGCCTAATTTTTGCCGACAGACGGACGGGCGGGCGGACGGACGGACATGGCTAGATCGACATTACTATCGATGGTGATCATAAATATAGTAACTTTTAGGGGTCTACGGGCAATATTAAAGTATGTTACAAACTATGCGTCAAAATTAATATACCCTTAGAATAGGGTAAAATAAAGCATAAATTAAGGAATATGGGTTTTTTTTAACGAGTCCTCGTTCCTATAGTAGTTGGTATTACCTCTCCGAGCATCTACTAAGGCAGTTATTCGCAGGGGGGTACCTCGGTTACTTTTCGTTAAGATTCGTTCCTCGATTAGAGCACATTTTATGCCGCTCAGTGTCTCTGGAAGGGCAGGTCGCATCCTAATATTTAAACCCAGCAGGTCCCAAAGGTGTTCAATAAAATTCGTATTCGGCCTCTTCGCAGACCAAGCCCTCACTTCGATTTCCGCTTCTTGCAAGAACTCGGTAACGCACCTGGCGACATGTGGTTCAACATTGCCCCTGCATCAGCAACAAGTTTTCCTCATTGCGAGAACGAATGAAACCACATATTCTCAGTATGTTATTGATGTAATAGGTAGAAGTCGCCGATCCTTGCACGATACACATATCGGGTTTACCGCGCATCAAAATCCCTCCCCAGCAAATTTTCCGCTGGATAACTGTTTTCGAAAAGTATGTCCCACCTAAATCATTGCTGTATAATTCGAATCATTCTTCACACCAAATTCCCATACAACACACGATATCGGTTTTCCCCAAATTTTCCAATGTTCTGGTCAAATTTTCCATTTTTTTTTTCGTAAAAACGCTATCAGTTCACAGAGTTTAATACTATCTATGGAAGTAGTAACATAGTAGTTAACATAGCCTTGATGTGGCACGCATTTGGTAAAGAACGCAGTATTGTAATAGCATGGCATCAGTACTGGCTGTCAGTCTCCCTTATTAAACATCGCATTGAATTTGAAGTGACGCCCATAGCGTATAGAATGATGTACAAGGTGGCGCAAAAGTAATCCTCCTATCAGAAAATGATATAAATTTTGCGATTGACCCCTAATGTCAGTTCTGTTTTGACATTTGTGTAGTAAACACATGCGGATTACACGTTAATAAACAATGTTACGCTACACTGCTCCAGAACGCGGAATATTGGTGACTATTTATTTGAGCAATAATCGGTGGGTGACTTTGGCACAACGTGAATTTCGGCGCAGATTTCCTACCCGTCCAACGCCTACTGGTGAAAGACTGCGACGTTTAGCCGCTCGCTTCGAAGAGACTGGCACAACACGAGATGCTGCCAGGCGTGGCAGACCCCGGAGTAGCCATTCTGCAGAGAATATTGCTGCTGTAGCCGAAGATGTCATGGAAGCGCCGTCGACATCGACCAGACGACGTGCCACGCAAATGGGTATCAGTCGACGGTCTTTACAGCGAATTTTGGTACAAGATTTGAAGATGTTTCCGTACAAAGTCCAGACGGTGCATCAGCTGTTAGTTGCTGACCGCCAATCGCGTCTAACATACGCTCAAGCCATCCTTAATCACCACCAAGAGGAAGATGATTTTTCATCAAAAATAATCATGAGTGATGAGGCCCATTTCCATCTTAGCGGGTACGTAAATAAGCAAAATTTACGCTTCTGGGGCACTGAAAATCCGCGTGTAACCCACGAAGAGCCATTACACCCGCTCAAAGTCACTGTATGGTGTGCTGTTTTCGCTGGAGGAGTCATCGGACCTTTTTTCTTCGAAGACGTCGCGGGCCAAACGGTTACTGTGAATGGTGAGCGCTACAGAGCAATGATCAACGAGTTCTTTTTGCCGCAACTTGATGAATTGGGATTGGAAAACATGTGGTTCCAACAGGACGGTGCAACGGCACACACTGCACGTGCCACAACCGATATGCTGAAGGATGCATTTCCCGGGCGCCTAATCTCCCGTTTTGCCGATTTGCACTGGCCAGCAAGATCGCCTGATTTGACCGCTCCAGACTTCTTTTTGTGGGGCTTTTTGAAGTCGCGGGTTTATGTCAACAAGCCTCAGACTCTTGCAGCTCTTAAAGACAATATCCGTCAACAATGTGAGGACCTATCGCCGGAAGTTTTGGCCAAAGTGATGGAAAATGCCATAAAAAGGGCTCAAATGACAATCAACTGTGGCGGCGGCCATTTACATGACATCATATTCTCGACTTGATGTAAAAAAAATTAAAAGACCAAATAAAAATAATCCACAAGAAGAATCAAAGTTTTTCATTTTTTTTTTAAATTACAGCCAAAAAACATCGGAAGGTTATTTTTGCGCCACCTTGTCTAAAGTAAATACGTTATTGCTGCTTTCGCCATATTGCAAACGAAGGTATGTCTCGGCCGCACGGGGCCTTCCTGTCCTTTGACTCCTGTCTTATGGATATTTTTTTTTTTTTCATAATTTACTTATGCTAAAGGAGTTTTTGTTTTTCTGTATTTGTACAGACCCTTATAGTGCTGGAACACAGGGCAGGCATATTTATGCTGAACAGTAAGCAGCACCTAGCTATGAAGTATTTCATTGCCTGATTTTATGTGCTTTTTACTATTCGAAAGAATATTATGATATAAAAGAAGTGTTGGTGCTTTTGTAGTGTAGAGGGTGGCGCCTAAATTGCTTAGGGATATCTGTATTTACGTCAGTAAAAAATCATGGCAATGACCGGGATTCGAACGCACGACCTGCCAATCATTTAGTGAATACACTACCATCGCAAAGTGCCACGCGCACCAGAACTTCGGCTGAAGCGCAATTACGAAGTCGATTTTCCACGAGTTCAGGACTGACTCTGGCCAGACTCTGAGTCTGGAAAAGAATGCAGTCGAATCTTCACGGATGGCTCCAAAACCGATCAAGGATCTGGTGCATGTGTTTTCATGGAGAGTGACAACATAAGACTTTTCTTCTTGTAAGGCAAACATGCGTCAGTTTTCCAAACAGAGACTTATGGTAGCCTAATGGCTATCGACTATATTGCGAGGAACAGGTGGAGAGGGCGAAGTATCTGCATCTGTAGCGACAGTCAGGCTGCGCTTAGGCCGTAAGCGCAGCCTGACTGTCGCTACAACCCCTTAACCACCTCCAAAATAGTGCATGAATGCAAGATCTTTCCGAATTCGTTCGGAAGGTTTGAATTCACTTAGACTTGTCTGTTGGATTTCGTATGAACACAATCGCAGATGGCATGACTCTCCAGAGTGCAAACAGACTTAACGAATTCTAACCGACACGTCTGTACAAAATCTGCGGCATTCTGCTTCAGAAAAGGCTGCAGACAGACTACTGGCATTCTTACGGACCATTACACTTTTTCCAAGCATCTTAAGGTGCTAGGCCTAAGCGATACCACCAACTGCGAAGCCTTACCTGGTGAACGCGATGACACTGCAGAATATTTCCTCCTTGATTTTCCTGATTTTGCTCGTATTCGGTGCTGAGGTGAGTGATGTAAACCTCAGAGTCTTATCATTGAAGCGCATACTCGTCTTTCTTAAATTTACACAGTTTAAGTGGTGTGTCTTCCTGGTAGTACAATGGACCAGTATTGAGTCTGAGTGCTCCAGTATAGAAAGTCTCACACCCCGAATAAAACGAAAAAAGGTAAACTCGTACCATAGAATAAATACCAACTGTCTGTCTCCCACATAAGAAATAAAAACCGCTTTGTGATATTCGTATCCCCCAAATGTCAGATAGTCCCTTAATTTAACTTCAAAATTATGTGCGAAATATTCTTACATAGATGCAATGCGTGCATTAATTTCAAGATTGAAGATTACAACCATTTTGTAAAAGTGTTTAAATTACAAGACACCAAAAAGTCCAAAAAGAACCTCAACTACAATATAATAAAAAGTTTGAACCTCGCATTATTGAGGCGCATAGTTTAATGGCTGGCAACGATAAGATCATAACATTGCTACCCGAGGGCGCGTGCCCACTTACAAACAGCCACTATAGCAACTATTGTGTACTGGTTTTCTTCGCAAAGATTAAACGCCCATATGAAGATCCCCATAGCGACTATCCTCATACAACCGCAATCGGTTCCCCCATCCCTGGACATGTGTTGCGCTTATGCGTTATTTTCAATCGACTTATTATCGATAATTTCCACAGATTTACCCAATGTTGCTATAGTAGCAAGCAGCAGCACAACTGGTTACCCACTGTGGCACATGCCACAGCAGGCAGCATTCATGTAATCATCATTATGTTTCATACTCTCTGGCATCATCTCCTCTATCTATTATTATTGGTTGGTAATTTTAACAAATTTATTTCTTTCTGCTTTCAGAACTTCCGAGATCAATGTATCGATGGATCTGGCCTGCCACTCCTCACCGAGGATCACCTTATGAACTCATTGGGTATGAAACTGGGACCTGCGCTCAAGCTCAAATCGATGTTGGCCAAGAAATTGGGTGCACCATGTCCGTGTGTTTCATGTTCGTCGCAGGCTCAACTGTTGGCTGCAGCGCAAGCTGCTGTAGTAACGGTAGCAACATCCTCCACTACATCAGCGGCATCATCATCACCCAGTGGGATCAGTAACAATCAGCAACTGCATCCTCAACCAAATCAGCAACAGTTTAATGTTAGAAATCCTGCGACTTGCAACAGCAGCAGCAGTAGTCAAACGATAGTTCATGGCAGTGGCAATGCCGGCAGCAGCACACCCAGACCGCGTATTGACTCTGCAAGTTAGTTCAGGTTCAGTTTTAACAGAATAAAAGTCGTTGTATATATATAAATATATAATATAATTTTTATTTTAATGATTTTAACTTAAGAAATAATTTAGTTTTTGACTTTTGTCCCAAAACTTAGAGCCTAAGAATCTGTTATATTAAATATTAGTTTTCAATTGTATATTCAAAACAAGATTATGTAATTGATTTAAACAAGACTATAGGGCTTCCATGAAGTTGCAACGTTGACAGTACGCAATTAATTGTGAATTGGGAAGAAAATAGGGCATCCATCGTAAGTATAATCAGAACATTATTAGGTCTGCATAATGAGACTTGTTACGTGTCGCCCACGTAACTAGTTCCATTGCAGTGGGGCAGAAGTTAGTGTGTTGGACTTCTAATCTAATGGTCTCAGGTTCAAATCCAGCCGGGGCCAAGTACCATCTACAGTTTTTCCGCTGCCCATCAATTGTCATGAGAAGATTCTCAAACTTGCCTTTCGGAATTGGCTTAAAATTGTAGGTCCCTTCACACAAGCGAATGGTTGCAGAAGCTAGGTTTTATGCCCTGTATGGGCCGTTAATGCCCTTCTTTTTTTTAGTGTTTCCAAACATAAAATGTTTACTTTTTTATATTTTCGTCACAATAGGGTTTAGCTATGCAGGATAAGTTAGGTTGATGTGGGATGTGGCCGTCAGCAGGAGCCGACAAATTTAGCCCCAAGTAAGGTCGGTTGTGCTACCACGTGCATCGGGGAATGACTGTCTTCCTACTCGGTAAACCAGTTACAGTTTCTTATAACGCATAAGAGACTTCATCTCAGTGTTAGTTAGTTAGAGCAGGTGGAGAATAGTTTATGATTTCCTCTGAGACAATATGCAGTTTATTTCGAGAGGTTAAACTCTTAAATATTTGAAGTCTGCCTAACTTTTCACTGCTTGTCGCTTTATCTTAGCCAGTCCATCAGACAACACCGTATGTAAGTATGTAAGTATAGGTCCTACAACCGGCTACCAATGGCTTTTTTGTAAGAGTTACAGCAGCTTTTTTAGCTTTTTCTTGAATGTTAGGTTTGCAGCCTAACTTACTATCAAAAACAAGGCCCAAATACTTTGCTTCGTCGAAGGGATATAAAGCGTATATCGTTGATAGAGGAAGAGTTAGATGTGTGCAATTTTTTAATTTCCTTGATAAGAGAACCGCCTACAGTTAATGCCTTAAAAATAATATATTTTTAGTAGTATTACCGATGCCACAACACATGTGCAGATTGCAGAATTTCTGTCTGCGTCACTGCGCACGAAAGGCATTGCGTAGATCTGTTTTTGACGTGGACCGCATCGATTGTTTCCATTTGCTAATTAACAGCTGATTTGTTATAGAAGTTCGTTTGCCACGCAATTTTTTAGATTAAGATGTTGTATGAAGCTCCTATCTCCGTTTTTCAATAGCTGTGTTCGGGTCCTTTCTACACCAAAATTCGTCAAATGTCAAATTGTAAAAACTGGGGATAAAATTCACTAACACGCGGTCTGCACTTGCGATAAATGTATAGTATACGATAACACGCGCTTTCATTTCCTCAAGTGGGGATCGTTATAGCAACTTTATTTCTATAGCTTGCGATAGAAAGCATGCTGTTATCGCAAACTAAAAATTGTATACTATAATGCCTTTTGTGCAGTGATGCTCTCGGTGAAAATCTTTGCGTCTATCTGTACTGCCAGTGTCATCAAAGAGTTAACTGCTTTTGCTCAAAAATACGAATTGATTCCAAAAATATATTACATCTGTTATGTATTCTGTTCAACGCATTCCATTTTCTTCCCTTTTTGGGATCATACGTCCTTTCTCACTTCGTTTTTTTGAAAATCGACAGCAGTTCGAGTGCACTCGGGGTAAAAAAAAGTTACCCATCGAAATCGACATTGTGGTCCTTTTCGCACGCTGAATGAGACGAAAAATTACGAATTCTTGCGTGCGCCAAGATTTCGGAAAAATGTGTGGTTAAGGATGGTTTAGACGAGAACAAACACAATCATGCTTATTTTGCCTGTGGCAATCAGCGCAAAAGGGATGAAACAGAAGCATAGGAACTCGCCTCACTTTGACGGAAAATACAAAAAAATTGTATGGTGCAGAGAGGCAAATAAAAAAATCAGCTCGTAATTTGATATGTCAAATTTGCATCTTTTGTAGTGTAGCCCGCATTGTATGTTTGCTGTTACAGCCCGCAGGTGTCACAAAGTCTACATTCTCCAGACGTTAGTGTGTGCGAAGTTTTGTTCTTGCCACGAATAAAGAAACTGACAGTTTTACGCTGATTCCGAATACCAAATCTGAGAAGCTTCTCATGACAGTTTATACTTTTGGATGTTTTATTGTGTTTTTGAATTGAATTGGAACCTCGAATACCAAAGCATTAACTGCTGAGGCACTGAGTTTTCAAGCTTTAAAAAACAGGCAATTGAATTGATGATTGTCAAACGCATATATACGTGTGTTACCTATCTAAGTAAGGAATAACTTAACACTTTAAAATCAAAATGATTGATCTGTGCAAGTTGTATTTAAGCATGCTAAGAAGTGGAAGCTTAGAGACCATCGTCTGGCGTCCTATGGGTAAATCGTAAGACGGCGATCGCAGTCTGTCCGCAAAATAAGAATCATATACGAGTTCCCTGACACTTTTACTCACGCGAAGCTTCTACCTCGATTTGTATGTAAGGCTGTGGTGGGCTACTGGACACGCTGTCTCCACTTACGATAAATTCAAAGCAGAAAGCAAAACCAAACAAATAAGCAGAGCAACTGTCAAATTTTCATAGCATACTTTCTTCATTTGAGAAAGAGAGAAACAACGATTTCTATGGAGAGCATCAATGCACTAAAAGCTTCTACCTCGATTTGTATATAAATTGCCCAACCCATAGAATCCGTCAATCCAACGGATCCGTTGATGGAACGGAGAGCAATATAGCGTAGACGTATTCGTATGGAAGATGACCCATAACCAACGATGAACTTCGACGGATAAAGTAGGTTTGCTTTCTACTTTTCTGTCAGTTGCCGTATGCATACATAAAAAATTGTACTTCACACATTCTAGAATTGTGGTTCACGAAGAAGTGCGGGGATCAAAAAATGAAAAAAGTTAAAAAATGTTGAGGTTCCCTTTTGTGTTCCTATTCGATTCGTACACGTATTACATATACTTCACGCTAAAACGAAAGGATTTATTGTCCACATAGCACACACATCATTGCAAAAATTATATTCTTGTCATTAGTTTTGCTGAGCTGATTTATATAGTCTCTTTTCTTTAATAAAATGTCGAAAACACAATCAGGACAGGAATTCAAGTTGAGCAGACAGCAGAGTGGAAACACCCATCATTTCTAATAATCACATTAAAAACATCAGAAAAGTACAGGGGTGGCTAAGTTGATAGTTGCAAATCAAAATCAGCGCTTTTGCTCCATGCAAGGTGATTATCAAATAGCTTCCTACGATCGATCTCATGTGACAGCTATTTATATGTCGTTTTTATACATGTGTGTTACAGTAGGGACTCGGTAATTGGAACTAAAAGAAATCGGGGTTGTTGCATTAATTGAGGTCGTTGCACCTACCGAAGAAAAATTATACAGTGAGCAATGCGATAAAAAGAGAACCTTTTATGAGGCTTAAGACAGAAAGCTAATATTTTCTTTAATAAAAAGGTAATTTAATTTATTTTATTAAACTTATTCATGTTTTTTTTAATAAAACATTACATAAATGGGTCGCATAGACTAAAACAAATCATATTTTTTTAATTTTTTTGATTTGCATTGTATCGATCTTGTAGTCTTATTGCTGGTGGTTTTCCGAAAGGCAATCAAATATTTTAATTAACTTTAAAACGCACAAATTTAATATTTGATAATCAAAAATGAAAATAAAAATACAGTCTGCTTTGGTGAGCGTGTCAGAGAGCGGATTTCAAAAGTCTTTACAATTGATCATGTTGGGCCCTAGAGAGTATAATGTTCCAAATTTCAGCTTTCAACCTCGAGTTTTATGGCCCCGTAGCTAGATAGACATTATTTTAGATCCTAATCAGTGATCACAAAAAAGGTAACTTTTAGGAGTCAACGAACAATATTAAGGTATAATGTAACTATGAGTCAAAATGTTATACCCTTAGAATAGGGTTTAGAGAGCAAAAAGCATCTATCAATTCGACCGATTCTACCCCAGGTTTTGATGTTCTATAACTTAAAACTTTGCCCAGTATTTAACATTCTGTCATTTTTTGTTCCATGATTGTTCGAATCAGTTTATCGCAAGATTTTCATTTTAAGAATCTGCCCCGGCCAAACATGTTTGGCGTTTTAAATTACGAAGCACCTAATAAAATACGAAGCTGTACTTTTCCTTTATCCCTTATTTAACAGATTTTACTAACTGGTGCTGTTCTTATCTAGTTTTCGTTCTGTGATTTCGAAATAAATTTGGCATTTCTTCTGACCAATTTACGATACAAACATATTTTGTACATTAATAGACAAACAAAAATATACGTATATTATCAACGAATGCAACTTAAAACCTTTGTACTCAAATTTAAAGTACTTAAATATAAATAAAAACATTTTTTTTGTTATAATTTAAATAAAGTTTAAATAATATTATTTTTTCGTAAACTAGTCAGTAATATTCTTTTGCAAAAAAAAGCTAATAAAAATACATAATTTCTTGTATATTACTTCTTTTATAAATTCTGGCTATGTAAAATGCAATTTTACCCCTTTTGTTTTTGTTTATAGTTTTAAAATTAAGATTTATTTGTTTATTTTTTCTTTGTAAGTTAGTGAAACATTTTATATAAAAAAAAGACTCAATAAAAAACATAGACAATTAGGAAAATGTAACATAAACAATGATATCAATGATTATTTTAAAACGATTTTCAAGTCCCAACTAAATATAACAGTCCCAATACAACGTCTTTCATAAAATATACAATTTATTTTATTTTTATATTCAATATATAAATAAAAAAAATAATAAATACTTTCCTGTAAATTTACTCTGTTTAAAAACGTATTTATAGATAGAGAAACAATATCGTAAAAGTAAATTAAACAATAACAATCATATATGCAATAATATTTATGCATTTCAACAAAGAAAGTAATAAACTAGATAATGAAAACATAAATGTTGGTTTTATTTTTAAAATGTAAACCTACTTAGGTACAGGATTTTCAGCTAATGATTTTGGCAACGAAAATCAAGTTTTTAACTTGATAACAGATAAGCTCAAGTTCGTTTTATGCTGATCAGCCAAAAATCCAAATGTATTATTTTGTTTCGTTTCAGGAAGTTTTATTAGGGCGAGCCCATTAAGTAAGAAAGTAAGTATAAGATAAAGAGAGACGCCGATTAACGTTGGTTTCGATTGTTTATTAATATGAAGGAATAAGAGAGCGTTGAAGAACATTCCATACTCGTGTTGTACGGCTTAGGAAACATACCTTGTCACTGTACTTCCGAATGCAGGATAATATGTGAACTGATGCGCACAAAATGGCAGATAATGCAGTTGAAATGCAACTGGCTATTCCGTTTGAGCACTTATGGTGGAAATATCGATAAAACAACGAAAGGCGACGATGACTAAGAGTAGCCTTCACGAAGTTCCGAATAAGTTATTGGTGCCGCATCAGATCAGATATGAGCGTTGTACTCAAGCTTCAAGCTGATAAACACCTTATAAATTGTAGCCAGGTCAAAAGGAGTGAAATAATTCTTCCATAGCTCGAGAAAGCCTAGACATTTCGCAGCATTCTTGGCGATGTCTAATACGTGGTCATTCCAACGAAGATTGTCATTATCAACCATAACGAGAATCGAAAGTCTTTCAGTTTCAACGATGCAAGTGCCATTCACAGATAATGGCGAACTATTGTGGTATCGCTTTAATGACATTAGACAGCATTGTGTTTTGGAAGGTGCAGGGAAATAACTTCACGGGCAATAACTTCACATGGGAAATAACTTCACCTCGAATGCGAAATAACTTCACTTTTTTTTGTGAAGTTATTGCCCACTAAAGGTGAGCAATTACTCCACAGTAAATTTTGTGAAGTTATTTCCCATCTATAATTTGAGAATTTGTCTATTATAACTACGGTGACTATACGTCCCATATTTCCCGGGACAGTCCCGTATTTCAATAGGTAGAAAGGTGAAATTTTTTATATATTATCTATGCCTCCTAAAACTGCTCGGGATATAAATTTTTCAAAATCCGCCCACTGACACGCCCACAAATAAATAAAACAATTTTTTTGAAAATCCAAAGTTTGAGCTAGGGAGCTGAAATTTATAATATATACTCTCTATGGGCCCTTTATGCTCATGTGTAAATATTTTCAAAATCCGCCCACACACGCCCACAATTAATTTTTTTTTTTTTTTGAAAATTCAAAGTTTGAGCTAGGGAGCTGAAATTTATAATATATACTCTCTAGGGGCCCTTTATGCTCATGTGTTAATTTTTTTTAAATCCGCCTACTGACACGCCCACAATTAAATAAAACAATTTTATTGAAACACCCAAGTTTGAGCTAGGGAGCGTTTTTTTTTGATAAAATCCTTTAAATGTTATATAACAAAATATGTAGAGCGTTCTTAACAATTCAACCATACTTAGACTTTTGTCACGCCCACTTATAAGGGATAGGAATAAGAATAGGTTATCCAATAGCCAAGCGCACTGTAGCAAGTCCCTATGTTTTTTTAAGAAATACGGGACATACAAATGTCGTATTGTCAAATATATTTTTTTTTAATATTTTTTAAAAATATTTTATTACCTATTTTATAAAATTAACCATTTCATGATCACAAAATAAAGTCCAAACCAAACTTGGTAAGATGTTGCAAATGTAGCTCAATGTTTTCAATATCTAGTGGCGGAAAACATGATATTGAGCAACTCATCAACACGAAGAAACACAAGACTTTGCACAACTTTCTCAGCCGATGTAATTTACAAGGAGCGGCAAAGAAAAGAAAATGCACTTGGGCTTACCAAACAGTTCAACACAACCATTCATTTAGGTCTAATATGATTGTACTACCAAACTTATTAAAAATTCTTTTGACGAGATGTATTCCTGCCCACGTACAAAATGTGAAGCAATTGTGTGTAATGTTTTGGCACCTAATTCCATCATGGAAACGAAGCCGCTTTGTACAAAGTTAATTTTGTGACAATTTTCACCGATTGTTGCAATCATGGCAGCATAAAGCTATGCCCAATATTGGTAAGATAGTTTTTCCCAGAAAAAGCTGTTGTGAAAATATTGGAGAATAAGGACCTTCCAGGAGAATCATCTGACATAATATCGCAGTACATACAGGTTATCCTGGAATATTTTATGATAAATAAGAAATTACTTGCAATTTGCAGTGTCAACACAAATTGCCATTTTGGTGGGGCATCGAGAAATAACGTTTTTAGCAAACTTCAGAAATCATCTGGGAAAGCTTTGATTGGAGTGAACTGTGCTGCTCATATTATAAACAATTGTATCAGGTCAAAATAGATTTAAAGCTAATGTATTTCAATTCTATAACACCTGCTATGAATATTTGATACAGTGGGATGCATCGTTTTAAGAATTTGAAATTTTAAGCTGGGTTGTTCTTCGAAATGTACCTTCCTGACCAGATGTAGAAGCAAGCTTAGCTTTTGTTAAAGAAAAGCGAAGCGATACAAAAATTGATGACTCGCAGTAACTTGATGAGTTTAATTGCTAAAATTCTTTCCCAAATTTAGATAAAGTTAGAGAATGGTTGGACAACAAAAAAAACAGTGGGTGAAAAATGGGAAGATATTTTTACGCATTTCTCAAAAAAGAAACATTGCTTTCGCAAACCTTTTACAAATTGTCGAATTCAGCTTGTGTTTACCAGGTTCAAATGCTCCCACTAAATGTAAAAACGCTAAAAGCAATATTAATTGTAAAGCGCGATTACAATTTAAGTTGTCTTGAATTCAAAAGTTATTTAAAAGACAACGACAATATTGTTAAACAGATCGGTTCATGAAATAAGTATTGATAAAGAACTTCTATCCGGCAACGCACATTAACATTACAAAATCAATGAAAGACTGATTTTCTTATTTTTTTTATTAGTTTTTTTATTCATTAATTATTATTTAATGTGTTGTTTTGGTTGCTTACTGAAGGCTAATTGATGTTCGTTACTTCATAAGAAATTTAAGTTTACTCCCTTTGAATTTGTTGCGTCTTGAAGACTTTATTATTATTTATTGTTCTTTTTTTTCTTAAACAATTGTTTTTTTTTGCTTTTAATAAATAAATTGTGAAATATTCCAAAACGAATTTTTTGTTATTTTTGGCCATTTGTGTGTTGTTATATGTTTTCACTTTTTTGTCCCGGGTTTTGCTCTTAAAAATATGGTCGCCGTAATTATAACTGAAGAGCAATAATATGTGATGGAGTTATTTAGGAGGTTTTTGTATAATTTGCAATTTATTTCTATTCTATTTTGTCATCCGCGAAGCATGGATTAAATTAAATTTTGAAAATATTAACACACGAGCATAAAGTTCCGCCTAGAAAGTATATACAAGGTGGCGCAAAAGTTGTCTTCTGTTTACTTCACAAATGTCAAAGTAAAATTGACATTTGCCGCCATTTGCAAAAATTATAGCATCTTCCGATAGGGTTTTCAGCCCTTGGGTGGCCTTAGGCAATTCTGTGTGCCAATGTTCTAAATGATTCACGACGTTTGACATCTATCCTATGTAGTTTTCAGTCGGATTGGTGAACGCCACTGGGTGATGACTTTTGCGCCACCTTGTATTATAAATTTCAGCTCCCTAGCTCAAACTTTGGATTTGCAAAAAAAGTTTATTTTAAATTGTGGGCGTGTCAGTGGGCGGATTTTGAAAATATTTACACATGAGCTTAAAGGGCCCCTAGAGAGTATATATTATAAATTTCAGCTCCCTAGTTCAAATTTTGGTTTTTCAATAAAATTGTTTTATTTAATTGTGGGCGTGTCAGTGGGCAGATTTTGAAAATTTTATATCCCGAGCAGTTTTAGGAGTCATAGATTATATATAAAAAATTTCAGCTTTCTAGCTCAAAATTCGATTTTTTTTCAAAATTTTGTTTTTTTTGAGTTGGAGACTTGAAACTATCCAAAACAGCTTGAATTGAAATGTGATTTCTAATCCATATAAGAGGAGTATCATCGATTCCAAATGCACGAATTTTTGACAAAAGAGATTGATGCCAAATTTCGTCATATGGAGAAGAGGAGTCGATAGGCAGCACATATGCAGTTTTCCACCGTTTTGGAAAGACCCCTAAAGAACAGGATGCATACAAAAGTGTACGCAGTGGTTTTGTCAGTGTGGAAAAATATCTCTTCAGAATGATAGGGGAAATACCATGTGGACAAGCAGATTTGTGTACATCAAGATCTTAGCAAAGTGAGCAGGGAGCATATTGACTTCATCTACAGAGCTGATAGCTAAAATATCATTGTGAATAAGTGTCGGAATAGATGACAAGCCCGAATTTTTAATGATTTTCACAAAAGTTTTTAACACCCGTGAGACTTTAAGTATTTGTTATCTCAACTTTTAGTCGTAAGAATATTTGACACGATTAATGATGGCATTGCAGTCATTTCTAGCGCGTAATAACTGTAATCGGTTTATGCCAGATGGGTTGGCCTTAAATTATTTCTGAATGCTTTTCTCTTTAAATCTGATAGCCTATTTGCAGCTCGAGTCGTAATACGCTTTTACCTTGGCAATCCAATTTTTCCTTTTTCTCTTATTTTTTACTCTTTTTCCTGTTAGGGATAAAGGATTCCATAGCCAGGTAAATCATGTTTGTTTTCAAATCAGCAGCAGAATCCACGCCGCTATCGAGGAATCACAGCGAGCAGTTAAAACTACTAAACAAATCGTTTAGTTTTTCCAATTTGGCTTTCTCGTAATGGTATACGATTTCTTACTCGCCGGCGTAAAGCAGAACTGGCAGTATCAATGTTTTGTAGAGCTCACACTTGGTCTTCCGAGTTAGGAGCTCATATTTGCTTTGCCAAATCGAAGTAGCAACGGTTTCCTATGATAAGTCTTCGTCGGATCTCCACTAAGGTGTCATTTGTGGAATTGATGTTTACTTCGTTTTGTCCTCGTTGACATCAAGGCCAACAAATTTTGCTTGTTCTTTGATCGCCATAAATGCCTCTAACAAGGCACGCTGAGATCGGCCAATGATGTCGATATCGTCCGCATATCCCAGTAGTTGGACGGATTTTATGAAGACAGTGCCTTCCGTAAGATAGAAAAAGTCACATGAAAGCGCATCTCCTTCCCGCAATCCGGTATAAGTTTGGAATAGTTCACAAGAGCTGTTTCAATACGGCATATAACACCGCGTGTTTTCAACGTCACACGGCACAACTGGAGCAGTTTTGCCGGGATCCCGAAGTCGATAAAAAGGTGGTGGGTCTCAACTTGAAATTCATTGGTCTTTTCCAGGATTAGCCTTAGTGTGAAGATTTGGTTCATTGTCGATCTGCCGGGCCGAAGCCACGCTGGTACGTGCCGAAATTGAGACGTTCGCACAGTGAACGTCATTTAGAAGGGATATGCCTCGATAATTCTTGCAAGACATAGGGTGGCCTTTCTTTTAGATGGGGCATATGGAGCTGATAGTCCAAGTATCGGGCATACCTTCTTTATCCCGTATTTGGTTGATCATTTTGTGCAAATAAGCTTTAAATTGTAGGTCCCTTCCACTTCGCACAAGCAAATGGTTGGAGAATCTATGTTGTAGGCCCTTAATGGGCCGTTAATGCCTAATATTAATCTATTTTTTTATAGGCCAAAGCTTAACTTCACGTTTTACCTAAGATAAATAAAGCTTTTGTAAAAAAGCGTGTCTATGCACTAGTTAAAAACTATATCTCAAATTTCAAATGGATTCAATCCATACTAATTTTGCTACAACGTTGGACCATGTTCAACACAAGGTTATCATTTCAAAGTAAGTATCCATTGGCTGCAATGCAAAGTTTTTGAATTATACAAGAAGCTATGTCACAAATCGCACTCAGTCTATAAAAATAGGTGAAAAAAATAAATATTAGGCATTAACGGTCCATGTAGGGCTTAAACCGAAGCTTCTCCCACCATTTGCTTTTGCGAAGTGGAAAGGACCTACAATTTAAAGCCAAGGCAAATTTGAGAAGCTTCTCATGACAATTGATACTCTTTGATGTTTTTCAGGCGCCAGAGGCAGTGAAAAAATTCTACAAGTCAAAGTTTGAGCTAGGAAGCTGACGTTTAAAAACCATACTCTTAAAATACCCAAAATGCTCATGTGTAAAGATATGAAGAAATCATTGAAAACAAAAGTCCTATTCCTTGCAAAAGATGTAAATAAAGTTGTTTTAAACAATTTCGTCATACAAATTTTTAAATTTTTAAAAAAATAAATATAAGGCATTAACAGGGCCTAAAACTTAGGTTCTTCAACCATTTGCTTGTGCGAAGTGGAAGGGATCTACAACTCAAAGCCGAATGCGAGCGAAAAATTTGAGAAGCCTCTTATGACAATTGATACTCGTGGATGTTTGTCAGACGTTCGCAAGAGGTGGGACAGTGCAACAAAAAACTTTCAGATGTTACTTGGCCCCGTCGGGAGTGTATGTCCCTTCCACTTGGAGAGCTAGGTTTTAGGCTGTTATGCCGTAATGGGCCTTTAATGCCTAATTTTTTTTTATGCCAAAATGTCATCAAAAATGTCGTCAAAAAGACCTACATAACCTCCATGTATAAACTATTTATTAAAATAAAAAACTTCAGAACTTTTCAAAGAAACACTGATGCTTATCTGCAAATTCACAAATGGGACACACCTTAACACATGCAAAACATGTCTTTGTTATTGCATATTATGCGACAAATTAGTTATTATAGTGTAGTTATGTGTAAAAAACGTACGTTAATTCCACTCTTCAATCTGCTTCACTTTTAACGTCGATTCTACTTCGATTTTTTTCTCAGGTGTCAACGCTGGTTTCGATAAGGAAAGAAACTTAACACTCTAGTACAAAAAACAAAAAATTCATTTTATTAAACTCAAAGCTCTTTGACGGATTGTTTTTGATAAAGCGACTTTTTTTATTAGTTGAGAGTTTTCAGACATTCACACATTGACGTTCGCACATTCTCATAGACTGTATTTAGTATCATTGGTGTAAACGGTGAGAGGATGAAAGAAAACTGACATTATTACATAAGCCTAAAGCATAAAACAGTAGTGCATGATTTTGTATGTTAAATGGCACGTGGTGTACTGCATACTCATGGGAATATCAATTCCAAAATTATAACACAATTACAGACAAATGTCTCACCAATCGCATCAACCACTGGTAATGCCGTTGGGCAACCAGTAGATTCAACAAGTCGAGAAGCCGTTAAACTCTTAGTTACCCTTAGTGCTGTGGAGCAGAAACTGGCCTCAACAGTTCTGTGTGCCGTCAGACAGCCAAAACCAGCTCAAAGTACAGAAGAGGATGCCACATGGGCCCCATCCGTACTTTCTGTATATATATACCTTTAGATCGCTCAAACTCAGCTTCAAATATTACAAAATAAACCTATGTGCACCATCCTAAAAACGCAGTATATATACACCTATTGAATTGATGCTGTCGTGTTTGCAGCGGTTAAATATTAAACAGCGCATCATCTTTAATGTTATAACGTTTGTCTTCAAAATGAAGCATAACATGGTTCCTAAATATTTGTCATCAAATTTAATATATACGCAAGATGTACAGCCCTATAGTTTAAGATCTAATTCTGACTTTAGATTACAACTGTATAGAGATGTTCGAACTCAAAATATGGTTTTTTATAAAGGATTAAAACTTTTCAATGAATTGCCACTTGAAATAAAAAACGAAACTCTTTTTGTAAGATTTAAAAATTTATTGATAGTACACATAAGAGATTCAGTTTCTTAATTTTAAGCCAAATATGAATACGTTTTTACTTTTCTTTGTCTTGTAAACATAAAAATGCAAATATGTAACTTTAATAAGTATATGAACTATTGTAATAGTAACTTTTTTACTAAATAAATACTACTACTACTACTCAGCCTCTATCACTGCCATTGGGCATGCTTTTCCAGTCATCTTATGTAGCAGCGCAAGGATAATGGTCAGTTTGCGTCCAATCCGTTCCGCGAAGCCTTCCTTACTATATTTATAATCAGCATCGATATTAATGTCGATCTAGCCATTTCCGTCCGTCCGTCCGTCAGTCGGCAAAAATTAGGCCTTTAAACTGGGCCTATAGAGCTGAAATTTTAATCATATACTCTATAGGCGCCCGAAATAATCAAGTTTACGAATTTTTGAAATCCGCCCCCAGACACGCCAACAAACTCAAAAAAACAAATTTGTCGAAAAATCGAATTTTGCGCTAAAAAGCAGAAATTTTTTATATATGATCTTTGACTCCTAAAACTGCTCGGTAGATGAAATTTTTAAAATCCGCCCACTGTGGGCGCGTCACAATTAAATAAAACAATTTTATTGAAAAGTCAAAGTTTGAGCTAGGAAATTTATAGTATAGACTCTCTAGGTGCCTTTTATACTTATGTTTAAATATCTTTTAAATCCGCCTACTGACACGCCCCAATTAAATAAAACAGTTTTATTGAAAAACCAAAGTTTGAGCTAGGGAGCGTTTTTTTCAATTAAATCCTTTAAATGTTATATAACAAAATATGTAGAGCGTTCTTAACAATTCAGCCAAACTTAGACTTTTGTCACGCCCACTTATGAGGGATAGGAATAAGAATTGGGTACCCAACAGTTCGCCAAGCGGACTGTAGCCCGTCCCTATGTTTATCTCTAATTTTATTATAAATTGGCATGTGTTAGAGTTAGACAAAGCCTCGCTGTCAGATCACCAGCATATAAGGTTTAGCATACGCGGCATATTAGCACAGACTAGAACCAGATATGATTTAAAGTCGCCGGAATATATATCGGGAACTAGTCCTCTCAAAAATGGATATGATTCTTACATTATATGAGTCCATATGGGACTTGGATGCAGTAGGATCCAGCTTAATAAACTGTTGTTAACCTCCTATTATAGTAGTTGTGTCTCGAAAACCAGTTTAGGTAAATTTTAGATTCCCTGGTGAAGTTATCAACTTTCTAAACTGAGGAAGAAAGTAAGAAAACTCTTTAATCAAGCCAAATACACCGAAAACTTAAGACAATTACAGGTTCGCTCTCACACAATATCACCGAGAACGAAACTCTGGGTAAAGTTCACACAAACTGTGTAGTATTACTTAAGAAAACAGATGGAACCTACAGGTTCATCCGCTCGCGCACCAAACTCAAACTTTTGCCTCAGGGTCTCTGTAGCTAGTAGAGTTAATATGTTCAGTAAGCCCTTTCAAAACATTTAAAGCGCCCGGCGTAGACTATTTATTTTTAGCTATAAATCAGAGGGTAATAAACGTAATCCTGCCGCCGGCAGTAGTAGCTTTATTAAGAGCAAGTTTCAGCTAGGGTTATATACCGTTGACCTGGAGACAGGTGATTGCGATTTTAATTACCAAGCCTGGCAATATGCCAATTGAATCATTGGAAAATCCTGTAGACCTTTCAATCTTAAGTCGTTTGTTGTTTAAACCATGGAAAGACTTATTGATGTTCATTTTAGAGGCTAGATAGAAACATCTATCCCTCTTCACTCAAATCAGTATGCGTACAGCAAGTGCGAAGTAACGGAGGGTGCTATCCACTGTCATCAACAGTTTTGTAGTCAGAGTCAGTATTTAGAGACTAGGCTATAGCATCATTGGGTATGCTGGGGTCATGTAGAATACGCGTTAGAATGGTGTTATAATGAAGGACTCTCTATCGGTCCTTGCAAAACAGTAATAGTGCCCTTTAAAAAAGGGTACGGGTTAATTTTGAACCAATCACCATCAAAGGCATCACCAAAAGCTACTCCAGTGAGGTCAAATATCTCGACGTCTTCCTCGATAAAAGACTTAGCTGAAATTGGAACATCAAGTCTGCCACAGAGCCAGCAGGCGCCTGTATGTCATAATTTTGGGGTTGAGTCCCAAAATAATACACTGGCTGTATATCATGATAGTCAAACCTATTCCAACATTCGTCTGGTGGCCGAAAGTTTTGAACGGACAACAACTACCAAGCTACATTGGATTACCTGTCTCGGTATCACTGGCGCGATGCACACCTGCCCAATGGCAGAGGCAATTGTTGAACTATTACCCTTACAAATCTTCATTAGGGAGACGGCTGCTAGATGCGCTATTAACCTGCAGCTACAATACAAGTTTAAATCAGATAGCTTCGAGCGGCACAAGAAAATACTTGTCTCAATTCCAAAAGGCATGTGCTTTGTTATATCCGAGATATTTTCATTATGGTGTATTGTTTTGAAAGACTTTTTGAAGTTCAAATATTGGGCCGCACAAACTGGACCATCGGTGAACCCTTGAAGTCTGGTCTGGTTCACCGACGGATCAAACATTGAATCTAGAGTTGAAACAAGCGGCTTTGTACCCAACACCAAAGTCTCATCACCTGTGGAAATGTGTCCCATTTTGTTCCGGACAGAAGAAGATGCAATTGAGATCCGTGCCAGAAAAAACATTGAAAATTGTAGCCAAAATACAAACACTCTCGGATAGTCAAGCTCCACTTCAAGCACTGTCGTCCAAGTCAATGGACTCTATGGTAGTCAACTGCTGCTACTATGCGTTGCATTTCCTAGTCAGACAGAACAAGATCAAACTTGGATCGGTACCTGGCCACCGGGGTATTGCTACGGCTGGTTCAGGATGCTCGTTCTTAGAACCAGAGCCAGAGTTAACTAGACTAGTTACCTACGACTGATTGGTAATTGGGAACAGCAACATAGATTAGCCCATTTGGAAAATATTCCATAGCTCAGACAAACCATGACAAGTATTAGCATGAATCCTCCGAACACATCCTCTCTGTAGGTCCGGCACTGTATTGGTTAAGGAGACATATCTTCCAGAGAGAAATACGTTCACCAGCGGAGTTGATAAAGTCTGCCACCAAGGTTGTGCTGACCTTCATTAGGGAAGCGGTAAGTCTCTGGGAATAATAAACAGTTTTAAAACAATAGATCTTTCTGGTCGCGGTATCAGCCATATGGGCAGAGATATTTAATAAATACTAGTGGTCGTCCCATGGTCGAAATTCGACCAATTTATTCTATAAGTTGAAAAAAAAACAAAGTTGACTGTTAAACATATTAATCGGAAAATGAAATTTTCGACATAGCATTCTCTGATTTCACATGATATAAAATTTTTCCAGCAATTTCAAGTAACTTCAAGCACTTTCAAGTAACTTCAAGCATTTTCAAGTAACTTCAAACATGTCCAAGTAACTTCAAGTGTGTTCAAGCATTATCAAGTAACTTCAAGTATTTTCAAGCAATTTCAAGTAACTTCAAGCATTTTCAAGTACCTTCAAGCATTTTCAAGTATTTTCAAGCATGTCCAAGTAACTTCAAGTATGTTCAAGAATTATCAAATGCATAACATGCACAGCAATGTTGTTGTTGGTAACTTCAAGTAACTTCAAGTATTTTCAAGCATTTTCAAGTAACTTCAAGCATTTTCATGTAACTTAAAGTAACTTAAAGTAACTTCAAGCATTTTCAGGTAACTTCAAGTAACTTCAAGCATTTTCAAGTAACTTGAAGTATTTTCAAGCATTTTCAAGTAACTTCAAGCATTTTCAAGTGCCTTCAAGCATTTTCAAGTAACTTCAAGCATGTTCAAGTAACTTCAAGTATGTTCAAGCATTATCAAATGCATAACATGCACAGCAATATTGTTGTTGGTAACTTCAAGTAACTTCAAGTATTTTCAAGCATTTTCAAGTAACTTCAAACATTTTCAAGTAACTTCAAGCATTTTCAAGTAACTTCAAGCATTTTCAAGTAACTTCAAGCGTGTCCAAGTAACTTCAAGTATGTTCAAGCATTATCAAGTAACTTCAAGTTTTCAAGCATTTTAAAGTAACTTCAAGCATTTTCAAGTAACTTAAAGTAACTTCAAGCATTTTCAGGTAACTTCAAGTAACTTCAAGCATTTCAAGTGACTTCATGTATGTTCAAGCATTATCAAATGCATGACATGTACAGCAATATTGTTGTTGGTAACTTCAAGTACCTAACTTCAAGTATTTTTAAGCGTTTTCAAGTAACTTCAAGCATTTTCAAGTAACTTCATAACATGATATACAATTTGTCCGTTCCGATTGGCAGATTATTGCCTCACACAGCAATGTTGTTGTAATTTCATCCAATTCGCTTCATTTTACCTGCTGTAATTCATAATGTGTGTGATATTGTGGATAATTTTTGTATTGTGCACTCCCCTACCCAAATATATATAGTGTTGGCATATCTATGTGACGTATAATAGCAAAAATGGGTGGAAACACATTATAGTCAACTCCGTATTAATATATAGAAATAAAAAAGGTTTTCAATCCGTTTGATTTTTTGAATCAAGTGGTTTTCAAGGGATCGCGATGTTGGTGCCTAACCTTACCTAACCTGACTATGATAGACATTTGTTGGCGATTGAATAGTCATAAAGCTGACATCACGGAAGCGGCTGTACGGCCCCTAAATTTGGCTTGAAGTTTGCATCATTTCAAAGACAAACCCCAGCATATGCGGACCAAGGTCAAAGTTGCTTTCTGGGTTCCGATAAATAAAACAATTCCTTTAATGTTCACTGAAAGGGGTCATATTATGATAGCGTGCGACTCACAAGAGCAACAAACTCGCGCGCATAATAATTAAACATTTTCCAGGTTGATGATTTTTGCGCGAAATTGGAGCTTCTCTTCTCTGCTACAATGAGCGTGCTGCAGTATATGCATTTTTTTTTGTTTTTAATTTGCCAGTAACCTTGATGAACTCAGGTCATGCCTGACCGTTTCGCCAAGTGGCGATTGCTTTTTGGTATGATTTAAAATCAGAGCTTAGTGCTCAGCACTTACACCTCTAGAAGATGCACATTGCACTCTCTCGGGATTTGTGTTGACTTTAATTGCATAGTCGCACGCTATCTGTTAATTATGTTGCAAGTGATGCGCTAATTACCCTGGCAGCAGTAGTAGGTATATAATGTCTTGAAAGAAATTATTGGATTCTAGAGGGTTCAGTCAGTGGAAATATCCGTGTTTTGTTTTTGCTTGTTTTGAATTACTCGTTATTTACTGGACCGAAACGCAAACCATATTGAGCATGTTACATTTTTATTGTTTAAACATTTATATGCAGTTTTTCGTAGATTAATTTTTTAGCGATTATAATAGATCAATGAACGCACTTAGACACTTTGTTTAACAACTTATCTGTCCACAATTAAGAAAGCGTTTATATACCCCATACCTTGAGTGCAACACTCATATCTGGTGCTGGAACTGGAACTGTACTAGACAAAATTAAAAACGCAACCTCGCGAAATCGCTTGCCTGTCCTTAGGTGTCCTGCCCCATAGAATCCGTGGAATATATTTTAGATACGTTGACGGTGACACTGACTTATTTGACAGGATAAACAGTCCCATTGAGCTATGTACATGTTGGTCTACGGTATCTGATAGCGAGAAAAAGAGCCCTGTTAAAAACTCGGCTATTTGCCTTCTTGTATTAATATTTGTAAGTCCAACAATTATTTAATTAGTTTATCTAAATTTTAAAAATCAATGTTAAAGCTAAATTATTAATGGCCTCCTAACGAAAGATGATTTCCGGCTAAAATATTAAAAATGGATTAAATCTATTACTGATCTGAATTTAGATAATGTATATAAATATTGTTTATTCAATGTTGCACTTAAATTGCAGGATATTTAATTCCTTATGAGAACTTCTTTCCTTTTTCCAAACGATTTTAGAGTTTCAAGAACATATCCTCATGGGGGGGGGTGTCATATCCCCCTCTGGGTTCTAGATATCGATGATATTCTGAGCAAACTTAAAACTATAGGCAAAACAGTGTATGCAGATAATAATTCAGGGCAAATTCATCAATACAATAAGTGAAATTATGGAGGCTGCCTTAAAAGCCCTTAGCAAATTTGCTGAACACTATTTACTTAATGTCCATCCCGCGAAAACGGAATTGTTCACCAAAAAGTATAAAATACCATCTTTTAAAATGCTACGGACAGACGGGATTTACGTGATCCTAGCGGACCATGCTGCTAAATACCTCGCCATTATTCCGGAGAGGAAATCAAACTGAAATCTCAATATTCAGGAGAAATCAAGAAAGCCTCCAACGCACTCTTTACGCGCAAAAGGGCAGCAGGAAAAAAGTCGGGCCTTAAACCAGCAATGATGCACTGGCTGTATATAATGACAGTCAGACCCATCCTCGTCCATTGCCTGGTCGTAAGCCACAAACAAGAAGAATATACAAGGAAAATCGGCAACGGTACAAATAACGGTGCCTTGCGAAGAACGCCCACAGCGGCAGTAGAAATGTTTCTGCACCTAATCCTCCTAGATATACAGATAAAATACCAGGCAGCAAATAGTGCGATAAGCGATACGTCTCACCAATTTCGGACTGTGCAAAAGAAGTCCAATTGGACACTGCTCTATTTTGAATTATGAAATTTTGAATTTATGAAATTTATTAAAATCTGATGATATCCCAACACGGATGTATCCCGATGGAGCGGAGATTCACGGATGGCTCCAATAGCGATTATGGCACGGGGTCCGGAATTTAATCTGCGGAAAGGGATTTAAGGGAATCTCTGCGGCTTCCAAAGAGTTGCAGTGTCTGAGGTTCTGGCAGTTCTAAAGGCCGCGAAATTACTACTTATTACTAATGAAGTCGATATACGACCGGGGTGTCACCTTTTACATTTACAGTCAGGCCGCCCTCGAGGCGCTCGAATCATGTGTCATCATCCGAAATAGTCTGATATTGTCGCACAATAATTAAGGCATTCTGTAAATACATATGTGACCATTTTTTCCAATTTGGCGTTTTATCCATATGTGCTGGTTGGGATCAGGCTGATTAATCGGATCGATTACAACAACACATCAAATCGATACGTATTTTCCCCTCGATTGTAACCGAGAATACGTTCTTTCGCCTCCCAAAAGGCATTATGCAAACAGCACCGCGTAAGACTGTGCTGGATGCCCGGCACTGCGACATAGGTGGCAAACATAGGGACGGGCTACAGTCCGCTTGGGCGAACTTTTAGGGGGATACCCTATTATTATTCCTATCCCTCATAAGTGGGCGTGACAAAAGTCTAAGTATGGTTGAATTGTTAAGAACGCTCTACATATTTTGTTATATAACATTTAAAGGATTTTATCAAAAAAAACGCTCCCTAGCTCAAACTTGGGTGTTTCAATAAAATTGTTTTATTTAATTGTGGGCGTGTCAGTAGGCGGATTTAAAAAAGATTAACACATGAGCATAAAGGGCCCCTAGAGAGTAAATATTATAAATTTCAGCTCCCTAGCTCACTTTGAATTTTCAAAAACAAAAAAAAAAATAATAATTGTGGGCGTGCCAGTGGGCGGATTTTGAAAATATTTACACATGAGCATAAAAGGCCCATAGAGAGTATGTATTATAAATTTCAGCTCCCTAGCTCAAACTTTGGATTTACAAAAAAATTGTTTTATTTATTTGTGGGCGTGTCAGTGGGCGGATTTTGAAAATTTTTTATCCCGAGCAGTTTTAGGAGTCATAAATCACATATAAAAAATTTCAGCTTTCTAGCTCAAAATTCGTTTGTGTTTTTTTTAGTTTGTGGGCGTGTCTGTGGGCGGATTTAAAAAATTCGTAAACTTGATTATTTCGGGACCCTAGAGAGTATATGGTTAAAATTTCAGCTCTCTAGGTCCAGTTTAAAGGCCTAATTTTTGCCGACGGACGGACGGACGGACGGACGGACGGACATGGCTAGATCGATATTACTATCGATGCTGATCATAAATATAGTAACTTTTAGGGGTCTACGGGCAATATTAAGGTATGTTACAAACTATGCGTCAAAATTAATATACCCCTAGAATAGGGTATAATGAGCTCGCGGAAGAGCTAACTAGAAAAGGGGGAGAAATGCGTCTACAAAGCCCGGGAGTGGACATACGGACAAGTTATCGGAAGCGGCCAAAAGAATTGCCAATTGTTAAATGGCAACATTTGTCATTGACAGATGCGAGCTGATACTTCACCCTATAACGGATTGTTATTCCATCAGATAGCAGCAAGTTAGTTACAAGTTTTTGATTTAACTTTTTTTGCTTATCCATTTTTGTATAGTAGTTGAAGGAGATAAGGTATATAAAAGCCTGAAATCCGGTCCCATATATATTCCACAGCAATACGTAACGTTGATCAGAACTGCAAGTTCACCAATTGGTCATAAACTCGATTTAAATAATTGTTTTTTTGATTTGAAAAATCTACCAGATCAACGGGGCTAGAACTAGACTGAACATGAAGACAGAGAAACATTTACCTGGAGTAATGTTAAAATGCTGAAGTAAAAGAAGATCCGTTTCTTATTTATTACAAAACATTTTATAAAAAAGATTTTAAAAGACTTAATGTCAGAAACAAAGGAAAGAAAATGCGAACAGTTGAAGAAATAGAGCTGCAAAAGCTCTTCGGAAGGAATTGACATAAGTATAAACAAAAAGAAAGATCTCAGTGGTTTGCTTAAAAAAATTGATACCAAAATGTAAACGCTGCTTATAATAAATCTTAACCCTTAAATGCATACCGTACCATATATGGTACATATCTTTAATCATACGGTAATCTAGTAAATTAAGCTGAAGCGTGCGATTGTACGCTTTAAATCGTAACAGACAAAATTATCTTTCATATAAATACCGTTTTAGATCACTTACGATTTGTTTCACTTGTCAGTAAGCTGCCGAAGTGGTCGAATGCACTTTTTACACGTAATTTCTTAAGTAAGTTCCAATAGTGAAAAAAAAAACTATCGCATTTATTATTCCTGTGGAAATAAGTATTGATGAGTACATTGTGCTTTGTTTTAGCTAAATAAAAAGAATCTTGATCAAATTTGATATTTCCGAATAGTTTTTTTTTCTGATTTTGGATGTACCATATATGCTACACCATGCATTTGACTATTATTTTTGTAATGTGTTTGTAGATTATAGACATGGATTTCGTTATTATTGTCGAAAAGAGGTACAACGCTGATGGGGTGGCGGATATGATTTGTGATACTGGCGATTTTGAAATGGTAGGCATACCTAACAATGGTGATTTGTCCGATGATGCAAAGGAATGGGAAGATGACGGATTGGATGATTTGATGAAAATCAAATATCGCAACGCGTGAGAAATCGGGACGAAACCAGTTACGCCATATTGGATGATGGGGCAATTTCTGGCGTATTTATCAACAATGAGAAGCTGCCACCGGAAATGCTCTCAGTGAACAGAATGACAACTGGGGCCACGTACGCGAAGAATGCTGTAGGTAAGGGCATTGTTATTGACATAACTTCCGATGATTTTGAAAGAGCTCGTTGAAAAAAAAGGAAAGTACGAAGAGCAAATCACTCTTCTTGGGAGCTCGAAATTGGAACCAGGGATAGCAGATGCATACGCAACTGCGCAAATAAACCAAAGAAATGGGGATTCAAATTCTTCGCCATTTGCGATACAAACGGTTTCATGTACAAGTCTGAAATTTACACTGAAGAAGCCCATCATTTATGGCCAGGAGAACCTGATTTGAAGGCGTCTGCTAATATTGTAGTACGTATGAAACGTGAAGTTCCCCGTTTTTAAAATTATATAGTATATATGGATAACTTTTACATGTCCATACCATTACTGATTTATCAGCGGACCGTAGGCATTCACAGCATTGAACGATAAATCGTAATCGAATAACAAATTGTAAACTTCCTGACCCAAAGATCATGATGAAATTGTGGAGTTGACAACAATGTCTTGGAAAGATAAAAAAAGGTCGTTAACCTGGTGTCTACTTTCGTTGGCATGAAACCATTGCTAGCGGAACATAGTGTTGCTGTCGACGTCTCTACTTTTGAACGATGGAATAAGAAGCACCACAAAGTAATCAGGATTCCCTGTCCTCAAATAATAGAAGGATACAATCTGCACATGGGCGATGTAGACCTTATGGATTCTTCTTTTGGTCACCTAAAGATTGGGTGAAAAAGCCGAAAATGGTACATCAGAATGTTCTAACATTTACTCGACATTTGCATGGTAAATGTATTGTTACTTTTCAAAAGAGCAAACTCTTCAATTTTGATAACCGAAAAGAAGTTCCATATGGAAGTATCCTACGTGCTGAGAAATATGACAGAAAAGAGAAAGAAAGGTAGTCGCCGAGACGTACCTTTGTCAGTCCCGCGAGGCCAAACCCAACATCAGCCGCCTAATCATTTGCGACATGATGGTAACCTGCCAATTAATGACGGACGAGCTCGGTGCAAAAATTCGAAATGTGGTGGTGAAGGCAAGCAAGTGAACAACCATTCCATTTATGCGCAAAGTGTAATGTTTATCTATGGTTGAACGATAAACGCAATTATCAATTATCACAGTAAGACTGAATAATAATAATTATAATTACACTAAAAACGTCGCATTTTATTATTTTAGTTCATTTTTCATTCATTCATTCGTTTTTATAATTATTTTCTTAATTAATTAATTAAAAATAAAACATAATTTTAACACATAAATTTGGTTTTCTGTTTTTCTAAATATGCGTGCATGCATAGTGTACCATATTTGGTACACATAGCAAATCGTCCTTTTTCCACTTTTCCAGGAAAATGGTGCATTTTCCAGAAAAAATAATGCCCAATTCGTGTTTATTGAGTGGTTTTACATTAAATTAGCTTGGTCTGCATACTGGGGGCCGACCTCATGCATTTAAGGGTTAATATATTATAGAACAAAATTACCTAATTAAAAAGTTTCTTTATTTTGTATTTTTTGCTAGTTAAAAACAGAAATGTTTTAATGTGATTCTCAACAACTATTACCTACCTGATTAAAGATAACCGTAGAGATAAGATTATAAAGACTTCTTTAAGGATTTCAAATAAATTTTACTGTATATGTTTTTTTAATGTTGGGTTTTAATTTACGTACTTAGATCTGTAGAAGTTTATGGTAACATAATAACTGATTCCATAATATGCCATTACCGTTTGTTATATCTTGCGTCTTAAATAGGCTTATCTCGTAAAAATTTCTACAAAAACAGAAATATTTTTGGAATACCTAGAGTGACCGAATTTGAAACTGTTTTATATTTAATTATAAAATACATATATATTTTTGAAACATTTAAATTGAACGTAATGCTGACAATCTGTCCATAAAATATCAATATATAAATTCGCAAAAAATCAACCATTTCCAATGAAACACGGGAGAGAAACATTTAAATTTATTCTTTGTTTTAAAGACTTTCTTGCTCATGCCCCAAAAATTGCTATTGTTTAGTTAGGTCACTTTCATTCTAAGGGTGCGTTATGAGCTAATCGTTTATAAGCAGCTAGGTCTTTTGGCTTAACCCATTGCGCATCTCAAACAACGGGTAGGTAGGTATATGCAAAGAATTGGAAAATGAGATCCCCTCAAATACCATTAGCCGACGGCTCTTTCTAACCTTACTTTTGCGTGATCCTCATTTTATGTGTTCAATAGAAAGGGATTTTGTTTTGAATATTGCAATTTTTGCAACAGGTTTGACTGTCTTCAACTGACAGTAGAATTTGTCAGCTAAATATAATTAATTACCTGATATTATGATGCGTTTGCGTGGATAATGGGTAGGTATGGTAAAAAAAATTGAATGATTCATTTTTGGTTTTGTCATTGGATTTTAATCTATTCGAATGCAGCTCCCAGTTCCGAATATATTGTCCATGCGCTCTGGATCGACCGCTGTGCGTAATCTAAGAATTGAAACTATCTTTCTGCCGGATGTATTACGCTTAGGCAACTTCGTTGCTCCGCCCGCTAAGGGTAAGTGTTGTTTGTCTGGCAGGCGCCATTAAAACTTTAAAATAAGCTTCTAATTCCGAACATGGTGTGCATTTACTCGCATAAATTTGGCTTTAGGTGGCCGGCTTCGTGGGTTGAAAGGGTTTTAAACTCTGGACAGCTCTTCGATTCATATACTGGCCGGCCTAATATGTAGGTGCTCAAAGTGTCGCTACGCGGCGTTGCGTTTAGTTGTCTCATACAAACAACGCCAAAAGTAAGCATTCCTTTTATCTATTGCAAGGCAAAGAAATTATGTATTCTGAACATGTTTTGTTTTAAATTAACTTAACCGACTGTGAAAATAACAAATCACAACCATGTTGAAAGAAAAACAGACTTCCAGAACTAATTTAGTACATTCGCTTTAATCAGAATCACAGAATCACAGAATCACAAGAAGCTACTTTTTTACTTAAGTAGGTACTTTTAGTTGATGCGTTGTTGTTGTACGAACGCATGAAAAAATCGATGGCTAAATGTAGGTACTTCAGCAGAATATAAAATGCATTTACGCTATCGCGTGGACACCAAAAATTATGTATTAAACACAACAATACAGAATTCGGGAAATATGCTGTGAGTTGTTTGAAATTTTTAATGTTCTTATCTTCTTTATCTTCTTTTTCTTCAGGGATCATAACCCTCCCACTTTACTGCATCCCTACTGGTACGCCTGTGGTTCTCCGGATCGATCTCAAGAAAAATCGGCAGGCCTCCTGGTTTCGGATCACTTCATTAATGAGGCCAATCTCGTTGCATTTGTGTGATTCAGGAATTTTAAGGCCTGCCTATTTCCACGACTTCGACAAGTGCATGCTCTTTTAATTGATTATTGTTTGATCCACATTTTACGACACCGGTAATCTCCAGTCGTGTCAACCAACGGATTTGCATGTACACCTGCGAGGCAGTTTTAAAATGTAAAATGTGTCGCTTGGCTCACCTTGATGTTAAAATTGCCTAGATTTGATTTCTTCCCTTAACTGCCTTTTACGACAAGCGCTTCGGGGGCGCTGCAGTGATATTCTAAGCCCGTCCCTGCAGGAGAAACCAAATTGTTCTTACAAGAGAGACAAATTAATTCTTTGAGAAAATTAAAATAACAATAAAATATATAAATATAAATATACTGTATATAAAAATAAATAAAACATTAATGATTTTTTGTTAAGATTTTGGGTGGGATATTTTGTTCTTCAGTCATTCGTTGATTTCCACATAGATACGATTCAAATCATTGGTTTTCAATACGTCGCATACCATAGCTCTGCATTTTTTTTGTTTCCAAACGTCCAGGAAAACAGCAGCAACATTTTGTTTATCAAGTAGTTTCTAAATCCCGATTGATGTTATGTTAGGATAGTTCGAGTAGGTAGGTATACGTCCTCTTGAAGTTGTATTAAAAAAAACGAATGCAAGGAATGCATATTCACTGGTCCAATGTCTTTACATTTAATTGCATTTTTAACATAATCTTTCTTTTAAGGCTCTCGGTTCAAACCCCATTACCAGACTGGATACGCTGGCCCGGAGTAGCTGCCATTTCTGCATTTTCGAGAATACAAACTTAAATCGGTATGAATGAGGCGAAGGATTCGATTTATATGCGGGTGAGGTAAGGGAATCCCCATCTAGGATTCCTGAAGAAGTTTACTGCAGCTTAAAAGCAGTCTATGACGAATCTTTAGAATCGCGTGGAAATATTTGGCCTACGTTAAAGACCCAGAACACATGACATATCACATAATACCCACCGCCGAAGTAGAAATGCAATTGTTTTTTGGGAATGTCCGCCATTAGCCAAAGTTAATCAAGCCGCTCTTTGATGACCTTTCAGACACAACATTCAAAAATGCTAGTTATTCAACCCTCCTAAGGGCTGGATATGGGCTTTACTTCCATATTTCACTTCATTTGAGTCCGCAATACGTAGTCTGAAAACGGAGTCAAACGTTAACTGCGTTAACTCCTAAAATGCAACGTGCCTTATGACCTGCAAGCGAAATTCAACAGTCGAAACATTTAGAATAAAATATAAAATTTACAAAACTTATAATGAACTTTATTCAGAATTTCTTTTTACACTAGCCAAGATAACACATAATACAAATCTGATCATGCTTCGACTTTGTCGGCGGTAGGAGCAGCAGCTTCAGCTCCATTTTTAATCTTTACCGAAGGCAAATCTTTGACACCAGTCGACCCGAAGCCACCCTCTCCACGTTCTGTTTGATCTAAAGAATCAAGTTGCTCCAATTCCGGATAGAATATCTTTTCGCAAATCAGCTGAGCAATACGATCGCCTTTCTTAATTTCAAAATCAGTGTCAGAGTGATTGAAGAGAACAACGCCCAGATTGCCGCGATAGTCCTCATCGACAACACCAGCACCGACATCAATGAAGTTCTTCACAGCCAAACCGGAACGAGGAGCCACACGTCCATAAGAACCTTCTGGTAGTTGAACCTGTAGATCGGTTTTTACTAAATTCTTGCCACGAGCTGGTACAGTGCAATCGTAGGCGCTACGCAGATCAAAACCAGCAGCCTTTGCAGATCCTTTAACTGGCTCAAATGCATTTTCGGTTAATTTAGCGAATCGCAACACACATTTAACGTCTAGACGCATTTTTTTCGCTTGTTGTTCCAATGCCATTAACAAAATTTCAGTTTAAACTTGAACGATTTTCGCGACGCCGCCTGTACAAACAAATTAGTCAAATTGTTGAAATGCTTTCAAAATTCGCGCGAATATTTGGCGTTTGCATAAACAAAAAAATGGTAGAAACACATCGAGAGCGAGACTTCAACTTTGACAACCACGTTTTAGAACCAATAGGTATTTTTTAATGGGATTGAACACATTAGCACTTCCACGTCAACTACGACTTCAACTTTAGACCTAAATCCTAAATTCAAAATTGATGTATAAATCCCATCAACCTTAACGCGACAAATGCAAATGCTTATATTTTGCATGTATTTTGACATAAATGTTCTCTTTTGTTTACAAAGATTTTTTGTTTCGCTCTCGAAGTTACATTTTTCAATGTGTTTGACTCGACTTTAAACGATGAAGTTCTCGCTCCTGTCAAATTGATACAATTTAACAGCGTATTTTGTTTTTGGTTCTTGTTTTTATTTATGGTGTCTACAACTTCCGATCATTTCAAGCACGGCAGAAATGTCAAATGTGGTAGTGTGAGTGCAAGTAAGGTGTTTACCTTCGCCGTTTATCTGGGGTAAGAACTAAGAACTGAATGCTCTCAGAGTGCACTGAGCGTGTTTTTTTTGGTTGCATTGTCGCAGAGAAGTGGTCTTCAGTGTATCATTAATATTGTGGTAGCTCTAGCTAGAAATCCCCGCCAACAATAGCTCATTTTTTGGATGTCCGGGTGAAAATGTGAAAAAATGCGTTCCGAGGTACACAAAATTACGATGCCGATATTTGCATTATTGACCGTGTGGCAGGGTATTTTGGGCATAAACTTTTGCAGTGATGCGGTGTGATGATGTAAGCAAACACAAAGGTGCTTTAACAAAAATGTTGTTACTCTGTAATAAAGCAGAACCATAATATTCGAAAGCAGCACAATATTTTAGAATCTGTTTTATTGACCACCTTAAATCTAACAAAAACTCCAACGTCATAGTCAAAAAAAAGTCACGCTGTTCTTCCTTGAACTGTAAACCGCACGTTGCAAATTCTTCTGTTTCAGCGGATGTATGTTCTCTTTATTGCTGAGAGGTTAGTTCAGTCGCTGATTCACATGCTGGAGTGCACTCTCAACTTGATGCTCTAAATTGCCATCAGTTTATAAAGATACTACTTGTTGGTTCCCTCAGGCACCCAATTGATGAACTCTTTATTGAAAATCAGAATTAATGTGTTCGTCCAATGAAATCTCTAAAAATGACAATGACGCCCTTTACAATGCAAAACGAGAAATCTTGCAGAACACAATATTAGTAATTTGCAGAAATCGTATGGAAAAATCATTGTGATTGTTGTAATGAAAACAAAAACTATTGTAGAGGTAAAACTACCAAAATAAAAACATAAAACACAATGAAAACCGTGAACATGGTGAAGCAAATGGCTTGTGCAACTCTTAATACAGCAATTTGCTTCCATTTTCGTTTTTTTTTTATAATTTTGTTATAAATACGCAATCCTATTATATCTTTAACTTTTTAGTGTTTGGATACTCAATGGTGGGACTTTTTTTGTTATAATTCGCTTGATCCTACAATTAAATCAACCGATTTGTTTTCATATGACGTTTTCGCGAAGTACTCTATGTGCGTTTTTTCGTATAAATACGGTACCTATCGGCGCCAGCTCTTAAAAAAAAAACAGTTGTAAGCCACGCTGCACTCACGGCATAGTTGATGTGTAAACATGTAGGCTCGTCAGTGCAGCGATGGCATAAGCCAAGATATATTGGTTTTTCCAGATATTTGATTACCTGCCAGATGCACAGATCTGAAGAATGAAACCAGATCTAATATCAGATTTGGCTTCATTCACATAAAAACTAATATCTTTAATGGTGGATTTACACGGTCACACACACATGTAAGATTAAAGGGATGCTAAATACTAAATATCCGTGTGACTGAAAGGGACAGCATTACTTAACATGCAAAAAAACGTGACACGTATTCAGGTCGGCCATCTTGTTTACGTGGTAGGAATTATGGGAAAGCTATGAATGTTGATATTTTTATAGCGATGGCTTACGAAATTTCGATTTCCTATAAAACAAAATGGGCGCTGCTATCATATGTTTTAATCGCCATAATTCATTTTTGACATTTCTCTGCTTCACATCGCCGATTGTACCTACTCAAGATGGAAAACACTATTAATACGGCAGCCTTTACGAGATCCATGTTTTTATTTACTTTTTAATTCTACTACAACAAAACCGATGAAAATAAATTTGTTTGTTTACATGTGATCTGTCAAATCTCCATAATAATGTTATAGCAAGTTAAAGTAAGTGATATCACTCTTACACCTTATTAGCATTGACTGCGGATAAACGGATCTCTCTTTTCGGTTTTGTTGCAAAAATGCGCGTGCGTGATGGTGTAAATCCACCATAATGCTTTATAAGTTTTGATGATGTGAATTGTTAACCTAAAAAAGGCCTTCCTTATCGACCATAAAATGAACATGAAATTTACCCATCTTCTGGCCGTGTTATGGTCCGCCATTCATTACTCATATATGACTGCTGTCATGTCAATGTCAAAGTCAAGAGTCAACTGTCAAGTTTGAATAAACGGCAAACATTTACGCACTATTTTGTTGTTTTGTTTTCCTCGTCCTGTCGTGTTGAACCTCCGCAAAATGTTCCCGATTTTCAACAAAAAACGTAAGTTAAACTTTTTAATTTATGCACAAAAGAAAAGATATAAGGATTCTATTATTTGTAAACTTCAGGATCAAAACAACAAGACAATATTTCCACAATCGGTTCGGAGTCTACTCCTTCAACATCAACATCAAATTTAGAACCCGAATCCGTAGCTACAGCTCCTCTGATAAATCATACGCAGACGCACCTAGACCCAACAGATAAAGAAGATAGTTTTTCCAAGGAAACAAAAGTAAGTGCAAAAGTACCTACTTAATTTGCCATAGGCAAAAAAGTAATTTTTTTTATATTGCAGCAAAAACGCACACGACTTGCGACACCCTATTCCACTACATGGGAAAGCATCCCAGAACTGAAAGGATGGCTGCAAAGGTCAAGCGATGGAAGGTTTTTGTCTTTTTGTTCTGCTTGTGGAATCCCCCTAAAAGCTTCAGCTGGTAAAAGTGACCTTATTAAACATCACCAAACGGAGGCCCACAAAAAAAATATTGCTTCCAAGAATATTCTACCATCAATGTCAACTTCGTTCCAGGAATTCACTGGCCTGAAGAAAAGTACTATGAAAGCAGAATTGAAAATCGCTGCGCTTGTTGCAGAGCATAATTTGTCATTTGTACTGGCGGATCACCTCGTACAAATGCAAAAAAAAGGCTTTCCCGGACTCACAAATCTGCCAATGCGTAAGTTGTGGAAGAAAGAAAACTAAATCCATCATTAAAAACGTTTTAGGTCTTCAGCCATTTGAAGACGTGTCGAAGATTTTAAGAGTCAATAAGTTTTCTGTATGTGTTGATGAGTCCACAGATGTCTCCAATACAAAGTTGCTTAGTATTGTGGTACGAGTGTGTCTCAAGTTTGAAGCTAAAGACTTTTTTTTGGACTGGTGAAGGTAACAGCTGCGGATGCTATGACGCCTTACTTAGCTATAACGAAATGTTTTGTAGATACAAACGTATATTATAAAAATAACCTAATTGGATTTGCGGCTGATGAGGCAAATGTAATGACGGGTAGAAATAATTCAGTTGCAACTCTCTTAAAAGGTGATTGTCTGAATTTATTTATTGTGAAGTGTATATGCCATTCATTTGCTCTCTGTTCGTCATATGCATGCCTTAAACTAAGTTCATTCGTTGAATCAATGGTTCGAGACATTTCCAACTATGTTCAAAATAGCCCAAAGCGTATAGCTCAGTTTGAGGCTATTATAGTTTTATTAGAAGATAAACCAAAGAAGCTACTGCATCCTTCACAAACTCGATGGCTATCACTTGAAAAAGTTGTTGACCGAATTTTATATCTCTTTGAACCTCTCAAAATTTATTTTGCGATGTGTGCTAATGTTGACCACATCGATAGTGCCGAGAGTATACTGAATTCTTTAAAGAATCCAGTAACAAGGCTTTATTTAGAGTTTTTAAAGTTCGTGCTCCCGGAAATTAATAAGTTAAATAAAATTTTCCAAAGTGAGCAGCCCCAAATCCACAAAGTGTACGCAGACATAAGAGGAATATTAGCTTTATTTTTTGATAGCTTTTTAAAACCCGAGTATTTAATATTTCGAGCTTTAGAAAACGTGGAATATAAAGACCCCAATAACTTTATCGATCTATCTAGTTTGTATTTGGGGGTCAATATAAAAATTATTTTAGAATCTGCAGATTCTATACCAGAAGTTGAATTGTATGCATTCAAGAATAATTGCATTGCATTCTACATAGAGCTATGTGATCAGCTTCTGAAGTGTTTTGATATACAAAGTGAACATTTCCAAGCTCTAGGTTTGCTAGACCCCGAAAAAACGATAAAAAAAAACGAATACTACACTTTTTAAGTTATTCCGTCTGTTTCCCAATATAGCGGCTCATGAAGATCTACAGGCTTTGGATTCGGAATATAGGGAAATCCGCCATTTAAATTTTGTTGAAATTTTTGGGGAAACACTCCAAAATATAGATATACAGGAATTTTGGCGCAATGTTTGCCTAACAAAAAGGGGTGATAATTCCATAGCCTTTCCTCTTATGGCAGCTTTCATTTCTGGGATTTTTTCATTGCCACATTCCTCAGCAAATGTAGAAAGAACTTTTTCGACAATCAATTTGAACAAAACAAAGACCAGAAATAGATTAGCAGTCGAAACTTTGGCAGGAATTCTCCTAACAAAAGGATACCTTGATTTTAATAATGTTGCGTGCTTTGACGTAAATATCAGTGATGAACTGGCTGATAAATTTAGTTCTTCTATGTATTTGTAGTCTGTTTGTCTATTTTTTTTATAAAGACCTGATCAGAATGCGTAGCTGAGACTACGCTTTGTGTCACGTTTGACAATTTTTAACATTTAAGAAACGTCATCCTTGAAATTAAATAATTTCAGCTAAAACTGTCAGCTTCAGCTTAACATTGCGGCCGCTCTTATGAGATTACGTGTGTTAAATTTTTAATCATCTTCAACTTCAGCTACAGTTTCAGCTTCAGCTACGCATTCTGATCAAGTCTTAAGCTTAAATAAGTATAAAGCTACACAAATATAATATGTAATATTTATTTTAGGCATTATGTCATAAATGTCTAAATATCTTAATAGGTATAATATGAAATGTTTATTTTTATAATATTTAATTTATTTTAGTTTTAAAGATACACATAAGAAATGTGATATTTTGTTTCAATTATTATTTTTAACATAAACTACGCATAAGAAATGTGATATTTTTTTTTATGTGCCATGTGCCTACGTACATAATATGTACCTACCACCTGAATTCTAAACAAAGTACAAAATAAATATTAATACTATCTAAACGAATATACTGCTGTTGTCTTTAATGTTTTTTTAAGTTGTTTTTGGGAAATTCAAAAAAAAATTCTATATTCTGCAGAATTTTTTAGTGCCAGACGGTGCCAGATATGAAGTTTCGAAAACACCAGATTTGATTTTCAAGCTTAGAACAACACTGCGTCAGTGTTGCATGTGGAAATATCACAGAGGTTGTGGTTTCGATAAACAACAGATTTGGGTATTGTATTGAAATAAAACCATGATATATATTTAATGTCAACGACAAAATTTATTTAATGTTTGACCGAACAAATAATTGGTTTCTGAAAGCTGAAGTAGGAGACGTACACCGTCGACTCAAGTGTGTCGATGTACCGGGAATATATAGCATCGATTGTCGTTTAAGTGACATTCTTAAATCGGCCATCGGTTACCGAAGTGCAAATCGATATTTTTCCTCTTACCTTCAACTGATGTACAACAAACTACAAGCTATACAACCTCAATTATTCAAAACAAATCTACATCCACACAACTTTCCGGTGTTTCGTAAGGACATAATAAACTCTAAAATTGAACATACATAATTAATAAAAAAAAACAACGACACGCGGTTGTTCTTAAACGGTCACCCATCTACGTACTAACCGCGCCAAACGTCGTTTAATTGCGGTGATAATTGAACATACATAATTAATAAAAAAAAACAACGGCACGCGGTTGTTCTGAAACGGTCATCCATCTACGTACTAACCGCGCCAAACGTCGTTTAATTGCGGTGATCTGTCGAGCAGCGATTAACTCACGTGGTAATGAAAATCTGACGATGACGAAATCTGACGAAATCTGACGATGATGGTGACGCTACATATTTCCAACTAGCCCCTACCGAGAAAAAATATATTTACACATCAACGAGAGCAAAAATGTTTACATATTAAAAAAATATTCTTGCTCTCATTTTACGTTTTAAGTTACACAGCCGAATTAATAAACGCAAATTAAGGGTGATTTATCTTAGCCAATGAATTAAATGGGAAACTTACGATTAATGGTTTTTTAAGTGATACCACACAATTTTTCCTGGTTTTAATTTTTGTTTTCCGTCAATTTCCTTTATTTTTGTTTTGAATGAATAACCTTACATTCCTACCACGTTAAGTGGACGGCTGGAGTTACAGCGCTGTTTCACGGTTAGCCACAACCGATCATCAGACCCCTTCTGTGGTGCTGGTCTGTCTTTTTCCTTCATTTTATCCCGAAATTCCATTTTGGAAGAAGGGGTCTGATGATCGGTTGTGGCTAACCGTGAAACAGCGCTGTAACTAAAGCTGTCCACTTAACGTGGTAAGGAATGTAAGGTTATTCATTCAAAACAAAAATAAAGGAATTGACGGAAAACAAAAATTAAAACCAGGAAAAATTGTGTGGTATCACTTAAAAAACCATTAATCGTAAGATTCTCGACAAATACAATGTCAAAAAGTCTTTCACCCTCTCTATCATCCATTTCAGTCCAACTATGCTTGTCGAAATGGAATAGAATTAGAGAAAACTTAGAAAGAAAAAACCAGAATGAATAACATAATATACTTACAGGAACAAAGTTTGTCCAAGAAAATTGAAATAAAAACTGGATAAACTCGTGGCTTCAATGGCACAGTGCATGAGTGCTTGCCTGATGCTAATGCAGTTGTCGCCAATGGCCGAGATGCGTCGCACTTGTTCGTGTCGAAGGATGATCTTCTGTGCAACTTCGAGTCACTAAAGAATAAAAAGTCGGCGGGGATGGATGGTGTCCCAAACGTCGTATTGAGGCACCTGCCTCTGGAGGCTGTAGATATTTTCACCACGCTGTTTAACAATGCGCTGAATAATGCACATTATCCGGCGCATTGGAAGGTAGCTGTGGTACACCCTATCCCAAAAAAATTTAAAGATAGGACGAACCCTGCCAATCTCCGGTCAATTAGCTTGCTTCCGAATATTAGCAAGGTCTTTGAAAAGGTTGTCAATAGAGCCCTGTTAAAGTGGGTCGAGGACAATAACATAATTCCGGACAACCAGTTTGGTTTCAGGGCGAGGCATGACACTATTCATGCCACGTCGAAACTGGTTTCCGACATTCAGTGGATTAAATGCAAGAACCAATGCACGGGTGCTTGTCTGGTTGATTTTGAGAAGGCTTTCGACACCGAATGGTTAGAGGGTCCCTCTACAAGTCCTCTACAAGTCCTCTACAGGTCCTTTCTACAAGTTGACCAGGCGGGGGATGAACAAACCTTTGCTATATGTAATTTATAATATACTTATGGGAAAGAAGTACGTTGTCAAATGTGGCAACATGACTTCGAGCAGAGTCTTTGAAATTAAAAACGGTTTACAGCAGGGGGCGGTCAATTCTCCGATCCTGTTTAACATTTACACGAGTGATCTGGTGGGTTCACTCAGACATGCTATAGCGTATGCCGACGATTTGGTGGCATACAGATCAGGTCCTAAAATCGAGGTCATTAACATTCTTTTGCAGCGTGACTTCGATCAAATTAAGCGATATTGCGACGACTGGAAGTTGAAAATCAACTTTCAGAAGACGGAAACAATTTTGTTCAGAACACCATTGGCTGGGGCCTCTAGAGATACCAGAAAAAACTGGAAGAAATTGGCCATTATTGGACAAAATGGGCAGCCATTGGCGGTGAAAAGCGTAGTTAGATATCTAGGTATATGGCTTGACCAGTATCTATATTTCGATAGACATATAGTTGCTTGTCTTGCTGGGGCCAAGAAGGCTTATGCTCTGACAAGGAGACTGTTTCATAGCAGTCAACTTGACTCTAGGGTGAAGGTCATTTGCTACGTGGCCCTTATAAGGCCGATCATCGCTTATGGTTGTCCATTGTGGTTTAATATAGCGCCTGGTTATATGGAAAAGATTCGGGTTTTGGAGAGACAATGTCTTAGGACCTGTCTCCGGTTGTTCCGAACGCCTGAATCCAACTATATAAAATACTATCCCAACAAGGTCCTATACGATGGGGCTCAGTTGAATAAGATTGACAATTTCCTCATTAAGGTGACTCGAAGGCACGTTGCAAGGGCGACGGCCAGCGACAATAGTCTGATCTTTGGGGCATACTACCCCAATGAAATGTACATATAGAGAGTACGCTCCTGTCTGGCTTTGTCCCGCCGGAGGCATTTATCCATAGTGATGCAAAAGCGCTGGTACAGACGAGGGATGGTATCCCGGTATTATACCACCGCTACCGCGGCGCGAGAGATAAGCGGCTCATACGCGGCGAGGACGTCGATAATGCTCATGAGCTCCTCCGTTTTAGTACCGCAATAGCGGAGAGGGATAAATTCGACACGGCAAAACAATTCGCCGAATTTTGGTGGCTTTTTGAGGGGGGAGGGGTCAACATGCCTTCCCAAGACGGTGCGTTACTCTAGGTAACATCCTCTTAGTTTATAAGTTAGACTAAGTTAGCTAGGGCGTTTCTGGGAGAGGCCGGGCTCGCCAACTTGTGGTGGTGCTTCCGGGAGGTGATTGGTTCTGTAAGGCATCAGTCAGCTCACGGCAGCGCGTGTGCACGTTGACGACTGCCAGGTGCTCGGAAAGCAATTGGGATTTTGATCACTTGTTTCGTAATGCAACGAGTGATCAGAATCCTAATTATAATTGTAGTTAGAATTATAGTTAGAATATTATAAGTAGCTTTAGTAAGTAGAGTAGGTAGTTTTTAATTTGTTTTTTTATATAAAAATATAAAATTTGATAAAGATGCCGAGTTTTCTTTAAAATTTTCTCGATGAAAACATAATATGTAAGATTAGTTTGTAAAATAGTTTTTAGGCCGAAAGGCAATAATTATAAGATAGAGTTAAGTTTAGGGCGTCCGCATAAGGATCAATAATCTAGAATAAGTATCCTGTTAATTTTAAGTTAGATTTAATCATTTTTGTCTAGTATGTAAGTTGATATAAGCTAATAATTAATAAAAATGAATTTAAAAGTAACCGCGCCAAACGTCGTTTAATTGCGGTGATCTGTCGAGCAGCGATTAACTCACGTGGTAATGAAAATCTGACGATGACGAAATCTGACGAAATCTGACGATGATGGTGACGCTACATATTTCCAACTAGCCCCTACCGAGAAAAAATATATTTACACATCAACGAGAGCAAAAATGTTTACATATTAAAAAAATATTCTTGCTCTCATTTTACGTTTTAAGTTACACAGCCGAATTAATAAACGCAAATTAAGGGTGATTTATCTTAGCCAATGAATTAAATGGGAAACTTACGATTAATGGTTTTTTAAGTGATACCACACAATTTTTCCTGGTTTTAATTTTTGTTTTCCGTCAATTTCCTTTATTTTAGTTTTGAATGAATAACCTTACATTCCTACCACGTTAAGTGGACGGCTGGAGTTACAGCGCTGTTTCACGGTTAGCCACAACCGATCATCAGACCCCTTCTGTGGTGCTGGTCTGTCTTTTTCCTTCATTTTATCCCGAAATTCCATTTCTTCCACTGGGATTCGAACCTAGACCAGCGTCTTCTCAGGCAAGCACTCATGCACTGTGCCATTGAAGCCACGAGTTTATCCAGTTTTTATTTCAATTTTCTTGGACAAACTTTGCTCCTGTAAGTATATTATGTTATTCATTCTGGTTTTTCCTTTCTAACTTTTTTCTAATTCTATTACATTTCGACAAGCATAGTTGGACTGAAATGGGTGATAGAGAGGGTGGAAGACTTTTTGACATTGTATTTGTCGAGAATCTTACGATTAATGGTTTTTTAAGTGATACCACACAATTTTTCCTGGTTTTAATTGTCGTTTTCCGTCAATTCCTTTATTTTTGTTTTGAATGAATAACCTTACATTCCTTACCACGTTAAGTGGACGGCTGGAGTTACAGCGCTGTTTCACGGTTAGCCACAACCGATCATCAGACCCCTTCTGTGGTGCTGGTCTGTCTTTTTCCTTCATTTTATCCCGAAATTCCATTTTGGAAGAAGGGGTCTGATGATCGGTTGTGGCTAACCGTGAAACAGCGCTGTAACTAAAGCTGTCCACTTAACGTGGTAAGGAATGTAAGGTTATTCATTCAAAACAAAAATAAAGGAATTGACGGAAAACAAAAATTAAAACCAGGAAAAATTGTGTGGTATCACTTAAAAAACCATTAATCGTAAGATTCTCGACAAATACAATGTCAAAAAGTCTTTCACCCTCTCTATCATCCATTTCAGTCCAACTATGCTTGTCGAAATGGAATAGAATTAGAGAAAACTTAGAAAGAAAAAACCAGAATGAATAACATAATATACTTACAGGAGCAAAGTTTGTCCAAGAAAATTGAAATAAAAACTGGATAAACTCGTGGCTTCAATGGCACAGTGCATGAGTGCTTGCCTGATGCTAATGCAGTTGTCGCCAATGGCCGAGATGCGTCGCACTTGTTCGTGTCGAAGGATGATCTTCTGTGCAACTTCGAGTCACTAAAGAATAAAAAGTCGGCGGGGATGGATGGTGTCCCAAACGTCGTATTGAGGCACCTGCCTCTGGAGGCTGTAGATATTTTCACCACGCTGTTTAACAATGCGCTGAATAATGCACATTATCCGGCGCATTGGAAGGTAGCTGTGGTACACCCTATCCCAAAAAAATTTAAAGATAGGACGAACCCTGCCAATCTCCGGTCAATTAGCTTGCTTCCGAATATTAGCAAGGTCTTTGAAAAGGTTGTCAATAGAGCCATGTTAAAGTGGGTCGAGGACAATAACATAATTCCGGACAACCAGTTTGGTTTCAGGGCGAGGCATGACACTATTCATGCCACGTCGAAACTGGTTTCCGACATTCAGTGGATTAAATGCAAGAACCAATGCACGGGTGCTTGTCTGGTTGATTTTGAGAAGGCTTTCGACACCGAATGGTTAGAGGGTCCCTCTACAAGTCCTCTACAAGTCCTCTACAGGTCCTTTCTACAAGTTGACCAGGCGGGGGATGAACAAACCTTTGCTATATGTAATTTATAATATACTTATGGGAAAGAAGTACGTTGTCAAATGTGGCAACATGACTTCGAGCAGAGTCTTTGAAATTAAAAACAGTTTACAGCAGGGGGCGGTCAATTCTCCGATCCTGTTTAACATTTACACGAGTGATCTGGTGGGTTCACTCAGACATGCTATAGCGTATGCCGACGATTTGGTGGCATACAGATCAGGTCCTAAAATCGAGGTCATTAACATTCTTTTGCAGCGTGACTTCGATCAAATTAAGCGATATTGCGACGACTGGAAGTTGAAAATCAACTTTCAGAAGACGGAAACAATTTTGTTCAGAACACCATTGGCTGGGGCCTCTAGAGATACCAGAAAAAACTGGAAGAAATTGGCCATTATTGGACAAAATGGGCAGCCATTGGCGGTGAAAAGCGTAGTTAGATATCTAGGTATATGGCTTGACCAGTATCTATATTTCGATAGACATATAGTTGCTTGTCTTGCTGGGGCCAAGAAGGCTTATGCTCTGACAAGGAGACTGTTTCATAGCAGTCAACTTGACTCTAGGGTGAAGGTCATTTGCTACGTGGCCCTTATAAGGCCGATCATCGCTTATGGTTGTCCATTGTGGTTTAATATAGCGCCTGGTTATATGGAAAAGATTCGGGTTTTGGAGAGACAATGTCTTAGGACCTGTCTCCGGTTGTTCCGAACGCCTGAATCCAACTATATAAAATACTATCCCAACAAGGTCCTATACGATGGGGCTCAGTTGAATAAGATTGACAATTTCCTCATTAAGGTGACTCGAAGGCACGTTGCAAGGGCGACGGCCAGCGACAATAGTCTGATCTTTGGGGCATACTACCCCAATGAAATGTACATATAGAGAGTACGCTCCGGTCTGGCTTTGTTCCGCCAGAGGCATTTATCCATATTGATGCAAAGGGGCTGGTACAGACGAGGGATGGTATTCCGGTCTTATACCATCGCTACCGCAGCGCGAGAGATAAGCGGCTCCTCCATGACGGGGACGTAGCCAATGCTCATGAGCTCCTCCGTTTTAGTACCGTAATATCGGAGAGGGATAAATTCGACACGGAAAAGCAATTCGCTGAATTTTGGTGGCTTGTTGAGGGGGGAGGGGTCAACATGCCCTCCCAGGACGGTGCGTTACTCTAGGTAACATCCTCTTAGCTTATAAGTTTAAGTTAGCTAGGGCGTTTTTGGGAGAGGCCGGGCTCGCCAACGTGTGGTGGTGCTTCCGGGAGTTGTCTGACGCTGTAAGGCTTTAGTCGGCTCACGGCGGCGCGTGTGCACGTTGACGACTGCCAGGCACCCGGAAAGCAATTAGGATTTTGACCACTTGTTGCGCAAGGCAATGAGTGCTCAGAACCCTAATTATAGTTAGAATATGTTAAGTAGTTTAAGTAAGTAGAATAGGTAGTTTGTAGTTTGTTTTATATAAAAAATATAAAATCTTAATAATGATACCGAGTTTTATTTGATTTTCTCGACGAATACATATGTAAGATTAGTTCGTAAATAGTTTTTAGGCCGAAAGGCAATAATTATAAGATATAGTTAAGTTTAGGGCGTCCGCATAAGGACCAATAAATAAGAATAAGTATCCTGTTAATTTTAAGTTAGATTTAATCATTTTTGTCTAGTACGTAAGTTGATATTCAGTAACAATTAAAAAATGAATTTAAAAGTAAAAAGTAAGAGTGCTTGCCTGAGAATACGCTGGTCTAGGTTCGAATCCCAGTGGAAGAAATGGAATTTCGGGATAACATGAAGGAGAAAGACAGACCAGCACCACAGAAGCGGTCTGATGATCGGTTGTGGCTAACCGTGAAACAGCGCTGTAACTCCAGCCGTCCACTTAACGTGGTAAGGAATGTAAGGTTATTCATTCAAAACAAAAATAAATGGGAAAACTTAATAAAAACAAATTTTTTGAAGTTAATTGAGATTGATAAACATGGAATCAACTAATTCACTGAAGTAGGTGAATTAACGAGTAATTAAAGGTGGGAGAATCAAAGGAATCAGGAAAGAAAAGTAAGTTTTTTATTAATAGGCAATAGTTTCCCGATTTTATTTGCAGAAAAATTAAGTTATCAAACTATGCGCAGAAATTAGATACAGTAAATAGGAATAACTATTTTGCAAAGTTCTCATTATTTGCAAACAAAGACCCGTATGTTTTGAAATAATCAGAGCAGTGTTTGCCTATAAATGTCGACGTAAAAGAAAATCACTACTAACTGCATTCAAAGAATATAATAACCAATGCAAAATTGGAAGCTAGTTGACTGTTTGCAAGGATATACATTTCTGGTTTTGTCAAAGGTGAGTCTAAATATCGTTACTGCTTCTAATTTGCTTCTATTTATATCCATATATTTTGTAGTCCATTTAGCTATATTAAAAACACACTACTCGTCCACTTATTTAAACAGTTGTAAAGTGTAAATACTTAACCAAAACCTTCCTGGTCTGCAAGTTTGGATGGCAGTTGACCAAGCTGTGTTGCTGGAGTAGGGGAATGCTGTAGCCACGTTGAAGCAAGATATTGCCAAGAAAATCTAGTAAATAATACAAAAACCCAAAATATATACACAATACAAAAGGTTACACATGCCACAAATTTAATACAAATTTATAAACATATAATGAACAATAACATTTAAATCGATTGGAATTTATTTGAAATTTATTTTTATAATTGGCTTTCCTTTATGTTTCGGCAACGGACGTTCGGGCTTATTGGAAAGTAACTTCCTGTTCCTGTTAATCCAAAATAGGTGTCATGTGAGAAAAAAATGGAGTAATTCGGTAAGACAAGTTCCGAGGAAGCAGACTCATCCAGCGACAAATGCGGATGCAGCTGATTTCTTAGATTTGCCCGCGAACCTGCAATAATGTACAAATCAGGTTAATAATTTGTTTCCACTTTCTATTCTTTTACACAATTTGGCAAAATGTTCTGAGCATATTCGGGTATAATTGAGTTCTTGAAATTTTTTTTTGTTTATTGCTGTGAATCGGAAAAATCAAACATTTATACCACGTCCAGCTTGCTTGTAGCAACCCACCGCAGAACAATGTAACACAATTTTTTGAATATTCATTGCAAAATTATTCAACTTTCTGGCTCTAAATTCCAAATCTTCACCCTATTACTGCCAATGAATGTGTTTGCTGACATTTGACACATACATTTTTAATGTGTAAAAATTTTTGCTCTCGTTGATGTGTAAATATATTTTTTCTCGGTAGGGGCTAGTTGGAAATATCTAGCGTCACCATCATCGTCAGATTTCGTCAGATTTCGTCATCGTCAGATTTTCATTACCACGTGAGTTAATCGCTGGTCGACAGATCACCGCAATTAAACGACGTTTGGCGCGGTTAGTACGTAGATGGATGACCGTTTCAGAACAACCGCGTGTCGGTGTTTTTTTGTATTAATTATGTATGTTCAATTATCACCGCAATTAAACGACGTTTGGCGCGGTTAGTACGTAGAAGCGCGACCGTTTGAGAACAACCGCGTGTCGTTGTTCTTTTTTTATTAATTATGTATGTTCAATTTTAGAGATTATTATGTCCTTACGAAACACCGGAAAGTTGTGTGGATGTAGATTTGTTTTGAATAATTGAGGTTGTATAGCTTGTAGTTTGTTGTACATCAGTTGAAGGTAAGAGGAAAAATATCGATTTGCACTTCGGTAACCGATGGCCGATTTAAGAATGTCACTTAAACGACAATCGATGCTATATTTTCCCGGTACATCGACACACTTGAGTCGACGGTGTACGTCTCCTACTTCAGCTTTCACAAACCAATTATTTGTTCGGTCAAACATTAAATATATTTTGTCGTTGACATTAAATATATATCATGGTTTTATTTCAATACAATACCCACATCTCTTGTTTATCAAAACCACAACCTCTGTGATATTTCCACATGTAACACTGACGAGCCTACATGTTTACACATCAACTATACCGTGAGTGCAGCGTGGCTCACACCTTTTTTTTAAGGAAATCCAAATCCCAGAGCAGAAAAGTGGTGTCCTTAGTTTCTCTCCAATAATGGGTGGCGTATGTTGTTGTTCTCCATGAAGATTGAACCTGCACTGCACTGGTCAGAAGTCAACATACCGTAGAATTATTTTGTTGAATTCCAACCGAATATAATTTATAGGAAAATTTTCTTATTCTCGTACAGGTGTCGAATAGATGTCGCAGGTCCTTTGGTAGAAGTCCATGGTTTAACAGAGTGTGGAAAAGAGTATGATAATGTATGTATTTCTATTGTAGTTTAATTGTTGAGGGAAATTGATGTAGTTGCAATTAATTATTAAGTTATGTTTTGGGAACATTGCAATTACTCTTATATGAACGTCTAGCGCACAGACGTAGTAGGGCGGAACAGTGCTAGCAGAGGTTAAATCTTTTGCTGGAACTGTAATAATAAAGGGCACTTACAAAGACTGTGCAGAGCTCCACCCAGACACCAAACAGAAGGTGGGCTATGTTACTGGTTTTCCGAGCCAAACGTGTATGTACTTAATGTAAGGTAAACATATTTATGTTTCAATCCAAAAAATTGTTTCCTGTCATATCACACTTAAGGTGCGACAAAACTAATAAGACCAATTAAAACACCTATATGCATATGGGGTTTTAAAATTTACCTCAATGGCCCGATATTGCAGGCAACATCTCATAACGGTTAAAATAGGAAGCTAAGAGCTTTGAATTTGATATTAGAATTGATAATTAAACGCTTAACCAAAAACTCAATGTCCTCAAACAAATTAGAGCACCACCTAAATAAATTGGGACCTGAAAGGGTTAACTGAAACGGCAATTCGCCACAATTTATTTTTCACTTATGCAGATTTCGGACAGCTGAAATAAATGCACACGTAACCAGAGTTACTAGTACAATTGAAAAAAAATCTTCAATTAACCAATAAGGATATCCGAGGAATACTAATCACGCGATTATATATTTTATTAAAAAAATCACCCTCAAAACGAAACAATTACATCTTGAAATACAATGGTGGGCTCTATCTGTTACTTTATTTCAGTACCGATGAGTTATTTAAGAATAAACTAATAAATTTTGTAGAAATAATTCATTCAGTTACCAGGTTATTTATATGCAAATTGTAAGAACAATGCTTCAAATCGTGTAGAAAACATCTTTTTATTAAAACACTTCCTTATTATGAACATGTATACTTTAAACATTTGTAAGTCAGGTGAGAAATGATTAATCTGGAAAATTTTACCACCGTCCGCGTCCTCCTCCACCACCACCACCACCACCACGTCCTCTTCCACCACCTCCACCGCCTCGACCAAATCCACCACCGCCACCCCGTCCGAAGCCTCCACCGCCACCACCACGACCACCACCGCCGCCTCGTCCACCGAATCCTCGACCACCGCCGCCACCTCTACTAAATCCGCCACCTCCTCGACCACCGCCAACACCTCCAGCTGGACCCTTCCTTTTAGGACCTTTTGGCTGTGGAGCTTTAGGCAGGAACCTAGCAATTGGCAGCAGTTTCTGCGGATCAATAAAAAGTTTCTCGCTCTTTTTAAAGCTATTGGCCTTCATGTTGTCAGACAGTTTTATTGAAACAGAATAGTCTTTTATGGTGCCGAAGATTTCATCAATTTTACCAATCTGTTCTTTGTTTTCAAGGTAAATGGGTGCATTGAAGTACGGCACATCGTCAATTTCAACTTTACACACTAAATCATCCTGGCATGGGTAACTAAAATGTCCCAGGGCAATGACGCGTTCTGGTGGGCCAGTGTCAAAGTTTCCGCGGCCACCCCCACCTCCACGACCTCCTCGACCACCACGGAATCCACCCCCACCGCCTCCACCACCACCTGGAAAACAATTCGTATTTGGTTAGAACTTTGTAAAAACGCTGCAAGATTCTCACTTTACCTCGTCCACGAAAGCCTCCTCCACCACCACCTCCACCACGTCCACGGAAAGCCATTTTTGCTGTTCTATTCTTTCTAAGCTTGGGAACGATACAATATTATAGCTTTATTAATGCCAAAATGCCTTTCAAATTTAACGTAAACTTCGCCAGCTAACGAAAAGGTCCACGAGGTTATTTGAAAAACAAAACTTAAGTTTTGACACACACGTGTGTCGGTAGTATCGTTCGTATTATCATCCATTAAGCGTCTACACTTATCCCGTTTACATGAGAGATTCAACCCGGATTCAATTCGAATGAAATTCCATTTAAATTCAGATTGAACGATTCACTCAATCCTATCAAAAAAATGTTGGGATTTTGGTGAAAATCATTATGTAAACGCGAATTGAAAGATCGAGATAGATAAGTGAGAGACCGCCCTCTTTGTGTTGTGTTCATTTAACTGGGATTTTTGTCGCCATTCAGCTGATGTTTCTTTTGTTCTCATTTGATACTGACGTTCTAGCGAAGTACTCTTTCCACACAAATGATTCAAATTGTTCCTAAGTTGTGTTCGTTTCAATGTGTTTGGTGTTCCCCTTTTTACGAATCGCTATAACAAGCCTTACAGTCACGCAAACCTATAGCGACGATGGTAATTAAAAATTGATAACATACACGCCTATCACAGAAACCGTCATACTAGGAATTTCAATTTCAATTTAATAAGTTAAACGTTAATTGTCAAACTCCGCAGACTGCGCGGTGTTTCTTTCTCGCCATGCTTTCTAATTTTGTTTTAGATAACTTGTTTACTGTCAACGATGTTGGTTTGAAGTAGATGCTGGGTTGATGGAAAGCAAATAGATTGTATCTTGATATGATGCATTGTGGATGAACGTACAAAGGTAATAACGCATAAGTTGATGGATTGCTAATGATATTTATTATTGGGCCTTTATACTTATAATTAATAACATAGATATGATAACATATTCTTATTACTAAGGTGAGTCAGCATGGTGTCGCGATCGATGTTGTTGTTTGACTTCTAAGTGGGTCAGTTGGCTGAACGCGATCTATTGTCCCTAGGATGCTGATTGTTGTCATTTAGTGGTTCAGCTGGGTGATATGTTCGTTGCATCCAAAAGATGTGTTTAATGAATAAAAGATCAGAACAGAACAGATCAGATCAACCCACATGAGCGAAAACTGTCAGATCAAGTTAGAACAAAAAAGTACAGCTTCATGTGACAGCTCTCATATCAGTTGTTGAATTCCAAAATCAATAAATCCAAATGAAAAGTGAGATTCAAAGTTGCTTGTGATAAATAAAATAAAATGAATACTTCAGACTTTTTAATACTCAAGATGTTGGAGGATTCTGGCAGTAGCATCTTGTTAAGTTCGTCGGATATTACAACATCGGATACGAGCAATAGCGAATTTCATACCAAACAAACAAATCAGCTGACATCAGTGACATTTGACGTCTTCAATTTGACAATTTTCACGCAGTTGCCCTTCCTCAAAAGAAGGTGCAGAAAATCCTGTACTTAACTGAGCTGGACAGCGTCATGGAACACAAAGTGACAGAATGTAAAACATTTTGGGGCAAGATTTTTGCTCATGGAACACAAAATCCTGTACTTTTCTGATCTTTTCTGTACTTTTCTGTGCAGCTCAGGTTCATTAAACACACCTAATGTGTTGCTTAACAGTGCTTTCGCATTTCAAGGAACGATAGCAATTACGCGAAAGCGGAAGTTTGCTTCAAGTTATTCTTTTCGCTGCTTACTTCTCGTTCGTTAACGCTTTAGAAACCGTGTGACATCAAAACTGAAGTTTAAGAATCTGAAATCAACTTCCAGAACCTCAAGAAATATTATGTAATCGCAGTGGCTCAGTGGTGTGTAGTACGTTGGACTACTAAGCCAGGGGTCTCCTGTTGAAATCTCGACGCCCAGTAAGAAATTATTTTGTTTCTACAGTTTTTATTAAGTAAACAGAATCGCTATCAATTCTTCACTATCGTCATTATTGATCGTTAATATTAAATAATTTGCAAAAATGACTATTTAAATCGACAATAAGTCTAACTAACAATTCCATTTCTAAAAGTCAGATTAGGCTGCCGGGAGGGGAAATTCGGCGGAACTTCAGGAATCTCCTCTTAAAGAACTATACGGCTTAACTGGGACACACTGTATATATATACGCATGTCATTCGTGATCATCGCAAATATCTGATTAAATTAATTGGGAGAAAATGACATCTGAATAAAAAAATATAGCTTCAACTGAAACAACATCATTCGTCAAAGTGAGCAAATCGGCTGGAAGTAGGTTTTCCAAATCGCTTGGTTCTTTTTATTTTATTAATTATATTAATTAAAGGGGCTCTCATTAAGGACTTGACAACTTCTTTTTTTAAATAAAATGCAAACTACTTGATATATCTCAGAAAAAAATGCATTGGTTTGAATTACTATCAAAACATTCATGAATTGAATTCGATTTCGTTCATATGTCCACCACGGGAACGTATGCAGTGGTCGATATGTTGAACCCAATTTTCGATGACAAATCGAACGTATAGGATGACCGAAAACGGTTTGTAATTCATCTATTACGGCTGGCACACATCTAGGATGAATTAAGATGCTTTGAACCGATCTTTTTGCAATGTCTTTCCGACATTTTTTAGACGTAGCATATTTTTCAGAGTACCATGTATGTGGCTGGCGGTGGGTTATGTATGTCGGTTGACCGCTGGTTGACATGTTGAGCTTATATACTAGTGAGTGGTTGTTGAGGCTGAGTTACTCTCTGAGTTGAGCTGAGCTTACTCTATTTCTCTCTCTGGATGTCTTGATGTGTGTAGACTATACAATGTTGGCTGCGACTGGGTGACAACTGCACCATGGTTCTTTGAATGGCTGGCATTTAAAATGTCTAATGGTGGTTGCATCTGACTGGTAGCATTGAACCGTTTCTATGTAGGGATACTGTCACCCAGACATAATTTAGCCTTCGGATAATTATGGGCTGCGTTTAGGTCAAATGTTTGAGGCTGACCTCAGCTCTCATCAAATAAATCGACAACAAAACCAATTTACATAAACCAAATAAAAATAAAAGGACAAAAAACACTACTTACACAAATAAATAGCACAAAAAAGACACTTAAACAATTTACGCTACAAAAATTATTAGAAATTCCTTGTCCAAATCGATGGCGATGATCAAATATGACAGAATTCGCTTCACTAAATTTCAATAAATTGCATACGTTCATAAAGTCGTTATGCTGGCATTCGCGTTTATTGGCCTATTACTCTACTTGCAATTTGGTCAATTGTATCTATCAAGATCAGCACGATCTTGTGTGGTCATTAGATCATTAGATTATTTTAGATATGTTCATTACACTACATGACCCTATTTTGACAGCGAGAACTGTCAGAAATGGTATTAGTTGCCCATTTGGCATACAGTCTGATCTTACCTTAAGTTCGATGAAAGCGAAAGTCTCCAATTCCATGCGAAAAACAGAAATTTCCAATTCTGGGAATCCGCATACGAATAATTCTCATCTAATGTCACTCGCCTGTGTTTCCCATGCGGATTAACTTCTCGCATTCTGAATTTCGAGTTTGACACCTCACCCCAAGTATGGTTTGACCCAAACGGTTTGTTTTTTGTTGTGTGTGTGACATGCTTTGTTATTTGCACAAATGAGTCAAATTGAACAGAACTAAAAAAAAATAATTAAAATGGAAGCAGCTGAACAAAAAAGACTTATGTTCATGTTAAAAAAGACCAAAACAAGCATTGCTCTACTTCTACTATTTAATTTCGTCCTTTTTCGATTTCATTGCATTCTTTGCACAACCTGTTAATTTTGTCTACTTGACGTTATTAAAATTCTACCGCATGAGTGGGGAATACAATTTTCGCAGAGGTAAAAAAAACTCCTTACAGTTTTGAGAATGCCAATTTTTTAGCTATGCGAAAATTACAGGTAGATTTGCTCATGTACGATTTATGCAATGCGGATTTTGAGAATTGGGTCATGGGACCTGTTTCACAGATCTTACAACACATACATTTTCATCATGCATAATAAAACACATACAACGTTCTCTTTTAAAGATTTCATTGGAACTGTTGTATGATAATTTCTTTTATTTGTATGAAATGTATGATTTTGAAGATAAAGATATCATGTGGAGTACTATTGATTTGTCCCAATAACGGATTTTAGCAAGAAATATAGGACAAGCATCCCAGACCAAGTCGACTAGGAGGAAAGCAAATCTTAAATAAAGACGTCATTGTATATACAATCACCGGTCCGACACAGCGAACGGCACGGTTGCAGGAATCTTCTCAGATGAACCTGCACTCAATATCACGCTCTGACTTCCTGACTACTGCAGTTTACTTCAGGTCGAAGTCATGGCAATCTGCGAAGCAGCATACAGACTCTATATGTGCCCGTTAGATGGCAGAACTATCGTTATCTACATAGACAGTCAGTCAGCAATAAAAGCCCTAGAAACAACATCAATAATATCTAAGTTGGAAAACAATGCCGCGAATCTCTAAATGAAATCGCTCACAGATGTACCATTTCAATCTGCTGGGTCCCGGACACAGTGATATTCCAGGCAACTGCAAGGTGTATGAGTAAGCCAGAAAATGAACCGCACAAGACCTCTCTGAGAACAGAGAGCCATTGCATTCTAGGCAGACACGTCAACAGAATGCGAGTACTCTCCAGCGACTTCTGCAGAAGTTTCAGAGAAGGAAAAGGAAACCATCACACACCTCGTGTGTTACTGCTTTGCACTAGCCAAACAAATTCTTGGCAACTATTTCTTTGAAGATCAAAGCGATCTTAGCGAGACAGATGATTGCTGCATAAAAAAATTCGTCACAAAATCCAAATCTTTTTTCACGGTTTGACTGAAACAGTCATCTTAAAACACTGTTCTTCCCGCGGATTAAAAATGAAAAAGGAGTTCCAGAAGCCTTTCTCCGCTGCGCTGTGTATTGGCACCAGTCTGGGGTTTGAACTGATAACAGTCATTCGGCTCCTAACACATGGTTCTAGAGTCGGGCTCTGCTCGACTGCACTTTTTTTTATAGTAAAAGGAAACCCAAATCCCAGCGCACTCTGACGCGGTAACGGTCCATTGTACTACCAGGCAGAAATTTTGGTGTAGAAATTGGAGAAAACATGGTGTCATTTTTTCCCTCCATTAGTGGATGGCGTATGTTATTTTTGAATTAAATCTTCCTAAATCTGGTTTCAATCCGAATTGAATTCCATGTAAACGCAGATAAAGGATTCACTCAATAGACCTTTTCACCAAGCTATCTCTTGGTAAGTGCCCAATCCCTTTCTTAAACGTCAGAAGCAAATTGTATGATCAAATTGCAGAAATTTGCATAAATCGTATGGAATAATCATTGTCATTGTTAATGAAATGAATATTAAAGTGAAAAAAGAAGCGATTGAAGGGTAAAAACTAATAAATTATAGAGAAAAAACGTGAGAAAGTATGTTAAAGCAAAAAAAAAAGCAATACAAACAGTGAACATGTTCACCAAAAATGTGTGTGAATAAAATGTACGTTTAGAAAACTTTTCAACTTATTTGCTTCCAAAAAAAAATTTTTTTTTTGCTATTACGCGATTGTCACGGTTTCATATCTTAATATATTGTTAACTTTTTAGTATTCCAAAATTGTGATTGGATACTCCTTCTTAGTTCTGGAAATTTGTTTTTGTTATAATTCGCTTTGATATAAATAAGATATTCGCAACAAAAACATTTTTTGCCACAACTAAGCGATTCTCACTTTTTCAGTTTTATTTTTTGTACACAATTATATTATGATGTTACCTTTTTAATATTCCAAAACGTGGTTTGGATACTCCTTCTTAGTTTCGCATTTTTTTTTTTTTAAATTGGCTTTGTTATAAACTTTTTAGGAAATATGTGAGAAGAACGTATTTCCCGCCATGCAAATTCGCCATTGTTTTCCTTCATTTCATTTGGCTGTTTTTTTTTTTTGTGTTCATTTGACACTGACGTTGTCGTGAGGAACTCAATCAACTCAATCGCTCAATTCGGTGAGAGCGAAAACCAGCTTCGAAAACCAATTCAGTTTCAATTCGTTCATGTAAACGTACTCTATTCGAGTTATAAATTCACAATGTTTAAAATAATTGTGAACTATTTGATCTACTTTACCGGTTACCGCTTGTTTGATGAAATATGGATGAATTTTTGACAATACCACTAATTCGTAATTTCTAACCTATATGGGAAAATAACGAAAAAGCAATTAATAAATTACACAATGTTGTCTTTTTCGCAAAAATTGTCCAGCTCCATTACACAAATATTAGTCTCATTGCACAGAAAATCACCAACAGCAAGCTATGCACGTCCGTTTTCAGTGACAACATTGCGGCAGTGTGCTGCAAGTGAGCTAACAAAAGCAGTTGAGTCACCGAATCAAGCGAGGGAGGATGTAGAATTGACTGCAGAAGAGATAAGGAGACAAAGTTTGGATCGCACCAAAGTTATACCTGTAGAAACAAGCATTAGATACTTGAAGAGTGCAGCGTACGAAGAAACTTACGGAAATTTCTTAGTTTGGCAACAATACCGGTAAGTGGAGTGGATTGATGCAAATTTCTTTATTGGAATAAAGATTGCTTCACCATTGTCATGTGGTTGAAGAATATTGTCATCAAGCTAAACAAGTTCAAACTTAGTATGTATGGAATTGCACAAGAAGAATAAACGTAATTTGTTTTTATCTGTGCAACTCGTACATAATGTACTTCCTTCCCACCTAATTTTCCGTAGCCAGCTTATCGTTTGATTTTTTTTATATATTTACAGTCGAAACCACAAAGGTTTGTTCGCCCCGTTAAAAACGCGAAAGACCTGCATTCGTCAAGGAAAGATTTCCTGCGGCAATCCATGTCCCATTTGCCGTGATGAATACCTGGTACTTGACCATAGAAACGTAGATCTTATCAAACAATTTATATCTGCACAAACTGGTGGCGTGTTAAGCTACTCAAAAACTGGCCTCTGCCAAAGAAGGCATTTCGAGTTGCTTGTAGCCGTCGAGAGGGCCATGGATCAAGGTCTTCTGACGTTTGACGTGCCATTCAGACAGTTCGATTACTTAGAATATTATTCGCATTTGAAGGAGAGGCAAAACGCCTAATTCCTTCCCGAATCCCAACGTTTATTCTAGTTAAGATGACAACAAACGGCAAACAATCGGAAGCGGCAACATTTGTAGTTGTGGGTGGTGGAATCGCTGGGGTATCATGCGCCGAAACAATTTCCTTCCTCTGTCCCACAGAAAAGATTATCCTACTCTCACAAACGTCTCTTATTAAAGCTGTTACCAATTTGGTGCCTCTCGCCAAGCATATTCTCAAATTTGATGTCGAAGAACGTGACGCAGACAGCTCCATAAAAGATCAAATCAACGTCATCGTCGATAAGCTGAAGTTCATTGATTCCAAGCAGAAACGAATAACAACGGATACAGGTCGCGAAATTTCGTATAACTATCTTTGCCTGTGTACAGGAGCTCATCCGAAGCTAATTGAAAACCACAGCAAACATGTGATCGGGATTCGAGATACCGACTCAGTGTTAGACTTCCAGCAGCGTCTCAAACAATCGCGTCGATTGGTGTTGGTGGGTAATGGAGGTATCGCGTCGGAAATTGCATATGAAGTGAAGAATATTGAAATTCATTGGGTCATCAAAGATGCCCACATATCGTCTACTTTTGTCGATCCAGGGGCGGCACATTTCTTCCAGATAAGCCGTGACCAAGTCGGCGAGGCTGTTAAACCTTGTATCTTCAAACGAATGCGATATTCTACGGAAGAAAGCACGTCCCAGGCAAGTAAAAGGGGAGCAGCTCTCGGTCCGGATTGGCATAGGAAAATCAACGTAGTTGGCAGCCAATCTGACCTCAAAGAACCTGTGAAAATCCACCCTAAAACTGAAATAAAATCCATTAAAGAAACGCCTACCGAGGAATATCCTCTCCTGGTTACTTTAACTAATAACGAATTGATCGCCGCTGATTTTCTTGTATCGGCAACTGGAGTTGACCCTTGGTTAGACTTTCAGTGCGATAGCACATTCGCCAGAGGTCCAGAAGGGGGCATTACTGTTAACGAAATGATGGAAAGCAGCATCCCCGGAATTTTTGCTGCTGGTGACGTATGCCATGCAGGCTGGGACCTAGCTGTACATTGGTTTCAAAAGCGACTTTGGACGCAAGCGCGGCAAATGGGGGGGATGGCTGGTCGCAGTATGGCGGCCACGTTCTGCGGCGATAAAATTTATCAGGATTTCTGCTTTGAACTCTTCGGACACGTAACCACGCTGTTTGGCTACCAAATCGTTTTGCTGGGCAAATACAATGGGCAGAATTTGGGGCAGGACTATGAAATATTGCTGCGAATGACACCGGGAAAAGAGTACATCAAGTTTGTCCTGCAAAGGGGCAAGTTGCAAGGAGCCATCTTGATTGGAAATACTGGGCTGGAGGAAACATGCGAGAACTTGATATTGAATCAAATTGATTTGACACCCTTTGGCAATGATATTCTGAATCCAGACATCGACATTGAGGATTATTTTGATTAATTCAGATGTGTGTGCGTATTTGATTGTTTGTTGAATAAAGAAATATGTTTAAACAATGAAAAATGTAACTTTAAACGAGGATATTCCTCTATCCTCTTTTTTTCTTGGGCGAAAGGCGGAAGGATTTATTGCTTCAGAGGTTGTATCGCTCCCAGGAAATTTAAAATAAAGCTTATTCGCTGCTTTATCTCTTGCAAAAAATGAAAACAACATTCAAGCGTATAACCTGCCATGAGAAGCTTCTAAAAAGTGCAGTTCGGTATCGGCTCGGTAGCCAATCTATGTGCTGTTAATAGTTGTTGGGTAAAATAGAAATGAATATTAGGCATTAACGGCCCATACAAGCCCTAAAACTTAGCTTCTCCAACCTCTTTCCAAAGTGGAAGGGACCTACAATTTTAAGCCCAATTCAAACGGCAATTTGAGAAGCGGCAATTGATACTGTTGGATGTTTGTCAGACGTTCGCAAGAGGTGAGGCAGTGGAAAAACTCAAGATGTTAGTTGGCTCCGGCGGAATTTAAACTGGGGACCTTTCGGTTAGTAGTCCAACAGACTAGTGAATGGGCCTTCCAAATGGTGGTTTCGTGTTGTTGGATTATGGTAAGCATTGACCTAGTATCAACCCGACGACGCCCAGTGCCGCAATTAAAGGACCCACCGTAGTAGTCGGAACGGTTCGTACTCCCCTGTCCGAAACGGCTAAGATTTCCCAAAATGAAGCACGAGTTTGGCAACTGTTGATGTGGAATGGTTTATTATAATTTCAGATAATGTTCTGCATCAATTTTCACTTTAGGAAATTAACATTTGCAAATTTAAGGTTTTTCCATACAAATTTATTTAATTAACCACTGACAATATCAAAATGGCTGAATGGGTGGGTGTGTAATTGGTGATAACAAAAATGAAAATTTGCATATGTCCAACCACGCACCTAACCCATATCTAACAGCACAGACTACCTATTGTAGGTAGTCTGTGCATACACATTGTACTGTTTATGGGATCTACTTGCGATTTCTCAATCTCTCATAGACTAGTTAATACATGCACCCACAATTTAGCTCTGAATGCTGCTATTTGCTGAACATCTTCTCAATGGAATTTATTGACAGAGCAAGATTAAAAACGAAAACATTTTTTTCGGATTTTTACGCGTATCCTTGAGCGATATTTTGTGCAAAAGTTGTTTCCGTTAAAACTGCTCGCTCCAATTTGGCAAATCAGTCCCGAAATCGCTAAGGAATATTTGAGTGGAAGCGTCCACACTTTAGCATGAACAGGTTGCTTTGTTTATTATATATATATGTACTGTTTATAAACTCAAAAGCTAACAGTGAACCCAAGAAAGGGGGTTGCATTCCGCCCTAATACACATTGCACTGTTTATAGTAATACGAACCCACAATTAAATAGCACTGAATGTTGCTATTTTCTGAACGCATTCTAAATGGAATTTATTGACAAAACTTGTGTTTATTCCCCTACAACAAGAAAACGATGGATGCAAACGAAATATTAAAATAATACTTCTTCCAAGCTCCATTCATATTGTATCTAAGCTCATTTACAAGTTCAGTAAAGTAGCACACATGCACGCTTATACATTTAATAAAATCTGTAAATAATTCTTAAGAAACTAATGAATACAATTATTTACAGAAAAATAGATCCTAGCTCGATGTTCCACGCCATAGCCTAACCTTAATACATTTAGCTCACACATGCAGCATTTGAGTCAATGTGACGTCTTCTTATCTTGGTTACGACTACTATAAATAAGAGAATGTAAACAGTTTAAATCATAAATACTTGCAATATCGTACAAATAAAAAAATAAGAAATTGTCTACTTCTTTGCTAAGGCAAATCCAAGTCCCACCAAGCCGCCAACTAGAAGAGCTGCTCCACCTGCTACTGCCGCCCCTTTCATTAAATCTTTGTCTTGCTGTTCTTTTATATATTTCTATTTAAGACAACACAATAAGAAAACAATGTGAAAACAAAGGCTGACGTGGGCTTACTTGAAGTGAAAGAATCTGCTCATTATTAGGTTCCACTTGCAAGAATGCTTTGCAATACTTCATACCCTCTATGTACTGCTTAATACGTGTGTTTCCCAAGGCTAAATAGTAGATGTAATCCCTTTTGTTAGTTGGATCGTTTCTAGCTAACTCTTCAAGCAAGTGAATTCCCTTAATTGTGTAAAATTATATTGATGAAGAGAACCTGTGAAATCAGAGTAGTAACCTACCTTACGAATGTCATTTGTGTAAGCGCTGCGAACCAAACAAAATGCGTATTCGAATGTGGTCTCATTTGAAACATTTTCACCGTCTGTGTACTTTTTTTCGAACTTCTGTAAATATTTAATTTCACAACAAAAGTTTCTGCTTTAGAAATTACCAGAACTACTCACCTCCAATTCAGCCGCTGCGACGACATCATTCAAAAGTTCTTCCATGATGAATTTATTCACCTAATACCTTTGGAAGTTGTTCACAACTTTGGACAATAGTTATTTAAAGTTTTTGTTTTGGTTTAAAATTTACAGAACTTTATAAGACAAAAGGCGAACGAAAGATGTATCACGTATGATGTGCTGATGAGTCAGAAAAACGAGAAGTTTATGGGGATGTACCAAGTAACAAGTAGTGTTTCAATGACAGCTGACAGTATAGGGTGTTTATCATTGATTTATTATACATAGATCCTAGAGATGTCCTAGATCATGGTTTTGCAAACACATTTATAACTGTGAGTTTGATTTTTGATTCACTGTAAACTAAACCTGTGATTGTGATTTTTGAATTTGCAAAATTGCAGTATTTTTTAATAAAAAAATATGTATGGTAACGTACCTATTTCTTGTTAATTAGTTAAGGTTCACATGTGTTACATCAGTGTAACAGTAGTACTATATTCAACAGAAGATGTAGTCGAAACTGAATTATCAAACTGAATTTTGTTCTTCATTTTAATTCAGAAGTGGGATATCTGGAATATATTTATTTCTGTTTTTGGACTTGGTTCCTTCGAATTTCAATTGTTTTTCTTCGTTTTAACCACAATAATTATCATTGCGTGAATTGAAATAGGATTGCATCTGCTGTCTGCGATTTGTGGCGTCGGACGTAGAGAAATCCATTGACGACCTAAAAGCAGAAAAAAGTCCAGGAAATGACGGCATATCGGCAGAAATGTTAAAATATAGAAAAAGCACACTATTACCATTACTGACGATTTTATTTAATGCCATAATGACTACACAACAAATCCCAAAACAATGGAAACAAAGTTTTTTTTTTTTTTTTTTTATAATTTGCTTACACTAAAGGGATTTTTTTTCTGTTGTTACAGTACCCTTATAATGCTAAGAACACAGTGTAAGCTACTTGGTATTAGAAAGAATAGAGAGATAGGAAAGAAGTGTTTTGGGTGCAGTTGTAGGGTTTTTCTCCACGGGTGGTGTCTAAGTTACTTAGGGAGATTACGATTTCATGTATTCGGTATAAAGTAATGGACTTGGCCATATTATACAATATATATACAATAACATTGATACACGAAAAAGGTAGCAAAGACGATATTAACAACTACAGACCTATCAGCCTAATATCGACAATATATAAACTATTCTCAAAGACTATATATCGGACCATCAAAAACGAGCTAAATAATAGACAACCACGAGAACAAGCTGGATTCAGAGAAGGATTCTCTACTACAGACCATCTACAGACAATAAACCAGCTGATCGAAAAATGTAACGAGTACAGAAAACCCCTGTACCTTTTATATATAGACTTTAGCAAGGCATTTGACTCAATAGAACATAACAAAATGTGGACAGCTTTAGAAAACCAAGGAATTCATAAACTATACATTAAAACTCTAAGAAATATATACAAAAATAGCACATCTGTATTAAAAGAGGAGTACGTCAAGGCGATCCAATATCACCACCACTTTTCTCTGCAGTACTCGAAGAAATATTTAAACAGCTTGACTGGAACCGATACGGTATAGATATATGGGGACAACGATTGAACAATCTGAGATTTGCTGACGATATTGTGCTGATATCACAAAAATCGGACAACATTCAGACAATGATAAATCAGCAGGCTTCAGTGTGTAAAAACTATGGACTATATATTAACCAGTCTAAAACAAAAGTAATGACCAACTCCACACCAAATGATATCACACTTGAAGGTATAAACATTAATTATGTTGAGGACTATATTTATTTGGGACAATTGAAATCATTTAAAAATCAAGAAGAAAAGGAAATAGATAGACGAATAACAAATGCATCGCGACAGTTCTGGAATATGAAGGAGATACTCAACGCAAAACTAAACAAAGACACAAGAAAATATATAATGGACTCTGCAATTTTACCAGTTTTGACATATGGGCTTCAAACACTGGGCTTAACATCAATACAGAGAAATTAAGGATTTGTCAGACAAAAATGAAGAGAAAACTCCTTAATATAAGATTAATACTGTTGCATCCAGGCTAGGATTCGAAAAGATAAAACGTAATTCTATTTAATTAATCTTTATTAGTTCTCTATCAATGTCTTTTATTTCTTGATTATTATTCTAATAATTCACTTATTTAATTCAACTATTCACTTTCACAATTAATCACTTTAAATACACAAACACTTTTCCCTTACTGGATACTTATACTTATTCTCTATACTTTTCACTATTGTCATCTATCGTACTTCTTTATCGCGGTTCACAACTAGAATGTCTTGGGTAACATACATACATAATATTTTTTATTTAACTTTAAAATTTTATACAATTGACTTAAAACTAGTTACTAAAGGTTGACAAATTATTAATAATATATAGCTTGTTGGCTCAACAATAGGGGCCCAACGGTTTACAATGTATTTTTTTTATGTAGATTATAAATGTATTACATTAATAGTGGCTTGATTTATATTAATATTACAAAATTGGCTTTGCGGTTCTCGTGCTGTTTGGACACGGTTGTCAATGATTTCGGATGGTTGTGGGTTGTAGGGTGTCACCGGTGATTTATCCTCGGTGGTGGTTGGTGTCGACTGTGTCGTAAAAGGGATAGCTGATCCAGTTGTTGTCTATCGGGAACATGCCTTCGTTTCGCAGCGCCATGACGCCAAGATATCGATGTTCTGGTATGAGTTGGCACTCGCTTAATCTTCTTACCAATGGATTTGGATGGGTTGATATACTTTCTAGCAGCTTTTGGAATAATTCCACCATGTATCTTTCCAAGGGCTTCATATTGGCTTCTTCGTAAAGACGGCTGCTACGCACATGTCTTCTTCGGATTGGGTCAAATTGGAGTCCAGTGCAAATCCTCAGCATTTTTCTCTCGAAGATGGCAAGTTTCTGCATAAATGTCTTTGAAATAGTGTACCAAATTGGGAAGGCGTATGTTATAACTGGCCTTATCAGTTGCTTGTATAACAGTAGTTTTGTACTTTTGCTGAGACCATTTTGTTTCCTCATCAATGGGTAGATTCGATGGAATGCGAATGTGGCCTTCTTCAGCACTGCCTTTGAGTGAGGGTTAAATCGGAACCTCTCGTTCAGATGGACTCCAAGGTACTTCACATCGTTTTTGGTGGATAGCGTCGTGCCATCTGGTAATCTGATGACAACGTTGCGACAGTTAGAGACTGACCGGCCTCGGGTTCTTCCAGTGATTGGTCTTCGTATGCATAACAGTTCGGATTTGTTGGTGTTTATCCGAATTCCCCATTTTCGGTAGTAGGAAAAGATGCTTCTGACGTGGTCTTCGACTCTTGATGCGGCTATTGCTGGGGACATGGAACTGCTGTATGTGACGGAGTCATCTGCGAATAAGCAGCTTTGCGTGGTTCCCTAGAGACGGGGTTGGTCGGACGTATAAATGTTGAAGAGCAGTGGTCCTAGCTTAGAGCCTTGAGCTACACCGGCTCTGATAGGTCTCGTCCTTGACCGGCTATTACCGACTTGGACAAAGAATGACCTAGAGTGGAGAAAGCTGTAAATAATTTTAATAATGTTAGTAGGGAAATTAAGCTGGGTAAGTTTATGAATAAGCCCTTGTATCCAGACGGAGTCAAATGCCTTCTCCACATCCAGGAAGCATGCGACAGTAACTTGGTGGTTGTTGAGGGCCCTTGTAACATCATGGTGGAGTTTCATCAAAGGGTGCATGGTTGAGTGCTTCTCGCGAAATCCGAACTGTATACCTGGTAGGATGTTCAGTGCATTAGTGACTGACTTCAATCTCCGCAGTATGAGTTCCTCCAAGATTTTACTCACACTACTGAGAAGTGAAATTGGTCTATATCCCATGACGCTGTTGTGATCGCCCTTCTTAGGAATGGCTATTATCCTTGCAGTTTTCCATTTTGCGGGGAAGTAGCAGCTACTGATGCAATTATTTAGCAGTATGGATAGTAGAATCATGACGGCGTGGGGCATCTTCTTCAGCACAAAATTTGAAATTTGATCAGGGCCTGATGATTTCTTGGAATGACTGCCATGGATGATTTCCGCGATTTCTTCAGGTGTGGACAAGGTCTCATTCTCCGTTGGGTCATCGGCTGGATTTGTTTCGCTAAACCTTGGTGTTTGACTGGACCATCGCTCAATATTTTCTATTGTTGAATCGATTTCTGCTTTAAACTCTGCGTCATTTGGGGGAGAAGGTGTGAAGTTCCCTTCAAAGTAATCTGCTAGTGCATTGGCTTTATCCACTGAGGTTGTTGCTGAGCCCTGGTTGGTGATCAGTGTCTCCGGCATCTTGGCGCCTTTTCCGATGATTCGATTTATTTGTTTGAATGTGTCCGGACCGGGTTTGATATTTTGCAGCCGAGTTTGCATTTGGATGTTATTGAAGTGTTGTACTGCATTTCTGAACATGATGTCAGTGCATTTTAGTTCGCTCAGGACCATCTGGTAGCTGCTGTTAACGGTGTTCCATTCACGATCTCTTATTCTTTGTAGTCGTTTTCGGAGACGCTGCCTATGGTGGTACAAGTTTTGGATGTGGGGTGGGAGATGGCTGTACCTATCTTTAGATGTCCTGGGTTTCTTTTCTTGGTTGAGTGCACTGCTAACTGTTGCTTCAAAGTTTTCGATCGCTGCTTCTACTTCTTCATTAGAGAGGTTTCTGTTGGACGGTGGCATTATTAGCCTTTCTTCCACGTCTCTTTGCAGTCGCTCGATATCAAGTTGATTGTAATCAATGTATTCGCCTTCTGGCCGTGTGTTGGTGAAGATGGGCCGGTTCAGCTTGATGGTGAGTTGCACCGCATCATGGTCAGAGTCGCTGATGAGGGTTTTGCACTGGTAATTCCGGATTTCTGGAAGGATGTTCACCAGGTTGGAGGATACCAGGAAAAAGTCTAGCCAGGAAGGTGTCCTTGGGTACGTTGGTTTGCCTTGTGAGATTACTACAAGGTTATGCTGGTCGAAGTTATCTTCTATCCATTCCATTATTGTTGTGCCTTCCTCATTTATTATTGTATCCCCCCATACTTGGTGTCTAGCGTTGAAATCGCCGCCAATAATTCCATATGTGTGCTGATTTACAAGACCGTTTAGTATTCCTAGGTCGTGTTTGGTGTCGACTGATCTTGCTTTACATTTGTTGTAGCTGCTGATCACCATTAGTGTTTCCGTTGGGGTTGTTTGGATTACTACTCCTGTTGCTTCAAACGTCGTTAGTCCAGCGATTCTTGATTTTCTGGCGGTGATATTTTTTCGTACGAGAATTGCTGTGCCTCGTTTTCCTTCTATCTTATCTGTTCTAAAGATGTTGTAGTTCTTGAGGTCTATTCTATTTCGGCTGGTGAGCATTGTTTCGCTAATGAGCGCGATGTCTGGCTGGTTGGTCTTCATAAAGAGGTGGAAGGCTGTTCGTCTATGGATGCTGTATAACGAATTAACGTTATACGCTATCACACGCAGTTTTCTTATGTACTGCATAACTGGAACAAAAAGGTCGCTAGCGCCACTGATTTTTTTTCTTCGCTCAATCCAGAGTAGTTCATGGGAACAGCATTACGGGCCTTCTTCATTATGCTGACTAGATCTGTTCCGAAGACTCGGTGGACTTCGTTATTGAGGTCGACTCTTCTGGTTGGATTAGCACGAGCTGCTTGTTGTTGTCTTTGTTTTGCCGCAATGGTAGGGGATTGTTGCTGTGGGCTCGGTCTTGTTTGCGGCTTGTCGTTTAGTCTACGTGCACTCATTTTAGCTATTGAAGCAAAGCTGATTCCGGGCTGTGTGAGGACGCAGGCGGATTTTTCTGCAAACTCCTGCTGCTTCTTTTTCTGTGTGGCGGCTTTCTCAGTTTCAGCTACTTTTCTTTTGTAGAATGGGCAGCCCTTGTAGTTTGCTGGGTGTCCATTAATTTTGCAGTTGGCGCAGTATACATCCAGGTCTGTGGTGTCCTTCCTTTTGCATTCTCCTGGTTGGTGGTTGTGGCTGCACTTCACGCACACATAAGCCATGCCGCAGTTTGAAGCGACATGACCGAAGCGCTGGCAGTTCTTGCACTGGACGATATCTTTATTTTGGAGACGTTCCCAGTGCACTCGTTGGTTAAGAAGGAGAGTCTTCTTATAGATATCGTTGACTACACAAGATTTGTCGATCTCTATGACAAAGCTGTTGAATGCCTTTCCGTTAGCTCTTGGTGATTTAAAGGATGAAACCTTCAGCGCTGGGATTCCTTCATTTTTGAGCTGCTCTTCAATTTCAGATATGCTGTAGGAGTAGTGCATACCTTTTAGTAGCATGATGATCTTCCTGTCTTCTCGAGGTGTGAAGGTGTGGTGCTGAATTTTTCTTTGTTTGAGGAAATCTCTAATGGACTCAAATCCATCTCGTGTAGATGCGTTGATGACCGTCTTGATTGTATTGATGTTTCTTAGGGTAAACACGATGTTTGCTCCCTTGGCGAAACGGCTTATTTCAGCAATGTTCCCCGAAAAACAAATGATTGGCGGCATTCCTACTTTCTTCGTTGGGGATGACGTTCCTGGTTGGGAGTTTGGTGTAGTCGGTAATGGTGGCTTGGCATTGGTTGTTTGGGCTGCTACTTTTGGTGCAGTTGCTGCTGTCTTCGTTGTTGTATTTAATAAGGCTGTCTCTGGTGGGCTGCTGGTCTTTTCCGTTTTGGTTTTTTTTGTACATGTAGTCTTGGGTTTTTTTGCCCTTTTCCTTCCTGGTAATGGCAATGAGCAGGAGCTTTCGTCTTCGTCTGTAGCGGTTGCGTCCGTGGCAATTTCGATATTTGACGACGTTGACGAAGATTCGCTAACATCACTTGTCATTGAGACGTTGTTGTCCTCATCCTCAGAAGATTCTTCAGGTTCCGCTTTGGTTACCCTTGTCATGATTCTATTGACCTCTTTACTAAATGTAGCTCCGAGGTCGTTTTTAATTCTGCGAAGTAACTGCTCGAGTGCCGCAAGGGCGGATTCTGGGGAGAATCGCTCGGGCATTTTACCTCACTTTTATTGCTTTTTGGTTTAATCCCTTTTGATTTTGTGTGTTTGTGTCGGTTTTATTGCTATAGGTTTTTAGCGCAGGTAGATCCTTCGCAGGTATCGCTGGCTGCTTGTTTTTATTATTTTTAACTTCACTTGCACTTGATTTACTAGCACGAAATTATGTCCGCACAGGTTGACTGAATGACAGTGAGTCTGAGAATCAATGTCTGAGAATGTCTTGGGTGCTCCTGCGAGATCTATTTATATCTCCTAGTGACACCTCTCGAAATTTCCAGATTCGTTGAGAAGGTTCGTTAAGTTCAGAAGGTTCGAGAACAACATACCAAGTTATACCACAGCTACTCAAACTGCTATTCCAATGCTGCCAAAATCGGTAATATGGCCAGTTTCTACTAGATGGCGTAGTTGACTAATTAATGCTGAATGACACAGTTCAAGCAAACATTCAACAATATCCCCCTCTTAAACTTGTTCGTCCCGAACAAGCACGTCAATACTTTCCCCATGGTAGCGATGGAGACGATCCACATGGACAACTTTCAGCTTGCCTCTTCCTCGCTGGATCCGGTAGACAACATCGTTGATGCGCTTCACTATCTTATAGGGTCCTTACCAATCCTGCTGTAGTTTAGGTGACATACCTTTTCGGCGATGAGGGTTGTATAGCGATACCAGATCTCCTTCCTGGAATCCTGTGGTGGTCGCTTTTGTATCGTACCTCGTCTTCATGCGGTCGCTGGATATCCGAATCTTATCTCTAGTTTTCCGATGAATGTTTCTGATGATTTCTCTGAGATCCGCCACATAATCATCTTCATTCGTTGCTTCATCAGTCGGAGATCCAAACATCAATTCACTAGGTAACCGGATGGTTCGACCAAAAAGGATTTCGGATGGAGTATGTCCTGTTGTGTTATGAACTGCGCTTCGATAAGCTAATAGGAACATGGGGATGTGCTTGTCCCAGTCCCGCTGGCAGTCGCCAACAACCTTAGAAAGGTGTTCGTTTAAGGTTCTATTGAAGCGTTCCACCATTCCGTCCGATTGTGGATGAAGCGGGGTTGTTCTTGTCTTCTTAATCCCTAGTAGCTGGCATACTCCTTGAAAGATCTTCGACTCGAAGTTGCGACCTTGGTCCGAGTGCAATTCCATTGGTACGCCAAATCTGCTTACCCAGTTGTGGACAATCTGCTCTACCATGGTTTTAGCTTCTTGGTTAGGTATAGCAAAGGCTTCAGGCCATTTAGTGAAGTAGTCCATCACTACGAGGATATAGCGGTTTCCACTGTTGGTTTCTGGAAACGGTCCTGCGATGTCAACTGCAATCCTTTCAAAGGGCGCTCCAACGTTGTATTGATGCATCTTGCCTTGCATTTTTACTCTCGGGCCTTTACTGGCTGCGCAAGCGGCGCATTTTCGGCACCAGTTTTCGATATCGTCTCTTGCGTGGATCCAGTAAAACTGTTCTCGCACTTTTTCGAGTGTTTTATTTACTCCCAAGTGACCTCCGGACACTCCATCATGTAGTTCCCTAAGTACTTCGTTGACTTTCGATCTGGGTACCACAAGTTGCATCACGGCTGATGTTCCATCCGAACTTTCCCATTTTCTTTTCAAAATGCCATCCTGGACATGAAGTGAGTCACATTGTGCCAAGTATGCCTTCAATTACGGACTCCTATTGGAGATCTGCTGCCAGTCCGGCTTGCCCTCATGTTCCTTCCAGGCGAGAATCGGCTCGATATCCGGATCTTCCTGTTGAGCATTCCGGATCTCCCGTGCACTCCAGCCGCTAATGGGCTCAGCTCTCAACCGTTGGACTGGCACTTTATGTTTTTCCTCCTGGCGTACGCAATGTTTACAATCAGCCTTGCAGGGTCGCCGGGAGAGGGCATCTGCGTTGGAGTGAAGAGTTCCCTTTCGGTGCTGTATCTCGTAGTCATACATCTGCAGCCGCTCAATCCACCTCGCGACTTGTCCTTCAGGGTTCTTAAACTGCAGCAGCCACTTTAGAGACGCATGATCTGTACGCAGGATGAATTTCTGCCCATATAAGTACTTGTGGAAGTGCTTTGTTGCCAGGATCAAAGCCAGGAGTTCCCGCCTGGTCACACAATAATTCCTCTCCGGGTTGGATAGCACTTTTGAAGTAGGAAACTACTCTCTCTTGGCCATCATGGATCTGCGAAAGAACGGCTCCGATCCCAACATTACTAGCGTCGGCATCTACAATAAATGTCTTTCCTGGAGTAGGGTACGCTAGAATTGAAGCATCACACAGTTGGTGTTTGAGACTCTTGAAACTCGCTTCGCATTCACCTGACCATTTAAATGGTTTTCCCTTTTCCGTCAGTTGATGCAAGCTCTTTGCGATCCTTGCGAAGCCCTTCACAAACCGTCTGTAGTAAGTTGCAAGTCCCAGGAAGCTTCTCAGTTGGTGTTTGTCTTTGGGAACGGGCCAATTTTTCACCGCATCGACCTTCTCTGGGTCAGTCCTTACTCCTTCGGACGAGATGATGTGCCCCAGATATTTTACCTCAGATCTAAAGAGATCACACTTTTTCGGGTTAAGCTTTAACTGTGCACTTCGTAGTCTCTGGAACACTTCCTTCAAGTTATCTCGATGTTCTTCAAACGTTTTTCCAACCACGATGACATCGTCCAAGTAGACCAAACACGTTTTCCATGTTAGCCCCAACAAAACACGCTCCATTAGTCGCTCAAAGGTTGCCGGCGCGTTACACAGTCCAAGTGGCATTACTGTGAATTGCCAGAGCCCATTTCCTGCTGTGAAAGCTGTTTTCTCACGGTCTTCCGGATGTATCTGCACTTGCCAGTAGCCACTCTTCAGATCTAGAGTGGAAAACCATCGAGCTCCGGACAGTGTATCCAGCGTATCGTCAATCCTTGGTAGAGGGTAGCTATCCTTTTTGGTGACATTATTCAGTTGGCGATAGTCTACAACAGAACCGAGTGCTGCCATCTTTCTTTTTGACTAGGACAATTGGAGATGACCATGGGCTTTTAGAGCATTCGATTACTCCTTCCTTCTCCATCGTCGACACCATCTCTGCAACCTCCGTCTGCTTAGCCAATGGTAGTCGTCTGGGAGGCTGACGAATCGGTCTCGCATCTCCAGTGTCTATCCGGTGTTGTACAAGGTGTGTTCGGCCATACTCGCAGTCCCGCGAAGCGAATATATCAGCAAACTCGTTGATGAGGTTCCCTGCCATGGCTTGCTGCTCCCGATTCAGATCGCAGTGCTGGAATAAAGTTCTTTTGACCTCAGTCATTCCCATTAGTGAACGAGGCTTCGCAACACCTTCCTGTGATAGTTTCGTGATGGCAGTAACCGGTACACACTTTCCAACCACCTCACCTTGCTTCAATTTGACGCTTTTGTGTTCCGCATTAAGAACTCGTACGGGAACCATATTGTTCTTCGGCTCGACAAGCATTTTTCCAACCACGCAATTTCGGCAGTGGTTGTCTTCCGGCTCGACTAGAAAGAATCGGTGGGCCCCAGGATCACCTTCCAGCTTTGTCCAAATCAGTGTCTCTGAAGAAGGTGGTAGGACCTCGTCCTTACTAATGACTGTCCTCAGGGATGCGACGTTCTCGTTCCCGTACACCATCGGAATTTCTACGTTTCGATACTTGAGTACTTGCATACCAATGTCCAATACTACATCATGCGCCTTCATGAAATCGATTCCAATGATGCATTCGTCACATATATCGGCTACTAGGAAAGCGTGGGAGAATACTAATCCTGCCAAATTTATTGTTAGTATGACCTCTCCATACACTTTTGCTGTCGCTCCTGTTGCTGTTTTCAGACAGTAATTGCTGGTGTTGTGCAGCCAAGACTGATGGACGATGTCCCTCCTTATGATGGAAGCGGTGGCACCGGTGTCGATGGTTGCCACGCACTTATTTTGTCCGATATAGGCTTCCACTGTTAGACTCTGGTTTCCTCGTTTGGTTTGGGAGACTTGAATTGTGGTCCTGGGGTCGTCGATTCCGGAAACCAACTTCTGCCCCACGAAGCTGGTCCTTACACGTTTTCCCGACTGCTGGTTATGCGAAGCTATAGCTGCAGGATGGTTGTTATCCCTGCCAGATGCTTCTTCGTTGCCCCTCCTAGGCCCGCAATGTGGACAACTGCCTCGTCTGGGTGGAGCTCTGCACTGTCTCTGTAGGTGCCCTATTTTGTTGCAGTTCCAGCAGCGCATTTGACCTCTGTTATCTCTGCTCCGGTCTACGATGTCTGCTCTTTGACATGAACATTCAACGGCTGTCATTTCCCTTACGCGGTGGAACACATGCGATGCCTGATCAGCAGCTTGCATTGTCAAGGCAAATGCTAGGGCCTCAGCGAGAGTTCTCTTTCCAGCCATTCTTACGGCCATTTGCAGTTGTCTATCTTGAATGGCTTGGATAAACGCCTCCACAGCCATTTCATTGATGAGAACCTCACCAGCATTAGGATATGACAAATGTGCCAGACGTTCGATATCTGCTTGCAGCTGTTGAAGTGTTTCTCCCCGCTTCTGGACTCTACTGCGTAGCTGTACCCTGTACACTTGCTGCATATGCTCATCACCGAAGCCCATCTCTATAGCCTTGACCAGGGCGTCGTAGTCGTGTTGCTTCTCTTCTGAGACGGTTTGGAGTAACTCCGCAGCTGTACCTCTTAGTGCGAGCGTTAGCGCAATCGACTTTTCCTCGTTGTCCCAGCTGTTCGCCATTGCAGCTGCTTCAAACTGTTTCTTATAAATTGGCCATGATGTTTGACCGTCGAAAACAGGAGGCTGCATCTCTTTGCTTCTCGGGCAGTCCGCAGAATTTTCTCGAGCCTTCTGCTTCTTCACTTTCTCGAGCTCTCTAGCCAAGTTCTCGAAGTTTGTTTCATGCTTGCAAAACGTCTGATGGATTTCGTCGAATTTGGTTTCAACCTTCTCGAACTTGTGGTCAATTTCTTCGAGTTTTCCTTCGAGAACATTTTTAAAATCTTCCACAGCGCTCTTTTGGGCGGCAACTATGGAATTCTTCTGTAGTTCTAGGGAATTCTACTGTTCATTGAACTGAGAGTCTATAGAATCCTTTTGTTCATCAAACTTGGCCAGAAGTAATTCCATCATAGCAGTCATATCAACGCCTGTACTTACTTGTTCTTCTGCTACGTCGAACAAAACGGACTTGGGGTTTTCTCCTTCGTTTTCAACAGCTTCCTGCAGTCGAAGCACCAGGTCACTTTTTCCTCCAGCTGTGGAGAGATTCCGTTTTTCCAGTTCAGCTTTTAACTGCGGTATACTGAGCTGTAATAATTTCAATGTGCGGCCCATTTTCGTTTTCCTTTTTTTTTTTTTTTTTTAAACTAATTCACTTCACTTTAATTTCACACTGAATACGTTTTATCCCACTTCTGACACCAATGTTGCATCCAGGCTAGGATTCGAAAAGATAAAACGTAATTCTATTTAATTAATCTTTATTAGTTCTCTATCAATGTCTTTTACTTCTTGATTATTATTCTAATAATTCACTTATTTAATTCAACTATTCACTTTCACAATTAATCACTTTAAATACACAAACACTTTTCCCTTACTGGATACTAATTCTCTATACTTTTCACTACTGTCATCTATCGTACTTCTTTATCGCGGTTCACAACTAGAATGTCTTGGGTGCTCCTGCGAGATCTATTTATATCTCCTAGTGACACCTCTCGAAATTTCCAGATTCGTTGAGAAGGTTCGTTAAGTTCAGAAGGTTCGAGAACAACATACCAAGTTATACCACAGCTACTCAAACTGCTATTCCAATGCTGCCAAAATCGGTAATATGGCCACTTTCTACTAGATGGCGTAGTTGACTAATTAATGCTGAATGACACAGTTCAAGCAAACATGCAACAATACAAAGAGTTCGGAATGAAGATATAAGAAGACAAACGAACTTTATCGACGTAATAAACAGGACGAAACAACTTAAATGGAGCTGGGCAGGACACATATCAAGAATTGAAGACAATAGATGGACAAAACTTTTGACCAAATGGACACCACCAGAAACAAGAAGGCCAACAGGACGACCAAGAAGAAGATGGGTTGACGACATCAACCAATTCAACAGCTATTGGTATCACGACGCTAAAAACAGAGATTTATGGACAATTATGGGGAAGGCTTATGCTATTTGCAACTAAATTTTAGAAAAGAAAGAAGGACTGATTTAATAATGTTTAGACTTTGCCAAATTATAATTCAATTTTTTCTTTGTATTAAACACAGGCAAATAAATACTAAATATAATAATTTAAAAATGTGAAATGTATGTAAAAACAAAAAGATATGTATTTTTATAGTAAATAAATGCTTATAATAATAATAATAATAATGGCCATGGACTATGTTACGAGGAACAGGTGGAGGGGGCGAAGTATCTGCGTCTGTAGCGACAGTCAGGCTGCGCTTAAGGCCTTACTCAAACCCTTAACTACCTCCAAAATAGTACGTGAATGCAAGATATCTCTGAATTCGGTCGGAAGGCTGAATTCACTTAAACTTGTCTGGGTCCCGGGTCATAACGGGATCACGGCAAATGAGATCTCCGATGAACTTGCTAGACAAGGCTCAGAGGGGGACCTCTCAGGACCTGAACCAGCGATCTGTCTGCCTGCGTCCTCGGTCAGGGCTTCCATTGACGGTTGGGTTTCTTATGAACACAATCGCCGTTGGCATGACTCTCCAGGGTGCAGACAGACTAAGCAAATGCTCCCCGACGTCTGTGGGAAATCCGCGGCATTCTTGTTGTCTCTCAACAGAAAAGACTGCAGACTGACTACTGGCGTTCTTACGGGACACTACGCTTTTGCCAAACACCTTAAGGTGATAGGCCTAAGCGACACCACCAACTGCGAAGCCTGTGGAGAAAGCGACGACACTGCGGAACATTTCCTCTGTGATTGTCCTGCTTTTGCTCGTATCAGGTGGCAGGTATTTGGTGCGGATATGGTGAGTGCTGTAAACCTAAGCTCCTTATCATTGAAAGAAAAACGAGTAAATTCCCACAGTAAAATGTGCTGTGTCTGTCTGGTAGTACAATGGACTAGTATTGAGTCTGAGTGCTCCAGTGCAGAAAGCCTCACACACCCCGACAAAAAAAAAAAAAAAAAAAAAAAAACCCACTGTACTATCTTTACCTTTTGGTCCCACTTGTTTTCTTCCTCTACCGACGCAAGGAATTTAAAACATGAGCAATAGCATTATTTTTTGCAAACGCAGTGCCCCGGTCGGACACTATACGTCTTGGGGTACCAAATGTATAAAACACTTCTGTAAGGAAGTTGAGTACTGGTTTCGTTTGTGCATTTGGTAATGCCTTTAAAATTGCATATTTGGTAAATTAATCCACTAACACTACTATATACACGTTGCCTTTAGTTGATTTAACAAAAGGACCTAGATGGTCTATATGAATCGTGTCAAATGGCACGTTTTTCTTCTCGATCATATGTAATTCACCGCGTGGTTGTATCTCTCTTTTGTTATAGGCACATTCGACGCATGCATTTAAATATTTCTTGACGAATTGCGTAATTCTTGGGAACCAGTACCTAGCCTTATCGTGTTTTACAGTTTTATTTTCAGAGAAATGACCAATGAGATCATGGCTATAACGTAATACTCGATTCCGCACCCCCTTCGGTACGAAAAGTCTCAATTCACCATCCACCTGACGGTACAATCGTCCTTCGTTGAAAACGTAATCCAGATGCAATTGCTTCTCCTTTTCTGTTTTTTGTGGGTTGCGAAGTACGAGTACATTGGAAATTTTTACGACTTGTGGATCTTGCAATTGTATGGATTATAGCTAGTCGGGTTCATCGATGGCAATTTTGAAGACAGACATATCTACTACCTCTGGCGGTTGCGCCTCCTCGCAGGGGTGTCGAGATAGTGAATCGACGTGTGCCATTTGCTTACCTGGCCGATGTTGGATGTCGTAGTCATATTCTTGCATTCGGAGCCCCCAACGTGCAATTCTTGGAACTAGCTCTTTTTTTTCATCGTAATTTTAAGAGCTTGACAGTCTGTGTCAAAAAGAAAATTTTTACCTAGAAAATATTGTCGAAAACGATGAGTCGATTCCACCACAGCCAGCGCCTCCAATTCATAACTGTGGTAAACTTGCTCTTCTTTTGTGGTTTTTCTACTGTAATAAGCAACAGGTCGTAACGGTTTATCATCACGTTGCAGTAGTACGCCTGCAATACCACGGGAACTAGCATCTGCATGTAACTCATGATCTGCCAATGGATTGTATAGTGCAAGAACCGGCCTATTCGAAAGATATTTCTTCAGTTCTTGGAAAGCAGTCTCCTCTTTTGAGTTCCATTCAAATGTATAGCCTTTTCTTGTTAAATTTGTCAATAATAGTGCGATTATGGAATAATTTTGTATAAACCTTCTAAAGTAGCTAGTCAACCCAACATACTGACGGACTTCATGTTCACTAGTTGGCCTTTCAAAATGTTTTACGGCCAGAGTTTTCGCTTTACCTGGCTGTACGAGTCCATCCTTTATATCATGTCCAAGAAATTCTTTTTCCGTTTTGAAAAACTCGCATTTCTTAATGTTTAATGTCAAGTTGGCATCCGCTAGTATATTTAAAAACATTTCCAGTTTACTCATCCCGTCTTCAATCGTTTTAGCTGGTATAACTACATCATCCATATAACAGACTATTTTATGAGGTCGCATCTTATGAACGACAGTGTTCATTAACTTTTGGAATAAGGATGGTCCATTTACTAACCCAAATGGTACAACCACAAATTCGTATAGCCCATCCGGGGTTATAAAGGCTGTATAATGGCTGTGTTCTTTCTTAATTGGCATCTGATAGTATCCCGATGCCAGGTCAAGTGCGATGAAGTATTTATACTCCACTAGATTATTTAATTGCTCGTCGACAAGTGGCATCGGAAATTTTAATTTTTTTTTCTTATTGTGTTTAATTTCCTATAATCGACACACATCCTTTCTTCTCCATTTTTCTTTTTCACCAGAATCACTGGCGAAGTGAAATCAGATTGAGATTCTTTTATAATGCCGCTATCCAGGAGTTCAGACACCATAGATGTCAAAAGTTGTCTTTTAGCGTAGGATACTTTGTACGGATGGTGAACAATGGACCCCTGCTTCACTAAATTGATCTCCATTTCAACTAGACTTGTGCGTTGCAACTCATTTTTGGTCAATGCTATGCACTTTTTACATTTGTTAAGGAGTTGAACTAAGGCTACTATATCGAAGTACTCACTCACTCGTAGATCTTCTGCTGTTATTTCCTTCACACTTAAGTTTAGTGTTACAGTATGTACGTTAGAAGTATATTGAGATGGTTGTTCGGTGCGCTCGACTGTCAACGTGCCACCTTGTTTCTTCACCCCACAAGCTGGACTATTCAGCACATCCTTTCCAATCAAAACAGAGTCTGACAGGGAATCCTCTGTCCCCACCAAAGCGCAAACTGGAAAAATAGCATTATCAATTTGTATGCCACAAGAGATACTTCCTATTGTTTGGCATCTTCCACCACCAAAACCATACAATGAAATATTACACTTGTTCATGCAAGCATCGATCCCTTTTGAAACCGTTTCGGTTACTATTGAACGCTCACTTCCCGAATCGAGTAGTGCCAAGTATGTTTTCCCTTGAATCAACACTTGTTTGTAATAGCAGTCATTACGGATAACATTGACCCTAAAGTTCTTTTCAAGGCTTTATTCTCTCTTACTGTTGGACGGGTGTTATTGTCACGATTAGTCCAAGCTCTCTTTCTAGTTTGAGTACATTGCCGCGCATAGTGCCCTATTTGTTGACAGTTATAGCAAGTAACCTTAATTGTACTTTGTCTGTTCATGGCTTTGTCGATCGTTGTTAGTAGCCTTAGTTCCCCTTGCCACATCTTGCCGTAAGCTTCCCCGAATACTGTCAAACTATTTTATTTCGCAATCAACTCAGCAATATCGTTAAAAGTACCAACTGCTAAGCTTGAACACATCAAAGAGTTATTTAATCCTGTGAGTATATATTGGATAATAGTTTTGTCGGAAAGTTGTATCTTTTTCCCCAGCGAATTCATTTCAAAACAAAAGTTTTCGACGGTCTCGGTTGGTTTGCGCACCTTCTTCGCCATTTGCTTATGAAAATGAATTTCCACTTCGCTATGCTGATAAGGAAAATTCGACCTCAGCCCATTTGCTAATTCAATCCAGCAAGTAAATGACCCACCTGCAGTGTCCCACCAGTAACGTGCAGGGTCATGCATTTTTGATGCTGCAGCCATTAATAGCGCCCTCTCATCCCAATCATAGATTTTATTATTATTATTATTATTATTATTATTATTATTATTATTATGCCCCGCCTCCTTACCCCTCCCAACCGGCGCGCGGGGAGTACCTTTAATATTTTCTATTTATTTATATATTTGATTATTAAGAGAAAAAAAATAAATTAAGTAGAAAGCGAAAAATAAAATTTAAGAGGTTTAAGAATTTAGGAGCTGTTTATTTGGCTAAAAAGCCATTTTGTAAACAAAGTTTTTTTTTTTTTTTTTATATTAATTATCATCCGATTTTAAATACTTTATAACTTCTTTTTTAAATTTACATAGATTGTTTAAGTTTTTAATTTCGTTAGGAAGATTATTATACAGTGCAAGACCTCTGTACATTATTGTATTTTGTGCTCGCGTCGTTGATTTATAGTCTAACCTAAAGTTTTGACCACTTCTTAAGTAATAGGGTTGAGAATCACTGATATATTTTAAGTTTTTGTGTAGATATTCTGGAAGCATTTTATTTTTCATTTTAAAGACGAATAACAGAACGTTCAGTTTAATTTGTTGCGAAATGTTAAGCCAACTAAGTCTATTTAACATGTGTTTTATATGAGTTAAGCGATCACATTTCAATATAATTCGCATTGCCTTATTCTGGAGCCTCTGAAGCCGAGCTATATCACCTTTAGATGATAGGAATAAAATAGTCGAGCAGTATTGAAAATGAGGCTTGATAATCGCGTTATACAATTTGATAGCTACAGCAACCGATAATTTTTTTCTAATTCGTCCAAGGAAGAATATTTTTTTTTTTTTTTTTTTTTTGACACTTTCTTACACACAAAATCTGTATTAGCTTTTAAGCTTAGTTTATTATCAATCACAACACCCAGATACCTAAATTCATTCACACGCTCAATACTCTCTCCATCAATTTGCACCACATTATCATCTATACCATTGATACACATATACTTGGTTTTCTTTATATTTAACTTTAGTTTATTAACTACCAGCCACTCACTTATTGATTGTAGGTCCACATTTATTTTCGCATTACAATCTTTAATATCCTTTCCCGATATAAAGAGGAGGGCATCATCAGCAAACATACACAGTTTGCAGTACCTAACAGCCAAATTAATATCATTAATGTACAACAAAAACAAAAACACACCCAACACCGACCCTTGTGGGACGCCGGTGTTAACTTCCTGTTGATCTGTAACTTCATTGTTGACTGAGGTACGCTGAGTACGAGAATTTAAGTATGATTTAAACCACTTCAATTCATTATTTTGTATTCCATATTTTGAAAGCTTTTTTAAAAGTATTTCTCGATCAACAGTTTCAAATGCCCTTTTGAAATCCAGAAAAACCGCAATGGTTATATTTTTATCGTCCATTTCATTTTTCCATCCTTCAATCACCCAATTCAACGCGGTTTCACACGAGTATCCCTTTCGGAAACCGGATTGTTGTTCCATTATTAAATTGTTTTCTTCCATATAACACCTAAATTGTTTTTCTATAAGTTTTTCGAACACCTTTTCATTAAAGCTTCAACTTGATTCAACCAGCAGTCAGCAGACATCGACGAAATATGCCCTGACAAAAAAAAAACACCGGCAGAGAATCAGTAATCTCCCTAATGCTGCAGTTTACTTTCGCTCTAACTACAGAATTATTACCCGGTGCCCTGTTTTGTTGAAGCAACTTAAACGTTTCTCTTAACTCGCGCTCCCGTTTCTTTAAAGCTCGCTCCTGTGCAATCAAGACTTTCTCCCGCCTAATGATGTCCCATTCTCGGGTTCGGATCTCCTCATCGTCCAATGTTGTTATGACAGATGCACTTGAAGAAACATTGTGAAATACTTCAGTATCTCTTCCAACCTCATCTGATTGTAAGCTGACATGAGCCGCGGGCACACTCGGTTCAGTCTCCGACTGAAGTAGTGGCTGACTGGAATCAAGTTGTTGTCGTATTGTAAGATTCGGTTCAACAAAACCCTCTTTGTTCCATTCGTGGATAAATTCCTACTTCTAAGCTCCACTTGAAGTTGTTTAGCAGTCATGTTCTCCATAGTGTCTGGAAATATGTTACATTGGTTGTGGATTAACAGATATCTAATTTGTTCTATTTCAAGTCGCAGTAATTTTGATCGTTACTTTCATTTTAAGCTTATCACCATAATAGACAAATTTCACAATCAAAAATACTTCGACTGCACGTATTCATTATCACAACTTACTATTAATTACAGTACATACTTTTAAAACTAACCAAGGAACCCAGGTCATAATATTCCTAATTATTCAAGATTCAACACGTTATCTTCTATCATGTACATAACTTTTCTTTTACAATGTACAGTTGTTACTATATTCACACCTCCGTATGCGTGCACTCACGAAAACGCAATTCCTTTACTATACCTATTGGCACCCAATACCAATACAATGTCGAAGAGAGATAGTAATCCTTTTTCCGTATACCTAAAATTAGATCGCACCCCTCTCAGACAATGCACCAAACAAAGGGTTATCTACTCATCGACCATCACACTTCAACAAATGCTCATCAGATGAGCCCCCAAGACCTTCGTTTTTGCATACTCAAACAAAATACATCCGTCTTTATCACACCCAAATGCCAGTTCCATTTGGCTTTTGATTCAACATTTTTCTATTCTCCCTTTTCATTACTTCGGAAAGAGAGAACACATTGCTAGCTTTTTCGTTTACCAAAACGCATCTTCCCCTCTTTTCGGTCACTTAACGGTTTTGCATTCTTGTCGAAACAAGCCAAGCTTACTGTACCACATACAATATATATGTACACGCCATATTCTCGTGAATACATGCATTTGGAAAATAAATTATACACTAATTAGCAAAATAACAATGAGTGTGGAGACGAGTATGGCCGCACCCTAGAAAACGAAGGCTCCCCTCATGACTGTTAGGCGGAGCGACAAACCGCAAACACAAACGTCAGCAAATAGGGCATTTATTTCCGGGCATTGGTTTTTCTTTCTCTTCTTTGATTTTACCATTGCGCCATTTTGATTAAACGTGGTACCTTTACCGAGGACAAGTAAATTATTTCCTCACAAGAAGAATTAATCTTAACTATATATAAGATTGCCTAGAGTAAGGAGACTATGTGAGCTATTTACCAACAATGTATTAATTAAAATAACCATTACATATTTCATCAGATAAAGGTTTTGTAACTTTGGCAATACAAACTAAATTGTTTCGCTGCCAGCTATCAGAAGAGTCTTCAGTTATAGCCGATCTGCTGCAACAATGAGTGTAAATTAAAACACAATTTCGTAAGACCGAAATCGCACCCAAAACCACTCAATCAAACGATCAACTCGTATCAAGATTTTTTTTTTTACGTTACTTATTTATCACAAAACACTTCCATAACCTTCAATTTAAACGATAAATGTATTAATTAATGATTTACTTCACCTGGGTAAATATCCCACTTCTGATCTATAACTGAAAATTAAGTCTTCCAAAATAAAACACCAATCTTAAAATTTGTCTTTTGTGTGCACAAGCAACTTTATTACAACCTTTCTCCTTGCGATCGAACAAACGAATGCCGTAATGGACTTCCTCAATAGGTAGATTGGTTATACATTACCTTTGTCTCTTTATATCCCGTTATACTCTATGGAAGCAACATTTCGAAAACGTCCATATATAAGGTCTAAACAAGTACCTGATGCAGGCCTAGTAGGCACATTGATGAAGTTTGTCAAGCCATTTAAAGCTAACACAGAAAGATAATTTGATACCGAGACTTCCATCTAGACAATCAACATTAAAATCACCTACAACCATTAAGTTTTTGGATTTTTCCCTATCTAGCACAATAGAAAAATCAATAATAAACAACGTCACATTAAACATCTGCAATCTATAAACACATAAAAAAACAAACATTTCATTATTTATTTCGATTAACACCTTTAAGACGTCTGCACTAGGACAATCAACTTTGGAAACATCAATGATTCTATAAGTGTTCTTTATAAAGCAGCCAACGCCACCTGCTGCGTAATTTTCGTTTGTTTTAGCATAGAAACTGAAACCAGGCAGGGAGTAATCATTTTCTTCAACCTCATAGATCCAGATCTCAGACACGAACACATTATCTGGGACACACGCACACGAGTTTAGCTGTGTTTAATGAACAAAAGATCAGAACAGAACAGATCAGATCAGCACACATGAGCGAAAACTGTCAGATCAAGTTAGAACAAAAAAGTACAGCTTCATGTGACAGCTATCATATCAGCTGTTGAATTCCAAAATAAATAAATCCAAATGAAAAGTGAGATTCAAAGTTGCTTTTGATAAATAAAATAAAATTAATACTTCAGACTTATTAATACTCAAGATGTTGGAAGATTCTGGCAGTAGCATCTTGTTAAGTTCGTCGGATATTACAACATCGGATACGAGCAATAGCGAATTCCATGCCAAACAAACAAATCAGCTGACATCAGTGACAATTGACGTCTTCAATTTGACAACTTTCACGGAGTTGCCCTTCCCCAAAAGAAGTTGCAGAAAATGCTGTACTTAACTGAGCTGGGTAGCGTCATGGAACACGAAGTGACAGAATGTAAAAGATTTTGGGGCATGATTTTTGCTCATGGAACACAAAATCCTGTACTTTTCTGCGCAGCTCAGGTTCATTAAACACAGCTAATATGTGCGACAAGGGCAGAAAAGTTTTCTCTCAGACTTCTAATATTTTGATGAACAATAAATAATTTTTCATTGCAATAAGAACTATTAGTTAGAACAGCATCACAGTGAGGTTTGCATTGGACAAGGATAGAAGAGTTATCAATTAAATCATTTTTGGAATTCATAACTCGTTCGAAATTCGGAAATTCTGGGAGAAAAAGTTGTCATTTCTTACATTCGATTCTAATATCATAAACTGTTCCGTTTGAGAGTAGAATCGGAATCAACTTTTGAATAGAATCGAAAGTAGAATCGAATTACATAGTTGGCCCCCTGTCCCAAGGTCCCGTCCACATCTTTACATTCTGGCACTTTTTAACTCCTAACTCCCTTTATATCCACAACAAAAGGCTTATTACAGGGTAGCTCGTCTTTTGGGCTAAGGCAACCCTTTGAAACAAAAGATCTTTTAGGTCGCAGTGTTAGCCATAGGGAAAGGGTCTTTTATTTAAAAAGAAAAAAAGCGGCGAGAGACACATGTTTGTGATTTTCAACCTCTAAATGTGAAATGAGTTAAGTGTATGAGTGAAACACAGTTTTGTGATTTTTAACCGGTGAACGTACAATGAGTTCAGATTATGAAAGTTTCAGTTTTGTATGTATTTTGTTTTATTGAGTCGTTCGTGAGTTTCAACATGTGGGTTAAGATTGCGAGTTTGTGACAATGAGTTAAGACTGTGCAAGAGCCACCATGTTGTGAAGTTGAATTTTTCTTTGAAATTTTTTTATTTATAACCTGTAAGCTGGTACTAAGATTATATTTTATTTATAACCTGTAAGCTGGTACTAAGATTATATGAGTATAATTTTCATTTTGTTCACGGGTAGTGAATGTGATTTTTAAATCACAGGTAGTAGTTTTTTGCTCAACTCTATTTGTCTGTCGCCTGACCTTTGCAGTTGCGATTCATATCGCATCTAGTGTAATGCAAAACACAACATCTGAACAACTAAAAATAACGTTTTATTACATGTCAACAATTAATCCTCGATCTTAGGTTATTACGCACCGTCTTCGAATACCTAACTGACCCATTATTTTTACAAGACAGCAGATGGCAGTGCAACTTCAGCGAGGAGGAAAACATTCGGAGGCAATTACCACACTTATGACGAGTGAACCTAGTATGGCTGTCGATATGATGGAATAGTTTCTTCTTCGAGTACAATGCCTTTTTGCAGTTGACTTTCGGACATCGCATCGCCTTGCTTTTCTGATTTAGATGCTTATCTTTTTCGTGTTTGTTTAGCTTTTGTCCACTAGAGAACACCCTACCACATTGAAAACACAATAAACTGGATTCATTGTGCACATATGAGTGTTTATCTTTGCACGCAAATCCTATAGAAATCTCGCCGCAAATTTGGCACTCGTACATATCGACCTTTGCTGTGAATATATCATTTTTGATAAAATTGATGCAGCCCAGTTGATAGTTATCCACTCTTTCCCGCATTAAAAAGTCGTCCGTGTAGTCATCTGCTGATATAGCTACACTAGCGGTCTTAATTAGATCGATTGCGTTCACTTGTACTTCCCGCTCTCGATTGGGAATGTTTCCACCGATCCGGTGCTCCACGTATTTGATGCCATTAACAACGCCATCAATATTATTGTGATCTTTAAAAACTGTTAAAACACAAATATATTCGGGTAGTTCAATCACATTGCACACACTTCTGCATTCCAGTATTTCATTATATTCATGCAGTGTTCTGGTGGAATCTTTGATTTGTAGTTGTGCCGGTTCGGGGATGTTTATGTCAGGATAAGCCAACTTAGATAGCTTCTTCGTTGACTTTATATACATCCGATCCGAGAAGTGTCTTTCGCAGATCTTTGTGTTGAGGGAGCAGTGTGTTAATCCAATCTTCTTTAACCATTCTTGGCGTTTGTATTCCATCGTCGGAAATCTAAGCAACCGCTGGACATGGGGGCATTTAAGTACACATACTGAATCCGTATCATCGATGACTTCTGACAGCGGAATATGAACATCACGGTCATCTTTGATTTCAGCTTTTTTTACGATGTCCGATTGGAACACAGGAAGGTATCCCTCATTATTTTGCTTGTGGGCAATTGCAGTGTTTACATTCCCTATTAGATTGATATCAATTTTTTGTTGAATCGATGAAAGGGTTTCGCCAATGATCACTGGTACCGACATGACCAAGTCGTCCTTATTTGACAAGGCGTTCTTCGCTTTGGAAACTTGCATTGGATTAGATGCTTGACCGTTACCCATCACATAATCCAGATTCTCATTTTCTGGCTTAAATACAGACTGCCCTGGCAGATTAATATCAGGAATAGCACATGGAGTCAGCCTTCTTTTGCCTACGGGAATCATACGTTCAGAGAAATGGTCCTCGCAAATTCTAGCCGTTCGAGCAGGCATTTTTGAAAGTCTTAACTGTTTGGCCCACACTTCAATTGATGGTTTGTCCTGAGGGAAGGCAAACGTACTCTTGGCGTTCTTACATTTTAGTATACATTTGCTGCCTTTGCTGGTTACAATTACAGGGGTACTAATAATATGTGGGATGTCTGCTAAATTAATGGCTATGGATAACGGTCTAGGTTTAACTATTATCAGATTTCCATCCGGTGTTACATCTATCAGTTTGCCTGAAATATTTATATCAGGCACCGCACACAAAGTTAGTCTTTTTCCTCCTTCCGTTAGCATGCGCTCGGAGAAGTGGTTATTACAAATCCTTGCTGTCGAGAAGGGACGCGGCAGAGCATTCAAACCTATTCTTTCCAACCACGTCTTGCTGGCGGCTTCACCCCGAGGAAATTTGTAATAATTTTTTGAATCCTTGCAGTTTAAGACACATTCATAAATACTTTTTTTACTTTCCACTATAGATTTATTCATAGCCACTTTTACTGAATACAAAAAAAAATATGTAAAAAAATGGACTGCCTATTTTGTTGTTTTTTATTTCAACTAGTTGACAGCTGGTTTACCACCGAATCATACAATTAGAAGATTAACTGCAGTTGCCAATTGAGAGGTTATGCTGCATAACTGACCGCGTTCCATGTCTGCCAAGTAATAAGCGAGTGTTTCATGGCGAGTCTCCGTAATAACCAGATATAATATTACTTTTTCACCGACCCGAAAGTGCCTTGCCACTTTCTCCTTTTATAAACGCCATTTACGTTTCTTTATTCAATAGAATATTCTGGATAACCGATTTCGTAGTTTCTTTATTCTCTCCGGAATACTTGAAATGCATCCTTTATATTAATAGAGCAATGTGGAATAAACAGAATATTCTCTCGTTTTACAGATGTACTTAAGCATCGTCAAACAAGAGAATATTCCTTTTATTCGACATTTCTCTACCAATAAAAAGAATGCATTCTAAGGCATTAATAAATTGATTTTAAAACTAATGTCGCTTTCCATTGGTAAGAAAAATCTATATTTTTCGGGGGTCATTCCATAAGTCTATCCATGACGACACTCTTACATTCCGTAACATCAATAATCCATTTACTATTTGCTTTCCATTGCTCGATATTAAATGCAATTCATTTATAGAATACGATAACGATTGACTATTAAAGCAACTATATTTCTATAGATTCCGGTAGAAAGCATGGTGGAAAGCATGGTGTTATCCTATATCCTTGCCTCCTCGAACCCGGGGGCTGGGAGTCGAAGATCCTCTTGACTGGAGCATTATTTTCCATTCGCTCAATGTGTGATTAAGCTTGTTAGACTACATTCACATCTTGGTACAGCTCATAGAGTTCGGGTTGTATTGTTGCATGCATAGTCAACTTGCAGCGACATCTTTATTGGAGAGCCATATTACGAGTACCATATAAGATAATCGATATTTGGCAGCATTTGAAAAGAAGTTTGAATAGCTATGGAATAACTAGTACCTACATCTGTTGGTCTCGAACCTTCTGAACTCAACGAATCTGGAAATTTCGAGAGGTGTCACTAGGAGATATAAATAGGTGGCACCCAAGACATTCTAGTTTGAACCGCGATAAAGAAGTGCGATAGATGACAGTAGGTAGTGAAAGTATAGAGAAAAAGTGGAAGTATTGAATAAGAGAAAAGTGATTTTTTTAAAGTGATTAATTGTGAAAGTGAATTGTTGGATTAAATAAGTGAACTATTAGAATAATAATCAAGAATTAAAAGACATTGAAAGAGAGCTAATAAAAATAAAATAAATAAATAATAATAAAAAAAAAAAAATTAAATAGAATTACGTTTTATCTTTTCGAATCCTAGCCTGGAGTAACATTGGTGTCAGAAGTGGGATAAAAAGTATTCAGTGTGAATTTAAAGTTAAGTGAATTAAAAAAAAAAGGAAAACAAAAATGGGCCGCACATTGAAATTACTACAGCTCAGTATACCGCAGTTAAAAGCTAAGTAGAAAAGCGGAATCTCTCCACAGCTGGAGGAAAAAGTGATCTGGTGCTTCGACTGCAGGAAGCCGTTGAAAACGAAGGAGAAAACCCCAAGTCCGTTTTGTTCGACGTAGCAGAAGAACAAGTAAGTACAGGTGTTAATATGACTGCTATGATGGAATTACTTCTGGCCAAGTTCGAGCGGAAATTCGACTCTGTGGACTCTAAGTTAGATGAACAGACAAATTCTACTGATTCTAAATTTGACGAACAGAAGAATTCCCTAGAACAATAGACAAATTTTATTGATTCTGAGTTGGAATCAATGGACTCTAAATTCGAAGAACAAAAGAATTCCATAGTTGCCGCCCAAAAGAGCGGCAACATTTTAAAAATGTTCTCGAAGGAAAACTCGAAGAAATTGACCACAACTTCGAGAAGGTTGAAACCAAGTTCGATGAAATCCATCAGACATTTTGCGAGCATGAAACAAACTTCAAGAACTTGGCTAAAGAGCTGGAGAAAGTGAAGAGGCAAAGGGCTCGAGAATATTCTGCGGACTGCCCGAAAAGGAAAGAGATGCAGCCTCCTGTTTTCGATGGTCAAACATCGTGGCCAATTTATAAGAAACAGTTTGAAGCAGCTGCAATGGTGAACAGCTGGGACAATGAGGAAAAGTCGATTGCGCTAACTCTCGCGCTAAGAGGTACAGCTACGGAGATACTCCAAACCGTCTCAGAAGAGAAGCAACATAACAACGACGCCTTGGTCAAGGCTATAGAGATGCGCTTCGGTGATGAGCATATGCAGCAAGTGTACAGGGTCCAGCTACGTAGTAGAGTCCAGAAGAGGGAACTCTTAACTCCAACGCAGATGCCCTCTCCCGGCGGCCCTGCAAGGCTGATGGTAGACATTGCGTACGCCAGGAGGAAAAAGATAAAGTATCAGTCCAACGGTTGAGAGCTGAGCCCATTAGCGGCTGGAGTGCACGGGAGATCCGGAATGCTTTTTCAATTCAATTCAATTCAAATTTTATTTCATATGAATTCAAATATAACAATAGATCAATAAGTTTAACAATATACTATACATATTTAAATATAGAATTCAATAAGATAATTAGTGACATTTTTTATTTTTTTATACTTTAAGTATTAAAAATAGTGTCAAATGCCACTTCGATATTCTATACCTTAGAAAATAATGATTACAAGTGGGGTGCCCCATTTTAAAAAAACATTATGCAAAATGCAAAATGAAAAGTCAATAAAAGAAAAGGAAAAAGAAAAATACAAAGTAAAATTTCATAAACAGAACATAACGTTACACCAAAATATCAGAAAGGATGGATTCTAAAGGGTTTTTCAATAAGAGCGCTACAAAAGTTTTTTTAAATGAAACAAAAACGGTTTTGGATATCAATTAAATTTTTTATTCCTGTGAAAGTACGTTCAATGCCATTATGTATGGAACTCGATTTCTTTTGCATGGCCACCACAGGCACGCTTGCAGAAGTCCAGACGCTGAACCCAATTTTCGACGGTTTTCAAGCATAAATCGGCCGATACTGCTGCAATTTCACGTTCGATATTCGTACGAAGTTCATCAATCGTCGCTGGCTTATTGGCATGGACCATAGACACGACCGAGGCGGCCAAGCGACTGGACCATTTCGTGAGATAACACGGTTTCCACGTGAGATAACACTGACTCCGAATTTCGGTAGTAAATTTTAATAATTTCGACTCGTTGTTGGCTCGTATATCTTTCCATCATGAAATGGCAAACCTTACTGAAGAGAAATGTCAAAAGAGCGGCGTCGTTTGCTGTCCCTGTCGCTCTACTTTTGTAGCGTCCCTGTTGAAAAACCCTTTATTTCAGCATATTTGAAATTTAATACCCATTGCTTTAAGGAATTTTCAAGCCCACCAGAAAATGTTGCAGCTCTTATGCGTTGAGGGAGCTTATTAAATAACCGACAGGATGATACCAAATAAAAATTGTGAAAGGCAGTCGTAACGTCGTGAGGTACAGATACAACATTCATAAAGTTTCTACGCAGATTATATTCAGAAATTAATTTGCAATTTAGATTGCCCGATCTTTTAAAAAACGTTTTTAACACTTTAAAACGGTACAAATGGCGGACTGGAAGTATTTTCAAATCACGAAACAAAGGGTAACTGGGATGACGACGGTGTTTTCGGTATATTTTTCTCAAAACATTCTTCTGTAGGATTATTTTTTTTTTTAATTTCTGGCTCGCCAAGGCGATTTATAATGGGGGTGGGGGTGGGGGGCTGGGAGGGGGCACTTCGACCTAAAAAGATCTTTTGTGCCGTATGGGCCAGAAAAATGTAATCTAGAAGAATTTCCACTTTCCGTGCAAAGCGGACAATTTTACAAGTAGAAGAATTCTTTATGTCCTCGGGACTCATTTGTTCCCTGAAAAAGATCTTCTTTCTAATTCCATTAAGGGCTGGACATTCACATAAAATGTGTTCAGCTGACTCGTCCTCTTCAAGAGCGAGTCGGCACTCAGGAGAGTCTGCTATTCTCATTTTGTGTAGATGATATCTTAAACCATGGCCGAATGGCTCGTTTGCCCTGTCTTAGACCTGGGATGCTTTCCCAAAGATGGATACATTTTCTATGTTCCCAGCTTTTTATTGCTGCCGTTGCTACTGGTCTAGGAGTGCAGCAGAAGGGTTCGGGACCAGTTCGTCGGCCTTTTCGTTACCTTCTACCCCGACGTGACCCGGAACCCACCATAATTTGGTCTTGTTTCTTATTCCGACTGTTTGTAGGATATTGAAGCAGTACATGACTGATTTGGAGTCAATGGTATACGAGCTAAGGGCGTTTATAGCTGCTTGACTATCCGTGAAAATATGGATGGTTGCACCTTTTATGCCAGATAAAATAATGTGGCTGGCGCATTCTTGAATGGCGTGGAGCTCCGCTTGAAATACGCTGGGACTTTTTCCCATGGGTATCGTAAAGCGTTTGTGTGGTCCGTATATTCCCGCTCCTACCCCCGTTTCCATTTTAGAACCATCCGTATACCACTTTATGCCGTTGTGGCTGTTTGGTGGGTTATTACTAACCCTTGCTTCTCTCTTGGGGATCTCCGTGGAGAACCGTTTGTTGAAGCATAGTGTTTTTTGAATGCGGTCTGTGACCGCGCAGTTCATGTTAAGTTCTGGCAGTTCATCGAGAAGGGTCTTTAGTTCCGGGTGATCATTAAGACTTATCTCGTTTAACTGTATTAGACTAATTGCACTGCGGATCGCCACTTTTTGAATGTATATGTGGAGAGGTGTAATTCCTGTTATTGCCTCTATGGCAGCTGTTGGACAGGTTTGCATGGATCCGGAGATACCAAGGCACGCAAGCCGTTGTACCTTTTTGAGTTTCTCTATTGCGACTTTTAGTGTGGATTTTGTCCACCATACTATGGAGGCGTATGTTATAATGGGTCTTATCATCACTGTGTAGATCCAGTGGACGATCTTTGGAGATATTCCCCAGGTTCTGCCATATGTGCGACGACAGGCCCATAAAGCTCTATTAGCTTTAGTGATTTTGTTATTTATGTGAGAGTTCCAGTTAAGTCTCTTGTCTAGGATTACTCCAAGATACTTGACTTCGTCGGAATACTCTACGAACGTGTCGTTTATTGTGATTAGGCCTAGGTATAATTTCCTCCTTTTAGTGAAAGGAACGATGACGGCTTTACTGGGATTTATGGAAAGATTTTCCTTGATGCACCAGTCTATGGCTGTCTTTAGAGCATTTTTCATTTTTGATGTGACTCCAATTGAGTCTTTGCCCCTGACAATGATGACAATATCATCGGCGAACCCAATTGTAGTGTAGCCTAAATTGCTCAACTTGTGTAGCAGCTCATCGATGACCAATGACCACAAAAGGGGTGAAAGTACTTGAATGGTTTAACTGAGCTAATTGCCCATTTAACCTTATCCGGAGTAAAAAGTGTTCCGGATAAACTATTAATTCAGCTGAGGTTTCTTGGAATTGAGACCTCCGCTATATGTTCATCTGTAATGACCATCGTGTGAGACCCTGGGAAGTGAGCCTGAAGCAAAGTTTTCAGCGTTTCTTCCCGGTCGCGTGAGATTGAACCATCTGATTTGATTAACAATCTGTGGCGGCATGGTCGGTGCACGCAGAATAAATCAGCTGAATACAACCATTACCTTTCCACGCTCAAAGGAAATGAACGCGACCATACTTCCATGGTAAAGTGACAGGAGAATGAAATTGCTTGCGGTGGACAGTTGGCTGGTGGATTTTGGTGATGGCAGAAGTAGAAAATTTAATTGCTCTTTTTGAATACTACTAATCGTAAAAGAAATGTATTTGTGTAAATTGATTAATAAAGGAGTCGTTCAGTTGTAAAGGAATTAGAAGGGCGTTTAATTAATCTCCTTTAGTGGTGACCCCGACGTGATCTAAACGAGCAACAAATCCCGCAATACAAGAGTACGATTCTGCCATCGCCGGAGCCATCGACAGAAGCAGCAGATCCGCAGTTAGCACCACCGGTACCTCGCAAGCAACACGTGAACCGCTACGCAGCACATAGCGGGACCATAGCAACATTCGGTGCCAAACAACGGCGCAGTACAGCTATATAGCAGTACAACCATCACACAAAAAATAGCTCACCGCAATTACAGAGGGCAAAGAACAACTGCAATCAGAAGCCGCGGCCGAAAACGAAGAGGGGGAAATTCAGTCGGAGTACTTAGTGTTTGTCCTGTTACAAAAGAAAAAACTGTTTCTGTTTCCAATATTAAGTAAATTCTTTTCATAAATTCTAATTCATATTTATTATTTTATTTTATTTTTCTAAAGTAAATTACCTAATTGTAAAATTGTGTTCATAGTAATTTCATCTTCAATTCTAATAATTATGTTCACTTTCGTTCAACAGTTCGTGTCAACTGCTCCCACTAAACCACCATCCAAATGCCCGACCTCCGAAGCACAGCGGGCGACAGCCAACGCCAGGATGCCGCCACATCCAACCGACCAGGAAGCGAAACCGAATCCACGCAAGAAGTAAGTGCGTTAACTTTTAAGAAATTGCCCTTCTGGCCAGAGCATCCCGATGTATGGTTTACGGTTTTGGAGGGACAATTCGCCGTTACTCAAATTCGTTCAGACAGTTCGAAATATTTTACCGCTGTGGGTTTGTTAGACGCGCGAACGATCAATGTCTGTAGGGACGTTATACTCAATCCGCCCATGAGCGGTTTATATGAAAATTTGAAACGCGTGATGTTGTCGCGGCTTACAGAGAGTGAAGATTCGCGTATGCAAAAGCTTCTCCACGAAACGCAATTAGGTGACCAAAAACCAAGCGAGCTATTGCGGCAGATGCGCGCCCTCGCTGGTAACCAATTTCCGGACTCGGTGTTGAAGAGTCTTTGGGTGCAAAGGCTTCCACCAACGGCACAAGCCATTCTTAACTGCTCTACCGAAAGCTTGGATCTCTTGGCGCAAACAGCAGACAAGGTGGTAGGAACCCTGGCACTATCTCCCAGTATTGCCGCTGTATCCCATAGCAGCCGAGCAATCGTACAGTTTTCCGACAATGAAGGGGAAGACACGCGCGACCATCGGCTCAAGGAACTGGAGCAACAAATATCAGTGTTGCGCCGGCAATTCGGTAGGGGACACAATAGTCGGCCAAGAGCCCCCTCACCATTTCAAAGAGTGGCTCGCCCTCAGGGAAACTCTGACACTCGGATGTGCTGGTATCATAGGCGTTTTGGTGCACAAGCACAACGCTGCACCCCGCCGTGTAGTTTCCGTGGGAGAGAGTCTAACGGGTCGGAAAACTGATAGCCCCTTCGTTGGCGACTTGCGATTCGGGCACCTCAAAAACAAATTGTCGTCTGTATGTCTTCGACCGCGCGAACAAGCAAAACTTCCTGGTAGACTCGGGGGCGGACATTTCAGTGCTACCGGCGAAATTAGACGTCAAGAAGCACAATACTGCCTCAGGGAAACTTTTTGCCGCAAACGGCTCGACAGTCCTTACTTACGGACAGGTGCAGATGGTCATTGATCTCGGCTTTCAACGTAATTTCTCGTGGAAGTTTACGTACGCCAACGTCGATAAACCAATCCTGGGAGCAGATTTTTTGAAAGCTTATGGGCTTCTCGTGGACATTAGAAATGCACGTCTCCTCGATCCACCCACGTCTGCACGAGTGCAAGGCTCTACCGAGGGAGGTGCCGGACCAGGAGTAGCTACCATGGACAGAAAGTCAATCGACCATGACATCCGGCACCTCATTAAAAGTTGCAATATAGTCGCCAGTTCTAACGTTTTCACCCGACCAGTGCAGCATGCTGTGACGCATGCAATCGTCACAGGGACCGCGCGGCCCATAGCAAGCAAACCACGGCGCCTACCGCCAGATAAGCTTAACGCTGTTAAAACGGAGTTCGAATTTTTGCTTCAGCAGGGCGTTTGCCGGCCAAGTAGCAGCTCATGGGCGTCCCCGTTACACCTGGTCAAAAAGAAAAATGGAGAATGGAGGCCCTGTGGCGATTATCGCCCATTAAATGCGGTCACACAGCCTGACAGCTATCCTATACCACACATCCAGGATTTTACGCATCAGCTGCACGAGACTACCATTTTTTCCACCATCGATTTGGTGCGAGCCTACCACCACATACCCATAGAGGAAGCGGATATACCCAAGACGGCCATAGTAACACCCTTCGGACTCTTTGAGTTCACCAGAATGACTTTCGGGTTGCGCAACGCGGCTCAGTCCTTTCAGCGCTTTATGCACTCAACCTTGAGAGATTTGCCTTTCTGCTTCGTCTACATCGACGATATACTGGTGGCCTCAAAAAGTCGAGTCGAGCATTTACGGCACCTCAAAGAGTTATTCCAAAGACTAGGGAAATGCGGCCTGGTGATCAATGTGGATAAATGTAGTTTCGCGCAGGAGAAGGTTCTCTTTTTGGGGCACGTCATAACGAGGCATGGGCTAAAACCATCTGAAGACAGGGTGCAAGCAATCGCCGACTTCGAGCATCCCAACACCGTCTGTGAACTCCGGCGGTTTTTGGGAATGCTTAATTTCTACAGGCGGTTCATGCCTGACGGAGCGTCGTTCCAACTCCCATTAACGGATATCCTCAAAGGGAAAAAGAGAAAGGGTGACAAAGCTGCAATTACCTGGTCAGAGGCGGCGGAAACTGCCTTTCAGCGCTGCAAGGACGAGCTTTGTCGAGCAGCCATGCTCGCTTTTCCTGCACCGGGCAGCAAACTGTCGATTGCGGTAGACGCGTCAGATTTTGCAATCGGTGGAGTTTTGCAGCAGTGGGCTAACGGAGCTTGGCAGCCACTCTCCTTTTACTCAACGAAACTCAAGCCCGCACAGTGCAAATACAGCACCTATGACCGGGAGCTCCTAGCTATTTATCTTGCTATTAAACATTTCCGGCATTTTGTGGAAGGCCAAGCCTTCATTATCCTAACGGAACACAAACCGTCAATCTTCGCGTTCCGACAGAAACCGAGCAAAGCTTCGCCGCGGCAGCTCCGGCACCTGGATTACATAGGGCAATTCTCTACGGACATCCAGTACGTACCGGGCAAAGAGAATGTAGTGGCAGATACGCTCTCCCGCCTCAGCGAGATCTCCGTCGAGCCCGGAATCAATTTTGAATCCATTGCCAGAGCCCAGACGACGGACAAAAGCCTGACAGACCTACTCGCGTCCGAAACAGCTTTGTGTCTAGAAACCGTCAAACTACCGAACTCCGACGTTTTCATCGTGTGCGACACCGCGACCGGAGTACCACGGCCGTATATCCCGGCGGAGTTTAGAAAAACCATTTTCGACACCATTCACGGACTGGCTCACCCAGGCGTACGCGCATCTGTCAAGGCGGTCGCGAGTAAAGTCGTGTGGCCAAACATAAACTCGGACTGTCGTGCATGGGCACGGGCCTGCATGGCATGTCAGAAAGCCAAGATTTCAAAACACGTTAGAAGCCCCCTCGGAAGCTTTCCACCGGTTTCGAAACGATTTGACGAGATCCACATCGATCTCGTAGGACCGCTTGCACCATCGGAGGGGTATCGATATCTACTAACCATTATCGACAGATATACACGCTGGCCCGAAGCCATCCCGTTGCAAGATACTTCGGCAGAGACAGTCGCTAACGCCCTTTTCACGCAATGGTTTTCGCGTTATGGGGTTCCGTCGATCGTGATATCGGACCGCGGTGCGCAATTCGAATCTAGACTACACAATCATCTTTGCGAAACCTTGGGCATCGAACACCGTCGTACTACTGCATACAACCCAAAGGCTAACGGGTGTGTGGAACGTTGGCACCGAACCTTGAAAGCAGCGCTTAAGTGCCACAACGAGGTGCAATGGACCAAAAGGCTGCCGCATGTACTGCTAGGCCTCCGAGCATTATATCGCTCCGAATTCGAGGCAAGTGCAGCGGAATTAGTGTTCGGGCAAAACGTCCGCCTTCCCTCGGATTTTTTCGTAGAGAATTCCTCACAGCTTCCACAATCCGAGTTCATCAAGGAGTTCAAGAACCATTTCGAGTCCATTCGCCCGGTATCACCGTCGCGCCACTGTAATTTCAAACCTTTCGTTTTCAAAGCGTTGAAAACGTGTTCACATGTTTTCATCCGGGTCGACGCAATACGTAAGCCACTACAACGCCCGTACGAAGGTCCTTTCAAAGTAATAAACCGAAACGACAAAGTATTTCAGGTAATGGTAAATAATAAGATTGCAACGGTAGGCATCGATCGTTTAAAGCCGTGTTTCGAGGAAAGCGACGTCGACACACCCACAGCGCGACAACCATCGACTATCGCATCTAAAAGGAAACAAAATGGGTCACCTCCCGTAAATCACAACCATACATCGCAGAGCGGAACTACGCGAACGGGACGAACAGTTGTTAGGCCCGAAAGATATCGTTGAACATAACGCTCAACTGGCGGGGGAGTGATGTGGCGGCATGGTCGGTGCACGCAGAATAAATCAGCTGAATACAACCATTACCTTTCCACGCTCAAAGGAAATGAACGCGACCATACTTCCATGGTAAAGTGACAGGAGAATGAAATTGCTTGCGGTGGACAGTTGGCTGGTGGATTTTGGTGATGGCAGAAGTAGAAAATTTAATTGCTCTTTTTGAATACTACTAATCGTAAAAGAAATGTATTTGTGTAAATTGATTAATAAAGGAGTCGTTCAGTTGTAAAGGAATTAGAAGGGCGTTTAATTAATCTCCTTTAAATCCCATGCTTTTTGCTAGATCATTTTACAGAGCCCTTTGTAGGCGTGCCACCTCTGGAAGTTTTTCGATCTTCTCACAGTTTGCACGCCATGAGGCTCTTTTGGATCTGCGCAACTCTAAGTTGTATATGGTCAGCATGGATTTATATTGTTCCCATGTGCCGGTGCGTTTGGCTTTGTTAAAAAGCTTTCTCACTCTCTTTCGAATAGATTCAAGGTTATCGTTCCACCATTGTACACACATTGCAACTACTTTTGAATGAGGCAAGAATAATATTATTTAATTGACATTGCGCAGCATCTGCATCATTTGTTGTTGATGGTGCTTCTGGCTGCATGTCAGATCTGACCGCTAGATTTTCGCGGTAAGTTCTCCAATTAGTCAGTCTGTTGCCATAACGAACTGAGGCGTGTTCGGCATTGCATCTTATCTCGAATCGGATGTGCATATGATCCGATAGAGATGCCTCGCCAGACACATGCCACCCCTCTGTGATATCTTTCATAAAAGGAGATGAGATAGTAAGGTCTAGGACCTCTTCTCTTATGGAATTTCTAAAAGTGGGACTATTTCCCTTGTTTAGAAAGACGAGGTTATTGCTATATAAAAATTCTAATAACGACCCACCTCTATTGTTTGTATCTCGGCTGCCTCAAATCGTGTTATGTGCGTTTGCATCGCAGCCGATTATGATGTGTACTTTATGGTCCTCACAGTACCGGACAAGTTCCTGTACTGGTAGGGGAGGAACTACATCAGTGTCTCCAGCAAAGTACGCCGATGCGCACACAAATTTGTGTAGCTGTCGGCCTTTGTGGCGTTCTATTAGAACTGCCACCAGGTCCCTAGGTGTGAAACCTGGAATGAGAGAAAATTTTATATCTTTCTTAATAGAAATGGCCGCCCGTGATCTGAAAGGACCTTTGGCGAAAATGATCTCTCTATTTTTACAGTTTAATCCACATATCTTACCATTGTTTGCCCATGGTTCCTGGATTAGACCAATAGCGATGATGGCTAAAGGTGTCCGAGGCACCCATAGCCCTGTGCAGGTTAGCCTGCAGCACGCTTAGACGGGATGTCATTATTTTCGTGCGAATTCAGGGTTACGTAGTCTGTTAGGCTTATTGTCACCTCTCCTTCGTACGACACCCTGTTGAGGGAGACCACTTTGTCTACCTCTCGGACTTTTGTTTTTGTGTCCGTCTTGCGCCCATGCCTTCTTACGATCCATACCTAGTTTAGGCCTGAACCGTTGTTGGCTTTCTTTGGCGGTGCTGTGCGCACTATTTGCCTTTTCGGCTGCGCTTGGTCTTGCGCTTGTGGCTTCTCTTTCTAGCACTGGTGTTGCCATGCTGGAAGCTGCTGCCTTCGCGGCAGTACTGGTACTGGCCCCAATTGGATCAGTTGCGGTGCTGCCGTGCGCTTTGGTGATGTGCTTTTGAGGATCTTTCGGGCCCTGTTTGGCCGTCTTATCAGCACTTTTTAATATGAGTTTGGCCTGTCCGAATCGGAACGAGACCATCCCCTTTAGCTCCACAAGTCTCCTCATGGAGCTGTCATTGATTGCAAAGACCATATGAGCGATGTCTCTGTCATCCGATCTTTGCAAAACTCTCCACGTTCTCGTGTTTAGTTCTCTGTTTTGGCCGTCTAATAAGGCCAGGATCCTTTCGCTAGCTACCCCGGTACTCTGCGGGAAGAACCCTCTGATGACATGTGGTTTTGGAAAATTTTCCTCTCCCACGAGCATCACCTCTAACCCGCATTTCTCCTTAAGCTTCGCGAAGGTTGTCTCCATCCACTTTGCAGTAATGGCGTCCGCACATACTATCATAAGCCATCCGGCTTTGAAAGTAGTACCGCAGAATGCTGGTTTGACATCCTCGTCACGTTTTTCAATCGTGATGTCCATAATCCTGGTATCAAACCCATGTGTTCGTTGGAGAGAGGATTACGATCGATGTCCACTGGTACAACCCCCAGTCTGACATAGCTCGTTATATTGCTATACGAGACTTTGTCGACGGTTGTCTTCCCAGTGCGACTTCGCTTCGCTTCGGATTGAGGCGGTGTATTATCCTCGGATCGCGTTCGCTTCACCTCGGGACCCTTGTTGACCATCGTTTGTTTCGCATAGATTCGGGCCTGCTCAATGGTGCTCCCCTTCTTCTGCGCGCGCTTAAAACTGCGCTGTTCCGATGGTGTGAATCTGACGTAACTAAGACAGTCGGCAATGTTGCACGGACTGAGTCTCTGTATCGGGATGTCTTTCACCCGATAATATGCTGTTGCATATGGTGCTAGATTCTGAAATAGAGTCACTGAGTTGAGACAAGTTCTCTTCAGGTTCCCCCATTTCAGATTCGATGATTACAGACTATCCCATTGACAGATGTTGTGTCGTCATCGACAGGGTGTTCTAAAACATCCCTAGTTGATGATGCAATCTTAGAGGCATCATTCTCTATTTGTTTTTTTGGTTTTGGATCAATTTTGATTCCCACGAGTATTCGGGATATTGTGTCGCCCGTGGTCTACCCGTCTAACCACAGGAAGGCTATCTTAAAATCGGAGGTCGCCTGGTATCCGAAGTTTGCAAGCTAACGACTAAGCACCCTCTTAGCCATGCATCTCTCGGCGCTTGCTACCTTTAGATTAGGGATTTGTTGGGGAAGTAGGACTTAGGGATTTGAGGGAGGGGGTAATTGGGGAGAAAGAGGAGAAGGGGGCGGACGTGGAGTCCTGGTCAGTTCTTAGTTGACGCTCATCAGACGGCCTGTCCCTTACCAGAATAGCCCGATGACTCTTTACGCCGTAAGCCTCCGCACCGGCACCATCGAATTTGCGTTCCATGATGGTGCACACGTCAAGGTGACTGACCCCGCAAGGAGGTCTGTAGGATTAACAGAGGTTGAATTTTGTTCATATATGTACCACCCCAACAAGCAATACCATATTGAAGCTTCGACTGAAAAATACCATAATAAATAATTTTTAGTAGTTTGCTTGAACAAACATTTTTTAGATAAAGAAATATCTTAGAGTACAACGGGAGTATTTCCTCAAAGAATCCGTATGGAGTGCAAAGCTCATCCTGGTGTCAAAAGTGAGCCCCAGATACTTAAAATGGTCAACTTTTTCAATCGAAAAACACCGTTTACTGCAATTTTCCGTGGTACAGAAAATTGGGTGGGACACACCGGAAGCACATGAGCAGCTTGGCATTTTATATTTTTTACACTCCGATGCATGGAATAACACAACCGCATCTGAGCCGCTAGGGGTTGTTAGATTAAAAAACACGATTTTGTTTTTAGACCTTATGGACAATCTATGTTTAGCGAACCAGATCCTCAACAAATTAAGATCCAAGTTGATATCAGATGTCAAATCCAATGCACTATCGGAACCATAACAACAACCTACATCGTCTGCAAAAGCAGTAAGCATACCCTTAAATTGAAGACCACTTCTAGTTTCACCAATCTTTACCCTTTGAGATCTATTTGAAAGGTAAGACCCAAACCAATCGAACATGAAACCACGGAAACCAGTATTTTCAAGTTTTTTTCAATAGGATAAAGTGGTCAACCATATCAAAAGCTTTTGTTATGTCAACGAATAGACCTGCGGTGAACTTTTTTTCATCAAGTTTGGCAAAAATACGGGAACAAAAATGTAAAAGAGCATCCTCAGTTGATTTTCCCTTTTGGAAACCAAATTGCACCGGACTGAAAAAGTGTGTCTTGTTTAAAAAGGAGACTATCCTCTCCTTAACAACTTTTTCAAAAACCTTACTAAGAACCGGGGCCTATAATTTTTCATATCCTCTGCAGCACCTTTTTTGTGGAGTGGAACTATATCAGCGCACTTGAGGTTCTCCGGAAAAACTCCTGAGAAAATACTACGGTTAAAGATGACTGCTAGGACATCAACTACGAAATACGAGATATATTTCAATACACCGTTAGACATGCCATCAAAACCACAAGCATTAGAATTTTTCAGAGAGCTAATGGCCTTTAAGAGCTCAAGCGCAGAAATGGGAAAGAAAAACTATTTCTTTGCAACGGTTCACAACTGCTCCTAGAAGCCAAACACTCAGTGCATCTACCTAGAACTGTTACCTTTGGTACGCTGCTAGCTACTGAATTAAAAAAAAAACTGTTAAACGCGTTAGCTATAACAACTTTGTCTGAAACTACACAACCATTTATACAAATAGCAGTAGATTTTTTCGCGCCAGAAGACTGATTCAGAATGCCGTTTACTACCTCCCTCTCACTTTTTAACTTTCCTTTAGCACAAATAAATTGATTGCGGTAATAATTATCGCGGCAAATAGGAATTTCTTTTTTGAGTTCACAACATAGTTTGATATATCTATTTTTTAGCCTGATATTGTTAATATGCTTCGAACATAATAATAGTTAATAAATAGTAAATAAGATGCAGAAGCATCGCTCTCATAATAACACTCATCCCAACATTCATATAAAAGATTGTTTTTGAGCTTCCTGAAACCAACTCGTGTAATATTTTTCGGAGGATCTTCGCTACCACTCTTTAATTTGTAATGAGTTGTGCCTATCAACAGCCCTGTCATTGAGTGATCGGTGATGGAAAAATCAAAAATGCACTTTTCGCAAGTGCTTAATGAGAAATTGCTAAACCGTGCAAAAATATGGTCTAAACAACTACCTGACACCGCTCTGGTAGGTTCATTAATAAAGCAAGCAAACCCATGAGATGCCAAGACAGAAGACACCCAGATAGTTATGAACCATATCGCTGCTAGTTAATATATTAATATTAAAGTCCCCCAATAAAATCAGATTTTTTTGATTTTAAGTCATCCAAGAGACGAGAATTCCTCTATGAACGCCTCCACATTGAATATATGCAGTCTGTACACACATAAAAACATATACTTCACATGATTAACTGATATAGAAACTTTAAGAATGTCAGCGCTTATAAATTAACACTGGTCGCTTCATGGATTACGTAATCCTCTTTGATAAAACACCCGACACCACCTGAAACGTAATTTTCATTGCAGTTAACAAAGAAATTAAATCCAGGCAAATGATAATAGTTTTTTTCGATGTCGTAAATCCAAATTTCGAATACAAAAACTATATCTGGGATGCTTGAAAAGGAACCAAGGTGGGTGACTAGAGACGCAAAGTTTTCTCTCAAGCTTCTAACATTTTGGTGAACCATAAATAATTTGTTATTACAGCAAGAGCTATTTGTAAATACATTATCACAGTTTGTACTACTGAGGTCGAGAACAGAAAAGTCATCGTTTATATTATTAACTTCATCAAAATTCATTTTAAATATGCTTAACAGGAAGATCCGGATATCGAGCCGATTCTCGCCTGGAAGGAACACTGGCAGAAGATCTCCAATAAGAGTCCGGAACTGAAGGCATACTTGGCACAATGGGACTCACTTCATGTTCAGGATGGCATTTTGAGAAGAAAATGGGAAAGTTCGGATGGAACATCAGCCATGATGCAGCTTGTGGTACCCAGATCGAAAGTCAACGAAGTGCTTATAGGGCCCATACACTACACTTGCCTGTATGCACAAGCACAAAAATGCGCAAACACTAAAACACTTTCGCCATACACTACGCATGCAAACTGCACAATATTCAGTCGTGTGTTCACCGCTGAACAGAAAGCTTTGAAAAATGTCAAGCTCCGACACCACTGCTGATGATATCGACACCATCATTGGGGTACAACCAGTGCAATCGTGCTTGCATGCACAATGTAGTACACACACCCCACATGCTTACATGCACAAGCAAGAAAATATCAACATTCATTTTTTGATATTGCTCATGCAGCTTGCACAAACACACAGTTCACACCATACACTGGCAGAACAAAAACAAGCAGTTGCCACAAAGAGCTAGCTAAGAAGCACCAGCCGGCTAAGAAAGGTAGACCCGATGCGATCGTCATCGAATCAAAGGGGGACTTGTCCTACGCGGATATACTACGCAGCGTTAAGGCAGATCCCAAGCTGGAAGAAATGGGCAAAGCAGTATCCAGGATTAGGAGGACACAGAAAGGTGAACTTCTCATACAGCTCAAAGAAGCTGGAGACAAAACTCCTGAGTTCAAAACTGTCATCAGTGAAGCCTTAAAGGAGCGAGCAAGCGTAAGATCGCTCTCTCATCGCGTTATTATCGAGTTCAAGGACGTGGATGAGATTACCTCGAAAGAAGACATGCGAGGCAATTAAAGCGCAATTTGGAACAGTGGTATTGCCAACAGATATTCTGTCCCTGCGGAAAGCATACGGCGGTACACAGACCGCAACGGTTAGTCTTCTAGCAGAAAGCGCAGGTAAACTGTTGGAAACAAGGAAAATAAAAATAGGCGGGTTGTCTGCCGCATTCGTGGGCGGATATCGCTTAGAAAATGCTTCAAATGTCTAGAGTTTGGCCACTTAGCCAAACAATGCAAAAGCTTAGAAGATCGATCTAAGCTCTGTAGGAGATGTGGAACGGAAGGCCACATAGCAAAAGACTGCTTAAAGGAGCCATCGTGCATGTTTTGTAAAAAGAATCACCCAGAACAGGCGAAGCATATAGCCGGAAGCAGTAAATGCGCGGTATTTAGGAGAGCCATCACCAGCAGAAAATCATGAAGATTATACAAATAAACCTAAATCACTGCGAAGCAGCCCAGGATCTCCTGGCACAAACAGCAAAAGATAAGAAAGCGGACATAATTTTGATCAGCGAACCGTACAAGACTCTCGATAGCAACGTATGGATCTGTGACAAATCGAAAAAAGCTTCTATATGGATAACTGGAAGACATGCTTTCCAAGACACCTTCGAACAAGCGAACGGGTTCGTGCGAGCCAAAATAAATGGAATAAACTTCTACAGTTGTTACGCTAGACCGAGTTGGACGACAAACGAATACCAAACGATGCTAGATAACCTGACAAGGGATGCTTATGGACGGTCCCCAGTTATTATTGCTGGCGACTTCAACGCATGGGGAACAGAGTGGGGAAGCAAACGAACCAATGCCAGAGGACGTATACTATTGGAAACATTTGCACCTCTGAACATAGGCTTGGCAAATAGAGGCCGGGTTAATACATATCGTAAAGCAGGAATTGGTTCGATTATAGATATTACCTTCGCGAGTAACTCCATCCTACGAAGCATAAAATGGCGAGTCAGTGAAGAATATACGCAAAGCGACCACCAAGCGATAATATTTGAAACTGCTGATAAAAATAATCTAAAACACCCCAATCCAGCGGGACCAAAATGGAAAGACGCGCTCTTTGACAAGGATATGTTTGAAGAATTGATAAGACAACTAGAGACACAATGAAACGGCAGAAGCCATGTCGGCCCAACTCGTCCGTGCTATCACTACAGCGTTCGATGCAGCATTATTATTAAAAAAAAAATTATTATTAAAACATTGAGAGCAGCGTGCCTAAGAGCCAGGCGAAAGTTCCAACGATCCAGTGGGAGAGCTGACTTTCAAGAACATCTGAATAACTTTAGAATAGTGAGGCACGAACTAAAAAGGGCTATCGAGGAAAGTAAGGCAAAATGCTTTAAGCGTATATGCGACGAAGCTGACATTAACCCCTGGGGAACAGCATACAGGATGGTTATGACGAAGCTGAAGGGCTGTAGAACCCCCCCAATAACATGCCCAAGAATGTTGAGATCTATAGTAGAACACCTTTTCCCCAAAAGACCAGCTACTATGTGCAGCATAATAAGAGAGGTAAATCCAGACGATATACCTGTTATTACTCTGGAGGAGTTGCTAAAGGCATGCAGCAGGAGAGGTGACAACAAGGCGCCAGGACCAGACGGAATCCCAAACAAGGCATTGAAGGTGGCTGTTACAAAGAGACCAGACCTCTTCATATCAACAATACAGAGGTGCCTAGAGGAGGGAACCTTTTCTGAGAAATGGAAAATGCAGCACTTGGTCCTGCTTCCGAAAGGAAAGAGGCCTTTAGGAGAACCATCGTCCTACCGCCCTATATGCCTATTGGACACTGTTGAGTTCCGAGCGAAATAAAAGATTCGTACTTTTAATAGCTTTACACTTTATTTATTTAAATGTTTTCTGTTTTTTATTTATTTTATTTATATAGCGCGAGTGGCTTTAAAAAATTACGTCCTTCTCAAATCCTCTTTGAAACTCAACTTTTCCTTCTGTCAAATTCAAACTTCTGTCAATTTGAAGAAGACCCCTGTCGGCCAAGTGCTGCCACATTCTCCATGTTTTTAAATTGTGGTAGAGTCGCCAACACTCCCCCTGATACGGAGGCTGCTTCAGCCAACTTATCATCCTCCTCGGCGACTCTCCTGACATCCAATACCGCGAGCTTCACAATCGGCCTCTGGTAAACTCCATTCGTCGTTTGCACAGTCGCTTGACGTACTTGACCATCCCCGCTGACGATGGTATCTAGGATTTTGCCTTTGGGCCAAAGGTTTCTAGGAAGGTTTTGATCGATAATGATGACGATGTCTCCCTTTTGAATCGGTTGCGCTGGTTGGAACCACTTTGTTCGTCGTGTAAGCGTTGGTAGATACTCCTGTATCCAGCGTTTCCAAAACACGTTTGCAATTTGTTGAGACGTGGTCCAGCTTTTCCGAAGTAAGACCCCATCATCCGTGAAGTTTCCGATAGGTTTCGCTCCGTTCGATGACCCCAGCAAGAAATGATTCGGCGTCAAAGCCTCCTCATCATCGGAGTAGACAGGCACGTAAGTTAAGGGACGCGTATTCACCGTAGCCTCAACTTCCAACAATGCGCTATGTAGTTCTTCATCGGTGGGAGTTCTGCTGATCATCATCTGGGAAAGAACCACCTTTACGGAGCGAACAAGACGTTCCCAGCTGCCACCCATGTGCGGCGATGCCGGAGGAATGAATATCCATTGTGTTGCCGAGCTAATGAAGGATTGCGCTATAGCCTGGTGGTTCATTTGGTGGTAAGCCTCTCGTAATTCTCGGCTGGCTCCTCTAAAGTTGGTACCGTTGTCGCTGTATATGGATATCGGTGTTCCTCTTCTAGCGATGAATCTTCTTAAGCTTAGGATGCATGAATCGGTCGATAATGACGGCGCAATTTCTATGTGGATTGCCCTCACCGTGAGGCAGGTTATAAGAACACCCCAGCGCTTCTCCACTCTCCTTCCTAGTTTGACCTTCATGGGCCCGAAGTAGTCGATGCCAATATAGGAAAACGGACGAATGAAAGAGGCCAACCTGGCTGCCGGCAGTGAAGACATCTCTGGTGGAATTGGCTTAGCGTCGCGATTCTTGCAGTGTTGGCAAGATTTCCTAATCTTTTGCACACTTGTCCTTAAACAAGGAATATAGAAATGCTGGCGTATTTCGTTAACGACAGTTTCTTGATTTAAATGGTGAAATCTGGTATGGTATGATCCGATGATAAGATTCGTAATGTGATGGTCTTTTGGAAGAATGATTGGCCGCTTCATTGCTGGGGATACTGCAGTAGATTCATCAATTCGTCCTCGGATTCTTAATAATCCATCCTCATCTATGTATGCGCTGAGTTTATACAAGTCGCTGTGCCTTCCGATCGGTTGATTGCGTTGCAGGGTAGCGACATCCTGGAAGTAGCTATCCCCTTGTGCAATTCGGTAGAAATATTGTTCAGCTTTAACAAATTCATTAGATGTCAAGATGCCGCAGTTAACTGGGAAACCTCGCACCCGACCTTTCAAATTGTTGACATATCGATAGACGAACGCCAAGACGCGAACCATTTTCTTCCACTGGGAGAACTTCTCTGGTTTGATTGCCGGGCCACATGTTGTTTTAATGTGCATAACATGGCCTCTTATCTCCTCATCGGTCGTCGAAGTCTCCAATGGATGATCTGGCCAGTGTTCTTTATGAAGATATAGAAAAGCCGGCCCACAATACCAGCCACTTCCAGAACAAAGTACAGGGTTCGGCTTCCATTTAGTGGCTGCATCCGCTGCATTCAGTTGCGAAGGTATCCAACGCCATTCGCCGATGTCAGAACTCTCCAAAACTTGTCCGACACGAAAGGCAACGAACTGCCGGTATTTGCGTTGATCCGAGTTCAACCATGCCAGAACCACCTTTGAATCCGACCAGAACCATCTTGATGATATTTTGAGTGTCAGTGAGTTTTTAATAGTCAAGGCAAGACGAGTCCCGAGTAGGGCAGTCTCCAGCTCCATTCTTGGGATAGACAAACCCTTTAATGGCGCTACCCTTGTTTTGGCTGCTACCAACTGGCACTCCACCTTTTGAGCACTCTCAATCCTTATGTACACGACCGCAGCGTACGCAGCCTCGCTCGCGTCTACAAAGATGTGTAGCTGTATGTTAGCTTCGCTTGTTGTTTCGTCAAGTAGATAGCATCTCGGTATGCGAATGTTTGCCACATCTGGTAATAATTTCAGCCAAGACTTCCACTTTGTCTGATGTTCTGTCTTAATTGGGTCGTCCCACTGGACATCCGATCGCCATATCTCCTGAAGGAGGATTTTTACGTAAATCAAGAAATTTGCCAATAATCCCAAAGGATCGTATATGGACATTAGGACACGAAGCACTTCTCGCTTAGTCGGTACCTTTAGGCCCTTCAAGATTTCCTCGTTTTTCCCATTGTACGCAATCGAGTACATGAAGGTATCGGCTCTAGTTGACCACCACATCCCAAGCACCTTTTCTGTTTCTGGTTCCGAAGTTATACTTAAATCCTTTTGGTCCATATCGGAATTATTAAAGGTTCGCATAAAATCCTTGGAATTCGACAACCAATTTCGAATCTCAAGTCCTCCTTGTCGATGGATGTGCTGTATGTTTGTGGCTAACTGAACGGCTTCCTCCACTGTATCGACACTGTCGAGCAGATCATCCACGTAATGGTTATAGAGAATCGCTTGCACTGCTCGCGGATATTGATCTTTGAAGTCCATCGCATTTTGGTTCTTGATAAACTGTGCGGAGCTGGGAGAACAAGTTGCACCGAATGTCATCACCCGCATGACGTAGATGTCAGGCTCAGTCTTAGCCTCGTCGGTTCGCCACAGAAATCGCTGGGAATGTTGGTCCTCGTCCTGGATGACAATTTGGTGGAACATCTCTTTGATGTCCCCGCAAATGGCTACACGTCGTTCTCTGAACCGAATCAAAATGGATGCAAGTGATGACAGTTGGTCTGGGCCTTTCAAAAGCATGCTGTTCAGTGAAATGCCCTTCGCTTTGGCCGCAGCATCCCAGACGATACGGAACTTACCCGGTTTGTTGGCGTTAATAACCGGAAAAATCGGAAGGTACCATGTACGAGGATGGAAACGACTCAGCTCCTCCTTCGACAGCTTTCGAATATATCCCTTGGCTATGTGATCAGCTATGCGTTGATTCATCTTTTGGCGTAACTCGGAATCGCGAAGTAACTTCTTTTCCAGACATAGCAGACGTCGCTTGGCCATCTCGTAACTATCTGGAAGGTTTATGACATCGAACCTCCACAAGAGTCCAGTTACGTAGCGAGATTTTTCACGGCGAGAGGTTGTCCTCAATATTGTCAGGGCTCGTTGGTCATCTTTGGATATACAGAAGTCTTCCGGTGTCTCAGTTCCCACGTTTTCCATGGCGAAGTACCCTTTAACAAGCTGGTGAAGATCTTGGTCAGCTTCCTGTTCGCATTCGCAGAGGTGGAAACTATAATGCTTAGTTAAACCCAGATTACTCTCACATGGTCCATAAACACACCAGCCCAGCCGAGTCTTGGAAGCGATTGGCTCACCTTGTTGTCCTTCCTTGGATTTTACTGGTAGTCCAACATGCCAATTATTTAAACCAATTAGTATCCGTGGTTTTGCGTTAGTGTACGGCTTAATAGGAAGTCCACCAAGATGCTTGAAAACATTCGCAAGAGTGTTTATGTTAACACTCTGCTCAGTTAAACCAATATCTCCCACCGTATTAACGTTTGAAAGTGTGAACTTGTTCCTTGGGTTGTCGATGCCAGAGATCTGTACTGTAACTTTCCTAGAGTCTTCTTCCGTCCTTTGTGTGTCACCTGTCCAATTGATACATAGTTTCTGTCGCTCGCCATGAAGATTTAAAAGCTGTGCTATCTCATCATCCATTAAAGTCAGGGAGGACCCATCGTCAAGAAACGCATATGTTTCAATTTGCATTGTATCATTGCTAAGAATTACAGGCAAAATGCGAAATAATGTCGATGATCTCTTTGAACTGGAGTGCTGGTTTACATTTTCGTGTACTATGTCATTTTCTTCCACCTCCCTTGTGTTGTTTCGACGATCGTTATGCAAGAGAGGGTGATGTCTTAGGTTACAGCTGCTTACTCCACACAACTCCTCGGATGTGCACCTCGCTTCTCCATGACAGCGCAAGCATGTTCGGCAAAGCTTATGTTTTTTGACCTCATCCCATTTTCGGAAGCGACTCAATCCTCGAAATTTGTTACAGAGTTTGACTTCGACACAATTTCCGTTACAGACACAACAGCTGGCTTCACGGCGACTGTCCTGATGGTGCACATTGACGAAGCTACGGTTTCTGGCTGACCTCCTATTTTCTTTATTATCGAAGAACTCAATCGAAGTGTTAGGTATGGTCACTTCACTCGCCGCTTGACCAATTGTGTATATCCAAGCACCAAAATCAGAGATCGTTACCATGGGTAAGGTTTGCTTATACCTAACCCATTCCAATTTCAGTTGAGCTGGTAATTTGCTAACAAGCTCTTGCATTAGAGTTGGGTTGCACAAATGAGCAGCCATGCCGGAGCTCTCCATCACTGCTGATATGTTTTGGACGGTCAATGCGAATCGTATGACGGTATTCAAATCATCGATTTTAGGTGGCCTTTCACGTCGTAGCTGGTCCAATAATCTGTCAATTATGAGCTCCGGTCGGCCATATAGCATCTGTAGAGTCTGAATCGCGCCTGGAACGCCAGCTGGAGTCATCAAGCGGAACCTAACGGCGTCCAGTGCTGGTCCCTTAAGACACCTTTGAAGGCGCGCCAAATTTTCTTCATAAGAGTAACCACAGATCTCCGTTGAACTCTCAAACGTTGATATAAACATAGGCCATCCTTCTGGGCATCCGTTAAAAGGTTGAAGATCTTTCGGCATTACCTGTCTCGCGGCTATTTGGTCGCTAGTAAGGCGACGCGTTTGGCTGTTAGTAAATTCCCTGTTAAAAGGCATTCCAATTGGTATCTTGCCACAGTTCGGTGACATATGAACAAAATGTTCGTTATTTGGTTCAGTGACATATGGTTGTTTCATCTGGTCACGCGTAGTGAACTCAAGGTTAGGTGGATCTTCTGAAAATGATACGCCGTCCCAGGGTTCAGCGTTCGTTTCAGCATTCGCAGTAACAGCAGTTTTGTAAATGGGTTTGATTGCAAGCGTCTCTTGTTGACGTACAATATCACCCCTAACTACGGCATTTGCACAAACAGCAGCATGTGAAGTGGGTTTGAGTGCAGGCGTCTCTTGTCGACGTACAAAAGCACCCCCAGGAACAGCATTTGCAGATGCAGCAGCGCTCGAAATGGGTTTGAGTGCAGACGTCTCATATCGACGTACAGTAGCACCCCCAGGAACAGCATTTGCAGATGCAGCAGCGCTCGAAATGGGTTTGAGTGCAGACGTCTCATGTCGACGTACAGTAGCACCCCCAGGAACAACATTTTCAGATGCAGCAGCGCTCGAAATGGGTTTGAGTGCAGGCGTCTCTTCTTGTTGACGTCGTGTAGCACCCCCAGACACAGCGTTGAATGTAATACCTGCGGAATTATTGTCGGGTGTATCTTGGATGAAATAATTCCGAATCCAATTATTTGTGCGGACATCTGCTGCTTCTTCGTCGGACATTTGATCGGAGCCCTCAAATTCTTGCAAAAGCCGATATTTGTTGTCTAAATACTCCTTGTCTCTGGCTGCCTGCAACATTCGCTCTTCATTAAGACGCTTGACTTCGAGTACTAGTCTACGTGCGGATGATGTGTTTGAGTGTCTAGAACAAACCGAAGGAGTTTTAGATTGTAAGTTTATATTTTGGCTACACTTAGCTTCTTGCAAACAATTTGCGCAGTTCCATTCCAAACTTTGTATGTTACTTGTAACACCAACACAGTTGAAATGGAACCACATGTTGCAGGTATCACACTGCACCATCTCGTCCGTGTCCCCTTGATCGCACAATTTGCAGCTGCTCTCCGGTACTTTTCCGTTTTGCTGTCGCGGCGTCCGCAATGTCGCCATTATGTTTTTGGTTGTCTGGACTTATTGTCGCCAGCAATAGTTGTGTGTAATTTTTTAAAGAATTTGTTGAGCTCCGAGTGAAATAAAAGATTCGTACTTTTAATAGCTTTACACTTTATTTATTTAAATGTTTTCTGTTTTTTATTTATTTTATTTATATAGCGCGAGTGGCTTTAAAAAATTACGTCCTTCTCAAATCCTCTTTGAAACTCAACTTTTCCTTCTGTCAAATTCAAACTTCTGTCAATTTGAAGAAGACCCCTGTCGGCCAAGTGCTGCCACATTCTCCATGTTTTTAAATTGTGGTAGAGTCGCCAACAGACACCATGGGAAAAATCTTCGAGAAGATAATATATAATAGACTTCTCGCAGTGGCTGAAGAGAAAGGAGCCCTCTCAGACCGACAGTTTGGCTTCAGAAGAGAGCGTTCTACAGTTGATGCTATAAGAGCGTTGGTCCACATAGCTGAAAGTGCCATAGAAGGAGTAAGATGGCTCTACGGCACAAAGGAGTATTGTGCAGTAGTTACGCTGGACGTCAAAAACGCCTTCAATTCCGCGATCTGGTCATTCCTAAGAAGAATGGATACACCATATTACTTGCTGAGGATAGTGACGGACTACTTTAACAACAGGAATTTAAGGTATTATACCGACGAAGGAGTCAAATACTGCAAGGTTACCGCGGGCGTCCCACAGGGATCCGTACTGGGGCCGCTTCTGTGGAACATCATGTATGACGGAGTCCTACGATTAATGCTACCACGCGGAGTATCGATAATTGGATTTGCCGACGACATTGCCATCGTGACAGTAGCTAAACAGATCCATGAAGTGGAATCAGCTACAAATGAAGCAATTTCCAGGATAAAACACTGGCTAGTATCCGCTGGACTACAACTAGCCGACCATAAAACAGAAGCTGTCCTTGTCCAAGTCGAAAAACCATTGAATTCGCCAATTTCCAGGTGGGGAACCGGATCATCAGATCCAAAGAAGCAGTCAAATATGTTGGAGTCATGCTAGACAACAGACTGCAGTTCAAGACGCACGTGGAGTATATTACAACGAAAGCATCGCAAATACAGGGAGTTCTCTCACGCATACTGCTTAACATCGGTGGACCTGGATACGCTAGGAGGAACGTTTTATCAAAAGTAGTCAGTTCAGTCCTTCTTTACGCCGCTCCGGTTTGGGCGGGGGCACTGGCGACGAAAGAAACAAGAAGGAAGCTATCATCCGCATACAGGCTTAGCGCGTTAAGGACAATCTGTGGTTTTCGAACCATCTCGGACGAAGCGGCCTTCGTCATAGCTGAATTGATACCCATAGACATTCTAGCGGGCGAGATGTTGAGGATCTACAACAGAAAAACGCCGGGCGGACAAGATGCAAGTAAAATGGCAGGAATCAAAGTAGAAGAAAGAGCAGCTTCAATTGCCATATGGAAAACCGGGTGGAACAACACTACAAAAGGCAGATGGACATACAAGCTGATCCCGTCAATCGAGACCTGGACAAAGCGAGCACGTGAAAACAGCAACTTCCACCTTACGCAGTTCCTGACTGGCAACGGCGGCTACCGCAAATACCTACATCGCTTTGGACACGATAGCTCGCCGTTTTGCCCAGATTGTCCAGACCAGGAGGAAGACACGGAGCACGCAGTTTTTCATTGTAGGCGATTCGTATCATGGAGAACGAATCTGCCCAATCCATCTTTCGTAATAGACCATATGTTGCAGTCGGAGGACAACTGGACGACAGTTTGTAATCTGGTAACAACCATCCAAAATGAACTGCGGAGAGTAGAAAGTCTAAGGAGGGCATCAGAAGCAGCAGAAGCGTCAGAAGCAACTGACACAAGACAAGACGCATAGCATGAATTAGCCCCGCGAAGTAATACATAACGGCGGTCCCGCGGGGAGAGTGGTTGACGTCTGCTGGGTGCGGATTAGTACGTAGTTTTGAAGATTACCACATCCATGCCAAGAAAAAAGAAAATAATAAACAAAAATGCTTGAAGAGCGTGAAAAAGGAAAAAAAAAATTGACGGTAGGCGTCTATGGCAACTCCGATCTGCTGTCCGGGGACGGAGAAATAATAAACGCTCGAGATGAGGGCAGGCGAAGGCGACTACAACTCAAGTGTGCTATCTTTTCAAGGACGGTAGTGGTAACCTTCTCACGACGAGTGCTCCTTTTCATCGATTTTGCTTGGCCTTTTATACCCCCTTCTGGAGCTTTTGGAATAAAAAGCTTTTTTAAACAAATGAAAGTTGTTGTGCGCATTCAGCTTATAAAGTTTGTGCGCAGTCAGTGTTACCAAATTACAAAATATTTTTAAAGGAATAATTGCAATTCATCAAGAAATAAAAATAGGAAATTAAATGAAAACAAAAGTAAAAATTGGATAAATATAATGTTAGAAGAAAATGCAGCGTTACAATAGGAAATTAAATGAAAGCTAAAGTAAAAATTGGATAAATATAATAATAGAAAAAATGCAGCGTTACAATGGGAAATTAAATGAAAGCAAAAGTAAAAATTGGATAAATATAATAATAGAAAAAAATGCAGCGTTACAAGCTTTCATTGCATCGACTACATTCGAGAGTAGCTTTCATTGCGTAATTTAATGGTTTTAGTTGGTACACACTGATTAAAAATCAGAACTACAAGACTTTTGAAAACATCAAATTTTACATTTGGATCGGCAACTCATCCAAGGCGCTGAAAGAGTGACGACTTCGAGTGCGGTAGGGTCCATAGAACGAAAATCTTTAAACGTAAAAGACAGAGGTACAGCAGGTTGAGAAAAATTGTTGTCATTGTAAGCGATATGCATGTGCATATGCCCTTAGATTGTGAGAGATATATGCATCTGCATGCGCCTTTAGTTTTTCAGGAGAGTTCAGTGTATCATTGTAAAATGGAGTTTGAGTTTTTTTGAAAAGACTAACTAAAAAGAAGAGCGAACTAGAAGTAAAATAAAAATCTGATATTATCGTTGAAAATTGAGTCTGTTATAACTCAGAAGTGGGATATACCAATAAAACAATTAAAATTAAAAGTGAACAAACCGATATTTTATCGATTCCTGCCGAAATTGCGGACAATTCAACGAAATACAAAATGGTGATCGTGACAAAGGAAATGATGCTCATGGCATTACAATCTGCAGAAATTATCGTGCCACCGACTGCAACAATGAAGCAAATTAAAGGCTTATATTTCTAGCTACCGTCAGCTGGTGCCACTGCCGACCTGTCTGATATATCCGACACTGAGGAAAAGGTGCATAACCAACAAATGGAGGCGGTCAACGTGTCTTCTACCGCCACTGATGCAATATCTTCTGAAACAGATGCCGCTAATGCAACCGCTGTACCACCAACGTTGGCCACCGATGAAACCATTGATCAACAACTGCAGCGATTACGCAAACAACGTGATCTTTTGTTGCTGCAAAACAATTGAATCCATGGTGCCGAAATTTTCTGCCGACAACTTTTACGAAGTCCAAAAATGGTTTGAGGATTTAGAAGATGCTTGCACAATTCTTCAGTTTGATGAACGCTTACGCTTTGTCGCCTGCCGCCGTATGCTTGAGGCAACTGCAAAAATCTTTGTACGCACGATTTCCGCTTTTCAATATTCCGAATTGAAATCTGCACTTATGCGAGAGTTTGGCAGAAGACGCACTGTACAAGAAGTGTATGCTCAGTTGAGCAGACGCCGTTTGAAGTCTGATGAGAAAATTCATCGCTACATTATCGAAATGCAAGAAATTGCAATGCGGTCGAACATACCCGAAGCCGAACTTGTCGATTTTATCATTGAAGGCATCGGGGATACATCCGCGAATGCCAGTTTATTGTATTCAGCATCCACCATTGCTGAACTGAAGCAAAACGTGGAACGTTATGAACGCAAACGCTTGCGACCTTCAGTATCTGCGGCCAATCGAAATTTGTCAACTGCTGTACGATCCGCCATCACAACTTCAGGCAAAACTGGATCAACAAGTGCCACTTCTTCAACCAATCAATCCGAGCTACCCCGATGTTACAACTGCTCAAAGTGTGGCCACTACCAGAGCCAATGCCCACAACCAAAACGACCACCGAACTCGTGCTTCAAATGCGCATCTACAGAACATGCGTACCGTCATTGCCCCAACCGTGCCACTGCTGCTATTGTTTCCGCCGTCGAACCAGATGAGAAGGACGTTCTCGCTGAATCTATTGAATCTTTAAGAATGGTAAGTGTTGCTTTTCGGAATGAGTGTGAACACAGTGAGTTTAAGGAGTTTTGTTGTCTTTTCGATTCCGGTAGTCCTAGAAGTTTCATTCGATGTGCTGAGGTACCTTACACTTACGCCAAACTGAAGCCAAACATCAGTTACCGCAGCATTGGGAATCACCCACTTAAGCAATTAGGATCAGTTCAATGTGACATCAGATTCTTAGATCAAAATATCAACCATGAATTAATAGTACTTCCAACTGAAGATATGCCTTATGCAATCTTATTGGGTCGAGATTTTTTTAAAAAAGCAAAGATCCAACTGTGTAGAATGAAATATACGTATGGCAAAGATCGTTTAATTGAATTAAATAAAAATGTAAAAAACTTAAGTTTAGATTCGAAACTCACTGATGTTCTTCACTCACTTGGTTTAATTAATCATTGCTTCAGTCATAACACAGTTCAAGATGAAAAATCGCTTAAATTGCTAAAAACACTGCCTTTTGCAAGTACCTCTGATCCGTTTGCGGTCAATGATGCTAATGATGAGTTTCTGGAACTATGTGCTATTAATATTGAAAACCCCTTTTCTGGTGTTATGGAAGGTTCACTTGACATCAATCCGTCCCTTTCGGCTGAGTGTATTTCAGAGATTCAAAATATTATTGCAAAGTCATATTACAATCTTCCTTCAGACAAAGTGCAAAATTTAAATTATAATATGAAGATCAACGTAACGCATGACACACCGATTTTCTGCCGACCTCGCCGCTTATCACACTATGAAAAAATAGAAATTAGAAAAATAATACAGTCCCTCCTTGAAGAGAACATTATTCGAGAAAGTAATTCACCTTACGCTTCTGCCATCGTACCGGTTGAAAAGAAAAACGGTGAAATTCGTCTATGCATAGATTATAGGCCTTTAAATAAAATTACCATACGTGACAATTATCCACTGCCGTTGATGGAAGAGTGTATTGAGCATTTGGGAGGCAAACATTTCTTTTCGGTAATTGATTTGAAAAATGGCTTTCATCACGTTAAAATGCACCCTGATTCAATCAAGTATACTTCTTTTGTTACGCCTGACGGTCAATATGAATATCTGTTTATGCCCTTCGGCTTACGCAATGGGCCTCCTGAATTTCAACGCTTCATTAACTTAATTCTGAGGAAGTTCATTAACGCTGGACAATTAGTCATTTATATGGACGACATATTAATTGCATCAGAAGATTACCGAAGCCATTTACAAACCTTACGTGATGTTTTATGTACCTTACGTCAAAATGGTTTACGTCTTCAGCTCAAAAAATGTAAATTCGCATATACCGAATTGGAATATTTGGGCCACTTAGCAAATTCAGCAGGCATCGCACCTAAACGAGCACATATGAAAGCCATTTCGGATTACCCTGAACCAACTAATCGTAAGGAATTAGAGCGATGTCTTGGGCTCTTTTCTTACTTCAGACGTTTTGTTCCTAATTTTTCCACAATTGCAGCACCAATGAGTAAACTCTTAAGAAAGGATACCCCCTATGTTTTTAATTCCGAATGCAAACAAGCCTTTTGCAACTTACGTGGAAAATTATTAGAAGCCCCCTATCCTGTCCATCTATAGCCCCTATGCCGAAACCGAACTTCATTGTGATGCCAGTTCCCTAGGCTTTGGTTCAGTACTTATGCAAAAGCAAACCGACGGAAAACTTCATCCAGTGTCATTTTTCTCGAAAACCACTTCAGCCTCTGAATCAAAATTACATAGTTATGAACTTGAAACATTGGCCATCGTTTATGCGCTTAAGAGATTCCACACTTATTTGATTAGAATTCCATTTAAATTAGTAACTGATTGCAATTCCTTAGCACTTACGTTGCAAAATCAAAGTTATTCGGCCAAAATAGCGAGGTGGGCATTAATGTTGGAAAAATATGATTACACTATCATTCATCGCCCAGGCGCCACTATGGCTCATGTTGATGCACTTAGTCGTTCTGGGGTCATATGTTATATCGACAATGCGGATCTTGATTTTCATCTCCAAATCACTCAAAACCGTGACCCCTACATTCTTAATTTACGGGATAAATTAGAAGAGATTGCATTAAAAGACTTCGAATTAAAAGACGGATTAGTCTTTCACAAATCACCTGCCGGTCATCTTCAGCTTTGTGTCCCTTCTGAAATGATTAACAATGTTATACGCATAACCCATGAAAAAATAAGCCATTTAGCGACCGATAAGTGTTGTAGCAAAATCAAAAAACATTACTGGTTTCCGCATATAAAAGCGCGTGTTAAGAATTTCGTGTCCAATTGTTTAAAGTGCATTTATTATTCCGCATCACCCTATGAAAACAATGCGAACCTTCATTCTATACCTAAGAAACCGGAACCTTTTGATACAATTCATGTTGACCACTTGGCTCCACTTCCGTCAATTAATTCAAAGAAAAAATACCTGTTGGCTGTTATTGATGCATTTACCAAACACGTTCAGCTTTTTCCGACGGCAACTACAAATGCACGTGAATTGTGTTCAGCGTTGAAAAATTATTATTTCCCATTTTATAGTAGACCGAGACGAATAATTAGCGACCGCGGAACCTGTTTCACTTCCTCCGAATTTGAAGAATTTGTAAACTTCAATAATATCAAACATGTAAAAAATGCTACGGCTTCGCCACGTGCAAATGGCCAAATTGAACGCATTAATCGTGTCCTAAGCCCTATGCTAAGTAAACTTTCCGAACCACTTAGCCATTCAGACTGGGTAAGCCAGCTCCCTAAAATAGAATATGCTCTAAATAATTCCGTCCAATCTTCCACGAAAAAGAGCCCTTCGGTACTTCTGTTCGGTGTTGAGCAACGTGGCCCCATGGTTGATGAACTTACGGAATACCTTGATAAAATTGATGATACGTCTGAGATTGACCTGCCGAAAGTGAGGGAAGAAGCATATCAAAACATTTGTAAAGCACAAGAAGCAAGCGCTAGACAAATCGCATCGCATCATAGACCTGCAAGGACCTTTGCAGTGGGTAATTATGTCGTAATCAAGAATGTAGACACTACAATAGGCACAAACAAAAATCTTATTCAGCGATTCCGAGGTCCATATGTCATTCATAAATGTTTACCCAATGATCGTTATGTCACTCGAGACATTGATGGGTGTCAAATAACTCAATTACCTTACGACGGTGTACTTGAAGCATCAAAATTAAAATTATGGTTGAAACCATCCCTTGATTATATGACTGAGGCCCCTAAAGCAACACTTCTGAAATTAGATATAACACCTATGTATCCTAAAATTTGATAATGATTGTAACGTAAAATGAAGTCGAGTTCCTTGTCAGAACGGCCGAGTTGTAAGCGATATGCATGTGCATATGCCCTTAGATTGTGAGAGATATATGCATCTGCATGCGCCTTTAGTTTTTAAGGAGAGTTCAGTGTATCATTGTAAAATGGAGTTTGAGTTTTTTTGAAAAGACTAACTAAAAAGAGGAGCGAACTAGAAGTAAAATAAAAATCTGATATTATCGTTGAAAATTGAGTCTGTTATATCATAATACAAAAAAGGAGATCATGATCCGATACAAGATCGAACAAAATCTGGCCAAAGAGAAGAACCAGAGACGCAGTTTTTAGCGAATCGTGTTGAATATTTATTAATTATTTCCCCGCCAACACAGGAAACTAAATCCTTCAATTGAAGGGAAAGGGAGTCACTTCGGAGCAGATCTGAACTAAAGTCGCCACAGACAATTATATGCTCATATAATGCTGAGTAGGTAATAAGACGGAACCATGAAAAAAGGTGTACAAGAACAGCTTCGATTATTGCTGTAGCCACAGGACATAATGCACTTCTTACTACTGTCATTTATTCCAAGCATGATATACTAGCCGTGTTTCTTTGCACGCGGATATAGGGATAATTTGAAATTTGCATGTAAAATACAACAACAACTTATCCTATATACGCTAACTTTAGCGGGGATAGTTATCGCGGCTAAGTCCTTTAGCGGGGATAAACAGTGCTTCCAAAACCCATTTTCTTCGTTTCTGATGAATCTTTGCGATGAATTTTTCAGGAAATGTCAAAGTTTGACATCCCGCCGACCACTGACACATCCCGCCGAATATTTTGTTCGTGATTTTTTTATTTTTTTTTTTCAAAATTTAGTAAATCTGTCATTTTGAAACAGTTTCTCATAATTTTAGAACATGTTTGGCAATAATTTCAACTGTCGGAAATTAATATTTTTGAATTTCACGATTTTCAATATGTACAAATTTCTTAACTCAACTTATAGCTGTGTCACTAATAAACGTCATAGGTGCATGTGTGCTACCAAGTTTTTTTTGATGAATCCTTAAGCGGCGATTGTCGTTTTTTAATGCCATGCCTATAGCCGTGTTTCTTTGCACGCGGATATAGGGATGGCATCAGAAAACGATTATCGCCGCTTAAGAATTCATCAAAAAAAACTTGGCAGCACACATGCACCTATGACATGCACCGTGACACAGCTGTAAGTTGTAGTTAAGAAATTTGTATTGAAAATCCTGAAATTTGCAAAATACGAGGGCGGGTCAATAAGTCCGTGACTTTTTGAATTTCTAACCTCTTTACTGAAACAGCAACACTGCTCCTGTCAACAGGCATCTGTCAGTTGACTCCTGTCAAAATTTAAACTTGCTGCGTCAGTTAGTTTGTGTTTGACAGCTATTTTTATCAGACTACTCACTAATTTGAGGAGAAAATGGAAAAAAGTGAATTTCGTGTGCTTATTAAGCATTATTTCTTGCGAAAAAAACCATTACCGAGACCAAGGCTAAGCTTGAAAAATACTGTGGGGACTCTGCACCATCGATTTCAATGGTAAAAAAGTGATTTACTGAATTTCGTTGTGGCCGTACAAGCACTGAAGATGCCGAACGCCCTGGACGCCCAGTTGAGGTCTCTACACCCGAAACAATCGAAAAAATTCACGATATGGTGTTGGCCGACCGAAGATTGAAAGTGTGAGAGATTGTGGAAGCCGTAGGGATCTCGCATGGCTCAGTGGTTTCAATTTTGAATGATCACTTGGGCATGAGAAAGCTTTCCGCAAGATGGGTGCCGCGTTTGCTCACAGTCGACCACAAACGCAATCGTGTAACAACTTCACAGGAAGGTTTGGCATTGTTTAATCGCAATATGGAGGAGTTTTTGCACCGTTTTGTAACCGTGGACGAAACATGGATCCATCACAACACACCAGAGACCAAACAACAGTCAAAACAGTGGGTTTCTAAGGGTGAATCGGCGCCAAAGAAGGCCAAGGTGGGTTTGTCAGCCAATAAAGTTATGGCGACTGTTTTTTGGGATGCACGCGGGATAATCCACATTGACTACCTTCAAAAGGGAAGAACAATCAATGGGGAATATTATTCCAACTTATTGGACCGATTCAATGACGATTTGAAAAAAAACCGACCTCATTTGGCCAAGAAAAAAGTTCTTTTCCACCAAGACAATGCAAGGGTGCACACATGTGCAGTTGCCATGGCAAAAAACCATGAATTGGGCTATGAATTGCTCCCTCATCCACCCTATTCTCCAGATTTGGCTCCGAGCGACTACTTCTTGTTCCCAAACCTGAAGAAATGGCTTGGTGGAAAAAGATTTGACTCCAATGATGAAGTCATCTCGCAAACAAAGGCCTATTTTGAGGACCTCGACAAATCATTTTTTTTGGAAGGGATAAAAAAATTGGAGAAGCGTTGGACAAAGTGTATAGAGCTCAAGGGAGACAATTTTCAATTTCAATTTCAATTCAATTTCAATTTATTTAATTAATATGGTGTGTACATTAAGATAAAATCTTTTGTAGTACTTCGTAATTTAAATATGAAGATAGACAATGTTTAAAACTTAAAACTATGAACAATAATTTAGACTTAACCTAAGAGTTGGGCGATCATATGGAAGGGTAATAAGGATATAGGTAGTTGGAATAAACGAAAGTAGGTTAACAAGACAAGAATATGGTAACTGACAAGAAGAATAAGTAAGGATAGAGTATGGAGGATTATTTTTATGTTGTTGTAGTGAAATGACAAAAGATTGCCCTTTTAAAATGTGTAGCGTTAGTTATAGTTTTCATTTGAGAGGGCAATGAATTCCATAATCTTACAGCGTGAATGAAAAATAAACGTGATGAGTTTAAGTACCGATAATATGGTAAAACAATATTGAAAGTCCTTGTAGAACGAGCGAAATTGAGCCTGTCAAAAAGATAGGGAGGACACCGATTATTAATAATTTTATGCAAGAAGATACAGTTCCTGGCATTGATGAACTGTTGTAGTGTACAGCCAAGGAGTCCCCTGGAGTGGTCAGAGATGTGGTCGTATCTACGGAGGCCATATATGTACCGCACTGCGTCGTTAAAAGCTACCTGTAACTTTCGCTGAGACAATGAGTCGAGTTTACAATAAACCACCTCAGCATAGGTAATGAGGGGTAAAACTAGGGCAATAATTAGCTTTCTTCGAGTTTCAATGGGAGTAAAACTTGCAGTTTGCCACAGCTTGCGAAGGCAGCCGTAGATACGACTGATGATGACGTTGGTGTGATTATAGCCACTCAAATTGCGATTTATAATAAATCCAAGAGTTGTGACCGATTCGACGGATGCGAGACTACGTTAAAAATAAAAAAAAAATTTATCAAAAAATCTGTGTTTTATTCCAAATGTCACGGACTTATTGACCCGCCCTCGTATTTACTTCCGCCAATTGAAATTGATGCCAAGCATATTCTAAAATTATGAAAAACAATTTCACATTAACAGATTTGCTAAATTCAATTACCTTTATGGTGGATTTACACGGTCACACATTCCTAACATGTAAGATTAAAGGGATGCTAAATACTAAATATCCGTGTGACTGAAAGGGACAGCATTACCTAACATGCAAAAAAAATTGACACGTATTCAGGTCGGCCATCTTGTTTACGTGGTAGGAATTATGGGAGAGCTATGCATGTTGATATTTTTATAGCGATGGCTTACGAAATTTCGATTTCCTATAAAACAAAATGGGCGCTGCTATCATATGTTTTAATCGCCATAATACATTTTTGACATTTCTCTGCTTCACATCGCCGATTGTACCTACTCAAGATGGAAAACACTATTAATACGGCAGCCTTTACGAGATCCATGTTTTTATTTAATTTTTAATTCTACTACAACAAAATCGATGAAAATAAATTTGTTTGTTTACATGTGATCTGTCAAATCTCCATAATAATGTTATAGCAAGTTAAAGTAAGTGATCTCACTCTTACACCTTATTAGCATTGACTGCGGATAAACGGATCTCTCTTTTCGGTTTTGTTGCAAAAATGCGCGTGCGTGATGGTGTAAATCCACCATTATAATGAAGTTTGAAAAATAATAATAATAAAATCACGAATAAAATATTCGGCGGGATATGTGAGTGGTCGGTGGGTTGTCAAACTTTGACATTTCCTGAAAAATTCATCGGAAGGATTTGTAGGCACAAGTGTGTGCACAAATATTTATCCACAGTAAAACAATTAGTTTATTTAATATATGTACATTTAATTATTGAATATTACAAACACTATAAAATAATGAAGCGACTAACTCGAAGAACAAACACGAATTGTCAATTGTTTTCTCTCTCCCGACCGTTGGTTCTGTTTTGAACTCTCGTTGTTGTTCGTTGCGACATCTATGATTAGTGTGTGGTTCCACGGAATGCTTCCTCGCGTAACCACAGTATTTCGAGGTCGCCACAAGTCGGAGGCAATGAGGATTAGTCTTTAACAAAACCCTAACCTGGACCAACCATATACAATTGGCAATCGGAAGAGTGTATGGTGGCTTACGTATGTTATGGGCCACCCAAAGAATTACTCCAATTAAAACAAGAATGATACTTGCAAAGTCACTACTAATCCCCCTACTATTATTTGGGTGTGAAATTTTTTGCAACTGTGATAGCAGGCACAGGAGGAAACTGAATGTTGTTTTCAACAGCGTAGCAAGGTACGTTTTTGGTCTGCGGAGATATGAACATATTTCTACATATTCTAGACAAATATATGGTTTCACTCTGGAAGACTTATTTGCTCTAAGGACCTTAACAATGCTCAACAATATTTTGCAAACACGAAAACCACCGTATCTATATAGCAAAATCCAGTTTTCCTCATCAGGTAGGAATTGTAATCTGACACCAGTACGCTACTCTTACCTCGTTTCGAGTCGTCAATTTTTTGTACATGCGATTCGGTTGTGGAATTCCCTCCCCCAAACAATAAGGATGGTAGGACGTGGCACTCGGTTCGTAGCAAGGCTTAGGCAACATTTTGAGGCGCTTCGATGATTGACATTAACCCCCCCCCCCCCCCCCCCCCCCCTCCCACCTACTCCCAGATTGTCTATATTTTAGCTGGCTTTAAAGCTCGCTCTTTGTAAAATTTAAGTTTGGATTGATTTTCTTTATTTTCTATATTTTATCCTTTTTTGAACTTTATCAATGAATTTTATCAGTAACTTAGTTTTCACTCAGTTCATGTAATAGTTTTTGAAACTGAAGCTTACACTACCTTAAAAGATATTGTATCTTACTGTGTAAGTTAAATCGATATAAATAAATAAATATGAAATATGAAATATGAAAAATAAATATGAAATATGAAATATGAGGATGTCGTCAACGTAGCAAAAAACAAAATCTAGTCCACGTTGGACCATATCCATGTGCCTTTGGAAAGTCTGAGTTGCGTTTTTGAGTCCGAATGGCATGACTACAAACTCAAACAAACCAAAAGGCGTGGTCACCGCAGTTTTTTGGATGTCGTCAGGTGTCATCGGGATCTGGTAGTATGCCTTGTCTAGATCCAGTATCGAGAAGCAGTTTTTGTTGTTCAACTGTTCAGTAAAGTCCATGATGTGAGGAATGGGGTAGCTATCTGGTTGTGTTATGGAATTCAGACGACGGTAGTCACCGCAGCATCTCCAACCGCCAGTCTTTTTTTCAACAAGATGAATGGGGCTAGCCCAAGGACTGCTGGATAGACGGCAGTAACCCTTCTTTTGAAAATCCTCGAATTCAGCCTTGGCCTGTTTCAACTTGTCGCCGGAGAGTCGTCGTGGTCGTTCGGACACTGGTTGGCCCGTGGTTACGATGCAGTGTTGCACGATGTTGACTCCTGATTTTGGATCAGGTGCGTTGTTGTTGGCCAGAACGAATTCGTTGACGAGATTTATGTATGGTTCAGGACCACTGATAGTCAGAAGTTTTGACAAATCACTGGTATAAATCTCGCCTTGTACCGTTAATGATGTTGTTTTGTCTATGACACGTCTGGCTTTCAAATCAATGACAAGTCCGTAGTGTGCGAGCAAGTCTGCGCCAATTATTGCTGTTTTAACATCTGCAATAACGAACGGCCAAGTGATAGCTCGCCGGAGACCAAGGTTGAGTGTGAGGATCTTCTCGCCGTAGGTGTGAATCGGTGAGTTATTCGCTGCCAGGAGTGTTATTTCCCCTCTGTTGTTTTTGCAGTCCCTGGAACGAGGTAAGACACATATAGTTGATCCAGAGTCGAGCAAAAACTTTTGGTTTGTCTCCTTGTCGAAGATGTAGAGGCGGTGTTCCTTGTGGAATCTTTGACTGTTGCCGTCCGCCTCTGAGGACAACAGCTCACTTAGTTTTTTGCTTTGTAGCTGCATGGTTTCTTACACTTCCGGGCATCGCTGCCGAATTTCTCATGGAAGAAACACATTCCGTTAGGAGTTGATGCTCTTGAGAGCGATCTGTTATTCCTTGACTGTGGTCGAGACCTGCCATGGCTGTGACTGGTTTTCAGTGATTGCATAGCCGTCATTAGAGTTGACAGAGTGGACTCGATGGAATTTAGTCTTCTGTTCAGATCACTTTCAGCGTTGGTGGATTGTGGTATAGGGTCATCTTCATGAACATCAGTGGAGAAAACAGCGTGGGCGGATGTGTTATCAACGATTTTGTCTGCGATTTCAGACAACGCAGTGAGGTCGATTCCGTGACTGGCAGAAAGTATTCCACGCACATGACTGGGCATTCGTGCCATCCATAGAGTGGACAACATGTCGTCTGGAACATTTGAACCAGCCAGTCTTCGCATTTCCCTGAGGAGACTTGATGGACGTCTGTCGCCAAGTTCAAGGGTCGTCATCAATCTGTTCAGTTGCCTCTTCTTAGACTCGGTGAACCTAGATATGACTTGTTTTTTAAAAGCAATGTACTTATCTGTGTCCGGTGGTTTCTGCACTAAGTCTGATACCTCATTCAGCACTTCTGGGTCCAGTCCAGCGATGATGGCGTTGAATCGGCTGTTGTCGCTGATGATCCGATTATTGTGGAATTGCGCTTCCACCTGTACAAACCATAGCGCTGGATTAATTTTCCAGAACGGAGGAATCCTCAGGTTTTTGAGAGCATTGATTTCCTGGATCTCCGCATCGGATGGAGTTGGTGGTCCTGAGGAAACGCCTGCATTCGTCCTTGTGTTTTGTTCGCCTTGCATACTTATAAATATATGTATGTACAAGTGCAAGAGATAAAGTGCGTAGTTGGTTCGGCTGTTGCCAATTAAATAAATTTTTAATTGTTGTGGATCACGTCGGGGTCACCACTGTAGGCACAAGTGTGTGCACAAATATTTATCCACAGTAAAACAATTAGTTTATTTAATATATGTACATTTAATTATTGAATATTACAAACACTATAAAATAATGAAGCGACTAACTCGAAGAACAAACACGAATTGTCAATTGTTTTCTCTCTCCCGACCGTTGCTTCTGTTTTGAATTCTCGTTGTTGTTCGTTGCGACATCTATGATTAGTGTGTGGTTCCACGGAATGCTTCCTCGCGTAACCACAGTATTTCGAGGTCGCCACAGATTCATCAGAAACGAAGAAAATGGATTTTGGAAGCACTGTTTATCCCCGCTAAAGGACTTAGTGGCGATTGCTATCCCCGCTAAAGTTAGCGTATATAGGATAAGTTGTTGTTGTATTTTACATGCAAATTTGAAATTTCAAATTATCCCTATATCAGCGTGCAAAGAAACACGGCTTATATCCGCGTGCAAAGAAACACGACTTATATCCAGGTATGTTGTAGTGTAGATCAGAAATATCGGACATGAATCGAGATTCACTTACACAAATAACATCAAGTCGAGAACCAGTGAACAGGTACTTAAGGAAATCTAACTTAAAAACATTAAGGGTACGCGCATTTAAGTGACATACACGAAAACCAATATGACGATTTGAAAGAACTTTTAACATAGCGGACGTTAAGTTATCACTCACACTCTCAATCTAGAAAAAATGCACTACTAAACAATTCAGGAAGAATTAGAAAGTATGAATAATGAACTTGGAAGAGGTACCTAATAAAAAAGAGAAATAAAATAAATGAAAGAGAATAGCTAACAGAGAAAATTAATAATCTTAAAATAATTGAAATAAATACGTTGTTGTTATAATTTGGTCGCAGCCGCAGTCAGCAGGTCTTCAGAGTTTCCAATATAAAAGCTTTTTCCATTCGCCACCTTCTTAACGTAGACAGATCCAGATTTTGTGAAAACAGAGTGGAGCTGTTTCTTCCGCTTGAATACTAGAGCACTATTCGAGAAATCGAGATTGTTTGCTTAAGCTCTCGTTGAGGTAACAGCTCTTATCATCATCGCATGCAAAGCCGAAATCTCGTAGAAGAAGCTCTCTTTGATTTTTTTTTTGTGGTAGTTTTCCTTTGCTGCAGAGATCAGTATATCGTTCCTGTCATGATGTTGTTAAATTTCATAACTATTGATGATGATGCGTTGGCGGTGTTATGGACTTTGTTATTAATATGCTTTTTTGTACGGAAAACTTGCATTGAGTGGCGGGTTGTAGTCGATGTTGCAAAGTGTTTAAGATTGTGATCAGATTTTCACCAGGAAGCTCAGGTATTCCAAAAAGCAAAGCATCACTAGCCACCTCCCTTCTCTGAAGGGCATTGACTCGTTGTTGAAGAGAAAGAGTTTCAGCATTTTATAACTCAGCACGTGTATTTGTGTTTGCTTCGATTACATCGACGCTGTTATGCTGAAAATCATTTTGTTCAGTGCATCAAATCGTCGAGACCAGCTTTCTTTAACTTCCTCAATTTTCCGGATAAATTCGTTGCGCATCTTGGAGATTCTTCTACAAAGCCGAGTAGCAGTCATTCCGTATGCTTATTCAGATGTTCTTCTAGTGTATTGGTAGTTAGCATATTTTGTTTATTTGTTTTAGAAGAGCTTGTTGGAGTGGGCGTAGTTGGGAAGCCCTTCGTAGTCTCTCTTGAGCGTAAACTCGGATTTTAAATAAGAGAAAGTCACTTTAAAGCAGCGGTAGGACAAGTAAGCAAGATACAAATTTAACGTCAGAAATTTATTTAAATCACTTTAATATTATATAATGTTAAGGTAAACAAGATAACAAAAACTCGTCTTTTCTACTTCGCTTGACATTATATTGTCTTGATTTCAAATTTATCAAAGCGGATTCGACAAAATAATTTATGACATTTTCAGCTTTAGATAAACAAGTTTTTAATTTTGCAAAATCAGCTTTTTTTAAAGTTAAACCTAATGTTGTCATTTGGTTGCATTAATCCAATATGTACTTGATTCAAGTACGAAGTCAGTGCTGCTTGATAGCAGTTTCATTTACCAGTGACTTGGTTGACTGAAATTTCAATACCAATAGTAGTAAAAACTAGATCCAATAATTCGCCATTTGAATTAAGACGTCATTTAACTGTTTTAAGTAAATAGGTGTAAAGTTGGCAATGATAAGAGCATTTCAGGATCGTTTGACTTTTGGTATCATAACTTCAACAAACGTTAGTGAGATTTATGTCGGCATATTATATCATCGTTATATTCCAGTAAGTTGTTCACATAGCTTAGAAATCTAGACACACGGCTGTCAGCTACGATGTAGGTCACACTTTTTTTTTTGGAATGAATATTATTATGCAAACGAACTCCTTATCCAAGGCACGAATGTGAACTGGCCATGCAGGGCAGGAATGAACATTATATATTCTTTATAAATTAGGTATGTGGGTGCAGTGGCTCAGAGATTGCAGCCTCGCAAACCTACTATGAACACGTCAGTTTTTTTCGGTGATGAACAAATTGGAGAAATTGTGACAATTATCCAAAAGTAAAAGCATGAGAAGTATTTTACAAATTAATAGTTGCCTACCCAGATAAAACTTTCAAGTGCAAATATAGCTTTCAAACAAATGGTTGGAGAAGCTTTGTCTTAGGTCCCGTCAGTCCTGCTAAAGAAATAAATTGTGACATTCGCAAGCAATACGATCAGTTAACATGAATCAATGGACGTCGTTACAGCTCATGGATAAAGGGTAAGTTGAATTGGATACAATAGGCGCTTATATTCAGCGTAGTCATAGAAAAATGGTAGTAAACGCAATTTCTGGAACTTCATGATTACAAAACTCCATAAACTGCATAATAAAAAAGAACGTATTAAAACATATTTATACAAAGTCAACTTATAATTAATAGTACATTCAGTTCTTTCGAAAACTTTGCAAAATTGGATATATTATCTCTAAACACTCCATGATATCTTTTTTTGCCTTGGCACCGGTGAACACAATTTTGCCATTAACAAATATTAATAAAACCATTCGCGGTTTTACCATTCTGTATATTAGACCGGGAAACAATTCTGGTTCATAAGAGCTAAATTGACCGTGCACTTGATTTAAATTTTCTAGCCGGATAGGGAACCGTAAGTCTACTGTTGCCACAATATTCTGCAATTTAAAATCCGTAAATTTCACCATGTAACCAAGTTTTTGGAGTATTCGTGCAAATTTACGTGCTCCCAAGTGAGACTGAGCTTCATTGCGGGCACCAGTGCAAATGATTTTCCCTGTTCGGAAAATTAAGGCTGTGCACCGTGGCTCTCGCATTCGCATAACGACACCGTGGAATCGAGATGGATTGTATTCCGAATTCCGAGTTCTAAAGTTAATATCCTGAAGGTTTAGCTCGCACGCTACAGATACAGTGGCAACGACATTTCTGCAAAAATAAATGTCGCAGATACTGAGAAATTGAATGAATAAAGATGAGACACTTACTGAATTTTAACTTCGTGGAGGGCATCCTTAGGGCCTACTGGAATGACTGGATTTGATGTAGCAATGCTAAGATGCGGATTTGTTGGCTATAAGGAAAAATACTCTAAAGATGTTTTAATTTATGAAGTTTATTTACTTTGTTGATGTTTGGTGAAGGCATGGCTAGCGATGGTTTACTTGGGGAACTGAAGGTTGAATTCATTTTAGCATTTCTATTTGCTGACGATGCGAAAGCACAACTACTGTACAATATTAAAACAAATGTATTTGTATTGCCTTTCAACTTTTTTAAAATGTTTGACGTCCAAAACCTAATCAATTCACACAACGCAACATACAAAAACAGACAGCGAGACAGCTGTCAGTTTCACAACAGATTTCGAAATGTCAGGGATGCTTATGTCCTTTTACATTGGTCCACTCCGAGTTCTCCTCTTGATCGTCCGAAAATATTTTTGGAAGACAAAAAAGTACTCCGAATTGCCCAATGGAATTAGACATAATGCTGTCGTAGACCAAAACGATGCTCACAGAGGTTAAATAGAGTACCTCACGACAACTTCAGGGAGCTGATTTCCCAAATAGGATTTCGCTTTTCTAACCGATTTTTTTTTCTAGGTAGAGGAAGGCCTAAAAACAACGTTTGCACAAATTATAGCTTAAGAAACGCGTAAAAATTCGAATTTTTTTTTTTAAAGTATTCGTTTTTAACCTCTATCTGTCAATAAATTCCATTGAAAAGACATTCAGAAAAAAGCAACATTCAGGGCTATTAATTGTGGGTTCATGTATTAACTAGACTATGCGAGTTTGAATGTGGATTCAATTCGAATTAAAATGCGAATCGAGTCAAAAGAGGATTGACTTAATGTAATCTTGGGAAATATTGTAAACAAATGCTGTGAACGTTAGAATTCGCATTAAGAATACTATCCTTTAGAGACAATGGTGTTTCTTATGGGTTTTCCTTTTCTAGATTGAGAATGCGTTTAGTTGCGTTGTGGAATCACTAGTAGATCACATAAACAGTACAATGTCTATTGGGGGGGGGGGGGGGGGCATGCTGCCTGCAACCCCCCTGCTTGGGTTCACTGTTAGCTTTGGGATAAGTGCGAGGTCAATTGTATGCTTGAGTTCACTGGCAGATTTGGGATAGGTGCGAGGTCCATTGTGAAATCACAAGTAGATCCCATAAACAGTACAATGTGTGTGGGGGGCATGCTGCCCCCCTGCAACCCCCTGCTTGGGTTCACTGTTAGCTTTAGGATAGGTGCGAGGTCAATTGTATGCTTGAGTTCACTGTTCGATTTGGGATAGGTTCGAGGTCCATTGTGAAATCCCATAAACAGAACAATGTGTATTAAAAACATACCTAATAATCAATAACAAACCCTATTTACATGTTTGTTATATAATTATATATATATATATAGATATAATATATATATGTATAAATATATGTACATATGTACCTAATAAACATAACACTTTCATGATCAAGTGTGAACTCCTTCACTCAAGTATTTTGTTATCAACTTCACCTAGCATATACACCCACCCATGCAGCCATTTTGACATTTTGTCAGTGATGAATTAAATAAATTTGTATGGAAAAACCTTAAGTTTGCAAATATTAGTTGCCTTAAGTAAAAATTGATGCAGAACATATTCTAAAATTATAACAAACATTTCCACATCATTAGTTTTTCGAAATTCGAAATCCTATTTGCGAAACCATAACCAACCTCAGTGTCAAATGAACACGAAAAAAAAACCAATAGCTGAATGAAATGACGGGAAATACGTTCTTCGCGAATATTTCCAAAGTTTATAACAAAGCCAATTTAACAAAAAAACAGTTCCGGAACTAAGAATTAGTATCCAAAACACGTTTTGGAATACTAAAAACTTAACATTATAATATGATTGTGTACAAAAAATATAATTGAAAAAGTGAGAATCGCGTAGTCGCGATAAGGTTATATTAAAGCGAATTAAACACTATTTTGGAATACATACTAAAAAGTCAACAATATATAAAAGTGAAACCGTGACAATCGCGTTGTGGCCAAAAAATATTTTTGTTTGGAAGCAAATAAGTTGAAAAGTTTTCTAAACTTACATTTTATACATCTGAATGCAATTGAACAGCGTTTTTGGTCAATATATTAACTGTTTTTATTGTTTGTTTTGCTTTAACATACTTTCTCACGTTTTTTCTCTATAATTTGTTACTTTTTACCCTTCAATAGCTTCTGTTTTCACTTTAATATTCACTTCATTAACAATCACAATGTTTATTCCATACTATTTGTAAACACTTCTGCTATTTAATCATTCAATTTGCTTCTGACGTTTAAGACAGGGATTCGGCACTTTAGAAAGAGATAGCTTTGTGAAAAGGTCTATCCGCTGCTAGAACTGTAAAAAAATACTTTAACCTTTCTTTGACATAACAGTCAAGATGGGTAAATGGGTGAGTGTGAAATGGCAAGTGAAATTGAACATGAACCAATTGAATGAAAGTGCTTAGTGATGAATTTAAAATAGTAAGGTGTATATTTTGTTATAAAAAAATACCAGTAGGAAATTGAATTATCAACGGTAGAGTCAACATCGCTGGTGGTTTCTCTAAAGCGTAGTACGGAGATCGAGCTAACATTTAGTTCACATTCCTCTCTTTAAGTTAAATTAAAAAAAGTGAAGTAATAGTAAAAGAGAGTTTTTATAGATGTGTGGCGGATGAAGCAGCTGGCAGCTCTGTCAAGGAAAGGAAGTGAAAGGGAAGCTAGCAGAGAGAGAGAGAGAGAGAACGAACGGGCACAGCGGAAAATGGACAGGCAGTGTGTTTTGTGGAGTCGTGCTATGTGGTCAGATACAGATCTGATTATAATAAAATACATTAAACGTTAGTAAGTATACTTTTGTGTGAAGTTGGATTTTCTAGCGCAACAGAAATCAGAAGTGGGATAAAGACCGCGTAAAAGTTAAATGGTTATTTGAGTATTTGTCAAGGTAAATGTGTATGACACGGGGTTGTTTTCTTAGAAGACGCGCCTGTTCATGGCCGGGGTATAATTTTGTTTAACTTTATAAAAGATAAAACGTAAGCGTACGCAGTTCAGAGCACAGCATCGTAGTGAAATCTTCGTCCACGGAGTCTTAATCATTTTATTGCGGCTTAGCCAATTGGAAGGTTCATGAACAACCAGTCGCAAAGAAAAAAAATCCGTTATTGACTAGCGATATAAGCGACAATGGGTCTCCAGTTCATGGGGAACCATTTGTAGTGGTGGTTCGACCGATAGCTATACATACGCGGCTGTGGTTAATTCTAGTGTATACATGCTTGCGTAGCATCAAGGGAAGAAAGACGGTGAGTCGATGGCGACAACGGCAGTATACGTTTTTAGTTTATAGAAGGGTATACGTTGCACGGCGTCTGACTCCGAATATGGGTTGTGTGTGAGCAAAGCATTCGTTGGGAAGGAGTGTGCACGTAAATGTGAAAGTAAAGTCACAAGAGAAGAACGAAGGAATAAGCAAAGCTGTAGACGGTGAACGGAGTTGATGGCACCGATACCACTGCATTTTCGGTACACGAAAGAGCAGTTAGGTATTCGTTGCCTTCTGCTCTCAAGTCGCCTACAGTTTGAGAGAAACCGAGACGGTTTCGTGGTTGTCATGGTCTGCGATTTTGACCAAAGACTAGAAGTATCGCTTATGATTGATTGGGGTAAATTGGTATGCTACCGAGCAATTTATTCTTGGGTTGCTGCGCTCTGGCGGGGGTTGAGGATGCATGCATTGGATAGATAGCAAGGCAAGATAGCTATATCGAGTATGGGTTTAATAATGAACATTATGTATGAACGCAATTCGTTCAAGTTATCGGTTTTGATGTTATTTTGAGCATGATCCCTAATCAAACCTTTAAGAATAATCAAAATAACTAGTCTTACGAAACTTGTTGTTACGAGTATCTCGTTTTGTTACTACTAGACCAGTATGGAGAGCCTGAGCGTAAGGCAACTACAAGCGGAGCTCAAGACCCGAGGACTCTCAGTGGCGGGGAATAAACGGGTCCTGATCAAGAGGATAGAGACATACGACGCTGAAAAAGCAGAGTCCGCGGCTAACACCTCTGCAGATGTGCAGTCGAGAGTCATCATTGAGGAGTCTGCGACATCCGAACCGGAAGTATTGGAGCCAACCGAAGGTCGCAGCACTACGAGGTCCGTTGGGACATCAGTGAACGACGAGGCATCGAGGGCCCGCGAATGGAACCTAATTCGTCGAGAGAAAGCTCTCTTAGAAAAGGAGCGGGCGTTGCTGGTAAAAGAACGGGAGTTGGTCGACAAATTGAGCCTATTGACCGAAAATAGAACGACGGGCAGCGAAAGAAGCCACAGCTCTAGGGTACAATGCAGCATCCGAGAGATCTTAGACGTATTGCCACCATTTGCTCCTGGGGCCATTTCGTCAATGACAGCCTACGGGTGGTTGGATCGTGTCGCAGCCCTGCTACAAATATACCGGTGGGATGAGCGAGCGTTATTGATGGCTGCAGCTTCCAAGATGCAAGGTCCGGCCAGATTTTGGTGGGACACATCAAGCCAAACGTGTACAACATGGGAGCAGTTTGCGACAGGGCTGAGGCGGAACTTTCCCCACGAGCACAGCGTGATGGATATCCACCAGAAACTTGCGCGTAAAGTCAGGAGGCCAACCGAAACTGTAGAGAGCTACTGTTATGAGATGAATATGCTGGGCAAGAGGATAAGCCTGCCGGACAGGACGATCGTGCAGTACATCCTCACTGGCCTCAATGATCCTCAATTGAGTGGCAGTTTGGCAACACGAGACTTCGGCAGCATCGCGGAGCTGAGCGAGAAAATTAAGTGGTGTGAGACCATCTGTGGAAATTTGTCTCGCTCAGGTTCTGCAAATACGGCAGGAGGCCCACCAAGAATGGTGAGTGCGAGCAGGCTACCCCTAGCCAGTGTACACTCAAACTGGCGACCCAGACCACCGATGGACAGGACCGATAGATGGCAAGGGCAGTCGCGTCAACAAACGGCATCATCGTCTGCGGCAAGTTGCTACAATAGCAACTAAGTGGGACATTTTGCCAGGCAATGCACTCTGTCTCGAAGAGACCCTTGCCGAAAGCGGAATCAAGTCTCCGTCCGAGTAAGGCGGAAAGGCCATCAAAGGAAAACTACCGCATAAACATTGTTCGCAGCCAGCCCGATTGGTACCTCAAAAATATCTCCGTGCAAGGAAGGAAGTACTCTCCCAATCAATGGCTTCGGAAATAGCGTCAAGCATGGACGAGAGTGACGCTACACTATATGGTTTTTGGGGGTGGGAAATGTCGGGCTTTAGTAGTCGTACCCTGCGTCCTGAACATCGACGGAGCTGATTTTCCAGTTAAGGCTGGGGTAGTAGGCGATAGATGCTTGACAAATCCTGTGCTCATCGGCAACGATGTATTGAACAGCTCAGGGTGCGTAATGAGCAAGGTTGTCGATTGCCTGACGGTGAAGCGAGTCGACGTATGTCCAACGAGTGATGTGGTCCGTGAGGAAGTGAGCTGTTGCACGGTTTAGAAGGCTAAAAACTATTTATATTATGTATTAGATCTGGCGTCAGGCTACTACCAAATTCCAATAAAGCCCGAACACACACACTTGACTGCTTTTATTACTTCGGATGGTTTGTACGAGTTTTTGGGCATGCCTTTTGGTCTGGTCAACGCTGCCCCAACTTTTCAACGGTTGATGAACACTTTGGTGCATAAGATGAGACCGGATAATGTACTCTGCTACATCGACGACATTGTGATCTTCGTGAAGTCTTTCGATGATGGTATGCGTTAGCTGCACAAGTTTTTGGAGCTGATAAAAGAGGCAAACTTAACGTTAAACTTGAAGAAATGCTAGTTCTTCAAAACCGAAATTGAATTCCTGGGGCATGTCGCATGTCGTTAAGGATGGTAAGATTAGCCCCGGAAAAGCAAAGACTCTCGCCGTGCACAATTTTTTTACTCCGTGGAGTGAACGTGAGGTCTGACTAGTTATTTCCGAAAATTTATCAAGAACTATGCTAGCATTGCCAAGCCTTTGACTTTTGTAAAAATGAGCAGGAAGCGTTTGATACGCTGAAAAGGTGCCCCGCGGATGCTCCTGTACTGGCTCTGTATGATGTCGCTGATGAGCATGAACTGCATACCGACGCTAGCCCATGGGATTGCTGGGGTTTTATTGCAAACGAAGGAGGAAGGATTACACCCGGTAGCCTACTATAGCAGAAAGACTACGCGAGAGGAAAGTGTTTATCATAGCTACGAGCTCGAAACGCTCGCCGTGGTGGAATCTACTCATCGTTTTCGGCAGTACGTCCTTGGGAAGCACTTCGTCATAGTAACCGATTGCGAGGCATTGAAGTCGGCGATGAAAAAGAAGGAAATGGTGCCCCGTATCGCCCGCTGGTGGCTGAAGATGCAAGAGTACGACTACGAGGTGAAACACCGTTTTGGAAAGCTTATGGCGCATGTGGACAGTCTTCCGCGCAATCCAGTCGATGCTAAGACAGCAGATGTAGTGGATATGTCTGTGCTTAAGGTGATGATTGACGAATTGGACTGGTTGTATTTACTTCAGCTGCAGGATGCTGAAATCAAAGATATCGCTGACCTGCTGCCGAAATCGCCAACAACAAGCGCAGAGAAGCAGATACATGTGGACTATGCACTGAAGGGTGGGCGAGTCTACCGACAGATAGAGGGCGAGGTCCGACTGTTCGTACCTAAAGGTATACGGAATCGCATTTTACGTAGTAGCCATGACCTCCTGGGACATTTTTCAGAAAGGAAAACTTTAAAGCAACTGAGGGCCAGGTATTGGTTTCCCAGGATGACGCAGTTCGTCAAAAAAAAAAAATACCTGAGAGCCTGCGTGGAGTGCGCATTCAATAAGAGGTTGGTGGATCCTTCTCCTGGTAGACGCTTTCACAAAATACACGATTTTAAAGGCAGTACTTGGACAAAACCCGTCGCAAACTTTCTAATGGAATCTACAATTTTCGTACTCCACTGCGGGTAGTGTCAGATAGAGGCACGTCATACACTGCAAACTCATGCGAAGATTTCCTGAGGAATTACTCAATTCGACATGTTAAGAACGCCACCAGGACTCCCCAAGCTAAAGGCCAAGTCGAGCGGTATAATAAAACGGTGTTAGGTGCTTTGATAGCGACGGTGGATGATGACGCCAAATGGGACGCAAACGTAAAACTAGTCTAGGGCATCAATAACACTCACAACGAGGCTATTGGAAAGACGGCGCATCAGGTATTGATGGGATATACTCCCAGAGATCCAACATCCGATCCGTTGATGCAAGGGGTGGAGCTGAATCAATCTCCGAGGGACGTGGACCGCATTCGATTGAGTTTGACTCAGACTTCGACGAGGGCGGCGAAGACGTCAGGATGGCGAGTTTGTGGCGGATGAAGCAGTTGGCAACTCTGTCAAGGAAGGGAAGTGAAAGGGAAGCTAGCAGAGAGAGAGAGAGAGAGAACGAACGGGTCCGACGGAAAACGGACAGGCAGTGTGTTTTGTGGAGTCGTATAGATTTGATTATAATAAAATACATTAAACGTTAGTAAGTGTACTTTTGTGTGAAGTTGGATTTTCTAGCGCAACAGAGTTTCTTTAGTTTAGTCAATAAAAAATAAATAATTATTTATTCACATAAGAAATACGTCCAGAGTCGAATCCTTCACAAAATAAACCGTCACACGCCGTCTCCACGTACTATTTCCAGCAGACAGCAGAAGCCGAAGAAAAAAATAAAAGCACAACCATCTAAAGTTGCGAGAATGGTCTCCACATGAGATAATGGCAGCATCAGAGTTGCACAAACGTTAGCTTAACTAATAACTAAAAAGCTACAACTAAATTAGCTGTAGTTTCTTTGAACGTACATAGCTAAACCATAATTTTAGTTGTAGTTGCCACAAATTTTTAACCTAAATTAGTTATTAGTTGCGAAGTGTAACTAAGCGTGTTTAGTTGTGAAAAATTAGTTGTCAGAGTGTAACTAACAGCAATTAGCTTTAGTTTTAGCTTTTTAGCTATCGATTAAACACAACTAATAATTTTTTTTAAACAATTTAACCAGAAAAGGCTTACAGGAACAGGAGCGATTATTTTATTTCGTTATACATTTTCTAGTTTTAATTATGTTTAATTTTAGAGGTTATTATGTCCTTACGAAACACGGGGAAATAGTGTAGAAGTAGATTTGTCTTTGATAAGTTTTGAATAATTGAGGTTGTATAGCTTGAAGTTTGTTGTACATCAGTTGATGGTAAGAGGTAACCGATGGCCGATTGAAGAATGCCACTTTTAGTTGTCATAAGGTTATTTACCAAGAGGTCCTTGGAGCACCAAATAAGGTCCTTAAACCCGAAATTTTTTTTTCAAAAACTCCAAGAAAACCGCGCCTTATGTCTGTGTTCAATATTGTTGCGCCACGGCAACTTGCGACTATCAGAACTAGAAAAAATAACCAAATGTTGCTCCACGGCATCTTGCAAGGGAGAGGAAATCGAACGTCAATGAAACAGAACAATTTTCATTTCGAGTTACAACTTTATTATTAAACCTTCTTTAATTATCTTTATAATGTAGCAGAGCAAAGTTGATCGGTCGCGGCGAGTACTGGTTGATTACTGCCTTGTACAAAACTCATCCCCAATCCAGCAAGTCCCAGATATGCGCTGCCTTCAGTACCTTGTACCATGTTACGGCCTTCCAAATTTCGTTGATAATATACGCCCCACCACCAAGAGTGCAGATGACCTCAATAATTGTATATGCATTTCCCATATTGTGCTTCTGAGTTTGCTACGGCGTCGTTCCCCTTTTATGGCTCCATGTACATTGTTCAAGGCGATGATTCACTTTCATAATTGCTTCGTTTTTCTTTGTATGGGAACAGAAGTGTGCCAGATTGCAACATAATATCCAAGTTTGATATTATGCCAACCGACAGTGAATCGCTGCAACATAATATTTCGTTTGTTATGACAGCGGCAGTGGCAGTGGGTCAGTCGAAAATAATATTGTGGTGTTGTTATGTCAGCCGGCAGTGGGTCAGGCCGACGCAGAATATTGTTCTTTCGCTGGCAATGACAATGTGGTCGAATTACGTTGTTGTACAATTTGTTAATGGGCACGATGCTGTTGTACAATGTGGTTAATGGGTCGCTGCTGGAACTGATGGCCTGGATGATCGTATGACAATAATTAGTTGCTCTACATTGTAGGTTCATGTTGCTCGTCGCAACATCAATGTTATTTGACTAAGAGGTCCTTGTAACAAACAAAAAAGGTCCTTGAAAATCGAAAAAGGGATATTATTCCAAAATATCATTTGAGCCCACGCGGTATTTCTGTGTTCAGTGTTTTTTGACTTAGAGGTCCTTGCAACAACTAAAAAGGTCCTTAAAACTTGGAAAAAGGATATTTTTCCAAAATATCATTTGAATCCACGCTGTATACCTGTGTTAAATGTTATTTGACTAAGAGGTCCTTGCAACAACAAAAAGGTCCTTAAAACTAGAAAAAAGAATATTTTTCCAAAATATCATTTGAATCCACACGGTATATCTGTGTTAAATGTTATTTGACTAAGAGGTCCTTGCAACAACAAAAAAGGTCCTTAAAACTTGAAAAAATGATATTTTTCCAAAATATCATTTGAATCCACACGGTATATCTGTGTTAAATGTTATTTGACTAAGAGGTCCTTGCAACAACACAAAAGGTCCTTAAAACTTGAAAAAAGGATATTTTTCCAAAATATCATTTGAATCCACACGGTATATCTGTGTTAAATGTTATTTGACTAAGAGGTCCTTGCAACAACAAAAATGTCCTTAAAACTTGAAAAAGGGATATTTTTCCAAAATATCATTTGAATCCACACGATATATCTGTGTTCAATGTTATTTGACTAAGAGGTCCTTGCAACAACAAAAAAGGTCCTTAATAGTCGAAAACAGGATATTTTTCCAAAATGTCATTAGAATCCGCACTGTATATCTGCGTTCAATGTTATTTGACGAAGAATTCTTTGGAACAACAAAAAGGTCCTTAAAAGGCGATAAAAGTAAATTTTTTCAAAATGTTTGTTGTTTCTAGGACCCCTTAGTCAAATAACATTGAACTCATGTATACCGTGCCGTTTCCAAAGACATTTTGGGAAAATATCCTTTTTCGGGCTTAAAGGACCTTTAGTGTGGCTCCAAAGACCTCTTTGTAAAATAACATGATGTAAAATAAAAGGGACATTCAATCAATTTTTATTTTAAACGCAATATGCATAATAAATCCCAATAAATTGTCGACATTATAGCAAAACAATAAATTTTGATTTAGTTATTACCTAGACAGCTAAAAAGCTAACCAACTTTTAGTTGTCATCCGCAGCTAACTTTGGCAACCTAACGAGCTTAGTTACACAACCTGCAACTAATAGCTAATAGCTAAAATTAGTTGTCATTATGATAGCTAACTACCAAATCGATTGCATTTTTAGCGCAGCTAATTTAACTACGTTAGTTACTTAGTTATGGCGTTAGCTAGATAACAAATTAGGTACGAGTAGCTAACGTGCAACTGTGGGCAGCATGCATTAGTGTATGCTGTAAAATTAAAGCACGTGAAGACCGTGTGTCATAGGTCGCCACACATTCCAATTTTATTACTTGTTTTTCCCCCCAAAACCTTAGCACTAGAAATGCTGGGTTATGGAAAAGTTGACCATTGGATTATTGAGCATGTTTTAAATGTGATGAAAATACGTATAATAAATATATCGATGCTTTGAACATATTCACTGAACTCAAAAAGTTAATGTTCAGTTATCATTTTGCACTCACCCGTTTACCCATTTTGACAGTTGTCAAAGAAAGTATTTTGTATAAAAAAACCCTTAAATTTGCGATTGCTATTTGCAAGGATTCTTTGAATTGTTTAAAAAATGTCTACCCGCAATGGAAATGGAAGCGAGGAATGCGTACTCAAATGCAAAGATGGGCAATATTTCTTCGCTTTCCCTAACGAGGATATATTTCGCAATCTGTGGCTCTACAAATTGGACCTGGACAATTATGAGCACTCCTTCAGAGTTTGCGATAGACATTTTTCCGAGGCCATGTTTAACTCACATAACGTTCTTGTCGAACTTGCGGTACCAAACATAAATCTTCCTAACACATTTGTTAAGAAAAAAGAGGTGTATGACCAGTTAATAGACAAAATAAAATTAAAGCCGCTAACAAACAAAAAAGTGGATAAAAAGTTACCATCGATAAAGAAAAAAGATGTACCGAACACAACGGAAACCAGTAACAAGTTTCAAGCGACCACAGCAAGAAAGTTACCTGCTAAGAAACGCAAAAGCACAAAGGCTGTTCCAACATTTGAAAGCAGCACAAAATTAAATAATTCTCAACCGTTTGGGATGGTGAAAAATTGGCTGCATGACTCTTCAAATATCTTAATGGATTACCAGTTGCGAGTTCAGGGTAGACATGTGTGCGATGTCATTGAGGTGCCCGAGTACGTTGTTGTTTTCACCATTGTGAAACCAAAGACTTCTTCAGCTCACCCGAATGATTTGATACAGAGCAATAAAAGCGATAACTCTAATCAACTGACTTCAGGAGTTTCAGTCGCAACAGAAAATACTGAAATTGTTAACGAAGACGAATCCCAAATGACAGCCCAACGAAATTTGGCACCATACGTCGATTACGTTTACTACTCCACTGAGGAAACGATTCCAAGGCGTGAACGCGAAGTACAAGTAGATATGGCCAACTACACCAAAGAATCATCCATCCAATGCAACATAGAACTCGACAACGATATAGTGCAAATGACCCTCAATCCACGAGTGTATCACTTACAATCACCCGAAATGCAAATTGAAATGCACGAGTGCCAAATTTGCGGTGAGATATTGTCTAATTATGCCGCACAAATGCGGCATGCATTGGGACACCAAAAATGTCATTCATTGTGTCCTTTGTGTGGCGAGGTTTTCCCAAATCGGCATAAACTTAGGTCTCATGAAAGCAACGTCCACTGGCAAAATGGGCTGGATATGAAGAGTATATTGCGTTGCCCCAAATTAAATTGCAAAAAGGCATTTCACTCTCAAAAACAATTGAACAATCACATTGACGATCATATAAGAAATTTACCATGCGAGTACAGATGTAGAAGGTGTATGCGGTCTTTTGCATCTTCTCTAAAATTGCACTGCCATCAGAAAGCATTCAAGAATTGCTTGAAATATAGTAAGTTGCTGAAAGTTCAAATGTGGGGCAGGTTTCGCAAATAAATAATATTATCAGACATATTTAAAATGGCGTTATTTAATTTCCAAATGGTTTATTATGCCGGTAGGTACCTACTTATTTTCGGATCTGCTTTGACTTCGGGCAACTATAATTTACTAGTCTCCCAGTGACATTCAGTATGGATATTATCCTTTATGAATTACATTCCTAATAGAACACTGCTACGTACAAGGGACCTAGACGATAAGCTTCACAATAAAAAAAATAAAACAATTCAACCAAAAATAATTTTATTTTATATCTACACCATTGTTATTAACAATAAGGGAATCCGAATGGATGACCACTATCTCAAGCAGTTTCGTCGCGACTTATGGCAGTGAAATTGCAAGAACGAAGAAAACGTTCGCCAACATTTATTACATTTATGTTGTTCAGCCATTGTGGTGTGTTTGTCGATATGATCCAATAGCTGTCGCCTAGAATGAAACGCCTTTGTACAGTGAAATTTGGGACAACGTAATGCTGTTTTTATTTCGAGATGGGGCGTTTGGTGAGCCTTTTTTTCGTGGTTCTTTAATTTGATATGGTTGGAGAAGAGCAGCCCACATTTGAAGCACAACGAACTTTTTTCTTTGTGTACCATCGAATGCTTTAGATTTGAGGCGTAACTCACTGCAATTTCGCCGCAAATGTTACACTCGTACAAGTCACCTTCGGCGTTAAAAACGTGGTCTTCGATCATGTGGTTTATCCATTCCAGTTGTAAGCTATCATCTGAAGGAGATGCACTCTCTTCATCCATGTCACACTGCACTGAAGATGATTTTCTGCTAGGAATGGCTGCTTGTATTGCTCTATCTCGTGGTAATTTTGTTTTCTGGGGTTGATAAGGCACGTACCTGACTTCACACGGCAGTTCTTCGGAAACAATCGATTTGTTTTCTTTCCATAAATCGTCATCTGATAGGATTTTATCAGTGTCGTGAAATGTTTTAACTTTTAAGACACTGCCGGCTTCTGATGTTTTGTCAGTGGTGTCAATTGCCACTTGTATATTGTATTGCGGTTCCGAATCGGTTGGAGGTGTTATAACTGTATCCCTCGCTCGGAAGGCAGTGAAAACTAATATAAACTGGGGAATCTCGACGACATCGCACACATGTACACCTTGCTTTCGCAATTGATAGTTTATTAGTAACTGAGAAGAGTTTTCCCGAAAAATTGGATCTCCTGCGGTATTTTTTTGTAGCTTAGATTTAACCTTACCGGTTGTATGCATTTTAGTTTTAACAGGTCTAAGTGTTTTCTTCACTTTACTAGTCCCCATCGTTTCTAATGTGATACCATTCACTTTCGGTACAATTGTTGGCATGGATATTTCATTTGCTATCACCTCCTTAGTCAGCAAATGGCCAATTAAATTTTCTAACTGTTCAGAAGAATCTTTATCCACCATAGCCTCTGGATCTCTTTTAACTGCCTGACAGGTTAAACTTTCTAGCTGGCACGAAGAATCTTCAATCGATTCAGTCTTGGTAAATGGGATGTTTCTAACTGGAACTGCAGTACTTAGCAATCTTTTACCCGACGGCTGGAACATATCTTCGGAGAAATGTTTATCGCAGAGTCTTGTATTTATAGTTGCTGATTTCAGTCCTACTGCCTTCAACCAAAGACTGTGTGTCTTTGGGTTGGTTGGAACTCTGAAGAAATGTTCTCCGTTCTTGCACTTTAGAAAACATTGTTTGTGTTGAAAAGTTTTTTTACGGAACATAAGAAACTATTCTGTAACTTTTGTTTGCATCGATATATTCATTTAAAAATGAAATGTTTTACAAGATAAATAAATTGTGGTCTAGACCGTGGTAAACAGCTGTCAGATCTGTGAGTGTAATTAGAGATTGGCCGCATTCAGCAAATTCGCTGTACAGTTATTCACAGTTGATTTAAGGTTTAACTATAATGGAGTAACAGCGCTATCTGTCATTCATTTTTTTGTGTGTCTCAAATGACAAATGTTAAACAAACAACATAATAATTGGCAGTAATAGGCGGGAGATTTAGAATTTAGAGAAAGAAAGTTAAATAATTTTGCAACTTTTTTGCCTGTGAGTGCAGAACCTGTGTATACAATTTGTTTATTAGTTTTAGTATTCACACCATACAAATGTTTAAATAAGTGGGCGAGTAATGTGTTCCGTGTCTAAAACGGTAAAATGGACTTCCAAATAAATGGATATAGAAGCAAGAATAAAACCAGTAACGAGATTTAGACTAAATTTTTTTTTATTTGCTTACGCTAAAGGGTTTTTTTCTGTTTTACAGTACCCTTGTAGTGCCAAGAACACAGCGTAAGTATTTGTGTTTTAACAGCAAACAGCACCTGGCACTATCGTATTTCATTGCATGCTTTTCGGTGCTACTTATTATTAGAAATAATAGAGAGATAGGAAAGAAGTGTTTGGGTGCAGTTGTAGGGATTTCCACGGGTGGTGTCTAAGATACTTAGGGAGATTACGGTTTCATGTATTCGATAAAAAGTAATGGACTTGGCCGGGATTCGAACGCACGACCTTCCATTCACTAAGCGAATACACTACTACTGCACCTGTTGCCACCACATTTGATAAAACCAGATATGTAGTGCCTTGCAAACAGCCAGCCAGCGCGTGCACCCATCCAGCTGCATACAGTTTATTCCCGCTTAATGCTACTACATCCAATTTTGCATCGGGGATTGTATTGTTGCAAGTTTCCTCAAACTGTGTCATTCAGCATCAACTAGTTAACTTGTAGCGCCATCTAGTAGAAAGTAGCCATATTATCGATTTTGGCAGCATTTGAATAGCAGTTTGAGTAGCAGTGGAATAACGAGTACATACATAATTATGTTGTTCTCGAACTTTCTAAACTAAACGAATCTGGAAATTTCGAGAGGTGTCACTAGGAGATATAAATAGATGTCGCAGGAGCACCCAAGCCATTCTAGTTGTGAACCGCGATAAAAAATGCGATAGATGACAGTAGTGAAAAGTATAGAAAAAGTATAAGTATTGAGTAAGAGAAAAGTGATTGTTTATTTAAAGTGATTAATTGTGAAAGTGAATTGTTGAATTAAATAAGTGAATTATTAGAATAATAATCAAGAATTAAATTGAAAGAGAACTAATAAAGATTAATTAAATAGAATTACGTTTTATCTTTTCGAATCTTAGCCTGGATGTAACATTAGTGTCAGAAGTGGGATAAAACGTATTAAGTGTGAAATTAAAGTGAAGTGAATTAGTTTAAAAAAAAAGAAAAAAAAAAGAAAAGAAAAGGAAAACAAAAATGGGCCGCACATTGAAACTACTACAGATCAGTATACCGCAGTTAAAAGCTGAACTAGAAAAGCGGAATCTCTCTACAGCTGGAGGAAAAAGTGATCTGGTGTTTCGACTGCAGGAAGCTGTTGAAAACGAAGGAGAAAACCCCAAGTCCGTTTTGTTCGACGTAGCAGAAGAACAAGTAAGTACAGGCGTTGATATGACTGCTATGATGGAATTACTTCTGGCCAAATTTGATGAACAGAAGAATTCTCTAGATTCCAAATTGGAGTCAATGGACTCTAAATTTGATGAACAAAATAATTCTATAGACTCTCAGTTCAATGAACAGAAGAATTCCCTGGAAGAACAAAAGAATTCCATAGTTGCCGCCCAAAAGAGCGCTGTGGAAGATTTTAAAAATGTTCTCGAAGGAAAACTCGAAGAAATTAACCAGAAGTTCGAGAAGGTTGAAACCAAATTCGAGGAAATCCATCAGACGTTTTGCAAGCATTAAACAAACTTCGAGAACTTGGCTAAAGAGCTCGAGAAAGTGAAGAAGCAAGAAGGCTCGAGAAAATTCTGCGGCCTGCCCGAGAAGGAAAGAGATGCAGCCTCCTGTTTTCGATGGTCAAACATCATGGCCAATTTATAAGAAACAGTTTGAAGCAGCTGCAATGGCGAACAGCTGGGACAACGAGGAAAAGTCGATTGCGCTAACGCTCGCACTAAGAGGTACAGCTGCGGAGTTACTCCAAACCGTCTCAGAAGAGAAGCAACACAACTACGACGCCCTGGTCAAGGCTATAGAGATGCGCTTTGCTGATGCACATATGCAGCAAGTGTACAGGGTTCAGCTACGCAGTAGAGTCCAGAAGAGGGGAGAAACACTGAAACAGCTGCAAGCAGATATCGAACGTCTGGCACATTTGGCATACCCTAGTGCTGGTGCGGTTCTCATTAATGAAATGGCTGTGGAGGTGTTTATCCAAGCCATTGAAGATAGACAACTGCAAATGGCCGTAAGAATGGCTGGAAAGAGAACCGTCGCTGAGGCCCTAGCATTAGCCTTGACAATGCAAGCTGCTGATCAGGCATCGCATGTGTTTCACAGCGTTAGGGAAATGACAGTCGTTGAATGCTCATGTCAAAGAGCGGACATCGTAGACCGGTACAGAGATAACAGAGGTCGAATGCGCTGCTGGAACTGCAACAAAATAGGGCACCTACAGAGACAGTGCAGAGCTCCACCTAGACAAGGCAGTTGTCCACATTGCGGGCCTAGGAGGCGCAACGAAGAAGCATCTGGCAGATATAGCTTCGCAGAACCAGCAGTCGGGAAACGTGTAAGGACCAGCTTCTCGGGGCAGAAGTGAGTTTCCGGAACCGACGACCCCAGGAACACAATTCAAGTCTCCCAAACCAAACGAGGAAACCAGAGTCTAACAGTGGAAGCCTATATCGGTCAAAATAAGTGCGTGGCAGCTATCGACACCGGTGCCACCGCATCCATTATAAGGAGGGACATCGTCCGTCAGTCTTGGTTGCACAACACCAGCAGTTACTGTCTAAAAACAGAAACAGGAGCGACAGCGAAAGTGTACGGGGAGGTCATGCTAACAATAAATTTGGCAGAATTAGCATTCTCCCACGCTTTCCTAGTAGCCGATATATGTGACGAATGCATCATTGGAATCGATTTCATGAAGGCGCATGATGTCGTATTGGACTTTGGTATGCAAGTTGTAACGTAATCTATTTAGGTTTATATTCGAGAGAGCGTAGCGCGCTGAACGGTTCGTAAAGAAAAACTGTGGAAGTACCACCAAGGAAAGCTACCTTGTGGCTCCACGGTACGCGCCACCAGTAGCGCCTAAAGTCCGCGCCACCTAGTGCGGACGCACCGTTCTGTCACATCCTACGGTGACAGATCTACGAGGCTGAAGGATGCATTGAAGCGCTGATGGAAGGGGGATTAACCCCTGCGAGGAGGAAACAAAAGCAACCAAAAGAAACCCCTACAAGGCCATGGACCGGTCGGTCCCCTTGCGATTGTTCGGGCTTCCGTCAGGACCGCCACCGGTAACACCACCACGGTGGGAGAGATCCTGTCAGAAGAACCCGCATACTCCTTTGGCCACTCCACGCTGCCACCAGGGATTACCCTCAGCGGCTCCTCGAGGCTATTTTGTCTCCATGCAATCTTCAGCTTTCCCGTCGCTCGTCACGACTTCTCTCACCTAACCCTTCCTTGTTCCCGAGCTGGCCGTGCGTGGAAAAATATCAAATGAAGAAGCAGCCGCTCATTCCCGGACTGTCTTCGAAAGATCGACGGGCCCCCGCTTACAGGCGCTTAGGACCTCGTCGACCGCTGCTGGGAACGAAGAAGGGGTGTCCAGCCACTCTCCGCCAGGCATGACCTCCACCGCGCGCTAGCTCAACGGCGGGCGTGGATTCACGCAGCGAGCCCCGGACTGGGGTTACATTTGAGTTTTACATGCCTGAATTCAAAAGAAAAATAACTGTCGCTGTACTTAGTTCTATAACCGCCCCTCTAGTAAACGAAGGCAAGCTGTACTGCCCCCGATAACCGCATACTAGGAGGAGGGGATGTGGGTGACCACGATAGAAGGCTCATCCGGCCCGATGTTGCTATCCCCTGCCTAAAGATGTAATGAAGGTAGCAGCTGGTTTCCGCTGAGCGCAGGTAGAAAAGAACTGAAAGGTTCGACGATAGGGGAGGAAAGAGATGAAAGATCTCCCCTGTGCTGGCCCACCCCGCCGCGCATTCGCGCGGACGCCATGGCCGTCGCGCCGCACTGTTGGCGACGACCCCTACTTTGGAAAGGGACTACTGTCCCTTTGTGCCTTGAAGGCTTTTCTTCACTTACTTCCCTCTCTCTCTCTCATCATCCTCAGGTTTCTCCGACCCCTACCAGTGAATTACGAATCCATACCTTGAATGGGCACGTTAACGACGAGAATGATGCACCGTACACACATACCTGTACATTTGTACTTCAATATTTATTCAAGTCAATCCTTAACTTAATCATTAAACAAAGGTGGCTTACTTAATCTAAAAGTCAACAAAAGTCGAACAATGACTCGCTTCTAGGCTTATCTGAAGGATGACGCCGAGCGAACTAAATCTAAACAAAAGTCGAACACCGACTCGCTTCTAGGCTTATCTGAAGAATGTCGCCGAGCGAACTAAATCTAAACAAAACGGAAGATAAAACGTAGCTTAACAGCTAGATGGAACACCACTATTGTCACTGGACTTGTGTCCGGACTATACCCGAAGAGTATAACACGTCCGTAGATAAAACAAGTAGGAAAACGCGAACAAAATAAAAGTAATAATACGGATAAAATTACAGATAACACTGACTTTGAAATGTACGAACCATGTAATGTACGGTACGCTGAATTCGGGTTTTAAGAGTAAATCCCGTATCAGCTCCTAACCTTGCTTACGGTGAGCAAAAGGAAGACTAAAGTCCAAACCCGAACTTCGTTTTTAATTTACCAAACACAGATGAAATTAGATCTTGATGCTACCGACTCTGTATAATACGCGTCATGTATCGTAGCAGGTTTTAAGTAGGCCCCCGCAGGTTAGATCTTAATAACCCAAGCAAATCGGTATCGATAGGTATTCGTCCTACCAGGTGTGAATACGTATGGGGTTAAACGCGAGATGATGTGATAAATGTATATTTGTGAATATACAAGGTGGCGCAAAAGTTGTCATCTGTTTACTTCACAAATGTCAAAGTAAAATTGACATTTGCCGCCATTTGCAAAAATTATAGCATCTTCCGATAGGGTTTTCAGCACTTGGGTGGCCTTAGGCAATTCTGTGTGCCAATGTTCTAAATGATCCACGACGTTTGACATCTATCTATCTATCTATGTAGTTTTCAGTCGGATTGGTGAACGCCACTGGGTGATGACTTTTGCGCCACCTTGTATATATAAATATATGATGAATTTAATAGCGAGTTAAAGTGACAGGTGAAATAAAAGACTTACGTGGATGCTCCTCCTCGATGTGCGCACAGCGATGATTTGCTGCTGTACCTGTAGAATTTATTTTTGATGTTAAGATTTAACCGCGCTTTTCATACTACTTTGCCCTATACGACATCACTCCCTGTTAAAAATAGCTCAACTAGGCTTTACTGATTCCAATTAATTTTACGTTGGGTGAGGTCAATGACCCCTACAAACTCGATTGCGTCGGCATTACTTAATTTACCCACCCGATCTGGGAGTAACACTTCTAAACACGTCTAGAAAGGCTGAACAATATTACACTGCTATACCCTTTCGTATCTGTAAGACACTTTACTATTCCTTGTTGGAAAAATACACTAAAAGAACAGTGACGCATGTGCATTTAAATGTACATGACTGTCGAGATTCCGTGAAGGAATTCTAGCTAAAATTGCGTTGTGATTTGACAACCAAAAAAAGAGTGCATGGTCCGTGTAGGACTTCACGTATCAACCTTGTGCTATGGCGCGTTAAGCGCTTGCAGTCTTGCCGGAGCGATGTAACACCCGCGACTCGGTAGCACAAAAATGTTCGCAGAATGCTGAACGAACACCGAAATGATAAAATAAATCCGCGAATATGATTATCGCGAACCGAAGTCTTCGTAATTTCGGAAACTTAACGCGGCGCGACGTTTTCTAATGAATAGCGGAATGCGCGTGGATGACGCAAAGATCAAACGAGATAACACTTCCGATTTGTTATACTAATATAAGTATATAATTAATTATAATATTAAGAAAAAAATCTGAGGATGGGGCTGTTAAGCAGACCCCGATCCGAGTGACACTACTAATAAATACACTAGAAAAACTACGACTGCCTATGTCTATACACTGCCCGTGGAACGGGTCTTTAAAAGGGTGCTGGTGGTTCTGCTGCTGTTGGTCTGCTTCTGTTGGTGCTGCTCCTGTTGGTACTGCTGATGGTTCTGCATCTGGTACAGATGCTGAGGGTTCTGCTACTGACGAGATGAATACGTCGCGGCTGAAATTTCAGCGTTGGAAATATCAAAAGGCTCGCCACTAGGGTCGAGCATCTGCACTTGCTGCTGCTGTGGTGTAGCACGCCTGAGCCGCCGGTCGATGCCGTGCTGTTGGTCGTGCTGCCGCTCGTGGGTGCTGACAAAATCTAAATTTCGTGAGGAAAAGAATATTTGCAGTCAGATTGGGCTGCTATGCATACGCGAATGGGTGCATACTTACACATGTCGTCAGCGCAATGGCTTGGGTGATGACGTCCGATGGAACGAGTGATTGAGAACTCGTGGATTGGTGAAGTCCTCGTGGGACGTTCCAAGCGGTCCGGTCCGTGTCGCTTCTTGGGAAAGAGTTTCCTCCGTACGGAGATGCGGGTTCTACCCAGAGAGCGGTACGGCACGGCGCCGAACGGAACTTTGTCCAACTCAGGACAATTGTTGGCGAAGAGACTCGCGAAATAATCGCGGTCGCTGGTCGCAAATACTGTTATGAGGACGAATTTCGTCCTTTCCTTGGCTGCTGAGTCGCCTGGATGGTGGATAGCTCTGGATTTGGGGGATTCCTTCCCAATTAACATTCCAATTTTCGATTTGGTGAGTCCAGGAATTTCCCTGGCAGGTCCTCATGGTTGGCCGTCACAAATTTGAAAGAAAGCTGATGACAGATCTTTTGAGAATTATGATCTCTGTCTCACGGGTAGCGTTCAGCCCTTCACATTGGAAGTTTCGGTTTTCTTCCGCTGGCGCATTAATCTTAAGGTGTAGTTGCACTACGTATATAGATATTAATGCTGATATAGTTGCTGTTGTGGATTTCGTGAGAGCGACGACAGGGTTCGTTAGAAAGTACTCAAGTATCGAAACGTAGAGATTCCGATGGTGTACGGGAACGAGAACGTCGCATCCCTGAGGACAGTCATTAGTGAGGACGAGGTCCCACCACCTTCTTCAGAGACACTGATTTGGACAAATCTGGAAGGTGATCCTATGAGCCACCGATTCTTTCTAGTTGAGCCAAAAGATAACCACTACCGAAACTGCGTGGTTGGAAAAGTGCTTGTCGAGCCGAAGAACAATATTTTTCCCGTACGAGTTCTTCTTGCGGAACACAAAAGCGTCAAATTGAAGCAAGGTGAGGTGGTTGGAAAATGTGTAGCGGGTACTGAAATCCACAGAAACATTCGTCGGAAAACTAGGAATAAGATTCGGATATCCAGTGACCGCATGAAGACGAGGTACGATACCAAAGCATCCACCACAGGATTCCGGGAAGGAGATCTGGTATGACTATACAACCCTCATCACCGAAAAGGCATGTCACCTAAACTACAGACGGATTGGGAAGGACCATTTAAGATAGTGAAGCGCATCAACGATGTTGTCTACCGGATCCAGCGAGGAAGAGGCAAGTTGAAAGTTGTCCATGTGGATCGTCTCCATCGCTACCATGGCGAAAATATTGACGTGCTTGTTCGGGACGAACAAGTTTAAGACGGGGATATTGTTGCATGTTTGCTCAAACTGTGTCATTCAGCATCAACTAGTCAACTTGTAGCGCCATCTAGTAGAAAGTAGCCATATTACCGACTTTGGTAGCATTTGAATAGTAGTTTGAGTAGCTGTGGAATAACTAGTACATACATAATTATGTTGTTCTCGAACCTTCTAAACTCAACGAATCTGGAAATTTCGAGAGGTGTCACTAGGAGATATAAGGTCCGTTCGCGTACTTTATGTGTAGAAAAATGAAAAGTGTCAAATCTCCAAAATCGGGAGAGAGAATCCTCTCATTTCTAAGAAAAGTACGCGAACGCTTTTGTGTAAAAACTTCTTAGTTTGGCTTGAAAAGAAGCAACAGCTGTTTTTTTTTTTGCTGGGAAACTCAGGATTTCATCATTTGACAGTTTTCATTTTCTTACCAGCTGAAATTCTGTGTGAAGACAAATTAACGACAGTACATTTTTCTTTCGTTCATCTTCTTACCATTTTCTCAGTACGCGAACGCGTTTGTGTAGTTTTGCACGAAAGTTTATATAAATTTACGTTTGCATATTAGTTCGCGAACGGACCTATAAATAGATGTCGCAGGAGCACCCAAGACATTCTAGTTGTGAACCGTGATAAAGAATGCGATAGATGACAGTAGTGAAAAGTATAGAGAAAAAGTACAAGTATTGAGTAAGAGAAAAGTGTTTGTTTATTTAAAGTGAAAGTGAATTGTTGAATTAAATAAGTGAATTATTAGAATAATAATCAAGAATTAAATTGAAAGAGAACTAATAAAGATTAATTATATAGAACTACGTTTTATCTTTTCGAATCCTAGCCTGGATGTAACAGTATTCTTCGAATGCAGTAAGTAGTGTATTACTTTTACGTAGTCAACATTTATTGGCAAACACTGCTCCGAATATTTTAAAATGTACGGATCTTTGTTTGAAAAATAAAGAGAACTTTGTAAAATAGTTGGTTGATGGGGGACCGTTTGAGAACAACCGCGTGTCGTTGGCCAGTCCCATCTACAGAGTTAAGGTAGATAAATACATTCGTGGTATTACAAGGGACCAATCACAAATAACCTAACCTAACCATGGAAAATAGTTAGGTATTCCTATTTACTGCATCCAATTTCTTCGCATAGTTTGATAACTCCATTTTTCTGCAAAATCGAGAAACTATTGATTCTTAATAAAAAACTTACTTTTCTTTCCTGATTCCTTTGAAAACGCTGAAGTTTTAGCTCCTGCCACATTCGAAGTCGGAGTTAGTGTTGATATGTTTCTACCATTAGTTAGTTAGCCAGGTTAGTTGGAGTAAGAAACTGAGCGCGTCCAGTGATATAGTGTTGGGTAACTCATACATGAGGTGGTACAAATGTCCCATACAAAAGATCTAAATGTCCCAACACCTCAAAAATAATTTTTGTACCACCTCTCAAATGTGTTACAAACTCACATCGAAGAGCACAAAATAAAATGTCATGTCAATAATACAAGCACACGGAAAATTACTCACGACTTTACACATTCACATTATTTCCTGCAGTTGCAGTAGCAGTTAAACTCGTTTAAAAAAGGGTACACACATATATCCAAAAGCGTCTCTTTCTCTTTTCCTTTCATTTGAGTTTTGAGGGTGGATATAGATACATACAATATAGGTAACACTTCAATTGAGTTGGGGTATTTGGACTGTGACATTGAGGTAAAAGTAATGAATAGAGTGAATCCTCATAGCTCATTCTCATTGCCTCATTTGTATGGGACATGGGACTTTTGAGGTAAAGGTAAGCAATAACTCATTGCCTCATTTGTGTGGGACATGGGACTTTTGAGGTAAAGGTAAGCAATAACTCATTGCCTCATTTGTGTGGGACATGGGACTTTTGAGGTAAACGTAAGGAATAACTCATTGCCTCATTTGTTTGGGACATGGTACTTTTGAGGTAAAGGTAAGCAATAACTCATTGCCTCATTTGTGTGGGACATGGGACTTTTGAGGTAAAAGTAAGGAATAACTCATTGCCTCATTTGTAGTGCAATAGCAGAACTGAGGCAATGAGGTGAGTGTGACAAAGTGAGAAAAAGTATGGTCTATTGTCTGGTCACTCTCTCTACATCATTTATAAATTTTGCGGCGCGACTGTGGGTATGGATTTACATTACATATACTTTGTGAAAATGCAAATGTAGATGCTATCATTTTATTTTAACTTTTAAAGGAATTTTTAGGCAATTTGGACTGGACCATACAATTAGTTCACTTAAATACATAGATATACTTCATACGAATAAAATTTTATTGAGGTATGTAAACTTACCTACCTACATAATACCTAATATTTTATTTTTTTGTACCTACTACATTATATGAGCACAAACCTCAATTGAGGTGAGTACCTCATTTGAGGTGGGACATTGTACCACCTCATATTCCAAAATGAGCACCTCATACAAACTCATAAAAAAAACGTGTCCTACCCAACACTACAGTGATAGACTGAGGGATTTGCCATACAAATTTTATTCTACTAAGCTAAGCTGATGATTAAAAAATAAATCTCGGTAACAGGCCACGTTTGAAAACATCGCCGCAATGTTGGTTGGATTTGTACTTCAACCTTGAATTTAGAATTTAGGGCTAACATTGAAGTCGAAGTTGAGGTTGGGGTGCCAATGTATTCCATCGCATTAAAAATCATTGGTTCTAGAACAGGCGGCGGGTTGTCAAAGTCAAAGTCGAAGTTGAAATGTCGATCTGTTTCCACCATAAAAAAGTAACAAAGTTCTGTTTTCGACAGCTTAGTGCACTGCTCTGAGCTTAAAAAGAAAAACGCCTACTCATTTAAACTAACCAGCGGATATATCTTCGCCTGATTTTTAACGATAGACCTTCTCACGACAACGTCAGTGTCAACTGAACACAAAAAAAAAACAAAAAAAAACAAACAGCTGAATGAAATGAAGGAAAACAATGGCGAATTTGCATGGCGGGAAATACGTTCTTCGCGAATATTTCCTAAAAAGTTTATAACAAAACCAATTTTAACAAAAAAAAAAGTTCCGGAACTAAGAAGGAGTACCCAAACCATGTTTTGGAATATTAAAAAGTTAACATTATAATATGATTGTGTACAAAAAATAAAACTGAAAAAGTGAGAATCGCGTAGTTGCGCCAAAAAATGTTTTTGTTGCTAATATCTCGTAATAAAATTATATTAAAGCTAATTATTTACAAAAACAAATTTCCAGAACTAAGAAGGAGTATCCAAACAATATTTTGGAATACTAAGAAGTTAACAATTTATTAGGATTCTGTACAAAAAATTAAAGTGAAACCATGACAATCGCGTTGTGGCAAAAAATATTTTTGTTTGGAAGCAAATAAGTTGAAAAGTTTTTTAAACGTAGATTATCACACACATTTTTCAATTTTTGGCGAACAACATGTTGAACAGTGAACATGTTTTTATTGCTTTTTTTGCTTTAACATACAAGGTGGCGCAAAAATAACCTTCCGATGTTTTTTGGCTGTAATTTCAAAAAAAATTAAAAAAATAGTCACCAATATTCCGCGTTCTTTAGCAGTGTAGCGTAACATTGTTTATTAACGTGTATTTCGCATGTGTTTACTACACAAATGTCAAAACAGAACTGACATTAGGGGCCAATCGCAAAATGTATAGCATTTTCTTATAGGAGGATTACTTTTGCGCCACCTTGTACTTTCTCACGTTTTTTCTCTATAATTTGGTACTTTTTACTCTCCAATAGCTTCTGTTTTCATTTAAATATACACTTTATTAACACTCATGATGATTTTCCTATACGATTTGTGCAAATTTCTGCAATTTTATCATTCATTTTACATTTGACGTTTAAGAAAGGCACTCGGCAACTGGACACCTGAACGAAAGCTAATAAACGTTTACCGCAGCTATTTGTCAAAAAATCTAAATATTTACGATTTACCAAAGGTATAGTGTAATTTTAGTGAGAAAAATATGGGTCGGGATAGAAATAGAAAAAGGAGCCCCAGCTCCAGTTCTGAGAGTGTTGATAGTGCCGAAGCGGAGCGCCGTCGGGATCTTAAGGAAAGAGATGAATTCGCAGAGCGCCTTAAGAAACGTGATGAAGATAAAACTCGAAAAGTTCTCGAGTCTAGCAGTAGCCGCAAAGCATTCGAAGAAGCAGCTAAAAGACTGAAACTAGAACACGAGGATCGTGATAAAATTCTGCCCCAGTTGAGAATTCAGTCGCGTAGAAAGTACCTAGAGAAACGGAAGGATGACAAAGTGGCTGAACTGGAAGCCGATATTATTGACGATGAATATCTGTTCGACGAATCTGTGTAAGTGGATTAGGATAAAACATTGAAATTCCATTAGAATGCCGTAGCAAATTTCCTTCCAGGCTGACAAAACGCGAGAAAGAAGAACGCGGTTACAAGAAGCAACTGCTAACAATCGCCAAAGAGCATGAAAAAGCACGTGAACTCGAACGCGTACAGCGCTATCACATGCCACAGGATGTTAAAAAAGGCGAAAAAGGTACATTCAAGTGAAAATCTATAGATATTTTACTAAATTGTAACCCATTTCAGAAGAGTATGTGGAAGTTGACGAACGGGAGAAGCATCCAAACTCAGAACAAAAGAAATGGGAACAAGAACAGCTGGCATCCGCAATATTTCAGTTCGGTGCGAAAGATGCAAAGGCAAGTGAAGAGTACGAATTACTTTTGGAGGACCATATCGACTTCATTCAAGCACTGACTTTGGACGGCTCCAAAGACAAAAATGACTCAAAGCCCGAACTAAGTGAAGCACAGCGTCAAAAGATGGACATTGATGAAACCCGCAAATCGTTGCCAGTTTTTCCCTTTAAAGATGATTTAATAGCTGCTATACGCGAACACCAGGTAAGAAAGTATGCATCAGCATTTGTTCCGAAGACCATCTTCAATTTTGTTGAATAAAGGTTTTGATTATCGAAGGCGAGACGGGTTCTGGAAAAACAACTCAAATTCCACAGTACTTGGTAGATGCCGGTTTCACCAAGGACAGGAAGAAAATCGGCTGCACGCAGCCACGTCGTGTTGCAGCAATGTCAGTTGCAGCTCGTGTGGCGCAGGAAATGGATGTAAAACTAGGCAACGAGGTTGGGTACAGCATTCGTTTTGAGGATTGCACATCGGAAAGGACTATTTTGAAGTACATGACTGATGGCACGCTGCACAGGGAATTCCTTTCCGAGCCTGATTTGGCATCCTACAGCTGTATGATTATTGACGAGGCCCACGAACGCACCCTGCACACAGATATTCTCTTTGGTTTAGTCAAGGATATAGCTCGATTTAGGCCTGAATTGAAGTTGCTCATATCAAGTGCAACATTGGACGCAGACAAGTTTTCGCAGTTTTTCGATGATGCGCCGATTTTTAGAATTCCTGGAAGGAGATTTCCGGTAAGGAAAATATTTGCTTATCTCTTGCTTCTATTGAATTTTTTTTACAGGTTAATATTTTCTACACAAAAGCCCCGGAAGCAGATTACATCGACGCCTGCTGTGTATCTGTTCTTCAAATACATGCAACTCAACCCTTGGGCGATATATTAGTCTTCTTGACCGGCCAAGATGAAATTGAAACATGCCAAGAAGTCCTTCAAGACCGAATCAAACGACTTGGATCGAAACTTCGTGAACTCCTTGTAGTTCCAGTCTACGCCAATCTACCAAGTGATATGCAAGCAAAAATTTTCGAGCCAACACCACCGAACGCAAGAAAAGTCATCCTCGCCACTAATATCGCCGAAACCTCGCTCACTATCGACAATATAATTTATGTCATTGATCCGGGATTTGCCAAGCAAAACAATTTCAATTCTCGCACTGGAATGGAGTCACTGATGGTGGTGCCCATATCAAAGGCCTCAGCGAATCAGAGAGCGGGGCGAGCTGGAAGAACAGCACCTGGAAAGTGTTTCAGATTATACACAGCATGGGCTTACAAACACGAGTTGGAAGACAATACTGTTCCAGAGATTCAGCGCATAAATCTAGGAAACGCTGTGTTGATGCTGAAGGCCTTGGGTATTAATGATCTGATCCACTTTGACTTTCTGGACCCTCCGCCTCATGAAACGCTGGTTTTGGCGTTGGAACAATTATACGCTCTAGGTGCCCTGAATCATCACGGCGAACTGACGAAACTAGGACGGAGAATGGCTGAGTTTCCTGTAGACCCCATGATGGCGAAAATGTTGCTAGCTAGCGAAAAGTAAGTCAAACAAACGACTTCCGTAAACTTAGTTCATTAAAGTTCACCTTCCTTATTTCAGATACAAGTGCTCTGAAGAAATGGTCTCGATTGCGGCAATGCTTTCTGTTAACAGTGCAATTTTTTATAGACCAAAAGATAAGATAATCCACGCGGATACCGCGAGAAAGAATTTCAATCATATGCACGGCGATCATCTTAGTTTGCTACAAGTTTACAACCAGTGGGCGGACACCGATTACAGCACTCAGTGGTGCTACGAAAACTTTATTCAGTATCGTTCAATGAAACGAGCACGTGATGTACGAGAGCAGCTTGTTGGCCTAATGCAGAGGGTCGAGATCGATATGGTCTCGTGCCTGCCGGAGACTATTAACATTAGAAAGTCAATCACATCGGGTTATTTTTATCATGTGGCCCGATTGTCTAAGGGTGGACACTACAAAACCATCAAGCACAATCAGACCGTCATGATTCATCCGAATTCGTCGCTTTTTGAAGAGCTTCCCAGGTGGGTGCTCTACCATGAGTTAGTTTTCACAACAAAGGAGTACATGCGGCAAGTAATTGAAATCGAGAGCAAGTGGTTGTTGGAGGTCGCACCACATTATTACAAGCCGAAGGAGCTGGAAGATTCGACAAATAAAAAAATGCCGAAAACAGTGGGAAGGGCTGTTATGACTGAGTAAAGTTTTCAAAATTATTCGAATACAAAAAAATAAATATAGGAAAACTACAACGTTGAGGATGTTGTGGTGAATATAACAAATAACTTTTTTAGCCCAACTTTTATTACACAAGATAGTTTTTCTAATTAATAGTGTTCAATTCACAAGCAATGAAATATCGCTTTTTACCGTTAACCATTTCAATCAATCCCTGAGATGACTTTCTCATTCACTGGACTGATAAACTGCTTTTTCTCTCATGCGTTGTCCGTATCAGACTCGTCCACTTTTCGGTCCTCGTCCACGAGTTCGTGATGCCAAATGAATTTCGTCTATCTGGTACCGATCGTGTGGTTGCACAGCCTACACAACGTAGGGTCCCTTATACTTCAGATCTATGGCGTGGCGTTCCCGAAGAAGCACCATCACTGAGCACCATCACTGAGCACCATCACTAAGTCGCCATTTTTTGGTCAAGGTATGAGAGAAACCTTTTTGTTTCATGTTGCGGTAACTATTGAAATTTATCGGCGAGAAAAAAAAATAACACCTGCAAATTTATCAATCAGAATGTCCGTTTGCAAAACTTTAAGTATTTTGTATGCACTGCATTTGGAAATGCAGTCGATTAGGCTTTTTAGTCATCGGTGAATACTTGTAGGTCAGGTTTGAGTGATTTCGTGCGTCTTTATAACGAAACTGCACAGCGTCAAAAAACCATGCGAGTTTATTATTAGTAAAACTGAATCCCTAAAATAAGAAAAATATGAAAATTCGTATTTATATTTGACATTCTCGACATATTGGACATTTACCCATTTTTGATTTATTTTCAGCGAAAAAGGTTAGAGGTTGTCCTTTTCTATTTATTTTTTCGTAAAGTAAAATAAAAATTTCAACAGATAACCTACATTTTTTTTCAACCCGAATCCAAAATCTTTTTAAAGGAATGTGGTAGCTCTCAGAGAGAAGTCAATTGAAAATAAAAGTTTCCAGTTATTTCTGATCTTTGGTAACATGGTTGCATTTTTTAATTCAAAAGGTAATTTGTTGTGTAATGTTAAACCATGGTACAAAAGCATGTTTTCAGTCCTTGCATCTTTATAAAGCTGCAATCCGAATCGTTCCTTAATCTATATAGCTGATCATCTCTTGGGTACAGCAGATTTGATGACAAATATTCCGGAACAATGTTGAATTTCATTTCAAATACAAACATTTAAACATTATAGACAAAACGCTGCCTGATGTTCAGCCACTTAAACAGGACAACATCCATTGTTACTGAGACCGTGCTTTACTTCAGGTCGTTGCTGGCATGCAAGTTACCTTCCTTAGCTCGTAGGTGGGTGTGAGACTTGACCCTTGGTCTATGCAACAAAAAAAAACCATGCCAGTCTTTTACGTCGAGGTGATGTTGACGTGCGAGAACTTTTGCCACTACCCTCCCTACCATGGTTATTCTACTCGCCTAAGTAACCCCTTTTTCGCCATCTTTTACATTCTACTCATCGCCGCCTTTCCTTTTCCATCCACCATCATCCCTAAGTGCCCCGCTTTATACAAAACTCATCATTTTTCTTTTACTTCTCATATAAAATGTATCAATTTATTCATTTTAATACTTAAAACTTAATGACTCGAATAAAAAAACTATATTGGCACGACAAAGAAATCAAATTTACAATTAAATTAACAATTAAATTTACAATAAATACCGGGAACTTAAACGTTAACTGAACACGAAACTAAACTAAATTAAATGGCTAGTTGGTATATATTATATATATATATATGTATTTAAGAACAAACGCGACTCTGTATCATCACGAGCTTATACAGGACTTTAACTATACCCAGGGCTGTTTTCTCTCACCATATTTATATATTATATGTATTTATACTTAATAAAAATGTAAATTCTTCGACTTACCGAGTTTCTCTCTACTTAGTACCTTTGTGGGTGCACTGCAACTGACGATCCAATGGCCACTGTATCTCCTGTCGCTGGAACCCTGTACCTTTTAAAAATAGCGCAAGAATTTTCAAATTAATTATAAATATATATTGATAATGTGATTGCCCCTTACCTTAAATTTTTTACGTCCTTTAAGTGTATCTATATACATATATATATACCTACTACCTGTGTGCCAATTAGAAGGCTTTTTTTACAACTACCAAAAAAAATTAAATAATATAAAAAAAAATTGTCTGCTTCCTCAGTAGTATTGAACCCACTAAGCTCCGGCTGGCAAATTCTTGGCAGCGTTCCAACTTTTTACTTTTAAATTCATTTTTCAATTGTTTCTGAATATCAACTTACGTACTAGACAAAAATGATTAAATCTAACTTAAAGTTAACAGGATACTTATTCTTATTTATTGGTCCTTTGTTGCAAAACAGAGAACTGTCAAAAAAAAAAAAAAAAAAAAAAAGTATTCACGACTGTCATGCTGGAAGTTGTCACAATTATAACAGTGAGCAGGTATATGCGAAAAGGAATAAACAAGGAGAGAAAATGTTAATTGGGGAAAGAATATACACAGGCAAAGCGCAAAACAGTATTAAGTAACTGGTATATGTTTTACATTAGGAAAAAGGGGAAATTTGCCGGTAGGAACAAAAGCTATAAATTTCCGACTAGACTTTTTGAATTTAACAGTCGTAGAAGCAAGTTGAAGTAAAAAGTGTTAAAAGCAAGTATTGCAAACAAAGTAGTGCAGTGAAAGTAATTCTAAAATTATATTAGAAATTTAGTAACCAAGTTTATAAAGGAATCAGAAGAAGACCCAGAAGACGCACAGACAAATTAAATAGGACCTTTGGCAGAAAAGACAGGTAAAATAGTTTAAAATTAATAGGTAGGAACCGGAATTTAAATTTCTATTTTGTCCGAAGATTGTCTTTCCAAATTCCGAACAGTGGACGGCTAAAGTCAATTGGTAGTCGTCCAAATTAAAAATTTAACTATAATTCAATTCTTGAATAAGTTGTGAAGACCGCAAACCGAGTCCCGGGCGAAGCAGTTTTTTTTTTGACTTTTTTTTTGTTTTTGTGAAATCAATTTCCTTTTTCTTTTTGCTTTCAATTGAGTTCAATTTAACGTAAATTTATTAAAATATTACTAAATTTAGGGAAAGTAACCCTAATTCACAAGTGAGATAAAGAAAAGAAATGCAACTTAGAATAAGATTGTTTTATGGGAAAAAGCCATATAATTAATATATATTAAAATAACTCCAATAAGAAACAGGTACAAAAAAAAAGCAGTTCGGAGCAGCCTGGATGCAGTGGCCACGACATCGTCAGTTGCTGGATGTGTTAATAAATATTTGGTGAGTCAAATTGACTATATTACATAAATATATATACATGTTATAGAAGCTTGGGCGGGGAACAAAGGTGCAGTAAAGATAAGAAAAGTTGTGGTACAGTACTAATTTCTCACTGTTCTTAAGATTACTTCCTCTAGTTTTTTTAGTAAAGTAAATTTAAAAATAAATAGGTTAAGATAGTTTTCTTATTATATTTTTTTTTGAACACAATAAAATGTTTTTGAATAATTTCGTATGAAATTTGAATCGTTTTATTAAACATGGGTTTTGAATAGAAAAGAGGTGAGAGGATGAGGAGATGAGGCGGAGAAGGAACAGAGCGATGTGGTGAGTGAACACAGAGAAGATGCCAGTAAAGGGGTTACCGAGGCGAGTATGGTAACCAGGAAGGGTGGGTACAGAACATTTTTCTCGCAGGCGAATTCCAGCTGTCGCCAAAGACTGGCATGATTTATTTTTGTAGCGTTCTGGGTCAAGTTCTCCACGCCCTCCGGCGAGCGAACAGGCCGGTCCAGCATGCCAGCAACGACCCAACAACAGCCAAGTCCGTTACACCTTATGCGGACGCCCTTTACTTAACTATGGCCCATATTATGAGTAGCGAATCGAGCGAAAAGCCTTGCGAATTCGACTATTCAGTATTATGAATAGCGATTCGCTAAATTAAGTTCGCTTCAAATGTCAAAAATATAGCAAGTTCGATTTGCGGTAAATTACAAGTAGCGACCCATCGCTAATATATGTGTCAAATCCAGACGAACTAAAATATTCAGTGATAACGCTTCCGTACGCGCTTTAGGAAATGTTTAATCTTTGTTTCTGTTTATTTTGTGCATTTTCTGATAATGAGTGGCGCGAGAAAAAGGTAAATGCAAATAAATTGTTAAAAAGTAAAATAAAATGCAAAACATCGGTTTCTTCTTCTATTCTTTTCTGGGCTGGCAGAATGTTTTATTATTTTTACTTCCATCAAGAACAATTTTGAATGGGATTTCTTATAGAGAAGACAACATTTCATTCCTTATACGGTTGCCCTCTGAACTTATGTTTACTATCCCCAAGTCAATTGGTTCATCTGTAGCCTCCATGGGATTCATGATTTCTTCTGCCATTATCTCCGGGTCTGGAACGCTATACTTGCTACAGATATTGTGTAGTGCACAACATACATTGACTATTTTGATAGCCTTTTGTGGAGTGTAGTGCAATTTGCGCTGCTCTAAACCTGCTCTTCAACGTTCCTATTGTCCTTTCGACAATATTTCTTGCTTTTGCATGCCTTTTGTTAAAAACGGATTCTCTAGAGCCTGGAGCTGCGTTTCTAAATGGAGTAATGAGATAAGGCTGCAGAGGATATCCTGAATCTCCTATAGAACAAAAGTAGTTCATCAAAATAGGACAACATTCACTTATACTAGAATAAAATACACACCTAACCTAAGTACCTTGAGCGCTCTCCATTTACCCCACCAGCTCTCTAAGAGTTCCTTCAATTCACTTTGATTCCATACAAACGAGTCATGTGTGGAACCAGGATAACTCGTATCAACAAATCTTATTGTGCCATTATTGTCGCAGGCCTAGTGAAAAGACAAAAATCCAGTGAAAAGCAACAATCAAAATAATAACAACTTACCACCATGGCATTCAAACTATAAAACCCCTTTCTGTTCGAATATTATGGTGTTGTAAATGCGCAGGGGCGATGATTCCAATGTGGGTACCGTCAATACATCCTACTATTCCGGGAAGTCTAGCTCTTTCGAAAAAGTAATTCCTTGCGTCTTGTTTTTCAACGTTGGACATATCTGCCTTGATCCAAACCGGACAAATGTTCGATCCAAGTAATTCAAGAACTTGATTTAAAACTACGGAAACTGTAGGTTGCGAAAGCCCGAACTCAAAGTCAGTCCCCACACCATTTTGATTGCTACCACTACCGAGAAACCGCAGAGCACATGCAAGTTTTATTATTGGTGGAATTGCAAAACTCACAGAAGTTTTCAGCCCTGGACTTATTTTATTCAAAACATAATTAAACGCATCTTTGTTTAATCGAAAATATGAAATAAATCTAAGAAAAGCGATAGGTACATCTAACTGAACAAGAGGAAATAATTTTTTTCATACAAACTATCTGGCAGTTCAAGTGCGTTGGAGCTATCTCTTAAAGCCCTTCTCAGTCTACACACCATTACTGACTTGTCTGCTCTCTCGTCAGCATCCACATCTTCAAAAAATAAGTCAACACTACTTAACATTTTTGTTTGTGCTTGATTAAAATTCACAAATAGTTGATGCAAACAAAAATACCTGATGCAAAATCAATAAAATTTGACGTTTAACATGTCGTCGCTGTTCAAGAAAACCGGTATAACTCAAAAAATACGAATTTTGAGTTAATAATAGCTGTGTTTAATGAAAAAAAGATCAGAACAGAACAGAACAGATCAGATCAGCACACATGAACGAAAACTGTCAGATCAAGTGAGAACAAAAAAGTGCAGCTTCATGTGACAGCTCTCATATCAGCTGTTGAATTCCAATATGAATAAATCTAAATGAAAAGTGAGATTCAAAGTTGCTTTTGATAAATAAAACAAAATGAATACTTCAGACTTTTTAATAGTCGAGATGTTGGAAGATTCTGGCAGTAGCATCTTGTTAAGTTCGTCGGATATTACAACATCGGATACGAGCAATAGCGAATTTCATGCCAAACAAACAAATCAGCTGACATCAGTGACATTTGACGTCTTCAATTTAACACTTTTCACGCAGTTGCCCTTCCTCAAAAGGAGGTGCAGAAAATCCTGTACTTTTCTGATCTTAACTGAGCTGGACAGCGTCATGGAACACAAAGTGACAGAATGTAAAACATTTTGGGGCAAGATTTTTGCTCATGGAACACAAAATCCTGTACTTTTCTGATCTTTTCTGTACTTTTCTGTGCAGCTCAGGTTCATTAAACACACCTACTATCAGGTACATGTTTCATTTCGTAGATTTCAAGAACGGTCAGAGTTGGTCAATGTGTATAGTGTCGAATGGAATATTATTTTTGAAAATTAGGTGTAGCTTTCCTCTGGGTTGGACTTGTTTTTTGTTGTAGCAACACTGTATTCAATTCTTGAGGTACTTTTTGACACCTTAAGTGTCTTTTTTTACCGTTCTCCATCGGACCACTCGGAGAACTCTTTTTGTCTTCCAGCCAGAAAAAGTACCCTCTAAATGTTCCATTGGAGCATTTGGAGTAATCTTGGTAGTACCTTTTTGCTCCTGATTTCATTTCGGAATCGACTTGACAGTTTCGACTAACAGTTTCCTTATGAGTCGTTCGCAGCTCTTAAATTTGGAGTTGTAGGTAGTACCTTTTTAAGATGTGAAAAAACTCTTATGGATGGTCCATTTAAACCTCATAAGGCTCTCTACAGAAATTTCAAGCACCTTTGGAGAATAGCCTTATAAGAACAAAAATGTTTGTTGGGATGTAAGTCCACATTTTGCTGCATTTATCATTATATAGATGCAAAAGGTTTTTCAAAACATGGTATCGAACGGTCGCAAATCTCCAAGCGATCGTTTTGCATAATTCTTCGCTTCTAACTTTCTACATACGCTTCTAACTTGGCATTCTGGTTATTTTATTTTCGTTCATCTTTTTACCATTTTCTCAGCACGCGAACAAGGTGCAAAACAAGGGCAGGGAGGGAAAAGAAGGGAGGAGAAGAAGATCCTGCTTAGAAAGAAGAGGGCGTACGCAGTCTCGCAGCTCAAGAAAATCGAAGAGTTTCGTGAACATCCCTAGATTTAACAAGACAGCGAAGCAACTGGCTGGTGGTTTTAAGACCGGAACGCAGGCTCTTCCAAAGAGCAACTTAAACCTAGTCATTGAAGTGCAGGGAATAGTAGATTTATTTAAGCAGTATTTCCAACAGCTGCTAAAAGAGCTTCATTAAGAGAGAGAGTGATAGGGCAAGAAGAGAACCCACGTCCTTTCAATGAAGAACAGATTTCAGCACCCAGTATAGAAGAGGTTGGCTTAGCTATAAGAAATCTAAAGAAAAATAAGGCCGCCGGCTTTGATGGTTTACCAGCGGTCATCGGGTCCGGACTGCCCCCCAGGAGGTCCGAACCGACCTGAATCTGAAATGCTGGTATTCTGTCGCCGATATATATATATATACATAATACGTATATGCTTTGATTTCTTATACCTTTTATTAGGGCGCATATAGACACTGTGTCGCGAAGTAGATGTTCCGAATTAAAATTGTTTGCAGTGGTAACCGTGTGCCCACACAAGCGGCACTATCGTAGTTTCATGCAAAATGTCATGCGGTCATGACAGCATAAATTTTGTGGACCCCCTCCCCTCGTCGAGATCCTAGATCCGCCACTGGCTCCAGCCAAGAGGATCTTCGACTCCCAGCCTCCTGGTTCGAGAAGGCCAGGAAGACCGAACCTCCGTTTTAAAGACCAAGCCATCGCGGGTGCCAGAGCGCTTGGTCTGGGGAATCGAAAGCAGCGTGTCCGGGATCGCAGAAAATGTAAAGCTCCAGTTTCTCAAGCAGAGACTCTTCAAGGGTCGGGAGCCAGTTAAGTAAGTAAGTTAAAGCCACCTATGATAACATTCATCGTCAGAAGCTCTACATGGAATGACCAAATGGGGGATCCCGGCAAAACTAATCCAGCTGTGTTGCAGTTCTGTCGTGTGACACTTGAAAACACGTGTGGAAATGTGCAGTTTGGAAGCAGGTCTACCGAATTATTCCAAACTTACACTGGATTTCGGCAGGGAGATGCACTATTGTTTCGCACGGATACTAGTAAAAAATTGAAAAACAATCGCACTGTGGGTTGCTATTGCGATTTGTACAAAAAAGAATGGACACAATTGTCCGCACTAAGCTTCGTTATGTCGGCGAGTGCAATCGCTACCAATACATACATGTATACGCATCTCATGCCCGTGTTGTGAGTGTAGCTCGGTGGGAGGAGCCAACGCTGTTTGCTACATGTGTTATATCAGCAGCAGTGTGTTTTACGAAGCAATTTTCTGCTGCTCTCGTGAGCGCGCAATTCCATGCTCTCCCAATCTGGGTCATGGGCTATTCCAGCGATGCGTTTTGCCGTTGGCTTTTTGGATGTATATCGACCGAAGAAATGCCGATGGAAATGATTAATGTGGGGATCCCGATGGTTCGAAATAGAGGTGCCTCCTCTGTTTCTTGCGTTGCAACATCCTTCCGGGCTACAGGAAAGCCATGGATGTCTTCGGATTTTATCTGAATGATTAGGCTATTTTTTTTTAAGCTACTTATTATGAAATATTATTTAATAAATTAATTAGTATGTGTGTGTGTGTGTTATTTAGCTATGAAAACTTTTCGTTTGCCATGGGAAGAAGGCAAAGTTTGGCAATATGGCGCTTCAGTGATGTGGTGTTCATTTTGACCGTCACTACGCGTACCCTTCCATCGTTTCTGGAATGTGTTTCTTCGATCCGGCCCAGCTTCCATAATGTCGGAGGTGGTTGCTCATCAGGGAGAAGCACCAGATCCCCTACTTTAGGCTGCGAATTTGATGTTAGCTATTTTGGGCGTTGTTGAAGGCAAGTGATGAATTCCGACTTCCAATTTCTCCAGTCCTGCTGAATTTTCTGCAACAAACACCATATAGCGAAGTAAATTGTTTTGATGTCTGTCGCGGCAATAAAAAAAAGTGTCCTGGAGTAGGTGGTAACAGATCATCAACATCTGTGACTGGACAAAGTGGTCGCGAGTTCAAGCAAGCCTCACCCTGAGTTGACACAGTGGCATATTCGTCGAAAGTCAGGGTGTAGTGGCCAACGATTCTTTTCAAGTGGTGTTTCATTGACTTGACACCTGCTTCCAAAAGCCTGTTCAAATGCAGGCGGCAGGTGGATTTAAATGCCAAGTAGATCCATTTGTTTGAAGCTGTGTGGCTATATCCTCTGACCATTATTTAGAATGATGTGACCGCTTCTGTTTAATAGAGATTTGTGGATATCCCACGACGAGCTGTGAAACGATTAAAGGCAGCCAAAAACGTAGCTGCGCTGTAGTCGCTAACCTTTCCATGCCTTTAGCTGTATTGGGCCGGCGTAATCAACTCCTGGATGACTCTCGGCGCGGGCAAGTTTCCCGTCTTTTGCTGCATGCGAGTCGCTTATGCCTACATTTAAAACTGTTGTTAATGCAACTTTTGACATTTGATTTTAAATTAATTATCCAATATTCGCTTCGGACAGGCGCCATCATCAATATTACCGGATGACGATGCAAATATGGCAGATCTGCATTTTCCAATCGACCTCCAACCCGCAGCAACCCATTTTCGGCGGTGATTGGAGTGAGCCTTTGCAGATTTCTGACCTTGGAAACCGCTTCATTGTTTTATATCCTTTTGATATCTTCGGCGAAGACCTCCTGCTGGATGATTGCTATAAGTCTTATCCGACCTGATAAGATTTCGTTCACTGCAAGTGGTCCAGTACGAGGCGCAAATTTCTTCAATACGAAATGGGAAATGAAACGAATGCAGTAAGCCGTGACTCCTACCAAACGCTGTAAGGAGAAAAATCTAGCTAACAACTCATCAGTTTGAAATGTGGTGAAATGGACGCAGATGTAAAACATGCTCCTCATTTGATAACTTGATGTCATAAAATCATTTTTGACTTTGGACTATTTAGAGGTTTTTGTTTCTAAGTCAGTCATCGGTATTGCAAATGATCTGTACTCTTTCCGACTCCCATCAACCGTGTGTAAGAACTCTGGCCCTTGTCACCATTGTTGACGTGCGAGTATTTCCATTGGTGAGATTTCTCTCGATGCTACGTCTGCTGGATAATCGTTGAACGCGATGTAGTTCCAGCTATTGGGTTCTGCCAGCTCTCGAATCTGCGCGACTTTATTAGACACGAAAGTAGTGCGAGTTATCTGCAAATCAGACCAACCAAATATAAATGAAAGGGTAGATGTACCTCTCTATTTTCTTCTGTTATAACCGCCCACAAACTCGCATTGCCCATTTCCTTAATGGAAAACCGCCACTACTCAACATTGTAGTAAGCTGTCGTTGTGTTTCCAAAGCTTCTTCTGTTATATCTGAACTGAGCATCACTACGTCCACATAAAAGTTGTTGATGACAATTTTGGATACGATAGAATAGGGCTCTCGTTCGTCTAATGCTAGTTGCTGAAGGGTGCGAATTGCCAGATATGGCACCGCGGTAGTGCCGAACGTGATCGTGTTAAGGCGGTATGCTTTTATGTCTTCTCTATCCGTATCTCTCCATAAAATATGCTGGTAGACAGTATCTTCCGGAGCAACCCAAATCTGCCTATACATTTTGTTGATGTCTGGAACAAATCCTATTTTATGTTTCAGGAACCGTGCGATGTGATCGACAATTTCAGCTTGCAATCGTGGGAACATTAACAAATGATCATTAAGCGACGTCCCATTTGAGGTTTTACATGATGTGTCGAACACAATACGTTGATTTGTTGTAGAACTTGCCTCTTTAATTGCAGCGTGGTGTAGAGCCCCTACTAATGATCTTAAGTCTACTTCACTCATATGACCAAAATGATTGTACTGCTCGAATACGGCTTTGTAATCATCCTGGAATCTTTGATTGATTTGAAATTTCTTCTCTTACTGCAAGAACCTGACCAATGCCGAGTTATAAGACAAATCTAATGTCAGCGGCGCTCCTTCTTTAAACGGAAGATTGTACTCTCCTTCTTTAAACGGATGTACATTCCGTCTGCTATTCGTTGGTGAGATCTGCAAATATTTTTTTTTCTTCTGGGGATAGCAACACCGTTATTTCTCCTTGTTCTGGTTCCCAGAATTTAGTCAACATGTTTTCTAAGGCAGGATTTTTAGTTGTGTAATAGGGATGTTATTACCGAGTTATGTTAGATATACCACCAGATACTACCCATCCCAGATCAGTTTTTTTATGCCATGACCGGATGCTCCTTTCACAGTCTCGTCAAGGATAATTGAAGAAAAGACATATTATGGATGTGACTCCAGCTGCGGCAGCGTAGATTGCGTGCTGGAAGATCAAATGTGAGTTGGGATAGGACCAAAGTTAAAGCACTAATTTAAAGTTTGCGTTGAAATAAGAGTGTAAAGTAAGCGCAATCGTGTACTTTGAGATACTTTTATTGGTTTGTGAAACGGCTAAGACAGGAACGTCTCCGTTTCTTCAACTTTTGTGCAACAGACTCAGTTATAAAGGACGCCTCCGAACCAGAATCTAGTAGGACTCTCAGCATCATAGCTTCGCCCGTAGTTGTAAAAACGTTTTTGAGCGCTGTAGCCAGAAGAACAGTTTGCCCATTATTGTTTTCGCCAATATATGTGTTGAAGCTGTTCTGGTGGAGCTGTGGGTTCTGACTAAGGGGTTTGAGTGGGTGCTGACTTTACTGAAGCATTTGACTGTTCCCTCACCATTGGAGAAGAATTGGTCGCAGGTGGCGACGGACAAGTTTCATTCATATGTAGCAGCGAATGATGCCGTTGCTTGCAAAGAGAACATGTAAAGGCACTTGTGCAATCGACGTTTTGTGTATTTGAGAGACAGTTGTAGCATAATTCGTAATTCTTGACAATAGGTACGTTCGCGAACTAATAAGTCCGTTCGCGAAATAATATGCAAACGTAAATTTATATAAACTTTCGTGCAAAACTGCACAAACGCGTTCGCGTACTGAGAAAATGGTAAAAAGATGAACGAAAGAAAAATGTACTTTCGTTCATTTTTCTTCACACAGAATAGGTCCGTTCGCGTACTTTATGTGTAGAAAAATAAAAAGTGTTAAATCTCCAAAATCGAGAGAGAATCCTCTCATTTTTAAGAAAAGTACGCTAACGCTTTTGTGTAAAAAGTTGAAAAAACATCTTAGTTTGTCTTGAAAAGAAGCAACAGCTGTTTTTTTTTGCTGGCAAACTCATAGGATTTCATTATTTGACAGTTTTCATTTTCTTACCAGCTGAAATTCTGTGTGAAGAAAAATGAACGAAAGTACATTTTTCTTTCGTTCATCTTTTTACCATTTTCTCAGTACGTGAACGCGTTTGTGTAGTTTTGCACGAAAGTTTATATAAATTTACGTTTGCATATTAGTTCGCGAACGGACCTAATTTCAGCTGGTAAGAAAATGAAAACTGTCAAATGATGAAATCCTATGAGTTTGCTAGCAAAAAAACAGCTGTTGCTTCTTTTCAAGCCAAACTAAGAAGTTTTTACACAAAAGCGTTCGCGTACTTTTCTTAGAAATGAGAGGATTCATCTCGATTTTGGAGATTTGACACTTTTCATTTTTTTACACATAAAGTACGCGAACGGACCTATTATCTTGTCGTTTTTTTTTGGATTCAGATCTTTCAATTTGAAACAATTACGAATTGAATACGAACCCTGGCAAATGGCAAATTTATAAATCGTGGAATTGTGTGAACGTACATATTGTACTTGGAGTCTTTTTTGATTTCATGTATGATAAAGTGGATGTTGTTTGCCCAGTGGCGGACTAAGTCCGTCAGAGGCCCGGGGCGGCAAAGCTGAATGAGGCCCCCAGCTTTAAAAAGAATGTAGTTTTGCAAGCTTTTTATTCAGTTCACATTTGTACCTATGTATAAATAAGTGTTTATTTCGTTAAAATCTGGCAAGTGAAATTTAAATTCGAACTAAATTATTTAGGCTAAATAAACATACATACCTCAAATATGGAATGGATATGGGTGAGGAAAATAAAATACGAATCGAATGACAAAAAAAAATTAGATAAAATAAATCAAAGGTACCTAGTTTTTTTTATTTATATGTGCTTTCGTGCCTTCAATTTACTGAACTCCTCAATAACTTCTGTGAAATCGATTTCTTTGGAAATTTTTCTTTCTATTGAAAGCACTGCTAGATTAACCAGTCGCTCTTGATCCATTGTAGATCGAAGATAACTTTTAATTAGTTTAAGTTTCGAAAAACTCCTCTCGCATGATGCAACCGAGATGCAAATGGTCAAGAAGTATTGAAGTCCTATTTTATTATAAATTAAAAAAAATTGGGGGCCCCCAAGACCAGAGGCCCGGGCGGGCCTCCCCTTCTGCCCCTGGTTAGTCCGCCATTGTGTTTGCCCCATTACATTCAAGTTTATTGCCGTCATTAACAAAAAATCTTCCAGTATGTTATATTACGGATAATCAACGTATGATGATTAGTGCGATTCACTAAGACCCCGCGTGTTAAGAGGAAATTGAAATGTATGGTAAATGAGGACATATTCACATGAAGGGACGGACACTCCGAGATTATCTAACGATTGATCGGTTTCGTTAGTCGTGTCAACCAGCATTTTAATATCGTCAGCCGCTTCTTGTGAGGGGTTGGTTGATTGAAAACTGATTGTCTGTTAGAAACCGTAGGTTTAGAACTGCAAGCAGCGTGCCCGCGATCGCAGAGGTTGGAAGACTGCAGTGTATCAGGCAGAGACTCTTCACGGGTCGGGAGCCCCTTAAGGAAGTAAATTAGTAGACGAACGAGCTTGAAATTTGGGCCTGTAAGAAAATTAAAATTATTAAATGATGAATTCCTGTGGTTTTGACAGCAAAATAAAACCGATTGTTAAGGTCTGTTCGCGTACTTTAATGTGGATTAAAATTAAAACTGTCAAATCTATAAAATTTGAGAGAGATTCCTTACATTTCAAAGACGCAAACGCGTTTGCAGAGAAAAATGAAAATCGTCAATGTTGATTGAAAACAAGCAGCAACTGTTTTTTTTGTTTTCAAACTCACAGGATTTTAGCACTTGACAATTTGCCCTGCAACGAACACTGGATGTATGGGTTGATGTTTTAAAGCCGAATGGGTATAGTACAAGTCCGGAAAACACAGAATATTTGTGCTGCCCGTTCTCTGACCCACTCAGACCTATTCCAGACATTTATTTGAATGGGTAAGTGATTCCCAAGTGCGAAAAGTTAAAATATCTAGGATCTTTGATCAAGCAAGCTGTGATTGCGACATTAAGCATCACGTAAGCGTAAGGTGGATGAATAGGCTGGAAAACTCTGCCATCTTCTGTGATCAAAAAAATCCCCTAAACTGAATCTCTTGCGAACGTCTGAAAAACATCCAAGAGTATCAATTGTCATGAGAAGCTTCTCAAATTTGCCGTTCGGATTCGGCGTAAAATTGTAGGTCCCAAAGAAAGTGGTTGGAGAAGCTAGGTTTTAGGCCCTCTATGGGCCGTTAATGCCTAATATTTATTTTTTAAGCTGAAAGGAAGGCTCTACACCGCAGTTGTGCGCCCGGCGCTCACAAACGGTTCACAATGTTGGACAGCGTACAAAAAGTTAGAGGCAAATTAACGGCAGCTGATGAGGATGCCTGCCATGACAGCAGGAGTAACAAAAATTGATCGAGGAAAAGAGATCGCGACCGGCTCAGTTGGTACTGGCATGTTCAAGGAAAAGATCCTACGAACCCTGTCAAAAAGGCAATATCAATCAACGTTTCCATACAATCGCGAAAGAGTGTCAGGCCTAAACATTTCTGAATCACACAAATGCAGCATTTGATTGGCCTCACTGACGATGTGATTCGAAATTGGGCGGCCTGCCGTTATTTTCCAAGGTCGAACTGGTGAACCACACAGGCGAACCTGGGAGGTTATGATCTCTTTAGTCCAGATCATAACCTCGTCGTTAAAGATAAGAAAAGAACTAATTTTCCTTGACAAACTACTCTAAAACTCTCCCGCCTCCTTAGTCCTTTCTCACTTCTGCACTTTATAGTCGCGTGCAATTTACAAACATGTCGGATCCGACAAACGACAACGGTAATCGAAGTGCTAAGCTTACATGGTTCCCATGTTGATTTCCATTTCTATACGGTCGATGTGCTCAAGTCACTTAGCTTTGTGAATATATATATAGCAATTTGTTTCAAAGAAAAAAGAAAACGCATGATTTCATTTTGCTTTATTAATTGGAAGTATAGTGTCTTCCGTTATTTTTTGTAAATAAATTAATTTTGTTTTAGTTATTTAGTTAAATTACATGGTTTTGTAAATATTATGTATTTGGTTGTTTGCCTTCAAAATAAAAACAAAAAATAAATTTGATAATGCAGAAAAAATTACGACTGTACAATAACTTATCTTTACAAATTTCAATTATTATTTTAATTCGTCTAGTTAGTCGGTTAATCTATGTTAACGATATATTTTGTTTACTAAGAAAAAAGATCATTGGAGATTTTGCTGAATTTCAACAAATTTAATATGAATCAGTCTTCATACAACTTAAAAACCGTCCACACTGTAAAAAACAATTGAACTAAATATTTTTAAACCCAAATTTAAACATTTTAATTACCTTTTTGTTTTATTTCTTATCTCGAAAGCTAATTTTCTATACAAACTTCACTATAAACGTGTAAATGCTGTTTCATAAAAAAACTAAAAAAAAAAAAAATAATAGAGATTAAAGCTCCTCTTCACTCTTAAAGTCCGAATCCGAGTCTGTGACCGAAACGTTCTCCTCTGCTTGGCGTTGAATCTGCTTCATTTGATGATATGAATTCAGTATGTATCTTCTATTCCTTCGTTTGATTGATTTTACAGCTGTCGTCAGGGCCAGTGTTGACCGGGTCGTCGATATTAACGTTCGAGTCCTGCGTTTTAGGTGCTAGATTAGATTATCATGGTAGGCAGAAGGGGTTTGTTTTGTTTTTGTACGAAAAAGGAATAAGAAAAAGAAAAAAAATAACAAAAGTGTATAAAGTATAAAATAAAAGCGGTTTTTTAAGAACCATCAGCAGTTTTCTTACTTCTAACCATAACAAAAGTTTAATCTTTATCCAAATGGGATTCTAGTAAACCACAACAAAAATTCGCATATAGAAACTTTCGAATGAAAACATCTAAGCTAAAGTAGATTAAATGCATTAATTTGTAAACAAAAAAAAACAATACATCCCGGATATGAAAGGCCAGTCGCACATCTAAAAAGTTCTTGCATTTGCTAAGTTAGCTTAAAGGTAAGGTTTTTTAAATCTTTTATTTGTAGTTTGAACTATTCAAACTTGTGTTTATTTAGATGTGCGTCGGAACTAAGAGAGGAATCTAAGTATGCAATATTGTATAAAGGGTCCAAAATAGAAAGTAACGTATGCAAATGAACCAGAATTGGTTTTGAAAGCGGTTGAAAAAAGATAAGCAAAATGGAAATAATGCGTTATACGTGATGAATAAGGAATAAATTAGTAAATTTGATTACAGTTGGTGTTACAGAAACATGATTCGCAGAAAAATGAATATTGCTTTTCAGAACCCATAAGATACACTTTTTTGGAGGCAAACATTGAATTTGGCCTGCAATGCCAAACGAGGTAACATAGCAGTCGATAGTTTGGCAGAAATACTTTTTAGGTTGCTTAACGGCGATAACTACTATTTTTCTGCTAACTGGAAAGTTAGCAAGAAATACTCCATGTTTTGCTTGTACTATCTACAAAAAAAATAAATTTTACTATCTACGCATCTGCAAAATGTGTTTGGATGAAAACATATCCCATTAACTGAAGCATTATTTTGCCTGTATACCATTTGCGTTCAGTGGTTAAGTGCGTAGGACTACTGACCGAGGGGTTCCAGTTCCAGGTTCAAATCCCACTAGTAATGTTTTTTCACTGTCCCACTCTTGCGAAAGTCGATCGATTATTTCAGCCAGAACATTTTGTGGTTTTCGTTATAAACTGATTTGGTAGTAGGGTCGTAACAGTAGGTGCCCAGACAGCTTTGTCGATAAAAAAAATCACCCACGTCATGGGTGGTGCCTAAATTTCTTAGTGAGATAAGTGTTCTGTGTGTATTCACTACATCATTTGTAACAATCGTGGTCGCAAGAATATTTCATTTGCGATTTTTCTTAAAAATTACAAGGGAGGAGACGTTTACTTTTCTGAAATGCTACCTTAAACGCAATGATGAATTACAGCACAGCTGAAAATTGGAAGAGTGAAACTTGCCACTGGACTCTCCAACAAAGAAAACTTTAATGTACCAGTGTGGTCTCTGCGTCTATCATTTTATTGTTTCTTTTATAAAATTATTGCATATTACTTTCTAGACACCTGTGTAATTTAAAATGTTGGTTGTGAAAACAAAAAAAAATTAACTAAAGGGTGAAGTACAGCAGCTGTAAAAGGCCATATGAATATTCCGGGTAATAAAAAAGCGGAAAAGATTGCAAGATATGGATCGGAAATGCACGCATCTCCGGCCCTCAAATGAACTCCGCTGAGTACAATCACACGGAAAATCGACATCCAGTTTTTGAACCATACTTTGGAGCTGTAGTTAAGGCGCAGAAATACAACCCATTCGCCATCTACTATGCGACTGCCCAGCACTAGAAAACAAAAGGCTGAGGATTCTTTTCTTTGACGAACTGGATTAACTGGAATGGTTCTAAGAAAACAGATTCCCGAGCAGGTTTCATTTTGTTTCATTACAGGTTTCTGATGCATGGTTCCCACAAATGGACACAATGAACCCAAACACTTGTTCTAAGTGAGCTATCACAAGGACATCCATTTTTACCTACCTACCTTAGCCTTTTCTCTACGTCGCTGACAACATCTCGTATTGGTTTAAAGCTGGCCAGGAACATGCGTTTTCTTATAAGCTCAGAGTCTGAGTTGTCTTCATAAAATTTGTGTTCATTCGCTTCTTGATCGTACTCTATGAACTCGGAAAAAAAAGACTGAGCATCTTGAGGTCCGTTCGCGAACTAATATGCAAACGTAAATTTATATAAATTTTTGTGCAAAACTACACAAACGCGTTCGCGTACTGAGAAAATGGTGAAAAGATGAACGAAAGAAAAATGTACTTTCGTTCATTTTTCTTCACGCAGAATTTCAGCTGGCAAGAAAATGAAAACTGTCAAATGAAGAAATCCTATGAGTTTGCCAGCAAAAAAAACAGCTGTTGCTTCTTTTCAAGCCAAACTAAGATGTTTTTTCAACTTTTTACACAAAAGCGTTCGCGTACTTTTCTTAGAAATGAGAGTATTCTCTCTCGATTTTGGAGATTTGACACTTTTCATTTTCCTACACATAAAGTACGCGAACGGACCTTTGAATAAAAAGTGGAGCACAAAACGTCACATTGACAGGAGGGAAAATAAAAATCAAAAACACTTCGAATGGTGGTCGATGCTTGGTCTTCTGACGTAGAAAGTAATACAGTTATTAAATAAAATAATTTGTATTCAAAAAATAAACATATGGAAAAGCTACAGTCCGCTTGGGCGAACTGTTGGATACCATTTCCATATACATACCCATCTCCGAATGACTAAACTAAATTTTGTTTTGTTGGTTAACAAAGCGTCCAATGTGATCTTCTTTTAAAGAACAATATAATGATTCAATTCCTTCGATTTTAATTGAAAAAGGCTGTAAGTATATTGCTACAAACAGAGCAATTGCGAACTGATAACCAGTGCTTGTTCATTGATATTGTATTATGTTTACTGGGTTAAGTATTTAGGATGTATCATCCGGTTAGTGGGCACTAATGTAGTTCCGGCGAACGAAAAAACGCACGGCAAGGCGATGCATTTACACCCTTTTTCCAGTTATAGGCCGTTGAAGTGTGACATCTCCAATTTCATGGTATAACTACAACAACATTGAAAATTATACGTCAATTACTTATTAAATTAATGGGTTGAACTCCTTAACTGGCTCTGAATGGCTAAAACGCATGTGCAGCAGGGACGCACGCAGTAATGCAAGCATCAACGCACATGAAACGCATATGCAGTAAGAAATTTGGCGCATTCAATTTGCAAGGCAACTGCAAGTTCCCTACTGAATAAATTTCTATCACTTCTTGCCAAACGATGGTCACGTGAGTTATTTGATCAATGAGGAAAGGTAAAATAGTAGGGACTAGTAGTTGCCTTGCAAATTGAACGCGCCACATTTTTGCCTAATTTAAATATCACTGAACCACCGAACAGACTAAAATGCTAGGTAATGTCGAAGAATTTTACAGCACGAAATGTCTAAACTACTATTGGTGCAGTAAAAGAAATAGAGACAACATGCAGTAAGCTATGTGTCATTTTATGCACAAAATCATCTTACTGCACGGGTCTTGCTGCACATCTGTTTCAGCCGTTATAAAACATTTTCTTGTTTTGTGAATACATAAGTGACATTTTTTCCAATTTGGCGTTTTACCCAGATGTGATGTGGTGGTCATCATTCATCACATCACAACAATTCGATAATTTTTTCTCGATTCTAACCGAGTAGGTATAAGTTAATTCACTACACAAAAGTGAGTGTGAATAGTTTTTCCCATTACCGTTCTTCTTCAGTTTGAAGACTAGCAAACAATTCAAACTCACTTTTGTGTAGTGAATTAACCTATACTCGGTAAGTATCGAGAAAAAATCGCATATTGATTTGATGTGCTTTTTGGTAATCGATTGATGAACCAAAACATCTGAGTGAAACGTCAAATTGGAAGAAAAGTCATTTTTTCATTCGCATAAATTTATCTTGTTATCAATTAACGACGGTTAGGCTATGATCAGGACTAAAGGAATCATAATACTCCCACATAACTTCATCCCTACTCCTCGGCCTGTGGGGTTCGCCGGCCTTTACATAAATTTATAGGTATTTTCCGCAAATATATGTTGAACTAGTAATAGTGGGTGCAGTGTTGGGCTTCTAATTGTAAGGTCACAGGTTCAAATCCCGCCGGGGCCAAGTAACATGTAAAATTTGTTTCCACTGCCCCACCACTTCCGAACGTCTGACCAACATCCAAGAGTACCAATTGTCATGACAAGCTTCTCAAATTTGCAGTTCGGATCTGGCTTAAAATTATAGGTTCCTTCCACTTCGCAAAAGCAAATGGTTAAAAGCTAGGTTTTAGGCACTGTATGTTAATATTTATTTTTATTTTTTTAGTAATACATAGTTAAATATGTAGACTTTTTGATTATCTTGTTTTGCCAGACTGTATGGGCTTTACAGAAATAAAGACCTAGTTAAAAAGATTGTGGGACATAGCTGGTTTACAAACCAAATTATATAAACTGAAAAGGGACCAGAGTCAAAAAACTATACAACACTTCAGGCAGTAATATCTGAAGAACGATTAGCATGGATAGGCAAAAAGGTGATTATATCGAGAAAGGAACAACCAAACAAAGCGACCAAAAAAGGCTAGTGGACCATGGAAATAGAAAATAATTTCGTCGCTTTTAACATCCTAAAATGGTCTCCACTCTCACCATATGATATAAGGTAATAATTGATAATTAAGTCAACAACGTTAATAAAGACAACAAATAAAAAAATATATTAAGTTTTATTTTCGTTTTCATTTCAACATTTTTCAAAAGAAATGCGTTAACAGCGGAGACAAACCAATTATAGCAGTGTTTTATTATGACTTATGATCTGGGCCCTGATTACCGAATTACGATACGATAGTCACGACGAACGATTTTGCGTAAAGCTACATTTATGACCTATGCACATTACAAATTACGAGAACAACGTGAAAAAGTTGCCATTCTAAATGCAAACAAATTCACAATTTTTCATTATTTTGAACCGCATAGTTATGTTATTGCATTTTAAAACAAATTCGTAACAAATCCTTGTTCATTTCACTTTATGTTTTGGTTGAATAAGACTTTTGCCATTAAACGTGAAGGTGGATGCAGTTCAAAATTATTGAAAATTGTGCCTTATTTGCATTTTGAATGGCAACTTTTTCATGTCGTTGTTCTCGTTATTTGCAATATGCATAGGTCGTTGCCGTTGGTATCGTTCCGGCAAAATCGTTAGGCGTGACTCTCGTCTCGTAATTCGTAATAAGGGCCCTGCCGACGATAATAAAACAATATGGATGAAATTTAGCCCGTAGTTACCATGCAATCAAAAATGTCCATACAATTAAGTGTTCTTCCGGCCTTTAATAGTTTTCGATTAATAGTCTTAAGGATTTATTGCTCCGATAATGATTTCAATTTCGGTATGGCAAAATAAATTCAGGAATAAAATCACAACCTAGTGGCACCTACGACACCGAGGGGAAAATAGTCAGTACTAATTTATAGATCATGAAATGGGATCTTGATGAATAGCAAGATCATGTGTGTTTGTTGCAAAGCATATAAATTGATGATCTGTATAGATCATTTTGGATATTAAAACACGGCTTATAATTATTTATGCATAACAATCATTCATTTCAATCGTTAAGTCTCTTTTTTGGAATACGTAAGTCATGCTTTAAAAGGAGGTGAACAAGTACACAAAAAAGTTTTTTTCCTTTAATTAAAAAAAAAAACAAGCTAGGTCTGGTTGAAAATGGAAAACATTAAAGTCGATTCACTTACTTTGTCCCGACAACACACACTTTCTAAAAAAAACATTGACAAATTAATGTATACTTTTGTATGTACAAGAACTGTAACATTTTGTTTTTGCTTTCGTTTATTTTAGTGTTCATATAATTTAACGGATTCAATGTAAGTTTTTTGTTTGCTTTTAACTTCTGAACTAGCTTCTGTACTGTAATAACTACAAGAATATGTTTTTTTCTGACTTTTGTTGAGTGTGTGAGTTAAATGTGTTTAATCGAAAAATACGAGATTTTATTTTCATTTATTATAAAAAAATAGATGACTTGAAATAAATGTGCATTCGTATAGTGTTAGTATTATTTACATATTTCACGAAAATATATAGCGATTTTGATTTTTTGGTTTAAGTTTGTTATTCGTATTTTTTGATTATCAGTTACCAACTATAAAGCTAATCAGGGACAAAATTGCTGAAACAATTACAACGTATACGGTGGCAGCGATTACGATTTTAAAATCCATCTCAAGAATTTGATGATGTAATCCTGCAAGAAGGATGGATTTAGAAATCGTTTAAAATGTGAACATTTGAATAGATTCCAAGTTTTTTTTTACTAATTAGGATAACAAGGAATATTTACGCTGAATTTAAATTATGAAACAAGATGGTGTTATATTTAAAGCAAACGGACTTGGCTCAGATCATATTTTCTATAGAGCAGTGTTTAATGAAATGCAGATTAAATCTTATGATATATGAAATAAAACCTTAAAATTTAAAGCTTGGAGACTTAAAAATATTCTTTGGGTACATGCTTGTTCACAATTTATTTATGACAGTCATTAGTTAAAATGAGCATTTGTATCGATTAGCAACTGAGCTCGTCGTATGGAAATACATATTTGATATTGGTGTTGAGATGAAAGCGACCTCTTTCGCTCAAGTTGTCACCGGCCAGTATAAGCAACCATATTTAATAAAAAATAGCCACAATATTTCTGCCTGATATCTTTCGTCGATTGATAAGTTTGAATGGAGATGGAGAATTCGCTGTATTTGCTTGCATTATCATTTCACATGTGGCAGCATTGACAAGTATTTAGATTTAGGTTAAAGATTGATTGATTGATCTTATATTTATTTCGTTTTCCATTGGTCTCACTCAATTATATACTCCTTCTGGACTCCAATGGAACATCGAAAATCGTCTTCTGCTCTATTGAGTATGTGTTGGTGAATTCTGAACAGGGAAAACAAAATGTGTGCTTGACAAGTAGTCCGATGTAAAAATTTATGTTTATTGGCGTATTTGAGTGAATTCCGAAATGAAATCGGGAATCAAAAATTAGTCCAAAGGAACACTCCGAGTGGTCCAATGGAACATTTTGGGAGTGTTTTTTTTTGTCCGGAAGACAAAAAGAGTTGGACCAATGGAAGACGACAGTATTATATTATTATAAAGTACTTAACCAATACAAGAACTACTAATCGCCAGAACAAAAACATGTGTCATTTAAAGGATGAAATCCTTCAATCTGTAATAAAAACCGCTAGAGAAAGCTATTTTCCCCATGTCTTTTACTGGGCATTATAGATAAAAGGTCGGTTTGCGTACTTACTCGTATTTCCAAACGTTAATTTATATAAACTTTGATGTGAATCTAAACCCGTTCACGTACTGTGAAAGTTGTAACCATATGACGAATGTCAAATAGACTGACGACAATTGACGCCGGGTAAGAAAATGAAAACTTTCAAATAATAAACCCTATGAGTTTGACAGCAAAAAAAACTATTTTTGAGCCCAACTTTGAGTTTTTTTTAATTTTTTACTGCAAAAGCGTTCGTGTACTTTACCTTGAAATGAGAAGATTCTCTATCGATTTTTGAGATTTGACAGTTTTGATTTTTCTTCACATAAAAGACAAATTTGTTCTTCTTTGGCCGGAGCACATGATTGCATTTTTACTTTAACATCATCGGTAGACTTAGCAGATTTTTATGGATACGATGCAGGCCTGATTGACAACAGGTCGCATTAAGGGAAGGAAACCAAAGTATGTTCACAGACTAATTTCTTTTTTTCCAATGAACGTACAGCTTATTATGATTATTGCGCAGGTACTATAAGGCTATATCATGCGTCAGCTGATATGTGCAAAGTAATACTCATTATTAATGGAAAAAAACAAGGCTTGGTTTTCTTAGTATTATTTAGTCAGGCAGCTGTATTATTTAGTTAGGCAGCTGTATTATTTAATCATAATCACCTGTGCATCGACAAAAGTCAAAGCCCTCATCAACTGACTATATTGGTAGAAAAATTAAATTACTGTTTTGTTTAATAATCTGTTTTGAAAATACATCTTTTAAATTAATAGCTTTATTTGTATGTGTTCCAAATAGGTAATTGTATTAGGTTAAATAATTTGTAATATATTTTCTTTTGTACTAGTTTACCATTTTTATTTATTTAATGTGTTGTTTAATGCTTGTGTTTTGTTTTAAATACTTTTTACTACTAATCTGTAAGAGCACGGAATATAATAATTGCATTTGACTGATACGAAAAATTAATACCGAAAATGGTAAAAAATCGAGAATCCAAAAGTTACAAACTCCTCGAAGGGCAACGAAACTGAAAGGGATAATTGGACCGTTGCTTACAGACGATAACTTCATATCTGCATCGATATATATACACGGCCCTGTACGTGTTATGACACTATTTTGGCATTAATAAAGTCATGTTTACCATATTTCGGTCGTCGGTTAGGTCAGATCAGAGAAGATCATACAAGAAATAATAGCAGCATGTAAGTATCGAATTCGTTTAAACTCAAGAATTATGAACGCTAGTAGAAAAGGCACTACCCCGCCAGGCACTACTTATCATGGTTCTAATCCTAGGACGGGCAGAAATGCTCGGGTCAAAGCTATTCGGTTTCCGGGGGATAGCACAGTAATGGTGATACCTAAGGATCGCGATTTGGAACGTTGGAAATGTGAGTGGTCGTAGCAACGAGCTTGAAGAGATGATGGCTAGAATGCGAGTTAACGTGTTCAAGAAACGAAACGTCAAAACACCGAAAATAAGGCGCGTTTCTTGGCAGTAAGGACAATATTCAAATTCGTGATAGAAACCGGGCTTTTCACGGACTTCGTGGGCACAACCATTTTCAAAATAGCCGCTCAGAGAAGAGGGAATGCATAGCAAATTCATTCGCCAAAGTTCATCAACAACGCTTAAGGGTTGCTTCTTGTGAATGATGAAAAAATACTACACAGGTGGCAGCAGTGTTGTGAAGGCCTTCTAAATGAACAATTTCCTCCGATATACCTTCAAGAGCTTATATTAACAATGAAGAAAGACCCGGTATTAATGACAAAAAAGTAAGGAACGCGATCAAAGACTACAAAAACGAAAAAGCTGTTGGACTGGACGAGATACCCTCTGAGTTCTGGAAAAAGATGGGAGACATCGGGTTCAAATTGCTCATCATTTTCATCTCCAAACTGATTAGAGGCGAATGCCTAACCAGTGGATGGAAAGGTTTCTTCTTCCTTTCTACAAAGAAAAATGCGTATACCAGGGAAGCGTCTTAAGTCCCTTGATATTTATTACTTTCCTTGATTATATGCTTGAAGGACAAGTGACATATTCTAAAGCGGGGATCAAACGTCCCTGCAACGAGGACTTGATGTGTGGGTGGATTAGTGCGAAAAAAAATCAGAATACTTATGCGGCTTGTTCCCTGATCCACTCCGACCTATTCAGACATTTATATGAATGGAATAAAATATCTGGGATTTATGTAATCGCGAAGCAACATGACGACATTAATCAAGGCGTGAGCGCAGGGTGAACGAAGTGGGGGGGAAACTTAGTCATCTTCTGTGATGAAAAAACGCCCCTAAGCTGAAAGGAAGGCACTAAACCGCAGTTGTGCACACGCCGTTTTCATACGGTTCATAATGTTGGACAGCGTACCAAAAATATGAGGGCATATTAACGGTAGCTGAGACGAAGATGCTTCGCATGACAGCAGGAGTAACAAAGCATGGTCGAATAAGAAATTCCAAGATCAGAGGAAGCCAGACGAAATGGAGCGCGACCGGCTCAGTTGGTACTGCCATGTTCAAAGGAGATATCCTGCGAACTCCATCAAAAAGGCAAATATCTTTCAATGTTCCTATACAATCGCGAAAGAGAGCCAGGCCTGAAAACTCTTGGATCACACAAAGGCATTAGCACTAGCATTTGATTGGCCTCAGTAATGAAGTGATCTGAAATCGAGCGGAGTACGGATACATTTTGAGGTCATACCGGCGCACACCATATGCGGATCAGTAGGTATGCAGTGAAGTGAGTGGGTTATGATCCATTTAGTCTAGATCAAAACCTTGTCGTTAAAGAAAAAAGAAAATGGAAAAAAATGCTTGTATAAGACCGTTTAAAATAAAGTTCATATTTGTTCGAAGACACATATGTGAATTTAAGCTTGCCATTCACATTGCGAATAAATCTGTATATGAATAGAAAACGTATAGGTGGTTGATCGTGCATAGGTTATCTTTGCCAAATGTCAACAACTTGTATGATTGTTGCTTTATGGAATGCCGTTGTTTGAATTCTATATGGGCTTTCTCCCTGGAATCTGACACTTTTGGATTCTTCAATTGCCGCCTGTGCATTGACCTTACTCTAGGTGTGGTTATTTAATCAGTCTTACAGAATAGTGATTCAATTTTAAATCTAATTATCTAAGTAAGCGTCTTAACGTACAACTGAAAAAAAAATAATGTAATTACCCTCTTTGTAAATTTAGTTTTATCAATTGGCCATCGCACACGAGACTATTTCTACCGTCATAAAACCACTTTCATACCAAACTTCGAGCGCAATGACGAACAATTTGTATACATGAACCCTTTTTCACTGGGGTAGTTCACTAAACGTGTGAATTTGTGATTTGAATTTCTATACATTTTTGCAGACCTTAAATGGTGACAGTTGTGTATGTATTAGTTTTCCACCATGTACAACCGCTCTAACTGGGTAGAACATTTTCCTTTGTTTCTACCCACAGACCTCAGTCCCCTTGCCTACAAAACCGGTTTTATGCCGGTTGAAATAGTCTCGTGTGCGATGGCCCATTAAGGGTCTGTCTCACAATATAAAAGTAAAGTTATGAGTTACCCAACACTTAAATCTTACATCAGTGAATAGTGTGTTTCACATCCATCCTTCTAATAAATAAATTTCTAAGGTAACTCTTCATTCATTAGTTATTCGAGTTTTCGAGTTGTTTAGATTTTAATGAATGGAAATTAAAAAAAAACTTTATCGCTTTCTAATCGATTAAACCGTTGATTATTCCGTTTTTTTTAAGTATTTGAAGAATTTTTGAAAGAAGTTTTAATTAATATTGTAACAAAAAAGAGAGAGAAGTGTGCATTTTTTTAGGGACGAGACCGATATCCTATAAGGAGATGTGTTTTTTGTCCTAACGCAGTTGTGAGCTCCGAAGAATTTATCCAAATATTTATTTATTCCTTTAAAAAAAACAAATAATGTCACTTTTAAGAGAATTAAAATTAGAATCTTAGCATATTGATATAATCGCTGTAGGCCAACCCGTTTGGCAGAGGACGTATAATATGTGTATAAAGGACCCTATTTTGAATAGTGAAGTTAACGTTCGACTCGTTAAGAACTAACATCTAAATATAGGTAACACTTTTAACAATTACAAATCAACTGAGTTGTATTTCATGCAGCTCAACTGAATGCATTTTTCCTATTATATAAAACAACCTATTTCAGTTGTAATTCTTAAGTATTGACCTTATGTTGGATGTTAATTCTTAGCGAGTCGAACGTTCGCTTCGCTGTCATATATATCATCGCTGTATGCCAAATTGTTTGGCAAGGACCGATGAATATGTTTAGCGGTGATAAAACTGATAGTTGATACACATATTCTACGTCCTCTGCCAAACATTTTGGCCTACAGCGATGTTACGTATAGGCCTAGATTCTAATTTCAACTCTGCAAAAAGTGGCTCCCCATTAATTTCTTAGAATTTTAACCACTGGGTACATTTATTTTTTTTATTGTGGGACTCACACGTGAATGTTATTTGCTGATTAAGTTGCAAGTTGCTTAACTGTGACTTTACTTTTACATTGTAAATCAGACCCTAAGACTAACAAACAAATATTTTTATTTCATTTTCTAATGCCAACTTATTAAATACACACTGACTAATTAAGTAGTAGTTCACCCTTGAGGAGTAAGAAAATTTAGTTTTTTTGTATTTTAGAACAACTTATTCAACGCAATTTATTAACCTACTTGTTTATATATTGAATAACAGCGGATTATAATTAATAAAATGTTTTCTACAATTTTGTTAAGTAAACTCATCTAGAATCTATTTTTTTTTTTTAACTTCATTATGAAATCTTAAAAGGAAATAAAACTAAAAATCACTTGGCTATAAGTTCGTTATATTGTGGTCACGTGATTCGACTTACGACAGTGTAGCGCACGACATCGCCAGTATATTGATTGAATTGCCCGCCAAAAACCCTCAACATTTTCAAGATTACAAAACAATTGAAAGTGTAGATTAGGATCAGATAAGCGAATTGAAGGATTACTAATTTAACAAATAATTTATAAACATAAGGATGGGATGGAAACTAGCAAAGTTTTCCCAAAAAAGGGTTAAAGATATTTTAGATACAAAATACAAAGAGTTTTGTTCTTGGCAGTTTTTTTTTTTTTATATAAATAGGTATTGAAATGGAAGTGGTAGGTATGTGTGTGTAAATAAGTGCTTACCTTGCGTGCTGGTGATGGGGGGACTTCCAAGTGGTACTTCTGTTCGCAATACTCTTGTAAAAGTTTAATGCCGTCGTTTCGGTTTTTTGAGTATCGCGTTTCCCAGGCGTCTAACAAACGGTTATAGTAGCGTGGAACTTCAGTGTATTTAAGATATGTGTGCGTATTATTAGTGGGGAAAATTCGTTCTAACGGGGCACACCGATTAAGTTCATCTTCCGATACAATTAGGCAGCGAATGTCGTCAGGTGTCAAGTTTTCTAGCATGGCGTTGATGTACTGAAAACGAAATAATAGTAATTACTTCTTCTTATGACAAAGACATTTGAATAAACTAAAAACTCAAAAATGCGATTAATTAGAAAGCAATCGTATGCTAAGTAAGACAGCATTCCAAATTGGCATTTTGGAACAACATTGCAAAGCATATTGTCACTCCTCTTATAAATAAATAAATGAATGAATAAACTGCCACTGAACGACGATCTAGCTCTGCCTATACTATACTAGCACATCACATGAATTCTGGTATGGTGATATGCTTAGCAGATTTGAATTGCTTCGGCTAATGGCTAGGTTAACACCTAGCATGGATTTGCCCGCAACGGGGTGCTTTTACTGGTATGGACGACTACCTAGCAGAATGCTCTAAGTCATTTAAAGCAACCCTGTCGAGCACTCAAGGACTTGTAAATCGGTCTGACCCCGTGATAGATTTTCTCTGCTTTTTCATTTTATAAATTCAACTACCAATAATAAAATAAATAACTCACATCATCACGATCTTCTAAAGATTTTCGTGTGTATAGATTATGCTTTAGTCTTTCGGCTCTGGACAGATAATTCACATACATCCGTTTGTCAAAACACAATGGACCTGATCGAACACCCAATTTCGCAGCAACTTCCTTTTGCTTTTCTGGTGACAACTTTGGCGGTATCTTAAATAATTGCAAAATAAACAAACAAGTAATTTCGCTTCGGGCTTGCTCATTCTATTTCAAACTTACATTGAACAAGGCGGTATTAAGTACAGCTTGAACCAAGGGCGCCTTTACGTGAGCATCCAATGGCAATTCGGAATGCAATGACGGCGAAATATTAACTTCCAACAACCAGGGAACTAAATCTGCATCCAACAGCACATCAAATCCGAATAATTCAAAGCAACTGTACTTGCTTTCAACGTTAAGCTTTATCATACTGTTTATTGAGTTCTCTCCAGCAAGGATAGTTCGCATAACTAAATTTCTTAAAGCATCCCACAGCCTATCGGTACGTATTCCTCGATTAGAAAGATAAGCCCACAGCGATTTTATTGTCCACTTGTGACCATGACACGCATTCACGTCCTCGTTCTTAGAATAATTAGAGGAAAGTTTATTAATGCTATAGTTGGTTAAATGCATGCAGCGTTCATTGAGGGTGTCCACTTTTGCACTGTACTTTACTGGGATGATAAAGAAAGTAAGTAGTAAATACTTTGTGTTAAAAATGCTTTTGACTTACCTGAAGCAAACCTCGCCAAACCATTGTGATACATGTAGACTCGAAGTGGATTTATAGACGTCACTAACACATAGAGACGAAGATCGAATTTACTTCCATTGATTAACAAAGGACGTTCGATGTACCTTTGGGAGAATGCGAGTATGTATCTAAAGCAATGTCAGCGACAATGTACTCGTACGTACCTTTGAACGATTAGTGGTTTTCGTTTGGGTATTTGAGCCCATCGATTTACTACCCTTATTCCCGTGCCCCTAGCACTTGCAGGAGGTTTTATAATCCATTTAACGTTACGTTGTGCGTACTTCGGCCAAGTTTTACGTAATAAATTTAATTCAGCCGGTATAATGTAAGTTCTGTAAAAAATATGATGAAATATAATTTCGGTAATAGAAATTTATGATAAAGCAAAATACAGTGGGTCTTTTCAAAATTCTGTATACTATACTATTATTACTTGCCCAGTACATACTTATAGATTTTAGTACTCACTTTGGCATAAAACCAAATTCTTTTTTTCCGTATTTAATCATTTGTTTTTGCAAATTCTTCCAGCAAGAGTCCTTGCGGCCAATTTTAAACGAACCCGGTAGGTGGTTAATTTTTTGATACGGACGAATTGTTTTAAAGCAAGGACTCTTCATGTGCTTGCCCCAGGTTCCCATCCAGTCATTCGTTTCTGAAAGACCAACAATACATTTTAAACCAATTCGCATAGCTAGGTGCTCCAGCTTACTTTTCAACAATCGGACGCCAGTATTCGAGAGTACGTTTCGTACTAACTTTGGCATTACATTCGTCACTTTCCATTTTAGAATTTTAAACAGCTCAGGTGGCACTTGGGGACCTTTTTTGGTATTAGACGAAAATGCTAGATATGGTGGAACATTTGGAAAGAGACTAGGTACGAGCAGAGACTCAGGATTAACTAAGCTCTCCTCGGAAGACTGCGCAGAGAGATTAGTGATCGGCTTAAATGTGGAAGACACTGGTGATGTTAACTTTTCGCCGTTTTGACTTGTTTTATAGGCATGCGACCTATAGCCATCCTCATCCGAGTCCGAGGAAGATGAGGAAGACCCATCAAAACTGTCGTCATGAGCATCAGAACCTTAAATAAAACATATAACGATAAATATTTATTCCATGTAACATTTTTTATTTATTATACCTCGATCAGAGATATACAAGTCATCCTCGACACTGCTACAACTGCTCCGACGATCTACACGCTGCATATTAGGCGATTGAAGCTTAAGCTTCTGCTGCGTTGTAACTATTCGATTTTTTGATGGTAATTTTGTTACATGCGTAGGAGTTGGGGTGACAGACTTCGATTTTCGAGAATACACTTCGTATTCGGCAGCCGAGTCTTCGCTCTTGACGCGGGATAGGTCGGGAGACTTTGTTCTACTACGTCTATACTCGTGAAGTCGATTGAGGGAAGATCCCCTTCGTTGGCTAACTGGTGATGAACGATGTACGTTTGACGATTGCTGAAAACGATGTCGTGGTGATCTCGGGCTCGAAATATTATTGTAGAGTAGGACGCGTGGGGGGGATTGCCTTTTTGGCGTGGCAGGAAGTTTAATGACTCGGCATTCATCGACATTCGTTAACTTAGTACCTATATCACTATTATACTTGCCGCTGACATCTATCACAGACGGAGTGTCATGCTGCGACCAGGCTCCTTCATCAGAAGCCAGCGCACATATCTCAATCGGCTCTGATTCGCTTCTGGTGCGAAATTTTCGCTTCGAATTAGTTCGGTCAACGAACTTGTTATCCTTTTTGTTGTCCAGCAACCGATAAGCCGGGGTCTGATGGGCTTTCAACACCCCAGCGCAAGACTCCGCGTTAAAGTCGCCGCATATCCATTTCTCTTCGTTGTACATGATGCCATTATTGGGCATCTTTTCACGCAGCACGGCGGACAAGTTTTCGCCAATTTCATCTTCGTACGGGGCAATACCATTTGAGTCTTTGATGATTATGGACATCTTAGCTCGTGGTTTTATTGTGGGTGCGAGTGGCCTTTGTTGGTGCTGCTGATGTTGTTCTCGTTTTAGTTGACGATATTGATGATTGTAATTTGAATAGTAGTATTTGCTGTGCTGATCAACGAGGTTGTAACTGCAGAAGGTGGACGTGGAGGGGATAGTTAATTGGTGTAAATGTGTAAATATAGTGTTAAACAATTTTGTAGCATAATGTTATGCCATAAGGGTTCTCTGCAGATTCAAATCGAATTAAATTTACAGAGAATCACGCTCATGGTTCGTCAGTTTGTAATTACGTTTTCGAAAAGTGGCGAGAAGTGAGGTAAATATTGTTATTATTATTATTGTTAGTATGCTTGCTGATGTACTGATGCGATTCACTAATCCTATCGAGGTTATAGCTTGATATGCTATAAAGCGATGCTGCTCTAGGTTGGGTTGGCATGCCATTTGTTCTTATGGATTTTATTTCGGTCAAATGATCGTAATGAAGGTATATGGGATCGTCAAAGTCAAAAATGTTTGCTGAGTTATTGTTATGAAAATTTGAATTGTTCATTTCTTTTTGTTTTTGAAACTGCGGAACACACATGAAAAAGGTCAAGCGTTAGTTAAAATGAATTTTCTTTGTAAAAATTACATAAAAATGAAAAAATAACAAAATCATTTAAAATTCGACGAAAGCAATAACATAGCTGAGAAGAATAAAATTAATCTTAGTCAGAGATGAGTAATTTCTAAAACGCAATCAATTTGGAAGAGGACAATTGGCATGCAAAAAGGTGGAAAATAAACCGGTTTAAATAATAAAATTTGAGTTCAAAGAACTTGGTGACTCCTTTCTAGTTGCGTGATATCAGCAGTGGTGAAAATTAATAAAATAAAATATAAAAAAATATTAGGCATTAACGGCATACAAATACCTAAAACTTGGCTTATCTAACCATTTGCGTTTGCGAAATGGAAGGGCTCTACAATTTTACGCCGACTACGTACGGCTCTTGGGTATTTCTTAGACTTACACAAAAGGTGGGGCAGTGGAAAAAAACTTTAGGTGCTACTGGTGTTTTGAACTGGGACTTTTCGATCAGTAGTCCAACGCACACACTAATGAGCCCAATATGTAAACAAAAGATAGGAACACACATTTGCTATAAACAATATAAGCCAAAACAAACCCACAGTAAATAAAGACTACACCATATCGCTTATTAGAGCACAAATAATGAAGGCCCCAAATTTCAAAGGCAATATGAAATTTTGTTTCCATGAAAGACGCTCTTTCTACTGTTGCAATCGCAATTAAAAGCTGCTTAGCGAAGAAATCATCTTAATTAATCGATAATTTCCTTGCCTTAGCCTTAACAGTCAGCGAGAGACGGGTAATAACGCTGGAAAGTGACTTCTTGTCTTTAGTTTGTGTGTGTGTGCATACTATTCAAAGGATTAAAGTACTTGTGATTGCCATTCAATTGGAGCACTCAGGCCAGCAGCTAAACAAAAGCCGGATAAACAACAAAGGAGAACAATGCAAATTAAACGTTTTGTTCTTAGTTTGACTTTTTTTCAGACACATTTTTATGGGTAAGTGAAAGATTGAAATGTAAAATTATGCTTTTTTAGGTGCTTGAGTGTTAACAATTGCGTAATTGTTATGTTGTCCCTCTGTTCTGTAGTGGTGTAGTCATTTTAAACGAAACAAGAAACTTTGCGCCATTAAGTCTGCAAAATAAGTAGGTCGGATTATGCATTTTTTCCACAAATAAAAAAGTGTCCTTGCCATTGTCCTTGCATTAAGTGTAAGATAGTAGCAGTTTTAAAGCAGCCACTTTGAGTACGCCATCTGTCTATGACGAGAATATACTGCAACGGGATCCCTATGATAAAGGATATGTTGTAACTTCCGCAACAAGGGCCCAATTTATTTACTCTCTCTCTCATTAAAGAATGGAAAATTTACAGATTTAAGGAAATAAGATTTCGTACAATTAGTTTTCAAAATTGTAAAATCGACCAACTGCAGCGCCGGTACATGGCTTGAAACTATAAATTTTTACCTTTTGGAGCTAGAACTTTTCGAATGTAAAAATTGCCCGACTGCAGCCCCTCCTACAAGACTTTTAACTCTTGCTTCTTTTCTCAATTAGGCTAGAACTTAGAAATTTTGCACGTATTATATTTAAGAGGCTATATTTAGAGATTGACAGACTGAAGCGCCCCTACAAGTGTCTTTATTCTAACTTCATATATATTTGAGGGCTTCTGCATTTCGTATAGTTGCCCGACTTCAGCGCCCGCGGTGGAGTCGACATATTTTCGAAAACCTTTATTTACATTTACTGATATTAATTTGTTCATATCAGAATGGATGTAAGTTGGCTATTATAATTATGTTGAATTCTGATAGGTGGCGCTGTACTCCCAATTTTTTGTTTGTTGTTCGATTTCATTGTTGACATTTGAGTAGAGTTTATGTAACCGCATCACTTGAGAACGTCTAGACCGATTTGGCTAATTTTTTTGTAAAATGTTTGTTTTGGCAATTGGAAAAGTTGACCGAAAATTTGGGGAAAACCAATATTGTGTTTTGTATGGGAATTTTGTACAAAGAATGATAAGAATTATATAGCAATGATACAGATGGCATTGCGAGATAAAATTATTGAAAACTCTGAAATTTGTTTGTTTATTACTCATAGTGTTTTCTCTGCGGTTGCATCTTTTCGGCGAATCAAACACCGAAACGTTGTTTTTCTCACCACGAATCGGATGATAACAATAAATTGGTGTGAAAGTGAATGAAAAGCGATTCAATCAGGTTTTTTTTTCTTTCCTGTGGCTGTTTGATGCAAAAAGTAAGCTAACATAGGCGCCTGCCAGACAACTAGAAACCACTTTTAACGGTGCGTGAGCGGAGAAAAAAGTGCAGCCTTTTTAACTACCATACCGATTGAGCTTAAATAATTTATAATTTGGTATTGGCCTGAGAGTGTTTCAATGAAGTTTGGTCAAAATCAAATTTGCCTTGCAATTTTGTTTGCTACTAAATACCATTTTGGGCACGAGCGATGCCGGGCTGGTGCAGTCAGTTTGCTATAAAAAATAAATTCTGAAAAACCAAATCGGAACAAAATTCGTTGTTAAACATATTTGTTGCAGATCTTCAGTCACAATGATATAAAAATCTATTGGACTTTTTAAATCTCATTTAAATTTAAATGCGCCACAAAAAAGCAGACCAATAATTAATAGAGAGTGAATAAATTGAAATTGCGGGGAAGCTAATGACTGGATAGGGTTTATTAACGGTTTGTCTTTAGCTGAATTCAAAAAAGAGGACCACTTTGAATTCATTGCTGCATTGCGACTAGGTAAATTCATAGTAATTATCGGGTTTACTGTCTGCATGAATGTGAAACTGTAAGCAACATTTACTGTTGAGAAACTGAACTGAAGTAGTAAGAAAGAATGTAGTGCACCTAGTGCTGTTTCTAAAGGAGTTATAAGGTGCCAAGTGACTACAGATGCTTAGTTTCCAATTAGGCATTTAGGTTTTTTTTACATATAAATAACCCTGCCCACATAGCTGACACTGCGACCTGAAATATCAATTGTATCAAAAGGGTTTACTATTGCAAAAGACTAACCGCTTCTCTTATGAAAGAAAGCTTATCCTTGGCTGCAGAGTTTCTCAATTCTGCTGGCGAACGTATTTCTCCAAGGAAGATACGCCTTCTTCACCAATGTAGTGCCGGGCATTCACAGAGAATGTATTCGGAGGATTCACCCTCCTCCAGGCAAAACTTACATTCTGTCTCTGAGCATAGGTTCAATTTGTTCAGATGACTGCCACAATGACCTGGCTTCCTGTCAGGATAATACTTTGTTATTTAGTGTACAAAATTCTTATGAGAGTAAGCCTCGATTAATCTTTTGGATTGCCTGAACAGATATTTAAAAAAAAATTATAAACGATGACATCGAATTTATTTGCAGCAATATTAAAATAAATAAGTGAGCTTTGCAGTACAGTAAAAAAAAAGTTTTTACCATTAAAAGGTTCAACTGATTTGTTCTAATGCAAAGGTGATAACCCGAGACTATTGTCATTTTGTTGGCTACAAGGACAACTTTGATACCAGTATGTACCTACTTGATAATTGTTTATGGTAGGTATACTTAAGAAACCTACAAAGACGCGAATGATGAATATAAACTTCAACGTACAACCTTAGGGTATCTTATGTAAACAAAAGCTTTAAAAGGTTTCTTCAATTTTTTTTATATCATTTTGAACACAACTCATATTTCAATCACCAGTTCCACTTCACTTTTGTGTCCAAAATTCGAGGAAATTGCTTCTACCATACACATTGTCGTGAAAACTCGCAATAGGTATACTCAACTATCTGTGGCACACTAAAACTATTACATCAAGAGTTGACCTGCCACAAATGATTTAGGCTTTTGAAGCATATTAATTAAAGGATATAAATGAAATCGAAATTTTGCACTGCAACAATGACCAATAACAAAACTCATATATGTACATAGAACAGAACCACGTCATAGAACTCTATCGCAGCCAATTGAATGATTTCTCACTTGATTGTATAGTCTTCGATGGAGCTGTGGCATATGTGTGCTGCTCTTCTCATTTATAAAAGGGAAAGCATGTCATCCGAACTGTTTGAAATCAATAAACAGTTAAGATTCCATAAGTGGAAAAACGATGGTAGGAAATGGTTTCAAATTTCTTGTAGGCACGATTTGCAAGCAGTTTCCGTTTCTTTCAGGCCCATGATTTCTTACATAAATTGGAGTGCTTTAAGTTGCCTCATCTTACTAGGCATACATGCAGGAGTGGGTTAATGGTGAAATGGATATGTAAAAATAAATAGGAAAAATAAGTCGACCAAGGTCTTCAAAACCCTAGGTTCACAATAAGAGAAAAAAATGCACGATAACTCATTAACAAATTCAAATAATATCCTTCGTACTCACATGGGTACTTGATTAATTTTAGAAATTTATTGAAAAGCGGGAAACTGTTTCTTTTTCTATTTTCATTCATAAAACTCGCAACGACGTTACTTAATAATTTGTTTTTACGACAACAAGCACATGTTTTGTGTCTCACAATCAGGAAATAATATTTGTTTAACAATTTAACCAGAATCCGATGGTCTTAGCATTTTTCACGAGTACGGAAAACAAAATCAGAATTCAGAAACCAAAAATTAGGAAGAAAAATTAAAAAAACGTGCGTCGAGCTACGCGCACCCCTTCTACACAAACGAGGTCGTTGTTTTCAAGCTGTCATTTGTTGACAGCTGGCCTGTTTTTAATTCGTTTCACCTATGTCTAAGTTGAACATGTGCATTTTTCGTTGATAGGAAATGGTATGGTAATCGTACTATGTATGGATCCGCTGTGCAGACTTTAAAAATGACCCTACTACATTTTTACTTAAACTTATTTTTACTTAATATTATTCGTTCATTTTTCTTCACACAGAATTTCAGCTGGTAAGAAAATGAAAACTGTCAAATGATGAAATCCTATGAGTTTGCCAGCAAAAAAAACAGCGGTTGCTTCTTTTCAAGCCAAACTTAGACGTTTTTCATCTTTTTATACAAAAGCGTTCGCGTACTTTTCTTTGAAATGAGCGGATTCTCTCTCGATTTTGAAGATTTGACAGTTTTCATTTTTCTTCACATAAAGTACGCGAATGGACCTTATGATTGATGATGTCATTACAGGTTGCTTCGCTATTGATCCTTACAAATTTATGTCGAATTGATTATGTTGAATAAGTAGTTCAATATGATTGAATGAATAATTCAATCATCTCTGTTATTGTTTCTGTTTATTTAAATTCCGTTTGCATAAGAGGGAATACGAATTTAATGTCGATTTCCATTGGGTCTTTTTTGACAGACAATGAGCACTTTCTTGATCTGAGACTACAAAATGGTTTCAGAACGTGCACATAAACGCTGCAACCCAAAACTAGGCCAGCAAAGAAAGAATATCGAGCCAGGAGAGTTGAGGAGAAGAAGATCCTGCGTAGAAAGAACAGGGCAACAACGCAATCTCCAAGCTCAAGGAGATCGAGGAGTCTTGCGATCGAAACAATATACGGAATTTTTATAAAAAGGTCAAGCAACTGGCTGCTTGCTTTAAGGCCGAAGCGCAGGCTCTTCAAAATCGAGACGAAAACAGGGAATGTGTGTAAGCAGCTATTCCAGCAGCTGTAGAACTTTTCCAAACCTGTAGCAGATAGTGCGCAGGGCAAGTATCAATACGGAAGGCATCGTCTTCAACAGATCCGTCCAACTACTTGGATACGCGGACGGGCTTTTATAGCGATTGAAGAACAGTCGCAACATCTCAGATCAAAAAAAAAAGCAATCTAGATAGAAAAAAAATCCATTTTTTGCCCTGGTGTAAGACTTTTTAAAAAAAATGTAAAAAAATACAGGGCCTAAAACATAGCTTCTCCAATCACTTTTTTTGCTAAGTGGAAGGGACCTAAAATTTTAAGCCGAATCCACACGGCAAATTTGAGAAGCTTCTCATGACAATTAATCATCTACTCCACAATCTTTTTTTTTTTTAATGCATAGATATGATGAATTTCGGAACAAATTGAATGCAAAGTACGTACATATAACAAACATTTCAATTACAATCAATGCAATAGGTATATGCCGACTTTATTCTATCAATTTCCATATATAATCCCGCTTTATTTACAAACATTCATTTTGTAAATGGAAGAAAGTGGGTTTCGAAATCCGTCAAATCGCGACAGCGGAAATTCCAAATTCGCTAAATAGCGACGAACTAACCGTGTTCCGAAATACGATAACGGAAGCACCGTTACAATTAAAATTTTACCCTCAATGCGCCAAGAGGTATAGCTTCAAAAAAAAAACCAGGCTGCTGCAGATGGTTTTTGTGGGAATTCTTACTACTCTATGGATATCTTTCCGAACAAAACAGGGCTATTAGAATCTTGGGATAAAATCTTCCATAGGTGGGGAACAAGAATTCCATAGTTCGGCGCCACTTGATCACTTTGATACTTTTTACGGTTCTGATTTCTATAGCTCTTTAACTATCTGTAACTCAGTGGTGCGTTTTGTGTAAACATAAAAGCTAATGAATGCAGCTTTATTTTGAAATCAGCACGGGGCCTGTATGAGTCTTTAATATAAAGTTGTTATCGTAAAACTGCGAAGTTTTAATTTAGTTAAACCATCAATGCTAAAAATCACACAGTTGTACAAATATAAAACACTGCTCTCATCCAATTGTTATTTTTTATATTTAACACTGTTCCGACTTTCATTTTTTATCAGCAGCAGTAGTATCTTCACTCTGCACTGTCGGGCGGACCCTGGTTCGACTTTGCGTAGACGTCCAACACTTTTGCAAAAGCATTTTGATGTGTCTCCAAATTCGATACCATCTGCCCGGCAGCCATACATAAAACGGAAACAAACTGCTGTTGGGCAACTTGTAGATCTGGCAGATTTGCAAAATTAACAAACTCATTTCGACTCATCAGCGTGTTTTCCAGAATACCACCTAACAAAATCATCTGTGGAACTTTCCTCGTAATCTTCAATAGAGATCCAACTTTTTGATGTGGAGCAAACAGAATGCAATGATCGGAACCAAACAAAGGTACTATAGCTTCGTATTTGGTGTTCTCCACGCCCAATTTAATAATTTTCTTGCCATATCGTTTAAAGGTAATATTTTGCTTGTGCAGTGCTACACGCACTTTGAACAGTTCATCTTGGCTAATGGGATTTAAATGGAAAATACCAACCATTTTGGAGTGGTCTAACCAATTGAGAACTTCCTTGGCAATAATTGCATTGTACGGATTTTCAATCTCGGCTAGTAGTTTTCTGTCAGATTTTTTGAAGCAATTTTTAGCTCGTGGAGGCTCTTCGAATCGTGGCTGGGTTACAGCCATGACTCTGGCACGTTCATAATGTAGCTTTTGAGGCCGCTGAATGTTGATTTTACCACGAAATCGTTGAAATTGTACAAGAGGGGTGCGGGATTGCAGTAGAACTAAAAGAAAACAATCGAAATGGTTGTATAACAGAGTAATTGGATGGATATCTTTAGTTTGCTTACCTTGTTTAACTATTTTCGACATTTTACTTTGCATTTTAATTAAAATTTACTCAGCTGAATGAGGAACAAAATAGTCGTATCAGTCCTTTAGCCTGAAAGGAATTAAATAATTAATATTAAAAAAGTCAAACAAAAAAAACATTTCTGCGTTTACTCGTTGTCGTGGTTGGTTTTGCCGACATCTGTCAAAATACCTCAGTTGGATTCATAAGTCGCTTCGATTCTCGAATATATTTATGTGAAAATCATTGCCAGTCAAATGGATTTCAGTTGCAGGCGAAAGGCTGGGTGCTTGAAGAAACTATGCACATATTGTTGTATATACAAAAGAGGTTTTTATGGAAAAAATTGTTTACATAGCCATTAAATTAAAACGTAAAATTGAAACAGACTTGCTAAAAAATAATAATTTTGAAAAAACTATTGAAATTACTCCGAGGGTCATTGTTTGCAATAAATTGAACTTATGTGGAACTTATCAGCAACGAATAAGAATTCGGAATACAGGCACAGTAAGTCGAAATATATATTAGCTGCTTTTTATCATCCCCCAGATCTAATCCGGATTGGATGTGCATTCAAAATTACATGACCCATAAAAAAGCTGAATTTTACTACCGCCTCATCTGATTCGGATCATATTTGATAATAAAATACATGGATCACGAAAAATAAATTGTTCTAAAAGTTGGTAACATTGCTGCTATAGCTTGGCATACGTCACCTTAGCTAGCCGTTGTTGGATGACATTTGCGAAACGGAAGCTAAACCGTTTTTTGTTTATAAGCGGGTGTTGGTTCAGAGCATATCCTGAGTTTTGAAAAAAGTTTGTATTTGTGTTTTAGCTAAGACATAACCGGGAGAGCGAACTGTATTTCTTTTCCGTTCAGACCTTGTTTAGAGAGCATTTTTTCCGCTCAGAATAAATTGACTGATCAGTCTAAATAAAAAACTGGGTCCTGAAGGCAAGTTTTCGATATCGACTTCGATAGCAATACTGCACGTAAGACTATCGTCTGAATGATATCGTTTCGACTATTCCATATTTACTTCAAATAACTCAAGAAACGTCAAAACACTATCTTCAAGACAATAACATTTGTGCGACAGTTATTGAGGTATCGTTTCGAACAGATTAACATATCTAGCAGAAAATTAAATCAGTAAGTGAGCAATACGTCACTGAATTATGTGATTTAGGCATTACGGATTAAGATATCGAACATGATTTCGACTATCGAGTTCGATTGTTTGCAATTCCCTTCTCAGTGATCGTGTTTAAAGTTTAAGCAGCATTTAAAGCAGCTATTAAACGGGAATCATGTAGAGACAGTGATAGGGCAAGAAGAGAACCCACGTCCAGTCAACGAAGAACCAGTTTCTCAACCCAGTGTGGAAGAGGTTAGCATAGCTGTAAAAAAGCTAAAGAGCAACAAGGCTGCCGGCTTTGACAGTTTACCAACTGACCGTTTCAAATACGGAGGAGATGTTTTGGTTTGAACGCATTCACCAAATCAACAACCAAGTATGGGTGGAAGAAAGCATGTTCGATGAATGTTCCATATGCCCAATCTACAAGAAAGGTTATCCTATGTATTGTAAGAACTATCCCTACTAAATGTCGCGTTGAAGATCCTATCTAACGCACTATGTGAAAGTCTCACGCCGTTTTGGAGCCCACTAATTGCCACGTACCAGTGTGGCTTCCGGCCCGGCCAATGAATTTCAAGTCACCATCTTTTAATCGAGTTTATGGCCGCATATGAAAGTATTCATCGCCAGGAGCTCTACTTGGAGATGCCCGAAGTCTGGATCCCGGCAAAACTGATCCATTATTCCAAACCTGTACCGCATTCCGGCAAGGAGATGGCTGTCACGTGACTTCTTTGATCGTGTTCTTTAGCATAAGTGCGTAGGTCAGGTATCAATACGGAAGACACTATTTCCAACAGATCCTTCCAACTACTGGGATACGCGGACGATATCGACATCATCGGCAGATCTCGGCGTGCCGTAATAGAGGCTTTCCTGGGCGATTAAGGCACAGGCAAAATTATTTGGCCTTGATGTCAACGAGGACAAAAAGAAGTACTTGCTTTCAACAAACAAACAAACATCTGTCCACCGACTACTTGCTTTCAACAAACAAACAAACATCTGTCCACCGACTAGGACAAAACGTCACTCTTGATAGCAATTCCTTCGAGGTAGTAAGGGAGTTCACCTACCTCGGAGTAAACATCAACTCCACAAATGACACCTTAATGGAGATCCGACGGAGAATTATCCTTGCGAAATCGTTGCTACTTCGGTTTGTTGAAACAAATGAGTTCAAATTGGGTTCTTTCGGGAGAAAAAGACCCCGTCGGATATTTGGCCCTGTGTGCGAGGAGGGCGAATGCAGGAGAACATTAAATTGCGAACTCTATGAGCTGTACCAAGATGTGGATGTAGTCCAAACAGCTTCGGGTTAATTACGATGCTAATGTCACTTAAAATAATAGACCCCCGTCTCTGTAATAAAATCGAGCCATGGCATTCGAAAGCAACCCAATGGTTTAGAATCCGTTTTATTGACCACCTTAAATCTAACCAAAACACGAGTACAGACTCTCAACACCATGGTTTCATGGTCCTCGCTGTCACTGTCCCCGTAGATTCTAAAAAGAGAAAGTCAAAAAAATGTCATGCTGTTTTCCCTAAACTGTAAAACTGCCTAAGGCAAGGGTGTGGGTGGCGAAGGTGTAGAGGTTACTCGTGCGGTGCAGGTTCAATTCCCACGGGGAACAGCAACATACGCCACCCACTCTCCACCCTCTACCCCAAAAAGGAGGATTTCTGCCTGGTAGTACAATGGACCGGTACCGAGTCTGAGTGCTCTGGGACTTAGATTTCCTTTAATTAAAAAAAAAAGAAAAAAAAAGGCAGGGGATTTCAACCAACTTGGAGTCCGCAACTGGAGGCGGTAAGTTAAAGATCGTGCTAAATGGAGAGGTGTGTTGGTTAAGGCTCAGATCCATCCCGGACTTGAGCTCCACCTAAGTAAGTAAGTAATCTGTATTTTTATCTGTGGTTCAACGGAAAATTTATATAAATCTCTACAAAGATGTTTCTATTTCATTTTTCATTTATTGAGCATCATGTACAAATAAGACTAAGTCTTTTGTAGTACTTGAACAATTGTTGTTCTTACAATAATCACATATTTGTTTAATGTTATCGAGAAACAATGCACAATATTTAATGTGTAAGGGACTAATAAGCATTAATTATAAATAATTAATTTATAAAAATGTACTAACCTATTTTTTTTCTATAAACGTATAATATGTCGACATATATATCCATATGTTAACTGTGCACTCTTAAAGAATGTTGTTCTTATTGCACAGCAAATTATTAAGATAAATAAATACAAAATACAAATATCTTTCCATTTGATTTTTTTTTTCAAAATAGCTTGCCAGAAGGATAAAATTCATTACCGAGCCATGGTGTGAAGTTTCATTTAAGGTCAATGGTGACGCGAATTTGATATCTGGAGCTTTTGTTTCCGTCGATATTTATGTGGAACCCACAAGGAAGAAATTACTCAATCAAAATCGTTTTTTTTATATTCTGGCCGAACACCCAGACATTGTGTGGGAAATACCAATTCTTGGTGCTTAATTATAATTTTTATTTTTTTATTTATAAACCATAATACTTTTATTCTAGTAACTGGAGGTATTCCTGGAGTATTTGTACCAGAACAAGTATGTTTACCCAAAGTGCCGGAAAATGCAATTTCCAATTACCAGTTCATTCTTTATAATTTTCTTGAAGACGAAATTTCCTTTTCTATATCTACGTAAGTGTAAGAACTTAAAGGACTTCATTATATTTAAAGGAAATTGTTTTGTATAAAAACTTTCAGCAAATATGAGGACTTAGCTCTTAGTCCAAACAGTAACAATATACTGGGCAAGAACTACTGCAAGATACTAATAAGTGCCAAAATCCCCAATCAAATCATGACAAAAAACATTGCAGTTACTTTTAATAACGGTAGCTAAAATCTATGATTTTCCTCTTCAATCTTGGTGATAACTTGACATTTTAGGAAAGTCCAGTATAATATCTGTGCGCATGGAACCGTCCACACAATTGATTTATCTAAGTACTACTCAATTAACTTTTGAAAATACATATATGGGTTTAAGGGTTCAAAAAAATGTACACATCTGCAATAAGAGCATGGACAGTGTTAGTTTTCAGTGGTCATGCAATGAAGTTGTCCAAAATACAACGCAGAGCGATGCAGATGAAGAGTTGATCGTATCTGAATTTTTGAGAATCAGGTGTAAGGTAAAATGCATAGTATTAACGACGACCAGTTAAAAGGCAAGAGCTTGAATTCGTTGTTTCCGGTAATGATTAATAATCCGCCTTTTTGTCTTTAAATCGAAAAATCGGGGTCTCTTTTTTAGCTCAGAACGCTCTGAGCACTCAACTTGTGTATCTTTTTTTGCTCAGAGCGTGCTCGGGTCGTATTGCTTGAGATCTGAATAAAGTTACCGGGTAGGAAGGTAGGTAGATGTGGCGGTTTGCTAAAGGCAAACCCAATTAGCACCGAGTGCCGTTTTGTTACCACAAACTCACATAAACCTGGGTATTATCGTTGGGTGGGGGAGACTAAATCCAACCTGTGGAGTTCAGGAAAGTTACCAGTTCCTTGATACTTTTCTCGGAGACTTCCTCAAGTGTATTGAAAAAAGGTTTTTTTTTTTAAAATTCTGGCTCGCCAAGGCGATTTATAAGGGGGGTACTTCGACCTAAAAGATCTTTTGTACCGTATGGGCCAGAAAAGTTTAAACTAGTAGAATTTCCACTTTCCGTGTAAAGCGGACAATTTTACCAGTAGAAGAATTCTTTATGTCCTCGGGGCTCATTTGCTCCCTGAAAAAGATCTTCTTTCTAATTCCATTAAGGGCTGGACATTCACATAAAATGTGTTCAGCTGACTCGTCCTCTTCAAGACAGAGTCGGCACTCAGGAGAGTCTGATATTCTCATTTTGTGTAGATGATATCTTAACCCATGGTGACCAGTAAGGTAACCTACTAGGTTTTTGATATCATGCCTGCTTAGGTTTAGACATTTGCTGGCATTTTTATTGAAGGGCCGAATGGCTCGTTTGGCCTGTCTTAGACCTGGGATGCTTTCCCAAAGATAGATACATTTTCTATGTTCCCAGCTTTTAATTGCTGCCGTTGCTGCTGATCTAGGAGTCCAGCAGAAAGGTTCGGGACCAGTTCGTCGGCCTTTTCGTTACCTTCTACCCCGACATGACCCGGAACCCACCATAATTTGGTCTTGTTTCTTATTCCGAGTGTTTGCAGGATATTGAAGCAGTACATGACTGATTTGGAGTCAATGGTATACTATCCGTGAAATGATGATGACTTGACTATCCGTGGAAATATGGATGGTTGCACCTTTTATGCCAGATAAAATAATGTGGCTGGCGCATTCTTGAATGGCGTGGAGCTCCGCTTGAAATACGCTGGGACTTTTTCCCATGGGTATCGTAAAGCGTTTGTGTGGTCCGTATATTCCCGCTCCTACCCCCGTTTCCATTTTAGAACCATCCGTATACCACTTTATGCCGTTGTGGCTGTTTGGTGGGTTATTACTAACCCTTGCTTCTCTCTTGGGGATCTCCGTGGAGAACCGTTTGTTGAAGCATAGTGTTTTTTGAATGCGGTCTGTGACCGCGCAGTTCATGTTAAGTTCTGGCAGTTCATCGAGAAGGGTCTTTAGTTGCGGGTGATCATTAAGACTTATCTCGTTTAACTGTATTAGACTAATTGCACTGCGGATCGCCACTTTTTGAATGTATATTTGGAGAGGTGTAATTCCTGTTATTGCCTCTATGGCAGCTGTTGGACAGGTTCGCATGGCTCCGGAGATACCAAGGCACGCAAGCCGTTGTACCTTTTTGAGTTTCTCTATTGCGACCTTTTGTTTGGATTTTGTCCACCGTACTATGGAGGCGTATGTTATAATGGGTCTTATCATCACTGTGTAGATCCAGTGGACGATCTTTGGAGAGATTCCCCAGGTTCTGCCATATGTGCGACGACATGCTCATAAAGCTCTATTAGCTTTATTGATTTTGTTATTTATGTGAGACTTCCAGTTAAGTCTCTTGTCTAGGATTACTCCAAGATACTTGACTTCGTCGGAATACTCTACGACCGTGTCGTTTATTGTGATTAGGCCTAGGTCTAATTTCCTCCTTTTAGTAAAAGGAACGATGACGGCTCTACTGGGATTTATGGAAAGATTTTCCTTGATGCACCAGTCTATGGCTGTCTTTAGAGCATTTTTCATTTTTGATGTGACTCCAATTGAGTCTTTGCCCCTGTCTTTGATGATGACAATATCATCGGCGTACCCAATTGTAGTGTAGCCCAAAATTGCTCATCTTGTGTAGCAGGTCATCGATGACCAATGACCACAAAAGGGGTGAAAGTACTCCCCTTGTGGGCAGCCCCTTACGGCTGTTACTGATACTGAGGTCGTTCCTGACGAGGCAGTTATTTTGCGACTTTCCAGCATCGCTTTGATCCATTTACTAGTTGGTTTGTCTATGTTTCTATGGTACAAAGCATTTGATATGGATTCATATCCAGTGTTGTCAAAAGCACCCTCTATGTCCAGAAAGGCACAAAGTGCGATCTCTTTGCAACGGTAGTTTTTATCTCTGTAGTTAGTCTTAACAGAGCGCCTTCCGTGGATTTGCCCATTTGGTACGCATATTGGTGAGGGTGCAGAGGCATGCTTTTTGATATGCATTCTCTAATGTGGATGTCAATAGTCCTTTCCATTGTTTTCAAAAAAAACGATGTCAGGCTTATCGGACGATATGATTTAGGTAATTCGCTCGGCTTGTTTCCCGGTTTAGGTATAAATACTACGTTTGCCTCCCTCCAGGTAACTGGTATATACCCCCAGTTGAAGCTGAACCTAAATAAGGCAATCATGGATGGTAATAAAAATTCTATTCCATTTTGAATGAGTGCTGGAAAAATGCCGTCTGTTCCTGATGCCTTGAATGGTTTGAATGAGGTAACTGCCCATTTAACCTTATCCGGATTAAAAAGTTTTCCGGATAAACTATTAATTCTGCTGAGGTTTCTTGGAATTGAGACCTCCGCTACATGGTCATCTGTAATGACCATCGTGTGAGACCCTGGGAAGTGAGCCTGAAGCAAAGTTTTCAGCGTTTCTTCCCGGTCGCGTGTGATTGAACCATCTGATTTGATTAACAATCCCATGCTTTTTTCTTGATCCCTTGACAGAGCCCTTTGGAGGCCTGCCACCTCTGGAAGTTTTTCGATCTTCTCACAGTTTGCACGCCATGACGCTCTTTTGGATCTGCGCAACTCTAAGTTGTATATGGTCAGCATGGATTTATATTGTTCCCATGTGCCGGTGCGTTTGGCTTTGTTAAAAAGCTTTCTCACTCTCTTTCGAATAGACTCAAGGTTATCGTTCCACCATGGTACGCACCTTTTAACCACGGTTCTTTTAACCTTGCAACTATTTTTGAATGAGGTAAGAATAATAAAAAGTTTTATACCAGGGGTATATGTGTTGTCACCACTCACGGATGAGTGTGAACTTATTTCCAATTCAAATGTTCCTTCAGATTTGAAGAATAACAAAAGAAATGTTAGTTCAGCCTATTGTATGGCTATGACTGAAAGTCAAAAATTAATATATATATAGTCAACTATTACTAGTATGACTATATATATTTTGTGGAGTTTCACCCAGATGTGGTGGTTTGGGATCATCAGTGGATTACCACAAACACATCAAATCCATACTCGATTTTAAAAAGTTTTATAAGAATAATATCATTTATTTGACATTGCGCAGCATCTGCATCATTTGTTGTTGATGGTGCTTCTGGCAGCATGTCAGATCTGACCGCAAGATTTTCGCGGTAAGTTCTCCAATTAGTCAGTCTGTTGTCATAACGGACTGACGCGTGTTCGGCATTGCATCTTACCTCGAATCGGATGTGCATATGATCCGATAGAGATGCCTCGCCAGACACATGCCAGCCCTCTATAATATCCTTCATAAAAGTAGATGAGATAGTAAGGTCTAAAACTTCTTCTCTTATGGAATTTCTAAACGTGGGACTATTTCCCTTGTTTAGAAAGACGAGGTTATTGCTATATAGATATTCTAATAATGACTCACCTCTGTTGTTTGTATCTCGACTGCCCCAGATGGTGTTATGTGCGTTTGCGTCGCAGCCGATTAGGATATGTACTTTCTGGTCCTCACAGTACCGGACAAGTTCCTGTACTGGTAAGGGAGGCACTACATCCGTGTCTCCAGCAAAGTACGCCGATGCGCATACAAATTTATGTAGCTCTCGGCCATTGTGGCGCTCTATTAGGACCGCCACCAGGTCCCTAGTTATGAACGCTGGAATGAGAGAACATTTTATATCTTTCTTAATAGTGATAGCCGCCCTTGGTCTGAAAGGACCTTTGGCGAAAATTAGCTCTCTGTGTTTACAATTTAATCCGGATATCTTACCATTGGTTGCCGATGGTTCCTGGATTAGTCCAATAGCAATGTTCCCTTCGGCACATCGCTGGCTACAGGTGTCCGAGGCACCCATAGCCCTGTGCAGGTTGGCCTGCAAAACGCTGAGACGGGTGGTCATCATTTGCGTCTGTATTCAGGGTTTCGTACTCTATTGGGCTTGTTGTCACCTCTCCTACGTACGATACCCTGTTGAGGAAGACCACTTTGTCTGCCTCTAGGACTTCTGTTTTTATGTCCTTCTTGTGCCAGTGCTTTTTTACGATCCATGCCTAACTTGGGCCTGAATCGTTTTTGGCGTTCTCTGGCAGTGCATTGGGCACTATCGGCCTTTTCGGCTGCGCTTGACTTCGCGCATGTAGCTTCTTTTTCTGGCACAGGTGTTGCCGTGCTTGAAGCTGCAGCCTTATCGGCAGCGCTGGTGCTGGCCCCAATTGGGTCAGTTGCGGTACTGCCGTGAGCTGTGGCATTTTTAAAACCTAAAACGTGCTGTTTCTGCTCTTTAGGGCCCTGTTCGGCCGTCTTGTTAGCACTTTTTAGGATAAGTTTAGTCTGTCCGAAACGGAAAGAGACCATACCCTTCAGCTCCACGAGTCTCCTCATGGTGCTGTCATTGATAGCAAAGACCATATGTGCGATGTCTCGCTCATCCGATCTTTGCAGAACTGTCCACGTTCTTGTGTTGAGCTCCTTGTTTTGGCCATCTAATAAGGCTAGAATCCTTTCGCTAGCTACGCCGGTACTCTGCGGGAAGAACCCTCTGATGACATGTGGTTTTGGAAAATTTTCCTCTCCCACAAGCATCACCTCTAACCCGCATTTCTCTTTTAGCTTGGCGAAGGTTGTCTTAATCCACTCTGCAGTGGTGGCGTCCGCACATACGATCATGAGCCATCCGGCTTTGAATGTGGTAAAGCGGAAGGCTGGTTTGACCTCCTCATCACGCTGTTCGATCGTGATATCCATAATCCTCTCCTGTATCAAACCCATTTGTTCGTTGGAGAGAGGATTGATCGATGTCCACCGGTGCAACACCCAGTCTAACATAGCTCGTTATATTGCTATACGAGACTTTGTCGACGGTTGTCTTCCCAGTTCGCTTCGCTTCGGATTGAGGCGGGGTATTATCCTCGGATCGCATTCGCTTCACCTCGGGACCCTTGTTTTCCATCGTTTGGATCGCATAGAGACGGGCCTGCTCAATGGTGCTCCCCTTCTTCTGCGCGCGCTTAAATCTGCGCTGTTCAGATGGTGTGAACCTAACGTACTCAGACTCAGTCCGTGCCACATTGCCGACTGTCTTAGGTACGCCCTCTATATCGGGATGTCTTTCATCCGATAATATGCTGTTGCATATGGTGCTGGATTCTGAAATAGAGTCACTGACTTGAGACAAGTTCTCTTCAGGATCCCCCATTTCAGAGTCGATGATTTCCGACTCTATCCCTTTGACAGATGTCGTGTCGTCATCGACAGGGTGTTCTAAAACATCCCTGTTTGATGATGCAATTTTAGAGGCATCATTCTCTATTGTTTTTTTTGTTATTTGATTTATTTTGAAACCCACGAGTATTCGGGATATGGTATCGCCCGTGGTCTACCCGTCTAACCACAGGAAGGCTATCTTAAAATTGGAGGTCGCCTTGTATCCGAAGTTTGCAAACTAACGACTAAGCACCCTCTTAGCCATGCATCTCTCGGCGCTTGCCACCTTAGATTAGGGGTTTATAGGGGAAGAAGGATTAAGGGTTTTGATGGAGGGGGGGATATGGGTAATTTGGGATGAAAGAGGAGAAGGGGTGCGGACGTGTAGTCCTGGTCAGTTATTAGTTGACGCTCATCAGACGGCCTGTCCCTTATCAGAATAGCCCGATGACTCTTTACGCCGTAAGCCTCCGCACCGGCACCATCGAATTTGCGTTCCATGATGGTGCACACGTCAAGGTGACTGACCCCGCAAAGGAAGAAAAAAAAGGGCTTCCTAATGTTCGTAGCCTGGTTCTAGCTTTGCAACTGCGGCAGTGGGTATTGTATGGCATGTCCAGCTTGGCCGCATGGTCACCTATTCGCCAGTGTCCGTGATGATCGCTGTTGTTCTTGCAATATCTTTTTGGGTTCTACATAGAAGGTCGGTTGTTTTTGCCTTGTTGTAATTTGGCCACATTTTTCTGCCTGCTCCATCGGAGGTTGGCTTTCTTGAGGTATTCTGCGGTGATATTTGCCTTAACTGCTCCGAGCGGAATGTGGAATAGTTCCGCCAATGAGCAGTGGAGAGCTGAGCTTTGCCTGTCATGTTCGTTTCCATAAACGTTAATGTGCCCTGGAACCCAGATCAGGGTAACATTGAACTTATCAAGCAGGGCTAGTTCATTACGGCATTCTAGTACTAACTTAGAGGATATGGTGACTGAAGCGATCGCTTTAATGGCAGCCTGACTGTCAATAAGTTAAGCGATCCTTTGCCTCGGTATTATGTTTGAGTGAAGTTTGATCTGGCGACAGGCTTCACGGATAGCCAGTAGCTCCGCCTGGAAGACGCTTGCAGTATCCGGAAGTCTGTACGATTTTGTGATGTTTAAAGATTCCGAAAAATCTCCCGCACCCACGCCCCAGTCCATTTTTGAACCGTCGGTGTAGATTGTTTGATCGAAATCCCTTGTCACTAGTCCATTTTGCCATTCATTTGACCGTTGACCTATACATGCCGTTCTTTGTACCTTATTAAGTTTGGTTTTATTGTAATTTTTCTTTAGAGCCGGCCACTATACTATTGACCCAAACGTGAGGATTGGTCGTACCACGGCTGTGTTCATCCACAGGGTCAATTTTAGTTGCAGGCCCCATTTTTTGCCGAAGGTTGTGTTGCAGGCATAGAAGGCTATACATGCCTTCTTTACCCGTTGTTCTATATTTATTTTCCAGTTGAGTTTAGTATCTAGGATAACTCATAAATACCTGGCACTGGTTGAAAGGGATAGGGGTGTGCCGCTTAGGCGAGGAAGCGTGAAGTCAGGTATTTTGGTTTTGGTGATGAAGAGCATCAGCACAGTTTTCTCCGGGTTGACTCCAAGATCGCACTTGTTTGCCCATGTGCTAACTTTGCTTAAAGCATTTTCCATGATTTCGCTAATCACAGAGGGAAACATTCCCGAAACCAATATCACCATATCGTCCGCATACCCGACTACCTTGATTCTTTCTCTGTCTAAACTTAAGAGGATTTTGTTCATTGCTAGGAGCCAGAGTTATGAGATGACTCCTCCTTGAGGTGTTCCCCTCCTGGCATATTTGGTTATATTGCTATTTCCTAAAGCTGCTTGAATGATTCTAGTGCTGAGCATGAAAACAATCCATTGACTTAGATGGTTTTCTATTCCCAGCTCCCTCAGGGACTCTAGAATTGCTTCAGTGTGTACATTGTTGAAGGCTCCTTCTATGTCTAGAAAGGTGGCCAAGGTGTATTCTTTGTAATGTAAGGATTTTTCTATCCTACGCACTACCTGGTGAAGAGCTGTTTCTGTAGATCTTCCCTTGAGGTATGCTTGTTGAGATTTGGAGTGGAGTGAAGCTTCTATTGCCCCTCTCAGGTGGTTATCTAGGAGACGTTCGAGCGTTTTCAGTACGAAGGAGGTCACGCTAATTGGTGTGAAAACTTTCGCAGTTTCATGACCGCGTCTACCCGCCTTTGGAATGAAAACAACTCGCACTCGTCTCCATGAATGGGGTACATGATTGTAGAGTATACAGTTCCTGTAAATCGATGTGAGCCATGGAATTGCCCAGATCCAGAGATTTCTGGATGATTCTGCATGATGGGCAGAATGCCGTCTAGGCCAGGCGATTTAAAGGGAGTGAAGCTGTTTATTGCCCAGGAAATTTTTTCCTCGGTAATAACGGATGTTATATTTTCCCAGGCGTCGGTTTGTGTGCGTTGTGAGCTGGATGGCTCTGCACCGTAATCATTGTATCCGGGAAAATGGGTGTTTATTAATAGTTCCAGGGATTCTGCAGTTGACTCAGCCCATTCTCCGTCCCCCTATCTCAGAAGAGATGGGTTGGAGTGTTCTTTGGCAATATTTTGTCTTGCGGAGTCCTTGAGGGTTTCGATGGATTGGCAGTACTCTATCCACGACTGTTTCTTAGCCGTTCTAAAAGAGTTCTTGTAGATTTTAAGGCAATCTCTGTAGGGTTGCCAGTATTTGCATTTTTGGCAGATGTTAAAGGTTTCTCTTGTAAATTTTCTGAGAGCACAGAGTTCCTTATTCCACCAAGGGGGGAATGATTTTTTGCTATATTTAATCGGATACGAGACTTTGTACTCTACGTTAAACGTTTCAAGAGTCTCAACCTTTGTGTCGAGTTCTGAGGTGGAGGTAAATTTTGGATTGGGAGTCTTGTGTAACTTAGTCTTAATAACTTGGTTAAACTTTGCCCAATCGGTTCTTTTGGGATTTCGGAAAGGTTTTTGGATCTCTGTAGCGAGATCTATGTCGAAGAGTATCCAGTTGTGGTCAGAGAAAGATTTTGCATTGAATACCCTCCAAATGTCAACCTTCATAATATTATTATTATTACAGAGAGTAACATCTATAACATCTTCCCAGCCGTTAGAACTGTTCGTACTCGGATAGATAAAGGTCGGCGTGTTACTTTTGTTATATATTAATAGGTTACTTTTAACCATATAATCAAATAGAGACTCACCGCGTTCGTTTGACTCCGAGCTGCCCCATAGCACATGCCTGGAATTTGCATCGCAGCCCAGCAGCAGGTTGGTCTTTGTTGTTGCTATGGTGGTTATCATCGCCTGGACTTCTTTCGGCGGTACTTGCCGGTCGTGTGCCATGTAGGCGGATGCGATTAGCAGGTTGCCTCCTGCGTTCTCCATTTTAACCACTCTTAAATCGGATGAGCTAAAATTTGGGCATAGAAAAACTTTAATATGCTTTTTAGCTAGAATGCAGGTTCTTGGCTTATATTGTTGCGGTTGTAGTATAGGTTATATCCGGTGTCGTTTAGGCCTCTTATATTGGGCCCGTTCACCCAAGGGTCTTTAACAATGCTGATGTCGATGTTTTCCTCTTTAAGGAAAACCATCACGCACAGACTGAGTGCTTTAGATTAATCTGTACGACTTTCAGCATTATTGGTTTTGGGTGTTTGGTTAGGGTGATAATACGGTCAGCCTCGATCCTCATGTCTTCCAACAGCTTGTTGGCATCGTCGACCTGACACGGGGACCTAAATATTTTTACTTTGGCATGTGTTATGCCAAAGCGGAGCTTGCAGCCAATATTTTCGACATGGTCTGCGCTCTCTTCCGTCACCATTATGAGAAAAGATAGGGTGTTGTTGTGTGGTTCCTCAGCCTTGATGACTTTCCAGTCATCCATGGGAACCGCAGAGTTGTGGAGCTTAAGACAGTTGATAAGCTTATCACTGTCGATGGTCATGTTTGGCAGCCAAATGCGAATTCGCGGTCTCCTCGGAATCTCTCTGGCCAGGATCAGCTTAAGCATTAAGCCGGTCCATTCGTCACGGATCTTGTGAACGCAGCCGCTTAGGAATTCCTTGGAGAAAGCGTCTTTAAACCTCTTACGACTTCAGCTGAGTGAAAGCAGGGGAGGGGTCCGCCTTGGTTATTCAAGAGATGGTCCATGGCCATCTCGGAAAGTTGGTTTTCAATGGCACCCCAAACGTCAGCTACTGTCTTGCCGCTGGTAGAGAATTTATCCACCAAAGCGACTTGTAGGTCGTCTCTGACAACCTCACTGACCGTTGGTGTCATCTGGGGTGCTGAGACTGGTTTGTGGTGCTTGGCGGTAGCCAACTTAGCAACTTTGCTCCTTTGAGGGTCAGACTTGACCTCCTCTTGTGAGCGGTTGTGGCTCCCTGCGATTCTTGATGAACTCATCAATAATCTACTGGTGCTTCGGTTTCTCAGCTGCGTTCCTGCGGAGAAGCCGTGGCGGTCCTGCAGAGAAGCGTGCCGGCCTCTTCATTCTTGGTAATCCTACCCAGAATGAAGATGGCCCTCTGGTACGCGCTCTTTCTGCGATTGCTAGCTGATTTATGGGTATTTCTCGAGCGCTTTTGGGCACTAGGTCGAGTGTCTTGCGCAGCAGGTGTAGAGGAAGTGGATGGTTTGGGGATAGCGGGTGTACTTTGAGAGGAGCTCCGCTCAGAATCCCCGCCTCCCACGATTGTCTCCGAACTGGAGGCGAGCAGTTCATCTTCTGATGAAGTGCCTAGATCTTTTTTTTTCTTCTTTGCTTTTTTCTTCTTTTTGTGTTGTATTTTGTTGTTTGTTCATTTTAATTGTTGGTCCCACGAGTGTGTCCGGAAGGGTTGGTCCGTCCCTGCAGAGCCGACTTACCGGGATAAGGCACTTCAATACAACCGGCCTTGCCTGGGCGCCGGAGGTTACCGCAAACGGCCAGTTATCCTTAACCGCTATCTGACCATGCAGCCCTCGGCACGGGTCGACACCTTGGCTTAAAAGTGGGATTTAGCTAGGGCTTACTCCCTTCCAACACTCTGACCCAGAGTTGGTTTTGGTCCACTATGGGTTTTACAGTGGAATTTTTTGGCAACTTCACTGCTATGACCTCATTACCCCGGATCGCGAATCAATGGGCGCGTTCAATTTACAAGTCAACTACTAGTGACTACTATTTTACCTTCTCTCATTGATTAAAAAACTCACGTGACCATCGTTTACCGGGCCATCCCCTTATCCGCCACCCAAGGGACGCGTCTGGTGGAGGACCTACCCCCGCAGGAAGTTACCGGGTAGTTATAGTAAGAAACTGAGCGCGGCCATTGACAGAATGAAAGAAGGAAGAGAAAAAAATACAAATTAATAAAACTGTGCTCTGCTCAGAGCTTAAAGAAAAAAACGGTTAATGTTTCCCTTTCTTATTGCATTTTAAATAATTGTGTATGTTAAAATAGTATATATATTTTTTAAATTGTTGTTGATTCGATACGCGATGGGCAGGGAAGCATGAATGTAGGTACCTACATATTTCGAATAGCAAAGTTTTGCTTTCTCATAAATAGTTCAACGCTGCGACAAAATAAGTTGAAATTCAGACAACTTTAATTTTTTTTAAATAACGACTGATTTGAACGTTTTTATACAAATTTTGTTTGTATTATGGAACGTATTCGTCAACTTTTTTCGTCAATTTTTATTTAAAAACGAGTAGTAGTCCAACACAACCGCAACTGATCACTCGGTTCATCTGTGAATAGGATATTATAATACGCAGATGCAAATTGTCAATTGAAGATGTGAAGTTTTATATCTAATCGAAATACAAATATTTATAGCATGGTTGTATTCCGCCGATGAGCTCAGTTCTGTCAGTTGTTACTTTCTGTCCTCCTTGTTACTTCGATAAAAATGAAGAAGAAGAACCACCATTTCAAGTAAACGTTCCCATTTATTTATTTTGCCCAATGTTTGGCCCCGTATCATACAGACTTGATATAAATGCTTTTATTCTTGGACCACATATTGAGATTGATCCCAAGGACGTAAATTTGGGGAATATATATATGGGACAAATGCAATATCTAACATTTGATGTGACCAACAAAGGTACAATAAGACATTTTTTGTTATGAAATTATGATTATGAAAAATTCTCATTTAGGACCGATTAGTGGTAGTATATGCTTTAAGGAGCATACTGACCATAAGGAAATACGATGTTCAGCAGCTCCTCTTTCAATGGACATCGAACCAAACTCTGCAGAGACATTTCAATTGAGCTTTTACCGACGAGACATTGGAAAATTTCTCACAAGGCTTAAGTTCAAAATCAATGGCGGAAATTCTGTATCAGTCTTGTTGAGGTGTTTTTCCACAAATATATCATATTGTTATGCGGAAAAACTCCATCAGGTGGAACACAGAGAATTCGTTCGTGGAGTGTAGCCATCTGTTGTTGTTTTTCCGTATCACTGCTAAGTCCTTAGTCATTCAAACTGGAAACTAATTGGATGCCCTATTTTAGAGGAATCTCGCTAGCAGCGAAAGTAAAAATTTGGCCAGACATTTTTGAATTCGGAACCATTCCTATCTGCATTCCTCAGAAGCGTTTCGCATTGGTATCAAATCCCTTGCCTGTGCCTATTGTTGTCGAACCAATAGTAGTCGATGACGGAGTGGAAGATCCAATGATTTTATGTGTAGACTATTCAAAATTGCCCCTTCATGCGAGACCTGCTAGTTATTACAACATGAAATGTTGTAAGTCCCGTTTCGGGGTTGAAGATGAGGATGAGCTGAATCCGTCTTATTCTGATTTTGGTTCGGTGAGCAGAGGGAGCACCACAACATCAACTATGAGTCAACTTAGCTCGATGTTTCAAAATAAAGTACTAGGTAAAGCGTAGGATTGTAGTTGGAACAAAAATAACTCTTTTCTTTCTTTAGTCGATATCCCAGCAATAGCTGTGGAGCTCCTGCAGAATGTCAAGACTTTTCTACCACAAAAACAACTGGAACTTGGGATAGAAATTATCGATGCGGCTTTGGATTGTATTTTCAATCGATCTGACTACTTCGATAAGTTGAAAGATAAACAGAATTATTTGCATATGGACTGGGACGCCCTGCCATGTGATGCCCAAGAGGTAGCTATCGAAGCGGAACGTTTCTATCTCAACCCCAATGAGTCAAAGTCGTTCCCTGTTGTACTGATTCCCAACAATACTGGGTCAGGTAGGAAGATCATTCAGTTCAAAGCATGTCCCATGGGCATTGAGCATTCTGAGCTTCAAACTGCTGTAGGGTCTAAATATATGGTGCAGACTTTGGGGCTGCAATACAAGTGCATGATTCCATCAGTAAAGTGCAGCGATTGTGTATCATTTTCCAATCCATTATATGTAGATATGGAATATGATTTTTACATGAAATTCAGAAATTTCGATGTGGTTCCCGGCTTTGCCTACTTTAAGGTCATTGTAAGTATAAGCGTTTTTCACAAATAACGACTTCGATAAACTCTTTTATTTTACAGCCAAAATCGAAAAGTGGTGTTATGAAAGTTGACGACTCTCAAAGAAAGTTTTTCATAGCTCCCGATGAAGAAATCGATGTTGCGTGTTCGGTGAACTTCCGGCGAGTAGGAAATATCACTTTGCATGGATTGTAAGTAGAACGTTTTCATTTTCAATGACACTCACAAATGGACAACTGTGTTTATAATTTGCAGGTTTCAATTGATCGGAAAAGTGATGGAATTTCCATTTAAGGTAGAAGCGGATGTTTTGCCACCCAAAATCGAAGTCAAACCGGAGAAGCTTCTGACCAAGCAAAGAGTTCTTGAGCTTTCTAGGACAAGAATATTCTTTGAAAATATTTGCCCTACAGTTGCTAAATTTTCTTTGTCATTGGTAAGTTGTTTTCACAAAAGAAATTTCGCTGGTTTCAGCAAACATTTAGCGAGGCAATAGCATAGTCTTCCTGCGATTAATGTTTGTTCTTCGCATTTACTGGACTTAGTTCTCTTCTTCTTATTTTTAAAGAAAAATGAAAAGTATAATTTCCTCGAACCATTAGGAGGAAGTTTGGCGCCTAATCAACGTATACTTATTTCTATTTTCTCCCGGTATTTGGATCCGGGTGTTTACAAAAACATTGTTCATGTTCACCTGAAGCATGGCAAAACGATTGTAAGTCTTTAATTATAATTAGCAATAATTTTAATCATAATTATAAAATAATTTCTTTTAGAGCATCCCAATTTCATTTATTGTTGAAGGAATACCACTTCAATTCGAACCAAACATTCAGCTAGGTGTCGACTTTGGAAACATTTTTAGAAACGCTGGATTCCAAGATCGCTCAATAACGATAACAAACTTTGGGGAAAAATCGTATAGAATACTTCTTTTTAAGCAAAACCTAAAAACGAGCACATTACTCCCAGTTACGGTATTTAGTATACAACCCAACGGAATATCTTTAGCTCCAAAAGCAAAGGGTAGAATTAAATTATCTCTAGACACCTTAAGGGAAGTCGTTGCCGAAGAAGAGTTTGCAGTCGACGTTATGGGCGAGAATAATTGCCGTTTAAGATTCTGTACATTTACTGCCAAGTGTTGTGTAATAAAGCCAAAAATCGAGTGGAGCAAAAGTGAGATGTTTTTCAAAATAGGAAATGTTGATAAATCCTGTGATAGAATGAGGGGTAAAGTGTATTGCAGTATTGGACCTTAGAGTTGTTAATTATTTCGATTACAGATACTGTATCTCTTATAAATACCACACCGTTGAAGGCGAATATATGCTTAAATGTTATTGGATGCTTTGTTATTGGCGACAATATGAATGGTTTGTTGGAAAAAACCTTGCAGTTCTGTCTTCAAGGAAAAGAAATTAAGCAATTGACTGTTTTTTTGAATGAAGACGAAATAGAGACACGCGATATATGCCAGTGTTTTATAGGGTCTGTCAGATGTAAAGTCAACAATAAAACTCAGGTAAGATCTGTTTAAAGATCTGTTTTTATTTAAAAACTTTCAGATTCGTGCACGAGTTGCCTTTTAAAGTTCTAAGATGATTTTTGTTGGCTGTTGTACATACTTACTTTAGAGAGTAGTACAAAAACGTTCTTGCTTTTATAAGAGTTGGTTTCGAATCACATTTTTTCACAAGCCATTTACTGAATTCGTAAAAAAAAGTTTGGGGTGAGTACGATAACTAGGGCGCCAAAAATTGATAGCGGTTGTTTGTAGAAGGGTCAAAAACTAGAATTTTTTAATATTGGAGTGGTGGGTCTATCTCGCCACGTTTAGGAGGTAGGGGCAATTTAAAAAATAATGACTGAAATTGAAAAAAAAAATATTAAAAAGCAACGGCAACACTTACAATAAAGTACAGTCCCTGGCCAAATTATTAGACGCACTGTAAGGTTCTCTGTATTTTGTTTGTACTTGTTTACTTTCGCGTATCAATTGCATATAAACTCGTGCAACACTTAAAAATATGAAAAAACTACAGTGCGTCTAATAATTTAGCCAGCGACTGTACTATACCGGTTTTGAAAACCAGAAATCTGTTCTATAATCCTAAATTCAAATTAAATTTTTTATGTCAATAGTTTTTGAAAAATTCGCATGCAAACTCAAGGTTAGGTTAGGTTTAGGTGGCTGTCGGCAAAAGCCGACACACTTAGACCAATTTAGGTCCATTGTGATACCACGTATGTATTATCTACCTCAGCTCTGTAGATGGGGACTGGCCAACGACACGCGGTTGTTCTCAAACGGTCCCCCATCTAAGTACTAACCGCGCCCAACGTCGTTTAATCACGGTGATCTAACGAGAACCGATTAAATTGACGTGGTATGGTCGTTGGTTGTGCGAACTCAAAATTTTGACAAAAAAAAATTAAAAAAAAGTTAAGACCAATTTTTTTTTCTAAATTGTGAAATGAAGTGCTAAATTATCAATTCTTGGCGCCCTAGTTATCGTACTCGTGCCAAACGTTTTAACAATGTATGTAGATTATAGTGTAGATATACGTATTAAATTTCTCCGACACGAATTTGGTGTTCAAATCAAAATGGTAAGCTTGGTAATCTTTTTCTCTCTGTCTCACTTCTCAGGGGTATTCATGAAACGTCAAAGTAGGGAACTATACATTACCCTTACATTAGGTCTGTTCGCGAACTAATATGCAAACGTAAATGTATATAAACTTTGGAGCAAAACTACACAAACGCGTTCGCGTACTGAGAAAATGGTAAAAAGATGAACGAAAGAAAAATGTACTTTCGTTAATTTTTCTTCGCACAGAGCTTCAGCTGGTAAAAATTTGAAAACTACTGTCAAATGATGAAATCCTATGAGTTTGCCAGCAAACAAAAACAGCGGCTGCTTCTTTTCAAGCCAAACTTAGACGTTTTTCATCTTTTTACACAAAAGCGTTCGCGTACTTTTCGTTGAAATGAGAGGATTCTCTCTTGATTTTACAGATTTGACAGTTTTCATTTTTCTACGCATAAAGTACGCGAACGGACCTATTAACTTACACTTTTACGAACTTACGACGTTGGGTGAATACCCATAATGAAAATAAATGAAGATCGCTAAAAACTTAGGTTCAATTTTATACATATAAAACTACATGTCCATGCCATCAGGATCTGGCAACTGAAAAAAAACTCAGAAACTAATCACGTATTTTTATTGCTCATATTTTCAGAAACACTTACATTTGCATGCTCAAATCATTAATCCCGGCTTAAGGATCTGCACTCCCAAAGTAGCAGTCTTCTCGCAAAACGCAGTTTCATACTCCCATATTAATATTAATAATTGCAGTCCCATCAAAGCACTTTTTACTTGGAGAAAGAAAACAGAAACACTTACTAAATCAGTATTTCAGAAAATCCCAGAACTTCCTTGTTCGAGAACAATTTCTGAGAGAATTTTAAGTTTATCAAATCTAGATATTCTTAGAATTCCTAACTTCATTAAAACCATAGAGCTTGATGTTTGCCCAGATTTCCAGTCTGAAGTTGCTTTAATAGACGATGAGGAAGCCAGTTTAGCACTAAAGTCAAGACCTGCAAATAGTGATAATATTTTAACGAAAACATCATCATCGTTGGAAAGTACAAGCGACGATTTTCAGACCTCTGAGAGCATAATAATGGAATTCAAGCCTGCTGGAATTACATTTCTAGGTCAAAAGCCTCCAAACAATATAAAAGGGATTTTTAATTATTTAGGCATTTCGCTATCCGATTGCGAACGCCTAACAGAAATAAGCAGCGAATGTGAATTAGGCAGAGGTGATAGAAACTCTGAAGGCAAGGACTTTTATATATTAGAAGAAAAAAACTCGATAGTGTTTCAGCAAAACAGTGGATTCATTTTACCTAAAACCATGTTCAAGGCTTACTTGTTTCTGCCACTAGTACCTGAAGGTAATGTTAATAGACTTAGTACGCTTTCAAATAAAATGTAAAATGTGTGTGTTTTAAGACCATATCCTCAAGGCCGATTTCGATTTGGAAGTAAATGGTGGTCGAACTGAACTTCTGGAGGTAACTGTTGCGGGTATCAAAGGAAGAGTTCATATTTCTGAGACGGCGATAGACCTAGGACAGCAGGTAAACGACATAAAGTTGCACAGGTAGAGATAAACTTAAATTTGTTCTTACAGTCATGGCACAGAATAATAAATGGCAAAATCAAGATAACCAACCTTTGTCCATTTGCGGTGAAAATCACACTAATTGAAAGCAAGGGAACCAGCGGTGATGACAAATACTTGATTTATGGGCACGTTGAGATTACTTCTGCCAAACGGTTTATTATGATGCCCGACGCGAGTACAAGCATTGAATGGAAAGTTCTGTTGGGGTTGCAGTACAAATTCATTGATGACATTGGAGTTGAAGTTAACAATAATACAACTGCAGTACCGATACATTTTCATGGTAAAGGACTCAGCCCAATGGTCGCCCCAATGAATTTGGATGTAATGACCCCAGATCCGCTTGAAAATGTTAAAAGCTTCTTGGCAATCCGTACTGTATATGTAGATATACATTCGGAAAAGAGGAGTCAATTTCAGAACAGTTCAAGCTACAAAGACGAATTAATTTTACATGAGAGCGAGCTGCCTACCTTGCTCAGCCTACATGCGGAGAAAATAGATTCAACTATTGCTCATCGAAAACAATCGAAGAACAAAATAATAGATAACTTTGTTGTATTAAATTATTCCAAAGAAATATGTCCAGAAAGACAAGTTATTGAGCGCCTCATTGAAACTTTGAAGTTTATTGCTAACCTAAACCAATTCAGTAAATTAAGGACAACATTTTACAAATTCTACAGCAGTTGCCTGAACATGCGGGCGATGGAGTTTGATCCTGTCATCAATTTGAGGCTGAGAGCCTGTCGCCCAATGCCTTGGGAATTGCCTGTTTTTATTTTGAATATTGGTGAGATGAATGCTAATGCCACGAAAACATTTAAATTGAATTTGACATTCATTGGACCTGGGAGAGTATTTTTATCTGCTAGAACTCGAACAGCAATACCCGGACTTGTTGCGTGGTTTGAGGACCTTCATATTAGTGGGTAAGATTGGTTTTCTAAACTTCACTTTTTATTTTTATTTTGACCTTGTTTACTAACTTTACTTAACGGGCTGCGGACCCGTGTCTGTAGTCTCTACCTGAGACACTGCAGCCGTCCGTCCTCTGCGATACCAGCACACTGCTTCCAGTTGTCCAAATCAAGCGTTCGGGCATCTTCGATGGCTTGGTCTTGCTTGGCTGGCGCATTATTATTATTCGCTCGATGTGAACATATGACCAAAATATCCAAATAAAGCAGGACTGGCAGCATCAAGGTTCCATAGAGCATGCATTTTGTCCTTCGAATGAGGAGTTTCGAACCCAATCAGTTTTGCCAAACTAAAGTGGCAGTGGTTTCCTAAGGTAATTCTCCGTCGGATCTCCACTAAAGTGTCATACGTCACATGGAGTTGATGTTTACGCCAAGGTACGCCTTAAATACCTATCTCGAATACCTGTTGCTATCAACAGTGACATTTTGCTCAAGGCGGTTGACAGATGTTTTTTTGCTTGTTGATAGCATGTACTTGGTCTTATCCTCATTAACTTCAAGGGCAACTAATTTCGCATATTATTTAATTGCCGTAAAGACCTCTAACACAGAACTTGTTTACATAAGAAAATGCTGAGCCAGGTAGCGAATTGAGAGAAAATATTAAAATTAAACCTTTTTCTTCGATGGAATCACTTCAAGATTAATTTTGAATTAATCCGAGCTTAACTCAAAACTACTTTCAATCTTTTCCAAATCGATTCACAGCAAATAAAAATTAAACTCAAAACCACTTCGTGGTAACAGACAGACCTCGTCTGCTGGTATTAGCATTATGAATGCTGTGTATTACATAGAGTGTATTAAAATGGAGAAGACGAACTTTTCATGAAAAGAACAAGAAATGAAAATAATGGAGTTGAAGCATTAAGAACCTTATTTTATATTAACACTGTTTTAATTATTGACTTATTGTATTCAATTTTAATTTTCTTTAATTAATTTTTAATTACATTATTTTATTTTTCACGGCATGCAACAAAGCTTTTAATAATCCAATCTTAGGTTGTGTTAGTCATCTGCCTTAGAATTTCTGTAACAGGACGACGGTTTTCGGCGGGTTCGGCGCTGGTTTCATGCTTGGCGATTGTATTTCCGTTGTCCTTTCAAGACCATCCGCTTCAAATTTTTCCAATCGTTCCGCTTTCTTTACAATTTTTATTTTAAAATTACTAAAAGAACGTGAATTTGTACTTATAATAATAAGTTCAAAATCAAATCATACCTTTTATCCTATACAGTTGAAAGAACTAGCTTATCATTTTCGTCCAAGAGGTCCTCATTGGAAGCACCACTTACACCGGTTTTATTTCATCATGTGTCCTTATTTTGTAAATCAATAATTAAATAAACAATCTATGGACTTATAAAAACATTTAAAAAATAAACTTACCATAGCGCTACGCCCCCAATTCTTCCAAGTACCTACCTAACTCTTCTCGGCATCTATTTCCGTTACAAGCCCATAACTTGCTGCCAATGATGCAATTTTATTCCATGCCTAACCTACGTACACTTTTGTCAGGTTTCCTGAAAGTTTGGCGAATACATAATATCATTTGTGCCAAATAATTCTTGAAGTTCAATCAATTGTCGTTCCTTCTCTTTTCTTCTTTTTTTTAAAGACGAGGTTATGATCTGGACTTATCATCCATCAATTTACTGGTCCGTCTGTGGGGTTCACCGTCATTTGTTCCTCCAGTGTCTATAAGGCAAACAAATATTACTATGTACTAACTCACCTAATTATTTCTCAGAATCAAAATTTGTTGTTAATCAACATTATTTTTGAAAGTTTCTCATTTTTCTGTTTTGTTGCCTGGTGAATTATTATTATTATTATTATAATTTTATTAAAGTGTAAGTAAATTACAAAATTAATAGCTTATGGAACTAGTGTTAGCTGCCAGGGCTTTCAACTAGGTAGAATAAAAGTGATAAGTGATAAGGTATTAGATAGATTTAACGAGATTTAGTTCGGCAAAAATGTTGTAAACTAGGTTAATACGAGTATTATTGATAGTGACGTTTGCTAGGAGGTTTGGTAGACTATGGTCTAATGCGTTTTTGCAAGTTGATATGACTTTTGGACACGACAGTAGGTGTGTCATGGAGAGGGTAAGGTTTTCTTCGCAAAGGTTCGCAAGGAGGTTCATTGTTGAATAGGTGTTTGTGCGTGATATATGAGTGGCCAAGTCTAAGTCTGATGTATGTTCATAACTTCTTTTGCGGGACGTTGCTGGGGTATATTGTTTTTACGCCATTTCGGTTAAAGTTTTTGTATGTGTCGCTGTAGTTTGTTCAATCAATTTTTTGTTTGTATATATTTCCAGTTTTCAAGGAGGTAGTTTTTGATGTCTTTTTTTGTTTTGTGGAAAGAACATTATCAAAGGCTCTTTTGCCGCTGATCTGGCTTCCTTGCCAGCTGCCTCGTTCCCACTGATCCCAGAGTGGCCAGGGATCCAAATTATTTTCAGTGACTTGCTGCTGGTGATTTTTTTTTTGTTGAATATTCTTCGCAGAAGTGATATGAAATGCACTTTTAGTGCTGCGTCATAACGTTTTTTAATGAATAGTATTCAGAAGTGTTTTACGCGTGCAGGGAAGGGGTAATAATATCACTTCAGGGTCCCAAAAATCAGCGCCTTTCGTAAAACGCGACTAAGGGGAGAAATCACATCTATGTAATTTTAACATCCAGGTGATCCCACCGAAATCGTCGTGTCGAAATCGTAAAAAAGAGGCAGGCCTAAAAACTACTGGACCATCACACAAATGCAGCACCAGCATTTGATTGGCCTCAGTGATGAAGTGGTCCAAAACCAGGAAACCTGCCGATATTTACTGAGGTCGTAGGTACCCCACTAACCAACGACCATACCACGTCGAGTTAATCGGCTCTCGTCAGATCACAGAAATTAAACGATGTTGGGCGCGGTTAGTACGTAGATGGGGGACCGTTTGAGAACAACCGCGTGTCGTTGGCCAGTCCCATCTACAGAGTTGAGGTAGATGATATACGTGGTATCACAATGGACCTAAATTGGTCTACGTGTGTCGGCTTCTGCCGACAGCCACATAAACCTAACCTAACCTAGGCACCCCACAGGCAGAACACGAGGGATGGAGTCATAATCAGTTTTTCAGTTTTTCTTTTAAGTGCGAAAAAAGCAAATCAAAACAACAGTTGTATTTTCCCTTTTCGTTGAACATCTATCTTTCTTATGTACAGCTGACATTTATGAATTTTTAATAAAAAAATAATGAAAAAAAAATGTTTTATAATATGACCCGTACGGTGCAGGTTCAATCCCCATGGGGAACAACAACATACGCCACCCAATAAAGGAGAGAAACGAATAACACCTTGTTTCTCCAACCTCTACACCAAAAAGAGAATTTCTGCCTGGTAGTTGGACCGTTACCGAGTCTGAGTGCTCTGGGATTTGGATTTCCTTTTTTTTTTAAAGTAAAAAAAAAGTAGAAGCCACTTTGGTCCTTCAATATACGAGTACAAATCGCGTTTTCCCACAGTAACGTACGCGGCTGTACCATACCTATAACGATCCAACAAATATAAGTACATAGTTCATCCAATAAGCTTGCATGAAATTAAATCCTCCAGATTGAATCCATATCCAATCCCATGTAAACGGACTAATGTAGGTAACCGTAACATATTATATTCTTTTTAGGTTACCCAGTTCATTTGTTTCGCTTTCACAAACACCAGATGCGAAGACATTGAAATTGTATAAAAATTTGCATGAACGTGACTTAGATTTCGAAATACCTCACCACCGATTACCACATGGTCATTCTTACGATTTGGACGAAAAAGGAACACATCAGCGAAAAACTCCGTTAGAAGAAATAAAAAAGATCAAAGAGCACTACACGGCTATCAGTCAGCCGTTGAGGGAGAAGAAAAATCCTCTCATTCTTGCAGAAATCTGCCAAACTACCGAAGACAATTTGGATAACTCAACATTCAAGCTAAATCTCACGTTTTCGGCACTCAATGAGTTTTATAAAAACGACCAGATCATTGAGGATTACTTGCTGATTGATGTAGGATTAATCCTTTTTTTTATTTCCTTTATTAAAACTTATATTTTAAAGGTACACCTTGGACCAACGTTGCCAATTTTACTTCAGGGACATGTGACCATCAAAGGAAAGACATCTGCCATATGAAATATTTTTTTTAAATTAAATACTTAACCATAAATTAACTTCACAATACATATTTAACACTTATTTGTTTTGAGTATGACTTTAACAATACATATCCAATTGCCGGTAGAAATAGTGAAAAATTGTCAACACAATAAAGGAGCTTCCCAATGCTGGACTGGCTGATTTAATCCATCCCCAAATACTGAAATTGATAACCAAATTAATTTTTAGTTATCTTTTTTGCAAAATAATTCTACTTATAATCATCGGGATAGAATTGAAATGGTTCTGTTGGCATTTCACCGCAATTTGTTATGACTACTGGTTCAAGAGGAATATCTTCAGTATCTGTTTTGACCTAAAATGAAAATGAAGCATCCAACAGTGTAATTATAACAATCGCCTAATTCAATTGAAACACAACGATTAATTTTACCAATACTAGGCACAAGCTATTAAAAAAGAACACAGAAGCCTTGCATTTTTTTATGTTTACACGCAACGTAGGGATGTTTCAGCACACTTGTATAATGAAAACAATTAAACAACGTCATGTATCGGCAACCCATACACAACTTCTGCAAGGCATTCTATCAGGGCTGTCATAGCATCCCATTCCATATCTACACAGGTCGCAACAATAAGTCTGTAACGCACGTGCTCAGTTTTCGTATGAATTAAAATGTATAAGCCAACTAGTGAGCACCTACTTCTTCACACGGAGTAGGTGGTCTCATATTTACATCATACCAACCTCAATAGTATTTGAAAACATAGGGACGGGCTACAGTCCGCTTGGGCGAACTGTTGGATACCCTATTCTTATTCCTATCCCTCATAAGTGGGCGTGACAAAAGTCTAAGTATGGTTGAATTGTTAAGAACGCTCTACATATTTTCTTATATAACATTTAAAGGATTTTATCAAAAAAACGCTCCCTAGCTCAAACTTAGGTGTTTCAATAAAATTGTTTTATTTAATTGTGGGCGTGTCAGTAGGCGGATTTTAAAAAAAAACACACATGAGAATAAAGGGCCCCTAAAGAGTATATATTATAAATTTCAGCTCCCTAGCTCAAACTTTGAATTTTCAAAAAAAAAAAAAAAAAAATTGTGGGCGTGTCAGTGGGCGGATTTTAAAAATATTTACACATGAGCATAAAGGGCCCATAGAGAGTATATATTATAAATTTCAGCTCCCTAGCTCAAACTTTGGATTTTCAAAAATTAATATACCCTTAGAATAGGTTATAAAAAAATTGTTTTATTTATTTGTGGGCGTGTCAGTGGGCGGATTTTGAAATTTTTTTATCCTGAGCAGTTTTAGGAGTCATAGATCATATATACAAAATTTCAGCTTTCTAGCTCAAAATTCGATTTTTTCCAAAATTTAGTTTTTTTGAGTTTGTGGGCGTGTCTGTGGGCGGATTTCAAAAATTCGTAAACTTGATTATTTCGGGACCCTAGAGAGTATATGGTTAAAATGTCAGCTCTCTAGGTCCAGTTTAAAGGCCTAATTTTTGGCTACAGACGGACGGACGGACGGACGGACGGACATGGCTAGATCGACATTACTATCGATGCTGATCATAAATATAGTAACTTTTAGGGGTCTACGGGCAATATTAAGGTATGTTACAAACTATGCGTCAAAATTAATATACCCTTAGAATAGGGTATAAACATAGGGACGGCCTACAGTCCGCTTGGGCAAACTGTTGGATACCCTATTCTTATTCCTATCAGACACCTAGAGAGTATAAATATTATAAATGTCAGCTCCCTAGATCAAACTTTGGTTTTTCAAAAATAATTTTTTTTAAAATTGTGGGCGGGTCAGTGGGCGGATTTTGAAAATATTTACACATGACCATAAAGGGCCCCTAGAGAGTATATATTATATAGCTCCCTAGCTCAATCTTTGGTTTTTTAATAAAATTGTTTTATTTAATTGTGGGCGTGTCCAGTGGGCGGATTTTAGAAATTGTATCTCCCGATCAGTTTTAGGATTCATAGATCATACATATGTATATAAAAAATTTCAGCTTGCTAGCTCAAAATTCGATTTTTTCGATAAATTGTTTTTTTGAGTTTGTGGGTGTCTGTGGGCGGATTTCAAAAATGCTTAAACTTGATTATTTCGGACCCTAGAGAGTATATGGTTAGTTCCAGTTTAAAGGCCTAATTTTTGCCAACAGACGGACGGACGGACTTGCGGACGGACATGGCTAGATCGACATTACTATCGATGTTGATCATAAATATCCACCCCTATGGTGGAATCCGTCGGGTCTGAGATTCACTTCACTTATTCGATTCACGTGAACAGAAAATTGTTATCGTGGGATCCGTCGGATACTCTCCCTTACGAACCACTATTGGTGATTAGGAAATTCAATTGTGATAGCTCATTTCAAACACATTTGTTTTGTAAAAATTAATTTCAGTGAAAAGAAAATAAAAACTGCGGACGTCAAATGCATGGATAGATTCGATCCGATCGTTTTCCACGATACATTGAATTTCATTCACGTTCCTGACATGTGGATGGTTCACGTCTGCGGATTACACGATGAAAATTGTTCACTATTAGCGGATCGTTCCCCCCGACGGATTCCACGATAGGGGTGATAGTAACTTTAGGGGTCTAGGGCAATATTAAGGTATGTTACAAACTATGCGTCAAAATTAATATACCCTTATTCCAACGTCCGTGTTCTATTTTCTATACATGCATTTTTCAAATGTGTCTCGGCACATTTATCTCCATGAACAGCAGATTTAATGTTTGATGGCATGCGAATGCAATCAATAGTGCCTCTTGCTGACCGAAAGTGATACCTCTTTTGCCATTCTTGTTTTCCATGTCGCAGTTCACCAGTCGAAGGGAATTCAAATCAAATATTTAACTTTCGAACTAATAACGCAATCGCCAGACAAACATTCTTATATACCACGGACTCATGTACTCCAATATGTTCAACAATACCACTCTGAAAACTTAAGATATCTTCTATGCGCCGAAGAAAAATACTCATTTGTTAACTGTGTGATAGTGCACCACCCCCTATTTTGAAAGAATTTCCAAGAAAATAATGGGTTATGGAGTCGACTTTTACTTTGCTGAAAAGGTATTAAACCCGATACAGTTCAAATGCAATGCAGTTCGTCATGTGAGAAGAAATGGAAATACACATGTGACGACAACGAGTCAAGTAGAGTCAACCCTCGTTTAATGCGGTATTTTCACAACGCAAATTTGCTATAGCGCGATTTAAAAATTACGGCACACACTGCGGTCTTTAATAATGCAGAAATGTATGTACGTATCGCATTTCTGTGCATCGCATTGGCTGGCTTACTGAAATTCCCGCCTGGTTTTTGTTTATTTCTGAAGTTTTTTCGTGTCTGGTAGGTAGGTACGTGTTTGGTACGATAGAAAAGCTTTTTTGTTCTTGTTTATAGCAAATCTAGATGTTTTTTGTGGTAAACGTAACCTCAGCTGTAGTATGTAGCCCTAGTATCGTATTACGCGCTTTTTCTAGAGAACGTAACTACCGCATTATACGAGGGCTAACTGTATACACTTACTTGCAGTGAAGACGCATAATCTTATCTTGGACAGTAGTGGTAATAAACGGAAAATGGAATTTGTAAATGTTAAAGTTGCCGTGTATATATTTTATTTACTTTTTCTCAGAACAAATCTTAAGAAAAGAAAACCTTACACTCAAAAACTCAAAGTGGCTGTATGTTTACCAGCAAACTGCACCTATATGTGGATACACGCACTTAATGTGTTTCCGCCAACAAAAGTCGGTTTACATTTTTGACCAAATTAATTAACAAACGTTAATTTTGATATGAAACTTGACAAATCCGTTCGCGTACTGTGAAAGAGGTTATAAATGAACGAAAGAAAAATGTACTTTCGTTCGTTTTTCTCCACTTAGAATTAAGGCTAAAATAAACACTGTCAAATGATGAAATCCTATGAGTTTGGCAGCAAAACTGAGAACGGGTGCTTAGTTTTGAAATAAACTTTGATGTTTTTCAATTTTCTCTCGTTTCATTCTCTCTAGATTTTGAAGATTTGACAGTTTTAAATCGTCTTCCATATTTTGCTATAGGTTTCAGGAACCCTAAACGTCAACGTCAGTGTCAACAATGTGATCTCTGATCTCTTATCGCATTGACAATTTATGCCATACCTAAGGACCTACCCTTCGAAATCTTTGTGGCAGACAAATTGTAAGTCTTCTCGATAACACCCTTTTGAAATTTTGTTGCTATAAGAAACAAAATTACGAATAACGTAGTACGCGTACGCGAACAGACCTCAGACTCATTTCAAGTTTGCAGTCAATTTCTTTCAAACAGGTTTTGATAATGCAACGCCGAACTATTGTTTGATGACCTAAATACGAAGACTATTTTAGAAATTCAGCCTTTAGTCTTCAAGCGAGCTGTTAACTTGTTTTGTCAATCACGAGGTCATCTTTTTGTCAAGGAAAGGACATTCAAATGTTCTCGTAGAACTCACTTGCCATCTCTCACAGAATTCTTGGTAGATATCCTAATCTTCGCTACGAAGGATTGAAAAGTTTATCGTTCACTTGGATTCAGTAAAACCTCGACTTCTGAAATTCATATCGAACATTGCCGATAGTACTTTCAGCGTTCATAGCGAAATATCCAGTTAGACGGATTAGCCGGAAAGGATGAGCGATTATTTCCTAGAAAAAATAGCTAGTGCCTATTTTATATTTTTAAAATACAAAAGTAGCTTTCAAGTTTTAGGGGTGGAAAATGTTTCTAAAACGAAGCCAAACGTAGTGTGTGCGTTGCAAAACTTATATTTTCCCCTTATGTGTCCACATATTCTAATACTAATATATTATAAATTCTCACATTCTGTATTGCATATACGGAATCCATTCCTTCCATAACCTTTCCAAACACAACGTGCTTTCCATTAAGCCACTTTGCAGTTACAGTCGTCACATAGAATTGGCATCCATTGGTGTTCGGGCCACGATTCGCCATTCCCAGATAACCCGGTCGATTGTGTTCGATTGTCAGGTTTTCGTCGTCAAAATAATCTCCATATATACTTATAGATCCAAGACCGTTTCCAGAAGCAATATCACCACCTTGAATAATAAATCGATCGATCACTCGATGAAATCTTGAACCGATATAGGTCGTTCCATTAATTCCTCTTAAACAGATTTGTCGAAAGTTCTCCACGGTTCTAGGAGCTTCCTCCCCAAATAACCCAAAAACTATTCGGTCCAATGGTTTTTTGTTAACTTTAATATCCATATAAATTTTTGACGTTACCAAAAAACTCCGACTATTTACACTTGCCAAAATGCAAAGAACGATAAAGAACTCGAGTTTCATTTTCCCAAACAGAATATATGTGTGACTTTGAGTGTGACTATTGACCAAGTGAGGACGCCCAACGGTGTATGATTATTTTCCACACCTACGGAAGCCGTATATAATTCGATGACTGGGATATTGGAAAATTGATTTTGTGCTAAGCCGATTTCTAGACCACGTCGAATTAAAGAAAATACGTCAACATTATATTGTAATGTTATTGGGCTATAAAGGTTGATAAAATATAAATTTGGCCTAATACGAGTAAAGTAAAAAAAAAATCTAAATGCAATATTACAAGAAACATAATCATAACATTTAAACAAGTTATTCGCGTCAGAACCCTTTATAAGTGCTTTATATCTGGACCAATGAGTAATGCTAATAGTCTAAGAGCGCACAGAAAACTTTGGGTGTGAGATATAACCGAAATGAAGTGCACGAATGGCCCGTACGATAACTTTCTCGCTTTTATAGGAAATTTATTCGAATCACATTTTTTCATTAGGTATTTTCTATACTAGTAAAATCAGAAAAAAAAGAAACGTAACAATGTCGATTACATGTAGATGGCTATATTTGAATTGTCTTAATTGCATTTGTCAATAGATAAGTTAAAGAAACATCTTGAAAATTTTATTTTATTCCTTTCAGCATAGGCCGGATATAGGCAATGAAAGTATAGTCGCTCGCAAATTGACTAAAATACGGCGGATTCATAGGCCTAATTTCCGGTTGAAGCAGACATAGCGGTAACTGGCATTGTGATTGTGATCTTAGGAACGGTTTTTGATTTGTCATAATAGCTTTTGATCTTAATGTGTCTATTTAAAGCAAATTAATCACTTTAACCATTGTTGAGCTATTGGCATGTTTCGAAAGTATCGTTGTTTTAGGCTTTTGGTAAAAACTGAGTATGCCGTTTTCTTACATTTGGTAGTATTTAAAACACCAACAGAGATAGATCTCTCTATCGTTAAAGCTGTTGTTGAGAAAAGTGAGGTTTGATTTTTGAAAAACATTCTTTTGCGAAAATCTGAGTAGGTATGCCATGTTCTTTCATTTCATCAAAAGCATTAGAGCCGTTTTAAAGAAAAGTGATGGTGTTCAAAATTTTAGCGAGTAAAAGAAAAATTTTAAAAATTATAAATAAAAAATATTTGTAGCTAATATATCAAATTTCCTTGAAATAACGTTAGCTTTCTAATTAATTTTCCAAAACCAATATAAGTACTTTGAAAAAACCGAGTAAAACAACTTCTGACACTCAACCCAGATCTCAAGACATTAAAATTGATCAAAATCTTTAGTACCTATTCAAAAAACTTATATGAATAAAAAAAGTGATAAAATATTTCAAACATTTTTATATACAAATTCGTGCCAAATAGTAGTGTAAGTGTAAGCCAAAAGTAATGTAAGTTTTCTGCAAAATAACTTGACCCGTTTTTGAGATGTTAGCATTTTTGTAAACCACCTATTGCCCATGCTCGTCTTCGCTTAACAGCAGCGGAAATACAATCGGAATGCCAAACCATCGCCATCTTATTACCATTAGCTAATGTCAAACGAGGAAGAAAGTTTTCTTTTTGGATTTAACCTCACCATCTCCTGGACGACTTCGCGAAAAGGCTTGGTAATAAATATTTCAAAAGCAAAGGATACACCCATGTTCTGCATTTCGATCGAAATCGAATTCAATTCACTTTTCAATTTCACTCGGAATGAAATTTGGTGTTATGCATTTCGATCGTCTTAGATTTTTTCGAATTCACTTTCGAATTGTCAAAGACCTAAACAAACAAAATGTTTGCATTTAAGTCAACATGGATGAAATAGTTTTAGCAATTGTCAATAAAAAAATGCTGGATTCGCACTTAAACCATTCGTAATAACTCCCTACAGATTTGCTCCAATTCACAATATTCATATCGATCGAAATGCAGAACACACAATTTCACTTTCACCTTGCAAATTCACAAAAAGTGGAATGCAGAACATGGGCCATAAACTAATTTTGTAAGTTTCATTCAGATCAAAATAATTCTATGAATTTAAAAATAACAAATTGGATTTTTACCGCGTTTTTGTCTGACGATTCAGCAAAAATTTTCCCAACAGCACCGTTATTCGAATATATTCGCAAAAACTGAAAATACGCAAATACGAAGTTTGAAGTTAATTTGTCAACCCATTGTGGCTGGAGCCTCGGTGACAGACGCACAGACACATTTTTTGGACTTCTCGTCGTTATATCATACCTCACTCAGTTTGAGTTGGAAATTCCAGCACGAATGCAATATCTTTCTCTTTAAAATATATACTAAAGTATACGAGATAGTTAAAAAGGTAATGCTTGCTTATGTCATAATAGACTGTTAAGAACGCTTCTTGTTTAAATTGATATTATTTGTTAAACCAATTAATTCAGGTTTCATTTTAGAGAGTAGGTTTGTGTGATTTAAAAAATGTAGATCTAAGACTTATCAAATGTGGCATTACGTGTGCCGGACTTTTTAAAGACTGCTAAAAAAAACATTTCCGGTTTAACCATATTATAACCCCTGCAGGAGATGACCAGGCCATCTTTCATAAAAAATATGAAGGGTCAAGTCTTTTTAATGTGGCTGACACGACTTCGAAATCGCGAAGGTATTGTTATAACCGAAAACGATATATACCTCAATATTGGTAATGATTCCCTGATTACTTAAACAAGAAGGTTTAAGTCTAATAGGACTTTTCTAAGCGATTCGAAACTGGGAGGACTGCCAATATTCATTGAAGTTATACCGGCTAACCACACAGGTGAACCAATAGAAATGCACTAAAGAGGGAAGGTTATGATCCATTTAATCCGGATAATAGCTTCGCCGTGAAGGAGGAGGATGATAAAAGAATAAAAGAGCGGACCCGCCTTTCTCATTGCCTGACTAATTAAAAAGGTTTTAAAGCTCGAAAACAATACAAAAATGATTCCACTATCAATTTTTCTACAGTGCGCATACATGACTAAACGTTATATACCTCAAAATAAAGGGAAAGCAAACTTTCGCATTGCCAGATCATTTTAAAAAGTTTGCATTAAAAACCTTTTGAACTTGTCAATCTCTCAGTGAACGAGTGAGGACTTCAATATGTTATCGAAGATCAAATAAACGCGTTGGGTTGATGTGTTACGAATACAATTTTCTATTGTACTAGGATAATTCTAAAGTACAATATGTAATTAAATGAAGAAAAGGCATTTTTCTTCTGATATTCTTCTGTTTATTTTGAGTTATGAAATCATTTTAGTGTTTATATTTGCAAATACACTGAACAATTGTGCATGGAAATTATTATTTATTGATTTTATTTAGTCTACCAGCCTTTTGCGTTAAATTTTCTTGTGAGCTCTTTTCAAAATCTAGCTCAGGATTCTTTTTTCCGATCGGAATTTGGCAAAATATTGTTATTTTATGATCATTTAAAGTACAAATATACTTTATTTCTACTATTTAAGTATTCTTTGAAAAAAGGCGAAGGCAGTGTTTGGTGGTGTGAATATTTTTGTTTGGTACATATTATGCTTCGAATATGGTTCGGTGACCATATTCTTAGGAACAAAACACGAGACAAAAAAATTTTCACTTTTTCACAAAACTCTTGTACAGTTTGGATTATTGGATTTCTTATTGAAGAAAAGAATTGCTTAAAGTGAAAATAACAATAAACAATAATAAAATCTTCATGACTTAACAAAATCCAATTTATTAAAGTGAAACTTCACTAAGTAACAACACTAATAACTTTGTAATTAATTATAAATAATAATGTAGTGCATTCATTCACATTAAGTAAAACTAGGTAGCAAAAAACAGTAATTTGTATTCTCTAATATAATTATACACTCTTAAGTCTACAACTGAACGTCAAATTTGAGGAACTTTTTATAACAATTGAAACTTTTGGATGTTTGTCAGACGTTCGCAATAGGCGGAGTAGAGAAAAAAACAAAAGGTGGCAATTGGCCCGGCGTGATTTGAACCTGAGATCCTTTGATTAGTATTATAAAACATCAACCACTGAGGCAAACGCCCACTATTAACAATTTATTTTGTTATTTATTAATAATCTAATGATAATAAATATAATATTTTCTGTTGGTGTCAATAACTATATGATAACTATTGATGTTTTTAGTAAGCTTTTTAAAATATGGTGTTCCAAGCATATTTTTAATAATAAAACTTAATTTTACTAAAACTTATTTATTGACCGAATTCCATCTCTCCGATTTAATAAAACTCGGGCTAGAACTAGAGGCTTAACTCCTATTCATTTATTCACCTAATTCTGAGGCTACAAAACTCCGATTTTGGAACTACAATAGTTCTAACTAGCACTCGGCTTTCGTTGGCACCTGGTTTGCACGCGGTTTCGACGTCATTTGTTGTGGACGATTGAATTTGTGGGTCAAATTTGCAAATACATTTATTATTTAGCAATCAGAATTCTCACATGTAGTTTTTTGTTCGGAATGTTTTTACCAAATAAATTTAAACATTTTGTTGAATAGTTTGTGCTGTTAGAGCGATTTGCGCACATGTAGCAGCGGGATCTACTTATGATACTCTACTATATTCACACTTTTTAAGTCTACAAAAAAACAACAATTGCATCAACCCACCAATTTTATCAATGAAAATAAGAGGAGGCCTGTCGATATTTTCCAATGTCGAACCGGTAGCCTCACGGTCATTAAGGGAGAAGAAGCAGTTCTCTTTCAACATCTTTTTTCTCTATTATTCTGGTATTTCACTTATGTCATACATCAATTTATACTTCAGCACAATTAATCAATAATCAAATTCTCATTCAGTATTTCCCTATTTCGTCTATAATTTTCACTACCGTCATCCATCGCTTCAAATCCCACTACTTCATCGCTGTTCAAAAGTACAATGTCTTACGTGCTCTTGCGACACCTGTTACATTCAGGCTAGGATTCGAAAAGATAAAACCGTATTTTAATCTTTATTAGTGCTATATCAATGTCTTGTTGTCGCTAGTTCTGGTAATTCACTTATGTCATACAACAATTCAGTATATACCTCAACACAATTAATTAACAATTAAATCTCTTATTCAGTATTTCTTTCTTTTCTCTATACTTTTCACTACTGTCATTTATCGCTTGAAATCGCAGTCATCGCTGTTCAAAAACTTATTTCTAAAAGTATCAACAACTTTTGTGTCCCAAGAGAAAAGTTATCGGAATACGTGGAAAATTTCGGGTCTTGTGGAAATTGATGAGCCAAATGACGGAATTTTTAAGAAGAGAAATGGCCAACAAAATCATTGGTCCCATCATCATTGGCAAGGTTTGCAAAGCAAACGTACTGCAAAGCAGGAAACACTGCGCAAATTGAAACGAAAGTTTTCTGCAAAGCATGCGCTTGCAAAGCATATGGGCCCATTCATAAATGCAAGGTTTGCAAAGCAAACGTACTGCAAAGCAGGAAACACTGCGCAAATTGAAACGAAAGTTTCCTGCAAAGCATGAGCTTGCAAAGCATATATTAGATGTTTATGAACAAACAACTGCGAAAAAATGGAATTTACGTCGACCGCTGTCATTTTAAGAAATAATCTGATAGATTGTTCTCAAAACTAAACTAAACTTACTTATCTGTTGTATTTTCATCCATTTTCAACAAAATTAAAAATTAAATTACAGCAACAAAAAGAAATTAAAAAGCAATACGATTCTGAAATCTGCGCGATTGCGCTCAAAATTGCGCAATAAATAAAACTCTACTACATTTATGAATTCTCTGCTTAGCAGTGATAAAAATGTATGCATTTGTGAATTCTCTGCTTATCATATCTTGCGCAATATTGCATTTATGAATGGGCCCTATATTAGATGTTTATGAACAAACAACTGCGAAAAAATGGAATTTACGTCGACCGCTGTCATTTTAATAAATAATCTGATAGATTCTTCTCAAAACTAAACTAAACTTACTTATCTGTTGTATTTTCACCCATTTTCAATAAAATTAAAAATTAAATTACAGCGCAATGACAGGTTATGCAAATGCAATACGATTCAGGTTTCAGAATTGCGCTCAAAATTGCGCAATAAATAAAACTACTACATTTATGAATTCTCTGCTTAGCAGTGATGAAAATTTATGCATTTGTGAATTCTCTGCTTAGCATATCTTGCGCAATATTGCATTTATGAATGGGCCCATTGTATCGCCTTCAGATAAACCGCGCTGTTTAAGAGTTAAGTTCTCAATATATAATAACTTATTGAATGTCGGTTTTAAGTTCCAGAACAGCAGACAGCCTTTGTTTAAATAATAAACAAACAACAGACCGAAGGCAAATCCAGATCCAGCCCCAATGCTGACTAGGACTTCACAATAACACAAGGTGTTATTCGTTTCCCTCCTTTAGTGGGTGGCGTAGGTTGTGGTTCCTTATGCGGATTGAACCTTCACCTACTACTCATCGAAATTGCCCAACTATTCTCGATGGTTCTTGTGATAGAGAATGTTCGAGAAGAGTTGCTGTATTTGTTTATGACAATTCAGACTGAGCAACCGTCTGCTTTCAAATATCGTTACATAGCTCTCGGCTAGATGGCGCTGAGTTTCACTGTTTGTATAGGCATACTTCAATTTGTATACAACATATCTTGGCACGTATGTATAGTGCCTACTTTAAATACTGTTACATCCAGGCTAGGATTCGAAAAGATAAAACGTAATTCTATTAAAATAATCTTTATTAGTTCTCTTTCAATTTAATTATTGATTATTATTCTAATAATTTACTTATTTAATTCAAAAATTCACTTTCACAATTAATCACTTTAAATAAACAATTACTTTTCCCTTATGCAATACTTCCACTTTTTGTCTATACTTTTCACTACTGTCATCATTGTAAAGGGTTTTTCAACAGGGACGCTACAAAAGTAGAGCGACAGGGACAGCAAACAACGCAGAATTTCTTGCCGCTCTTTTGACATTTCTCTATATCAACTAATTACATTAGTTAATTATACCAGCTAATTACACCAGCATTCAGCACAATTCAGCGGCAGCCGAATAAGAAGAAGGAGATGCGACGATCCCACAGAAAGAGACAACAACAAAAGAGAATCATGTATAAAAGATTCGAGCATTATGCAGTTATTATTATTAGTTTCACGGCGTCATATAGAGACATTCCTTATCGTTAGTTGTAATAAATAGTTTATCGTTTTAATAGTGATTGTGTTTCCTTTGCCATTGACGGCACAACCAGCTATAGACGATCGACGGGGTCGCCATCTGGTGGTCTAACATGGCATGTTACCTTCCACATGCCAATGCACAAACCATTATATGGATTGCAAAACTCTATCGCATTCATGTTCATCCAATTCCCCAAAAAGAATGAAGATGAATGTTTGTTTACATTTGGAAATGGTTCGGTGGCTCTGGCTTTGTCGTTAGAAAAGGATGGATAATGATAGCTTTTAATATAGCAAGAAAGACACCAGTTTCGTGTTTTGTTTTCATAAATACATGATTGCAGGTGTTTTGTAGTGACTGCATTGCAAATTGTTCACCTATGCGTGTAAAAATAAAATAAAATTATGGTATTACCGAAATTGGTGGAAAATTGTATCAGATATTACTTTTTCTTGTTATTTCGTTTTTGCGCAGGTATATGAGAAGAAAGAAGAAAGACACAGGTAGCGTTGTTGGTTGACGGTAGGGCGGAAAGGTGAAGGAATAATATCGGGTAGACTTATGCCATATTATTTGTTTGCTCTGAACTCTGATTGAAGTTTGGGGTAGGTTATGTTTTCTGGTATTTAATACTATTGGTATGTATGTGTATGATGATGAAATGATTTTTTGTTATAATTTATATTTGCAACTTGCAAGTAAAAAATGGATATACATATGTATATTCATATTTAAAGGTAGTGGCGATGGTGGATAAAGAAAGGTGGGAGAATTGTCATCGAGAAGATTGATGGTATAGGTACCTACCTATTATTTGTTGGCTTCGATGAAAGTTTGGGGTAGGTTATGGCATATTGCAATTAGACCATCACAACCTGTGACTTGTTTCTTTGTATTCAATACAATTAGTGTCTGTGTTCACATCGGTGAAGGAGATTCGAATTTCAACAATGAGGATTCCCAAATGGTTTATAAACCATATTTGCATGTGAAAAAATATTAATTGAGGCAGAGATAAAATAAGATAAGACAAGTTATAGTGTGTGTACGAGCAAATGCTCAGCTTGTCATAATAGCTGCGGGTATTTATGAACAACTGAAATTGGTTTATTTATTGGTCTTGTAAAAGGACATGCAAATTTGCGAGTACATGTTCCCAGCTACACTGCGAACGATCCTTAAGATTTTCCACTTTAAAAAAAAATTGTTGATATTTTAGGACCCGTCAATTGAAATTTGCCACTTTTCAATTTTACAAACTAACTTACTGAAGTGTTGACTTGTTGGTGCTGCTTGCCTGCGTTGGGTCGAAAACGAAACGTTATTTAAAAAATGTTCGAAGTTCAAACGAGCGTTCGAAGGCCTCGTAGGGTTCACATTGGGAGTATTTAAATTCAAATTGTACAATCTTCCAACTAAGGTATCTCTAATAGACTGCATTTCAAGAATGAAAACTCGTTGGTTTGCCTCGAGTCTGTGGCTTCTTCTTGAAAAGATGGACGATGTTATTATCATCACAATTGTGGTTATCTACCAGTTGTGGTAAAATCTTATCCTGGCATAAGCCTACACAAGTCCCAGGTGGAGTACGACTAACTATTGGCCTGGATTCCATTGCTCCTGAACTTACTTACTTAACGGGCTCCCGACCCGTGAAGAGTCTCTCCCTGAGACACAGCAGCCTTCCATCCTCTATGCATAATTTGGGGTCAGCGGGGTCGGTGTGGTATTATTAATATTATTATTATTTTTTCTTTATTTTTCACTGATAACAAAACGTGTGCAAGTTATACTTTACTTAAAAATACGGACATGGCTATGTTGCCGTCTGCCGGTCGGTGTGGTACAAGTGGTGGTAAGTGGTACACGGACGGCTCGAGGACCAAGGAGGGAACTGGTGCAGCAGTGTTTGGGCCAGGAACTAAGCACTACGAATGCATGGGCAAATGTGCCAGCATCTTCCAGGCGGAAATATGTGCCATAGACAGGTGCGTTCGAATCAACCTCGAGAAAACTACAGGAATTGCAACATAGCAATAATGTCTGACAGCCCAGCAGCCATAAAAGCTCTTGACGCCTACATCATCAAGTCAAAACTCTTGTGGGAATGCCTACACGGACTGAATAGACTAAGCAAGAATAACAGAATTTCCATCTACTGGGTACCTGGCCATGTTGGCATTACAGGCAATGAGGCAGCGGACTCTCTGGGAAGAAAAGGGGCAGAGGAACCCTTCATAGGATCTGAACCGTTCTGCGGGATAGGAGAACACACCCTACGCGAAGAGTTCAGGAGACTGGAGGAAGAAACAAGGGCTAAAACCTTTCTCAACCTCCAAGGTCTGAGGCAAGCAAAGAAACTCTTAGGAAACTACAACCAAAAGAGATTCAAAGCTTGTATCAGCCTTAACAAAAACAACAGTGAAACCGAAGAAAATCCAGACCACATACTGAAATTTTGTGCGTCACTGGCCCACAAAAGGATGAGATATTTGGGCAGGCACCAAATAACAGACAAGGACATTCTCAGATTCATCAAAGAAACTGGACTGGACGCTGTGCTCTAAGGAGTCTGACCTGCCAAGGATAAATCAGAGCAATATCTCGACACGCTTCACAAAGAAGTATCGAGAGAGGGCTCTGAAAGAGGGCATGAACCTCTCCGAGGCACAAGCAGGGGGACACAATAGACCAATAGGTCGCAGTGTAATATACCCTAACTAAATATTATTAAATATTAAGATGTCTATCTTGGTAAACAGACGGACTGTGCAAATCAATGTACACAATACGAACAAGACTGTATATAATTGGCAACTATAGGTAACATAGTAGCAACATAGTCCAGTGTAATAACTACCAGACAATGGACTAGGTATACTATAAAAGAGTTAGGATTTAAATATTATAAAAATATTCATATGCACAACTTATCCTTTCACGAATAAAATTAGACCAATGTGAATACAACAAGCAGTTCAACTCTTTCTGATATCCAATAGTCGCCACGCGGATTACAATTAAAACTATGAATATATCGGGACTGACTAATAAGTCATACTCAACTTGAACCGCCAAGAGACACAATAGAACACTCTACAATTGCTGGAGCTTAGCTAAAAGCTCTAGAGTTAGCGAGCATAATCTTTGAAGTGACGTTCTTAATGCCTCGAAGTAGGTATATCTATTGTTAGAACATGTTTAATGCAAAAGAGAAACAAGCTAGCAGCCTCCATTAAGCAAAAAATACCAACAATTGACCTTCCTCAATGCTTCATTGAAAAGGTATATATATTTTAAAGTCCATGTAGGTACCTATACCAACATTTTCACATGTTGATTAAAGATAAATAAGATTGTGCAATACTCCTATAAAATGTGTCGTTCATCGAATTTAGCAATCTAGCTCCACGCAAAACAACGAAAATTCTTACTATCCATATAAATATTCATCGTAAAGGTACCTACCTATTGACCAAGAAGTGGTGGTGCGGCATGGCACAATACTGACAAAAAATAAATTATGTCATTGCTTTATAAACTAGATCGAATATTTCTAAATCAATTACAAAAAAAAATATAGAAATCGGTACCTTTTGCGACAAGATATAGCCGAAACAGTGCGAGTCTAAAATGCGATAAACTCATTTGATGAAAAATACCGAAATCAAATTTTATTCAATTTTTCCTTTCAAACGAATCGCTTATCAATCATACATTCTACTCGCATAGGTACGAAGAAGTCAGATTTCTTATTTTTCCATCATCTCCCTCTCATCAAACATACTACTTGCCGAAGCGAAGGCAACATTGCAAATCATCAAAAGTATTCGGCTGTTACACAGAAAAATAAATAAATACTAACCCTTCCATAAAAATGAAAATCATATGGCATGACCAGAGAGTCGATAATGCGACATCCATTATCCATACAAATTATTTTACTTTAATTCCATCATAAACCTCTGCTTCTTGCAAATCCTACATTCTACCTGTGTTTCGAAACAACAAAAATGCCTATGCTCCTTCTTACAAAGAAAAAAAATATCCATACAAACATGGAATTGCAATTATGAAAAGGCGTACAAGGAAAACAAATTTCCTCATTCTGCATGACCTATCTCACTTTCACAGTTGCACGTTAGCTACCTAATTTGTTATCTAGCTAACGCCATAACTAAGTAACTAACGTCGTTAAATTAGCTGCGCTAAAAATGCAATCGATTTGGTGGTTAGCTATCATAATAGGCGTTTTTCTTTTTTAGCCCCGAGCGGGGAACAGAGCGGGGCCCGAGCGATCAGAGCTCGCTCCGAGCTGAACATAACCTGAGCGCTCCGAGCTAATTAAGAAACAGAATTGGGCACTGAACTGTCATTAGATATTTTTTTTCTCTTAATTTTCAAAATAGTCAGGATTGCTTCTGAAATTGGTGTTTGTCAAGGATTGTTCCATTTAAATTGTAATTTCTAGTAAAAAAAACTATGGAAAAAGCACAAAATAATGAATGAAGTCAGCCGCGCTCAGGTTTTCGCTCGATGTGCTCGGTCATTTTTAATCGAGCTCATCGAGCGAGCCCTGAGCTAGCTCAGAGATAAAAAAGAAATACAAATTTTGTGCTCAGAGCGCTCCGAGCTAAAAAAGTAACACAGTTCTTTTTTTGACAGCTCAGTGCCCCGCTCGGAGCTAAAAAAGAAAAACGCCTAATGACAACTTATTTTAGCTATTAGTTGCAGGTTGTGTAACTAAGCTCGTTAGGTTGCCAAAGTTAGTTGCGGATGACAGCTAAAAGTTGGTTAGCTTTTTAGCTGTAGCTTTTTAGCCGTCTAGGTAATAACTTATTAACTAAATCAAAATGTTTTATTTTGCTATAATGGTGATAATTTATTGGGATTTATTATGCATATTGCGTTTAAAATAAAAATTCATTGAATATCCCTTTTATTTTACATCAGGCTATTTTACAAAGAGGTCCTTGGAGCACAATAAAGGTCCTTTAAACCCGAAAAAATTGTATTTTCCCAAAATGTCTTTAGGAACAACACGCTATATCTGTGTTTATTGTTATTTGACTAAGAGGTCCTTGCAACAAACAAAAAAGGTCCTTGAAAATCGAAAAAGGGATATTATTCCAAAATATCATTTGAGCCCACACGGTATATCTGTGCTCAGTGTTATTTGACTAAGAGGTCCTTCCAACAACAAAGAAGGTCCTTAAAACTTGGAAAGAGGATATTTTTCGAAAATATCATTTGAATCCACACGGTATATCTGTGTTCAATGTTATTTGACTATGAGGTCCTTGCAACAACAAAAAAGGTCCTTAAAACTTGAAAAAATGATATTTTTCCAAAATATCATTTGAATCCACACGGTATATCTGCGTTCAATGTTATTTGATTAAGAGTTTTTTGGAACAACAAGAAGGTCCTTAAAAGTCGAAAAAGGAAAATTTTTCCAAAATGTCTTTAGAAACGGCAGGGTATACATTAGTTCAATGTTATTTGAATAAGGGGTTTTGTTGTTGGAAGGACCTCTTAGTCAAATTACACTGAACACAGACATACCGTGTGGGCTCAAATGATATTTTGGAATAATATCCCTTTTTCGATTTTCAATGACCTTTTTTGTTTATTACAAGGACCTCTTAGTCAAATAACATTGAACACAGATACAAGGCGCGGTTTTCTTGGAGTTTTTGAAAAAAAAAAATCGGGTTTAAGGACCTTATTTGGTGCTCCAAGGACCTATTGGTAAATAACCTTATGACAACTAAAAGTGGCATTCTTCAATCGGCCATCGGTTACCTCTTACCTTCAACTGTTGTACAACAAACTTCAAACTATACAACCTCAATTATTCAAAACTTATCGAAGACTAATTTACTTCCACACTATTTTTCCCCGGGTTTCGTAAGGACATAATAATCTCTAAAATTAAACATAATTAAAACTAGAAAATGTATAACGAAATAAAAGAATCGCTCCTGTTCCTGTAAGCCTTTTCGGATTAATTTGTTTGAAAAAAATTATTAGTTGTGTTTAATCGATAGCTAAAAAGCTAAAACTAAAGCTAATTATTGTTAGTTACACTCTGGCAACTAATTTTTCACAACTAAACACGCTTAGTTACACTTCGCAACTAATAACTATTTTAGGTTCAAAATGTGTGGCAACTACAACTAAAATTATAGTTTAGTTATGTACGTTCAAAGAAACTACTGCTAATTTAGTTGTAGCTTTTTAGCTATTAGTTAAGCTAACTTTTGTGCAACTCTGCTCATTTTAAATTTAATATAAGTTAAAAGAAGCAAAATCATATATTTCTTCTTCACACTCACAGGATAATTTTTCTTTCAAAATGTGAGAAAATCCAAATAAATTTATCCTTTCTTTCATTTTCATACTTGTGGTTTCATTCCCTCCTACAGAATAAATTCATTCTTACTGCTGTCATATCGAAACCAAGAACCAATCCAGATTCATTACCCAATTCATAATCGAAATCGTAACATCGATGCATGCGCCAGACGGTGGGACTTGCTAACACAAAAAAAGGCTTCATGATAGTACTATAGAGTTTATATACAATGATGACAGTAGTGAGAAGTATAGAGAAAAAGTGGAAGTATTGAGTAAGATAAAAGTGATTGTTTATTAAAAGTGATTAATTGTGAAAGTGAATTAGTGGATTAAATAAGTGACTAACACTCAACCTGCTAAAGACCCCCTACCATCAGGCAGATAGAAGGAGCATAAACGCATACCGTACGAACCGTATCCAAAACATCATGGCTGAAGCTGGTCTTCCCACATTAGAACAGAGGCAAGAGGATGGAGCAATAAAACTCATCGCCAAACTTTGTTTCTCAAACAACTCAATCATCGATAAAGACATCACAGCAGCGATGAGGTATAAAAAAACAGCACGTATCCCATCAGCCATCTGCAAATCAATACACAGCGCTAAACAAATCGACATCCCCTTCGAATATAGGAAGCAATATAGGCAAACTTTCCCACCATGGAACATCAATCCTACTTCAGTAATACTTAGTCTAACAAAACACCAAAAAAACAACACCAACATCATTATCTTCCAAAAGAGCTTCCTGGAAATAACTGCCAACTTCAAATCTAAGGGATGGAATACCGTTTTCACGGATGGCTCAAAATCAAACTCGGCCACCTACTTTGCATTCACCTTCGAGAACGGAACTCTCTTAAGAAATGGACTTCTGCCACACTTTGCCTCAATCTTTGCTGCTGAAGCCTTTGCCATACAACAAGCAACAAAAACATCACTCCTCCAAAAAAATAAAACTATTATATGCTCCGACAGTCTAGCAGTTCTCAACGCTATTTCCAACCCTGATCACAGGTCGAACCTTATAAATAATATAAGAGATGTGCTTATTAAACACGAAAATTCGCTCAAACTAATGTGGGTACCCAGCCACATCGGAATTCAAGGAAACGAATTCGCAGACCGGGAAGCGAATCTAGCCAACAGATCCCCCATCCATCTGTTCAACGTCTTCTCTAAATTGGATCTCCAGAGACTTATCAGCAGTCTTATTCTAAAGAAGCGTCTCCTATCTTGGCACTGCAACTATACCCACTACGCCAACATTAACCCGGACTGCCACGCCCCTCGCTATCCAATATCGACGTCCAATGCACCCAACACCACCTTTACCCACCTCCTACTGGGGCACACGGTAACTACCCACCAACACATACTAAGAAGGGAAAATCCCCCTAGATGCACTACATGCAACAACATCCTGAATATATCAAACCTGTTGGGCCAAACACCATGCAATATCTCCGGCCAATTTAACTCCATCCTTCCGAACAACCAAACAGTCCACGCATCTCTCAACACATTTAATAAGGAAAACATCATCAAAATCCACAACTACTTTCACAATGCTAATATTATCATATAAACTAAACAATTACTCAATATTTTATCCACATCAAATCTTAAAAATCCTCCGATAAAATCCACGAGCTGAAAGCCTTAGTAGCTAGGCTCTTTTTTGTGATTGTGATGGTCTAATTGCAATATGCCATAACCTACCCCAAACTTTCATCGAAGCCAACAAATAATAGGTAGGTGCCTATACCATCAATCTTCTCGATGACAATTCTCCCACCATTCTTTATCCACCATCGCCACTACCTTTAAATATGAATATACATATGTATATCCATTTTTTACTTGCAAGTTGCAAATATAAATTATAACAAAAAATCATTTCATCATCATACACATACATACCAATAGTATTAAATATCAGAAAACATAACCTACCCCAAACTTCAATCAGAGTTCAGAGCAAACAAATAATATGGCATAAGTCTACCCGATATTATTCCTTCACCTTTCCGCCCTACCGTCAACCAACAACGCTACCTGTGTCTTTCTTCTTTCTTCTCATATACCTGCGCAAAAACGAAATAACAAGAAAAAGTAATATCTGATACAATTTTCCACCAATTTCGGTAATACCATAATTTTATTTTATTTTTACACGCATAGGTGAACAATTTGCAATGCAGTCACTACACAACACCTGCAATCATGTATTTATGAAAACAAAACACGAAACTGGTGTCTTTCTTGCTATATAAAAAGCTATCATTATCCATCCTTTTCTAACGACAAAGCCAGAGCCACCGAACCATTTCCAAATGTAAACAAACATTCATCTTCATTCATTTTGGGGAATTGGATGAACATGAATGCGATACAGTTTTGCAATCCATATAATGGTTTGTGCATTGGCATGTGGAAGGTAACATGCCATGTTAGACCACCAGATGGCGACCCCGTCGATGGTCTTCATGATAGTACTATAGAGTTTATATACAATGCTGTCATCTATCGCACTTCTTTATCGCGGTTCCTAGTGACACCTCTCGAAATTTCCAGATTCGTTAAGTTCAGAAGGTTCGAGAACAACATAATTAGTTATTCCATAGCTATTCAAACTGCTTGTCAAATGCTGCCAATTATCGGTAATATGACTCTCTACTAGATGGCGGTGCGAGTGACTAATGGATGCTGAATGTCACAGTTTGAGCAAACATGCGACAGTATCGTACCTCGTCTTCATGCGGTCGCCGGATATCCGATTAATGTTTCTGTGGATTTCAGTACCCGGTACACACTTCCCAACCACCTCACCTTGCTTCAATTTGACGCTTTTGTGTTCCGCATTACGAACTCGTACGGGAACAATAGTGTTCTTCGGCTCGACAAGCACTTTTCCAACCACGCAGTTTCGGTAGTGGTTGTCTTTTGACTCAATTAGAAAAAATCGGTGGCTCATAGGATCACCTTCCATCTTTGTCCGAATCAGTGTCTCTGAAGAAGGTGGTAGGACCTCGTCCTCACTAATGACTTTCCTCAGGGATGCGGCGTTCTCGTTCCCGTACATCATCGGAAGCTCTACGTTACGATACTTGATTACTTGCATACCAAAGTCCAATACTACATCATGCGCCTTCATGAAATCGATTCCAATGATGCATTCGTCACATATATCGGCTACTAGGAAAGCGTGGGAGAATGCTAATCCTGCCAGATTTATTGTTAGCATGACCTCTCCATACACTTTCGCTGTCGCTCCTGTTGCTGTTTTCAGACAGTAACTGCTGGTATTGTGCAACCAAGACTGGCGGACGATGTCCCTCCTTATAATGGAAGCGGTGGCACCGGTGTCGATGGCTGCCACGCAATTATTTTGACCTATATAGGCCTCCACTGTTAGACTCTGGTTTCCTCGTTTGGTTTGCGAGACTTGAATTGTGGTCCTGGAGTCGTCGTTTCCGGAAACCCACTTCTGCCCCGAGAAGCTGCTCCTTACACGTTTCCCGACTGCTGGTTCTGCGAAGCTATATCTGCCAGATGCTTCTTCGTTGCGCCTCCTATGCCCGCAATGTGGACAACTGCCTTGTCTGGGTGGAGCTCTGCACTGTCTCTGTAGGTGCACTATTTTGTTGCAGTTCCAGCAGCGCATTCGACCTCTGTTGTCTCTGTTCCGGTCTACGATGTCCGCTCTTTGACATGAGCATTCAACGGCTGTCATTTCCCTTACACGGTGGAAAACATGCGATGCCTGATCAGCAGCTTGCATTGTTAAGGCAAATGCTAGGGCCTCAGCGAGAGTTCTTTTTCCAGCCATTCTTACGGCCATTTGCATTTGTCTATCGTCAATGGCTTGGATAAATGCCTCCACAGCCATTTCATTGATGAGAACCTCACCAGCATTAGGATATGACAAATGTGCCAGACGTTCGATATCTGCTTGCAGCTGTTGAAGTGTTTCTCCCCTCTTTTGTACTCTGCTGCGTAGCTGGACCCTGTACACTTGCTGCATATGCTCATTACCGAAGCGCATCTCTATAGCCTTGACCAAGGCGTCGTAGTTGTGTTGCTTCTCTTCTGAGACGGTTTGGAGTAACTTCGCAGCTGTACCTCTTAGTGCGAGTGTTAGCGCACCCGACTTTTCCTCGTTGTCCCAACTGTTTCTTATAAATTGGCCATGATGTTTGACCATCGAAAACAGGAGGCTGCATCTCTTTCCTTCTCGGGCAGTCCGCAGAACTTTCTCGAGCCTTCTGCTTCTTCACTTTCCCCAGCTCTTTAGCCAAGTTCTCGAAGTTTGTTTCATGCTTGCAAAACGTCTGATGGATTTCGTCGAATTTGGTTTCAACCTTCTCGAACTTGTGTTCAATTTCTTCGAGTTTTCCTTCGAGAACATTTTTAAATAACTATGAAATTCTTTTATTCTTCCAATTTGGAATCTAGAGAATTCTCCTGTTCATCAAACTTAGAGTCCATTGATTCCAATTTGGAATCTAGAGAATTCTTCTGTTCATTAAATTTAGAGTCCGTTGATTCCAATTTGGAATCTAGAGAATTCTTCTGTTCATCAAATTTGGAATCTAGAGAATTCTTCTGTTCATCAAACCAGAAGTAATTCCATCATAGTAGTCATATAAATGCCTGTACTTACTTGTTCTTCTGCTACGTCAAACAAAACGGACTTGGGGTTTTCTCCTTCGTTTTCAACAGCTTCCTGCAGTCGAAGCACCAGATCACTTGTTCCTCCAGCTGTGGAGAGATTCCGCTTTTCTAGTTCAGCTTTTAACTGCGGTATACTGAGCTGTAGCAATTTCAATGTGCGGCCCATTTTTGTTTTCCTTTTTTTTAAACTAATTTACTTCACTTTAATTTCACACTGAATACGTTTTATCCCACTTCTGACACCAATGTTACATCCAGGCTAGGATTCGAAAAGATAAAACGTAATTCTATTAAAATAATCTTTATTAGTTCTCTTTCAATTTAATTCTTGATTATTATTCTAATAATTCACTTATTTAATTCAGCAATTCACTTTCACAATTAATCACTTTATATAAACAATCACTTTTCATTTATTCAATACTTCCACTTTTTCTCTATACTTTTCACTACTGTCATCTATCGCACTTCTTTATCGCGGTTCACAACTAGAATGTCCCGGGTGCTCCTGCGACATCTATTTATATCTCCTAGTGACACCTCTCGAAATTTCCAGTTTCGTTAAGTACCGAAGGTTCGAGAACAACATAATTAGTAATTCCATAGCTATTTAAACTGCTTTTCAAATGCTGTCAATTATCGGTAATATGGCTCTCTACTAGATGGCGGTGCGAGTGGATGGATGCTGAATGTCACAGTTTGAGCAAACATGCAACAATACGTTACTTTTGCTATGTATACGTAAAATCTTAATACGGGACTGCAAAGCTTTGTTAATCTATATACCTATTGTTTATTGTGCTTTTTAAAGAATTTATAGTGAAAAAGTAAGTGGTCAATATTAAATACGTGTTGCCCTAACATCGACCGGCCTTCGACAATGCTCTTGTATCATCTTCGAAGCTTGTTTTTACGTAGGACTGTTGTCCATAAACAAAATATGCAGTGTAAATGCCCATTGAAGGAAACTGCGACATGAATCTTTAAGTGCAGCAACACAAGCTGTTGCTCAATGTTAGAGACTTAAACAATTTAGGCTTTTCCAAACATTGACCGGTAGGTCAAATTGACGGGTTGGTCAATGTTGGGAACCCCATGGTCAAACTTAAATTATTTTTATTAGGCACTTTAGACATTTACTTAAAATTATTAATTCCGATATTGCTAATTCTTGCATTGTTGGATAATATATCTAACTACTACCCGTTTGACTAATTTAATGCATCAGTATCTAAGTGTACCAATACAAAATACAGGTACGAAAAGGTACGAGTATAATAAATGTTCTGACTTAGTATCAGATTTCGTAAAGACAGATTAAACGTTTTATTGGTTTTTGGTCAATGTCAATAGCCGAGTCAATTTAATACTATGTTTACGCAGACCCGAAATTCAACATTTCGCATCGAAATTTTCTCGTTTACACTAAACGGAAAACATTTCTTATGACAGCTGTGGTCAAAACTTCGTTGCGCGCCTTATTTATTCTTCTGATATCAGAGTCAACAAAATATTTAAGTCTCCAATAAAATTAACCTAAATATGCATTAAGTGACTTGATTTGAGTCCGTTTGTTTGCTGTTTTATTCATCACGCGCTGAGTAACGTGAATACTTAAATGGTTTGTTTGATTTGATAAACTTCCAAATGCAGAGACGAAATTCAGCATTTTGCTAAAAATCAACAATTCGAAATGCGAAAACGTATGGCGAAATGATGAACATGCCGGTTAAAATGTTGAATTCGGCTGAAATGACGAATTGGGTGTCTGTGTACACGTACTATAAAGTTATTAATTTTTTATAAAATTTTAAAGAATTATTAGTATGCCTAGTATTAACATTTATTCATTAGGCGGATTATTAACTCATTAAGTTTCGCCGGTGATTCCGACGCTAGCGACATCCGACGTTAACGACATCTTACCCTTCAAGCAAGAGACTCCGTTTTACGTCCGCAAACGGACATATGGAGTACTCCGCATACGGCTCCGCATACGGGTCCGAAAAACGACGAATGAGATTGCACCAGTCGTCGACTAATCGGCAATTTGTTTTTGAACTACATATTTGTTGAATTTAACAGATAAATCTGCCGTTTGTCGGATTTCTGAACTTTTTCTTGTTTGAAATCAATACCTGATTTCTTAGCCCTAGCTAACTCTTATAGATCAAATGGTTTTACCCTTCTCAATCTCCTGATTGCATTATCATTATTTAATAGTTCTGTTATTTGTGTGTTTACGTGGTTGAGAAGCCTACTTCTATGCCTACTTCTATTCTTGAGCAACTTTCTTAACTTCATCTTCAACCATATAGCCTAATGTAATCAAGCATTTCTGTATTTGCAAAAAAAGTATTTGATGGTCAACTTGGAGTTGCAAAAGTATACTGCAAGTCCATTTGCAGATATATAGCGAAGTCTTTACGCAGAATGCGTTTAAACATTTGTGTAACAAGATGGGACTTTAGTGAAACGAAAAACAATGTATTTACACAATTTCTCTCTCTTTTTTAATAATTTATTTTATTTTTTCAGCTTAAAAATTAATGTAGGCTCCAGTTATAACCATAAATAAAACGCAACAGCACAAAAACTGTCAAACCATTTTTTTGGGGCACTTAAATTTATGTTGCTGTTCCTTTAAATTTCATATCGCATATGCATAGGAGAAATAGGTATTTCAACTTCGCATTTATTTTTTAATAATCATTTTTCATGGCAAAATTAACAGAAATGTAACTACGGCCCAAGAATCGAAATTCATTTCACCGAAACAAGCTGAAAACTAAAACGAAACTTCGATAAAAGTCACAGGAACAGCATGAGACTAGAATTTGTCGTACTTGCGGGTGAGTTGGACGTGTTTTTAGGATTTCTCTGTGGAATATTTTTGCAACGCATATAGAGGATATATATATATATATATATATACACACATCGGACACGAAAAAAAATTGTAATGATTTTATTTGCTAGTTGTTAAGAATTTAAATCGAATAAAAAAAATTTAAATAAATTAGTTTGTGAATAACAGGAAGCCTTGCAAAATCGGAAAAAAAGTAGACTGCGTCGTGACGCAAGAAAAAAATGTGAAAGGCTTCGTGAACAAAGAACTTTTGATTGATAAAGTAATTGGTGTCTTCGGTGATAATAAAGTTGGACGTTAAATATAATTTTACAGGATGTATATTTCGGAACAAAATTGGTATGAGAAGATAGTATTTTTTTTTCTTTTTGATTAAAGTGAAAATTCATTTTTTCATAGCGTGGCTTGGGCGTGGCCGCCATTTATTTTTTTTCTTCAAAAATTGTAGTAGAATAACGTTATGGTAATATACTTCAGGTCTTCTTTTTTTTTTCTTTTGAGACTTCAGCTTAGGTGGATACACAGTTTTAGAGGGTGGCGCTGAAAAATTTGTATCGATACAAATAATTGTATTCTGACTGCCGTTGATTTCGTTTCTTTATTTGATGAAAAATAAAGTTAATTGCGTTGATATAAATTACAAATCATTCGAAAGACGTATGCATTAAATACAAAGAAGCGTTTAGTCATTTTGGAGCGGGAATAAATCTCATAATTTCGTTTTAGATTTAATTGTTTCCCTTACCTCAAACCATTTATTTTTCGGCACAATAAAATTGCTTCTTCGTTTTCTAGCATTGAATTACTGGATTATTGTGCTGCCGACGGATTGTGTTTGTTTTGCTTGGCGGTGGGATTTCGCTATTTATCTCGACAGCAAAAAAGACTGCGTACTAAAAATTTCGCACTGGATGGAAAGATTAGATTCCTACGGTAGTAATATCCAATTTCGGGGACGTGCTACCCTCTGCGAACTGTCGTTCGAATGTCTATTTTCGTTCGAATTATACCGCCTCAAATAAATTTCTATTCGGTCGAATCTCAAAATACAAATTCTTCTAATTCGACAAACTTTCGTTCGAATTCGAATTTCAAAATCAGCATAAATAATGTGCGTTAACCACTTAGTCATAATCATCACCGTAAGGCAGAGTATTAAAACGTAACAAAAAAAGTTTCGATGCGGGAGGAATACTTGAATGGTACGCAATACAACCTTAATGCAATCGATGCGTAGTTTGCTCCGTTGACTTGACTGTCACTATTTTCTCGTTTGCGTTTCAAAGCTTTTCACTACATCTAAAACGCATCTGGTGCATTTTGGAACTCGGTCTTGTTTCTAACGCATAGTCCCGAGTTTGAGCGGTTGAACGAGTTACGACAACTAATCCATACACAACTTTCACCATACAAGGTCTAAAAATGTTTTGTGAACTACCACTGTGAAAAAGGGTTCGGGAAACATTTTGTTCTGCCCGCAGAAATTCTTCCGCGTGGTCGCGAAGTATTGTTTGTTTGAAACTGGTTTTACACCGGTTGAAATAGTTTTCGTGTGCTGGCCCAATATCATTACCCTTTAATGGCTTCGAAACTATCATGGTTAAAGGGATTATAAGATTTACTTTGTATGGGAACAAATTCGTATCCAGTTTTTAAGAACCTTCAGCTGACATAAGAACTATCAGAAATCAAACTCAACTAATTACTAAGTATCTCCAGCAGCTGAATGTCTTACCGCTGTTTTAAATGTCGAATATTTTGACATAACCTGCTGTCAAAACATCGAAAAGAAAAATGAAGTCGACTTATTTGCGTTGCTTTAAAAAAATGGGTGGTTTTAATAAATTAAATTAGAAGAAAAAAAACTAATAAAATTCTTCAATAATTCAACCACCCTGTCATTTTCCATTAGTTTCAAACTAGTACATTTAGTATTCATTCCTGAACTAGTAGTTTTTCTCAGTTGAAATGTATCTTAAAGCCAGGTAGGACGCTCTAAAATATTTTTATATTTTTTTTTTCATTTATTGGGATGAAAAATGGGGAATATTGAACAAAATAATTATCCGAATATGCAGACACTTATTTATTAAAAAAAAAATGATTAGCAAGTGCATTACTAGTACTAATGTATGTATATAAGATTTTAGGCAAGGAGATTATCATGCTTCGTGAATTTCTTTTGTGTATTTATTGGTACAGATGTATATCTGGATGTATGCGCAGAAATGTAATATTCCAGAGAAATAAAAGTGCAGACATTTTTTCGTTGTGAAAATAATTATTAATAATTAAATTCTCTGTGTTATTAGGTAATATTCAAGAAAACTGAAGAAAAAAAAAATGCTCGCGTAGCAATCATAATTACGTAATTAAAAAAAGACCATCGCGTATAAACGCTCTGCAACGTAGTTGCTTTTGGAAGTGAACAATCTATTACAATTTTAAAATCAAGAAAAATAGTGCAAAATGGTGAGAATTATTTAATTTCTGTTCGTTTTCATTTAATTTATTCTTAACGCGCGTTTTATTTTTTTGTGAAAATTGATCGAATTTTTATTTTTCTACAACAGCCGCGTATCGTACCATTGCAATTGTTAAAATGTCTCAAAGTGTTGCTAGACGAAAATGGCGGCATTTTGAGTGAAAGCGAAGTCAAACGCATTGCAGGGTGAGTTCGAATTATTTAATTTAAAAAAAAAAATGCATTTAAAAAAACAATAAGATTAAAAAAAAAATTGCTTTTAAAAACATACATGCATATGTATATGTTTAATTAAATCATTCAACCTCTTATAAATTAATTTCACATCTTTTCCAGATTAATGACCAAGTATTCGAAGAAACTAGTTTCAAAATGCATTTATGTACAAATCTTAAAATGTACGAAAACTGAATTATTAGGAGAATTCATGGGTGCTGGCGGTTGGAGTTTAACTCATATGTGGCTAAATGATGCAATTCGCGCTAGAAATTGGCCATTGGTGCAGGAGATCTTGGAATTACTTTTACTGTGTCCGGTCGATGTGGAACGGCTTAAAAGTAATTCCGCACCAAAATTAGTCAAGGGACTGTGCAAAGATGGTGACGATGAAGGTAAGTTGAAGGAAGGAAGAAGTATTAACATAGGTACATTTTAGATCATTTAAACACAAGCAGACGACTAAGGAAAATATTTTGACAGCAAATAGGTTTTTCAGGTTACCGCTAATCTTATGAAACCTATCTGATTTACACAACCTTCCTTGTTGTAAATCTCCCCATTTCATTTACTGCGGTTCGTTTCTCTGGCAAAATGCATTAAATGAGATATTTCCAGTTACAAAGCCCAACTCCCAAAATGCATGAATGTGTGTAGATGTAGATACCTAACGGTAGAATATCTATTGTGGCAACTGACAACGACAAGCCTTCATCTGTAATTGTCAACTAAATGCATAATTTTTTCTCCATTTGCGGGTCTTAGGGGATGTGGAAGTCGAATATATCTTATATCTCATCAGTGGTCGCGGAGCGTTATAGTTGGCATGTGTGAGGTATACTCCCTAATTTCAAGTACCTACTCCAATTCTCAGATATTATGAAAAAGTAAAGGAAAATTTATTATCGTTATTAGTTGTTCATCAAGGGAATCAGAAGAAAGTGAATCGAATTTATATGAGAACAGAAGAAAAAAGTGAAATGTTTTCTTTCATATAAAGTAGTACGACAGCTGTTTTGCCTGACTGAGTTGAGCCGAAGTGATTTTTTCTCTCGTTAGCTCTCACTTTTTTGTGTGTAGAGGAACAACTAAGCAGTATTTTGCCGCTCGCGTCAAGCTCTGAACGGAAGAAGAAATATAGTTCGAAAACTCTGATTTACCACTACGGTTCTACTATGAGCTAAAAAAGAAAAACACTTGATCCATTTTTAACGTTTAAAAATTGTATTATTTTTTTTTTGTTGTTTAACGCGTTCGAGTCGACTTTTATGACATTTGGACCTGAGCACAGCTATTTGGCCCTATCACAATAGGTCTGTTCGCGAACTAATATGCAAACGTAAATTTATATAAACCTTCGTGCAAAACTACACAAACGCGTTCGCGTTCTGAAAAAATGGTAAAAAGATGAACGAAAGAAAAATGTACTTTCGTTCATTTTTCTTCACACAGAATTTCTGTCAAATGATGAAATCCTATGAGTTTGTCAGAAAAAAAAACGGTTGCCTCTTTTCAAGCCAAACTAAGACGTTTTTCATCTTTTTACACAAAATGAGAGGATTCTCTCTCGATTTTGGACATTTGACAGTTTTCATTTTTCTACACATAAAATACACGAACGGACCTAATTACGTTCCTAGAGGAAAACTCTCAGATTGTGTACGAATCGGAAATTGGCTTCATCGTAGAAGTATTTGGAACATATCTGTGACAAAATGTACCACACACCGGCTCATCGAGATGATATGTGATTTTCGCTTCTGTTTTTAGCAGTCGCAAGTCAATTTCTCTGATTTATATACGTTCGGAAAACGAATAGGTCCTATGAACGTTAGTTTATTGAGTTTTCGACGGTATTGCGTCGCGGAGAAAATAAATTTTCGAAACTTTTTACTTTCCCAAATTTTGTCTGTTAAAAAATATTTAAAATTGACATCTACGAATAGGTCACAAATACAACGACACAAACTTCAAAATCAAATGCGTTTGCTACTTACATTTGCATTGCGGATTGGAGAATTCTTAAGTTACTAGTCGAAAAAAGTGAGCATTGTAATTACACCTTTTCCTAGCTATTAGGTTGCTGTTATTTATTTATGACACCAAGAAATAACAAAATCTCATGCCAGCACTTGCTCTACATAAAAAAAATAGTCAGCTTCATAGAGTTGAAAGTGAAAGAATACAGATGACTTTGGGGTATGGGTTCGCTCATGGAACGCTAGATCCGATATTTTTTCTCTGCATCTTATGTCGATTTCTATTGGCAACTTTTTTTTTACCCCGAATGCACTCCAACTGCTGTCAGAGCAAATTGTCGTTTTTGTTTCGACACAAAAACACCCCCAATGCACTGTTTACCCCAAATAAATAGCGAGGGTAAACACCAACTTGTACACTCACTCACGCAGGTGTAGACACTAGGGCCGTTCGTGAACTAATATGCAAACGTAAATTTATATAAACTTTCGTGCAAAACTACACAAACGCGTTCGCGTACTGAGAAAATGGTAAAAAGATGAACGAAAGAAAAATGTACTTTCGTTCATTTTTCTTCACACAGAATTTCGGCTGGTAAGAAAATGAAAACTGTCGAATGATGAAATCCTATGAGCTTTCCAGCAAAAAAAAAACAGCGGTTGCTTCTTTTCAAGCCAAACTTAGACGTTTTTAATTTTTTTACACAAAAGCGTTCGCGTACTTTTATTTGAAATGAGAGGATTCTCTCTCGATTTTGGAGATTTGGCAGTTTTCATTTTTCTACACATAAAGTACGCGAACGGACCTACTATAAATAGGCGTTTTCCTCTTTAAGATCAGACAGAGCCTGAGTTGTCAAAAAAAAACGTGTTTCTTTTTTAGATCTGACCATTAGAGCGTTCAAACTGTATTATTTTTTTCGTTCAGAGCTTGATCAGAGCGCGCTCTATAAATTGGCTGAGCAGTCTGAGTAAAACCTTTAACACAGCCAAGGGCAGACTGAGAGGAGGGAAAACAATTAAACGGTCGGCGGTTGTTTCTCTGCAGTAGAAAGTAATTATTATTTTAAAAATAAACATGATTTTTAATAAAATGACAGCTAAGCGCTAAAGTATGGCTCGCTTCGGAGCATGCTCTACTAGCTCACGCGCTGTTAAGTACTCAGCTCTGAAATAAAAAAGAAAACAACACGCTGTAAAATTGTAATACGCATACAAAACCAGTTTTATTCAGATTTCGTTTTACCAATCGAAATCGCCTTAGATTCCTTTATTTTAGCTGAGATGTATTTCTACTCGCTTCGTATTGTTGGAAAAAACGATATGATGACATATTATACTTCTTTTTGTGTCTCGGTTGGAAGTTATTCAAAAGACTTCAGTTTATTTTTTATCATCGAGGTCGTTCTTCATTCGATCTGATTTGCATTGACAAGGGAACTATTTCGTTCGAAATTTATTCACGATTATGATATGTAGTATGATAGTTTCACAATTTTGGTTTCCATTTTTAATTGATCCAGTAGTCTGCATTTAACCTCCTAATCATATAGACCTATTCGCGCGCCAAATGAAATAACTCGAATATCTACGTGCGTGCCTTCTAATATGAGGAATAAAAAGGCGTCGGCAAAAATTAGGCCTTGGACCTAGAGTAGAGAGCTGAAATTTTAACCATATACTCTCTAGGGTCCCGAAATAATCAAGTTTACGAATTTTTGAAATCCGCCCACAGACACGCCCACAAACTCAAAAAAACAAAATTTTGGAAAAAATCCAATTTTGAGCTAGAAAGCTGAAATAATTTTTTTTCAAAATACGCCCACTGACACGCCCACAAATAAATAAAACAATTTTATTGAAAAACCAAAATTTGAGCTAGGGAGCTGAAATTTATAATATATACTCTTTAGGGGCCCTTTAACTCACGTGTAAATATTTTCAAAATCCGCCTACTGACACGCCCACAATTTAAAAAAAAAACTTTTTTGAAAATCAAAAGTTTGAGCTAGGGAGCTGAAATTTATAATATATACTCTCTAGGGGGCCCTTTATGCTCATGTGTAAATATTTTCAAAATCCGCCCACTGACACGCCCACAATTTTTTTTTTTTTTTTTTTTTTTTGAAAAATCAAAGTTTGAGCTAGGGAGCTGAAATTTATAATATATACTCTCTGAGCGATAGGAATAAGAATAGGGTATCCAACAGTAGCCCGTCCCTATGTTTTTTATTTGATTTCTCTTTAGGCACATTTTTATTGATTTAATTGATTTTAAGCAGTTGCATTAACAACATCTATTGTACCTTAGAATTTTGCTTTTTTCTCTAGATATAATACTTGCGATAAAAACAGTCAGTTCTCATTTAGATTTCCTTGAATGGATCTGCGTGAAGTAATTTCTGTTATGCGACCAAATCTTCATATTCAATTCACTTGTTGATAGAACAAAATATTTGGCAAAAATCAGTAAAGATTTTGAATTGTTTTTCGGCGATTTTTTAATTTCGACGGTGTTTGGATGTGTTTATGTGCTTTATCAATCATTTTTTTATTTGACCAGGCAATAGGCCAGTTCCATTTAAGGAGCCCAAAAGTCGCAAAATTTTTAACCGAAATAGCCCAAATTATGATAAATCCCAAATCGCAAGTTCGAGTAGCCCAGTGCTGGCAACATTGTGCTTGAGATCGAAAGTTCTGGAGTCTGTTTTTTATATGTATCTTGTCTTTTTACAAATGTTTTAGTGAAAAAAGTACCACTACCTTGGACCTACGTAGTGAGTGCACCTTGGACCGGCCCAAGCTACCCGTAATTACTTTATATCGGGACAATTGTTTTTAATTTTTTGTTTAACAAAGGGTAAGCTAGAAACGCATCACTGCACACGTTATGCTCAATCTGCCCAGCCACATGCAAACGCATCGGCATCGTAATTTGTGCAGCGATGCCGCATCGATGTGCATTTTGTTGGCGTTTCTGAATTTACAAAATCTTTTGACTATGACAAGGCCCGAGGTACAACCCTCTGTGGACCAAGGTACAATCAGCTCTTGTACCTTGGACCGCTTGAGATTGCAAATAAAAAGTTACAATTTCCAAAGAATATTAAAAAAAATACTTTTGGTATTTTCACCACATTGCAGACAAAACTTAATGTAGTTAGATAAAAAAAATCTTTAAAAAAACATGACTGAAATTATCGAAAAAAACTGAAACTCGGACCAAGGTTCAATACAAACAGTAATCAATAGTGGGAGCATGCAAGTGTCCAAATCAGCAAAGAGGTAGGCCTAACAACTCCTGGAACATAACACATCTGCAACGACACCAGCAATTGATTGGCCTCAGTGAAGAAGTATTCTGAGGACGGGAAGCCTGCCGATGTTTATCGAGGTCGAACCGGAGGGCCGACCAGTAGGGATAGATTAAAGCGGGAGGGTTATGATCGTATTAATCCTGATCATCGCTGTAATGAAGAAGAAGGAGAAATACTACAGATGTGCTAAAAGTAATAAAATGTATGGAAAATATTTGCTCTAATACGTGACTCTAGAAGCTAATATTTTTTAAGACAAACTTAAATCAAAAATCTTAAAGATTACAACATTAGCAAAAAGTTATATAAATTAATTCTCCACAAGAGTGCACCATTATGGTATGCTTCGACTGCTAGCATACCATAATCGTATATTTCAAACAGAAACGACCGATTTATGTAGTGTACTGACACACGCATGAGTTCGGCATAAATTTCGAGACGAATCATCTATCTTCCAGTAAGCTCATTGCGATAGCATTCTCCTTAATTGAAAAAGGATCGAAAAAGTAAATTGTCCAATGCGCGAATTTAGTAAGACCAGTCTCGCTTTGTAATTGACAATAATAACTGGTTCTCCACTTGCAACTTCACACATTGAACAAATTGCTGGTTAGTACGTTGAACTGACCGAGGGGTATAATAATTTTTTTCATTGTCCCGCCTCGAGAGTGTTTCAAAAAAATTCAAGAGTAAACATTGTCACATGAAGCTTCTCAAATTTGCAGTTCGGTCTTCTTCAAGTTTATGAAAAGGATTGAGGGGATTATAACCTTCCCCACTTTACTAAATCCCTACTGTTCGGCCAGTGGGACTGTAGACTTTGTGTTTCAAAATGTTAAGTGTGTCGCTTACCTCACATGAATGGTAAACATTTTCTAGATTTGAATTCTTCCCTTAGACGCTTTTAACGGCAAGCGTTATTTTTTTTTTTGGGCGCTCTACGATCTGTACAGCGACATTGGCCTGATCAGAAGAGCGCACATCAATATAAATGTCTTATACGAGTATGGCATATGTAGAGCGAATGGAAACCAATGCTCTGTCATGAGCTTTCATCGAGTCCAACCCGGAGGACCCGTTCAGTAGAGAAATATATTGGAGGATATCGAACCTCACAATACATCCACACCTTTTTGCTCTATGTACCTAACCGTTCTTACAATAGGCGAGGCAGATGCATCACTAGAGTGAACACTAAGATACAAATACACAAGATACATTACAATGGAACGTTACCGAGTCTGAGTGCTCTGGGATTTGGATTTCCTTTTTTATATATAAAAAAAAAAAGAAGATACAAATACATAGTCGCATCTCCCTCTTTGCAAGAAAAAACAAAAGACGTGTATGCCTAAAGTTTCGAAATCGTTATTAGCCGTGTTTCTTTGCACGCGGATATAGGCATGGCATTAAAAAACGACCATTGCCGCTTAAGAATTCATCAAAAAAAACTTGACAGCACACATGCACCTATGACATGCACCGTGACACAGCTGTAAGTTGTAGTTAAGAAATTTGTATTGAAAATCCTGAAATTGAAAAATATTTACTTCCGCCAATTGAAATTGCCTATTGATTGTAACGCCGTCTTAACTAATGTCGTTTATTAAAGTTGTGCCTTTAGCTTCAAATGAATGTGAAGCCTAAATTTTTAGGCTGTTACCCATTGGTCATTTAAAAGAAAGACACCACTAATTTTAACTCTACATTAAATCTGTAATTGGTAATGCACCTAGTTAGAATCAGCTTTATCCAACTTAAATCATTGCACTGTATGAGAGCATGATCGTTCGGGGTTTTCTCGTTTCAAAAATATTGGACTTGTACCAATCACTGAACAAAAGGTGCTTTTGTAAACCCGCTTTATGTTAACGAGTTCAGTAACTAGACAATGTTAGTTTCTGGTTTACGTTTTCATAGGCATATGTAAAACCTCGTCTGCGGTACCGTTCACGCTGCTTCCAGTTGTCCAGACTACAGTTACCTAACCTTAAGGTTTGCCAGTAACCCAACGGAACCTTAATCCTTCAAACGTTTTTCATTCATATTGGAAAGTGGTTAAAACGATGAAAGTTTAAAATCACTCTGAGGGGAAGCACTGAAAAATGTCGTACACACTTTTTTACATACAACAATGGATAAAATGTAATCCGCATCAACCTTTCAGAATACTGAAGCAGATTCTTCCAGTCTGTTTGAAATCAGTCTTAATTGCGATTCGGATGCAATTCGAATTAAATTCCACGTATACACGAAAATCCAATCGAAACAGGATTGACTCAATTCGATCACAAAATGTATACCGTTTCCATAAGAGATTTAATTCACTTGCAGGGACGGGCTAAGAATATCAATGCAGCGGCCCAAAAGACAGCGCTTGTCGACAAGAAGACATCTGAAATTTAATCCGAATTGAATTCCATGTAGACGCAGATTGAATTGAAAACAGGATTCACTCAAAACGATCACATTTTCGCGATTGGATTGAAAATCGGCATGTAAATGCGAATTGGAAGATCGAGTTATATCCCCCGTTTTCATGAGATCCGGATTTAATCCGCTTCGAAAACCAATTAACCAATTTGGTTTCTATTCAATTTTTCGATTTGGTCAAAACACGTGAGAGAGTGTTGTTTGCCCTTTTTGTGTTCATTTGACTGGGATTTTTGCAAAGCTATGCAGAACCGTATTTTCTAGTTTAGATTTAGTTTCCATTTGGTCATATAAACGGGATAACACATCCATCATGTGAAAACAGGGAATCATTTCTCATACGCAGATCACACACAAAATGGCAGAATTATTTATTTTGTTTAAGGTAATACACATTCAATAGAGTTTGATAAAATATGAGAAACAAAAACGAGTCAAATAGATTTTAGGTGAGTAGAAAAGAGAAGAGTTGATTGCACAGAAAATCTTTCAGAAATAATGCTCGGCATGGGGATGAACGCTCTTCTTCTATAACTAGGGTTTTACATCCAATTGTTAAATCAAATCAAATCTGTATCTAACGCTGATGGGAATGCCCGTGTCTTCAGTTTTATAGTGTAGTGTTTAGCGTTACATATATTCTGTATTTGTTATTTTGTTATCATATCCGATATGTGTTATGTCATTTTCAACAATACATGCGTTTGGTAAAAGGGTGAACGTTTTAAAAGTTGGCGAATCTACTCCTAGTCTCTAAAGGTGCTCCTTATTAAAATGCCGCATCGATATAAACTGCCCATTGTCTTATGTCTTGTTTAGTGCATCCAATATCAAGAGACACAAAGCTCCATAAGAAAACGAGTTGTGTATACCAAAGTAGCGTGTTATCTCGACTCGAAAAGCTAGAATTTTTCATTTGCAGCTGCTCGCATTTCCATCAGTAAGGGGATAAGTAGGTAATCTCAAGGCCAAATGCCCACACCTATAATTTAGCCTTATCATGGTATACGTTACGACTTACGAGCGTAGCGCGTATTTTGATTATGGTACATATCCGTGTCGTAGAGCAAAAATAAACGTGTACTAACGCATGTATTCATTATAATATACCTATATAACAAAAAAGTATTCAATTCGTATTGCAACTACCTTGTTTTTAATTTTTTTTACGAAATAATACTTACCACATGTAAATATCATCGATAAGGAAAAAAACCAATTTACATTGACCTATATTTCTATTTCTTGCTCAGAATATTCTTCTTTTTTTTTGCTTTCGCGTCGTACAATCTTCCGCAAGCATCTGTCTGACGTTGGCATTCGGAAAACCAGCTAACAAAAACATCGCCCTTGTACCGCATGTCGTCGCAGCGCGTTGGTTTGCTACTATTTTGATATTTTAACGCACGTCATGCAATTTGTCGGAGAAATGTTCCTACGATATGTTCGTAGCTTGATAAAAAAAAATCGTACGGTTTGTACAAATCGTAGCAAATTCTGTTACGATAGGACATAAAATACACCATTGAACATTGATAACAAACTTTCGCTGGTGCGCTGAAACAATAAGTGATACATAGATACTGAGAAAATTAATATAAACTTTCCTAGAAGGCCATGTGGCGTACGCGTTTTATGTCATCAATAAATTCTGCACATAATTTATGGATTTCCTCTGTATGTTTTTTTTGTCAGCCATTTATGAATAGAAAGTAAAGCAGAAAAGAAAGTATCTGATTTGTATTATCAGAAAATTTCCTTACCTGATGTTGGCTGCCATAGTTTCCGCTGTCTGTTTTGTTCAACGCATGCGCATAAGGCCATATGGTTTAGTGTATGTGATATCTTTAGGTATGACTCACCCCTATTTCTCATTAACTCACAAGACACTTTGTTATGAAATAGTTAAGAAAACAATGACCAGTCGTTGTGCTTCCGTTTGTGTGAAGGGTGCAGTTTTATTTCGGTCGCGGATTAGTATTGTGTTTCAGTTAGATTTTATTTTACGCATAATTTACATAACAGTTTTGTGTCATCAATAAAAAAATTATAATTAATTTCGCAATTATTTCCCTCTTAGGTGTGCGAATTTTGGCTTCAAAACTAGTTGAGCAGTGGTTAAAAGTGGTAACAGGTGATGTATCAACATCAGCAACAACAATAATGGCACCAAAAGCGAGTGAAATATCTGCAGTCGCAGAGCCAGTGACAGCATCGGCTATTGGTTCTGTGAAATCTGATATAGTACAACAAAAGCCAATGAAGCAATCAAGTTCCATTGAAGAGGATCCATTGGGTTCGACAGAGCCACCAATGGCTGGCTCGTTTGCACCAACGCCCGCACAAAAGAAAGCATCAGAGTCTGGATTAGTTCTGAAGTGCGTTATAAAAGATGGCAAACAGGTGTGGGCACGGGTTGAAAACACCCACAAAACTCAACAGGTTGGCGATGATCCGGTGCCTAAAGAAGATGCAGAGGAGGAAATACAAAATGATGAGGATGAAGACGAAGATGAAGAGGAAGTCACATCAAATACCGTTGAAGATGACGTAAATAAAATATCCACTGAAGTGGTTCGAACAGCAGCAACAATCAGCGGAAACGATACCACAGGTAACAAAGAAAATGAAGTTGTCACGAAAAAGGACGATAAAGAGAAGATTAGTACTGAAAAAGAAAAAAATTCAACTGAAAAGGAAAAGTTTTCTGCTGAAAAGGAAAAGATCTCAATTGAAAAAGAAAAAGAGAAGGAAAAGGATAAAGACAAGACTAAATCTAGCAGCAGCTCTGATAGAGATAAGAAATCGTCCTCGTCAAGTCATAGATCATCTTCGAGTCACAAATCCTCATCCTCCAAGAGCAGCAGTACCTCCTCGTCAAGCAAATCTAAAACCGCATCATCTTCACGTAGAAGCTCAACTGAAAGCAAAAATCGGAGCAAAGAAAGGGAGAAAGATAAAGACAAAGAACGTAGCTCAAATAAAGAGCGTAGTTCCGATAAAGATAAACATAAATCATCATCGGGCAAATCATCATCTAGCAGCAGTAGCTCCTCTGGTAGAGATAAAGATAAGGAACGCTATAGGGAAAAATCAAGCTCTAGCTCCAGTTCCTCTGTAAAAAAAGAGAAGGAAAAAGTAAATCCGATTACTCAAGCTGAAAAGGACAAAGATACCTTAAACAAACTAGTTACACCATCAATCGATAAACTGGGCAAGATTCCTAAAAAGCCAAAAGATGAGACTGAAGAACAAAAGCCAACTTCGATAACAATTCCATCGAAAAAGGCATCCATGTCAATAGAGATCCGGCGTGATTCGGAAAAGACAAAAACGGTCAAAACTTATAAATCTCAATTCCGTAGCCATGGCCTCACAGAAGAAGCACCACCACCCCCGTCGCGGAAAGGCCTAAAGAAACCAAATTCAGTTCCAGTCCCAGGCACGGCCATCCTTAGTACCTTGTCACTAAAGAGATCTTCACCACCTCCTAGCACGTCTATCTCTTCCACCTCCTTGTCTAAAGATGTACCACCCGCTGAGAAGAAAGCAAAAATTGACATGGCCAGCGTGGCGAATCCCGTTGATAAGATAGGGGCCATCAAATTGATACCGCCAAAGAAAAGTAAGTTCCTTCCAACAGATTCTATTAAAGTGTTTTGTTTTTCTCTTTTCAGATTGTAAACGTTTGTGTTTTGCGATGGTTGTTTTGCTTGTGACGCAGTTTTAACCTGCGGCGGAGGGAACATCAGCAGCAGCAGTTTGATAGAGGATGAGGAAAGAGGAGTCATCAATTTGTTGTTGCAACTATTTGCTCTTCTGTGTTCTTTGCGTACCTTAGGACTGTTTTTAAGTATTCTAGGTATATGTGAGGTGTTTTGTGAGCTAACACATCAAAGAAGCTGTGCGATGCATAGTTCTGGAAACTGAGACTAGAGCTGGATCTGGATCAGAGAAAGCAGATGATCGCGAATGCTAAGAAAAAAACCAGAGTTCCGTAACTACGAATTCGCGCGCGATTGAAGTTTTTCTTTCAAAAAGTTTAGTATTTTTTGTTTTTTTTTTTTAAATGAAAAAGGATGGCTCTCTCTATCTCTCACTCTCTCGAATATGAATCTCTCAACAGGTGGTGTATATTCTTCTTCTACTGTTAAGTATGTAATCTAATTATTTATACATTTAACCTAATAATGGTCTATGTGCTGCGTATACACCTCTATGTACAGCCATACGAACTATTTATATATCTATCTAAACATAGCATATATGCAAATTTAGCTTTAAGAAAAGAAAGAAATGAAGATTTAATGAAAAAATAAACGATTTTTTTCATTCAAAATAAAACTGAGATATCCTTGAGCCAATTAATCCTGAAGCTCTGTAGCATAATAACTAAACACAAATACATTATTCGAGCTTCAAACAGCAACCGAAGGCGTTCGCCTTCTGTATAACACCCACTGCAGATATATTGTGATGACAGGCTGCAGTAAATCTATACACGCAATGGATATAAGAGGTGGATTGAATGGAATTAAAACAAATGTTTTTGGAGTTCGGAAAAAAGGGGGTACAAGGGAAGGTATACTTACATTGATAGGCATGTATGCGTACAAAAATTAGGTATTTATTACTGCTGTAGTAGGGCTTGAGGTTATTATAATCAATCACTGATATGAGTTCAATGTAGTTAACAGAACATAAATAGCTCTCGGTACGTTGATATGGGCCGTAGCGGAAATTCGGAAACGCACCACTAAACAGTTGAAGCTCAATAAGACATTGTGTTCATGAACGCAACATTTTACATTACTAGAAAGGCATTGTGTATGTCTAACTTTTTTTTTTATTAAATGCTTGAATTCAGAAATGTTGAGGAAAAAAGTATCAAGAAAATTTCAAATGCTTTCATTGCATCAGCATCAACTATGTTGATGTGGCATTGGTGCAAATTTTGTTGACGTTTACGAATTTACCCATAACAAGCAACATTTGCAACAACATTTCGTTTGTTAGGTGCAACCAAATATGTATAGCCACTATCTTTCGACTGCCAGAGTTAGGACAATACAAATAACATTGCTTACTCTACCGTCTTAATTTTTTTTATTTGAGATATTGTGCAACAAGTGACACGAGTACCTTCAATAGCCTGTGCACCTCGGAAAGAACACATTTCAGCCCTACAGAATTTTCAAATGAATTTGGCCGTAAGTCATTGTGGTTCAGTAGTTAGCACATTTGAAAACTCTGGCCTTTTCGACGGACAAAGTAGGATTTCAACCCTTTATTTCTTATGATAAAGGCAGACATGATTCCCGTTAAAGGCAATTGCGTGCGATAAAAAGTGGACGTGCACCACTAGTGGCGCACAATAAGTAACGTTATTAAATAGCACTACATTGTAGGTCTGCATTTTACTACTCGTTCGATTGTGAGCTGTTCTAAAAAGTTGCAATTGCTCCGATATTTTTGCTTGAATAATATGAACTCATACGTTGCCATACCTTATTTTCGCAAGCATTTTGCATCACATGATAGCCACCACGTTTATTTTTGCAAGCTGAATACGAAGAAGAAGACTAAATACTAAATTCAGAAAAATTTGCAATTAAAGATATGTTTGTTTTTTTTAGCAAGGACAACAACCCCCCTGTTAATTTGACAGTCATGATGAGAATTTTATGTTCGTCATGAACAATAACTAATGATTTATCATTTTAAATTGGTTCTTTTTACCACAAACAAATAATGACATTTTCGTTGGGTAAAAAATTAAGTTAGAAAAATGTACATATTTATTTACAGACAGGAAGGATTATTTCTATTTTTTGTAGTACAAAGTATGCAGACGATGGATTTTTTTAACTGAAAAATTGTACGACTATTTTATTGCATCGATTCATTTAACCACACAGTTTTACAATTTGTTAATCCACAGTGACTTTCTGCGTACGAGAAATGTCACACATTGTATGGAGAAATGAGATCCCTACGTTTTTAATTATTGAATTTCAAGGATGCACCCTGCGAAATGATCTGCAGTTTTTATGCAGAGATTCATCCATCCATACGTTTTTAATGATTCTATTTCGGGGATGTTTTCCACCGGCAAATTAAATGATAACGCAGTAACAAACGAAATATTAAAAAGGACATTGGCTACATAGTTTGTGAAGAACACAACCTCATTTTCTATCATTTTTGAAGATAAAACGTCCGAAACCGTGCTGTAACAAATTCTTTGTTTACATATTTGGAGTAACTTTTTCCCTTTAACTAAAGAATTAATTGTAGATATTTTATTCATTTTATTTTTTCACTAAAATATACATTTACTCTTTGTATCCCAGCTAAAAATTAAACTGATTTGCATATAAAAAAAACTTAATTTGAAGCACTTTAATTTGTTTCTTTTTTTATAATTTCTTTTGGAAATTCCAGTGGTTAGTCATTTGTCGTCAAAAAAGTGTTTTCATCTAAGAAGTTCCTTTTTAACAGCAATTGACACATCTGAACTTAATAACTGACGTTTACCTTAAAATGAGAACAAATTAATAAAAAAAAGTGACTTTTGGGGGACACTGTTTATTTATTTTTTATTCAGGCCTATCGGGGCCTCGTTCTGGCTTTGTTCCTTCTTCATGTGTTAGTTGTCCCAAATATAATAGTCATCATTATGGAGCTAAAATTAATCGGTCCTACAAGTTAAGATACTATTTTAAAAATATTACGTAAAACTAAACTTGCACATGAGTTTTAAACCTCAAATCATTAATTTTGTCGGTTACGGTATTAAGTAGAAATGTTGTCAGTGCTGTGATTTGTGAATTTAATATTTCTATATTGTGTCAATATTTTTGTGCAGTAATTAAATGTCTTCAATGGTGGAAAACTTGTTAACGTCAGTGTTGATAAGAAAATGGGCATATTTTGTGCGATCAGCTCATATAATGACCAATCCTTCCGTATTCAACCATTCTTATATGAAAAGTTAGATCTTTGTCATGGATTGAGAAGATTTATGCATTTTTTTATTGTTCGAGCAGCTAAAGAACGATTCTTCCTTGGAAGTTACGTATATTCTCGGAGTTTGGTTATATTGCTTTTGTCAGCATTTCGAAGAATTACAACTACAACAACTGCCAAAGTTGGTTGATTTTCTTACATTATTTAAAGTGTGCGCATTTATTCAAACATGTCATTCTAACAGAGAATTGATAAACCATTAGACGGTTTTTCCAAAATCTTTAAAAATGGAATTTGGTCTTTTGATATTTATGTCAGTAAGCTTTGCAACTTCGATGAAGAGATATTTTACGTGGCATCAGTTCAAAAAATTCAATTAAATAAACTAATAAGTAAATAATCAAGCAAATTTTAAGTAAATTTAAGATATTCTGTTTTGTTTTGGATAAAACAGTTAATATAATAAATAGGTCATTGCCCTACTGCTGCACTTTATATATGTTTACACCGATTTAAGTCATCTATTTTTCTTCTGGCTTTATTATTACCTCCACGCTGGGTATGCGAGCGGGTACCTGTTTTTTATTATGTATATACTCTAGCTTTGTTTAATAAACGACAAACTACATCAGAACAGAACAGCACAATTGAGTGAAAACTGTCAGATCAATTTAAAACAGAAAAGTACAGCTTCGAGCCTTATGTTCTTCTATCAGCAGTGAAATTTCAAAAACAAAATTCTAACTGCTTTCTAGTGTTTGAGTGAGCATTGTATCATCAAAGTTTAGATGTCTGATTTCAATTTGAACTTGCTTCTTGTTATTCTCTTCGATTTGTTTATCAATATGTGAATATCTATATACATATATAAAAACCAATGTACCTATGTATGTTTGTATCTATGCTATAGACTCGGAAACCACCGAACCGATTCGAGCTCAAATTTGAAGGCAATCTTTGGAATAGGCCCGAGATTGTAAAATCGGTCCGCAACTGCGCTTTTCTTTTTCGGTCTATGTAATCTTGAACAAGAAAAAATATCTTTGTTTGTTCGTCTTCTATTCGTTCGCGCATTGTTAATCCGATTGAGTTGAAACTTTGTACAGTTGTTGTTGGCACTTCCGCCAAAGTTTCTGGCTTAATACCATCAACGGACAAAAGGTGACGCGCTAATGTTTGCGTGTTCGTCTTCTATGCGTTCACTCTTCGTTAATCCGACTGAGTTAAAAACGTGTGCAGCTGTTGTTGGCCCTTGCTCGAAAGTTTTTAATATAGTACCATACACGTACAATAGATGGCGCCCATGTCGTATTGGATATTTTGTTTCGTCTTATATGCGTTCGCGTATTGTTTATCCGATTGATTTGAAACTTTGTACAGTTGTTGTTGGTACGTGCGCGACAGTTTCTGACATAGTAATTAACATAATAATTAACACGGGTCATGCGGAGAAAAGTGTGAAATGGGCACTGCTTGATTAAAAAAAATAAGCTGACATAGGCACATGGCTAGCACCTACCCCTATTGGGTAGGCGCAGCAACGCTCGCCGGATACCCGCTGATATGTTGCAATTCAGATTGTAGGATAACAAGAAAAAAACCATTTATTTACGAATGTTGACTAAGGCGAAACAGCGTTCGAAAGACTCGGCTAGTTTGTTACATACAATTCAGAAATACAGTTATGTCATACAAATAAATCAGTTATTGACATCAGTACAATGTAAATTTTCAAATTTTGCATTTTCCCTTCACTTGCTCTGAAAGTTCATTAAACACACCTCTTTGCTTTTTTTTTAAAATAAGAACGTTAACAAATGATGCTTCATTAGTAATCGACCAGAAAAGGGTCGATGAACACTTTAATATGTTTGCAAGTCCTGCAAATGAGAACAAAATAAAAAAACACCGACTTGACGTCAAGGATTTTTGTTTGCTTGGATTTTAACTTCATACCCAATAGAGAGCCGCTAAATGCATCCTCCACCCAAATCACTATTAACAAGCTTCTCGGAGCACAAATAAAGCTTTTACAAAATAAATATCATTAAGAGTCCATACAGGTGCGAGGGGGATATAATTCTGGGACGCCTCGGTCAGCAGTCCAATGCACTAAACACTGAGTGTCTGCCCCCAAATCGCCTTTTCTCAGAGAAGAAGCGAAATAAAAACTTCCAGCCGAGACTTTGAAATTTCATTGAAGTATGAACGGAATCACGTGGGTCGTAAGTCAAGCAAATAAAGAGCTGATTTTCGCAAAAAAATTAACGTACATTGAAGGATGTTGAAAAAAAGCTTAGGGTGAGTAAGTTGGATGTCGCAGTATGAATTGGAAAATCATTTTACGACGTCTTCCTTTAATGGCGGTGAGGCTATGATCAGGATTAAAGGGATCATAACCCTCCCAATTAACTGCATCCCTACTGAGCCGCCTGTGAGATTCACCGGTTTGACCTCAGAAAATAACAACATGCCTCCCGATTCTGAATCACTTCGTCACTGAGGCCAATTAAGTGCTGGTGTTGCTGTATTTGTGTGATCCAGTAGTTTTTAGGCCTGCCTCTAATTCGCGTTTTTATGGGAACGTTGATTGATATTGTGTTTTTGACGAGAGGGTAGTTATATTCGTAGTTCGTCCTTGAACGGGCAATATAGGCGCATACATACTACATCTTATCTCAAATAAAAATAATATTCGTCTACGCCATCTTAATATAAAAACTTGGCAATACTTAGTGTCGAAAACATTTTTAAACTTCAAACCCCCGAGTAGGCTTAGCATAGTTAACTAGGTTTTTAGAACAATTTTTTGAACAACATTTAAATTAAGTATTACTAATCAATAAGTTTATGTATTATGTATGATTCACTGTTTTCGGAAGAAACACTTGCCCCGAACTCCAATAAATATTTCTTCAAAGTAATCTATCAAGACTCTTTCACTTGCCAAATGATGATTGTAATGCAACTGATTTCTTATTCTGCTACATAGCTCTGGATGAAAAGCGTGTTTTGATTTCTTAAAAAATATATACATAGGTAACATAAATGTTATAACCACACTCAAGTTAAACACGATTTAGGGGTGGAAATAGACACCCAAATGCGTCTGATAAGGGTGGAAATACCAAAAAAAGAGAATTTTTTGGAAAGCATTTAAATCTGTTGGAATTACGGACCAATGAAGAACTGATGCCTTTTAAGACATTATGGTCAATTTATCACTGCTGATTAATTGATTACTTTAAGGATGTGTAAGAATTGCTTACATGGCCACTGCTGATCGTCGAAGGATTTCTTTTTGTACTGGGCCAACACTTAAATTCAGTACTTTTGTGAAGCCGTTCATTGATTAATACTATTCTCGCATCAATAGCCCATACACACCCTAAAGTCTAGCTTCTCCAGACATTAGTGTTTGCGAAGTTATATTTTTGCCATGCCATAATATACATACTCATACATGTTTGCGATTTAGTCTACAAAGCCGTTGACAGTCCGTTAGAAGTTATAATTTACCTACCAATATGTCGCTGACTGCCTCTTCAACCTAAATTCATTGATGACTTCATTAGCGAAAAAAAAGTTTCTAAAAGTCGGTTAAAAGCAGCAGTGTATACTCCATTTCCGGTTTGATCCCCGGAAAACACGGACAATATATCCAAGCTTATCTGCCTGCGGTTGCAAGGACGGTCGAAACAATGAGGATCGTCTGGGCTGTTGACTTGCAGTGAATGGGCAAAATAGAAAAAAATTAGAAAGAGTAATGCTGTTCACTATGTTAACAGTTATTTCTTCTTGCAAATAACAATGTTTGCAGCAGCTTTAATGACGCCATATGCGGAGCCGTTTTAAGTGATCGATTACTTTCTGTATGACAATTTTTTGAGAACAGCTAACGATCACTAAACAAACATAGATACATTACTAAATGGTGCGCCTTTTCCATTCCAGCTCAAGAAACGTGTTTCAGGATTAGAAAGCAATCAGTACGTTTGTGACATATGAAGGATTTAAATTTCGTTCTTACCTCCATTGCACTTGATTATATCAAATGTACACCCAATTCGACAATTGACATGATCGCTACACTATCACTGATTAATCACACATGTACATACATTGGAGGAGTTCTTTTCGCTCATAGACGCTCATTCTATTTTGGAGTTACGCTTTCTTTTTGATGATATAAACGTTATAGTTTTAACAACCAAGGTATCAAAAAACTATCCTCCGATCTTGTACCGACTAAAAAAAGCTGCAAGCTGCGAACCTTAATGCTATCGATGATCGGCCTTCATCCAGTGTGCCCTGATTCAACATTTTGTGAATATCCTCATTCGTTGGAGCGTTCTGTTACGTTACACGATCAGCAGAAATATTTGTTGTTATCAACTTGGAAACGCTTACAAGTCCAAACAATTCGTAGGTGACTATGTATTTTGATGGAAGATCTGTACCCTGATTGGTGTAAATTGAATGCCTTTTACTTTCGTGGAGGTGCACAAAGAGTTGTATGTGTTTCATTGATTTGAGTTTTGTGTGAAACATCTGTACGACCTCACAGCATTGAATTGCAATATGTAGAAGAGTGCAATGTTATTGATGATAGATGAGGGTCATTGCGTCTTAAGGCCACTTGCAATGTAACTTGGGCTTGAGCTTTTAGAAGCTGTTGTGATTCATTAATGGTTTTCTTAATACATTGATTATATATGTATGGATATAATTATAATAGTGAAAAAGTCCTTCATTGTTGCATATTTGCTGCTGCCACAAAAATGATCGATTGATTTTCAGGATTATCTTTGCTCTTAATAGTCATCGTTTTTTAGGCAGTGTTTTGGATACTTTAATCATTGGAAGGGTCCTTCCTTTGTGCCCTAGGATTCAAAATATTTAAGCCGGGCCGGAGTTACACTATTCTTGTCTTTGACGACGAGGCTATGATCTGGACTCAAGGGTCATAACCCTGCCACTTCACTGCATCCCTACTGGTCGGCCAGTGGGGTTCGCCGTCGGTCTGTTCGGGACGGAATTATACTAAAGTTGCTTTATATATTAGCAGTATGGGCACAACAACTTGTGATTACATACCCTCTTTTGTACCGTGATCGTATCTTTATTTGTGGGATTTAGTCCTTTATGATGGCGAAAGACAGGCAGGCCTAAAAACTCCTCAATTACACTAATGCAAAAACACATCATTTGATTGGTCTCAGTGACGAAGTGATTCCAAATCGGGAGGCATGCTGATAGTTTTTCAGACCAAACCGGCGAAACAGTAGGGATGCTGTGTAGTCATTGATTATCATCAATAGCATGCCCCGTAAGATCTTGATTTGTAGCTATCACATCTTTAAAGTCAGCCCCAAATATAAGCTACAGGTGCTCATATTGCACCGATTTCTACCAATTGCGCAAGTCAAAGACCTGTGTAATCATAAACTTCCTCGGCATTTCAAATTCTAAAGAATTCGCTGCAGTCATAAATACAAATTTGCTACCGCACCATTAAAAATAATCTTGATAGGTACATTACAACGTCGTAAGTTCACCATTTTCCATACTCACGTTTCATGAATGCCCCAAAAATTGCTTGCGTAAATAATAAAAGACTAACCAGCTGTTTGGTGGTAAAAAGTTTACCATCTTGATTTACACACTACATTTCTTCGTATCGTAACTTGTTGGTAAAGATTTCCCATACAAATTTTGACTTGCCACGTTTACAACGCTGCATGAATACCTTTTTTATTTACATAAATTTTTTAGTTAGTTTTAGGTGTTTTTAATTAGTTTAAAGCCTTATTATTAGCTAGTATTAAGCCGAATAAATATGGTCTTATGCCCCCACCAAAGTTAACTTAAAATTAGTTACAGTTAAAAATAGGTTAGAAAAACAAACAAACTCCGGGCTTTACCAATAACAAATTAAATAAGAATTTTTAATCAGAAGGTAATGGGTATACAGATTAAAGCTTCAAACTATATTGTTATTGTTTTGATTTTCTCTGTTTAAATCTTCTTTTGAAAGGTCGGGCATATATGAACAGCCTTAATTTCTTTTATATCGTTTCAGAAATCAACGTCGGTAAAAGCAAAACGGCATCAAAAACACAAAATGCTTATAATTTACTCCTCCCTATCCCTTACACTGTCTTGTTAATGGTAAACTAATTTGATTTCTTTCTCTTTACAGTTTCAACGCTCGTCGAAACAAACATCTTTGCAGATGCCCTTTCAGCTGCTATGGTGCCGAAAAAGGACGCACGTAAGCGCAAACGCAATTCCAAAGAACCTGGCAAAGATGGATTCACATCACCACCGATTAGCCCGGAGGGTAATAAGGTGGCACCGCTCAAGTTCTATCAAGACACTTTGGACGAGAGCAAGGATGAAGAGAAAAATGCTAGCACCAATAATGAATCGGGCGCTGAATCCAAAGACGAGGAGGCTGCTACAAATACCGAAGATGATGATGATATCCCATTGAAGAAGGTAAAAGAAGACATTGAACAGCGTGTCCGCAATGAGAAGGCAAAAACTGGTTCCAACACTGACGAAGACAATACAGAGCCAAAATCAAATTCCCCTGAAATTGATTTGACCAGAGGAAGTCCTAAGGACGCTGACGATTTCCCTAACATATCTGACAGCAAGCCAGAGGAAGACTTTGTTGAGTCTCCAAAAAAACCAGGCCCAGGGTGCGGTCCAAATGGGCCACCTGGCGTTCTTTTGCTACACCGTCGCAAGGGACCCAAAAAGAAGCTCAAGTGGCGCCCTCAAGAAGATCTCGAACAGATCCGCTTTTTCGAATTGGATGAGAATGAACGTGTGAACGTAAACAAGACATTTATTGACATGAAGAATATGGAGCGGTTCAGTGAGCGTGATGCCATGAGTATGGTGCGGAGAGGCTTTAACTCTGAAGATAACATGGCGCCACAGACTGAATGGGTGCCGTTGATTATGGTTGATGACGTTCCTAATCATCCAGAGGGTAGTCAAAGTCGAGAACGAAAAATTCAATCCGACAGGGAACAAACAACGCTACGGGCCCTATACTTCTCTCATGCAATGATACCTGACTCACCAACAGAACCAGATATTGAACCCGTACTGCACACTGATTTCACTGTGATTCCATTAGATGACATTACTGGAAATCCAGATGCTGTAAATGATTTTACGAGCATGCCGTGGCCGGATCCAAAGGGTGCCCAACCTCAGGATGCGGGCAACGCCTTTAACAATGGCCCTGGTGGCGATATGTACACCAACCGCAACCAGTTTAATCCGTTCATACCGTTTGCAGCGCAAAACAGTGGTGGATGGCAAATAGGTGGTCCCAATGGCCCACCGATGAATATGGGGCCTGTGCCACCGCAAGCGATGATGTGTGGACCAGGTGGAGGAATGCCTGGCAACAATTTCAACAACAATAACATGGGTATGGGTATGGGCAGCCCCAATATGATGGGTTGTGGAATGTCTCCCTCGAGTCCCTCTGGTGACTTATCTCCTATAATGGGCATGGGTGGAATGAATCCCAACATTAACATGGGAGGTCAATACAACGACTTCAACGGACCACATATGGATAATGGGTCTCCACAATTTGGTCCGGGGCCGAACTTCGGACCTGGTCCCGGAAACTTTGGTCCAAATATGAACATGAACGGTCCCTGTGGCCCTATGAATGGAATGATGGGCGGACCAATGTGTAATGGTCCAATGAACGGTTCAATGGGCGGAGGTCCAATGAACGGACCAGGACCTATGAATGGGGGAGGACCAATGAACGGGCACATGAATGGACCTGGTCCAGACAGTAGACGTGGACTCGATCGCAGCAACATCCGTGGTGGTGGCGGCGGCGGCGGCTGGCGTTCCGGAGGTATAAAGAACTTCAACTCTGAAGGCAACTGGCGGCCAGCTGGAAGCGGAGATGGTAATAACGATAGGGGTAACAACAACTACGGTCGCGCTCCAAAGGATTGGAACCCAGCCGGTGGCGGTGGTAACAACGGACGTGTGTGTAAGCAGTTCATGCGCGGCCATTGTCGACTTGGCAACAAATGCAACTTCCTGCACCCAAGAAAAAAACAATTCTAAGGTACAGATTGCACTGGTAATGGCTCAAAAGTCACCTTATCATTTTAATCACCTAAATTGCCGCCCGGCTTTTCCTTATTTGTGATAGTACGAGTTGGACTTGAATTCCTTCGATGAATCTCAATGATGCAATCGTCTTAATTGTATTTTCAAAGATTCCTTCTGCCAATCTTCTGTACCATATGTAAATAGAATCAACCTTGTAACTGTTTGTTTAAAGAATAATTGGCATGTAGCGCATATAAGCAGTCATGTGTATATTTTAGTAAAACTAATTAATATACATAGTTCTAGAGATTGTTACATACAAGAAAAGCGCTCGCGTTTTATTTTAAAGCATCTAAATTGGTAGTGGCAGTAATAGTTTGAGTAGGACTTGAACAGATAGTTTTACTTTTCGAATTCCTTTGATGATTTTTATTGACGGCGGTCATCGCCTTGATTGCATTTTCAAAGATTCCTTCTGTCAATCTTCTGTTCCATCTGTAAATAAAATCAACCTTGTATATGTACATTTAGAGAACATTAAGTATGTAGCGTATATAAGCAGTCATCGTGTATATTTCAGTAAAACTAATTGAAATAAATGTATGTACATAGATCTAGACGTTGTTAAAAGAAAAGCGCTCTCATTTTGGTTTAAACCATCTATATATGTAGCTAACATGTATATTTAAATAATAATGTATTTAGTAATTAATGCAAATTATTGAATTAATGTTTATTTTTAGATTTTTAAGTAAACTATTCATAAGATATTTTTTAATTCTGTAAGACTTTTTTACGTTACAAATATAAGAAAATGTTGAATTATTAAAAATGCGTGTTTTTTATTTGGACCTAAATTTCCTTCTATACCCTATTCCAAGGGAATATTACTGTTGAGTCATAATTTGTTTTTTGTTATATGCCGTCCGGCCATCTGTTACTAATTTTGAAGCCCTGAGATTCGAGCTAGAAATCGGACATTTTGTACATATACTCTCTGGGGCCGAAAAAACCGTTTTCTCGAAGAAGTTGATAAAAATGAAGGACGTGTTCACAACGATTTAAACAAAGAGTGAGCTCTTAAATGTAAAAAATTGCTGTCCTGCAAATTTTGCGTTAATAATTGCATTAGAACAGAGATGGAATCGGCTTAGGTGATAGGTGAAAGTCATTTTTCATTATCACCTAGGACAAATTCCGAAACTAATCATTGCACAATTTATGTTCAATTACCCCTGCCATACATTCAGTAAAGCAAAATTATTGCATCACTGGAAAGGCATCGCGTTCATTATTGTAAAATTGCGTAAGCTGAAGAGCAAATGTCGACGAAAATATCATCAAGGAAATGTCTGATGCTTTCAATGCATCAGTTGCGTTGCGCATCGGCATCGTAAATTTCATTTCGTTGTCGTTTCCGAATTCACCCCTGAGCAAGAAAATGGAGAAATGAATCCATAACATTTTCGTATGTAACTAATAGGCCCATTCCTCCCATAACTCGTTTTTTTTCTTTCTTTAACGGGCTCCCGTCCCTTGGAGAGTTTCTGCCTGAGACACTGCAGCCTTCCATCCTCCGCGATCCTGAGCACGCTGCTTCCAGTTGCCCAGACCAAGCGCCCTGTCATCCGCGATAGCTTGGCCTTTAAAACCGAGTTTAGGTCTTCCTTCGTCTCGAACCTGGTTGTTGGGAGTCGGAGATCCTCTTCGCTGGGGCATTACTCTCCATTCGCTCGATGTGGCTGAGCCATTGTAGTCGACGTATTTTGGGTTTTGCACTACATCTATCTCTTGGTACAGCTCAAAGAGTTCGCGGTTATATTTTCATCTGCATTCGCCATCCTCGCATATAGGTCAGTCATCAGGCATGCTTTCTTCCACCCATACTTGGTTGATGATTTGGTGCATGCGCCCTACCAAAACATCACCTCCGTATTTGAAAAGCTCAGTTGGTAAACCATCAGAGCCGGCAGCCTTGCTGTTTTTTTTAGCCTTTTTACAGCTATGCTAACCTTTACAATACTCTGTGGTGGAACCGGTTGTTCGTTGACTGGACGTGGGTTCCATTCTTGGTCTGAATTTATCCGGAACAAGAAAATGGTCAGAGTCGACTTTCGCCTCTCCAAATGTTTGCACGTTTAAGATGTTGGATGCGTGCCTTGCATCGATTAGCACATGGTCGATTTAGTTGGTGGTTTGACCATCTGTCGACTTTTCCTTACCGATTTGGCATTGAATTCCCCGAGCGCGATCTTGACATCATTGCGGATTACAGCCAGCCATCACTAATCGGCTTGAAATCAATGACTTTTGATCTTCGCTTCCCACTATGAATCCGCATCCTAACATGTGCATCCTTTTGTTACAGCTGTAATAAACGTCGCACCGTTGTCGTTTTTGCATACCCGATCGTATCCATCGTACTGTATCGCGGTAAGTTCTGCCTTATACCGCTCGAGGACAGATTCAAGTTGCTCAGCAGCACCAGGAGTGTACAGTGTTCGTACGTTCCAGGTACATACATACTCTCAGTTCATAGTCGTTGACGTTCCGGGTCGTGATCTTAAAGGAGGGTGTCCATATCCGAGTCTGGTGTCTATCTCATAACTAACTTTTTGTACGTGGTAGGGAAATTACCCCGACGGCATAACCATCAACCTTGAGGGTCAGTTTCAGCATACCTTTTCGAAGAAGTGTCAGTATTCCAATACACATCAAGGGCTCATTCGCCAACATCAATTTTTCAACACCCATACTTAGTCTTGAAAATCCTTAATGACCTCAGCTCCAAATATGTCGAAGTAGCTCATGGAAGGTATCTGTCATCCTGACTGTCGACTACATCGTTGATTCAATCTAGTGAATTCATCCGATGTACGTCCTCTTTCTGAGGAGCTCATAGTCTAAGAGCCCACAGCAAATTTTGGGCGTGAAAGTATAACCAAAAAGCTGATACTTCATGTATCTTGATGTATCACTATCACTTGAATGAAGAACACATGTACTATCTACTTCTTAGAAACGGTTTCTTGTTTTGCATGATCTACGTCAATCACTTGCACTTTAGTGCAATATTTGTAACCAATGGTTCGTTTCTGCTATGACAATATGGTTATCAGAATTGTTAAAAAAATGTTCTTTTAGCATACTTTGAGGACGTCTGGCAAGGTTTTGGCTGCAAGTAAAACGTCTGGGACCATCATTTTTGTGATCTGGACGTTTTCACAAATTTTTTGGTGTAACCATTATTTGGTTATATTAATTATTTCAAAATGTGATTTTTAACATACTATTAGTACGTCTGGCAAGGGTATGGCTGCGCGTAAGACGTCTGGCACCTATATTTCTGTGATCAGGGCAGTCTGTTCTTTCATTTAATACTATATTCAAATGGTTATATAAAAAATCCAGATTTTGGAAAAAAACACGTTTTCAACCTACTATTACTAACCTCAGCTGCAACTAAGCGCTGCCAGACTTCGACATTTGAGTTTACTTTTTGGAGACCTTTCTGTTCATGTTTCAGCTTTTTGTTTATACTTTAACGCCCAAAATTTGTTGTGGGCTCTTGGTTTATCATGTTAGACTTCCAAAAGAGCATTTTGGTGGTGCTATTTTCTTCGTGTTCAACAATATGTTGAATAAACTACGTAAATTATGGGCGCCACCACGGAAATTAAAGTTAAAAGAAGACAGCAAATCAGGTGCATTTATATGACCGGATATTGGCTGCTGTAAAAAACTGATATTGCTATTAAGCCTTCGTTGAGAGAGGGACAACTTTTTAAGAAGCTTGATACGTTGACTGTAAGGAGGGTGTAATGGACCATCTCATTGAAGGGCAAACTTGTGAAGCATACTCTCGATTTGGACAAATATAACAACTGTACAATGACATAGAAACTTAAGGGTCATTCTTTATTTCACTTTTTACGAAGCCCAGCATTTTTTTTTTTTTTTTTTTTTTTCTTAAGAAAAAAGAAAATCCAAATCCCAGAGCACTCAGACTCGGTAACGGTCAATTGTACTACCAGGCAGAAATCCTTCTTTTGGTGTAGAGGCATGTGATTGGATGGCGTATGTTGTTGTTCCCCATGGGGATTGAACCTGCACCGCACGGGTCACAAGCCAACACACTAACCTCTGCACCGTACGCCACCCATAGAATGAGACTTAATAACAATAAAATTGAAATGCTTTGTAAAATCCAGTTTAGGTTCAATATAAACCCCAAGACCCTTACAACCAGCAACATGACAAAGAGTATGTTGAGACAATGAATATTGAGAGGTGGAAGGAATATTCTTTCTAGGGAATGACATAATGTTGACATAAAGTAGGTTTCAGGACTAAACCGTTTTTAACACACTCCCTGGCCTGGCTATTAATGCCAGTTTGAAGAAGACCTCTGTCTTGTATATTACTACGTACCTTCTCCATGTTATCTTATAAAACGTTACTATTTAAAAACGTACCTTATTGAGAAAAAAAATAAACTTGTATCAAACTAAAGCTTACAACGTCCTCTTTTTAAAATATAGCAGTCGGACAGACTTTGACCTGTCGAAAAGATATTGTGAGTGTCAAAAAAAAGTTTACACCTCTGTGTTTTATGTTTCCAATTCAATTATAAATTTTATTCAAGGTTTTTCTTACATCTAGTTTAACATGTTCGTTAGTATCTAAATTCTTAATCGAACCAAATGTATAAGTTAACAAAAAAAATAACAAAACAAAAAATTTTCAACAAAAAAGGAAAAGTACTTCACATTTTAGGCGTCAAAAGAAAGTTTACACTACCGAAAAAATAACAATTTATGGAAATAAACCCGGAATCAATATTTTGTTTGTTTTCCTTTTGCCTTTTTTTTTTTTTTTTGTCGGGGTGTGTGAAACTTTCTGCACTGGAGCACTCAGAGTCAATACTGGTCCATTGTACTACCAGGCAGACACACCACATTTTACTGCGGGAATTTACTCGTTTTTCTAAGAAAAGCGAGAAGGCGCTTCAATGATAAGGAGCTTAGGTTTACAGCACTCACCATATCCGCACCAAAAACCTGCCACCTGATACGAGCAAAAGCAGGACAATCACAGAGGAAATGTTCCGCAGTGTCGTCGCTTTCTCCACAGGCTTCGCAGTTGGTGGTGTCGCTTAGGCCTAGCACCTTAAGGTGTTTGGCAAAAGCGTAGTGTCCCGTAAGAACGCCAGTAGTCTGTCTGCAGTCTTTTCTGTTGAGAGACAACAAGAATGCCGTGGATTTCCCACAGACGTCGGGGAGCATTTGCTTAGTCTGTCTGCACCCTGGAGAGTCATGCCAACGGCGATTGTGTTCATAGGAAACCCAACCGTCAATGGAAGCCCTGACCGATGACTCAGGCAGACAGATCGCTGGTTCAGGTCCTGAGAAGTCCCCCTCTGAGCCTTGTCTAGCAAGTTCATCGGAGATCTCATTTCCCGTGATCCCATTATGACCCGGGACCCAGACAAGTTTAAGTGAATTCAGCCTTCCGACCGAATTCAGAGATATCTTGCATTCACGTACTATTTTGGAGGTAGTTAAGGGTTTGAGTAAGGCCTTAAGCGCAGCCTGACTGTCGCTACAGACGCAGATACTTCGCCCCCTCCACCTGCTCCTCGTAACATAATCCATGGCCATTAGGATAGCATAAGTCTCTGTTTGGAAGACTGACGCATATTTGCCTAACGGAAAGAAAAGTCTAACGTTATCGCTCTCCACGAAGACACCAGCACCAGATCCTTGATCGGTTTTGGAGCCATCCGTAAAGATTCGACTGCATTCCCTTCCAGGTTCAGAGTCCGGCCAGAGCCAGTACTGGACGCGAGGAAAGTCGACCTCGTATTTGCGCTTTAGCCGAAGTTCCGGTGTCATCGCATCAGACGGCATATCCATAAGACAGGAGTCGAAGGACAACCGTTGCGCAAGTTCATCAAAACTCCAGTGCGAGTTATACCAAAAGCCACCTCTTGTAAGACATGAGATAGCCTTGATTGTACATCCCATGATGTAAACATAAAGGGGCGGAAGGTTCAATAGTGCATCTAGGAAGGAGCCAGGCGTGCTGGGGAAGGCCCCCGTGCAGCCGAGACATACCTGCCCTTGGAGTTTGGCAAAAGCAGCAGTTACGTATTTACGTGAAAGCTTATTCCACCAAACAACCGATGCGTATGCTATAAATGGTCTTATCATAGCCGTATAAATCCATAGGACTCTTTTCGGTGATAAGCCCCATTTCTTGCCGAAAATGCCTTTGCACTGCCAGAAAACAGACAGCGCCTTGACAGTCTTCAGCTCAACATGTTTGGACCAAAGAAGTTTGCTATTCAGGATGACTCCCAGATACTTTGCTTCATTGGAGAGTTGGATTGTGACGCCTTTTAGCACTGGCTGAGTCAACCCGACCAGCTTCCTCCTTCTCGTAAAGAGAACAACCTCAGTTTTAAGAGGATTGACCATTCGTCGATCACGTCAAGGGCCGCCTGCGCGGCGCATACAGTCGCTAGGCATGATCCAACAGAAAGCACGGCAACATCATCCGCGTACGCCTGAGCGTAAATATTAGAACTGTTGAGTGCGTTCAACAGAGAGTCGACCAGCATACACCACAGCAGTAGAGACATGACGCCGCCTTGCGGGCAGCCTCTGTTTACCCCCGCCATAGCATAGCGGCCACAATCCGCATCCGCAACCAACGTTCTATTCATTAGCATTGCTTTAATCCACAACACCAATGGTTCGTCTACTCCGTGTTGTCTGGCGGAGCTGCACATGCTATCAAAAGTCGCATTGTCAAAAGCACCCTCAATATCGATGAAAATGCCCATCGCGTATTCTTTTCTGTCAAGCGCGCCTTCAATTCTACCAACTAGATTTTGGAGCGCAGTCTCGCAGGATTTTCCGCGTTGATAGGCATGTTGCATCGGAGATAGTGGGTGCAATCGCAAAGCACCTTTGCGCACGTGAAGCTCGACCAGCCTTTCCAAGCTTTTCAGCAAGAATGAAGTCAGACTGATTGGTCTGAAGCTCTTGGCGAGCTAGTAGTCACTTCTGCCAATTTTTGGTATAAATGCCACTCTAACTGTTGGAATGTATGCCAGTGCTAGGACAGCGGTGAAGATTTTCTTCATAGTCGGTAGCAACTGGTTTGTACACTGTTGCAGCATGGCTGGGTATATTCCGTCCGTACCAGGCGACTTGAAGCCGTCAAAAGACGCAAAGGCGTATTTAATGGCCTCGTCCGTCACCACGGCCTTCGCAATATACCAGCTACGCCGAGTTGTTTGTCTTGGCTCACTCATAGTCTCGGTAATCGGGGCTGGTTGTGATCCAATTGTAATCTGGTTGCCCGGAAAGTGAGACTCCAGCAGATAACTAAGAGTTTCCGCTTTCGTCTCAGTGAAGGTGCCATCAGGTTTTCTAAGTGAGTCCAGTTTGGCTGGTTTGCCCTTTTTCAGAACTTTAACCAACCTACTAGTTTCACCCAGTGTTTCAATCTTTTCGCAGAAATTCCTATAAGAAGCACTTTTCGATACCCGAATTAGCCTCTTATATTCCTTCTGCTTCGATCGGTAGAGATTCCAGTCTGTCTCTAAATCAGTCTTGAGTGACCTATTTAGAAGCTTTCTAGCTTCTCTACGAATTCTTTGCAGTTCCGAGCTCCACCAGGGGGTTTACTTACTGGACACGTCAGTTCGAAACAGCTAGTAATGGCACTATTCAGGTTTTGAACAGCATCCTCTACCTTTTGTCTCGTCCTGGGTTTGGTTGGAGTTTTGAGAGTTTTCCCATTTCCTCCCTGAAGCGTATCCAGTAGGTTTTTCTTGGATTCCTCCTCTACTGCAAAGTCATGGCTTCGCATTCGATTTGGAATTCGATATATCTATGATCTGAGAGGGATGCCTCCGAAGAGACCCTCCAGTTTGTAATCGCCTTAAAGTATCTATTGGATAAAGTCAGGTCGAGCACCTCCTGTCTTCTTGACGTCACAAAAGTTGGTTGCGAGCCAACATTGTTGATAGTAAGATCAGATGATAGAATGAAATCTAGGAGATGGTTTCCTCGCATGTTGCATTTGCTACTGCCCCAAACAGTGTTTTGAGCGTTGGCATCGCAGCATATAACTAGGCCCATCTTCCTGGTGTCGCAATAGTCTATGAGTTCAGCAATTGCCCTTGGTGGTGGAGGCACTACTGAATCATAGGGGAGATAAGCTGACGCCACGACGAAGGTCGTCCAATCTCCATTCGTTTCGTAGCTAATGGCTGCAGCAACCAAATCTTGGCCACAGAATTGTCCAAGCTTAGTCACTGAGAGAAGGTTCGACACAGCAAGACAAGCCCTTGGTCTCTCGGACCGCTCGTCACAGAGTATCGTGGTGCCACGGACACCTCCAAGGCCACAGATGCGATTTTTCCACACCCATGGCTCCTGTATGGATGTTATGTGGGCTTTTGTGTTCAACACGGAAAGCTTCTTACTGATGAGAGCAGTAGCAGCCTTGGAATGTTGAAGATTGATCTGAGTAAATACAATCATTGGTATAAACTAGGGGTTTTCGTCCGTTACTCGCACTCACTTGGAAATAAAGCGGAATTGAATCCTTCCAAGGTGCAAATAAGGACGCATCCCATACCCGGACCTGATAGTCTCGACAGAACTTTTATCTAAACCAACAACGAGAGTAGGTCCTTCCTTATCATCCTTGTTTCTACTCTCCCTGTGGGAATGAACAGTCCAGTCGCTAGTATCAAGCCCAGAATTCTGGCTGTGTAGGCGCGCTAGCACATCCGCCGTCTTCCTAAGTTTCCCTGGGATCCAGCAGATGTCGCGCGTTTTTTTCGGGGGTCTGAAAACCTCAAAAGTTGTGGTTCCCAGAGGGGGAATTCTCGGCACCGTCTTACTAAGCCATTCAAAGGTTTGCTGTGTTGAGCACTTCACCGTAAAGGTTCTGTTCTTCAGTTCACTGCCCTCCATTTGAATGCATTCATTGGATGCTTTTGCCAGCTCCCACAGGTGATCTTTACAGTGTTTGCACTCTGCGTCGGTCATGCTGTTGTCTTCGCCAGCCTTTCTGATGAGTAACACCAGAGAAGAGGTAACGGCTTTCTTGTAAGATACCGTCTTTTTCCTGCTGACAGATGTTCCCGCGACAGCCAATTTCTGCCTACTGCCGCCGCGAGCATTTCTGCTTGCAGCAACTGTTTCACTCAGGTTTTGGGCGCGGGGACCTCCATCAGCTGGAAGTGTTCTAGTGGAAGGGCACGCAGAAGGTGCGCGCGCAGTTCCACCGACAGGAGTGCTTGAGGCCTTCCTCCTCCGTTTTTTCCTGTTCGAGCCATTGGAAGAGGAGGCAGCGTTGGTTTCAGTCAGCTGGCTGGTTTCGGTTGGGGTAACCTCTTCAACTGGCGGTGCAGTTTCTTTGCGCCGCACGATAGCCGCCTTTCTCCTTTTCCTCTTTCGTTGGCTCTTAGATGGACGCTGACCAGTGGACGCCGCCTCTGTGGCCCGTTTCACCTGTTCGGTTTCGCAGGCCTCGTCGGCAGCATCACACCTATCGGCTGTCTGTCTATTGGTCTGAAGATTAAGCGTATCAGGTTGAACCTCTCCGCCACTTTCTTCATGTTTCCAGCCCAGTCTACCGAACGTGTCGGAGATAGAGCTGCAGGAATCTTCGGAAGCAAACCTTTTCGCAACTCGAAGGTCAACGCCTGTACAGGCGGGGGTATATGTATGTCGGTTGGGGCCTCCAGAATCCGTGCCCCGACCGTGGTCGAAAAGACCACGGGTGGATTTTCGCCCATGCGAGTACCACCTGGAGTATTTAAATCATTAAGTTGTTCCTGCATACTTGTTTTTTGGTTTGGTTCGCGATAGAGCTTTGACGGTGTATAAAACGCCGCTATGACTCTAAAACCTCGGATCACGAACGTATCGTACCGAGGTCCCCCTATCCACCACCTGGGGACGCGCCTGGTGGGTAACCAACCCGACCTTCCTTTTGCCTTAATAACAGCCTTCAACCTCCTGAGCATGGACTCCACCAATTTATTTGTGAAGTCACGAGGGAATTTTTTCCCACTCTTCCAACAATATGGACTTTAGCGAGTCCTTACCCTTTTAGCGAGTGATGACCCTTTTTCGAACCTGGTTGTCTAAATACTCCCACAAATGTTCGATGGGGTTAAGGTCTGGGGATTGCGGAGGATGATCCAACACTTTCGGAGTCCGATACAATAACCATTCTTTCACAATTTTGGCCGTGGTCTTAGGGTCATTATCCTGCTGGAATACCCATGTTTGGTCCAAACTCAATTTTGCAACGGGTACAAGTTTTCCCTCAAAATGTTCAAGTAACCCATTTTATTCATTGTGGACTCCCACTCCTGTTGCGGCCATGCATCCTCAGACCATAACCGACCCTCCCCCATGCTTAACCGTAGAGGTAATATTTTTTTCATCGAACCCCTTATTTTTGGCTTTCCGAATTTTTGGTAGTGTTCTATGTTTGAAAACTTCAAATTTACTTTCGTCAGTGAAAAGTAAATTTTTCCAAAATGAAATGTCTTTTTCTTCGTAATTTTTGAGTACTGAAGTAGACGTTTCTGATTGACTGCTGATATAAGGGGTTTCTTTCGCAGTACCCTGCTATGTAGCCAATTATCATGTAGTACTCTTCGAATAGTACTTGCACTAATGGGAATACCTGACGCTTTTTGAATGTCTTCGGAAATTTTCAGAGCACTAGCAGAGTGATTTTTTTTCACTTCTCGCACTACGGATCTTACTTCAGATTGGGAGAGTAGCTTGGGTCTACCAGTGCGTACTTTTCTTAGAAATGAGAGGATTCTCTCTCGATTTTGGAGATTTGACACTTTTCATTTTTCTACACATAAAGTACACGAACGGACCTACATTCATGACTTCTGCCAATTTTTGCGCTATTTCTCTTAAAGATTTTCCTTCTTCGTTAAATTTTAAAACGAGTTTTCTGGTTCCAAAAGGCGTTTGCTTACCCATTTTAATGGCACTTTTAATTTAACTATTGACACTACCTTTTTTACAAACAACCAAACAAAGAATGAGATCGAAAGATAGCCTTTGTGATAAGCATCAATAAAATAAACAAAGCAAAGCTAGTAAATGCACGAAACGGTAGTTGCCGTGTTCCTCAAATCAAAATTGACATGGTGTAAACTTTCTTTTAACGCCTAAAATGTGCGGAATTTTTTCTTTTTTTTTTATAAAATGTTTGTTTATAGTTTCTTTGTTAACTTCTATAATGTGGTTCGATTAAAACTTAAGATATAAACAAACATGTGAAACAAGTTGTAAAATAAACCTTTAATAATATATGTAATTGAATTCGAAACATAAAACACAGATGTGTTCGACCACATTATAGGTAGAATTTGCTCTGGAATTATTTAAAAAATATACATTATTGAGTAAAAACATGAAACTGGTATTAATCGAAAGCTTACAAGGTTCTCTTAAAAATAAACCTGTCGTGTGAGGATTTGGTCTTTTGTCGATTGGCCCTGATAGTATCCTTGCAAGACCTACGATCGCAATTCTTGTATATGGGGCATACGAAACTGATAGTCCCGTCATCGGGAATTCGTTCTTTCACCGATTCTTGGTTGATGATTTGCCGCATTTGACCTCCCAAAACATCGCATCTGTATTTAAAGAGCTCTGCAGTTAAACTATTAGCACAGCTATGCTCACTTCATCAATGCTGGGTGGTAGAACCGGATCTTCGTTGACTGGACGTGGGTTCTCTTCTAGCCTATTCCTCTTTCTAGATGATGCCCATTTAACAGCTGCTGGAAACGCTGCTTAAATACTTATACTATATTCCCTGTGCTTTGGTGACTAGGTTTCCTTCTCTGTTTCGAGAGCAGACTTTTTTTGTGACTGGCATTTTCTCATGACATTCTCGTATAGATTGTAGATACTGAAAATATTAGGCGTAAAAAATTATTTATTTAAGAATTAAGAGTAGTTAAATCGGATTCCTAGAAAACTGAAAACTACGTTCTTATCCCCTTACTTTGGGTTTTCAATTTCACTTAAAAAAAATCTACTGGGCAAAAACATTGAAATTTGGTAACCGTGGATAGCAGAAAGCGCTTAGTCGACTTCGATATGACTGAATGAAAATAGCACGATCGTAGAGGCCGCAGGGATGGAAATATGTTCTCATCATTTCTAAATTGTTCTAAGATATACTCAAAGTAGGTATATTTATACAATACACAAACAAAAATAAACAAACAACTTCGTAACAAAACCTTACAAACAAAAATAATTAAGTTTTTAAACATCTTCAGCTTATAGTTTATTCTATGAGGTCTTCAAACAGAGATGGCTGAAATGTAATTTTTTGGGAAAACTACATTTGTGACGTCTGCTACATATTTGGTTAGTTATCGTAGAAAACGTAGATACTCGTAACTGTAGCAGACGTAGTTAACATATGCCAATTTGATTGACAAGTACTAGACGTAGTTAAAGGTAGTTTATGGTGGAAAGTAGTTTCCTTGCAAACTACGCGTAGTTAAGCATAAAGATTACGTGAGGTTGTTTACCATGCCATCTCTGGTCTTCAAGCTTAATTCCCCATTTTGCAACATTTAACATTTAACATTTAAATCTGACTAGAACAATGGGTTCAGAGCGGCGGGTTGTACAAAATTGAATACAGTCAACGCTATATGTAAAACAAATGGATGTGTCGATCGTTAATTGATTCGATTTTCGTCTTTTTTATTTTTTGAAAAATACAAATTCAAAAAATGCAGATTGTTAAATTGTATCGAATAAAAGCAAATTGTACTTAAACAAACTGATTTGTATTGAATTCGATACAATTGTATCGACTTTTCCATCCCTGAGCTGCAATCGCTTTTTTAGGTTTAGCGGGCGCTGCGGTTTTCGCCTTGGACACCATAGCTTTTTATGCAACTGTGTTTGGCTTTGCATTAATAGTGCTAGTTTTTTACCTTTATTTTCTCCACTTCTTCTTCCTATTCAGTGAACATGTTTTTGCAGTGAGCTGTCAAAAAAAACTGTTTTTTAGCTCCCAGCGTTTTGCTTGTGTTTCTTTTTTCACTCAGAGCTTGCTCGAAGCGCGCTCCATTATCCTTAAATAAAATGACCGGGTAGTTGGAGTAAGAACCTGGCAAGCTGAACGAGGTCAGAGACAGACTGAAAGAAGGGAAACCAATTAAAATGGCTGTTGGGGGTTGATCATCTGGCATTAAATGTAATACAGTTTTATAAAATGATTTGTATTTAATAAATAAATCTGTTATTAGTTAATTGTTTTTGTTCGTGTTTATTTAGTTGCATAAGTTACGAAATCCTGTCAAGGATTCTCAAAAAAAAACGAACACCAACCTGAGGTTGGTCCAACGGTTCGCAAGAAATCAAAGACTACTGTTTAGACTACGTTACTCGTATAATTAAATCTTTATTATCTACACGATTGAATAGTATCCCGACTGCACCCTGTCACGTCCAAACTTAGATTAAAAATTTATTCTCAAATAATTCTACTTCTAAGTCCGCAGCTGGTTCACGGTCGCCACAGGTTTCCGGTGTCGTCTTCGAGTGTTCCCATGGGAACTTGTTGACTTCAGCAAAAATACTTCGGCGCGTGCACTGGTTTCATATTCCTGGGAGTTGACTGCAAATGCACGAAAGAATGTAGATTGCGTTTTGCTAACGGTGCATTTTCTCAGGGTGTTAACTGTCCCCCCTCTAAATGTCTGCGTCCCGCAGATCCTTGGGTCCTTGTGGTTCAGCTGTCTGTGGTAGATTGGTCATTGAAATTTCAGGGATTTCGAGCTTCGTGTACAGTTTCTTCCAGATAAGGATGATAATGGATGCCACCAAAGTGAATATAACCGCGTCTGTAATCATAGAAATATTAAGTTCTAGGTTAAGATTACCTATCCTTTTGATGTTTTGTAGGCTGAGGTCGTGCACGTATCCTACGTCGACTGCATAGTCCCTTTTAGTGATATTGGCTAATGCGGGAGGAAGAGCTTGTATTGTAGACATCATGGAACTGGTAAAGCTGCGATTCCCTAGTGTGATCGTCTCGTTATGAATCTGTATAATGTAAGTGCCTGAAAGATTTCTAGATATATGATTAGAGGTAATTTGTCCATTGAAGTTAGTGGCAAAGACGGTGTCTTCTTTTAATAATTCCACAATTTCGTCAGCGTTGGTGTGGAATGTGCAAGTCGTGGGGCCTCCTTTTAAAAGACGGGCTAAACAGCTATCCTCAGCGATCTTGTCTAAGGCCTTGCTTTCGCAAACGGTAATGTTGTTGATCGATAAGCAAGAATCTTTTAGTCCATACGTTTCCCGGTGATTAACCAACATATTCTTGTATCTGAGGTCAATTTGCCTTCCTTCGATTATGGATGGTCTGGTTATAAGGAGATTGAATTCTTCGAGTCCCACCTTCGGTATGGAGAGGACATACAAGAGCATCGAACCATTCGTATAGATAGATGGTTTCCCGTACTCTACAGCTTCGATTTCGTTAGCATAGGGTAGTGTTTCTAACTCGTTGATAACCCTATTTATCTCCTCGGAGTCCAGAAGGTTTGTATTAACTAATCCGCTTTTGGCCATTTGGCAAGCCCGGACGATCTCGTTTATCTCTTCTTTAGTGACTTGAATTTCGTCTAAAAGGTCTCGTTCTATTTTTCCAGTAACTGCATCTTTAATACCGTTTTGGTATTTCTCAATTATAAGGTTGATCTTTTGCGTAATCTCTTTCGTGGTGCTCACAAGCTTCTCATTTACAATATATTGGTGGTTGTTGTTTTCGATTATCCTCTGTTCACTTTGAAGAATTTTATTCCAGTCTTCTGCGTCAGGATTTCCTGCTATCCACTTCCACGCTGACCCTATCTAGTTTATCGACCTCTGTACTCGAGTTGGTTTGCCTACTAATTGGTTGAGGCGTTCCTTTATTTGCCTCAAGTAATGTTCGATGATGACCATTCTATATGGATCTTTAACGTTTGTGGTTAAACTAGTAGTCATTCTTTGTTGAAGACGCACAAAAGGTTCTAAGTCAATTGTATGCACGAGCTTGACGCTTCCGTCAATAATCCGGCCTTTTCCTTCCTTTAATGAAACTAAGTGTGATTTATAGTTGTGTATTTGGAATCCCTGGGCGATCGCGAAAAATGTTAACCTGTGAAGTACATACAAATGTTGCTCGTGTTTCGAGATGGGTGTTGACCTATTTCGGTCATACTAAGGTAGTTTCACAAGATTTAATATATATCTTAAGATTAATTGTACAATAAATTTGTTCATGTATTTCATATAAGTTTTAAATCATAAATTTGTATATACAATTTATATATCAATATGCGTTACTCTATAACAGTATCGTCATTAATATACCAGTTTTTTGATTCTTATACATTATAAGTTTCACATTTTCTATCTCGCAATTTATGAGGCGCAACCCCCTCCCCATTATTTTGGTACGTTTTTATACCCTATTCTAGGGGTATATTAATTTTGACGCATAGTTTGTAACATACCTTAATATTGAACGTAGACCCCTAAAAGTTACTATATTTATGATCAGCATCGATAGTAATGTCGATCTAGCCATGTCCGTCCGTCCGTCCGTCCGTCCGTCCGTCGGCAAAAATTAGGCCTTTAAACTGGACCTAGAGAGCTGAAATTTTAACCATATACTCTCTAGGGTCCCGAAATAATCAAGTTTACGAATTTTTGAAATCCGCCCACAGACACGCCCACAAACTCAAAAAAACAAAATTTTGGAAAAAATCGAATTTTGAGCTAGGAAGCTGAAATTTTTTATATATGATCTATGACTCCTAAAACTGCTCGGGATATAACATTTTCAAAATCCGCCCACTGCCACGCCGAGTCAACCCGACCAGCTTCCTCCTTCTCGTAAAGAGAACAACCTCAGTTTTAAGAGGATTGACCATTCGTCGATCACGTCAAGGGCCGCCTGCGCGGCGCATACAGTCGCTAGGCATGATCCAACAGAAAGCACGGCAACATCATCCGCGTACGCCTGAGCGTAAATATTAGAACTGTTGAGTGCGTTCAACAGAGAGTCGACCAGCATACACCACAGCAGTAGAGACATGACGCCGCCTTGCGGGCAGCCTCTGTTTACCCCCGCCATAGCATAGCGGCCACAATCCGCATCCGCAACCAACGTTCTATTCATTAGCATTGCTTTAATCCACAACACCAATGGTTCGTCTACTCCGTGTTGTCTGGCGGAGCTGCACATGCTATCAAAAGTCGCATTGTCAAAAGCACCCTCAATATCGATGAAAATGCCCATCGCGTATTCTTTTCTGTCAAGCGCGCCTTCAATTCTACCAACTAGATTTTGGAGCGCAGTCTCGCAGGATTTTCCGCGTTGATAGGCATGTTGCATCGGAGATAGTGGGTGCAATCGCAAAGCACCTTTGCGCACGTGAAGCTCGACCAGCCTTTCCAAGCTTTTCAGCAAGAATGAAGTCAGACTGATTGGTCTGAAGCTCTTGGCGAGCTAGTAGTCACTTCTGCCAATTTTTGGTATAAATGCCACTCTAACTGTTGGAATGTATGCCAGTGCTAGGACAGCGGTGAAGATTTTCTTCATAGTCGGTAGCAACTGGTTTGTACACTGTTGCAGCATGGCTGGGTATATTCCGTCCGTACCAGGCGACTTGAAGCCGTCAAAAGACGCAAAGGCGTATTTAATGGCCTCGTCCGTCACCACGGCCTTCGCAATATACCAGCTACGCCGAGTTGTTTGTCTTGGCTCACTCATAGTCTCGGTAATCGGGGCTGGTTGTGATCCAATTGTAATCTGGTTGCCCGGAAAGTGAGACTCCAGCAGATAACTAAGAGTTTCCGCTTTCGTCTCAGTGAAGGTGCCATCAGGTTTTCTAAGTGAGTCCAGTTTGGCTGGTTTGCCCTTTTTCAGAACTTTAACCAACCTACTAGTTTCACCCAGTGTTTCAATCTTTTCGCAGAAATTCCTATAAGAAGCACTTTTCGATACCCGAATTAGCCTCTTATATTCCTTCTGCTTCGATCGGTAGAGATTCCAGTCTGTCTCTAAATCAGTCTTGAGTGACCTATTTAGAAGCTTTCTAGCTTCTCTACGAATTCTTTGCAGTTCCGAGCTCCACCAGGGGGTTTACTTACTGGACACGTCAGTTCGAAACAGCTAGTAATGGCACTATTCAGGTTTTGAACAGCATCCTCTACCTTTTGTCTCGTCCTGGGTTTGGTTGGAGTTTTGAGAGTTTTCCCATTTCCTCCCTGAAGCGTATCCAGTAGGTTTTTCTTGGATTCCTCCTCTACTGCAAAGTCATGGCTTCGCATTCGATTTGGAATTCGATATATCTATGATCTGAGAGGGATGCCTCCGAAGAGACCCTCCAGTTTGTAATCGCCTTAAAGTATCTATTGGATAAAGTCAGGTCGAGCACCTCCTGTCTTCTTGACGTCACAAAAGTTGGTTGCGAGCCAACATTGTTGATAGTAAGATCAGATGATAGAATGAAATCTAGGAGATGGTTTCCTCGCATGTTGCATTTGCTACTGCCCCAAACAGTGTTTTGAGCGTTGGCATCGCAGCATATAACTAGGCCCATCTTCCTGGTGTCGCAATAGTCTATGAGTTCAGCAATTGCCCTTGGTGGTGGAGGCACTACTGAATCATAGGGGAGATAAGCTGACGCCACGACGAAGGTCGTCCAATCTCCATTCGTTTCGTAGCTAATGGCTGCAGCAACCAAATCTTGGCCACAGAATTGTCCAAGCTTAGTCACTGAGAGAAGGTTCGACACAGCAAGACAAGCCCTTGGTCTCTCGGACCGCTCGTCACAGAGTATCGTGGTGCCACGGACACCTCCAAGGCCACAGATGCGATTTTTCCACACCCATGGCTCCTGTATGGATGTTATGTGGGCTTTTGTGTTCAACACGGAAAGCTTCTTACTGATGAGAGCAGTAGCAGCCTTGGAATGTTGAAGATTGATCTGAGTAAATACAATCATTGGTATAAACTAGGGGTTTTCGTCCGTTACTCGCACTCACTTGGAAATAAAGCGGAATTGAATCCTTCCAAGGTGCAAATAAGGACGCATCCCATACCCGGACCTGATAGTCTCGACAGAACTTTTATCTAAACCAACAACGAGAGTAGGTCCTTCCTTATCATCCTTGTTTCTACTCTCCCTGTGGGAATGAACAGTCCAGTCGCTAGTATCAAGCCCAGAATTCTGGCTGTGTAGGCGCGCTAGCACATCCGCCGTCTTCCTAAGTTTCCCTGGGATCCAGCAGATGTCGCGCGTTTTTTTCGGGGGTCTGAAAACCTCAAAAGTTGTGGTTCCCAGAGGGGGAATTCTCGGCACCGTCTTACTAAGCCATTCAAAGGTTTGCTGTGTTGAGCACTTCACCGTAAAGGTTCTGTTCTTCAGTTCACTGCCCTCCATTTGAATGCATTCATTGGATGCTTTTGCCAGCTCCCACAGGTGATCTTTACAGTGTTTGCACTCTGCGTCGGTCATGCTGTTGTCTTCGCCAGCCTTTCTGATGAGTAACACCAGAGAAGAGGTAACGGCTTTCTTGTAAGATACCGTCTTTTTCCTGCTGACAGATGTTCCCGCGACAGCCAATTTCTGCCTACTGCCGCCGCGAGCATTTCTGCTTGCAGCAACTGTTTCACTCAGGTTTTGGGCGCGGGGACCTCCATCAGCTGGAAGTGTTCTAGTGGAAGGGCACGCAGAAGGTGCGCGCGCAGTTCCACCGACAGGAGTGCTTGAGGCCTTCCTCCTCCGTTTTTTCCTGTTCGAGCCATTGGAAGAGGAGGCAGCGTTGGTTTCAGTCAGCTGGCTGGTTTCGGTTGGGGTAACCTCTTCAACTGGCGGTGCAGTTTCTTTGCGCCGCACGATAGCCGCCTTTCTCCTTTTCCTCTTTCGTTGGCTCTTAGATGGACGCTGACCAGTGGACGCCGCCTCTGTGGCCCGTTTCACCTGTTCGGTTTCGCAGGCCTCGTCGGCAGCATCACACCTATCGGCTGTCTGTCTATTGGTCTGAAGATTAAGCGTATCAGGTTGAACCTCTCCGCCACTTTCTTCATGTTTCCAGCCCAGTCTACCGAACGTGTCGGAGATAGAGCTGCAGGAATCTTCGGAAGCAAACCTTTTCGCAACTCGAAGGTCAACGCCTGTACAGGCGGGGGTATATGTATGTCGGTTGGGGCCTCCAGAATCCGTGCCCCGACCGTGGTCGAAAAGACCACGGGTGGATTTTCGCCCATGCGAGTACCACCTGGAGTATTTAAATCATTAAGTTGTTCCTGCATACTTGTTTTTTGGTTTGGTTCGCGATAGAGCTTTGACGGTGTATAAAACGCCGCTATGACTCTAAAACCTCGGATCACGAACGTATCGTACCGAGGTCCCCCTATCCACCACCTGGGGACGCGCCTGGTGGGTAACCAACCCGACCTTCCTTTTGCCTTAATAACAGCCTTCAACCTCCTGAGCATGGACTCCACCAATTTATTTGTGAAGTCACGAGGGAATTTTTTCCCACTCTTCCAACAATATGGACTTTAGCGAGTCCTTACCCTTTTAGCGAGTGATGACCCTTTTTCGAACCTGGTTGTCTAAATACTCCCACAAATGTTCGATGGGGTTAAGGTCTGGGGATTGCGGAGGATGATCCAACACTTTCGGAGTCCGATACAATAACCATTCTTTCACAATTTTGGCCGTGGTCTTAGGGTCATTATCCTGCTGGAATACCCATGTTTGGTCCAAACTCAATTTTGCAACGGGTACAAGTTTTCCCTCAAAATGTTCAAGTAACCCATTTTATTCATTGTGGACTCCCACTCCTGTTGCGGCCATGCATCCTCAGACCATAACCGACCCTCCCCCATGCTTAACCGTAGAGGTAATATTTTTTTCATCGAACCCCTTATTTTTGGCTTTCCGAATTTTTGGTAGTGTTCTATGTTTGAAAACTTCAAATTTACTTTCGTCAGTGAAAAGTAAATTTTTCCAAAATGAAATGTCTTTTTCTTCGTAATTTTTGAGTACTGAAGTAGACGTTTCTGATTGACTGCTGATATAAGGGGTTTCTTTCGCAGTACCCTGCTATGTAGCCAATTATCATGTAGTACTCTTCGAATAGTACTTGCACTAATGGGAATACCTGACGCTTTTTGAATGTCTTCGGAAATTTTCAGAGCACTAGCAGAGTGATTTTTTTTCACTTCTCGCACTACGGATCTTACTTCAGATTGGGAGAGTAGCTTGGGTCTACCAGTGCGTACTTTTCTTAGAAATGAGAGGATTCTCTCTCGATTTTGGAGATTTGACACTTTTCATTTTTCTACACATAAAGTACACGAACGGACCTACATTCATGACTTCTGCCAATTTTTGCGCTATTTCTCTTAAAGATTTTCCTTCTTCGTTAAATTTTAAAACGAGTTTTCTGGTTCCAAAAGGCGTTTGCTTACCCATTTTAATGGCACTTTTAATTTAACTATTGACACTACCTTTTTTACAAACAACCAAACAAAGAATGAGATCGAAAGATAGCCTTTGTGATAAGCATCAATAAAATAAACAAAGCAAAGCTAGTAAATGCACGAAACGGTAGTTGCCGTGTTCCTCAAATCAAAATTGACATGGTGTAAACTTTCTTTTAACGCCTAAAATGTGCGGAATTTTTTCTTTTTTTTTTATAAAATGTTTGTTTATAGTTTCTTTGTTAACTTCTATAATGTGGTTCGATTAAAACTTAAGATATAAACAAACATGTGAAACAAGTTGTAAAATAAACCTTTAATAATATATGTAATTGAATTCGAAACATAAAACACAGATGTGTTCGACCACATTATAGGTAGAATTTGCTCTGGAATTATTTAAAAAATATACATTATTGAGTAAAAACATGAAACTGGTATTAATCGAAAGCTTACAAGGTTCTCTTAAAAATAAACCTGTCGTGTGAGGATTTGGTCTTTTGTCGATTGGCCCTGATAGTATCCTTGCAAGACCTACGATCGCAATTCTTGTATATGGGGCATACGAAACTGATAGTCCCGTCATCGGGAATTCGTTCTTTCACCGATTCTTGGTTGATGATTTGCCGCATTTGACCTCCCAAAACATCGCATCTGTATTTAAAGAGCTCTGCAGTTAAACTATTAGCACAGCTATGCTCACTTCATCAATGCTGGGTGGTAGAACCGGATCTTCGTTGACTGGACGTGGGTTCTCTTCTAGCCTATTCCTCTTTCTAGATGATGCCCATTTAACAGCTGCTGGAAACGCTGCTTAAATACTTATACTATATTCCCTGTGCTTTGGTGACTAGGTTTCCTTCTCTGTTTCGAGAGCAGACTTTTTTTGTGACTGGCATTTTCTCATGACATTCTCGTATAGATTGTAGATACTGAAAATATTAGGCGTAAAAAATTATTTATTTAAGAATTAAGAGTAGTTAAATCGGATTCCTAGAAAACTGAAAACTACGTTCTTATCCCCTTACTTTGGGTTTTCAATTTCACTTAAAAAAAATCTACTGGGCAAAAACATTGAAATTTGGTAACCGTGGATAGCAGAAAGCGCTTAGTCGACTTCGATATGACTGAATGAAAATAGCACGATCGTAGAGGCCGCAGGGATGGAAATATGTTCTCATCATTTCTAAATTGTTCTAAGATATACTCAAAGTAGGTATATTTATACAATACACAAACAAAAATAAACAAACAACTTCGTAACAAAACCTTACAAACAAAAATAATTAAGTTTTTAAACATCTTCAGCTTATAGTTTATTCTATGAGGTCTTCAAACAGAGATGGCTGAAATGTAATTTTTTGGGAAAACTACATTTGTGACGTCTGCTACATATTTGGTTAGTTATCGTAGAAAACGTAGATACTCGTAACTGTAGCAGACGTAGTTAACATATGCCAATTTGATTGACAAGTACTAGACGTAGTTAAAGGTAGTTTATGGTGGAAAGTAGTTTCCTTGCAAACTACGCGTAGTTAAGCATAAAGATTACGTGAGGTTGTTTACCATGCCATCTCTGGTCTTCAAGCTTAATTCCCCATTTTGCAACATTTAACATTTAACATTTAAATCTGACTAGAACAATGGGTTCAGAGCGGCGGGTTGTACAAAATTGAATACAGTCAACGCTATATGTAAAACAAATGGATGTGTCGATCGTTAATTGATTCGATTTTCGTCTTTTTTATTTTTTGAAAAATACAAATTCAAAAAATGCAGATTGTTAAATTGTATCGAATAAAAGCAAATTGTACTTAAACAAACTGATTTGTATTGAATTCGATACAATTGTATCGACTTTTCCATCCCTGAGCTGCAATCGCTTTTTTAGGTTTAGCGGGCGCTGCGGTTTTCGCCTTGGACACCATAGCTTTTTATGCAACTGTGTTTGGCTTTGCATTAATAGTGCTAGTTTTTTACCTTTATTTTCTCCACTTCTTCTTCCTATTCAGTGAACATGTTTTTGCAGTGAGCTGTCAAAAAAAACTGTTTTTTAGCTCCCAGCGTTTTGCTTGTGTTTCTTTTTTCACTCAGAGCTTGCTCGAAGCGCGCTCCATTATCCTTAAATAAAATGACCGGGTAGTTGGAGTAAGAACCTGGCAAGCTGAACGAGGTCAGAGACAGACTGAAAGAAGGGAAACCAATTAAAATGGCTGTTGGGGGTTGATCATCTGGCATTAAATGTAATACAGTTTTATAAAATGATTTGTATTTAATAAATAAATCTGTTATTAGTTAATTGTTTTTGTTCGTGTTTATTTAGTTGCATAAGTTACGAAATCCTGTCAAGGATTCTCAAAAAAAAACGAACACCAACCTGAGGTTGGTCCAACGGTTCGCAAGAAATCAAAGACTACTGTTTAGACTACGTTACTCGTATAATTAAATCTTTATTATCTACACGATTGAATAGTATCCCGACTGCACCCTGTCACGTCCAAACTTAGATTAAAAATTTATTCTCAAATAATTCTACTTCTAAGTCCGCAGCTGGTTCACGGTCGCCACAGGTTTCCGGTGTCGTCTTCGAGTGTTCCCATGGGAACTTGTTGACTTCAGCAAAAATACTTCGGCGCGTGCACTGGTTTCATATTCCTGGGAGTTGACTGCAAATGCACGAAAGAATGTAGATTGCGTTTTGCTAACGGTGCATTTTCTCAGGGTGTTAACTGTCCCCCCTCTAAATGTCTGCGTCCCGCAGATCCTTGGGTCCTTGTGGTTCAGCTGTCTGTGGTAGATTGGTCATTGAAATTTCAGGGATTTCGAGCTTCGTGTACAGTTTCTTCCAGATAAGGATGATAATGGATGCCACCAAAGTGAATATAACCGCGTCTGTAATCATAGAAATATTAAGTTCTAGGTTAAGATTACCTATCCTTTTGATGTTTTGTAGGCTGAGGTCGTGCACGTATCCTACGTCGACTGCATAGTCCCTTTTAGTGATATTGGCTAATGCGGGAGGAAGAGCTTGTATTGTAGACATCATGGAACTGGTAAAGCTGCGATTCCCTAGTGTGATCGTCTCGTTATGAATCTGTATAATGTAAGTGCCTGAAAGATTTCTAGATATATGATTAGAGGTAATTTGTCCATTGAAGTTAGTGGCAAAGACGGTGTCTTCTTTTAATAATTCCACAATTTCGTCAGCGTTGGTGTGGAATGTGCAAGTCGTGGGGCCTCCTTTTAAAAGACGGGCTAAACAGCTATCCTCAGCGATCTTGTCTAAGGCCTTGCTTTCGCAAACGGTAATGTTGTTGATCGATAAGCAAGAATCTTTTAGTCCATACGTTTCCCGGTGATTAACCAACATATTCTTGTATCTGAGGTCAATTTGCCTTCCTTCGATTATGGATGGTCTGGTTATAAGGAGATTGAATTCTTCGAGTCCCACCTTCGGTATGGAGAGGACATACAAGAGCATCGAACCATTCGTATAGATAGATGGTTTCCCGTACTCTACAGCTTCGATTTCGTTAGCATAGGGTAGTGTTTCTAACTCGTTGATAACCCTATTTATCTCCTCGGAGTCCAGAAGGTTTGTATTAACTAATCCGCTTTTGGCCATTTGGCAAGCCCGGACGATCTCGTTTATCTCTTCTTTAGTGACTTGAATTTCGTCTAAAAGGTCTCGTTCTATTTTTCCAGTAACTGCATCTTTAATACCGTTTTGGTATTTCTCAATTATAAGGTTGATCTTTTGCGTAATCTCTTTCGTGGTGCTCACAAGCTTCTCATTTACAATATATTGGTGGTTGTTGTTTTCGATTATCCTCTGTTCACTTTGAAGAATTTTATTCCAGTCTTCTGCGTCAGGATTTCCTGCTATCCACTTCCACGCTGACCCTATCTAGTTTATCGACCTCTGTACTCGAGTTGGTTTGCCTACTAATTGGTTGAGGCGTTCCTTTATTTGCCTCAAGTAATGTTCGATGATGACCATTCTATATGGATCTTTAACGTTTGTGGTTAAACTAGTAGTCATTCTTTGTTGAAGACGCACAAAAGGTTCTAAGTCAATTGTATGCACGAGCTTGACGCTTCCGTCAATAATCCGGCCTTTTCCTTCCTTTAATGAAACTAAGTGTGATTTATAGTTGTGTATTTGGAATCCCTGGGCGATCGCGAAAAATGTTAACCTGTGAAGTACATACAAATGTTGCTCGTGTTTCGAGATGGGTGTTGACCTATTTCGGTCATACTAAGGTAGTTTCACAAGATTTAATATATATCTTAAGATTAATTGTACAATAAATTTGTTCATGTATTTCATATAAGTTTTAAATCATAAATTTGTATATACAATTTATATATCAATATGCGTTACTCTATAACAGTATCGTCATTAATATACCAGTTTTTTGATTCTTATACATTATAAGTTTCACATTTTCTATCTCGCAATTTATGAGGCGCAACCCCCTCCCCATTATTTTGGTACGTTTTTATACCCTATTCTAGGGGTATATTAATTTTGACGCATAGTTTGTAACATACCTTAATATTGAACGTAGACCCCTAAAAGTTACTATATTTATGATCAGCATCGATAGTAATGTCGATCTAGCCATGTCCGTCCGTCCGTCCGTCCGTCCGTCCGTCGGCAAAAATTAGGCCTTTAAACTGGACCTAGAGAGCTGAAATTTTAACCATATACTCTCTAGGGTCCCGAAATAATCAAGTTTACGAATTTTTGAAATCCGCCCACAGACACGCCCACAAACTCAAAAAAACAAAATTTTGGAAAAAATCGAATTTTGAGCTAGGAAGCTGAAATTTTTTATATATGATCTATGACTCCTAAAACTGCTCGGGATATAACATTTTCAAAATCCGCCCACTGCCACGCCCACAAAAAAATAAAACAATTTTATTTAAAAACCAAAATTTGAGCTAGGGAGCTGAAATTTTTAATATATACTCTCTAGTGGGCCTTTAAGCTCATGTATAAATATTTTCAAAATCCGCCCACTGACACGCCCACAAATAAATAAAACAATTTTTTTGAAAATCCAAAGTTTGAGCTAGGGAGCTGAAATTTATAATATATACTCTAATCTTTAAGCTCATGTATAAATATTTTCAAAATCCGCCCACTGACACGCCCACAAATAAATAAAACAATTTTTTTGAAAATCCAAAGTTTGAGCTAGGGAGCTGAAATTTATAATATATACTCTATAGGGGCCCTTTAAGCTCATGTATAAATATTTTCAAAATCCGCCCACTGACACGCCCACAAATAAATAAAACATTTTTTTTGAAAATCCAAAGTTTGAGCTAGAGAGCTGAAATTTATAATATATACTCTCGATGGGCCCTTTATGCTCATGTATAAATATTTTCAAAATCCGCCTACTGGCACGCCCACAATTTTTTTTTTTTTTGAAAATTCAAAGTGAGCTAGGGAGGTGAAATTTATAATATATACTCTCTAGCGGCCCTTTATGCGCATGTGTTAATTTTTTTTTAAATCCGCCTACTGACACGCCCACAATTAAATAAAACAATTTTATTGAAACACCCAAGTTTGAGCTAGGGAGCGTTTTTTTTGATAAAATCCTTTAAATGTTATATAACAAAATATGTAGAGCGTTCTTAACAATTTAACCATACTTAGACTTTTGTCACGCCCACTTATGAGGGATAGGAATAAGAATAGGGTATCCAACAGTTCGCCCAAGCGGACTGTAGCCCGTCCCTATGTTTTAAATGAGCTTTATGAATCTTTTTGCCACTTTCTGTTGTTACGAGTACAGTGACTCGATTATCTCTTGCGACAACTTCTCTTTGGAATAAAGGCTTAGCTTTAGCTTAGATACCTTTTACCGCTGCAAACACTACTTCCCCCTTGCTATATTTTTTAGGTTGAATTCTTTTCTTATTGCGCCGAACATTACGAGCCTCCATATTTCGTTTTATGATCCCTCTTAGGTCCCTATTTACCTTGGAACGTATATTAAGAAGATTTTGGTAGTTAATCCTTTGACTCCTATTAAAGAAAATATCCGAAGGCTTATACTTGGTAACTGAGTGAAAGGTGTTGTTGTACCTATCTACCGCCACGTATATTAGTTCATGGACATTGAGCTGGGAATACTCTGTCCTGAGGCAACGATAGATTTCTAAAATGGTGGAGTGAACTCTCTCTATTTGCCCGTTGACTTCACTACGGTAGGATGGTGTCAAGTACAGCTTTACTCCTAAATTTTTAATACAATTCAAGATAATGGGACTCAGGAACCCTCTTTCATTATCCGTGACTAAAACTCGTGGTACAGTAAAGAAGTGTAGAATCTTGATAAGTTTTGATCTTATGTAAGTAGATGACTTTTCTTTTATTCTAAAAAATTTGCAAAATTTTGAAAACTTATCGACGACAGTTAAAAATTTTTCATTTTGTATCTCCATGATATCCATATGAAGGATTTCACACGGATACTGAGGAATTGGCGTAGCTTGCAGTTCGGGGGAAATTGGGTGCCTATCGTACTTGTTGGAGTTACAAATTTCGCAAGTCTTAACGAAATTTTTAATATGTGCCATCATGAGGGGAAAGTAGTAATTTTCAAGAATCTGCTCTTTATTCTCCCTGGGTGCTCGATGAGCTCTTTTATGTTCTTGTTCTATTAAAAGTAACTTGTGATTTTCGTTAGCGACGTCTTCGACAACTCGTTGCGTGACTCGAATTTTATAATTCGAAAAATTCTCTAAGTACACAGACTGAAGTATTCCAAGCTTGTCTTCCGGAATTTTAATTCCATTTATGACGCTTGGGTTAAGTTTTTCCTTAAGGAAATCCTTGAGGTGCGCGTAGTCTAAGGTTCTCGTTGAGATATAATGCCGATGAAACTTAGGGTGTGGTTCCTCGTGGGAGTACAGCTCAATTCCTTGCTTAAAAATTATTTGATTTCTGAAAACGTTCAAGGGAGCCTCCACATGTGGAATCAGGTCTGAACCGTCCTGGTCAGCACTATGTATAGTTCCATTGTCGCAGAATCCTTCTTCAGCCGTGCAGGTTTCATTTGCTTCATTAGCCGTTACTGTGTCTTCATCCCCTTCGCTAGCGGTCCTTGTTACTGAACTACTGCTAGTGGTTGGGCCAGAAGCAGGAGAAGACAAGTGGTTGACTTCTGTTCTTAATCTGGAAAGAGCATCGGCCACAAAGTTCGATTTACCGGGAGTGTAAATTAACTCGTAGTTGTACTCTTCCAACCTTGACTTCCAGCGTTTAAGTTTGGCATTGTAGTTTCTAGAACTTAATGCAAACGTTAAGGGCTGGTGGTCCGTGAATATTCTTATTTTTTTTGCCCCGGAAATGTAGTTCCTTAGATTCTCGAGCGTCCATACTATGGCTCGTAGTTCTTTTTCGTTTGTAGCATATCCCTCCTCAGTCCTGTTCAAGGATCGTGAAATGTATGCCACCGGTCTGTCCTTCCCTTGCTCCCCCTGGGACAACACGGCTCCAATGGCGTAATCAGAGGCGTCTGTTGTCAGATTAAATGGTCTATCAAAGTCTGGGAAGGTTAGGACTTCGGCTGATGTAACTAATTCTTTCAGATTCCTGAATGCTTTCAGTGCTTCTTCGTCAAGTGTTATAGGGACATTCTTCGATTGGTTGGCCTTTACTTGTGCTAGTTCTCCTCTGGTCATATTTGTGAGAGGCTTAGCTATCTTAGCGTAATCCCGAATAAATCTTCGATAATACGACGTTAAGCCGAGGAAGCTCTTTAGCTCTTTCAGGTTTTGAGGGGGTAAGATTGTTTCGATAGCTTTGACCTTCTTTGGATCGGGAATGATCCCATCCTCCGTAACGAGATAACCGAGAAACCCTTTTTGCCATAAACTGGGTCTTCTCTAGATTGATCTTCAATCCAGCGTTATAAATTTTCTCAAAAACGGTTTCAATATCTTTCAGATGGCTGGTTTCAGTTTTGCTGTAGATAATAATATCGTCTATGTAGACGTAGCAAATTTTGCCAATTAATTCCTTTAGCACATCGTCAATCATGCGCTGAAATATGGCGGGCGCATTTTTGAGCCCGAATGGTAGCCTCAGGAATTCGTATTTCCCGTTCATAGTAGTGGAAAATGCAGTTTTGTGAATGTCCCTTTCACTCATCAGTATTTGATGGAAACCGGAAGTAAGGTCAAGGGTTGTGAAAAATCTTGCGTCACCGAGGCTCGCAAGTGTAGCGTTAATATCCGGAATAGGATATGCGTCAGCGATGGTTACAGCGTTTAAGCGCTTGAAGACAATAACCATCCTGTACTGTTTGTCCCCATTTGGTTTTGGTTTCTTAGGCACTATCCAGATGGGTGAATTGTATGGGCTCTTGGAGGGTCTAATTATACCTTCCACCAATAATTCATTGACTTGCTTTTCTACTTCTTCCCGCATACAAGCGGGAAACGGATAGTTTTTCATATATATCGGGTCGTCATTGATAGTACGGATTTCGGCTTTTACGGATGTTCTGACCTTTTCGTTGGAAACTGGTCCAAATATTTCCTCATATTTTTTGCATAATTGATGCAGTTGAAGCTCTGCGTGTTCTGAAGTGTTTTTGCACGTAAGTGACAAGTTGTTGACCATGTTTGCCTTCCGGTTTTTGAGGGGAATTTGCCTATCTGAATTAATGATAAGTCTGTTTTGGTCTCTGTCTATTACGGCCCTGAGTTGTTTCAAGGTGTCATCTCCGATGATCCCGTCGAAGGATTGAAGATTGGGTAGAATAAAGAATGTGATATCTAAATCACATCCAAGGGAAGAAAAGAATTTACCAACAGTTTTGTTTTTAATTGATATTTCTCCGGCAGGGCTAGCTACTTTAAAGGGAGTCTGTACAGGGATAGATTTTGATACTAGTTCGGATCTGATGAAATTTTTATTTGCACCAGTATCCACGAGAAAATTAAGGGTTTTCCCGCTACGCGTAACATATTCTACGTATGGTACGCTTGAAAAGAGGCCCCTTCCATAAAATCCTGGTCGGCTTCGGCCTCCACCTCGTGACTTCCCTGGTTGCCTGAAATGTCTGTTACTACGTTGTATAATCTTTGTTGTTTCTGTCTGCTATAATTGTCCGAACCGGCTTCCCTCTTAAACGGATTGTTTGGCCGATTCATGTAATTAACGTTCCGACTTTGACCAGATCCCAATTTCATTTTAATGGGAGGTTTCGGTCCTGTGGGTCCTGGTGGCGGTTCGGGAGAGCTTGGGTATTGCCATCGGTTTGGGTTATGGTATGGATAACGGTTCCCCTGCTGGCCTCTATTATAATAGGGGTATGGGGGATTTGAATCCTTCCTGAAATTGTAGCGAGTGGGGGCAGAATAAGGGTTAAGTGCTTTCGCATGCACCGAGTTGCTTCTGTAGCTCAGATTTTGCATGTCGAGACATAGTGAATATGCCTCCGGTAGTGTCCTAGGCTTTTGGACTATAATGAGTCTTGACAGATCGCCATTAAGACCTCGTATAAAGACGTCTAGGGCTCGATCGCGATACGATTCTATTAAGGCGTCGAGAATTTCGGGGGAGCGAGATTCACCCCTTAGCTTATTTACTATGAGAGAGAATTGGTGGTTGATTGTGGCGTAAAAGTCATCGATTTACGTACTGCCTTGGGTGAGTTTTTTCAGTTGGTTTTCAAGGGTTCTCAGGTCTCTTTTATCGGCATAGTGAAGGGTCAAAATTCTTTTGATTCCTTCCCATCCGTCGTCAAATACATTGTAAGAGACAAGGGCAGAGTCAGCCTTGCCTCTTATTTTCTGACGAACGTGCTGTAGAATAGCCCGATAAATGGGCTTGCTTCGGACTATTTCATAGTCCTTAAGCACGTTCTCCACACTGTGCACCCATGAAATGTATTGCACAGGATTACCATCAAAGACCTGTAATTCTTTTACAGCGTCGGGGAGTTTTGAGATTTCTCTCAGTTCCTGTTCCGAACTTGGACCACGAAGTGGTTCGAAAGTCCCCGTATCTATATCTGGGGTAGGACCCCCGCCGGTATTATTCAGCTCAAACGACTGAAAATGTCCTTCTAACTTTGTTAATCTCTCCGTTAAGGATTGAAACGCTGAGGTGGGGTTCGCTCGTTCTATCTGCAGTATTCTCGTGTCTATCGTCCTCAATTGCTCGAGAACGCTATTAAGGGCTCCTGTGATTTGTGTCACAGAATTTTTTAACTCGTCCATAATTAACTAGAAAAGGACAAGGGGGTGGAAGTACGTGTTAACGGCAACTCGCGTATGTTGAATCGCAAGCACAAGGATTTTACAAGTTAATCGCACAATGAATATGTTTTTGTTATTTTTTATACTTTTTCTCCTCAGCACGGATGTCCGATGAGAGTCTCTTAAGCTTTCGGGCAGTCTACTCCGGGTTGGAAGGCTCGTATGAATCCTTTTTAGTCGTGAGCGTTAATAGTTGCAAACAACCTACTGCGGTACGAGTGTCTTCACCACCGAACAATATAATTGTCTACATAGAGTAAAGTTGACTGGTCCCTTTTTTCGTGAGAACTACTCCTAGACATGAACTTTTATGTTCTTGGCTGGGGGGAAGGAGTTACCTTTTATTGCGTTTGTATATTTGTACAAGGTAAGAAATTTTAAATGCTCTTACTCTGAAACTTTTGTGTTTCAAGAATTATATATGTGATTCAAATAGATTTAAACTAATTCGCTAAATACTCTTACAATATTCCCAGGTGCATTTTCTTCTGTTTCTGTTGGACTTCCTTCTTGTTTGCTATGTTGTTCAGGCTTCTCTTTTGGTAATGTCTTTAGTTTACTTCTTCGCTAGTTTTCGGTTTCTAATTCCGTTTTATTCACTTCCAAATTTTGATTTTTCTAATTTTGTTATATTCACAATCAATTTTCGGTTTTTAATTCCGTTATATTCACTTCCACTTTTTGATTCTTCTAATTTCGTTATGTTCACTATTCTCATGGGTCACTGAATTTTAGTGTTTTAAAATTCTCACTGCTCGGGCGCCAGTTACGAAATCCTGTCAAGGATTCTCAAAAAAAAACGAACACCAACCTGAGGTTTGTCCAACGGTTCGCAAGAAATCAAAGACTACTGTTTAGACTACGTTACTCGTATAATTAAATCTTTATTATCTACACGATTGAATAGTATCCCGACTGCACCCTGTCACGTCCAAACTTAGATTAAAAATGTATTCTCAAATAATTCTACTTCTAAGTCCGCAGCTGGTTCACGGTCGCCACAGGTTTCCGGTGTCGTCTTCGAGTGTTCCCATGGGAACTTGTTGACTTCAGCAAAAATACTTCGGCGCGTGCACTGGTTTCATATTCCTGGGAGTTGACTGCAAATGCACGAAAGAATGTAGATTGCGTTTTGCTAACGGTGCATTTTCTCAGGGTGTTAGCTTATAAAATGTCTGTCTAACAAAAATATTTGTTTGCCACAACAACGCGAATCTCAGGGTTTCAATTCAATTCGCGCAAAACGTATCACCCGCCATAGAAATTCAAAATTTTTTTTTTAATGTGTAGGTAAACATTTTTGCTCTAGTTGATGTGTAAATATATTTTTTCTCGGTAGGGGCTAGTTGGAAATATCTAGCGTCACCGTCATCGTCAGATTTTCCCGTTAATTTTCATTACCACGTGAGATAATCGCTGCTCGACAGATCACCGCAATTAAACGACGTTTGGCGCGGTTAGTACGTAGAAGGATGACCGTCTGAGAACAACCGCGTGCCGTTGTTTTTTTTTATTATTAATTATGTATGTTCAATTTTAGAGATTATTATGTCCTTACGAAACACCGGAAAGTTGTGTGGGAGTAGATTTGTTTTGAATAATTGAGGTTGTATAGCTTGTAGTTTGTTGTAGATCAGTTGAAGGTAAGAGGAAAAATATCGATTTGTACTTCGGTAACCGATGGCCGATTTAAGAATGTCACTTAAACGACAATCGATGCTATACTTTCCCGGTACATCGACACTCTTTACTTTTAAATTCATTTTTATTAATTATTAGCTTATATCAACTTACATACTAGACAAAAATGATTAAATCTAACTTAAAATTAACAGGATACTTATTCTAGATTATTGATCCTTATGCAGACGCCCTAAACTTAACTCTATCTTATAATTATTGCCTCTCGGCCTAAAAACTATTTTACGAACTAATCTTACATATTATGTTTTCATCGAGAAAATTTTTAAGAAAACTCGGCATCTTTATCAAATTTTATATTTTTATATAAAAAAACAAATTACAAACTACCTACTCTACTTACTTAAACTAATTAACATATTCTAACTATAATTAGGATTCTGAGCACTCGTTGCATTACGAAACAAGTGGTGAAAATCGCAATTGCTTTCCGAGCGCCTGGCAGTCGTCAACGTGCACACGCGCCGCCGTGAGCTGACTGATGCCTTACAGAATAAATCACCTCCCGGAAGCACCACCACAAGTTGGCGAGCCCGGCCCCTTCCAGAAACGCCCTAGCTAACTTAGTCTATCTTACAAACTAAGAGGATGTTACCTAGAGTAACGCACCGTCTTGGGAGGGAATGTTGAACCCTCCACCCTCAAAAATCCACAAAAATTCGGCAAATTGTTTTTCTGTATCGAATTTATCCCTCTCCGCTATTGCGGTACTAAAACGGAGGAGCTCATGAGCATTGGCGACGTCCTCGCCGCGGATGAGCCGCTTATCTCTCGCACTGCGGTAGCGGTGGTATAATACCGGGATACCATCCCTCGTCTGTACCAGCCCTTTTGCATCAATATGGATAAATGCCTCTGGCGGGATAAAGCCAGACCGGAGCGTACTCTCTATGTACATTTCATTGGGGTAGTAAGCCCCAAAGATCAGACTATTGTCGCTGGCCATCGCCCTTGCAACGTGCCTTCGAGTCACCTTAATGAGGAAATTGTCAATCCTATACAACTGAGCCCCATCGAATAGGGCCTTGTATTTTATATAGTTGGATTCAGGCGTTCGGAACAACCGGAGACAGGTCCTAAGACATTGTCTCTCCAAAACCCGAATCTTTTCCATATAGCTAGGCGCTATATTAAATCATAATGGACAACCATAAGCGATGATCGGCCTTATAAGGGCCACGTAGCAAATGACCTTCACTCTGGAGTCAAGTTGACTGCTATGAAACAGTGTCCTTGTCAGAGCATAAGCCTTCTTGGCCACAGCAAGACAAGCAACTATATGTCTATCGAAATATAGATACTGGTCAAGCCAGATACCTAGATATCTAACTGCGCTTCTCACCGCCAATGGCTGCCCATTTTGTCCAATAATGGCCAATTTTTTCCAGTTTTTTCTGGTATCCCTAGAGGCCCCAGCCAATGGAGTTCTGAACAAGATTGTTTCCGTCTTCTGAAAGTTGATTTTCAACTTCCAGTCCTCGCAATATCGCTTAATTTGATCGAAGTCACGCTGCAAAAGGATATTAATGACCTCGATTTTAGGACCTGATCTGTATGCCACCAAATCGTCGGCATACGCTATAGCATGTCTGAGTGAACCCACCAGATCACTCGTGTAAATGTTAAACAGGATCGGAGAATTGACCGCCCCCTGCTGTAAACCGTTTTTAATTTCAAAGGCTCTGCTCGAAGTCACGTTGCCACATTTGACAACGAACTTCTTTCCCATAAGCATATTATAAATTACATATAGCAAAGGTTTGTGCATCCCCCGCCTGGTCAACTTGTAGAAAAGTCCCTCTAACCATACGGTGTCGAAAGCCTTCTCAAAATCAACCAGACAAGCACCCGTGCATTGGTTCTTGCATTTATTCCACTGAATGTCGGAAACCAGTTTCGACGCGGCATGAATAGTGTCATGCCTCGCCCTGAAACCAAACTGGTTGTCCGGGATTATGTTATTGTTCTCGACCCACTTTAACAGGGCTCTATTGACAACCTTTTCAAAGACCTTGCTAATATTCGGAAGCAAGCTAATTGACCGGAGATTGGCAGGGTTCGTCCTATCTTTACATTTTTTTGGGATAGGGTGTACCACAGCTACCTTCCAATGCGCCGGATAATGTGCATTATTCAGCGCATTGTTAAACAGCGTGGTGAAAATATCTACAGCCTCCAAAGGCAGGTGTCTCAATACGACGTTTGGGACACCATCCATCCCCGCCGACTTTTTATTCTTTAGTGACTCGAAGATGCACAGAAGATCATCCTTCGACACGAACAAGCGCGATGCATCTCGGCCATTGGCGACAACTGCATTTGCATGGTTTTCATCAGTGAACACGGTGAATCCGTTATTCTCAGATCGCCAATTCTCAAGTTCGGTGCGCAGATAGAAGTGGCTCACCAGAGCCCTATTCTCAATTTCGTGGTTACGGCGAACAGGATTGGTCACCGTATACACGGCCTCGAAACAAGCGCCCAGCAAATCCACTTTCTCCTGTGGGTCCTCGACCACGAAAAAATCGTCGTTTGAAGCGACACTTTCTGGACTTATTCCAGCAGTCAGTACTGTCTGTCTGTTCTCTGCTGTCTGGGAGATTCGAACACAAGGAATATCATTGTGATCTTTCCTCCTGAACAACTTATTTATCTGTGGGAACATATTCGGACTACAGGTTTTAATAGCCCGAATTTTATTGCCCCAATACAGACTTACAGATTTTTTGTAATTTTCTTTTATCAGCTGTTTCAGGATTCGGATCTCTGACTTCAGCGTCCTTACCTCCGGGTCGTCGCGATCAGTAAATTGCCTGTACAGCCGTTTAAGCCTCGAGAGCAGTCTACTTTTCTGTTGGTATAGTGCGTCGATTGTAGGGTTTCTGTACTTTTCTGTCTGGTCGTCGTCGGAACGTCCTACCCGAGGAATAGTTCGTTCCATAGTTCGTTTGATGGCGTCGTTCATTTGCAATAAATGCCGATCAATGTCATCATTTGTCATGTTACTGTTTGTCGGTGGGTCGATCCCACTCGAACGTATATCTCGCTTTAAAAATCTGGAGAAGCGCGGCCATTGTGCCCTCCGATAATCGAATGAACACACTGCTTCGTACTCCTCCAGCAGCGTTTGCTCGTTCGGGATCCATATTGCGGCGGCGAGTCCGTAGTGGTCACTATCGTACTCAAACGCACGCAAACAGTTCCGCGTGTATTGGTCTATATTTGTCAGTTGAAGTCTTGCGTCCGTTAAGGCCAAGTCCAGGAAAGCACCGCTTCTTGGGAAGGAAGGGATATCCGTCGCGTACAACTCGAGTTTGTACTCAATCATATTGAGGCGCCACCAGTCGTGAAACTGGTTGCCCCTGGGATTTGCATTAACATTTCCCCATGCCGCATGTTTGGCATTAATATCTCCGGGGTACATCGACACACTTGAGTCGACGGTGTACGTCTCCTACTTCAGCTTTCACAAACCAATTATTTGTTCGGTCAAACATTAAATAAATTTTGTCGTTGACATTAAATATATATCATGGTTTTATTTCAATACAATACCCAAATCTCTTGTTTATCAAAACCACAACCTCTGTGATATTTCCACATGCAACACTGACGAGCCTACATATTTACACATCAACTATACCGTGAGTGCAGCATGGCTCACACCTTTTTTTATACCCTATTCTAGGGGTATATTAATTTTGACGCATAGTTTGTAACATACCTTAATATTGCCCGTAGACCCCTAAAAGTTACTATATTTATGATCAGCATCGATAGTAATGTCGATCTAGCCATGTCCGTCCGTCCGTCCGTCCGTCCGTCGGCAAAAATTAGGCCTTTAAACTGGACCTAGAGAGCTGAAATTTTAACCATATACTCTCTAGGGTCCCGAAATAATCAAGTTTAAGAATTTTTGAAATCCGCCCACAGACACGCCCACAAACTCAAAAAAACAAAATTTTGGAAAAAATCGAATTTTGAGCTAGAGAGCTGAAATTTTTTATATATGATCTATGGCCCATAAAACTGATTGGGACATAAAATTTTCAAAATCCGCCCACTGACACGCCCACAATTAAATAAAACAAATTTTGGGAAAAATTGAATTTTGAGCTAGAAAGCTGAAATTTTTTATATATGATCTTTGGCCCATAAAACTGCTTGGGACATAAAATTTTCAAAATCCGCCCACTGACACGCCCACAATTAAATAAAATATTTTTTTTTGAAAAACCAAAATTTGAGCTAGGGAGCTGAAATTTTTAATATATACTCTCTAGGGGCCCTTTATGCTCATGTGTAAATATTTTCAAAATCCGCCTACTGACACGCCCACAATTATTTTATTTTTATTTTTGAAAGTCCAAAGTTTGAGCTAGGGAGCTGAAATTTATAGTATATACTCTCTAGGTGCCCTTTATGCTCATACTTAAATTTTTTTTAAATCCGCCTACTGACACGCCCACAATTAAATAAAACAATTTTATTGAAAAACCAAAGTTTGAGCTAGGGAGCGTTTTTATTTACAAAAGCTTAGTTTTTTCGATAAAATCCTTTAAATTTTTGTCACGCCCACTTATGAGATATAAGAATAAGAATAGGGTATCCAACAGTTCGCCCAAGCGGACTGTAGCCCGCCCCTATGTTTTCATTTGATACTGATGTTGTCGCAGAGTTGTAATGGTCAAAAAGAAAGATTCCAACACTCGGTTCTGTGTGTCAATGTCACCAAAAGGGATAGCTACCATCCACCAATGATATAATATGCGGTGGATACACTCTCCGGAGCAGTGAGTGAAGAGTGGGTACTGGCAAGTGCAAATCCATCCGGAAGACTGCAAAAAAACAGCTTTCACAGCAGGTAGCCTGGCAATTCACAGTAATGCCATTTGGGCTGTGTAAGCCTTTGAGCGTCTTATGGAGCGTGTTTTGTTGGGACTTATGTGGAATACATGTCTGGTCTACTTGGACGATGTTATCGTGGTTGGGGGATAACTTGAAGGAAGTGTTCCAGGTACTACGAAGTGCGCAATTGAAGCTTAAACTGACAAAAAGTACACTCTTTAGATCTGTCGTCAAATATCTGGGGCACATCGTCTCGTCCGAGGTGGTTAGGACTGACGCAGAGAAGGTGGATGCATTGAAAAATTGGCCTTTTCCCAAAGACAAACACCAACTTCCTAGGACTTGCAACTTATTACAGATGGTTTCGAAGGACTTTGCACCATTTGCAGGGATCGCAAAGAGCTTGCATCAACTGACAGAAAACAATTAAAAGGACAGGTGAATGCGAAACGATTTTCAAGGGACTCAAACAGCACCTGTGTGATGCTTCCATTCTAGCGTCCCCAGATGCAGGATGACCAAGGGAGAGTTATTTCCTACTTCATTTGACACATCTGTATTTCATTCCACATGGTGCTGACGACATGATCGAACATGGTAGTTCTTGTACTCTGAGATGCTGAACTATTCCCAGTGAACCTTCTGGTTAATCAGAAAAATTTTCCTGTATACTGATGGAGAGTCAGTATTTTATTTTTTACACCTTGACCCTTCAGGTGCTTGCTGATTCCTGCTGATGCAGACAATTCGGGGCATCAGGGCCGAATGTACCTCTGCGACAGGTGCTTTGTTACTTGATGGTCCTGAGAAAATTATTGTGTCTGGTGCCTTTAACGACGAGTTATCGCTAGTCGCTGGCTTCTTGCATACTGGAGCCTTTTTGTCGATGTCAGCGGTGATTTAGAGTCTCTTCTTCACGCCATCTATGTCGTCGGAGTCCGGTGCTATGTCAGTTATGAGTCTCATTCTCCTGTGGGTCATTTCCACCCTCTTCCTCGGATGGTTCCTCTTCCGAGACATTCTTGTCCTCCTCACCAATATCCATGTGCGTGATTTCGATTGGTTGCTCATGATCGTCTTCATAGCAAGTTAATGTCTCCAAGTTTGACATGCATGGCTACCAAGAACTCTTTACCATGCGCTTTGATGCCAGCCTTAATCTGGCTTGTTACTGATTCGAAAGAAAATTTGACATCGCTCTTCCTCCTCTCCATTTCCGGGTTATAATAGTAGGTTTCCGGAATGTTGTACACCTATCTGAAAATATTAATCAATGTTAAATAAATTGTATTATATGCTGAAGGATATCCATTCTATTTATATTTGCTGGAAACAGGTAGCAGGTAAACTTTTGCCGAGCCCTTTGTGTGTGAGTTTTATTATTCGCTTCGCAGGTATTTTGTAGCTTTTCAATTTTTCTGCGCGCACAACCGTACTCGTCGAACCACTGAGAAACTGATATATTTTCTTTGGATGAGCAAAAACCAAAAATGCCAACGACACGCGGTATTTCCAAGCGGTCCCCCATCTAAGTACTAACCACGCCCTACGTCGTTTAATTGCGGTGATCGGACGAGAACCGATTGACTTTGACTTTTGACTTTTAAATTCATTTTTATTAATTATTAGCTTATATCAATTTACATACTAGACAAAAATGATTAAATTTAACTTAAAATTAACAGGAAACTTATTCTAGATTATTGATCCTTATGCGGACGCCCTAAACTTAACTATATCTTATAATTATTGCCTTTCGGCCTAAAAACTATTTAACGAACTAATCTTACATATGTGTTCCTCGAGAAAATTAAATAAAACTTGGCATCATTATTTAAATTTTATATTTTTATATAAAACAAATTACAAACTAGGTACCTATTCTACTTACTTAAACTACCTAACATATTCTAACTATAATTAGGATTCTGAACGCTCGTTGCCTTGCGCAACAAGTGGTCAAAATCCTAATTGCTTCCGGGTGCCTGGCAGTCGTCAACGTGCACACGCGCCGCCGTGAGCCGACTGAGGCCTTACAGCGTCAGCCAACTCCCGGAAGCACCACCACATGTTGGCGAGCCCGGCCTCTCCCAAAAACGCCCCAGCTAACTTAATCTAACTTATAAGCTAAAAGGATGTTACCTAGAGTAACGCACCGTCCTGGGAGGGCATGTTGACCCGTCCCCCCTCAACAAGCCACCAAAATTCGGCGAATTGCTTTTCCGTGTCGAATACGAGAACCGATTGACTCGACGTGGTATGGTCGTTGGCGAGATTCATATGTACAAAGTTTTTATAAAAAGTTACAAATATACAACGCATTGCGACGCAAGACAACGCATCTTGAAGCATACCAACGCATACCAACGCATCGCATGCCAACGCCTTTCTTCGCGAGATGGCTGAAATGTATTTTTTTATGGAAAACTACATTTGTGACGTCTGCTTCATTGCAAAAGAATCCAAAAGATGCAGATTGATAAATTGTGTCATGAGATTACCACACTTTAAAAAGTATACTATATATACGGTGACCATCTGTTTGAATTCCAAATAATGAACAAAAAGAAAAGAAAAATTAAACCCAGTTCTTAATTATTATTATTATTTTTTAAATAACTCATTAAAAACACAAAAAAACACAAGGATTCAGTCTTCGCTTTAGTTAGTTAAAATTAATATTACTGAAGGAACTCTTAATTTGTACCTACATATGTCAGGCAAAATAAATAAATAAAAAAAATCTGTCTTTAATATAACTAAATGTTGTAATGCGTTTAGCATAAAAACTAAATAAGTATCCCCATTATTTAAAATAAGGACCTAATGCAGCTAACATTTATTTATTTACATATTTGAATACTTTCCTGAAGTATAAATTTGTCTAATTAAATCTGGTTTTTGTTTTAAATATTCTCTGAACTCTAAACAGGTCATTTCATAGTTAAATTTAGTAATTAATATTGTTTTCATAGTTTTGACTTTTATTTGGTTTTTTTCATTTGTCCAAACATTATTTAAGACTGAGAAAACTCTTTTTGTTGGAGCATTCGACCGCGGACGACACAAGCCAAATTCTACAATTTTTAAAATGTTCTTCAAATTTATGTCTTTTTCTATAAAATGTTTAAAAATTTCCATCCATCTATCTCCTGCAGTCTTCTGACTATCTTGCCATATTACAATTTTCTATAAAGAAATATAATTTTTAACACACGAAAATTCGTCAAAAGCTTCAAACTCATCAAGATTAAAATCGCTTCACTTTTTCATAATATACATTAATCTTGCCTCAACCTGGTTCCAGGACGGAACTGCACGTAGAAGTACCCATTCTCAAATCTCAATTTCAACAAATGCGCCGTCCCACTGATTTAAATAGTCTACACAACTGGTGTAAAAGTCAGTGTGTTTTTATATTATTTAAAACTGTAGGATCTTCTTGCTCTAAATCTTTTATCATTTTTTTAATTATTATTATTGGCAAAAAACATTCATCTTTTCTTTTTGATTTAAGCTCTTTAATAACCAGGGACTTCCATCATGCATATTTCCTGGGACTCAATCTGTCAAATGCTATTATGAAAAGGATTAGCCTGACAATGTGCAAAAAAAAACCAGGGTTCAGAGCAAGGGTTGTTAAAACAATCTCGTAATATAGTTGGGTCATTTTGTTTAAAGAATTTTGGTTTGGTTAGTTTTTCGTTTTTGTTTCAACAAAATTGAATAAAATACTGAACAAATAATGAGCAGCTTTTGAAATAATGAACATTTTTATGTTTTCGAATACAAAATAATTCATAATGAACATCTACTTCAAATAATGAACAGTTCATTATAATAATGACCGGATGGTCACCGTAACTATATATGACTTCAGCTGTGTGTACGGCGCCGTTCGAAAATGAGCGAATACAAGAAGTTTGTGTTGTTTTTTGTATGGGAAAACAAAGGCACTTTTTCCGTTGACATCATTGTTTTTTGTATGGGAAAACACACGCACTCACTCTCGTTCGATACTTTTATTACAAGCTAATTAAGAAATTGATAAATCGAAGGCAACGGTTCGTTCAATACATTCCAAAGCAAACAAAGAAAAATCCTTAAGAATTTTCATTGATTGGGCAAAGGCGACTCTGTATCATAGTGTGTTTTTTTTTAAAAAACACAATGTCAATAAGGGTTGATCGCAAATTAAAGTTCAGTCTTCTCTCATCTCAGCTGGGGAGATCGGAGATGATACTTTTACTTTTAAATTCATTTTTTAATTGTTACTGAATATCAACTTACGTACTAAACAAAAATGATTAAATCTAACTTATAATTAACAGGATACTTATTCTTATTTATTGGTCCTTATGCGGACGCCCTAAACTTAACTATATCTTATAATTATTGCCTTTCGGCCTAAAAACTATTTACCAACTAATCTTACATATGTATTCGTCGAGAAAATCAATTAAAACTCGGTATCATTATTAAGATTTTATATTTTTTATATAAAACAAACTACAAACTACCTATTCTACTTACTTAAACTACCTAACATATTCTAACTATAATTAGGATTCTGAGCACTCGTTGCCTTGCGCAACAAGTGGTCAAAATCCCAATTGCTTTCCGAGCGCCTGGCAGTCATCAACGTGCACACGCGCTACCCTGAGCTAACTGAAGCCTTACAGCGTCAATCTTCTCCCGGAAGCACTACCACAAGTTGACGAGCCCGGCCTCTCCCAGAAATGCCCTAGCTAGCTTAATATTAACTTATAAACTAAGAGGATGTTACCTAGAGTAACGCACCGACTTGGGAGGGCAGGATGACCCCTCCCCCCTCAAAAAGCCACAAAATTCGGCAAATTGTTTTTCTGTATCGAATTTATCCCTCTCCGCTATTGCGGTACTAAAACGGAGGAGGTCATGAGCATTGGCGACGTCCTCGCCGCGGATGAGCCGCTTATCTCTCGCGCTGCGGAAGCGGTGATATAATACCGGGATACCATTCCTCGTCTGTACCAGCCCTTTTGTATCAATATGGATAAATGCCTCCGGCGAGATAAAGCCAGACCGGAGAGTACTCTCTATGTACATTTCATTGGGGTAGTAAGCCCCAAAGATCAGACTATTGTCGCTGGCCATCGCCCTTGCAACGTGCCTTCGAGTCACCTTAATGAGGAAATTGTTAATCCTATTCAACTGAGCCCCATCGTATAGGGCCTTGTTGGGATAGTATTTTATATAATTGGATTCAGGCGTTCGGAACAACCGGAGACAGGTCCTAAGACATTGTCTCTCCAAAACCCTAATCTTTTCCATATAGCTGGGCGCTATATTAAACCACAATGGACAACCATAAGCGATAATCGGCCTTATAAGGGCCACGTAGCAAATGACCTTCACTCTGGAGTCAAGTTGACTGCTATGAAACAGTCTCCTTGTCAAAGCATAAGCCTTCTTGGCCCCAGCAAGACAAGCAACTATATGTCTATCGAAATATAGATACTGGTCAAGCCAGATACCCAGATATCTAACTACGCTTCTCACCGCCAATGGCTTCCCATTTTGTCCAATAATGGCCAATTTCTTCCAGTTTTTTTCTGGTATCCCTAGAGGCCCCAGCCAATGGAGTTCTAAACAAGATTGTTTCCGTCTTCTGAAAGTTGATTTTCAACTTCCAGTCATCGCAATATCGCTTAATTTGATCGAAGTCACGCTGCAAAAGGATATTAATGACCTCGATTTTAGGACCTGATCTGTATGCCACCAAATCGTCGGCATACGCTATAGCATGTCTGAGTGAACCCACCAGATCACTCGTGTAAATGTTAAACAGGATCGGAGAATTGACCGCCCCCTGCTGTAAACCGTTTTTAATTTCAAAGGCTCTGCTCGAAGTCACGTTGCCACATTTGACAACGAACTTCTTTCCCATAAGCATATTATAAATTACATATAGCAAAGGTTTGTGCATCCCCCGCCTGAACCAACGACCATACCACATCGAGTTAATCGGTTCTCGTCAGATCACCGTAATTAAACGACGTTGGGCGCGGTTAGTACGTAGATGGGGGACCGTTTGAGAACAACCGCGTGTCGTTGGCCAATCCCGTCTATAGAGTTGAGGTAGATAATACATACGTGGTATCACAATGGACCTAAATTGGTCTAAGTGTGTCGGCTTCTGCCCACAGCCACATAAACCTAACCTAACCTATCCCCCGCCTGGTCAACTTGTAGAAAAGTCCCTCTAACCATACGGTGTCGAAAGCCTTCTCAAAAACAACCAGACAAGCACCCGTGCATTGGTTCTTGCATTTATTCCACTGAATGTCGGAAACCAGTTTCGACGCGGCATGAATAGTGTCATGCCTCGCCCTGAAACCAAACTGGTGGTCCGGAATTATGTTATTGTCCTCGACCCACTTTAACAGGGCTCTATTGACAATTTTTTCAAAGACCTTGCTAATATTCGGAAGCAAGCTAATTGACCGGAGATTGGCAGGGTTCGTCCTATCTTTACCTTTTTTCGGGATAGGGTGTACCACAGCTACCTTCTAATGGGCTGGATAATGTGCATTATTCAGCGCATTGTTAAACAGCGTGGTGAAAATATCTACAGCCTCCAGAGGCAGGTGCCTCAATACGACGTTTGGGACACCATCCATCACCGCCGACTTTTTATTCTTTAGTGACTCGAAGATGCACAGAAGATCATCCTTCGACACGTACAAGTGCGATGCATCTCGGCCATTGGCGACAACTGCATTAGCATGGTTTTCATCAGTGAATACGGTGAATCCGTTATTCTCAGATCGCCAATTCTCAAGTTCGTTGCGCAGATCGAAGTGGCTCACCAGAGCCCTATTCTCAATGTCGTGGTTACGGCGAACAGGATTGTTCACCGTATACACGGCCTCGAAACAAGCGCCCAGCAAATCCACTTTCTGCTGTGGGTCCTCGACCACGAAAAAATCGTCGTTTGAAGCGACACTTTCTGGACTTATTCCAGCAGTCAGTACTGTCTGTCTGTTCTCTGCTGTCTGGGAGATTCGAACACAAGGAATATCATTGTGATCTTTCCTCCTGAACAACTTATTTATCTGTGGGAACATATTCGGACTACAGGTTTTAATAGCCCGAATTTTATTGCCCCAATACAGACTTACAGATTTTTTGTAATTTTCTTTTATCAGCTGTTTCAGGATTCGGATCTCTGAATTCAGCATCCTTACCTCCGGGTCGTTGCGATCAGTAAATTGCCTGTACAGCCGTTTAAGCCTCGAAAGCAGTCTACTTTTCTGTCGGTATAGTGCGTCGATTGTAGGGTTTCTGTACTTTTCTGTCTGGTCGTCGTCGGAACGTCCTACTCGAGGAATAGTTCGTTCCATAGTTCGTTTGATGGCGTCGTTCATTTGCAATAAATGCCGATCAATGTCATCATTTGTCATGTTACTGTTTGTCGGTGGGTCGATCCCACTCGAACGTATATCTCTCTTTAAAAATCTGGAGAAGCGCGACCATTGTGCCCTCCGATAATCGAATGAACACACTGCTTCGTACTCCTCCAGCAGCGTTTGCTCGTTCGGGATCCGTATTGCGGCGGCGAGTCCGTAGTGATCACTATTGTACTCAAACGCACGCAAACGTGTTTTGATCTATGTTCGTCAGTTGAAGTCTTACGTACGTTAAGGCCAAGTCCAGGAAAGCACCGCTTCTTGGGAAAGAAGGGATATCCGTCGCGTACAACTCGAGTTTGTACTCAATCATATTGAGGCGCCACCAGTCGTGAAACTGGTTGTCCCTGGGATTTGCAGTAACATTTCCCCATGCCGCATGTTTGGCATTAATATCTCCGGCCAAGAAGTAATAATTCTCCTCCGAGTTCAGCTGCAGACTACGAAAAAGTGTCTCGACCTCTGTCATAAATTGGTTGGGTTGAGGTGCTGCAGGTGCGTAAAGCGACACCACATACACTCTCCTCCGGCTATGGAGAGGAATGCATATGATGCATGCTTCCAACAACTGGAACCTACGCACGTCCCCGCTATATATAACCCTATGGCGCAGGCCTTTTCGAATTAAGATTCCAACCCCACCTCCTTGAGTGGAGTGCGGCCGGTCTCTTCTTATTACATGATAGTCTTTGTATCCCAATTTGTGCTTCTGATTTAGCTTAGTTTCGCTAACCAAAAGCACATCCGGGTTTTCAACAACAATTGGCAAGTGACGTTCTTTTCTCGATCCTGACTAGTGAATTAACATTCACAGCAAGGATCTTTAAGTTTCCCTCATCCAGCGTAGCCATTTGGTTTATGGCACACCAGACCCAACAAACAGCTCCGAATAGATAAAGTCAATTCGGGCCGCTTGTTCATTTAATTGTTTCTGGAACTTATCGATCGACACGTTGGGTGGCACAAAATTGGCGAACGAGCGACTCTTCTGACGCCTATCATCTTCAGACTGCTGTTTGCGGGCCTGGACTCTCTTTTTCAATTCTTGGTACTTTGGACAACCCCTGAAGTTGGCGGGATGCCCAGAGTTCCTGCAGAGCACACAGGAGAGTACACTCCGATCTTCGACTCTTTCCTTACCTTAGAGAGCATTCACCATGTATGTGGTCCTTATCGCACTTCACGCATCTACTGCATGTTGCAGTTAGCTGCGGCGTGCCCGAACCTTTGGCAGCGCATACATTGAGGTATGCGATCTGACCTCTTTATTTAGTAGGCAGACACACTAACCATTGAGCCACTGCGCCCGACGAACAAAGGAACAAAGGAACGGATGCTGATCACAAATATAGTAACTTTTAGGGGTATAAGAGCAATATTAAGGAACAAATTACATATGAACCAACAATTTATAATAACCTAAGAATATTTTTACTTAAGTTGATAGATTTTTAGTCGCATTTAAATTTTGAACTTCATTGTGAAAAAAGTACATATAAGAAAGTAGATTGATATTATCCCCATTACATTTGCGTCCCCGACTTTATCATTTATAAAATAAATTCATCTCTTTTTGACATTTTTTCCAATAAAAGTAGCTTAAGCTGTGAAATAAATAATCGCCCGAAAATATTATAACATTACACATGTTTCTCTCTTTTTGACAGTAGTTATTCACTCTTATAAAACACTAACCACCGATTTCTTCATGACTAGCGCTAGTACCGGCATAAGCCCAAGAGTATGTACCCAAATCGGTACCAAGGCATTTCCTCACCAACTACTAAGGCGTTAGTCCACCCAATTTGCTACCGAGTATTAAGGAAATTAGTACTTAGTACTAGCTAAAACCTCAAATTTGGCAGACTGGCGACTTTAGTGCCTACCTGGATTAAGCTAATTTGATTTCTTCACCATTACAGAGAGAACTCGACTTTGATATTTTCTTGGTACGATCAATTGATTTCCATTGCATGTAGATAACGGATTTAATTTCTGTCGGCTATAATTTTTTTTCGAGATTTCGACTATACGTATAGAACAAGAAGGGAAGAGTAGAAGTGTGTCGGGTTTATCGCCTTATAAACCAAACGGCATAAATACTTGGGACGATGTATATTTTTTTCAGATTTCTCTTTGAGATCGCCTTAACTACGTGACCATCAATTCAAATGCTAGTGGTTGCTTCAAAGAGCAGAATAATGTCGGTGGCCATCGCCCTTGCAACGTGCATTCAAATTCAAGAATATGGAAATTGTCAATCCTATTTAAAAGAGCCTTATCGTAAATGGACTGGTGGGGATAATTTTTTACATATTTTGGATTCAGGTGTTAGGAACAAGTTTATCAACTGCTGTGAAACAGAAACAGTCCTTGTCAGGGTACTCTTGACCCAGCAAGACAATCATCTATATGTAAATACAGATACCCATATATATTTAACTGCGCTTCTCGTGGGCAGGCGCCCATTTTGTTCAATAATGACCAATTTAGTTCGGTATCCCTAGAGGCCACAGCCAATGTAGTTTTGAACAAGACTGTTCCCGTCTTTTGAAATTTGATATTTAACTTTCAGTCGTTGCAATATTCCTAAAAACAAAACAAAACGCTGGAAAATAATATTGATGACCTTAATTTAAGGACCAATTTGTATGCCACTAAATCGTCGGCATACGGTTTAGCATGCCTCAGTAAACCTATATCAGATCAGTCAACTACTGTTACTACTTAAAAGGATCGGGGAATTCACCGCCCCCCAGCTGTAAACTGTTTTTATTGGCAAAAACTTCTCGAATGTTGCCACATTTGACAACAAACGTCTTTTCCATTTGCATACAATAAATTAAATAGTACCTTCAACCACTTTTGCATTCCACACCTGGTCAACTTGTAAAAAAGTTCCTCTTACCATACCATGCCAAAGGCTTTCGCAAAGTCAACCAGGCAAGCACCCGTGAATTGGTTCTTCCATTTATTTCAATGAATATCAGAAACCAGTTTCGACGCGGCATGTCCCGCCCTAAAACCAAACTGGTTATGCGGAGTGATATTATTGAAATCGACCCACTTCAAGAGTGACAACATTGACAACCTCCTCAAATACCTTGGTAATATTCGGAAACAAACTAATTGACTGGTGATTGGCGGGGCTTTTCTTAACTTTACTCTAATTCGGAATAGGAATTACCACAGCCACCATCCAGTGCGCCGGATAATGTGCATTAAACTTCATGGTAAAAATATTCGCATTCACTAATCTAGCATCATTGCATCTACCCTACATACTCGTATTTCAACTAGACCTAGACACTAAAACTAAATGCGCTTGAGAGTCCGTTATACTGTTCATACAAACAAGTTCTGGAAACATTAAACTCTATTTGCGAAGATGAAAATTAAAGTAAAGAGACCAAAATAGAAGAAAAAAGGAATATTAGAAAAAATTAAAACTCTAGAAATTGTTGTGCTTTTGGAACTCTGTGCTCGTAAAGTTTCAAATCGTTAGTGCACAGCTACAATTAAGTTCTGTTGATTTATCTAACGTTGTTACTCTTTATGAAACATTACATGCTTATCTTGATACGTTGCGTGACGAAAAAGAGTTCGAAAATGTTGAATCAGAGGCAATCAAGAGATGCGAAGTGACCACATACAAAAAAGATGTAAGAAGAAGAAAGAAACCAAAATTTCATTTTGATGAAGTTAAAACGAGGCACATTGAGTTAGAACGGAGACGATCTTTTATCTTTAATAATTATTATGCAGTTATTGATTGTCTTAAAGTGCACTTAAAAAACCGGCAAATTATTTATAATACAGTAAACACAAAGTTTGGTTTCTTATGGAAACAGCATGAACTAGACGACATGAATTTATTAGAAGCTAAGCAAAGGAGTTAAAACAACTATATACCACTGATTTAGAAAAAATCTTTGCGGAAGAATGCGTCCATTTGGCACAGTTTTTAAAATCTGACACCGAAGCCGAGCATTCTATTTCTGCCAGAACCCCAAAGGGTTTGTTGCAGTTAATAAAAAGTTTTAAAATTTCATGCATGTTCCCGAATGTGGAGATAATATTAAGAATTCTTTTGACAATGAGTGTTAACAACTGCAGCGGCGAAAGGTCTTTTTCAGTACTTCAAAGAGTAAAAAATTACTTGCGCTCCACACTCCGCCAGCAAAAACTTGCAGCGCTCTCGCTAATGTACATAGAAATTGATTTTTTACAAACTATTAAATTTGAAAAAAATTGTGGAAAGATTTGCAAACGCTAAAGCACGAAAAAGGACTTTTGTATAATCTAATAATAATTACTTTATAATTTTTAAATAAATCATTAATAAGTTGCAAAAATGTTTCACTTGTATGTGCCTCTCCTCTTTGTTTTAACAATAACAGAAGTGTAAATATTTAAAAAATACTCAAGTCGAAGCAACTTTACACACTAGATGACCACGCTAGTGGTCAATGGCAATGGCAACTAAGTTGTCTACGACATGGATTTGTTTTTCTAGTTGGTAGCCTCCAGTCACTTGTCATGATTTTGGTTTTATAATGCGTGAGGTTTTTTTTTTGTCGAGGTGTGTGGCACTCAGACTCAATACTGGTCCATTGTACTACCAGGCAGGCACACCACATTTTATTGTGGGAAAACGAGAAAGCGCTTCAATGATAAGGAGCTAAGGTTTACAGCACTCACCATATCCGCACCAAATACCTGCCACTTGATACGAGCAAAAGCAGGACAATCACAGAGGAAATGTTCCGCAGTGTCGTCGCTTTCTCCACAGGCTTCGCAGTTGGTGGTGTCGCTTAGGCCTAGCACCTTAAGGTGTTTGGCAAAAGCGTAGTGTCCCGTAAGAACGCCAGTAGTCTGTCTGCAGTCTTTTCTGTTGATAGACAACAAGAATGCCGTGGATTTCCCACAGACGTCGGGGAGCATTTGCTTAGTCTGTCTGCACCCTGGAGAGTCATGCCAACGGCGATTGTGTTCATAGGAAACCCAATCGTCAATGGAAGCCCTGACCGAGAACGCAGGCAGACGGATCGCTGGTTCAGGTCCTGAGAGGTCCCCCTCTGAGCCTTGTCTAGCAAGTTCATCGGAGATCTCATTTCCCGTGATCCCGTTATTACCGGAGACCCAGACAAGTTTAAGTGAATTCAGCCTTCCGACCGAATTCAGAGATATCTTGCATTCACGTACTATTTTGGAGGTAGTTAAGGGTTTGAGTAAGGCCTTAAGCGCAGCCTGACTGTCGCTACAGACGCAGATACTTCGCCCCCTCCACCTGTTCCTCGTAACATAGTCCATGGCCATTAGGATAGCATAAGTCTCTGTTTGGAAGACTGACGCATATTTGCCTAACGGAAAGAAAAGTCTAACGTTATCGCTCTCCACGAAGACACCAGCACCAGATCCTTGATCGGTTTTGGAGCCATCCGTGAAGATTCGACTGCATTCCCTTCCAGGTTCAGAGTCTGGCCAGAGCCAGTTCTGGACGCGAGGAAAGTCGACCTCGTATTTGCGCTTTAGCCGAAGTTCCGGTGTCTTCGCATCAGACGGCATATCCATAAGACAGGAGTCGAAGGACAACCGTTGCGCAAGTTCATCAAAACTCCAGTGCAAGTTATACCAAAAGCCACCTCTTGTAAGACGTGAGATAGCCTTGATTGTACATCCCATGATGTAAACATAAAGGGGCGGAAGGTTCAATAGTGCATCTAGGCCGGAGCCAGGCGTGCTGGGGAAGGCCCCCGTGCAGCCGAGACATACCTGCCTTTGGAGTTTGGCAAAAGCAGCAGTTACGTATTTACGTGAAAGCTTATTCCACCAAACAACCGATGCGTATGCTATAAATGGTCTTATCATAGCCGTATAAATCCATAGGACTCTTTTCGGTGATAAGCCCCATGTCTTGCCGAAAATGCCTTTGCACTGCCAGAAAACAGACAGCGCCTTGGCAGTCTTCAGCTCAACATGTTTGGACCAAAGAAGTTTGCTATCCAGGATGACTCCCAGATACTTTGCTTCATTGGAGAGTTGGATTGTGACGCCTTTTAGCACTGGCTGAGTCAACCCGACCAGCTTCCTCCTTCTCGTTGAGAGAACAACCTCAGTTTTAAGAGGATTGACCGAGAGCCCATTCCTAGTGCACCATACGTCGATCACGTCAAGAGCCGCCTGCGTCTTGGCGCATACAGTCGCTAGGCATGATCCAACAGAAAGCACGGCAACATCATCCGCGTACGCCTGAGCGTAAATATTAGAACTGTTGAGTGCGTTCAACAGAGAGTCGACCAGCATACACCACAGCAGTGGAGACGGGACGCCGCCTTGCGGGCAGCCTCTGTTTACCCCCGCCATAACATAGCGGCCACAATCCGCATCCGCAACCAACGTTCTATTCATTAGCATTGCTTTAATCCACAACACCAATGGTTCGTCTACGCCGTGTTGTCTGGCGGAGCTGCACATGCTATCAAAAGTCGCATTGTCAAAAGCACCCTCAATATCGATGAAAATGCCCATCGCGTATTCTTTTCTGTCAAGCGCGCCCTCAATTCTACCAACTAGATTTTGGAGCGCAGTCTCGCAGGATTTTCCGCGTTGATAGGCATGTTGCATCTGAGATAGTGGGTGCAATCGCAAAGCAGTTTTGCGCACGTGAAGCTCGACCAGCCTTTCCATGCTTTTCAGCAAGAAGGAAGTGACTTATTGGTCTGAAGCTCTTAGCCAGTGAGTAGTCACTTCTGCCAATTTTAGTTATAAATGCCACTCTAACTGTACGCCAGGGTGTTGGAATGTATGCCAGTGCTAGGACAGCGATGAAGATTTTCTTCATAGTCGGTAGCAACTGATTTGTACATTGCTGCAGCATGGCTGGGTATATTCCGTCCGTATCAGGTGACTTGAAGCCGTCAAAAGATGCAAAAGCATATTTAATGGCCTCGTCTGTCACCACGGCCTTCGCAATATACCAGCTACGCCGAGTTGTTTGTCTTGGCTCACTCATAGTCTCGGTAATCGGGGCTGGTTGTGAACCAATTGTAATCTGGTTACCCGGAAAGTGAGACTCCAGCAGATAACTAAGAGTTTCCGCTTTCGTCTCAGTGAAGGTGCCATCAAGTTTTCTAAGTGAGTCCAGTTTGGCTGGTTTGCCCTTTTTCAGAACTTTAACCAACCTACTAGTTTCACCCAGCGTTTCAATCTTTTCGCAGAAATTCTTATAAGAAGCACTTTTCGATACCCGAATTAGCCTCTTATATTCCTTCTGCTTCGATCGGTAGAGATTCCAGTCTGTCTCCAAATCAGTCTTGAGTGACCTATTTAGAAGCTTTCTAGCTTCTCTACGAATTCTTTGCAGTTCCGAGCTCCACCAGGGGACCGGTGTTCTGCCAGGGGGTTTGCTTACTGGGCACGTCAGTTCAAAACAGCTAGTAATGGCACTATTCAGGTCTTGAACAGCTTCCTCTACCTTTTGTCTCCTCCTGAGTTTGGTTGGAGTTTTGAGAGTTTTCCCTAATTCCTCCCTGAAGCGTATCCAGTTGGTTTTTCTCGGATTCCTCCTCTCCTGCAAAGTTATGGCTTCGCATCCGATTTGGAATTCGATATATGCGTGAGGTACTTTGCCTTTATGTACGGTTAGCTTAAAAAATGGTTTGCCACCTTTAGGTTGAATGTCATGCAGATTAAAGGACAACGTTAGTTTCATATTATGAACCATGTTAAAATTTTCACACTACTACTCAACTACTTTTGAGGCCGTCCGTAACACACCAGGCGGGGGCGCGTCCTCATAATTAGCCTAGGGCGGTCAGAACTCTTGATCATTCGCTGCCAATCTCACCAACAAATCGGTGTCGTTATTGTTCTAGTTTCGGCTGTGATCCTTTTTATATCATCACCATCATTTTTCCATACGATTGTTCACACATCATTCACACAGAAACGACATTAAATATGGACAGTAACTTGTATACCAATGTGACACATTTCTAAAAATAATTATTTAGAAAAAACTCTCATAAACTACACAAATCGAACCATAAGATAAGGAAATTAAATAAACAAGCCATTTTAACTGCTAAAATAATGTTTAAATTCGTATTAGACCTGTTTATACGTATTAAGTCCCTTCTACGGCTTGATGAAGTACTCACTTTTCGTTGATACCGAGTACCAGAGCCAAGACTAGCTGGTCCAGGCACCAGGGCGAAGAAAATGAAGAAAATGGCCGTAATAGTTCTCTTCTAAGTAGAGTTGTAATATGTTTATAAGATAAGAAATAAGTCTTATACATTTGCCGTTTAAATTTCATAAGGCTATCTACAGACGTTTCAAGGACACTTTAAAACTGAACAAAAAAACGATAGATAAACTCTTCGGATATATTTTTTTTGTCGGGGTGCGAGACTTTCTACACTGGAGCACTCAGACTCAATACTGGTCCATTGTACTACCATTCAGACACACCACATTTTACTGTGAGAATTTACTCATTTTCCTAAGAAAAACGAGGCTTCAATGCTAAGGAGCTTAGGTTTACAACACTCACCATATCCGCACCAAATACCTGCCACCTGAAACGAGCAAAAGCAGGACAATCTTAGAGCATATGGTGTCGTCGCTTTCTCCACAGGCTTCGCAGTTGGTGGTATCGCTTAGGCCTAGCACCTTAAGGTGTTTGGCAAAAGCGTAGTGTCCCGTTAGAACGCCAGTAGTCTGTCTGCAGTCTTTTCTGTTGAGAGACAACAAGAATGCCGCGGATTTCCTACAGACGTCGGGGAGAATTTGCTTAGTCTCTCTGCACCCTGGAGAGTCATGCCAACGGCGATTTCGGATATATATTCATTATCATTAGACTCTTAACTAGAATTATGAGAACACAAATGTTAGTTGGGAAGCGTTAAGTTGTTTTTGACAGTTGCAACGGATTCTTTGCGCTAAGGCCTTTATTTATAACTTTCTTTTATTTAAAAATAAAATTTATTAATTTTTAAAATGTTTCTCCAAAGCTTGCCAACATTCGTAGTATTTAGCATCAAGTTTCTGACAGGTTTCTTCACCCCACTTTGTTACAGCCATGCTCAGGGATGATTCGAACATAAATGCCTTTTTTAAAAAAAAAAAAGATTACATAAACATTATGTTTCAACTTAATGTAAAACAAGAACATACCTGAGTACCATCCGCTATTCTTTCCGATTTCAGAGTAGCATTCGAAGCTCCTTCGAAGCACTTCCTGTCCGGGCCGTGTGGTGTCATTATCGAGTGCAATGATGCTCCCCCAGCCATGAAACCATCCTCCTTTGCTTCATATTTTCCCAGAATAAGTCCCATAAATTCACTCATACAATTTCCTAAAAAAAGCAAGTCAAATTAAAAAGGCACCTTCAAATATGTCCTACTCCTTACTGTGATAGTATGGAGGTCTGAATGTGTTTTCTTGCACCGACCACCTCGGCGGAAAGATAACAAAGTCAGCTATAGCAGTTCCTGGCCTTGAACTTGGACAAGTCAAGACAGTAAAAATACTGGGATCGCAGTGATCAAAGCTTACTGAATTAATAACCATAAACTTTGACAAATCATATTTAAATGGAGCGTAATTCCCATGCCATGCAACTACATCAAAAGGTGAATGTCTCTGTTTAGCCACAAATAAAGCTCCTTGGAACTTTGAAATAATCCTGTATTCTGAGGAAGAAGAACATAGGTAAGTAAATTTATAAGTTATCGAATGACAGTTTGCGCATACCGCTAACTTCACGAACCTCAAACCACGCAACTGGAGTTTGAAAGTCCCTAGGATTCGCAAGTCCATTCGCTCCAATAGGCCCCAAGTCCGGTAGGTGAAAATGATTGTTAAACACTTCCAAAATATATCCCCTTGTTGCCCCTTCGACGTTGATAGAAAATCGCATTCCCTGTTGGATAACACAGATATCATTTGGATGAACCTTCATTTTACCAAACTCTGTCGTGATGTCCAGGGATCCTTGTTGGGGAACTGTTCAAAAACATAAAATTATCCTTCCAAAATGTTTTGATAAAGACCAAAAAGCTTACCTATTAAGAAATCTCCATCGCTGTTATAAAAGGCGGTGTTCTCCATCGAGACATTGCACAAATACACATGTATAGCAACGCCGTTGCGGCTGCGAGTATCACCGGCTCCACAAATTGTGTGCAATCCGTCAACGAAACTAATCTTTCCAGACCTGGGAATTTCGAATGGATGCCACCTCATTTGATTTGGATTCGGGTGCTGTTTATCCCAATCGGAAGTAAGAAACTTTACATTTTCATATTTCTCAAAAGGATCATGAACAACACTTGGTCTGACTCGATAAAGCCATGTTCTTGTGTTTTCTGTGCGAGGGGCTGTAAAAGCCGAGCCCGATAATTGTTCAGCGTACAAGCCATAAGCACATTTTTGTGGTGAATTCTGTCCTTCGGGTAATGCGTTGGGACAGCGTGGATCCTCGGAAGAAAAGTGTGAGCCGAAACCGGACAAATACTAAGGACAAAATTAAGAAAAAAAAACGGAAAATATTTGAAATATGTATGTATGTGTATCCTTATAGGATTATTTTTTATTATCTGAAATACACTATGATACAAATATGACCTACCCTGCCTCCTTCTAGGAAACCAGGAGGCTATATCTTTCGGAAAATCAAATTATTTAATTATTAAGTTTATTATGTTTCAAGTATTACACTATATGCATATCATTAATCCTTGTTTCGCCAGTGTCATCGCTTATAATACTTCCCCTGATATTCCTCCGCTAAGAGACAAAAGCCGCATTTTACAATAGTGACCAAGCGACGACCTTTTCGTTGAAGCGACTTTTTTCAAATAATATATTTTTTATTGTTTAGCAAAAGCCGGTTTTTGGAACTCGTCCTATTTATTATTGTGAATGGGGTGGTTTCCACTTTTCACACGATTTACCATTCATTATATTTATGTTTCAAAAAACACAACTGTAGGGCTTATGGACTGGACCAACACGAACTAAACTGCCTATTTTACCTAAGAATCCTTAGGCATAACATTCGATACATGTAAGCTCATGTTTAAGCTGGATGCCATTGAGAAATATAACCTAAGTTGGACAAGTGGTGTAACTTGTCTTGTCTGCTTGATCTCTCGTAACAGATTGTACATTGGTGCTTCAATTGGTGTCATCACTTTGCACTGTCTTATTGGCAAGCATTCAATTTACCTTGGTAGATACTCAAATGATTTCTGTAGAAGCTGCTTGGAAGAAGAAGAGAAGAAGCATTTTCTCCGCCTTCTCTATACATGTCCTGGGGCCTGTACCACAATACAACAAGTCTTGAAGTATGAAATTCAATTTAAATTCAAACAAATAAAATTCAATTTTATGTCGAATTTTACTTGTTTAACAAAACTTGTTGTATTGTGGTACAGGCCTGTGGTATCCCTCAACTACAAAAACTTCATTAGGGATCTTTCTTCTTTGACGATCCCAATGATCTTACCAACACATTAAAAGTCTCTTACGCTTCATAAAAAACTTTAACTGGTTCAATGAGTAGGGTGGAATAAGATCCACAGGGTCTTACAAGTAAAAGTTGAAACACTGCCGATAAGGTCACACGCAAATAAGCCCGAAATGAAAACACACCACTTTCGATAGGAAGGCATTGGAGAAAGTAATAAGTACTCATCTTCTAAGACCTAGAACAGCAAAGAATTCGGCGATAGAGCTGGTAGATCTGTTGACGGATGCCATACTTTTATGATACAAAAAAAGTTCCTGAAAGCCAGACGCGAAATTGAACAATTAAGACCGGAATTCGGCCTTCCGCTTACACAATTAAATATGCAAGTGAAACGATGAAAATCGCCATTAAAGATAGCAGAACAAGATACTTTAAACAGTTGTTGGTTGCAACTGGCATATATTTGTGGGGAACTGCGAACAAGTTAAAATGAAACTCAACGTTAATAAAACAAACACTACAGCTAGCGTGTACAGTTATGCTGAGAAGAAACAATTGGCTGAGGAAGCGATACCACTGGTGACAGAAGAGGAACTGTACTCAGATCCAGCATGTACAAATATTGTTAACTAGCTGTCCCGTGCACGCCTTGCTTCCCCATCCCCAGTCTTTCACTTCTCAAATTTAAAACAAAATACTTGATGATAGGAACTGATAAAGAAACCGTCGAGAGTGTCCCTTCTCATTATATGGATATACTCTGAGTGTGACTCCCTCTCATTTACATTTCATACCCTATCTTTCTCAATCACATGGCCATGCGCCATAAAAAAACACAAAAAACACAAACTGCAAAAGGTGCATAAAAAAAAAGAAAGAAAAAGCACATTGCACAAAAGGTACAGGTAGAGAAACAGATTTGTGCCGCACACACACACAAATTTTCCTCCACTGAACGCTGGGAAAATCCAACGATCTACCTTCAATCGAACATTTTACTTTTTTGAATTGTATAAAATTTATAGTTTAATGCTTGTTGTTCAACTTCAGGGTAACCTACAAAGATGATTTATATATTAAAATCTTTGTACATAATTGAACTTTATATTAAAAAAAATCCTATTTCATTTGGATGAGTCATTCCAAAGCTAGGAGCTAGAAAGCATTGGAGAGTTACAACTTTTCTTAGATATCAGCTTAGATCTCCGCTTCTGGACATCGGATGAAGCATTTTCCCGCGGTAAAATGTCCTATAGCCTATGTCCATTCTCAGGCTCTAGACTATCTGTGTACCAAATTTCATTTAAAGCGGTTCAGTAGTTTTGGCGTTAAATCGAGACAGACAGGCAGACAGGCAGAGTTACTTTCGCATTTATAATATTAATATGGATATGGATATGAATATTACTATATGGGGCGTTATGCCTTAAAGTTGTTCTTAGAAAAATTCTCTCTTTAACATAACAACATTTTCCTCAAAATCGGAGTGGATGCCCCTTTTTGAATATTTACCCGATTTTTTTAATTGATTTCAAATAGCGATTTTTTTTCCTAAAGCGACTTTTCTTGCGACCTTTCGAAATTTTCCAGCGGTAACGCTATCACCGAGACTAAAAAATTAATCAAGTCGAAATGGTTGGATGAGTAGCATCGACAAATTTCAGATAAGAAGGGTAAGCTTCTTATCTGAAATTTAACTGAATATCGATAAGAATGTAGGTACATTGAGCTTTGTCGAGTCACATCTATATGTTTTTGTCGGGTTTAATTACTTAAACCTAACCAAATGTATCAACTTAAACAAATCGAGAATTCAAAATCAGGTTTTGTATTTCAATTTAAATTATTCATCAACCAGGTACATTACATAAACTACATAAAATGGTTGTTTACTTCAAGAAGCGATCAAAAACAGTTTTGTATGTGTACGTACTTTGAGTCGTAAATTTGAATGTTTTAAAATCATCAAGCGTTGTGGAAGCATGTGCATTTCCATTCCTTTATCAAAAACATTTGTTGAGAGATATAATAAAATCTATGATACTCTTAGCGTTATACTAGTTTATGACACTACTCCCTCTTACACACAGTATTTTCTATTGCTTGAGTTAACGATCACATTTGACAGACTTTTCTAAGAAACGACGCACTTCTTCTCGCAAATGCACTAACAACACTTTATATCAATCATTATTGGTCATTCATTTATCCAAAGAATTTAACTTATTTACCTTATAATCACTCATTATCTTATTGTCTTTTGCAAAATTTTTCAGAAGCCGATCCAAGAAAAACAAATGTCCGACTAACTATGATTGTGAACAAGATCTCGGTATTTATATTAACGTTGGTGTGTCGGAGAGCAAATGATCTTCCAAGTAAACAAACTCCGTTGCTTGGTTCTAGGTCTAGGCAAAAACCAGTCTACAAGCAAAAACAAGAATTTATCCATATGAATTAGTTTATATTTTATTTTTTTCGCGTGGAATATTGCAAATGCAGTTTATTTTTAGCTGATAAAACTGAAATTTAAAATAGCAATTATTTGATAAATGAATGATAAAAGCTCAACCAAAGAAGTCGTTTTGATGAATGAAGACGCTTTTTTATCTGATATACACAATCAGTCAGAACTCCATCGGCTTTAAATCTCAAATGCCGAAGTGCGTAGATTTTAGTCTGCTTTTAAGATGTACAATACAAATTTGTACCATAGTACGTTATATGATTAAAGCATTTGGATTTTCGTATGTATATTTTGTCTTACGCCCAATTTATTGGCCGGGTTCTAGCTCTCCGATACGATAAAACTCGGACTAGGATTAGAGTTAGAACTCCGATTCACTTATTCGCTGATATCTAAGGCCTTATAACTCCGATTTTGGAACTAGTTCCATCTAGGACTCAATTTTCGCTGGCACTTCGTTTTTGGGCCAGTTTTTGGTCAATTTCTTCTTTATTCACATTGTGTTAGCACTCGGTTTAGACGGTATTTGTTGTTGATGATTGAATTAATCGAAATAAAACCAGTTTTGAGTAAACACGAGTTAGTTTATTAAATTACTTAATTATTAAATAAATATATTGTATTCAATGGGTTTGTATTGTTTTTGATGGTGGAAGAAGGTGCATTCGACAATTGGTGGTTTTTAGACGCGAAGCGATGACCAAAATAAAGGGTTTTTCAATAAGAACGCTACAAAAGTTTTTTTTAAATAAAACAAAAACGGTTGGATATCAATGAAATTCCTGTGAAAGTACGTTCGATGCCATTATGTATGGAACTCGATTTCTTTTGCATGGCCACCACGGGCACGCTTGCAGAAGTCCAGACGCTGAACCCAATTTTCGACGGTTTTCAAGCATAAATCGGCCGATACCGCTGCAATTTCACGTTCGATATTCGTACGAAGTTCATCAATCGTCACTGGCTTGTTGGCATAGACCATAGACTTGACGTAGCCCCACAGGAAATAGTCTAACGGCGTCAAATCGCACGACCGAGGCGGCCAAGCGACTGGACCATTTCGTGAGATAACACGGTTTCCAAACTTTGTTTTCAATAAAAAAAATTAATAATAAAATTTTTTTAATAATTTCGACTCGTTGGCTCGTATATCTTTCCATCATGAAATGGCAAACCTTACTGAAGAGAAATGTCAAAAGAGCGGCAAGAAATTCGGCGTCGTTTACTGTCCCTGTCGCTCTACTTTTGTAGCGTCCCTGTTGAAAAACCCTTTACTTACTTTGATGGGTGTGGACTCACTCGCCGACCATATAACATGCAAACCATTGCGCGACGATGTGGAGTTTTTCCAACGTTTTCGTCTCAGCATACATACATTTTTGATGGTATTACCGTTGGGTTGCACCAGCATGGCAACATCTATATCCGCAGTTAATTGCAACATATGTTTATTACTCACCTAAATGAGAGGGCAAATATCTATTAATACGTGTTACAAACGCCGTAATTATTCTTAAGCCATAATATAAAGGTTTCGCAATATAAAGTGGAACGCTAAACTCCAAAACCTAGTAAAATACAGCAAGTCGTTTAGGAATATTGCAAAAATAATGAATAAGAAATTTATACCTTCGTTCAGATCTCCTCGACCACAAACGCCGAGAAGGCTGACATTCTCTCCCTTTCTTTTTTGAAAACCACACAACCTCCAGTGGGTTGGCGAAAAGAATAAGAGAAACTTTGGTTGAGAGCGCTGTATCTAGTCTAATATCAACATCAGAAGTTATAGAAGAAAAGTAGGAGTGTGCCAAATCGGAAACCGGGAAAACCTCCAAACAACTCCAACAGCTAAAGACTCATTAGCTTTCTTACTCGTAGTTCCATAAGCAAACTTTTCGAAAAAATTGTTAAAAAATAAAACCGTAAAAGTACTTAGCAACAGTTTGGCTTTAGGTCGACCGAATATCACAGCACATCAAAAAAGGATTTATATCCATATAAGGGAGTAGTGCTCCTCGATTTCGAAAAGGCTTTTGATGCTGTTTGGCATGCAGGACTACTTTATAAAGTGACCTTGTGTGAATTTCTATGCACATTATGAAAATAGTTAGATGTTCTTAAGAAGGACGCGTATTAACAATCTATGTAAATAACACCTACTCAACTGAATGTCCAGTTCCTGCAGGAGTTCCCCAAGGATCCGTCCTGGGTCCCGTGTTGTTTAATAAGTAAACGCCTGATTTTACACACCTTTCCAACTGTGTGTCTGCATTGTTTGCAGATGACACATGTATTTATTCGTCCGATGTGCTTAGTTTTGTAATCCAAACCAAGCTTCAATTGGCACTAAATACTCTTATGAATTATTTTAACAAATGGACGATACAAGTCAATGCTTCTAAGACCCAATCTTTTTATTAATGCTTCTTTTTGGACAGCAATAAATTAATTATTAATAATGCTAACACTGCCTGGACGGACATTGTCAGATATGCAGGCATTACATTGGATAAAAAGCTTACTAAAAATAAACATATAAACAATACAATACACAAAATAAATAAAACTATACAACTGTAGGTACTATGCAATAACACTCATCATAAAATTACAAATAGCTCAAAATAAGATATTAAAACTAATGCTTAAGCTTCCTTGGCACTTTTCAATACTTGAGCTTCACAAAATGGCCAAGGTCGATTTGGTTTCTACTAGAATAGAAAGACTTAGTACTAGATACACAATTAGTTGTGAGATATCCGATAACGCTATCATTAATGACCTAGTTGCAAACGTAACATCTTATTTTTATTATTATTTTATACTCTTCGTATTATTCATCGGATGAGTATTATTTTTCCTCTGTGTTTTTATTATTTGTTTATAATTACTGTTTATCTAGTAGCTTCAACTCCAGCTTTTGCCTTGGTTTTACTTACGGAAAGTCTTGAACTTGGAGCTGCTCTCAGTATCGGCAGTCTATCCTGACATGTTGTTGCTTTCTTCCTTTCTAGTTTTTGCTATAGTTCTTAGGGTTCTTAAGATAGCTATTGATCCTCTTCCTATATTACAGGCTATAAAACGGATAGATTTGTTTTGTTCCTAATAAGCTCGAATGTTGCCTATTTCCTCTTTGGTTAATGAATTTCTTTTACCCATAGGTAGTTGTTATTTCTGCCTATCCAGTGAGACAAAAAAAAAAACATAATAAAAATTTAATTTATCTACCTTATCCCAATTTTTTTTACAATATAAACATAATTCAGTGAACTTTCTCATAAGCGGACTTGACGGTTCCAAGAAATTTGTCCGCTTATGAGGAAAAAAATTTATTTCACAACCTTTTAAAAATAAACACAATAGACAATAGTAATTTTGCTATTTAATTTTATTTTTTAATGAAATTAGTTTTTATGTGATAAACAATATTAATATAAAAGGATAAATGAAATAAATACATAAACAAAAACAGAGACTTAAAAATTAGTTTTAACATTATTTTACAGTAAATATGAACATAATTGTGTCCCTAAAGAAATTAATTTTTTTTTGTTCAAAGGAATCTGAAATTTGATTGCACATTTTGATAACTAATTGTCATGTTTCTTAAATGCAACTGTGCATCTGTCAACATATCAAATGCTTTTAAATCATTATATTCGCAGAGAAAAGTATCTTTCTGCTTATTTCAGTGTGAGCCTTTTCGTACGATTTTACCGGGCTTTTTATATTTTATCCTATACCTATATTGCATGTGAATACATTTTTGGCCACATTCAAGCTTAAAATTATACATATTCCTATTCGAAAAATGTAATGGGATTCATAACCGGATAGTCGACGGCTGTCGCAGACTATTCCGTTTAGATACTTTGGTTTTTTTCGTTTTGGATACCTACCTACCGCTACCACTACCTACTAAACAATTCACATTTTTTGTTTATAGCGCAGAAAAAGGAAAACATAATATCAGAGAATATGTAAGACTTAAAAAAGTTACTGATCCAGTAATGTTTTGTCCGTTCAAGAGAGAGCGAAATAATATTAAGGTTATATCTATTATATATATATAATATATGCTCTCTAGGGACCCCTTATTAGTTTAAAGATTTTTAAAATCCAACAGTTCGCCCAAACGGTCTATGTTTCATATTGTATTTAGTTTTTTCCAAATTATCAAAGGATTTAAAAAAACTGTTAAATTACAACAAAAAACTATCTGTTTCTAATCAAGTGACCCGGAGTGTATAACGAAAGTTTATAGTAAGAGGGACACGTAGGTACATACATGGTACTAAAGGGTTTTTTAATAAGAGCGCTACAAAAGATTTTTAATTAAAAGAAAAACGGTTTTGGATATCAATGAAATTCTTTATTCCTGTGAAAGTACGTTCGATGCCATTATGTATGGAACTGGATTTCTTTTACATGGCCACCACGGGCACGCTTGCAGAAGCGCTGAACCCAATTTTCGACGGTTTTCAAGCAAAAATCGGGCGATACTGCTGCAATTTCACGTTCGATATTCGTACGAAGTTCATCAATCGTCGCTGGCTTGTTGGCATAGACCATAGACTTGACGTAGCCTCACAGGAAATAGTCTAATGGCGTCAAATCGGAGGACATGTGGTTCCAACAGGACGGCGCCACAAGCCACATAGCGAATGCCACAATCAATTTATTGGAAACCAAGTTTGGAAACCGTGTTATCTCACGAAATGGTCCAGTCGCTTGGCCGCCTCGGTCGTGCGATTTGACGCCGTTAGACTATTTCCTGTGGGGCTACGTCAAGTCTATGGTCTATGCCAACATACAGGGTGGATGAAGTGGCAGGAAAACTCAGCAATCTTCTGTGATCGAAAAATTCCCCCTAAGCTGAAAGGAAAGCTCTACACCGCAGTTGTGCGCCCGGCGCTCACATACTCTTCACAATGCTGGATAGCGTACAAAAAGTATGAGGGTAAATTTACGGCGCTGAGATGAAGATGCTTCGCATGCCCACAGGAGTAACAAAAATTTATCGAATAAGAAGATCCAAGATCCGAGGAAGACTTCACGTCAAAGAACCTGTCATGTTCAAAGGAGAGATCATTCGAACCCTATCAAAAAGGCAATATCAATCAACGTTGCAATACAAACGCGAAAGAGTGGCAGGCCTACAAACTTCTGGATTACACAACTGCAGCAACACCAACATTTGATTGGCCTCAGCGACGAAGTGATTCTAAATCGGGAGGACCGGGAACCTCACAGGCGGACCTGTAGGTTAAGTAGGGGGTTATGATCCCTTTAATCCTGATTATAGCCTCACCGCCATTAAAGGAAGAAGAAAAAGTAGGTACAACCCAAACCTATTTCATTTTTCAACGAATTAAAAAAAAAAAACCTCTGTTGTTTCGTTATTATATTACTATTTTTGTTATTTTAAAGTTTTTCTTATTATTATTGTATTGAATCTACTCCACAAGTAATAAATTCTATTGAATTAATTTAATTGAAGGACCATTCGCCTCTAGTCACTCATCTGCTACAGAATGATGTCAATTTATTCATTTTCGAAATTGTTAACCAATTTTTAATGTTTTATTTGAAATTGTCTGAGAAAAATACGCACAATTTGAATCATATTTTGAAGACATTAGTCAATAGTGTTTCAAGACTAGACAAAAATTCGTTGTCAGTGCGGTAGAGGCAATATAACACAAAACAGGAGACCCAAGAGGATACCTCGCACTTTCTCTGTCAGTGCCCAAGTCTGTATCACCTGAGGACCAGAACACTTGGAATATACTTCTTCCAAAACATTCGAGAACTATCTGATGTCTTATGTCAAATCTTTAAAGGTTTATAAGGGCATCTAGATGGCTGGACTATATGGAGTAGGGAAAAAAGACCAAGGATGGAGGAGCAAAGCCAGGAAAAATAGGCCAATACTCCTAACGAAGGGTATCACAATGGGTCTTCTTCTTCTTCTTCTTTTTCGCCGAGTTACGATCAGGATTAAGGAGATCGTAAACCTCCCGTAAACTGCATCCCTTCTGGTCCACAAAGAACATCGGCAGGCCTCTCGGTTTCGAATCACTACACCACGGAGGCCAATCATATGCTGATGTTATTGTATGCTTCAGGATTGGCCTGCCTCTTTTTTACGATTTCGACACGTGGATGCTTCCATTATTGATTATTGTTTGATCGACCTTTTAGGACACCGGTGATCTCCAGTTGTGTCAGCCCACGGATTTGCATTGATTGAATTGCCAAGATGATATTCTTGGCCCGTCTCTGCACGGGTAGGTATCACAATGGGTCTATATGGACATAAGTGTGGTGTAACGAATTCGCTCTGTTCGATCTGTGTTAAGAGTTTTTTTTTAAGTGATATGTACATTTTTTTTAGTTGTACTTGAGAAGATGTGGCTCAGTCACTAAGCATAAAAGTAATAATCCATAACTTTTCATTTAATTTCTTCGATGAAATTAATGATACAGCTATAATCAAATTACTTCACCAACTGGTTAGTACATAATGGGCCATACCAATAACAAATTTAATGTGGACCTTAAATTTGTGGTCGCGTTCATTTGAATTTCCTTGTGCATATGAGTGAAAGGGACTAGAAATTTAAGCTGCACACTTATTTTGTTATTGGTACCGGTCAATGTCGATGGAGTGAAGGAGTATTAACTGTTTTATCTGATTCTTAGCGTGAGTTATTATTGTTATTATGTATTGCGGCAGGGATATGCATTGATAGTTCTTGGAAAACAGAATCGCCTTTCATGAAGATGGAGCATATCAAGGTGGCAGCCCAGTTATCGGGTTGCCAGATAGGTATAATGTGGCGCATGCAGCCGGTACCATGGAATAACGTCGGCAAAATAAGGCCGACTTCAAAAATTTGACTTTTTTCCTTTGTTAAATTGGGCGGAAATCTAATATTCGGCCCTAAGTTCCGATAGCAGACCATTCGAGCCTCATTGGTGCTTAAACACGTCTACAATTCCCTGCGCGTTAGTAACTAGGTTTCCATCGCTATTTCGAAGAGCCTGCCCCGTTGCTTCGAGCGAGCCGCCTATCTTTCTGGTAAAGCATCCGAATATGTATTGATTGATATCCTTGACCTAGGAGACTGCGTAGGTGCGCTACTGCACAACATCTTCTTCTTCTGGTTCGATTCTCTTCCCTGCCTTCCTAGTTTTGGCCCGCTGCGCTTGCATATGTGCACAGTCTGTAATTTTCTGGTGAGTGCACTCGTCTTCATATTGACCTCTTTTTCGGCTACATCTTTGATTATATCCCGAAGGAGAAAGTACAGAGCGGAGTCTCTCGCTCACTGTGGACTTTGCATACCCTAATCGTGCTAAGTCTTAAATCTTTTTCCCGAAAATATTGTTTTATTCTTTACTCTTCCGTCATAAGTCGTAACTGGAACCATCATTTATTAGCCAATGGGCGCGTTCAATTTGCAAGGCAACGCAAGTCGACTGCAAGTTAACTTACGACTAGTTATTTGGACGCGTTGCCTTGCCTCTCTGTCCAAGTTCACATATGTTTTTTTTATTTTTCTCAAAAAGAATCCAAACTTAAGTTTTCAAGAAGTTCCACTTTAAAATGACAAATTCAGAGATGAAGTTCTTAGTAAGTTATTTTAATCTTTTTATACGTTGAACCCCATTTAATCAAATTACGATTTTAGGTGGGGTAGTGTTGTTTATTGTAAATGACCTACTGGCGCCTGCGGTATCGCTGCATCATGGGCGTCTAAACGCAAGTGAAGAAAATCAATAAATAAAAAAAAAAAAAATTAAATACAATGCACTTTTCGAAATTTGAAACCAAATGAATCAGATGTTTTTGACATTTCTACTTCACTAACGAATTAGGGTTGATTTCTTTAACTTGATCGAAGGTGAAATTTTCAGTGAACAGCTGATAATTACGTGATATATTCATCCAATCACAAAGGCTTTAATAGTAGTGACTAGTAGTCGACTTGCAAATTGAACGCGCCCAATGTTACGCCAATCTTTTTAGATAAATTACATTCGATCTAGAGAATTCGTTGAAAACCGGTGTTTATGGCCAACAAATAAATATAATAAACGCTGGAGGATTTTTCAATCTACTCGTGACGGCATTTTCTTTACATAGTATATATGCATGATGAGGGAATAACACGTTATGAAAATATACTTCTTAAATATTAATACATAATTTATTTTCCAAGTAAGACTTGATGACATAAAACAAATACATGCACAAAATATATCCATTATGTATATTTTCAATGGGTCTGAATGTATGATTGATAACTAGGTTTCTTTTGTGTCACTCGTGAAAAAAAGAGATGCAATGCGAATGAGAGAAATACTGCTACCGACGATCCTTAAATTAGTGGGTGAACGAAAAGTATAGAGACAGAGAGAACGTTATGAGTGAAACGACTAAACAAAGAACTGGCAGTTTATTCGTTTGAGGAAAGATTAAGTATATCATCTCTGTCCTGACTGGTTTTCGGAATTTTTGGCGGCGGTGCTGCCAAGTCAGCGATTGATGAGAACTCCATACGCTTTTTAGTCGGCGGTGCTAGTTCCGAGTACAGCCGACTTAGGTCCACCGGCGGGGTATTTGATGGACGTCTTGATGAACCGCTTCCATCTGATGGCGCTGGTGACGGAGTATTGCTCGATACGCTGGAAATGGCCAAATCTACAGCACTAAAGTTATATTTTACACCCGATTGCGATCCACCACCTGAATTATCTCGAGCGCCTTTAGTGGGCGTGAGGCGCTCTTGAGCTGGCGAAGCCGACGATTCACGAACTCTGGAAGAAGATGACGACGAAGAGGTGGATTTCGGCGGTTTCATCATCATTGCGTTCAGAGATTCCTGTTGCAGTTTTAGCAAAGCCGATGGTGACATGAATAGGTTGTTGGCGGCTAAGGTGGATTTGGAGAGTGGATCTGGTATTCCATACTTGCCATGATGCTGCTGGAAGAATGCAGCGTAGTCTTGCATTTTCTCCTGTGCCAACTGGTTGTAGTACGCCGCTGGATCTGATGCTGCGTTCTTTGAAGAGGTTGATGCGTTGCTCGATGATGGAGCGGCAAAAAGAGCATTTAGGTCGGCTGCTGCTTTGTTTTGATGATACAGCAAAGCGTTGAGGTCAGATTGGTTCTTTTCAGATTGAAGCAACTGGTTCAACATATCGTTCTGTTGTTGTTGCTGTTGTTGTTGTTGTTGTTGTTGTTGCTGGGCTTCTTGTTTCTTTTTGCTGCTACTTGAGGACAAGCTGGAACCGCCGCCTCCTACTCCGCTCATACCACCTACACCAGCTGCTAGCAAAGCTGAGAGCTCATGATGGGCATTGGATTGTTTGCCAGAGCCATACTGGTTGCTAGTGTCAAAGAGTTTCGAATATGTCTGAAGGAGAGTGGTGTAGTCTGGGTGTGGCGCTTGTTGTTGCTGGGCCTGTTGGGCTTGCTGTTGCTGTTTCTTCGAAGATGACGATGAAGATGACGAGGTGGAAGCGGACACCCCCGCCATTTGTTGCTGAAGGAATGCATTTAAGTCGTTACTCGTCTTAGCCTGCTGCATATACGAGTCGTAACCAAGGAGCTTTGATGCCTGCAGAAGATTGTTGTAATCAGCTGTAAGCGCGGTATTCTGCTGTTGTTTCTTGGAGCTACTGCTGTTGCTGGCACCAGTAAGATATGAAAAATCCGCACCGAATCCAAGTGTCCCTAGCGTAGTGGCACCCAATGCTTCGGCCTGCTGAAGCAAGAGCGCCGCATACTCTGGCGAACGCATGAGCTCACTCATTTTCAACGGGTCGTTTTTAAGGTCGTCAAGCTCCTTCATTAATTTCGTTTTGTATGAATTACTAGCCGAGGACTTGGACGACCGCGATTCAGCGCGGTCTTGTTTCGACATAGACTTTGAAGATGCGGTCGATGAGCACGATGAAGAGGATTGCTCGATTGCAGTACGTGATGGTCCTGGTATGTTGAATCCTCCAACAGTTGTGTAGACACTTGTGTCTAGCTGATTCGGAGTAGAATGGTCTATATTAGACTTGTTACCAACTTTTGCAGCCGCGGCTGCCAGTTGATTTAAGGACGAACTGCCGTAGTCTTTCGAGTGATGTCCTCTGAACAAAGATGCAATGTCTGTCTGAAGAAAATTGTGTGGCAGCTGCCCAGCGAGTGAAGCCAAGCTGGCTGCCATCAAATCGTTAGCCGAAGCGCCCGAGGTTGCAAGGGGAGATGGCTGCGGTTCATACTTATTCGGCGTGATACTGGGACTGTTGCGCGAAATATCGCTCACACTGAACTTACCCGGACTTGGCGCTGGTGAGTTGCGCGTACGACTCGACGAAGTGTCCGATTTGGCTGGCGAAGGACTGGCACGCACTGGGATTTCGAATTTAGCTGGACTCGCCGAGTTCGATGGAATAGTGATTGGACTGTCACGGGGTGATGATGTAGCAGTGGGAGTCGTACTGTTAGTTGAAGATACGGGCGCTGGCACCAGTGGAGGGATGGGAGTTGTACTAGGAATCGGAATGACCGGCGGATTTGGCGTCGCCAGTGGAGAACACAACCTCGTCGGATTCATATTTAGCCCCGACGGAAGGCAAAGCTGTTCCTGCAAGGACATAACTTTAAGTTCGCCGATAGAGTTCTTTTCCGCTTTGTTTACTTCCATCTCCTCCTTTAAACTTTCAATTTTAACTTGCACTGGCTCAGGTGGTACCTCCTCCTTTATCGGCTCCACTTTAGCAGTGGGTGGAATCACAAACTCTTCCTCTTCTTCGCAACCCAATGCAGCTCGAATGTAATTCCAGAATACCTTTTCATTCGTATCCCGCGGGAACTTGGGGTACAGAGAGCTCTTCAGTTTCTCAATATAAGTAATATCTTCCTTAAAAATGGCACCAAATCTGACCAATTCATTGCGGAACCTATGGTAGTAGCCGACACAAGAGTGTATTTCATTGCGTACTTCTTCCGGGAATTCTTTGTCTGGTAAAACGGAGTATTGCATCAACATCGGGCGACCATATTCCATGGTTTGGCGATTTTCTGGTGGGGGGACTACCCAAATCGATTTTGATACTGATTCTAGAGTGGGATTCTCATCGAAGTAGGGCGCTGTAAAGGATGGAACTTTATAAGAGGGAGAAAGAAATATTGGTTAACGAGTAACTTACAAATAATCAATCCAACACATGGAGTGTAGGTCACTTCAGATGGGCCGCGCATCTTGATTTGATAGTCCAATTGTGAGTCGCAGTCTCTAAGTGTGGGTTCCGCTTGGAATTTTGGATGCGAGTGATACCATCCAACGAGAATGAGCTGATCTTTCATGATTGATTTTTGAATTTCATACTCAACATCAGCTGCCTTTGGTCTGTCGAAGCGACTATTTCGGCAAGGGTATGCCTTGGTGATGGCTAAAGCTGAAAAAGTGGAATCGTAAAATAAAAAACAGTAAGAAAGAGAGTGTGGTAGTTTCGAATGTAATATTGTTTGCCATTGCACGAGACGATTGAGCCAAAGACAAACCACATAACAAAGAAGTCTTACAATAACACCAACCTATAAAATGTCAACAAAATTCTGAATATCTACTTTCACTGTTGGAAAATATAGATCAAAGGGCAACATTTTCAAACAATTTTGATCGGAGCTGAAGAGAAATTTAGTACCCATTATTCTCGATAGGAAAACAAAACTTATTATCAACTCTCAGATGCTATCCTGACCTGGATTTGTTGCGCCCAATAATCCTTAAGGCTGTACGACTTTGTCGAATCTCTCTCTCAAAATAAATATTGCTTTAATTGGCAATCGGCGAAGTGGTGAGATAATATATACAAACAAGCAAAATAACGAGTACTTTACAAGGTCTATGTGGGAACAAATGGTTTCAGGTTGACATAAAGGATAGAAGATAAAATCATATACGCAAAATTGTGGATAGGCATGTCTGTCTCAGTTTTCAATGAATTTCCGGCCCGGTAGGGTTCAGTTTGTCAGGCAGCTGGTGAATTGCGCAGAATATGCGCAATCAAGTAAACAAAATAACAATGGATACTAGGCAGTTTCCTTGAAAAGATGATGTAGACGTAGAGAGAGAAAACTAAGAGAACAGAATGGGATTTGAGTTCATATTTGCGAATAGTCGATCTACGATGCATAACATATAGTGTTTAACTCCGCTTCAGATTCAAAAGCACCTAGTTTTGCAATGGAAATCAATCAGAGAAGTAGGCTTTGCAATCAACAGAAAACCAAGTTCGATATCGGTTACAAACCACTTACTGTGTGAATTAACATCCCATGTTCCACCAAAGTATCCACAAACCTCATGCATCGTTAGGTGGCTATGAAAATCGGCCAGGAACAAAGCAGTCGAATTTATTGTCAACAGGAATGGTTGCAATTTGTTAAGGGCGGAAAATGGCACGGCTTCTATCAATCCGTTGGCGTCACTGCAAATAAAAAAAAAAAACAATTACGTCCAGTCTCCTCATCTCGGCACCTGTTCAATGAATCAATCATTTTACTCACTGCATCACGTTCCGATTGCTGATCGAATTGTGAGGAAATACGGTTCGCTTAATGACAGGCTGCGGAGATTCTGGTTTTTTATCAACATCACCATCAAGATCTGGAACCATTAAAGAAACCTAAAGGTACTGAATTAACTAATTTCAACGAACCATACCATCGTCGGGTGTGGATTCCTTTTGCAAAGCGCACTTGCGCAACCAAGTAGCTTTGTATGCATCCAGTTTTTTTCCCTTGTACTTCACCGAAGCCCAGCCGCAGCCGGATTTCTTCTCAGGATTGATTATTCGCTTACAGTGCATGGCCCATGCGCTGGGGGTCAGGAATATTGTTTCAGTTTCCTGGGATTTTATCTTTCCGTCCGCCAAAAGATCACCGACAAATTTCTGTCCCAGGTATTCGATGGTCATTGCAGATTTTCCCGGTTGTAGGACATTTGCTGCCATAAGCATTTGTAGGGTCACAGTGCGTCCAGTTCCATTGAATCCTTCGAAGTTTTCACTCTTGGTCTTGGTTGAATGGTGGCGTTATTGGCGCGGTTTTATGTTAATTTTGTCAATTTACTCACCTCGTCGTCGTTGTCTTCGTCCAACCCATCACTTTCGGGGTCCTTTTCACAGTTTTCTTCTGATTTGGCTGGTGCCTCGGAAGGTTGTTCGGGTGCATGAAGTTGTTTTTCGGGTTCTTGCATTTAGATACAGTGCGAAATTTTTGATTTTTATTGAGTATAATCGGAATTTCTGGATAATGTTTAGCACTTTTTGTTTGAAAGCGTTAGCAAATTGAAATTGGCTTTTCACTTTTGTGGCTGTCAAATATTCAAAACAAATGGGATAGCAAATGGATGAACATGGTGTACTCTTTTATTTTACAATGATGCCAAGTTAGTTTGTTAGATGTGTTAATAAGGAATTCCAGATCAGATGCAACAAATCTTAAAATTGAAACCAAAATGAATTTTGGATCGGGAATTCTCCACTTTTTGGTACAACTAAAGCCATGACACGGTGAATCGTCGTCTTAAATTTGAAATCGACAAAAATACAGACTAGCCTGCTACTGCAGGATGTTTTATCTCTCCTCTCTCGGATTAAATTCTTTAACGTTACTGAAATATTCAAACTTTTCAACATTATAAATATATTTCTACCTTTAATTTAGTAAATTTTTAATAAATAATTTTTGATTTACATAAGGAGCACTTTCTTCAATAACAATATTTATTTAAAAGTAACAAATTATATATAGATATGTTAGTACAAAATAAAATAAAAAACTAAACTGGAGTATGTGTCTTGTTTGGAGGGTATCCGTAAGAGGTTACTGACGCTGTAAATGTGTTATATCCAGGTCATCATTATCCTCTTGCAAAACATCTGCATTTGAAGCAAAATAAAGTTCGCATACCTGTATGTAATGCTTGGAGCATGTACTGCTTACTTACTTAACGGCCTCCCGACCCGTGGAGAGTCTCTGCTTGAGACACAGCAGCCTTCCATCCTCTACGATGCCGGGCACTCTACTTTCTGTTATCCAAACCAAGCGCTCTGGCATCCGCGATGGCTTGGTCTTTAAAATGGAGGTTCGGTTCGAACAGCCAACTTTTGTGACGTCATGAAGACAGGAGGTGATCGACCTAACTTTATCTAATCGGTACAACTCGAGGATCTCTTCGAAGATGTCCCTCTCAACCCATAGCTAGGTTAGGTTAGGTTAGGTTGCTGGGTTGACGGGGCAAGAGAGTCCTGCTCTCGTCACACTTAGGTCTATGTAGACCCTTTGTGATACCCTGCTCCCATAGCTATATCGAATTCCAAATCGAAGGAGGAATCCGAGAAAAACCACCTGGATACGCTTCAGGGAGTAGTTAGAGAAAACTCTCAAAACTCCAACGAAACTCAGGACGAGATAAAATGTAGAAGAAGTTGTTCAATACCTGAACAGTGCCATTACAAGCTGTTTGGAACTGACTCGCCCAGTAAACAAAATCCCTGGCAGAACGCCAGTTCCCTAATGGAACTCGGAACTGCAAAGAATCCGAAGAGAAGTTTAAAAACTTCTTAACAGGTCACTCATATTATAAGAATATAAGAGGTTAATTCGGGTATCGAAAAGTGTTTTTTATAGGAATTTCTGCGAAAAGATTGAAAAAGTAGGGCGGTTAGAGTTCTGAAAAAGGGCAAACCAGAAAAATTGGGATCACTTAGAAAACTTGATGGCACCTTCACTGAGACGAAAGCAGAAACTCTTAGTCAACTGCTGGAGTCTCACTTTCCGGGTAACCAGATAAAAATTGGCTCACAACCATCCCCGATTATCGAGACTGTGAATGAGCCAAGACAAACAACTCCGCGAAGCTGGTATATTGTGGTAACGGACGAGGCTATCAAATACGCTTTTGCGTCTTTTCACGGCTTTAAGTCACCTAGCACTGACGGGATATACCTAGCTATACTGCAACAAGGTACAAACCGGTTGCTACTGAATATGAAGATGTTCTTTGCCGCTGTCTAGCACTGGCATACATACCAACACCCTGTGGTACAATTAGAGTGGCAATCAGTCTGACTTCCTTTTTGCTGAAAAGCGTGGAAAAGAGGATCGAGCTGCAACTGCGCAAAACTGCTTTGCGATTTCATCCTCTATCTCAGATGCAACATGTCTATCAACGCGGAAAATCCTGCGAGACAGCGCTCCAAAATCTACATTTGAGAGCACGCTTGAGATGAGTGATTACGCGATGGGCATTTTCATTGATATTGAGGGAGCTTTTGACAATGCGACTTTTGACAGCATGTGCAGCTCTGCCAATCAACACGGCGAAGACGAGTCATTGGTGCTGTGAATTTATGCAATGCTAATGAATGGAACGTTGGTTGCGGATGCGGATTGTGGCCGCTATGTTATGGCGGGTCTAAACAGAGGCTGCCCGCAAGGTGGCGTTCTGTCTCCACTGCTGTGGTGCATGCTGGTCGACTCTTTGTTGAACGCACTTAACAGTTCTTAAGGAAACGCTCAGTCGTACGAAGATAATGTCGCCTTGCTTTCTTTTGGATCATGACTAACGACTGTCTCCGCAAGGGCGCAGGCAGCTCTAGACGTGATCGACGAGTGGTGCACAAGGAATGGGCTCTCGGTCAATCCTCTTAAAACTGAGGTTGTTCTCTTAACGAGAAGGAGGATGCTGATCGGGTTGACGCAGCCAGTGCTAAAAGGCGTCACAATCTAACTCCCAAATGAAGCAAAATATCTAGGAGTCATGCTGGATAGCAAACTTCTTTGGTTCAACCATATTGAGCTGAAGACTGTCAAGACACTGTCGGTTTTCTGGCAGTGCAAGGGCATTTTCGGTAAGATATGGGGCTTATCACCGAAAAGAGTCCTATGGATTTACACGGCTATGATAAGAACATTTCCAGCATAAGCATCGTTTGTCTGGTGGAATAAGCTTTCACGTAAATACGTTACTGCTGCTTTCGCCAAACTCCAAAGGAAGGTATGTCTCGGCTGGAAGGGGGCCTTTTCCAACAGGCCTGGCTCCGGCCTAGATGCATTATTGAACCTCCCCCCTTGATGTTTACATCATGGGTTGCACAATCAAAGATATTTCACGTTTAGGAAGAGGTGGCTTTTGGAAGAGGTGGCTATTTGGTATTTGATGAACTTGCGCGACAGTTGACCTTCGACTCCTGTCTTACGGACTGGCTTTGGCCAGACTTTGAGGCTAGAAAGGAATGCAGTCTGTTGGCTCCAAAACCGATCAACTGACATTCGTCAGTCTTCCAAACAAAGACTTATGCTATCCTAATGGCTATGGAATATGTTGCGAGGAACAGGTGGAGTTTCGAAGTACCTGCGTCTGTAGCGACAGTCAAGCTGATCTTAAGGCCTTGCTCAACCCTTTAACCACCTCCTAAATAGTTCGTGAATGCAAGATCTCTCTGAATTCGGTGGGAAGGCTGAATTCCCTTAGACTTGTCTGGGTCCAGGGTCATAACGGGATCTCGGGAAAAGAGATCTTCGATGAACTTGCTAGACAGGGCTCAGAGGAGGACTTCTCATGCAGAAAAGACTGCAGACAGACTACTGGCGTTCTTACGGGCCATCACTCTTTTGCCAAGTATCTTAAGGTGCAAGGCCTAAGCGATACCACCAACTGCGAGCCTGTGAGTAAGAGGCGCCTACTCGTCTTTCTCAGGACAAACAGTAAATTTACACAGTAAAAGTGGTGTGTCTTCCCGGTAACACAATGGACCAGTATTGAGTTTTGAGTGCTCCGGTGTAGAAAGTCTCGCACCCCGACAAAACAAAATTGTGCCTCCTTGTAAAGAATTTCGGTGATAGAATGTTTAATCAAGTGCTCAACAAATCTAGTAAAAGGAATTAATTGGAAGTTAAGCAAATTGCTACAAAGCCCATAGTTCTTTAAGTCCATTCATGCATTTGTAGGATGACCGCTTTCTTAAAATTCATCTTTAAAAATATTCGGATCAGTGATAATGGTGAACAAAAACTGTCGTACGCGCACTGTAGATGCGTTGCATGCAGCTAAGTCGATATCTGCTTCCTGAATTGGTGAATGACATAGGGGCCTATAACACAAAGCTACAAGTGTACAAGTCTACAGTCACTAAGATTATATTAGTCTGACAAGTGTAGATTATTTCTGTAACACGTAACAAATCCTTTGACCTGTAAAAAATAAAAACTTCCCTCGACTTCTAGACTCAGCTTACAAGTGCTCATTTGAAAAGAGATAAGCAGCGCGATTCTCAATACAACTAGAACACTTGTAGTTTCGTGTTATAGAAATGTGATACACTTGTATTACAAGTACTTGTAGCATTGTGTTACAGGCCCCAGGAGTTGAAAGTTTCATGTTAATGCTTTTTAAGTTTTTATGGTATCTGAGGAAAATAACTTAGGTACATCATTTTTGGGGTTTTATGTCTCTTCATACAGTATAAGTGTAAATGTGTTTACATTTTGATTGATGTTCTATTTCAACATTTTGTTGAATAAAGCTTGTAACAGCAGGTTCAATATTTAGTATGATGGAACTTTGGTTTTCTTCAGATTTATCGGTACGAGATTTTATGAAGCATGTTGTGGGACTTAAACGAAAGTGCTCTGAAAACGAATCGTTTGATACCAAAAACTTATTTTTGGTAAAAATCCTAAATATAACGATGTTACTTTCAGGAGACGATTTGTTGTCTAAAAATTGTTCCTGTATGGCAGCTAACAAACAATTTTATTACAAGTGTAAAGATTTTTTATGTGTTACAGTAAGTGGGCAACCTCCGGTGTCTTTGCTATATAAGGACACGTAGCGTCCCATGTCAATCTGCTGATGGCGTGTCTATACTCTTTTTCTTTTCTTTTTACCTTGACGACCCCCTGAAATTAGCGGAAATGCATGGAGTTCCTACATACCACTCAAGAGAATGTATGTAGCTGTGCGAGTTGTTCATAAGGCCTTACTCGATTCCAGAAATCTCTGAATTCGATCGGAAAGCTGAACGCAGCGAATCTTGTCTAGGTTCCTGGTCAAACTGCAATCATGGGAAATTAGATCAAAGTTCAAGGCTCAGAAAAAATCTTTTCGGGACCTGAACCTGTGTAGTATACATTGTAAGGGATTCCTTTGATGACTGAGCCAAACTAGTTTGTCCGGATCTATGTTAGTAGTCTGCGGCATTTTTGCTTTCACTATCGAGAAAATACTACGGGCGCATAAGGGATATTCTCACGGGCAACCACGCTCAATCTGCTGGGTTTAAGCGACACAACCTTCTGCGGCGCTTGTGGAGAAGGCGAAAACACCGTGAAGCACTTGCTATGTGACTATTCTGTCTTTACCTGCCGAAGAAAACGGCTTGAACCCCATGAGCTTGCGGTCGTCGGTCTCCAAATGTTTGTTTTTCGACCTTCGAAAATTTCTTGCGATAAATCTAAAATAGCAGCAGCACTAAATTACACCACTATTCTGCTATTCATCGGGGGGGATTTTTCTTCAATTTTCACTGAACACTATTCCACTATTCATTCGAATTGAATCTGGATTCACCTCGTTAATGTAGGTAACATCGATAACACTGCGCGGTATTCTCTTATTCACGTGAACACATTCGTTCTATACCTACAATTCAAATCCGCATATTTAATGTTGCGGGTTTTTCATTTAATGGATCGTCTGTCTTGTTGGTGGTCAATAAAATGTAAGTTTATTGGTTGATTATTTGTATAAATAAAGATTATTAACATTTTTAGAAGCAGAACAATAAACCGAGACCAATTTAAAACAATCAAAACAATCCACTGTTTGGAAGTGGGAAAAAAGTCCAATACTATTCATACCTGTTTGTTTATATTTTTAATTTTAGTGAAAATAATTAATCAAAACAACATATCCAACTTTCCAACGATTTTCGTAAACAGAGATTTAATCGATTACATTAATTTCAATTTGCAAACAACGAACCTCGTATTATTTTCACATGAAAAGCTGTTGACATGAATGTCAAATTGGGTTGGATAATGTAGTTCACCCGATGGATAGCAGAATGGAAAGCCAGAGTGAAAGGGAATCGAATGTGTGAATCGAATCTACGATTCACGTGAATAGCAGAATACGCCTGTTAAGCTACTTTTGTTAAAACGTAAAAGACATTAAAAAAGGAAAATGTTGGGTTAGATTGCAAAAAGGGTCGAGGTGCGATTTTATCAGCAACTTTTAATTGAGTTGGAAAATAAAGATGTAAATCACTGTTCTTATTTGTTTGTTAATTTTATTTCTCCCGTGTGTATTTTGCATGTTTAATGCTGTTACTTTATTGAAGTGTTACTTTTTCCTAATGTTTTTTGCCCGCTTTCTCACATTCGAAAATTTTTAAAGAAGCCAAATGGTGGGGCAAATATCGAAGAGTGGTAATCCAAGACCGTCCCTGCATAAGAATATTTACATCTGCCAACTATGTATAAAATCAAACAATCGATATTCACGTATAAATTGATTTATTTAATTTTTTCTTATTTTATCTACTGTTGCATGAATTTCCGGTGAAGATTTTGCAATTTTGATTCAGTTACTATTTAATATATTTTTAGCAACATTTTTATATTTGATTTAGTTCGGTTGACAATAAATATATGATTCAATCGCGGGATTTGTTTGCTTGTCTTATACATAAAAAATACGTTTGCTAAATGTAAAGTTTGCGAAATTATTCAAATTTGAAATATAAAACTCGAATTGATTTGAATTTATCTGAACATTGTGCTACTGCAGCCGTTGCTGTTAGTATTTTACCATCGCTCACGCATACAATTAGTAAAAAAAAATCGTTTACATGTACATTTTTATATATTTTGTTAAATATTTTATGATTTTAATGATATCTAAAAATTATCAACGCTTTCCTGGCTGTTGGCCGCTTCTGCTTTGTTGATTTGGTTTGTTTTTGGGCATGGAGTTAAAACTTAACCAAGACTATCCACGCAGACAGTTTGGAGGGTGTTGCCCTGGATTGTGGTTCTAAATTGCTCCGGAAGAGCTTGTTCCAACTGTAAGAAATAATTCGAAATAGTGTTAGTGTTTTCACTTAGAAGAGAGAGAGATAGAGATAGAGAGAGAGAGAGAGAGAGAGAGAGAGAGAGAGAGAGCGAGTTTAGGATAACTTACAAAGTCTCCATTGGCCTTTGGAATTGAAACATTCATTTCGGATGATTTTGAGCTAATAATTGCAACGCCTAGAGAATCCTTAGATAAATACATTTGGCAGCCATCAGTTTTATCGATTGAAACTGTTGGAACGCTTCCAAGAACCTGGATAAGTAGAAATAGTAATGTAATGTTTATCACTCTAATGGAATGTTTCGAACTTACCTGCATTTGAACACTTTGGCAGTTGACAAACTCAATCGAGGACACAACGGAGTCAAAGAGCAACGAGCACTTCTTGCAAGAATCCATAACGATGTTGTTTACCTTGCCCTTGACGGTGAGAGTGGAGTTCTCGCACTTGAAAACATATATAACGTTGTTCATTTCGGCATTGTCCACAATTAAATTTGGGTTTGATCTTTGGTGTTCCTAAAAAAATACCAAAGAAATACTGTTCTTTATTGCTCGGAAAGGAACTATCAACAAGTACTCACAATCATCCATTTCTTGCCATCGCGAGTGAATACGGGTTCCTTTGCAACAGCATTACCCTTCGGAGGAACCGCCGGCTTGCCACCTGCCGGAGGTGGTGCCTTGAAAGGAGCTGGACCTGTACGCAGAGTTGTATTCTTATGTGTTTGCATGTCAGCTGTTACTTTCTTCAGATCTAAAGGGAAAAATAATGTAGTTCGCAGCACAATTCGATTTAAGAAGTTTCGAATTTACTTCTAGTAATATCCGCCCCTTTGTTGATTTCTGCAAATAGTGCACTACGCTCGTCAGCAGATCCGTCATTAAGTGACATTGAAGACAAGTCAAATGCGGGCGGTGGGGGCGGTGGAGGACAACCAGCCATTGATGGTGGTGGTGGTGGAATACCAGATGGTACTGCACCCCTACCGGACCAAACAAGGCCAGTGGTGTGATACTTCTTAATGTACTGCTGCAATTCGGCGAGAGTCTGAATCCATGCACGAGCCCATTCAACATGAGTAGGATTTTTCTCTTTCCAGTCCTTTAGGACACGATTGGTGTAGAATTGACCAGCATCGTTCATTTCTTTTACATGAGGACCAGGCGTAGGAGACTGAAAGTAAAAGAGGGCGGATTGATTATCTAGTAATCGCATTAACAAGGTTCATCGCAAAAACCAGTAACTCAAATAATCATGTCATTTGTATTGTATTGTATTGTATGTACAGTGGGGTCATCAGTAGATGACAAGCACTTAGACCTATTGGCCCATTGTACTTCAGCATAGCTGCCCACTCGCTGCTTATTGGCGATTAGTAAGAGTCAGTGAGGGAGAGAACCTGCCAGTAGCATTGGCAAAGCGAAGGATACTAGCAAGTTCAATGTCCCCCATCTCATTTTCGTTGACGAATTGTTTGCCTATAGTGTTGAGCCTGGTTCTGGCGAAAGAAGGACATTCACAGATGAAGTGAGATGCCGTTTCATCCGCCTCTAGGCAGCACTCACATAGGCCCGAGCTCCTAATGTGGATGGTTTTTAGGTGCTCGTTAAGAGGACTAAAACCAGTGACGAGACCAATCAAGGATCTCAAGTCTTTCCTGTTTAGTCCAAGTAAAAACTTAGCTCTGCTAATTTTTGGACCGTCCACTAGCTTCTTCGAATACCTACATGAGACCAGGTCATGCCAGTATTCGGAATGTTGTTGGCGTAGAGCCGAAGCCATTTTACGTTTGTGGACGGATGAGCAGCATCCTATGGATGGTTGTGGGCCAATGAAGGCTGTTGAAGATCTCTTCCTGGCCAGAGCATCCGCTCTTTCATTACCCTGGATACCTGTATGCCCAGGAACCCAGGCAAGTGATACCGAGTTAAATCTACCCAGACGGTTAAACTTAACCATGGTTTCCTCAACTATTTTTGAGTTGAGAGAGCCAGCCGAGCAGGCTTTGATAGCGGCTTGGCTATCTGAGCAGATGTATAAGGTGTTACCCTTAATCCTTCTCCTTAACAGGATATTGGCGGCAGTGGCAATCGCAAAGATTTCTGCCTGAAAAACAGTTGTTTTTCTACCCAAGGCTGCAGATAGATTTATCCGACAGTCTCTAGAGTAGACCCCGGCTCCGGAGATACCGTCAATGAGTGAGCCATCCGTATAGATAATGACATCACCCGGCCTAAAGCCATTCCACCACTCACTGTTCCATTCCTGCCGTTCAGGAAGGATGACCTGAAAAGGGCGCTCAAAGACTTTCTTCGTGCACACAGTGTCAAGTGCTCCTCCCCGATGGCCAGGTAGGCTGTCATAGAGAGCTCTGTACCTAGCACCTCTGGCCCCATCGCCGAGATTGACCTGCCGTCCAAGTACTACACACATACGGTATAGAGATTTTCTAGCCTCACTCTCAGCAAGGAACTGCAAGGGAGGTAAACAGAGCAACACTTCCATAGCAGCAGTGGGAGTTCCTCTCATCGCACCTGTAATGCATAAGCACGCAAGGTGCTGTAGCTTCGTCAGTTGATCATGTCATACGTCAATAGATCATTACCAACGAATCTTCTCATAGCCATTGATACTCTTGTATGTTTGTCAGACTTTCGCAAGATGTTTGGCAGTGGGAAAAAAAATGTTAGATGTTACTGGGGTCCGGCGTGATGAGACCCCTCGGTCAGCAGGCCAACGTACCAACCACTGAGCCAAATGTCATGTGAATGGAAGTCCAAATTCGCGAATATTGTCCGTGGGTTGACACGAGTGGAATTCAGCGGTGTCGTAAAAGAACGATCAAACAATAATCAATAACAGGAGAATGAACGTGTCAAAATCGTAAAAAAGGCAGCCCTAAAAACGCCTGGATCACATAAAAGCAATAACACCAGAATTTGATTGTCCTCAGTTAAAAAGCGATCTGAAGTCAAGAGGCCTGCCGATATGGAGAATGTAACGGGCGGACCAGTAGGAGGCAGTATATCTACCAATAGTACCTTAGGATAGGGTACCTATAAAATAACGAAATACTTACTACACAGACCCATCCAAGTGCTGGAATACTTTCACTGATAGCCGACAAATGGTTAAAAAACGGAGAGGCACGGTTCTTCTCCCTGAAGCTTTGGATAGCTGAGATTTGATCTGATGTTGGTTTTAGCAATTGCATTTGCCTATCCTGAGATGGTTTCGCACTTTCCGATGCCAAAATTACATATTGAGTTTGTGCGCTGCAAATTTAAATAAATGCATAAAAATATTATTCTCTCTTCAAATAGATCTATTAAAACTTACTCAAAGGCAGTTTTGACCAGTTTAGCATGAGCAGCAACATCTCCACCGATCTTCTGCGACAGAACCAAGTATTGGCTCAATGGTCCGTTGACAATATCCTGATATCCTAATACACTCATACTTTCAGTGATTGGCGGAGGTGGCGGTGGTAAGGGTGACTGATCTTCGTCCTGCAGATACTCTTCGAGAACTGTTGTTGGGATATTTTCTAAGCTGCCGTCTATATCTTCTTCGTTATCTTTGCTGTAGCTGTCGTTCAATTTGCTCAACGTACTTTCAATGCGTTCAATGCGTTCGTTGAGATTTCTCGACTTACGTTGATTTTGACTTTCGTCTGGTTCGGTTGCTTCAGACTCCGGATTAGGAATAGGCGGTAATTCTGCTGATTCTAAATCGAAACTTGTGCGCTTCTTTTCGACAACAGAATCGAAAGTTTTATTGGCAATTTCTAGCTCACGTGCCGACACAGAACGTTCAAGCCGCTCAATAAGATGCTCTAAGCGATTGAGTAAATTTTCTAGATCAGCTGCAACTGATGGTCTTAGGTCTGGGTCACACTCTGTAAATAAAAATAATTCTATTAGAATATGTTTTAAATAATATTCTGGGGTCAGTAAAAAACGAAGGAAACGCATGCGAATATCATAGCTATTGCGTCATGTCTTAAATTCGAGGTTGTTTAAATATATTGCGTATATATCCTGCAGGATAAAAAACAACTGAAATTGATTTGTAAAGTCTAAGTAAACAATTAATCATGAAGTGAGTTCCTCGAATCATCTCGAATACATTATCTCGAAAAGGCGATTGATAAAATACTCAAATGTGATTCCAATAATTGGCCTAACAGTCACCCTCTACAGCTCCACCACAGCCCTGATTATTTGTTTCATCATAAGGTCACGACATTGTACTTAATTGATTTTTTAACTTTCTCGTATACATTAGTATACTAAAGAGAAAGATATTGCAATGGAGCTGAAATGTTGAACTCAAAGTGAGTATGAGGTATGATATTAGGACTATTATAGAGAAGTCCAAAAAAGTGTGCCCTGAATTTTCGTCCGTCTGTCACCGAGGCTCCAGCTACAATGGGCGGACGGATTCTCTGCAAATATTGTCTTTGGGGTTTCTAGGCTTATAACTCGTTGCTGTTTTTTTTTAATTCTATCACTTTAAATAACTGTACCCAGCATACATTATTTTTACAATACCGATTTTCTCAAAAATGGCTCTAAAAATTTAATTCGTTGTTAAAATATTATTAGACGGCCCTAACGATTTTGATCAATTTTGGAGAATCGAATTTGAATTGGAGAATATTTTTGGACAATCAAGCTTATTCTATAATTGGGACCAAATTTGCATACTAAGATTCTCAAATAAAAAAATTTATAGAGAGTTAATTCATATAACAGGTTCTATTTTTTTTTATAATTTCACTTTTCTCAAAGATGATTTAAACGTAATTGATTTGTGTTGATGTTTTAAGCATTGAGAATGAATGGTAAGAAAATTGTATACTCAGCTTTTACTAAAAGACTAAAACAATATCTTATATATGTATATAAAGAGATTTTAAAGAAATTTAAAGATTTCAGCTGAATTTTTTGAAATAATTCTCTTTACTTTTTTCGTTTTTCACGAAAGTTCTTAATTTTATTCGCTTCAAATAGACACATTAAGGTCTTAAGCCATTATGACAAATCAAAAAGCGCTCATTAGATCACAAGCATAGTTATTGTCTGCTTCAACCGGAAATTAGGTCTATGTTTGAAAAAATCTATTCTGTCACGTTACAAAATTAAAATTTTTACATCTATAACGTGCAAACAAATTTGAAACAAGAATGCCATCAGGTTTTTTTTTACAGTCATACGATTTGGATCAGAGTCGAGCACATAGCATTGCATGTTGTGTATTGTATACTCATACGTCATATCCCTTTAAAATGCGGATGTACTTTTATTGTCCATTACCGGCCTCTCCTGAAAGGTATACAACAGACACGCCTCCCGATTTCGAATCATTTCGTCACTGAGACCAAATAAATGCTGATGTTGTTGCATTTTCGTGATCCAGGAGTTCTTAGGACTGCCTCTCTTTCGCTATTTATGGAAAAGCTGATTGATATTGCCGTTTTGACGGGGTTCGTAAAATCTCTCCTATGAACATGCCATATCTCGTTTGAACATGACAGTACCAACCGTAGTTCAGACTTAAGCCTGAACTACATCGAAACAAAAGTGAAGAAAAGTACAAAAAAGTGAAAACATCGAAACTCATCGAAAACACACGCATATTTATATGACATCTATGATCAAAATCTGAACTAAAAAAGCTCTAAAGCTTTTCGTTAGACATTTTAAAATTTCCTGGAACTTCAAAAACAAGTTTAAAAACAAAAAATTGTAAAATTTATGTGAAATTTGGAAATACTCGTATATAAAAGATTTGATAACGTCATCGTTAAAAATGTGTTCTAATAGCCGTGACGCGAAAATGGTTCCAATTATTTCCATTCATCGTCTTCTCCATCGTTTATTTATTTTCACTTGCGTCAAAAGCGCTTTTCCTTGCGAAACTGACAGGAATTATGTGATGGAAGCGTCATCTAGCGAAAAATTCGGTAAGGTATTCTTTGATTGTGTTTGTTTCTAGAGCTTTGTGAAAAGTGAAAGCTGGAACATGTTCGAGCTTTGAACCACAGTAAAATTTTAAAATGAGAAGAAATATACAGAGCGCACTATGCGATGAAGCAGTATATCCGATTTTTTCCACTTTTTTGTACTTTTTCCCACTTTTGTTTCGATGTAGTTCAGGCTTTAAAGGGGAAAATCACATCCAGGCAGTTAAACATCCAGGTGAGCCCAGTAACGCTTAAGCTTAGGCGAAACCTAAGGTAGCGAATTGGAAAGTTGGGAGTATGAGTGGTCGTAGCTACGAGCTTGAAGAGATAATGGTTCAAGAAACGAAATGGCGAAACACCCGAAATCGGGCGCGTTTCTTGGACGTTAGGACAAAAGCTTTCAAGATTTTCTACTACGGGACGGAACAGGATAAGAACGGAATCGGTATCATTCTTGCGGCAGAGCTACTTGGCAGCGTCTTGACCATTACCAAGTCCAGTGATCGTTTGATGTCTCTCAAACTGGTGATGCAACATATTCGGATCTAGCTCTGGCTAGTTCGTCTGCAGATGCATTCTTACTATACCTTGGTGGCCAGGTACACAACCATAGGGTTGATAACTGAAGAGTGTCCAAACTAAGGCCGTTTGCTGATCACAGATAGATACTCTTCAATGTGAATCTCAGGGTAGATTCTCCAGCTCCCTATAGAAATCCGAAATGAATTGACAGGAAGAAATTCAAACGGATCATAAACTCCAAGCTAAACAACATACCCGAATCGGAAGAACCACTGGACGCGAGAGTAAGGAAATTCGAAAAAGCCATGGGGACAGCCCTCAAGGTCTCGTGCCCAGTAAAACACCGCGAAAAAAACGTTCCCACCGTGGTAGAATGAAGATCTCTCTTACCTAAGAAAAATTACCAGAGAAATCTTCAACATCTGCCACGTACACAAATTCTATAAACCTTATAAAGACCGTCTTAATCTAGATAAAAATGCTATAAGCAAGACCAAGTCGGATGCCTAGGCAAAATTCTGCCAGTCGATTGAAACCCTAAAGGAAGCTAGACAGCGCACACTCGGCAAAACATTCTTTGACGATCTATCCGAACTAAGTAAAATTAAATTCTGCAATACCATTGAATTTCTTAATTCCAAATGTTGTGAAACACAAATTGACACCCTTGGTCACTTGAGTGGTGGCGTCAAAACGGAGCCAACGAGCTAATTGCGTCCTGGTGTCTGGTCTTCTACCAGGCATCACTCCTACCTTCCAACCTACCTTAATCATTAACCGGCTATATACCGTCACCTAAGTATAAGAGTGACATTAATGCATTTTCGACGTTTTTGAGTAGCGAATGTTTTCTAAGTGAAAAAAACAAGATCTTTTGATTAATGTAATAAAATCGCCCCTTTCTCTATTATTTCAAAAGATATCAGTGTTACAAATGACACATTTGTACTTTTGGGAAGAAATACTCAGTATTGACCAGCCACATCAGCCTTTGTATTGGAAAGTCACATTTTTGTATAAATTTGTTTGATTTTTTGTCAGTGCGAAAATGCTCTTTATATAAAATTTTCATTCAATAGTGCTTCATATGCATGATTACGCTTTAACCGCCACAAGGCAAGCGAAAAAATTAAAGATTAGCTTCTAATTCCGCTCAATCCACAAACAAAATTAGTGAATTTCTTAAAACTTACAAAACTACAAGAAACCAACGACTAAACTCGCACGCAAGCAACAGCGCCTTGAATTCGCAGGGATCACATGACATGATTTGTGGACATTGAAGCGGTCTCCAGAAATTGGAGAATTGGAGCAAAGTTGTCTTTTCGGATGAAAAAAAAGTTTAACTTGGATGGTTCTAATGGCTACAACTATTACTTTTATGATCTCCGGAAAGAAAAAATGCGTTTGAACCGTCATTACTCAAGACAAGGGGGAGTCATGGTATGGGGTGCAATTTCATACTATGGCGCTTTTGAATTGATAATCGTTTCCAACAGAATGACTGGTGTTTCAAACAAAGTTCTTCTGCAAGCAGCTTTTCCCGCTTTTTGGACCCATTTCATGGATATTTTAGCAAGATAATGCCCCTATACACAATTCACGCGTTGTTAAGGAATTGATTAGTAGTACACATTCAAATATTTCCCTGGCCGGAGGAGGTAAGCAGTAGCAAGACAATCAAGAGCTGATTGTGCAATAAAAGTTTCTTGGGCAAACATTTTCTTTAAATTACCTTAAAAGTTTTTATGACTCTATGAAGAATAGAATTTTTGAGGTTATATCCAATGGTGAAGGCAGCACACATTAAAATAACACATAATTGATTGAAATAAATAAAAAAATAAAAATGTTTCAAAAAATATGGTGTTTTGCTGTTTTTCGACTTTTTTGCAGCTGCGACTATTCAAATGAACCGAAAAAATTCATAAACTTTAACATGGTATAGGAAAAAGAGAGTAAAACTTCCGTTATGGGCAACTTATCAAATTGAAATTTTGCTACTTTTATTCAGTATTAGTGTACCTATCTGCTGAATGCGTTTACTCCTCCCATTGGTGCAAATAATACAACAAAAAATTAAGGTCTTAAACATAACTCAGGTGCGACTATTTAATTGAACTCTACATACATATATGTATATACTTTTGTAAGAATTTATTAATTTTGTAGTTTTTAGCATGCCCACTAAAAGTATATATGTATGATTTTGTGTTCAGATTCGAAAGTTATGTCGATCTAGCCATGTCTTTCAGTCACCGATTTGGATGTCTCTTAATTCGAGGTAGAAAACTGTAATTTGAAACAGGTAACATACATAATAGTACTGTATACAGTATATCCAAACAGGACGTGCTAAGAATAAAACTGCAGCGCCCATTTCATTAGAAAAAAAAATTTCAAATGGACAAAAATCGAATACCACACTCAGGATAGGAATATGGATAGGGTATCAAACACTTCGTCCAAATGGGCTGAAGCATTTCTATTCAAAAAATACAACCTGTGACACTTAATAGAAACAAATCACACCGCCTGTGAGATATTTTAAAATGTTGACTTCCACCCAATGCATTTTGTGTCAACTTAATGCTAGCAAGCTTATTAAATTTTAAATAGAAAAAAATTACCGCCTGTGATTATGCACACACCATTTGTCCATGATTGAGAGTGTGTTCTATTTTTAAGAATTTATTTATTTATTCGAGTAACGCCAAGGTCAACAAATTTTTATATTATTGTTGAAAGACACAAGCGCGAATACATACACATTTGAGTTGGCTAATTTTTTGGCGACACTATTTGACATTTTACTTTTCTCAAAACCACGAAGGATTCAAAGGCACACAAAGTTTACCTGGATTGTTGCAGGTTTTTGTTTCATTAATTATCAGGGTACGCCCGCAGCACATGCCCAAAGTTTGACCCATTAAATGAACAACCGGTTTGGAATTTTTTTAAATTGTTTTTTGTTTTTTGCATTCCGAATTTTTCATTATTTTATCTAATTAGACATTTTGCGAACTGTTTTTGAGTTTTGTGATCATTTTATTAACAAACTGACCAGGGATACACAATTTTTATGTGCGGTGCGCTGTACCATGTAATGTTCACTTTCTGATCTAGGTAATGTGTAAAAATACCAAATTAAATAGAACAGACCAATATACCAGTATTATATGCATACATTAAAAATTTCGAATATTGTGTCAGAGAGTACTTTACTACTGTCGCTGTGCTATTGTAGTTGTAGGTAGTTAACGTTATAACACAGCAGACATCCATGTGATTTTCGAGAATGGTTATCGGAATAACTTAGTACTTTGATTAATCATTACGAAAGAACTGCGAGTATAAAAGGTAATGTTTTGGTGCGCTTAACTAACTAATTGTTTGGACGTCTTAGGGTGCGGCATTGCTCCGAGAAGGCAATTATTAGACAAAACAATAAATTATCATGGGAGGGGACCTATTTATTTATTCGCGTAAATATAATAAATTAGCACGAAAGCAAATAAGTTAGTGTAGTAAGCGGATTTATAAAAGGCACAATATGAGAATACGCACACTATGTCCGATATACAAATAATGTGTATTTCGTTTTGATCTAAAAGTACTTTGCTTTTTGGATATTATTTTTAGATTAAATCGTGCAGATTGTGCGCGAAACAAAGATATTACCTCCTGTCGTGGGAAATTTTCAAATAAGACTGAATTTGTTGATAAATATGTCAGCGAAAAATGCTCGATGTATGTATTTGGACTCGGAGCTTGTATGCAGAACGAATTTTAGATACTTCGTATTCGTTTGTCAGGAATGAATAATTTGTCGTATAAAAATATAACCGATTTCATTAAATATCAATAAAGCTGCGTATAAAATCAAATGATTATACGATGAAATGATTTTTCGAAAGCGCAAGAAGCAAAAGTAGTCCAGTTGCAAAAATTAATGCATTTGAACGATTTTTCGGTCAGTTTAAGCAGGCTCATTTGCCGACCTTGAAATCAGATCAATCATCTCTTAAATGTTAGATTTAACAAATTGTGATGCGTGCGCTTCAGTAAAAATCTTTCAAAACAGAAATAAAATGCAAATAATGTTATGCATTAGCATCGCTTGAGTTTTTGCTCTGTATGGGCCCACAGAGCACAAATCCAAGCGACCTACAATTTTATGCAGATTTTGAAAGGCACATTTGAGAAGCTTCTTATGACAATTTATCTTTATCCATTACCATGAGTTCGCAGCAGAACAATACAGAAATAAATTCAAACAACTTGTACACTACTTTTGTCGCGTAGTTTGTGCCAATATGGTCATAATTTGTCACCCGATAAAAGCGATCAGTATCGAAAGACCTATCTGCTGTCAAAATTGTTTAAGCTTTGAAATTTTAGCTAGAAAGTCAAAATTTCGAAAAGATCAAGAAAGTAATAATTTCTAAGGCTAGGCTTCCAGATCATTCTGGGATGACGCTGTATTTGCGGAAGATAAATCGATCCACTTCTACACGGATCAAAAACTAGTGATGGGTGGTGGCGTTTTCTCCGAAAGGCTAAATCTTACACCCCTATTGCGAGTGTCAAACGACAATTGATAATTGACTATTTTCAATGTGTGCTATTGTGAACGAATCATTTTCATTGATATTCTTGTCAATCGCATTTTTGCAATTGACTGCGATCGACAAAATCCTTTAGAATCGTTCGTTCACAATAGCACCCATTGAAAATAGTCAATTATCAATTGTCGATTGACACTCGCAATAGGGGTGTTAGTCTCTCTTTCCGTCTTCCTAATCATTGTACCGTATTCCAGGTGGAAATTATGTCGATAAAAGAAGCCCTGACGTGGCTGAAGAGAAATGTGATATCCACAAAGGACATCCGTATCTTCTCAGACAGTCAAGCCGCGATAAAGACCGCGGACCCAGTCTCTTTAAATTCCATCGCAGCCCTTGACTGCCGTTCATTTCTAAGGGAGATGGCGGAGCAGTTTAACATTCACCTCTGTTGGGTGCCGGGGCATAGAGACATTCCAGGAAACTGCAGGACAGATGCCCTCGACAAAAAGGGAACCAAACAACCTCTTTTACCTGAAAAGATTTTTCTGGGTATACCAATCGCTACTTGCAAACTTCTATTCAAGCTATCCGCAATCTAGAGAACAAATCTTAGGTGGACAAGTGATAATACGTGTCTAGCGACTAAGCATGTCTGGCCAAAGCTGGACCTGCAACGCTCTAAGAGTCTAGTCTCACTAAACCGACTGCAATTTAGCTCCACTATAAACCAACGACCATACTTCGTCGAGTTAATCGGTTCTCGTGAGATCACCGAAATTAAACGACGTTGGGCGCGGTTAGTACGTAGATGGGGGACCGTTTAAGAACAACCGCGTGTCTTTAGTCAGTCCCATCTACAGAGTTGAGGTAGATAATACATACGTGGTATCACAATGGACCTAAATTGGTCTAAGTGTGTCGGCTTCTTAAACCTAACCTAGCTCCACTATAGGTGCCATTAGGGCACTGTCTGATAGGAAGGCACGCATCGAGCTTTGGCGTTTATTCCAACGACTTCTGCAGAAGCTGCATGGACGAGGAGGAGGAGAAGATTACCCTTCACCTTCTTTGTACATGTCCTGTCCTCCATCTGGGAGATTTCCTGCTTAACGATCTAAATGACTTGGCTAACGCTGACGTTAGAAGTATATCGCGCTTCATAAGGAGCTCCAAATGGTTTAACGAGTAGTGAAATAAACCCCTAGATCCGTGTGGTATCACAATGGACCCACTAAGTGTCTAAGTGCGTTGGCCTTAGGCCGACAGCTACTCCAGCCTAACCTAACCTAAGGCTAGGCCGGTATTCACTGAACAAATTTAAATTACCAGCTTCGCAAAACCATATTCACCAACCATTATTTGTGAAGATTTATGAGTGCTTATAAGACTCATGAGTGGTAGAGACCGCCAAGCTCAGTAATATTTTTAAATCTTTAAAAATTCAAAAACCGGTTGGCTGTCGCTTGACATTTAAATTAAATATCTTCTAAATGGAAAGAAATTTCAGTTTTGTTTTATATTTCTAACTTTCATTTTCACCTTGAATCTAATTTAAATAATAGTTCTTTTGTTAACATTGACATTGAAATTCTGAACATTTTCGAAAAGAGAGAAAGAGTTCGAAAAAGAGAGAGAGTAAAACATTTTTTATTTATTACCGTGGAAACATCCATATTAGTGGTTGGTGAAATCGATCTAAGAGAGGTCGGTAAAAACCGGGCTAGGTAAATAAAAAGTCCACTTTTCTCAAATTTTTGTTTTATATTCTTCTCCCTGAACAGGCGAACCTACACTGCTGCCCGAGATGCTCCCAGATATGAGTTCCTTCTACCTTAAATTGTTGTAAGTACTAAGTTCTATACTTCCAGATATATATACATACATTTATTTCTCTAGGAAGCTAATTCCAAAAGTTAAACAGGGTTATGGAAGCTGTCATTAAACAATATTCATCATAGGGTGCCCATAGGGATAACTGTGCGTACGAACTACAAAAGTAATAAACACCCTGAACAAAATAAAACGATTTGAGGAAATGTCAAAGCAATTTATTTTTCCCTAAAAATTCCAACAGTTCATTGTAGTCCGTGGATGATCATCGTCTCGTTTACTTAAGAAGTAATTGCCCAAGTATTTCCTATTGGACAATGATTTTGGAGATACAATTTCCCAAAAGCTTATAAAGTTTACGTAAAATGTCTTTCCTCTTCACCAGTTTCTCACCTGTGGAATTACGAAATAAATATGATATAAATTCCATGGCTTCTCCCTTCAAGTTCTTTTTATATAAAAGTGTCAGAGTGAAAAAAGCATATGACAGGAAATACTTAGTAATCGAAAACCATGGATGCCATGCGCCCATAATTAAAGGCAAAAGATATAGAAAACGGAGCAACCTAATTGCAGCTCACTTTGCAAAGGACATTTAGAAAATTTTAGGAAAATAAACGACTTAATTATGTATAACACTAACAAAAATTATGTTTTGTTAGGGATAGGGTTGGAGAGTTATGATTATGATCCAATTAATTCATATTATAACCTAGCTGATAAAGAAAGAAGAAAATGCCGTTATTTCCGTTCACATTTCTCATGTTTTATTTGCGTTGAATACTTTTTTCAACATTTTATACTTCTTGCAATTTCTTAGGGAATAATACAATACATAATCTACATTTCGATATCCGACAGATTTCTTAATACCTAAACCGGTTATATACAAACAGATATTCGTACGATACTGCATGGGATTCCATGGTGTACCAGTACCTGGCCAGTCAGTAGCATCCGGCAAATTTTCGTTTGGCCAGTTAGAACACGGCTAACATTAAATTTCTAAAGACTTCCCAATCTTACCCTAAGATAGTCTAAGATCTGTAAAAAGGCAAAGCAGTTGTTCCCTAAAACACCTATAAGAAACAGATAGACAATATTGAGTCTTCAAAATAAGTGGGAAAAAAGGTTTCCTTCTTGGGCCACACATATGATAATGTTTGCAGATGAAACCAATTGAAATTTGCCTTGTGTGTGTTATTATCCGTATCCATCTCCAAACTGGGTTAAAATCAGTCACGGAATCTATTAGGATTCTCAAGTCACTTGTATTCAGTCAGAGCAAATACTTAGCTATACTCACTCTTGGGCCGTCAATAAGTCTTCACATATGCTGATATTTCAAGCTTGGAAACCTACACGCAACATTCCGACGACTCTCCAGGGGTTTCGCTTGCGTAATACCGGCACTAAACGACACAACTCAAATAACAATAAGAATCGATCAACTAAAACCCATTCGTAGTTTTGTTGTATATAAATGTCAAATCTCAGAAGGACCCAAGTGCGCTGAAACAGAGGTGCTCTGGTTCACCAGCCCGCTAACGAAACCCTTTCTTTTTCCTTAACGGCGAAGCTATGAGGAATTAAATGGATCATACCCCCCCCCCCTTTTTATCGGATAACTTCATCACTGATGCCAACGCTGGTGTTGTTGCATTTGTGCCATTCGGGAGTTTTCAGCCGGTAAACGAAACCTTACCTATAATAATGTCAAAATGTACCTACCTACATACATATATCTATAAAAAAAATTAAGTATTTCGCTTCTTTCATCAAATTAATTTCATGTTTACTGAGAAAACCAATAAATTACAATTTTATTTTGTTTAGCTTAGAATGACAATTATTTAAAAAAAAATTGTACCCTCATCAGAGTAAGAAAAATAGATCGGTGGCCGGGTACTGGTACACTTACCCTAATCACTCACGAGTGACACACAATACGAGGCTAAACTCTTTTCTAGAAAATTTGATTTTGTTTTTATCGTGATTGATGAGCAATTTCTGGACAATTGTTGACAACATTCTTATGACTCACTTTCCGGGTATATTAAATTAACGCCATCAGTTGAAATGTAGACACATTCATTATAATGGTTAAGATAAAGCAAGACAAATGTGTCTAAGTGTGTACATGCTTGAATTAATTATTTAAGCAAATGATGCAATATTTGACATTATTATTTGCTTGAAAAAAATGTTTAAGTAAATGAAAAAAAGCTACGAAAACTCTTCTCCAGTTATTGGAATTATATAAAAATGGTTCACTCGACGCAAGTGTTGCGGAGCACTCTCTCTTTGCGAGATTTATCGAAAGAGGACTAAAATTGCTCCTCAGCTGTAATATTTTCAACGTCTTTTTTTATATTCGCGTGGTATAATCTTTATTGAAAACCTTCGTAGGGAACAGTAATTTCTAGGGAGTATAGTTCATTTCCGCTACCAACATATTGAAATTTGACTATTTCAAAATATAAGGAAATGGCTCGAGGGAAAAAGAATTGTGGTCAAATCTCAAACATATTCAAATATCTTTCATTCGTCGGTAGGGATTGTGAAGTCACTTCTTCTTCTATTTTAACGGCGAGCGAATGATTTGGATGAGAGGGATCATAATTTCCTTTTACGACACCAGTGATCTCTAGGAAGAAGATCCTGCGTAGAAAGAGACGACAAGCGCAGTCTCCCAGCTCAAGGAGATCGAAGAGTCTCGCGAACGAAACAACATCCAGAGGTTTTATAAACTGACTGCTGGCTTTAAGACGGGAACACAGGCTCTTCGAAACAGAAAAGGAAAGCTAGTCACCAAAGCACAGCGAATAGTCGTTGTGTTTAAGCAGCATTTCCAGCAGCTGTTAAATGGGCATCGGTGGTAGTGAGGTTAGCATAGCTGAAAAAAAGCTAAAGAACAACACGGTTGCCGGCTCTGATGGTTTACCAGCTCAGCTTTTCAAATACGGAGGTGATGTTTTGGTAGGGCGCATGCACCAAATCATCAACCAAGGAAGGGGCGAAAAAAGCATACCCGATGACCCGTACTGTGTAAACGTCTGAAGACGTTCTGCAACACACTAATCGGCACGTACCAGTGTGGCTTTCGACAGTAGACTAAATCTTCACACTAAGGAAAATCTTGGAAAAGACCAATGAATTTCAAGTCGAGACCCACCATCTTCACATCGACGCATATGATAGCATTCATCGCCAGGAGCTCTAATTGGCGATGGCCGAGTCTGGGATACCGGCAAACTTGATCCAGTTGTGTCGCGTGACGCTACAAATACTCGGTGCAATGTGCAGTATGGAAACAGCTCTTCCGAACTATTCTAAATCTGTACCGGATTCCGGCAAGGAGATGCGCTCTTATGTGACATATTTAATCTTCTCCTGGAGCAGATAGTGCGTAAGGGCAGGTGTCAATACGGAAGGCACCATCTTCAACAGATCCGTCCAACTACTGGGCTACGCTCAAGATATCGACATCATTGCGCGATCTCAGCGTGCCGTGTTAGAAGCTTTGATGGCGATTGAAGAACAGGCAAAATTCGTTGACAGCGACTACAAAATGAAGTAGTACTTGCTTTCGACAAACAAAAATCTGTGCGCCGACTAGGACAAAACGCCACTGTTCGTGAGTTCACCTACCACGGAGTAAACATCAACTCTACAAATGACACCTTAGTGGAGCCCCGACGAAGACTTACCCTAAGAAACCGTTGATACTTTGGTTTGGCAAAGCAAATGTGTTCAAAACTCCTAACTCGGAAGGGCAAGTGAAAGCTCTACAAAACACTGATACTCTGCCAGTTCTGCTTTATGGTGCCGGGTGCTGGACGATAAGCAGGACAGGAGAGATAATTTTGGGAAAAATACTTCGACGGATATTTGGTCCTGTGTGCGTGGAGGGCGAATGGAGGACAAGAGCTGTATGAGCTGTGCCAAGATGTGGATGTAGAGCGGATGATAGAGCGCTTGGTCTGGATAAATGGCACCAGCGTGCTCGCTATAGTGGAGGATGGAAGGCTGCAGTTTTGCAGGCAGAGACGTTAAGTAATTAAGTAAGACCTCCAGACGTTTTATCTCACGAATTTGCATGCACACTTACGGAACAGCTTTAAGATGTTAAACTAAGTCGCAATTTACGAAAAGCGATGCTTATCCGGCGGACGCTGCAGTTCTATCCGTATGACGTCCTTGCACGGTACTATCGCTAAGATATCAAATTAACTAACGTCAATAATCGACCCAAACATCTTCTACTGATCAAATTAAAATCAATATTTGTTTTCACAAAAAAAATGTACCTATGGTAGAAAAAGTATTTATTTTATATAGACGATACACTACATTCCCGGGATTAGATTCAGCGAACATTTTGCTTTTCAACGTTTGCTCCGACTCTTTTGATGGGTTGCATTTCAATTCAAAATATTCATGCTGCAAATTATTACATAATTTGTCTCTTTATAAATTGACTGCCGAATGTTTTTGACACGAAACAACTCAAACACTGTCACAATGAGTACATAAACGGGAACCAAACCAACGGGATACAAATTCAACATAAACATATTTTGTGTTGGCTTAGACTTTATTAAAATTTGCAAACATACGTTATACATATGTATTAAAATTCGCAGTGGGATGCTGTCACCATAAAAAAATGCAAAGGATTCGCAAGCAAAACAACAAGCATTCTACTGGGATAATAAACTAAATTAAAATTAAATTCATGCAGAAACAATATAAGAAAATGTCTCAATTTTCGAAAAACAATTCAGAATGTTTGTTCAAAAATAAAACCCAAAAACGACAACGAGAGAAGAACAAGACACAAGAAGAAGAAATCACCTTCGGCTGCTATTTCGGGTATAAATCGTAACCGATTGTCCACTGCTGCTTGTGCTGCTGTTATCAAGTCCGTATATAACCGATGGCGCCTTAATTCTAACTCATCCTTGCCGACAGGCGTAACAGGTGGATCCATGAAGTTACTTTTTTAAAATGAAAACATTTCTATAAATTTATGATGACGTTTTTGTTTATATTGTATATGAGAAACACCGCCGCTATGGTTTGTTTTTTTATCATTTTAAAATAAATGTGGGATAGCAGGAATATATATGTACAATATGAGAATGAGTCTTTGATTTTGTGAACATGAAAAAAACATCTTTTGTTTTCTCTTGAAGGTGATATGAGGGTGGATGAGAGGAAGTTTGGGATCTTATACAATTTAAAAGACAAAAAAGGAAATGAAAAAGAGCAATATTGTTCTATTTTCTTTTAAAGATTTAGAGGGATTGACTGACTATATACACCAAACAGGTGGGAAAGGTTTTAAATAGTTTATTGGCGAACTTTAACGTTAATCGAATTTATGTTGTTTTTTTTTTAGTTTTATTTGGAGGCAGTGTTGTATTTGTAATGTAATGCATTTGAAAGGAACGTGTAATAAGAGGCTACTCTGCAAACCGGAAAATAAGACATTTCAAGCGAAAATAATAATATGTTGGCGTAACAAGTACTCGTATATAAGGCAGCTTTTAAGACATATGTGTGTGCGAAGTTATATTTTTGCGACAAATGAATGGTACAGTTTTACGCCAATTCCAAACGGAAAATTTGAGAAGCCTACCGTGATAATTTACTGTGGGATGTTTTTCCAATTTTAGGCAGTTAAAGAACTTAATTTGTCACTGGTGGGATTGGAACCTGGAACCCCTAGGTCAGTAGTCCAACGCTCTAGGTGTTGAGCACACATTTCTAGGGACTATCCCGTTCGGTTCCTTGAAACATCTTCCATGATATTATCTTTAGACTGAACAAAAGTCTGGGACAAGTCTTCGATGCGCCAATGGTTGGAGATTGGATGTCTGTTATGGATCTTCAATAAGACTGCTCGCCTATGATTGCAGTCGAATATTTTTAGAAAATTTTCGAAAGCCGAAGTCCAGATGTGGGCCAATACTCAACCCTTCGTCTAACTGAACTTACTTTTAAAAAAAGCTGATTTTGCGATATTGGTTCAGTGGTTATGAGAAGTTACATCTAAGATATCTGTGACATCAATATATATGATCTCATTATGATTAATCGGTTAATCAGCCATTTAAACAGTCTCAAAGTGTTCTTTTGAGAGAAATTGTCAATTAAGCTTTCTCCGAATTAAATACAACCAGTTTTGCCCTCCTGTACGAGCAATATTACTATTGATTATATTACTAACCAACCAACAACCATTGCTCCACTTTAGGGGGAAATAGGTCATACGTTCAAGCGGAATTGATCCTTATTAGACGTTTTTCTTTTTCAGTTCAGACCTGAGCACCCATGAAAAGAAGAGCATGCCCTGAACCGAGCGTTCTGATTTATTTATGAAATACACTTCAGCGCTCAGCTATCATTTTGTTGAGGCCGTTTTAGACGATCAGTTATCAGTTCAGTTAAAAAATACATTGAATTTAGACGTCAGTCCGGTGTTCAGTTGAGCTTTCATTTTACTTGTGAGCGGTCGAAAGTCAGAAGAAATACATTGCGTAATGGACGATGAATGATGCCTAATTGTAATAGCTATAGTTTTTTCGCTTGTGATTTATTACAAAGAAGAATATAGAAATGGAGCAATGATTGGTACTTAAAAAGACGAACCCTATCGTACGTAAATTTAATGGACGAATTGAAGTTTGAATATGGTGATTGGTCAAACTTTTTACGAATGAGTGAAAGCGTATATTTGGAGCTACTGCAACTAGTGACTCCAATTATAAAAAAAAAAACAAGATACCAATATGATAGAAGCCATATCACCTCACGAAAGATTAAGTGCAACCCTCCGATTCTTCCGAACGAATGCTGTTAATCTTTGCCCTGACCTTTGAATTCGTCGCTTCCGTATCCACCTCTTTTAGTTTTTGCAGCAACATATTGTATGCTGCTTCTCTTTTTACTGATTTGGGATAAAAAGGGTCACTTTTCTTCCACAAACATGGACACGCGATATAAATTTCAAAGAAATCGACCATATTACTCCTATTATCACTCCGTTTCGACATATTAAAAAAAACAGGAACTCGAAAATGTTGATTCATCGTCAACTGCGATTGAAATGACGACTGAACTGAAACGCATTTACACATCAGTTTAACTGATAACTGAACTGACAACTTATGGGAATTCCGTCAGTTTCAGTTTCAGTTTCAATTTCAATTAAACGCTTAAATTTTTGCATTTAGACATAAGTTTAACTGAAATCTTAACTGATAGCTCAACTGAAACTGAAATGATCGTCGAAATGGGGCTTCAGAAATCATGTTTGGGTTAAAACAACAATTATTTTATAAAAAATGTATAACTTTTTACGCCAGAAAATCACAGTTATAATCTCTTGCAGGGAAAACTCAAATGGAAGACCTATTAATGTAGAATTCAAAAATATGAGTTCTATGTCTTTTGGAGAACCAGTAATATTGGCATGAGATTAAGGGACTATCATCGTTAAGGAGTCGAATAAGGAGCGGCAAATGCTACAGGTTCTTCATTGCTTTTATCTCTTCTTTTTAATCTCCCAGAGAATAAATCAAATCATTGAAGTCGTACGGAAACACCATTTGTTTACGTTTACCTATATTTTCCAATAGAATAAAAAGACTGAGTGAATACATACGAACTCTTCAATCACCACATTTTTGTGAAATGTTTAGTGTATCTTTTAAGATCGATAAGCGATATCCCTGAATTTTAAATGCATGAGCAAATTTAGGGCATCACTATTATTCAATGACTCAGAGGGGATAAAAATAACTGGCTGGTTAAAAAACAAGGCACTTAAATGATGAACTCATGATCGCATTTTAAATGTTGTATGATTCTCCTGGTGAAACCGGAAACAACTTCATTCAAAATAACAAAGTGTACAAAAGAAATTTGTACACCTATTTTCATATGTCGGGATGAACGTATTTTAAAATATTGCACCCACGATCTCGAACGCCAAATCTCACATTGATTAATTCTTGCGAATTATAAATATATATATTACCTAGGGTATTTTTTTGTCGCTGCCCCACCTATTGCAAAAGTATGCCAAACATTCAATGCACTTGTCACTGTCATACGTAAAAGTGACCTACATGGCACATGGGTGCCCAATGCCTAGTATGTGTTGCTAAAGAACAACAAAATATGTATCGCCCCTCTTGAGATCGAAATTTTCTAAATGAACTTTTTAATAATAAGAAAATTCTATATTTGAGAATATTTCAAAATGCGAGATTTCGTTGTTAGAGGCTCTGTTTTGCGGTGTGCATCATGTCAACGCGAACGACAAGAGGCTTATTTAGTATTCATTTAAATATTTAATATTTTTGCTTTGGAGCGTTTGCTCAAATACAATTTTGGACTTGTAGGTTGGGGTTCGTCGAATACAGCAATCTTATTTATCATTCTAAAGACAGATTAAACATTACAAATATACAGACAATATGGGTTTCTAACAAATTCAGACCTCTTTCTTTATAAGTTTTAATAAATAGAACAATAGTCGTTGGCAAAACAAGAAAAACAAAACTCATACAAAACAAAACATAACATAAAAACCGCAGAAGGAATAAAGCAAAATACATATATGAATTCAAAATGTATATATACATATCACTAAAGCGCTCCTCATTGAACCACTCTGGCAGTCCAAAGCGTCCTTGCATACCGTCACCACCGTTCTCGACATAGGGGGCACACATATTCTCACGCTTCTGTGGCGGTATTGAATCGGAGAACACCTCATCATCATCGATCGATGGCAATTCAGCCGGAGCTATAATCTCTGTGCTATTGTTAATGTTGACCCGTTTTTTGATCGACGATCTAGTCGAATTGTGACGTGACAGACAGCTTTTCGGCCGAACTTCATTGACGGTTGTTGCTGTTGTCGATGTTGAGGTTATTGTGGGTAACGGAGATCGGAACAATGGTGGCAGACACGTTGCTGATGATGATGACGAATCATTACTCACTGACGATTGTTCTAATAGACTGCTGGTAACAGTACTGCCACTATTATCAATATTCTTAGGCACTAGAGATGAGCTTTTAAGAGAACCAGTAATTTCAAGGTTATCCTTTGGAATATCTGTGTCATTGGCAGACGATACTGTAAATTATATGGAAAACAACACAGACGTACATAAAAAAAAGTGCTATGTGCAAAAGACGTTAAGTGGTTTTGTTAGTTAGTTTCACAGTGTGTCAATAGGAAAATTTGTTTCAAATACTCGTACCAGTGGCATTCAGTTTCTGGTCCTCCACTTCCTTGGGATCCCTTGTCGCCGCGTCTATCGATGTAATGGAGGCTGTCGTTGCAGTGGCACTGGGAATACTCTTCTCTTTATTCGATTCAATGCTAGCTCCGTCGACAGTTGACGAATTTGTCACTTCTTTTTTACTTGGCAAGGGCTTGTCATTCTCTCCTCTGACGTCGTTAGGTGGTGGTTCGTCTATGTTTGTTGTCGTTCCACCTTCGTGTGGTTTATCGATTTCTGCTTCTTTATTGTTTTCTGAGGTTGTAGATTTTTCTTTATCTTTTTTTGACGTTTTGCCATCTGGTTTAGGATTGTTAGCACAACGACAGCACGAAAACATGTTAAAATATACAGTTCAATGTTAAATACACTCTCTGGGGATATATTTGGGACACGAAATTGTGACGAAGAAATTTAGTTACTCTCAAATTGGGGTATGACACGTTTTGGGTGTTTACATTTTGGCATCGTTCTCATCTAGATAGACAGTAACGATGGTGGTATGGTATTATCGTCGATAGGAATCTTTTGTGGAAATTTGAAAAGTGTCACTGTTTACACCTATTTCAACTGAATATTAATTTTGACATGAGTGATGATGGTGTTTTTCTATTGGTATACTTTTGTTTCTGGTCATAAGTCATGACAAACATTAATGCCAGCAAAAACAATGAATCAGTGTTAAATTCTTTTCGATGAAGTGTAGGAACAAAAGTAGGGTAGGTAACTTTTTAGTGGTGGTCAAAGTTTGAGAGGCTTTATAGTCGCGTTATGTTTGTTTTTTAAACATTTATTCTCAAACGAAGGAAACGAAAGTTTTGTGGAAACCAGCAAAGTCACGATGACCATTTAATATTTGTCCTAAGCTAATATACAAAATACGTGTTATACCTTTGTGGCCTCACCCACAGGAACCCGGCTACCTGTGTATTACAAGGACGTTCGTGTCAATAGTGAATATATCAATTTATTGTTGAATTCCTTTTACAATTAATTAGACTGAATGGTGGGATCTATCTTTTCTGCGTTAAAAAAACATAGAGGTTTTTATCACCAAATTTTATTACTACTTTTTATTTTATATTTCCATATATCCTGTATATAATCTCTACTGCTGCCTTCTTCTCGGATTATTCCCGCTGAATTTGAAGTATCGGGGGGAATTTTTTGACTTGTGTTAGCCTCTTTTATGGTTGAACCATAAAGAGGAGTAATGCTAAGAGCATGGCTTGTTTGAATATTCCATTTCTTGTTTGTGAGGCAAAGGAGATAGCAAAATTTAATATTCCTTTGCTTAAGAGCGTTGGTGGATGCTTTGTGTATGGAGTAAGTTCTTTCAAATCGACATCATCACAGGTCAACAGAAACTAATGAATAACAGATTAAATATATGCGTGGTATATGCATATGAGTAGAAGACGGCGGGTGTGATGTCGATGCCCTCCGATATTATGGTGATGAAATGCATATTTGTGTACACTAAACAGAACACGAATATCCTTTTAAAGTTCATGTGGTTGTCGGATTCAAGACTCACTGATGCGCACCAGGTAAACATGGCATTAAAAGCACTTGGCTAGACATCGTACAGAGATTAATAGAAGTGAGGATTCTGAGCTGCTGCTACAGTTTATTATGCGTCTGTGATTTGTTTAGTGAAATTGCTTGTGGAGAAAGTTATTCTCCGAATAATTGTTTCCACTTGAAAAATTCGAGCCAACGAAAATTCAGGTGCAAAAAGGTTTTGTTGTGTTTAAATAAGAGAATTCAGTATCTTGTGCTCAAAAAGTCTAAAACTGACATTATTTGAAACTATTAGATGGATCATTTAACTTCGCTAGTCAAAGTAACAAGCTTAAATTTACAAATGAAAACGCTTTTAATTAAACTGCGAGTTCCAAAGTACATACACCCGCGACTGTGCGTTGTATATACGCATTACCAACAGCGTCATTGGGACAGAGAACGTGAAGTAAGAAACCGCACAAAGACAGAAATTATGCATAACGCCGAATTCGTGGAGTAGGCCTTAAGTGAAATTGTAACAAACTGATTTTTGCGTATTATTTTTATTCAAGCGGGCATACATCTTTCAAATCATTGCGTCAAGCATTACCTCACGAGACGAAACAAGCAATGGTCGCGCATCCAAATCAATTTTTGTTTTACAAATAAAAACTGATTTTTTTAATTTAAAATTATATTTATATTATGTTAAACCATATTCCTATTTTATTCGTACCGAAATACAATCTTTTGTGGTAAAATCCAATTTTCAAAAAAAGCTTCATTTCCTATATCAAATCAGACCATAAGAAGCAATAAAAGCTGCGTTTTATGGCAGCGAGATAATCGATTTGGTTTGATTTCAGCTTATGATAGACCTTTACGATGTGATGGCAAGATAATGAATTTAAAGTAGCGCCATCTTTTGAGCTTGTTAACTTTTACATGTACAATGGGCATGGGCATGATTTTTTTATCTTCCATATTGAGGAATGTATAATTTGTCATGCGAGAAAAAGAATCCTTTCAGATACAAGGCTTCCGTCTTTTATTATCGAACAATATTTTCGTGGTTTACACTACAGAAATCATTTTATTTACTGGGCTTTTTGTTAATGTATATAGTATTACCAAAATAGGCACGATTTCGCTAAATGAATACAAAAAAGCTACAAAACTTATTCAGTGACTACATTGCAACAATTGTTGCAACAAAAACATGTGTTCGAACAAAAATCCGGGTCTCGTCTCTCCATCCATTTATTTGTTTCTTTTATACGATTTATGCCGATTGGTTACAGTATAACCTTGATAGTCCAGACAGATAAATGAAGAGGAAAAAAATAATCTATCGAAGCTTTTTTAAAGCTAAAGATTATTATCAATTTTTATTGTTGCAAAAAATATACGTTTTTTTTCTTGGATGGGACGCCAAACATTTGCTCATCCTTAGCTCGCAAACTCTTTAAGAATAAAACACCCATTTGAGAAACCTCATTTTGCTCTGCCCACTCAATGCCTTTTGTAAATAACTTTCTGGCGCTTCTATGTTTACTTTAAGTCGTCTTCTGGGGAATATTTTTATTTGTATGGTGTTCTCTATGTTCGGACTGAGAAGGCAACATTTAAAAAGTGCCCGGATTTAGAAGTAATACGAATTTGAACTATGTTCTGGAAATTTATTATTATACAAGGGTTGAACGCAACCACCATCTAACAATAGGCGTGTTTTATTGGAAAATGCATACCCAGCTCAGCAAAATTTAAGACCTTAAACAACAACAAACCACAAGTAAAGATAAAAAGGTAAGCACTAGAGTGAACAATAAAGAGCTAGGATAAAATCTTGGAATGTCTGTAATGAAATGATACCCAGTGGGCGTCTGAACCTAAGCTAATATTCAATGTATAAGCTAAGGTATTTAAATAAATAAATAAATTGACTACCCGGCAACCACCCACACTCATTTGCTCACAGTCAATAAATAGTAGAAAGGAAAATTGATTTGGAAAGTGTAGTATCGAGCAAATCGATACTGTAAAATCAAGCAGATCCCTGTGATCAATAAGTCGATTAAGAAAATGTGTTTGACGAAAACAAATGAAATAAAAGTCACTAGACTGTGAACAAGCGAAAGCATAGGTTGTGTTCTTATTCAGTACTTTATAGAAAGTAAGTAAGATTTTCGTGAATATACGTCTAAAAACACATTTAAATTTCACCGAAAATCAGATTTTTCACAAAAGAGTAGAAACACGCCACCTTTAATTGAGCAATGTGTGTGTGTGTGATTCCATATGAATTCCAAATTTGACATTTAAACTAAAGTTGGATATAAAAGTGAACATATAATTTTATTGGGACTTCAATTGCTGAGCTTGAGATATGTAAGTTCCCAATAAAATACGCCTTATATGAGAGAACAGTTTTTCCAATATCATAGCGCGTTGCGCTAAGAGAATTTACAAGCGTATTTTTCTGATCAAAGATGCTGAAAGTTTTGAAAGTGTCCGAAAATAGCGGGATAGGATATCTGGATTATGGAGGTTATACTGTACTTTAAATTCCAGACTGTAGCAATTTTTTTTAATAAAAAACATAAATAATCAAATAAAGCCAACGTTTCTCTTAGTATAGTGCTGCCAAATCACGGACGGGCATTTTTTTCACATTAAACTTAGCCAGTATTAGACGTATTTTTCATACTCTATATACGCTTAAATTACAATTGGAAAAAATGCCCGTCTCTGATTGCCAACCCTATGCTTAATGACATTTTAAAATTTCAACAGCAGCTGCTTACTTCACGCTTTATATAATATACGAACAATTAGAAAAACGCACCAAACAATTAAGGACTCTACACATGAACAATTATGTGTCATGTGAATGAAGTGCCAAACTTTAAGAATAATCGTTCGGACTCGGGTAATGGGTCATATAAATGGTCCTTTACATAAAAGTGTTCTTTGTTGGAAAGTCAAGTAGCAAGTTATAGATAGATATCCAGATTAACGAAATCTATACGGGCTTAGTTGTTGCTGTATTTTGTATGTCTTTTTTCTTCCTATGTCTTTATAGATTAGCATCAGCCGCTTTATTTCGTCGTTTTTATTTCCTCTCTCTATTAGGCTCTTTAGTAATTGGCACGAATCTTATAACAGAAACAACAAAATGACAGATACGAGATACAGGTGTGAGCACATTTATTTGTTGCCACGACTGAAACAAAAATGACGTACCCTCATTACATTTTTGACGTTTTCAATATCAATCGGGAAAAAATTGTTTTGGGAGCACATTTCTATTCAGGCTATTGACACAAGTCTGGGACGATATCCAAATTACGGAATAACAATTCAATACAGGCTCAGTTAGTGTTGTATTTTCATGTGATTTTCTCTACTTCTATATAGATTGCCTACTAAAAAAAAACCCTATTTTGTATTCGTAAGCTCTAATAGTTTGTAAGGAATTACTATTAATTGTTTTTATTTATTTTAGCAGTATAAAGCTTCAGAAATGAGGTCCGAAAGTTGCTATTGGTACATAGGTACGATCTTTCTTTCTTTATTCTACGTCGGCCCATTCGTTAGCACATTATATACAGCACGACCACGAACCATTCAAATATCCAACAAAATTAACACACGTACCAAAAAAGTTCACCAAAATCTACTATCCTCAATCTTATAAAAAAAATATTCCTTCGCAATTCTATGTGTGAATGACCTAGATTATCCACATAAAAACAAAAACCTCAAAATAAAACTTAAAGCATAAACGCAAATTCTCCGCTGAATTAGAAAAATAAAGTAAATTAGGTCAACCGTAACCGGGAACACACACAGCACGAAACGCACAAAAACACACCCCAAAACGTGTATACCGAAAAATTATTTCTTCATTATTTTTTTTTTCATCAATGCTGTGATTTTGAACTCCTTCGAGGGTACAAATTTCACTGTCACTACTTACACCCGCGTCTTATATACGCGAAATCATTCACAAGTCAATCCACGACAATCTAATGATTTTTATTTTATTTTTATGGTCTTAATATGTTCACTTTTAGTTTTGGAAAACTAGAGTAAGTGCTTTTTTGGTGTCATTGTAGAGTAGAGCTACCGCGTCAAAGTAGTGAAATAAAACCATACAGCTTGCACGGAGGAGACTTTTTCGCGAACTGAAAGAGAGTTTCAGTTCGTAGTCGCAATTTTGCGCGTACGGTACGTTTGACATTCGTCATACATTGCAGATGGAGTTCAAGTATCTTAACTGTGTACCTGGAGCCAACACAATGAGAGCCGAGAAGAGCGCAAGTAGCAGAAGAAGTAATGACTGACAACTTATGGACTCTATAGTAGGAATTCGTAAAATTTTATGAAAGAAAATTGAATAGCGTAACCAGCAATCAGGGGAAGTATAAAGTTGCTCTCTCGATACTGTGCTCTTAATGGCTGGTAATCTTCCAACCGGTTCCAAACAAGGCATGCGTCGTGATAGCAATCCAGTTCGTGGTGTGTCCTTAAAACCACCCTCTTTTTACAAACAATATCTCCATGAGCGTCTGTCACCCTAAAAAGACATGGCAATTTGTCAATAACATATCTCTTCATTAATTGAGAAGTGCAGTGGAGAGTGGAATCGAATGTCGTTACTAATGCATATAAAGTTCCATATCCTTGTTTGCCAACATTTGTCCCATCATACTTTCTAGCACGTGTCAGGAATGGGTTAATGTAGAACTTGCGTCACTATTTTTAATTTGTTAACAACACAATTCTAGAATTAAATATTTAAAAAAAAAGAAGAAAAAATATTCAGTAAGGCTGGAAAGTTAATCCTCGTACCGGAAGGAGGCCTAGGTAGCGCAATCGCGAAGAACCACACCTAGTATTCAACTGAACTATTAAAATAAAACAAAATCGGATTTTGTATACATTTTTCTTTTTGTTGATAATTTTTGTTTGTTTCCGTTTAACGTGTGGATTTGGTTCGTATAGACATAAAGGAATAAATTTTGTTTGTAGAAAAAAAAACATTGCTGTACTTGAGATGAACAATTTTCGCTCGCCTGACTTGTGCTAAGCGGTTCATTAATATTTTCCTTTGCGCGAGAGTAATATTTTAACACACATTTATTGGAAAACTGGTGTGGCGGTATTATTAATTCAATTTCGATTACATAGGCTAACGCTGGTGAGTGGCAAAGAGAGAAGGTTGCTGCGTCATTTTATTTTTTATATGTTATTCAGAAAATAAAAATTAATACAACTCGGCTAAATTTAGAAATGTTGTGGGAGTGGAGAAAATTTATTTCATTGTCGGTCAAGTTGAATTGGGAAAACTATTATTATTTCTTCTTCGACGGTAACCTTGAATTTGCAAGGTTTGGGAACAATGACCTTGAAATGGAATAGAAGTAATTTATAGCCATGGCAATGGGTGCTCGTATTACTATTTTTACTCTGGCAAGAGATGACTTATGAATAATCGTCGTGGAGGAAACTTTTTGATTATCTCTGTTTTTTCTTTACATTATAGATTTTAATAATCAGTAAAAATCACTAATTTCTTGTGCTTTTACGACTTCCTGAAAAATCTATTTACAACTTTCGTGCGTATGGGGCCCTTTTTAACCACCTGACAAGAACGCGGATATTACCTGCCGTTTGACAAAATTTTGATTTAATACAGGTCAGATCACATCAAATATTTGGGTCATATGAGCATCATTATTCTCATCATTTATATACAGACGTGTCGCTTAGTTCACATAATTGTTTTTTACACGCATGTTTTAGTTATTTCTTCGCATGTTCGCCTGGTGCTTATTTAAAAGGTTTTTCTTTGTTAAATTCGGAGCAGAACACTGAACAGAGTGTGAGCATGCTCTTATCCGATCGTACTCAAAGCGTTCTGACTACAATGCACTACAATGGTTAAGAAGACGTACTTCTACAGAAAAATACGTGCGTCAGCAGAGTTAAGGAACTCTGTCATCGACATATACTGACATTCGAGGCGATACGTCTCTTGAAATAATGAGCCCTTTGATACAAAAGATCTTTCAGGTACAAGGGTGCATTGTACGCCTACAACGCTAGATAAATACACGATAAGCTTTTTAAAATGTGCGTTGCTTAGTAAGTCAGCCACTACAAACTCTTTTCTACACATAAATAAAATATCTACACACAACTTGCCCTAGCCAAAGTGATACATATACAGCCCTTTCATGGTACCCGTTTTGAAAGTAATTTTCTCCGCAACGCAAATCAAGTAGGAGACTGAATTTATGTTTATCACAGACAATCGGAAAGAAATTGGCATGTTGCGGCAAAAACTGACAATAATCTTTAATGGGAGCACGCATGCGTCGAAATGGTAACGTGACAGGCCTAAAAATTACGGCTTCAATGATGAGGTGATCCGAAACGGGAGGTCTGCCAATGTTCGTTGATGTCGAACCGCCGAACCGCATAGGCGGAACAGTAGCGATGAGGTAAAGTGGGAAGCCTATGATCTTTTTAATCCTGATTAAAGCCTCACCAAAATGGAAACCGAAAGATTTTTTTTCATCCCGTGGAGTCTCTGCCTGAGACACTACGGCTTTTAATTCTCTGGAACCCGTTGTAACCGGGTAACCGCCAACGAGTTTTTTCGCGCATTTTTAATCCTGTCAAGTTGCTATATTTTGGAGTCATTGGTAGACCAGACCAGATATGAGCGTTGTTCTCATGGCGTATAAGCGCCTATTTAATTGGAGCTCATATTGACCGCGACAGATCTATTAAAAAAATATTTTCCGTGTAATAACTAACATGATAGCGCATCGCCTTATCGAACCTTTTCTGAAAGTGCGTGAAAGTCAATTAAATTAAATTAAATCATCAAATCAAAAGAGGAAATGTTTCTCAAAAAGACATATACGATTTAAGAAAGCGTTTACAACAAGGTGCGAGCAAAGCAATATCTCTGCATTAAATTGCGTCTAAGTAACTCAACTGTTGGCACCATTTTTGAAGAAAAAAGAAACATTCAAATGTAAAAAAAGTAAAAAAAACCTTAAAATTAAAATAAAATAAAATAGTGGATTTGTGAACAAAAGTTGATGTTTTTGTTTTAAAATATCACGTTTAACTAAACTCAGTTCATACGAAACAATTGGGTCAGTTCCTTCAAGTTCGTTATAAGCGGACGCTACTGTATGTACCAGGTAACAAAATGGTCTTGCTCAGATCAATGAGAAAAAATTGGGGTTGTCCTGCCATACGGGTATGCAGCCAGACAATACAGTTCCCAACTGAATGTAAAGTGAGTGTATAGAAAGCTAGCGGTTATAGACAAAAGGATTTGGATCAATACAAATAAATAGCTTACTCTTGACAACTCTCCCGGGCAGGGACGGACTTAAAATATCAATAGAGCAAGTGCGACCAAAGGTGAGAAATGTAAATTCGTGGATTGACATGAATGACAGGCAGGCCTTAAAACTCCAACATCAAATAAATGCAATTACATTAGCACTTTATTTTAATCCGGAACCGAGAGGGCCGATGTTTATTAAAGTCAAACCAGCGAACCTCACAGGCGGGCCAGTAGGAAGGTAGGTAAAGTGGGAGGGTTTGACCCCTTTAATTCTTATCATAACTTTGCTGTTTAGAAAGAATAAGAATCTTACGAAAGAACATACAACACTACAAAATCGATCTTCTAAAATCCATACAATTGCTTCATTCACAAATTGAATAAAACGGATTTCTTTGAATATGCAAAATACTACTTACTCACCACAGCACGCAAAACTAAAAAAAATCAGAACAAATGACTCAGTACCTCGTTTGTGATTACTCGGCAGTTTAAAACGAGATCTTCAGGTGAGTCTGACGATGAGATAACGATCTGAGGTATCCGGCCGATAGATTATGTGACACACAATCATTCTGATTCATTGGATTAAACTCTTAACGTTCCCATCAGATACACAAAGGAATAAGTAGATTCGAAGAAATAAAACAAGGTCAATGTTCGACTAGCCAATTAAAGTATGAAAATGGTGCTGACACCAGACAGATTTGTTGCCGTATATAGGAAATTCCCCGTAATGGAATTGTGCAACTGAATGTACATGTAGCTTCGAGAAAATGTTGGTGAGATGATGTTTATGCATCAGGGTTACCGTGTGTTGTTATTGTTATGAAACGCCCAACGTTTTTATAGTTGATTTGATGACCTCTCTCTTAAGTCACAATGGTGCTCAGATGATCTCTTATTGTATATTTAGTGAACACAAGAATGCAGCCAAATTATAATAAAGAACCATGACATCGGCGAGACCTTCTTCAGCGCTTTTGATTACGATGAGGGATAAGTCAAGTAAGTAGGTGTCCGTTTCGTATTCCCACTGTTTTCCTTTATCCTAGCTATCCTACATTAGCGTTCAATGTTGCTGCATACGGGTTTGTATACGTTTTGATACAGTTTATATTAAACTACTTTCGCAAACCATTCTATTCAATACCATTGTAGTTGTGGTGCACTCTATGAGCGACTAGACTCGGGAATTCTCTCTTTTAATGTGAAAACAATGTAATTAGTTGCGGAACATTAACAATTATATTCGCTAACGTAGGGGTCTAAGATGCGACCCTACAGGTCGGAAGCTATTTCACCGAAACTTTTGATGTCAAAACCGAATTAAGATGAGGTCACGCGATGTTTGTGTCTATTTCAACGTAGATACTATAAGAAAATAGCGCGAAACTCGCAAGCCATTACCACATGCAGTTTTCCGAAAATATGTACTGATTAAATTTAAATCATTGATAAACACCGCAAGCTGTCTATGGTGCGTTTTTCAAGTATTGGAGTAGAAGCGGCACAACTTCAACTCGAACTAATAATCTTAACTATTAATGAGCGCAAAACCAGCATACAACGAAGGCAGCTAGAACTGTAACGTTTCTTTTGCCTAAGAAGCCTATTTGGTTATCGGACATTCGGATTGTAAGACAAAGGACAAAATTAAATGACAAATGGGAGTTGAAGAAATATTTATCTTATTGTCTCATTGACAGTTTACCTAGTTGGTTGTCATCTTCTTGGAGTTTGTCGTGTAGGAGTGATGATTGTTTGTCCTCCATTCAGGTTTCTTGCTATAAATTTTGCTGTGCATATAATGTGTATATGTATGTTTCCAGAGAGCCAATCAAATGTTGTTGATTGGCTCTCTATGTTAGTCTTATTTCCATGAAACTCAAGTTATGTTAGTTATTTTGGATAGAAAAGTTGAATGGTTTTGAGCATTAATAGGATATTATGGCAAATCGTACATTTTCGTTGTGTCAGAATAACAATGTTGTAGAATAAAGTTAAGTTTACGAGTATTAGCTCAGGGCTGAATTTGGATGAAATTCGTTCTTGTACCAATACAATATGAAACAATTGTAAATTGTTTTTAAATCTTTATTTCAGAAAATACTTCAATGATGAGTACTACTTATATTGTCGCTTTCGTACATGTTTAAACATGTAAGTATTATTAAGGCCAGTAGCCTAATTCTCCCCCATTTTTTTAAAAGTAATAGGTAACACCGCAACAATTAGTCATAAATTAAGAGAAAATTAAAAAATCAAAGTTAGAAACATTATGCTCTTGCAAGGATGTTTACATTTATGGAAGTTACACCGGTGCTGGTGTTTTACTTGGGCATGCATTTTACTGGAGCAGCTAAAAATTTAAACTTTTACTTTAATTGCATCCAAGTATTCATATTGCACGAAAGTAAGTGTATACACATGCAAGTAAAGGTGTACTTGCGCAAAACTAATGCAGATAATATGTACTTACATGTGCAAACCTAGCATTCATCAAAAATTAGTTACCTAGCGAATAAGGACAAACGGTAACTCTATGTTGGACAGGTCATTTAACTTACTGGAGCTCCAATTTATAGAAGGAAAAAGAAAACATTGCCATCGCGCGATTGCTTGCCGTGTTCATTGTGTGCGTGTTTGTAGTGCAACCTTGATATTCTCGAAATCAACGACGACGGCCATGGGATAAGAATGTTCTACTCAAAAAATGTACAAATGTTCATATAACCATAGCAGCAGAGAAATCAATGAACAGAAGCATGAATTTAATAATATCCCCCAATCATGTCCATGACGATTATACCCTCAACCTTAACGCATGAACACTTTGATGAACTATGCATTTGTGATTGATTACGGTAAGGACAGATATCGCAAATTTGTCCAAATAAATATTTCCTTTTTTCTTTATCACAAAAAAGAAAAAGCTAACGATATGCCTACATAACGTATGTCGTGAAAAGCAACAACTTATCTATAAATAAAAAAAATATCATTCACTTATCGATGTGTTGAAGAGTTGTTTATTTCAACCGAAAACCAAGCATTTGTTGTTTTCATGACTCACATGCAGGCGCAGAGTACATTTAAAAAAAACAAAACGTTATTCACTTGGCTACAATTAGCAATATTTTTTGTAATATGATTTCCACGTAATCATGGCTTATCTTTCACTCGTAATAAATAACTGCCGGCTCTAGGGATGGGCTGGGCACTTTCTATCTTTAGTTCACTGAGCCCTGATGTTTATAAATTAAATTTAAAAATCTAAGCTGTGATGTTTACGGGGATGATTTTTGCGTCTTTTCAATGCTAAAGTTTTTTTTCAATTCGCCTGCAGATGCAATTATTGGAAAATGGTATTTTTTCTATGTGCTTACCTCTTGAATGGATATCTCCTTATATTTATTTGAGATGAATGAAGTCAGCGGTATGTGCTTTTTGGGATTAATATCACTAGTAAAATAATTTAATTACACATCACAATAAAATAGTTTGTCGAAAGAACAGAAAAACAAGTCTTCGCACTGATTCACAAGAAGACGGGTAAAATAGTGAATTAGAAAAAGTGGTTGTCGGCTGGCTGGGAAGGGTGTGTAGCAAAACCACAAATGTTTGACATTTCTTTTGCTTAAAACTAAATGGGCGTCATATACATAAACCGCAGCTGTACGGTATAATCTAGTACAATTTGTTGAATCGTGAAGAGATTATGTGTGGATTTCGGCGGACACTAATGTCGAATTCCACAGGGGTTTTTAGATTTTACTCTCAGATCTAAAATCTATCGTACTCAATGGAAAACATAACCAGATTGATTTGTTTTGTAATAGTTTAACTGACATTTGACAGCCCAACTCTTATTGTAAAAACAGATCAACAACACCTCAACTTCGACCTCCATTTTGACAGAAGCGAGAACTTCAGCGTTTAAACTCGAGTAAAACACATTGAAAAATGCAACTTCGAGAGCGGAACGAAATATGGTTGTAAACAAAAGAGAAAATTATGTCCAGCAAGAATAAAAATTCGGTCAAAATACAAGCATTTTTTGTATGTTGGGAATACTGAAAACATCGCCTCAAGTTTGGTGGAATTTGCACGTCAACTTTGAATTTAGGATTTAGGTCTAACCATGAAGTCGAAGTAAAGGTTGAGGTGCTAATGTATTCTATCCAATTAAAAAGCATTGGTTCTAAAACGTGCGGTGTGGTTGTCAAAGTTAAGTCGAAGTTGAAGTGTTGATATGTTTCTACCATTATTGTTATTGGGCGCATGCAGTATGCCATAGCAGCCTATCTTTGGCTCGACCGCTGATTGGGTGAAATGAACAATTTTCCCTGCACTGAAAAGCAATCGAGAAATGTCAAAAGCATCCGTCATAACTTTTTCGAGTTTGGTTTGTTTCGTTAAATAATAAGTATGAAATTCACAATTAATTACGAAAACTACGAATTTGAAGTGATTGAGACATTTTAAGTAGTACCTAATTACCTATACAGCAACTAAAAAAAACACGTGGTCCACACCGCAAAATTAATACATGTGTGAAAGGATACTTGCTTTGAATTTCATCTTTTATATTATCCATTATAAAACATTAATTATTCTTTTTCTTCAGTGTTAGACAAAACTCGTTAGCAAACAATGTAAAAATAGACAGTGAAGAGATTTGTTTGATATGTATTAACTCGTCTGACATTTCCTAAAATATTAGATTGGTCGTTCAGTCAGACTTAGGTTAAGTAAGGTTGTTCACTCACTTTATATTCTAAAGTTAGAAGAAAGGAGCCAGAAGAAAATATATTAGGTCTGTTCGCGAACTTATATGCAAACGTAAATTTATATAAACTTTCGTGCAAAACTACACAAACGCGTTGGCGTACTGAGAAAATAGTAAAAAGATGAACGAAAGAAAAATGTACTTTCGTTCATTTTTCTTTACACAGAATTTCAGCTGGTAAAAAAATGAAAACTGTCAAGTGATGAAATCCTATGAGAACAGACCAATTATTATATTTTCTTCGTCGCCAAGAACGCTGCGAAATGTCTAGGCCTCCTCTAGTTTTTTTGGTATTTTGTTTTTGGATGTATTGCTAATTTTTTTAAAAATCTGTTCCAAAGGTAATAATTATTGCAAAAAGAAAAACTCAGTATTTTAATAGCGGAGCAATGAGGTCCGATGCGATAAAAAGGGTTAAATCCTTTTTACCGGCGAAGCGGGCCATCCAACTATTGTTTAATTCGGAAAAGTAAAAGGAACATATTAAATACAGATATTTGTGCCGAGAAGATGGTAATCTTTTATTTACAAGTAGCTTCAAGTGGTTACATCAATAATTCCTTTTTTTGAATATTATCGATTTCTAAAAGTTACGTATTTCAAATATACCTACCTAGCTGCTGTTAGGTAGGTATATTTGAATTCTTGGGTATCAGGGCAACATATTTCCCTAGGATTAAAATGGTTGCCTCTCACTTCCAAAAGATACTGCGGGCTCTTGGACTATAAATAATTTAAATTTCTATTGCGCTGAATATGTAGGTAGCTTACTACATTTACTTCTTTCTCCCTCAATGACAGCGGATCATAACCATCCAATTTAACTGCATGCCTACAGGCTGTTGGGTTCGCCGGTTCGACCTCAGAAAATAACGGCAGGCTTCCTGATTTTGAATCACTTCGTCGTTGAAGCCAATCACATGCTGGTGTTGGTGCATTTATGAGATCTTTTTAGACCCGCCTCTCTTTCGCGTTTGTATTGGAACGTTGATTGATTTTGCCTTTTTGATAGGGTTTGTAGGATCTCTCCTTTGAACATGACAGTGAGTACCAAGTGAGACGGTCGCGCTCTATTTTCTTTGAGATAGGTTCTTTAATGTGCTTCTCCAGGTCTTGGAAATTCTGATTCGATCAATCTTTGTAACTTCTGCTGTCATGCGAAGCATCTTCATCACAGCTTCCGTTAATTTGCCCTCATACTTTTAGTGTACTGTCCAAGGTTGCCAAATTGTGGGGAATTCCCTAAACTGCGGGGAACTTCAACTCGATTGGGGATTTTGAGACGATTGGTACTACGGATGATACATTGACGGTTTGATGATTTTAATAAAAAAATATGGGTAGCTAGCTTTTTGAATGAATGAATTTTTATTGAGTCTTATATCTCCGTTTCTTACACATTTATGTACTTAATTCTATTCACATTTTGTTTCGTTTTTTCTTTATGTCTGGAGGCTTTCAAGTATTGCCATCTCTTTCAGTTTTTTGTTACATATTAGGCGTTTTTCTTTTTTAGCCCCGAGCGGGGCCCGAGCGATCAGAGCTCGCTCCGAGCTGAACGTAACCTGAGCGCTGCGAGCTAATTAAGAAACAGAATTGAGCATTTTTTTTTATTAATTTTCAAAATAGTCAGGTTTGCTTCTGAAATTGGTGTTTGTCAAGGATTGTTCCATTTAAATTATAATTTCTAGTAAATAAACTATGGAAAAAGCACAAATAATGAATGAAGTCAGCCGCGATCAGCTTTTCGCTCGCTGTGCTCGGTCATTTTTAATCGAGCTCATCGAGCGAGCCCTGAGCTAGCTCAGAGATAAAAAAGAAATACAAATTTTGTGCTCAGAGCGCTCCGAGCTAAAAAAGTAACACAGTTCTTTTTTGACAGATTCAATTGGAATTTGACTTGTAGGAAGGAGAGTAAGAGATTAAAAGAAAGAAAGCAAAATTTAAAAAAAATCTAACAATTAAAAATAAATAAAATCAAGGTTTGCATTCGAGTTTGTGCGTAATTGTGCGATCGAGCGTTTCATTTGACGTCAATTCTTACATCGAGTACCAAACAAAAATTATCGAAAGGAAAATAATTTTATTTTCACTAGTCGAAGGCATTAAGCCCCATCGACTTAACAATAGTCCTTTCACCCAAAATATTAATACGACTGGCTGCGGGAATCCCTCCATAAACGCACCCGTATCAATCCGCAATTGGATGTCGCCGCATTTTGGGGTAAAAAACGGATCAGATGGCGTCTGACAATCGTGGCAAAGATCACGTTCCCCTTCATCGGACGATACGCCCTGATGTTGCAACAACCTCCTTTAAGATGAAAAAGGATCTGATCTACAAAAGCGCTAGGATGAAGCCAAATAACATTACCAGCAGCCCAGGCAAGCTGGCCGCGGCGCAACAACTTTTGGCTCTCAGCCATGAGAAAGTAAAAGTACACGTGCCAGCAATAATCACAAATACCACCTCAGCCACCAACACGGCGCAGCTGAACGTAACGGACACTTCGCTTATCGAGGAGGAGTGGCGAATCCCTGACAAGCGACACACTGCAGTCGCCCACAGTCCCACGACCGAGATGGAGACCACCAACAGTGACGAAAACAGGTTTACATTGCTTGAGAACCTGATAATTCACCCAACGCAGCCAAGAGCCTCACCGAAGAAAACCACGACAAATGCACTGGAGCAACACAACGTCATCAACAACCTCACAGAAAGCGGCGAAATTACCACCATACGTGCCAACAAGGAACTCAACGCAGACACATCAACCTCCACTGGAAACTTGGAGAATCCCGACAAGCTTGTAAGGGGTAAATACTGTCCTCCAATCGTTATGAGAAATGTAAACATCCGTAAACTCGTTTCCGATTTAAAAGGAAACCCGGGAATATTTTCGTACAAAGTAGTGAATCGGGGCAGCTTAAGTAGGCTATACGTAGACAATGCGGAGGTACACCGGAAGCTGATGGAGGTCCTGAGGGGCACCGAGGAAGTGCAGGCATACTCTTTCACTATGAAGCAAGACAAAACAAACAATCTAATCTTAAGGGGTTTGACAGCAGACTATCCTGAGTCTGACATTCTGGAGGAGCTTAAGACAAAAATACAGAACGTAGGCAGGGTTTCAAAATTTGAAACCCTGCGATCTAAACAAAATAAAATTAACTACAACCTTTTTCTCGTCCTCCCGGGTACCAGCTCAGACGAAATCCTAAAAGTTCGCTACGTGTTAAATACCAGAGTTTACTGGGAGAAACCCAGAGGCAATAAGGGTGCGCTTCAGTGCAGAAGGTGCCAACAATTCGGGCACCTTGCGAAAAACTGTGCCAACAGATACAAGTGCGTTAAGTGCACAAGCAAGCACCAGCCTGGGAGCTGCCCGGTCTCGTTGGAGGAGGGTAGTATCTCCAGATGCATAAATTGTGGCGAGAACCACACAGCCAATTTCAGGGGCTGCATAAAATACAAGGAGTACGACCAGAGGCGGAAAAGCACCATTCGTAATGCCACTGCTAAACGCAACGACGGGCGACTCTTCGCCAGTGCAGTAGCCAATGGTCTCCATACAGCGCCTGGAGCGTCATACGCCAGTCTCTTCAAAAAAGTCCCGCATACTGGCGATACTACCAACCCCCTAAATAGTAACCCGGCTCACCCTCCCAAGACCAACAACGGCACCCTAAACCAGTTCATGGGGCTTTCCAAAGACCTCTTTGGGTTGGAACTGAACGTTTTGCTTAATAAAATTGAGATCTTTATGTCAAATATTGACAAATTCGACTCCATGATCAAAAAAAGAGTGGCCTACCTTGACCTGGTCAACCAGCTAATGATCTACGGTAAAGAATGATCATAAAAATTATGCAATATAACATTTTGTCCTTAATTCACCACTCTAGGAGGCTTGAGCTACTCAAGACCCTCCAGACAAGCAACTCGTCAATAGCCCTAATCCAGGAAACCCACCTGAATAGTAGACACAAAGTCTACATCGACGCTTTTAATATCCTCAGAAACGACCAACAGCAGGGGGTTGCAATCTGCATCAAAAACAACATTCCTTATGAACTGGTAGACTGGCACTCCTCTCACTTCCCCAGCGTCTTCCTGAGTATCAGTATTAAAATTAGTAACATAAAAAAAAAAATCCTGATTGGTTCACTTTACATCCAATCTAACAGCCCCACGGTCGCATTCTTGGAGGAGCTTAAAAAAGTAGATACACTAGCCAACTCATTCGATGGAGCTATTATCGGAGGCGATCTGAACGCGAGAAGCCCCAATTGGGGGGATTCCCTGCGGAACCTAAACGGCAAAACAGTGGAGACATGGCTCCAAAGCCACAACCCCTCTTTGACAAACATCACCTCCCAAACTCCAACCTTTCCAAGGAGTGCCTCCTTTTTGGATCACTTTTTGATCTCCAACCACCTAGTGAATCAACTGCATAGAAACTTCAGTATTCAAACACTCCCAACATTCTCAGACCACTTCCCACTCCTCCTCACTCTCCAGCTAGAGGAAGCAAGTTTCGTCCTGCTTGCCGTATTAAGAAGTTTCCTTGTTTCCTTTCTAATTTCGGCCAGTTTCTTGTTTCACCAAGGAGGTGATATTTTGTTCTTTCGTTTTACGACCGAACATGCCCTTACGAAAGCCTCTTTGAAAACAGAAACTACTTTCTCGGCTTTCAGGTCGATGTCGGTCGGGCAATTAAAATTACCTACTTGTAAAAGATCTTTACTTTTCTCGATCTCCTTTCTAAAAAGAACCCAGTCGGCTTTTTTTGGATTTCTGTGTGACTGGGGAGGTTCACAGCAGTTCCCTACAATGAACTCAATCAATCTATGATCGGAGGAGTGCACATTCGGAACATTCCATTTATCAATAGTAAGGGTGCTGGAGTTGTTAAATAACGTTATATCTATAACTTCCTGCCTATTTCTAACTACGAATGTTGGTTCGTCTCCTCTATTGGCTACTAGAAGATTGTTTTCAATAATGAATTCAAAAACTGACTCACCTCGTGTGTTGATATCTAGGCTGCCCCATTGCGAATGGTGGGCATTTGCATCACAACCCATTAACAGGTCCCATCCCTCCTGTTCCGCTTTGTGGACTAAGGCGTGGGTGATTGGAGCTGGCGGTCCTTCGTCTTCATAAGGCATATAAACGGCTGATATAATCAGTGGGGGGAACCCCCTCCGTTCAAGCCTTACCACGGTTTGGTCTGGATTGCTGTAGGTAGATAGAAGTAATAGTTTAATATGTTTTCTAGCTACTATACATGTTCTATTCTTACACTCCTCGTTAAGCGGTTTGATGCTGTAGGTTACTAAATCTTTATGGTTTAGCCCACATATTTTGCCACGGAATATCCACGGCTCTTGCACCAAGGCGACGTCTATTTTCCTGTCACCTAAGAGATGGATGAGGTTAGAGCTAGCAGCTATGCTGTGGTGTAGGTTTATTTGTGCTACCTTCATACTGGACTTACCTGGCATTCCACCACCCTCTTCTTTCTCTCAGTTCTATCCGTAAAGGGTCGAACCTCGCACCTGGTGATACCAGTGCGAACTTTGTTGTTGAACCTCCTCAGCAAAGGCATTGATATGTGGCTTAGTAAAACCACAATCTCGGTGCCTGCCTCGGAATGTTCACCTACATCGAGCACCTCCCAGTTCTCACTACGGAGTTCAGGATTTAGATGCCGTAGGTTCCTTTCGATTCTATCTTTTGGAATATGTGGGCCGGGAATCGAAATCCGACCCTTTGGTCTCGTAAGTTCATACAGGTCCTTCTTTACGACAAGTCGTAAGTCGGCATTTGCCCATGGAGCCTGTGTGGTTTCAACAAACGTTTTCAACCAGTTCAACGTAAATTCGTTGTCACACGACAGGAGCTTAAAACCTTTGAAGGTAGAGAGTTGCTCAAAGAAGGGTAGTTGACCCTCTTTGTTAACGATAGTTCCGTTAACACCATCTAGAATGCGCAACTCTATGAGCCTCCATTGGTCTTTGCTTAATCTGCGGTCTGGCTTGCTGAAATCGACAACCGCTACCTGGAGATTTGTGTTGGTAGCAATCGTTTTGGGTTTCTTGCTAACCCTACTAGAGGCTGGCGATATTGTATCGTCATGCCTACCTCTCTTTGAATTTCCCGCCACCGGCCCGGATGCTTGTCCGGAGACTGCTTCCGGCTTTCCTCCTCGTCCCGGTCAGTTCTCCCACTGTCCGCCTAGTCGTCCCTGCAAAGTGTCGTCTATCAGTCGCGTCTTGTTGACGTATGTCGCGTACGTTTGGGGGTTGTTTGGAACAGTTTGCAGCCGGCTCGGAGTCAGGTGATTTCGAGTCGGTTGCTGGCCTAAGTCTCTCATCGACTAAGGTGGGGAGCAATCGGCTTCCCGCCCTCGTCGTAAGAGGTCTTCTCTCCTTTTTTTCCCCGTTTGTCGACGTTATCCCTAGTGGACCCTGCGTGCTTGAGCGTGTTGCGGGCTCTGTCCAGAGCCGCTCTTTCCTTATCCGTGAAGGACTTCGGATCACGCTTTCCAAGCCGCCGAATAAGACGAATTGCGTTCCGTCTCTTGTTGCGTGGTGTCGTTTTTGTAGCGTCCCTAGTCTTTGTCTGTGTAGAGATTGGATGCGGCGCATCCTGAACTACTCTACCAGTCCTCACTATTGTCGCAAAGCTATCTACTGTGGAATTACCCTTATCTACAGGACTGCAATCGCTTGACACTGCAGGTAACGAAGATTTCCTCCTAAGAAAAGCGGAGGCTTGTCTCTTTCGGATCCTTCAGCGCTTCCTTGCAGCCGTCATCCTGAGATTCTCTCACACTCAACTGCGGGATAGCCCCGATCATCGTTGAGGAGATTGGGTCCTCACATGGCTTCTGTGCTGCCACTGAGAGAGTTGGAGACTCCACGCTAGTTGATGCAGCTACCTTTGGTCCTGACTAGCAAAGGCTTGTCGAGGATTCGGGTGGCCCCATCAGCGTGCCACTGCTCGAGTTACCCGAGGGTGCAGCTGGCAGCGGCGACCAGTCCATTGGATTGTCCCCCGATGCGGATCGCTCCTGGAGGTATGCTCGCGCATTGTGGAGTCTCTTTCTATCGTTCTCGGACAATTCTTCCCATTTTTTTGTCCCCACCCTCTTGACTGTTAGCTTACAGTTTTTCGCATATTTAGAGCTGGTGGAACTGCAGGAGAACGATGAGCTAGCGATAGAGCATGTGTCGCTAGAATCCAGAATGAGTTTTTCTAGATTTGCGTCAATCGCTCCAACGCTTTCCACGTCCGATATGATTAGGAGTGCATCTTCCGCATCTGCTCCTTTATTCCGGTCAGTGTTGCTTGAGCTAAGAGCGCCTGGCCGGTCCGCGCCCTTCGCTTTCCACGTCCGATATGATTAGGAGTGCATCTTCCGCATCTGCTCCTTTATTCCGGTCAGTGTTGCTTGAGCTAAGAGCGCCTGGCCGGTCCGCGCCCTTCGCTTTTTGAAGGTTGTTGTTTTTGTTTTGTTTTGACATTTTAATTTGATTTTGGGTCCCACGAGTAAGGGGGAAGAAGATGTCCGCCTGCACTCACCCCCTGTATGCAGGTAAGTGGAATTAATTTAAAACTGAAGGTCCTCAGGTATTCAGAGTTTGCGCTAACGACTGGGCACCCCCAGCCATGCAGGCCTCGGCGCGTCGTACCTTGCCTTGTGGTCGTCTCTGTCTAAAAGAGAGAGGACGACAAGTGGTTTGGTCCGCGATAGGGCTTTCACAGAGAATCACTGCTATGACCCTAAAACCTAGGATCACGAACGGATCGTACCCAGGCTCTACTATCCGCCACCCGTGGTCGCGCCTGGTAAGGAACCACCCCCCAGGTTCTGGTTGTTTAATCGATATGATTTTTTTTTATATTAGATTTTACTGTGTTGTATTTTTCTTTTTAATTATCATTTGTTGACCTGTTTGTTTGCTCTTTTAATTTTTAGTTTTGCGAAAGCAAAATTTATTGATGGTTTTTACATAGTGATTAGAGAATTTGATCAGTTTTATGTGTATGTTAGTAAGATAATATTAATATTATACTTAGATACTAATAAAATAGTGAATTTTGTCAACCGATTATTGATTTTGAAGTTTTTTTTTTTTGTTAAATTGCTGTTTTTTTTTCATTTTGAGTAATAAAAAAAAATCTTTTTGGATTCAAAACTGTGATTTGAGTGGTGGGTGTTGATGCGAGGTTGCTTTTATCCGCCATTTTGTCCCGGTGTAGTTTTTTTTGGTAAAAGGGGATTGTATCGGGAGCTGAGTTGAGATCCTCCCAGATGAGGCTTATTGGTGAGGGGTATGGTGTCTCAGACCCGATTAAGTTGGTTTGAGTGTTGTAAATTTCTCTGATTTGGTCGTTTTCAGAGTGATTGAATTTATTAAGTGTTTTTTGCATCAACCCCACTGCATATTTTAATAGTGGGATTGTGTTCGATTCGTTATAGACATATTTGTTGGAATATCTTTTATTTCTATTTTAAAGTTTTTGTTGATGCAGAGACGCAGAACCCTTCTTTCGAAGGTTTCAAGTTCTTTAGCTACTGTTGGAGAGATGGTGAACCACACTGGGAAGGCATAGATCAGAATGGGTTTTATGAGTGTCTTGTAAAATAATAATTTTGATTTTTTTGCTGAGCATGTTGTGCTTGAGGTAGGGTATGAGCATGTTGGTCACTTTTTTAGCTTTTTCTTTTGTGGCCCTAGCATGATTGTTAAATTTGAGAAGGCTGGTGAAGGACACCCCCAGGTATTTTAGGTCATTTTTAAAAACTATTGTGCTACCTTCTAGTGTAAGTGTTATGTTTCTGCAGTCGCCAGTTACCCCTGTTCTCCACTTCCCGCTTGCATTTCTGAAACAGATTGCTTGTGATTTGTCCTTGTTAATTTTTATACCCCATTTTTTATAAAAGGTGTTTATGATTTCTAAGTGTTCCTTCAGGTTTTGTAAGGCCACCGTTGGGTATTCCGCGCTTGCGTAAACCAGTGTATCGTCTGCGTATAATATGGCCTTTGACGCCACTCTGTTGTTTTTGAAGTAAGTAAAGGGGAAGTCATATAGGAATAGACTATATAGCTTTGGGCCCAAAATGGATCCCTGTGGCACTCCACTTCTGATTGAGGATTTTTCTGATTTTGTTTGTTGAATTTGTGTAAAAAAGGAGCGGTTAGTGAGAAGGCTGTCCAGAATCGCGACCAAATTGGGTGGGAAATCCAGTTGACTGATTTTGTATATTAGTATTCATCCACACACTATCGAATGCCTTTTCTATGTCTAATGAACATGTCGTATTACAATTATTTCCCCTTAGGTTAAGAGTTACGTCATTATATACATTCAGCATTGCGTGGACTGTTGAGAGTCCTTTACGAAAACCGTATTGTGAGTCAGAGATGAATTCTATGTTGTTTTCTGTGTGTTGGCCTAACTTTTCAATAATGACTCTTTCTAGTATTTTTCCCATGTTTGATAACAGGGATATGGGCCTGAAGTTACCCAGAGTGTAGTCATTCGGTTTCTTTATTACTGGAAGGTTTTTTGCTATTTTCCAGGCAGTGGGGAAGTACCCATTGTTTAAGCAGTTGTTTATTAGAATAACAATATATTTGATGGCTATGGGGGAGAGTTGTTTTAGGATAAAATTAGACACGTTATCCGGGCCTGTTGATTTTTTGGCATTGATACTCTTGAGTATTTGGGTTACTTCTCGAGTCGAGGTGAACATGTGCCCCGCCATTGGGTTTAATGCGGAGTTAGCGTCATCGAATAGAAATATGTGGTTCGGTCGTTCTGATTTGAGTTGATGTACCGCGGTTTTCACCTTGTTATTCAGAGTCGGGTCGAAGGATGGGACTACTTCTCTGTAGATTTCTGTGTAGTAGTCTTTGAATGCCTGTACTATTTCTGATTCTTCTGTCATCTTGCGTCCACCCATTGATAACTGTTTACAACCGAACTTTCTGGCTTTACCTGTGAGTTTGAATAATTCTTTGAATGCGTGTGGTCCTGGTACGATTTTGGACAGTTTTTTTTCCTATTTGTGCGTTAAGCCAAATCCTCACTTTTTCTTTGATAATTTTTTGAAGTAATGATATTCTTGTAGCTAGTTCTTTGTATTCCCTGTTTATCCTGTTGTAACACCTATGGAAAATGCTTTTCAGCTGTTTTTGCCATAGGTGTTTAGTCCTGAAAAGGACTTTTATGTCATCTGGGAGATGTTTGTACTTTTGTACATGGAATTCTACTTTAGTAGAGTGTTCTTCCATTGAGTTTTTTATTGCTCTGTTGAGAATATCAATATACTCATCTATTTCCTCGTTTGTCATTGAGACCGTTTGTTGGGGTGTTCGACGTGCTAGTGTTAAGTCTATATCTGCTCTGAAATTTGCCCAGTTGGTTCTCTTAAAGGACATGGAGGAGTACGATTCCACCAATGTCAAAATTGCGTCCTCAACTTTAATTTTTAGCTCAACTGGGAAGTGAGCCGTGAAGGTCGGGAGGGTTTTTATTGAGAGGTTTGGTGTATGGCTGTTCACCAATTGGGGCGAGATCAGGAAATGGTCTAGGAATCCTGAACTTAACGGGAAAGTACGGGTAGTGGGCGTGAGGAGCATTAACCCTGAGTTGCTGGAGCTCAGCCAGTTCGCCAGCGTCCTACCGTTTTGATTCTGTTTTCCGTCTCCCCATTGTGGGTGTCTCACATTCAAGTCTCCTCCCAATATGGCCCCGTCGTATGATTCTGCTAGGATATTGATTTTTATTAGCTCCTCTTGTACAGCGGCCTGATAGCTGTTAGGGGGGATATAAGTGAAACCTAATAGTATGGAATTGCGGCGGTTATTTATGGTTAGATTGATGGAGAGGAACACATTTGGAAAGGTCATATTTTGGGGTGTGACTAGAGTGTATTTGATATTTTTTTTAATTGCTATGCCTACCCCTTGATTAAAGTCGTTTCGGATGAAATTGTATGAGTCTAAATGTACCACATGTTTACTTTGGAGGTGTGTCTCCTGAATGAAGGCGACTGAGCTGTTGTTTGCTAGGAGGATTTTTAAAAGTTCTATCCTCCTACTATTCTCTACAAGGGACGAAATGTTGAAAGTGAGGATTTTTAATTGCATTATTTGGATAGCATTATTTGGTTGAGCAGGTCCAGATATGCCAACCTCTTTTGTTGTATAGATCCCGCGTTTTTAATGTTTTTAACGAATGACTCCACCTTACTTAACAGCTCCGATACCTCTACTCCAAAGAGATCTTTGGAGATTTCCCAGAATTGATTGATGTAGTTCCCGTTTTGTGTACCCATGTTGGGATTGGGCATTGGTGAATGTTTTTGAGTTTGGAAGTGACTTGCATAGGTGACCCTGGGTGAAACCAAACCGCCTAGTGCGATACTTTTTGAGATTACCCTCGCACTTTCTTTCTTATTTTTGGCCTCTCTCAATTGCCTATTTTTTGCCTCAGTGTATCTGAGGTATGCCTCACACCCCCGGTAATTGGCGGGGTGATCTTTGCCACAATTGACACAAACCGCATTTGTGTTGTCACTCTTAACGAGCTGGCATTCGCCTGGGTTGTGTGCATTATCGCATTTAACGCATTTGTAGTTGTTTGCGCAATTTTTTGCCAAATGGCCAAATTGTTGTCACCTTCTGCATTGCAGGGCACCTAGATTTCCCCTTGGCTTCTCCCAGCTCACTTTTGTGTTAAAAATGTATTTGATTTTGGCAGTGTCAATGGCCTGTTGGCCTGGTTTCAGGCGTACTAATAATAGGTCGTACTTGAGCCCTTCTCTCTTAGACCTTATGGTCTCGAAGTGCGATACTTTTTCGATCGTGTTTGGAGTCAATCACTCCATCTCCTGATGTATCTCCTCCGCTGAGAAGTCACTTGTTAACCACCTCAGGATTAGGTTCTGCGTTCTGTTCTCTTTTAGAGTAAATGAGTACCACTGCACCACATCGCTTTTCCGGCAATCTCCATCAGCTCCCTGTGGACCCCCGCATTGTCTACAAACAGTTTAATCTTCCCACCTCTCAGATTCACAATTTTAAATCTAAAGTCTGAGTTTTTTGATCTAAGGTCCGTGACCAGATCTCTTACGTTGGTATTCATCAATATAATTGGTGGACAAAACTTACCATTTTTCCCTGACATATTAGTTCTCATGCCTCCTTCTGTGTTGATGTTGTTGTCTGATGTCGCTTTGTTGCTGGTGTTGGTGTTACTACCGCCTCCCCTTGATGACGCCGCTATCTCTGCTTCTGTTGTTTGTTCCGGAATCAGTGTTGCATACTTGGACTGTCTGTCTGGATTGTTGTCCCTTCCGTTCAAAACGAATTCTCCCAGAGTTATGAATCTATTTGTGTCGGGTGTTCCCTTGTTGGTATTTATGCTGTTTATGCTGGTTTCGTCTTTGTTCGGTGACTGCCTTCCGCGTTTGACAGTGGTCCATTGTTGGGCTTCACTTTGGCTGTCCATAGGTTCGCCATTTTGTTCTTCTGCTTGATGCCCTTGGTCAAGGACTCGTGCCGACACCATTTTGTTTGTCGCGCTCAGATTTGGCTCCGACTCGTCTTGATTTTTTGTTTTAAACTTTGTGAGGATTTGCGCCGCTCGGATTCCCCTGGGGCTATTTAAAATGAAAGCTGAATCACTGCTCATTGATTCGTTGTTTTTTGATTTGTAGTTTTGTGCCATTTTTGGTTTTTTCCGCATTACAATTACGGAGTTTACCGTGCGTGCACTGCGCACAAAGTTTGATCCTGTTTAACGTCGCTGGTGTGACGTGGTTTTGAAAAAAACCTTTATGAAATTATGAAGAATATGAAAAATATCTCGACGTTTCCAAGTCCAGCGTGATGCCGTGAATTAAAAATGGCGTCGACGATCTACTATTTAATTATATAAGAAAGTTTGTGCAAATGGAAATCAGTAAAAACGTCAATTTCACTAGTTATTGAGAATTCCCATGGAAGACTTCAACTGCCTCCGGTGTGGACAAATGCAATTATTCACTTTCGATAGGTTTCACAAAACTTTTTACCACTTTTACGAAAATCGTAGCTAGCTTTAGAGAAAACATATATTGGAGTAAAGGCTACGGAAAGTATGAAACATTTGAAAAGAGACGAAAGGGTATATTTTCGTTCAGTTTTCAGCTATTTCAAGTTTTAAAAAAAAACTTGCCAGAATTTTATTTTTTACATTGAATTGACGTCGGACATTTCAAAGAGATTTGATTTTAAGGATACATTATTTTCTATTCCTTCTTTTGTTAATCCATCAGAAATCAGCAGTTCAACACAAAATCAATGATGCCTGTGCTGAAGCGATTTCCAGTGCTTGAAAAGTTTGTAACGCTTCAAAAACTGAATGACGAGTGGCGATCTAACGCAATGTTGGATTTTGTTCGACATGGACTTGATGAAAGAGATAGTGCTGAAAACGACTTTGGTTGTTTAGATTTGAAAACAATGCGGAACATGGACAGTTTCCAAATTAAAAAATTGTCATATGCCTTTTACTTGTATTGTCTTTTGCAAATGCACCAGTTGAAAGAAAACAGTGAACTGAAAAACATAAAACTGAAAACAGAAACCGCATACATACTGATACTGTACACTCAGAGAAAAAAATAGTTATTTTTGTAACTATTGTCTTAGTAATTGGATAATATTCTACGAAATTTACGGAATGACTATTAAAGAACAAAAATAAGTTGAAAATAGTTAGAAATAGTAATATAAATTGTCAAAAATTACTATTGCTTAGTTATTGAATAATAAAAGCGTACGTCAAAAGTTCAACCATATTATAAATAATAAATTTACAACCAAAATAATCATAAGTATAACTATTTTTAACTAATAAAAATAGTGGCCACGATTCGGACTATGAAAATAGTCAAAAAATAGTCATTAATGACTATTTTTTTCTCTGAGTGTAGTATCTTTTATGACCAGAGAAGGAATTAAAAAAGGGGGTAGTTTGAAATTTGATCCATCAATGAAGATGTTAGGAGCAAAGATATGGCAAAAAACAATGATTGTATTTAAATAAATAAATAAAATTTATCGATTTTCTATTAAAACCTGTTTTTTTTTTACTAGATAATTGTGTGGGGATTATGTAGGGAATTGGATCTTTGTTCTCCCCAATTCGGGTAATTTAACATCGAATTTTGCGGAATTTAGGAGAGTGTCATCGGCAAAACTGACACTGTCCAACATGGCGAGGCGTATATGAATGCCGGGCTCACAACTGCACAAATACTGAATGAACAATAATATTGATAATTGAAAAATTACAAAAATTCATATATTAACTGACAACGGCTGGAATGATTATTTCGAACACTGCCAAATGTCCGTCCTCAGATTCTTTTATTATCATTGCAGCCATTATAATAGTGTCTCTTAATATTTAATTGTTTTAATTGTTTGTTCACAAAAAAACCTATTTTGAAACAAATAATTTATATAAATTAAATCTTTCGTATACATATCAAATAATATTTTTGTAGTGTTTGTTAAGAGGTTCCTCAAAAACTTTGAATTCGTAGCATTCTTGGTTCTTAACCGTATGTTTAACATGCAAGAACCCGTTAAGAGAATCAGTCTCAAGGCACGTGCATTTACTTTCACAGAATGAGTACCTTCCTAGCTACAGTGACAGAGCAATACGAGGATTGAAAAAGTATTCGAGGTTGGACACGTTGGTGTAGTAATGTTGCTCTAAATACTGTTTAAAGAGAACTAAAAATAACAATTTCATAATTTATTCCTATTTATATTTGTATCAAAGCATATTTTAAGTCCAAAAAGCGTGATTTAGGGTGGCACTGCCACTACTGGTCATTTTATTAAATTCACTTAAACTTAACACTATCAATATGCAAACGTCAATTTATGGCGAAAATTGTATTTACTTGTCGTATTATTTATTTTACATACGATAGTTTAATTGTTATTACAAAACAATCAGGTTTTGCATGAAAATTCGTATGTAAAAAAACCCTTTGCGTACGACAAGTAAATACTAAAACCGTTACTTAGAGTCTGCATAACAACTCACATCTCGGAAACTATTAATGGTAGGGCAAAACTGATAGCAGCAACAGAAATATCTCATCGGAAAATATAATAATGCATCAATATCAGAAAATGCAAAATTTGACATACGACAACTAATTTCTCAGCCGACTATGTGTCTACCATAGTGGGTGTATGAGAATCAAAAGTAGCACAACCCACTTTTCCGGTTCTGATGTAATCAGAAATCGACGATCGGGCCCCTATGGCAACTCCTTCCGTACTCTTGAGTTCGGTTGCCCGACGGCACACCAACAAAACTACATGTAACGGCTTGTCGACTTGTTTAGTCTACTCATTTGCCAACGGCATTGCCAAAGGTTGATGCGATTGGAGAGGCATCAGTATCTAAGTTTTTTTTGGAATTTATGATCTCACAAGTATCCTTGAAAGAAAGTCGCTCATGCCAGAGCTCGGTTTGCTACAGGATAAAAAAATAAATAAATAAATATTAGGCATTGACGGTCCATAGAGGGCCTAAAACCTAGCTTCTCCAACCACTTTCTTTGCGAAGTGGAAGGGACCTACAATTTTACGCCGAATCCGAACGGCAAATTTGAGAAGCTTCTCATGACAATTGATACTCTTGGATGTTTGTCAGACGTTCGCAAGAGGTGGGGCAGTGGAAAAAAACTCAAGATGTTACTTGGCCCCGGCGGGAATTGAACCGGCGACATTTCGATTAGTAGTCCGACACACTAAACATTGAGCCACTGCGCCAGACACTTGCTACAGGATCGCTGAAATGAAAACAGAAGGCCCCCTGGTATGCGGAGACGGCGTATAAAGGGGGTTTCATTAGCGACTTGACAAACCCAAAGCTTAACTTTTCTGAACATTTGGTTGCTAGAATTTCGAAGGCAACTAACATTCTCTGGCAGTGCCGTAGGATATTCAGCAGAACCTGGGGACTTAGTCCCAGGCTGGTTCACTGGATGTACACGTGCATCGTTAGGCCATACCTTATGTATGGTGCGATTGTATGGTGGGCTAGAGCTCACATCCTCAAATGTCAACTGACGAAGCTACCACACCTTGCGTGCTTATGCATTACAGGTGCGATGAGAGGAACTCCCACTGCTGCTATGGAAGTGTTGCTCTGTTTACCTCCCTTGCAGTTCCTTGCTGAGAGTGAGTCCAGAAAATCACTATACCGTATGTGTGTAGTACTTGGACGGCAGGTCAACCTCGGCGATGGGGCCAGAGGTGCTAGGTACAGAGCTTTCTATGACAGCCTACCTGGCCATCGGGGAGGAGCACTTGACGCTGTGTGCACGAAGCAAGTCTTTGAGCGCCGTTTTCAGGTCATCCTTCCTGAACGGCAGGAATGGAACAGTGAGCGGTGGAATGGCTTTAGGCCGAGTGATGTCATTGTATATACGGATGGCTCACTCATTGACGGTATCTCCGGAGCCGGGATCTACTCTAGAGACTGTCGGATAAATCTATCTGCAGCTTTGGGTAGACAAACAACTGTTTTTCAGGCAGAAATCTTTGCGATTGCTACTGCCGTCAATATCCTGTTAAGGAGAAGGATTAAGGGTAAAACCTTATCCATCTGCTCAGATAGCCAAGCCGCTATCAAAGCCTGTTCGGCTGGCTCTCTCAACTCAAAAATAGTTTAGGAAACCAAGGATAAGCTTAACCGTCTGGGAAGATGTAACTCGGTATCACTTGCCTGGGTTCCTGGGCACAGAGGTATTCAGGGTAAGGAAAGAGCGGATGGTCTGGCCAGGAAAGGCTCTTCAACAGCCTTCATTGGCCCGTAACCATCCATAGGATGCTGCTCATCCATCCACAAACGTGAAATGGCTGTGGCTCTACGCCAACAACATTCCGAATACTGGCATGACCTGGTCTCATGCAGGTATTCGAAGAAGCTAGTGGACGGTCCAAAAATCAGCAGAGCTATGTTTTTGCTTGGACTAAACAGGAAAGACCTGAGATCCTTGGTTGGTCTCGTCACTGGTTTTAGTCCTCTTAACGAGCACCTAAAGACCATCCACATTAGAGGCGGATGAAACGCCATCTCACTTCATCTGTGAATGTCCTGCTTTCGCCAGACCCAGGCTCAACACTATAAGTAAACAATTCGTCAACGAAGATGAGATGGGGGACTTAGAACTTGCTAATATCCGTCGCTCCAAGGCTACTGGCAGGTTCTCCCTCACTGACTCTATTACTAATCGCCAATAAGCAGCGAGCGGACAGCTATGCTGAAGTACAATGGACCACTAGGTCTAGTGCTTGTCATCTACTGATGACCCCACGGCACATACAATATAATACAATACAATACCCTTATAAAAGTTACCTTAAAAAGTTACACAGCGCGGGCCGAGAGATGTCGATGTACGTTGGTTTTAAATGTTTGTAAATTCTAATACGAAGAAAAGATAGAGCATGGTACAGCATTCCACATTCGTGTTGTACCGCTAAAGAATTTTTTTTTTGTATTTAATTGTACGGCCGAATACTGGCTTAAGGGTGAACTGATGTGCATTCCTAGCATGGCGGGTTTTGCGGTTGAAACGTTCCAAAGAATATAACTGGCTATTTTGTCTGAGCACTTATGGTGGAAATACTGATAGAACAACGAAAGTCAGGAGGCATTGCGACGATGACTACGAGAGTCAAGTGACTTCGTGATGTCTCGATCGCCAAAGAGTTGTATCGCTCGTTTTTGATTGCTGTCGAGTTGCTCTAAAGGTGCTATCGGTGCACCGGAACAGATATGAGCGTTGTACCCAAGCTATGGGCGGATAAACACCCTATAAATTGTAGCCAGATCCGAAGAGGTGAAATATTTCTTGTATCACTTCAGGAAGCCTAGACATTTCGCAGCGTTCCTGGCAATGTCGAATATATAATCATTCCAACGACTTTTTTTTACTTTTAAATTAATTTGCTAATGGTTATTGAATATCAACTTACAACTAGACAAAAATGATTAAATCTAACTTAAAATTAACAGGATACTCTTATTCTTGATTATTGTTCCTTATGCGGACGCCCTAAATTTAACGATATCTTATAATTATTGCCTTTCGGCCTAAAAACTATCTTACGAACTAATCTTACATATGTCTTCATCGAGAAAATATAAAGAAAAAACTCGGTATCATTATTAAGATTTTATATTTTTATATAAAACAAATTACAAACTACCTATTCTACTTACTTAAACTATTTAACGTATTTTAACTATAATTAAAATTTACTACCGAAATTCCGAGTCGGTGGTCGCAACTTTAAGAGCGTTAACGCCAATTTTCGGCCGTAGTTCTCGTCCCAGTAGAAAAACAATACATAATCTAGTGAAAAAATTTGAGTCAGAATATTCGCTGCTGCTGTAGAGGCGTCGTCGCCAACCAGCAAAATCAGTCGATTTCACGGCGTTCTCAAAAATTGGGCTTCTCCCAGACCGCATTATGGCGAATTTTGCGTAAGGATCTTGGCCTACACCCTTACAAGATCAAGCTGACTCAAGAACTAAAGCCACTTGATCATATGAAGCGACGTACGTTCTCAAATTGAGCTCTGGACATGATGGAAGAAAATGAAGAATTTCATCGCAAAATCATCTTCAGCGATGAAGAACATTTTTGGTTAAACGGCTTCGTCATTAAGCAAGATATGCATTACTGGACAGGTGAGAGCCCTCATGTGCTTCATGAAACAACACTTCATCCACAAAAAGTCACTATTTGGTGCGGTTTTCATGCCGGTGGCGTCATTGGGCCGTTTTTTTTCGTCAATGAAAATGGCGGTCACGTTACTGTAAATGGTATTTGCTACAGAAACATGTTGGAACGTTATTTCTTTGAACAATTGCATGAATTGGACATCAGTGGTATGTGGTTCCAACAAGACGAAGCCACAAGCCACACATCTATTTGCCGCCGAGTGATTTAAGGCTTCTAGTTTTTTTTTTTGCCACATTATATCATTGGTCTATGCCAACAAGCCGGCGACGTTAGAGGAGCTCAGAGCAATATTGAACGAGAAATAGCGGCCGTATCGGTCGAATCGAAATGTGCGGCTGAGGCATCGAAAATTGGGTTCAACGTATTGACCGCTGCATACGTTCCCGTTTTTTGAGATATCTTAAGTAGTGTGTATTTTGTTTAAAAAATAAGTTGTCAAGTCCTTAATGAAAGACCCTTTACTTACAACTTGAGACTCTCATAGGCATGCATTCTTCAGCATATGTTGTTCCACCTTAGATTAAAGATTTTATAATATAGTTTTCTCTCCATGGGTGAGGATGTGGTCCAGGAAGGGATTTCGTGGATTGTGCAAGTCTTACGCTCTTCAAAACAGTCTGTCTGCCATCGGTGCTCTTCTGACGACTATCGTCATCGACTGTGTAGTCCGTTGAATCGTTGCGATGTAAGCCTCCTCCCCGGCACCATCTAAGGTGCCTACCTCTTAACCGATGACATTGCTGACATGCCAGTAGTAGCGTGTATCCATTAAGCTCTAGGTAAAAATCACACAAACTGTGTCGGGTTGCTAAAGAAAACCGATTAAACCTATCAGACAGACCGCTTAAAACCTTATGTCAGGTTAATTTCCTAGGTTCATCCACTCATGTAGAGTAAGAGGGTTAATCTGGGAAAATATTTAGACCAGATAAGGTTCAATAAGCAGTTAGGCTCTTCCAAACCAAAAAAATCTTCCGTCGGAGACAGTTTATGTCCAGCTCTAACTCAGAGGGTATTGGACGGAATACTGTCGGTTTTGCTTTGTTTAGAGCAAGTTACAACTGGATTCAATATCATTGACCTGCAGACAGGTAAATGTGATTTATTTCCCCAACCCTGGCATTAGGCCTAAATCGTAAAAAAGTATCTGTCTTACATCATTTGTTCATAAGATAATTCAAAAACTTATATAGAACCATATCAGAGAACGGGTAGAAACAAGAATAGCTTTACACTCAAGTCAGTATAAGTACAGAGAGGGGAAAATGCACGGAGGATGCTCTTCACTGTTTTGTGAAAAGGATAGAAGAAGCATTCCAAAGAAGGGAGATTGGATTGAAATGCGATTTCATCGAGATTGACAGTGCTTTTCATAACACCAATTACGACTCGATTGCAAGGGCAATCAGCTGTAAAGGTATTGAAGATTCGATTTACCATCGCATCATAGCCATGCTGGAAAGTCGAATAATTAACTCCTCATTAATAGGACTGTCTGTGTCTGTGACGGCAGTCAAAGGATGCCCACAAGGACACCCTCGCTATCTTTATTAGTAATCAAAAGTCTATTAGGCAGTCTTCAGAGACTAGGATATAACGCCATTGGTTATGCTAATGACCTGGAGATAGTTGTGGTAAGCATATCACGACCATCACTGAGGTCATGTAGAATGCTTTACATGCATTAGAATGGTGTAATAATGAAGGAATGTCTATAAATCTCGGCTTTTTGAATTAAATAACATCATTGTTCGCATACTGTTTAATCTTTATTAACCAAATATCTGTATACTTTGTGAAACATGAACTTTTACACAAACCACAGTTTTGATTTGATGTTAACCATTTATTTTCTGTTATTTATTTTTATTTTTAACAATTTATAAACATTCATATTTTTCTTAAACCTACAAACAATAATACTAAAAATAATATTTATTTTAAGAAAAAAGCTGTAGCTGTATACAACATTCTAAAAATTTAAGTAAACAAATATCAAAACCATACAAGAAAAACTTGCAGCTAGAGCTAATTTTATTTATAAAAACTGTGCACAATGTTTTGTGCCACTTTGCGCAGCAGGGTTGGTAAGAAATATTTTCTGCTTTTAATAAGTACCTAACCTTATTAAGAACCTTAAAAACTTTTATTATATTTTTTTTTAACACATACCTAACGTCACCGTTATATAGGAATAGTTTGAGTTAAGATTATATAATGACATTTTCTACCTGCAGCATTTGAGTCATAACCGAACTAAAGGCACTCTCAATATCTGGTTTCCAGAAAAGTTAGAGAAAAACGTGGTGATGGAGGCATGTTCGACTTGCATTTTAAAGTTTGTCTAAACACCTTATTTTAATAGAAATTCAGGAAAACAAATAAGAGTTGGGAGCACTTTCGGTGCAGTGGTAACCTTATCTCCATTGGCGTCGCCCTGAACTTTTGCGTTTTATTATAAACATTTGAAAAGGTTAAGCAAGAGAGGAACATGCAAACAGGAGCTACTGCATACCATAACTGAAGCAATCATTTCCAGCAATCAGAATGTTGAACTCAAAAAGAATGCATTCTGTTTGATTAATCAGTATTCATTGAAGTTACTTTACTAGCATTAACCGAATGTATTCAATTATTCTAAGTCATTTTAAGTCTTTGAAGTCAGCGAAATCATTCACAATTTGCATGAAATTCAAAATATTAAGATGACTTGGAATGGCTCTGCATTCTGTGAAGTGGCTGTATCCAGTTTGCCAGAAACATAACAATTATAAATTTAATCCTCATCGCTTCATTTTGCAGTTTTTCAAGGCTGTCGATTTGACCCCGATTGCAGCATAAATGAAAACTTGACTACCTACTTAAATTAGGGACATCATGTCAAGATGCGAAGTAGCCCTTTCGATAATTTAAGATTATCGGAATGATTGTTATATGGTAACTAGAGTGAAGAGGATGTTATAAATGTGAAAATATGAGCTTTGAGAAGGTGTAAAAAGTAAATTATATATGTAGTCTTATTTCTGCGTTCTTTTTATCTTATATTTCACGATCAACTACAAACAGATATGTGTAAGACCAATGTGAAGTTATTTGTTAACGAATATTTCCACTGATCTTGCACAATTGCATCAGGTTGATGTTGTAAATAATTCGTTTAAAGATACCCGTATCGTATAAATTCTAGGACTACTATCAATTTAACTACCTATTATTCTTTCTATTGATTAAATAACGCGAATAAAGTGATTTCAAAGACTTCAAATAATTCAATGCATTCAGTGAATTTAAAGACTACAAATAATTGAATACGTTCAGGGAGTGTTAGTGAGTTCAATAAATACAGAGTGATCAAAGAGAATACATTATTTTTGACTTCAATATTCTGATTGCTGAAAATAATTTGTTCAATCATTACTTCAAAGCGAATGGCAATTTATTGTATTTTTTTACAAAGTGAAGTCATTTAATTGGATCGTATCCTCAATATTTCCCATGACTTCATTCTAAAAAGATTGCATTCTTTTACAGATCCATATATTAACAGCTTCCTTAACTTAGCCGCTGTGGTTAGGTAAGATTAGATTTGGAGTGGCTTTAAGCAAAAGTCAGATAGAGAAAAACAAGACACAATTCGACTAGTATGAGGTCCTATGTGATTATCAGAATACTTGATCAAACAGCAAGTAAATATAAATTCGATCTAATTATCTTTACTTTAAAAATGCTAACTGCAATCAATACAAATATGTAGGAAGTGTTAAAGATCCCCTCAGAGTAGTAAAAAGAGATTTTGTGAAGAGGTCCTTTTACGAGATGCAGTTTAAAAAGAGATACATAGCTTACTAAAAAAATGAAATGATCAAGTTGGTCAAATGATTGTACATACTATTACATGTTCTTCTAATCAATTTTAGGGAGTGTTCATCAAAGTATAATCTATTTGTTTAATTCATATACCCCCTTATCACAGAATCCGTCGGATTCGGAATTTTGCTACGAACTAAAAAAGATATTCTCACAGAATCCATCGCAGTGGAAATATTTGCTACAAATTTTGAGATTCTTGGAAAATGGTTTGACTGAATCCTAATTAATTAAGATTTTGACATTTATGTGTTTGTTACCACGAAATTTGGGATCCTTCGTAGCGGAATTCCGAATACGACGGATTCTGTGATAGGGGTGATAAAGTGTCTTGTCAAAGAAATGATAAAAATGTTACCACACGTCAAATACATTCAACTGTTGGTACAATTCATTTGGAGGTGCTGTGATATAAGGCCGAATTTTAGAATGTCCTGTTTAAGTCTTCAAATTTTGGAACATTTCAGAATGATAAATGATTATTTCCATAATGTAATCAGGTGGCAATGGTGCGATGGTAGTGTATTCACTAAAGTGATTGGCAGGTCGTGCGTTCGAATCCCGACCAGGCCCATGATTTTTATAAATTGAATACACACAACAAAAACTGATCTCCCTAAAACAATTTAGGCGCCACCTGTTGAGAAAAAAAATCCCATCGCACCAAACTTCTTTCCTATCCTTCTATTCTTTCAGTACGTAGCACCCAAAAATAGGCAATGAATTGCTGGGAGCTACTTGCGCAACAAACTAAATGCCTGCGCTGTGGTTTTACCATTATAAGGGTACTGTGCACTACAGAAAAAAGAAATCCCTTTAGCGCACGCAAATTATATATAAAAAAAAAGGTAAGGAGCATGTATGGGAAAGTGAAATAAAGTCAATTTAGCGTTATGTCACGGCACCCATTTGAGTTTTTTTTATCGCTTTTTAAGCATCTGTTTAAAAAAATATGCCAGAGTTATTTTTACAATTGAATGTTTATAATATACAAGAGTAGTCGTTCGAACGTTGTTTCGCATTAGCCTAAATTCGTAAATAAGTTTTTTTTCTGTTATCTTAAGATCTGAAATACAACATTTCATCGGATAGCCGGCATGCGTTGATGCACTTACCCGCTATGGATAGGTGCTAGTTGTCTGGCACACGCCTTTGTCTGCTCATTTTTTTGAATCAAACAGTGCCCGCTTCACGGGTTAAAGGGATTTCACCCTTTTCACCTCATGACTTAGCTAGTTTCTTAGCCAGAAACTTTCGCGGAAGTACAAATAACAACTGTACAAAGTTTTAACTCAATCAGATAAACGCTACACGAACGCACAGAAAACGAACACACAAATATTTATATTTATATTAGAACAAATGCAGTTGTGGATAAATTGATGTGCCGATTTTGACCAAACTTAACAGAAACATTCGGGCCAATACCGAAAATTGGCTAAAAATTAGATCTCAATCAAAGTGGTTTTTCAATCCATAGCATTAACACAAATATACATTGGTAGGTTCATTGGACATTTTATGTGAATCACCGTTCAGTTTATGTTCGGTGGTACAAGTGCTTTTGTTGTAACATATAAATTTATTATATGTACTAGAAAGTTTTTTCTTAAAGGCTAGGTAGCTACGGCTACGATATTAAAATTGAGCATGACCGATTGACTAATCGCCCGATTTCAGAAACTGTAGGTACCCAAACACAGATTTAAAATTGGTCTAATCGGCCGACCGTAAAATCGATCTTGCGCGGCTAGCCTTAGTGGAATGAAAAGCTAGACTTTAAAAAAAAGAACAGTTATCTTATTAAAAAAAATAATATTCAAAAATTAATTTCCTTATGGACATTTCACAGGTACCCAAATTTTTGGAAAATGATTTCTTCGTTTTATGCTAATGGTTTTCTTATCTTTTGTTTTCTTATTTTAATTAAAGTTTTGATAAATCATTGATCTTGCCTTTGTTTTTTAGCTTAATTTGTTATTTGTTTTATTAACAAACAGTTGCTTTTAATCTTAAGCTAGGTGAATGGAAAAAATAGTTCTTTTAAATACTTAAAAATGTTGTTTTATGGCTAGCGTGTACAAAACTTTTGCAACTTTAGCAGACGAATCGATTGAGGAAATATTCTGCAAAAATGTGATGGTACTTGGGAACATCTGTACATACAATTTGGAATATTCAAAAATGAAAGCGCATGTGAGTTATTCCTAAAACTGTAGTGCATAAATCAATCAAGTTCCATACATCTTAATAAATTAGTTATTGCCATTACAATTCCAAAAACCAACTGTTTAAACTATTAAAAATATATTAATATAATTACTCAAGTAAGAAACTTCTCTTTGTTTCGACCGGCTTAAAAAAATAATTTTAAACTCTTTGAGCTGGATAAAATTGCAACTGCGTAGCACAGCTTATACAGATCATGAGAGCTCACCAATGGGAGCATTTTGTAACCACAAATCATGAATGAAATTGTATAAATCATCACTGACAGCGACCTACAAAAAAAATTTAAGAAATATATTCACTTTAGTTGAACTTTGGTATTACCTTGTAAGGAGTTGGATTAAGTGTCCGCTTATGGTCATTGCGTACAGTTTTAAGTGATCTTTGTACTTTTTCCCGTACCTCCTCCAAAGTTGGTAGTGACTGCGTAATTTGTCCATTTTTCCAGAAAACTTTGAAAAGAGGTGTCACCTTAGTTGGAATAACGTAGGCACGCTTTGACTCTTGGAATGGATGACGACAAAGGACTTTTTGTCCGACTTCTGGTGCTGGTTCGGTGACTTTTTGTAGCAGGTCAATCAGGGCATGTCCATCAGCACTATAGAGTCTGCAAAGGATAATGGAAAAGTCGGGTTTGACAGATAATTTAAAAATCAAGTGATCATCTGCTTAAGAATCGGTGGGGGTGTTTTGAGTTAAAAAATGATATTTGTAGAGATTAAAGGCAAAATCATAATTTTGTGGCTGTACCTGTAAGCGCTTTTATTTCCTGGCATAGTGACCTTTTCCACATCTTGACTAAGTTTGATTCTCGCTTGGCCGTTTATTTCTACCAATTTGTAGACACATCCAAGTGCAGGTTGTCGTTGACACGTTACTAAAATAAGCCAATATCATTACGAAACTTATACACCGTCCTTTTCTAACAAACCCAAATGCGTTCCGATTCCAAAGCAATCAATTTTGTGTCCTTGCTCGTTCAGTGACAGAATCGTCTCTTCATTTATATCATTCGAAGCGACAATTTGAAGTGTATTAAACCATGGGACTTTAAAACGCTCCGCGACCTTAAGAAATGTTTGCCGTGAAAAGCATGACAAATAAGCCAGATCTCCAGAATCAATACGAATACCGATTGCTCTGTATCCCAGATCATTAAGTGCTAGTGCCACGGCGCAAAAATTAAGCAATCCGCTCCTAAAAATACATTTATTGTTTAATTTTACAAGAAATTTTCATTTAAAATCGAATAAAATAAAAAAACAAGAAAATTGTTAAAGGTTATTGCATTAAAAGTGTACGAAATTGATAATTGTAATTTTTGAGGCTATATTTAAGTCTATCCACAGGCTAGAAAGGACAGTATTAAAAAAAAAAAAAAAACAATTAATTCGCGATTACGAAACAATGTGTTTGGCATGGATGGGAGCAGCCTTAAGTTTTAAGCTGCATTCGAACTCCGAATTTGAGCTCGCTCAGGACAGTTATTCCTCGGTTGATAGTTTAAGCAAGATGTTCATAGGTACGCTAAACCATACATATATGCGGTTTTACAGACAATACCAACGGTCAGAGTCGGTGTTAATTTCAATGTGATGTCATAGGGGATAACTTGGGGCAAAATTTGTCTTTTTTTAGAAAAATTAATCGCAACAAATGCATAAAAATATAAAAATGAGAGACAAGTTCTCCTATACTAAAACTGCCTAACAAATCAGCAATACTCAGAGAAAAGGGAGAGTACGATAACTTAGGCGTCGAAAATTAATAACGGATTCTTATTGAAGGTTAAGATACATTTTTTTACCAATGTAGGGGAGGATCTATTCCCCCCGTTAAGGCGGTAGGGGCAATTTTCTAATACTATAACTTTTTTCGCCTTAACGGGAGGAGATATACCATTCTCCTCTCCAATTGTAGATAATGCTGTATTATACCCCTCTACAAAAGTCCCGGAGAAAAATCTCAAGCTAAAGTTCAGTACCTTCGATCAAACTTATTTTAACACTAGCTGTCCCGTGCTCGCCTTGCTTCGACAGTCTGCCACTTCTCAAATTTAAAACAAAATACTTGCTGATAAGAACTGATAAAGAAAACGTCGAGAGTGTCCCTACTCATTATATGGATATACTCTGAGTGTAACTCCCTCTCAATCTCATTTACATTTCATACCCTATCTTTTTCAATCCCATGGCCATGCGCCATGAAAAAAACAACACAAACTGCAAAAGGTGCATAAAAAAAAGAAAGAAAAAGCATATTGCACAAAAGGTACAGGTAGAGAAACAGATTTGTGCCGCACACACACACAAATTTTCCTCCACTGAACGCCGGGAAAATCCAACGATCTAGCTTCAATCGAACATTTTACTTTTTTGAATTGTATAAAATTTATAGTTTAATACTTATTGTTCCACTTCAGGATAACCTACAAAGATGATTTATATCTTAAAACCTTTGTACATAATTGAACTTTATATAAAAAAAATCCTATTCATTTGGATGAGTCATTCCAAAGCTAGGAGCTAGAAAGCATTCGAGAGTTACAACTTTTCTTAGATATCAGCTTAGATCTCCGCTTCTGGACAGCGGATGAAGCATTTTCCCACGGTAAAAAGTAGCCTATATCCATTCTCAGGCTCTAGACTATCTGTATACCAAATTTCAAATTTAAATAAAGTAGTTTTGGCGTTAAATCGAGACAGACAGACAGACAGTTACTTTGGCATTTATAATATTAGTATGGATTTCACGTTCTTACATCATTAATCTTAAAGCTTATGATTGTTAAAACAATAACATTAATCTTAAGACAAGCTAAATTCTTAAATAAATAAAGCAAAAAGTTGACTTCAGAAACGCAATCTTCATTTAGTTATTTATCATTGAATCAAGACGAAACAATCCAAAAATCAGATTCTCCGGACTGCATAATTTTATTTTCACACACATGAAGAATGAAATCATAGTGCATAGAAGGATATATTCTTGAATCAAGCCGAACTATCTTAAACTTGCATGAGAAAGAACTTGTATAAGAATTAAAAAAATCATAATACAAGAATATATTCTCGAACCAAGACGAAACAACCTTAAGCTTATTTGCAGTATTTTACGTGCACATACAACTTAAAACACATCACGTGCTTGCTTTGGTTTGCAATTCTGTTTATTTGTTTAATTGCTTCGGGCGCATCTTGTAAGTAAATTTTTGTTTTATAAAACGCAAAAAGTGGTCGATATGAACGAAATACATAATTGAAAGCGAATAAACTTTTGTGTGAGATGTTCCGATAACCACTTGATTTAATTTAATAGCAAGATCATCGAATATTACAAGTGTTCTCCGAAGTTGAAGAGGACGTCGGCAAATCCCAGCTCAAGAACCTTCTGCAAAATGTCACTACAGATTTTTCTTGATATTTTGCAGGAAAAGTTATTGTGAACGTTTTCTTAACAAACTCACTATAAATTTTATTAAACTCATTAAACTTGCAAATGTGACTTATAGGTGCTTGCAGTATATGAACAACGACATGCCACATCTTTGACCTTGTATCGAATTTCCCGAAAAAATTGTTCGCCTAAAAAAAAATTGAGATACGTTCATCTGCTTTTCATTTCTTTCACGAAGAATTGTGATCAGTTTTAAAGGGATTGCATTTCACTGCCTCCCTACTGGTCATCCTGTGGGGTTCGCCTGTTTGACCTCAAAAAGTATCGGCAGGGCTCCCGATATCACTTCGTCACTGAGGCCAATCAAATGCTGGTGTTGTTTTTTGATCTCGCCTTCGAACATGACAGTACCAACTGAGCCGGTCACACTCCATTTTCTTTGAGATAGGTTCTTATCGACGTGAAAGCTTCCTCGTCAGAAGTAACGGAAGTACAGTAATGGAATTTGTTTTTCTAGGTGTTTCTTTTTTTTATAGCCGTGATGTGCGTAACTAGGTTTTTCTTAGTTTGTGTGCATTTTTTTCATCTTGTCATGTTACGTGTTGTCATTTCATCGTGTTCTATCAACAAATGGAGAATGGATCGGTTCATCAAAAAGTGAGGTGTGTACTTAGACTATTCAAATGTTAATTTTTAGGTATATTTTACAGGAAGAGGTGGACAAATATATTTTGGTCTTTAAAACTTTTAACAATTTTTTTTTTACTAACTGGGCACAGAGGTTAGTGTGTTGGGCTACTAATCAAAGGTCTCACTTTCAAATCCCACCGGAGCCATCTTAAAGTTTTTTTTCACTGCCCAACCTCTCGCGAACGTCTGACAAATATCCAAGAGTATCAATTATCATGAGAAGCTTCTCGAATTTGCCGTTCGGATTCGGCTTAAAATTGTAGGTCTCCCCCATTTCGCACAAACGAATGGTTGGAGAAGCTGGGTTTTAGGTTAATGCCTTTATTTTTTTTTTTGATATTTCTTGTTGCAATTATAGTTTTTTTTTTATTTATTATTGAGGTTTTACGTTTATAAACCAAGAGCCCGAAGTAATTTAATATTTTAAATCGAGTGGTATATCTAATTTTAAACATAAACATAAAAAGCTTTATGCTTAAAATTGTACAAGGACATAATTTATGCTGTGATTTATATGTTATGAAGCATAAGGACTTTATCGAAAAAATAATGTTTTTTTTTCTAAAAAAAACAGCGCTCCCAAAAAATTCTTAAGATCGCGAGTGGCGACGGTGTAGAGGTTAGTGTGTTGGCTTGTGATCCGTGCGATGCAGGTTCAATCCCCGTAGGGAACAACAACATACACCATCCATTTATGGAGAGAAACGAATGACACCTTGTTTTCTCCAACCTCTACACCAAAAGAGGATTTCACACAAGCCAAACGCAACATTCAATTAGCAGACAGTCAACTGAGCACGCTGTGGTAAATGTAAAGTCAGAGGAAATGCCGAAAATAACAAAAGAGGACGGCCAAGTATTAGCAGATCAAGGAGCTATACCAAAATTAAAGAGAAGTTCATATACCTACGGGGCTGTTCGATCTCAAAATTCAAATTATTTTTCAACATAGTCTCCTTCCAGGACGACATTTTTCCAAAACGGTGGAAAAGGTATTTGTTGTATCGATAATTTCATCACTCAATGAAAATCTATTTTAACCGAATCATTTCTTCTAATTTGGAAACAGGAACCACTCACAGGGAGCTTAATATGGAGAATGGGATAGGGAACAGTTCAAAGCGCAATTTAGTTCAGTTTGCTGTTGCTACTGCGGACGATTGACCTATTGCATTGTCGTGATGAAACATCACGTTTTTCTTCTTCAAATGTGGCAGCATTTATAACAATTCTGCATAAATTGGCAAAGTACGGTGATCGTTTTCCCCTTTTCTAATTAGTCAATGAAGAATACCCAGTGAGAATCTCAGAAAACCGTTGCCATGACTCGAAAACGACGGAACCGTTATTGCCTTTTTTAGCACGTTCTTATGAAGAAGTTTGCTGTTTTGATTGTTCTTTTATTTATGGCGTGTAGCGGTGTATGCACACTATGAAACGCCGACAAAATGTACGTGAATTGCTCTTGAAGATATCTAAACACTGGTTTTTTTTTTAATTTTAACCCGATTCCGTTTTTGATTGACCGCAACAAACGCCGACAAACTGTTTTTTTTTTTAAATTTTAACTCGATTCTGTTTTTGATTAACTGTCAACAAACGCCGATCTAATTCGTCTACGTCGTCCACGTCTAGAAAAAAAAAGATTTCAGAACAAATCCTCAATGAGATATTTTATCAAAGTCAATGACTTTTCAAACCGCCCTCGTACCTAATCCACAAAAATGAAAATTTCACAAACTTGGATAAATACAGACTGATAAGTCTTCGTCCACATCTCTTAAAACTCCTAACAAAGATCTCCACGAAAGATTGAACTCGATCGATACCAGCCAAGAGAACAAAAAAGCTGGATTCGAGATTTTTTTTTGTGTTATTTATATGCACCTGTCGGGCCCATTCCTTCTGCTTCCAGGAGGAATGGGACAGACTATGTTATGGAATGGGACAGACTATGTTATGGAATGGGACACGAATATCATGTTTAGAAAAAAATGGTTAAGTCCTAACATCCGTTATTCTACAACAAAAAATGACAGAACAAGGTTAAATGTTCCTTCGGTTTATTAAACAAACCAATAATAATTGAGTTGTAACAAAAAATGGTGAATATAAATAAACTAAGCTTGTACAATAAAAAAAAAAAATAACAAGCAAGAAAATAAAAATGCAATAGGTATGTATGGCATGCATTTCACCTAACTCTGATGATCCCATCCCTATGCATATTGAGCTGAGAAAGTGAACTAAAGATAAAAGTTTATTGTGCAGGGTTAGTGGCCCTCCCTCCTCATTATCCTGTAAGTTACTTTGAAAAGTTAATAAAAATTATCTTCTTATTGCACACAGTTTACAAAATCTGACTTTATTTGCTTTATAATAAGTCTACACAGCAATTAAATTCATTTCTTTGGATAATGCGTTCAATCATTGATTTGTTTTTAACTCAAAGTTGACCCAAAGATTTTGCGTTTTTGCACAAAATAACTTTTTTTTACAGTCGATTGTGGAACTTGCACACAAGACTTGCTTTCTTGATCGGCGGATACCTACCTATAAATTATTATTGTGATCAACAGAAACAAAATAAAGCAGATGGTGTTGAGGAAAAAGCTAATATCCCATTCCATCTGTGCCCCGTACTTACCAACTCTTCCCTAATATTTTTGACAATAATAAAATAAACTTGCAAGTTTTATAATATGACTAATTCTTCAAGTTTATATGAAAATGGTTTCTCCAGCTTTTTCCTAGTTTCTTTTTTTATGCAAATAAAAACATTAACATATAACATTCACAAAAATGCAATAAAAACAGTGTAAGTTATATATTTTAAAAATCATTTTTCATTAAAACTTAGAAAACCATACATTGTTCATTATTAGAAAACTAAATAAACGCCCTGCAGATGCTGGGGAATAACAGCGAAACGTCGGGAAGAAATGTATGCTAATGTTTTTATAAAAAAGAAACTTGCCCGAAAAAAAGCTCGAAAACCCATTTTCATAAAATAAACTTTTTTTTTATGTCACAATCGACCAACTTATGGGCAAGTGAACACATTTATGTATTTGTTGAAAGCAAAATTCATATCACCCGCTAACTGCTTGAGAATACTTACAAGTACAATGAAAGTAATTAGTATTTCGCGTAAGCCGCTGATTTTCAATGCTATCAATCTTTACGGCTTATTTATGTTTCTAAAAATGCTATCCTCCTTACGTTCTCTATAGAGCCCTACATACGATCAATGTTGCTTGTTAATATTACTTGAATGAGTCCTCTTTAAAGCAACATTGATCGTTTGTATGGTCTTCAATGTTCCTGTCAAGTAACATGGAGACATCGATGAAAATCAATAACGATTTGGGTTTCTTCAATGTTTATTGATCGTCTGTAGGGTGCATCAATATTACTTGTCAATGTTGTTATTTGTGAAAGAAGAATGCAGGCAAATACAAGGAATTGTTAATCCTCATTGGCACTTATGAATTGACTGAAAAGGATTTAGGCAAAAATATTGTCAATTTTCATTGATGCGTAAGAGCCAATGACGTCAATTCGTCGTCGTTCACAGCAATTAAACCTCAAACCTATGCTTTTTTGTTCATCAATGTTTCCTTACAAAAAATACTTGTCAAGTAGGGCACTCATGCCCATGCATTTTGGATTTTAAGTTCTGTCATTTGAAAAGGCAAATTTATTCTACCTCAGTGCAACGACTTGCAGGTTGATCAACCGGAGACATGCGCTGGTGCCGAAACTGGGGCACAACATTTATGTAAAATAATCTGAACATTGAATGCTACAATATGTAAGTATTGTGTCATTTCCAACCCAGCCACTCTTACAGACGGTAAATGAAGAATTTTCGTATGATTATTTTCATGTGTTCAAAGAAAAGTTTGTAAAAAAAAAACATTTCGTTAAAATAGGTATATGCTTAGACCGAGTAGGATTCTTATGTCCACAAACATCAATTGTCCACACACACAACTACTGTCCTTTACAGCCTGGGTTAGCAATTCAATCTGAATTCGTTTTGTTTAAATCTACTGTCGTCTTGAAGTGTTAATAAGATTTATTTTATATGACTAATAAAATATTGCAATATCCTAAAAAATTCAAATTTAATTTCACGCTTTTATTTTATGTTAATCTACGTGCTTTGCTTATATGTATTTAAAATTGAATAGCTATTCAAAATGTCCTCTATAAAGGCCAATTAAGCCATGCAGTGTGCTCTCTCGGAAAAAGATTGATTTAAAAAAATAACAAAATATGTTAGATAAGATGAGTAAGAAACTTATGACTTTATGAAAAAACAAAGACAATTCTTTTTTCTTTAAATATAAATAAAATTATTCCATGAGATTTCTGAACGTGTGAATATTGACTAAGTACTTATCAAAATACCATACGAACATGTGATAATATTAGGACGAGGACAAGTAAGCAATTGGAACTTCCAAAAAATAACATTTAAGAAAAACGTTAAACTGTAAATCAACAAGTTGGGTAAAATTATATATGAAATGGATTTTTTTTATATTTATAAATTTATTTTTCTTTATTACATACCTCTGCCAAAATTGTGCCGGGAAGTCATTTTTGTTAAGATTTTATTTAAAAAAATAAAAATAAACAAAAAAAATGCATAAAAATAATACCAATCGTCACAAAAATTAAAATAACCAATTAAACATAAAACATTTGATTAATATTTGCAAACAAACAAAATTAATAGTTAACAAAATAAAAATGCACCAAATAAAATGTGGAACAAAGTGATCCCTGAAATTCTTAAAAAAAAATAACACAAATACGAATACGTAGTGCCTTGGCATAATAGTAACGAAAATGGGAATTGTATGGTAATATAAAATCAGAGTTTAAAGTAAACAATATTTACAGGAAAAATGTTAGCTAAATTTATGTCTTCGCCACACAGAACGCGTTTATAACGCGCGATGTACGCTGCCGTGAGGCTATTTCGATGCAGGATTTGACCGCCGGGGAGGGGAGCACTTTGTATAAATAATATACCGTTATCTCTATTATCCGCCACCGATGTCGAATTTTTATTAGCCGTGCTACGATCCCGGAAAAGCAAACAAAATAATTCTGAATTCATTTTTCTATTTTATAAAACAAAAACAAAAAAAACTATTGAAATGACATTTAACGGGCGTTAGGAAATAATCTGTAATTTTATACAACGCCACGGTGAACGTTGAAAATGTTGAGAAAGCTCTCTGTGTGACCAAGGATGTGTTTTGCAGTTAAATAAAACGCGGCGACGAAACGCTGCGTTAAAACGCATTCTATATGGCGAAGCTTTTCTATATATTTAAGAAAAAATGTTGGGCCACTATCACACGAGATCCTTCTTCCGCAATAACATTTGCACCATTTGGAGGCGAAATTAGTATTTTCTTTTCCTTTACGGAAAGCTTATGGCTAGGACTAAAGTGATCGAAACCCTCCCACTTTATGGCATCCCTATACTCATGAGAGCACGCGAACAAATAGGCTTCGGTGTGTTTGCGGTCACACGGAAGCAAACCTTTGAAAAGACAAACGAAATTCTAGTCGAGACTACCAAGCTTTTCAAACTTAAAAGCTACATATGATAGCATTTATCATCAGGAGCTCTACATGGCGATGTCCGAATAAGGGATCACTGCAAGGGATTACCCAACTGTGAAACTTGAAAACACGTGGTGTAATTTTCAGTAATTTGCAGAAATCGTATGAAAAAAGCTCTTCCGAGTTATTCCAAACTTGTACCGGATTTCGGAAACGAGTTGCGATCTTATGTGACTTCAATATTGTTCTGAAAAAGAAATCGTGCATAGTAGTCGTCTATACATAAGGCAATACCTCCAATATATTCGTCCAGCTCCGCGAGTATAAGGACGATGTCGGCGCGGCGCCGAAAAAGGCAAGTCATTCCATCAGCTGGGAAGGTTATGGTTGCAGTTTCTCTTTGAAGGGAACAATAACTGGCGAATACTATCTCAACTAATTGGACTATTTCAACGAAGACTTGAAGAAAAATCGACTGCATTTGGCAAACAAAAAATTAATCTTTCATCAAGACGACCAGTAGATTGAAAATCCACAAAAGCGATACTAAAAGTTAATAAATTGGGATACGAATAAGAGCGATTTCGAAATCGTGAGACTTACAAAAATTTGCATTATTTTATACTTTCGTAAATGTCGACAATTTGCAACCAATCAACTGCATATAAAATACCAGCATTAAAGCAGATAAAAAATATTGAACTTTGCAGATTAGCGTGTTTTCGAATTCGCCTTTTCACTGTCATGTTGTTTAAGAACACAAATTCATTAGAATAACTGCCGCCTGCTTGTCAACTGCGTGCAGAAGGTATATAGGTACATATTTCCGATTTGCACGCAAAAAGCAGGCATGTGGTTGTACTTTTAGATAACTACGAACGCATCCGCCGTCCAGAATTAGCCCATGCGATGATTTTGTGTTTACGAATTTAAAAACATTTACAGCTGAGAAATTCAGCTAAAATTAGGTCATTGCGAAATGAGCAGATCGAACAATATGAAAAATGTTTGATTATTGTATGATAATTGTGAAAACCATACAATCGTATGTGTTGCATGATGTTGTATGATCTGACAAATAGGCCCCTGATGTGGAATTATAAATTGTATTCGTAATAAAACTCGTATTGGCAATGTAAAAATGGAAGAATTGGCTGCAATGTTAAACATTGGAATTGGAGCGCCTCTATAATTTAGAATTTATTCTATAATTAAATTTAATTTATTAAATTTAATGAATTTAACTCGCTTGTCACTACATTGAGTAAGCTTGATTTGAAGTTAAATTTAAATAACAATCGTCTTCTTCCTTAGCGGCGAGGCTATATGATCATCATTAAGAGTCATAACCCTCCCACTTTACTACATCCCTACTGGTCCGCCTGTATAGTTCGCCGCATTTATGTGATTCAGGAGTTTTAAGGCCTGCCTATGTTTTTCGATTTCGACACGCGCATGTTCCTATTATCGCTAAATGATTGATCTTCCCATTACAATAACGGTGATCTCCAGTCATGCCAACCTACGAATTCGCATGCACACTTTCAGTTTCCAGAGTTTAAGAAACGTGTCGCTAGGCTCACATGAATAGCAATTGTCCAGATGTGATTTCTACCCTTAGTCGCCTTTTACGACAAGTGCTGATTTTTTTAGTGGCGCTGCAATGATATTCTTAGAAAACATTTCAAAATAAAAATAAAAAATAGCAAAATAAATATAATACCAAACAATGCATATGTACTTAAATTAAAAAAAAAAACACATAAACCAAATAGAAGTATTATCACCTCGTTTTGTGAAAGCATTGACGTATGTGAACGCATCGTTCCTTAGTGTTTATTTTTGTCAAAGTTCGATTTGCCGCTTGCCAATTTGTGTGTATGATACACCTTACAATATATTTTATTTCTTATGATTTTTTTTTATTTATCAAACCCAATAATAGTATTAATAGTATACACAAAACCACATGAAAATATGCAAGGAAAAATCATAATTATAATTGTTTAACATATGAAAATGAATTGTTTATATTTGTTTCGAACAAAAACCCAGCGTCATGCACATGTTTATTTAATTTTTTTTAGAATAAAGAAAAGGAATTACAAATTATGTTTATGTACGAATGGATACTTATGCCTAGAAACTAATCGGAAGCGCTTGCCTAAAATTACCTGAATGACTTCTCGACATATTTTGGCAGATATGCAGTATTTTCGACAGAATTCTTTAATCCATTCTTAACACAGTTCGTTATTGATTTTTGATTTGGCTCTGGGATAACTCCTGGGATAACGACCTTCGTATTATTATTCGGAGAGTTAAATTTCTCTTTGGTATTTGAATAGTGTCCGTTGACATTGGAATGCCCATTGGATAATTTATTCGATGTGGTTGTTGCTGCTGTTCCGTTCATAGGCTGACCTAGGACAGCGCTCTTCACAGGAATTTTATTTGAGCTATTTATAATGTGGCTGCTAAAAGAGATATAGATATTGTTAGTGTTATTTATACTTATTTCATTAAGTCTGCAATCTGTTTGGTAATGGAATATTCGATAAACTCCAATAAAGGAGATGGCAAAACAAATTTTGATTGTTTAACTTGGTACTAGTAACCATCGAAGTACACTGAGCAACTCTGTCTTAGTGAATCAATTACGGTTCTTCCAAGTTGTAGAAAAATTTAAATAACTTTGCGTAAAAATATGTTTACGCTTTCGACAAGAAAGAAGAACAAGAATCGTGAGGATGAGAGAGCGTCAATATAGACAATTCCAGTTAAAGCATTTGCTTCTACGACTTTGCTCAAACAATATCGCGAAACAACTAAGAAACTCTCAGTTAGACATAAGAGGGGGTGGCGACGGTGTCGAGGTTAGCGTGTTGGCGTGTGACTCTTGCAGTGCAGGTTCAATCCCCATGGGGAAGAGCAACATACGCCACCTATTAATGGAGAGAAACAAATGGCACCTTGTTTTCTCCAACCTCTACACCAAAAAGGGGATTTCTGCTGAGTGCTCTGGGATTTGGATTTCCTTTTTTAAATTTCAAAAAAAGAAGACATAATCTACCCTTATATAAAACGGGATGTTTCACAGGTTGCCAACTCAATTGATCTTCATGAAATGACGTATTATTAGCAACTCATTCTTTTTTAAAATAAGCCTGCCTTTAAGCAACATTGTTTTATGGAAATGAACGTTTTGTTCTTCACAAAATTTGTAGACAAAGCCCCTTTACCAATTCCGCCATCCAACGTTTCATGACACACCCATTTTTTGGTGTGTTTTTTTTTACTTAAATATCAAATTGTTTATAATTTTGGTATAAAAACAGACAAAGTTGCTAAAAAATGAGTAAAGAACAAAGCAATTGTGTCGGATTAATGTCGCATCCACTTTAATGGAAAGGTTTAAACGGGGATATGAAAACACTCGAGTGAATCCAGGCGGGTCTGCTAGTATAATTAAAAATAATAAGAATGTACCCAAAACTAGAAAGAGAAAGTTAAAGTTCTATGCAGGAGTGACTTCAGAGTCATACCATAGAAGGGGTTGCGGAACGATTATATTCCAAGTTGACCAAACGCCATTCTAAGGTGATTCAGATAAATATCTGTATTAATGCCTAGTCCTAGTAGGACTAGGCATTAATTTCCAATTATTTTATGAGCTGTAAAAATAAGTAGATAAAGGTTTTTTAATGATAAAATTAAACAATGTTTTTTTTTATCAATTAGTAGATCCTGCATCATCCGACAAATGCAACAACACCAGCACTTGATTAAGCCCAGTGTAAATTAATCCGAAACCAGAAAGCCTGCAGATGTTTATTGAGGTTAAACCGGCGAACGCCACAGGCCACAGGCGGACAGGCGGTAGGGATGCAGTAAAGTTGAAGGGTTATTATCCCCTTAAATCTGATCATTACTGTCACAGTTTAATTCTGATCATAACTGTCACAGTATAAGTGATACTACCTACCCACTTGTATTAGTTAAGAACTGATGAATAAAGCCAGTTTTAAAGAGTCATCGTATATAAATGACATGATGTCAGATTTAAAAGAAAAACATTCTGAAATAAAAAAATGGCAACCGGGGAAAACCAGTGAAAGTGTTCAACATACATAATTAAATTGCCCTACATAGTGGAAATTTACGCACCTTGGATTTTAAATCTACAAACTTATCAGCGGCTTTGGTACAAACGGTTAAATTTTTTTTTTGCAGCGCATGACTTGTTGGATGCTACAGACATAATAAAAAATCATTACTTGTGCATCATTCAGGAGCAGACTGCTTCGAAAAAATTCAATCGTTTGATATAAGTGAAGAAACTACGAACCATGAAAAATTTGTCAAAAAATTCGACCAATATTTTGTTCCAAAGTCCGTTATAATACGTAACGATTGAATTTTGTTCTCGTCGGCAAAGTCATGTGAATTCAACACACTTAAAGACGAATTGGTAAGAGATTTCCCAATATTTCGTTCGAGAGAAGTTATACAATAATCTAAAATAAATCTGGAAGAGGTCATCCAAATTGCAAAATCACTCGAACTTGTTAAAGACCAGTGAAAAGAGTTTATAGCTCCTGGAGGAACGGGAGACAACCGCAAAGAAAATGAGTTCATCGGAGTCATTTAAGAAAAAACAAGAGGGCATCAGTGGCATAGGCAGATAAAAGGAGAAAATAAAAAAAATTTAAACTTCCAATATAAAGCAAGACAAATGCAACAACAGAGTAACACCAATGTATAGAGTAGGTGTTTAAAACGGCACAAGTGGAACGATTCTCCAGCATGAGGAGCAGTTTCTCATACGTGTAACGGGAGAAATCACTTTGCGAAATTGTGCTGAACAGCGGAAGACAGAAGAGTGCACAATTTAGAAGAAGCATCACAGTCATTAGAAGAAGAGCAGGCAGCCGATTTATTTGTATTTACAAAGATGCCAACAGGAAACACATGGAACGTAGAATTGGAGATAAATAGAACAGGTATAAAAGCACAAGTGAATACAGCTGCAGAGTGTAATATTATGTCACTTCAGACATTTACATTCCAACGACCTTTCGCATGAAAGTGGTTGGAGAAGCTAGGTTCAGGCCCTGTATTAATGTTAAGGCCTTATTGTGTGTCAGACATTTAAATAGTTAAATTTAAAATAAAGCCTTATTCGATTAACTAACACAAACTTATTTACATTTTCTGGTTAAAAACTTAGCCTTCGTTATAGGTAAATGCTTATAGAACTCTGTCTTTAAAAGCAAAAATGTTTCATTCGATTTTTATATCATGAATATGAATGGTAAAACTGTCATTGGACTAGAATCGTCTGTGAAATTAGATTTGGTTTCTCTTAAAAATATTAATTCTGTTCAAAACTGTGAAGTGAAAAAGCCGCGAATATACTTATTGAAAATTATGAAGAGGTTTTTAATGGTTTAGGATGCTCTTAAGATAGCACTTCATTTTGAAAAAAGGAACTTAAGGTAGAATTGAAGTTGATGGACAAATTCGGAGTTATTGTACCTGGCCTCTTGGGAAAATCAAATGGTAAATTAAGACTACGCCTTGACCTAAGGCGTTTGAATAAAGCAATTATTAGTCCTTACTTCCTTTTTCTAGATCGGCTCGACTGTCAAATTCAAATATTTTCACATGCTTAGATGCTAACAGTGCGTTTTGGACAATACCCTTAAATGAAGAATCATCAAAGCTTTGCACTTTTAATACATGTTTTGGCTGATATCGCTTTCTACGACTTCCATATGAAGTTAATGCTGCTCCAAAATTATTTCACTCCAAAATGGTTAGGACATTTTCACATTAAAAAGTTTTATACCAGGGGTATATGTGTTGTCACCACTCACGTATGAGTGTGAACTTATTTCCAATTCAAATGTTCCTTCAGATTTGAAGAATAACAAAAGAAACATTATCCCTCATGTTATGATATGTAAATGGTTTTTAATTTTTTTTTTATAATAAGCGCGCACTAAAGGGATTTGTTGGGACCCTTATAATGTATTAGCCACACAGCGCGGGCGTTAAGGAAATTAGGGTGAGAAGAAAGGGAGAGATGCCGATGCACGTTGGTTTTGAATGTTTGTAGGTTATAATGTGCAGGAAAAATGGAGCGGGGAAGAGCATTCCACATTCGTGTTGTACGGCCGAGGAAAGATGCTTTGAACTTCACTGTACGTCCGAACACAGGCTTGAGGGTGAACTGATGAGCATTGCTTGCATGGCACGCTTATGCGAAACAAAAGCATGATATGTATTTGGAAATGGTCTTACAGAAAGCAAAAGAAATATTTCTTAGATTAAACAAAACCAAGTTGCAGTAAGAGGGATGAACAATATAGGTTATATATTTAATGAATTTAGAATTCGACCCGATGATGGTAGCAAAATAAAAGTCATAAAGGAAATGCTCCGGCCTAGTAGTGTGAAGGATCTGAAACGATTTCTAGATATGGTAAATTATCTGGGATCTTTTGTTAAAGGTTTAGCTGTTGAAAACGAAAATCACTGGGGTGAGAGACATAAACTTTTTTTAAATCTTAAGACAATGATTTCAAAAGCTCCAATCACAGTTGATAGCTGTAAGCCTATTAAATTATCGGTAGATGCTTCCCAATCGGCTGCTGGGGCTTTCCTACAGCACTAAAATAAGCCAATTGATATTGCATCAGTTGCCTTAACGATTTGTCAAAGAAATTATGCACAAACTGAAAAGGCTCCTTTTTGGCTGTTCTAGGTTCCATAAGTTCATTTCTGGAAAAGACATTTTAGTAGAAACTGACCACAAGCCCCTTATACCAATCTTTAAAAAACCTTTGTATAAAGTTCCAACACGTCTTCAAAGAATTATGCTAAAATTACAAGTAGTGTACAAGTCAGGAAAAGAAATGTTGGTTGCAGATAACTTATCAAGGTCACCACTTTCGGAAAAAGCTTGCCCTGACTATGACAAAGAACTGAAGTTACACTGTAATATTGTGACTTCGTGTCTTCCTATCAGTGACCTTAAATAAGATCAAATCCGTAACGATTCGCTAGAAGATGAGACTATTATGAAACTTATACTACGTACTTACTTAAAGGGCTCCCGACCCGTGAAGAGTCTCTGCCTGAGACACAGCAGCCTTCCATCCTCTACGATCCCGTTATGAAACTTATACAGTACTATAAACAGGGATACTACAGAAAATACCCTACATCTGGGTGTTATCCCGGGGTTGTAGTATTAAAATGTTTACAACCGAGATTTTATTCGATTCAAGGTGAAAATGAACAAGTAAGTATCGTCGTAACAGACAGCATTAATTGAAATGAACTAAAGTGCAGAAGGATTCCGGTCTTGCAACTTAAGATGAATTAGAAGAAAGCCCATCAACCGATAATTTTGCTTCGAGTCCGAATAATGAAGCTGGTAATAGTAATAACGAAATGGTTCCTTGTCAAAATAAACAAATCGTTGCTAGAAGTGGGAGGGAAATAATTCCTCCAAAAACATTTGTACATGAAAACAACTAATTGACATTTATTCTGTAATACGAGAAAGACAGTTTAAGTCGAAGATTTAATCTATTCTCACCCCATTTCAAGCTATTGCCCATCAAAGTGTGTTACCTCTAATTTGGAGGTGTAACCACTTTAAATGCTATAACTTCTAAACTATTATATGTACAATAAGTATTTTGTACATTTTGGAAAGACAATTTAGTAGCGCATACAAGTCACTTTGCAGAGATGTACCTCAATGGTTAGTGTGTCGGACTACTAATTAAAAGGTCCCCGGTTCAATTCCCACCGGGGCCAAGTAACATCTAGAGTTTTTTTCCACTGCCCCATCTCTTGCGAACGTCTGACAAACATTCAGAGTATCAATTGCCATAAGAAGCTTCTAAAATCTGCCGTTCGGATTCGGCTTCAAATTGCAGGTCCCTTCCACTTCGCAAAGTGGTTGGAGAAGCTATTTTTTAGGCCCTGTGTGGGCCCGTTAATGCCTAATATTTATATTTATTTTTTTATAACTAGGCCTTACAGCTAAGGAGGAGAATAATGAAGGAAATCGACGGTGAGGTTTGAATTTCTCTTCCGAAGCATGCGGGAGATTGGTTTATGAGAGCCATAAGAAAGACAAGGGCATGGTAAATTACGAGGGTTAATGTTGAAGATAGATAAAATAGAGTTGTAAAGAGACGCGCAATCAATGGAGCCAAAGCCCAGAGAGAAATCGATGAATGAAAAGGATGTCTGCAGCGTCTCTGTGTTCCTCAAGGCTATACAATTTAATGAGTTTGTTTTTATTGGGAGGTAAAATTAAAGGATCGTTCCAGGGTAAACCGGAAAACCGATGTTGATTGCTCTCGATTCTGGACACTTGAACTCAATGAAATGGAGGACATGCTTGGCTAGCGTACTCAAGAAGCAGACGAACAAATAATATAGAGCTCTTAGACATTTTTGATGCACCAGGTGGAAAGAGTATTTAGCTCTTGTTGAAGAAATGTGTTTACAAAATTTGTTAACGTCAGCGTAGAGAGAGGGGCGACATGTTTAATGACTCGATTAAGAGTGTCTACAGTTAGGATGAAGAGAAAGGGAGCTAGATGACTCCTTTCTGGACCAGATGTGACCAACAAAGGCGCCGATAAAACGGACCTGAAACGAAAACTTTAAACGGGTTTCTGTGTAGGAAAATATCCATTTTAACAATATGGGTTCAAAACCGAGTAAAGCCAATTTGAAAAGGATTTATTGATATCTTATTAAAAGCCTTGCTGAAATCAGTAGCAATGCTGACTACTTTGCCACTTTCTAAGGCAAAGAGAAGGGGCGGAGGTCACGAATTCAACAAGGTTTGCGTTAGTTGATCTAGCTTTTAGACAGCCATGTCGGTTAGGTAAAATAATAGATTTGCACTGAAAGCTAAGGGCGTCGTAAAAGATACTTTTGAGAAGCTTGGGTATATGAGAAAGTTAAGCTATGGGGAAACAATATTTTTTTTGAACAGTTAGAGGAATTGAGTGGCCCAAAATTCAGCAGTAAATCAAATTATGCAGACAAATTTAGTGTTTAGGTTATTCCATTTATCAGTGGGTTTCAATTGGTTCCTCCCGGGATCACGAGGGGCTATTTTGGCTAGTGTTGTATGAGTTACATTCTTTAACTTCCTCTTAGCCTTACCTAACTGAAGGACTTATAAGACAAAAAACAAATAATTCTACAAAAATAATAGAGATTTATAAATCAAAACAGAGCAAACAACTGAACTAAATCAGAAAATTTACACACACATAGGAACAGTAAAAGTTCATTGTCATAATTGTATTGCAACTATGAAAATGTAACGTGTTTGACTGAAAAGTGCAGTTTCAATTAAACTGTGTTAATAATCTTAATGTGTGACTATGAATTATTGTGAAAGATGATATCCGAGAGACTTTGCCTAGAAGCGAAATACCTCTTAACATCATACGTGTCGACTAAGGCCATGAATCCATCTGGGAATGCAATTGCATATGACACCATCGCGGCAAGTTCTCCCTCGCTCGACTCCTCTGGGGAGATGTCAAGGACTTGAGACAGCGATTGCCTGTGCTCGACTGCATACTCCAATAGATCCCCGGTTACACCTAAATCAAAACAAAAAAATACCATTGTGTCATTGGTTACTTGTATCTATCTTTACATACCATCTGTTTTGTGCCTCAAAATTCGTATCTTCAGTTCGTCTATTCCAGTGAATGACGTTATGTATGCATGAGCATGAGTTCCCTTTACCGGTATGTTAAATAATTTGCCAGCTAACACGTTTGATGTGCCGTCAAATCCACCTGTGAATCAGAAAGGGAAACGGGGAATTTATGATTTATTTGCCGTGCTGTTTGTAGGAGGACGATATTGTATATTGCATTTAAACACGAAATCCTGATAATCGAGCTGAGGCAAGGTGTCAGCATTGAGTATGACGGTAGTTTGCTTATTCTGATTACGATACAAACGTTGACCAATTAATTATATCTAGCGTAATCCATAGAAGCGCCCATAACGCGAAGAAAGTTTCTTTTATATTTCCAATCTAACCTTGGAAATGTGAGCATTTGGTACTATTAATATCGATGCAATAAGGCACCGAATTTCCCATTGATATCATTTTTTATGTGAGAGAAGCACGGAACGCGAACCAAACTGAAGCAAAAAAGAAGATCAAGGTTAATAATTCAATATGTGTGTGAATGTATATACCATATTTCAGTAAAGAATTGTTATTCTAGGTCGTTGATAGTGTCAATCAAAGTGTTGAAGGCACCTCAAATATGGAGAAAAAAGAACAGAATTGTTTTTAAAATGATTGACTGTTATGTCACTGAACTGGCATGCTAGTATGTGATTCTGCTTTTGTTTTGCCGATTATTTTGGCAAGTAATTTATGCACTGTCAAATTAATACTAACGACTTGAGGAGCGGAACAAGCTTACAGATTGATTGATTCGGTATCTTTTCGATAAATTAATTATGCCCATTTTAGAATTCAAATATAAACGCCGATCCAATATTTTGAGATATGTAATAAAAAATTGATTGTTTTCGAATTTTAAAAGGATTTTGTTCCAAAAAGATAACGCAGAATATTTGCGCATGTGTTAACTGTTATATACCTCCAAGATATCCCAAAAAATGTGTTTACATCGAAAAAAAAATAAAAATATTAAAGTTAATAACTGAGCCAAAATCAGGTCAAGGTTAAAACGCGAATTGTGAAATCGAAAAGGGAAATAAACTTTAGTTTAAACTATAAATTGAATTTAATCTGAGAATGGAAAATTGGGCGAACAAAGTAAGTAATGAAATCGATCTCTGCACTGTATTGAATAAATAATGTGCCCAAAGCGACCAATACTGGTTTTTGTGTTGGACTACGGAGCGAGAGGTTTCAGGTTCAAATCACGCTGCGTACCAGTGAAATGAAATGCTTTTTTCCACTGCTCCAACTCTTTCAAAGGTCTGACAAACATCCAGGAGTATCAATTGTAATAAGAAGCTTCTCAAATCTGGCCTTTGAAGTCGGCTTTAAATTGTAGGTGCATTCCATTCGTGCCAAAAATAAAACTTCGCACACACAAATGGCTGGAGATACTAGTCTCTGTATTACAACATCTTTTATTGCAACATCTGCTTAGTTATTTGGTAGTTTACCTTTAAAAGCTCCAAAATCTTAATTAATTACCACAACTTTTAATGGCTTAGAATCGTCAGTGCCTAATAATTTTTGTTTTGCTCTGGTGGCATAGTAGGACCCTTCTTTTCGAGAATGGACAAAGATGGTGCGTAAGCTATCTATTTTCAATAAATTTTATTAATTAAAAAGTTTCATCATTAGTTGAGAACAGATTAGACATTTTTTATATCGTATAAAAAAGTACGCATACGCCTACGGTCTGAGTGAATCACTTTGCATTTTTGAAGTCATGCTAAAAAGTACAAAAAACAACGAAGTAAGCCTTCTTGAAGTTAGTCTTCTTGCTTTTAACGGTGAGATTATGATCTAGATTATAAATATAAATTTACAACATTAACGGTCCATGTAGCTCTTTTTTTGGCACGAAAGTAAAGGTTATATTATACTAGCATATGACTAATGAAGTCATACAAAATATAGCAAAATGTCTGCATGTATGACAAGCGGTATTATAATAAGCCATATAAATATGAGGCCATTTGTCAGTTAATTTTTGTTCATATATGTATATGGCAAAGCAAACTTTGCCTATCACACTAGTATGACAGATTATGACGAAAGCGAAAATGAGTCAAATACATTGGGCCATATGGCATAGTGTAACACCGCTTGTCTTACATGCAGACATTTTGCCATATTTTACATAATTCCAATAGTCATATGTAAGCTACTTTTATTTCACCTTTAGTCAGGTGTTCCCGGGTGGGTTTCGAACCTTGAACCCCTCGCTCTGAAATCCAACGCAGTAATCACTGAGCCCACTTAACTAAATCATCCTCAAAAAGAACCTTCATGCCTCCTGGTTTCCGATGACTTCGTTACAGAGGCCAATCAAAGGCCAGACTATTTTCTTTCTTTTTTTACGATTTCGACAAGTGCGTTCTTGTTTTTGATTGTTGATTTGGTTTCCCTTTACAGTATTTGTGCTTTCCAAAAGTGTCAACCCACGAAGTAGCATACTTACCGGACAGCTTTAAAATGTTAAATGTGTCACTAGGCTCACCACCAGTGGCCGCAGTGGTTCAGTGGTTGATGTGTTGGATTACTAACCGAAAAGTGACCGGTTCATATCCCGTCGGGGCCAAGTAACAATACGAGTTTTGTCCACTGTCCCAGCTCTCGTGAACGTCTGACATACATCCAAGAGTTTCAATTGTCATGAGGAGCTTTCAAAATTGCCGTTCGGATTCGGCTTAAAGATGTAGGTCCCTTCCTTTTCACACAATCAAATAGTCGGAGATGCTAGTTTTTTTAGGCTCACCAGAAGATTCTAATTTTCTAGATGTGAATGACGCCCTGAGCCGCTATCTACGACAAGCGCTGCTTATCGGGGGGCACGGCCGTGATATTTCTATCCCGTCACTGCATAGAACGCACCTTAGAGAAATTGATAACGGTAATAGATATGATTGTTCTTTCAAACTAAGCTACCATTTGTGAATTAATTCAAATTAACATTTAATTGAACTGTCCTAAGGTCACTGGTCTCGATTGTATATTTTGATTAATTTGGCATTCACTTGTCACATAAAAAAACGAAAACCCAAAATTAAAACCATTAATTTCTATTTGGAATAAGGTTCAAAATTCCATTTTTAACTTCATATTGAAAAGAATTCTTATCGCGTCAATTTAATTGGGCCAGCCAGCAGCAACCAAGATAGCGCCAATTAATAATTGCTAAGAAAACAATAATTATCAATTTTGATTTAGGAGGCATTGATTTGAAAATTTCCAGTTGTTGTTAATTCCCACCTGCAATAGTATATATGCTTTTCGAAATAAAGACTAAAAAAGGTATGAGGGCGCCTGTAGGAAGTAAAAGGAGAAGCAGAACGCCTAATTGCAAAAACGATTGCAAACAAAAGTTTGCTGTGGTCTAAAAAAAAACACAGGTACAGAATGGTACAAGCATATATTAGGCACACAGAACAACAATTAACCTTCGTTCACTCGATATGGAGAAACCCAGAAATTGTGATGGCGCGACGGTATTGCTGATGGTAAATAAATTGTAAAAGTCCTGCAGCAGGAGCCCTAATAATGCAATGTTTTTCATGCCATTGAAGTCAAACTCTTTGAAAAGTTGGTTACAAGAGCTGAAGAGAAGACAAGCTAAAGTTGTTGCTGGAGGCAGTTTCTCTGCAGATAGTCATTGTACTCAGTCATGGTGTGGAGTTGGAGGAGGAGTATGGTGCCAGCTTTTCGCATGAGTTAACACTTCATGTGAAAAGTTTCATTTTCATTTGATTTACCCATTACCCTGAGCAAATTTCATAAATTATACGATTAGTGCAAAATGATTTATCGATTTTTTTTCTGCAGTGAATATTAACGTGAGACCTTCATCACCTGAATATTTTACGGAGAAGACGGAATTTTATGACAGAATTGCGTGTGTAGGTAAATGAGAAGAATCCACAATTGCTTTGGATAACGCATTAAGAGGGTTTGTTCATTTCGCTTCCTTTTACCGTCAGTTGCATATAAAGCCTCTCGATTGTGGTTCGACTTGGTTTAAAAATCTATTCGTGGCTTTAATCTCGTTTTTTTTACTTTTGGGTTGCTTTTCGATAATACTAACGAATCGTCTTAGGTCATATTTAATGCGTTATAATAATTGATTAAATCAATATTTTATGATTCAAAAATAAGAAAAACAAAAATGCTCACCTATGTAGGAATATTTCGAAGCCGATAATCCTCCATCGGGTCCTTGTGCCCTCCTCAAACCAAATTCTAACAATTTCACATGTTTACCAGCTACCATACGATACCGGGCTGCATTCGTTGCCATTAAACTGAAAGAAAGACACAAAGAACCGGTAATACGACCACATCACAATTTACCAGATTTGTTCGTACCTTGCATAATTAACTAAAGTTAAAAGTGTTGTCTCCAATAATTGCACTATGATTAAAGGTCCTTCCACTTTTATAATTGGAACACTGTAACATCAAAAAACATTTGCATATTTATATAATACACAAAAAGTTCAAAACAAAATATAGGTCAATAAGCCTACCGAGGAAACGCTACTGAACCTTCATCAATGGCGTAGAGTGTTACGTCTTTGGCAGTAAGATTTCCCAAGTATTCAAAAAATTCTGCTTCAATTCCAACGGGTAGAGTTTGTTTTAGGTATTCGATATCTTTAAGAGTAATGTTATATTTAAGTTTAAAATATCGTATTAATCCTTGTGTTTCATCTTACCACTTTCTGAATAGTGAAAGTTGTCCAGGAACTTTAGACATTCGTCGAGGCCAGCAAAAATCGTAAATTCCCCATGAAAAGGATTGCATCGAAAGAACAAATCAAATACACTCTGATCTCCGATTTTACCAGATTTCCAATAGGCATATGCCATTGTGATTTGGTATAAATCTAAAAATAAGGAAAAGTTTAATATGATATTATTAACTTAGTTTAAGTTTTTTTTTATTATTTTCGATTTATCTAATCTTAAAGCATTTTTAGATGATCAGTTATCAGTTCAGTTGTCACTTCAGCTAAAAATGCAGTAAATTCAGACGACAGTTCAGTATTCAGTATATATATTAAGTTTTTATTTTAATCGTGAGCAGTGAGAATTTAAAATAAGTATATACATCACCAAATAGATAAAAAAAAGACTTATTGCAGATTTTTAACCAATATTGAAGAACAAAACAAAAATACAGAAACTCGTAGGCTTTGAGTCACCGGCAACTGCGTTTGGAAATAATAAGTCAAGTGAAACTTTTTTACACAATCCGTTTAACTAAAAACAGTTCCAGCTTCAATTGAACGCTTCAATTTTTGCGGTTATATATCAGTTTTACTGTATTTATTTTACAATTATATATAAGATTTACTGAATGCTAAATTGACAGCTCAACTGAAACTGAAACTGATATGATCGTCTAAATAGTCCTTAAAAGTCCAAGTTATTTAATAAATAATTACAACTCTCTTAAATAAGTTAAACATTAATTGTTAAATCGGCAAAGAGAGTTTCCTTTTTTGTCAAACGCCGTTGTAAACTTTATGGAAAGCCATTGTAAACTTTTTAGATAAATGTAAATAAAGAATTATATATCTAACCTATCTATTTATCTAATCTAGTTCAAGAACAGAACAAGTCTTAGAGCGTGATTCATTCGTAAGAATATTCTTGTCTCCGAGTCTCCCAGAGGACAGAGAACAGACAAACATTACTGACTGTTGCATAATCTCCAATTAAACTTGAAATTTTTTAGTCGAAGTTCCAAACACTTGTACGAAGCCTTATTTCGAAGATGAAAATGCTGCTTTGCGGGGCTTTTTCTTTTTATGGAAAATCCGAAAACTTTTGAATCCTTAATCATATTCATTTGCACGTAAATAGGAAACTAAAAATATATGGTGGTTGTGTATTGTACACTCAGGGTAAGCATTTATAGTCATCAACCTGGCGATGCACAATAGCCGTAATTGAGACTACACATCAATTATGCTTATTTTACCTCCAAGTGGTAGCCACTGGGTACTGATCATGGCTATCCGGACATGGCTTGCTTAACTTATAGGCGCAAGTGTTGAACAGGAAGAAAACAGCAACACCGAAATGCTCTGTCGGAAAGACTGGCTGATGACTCTCAGAAGTCATACATGAGCCAAAAGGACGTACGGCGGATGAAAATTCACTAGATCGAATCAACGGTGTAGTCGACAGTTAGGATGACAGATACCTTACATGAGCTACTTCGACAAATTCATTAAGGATTTTCAAGATTCCAAGTCAAGATGTTATGAGAGAGAGACACAAGACTCGGATGTTGACACCAATCATCTAAGGTAACGACCCGAAGCGTCAAAGGACTACAACATCTGAAACTTGCACACATTTCGAGGGACAAACGTCGACTCATTCACCACCGTCACCATTTTCTTGTTGCGGCTAAATTTAGAGCTGGACTGCTCAATGAGATGAAGCTACGAACCGCACAGAAAAAGAAAATCGATGTGGGACGTCTTAGCACGATTGAAGTAGCCAGAGTCTACAGAGAGCGCCTGAGCGAGAGACTTTTCGTTGTGCACTCACCACCCACGAGACGCCAACGATATGTGTTAAAAAATCTAGCTATGAGAGTATTGCTACATCATCAAAGAGGCAGCCGAGATTACCAGCCACCCACGCCAGAGAAACAGCCCGTGGTATGAAGTTAAGTGCGCTCGCCGAAAAATGGTGACAAAACGTGCGCTTGTAACAAGGCACAAAGGCAAATCCTGGAAAAGCCCAATGGATTTCAAGTCGAGACCTAACATCTTTTCATCGGATTTACAGCCGCATAGGATGTTATTCATCGCCAGGAGCTCTACGCGGCGATGACCGATTTCGGGATCCCGACAATACTAATCCAGTTTTGTGGTGTGACTCTGAAAAATATAAGGTGCAATGTGCAGTATGGAAATAGCTCTTCCAAACTATTTCAAGCCTGCACCGGATGCCGGCTAGGAGATGCGCTATAATGTGACTTCTTCAATCATGTTCTGAAGAGATAGTGCGCAGGCAGGCGTCACACGGAAGGTTCCATCGTTAACATATATATTTAACTACTAGGATACGCTGACGATATCGACATCACCCGCCGAGCTTAGCGTGCCCTTGTAGCTACTTTGGACAATGTCTCTGGCAGACACCCTCCACAAGCCGGAAGTTCGTTAAGTAAGTAAAGTACCTCTTTCGGGAAGAGACTCTGCTTCTACATCTTTAAATACCGGTCTCAATTAAACGTTACAGTGTCACCGTTTTCTTAAAAAAAGTTTGGCCGACAATGCAGCTTGATGAAACTGCATACCACAGTGCAGTGACTCCAGCTCTATGCAGTTCCGTTTCATGGAGTATCTCGGGGTAATAGACCAAGAGCAAATTTTGGGAGTGGAGGTATAACCAAAACTCATACACTTGTATGTATAGATATACACAATAATAATACAAATTCAAACATCTGGCAGGGTTGTTTTTCAGCCGGGGCTGTGGGCGGGCATTTGAAAACGGTAATATTTGCCGATTTTTGTGTCGGAGGTATAACCACTTCAATGCATATTTAAACAATAGATAATTGCGTACTGATTTCAAATATATAGGTCCCAGACGTTTTACTTTCAGCTTTCACTTTGCCAGACGCCCCCTTAAGGGGCGAAAAATCAACTTTTGGAGTCAGAGGTATAACCACATGAATGATACATCAAAAAATCAGAATAATTTTCCTGAGTCTATCCTAGGAAAATATCATCCCGCAAAACACCGGAAATCGGTCGCGTTTCTTGGACGTTAGGACAAAAGCTTTCAAGATGTTCTACTACGGGACTTTTGTTTGTTGGCGTCAAACGAAGACTATGAGGACTGCCATGGAGGACTGGGATACGGCACCAGGAACTCTCCGGGTGAAGGTATCCTAAGCATGTAAGCGGGGACGAACAGAACTAAACAAACAAAAGTGTTTGTGAGAATCAAATGGTACAATCTGGACCAAAAAAAAGTCAAGCATTTATTGCAAATATGCAAAATTAACTCCATAGCATCATAAACAAAGTTGTCAATACGGCAAAGAAACATGGTGGTGGGCAAATGAAGCTAAAGCAGTGATTAGTGACAAAAAAGTGACATTTAAAGCTTAGTCAAAGTACTGCACTAATAATGGAGATGAAAAATGTCGCCTCGAATTGGAATACAGACTTTGCAAGAGGCTCGCAAGGAGAAAGTGCGCTCAAAAGGTAAAGTTTGTGGAGGGTCTGTATCTGTAGTGAGAAGAAAATTCTTCTTCGGCTACTGATAGAAACCAGGCTGTCCACGAACTCCGACAAAGCAGCTTGAACAGGAACACAACCATTTTCAAAAATTGTAGCTGAGAGAAGGAGGAATGCCCAGAAAATCCGTTCGCCAAAGTTCATCAACAATGCTTAAGGGCTGCTTCTTGTGGATGACGAACAATTTGCTCGGATATATTTTCCGAGAGCCGTTTCTAACACTGAAGAAGTATACGCATTACTGTCGACGAAGTTAGCAAGGCGGTCAAAGACTTCTTCAAAAATCGAAAAGCAGTTGGGCCTGACAAGAAACCCTCTGTTTTCTGGAAAAAGATGGCAGACATCGGGTCCAAATGGCTCATGATTCTCATCTCTAAACTGGAGTGGTGATCCAATGCCTAACCCGTGGAGGGAGAGTTTTTTTCTTATTTTGTACAAAGAAAAAGGCGATACGCGAGACTGATAAATACCGTTCAATCAAACTGATGTCACACACCATGAAGATCGTTCAGCCGAATGCGGAAAATAGTACGGATATCTGAAGACCAGTGCGGGTTTGTCGCAGGTAAAGTATAAGGATCATGATGGAAAAACATCGTGATTCTTTGAAGGATTTGCATATGGTGTTGTTGGATTTTGGAAAGTCCTGTAATAAACAACCAATGGATCTGTTACGGGTAGCGCTAAGACAACGAGGAGTTCCAGAAATCTACGTACGGATGGTCATGGACATGTATACATGTATGAGTGAGTAAAGACAAGAGTAAGATGTATCGTTGGCGTCACCGAGGATTTCGCAATCAAAGAGGTGTACACCAGGGAAGCGTCCTAAGTCTAATATCATATTGCCCTTGATTATCTGCTTGAAGAAAAAGTGACGGACCCTAATTGGTATCAGTTATTCTTTGCTGGCGATGGATTAGCAAGGTTCAAACGTCCCTGCAACGAGCAAGATGTTAAATGTGTCGCTGGGCTCACCTGGATGTTTAAATTGCATAGATGTGATTTCCCCCCATAGTACCTATACTTTTACGACAAACGCTGTTTGGTGGGCGCTGTAGTGATTTTCTAAGCTGGTCCCTGCATGGCAGATGTACTCCCCCGCCTATTTCTGGCATTTCTATTCTCTCAGAAGGAACTCCCATTTCTTGTTCTTCATTCAACGTGCTAGGCTTCGAGCTATTTCAACTTCAATTTCTTTAGGAACGGCAGACGTTCGCCCAGCTCCAATTGTCTTGAGAAGTGTTTTTTTAGTATTTTAAATAAATATTGATCGTATAGATAGAAACCTATTAACCCATAAGTTGTGGTGCAGCATGGCGCAATACTGACACAAAGTAACATGTCATTTCTTTATAAATTTGATTGAATATTTCTGAATCAATTACAAAAGAAATGATACAAATCGGAACATTTTTCGACAAGGTATAGCCAAAATAGTAACAGTCTAAAAAGCGTTAAACACATAATTTCTAATTTGAGGAAAAAGACTGAAATCAGATTTTATTAAATTTTTAATTTCAAAACTATTCGTCCCTTCCATCATCCCCCTCTCATCATACATGCTATTTGCCGAGGCGACGATGCGATGTTAACCCCCACAACATTTTGGGCTCCTTAAGACAATATATTCAACATTTCAGCTTTCTAGCTCATAAATTTGTTCTTTTGAAATTGTGGGCGTGTCAGTGGGCGGATTTAAAAAAATTCTTAAAATTTATTATTTCGGGCCCCTAGAGAGTAGGTAGGTATACGTTTTAAATTTCAGCTTTCTAGCGCCAGTGTAAAGGAATTAATTTTTGCCGACGGGTGAACGGACGGACGAACGGACATAGTAGATAAACATTACTATCTATGCTGACCACGAATATATTACAAAAAACTGCAAAACGACAGGTGACCTGCCTAAATATTAATGTAGGTCATCAATTCGCTAATACATAAATATACCTATCCAACAACTATTTCTTTGAATAACGGCTGATACTACACAAATTGAATATTTCCGAATCAAATACTGAAGAAATGATATAAATCGGTACATTTTTAAAAGAGATACAGCGAAAATAGCAAAAGTCTAAAAATCCATAAATTCATAATTCCTTATTTTTTCCATCAAATGCTTATTTTTTCCATCAAATACTACTATAAGATAATTTATCTTACGGTGTATAGGCATTACAAAATAAAATAAATAAATAAATAAATAAATAAATAAAATAAATACCGAAATTAGGTTTTATTCAATTTTTCCTTTCAAACGAATCGCCTCTTTCATCATACATTTTACTGGCAGACGACAAAGCCAGATTTCTAATTTTTCCATCATATCCCTCTCATCCTACATACTATTTGCCGAAGCGGCGCAACATTGCAAATCATCAAAAGTATTCGGCTGCTACACAGAAAAATAAATATTTACATAATATCAGAATGATTCCATAAAGAGAAACAGCAAAATTTAATACACAAACCTTCAAACGCCACCACTTTTGCTCCCGCCTCTGTCGAGTAAGACGTTTTCAAATTCGTGTTGATGAGACTACTATAGAACTGTATATACAAAGACTTAGGTGAGTTGTGGATTATTGTCAGTACATACGCTCTCCAAGTTGGATGCGAGCAAAGAGAAAAAGCTACATTCTGGCTAGATTTCCACAACCTAATCAAGAGCATACCAAAAGAAGAACTTTTATTTGTTGGCGGAGATTTAAAAGGACATGTCGGTAGGTCAAACGAAGACTATGAAAACTTTCATGGAGGACTGTGATACGGCACCAGGAACTCTCCGAAAAAAGCAGCGGAAACGAAACCCAGATTAATTACCATTTGGTAACACGTTTCATGAAGCCTCGGGTTGAAGATTGCAAAGTGGTCCTGGGAGAGGCAATCTTCACATAAATACCGCCTTCTCCTGATAGGCAAATAAAAGTGGCTGCAAAAATCTAATGGTACAATCTCCGCAAAAAGAAAGGCAAAGCATTTATTGCAAATAGGAAAAATGATCTCCATCACCATCACTCCATCCAAAGTGTAGAGTACAAGACATGTGGAATTCCTTACAATGACCTTGCTTAGACGGCTTCAAGTAGAGTATGTGGGGCAGGTCTAAATGGCTCATGATTCTCATCTCCAAACTGATGAGAGGCGATCCAATGCCTAACCAGTGGAGGAAAAGTTTTCTTCTTCCCTTTTACAAAGGAAATGCGGTAGGCGAGACTGTGATAATTACCTTTCAATCAAGCTGAAACCCCATGAAGACCGTTGAGCGGAAAAAAACATCTATCCGAAGACCATTACGGGTTTGTCGATGGTAAATCAACCACAGATGCAATCCAAAGTATAAGGATCATGATGGGAAAACATCGTGATTCCTGAAAGGATATCCATATGGTGTTGGTTGATTTTGAAAAGGCCGTTGATAAACAACCAGGGGATCTGGTATGGCGCTGAAACAACGAGTAGTTCCCGAAAGAGCTAAGACAAGAGTTTGCAATTAAAGTCGGTTTACGCCAGGGAAGTGTCTTACATAAGTTCATTGATATTGATCACAGTCCTTGATTACTTTGAAGGAAAAGTGACGGACTCCAAAGTGCATCAGTTATTCTCTGCTGACGATGGAGCCATCATTAGCGAGGATCAAACTTCCCTGCAACGAGCACTTGATGTATAGGTGGCAGTTTTGGAGGGGAATGAGTATCGTATTAGTCCGAAAAATAACAGAATACTTGTGCAGCTCGTTCTCGGATCCACTTCGACCTATTTCAGACATTCATATGGTTGGAAAAGTGATTCCCAAGTGTGAAAAGTTCAAATATAAGGGATCGATGATCAATAGCGAAGCAAGCTGTGTTGACGACATTAAGCATCGCATAAGCGTATGGTGGATGAAGTGGCGGGAAAACTGAGCCATCCTCTGTGATCAACAAATGCCCACAAAGCTGAAAGGAAGGCTCTACACCGCAGCTGTGCGCCCGGGGCTAACATACGGTTCACAATGTTGGACAGCGTACAAAAAGCATTAGGGCAAATTGACGGCAGCTGAAGTTGAAGTTGAAGATGCTTCGCATGACAGCAGGAGTAATAAATATTGATCGAATAAGAAGTTCCAAGATCCCAGCAAGCCTTCACATAAAAGAACCTATCTCGAAGAAAATGGAGCGCGACCGCTCAGTTGGTACTGTCATGTTCAAAGGAGAGATCCTACGAACCCTGTCAAAAAGGCAATATCAATCAACGTTCCAATATAAACGCGAAAGAGAGGCAGGTGTAAAAACTCCTGGATCAGACAAATGCAGCAACACCAGCATTTCATTGGCCTCAACGACGAAGTGATTCAAAATCGGAAGGCCTGCCATTATTTTCTGAGGTAGAACCGGCGAATCCCACAGGCGGACCAGTAAAGATGCAGGTAAGTGGGAGGGTAATGATCCTATTTATCCTGATCATAGCCTTACCGTCATTAAGGGAGAAGAAGAAGTGATGTGGCGGATAGTAATTTGACCGAATACCGAATGTTCGAGATATTATATAGCCAAATATCCACGGCTAAATATGGAACAGACCACTCTGCGATGCATTCTAGTTCAAGTAGCAAACACAATAATTATGCAGACCGAATAGAACAGATCAAAATGTTTACCAAACGATTTTCTCTAATTTCGAAAAAATCCAAAAAGTCGAAGTTGGAAGTTGCTTATAGTTTTGAAACTGGTATAGCAAAAACCAAACCAGTTGGGAGTGGCTGAAAGAACGATTATTGACCCTCACGTTTAGTAGTTAGTAAACACGCATCAGTATCAGAACTCAATTTTATCAAAATTTTCAAAGGTATAACTTTCGTCACCAAGAAGCAGCGATACAGACAGAGGACCTTTTCTGAAACAAGCATTCTGTATGAAAATCAACGCAACCGTCTGTTACCAAATAATACTTAAAAAACATAATTTCATTCTCTATAATTTTCAATTAAGGCAATTATAAGTTTTGATTGAAATTGATTTGATAACTGCGAGTAATGAAATATAAAAGCTGTTTTTTGTTTGGTTCTTTACCCGGCAATCGACCAGATAGCCAAAAACCGAATACAAACCGGAACATCTCTAATTCCAGCTTTCCTCAGGTTTTTATAATTTTCTTATCTCGGAATTGATAGAATACTAGTTGTATGAACGACGTACGTGCACCTAAATAGAATGTATTTTTTCTATATATATATATATATTAGGCCATAACGGCCCATACAGGGCCTAGAACCTAGCTTCTCCAACCACTTTCATACGAAGTGGAGGGGCCTACAGTTTTACGCCGAATCCGAACGGCAAATTTGAGAAGCTTTTGACAATTTGATACTCTTGTTTGTTTGTCAGACGTTCGCAAGAGGTGCCAACAACACGCGGTATTCCCAAGTGGTCCCCCATCTAAGTACTAACCGCGCCCTACGTTATTTAATTGCAGTGATCGAACGAGAACCGATTGATTCGACGTGGCAAGGTCGTTGTATTTTTTCTACAACATATTAAAAATGTATTTTCATTTAAGGCCTCACCAAACAGAAAGCTTTTATAATGCAGCCGTGAGATTAATTTAGGCGAAGTCTATTTCGACTCGGCGTTCTAACTGCCGCATTGGAAAACGTTAAACGGGGAGCGGTGAGCACTGTTTATATGTCGTCATTTCTATTTCGTTGATATTTAACGCACAAATAATGTCTAATATTAAACAAAGTCGCGTTTCAAAGCGCTTTATGCGACCGGGGCTATGTGTTGCAGTGCAATACAACGCCGTAGTGAAACGCGGCGTTAAAACGCGTACTGTATGATGAAGCCTTAACCCTGAAAAAAAAAACAAATTGTGCATGTATCTGCTGAAATGAAAAATGAGTGATTAAATGTGTAGTAGGAAAAACACCACAATAAAAATGTTTGCTTGCTCACATTTAAATATTATACAAATATATTTTTGTATTTGTTTATTTATCTGTCTCATTGTGCGACAGTATTTTATTGCTTTTTTATCAAGGAATACCTTGTCTGTCTTCTCTAACGGAAAGACTATGTTTATATAGTTTATAATTCAATCTACGATAACATATCACCAAAATTAAGAGACAATTTGTTGTTAAATAAAAAAAAAACAGTAAAATTGCCTTGGTATACATAAACCATTACTTTATATCTAATATGTATAATAGACGAAACGTTAAAAAATGAGGCCGCAGTGATAGAAAACACTGATCCGATTAATGTAATCCGATTATTTTGTTGATTTTCATGAAACCTAGCTATACAATTTAATTTTCAGTTCAACGTTTTTGTTTTTAAAATAATGTTTATAAAAGCTTTTTAACGACTGCGAAATAAAGCAACATGCAAGTGCGGGAATGCGAATTCATAAAAGTTCGCTTAATGAAAACGTTTATTCCATTGCTTGAATATATTAAATTTGTTTGGGTTCCAGACTTTATAGCCATTAAAATTAATTCAAACTCAGAAGATTTTTTTCACTTATTCTAAACAAACATTGCAAATGCGAAAAATGTCGACATTTCATATGTCAAAAAAATGTCGCGAGTTTCTTCCCAACATAGTTGCTAAGGAGTTTATTAAAAAATCATGCTTTCAAAATAAACACGTATAAAGGCCCTTTTAGACCATCAGTTATCAGTTCAGTTGTCAGTTCATTCAAAAAAAAAACGCGCATTTAGATTTCAGTCCGGTGTTCAGGTCAGCTTTCTTTTTTCTTGTGAGCAGTCGAAAGACAGAAGAAATACATTGCGTAATGGACGATGAAAGCCGATAAATTTTAATGAAATCGACCATATTATCACTCCGTTTCGACATATTGAAAAAAAAGAAACTCTAAAATGTTGATTCACCGCCAACTGCCATAATTGAAATGACGATTGAACTGACAACTGAACTGAAACGTATTTACACATCAGTTTAACTGATAACTGAACTGACAACTTATGGGAATTCCATCAGTTTCAGTTTCAGTTAAACGCTTCAATTTTTGCATTTAGACATCAGTTTAACTGAAAGCTTAACTGATAGCTCAACTGAAACTGAAACTGAAATGATCGTCTAAATGGGCCTTAAGCAATTAATTTAATAGTTTTTAAGGTCTAACACAACAAACAAGTTTCAGCTTCAAATGCTCCTAAATTAAGTGGAAGAAACCCGTAATATTACACGTGGGTTCAACAAATATTTAAACCTAGGCTGACCTTGGCCTATAATAGTTTTGAGACCTTAGAAACAAAACTATTCTTCTGCTTTTCCGTAAGGCGTGCTTATGGTCAGAATTAAAGGGATCGTTACCTTCCCACGTTATGGCACCCCTACTGGTCCACCTGTGGGGTTCGGCAGTTCGACCGCAATAAACATCAGCAGTTTTCCCGGTTACGGAATACTTCTTTACTGAGGCCAATCAAAATGTTGCTAAGTATTGAACTTTTATCAACCTGACGATGCCCAGTGACACAACTGAGACTACTCATCCACTCTGCTTATATTATCTCCCGGTGGTAACCATCACGTACTGTTCATGTCTCCAAGACTTCACTTGCTAAACTTATGTTTGCTAAACTTTATGTTATGTGCTAGTGTTTAACAAAAAGAAAATATGCTCTATTATGATCTTTCGAAAATAACTGGCGATTAGTCTCAAAAGTCTTAAATGGGCCACTCAGAGGGAGAACGTACGGCGGATGAATTCGCGTAATTGGGTCAATGGTGTCGTCAACAGCCAGCATTGAAAATACATTATATGAGCTACTGATGTGCATATTTTTGCAGCTAAGGTTATTAAGTGCGGAAGTTGAAATAGACATGGTGGCGGATGAGCCCTTAATGGGTCAACAGCTTTGCTCATATTCCCGAAGTGGATTACTGACATCCGTCCCAGAAGCAATTTCGGAACTGGAGCCCCAGGTTGTGGGTTGTGACGTGTGGGTAACTTCCCTACCACATTTATAAAATGTAGCTATGGAAGACCAGCCTGGGATATGGACACCCCTCATTTAAGATCACGTTCACCTGGAACGTACGTATACCCTGGCACTGCTCCCAAGTTGAATCTGTCCTCGCGCGGTTTAAGGCAGATGTAACTGCGATACAGGAGATAAGATGGATAGGATCACGTAGGCAAAAACGACAACAGTACGACATTCATTATAGCTATCACATGTTAGGCTGCAGATTCGTCGTAGAAATCGGCTAAGATCAAAAGTCATTGATTTCAGGACGATAAGTGATCGCCTGGCTTTGATCCGCATCCAAGGCACATCTTACAGCATCAGCCTTATATTTGCACACGCCCCAGCTGACGAAGCGGATAGGGTCAAGGAGTTCTGTGACTTTCTGGTCGGAGCCTAAGGAGTCTGTCCATAGTACTTTGTCAAGATCCTGCTTGGAGACTTCAATGCCAAAATCGGCAAGAAAAAAATTATAAAATTAATTACTGAATAATTTAAAAGTATCGTAACAATGGGTGGCGACGGTGTAGAGGTTAGTGTGTTGGCTTGTGACCCGTGCGGTGCAGGTTCAATCCCCATGTGGAACAACAACATACGCCACCCAATCACATGCCTCTACACCAAAAAGGAGGATTTCTGCCTGGTAGTACAATGGAACGTTACCGAGTCTGAGTGCTCTGGGATTTGGATTTCCTTTAAAAAAAAAAAAAAAAAAAAAAATCGTAACATTTGAAAAAAAAAAAAAAAAAAAATCGTAACATTTGAAAAAGAAAAAAAAAATCAAATGGAACCAAGTGTATATCCCTTTCAGGTAAGAAAGTGGTAGCTTCCACCTCGGAGGTTCGTACCCTCTTTCAAAGCCCCCTCTTCTTCTTTTATGAACCATGCTCCTAGAGTCTGAAGTGCCCCGTGAGGAGGCAAACTTCGGCAGGTTCAATCATAAATCCGAATAAACGCGACAAACTCTCGGATGCAACCTTCAGTGTTTTTTTCGTTTTAAATGCATTGCCCTTTTTTTGTCGGGGTGCGAGGTTTTCTACACTGGAGCACTCAGACTCAGTTCTGGTACTATCTGGAAGAAACACCACTTTTACTGTTTAAATTTACTCGTTTTATTAAGAAAGACGAGTATACGCTTCAAGGATAAGGAGCTTAGGATTACAGCACTCACCACATCAGCACCAAATACCTGCCACCTGATACGAGCAAAAGCAAGACAATCACAGAAGAAATGTTCAGCAGTGTCATCGCTTTCTCAACAGGCTTCGCAGTTTGAGGTATCGCTTAAGCCTATCACCTTGATGCTTGGCAAATCCGTAATGGCCCGTAAGAACGCCAGTAATTTATCTGTCGAGAGACAACAGGAATGACGCAGATTTTTTACGGACATCGGGGAGAATTCGCTTAGTCTGTCTGCACCCTGGAGAGTGATGCCATCTGCGATTGTGTTCACATGAAACCCAACCGTCAATGGAAGCCATGACCGAAGACGCAGGCAGACATAGCGCCGGATCAGGTCCTGAGAAGTCTTCCTTTGAGCCCTGTTTAGCAAGTTCATCGGAAATCTCATTTCCTGTGAACCCGTTATGACCCGGGACCTAAATAAGTCTAAGGGAATTCAGCCTTCCGACCTTACTCGTCAAAACTATAAAAAGAGAAACCCCAAATTATTTGTTTGATAAGTTCACGTAGCTGTACTTTGAAAGAATTTATTCTCTTGGTACAGCGATAGAATTAAATTAACTAAATACTTAAATATATCCGTAAAGGTAATTAGCAGTTTGTCCAGATAGGTGTCATTTTCTAGCTTTGTATACTCTATTCTAATGGTATATTAATTTTGACTCATAGTTTGTAACATTCCTTAATATTGCTTGTAGACGCCTAAAGCTAGGGTACGCAAATGCTTACTCAGTGGTCGTGAATGTGCATTTTCAAATGATCAATTATAAAACGCACGCGCTAGTGAGCTGTTGGCTGTGTGCATTTTTGTTTCGACTCTCGCACACGAGTGCGCGGTTTTTGAACTAAATACCAACATCATTATTTATTCACCTCGAATTTCGCAAACGATGAGTCCTCAATGGACCCAAAGCCCACGCACACGCTCACAAGTATGCATATTCTCGTTTCGATAAACTCACTTGTAAGCGTGTGCACAAATAGAAATGCCAAAAGACTCACGCACGCGCTCATGAGTTTTTGAAAAAGCACACGTTTGTCAGTTAAAAATGAGCAGTGAGCCGTTTATGAGCGCTCGTGAGTGAGCATTTTTGATAGTTCATTTATCACGTCGTTAACTTTCGAAGTTCTAGTTGGCAGCTAGTTAGTCACACAAAAGGTTGGGTAAAATAGTTGATCAGACTTTCCCAAGCGAGGAGAGCTCAAGAAAGCAATTTAGACTGTTTTTTAAAAATGATAAATGGAGCAGTTAAGCCGTGAAGCCTGCATTGAGCACAGTAATTGGAAGCTGGATTCGTACAATGTTATGAGATGATCGCGTCTGAGCTATTCTTGGTCTGCGTCTTAGGGTTGGCTCGAAAAGCAGTCAGAACGCGGATAATGCTTTCCGAAAACAATATTGTAGACAAATCGAATTAGATCCAAAAATGTTGATCTTTTTTTTACAAGAATTTAAAACCTATATGAGATAAATCGAATCTGGTCTTTCAAGTTGTTAAATTTAAACAATTCAAAGACAACAAAATTGATTTCTTTATTGATTTGTTCATCAAATGTATTTTAAGTGGATTTAAATATAGATTAACTATGCAATATAAATTAATTTTGTTATAAAAAACATGAACAAACGTTGTGGACAAACACTAGCAGATATTAAACAGGTTTTCAACAACGACGCTTTTTGTTTTCGGTAACTAAATGATTTGACGGTGTTACACTAAAGCAAAACCGATATTTGATGCACAAAAACTGTCATTCAACTAGCACCTACCCTTAGCGATTCGTTGGCGGGGTAAACTAAGTGGAGAAAAGGGTGAAATCACTTTACCCTGCGAAACGCGACGCCCAAACACTTCCAGCTTCGAAAAAGAAAGCTGACAAAGGAGCCTGCCAAACATCTAGCAAGTAAGCTCATCGGAGGAACGAAGTTGCGTGAGCATGTTAAGCCATGTGGAGATAAGGGTGAAACCAATTTTACCCGTGAAGCGGGCCACCCAAACACTGTGAATTCGACAAAAAAAAAACAATTTCTTGAATGCAAAAATATTCATGGATTTTATGTCTTCCTCTACAGACATCATGTTCATTGCATATTTAACAAGCTTCAAAAGGACATAATGTCAATGTCCATGTCCATGGACAATATGTTTGACCAAAACGACATAACGTCCATGGAAAGTATGTCTTACGTACAAACAGACCATATGTCCATGGACATTAGGTGCGTTTAAAACGGATATTAGGTCCATGTACATTAGGCCCATTTTCCTAATTTTAAAATAGACTGTCTGTTTGTATGCAAGACCTAATGTTCATGGACCATTTTTTTTTTCGAATCAAATATCGTACCTATTAGCTCCGCCAAAAGGTGCATCAATAAATGGTAAGAAATAAAAGCACTTCAAATAACTCTTACAACCAGAGGGCAGATACATAGTCATGGAGTTTTGGTGTGAGACTGTAGAGTCAAAAAAAAAAAACACTTTCTTGCAATGGGACTAGCTGAAGACAATCTTTTTTTCCTTTTTCGATGAGATTATGATCTGGAATAAGGCATCATAGGCCTCCCACTTTACTGCATCCATACTAGTCCGACTGTGGGGTTCGCCGGTTTGACCTCAAAAAGTATGCGATTTTGAATCACTTTCTCGCTGAGGTCAATCAAATGCTGGTGTTGTTGTATTTGTGTGATCCAGGGTTCATTGGATCTCTCCTTTAAAAATGGCATTACCAACTGAGCCGGGCGATCTCGATTTTCTTTGAGATATGTTCTTTGACAAGAAGGCTTCTTCGGATCTTGGAATTTTTTATTCGATCAAGCTTTGTTACTCCTGCTGTCATCCGAATCATCTTCATCTCAACTGCAAAGTATTATGTTGTTTGTGGACTAATATTATATGCATTCCCCTCCAAAACATCCAAGGGAAACATATTCTGATGATATATACAGGAATATCAAGATCTTAGATTTATTTATTAATTAGTAAGGCTTCATGACCAAACTCTAATATCAAGGACATCACAACAGACACAGTCACGGCCGCAGTGATAAAGGAGTTATGTCCCATCTCGTTTGGTAATTCAATCTCATGTAAAGAGCCTTCGTGTGTAGCGGGTGAATTGTGCAGTTGCAAGTAGTTTCTCGAATTATTTTTTTTATTTTTGCTGTAGAGAATGGATTTTCTTGTCTCAATGGCGCAGACTCAATGAATTTCACCCGATATTCCTAAATTCGTTCGCTAGCATTCATCTTCACCCCGAGGCATGTCGCTTTTAGGATTTCCGAATTATTCAATTTGCGCGGGATTTACTTAATCTTGTCCTGGAGAAAATGGTACACAGGTCAGGTGTCAACACAGAAAGCACTATCTTCAATAGATCCGTCCAGCTAGTGGTGTATGCGGATGATATCAACATCATCGGCCGTTCTCAGCGTTCCTAATAAGAGGCTTTTACGACGACTCAAGAACAGCGACAATGGTTGTTTTGACGTTAATGAGAACAAGAAGAGGTATATGCTATCAAAAACAAACATTTTACTGCCGCCTAAAACTACACATCACTGGTGATAGCAATAACGTCAAGGTTGTTAAGGAGTTCATCTACCTTAACATCAACTCAATAAATGACACCTTAGAGGAGATAAGACGGCAAATTACCCTAATAAACCAATGTTACTTCGGTTTGGCAAAGCAAATGGGTGCAAGACTCCTGACTCGAAGTATAAAATACATGCTCTACCCAACCTTTAGCCAGCCAATTCTGATTTATGGCGGCGAGTGATAGACGATAAGTAGGAAGGGAGTTTTTTGGTCTTGTGTGCGAGAAGGGTAACCGGAGGAGAAGTGACAACCGCGAAATCTATTAGTTTATCAAGATGAGCATGTAACACAAAAGGCGAATGCATTTTAACTACATTGGTTCGGCCATATCGAACATTGAGAATAATGCATTCTTCAACAACATGCAGAATATATTCTTACATTGTCCACTACGCATCCTAGTCACTCTTGTTTTCGTTTTCAATTTCAATTGATCCAAATCTACTTCTTTTGGTAAGATATAGGGCATTTTTGGATACAAGCAAACACATTTACTGGCGTGGGTGGATTAGGTTCTTTAAATTCTCACTAAAACACATTGATGGTTGCTAACAAAATGACGATTTGGTCTAAATCGAGAAGGAACGTTTTTAAGAAACACAATTCCGCGTGAACTTGCGTGAAATGTTGCAATAACATTAAAATCACACAACCAAATTGAAGGGTGATAAGAGCCCCAAGAACTAAACTAAAAATAAGACTGACATTTAAAGAAACTATGTAGGTTTGTACTTTCAACTAGAAAGGGATGAAGAAATCATTAAATACTCCTGCCCTAGTCGGTCATTGAATGACGCAAATGATAAAAGTCGCCGGGGAGCATTTCATTGATGTGATGGAAAAATAATTGGCATTTTCGTACGCTGACAACGACCTGGCAAAAGCATGCCATCAAAAAATAGAAAAACATAAACACAATCGGTTGAATTTACGCCGCATATTGCACTCGAAAACTTTTCCAAAGCTCAACTAAACACTACGTCACAGCTATAGCCGAAAGCACTATCAACAAAGATATAAGAAAAAATACATCGTACCGGCTGCCATTACCATCATTCGAATGAGGTCAGCACAAGTGCACTCCTTATGAATAGTCATGGAGACCAGTACTTATTAGAAACCCACCTGTTAGTAATGGCTGCACAATTGCATTTTGGTTAAGGCGACTACGATCATTGCCCATGCCTTCAGCGGGTTTATAGTTCAATAGTCGATCACACATTTTTGTCACTCAATACGCGAAACTGGGTAGTTTTATGAAATCGTGAACGCACTTGATCTCGACAGAAAGTCAATAGCAACTAAATGGGTTCCCGAAATCAGAAACACTCTCACGAACGACTTTACTGTAACCGCGGAATCTCAAGGCAAAAAATCTTTATCTGCGCTTTTAATTTGTATCGCAGATTCTCTGCTGATTCGAGTAGAAGTTCGCGCTTGGAATCCAAATTTTGTGGATTATAAATTGCATGTGGTCGTCGTCAACTGCTAGAGACTGATTGAGATTTTTCTCGGCGATACGTTGGAGTTTTATTGGTGCTCCTCCAAATTTCCGTGGGAAAAAGCAAACTCGGTAACGTTGGTAGCAAGAACTCCCTATTGATTACACATGTGGGTTGAAGGTTGCATGAAGGTCGGGAAGTTGCAGTGGTAGATTGTTAGTGAAATTAAACCACTACTCTGTGACTAAATTTATTGGGTAATTAAACGCGGATACGGTTGGTTATGATATTGATTCGATAGTGGACGAATTCTATTGGATTTGAATTTGATTTTCGTTTTGCCCACGAATAGAATAAAAACCGAAAGTTGATTACAAATAAATGACCCCACTAAAAAGTTTCGCGCAAACTGATTGACGTTTACTATGACTTTTGGGAATGACTCTTGATAAGAGGAAAAGTTGAACAGCTGATGGGTGATAATGTACTAAAAGAAGGCAAGGTAGTTTGTAGTTTTCAGGTTTTTTTAATTTCCGGGCACCAATTCAAAAGAAAAAAAATATTATTTTTTTTGTTAAAGAGGCCTAAAACAAGCAAGGCGAAAAAAAATTATTATTATATAGTTTTCGAATATACCAATTTTCAGTGTTGGAATTGGAATAGGTGGCAGTTGGATATAATGTAAAGTTGGAGAGCGATATTTTTTTTTTTTTTTTGGGGTTTATTTATGGTCTTTATTAACAACTTTGGATAGAAGAAGAGCTTTTTTCTGATTTGGCATATGTTGAAAGTCATAGAAGTATGTCTTTCATTGATGTAGTGGCACAGATTCACCTATGTTTAATACACACTACTTGTCAATAGCCGTACAAATAAGGTTTTTCAATACAAAATAATTATGTTATTGAGGACATGAAAATCAGGTAGGCCTCGGTTAACAGGGGGTAAGCATCTGGAAAATGCCGTATTAAGCGAAATCCCGTAACCTTCATATCGGTTTGGAGAATAAAATGGTGCACTAATAATATTTCCAATCTTCGGCCACTCATTTTTATTTTTTTATCTAAGGTACATAAATAAATGCCTAAATATTCTTTTGTTTGGATTATTAAAGTAATCCACGGCATCTGCAGCAGCGGGCCTCACTTCTATTTGACAACCAAAAATACAAACATATACATACAGAAGCATTTTTTTCGGTAATATCGACTTCTCTTGGCCAATGCAACCATGAACACCCTCATATTAGTTTGGGAAATAAAATGGTGCACTGATAACATTTGCAATCTACTGCCACTCACATTTAATTAGGCTAAGGTAAACAAATATAACAATAAATAAATGGAAATCGAAATTTGTTTTATTTTTTCTTTACTTTTTTGACGTTTAATATTTACATATGAGATTATTATTTGTTTACTTTTAATAGTATTCAGGCTCTCAATGTGGAAGTTAAACTGAGAGCCAGAGAGCAAAGCGTCATATTAATCTATTTTTTATTCAGTGGAAACACCTGAAGATTAGTTTGTAATCGTTTGCCTTTAATCGGGGTTTATTTGTTGGTAGAAACGTAGTAGTTTTCAAAGTTTTTAAAAAATCGAATTAATTTTCCGCTCCGTTGAGATTTGGCTTAAGGAAAGCTCAACTGCATTTGTATAAACAAATTTACATAACTCCAAAAACGGTCCGTTCTCGAACTAATATGCAAACGTAATTTATATAAACTTTCGTGCAAAACTACACAAACGCGTTGGCGTACTGAGAAAATGGTAAAAAGATGATCGACAGAAAAATGTACTTTCGTTAATTTTTCTTCACACAGAATTTCGGCTGGTAAGAAAATGAAAACTGTCAAATGATGTAATCCTATGAGTTTGCCAGCAAAAAAAAACAGCTGTATGCTTCTTTTCAAGCCAAACTAAGACGTTTTTCAACTTTTTACACAAAAGCGTTCGCGTACTTTTCTTAGAAATGAGAGGATTCTCTCACGATTTTGGAGATTTGATACTTTTCATTTTTCTAAACATAAAGTACGCGAACGGACCTGTAACTGCTGTTTAAAGATTGTTTACCGAGACAGAGAGAGATAGCCCCGCAGAGCCCGGGTACTCTTGCGAAGTCGAAGATCTGTTCAAAGTTAAACTTAATTCAGTGGGTAGAAAACGTGCCGCTCGCGAAATAAAAAGAAAACAAAAATATAGACAGACTCATTATATAGAAGGGCACTGCGAGGCTATCTCTCTCTCTGTTTGTAGTAATCTATTTTCAATATTCATAATATTTTAGGAGGTTGTTGTTTTTGGTTTGGGATGGGGTGGCAGTTACGGACAGAATTTTTTTTTATTCTTGACATCAATCTTGAAGATAGGCGGGAGTCTAGCAAAAAAGGAAGGAGCGCTTAGATTAGCTAGTAGCAAAACTAACTGGCACGGTTTCAGAACAGACTACAAGGGGAATGTTGCTTTATATGTTTCACATAAGATTCCGTTGGATAAAGAAGAGAAAGTTGACTAACTTGTGGAAGTCATGCAGAGCGCTGCGTTGATAGCGTTGACAAACACTCCGTGCCTGAAGGTAGGAGTACGGTACAACACAGCCAAATACCAACCAGGAATCGAAGGCCTCATACAAAAAAAGCGTGGAGTACGCACGACATGAAAACAATCCAGCGCGCCTTGGATAAAACTTATTTGAACCACATATGCAACAAGCTAAAAAAAGTGCTGCAAGGTCTTAAAAAGTTAGAGGCTACTGCTTATCTTGAAGGTTTGACTGCCGATAAGACGTCAAACTACTCCCTGGGGAAAGTCGTTAAGCCCATAAAGAAACCTGTAATCCATTCGTCACCGTTAAGAAAAGCTAATGGCGAATGGGCGAAAAGAGACAAAGTGAAAGCGGATTTATTTGCCGAACACCTATGTAAAAGCAATGTTCAAGCCCTTTGGCGGACAACCATCGACAGAAGATCCCAATGCCAATACCGACAACTTAAGCATTATAGTATCGCTGTCCGAACTTCGATAGACAATAAGAAAGTTAAAGAATAACAAGGCTCCAGGATATGATTTAATTACTGGCGAAATTTAAGAGGAATTACCAAAAAGAGCATTAGTCAAGCGTCTTTATATTATGAATGCTTCCTTCAGACTTTTATATATTCCGAGGCAATGGCTGAAGCCTCGATTCCAAAACCGGATAAATATCCGAATCATACAGACCTATCGCTGTCCGAACTTTTTCTTAAACGATTTCAACCCATTACTGAAGAAATACGCTTGATCCCGGATCACCAATTCGGGCTTAGGGTTATACATTCCACAATCGATCCAGGTTTATCGAATAACGAATATGATGTGAATAGGCCTTTGAAGAAAAAAAGATATGCTCTAGTGCTTTTCTGGACGTATCGAAAGCCTTCGACAAGGTAGGTATAAGCTTAAGCTCATCTTACCGGAAAAATTGTTTGGAATATTGAAATTCACGCCGGTGTACAGCAAAGTAGCGTTCTTTTTCCAATCCTATTAGTGCTTTACGAAAGAGACATACCTCAAAATGAAGAGACAGTCGTATCCACGTGCGCGGACGAAATGATTATCCTCGCAACAGGTAATGCAGTTGAATCATGAACGGCAAAACTCCAACGAACTTTGGACAAACTATGCGAGTGGACTTGGCGAATCGTACTTAATGACAGCAAGTCATGCAAGTTTAAATACAGAAAGGTGATTAACTTGCCCCTTTTCATCAACTTGGTGCAAATACCGTGTGCAAACGAAGCAGAATATCTAGGAATGACTGTAGTTGTAGACGTAGTTCAAGTCACACGTTAAAAGAAGCGCGTCGATCTCGAAATCACGCTCAGAGAGGTCACTAATCCATAAGGCAGGCTTTCTACCGATGACTTTCAATTGATTTTGTGTCAAAGTGTGTGAAGAAAATTTGAAAACAACTACTTTACATTTTATCGTGGGTATTGAAGTGCAGCTAGAACAAACTTACATCTCAACTTTACATTTGAAAAATCGATTTGTGAACACTTTTTGGATGAAAACGAGCTATATTTTTGGAAGCCACTTCTATTTTTTGTTTACTTCTACTTTCTAAACAGCAGAAGATCAGGCTTCCATAGAGTACGGTGGGAAGGACAACGATTTTCGCAACTATCATTTTGATCGAAATTGGCATACAGTTACCGGATAAATGTGAGACCCGCAATAAAGCATATGTTTTTGCAAGTGTGCATGTTGTATGGCTCTCCCATGAAAAGGTTTGATTAAAAGTAATTCATAAATTCTTCTCTTTTTCCAATATTTACCCATTTAATTCAATGTTGGAAATACATGATGTATCGAGCGGAGAATTGCTGATAACATAGGCCTAACATTTATTTAAGTTTAATTTTAATAGGTTCTGATGTGACGGTTACATATTCAACCATACCAATCCGATATAGTATATAATTATATAGGTCCTTGTGGAACACCAGCATGAATTGAGAGGAAGTCAGATAGATTCTGATTTATTCTAAATGACTGAGTTCTTCGAGGTAAGTATGTACTTTGTAATTAGGGAAACAGTGTAATTTCTAGAGGAATTTGTGTTTAACTTTCTTAAGAGTACAGTGTGGGGGCCGAATCGAACGCTTAAGTGATATCAAGTCGGACAATAAAACATGCACTTGCAGGTACTCAACCAATACCAGAATAATAAAATGTCAGAACCAAACCATATTTTATCGAAAGGGGTAAATCTAGATTCTGAGAGCAATTCATCCGTTTTTGCACCAGATTTGTACTCAAATTTCAGGCGTTTAAACGCCTTTTAAATTGTAGCCAGAGAGGTAAAATATATCTTGACAGAAGAGTCACAGCGTTCTTGGCGACATCGAAAATGTAGTCATTCCAACGAACGTTGTCATTAACAAACATTCCGAGAATGGAAAATCTCTCGGTTCCAGCACCACAAGCGCCGTTCATTTTGATCATTTTCATATCATATCCTGCAAGTTTAACCCAAAACTTAACTTTCCGAAGGAATCGCACGGAGAAATTCGATGGGAGAATTCACAGAATGTCCTTGTTCCTAGCTGATGCAACTGATGTTCATCTTCGACTTCTAGTTCCGAGAATCTATAAGTAGTTCTTTTAGTAGTTCGTTCATCGTCTTTCATTATTTGTGGAATACAAACAAAAAACGGTATTTATTTTTGCACAATCAAAGTATTCTTGGATATCTCTTAGATTTTAGCTATGCGGACAACAACAAATGATGTCCTTGTGGAGCAGCCTACACATCATATTGCACAAAAACGGATACATCAATATTATTTTCAATTATTTATTATTACAATATATGTATGTATGTATATGGAAACATTTACAGTTTTTTGTTTTCTTGCAATAATAATTATGTAAAAGAATGCATCGATATAATAAATTCATATTAACAAAAATTCTATGTATGTATGTATATTTGTTTAGAATTCGTTTCGTTTAAAAATATATAAGAAAAAATAAAATATATTTTGTTGCTGTTCTCTCTCTCTACATAAGTATAAAACAAAATATTTTCTATTCTATGAAATCAAAAATTTCTTACAAAATACTTTTCTTAATTTTTTATATTAATTTTTATTACACAAATTGGTAATAATTACTCGAGATAGGAAAAGTAAAGAGAACAAACAAAATATATAGATCTTTAGGACAGAATGTTGAAAATTAAGAGAATACATTGCACCGTCACCTCTAGATAAATTATTACTATTTATTTTTATTTATTTTATTTTTTATCTACGATGAATTTATTTTCCTAAAAAAATGTTAGAGTTTATATAAATAGATTTATTTGCTTTTTAATACTCAATACTTTTATTAGTTTATGTGTTTTTTTTTAATATGCAAAAAGCCTGTAAAAAAGTATACAAAGGATATTTCTGAGGTTTTCATTTATTATTTTTTACTATTTTGGTTTAGTTAGTTTTGTCTTGTTTCATAATAAGTTTTACATTTAGTTTATTTATTTTATTAATATGTTTTTAATGAAACGGAAACAAGTACTTAGCATTTATACTTGTAGAAAATGTTAAAAGGAGAAAGTGTTCATAATAAATTTGAATTCATTTGAATTTCGTCAGATACATGTTTTGTTTTTAAATTTATAAATATTGAATAAGACAGACACTCAATTTTTTTAGGATTTTTGCAAAAAAAAAACACTCTTATGTACATTTTTGTTTTCTTTTCGAGGAAATAATCTTACTTAAGATTTGTGCTGAACCCCATCAAATGGACCAATGGGTATCTTCTTTCTTTCGCCACTAAATGATATTTACACAATTATCTACTTTTTTTAAAATTAAAAATATTTCTGATTGAGAATTTTTTAAAAGGTATATTCTTATTTAAACAGTACTCGTATAAAGACAGTCATTTATCCGGGACACTTCGTGTTGTGATATATTTAACTATGTGTCACGGATTGATTTGCATTTTTTATCTTAAATATTCTTACAAGCTAATGATGATAATGGATATGCGCAAAAGAAGGGAATTCGCAATTTGTAACAGCAGAGATCACAATAAATTTGCGGTCTAGCATAGTTGTACGTGTGGATAAAAAGTGGGATTTAATATGTCTTATTATTTTGATCAACTAGTTCTAAATAATTGCTAGGACATTAATGCAATGCATACTGTGATCTCTTTCGTATTTACGAGCTATGCAGATCACTAGAGATGATACAAAATGGGTCAAATGTGTTCAATTAAGGACTGTTAATAGAATAACTTTTGTAGAAAATGACCTTGATATTAATTTTAAGACATTTCACTATGTATGTACATAATGTATAAGGTACTTCATATGTTTCTTGGTTGCAGATATCCTGGCAGCTGACAAGTGCAACGTCAGATGATGAGCATTAGCTGCCTGTGTAGTAGAAGTCGTAGAAGATGATGAGTCTTGTGTACTGACAAATCAACTCAGACGCATACAATAAAATCAAAGCAAACAAGCTTTTGACAGAAATTGTTGCTATTATCCGCACATCTGAGAAGATAAATAGACTGTTAAAAGGGATCCCTCGCCATAAATAGTTCTTCAAATTTACAATAATAATTAAAGTTCCCAATGAATACACTTAACAGTCTCTCTATTAGAAGCCATTGACAGGCTTAAGCCATAGAATGCAAATTTGTATACGACTTTGGAGTTCCAATCCACCAGACTATTCCAAGTCTAAATAAAAAAAAACTTATTTAGGACATGGTTTGTATAGCGCCAGATGTCTTTACAATTAATAAGACTCTGCAAAACACGCTAATCACCACAGTCTGCTTGAAGGGTCCGATAGTCAAAGCTTATCTTATCTGCGGTCCGTCTGTACAGAAGGTGAATGAAGGATACGAACTGTACCAAATACAACGACAAAAAAGACATGTAACTCCTATATGGAGTCCGTCCGCGAAAATCGAACAACTGGCACGAGAAACTTCTATGTTAAGGTCGAAAAACATCCAATGATTCAAAAGGAATGCAAATAAATTCGAAGGAAAACATACAACACAAAATAAAGTAAAATTCCAACACATAATAAGATTTCCATTTCTTAAAAGTCGAGCAAACGAGTCATCATCACTAGTGAAATACCTTCTAGTGCTTATCAAAAGCTTCTTTGCTTATTTGTAAGCGTAAGCTGTTTCGAGAACTTAAGAAAAACAAAACTGTTCAAAATATTCACATCTATTAGTTTTAATCTACGACAATGCATTAAATATATTTTTTATTATTTACACTATACTCCACTTAATTTATATATATACTCGTAGATTGCACCAAAAAAAAAAATTAATTCTATATTTACTTATGATATGCGATTTATGTTATATATTATATTTGTTTGTTATTTATAGAATTTTTATTACCTTTTCTTTTTTTAAGTTGAGTTGGCGATGACAACGAAAAGTTGTATGGACTAATTTTAATCAGAAAACGAAAATACAGAAAGATGACAACAAAATGTATGTTATATGAGTTCTTAGATATTGAAGTGAAGATGTTTGTGCCCTAAATAACGTTATCCTTTCGTTCATCTTGCCAATTACTATCTACCGCATCCTACAACTTGTTCTTCTCTTTTTATTGTTATGTTCTGTTGCTAATTCTAATTGATATCGAAATATATTTTGTTAGTAACATATATTTTTCCTCCTTTCGTTTTATAAGGGACGTTTTTTATTTTCTATACAATACAACCGTTTATTTTGAGACCTTCGAATAAGGATTTGAAGGCGCGGAGAGGGACTACATACTTTGAACTCAAAAAAATTAAAAATATATGACGTCGAAATGAAATGCAAATTTAATTTTTATGACACTTGAAAATACAAAAACCTATATACAGACAATAAAAATTGTATCTGTAAAAGCAAAAAACATTAAAAGTTTAATAATTCCGATAAAAAATGGAAATGTATTTAGGAAGACTTATTCGCAATTTTCATTCGACTGATTATGAGCTTTTCACACTTGTAGTGAGATATAAATTTAGAATGGATGCTTTGGAATTTGCTTACGCATTTTAGTAATACATTTACTAATAAAAAAAAAAAAACATAATTAATTGGGAGAAAATAAACTAATTCTAAGCCCATTTTAGTGGGCTTGCCATTTGAATTTCGATTCCATCAGCCATTGCTGACCCTTGGAGTAGTCACAGGGCCGAAGTAATGGCATACTGGCATCCTTTCGTGTTGCTCGCTGCAGACAATTACCGGTATTTGTGTGACGGATTGTTTTATCCTAAAAGTAAGATAAGAGTTATAGCAGTTCATCATCTTATGCAATTTAACTTGCCTCCTTGTCGTAGACCCATTCTTGGTTGCCACCCATGTTGTGGCATCGAACCATGTTCACTGGCCCTTCACTGGTTGATGCGTCTAGACAAAGATCGTCTGACATAATTTGCTGTCGCTTTGTGTATGCGAATACTTGATTGCCACCCAAGCCGTGGCAGTAACTAATACCGATCTTTTCATTATATTTACGACCCATCGTGTCGAGACAGGTTTCTGTTTCAGAGTTACGGATCTGAAAAAAAAAATTAGAACAATAAACGCGAATTAAGGGCGAGTTATCATTTATCAATGATTAAAGTGGGACAACTTATTAATACGACAAATTGGGAGTTAATTGACGTTATTTAACATGTAGATAACTAATTCACCGTAGTAGGCGTAATTAGGTTAAAATATAATTGAACATTCTTTTACTATTCCCTGGTGTGTCTTCATTGTTAATTTATTGCTGGGTACGGAAACGCACGTTCACGATCAAACGGGTAATTTTTAACTCACAAGCGTATGTGTTAACTAGAACCCTTTACCAACATAAAAACTTGTGTTTTATCGGACAAACGGTTCGGCAGGCATCTTGAGTTCGAATTACTTCGTCACAATAGAAAGAGAGTCTTTACTATATAGAAATGAACGAGCTTTAGCGTTATTCGTAATACTTAACGCTGCTGTATGCCAGCAGCTATCAAATTTTGTTTGGTGTGCAGCTTGTGTTTATCAGTAGTGATTGCAACACCAAGCCGATGAGTTTTCTTCTTTTCTTTAACGACAAGGTTATGATCTGGACTAAAGAGATCATATCTAACCCTCCCACTTCACTGCATTTCTACTGGTCCGCCCGTGGGGTTCGCCGGTTTGACCCTAAAAAGTATCGCAGGCTTCCGGTTTTGAATCACTTCGTGCTGATGACAATCAAATGCTGGTGTTGTTGAATCGGTGAGATCCAGGAGTTTCAAGGCCTGTCTCTCTTTTGCGATTGTATATGAACGTTGATTGATCGTCTTTTTGATGGGGTACGTAAGATCTCTCTTTTGAAAATGACATTACCAACTGAGCCGGTCACACTCCATTTTCTTTAAGATAGGTTCCTTGGCGTGAAGGCTTCCTCGGACTTGGAACTTCTTATTCGATCAAGCTTTGTTACTCTTGCTGTCATGCGAAGCATCTTCATCTCAGTTGCCGTTTATTTGTTCTCATACTTTTTGTACGCTGTCCAACATCACAGGTTGCTTCGTTATTGATCATAGGTTCCAGATATTTTAACTTTTCGCACTTGGGAATCAATATTTCATTCATATAAATGTCTTTAATGGGTAGGAGTGAATTAGAGAACAGGCAGCACAATTATTCTGTTTTTTCGGACTAATACGGTACCCATTCCCTTCCAAAACTTCCATTCATACATCAACTGCTCGTTGCAGAGACGTTTCGTTCTCGGTAATGATGGCTCCTCCTTCAGCAAATAACAACTGATGTACTTTGGAGTCCGTTCCTTTTCCTTCAAGCAGATTAAGGACTGCAAGTAATATCAAGAGATTTAAGATTGCGCCCATGAAAAAACACATTTGGTGCATTGCTGCCCTAAAACCTAATGAAGATTTTTTTGAATGAAGGCTTTATACTTAATTATTTAGTTTTAAGCGGCTTAATTTTTTAGTGTTTGTAGCACTGGGTGTCGCTTTAAATATTCCTTAAGAAACCTAAATTTCGTGACATAATTATGAGGGAAATACCACTACCAATTTGGTTTATATTTTATGGTCTTGTAATTCCACAGGCATTCGAATTTCGCATGGTTGTTTATGTGTTTTACAACTTCATTAGATCGCCTTTTTCAAGCAGCCATTTAGTTCAATTAAAACGAAAGTTAGCATATATCAATGAAAAAAGTATCACATTCAAAGAGCACTGAGCACAAAAACTTGCAGCTCTACCTGTTTTCATCGCAAATTATAAATAGTATCTATGTGTCTATATCTAATGGTCTCTACGAGCGGTTGTGAGAGCATGCTTCTTAGCACGCTTTGATCATGACGACTGATGGCTGAATGTTACGAACAAATAGGCTCCGCTCGCAGTACAAAACAAGTCCTTGTTACCGATTGTACGTTGACCTACTGAGCGAGGGTTTCCATTAGATAAACCTTGAGGTTTTAAGCTGACCCACATTTTGCGAAAATATGACAAACATGCGCGAGTATATTACGAGCCAAAAGAAAAACTTTGCACACACGTTTGTTTTCTTTAGGCCCCACATTTACTGCTTACGCAAAATTATTATTTTGAATATTATAATATATATATATATATATATGTATTCAGAAGAAAAACCACTTACCTCTCCCAAGTAGTAATAATCTAATGGCATTAAGCTCTCTGGATAGACGTGTTCCAAGTACCATTTGAAACTCTTACACTTCAGGCGCTCACGAAGTGCTTTTCTTTCGCTTACATCTCCAGCTGAAGCTTTTCTCGCACCTAATAGTCATCATTTGAGAATTAAATAAAAATAAATTAGCTTTGAATCACCAAAACAAAAAACAACTAGGATACATCAACATTTTTACAACATGCACTAACCATGTAAATGGACGTGTATATTTTTTGTGTTTGTGAATTAAATGATATGTGTATTTTATAAGTGTAATGTAATAAATGAATTTAATAATAACATATAAATATAAAATAAAATAAATAATGTAATACATTTGTTTTTTGTGCTCATGTGGATATGGGGGTTGTTAAACGATTAATAACAAAAACATCGACGAAAAAAAAGAAGTTAACATAAAAATTTACCAAAACCAACTAAAAAACAAACAACAGTGAACTAGGGGCCTTAATTATAACAACACCGATATTGTTAGCTAAGATATCAATATTAAAAAACCAATCAAAATGGTTAACAATATATATTTTGTTGACCACTTAAATGGCAGTTGGTTGATGGCAGTTAATTGTGCAATACTAAACAATAAATAAAAAACAAAAACAATTATTAAGCCCACATGTTGAATCTAATATTGGGGACATTACAAGGAAATGTTCAAAAATGCGGCGCATGCGTTTTCACTACTGCTCTACATTCACCATAAAAAGATATACACTACCGAGCAAAATTTGTCTGAACTTTTCTTCCATTTTCGCTAGTATAATAAACTTATGAGTCCTCACTTTTAAAATATTTCTCAACACTGTGATCGGATAGAACGTTTAGTTCATATTATTTTTTCTTTCGTTTCAAATATACCGACTAGGATTGCTTAATGAAAAAAAGTTAACATGTGGGGCGAATTGCCTACTCCAAGCCAGCAAACTTGTAAAAGACGATTATGGCATACAAATTACTTTTAGACAGAATCCCTCCTTCAATACAAAAACACAGTTCAAATTTGCGTACAGCGCTAAGCTATCTTGCCGTAAACTTTACGGCTTTATTCATTGTATACATTTCTTCACAAGTTTTGTATTTCAAACAGCCGGCAGTTGAAGTTCGCTGTTAAAATTTACTTACCACTTACAGTTTGATTTGTGGTATCCATAATCAGTCTACTTTTATATCCATGTCTACTTTTTCTCGTTTGATACGTCAAACCTCCTGAGGAAAGTAACGTGCTTGGAGCTTTTTTAGTTCAAAAATACATGTGTTGTTATGTACGTAATACATTATCATGAATAATGCAGGAAAGCAAGCCATGTGTACAAAATTTCATAGTCAGTACATTTGACAGCCAAACTGAACAAATTCTCAAAAAAAAAAAAACTAAACAGGTACGTCTCCGCATAAATTTGATGATTATGGAAATACCATTGAAGTACAGACCCTCTTCAAGATGCTTGCTTTATGCCACCAACAGAGTTTACAGCTCACTCTGCTTTGCTATTCTAAAAGTTATTTGAATGTTGGCAACTTACACGCGACCACAAACAAATGAGAGCAGTTAGAGTGAAGCAAACACGGTACGGCATACTTTGTACCATTGACATGCCAAAAACCGAGGTGGTAGTCAAGAAACGTCTATCCATCTTATACCAAGGCTGTTAATGTTGTACTGTTATAAAACTCTTGTAGCCAACAGAATAAATATATTACAAATTTGACACGTTTAGATTTTCCCTTTCTGATAACAATATATATGCACAAATAATACCAAAAGTAGTTCGCAGTTTTGCTCGGTAGTTACTTTATCTTTTTCTTTTGTTTTTGTTAATTAATTGTTAACCTGGATAGAAACTGTAGTAAAACTCTTTCCAATCGTCCAGCCACACTTCAACCAAACGAGCATTATTATGATTAACAATTTCCGTTGTACCACCTGGAAATGTGTACGGCGTTGATTTTCTAAATACATGACCAACTCGTGAGCATGGTATTATTTCTAGATAGCCGCCACACATCCAAATCTATCACACATATTACGTTTTATGTAGTTATTGCAGTTAAATAAATTTTTCGTTTATAGCATTGTTTGTAATATTGTTAAGCGATTTTTTTTTCGTAAAGTGTTAGCAATATTATTAAATTTTAATGAAAAGTACAAGTCGTCCCAGTGTGAATGCATAAAAAAAGGAAATAAAAATAAATAGAAATACATTTTTAGTTAAAAAATAGACTTTCATTATTATTATTATTTTTTAAATAAAAAGGTAATGCGATAATCATGCTGTTAGAAGGAGGAGGATAAGAGGATAGAAATGCTGCGTTTGTTGACATTTGCATTGATTTTGTCGGAATTTTTATTTTTTCACAAATACATACACAAATTGTTACCTAACGTATATCGACTTAAGGAATGTAGTCAAATTTTTCGAGGACAAAATACAAGCATTTTTTATTATGGGAGAGGCGGTCGGAGGGGTCAATTTTTTCCTTTCCACCGTAGTTGACATTTTCTATCACCTATGTACTGTTGATTAAGAAAACTGTTAGCATAGGCTTCTGCCAGACGACTCGACATACCCTCAGCGGAGCAACAAAATTGCGTTGGCGGAACTGACCACACAGAGGAAGTTAAAGTCATTTTTGCCGAAAAAGCGGGGCATCCAGGTACTTGTGATTTTGAAAATAGGCGTTTGACAGACATTTTTTTTTTAAATTTGAAAGTATTTTTTTTTAACTATTCATAGAGATAACTTGATTTAAAAATAAAATAAAAGAAAACATTTCGAAATGAAAAATTGCATAGACGCAATTAAAACAAAAATTCATTCTGAAACTAGGTTGGACTAATTCATAAATGCATATATTGCGCATGTTATGCCAAGCCGAGGGTTCACAAATGCTCTATTTCGAATCAGTGCTGAGGAGAAGATTCAAAAACTGAGGAGGTCTTTATTGTGCAGCTGTTACGATCGTATTCCATACATTGTATCACACCAAAAACAAAAATGTAAAAAAGACGAGTTCTCCTATTCAAAAACTGCTTATACTTAACAAGTCAGCCATGAAAAAGTAGTAAGATCTAAGAAAATGTCAAGTTCTTAACTTCCCTGGACTAAGTAAACATTTAAAATTCAGCAAAACTCCGTATTACCAATTTAAACATGAGGTCTTCCTCTGGCTTTATTCTGAAAAACCAAACCGTACCTTCGTTATTGCGCACATCACCAATTAAGCAATGCAAAGCCAATAACACCTTAAGCAAAAATTAGGTTGGAAAACATCAAAAAAATAAAGAAATAAAATAAGTGAAGCAACCTTACTTCTTAACTTTAGGTGAATATTCTTTTTTTATTTTCTAGCGAGATTTTTAATTTTTAAAATTGCCTCTGATTCTCTTTAGTGCTTTCATAGTGACTGTTTTCCTCAAGTAAAGTGATGCCAAAAACAAAAAGTCTAGTTATTTTTTCAATTTTTTAGTAAAATTCACCGAAAAAAAGTTACAAATAAAAACAAAACTAAAAATCAATTAGTAATGTTAAACAAATATATTATAAAAATGTTCACGCAAATGATATGAGATCAAAATGTTATTGTTTTTTTTTTTCATTTGTTAATCACAACAACATCAAAAATAATAATAATATTAATAAGCAAATAAGACCAAAGCAAATTGACTTAATAAACTCTCCAATAGATGAGCACAAAATTCAATGATAAGAGAGAAAACTTTGTTCTTTAAAATAAATTGTTGTGTAGTTTTTAGGTACTAGTTTTTTGTTTTCTTATATTAAGCGAACCTGTGCTCATTGCATAGTAAAAATCTCTCCATTCGTCCAACCATACTTCGGCCACTCGTGCGGCATTGTGCAAAACGATTTTTGCAACACCGCCTGGGAATGTGTACGGCGATTTATCACGAAATACATGTCCCACATGTGAACATGGAATTATTTCTAAAATTCCGCCACATTGCCATATCTAGATTTTGATTGGGTAAATGAAAATTAAACGTTTCAACAAAGGGAATTATAAAAAAAAAAATAGGAGGTTTGATTTTGAAAAAGGAAATACTACTGTTCTCCCCTCCTTCTCTGCTACTCTCTTTCTCACTCTCAGTGTTACTCGTCATACTCACTCTGAAGGACATTTCAAGATTTTCCCCGCCCCAAATGTCCATACCCTCGTCATATGAACCAATTTCATAGAAATACTGCTTGTCGATAGAGAAGAGACCACCCGCCATGGTGGGTGTTCTCAGTGGAGCAGTGCGATCATTGTTGCGTCGCTCCATTTCGCGCTGAGGAACTCTATACCTAGAAGTATGAAATTGATCAATTAATATTACACGAACAACAACACTTGCAACCCACCATCTAAAATTGAGCTTCCAGTTGAAGCCACCCCATGTTTGATCGGATGCGGTAACGTATTCAAATGTTTCGTCTGATATCACATCGATAATGGGACAGACGACCGTTCGTCTGTTTTGTACAATACGTGCGAGTAGAGGTTCAAGCCAGCCCTCTGTGCACTCACAATGCGCGTCTAGGAATGTGATAACTTCACCCTGAAAGAAGAAACACTTTTTCTTGATGGCAATGTCATCTTATTTACTTAAGCGTACCGTAACATGCTTCGCGCCCAAGAGTCGTGCTCTAATCAGACCAGAACGCTTTTCTGTGCGAAGAACAAATGTCGGTACTGGCAAGGTCGCCACGTAGTCTTCAAGCTTTTTTCCCAGGAAATCTAGAACGAGATTCACTTTTAAATACGGATCAGGTTTCAAGAAGAATATTCACCAACCCCGCTCACTGGCATCGTCCACCAAGATAACCTCCTTTAGAAGTGTCTTGGGTGAACGATTAATGACACTCCATACGGTTCTTAGAAGTGTGGTCCATGCCTCATTGTGAAATACGATCACAATGGAAGTGGTTGGAAGTTTTGATGGATATGATTTCTTTTTACAACTGAAAGAGACAAACAAAATTAAATCTTGAGCATTGTTTGAAGTGAGGAACTCTTACTTCTCATGTCGAACGTCAGTGAGTGAGCGATTTAATGACATCATATCGCTGGCTAGCAGGTTGAATTGGTTCTCCTTGAATTTCTCTTTCATAAGGCCTTTCATCTCAGTTGGGATCTTAACAGGTTTTCCTAAATTTAAAAAAAAAAATCAATTTTATTGCCAATTTTCATTTTTTTTTTTTGTTAAACTTACCCAATTCGCCTGGTTGCCCAACTTGCTCTTGCACCGTAGGTGCCATTCGCCATTTTCGAAGCATTGTGCTTCGATACGTGATTGGTACCGATACGCCTCCATCAAGACTTTTCGCTGTATCTATTTCGGCCTCGTCCACAATGGAATCCTCGTCCACAAGACGCTGACTTGCAGCGGGTGACTGCAGAAAATAAAAACAGACATTACTTTATAAAAAAAAACATTTGCAGAGATTTCCTAAGTTGGTAAAAGGATTTGAATGGTTCGGTGGTTGATGTGAATGAGGAACAGCTTAAAAAAACAGAAATAGCGAGGGTATGATCAGCATTAAAAGGATCATAGCACTCCCACTTTACTGTATCCCTACTGGTCAGCCTCAAAAAATGTCGGAAGGCCTGCTGGTTTCGGATTACTGAGGCCATTAAAATATTAGTGCTTTTGAGTTTGTGTGATCTAGTAGTTTTGAAGCCTGAATCCATTTTTACGATTTCGACACAATAACGGAGATCGCACTCCAGAGCGGTAAGCGGTAGCAGTACGGGTGCCAGTAAAAGCATAGCGGAATAGCGCTTGTCCGCTCACACCGAGGCGGTATTTTTGGGGGCATTCACATTTTTTAACATTCACACTATCTTGGTTTAATGCTTCCGCTGTATATTTGCATATTTTATTCTCTCCCCATATTTTTATACTCCGGGTGATTTAAATCAAATAATATTGAATATTTTTGTTCGTTGAATTATTTTTTCAACATACATTTTGACATGCGGTACGGGTTAAAGGCAGTCAACAAAATTGTATCGCTGGAACACCGCTTTATCGAATGCTGTATACCGCTCCAGTGTGTGCGTCTTTCGTTATGGCAATATGATTAGGCACCGCTTCGGTTTGTGAGCTCCTTAATGCTACTGTTGTTGATTATTGTTTGATTTTGTTTACAACAGCGGTGATCTCCAGTCGTGTCTTCCCACGGTTCAAACATGTGGGGCAGTTTCAATATGTTAAATGTGTCGCCAACGTAGCATGAAACGACCGTGGAGCTTTTGTTATTATTTTTACTTAAAAAAAGGAAATCCAAATCAAAGAACACTCAGACTCGGTAGGGGTCCATTGTACTACCAGGCAGAAATACTTTTTTTTATGTAGAGGTTGGAGAAAACAAAGTGTCATTCGTTTCTCTCCAATAATGAGTGGCGTATGTTGTTGTTCCCCAAGGGAATTAAACCTGCACCGCACGGGTCACAAGCCAACACACTAACCTCTACACCGTCGGGCGTCGACACCATAGCGTGGAGCTTAATGTCATATTAACTCACACTTGAATGGTCTACTTTTCGATGAATCTTTATTTACTTTAATCCTAACACGACAGCATTGTAACGGCTTATATGGTTTGTTACTATCGTCATAAATGCTTGTGTATATAAGAAACTTTGCCGGGTTACATTCCACATTTAATTTACATCACCACTTGGCTACGAATGGATTTTATTGAGGTTTTTATTTAATTTCGGTCAATAAAAGATTTTTCTTTGATTTCTAGTTCAATTTATATTTACTTTGTGAACCTAAAAAAATCAATACTTAACAGACTTTAGATTGACTTAGTGTCATTAAAAATAATGGTTTAGTTTTTTAACAAGCAACTTAAGTAATACATACATGCGTCACTGAACAAGCAAATATTTGAATGTATATTGACAGACATAATATATTTGACCGAAACAAATAAAGAGTGAATAACAGCTATTGTCAACCAAGTATTTATCAATGTCGGATGATATTTTTTGTTATCGACACCGATGAGATTGATGTTATTATAAATTGCAGTCAAGGTCATATGTGGAGTTACATAATTATCTCTAATGCACATCCGGTTTGAATAATTTGACTCAGAGTTTTATATATGCGGCGTGTTTAAAACTAACTGAAGTTCGATTTCATTATGGTTACATCATAAACATCATTGCTACGATTGATTCAAATACGAACTAATCCAACAGGCTATAATACTTTGGTTGAGATGGTGTCATCGAAAGGGATGCGCAAAATACATAGATATGATTATTGTTTTTTTTTTGGTATCAAACTTAACATATATATAAAAAAAAAACCTCGAGAACTCGTCATAATTGTCAAGTAGTGGTCCATAAAATAGATATGTCTATAGAATAGACGAACGAAATGTCAGTGACAAGACTTCGTTGCACTCATCGTTGGAGATTGGGTTTCAACTCTTAATCATCAATCAGACGAACTGTACGTCTTTGAATAATGTCGAGTATTTTTAGAGAATGTTTGCAAGCCGAAATCCAGATGTATGGACAAAGCTTAATGTCAGCCCTAACTTGTGCTATATACAGGAGGAGAAAAGGTTCAGAAAGGAACTAAACGAAAAGATCCTACATGCGAAAGGGACCTTCTATATGAAACAATTTTAAAGCTCCGCAAAAAATCCAAAAAAAAACAGCAGCTTGTAAACACAATATTATGATGAAAAAAAACGGCAACGTAGATGATATACTAAAGAGGAGCTTTGCTAATGAACTAATTCTTAAAGATCTTCCAACCAGGTTGGCAAAATACTATCATCTGAGATTAAAGACACAGTGCATGAATGCTATCGTCGAACATATGTATGTACATCCATTAAGCAGTGTAGACCTTTCGTGGAAATCGCATGAGTCTCGACCAACCATCTGTTCCACAGGTGCTAAAAACATTGTCCGCCATATTTTTAAAAATGGCAAAAGGAACGGGATAATGAAATATGGGCATATTTCAATTCTGTCTGTGGTTGAAAAATTCTTAGGGAAGTCTTGACTAGAAGGCACTACAGTTAAAAGGTATATAATCTTTTGGGAAGAAACCAGTTTGGCTTCCGGAAAAATAAAAGTATAAACAGTTTAATTGGAGCTTTCGCAAATAAACTGCATACAAGCCTTGGCAAAAACCTCAATATTGAAGTTTTGTTTATTGATTTTAAGAAAGCTTTTGATACGTGGAACCACATACACTTCATAAAGAAGCTAGAAAATATAGGTGTTCGCGGTCAAATACTATCATAGTTCGAAAGCTATCTACAAAACAGACCCTTCAAAGTAAAAATTGGAAACCGTATGAGTGAAGAGGTAGAAATTACACACGCGACCCATAAGGATCTACACTGGGGCCTCTTTTATTTTTGGGTCATTCTTAAACAAAACGGGGTTTTTAAGTGAAAAACAATTTGGTTTTCGGGAAGGTATGTCAACCGAAGATGCAATCTTGAAATTAAGTGGCGAATTATATTCAGGTTAAAATGGCAATCAAAAAACTTTAGCGTTATTTATAGACATGACCAAGGCATTTGACATGGTCGATCATAACATGCTTAACAAACTTGCTTAACAAACTCTATAAAGCTGGATTTAGAGGTGCAGTCTATTGTTATTGTTATTTCTTATTTATGTAAATTCCATATTCGAACAAAATTTTTCTAGTAATATTACGGTTTTTGCGGACGACATGGCTTTTACATACACAAGCAAACATTTGTTTGAATCTGTAATAAAACTACAAAGGGATCTACAAATTTTAAGGCAGTGGTTTGCAAAGCATGAACTTCTGATAAGTGAAAAAACTAAGATTATGGGTTGCAGTCTTTCAAATGTAGATCTGATTGACTATGAAGTTTACTTCCACTCTGCTGCATGTGAAAAATTAAGCTTGAGCTTACATGAGCTTACACACATGTGGGAGACAAAATTTTATAACAGATTCCCTCTGTTCTTCGACCTGCCTCAAAATTAAAAAAAATATTTATTATTATTATTATTTTATTAAACGGTAAATAAATACAGAATAATAATATTTTACAGCGCTAGCTACCAGGGCTTTTGGCTGGGTTGATTTAGGCTGCTGTCTAAATTGACTTCCTTTAAGAGTTCAAAAACTATGTGAATATTTGGACAGAGGGTACAGATAGAACCTCAGACAGTTCGTGTTTAGATGAGTTTTTTAATAGATTTTTTAATAGATTGTGTACCTTTTGGCATTCATATATAAAGTGTTTGGCAGTTAAAATACGATTGGATTGGCAGAGATGGCAAGTTGGAGGATTATCTTTTTGTAAGATGTAGCTGTGAGTCATTTGTGTGTGACCAAGCCGAAGTCGTATGAAACACTTATTCATTCTTGTTGTTGTTGCTGACGGGTAGGATGTTGGATCGCCGTTTGGATTGAAGCCTCTGTAGAGGTGGGTGTATTGCGACCATGCCTGTTTCCTTTTTTGTTCCCAGTAGAAGTTTATGTGCCTGGTAGCGTCCTTTTTGGTGGGTGGGTAGGGTGTGATGTAAGTTTTTGTTGCCGCACTACGGGCCGCCCTATCTGCGAGGTCTTTTCCTTTGATCCCAGAATGCCCTGGGATCCAGATGATTTAGCTTATTTTTTAGTAGATTTAGTAGCTTATTTTTTCCTTTTATGATGTTGTCTCGGATTTTGCTGATAATTGTTGATCGATTTTTAGTGTTTCGAATGGCTTTGAGTGTGGAGAGGCTGTCGGTACAGATGATTGTGTTTTTACGTGTAGACTTGTGCACTTCTGTGGCTTTGAGAATAGCTAAGGCTTCTGTTGATAGTATAGAGAAGTGGTTGGGTATTCTTTCGCTGCAAAGCACTGTGCCGTTTGCTGAGACTACCGCGTAGCCAGTGCCACTTTCGCCTTTGGAGCCGTCCGTATATAGGATGTCCCATGAATTTGTACAGTATGTGCTCAACATTTCCGAGAAAAGTTGCGAGTGGGCTTTACTGGATAATGAGTCCTTTTTTGTATTAGAGAGTTTGGTGTTTATAGCATCCGCGGGTACTAGCCAAGGGGGATGGTTTTCAATCGTTGCTGGTCTTACCTTAGTTGTTAGGCCGCTATTTTCAGCGTAGTTAAGCGCTAGCCATATTGTTGATGGGCATTTGAGGACCTTTTTCCGTCTAAGGATTTTAATGGCATCTTCGATGATGGGTGATTTGTGTGAATAGCAGATTTTCGGGGCTAGGCGCGAGGTTAGTACAACTATGCGGTCTTCTAAGGATGGAAGTCCGGCTTCCGTTAGCATGTTTTTGATGGGCGTAGTTCTAAAAGCTTTGAGAGAACATCGGAGGGCAGCATGATAGGGTGATTTAATTGACTGCAATGTACTTTTGCTGCACTTTCCATAGATTGCCAATCCGTAGTCGATTTTGGATAGCATTATTGCCTTAGTTACACTAATGAGAGAGTTTATGTGAACAGAGCTGTTTTTTGAAGATAGGAATTTAATGACGTTAAGCCTGGTAACTAGTTTATTCCTTAACTCTAGACAATGAGCCTTAAAATTAAATTTATTATCGAATACTAAACCTAAGATAGTAAGATTATATACATTTGGTATTTGGTGGCCGTTTATATTAAAATTATTGCAACTTGTTTTTTTGCATATGTGCAAGTGTTTACTTTTGTTCGGGGATATAATGGCCCCGGATTTGAGTCCCCAGGCGTTTAGATCCCCGAGAATGTTGTGGTACAATTGTTTGGTGTCGTTAACGAGGTGGCATTTGGATAACAATAGTAGGTCGTCGGCATACAAGATATGGTCGATCTTTTTGACTTTTGTTATGATTTCGCTTATGTCGTTGTACGCTATTATAAAAAGCGTCACTGACAACGGCGAGCCTTGGGGAATTCCGTTATCTAGATTGTAGACATTGGAGTAGACGTGGTTGGCTTTGATTCTGAATTTCCTATTAGATAAGAAAGCTTTAATGTAGGAGTATAATTTGGGGCCGATTTGCCATTTAAGGAGTTTATTGAGCACCACATGTATTCCAATGCGGTCAAAGGCTTTCTCGAAGTCGAGGGATAGGATCGAAATATGGTTTTTGCAAGAGAGAACCGAGGCAACGTATTCGTCAATGTGCAGCAAAGAGTCAATTGTGCTACGACCGTGTTTAAAAGCAACTTGATTCAAGTTAATGAAGTTGTTTTTTTCAATATACCAAAGGAGTCTCATTGAAATGATTTTTTCCAGTATTTTGCTGGCGCATAGTAATAGAGAGATTGGCCTGTACCCTTTGGTGTCTGTTGCTTGATTTTTTGGTTTCGGGATTGGGATAATGCTTGCTGTTTTCCAGCTCTGTGGAATGGTCCCTTGGTCTAGGATTTCATTGTATAGCTCACGAAGTCGATTCTTAGCATCTGCCGGAGCATTTCTGAGCATCGGATAACAAATTCGATCGTAGCCTGGTGTTTTCCCTTTTGCAGTTTTTAGACAACCGTCAAGTTCGAGTATACTAATTGGGCTTTCGATTATCATGGATGAAGGGCTTAAGTTGTAGGTTGGCATAGGGGTATGTAAAGCGGACTCCTTGGCAGCTAGGAATTCGGATGAGAAATTCGAGTTGCTTGAATAGTTGGACCAGGTTTTCCCAAAGTGTTCGCAGATATTTCGCGGGTCATTGATTGTTTCAAGGCCGGTGTCTATAGTTTTAATGAAATTCTGGGTGTAATTACCGGTGAGAGTTTTTATGTCAGCCCACATTTTTTTTGTGGTTGAGTTGGGATTGATATTTGATGTGAATTTTTCGAAGCTTTCCCTTTTAGCTTCTTTCACTTTTTTGCGGAATAAAGCGTTGGCTTTGCGATAACTGATAAGGTTTGTGTCACTTGGGTGTTTGCTGAAGGTATTCCATAGGTATTGTTTATTTTTGCGCAAAGCACCAATTTCAGCACTCCACCACGGGACAAGGGATTTATGTGGGGTATTTTTCGTTTGGGGAATTGATAAATTTGCTGCGAATCGCAAGGCTCTGGTTATCACCGCGGCTTCCCTGTTTATATTTTTTCCTAGTGTTGGTTTACTATCTAAGAATTGTGATACCTTGTTTTGAAAATTACCCCATTTTGCCCGATCAGTTAGAAATTTTGCCGGTGGTTTTTGGTATACCCCGCAAGTGCCGAGATGAATACTGGTAAGAATTGGGAAATGGTCACTACCGTGGAGGTGTTTGCTTATGGACCATGTTGTTTTGGGTATTAATTGGGAGGATATTATAGTTACGTCTACATGCGTAAACGACTTGTGGGTGGAGAAATGTGTTGGGCTGCCATCGTTCAAAATTGAGAGGTTATAGTTTGCCAGTATGTACTCGATTTCCTTTCCTCTTGAGTTCCCTACGGGGGAGCCCCAGAGTGTGTTCCATGAGTTGAAGTCCCCTGTCAGCAGGACAGGTGAGTTGATTGGTCTTATTATGTCCTCAATATCTAACGTACTAAATGGTTGAAGGGGGTGGATGTAGAGGGATACAACAGTGATCTTTATTTTCCCTACTATCTCAACCGCAACTGCGGATATGTTTGAATTCGTTTGTAAACGTCTGTGGGGAAGTGATTTATGAATTAGCAGGCCGGTTCCTTGTTTTGCAGAGGTGGTTGTGTTGTGCAAATATATTTCGTAATGTTTGGGGGCTATTGGAGTGGAATTGTGTTGGAGGTGTGTTTCTTGAAGTGATACTATTGCTGGGTTATGGTATTTTATTAATAATTCCAACTCGTGGTAATTATTAATATATCCATTGAGGTTCCATTGCAGAACCTTAAGCAATGATTCGATCATTTGTGGAGACTTTTGTGCAATATAAGCTTGGTTATATTGCGAAAAGTCCTGGGTGGGAGGGTTGTGGGGTGTATTTGTGCGACTCTGTTGTCCAAGAGCTGAACCGTCGGTACTCCTACTGGAGTCTAGACGATTCAGCCCAAGGCCAGCAGAGCCGCTGTCTTGGGAGTTGGCAACTTTGTTATTGCATGACGTCATCGTCTTCGTTTCCTGTAGGAGTTATATAGTATTGGTTGGCTTTGATAAGATTTTGGGTGACTGCAGAGATGGGTGAAAAAATAGGGGGCATAGTGTGAATTTGTTGGCTTGGGGGATGTTGGTTGTTTGAACTGTTGTGATTTGTATCTGTTTTCTTGTTTTTGTGGGTTGTTTTTGAGTTGGGTGAGGAGGGTTGTGCATTTGAGAGATTAGTGTCGTAGGACTGAGTTACTGGTTTTGTGTTTGATTGTTGTTTTAGTGTGTTATCGGGTTGATTGAGTGCTGGTTTTTCGTGGGTAATTTGGTTAGAAGCTGGGGGGATTGTGCATATGAGTTGCGTTGGCAGAGAAGTTATAGAGGAAGCGGGTTGAGAAACGGTTGATGTTTTTTTTGGGCTACGATTGTTGTTAGCAGCTGTAGATATTTGGGTGCTTGCGGTGGTATTGTCGGTTTGAGTTGCATTTCTCACGACTTGAGAATATGGTAGACTGAAAAGAGGGGTGGGGTGCTGTTTGTTGTAAATTAGTTTTGCTTCTGCCATTGTGCATTTGTTGGTAGTTTTTATTTTTAAAATCTCTTTTGCTTGAATGAAGCGTTTACAAGTTTTTGAGGAGGAGGGGTGTTCTTCTTTGCAGTTAAAAAAAATATATAATGTCGGTAACTCGAAACATGTTTTTGTTAAAACCATATTGCTCAAGAAATCTGTTGCTTATGATATATCATGGACTCGTACACTCGAAACTGCAATACGGCATATCCTGCTGGAGGAACATATTTAAGCACCGTTCAGCCTATTGTGATGGCACAGAAGCATATCATTAGAATAATCTGCAACAAATGAAGACTTGTCAGCAGTTGGCCTCTCTTTCAGGAGGGTTGGGTTCGATATCCAGGTTTTTATAATCCCACTTTTTTAAAATCCCGTCTTTTAAAATCCCACCTCTTATAATCCCGTTTTTTATAATCCCGTTTTTTATAATCCCGTTTCTTATTATCCCGCTTTTACAATCAAAAGTAGTTGCTTTATTTTAAAAAACGCGCGATTTTTAGAGGAAGTAACAAAATAAGAAATAAATAATATCAAAATAATTTTTTAAGTAATAAATGTGACAATCTTCAATAATTAAAAAAAAAAAATATAAAGTAATGTTATATGATATTCTGCAAAAGGGAACAAAAAAAACTTCAAACCATTTTTTATTTTATTAGTTCAAGTGTATTATAAGCAATGCAACGCAAAAAACCTGTTTTACTCATTTTTTTCTATTTCCCATTAATTTTTTTACAGCGCGACTTTATAACATTAGGTTTTTTATATAATTTTTCTTGTCCATTTCTTAATTTTTGTATTTCAGTTTGCACCATAATTGCTTCCTTTCTCAAATCTGCAATGAGTTATACAAGCCAGCACTTTTTCGTCTAACCAAAACTTTCAGTCTGCGATGCCACGCTTCAGCATTATTTTGTTTTCTCGGGAATTGTTTTTCTGCACTATCATACACAGACCAAAATTTAGGACAATACTGCACTTGTCTATCTGATATCTTGCCTCTTAAACATCTTTATGTGTATAAAGTTCTTAAAAATTTATACATCCGCAGCGGTTTTACTTCCACGTTCAGAAGCTCCAATGTATACAATTTAAAAGTCAATTCTAAAGCTCTTGTTAATGTACCAACATCCAAAAAGACTCACTATTCGAACTTTTTTAACATTACAGCGCCTAAGCTTTTTAATAAACTGCCACAAGACATAAGAGTATCAAATGATCAAATGTATGTAACATCCTCCTTAACAAATTATGAAGTCAAAAACCTGCTTATTAGTATTATTTAGAAAAACTGCAAACCATTGTTTGTCAAATCTGTAAAATTCTTCTTAAAGTTTGCTCTCGCGCTCACTGATTATTATGATTTGTTAAACTTTATTATGAATTTTTTGCGTTCTACCCCATAATATAGTATATAATTAGATTTTTTTGTAAGGATATAGTCCTTACAATTTTTTATTATTTTGTAAAAGAATAAGGTAACAATAAAAAAAAGTGGTCTGTGGTGCGACCCGCAAGGTCCACACGACTAACTTCTCAGTGGCATCAATATAATTTATGCGATTAGTGGTAAATTTTGAAATGTGGTTAACCATAAGATATGTTTAAGAATTATTTAATATTAAAAAATACTCTTTAATATTGTTCATGGAAATTAAATGTTGTTAATAACAGCGAAGTGTGATATATATTAATGAAACCATTGTTATCAACACGGAGACCTGTAAATTTACATGCATACGAAATAACGGAGCACAATGTAATACAGCTAGGTTCCAGAAAACGAATGAAATGAAATCGAAAGTGAAATTGTAAATCGAGTGAATTTGTTTTCCGTGGTCCACATTTCACCTATTTTATAATATTCGAAACTTTTTCGAAATCACTTCAAGTGAAATTAAAAACAGCTTATCTGTCATTTGAAACGTCGCAAAAATATATTTTTTGTAATAAATAGTTTGTTTGTTTTAAATTTCGTCTCGTTTTCGCGATTTATTTAAAAAAATGAGTGCTGTGGTAATTGCCGTGGTGTTGCACAACATTTGTAGACACTTTAAGCTACAAAATGAAGAAGAAGAAAGTTTTGAGGTAGGGAACGAGGCAAGTGAAATTGAAGCAGACGACGAATTTACAGAAGAAGCTGCAAATTTCAATGAAAACAGTCAAATAAGAAACAATACTGCTAATGGTATACTCTTTATTTGAAAAGGCTATAAAAAAACAACAAAAAACTCAGTTCAGTACAAATATTAGATAAATAAAAAAAGGAACATGAAAATGATCATAAGTTCTTAAAAATGCAAGTCTTTCGCCTTTTACGTTTTAGCTCTTATAAATATCGAGCTTCATTTCTTTTGATTCTAATTTCCTTTTTTTTATTAGAATTTCTTCTTGATGAAATTTCTCCATTTCAATATTGTGCCTCTGTGCTTCATTTTTTGTTTCCAAAATACTTTGTATATTGTCCACAAATTTTTGGAGCTTTCTGATAGTATGATCGATATATGGAAAGAATTTTACTCTAATGTAATTATTTTACATTTCCAAGACGTCTGTCGTCTGCTTTCCACTATTTCACACTGATAGAAATGCTCGATTTGAAATCACTTTCAAATCGATAAAATCGAATTGTGGAACCTGCCAATTTCACTTTGTTTGAATTTCGAAAAATTTGAAATCGATATCGATAAAAGTGAATTGTAGAACACCAAAATCTATTTTCGACCGATTTCGATTTCATTTCGAGTGAAAGTGAAATGTGGAACCTGGCTGCAGCTCGGTTCCAGAAAACGAGTGAAATGAAATCGAAAGTGAAATTGTAAATCGAGTGAATTTGTTTCCCGTGTTCCACATTTCACCCATTTTATAATATTCGAAACTTTTTCGAAATCACTTCAAGTGAAATTAAAAACAGCTTATCTGTCATTTGAAACGTCGCAAAAATATATTTTTTGTAATAAATAGTTTGTTTGTTTTAAATTTCGTCTCGTTTTCGCGATTTATTTAAAAAATGAGTGCTGTAGTAATTGCCGTGGTGTTGCACAACATTTGTGGACACTTTAAGCTACAAAATGAAGAAGAAGAAAGTTTTGAGGTAGGGAACGAGGCAAGTGAAATTGAAGCAGACGACGAATTTACAGAAGAAGCTGCAAATTTCAATGAAGACAGTCAAATAAGAAACAATACTGCTAATGGTATACTCTTTATTTGAAAAGGCTATAAAAAAACAACAAAAAACTTAGTTCAGTACAAATATTAGATAAATAAAAAAAAGGAACATGAAAATGATCATAAGTTCTTAAAAATGCAAGTCTTTTGCCATTTACGTTTTAGCTCTTATAAATATCGAGCTTCATTTCTTTTGATTCTAATTTCCTTTTTTTATTAGAATTTCTTCTTGGTTAAATTTCTCCATTTCAATATTGTGCCTCTGTGCTTCTTCATTTTTTGTTTCCAAAATACTTTGTATATTGTCCACAAATTTTTGGAGCTTTCTGATAGTATGACCGATATATGGAAAGAATTTTACTCTAATGTAATTATTATTATTATTTACTTACATTTCCAAGACGTCTGTCGTCTGCTTTCCACTATTTCACACTGATAGAAATGCTCGATTTGAAATCTCTTTCAAATCGATAAAATCGAATTGTGGAACCTGCCAATTTCACTTTGTATGAATTTCGAAAAATTTGAAATCGATATCGATAAAAGTGAAATGTAGAACACCAAAATCTATTTTCGACCGATTTCGATTTCATTTCGAGTGAAAGTGAAATGTGGAACCTGGCTGATAGTGATTTGCTCAATGAAAAATGACAATAAATAGTACCATTAAAGCCAAATTATTTTAGTTATTTATTTACTAACAAAAAACGGCTGGATCGATTTCGCTGGAAACTTAATCAGTTCTGAGTTACGTAATAACGCTTCGAATAAACCCGGTCCCATGTCAATATCATCTGTGGTTACCGAGTTAATCGTGGCGAAAGATAATTCCGAACGCACATACGTACATACGCACATACGTACATACACACACACAGGCACCTCTATAAAAATGTTGGATTTGGATTCTGGTGACCTTGAAACGTGAAGATATGTCAAAATCCGCGATTCAAAAAATCGGCCCCATTACAAGAACTTCCACTGGGAAGTTAAAAAATGTACGTAAACGATCTGCTAAAAGCTTTTAAGCGACCAAGTTTTCGTTGTCAGGCAAAAAAAACACAATTAAACCTGATTCCTTTCCCATAAAATCCACCAGCGGAATCAACTTCTGTTCCACATAACGACAAGACAACGACCATTCCTACAAGAGTTTTTAACAAAGCAACTAGTGCAAACAAACTACAATCTTTCACTAGTTGAATTGTTGGTTGTTTTTAACAGGAGAATTAAGTATTGTTGTTTATATTAAGTCGATGAATTGCAAATGTTTGTGAAATGCTCACTAGTAGGTTCAAAATCATTTAAACTTTTCCTTACCTTTCCACAAGGTTTATTGGCCGCTTTTCATGGAACTAATCAAAACTTAAAACAAAATCTTATACCGAACAAAAGTAATTTTAAGGGTCATATTTAATACTAAACACATCTTACCAGCCACATGGAATACTTAGTAGCTAAATCCAGTTCCAAGTTGGGATTGATAATATGAAATTGTAAACGCTTCAAAGATCCGTTCACAAATAAATGTTTATATTTCGCCAACGCAAGATCGGTATTAGAATATTGTTGTGTTATATGGAATCCTTACTACTTAATTCACTCAAAGATAATAGAAAGGATTCAGAGACGCTTCACTGTTTGCTTTTTAGCTTACAAACTCTTGAAAAGCGTCAAAAATATTTTGCAATTGTTTTTGTTAGGGATATGTCATTTTTTGTAAGAAATGATGGAAATTAATTGTCCTTCATTTTTATATATATCACATTTTGTTTTTAAATCACATGTATTACATGTATTGAACTAAGAATTACATAAGTATGGAAAAAAGTTCTCAGACATATGATTCTTCTAAAGAAATTACGTTTTTCTTAATATAATTATATACCTCCTAAATGAAAATAATTTCTTCTTGAAACAACATAGAGATATAAAAATGAAATGTATTTAAATGTATACCTATGTACATTTAAATACGGACAATTTTTTTTCAATAAAATAACTGCTGTATCATTAAAAATTTATATTTCGTAAATTTTCTCTCAAGCGCAACTTTATTTGCCCTAGATATGCCGATGGCCGATGGCGCAAAATGTCAAGGGAAATGCGCCTTCCGCACAAATGTTGCTGATTGAGAAATAGAAATTAACTGCACTTGTGTAAATAGCAAAGCAAAATACGATTAGTGCTTGAACTGTTGTGTTGTGGGATAAACCGATGGTCCCTAAGAGCCAAGAATTGTGTGAGTTGTGACAAGGCAACCAAGATGGAGTGAATCTAGAAATATTTAACGACTTTCAAATTACACATGGTCTGACGACAAATCAAATTGTGGCTGCGCCTAAATTTGTTTTCAGTATTGTATATAAAATCTTCGGTAGTGTACAACTGACGCCAACTTTTGTCAACTATCTGATTCATCCTAGAGGCTGAGGCTCTGGACAGATGCTTCTATGTTTACACCGACCCGAAATACCATCGCCGTTCCCATTGATTGAAGAACATTTCTTATGACAGTTGCGGTCAAAACTTGGCTCCGCGTTTTTTTTTTGCAATCAGAAGTGGTTGCACCAAAATATTTAATTCTTCATTGAAATGAACTTAAAGATGAATTGAGTGACTTGATTTTTCTGTCCACTTTCTTCTTTTAATACCCTATTCTAAGATCGAAACAACATCCGAAGGTTTTATAAGAAATCAAAGCAAATGGCTGCTGGCGTTTAGGGAGGAAATATTAAATGTATTTAAGCAGCATTTCCAACAGCTAATAAATGGGCATCATGTAGAGAGAGTGATAGGGTAAGAGGATAAACCACGTCCTGGCAATGAAAAACCGATTTCACCACCCAGTATAGAAGGGGTTGGCTAAGAAAGCTTAAGAACAATAAAGCCGCCGGCTCCAATGGCTTAGCTCAAATACGGAGGTGGTATTTTGGTAGGGCGCATGCACCAAGTCATCAACCAAATATGGGTGGAAGAAAGCATGCCCGATGACTGGATTATAAGTTCCATATGACCCATATTCAAAAAAGGCAATCCTATGTCTTGCAAGAACTATCAAGACACATCCCTGCTTAATATAAGATCGGACGGCTGCAGTGTCTCGGACAGTGACTCTTTAGGGGTCGGGAGCGAGAACACATGAACAGATAATTGACTGTACCTATAGTTTAAGAAGGCTTTCATGATGGGTCAAAGTTATACCTAACAAAGACGGGGTACGGTTTGGCATCAAATGAGTAGGGTTTCTGATATTTACAAAAAATAATTTGGACGATCTCATCAAAGAATGGAGAGAGGAGCTAGAAGAAGTTTGGAGGAGGTCAAAGGTTGGGGTCAACGCAGATATTAAATTTCTGCGTTTAATAGGAGACCTGCTCCAAAGTATCGTAAACCAAACGAGAACGCGCAATACTATGTGAAATACAAATAATACCGACAGTACTAATTTACTTACTTCCCCCATTTAGGATAGAGATAAAATAGAAGCCAATGGGCTGTGCGCCGCTTGAGCATAAAATATGGCAAATAATCATTTTTCTTACATACATAGCGGCCCCACCGCATCTTAACTAGATCTGCGCGGAATAATCTGTAACTAGTACCGTTGTTGCTGGTCATGATAACACCACTACAAAGGCTGGGAAAAAGGGTACAGAGGATTCTTCACAGAACTTGGACCACCCACAACAATGAGTACAGAAGTCTACATTCCCAACTCGAATGCACCAACGTCATGTTTCGTCGAGCTGTGAAGCACTCCATGGAGAACGAATTCAAGCAGAGGCTGGAAGACATAAGACCAGGCCCCGACCCCTTCAAGAAAATGAACTCACTTTTCTCCGAAGGGCCAAAAAAATTTAATTTGAATCTAATTACCATTAAACGATACGTTCGAGCACAAAAAGCTTGCGATGTTCTGACGCTTTGTTTGAAACTATCAGTGCTAGTGTATTCACTTTCAATACGGAAAAGCAATTCATCGAATTTTGGTGGCTTGTTGAGGTTGGAGGTCAACAAGCCTTACCAGGACGGTGCGTTACTCTAGGTAACATCCTCTTAGTTCATAAGTTAGATTAAGTAAGCTAGAGCATTGTTGAGAGAGGCCGGGGTCGCAAACTTGTTGTTGTGGTGCTTCAGTCAGCTCACGGCGGCGCGTGTGCACGTTGACGACTGCCAGGCGCTCGGAAAGTGATTGACTAATTATAGTTAGAATATGTTAAGAAGTTTAAGAAAGTAGAGCAGGTAGTTTGTAATTTGGCTTGTGATTTTTGATTTGTGATTTGAGTTTTGTTAACAATTTTCTCGATGAAAACATAATATATGTAAGATTAGTTCGCAAAATTGTTTTTAGGCCGAAAGGCAATAATTTATAAGATATAGTTAAATTTATGGGGTCCGCATAAGGAACAATAATGTAGAATAAGTATCCTGTTAATTTTAAGTTCGATTTAATCATTTTTTGTCTAGTAGTAAGCCGATATTTAATAACCATTAAAAAGTGAATTTAAAAGTGAAAAAAGGTAGTGTATTCACTCGGAAGGTTAGGTGTTCAAATCCCGACCATGTCCATGAAACGAAAATCCGCAGAATTAAAATCAATTGAAGCGTAGCACATGCTTGCCCATATTATGTGTACCTATGTGTAAGTTTCTGCGGATTAAACTTGATACAGAACTTCAACATAATGCTCGCTAAGTTGTTATGAAGACGTCTTCCGTGGAGAAAAAAACCCTTCCCCAATGCACAAACCTAACTTTCCTATCATTCTATTTCTTCCTTGTTCTAGCATCTAAAGGCAATGAAATACGTCCACAATATCATTGCATTTGTAGGTGCAGAATTGAAAAATGCCTACGCTGTGTATTTACATTGTAAGGGTACTATATCAATAAAGGAAAATATGATTTTTTAACCAATATTTTTTTAAATGTTCCAAACTTTTATGCTTTTAAATCTTTGTAAAAAAAAATAAACACAGGTAGTTAAAAATGTAAATTTTCCTTTATAACCTGCTACAGCTGCTCCCTTCTTCTTCTCCCTTAATAACGGTGAGGCTATGATCACGATTGAAGGGATCATAACCCTCCCACTTAACTGCATCTCTATTGGTCAGCCTGTGGGGTTCGCGCGCCGGTTCGATCTCAGGAAATAACGAATTTGAATCAATTCGTCGCTGAGGCCAATCAAATACTGGTGTTGCTGCATTTGTGTGATCCAGGAGATTTTAGGCCTGCCTCCCTTTCGCTTTTGTATGCTACAGCTGCTCCCAAGTATCATCACATCTATGGGTTTTATAGCCTACTTATCAAAGATTTTTTTTTAATATTCTTACTTTCATAACAGAAAAATAAAAAAATGGTTCCTTAATTACGTATTTTCTGTAGAAAAGCGACCTGAGGGCAGGGTTGGCCGAATTAACAACACTACACTTTCGACATTATTAACTATGCGCAGTAAATTGAATAAACTGCATACCTAATTTACTACAATTTACTGCGTCTGATACATACGTAATAAATACGGAACAAATTTCAATAAACAAGGTTCAAGAATTTTGTAAATAGAGTGCAGAACTGAGGGAAAACCCGATTTCTATTTGAATTCTTAACTTACTAACTTCAAGAGCATAGTTTGAAGAAAATCAGACCATTGGCTTAGGTTAGGTTTAAGTGGCTGTCGGCAGAAGCCGACACACTTAGAGCAATTTAGATCCATTGTGATACCACGTATGTATATCTACCTCAACTCTGTAGATGGGAACGACACGCGGTTGTTCTCAAACGCCCCCCCCCCCCCCCCCCTACGTACTAACCGCGCCCAACGTCGTCTAATTACGGTGATCTGACGAGAACCTATTAACTCGACGTGGTATGGTCGTTGGTTAGACTATTGGCTTAGAATGCCGGAGACAAAACATACCTACAGAATTGCAGGAACAACTTTGTCTTTCTTCCCTATTATAGCAATGTTATTTTTGATTAAAATATAGAGTTCGATATTTATTTACTAATGCGTTATTCGCGCTTATTCATAGTACCCAAAGGCTAAGGCTAAATGCAAACATAGAATAATTAACCTGTGCTCCTGAAGCGTTGAAGTTGTTGTATTTTTAAGAAGGAAAGAACGCATGTCGCAGAGTGCACCAATTGTTTCGTTATACATTTTAATTTGAATATATCCACCTTCAACCCAGTAGCTTTCGACCAGCCATTATTTTAGTTGTTTAATGTTAAATTTTTGTTACTCGTGCAGGGACGGGCTAAGAATATCACTGCAGCGCAACCTTGAAAAACAGCGCTTGTCGCAAAATGCAACTAAGGGATAGAATCACATCTAGCCAATTCAAACATCCAGGTGAGCCTAACGACACATTTAATATCTAAAAGCTGTATCCCGCGAGACTGCATGCAAATTCGTGGGTCAACACGACTGGAGATCACCGGTGTCCTAAAAAGTCAATCAAACAATAATCAATAATGGAAGCATGCACGTGTCGAAAACGTAAAAAAAGAGGAAGGGCACAAATAACACCAGCATTATGATTGGCTTCCGTAATGAAGTGATCCGAAACCGAGAAGCCTGCCGATAGGGATGCAAACGATACATCAATGTTTCCAAAACATCGATGTTTCGTTCATTCGTTTTGATAACCGATACATCGACGGCAAAACTGTCAAACATCGACATCGTTAATTCATTTCCTTAAACATTACCAAGATGTATTAATAATTGTACGCACAAGATGGAATTCATGCTTTTACATGCTACAACGGTTTATGGAATTAGTGTCCCTTGTAGGAGCAATACTTTTGACTCGACCGGAAGCTCCCTGAATGTAAATATACAATAGTTGAATTACTGTGCCCATTTGAAAAATTAACAAGAGACATTTCTGGAGGTAGTTACGTAAAGGTGAGCATAGTTATTCCTCTAATAAGCTGCTTTCGAAAAGTAGTAGAAAATATTAAACCTAAGAATGAAATCATTTTAGAATTTAAAGAAGTAATAAAAAAAGAACTGGCTAAAAGGTTTGATACCTACTATAGAATATTCCGCAATACTCGCCATCTCAACTACTCTCGAACCTCGATTTAAATTTGTGCACTTTAAAAATGCCTTGGCTAAAGGCAAAGTAGTTAATTACCTAAATAAATATGTGAAGGAATATGACAGCTCACCTTCAGCCACCATTGACACATCTGATGAGTCCGATAAAAATGATTCAGAGTTTGATATCTGGAAATACCACAAACAACTGACACACAAGAACGTGAAAAATAAATCATCTGCTACAACTTCAACAGAGACCATCTGTGAAACAGAAGTTCAGATGTACCTGTCATCTCCTGTTACACCAATAAAAAGTGACGCTGTTGAGATTTTGGAGGATGTGAAATCTCTTTTTCCAAAGCTTTCAAAGATTGCAATGTTATATCTCCCTATCGTTGCCACGGAGGCTGGGGCAACCATCACTCCGGACAGAAATAGACTTCTGGAGACTAGATTATCCAAGCTTCTTTTCCTCAACTCCATTTCGCAGTTGTTACATTCGAACAAATAAATGTTTATTATGTCTCTTCCTTAATTTCATTTCAAAACTACGTGTAAATAAATAAATCCATTGAGAAAATATGTTTTATTTCGCAGATGAATTTAATTCTTTTAATTGGAGACTGGAAATTAGTTAAGGTTTTTGGGTTGAAATTGGTAAGACTAGTATATTTCGTTGTTTAGGTACAGCACATCGTAAATATAGCCAACAATTTGTGTGATGGAGAAGATAAATAAAACATCGGAAAAACATCGATGTATCGTTGTTAATACCGATGTTTTTTTTAACATCGATCGATGTTTTTAAGAACGATGTTGCATCCCTACCTGCCGATGTTCATTTCAAATCGGCGAACCCCACAGGCGGACCAGGAGGGATGCAGAAAAGTGGGATGGTTATGATCCCCTGATTATAAGAAAAAACTTAGTTTTTTCTAGTGACAACTGACGTTCATTTGACAATTGAAGCTACGTCTGGTCCAATTTGTTTCATTTACTACATTCGCTACGTAGAAGACGTAAATTATGTAGTTTTTCCAAAAAGTGACAGTTCGGCAAGTGCATCACTTGAGAACGGCTAGACCGATTTTGGCAATTTTTTTTTTAATGTTCGTTCCGTGTATTCGGACACCACATGTAAATATATAAATACAGTCATACGCAACCGTACAAAACCGATTTCAAATCGAAGCAGTTACATATATACAATTTATTTTGAACATACTCTACGAAGAAACTCCCTTCACTTTGGTGTTTTTATTTATGACAGCTGATTTCATGTCATAAGAATGACAAAATGGTACATTCTAGTTGAATAAAATTGTTAGATTTGTTTATTATTACTTGTTCTTTTTGGCTTGGCACGCACCTATTTGGTCCATTTGCTGATTCTTTTCCCCGAACTATTCTGAGAGTATCAATTAATTACATTTATGAGAACCAGCTGGTGTGGATAGTTTTTATGGGAATTTCCCACTTCACTTAGTTTTAAGTTTTTACTTTATGTATTCTTTTAGTATTCTTTTCTTCTCTCATTGTACTTAATATAAGTTAAATCTTTGTACAGTGACGTTTATAATAATCAAATAAATAAAATAAAATAGGTTCCCAAAAAACACGCGTATTGCACACTTTGGATATACCCTTACAGTATGACCAAAAACCATTTCGCAAAGTATTGAAAATTAAGTCGCAGACACCCGGTATATGGGCAAATGCAAAATAGTTCTTACAAATTGCCACCGGTGCCAAATAGCTCTTCTGGTTATGTTAGTGCCACTTCAGTCGTAGACTTCGTATGAAGTTGACAGGTCATTAGCAGTCAATGGAGCTGTATTTTATCCGATATAGCAAAACATATATCCGAACTTCATAATCCATTCGGAATATTCGGAATATTCCGAGTGAGCCATTTACGTTTCTTTATTCAATGGAATATTCCGGATAATCCATTTCGGTGTTTCTTTATTCATTCTGGAATAAATGGAATGCATTCTTTTTATTCCTAGAGAAAGGTGGAATAAAAGGAATATTCCCTCGTTTGGCAGATGCACTTGATCAAAAAAAAAAAGCAACAGCAAACAATCAAATTGGTGAGCATTTATTGCAAATTTGTTGTCTTTTTTTATATTCTTATGTGTGTTGTTTTAAGTTAATTATTTTCGTTATTATATATTTTGAATTTCCTTTCAGAATCAAATACATTTTTAAAATGGTCTTCTGTGGGCATGAAATGCCGCATAGATGTTTGTGACAAGAAGATTTCATGAGCAGCATTGCCACTTATGAAACATAAAAAGGTGCATGTTTTTTGAACTTGTACTAAATCCTTACTCGAAAGGCCAACATATTTAATGTTTTACTTTTTCCTTCGATTCAACATGTTTAACATAATAACAACACGAGAATATAATGTGGTTCATAAAAATAATAACAATATCTTTGTAATAAAAAATATATTATGCTTTTTCTGAGCAAAAGTTGTATAGTACTGTATTGGGTACTTCGTTAAGAAACGCAGCTGTGTAGACTTAAATCGGGACAAGTCGTTTTCCGGTATGTATTGTTTTGATTGTCGAAAATATTGATTGACAAATAAATTTAGAGAATTCATTCGCTGCTTTTGTTTGTAAAACAACATTTTTAAAACGAAATGTCTTGAGTAGAATTGCTTTTTGGGAAAATAAAATAATATGTATGTATTGAATAGATACAATCACTGGAACTTCACTTCCACAAATCTTATGAACAAAACCAGTCACAAAATGCATGAGCTTAAATAAAACAACAACAAAATTAAAATTAAACTTTGACTAAAGCAAAACGAACAAACCAGAGATAACAGATTTGAATAACATAAATGTCAGATGAAATACGTTTTCCCAATAGTAGTACTCAGCTGATTAATTGAATAATCAAATTATTTGCGCTCCAGAATTTAAGTACTATGAGGTCCTGAACACTATTTTTGAAAAGTAAAAGAACAAAAAGGTGAAATACCTAAATACAAATTCTGCAAATTACTGATATTAGCCGTGTTTCTTTGCACGCGGATATAGGGATAATTTGAAATTTGCATGTAAAATACAACAACTACTTATCCTATATAGGTACGCTAACTTTAGCGGGGATAGCTATCGCCGCTAAGTCAGTTAGCGGGGATAAACAGTGCTTCCAAAACCCATTTTCTTCGTTTCTGATGAACCGATGCGATGAATTTTTCAGGAAATGTCACAGTTTGACATCCCTCCGACCACTAACACATCCCGCCGAATATTTTGTTCGCGATTTTATTATTATTTTTTTTCAAACTTCATTATAAAGGTATGTAATTGAATTTAGCAAATCTGTTAATGTGAAATTGTTTTTCATAATTTTAGAATATGCTTGGCATCAATTTCAATTGGCGGAAGTAAATATTTTTCAATTTCAGGATTTTCAATACAAATTTCTTAACTACAACTTACAGCTGTGTCACGGTGCATGTCACAGGTGCATGTGTGCTGCCAAGTTTTTTTTGATGAATTCTTAAGCGGCGATGGTCGTTTTCTGATGCCATCCCTATATCCGCGTGCAAAGAAACACGGCTATTGTATGCTTCAATTTTTTCTTGACGTTTAAGAAAGAAATTCGGCACTTCAGAAAGAGATAACTTTACGAACTGCTCTATCGCATTTTGCTTGTCAGTGTTCACAATGAATGAATAATTTGTTAATTGATATCCATAGTACCAAAATGTCGATCGATTTATAAATTTTGTCGTTTATCAATAATTGGTTTTTGACAACCATAATAAGGTTGCAAGATTTCCGCTTAGAAAAAGTTTAATGTAATTTGTATTACTAAAATATCGTTATTATTATTGTTTTTGTGAACTGAAATTATATTTTCGTAATGTTTCTCATATTTGTATTATTATGTACGAGTATGTTTTTATTGTAGTGCTTTTCACATGTGAGTTTAGTAATAGAAAAAATATATTAATTGTAAGTACTAAATGTTGTACTTGTTCTTGTTCTGATTTAACAAAGTTGAGTAGCAAAACCGCAGACTAGTATCTTCCCATCACTAAGCACGCCATTGGCTTTAAACTTAAAAAAAGAATTCAACGAGTTGTCTACCTTACGGTCACAATATGTAGTTATGGGTGTGTTTGCCTGTGTGTTTGCGGTTAAATCATCCATAAATATATTTTTACCAGAATCATAAAGATTAGGCTTACCTCAACATCATATTCATTGGCCCGCTTACACCTCCATCCATCTCTTCCTATGCAATCCGAATAATTTGTAATGATTACTAAATCTATTATCACCCATACGAGCGATGTGAGCAATACTATCCGGCAGGTATTCGAACGTAATCTCGCGCGTAACATTCTCGATACGTTGAGGTTTGTCATATTTACTAGTAAACAGGTATCGTGTTAATTAGGCTTATAGTCCTTTTCCGAATTGAACTCTATCGATAAACATAAAACTGTTTAAACTTGCAAAAAAACTCCAACAAATGAAAACTACATTTAAAAACGTAGAAAAAAATTAAAACAATAAACAAAATTGAGTAAATTTAGTTTCTTGGCTTGTGCAACTCGCGAACAACCAAAGAAAAGATCAGTCACAAATTTGGATGGTCATTATTGAAAGGTGATGATGCTGAAGTCGACATTTTTGCGAATAGCGTGCTCATTAAAAATCTTCAACTTGGTAATGTTGGTTATGTCGAAGCCTGTCATTGAGTTTCTCCACGAATTCTTGCTGTTGCTGTTTCTATTGTCGACGTCTGATGGCGTCGCGCTGGTGATGGTGGTGTTTATTGTGCCTCGTTCAATTAATGTTCATTGACTAATTTTTGTAATCACAGATGGTTGGGGTTTATGCAAAGTCAACATGCTTTCATTTTAATTGGCCTCTCTTTCCCTCGCTTCGATAAACAAGGTCAATGTGTTATCACCCGCTTATGCGGATTGCCAAAAATTATCTTCGTCATCAGTAGAACAGGTGAGAGTGGTGATTCCAAATCGTTTACTTTCAGTAAATGCCTCCCAGGTCTGAAATGGATAGAAGAAAAAGAAAGGGAAAGTTAATTTTTGAAGACTACAAATTTATTTTTGATGTCGGAAGATTATCGGATAAGTGACAGGATTAAAATGAAACGGAGTAACAGTAGTTTGAAGAATATTATTTTAGGCATGGTAACATTTTTTTGAAAGTTTCCTGTGTTTCTCAGTATATTATGCGTCGGTAATAATTTAATTCAGTACGTATTCGAAACAGTATTCCAATGCAACTTAGCCACGCTTCCAGCACGTAGTTTTTTGTGGGTTAAACGACAGTTCATGTTTCGGTGACTTCATACAAAAAAAGTTAGATAAACTTGGAGCGAAATGTGTAGGTACTGTCAAATTTGAGAAATAAATGTTTCAAGGCGAAAAGTAAGTACATAACGAAATAATTTATACAAAAGCTTTGTAAACTTACAGTTTCTGACACGTCATAAAAGTCAGGTCAGTAAAAGTCAGATTGTTTAAAGAGATTTTATAAAGTATATAAAGGCTGATTGTTTAAATGCATAATGACACATCTCCGCTGAAAGTACAAATAAAGGGTTTTTCAACAGGGACGCTACAAAAGTAGAGCGACAGGGACAGCAAACGACGCCGAATTTCTTGCCGCTCTTTTGACATTTCTCTTCAGTAAGGTTTGCCATTGGTGCACACATTGGTGCTATAATTGGTGTGATCACCGGACACTGTCTCATAGGCAGACATGCAACAAGGCTTGGCGTCCACGCAAATGACTTCTGCAGAAGCTGTATGGACGAGGAGGAGGAGGAGGAGACAGTTCTCCACCTTCTCTGCACGTGCCCTGCTCTTTCTCAAAGGCGTAAACTCTATTTAAGATCCTTCGTTTACAATGATCTTAACGATCTCATTAACACTGACATAAAAAGTCTGTCAAGCTTCATTAGAAGCTCCAACTGGTTCAACGAGTAGGAGGATGATACATCCGTGTGGTATCACAATGGGCCTGTCACTGGCCTAAGTGTGTCGGCCTCAGCCGACTGCCAATACAACCTAAGGTTTGCCATTTCATGATGGAAAGATATACGAGCCAACAACGAGTCGAAATTATTAAAATTTACTACCGAAATTCGGAGTCAGTGGCCTCAACGTTAAGAGCGATTTTTATCGAAAAATCATCTTCAGCGATGAGGCTCATTTCTGGCTGAATGGCTTCGTCAATAAACACAATATGCGGTATTGGTCAGGCAGCAATCCACACGTACTCCATGAGTCATCATTGCATCCCGACAAAATTACGGTTTGGTGTGGTTTATGGGCCGGCGGCGTCATTGGGCCGTACTTCTTCCGTGATGATCAAGACCGGCACGTTACTGTGAATGGGGATATTTTTGGCCCCAATTGGATGATATGGACTTGGAGGACATGTGGTTCCAACAGGAGGGCGCCACAAGCCACACAGCGAATACCACAATCAATTTATTGGAAACCAAGTTTGGAAACCGTGTTATCTCACGAAATGGTCCAGTCGCTTGGTCGCCTCGGTCGTGCGATTTGACGCCGTTAGACTATTTCCTGTGGGGCTACGTCAAGTCTATGGTCTATGCCAACAAGCCAGCGACGATTGATGAACTTCGTACGAATATCGAACGTGAAATTGCAGCAGTATCGGCCGATTTATGCTTGAAAACAGTCACAAATTGGGTTCAGCGTCTGGACTTCTGCAAGCGTGCCCGTGGTGGCCATGCAAAAGAAATCGAGTTCCATAAATAATGGCATCGAACGTACTTTCACAGGAATAAAGAATTTCATTGATATCCAAAACCGTTTTTGTTTTATTTAAAAAAAAACTTTTGTAGCGCTCTTATTGAAAAACCCTTTATAAACGTGTGTTGAGCAGTCAACGTTGATATGATTTTAAAGACTGGTGCCACATCCAGCTTTAAAAGTAAATCTGACCCACTAATTTGTTGCTACCTTCTTAACCCAGGTGAACGTTCTTCAATCGATTATTTCGCATGCCTTAAAAGACTGAGGGTAGGCCCACCACTGCAAACTGGTTGAGACAAAAAAACAGTTTTTTTTCTATGTTTTTTGGCTTTATTGGGCAAACGTATTTAAAGGTTTGTATTTAAAAATAAAAAAAGTGTTTTGTTTGTTTTAATCAATTTTGTTCTATGCAGTGTGGAACCATAGGTTTAGGGTCTTTCAGTAGGGGTGACATTTTTTTCTCTTTAGAGATTGCTCGGTTCCTCTTATCTTATGGTGAACAGACTCTCAAAATTGAGAATGAATTTTGACATTGGAAATCCAGTTCAATTCTAAAAAGTTTCGGTTTAAGAAAGACTTTATTGAATTTGTTTTGACAAAAATTGGACATAAGCTGAAGTATAACAGACAACGAAATAATTCTCCCTTGCAGCAACTTTTATGCACACTACTTTGAAAAGGAAATGGAGCTGAATACCATGGAGTCGCAACTATGCATGGAATATGTAAATCTTTGGTCTGCAGGTAGTGCACCGAGTTGCGGAAACATTAATTGACGAATTTCTTGCAAACGTCATTTGATGGCTCAAAAATTCTTCGAAATTTGCTAGCTAATTTTTCGCTCCAGAAGGATTCCCTTGTATAGCTGGATGCATTGACGGTATGATGATCAACATCGATACACCCAAGGAAAATGAAGAGCAGTTTGTTAATTGTAGCTAGGGTGCTGGTGGCAGTAATTATACCCTATTCTGAGGGTATATTAATTTTGACGCATAGTTTGTAACATACCTTAATATTGCCCGTAGACCCCTAAAAGTTACTATATTTATGATCAGCATCGATAGTAATGTCGATCTAGCCATGTCCGTCCGTCCGTCCGTCTGTCGGCAAAAATATGGCCTTTAAACTGAACCTAGAGAGCTGAAATTTTAACCATATACTCTCTAGGGTCCCGAAATAATCAAGTTTACGAATTTTTGAAATCCGCCCACAGACACGCCCACAAACTCAAAAAAAAAACAAAATTTTGGAAAAAATCGAATTTTGAGCTAGAAAGCTGAAATTTTTTATATATGATCTATGACTCCTAAAACTGCTCGGGATAAAAAAATTTAAAAATCCGCCCACTGACACGCCCACAAATAAATAAAACAATTTTTTTGAAAATCCAAAGTTTGAGCTAGGGAGCTGAAATTTATAATATATACTCTCTATGGGCCCTTTATGCTCATGTGTTAATATTTTCAAAATCCGCCCACTGACACGCCCACAATTAAATTTTTTTTTTTTTGGAAATTCAAAGTTTGAGCTGGGAGCTGAAATTTATAATATATACTCTCTAGGGGCCCTTTATGCTCATGTGTTAATTTTTTTTAATCTCTGTGACCTATGATATACCTATTTTACTATAGTAAAATACTTCTACCTTCGAAAAGGCAGTATCGATTTCTTCAGCCTTTTCCATTTTTATGTTTCTACTAACTTATAGAAATATTAGCCTTAAAGGCAGAAATGATGTTATTATTTTTTTTTTTCCATTTTTTAAACAATACACATTATTAATGCAACATGATAATAGTGGTAGAAGTAATTTTTTTTATCTCTTATAAATAAATATATAATGACCCATGTTCTGCATTTAATTTTTTGTGAATTTGCAAGGTGAACGTGAAATTGGTTCAAGTGCGAATCCAGCATTTTTTCATTGAAAATTGCTAAAACTATTGCATCCATGTTGACTTAAAAGCAAAGATTGTGTTTGTTTAGGATTTTGACAGTTCGAAAGTGATTTCGAAAAAATCTAAAACGATCCAAATGCATAACACCAAATTTCGTTCCGAGTGAAATTGAAAAGTGAATTAAATTCGATTTCGATCGAAATGCAGAACATGGGTGAACAATATAAATTTCAATAATTATTCTAATCTGCCTGCCGATGAAGTAATTTATTTTTTTATATACATATCATAATATGTAATTACAAAAAAAAATTAACAGACACGCCCACAAACTCAAAAAAAAACAAAATTTTGGAAAAAATCGAATTTTGAGCTAGAAAGCTGAAATTTTTTATATATGATCTATGACTCCTAAAACTGCTCGAGATAAAAAAATTTAAAAATCCGCCCACTGACACATCCACAAATAAATAAAACAATTTTTTTGAAAATCCAAAGTTTGAGCTAGGGAGCTGAAATTTATAATATATACTCTCTATGGGCCCTTTATGCTCATGTGTTAATATTTTCAAAATCTGCAAACTGACACGCCCACAATTAATTTTTTTTTTTTGAAAACTCAAAGTTTGAGCTAGGGAGCTGAAATTTATAATATATACTCTCTAGGGGCCCTTTATTCTCATGTGTTAATTTTTTTTTAAATCCGCCTACTGACACGCCCACAATTAAATAAAACAATTTGATTGAAACACCCAAGTTTGAGCTAGGGAGCGTTTTTTTGATAAAATCCTTTAAATGTTATATAACAAAATATGTAGAGCGTTCTTAACAATTCAACCATACTTAGACTTTTGTCACGCCCACTTATGAGGGATGGGAATAAGAATAGGGTATCCAACAGTTCGCCCAAGCGGACTGTAGCCCGTCCCTATGTTTTTTATATGATTTCATCGTCCGACAGAGGTTGATAATATTTGAGTACTAAGTAAAATAATCATTTTAGACAATTTCTGCCATTCATTAATTGCTGCAATATCAAATAGGAGCTTGCAAAAAATGTTAATAAAAAGAAGAGTTTTAAACGATATTATCGCTTCTGTCGATAGTCTTAATAAATTTTATTTAATATACAAAAAATATTAATGCTAGTGGCAGAGTAATTAATTTTTTTTTGTAATTACATATTATGATATGTATATAAAAAAATAAATTACTTCATCGGCAGGCAGATTAGAATAATTATTGAAATTTATATTGTTCACCCATGTTCTGCATTTCGATCGAAATCGAATTTAATTCACTTTTCAATTTCACTCGGAACGAAATTTGGTGTTATGCATTTGGATCGTTTTAGATTTTTTCGAAATCACTTTCGAACTGTCAAAATCCTAAACAAACACAATCTTTGCTTTTAAGTCAACATGGATGCAATAGTTTTAGCAATTTTCAATGAAAAAATGCTGGATTCGCACTTGAACCAATTTCACGTTCACCTTGCAAATTCACAAAAAATTAAATGCAGAACATGGGTCATTATATATTTATTTATAAGAGATAAAAAAAATTACTTCTACCACTATTATCATGTTGCATTAATAATGTGTATTGTTTAAAAAATGGAAAAAAAAAAAATAATAACATCATTTCTGCCTTTAAGGCTAATATTTCTATAAGTTAGTAGAAACATAAAAATGGAAAAGGCTGAAGAAATCGATACTGCCTTTTCGAAGGTAGAAGTATTTTACTATAGTAAAATAGGTATATCATAGGTCACAGAGAGAAAGAGAGAAATATAGATGCTCCAAAACACGTTAGACGCTCCAAACAATATAGCGCGTTTCAATACAGTTCGGAGCATCTATGCGACTATACGTGCGTGTCAGTTATTGAAAATGTTAATAGTTTCTTGTGTTTTTCGTGAAAAATTATATGAAATTATAGCCAGATATGAAATTTTCTTAAAAACGTACGACGTTAATAATATTAACCAAAGTTTTGAAAATACAATATATAACTTTGATGCCTCTAACTTGCCACCATGCGAAAGTGAATATAAACAACAATTTCTTCGAACTGTATATACAAGGTGGCGCAAAAGTTGTCAGGTGGCGCAAAAGTTGTCACCCGATGTTCTTTCGCTGTAATTTTTTTTATGAATGAAAAACTTTGGTTCTGCTTTTGAATTATGTTCATTGGTGTCTTAAGTTTTTTCTGTATCAGTTAACTTCACAAATATCAAAGTAGAATTTACATTTGCCGCCATTTGCAAAAATTATGCTTCTTCCGATAGGAAGATGACTTTTGCGCCACCTTGTATATCAGGAAATTATGGAAGCAGTCATACTTAAAAGATCCAACGGGAAATTGTGATATAATTGATGGCAAAAACGATAATATAATATTTGACAGGTTTTTTTTTCAATTTCGAAATTATTTATAAGAAAAAAATCAGCGCTACCTGAGCTTGCCACTTATTTTGTCGAGTTAATATAGGTCTAGACTACATTAGCTCTTGGTATCAACGACGATGGAATCATATACCTAAATTGCCACCAGCTCCCAAGCTATGGGAAGCATGCACCAATGACAATTTGTGGCCCGGATTGATCTTACTGTGCTGTTAACATAAGCTGCCTAGGTAACGTGCACGAACCAGTACTGCCGCGAAGGCAGCAGCTTCAAGCACGGCAGCAAAGGTGCCAGAAAAAAAAGCTACAAGCGCAACACCAAGCGCAACCGAAAAGGCCAATAGTGCGTACAGCACCGCCAAAGAAAGCGAACAACGGTTCAGGTCTAAGCTAGGAATGGATCGTAAGAAGGCATGGGCGCAAGACGGACACAAAAACAAAAGTCCGAGAGGCAGACAAAGTGGTCTCCATCAACAGGGTATCGTACGAAGAAGAGGTGACAATAAGCATAACAGCGTACGTAGCCCTGAATTCACACGAAAGCAATGACGTCCCGTCTAAGTGTGCTGCAGGCCAACCTGCACAGGGCTATGGGTGCCTCGGGTACCTATAGCCAGCGATGCACCGAAGGGAACATCGCTATTGGTCTAATCCAGGAACCATGGACAAACAATGGTAAGATATCTGGATTAAACTTAATTTAATTTAATTTATTTCATCAATAGAGTACATTTCTCTTATAGACTAATAACAATATGATTTGTTGAATATTAATAGATAATTCATATATAGACGAACAAGAAAAAAAAAATTAAGAAAAAAAGAAAGAACAATAAGATTTCAATAGTGCAATTATACAAAGTCTGTTTAAAAATTAGAAGAAGTTTGTTTTTAAAATCCAACCTGCTACAACTCCTGAACAAATCGATAGATGTCATTATTGAGTTTGCTTCTTTGATGCAGCGGGCAATAGGCTCATAACGAGAAAATCTGGTAGTAAGAAGATCTTCACGAAAGTTAAAATAACTGGGAAGACGACGAGAGCAGAGGAAAATTGATCATACTAAGCAATTCAGGACACTGTGTTTGATAATGAATTAAATCTCTTATAAACATGACCGATAAATATTTATGTCGAATACGAAGGGAGTTCAAGTTAATCAAAGAACATCTAGTTTCATAAATAGGTGTGTCAATTCTCCAATTTAACTTGAATATTACGAACCTAGTAAAATTTTGTTGAACCCTTTCAATTACTTTAGATTAAATATCGTAATACGGGTTCCATATTACACTGCAATATTCGAGGTGGGGTCTAACTAAAGATACGTAGGCGGATTTTAGAGTGTAAGGATCAGTAAAATCTTTAGAATTACGTTTCAATGTGATCTTTAAATATAAGGCGCGAGTCCAGAATAATGCCTAAGTCTTTCTTTGAATACACTCTTTCAAGTAGTGTAGATTTTATGGAGTATCTATACGAAATAGGTACCTTCGATCTAATAAGAGTGAAGCACTGGCATTTGGAAATATTCAAAAATAGATTGTTCAGGTCACACCACTCAACAAGCGCAGCAACATCGGTAATTCACAGTCATAATCAGAATTTATAGAACAAAATAATTTAAGGTCGTCCGCAAACAGTAGACATTCTGAATGTTTTATCACACTGGGTAGATCATTAATAAATAAGAGGAATAAAAGAGGTCCTAGGTGACTGCCTTGTAGAACCCCCGATGTTACCTTTATGGGCACTGAAAGAATATCATCAATTTTTACTAACTGAGTGCGATTCATTAAATAAGGTTCCATCCATAACAAAATATTGGAGGAAAATCCAAGAGAAGATAATTTTTGAACAAGTGCGCTATGACAGACTTTGTCGAAGGCTTTCGCGAAATCAGTAAAAATCGCATCCGTTTGATAACCACGACTGAAATTCTTTACAACAAAATTGCAAAAAAGATCTAAGTTAGTAGTAGTGGATCTACCAGATATAAACCCGTGTTGGTTTCCAAGCATTCAGAAACATTCCGGAGGCGATAGACTTTCTGAAGATAATACATAGAGGTTTAGATAGAATTCTAGCACAATTTTTTTAAAAAAAGGGGGCAATCCCATCGGGGCCCTCATTTTTACTAGCTGTAAGACTAAGAAGAGCTTCCTCAAAATCAGTCCTCTAGATACTAACATCAGTAATGTCAATAATTGTGTGGATATTTGAGATGTTGAAGGGAACGACATTAACTGGGGAATAGACAGACTTAAAAAAAGAAGCGAAGAAGTTGCACAAGGAATTTTTATCATTAGATGAGGAGTCTAAGTAGAACATAAGACTAGGGAGGCCATTTGTCTTTCTCTTGGAGTTTATAAACTTCCAAAAAGACTTACTATATTAGACTTTAGATTAGTTTCTGCGGAAATAATATAAGATTGATATAGAAACTTATTTAAGATATTATATTCCCGTTCGCAACGCAAATACGATGACTTAAGTAACGGCTTAGCTATATTTGCTCTGAAACGTTTTCTTTTTATTTTTTAGATTCGATAACCTCTTGTTAAACCATGCAGGGTTCGAGTTACGGTTTATATGTATTTGGGCACAAAAAGACTAATTAACTACATTCTGAAGAACTGAAAAAAAAAGATTCATACATCACATTCAAGTCATGAGATGATACAACGGAATCTCAAGATACATTTTGTAGAAAAATGCTCATTGCATCGAAGTCAAAAACTAATAGAGAGATCATTTTCGCCAAAGGTCCTTTCAGACCACAGGTGGCCATTTCTATTAAGAAAGATATAAAAAAAATCTTATTCCAGGTTTCACAACTTGGGACCTGCAGTTCTAACAGAACGCCACAAAGGCCGAGAGCTACACAAATTTGTGTGCCCATCGGCGTACTTTGCTGGGGACACTGATGTAGTTCCTCCCTTACCAGTACAGGAACTCGTCCTGTACTTAGTTGCAGTTGCACCTGACACATTTTTGACATCATAAAATATTCGCAATATTTTGCAGTTCAATACCCTCGATTATTTCGCTGGCAATCTTAAATAAATTCATCGGGTATCATCAGCTAAAAGAAAGAGCCTCATTTCCACACAAACACTTACAAAAGCAGGCAGAAATAAAAAAACAAGCCAGCTGTTGGTTCTGTTATCGCTGTGCTCCACTTTCGCATCAGTTACACAGTCGTTCGTAAGCGAACACATTCCACATCCCCAGTTAAATTATGTAGGTACCAGATGCAATTCCAAATTTATGCAAATTGTTTCAGCTTCAACACCACTCACTCCTTGTTAATCAAATCACGATGAATGTACTTTCAATATTCCTTAATTATTGCTAATTATTTGCGAAATACGTAACTTGTCGTAGTAGCATTAATCGTCAGTGGATGCTTACTCCACCACATGAGGGGATCAAGTTCAAAATACCGCAATCGAAAAAATAAAACATTTCAATACGAAATGAATCTTAATTGATTCACCATAGAGCTCGGATGTGTGTATTGCCATCAGCATAAGAGTGCGGATTTATTGAGTAAGAAATAGCTAATTCTAGAGAACTGTACTTGTATCTTAGGCTCTGGTCATTGTCCCACAATTGCTTTGCACTTTTGCAGACTCTCTTGTGGTGCGCTTCGTGTGGGCAAGCAGAATGCATCAAGAGGATGCGAGTTTTCTTCTGTAGGGTGTTGGTGTAGTAAAACATGTTTACATTGACCATTTACGGTCAAGCGTCTAAAAAAGTCTCCATTTGCCTGTTGAAGATACATATATTTAAAAGCCATGAAAGGAGTTGAATAAACGAGTTTCTACAAAAGGTTCTTTTTGAGTTTGTTTTTTCAGTTACGCTTTCAAATACGATGCGATTTTAGAGGTCAGTGTCGTCCAACATCATTGAAGCCTTGAGTTTAATTGGTTTGTTATTGATCAACTCGACAGGGATACCAGATAAATTTGCGCGAAAAGCTGAGTATAAAAAATTAAAATTATGTGGGGATCGTTTATTTTTCCTTTTGTCTCTAATTTGAAGAAAATTAATCTCTGAAGAAAGGCGATTCTTTGACGATTTTGATATTTTGACAGCTTAGACAGGTTCAGTATCTAAGCCAAACATTTTCTGGAACAAAAATGATTTAATATATAATGACTAGGTAACCTGCCACAATATGTTGTTTTCCGAAACGCAAAAACACGTGTGTAACACGTTATTTTTGTCGCTAACATTTCGTATGGAATTTCGTAGTAGGTACAGGATGGGTCAAAAGTGACTTCCTAATTTAAAAAAAACATCTCTTTTGTTTTTTTTTTTAAGGTAAAACAAACTTGGGAGATTTACTAAAATGAACTACAGCGCTTTAGAGAGGACCAAACTAATTGAATTTTATTTTGAAAATAATCACTCGATTATTTTAACCCAAAGAGCTTATCGGCGTCATTTTAATGAGCGAAATCCACCCTCTGCGCACATGATTACGGCACTGGTGGCACGATTCCGTCAACAAGGAACTGTAGTTGATTTTCCTCGAGCTGGAAGACCTCGCAGTGGAACGCATTCTTGCAAGTGTTGTGGAGAATCCAGAAACATCTACACGAAGGAGGTCTGGTCAACTCGGTGTGTCCCGCAGTTCATAGCGAAGAGTTCTAAGAACCGAATTGCAGCTGTTGTTTCCATACAAAATCCAATTTGGTCAAGAATTAAAGCCAGGAGATCCTCAAAAACGTGTTGTTTACGCAGTTCGGAATAATTTCCAAACATTCACGATTAAATTGGCCTCCACGTTCTCCGGATTTGACTGCACCACACTTTTTTCTGTGTGTTTATTTGAAGGGTAAAGTGTACGTAAATAAACCCACCACTATCCCGCAGCTGAAGGAGAACATTCGTGCTGAAATACTGGCGCTGAGCTCAGATGTCCTACGAAGTGTTATGGAAAACGCTCTAGAAAGAGCCCGTCTGTGTGAGCATCAAATTGGAGCTCATTTGAAGGACATTATTTTCCATACTTAGCCGAAAAAAATCACCATAAATCATACTTTGTGTTTATAAAATAAATTATTAATAAAAAATTAAATCTATAAAAGTTATTATCACTTTAAATTAGGAAGTCACTTTTGACCCACCCTGTACCTAACCATTGAAAGTTCAACTTATATTATAGACCAGTCAGAATATACCTTTGTAAGAATAACCTCAATTATGTTTGTGAAATCGTTTTTGGGGTGTTTTGGATTAAACATCAATCAAATTTATTGGTAATTTTTCTAGAAAACCGAAAAAAAGTTGTTAAAAAGAATGAGCAAGGACTCTCAAATCAATGCCACGGAGGAAAAAATATGGATAGGGTATACAACATTTCCTCCAAAACGGACGGATGCCTCTCCATATGTGAAAAGGAATGGTTTCTTTGTGCTACCGTGCTCTAAGGCTAGCTACTAAAATTCGGGTCTGAGTTCAGGAACGATCTGTGTATTATATCTCTGTTGCAATCTATATTGCCTTTGACAGGCCTCAGCTGCCCCCTCTGATAACTGACCAATAGGTACGATTGCGACATTTATCACTTCGATGACACTTCACGTGGTATCAAAACTTTGTGTATAGTTGGTGACATGGGATGCCAAACCAACCATACAGATCAGCAGCAAAGCAGCAAATTTGTCCGCATCGATTTATTAAATCCAGATTGACGCTATTGGTACCTGAACACCATTCCGGGTTAGCGAAAAATCTCCTGGACGTGTTACACTAGGTAGTATTCCGAAATTCCAAACATTAAACATAATCTTTGAAGTAATATAAAATAAAATGGCGGACGTGAGCGGGTACTTTGATGTGGCATATGATTACAAATATACTAGATAGATTTTTAAACACAGAACATATCTTGCACTTAAAAAATATTTTTATTTTTTCCAATTCTCCCCACATAAAGCACAAGAGTAAAAAATAACATGAACGCAAGTATCGATAACAAACAAATGCAATTCCGACAATGACTTGCTTAGAAATGACAATTCGACAAGGGGCCAGCTTGGGGGGAATTTTTCGAGATGTCACGTTATGGACCGGGTATTAACTTGAGGAATAACGATGCAAAATAAAAATGTGTTTAAGTTTTTTTTTGCGAAAATAGTCGAATAATGGTACTTTACAAAAATGCTACTATCTGAAAAACAATTCAAGTTATTTCGAAGACAATTTGCACAACGACTAATACTAAAATTTGGAACGAATTTTTATACTAACATTTTAAAATATTGGTCTATAACTTAATTCGTGCGTTTTTTTTTTTCAAAATTTAACGTTTACCGCTTATTTAAGAAAAACATGTACAATAGTATTGTTCAAAGTATTGCCCGTCTGAAGCTATGCCTTTTTCCAATCTTTCTGGCAATTTGTGGATCCCATCCCAAAAGAACTGCGCCGGCTTGGCAGCCAAAAATGAATCAAGCCAATTTTTGATATTCTGCACTAATGTGAACCGTATTTCAATGAGGGCGTTCTGCATCGACCGGAACAAATGGTAGTCAGAAGGGGTAAGGTCTGGGCTATAAGGCGGGTGGGGTAAAACTTCCCAAATAGTTCTCAACCGGAATAACAACGTGGGGCCCAGCGTTGTCATGATGGAAAATTATTGCCTCGTGTCTGGTCGCATATTCCGGGCGTTTTTCGGCTGCTGCTCTCTTCAAACGGATTAATTGTGTTCGGTAGCGTTTCACCCGGTTTTAGCAGCTCATAATACAGCACACCCTTCTGATCCCACCAAATACAGAGCATTACATTCGCGTCATGGATATTCGGCTTTGCCGTTGATTTGGCTGGTTGGCCGGGTTTCACATATGATTTTTTGCGCTTGGGGTTGTAGTAATGGATCCACTTTTTATCTAAAGTAACAATCCGATGCAAAAATGACTTCCTTTTGTGGCGTTCCAGCAGCATTTCGGACATGCAAACCCGCCTTTCGACGCCTCTCGGCTTGAGTTCATGTGGAACCCAATTTCTTTACTTTTGAATATATCCAGCTGCGTTTAAACGTTTTGAAATGGCTGGTTGAGTGACACCCAAAGATTCGAGCGAGCTCTTCTTGTGTTTGGCAACAATCTTCATAGAGTAATGCTTCCAGTTCTTCATCTTCAAACTTTTTGGTTGCCCAGGACGTTCATCGTCTTCCAAGCCAAAATCACCACTTTTAAATCGTGCAAACTACTTTTGGCACGTTCGCTCAGCTAGAACATGTTCACCATAAACTTCCACCAAAATACGATGATTTTCGGAATAATAACAATGGAATAATACAAGTTACGCCATCCCTTAGCAAATCGCATGAATTAAGTTATAGACCTAATTTTTTTTATATTTTTTTTTTATTCATATAACAGTTCTTTGAATTTTTAAAAATTAGATTTTTTTCCAAAACTATTTTGATTAATTTTGGTCTGAGTGTCAGAAGATGGCTTATTCAGTTTTTCCCAAAAGTATCGATTAACGGTACTTAAGGCAGCTAACAATATCTCAAAAACGGAGAACGTTATTTCCTGATATACCTGAGACAAATATTTAAAAAGAAATCTGCATATTCAGATTTTCAAAAAAAAAAAAAAATATAATTTTTCTTCTAACAGTGATTTAAGTTTTGAACAGCATTACGTTTTCTTAAAAATGGCTGTAATGATTTTGGTTATTTTTTTGGGGTTCTCAATATGAACTTAGAGTTAATAAATGTAAGAATATGGTACCTACTGGGATTTTTGCAAAACACTGGAATAACGGCACATTAGAAAACAGCTACACCTCATATTTGCATACTCAGATTTTTGAAACATTATTTCATAAAGTTTAAATTCATGTACCTAACTGTTTTTAAAATGTTCAATAACTTTACTTCTCTCAAAAAAGGCTATAACGATTTTAATCTCTGTTGGTGTTTGAAATACTTGGAGTAAAGGTAAGAAAATGGTATACTCAGTTTTTACCAAAATACCTACACAACGGTACTTTTGAAACACAGCAATATCTAAAAAACGGGTCCTTAATGATGGTGAGGCTGTGATCAGGATTAATGGGATCATAACCCTCCCACTTAACTGCATCCCTAGCGCATGCGAGGTTCGCCGGTTCGACTTCAGAAAATAACGGCAGGCCTCCCGATTTTGAATCACTTCGTCGCTGAGGCCAATCAAATGCGTTGCTGCATTTGTACGATCCAGCAGTTTTTAGGCCTGCCTCTCTTTCGCGTTTGTATTGGAAAGTTGATTGATCGAAATAGGTTCTTCGACATGAAGGCTTCCTTAACTCAAAACCGGGAAAGCGATTTTAAAGATGAAATTCAGTTATCGTTCTGTTTGGTTCAACCAAAAATTAGGTCTGTGAATCGGCCTAAGTTTGGTCAGTTAAAACAAATAATTTATGCCGTCACATTGATACAAAAATATGATATCTTGTAGGTGCAAGAAATTTCCAAAAAGATTATCATCATTATGTATTTTACAGTCATAAAATTTGGAGTGTCGAGCACATATCTTTCTTCAAAACATTTACATATAACAAACATCATTACCTATTTCCGGCCTCAGCTGAAAGAATTAAAATAAAAATTTCAATATGTTTTTGTTGTTGTTTACGAATGATTTGTAAAAACATAATTATCTTATACATCTGCTGTATACTGTACATATTGCAACAATTAACAAGCCAAAAAAGAATAAACGCTATGAAGATCAAAACAATTAAATACGAGTACATTTTAAAATGTCTATAAATGTTCACAAATAAAGAGCGCGGAGGTCATTTCAACACAGATATTAGACAGGTGCATTTGAAAGTGAAAATAAAAATACTTTTTTCAATAAAGATAAATCAAATATAGCATCTACACATCTGCTTTCTACATATTTATTATCTACATTGTTATGATCTTTTTTTTCATATTTCACGAGTATAGTAAATGCCTCCCATGGGGATGGGGAACAACAACATACGCCACCCATTCACATGCCTCTACACCAAAAGGAGGATTTCTGCCTGGTAGTACAATGAACCGTTACCGAGTCTGAGTGCTCTAGGATTTGGAACTATGTAATTTAAAAAAAAAAAAAAAAAATAGTAAATGGCTAATGAGAAAATGTGATTCCAAACCCAACTCTCTTAAAAGCGAGAAAGCTTTCGTACGACCTGTCGTGAACTTTTTTTTTTACAGTTTCACACAATTTTGAAAACAGTGATCAAAATTGGCTCTAACGATTTTGATACGTTTGCTGTTTTTAATATTTGGGGTGAAGGTAAGAAATTGGATATGTGTACCTACATATGTACTCAGATTCTCCCAAAAAATGTGGAAGTTATTTCCAAAGTATTTTAGCTGATACTGATGTTCGTCTTATTTTCCTTTATGGCAAAGTTACTATCAGAATTATAGGGATTGTAACCCGCCCATTTTATGGCATCTATACTGGTCCGCCTGTGGGGCTCGCCAGATAGACCTCTATAAATATCGGCAGGCTTCCAGGTTTCGGATCACTTCTTTACTGAGTTCAATCAAATTCTGGTGTTATTGCATTTGTATGGTCTCGTCCGGCCATTTTTTTTTATAATTTCGACTCGTGCATACTCCTGCGGGAAGTTGCAAGATGGTAAATGCGTCGCTAGGCTCACCTGGATGTATAAATTGCTCAAATGGTATTTGTCCCCTCAGGCTGAAAACACACCGGATAAAGCAAAACGTGTTTTTTTGTCTCGTGAAACAAGAGAACATTGTTTCTTATGAGACAGAACACACCAACGAAAATGAAACAAAACACACGTTTTTGTATTGAAGTGTTTCGGTGGTGGTTGTCGAAAATAAATACCATTGTATACGAGCACCACACACCGAATGCAACAAAACTGTTTCGAACCAGCGTAGTTGATGATAATTGCCTACTTTCTTATAGCGCAACACAAACCTAATGAAACGAAACATAAAAACCAAAGCAAAACAGAAAAACGGGTTTCGTTGCCGATAGCTGACCTGTTGTTTTTTGCAAAACAAAATGTTGATTCCGTGATTTTTATTTTCTTCTTTCGTTGCACTTTACAGCTTTATTTGCTTCTATGTATAATCTGTTATTTGTTTTTACTTATCGTAGAATTATAAATAATCTTTCAGCCGGAGTTATGCTTTTAGGATAGGTCGTATCTTGTTTTCTGACAGCATTTTCGATTAATCCCAGCAAATAATCAAACGTTTCAATCCGCATTCTGGTGAAATTATTAAATTTTTCAGAATAAGTTCTTAACTCTTTATTTTCACATCGTCAGCATTTCGTTTTAGATTATTGCTTCAAAAATTGTAGGTGAGATTGGCACAACTTTATCGTCTGAGTCCGACCACATGTTGAACAACACTAAAAGCAAGTTGGTCGCAAATTCCATTTTGTTTTATTTCAACGCACACAAAACGAAACAAGAAAACAAACCGTTTTGTTTTGCTACATTCTGTTTCGCTTTGTGTGTGTTCAAATAAAAAACGTTTTTTGACTATCGAATCAAAACCGTTTTGTTTGACCCGGTTTGTTTTCAGACTTAGTCATACTTAACGACAAGCACTGTTTTTTCGGAGGCGCTGCAGTGATATTCTTAGTCCGTCCCTGCACGGTCGAGCTGATGTTATCAGTTACTTAGAATAAATGAACATGCAAATATAATAAAAAAAAACATAGGGACGGGCTACAGTCCGCTTGGGCGAACTGTTGGATACCCTATTCTTATTCCTATCCCTCATAAGTGAACGTGACAAAAGTCTAAGTATGGTTGAATTATTAGGAACGCTCTACATATTTTGTTATATGACATTTAAAGGATTTTATCAAAAAAAAACGAAGCTTTTGTAAAAAAAACGTTGGTTTTTCAATAAAATTATTTTATTTAATTGTGGGCGTGTCAGTAAGCGGATATTAAACAAATTAACACATGAGCATAAAGGGCCCCTAGAGAGTATATATTATAAATTTCAGCTCCCTAGCTCAAACTTTGGATTTTCAAAAAAAGTTTTTTTTTTTAATTGTGGGCGTGTCAGTAGGCGGATTTTGCAAATATTTACACATGAGCTTAAAGGGCCCCTAGAGAGTATATATTGTAAATTTCAGCTCCCTAGCTCAAATTTTCGTTTTTCAAAAAAATTGTTTTATTTAATTGTGGGCGTGTCAGTGGGCGGATTTTGAAAATGTTATCTCCCGAACAGTTTTAGGAGTCATAGATCATATATAAAAAATTTCAGCTTTCTAGCTCAAAATTCGATTTTTTTTTCGAAAAATTTGTTTTTTTTGAGTTTGTGGGCGTTCTGTGGGCGGATTTCAAAAATTCGTAAACTTGATTATTTCGGGACCCTAGAGAGTATATGGTTAAAATTTCAGCTCTCTAGGCCCAGTTTAAAGGCCTAATTTTTGACAACAGACGGACGGACGGACGGACATGGCTAGATCGACATTACTATCGATGCTGATCATACGAGGGCGGGTCAATAAGTCCGTGACTTTTGGCATAAAACACAGATTTTTTGATAAAAAAAAATTCTTATTTTTCAACGTAGTCTCGCTTGAGCTCTATACACTTTGCCCAACGCTTCTCCAATTTTTTTATCCCTTCCAAAAAAAATGATTTGTCGAGGTCCTCAAAATAGGCCTTTGTTTGCGAGATGACTTCATCATTGGAGTCAAATCTTTTTCCACCAAGCCATTTCTTCAGGTTTGGGAACAAGAAGTAGTCGCTCGGAGCCAAATCTGGAGAATAGGGTGGATGAGGGAGCAATTCATAGCCCAATTCATGGATTTTTGCCATGGCAACTGCACATGTGTGCACCCTTGCATTGTCTTGGTGGAAAAGAACTTTTTTCTTGGCCAAATGAGGTCGGTTTTTTTTTCAAATCGTCATTGAATCGGTCCAATAAGTTGGCATAATATTCCCCATTGATTGTTCTTCCCTTTTGAAGGTAGTCAATGTGGATTATCCCGCGTGCATCCCAAAAAACAGTCGCCATAACTTTATTGGCTGACAAACCCACCTTGGCCTTCTTTGGCGCCTATTCACCCTTAGAAACCCACTGTTTTGACTGTTGTTTGGTCTCTGGTGTGTTGTGATGGATCCATGTTTCGTCCACGGTTACAAAACGGCGCAAAAACTCCTTCATATTGCGATTAAACAACGCCAAACCTTCCTGTGAAGTTGTTACACGATTGCGTTTGTGGTCGACTGTGAGCAAACGCGGCACCCATCTTGCGGAAAGCTTTCTCATGCCCAAGTGATCATTCAAAATTGAAACCACTGAGCCATGCGAGATCCCTACGGCTTCCACAATCTCTCGCACTTTCAATCTTCGGTCGGCCAACACCATATCGTGAATTTTTTCGATTGTTTCGGGTGTAGAGACCTCAACTGGGCGTCCAGGACGTTCGGCATCTTCAGTGCTTGTACGGCCACAACGAAATTCAGTAAACCACTTTTTTACCATTGAAATCGATGGTGCAGAATCCCCATAGTATTTTTCAAGCTTAGCCTTGGTCTCGGCAATGGTTTTTTTTTCGCAAGAAATAATGCTTAATAAGCACACGAAATTCACTTTTTTCCATTTTCTCCTCAAATTAGTGAGTAGTCTGATAAAAATAGCTGTCAAACACAAACTAACTGACGCAGCAAGTTTAAATTTTGACAGGAGTCAACTGACAAATGCCTGTTGACAGGAGCAGTGTTGCTGTTTCAGTAAAGAGGTCAGAAATTCAAAAAGTCACGGACTTATTGACCCGCCCTCGTAAATATAGTAACTTTTAGGGGTCTACGGGCAATATTCAGGTATGTTACAAACTATGCGTCAAAATTAATATACCCTTAGAATAGGGTATAATAATTGTGTATACTGCGATTCGAAAACGTTTCTTACTAAAGCGAGAAAGTTTCGTTCGATATAATGGTGTACTTTATTTAGTTTTGGTGGTTCTGGGGCTGGAGCAGGATAGCAACAGTTAATATATGTACATTCAAATTGTTTTGTTTCTTATTTAAGGTTGTATTTATCTTTACTCGGAAACTGCACCTGAGCTTTGTATTCAGCCTTAGCAACGGGTACACATGAATCAATTCCTTTGGCGAATGGGGTCAATTTGGTAATATGTATTGTACTTTTTTTTCAATTTAAACAAGCAACACATTAAGTGGCTTAAATCTGTTCGCAAGCGTGCATGCAAATCCACACATTGAAATTAATCAACTATCACTTGGCGGGTGTCAATAGGGGTCTTTGTCTACCCACTACTAAAAAACTTTTAATTTGACCCGTAGAACAAAAACAAATCAGATTAAAAAAACATTTGATTGGGTTTTGTTCTGCGCGTTCAATCAAAAGTGTGTTCTTAATCGGTTGAAACTTAAAACATGGTTGTTGCTGCCAGAAATGTTGCTTTGAATGTGGACTTTACCTTTTCTAATCTGGTATTCCGAAAACATTTCTTGAAGGTGGAAGGTACACCTTATTTTGAGTTTTTGTCTTGTTTCATTTTTATTGATATTTTTTGAAATATGTCGATTTTTGGCGTTGAATCGCCTTATTGAGCAGGATGTTTTTTGCCTGGCGGCTGCTTTTTGAGTTGAGTGTATTTTGATCTCGACGACTGCGTTTGATGCATCAGTTAACCCACTCGTTCGAGGGGTTCGAGTGTTTATTTTAATAATAGTTGTAACTACTTCGTGACACCATCATTGAAATTTAATGAAATTGCTAGCGGTAAATTGAATACACAACATCCATGACTTCACAAAAAAAAGTCTGTTTCGAATGATAAATTGATTGTTCCTGTATATTGCTTTAATTTAAATTACGCACTAAAACAATGACAGCAGGAAAATGCCAGCATCAAAACATGATTTCCAATCAAAACAACAAAATTGACTGTTCGATATTGGAACATAAATATTCTTCTTCCTCGCTCATGAGTTCCATTAACATTTTGATTAACGCCTCTATTTCCAAGCAATGGAGTCAAGTTCCATTTAATGATGCATTGGACACAGAGAGCTGCTAATGTCAGTGAGTTGATTTAATTTTCGCGCTAAATAATGCATCAAAGAGCTGGCTGATTAAAACTGACGCGGACGCGGGGCATCACACTTTCCGCACACAACCTGTCAAGCCGGTGTAAGTTTTATGAATAAAAATGAGTATGAATATCATTTAGCGCGTCACAGTTCATTGGCCTGGACAGAATTAGTATGCGAGGGCTGTTCAGCGAATTTCATTCAATTGCGAAAAATATCTTCCAAAAATACTTAACCACAGGAGACATTTTCAAAGCAGAAGCAGGCATGCATAGTCAGTTCATCCCTACCCGTTTCAATCGTTCAACATGGCATAAATTCATTTTAATTAGCTACCTGCCTGACCCGAAAGGACAACCATATTTACTATTCATTTGAATAAGAACGTGTAAATCTCACCTAAGATTGCGCACGAATATTAGGGTGGTGGGCGGTAAAGTCGTGCATAATTTAAATCTACCAGGATTGCTGGTTATTGTCTCCGATCTCTCTCCGCCAGATGGTATGCAGTGCTGGTATAAAACTCGCGATGGGTTGTGCATTCACATTTTTGATATTTACACCCACACCTCTACGGAGTATATGCCACAACTTTCAGTATCATTGGAAAGGCAATAATTGCCGTACGAATGCATAGACTGTGGAAAAAAAGTACACTGAGTGACAAGATATTAGAGGGACCCCGAATTTTAAGTTAAAGTTAGTGTAATGAATTTATTTTATTTTTAAGGATAGACTGCAGAGGTGATAAAAAAATTGAAAACTTAGAACTTTTAGTATCAAAATTTGAAATTTCATAATGTTTGAATTAAAATTATCAACATCAATCTGGTTTTCACATCTATTGACACTCCGAACAATAATTATATGCATGTTTATATGTTTTTTTATTATTCAAATATATTACGGGCTGTACAAGATCATGACAAAAACGCATGAGATTTCACCCATCCAAAAAGCGTCTAACGCGTACAGCACACGGTCGCTGCGCGTGCGTTTTCACTTCAAAAATTCAAATTTCTGCGGATACCCACTCCTAATTTTCTGATTCTGGGCGCCTGGTACTTCGGCTGATTTTAGTGGAACCACCAAAATGCAATAAATGATTGTGGGCAAACGGCTGCACCGATTTCAATAATTGAACACTCACTTTGGAGGTGTGAATTTAAGGATTTCGATAAAATTATGTATTTTATCGTTTGGCCACGCCCATTTAAATTACGGGGGCGTGAATTTTCAAATGAATTTCGCGTACATTTTCTTCGCGCAAATTGGATTTCTGTGATGTTTCATCGCAGAGATAAGCATGACCAAAATCCCTTCCTTCTATCCTTTAAAACGAGACTTCAGTCTTCCAAATCGGGCCAGTCGTATTCGAGCAATAACATTTCAATTTCATGTCCAAGTTCCCGCCGTTATTGTGTTTGTAGACGTGGCGCCACAACAATGAAACATTTTCTCCCTAAATCCCGCTGCCTTACCCTCAACCGTTAAAATCCGACCAGCCGTTGCTTCGCAATCGCATAAATAAGTTGTAAAATAGTCATGAGCATGTCGCGGTGACGCGAACCCATAAGATTTCCCCTTACCAAAAAGTGCCCAACGTGGCTAAAGAAGTTATGACTTCAAAAAATAACAATGAACGAAAAGTTTCAGTGTGCTCCGTCGACGGACTCGTTTTCACTTGCGTTCGTCCGAATATCACCCCCGGCACATGTAAAGATAAACTGTATTGATCAGGATCACAAACAATATGCAACTCCTTACGAATACTTTTAGAAGAAATACAATAATTATCATTTCCCGTAACATATGCGAAGTAACAGGGATGCGAGAATAGCCGTAGATGTTGAGGTTTGAATCCAGTCAGGAACACCTCAACGTTTTTATCACCGGCCCACCTTTGGCGAAAGTCTGACAGTCATGAAAGAGTATAATTGCCATTAACTCGGAACAGTGATATCTAAGCGTAAATTATTACCATTTATGAATATAACTTAAATGTCTACCCAACCGTCGTTAAACTGTTTCGAAGATAAAGCTAACTTTACAGTTTACGGTAACTGGTGTTTTACTGATGTCTAACTGCGTTGAATAGGTACTTAAGTTATATTTAAGCTTGAAAGCGTGATACAAGTATAAATAATGAACAAATTATTTTTATGTTAAAATGCCAGCTGATTAAGAAGTCATAAAAACTGTTTACTTTCTGAAATAAATCTTACTCGATGTTGCCATATAATTCTTCACTTCTCGTGAACTACTAACTCTACTATCGATTGTGCCGGAAGATTTTGTTGAACTTCTAAAAAAGGAATTGTCGAGGCCACCAGTGTTGTATTACCTTTTTTTATAAGAAAGGTGGAAAGCATCAAAAACCGAAGTGTTGGACTTCAACCCTATAACTAAATCCATCACTGCCTCCAACCCCCGTTCCCATGATACCGTCGCTAAGCATTTTATCACGTCGGGTTTTCAGGCGAAGAAGAAGTAAGTTTTGCCAGTCTGTGCATGTGCAGGATGCGCGAATGTACTCGTATATAACATTGTGTGTCTCGTATACTGCGAAATTTAGAACCAATCTATGGTAGATCGGAGTATGATTTTTCTTTTATAAACCTAAAATCTAAGAATCTATGTTTGTACTGAAACAATTTTTTTAGCAAACGATCCTGATCCCAGCTAGCTTCAATCAAATTTCAAAGATTTATGTTTAACTTTGTTCGGAGTGGAACGTCTTGTTGACTATGTAAAAATACTTGTTTTAACATCACAGTGAACCTAGCGACGTATACGACCTCTAATTCGCGAAGCCATCTCTTTCAGAACTGCCGATTCTTTTTCTTAAACGTCAAAAACAAATTGGAGTTAATTGCAGAAATTGTATGGAGAAAACCTGTTGTTGTTAATAAAGTGTTTATTAAAGTGAAAACAAAGCGATTGAAGAGAAAAAACGGTGGCGTGAAATAACGCCAAACGAAATTGGACCAGATTATAACTTTTGGCTTTGGTTTGCATTTCACTTTCCATTGGTGCTATTTTCAACAATTTGCTCACAAATTCGACACATACCACCTACCCGAACGCGGCACTTACTCCAAATCCTACAGCGACTCCAAGCAGGGGAGAGAGTTGCGAAATGACAAGAAGATCCCATAAAGAGTACAATGCGTATGGGGGGATTTTGATTTTCCATTGGATGTTTCTGCTGTCATGTTGTTTGGTTACTACATTTCACTAGAAAACCGTCCCCTTTTCTTTTCAATCTTTGAGAGAATTTATCTCCACTCCTCAAAATTTGATAATTTACTTAAAAATACTTGAAAAGTAAGGGCCTTAAGTTCCCTTCAATTTCTTTTAAAAATGTTGTTTACCAAAATACTAAAGCAATATAAGCGCCGCCGAAGGGAAAAGGCCGTTGTACCAGATCTTGAGTAACTATTGTGTTATGGGAAATTGTGTTATATACACCCATTGCGAACAAAAACTTATGGTGGTGTTCGCACCGCATCGGTGTCCGAGATTTCGAAAAAATCACTCGAAATCTACATCGAAATTCCAAGATTTCCCATACATTTGGACGATTTCGAAATGTCTTACTTTTGGAAGACTTTGATAAAATCACCTCAAAATCTAAATGAAAACCGATTGTTACAGCAAACAAAATTTGGTTTTGATTGGGGTTTCGAACTCTTTCCAAGGAGCTTTGTATGTTCAGAGCTTTATATTCAAAAAACCAGGCCACAATTTTGCTTTATTTCAAAAATATAAGTTTGACAATGTCAAGTGGCCCACCTGGTTTCGGATTTCCGAATTTTTTGAGAAATTACTGCTCAAAAAACCACAAAAAAAACTGGTAAGACGTTAGCTAAGCTTATTTATACGCTTCCGGGAAATTTGGTAGTACGTATCTTTTTCACTAAATTTGTTAAGCCCCATTTTTTTTTAAAGTTTTTGATTACAAAGAACAAACAACTAAATATTGAAAACTATTTATTTAGAATGCCTATCTTTTTTGGTTCTGTGTGCGAGGAGGGCGAATGGATTAGAAGATACAAAAGATACAACCGCTTAATTTACGAGCTGTTTATGTAGTGGATATAATTCAAAAAGTTAAAATACTCGCCTGCATTGAGTCGGCCACATCGAGAGAACGGACAATCCTCTAGAGAAGATCTCCCATTCACCACATTTGAAACAACAAGGAAGACCGAACCTTTGTTTTTTTGTTTTTTTTTCGTTTTATTTCCGTTTTATTTTTGAGTCATTTCATATACAGATAGACCTCACTTACGTTCCTGATAAATGTTGTGCTAAACGAAATCGTGTTAAAAGATACAAGAAACTAGTGCAAACAGAGTGGTTACGTTCCATGATTTCAGAAAACCGTCAGAATTGTCCATATATGTTTTATTCAAAGGTTGTTATTAAAGATGAAAAAAAAATTCGTCATCAAGTACGTACCTACCGAGCGAGCTTCGTCAACACAAAAAATTAACTGAGTAAATTAGACTGAAACCGGTGTTCCCACACCACCATCAGCTTTCTACATGTAAATTGTGGAAGTCCCTTTTTAGATGTATGTTCCTATAAAAACAGCTTATACGCGTCTACTGGCCAGAAAAATATGTATACGTGTGACATTTGTGCAAACCAGACATAGTGTCTCGCAACCGTTGTTAGAGCGAGGCTTTTTTCGTGTTAAACGAAAATATGCCGCAAAATGTGAGACGTGTTAGAACGAGGCCGTGCTGTAAGAAGTGCGTGTTAATTGAGGTCTACCTGTATTTAATTTTACATTTTTATGTTTTGTATTACATTGGATATTATTTTACGTATATTTTTTTTATACCCTATTCTAAGGGTATATTAATTTTGACGCATAGTTTGTAACATACCTTAATATTGCCCGTGGACCCCTAAAAGTTACTATATTTATGATCAGCATCGATAGTAATGTCGATCTAGCCATGTCCGTCGTCAAAAATTAGGCCTTTAAACTGGGCCTAGAGAGCTGAAATTTTAACCATATAATCGCTAGGGTCCCGAAATAATCAAGTTAACGAATTTTTGAAATCCGCCCACAGACACAAACAGAGACAAACTAAAAAAAAAAATTTGGAAAAAATCGAATTTTGAGCTAGAAAGCTGAAATTTTTTATATATGATCTATGACTCCTAAAACTGCTCTGAATATAAAATTTTCAAAATCCGCCCACTGACACACCCACAAATAAATAAAACAATTTTATTGAAAAACCAAAATTTGAGCTAGGGAGCTGAAATTTATAATATATACTCTCTAGGGGCCCTTTAAGCTCATGTGTAAATATTTTCAAAATCCGCCCACTGACACGCCCACAATTTAAAAAAAAAAACTTTTTTTGAAAATTCAAAGTTTGAGCTAGGGAGCGGAAATTTATAATATATACTCTCTAGGGGCCCTTTATGCTTATGTGTTAAGTTTTTTTTAAATCCGGCTACTGACACGCCAACAATTAAATAAAACAATTTTATTGAAACACCCAAGTTTGAGCTAGGGAGCGTTTTTTTCGATAAAATCCTTTAAATGTAACAAAATATGTAGAGCGTTCTTAACAATTCAACCATACTTAGACTTTTGTCACGCCCACTTATGAGGGATAGGAATAAGAATAGGGTATCCAACAGTTCGCCCAAGCGGACTGTAGCCCGTCCCTATGTTTTTTTTTTAGTTAAGTTAACCATGAGTTGATGTAATTAATATAAAAAATATAGAGAAGAAAGAAACAAAAAAGTCGGAAACTTGGAATTGTACACTTTGTGGTTAGAAGAACGAGTGGCAAGTGTATGTGAATTTAGGCCGCACAGAAAATAAGAAAAATAAGACGAGGCGTCATTTGGGGACGAAAGATAGGGATATGGAAAAAGGAATGCATTTGGAAGCAAGTAGAAAGCAGTGAGGCAGTTTTTAAGATATGATTTGCGTCAATGTTCTAACTTCAGATAAGGAGAGTAGCTTTTTTTTAGATGATCTAAGAATTTTGATTTTGATTGATATTCATATTGGTTGCGTAGATACAGAGACAATTTGTTGTAGATGAATGGAGCTATGTTAACGGCAAATCTGCGATAATGTTCCGTTCTCACTCTGGGAACAATTACAGTATTTGTTTTAAATATCATGCAATCGCGGATGCTAGAGCGCTTGGTCTGCGCAAAATGAAGGAGGGTGCTTGCGATCACATGGAGGGCTGCAGTGTCTCATGCAGAGGATCTTCCCGAGTCGGGAGCCCGTTAAGGAATTGAATCCTTATTTCAATAGGTATTTTGTACATACTACGTACATACGTACAAACTTATTTTAATTTTTTTTTTGCATTTTAGAAAGCATAAAGAAAAGATTTAAGCGTTCATTCCACAGAACCGTTCATTTCCCTTAAATCCCTTTCATAGCTATATCTACATTTTTGACGATGACTGTGACTCGTTTCAGCATATATAAACCTTTGTACATATGTATGCTTATTCAAGCATCAAGAAAAAGGTGACCAAGTTATGCACCTCATTCACCCAAGCGAATCTTGCACATGATGACTGATCAGACTATTGAGGTGGCAAAAGAAAAGGTCGTTTCTCGGCAATAATATTGCCTTTGTATCTCCATAAATCTACGAACAATGACTGAATGGATTCGTGGATACTTAGGTTTGTAATAGTGACTTAAGAATGCCTTCTTTTATGAATGTGTATACACCAGGGGTTAATAGCGATAGTGTGTCATGGCATAGATGCTTAAATGCTGCCCCCCTATTTCCAAAGAAAAGAAAAGCATGTTGACATTTTCAAGCAAAAAAAAACCAACGACGAGGAACTTCGTAGGTGAATTCAACAGAAATGAAAACAAAAAGATGGTAGGAAAAGTTAAAGCGATGATGATACTGCTGCCAATGACGCCTGTACACTCTGAGTTAAATCTAATAACATTGATTCAGTTGAATCAAGTGTCAACTGGAGTCGCAGTAGAGATATATAATGTTCGTATAGTTACAAACTATTATCATCTAATAAACGGCAATAAGAAATCTTGCCCACAATAATTATAAAACGGTTATGTGATGATGATACAGTGGTGGTGGCCGCAATTGGAAATGTTTAGAAAGCTAAATTATCATTGTATTGCAAGTTCAGGGAAAATTGGTGAAATTCCAAAGATTTTTATCGGTTATTTGAGAGCGTTAAAATTAGAATTAGGCGAGGGCTATGGACATAGTTGAATAAGTATTGTTTAACGATGTGCTCGTATTTTACGGACAACCAAATAAACAAATCATGTAGATTGAGAGATTACGATACTGCGTATTTTGGTACGTTGGCTTTTACTTTAATAATTGCACTAGCAGTCACTGGGGCTTTGCACACATATATATTTTGTGAGCCGCCTTAAACTGGGGCGATACCTCTATGCATAATTACTATTTTCGTTTCCGCGTGCGAATTTGTCGTGGGAATAGGAAAAAAGTAAAAGACTTCAATCCTCTAGAGAAGAAGATCTCCCATTCACCAGGGAGATCCCCGGTGGCGTAAAAGGTGGACGATTAATCACTTACATCAGGAGCGTGCACGTGTCAACTGAAAACACAAATATACATTTAATTGGCCTCAGTAAAGAAGTGAGCCGAAGTTTCTTGAGGCCAAACTAGAAGAAGAAGAAGTTGCATTACAAGTAATATGAGCCATCCTTGAATTTTGTATGTTTTACATAATCAAGTGGGCGCAGCGCATTGGACATTGAGCCGGGGGGTTCAAGACTCGAATACCACCCAGAAACTCCAAACATTTTTTCCACTGCATCACCTTTTGCGAAAGTCTGACAAACACCCAAGAATGTAAACTGTTATGACAAGCTTCTTATAAATTGTCATTCAGAATCGGCGTTTAATTTAAATCTCATTCATTCGTAAAAAAATATAGGTAGCTTCGCACCCACAAATGGTTGGATAAGCTCGGTTTTATGCCCTTCATGTGCCGTTAATGCTAAACATTTATGATGGTACGTTAAGTTGTTGGGTCAATGCTCATGTTTTGATTTTGTTTATGTCATGTTATTGCTGCTTACACAAATAACATGACAAACATGACAAACACGACATCACGAACGAAATGGAACAAGCAACGAGTACTGAACAAACTGACGCAACAGGCCATAAGACAGGACGAGACGACTGCTACTTCGGCGCTAAGCGCTGACACGAGGCTAAGCTCGGAGCTCAAGCTGGCGGATGCACCCAGCGTACTGGCCGATCCTGGCCGGCACAAGGATGCGACTGCTGGTAAGGGCGAACTCTGTGGGGAGTCTGCTAAGAGGAGCTCGGACGCTACAAATGTGTCCTTGAGTCCCTCTGAGCGGGCTTCCCTGCCCAAGGATCACGCCGCTACTGCTCCTCTGAATGACGCGGGGACGGAGAACCTGACGAAGCGAGCACGGGATTTCCTGTCCAGCACGTCCAGCGATGCTCCCCTCTGCAGCCCTTCCAGGAAGCAGGCGGCCCTCAGGAAAAAGCTGAAGAAGCTCTTTCTTGAGGAATGTGAGAAGGCTCCTTCCGGCTGCTCCTCGGAGGATTTCGCGACTGATGAGCTCTGCGAATCGGCTAGCGTTGAAACCATCAAGGAATCAGGCTGTAGGAAGCGAAAGAAATGGAAGCGTGGTAAGAGGAAGAAGCGAGGAGGAATGGTGGACTCGGAGAGTAGGGTTGCAGTAAATGTCGACCCCAAACCTGTTGGCCCCGTACCTACTGCCTCTGATCTGACCGCTCCCAATCTCTTAGAGACGGTCACTGAAACAGAGAAGTCTGTGAAGGTGACGGACACAAGAGTGGTTAAGGGGCCACCTAAGGTAGCTGGTAAAGCAGCCAAAGGCACAAAGAGGTCTTGCACTAGCAATGATGCAGGAACCCCCCCCCCCCCCCCCCACCCACCGCACCCCAACAAAAAAAGAGAAGTTACACGGACTCGGCACTGTCTGGTTTGCGATTGGCGGTTGTTTTCCCGAGTGATCACCTGAGGAAGTATAGGTACTGCGGAAAACATCTGCTTTCTGGACAAGGCCTTAAAGGACGCTGTGAGGAGGCGAGTTAAGGAAGGCAATAGCCCGGCGTTTGAGCGCATCATCAAGACAAATTGAGGCTTTGTCCTCTGCTGTAGTGATGAAGCCACGAATGCGTGAGTCATAGCTGATCTTGCTCGGATTTTCCCTAAGCTTGACGAGACTGACCTTGTCTGTCTTCGCCCGTCAGAGCTAGTGGGATATACCAAGATGAAGGCCTTTGTCCCGGAAACTGATCTGGAGACTAAGGAAATCATCGATCTTCTCAAGGGTCAAAACCCGGGTCTATCTACCGACAAGTGGAAGGTCTATCACAATGAAGGATGGCCGTCTGTATACTTTTGGTGTAGATGACGATTCGGCGAAGAGGCTTGGGAAGTGCTCTTATCGGCCTTTTTTCCTCAGTGGTCGCCTGTTCTTCAGGCCAGAAAAGAGAGGAGAGAAGGCTGGAACTTCCAGTGGTAATTAGCTCTATGACAAGCTCATCACTGGAGGTCCTTCCAATAAACTTGCAACATTCCAAGGCGGCTTACCTACATTGTGTCGTCGTCTTGGAAAACTGCATACAGAGGTGTGCCTCATACAGGAACCTTATCTGTATAAGGGGGCGGTAAGTGGCATCTCGGGTGTACCAGGAGCAATTTTTGTAAAGCCTGGGATTGTTAATACTCGCACGTGCATCTTTGTACCAAAGGGGTTAGATGCTAGTCTTATGCCTGAGTTCAGTTCTCGAGACTGTACAGCTATTAAAATGTGTCTTAAGCGAGGAGGGTTGGTTACTGAGATTATTTTAGCCTCAGTGTACCTCCCATTCGACTCACTGGCCCCACCTCCAACGGTGGAACTGGTAAGGCTTGTCGAGCATGCTCGACGAGGTAACAAACATTTGATCGTTGGTATGGACGCTAACGCGTATCATCGCGTTTGGGGGAGTACTGACTCAAATAGCAGGGGTGAATCCCTTCTAAACTTCTTTGCTGCCTGCCAGCTCGATATACTGAACACTGGTAATGAGCCAACCTTTGCCACTCGGCTGAGGCGGCAAGTTATTGATGTGACAGTAGCAACCGCTGCTGCATCTGGCATCTTTTCGAGCTGGAGGGTTTCAAGGGAAGAAACCGCATCTGCTCATCGGTATGTTATTTTTAAGTTAAGTGCAGATCGACCGATCAGAAGCAAAATCAGGAATGTGCGACGCACTGACTGGGACCACGGAGTTGCGGGGTCAGATAGGTTCCCTGCCTATCAGGATCCTTAGTAGCGATGGCTTGGATAAGGCGACCGACACGCTACACAGCGGCACTATTACGGCCTTCCATACTGCTTTCCCGGAGAAGGAGGTTGGTGGTGCGAAACCAACCCGATGGTGGAACGCTAAGTTATCCCTTCCCAGGAAAAGAGTGGGGAGGGTGTTTAACAGGGCCAGGAAGTCTAGCCTGGTAGCCGATTGGTCTTCTCATGCGGATGCGCAGGAGTACAAGAGGAAAATTAAGAGCGCTAAGAAGGTATCTTGGCAGAGGTTCTGCGGAGAACTGAAGGACGTTAGTGCGGTTTCGAGATTGCAGAGAGTCCTCTCAGCTGATCCGGGAGCCAGGCTTGACGTTCTTCGGAAGCCTGATGGCACCTCGACCAAATCCAATGAGGAGGCACTTCAACTGCTAATGGACACCCACTTTCCTGGCTGCAAAGCCGGGGATAGTTGCGTGTGGCCAAACAAAAGCAGAGCTACCACTGAGCGGCGGAGGGTCCCGGCGAGTATTGTTACGACAGAGAGGGCGAGAGCTATTATCCTGTCCTTTTCTCCTTTCAAAGCTCCTGGACCTGATGGCATCTATCCCATACTCTTGCAAAAGGGTATAGAGATTTTGCTCACACTGCTAACTAGAATCTAAAGCGTGGCTCTGCGACATATTCCTTTGGCCTGGAGAAGAGCTAGGGCGGTTTTCATTCCCAACTCTTCAGGACTATTAGCCTTTCATCATTTCTGTTAAAGGGCCTTGAAAAATTGATTGACGTACGGCTTAAGAGCGCTTCGCTATTCATGATAGCCAACACGCCTATCAAAAAGGCAAGTCCACTGAGACGGCATTAACGGATCTGGCGGCCAGAGTGCGTAGGGCGCTCGACCGCAAGAACTATGCTCTTGCTGTCTTCATGGATATTGAGGGTGCCTTTGACAATCCCACCTTTGCAGAATTGAGTCTGCCTTAACACTGAAGGGCGTCGATTCTACAACTGTGGAATGGATCCTGGAAATGCTTAGGAGCAGAGAAGTTACAGCTGCTGTTGGCGGCTGCGTCAGAACTGTGCGCGCTGTTAAAGGCTTTGCGCAGGGCTGTGTACTCTCCACTACATTGTGGAACCTGTTGGTCAACTCCTTGTTGAGAAGACTTGATGGGGAAGGTCACCCTGTTATTGGGTACGCTGACGATATGTGCATCATTGTCAGCGGCAGGAGATTACCAACTCTTTGTGAGCGGATGGAAACAGTGCTCAATAGTGTTGGGAGTTGGTGCCGCGAGCAGGCTCTGTCAGTCAACCCCGCGAAGACTGTGATGATGCTGTTCACGAATAGAAGGGCAATACCTCAAGTGAGGTGGCCTTATTTCCAGGGTTTTCAACTAAAGCTATCAAGCAAGGTTAAGTATCTGGGTATTGTTCTAGACCCAAAGCTTAACTTTTCTGAACATTTGGTTGCTAGAATTTCGAAGGCAATTAATATTCTCTGGCAGTGCCGTAGGATGTTCAGCAGAACCTGGGGACTTAGTCCCAGGCTGGTTCACTAGATTTACACGTGCATCGTTAGGCCATACCTTATGTATGGTGCGATTGTATGGTGGGCTACAGCTCACATCCTCAAACGTCAACTGACGAAGCTACAGCACCTTGCGTGCTTATGCATTACAGGTGCGATGAGAGGAGCTTCCACTGCTGCTATGGAAGTGTTGCTCTGTTTACCTCCCTTGCAGTTCCTTACTGAGAGTGAGGACAGAAAATCACTATACCGTATGTGTGTAGTACTTGGACGGCAGGTCAATCTCGGCGATGGGGTGCTAGGTACAGAGCTCTCTATGACAGCCTACCTGGCCATCGGGGAGTAGCACTTGACACTGTGTGCATGAAGCAAGTCTTTGAGCGCCGTTTTCAGGTCATCCTTCCTGAACGGCAGGAATGGAACAGTGAGGGGTGGAATGGCTTTAGGCCGGGTGATGTCATTGTCTATACGGATGGCTCACTTATTGACGGTATCTCCGGAGCCGGGGTCTACTCTAGAGACTGTCGGATAAATCTATCTGCAGCCTTGGTTACACAAACAACTGTTTTTCAGGCAGAAATCTTTGCGATTGCCACTGCCGCAAATATCCTGTTAAGGAGAAGGATTAAGGGTAAAATCTTATACATCTGCTCAGATAGCCAAGCCGCTATCAAAGCCTGCTCGGCTGGCTCTCTCAACTCAAAAATAGTTGAGGAAACTATGGTTAAGCTTAACCGTCTGGGAAGATGTAACTCGGTATCACTTGCTTGGGTTCCTAGGCGCACAGGTATCCAGGGTAATGAAAGAGCGGATGCTCTGGACAGGAAGGCCTCTTCAACAGCCTTCATTGGCCCACAACCATCCATAGGATGCTGCTCATCCGTCCACAAACGTGAAATGGATTCGGCTCTACGCCAACAACATTCCGAATACTGGCATGACCTGGTCTCATGTAGGTATTCGAAGAAGTTAGTGGACGGTCCAAAAATCAGCAGAGCTAAGTTTTTGCTTGGACTAAACAGGAAAGACTTGAGATCCTTAATTTGTCTCGTCACCGGTTTCAGTCCTCTTAACGAGCACCTTAAAACCATCCACATTAGGAGCTCGGGCCTATGTGAGTGCTGCCTAGAGGCGGATAAAACGGCATCTCACTTCATCTGTGAATGTCCGGCTTTCGCCAGAACCAGGCTCACCACTATAGGTAAACAATTCGTCAACGAAGATGAGATGGGGGACATTGAACTTGCTAATATTCTTCGCTTTGCCAAGGCTACTGGCAGGTTCTCCCTCACTGAATCTTACTAATCGCCAATAAGCAGCGAGCGGGCAGCTATGCTGAAGTACAATGGACCAATAGGTCTAAGTGCTTGTCATCTACTGATGACCCCACTGCACATACAATACAATACAATACAATATTGCTGCTTGCTTGCGAATTTAAGAAAAATTGCACATATCTGCACTCTTCGGTGTAAACACTAAAACCTTTAACATTTTTAGAGTTGGTTGCTTTATAAACGGATTTTTAGTACATATGAATAAATAAACTAGTTAGGTGAAAAAACTTTTCATGTTCGGCCTTTGTTTTAAAGGAAATATACAAATCTGGAAAACTTACGGAAAACTGTCCTAAATCTTAAATTAACGAGCTGTGCTAAGAGACACATTTTTTAGATAACAGCTGGGTCTGGTTGTGGACAAACCCAAACCTGGGCTTGAATTTTTTTCTATCGGACGGCGAAGCTCGATGACAACATTACTTGTTGTATACTATTTTGGTATATGATTAAGTTGTTTATTCTTTTGTTAAACATTTTGTAACATTGAAAGCCTGTTTGCATCTCTTAATTAATAAATTTATAAAAAAAACAATACAGTTTTCTTTAATGAATAATTTGCATATCGTCGTGTGCACGAGAACCGCTCAGCTGCTACTTTTTTGTTTGGAAAATTCAAATTTTGATACCAGCGTGATCTAGCAGTCAGAGCGGAGCTTTTAAGAAAATATTGTTAAGTCAACATCTGTTTTAAGTTATTTAAATGGTTCTGAAATGCAATATATTTACACTCATTATCCTGCTTTAGGACATAGTTTTTTGTTTCTCCTGAACAATTCGCATAATATCGGTTATTGCGGTATTCTCATGTACGTTATGTTGTTTGTGTTTGTCTACATTCGTATAACCGCTATGCATTTTGTTTAAATCATTTCGCATTTATCTAAAAATCAAAAAATTTGTTTACAACTTTTCATTCATACATATTTCAAACCAACATTGTCACAATTATAAAATTGTTAAAACGTGAATATTGTCATACACTTCGCTTCAACTGAATAAGCACAAACATTTTCTAAGCTATGTTGTCCATTTTTTCAAAACCTTGTGCCGTAATATATCATTTGTTGATGCTAACTGTTTGCTTATGATGTTGACAAAATAAATCGGAAAGAATAATTAAAAAAGTACCGCTATTTTTCCCCTGGTTCTCTTGCAAAGCATTCAATATGGAAAAATGCGGTTTTATTTTGCGTCAACTGAATAGACACAAATATTGAATTTGGAAATAAAAGTTATTGGGATTAAATGAACCAAGTTTTTCTTAAAATAGTTTTTTATTGGTTAATTTTAGTAGTGGGTACTGCCGCCTTTATTCGTAATAGTTTCGTAAATTCGATATGCCATGGAATAGTACAGCTTCTTTAAGTAGTCCAGCAAAATTTCCCTCCTGGCCAATATAATGGCTGCAATAAGGGATTCTCTGTCCTCAAACTGACGGCCAGACTCATAAACTTTTCGTACTAACCATCCCCAAACGTTTTCTATATTCCGCTCCTCTATCCAATTTTTTACTATGCGCGCCGTGTGGATGGGGGCGTTGTCCTGCTGAAAAGTTCAGTTTATGGGTCCAAAAATGCCTAAAAATTTAGGGAAATTTCTTTTTAAATTTTTTTTATAACTTAATGCAGTAATTTTTGAGGTTTGGAACTCAAGCTTAGTTAGTAGTAGCTAACTGCTCCCCATACCAAAACACCACCTTCTCGACTATGATGCCGCGCTAAAAATCGTTCTTCTTTCCTCACATCGTGGAAGTAATAATTAAACCCATCAGGGCCATCAAAATTAAACTTCTTCTCATCCGAAAAAACTACGTGACGCCATTCATTTTTAAAACTCATATGGAGTCTAGAGAATTCTAAGCGCATACACTTCGGTTTCTCGTTAAGTGGTGGTTTCTTTTGAATTTTTAACCGTTTTAGATGTTTGGCATTATTAATAACCCTTCGCACTGTTGAAACGCTTGCAATAACACCGGCTTTCTGTTTTATTTTTGCCGCAGAGTCGCAGGAATTGGAAGCACATCTTAAAATTGCTCTTCGATCAACCGCTGTTGTTGCCGTTTTTTGACCTCCTTTCATGTCTTTTCCGTGCGAATCTTTGCTTCTTAAATAAGAGTAGACCACACTAGAACTTCGTCCAATTTTGTCAGCGATAGAACGCCCGGTTAGTCCTTGGTCTTTTAGTAAATCGATTTGAGCTCTTTCAACACTATTTAGAGATTTTGATCTAACTGTTTTTCTTTGAAATACAATTAATCAAATAAAATTCACTCAAAGCACTTCAACTGTAGATCTAATATGTCAATCTCCACAGAATACTCACAAACAGTGAAAATAATGACCTTGTGTCTATTCAGTTGACGTAAAATAAAACTGCATTTTTCCATATTGAATGCTTTGCCAGGGCAAAAATAGCAGTACTTTTTGAATCATTCTTTCCGATTTATTTTGTCAACATCATAAGCAAACAGTTAGCATTCAGTTGACGCAAAATAAAACTGAATTTTTCCATATTGAATGCTTTGCCAGGGCAAAAATAGCGGTACTTTTTGAATCATTCTTTCCGATTTATTTTGTCAACATCATAAGCAAACAGTTAGCATCATCAAATGATGTATTAGGGCAAAAGTTTTTGAAAAAATGGACAACGTAACTTAGAAAGTGTTTGTGCTTATTCAGTTGAAGTGAAGTGTATAAATATGTTTTCTGCAATTGCCTTTGATACAATGCCATGCGATACAATGCTTCGAAAGAGCACGGCACACTTCGACTACGATCTTAGTTTGCTCGTTATTCAATCATGTAAAAGATCATAAATGGTGAAAACGTGACAAAATATTTTTTATGTAAAAACACAATCTTAATAATTCGAAAACCCCAAGACCAAGTGCTAGATACGGCCCTGGTTGAACAGAGATGATTGCTTGCTTCAACAACCGTAGGATTGCAAAAAGGTTTTCATATGCAATTTCATTTAAGTCTTTCAAAAATACGAGATTTTGAGATCTGAATTATCTATGGGAAATCATTTTTTTTATGAACATTTCGAGTGTTTTCGCGAAATCTCAGTTTTTGATGCGGCCATAAAATCATCAAAAAATGTTTTACCTTGATTTGGATTCCGAATTAAGGTTTTTTTCAGCTTTATAACAAAGAAAGTTTGCAATAGCAATTGCAAATGTACATATTCACGTATCGAACTCAGATCCAAGTAAAACTTGCAAAATGTAAATGCCTTTTTAGAATTGAATACCCAAAACTGTTTGTATTTCTATCTTTACAAACAAATTTCTAATCAATACAATCAGATGTATATCAACTTTATGGCACATTTCTATATCACAAGTGGCGATTTGACACGCAAACTTCAAATAAATAAAATACCCTTAACAAAAGACATGTCCCACTGAAATTAAATGATTTGCTTTTGTTATCATTAAATCAGTGGTGAATCCATGAAATTGAGAGTGTTCAGAGCGTTCTGATTTGTTTATGAAATTATCTAGATTACTTAGCCTTCAAATAAATAGGTCTTTGTCCATTTAAGCCATAAATGAAAGATTATGCATAAATGAAACTATTTATAGTTTTTTTTATCAAATTGTATTATACATTCTAAGTCCAGCATTTAAATTTATTTCCTTTATTTTTCCTCCTGTCGAGACAGACTTCTAGTCAATTTATTTTGAGCGCATAGAGTGCGCTCTGATCATGCTCTGAAAGAAAAAGAAAAACAAAATCAAAGCTCCGATGTGTCTGAGCTAAAAAAAATGCCTTTTGTTGTACCGGAAACATAAAGTTGTTATCTATAACACATTCTTTGTATCAGACAATTGAACTTTGTGTATCTTGATGGCAAGTTTGATTGCCGCTTTAGTGCTGCTTTCAATCAGATAAATCAAGAAAAACAAGTTTTCAAGAAAAAAGCCGCCAGAATAAGATAAAAAATGTGACATGCGATTTAATGCGGCCATTTAGTAATGAATTGTAGTTCAACTTTATAGAAATGAAATCACGTTTACCCAAGTTTGGAGAAACAAGTTTCAATATTAAAGCAATTCGATATTAGATAGTTCGTTCAACTTGTGATGTGACACATCTTTTAACACTATATTTATTTATTTAGTTGATGACTATTGACACAAAAATAAGCATCAGTTTTGCATTTATATTAGTTTAGTTCAATGGATATAAAATGTAATTGCAGATTTATAGGAATGGCAAATTTTGCAATTGTGCGAGATGTGGGTAATTTTATAAAATTTAAGAGCTTAACCTGACCATAACGAAGTGAGGATAGCGATATCCAAGCTTAAGTCCAACAAAGCTGCTGGACCAGATGGTTTAAATGCCGAGCTTTTTAAGGCAGCGGGAGATGACCTGGTGGAGAGCATACAACAACTCGTTTCTAGGATTTGGTCAGAAAAATGCCCGATGAATGGAACCTTAGCATCGTTTGCCTGATGCACAAGAAAGGAGACCCTTTAAACTGCGTCAATTATAGAGGCATCAGTCTCCTGAATACTGCCTATAGGATCATGTATGCTGTACTGTGTGAACGCCTGAAACCATTCGTCAACGACCTGATTGGCCGCTACCAGTGCGATTTTAGGCCCGGTAAGTCCACGGTCGATCAGATATTCACACTACAGCAGATCGTGGAAAAAACCAAAGAAGTCCAAATCGATACCCACCATCTTTCTATCGATTTTAAGGCCGCATATGACAGCATCTATAATGACGAGCTATACAGAGCCATGTCAAGTTTTGGCATCCCTGCCAAACTTGTCAGATTGTGCAGAATGACGATGGAGAACGCCCGCTGCTCCTCCATAAAGGTCGGAAACAAACTCACCGAGACCTTTGATGTCAAAAAAGGATTTAGAAAAGGTGATGCGCTGTCATGTGACTTCTTCAACATCATACTTGAGAAAATTGTGCGAAACTCGCGAGCCAACACTAGGAGCACAATTTTCCAAAAGTCTGTGCAACTACTTGCATATTGTGACGACATTGACATAATTGGCAGAACACAGCGAGCTGTCACTGTTGCGTTGCAAGTATTAGCACAGAAGCGGCAAAAATGGGTTTAGTGGCGAATGAGGGCAAAACAAAATATATGCTGTCAACAAGAAGGGACACACAACATCGACGAACGTCACGATAGACAGCTATAATTTTAAAGTAGTTAGGGACTTTGTCTGCCTCGGCTCTGCTATTAATTCTGATAATGGCACCACAGCTGAAATCAAACGAAGAATTACACTTGTCAACTGCTGTTTCTTCGGCCTAAGACGGTAATTGATTAGTAAGACCTTGTCAAGAAAAACTAAGGAGACTCTATATAAGACCCTCATCATCCCAGTCCTGCTCTACGGCGCCGAAGCGTGGACATTAGCAAAAAGCCAATAAAAATCTTCTTGGTCGTTTCGAACGCAAAATTCTTCGAGTGCTTTTCGGTCCCGTTTGCGTTGACGGGCTTTGAAGGAGGAGATTTAACAGCGAACCTTACGAGCTGTACAGCGACATCAACCTGGTCAAAAAAAGTACGTATCAGTCGACTAAGACATGTAGAGCGAATGGACACCAACGCTCCGGCCCGAAGAGTCTTCGATTCCAACCCGGAGGGACAACGGAGTATTCATTCATTCATTCATTCATGCCATTCCAATTTTCAACCAACTTGGAGTACGCAACTGGAGGCTGTTAGCCAAAGATCGTGCTAACTGGAGAGGCGTATTGGTTGAAGCCCAGGTCCACCCCGGACTGTAGCGCCACCTAAGTAAGTAAAGTAAGTAAGAGCTTAAAAATTTGCAACAAAGAAATTGATAATTTTTAATACAAAATTAAGGCCTAGATTCCATATTTCATAAGCGGTAAATATGTTGGATTGCTGGATTAGTAGGTCGAGGATTCGAAGCCAAGTAGACACAATTTTTTTTTAAAGTATCATTCCTTGTGAACGTTTGATAAAAATCTGTCCAGAAAATGCTTTTCAATTTTGACATTCGGATATTGTATTTAAATGCGGCGACCAAAATATATACGAATGGACAAATATAAATATTATGGTGAAGTAGATACGTGAACATCGTTTTTGTTATATATCGGCAAGTCTAAAATTTCTTTCAACTCAAGGAATTATAAGTTTATTAAAATAGTTAAAATCTATTTTCTTGCTACTTTTTAGCAAGTTTTTGAAGTTGCTTTACGCACATACACTGGCGATCACAAGGGGCCTCATCCTTCTCACGCTTTTCAAGTAGTTCATTCTTTGAGCTTGGGAAATTCCAGCGGTCGTTTCTTATTTACCATTTAATTTTATGACTTACTGTTGGGAAAATATGTAACTGTTCACAGGTAGTACACACAGTTTCCGGGCATACAATTTCCAACAGGTATAAAAACTGAAAATCGATTGCAAAATGTATGGCCTCATCCTTTTGATCGCCAGTGTATGCTGGTTAAACTGATTGTTTGATTGACCAAAATCGCCTATTCTTCAATCGCCGTGAAAGCATCTGCCTCGGTACGTTGGGAGTGGCTGATGTATGATGTCTATATCGTCATATTTCAGTTTCATTCAACGACATATTGGAAATGGTATAAAAAAAAGATCTCTTCCACCTATTTCACACAAATAAAACAGGTTGTACCTATTCTCTTAAAGTACTGAAACAAGTTCATATCATCATAATCTTCCACCTATCCTGCATCCCCACTGATTCGTCTGTTGCATTTGTCGGATCCTGGATTCTGTTTCAATGACGTCGGGAGGTGCTGTTATTGATTGTCGTTTGAGCTTCCTTTTACGACATTTGTCGTCTCCAGTCTTGTCAGTTATCAACCGTTGGATTTGAACGCACACTTACGAAAGCTTTAAGATATGTAAGATGTAAATTAATATGCTCACCTGAAAGTTAAAATTGACTGTATGTGATTTTTCCTCTAATGTCAAACGCTGCTTATCAAGTGGCGCTGCAGTGCTATTCTTAGTCTGTCCCTGCACCGCGCTTATAAATGCATACATACAATACATCTGGAAATCCCACACTGGTTGGAAAACGACTGTTGCTTTTCAGAATGTTGTTGTCAGGGTAAAAAGAAATGCACAAAGAATAAATCAAATAAGGTGCCGTACACACCTACCATCTACTTCTTTGATATATTTTCAAAAAAAAAATCTATTTTTATCTTCCGTGCCGTGCCAGCCCTGCATTTTTAATGACCACAACCCGCTCGAAATACGTGTTGAATTAATCAAGTTCAAGTTGCTGAACATTCAAAAGAGCAGCCACTGCATTCCAATTTTCCCATCTTGCTTTGTTTAAAGTAGATGGCAAAACAAACAAAAAATAACTCCTCCATTACGGCGGAGCAATTTTTTCGTTGCCATGGAAAATGTGTGCGAATGAGAAGATGAGCAAATGAAATGATATATTGAATACTTTTTTGTCTTCCCCCCTCGGCCCACCAAGTGTGAGGTTTTCAAGAGTAAACGCTTGCTAGCTTGAAACTTTTAAGCATTTTATATTTTATACAGTTCCGTAGATAAAATAAAGTACTTACCAGGACATCCATTTCAGTTTCGTCTTTAAATGAACCTGATTTTGATGAAGAGAATATACTCGTAAGTTCAAGCAAAAAGATGTCATGTCATGCCAATAAGTTGAATTGACATGTGACAATCATGAAATTCGGGTTTTCGTTTGGTTTTCTTCTTATCGGTTGCATTCGAGCTACTAGTATTTATCTTGAAGGATGTCTGACGCAACTCGTTATCGAAGTTTTTTTTGCGCGACTTGTGATAACGAATTGTGTTAGCATTTCTGTATGTGAAGTAACTACATACATATGTACATATTTATCTGTGTATAAGCAGTAATGTATTGAAATTAAAATAATATATTTTTGAAAGTGTTTTTTATCGAACACGCGTCCGAAAATTCATATCACATATGTTCCGAAATAGGGTGATAGAAAGTGGAGGCAGATATTTTTAAAAATAGTGTAAGCAAGTAAGTACCTACCTACTTCAAATTCTGTGCAATTAAATAGGCAATGCTCAAAATAGTCGCCGGAAAAATGAGCTTGGTGACCATCTTTAAAAGTTAAAGTCAATAATTGAAATGAAGTAAAAAAAACTCGGTCAAAATATAGCTCTTTGTGTTATTTATTTAATTTTAAAGTTCTATTGGGCAAACAAAACAAACAACACTCTTTACTTCCTCACTCACCCTATTCACCAGACCCAGATCTCGTTGACAAAATAAAGAGATGATCATCACTTATATAAATACCAAATGTGTGGCTTAGCTTAACCAGTCTTAGTCAGACTATGTCAAAACTATAAAGAGCGGATGGAGGCGATACAAGAATCTGCCGCAGACAGGAACCTGAAAACTAAGTCTAAGGGGCACGCGAAGATTCTACAGATATGTACGGGCATGCACAGACTACGTTTCTTCCAGTCTAGATTTTGCAAGCCTTCTTGTTTTTTAAGCTTTTTGAAAGCTTAGTGAATATATTCTATACTGGATGGTGAAATCAATTCTTCATTGACAAAACGTGGGTTCTTTACTTGTCCTATCACTCTCTCCACATGATACCGATTTAGAAGCTGCTGAAAATGCTGCTTCAACAGATCTTCTATTCCCTGCCCTACGGTGACTAGGCTTCTGTTGCTGTTTCGAAGAGCCTGCCTGCAGAGGTTAGTGTGCTTGACTACTAATCTAAAGGTCTGAGGTTCAAAAGAAATACATACAAAATTACAAATGATTTAATTCTGAACCAGTCAATATTCTGAAATTATTTTTACTATCACCCTACTTATCAATTTTGAGCAGTCAAAATCTGCTCAAAATACCCAGGTACTGCATATTCTACTCTCACTGCATAGTTTAAAACAAAGAATGTGATTTGTAACTGCTGTGAAATTCCTTCCAATCTTTATGAGAAAACTAAAAATAGCTACCAGAAAAAAAGATAAAAAAATGTGTTTGACACATGCGGCAATCGCCTTACTCTGACCAAATTTTTTGATTGTGACTATCGCCTATCACAAATCAACTTTTATACTACTCTTTAGTGCAAAAGGTTTCCCTATCGGTTCATTTCTCGAAATGGTTACCAAAATTGGGGGCCGAGATGGTACGATTTAATGCCGAGCGACTTTTTATACCCTATTCTAAGGGTATCTATATTAATTTTGACGCATAGTTTGTAACATACCTTAATATTGCCCGTAGACCCCTAAAAGTTACTATATTTATGATCAGCATCGATAGTAATGTCGATCTAGCCATGTCCGTCCGTCCGTCCGTCGGCAAAAATTAGGCCTTTAAACTGGGCCTAGAGAGCTGAAATTTTAACCATATACTCTCTAGGGTCCCGAAATAATCAAGTTTACGAATTTTTGAAATCCGCCCACAGACACAAACTCAAAAAACAAAATTTTAGAAAAAATCTAATTTTGAGCTAGAAAGCTGAAACTTTTTACATATGATCTATAGCTCCTAAAACTGCTCGGGATATAAAATTTTCAAAATCCGCCCACAAATAAATAAAACAATTTTATTGAACAACCAAAATTTGAGCTAGGGAGCTGAAATTTATGGCGCAAAAATAACCTTCCGATGTTTTTTGGCTGTAATTTAAAAAAAAATGAAAAACTTTGATTCTTCTTGTGGATTATTTTTATTTGGTCTTTTAATTTTTTTTACATCAAGTCGAGAATATGATGTCATGTAAATGGCCGCCGCCACAGTTGATTGTCATTTGAGCCCTTTTTATGGCATTTTCCATCACTTTGGCCAAAACTTCCTGCGATAGGTCCTCACATTGTTGACGGATATTGTCTTTAAGAGCTGCAAGAGTCTGAGGCTTGTTGACATAAACCCGCGACTTCAAAAAGCCCCACAAAAAGAAGTCTGGAGCGGTCAAATCAGGCGATCTTGCTGGCCAGTGCAAATCGCCAAAACGGGAGATTAGGCGCCCGGGAAATGCATCCTTCAGCATATCGGTTGTGGCACGTGCAGTGTGTGCCGTTGTACCGTCCTGTTGGAACCACATGTTTTCCAATCCCAATTCATCAAGTTGCGGCAAAAAGAACTCGTTGATCATTGCTCTGTAGCGCTCCCCATTCACAGTAACCGTTTGGCCCGCGACGTCTTCGAAGAAAAAAGGTCCGATGACTCCTCCAGCGAAAACAGCACACCATACAGTGACTTTGAGCGGGTGTAATGGCTCTTCGTGGGTTACACGCGGATTTTCAGTGCCCCAGAAGCGTAAATTTTGCTTATTTACGTACCCGCTAAGATGGAAATGGGCCTCATCACTCATGATTATTTTTGATGAAAAATCATTTTCCTCTTGGTGGTGATTAAGGATGGCTTGAGCGTATGTTAGACGCAATTGGCGGTCAGCAGCTAACAGCTGATGCACCGTCTGGACTTTGTACGGAAACATCTTCAAAGCTTGTACCAAAATTCGCTGTAAAGACCGTCGACTGATACCCATTTGCGTGGCACGTCGTCTGGTCGATGTCGACGGCGCTTCCATGACATCTTCGGCTACAGCAGCAATATTCTCTGCAGAACGGCTACTCCGGGGTCTGCCACGCCTCGCAGCATCTCTTGTTGTGCCAGTCTCTTCGAGGCGAGCGGCTAAACGTCGCAGTGTTTCACCAGTAGGCGTTGGACGGGTAGGAAATCTGCGACGAAATTCACGTTGTGCCAAAGTCACCGACCGATTATTGCTCAAATAAATAGTCACCAATATTCCGCGTTCTGGAGCAGTGTAGCGTAACATTTTTTTATTAACGTGTATTTCGCATGTGTTTACTACACAAATGTCAAAACAGAACTGACATTAGGGGCCAATCGCAAAATTTATAGCATTTTCTGATAGGAAGATTACTTTTGCGCCACCTTATACTCTCTAGGGGCCCTTTATGCTCATGTGTTATTTTTTTTTAAATCCGCCTACAGACACGCCCACAATTAAATAAATTTTAAATTTAAAAAAATTAAATAAAATCACTTTTATTGAAACACCCAAGTTTGAGCCAGGGAGCGTTTTTTCGATAAAATCCTTTAAATGTTATATAACAAAATATGTAGAGCGTTCTTAACAATTCAACCATACTTAGACTTTTGTCACGCCCACTTATGAGGGATAGGAATAAGAATAGGGTATCCAACAGTTCGCCCAAGCGGACTGTAGCCCGTCCCTATGTTTTTTTCGAAGCTATGTGAAAGACGTCTATATCAATGCTCTTCAGTTAATTGAAACACTCAATAAAAATTGATTTTCATAAAAAAGATCATGGATGTTCCACAACATCTTTTCGTCAAGGACATTTTGCTGATATTGCTTACATTGTTAAAAACCTCTTCTGTCGATTAAAATAAAAAAAATCTACATTTTATAAAAGACGACCTTTATTGATAAATCAAAATTAAACCTTTTTGAAAAACATGTATTAATTTTGTTGATGCTGTTGATATCAAATAAGTGAACTGAATTCAAAATTTCAGCACAAATTCTCAGGTTTGTACATTTTTTGCATATCGACATTCAAAATTTAGAGAAATGCGGAATTCAAATTTTGAATTTGTCATATTGAACAAGCTCTCAACGAATATATAGGATTTGAATAGCATTTCAGCATATTTAAATGCAATTTATGGTATATTCGACAGCGCATCGCTGCACAGTTGATGCTAAATCAGCCCTCCTGACACACGTTTATTAACGCAAACATTTAGTATCACTGGAATAGAACTACGTTCATTTTTGTTAAGTTTCGTAATTCCGCATTTTATTAGCGTTTCCGGATTCATCCTTATTAAAAGACAATGACTTTGGGATTGACCCACCGACAAACAGTAACATGACAAATGACGATATTGATCGGCATTTATTGCAAATGAACGACGCGATCAAACGAACCATGGAACGAACTAGTTCTCGGGTAGGACGTTCCGACGACGACCAGACAGAAAAGTACAGAAACCCTACAATCGACGTACTATATAAACAGCTGTACATGCAATTTACTGACCGCAACGACCCGGAGGTACGGATGCTGAAGTCAGAGATCCGAATCCTGAAACAGCTGATTAAAGAAAATTACAGTAAATCTGTAAGCCTGTATGGGTCAATAAAATTCTATTATTATTAATTAAAACCTGTAGGCCGAATATGTTCGCACAGATAAATAAGGTGTTCAGGAGGAAGGTATCACAATTATATTCCTTGTGTTCGAATCTCCCAGACAGCAGAGAACAGCCAGACAATACTGACTGCTGCAATAAGTCCAGAAAGTGTTGCTTCAAACGACGATTTTTTCGTGGTCGAGGACCCACAGGAGAAAGTGGATTTGCTGGGCGCTTGTTTCGAGGTCGTTTATACGGTGAATAATCCCGTTCGCCGTAACCACGACATTGAGAAAAGGGCTCTGGTGGGCCACTTCTATTTGCGCAACGAACTTGAGAATTGGCGATCTGAGAATAACGGATTTACCGTATTCAATGATGAAAACCATGCTAATGCAGTTATCGCCAATGGCCGAGTGGCATCGCACTTGTTTGTATCGAAGGATAATCTTCTGTGCATCTTTAAGTCACTAAAGACTAAAAAGTCGGCCGGGGTCGATGGTGCCCCAAACGTCGTATTGAGGCATCTGCCTCTGGAGGCTGTATATATTTTCACCACGCTGTTTAACAATGAGCCGAACAATGCACATTAGCCGACGTTGGAAGGTAGCTGTGGTACACCCAATCCCGAAAAAGGGTAAAGATAGGACGAACCCTACCAATCTCCGGTCGATTAGTCTGCTTCCGAATTTAGTAAGGTCTTTGAAAAGGTGGTCAATAGAGCCCCGTTGAAGCGGGTCAAGGACAATAACATAATTTCGCACAACCAGTTTGGTTTCAGGGCGGGGCATGACACTTCATGCGGCGTCGAAATTGGTTTCCGACATTCAGTGGAATAAATGCAAGAACCAATGCGCGGGTGTTTGTCTGGTTGATTTTGAGAAGGCTTTCTACACCGTATGGTTAGAGGGACTTTACTACAAGTTGACCATTTGGGGGATGCACAAACCTTTGCTATATGTAATTTATAATATGCTTTTCCCATTTCAAATGTGGCAACGTGACTTCGAGCAGAGTCTTTGAAATTAAAAACGGTTTACAGCATGGGCGGTCAATTCTCCGATCCTGTTTAACATTTACACGAGTGATTTGGTTGGTTCACTCAGACATGCTATAGCGTATGCCGACGATTTGGTGGCATACAGATCAGGTCCTAAAATCGAGGTCATTAATATCCTTTTGCAGCGTGACTTCGATCAAATTAAGCGATATTGCAACGACTGGAAGTTGAAAATCAACTTTCAGAAGACGGAAACAATCTTGATCAGAACAACATTAGCTGAGGCCTCATGGGATACCAGAAAAAACTGGACGAAATTGGCCATTATTGAGCAAAATGGGCAGCCATTGGCAGTGAGAAGCAAAGTTAGATATCTAGGTATCTGGCTTGACCAGTATCTGTATTTCGATAGACATGTAGTTTCTTGTCATGCTGGGGCCAAGAAGGCTTATGCTCTGACAAGGAGACTATTTCATAGCAGTCAACTAGACTCCAGAGTGAAGGTCATTTGCTACGTGGCCCTTATAAGGCCGATCATCGCTTATGGTTGTCCATTGCGGTTTAATATAGCGCCTAGTTATATGGAAAAGATTCAGCTTTTAGAGAGACAATGTCATAGGGCCTGTCTCCGGTTGTTCCGAACGCCTGAATCCAACTATATAAAATACTATCCCAACAAGGTCCTATACGATGGGGCTCAGTTGAATAGGATTGACAATTTCCTTATTAAGGTGGCTCGAAGGCACGTTGCAGGGCGATGTGCAGCGACAATAGCCTGATCTTTGGGGCTTACTACCCCAATGAAATGTACATAGAGAGTACGCTCCGCTTTATACCCCCGAAGGCATTTGTCCATATTAATGCTAAAGGGCTGGTCCAGACGAGGTATCCCACTGCGGATAAAAGCAGAACTGAAATTCTGATGCGGTTCTTATATATTGGTACGATTGATACATCCTATGCTTCGTTTGTAGAGTAGCGTTGAAATCTCGATGCTGGTTTCTGACTCATGAGCCAAGATGGATTTGGAGTTGAGTTGAAAACAAAGTAGATGATAGAAAAAGGAATGGTATTCCTCTATTCATTTCACCATTCCCAGTGCACTCATACTCGGTAACGGTCCATTGTACTATTTCACAATATAGTACAAGTACTAGTACCTAGTACAAGTACTTATCAAAAATATGAATGTATTTGAACACACTGACGTAAATACACAGTCCCTGCAACCGTACGAAACCAATTTCAACTCAAGATTCTAATGTCGACTATACGACGAATTTCTATTTTGAACATACTTTACGGATGTGCTCCCCTCACTTTGGTGAGCTTGTTTATATAAAACGGCTGATATCATTTCGCGAAAAAAAAGGCAGAACAGGAAACAGGGCAAAGTTATAAAAATTATCCATCCTAGTTGAATAAAAATATTGGATTTTGTTTATTATTAAAAAATCTAAATATTTTTGACTTGGTCCGGATCTATTTGTTGGATTTGTTGATTTTTTCTGCAAATTATTCTGACAGCTCTAAGCTGTTATCGTGATAAGAGTACCAAATTTCAAATATAACAAATATAAAAGCCAGGCTGCTGCGATGGTTTTGGTGGAAATTCTTACTTCACTATGGATGAATATGAATATGAATATGAATATTTATTTATTACTTTCTTTATCAATTCCTAACATAAAACCGATAAGACTAGGTATAAATACAATGATCAATAATTAAATTAATAAAGAATCTGCAATCTATAGTTCATAAGGAACTAGAGGCGAAAGCAGGAGTTATAACTTAACAGTATTATAATAACATGAAGTGGGGCTACGACAAGACTTTGAAACTAATAATAACAATATTATTTTTTATAAATTATATTTAATTTTGTTAATAATACATGAGTAACAAATAGTGAAATTCCAAAGTAAAGTGATTACATGGATCGCAAGCGAAAAACTCACAAAAAAACACTTAAGTAATTAAACATAGTAAATCATGGATATCCTTATAATTTAGATAGGAGAGCCAGATTTTTACTCTTTTGAGGAAATGTGATTCATTTCTAATTATTCTAATGCTAATAGGTAAACTGTTAAATAGTCTAGGAGCAATTGACGTATACAAATTGAGAAATATTTGAAGATTGTGAATTGGGACTAGAGCAAGATAGCTTTCCCACCTATTCAGCGGTTAACAGTATTCTTAACATCATTTTAGCGACAGCGCAACGTTCTCGCCATCAAAGCAAAAAGGAAAACATAGGGACGGGCTACAGTCCGCTTGGGCGAACTGTTGGATACCCTATTCTTATTCCTATCCCTCATAAGTGGGCGTGACAAAACTCTAAGTATGGTTGAATTGTTAAGAACGCTCTACATATTTTGTTATATAACATTTAAAGGATTTTATCAAAAAAAACGCTCCCTAGCGCAAACTTAGGTGTTTCAATAAAATTGTTTAATTGTAGGCGTGTCAGAAGGCGGATTTAAAAAAAAAAATTACACATGAGAATAAAGGGCCCCTAGAGAGTATATATTATAAATTTCAGTTTCCTAGCTCAAACTTTGAATTTTCAAAAAAAAAAAAAAAAAAAAAAAAATGTGGGCGTGTCAGTGGGCGGATTTTAAAAATATTTACACATGAGCATAAAGGGCCCATAGAGAGTATATATTATAAATTTCAGCTCCCTAGCTCAAACTTTGGATTTTCAAAAATTAATATACCTTTAGAATAGGGTATAAAAAAATTGTTTTATTTATTTGTGGGCGTGTCAGTGGGCGGATTTTGAAATTTTTTTATCCCGAGCAGTTTTAGGAGTCATAGATCATATATACAAAATTTCAGCTTTCTAGCTATAAATTCGATTTTTTCCAAAATTTTGTTTTTTTGAGTTTGTGGGCGTGTCTGTGGGCGGATTTCAAAAATTCTTAAACTTGATTATTTCGGGACCCTAGAGAGTATATGGTTAAAATTTCAGCTCTCTAGGTCCAGTTTAAAGGCCTAATTTTTGGCTACAGACGGACGGACGGACGGACGTACGGACATGGCTAGATCGACATTACTATCGATGCTGATCATAAATATAGTAACTTTTAGGGGTCTACGGGCAATATTAAGGTATGTTACAAACTATGCGTCAAAATTAATATACCCTTAGAATAGGGTATAAACAGCCGATAAGTAAAGGAATGCAGAAACTTTCCAAGCGGAAGCTACTTAAATTTGTCATTGGGAATCGGCTTCTACTTCTCACAAGCAAATGGTTAATACCATATTTCTATTATTTTTATTTCAAGCGGTGTCAAATGCATCAGCAGCCATGTATATCATTTCAGAAGTAATCGAGGCACATGCTTTGAACTGCAAAAAAGGCGGCATACAGGCATAGTTGACCACCTATGTCCTTTGAGGTGTGCACGATTTGCAAAAAAATAATATAATTGGTGAATCAAAAGATGTTTCACGTTGACAGGAATTTTTAGTTTTTACCATGGTTTGCGGTAGATTGATTAGTCAATTCTGCGATTAAATTTTGTGCAAATTAGAAAACGTATGACATTGCTGCCAATCAATAGAAATCCGACGAAGACGACAAATGTAATTATAAATTTTCAAAAGACCGATGGGGCCAGAGAGCAAGAGATCATAGTTCTTGGCACGCACCTGGTTGGGAAACTGTAAAGGGAAAATTGGTTACCGCATCGATGACCACAGAAAGAAATTATCTGTTAAATGTCGAACTAAGGTACATCTTTGCTTTACGCACATTTGCAATCTACTGCAGGCTTTTTCCTCCATGTCAAAAGCAATTAAGAATTTTCTTTGCGTTCAACGCCCAAAGAACAAAACTGTTCCCGACAGTAGGAAGCATACTATGGCCACGGTTATAGAAACCCGTTTGTAAAATCAGCACATTTTGATCGCTGGAACGAACCACCTACTTTAAGGTAAAATGTTGCAGAATGTGCATTGCAATGCAGAAGACATACATGTTTCGCCTCGTGGCTAACTATTAGGATACACATCCGACAACGGATTTGAAATGAAATATCACTTCAAATGAAAATGCTACCATCGACACTGCACTTAGCCTTGCAACCGATACACATAACGTAATTGGAACCAATCCATGTTACAGGTTGTTAGTAGGCATTTACTCTCTTCTACCACTCATCCCCTGCCCACATCACTGCCGGTCGGTTGCCTTAGGCCGCTATCTAGCTGTTCAACTTGTTTCTCCGGTCAAAGTAATAACCATGCAATGCTGATCAATTAAATTCCTATCAATAGGTACTTCGTCGACTTCGCGCCTCACCTAACTGCCGACAGTCCCCGAAGAAGTGTGAGGTGCGTTAGCAAAATAAATAATAAGAACGGCAATAAGCTGTGGAATATGGGTCGCGCACAGTAAGCGCAAATAAGAACACACAATGTATACTTTGATTTCTAATTTAACTTTATTCGTTGTTGCTTCTTCTACGTTTCGCTCCTATGTACCTGCGTCGTCCGTGGCACATGAATCTAATGAAATAATGCAGGCGTAGATGTATGTTTGCTCGTAAGAACTCAGACTTTTGTTTCCCTATCCCCACCCCCAGCAAACAGAATGTGGGGTCAAACTAGCCGCAAAACTGAATTTCGCGAAACCAGTTTCCTTGACTCCGGTTACTACCTATGCGCCAAAGTACGCCGTCAGCCGTCACCACGAATAATGTTCTACATTGTGCTCAACTAGTCACTGCTCTCGTTAGTGGTAGTTTGTACCCTAACACTCGCACTTTCTGTCTTCGTTAGTGCTGGCTGTGGAGGTGGGTATGGTACCGAATGCCGAAGCGTATTGGAAGTGGAATTCAATCCGACCTTGAATCCATCCAAATAAAAATGTACATAGGTTTTTTATTTTCTACAATGCAACTTACTTTTATAGATTCATATCCAAAAGTATTACGCCGAGACTCCAAAACTTCACAGTAGTAGGATACCTACGATGTTGCTGTTTGCTTTTACCGTCCAGCCCTTGCTCCCAGCTTCATATTTGGTGCACATACACAAATTTTCAATTGAAAGATTTCAATTGAATAAATTTTATTTATTTTTTTACACCTAAGCACTTCGTAGTAGGATGATATTTTGGTGGCAAACACTTTCGGTAACAAAGCGGTGTTATTTTGAATTAAACTTAATTAATTATCAGTTCAATTTGACTGCAAATTAATGAAAAAATTCGGATCTAAAAACCTCGCGACCTGCTCCAACACATGAAATTGACAACACATCGGAATAAACAGTGCAGCCAATAATACAAAAATAAAAATGTTTCTGATGGGAGAATATAAATAAAAAAAAAAAAACTGAATGTAGTTTGTGACAGCTGTCAGTGGAAGATGGTGGTGTCATCTGCAGAGTCATCTGTGATAGATAACAACGACAGTTAAAACAAAAAGTTTGATATCAAATTTAAAATAGAATCATAGTAGGACAGATCTTTCGGATCACCGAACGGGATCCTTTCACTTTGAAAGTATTCTACGATGCAATGTTTTGAATTTTTATACGTCGTTTTCTACGATAGGGATGTATGTTGAATGGTACTACCTGAGCAGGGTTACCACATATGTTACTACATAATGTAATACAATACTTCATAGTTCCATGTTTTGAACTTCGTGCTTCATACTACATCCTTACTCTTAAAGATTTAAAACTAAATGTCATCGGTAGAAAATTGGGAAAATAAAGTAATGATATGTATTGCATTAATACAATCACTTTAATTTCACTTTTATCAATATTATGAACAAAATGCAGACGCAAAATGCAAGAGCTTAAACATAAACAAGTCAAAAAGTTCGTAAATAGAAACTATTTGCTTTTGTTTCATCAACTCAATAACAACAAAAGTAAAATTGAAATTTAATATGAACTAAAGCAAGACAAACGAACCAGAGGACACTGATTTGAATAACATAAAAGTCAAATAAAATAACTCTCCACAATTGCATTTTGCTTGTCAGTGTTCACAACAGATGTATAATTTGTCAATTATTGACACTCATAATAATTGATCTTTGACAACCATAATAAGGGTGTAAGACTTCTACTTAGAAAAAGCTTACATTTTTTTTTATTACTAAGATATCGTTAATAATAATTGTTTTTGTGAACTTAAATTATTTTTTCTTAATGATATTTATGTATTTTGTAATCGTTTGGTGAGTTTTGAATTAATTGTGAATTATTTTGAGTATGAAGAATATTAAAAGTGAAAGTTCGTCATAAGTGAATTGCTGAAATAATCGAGAGTGAGGTGAAAAAAATAATAAAGATTATTTAAACAGAATAAAGTGGAATCATTTCAAATCCCAGCCTAAAAGTAACAACAAATAAATAAAATCTCCATTGTGTTTGCATATCTTAATAACTTATACTAACTTAATTGTTTTCTATTTCTTATGGTCAACTTTAGCAATATAAGTAAACTTAAATTAGTAGTAGAAAACGGGTGGTGCGTGGCGGAAGTGCAACAGTATATAATATGACTCTTGTTAATGTGCTTGGAGTTTATGTGCGTTGTTATTTCGGGAATGTGGTTAGTGTGGGCTATGTGTTAATATTTATAATAAAAACCTATATAAAAAAAACGACAATCCATTTTGTTGTTTTTAAGACTTCAATTAACTTAAGTCACCTGCAAATTTGTTTTATTTTCGGTATCCTTAAAGTCCTTAAGCGATAAAGTGTGTTACTTTTGGAACTGATTTTTGGAAATACTGAAACAATTAAGTAAATGCATACTATTCAAATAAGGTTATTTTCATAACTGGATGAGTTCTAATATGTTATTGGCTTCTTTCCCAGCACTTAGAATATACCTTCCATTAGCATGCTCATGATCTATATAACAGGGAGTAAACCTCTCACTTCACCACATCCTACTTGGTCCGTTTGCATTTGTGTGATCCAGGAATTTTTAGGCCTGCCTATCTTTCGCGTATGTATAGGAACATTGATTGTTATTGCCAACGGGGTTCGCAGGAACTCTCATTTCATCATCCCTGCTTTGTATATACATTACAGTGCCAACTCAGCCGGTCCGGATCAATTTTCTTTGAGATATGTTATTTGCTGTGAATGCTTCCTTGGATTTGGAACTTCTCAATTAGCTTGATCTCAGCTATTTTTTTACGCTGTCCAACATTGTGAATCGATGAAAGCGCCGAGCGCATAACTGCCGTGAACATTTAGGCCTAGTAAATTTGCGATTATTTTTGAATGCCCTTTATTCTAATCTGTAGCAACACTGAAGCACGTGTCAAAACAAATGTCATATTTGTATATAACTTAGGCGCGTTTTATTGGTTAGTGTATACCCAGATGAGCAAATTTTACATCTTAAACAACAACAAACCAAAAGTGAATATAAATTCGTCAGCACAAGAGACACATAAGCGGGTGTCTTAACCTTAACCACGATTTTCAATGTCTAAACTTAGTTGCGGAAAAGACACATAAGCGGGTGTCCGAACCTTAAGTAAGTTTTTCAATGTCTAAGCTAAGTTGCGAAAATTAAATAAACTTACTACTCCGCAATCAACCACACTCATTCGCTCACAGTAGAAAGGAAAATTGATCTGGAAAGATTTGGAAATTAAAAATTAGTTTAAATGTACGTAAATTTGAGACTTGCTTTCGTGAATATACATCTATTTTCACTGAAAATCTGCTCTTTCACAAAAGAGTAGAAATAACGCCACCTATAGTAAATTATTCCATAATATTTATTTGAATTTCGATATTTGAAGTAGAAAGTTAACATATCGTTTTATGGCATTTAAATTGCTGAGCTTGAGATAAGTTTCCAATAAAATGGGCCTACTGTTGAAACAGGTGTCTGAACCTTAACCACGATTTTCAATGTCTAAACTAAGTTGCGGAAAAGACACATAAGCGGGTGTCCGAACCTTAAGTAAGTTTTTCAATGTCTAAGTTAAGTTGCGAAAATTAAATAAACTTACTACTCCGCAACCAACCACACTCATTCGCTCACAGTAGAAAGGAAAATTAATCTGGAAAGATTTGGAAATTAAAAATTAGTTTAAATGTACGTAAATTTGAGACTTGCTTTCGTGAATATACATCTATTTTCACTGAAAGTCTGCTCTTTCACAAAAGAGTAGAAATAACGCCACCTATAGTAAATTATTCCATAATATTTATTCGAAATTCGATATTTGAACTAGAAAGTTAACATATCGTTTTATGGGATTTCCATTGCTGAGCTTGAGATAAGTTCCCAATAAAATGGGCCTACTGTTGAAACATTTAAGTCTCTATATTTCATTGTAATGCAAGAAAATGTTGCACTTTCGCAATGATACCAGACCATTTTTAGGGTTCCGTAGCCAAATGGCAAAAAACGAAACCCTTATAGATTCGTCATGTCTGTCTGTCTGTCTGTCTGTCCGGGAATGTCACAGCCACTTTTTTCCGAAACTATAAGAGCTATACTGTTGAAACTTGGTAAGTAGATGTATTCTGTGAACCGCATTAAGATTTTCACACAAAAATAGAAATTAGAACTTTTAAAATAAGAGAATGATAAAACTAAAAAAATATATGATGTATATTACCATGCAAACTTCCCCCGAAAATTGGTTTGAACGAGATCTAGTAAGTAGTTTTTTAATACGTCATAAATCGTAAACTGCAATTTACCTTTCATTCAATCAACTCAAATATAAAAAAAAACATTTAATTTCATAAACATAAACCTTATGCGTAAACCGTGAACCATTATTTTCTAATAATAAATCTGTAATCGGTGCCTAAGTAAATAATAATTATAATTCGCGCGGAATCCTTCATGTGCGAGTCCGACTCGCAATTGGCCGCTTTTTTTATATTTTGATTACCCCAAATGGGGTTTTATTTTTCTGCATATGTTACAGTACGCTTATAGTGTTGGAACACAGTACAGCCATTTTTTATTGAACAGTAAGCAGCGCCTACCAAACCAATGAAGTATTGCATTGCATGCTGTTTAGGTGCTGCTTACTATTCGAAAGAATAGTTTTTCCCCCAAATTTATTTCTTAATACTTACCGCATTTAAAAATAAATTGTATCTTTCAGTAGTAAGATATCAAGTATCATATCTCTATGCAAGCTGTGCCAACCAACAAATGTAAATATTTAACTATAAAGCGAAAAATAAATATCTAACTTGCTAATAGGGAGATAGGTTAGATGTTTTTGGTGGTTTTGCTCCGTAACTGAATACACTACCACTGCAACGTTGTAATCCGCCAGCTGCAACGGATCGTGAATATCCCTAATATTGATGGCACGTACGTGTCATGAATAGGATGTTAAAGGGGATGAAACGTGTGGGTAATTTCTGTCTTATTATACCCTATTTTATGGGTATTATAATTTTAAACTGTAGTTTGTAACATACCTAAATATTGCTGGTAGACTTCTTAAAGTTACTATATTTGTGTTCACTAATCAGCATCGATAGTAATGTCGATAGAGCCATGTCTGTCTACCCTTCGGCAATTTTTAGGCCCTAAAACTCGAGCTACAAAGAAGAAATTTGAAACATTTCTTCTGTAGAGGCCCAAAATAATTCAGGATGAGAATTTTTAAGAATCCGCCCACTGACGAGCCCATAACCTATTGTTCAAAGATTTTTGAAAATCACCCACTGACACGCCCACTATTTAGGAAAGCCGTTTCAATGGAAATGAAAGTCCCACTCTTTGCAAAATAAATAATGAAAAAATACTTTTTATGCTACTAATTCACAAATAAACTAAAATGTGGATTAAACGTCAATTCGCGGATTAAAATTTCGTATTAATAAAATATAAATGTTCACGCATTAGCCAATTGTCGTTAAGTAATAAATTGTACGGAAATACATTACTGTATCTAAATATTACACTTAATACAAATTGGTTCAATTATTGGATTAAATAGATACAAAACTTTCGTTTCCTCGATAGCATATCCATATTATGCAACATAGCATTTAGTTCAACGATTGACTAAAAAATGCTGTCAGTTATATATCAACTTAATTACTCGTTAACTCACCGACTTTGGTGAATTAGTTAATTGCATGTTTATTAACGTAAATTTTGTATGTGCCAAAATTCGGTTTCCGAAATTTTGTATTCCGAAATTGTGTAAGTCCATACGTCTGTATCGAAATACTGAAAACTGATAATAATAGGTAGGTACATACAGTTTTTTTAAAAAAAAAAAAAAAAGTTCAACTTTGTTATAGAATTTTATTTAACGAATTGCATGTTTCATATATCGTTTAATTTGATAATGGAATTATATTTTCCCTTTTTTTATTATCTAAACGTTTTCTCTTTTATCATTTAAAGAATTTAAAAAAAAACATGATTTTGGAAGCTGAAGAATCGTCGATTTACGCATTTTAAAATACAGAGTTTTGAAATGCAGAATTAAGCACAAACAGAATTATGAATCATACGAATTCGTCCAAAAAGAGAAATATCAGCTTAATTATTTTACAAAAAAAATATAAAAAACAGTCTTAACCGCATGATTCCAGCCGATTCCACTGTGTCATACTTGAGTAACTGCAGTTATATCTTGACCGCAGATGAGGTTAGTGTTACCATGCGTATCATGAGGTGCAATATCTTGACTTTGTAAAAAGAAACGTATGTTTTGGACTTTTTTTTATGACAACTTATTCTAATATGTCCATAATCCAATTTCGGACTTATGTCCCGCAAAGTTGTATCCATGCCCCATCCAGCTGCAATGACTTTTTTGCCAGAGAAAAGGTGTTTCTGTAGTTTTCTTGTATAAATAAGGTTTTCAGCTTAACCTTCTAGCACATTAACCGATTACACACCTTCTTCGTAGTCTTATGAATTAAGAAAGTCTTTGAAAATATTTTTCTATATAGGAGAATTATACACATACTTACCTCTTCAAGGTTATCAGTTGACAAAATACTTTTTGTATTTTATTGCAACTATTAAGCTTTTCGCGTTTAAAAAATGATTCTTGTATCCAGTATCGTATCTACCAACGCAAATTATTATCTTACCATACATTCAAATGTCGGTTTGGAATTATTCAGATATATTTCCATTCCTATTTTAATAACAGCACTTACTATCACTCACAAGTCACAATATAAAAACTCTTCTTTGAGAGAGCGGTTCAGCAGTTGCTTTGCAAACTTTTGCTAAATTAAAAAGCTATAATAATATCAGTAGATTTATTTTTCTTATAGAACTTGCAACAACTTTTCTTTAAAGGTACGTCTTGTATTTTGCATTTAATTTTCAGCTTCGATTATTTTCCTACTACCAAGTAAAGCGTCTGCCATCTTGTACTGTGCTCAAATTATTCAATAGTAAATCAGCTTGAATTTAGGCACTTAAGTTTAACTTATATATTTTAAATAAATATGTTTGCATTCGTTACATAATAAAATACTTTCAAGTGCATTTACATTTGAAATACATAAATTTACGTACGTTTTAAAATTTAATACAAATTCGCTAACATAAAAATGAACCAGTTATCAGCTGAAAATATAATCAGATTATTTAACTACTATTTTTCATTTTATTTTTACTTTCACTCTAATCACATGTCGTATCTTTGGACGTTTATTTTCCTGCTATTATTAGTTTATATTTAGTACAATAATTTCAACTGCAAATAATAAACATAATTTAAAAATTAAATACAAAATTGCAACTCAAAAATATGCACAACATTTGAATAAAGTAATATATAATTTAGGTATAGCTATGTATATAAAAAACAAACAATAAACTCAAAATAAATTGACAAAAATTATTTTATAAGCAAATAAAATAAGAATGTTAATATTTTAAATCTTTGTTGTTTGCTTGTACTAATAAAAGAGGCTACTTCTTTTTTTTTTAAACTAACTACGAGTATAATGTAATAATTTATTATTATACATTATTTATAAGGAATTTTTATTGAATTTTATTTTGATACTCGAGCTTTGCTGATGTTCTGCTTTTCGGCTTCGGTGAATTCCAAAATACTTTCAATCGCCTTGAGATGACCCTGTGAGTTCTCCTTGTCGGTCAGGAAGTAATAAACAGCACTCTTAAGGAATTGAAGTGTCACTTCAGGGTCAACATGCGTTTTATTCTTCTTGGCATCCAAAAGGCGACGATAAATTGTCTGTGTAGGAATAATTTTTATTTATTTTAAGTCGGAATCGATTCGTTTTAGATAAACATAAAACATTTGAAGGATTGATGCATAAGTGGAGGGTTTTTTCTTTTTTAATAAGTACAAAAAATAGATAATATCAATTATCCCTTTTGATAATGAGAGAAAACGAATTTATAGATATTCCGATATCACTGACAATTTCGAGGACCAATGGCCTTATTTACCGAAAGCTGTTCTGAATTTTAGTACCAACTGCCTCACAAATCTTTTACAATATCCATTCTTAAGTCCTGCATTGCAAAATGTGTTATTAAATCTCTTACAAACCAGAACAGAATATAAGACAGGGTTTTAAGACTTTATTAATAAGAAAAAATTAGTAAAGACGTGTCAAGTTTTCAGTATAAAAACGAGGCAAATGTTTATTTTATTTATATTATACAGGGTGTTGGGTACTTGTGTGAAAATACTTTAAGGGGTGCTTCTGGGGTTTATTGTGGAAAAGAAACTGAAAAAGTGAAAAAGTGAAACAGCGCTGTAACTCCAGCCGTCCACTTAACGTGGTAAGGAATTTAAGGTTATTCATTCAAAAACAAAATAAAGGAATTGACGGAAAACAAAAATTAAAACCAGGAAAAATTGTGTGGTATCACATAAAAAAACCATTTAATCGTAAGATTCTCGACAAATACAATGTCAAAAAGTCTTTCACCCTCTCTATCACCCATTTCAGTCCAACTATGCTTGTCGAAATGGAATAGAATTAGAGAAAAACATAGAAAGAAAAAACCAGAATGAATAACATAATATACTTACAGGAGCAAAGTTTGTCCAAGAAAATTGAAATAAAAACTGGATAAACTCGTGGCTTCAATGGCACAGTGCATGAGTGCTTGCCTGAGAAGACGCTGGTCTAGGTTCGAATCCCAGTGGAAGAAATGGAATTTCGGGATAAAATGAAGGAAAAAGACAGACCAGCACCACAGAAGGAGTCTGATGATCGGTTGTGGCTAACCGTGAAACAGCGCTGTAACTCCAGCCGTCCACTTAACGTGGTAAGGAATGTAAGGTTATTCATTCAAAAAAAAAAAAAAAAAAAAAAAAAAAAAAAAAGAATGGTTCTACCATCAGGGTATATTTTTAATATCCAAGAAGATTTTTTTATTTTTTTTTTTTTTTTTTTATTTTTTAAAAGAAAGGAAATCCAAATCCCAGAGCACTCAGACTCGGTAACGTTCCATTGTACTACCAGGCAGAAATCCTCCTTTTGGTGTAGAGGCATGTGATTGGGTGGCGTATGTTGTTGTTCCCCATGGGGATTGAACCTGCACCGCACGGGTCACAAGCCAACACACTAACCTCTACACCGTCGCCACCCATTATCCAAGAAGATACTGAGGATTTAAGGAGAGCCTTACTTCAACCTACCCTGACCCACGTTAGGTTTAATAGGGCCGCGAATAACTATTGTACAGAAATAGTGTTAAACTTTAGTGGTAAGAAGATAAAACGGTCACGGTTTCAAAATATAAATGAGAAAAAAAGCGTAATTTGTATATGTACCTGTTAATAATAATAAAAAAACTTTTATATATAAATTTAACCGAAACTTCTAGGTTATGCTATTAAGAAAAAAACTGGAATAAATAAAAATTGTGGGTATTGCTGGGGTGTTTTTAACTTGAGACCCTTCGGACGTTAGTTCAACGCACTAACGCACTAGGTTATGTTAGGTTTATGTGGCTGTCGGCAAAAGCCGACACACTTAGACCAATTTAGGTCCATTTTGATACCACGTATATTATCTACCTCAACTCTGTAGATGGGACTGGCCAACGACACGCGGTTGTTCTCAAACGGTCCCCGATCTACGTACTAACCGCGCCCAACGTCGTTTAATTTCGGTGATCTAACGAGAACCGATTAACTCGACGTGGTATGGTCGTTGGTTCACTAACGCACTAACCGATGACCCTTTTCTACTTCCTTGACGGCGAAGTTATGATCAGGATTAAAGGGATCATAACCCTCCTACTTTACTGCCTCCCTGCTCGTCCTCCTGGAGGATCCGCCGGTTACAAAATACTTTATTACAGAGGTCAATTAAATACTGGTTTTAATGCATTTGCGTGACCCAAGAGTTGTAGGTCCGCCTCTTTTTTCCGATTTCGATGCATGTATGCTCCTGTTATTGGTTTTGGTTAATCTCCAGTCGTGTCAACATACGGATTTGCATGCACACTTTCGAATTTAACCATTAAATACACAACTCCTAATGGCAAATATATTCCTTTTGATACATAGCTTATTTTAAAGAAGGTACATACTACATACGAGTACATAAATTTATTTGTGATGAGCATCGAAAGTTATGTCGCATTGACCTATGTTCGTCCGTCCGTCAGCTACTCCGATATATTTAAATTCGAGCTGAACTGAAACCGAAATTTGGACCCGATTGGAAATCACCGGGCGGTGTCGTAAAAAGAAGACCAAACTGTAATCAATAATCCTCGATCACACAAATGCAACACCAGCAGGAATTGACTGGCCTCAGTTAAAAATACGGAACCGAGGGGCGTCAATGAAGGTTGAACCGGCGAGCCCCGGAGGCAGACCAGTAGGAAGGCAGTACAGTGGGAGGATTATGATCCATTTGATCGTGATCATGACGGTTATGTTGTGTGTAGACAAAGTATACCTTAATAATTTGGTCAAACAAAGTGTTTTGTCACTAAGTAAAATTAAAAATAAATTCTTTAAAAAACGAAAAAAAAGTAATGAAATGCTTGGGCAAAGTGGTGGATACCTATTCCTATCTCAAAAAAATGGCGTCTAAAATCTAAGTATGACTGAATTGTTGATTTGGATATTGTCTTTCTAACTGTTTTAACGTTTTTTACCAAAAAAAAAACAATGCTTTATTGGTAAAATAAACATTCTAAAGACTGGGTCGAAGGAATTGTTAAGAACGACTTTCTCTACATACTTTCTATAGGATACTTTAAATACTTTGTATAGGACTTTCATTTCCTTTGATTTCTTCAACAAGACCTTTATTTTAAATAGTGGGCGTTTCGGTAAAGGGATTTTAAAAAATAATTAAACTTGAGTATTTCGAGCCCCTAGAGAGTATTTTTTCCAAATATCCGTTTTCTAGCTCGAATTTTGATTTCTTCGATTAAAAGGTTTTTTTTTTCAAATAGTGGTCGCCAGTGGGTTAATTTTAAAAATCTTTTCACTTGATCATGGTTCAATTTCAGCTTTCTTTGGGGCCTACAAATTCAAAACGGTCGACAGAAGGATGGACGGAAGGACATGGAAAGATCGACCTAACTTTGGATGCTTATCACGAATATAGTAACTTTAATATGTTAAAAAATAACAGTCTATATTATAATACTTTCAATAGGTTACAAAAGTTATGTTATAAGAAAATATATGAACATGAGATGTCATTTTGTATTTTTTTTAACTAAAAATTACAAAATAGACAAGGATTTAGATTCAATATTAAAAAGACCGTCATAGAGGACTGTAGCCTTTCCATCAGTTTTGGTAAAGGTTGATGAATGTTTTAAAAGATGTGTTTACTTGAAAACCCTTTTGGAAACCAGCAGGTAAAAAAAGGTCTGTTCATAAGCAACCATAACCTAACATTTGTTTTTAATAAAGGTTATGAGTGTTTCTGTAATAACTCTGTTTTTTGAACGGTTTGAAAAAAGTAGGTTTATAAAATGTACGTAAAGGTAATTCTTAATATATAAATGTTTAATGTGGCAATAATATCGTCACTTGGAAATCGATTTTGAAACTGAATTCAAGTGATCAAATCCACCTTATGTACGAATGTAGTTTAACAAAAAATTGTCTGGATAGTTTTAAATCAATCCCACTATTAAAAGATGAATTTCAACACTTGTTAACATGCATACATTTGATGTCAATATTAAGAGTGCAAAGGTTTTACTTTGGAAATCTTTTTTTCAATATTTATTGGACATTAAATATTGCAAAGAATCATTAATTTAGAGAATTTCAGGACAAGTGTCAGTTTTTTGTTTAAATTCTTAGCGAGTTTTCAAAACTTATTGGCCTTAACTGGACGTTTAAGGAGTAATGGCAACATTAAGAAAGAGACTTGCGTTTTACATGACTAGCGACTTTTCCAAATCGATTCCTTTAAATTACGGGCTGACGACTATCTGGCACCCTAATTAAAATTAGTCGACGTTATTGCTTACAAATTATCGTAAACTTTATTTGTCTGAATTTTGATAAACTGCAACATTTTTGGACGAAATATGATGTATTTATGAAAAATTAAAAAAAAAGATATAAATATAATATGAAACCCATTTGCATTCCACCACCACTAAAATAATTTAATCACATATAAAAAAAAACATTACTTAAAAATATGTACATAGGCTTTTCTGTAGCGATGATAATTGTGAAAAGTAAAATGACGCGAGGTTTTCACACTTAAAATCTATAAAAACACAATTATATATGGACATACACCATACACCTATTATGCACACTCAAGCTTAATAACCAAAAAATAAGCAATCGTAAAATATTATAACTGGTGTTTAACAAAAGAAATTTTCATCGATTTTACAAACCTTCCTCGCGCCAAGTACCCACAAAGAAATAGCCTCTTTTGCGGTAAGGAGAGCATGATTACTGCCGCATTCTGTTCTACATTCTGCTGCCTATAAAATACATATGCATAGATATTTTTTGTCTGTTGGAATTCATTAAATTATTTGTATTTATTTTTGTGATTTTGTATAGAAAAGGAGAAAAAAATTATAAACTTAAAAGAACTGCCTACCAAAACTAAAAAAAAATAATATATATATATAACAAGAAATTTGTATCATAGGGGCATTTGTTGAATTAAAAAAACAAAAACGTGCAGAAGAATAATAAAAATAAAAAAAATCCTCTCCATGACTAAAATTATTCGTCCACCATTGCGTCTTAATTTTAACCATGCCCTCCTAGCAGCCAAAAATAAATTACTTTGCTTTAAGTTTTAGTTTCTTGCCAGCGTAGATTAAGCGTTGCATTTTAATGAAAGTATATTTATCATTTTAAAATGAAACAAATTTATGAGTTTTTTGTATATAAATATTTGATTTAATGGTTTTAATAATTTAACACAAAACATTTATAGGAAAGCCTATGAGGATTAAATAATGTTGAATGAAAAACACATTTTGTAAAATGAGTAGGTAGAATGTTTATGAATGCATATTTAAATAAAATGTTCGCAACGAAACATTTAAAAAATAATGTAGTAAAAATAACAATTTAAAAAGACATATGTATTATGACTGTTTTAACGACTATAAAGCGTAATGCTTTACAATGCCAAATGCAAGATGCAAAACAAAATGGAGAATATAATAAAAAAGATTTTAAAACATCTTACGCGAATGTTTTCCAATTCATCCTGTGTACTTTGGAGTTGATGCAACAGTTCCGTAATGGAAACCTTATTTGGAGCTCGGTGTGCCAATTCTAGTGCCTGCGAAAAAAAAGACAGTTATTTGTAATGTTTAAACTTAGGAATATACAATAAAATTTTACATTTCAGTATTATTTCATAACTTCGTACACATATACGAGAAGTAAAACTACATTTTTCGCTTATGATTTCGTGTTGCCACCTTTCATTGGTTTTTCGTTTTGCATTATTCTAAGCTTAAGTTAAGCAAAACCCTGTTCGCATCCTAAATCCTTGCCTTGGGCCACTCAAAACATCGCAGAGTGGGTGGAAAGGCATCATATTTGGCATCATATAGACCGAAAAAGCCAGGAACCTTACATTTCGTCTAATGATTGTCAAAACCACAATGAACAATTTGTCAGCCCACTCAGGACCACGCCCGGCTTGTTGGCATAGACCAATGATTTAATGTAGCCCAATATAAACAAGCCTAGAGGCGTTAAAACACACGATCTCGGCGGCCAATGGACGGGTCCGTTTCTCGAGATAACACGTTCACCGAACTGAGACTTCAACCCGCTTGCACCCGCTGTATGGCTTGTGGCACCGTCTTGTTGTAACCACATATCACTGATGTCCAATTCATGCAATTGCTCTGTAGCGAATACCGGCCGTTTGTTCTGCAGCTCTATCGCCTTTTTTAAGAAACTGTTGGATATCCTATTACCAAAAAGTGGGCTTGGCAAACAACTTAATATGAGCGAATTGTTAAGAAGGATATTGTGTACATATTTTGTTATACACAACTGTTTTGTACGTTTTGTTACGAACTTTATCCAAAAAACAATTTAAAAAAAAACTCCACTTAGAAGTGGGCAGAACCTTGTATGGAGGAATTGTTAAAAATGACGTTATTTACATAATTTGCGCCTGCATAGGGCTTTCAATTCCAATGTTTTTTTTCAATAAGACGTGCTTTTTTTTAAAGTGGGCGTGTCAGTGGGCGGATTTTAGAAGCACCTGGAACGTGCGAACACTGTATACCCCAGGTGCTACTCAAAAACTTGAGTCTGTCCTTGAGCGGTACAAGGCAGATATTACCGCGATCCAGGAGATACGACTTTGCAGCAGCTCATAATACGGCGATAAGTAGCAGTAGCAGGTGGCACTGGTGCAATGGTAGTGGATTCGCAAAGTGATTGGCAGGTCGTGTGTTCGAATCCCGACCAGAGCCATGCTTTGTAAAATTGAATACACACAACAATACAAAATCTCCCCTAAGCAGTTAAGGCGCCACCTGTGGAGAAAAAACCCTATCGCACCAAAAAACTTCTTTCCTATCCTCCTATACTTTCACTAGTAAGCAGCACCCAAAAACAGGCAATGAATCATTTGCTGGGTGATGCTTGCAGCAGCGAAAACGCCTGCGCTGTGGCGTGTTTTTTTGCACGCGGATATAGGCATGGCATTAAAAACGACCATCGCCGCTTAAGAATTCATCAAAAAAAACTTGGCAGCACACATGCAACTATGACCACTTTTATTAGTGACACAGCTGTAAGTTGAGTTAAGAAATTTGTATTGAAAATCGTGAAATTCAAAAATATTAATTTCCCACAGTTGAAATTAATGCCAAACATATTCTAAAATTATAAAAAAACAGTTTCACATTGACAGATTTACTAAATTTTGAAAAATAATAATAATAAAATCCCGAATAAAATATTCGGCGGGATGTGCTAGTGGGCGGAGGGATGTCAAACTTGGACATTTCCTGAAAAATTCATCGCAACGATTCATCAGAAACGAAGAAAATGGACTTGGAAGCACCGTTTATCCCCGCTAAAGGACTTAGCGGCGATAGCTATCCCCGCTAAAGTTGTTGTTGTTGTATTTTACATGCAAATTTCAAATTATCCCTATATCCGCGTGCAAAGGAACACGGCTAATTACAGAAAAAAAGAAATTCCCTTAAGCGCACGCGAATTATAAAAAAAAAGAAAAAAAAGTAGGTTTATAAGGATCAGGATCTACACAGCAACCTGGCGCTCTACTAACCAAATCGACCATGTGCTTATCGATGCGAGGCACGCATCCAACATCATAAACGTGCACACATTCCGAGGGGCAAACGTCGACTCTGACCATTTCCTTCTTGCGGCTAAATTTAGAGCTTGACTGTCCAACGAGAAGAAGATGCCAACTGCCCAAAAGAACAAATCCGACGTTGGACGCCTCAGCACACCTGGACTAGTCAGAGTCTACACAGAGCGGATGAGCGAGAGACTTTCCTCTCTGCATTCACCACCCACACCACCACCCTCAAGGAGGTAGCCGAAACCACCGTAGGTCACCAGCCACCCCAGAGAAAAAGCCCGTGGTATGATGATGTATGTGCAGGTGCTTATCGGCAGAAGGTGACATAAGATGCACATTTAAAAGTATCGAGCCAAGAGAGAAGAAGATATTGCGTATAAAGAAGAGTGCGTACGCAGTCTCCCAGCTCAAGGAAATCGTAGAGTTTCGCGATCGAAACAACATCCGCAGATTTTACAATAAAGCGAAGCAAGTGGCTGCTGACTTTAAGACCGGAATGCAAGCTCTTCGAAACAGCGACGGAAACCTAGTCGCCGAAGCATGCCCGATGACTGGACTATCAGCTCCATATGCCTCATCTTCAAAAAAGGCGACCCTATGTCTTCCAAAAACTATGGAGGCATATCCCTACTTAATGTCATAGATCTAAGGTATGTACTGCGTGAACGTCTGAAGCCGTTCTGCAACACACTAATCGACACGTACCAGTGTTGCTTCCGGCCGGCATATCGACAATAGAAAAAAACTTCACACTAAGGCAAATCTTAAAAAAAAACTTTTAAGCCACATATGATAGCATTCATCGTCAGGAGGAGAATTCGGGATCCCGGCAAAACTGATCCAGTTGTGTCGCGCGACACTTGAAAACACACGGTGTAATGTGCAGTTTGGAAGCAGTTCTTCGGAATTATTCCAAATTTGTACCATATTTCGGCAAGGAGATGCGCTATCATGTAACTTCTTCAATCGTGTTCTGGAGAAAATAGTGAGAAGGGCAGGTGGCAACACGGAAGGCACTATCTTCAATTGATCCGTCCAGCTACTGGGGTATTCGGACGATATCGACATCATCGACCGACAAAACGTCACTGTTGATATCAATAATTTCGAGGTAGTTAAGGAGCAATCTACCTAGGAGTAAACATCAACTCCACGAATGACACCTTAGTGGAGAGCCGGCGGAGACCGCTGCTACTTCGGTTTAGCGAAACAAATGGGTTCAAAACTCCTCACTCGAAGGACAGGTATCGAGTGCTGCACGATAAGTAGAAAAGGGGAGCTAATATTGGGTTCTTTTGAAAGAAAAATACTACGTCGGATATTTGGTCCTGTGTGTGAGGAGGGCGAATGGAGGAGAAGATACAACCGCGAACTCTATGAGCTGTACCAAGATGTGGATGTGGTCCAAAAAGCTAAATCACGTCGACATTGGCTAGGCCACATTGAGCGAATGGAAAATAATGCTCCAGGCAAGGAAGACCGAACCTCCGTTTTAAAGACTAAGCCATCGCCAATGCCAGAACGCTTGGTCTGGACAAGTGGAATCAGCGTTCCCCGGATCGCATAGGATGGAATGCTGCAGTGTCTCAGGCAGAAACTCTTGACGGGTCGGGAGACCGTTAAGTAAGGTAAGTATTAAAGTATGAGGGTTAAGATCTCTTTATTCCTGATCAAGGCACTGCACTCAAATTGCTTCCGTCAAAGAAATCGAAGGGAGCTCAGCTAAAGCCATCAGCTATGTACGCTTTCTTAAACACACAATAGCTAAATAGCTGAAGAATTTAACAAATTTACTACAGAACAGAAAACATTTCTGTTCTGTTTCTACTGTTTGTGAACTTAGCTATAGCGATCTGAACCGTTAATTTCAATTTCAATCAACTTGCTACTAAATTAACGAGCATAAACTTACATGATCGGCTCGAGCTATTCGCTCTGCCTCCTGTCCCTTTGTGTACATGTGTAAGTACATTTTATTTTGTTTCTCCTCCTGATCGACGAGTTTACGCTGTAAGTCTTCTAATTGCTTCTCCAGTTCGCGAATGCGTTCCTTCGCGTGTTCATAGTCGGGCACAATGTCTGCATATCGGGTATTGCATTCTGCCAATTTTTGCAACAGTGCCTCGACTCTGTCGTTATGTGTTCTCTTTAGATCACTTGTACTCGAGTCTTGCGTCTTGATAAGTTCTTCAATACGCTCTTCGTATAATTTAATCAACTCCTGTCGTTGCTTCTCGTAGGTGCTCGGCTCATCGCTCCCACATGCAATGTCCTGAGTGTGGGTATAAGACGAGTCTTTCGAGTGGACCGACGAAGTAGTCAAATCCTCAAAATGGCCAGAGTCGGCATAGGAGCTCTGCATTTCGGAGTGGCATATGTGATCATGTTGATGATGAACACCGTGTTGGTTGTGTGGAATGTGCTTGGGGCTGGATTTGACCGTAGCTCCTTCATCAACCATGTCGATAATAGGTGAGACATCCTGTGAAGTTTTCAAGTCTGCTTCGCGGACAGTAACTGCGTCACTGGAATTCGAGCGATCTTCGGGTGAACTAAGAGATGCCTTGAATAGTCGCAATTCGACTACCTCTCTAGTGAGACGAAGGATTTCGGTGTCTTTCTGTTCTAGATCATGACGTGCCGCACAAAGGAGTTCTTTGAGACGCCGAATTTGTCGCTGAGCACGCTGTGTTGGTGTCAGGTAGTCTTCGCCAACTTGTCCAGCATAATTCGAACAATGAACGACGTATTTCATTTTTCGTCCACTAAACGTGGTACCGTTTCTGAGAGAAAAGATACATTTTAGGATACTGACATTTTAAGAGAAATACAATTTTTAGAGAAATACAAACCTTGCTACGTAAGGATGCTCGCAAGACATTGTTGAACGACCGGATGTGGTTGTTGCAAAACTATACAAAGAGTCTAGATCATCATCCAAGTATGTGCTGGGCGAGTCTGGGGTCACAGGCGGTGTCTTCGGCGTTAGTTTCGATTCAGGCACCGTCGATAAAGGTGTCCGTGATAGTATGGGCGGCGTCTTTGGAGTTCTTCCAGTTGGAGTTCCAGCCTTCGATGACGACGTAGACTTGCTTGCATTCGTTGACGGTCCGTTAAGGTTTAAAGACTGAAAAACATTAATAATAGTGTGGCAATGAGAGAAAGGCTTAAGGTAATTGATGCGATAGCAGTTCTATTTCACACAAAAGAGGAGGGAAAAATTTGCGTTTCTTTTGTGGTATATCATGAAATACAAAAAAAAAATAGAAAAGAAAATAAAACCAAACAATGAATTTCATAGCTGAATTGCTTGGATTTCATTGAATAAAAAAAGCACTCATCCGTTGAATTTTCTCAGAGTGGTTCAGACAGTTGTGTATACCTTGCCTGAGCACTGACTTGACTTGATGGAGCAGGCAAACCATTAAAAGGTGCAATCTTGCGCTAAAAAGGTGATGGTTTATGCTTTGCAAATAGTTGCAATAAAGTTTACTTAGCCTACTGGACGAACGGCGATTATTGAATACTGATGGCATTTTTGCATGAAATTAAAGTGAAATGAGAAAAAATAGACAATGAGGGAACAAAAATAGAGAACGTTTCGGTATTTACTTACGACATGGTTTTACGTAACCTCGTTTGGGCAGTGCAGGTTAATGAGTAAGTTACCTACCTTTGTCTTCCAAATTAGCATTTATTTTTCTTCGAAGACTACGACTGCTGCGTTGCGTATTTTATGAACGACTTAATAGAATAGCAATGAAGAAAGAAACCTGGGAATTGGCACCAGAAGAATAGAAATGGATGTGGCGTTTTTTTTACCAAATTTTGCCGAAAGCGGGGAGTGTTTTTTTTTAATTGCAGAGTGAGTTTGAGATGTATTTTTTTTCTGCAAAATTGTATGATTATGTATATGTAGTGATTTAACTTAGCACAATAAACTGATTACCGTGACCTGAACAGATTTGAAAGATTTAAGCTAGCTATTTTTAAATGTAGCACATGTGTATTGAGCAATATGGTAATTATATCTAGTTATGGACGAAGTTTGAGTTAAATAGATATATGTACCTACCCGAGTTCGGTATAATTAAACTCAGTTTGAGGCTTAAGCACAGCTATTAAAAAAAACGCTTGGAAAGTAACTAACGAAATATATGTGCAAGCGCTAGTTATTTTTTTAATAGGTGATTAATGATCGAGGTTCCTAAAAATGTAGATAGCCTTAACAACATAGGCATGTATGTGCATATGTATGTACATTAAGTCTGTCATTATTTTGTTTTCAACCCAGATATTGCCGGAAGTAAAAAGACTTATCCTATGTAAAAGATTTATTTAAAAACAGAATTACTATGGCGCAGGGTCAAAAGTCCACTTGGCAAAGTCCACAATTCAATTGTAAACTTATAACCCACCAATATGGGCCAGAAGTCCACATGAAATTCCTGTGAATTTATGACCCGCCATCGACTGTTAATTTCAACTTAAAAAATGCACAATAGAACTGATATAGGCGCCTGCCAAACAACTAAGTGAGCGGGCTAAGCCATGCGGAGAAAAGGGTTTAATCATTCTAATCCGCGAAGCGGGCCGCCCAAACACTATTTGATACCAGAGCCAGCAAAATCAGACACGCAGTGGAAACTGCATAATTTCGCTTAGCAACATTATGCCAGTTTTTTAGATTTGGCCTTATGTCACGGCATCGGCCCACCTGTGGGGTTCACCGGGGGTCATCTACCCGCCTTCTAAATTAGAATTGCACACGCAAATAAAACATAAGGAAAGGATATGCTATTCCTATTCCTATCCCCCAAAAAGTGGGCGTGGAAAAAATCGAATCATAGGTGAATTGTTGAATAGGATATTGTCTACATATTTCATAAACTATAATTGTTTTATACGTGTTTTTAAAAGACGTTCTTGAAAAACCATGGGCGGATTTTAAAAATATCTATATATTAATACGGAGTTGCCTATAACGCGTTTCCCCCCATTTTTGCTATTATACGTCACATAGATATGCCAACACTATATATATTTGGGTAGGGGACAGTGCATAGAAGTGCACAATACAAAAATTATCCACATATAAAGGGTTTTTCAATAAGAGCGCTACAAAAGTATTTTTTAAATAAAACAAAAACAAAAGCGGTTTTGGATATCAATGAAATTCTTTATTCCTGTGAAAGTACGTTCGATGCCATTATGTATGGAACTCGATTTCTTTTGCATGGCCACCACGGGCACGCTTGCAGAAGTCCAGACGCTGAACCCAATTTTCGACGGTTTTCCAGCATAAATCGGCCGATACTGCTGCAATTTCACGTTCGATATTCGTACGTAGTTCATCAATCGTCGCTGGCTTGTTGGCATAGACCATAGACTTGACGTAGCCCCACAGGAAATAGTCTAACGGCGTCAAATCGCACGACCGAGGCGGCCAAGCGACTGGACCATTTCGTGAGATAACACGGTTTCCAAACTTGGTTTCCAATAAATTGATTGTGGCATTCGCTGTGTGGCTTGTGGCGCCGTCCTGTTGGAACCACATGTCCTCCAAGTCCAATCATCCAATTTGGGCCAAAAATATTCGGTTATTCGCCACAACGACGGCACAGAGATGCCCAACGCTGGAGAACGACATGTGAGAGACACATTTGGGCTTTCTTCAACTGAAGCCTCAGCGGCAGCAATATTCTCGACACTACGGGCACTTCTTTATCTCACTGGCACGGGAACATTTTGTACTGTGCTTGTGGATTCATATTTTTCCACTAGACGCTCAATTGTTGATCTGCTAGGACGATTATGACGTCCATAAATTGGACGTAGCGCTCTTAACGTTGAGGCCACTGACTCCGAATTTCGGTAGTAAATTTTAATAATTTCGACTCGTTGTTGGCTCGTATATCTTTCCATCATGAAATGGCAAACCTTACTGAAGAGAAATGTCAAAAGAGCGGCAAGAAATTCGGCGTCGTTTGCTGTCCCTGTCGCTCTACTTTTGTAGCGTCCCTGTTGAAAAACCCTTTATACAAGGTGGCGCAAAAGTTGTCAGGAGGCGCAAAAGTTGTCACCCGATGTTCTTTCGCTGTAATTTTTTTTATGAATGAAAAACATTGGTTCTGCTTTTGTATTATGTTAATTGGTGTCTTAAGTTTTTTCTGTATCAGTTAACTTCACAAATATCAAAGTAGAATTTACATTTGCCGCCATTTGCAAAAATTATGCTTCTTCCGATAGGAAGATGACTTTTGCGCCACCTTGTATAACACACATTATGAATTACAGCAGGTAAAATGAAGCGAATTGGATGAAATTACAACAACAACACCATTGCTGTGTGAGACAATAATCTGCCAATCGGAACGGAAACATTTTATATCATGAAGTTACTTGAAAATGCTTGAAGTTACTTGAAAATGCTTGAAAATACTTGAAGTTACCAACAACAACATTGCTGTGCATGTTATGCATTTAATGAACATACTTGAAGTTACTTGGACATGCTTGAAGTTACTTGAAAATGCTTGAAGGTACTTGAAAATGCTTGAAGTTACTTGAAGTTACTTTAAAACGATTGAAAATACTTGAAAATACTTGAAGTTACTTGAAGTTATCAACAATAACATTGCTGTGCATGTTATGCATTTGATAATGCTTTAACATACTTGAAGTTACTTGGGCATGCTTGAAGTTACTTGAAAATGCTTAAAGTTACTTGAAGTTACTTGAAAATGCTTGAAAATATTTGAAGTTACTTGAAAATGCTTTAAGTTACTTGAAGTTACTTGAAAATGCCGGAAAAATTTTATATCATGTGAAATCAGAGAATGGAATGTCGAAAAATGTCATTTTCCGATTAGTATGTATAACAGTCGACTTTGTTTTTTTTTTCAACTTATAGAATAAATTGGTCGAATTTCGACCATGGGGCGACCCCTAGTTTATCTATAAGCATTTGACGTCCCATGTACTGCGTTCAAAATTTCAGCTTCCTAGCTCGAATTTTAGGGCCTACAAATTGACAGCGGACGGACGGACGGACATGTCTACGGGTTCACGAACAATATAATGAGCCAACATAATAGAAAAGAATAGGGTTTAAAACGATGGCCAGAATACCGAAAATCCAAAACATTAAAAGCCCAAAACCATCTGAGGTACATATATGGCTCACCTCCTTTTGCTGTGGATATATGGCAGGACTTATAACCCACCCTCCACCCATGTGGGAAAGAATTTTCAAGTAGCTACTAATAGGGGGTTTGAAAGAAAGACAATGGCGGATGGCCCTTTTATGGCTCAACGGGCTACGATCAGAGAGTGTGGCTTTGGACAAAGTTATCATCATCTGGCTGTGATCCGCATCAAAGAGGAGTTTCACGACCTCTCGGGCGGAGCTTACGGAGTCCGGATTACTATGTCACAGCTTACGCGACAGGAGGAAGACAGATAACGGCTACGGACTAATCGATTTTGCAACAGCTTTCCAAAGGCTACGTATCCACAAAGCAACGTGGAGGTCGATAGTCGAACCGCCAACCCAATCGACCATGTACCAACCGATTCCGAGTGGCAAATATCGACTCCGCACATTTTATTGTTGCATGAACCAAACGTGGAACCTGTATCGCGCCACCATTAAATTGCCCGTGATATGACAATATATGCGTATACCGAAAAAAGTGACAGGAGATACTTCCGTGAAAACGTTGCAGCGTAGAGCAAGGCAGCGAGAGCCTCTCAGTTGTAGGAAATGGAAGAGCCTTGCGATCGAAAAAAAAACATCTGGAGGTTTTATGAGAAAGCCAGGAAACTAATTGCTAGCTTTAAGACCAGAAGGCAGGCCCTTCGAAACATCAAAGGAAACCTAATCACCGAAGCGCATGGAATAATTGGATTAACATTGGTTCTAAAATGTTTGCTGCGCATGTCTAAATTGCTACTGCGGCTGCTTTGAAATATGTTTTAGCTATTAGTCTTTTTTGTCCCGTCGCGTCGTAAGTTTGCCCCGTCCCTACTTGACAAACATTAAATAATCAAAGCATAAGTACGAGTAGGTACGAATTTCATAAATGTTGCATTCATTCATTGATTACTTCGCAACTCATTCGAAATTGTACAAGATGTACAGTTGTTTTTCGTAGTTACCAAGATTCAACTAAAAAATTAAATTTGTCATCAATATGAATATAAACTTAGTCCTTAAAGTGCATGGTCAAAAAAAAATATTAAGACCTGCCATTTATTGACGCCAAACCTCGTCTCTTACTATGCAGTGTCAACTCAGATGAACGTCGCGTCTCGTCGTCAGAGGAATTATTATAAATGCAAATCAGTCATCTCATCGTTAGGCATGCGGCCCATTAAGGCGAAGCTCAAAACACAATTTAATGTTGTGTAGATGGCTAAGGTATTCAGGGAATGTATATAAAAGTGATAAAGCGAAATGCTATATAAGAGAAAAACAAAATTGACAAAAGAATCTAATTTTTTCTTCGTTCCTTATTAGGAATATTTCCAAGAGTATGTATGGTCGGCTGTTGGCACAGGTAGAACAAAATATTGGCGCTCACCCAAATCAGTAAGAGAAGTACATAAATGTATTTTGCAGTAGGTACAAGTATATTCCAAAATAATTAGGTCACATAAATAAAGCTTTACGTGCGTCCTTTCCCCAAATAAACACATACGCTACATTATATAATTATTATCATTTTTTTGAGGTACTGTAAGAAGAAGGTCAAAGTTTATGTTGCACCTACGAGTATATATGAGTAATACCCGTGTATATGTAAGTACATACGTATAACGTGTATTAATAATTTCTTTCTCCGTACTTTACTATAGTCACAAGTGAATGGAATTAAAACAAATCGAACTAATTTAAATAATGAATATAAAATAGCACAAAACATAAATAAGAAAAAGAAGAGACAAGTACCGAGAATATAAAAAAAAAAATCAATTTTTGCTTAGAATAAAGAACGGAATGTGTAAATACTTGTACTATCACAGGTATTGGTGTCAGAGTACAGCATTTTTAATGGGTTTTCGAGTTTTCTTTTCGTACATTTTTAAGTACCTATATGTTTTAATTAATGGAAAAAATATAATAAGAAGATTGTGATGCTAGAGAAGGACCCTCAAAGCGTGATATGATATTCTGGCGCAGTTTTAGGAACATTTCATGAATTTGTTTTACGTGGTATACTACTGTTGGTGTCAAAATAACGGGTCTTTACAATAACAAATTTAATATTATTATAATATAATTTTTTTGTTGGTACGAGTATGTACCGGCCAAAAAGTGGGTAAAGTAAGTATTTAACTCTAGAAGTATAATCATAGTTTTAGGTACGTTTCAGAAAATCATACGCCAAATTTACGTGGTACGTTAAAATCAGCTATATTACCATCGTTTTTTTTATACCCTATTCTAAGGGTATACTAATTTTGACGCATAGTTTATAACATACCTTAATATTGCCCGTAGACCCCTAAAAGTTACTATATTAATGATCAGCATCGATAGTAATGTCGATCTAGCCATGTCCGTCCGTCGGCAAAAATTAGGTCTTTAAACTTTACTTAGAGAGCTGAAATTTTAACCATATACTCTCTAGGGTCCCGAAATAATCAAGTTTAAGAATTTTTGAAATCCGCCCACAGACACGCCCACAAACTAAAAAATCGAATTTTGAGCTAGAAAGCTGAAATTTTTTATATATGATCTATGACTCCTAAAACTGCTCGGGAGATAAAATTTTTAAAATCCGCCCACTGACACGCCCACAATTAAATAAAACAATTTTATTGAAAAACCAAAATTTGAGCTAGGGAGCTGAAATTTATAATATATACACCCTTATCGTGGAATTCGTCGGGGGGAACGATCCGCTAATAGTGAACAATTTGCATCGTGCAATCCGCAGCCGTGAACCATCCACATATCGGTATCGTGAATGAGATAATTTTTACAAAACAAATGTGTTCGAAATGAGCTGTCACAATTGAATTTTGAATTTCCTATTCACCAATAGTGGTCGGTAAGGGAGAGTATCCGACGGATCACACGATAGCAATTTTCTGTTCACGTGAATCGAATAAGTGAAGTGAATCTCAGATCCGACGGATTCCACGATGGGGGTGATACTCTCTAGGGGGCCCTTTATGCTCATGTGTAAACATTTTCAAAATCCGCCTGCTGACACGCCTGCAATTTAAAAAAAAAAAACTTTTTTTGAAAATCCAAAGTTTGAGCTAGGGAGTTGAAATTTATAATATATACTCTCTAGGGGGCCCTTTATGCTCATGTGTAAACATTTGCAAAATCCGCCTACTGACACGCCCACAATTAAATTTTTTTTTTCTTTTGAAAATCCAAAGTTTGAGCTAGGGAGCTGAAATTTATAATACAAGGTGGGCCAAAAGAAGTCATCCGATGTTGTTTGGCTCTCTTTTTTTTTTCTAAATGAAAAACTTCGATTCTGTGTTTTGATTATGTTTATTTGAACTTTTAGAATTTTATTGGTCAAGTCGAGCAGATGATATCGGGCAAATGGGCGCCGTCACAATTCATTGCCATACGGGCTCGTTTTATGGCATTTTTCATCACTTCGGCGAGAACTTCGGACGACAGATTCTCGCACTCGTGTGGAATGTTGTCCTTGAGGGCTTCTAGGGTCTCGGGCTTGTTCACGTAAACACGGGACTTTAAAAAACCCCACAAAAAAAGTCTGGAACGGTTGAATCGGACGATCTTGCGGGCCAGTGCAAATCGTCAAAACGAGAGATGAGGCGACTTGGGAACGCCGCCTTCAGAATATCAGTTGTGGCTTGCTCCGTCCTGTTAGAACCACATGTCCTCCAGTCCTAATTCGTCCAATTGCGGCAGAAAAAAACTCGGTTAACATGGCCCTATAACGCGCACCGTCCACTGTGAACAGCGCACCATGCAGTAACTTTGAGCGGGTGTAATGTCTCCTCGTGCATTACTCGTGGATTTTCGTTGCCCCAGAAGCGATAGTTTTGCTTGTTCACGTACCCGCTGAGGTGGAAATGAGCCTCATCGCTCATTATGATTTTGGTCGAAAAATCGTCCAGTTCGTCCTCGAGATTGAGGATGGATTGGGCGTAGGTTACACGCGTTTGGCGGTCGACAGGCAGCAGCTGATGCACGGACTGGACTTTGTACGGGAACATGCGCAAGTCTTTGACCAAAATTCGCCTTCGGGACGACCGGCTGATGGCTAATTGCGAGGCACGGCGTCTGGTAGATGTTTCCGGCGACAGCTCGACATCCTCGTCAACAGCGGCGATATTCTCGGCACAAAGGGCGCTCCGGGGCCGGCCACTCTTGGCAACGTCTCGTGTGTTCCCATACTCTTCAAGGTTGGTGGCCAAACGGCGCAGTGTTTGCGCAGTCGGTGTCAAACGGCCGTGGAATCGTCGACGGAATTCGCGCTGCGCCAACACTACAGACGAATTGTTACGCAAAAAAATAGACACGATTATTCCGCGTTTTTGGGGAGTGTACCGCTCCATGGCTTGTTCACTTGTATTCTACATCTGTCTAGTTCACAAATATCAAAACAGATTTGACATTGGCGGCCATTTGCAAAAATAAGAGCATCTTCCAATAGGGTGATCTCTTTTGGCCCACCTTGTATATACTCTCTAGCGGCCCTTAATGCTCATGTATTAATTTTTTTTTAAATCCGCTTACTGACACGCCTACAATTAAATAAAATAATTTTATTGAAAAACCAAAGTTTGAGCTAGGGAGCGTTTTTTTACAAAAGCTTCGTTTTTTTGTTTTGATAAAATCCTTTAAATGTTATATAACAAAATACGAGTATGTAGAGCGTTCTTAACAATTCAACCTTACTTAGACTTGTGTCACGCCCACTTAGGTTAGGTTATGTTTATATGGCTGTCGGCAGAAGCCGACACACTTAGACCAATTTAGGTCCATTGTGATACCACGTATGTATTATCTACCTCAACTCTGTAGATGGCCAACGACACGCGGCTGTTCTCGAATGGTCCCCCATCTACGTACTAACCGCGCCCAACGTCGTTTAATTACGGTGATCTGACGAGAACCGATTAACTCGACGTGGTATGGTCGTTGGTTGTCACGCCCACTTATGAGGGATAGGAAAGAGAATAGGGTATCCAACAGTTCGCCCAAGCGGACTGTAGCCCGTCCCTATGTTTTTATTGTATGTCTGTGAAAACTATAAGATGGTAAGTTTATATATTTCTAAATGAATCTTATTCGTTTCTTATTTAATTTGTTTTTATTTTTGTATACAACAAAACGAACTAAAATAACATTTGAAAATTAGGAAATTATCAAGAATAAAAATTTCAGTCAAAAAAATATGTATATTTGAGAAAGATGCAATTTGAGTTAAAACATATGCAAAGGCTACATTCCGCTTGGGCGAACTATTCCACTTCCTATCCCTCATTAAGTGAGCGTGACAAAAATTTAAGTAATGGATTTTATTGGAAAACAAAGTTTTTGTAAGATAAACGCCACTTAAAAGTGGGCATGCCAAAAAACTTTGTATAAAGGAATTGTTCAAAATAACCTTAACTGCGTACTTTTTTTAGGATATATATACAAGGTGGCGCAAAAGTCATCTTCCTATCGGAAGAAGCATAATTTTTGCAAATGGCGGCAAATGTAAATTCTACTTTGATATTTGTGAAGTTAACTGATACAGAAAAAACTTAAGACACCAATTAACATAATCCAAAAGCAGAACCAAAGTTTTTCATTCATAAAAACAATTACAGCGAAAGAACATCGGGTGACAACTTTTGCCCCACCTGACAACTTTTGCGCCACCTTGTATATATATATTAAAAATTGGAGTTACATTTTAAATGCATTTTTCTTTTCTATTTTTTATTTTATTTTTACAAAAGTGCATTAATGCTCAAAAATACAACCTCTTTGATGAAATTCTAAAGAAAAGCTAACACTTTAGACGAACTTGCTGTATTTTTAAAATATGCTGACATGTACCAAGTTACTCAGTCTCTTCAAACTCCATCGTAGCCATAGAGCGCTGCTCATCTCTTGAGGAGATGGCAGGGCAGTTCAGTATTCACCTCTGTTGGGTGACGGAGCATAGAGACATCCCAGGAAATTGTAGGGCAGATGAACTCGCCAAAAAAGGAACCGCATTATCTCTTCTACCTGGTAAAGGTTTTCTAGGTATACCTACCGCTACTTGTAAACTTATGTTTAAGCTATCCGCAGTCGAGAGTACAAACCTTAGGTGGACAGGTAGTAATACGGGTCCAGCGACCAAGCATATCTGGCCAAAGCTGGATCTGCGACGCTCTATGGGTTTGATCTCAATTAACCGACTGCACATTGGCTCTGCTATAGGTGTCATTACAGGACACTGTCTAATAGGCAAGCACGCATCAAAGCTTGGCGTCTATTCAAATGATTTCTACAGAAGCTGCAGGGAGGAGAAGGAGACTACCCTTCACCTCCTCTGTACATGTCCTGCAATCTCCCATAAAAGAAATCTCTATCTAGGAGCTTTCTTCCTTAATGAACTCAGTGGCATAGCCTAACACAGATGTTAGAAGTCTATCGCGCTTAATTAGCAGCTCCAAATGGTTTAGCGGGAAGATGACGAAACTCCCCCCATCCACGTTGCATCGCAACGGACCTCATTGGTCTAAGTGTGTTGGCTGTAAGCTGACAGCCACCTTAACCTAACCTAACCAAGCGTAAATTTTGCAAAAGTGCACATAAAAAAAAATGTTTTGAAAATTGTTTTGCTTCTAGAGTATTTTAGAAAACTATTCCTAAAAGTGGCGGTTGCAAAAATTTAAGTATAGGAAAATTGTTTAGAAGTAGTATGTGGTAGTTCTACATTCTTGTGTGCTAAATTTTTTTCGGGTGACTCGCTTCGCGCGTTTAAAGGGTTTCAAACTCCGGACATCTATTCGACTCATACAACGGCCGGCCAGCCAGCAGCCTCATGCAGGCGCTCAGGGCGCCGCTACGCGGTATTGTATTCAATTCCTAGACAATTACATGTCAAAGTGGAAACAAGTATTTGCTGTTTCGTAATCTATATATATTCGGCAAAATTTTAATTTATTTCATTTCGCGGGAGTTATTGCACTTATCCATCTTACAAACTGTGAGTCAAAATTATAACACCCTTAGAATTGGGTATAAAAAGAGGAATAATAGCATACTGTATAAATGATTCGATATTTCTGTGTAAGAAAGCTAACATGTTTTCTTTCGCTTGGGATTGTGCTGCAATTAAAATTATAAATAAACTGACGAATTACGGCCTTGGTCAGCTCTTGGGCGGCGGTCCGCTTACACTTTGTTGGCGACTGCCATCCGCCCGCAATGCAATTAAGATGGAGACTGCCATACCCCCAGAAAACAATTAGGATGGCGACCACTCGGTGCGTGACTCAATACACCTGCTAGGGATGAGGGTGGATGGATATAGAAAGGCAGCGACGAGTAGGATGTGAAAGAAGGTGAATTAAGGGGTTACTAAGGCAAGTACAGTAACCATGGTAGGGAGGGTAGAGGCAACATTTCTCCCACATCAGCATCACCTCAACGCAAAAGACTGACATGTTTTTTTTGTTGCACGGGCCAAGTGTCCAACCAAACACCCAACGACGAGCTAAGGAAGGGAACTTGTATATACCAGCAACGACCTGAATTAAAGCACGGTCTCCGCTTTCATATGCTAAATTAGTTCTTAGTACTCGAGAGAGATCTAAGTCATATCTCCACAGATAATACTTCTATTGGACACCTGATTCCTGTTAGTACCAAAGATAACAATACAGATTACAAGCCACCGGGAGTCTGCTAAAGCCAATATTGGCTAGCACATAGCTCTGGTTCCTCAATTGAGGAGGCATATGCAGTTTTCGTATGTGAAATCCCTACCCCACTATAGCTGCTTGATGAATGTGATATCGGAATATCAAATTCTCGCCAGAGCTTTTTTGTTCACAATATATTTTTTTTACATAATGGCCACGCAATCTGTACTTTTATCTGTGAACCACTGTTTTCATTAAAAATTGAAAGTCTCTCGCCTTAATACTCGAATTTCTGTGATTGGATTCATTTGTGCAATTATTGTTATTAGCTTTTGTTATGTTCGAAAAAATTTGCGTGTTTTCGTTTCTTCATTGTTATTAATATTTGTTATTAATTTGATGGGATTTAATGGAAGTCGAGTTCCTCAGCACGCTTCGCTAAATGCCTAAATGAATACAGTTACCTGTTAGCCTTAAGCACACACTTTCTTAAATCAAAGAAAGACCATTATCTCAGAAGTTATGTATATATATCTGTCGGTTGCTATAAAGTGTTTAAAATTGGTCTGCCAAGTGAAGACTCTCTTTTATGTTATTAAGCAAGTTAGCTCAAACAATTTAGGAGTTTAAGTTATCGCGTTAAGCTTCTGAGGTAAATCGGCAATGGCCAGGAACATAAAGAGGTGCGGATCTATCTATTTTTACTGCCTTAAACACCCTTCCATAATCGAGGGTCTCTTTACTACATATTTGAACAGTATTTCTGAAAGTTTTCTCTAATAACGTTCAAAAATATCTCAGTCTTTTTCTACAGTAGGTTTCTGAGGATATATTATGAAACATCTTATTGATGCCCGCTCGGGAAACAATGTCGAAACCCACATTATGGCTGTCAAACTGTTTTTATTTCGCAGTTAGCGACAAATTACCACAACTTTCTACAATTTTTTCTAAATTGATTTATTTATCTACCATATTAAATATAATCAGATCAGATTAATTGATCGAATAAGAAGTTCCAAGATCCGAGGAAGGCTTCACGTCAAAGAACCTATCTACTACTGTAATGTTTAAAGTAGAGATCCTACAAACCCTGTCAAAAAGGCAATATCAATCAAAATTCCCACAGCTGTGCAACAGAAGGTCGGTCTAAAATCTCCTGGATCACACAAATTCAGCAACATCAGCAATTCATTAGCCTCAGTGACGAACTGATTCGAAATCGGGAGTGTGCCGTTATATTTTAAGGTTAAACCGGAGAACCCCACAGGTGGACCAATGGGGTCCGAGAAGTGGGAGGGTTAGGATCCCTTTAGTCCAGATCATAACCCCATCGTTAATGAAAAGACGAATTAAATATTTACAGGTACTTCGGTATAACAGGTACAATAATCTATGGAGGTATGTTTTTATTATTATTAGATTTTAGAAGGTAATTTCATAAAATTATCAAAAAGTTTGTAACCTTCTGACATTTTGTAACAGGTTTAAGCGGCTAGCTGTAGAGGTTATTACTGAACTCATTGACAGATTAAAAAACAAAAAAGGAAACAAATTATTTTTGAGCAGATTATGGCAGAATTTAGGTGACATTTTTAGAAGAAAAAAACATGGTGTCACATTAAAATCGAAAGTTCTTAAGTGGTAAGCTTATGGATTTTCACTGCAATATGTATTATTACTGCACTTATGCTAGGTATTATAATGCAAAACGAAAACAGTAACAAGAAGAGAAAAAGGTAATACAAAAAAATGTACATTATGTATTTGGTTGTTTGATCTTATATTTTAGAGCGATAAACGCCGTTCTTTTATGTCGGTATGTAAACATTAAATAACTTAGACATGCATCAACCGATAGACCACTTCGCGAAGCTATCTCTATCTGAAGTGCCGAATCCCTTTCTTAAACGTCAGAAACAAATTGATTGATAAAATTTTCAAAATTTGCACAAATCGTATGGAAAAATCATTACAATTGTTAATAAAGTGTCTATTTAAGTAAATTATTATTAAAGAGTAAAAAGTAGCAAATTATAGAGAAAAAACCTGAGAAAGTATGTCAAAGCAAAAAAAATCAATAAAAACAGTGAACATGTTGACCAAAAAGGGTTGCGAAGCTCTTGATGCAGCCATTAACAAATATTTTTTGTACCTTTTTTTTTATTAATTAATTGTTTTTGTTCGTTTGTATTAATTAGTATAAAATGTATATATAGAAAATGGTTCAACTTAATTTATTTCCGAACAAAAATATTTTTTTGCTACAACCACGCGATTCTCAGGGTTTCAGTTTTATTTTTTGTACACAATCCTTTTATACTGTTAATTTTTTAGTATTCAAAAATAGTGATACTCCTTCTTAATTATGGAAGTTTTTTTTTGTTAAAATTCGCTTTACTATAAACTTTTTACGAAACTCGTCTCCGCCATACAAGTTCGCCATTGTTTTCTTCTTCTTCTTTTTTCATTTGCCACTAACGTTGTCGCGAAGTACCCTATTGACTTGAGTAGTATTCAGTGCAATTTTAACCATGAATCGCTTCATACTGAAACAACGCCAAAACGGTCACTCGAATGGTTTACACTGGACCTGATTTTTGGAAGCAAACTTTGATGCCCGCCGAGACCCATTTCACACTTTATGGCCCCGTTAACAAGCAAAAGTGCCGCATTTGGGGAATGGAGCATCCACACGAGATTCATGAAACACCATTGCAGCATCAAAAAGTGACTGTTTGGGCCGGCGCGCGGTGGTGTCATCATTAAGCAATTATTCTTCAGAGAAGGTAAAACAGTTGATGGGAATTATGTCTGCCCAAATGTGTGAAAAGAGTCTGTACGGTTAGTGGTTTCAAAAAGACGGTGCGCAATGCCATACTGCTAATCAAATAATGCAGTTTCTGCAACGAAAATTCGCTGGACGTGTGCTATCACAGATGTGACCCCTCCGGACTTTTTTATGTGGTTATTTGAAAAGCAAAGTGTACGTCAGCAAGCCTTAGATCATCGACGAGCTCAAGCCAAACATTTGCGCCAAAATCATCGCTATACCACCAGAGATGCTGGAAAAAGTGATTGAAAACGCAGCAAAGAGGGCACATTATGCTTAGATCAATAGAGGCGGTGATTTGATTGATGTTGTATTCAAAAACTATTTGAAATGAATTGTAGAAGACCAAATTTAATAGATATAAATATATCTAAATTGTTTTTTTTTATTCACATACCTACATAAAAGATGGCGCACCCTTTATATCAATAGTTAAAAATGTTATATAGAATTTCTGATGAAATTGATCATTTCATCTTGAACGTTTATATTTAATTTGTTTATGAACTTGAACATGTGTAAGCTTTTTCTTGAAAAATACTGCGTTTCTGGAGTGGTTACTTTTCCCACTCGAAAAGGCTCGACTGGGAAGTGTTATTTGCTATACCCACAATACGTGCCGGGCGAGCCTAGGTATGACAGAAAGCAGTAGTTTAGTTGGATTTGGTATGAAATAGAAACCCATTCGATTCTGCTATCATGACTTTAAAAACATAAACGTGAGTCAGTTGGAAAACGATTTAAGGAGAATTGAATGGTTTCGGGTTTATGAAATGCCTGCTGTTGATGACCAAGTGGCTTTCATTCAGGACAACATTAAAAACTTGTTTGAGTTCCATGTTCCGTTAATTACAAAAACAATCACTAGACAAAACATACCATGGTTCAGTAGTTATATAAGTAAACTGATATGTAAGCGTGACCAGGCTTATAAAACTTGGAAGCTGTTTCGATTAGATGTTCTATTTCATGATTTCAAAAGGCTGAGAAACAAGGTAACGACAGTGATACGTGAAGCAAAGAGACGTTACTTCGCCCCCCGACTAGACCCCTCACAAACAAAACATAAACTATGGAGAACATACGTGATATTGGTATTGGCAAACAAAAAAACAATATTTCCGATAATATTGACTGCAATGAATTAAATAGGAAATTCATTACCTTGCCATGTCAAGAAGCCACTGATGATACAACGACTCTACCAACCGAGAACAATTAATTTTTCTCATCAAGTTTCAGTTTTTCATCAGTGGATGAGACCGAAGTCTTGGAGAGCTGTATATATATAAAGTCCAATTCCGTTGGCCTTGATGAAATTCATCCGGTCTTCATCAAGGCTATACTTCCCTACACCTTAAAATATATAACGCATCTCTTTAATACAATATTTATGTCAAGTGTTTTTCCTTCAATTTGGAAGCAAACAAAAATTATACCAATTCCAAAAAATCAAAATCAACATGAGTTTAGGCCAATTGCCATTCTATCATTTCTGTCCAAGGTCCTAGAAAAGTTAATGAATAAACAAATACGAAAATTTCTGTGCAACACAAATTTGTTATGTGATAATCAATCAGGTTTTCGTCCAAAACATAGCTGTACTACAACTCTCATTAATGTGGTTGAAAACATAAGACAAGATGTTGACTGTAACAATGTCAGTCTTCTCATCCTTCTGGATTTTTCTAAGGCCTTTGATACAGTCAATCATAATATCCTCAGTAGAAAGCTAATGAACCAGTTTAATTTCTCCTATTCTTCAACAAAGCTAGTCCAGTCCTACCTCAACTGTAGATATCAGGCAGTGGTATCAAACTGCTCTGTATATGAACTTCTTAGGTTAAATAGAGGGGTCCCACAGGGTTCTATATTGGGACCGCTATTATTTTCAATGTACATAAATGACTTACCCAACTGCTTAAAAAACACTCAAGTGGATATGTATGCTGATGATGTTCAGATGCGGAAAAGTTTTCCCCTAGGTCTGGTCGAAAATGCAGCCGTTAAAGTTAATGAAGACTTAAACAATATTTTGAACTGGTCACGGAAAAATGGTCTATGCGTTAACCCACTTAAGTCCAAATGCTTGGTTATTTCAAAAAAATCCATTGATACGTCTGACTTTCCCAAAATATACTATGACAGTAATCATATTGAATTCGTGGATACAGCTAAAAACCTTGGTATTACGTTTACAAAAACACTGTCTTGGAATACCCATATCAGACTAACAATTGGGAAAGTTTATGGAGGGCTTCGTATGCTGTGGACAAACCATAGAATTACACCATTAAAAACTAGAATGGTACTAGCCAAAACATTAATCATCCCTTTACTGCTTTACGGCTGTGAACTTTTTTTATAATTGTGATTCTGTGCACAAGCATAAACTGAATGTTGCTTACAACAGCATAGCAAAGTATATCTACGGAGTAAGAAGCTTTGACCACATTTCTCAATTCTCCAAATCTATATATGGCGTTACTCTTGGAAATCTCTTCAAACTAAGAACCCTTACGTTGCTTAACAATATATTGCAATCGCGTCAGCCACCTTACCTTTTTAATAAGATCTGCCAGTCGCGTTCTATTAGATCTTTGAACCTTGTGCCAGTGCATTACGCATCTTTAGTATCCGAGCGCCAATTTTTAATAAACGCGATACGTCTATGGAATGCTCTTCCTCGACATCTAAGGATGATTAGCTGTACGGCACTTTTCGGAAGAAGGCTCAAGGAGTACTTGGAGACATTAATGTGATGATGATTCTTATTTTGTTATTTATCTATCCCCCTTATTTTCTTATTTTCTTATCAACTATTTCCTTTATCCTTCGCTCAATGTTTATCTTTTCTTTTTTTTCTTTTTTTTCTTTTTCTTATTGGATTCAAATAATTATATCTACAATATTGTTAGCTTCTTTTTTTTCTATTTTTGTATTCTTTTAACACATTATTTAAATATATCAATCAAGCTTATGCTATCTAAGAAGATACTGTATCTTATTGTATAAGTCTTTACCAATAAATAAATAAATAAATAATAAATAAATAAATAAATAAATATCATACTCGGAAAAAGAGATAAGTATTGATTTATACAATATCAAACATTTTAGGAATTTTCATTGGACTGTTCGGAATCGGGATTTCAAAATTAGAGGAATCAAAAACGCAGTAGAGTTTCTGGTGTTATTAACGATAGAAAATTATCTCGTTAAAATACCATCGCTAAGAGTAGCAATTTCGAAAGATCCAATTTTCTACTTTGACCATCTAAACGTTGCTCTTTTCTGTGAAACAATCATTCGAATCTCAAAAAAGGGCAATATTTAAATGATTCAAATCCAAATGTTTCACTGCAAGGTATGTTCAGTATGGCTTATTGATACATTATAGTTAACTCTTCTCTAGTAAGTTATATCCATATTGTAATGTTTGATGTGGAGTGTTCTTATATGGTGGCCCCGTTAAATTTCCTTCTGTAGTTAAAGCGACTATAAATTTAAGCTTCATATGAAATTTTGTATTACTAGGGGCCAATGAGAATTTAAAAAAAATACGTGTTACAGGCTCTTATATGTTTATTAGTGCTATCGAAGTCTAAATCTTGATGAAATGATCTTCACAACATAAGTCATCATTGAGAAATCCCTGCATTATGTGAACTCTTTTAATAAACATAGACAACAGAAAATAATTCCATACAACTGGAAATCAAATTTATCCGTAATATAAAAATAGTAAAATATATCTGATTTGAAAAGCACTTCCTACTCCTTACTCACGCCCAGACAATTTGCGTTTAAAATATCGATTTAATTTTTACCCTGAAGTTATAGACAAAAAAGTCATTAGTCATTAGCGAACGTTCAACTTTAACCTATACTAGCTTCAGCTTGTTACTAACGCATGAGTAGACATACCCAACCGAAAAAATCCTCGATAAAACTTCACGTTAACTTGACAACGGAACACACCTTCGAAATGTAGCTGTTCCTTTGAATTTTTACCAATTCCCAAAACGAAAATTGTTTAATTTTACCAAACAACTGGTCACTCACGAACTCGTGTATTAATTTAAGCTGCGACTATATAAGTTAAGTTAGGCAAAACAGAACTAATAGAAGAAAACCACAACAAGATATATTCCCACAGAAAGTTAAATTGATTGATAGCCATACAACACTTTACACAAGAACTTTTACCATTGATAAGTTAACGCCGCAACACTATTGCCTTGTATTTTTGTAGTAGACGACTATCTAAACATACTCTGTGTTGCAAATACGTTAGTGCCCTTAAATATGTATTCACTTTTTAGGTAGCTAAGTCAAATGCATTAAACCGGATATGTCGACACATTGCAAAGAACTGAACATCGAAAAGTTCTTCAACATTAATTTGAAGTCACATCAGAGCTGAGAGCAGACCGCAGAGTGAGTATTTACAATCATCACCCCCCCCCCCCCCCACCCACCCGCCAGTGTTCCAAATTCTCAACAAACCTCTTTTAAATACATACATATACAATACACATATAGCTATAGCTATAAGAGAAGAGAAACAAAAATTAACAGCCCTCGCATCTGAACAGAAACGTTCCAAAAGCCAACATATTCCCATAGCTCCATCAAATGGCTGGTAAGGGATGTACAGAAGTGCAAAAAGTATTCCATCAATTATATTTCGTCATCGGAAATTAGAATGCGCATGGCAAGAAATAATATTTAGTTCGAATAGTCCTATATGTTCCAATGGTACATCTTTCAGCTGATTATCCGCCCATTTAGCGACAACAATCATCACTTTGTTTCTTCACATCAAACAAGATAACTAAGAAATATAGTAAAATGGGAAACGACACTTTAAATTGTTTAATTTAATTATTGACCACACTATTTAGTTTCGAAAATTTCTTACGACTTTAGATTGAGCGCCAATTAAATGGTTCTGCACTTACACCGAAAAGTGGAGTATTTCAGTATTTTTATATTTCACTTTCATAACTTGGTAAGAAAAGTAAAATAAATAAAATTAAATTAAAGACAACATTATAAAAAAAAAGTTAAAAGTTTTGAAGATAAAAATTCATTTGTTCATCTTCTTCCTGTATTTGAGGAGTCTTAGTATGTAACTCAAATTTTGATGAACCGATCCATTCTCAATTTGTTGACAAAAAAAAAAACATAGGTACACAAACTAAAAAAAAACTGGATACAGCGCACAGGTGGTGCAAAACGAACACCTGCATAGGAAAATAATACCCTGTTACTGTACTTTGGTTAATTCAGACGCAAATAAACAGAGCTCAAATCTTTGTTAACTTTGCGTTAAGAAAGTAATAAAAACAACTAAAGTGAAGAATTTTATTCTAATTTATGGAGAATGTATTTTTATCTAAATAATTATTTTTGAGGAAAAAATAGGTTCAAACCGAGTTGAGCTAAAGCCCGGTTCACATTTTTATCAAACAGGGTACACGAAACCCATGGGAATGTAACCAACTGAGTAATTATGAAGTTAAACTTCCAGCAAAAGGACCTGAACCGATGCAAACAAAATAACGAGTCGATTGTCTATTGTATGTGAACCGAGTTCAACGGACAAATCCGTTGGTTTAATGTTGTTACCCGTGTCCGACTCACAATTCGCAAACAAAGCAAAAATACCCATACGCGTGTCCAACAATAACTAACATAATCAACAGCCTTGATAAACTACAAATGGGTATCCAGAGACTCTTACTTCCATGCAATCTCTGGCGAACTTGGTGTACAAACATAACTGGTGGCGCTTGTTATCCTTTGGGAAGTTCTTTTATTTTTGGCGGAGAAGGAAAAACAAATGCTTACCAATTTTAAAACGTGATTTTCAGAACTCAAACTCGTTCGTTCCGAAATCTGCTGTACGCCATTTTGAATGTACATACTTGCTAGGGCTACAGACCTGCCCTTAAGTAATTATTTTGCTTGGGCGCACCATTTGCCTGCTTGAAGCAAAAAACCGCAAGCATACCTCGGGTTGTTTTTCCTTCTCCGCAAAAAACAAAAAACAACAAGCCCTTATCTTGGTAATTGATTTTGGTTAAGGCTAACGCTCGTGATTTAAAAATGAGCGGTGAATTTAACTATATTTCAACTTTGCGCGTTTATTCTTTTACTTCGGTGCTGGTTGACTAAATGTTTATTAACTTCATTTAACCCCCAATCTTTTTATACCCTATTCTAAGGGTATATTAATTTTGACGCATAGTTTGTAACATACCTTAATATTGCCCGTAGACCCCTAAAAGTTCTATATTATTATGATCAGCATGGATAGTAATGTCTAGCCATGTCCGTCTGTCCATCCGTCGGCAAAAATTAGGCCTTTAAACTGGGCCTAGAGAGCTGAAATTAACCATACACTATATAGGGTCCCGAAATAATCAAGTTTACGAATTTTTGAAATCCGCCCACAGACCCGCCCACAAACTCGAAAAAACAAAAATTTGGAAAAAAACGAATTTTGAGCTAGAAAGCTGAAATTTTTTATATATGATCTATGACTCCTAAAACTGCTCGGGATATGAAATTTTAAAAATCCGTCCACTGACACGCCCACAATTAAATAAAACAATTTTATTGAAAAACCAAAATTTGAGCTAGGGAGCTGAAATTTATAATATATACTCTCTAGGGGCCCTTTATGCTCATGTGTTAATTTTTTTAAATCCGCCTACTGACACGCCCACAATTAAATAAAACATTTTAATGAAAAACCAAAGTTTGAGCTAGGGAGCGTTTTTTTACAAAAGCTTCGTTTTTTTTGATAAAATCCTTTAAATCTATGTATATAAAAATAACTTGCTAAATGTGTGTGTGACAGCCTACCGACTAATAGAGCATGCAGAGAAGGTTGTTATATTAGTACGATAAATTTTTGAAAGAAGGCGCAACCGCCATTCCAATAAATTCATTTAATGCACTATGAAAAAAAATAAACTTTGTGATTAATGCAATTTAAAGTTTATGATAAATCAAACTACGACATTCAATAAAGAGTCTATTTCCACATGATTAAACAAAAAGAGAAAGGATATTAATTTTTTTAAGAAGACTGATTTGCGTCTCTCACACCTCAGACCTGCAGGTAAAATATTGAACAAACGTGGAGCGGTGACATTGTAAAAGAGTGAAAAGTGTGCTTTTAATTTGGTGGGCACTATAACTAAAATCTGGTTATTAACACGTAAGTTATAAGAACCATACAACCTTGAAGTGGAATACCCCAAACTTTCAAAAAATGTTTTTAAAACTTTAAAAAAATGTAAATGCTTGAGTGGAAGAATCTTAAGGCCTCTGAATAGTTCAAAGCTAGGGGTTCTGCGGTTAACTTTACATAAGATACGAATCGCATGCTTTTGCTTGACAAATAAAGGCTTAGTTTTATTAGCGTGAGTAACACCCCAACAAGTTAATTCATACTGAAGCTTAGATTTAAACAAACCGTTAAAGACCAACTTTAGAATATTATGACTGCAATAAAGACTAAGGTGATATAATTGTCTTAAAACACTATTGAAGTATTGCGTCAGACTGGCAGTGTGCGATTTCCAGCTTAATCTACTGTCCAAAATGATACCCAAGTATTTGAAGTTGTTTACACGCTCAATATTAAAACAACCGTCAGTGCAAGTTTCATATGGTTTGTAAGTGGAATCGCAAGATTGATGACTGCAATTGCCCAAATTGTATTTAGGGCAGCTTGGTGAGTGATACCACAACATTATATCTTCACAGACCGAACCGCTAGAACTAAATATCATGAATTTAGTTTTATCGCTAATGATTAGTTTATGCTATTAATTTGCCTTTAAACTGCTGAACGAAAAGAGATTTTTTCAAAATTAAGAAAAGGATCGGTCCCAAAACGGAACCTTGAGGAACGCCTACATTTATAACTATTTCCGAGCTTAATTTATCTATAAATTTATCTTTTTCTTTGCGGTCCCTTAGATACGATGCAAGCCAATCATAAACAAAACCACGGAAGCCTGCCCTAGACAATTTTTGGAGTAGCAACATATGATCGACCTTATCGAAGGCCTTAGTTAAGTCAATAAACAAGGAAGCGGCGATATCCGATACATTCATGCTATTATATAAAACGCTACACAGATTTAAAACTGCTTGTTCTGTCGACTTATGTTTTCTAAAACCAAATTGAGCATGACTAAAGAAATTATATCTATTCAAAAAAGTTAACATCCTGGCTTTTATACCTTTTTCAAAATCTTTAGAAAAAACGGATAAAAGCGATATGGGACGATAATTGTTAGGGTTAGTAGTTTCACCTTTTTTGTGTAGCGGAATAACAATTCCTACCTTGAGGCCATCTGGAAAAACGCCTGTTTGTATACTAAGGTTGAAAATATACATCAAAACATCAGAGACATTAGTGACATTATAATATTATAGATTTCTAGAGAGGTAAAACTTTCAAAGAAGAAGCTATCGGTGTTAGAGCACTCTTGAATAATGCCAAGAGAACATTAACATGACCTCGACTGAGAAGATATACTAATATTACTGGTTATGCTGGAAAAATGCTCGTTAAATAGATTTGCCACATCTGTTGGGTCATTTACTAAACAAGAACCATTTTTTAAAGAAACAGTAGCTTCTGTTTTTTTTTATTAAGAATTTCTATAACAACTTCCCACTCTTTTTTAGAATTCCCTACATTAGCAGCAAGTCTGTTTGTGTAATAATTATCTCTGCAACGAGGAATCTCGATTTTAAGTTCACTGCAGAGCTTATCGTAACATTTTTCAATCCTAGTGTTATGAGGATGCCTATTCACATTTGCACGAAGCTTATTCTTCAAATTAACTTTTTTGAGCAATGCAAAATTCATCCAAAGTTTTAGTTTTTTTACTTTCATATCATTTTTGTTCATATATTGAGAACATTTTGAAATGTAAAATTGAAGCTTTGTTAAAAACAAATCAAAAGCAAATGATGGATCACTTGCGCGGTAAACGTCGTAGTTAGTTTTTCCACTTTACTCATTGATTAAAGATAATTCGACTTAAAGTGTCGAAATAAAAATTCTTCAAAACAAAACTTAAAGATTGAAAACTTCTAGTCCCCAGTGTAAACAAAACAGAGTTGCACTTTTCGGTGACAAAAAAATCAATAAAAAGGCTTTATCCATAAGGTATGTTGCTGTAACTACAGTTGCACTTTTGCTTGGCAAGGATGATGCCAACGACGTTATTTTGCCTTCCCCGTACTCATCAACATAAAATAAATAATTTAAAAGCACTCACCATTTTGTTCAAATCCCGTTTCTTAATCCCTGGTGATTTCTCTTCCGCTTCCTCCGCTGGGGCCGAATCATTTCCTGCCTTAACACCACCGCCACTGCTACCGATTGGTTGCATTTCTTTGCTAGTATTATTAGGTTTTCTATTGCAACTAACTTCTTCCTTTTTTACATCTCTAATGGATGAAGCGTTGTCTTCTTTTACACTAGGACCTGAAGAACTCGAATGCTTTCTCTGGTCCCCTGGTGAACGCGTCGAATGTACCTTCCTGCGGAAACTGAAACCGGTGTGGGTGATGCCACTGTTGTTACCTCCATCTGGCTTAGCTGTTCCCTTGTATAATCGTCCACAGTTTTCTACTAGGGGGGTGGCAAAGTGTTCCATAATTCCACAGCGAGGAACGTGTAAAGTACTCTTTGTACCACGCAGACGCAGTGATGCAGTCCTCCGGAATAGCTTTGGTTGTCCTGTCAATACTGAAAGTGGGTATGGAATTTTCGAATGTGCAGGTGATGGTGGTGGCGATAGTTGTGACGTTGCAGGAAGTGTTATCACTTCTGGAGCTTCAACTTCAAGGTTTTTTTGCCTTTCCAGTGGGGGTTGCTGGAAGTCGGCCGCGTTCGATTTATCGGTCAGTGAGCCACTATTGCCTTCGGTTACAAGTGATATTAGTGATGTCATCTTTTCGTTGCACGCACGCTTTAACCTACTCCCTTACGTCATGGATTTTGTGTGTAGATAGAAATATTATGTTGGTTGCTTTTATCTAGTGTAGCAAACAGCTGCTATTTGAAAGTGCAGCTGTAATCCAGTTGTCAGCCGTTGTTTATCTATCCAGGCAGCGCACATAATAGAAAGTGGACCAAAAAATACAAAAGAAGAAAAATAAAAGAGAAAATTAGTAATTAAATGGAAAAAATCGTATTGTTGTATTATGGCTATGCATATGCGCTTGTTTTGATTGTGAGATTAGAAGTTATAACTTTAAGTGCGTTGACACTAATAGGTCAATTTGTGACAACTCAACGAATACAGGCAAATATGAAGCTGGAGGTCAACTTGTATACAGGCACCTTAATTATACCTCCTTTTAATCGAGTTGAATCACAGAACCCGCTTTGCACTTGAATTTCGGCTACCTTTCAAAAAATACTTTCCTACTTGAAGTCAGAGGGCATGTCTTGAACTCAAATTGGTTTGAGTTTTGTTAAATTTTTAAAAGCAGACTCCCAATACCTTACCTTTTATTCAGGATGAGATGATATACATAATACGATAAACTTTCTCGTGTTTTTTTTGCATTTTCTCTGCACTCCAAGTGCTCTTGTTTTAATTTTGTAAAGTTGAGTGATTTTGAAATTATTGGCTGGAGTACGTTAAACTCTTTAAAAGGAAAGTTAAAAAGGAAACCATACAGGTATATGTATGTGATGCACCTATATACTGAAATAATAGATGGTATGCAAAATAGAATGCACTTATAATTAATTAAAACCAATGGTGCATACGCAGCGGTATGTGTTATGCAGAGTAAACGACGAAGAAACATGTATGCAAAGTATTTGCTAATTGAGACGGAGGTACCAGCCTTATAATTGTATGCAGCAAATGTACACGTGTACAGATGGATAGTTCACTGCGATGAGAACCTAAATAAAGGAAATTAGTATCGAAGGACGCTTGATTCGTTGTGAAAACCAGGTTATTAAAGTATTGCCCAGTCGCTACGACCAAAAAATAAATTACAACAATTTCACACTTTTTTTTGTAATCCGTGGTCTTAACCACTTTTTGTCTACGATCGATATTTTTTGTCATTCAATTTTATCCCCACAATTTTATTAATACTCATTACCGCACTAAGCTTTAAAATAAACAAAATAGGTTAGGTATGCAATAATTTAATTTTATTTTTATTTATTTAGATTCAAGTCAAAAAACAATTTAACAAATACAAACCACCCTTAAATAGCTGGGACAACGATCCGGCAAAACCAAGTTTAATATTTATGAGGATTAAACATCCCATACAGTACAGTACAAAGTTATATCTTTGGCACTAATTAAGGGGATCTACAATTTTAGGCGAAAGATAATAGCTTAAATTTGGTTTATTTATAGGTTCATTGAAGAAAGGGTTCATTCATTCATAATTGGTATCAAAAACCGTATTACAGATTTCGTTTACATACTTATGTTACACAATCGAATCTCCAAATGTCAGCAGAATATTTTCATTAGTATTTTTTCCATAACAGATAAATGTAATAGATTTCTTATTTTTGGTACTTTATCTGACACATATTCTGTGTAGCTATACGTTGTCGAAGAAAAATTGTCAGTACAGGCCTTATGGAGGAGCTTTTTTTCTACCAGTGGTGCCTGTAGATACTCTCACGGCACTCAAACGCAAGAATTGCCACTAAAATAAAAACCAAACCACTGTCATACCAAGGAATTGTTGTTGTAATTTTCCTAAAATTCGCATAAAACCCACCACACCCAGTCTCCCACACAGCCGAATGGGGAATGAGCATGATCGTCTTGTGTTCGCTTGCTATTATCATCCACCAAAATAAGCAGTGTATTGTATGTGACTGAAGCACATCAGAAGAGTATTACCATCTCTACAATGCAGCATATCATTAAGGGTTTTTCTATGGATTTTGTCAAAGAACTTTCGGTTTTGGTGCTTTTGAGAACGAATTATTACGTGGGGTGTTACCATTCGGTTTTAATTTGATTGTATTTGTATTGCACAGCTGCACAAGTGCAGTTTTTTTTACCATCTGTTTAGGTATATGACATTGCGTCGTGGTTATATAATTTTGTATTCTAATTGCCTGATTGTGTTTATAAGGCGGAAACAATGGTTGTTATCTAAATCGCTGATAGTGCATCTAAGCAATTGGTTTACTTTATTGTTTATATGAATAAAGAGAAACATGGCTACAAAGCCTTCAAAGGATCTAAGTGTAGAAAAGAAACAACAAATTGTTGATGCAACTGCAGAATTCTATGGCCTTTTTAAAAGTAAATCGGAAGCCGTAGGAAATGCAGCTAATATTGTTTATGTTACGGAACGAACTGTGCGCAGGCTTTTAAGGGAAAAAAACAACCAAAGGCCACAATTCACCACCAAAGAAGAAAGATAAATCCGGTATCAAAACCAAGGTCGATGATTTTGCCAAATGTGCCATTAGGCAGATAGTCCATCAGTTTTTTTTATCGATAATGACCTTCCAAGGCTAGACAAGATTTTATTGGAAGTACAAACAAAATCTAAATATAACAAAAATAAGCAGATCAACTTTGCATACATTATTACAAAAAGATCTCAGACTTAAATTCGTCAAACGTCAGCGAAAGAATCTGTTGTTGGAAAGAAGTGACATTATTTCTTGGAGACGAAGATATTTACGCGAAGTAAAAAAAATTAGAGAAAAGAAAAGAAAAATTTTCATTTACTGACGAGACCTGGCTCAACGAGGAAGTTCTACAGGTTTCGTCGATGGAGGACTTTTATGCTTTATTTCGGGAAAAACCGGAGACTACCACGAGGACATGAACGCTGATGTCTACGAGAAATGGTTTAAAGATATTTTAATACGCCTGGAACCCAACTCCGTCATAGTTTTGGATAATGCATGCTATCATTCCAGAAAGCACCATCCACTTCCACGAGAAAAGATGAAATAAAAAAGTTGTTGAGGTCTAATGCGATAAGTTTCGAGGATGATATGGTTAAAGCAGAGTTGCTTGAAATCGTTAAACGTTACAAAGCCAAGTATGAAACATACGTCGTGGATGAAATGGCTCAAAATACGGGACATAAAGTGCTTCGCTTGCCGCCTTATCACTGTGACCTTAATCCAATAGAATTGCTTTGGGCTCAAGTGAAAGGGGTTTTAGCAAGCCAAAACAAGTTATTTAAAATGGCTGAAATAAGAGACTTACTAAAGACTTAATTACTCATCGGATTAGTTGAGTAGTGATATTAGAAATTAGTATTTTATGTTTTACAATATTTATAATGAATAAATTGGATTACAGTGATATATTTTTCGTTTTGATTTTTTTTTTTGTGTTACGAAATTTATATATTTTGTTGGTCTACTGGAGATACCCTTAGAAAAACGCGCCTATTATTATCTTACCAGAAAAGGAAAAAGATAAACGGAATTTATTTCGTTCCGCAATATTTTTATTCTAAATTGGAAGATGGTAACCCTAATAGAATTGCTCTCTGAGTTATGGCGAATTATCATACACACTACGTCAACCCTGTGAGAGCTTTAAAGAGGGACCGATTTATGTAAGTCATTGCAACTAGACTGAGAGACAAACATCCCATCTTCTCTGTACTGACAATTTTTCTTAGACAAAGTATAGTAGGAGTTGGAAAATGTTTAATGAATAGGGATTAATGCAACGATATTTATTATAAAGGCTGCGTAAATACTTACGCAATACACCGCGCAACTATGCAATCGATCAGAGGTGTATTATCGAGTTCTAATGAATAAGGCTGCTAGTCTCTACCCTAAATATACATGAAGGTCATAGCTTGCAAAGCGTTACATATAGGACCTTATGGACATAGCGCCGATTGCTATTGTACTATTGTCTAGACACTCGCAACTGAGATTTTTTTATGAAAAACATAATCTCTGACCTGATGAGTTTTAGTTTTAAAGTGCTTTTCGTGATAAACAGATGGTTTTGTGTTCATTCTTGATGAAGGAACTTCAATCTTATGGTAAGTAGACAATATCGACGTGAATTCTTTTTTGTGATTTCCTTCGCTACGTATCTATCACTGAGCAAAGAGGAACCATACGATAATGTTTCTTTCAAACTCTGGTTTAAAACATAATATACTCGTACCTCCAGAGAATCTACAGAGAATGACATTTTATTATCTCTCTCTCTCTCCCTCTGCCTCTTCCGCTCCCTCTCTATCTCTTTAAAAAACTAGCGAATTCAATCACCCGAGCGTCTCACATCAACACTTTCATTGGCAATTAAAACTATCACAAATAAAAATGTTCGCTTTGAAGATTCCAAATCCACAGAAACAAAAACAGTAATGGTTACTCTTTCTTCTTCGTTTTGTGCAAGAAAATCTAAGCCCACCGAATTCGTTTCCATTGTTTGATTTATACTCATTATATAATCGCCCATGACTGATATACGTACACTCCGTTCCACGTGTTTACTAACAGGTAGTTTCTTGATTTAAATTTACGAAATTTTTTTTACCAATATGAGAGAAGGCTACAGTATATTTATGTTGTAGAAAAAAAAATTAGGTAGATAAGTTCAATTTTTATGATGATTTTCCCAATAAGGTCACAAAATGTGTCCTTTTTTCCACCTGTATAAGAACAGTAACTAAATCTAGCTGGAGACGTAATTTTTTTTGACAAAAATTATTTAGGTTTTATTAAGATTATAACAATAGTTTTTAATAATTGTACTACCTCCCGATCGCTGTATCACTTCAAGAAGCCTGCTATGAAAATATTTCCAAGTAATTTAGTGAAATGTCGGACCAGGCTTGTTTTATGGCTTCAATTATTTCTTCCGGGTTTGGAGTATTGCTTTCCTCCTTCTTACACCTTTTTTGAAAGCCATCCCCACACGTTCAGGTCCGGTGAATATGAACATTTTGACTCTGAATCCAAGTTTTGATTATTCTCGCGGTATGTATCGGTGCATTGTCCTGTTGGAAAAGCCATTGTGGTCCACCAAACAATTCGGACAAATGAGGAAAATCTCTTTGCATTATAGATTTGTAGGTGATTGCAGTCATTGTTGAGCTTTGAAATCCAAGGTTTGCAGTTCCGTAAAAGCTTACTGCTTCACATACCATTACTCCACCTCCCTTGCTGTGTCTTCTATCCAAGATTATTTACTCTTTCCTCAAATCATGAAAATAATAATTATATCTATCACTCTCGACTCCACCTGATGTGACTTATTGCAAAATCAAGTCGCTGACTTCTGATTTAGATACTGTTCGTGGAACAGGTGGAACGAAAAAATTACTAATTTTATTACGTTATTTGGAAAAGCATCATAAAAATTGAATTTATCTGCCAAATCCCATTTTTTTTACAACATGAACATAATGTAGCCTTCTTTCATATTGCATTTGGTTTTTCCCATATTTTCGAAGGATTTAACAAAATTTCGTAAAATCAAATCAAGAAACTACGTTTGTCGGTGAGATATGCATATCGTGGGTTAGTATAAGGAAAGTCGTTGCTCGAAACAAAATTCCCAATAAATTAATGAAAAAGTATCTAGAGGTACATAATACAGATACATATGACATATCTGGTTAATGTGGCTCAAAGAGGTATTCACTTCAGCTACCAAAATGAGGGATTCACGGTACACCTCGTATTTCTTGTGTTGTGGGTACCCCTTAGTCAACATATCGAGTTGCGAAACGTAATCTCATGTTATTGTATTGCGTACTGTAGGGTTTAATGTTCGCCTTCTATAGTTAAGTAAGTACACTATATCTTCCTATAGGTATCTGCTTACAGTGAGATGCTGCAGCAGATACTCAAGCCGGTAGTTATTCTCTCACAATTCACACGGCTTGGCGTGCAATTTTTTAATCTTTAAACCTTCATTGTTGCTTCAGGTAGACGATCTTTTAACATATTGCAAGGTCGCATGCGCTAAATCGGATAAAATGTTTGATCAGATAGGGTAAATTTTTGCAAGGCAGCTCATCGTATGTGTACATATACTCGTAAATGCATGACAGCTTGAAGAAGAAGTTTTCGTAAAAACGACTGTCCGTATGGGGACAATTTATTGATCTCCCTCACACTACAACGAGCTATGTAAGACTGGGTGTTGTATCAGTAGATATCGATCGGAATCCTCTCTCAAACGAGCAAATGGTTCAGATACAAAAGAGGGTTATGGACATCACGATAGAGCTTCTTGAAGAGGAGGTTAAACCAACCTTCCGTGGTACTACCTTTTGGCTTATGAGCGTATGTGCGGACGCTGTCAGTGAAGAGTGGACGAAATTAATGTTCGCCAAGCTAAATGAGAAATGGTGGTCAGAGGTGATGCTTGTGGGGGAGGAAAACTTACCAAAACTACATGTCATCAGCGGGTTCTTCCCGCAGAGTATCGGTCTTGCTAGCGAAAGGATCCTGGCTATACTAGACGGCCAAAATAAAGAGCTCAACACTAGAACGTGGAGAGTTCTGCAGAGATCGGATGTGTGAGATATCGCTCATATGGTCTTTGCAATAAACGATAGCACCACGAGGAGACTTGTGGAGCTTGAGGGGTTGGTCTCCTTCCGCTTCGGACAGTCAAAACTCAAAGCCGAAAGTGCTGATTAGACAGCGATGTGCCGAAAAGAACATCGCTATTGGTTTAATCCAGGTACCATGGAAACTAATGGTAAGATCTTTGAATTAAATGAAAAAAATAGAGAGCTTATTTTCGCCAAAGGTCAGTTCAGACCGAGGGCGGCTCTTTCTATGGCGAAAGATATAAAATGTTCTTTCATTCCTGGCCTTGGTATACGTTCAAATCGGATCCGTTATCATAACGGACTGACTAACTGGAGAACACATCGCGAAAACCTAACGTAAAAATCTGACATGTTGACAGCAGCATCATTAACAACAAATCATACAGATGCTGCGCAACGTCAGACTTATGACATCGATCATGCCTCCTTTAAAAATATTTGGCGTAGAGTGGTCAAAAAGGGCGAACGATAACTTAGAGACTATCTGGAAGAAAGTAAGAAAGCTTTTTAACAAATCCAAGCGTTTAGGTGCTTGGGAATAATACAAACCCCTGCTGACCGTATACAAGTTAGAGTTCCGTAGATCCAAAAGGGCATCTTGGTGTGAAAATTGCGAGAAGCTTGAGAAACTTCCCGCAGTGGCGCGCCTCGAAAGGGCTCTTTTAAAGGGTCAAACCTAATGCATGTGACTGTTCTTGATGGACCAGGGGCCTATTTCTATAAAACTATTAGTCTAATAATTATTAGCAAATTTTCTAATATTTTGCGTTTATTAGTAAAATTGTGTTTCATAAATATTTTTCCTACACTATTATCTTATTTGTTCAGTGCTTCACTAATAATTCCTATATCAAACATAAGGGAATTATTGGAACCCGACAATATTTTTATGAAATACAATTTTATTAGCCCATACATTATTAGAGCTAATAACTTCGAAATTATTAGTATTAGACTACTAGTTTTATGAAATAGGCCCCAGGTGGTAGAATCACATGCGCCCGGAAAGAAACGCTTACTTCAGGCCCACTCCTCAGGGTCCTTCATTATGGACATATCAAATGACCATATAGCGAAGATTTTAATTTCAAAAAACCTCAGCAGAAATAACAGTTTATCCGGAACACTTTTTACTTCGGATAAGGTTAAATGGACAATTAACTCATCTTTCCAGCGATCATCTAAAAAGGAGTAAAATTGTTAGTACCTATAAGCTTGACATCGTTTTATCTGAAAACAATCAAAAGGATTATCGACGCTCACATCAAAAAATGCTCAATGAACAGCATGCCTCTGCACCCTTATCAATATGTTTACCAAAAGCGCAAATCCAGGGAAGAGATTTGCTAAAACGTACAACAGATATCAACGCCTACAAATAGATGCAAATAGATCGCACTATATGCCTTTCTGAATATAGAGGTTGCTTTTCACAACACTAGATATGCGCCCATATGAAATGCTTTGCATTATCGAAAAATAGACAAGTATCAGTATCAGCCGTAAGGGGCTGCCCACAGTGAGGTGTACTTTAACCCCTCCTTTGGACTTTAGTCATTGACGACCTGATCCACAAAATTAGCGATTTAGACTACTGCACAATTGCGTAAGCCGATGACATTGTCATCATTGTTAGGGGCAAAAACTGAAATGAAGTCACATCACTTATACAAACAGCCCTAGACTGGTGCATCAGGGAAAATCTTTCCATAAATCCCAGTGAGGCCGTCATTGTTCCTTTTACCAAAAGGACAAATTTATACCTAGGTCAAATCTCAATAAACGACACGGTCGTAGAGTACTCCGAAGTAGTCAACTTTCTTGGAGAAATCCTAGATAAAAGACTGAGCTGGAACTATCATCATATATATCAAATACAAATATCAAAAACAAAATAACAAAAGCTACTAGGGTTTTATGGGTCTGTCGCGCACGTATGGTAGAACCTGGGGAATCTCTCTAAAGACCGAATTCACACAAAAGATCGCATTAGAGAAGCTCAAAAAGGTACAACAACTTGCATGCCTGGGTATATCCGGAGCCATGCAAACCTGCCATTGAGGCACTAACAGGATCTACACCTCTCAACATACACATTCAAAAAGTGGCCATCCGCAGTGCAACAAGTTTAATACAGTTGAATGAGATACGGCTTAACGACCACCCTTAACTTATGAACCTTCTCGAGGAACTCCCAGAACTTGATATAAACTGCACGGTCACAGACCGCCTTCACCAAATACTATGTTAGGTTAGGTTAAAAATAAATACTATGTTTCAATAAATAGTTCTCCACAGAGATTCCCAAGAGAGAATTATGGGCGAGTAATAACCCACCAAACAGCCATAACAGCATAAAGTGGTATACGGATGGTTCTAAAATGGAATCAGTGGTAGAAGCCGAAATACGGATGCATGTATTTGCAATACGATACCTATGGGAACAAGTCACATCGTAGCAGAGATCCACGCCATTCAATAATGCGCTAGCCACATCAATACATCTGGTATTAAAGGCGGCACCATACATATATTCACGGATAGGCAAGCAGCTATAAATGCCGTTAGCTCGCATACCATTGAATCCAAATCAGTCATGCACGGTTTTAAGACTCTTCAAACACTCGGCTTAAGGAACAAGACCAAACTGTGATTGATTCCGGGCCACGAGGGCTTTAAAGGCAACGAAGAGGCCGACGAACTACCAAGAAAGGGTCAGAAACTACCTTCAAAGGTCCCGAACGTTTCTGCTGCACTCCTATAGATCAGTCATTGTAAATCAGAGTATCGGTGGCAACATCGGTTCCAAAGTATTTCCTGCCAGTTATATTGTCAATCTCTTTAAAGGCCTGCGGAGACGGGTTTATTTTGCTTAAACGAGACCTAAGATCATTGTCCATATCTATTTTAACTTTTTCCTTAATGATTTTATTCAGGCATTGTATCTGTGAAAAAAGGTTTTTATATTCAGTATGGGTCCCGATTTTGGCGGGACGTCCCGATTTTTAAATCAAAATTAAATGACAGGCTCAGTCCCACTGTTGGGGATAACTCGACCGTGCGCGCAGCGTACTGAGGAAGCGTGGGTATGTGGCACAGACAAGTGTGTACTGGACGGCCGCCGTTCGTGTAATGAAGATAAGAGCTCGGGAGAGAGAGTAGGGATGTCAGACATTGAGAGAGTAATCAAGGTTTGGCCTCTGCTTTGAAAAGTTTGATAAGCAAGAATCATGTGCGAAAGCAATTGAAAAGATTTTTTACTCTGAAGCAGAGGAAACAAAAGATCTAGCCTACTTGCATTTTTATTCATAATGTAATCAGTGCTTTCGTTACATTAATAAAAGTGTCTCAGGGAAATGATATTGCCATAACAGAAATGCATGAGTCATTGTGCCTCTTCCTCTCAAGGTTGACTCAAAGGCTAAACGATGGGTTTTTCGGCTACCAGATGAAACAGATTTTAAATAAATTGGTCGAATCTGAATGGACCAAAGACTTCGAAGACTTCAAAATTGTTTACACAAATTGCCAACAATATGTCTATATATTGTTGGCAATTTGTGTAAAAAACGTTATAATTTTTCAGATGAAAATATTTTTTCTAGACTTAAATTCATAAACCTGGAAAGTGAAGTTAATTTTGACATGATGGAAAATGCTGTATCTTTAATAAAATTTACAGGCGATATTTCGGTAGATAACTTATATGAAGAATTTAACTTGTTAAAATCATGCTTGGGCGTATTAGTAGGAAATTCCAAAGACACGACTGCCACCACCGCACAGAAATGGCACCAGCTCTTTCAGCAGTTTCCAAAAAAGATACCGGGAATATGTTTAAACTAGTGTCTTTCATATTAAGTATCCCAACATCAAACTGCTTTCCTGAACGCGCTTTTTCCCAGATGAATTTAAAATGGTCGGATGCCAGAAATAAATGCTCCGTAAATTTAATGAAAGCAGATAATTACTCATCCAGTTTAATCTACAGCTCTCCTGTGAAGAGTTCTTCATCTTTATTAAAGAGAAAAAGGAAACTTTAAAAGAAGTTAAATCTTCACAGAAATATCATGAATAAGTAATTCTTATAAATAATTATTCTCTTATTGTAAGTTGTAATTTGTAACACTCACTCCACAGACTATTGTTTAAAACGCCATATTTTTCTAATGAATAAAACTTTTTTGATTGTGATTTGTTTTTTTTTTATTCTGAAGACGAATAAGACTCATCTTTTTAACGATATGCTGAATCTGATTTAAAATATTATATTTTTATTATTATTATTTAATTAATTATTATTAATATTAATTACACTTACATAAATGTACAGTATAAAAACTTAAAAATACAGCGCTAGCTACCAAGGCTTACGGCTGAATATTTTCATTAAAATACATTTTCTATGGCTATTTTTGCTATCTATTGTCACGTAAACGTAATTTTAATTCAAATAAAAAGATAAATATTTGAAAACTTCTGATTATTTACGTTTTTTTACTATGTCCCGCTTTCGACGAAAGAATCCCGCTGTTTTCACTCAAAAAATTCAAAAATCCCGACTCGGCAAAAAAAAAGGCAACGCTGCCCGCAATTATTATTTTAAACTCGCGATGAATTCAACAAAATCCTGTTCAAGAACGCAGAAATTTCATAGTCTTTCGTAAAAAAAGTGCGATCGAAAGCGAAAGAAACTGTGAATTTAAGCCCTATGTCTAGGCTGATTTATCAAATCTGTTAAATGCATGTAAGTTACTTTGGTGTGTGTCGTTCGCTCGTAGCTTTGGTAACGTTTTTGTCTGGCTGTCATATATATAGTTTTTCATTGGGTACAAATTTGATAACTCTTTGCTGTCTAACACGTTCGAGTACTTTTCCGCAATTTTGCTTTATGTACGGGCACTTAATTCGATTTTTTTGCAACAAGATATTTGACGCTTTCTGTGCACAGAAAGTACTTGAATACTACGACATTAGCTTCTTTAAATGATACCCATCTCTCAATTAAGTCTTAATAGTGAACTGTAGCTTAATCTTTACTACTTGCGTGGCGTAGGTCTATTATTTTTAACTTTTAATTTAAACTACCATTTGATTGACTTGCATGTTGCACGTAAGTGAAATTAAGCTTAGAAATGGTTTGCATGATAACACATGTTTCTTAAATTAGTTTGTGTTGTTTGTGCTTGATTGACCAACACCTGCACTATAAAGGGTCTTTCATTAAGGACTTGACAACTTCTTTTTTAAATAAAATGCAAACTAGTTGAGATATCTCAAAAAAAGATGTGCTTGAATTACTATCAAAACATTTATGAATGGAATTCAACTTCGTTCATATGTCCACCACGGGAACGTATGCAGCGGTCGATACGTTGAACCCAATTTTCGATGACTCGGCCGCACATTTCGACCGATACGGCCGCTATTTCTCCTTCAATATTGGCTCTGAGCTTCTCTAACACCGCCGGCTTGTTGGCATAGACCAATGATTTAATCTAGCCCCATAAAAAAAGCCTAGAGGCATTAAATTACACGATCTCGGCGGCCAATAGATGGGTCCGTTTCTCGAGATAACACGTTCACCGAACTGAAACTTCAATAACTCGATTGTTGCACCCGCTGTGTGGCTTGTGGCACCGTCTTGTTGGAACCACATATCACTGATGTGCAATTCATGCAATTGCTCAAAGAAATAACGCTTTTACGAAAAACAACTTCCTAATGATGCCACCGGCATGAAAACCGCACCAAACAGTGACTTTTTGCGGATGACCTCACCTGTGCAGTAACGCATATTTTGCTTATTGATCAAGTCGTTTAAGATTAAAGATGATTTTGCGATGAAATTCTTCATTTTAATCCATAATCTCCAGGGCCCAATTCGAGAACGTACGACGCTTCATATGATCAAATGGCTTTAGTTCTGAAGTCAGCGTGATCTTGTAAGGGTGTAGCCCAAGATCCTTACGCAAAATTCGCAATAATTTGGTCTGGGAGAGGTCCAATTCTTGAGAACGCTGTGAAATTGATTGATTTTGCTGGTTTGCGACGGAAGGCACACACATTCACTGCCAAGCCAATTTTGTTTATTATTCACTGGGTGCTACAAAACTTTTTTTGTTATAGGAAGTGTTTTTGTGGAATAAACATAATTTTTTTATAAATACATTTATGTTTGTGTGCTGTGATTGGAAGTCCTGGGAAGGACTTTCTGTTGATAAACATGATAGCCGTGGCACAGTACAAGATGTTAGACATCTATTTGACTGTCAAAGGCTCTTGTATTTAGGCTGTACGTACCCAGTAAAACTCATCGATATGGAGTGAAGCTATTTGAACTGTGCTCGAATAATATACCTACCTTAAATCTAAACATTCACGAAATTGGTCAAAACAAGTTCACCTAGCACATCACTGCGGATGTCAGGGTTTTCGATTCGTATTGAATTTTCTTCCTATTAGGTATCAATTTTGATTACCAAAGAATTATATGAACACATAACTGGCTATCATATTTGATAGCCACTGTAGCCATGGCAGTCAATGTGTTAAGGGGTATCAAGTATCTACAGATATCTACAGAAAATATTAAGTTTAAGCGCTAAAGTTTCCCATTTTAATAAATGGCTTAAAGAAATCACAAAATTTCGAAAAAGACAAAAAACATGTTATTTGGTAGGAGTACTTTCAATGCAGTTGCATATTATTCATTAGATAATAACAAATCAATTAATTACCTATTTCATATGTTGGGCAAGGCAAAAACATAAATAAAACATAGGGACGGGCTACAGTCCGCTTGGGCGAACTGTTGGATACCCTATTCTTATTCCTATCCCTCATAAGTGGGCGTGACAAAAGTCTAAGTATGGTTGAATTGTTAAGAACGCTCTACATATTGTGTGCGCTCTAAGGATTTTATCAAAAAAAACGCTCCTTAGCTCAAACTTGGGTGTTTCAATAAAATTGTTTTATTTAATTGTGGGCGTGTCAGTAGGCGGATTTAAAAAAAATTAACACATGAGCATAAAGGGCCCCTAGAGAGTATATATTATAAATTTCAGCTCCCTAGCTCACTTTGAATTTTAAAAAAAAAACAAAAAAAAAAATAATTATGGGCACGCCCACAGTGGGCGGATTTTGAAAATATTTACATATGAGCATAAAGGGCTTATATAGAGTATATATTATAAATTTCAGCTCCCTAGCTCACTTTGAATTTAAAAAAAAAAACAAAAAAAAAAAAATAATAATTGTGGGCACGCCCACAGTGGGCGGATTTTGAAAATATTTACATATGAGCATAAAGGGCCCATATAGAGTATATATTATAAATTTCAGCTCCCTAGCTCAAACTTTGGATTTTCAAAAAAATTGTTTTAATTATTTGTGGGCGTGTGTGTCAGTGGGCGGATTTTGAAAATTTTTTATCCCGAGCAGTTTTAGGAGTCATAGATCATATATAAAAAATTTCAGTTTTCTAGCTTAAAATTCGATTTTTTCCAAAATTTTGTTTTTTTGAGTTTGTCGGCGTGTCTGTGGGCGGATTTCAAAAATTCGTAAACTTGATTATTTCGGGACCCTAGAGAGTATATGGTTAAAATTTCAGCTCTCTAGGTCCAGTTTAAAGGCCTAATTTTTGCCGACGGACGGACGGACATGGCTAAATCGACATTACTATCGATGCTGTTCATAAATATAGTAACTTTTAGGGGTCTACGGGCAATATTAAGGTATGTTACAAACTATGCGTCAAAATTAATATACCCCTAGAATAGGGTATAAAAAGTGGTCTGGGTACGACCCGCAAGGTCCACACGACTAACTTCCCAGTGGGATCAATATGATTTATGCGATTAGAAATTTTGAAATGTGGTTAACCATAAGATATAGTTAAGAATTATTTAATATTAAAAAATGCTCTTTAATACTGTTCATGGAAATTAAATGTTGTTAATAAAAGCAAAGTGTTATATACATACATATATTAATGCAACCATTGTTATGAACAAGGAGACCTGTAAATTTACATGTATACGAATTAACGGAGCACAATGTAATAATGATTTGCTCAATAACAAATGACAATAAATAGTACCTACAAATAAAGACAAATTATTAACTTCCCACTGGAAGCTCTTGTAATGGGGATTTTGTGAAGCGCGGATTTTGACATATCTCCACGTTTCAAGGTTACCAGAATTCAAATCCAAAGTTTTTATAGAGATGTCTGTGTGTGTGTATGTACGTATGCGCGTATATTCGCATTTGCGTTTAGAATTATCTTTCGCCACGAATATCTCGAGAACCAAAGATGATATTAGGTCCGTTCGCGAACTAATATGCAAACGTAAATTTATATAAACTTTCGTGCAAAACTACACAAACGCGTTCGCGTACTGAGAAAATGGTAAAAAGATGAACGAAAGAAAAATGTACTTTCGTTCATTTTTCTTCACACAGAATTTCAGCTGGTAAGAAAATGAAAACTGTCAAATGATGAAATCGTATGAGTTTGCCAGCAAAAAAAAAACAGCTGTTGCTTCTTTTCAAGCTAAACTAAGAAGTCTTTACACAAAAGCGTTCGCGTACTTTTCTTAGAAATGAGAGGATTCTCTCTCGATTTTGGAGATTTGACACTTTTCATTTTTCTACACATAAAGTACGCGAACGGACCTATTATTATGGGACCGGGTTTATTTGAAGCGTAATTACGTAACTCAGAACTGATTAAGTTTTCAGCGAAATCGGTATAGCCGTTTTTTGTTAGTTAGTAAATAAATAACTAAAATAATTTGCCTTTATTTGTACTATTTATTGTCATTTGTCTTTGAGCAAATCATTATTACATTGTGCTCCTTTATTTCGTATACATGTAAATTTACAGGTCTCCGTATTCATAACAATGGTAATATTAATATATATCACACTTCGCTGTTGTTAACAACATTTAATTTCCATGAACAATATTAAAAAGCATTTTCTTAATAATAAATAATTCTTAACCATATCTTATGGTTAACCACATTTCAAAATTTCCCACTAATCGTATAAATCACATTGATCCCACTGGGAAGTTAGTCGTGTGGACCTTGCGGGTCGCACCCAGACCACTTTTTTTAGTTTTTTATTTACTAACAAAAAACGGCTGGACCGATTTCGCTGGAAACTTAATCAGTTCTGAGTTACGTAATTACGCTTTGAATAAATCCGGACCCATGTCAATATCATATTTGGTTCTCCAGATAATAGTGGCGAAAGAAAATTCCGAACGCACATACGTACATACGCACATACGAACATACACACGGACAAACATCTCTCTAAAAACGTAGAATTTGGATTCTGGTGACCTTGAAACGTGGAGATATGTCAAAATCCGCGATTCACAAAATCGGCCCCATTACAAGAACTTCCAGTAGGAAGTTAATAAGGTCAACATACATTATGTATTTACAAAAACAAAGGTTAGCAACTTTAGGAGTGTATTTCTTACTACATCGTACCTTAAACCTCAACTTCCTACTTTCGATATAATCTACAACGATTTTTGACTCAAACTGGGCTGTTAAAATTTATTTGTTTAGTGCTCACTTTGAATTGTTAGTTACGAGTACCTATCCATTCTGATATCACATTACTTCGTACTAGTCAGCTACTCACACATTGAAAGGCATTGAGCAAGTTCATGTTCCAAAGTAACATAAGTCGCCTGCAAGTTAACATACGACTAGTTATTTTAACGCTTTGCCTAACATCTGTTATTGATGTCAAAGTTCACAAATGTAGTGAAAATGTATGCCTCCTGCAAACGGGCGGCTTATCTTGACGCGTGCAAGATTTGTCCTAATCGAAGTTCGTGTGTAGAAGACCTTAGAATACTTCTGCTACTGAAGCTGACACTCACATGAGCTTTTCGTAAAATCACAGAGGGTTCAATAGTAGGGACTCATAATTGCCTTGCGAATTAAACGGGCCCATTAACGCATACTTAATATGGAAATAGTTTGTAGCTATACATTTTACGCAGAACCTTTATGTATCTTTTCTTTATACATGTTCGTTAAACTTTAAACCAGCACTAAATCGAAGTTCGGGATAATAAATGGTGGCATTAGGTATGTGTTTTTACTCAAGCGTATATAGGCTAAGATAAAAAGAGTGAAAAAAACGATCGCCTGCACTATGCTGGTGTCCATTAAATTCCAAAATAATACTGTGATTACAAATTAATAAAACCACCGTGTAGGGTAAGAAAATTGCAACTTAAAAGTATAAAGTTGACCCCTATAGGCCAAGTTGTTTTGGAAATGGTAGCGGTTCAATATCTTTTTGGTAAAAATAAAACTTCACACGCAGGTAAAATTCTCATTTCAGTGGGTAAGAAATGTCAACGTTTTTCCATTCGACAACAAAAGTTATGTCCGCTTAAGGACTTAGCTGCGACAGTTATCCCGCTGAAGTTAGTGTAGCTATATACGCTTGAATAACAAAATACACCTATTGTTGTTGTTGTGAGTAGCTGACTAACAGCGCATAAACTAGCAAATGGCAGCCAAAGGGTAGTGATGCGAATATATGAGAGCACAGGCGTTCTCACGATAGCCTCTCACTACCAACTAATACTCTACACCTCAACGTTGGTGACTGCTGGCTAGTAGCTCGGCTGGAAATTGGGTAACCAACCCCTTTGGAAGGTCGTTGGTGGCAGCGGACGAGAGAGTGGGATTTGTGTTTCTCACACTGAGACACTTCCTCATGCTTCCGACGGCAGCGGAGGAATTTCCTGGATGAGATCAATGGTGTCGTCTACCAATTCCAGTCAGGTTGAACTATTAGTGTTATCCCTATATGAGATGCTTTGACCTATTTGAATCCCATGTCTTCAGGGATCTCCAATATTGAACCAGGGTATTGGAAGAGAGTTGGTGGCGGATGAGCCCTAAATGGCCCAACGGCACCGCTCATATCCCGGGAGTGGATAACGGTCCCTCGTCCTAGGGGTACAAAATGGAACTGGCCCTCCAGGTTGGGTTTTGTGCCGTCGGGATATGTATGTATGTATGATATTTATTTCTCTTAAATTACTTATAGATATAACATAAAATAAAAATTCATATTAAAATTTAATATGTTAGGAATTACAAAGTAAAGTAAGAAAAAAATCTGGTGGCATTCGATATTTTATACAGAGGAGTTCAAATAGTGTTGAATGCCACTTCAAAAGGAACAATACAATCAGATGGGGTGGGGTGTTGAACAAAAACTATAGAAAAAGCAATTATCAGGCGATTTAAATCATTTAACATGGTATCAATAAGTTATCACTTAATAAAGGATGCAAAATTAATGTAATCTATATACTAACATCAAAAGTTGAGACAAAAGTTAAATCAAAATATTAGAAGTGAGAGAGTCTAAACTGTAATAATCATGAGAAAACAGCCAATTTTGTACGCGCTTTAGAAAACATTCGGACATGTGAACACATCTGATTTCTTCCGGTAGGACATTTAATAAACGATTACATATAACTGGCGGACCGTTTGAGAACAACCGCGTGTCGTTGGCCAGTCCCATCTACAGAGTTGAGGTAGATAATATCCGTGGTATCACAATGGACCTAAATTGGTCTAAGTGTGTCGGCTTCTGCCGACAGCCACCTAACCTAACCTAAGCTAGGATGCCTACCAGGTTTACGACATATTTTCCGGACAACATTCTTTTGCAAGACTAGCAATGGCTGAACTTTGTATTGATAGCCACCTCCCCAGCAATGTATACCGTATTGAAGCTTAGAATTAAAAAGCCCATAATAAATTGTGGTTAAGAGCTTAGTTGAACATATGTTACGAAGGTAATAGAAATGCCTAAGCGTGGAGATAAAGTACTTCTTCAATGCACTAGTATGAGATGAGAATTTCATATTAGAGTCAAGTAAGAGATAACTTCCTGACAACGTGGAACATAAATAAATAGTTATGGGAGAGACATATGTAGCCTCGGATAATGTATACCCTCATATGGCCAGATATTATCGCGATCCAGGAAATACGATAGATAGGATCACGTATGATGAAAAGAAAAAAGTCGCGACATTTATTATACAGCTGCCATAAAAGACTGCATATGTTTGGGTGCGGATTCGTGGTGGACTAAAGTAATAGACTTCAAGCCGATAAGTGATCGCTTGGATATGATCCGCATCAAAGATACATTTCAAAACATTAGCCTAATAAGTGCACACTCCCCTACTGACGAGGCTGAAGATCCCATCAAGGAGGAGTTCTATGAACTCCAGGACGGAGCATACGAAGCCTGTCTGCTCGCGGATTTTAATGCCAAAGTCGGTAAGTAAAACATCTTCGGCGGATTAGTTGGTAAGCGCAGCCTTCACGACACGACAACAGATAACGGCTACCGACTAATCGACTTTGCAGTAGCTCGTAATACAGTGATAAGTAACATTAAGGCTCACAGCAACCTGGAGTTCTCCAGATGGTCGAACCGCCAACCAAATCGACCATGTGCTAATTGAAGCGAAGCACGCACCCAACATCATAAACGTGCACACATTCCGAGGGGCAAACGTCGACTCTGACCATTTCCTTGTTGCGGCTGAATTTATAGCTCGACTGTCCAACGAGAAGAAGCTGCGACCTGGCCAAAAGAAAAAATTCGACGCCATAGCACACAGAGCGGATGGGCGAGAGACATTCACCACCTACAAGCGCCAACAATATGTGGAACCGTTATCGTGACATCATCAAGGAGGTAGCCGAGACCACCGCAGGTTACCAGCCACTCCAGAGAAAAAGCCCGTGCTATGATGATCTATGTGTTTATCGGAAGAAGGTAACGGAAGATGCACATTTAAAAACGCTGCAGCGCAAAACAAGGGCAGCGAGGGAAGAGTATCGAGCCAAGAGAAGGGAGGAGAAGAAGATCCTTCGTAGAAAGAAGAGCCCTCGTACGCAGTCTCCCAGCTGAATAAAATCAAAGAGTCTCACGATCGAAACAACATCCGGAGATTTTACAAGAAAGCAATGCAACTGGCTGCTGGCTTTAAGACCGGAAGGCAGGCTCTTCGAAACAGCGACGGAAACCTAGTCACCGAAGCACAGGGAATTATAGTAGATGTATTTAAGTAGCATTTCCAGCAGCTCGTAAATGGGCATCACGTAGAGATAGAGCAAGAAGATAACCCACCTCTTGTCAATGAAGAACAGATTTCCCCTTCCAGTATAGAAGAGGTTGGCTTAGTAATAAGAAAGCTAAAGAACAATAAGGCAGCCGGCTCTGATGTTTTATCAGCAGAGCTATTTAAATACAGAGGTTATGTTTTGGTATTGCTTATGCACCAAATACATCAACCAAGTAAGGGTGGAATAAAACATGCCCGATACTATCACTATCAGCTCAATATGCACCATCTTCACAGAAGGCGATCGTACATCTTACAAGAACTAATATCGAGGCATATCGCTGCTAAATGTCGCATATAAGATTCTATCTAACATACTGTGTGAACGTCTCAAGCCGTTCTGCAACACACTAATCGGCACGTACCAGTATGGCTTCCGGCCCTTCAGATCAACAAGAAACAACATTTTCACACTTGTACCGGATTTCGGCAAGGAGATGAGCTATCATGTGACTTCTTTAATCTTGTTCTGGAGAAAATAGTGCAAAGGGCAGGTGTCGACAGAGAATGCACTGTCTTCAATAGATTCGTCCAACTACTGGGGTATGCGGACGATAGATATCGACATCATCGACCGTTCATAGCGTGCCGTGTTAGAGGCTTTCACGGCGATTGAAGAACATGCGAAATTGGTTGGTCTTGAAGTAAATGAGGACAAGACCAAGTACATAGTTTTAGCAAACAAACAAACATATGCCTAGGACAAAACGTCACTGTTAAAAGCAATAACCTCGAGGTAGTTAAGGACTTTCATCTGCCTAGGAGTAAAAATCAACTCCACGAATGACGCCTTAGTTTAGATTCGTCGGAGAATTACCTTAGGAAACCGCTGCTACTTCGGTTTAGCGAAACAAATGGGTTCAAAACTCCTCACTCGAAGAACAAAATGCATGCTCTATCGAACCTTAATCCTACCAGTCCTGCTTAATGGTGCCGAGTGCTGCACGATAATTAGAAAAGGATAGCTAATATTGGGTTCGTTTGAAAGAAAAATACTCCTCGCATATTTAATCCTGTGTGCGAGGAGGGCAAATGGAGGAGAAGATACAACCGTGAACTTTATAAGCTGTACCACGGTTATTCGATGTAGTCCTTAGCCTTTTGGACGCCGGCTACATAAATAATGCTGCAGCCAAGAGGATCTTCGACTCCCAGCCCCCTGGTTCGAGAAGGCAATAAAAACCGAACCTCCTTTTTAAAGACCAAGCCATCGCGGATGCCAGAGCGCTTGGTCTGGAGAACTGGAAGCAGCGTGCCTGGGATTGCAGAGAATGGAAGGCTGCGGTGTCTCAGGTACAAACTCTTCACGGGTCGGCAGCCCGTTAAGTAAGTAAGTAAGTAAGAGGTATAGCAAATGAGCAGTTAAAGCCACTTATTATGAAGTGAATATTTTCAAAATTTTGTTCAAGTGAGCTAGTCAGTTTCTTTTTACAAAATATTAACTTTAAGTTTATTGTGAAAGTTTTTCGAATTTGTCAATGACGGTGATCTAAATAACGATCATTTAACAGAAAATTGCCAACCCAATTACTATTGATTCACATCCATACATGGACGGTTATATAGCTTAGCATAGGCCTTGAGATACATTATCAAAGTACAGTAGACTCTCGATAACGAGAACAATTAAAAACCAAGCCAGTTCACGTTTGCGAGGGTTGAATGTCAATAAAAGACTAGGACAATTCCCCAGTAGATATTCTTTTGTCTGTCTTTTGTAATTAATTTTGGTTCACTTTAAACAAACAGTTATTGCATAGTTACATATATATATAGTTTTGGTATACAAAATATGATTTACATTCATACACATTAACGATATGAAATTTAGTGAAAAAAATCGGTTATCTGTTTGGGTCTTGTTTTTCTGCCTTTCCCTTAGGCGCCTCAGGACACTTATGTCAGTTTTGCTAACAACCTCAAATCGCAAATCTGTATATTTTCACCAAACTTCTTGCACTGGAAACAGACCGGAATTGTTCAACTACCACGCATTTGTCCTTGAGTGACAAAACTTTGGTTTTTTGAGGACGCGAAAACTTATAAGCTAAAAACAAAGCGCGTGTTAAACTTATGATAGACAACACAAAGAAAAACTACAAAACCCCAACAAACAAGGCAATCCATAACAATTAAAGCAAAGAACAACTAGGAACAGACCAAGACGATACGAACTGACTTGCAACAGACTGAAAACTGTACATACAGGACGAGATGTTGTACATACCAAGAAAAACTATTTTCAGTGTAAAACTTGCTCGAATTTTACTGTTGTTGTTCACGTTTTAGAGTGTTCATGATTTGTTCGAGGTTAAGAGATGTCAATATTAAAAAAAATCTGTTCGCGTTCTCCGGTATTCACCCTAACGAGAGTGCACTGTATAACATAACATCCTACGTATTTGAGGCCTGCCTTTTATTTTTTTAGGCAGAAAGGCAATAATTATAAGGTTATAGGTTATAGTTAAGTTTAGAACGTTTGCATAAGGACAATTAATTTAGAAAAAGTATCCTGTTTATTTTAAGTTAGATTTAATCATTTTTGTCTTCTATTTAAGTTGACATTTAACCCTAAAAAGATAATCTACGTCTGCGAGACGTATGACGCGCGGAAAAAATGTTATATCCTTTTAACTATAAACCACATTGGGTTGGTTGCTTAAACTAACTCAGTCGATGGTCGGAGCTAGCCCGTAACGGTGGTGGCGCGATGGTTAGTACCTGCGGTAACAAGTTATAGCTATGTCGGACTTCTGGGGGCGTGCGTGACCTGTGCCATTCTTACATTTAATTTAATCGTATATAATTTAAAATTATTACTAAGACTTATTAGTAGACTTATTTTAAACCGAAAAATGAAAATTTGGCAAACAATTATGACTTAATGTCAATTTTAAGGTTCCTTTAAAATATAAGTTGCTTTTTGTTGATTTGTAATGGGGCTTAAGTTTTTTGTTTTTATTGTTTAAATTAATATTTATTTATACTAAATCATTGATTTATTTCACTTAATATGAACTACATAAATAAATAAATCGTTAATATTTGTTTAAAAAGTTCATGGGTTTCATTAAATACACTACCAAAGTTACATACGTCTCTGAGACGTATGATTATCTTTTACGTCATAAAAAATATGATTATCTTTCTAGGGTTAAAAACAAATAAAAAAATTCATTTAAAAGTAAGGCCTGCCTTTTATCTACGTCAACGAATCAGCTTTGTTAAGTAGGTACCTTTGTAGAATACACTTTCACAAGTTTTATACCTTAAAATTTAATGCCGCTCTATTCAAAGATGAAACAGACAGTTTATGCCACATATTGTCTTTATAGCTGACGCCAAATAAGTCACAACAAATGCTTTCTTTATTCACTATTTTTTCACACAAAAAATGCGTGCAAATTAAATTATCCACATTCTATAACAAATTGCATTGGGTCCACTTAAAAGAATATTACAACTAAGCAAAATCGGAATACAAAAAAAAGTAGGTACCTTATAGCACTAATAAGCAAAACAGTTGACACAGAACATTTGTGACAACAAAATGACAGAATGTATCTTTATTTGCAATTAACCGGAACAGAATTACTATTTTAACTGATTCATTTTACTGTCACAGCTTCGCCAGATACTTTAATAACTCACGTTTCAACAAGTGCACGTTATCATTATTATTATTATTATTATTATTATTATGTGTTGATAAGTAATCATTAATCAACAAACCTTGACTCTCTCAATCAATGTGAAGAGAAAGACTGAGGGTATGTAGGTACGAGTACACGATATTATAATAATAATAATTACCTTGGAAGAGGCCGAATTTAAGCAATATTAGCACAGATGTCTATTACGAAGATTTTATTTGTTTTAGATTCCATAGATCAGCACTCAGTGCGCTGATTTTATTACTAACAAATCCAAGGTCTTGGAAGTTAATAGGATTATTATTTTTGAAAGAATTTCTACAGACTTACAGTACTATCCGATAGTTGTGGTTAAACCAGCAAGGCGATCCAATTGGTATTTCTTTACAGTTGCTATGCAATTCGAATTAGCAGACAAGGAATAATTTTATAAGCTGCAACTACATAGACTCGATTTTATTTTATAGTTTACACAACATTGAATGAAAATCAATCATTCGATCGATGGGGGGTCTTGTTTTTATTGTTTTCCACTAAAAGAGCGGTTGTTTTTGGAATTTCTACGCAATTATGAAAACAAAGTAAGAGTGGTATTATGTGGCGCCATATTGAATAAATGTGGCATGGCGTATGGGCCTTTTGGCTTAATCAGATATTACGCAGGCAATAATTGGATCGTTTTAATTTAGGTTTTTATGAGAATTGATTAAAAGATATTTTATTATGTAGGTACTTATTTAGGCCGTTGTTGCATTGTGGTTCCAGTTCGGAATTCGATTATTATGCTAACTCATCTTATAAATCGTAATAAATTTCTATTATGTTGGTATTTAGCATCAAAATGAGGTGAAAGTTTTACATGCGAATGTAAGGTACCTAGGTAACAAACCAAAATTTAGACAAATATAAGGCGTGTTCCACGTATCCCTCTTAGAAGTAGAAGTCTTATATGTCTGACTTCCAAAACAGACTCATATTGGCAAAGTTTTAAATTAATAACGCAAGTGGTGAAATTGAAATAATGAGAAGACGATCACAAATAAACTTTGTATGAGCAAATTGAACAGGTTCATCAGACGAGGAATCGTATTTCAGTTACTTGCTTAAGAATACGCCTATTTATCAATAGCGTTTTAGGTATTCTCTTCCATGGAAAGCTGCTTATAATAACGATTATATATACTTTCGCAATCGCTTCGGTCAATAACAACATATTAAAATTCCTAAAGGTACGAGCACACGATTTGCGAGAGTCGCAGATATTTTCGAGTCTGACGTCATTTTTACGTCACAACTTACGATCCTTGCTCATGTGAACGCTTCTTTGGGCAGTCCGCAAATGCTCGCAAATCATTTTCGGATGATTTGCAAGACCCACATCGCAGACCAATTTGAGACTTTTTCGCTAATCGTGTGAACACTCACGCAAATCATTTGTGACTTTTTGTCAGCAATTGCAAGCGTCCCAACCATTTGCGACCACATGGAAATGAAATATTGCAAATGTGGGTATTTGGAAGCAAATCAGTTCTCGTAACTCTTCTTTTTATTGGGTCATTTATTTATTTTTAGAGCAGTGTTTGGCAAGAGTACGATCACTCAGGCGACAAGAAGAAATAACGGTTTTGTGTAGAACAGTAACATACAAGCATTTTTTACTATGGGAGGGGGGTCTATCTGGCCCTTTTTGGGCGGGAAGGGCGATTTTCTAAAAAAAAACACTTCAAATGGGAAAACAATATTTAAAAATAACGCACTTCCTCTATTTTTTTATTATCTCGGCACGTGAACTTCAGTCAGATTTTTACACAGATTAGCATGCAAACTTGCGGAACGGTTGCCAAATTGTCAATATGTCGCTACGCTCACATTAATTGTGTAGATGTGGTCTTTTAGATGTGATTGTTGGGTGCGCTGCAAGGAAATTCTTATCCCGTTCCCATAAAAAAGTATTTAATTAATGGCCCGTTCCTGATCAACGAGAAACAACATTTTATTGCAAATAGTAACCGAAAATCACAAACTGATAATTTTTTTTAGGTGTCTACGGCCAATATTAATAGGCTATGCAAAGGAAGCAAATATCATCGATTATATTCTGGACCATAATATATCATACAATGAGTAAAAATCAGGGGCAAGCTGGCGGACTGGCTAAAGCTAAGTGAATATTCAGGGCGAGGGTCCTCCATGTAAGCATCACCGATTGTTGTAGAACTGATCACCGAGTGCATTATGGTCATTCACTTTGTTTTTTGTTTGTTAGCTTGGCTTTTATATTATCTTTTTATGTTATCTTGGTTCAATGTACATGTAGATAAAATTCTCGATGTTACTGTTATAATACTATATGTCACAAGGCTATGGAAAAAACAACAATTAAAACATTTTTCTGACACAAGTTAAATAAGTCAGTTTAAACAAACATTTAACGCTAACCACTGCATCACTGTTACCACATTGAAGCCACATTAACAAAGTAGTACTATCAGATCTGTTTTCATTAGCATCGCTATTAATACCGAAAGCTGGAAAGTCTTTTAGAAATATCGTGGGACTATATTTCTCCTTACTTAAGCAAATCTAAAAGGAATTACCAACGAACTCTTTAAGACGGATACGTGAAGAACAAATATATCCATTCCACCGATTGCGAACGGAGTAAAGGTAGGTGAATTGTTAGTCGATAAGCATCTCCTCCTCCACTTCTTCTTCATCTTTTCTTACGAAGTTATAATCTTTGCTAGAGGGATCGAAACCCTCCGACTTTATTCTGATTTTCCTGTGAGGTTCGCCAGTTCGACTCCAAAAAGGATGGGCATGCCTCTCTTTCGAGATTGTATAGCAACATCTATTGACGGCGTGTATAGGACCTCTCCATTGACCATAACAGTACCCACCAACAGCCGGTTGCGCTCCATTAATCCTCCTCCACTACAAAGCCCAAGTGAAATATTTCGATCAAGCCAACTTATAGATTAACTTTTAAAATAAACTATTGTTTGAGCAGAGTTTTGAAAAACTAAATGAGAATATCTCTAGAAAAACATGGATGTCCTGGATGTCCGCAGGAAACTAATGCGTAAGTGCTAACCTTACAACCACGAGGATATCGCCACAATTTTCTACAGAACAAGTTAGCTTCGGAATTCGCTCCCGCTCCAGAGCGAACGCGAAGGTGCTGTTATACATTCGGTTTTACTGGGGGAAGATTTTTAACTGTTATATAATACATAGTATTAAACATTATATGTATAAATGTGGCATCTTAGCTTGTTCAATTAAATTCAATATAAGGCCGGTAGGAAAAACTTCACACTGAAGAAAAATCATAAATTATTATGCTGGCAATTGCATCATCTCCAATATCCAAAAAGGTTATATTGATTTGGTGGACCAATATAAATCATTTGACCGTGGCAAAATAATTAAAAATTAAATTAGCTTAAAAAACGGAAAAAAAAATATTTCACTCATTAGCTGATAGTCCATTGCCATTGTTCCAACGAATAAGGTAGGTACGTCTTTGTACTTCAATTAAAACATGAAGTGGGTAAACCAACCGTTGTGAAATAATTAAACATCTTTTCCTTGCGTTTCGTTCAGAAAGTTTGAACTTTAACTCAAAGAATTATAGGTATTCGAACTACCTAAAACATAAAATAAAAAATTAAATTAAATTATGGGCTTTCAGCTCATATAAGTCGTCTACGTTCTTCGCGGGTATTTGTTAGTGCAAACTTTTACATAGGTAACATGTACCACAATCACATCCACGTATTCCCCTCGAAAGCCAACACTTTTTTTTAATTTCAATTTATTTATTTATTAGAAATTTGCTATAGTAAGAAAATTATCTTGCAATTGAGTGATAAGCTTCGTATCCAAAACTAAGTTTGATTTCACTCAAATCTTAAATAATGGCGTTAGGTAAATGACAAGAGGACACAATCACTGCACATAAACGTACGACATACCTTGAATTTATGGCTTTCAAATTTCCCTTTGATTGCAGATCAATCATTCGTTACAACCACTGAACACACTGAGTTGCAATTTTATCGGATTTAAACTGGAATTCAATTAAACGTGTATCTGATGACTTGTGTAACGGATGACTTGATCAATGCGATTTCAAATCCAAATAAATCTTGAATATTTCCAGTTTTGAATGAAAAAAAATTAAATATAAAACGTAAGCTTTACTATCGGGTACTTTAACCGTGAACACAACTGCGGCGGACCTAAGAGAATTATTTGAGGATACAAATTGAATGTTTCAACAACGATGTTCATCAACAAACTGAATGCACCGGAGCGAATTCTTCATAACTGAACTGAAATAAATCACGAAATCGCGGCGAAGTCTTCAGGTAATTAGCTTTTATTCATTCCGTTTGCCTGGCTTTCGTGAGATTTCCGCGGTTAATGCTTGGAACGAACGAGTAACGATGATGGCAACCTGTGGAAATCTCTAAGCGTTTGTTTATGGATTTTCAATTGATTTTGTTATTTTGGGAGGAAATTTCAAGTAGGAAATCAAATGAAACCAAACGACAATAATTAAGATTCATTTTTGTATTTATTAATAGTCCTTATATATCTTCATATTAAGATAAAAATTAAATTTAAATAAAATCGATAACTGCTTAATAACGTTTGCAAAAGCGTTGCGTTTGTTTCGATTTATGCTTACAAATTTTACAGTAAGGTCTATGGAAGAGGAAGAGAAGGATGCCCTTTCTACTACCCAACATAAGCAAAGCGTCCGTTCACCTCAAGTAAAGGCTCCTAGGGGTTAAATTGGGTGGCAAAGGAGGTAGCTGCTACGTGGCGCTGCCACTACAGTATCGCTTAACGTTCCCAGCCTCGGAGGGGCGTGGCTTTATTCTTTTTGAGCATGGGGTCTTCTCAACCAAGCCAGGTAAAGTCTACGCAAAGTTACTACTCGCGAATAAGGGAATACCTGACATACTGACATCGCCCTTTCCCCACCCCCCCGAGGGTGTGATTATTTTCTTAACATTTATCTAGGTAGGTTTTCATTTTTCCACAGTGGAGAAAGTGCAGTGCTCTTTTATACCCCCTTTATGCTTTTAACCCCTAAAAGTCATTTGCATATTATGACAACCATTTTTCGCTCTATTTTATGCTTCACGTGTTTAGAACTGATAAACGTTTTTTTAAACACAAAAGAAAATGTTTGAAAATGTAGCCTTTAAAATTCAATTGAAGGATCTAAAGCGCTCGAAAGTTAATAATCACGTCCATATTATTATTTTTTTTATACTTCCAGCTCTGTGTCGTGTAGTGCTTATAGCAAGCAGCTATTACGAGCAGAAATTTGCCGAAACATAAAGTGCTCCCACTGGCTCATCACTTAGTGCAGGTGTTAGTTAGTACATGCGTATGTACATAATACTATAGAAAAAAAACATACTATGTCCCCATTTACACACGAGCCCAAAGATTACAAATATAAAGACAAACCACCATATAAAAAAAGCACTATCCTCTCTTTAACACACGTGTTATCATGTTTGTTTAAAAAAAAGTCCCGCAGTGTGCACATAAATTCGTTCGTTCACACGACTGCAGATCATAAGTAGGTACCGTAAAAGGTCGATCAATGATTCTAAAAAATAGGACCATGTATATACGTGTCGAAATCGTTAAAAAGAGGCAGGCCTAAAAACTCCTAGATCACACATACGCAACACCTTCAGCATTTGATTGGCCTCAGTGTAAAGTGATTCAAAATCGCAAGGATTGTCAAAATTCGTAGAGGCCGAAACTGTGAACCCCACAGGCGGACCAGAAGGGATGCACTAAAATGGCAGTGGTTATGATCAGTAAAACCCTATCAGATCCTCGCTGTCATTAATGAAGAAAGGGTAATTGAAGACGAAGACTAAAATACCTACTTACAAAATGTCCAAATTGTATTTTTGTTTGCGTTTTATCAACGTCTCCAGTTTTAGAATATTTTGGTAACTTTTTTTCAGCTTTGGTCGACAATTTTATTTCTCTAGTGGTAGCCATGGCTAAAATGTTTCTAAAAATAAAAATGAGCAAAAGTAAGAACATGCTTTTAAGTTTAAAGTTGCCTTTAACTAGTTTGAATTTAAACTCTTAATAAAAGGTTGGATTTAAATTTGCGCCACTGCATCTTGTGCTTCTAATAACCTTCCACGTTACTGTATGTATGTCCCACAAAAAAAAACGAGAACCTTGTCTGTCCCATAATCAACACGCCAGGAAATGGCTTGTCTATTTTCGTTGTTCATGGAAATACGAAAAACCCTGGACGACCTTTCAGTTAATTTGGAAACGAGATCCCCATCACTATACCCATGTATGTCGATGTAAGTGTAATTCTTTTTAATTGCACCCACTTGAAATGTCTCTATAAAAGTATCTGTGAAATGGCAACTCTATTACTACTGTGTTGTTAACCACTTCATCACATTATCAGTATTGCTTAACCGTAGTTTATTTTCAAGATATTTCCATTTGCGGGTAAAATTTGCAGGATAGCTTTATAAGCCCGAAGACAGGCAACTCATAGGCTAAGGTTTCTTTTGTGTTGAGCCACCAGGGTGGGCCATGTGATACCTACTATGCTGCGGAAGGAAAACAAAAATGTAAGATTGTACATAACAGGCGATTGTATACGGGTACGGCAGTAGGTATAAGATAGGTATACCTAATTATACTCAATGTAGGTCGTTCAGACAATGTTGTCTACCATCCAAAACATAAAAACCTTCGGATGCTAACAACTAAAAATAAAATTAAACTTGCTTTACCCTTCTGATGAGCTTGTGTTTTGCTTTATTTAAATAAATTCCAAGAATAATTCTTTAAGTTTGTTTGTTTTCCTCTGACCTGTTGTAGGTAATTGGTTAGGGAAGAAAAAACAGACAGTAGGTAGGTAATAAAACCTACGAGTCATTGCACTCAAGTTGGCGAATCTATTTAAAGCGACAGCTCTACGGTCTACTGCATATCACTACCGTTGCCTGGTTACCTGGTAACTGTTTATGAGTGTGGAGCTCTTCATTGCTATTGAAAATGTTCCACCATCCGTTCCGATGCAATTATTTTAATTTCCGCTTGACAAGTAAATACATATAATTGCATGGTCCCCCGGAAAGAGGTCACGACAGGTTGTTTTTGTCATTTGATCTTCTTTACTGGTAGAATTATAAATAGAACCTTCGTGCAAAGTTTTTTTTTTGTGTAACTGTGAAAATCATCGAAAGATATCCCTTGCTATAGTGTGCGACTTCAATCCACTAAAAACACCGGAGAAGGCATGAATTATGCCATCCTTTAAACTGTCGCACCTAGTCGTCAAACCAATCAACAAAGTATTTTTGATTGATGGAAAGCGTGTTTAATACGGAACTGACTTTTGGCAGCTACCCCTAGTTTTAGTGCACCTGTGTAGGTATGCTTTTTTTTTTTTTTTTTTGTTTTAAAAAACGGAAATCCAAATCCCAGAGCACTCAGACTCGGTAACGGTCCATTGTACTACCAGGCAGAAATCCTCCTTTTGGTGTAGAGGCATGTGATTGGGTGGCGTATGTTGTTGTTCCCCATGGGGATTGAACCTGCACCGCACGGGTCACAAGCCAACACACTAACCTCTACACCGTCGCCAAGGTATGCTTAATAACTCTTTGTACCCTACCTTAAGGGTATTTTAATTTGTACTCAAAGTTTGTAACATACCTTAATATTGCCCCCTTAAAAGTTACCATATTCGTGATCAGCATCGATAGTAATGTCGATCTAGCCATGTCCGTCCCTCCGTCGGCAAAAATTAGCTCTTAAACTCGAGCTAGAAACCTGAAATTTTAACCATATACCTACTCTCTTGTGGCCCGAAATAATTAAGTTTAGGAATTTTTAAAATCCGCCCACTGGCAATCTATAGAAAAGTCAAAGTTTGAGCAAGGAAGCTGAAATTTATTATTTAGACCCTTAAGATGCCCTTAATGTTTAATGTTAATACATATTTTGGTAAATAACAGTACCTCGCGGCTTTTAACTTACTTTTGCGATAAATTGGAATAATTTGGGACTTGTCGTTATAAACAACCGCTGGCCGACTTGTTTACAGTCGAGCCTTAAGCCATCTTTCATAGATTTATTTCTTACAAGTTCAAAACGCAGAGTGTTAGGGAATGACCAAGTTAGGGCAACCTCAGAATTTATATATGATTTGTTATGTTATGCTATTGATTTGTCTGAAACTCATAGCAGAATTATGCAGCTACAGGTGGTTTCGTAACATGGATTTCACAAACCTTGAGCGTGACTGTTGTAATTTTAACTGGAGCGAAATATACAGTACACCTCTACAAAACAAATTATAAACTTTTCGCTTTGCAGATATTAAATTTTTCGTCAATTTGCAAAACTTTTTGTTCCTCAAAACAATAAAATTTGATGAGTGACAAGTTAAAATTGACAAAATCTTTGCAATTTGTATATTCACTTTGCAATTTCTGTTCCACGTATACATACGTTCTCTTGTGCAAAGTGAAAAGTTAATATTAAAAAGTGTACTTTGCAAAGATTTTGCAAATAATTATGCGGTTTCGTTCCACAAAAGTTGTAAACTCTATTAATTTTGATAAATTTGTCAAAAGATTGCAAGGTAAACGATCGCCTTTCAAAATCATATTGTTATAACTAGTGAAGCTTTCAAAATGTTAAGACGTGAGTTTTTGTTCGGCGATAGTGAAGACGCGCTTATAACAAAAAATTATAGAAACCGAATTAATTTTTTCGGAACTACAAAACTTTAATTTTAAAGAGTGCTTTCGTTTAAATCAAATTCAAGTTCATTTCCTTTTAAATAAAATTGGAGAACAATTAGAGCACAATACACATCGCAATCATGCTTTGTCGGCTGAAAATCAACTGCAACTGTGCTTGCAATGGCTCGGAAATGGTTGCCAGTACCATGGTGTTGCAAAATCAACAGTTTGCAGAACCATCTATAGAGTTGTCGACGTTATAATAGACGTTTTGTTTCAAAACATAGTGCGATGGCCCGATGACGTCAGTGGTATTGCTGAAAAGTTTGTTTTATGATGGCTAGATTCCCTTGTGTGTGTGGTTGCGTGGATGGCACAATCATTAAAATTGATGCGCCTGCATTACACGAGGAAGGATATGTGGACCGGCATGCAAACCACTCATCGAATCTGATGATGATATGCGGATCAGGCTACACAATTTACAGTGTAAATGCAAGTTGGCCGGGCAGCGTTCACGACTCAAGGTTGTTGCGGGAATCGGCTGTAAGTCAAAGAATTGACAATGGATGGAGACCATTTCCGGATGCTGTTGTTTTGGGTGATAGTGGTTACGGACTTAAAAACTGGTTGATACCACCATTACGCTGAAATTCCGATAACCCTGCTTTGGCTTTCAATCGTTGCAATAGTTAAAAATAGTTTTGGCATTCTCAAAGAAAGATTCCCGTGTCTAAATTATTTGCGACTGAGGCCTAAGTTTGCAGGTAAGGTAGTTATTGTTAGTGCCATCTTACACAATATTGCCGGTAGCATCGAAAGGAGTAGTGAAAACATACAACCCACTGAAGACACTGACAATGAAATCGAGGAATTGGATCTGGAAAATGCTGAAGAAGAAAGTGATGCGTTTAATAATATGGATCATGCGAGTGGAATGAAAATTCTTACTTCTCTGCTGCAATACTTTTCCTAATTGTTTTGAAATAAAATTCACGTATTGTTTATTCAGAAAAAAAAATACTACAAGGTGGCGCAAAAGTCATCACTCAGTGGCGTTCACCAATCCGACTGAAAACTACATAGGATAGATGTCAAACGTCGTGGATCATTTAGAACATTGGCACACTGAATTGCCTAAGGCACACCCAAGGGCTGAAACCTATGCTATAATGCTCTAATTTTTGCAAATGGCGGCAAATGTCAATTTTACTTTGACATTTGTGAAGTAAACAGACGACAACTTTTGCGCCACCTTGTATAATAACAACTAATAATAAATAGGAAAATACATAGTACTTTATACAAATATTAATAAATAAAACTAAACACATGAAAAACTTAAAACTCCTCAAACAACAGACTCCTCGGCGTTTCTGCCGCTGCAATTTCGCGAGTTATGGCAGAGGCTGGAAGTTGTAGCTCCCTCTCCAATTTCAGGCATTGAAGTTTTCTGTGGTAAACTTCAACCTCCAGGAACTCCAGTCGACATTTCTTCTCTCTATCCCAATATTCACTTGGAAACTTGGTAGAGCTCTTCCTCTTCCTTGGGTTTGGAGGTGGGTGGGCAGGAGTTTCTCCTGTCATCGATATTATGGAATCAGACTCAGCTGATGATAGATTTTCTGAATTTCCATAGCTTTCTGGCAAATTCAGTCCATTTACCACAGCTGAGTCTAATTCCAGAATATCGAGGATGGCCAAGTCAGCTTCATCCACAACGCTGTTCTTCCCAATCTCCGGACCCAGTTTTTCGGGCGTTATCCCTTTTAGTCTGAAAATTAACAACAACACGGATAAATCTAAATGAAATGGAAAGAATTTTGTATTCGCTATTTGTAGGAAATAAATTGTTTTACTTACCAATGTCCGACTCTTCCAGAGCCCAAACAAATTGTCCCTCGTATAGGTCCAGGTTTTTTGCGCCGACGCCAGTTGCAGCGATCGAGTTTTTTCTAAAACTTCCTCCCAGGCAGTCTGTTTATCTAATTTGCTTATTTTCTTGTTTTTAACATACAACACTGCAAGTTTTTATACCCTATTCTAAGGGTATATTAATCTAGACGCATAGTTTGTAACATACCTTAATATTGCCCGTAGACCCCTAAAAGTTACTATATTTATGAATTGAAGAAACATTTGAAGTGGAAAAAACAATTCACACTCAATCTCGAGTCGTGAATGTACATATACTACTTGTATAACTTGCAATATATTTATGATCAGCATCGATAGTAATGTCGATCTAGCCATGTCCGTCCGTCCGTCCGACCATCCGTCCGTCGGCAAAAATTAGGCCTTTAAACTGGGCCTAGAGAGCTGAAGTTTTAACCATATACTCTCTAGGGTCCCGAAATAATCAAGTTTACGAATTTTTGAAATCCGCCCACGTGTCAAGGGCCCACAAACTCAAAAAAAACAACATTTTGGAAAAAATCGAATTTTGAGCTAGAAAGCTGAAATTTTTTATATATGACCTATGGCTCCTAAAACTGCTCGGGATATAAAATTTTCAAAATCCGCCCACTGACACGCCCACAAATAAATAAAACAATTTTATTGAAAAACCAAAATTTGAGCTAGGGAGCTGAAATTTATAATATATACTCTCTAGGGGCCCTTTAAGCTCATGGGTAAATATTTTCAAATTCGCCCACTGACACGCCCGCAATTTAAAAAAAACTTTTTTTGAAAATCCAAAGTTTGAGCTAGGGAGCTGAAATTTATAATATATACTCTCTAGGGGGCCCTTTATGCTCGTGTGTAAATATTTTAAAAATCCGCCCACTGACACGCCCACAATTTAAAAAAAACAACTTTTTTTGAAAATTCAAAGTTTGAGCTAGGGAGCTAAAATTTATAATATATACTCTCTAGGGTTTTTTAAATTTTTTAAATCCGCCTACTGGCACGCCCACGATTAAATAAAACAATTTTATGGAAACACCCAAGTTTGAGCTAGGGAGCGTTTTTTTCGATAAAATTCCTTAAATGTTATATAACAAAATATGTAGAGCGTTCTTAACAATTCAACCATACTCAGACTTTTGTCACGCCTACTTATCAGGGTTAGGAATAAGAATAGGGTATCCAACAGTTCGCCCAAGCGGACTGTAGCCCGTCCCTATGTTGTTTTCAGTTTTTATTTTGCGGCTCATTTTAACAATTTTCCGACTGCTCTTTGTTGATGTTGCTGGTGCCAACGACACGACTACCAATACCAATCAAGCAACAATTTTATTTTAAGATTCAAATAGCAAAGAGAGTTAGTTCCGTTTTTTAAGTTTAGTACAAAGAGGAAATTAAAAAATATGGGGAACATTGGTTTTTAGGCGCTAATTTTAAATGTTTCGTTTGAATTCAGTTTATGTGTATGATACATTGTAAAGTTAGCAAATTAGAGTTGTGTAAGTGTTGATGTACATAGATAAGTTAATGTTTAAGTTTAGGTTGATTATTTTGATGAATGTGAGGTTTGTTGTTGTTGGTGAGTATGGTGTGTTTGTGTGATCCAACAGCAATGCAAAGTGAAAAGCGATATTTTTTTTTTTTTTTTTTTTTATAATTCGCTTACGCTAAAGGGGCTTTGTTGTTTCTGTATATGTACAGTACCCTTATAGTGTTAAACACAGCGCATGCATTTTTTGTTGAACAGTAAGCTGCAACATAGCAATGTAGTATTGTATTGCATGCTACTTACTATTCGAAAGAATAGGAGGATAGGAAAGAAGTTTTTGGTGCTTAGTATTTTTTTATCTCCACGGTATATGACGGATATGACAGAAATGCGAAGATGATTAAATGCTTTGTGGAACACCTTCTGCAAAGTGAGTGTCTTTGCAGTTGAGTGCTGAGACTTTGCAAAAATTTGCCAGTGCAAAGTGAGATTTGCAAAGAATATTGTGCAACAGAAGCACTTTTCAAAGTGAAAAGTTGATAATTTGTTTTGTGGAATTGGGCCCTGATGTTAACAATAAAGTACTTCAATTTAACACTTTTATGAACAGGTTGTATGAAGTATATGGTCCTCTAATTACGAAGCGTAAGAAACCGAAATGCTGTCCTTGGTTCAATCATCATATTATGCTACTTTTTCGAGCAAGGGAGCGTTTCCATCGTTCCTTTAAAAGAAACCCCTCGGAGTACAATAGAAGGCAGTATCCTTTTTAAGGAAATAGTGTCACCGCCCTCAGTAGGTCTTCTATAAGATCATACTTACTTCAAAAACTTGATCCTGCACTTAGTTCGAAAGAGTTATGGAGAAATTTAAAAACTGCTTGAGTAACGGTGGATAAAAGTATCTCAAAATGTGCCTTAGACGCACAAGTCATGAGCCTGCATTTTGCTCACAGCTCAAACTCAAATACTTCTAGCGTGCTTTCTGTCGATTCGGATGATTCTATAGAATCTAGATAATCTTTTTCATTTAAGTGTGTTGGGGCTAACGAGGTTTTTTTATAGCTATCGGCTCTATTAAATCTAACGCTTCTGGCTCTGAAGGTATTTCTCCGAAAATTTTAAAACTAATTCTACCAATTGTTCTTAAATATATGGTCCATATTTTTAATTCTTTTATTTTTAGCAGTCAGTTTCCTGAGTTGTTTAAAAGAGCTAAGGTAATACCAGTACCAAAAAAAACAAATCCGTCTTGCCCCTCAGACTACATGTCTATAAGCCTCTTTTGTTTTATGGCAAAGGTGTTTGAAAAAATAGTTGCTAAACAAATACAATTTTATCTGAACTTGAGTAATTTGATTACTTAATGGCAGTCTGAGTTAAGAAATAAGCATAGCTGTGAGTCTGCCTTGTTAAAAGTTACCACGGATCTACGTTTTGCTCTATATTCTGATAAATTTAGTTTAATGGTTCTTTTAGATTTTTCCAGAGCATTCGATTGTATAGATCACTCGATTTTGCTTAAGAATAACTTTCAGTTTTCAATTACCGCGATTAAACCGCTGGGAATCGAGGATATTTTCCTGGGGTTCAGTTAATAAACTTTTACTCAAGCCAGCAAAAACTGTTTCTATGATTTGTTCTAGAGCCCCATTTAACCCTAATGTTTTCCCCAGTGTTGTTCTTGAAGGGTTTTTTGCAAAATATTTTCCGTGACACTGCCGGATTTTATGTTTTGTCCTGATCTGGCGATGTTATTCGAAACAACCTGTGTATATGAATTAGTAGTCCTTTGTACTCTTTAATACACAGATCTATGATTTGGGGAGGGTTTATTGACTTAAAAGATTTAGGTGTTTTTTTTATCCTTTTTGCGGCTTTGTTGTGTACTGTTGGTTGATGTGGGTCTTTGCTGGCATGCTTGTCGCCATCCTTAGCTCGTCGGTGGGCGTGGGACTTGACCCTGACCATACACAGACAAAAAAAATCATGCCAGTCTTTGCGTCTAGGTGGCATTGACGCACGAGGTGCTTTCTCTACACTCCCTTCCATGGCTGTATTACTCGCCTCAACAGCCCCTTATGCCACCATCTTTCCCTTCCTACTTCCCTTTGCCTTTGTCATCCTTCCCTATCCAACTCTCCTCATCCCATATTGCCCTTTTTTAACATATTAAAAAGGCATTACTTTTCTATCTTTTAATGTAGGTATATAAATTTATTTATTTTAGCTTAAAACTATAAGGCTCGAACATTAAGAAAAAAGAAACTATATTGGCACGACCAAAAAAAAATTTTACAAAAAAAAAATGTTTTAAAATACGCGAAATGATTACACAAAATTTACTGACTTTAATCAACAAAAATAAATGTATATATATATATACAGTCAAACTTCTTTATAACGAACTTCCTTATAAAGTAATTCTCTTTATAACGAATTTCATTTTGTTTCCCTTCCCCAATTTTCTATATAACGAATTTTGTATAAAACTTCTTTATAACGAAGCAATTTTTTGTTCCCTTGAAGGTTCGTTATAAAGAGGTTTGACTGTATGTATATGCATCAATCTAACAAAGCGCGTCTCTATATATGCACGGGCATTATATAGGCTCAACCGACAATTGGAACCGCTGTCTACTCACTTTAATGTATCTATATACTTATAATTATTTAGTCCTTTTTGACTTACCTGATTTTCTTTACTTGGTACCTTTATGTGCACTCCACAACTGCCGATCCAATGGCCACTGCATCAACCGCTGCTAGCACCTGTACCTAAATAATCGCGCAAAATATCCAAATTAGTTACAAGTATATAACTAGGTATAAAAGTGTGTTCCCTTACCTTTTTAGATGGATTTCCCTATTGATATATATATGGCTTGGGAAACCTCTATCTGGTAGCGCCTAAGAAAATACATAAGCTTTAAATTACCTATATGTATGTGAATATATATTATAATATATTTTTTTGTTCACCGAATAATTACCTTAACTATTGCTTTAATTGAAGTAAAGCTTTTCTCTATGTCCTTTATCTTTATTTTACCCACGAAATGATAAGATATCAAGATTTATTTTTGAATTTAATCGAAAGTTTGAGGCTTCAGTAACGTCTGCCTGGGTAGAGTTCCTTTGTATGATTGCATTATTCATTCAATTGCTTTTGGCCGTTAAATTTCCCATATCTTTATTTTCCGTTCTTGGAAAGCTTGGCTTCCTGGAAATCGACAGTGGGAACTCTATACCAGATGTAACGACGACTTTAAATCTGCGCACACCCATTTCGAGACTCGTTTGAATGTGAACGAAACATTCTAGGCGTTTTTCTTTTTTAGCCCCGAGCGGGGAACAGAGCGGGGCCCGAGCGATCAGAGCTCGCTCCGAGCTGAACGTAACCTGAGCGCTCCGAGCTAATTAAGAAACAGAATTGAGCACTGAACTGTCATTAGATAATTTTTTTTTATTAATTTTCAAAATAGTCAGGTTTGCTTCTGAAATTGGTGTTTGTCAAGGATTGTTCCATTTAAATTATAATTTCTAGTAAATAAACTATGGAAAAAGCACAAATAATGAATGAAGTCAGCCGCGCTCAGCTTTTCGCTCGATGTGCTCGGTCATTTTCAATCGAGCTCATCGAGCGAGCCCTGAGCTAGCTCAGAGATAAAAACGAAATACAAATTTTGTGCTCAGAGCGCTCCGAGTTAAAAAAGTAACACAGTTCTTTTTTTGACAGCTCAGTGCCCCGCTCGGAGCTAAAAAAGAAAAACGCCTTCTGCTACAGCTTTTTGGGATCTTTCGTTTTTCTTTTTTAGCCCCGAGCGGGGAACAGAGCGGGGCCCGAGCAATCAGAGCTCGCTCCGAGCTGAACATAACCTGAGCGCTCCGAGCTAATTAAGAAACAGAATTGGGCACTGAACTGTCATTAGATAATTTTTTTTCTATTAGTTTTCAAAATAGTCAGGATTGCTTCTGAAATTGGTGTTTGTCAAGGATTGTTCCATTTAAATTATAATTTATAGTAAATAAACTATGGAAAAAACACAAAATAATGAATGAACAATGAAGTCAGCCGCGCTCAGCTTTTCGCTCGATGTGCTCGGTTATTTTTAATCGAGCTCATTGAGCGAGCCCTGAGCTAGCTCAGAGATAAAAAAGAAATACAAATTTTGTGCTCAGAGCGCTCCTAACTAACTAACGTCTGACAAACATCCAAAAGTATCAATCGTGGCGACGGTGTAGAGGTTAGTGTGTTGACTTGTGACCCGTGCGGTGCAGGTTCAATTCCCATGGAGAAGAACAACATACGCCACCCATTCTCCTGCCTCTACACCAAAAAGAGGATTTCTGCCTGGTAGTACAATGGACCGTTACCGAGTCTGAGTGCTCTGGGATTTGGATTTCCTTTTTTTTCAAAAAAAAAAAAAAAAAAAAAAATACTGATTCCTTTGATTCACACTCCTATTACTCCCAATTATTTTGACATTTGACACAAAAAAAAAATAAAAAAATTTCACAGTCACATAGGGATCTCTATACCATTTACACCTCATTTTCACTTGATTACCAACAGTTAGTTTTTTGGTTTAAATTGAAGGCATTTTTTAAATCATTCGATAATCTGGGAATAACCGAATGCAATATGAAAGAAGGGTATATTATGTTTATGTTGTAAAAAAATGTTTATTTTCGTAGGAAAAATTGGGAATAGGTAGATAAATTCAATTTTTATGATGCTTTTCCCAATAAGGTCATAAAATCAGTCCTTTTTTCTTTTCACTTGATTACGAACAGTAACTACTTCTTCGTTTAGCGTTACCGATGGCCAATTTGAAAATGTCGCCAAAAAAAAGTCGCCCGATCCAAAAACTGCGTCCCACAAAGAAAAAATCAACAAAATGTATACATGTTTTTTTTTATATTGTTTTCATTTATTAAAAATAAGTGGTCTTGGTGCGACTCGCAAGGTCCATACGACTAACTTCCCAGTGGGAAGGAATAAAAAACAATATATTTTTTTAAATAAATTATTATTATTTTTATTATTATTATTATTATTATGATTATTATTATCCGTAATAGAAGTTCTGGTAGAAGGCGGCACCCCCTGCCTCGTGGCCCTCTTCCACCTCCTCTTCCTCTTCTTTCTCCTCTTCCTCTGCCTCTGTCTTTCACCTCTACCAGTCTTTCTTACCTAGCCACCACCTCCGCCACTGTGTTCATCTTTTTTTAGAGGTGGCCCTGCTTCCGGGGCCTCTTTTTATCACTTTTAGGGGTGTGGTGCCTACCATCGTTTCTTCCCCTAGCTGTAATAATAATAATCATAATAATAATAATAATAAATAGTACAAATCATCAATTTCAAAATTCAGCTAGTTTGCCTTTATTTTTTAGTTATTTATTTACTAACAAAAAGCGGCTCGGCCGATTTTGCTGGAAACTTAATCAGTTCTCTAATTACGCTTCGAAGAAACCCGGCCCCATGTCAATATCATCTTTGGTTCTCGAGATAATCGTCGCGAAAGATAATTTCGAACGCACATACGTACATACGCACATACACACATAAACAGACATCTCTATAAAAACGTTGGATTTGGATTCTGGTGACCTTGAAACGTGGAGATATGTCAAAATCCGCGATTCACAAAATCGGCCCCATTACAACAACTTCCACTGGGAAGTTAAAAAATTAAACATTATGTAGGTAAGGTTATAATTTAACATAAACAAAGCCATTCATAAAAAGAAATCGCAATTCAATTTTTTGGTTAAATCAACTTCAGGTAAAAGGAACAGTTCATTTCTCTAATGAAAGAAACATACATTTTCAGTACAAAAGTAAAAAAATATCACTTGATTTGTTAATAACAGAGACTTCAAGTTAGGTACTAGCAAAAACGTAAAAACTGTTTATTTTCTTATTAAAAGAAACTTTAACAAAATAGGTAGTACAAGAATAAAAAAATTAAATTTTATTTTCTTAACGACAAAACTTAAAATTATAGTAAAAAAATATAACTAAAAAAAGTTCATGTTTTCAGTTTTAGTTTTGATGGCTATTGTTGGACGTATGGAATGGAAGGTTCCTGTCTCGCTGTAGGGATTCAGTTTTTTTAAGATTTTCGTATTTCTTTTGCTACAACAGTTATTATGCAACACGCTTGACAATTTTTGTGTTGTAATTTAAAAATTCAATCTGAAATTTATTAATTTTTATAAATAATATAAATATTAATAAATAAAATATAATTTATCAATTTATATTGATTTGAACAAAAATATTTTTAATGTAAATAAAATACTTATTTATATGAAAATGCGTCCAATTGTCGCCCGTTTCTGAGAAAAGGGTCTAAAAAGCACGGATTTTGAAATGTCGTCGCCATGCGTCCCGAGAGCAGAAATGTCGCCATTTGGCGGCATATGTCGCCCATCGGTAACCCTTTCGTTATCCAGTGAAAAGGTGTATTGATATAGTAGGATTCGTTTCCTTTACTTGGGGTTGGCTAATCTCTATTGAGTGAGTTCACAATTGCTATAAAAGGGTTGTGCCTCTGGTATTATAGGCCAAAGTGAAAACGCATACTAGTAATTGGATCGACCAGGACACAAACCAGCATACCAACATAGGGGGCATTCTTACTGAGCTGCCTGGCAGGTAAGATGACAATTCGAGATTCAAAAAAGAAAAAACACAGTGCCAGCAAGAGATAAGTTCTCGTGACAATAGTTTTTATTTCATTTTTCCCAGGTGACCATAATAATACCACTGACCTGGAGATAGGCTAGTGTCATCTTTATCCCAAATCTGGCAATAGGGCAAGTGAATTACCTTAATCTTATATATCAGTCTGTTTTTCAGCATCTACTAAGAACTGCCCACTGGACACTCTGTCCTAATCCCACTCCCCCCCCCCCCCCTTCTTCTCCCACTCCTCTCTTCCTTCCTCTCCCGCTTCCCATCTCTCTCCCTCCTTTATCCCCTGCGCTGGTCTAATGGAGACCCGTGCCGATAGTCAGCCTGGCTGAGGGCCCAGGTTAAAAATAACTCAGTCGCAAGCGGAGTATCCGGATACCTGGTGACCTCCGGAACAGCTAGCCTTATCTGTACAATGCGGATCTCTGTACAGACGGACCTTCCCTTCTGCGCTACTCATGGGAACTATTATGAACCTAAAACAAAAACAAAAACAAATTTTTAAGGCCGGTATCCCTTTGAAACCGGACGGTAGTACGGCGTCAAAGCTGTCTACCGGCAATGCTCTTTTGGCAGCTGGCAGCGGAACTGTGGATAACCGTGGTTCCTCCGTCAGTGATTGCGAGCACAAAAATAAATTCCCCAGTAAAAGTGGGACGTATGCAAAATGGTCCCACCTCTGCTGGCAGCAACCCCTCGGGAAGTGTCCCAAAGCTGCCCCCTGGTAAAACTCCTGCTACACTAGTCAGGTGTAAGACTGTGCAAACTCATGGTCCTTCCGCTGGCAGTAAACGCATGGATGCTGCTACCAGACACAATCACCCCCCTGGGGGAAGTGGGACTGTGCAACATGGTTCTACTTCCACCAGCGCGTCTTGTAGGCGTCGTCGTAATACCTCGACGTCGCACTACAAGGATAAACGCAATGCAAATCGCATTATTGGCTCTATCGGCACTATCCCTGAGATGGATAGAACCCCTGCGCAGATCAGTAAATTGACCTGGGCTCAGAATGTACTCGCAGGAAAGGACAAGACCAGCGGAGACATTGCGTCAAAGCGACAGAGATCGGTGGAGAAGGTCGGTTCGATCTCCAAGCGCCTGAGGATGCACAACACCAGCATTCCTCCTAGCGCGTCCACCGTCAAATCTCATAGGTCTTTTAGCGATGTCCTAAAAAAAGGTATTGTGGTCGCAGTTATAGACCGCAGCGACGCCGATGGCAGGATCTCACCTGACGGTGGGATCTCATTATGCTTTCCCTGCTGGAAAACTTCGAGGATTTCTACAAAGATATCCCCGGACCACCGCCAATAATCCATGATGGTGGCTGGCATCAAGGACGCGTTAAGCGATCAACAAGCTTCGTGAGCTTTGGCCAGGGGCTAAGCTTGATGTTGTTGCGAGGGAGGACATCCGTTGCCGACCGAGATCGCGTGCCTGGATCCCAATTAGCCCTTCCTCCCCTGAAAGGATACTGCACCTTCTCAAAATCAGCAACCCATCCCTTCCGACTCACGACTGGAAAGTCGCAAAACTGGAAGAACAAAAGGGTTCCTACCGATGCGCTGTTATCATCATCAATCAGGAATCCCTTGCTCATCTGGCAGCGACCGCAGGTATGATTCGGTTCGGGTGGAACGACATCACGCTGAAAGTCTACAAGAAGGATGATTTGGACGCTGATAAGCGACCCCATCAACCCTCCGAATCTGTTGTGTCGGGCGCAAGCGCACCAGTCACATTCCCCTCCCTAGAGGATGACATTTCAGAACCGTCTAAGGAACCAACCATGTCTCTACCCCCTGTGATCGACTACCAGTCGGTCATGGACACACACGACACCAATGACAATTATCTTCTGAGGGAAGACGAGCTCCTTAGCTCATCCTCTGTATTGGAAGGCTTGTCCAACAAGGATCCTCTGAGTGAGGATGAACTTCTCAGTTCGCTGCCTAAAGAAAGCAGCTGGTAGCTCCAACATTACGGGCCATAGTAACCTAAACAGGTCACCTATGGATTTACAGGTAACAAATTCTCAAAATCTGATTACTAGGGACAAGCTTCTTTGGGCCCTACAAAGCTTCAAGCCCTTCAAGTCTGCAGGACCTGACGGCATAATACCTGCCGAACTTCAGAGGACTTCTGACATCATTCTACCAACACTGGAGATGATTATGAAAAGCTGTTTAAGGCTGACTCACATTCCTCAGGCTTGGAGAGAATTTAAAGTAGTATTCATACCCAAGGCTGGCAAATACTCCCATGTTAGTCCAAAAGACCTCAGACCCATCAGTCTATCATCATTCCTCCTCAAAACGCTGGAGCGTCTGATTGATATCCATCTTCGCATGAATATAAGCCCGCAACTGCTGTCTGCGGCACAACATGCGTACATTAAGGGTAAATCAGTGGAAACTGCCCTTCACTCCTTGGTACGCACCATAGAATACTCCCTTCACCACAAGGAATACACTATGGTTGCCTTCCTAGACATAGAGGGCGCTTTTAACAACGTCAACACATCTGCAATCGCGAATGCACTAACAGAACTAAATGTGGATGGATCGCTTGGTGTATTGATCAATCTTTTGCTCACAAGCAGGATTATCAACTCAAAAGTGGGCGTTTCATCCGCTAGAAGGCACGCCACAAGGTGGTGTCCTCTCCCCCTTCTGTGGAACTTGGTGGTGAATAAACTACTGACATGCCTGGAAGGGGAGGGTTGCACGGTGATTGCCTATGCGGATAACGTTGCTATTGCCGTCTCAGGGAAATACCTCAACACTCTAAAGGAACTCCTTCAAAACGCTCTCAGCAAGCTGTCAATTTGGGCAAGAAGCTGTGGGCTAGGGGTTAACCCTCACAAAACCGAGCTTGTCCTCTTCTCCAGGAAATATAAAATCCCTCATATCGACCCTCCCTCTATCAACGGTACAAGCTTAACCTTTTCCGACGAAGCTAAATTTTTGGGTCTAATATTCGATAAGAAGTTAAGCTGGAAACCCAATGTACAAGAAAGAGTAAGGAAAGCTATAGTAGCACTTTTCTCTTGCAAAAAAGCCATCGGAAATAAGTGGGGCCTACAGCCCCGCATATCACACTGGCTATACGTATCGGTAGTTAGACCGATCCTGACATACGGGGTGGTTGTCTGGTGGACTGCTCTAGACAAAGCGGTAAACCGTGATAAGCTGAGCAAGGTGCAACGCACAGCTTGTCTGTGTATCTGCGGAGCACTCCGTATGACCCCCTCCGCTGCACTGGACATTTTACTGCATCTAACGCCCCTGGATATTTTCAGCAGGCAATCACCTCACAGTGGATCAATACGAATATTGGCCACTCTATCATTCTGGACTCACATGGGTCCCTACCAAGAAACATCGACTACACTATACCCCAGCTACAGTTCGAAAAGAACTTCCAAATCACTATCCCCTCCAGATCATTCTGGGAGGAGGCTCATTGCACGGAAGATAATTCGATCCACTTGTACACCGACGGATCAAAAACTAGTGATGGGGTCGGAGGTGGTGTTTTCTCAGAAAGACTAAATATCAGTCTCTCTTTCCGTCTTCCTGATCATTGTATCGTGTTCCAGGCGGAAATCATGACGATTAAGGAAGTCTTGTCGTGGCTAAAGAGAAACGTGATATCCGCTAAGGACATCCGCTTATTCTCGGATAGTCAAGCCGCGCTGAAATCCTTGGATTCAGTCTCTTCAAACTAAATCGTAGCCATAGACTGCCGTTCGTCTCTTGAGGAGATGGCAGAGCAATTCAACTTTCACCTCTTTTGGGTGCCAGGGCACAGAGACATCCCAGGGAATTGTAGGGCAGACGAACTCGCCAAAAAAGGAACAGCATTACCTCTTCTACCTGATAAAGGTTTCCTAGGTATGCCTATCGCCACTTGTAAACTCATGCTTAAGCTAGCCGCAGTCGAGATTACAAACCTCAAGTGGACAGGTAGTGATACGTGTCTAGCGACCAAGCATATCTGGCCAAAGCTGGACCTGCGACGCTCTCTGAGTTTGATCTCACTTAACCGACTGCATATTAGCTCTGGCATAGGTGTCATCACAGGGCACTGTCTAATAGGCAAGCACGCATCAAGGTTTGGCGTCTATTCTAACGACTTCTGCAGAAGTTGCAGGGATGAGGAGGAGGAGGAGACTACACTTCATCTCCTCTGCACATGTCCTGCACTCTCCCATAAAAGAAATCTCTATTTGGGAGCCTTCTTCCTTAATGAACTCAGTGACTTGGCTAACTCAGATGTTAGAAGTCTATCACGCTTCATTAGAAGCTCCAAATGGTTTTAGCGGGTAGTGGTAGATACTCCCGATCCTAGTGGCATCACAATGGACCTCTTTGGTCTAAGTGTGTTAGCTTTCGGCTAACAGCCACCTCAACCTAACCTAACCTATATATCAGTCTTCCATCTTTTGTCCTCAAAACCGTGGAAATACTTATAGATGTTCATATCAGAGGTAAGCTAGAAACATCTATCCCTCTACACCCTGGTTAATATGCGTACCGGAAGGGCCAATCTACAAAACTCTCCACTATATGCTTAAAAAGATAGAAAGAGCATTTATTTCTAAGGAAATAAACCTTTGTGCCGTGTGCTCGCGATTACACCAGTAACGAATCTATGGCATATGCAATCACTTGTAAACGTATAGAGGATTCGACAAACCATGGGATCAGAGCAATGCTGGAACGTAGTCAAAGGATGCCCAAAGGAGGGGTACTATATCCTCAATTGTGGGCACCAGCTAAACAGTATTCGAATTTTAAAAGATCGTTAATGGTGGAGAACAGCGTTTGGGTGGGTTAAAGAGATAAATCTTATTGTTTTGTCCTAAAATTCATTATTATACCTGTCTCTTAAAACGTGGCTAAAACTTGGTATAGTGCCAATGATATTCTATATTGCGATCAAAGCAATGAATTCAAAAATGTATTAATGTTATTATTTTTTCTTCAAATATTAATTTTTTCAGTATATTTTTCTCATTGCTCACTTGGAGTCATATATCTGTTTTATAGTGTAAGTGTTCTTTTTCAAGTGTTGTTATTTTCTAACACCACTGTCAATCGTAAAAAAACCTGACTTTGTTTAAATAAATTCAGACGCCATAAAGGACACACTCCCAAAATTTCATCAAAATCCTTAGAGTGGTTTGTGAATTTTTAAAGGACACACACAAATGTCGAATCATTTTTATGTATAGGTATAGATAATAAGAATTTCATAACAGAATATCAGATTTGGCAAAATCATCCAACAATTTCATATAACATTCCTGTTCCGTCGTGTTAAGCATTTCTGCTTTGCTAAACACAGCTAATATCACTGACTGAATGCACACATACGGCGTGAATATAGCCACTTTGTTACTTGCAGATTTGCCTAAGCCATTTAACTGTCAAAATTGTGCTGTGTTGTTTCGTCAAGAACATATTCGCCGGAATTTTACTCACATTTTTTTTACAGAAACAAAGAAATACTTTTGGTAGAAAAAATATACTCTTCACCCTTTGATTAAGTGAATTTAATTGATAAACCTTACGCAGAATAATGGATCGTCTACTTCGTTTGGGAGGAGCTATGCCCCAAGCCCCACCACCAACAGATGCCCCAGTTGTGGATACCGCCGAGCAGGTTTATATATCATCGCTGGCGTTGTTAAAAATGCTGAAACATGGTCGTGCTGGAGTCCCCATGGAAGTGATGGGTCTGATGTTAGGTGAATTTGTGGACGACTACACCGTGCAGGTAATTGATGTATTTGCAATGCCCCAAACGGGTACTGGAGTCTCAGTGGAAGCTGTGGATCCAGTTTTCCAAGCGAAAATGTTGGACATGCTCAAACAAACCGGACGTCCAGAAATGGTCGTTGGATGGTACCATTCGCATCCGGGTTTCGGATGCTGGTTGTCGGGAGTGGACATCAACACGCAGCAGTCTTTCGAAGCGCTCAGTGAGCGTGCCGTTGCTGTAGTCGTTGATCCTATTCAGTCAGTGAAGGGCAAAGTAGTGATTGACGCCTTCCGTCTAATCAATCCGAACATGTTAGTATTGGGTCAGGAGCCCCGACAGACCACATCGAATTTGGGTCATCTGCAGAAACCATCAGTGCAAGCTTTGATTCATGGACTGAATCGACATTACTATTCTATAAGCATTAATTACAGAAAGAATGAGTTGGAACAGAAGATGTTGCTGAACTTGCACAAAAAATCGTGGATGGATGGTCTCACACTGGCCGATTACAATGAGCATTCCTCGATCAATGAGAGTACAGTCGCCGAAATGTTGGAGTTGGCAAAGAACTACAACAAGGTAAGATTGGGCGGGATGTACCTCAACATACAAAGATTGTACCTTAATTTGTATTTCAGGCTCTGGAAGATGAAGAGAAAATGACACCCGAACAGTTGGCCATCAAAAATGTAGGCAAACAAGATCCTAAACGCCATCTCGAGGAGAAAGTTGACAAGGTCATGCAGAACAATATAGTCCAATGCTTAGGAGCCATGCTCGACACCATTGTGTTTAAATAATTCGTCTTGTTTCCACCTTAAGATTCAACTTATATTTATAAAAGTACTTTTCTAACATGGACTTCATTCATTACAGTCAATGCACTGCATTTATTTTAAATCAAAGAATCAGGGCCGAACCTTTTTTTGAAGAAAGAATTCATAATACTTTGTTTAACGCAAATATATAAACAAAGAGCTGCGATGTTAAAGCAAAAAGCGCTTGTTATCTTATTTTGGCGAGCCAATCAGAAAGACGCAGAAATGATAAACAATTGAAATTGCTTGTCAAAGTTAGGTTTGTTCTATTTAAGTTCTAGGTAAAAGTTGATTTTGAAGTGGCGGTTGTCCATAGTCTGTTCTTTTTGTCTTCATCAAGTCTTACCCGCGGTAGTTTAAACTAATCAAGGATTCGAGACTCACGCAGGTATGAAATGAAGAGACGTCAGGCAATGCCGTCAAGGTATGACACTGTGTTTCTTCAAGAGTTGCTATTTCTGTCCAGAGGGAGGTTAAGGGCGAACTATAGTTGGAATTGGAAGACAATGGACTTACGGCTAGATACAGTGATGAGTTTTATAAAACCCTCACTGCAAGTTGGGAGAGTCCTGTTATTGAAGAACAGATTTTACCACCCCGTAAAGAAGAGCTCGGCGCAGCTATAAGAAAGCTTAAAAACAATAAGGCCCTGATGGCTTACCAGCGGAGCTTTTAAAATACGATGGCGTTGTTATGGGTGGAAGCGTGCAATATGTCCCGTCTGCAATTGGTCCGTTTCGTTAAGTTTTGTTCCCCTCTGCTTTCGTCCGCAAACAGTGATCCCATGCCATTTACATCCTTAAACGAGGATTAGCTGGTTGAGATTTCCCTGGAATTCAAACTGCGCTTACTGCGGCTCTCAAGTAGTAGTACTATCTGATACATAAACACCAAACTGTGGAATTTACCGCCATTCCGCAGTTGGGTGTTTATGTTACAATATCCCGCTCTTAAACTTGTTCGTCCCGAACAAGCACGAAAATATTTTCACCATGATAGCGATGGAGACGATCCACACGGACAGCTTTCAGCACTTCACTATTTTATAGAGTCCTTCCCGTTGTAATTTAGGTGGCACGCCTTTTCGCCGATGAGGGTTGTATAGCCATACCAGATCTCCCTCCTGAAATCCTTTGGTGGTTGCCTGGACATCGTACCTTGTCTTCATGCGGTTAAGCTTATAGGAACATGGGGATCTGCTTATCCCGATCTCGCTGGAAGTCGCCAACAACCTTAGAAAGGTGTTGGTTTAAGGTTCTGTTGAAGCGTTTCACCATTCTTCTAATTGTGGATCAACCGGGGTTGTTCACGTCTTCTTAATCCCTAGCAGCTGCCATACTCCTTGAAAAATCTTCGACTCTAAGTTTCGACCTTAGTCTGAGTGCGGACAATCTGTTCTGCCACGGTTTAAGCTTCTTGGTTAGGGATTGCAAACGCTTCAGGCCTTTTATTGAAGTAGTCCAGTTTCTAGAAAGGGTCGTGCGACAACTGAAATCCTTTTAAAGGGGCTCCAGCGTTGTATTGATGCATCTTGACTTGGGTTTTAAATCTTGGGCCTTAGCTGGCTGCGCAAATAACGTATTTTTGGCACCCGTTTTCGACATCATCTCTTGCGTGGACCCAGTTAAAGTCTTCTCACATTTTTTTGAGTGTCTTGCAACTCCCTAAGCATTTCGTAGACTTTCGTTCTGGGTACCACAAGCTGCATTATGACTGATGTTCCATCGGATCTCCCATTTTCTCGAAATGCCATTTTGAACACGAAGTGAGTCTCACTTTGCCCAGTATGCCTTAAGTTCCGGACTCTTATTTAAAATCTGTTGCCAGTCCGGCTTTTACTCATGTTCCTTCCAGGCGAGTATCGGTTCGATATCCGAATCTTCCTGTTGAGCATTCGGGATCTCCCTTGCACTTCAGCCGCTAATAGGCTCAGCCCTCAATCGTTAAAACTAATTCCCTATATATTTTCCTCCTAACGTGCGCAATGTTTGCAATCAGCTTCGCAGGGCCGCCGGGAGAGAGCATCTGCGTTGGAGTGAGAAGTTCCCTGCAGCAACCACTTTAGCGACGAATGATCTGTACGCAACGCAGGATGAATTTCTGTCCATATAAGTACTTATAGAAGTGCTTTGTTGCCACGATCAAAGATAGGAGTTCCCAACTCTTTAAGCAATAGTTCCTCACCGGCTTAGAGAACACTTTACTGAAGTAGGAAAAAACTCTCCCTTCGATTGCTAGCGTCGGCATCTCCAATTCCAATGATGCATTCGTCTATTAATGCTAATAGGAAAGGGTGGGAGAAGGATAATCCTGTCATTAGTAGGACCTCTCCATGCACTTTCACTGTCGCTCCTGTTGCTGTTTTCAGACAGTAACTGCTAGTGTTGTGCAGCCAAGACAGACGCACGCTGTCCCTCCTTATAATAAAAGCGGTGGCACCGGTGTCGATGGTTGGCACTTATTATGACCGATAAAGGCTTCCACTGTTATACTCTCGTTTCCTATTTTGGTATGGGAGACTTGAATTGTGGTCTTGTGGTCATTGATTCCGGAAGGCAAATTCTGCCCCACGCTGGTCCTTACACTTTCCCCGACAGCTTGTTCTGCTTATTTGCATATGCAGGATGGATGTTTTTCCGGGTCATATGCTTCTTCGTCGCGCCTCCTAGTCCCATAATGTGGACAACTGCCTTGTCTAGGTGGAGCCGTGCAGTGTCTCTGTAGGTGCCCTAATTTGTTCCAGTTCCAGCAACGGATTTGACTTCTGTTAGCACTATTCCGTTCTACGACGTCTGTTCTTTGACATGACGTTCGACGGCTGTTATTTCTCTCAAGTGGTGGAACCCATGCGATGCCTATCCAGCCGCTTGCATTTTCATGGAAAATAGAATATTCTGGAGTCTTCTTTTTTGATTTTCTTGAGCTCCTCGGCCAGGTTCTCGAAGTTGACCTTGTCGAGTTGTATTTCATGCTTATCAAATGTTTGATTCATTGTGCAGAATCAATCCTCTTGAACTTGTTGTCGATTTCTTCTAATTTCGCTTCAAGAACAAATGTAAAATCCTCCACAGAAATCTTTTGGGCGGCGACAATGGGATTCTTCTGTTCTCCTAGACCATTATTTTGCTCTTCGAACTTAGAATCCATAGAATTCTTCTGTTGTTCTAAAGCATTCCCTCTGTTCATCCGATTTTGAATCTAGAGACCCCCTCTGAACGTAGAGTGATTCAAATTTCTGATCGAACTTGGGAAGAAGTAATTCCATCCTAGCACTCATATTAATGCCTGTACTTACTTGTTCTTCTGCTACGTCTACAAAAATTGATTTGGGGTTTTCTCCTTCGCTTTCAACAGCTTCCTGCAGCCGAAGCACCAGGTCACTTTTCCCTCCATCTGTGGAGAGATTTCGTTTTTCCAGTTCAGCTTTTAACTGCGGTATGCTGAGCTGTAGTAATGGCAATGTGCGGCCCACTTTTGTTTTCCTATTTAGTTCTCTGTATAACATAATTTACTTACACACTGAATACGCTTTATCTCACTTCTGAACACAAAACAGAGCGCCATCTATCAGAAACATGTTGCGGTCACCTGGGGAGGAAAAAAAATGTCGGTGTTAGAAATAGATTATATGGTTGAGAACCCAAACAAAATACTCCCTGCCGAAATTCCGATAAATGTCCTCGAGTGGTACACAAATTGCGGCGAGACGAGCTGTACAGAACGACTGAAATGGTACAAATTATATAAATAAAAACAAAAAAAAAACGAATAATTACCTCCAATAGTAATCGCCGTCGTTTATAGTTTCATTTGTTTTGTTTGTCTCCTTTTCTTTTTATTCTGACATTTGTTAGAAGTTCGAATTCGAAGTACCAAAGAACTTTGCACAAAACTAATTGGTACTAGAATGGTAGGAGAAGAAAGGGTATAGCAATACGATATACGACCGGATAAAATATTTACGATCCGTTATTAAGAGTAGGTAATTGAAATGAGATTAATATTTCATTGGTTCTCTTCAAATAACAGCAAAGCAAGCAATACTAACTAAAATAAAACGGAACGATCATCCGATCGATGGAGAAAATAAGTCGAAAGAATAAAATGAGATTACGATGTATGATCTGAAAACAAAGGATAGTCGATTGGCGTGAGTTTAAAACAGACATTTGTACAGTGCAGTTCTCTACAAGAGACTTTTTTTTAAAAAAAAGGACGTGCAATATGTATAACTATAAAGACCTTTTTTTGTAAAAGAAAGGCAGTGTTCCTTGTGTTAATAAGTATTTCGGTGAATATCAGAAAAATTTTTAATAAAATATAAAAAGAATTTTGAAACCATTAATTGTGAAAGGGGTAAGTGAGAAATTAAAACAAGTTTTTTTTTACGGTTGGTGACGTGGTAAATTTTAGGGAAATTGATTGTTCAGTATTGGCAGTTAGTTTGCCGGTCCAGAATTTGGCGGTCAGGTCAGTAGGAATCCCATGCCCGTGGCCGCCGAAAGTTTTCTTTTGTTGGTACACCTACATATAAATATGTACACGCCATCCGAATCGTACCGAAATACATAGACATACCTACATATTCAATAAGGAAACGGAGGCCTGAATGACTTTGTGGTGTCAGCGGAGCCTCATCTAAAGAACCGCACCGGAGTAATCCACGTCATCCACCAACCAACAGTATATACGGGCACGAGAACGCGCAAAATAAATAAAAATTTCTTTAACAAATAAAAAAAAAATAAAAAAAATTTTTTTGATATAAATTATATTACATATATACAATTATACATATCATATTATCATTATTCCCGTGCACCCCATACAGTCAAGGGTAAAAGTGCACGTGAGCAGTCATTACAAAAAAAAAAATAATTTGTTAGACAGAAATTCTTTGTCAGTAAAGTAGGAGAACAGTGGCTGTTAGAATTATTGCACGCATGCAAAAAAAAAGGAAAGTATATTTAAATTGTTATTTAATCGTCGGACAGTTGTCCTTGTTAGTTTAGAAAATTTTGGCGTGATTTTTCTAATATTTTTTTATTGTTCATTTTCCTTTATTTCTTTGGTTTTGTTGTGATAAGTTTTGTTTCCCTCGCTCGTGAGGTAATTCGGGTAAATTTCACATTTATATTTATTAATATATTTTATTTGGCCCCTAAACAGAGCTCTATTTAGGTAGGAAAATTTCATTTGGGTGGAATCTACTGGGGAGAACAAAAATGTAGTACCCCATCTTGTATGCGATGAACGGGGAAGCGAGAAACAAGACTTAAATAAGTTTGCTTCTATTGGTTTTTTTTGGAATTTTGTTTTCTTCATTTTGTTTGCTTAAAATTTTTTTTTATAGATTCAGTTAGTATTGCTTTACTAGGTTAAAGTTTGATTTATTAGCTTTAAGTCTTAAATATTAATGTTAGCCATTCGCTTTATAAATAAAAGAAAAATTTGTTAGTCACGCCATATGGGTCGAAAACTATTTTTGTTTTGATTTTTGCTCACGAAACGGCTATGGCTTCCTAGGTTGAGACGTCGAGGGGTGCGGTAAGGTTTGCTACGGTCCTTTCGGCGAAAATGGGCCGATAATTGGCGACGGCTTCAAAATTGGGGAAGTTTTAAAACCGGCCGAAAACTTCCAGGAAGGGAGGGAACTGGCCAGGCTGCAATAACATCAGCAGTCCCCTCAGTGCGGTGGAAGTCCGTCCGCTTTCATATGGTAAGGTAAGATCTGGCATGTTTATGTTTTGTAGTAGGTTCGTTAAGTGTGTAGGACAAGAACCACCCCATCCGGCGAGCAGAGCCGTGCTACGCTAGCATGCCACGCTCCTCGCACTTAACTCTCCATCTCCTTCTGATTCCGCTTCCTTCCTTAAGTCCCATCCACATCACTTCTCCTTTTTATTAATCTCTTCCCAACGCCCTCTGTTGTCCGAATATAGACCTATTACAAATGGCGCCCGGCTAGCTCAGGCGGTAGAGCATGAGACTCTTAATCTCAGGGTCGTGGGTTCGAGCCCCACGTTGGGCGCCATTTGTAATAGGTCTATATTCGGACAACAGAGGGCGTTGGGAAGAGATTAATAAAAAGGAGAAGTGATGTGGATGGGACTTAAGGAAGGAAGCGGAATCAGAAGGAGATGGAGAGTTAAGTGCGAGGAGCGTGGCATGCTAGCGTAGCACGGCTCTGCTCGCCGGATGGGGTGGTTCTTGTCCTACACACTTAACGAACCTACTACAAAACATAAACATGCCAGATCTTACCTTACCATATGAAAGCGGACGGACTTCCACCGCACTGAGGGGACTGCTGATGTTATTGCAGCCTGGCCAGTTCCCTCCCTTCCTGGAAGTTTTCGGCCGGTTTTAAAACTTCCCCAATTTTGAAGCCGTCGCCAATTATCGGCCCATTTTCGCCGAAAGGACCGTAGCAAACCTTACCGCACCCCTCGACGTCTCAACCTAGGAAGCCATAGCCGTTTCGTGAGCAAAAATCAAAACAAAAATAGTTTTCGACCCATATGGCGTGACTAACAAATTTTTCTTTTATTTATAAAGCGAATGGCTAACATTAATATTTAAGACTTAAAGCTAATAAATCAAACTTTAACCTAGTAAAGCAATACTAACTGAATCTATAAAAAAAAAATTTAAGCAAACAAAATGAAGAAAACAAAATTCCAAAAAAAACCAATAGAAGCAAACTTATTTAAGTCTTGTTTCTCGCTTCCCCGTTCATCGCATACAAGATGGGGTACTAAATTTTTGTTCTCCCCAGTAGATTCCACCCAAATGAAATTTTCCTACCTAAATAGAGCTCTGTTTAGGGGCCAAATAAAATATATTAATAAATATAAATGTGAAATTTACCCGAATTACCTCACGAGCGAGGGAAACAAAACTTATCACAACAAAACCAAAGAAATAAAGGAAAATGAACAATAAAAAAATATTAGAAAAATCACGCCAAAATTTTCTAAACTAACAAGGACAACTGTCCGACGATTAAATAACAATTTAAATATACTTTCCTTTTTTTTTGCATGCGTGCAATAATTCTAACAGCCACTGTTCTCCTACTTTACTGACAAAGAATTTCTGTCTAACAAATTATTTTTTTTTTTGTAATGACTGCTCACGTGCACTTTTACCCTTGACTGTATGGGGTGCACGGGAATAATGATAATATGATATGTATAATTGTATATATGTAATATAATTTATATCAAAAAAATTTTTTTTATTTTTTTTTTATTTGTTAAAGAAATTTTTATTTATTTTGCGCGTTCTCGTGCCCGTATATACTGTTGGTTGGTGGATGACGTGGATTACTCCGGTGCGGTTCTTTAGATGAGGCTCCGCTGACACCACAAAGTCATTCAGGCCTCCGTTTCCTTATTGAATATGTAGGTATGTCTATGTATTTCGGTACGATTCGGATGGCGTGTACATATTTATATGTAGGTGTACCAACAAAAGAAAACTTTCGGCGGCCACGGGCATGGGATTCCTACTGACCTGACCGCCAAATTCTGGACCGGCAAACTAACTGCCAATACTGAACAATCAATTTCCCTAAAATTTACCACGTCACCAACCGTAAAAAAAAACTTGTTTTAATTTCTCACTTACCCCTTTCACAATTAATGGTTTCAAAATTCTTTTTATATTTTATTAAAATTTTTTCTGATATTCACCGAAATACTTATTAACACAAGGAACACTGCCTTTCTTTTACAAAAAAAGGTCTTTATAGTTATACATATTGCACGTCCTTTTTTTTAAAAAAAAAAGTCTCTTGTAGAGAACTGCACTGTACAAATGTCTGTTTTAAACTCACGCCAATCGACTATCCTTTGTTTTCAGATCATACATCGTAATCTCATTTTATTCTTTCGACTTATTTTCTCCATCGATCGGATGATCGTTCCGTTTTATTTTAGTTAGTATTGCTTGCTTTGCTGTTATTTGAAGAGAACCAATGAAATATTAATCTCATTTCAATTACCTACTCTTAATAACGGATCGTAAATATTTTATCCGGTCGTATATCGTATTGCTATACCCTTTCTTCTCCTACCATTCTAGTACCAATTAGTTTTGTGCAAAGTTCTTTGGTACTTCGAATTCGAACTTCTAACAAATGTCAGAATAAAAAGAAAAGGAGACAAACAAAACAAATGAAACTATAAACGACGGCGATTACTATTGGAGGTAATTATTCGTTTTTTTTTTGTTTTTATTTATATAATTTGTACCATTTCAGTCGTTCTGTACAGCTCGTCTCGCCGCAATTTGTGTACCACTCGAGGACATTTATCGGAATTTCGGCAGGGAGTATTTTGTTTGGGTTCTCAACCATATAATCTATTTCTAACACCGACATTTTTTTTCCTCCCCAGGTGACCGCAACAAACATTACTACTTAAGAGCAGCCGTTTGCGCAGTTTGAATTCCATCTAAATTTCAGTATCCCTATAGGGGGAAATTCTTTTATGCTCGAACTCAATTATATAATGGTTGTAGATTTGGTTTGATTAAAGTATCAAAATTTAACTTTTCTCATAAAAAATATCGAAAAAAGGATTCAAAAGTGTTCCGGTGCATGTAGATTTTAAGTTTTTGGATTTTTGGGTTTGAATTTTTTTTTGGATTTAAAAACAAAAAAATGGAAATTTGAAAAGGTGAGTGTGAAGTTTTGTAGTGTACCTTAACGAATTTAATGCCTTCACGAATGTGTTAATTTGAAAAGTCGCTTCGTTGAGAAAGATGAAGAAGTAACTCACTGGGATATATATTACAGAAAATATATGGTGTCGCAGGAGCACCCAAGACATTGAACTTTTGAACAGCGGCGAAGTGGTGCGGTTTAAAGCTATGAATGGCAGTAATGAAAAATATAGGGAAAACGAGGAGATACTGAATAAGATATTTGGTTGTGTAACGAAGGAAATACTAAATAAGAGTTTTGATTGTTGATTAAAAGCGTAGATTCGAAATTGAATTGTTATATTAAATAAGTCAATTACTAGAATAATAATGGAGAACAAAGACAGTGATAGAGAACTAATAAAGATTAATTAAATAGAATACAGTTTTATCTTTTCCATTCCTATCCTGGATGCTACAATTGTTTTGTCTGTTTTGCAACTCTCTGCAGTGTGTAGACCTGGCCCATACTAATACCGCGGCAATTCGTGATTCACCAACTGTAGGGTATGCCTATTCAACTAAGGAGTAGTTGCTGCAATAGCTTAAATGGTGGAGCATGTACGATGTGCTTATCAATTTCTTTTGCAATCACTTTTCGAAAATCTCGATTTCACAGCAAGATATACACTTACTTGCATTAAGCCTAAAATGTTTTCGTTTCTCGATAAACATTTTGACGCGTTTTTTGGTTTCGTGAGAAAAGAAATCTTTTTAACAATAAATGCCAGTGTTTTATATTGTTCGGTAAAAAATAAATTTAGCGAACAATAATATACATGTAATTTTGCTTCCTTCGGACAGAAAAAAAAACAATAGTATATTCTTGTTTCTGTTTTCTTCAGCGGAAAATAAATTTCTTGACCAGTAGCATATTTTTTTTATACTTCATTCTACGGATAAAAAAACAAGTGAAGAATAATAAATATTTAATTTTGTTGGTGGAACCGATTAGGAGAAGAGAATAACGAAGCCGAAACAGACAGCCTGGCAGAAGTAATTTTGCTGATTGCTGAAAACCTGTAAAAACAAAGATCAAGAAAATAAAAACAATTTTTCTCAATGAATTTTCTTTTTGTTTATTTAAAATTATTTAACAACAATGAATACGGATATATACATAAGCTTTTCTAATATTTTGTTTTTCAACAACAACAGCGCAAATGTAACATTAATACTATTAAAAAAAAATCAATCTGCTTTTTATTTCGATTGGTCTGATCATATACGAAGAGCATATTACAAAAAACCCAATCGAAAACAACATTAGTGTATTGTGTGTTTGGTTATTGAGTCGGACTTAAGGTTATGTTAGGTCAGGCAAAGGGCATACTGAATGCGTCCAATGAAAGGGAATCGAGAAATGTCAAAAATCGTATTGGTCTGACATTTCCTTCCTGATCTGGCGTTTGGTGAAGCATAGATAAACAAAGCAGTATTATTCTCAGCAATTTGTTATTACTTATTTCATACTTTATTAAGTACATATTATATGTGGCAATTATCGCTATTTTTTTTTTTTAATAGAACATGATAACCACTCGTCAGGAATTTTTATCGCAAAGCTGTGGAAATAGACACTAATATTTTTTATTTACCCCATTTGTTGTTTATGTTGTTTTAACAACTGAGGGAATTTATATTATTATCTTGTTATCATAACTATAAATAAAAAAATGGGCGGAATAGTGTGGCGCGAGCTCTTCCCTACAAAGCTAACATGTTTGATTTTCATCTTTTACATGTCATTGTTTATTAGTCAAGGTAAGTGTATTTTGTAAAATATGCTATTTGGCAAGAATACACTTACTTTCTTTGTAGGTATCTTGGTAACTGCTTCACAAGAATCTAACAATTCGTATAGCTACAACACTGTGACAGTGGTACTCTTGACAGAGGTGTTGAAACTAATTGTTTCCACTGTACTCTATTGTAGAGAGTAAGTTTGTATTTTAATACCCATTCAATAGTGAATCTGAAATGTATTTCCTTTGAAGGAATACCCTAAAATCGCTGGTGAGAGATGTGAAAAAGGATGTCAACGTAATGATACTGTACTTTGTGCCGGCATTTCTTTATTGTTTGTACAACAATTTGGCATTTGTTAATCTATCAACATTTGATCCAACGACTTACTATTTGCTGCTGCAGTTGCGAGTGGTTATTACAGGTATACTCTTTCAGGTGGGTTTTCGGTTTTAGGTTAGTCATTTACGAAAACAGCAAGATATTCTTATCGCTGCTGAGGTAAAAAAAATTGTGATTGTGTAATCTTGAATGAAAGAGTTGACAATGTTAGCATAAAAAAAATACCTAAGAGATTTGGTCGATTTTGTGCACACTTCCTTGCGTCCTCTCCTTTTTGTTAACTTAACACAATCATCAGTCATGAATACCAAACATCCGACCGAGATGTTTGTTCTTTTTAATCAGCCTTTCCTTTTTGCTTATCTTCAAATAATCGGCGCCATTTTTATTCCCTATTCTAAGGGTATATTAATTTTGACGCATAGTTTGTAACATACCTTAATATTGCCCGTAGACCCCTAAAAGTTACTATATTTATGATCAGCATCGATAGTAATGTCGATCTAGCCATGTCCGTCCGTCCGTCTGTCGGCAAAAATTAGGTCTTTAAACTGGACCTAGAGAGCTGAAATTTTAACCATATACTCTCTAGGGTCCCGAAATAATCAAGTTTATGAATTTTTGAAATCCGCCCACAGACACGCCTACAAACTGAAAAAAACAAAATTTTGGAAAAAATCGAATTTTGAACTAGAAAGCTGAAATTTTTTATATATGATCTATGACTCCTAAAACTGCTCGAGATATAAAATTTTCAAAATCCGCCCACTGACACGCCCACAAAAAAATAAAACAATTTTATTGAAAAACCAAAATTTGATCTAGGGAGCTGAAATTTTTAATATATACTCTCTAGGGGCCCTTTAAGCTCATGTGTAAATATTTTCAAAATCCGCCTACTGACACGCCCACAATTTAAAATATGTAAAACTTTTTTTGAAAATCCAAAGTTTGAGCTAGGGAGCTGAAATTTATAATATATACTCTCTAGGGGGCCCTTTATGCTCATGTGTAAATATTTTCAAAATCCGCCCACTGACACGCCCACACTTTAAAAAAAAAACTTTTTTGAAAATCCAAAGTTTGAGCTAGGGAGCTGAAATTTATAATATATACTCTCTAGGGGTCCTCTATGCTCATGTGTTAATTTTTTTTAAATCCGCTTACTGACACGCCCACAATTAAATAAAATAATTTTATTGAAAAACCAAAGTTTGAGCTAGGGCACATTTTTTTTACAAAAGCTTCGTTTTTGTTTGATAAAATCTTTTAAATGTTGTATAACAGAATATGTAGAGCGTTCTTAACAATTCAACCATACTTAGACTTTTGTCACGCCCACTTATGAGGGATAGGAATAAGAATAGGGTATCAAACAGTTCGCCCAAGCCCCTATGTTTCGTTTAGTATTTGTTTGTGAATTCGAAACACTAAGACCTAATGGCCCATTGTACTTCACACACAGCTGCACGTTAGCCATTTTTTTAACGATGTGGCCTGGCTTTGATTTACTCATATAGGCCTAAACTCCTTACTCTGATAGTTTTAAGACATTCGTGAGATGTGAATATTCGGAGAATTATTCGTGCTCATGATGGCGTAGTTTTGCTGTTAAACAGAGCTGTGAGCATAGCACCTCCTTCTTTGTCAAATTTAACCTGCCTTCTAAGTATCACACATTTTCTGGCCTCAACAAAGAACTACAAGAAAGATAAATAGAGCAAAACTTCCATAGCTGCATACAGAGTAACTTCATCTCACCTGTAATGCATAGACAAGCAGTGTTAAAGACAAAGCAGATGTCTCCTGAGGATCCACAAAGGTTGTCCTGTGGATCCTTAGCGTTGGATTTGGAAATTTAGTGCTAGGTCATCAAACAAACTGAGTTGAATCTCTGATGTCAAGTTTAGATAGAGGCAACTTTTTATTCTATCTTTATCACTAAATCCGCCGGCGGCGGTGTGTTTAACGTAAGGATCTAATCTCTCCTTACAATGTGTGCCATTTTTCATACGCAGGATCTAAAATTTCCCCGGGGGATTTAATGATAGGGTTCTATGTTTGTTAAAACTGTTTGTTCGACTTTTATGAATCATTAGTGACCGTATCTCTATCTGTAAATATAAAGATTGCCTTAAACTGAAGTATTTTATGTCCTTTCAGATAATATTCAAAAAATATCTAACTGGACGACAATGGTTATCACTTATTCTCCTTACGCTAGGCTGCATGCTAAAACAATTCAATTTCAACACAGATCCTTCGGACAAATCAACACATCATCCGAACAGTGCTATCGCATCGAACCCCAACGAGGGAGAATCAGCATCAAAAATTGCCGGCAAAAACATCACCGGCTTTGATTTGAGCATTAGTGCAGTTTGGATTCTAACACAGACAATCTGTTCCTGCCTAGCAGGCGTCTACAATGAGTACCTTCTTAAGGACAAGGGCGTCGACGTGAACATCTTCGTACAAAATGTATTTATGTACGTGGACTCAATTGTTTGCAACACCGGCATTCTGATGTTACGCGGGGAACTGGTTGATTCCTTTACACTCACCAATCTACAAGCGGTTTTTCGGTTTAATGTGCTTGTAATAATTGTTAACAATGCAGCCATAGGCATTGTCACGAGTTTCTTTCTGAAGTATATGAACTCAATTTTAAAAACCTTCGCCAGTGCCTTAGAATTGCTATTTACTGCAGTACTGTGCTATTTTCTCTTTTCTATACCAATCTATATCAACACTGCGCTGGCGATTGCCGTTGTTTCGTTTGCCATTTATTTGTATTCACAAAGTCCCGTCGTAAACTTAGGTAAATTACGGTCGACAAGCTCGTCCACATCGGCAAGTCGAAAACTATTAGATCCGGAGACCGATCTAGAAATGGAAGCGGTCTAGCTAAATTTGTTTTTATGTAAATATATTTATTAGGTCGAGACGATAATAAAGACACTTTATTTTTATAAAACATAGCAAAAGGTTTGTTATTACTTGTAATAGTTAACATTATGCGTCCTATTGAGAGTATGTCCTAGATAACTTCTTTCCTAAAGGATTTCTCATATTCACACTTGTGGAAGTTGTGGCGTTCACGGCAAGTTTGCAAATGGGTTTGCATGGTCCCTTTCGCAACAAAGTGGCAAGCATTGTATATGCAAACTTCCATTGGAGGTCCGCGGTAGTTCTTTTGGCACTTCAAAACGTGACTGGGCAATCTGAATGTAACGATTCGATGAGCACTGTTAAAGGGGCAAATAGAGTATTCGTTGGGATCCGTCATCTGTAAAAAAAAAACAATTTCAAGGTACGTTTAGAAGAATTTGCGAAGTGCTTACATTGCAACTTTGTCCTGCTTAGTATTTGATATTCACAAAGAAATCGAATTAAAAATACGCTGCACGCTGCTCTACGCGAGTTCGTGTTATTTGGTGCACAGATTAATGAATAACTCTAATAATATTAATTCAATAATCGTGTTAATTCTTAATTCGCATGCCGTGAACTATTAGGTAGGTATGTTTGCTTCATAGTACGTTTACGCCGACTCGAAATTCCATTTCACCGTTCATACCGAACGGAGATCATTTCATATGACAGGAACGGTCAAAAACTGTTTGCGCGCGTCTTTTAAAAATGAGGTGGTTGCCCTAAATTATTTACTTTATTAATAAACTAACTAAGTGACTTGATTTGAATTTGTGTCTGTCCACTTTTTCCTTTTTTTGTATATTTTTCGTTCCATCTTTGTCGCTATTTGAATAAATATTTTGGAGCTGTTTGTTTGCAATAGAGCATATCGCGAGGTTTTTTCTTTCGGAAGTGCCGAAATTCTTGTTTATTTAGACGTCAACAAAAATTGAAAAATCGGAAAAATCTACAAACAAACAAGAGACGAGTTTTGCGCGAATGTTATGTAAAGCGTGTAAAATAAAGCGAATTATAATAAAAAAAACTACAGAATTAAAAAGGGGTATCCAAATGGCTGAAAGGTGTTCAGCAAGAACCGTGCAGCGAGATGATTTCTTATGCGCATGGTAACGGTGTATTAGTAGTGTATTCGCTTACTGCATGGAAGGTCGTGCGTTCGAATCCCGGCCAAGTCAATTACTTTATATCGAATACATGAAATCGTAATCTTCCTAAGCAACTTAGCAACCCGTGGAGAAAAACCCTATAACTGCACCCAGACACTTCTTTCCTATCTCTCTATTCTTAATATCCAGACCAGAATGGAATGATTAAAGAAACAAAAATGGACCGAATAGAATGAGCCATTTGTCTCTTGACCAGCGTTGCCACTTAGTTCAAGAACAAGTACAACATTTAGTACTTACAATTAATATATTTTGTCTATTACTGAACTCACATGTGGGGTAATAGTCCACTAAAGCACTAAAACAAAAACATACACAAAAATACAAATATGAGAAACATTACGAAAATATAATTTCAGTTCACAAAAACAAGTAATACAAATTCCATTAAACTTTTTCTAAGCGGAAATCTTGCAACCTTATTATTGTTGTCAAAAATCAATTATTGATAAACGACAAAATTTATTAATCGATCAATATTTTGGTACTATGAATGTCAATTAACAAATTATTCATCCATTCTGAACACTGGCAAGCAATAGATCGATGGAGCATTTCGTAAAGCTATCTCTTTCTGAAGTGCCGAATTTCTTTCTTAAACGTCAAGAAAAAATTGAAGCATACAATTTCAGTAATTTTTAGAAATTGTATGAAAAATGATTGGGATTGTTAATAAAGTGTATATTTAGGTGAAATCAAATGATCATCTGACGTTTATGTTATTCAAATCTGTTATCTCTGGTTTGTTCGTTTTGCTTAAGTCACAATTTAGTTTCAATTTTGTTGTTAGTTGTTTTGTTTAAGCTCATTCATTTTGTGACTTTTTGTTCATAAGATTTATGGAAGTGAAGTTCTAGTGATTGTATCTATTCAATACATATTATTTTATTTTTCCAAAAAGCAATTCTACTCACGACATTTCGTTTTAAATATTTTCTTTTATAAACAAAAACACCGAATGAACTCTCAAAATTTATTTGTCAGTGACGAATTTCTGATTGAGTGAACATTTTAAAGCTATCAATATTTTCGACAACCAAAATAATACATATCAGAAAATGCCCTATTTAAGTCTCCATAGCTGCGTTTTTTAACGAAGTACCCAATACAGTAATATACAACTTTCGCTCAGAAAAAGCATAATATATTTTTTATTACTAAGATATTGTTATTATTTTTATGAATAAAATTATGTTCTCGTGTTGTTATTATGTTAAATATGTTGAATCGAAGGAAAAAAGTAAAACAATAAATAGGTATGTTGTCCTTTCGAGTAAGGATTTAGTACAAGTTCAATAAACATATAATAAAAAAATAATTAACTTAAAACAACACACATAAAAACACTAAAAAAGACAACTAATTTGCAATAAATGCTCACCCAGATCCAGATGTGACTGTCAAATTTATTTATTTTTTTTGTTTTTCCCCTGACAAATGTCAGAAAAAAAATGGAGGGTAAACAAACAAACTCGTTTAGCAGTAATAGGCGGGAAAATACTAGGAATCAGCAAACAAAAGTAAGTTTTTTTTATTAATAATCAATTGACGAATGGTAATGTTGGAAAACGCCCTCTGGATTGTGGTAGACGAATTCGGATATAGACATCGGTAGCTGTCATCCACAAAAAAATACATATATCTTGCGTGAAATCTTTGGGTAAACATTTAATTTAACATTTCCTCATTTATTCTTTTGCTATTTTCTTAGAGGTAAGTGGGCTTTGTGTATTTTATTAGTGTATATATTGTTACATCCAGGGTAGGATTCGAAAAGATAAAACGTAATTCTATTTAATTAATCTTTATTAGTTCTCTATCAATGTCTTTTACTTCTTGGTTAGTATTCTAATAATTCACTTATTTAATTCAACAATTCACTTTCACAATTAATCACTTTAAATACACAAACACTTTTCTCTTACTGGATACTTATACTTTTTCTCTATACTTTTCACTACTGTCATCTATCGTACTTCTTTATCGCGGTTCACAACTCGAATGTCTTGGGTGCTCCTGCGACATCTATTTATATCTCCTAGTGACACCTCTCGAAATTTCCAGATTCGTTGAGAAGGTTCGTTAAGTTCAGAAGGTTCGAGAACAACATACCAAGTTATACCACAGCTACTCAAACTGCTATTCCAATGCTGCCAAAATCGGTAATATGACCACTTTCTACTAGATGGCGTAGTTGACTAATTAATGCTGAATGACACAGTTCAAGCAAACATGCAACAATATCCCCCTCTTAAACTTGTTCGTCCCGAACAAGCACGTCAATATTTTCCCCATGGTAGCGATGGAGACGATCCAGATGGACAACTTTCAGTTTGCCTCTTCCTCGCTGGATCCGGTAGACAACATCGTTGATACGCTTCACTATCTTATAGGGTCCTTCCCAATCCTGCTGTAGTTTAGGTGACATACATTTTCGGCGATGAGGGTTGTATAGCCATACCAGATCTCCTTCCTGGAATCCTGTGGTGGTTGCTTTTGTGTCGTACCTCGTCTTCATGCGGTCGCTGGATATCGGATGAATATTTCGGTGGACTTTAGTACCCGGTACACACTTTCCAACCACCTTGCTTCAATTTGACGCTTTTGTGTTCAGCATTAAGAACTCGTACGGGAACAATATTGTTCTTCTGCTCGACAAGCACTTTTCCAACCACGCAGTTTCGGTAGTGGTTGTCTTTTGGCTCAACTAGAGAGAATCGGTGGCTCATAGGATCACCTTCCAGCTTTGTCCGAATTATTGTCTCTGAAGAAGGTGGTAGGACCTCGTCCTCACTATTGACTGTCCTCAGGGATGCGGCGTTCTCTTTCCCGTACACCATCGGAATCTCTACGTTTCGATACTTGAGTACTTGCATACCAAAGTCCAATACGACATCATTCGCCTTCATGAAATCGATTCCAATGATGCATTCGTCACATATATCAGCTACTAAGAAAGCGTGGGAGAATGCTAATCCTGCCAAATTTATTGTTAGCATGATATCTCCGTACACTTTCGCTGTCGCTCCTGTTGCTGTTTTCAGACAGTAACTGCTGGTGTTGTGCAACCATAACTGACGGACGATGTCCCTCCTTATAATGGAAGCGGTGGCACCGGTGTCGATGGCTGCCACGCACTTATTTTGACCGATATAGGCTTCCACTGTTAAACTCTGGTTTCCTTGTTTGGTTTGGGAGACTTGAATTGTGGTCCTGGAGTCGTCGATTCCGGAAAACCACTTCTGCTCCGAGAAGCTGCCCCTTACACGTTTCCCGATTGCTGGTTCTGCGAAGCTATATCTGCCAGATGCTTCTTCGTTGCGCCTGCTAGGCCCGCAATGTGGACAACTGCCTTGTCTGGGTGGAGCTCTGCACTGTCTCTGTAGGTGCCCCATTTTGTTGCAGTTCCAGCAGCGCATTTGACCTCTGTTATCTCTGGTCCGGTCTACGATGTCCGCTCTTTGGCATGAACATTCAACGGCTGTCATTTCCCTTACGCGGTGGAACACATGCGATGCCTGATCAGCAGCTTGCATTGTCAAGGCAAATGCTAGGGCCTCAGCGAGAGTTCTCTTTCCAGCCATTCTTACGGCCATTTGCAGTTGTCTATCTTCAATGGCTTGGATAAACGCCTCCACAGCCATTTCATTGATGAGAACCTCACCAGCATTAGGATATGACAAATGTACCAGACGTTCGATATCTGCTTGCAGCTGTTGAAGTGTTTCTCCCCGCTTCTGGACTCTACTGCGTAGCTGGACCCTGTACACTTGCTGCATATGCTCATCACCGAAGCGCATCTCTATAGCCTTGACCAGGGCGTCGTAGTCGTGTTGCTTCTCTTCTGAGATGGTTTGGAGTAACTCCGCAGCTGTACCTCTTAGTGCGAGCGTTAACGCAATCGACTTTTCCTCGTTGTCCCAGCTGTTCGCCATTGCAGCTGCTTCAAACTGTTTTTTATAAATTGGCCATGATGTTTGACCGTCGAAAACAGGAGGCTGCATCTCTTTCCTTCTCGGGCAGTCCGCAGAATTTTCTCGAGCCTTCTGCTTCTTCACTTTCTCCAGCTCTCAAGCCAAGTTATCGAAGTTTGTTTCATGCTTGCAAAACGTCTGATGGATTTCGTCGAATTTAGTTTCAACCTTCTCGAACTTGTGGTCAATTTCTTCGAGTTTTCCTTCGAGAACATTTTTAAAATCTTCCACAGCGCTCTTTTGGGCGGCAACTATGGAATTCTTTTGTTCTTCGAATTTAGAGTCCATTGACTCCAATTTCGAATCCAGAGAATTCTTCTGTTCATTAAATTTAGAGTCCATTGATTCCAATTTGGAATCTAGAGAATTCTTCTGTTGTTCTAGAGAATTCTTTTGTTCATCAAATTTAGAGTCCATTGATTGCAATTTGGAATCTAGAGAATTCTTTTGTTCATCAAATTTAGAGTCCATTGATTGCAGTTTGGAATCTAGAGAATTTGTCTGTTGTTCTAGAGAATTCTTCTGTTCATCTAGCTTAAAGTCCATACAGTCGAATTTCTGATCGAACTTGGCCAGAAGTAGTTCCATCATAGCAGTCATATCAACGGCTGTACTTACTTGTTCTTCTGCTACGTCGAACAAAACGGACTTGGGATTTTCTCCTTCGTTTTCAACAGCTTCCTGCAGTCGAAGCACCAGATCACTTTTTCCTCCAGCTGTGGAGAGATTCCGCTTTTCTAGCTCAGCTTTCAACTGCGGTATACTGAACTGTAATAATTTCAATGTGCGGCCCATTTTTGTTTTCCTTTTTTTTTTTTTTTAAACTAATTCACTTCACTTTAATTTCACACTGAATACGTTTTATTCCACTTCTGACACCAATGTTACATCCAGGCTAGGATTCGAAAAGATAAAACGTAATTCTATTTAATTAATCTTTATTAGTTCTCTATCAATGTCTTTTACTTCTTGGTTAGTATTCTAATAATTCACTTATTTAATTCAACAATTCACTTTCACAATTAATCACTTTAAATACACAAACACTTTTCTCTTACTGGATACTTATACTTTTTCTCTATACTTTTCACTACTGTCATCTATCGTACTTTTTTATCGCGGTTCACAACTCGAATGTCTTGGGTGCTCCTGCGACATCTATTTATATCTCCTAGTGACACCTCTCGAAATTTCCAGATTCGTTGAGAGGGTTCGTTAAGTTCAGAAGGTTCGAGAACAACATACCAAGTTATACCACAGCTACTCAAACTGCTATTCCAATGCTGCCAAAATCGGTAATATGGCCACTTTCTACTAGATGGCGTAGTTGACTAATTAATGCTGAATGACACAGTTCAAGCAAACATGCAACAATATCTATATTATGTTTGAATTACAGGTGATTGAGAATGAATAATAAAGAGGAACTAGTCAAAGAAATCAAAATTTCGTTGTACGATGTAGTGCAGTATTTTGATGGAATGAAGAGATCTCTTCGAGACGGTGAGGAAATTTTCAAAGCCGGCTGGATCTATGCGATTGGTATATCACCGCCTCCATCAGTGGATCAACTGACGGGGCTTATAGTCACAGCCTTGACTTCAAAGCCCCACGAAGTAAAGCTGAAAAAAATAAGTGAGCAGAGTAAATTTTGGGTATGCACTTACACCTGCAAGGCCGGTGAAGGAAACAAGTGCAAACACATAGCTGCATGCCTGATTCGGATAATTAGGTTGATATATTCTTTCGTATACATAATTCCCATTTGATGCCAATATAATATTTTTTTTGTTTAGAGAACCGAGGCTAGAGATGATTAGCTGTACGGAACTACTATTTCTCACTTTTCTGTATTAATTTTTTTATGATTTAATGATTTTTTAATTTAAGTTTCTACAAAAACACTTATGGGCCATTTACACGGTCACACATTCCTAACATGTAAGATTAAAGGGATGCTAAATACTAAATATCCGTGTGACTGAAAGGGACAGCATTACCTAACATGCAAAAAAACGTGACACGTATTCAGGTCGGCCATCTTGTTTACGTGGTAGGAATTATGGGAAAGCTATGCATGTTGATATTTTTATAGCGATGGCTTACGAAATTTCGATTTCCTATAAAACAAAATGGGCGCTGCTAACATATGTTTTAATCGCCATAATACATTTTTGACATTTCTCTGCTTCACATCGCCGATTGGACCTACTCAAGATGGAAAACATAATATTTTGCTTCGTTATGGTGGATTTACAACATCACGCACGCGCATTTTTGCAACAAAACCGAAAAGAGAGATCCGTTTATCCGCAGTCAATGCTAATAAGGTGTAAGAGTGAGATCACTTACTTTAACTTGCTATAACATTATTATGGAGATTTGACAGATCACATGTAAACAAACAAATTTATTTTCATCGGTTTTGTTGTAGTAGAATTAAAAAATAAATAAAAACATGGATCTCGTAAAGGCTGCCGTATTAATAGTGTTTTCCATCTTGAGTAGGTACAATCGGCGATGTGAAGCAGAGAAATGTCAAAAATGTATTATGGCGATTAAAACATATGATAGCAGCGCCCATTTTGTTTTATAGGAAATCGAAATTTCGTAAGCCATCGCTATAAAAATATCAACATGCATAGTTTTCCCATAATTCCTACCACGTAAACAAGATGGCCGACCTGAATACGTGTCACTTTTTTTTGCATGTTAGGTAATGCTGTCCCTTTCAGTCACACGGATATTTAGTATTTAGCATCCCTTTAATCTTACATGTTAGGAATGTGTGACCGTGTAAATCCACCATTATGGATGGTCCAATTTTGTGAAGCAACTTTTCAAATTAGGAAGCAGTCATTCTCAAATACTTAAGGAAAAGTTGCTTATCATTTGTTTCGCATATAGATCCAAAAATGGATACAAATGCTCCATCTAGCATTCTGTTCCTTAGGTAAGGATGCACCCAATACTTCCTCCTCGTTTTCCTTTTTACCCGACTGGTTACACATTTATTTTCCACTTCATCATCGCTACTATCGAAAACGATATCTATTAATACGGCAGCCTTTACGAGATCCATGTTTTTATTTATTTTTTAATTTTACCACAACAAAACCGATGAAAATAAATTTGTTTGTTTACATGTGATCTGTCAAATCTCCATAATAATGTTATAGCAAGTTAAATTCAACTGCTAGGTAAGTGATCTGACTCTTACACCTTATTAGCATTGACTGCGGATAAACGGATCTCTCTTTTCGGTTTTGTTGCAAAAATGCGCGTGCGTGATGGTGTAAATGCGCTATTAATCACAGTGACAAATATATGCAACTGGCTGTGGGCTGTCAAAATCTATATCTATATCCACATTCTTCTATTGCTCGCCAGGGGTTTGCCTCCGGTTGTCAATAGTTTCTCGATATATTTTCAGGAAAATGGATTCATTTAAATATGCAAAGAAGTTGGAAGCAGTAAATAGAAAGAACTGTACTGTAAAGTTTGCTTTCTTTGCAAACTTTCAGGTGATGGCGAAGACCGAAGACGGAGCTGTGGTTTCGTGTGAATTAAGTGTTAAAGGCAGTCTTCTTGAAGATAAATTTAATCCAAATACCAAAACAGAGAGAAAATTCTCATCATTTTTTAAAATTCTGGTCAATGAACTTAACAAAGACCTATATGGACCCGATAATCATCTCGTAGATTGACATCGAACGTATTTTACTCAAGAAACTGATGCCGTTCAAGAGAAACGACCTGGTGATATAAACGTTCTTTGTACAATTCGCTTTCTATATCCCATTGCATTCGAATTTGTCTTAAGTTTGGCGCGTTTACTGGGAGTGCATACTCAGACTCCTCCAGTAATCACATCAGGCCTTCGGCAATTTATTAAGACACATAAATTACAAGATGCACACGAGCGTGAATCAATCAACTTATTGATCCCAACTATATCTGGGGATGAAACAGTATTTTAAAACGCTTCAGTGATCAGCAAACTTCATTCGTGGATAACCAAATATTTGCTCCAGATATTTGGCACAGTTTATTTATTGACGCTCGCTCGCGTGCATCTTAATAAATTGCTAAAGGCCTGATGTGATTACTGGACGAGTCTGAGTATGCACTCCCAGCAAACGCCTGTATTCTATATATTTTGAGCTTCATTTCCGAAGATCGACTCATTTATATAAAAATAAATATTAGGCATTACCGGGCCTAAACCATAGCTTCTCCAACAATCTTCTTGTGCGAAGTTGACTTGTTTAAACCTTAAGATACTACAAATGGAGTAGGAAATACAACCGCGATTTTGGGCTGTTCCAAGATGTGGACGTAGTCTGAAAGCCTAAAATATTCAAGTAGCTCGGCCACATCGAACGAATTAACAATATGTATTGCTCCGTCCATGGGCGTCTTCCAATCCAAACTTTCACGTTCAAGTCAACAAGGAAGACCGCACTTCCGATTTAGAGACTGGCTTGGTTGATGCCAGAACGTCCGATATGGACAAATGGAAACAGCGTGCTGATACTCTTCACTGATTGGGCGGCCGTTTAGTAGAGTAAAAATAAAAAATAAATATTAGTCATAATGACCCATACATGGCCTAAAACCTAGCTCCGCCAACCACTTGCTTGTGCGAAGTGGATAGGGACCTACAATTTTAAGCCGAAGCCGAACGGCAAATTTGAGAAGCTTCTCATAACGATTGATTATTATCTTCTTTTTTTTATATAAAAAAAAAGGAAATCCAAATCCCAGAGCACTCAGACTCGGTAACGGTCCATTGTACTACCAGGCAGAAATCTTCCTTTTGGTGTAGAGGCATGTGAATGGCTGGCGTATGTTGTTCTTCTCCATGGGAATTGAACCTGCACCGCACGGGTCACAAGTCAACACACTAACCTCTACACCGTCGCCACGATTGATACTTTTGGATGTTTGTCAGACGTTAGTTAGTGGTGGGGCAGTGGAAAAAACTCTAAGATGTTAATTGGCATCCGGGAACTTTCGATTAGTAGTCCGACACCACTGCGACCGCCAAGTAGAGTACATACATAGATAAAAAGATTATTTAAAAATCTCTTCTTTATTTCATTTTCATTTGTAATATCCGTATACGAAAAAAAACGTAATAAATTATAGAGCGTACTTTTGCAAAAAGTATCACGTGCCTAATTTATTCGATCGCACTCCATATCGCTATCCGCTCCGCAGTACAAGTCACCACAGAAAAAAACTTCTATAACAGAAAACTTTGTTCGCTTTATTCAATAAATATTACAACGAAAACACCGACTGTAAGGCTCATAAATAACGTTAACCTTATCGACGTTCTTCCCATATTTCTGCAATGCTATCAATAACCAATTGTGGCGTGGACAACTTATGACGCATGAAATGCCCTTGAATCTGAGCCGGGCTTACTGCTTTCCCAACGGCTACAACTTTTGTTGCAAACTCACCCGCTACATTGGATCCGTTCACACTGGGATCTCCTTTGTAAAACCTATTAAACATTTCTTCCAGTTGATACGCCCCGCAATAGCCAACGTACTCCTTCATGTCGACACGACCGGGACGAATTAGTGCTGGATCCAACCGCTCTAAGTAATTTGTGGTCATAAAGACAATTCTTGCTTCCGTCGATGCTACACCATCCAGGCAATTTAGAAGCCCGCTAAACGTCACCCGGTTGAGGCCTTCGTAGGCAGCCTTCTGTTGTGTAACATCTTCCCGCGAAACAAACGCTGCATCAATGTCCTCCAAAAGGATGATCGACTGCTCTGGAGCTACATTTAGAAGATGATTTAACCTATCGTCGGTCAGACCACGTTCTGACAAATTCAGCAAACAGATACCATACTCTAGTTCTCCGGCGAGAGCGGTTATGAAACTAGATTTTCCACACCCAGGGGGACCATAGAGAAGATACCCCCTTCTATATGGAATACCTCTGTCAGTATACCACCGTGGACTAGCAATGAAATCCCTGCAGTCTTGTATGATCTTCCCAGCTACTCCTTTGTCTAAAACAACAGATTCCACCGGCCGACGCTTACGGGGATGACCGAAGGGTCGCCACTCGGCTCCCATAGCTGTGTACATAATTGTCTTGCCCTCATTGCCTTTCAACGCTAATTGACGAGCATCCTCAAGAATATTAAAATACATTTGACGATTTCGCCCAAATGCAGTGAGTTCCACAGTTTCGAATGGCAATCCCATGTGCAGGTCCAATGTTTGCTGTTGTCTTGTCCTTTCAACTTTTATCCAAATCCCCTGGTAACGCATCAAATGAGTTCCAATACTCGGAATAAAGTCGTAGGTGGTACAAATTTGTCCAGACTCCTTTTGTACGAATGAAGTCGATACACTCAAATGCTGAGTTCCTTTGGCACCCTTTAAAGTGATCCACTGTAGGAGCCACTGGTATGACTTGTCACGACATGGTACTTCCAGTGTTATCATCATATGCCTACGAAACAGGATCAGCGCTCCTTGTAGACCTTTACGAAGAATGGCTGCACTAGCGCCGAGGCCGAACAATCCGAAACCGGCGCCAAAATAGGGATTGGCAGATAAACTATCCACTATATCGGAAATAAGCATTGTGGTTTGCTCGTTTTATTTAATCACCGGGAATTCATTTACTTTCAATTTATTCCTGCAACGAAAATCATTGCGCAAAGCTACTGGTCGACCTAACCTCACATGACAGAACAAACAGCTGATTTTTAGTACTTGAAAGGGAAAGTGGCAGCTGACACTTTTATGAACTGTTTGATTTGTGATAAATTTAGGTGGGAATCTGAATTGAAGGTGGGTAGTTTGTAAATTAATGGCACACCTACACCGACACGAAATTCAACAGTTTTGCGACGAAATTTCATTCCACCTTTCTCTCCGAACGGATAGCATTTCACATGACAGCTACGGTCAAAAATTGGTGCGGCATTTGTGTTTTCGAATTCCTATATAAGACACTCGCTTCTAATGGATTTTTTTAAAAGTAGAAATAGGCCCGAAAACAACGTTTTCACAAGTTATGGCTTTAGAAAATATGTAAAAATTCAGGAAAAAGTCTTTGAATTATTTGTTTTTAACCACACTCTGTTAATAAATTCCGCTCCGGATATTATGTCCCATAAACAGCTCATAAGGAATGAAATAGTTCAACAGACAACAGTAGTTTGGAAGCTTCCACTCAAATGGTTCCATCTATTATGTACTGTACTTGCCCATTCCCCATTTTAATATTTGTAGTTAATTTATTAAATAAATTTGTATAGAAAAGCTGAAAATTGATGCAAAACATCAGAAAGAACACTTGAGAAAGAGATAGCTTGCTTAAACGTCAAAAAATAATTTATGGATACAATTATGGATAATTTGCAGAAATCGTAATGAAAAATCATTGTGATTGTAATAAAAGGTATATTTAAGTGAAAACAAAAGCTATTATAGAGTCAAAACTACAAAAATATGGACATAAAAACCTGAGAAAGTATATTAAAGCAAAAAAATAACATAAATAGCGAAAATGTTAAAAGAGTATGTGCAACTCTTGATGCATCAATGTACAGGCATTTTCACTTTTTTTGTATAATTATGTTCTTAATTACTTGTTTTTGTTAGTTTGTATTTAGTACCATAAAATGTAGGTATAGAAAAATGTTCAACTTAATATGTTTCCAAACGAAAATATTTGTTTGCCACAACAACGCCGTTCTCACGGCTTCATTTTTTTTTGTACATAACCCTATTATATTGGTAATTGTTTAGTATTCCAAAATATTGGATACTTACTCTTTCTTAATTCTGTATATTTTTTTTTGTTATAATTCGCTTTATTATAAACTTTTTATGAAATATTCGCGCAAAACTCGTCTCCCGCCATATAAATTTATGTCGATTTTTATTTGTCTATATGTTTTTTTAAATGAAAATAAAACTATTTACTTTTCACGCAACGTTTCTTTAGTTTGTCTGTCTTCTTTGAGGGTTTTCCTTTATTATATTGTAATTTTATTGTTTTCTTTTTGACATTTTATCCAATATTTTTTTATACAAACAATAATAAATAACAAAAAGAAAAACAAAAAACATTTGAAAAACATTTTGTGTATGGTAACAAAACAAAAAATGATAACTTTTCTGTTTAACTTTATTCACTCCTTATAAAACGTATATGAATTAAACTATTAACTGGCAAACCAATCCAGCTTCGCTTGAGTGTTTTGTTACCCCATCCATTATTATATCCACAAAAGCGGGCGTGGATAACAAGTGTTAGGTTGTTGTACACTGCCGCTTTTGGGGATTGACTTATTTATTTCTTTTTTTTATTTGTCAATAATGAGGATAGCTGTTCACACAAGAATAAATTTCTTATTCAAATATGCAGGAGTTTATATATAGGACAATGTTGAAGCACAATAACAATAACAAGTTCAAGTTTCCGAGACTAAGAGAAAAGCAACTTAACACTTGAATTGCATTACATACAACAGAGATTTCAAATAAAATTAGCAACATTTCAACATTTTGGCCAAAAGACCGCATTTTTACACAGCAGTTCCGAAAAAGTTCACAAGCGAAGACTTCCCGGATCCAATTATTTTGAAATGCTTTACCATTTTGAGAAGTAACGATTTTAAGTTTAAACTTACTGTGAAATCAGTTGGTGGGCGCAGCCGCTCAGTTGTTGGTGTATTGGACTTCTAATAGAGCGGTCTCAGGTTCAAATCACGCAGGGACAAAGTAACACCTACTGTTTTTTCCAAAGCACCACCTCTTGCGAACGTCTCTCAAACATATGAGAGTATCAATGTTCATGAGAAGCTTCTCGAATTTGCCGTTCGGGGTCGGCTTAATATTATAGGTCCCTGCCACTTCGGACTAATTTGAAAAGCTAAGTCTTGTGAACTATGTATGTGCCGTTAATACCTAATATTTTTTTAAGGTATTTTTTGTACCTTAACATTTTTATCTCCCTAGGTACCCATATAAACTATAGGATATTGAAACTAGAAGAAAAGTAGGAGCAGCTTCGTCTGAAGAAAAGTTGCGAATCTTTTTGAGATATAGGCAGCTTATACTTTAATTAATTGCCTAGTTTTGTGTCTGTGTAAACGTACCTACACACAAAATCCATATTTTCCAAAATTACAAATTTTATTTCGATGTAAGCCTACTATTAGGCAGATTGTTCATAGTGGAACTGCGTTTACAGCCAAAAAGCAAATCTGTCAAAAAAAAAACATCTGACTGTTTTTCAATGGGCGCGTTCAATTTACAAGTCAACTACTAGTGACTACTATTTTACCTTTTCTCATTGATCAAATAACTCACGTGACCATCGTTTGGCAAGTAATAGACATTTAATTAGTAGTGAACTTGCAGTTGACTTGCAAATTGAACGCGCCAAATATTTCGTAGTTCAAGACGGTGCAAAAATGCTTTATATTAAAAACAATTACAAATATCTCTGAAGATATCCGATTTATTGTACAAAAAATGCAATTTATTAGTAAATCGTGTTTCTTTATCGCAAATAAATATTTCCTAATTTCAATGCTTTCTTGAGACTAAAACTGTTTATAAAAAATTGACCGGCATAATCGCAAATTGCGGGAAATTTTTATTGTACAATACATTTAAGTTTGAATTTTTAAACCTAGTAAATGGATTGTAATAAATAGTCAACAAAATGATAAAAATTGTAGCCCTTAATGAATCTGAAAGCGAGGAAGAAAACTCGGATGAAACAGTTGTCACAAATGAAGCACAGGTAAAACTTTCGCTGTATATCAGCTGAACAAATCGCTAAATTTACAATTTGTCATAGGAAACTATTGCCGAAACAGAGTACATTCGTGCATTGGGATATAAGGGAAGTGGAGAACCAGATTTGGCGCTATCATTAATGTTGGAATTGTTGCAGACTCGCGTCCTTAATGAGGTAATAGATATGAGTTGATTACAATAATTTCAATTTATTTTTTTCTGTATTTAGGTTTGCATGGAGAGTAAAAATGAAAAACTGCTTGCAATTCGGTACAACTGCCACAAAAATATCGCACTTATTTATCAGGAGAAAGAGGAGTTCCAAAAATCACTTGACCATTTTATGCAGGTGAGTGACTTGTCGTCGTTCAATGAAAACTCCTTTAGTCACTTAAAAAAAGAGGGATAAATACGCCATAAATACTCAATAACTAATTCTACGTTCTGTGAAAATCTAAGTCTTGCGTTCCTCTGTTTCCAAAATAGCTTAGAATGATGATCACTAGCTTAAAATGCAAAACATTCATTGAACGACGATGACATGATAATCTTTTAGCTTCTTTGCTGAAAATTTTTAATCTTGTATCTTTCTTTAGGCAATCCAAATCGACGACACGGATGTCTACACTATGCATCGCTTAGGCCAACTTGCTCTGCGTCTTAAGGTTCTCGACATAGCAGACTACGCGTTTGAGAAGTGTCTAAAACGTAATCCAAATCACTGGTCAGCTGCTGATGGAATTCTTCAAGTGCTCTGCCTCAATGAAAATATAATGGGAGCATATGGATGGGCGATACAATGGCATCTCAAGGACAGCAAATACGAGCGCGCTCTCAACGTTCTCACTGAGATTACCGAAAACTTTCCCCATTTAGTTCCATTTTATGAGACAATCTGGAACACTCCATTTGTGAAACCAGTAGGCCGCACTTGCAAGGGCAAGAAAAGTGTTTTCCCAGAACCCAGAGATCTACCGGAAGAGGATCTAAAAATGGTAAAACCTGATTTAGATCAATTTCGCGTTAAATCTCTAGATTGGCTGTCGGTGGGACGATACATAATTTCAATATACAAGCACATGGAGGATATTCAGCAGTGCCTCTTTTTCATCCTCACTGTCGATGATTTTCTGGAGCAAGCCCGAGAGGAGGATAATGATAAGCCAACACGAGACACTGCTTTGCCACCGGAGCCTGGAATTGAGATCAATGAAAGCTCAAATGAACCGTCGAACAATTCAAATCAATCGCCGGCAAGCAATAGTCAACCGGACGAAAGCATAAGCTCAGGTAATGATGCGGTTATTTTTATAGCTCCATCAACAGAAAACATTGGCTCTCGGACACCACAACAAAGCAACGATTCAAATGCAGAAGACTCTGACACAAATGCGAAGCAAGACACTGAAATCAACAAACCCAAGCCGAGGCGACGATGCAGCGATTTGAGCTTTCTCGAGCAATGGGGTTGGCATAAAAATCGCCGGCATTCATCGAGGAAAAAGAGTCAACAGGACAGACCTGAAATTGATACCACATTGAATGGGTTTTTGAAGCGGATATTTGCCAAGTTTTCAGAGTAAGAAAAAAAATGTTTTCAGTCAGATTTTACAGTCGTTTGATCTCACTTGTCAAATTGAAAGGTGGAACAATTTGAGTAGCACTGTGCTACAAAATCACAAATTATTTCTCCTTAACTATTGGTAAACAGGAAAAACTAAATTAAGTAATTTATGAGTTTAATAAGGAGGTAAAGTTTGAAGAATTTTGAATTCACGTAATGGCGTCTATTTGTATACTCAATATTCAATTAAAAAATCGTTGCGATTGCCACTTCGGCGAATGTCCTTTTGAGGGTAAGGTGAAATGTGATATCTTGTCAGCTGTTCAGGCTATGACCATTGTGAGAATGCCATCGTTAAGCTGAATAGGTAAGGAAGGTGTTACGGTCACATGTATTCCCAGATACACAAGTATTTGGTTAACGAAGAGCGGAAGCTCTTGCTATGTAAGGCTGATCATTATCAGCCTTTATTGGTTCACAGCTATTTATTGGGTGCTGCTCGTCTGTTCAAAAATGAGTTATAACTGGGTTTCTGTGTTTACATTATATGTGAAGCTAGAATGAAGATGAGCGGATAGAGATCGAGCTCGCTAATCTCCTTCGCTTTTCTAATTCTACTGACAGAAACTGGAGAATGACAAGAATAATGGACCATTAGATGTAGCTGCTTGTTTCCTTCGAATGACTCTGTTCAATTGAAACACAATACACTATCATTGAACAGAACCAACGACCATACCACGTCGAGTCAATCGGTTCTAGTCAGATCATTTATTTTATTTTATTTATTTATTTATTTTAAAATCGCTTACAGAGTAGGACAAAAGTCTTATAAATTTTTGAATTTAAGAATTGGAGTTTAATGTATTTATTAAGCTATTTACAAAAAAAGAGAAAGCAAGCAATAAAACGAGAAAAAAGAAAAAGAGGAAAACAAAAATAAATAAATAGATAGAGATTATCAAAGATTTGCCAAATAGTTGAAAAGTAAACATTTAAATCTTCTTGTGCTCTTTACACTTCTCATACTTATGGGCAGGGAGTTCCAAAGGCGAATAACATGGACGAAGAATTGACGCTCAGTAATAAGAAAATTGTATCGAGGTAGTATAAGAGCAAACGACCTTATTGAATGAGGGAAGTTCAGCTTACCGTGTAAATAATCAGGCTGTTTTGTTTGAATGATTTCATGTAGATAGGTAAGTGAGCGAAAGTTTAATAGATTGTCTAGACTACAGCCAGAAATGCGAACAGCAAAAGAGGAAACGTGGACATAGCGACGGAGATTATAGACATAACGGGCAATGTTGTTATATGCGACATTTAATTTGCGGTTGGTGGCAGAGTCCAAGTTGCAAAAAATTTCACATCCATATAACATAATAGGTAGTAGTAGCGTTTTGGCAAGAAGAAGTTTGGTTTTTATGGGGATGAAACTTCGAGTGACTTGGACAACACGGAGACTACCATAACCTTTACCGATTAATTTAGTTAGGTGGTCGTTCCATGTGAGGTAACGATTGAAAACTATTCCAAGGTTTCTAGCACTGCTAAAATATTCGATTCTATCGTTTTCAAGATTCAGTGGTCTTAAGACTGATAAATCAAAGATTTTGCGGGGAGAGCTGTTGATTTGTCAGGGTTAAGGCACAGATGATTTCTCTTAGACCAGCGAGAAATGGAAGAAAGGTCCTCATTCATCAATGCAACGGCATCATTCTTTTCCCGAAACGGTCGACTTATCAGAAGCTGTACAGTTTTTTACATAAAATTGAATGGTTAACAGTATCAAAAGCCTTTGAGAAGTCTAAAAGCGTCAGAAGAGTAATGTGACCCTTGTCCATTATTTCGTCAGTAACAAAAAGTAGGGCAGATTTGCAGCTAAGCTTAGGTCTAAAACCAGACTGGCAAGTGGTTAACAGGTTGTTAATCGATAGATATGATTGTATCTGCTTCATAATGGTTTTTTCAAACACCTTTGATAGAAACGGGAGGATAGCAATGGGTCGGAACTCCGTAGCAGTGGCCGTTTGCTTTCTAAGAACGGGAATAATTTTAGCCTTCTTCCATTCTGAAGGAAGCTCGGATGTAGTCAGGATACTATTGAATATATAAGCTATAAAGCGCAGTATATGAGGAAGCAATAACTTAACGAACTTAGGTTCCATTAGGTCGAGGCCAGTAGCATTCGATTTGATAGATAATATTGCTTCAACTATGTCTTCTTCACGTATTCTTATAAAGCTCAGCGAACAGGTTTAGCAACGTCAAAGGATTGTGGCGTGGAGGTGAACTTTTTGTTGAGAGCATCACAATCGATGTTATCAGCAGACTTCATAGATTGCTTCCCAATACCGATTTCTCGCAGGTTTTTCCATAACTTTTTTCGAGAAACTAATGGACCAACTTTGTGTTCGTAGTAACGCCTTTTTGTTGTTCTGATCAATGCGACGACTTGATTACGAAGTCTGCAATAAGATTTGTGGAAGTGCTCCAATTTGAACCGTCGCCATTGACTGTAAGCGGCATCTCGTTTCAACATTAGAGCAGAGATGTGGCCATTCAGCCAAGGTGGGGACGTATGCTTAATGAGACGGGTTTTTAAAGGAACATGGATGTCAAAAAGTTGATTGACGTTATATCGTAAAAAACAAATTTGTTAGTTTACATTTTCCATGAGGTATATTGAGTTGCAGTCTATGCAATTAAGGTCGCGTACCAGTTCGGATGTGTTTAAATTTGTATAGTCTATATATTGGAAACTTTGCTGATCAACCCGATAAGCTATATCCAGACTTACAAAAATTAAATCATGCTTGGAGAAACCGGGTGCCAGAAGCTGTGTGTAAAGCATAACCCTGCCAACATCGCTAGCAAGATAAATGTCTAATAGTGAGCTAGACTCATTAGTAAAGTGGGTAGGGGTGGAGTGGTTAACGGGGCTCAGATTGAGTGCCTTGAATAGGCTTAGAAAGTTTGCAGCCAAATGTTTATCCAGGAGATTGCAGTTGAAATCACCACACAGTAAAGTGTATGGGTAGCAACAAAAAATCGACTCCAAAGTCGTGATCAAAGGTAAAGTGCTGATGTGTTTATATGGCCTGTAGACTGATCCAACCAAGATATTTTCCGTGTTACAAATGATACTCGCAAAGACATATTCCAGAGGACAATCATTATCAGATTTACATACCAACCTACAACTAATCCCCTCACGCACATAAAGAGCGGCGCCACCACCAGAAGTAAACTTCCTATCAGCTCGAAAAAGCTTGAAACCTTTCAAACTATAGAAATCGTCACCTATGTCTGACTGAAACCAGGTTTCGGACACAGAAACGATGTCTATCTTAGACTCCACGAACAGGTATCTAAACTCCCATAATTTATTGGTCAGACTTTGCGCGTTTAAATGACATATCTTTAATCCATTATTTTGAGTCTGTAAAATTCGAATCATATTGTACAAATTCATATTCATGCTATTGCCAGTGAACCCCCTGGTGTCGTTAGCTGCGCTTACACTCGCAAGCATTGTAGTTGTGTATAGGGCAGAAGTATGAGAAGTAGCTCGAAGCGACGGAAGAAGTCATGAGAAGAATAATATTTGAAAGTAAAATTTGGCAAAAAATTGTTACATTAAAGGGAAAATTAAGATAAAGTAGAGTAGTAGAATGAAATAGCATTACAAAATAATTTGTTGTGTTGGTCATTGCTTACGGCAGAATTAGGTTAACGTCATTACGGCAGCTTCTAAACCTTCAACGTTGTAAACAGCAAAGCTTTCTCCTTCAGCTGTTAGTTTGATGAAAACAGAGCCATGTTTTGTGTACGCGCTGAACAGTTGGTGGTTATTCCTCATGCGAATAGCAAGATGGAGAAGAGTACGAGTTTTTTTTTGGATAAGCTTTCATTCAGAAAGCAAGAGCAATCGGACTCTATACCCAGGTCACGAAGCGAGAGTTGTTGGTGTTGTTATTGCTTTCGATAAACAGTGATGCTCTTTAGTATTGAGTTCCTCTCTCGCGCACTAATACATTTTAGTATTACAGGTGGCGGAACTGGACTTTTACTGTTTCGAGAGCGTGAGCGGAAGATATTCGTCAGAGTGGGAGGTTTGCATTTGGCTGTTAAACACAGACGATGGAAGAGCATAGTTAAATTTTCCTCTGGCAAACAAGGTACTCCAAACAAGACAGCGTCCGCTGCAATATCTTTTTTTTCCGATTCGTCAATATGTTGTTGCAATGACAAAACCTTAGAATTGAGTTCACGCACAACAGCTGAGTTTCCTTTGATGGTATTCACTCTCCGCACAACGTCTGCAATCGCGGTGTTTGCAATGACCAACTTGCTGTCAAAGGTGGAAGCGTCTACGGAGTTGGTTTCAATGCATTGAACACGATTAACAATTTCTGTGATAGCGTTATTCACTTTGTTAAACTTCTGAGACCAATCTTGTTCGGTTTGCACTAATCTTTCGAGGAGTTCGCGGCGTATTTTGGAGAGTTCATTCGTGATGCGATCAATGATCATGTCAGCATGTTTATTTAAGCGCTCTTCAAGAGTAGCAAGCGTGAGATATGATTCACCAACTCCGCTGAATTTATTCGCTTTTAGGGCCGTTACTCCTGGAGTATTGATACGCGATGTTGGTGGTGTAGAAAGGGGTATTTGTGGCTGTGTTGTTTTAAATTTATTCTGTTTTGGAGCAGTTTTTGCTGGAGAATTGATGTAAGTTGGTGGTGGTGCTGATAGAGGTGCTTGTAGCTGTGTTTTGGAACGTGTTGACATTGTATTTGTAGAGGGGAGATATGCGATAATTGATTCGATTGGATTTTATTTAGAAATTATAATCACTGAATTCTTAATTACTCGCTGGTAAATGTGGCGATATTTTTAAAATCGTGGTTAGCTTTTAACTTAGTTGATTCAGATTCGCGCACTTAAGTGTTTTATGTTAGCGAAATACTGTTTAAAAGAGTACCGAATACGGACGATTTAAATTTGCGTCTATTCTTTGTGACACATCGCACACAACTGATCACCGTAATTAAACGACGTTGGGCGCGGTTATTACGTAGATGGGGGACCGTTTGAAAACAACCGCGTGTCGTTGGCCATTGCCATCTACAGAGTTGAGGTAGATAATACATACTGGGTACCAAAATGGATCTAAATTGGTCTAAGTGTGTTGCTTTGTGGCGCTAGACGATTAGCAAGAAAGAATATGAAATTTATAAAATAATAAACTCTATGAACGGACACAATGCTGGGTCAACCAAAGCCCGGATTCAGTTTGAATTAAAAAAGACTCAATTGAATCTATAAATCCATTTTGAACCGAGATTGCATTTTCTGCAGTACCGCAGAGTTTTGGAAGTATTAGATTCTTGTATAAATGTCTACTTCTAAATGCACTTTAAAGACATGTATATTTTTTGGTTTTTACACTGACACTTTCAACGAGAGAGATATAAAAGTGCGCCATAAAATTAACCATTCTTTATCCGTATTCAAAATTCTTTTGGGACCTTGCTCCCCTTCCTCTCAAAGTTAAAAAAAGCTCACGTTATCAAATAGGATAAATAATTGACTTAAAAAACTGAAACGCAGTATTTAAAAGTACAGCAATTGACTTTTTATTAAACCCTTTTGTAGAGAAACATTTGAAGACCAATGGCCTTTTAAGTTGGTAGAAGCTGATAAAATATGTCCCAATGCAAAGGAAAACAAAAACAACAACAAACTGCAATCACCAACCTCTTTCGAGGAATTCAAAGCCGAGACTCAGGAAGATTTTAACAGCTTTCTCGAAAAAATGAAGGCAAATCCATTCGATTTAATTCTTTTGATATTTAGATGGCTTAAATATGTTTCAAAATACTGGGCGCATGTCATTGGCGACGATTTAAAAGAAGCCTATCATCAGATTTTTACATTTTACATGTAAGTAAAATGCGTTTAAGAATATTTTAAATAATACCAAATACAATTTCTCAGGAATCATTACGATTTGATATGCTGGAATCAGTTGTCGAATGATAACTTTAACGCTTCATATCGTATGTGCGTGTTTTTTATGGAGCTTGATCTTGAAAAGACCGTCGAAGCAGAGGGGTATGTTGCAGATGGTTTATATTATGTATATATGTATTTTTGAATGTCAGCCATGCTTTATTCTCAAATAGCGAAATAACTCCAATGTGGCATCGATTGTTCACACATCTAACATTTCAATCTGGCTGCGCTTACGTAATTTCGGACGATCTCTATGAGCGGAACATAATCCGCTTGATTCACTTGGAGTACTGTTGGGCTAAGTACGAGAATCGATTGAGCAAATGCGTGGAAAGTTTACAGCACTTGGAATATTTAATAGGTGAGCAAAAAGAAGATTTCTATTTAAAGTTGCCCAACATGAACGAATGTAACTATATCGATGGAAAGTCGGTGCGATTAACGCGAATCGAAACGCAGAGGTGGTTAATATTTCAAATTAAAGCGAGCATAATAATAATGTTAATTTGACTTTAGAAAAATTGGTTTGAACAAAGTAAGGGATCTCTACGAAGCCAAAGAATGGGACGAGTTAGTTGTGATCGTGAAAGATAGCCTCATTCACAGTAAAGAGGCAAAAGACAAAGAAGCATGGGTTAAAGACATACAAACTCAATTCGAGGTGTTATTAGAGTCCGTTTGGCATACACGAGAATACGAAGTAAGTTTTGTTTTAAGAATTGAAATGTAAGATTGTTTATTAATTGTGTCTTTATACAGGATTGTCTTATATGGTCAGAACAATGTTTGCAGTATGCAGTTGCTAAGTACGTTGCGGAGCCAGGAGAAACATACAGACAGAGAAAATGGGCTGAGAGTATTAACTATATTTTTACCTATATTGAAGCCCTTGTGCTGAATGAAGGCTGTCAAATATGTTAGTTTCGCAGGATTAATAGCCATTAGATCTTTTTCTATTCGGCGCATAAATCTTAAACACGTTCAATTATCGAAAGTGCAATGAACACTGTTTTTTGAATTTATATTACAGTGGACTGTCTTGAGAAGTATCTGCCTCGCTTGGTGCAAAACGTAATGCGACTCTTGGCATATCAATTAGATGCCCCATTCGACAAGAACAACAATCCCCAGCATCCGCTCGAAATTAAGCGTCCATGGGTCGTTTTACATCAAGTTTTACTAAGGTATCACTAGATGTCAATGTTTCTTGTCATACAAAATATACAGCATCTTTTTGTTTTATATTGCAGGGAAGAAAACAACAGTCCAGTTGTTATCAAAGTTCGACCCCTTGACGTAACAATGGACACTGAAGAAATCGAAGATCTTCTACCGCATTCCTTTGTGCTGCTTTTCACTGCCCATGAGTTCCTTGGCAAACGTCAGTGGTGTACCCGAGACAATGGGCAATTGCTTTTGTATACAATCGAAATGATAGGTCCTAATTTGAGGGCTCCTCTCTATGACTCATGCCGAGATATCGTCATGGAATATATGGAACAGGTTTGTTTTTTTTATTTTTGATCTTCAAGTATCATTCTTATATATCATTCATTCCTTAGACCACTTACTGCTTGTACGGATATCCCCCGAAGAAGGCGCGGTCCCGTCACATTGAAGAGCATGAAGCCGTATTAGTCGAGCTCACTTGGCCAAGAGCAATGCAAATGTTTGATCTCTACCGACCAGAAAATCTGCCTGAATTTAATTCTTACAAACTGGAATCGATATCAGCTGATATGGAACAACTTTTGCTAAAGATTGTTTTACTTATTCCCAAGGAAATGGATCCAAGTTCAGTGATTTCCAACATTCAAGACTTTATATCGGCTGGAAGAGATTCGCTGCCAGACAATTGTGTGCTTCTTCCATACAGAGTTTCGTGCATTTACTACTTGCTAGCGGACTACTATTTTAAAAGTAGAGACTTTTCGAAAACTCTGAAGTACTATACACTGGACCTGGCGTGCCATCCAGACCGATTCGATTCATGGGCCGGAATGGCGTTGTCGAAAGCGAGTAAAATTGAGACCAAGCTAAATGGGTTTCTGTCTATAGAGTGAGTTGGGGGAAATTATTTCAAACATTCATTATTAAGAGAGAATTCTTTTGTATTTTCAGTTTGAATAGTTTCCTATCGGAATCCGAAGACACTCTTCGTTGTTTTAGGCAGTGCACAAAGCTGAATAAGGAGCAAGTACTCGTGTGGATAGAATACGGCTCGTTTGCGTACACACTTCACTCGTTTTGCTCACGAGATTTAAAACATTCGTCTGATATGCTTTCCCTGGAGCAATTTGCATTTGTCGAAGAGCGGAAAGAAAAGTTCTTGACCATTGCCTATGAGTGCTTTTCTAAAGGAGATGCTATGCTGCAGCATCACACAGAGGAGGAGCACGATGAGGAAAACGAATCTCACGATGAAAAGTGGTTAAACCAGTATATGTTGGGAAAGATTGGCGAAAAGCGTAAAGGACAGCCAAACGTTTATATGAATCATTATCTGACAGTGAGCAGTGTAATCATGTCTCATGAATTATTTCAAATGTAAATATTTTCAGGCCGCAAACTACCTCTACGAAAACAATGCCACTTATCCGATAAAAGTCAATCACAGCAATCCAACTACCCTGTCTGTGGAGGCTCTGGAGATATTCTATCGAACAAATGCGGCGATAATCAAATTTTTAGAGCAAGATAAAGAGATTACCAGACAAATTGGTGACCTTTTTAATCAGGTTTTAAAAAATTTGGCCAATAGCCCTTTTGCATTTAATAAGGCGAAAATTGATGGTAAAATTGTGACGTTCAAGTGTTAATTGTTTGCTTAATGCATTTATTTTTAGATAACAGTCTAAATGCATTTAAACGCAAAATTGCAGACAAAGTAGAAAGCAATGCAATAAAACAGGCAAAATTAGACGAAGCTGCAGCCGCCGCGGAGGCAGCTGTACCACATCAACCAGTGCAAGCACAAGTCTTAAAAAAAACAATATCCGAAGTAAGTGAAAGTGTTCCTGTTGAGACAGTGGCGCCAGTTATTCAGATAGCACCAGTAGTTCCAGAACCGTCTATGGATACTGAGCAGTTGCCAAAACTTCCAATCGAATCATCAGAATCAGTTGCGGATCTTGTCACAGCGACCAACAGTAAAGCAACAAGTCCATCACGGCGAGGATCACAGGTAATTTAAAAATAAAATCAAATTCACTCACAGTTACATGAAATTCTGTTGATTTAATACGATATAGGGAGTTTTTAAACTTTTTGTTTTCCGAAGAGTACATTGGCGCTACCGACTGTTTACTTACTTACTTACTTACCCACTGTTTAGTCATTTTGAAAAAAATTAGCGCAATTTGGGATTCAGTGTTCATTTCAGGAACAACATCAAAGGAATAAATTTGTGTGTTTGGTCTTGCATAAAAATCTTGAGTCTTCTAAAAGAAGATCTTTCACGAAAACACCTGCATAACAAAAATCTGGTCTCGAACACAGCATAACGTAAATAATAGAGTCAAAAAGTACACGATAAGGTTTTCGAAATTTCGCGTCAGTATCGTTCTCTGCAAGTAGTTTTTCAATGCTGGCTCCTTGGTATATTTGACTCTGTTTTTACTAAAATCAATTTTCATTTAACCATTCACTGTGGTGGTTCTAAAGCTACGACAACATCGGCATTTGACAGGTTGCCGTGGTAGAAGCTTTCACGCCGAGTGCGGAACGTGGGTTTTTTGCAGGAAAAATTCTTCGTTGTGTATTTGATTCTTTGTGGGAGCAGATAATATCAACTCTAGCGAAGTCCACGAGTTGCACTAGTAATAATAATAATAATAATAATAATAATTATTTGAGGCTTCTGACTTAGTCTTGGCTGGTTACGCCCCTTAGAACACAGTTTCCTTCTCGAATTTGTGAATGAGCTATAGATCCATGGTTTCTATGTCCTTGTCTGTTATTTGGTGTTGTCCCAAATATCCTATCCTCTTGTGGGTAGATATGGAACTCTGATATACCATTTTACTTAGGTGTTCCCTGAGTCTGCAATGCCCCGTAAGGAAACCTGTCAGGATTCATAGCTTATTCGGGTTAATGCTGATGCAAGCCTTGCATCTCTTTAGGTCCCAGTGGTTTCTTTGCTTTTCTAAGACCTTGTTTCTTGTTTCCTTAACTAATTGCGTTGAATGTGTTCTCCGATCCAGGAGAATATTTCAAGTCCTATAAATAGTGAGCGATTCTTCGCTCGATACATCTTGTCTACCCAACACTAAACTAAGTGGGTCAATCTTAAAATACGTCGAACAAGCGAAGAATTTAGGAATTACTTTCAATCAAACCCTTTCATGGGAGAGCCATATAACATGCACATTTGCAGAACCCGGTTCATACGTAAGGAAAATGGTGTTCATACGAAACTTCTTCATCGATTTGAGATGGTCAGACGTTTGTTTTGAGGAAATCATGCGAGACGTTCTCTTTTGTGTTTCTCTTCGGTTTGTTCACATGCGCATCATGGAGGAACGTTGGAGGGTTTTCGTATATGCAGAGCACACACATGATGTCATAATTGTGAATTGCGGGTGGCGACAGTGCAGTGGTAGTGTATTCACTTGCTGATCGGAAGGTAGCGTGCTCAAATCCCGACTAAGCGCACTTTTAATTATTGTCTAAGTTTCTGCGGATTAAACTTGAATGCAAAACTTCAACATAATGCTCCCTAAGTTATTTTGACGCCACCCGTATAAAAAACTCTACCCAATGCACAAATCTAACTTTCCTATCATTCTACTTCTTCCTACTTCTACCACCTAATAGTAGGCAATGAAATGCGTCCACAATGACATTGCATTTGTAGGTGTTGAATTGGAATATGCCTGTGCTGTGTATACACATTATAAGGGTACTACTGTATCAATTCAATCTGAATAAATCTCTCTTGTATGAACACCTACCTTTCCTCACATGAGAACTTGACTTTTTTTTTTTTTTATTTATAATAAGCGCGCACTAAAGGGATTTGTTAGGACCCTTATAATATATTAGCTACACAGCGCGGTCATTAAGGAAATTAGGGTGAGAAGAAAAGGAGAGATGCCGATGCACGTTGGTTTTGAATGTTTGTAGGTTGCAATGTGCAGAAAAAATGGAGCGGGGAAGAGCATTCCACATTCGTGTTGTACGGCTGAGGAAAGATTCTTTGAACTTCACTGTACGTCCGAACACAGGCTTGAGGGTGAACTGATGAGCATTCCTTGCATGGCGGGTATGCGGGAGGAATGCAACTGGCTATTTCGTTTGAGCACTTATGATGGAAATAACGATAAAATAACGAAAGGCAGGAGACATTACGACGATGACTAAGAGAGTTAATCGATCTCGCGATGTCTCTGTCGCCAATGAGTTTTATCGCGCGTTTTTGGATCCTGTCGAGTAGCTTCAAATAAGTTATTGGTGCACCGGACCAGATATGGGCGTTGTACTCGAGTTTCGGGCGAATAAACGCCTTATAAATTGTAGCCAGATCAGAAGGGGTGAAATATTTCTTACAACGCTTAAGGAAGGCTAGACATTTCGCGGCGTTCTTGGCGACATCGAATATGTGGTCATTTCAACGAAGGTTGTCATTAACACACATACCGAGAATTGAAAGTCTTTCGGTTTCAGCGATGCAAGTGCCATTCATAGATAATGGCAGTGTGTGTGGGTTTTGCTTTAATAACAGGAGACAGCATTGTGTTTTGGAAGCATTAAATTCCACTCTATTGGTTTTACCCCACTGAGTTATGCTGTTAAGATCGGTATTTAATGAGCTTAACATACGTTGCCGTTCCAGTTCCACACCCGAAGTTGAGGGGCGTGACCTAAGAAACGAATATGAGAAGCTGAGGGTACTGTCCAGAGTTGCACAAAAGTTAGCTTAGCTAATAGCTAAAAAGCTACAACTAAATTAGCTGTAGTTTCTTTGCACGTACATAACTAAACCTTAATTTTAGTTGTAGCTGCCACAAATTTTGAACCTAAATTAGTTATTAGTTGCGAAGTGTAACTAAGCGTGTTTAGTTATGAAAAATTAGTTGCCAGAGTGTAACTAACAATAATTAGCTTTAGTTTTAGCTTTTTAGCTATCGATTGAACACAACTAATAATTTTTTTCAAACAATTTAATCCGAAAAGGCTTACAGGAACAGGAGCGATTCTCTTATTTCGTTATACATTTTCTAGTTTTAATTATGTTTAATTTTAGAGATTATTATGTCCTTACGAAACACGGGGAAATAGTGTGGAAGTAGATTTGTCTTCGATAAGTTTTGAATAATTGAGGTTGTATAGCTTGAAGTTTGTTGTACATCAGTTGAAGGTAAGAGGTAACCGATGGCCGATTGAAGAATGCCACTTTTAGTTGTCATAAGGTTATTTACCAAGAGGTCCTTGGAGCACCAAATAAGGTCCTTAAACCCGATTTTTTTTTTTTCAAAAATTCCAAGAAAACCGCGCCTTATATCTGTGTTCAATGTTATTTGACTAAGAGGTCCTTGCAACAACAAAAAAGGTCCTTAAAACTTGAAAAAAAGGATATTTTTCCAAAATATCATTTGAATCCACACGGTATATCTGCGTTAAATGTTATTTGACTAAAAGGTCCTTGCAACAACAAAAAAGGTCCTTAAAACTTGAAAAAAGGATATTTTTCCAAAATATCATTTGAATCCACACGTTGTATCTGTGTTCAATGTTATTTGACTAAGAGGTCCTTGCAACAACAAAAAAGGTCCTTAAAATTTCAAAAAAGGATATTTTTCCAAAGTATCATTTGAATCCACACGGTATATCTGTGTTAAATGTTATTTGACTAAGAGGTCCTTGCAACAACAAAAAAGGTCCTTAAAACTTGAAAAAAGGATATTTTTCCAAAATATCATTTGAATCCAAACGGTATATCTGTGTTAAATGTTATTTGACTAAGAGGTCCTTGCAACAACAAAAAAGGTCCTTAGAACTTGAAAAAAGGATATTTTTCCAAAATATCATTTGAATCCACACGGTGTATCTGTGTTCAATGTTATTTGACTAAGAGGTCCTTGCAACAACAAAAAAGGTCCTTAAAATTTCAAAAAATGATATTTTTCGAAAATATCATTTGAATCCACACGGTATATCTGTGTTAAATGTTATTTGACTCACAGGTCCTTGCAACAACAAAAAAGGTCCTTAATAGTCGAAAACAGGATATTTTTCCAAAATGTCATTAGAATCCGCACGGTATATCTGCGTTCAATGTTATTTGACTAAGAGTTCTTTGGAACAACAAAAAGGTCCTTAAAAGTCGAAAAAAGGATATTTTTCCAAAATGTTTGTTGTTTCTAGGACCCCTTATTCAAATAACATTGAACTCATGTGTACCGTGCCGTTTCTAAAGACATTTTGGAAAAATATCCTTTTTCGGGATTAAAGGACCTTTATTGTGGCTCCAAGGACCTCTTTGTAAACTAACCTGATGTAAAATAAAAGGGACATTCAATCAATTTTTATTTTAAACGCAATATGCATAATAAATCCCAATAAATTATCGCCATTTTAGCAAAACAATAAATTTTGATTTAGTTATTAGTTATTACCTAGACAGCTTAAAAGCTACAGCTAAAAAGCTAACCAACTTTTAGTTGTCATCCGCAACTAACTTTGGCAACCTAACGTGCTTAGTTACTCAACCTGCAACTAATAGCTAATAGCTAAAATTAGTTGTCATTATGATAGCTAACCACCAAATCGATTGCATTTTTAGCGCAGCTAATTTAACTACGTTAGTTACCTAGTTATGGCGTTAGCTAGATAACAAATTAGGTAGCTAACGTGCAACTGTGGTACTGTCATCAGCAAAGGAATGGATTGGATTAGAAGTAACAGACAGGAGGTCATTTATAAAAATGAGAAAGAGAGTCGGGGACAGGACAGAGCCTTGGGGGACACCAGCATTTATTTGGTGAGTTGCAGACTTGAAACCGTCCAAAACAACTCGAATTCAACGGTCCGAAAGGTAATTTCTAATCCATTGAAGAAGAGTATCATCGAATTCAAATACACGCATTTTCGACAAGAGAGCTTGATGCCAAACTCTCTCAAATGCCTTTGAAATATCAAGCGCAACAATCATACTTTCACCACCTTGATGAAGAGTTTGGTTCCACTTTTCGGTTAGATGTCATCAAACCACCAGTGGACCTGTTGCTGCGAAAACCATACTGTCGGTCATTAAGAAGTTTTCGCGATTCAAGATATTTCATTAGCTGACGGTTTATCAGCGTTTCCATGACCTTAGAAAGAAGGGACGTAAGTGCAATTGGTCGGTAGGAGGAGGGAGAAGAAGATTCGCCTTTTTTTGGTACAGGCTGGACAAATGCTGTTTTCCATCTTCCCGGAAAGAGTCCTGAAGAATAGGACAGATGGAAAAGCTTACGCAATGGTTTTGCCAGCGAAGAAGAACACCTCTTCAGAACGATAGGGGAAATACCATCTGGACCAGCGGATTTGTTAACGTCAAGATCTTGAAGTACTCTAGCCACTGTACGAGTGCGAAAGTGGACTGGTCCCATGGAGAATTATACGCGCTCGAGTACAGGGGGAGACAAAGCACAATCAGGGAGCGTTGAGCTGACTGCAAAGTGAGCAGCAAGCAGATTGGCCTTATCTATAGAGCTTACAGCTGGAATGTCATTGTAAATGACATTTGATTCGTTTCCTGTTTGTCATAAAAAGTTTCATTAACATCACGATAGATTTCTACATGTGTATTATGTGTGTGCTTACACATAATGGCAGAATTATGCAAAGATTTTATTGTATCCCGAAGCAAAAGGATATGGTGGGACTTTTTTGTATGCAAATATATATGTATGTATAGTCTGTCCAATATCAAGAAACACAAAGCTCCATAAGAAAATCAGTTTTGTACATGGAAAGCTGTGTCTCTTGATATTGAACGGACTATACCTGTTTCTTACATTGTTTGAGTTAATGATTTGTTGTTAAGGAATTTTAAGACATCCACTAATAATAGCATTCGAGAACATTACAGGGCTTAGTTTTCTTTTTTTGTGATTTATTAAATAATAATGTATAAGTAGAAAAAAATTGATTCCAGGACGATACACTTTTCTTGATAGAATTGTAAACACATATAAAGTAGCTCATCTGCGATTGTAAGAAAGTTAAGTTGGATATAGTTCAGGAACAGGATAGTGAGAAAACAATCCTCGACCATTTTCAAATAACGTATATATGCATCGCTATCTTGTTGACGTAATCTTTTAATTTTTGAATACTATAAATTAATAAATTATACCTACGAGCGAACGAACTAAACAGCAAGCAAACAATTTAAAACTCTCGCATTTTGCATTTTCAAATGCACGCATAGAATTTTCACAATGAAATGCTTCATCCAAGCCGTTTCAACACCTACCTTTCCTTATTATGTTAACCGGCCCATTGAAAATAGCAAATCTAGATTTAGATTTTCAAAATAATTCCTCAATTTTTAATGAAAACGCTATAAGATGCCACATGGAACACATCCACTCAGCTTTTGCGCATGTGCACCTGCTGCAGCAGCTTTCACCGTTCAACTTTACGACATTTTTTTAAATCCTTCGATAATCTGGGAAAAAACCAATTGCTTTTTATGTTTTGTAAAAAAATTGGGATTAAGTAGATATATTCAATTTTTATGACGCTTTTCCCAATAAGGTCAGAAATCTAGTTTTTTTTTTTTGTCTCACTTGATAACGAACAGTATCTAAATCTAGTTAAGAAACCTAACTTCATAGAAACAACAACTATTGGTAAAAGAAATTCGCTAACCAAGGAATTAGGCCAAATTCGAGTTTAGAAGTAACAAGGCAAATCTACCCGTTTCATAGCCGGTAAGATTGGAAGAGGACCAACTGTTGTTCATAGCTACCTTAAGCACCCTGAAAACTATGAAAAAAACTGAAAAGGAGGAGTAATCAGAGCAACAAAAAGACAGGATCGACGGATACTGAGAACTGCTTTAAATTGACGACTTTCCGTAGGTAAAATCAAGGCAGAAACTGGAGTTGAAGCTGGTAGATCAACTGTTCATCGCATGATACACCAGGCCAACCATATTAGACAAAAACAAATGAAAAAAAATCACGATTGAACGCAGCACACAAAAGTCAGCGCATTGATTTTGCAATAAGTTACATCTGGGAGAGTCGAGAGTGGCATACGGTCGTCTTTTGATGAAAATAAGTTTAATTTGGACGGACCTGATGGATGCAATTATTTTGTTCATGATTTGAGAATAAATGAAATACAAATTCTAAGGCGAAACAGCAAAGGCGGTGGAGTATTGGTATGGGGAGCAGTAAGCTTTTTCAGGAACCGATAACCCTGATCAAATCAATACTGGAAAAGGGCTTTCCCACAGTATTTGGTGGACATCGATGGATTTTACAACAGGACAATGCACCGATACATACCGCAAGACTAACAGAAACTTGGATTCAGAGCCAAAATGTAGACCTACTGGCATAGCCGCAATGTTCACCGGATCTGAACATCATGGAAAACGTGTGGAGATGGCTTTCAAGAAAAGTCTACGAAGGAGGAAAGCAATACTCTAACACGGAGGACATAATTGAAGCCATAAAACAAGCCTGGTCAGATTCACTAAATTACTCGGAAGAACTTTACAAATCTTTCGGAATTGTAAGACCACAGACAAAGTTCTAACTTTATGATTCCCTCAAATGGTGATCTACCAGCATTTTGTGAACCGCAGACCACCCTACATCGATGTGGTCGAAAGTAGATCACCATTTGAGGGAATCATAAAGTTAGAACTTTGTCTGTGGTCTTACAACTCCGAAACTGTTTCTGCTAATTTCCTAAGATACAAATATATATTTTTTTCTTTCAAACGGTAAGGAGATATCTATATACGATCGATGGGAATTTTTGATACTTGGTTTAGAACCAAAAAACTAAGCCAAGATGCCAAGATTCGAAAATTCTTCGAAATCACTTTCTGTGAAATTGAAAATGGCTGGATGTCTGCCATTTGAATCGTTCCACAATTCTTTGTTTTTGCAAACTGTTTCTGTTTTTTTTTAAATTTCGTGTTGTTTTTGCAATTTGTATAAAAATGCTGTGCTAAATGCTGTGGTCTTGCGAATGAAATAAAGTGCACGACTGGGTCGAACGAAATGTTCACCCTATTAGTCTAAGAGCCCGAAGTAATTTTTCGGTCTGAGAGGTAACCGGTAACATTCTGAAAATGATTGCTGAATTTTCCTTATGCAACCGGTAGCCGACTACTGGCTACTTATATATAGCTAGTTGAATCACTTGTTTTTGACTTTCGACGCAATGTTTAGCCATGTGACTGAGTTCTGCGGCGTTCTTTGATCCTTAGTAAAACATGGATCTATCTTTGCCATCCAGAAATCTCAGCCAAACCAGTGCGTTACACAGAGTTAAATGCGCTAGGGTGCCATCGGCTCGATTTGCGATTCATTTTCTAATATACTGTCTCAGTTTAACACTAAAGGGAGGACACAAAATAATCCTATTGGTGAAAATTAAAACAAAGTTCACACCGGGGAAACTTTATCGCTTTAATAAGAAGCGTTTTGGAATTGCATTATTATTATTATCTACTACCTATATGATAATCCAAATTTTCTCCAAACTGATTGTATGTATTTGAGATATAGCCGTTTTTCTAAAGTATCGTTATTCGACTACTTTGGAAAAAAACGTGTATGTCATTTCCATACCCTCACCCAGATAATTCAAAACTGAAAAACAAACTAAACATTTTTTTTTTCTGAGGAACATACATTTTTGGACTTGTAAAACAGTATTACCAGGATATGTATTCCCTCGCTTAGCTGCGTAACCCGCACTGCTTGTCGGACTTCATAAATTTTCATTCAAATAAGCGGGTACGGACGAATAAATCAGACAAATTCCCAAGACAGTTATCCGGGGAACACTTTATATTAATAAGTATCTCATACTCAGTTTGATATGGAGTTTTCATCACGATTGCAGTACCATTCTCTTGAGCATAGTACTAATGTAAAAATCTAAGTTAATAATTGGCTTCCACTATCTCAACGCACCAAAGCGTCCGCAATTGGCTCATTAATCATACAACAACTGCTTCACAGTCATAATTCGCGTGCAAATTAAGACACAAAGTAAATTTAACCATTGAATAGCTTAAACAAACTAACATGGAATGTCTCTGTTGAAGAAAGATGCCAAATAGCCATAGAAACGCTACAAAAGGTATGTACGCAATCGTACTTCAACAGATAGATTACGTTATGAATCTTCCGAAATCTCAGAGGGATCCGTTAGTGGAAGTGGAACACGACTCATCTGACAATGACAAACCGAACAAATTTTCAATTTACTGTGACAAGACAATGTTTTTTTTTTTTTGATTTTAATTATCTCCCAATTCGCTCAATAGGCTGATGTTGTCAGGTAATTTTAACTTTTTTCAATATATGTAAATTGTGTTTAAGGCCCCAGTTACAGAAATAGGTAAATCGTGGAACATTAAACACATTCAAATGAACACATCATAGGAACGATTTGTTTCATTTCTGTGTATTGATTGAGAAGTTGAATGGAAAAATTAAGGAACTCGTTTTCTAGCCAATTTTATGTTTAATTTGTCAAATTAAACTGTGACATTCGTTTAATATTTTACAAGCAACGTTTTAAGACAACGATTGGCTCGATCTATTCGTTTTAAGTGGACCAAAAGAGCCAATTAATATTTTTACGCTTTCATTGTACGTATAGCTATAACTGGTGCCTGAGTCAATTGTTAGAATTTCTTTTTACTAGCGTAAACTATTTTTCGCTCAAAATTAAACAAACGTATGTAGGCTCCCATCTCGCCTATTGATTTGCCATGCCCAAAAAATCGTTTTTTACCTTCAATTTGAATTTATCCGGCGGCGATGGTGTGATGTTATAATTGTGATATGGATTGAACGATTTTTTCACTACGAATATCTCTAAAATGAAGTTTGAAGATACGTAGCAAGCGCCGTCTCCGTCACTCGTAGCACAGGGTTCTTATTAAACATTTCGGTTCCTAGATAAAATGCCAGTTTCTTTGAGCACACTTACCTTTTTTACTTGAATATTTCATTCGTCGCACCAATGATGTGCTGCTAAATAATTCGTTTCATGTATGTATAGTATGTGGTCCTTTTATAAAGCTAACATGGATTATTTCTAATAAAATGTCTTAAGTACATTATTGCTTACATAGGGTCTAATTTTTATACTATCAACTGACAACCTTAGGTCTACAACTACAGCTTGGATTATACCTAATTTATTTCGTCTTTTGTTTTTCTTAACATCATTTGGTTTACGATTTGATTTTTGTCTTTGATTTGTGTTTTTTTATTTTATTGTTTCTCATGATATATTTATAAATTCATTTGGTTATACTTCCATGTATATGTATAAAAAAAAGTTCAGACATTCTTGTATATCGTCTTTTAAAAGCTACATAAATCAAATTCAGTTTTAATATATAAAAAACCACTTGAGGAATTAAAAAGGGTAGAAATGTACAGTTGATGTAGGCTTCTGCTATAAAAATTTTATATTTTAAGTAGCTAAATTGTGATAATATTGGACAACCTTTAAGTAAAACGAAAGCCTTTTGTTTTGTTAAAAACCTTGTACATCGGTATGTTTCTTTGTATTGTTTAAATTACATATATCCAAATGGTTTACAATTCCGGTTGGTACTTTATTTATTAGTCTTCAATATTAATTGGTTATGCGTTATTTTAGTTATTATTTATATATTTTTTTTACAAAGTTCGCTGGAAGAGTTTCGTTAGAGTAACTTTTAACAACTATAATACATATTATATCAGTTGACTTGTATATCAAGTTTTGTTAGAGTTAATTAAATTACAGTTTTAAGGTGGAGACTCAATACATTTTTTTAATTCGCCGCCAATGTTGAATTATTTGAATGGAAGGACTGCGTCATTTGTGACGGAATATTTGTCAGTTTCTTCTGTGCTTGATGCCATACCTTAAGACGATGACTTATTTCGGAAAATAATGGCCTCCGTACTGATTGTTCATGCCAACATTCAATCATTAAAGAATAAACAGCTGTTGGGCAAGATTCAGGACATGGGAGAAGTTGACGAGACCGTACCATGTTGATGACTTCCTGATTACAGTGTCCATAGTAGGGCTAAAATGAGTGTTATATTCGGAATTATATTTTTGTGATTCAAATTACTTACCTGCATTCCATAGCTATAGATCTCCCAAAGGACAACACCAAATGACCAAACGTCACTTTCTGTTGTAAATTTGCCATAAAGTATGGATTCTGACGGCATCCATCGAACAGGTAACAAGGACTTTGATTGGACGCTAAAAAAAACGTTTTAAGAGTGGTTGTCATTGCAGCTTCGCTAAAATTACTAACCGGTAGTAATCTGAACTGTAAATATCTCTCGACAGTCCAAAATCTGATATTTTCACAGTTAAATCCTCGCCGACTAGGCAATTTCTTGCCGCCAAATCTCTATGGACATAATGATGTCCTGATAAGTATTCCATTCCCTCACTAATCTGCAATGCGATATGTAGAAATTCTAGCTGGCTGAGGCATTTGCTTTCTGTTGGTGAGTTAGCAATAAGGAACTCGTGTAGGTCACCCTGTGACATGTATTCGAAGAGCATGCAGAAAGGCTCTTTATTGAGCACAACACCCAAAATGCATACGATATTGTCGTGCTTAAGGTCCGAGATAAGTTCGATTTCACGCCGGAAATCCTGTTGGGTCTTCAGGGAAGCATTCTCTTTTAGCGCTTTTACCGCTACGAATATTTTCTCATTGTTCATTTGGGTAAGTTGGCCTTTGTAGACTTTTCCTTTTTAGAAGAAGATATTTTTAGAAACATAGGAGGGGCTTGCTTATGCCACTTACCGAATGCTCCCTCTCCGATTTCTTCGACAAATTCAACATCCTGTAGAGTAAATTGTGGAACTCTGAGCAATGAACTCCTGTCGAGGTTTGAAGCAAAGTGTTGGTCATTGCCACTGTTTAAACGCGCCATTTCCAGTGAAGAGTTCATTTGCGAGTTGCCATAGATATTTTTATCCGCATTCGGGGTATTTATCTAAACGATGACAGTTAGTTTCTCATTTTCTGTTAATCCTGCGGTAACTTACATTTTGTATATTGGTCATTCCATCATTCATATGCTTCTTGTAGTACACCACACCCGCATAAAATATGAGTATGCAAATTATCGTTGCGATCGACAGATAGATGTAGAACCAAAGCTCATCGGCGCATTTCCGTATATTACAGTGTTCGATGATTTTCTCGAATGACTTGTCATCGACGAAACACCAAGGTTTCTCTTCAGTGACACCAGGGTTCCTAGAAAAAGTTAGTTTCCCTCCAAACACATTCAAATCACATGAGCTATTTAATTAGTCTCACCTGCAATAATTCTGTCCAGCCAATTCAGGATAATCGGAAATTTCCTTCATCAACCACGACCATCGTAGGCATGGTTTTCCTGAAGCTGAAACTGCCAATGTCCCCCGATATTCTGAACCATATCCCCAATAGCAATGTTCATCAGGATTCACATCAATTGCAATGCCAAACGATGAACAGTCACTGGCATGCGGCAAACTCTGACACTCTTCAAGGGGTAATTTCTGTCCAATTGTGGGATGCCTCTTCGCAATGGCATACTCTTTTTGACACAGCTCATTCTCTAGCAATTCACATTCATCACGACAAATACGTCTCAGATTTTCCGATTCACGGGTCGGTGGATATTGGCTGGATATTTCGCCCGTAAAGATGTCATCATAAGCTATTGTCGACTTTCGTTTGAGAAAGAGCTTCCTCTCTTTGGTGTTTTTTTCCAGAAATCGCTTCCGTCTTCGATCGATTATATGATTTCCTGTCGAGTATTCAATGTATGTTTGATTTTTCTTCGATGATTTGCGTTCCTTGTGAGTGGCTCGATTTGAGAAATAAAGTAGGTTCGTGCGTTCCGGTGTACGGCAAATGGGCAATGCACTATAGCAGAGACTTGGCAGTGCATATATCCGGCAGTTTGGATTCATGTCTCTATTTTAGGGAGTTAAAACGCATGGTTATTGCTCGCAAAATAATAATAGCTATTCTATAAACTTTTACTTTGATTCTTTAATAACGCCATAAGCGGCTTTAAGACGTTCTTCTAGTTCGTTAAGTGTTAGATTCGGTGGGATGAACACAGTCTCATTTTTGAGATATTTTTCGCAAGTCGATCCATTATAAACTTGGCAAATACCCACTGGAATCTGGAATTTAGAAAACATTATTAGCAAAAATAATTTGAATCCATCTATAAGGAGAAAATACTTCTTCATTTCCACTATCTAGTTGTGCCTCTTGTTCAGCAGATATTCTGGAACTAAATAAAGTAGTTTGGAGTTAGAAAGGATGTTTCAAGATATTTTATACTGAGTTTGTTGAATCTGTGATTTGTTGCATTGAATTGGATTTGGGATTGTGGGCGTCTTAGTGGTTAGTGCGTTGGACTACTGAGCGCGGGGTTCGAGGCTCGAATTCCACCCAGGAACACCTAACAGGGTCGGGAGCCGATTAAGTAAAAATGCCAGAGAAGGATCGTAGATTATTCAGGGATGTTTGCCATATCGTTTATAAAGCTTATTATAGGGAATTGTCTGATACGGGAATAAATTTCTAATTTTTACCTTGAAGGCGCTTCTTCAGAGTTTTGTAGTAAAACAATTAGTCAAAGCTATGAAAACATTGGTGTCATAGCCATGATTGTACGGATAAATGCGAATAAATTCTAATAAGACGTTAAATTTTGATTTATCAAGAAAACACGTTTTTATAGTGAAATTTGATTTATTTGTATTTTTTGTTTTTTTTTTATAATTTGTTTACGCTTAAGGGGTTTTACCGCAAACGTTACAGTACCCTTAGGTTAGGTTAGGTAATAGGTACAGTACCTTTATTGTGCTATAAACACATCACAAGCATTTGTGAACAGCAAGTAGCACCTGGTAGTTGTATGGTTGTTCTCCACGATTGTTGTCTATGTTAGGGAGATCAAGGGAGATCAAGTTTTAAATATATATTAAAAATAAAGTAATGGATTTGGCCTTGATTGAACGCACTACCTTCCAATCACTAAGCGAATACACTACTACTGCACCTTTGCCACCCGGGTAAATGGCCTCCAGGACCTCTTGATGACATTTTGGAGCGCCAATTTCATCATCATATCAAGAAATGACACCTGCAGGAGACTTTTCTCGCAAAACAGCAATGGTTTCGTCACTCGTGTTACACGTAACACCGTCTGGTTGGAAACAAACATCGCCCACATCCCTACCTTTAAGTTCCGGCTATAAATATTCATTGATCATGGTTCGATTGTGATTGCGCCATTCACAGTTACGTGAAATCGACAAACCTTAGTTTTTTAGAGAAGCCATAGCCTTAGTTGTTCTTGCGTGAAGTGCACGAATTCGGTTCTTAGCATCAGTAACTTGTCCTCAAACTTCTTAAGCAATATAACAATATTGCTGGGCTTTTTTCGATCTGCTTTGGCGAAATTTCACACATTTTTGTTGTGAATTAAAGCAATGCCCATGCGTTCTTAAAGCGTTTATGGTTTTTATTATTCACGCTGTGTTTACTTGACATCTGTCATAAAATTGACAGTAATTTGTTGATAGATGGCAAAATAACAGACTTTTCAAAATAAAATGTTCAATTGGAAAGCCATTGTACTAATTTCATATTCCGTTGGCCCCAATGCATTTTGAAAAATGGTAATTTTCATCGAAAATCAAAGACAGGGAACAACAGGCTTTTCCTCCTTGTCAAAATAAGATAAATATTTTGCATAATGCATTTATAAGACTCATCTACATCCTGAATATGACATCAGTAAAAGGAGCTTCTTGAAAAATGTAAAAGTCATCTGTAAGTATTTACATACGCCTATTGTATCATCAAAGTGCATAAACCGTTACATCCAAGCCATACACTCTCATTGTGAATGGTTTATCTGTATCCTTTTTTTATCTTTGGTGGCATTTAATTTCAAAAACCGCACAGAGAAAGCCATACTCCATGTAGGTGTCTTCTTTGAACGCTGATTGTTTCCTTTCCCACAGACAAACATGAGTCGCGCGTCAAAGGAATCGCGAAAACAGAACTCCTTCCCACGTGTGTGCCTTTTTGTATTTTAAGCAGTGCACACGAATACATGTTTTATTAATTTTCATTTGAACAACACCGTCACATACAGGCGAATGGCGAAATCGTGAATAAAAAAATAGCTAGGTATAAATAAATCGATATAACACTTTTCAGGAATATAAGCAAACTTTATCCAACGTATTCCTTATAATGAAAATGTTTTGCTATAAATTTAACAGCATCATAAGGCATACAAAAAAGTTAACAAACGGAAAATGAGCTAAATGGTGCCGACCACGATGAATTGTTGAACTTTGTTACTGCCGCTGTAAAATTAAAAGGTTCAACAGACATACCTACATCATACCGCACATACGTATCCTTCAGTTTTATTCATACGAGATTCTTGCAATCTTCTTTTTCTTTCTTGTAAATTTAATAAAATGTATACCTAGTGATTGGTAATACATTTATATTTATGCATATGATGGAAGATTTGTTTAAAATAACGAAATGCAGTGTTGCAATGTAGCTGTTCAAAAAATTCTTCGCCGCTTTTCTTCTTCTCTTTTGAGTTTTCAATTTGTCACGTAGGAAGGTTGCCAGCAACCGAAAGTAATAACTAACCATTTTTGCCCCCGCTTTCATTCGTATGCTCCTCATGGAGAAAAAAAAACCGAATACCCACGTCAGCTTCAGCATTTGACAGATTATTTGCATATTTTTACGGTGAGGGTAAACATAATTTTTGACATGACACATACAAAATGTATGTGTCAATTCCCAAGGGGCTGCAAATTGCTTAGTGAAAAGAAATAAAGTAGCTAAAAATGAACAATAAACATTGAATCAACTTTTGTTCATAACCTTGAATACTTTTTGAATTTGTAATCGTTTAATTATGGAAGTATCATAGAAAAATTTTTCGTACATACATTTTTGTACCTGGTTGAAATTCCTTATACATAATATACATGAAACTTTTATGAATTACTTGTTCTCTACTTACGGTGACCATTTTTGTCAAAGCAAAATAAAGGACAACATTTTGTTTGCTTACAAACTTATTTATTAAAAACTAGCAGAACCTGGCCAATCTTAGCATACATTCGAAAACAAAACATGTGAATCGTTAGTTATGGAAAAAAACACTTAGAATTTTTTCAATTTTAAGGGCAACTCTTCCAAATTTTCTTTCCGTAAAAATCATGCGCTTATGAACGAACAGCATTTAATTTTCATTCATATAAATAAGAAGAAATCAATACTAATGCCGGTATTCACCGACCAATCATAAGCAAACTAGCGCAGATTTATGAGCCTTACCACTTTTAAGTGCAGAGCAGTGATATTTGAAAAATTTCGGAAATTCGAGATCCTTATGGTTTCAAAATGCCGAGAAATTGTGGTCTGGGATTTGTAAAAGTAAAGCCCCGGACGGATTTCCATCAGAAAAGGTTCTCACAAGGTTACGCTAGTAATGTATATTTCCAGCTTTCATTTTCACTTTAATGCATAGGTAGTTCAAGTTCTTCCACTGACTAGAAATTCATATTTCTGACTTCCTGTATCCGCACTGTCTTGCAAAAGAATCCTAATAAACAAGCCTAAGTAACAAAGCCAGCGGTAATGCAACAACACTACTGATATATTGGAATCATTGTACAAGGTGGCGCAAAAGTTGTCAGGTGGCGCAAAAGTTGTCACCCGATGTTCTTTCGCTGTAATTTTTTTTATGAATGAAAAACTTTGGTTCTGCTTTTGGATTATGTTAATTGGTGTCTTAATTTTTTTCTGTATCAGTTAACTACACAAATATCAAAGTAGAATTTACATTTGCCGCCATTTGCAAAAATTATGCTTCTTCCGATAGGAAGATGACTTTTGCGCCAATTTGTATTTGCAAATACTATACCCAAAGCGGCCCTACGCTGTGGTTATATCGAAAGTGACTGTCGATAGGATATTGTTTTTGTTGATCGTGTAGATATGAATGTTACAGTGGATACCTTTCATTAAAAATATATATTAATTCTTCGCACATTCAAGCTAGCCTAATACGTAGCAAAAATTTAAAGCTAGGAGCTTCTTAGTTTCAAAATCGATCTATGAGTGACCACCGGCCTAAGATGACAAAAAAACATAGCAACAAATAGTAAGAGTTGTTGTTCATTGGTAACAGTATTAACATTCATTTGAACTTTGTTACTGGTCCAAACAATATTTATTATTTAAAATGTGCTTTCAGCTGGCGCATTAGAAATCCCGGTTTGCACAAACTGAAATCCATTATTTTAATTAATACTGGATGTATGCACATTTTTTTCGATGATTTAAAGGACAGTTTCAAAAATAAAAGATAAAACCCGACCTTTATTTTTAAAAAGAAAGAAATACAGATCAGAATTAAAAACAAAGGACTGTCCTCTTAAATAAAGGACGGATGCTCACCGTATCTCTACTCCCTGTTTTCTGTACTAAAATCATATGAGTATCATTTTGAGATACAAATCTCTACAAATAGCTATAGTGAATCGAAAACCATTTGAAACAATGCAATAAAGTTGTTTTAATAATAATAGTAATAATAAAAAATACAGTTTTACTAACGTATTGAGATCTCTCAGTTTCTATCCTTAATTTTGAGCGGTACACATAAAATATCATGGATTTCACTGTATTTATTCGTCGTAAAGTAATTACTAAATTCCATCACAAATGTTAGAGTTAGTTACATTGGATTTTTGACTTATATCTAAACTTTGATTTTAAATTTTTTGTTCACAAAGTAAAATGTGAGGCAATTCAAAATCCTCAATTCAAATGATTGTCCTAAAGGCCAGTGTCAGTAAAATCATCAATCACAATGATTATGTATCTATTACTTAATTTTTTACATACATTAAATACCAATGTTAATCACAACAAATGCCATCAGTTTAAAATTAATTTGAGGTGTGAACAAATATGTGTGATTTCTATTCAGGAGGAAATCGAAGCCAATTTGTGGTCAGCCATTCAATGTGTCAATTAGGTGTCAAAACAATTCAGCTATAAAAACCATAAACAGTTGGTAGTGTATAAATAATTCTGAATACTTCAGCGTGGTTAAACATGCAGTTAGCGTGTGTTTGTCACTCTATTAGTAGAACGTGTAAAGTGTGATTATGATGTGCAAATATGTGGAGAGCGTAAACCGCTTAAATTGAAATTCAAACAAAATGTCCTTTTCGCACACATAAAACCGATTGGGAAAGTGGGCTAGAGAGTGGAACACAAATAGCAGAAGACAAACATTCATTCAATCGAAAGCGAAGAAATTCAAATAGGAAATAGCAAGAAGTGTGGCAACTAGGGCGGTCGTAACAACTCGACCAAATGCAAATGCAAAACTTATTCCTCATTGGCCTTAGTCTTTGCCTGCTTCTTTTGCTCATGAAAACAGATGAAAGTGAAATAATATTATAAATAAATAATGAACGGAGAAAGCTCTTCGCCTTGTTTCAGATACGTATGTATGTGGGCGGCACATGGTTTTAAATAGGCTATATGGGACTTAAAACATACGCGTACATTCTGAAAAGACAAAGAGATCTAGGGCATTTCAATAGCCAACTTAAAGTGATTAACAAACAAACTTATTTTAACCACCAGCAGAAGATAACGAGAACAGAAACCACACTAACGAGATTCCGTAAAACCACTACTTTGTGTACATAGATTGCCGTTTTGCCTTCCTTTGGGAAAAGATTTATCCCCAAAAAGGAAGACAAAATATAGACATTGCCTGATTCGGAGTACATGTGTATGTACTTGAGTTTCAATATAAACAAAACACACCCTGCGTGGGATTGGGACTTGGGAGTTCCTCTTCTTATAGAAATTCACTGAAATGCACATGGATAAAAAAGGGGGCACGTCAAACGTCACAATACACTTGGGGTGCGGCTCTCCGCTCAGCTACCAACACAGAAAACGCCTAATATCCCCTCGCATTTCCAAATTGACTGATGAATGAGTTCCAACAATACTTACTCTCAGCCAAACACGACGACCGTTATATGAGTTCATAAAAACAAACAGAGCAACTAAGTAAATTAGAAATGAATGAATCATGCCATATAAACGGTTATGTGCTAAGTGGGAAGTGTACACCTCGCACGAGCGTGTATTATATTTAACGCACATTTGAATAAGAATTGCATGTTTAAGGATAATAATTCAGTGTACACTGGCAAATAGTGCATTTCATACAGAAAAAAAAAAACAAAAATAGTGGGTAGGAATAGAGATATAAATGAACACGTTCTGGCGGTAGTTAAAATGTTGCTACGTGGCTGGAATATGCAAGAATTGTAATTGCCAGCATTGTAAGTAAGTAGTGGTGATTTTTCAGCAACTCAGTAATAACTCATTCGTCATTTTATCTGTAAACCAAAAACAAATCTCCATTCAGTTTTATTTCGTCCGTGAACCCAGTATAGTTTTTGAAAACCAGACGGCGCTGAAATCAGTTGAAGGTTGGGGAAAAATTTCGATTTTGTACCGTTGTTCGATGGCCAATTTAAGAATGTCGCAAAGAAATCGTTGAAGACCAAAAAAAGAATCTTATTCAAAAACATGTTTATTGCTAAAAATGCTAAGATATGACATTTTGACATTAGTTTATTTTACCAAGAGATCCCTGAACCTCCAAAAAGGTCCTTAAAACCTAAAAAAAAGTTTTTTTTTAAATGTCTTTGGAATCGGCCAAGCATCGAGTCCTGTCCAAAGTCGTTTTTCGTGGTTGTAGCCCTAGTAATCATCTTTATAACGCCGCATTGCATTATTCTTTACAGGCAAAATCTTTAGAAATATTTTCAAAAATCGTAATCAAAACCCCTTACCAAAAGAAGAGCTTCTGGTTTTGCGTTTCAATCAAAAAAGCGTAAAGGGCAGTTAAGCACGGTTATTTTGAGACAGAAATGTAGAATTTAAAATCAAATACCGTTTTTTTCAAAGTTGTAACCAGAACTTTTTACCAAAGTAAGGACTTGTGGTTCTTCGCATTTTGACAGCATAACCTTAAATATCTCACGTCAAAAATGAACTAGATAGGCGTTGGTTATTTTGGTCTTCTTGTGGCACAACTTCTGATTATTTATTCTTTATTAATTTAATGCCATGCTTATCTGTCAAAATCAGCTTGCTCATTTGTGGCCATATTCATCAACTGGTCATACGAGATATGCCCATAAGATTGTACGACAGGGGAGTGAGTATTAATCATTTTTTCTGATCTCAAAGAGTGAGTTGCTACTGAGTTGCAGAAAAAACATCTCTTGTATAAAGAATTTGTGAAATTTGCATGCCAAAAACTATGTTTTTACTAATTTGATCAATCCCAATGTATTTATGTGTTACCGGCAATGTAAAGATCTAGGGAAATTCTCAAATTGAGTAGGGAACATCTTAGAACAGTAGTTGGGATTATGTCGGGACACTGTGTTCTAAGAAAGCATGATAGGCAGCTTAGCCTGGTAGATGTGGATACATGAGGTTCTGTGGAGACATGGAAGCCGAGGAAGACATAACGCTCATACTGTGTGAGTGCGAGGGTATAGCACGGAATCGTAGGAGGATTCTATGAGAGTACTTCTTCGAGGAATCGGGGGAGTTGAGCGGCACAGACCACAGGAGGCTGGTAAAACTCTGCAGGAAGATTGGTTGTTTTTTAGGGAAAGAGGTAAGGTTTTTCTCGCTTTGAAGTTTAGGATTCAATCGGTTCGATAGGGATCGCGATGGGCCCTTCTGGTGCCTAATACTGTATGCGAACTGCATACCCCTGTTTAACCTAACCTAACCTACTGGCAATGTATGAAATGCCGGAATTGTATAAAATGCCTAGGCATTGGATAGAATGCCTGCTTGTTCAAGGCAATGTATGAAATTATGATTTTGAATTGAAATTCTAAAGAATGCCAAATTCATGTTAAGTTAAGTTAAGTGTAAAATAAAAGAGAATGTTAAAAAAATCGACCTGTTTATTAAAATGGAAACAACCCCATTATATGTGCCATAAAATGAAGTCCAATGCGATCAATTACAAAGCCAAATCGTTCACTCTTAAAGGCGTTTGGACTTTGCATTCATCTATTCCCCAGAATCAAGAAGTGTTTGGAAGCGTGCCTCGTGGGTTGAGGGAGTTCTACCTTTTTCTCGGCATGGTTTAGCCCGCTCACGCAACTTCGTTGCTCCACTAAGGGTAACAAGTTAACCTGCCAGACGAGTAGCACCTACCCTAAGCGTAGCAACGAAGTTGCGTGGAAGGGTTAAACCATGCGGTGAAAAGGGTGAAATCACAATCATATTAGGCATAATCTTTATTGGTTGGTGCCATGAAATTAAGTAATATGTACCTACTAATATTTAAAATGAAATCGTGAACTTTATTGCATCACATTCCGTCTGCAACCGGCAATATATGAAATGGCGGCATTCTATGTTTATGAATCCTTTGTGCGTGACTTTGCTCAAATACTCATTTTATACATTGCCGGTTACCAGTCACGCATTCTATGCCTTGGCAATGTAAAGACTACAAAACTATTTCATATATCGTTCGGCCGTTGTAGGCATAAGACATGAAGGATGTATGAAACATTGCCTGTAACATAATCAATTAAATAACAAAGTTGGAAAGCTTGTTCCTAGCATCCAACGATGACGATATTCGAACCTTGTATTTTCTATTTACCTAAGACTACTTAAAATTGCTTGGCTAGACTTCATATTGCTTCTAATGGAAAAGCTTCACAAATTCAAGCATCCATTAACCTGCTGAATCGAATAGGACATTTCTGGTGTAATGTAAAGGTACTTTTAGCAGTTTTGTAATAATATATCCCCACAAGTCTCTCTTTGGGTGGAAATTGTAATCGTATATCTTAAAACGGGTGGCAAGTTTGTTGGTGGTTCAATAAATCCTGGTTTAATTGGGTCAAAGAAATCTACGTACATTTCCTACACATTCTAATAAATGGCATTATACCTATCAATTGCTTAAAATGCAAATTAGTCAACTTGGTTTCTGCGGATAACTATACACGAAGATAAAATAATTAATGTAAAAGTACCTACATTATATACGATGCCGTTGATTTACATAACCGCTAAAATTTGCTCTGAATGATCTATTCTTATGTCTATGTAGCAGTAGGTGACCGAAAATGTATGTCTGCGTTAAATTGTATTATCCTTTTAGTTGTTGTGACTATTCAGTGCCTCAGTAGTTACTACGTTACTACTACCTTTAGGCTCAGGGTCAAATCACGCGGGGCCTAGTAACACCTAAAAGTTTTTTCCCACTGGTTTACCTGTTACGTCTGACAAACATCCTATCAATTGTCATGAGAAGCCTCTCAAATTTGGCGTTTGGAATCGGCTGAAAATTCTAGGTCCCTTCCACTTCGCACAGGCAAATTGTTGGGGAGGGTAGGATTATATACATATGGTATATAAATATTTTTTTTTTTACTATTTAGAACACTGATTCTTGTTTGTTACATGATTTGTTTAAATTGTGCCGATTTTCCTCTTAGCAATAATTAAATTTAATTATTTGTAAGGTCCAAGGTGTCTTAGGCCGCAGTTATAGCCATGCGTAAAATGAATTTTCGTCCAGTTAAAATAAATAGATTGACACAATCCCTGTCCTTTATTTGTTGCTAATGAATTATTAAACTTATATCTCACAAATAATTGAGAAGTTGAACATATAATTGTCGTATTACAAGCTCACTTACGATAAATTCATAACAGAAAGCAGAAGCAAAAGAAATAAAACATAACCAGAGCAACTGTCAAATTTCGTTTCTTGGGCATTTCATAGCATACTTTGTTCGTTTGAGAGAGAGAGAGAGAAAGGCAACGATTTTCATGAAGAGCATCACTGCACTAACAGCAAGAAACGCCCCCTCTCTTTTGTTTATAGCAAACTACAGAAATATGGTTGCTATAATGGTGTCCACTTGAGATAATGAGAGCATGTATTACTATGCTATCAATTTATCGCAAGTGGAGACCGCGTATTATGGAAGATTTTCTACATATTCTCGGGGAACATAAAACACACATTGCTAGCAAAATCATATTAATTAAAAACCGCATCAACTTTTAGCAATGTGATCAAAAAATCAATCCGAATTTGGTCAATGAATTTGTTTTTGTTTGAAAAGTGTAGGCATAGGTGACATATGTAACTTTTCGCAATTAGTTTCTTACTATTTTTTTTTTCTAGTAGAGAGACAGTTGAACAAAATATTTAAGGGTTAAATTTAGCATCTGGATTTTTGTTTGTAGCACTTAACATTCTACTGTACCTATAAGTAGCTTCTAACTGCTGGCAACAATATTTGAATTCTTTAACTTAGCTATAGGTCATTCAAACTTACGTGAAATTATGGAAAATTGGTATTCTATTTGTGACACATAAGGGAGTTTTGCAACAAAAAAAAAAAAAAAAAAAAAAATGCCACTGCTTCCAAAAGATATCTTGCTCGATCGACAATTGAGACAAGATTGGTTTACACACAGCATCGTCGTTGGGGCATGCCAAAAAAACACATTTACCCACCCTTGAAAAAAGTAGAAAAAACTTCGCAAATACATATTTAGGAATGAAAACAAGACCTTTTTTTAGATTTTATATATACATATGCACCTATCAACGCAATTTTTTTAAGACCTTTACGACTATAAAATAGTCTACGAAGTTGTATTAACCTTCTAATTCAAAGCATTAAACAATTCATTTCATCCAAAATGTGATGAGAAATGTTTCGGTAGTTTCTTTTGTTTTTGGACAGTCTATACTTGTTACTCCAGTTAGTGTGTATTAAGCTTGGTGGCCCCATTTCATTGTCTTTTACTGAATAGCGACCTTTATTCTCATTTCTGTTTGAAACGCTTCCTAAACTAATCTGATTCACTGTTTTCTTTCAGTTTTGTTTATTTCCGCTTTAACATAGTTTATGCTCACTTTTTAGATTTGATACATTTGACTACATGAAGTTAGTCAAAGGACCTAATAAGTTTTCTCCACTTTTTAGGTCTTTACAGTTCGAGCTGGGGCACTTCACTAGATATGCAATGAAGGTCTCGATGGTTTCCTTTTTTAATTCAATTTTACTACGAATTTTTTTCTTCATATTTTGATGATCATCTGCCTTATTAAACGTGCCAACTTAAACCAAATTCCATCTGTGTTGTGTGTTAGCTCGAATTGAAAGCAAGTGACATTCTCCGATTCCCGTATTTTCCAATAACATACATTCTAAAAGAAACACTCTTTGGAATTGAATTTGTGTTTGTGGTTCGTGGCTAAATGACTGTTCTATATCAAAACATAATCGATGAGGAAAAAATCTATTCAACAGGATACAAATACGAGTACATGGTACAGAAAATAATGGAACTTAAATTTCATTTATATTCAGCCACTCAAATGATAAGTAGAGAGAAAAAAAAATCTGTCATCGTCATTGAGCATTGAGGGTGCTCCTTCTTCATCGTTTAAAACACTGTACTGACTTTTCTCTGGCCGGCACCCTCATGTCTTAAATCAGACAATCAACGAATCAATGCAGTTTCGTAATTTCCATGGGCATTAATTCTCCATAGATATACTGCTGAGTGGATGCGTTTGTCGAAGCGTGTGGGCAACCTTGCTAAACGACGATTATCATCAAATGGTTTGGAGATAACGAGTCGAAACCACTGACTGCATTTTATCTGGAATATGAACTATTGCACCCTTTGGTAAGTAATGAATCATTCCGAATCTCCGTCAGTGGGCGAGAGTGACATTTGTGTGAAGTGGAAAAAATGTGTGTGTATGATTTCAAAACTCTCCACACATCATTTTGAAAACTGTGCGTTTCATTAGATGTGCAACGGCAACCACTTGCACATATTTCCACAGAGAGTTGGCACTCTTTTTTACCTCTTCTCTGCCTGCAATTAGTTTCGTTGGCGGGTTTCCTCTACCACCACACACAAAGAAAGAGGAAATGGGTGGGTTTGGTTTAGACAAATTTAGGTCATATTAAACCATGTGTGTGTTGTATAATGTGAAAATTTATATCAAATATATACGAGTATTTCCATCAGAGTAATGCCATTAAGTCAGATGTCAGTCAGCATAATATGAGTATACCGTGTCAATTGCATACGCTTAGGTTGTAGGTACATCAGTCAAATAAAGGGTTGCATAGAGGGAGAGGTGGCTTTAATCTGCCTGAATATTGTTTAACATCCCGCAGTGAGCAACATTATAATACTTAATGATTATTTTGTTATTTTTTTTTTAAAAAAAACATAATGTTTGCTTAGAGTACCATTTACAGGATGTAAAAATGGTAAGCGGTTAGTTTGTGTTGCATACGCAGAGTGATGTGTAGGTAGGACATGGCCTATGGGCTAGGCTTTGGGACAAGTTAGGCTACAGAAAAGTACTCCCACTCCTTGTGTTAAATAATTATATGTTTATGAGCGAAAGGTAAATGGCTAAAATTGGTGTTATTTATTTTAATTGGTGGGGTAGTTAAACTATTTCGTTGGCTTTGCTTTTTGATGGGCACATTAAAACAGGATCGTTTCTGGTATTTTCTGTTAGCATGTGAAGAAGTAAGGCTATTATATATAGTTAAGTTGTTTTTGAGGAAATAAGGCATACGTTTGGTATGGTTAATCTAAAACTTGAAACTACTCGTAGAAATTAGATTTAAAGTACGCACTGAAACTTGAGTTAATTTTAAAGCTGTAGCAATGTTACTTTTTGGGTCGTCAGATTTCACCTTTATTAATTTATTTATTTCAGTAAACTTTTAAATTGTACAAACTGAGAATTATGTTACAATGTTGGCTTTGTTTGTACCTTTGTAGTGGTAACTTTAAAAATGAATAATCGCCTAAATTTGGGGGTGCCAAATAGTAAATTTCTTCATCAACTAGAATGCGTTTAAGTCACTTTTTTTTATTCATTAATATTTTTCTTGGTATTTGATGGCTTACGGCAGATCGACAATTGACCTAATTTTCTAACTTAATCAAATATAATGAATTTCAAATCGAAACCCACCATCTTTCATCGACTCAGGCTGCATATGATACGATTTTATAGCGCACGACGCACGCGATGCAATGTGCAGTATGGAAACGGCTCCAAACTATTCCAAACCTGCTCCTAATTCCGGCAAGGCGATGCGGTGTCATGTGACTTCTTCAATCTTGTTCTTCAGAAAAAAGCTCGCAGGGCAGGTGTCAACACGGAAGGCACTATCTTCAACAGTTCCCTCCTACTAATTGGATACGCGGACAATATCGACATCATGGCCGATCTCTGAATGAAGTGGTAGGGAATTTCATGGTTACCCTTGTCAGCGAGGTCAAGTTCGAGTACTTGCTTTCAACATAAACAAATATCTGTCCACCGACTAGGATAAAAAGTCACTGTTGATAAGGGAGTAAACATCAACTCCATGACTGACACCTTAGCGGAGATCCGATGAAGAATTACCCTAGGAAAGAAAAGAGAGTTAATTTTGGTTTCCTTTGAGAGAAAAATACTCCGTCAGATAATTGGTCCTGTGTGTGAGGAAGGCGATGTTAATATTCGTTGTCCAAAAAGCTAAAACGTATGTTTGAAGACCAAACCGTTGCCAGGGCACTTGGTCTGGACAATTGAAAGCAGCTTTCCCGGAATCGCGCAGGTTGGAAATCTGCAGTGTCTTAGGCAGACTGCCCGTGGGTCTGGAGGCGGTTGAAATAAGTGAAGTAAAGAATATCACTGCATAACAACCCGATAAACATTTCTTGTCGTCAAAGGCGAAAAATCACATCTAAGCAATTTTAACATTCAAGTGAGCCCAGCGACCGATTTAACATCAAACTACCCCGCAAGTGTGAATGCAAATGTTACTAGTGGTACCCGGTGTCATAAAAGGAAACTCAATTATTAAGAGGTAGTCCTCAATAGCATAAGAAATAACAATAGTCTGCTTCAATGACGATGCAAACCTTAACAGGGAGTTCTGCCGATATCTCCTAGTAAAACGGGAGGGTTTTGATCTCTGTATTCCAGATTAATGGATGTTCACATCCGTTTAATTTTAAACAATGGAATTTTTACGGGTTGAAAGAAGTTTATATTTACGGAATCATAATTCGATTGCTTCCAAAAAAAAAATGCAACTGCACGAAAACATTTCACGAAATACATATTTATTTGAAATAAGAGCACCCGCTAATGAGCCATATTGAAAAATTAAAAAAAAATATATAATTACATATCACAAGCTTGAATTTAAATCAACTTTTTATCTATCAAAAACTCCATACCTTGCACCGCTCCTCAGTAAACTTTACACGAGAGGATTAAAGTTTATTTAGCTGTTGTGTTGAATGCTAAAAATAAATACACTTATGAACAATTCTAAAACTTTTTCAAATCAATATTTCCGATTTGAAAAATTGTATCCCAGTCAATCTCCGGGAAACCCTCAATTTCCATAAAAGGATTTAAAAGTTTCTCTTTTATTTTCCCTCTTTTCGAGTAGCTATAGTGCGTGTTCAAGAGATTGTCATCATTTTATGAAAGTCGGTACATGATAAACTTTAATCCATTGTTCCGTGACCAGTTGGTGTACTGGTTTTCATATACGTCATTAACCTTATGATTTAGCTTGAAGTGTCGTAACGCTAGTTATCCACATGAATTTTCTGGCACACAATTTTATATTGGTACAAAACATGCACGGGGTTAGCTCGGGGTTACAAGCTAAAACTTTTGCGGGCAACATGACATCGAGGGAAACTTTTGAATTTGATCAAGAATTTCAATCATTTTTTGATGGTTTAGGGTGTTTCTATTTGGAAAACTTGAGTGTGCAGTTTGTTGTTTAAAGTTTGATATAAATTTCGGCCGCAGTGGCTCTGTGGTTAGTGTGTCGGACTACTAATCGGAAGGTCCCCGGTTTAAATCCCGCCGGGACCAATTAACATCTAGAGTTTTTTCCACTGCCCCACCTCTTGCGAACGTCTGACAAACATCCAAGAGTATCAATTGTCATGAGAAGCTTCTCAAATTTGCCGTTCGGATGCGGCTTAAAATTGTAGGTCCCTTCCACTTCGCACATGCAAGTGGTTGACGAGCTAGGTTTTAGGCCCTGTATGGGCCGTTAATGCCTGATATATTTTATAAATTTCAAACATTTGATGTATTTGTTTGGAACAATATAGTTATGTGTTTGTATCATGCGTCAAATTCAACATGTTCCTTTTAAGTTCGCACTCTAGAGTAGTCGAAATTGTGCGCTCTAAATCTTGTTTTGAAACTGTTGCTTGAAGAGCTGCTGAGAGACGAAATACTGGCAAACCAACACAAGTAAATAAAGGAGACTGTTTTCACAGTGAAAATGATAATTTTGATTGCAATAATCGAGCTTTGCAAAGATGCAATATAATTTAGAAGATTCCAGTATTTGTGAGTAGCTCCTAAATATTGTGGAAGTCTTTAAATCTGAAATATAAAGGAACGAATACAGCCCAACAGTCTACAAACATGTTATGTAAGTCGACCATATGAAATAATACTTGTGAAGTTTGGCCTGGATTTCTCAAATAAGGTTCTGACATTTATTCACAATTACGTTTTGCCAAAATTGGGTCTATCATGTAGCTTTCATTTGAGCTCCTTTTTCAAGGATGGACAGAAGGCTTCGCCAAGGCTGCAAACCTTAAACTTCCCGAGGATAAATAGAAATAGAAACGTACGAGAATAATATTTCGGTAAATTAGTTTGCCGCTGTAATAACGCTGTGATAATCCTACAGCTGTGAAATAATTTCCATAAATAAAAATATAATAACACAATAACTAAATCTACCCTTTTTAGTCTACTAAGCATTAAAACAAATCCCTCAATTCTATGCAAAACAAAATAAAATCCTCACATTATATGTCTTGATTTTTTTTTTTTGAAAAACGTTAAATTTCATAAATGCCACAGGAATGACTCTCAAATAAAATTTCCTGAAGACCAGATACACATAACACCATTTTTTTAAGGCACACTGTCATTAATATGTGAAAGGATAATGTAAATTTGAAGATTTCTTTTTCTCATCATTGATGATAAAGCAAGATTTTTTTTTGCATGAACAAAACTTTTCTTGTCAGCACATTCTGAAATCATATATGCAAATCACAAGCAGTTTGTATAATTCGCCAGTTTTCGTGTGTTTCGTCATACAAAATCTCAACTATAACACTTACGACACTCTTCATATGAAATTGACATTTCGTTCTCATGCCAATTTGGTATGCTCATTCATATTTTATGGTAAATTTGGTTTAAGTTTGGTATGTTTATTTTCCAAATTTCCACGAAAGTCAATTACAAAATCTTCCTTTCGTTTGAATTTACATTTCTAATACCATTAACTCTTTCCGCATTGCTAATCCTTCTTACCACTTGTTTTTATTTTCCGGCGTTCTTTAAGCCGCCTTCCACCTTCTTGTATTTCTTAATAGTCATCGTTCTTAAAGCAGTCTTTTCTTTTGGCAGTTGACGGGAACGTTTGTTTGTGTATGTCAATTTTCGCCGCCAAATGAAAACAAAGAAGGAAAAAATATATTATTTTCTTCCAGCAAATAAATATGCAAATAGTCCTCATTTATCCTCTGTTCCATTTCATTGCTTTCATTTGCATTGGACAAAAACAGAAAAGCGGAAAAGGAAGAAAAATAAAAACAAAATCAAGAACGTACCTCGAGAAAAGCATTGTCTTTAACCTTTAAGCTCCACCAGATCCACCAACTCCACCATATGCCGGTGCTCTCTATTTGCCCTATGTCGCGTCGCATACCGTAGCACTTACTTCTTCTGAGAGTGATATACGAATGCCAATATATAAATAGTGAGTGACTGCACATTAAATACACCCTCGTAATAGTATCCCGGCTTTAATATGACGAAGGAAAGAACCCAAAATTGGTTAGAGGTGTATGACAAGGGATGGGTGAAGATGCGAATAAAGGTCGAATGAATGAATTGGATTTTGCCTCGTTTTGCCTGGAGGGGACGCATAAACTTTCCTATTTCTGAACTCCACAATGAAGGTTGATATCATGGACGTTTTGTGATTTTTTTCTGTCTTCTTCTTCTAGTTTGGGAATTTTATCTCAACCGTCTTGAGAAAAGAGAAATTTCTCTAAGTAGGTATGAAAATCAATAAAGACATTTTTACTTAATTATTTCCAGTCCAGATGTGCATATGTATTCAGATGATGCTCAGGGTATAAAGAATATTCGTCCCTAAACTAAAAGTTTATCTAGGAGCGATTAACACTTATTGTTACGGTTTCAGATCCCCAAATTTTATAGAATACAAACAAGAGCAAAAAACAATGAAAAGTTCTTTTCAGCGCCAATGCTATACCTGCAACAGCTATACCTACTCTTTTTTCAATTTTGGCAACAAATCCGGTTTTATGTCAAAGAAATTCTGACACAGATATTTCTTTGATATTACTTGTAGCTCCTGTACTTGCTTTCATACACATGCCCTTTACAATAAGGTACGAGTATTCTAAAATATTCTAACTTGATCCAGTTAGAACGCAGAGGAACGTATTATCATCTTGAAAGCACCGTTGATAATTAAAATGTTAGTACATATTTGACATTGGGATCAAAATATCAAGCAAATGTCAATGGTTATCTTGGTTACTCTAATAAATTTCTTGATAAATGTTTAGAAAATTGAACGGAGATAAATTTCAGTAAGTGCCTATAATTAAAAACTCCTGTCATAAGAGATCATTATAATTGAGCTACCTTACATTTTATCGCATGAAAGTCACAACTTGCGTAATTTTTTGAATTGACGCGTTTTATTGAAGTGTGGAGCTCTGTAGTTTCATTTCGCAAAGTGCTAGTACGTATTCAATGTTTTGTGCGTTACATAGTTTTCACTGCCGTACCTCTTGCTTAAGTCTGACAAATACTGAAAAGTACATAAGTTTGGAAAGTGTAAAGTTGCAGGTCCCTTCCATCAGCGACAAAAATAAAGCTTCGCATACGCAACTGGCTCTGTATGGGGACGTTTATATTTTTTTCTTTTATTTTGTGCGTAAGAAAAATTGATAGTACACTATAGAAAAGTCCAAAAAATTGTATCCGGAATTTCCGTCCGTCTCTCACCGGAGCTCCAGCCACAATACTCCTACTTTGACACAATTGTGACTGGGAATCCGCCATTCATATTTTGTTCCTCTTTGTAATTGGCTTTCGTTTTTGCAATGTAAAAGCAACATGAGCTAAAGAATAATATTCGAGTAAAAATGCTTAATCAGTATCATGAAGCTTTATAGAAATCCACGAATAATGTCTCGGAAATCTTATATAAATAAAATTTTAGACCAGTAAGTATGGAGTCACGTGTGAAGATTCATCCCTCTAGTCCAGATGATGACTCGCGTTAAAGAAGGGGAAGAAGATATTTGACAGACCTTTTGTTATACATAAGCATTTTTTTGTTTTGTTCATATAAGTACCTGTATTAACACCTCTTAAGTTTTTGTCGTAAAATGAAGTACGGTATCTTTGCTACTCGTATCTATTTAAATTTGTCTGTCTGGACAATTTTGTTAGCTACATTTTCAGACTCAATTGTTAATGTCCCACGTGAGATTGATGCGAGGTCTATTCCCTGGCATCTCAAACAGCTCCTTTGTTTATACCCTATTCTAAGGGTATATTAATTTTGACGCATAGTTTGTAACATACCTTAATATTGCCCGTAGACCCCTAAAAGTTACTATATTTATGATCAGCATCGATAGTAATGTCGATCTAGACATGTCCGTCCGTCCGTCGGCAAAAATTAGGCCTTTAAACTGGGCCTAGAGAGCTGACATTTTAACCATATACTCTCTAGGGTCCCGAAATAATCAAGTTTACGAATTTTTGAAATCCGCCCACAAACTAAAAAAAAACAAAATTTTGGAAAAAATCGAATTTTGAGCTAGAAAGCTGAAATTTTTTTATATATGATCTATGACTCCTAAAACTGCTCGGGATATAAAATTTTTAAAATCCGCCCACTGACACGCCCACAAATAAATAAAACAATTTTATTGAAAAACCAAAATTTGAGCTAGGGAGCTGAAATTTATAATATATACTCTCTAGGGGCCCTTTAAGCTCCTGTGTAAATATTTTCAAAATCCGCCTACTGGCACGCCCACAATTTAAAAAAAAAGAACTTTTTTTGAAAATTCAAAGTTTGAGCAAGGGATCTGAAATTTATAATATATACTCTCTAGGGGCCCTTTATGCTCATGTGCTAATTTTTTTTAAATCCGCCTACTGACACGCCCACAATTAAATAAAACAATTTTATTGAAACACCCAAGTTTGAGCTAGGGAGCGTTTTTTCGTAGAGCGTTCTTAACAATTCAACCATACTTAGACTTTTGTCACGCCCACTTATGAGGGATAGGAATAAGAATAGGGTATCCAACAGTTCGCCCAAGCGGACTGTAGCCCGTCCCTATGTGTATACCCTATTCTAGGGGTATATTAATTTTGACGCATAGTTTGTAACATACCTTAATATTGCCCGTAGACCCCTAAAAGTTACTATATTTATGATCAGCATCGATAGTAATGTCGATCTAGCCATGTCCGTCCGTCCGTCCGTCCGTCCGTCCGTCCGTCCGTCCGTCGGCAAAAATTAGGCCTTTAAACTGGACCTAGAGAGCTGAAATTTTAACCATATACTCTCTAGGGTCCCGAAATAATCAAGTTTACGAATTTTTGAAATCCGCCCACAGACACGCCCACAAACTCAAAAAAACAAAATTTTGGAAAAAATCGAATTTTGAGCTAGGAAGCTGAAATTTTTTATATATGATCTATGACTCCTAAAACTGCTCGGGATATAAAATTTTCAAAATCCGCCCACTGCCACGCCCACAAAAAAATAAAACAATTTTATTGAAAAACCAAAATTTGAGCTAGGGAGCTGAAATTTTTAATATATACTCTCTAGGGGCCCTTTAAGCTCATGTATAAATATTTTAAAAATCCGCCCACTGACACGCCCACAAATAAATAAAACAATTTTTTTGAAAATCCAAAGTTTGAGCTAGGGAGCTGAAATTTATAATATATACTCTCTAGGGGCCCTTTAAGCTCATGAATAAATATTTTCAAAATCCGCCCACTGACACGCCCACAAATAAATAAAACAATTTTTTTGAAAATCCAAAGTTTGAGCTAGGGAGCTGAAATTTATAATATATACTCTCTAGGGGCCCTTTATGCTCATGTGTTAATTTTTTTTTAAATCCGCCTACTGACACGCCCACAATTAAATAAAACAATTTTATTGAAACACCCAAGTTTGAGCTAGGGAGTGTTTTTTCGATAAAATCCTTTAAATGTTATATAACAAAATATGTAGAGCGTTCTTAACAATTCAACCATACTTAGACTTTTGTCACGCCCACTTATGAGGGATAGGAATAAGAATAGGGTATCCAACAGTTCGCCCAAGCGGACTGTAGCCCGTCCCTATGTTTTTTTTTTGTTTTTGTTGAAATTTAAAATCAATATATAAAAATTGATCTATCATCAAAAAAGGTTTTACTATGTCAGGCTGAATTTCAAGCGCCATCTCAATTTTTTTACAACAGCTGCGGTCTGTAAAAATGCGGCATTCGCATTGTTTCACATATATTTATTTTTTTGGTTGAACGCGTCTGCACTATATTTTCATATGATAACCTTTATTTTCGAATTTCAATACTTCGGGTGTTTCATAAATTAGTTTTTCCACATAAATTTTGACATGCACAAACGGCACAAAATTGTATCGCTACAATACCGGAGTACCGCTTGCGATATACCGCTTCAGTGTTAGCATCTATATTTATCACAATAGGATTAGGTTCCGCTGTACCCATACCAGTACCCCCTACCGCACTGGTGTGTGGGATCCTTAAGTCTGTCAGTTGTTAATTATTAATCGCAAAATAGTCATTTCTCTTTAGACCGCATACACGAGCAATCCACGCATTCATTTTAAGCTGTCCGAATTCACGCAGAGCCATGCATTATGTTATTGCTTTGTTCCTCAAACAGGACGAAGGCACTAGGTCGTTCCATTGCAGGTCTTTAGATCGGCGATGGATCAGTATCTTGGCTTAAGTGAACTGTTTAATACCCTATCCATATTCCCGTTCCCACTGTGGGCGTGGCATTGCATTGAGAATCTGGTCCATTTTGGAAAATTTGTTGTTGCTTTCAAAATGATTAAAATTTGAAAATTTGTCACAATTGGTTTTGGCAAAAAACTTTGCTTAGTCGAGTTCTTATAAAGGATATTGTCTACATATTTTGCTATTACTATTTTACTGTTTAACAAAATGTTTTTGTCATAAAAGTGGGCATGGCAATTGTTGAAAAAGACCTTGTGCGCGTTTGTATGAACTTCTCTATAAAACAGTTGTATCAGTATGCAGATTCTAAAAATCCTTACACTTGATCATTTCCGGCACCGTGAGAGTATATATTAGAAATTTCGGCTTTTTAGATAAAGTTTTAGGGCTTCAAAATTGTTGACAGGGGGACGGACTGACGACGGACATGATACAACTTTGGACGTGATCACAAATATAGTAATTTAGAGGTCTTCGTCCAATTTTAAATCATGTAACAAACAATTAATACATATACCTTTAGGATGAGGTATAAAAACTACATAAGTTTTTAGAAAGAATGAAAATGGTTGTGCTTTTGTTGATTATTTTCACACAGCGCTTGCCGCAAGGGGAGAAATCACATCGAGGTTATCAAATTTAACAATATGGTGATTCTAGCCACACATTTATTTGCAAATCCGAAGGTCGACAGAGATGTCCGGTGGTATAAAAGGAAGGTCTAACATAAATCAATAACAGGAGCATGCACATCTCGAAATCGTAAAAAAAAACAGGCAGGCGAAACAATTTGTGGACAAATTGCAACAACACCAGCTTTTGATTGGGCTCAGTCACGAATTGATTCGAAGCGACGAAGCCTACGGAGACTTTTTGAAACCGAAACAGAGAACCCCACAGGCGGAACAGAAGGGTTGTAGTAAAGTGGGAGCTACATGATACCTCTTATCCAGATTGTAACCTCACCGACTTAGTCTTTTACAGTATTAAGTTAACATTAATCGTTATCTTATTTAATCGTTAAGGATGAATCTTATTTAATTAAACAGTTCCTTTATATAAATATATTATGTATAGGTATTTCGGAAACGTTTTAACGGTTTGGATACGATTTTGTATTAAGATAATGCTTTACTTTCGAAGTATATCTAGCTATGTCTCATCTCTGGGAAAACTTGGTTTTTTAGGGGAAGCGGGTCAACACGCAAACACTGCAAATATTCACTCTTGGAAAATCAACCAACGACGTAAGTTTGTAGGTACTTTATGTACCTAAAAGGCAGTAATTTGTGCGGAACTTGAATGAGATAAACTTCAAAACTTTAAGTAGTTTAAGGTTTATGATATTGAATGTACCCTAACAACATTGTGGCCTTCCTATAAAACGCTTTATCGTAGCTCTTATTTGGGGTGGTGGGCGTACATCGAAATTCCATACATAGAGCAAAATAAACGTGAAGCTTTAATTTGTAGTCCCTTTTCTTCTATGCGAAAAGTAATTTAATAGAACGGGTCAACTAATTTGAACTCCACATACGATTTATTATATTGTTATGACTGTGTTGTTTTATCCCCAGCAAAGCTAAATGAGATGATAGCAATTTCGAACAATTTATTTATGCTAGAAATTACTTTTGTGAAGTTGTCAGTTGTCGACATTCCCTATCTCGTGTGTCTAGGACCTAGTATCGAGATTTAAAATCGTGGATTTATGCCCTCAAAATATCGCACAAGCTTCAATTTGTATCTCTAACCAAAGAATGTTCTATGAAGATAGGGCCTTATGAATAAACAAAATTGAAACTCAGAAGGCTTAAAGTTTAATTTGAATGACTTTTTTCGGTTGGCAATGCATAAATAAAAACACTTCGACGATTTTCAAATTTTACGGAAGTACAGGTTAGGTTAGGTTGAAGTGGCCTTGTGCTGACAAGGCCGACACACTTAGACCAGGGTTAGGTCCATTGTGATTCCACACGGATCGAGGGGTTTCCCCACTACTAGTTAAACCATTTAGAGCTTCTTATGAAGCGCGACAGACTTCTAACGTCAGCGCTAGCCAAGTCGTTAAGATTATTAAGCAAGAAATCTCCCAGATAACGATTTCTATTATGGGAGAGAGCAAGACATGTGCAGAGAAGGTGAAGTATAGTCTCCTCCTCCTCCTCGTCCAAGCAACTTCTACAGAAATCGTTCGAATAAACGCCAAGCCTCGATACGTGCTTGCCTATCAGACAGTGCCCTGTAATGACACCTATAGTGGAGCTAATATGCAGTCGGTTTAGTGAGATCAGACTCTTAGAGCATCGCAGGTCCAGCTTTGGCCAGATGTGCTTAGTCGCTAGACATGCATTACTACTTGTCCACCTAAGGTTTGTTCGCTCGATTGCAGATAGCTTGAATAAAAGTTTGCAGGTAGCGATTGGGATACCCAGAGAACCCTTTTCAGGTAAAAGGGGGAGTTTGGTTCCCTTTTTGGCGAGTTCATTAGCCCTGCAGTTTCCTGGAATATCTCTATGCCCCGGCACCCAACAGAGGTGAATGTTAAACTGCTCCGCCATCTCCTTAAGAGATGAACGGCAGTCGAGGGCTGCAATGGAATTTAAAGATACTGAATCCACGGACTTGATCGCGGCTTGACTGTCCGAGAAGATACGGATATCCTTTGTGGATATCACATTTCTCTTCAGCCACGTCAGGGCTTCTTTTATCGCCATAATCTCCGCCTGGAATACGCTACAGTGATTAGGAAGAACAATGACATATATATTTGAAAACATCTATTGTTATAAAGGGTGTTCAAATCTGACGTATCATTTTAAATTGGTCGCCACTTTTTTTACAGCTACGAGTATTATATTACACCGAAGTTTTTTTCAGGTATGAAGTAAATACATTCCCGTTAGCTAAAATCGATCGGTATACTATTGAGCAACGTGTTTTTATTATTAAAACTTATTTTAAATATGGTGATAGTTTTGCAGAAGTTGAAAGAAAATTTCGTTCAAAATACGGTTCGAGTGGAAATATTGCATCTGTTAGCAGAAGTGTTGCTGAAGAGCCACGGACGTCAATTCGTCGTCGTTCACAGCAATTAAACCTCAAACCAATGTTCAAGGTTATACCAAATACCATTAACACAAGAATTAAAGCCAACTGACCACGCAGTGCATCGGCAATTCCTTAATTGGGCCATGAGAAGCAACACAAAATGACAGTTTTTTCAAGCAAATTATCTTCACCGATGAGGCTCATTTGAAATTGGCGGTTATGTCAATAAACAAAACTGTCGCATTTGGGCTTGTTTGAAAGGCCAATGAAACCAAAAACAGTTACTGTATGGTGTGGATTTTGGTGTGGTGGCGTAATTGGTCCATTTTTCTTCGAAGATGAAAATGACAATGCAGTTACTGTGGATGGAGCTCGATATCAAGCGATGGCTAGAAAATTTTTGTGGAGTCAATTTTAAGATATTGATGTGCAGAATATGTGGTTTCAGCAGGATGGTGCAACATGCAACACATCAACGAACTCAATCGATCTTTAGAAAGTGAAGTTTAACAATCGCATAATTTCCCGAAGAACAGACGTGAATTTGCCACGAAGATCATGCGATTTAACACCACTGGATTTTTTTATTTAGTTTCTTGAAAAGTAAAGTTTATGCCGATTATCCTCAAACTGGTCAACACCTTAAAGACAACATCATCGAGCAAATATCACTTATTGAACCATCATTTTGCGAAAAAGTGATTCAAAATGTTGGTAAAATGTTGACAGCCTGCCGAGCTAGCAAATGAGGTCACTTGGACAACATTCTGTTTTATTATTAACGTTCCGGTTAATGTACATTAATTTTCAATAAAAATAAATATTGATTTCAATCAATTTATGTCTTTCATTCAAAATTTAAAATGATACCTCAAATTTGAACACCATTTATTATGAGTGATAAGTTCTTTTGAAAAATGGTCACTTCACTTTCCTTTGTTAAAAAATAATTTGAATTTGAAATTATATGTAAGAAAGAAATACGGGTGGGTTGTGTCAAATTTGCATCCTATTCCCATAGGTCAATGAAACGAACAGAATTTACAAAAAAATCTCCTTGTGTATTTTTCAATCGATCTCATGTATCGGTATTCCTGATTTGTACACAATTCTTTTATAAATACAATTTAAATACATCCAAAGTGTTCATTTTAAAAAAATTTCAAGGAAGAGACTTGTGTTGTACTGTTATGTACGAAACGAATAGGATTGAATGTAGTCTCTCATTGCAACCCTTTTTACTTTATAAAAGCCAAAAATTATACTTAAGTGCAGACGATTTATTTTAAATATATATAACATATGTTTGAGTTATGTTAGTGAAATGGAATTTTACTTGAAGTAATGGATGGGTTTTCTTGAAATGTAAATGTTCATGACAGATGAACCTCATATGAAACTCATTTAAATCTTCTGGAATTAATGTCATGCTTAAAGTCATTGATATTTTTTTCTTGGCTCGAGGACAAGTTAAGAAAAATAATGTCCATACATTTTATTAAAATCAATATCTTCTGAATATGCCCTTAAGAGTTATCATTTAAATGTTATTCATATGATATATCGAAGGGTTTATCAGCGCTACGTTCCGGTCATATCAGGCTGATATATTGAAAACAAAGAACATTTTTTTTAAATCCAAAGCCAAACAAAAAAGTGCAGTCAAATTACTTATTCAATACAATCTTTGTCGCTGTGAAAATATTTGTTTAGTTTGCCTGCGATTTATGTTTTAAATTTAATAAAAACTTTTTTATACTTCAACCCCATTGTCACCCAGCTAAGACTTCGCTATAATTGGGGTCATGTGACGACAAAAAAACAAACCTTCACAACTCGATGGCATTTTATCACCCGATTCATTTGCAGCATATTCGCTTGAATCCATTCAGCAAATTAATATATTCATTGGGATTTCAGCTTAATTAAATATACAAATTCCCACTTAGTCGTTTGCTCCCCTCGCACGGAGTAGATATCCATCAATGGACGGCTTTTACTGCTGCATACCCACATGCCAGAAGGGAGGGCTCCAACCATCCCCAATATATAAACAAAATCATCTCTTAACCAAAAAAAGAAAAGAAAAACAAAATTATCATCAACAAAGAAAAGTAAAGTTGAACTTCAAGAGTGGGGCCTTGAAATACCATCAATGTTGGAAGTAGTAGTTATCCTTAATGGTGGTCGCTTCAGTCGTATTTTTCTATGTACGTGGCAAGGAAGATTAAATTCGTTCTGATAGAAAGCTTTAGTTATACTTCGTTTCTTTTGCCTACATCTGTATTATGTTCCTCCCTTTAGAGTGTATAGTATGTAGATTTTCGCTTAGCTCAGAGGAATTTAAAAAAAAAGTCAAACAAAAAGCGATATCAACTTAATCGCATTAACCACAACCACCATTACCAGCAAATCTTTTTAGTGCGAGGAAATAGAGGCAAAATAGAAATAAAAACCATCAAAAAGGACAATTGCTTTTTAAGGACTAACCCATTAGATTCTCGAATGGCAGTTATTCCCATTTCCTTGGCATTATTACTGAAATGATCCTTCGTCTTAGATATAGATGTAGACGCTCCAACCAGCAGTGATTTATTTTGATATCCAACAAAAGCGACAAACACCGCAAATAGTGTTGTATATGACATTATGTGCTGCGTAAACATTTTTGCTGCAGGTCGGCGGCTCCTTGTTTTCCTTCTTTATTTGTGGGTTGGGAACTTAAAAAAATGGGCAAAATACGCAACTAAGGATGAATAAAAATAATATCAACAACATAAATAATAAACTCGTCGATACGGAAGCGTCTTCGGCATTTTATGTTGATTCAATGAAATTGAAAGACTTCATTCGAATCGAACCACGCGTAGGAATTTTTGTTCAAATCAATTCAACGTTCTTTGTTGTTGGTGTTTTTTGATTAGTTATTCACACAAACATTTCATATTATGCATTTATACATTTTATTATTTCACTGGACAAAGACCGACAATAAAACCCGAACGAAACGCAAAAACGAATGCTCATTTGACCACGCCAAAATAAATTGAAATTACACATTAGCCTCTCACGGGAGGCGGTTTTGGAAACACATGTATCTATGTTGCATACGCAAATTGTAAGGATTTTGTACCCGTTTTAGTAGTTGAATTCTGTAGGGACAATGAGGTGTGTAGAAAAGGCTTTATATTTATGGCAAATATATAAAACGCGGTTGGCAGTGTGGCATTGTACCGCAAACGAAATAAGCGGATGGTATACCGAGAATTATCGTGTCATACTGAATTTTGTGCCGCCTGAAACTATAAATTTCAGATTAAACTTCGAACAACCCCTTGAAAATACGATGTATCTGTAGGACAGCGGTGGGTGAACTGTTGGTGGAAGCGAGAAATACAACGGAAATTTCTAGGGGTTGTAAAGAGGTAAAGTGTTGCTAAGTTCACATATTGAGCGAGGGTAGTATATTAGGTTAGGTACTGGAATCAATACACCTGATTCGAACATTTTCGAAATACATTGATAGGCACGAAACGAAATCGAAACAAAAGCAAAACAGAACATTTGATAAACAAGAAGTAAATGGGTCGTCTCGTCTACACGGCCGATAGACTGGACTGTGATCTTAACGACGTATAGAAAGTAATTTTGAGCTCACACCGTTTTGCCTGTGGGGCTTGTTGATATACAAATCATTACAGTTCTTTTCACTTAAATTTTCATTTTTAGACTTTTTTCGCTTGATATCTGGAAAAAATGATTTTTTGTCAGAAAGTCACTCTGCTTCTTTGCTTCTTTTTTTTTTAGTGACGAGGTATCTGCATCAAAGTGATCATAACCCTCCCACTTCAATGCATTCCTACTGGTCGGCCTTTGGGGTTCACTTTATGCATCTATTGTAAATTTATTTATTATTTGTAACCCAATTGTAAGGGTATGCTTATTTTGACTTATATTTTGTAGCATGCTTTAATATTAGTCGCATCCCCCGTAAATTTATGCGACATCTATCGATTGTGAATTGCAGACGAAAACAATAGCCAAACAACTACCAAAGTATGATGTATTCACAATATTTAGATTTTAATTCAAAATAATGTATTTCTCTACCGATTGAGACATCGTCGCGTAAATGCTTATTCATAAAACATTTTCTAACCCGTACTACTTACACAGAGCTTGATAAAGTGCCAAAAAGAAAATCTATTACATTTAGTTGCCAAACTGATAAACACAACTCGGATGTTTGTGAAAAAATAAATGAAAGTATTCTGCTGATATTTTGACATTCGATTGTGCAAACGAAATAATATCATTTTAAATATCATTTTAAATTATAAATGTATAACCTTTTTCTTTAATCAAGTAATAAACAAACAAACTCGATTGTGCATCAATACACTACGGCAGCTATTATTGCAAGCTGAACACTTGCAAACACACTTTAACTTGTCTCTGCCAGTTACTATAATTAATGTTCTCCTATCCCTGCCTAAATAAATGATTTTTCACGTAGGCATATTAATTTATAATTCTCCCGAGAATCCTCACTGTGGGAATGCTGAGCACTATTAAATCAAAATACAAAATAATTTGTATTCCTCAGAGAGAAGGAGAACATAACATTTCAATACAAAAGCATTTTAATACAGGCACTAATCAACCTCCAAATAATTTTAGCTTATGCTGCCTCTATACAACGTTGCATAAGTTTTATGAATACTATTTTTTCGTTCAGAGGAATTTTAGAGCAAGCGTAACTTTATGCACTCTTTATAATATGTTTATGAATAAGGCTGACTTTATTTGTGATCAGTATGTCCTTCCGTCCGTCTTACCCTAAAATTCGAGCTAGAAATCTGAAATTTGGAACCGTTTTTACCAAATTTTAAATATTTTGGGAGTTTTGTTACAAAACAAAAACATTATTTTTGGTCATTGGATTACTTATTAACGCTTGAAACAGATTTGCAGCAAAATGCGTGCAGGACTCTTTTTATAATTTTTGTCAGAGACAATACTAGAATACCAAAATCTCGTAAAATGTTTCCAACTTGACTTTTTGTGATGTGAAAGTTTATAATTTCAAGCAAGCCCATGTCTAGGGTAGGGTATACCCAGACCAACTTGTGTTTTTCTTCACAGTTAAGAATTAGGAAAAGATGAGAATCCGAGCGAAATGAAGTTACTACTTAAAGGCGCTGGGTCATTTAGAGTGTTGAATCGCTCGTGTGTGGGCTTTTAATGATCAAATAATGTTATCCGCTAAATCGTTATTATAATTTATTAATTTATTCTTTGTTTTTAACACTGATACACTTCAGCCTTCTGTCCTCTGCGATTCCGCCAACGCCGTCTACAGTTGACCAGAACTAATTGATTAGAACTATGGCATCCCTGATATGGGAGCAAGACGTCCCAAAATGGAAATTCGTTTCTGCTTTTCATTTTGAACCTGGGAACTGACAATCCAAGATCCACTTGGCTGGAGCAGTATATTGACTCTGTAATTGCGAACTATTGTAGTCGACGTGTCTTAGCTTCTTCGTCTACATCTTGGTAAAGCTCATCGAGTTTGCTATTGTACCCACTCATCCATTTGCTCTCATGGTACCGACCAAATATCCAAAATTCAGCGCCCTACTGCTACCGTCCAGTACTCGGCGCCATTAAGTTTATATAGTCCCAATCAATATCTTCATCTTTACCAAACTAACTTTCAACCGACATGGCAACATTTTACCTGAAGTCAATTTCATGAATTCCACCCCAGTGCGCATGTGTTATAATAAATTTAATTCCACAAGTCCGCACACTACAATAGGGTAGGTGCGAAGGGAAACCTGATACATCCGAATATCCTCTCTTGTGTTTTCCCCCTTTTTTTTAATTCTTTCTGTGTTTTTGAGTATTTTCGTCCTTTTTTCGTTCTCACTGCTTGCAAATAACAGAAGCAGAATTTGTTTTGATGGAATTCACTTCCGATTCCGACCAACATCGTCATAGTTCCCCTGTTATTATCATCTTTCATCATCGCTTCAACGTTGCTCTTCCATTTGGCTACCTTCTAGTGGTTGCCCCTCTCAAACGGATGTCTTCTGAAAGGGTGTTGTGTGTCGTACAATACTCCCATCAAGTGCTGTATGCCAAGCGCTTCGGTTTTCGCTAAGTTAATCCTTCTTCAACCCACCGCCCCGGTTTCATTGCCGGTCGCTTGCCGGTACACATGGAAGTGCTGCAGTTACACACACAGATTAAAGATAAAATATACGCTCATCTTTCGGGTCATCACATGTAGAAACGTGCGGCGTTTGTTCTTGCAGGATAATACCAATTTCTCTTCTTTGCTGTATTTATCCCCCTGGAACACACTGCTGTCCTAAGTTTTCTGTCTACCATCTGCATTGTGTCGAACTAGTGTTTGCTGTGTGTAATAAAAACAATGGAAACAACAAAAATACTCATTGACGATAGGATGATGAATGATGATTATGGGATCAAATTAAGCGTTTTCATTGAGGAAACACACCATCACCATCTTCGTGGAATAGCACCTCCTTTTAGGGACAGCAGCTAAAAATGATAGACACGGATTCAGAGTCCTGAATACAATAAGCCTCTAAGGGTTGAAATTGAATTCGCACAAAAGTATTGACAAAATTTCGTTAAAAGGAAACGCCTAATTATCCCTTCTTATTCATTCCTGGCTTCGTAATCATATATATGGTTAATTTCGTATGATTGTGATTTGATGAAACATGGGACTAATTAAGGGTGGTTGGTCCTAATGGAGTAGGGCCGCTTTTTAGTACTCAACTCCACAATGCGGATAATATTTTAAGCTCCAAATTAAGCAAAGAATAAACACATTTTCTTGTAATAAGTAGGTTATTGTATTCGTTTAAGAGCGTCTTTTATTCCTTTGTTATAAATAATAAAATTCGTTACTTAACCCAGTTAACGACCAAACAGCCGAATTGGCAACAATTTTGCTATGAGATGGTGGTGAGCGTACTGAGACAAAATATGACTTAAGCAGCTGGGGCAACTACCAAATGGGCACCGGAGGGTTGGAAACCATTCTCATCAGCAAGATATGTTACGGAGTAAACGACACCATCGGGACCGGTATAGCTGTATGATCCATGGACAGAAAGGGCCTCATTCTCGGAACCAATGTTCTTCAATTCACCCTGTTCGCTGACAGACTTACCATCGCTGGTTTCAACACTGGAATAATATAGAAAATAAATTTTAATTTTTTTTTAATTATGTTTATCTATAGCACTTACACATATGAGTATTTTTCCAGACCGATGTTATCGTTGTCATAACGGAGAGTTTCAGCTGATTTGGAATCAATTGAAGCGGCAATAGCAACTGCAAAGAGGGCAGCGAAAACGATAACGAACTTCATGTTTAGATTGGATGGTGTCTGCTTTTCGGAAACGAAATAAGATTGGTGGCAAGACGTTCTCAGCGATGCTATTTATACCATCTCATTTGACTGCATTCTGGCAGTAGCAAGATCGAAAACCCGTAACTTTTATATAATATATTTCTAATAGGGTATTGCTGTGAAGCTCTTGAGAACTTTTTAATAAGGAATAAGTCAACGCGGCTTACCGACCGGAATAGTCGGTTTGCTTTCCGCTTAACAAAAAGGAGACATCGTCATCGAATTTCTTCTTTTTTTTTGGTACTTCTGTTTTTGGTGATAGATTATCAATTCAAGCTAAAGGTCGAATGTTAAAAAGTAAACAGTTATTAAATTGATATTTGTTGCAAGTTTAAGCAAAAATTAGGAATTCATACTAAACCAGACAGCATCACACTCATTGACTATGCATTTTATGAAACTGTAAAATCCTGTTAGACTTGTCTGTTTTTTCTTTGACATTTCTATGGCAATTTAATTTAATATGTAAAAAATATTTGTAATATGTGTTTATTCCAGTTGTTTTAAAGTAAATATGTATCAACAACAATGAGCACTTACGCAAACTTTCGTGCGTGCAAGTTATATGTATGTTTTCAGCAAAAATAAATGAATTACAGCGTTAGTAATGGTCAAAGAAGCTTTCTAATGAAAACTATACAAGGTGTCCCCAGTTATGCTGACAAAATGCTGTATTTTTTTAAACGTGTTCGGTCGTTTTAACTTCCTTACCAAAAAAGAAACTATTTATGAAAGAGATACCAGTCTCTGAAATTAACCTCCTTTATTTGGGTTTGCGAAAAAGCTGTGTACGAATTTTGTTCAGCCCAACAAGGGTGTCCCGGCAAAAGGAGTTTGAGAAGCGCTGCTCTAGGGGACCTGAAAAGATTGCATGTAAATCCGCCCTTTGACAGGCGGACTCTTTAAAACAAAGCGTTTTTTTGAAGAGGTGAATGAATATGAAGGTCGTGTTCTTTGAAAAGTATGTAGACAGTCTTTTTTAACTATTCGCTCGTGGTGTATGGGCGCACTTTTTATGATCCTTTTGACAAAAAGAATTCTTTTTTTCACAAAATATGTAGACAATATCCTTCTTTACAATTCGCTCATAAGAATTTTTGGCAAACCCACTTGCTGGGATCGTTTTTAATAAAATAAAAATTAGATTTTTACTTTTGCGCAGTGGCGCAGAGGTTAGTATGTGGGTCTTCTAATCTCAAGGTCTCAGGTTCAAACCCCACCGGGACCAAGTAACACCTTAACGTTTCTTCCACTGCCCCACTCCTTGCGAACGTCTGACAAACATTCAAGAGTATGAATTTTCATGGGAAGCTTCTCAAACTTGCCATTCAAATTGGACTTTAAGTTGTAGATCGTAAATGCCAAATATATATTAAATTTGATTAATTGATTGAAAAAAAAGAAAACAGTAGTCATTTGTTCTAGAAGCCTCCTTAATAAATCGTTGCTATCTATCTATTGCATGCGCTGTTAAAAGATGCTCTACTTAAAATCGTAGATCGCGTCTATAGATAAAATTGCTGTTGTTTCAGTTGTACAGTCTCTGAAATAAATCTTCTTTATTTAAGATCAAATTCTTTACTAATTTCAGTCAGGTAGTTGAAGCGCTACACGCCAAATAAAAAAACGAAAAATCTTCGACTCGCGATCGAAAAAAAAGTTCCATTTCGTTAAGGATGGCCATAGCGACTCTTATTAACTTAACAGGTACCACTGATATTTTATCATCATTTTTTATTGAATTTCTTAAATGGCTCTTCCACTTAAAAAATAATGCTTATTCAAACCAACATCCGATACCCAAAATTCACATTTTCGATTTAATCTAAAAATTAAATGAAATATAAATTTTGTTGTAGGCGTATTGTTTCAGTGGTTATGCCTTGAACTACTGAGTTACGGGCTTAAGGCTCAAATCACCATCGTGCCCAGTAACACCTCACGTTTGTTTTCTACAGCTCCACCTCTTGTGAAAATCTGACAAACATCCAGGAGTACTAATTTTCATGAAAAGTTTGTCAACTTTGTCATTCGGAGTCGGTGTCAAAGTGTAGGTCCCTTCCGTTCAATAAATACAACTTCTCACACACAAATGGTTGAAAAAGCTAGGTTTTAGGTTCTGTATTGGCCCTTAATGCCTTTTATTTATTTTATTTCAGAAATGTTGGTATTTGAACACCATTACTTAAGAAATTTAAGGAATAATCATATATTTTGTAATTATTCATAAGAATCTCCCACTTCACATACTGAGAGAAACCCCTTGATCCGTGTTGTATTACAATGGACCTCACGCTGGCTTTAAGCTGACACCTCGACCTAACCTATCCTATAATTCATAATTATATAAGATCCCATTTTATATGGCTCAAAATATTAAGATGTCTCTAGCTAGGAGATCTATCTTAAGTATTTAAATCTTAGCTCACGTATTTTATTTCATGTTTATTTATTTCATTGTAAGCTTATACAAAATAAGGTATAATATTTTACAGGTTGTTGCTAAGCTAGAGTAGAAACTAATAATAACGCATTACAGCTTATAATCATCATCTTTGTTATCGGCGAAGTTATGATCAGAATAAAAGGGACCATAACTCTCGGACCTTTTTGCTTCCCTTCTTGTCCGCCTGTGGAGTTCAGCAGTTTGACCTCAATTAACTTCGGTTGGTTTGGCATGACTTTTTACTGACCAATAAAATGCTGGTATTATAACTTTTTTTGTAATCTCCAGTCGTGTAGCCCACGGATTTGTATGCACAACTGTGGGACAGTTTCAAGATGTTAAATTTGTCGCTAGGCTCACCTCAATGTTTAAATTGCATAGAAGTGATTTTTACCCTTGACTTTTACGACAAGCGCTGCGTTTTATGGGGACTGCAGTAATATTCTTAGCCCGTCCCTGAACGGGAAACGTATTTAGCTTATATGTAATATAGCACAACATTAACTTAAATTGATTTAACTCTCGAAATTAGCTGATGGTTATTTCTGTTCTTGCGTTCGCCAATAACAAACTTTAAAATGGTTGATTCGTCACGTTCAGTTGTGTTAAAAGCTAAACCGAATGTTTCGCTTCCTCAACTTCTTACGAATCTAATTCTAAAGGATCACCAAATGGCATCGAAGCTATAACTACAATTTTAATGACATAACTTGTTTGCATTTTGTAGAAAATATAGAACATACTCACATATCAAGTGAAATGACAAGTATTTGTGTCGATGCGCCCTCGTTGTGCGCACATAACCAAACCACCCTTAAGCCTGAGTACAATAGTTTTTAAATAGTTTTGTATTTAATAAAGTGAAATCCGCTTTGTGATGTAGCTTAGCTTCTGGATGGAATAAAAAGTTAAATGATAGCACAAAATACTCGTGACAAAATAGCATACAAGTAGTTTCTGTTTTTTTTATTTGATTAAGATTTATGAAAATGTTATGACAAGTTAAAGAAAGTAAAGTACAATATAAGTTTGAGAAATAGTTTCTATAATTTCTCCTATATATTTGAGTCATAGTTTGTAGCATGCGTTATTATTAGTTGCAGAACCCTTCTCTTTCCTCCTTGACGAGTTAGCCATGAAAAGGATTAAATGCATCATAAACCTCCACTTTACAGCATCCCTACTGATCAATGACGGTTTTGGATCCCTTTTTAACTGACGCCTAGTATTTATACCCTATCTAATGGTATAATTTTTTGACACATTGTTTGTAAAATATTGTTCGTAAACCCCTAAAAGTTACCATATCTTTGATCAGTTATGACGATCTAGTCACCTAGAAACCTAACATATACAAGAAAGAGTTCGTAAAGCTACGGTAGCACTCTTCTCTTGCAAAAAAGCCATCGGTAATAAATGGGGACTTCAACCCCGCATCACCAACTGGCTATACATCTCGGTAATAGGACCGATACTTATGTACGGGGTGGCTGTTTGGTGGACTGCCTGAGACAAAGCAATAAATCGCGATAAGCTAAGCAAAGTCCAACGAACAGCGTGTCTCTGCATGAGTGGTGCACTGCGCACTACTCCCTCTGCTGCAATGGACATTCTGTTTCACCTGACACCACTGGACATCTTTAGTAAGCAAGTGGCTGCTAGTGCGGCTGTCCGCCTCAAAACAACGTTCCAATGGTCCGAGAATGAAATCGGCCACGCATCTATTCTAAACAAATTTAGAATACTCCCTAGCAACATAGACTACACCACCACTCAGACTTGTTTTGGCAATAACTTCAAGGTCAACATCCCTCCCAGAACATTCCGGGAAGTGGTTCCCCTGTCGAAAATAAATCGATCTACTTGTATACCAATGGATCCAAAACCGACGAGGGGGTAGGTGGAGGTGTGTTCTCTGACAGGCTGAACCTCAGCCTCTCCTTTCGCCTCCCTGATCACTGCAGCGTGTTCCAGGCGGAAATCATGGCGATTAAGGAAGAATTATCCGCTATGGATATCCGGATCTTCTCAGATCGTCAAGCTCCGCTAAAATCTCTGGATTCTGTCTCCACAAACTCCTTCGTAGTCGGTGACTGTCGATCATCTCTAGTGGAGATGGCGGAGCAATTTAACATTCACCTATGGTGGGTGCCAGGACATAGAGACATTCCAGGGAACTGTAGGAACTGCCCCTTCTACCTGATAAAGGTCCATTAGGCATCCCAATTGCTACGTGCATACTCATGTTTATGAGGGAGACCATTGAGAAAACTAACCTTAGATGGACAAGTGGCAACACTTGTCTAGCGATAAAAAAGATTTGGCCAAAGCTGGATCTGAAACGCTCTCACTGTTTGATATCTCTAAACAGACTGAACATTGGTGCTATAATTGGTGTGATCACCGGACACTGTCTCATAGGCAGACATGCAACAAGGCTTGGCGCCTGCGCAAATGAATTTTGCAGAAGCTGCAAGGACGAGGAGGAAGAGGAGACAATTCTCCACCTTCTCTGCACATGCCCTGTTCTCTCGCAAAGACGTAAACTCCATTTAGGATCTTTCTTTTACAATGATCTTAGCGATCTCATTAACTCCGACGTCAAAAGTCTGTCAAGCTTCATCAAAAGCTCCCCAACTGGTTCAACGAGTAGGAGGATGATATATCCGTGTGGTATCACAACGGACCTTTCATTGGGCTAGGTGTGTCGGTCTCTGCCGACTGCCACTATAACCTTACCTAACCTAGTCATAACTGTCCCCTCGTAGCCACTTTTGAGGCCCTATCATTTCAGTTAAGCTATGAGCACACGATTTGCGAGAGTCGCAAATATTTGCGAGCACTGATATCAGGAAAAAAACAAATGTGTCGCAAATTTTATACATGTGGCAGTGCTCGCAAATTCGCAACTACAAGTGTTCACACGACTCGCAAATACAATCGCGAAAAACTCGCAAATGCATCGAGGTGCTCGCAAATGATGCTAACAAATCCGATAACAAATTTTGCAGGCTATTTGCGAGGTGTTCACACGGCTTGCTAAATCATTTGAACGTCATTCATTTGCAGATTTGCGGGCATGACATGTTCCAAAACATTAGACATTGTGTTTTTATTTGCTTCCGTGGAAACTAAAATAACTATTGAAATTCAATGATAAAAACGGCCGCGTCGAACTTACGAAATAAAAATTATTTTTGGCTGTGTTGCTGTTTCGTGCCGGTTCTGAAATGTTTTTTTTTTACGAATTGTTATTTAAAATATTTATGATTTGTTAAGTGTGCTTAGAATGAAATGCTAAAAAACAATGAATAACAAAATAATGTCTTGAAGTTACCGTATTTGCTTACCCCTGATGTTCTGGGATCACTTCTACCTGTTGCACACAGAAGTAAGGTGGCTATCAAGGGAAATCATTAAGCCTTACAGAGGAAGCTTTTATCGAACAATCGACAACATTGGTGGTTTTAATTGGGTTGGGATAACTTTCCGACATCTTAGAAGGTTTTAAGGGAAGGGAGGAGTAAGAGCATTAATGTTCTCTGTTTTTTTTATTCTTTTCCTCAGTAATAAACATAAGAAGCTGTGTCCGAATTTTGTTCAGCCCGACAAGGGTGTCCCGGCAAAAGGAGTTTGAGAAGCGCTGCTCAAGGGGACCTGAAAAGATTGCATGTAAATCCGCCCTTTGACAGGCGGACTCTTTAAAACAAAGCGTTTTTTTGAAGAGGTGAATGAATATGAAGGTCGTGTTCTTTGAAAAGTATGTAGACAGTCTTTTTTAACAATTCGCTCGTGGTGTATGGGCGCACTTTTTATGATCCTTTTGACAAAAAGAATTCTTTTTTTCACAAAATATGTAGACAATATCTTTCTTTACAATTCGCTCATAATAATTTTTGGCAAACCCACTTGCTGGGATCGTTTTTAATAAAATAAAAATTAGATTTTTATTTTTGCACAGTGGCGCAGAGGTTAGTATGCGGGTCTTCTAATCTCAAGGTCTAAGGTTCATACCCCACCGGGACCAAGTAACATCTAAACGATTCTTCCACTGCCCCACTTCTTGCGAACGTCTGACAAACATCCAAGGGTATAAATTGGCATGGGGAGCTTCTCAAACTTGCCATTCAGGTTGGGCTTTAAGTTGTAGATCGTAAATGCCTAATATATATTAAATTTGATCAATTGATTGAAAAAATAAGAAAACATTAATAGCAAAATATGGTAAAATGTCCTTCTTAACATTCGCCTTAACATTAACATTATTAAAAATTTGGCCCATTTTGCTCGAATAAAAACACCAAATGGACAAGGACTCTCAACCCAATGCCGCTTTGGGGGATAGGAAGTTTGGAAGGGTAGTATTTCCTTATGCTTTTAAGAGGAGTGATTTCCTAAAGGCGGGCATTTTTGGGGGATTAAGCATAATTTTAAATCGCCCATAAATACACGATTTATGATCATGGAAAATAGGCCCGAACTCTTTTATTTTTGCAGAATTTTTACAGTCGGTAAGACGACAAAATACCCTTTTCTCATTCTCCCCACCACACCCATTTTTCTCATATCCTGAGGACTCTCCCAGTCAGACAGTAATTTTGGACATTTTCCTTTTCTCCTCGTCGGGTTATGTTTCAAAGACTAGAGCCCCAGCGTTAAATATTATCCGCGTACTCCGTAAGTCACACTGATGCTTCATATTACGACTGCCCTGTTCCAATTTGCGTCGCACTGCCTTATACATCTCTGTCATTTGATCTCGAAGCCTTCTCAAAAAATCAATTCCATCTATCTCTTTCATGCGGTGGTTACTACTTAAAATCGTAGATCGCGTCAGTAGATAACATTGCTGGTGTTTCACCTGTACTGTTTGTTTCTATCGGCATACATACAACGGGAAAATACATCAGATACTAAACGGTGAACTATATTTATTTGGTCGACGATCGCAGAGCATTCACGCCATTTTGTGAAGTAATTCATGAAACACATGATGTATCGATTCTCCTCATCGGTGCTAGGAAAAGGCAATAAGATGTTTACCGCTATACGTTCAGATGGAACACCGACATTTGGCGCGTTCAATTTGCATTACTACAAGACCCTACTATTTCACCCTTTCTCATTAATCGAATAACTCACGTGACCATCATTTGGCAAGTGATAGAGGGTTAACTACTAGGGAACTCGCAGTTGCCATACAAATTAAACGTCCTCAATAAAAAGTTGCAAAGGTGCCACTCTTCGATGTGCATGACCGTTTCTGTACTTGACATATTTTGCAGCCCTGCACTATACACGGACATCTTCCGAACACCCTATCCAGTAAAGGACCTGTGTAATGTTGTCAGTGGCCGCCACAATTTGTATTGCTTGTATGATTCGAATCCACTTTTTATTTTTGAAATTGTTCATAAAATTAAAAATGTGGTTTTTACAATCAATTTATGATTTATCATTCGAAGTGCCACAAAATCATTGAAATAGATATTAAACTCATCTACGTATTCCCCATTTTAATATTCATTGCAATTAGGCAAACATGTTTCTGATAAGTTTTTTATAGCATACTTAAAACCTAACCGGTTTATGAATTGATATGTTGCATTATTTTTTTGTTCTTTGTTTTTCGAACTTGTATATCATTTTTATTTGCACAGTTCGTTATTATGTAACTAGAGAATTAATTATATAACGCCAATGTCAGGTTATATCGATAAACAAGGTTTTTGACTAGCTTTTCATTGTGAACTACTCAAGTTTATAGCAAAAAACGTATTATCATCTTTAAATAAATGTGTAAATTGACGTTGCCATTGTAAACACAAACATTAAGATTAGAACTTGTATTGGAGCTAAGAAACAAATTAACCTTTTGTTCTTACCTGCATATAGCAAGCCTTACAAGACAGTGGTAAAATATGATGACGTCCTTCTGCAGTGGAAAAGAGACCACAACAGAATCAGCCATATCTAGGAAATTTCTTTAGCTTCGGAATGGAAACTGGGCACTGCAATATTCACTGGAAATGCGGGCATTCGCAACCAAATAAGTTGTTTTGAATCTTCTTTTCATTGTTTTTTGTATACCCTATTCTTATGGTATATTAATTTTGACGCAAAGTTTGTAACATACCTTAATATTACCCGTAGACCCCTAAAAGTTACTATATTTTTGATCAGCATCGATAGTAATGTCGGATCTAGCCATGTCCGACCGTCCGTCGGCAAAAATTAGGCCATTAAACTGGGCCTAGAGACCTGAAATTTTAACCATATACTCTCTAGGGTCCCGAAATAATCAATTTTGAAATCCGCCCACAAACTCAAAAAAAAACAAAATTTTGGAAAAAATGGAATTTTGAGCTAGGAAGCTGGAATTTTTTTTATATTATGATCTATGACTCCTAAAACTGCTCGGGAGATAAAATTTTCAAAATCCGCCCACTAACACGCCCACAATTAAATAAAACAATTTTATTGAAAAACCAAAATTTGAGCTAGGGAGCTGAAATTTATAATATATACTCTCTAGGGGCCCTTCATGCTAATGTGTTAATTTTTTTTAAATCCGCTTACTGAAATCAATTATTTTATTGAAAAACCAAAGTTTGAGCTAGGGAGCGTTTTTTTTACAAAAGCTTCGTTTTTTTTGATAACATCCTTTAAATGTTGTATAACAAAATAATAATAACAACCATACTTAGACTTTTGTCACGCCCACTCATAAGGGATAGGAATAAGAATAGGGTATCCAACAGTTCGCCCAAGCGGACTGTAGCGCGTCCCTATGTTTTTTAAATATTTTTGAGAGCCCTACGGAGCAGTATTCTCTATTTGTATTTTTGATTTTATACCTTGCGAGTATTCTTTTCGCTTATCACAACTTCGAGAACTTAGAAAACTTACATTTATGTCTTTTGAGTAATTGTTTTCTTTCGAAAATACCTTTTTCAGAAGGGCAAGTGTGTTTTTCGAGTGTACTTTTCTTTATTTATTTTTAATTCCACAAACTTTATATTTTTTTGTTTAACAATTTTATTTTCCACAGAAGCAAGCAAAAGCCCCAACATAATACTCGTATTGTTGAATAATTTTGTTTCCCACAAATGTAAGCAAATAGACTAATTTATTGATAAATAATTTTTTTTCAAATTAACACAAATACACTCCATTTCACTTGAATACGAACAGGTAGTTACTAGATTTAATTTTACGACTTTTTTTTAAATCCTTCGATAGTCTGGGAAAAACAAAATGTTTATGTTGCAAAAAAAAATTGGCATTAAGTAGATAAATTCAATTTGTAAGCTGCTTTTCCCAATCAGGTCATAAAATTAGTCCTTTTTTTTCACTTGATAACGAACAGTAACTAAATCTAACTGTTATTACATTTTAAATCAAATATAAAGGCATTAAGAGTACCCGGGACCTTAGCTCAAAACATAATTTCATAAAAACAACAACTATGGGTAACAAAATTGATTGAAGGTAAATCTATCCGTTTTATAGCCGCTAAGATTGGAAGAGGACCAACTGTTGTTCATAGCTACCTTAAGGACCCTGAGAACTATGGAAAAACTGGAAAGAAGGAGTAATCAGACCAACAACAAGTCAGAATCGCCGGGTGATACTGAGAGCTGCTCCAAATTTAAGACTTTCACTAATTAAAATGCAAGGCAAAAACTGGAGTTAAAGCTAGTAGATCAACTGTTCATGGCGTGATACAGCAGGCAAACCTTATTAGACACCAACAAATGAATTTGAAAATTGAAATTATCTACGTAATCCCATTTTTTTTACAACGTAAACATAATATATCCTTCTTTAGTGCATTTTGTAACCGTCGAAGGTGTTGTCGGTCGGTCAGGGTGTAGTTGTGTGGGTAGGCTCTTCTTTTCTGAAGGAAACCGATCAGCTTTAGCAAAATTCCAACGAAGTCTTGTTTCCCTCTCTACCACGAGTATGCGAAGCGCAGTACTCGTTGAATAGGCAGGTAAGCAAGCGTGTGAGTGAAAGCGGAAACAAATTATACCTCAAGACAAATTTAATTTTAACAAAAACAAAATTACTTTATTGGTATTTTAATAAAAGAAAAAAAAAATTTTACAAATACAGAGTGTATTGAACAAAATATAGAGCAAGAGGATTTTAAGCAAAAAGTTGGCTCAAGTGTGGTACTTTGGCTTGCGACGAAACGTCTACAAGAGGAAAATCTCAAACTCAAGTCAGCCTCATAAAATTATGTTCCTCCTTTTATACTGGTTGACAGCTTTTTTTTTTAGTTACATAGAAATTCCAGTACGGAGCTTTTTGTTATACAGTTCTTGTAAATAATAATTTGGCAATGATCATAATTTATGTGCTTTTTTTTTGGACACTAATGGTCAAAAGTTTGATTTTGTAAGTTAAAATTTTTTTTGATGTGAAAGTTATATAATTTAAATAAATTCTTTTCTTCAATTCAGTTACTTTACAAAATATAGTATTCTTATAAATAATCCGTTGTTACAGTCTCCCCCTCTGGCGCTGAGATCGTCTCGGTGATGCGGCAGGTAATAGAGTGTTTTTCTTTGGTCTGCCTCGTCTTTGTAGAGTACGTATCGGCTGTTCACTGCTGAGGTCTGGTGAAGTGCTGTATTTAGTTATTGATGACGTGTGATAAGTTCCCAAGGGAATAGTTGGGTTATCCCTGGCGGAAATTTGGTATGTTGCGGACCCAATTTGTTTAGTTATGACATATGGTCCGTCTCTTCTCGGCATAAATTTTGATGTAATGTTTTTTGATGCTTTGCTGAGAAAGTGGGAGGTTATTAGTACTAGGTCTCCTACATTGTAAGTATGTTGTGGTCGTCTCTTTTTGTCAACGTATTGTTTGTTATGGTCTTGTGTCTTTTCTGTAGCTTCTTTAGCGATTTCAAGTGTCGTCGCTAGTTTTAGCAACGTAGGCGTAATTTGCGGTATGAAATTTTCTGCTTCTATGATGCTCTTCAAGTCATGGTTTACGTCGTCGAGTGTTCGGAGTTCACGACCGAATGTCAGGTATGATGCGGTATATCCGGTACTTTGGCACTTTGCAGTATTCATTGCGAACCGGATTGAAGGTATATCGTCAGCCCATGAGGTATGGTTGTTTCCTACTAGGATGGCGAGTTGCGTCTTCATGTCCCTGTTTTTACGTTCGACTGGGTTGGATTCGGGATGATATACGGGTGTAAGAGTTTGTTGTATTCCAAGGCAGTGGGTTAGCTGTTGCATGAGTGCTGAGATGAACTGTGGTCCATTATCGGTCAATAGGCGGCGTGGTATGCCGTAGCGTAGGAATACTTCATTCAGCAGCGTATGTGCACAAGTCTCAGCTGTTGCTTCAACTAAAGGGAATATTTCCACCCATCGGCTTGCGATGTCCTCGGCTATTAGGATCCACTGGAACCCATCCGCAGTTCTAGGCAAATGACCAAAAAGATCGACTGAGAGTATATCAAATCGTTGGTTGCTGGAAACTGTTTGTAAAAGTCCCGTTGGCTTCATATTACTAGGCTTATATCTAAGGCAAGCAAGACAATTGCCTATGTGTTTAGTGATATCAGCTCTCATTCCAGGCCAATAATATCTTGACGAAATTCTTGCTATTGTGCGGTCGACACCGTAGTGACCTGCAGTAGCAGAGTTGTGATAACTTTGAAAGATTGTCTGTCGTTCACTTACTGGTATTACAAGTTGTGCGTTTTCAGCATCGGACTCGGGTGAGTACCTGTAGAGTATGCCATCATTTAAAAGATATCCACGGGTTACCCAGCGGTTGATGTTTTCATCGTTGCTCTCGAACGATTCAATAATCAGTTTAAGCTGGTTGTCCTGAAGTTGCGCTTCACGGATCTCCTTTGGTCTTCTCGCTTTCATATCAATATGAAAGTTGCAGAGTTCACACGCGGTTTCTGAGTGCTCTTGGTATTCACAAGAAGGTCTCGATAACATGTCAGCTACTACGTTTGTCCGTCCTGGGGTATACTCAATTTTGAAATTATACGGCTGGAGCTGTAATGCCCACCGTGCAAGTCTACCAGTTGGTGATTTGAGGTTCATGAGCCATTTCTAAGGTTGATGGTCGGTCATTAGCGTTACTTCACCTCCCTCTATATAACCTCGAAATTTATTAACGGCCCATACTATTGCTAGAGCTTCTCGTTCTGTAGTCGAGTAATTGCGTTCAGCTGCAGTTAGAAGTCTCGAGGCGTATTCAATTGGATGTTCGTCATCCGTCTCCCCCTGGACAAGAACTGCCCCAATAGCATAATTGCTGGCATCTGTCTTGAGGTGGTAAGGTTTTCCATCACATGCTTGTTGAAGGATTGGTGCGCTGGTGAGTAAGGTTTTTAATGTGTCGAACGCATTCTGTTCTTCCTTACCCCAGTTCCATAAGGCGTTCTTCTTTGTTAGATTGCTAAGAGGTTTAGATACATTAGCAAAGTTTTTGATGAATCGCCTATACCATGAACAGGTTTGCAGGAAGGATAGTACTTCTTTTGCATTAATTGGCTTTGGTCGATTTTGTATAGATGCAATTTTGTCTGGGTCGACTTGAATACCATGGCTCGTTATACGATGTCCAAGATATTTGACGTCTGAGCAGCAAAACTTCGATTTCAATCTATTAACCTTTAATTTGAAAAACTTTAAACGGTCAAAGATTTATTTCAGGTCGATTAAGTGTTGTTCGAAATCTCTGGAACATATTATAATGTCATCTAGGTAGACTAGAATGAACATGTCAGGAAGTCCGATTTTGAATCTGTCCATTAACCTCTGGAAAGTGGCGGGAGCATTTCGTAAGCCGAATGGCATACGTTTGAATCGAAACATCCCAAATGGAGTTATGAAACCTGTTTTGTCTAAATCCTCCTCAAATATTTTAATTTGGTAGTAACCGGATTGTAGATCAAGAGTGGTTTTTATTGATGTGTTCTTCGTAGAGTGGAGTAAGTCGTCAATTCTAGGTAAAGGATACCTGTCTGGAACAGTGATGCTATTGAGTTTCCTGTAATCAATGCATACTCTGATTCCTCCATCTTTCTTTGGGACTAAGACAACTGGTGCCGCCCAAGGAGATTCGCATTCTTCAATTATATCAGTCTGGAGCATTTTGTCCAATTCTGATCGTAACTGTTGTCTTCGGGTTGGCGATAGTCTATACGGTGTAGAAGCTATTGGTTCGCTATTCCCAGTATTAATTTTGTGTACGGCAAAGGGCGTTACTTCCGATAAAGGGTCGAAAATACAGCTTTGTTCCTTCAACAGATCATTTAACCTCTCCTTGTTTTTCTCACAGAGCTCAATTGCTTCATCACTTCTTAGTTCAACATCCATAGAATTTATTTCCATAAAGTAGGAATCAGGATCGACATCTTGTTGACTGGTTGCTAAATTTGGAAAGCGGTTTTGGTTTTGAATCCTTCTTTCTGGAGTAACGTCGGTACTTCTTAAGCAATCATTGAAGATATTTTGTATTGAGGTTGGTGAATAATCATTATTCTGATCGGATGACATAGTGCTCTTCCTCTTTACAGGTGATGTTTGCCTTGATTGTCCGTGTGGCGAAATAGGTTCCAATGGTTCAAACCATGACAAAAATGGGGATGTGGGTTTCGATAGTATAAGAGAAGAATTTTCTTCTGCTTCCAATTGTCGAATGAATTGTGGCGTTTTTGCAATCGGGGAAATCGGGTTAAAAAGGTTCGTATATACAGAGTTCAATATAGAAACTGGTGATCTGTTTTGAACGATCGTATGAGCCGTGTCGTAAAATTCGAATCGTTTCTGAGTTTGATCAGCGAAGTACCAGTTCCTTTGGCCTATATCAAGGACAACTCCATTTTCTTCGAGAAAGTCGAATCCGATAAGGGTACGATTATCTGTTGCCTTAGGCAATGCAATGAATCGGATTGGTCGTAAACGATTACCAAATATTATGGTTGTGTCTGCCATACAAATTTCGTGTGACGTGGATTTTCCGTCGGCAAGTGTTATGGTAGCATCGGCGTTGCGGAACTTTGTGCCGTTGCGGAGAAGGTGTATGAACAGTTCTCTTCCGGCGACGCTTGTTCTTGCTGCTGTGTCGATGTAAGCTAATCCCGTTTCACCATGGGATGCTATTGTTATGGTCGGGAGATCTGAACCTAGTGTCGTTTTCATACTGTTAAAGGATACCGTAGGAGGGCCTTTAGGCAAAACCTTACAGTTTGGACAGTTGGATCTTACAAATCCCGGTGCTTTGCAATTGTAGCAATGGATCTTGGATTCCGTTGGAGCTGGAATGTTAGACATCTTTGCTAGATCGTCCTTCTTCTTTTTCAGACATTCGTCAGTTGTGTGTCCTCGGTGTCTACACTTTGGATAGGTGCACCTCTTAGGTTCGAAAATATCAGAGTGAAGATTCTGCTGACTATTCTTTTCTGTCCTTGAAAGTTCAACCGACCTGGCCTTTACTAAGAGCTCTTGAAATGTGGTGATGCTTTCTCTGGATACACCGTCGCGAATATTAATATTAAGGAGACCATAAACAAGGTCGATCATCATTGGTTCTGCTGGCATAGGAGCAGGTAATTTTGACAACAAAGCTCTTTTCATGCAAATGAAGTCATCAATGGGTTCCGTAGGTTTTTGTTTGTGCTTAAACAATTCCATGTATATTCGGTAGGCTGGCATAGCAGGAGCGTACGCATTACGAAGGAGAGTGAGGACATTCTGCCATGTACTAGCTTCTGTCTTAACACCTTGCCACCAGTTAACAGCGCTATCTACTAATAATAGTGGGAAACCTTTTATTGCGTCTGAATCATCAATACGTTCGACGTCTTTATAGACATTAATTGTCTCAATAAACGCTTCAACAACGTTAGGATCTCGATCACCTTTAAACCGGGCAGTTCAGTTGCTGAAACTTCCTTTTGTTGTTGGTTTTATTGCTGCAAGAAGTTGCTTTAGCTGGTCTTCCGAAAACTGTGCCATCGTATTGGTAAGTGTACGCGGTGTCGGTTTTGCTGACGCTATTCGGGAACTTCTGCGCAAATCGTTGCCTTCCGTTTTTGCTAATAACAATTATGCTTCTTCCAGAAAATTGGCCTCTAGTTGGGCGTCAATGTAACCGTCGAAGGTGTTGTCGGTCGGTCAGGGTGTAGTTGTGTGGGTAGGCTCTCGTTTTCTGAAGGAAACCGATCAGCTTTAGCAAAATTCCAACGAAGTCTTGTTTCCCTCTCTACCACGAGTATGCGAAGCGCAGTACTCGTTGAATAGGCAGGTAAGCAAGCGTGTGAGTGAAAGCGGAAACAAAATATACCTCAAGACAAATTTAATTTTAACAAAAACAAAATTACTTTATTGGTATTTTAATAAAAGAAAAAAAAATATTTTACAAATACAAAGTGTATTGAACAAAATATAGAGCAAGAGGATTTTAAGCAAAAAGTTGGCTCAAGTGTGGTACTTTGGCTTGCGACGAAACGTCTACAAGAGGAAAATCTCAAACTCAAGTCAGCCTCATAAAATTATGTTCCTCCTTTTATACTGGTTGACAGCTTTTTTTTTAGTTACATAGAAATTCCAGTACGGAGCTTTTTGTTATACAGTTCTTGTAAATAATAATTTGGCAATGATCATAATTTATGTGTTTTTTTTTTGGACACTAATGGTCAAAAGTTTGATTTTGTAAGTTACAATTTTTTTTGATGTGAAAGTTATATAATTTAAATAAATTCTTTTCTTCAATTCAGTTACTTTACAAAATATAGTATTCTTATAAATAATCCGTTGTTACAATTTGGTTTTTAACAGATTATTGAAGGATTTAAAAAATATCGTCAAATATTGCTGGCGATACAATGTTGTTGTTGTTTAACGTGTAAATTCGAGCTCTTCTGTGGATACATTTTTTAAATAAACGTACCTATTATCGACAATGGCTGTGGATAGAATGTTGTTTTTGTTTATAGTGTAAATTCAAACATAGCTGTGGATACATTTCACGAAAAAATAGGCCTTTTTGTCATTTCATTGGAAAATTGGTAGAGCATAACAAAGGTGGTAACAAATTTGTACTAACAAGGAGCTATAACGAATGTCCGAATTTTTTCTTGTAAATACTGTTTGTTGTAAATCGCACGAAGACCGTATCACGGAGATCCCTATGTTCGGGTTCAATACACAATCACGGCTGTAGCATTGTCGATACAGGCAAATCCAAGCATTTCAACTCGAAACTTATCGGTACGAATTGGAGTTAGCAGACGATCATTACAACGGATAATTCATGATGACTTAAATTTGTTTCTGTACAAAGTCCAAACTGCAAGCAAGTTAAACCCTCTCGATTTGCCTATTCGCCTGAAATTTTGCCAAAAAATGATTGAAATGACCGAAGAAGACAACAGCTTGATAAATTGCTTATTTATGTCTGATGAGTCCCATTTTGATCAAAACGGCAATGTAAATAAGCAAAATTGCCGTATATGGAGTGAATCTAATCCAGAAATACTCCATGAGATGGTACTGTACCCAGAACGAGTCACTGTGTGGTGCGCAGTTTCATCAAGGTGCATTGTGGGGCCATACTTCTTTGAAGAAAATGGTGTAAGAATAACTGTCAATTTGGACCGTTATTTTTTTTACCCAGAACTGCGCCGAAGAAGTATCCGTTTCAACAGAATTTGGTTCCTGCAAGGTGCAGCAACTGCGCACATAGCCAGACCGGTTATGGCGAAGCTCCAACGTAAATTATCAAACAAATAAATATCCAGAAACTCCACTTTCCGCTGGCCACCAAGGTCACCTGACCTGACAGTACCAAACTTTTTTGTATGGGGCTATGTCAAGCAAGAGAGCCAATGACCTTGCAATTAAACGACATAGGGCGTGGTTAGTACTTAGATGGAGGAGCACTTGGGAATACCGCGTGTTGTTCGCATCTCTTGCGAACGTCTGACAAACATCCAAGAGTATCAATTGTCATGAAAAGCTTCTCAAATTTGACATTTGGATTCGGTAGGTCCCCTCCACTTTGCATGAAAGTGGTTTTAGAAGCTAGGTTCTAGGCCCTGTATGGGCCGTTAAGGCCTAATATGTATGTATGTATGTCAAGCAAGAGGTGTTCAAAACGAAACCAAGGAACTTGACTGAATTGAAGCAGTCTATTAAAACAATAATTAAGGCGATCCCGACTTCAACCCTTCAGGCCGCACTGAATAATAGTCGCATATGCGTGGATGAGCATGGAAATCATTTACGGTCTATGATCTTCAAAAACAATTAGTTATATAAAATAAAATTGAATCTATATATATAAAAGAAAGTGTCCGAAGCGATGTAACCGCATAACTCGAGATTGGCCGAACCGATTTTGATGATTTATACTTTGTTGGAAAGGTATTTTCTCAGCACGGGTTTTAGAAGAAAAAAAATCTAAATTTCAAAATGGCTTATTTTGACCACCCAGCGTGTTACGACAGATTTTTTTCGATTTTTTTAAATTTTTTTTTTTTTTTCATTTTGTATTTATTTATTTTGGCAACAACCAGATAAAGAATCACATTTGAATGTAACATATCGTATCACAATTGAACTGTCAGATAAACACGCAACGTAACGCCACCTATTATCGATCAATGGAGAAGCCAATTTTGTTTCATGTTTGGTGGCGCTGTCGGATTCGGATTTCTTCATTGCGATTTTGTGAGTTTTTGTGAATTAAAATTGATATGAGAATATATCTATATCTATTTATATATATATGTATATACAAATCAATCCATATTTGCGTTTGTTGCGGGTGTTTGGCCAAACGCGTTAACCGATTCCAATGAATTTTTTTTTTTAAAGAAAGGTGACGTCTATACGAAGGATGTTATGTATGTGCGATGTCTGTATCTGCATCGGTGTGTAAATTATGTGTTTCTTAAAAAAGAAAAAAAAAATGACAATACACTGTGTGTTTCATATGTAGGTATCATGTGCTTTAAAAAAAAAACAAATTTAAGTGAAATAATAAAAAGTTTTTTTGTGCAATATTTTCTATATATAAAAATCAATCCTTATTTGTGTTTGTTGCCGGTGTTTGGCCAAACGCGTTAACCGATTCCAATGAAATTTTTTTCCATGAAAGGCGACGTCTGCACGAAGGTTGTTATGTTTGGCTATATCTGCATCGGTGTGTGAGATATGGGCATTTGAGTGAGTACACATGCATATTTGCGTATGCGTGTAAATTACGACGCAGATACAGAGACCGTACAGACGTCACTTATTTCGTTATCCGAACAAGCATATGAAAGAGGGAGACCACACGAACATTTCAAGCTTATTGTGGAATTTGTGCGCACTTTCATTCTTGAGATATCGTGTGTTCAATATTTTATTCAAATAACTCTTATTGAAATTTTTTGCATTTTTTTGTGAATCGGACATCGGAAAGTTGCTTTTCCAACATTGATAACAATCGGTGTGGAAGTGAATGAAAAGTGATTCAATCGAAGTTTTTTATTTTCGCTTTGTTGTTTGATTCGCAGAAGTAAGGTGACATAGGCGCCTGCCAGACAACAAGCACCTACCCTAAACGGAACAACGAAGTTGTGTGAGCGGCCTAAGCCATGCGGAGAAAAACGTGCAGTCCCTTTCACCGGTTGAGCTCAAATCAGGCAATCTTCGGTATTGGCCTGAGAGTGTTTCTGTGAACTTTGGTCAAAATCGGTCTTCTTTTTTTAGGCGCAGCAACATACGCCGGATACCCGCTATAGACAATTATAAGGAAGTCTACTCGAACATATTGGCCAATAGAATTATCGGGCACGGGCAAAGTCGGGCAGGTGCAGCTAGTTTTCTATACAATACAAAAAAAATTAAATACATTGATTAAAAAAAAAGTTATTTGAATTTCTTATGGTATCTAAAGGTCTCAGGTTCAAATCCGGCCGGGGCCAAGTAACATCGTAAAGTTTTTTTTCTACTGCCCCACCTCTTGCGAACGTCTGACAAACATCCAAGAGTATCAATTATTGTCATGAGAAGCATCTCAAAATTGCCGTTCGGATTCGGCTTTAAATTGTAAGTCCTTTGCACTTGCACAAGCAAATGGTTGAACAAGCTAGATTTTAGGTCCTGTATGGGCCGTTAATGCCTACTATTTTTTTCATAAAAAGTTTACATCTCCTTCATTGAGTTTTCTTTAAAATAGCATTAGCAATATCCAGAAAAATAATAAGGGTATTCATACAACGTGGTTAAACCTTCGTAAACATCGAACAATTTGAAAGTTTAAAATGAACAGTCAAAATTTGTTTGGGAAATCTTTGACAACAAGTTGGTAAACTTTCGACACGAATTTGGTGTGCAAATCAAGTTGGTTAAAGTGGAAAACTTTTTTAACCAATCAGTGGTCGAGCTGCAGTAAGGCTGTGGCATACCGAACCCACACTCCACGGATAAAACAAAGGCGCATATAGCAGCTGATTTACCATGATTTACGCAAGAGTTTTTACAACGCAGCATGAATACCATTATTGTGTTGCCATGTCTTGCATAGCTGTATTGTTAATGTCTCTGCTTCTAATAACCCCTCCGCATCAACATCATCGAACTCGCAAGCATTAGAATCTTCACTGAATTCAGTTTCGCCATGGAAGAAAACCTACACAGCACCTATAATAAATGATTTATAACCTCTGTATAGATATTACTACCGTCAGGATCCAAGAAATTAAAAAATAAAATATGTAAAAGCATTGGCGGATTCCACTCACACGATAACGCCCTAGGCAATTATCGTATATGTATCCAATGTAGCAAAAAGTGATGTCCGTGCAGCGAAGGGCTACGAATATCACTGCAGCGCCCCCCATACTAAGACGTTTGCCATAAAAACGGGAGAAATCACATCTAGGCAATTTAGCCATTGTGTAAGCCCAACAACGCATTTAACATCTTGAACGTGTCTTGACACGAGTGCAGATCACGGGTGTCGTTAAAGGGAAGATCAAACAATAAATAGTAGAATCATTTTAGGTTTATTTAATTTTATTTTTATTTTTTACCCGCTCGACATTACTAGAATTCACCCAGCTCGGACAGTTAAAGCCATTTCCATCTTCACAGATGGCACAAAGACAGAGAAGGAACAGGAGCAGGAGTCTTCTCAGCGGCACTTAGTATCAACCAGTCACCGACTGCCAGACTACTGCAGTGTTTTTCAAGCTGAAATCTACGCGATTAAGAAAGCAGCGCAGACTGCCCTAATGATGGAAGTTCCAGCAATGGAATTAACCATCTGTGTGGACTGGAACACGCACGTCAACGTGCAAGAAATCCACATCTATACGGACGGGTCGAAAATGGATGTGGGGACAGGAGCGGGAGTTTTTTGCGAGCCCCTAGACATAAAGGACTCGTACAGACTTCCCAATGAATGCAGCGTCTTTCAAGCTGAGATTGTCGCCATCGACAAGGCAGCAGAAACTATCTCCGCGAAAAATCTGGATCCTTCCACGATCACAATCTTCGTAGACAGTCAGGCGGCTATCAAAGCACTAGACAGCGAAACCATAAAGTCAAAAACAGTCAGAAACTGCCAAAAATCCCTCAACAAAATAGGCGAACGATACAGGATCACTCTCTGCTGGGTCCCCGGTCATAGCGACATTGTTGGGAATGAAAAGGCAGACGAGCTAGCAAGAATCGGGTCAGAACTTGACGCAATAGACGCCATTACGTCAATAGACATCCCAATTAGTGCAGCAAAAAGAAACATTGACCAAAAACTGAGGGAACAAATTAACACCACCTGGTCCCAAAGGCACGACTGTGTTATATCTCGCAGTCTATGGCCAAGAATTGACGAAAAAAGAACAAAAAGCATTCTGGAAATGAATAAGCTATACGTATCTTAACAGGCCACTGCACCATAGGTGTAATGGCAAGCAGGCTGGGCATCAGCTCACCAGACTACTGCAGGAGCTGTCAAGATATAGAAGAAACCGAGACCATCAAACACCTGCTCAGCGAATGTCCAAACCTTCAGACATCTCGACTTCGCTATCTGGGCAACAGGTTCTTCGAAGACTTAGAGGACGTAGCGCAGGTACCACTGAGGGACACTATCAGGTTTGTCAAGAACACAGGTTGGTTCCAATAGGCCAACCGGCAAGATTAACCTAAACTGAGTATGGTAAGTGTTTTATTGTAAATGTAGGTTTACCACATAAAACAATAAGGGATCACAATGGACCAATGGGCCCCCGTGCAAGCACAGCAGCCTTGCTGTGCACTTCCCTTCCAACCTAACCTAACCTAACCATCTGTGTGGACAGTCAGACAGCCCTTTAAGCGATCGACTTCAACCTCATAAACGCCAAATGCGTCAAAGAGTGTCTAGTGGCACTCAGAGCTATCACTCCGTACTTCTCTTCTGTATTCCTGGGCACGTTGGTGTGTCAGGGACAGCAAATATGTTGGCCACTTACTTCTTGGATATGAACTCGCCACAGCTAAGAGCTTCATTGACGGTATCATGGCAAGACTAGCTACGGAAATATGGGACAACACTAATGTCCTTTAACAAAAATCAAACCCGTGTGCTCGTCGGAGTCCTAACCGGAAACTACATAATCGGGAACATGTCCAGAAGGCTAGGGATCCCTACAAATGACTTCTGAAGAAGCTGCAGAGATGAAGAGAAAATAGAATGTGTGGATCATCTCCTGTGCCACCTCCCGGCACTCCAAACGACGGTTCTCCTGCATGGGAGCACGGTTCTTTGACTGCTTGGGTGACCGAGCAGGGACACCTCTAACGGATATTAATCGATTCATTAACATATCCAAATGGATTTGTTAGCTGCATTTCCTACCATGCACTGAAAATGATACTCACAATGGGGCTTTTTTGGCCTCAGGGTGATACTTGCACAATAGTGCAAACAACCGTCCTAACCTAACCTAACCTAACCTATTTATTTATTTACCAGCTGAAATTCTGTTTGAAGAAAAATAAACGAAAGTTGATTTTTTCAGTACGCGTACGGGTTTGTGCAGTTTCGCACGAAAGTATATATATATTTACCTATGCAAAATAGGGCGCTTACGGACTTATGGATACGTTGATGAAAATCGATATGGTTTCCTTCAGTGTTCATTGGCAATAAATTGTTTGTGTGTAGGGAAATGCAGGCAAATACAACGCATTGATGCCCTGCACTTATGAATCCACTGAATAGAATTTAGACAAAAATATTAGGTCAAAACTGTCAAATCTCCAAAATCGTGAGAGAAGTGAAAAACTTCAAAATTTGAAGTATTCAAAACCAAAAATTCAATTTTTGCGTTGCTTCAATTTCGGTTGTGCAATTATTTTTATCTAAAATCGTGTGAAAACGATTAAGATGATCATTTCAACCCTTTCGATCGGTCGGACACATACGTCCCAGCCAAAATATAAACACATCTAATATGAAAAAATGTACTTTGAATCCGTTTTATAAGTCCTATCTCGTAGTTTATACTTTAAACAACAGTTGTGAAAACATTCATATATGTTCGGGACATATGTAACAGTATTCTTTGTTGGAATCTATGTGTCCCAGTTTCCTTGCACCTTTGTTAATCATTTCTTCAGCACAAATTACTGATTAAGGCATATATATTTGCCCAAAAATACGCATGTTCCATCACCTCCCACCACCCCAAGATAAATAATTTTTAATATTGGAATGGAAATGGTTTTATATAATTTTTCTGGACAGGGTAATATTGTAATAAGTAATATTGGTCTCCGTACACATACGCATCAAAGGATAAATGAGCTCTTAAGTGAGGGTGAAGAATTGATAGTTAGTTCCACAAGACCAAGTTAACCAATATCCCAAATGTTTTCATTTGACAAATATTTTCAATTGTCATTTTTTTACCAGCGAAATTCTGTGTGAAAAAAATTAACGAAAATACATTTTTCTTTCGTCCATCTTTTAACAATTTTCTCAGTTCGCGAACGCGTTTGTGTAGTTTCGCACTAAAGTTTATTTAAATTTACCTTTGCATATTAGTACGCGAGCGGACCGGACCTATTATTTATTTTCATTGATACGTGTGTAGGATATTTTCATCAATGTAACTTGACAAAAAAATCCGTCAATAATAATTGTCAATTAACATTGTTCGTGTATGGAAAAATGATGCAATTTTTAACAGAATGCGTCTTTATCTTGCCTCGTGCGCATATTTTCTTGAGGATCATAACGTTAATCTGTGTTACCAAACTTTGGGTCAAAATTAATATACCTGTACAAACGATTGCAAATTAGTGCACGGTAAAATAAACATTTAAAATACAAAACTTGTTGAGTGCTTGTTCATAACCCGTCTAAACTTCTATTTCAGATTTTAAATATGTCTGTCAATTTACAACCTATAAAACCTCTTCTTTCCTCTAATTAACCTTAATTTATTTGAGTTTCTTTGCTTTTATTATGTTTAATGACGTATTTTGTGTAACAGTATTAGCATATCATTTGGTTCAATGAATGAATTCTCAAACTTCTGTTGCTAAATTGTCTAACAGGATTCGTATTCTGTCTATATATAAAATGACTGGTTTGATGCTTTCTAACGTTCTGCTTCTGAAATTCTACTATAAATTGAAACGATTTGATCGTATTATCATCATTCAATTATTTCGCTTCTGCAAAAACAACCACCAACCACTCTCAACATGAAATTCGTTATCGTTTTCGCTGCCCTGTTTGCCGTTGCTATTGCTGCTTCAATTGATTCCAAATCAGCTGAAACTCTCCGTTATGACAACGATAACATCGGTCTTGACAAATACTCATATGCGTAAGTGCTATAGATACAAAAAAATTAAATAAAAAATATAAACTTATTTTCCCTATTATTACAGTGTTGAAACCAGCGACGGCAAGTCTGTCAGCGAACAGGGTGAATTGAAGAACATTGGTTCCGAGAATGAGGCCCTTTCTGTCCATGGAGCATACAGCTATACCGGTCCCGATGGTGTCGTTTACTCCGTAACATATCTTGCTGATGAGAATGGTTTCCAACCCTCCGGTGCCCATTTGCCAGTTGCTCCATCAGCCTAAGTAACTTACCTCCTTCAGTATCAGCTGTACCTTGTGGCCAGAAAATATTCTGTCACCTGGAACTGCATTGATTTATTAATTAGTTTAAGTGAAGATTGTTTTTAATAGAAATAGAAAAAAAAATTATAATAAGATTTTTTTTCTGAATTTTGAAATGTACTGTATACATACAATTTACGTTGTTGGCTTCTGACCCGTGCGGTGCAGGTTCAATCCCCATGGGGAACAACAACATACGCCACCCATTCACATGCCTCTACATCAAAAGGAGGATTTCTGCCTGGTAGTACAATGGACCTTTACCGAGTCTGAGTGCTCTGAGATTTGGATTTCCTTTTTTTTTAAAAGAAAAAAAAAGTTGTAAGTTTGAATGCGAATTTTTAAATTTCCATTTTAGTACTTCCTTATATATAATGTATGTTAAGCCCCTCTTTATCAAAATGCATCTTCGATGTATAAGCTGAAAGATCAAGTGAAGGATGTTTTGTCCAGGACCTCATAAAAGGTTTTTTGTCATTATGCTTCCGATTGAAAGAGTTCGGTATCATACATACCACAAACATTTGTTCTTACCTTTGTATACCATCTCAGTCAATCAAGTTGACCTGGGCCCATATTTTAATGTTTTTTTTTTCATCTGACCAACACAAGCTCTTATCTTATAAAAAGCCGAAACGGACACCAATCAGTATACATTTTGTAATCTCTTAAAGCCCAAGTAGGCATATACCTCTCCAACAATCTTTACAATTAATTACTTCCATATACCCCAAATTTATTTTTCAGGAGAGTTCTGCTACAAATACAACAAGTACTGCCACCACAACAAGCTCAGCTTCCTCATCCAGCAGCTCCGATTCTTCCAGTTCGGATTCGGATAGCTCAGACTCGGAGAGTTCTTCTACTGACGATGAAAAAAAGCATGACAAAAATGCTCCCTATTCGGAGCATGAGTTGGAAACTATCTATCGTGCATGTGTCCGCAATTTGGAGGAATGTGTCACTAGATTTCCAGAACATTACAAATCGGTATACCGCCTAGTGTATCACTACATGAACGCACCTGACAAGTTGAAAGATCTCGAAAAGTGCCTTCAACTTCTGCTGGGTCAATACACAACGAACTTGGGCAATCAAATTAACGGTCTCTTCTCAGATCGCAAGAATAACAATATATTCAATGGGATATGGAGAATTCCGTCATCCGAGATTGATCGTCCTGGCAGCTTCTCATCGCATTTAGTAAAATGCGTTAGCATACTAATTCAAGTCTTGCGGAAGTCAAACAATCATAAGCTTTTGATAGATGTCGCTTTGCAATTATATCGCACTCCCGATAATGACAAGTAAGATATTTGTGTATTTCCTTGGTTGCTATTTTTTGTTAATAACTTTTATTTAGACGGTACATCAAGGACTCTGAACGAATGGATCTGTACCAACAAGCAGTGACATTCTGTATCCAAATCATGCGAAATATTCTTAAACGAATTACGGAAACGCGAGATAATGTAGAAACTTTGAATCTCTTGATAGATATTTACAAGGCGCATAAGAAATGCTTTAAGTACATGAATCAAAAGGAACCACTGTTCACTCAGCTGCTTACAGATGTATACAAGTTTTACATACAGGACAAGGTTGCAAAAATGCCAGAAAATCTAAATCTGATGGATTTGGCTATCAAATTATGTCTACAGGAGATTGCGGTCAGAAAGAACCAGGAAAAGCAAGCTTTGTCTGGATCAGTAAGTGGACCACAATCAAATACGCCCCAATCAGCGGCAGAACCCTTGCTTCCTGGATTAAAGGCTTCAGTTTCAACAGTTAATGTACATTCTGTGGTAAGTTTCAAAGCCATGCAAGATCTGAAAGAGTATAGTTAGTGGTACTTTTTTGGGAAACTCTTTTCAAATCGTACTCTTTTATTGGTATCTGCAATTTCTTTTGTGTACCATTAGGTGAACAAACCGATTCAAATCCCTGGAATAACTTCTCGTCCACGCGGTCGGCCTGTTGGTAGTAAGAATGCGCCTACACAAATTAACCCCTCAACATACCAGCCTCCGGCAGTGCCTTCGGCTTCTGTTAACAGCATTATCAGCCAACAGTCTTTTGCTTCACTAATGTCACTCTACACTAGTCCAACAATGATCAATCAACTAACCAATGTAAACAGAATATTAAGCAGCACATTCACGTACACTTTATACCTATATATCTATATTTTTTTTAACAGGATCATTCTCACTTCCAAAAGCTAGTTGCTGAGTACTACAAAATGCTGGGCGGACCTAACGCTTCTGGATCCACACTCCTTCCCAACTTGGCAGCACCCTCAACGAAGCCCATCATCAACCCTATGGCATCCATACCAACAATTAAAACAGCGAGTACTTCAAATATTCCAGAGCTTTCTCTACCAACCTCAACCGCTAAACCTAAAATTCCCCAATTCGATATAAAGAACTTAATCGCTTCTGCAGCCTCGCAAGTGTCAAAAACTGCATCCTCACACTCGACTACGATAAACATTGGTGGTGGAGAATTGACAATAACCCCAACATCATCAAAGGCAAGCCACACTAAGGATGTACAACCCAGTTCCTCTAAGCTATCATCATCTATGCCATCATCTTCATCGTCCATTTCCGTTACAAAGGTTCCAGTTAGCTCGCATGGAATTTACGTAAAATCACTGTCAGACCTTACATCCAGATCCACAGTTTCTCCAATCCTTCCTGAACTGCCTAAGTCCCTCTCAATCACACCATCTACCATTATTTTTCCACTCGAAAAACCACGCTCCCAACAAATTCCACATGTCTCCTTAATGCCCGATATGCAAAGACCTATTCCAAGCGATAAAATTCAGTCGAAAGCCAAAACCACAACGAAGAAGAAACCAGTACCACAACATCCCTACACCCGTCCTTCCGTCCCAGCACAATCTCCTGCAGCCGTATTGGCTGGATTGTCTACTGCCGAATTGACTGCTCTTGCCGGCATGAATCAACAATTCCCCATAATGAACAACTTCAGCATGGATAACTACAATCAGCAGGCAGCTATGTTGGCCACTTATGCCGAGCTTCTGAAGAGCATGAGTCCGGGGGTTAGCAACTCGATGATGTCACAAATCGGTCAGATGTCTCAATTCCAGCAGTTCCAGATGTTAGGTCAAAAGCGTCCCTATGCGAAGCGTAATCGCAATCCGAAGCCCAAGAAACAGAATACAGATCTGCACTCTGCCGTTGAAACGGCTCTAAAATCACTGCCATCGCAAATTACAATGATACCATCCTCGTCCAAGTCAGCAACAAAACTTCCGCAGTCATTTGGCGTGCTCTCGTATAATTCACCAGCTTCTATAACTTCGGCCGGACCATCACCAATGTCAATGACACGTCCACCGTCTGGGGGAAAAATAACACCGAATCCTATTCCGACACCACCTCCATCCGTAGGGGCAGGCATACAGCAGACAAGCCCAATGAAAACTTTGCAGCAGAAATTGGTTGAGCGACAGAAGGCAAATCAAATGAATGAGAATGCAAATAAATCGGGAGGTAGCGGCAGCTCTTCGGGAGGTAAACGCGGCAACGTCGATGTTATTATCTTGGACTGATGATTGAATTAATATTTTTCTTTCTATTTACATACGCAGTCTATTTCATGACGGACTAATGAATATATGTATCGCTCACTTTTAGTTACTATAAATCAATACAAACAAATAAAATTATAATACGCATTAAACACTACGAAATATACATTTTTCTAATTGTTTACTTTATCCGGCCGCAACAGACTCTTGGAGATTTTCTGTCTTAGATTTAATTTTTGACGAACCCTAAGCAAGCCCATTGTTGAAATATTAATATGTTTTAGCTTTGTATATACATTCCTATAGTAGCGCCAAGAAATCGAATAATAATGTTGTACATGTATCCCGCAGAAGCTTTGGCGCTTCAATCGATCAATAATGAAAACTGGTTTGTGTCCTTAATTAATTTAGATGGAGCTTTAAGTTCTTATGAAAGTTTTCGTCAAAACGAAAGCTATATTAAACGAAAGTAATTGAAGTGATGAACAAAACAAAAGTAAAATTTTTCCGACCAGCGCCGTTATATTTGAAGATTTTCATAAGTGTGTAGTTTGTCGTTTGTTTATTGAATTTTTTTTTATACCTCTCATGATGGGGATATGATGTGTGGGTGAGAGGGGCGGTATATGGTTTATAAATTATTTGTTGTTTTCAATGGAAGTTTGGGGTAGGTTATGGCATATTGCAAGGAGGCCGTAGCATTCATCAAAGAAAAGGGGTATAGTATTCATTCATAATCGATATCACAAATCATATTATGTACATATTGCGATTGCATTTTGTTACACAATTAAATCTCCGAATATAAGCAGAATTTGTTCATTCGGTTTTTTACAAACAACTGGTTTGGGACTTTAATCGACACAGAGATTGCATAACTTACATGTTTTGGATATGTACTGAATACGGATTTTTGCATAAAGGCTGGGAAAATATTTAAACATTGCATAAGAAGGTATGCAATGATTTCGAGATGTTAAAGCGAATTCTATTGAAGAATGCTCTAAGTTGTTTGCTTTGATGTGTGTGTGGAGTAGGTAGGGAACCGGCACTAGCGGTTGGCCACTTCAAATCCAAAAATTAGTAATAATTACTGTAGTTTATATTCTTTTTTATAATATCCACGGTTGAAATATCCAACCTTCAGAATATCCTTTTTTGTGAGTCGAAGACGTGTCCAGAGTTTTAATTTTTGTGAGTCTATCCCAGGAAAATATCATCCCGCAAAACACCGGACACGCTTTCAAGATATTTTAATACTGGACTTTTGTTTGTTGGCGGAGATTTGAACGGTACGGTCGGTTAGTCAAACGAAGAGTATGAAAGCTGCCATGGAGGACTGGGATACGGCACCAGGAACTCTCCGGGTAAAGATATCCTGAGAATGTGCAAGTCATAAGGTCTTATCGTTCTCAAACAAAGCCGTCACCTGGTCACTTACAGTTACAGCAGTGGCGGAAACGAATCGCAGATTGATTGCCATAATGGTAGCACGTTTCATGAAGCCTCGGGTTAAAGATAGCAAAGTGATCCTGGAAGAGGCAATCGCCCAACAAAACCGCCTCCTCCTGACAGTAAAGTGTTTGTGAGAATCAAATGGTACAACCTGGACAAAAAAAGTCATGCATTTATTGCAAATATGCAAAATTATCTCCATCGCATCATCAACAAAGTTGTCAATACGACAAAGAAACATGGTGGTGGGCAGATGAAGCTAAAGCAGTGATTAGTGACAAAAAGGTGTCAGAAGGCTGTCCACGAACTCCAACAAAGCAGCTTGAACAGAAAAACAACTATTTTCAAAATTTGCCGCTGAGAGAAGGAGAAATGCCCAGGAAATCCGTTCGCCAAAGTTCATCAACAATGCTTAATGCTTCTTGTGGATGACGAAAAACTACTAATTAACCAATTTCATGGGATATATTTTCCGAGAGCCGTTTCTAACACTGAAGAAGTACACGACATTGCTGTTGAAGAAGTTATGAATGCGGTCAAAGACCTTAAAAATCCAAAAGCAGTTTTGCCGGACAAGAAACCCTCTGAGTTCTGGAAAAAGATGGCAGACATCGGGTCCAAATGGCTCATGATTCTCATCTGCAAACTGATGAGTGGCGATCCAATGCCTAATCCGTGGAGGGAGAGTTTTCTTCTTATTTTGTACAAAGAAAAAGGCGATATGCGAGACTGATAAATACCGTTCAATCAAGCTGATGTCACACACCACGAAGATCGTTCAGGGGTTATTAAATAGCAGAATCCGTAAAATAGTACGGCTATCTGAAGACCAGTGCGGGTTTGTCGCAGGTAAATCAACCACAGATGCAATCCAAAGTATAATGATCATGATGGAAAAACATAGTGATTCTTTGAAGGATTTGCATATGGTGTTAGTTGATTTTGAATAGTCCTGTAATAAACAACCAACGGAACTGTTATGGGTAGCGCTAAGACAACGAGGAGTTCCAGAAATCTACGTCGGATGGTCATGGACATGTACACATGTATGAGCGAGTAAAGATAAGAGTAAGATGTATAGTTGGCGTCACCGAGGATTTCGCAATCAAAGAGGTGTACACCAGGGAAGCGTCCTAAGTCTAATCATATTGCCCTTGATTATCTGCTTGAAGAAAAAGTGACGGACCCTAATTGGTATCAGTTATTCTTTGTTGGCGATGGATTAGCGAGGTTCAATCGTCCCTGACCAAGATGTTAAATGTGTCGCTGGGCTCATCTCATCTGAATGTTTAAATTGCATAGATGTGATTTCCCCACTTAGTACCTATACTTTTACGACAAACGCTGGTTGGAGGGCGCTGTAGTGATTTTCTAAGCTGGTCCCTGCATAGGCAGATGTACTTTCCCGCCTGCTTCTGGCATTTCTATTCTGTCAGAAGGAACTCCCATTTCTTGTTCTTCATTCAACGTGCTATTAGGCTTCGAGCTATTTCATCTTCAAATTCTTTAGGAATGGCAGACGTTCGACCAGCTCCAAGATATAGTAACAGTCTAAAAAGCGATCAACTCATAATTTCTTATTTGAGGAAAAAGACTGAAATTTGATTTTATTAAATTTTTCATTTCAAAACTTTTCGTCCCTTCCATCATCCCCCTCTCATCATACATGTTACTTGAAGAGGCGACGATGCAATGTTAGTTAACTCCCACAGCATTTTGGGCGCCTTAAGACAATACCTACATATATTCAACATTTCAGCTTTCTAGCTCACAAATTTGTTCTTTTAAAATTGTGGGCGTGTCAATGGGCGGATTTTAAAAATTCTTAAAAGAGATAACATTGCTAAAATTTCAGCTTTCTAGCTCCAGTGTAAAGGCATTCATTTGTGCCGACGGGTGGGCGGACGGACGGACGGACATAGTAGATACACATTACTATCGATGCTGACCACGAATATATTACAAAAAACTGCAAAACGACAGGTGACCTGCCTCAATATTAATGTAGGTCCTCAATTAGATAAATACACCTATCCAACAACTATTTCCTTGACTAACGGCTGATACAACACAAATTGAATATTTCCGAATCAAATACTGAAGAAATGATAAAAATCGGTACATTTTTGGACGAGATACAGCGAAAATAGCTAAAGTCTAAAAATCCATTAATTCATAATTCAAATACCTACCGAAATAGGCTTTTATTCAATTTTTCTTTTCTAACGAATCGCTTCTTCCATCATACATTCTACTCGCAGACGACAAAGCCATATTTCTAATTTTTCCATGATCTCCCTCTATTCATCCTACATACTATTTGCCGAAGCGACGCACAACGCAAATCTTCAAAAAGTATTTGGCTTTTACAAAGAAAAATAAATACTTATATAATATCAGAATGATTCGATAATGAGAGACAAAGCAGTTTATTTCTTCGTTTCTTTCTTCTTTCTTTCTCTTTTCTCTTCGACGAACGACGAACTATAATATTGAATGATTGAACGAACAAAAATCTCTACGAATGCTTTTTTATTATTAATAAAATTATCAAAGGCACAAAAGCTCTCAGCCAACTAATTCTCGATTTGGTATGAGTAGCGACACCTATTAGGATACTGGTACTACTGGATTGGCGTTACTATAGGAATGTATATACAAAGGTTTTAGTTAGGAGCGCCTCCCAAGATCAGCGCTTGTCGTAAAAGGCGACTAAAGCGAGAAATCAAATCAAGGCAATTTTACCGTTCGGCTTGCATGAACATTTAACATCTTAAAGCTGTCCCGCAAGTGTGCATGCAAAGCGTGAGTTGATACGACTGGAGATCACCGGTGTCCTAAAAGGTCGATCAAACAATTATCAATAATGGAAGCATGGACATGTCGAAGTCGTAAAAACGGAGGTAGACCTAAGAACTTTTGGATGAAATAATTTAACAACAACAGCATTTGCTTGCCTCAGTGATGAAGTGATCCGAAACCGCGAGGTCTGCCTATAATAATTGGGGTCGAACAATAATAAAGTGGGAGGGTTAGTATGTATCCCTTAAAATACAAAGAATTGATCACAAATTCAAAGTTTCTTCTAATATATGTGTGAATGAAACTGCTCCACTTTTAGTCGTCGTCGCAATATATTCCCGCCTTTCGTTGGTCGCATCAATTTACCCTCACATCTGAATTCGGGCTTGTGGCAGTAACCGACGGGCACACACGTACTTGTCTCTTGCACCGGGCGCTACTTCCTGTATACACACTTCCATCTCGTCTGCTGTTGCTTATGTTCTAATTGGCCATAGCAAGTGCAGTTTAGTTGACATACCTACATACTGTCTTCATATTAATAAACACCGAATAGCAGCGATAACTGAACTCACCGCATTTGGCATATAAGGAGCGGATCACTTTCACATATTCTCAGATGTTAGTTCATTCACAAATTAAGATGAAGCACATGATTATTCTTGGAAGTGGGAACCCCCAAAGAAAACCGAAACGCGATAGTTTTCCAAAATATCATCAGAAGAAGAAGAACCGCAAAGTATTGCTGTGTCTAATGTTATTTGACTAAGAGGTCCATGGAACCCCAAAAAATTTTGTTTTTTTCATTTCTAAGCTCTTTCAGTAATCAACTTTTTTTCACTTTACTTCACCTACAGCTTAAGTAGTATGTACTTACGTGATTTGTCCAAAAAATAATTTCTTTTTTAAATTTAAATGAAACAACAAAAAGGACATTTTGAAAAAAAATCATTTAAGAACCAATACAAATTTGATAATTTAAAGTTAAGTAAAGTTTAAAAAGAAAGGAGACCCTTTAAACTACGCCGAGTATAGAGGCATCCGTCTCCTGAGCATTGTATATAAGATCCTATCTGCTGTACTACGTGAACGCCTGAAACCATACGTCAACGAACGATTACAGGTGGCAATAGTGCGATGGTAGTGTAGGTATTCACTAAGTGATTGGCAGGTCGTGCGTTCGAATTCCGACCAGGGCCATGATTTTTATAAATTGAATACACACAACAAAAACAGATCTCCCTAAAGCAATTTAGGCGCCACCTGTGGAGGAAAAAAACCCCATCGCATCAAACTTCTTTCCTATCTTTCTATTCTTTCATACAGTAAGTAGCACCCAAAAATAGGCAATGAATCTTTTGCTGGAAGCTACTTACAGCAACAAACTGTTATGGTCACCTGGGAAAAATAAAATGAAACCACATTTCCACGAGCAATTACCTTTTTGCTGTCACTCTGTCTGTGTTCCCTTCAAGCAAGAGACTCCGTTTTACGTCCGCAAACGGAGTCAATGACATATGGGCTACTCCGCATACGGCACCGCATACGGGTCAGAAAAACGACGTTTTTCGGATCCAATTAGTATGGAAATTTTAATAGCCGCGGACTCACATGTGTATGTATTGTGACAGATTGAGCTCGCTGTGCTCAGCAAAAAACGAATCCAAAACTGATCCAAAAAAAAGGTACAAATCGAGGCTAGATAAGAAGAGAAACGAGAATCGAGTATCGCTAAAATAAAAATCAGAAATGTTTGTTCATGTTTATTTTATTTCTTAAAAACAATACATTTTTCCATTTGGTATACCTGCAACCATTTCTCCTTCTCCTGCAAAATAAATGATTCAAATAAATGTGCATGTTATCTATACATATGACTGTTACTTACTTTCAGCATGAATTTGTGCCGGTAGCATTAATATCAACGAAATGAAATTGGTAGTTTCGCCTTCATCGGTTGCTATTTTTTTTTTGATTTTGATAAATCTAAATTCAAACAAAGTTAATTAAGCAAATAATAGTGTGCAATAATAAATTCAATTTTAGTTTACCTTTCAAAGAAAATTATGTCTGCAGCTGCAGCCAGATGACAGATGAACGAATCGCCATTACAAATAACTAGGTACTCTCGACTCTCGCTCTTCTTCTTATTGGCAATGTAGTTACAGTCAATTTACAAATGTGTGCGTGGAACGCCTCATATATCGCGGATCCAAAAATGACGGGAAAAGTTGGGTCAGTGTTTTTGCTTGAAGGGTTTCTTTTTTTTTATGTCATCTTACCTGTCAGGCAGCTCAGTATGAATGCCCCCTATGTTAGTCCGATGGTTTGTGTCCTTGTTGTTATAATTGCTTCGGTGTGTGCTTTAATACCAGAGGCACAAACCCACCCCTTTTGCAATTGTGAGTGCACCACTCACTAGAGATTAGCGGACTGCAAATACATAAAACCAATCATACGATATGTATATACGATGTGGGACCCGGCACTGCAAAACGGATTTCTCGATTAATATAATTGTGAAAGTCAGCCGAGACACATCGAGGCTAAAGTGGTATAAGCACAGTAGTGCGAACAGTGGGTGCAGTTTTTGTATAAAAACCTTAAAACAAGGTAGTGGCAGTTATTGCAAAGATATACAAGTATGAACGTTAAGTAATCAAACAAAAATCCTAAAAAGGGGACAATACATTCCAAGGGCAATTGGCGGTCACCGACAGTGCAATTGGCGGTCACCGGTCGTGGCCGAAGAAAATTTATTTGGACGCCCGAAGTAAAATTAAATCGGGTAAAGTTCGACATACAAATATGAGCAATTACATGCCTATTGCGGAATTAATAAAGTGCAGTCCTCATTGCATCCAGATAAGACGTTTTATGTTTTGTCCTTAATATGTTAACACAATAACTGCCAGGAAAAAAGAAAAAAAACGCACCTTTACATTTCTATAATTTCGCTTAAAAATATATATAAGAAAAAAGATGATAGCAGCTATTTATTTAAATGCACTCATATATAAGTAGGTATATGAAGATATATTTCGTAGTTATAAGACTAGAATTATAAGCGTGTTATTTAGTTATATATAGCAAACCTTTTTTTTGACGAATATTTACTCAATTAGTACCTTTATTCGTTTTGATGATCCTTTTAGGTATTTAGTTGGTTACACTGTTGTATATCTGTAGGATGCGTTACCTTTTTTGCAGTCTTCATTCTTGTTGATTGTAGTCCTATGTATCCATAATTAGTGTTAAGTTTTTTTTTGTAATGATTTAGTTTTTTCTTTGTAGTTCTAAGTATTTATTATTCATTTAACTAGCTCGTAAGTTAGTTATAATTGAGTTCATCCTTAAATCTTATTTCTTTTTTTTGTAAGAATCGAGTTTTCTCCGTCGTCCCTTGTTATTTTTTTGTTGATTCCGCGTCGGCTTTTAAACGGTTAAGCCCCCACCACCTAAAGTGAGCTCCCTTTCTGTAGGTACGTTCTTTTGGTATTTGTGTCTTACTGCATGGTGAATACCTTCATGCATTCGGGTAGGACGGTGGAATCGAAGATTCCCAAGTTAGAGTTTGAATCCTTTTATTTTTTGTAAATTTAATTTGCTTTATGGTCAAATTGTCAGTTATTGATTATATATATAAATATACATAGTGCTAAAAGTATAAAATAATGAATTTAATGGTTTTTTTGTCAGGCTCATAAGCGCCTGATGTGTATTTAAGAAGATTTTTCAGGGGGTGCGGTAGGATGTGCTAAAGATCATTCGGTGGGAATGGTCTGATCGTTGAGCAGCATCCATCTTTGGGGAAATCCAATATCTGGCCACCGGATTTCCAGGTTGGGAGGGTAATGGCTACGCTGCATCGTCACCAGCAGCGCCCTTCAGTGTGGTGGACGTCCGTCCGATTTTGGTAAAACAGTAAGTACCTTTTTGGCATGATATTTGTTTTTGTGGTAGGTTTGGTTGAGTGTGGGGGCAAGATCCACCCCATTCCGGCGAGCGAAGTCGAGCATCGCAAGCATGCCGCGTCCCTTGCTCTCAACTACTCAATGTGCCCTTCTTGTCCCATTCCCATCCTAAGGTCCTGTCCACATCCTAGTTTCCAGACCATTACCAACTCCTAACTCCCTCTACATACCCCAATATAGACCTATTACAAAACAAAATGCCTGCGCTGTGGTTTCCACTATACGGGTACTGTGTTGTGTCACAGAAAAAAACAAATCCCTTCAGCGCACGCAAATTATAAACAAAAACAAAAAAAACCAACTGATTGGTCACTACCAGTGCAGTTTTAGGCCCGGTAAGTCCATGACCGATCAAATATTTACACTACGGCAGATCCGGTAGAAAACCCAAGAAATCGAAATCGATACTCACCATCTTTTCATCGATTTTAAGGCCGCATATGACAGCATTTATAGAGACGAGCTATATAGAGTTTTGGCATCCCTGCCAAACTTGTCAGATTGTACAAAATGACGATGGAGAACTCTCGCTGCTCCATAAAGGTCGGTCACAATCTCACCGAGACCATTGATGTCAAAAAAGGATTTAGACAAGGTGATGCGCTGTCATGTGACTTCTTCAACATCATACTTGAGAAAATTTTGCGAAACTCGTAAGTCAACACTAGGGGCACAATTTTTCAAAAGTCTGTGCAACTACTTGCATATACTGACGACATTGACATCATTGGCAGAATGCGATTGCAAGTATTAGCACAGAAGCGGCAAAAATGGGTTTAGTGGTGAATGAAGGCAAACCAATTATATGCTGTCAAGAAGAAGGACACACAACATCGACGAATCGGACAGAACGTCACGATAGACAACTACAACTTTGATGTAGTTAGGGACTTTGTCTACCTTGGCTCAGCTAACTAACTGGAGAGGCGTGTTGGTTTAGGCCCAGGTCCACCCGGGCTGTAGCGCCACTTAAGAAGAAGTAAGTTAAAAACGCATCTAGTTATTTTGTTACTTTTACTGAAGTTTCAAGTAAAAGTCTGTGAAAAATACGTATACATATTTTGTAAAAAAATGTGCCCCGTGTTGATTTTAACCGATTTCAATACAATTTTACACATAATTCCCTTTATGTATTTTGATCAATTTTGTAGAGGGACAAGAAAGAAACTCAAACATTGCCAAAAAAAAACGACACCTAACAAAAAGCTGAACAAAATTGTAAGAAGTCAAAAATGTTTAGCGTCTCAAATAAATTCCTGAACAAAAATAAAAATTTTGTTGAAGATTTTCCTTTGAAAATCGGTGGCACTCTCATTATAGTTTTAGAGTTAAAAGCTTTAAATACTCGTAATCACAATTTACATGAATAGAATTGCTACATAGATGTAATAATTTTTTTTTTTAGACTGAAAACGTGTGAATATAGTATTTTTTTTTTTTAAATCTTTAAGTACAATGTACGCAGATCCTAATTATGCAAAAATTGATACTTTTAATTTTTATTAAAAAAAAATAACATTGTATGCAAAAAAACTGCATACGACTCGCTCTATTGGGGTATTTTGTCAAATTAGTTGTATGCTTAACTACTTTATGCATAGGTTCACTCAAATTTAATTTATCGCTTCGCTCGGAACAAAGATTTAAACCTCCAGTATGTCTCTTTCGCCACTTACTGCAACTCCTTGTATATAAGATCGCGTATATGTATGCCCAAATATTTACAAAAAAAAACAATAAGCAAAATTTTGTTTGTTGATTTGTTTTTTTGTATAATCATAACCCAGGTATTTTTGTGAATTTTACTGTAATACTAAGCTGGATCACATTGTAACGGATCCCGACAGTACTAGAGGCGTCCACATAATACAACATATAATCCTAAGTTACCTACGGAATCCCTAAAACGTGGTGATTTTTAAATTGAATACTCACGTAAAACAGATCTCCCTAAGCAATTAAGCTCCACCCGTAGAGAAAACATCTCTACAAAGGCACCAAACTACTTTCCTATCCTCCTATTCTTTCGAATAAGTAGCACCTAAAATCATGCAATGCAATACTTCATTGCTAGGTGCTGCTTACTGTTCAACTGAAAATGCCTGCGCTGTGTTCCAACACTTTGGGTCTGCACAAATACAGAAAAAAATCCCTTTAGCGTAAGTAAATTATAAAAAAAAAACATCACGGTTTGAGAATGCTTTTCCTACCCTTGTTGGTCGAATATATTGTATTAAAACTATTAATGAACCAGCACTTAGACTTAATGCAAAATGCTATGCTTCCTTATGCCGAAGACGAACGACGACAAAGACCCCAATCGAACTAGATACGCTAAGCAGTGCTGTCGGGGCAATAGGATTGAGGTCATGAAGTGGCCTGCTCAATATCCTGATCTCAATCCTTTTGAAAATCTATTGGCCGAGCTATCATCTTCTTCCTTTTCGGCGAGGGGATGACCAGGATTGAGGGGATCATAACCCTCACACTTAACTGCATCTGTCCTGGTCCGCCTGTGGGTTCAGATCAATTAATCACGGAGGCCAATCATATGCTAGTGTTATTCCATTTGTGTGATCCAGAAGAGGCCTGGCTCTTTTTTACGATTTCGACACGTCCATGCTTTCTTATTAATTGATTATTGTTTGATCGACCTTTTAGAACACCGCTGATCCATAGTCGTATCAATTCACGGATTTGCATGCACACTTGCGAGACAGCTTTGAGATGTTAAATGTGTCACTAGGCTCACCTGGATGTTTGAATTGCCTTGTGTCGGGCTCAGGGGTAAGTGTGTCGGACTACTAATCGAAAGGTCCCCGGTTCGATTCCCGCCGGGGCCAAGTAACATCAATTTTTTTTCCACTGCCCTACCTCTTGCGAACGTCTGACAAACATCCAAGAAATCAATTGTCATGAGAAGTTTCTCAAATTTGCCGTTCGGCCCTGTGTGGGCCGTTAATGCCTAATATATTTTAGATGTGATTCTACTCCTTAGATTCGGGTAAGCCGAATAAGTTGGCCGAGCTATCATGCTTTTTTAAAAATCACTGTTTGAATGGAATACAACAATATCATCAGATTACTTCAAGTGGGGGCTGGACTTGCAGCGCTGTTTCACGGATTGCCATAACCGATCATCAGACTCCTTTTTCTGTGGTGCTGGTTTTTTTATTTGGTTTATTTTTTGTTTGGGTACATTATATTTCCTTCGATATTGATATTTTTGTACTCGTAGCTGTATGTCAAGTTGGGAGTGGGTGGCTCGCTTCGCTAGTTTTGGTTAAAAAATTATTGACATCTCTGCGACTTACACTGACTGCCATTGGCCTCGCATGCAAATCCTCAGGGGGTCCCGTGTGTGGTGTTGATGCTTTTGTGTAATCCAGGGTTTTTAGGCCTGCTTCTTTTCCGCGATTGTTAGGAAACGTTGTTTGATATTGCCTTTTTGACAGGGTTCGTGGGATCTCTCTTTTGAATATGACAGTACCAACTGAGCCTGTCGCGCTCCATTTTCTTTGAGATAGGTTCTTTTTTATAAAATTGGATTACATGAGGTATATTTGTAATGGCTGTGGGGTTGATATCATCTGTATAACTGAAACTAACACCCCTATTGCGAGTGTCAATCGACAATTGACAATTGACTATTTTCAATAGGTGTGTTTAAACCAGGTTTGGCGCGTTTGCTGGGAGTGCATACTCAGACTCGTCCAGTAATCACATCAGGCCTTCGGCAATTTATTAAGACACATAAATTACAAGATGCACACGAGCGTGAATCAATCAACTTATTGATCCCAACTATATCTGGGGATGAAACAGTGGGTTTAAACGCTTCGGTGATCAGCAAACTTCATTCGTGGATAACCAAATATTTGCTCCAGATATTTGTCACAGTTTATTTATTGACGCTCGTGTGCATCTTATAATTTATATGTCTTAATAAATTGCCGAAGGCCTGATGTGATTACTGGACGAGTCTGAGTATGCACTCCCAGCAAACGCGCCAAACCTGGGTCTAAATTGAAATGCAATGGCATATAGAAAGCGAATTGTACAATGAACGTTTATTTCACCAGGTTGTTTCACTTGAACGGCGTCAGTTTCTTGAGTAAAATACGTTCGATGTCAATCTACGAGATGATTATAGGGTCCATATAGGTCTTTGTCGATTTCATTGACCACCCTTTTCAAAAATTATGAGAATTTTCTCTCTGATTTGGTATTTGGATTAAATTTATCTTCAAGAAGACTGCCTTTAACACTTTATTCACACGAAACCACAGCTCCGTCTTTGCCATTGTAATAGTCACCTGAAAGCATGAAATATGTTAGAAAACAACATAAAATAAAACAAGAATACAAATACAAACCCATCTCAATCTAACACGTTGTGTGATCTGTCAAGTGTCACTCTGTGTTTTCAAAGTGTACTTGTCAATCCGGTCCAATTCGCCCATGTATTTTTTTCCTATTTAGTGCGAATATATTCCGCAGTAGGTACACAAACCGTAGTAAAAGAAGGAAATTGTGAATCCACCATTTACATTAACATATCGGCCGCCGAAAGTACATAGGAAATCGAATGATGAGTTGAATATGGGACAACTACCGAGAAAACGGTCCGGTGGATTAATTCAAATCAGAACTCCATCCGAGACACATCGAGGTGCAAATCTTATAAGCACGGCAGTGAAACAGTGGGGTGAAGTATTGTTATAAAATCCTTAAAAGAAGGTAGTGCAAAAAAAAAAAAAAATTTAAAAGTATTAAGAAAGACAAAGGAAAAAGTCTTGTAGAGACTAAATTTTTATGTTTTAAATCAGTGTGAAGTGAGGCAACTCACCACATTTAGAGTCTTCAAGGCGATCGCCGACCCAGTACAAACAATTAATTAGGAGTCGGGATCGCCCATAAAATTTTGTTTAAATAAGAAAAAAAAAAGAAAATAAAAACCTCAAGCTGTGTCTCGAAATCGAACGCCAAACGAGAGAGGAGGATATATATCTGTATCACGTATCTTGCACATCTCACGATATAGCAGATATAAGCTAACAATTGGTTTTCGTTTGCTATAAAGTTTTGTTCCAGTCTTTTGTAATTTAATTTTTTGATAGTTTTAAGTATTTATTAATCAAATAACTAGCTCATAAGTTAGCTGCATTAAATATAGTTTCGTTCCATTGATTTTTTTGGGAAAATACTAGGAATCAGCAAACAAAAGTAAGTTTTTTTTATTAATAATCAATAGTTTCTCGATATATTTTCAGGAAAATGGATTCATTTAAATATGCAAAGAAGTTCGAAACAGTAAAGAGAAAGAACTGATCTGCAAAGTTGTCTTTATTTGTCAACTTTCAGGTGATGGCGAAGACGGGGCTGTAGTTTCGTGTCAATAAAGTGTTTTAATCCAAAGACCAAAACAGAGGGAAAATTCTCATCATTTTTCACATGGCTTTAAAGGAAGGTGAACTCCCTTAAGACCTCGTATTTGCTTGAAACCAATTTGCTACGTGCCGATTAGTGTGTTGCGCAACGGCTTCGGGCGTTCACAGAGTACGTTGGATGTAAATTCTTACTAATTATTAAGCTTTGAATGAATAAATAAATGTCTGGTTCTTAAACACACATCTGCAGTGCATCAATAACGTCTGGAATGCGTTAAGAAACTTCCGACATCGTCCTTATTTTCTCGTTTTAGTTTTGAAACTTATGACTGCATCTGATCTGATGCATTTTGGAACTCACCCGGTCTGAATCTTAACCGAAAAACGGAGTATGCGTACCGCAATTATGCGTGTTGCGTTTTTGAATCTCACGAATCAGAAATATTAAATATTTTCGTTTTGCTTCACTTCTAAACAGTGTCGTTTATAAAAATGTCCTATTGAATTTTTAATTTTAAGAGGAAACAATTCAACCACTTGAAAAATTCTATCAAGCGTCATAATATTAAAATTAAATTTTATTAATAAATCAATAGTTTGATATAACCTCTTTTAAAAATAAATAATTGAAAAGATGTGATTAAATAAGTAGTCTTGCACATGTTTTCAGCAAAAAGAAATCATATTTCGGCGCATAAGGGTTAAATTATTTTAGTATAGCTCTGCGTTCAGTTCCTGTCAGGCGGAATGCTTGAAAAAATTATGAAAATAGATTGGATTAACAAAAAGTTCATTCGTTCATCTGGAGCAGTGAGTTGACCGTTGCGTCCTTATTTCCGCGGTTGACCTCGAACACAGATTTTACCACTTCCTTGTCGATGCCTGGGAACATTTCATGTACCTTAAATTAGATGTCAGTAGTCAGTTAGGTAACAAATGTCAAAATTAATCATATTCACCTGTTTAAGATCAGCTTCATTGATTTGCGGAGCTGGGGGCTCTACTTGAGGCTGCGGTGGTGCCACAAATATTGGCATTGGTCGACCTGGTGGAACCATTACCATTGGAGCTGCAGGAATCGCCTGATACATGTACGGGGCGACTGGCTGATTGCCAAAACTGAGAACAACATCAATCGAACCCTCGGCGGCCTCACCTTGTTTGCCACTCAGCGGATACCATTCTTCGTGGGTCTCGCCTCGCAGCACAGAATCGGGGATTCGTATCTCAGTCCATGCAATTAGTTCGTCCATTTTGAAGCTGCATTCGTCGTAGACTTCAATTGAAATGGAATTTACACCTACGGGTAGTTGACTTTGTATGACACGATTCCAGCGAGGGTTTTTGCCTCCATTTGGATCGGTTTGTGTCTCGTAAACGTAGTGACCAACACGTATGCGAACATATGGATCCATTCGCGTGAGTCCATAGTTGCGGACAAGGCGCGCTTGAGCACACGTTATGCTCAAACGTCCAACATGATTGGGGGCCTAGAGGTAAAAAGTTTTGTAATTTTTTTAGGAGTTTGGAGGGAACCAGCAAGCTTATTGCGCACACGTATCAGGCAAATTTTAAGCTAACTCGCCTGCCTCTGTTAAAACTGTGCCCAAACAAGCCTACTTAGCAGACTCATGAGTCATGACCAAATTGCACGGGTACTGCGTCCCCACAAAAACCGATCATCTAATACTTATAAAATGACGTTTAAATATGGGTACTCACCACATATTGCGGCATAGCCTGTTGCTGATATAATGCCATAGCCGCCTGACAATCCACAGCTTCTTGGATTTCTCTGGGTGTAGAGATTCGAAGAAAATCCGGAGGCAACGGTCCAATAACTGCCTACAAACAGACGAAGAAAAAAAGTTAGCACTCTTCACTCCACTTTGCACACAAAAAAGTTGCTTGCCGTGCCATTCGAGATCAATTTCTAATATAATACGTATTTACACTTGATTAGTGATTAGCACTTTACAGTCGAGCATAACAAATATTTTTCAAAATGATATCGAGTTGATTAGTGCTAATCTGCGATTCTTAAATGAGGTAATAATTGGTCGACCTTTTCGCCAGTCGATTGGGGGTCAGTAAGTTTAGCTGCATGCGAATTGCAATGACTAATTGCAAGGAACAATCGACGATTGTTCAATTTATTTGTAACCGAAAAAAAAATCTTTGTACCTTACTCCATCGATTTTCTCGTGTTTCCACATTAACATCTGCCATTTTCAGTGAGCTGTTAGTTAATTTGATGCACTATGAAAATTGAAATACTGTATACTACAAAGAGTGGAATGAGCTAGAAAAATAATAATTTCCACTGCAAACAGCGATTTTAACAAATAAACACACCGCAACTTATGACCATAAAAATTTCATGAGAAAAAAATTGGAAAACAACCAAAGTAATTTTAACAACACAGCTGTCAGCGGTGAATACATTCAGTCGTGGAAAATTTAATATTTGTTTCGATTGAGGCCCGGCTCACATTATATGTAGGTATGAAAAAAGCACTCAAGGTTTTATTTTCATTACAACCGATTCAGTTGTTCCTTCACAAAAACTTTAATTTAAATGTTCCTACATGGACAGTATCTACCGATGAATATAAAATAATCGCACGCATTTTGTTTGAGTTTTTTTCAGCATTTTACAGTTGTTCTTTCAATATTAGGCTTTTCACTATTCTCTTTATTTTGATACGCCTCCTTGTGCATTTTTCCAGATAACGGTTTTTCATACAAGCTAAGTTTTTATTCGACCATTTATTTTGTTTTTCTTTTTAACAATTAGGTATGTGTCTGCGATAAACCAAGATTTTGGTCACTGATTCGAAGCTGCAATAAATCCTAATAAAACCGTACAGCCGTATTTCTTACAACATATTTCAGATGCTGTTTAAATATTTAAGTTTTTTAATTTTTATTTATAAACGACAAGCGGAGAACTTCGATTTTTGTTTCGCCTCAGCCTACATTCCTAAATAGATTGTTTTATTTTCCGTTATCTCAAAACCTGAAATAGAACATTTCAGCGAGTAGGTAGGTAGGAGTGGCTGACTGGTGTAACATCAGTTACACCAGGATGCCATTAGCGCGGAGGCGCAATTTTGATGCCCTCCACCACCTGGGTGTTAATTTGTGTTTCAAATCCAGCCTGTGGAATTGAGGAGTTCAATGATATTGCAGAATTTTATCTAACTTAATTCTCGGGTGCATTGGCTGAGTTGTTAGTCGGACTACTAATCGAAAGGTCTGCGGCTCAAATCGCGCCGGGATTAATTAACATCTAGAGTTCTTTCCACGGCCCCACCTCTTGCGAACGCCTGACAAACATCCAAGAGTATCAATTGTCATGTGAAGCTCCTCAAATTTGCCGTTCGGATTCAGCTTAAAATTGTAGGTGCCTTCCACTTCGCACAAGCAAGTGGTGAATGTTTTGCCGAGTGTGCGATGTCTAATTCTAGCCATGTAAAGACATTAGCAGAAGAAATGGTAAATGGTTTCCTTTTCCATTCGATCTTTGCAACTGCGGCAGTGTAGGTTAAATCGGATGCCCAACTTGGCAGCGTGACTGCTGACAGGCCAAAGTCCAGTGCTGATTGCAACAATTTTGCCAATCTCCTGCCAGGTTCTGTTTGTTAGATCGTGAGTTCATTTTACATCGAAGCAGGGACATATGAACTGTTACAACGGATCGCAAAATCAAATGATAGAGCAGAAACTAGTGCAGAAGGTGGTGAAAAACGATCGGACAGTACGACAGGAGAGTTTAACGTGGCGCAACAAATTGGATTGTGGAAGGATATGTTGCCGGAATTGAGTGGAATGATAAGTGTTGATGTGTGGCTGGCACAGCTAAGAAATGTCGAGGAGGTGTACGGTGTGGAGAAAAAAAATGTACTCACACTTTTTGTGAGCAAAATGAGCGGCAAGGCCCAAGAATGGTTGTACGCACAACCTAATTTTTTAAGACGACATAGATAACCTGACAGAGGAGTTAAAAGAAGTTTTCAGTACAAAACAAAACAAGATGGAGATGAGAAAAAGATTCGAAAACCGAAAGTGGAAAGTGAGCGAAACTTTCAATGAATATTTATACGACAAAGTGAGACTGGCGACTGGAATGAAAATGGACGAAGAAGTATGGATTGAATACGCTATTGAGGGATTTTCTGATGACAACATAAGGTTATATGCCCGTGTCCAGGGGTATACAACAAAGGCAGGACTACTTCGAGCGTTCGGCAAAGTCACTCAGCGGAAGGTGCAGACAGGATCGACAGCAGATAGAACGGCAAAAGATAGACAAGTGGACGGACAAAGAGTTGTAGTCAGGTGCTATAATTGCAACTCGGTGGGACACGTGGCAAATGTGTGTTCTAAGCCAAAGAGGAAGTCAGCAGTACATCAGTTGTCAGAAGATGACAAGACCAATGATTACGTAAGACGTTTGTATTTTAAGTTTATAATTAATAGTGATAGTATATTAGACTGCCTCATAGACCCTGGAAGTCCGATAAGAATGGTTAGAAGATCGTGTATACCGACTAAAATATCCATATCTAAATGTAAGAGAAAAAAAAATATTTTGGTTTAAATAAAAGTTTGCTTAAAATATATGGAATGTTGTCGTGCGTCGTTTTTCATAAAAAAAAGTTGGAATAAAAGTAAATTTTATGGTAATAGACAATGGATCGACGGGTTATGAGGCATTCTTGGGGAGGGATTTCCTAAAAAGGGAAAATTCAAACTAGTCTCACAGTTAAGAGATAATATAACTTACACGAATGAAATAGACAATGATAGTGAACATTTTGAAAAACAACTCATGTTAATCGACTGTAAAGATAATGATACATCAGAATTGGATTTAGAAGTTGGTGAAGACTTATGTTATGTTCATAAAGAAAAACTTAAAACATTGTATAAGTCGAATTATTTGTTTGCCGATCGCCCTACGGAATCGGTAATTAAAACTAAAATGAATTTAACGCTGAGCAATATGAAACCATGGTTGAACAAGAGTAAAGCGAATGATTGATTGTAAATTTGCAAGATCAGGTGATCTTAATGGTCAGGATGGCCGAATTGTAGAAATTATTGTAAGAGTTAAGCGTGCAACTCACACTGTCAAACCAAATTTATATTCATGTACCTACATTATATACACATCTAGTCATACACGTGTAAGATTAAGAATAAGAATAAAGAGAGCGTCAGTTTTATGATCGCATTCACAGAAACCGGACGTGTTATTATTTAATCCGCAGACTCGATAACAAAACGGTAAAGTAGCGCGACTACATATGGGAGTAGGAAACTATCTCTGCAAGGGAGCTGTGAAGGGTAGAGTCTCGATAACAAAACGGTAAAGTAGCGCGACAACATATGGGAGTAGGAAACTATCTCTGCAAGGGAGCTGTCAAAGGTAGAGTCTCTTCTCCTCTATGATACTGTTGCATCCAGGCTAGGATTCGAAAAGATAAAACGTAATTCTATTTAATTAATCTTTATTAGTTCTCTTTCAATGTTTTTACTTCTTGATTATTATTCTAATAATTCACTTATTTAATTCAACAATTCACTTTCACAATTAATCACTTTAAATAAACAATCACTTCTCTTATTCAATATTCTCTATACTTTTCACTACTGTCATCTATCGCCCTTCTTTATCGCGGTTCACAACTCGAATGTCTTGGGTGCTCCTGCGACATCTATTTATATATCCTAGCGACACCTCTCGAAATTTCCAGATTCGTTGAGAAGGTTCGTTAAGTTCAGAAGGTTCGAGAACAACATACCAAGTTATACCACAGCTACTCAAACTGCTATTCCAATGCTGCCAAAATCGGTAATATGGCCACTTTCTACTAGATGGCGTAGTTGACTAATTAATGCTGAATTACACAGTTCAAGCAAACATGCAACAATACTTTTGGCGGGAACAAGAGGAGAGTGATTTTAAAGTGACGCTTAGATAAGTGATTGCGTCTTTATACTGTGTGACTAATTTTTATGATATTGAGAGTGATTCGACAGCTTCTACAGCTGCTTGGCTATCAATAAAGATAGCAACATCCCTCTTGGTTATGGGAAAAAGGGTGTGTATCCTGCAAGTCTCCATGATCTCTAGATTCCGCCTGAAATACAATAGAGGAATCCGGAAGTCGGAATGATTTAGATTTTTTTAGTTCCGGTGAGAAGACAGAAGATAACGCGTCATTTTTCCAATCCATTCTGAATGGGAAATAGACTTGGGCGGCTATGTTAAGGTTGTGTTTGGGTATTGTGTAGTCAGTGGCAGTCGCAGCAATTTCCCCGGGTAGTACATCAAGCACCTTGCTGTGACCGTAGGACTTAGATGAACAGAATCCAGATTAGAAGCGGTTTCGTAATGTAATTCTATGCCGCATCTCTACTAAGGTGTCATTCGTCGAATTGGTTAAATACCTCGAAGTTATTGCTATTGTTGCATGTTTGCTCAAACTGTGTCATTCAGCATGAATTAGTTAACTTGTGGCGCCATCTAGTAGAAAGTAGCCATATTACCGATTTTGGCAGCATTTGAATAGCAGTTTGAGTAGCTGTGGAATAACTAGTACATACATAAATATGTTGTTCTCGAACCTTCTAAACTCAACGAATCTGGAAATTTCGAGAGGTGTCACTAGGAGATATAAATAGATGTCGCAGGAGCACCCAAGACATTCTAGTTGTGAACCGCGATAAAGAAGTGCGATAGATGACAGTAGTGAACCGCGATAAAGAAGTGCGATAGATGACAGTAGTGAAAAGTATAGAGAAAAAGTATAAGTATTGAGTAAGAGAAAAGTGATTGTGTATTTAAAGTGATTAATTGTGAAAGTGAATTGTTGTGAATAAGTGAATTATTAGAATAATAATCAAGAATTAAATTGAAAGAGAACTAATAAAGATATATTAAATAGAATTACGTTTTATCTTTTCGAATCCCAGCCTGAATGTAACATTGGTGTCAGAAGTGGAATAAAACGTATTCAGTGTGAAGTTAAAGTGAAGTGAATTAGTTAAAAAAAATGGGCCGCACATTAAAATTACTACAGCTCAGTATACCGCAGTTAAACGCTGAATTGGAAAAGCGGAATCTCTCCACAGCTGGAGGAAATAGTGAGCTTGTGCTTCGACTGCAGGAATCTGTTGAAAACGAAGGAGAAAACCCCAAGTCCGTTTTGTTCGACGTAGCAGAAGAACAAGTAAGTACAAGTGTTGATATGACTGCTATGATGGAATTACTTCTGGCCAAGTTAGATGAACAGAAGAATTATATGGACTCTCAGTTCAATGAACAGAAGAATTCTATGGGCTGTCAGTTCAATGAACGGAAGAATTCTCTAGATTCCAAATTTGATGAACAGAAGAATTCTCTACATTTCAAATTGGAATCAATGGACTCTAAATTTGATGAACAGAAGAGTTCTCTAGATTCCAAATTGGAATCAATGGACTCTAAATTCGAAGAACAAAAGAATTCCATAGTTGCCGCCCAAAAGAGCGCTGTGGAAAATTTTAAAAGTGTTCTCGAAGGAAAACTCCAAGAAATTGAGCACAAGTTCGAGAAGGTTGAAACCAAATTCGACGAAATGCATCAGACGTTTTGCAAGCATGAAAAAACTTCGAGAACTTAGCTAAAGAGCTCGACAAAGTGAAGAAGCAAAAGGCTCGAGAATATTCTGCGGACTGCCCGACAAGGAAAGAGATGGAGCCTCCTGTGTTCGATGGTCAAACATCATGGCCAATTTACAAGAAACAGTTTGAAGCAGCTGCAATGGGGAACAGCTGGGACAACGAGGAAAAGTCGATTGCGCTAACGCTCGCACTAAGAGGTACAGCTGCGGAGTTACTCCACGTCTCAGAAGAGAAGCAACACAACGACGCCTTGGTCAAGGCTATAGAGATGCGCTTCGGTAATGAGTCCAGAAGAAGGGAGAAATACTTCAACAGCTGCAAGCAGATATCGAACGTCTGGCACATTTGCCATATCCTAATGCTGGTGAGGTTCTCATCAATGAAATGGCTGTTGAGGCGTTTATCCAAGCCATTGAAGATAGACAACTGCAAATGGCCCTAAGAATGGCTGGAAAGAGAACTCACGCTGAGACCCTAGCATTTGCCTTAACAATGCAAGCTGCTGATCAGGCATCGAATGTTTTCCACCGCGTAAGGGAAATGACAGCTGTTGAATGCTCATGTCAAAGAGCGGACATCGTAGACCGGAACAGAGACAACAGAGGTCGAATGCGCTGCTGGAACTGCAACAAAATAGGGCACCTACAGAGACAGCGCAGAGCTCTGGCAGGATTGTTTCTGTGGATTTCAGTACCCGGTACACACTTTCCAACCACCTCACCTTGCTTCAATTTGACGCTTTTGTGTTCCGCATTAAGAACTCGTACGGGAACAATATTCGGCTCGACAAGCACTTTTCCAACCACGCAGTTTCGGTAGTGGTTGTCTTGTGGCTCAACTAGAAAGAATCGGTGACTCATAGGATCACCTTCCAGCTTTGTCCGAATCAGTGTCTCTGAAGAAGGTGGTAGGACCTCGTCCTCACTAATGACTGTCCTCAGGGATGCGGCGTTCTCGTTTCCGTACACCATCGGAATCTCTACGTTTAGATACTTGATTACTTGCATACCAAAATCCAATACTACATCATGCGCCTTCAAAAAATCGATTCCAATGATGCATTCGTCACATATATCGGCTACTAGGAAAACGTGAGAGAATGCTAATCCTGCCAGATTTATTGTTAGCATGACGTCTCCATACACTTTCGCTGTCGCTCCTGTTGCTGTTTTCAGACAGTAACTGCTGGTGTTGTGCAACCAAGACTGACGCACGATGTCCTTCTTATAATGGAAGCGGTGGCACCGGTGTCGATGGCTGCCACGCACTTATTTTGACCGATATAGGCTTCCACTGTTAGACTCTGGTTTCCTCGTTTGGTTTGGGAGACTCTAATTGTGGTCCTGGGGTCGTCGATTCCGGAAACCCACTTCTGCCCCGAGAAGCTGCTCCTTACACGTTTCCCGACTGCTGGTTCTGCGAAGCTATATCTGCCAGATACTTCTTCGTTGCGCCTCCTAGGCCCGCAATGTGGATAACTGCCTAGGCTGGGTGGACCTCTGCACTGTCTCTGTAGGTGCCCTATTTTGTTGCAGTTCCAGCAGCGCATATGACCACTGTTATCTCTGTTCCGGTCTACGATGTCTGTTCTTTGACATATGAGCATTCAACGGCCGTCATTTCCCTTACGCGGTGGAAAACATGCGATGCCTGATCAGCAGCTTGCATTGTTAAGGTAAATGGTAAGGCCTCAGCGAGAGTTCTCTTTCCAGCCATTCTTACGGCCATTTGCAGTTGCCTATCTTCAATGGCTTGGATAAACGCCTCAACAGCCATTTCATTGATGAGAACCTCACCCACATTAGGATATGACAAATGTGCCAGACGTTCGATATCTGCTTGCAGCTGTTTGAGTGTTTCTCCCCTCTTCTGGACTCTACTGCGTATCTGGACCCTGTTCACTTGCTGCATATGCTCACCACCGAGGCGCATCTCTATAGCCTTGCCCAGGGCGTCGTAGTTGTGCTGCTTCTCTTCTGATACGGTTTGGAGTAACTCTGCAGCTGTACCTCTTAGTGCGAGCGTTAGCGCAATCGACTTTTCCTCGTTGTCCCAGCTGTTCCCCATTGCAGCTGCTTCAAACTGTTTCTTATAAATTCGCCATGATGTTTGACAATCGAAAACAGGAGGCTGCATCTCTTTCCTTCTCGTGCAGTTCGCAGAATTTTCTCGAGCCTTCTGCTTCTTCACTTTCTCGAGCTCTTTAGCCAAGTTCTCGAAGTTTTTTTCATGCTTGCGAAACGTCTGATGGATTTCGTCGAATTTGGTTTCAACCTTCTCGAACTTGTGGTCAATTTCTTCAAGTTTTCCTTCGAGAACACTTTTAAAATCTTCCACAGCGCTCTTTTGGGCGGAAACTATGGAATTCTTTTGTTCTTTCAATTTCAAATCTAGAGAATTCTTCTGTTCATAAAATTTAGAGTCCATTGATTCCAATTTGGAATCTAGAGAATTCTTCTGTTCATCAAATTTGGAATCTAGAGAATTCTTCTGTTCATCAAACTTGGCCAGAAGTAATTCCATCATAGCAGTCATACCAATGCTGGTACTTACTTGTTCTTCTGCTACGTCGAACAACACGGACTTGGGGTTTTCTCCTTCGTTTTCAACAGCTTTCTGCAGTCGAAGCACCTGATCACTTTTTCCTCCAGCTGTGGAGAGATTCCGCTTTTCTAGTTCAGCTTTTAACTGCGGTATACTGAGCTGTAGCAATTTCAATGTGCGGCCCATTATTGTTTTCCTTTTTTTTTAAACTAATTCACTTCACTTTAATTTCACACTGAATACGTTTTATCCAACTTCTGACACCAATGTTACATCCAGGCTAGGATTCGAAAAGATAAAACGTGACTATTAAATTAATCTTTATTAGTTCTCGTTCAATTATATCTTGATTATTATTCCAATAATTCACTTATTTAATTCAACAATTCACTTTCACAATTAATCACTTTAAATAAACAATCACTTTTCTCTTATTCAATACTTCCACTTTTTCTCTATACTTTTCACTACTGCCATCAATCGCACTTCTTTATCGCGGTTCACAACTAGAATATCTTGGGTTTTTTTTTTTTTTTTTTTTTTTTAACAATATTTTTTATTTGTACTCAAATTGTGTTACATTGTCTATTAATGCTATTTACAATTAATTAATAATGTCTTAAGTCTAATATTTTTTTTATCTGTGAGCATAGAAGGGGCTCTACTTCGTTCTAGTGTTTATTTTTACATTTTTTAATTAAAAAGTTTCTTAAGTCTAACATTTTGTTTGTTTAGGATGTGGGGTTTTAACGTCTGCTTGAGTACTGCTGACGATCGTTGAGAATATCTTGGGTGCTCCTGCGACATCTATTTATATCTACTAGTGACACCTCTTGAAATTTCCAGATTCGTTAAGTTCAGAAGGTTCGAGAACAACATAATTAGTTATTCCATAGCTATTCAAACTGCTTTTCAAATGCTGCCAATTATCGGTAATATGGCTATCTACTAGATGGCGCTTCAACTTGACTAATTGTAGCTGAATGTCACAGTTTGAGCAAACATGCAACAATATGATGCTACATTTATTCTTCATTTTTAATTAAAGATGCGTAAATGTCAGCCGAATATAAACAAGACAGATAGATGTTAAGCGAAATGGACAAATACAATGATTGCTGTGGTATATTTCTTTTTTTTAAATTTTTTTAATTTGTTTGGTTATTTTTCGCACTTAAGGCTTCGCCACACATAATGCCACGCTTTGTTGCCGCGTTGTACTGCAATACGAGCCCCAGTAACACAAAGAGCGTTTTCAACGCAGAATAATAATGGTGGATTTACACGGTCACACATTCCTAACATGTAAGATTAAAGGGATGCTAAATGCTAAATATCCGTGTGACTGAAAGAGACAGCATTACCTAACATGCAAAAAAACGTGACACGTATTCAGGTCGGCCATCTTGTTTACGTGGTAGGAATTATGGGAAAGCTATGCATGTTGATATTTTTATAGCGATGGCTTACGAAATTTCGATTTCCTATAAAACAAAATGGGCGCTGCTATCATATGTTTTAATCGCCATAATACATTTTTTACATTTCTCTGCTTCACATCGCCGATTGTACCTACTCAAGATGGAAAACACTATTAATACGGCAGCCTTTACGTTTGTTTGTTTTTATTTATTTTTTTATTCTACTACAACAAAACCGATGAAAATAAATTTGTTTGTTTACATGTGATCTGTCAAATCTCCATAATAATGTTATAGCAAGTTAAAGTAAGTGATCTCACTCTTACACCTTATTAGTATTGACTGCGGATAAACGGATCTCTCTTTTCGGTTTTGTTGCAAAAATGCGCGTGCGTGATGGTGTAAATCCACCATAAATTGCAGATTGTCTCCTGACGCCTGCGCGTTGAATATCAAAGTTTCAGAGCAAGTGTAAAAGTGATTGATACGTCAAACGAAACCTAGTTAGTGAGCGGTGCGAACGCTTTGATAAGATTTCTAAATCTTTTTGTCGAAATCTTAGACTTTGATTCGGTGCGAATTTTTAGAAGTGTTTAAGGGCTATACATCCTTTAAACTATCCTTCAATTTTTATAAACGAAAGACCATACGTCTGTTAATGATGAATTGCTTGTGTACTAAAAATCCAAAAATTTAAACATAACCCTCGTTGGATACTTCCATTTCGATAATGAAATACCGCATACTTCATACGTTTGAAAATACGGTAGATTTTGCAAATTTGTTTTGTCATTCTGTAGCTGGGAAGTACGATTTTGTTGAAGTTAATTTAAAATGGTAAGCCTAGCTAATTTATAATTTTTTGTCCTTTATTGTATTCAATATTGAATTTAAGAAGTTTGCATAAATGTTTTTTCTTTTTCTTTTTCTAATTCACCACTTCCACATCTAACCTCGTTTTGTTTGTTACTTCCATTGTTCTTTTCGGCTTCTTGCAGTTTCGGAACCAATACGATAGTGATGTCACAGTGTGGAGCCCCCAGGGACGACTCCACCAAGTGGAATACGCCATGGAAGCAGTAAAACTGGGCTCTGCAACAGTGGGTCTTAAGAATCGTGACTATGCCGTTTTGGTTGGCCTACGACGTGCAACCTCTGAGCTTTCTTCTAGCCAAAAGAAAATCATCCCAATCGATGATCATTTGGGTATTTCTATTGCCGGAATCACTGCCGATGCTCGTGTTTTGAGCCGCTATCTTCGCACTGAGTGCTTAAACTACAAATACTCGTATGATACAACGTATCCGGTGTCGCGCCTGATCATGAATCTCGGCAACAAGATGCAAGTGACCACTCAGCGCTATGATCGTCGTCCGTATGGTGTTGGGCTTTTGGTTGCTGGATACGACGATCAGGGACCACATATCTATCAAGTAGTTCCATCCGCGAATTACTACAATTGCAAAGCGATGTCTATTGGTTCACGTTCGCAGAGCGCTCGTACATATTTGGAGCGCCATTTAAGGGAGTTTGCTGACTGCACCAAGGACGATTTGATTTGCCATGGCATTCAAGCTATTCGTGGTTCATTGCCAAATGATGATATGCTATCCAAGGATGAGCACTCGCCCCTATTGGTAAAGATTTTTTTGCGGTTCTTTGTGTAACTTGGGTGAACACTTTGTCTTTTAGAACATCTCGGTGGCCATAGTAGGTAAGGACCAGGAGTTCAAGATCTTTGATGATGAGGAGAATTTGTTCTACCTGAATATGGCAAAGGCTAAGGGCAATGCACCAGGCCCATCTAGAGGGCAGGAGGATGAACCTACATCTAGCGCAGGTGATGATGATGGTGACGAGCCACGTCCACCCCCAAACGATCCTCAGGTATTAGTAGCAACCATGGAGCATTAAATGTTTTTGCTGCTGAATCTGCCGATGATCTTGAGCATGACCAAATGTTTTAAGTGGGGGTCCGTTGGGTTGGATGGTATTTCAGCGGATCCCCGCCCAGTTAATTCATTTTATTATTGCTCAATGTCAGCTTTTTGCAGACACCAATACCTCGTATGTGGTTTTGATTAATTTTTGATAATAAACGTTTCTGTAACACTTAATTTTGAATAAACGGATATTAAGGGTGAAGGAACAAATGTTTATCAAATGGGTTCGGCATTGCTTTCGCAGCAAATACGGATAAATCCATTTGATCATTTATCGAGCAATAGTCTCGTCTGCTACGAGCACTTGATGTATGGTGGAGGTTTGTGAGGGGAATGGGAACCGTATTATTCCGAAGAAAACAATATTTGTACTTCCCGTTCTCTGATTTATTCCGACCTATTCTAAAAAAATATTAGTCATAAACGGCCCATTTAGAGCCTAAAACCTAGCTTCAACCATTTGCTTAAGCGAAGTGGAAGGGACTTAAATTTTAAGCCGAATCCGAACGGCAAATTTGAGAAGCTTAACATGACAATTGGTACTCTTTGATGATTATCAGACGTTCGCAAGAGGTGGGTCAGTAGAAAAAACTCTAGATGTTAATTGGCCCGGCAAGATTTGAACCGGGGACCTTTCGGTTAGTAGTCCAATACAGTAATCACTGAGTCACTGCGCCCGAATGAATGGAGGAGCGATTCCCAAGTGCAAAAAGTGGCGGGAAAATTCTGCCATCTTCTGAAAGCTCTACCCCGCGGTTGTGCGCCCGGCCCTCACATCCGGTTCACAATGTCGGACAGTGTACAAAAAGTATGATGGCTAATGGCAGTTGAGATGAGGATGATTTGCATGACAGCAGTAGTAACAGACAAACAAAATACAATTGTGAAGCGGTATTTCATTTGACGTTTAGTAAGTTATGAAATTCTTTTTTCTGTTGTTTGTTCGTTTTGCTACAGTTAAAATGTTATTTTTATTTAATTTTTGGTGTTGATACATTTGTGTGTTGATGACTTGCGTTTATGATTATGAAATTTTTGATTTGTTTTTGTTGAGGCTCATTTGTTTTGCGATTACTGTTTTGTCACGAGTTTTATCGAAGTTAATTGCTTGTATTTATTCAACACTTGCTTTTTTTTCCCAAAAAAACAATTTATTTGGCCACACTTCGTTTTATAAAATGTTGTTTTGCAAATAACGACAGCGAATCAACCCTCAATATTTATGACGAATTTTTGATCATTATCAAAATTTTTGACGACGATAATATAAAATTTATCAATAGAAGTGTTCACAATAGATCAAAAATCCGCATAAAAATCGCAGTTGATCAACAATTTTTTTGTGGGTTCAGTGGTTAGTGTGTTGACTACTAATCGAAAGGTACCGGTCAAGCCCGCCCTGGGCCAAGTAATACCTAGAGTTTTTCCACTGTCCCACCTCTTGCGAACGTCTGACAAACATCCAAGAGTATCAATTGTCATGAGAAGATTCTCAAATTTGCCGTTCGGATTCGGCTTAAAATTTTAGGTCCCTTACACTTCGCACAAGAAAGTGGTTGGAGAAGCTATGTTTTAGGCCCTATATGGGCCGTTAATTCCTAATTTTTTTTATCAATAGTTTTAATGATACATGAAATAGGAAATTCCAAGGCAACACAAGTCGCCTGGAAGTTAACTTACGACTAGTTATTGCTGTCAAGTTCACAGATGTAGTGAAAACGTATGGTTTCTGCAGACGCAGTGGCTCATCCGCCGCATACAAGACTTGTCCTACATCGAAGGCTTCCTCTTCACCTTATAATCCGTAAAACGACGTTTTTCAGCTCCAATTAGTACGGAAAGTAAAATAGCCGCGGACTACATGTATTGTGAGACTGAGCTCGCTATACTCAGCAAAAAAGAATCCAAAAACTGATTCAAAAAAGGTACAAATCGAGGCTAGATGAGAATCAAGTACCGCTTCGAAGCAAAATTAAAATCAACAGTTTTTTTTTATGTTTGTTTTATTTCTTGGATCAATACATATTTACATAAGTTGTACCTACCTACTATCATTTCTCCAACAAAATCTCTGGCGAAAAAAGGATAAGAAGCAAATAAATGTGTACGTTATCTATCCCAATGTATGTTTCTTATAGCAAGAAAATCCTTGAATTCCGGTCCACGTAGATAGATTGGTAGTTTCGCCTTCATCGGTTACCATAATTTTGTGATTTTGATAAATGTAAATTAAAAAAAACGAGTAGGGTAGTGGTACCAGTAGCCGGCCCCCTAAAAGAATTTTCTCACAAAAACTTCTGTAAAATTAACAATTATTAACCGATTTGATTGATTTTTTCAACAAATTGATCATTTTAGTTTTGTTTATCAACATTAAACTATTCAAAGTGAATAAATTTATGTCAAACAATATTTATTTAAGATTTTATGAAAAAAGACCCTATTTCCCAGTAGCCGGCCCCCCCGTATCCCAAATCCGGCCACTGATGCTCCTATATTCGGCCACCCTATTGAAAGGAACAATAAGTTCGGCTAACATTTTAAAATATATTTATTTTAATGAGAACAAAATCAACACAGTTCATAAAAACCTTTTAACGAGAAAATAAAAGGTAAACGAATAAATAAAAGGTTAACTTGAGGTTATTATAATAAAAAATAAATTATTTCCTTAAAAAAACTCATTTTTGTTTCCGTAACGCTCAATAGTAGTAAAAATATATTAAATTCATTAAATAACAATTTAAAAACAAAAAATAAATTAAATTCATTAAAAAACAATTTAAAAAGAAAAACAAAAAATAAATAAAATTCATTAAAAAAAACATAAAATATAAACTTTCAAAAGTAAAAAAAAATTCATTAATCAGGAATTTGAAAAGTTAAAATGTATCTTAAAACTAAATAAATTAAGGACTTGAGTTAAATATCACAGGATGCACACGTGAAATCAGTCATCTGAGCATCGCTAAAGGACATATGTGATAGAGAGGTACACTTTAAGTGATACCACTCTGTACAAGTATCACATCCTATGTTTTTGAGCCCCTCATCTTCCACGTCCGTGAGGACATCTTCGTCACATGTTGGACATTTAGGTACAGCTTTCTTTCTTGAAGTTAGTTTTTTCTTCTGTTTTTCATCTCTTTTTTTAGCACGGTCAAGCTTTCTCTGCTCAACTTCTAAGGCTTTTTTGTTCTTAGCCTCCTCCTTGCTTTTTTTAAATGCTTTCCAATCTGAAGAGGATATTGCCGATGGTGGTTTTTCGACGATCTTTATCGTTTTAACACCTTTCGGAATTGGCTTCGGGCAAACAAGATGTTTCTCAAAAGATGCAGCTTTTGATGTTGAAGCTTTGCAAGAAGATTCAGGCTCTAAAATGAAATTGTCAGAAAATGTTTTACCCACCAAAAACTAAAATTCTAACAAGAAACCCACCATCTAAGATTAATTGGTTTTCATCTGCAATCTGTGAGCAAAGTTCGTACAAAACAACGTCATCTGTGGTATTAAGGACTACACTATTTCTATCCACATTAGAATCGCCGGTGTCAATGTGTTTTTGTGTCCGTTGAGCCTGGGTTATAATATCGTTTACTACCTTGTAGTCGATGTTCTTATGTTGGAGGGCATCTTTTAGGTTGGTTATTATCTGTTTTGCTTCCACAAAGCTTCTATCTGAAAAGCTTTCTAAGAGACCACCAGAATGGACACGTTCTTCAACACCTGCATCTGTGTCAAGGTCACTCCCAACATTGTCAAGCAGATCGGCGCCAAGATCGCCACCAGGATCTCCACCAAGATTGCCAACAAGATAGCCGCCAAGATCGCCGCCAAGATCGCCACCAGGATCGCCGCCAAAGTCACTGCCAGAACCGCCTCCAACATTACTTTTGTCGCCGCTTCTTTGGTTTTCCCTTTCCAAAGCATTTTGGACACACTTTGTGTAGTCAATAGCATCAGGACTAAAAGGGTAAAGCCCACATTTTCGGAAAGAGTTTTGAATGATGCCTGTTCTGTCTTTGCACTCTAGGACCTCACTCAGAACATCGCAGAATGTCTCCTTATTGATAGTGTTTCCCTCATTCCGTTTCTGCCATTTCCTTAAAACAGTTTTGTAGTCGGACTTCAGTCCTTTGAAAGCACCTACGTCCGCTGGCTGCATTATGTGGGTTGTGTTTGGTGGGAGAGCATACAGAATAATTTCGTTTAAGCTGCAAAACTCACTCAGTTCCATAGACATATGCGATGCATGTCCATCGACGAAAAACAAAACTGGCCTTTTGATTTTGTTTTTATAAGCCATGTGTGAAAACCTTCCTCAACATATTGTAGAAACGTCTCGCTCCTCATCCAGCCTTTCTCAGTCTTTCCAAAGACCCAGTCAGGCTTACTTTTTTCAACATTTTTAAGCCAGCCAGGGGATCGCTTATATGGAAAGACGACCATAGGGGGAAGCAATTTTCCACTCGCTGAGAACGTTAATAAAACAGTTGGGGAATCCTTTTCACTCGCAGTTTTAATTACATATACGTTCTTATATCCTTTTGGAGAAATCACGTTGCCAGTTTTTGGAGACATACTGAATCCCGTCTCATCTGCATTGAAGATCCTTGAAGGATCTTCCAGAATATCTTCAGCAGATTCTTCTTTGAGAAAATTTTGCAGCTCGCCGAACCACTTCCTTATACCCTGTTCTGTGATTACAGCTCTTGATCTTGTTAGAGATTCAGGGGTTCGAAGACTTAGATTTGGATGGCGACTTAAAAAGCTATAGTACCATTTTCTCCCTGGTCTATGGTCTTTAAATGGTGTCTTTCGATTTTCATCCCTTAAAATATTTTGAACAGTTTGGTTTAGGTCCTCCTGTTTCTGTGGAAAGCCGCACTTTGCCAAGGTAATGAGCCAGTTGACCAGCTTAGCTTCCTCTTCTGAGGTAAGAACGGTACAGGGTCCCTTCTTTCCAGCCTCGTCTGATGCTCTTCCATGGACTCGGTCCTGAAGAGTGGCCCTAGGAATGGAAAATTTCCGAGACGCTTCCCTTATAGCCATCTTATTTTCCCTTATTTCAAATAAGGCTGATGCTAAATCAGCATCAGTGTACGCAGTGACACGCTTTTCTTTTGACTGCTGGGAGTCCATATTGCTTAAAACTATTTTTTAGGTAATAAAAGGTTAAGACTATAATGTTAAGAAGGTAGATAGGCATAAATAGTTATTTTATTTTTTAAAATATCAGAAGAGGCCGAAATTAGGAAACTTGTTTCCTATTTTCGGCCGCCTGGTTTCGGTTACAAAAAGAGCGGCCGAATACTGGGCACATTTATTTAAAATCACTTATTCTTACTGAGAGATATTTCTTGAAGTCGGAACATTAATTTTTTCCATTTTTTCAAAAAAAAAAAAAAAAAAGTGTTTCCTATCTCCGGCCACCCCGGCCGAAAATAGGCAACACCAATGAAAAGTGTGTCCTATATCCGGCCCCCTCAATAAAAGCAAAATTTATCACTTTTTTTCACTTTTGAGGGTTGTTTTTGCTTAAATGTTATGTATTTTATGTATAAACCGCATATAAAAGTACTTACCCCAAAAGTTTTCACACCAAACCTTAACTCCCAAACAATTTCCACTAACAATTTTAACACTAAAACTGCGTAGATACCAACCTCGACTAAGTCGCGCCACAACTGATTCAATAACTTGAAAAGTATGTGGCAGATGCGCACACAATCTTTTGTAGATGTAAAGAAAAGGACGGCAAATCGTTTGAAAAGAGCGGTTAAGGGTGTGGTTTCCTTAATAACGGCGATTTCATTTCAAGTGGCCGGCTACTGGCGCAGGCCGGAATTAGGCAACACTACCCTATGCTTTAAACCACACGACTGAGGTAAAACTTCTTTAGCTCCATCTATATGTATGTATATATATATGTGTATATTATGTATAATATATACATGTACATATATACATATTAATTTTCAACAAATATTAAATTTATTATGGGTTTTCATTGATAAATTAATATTTTAGTCTTATGGTATGAGAAATAAGATACACTTCTAATTGCACTTCTAATTTATCTTGTAGACAGTTTACCAAGAGTTGTCCATCTTCGGACGCGAAATTAATATTTAAATCTCCTGCAACGTCTGATACATACCTACATACATACATATTAGGCCTTAACGGCATATACAGGGCCTAGAAGCTAGCTTCTCCAAAAACTTCATGCGAAATGGAGGGGACCTACACTTTTACGCCGAATCCGAACGGCAAATTTGAGAAGCTTCTCATGACAATTTGATACTCTTGGATGTTTGTCAGACCGCAAGAGATGCCAAAACATGCGGTCCTCCATCTAAGTACTAACCACGCCCTACGTCGTTTCATTGCGGTGATCGGATTGATTCCACGTTGGCAAGGTCGTTGGCATGGCAACGCATGATAGTTTTCATCTAACTCTTCAGAGCCTACTCGACCGTAAATCATAAGTCTTTTGATTAAAAACTTTATAATATTATAAACTGTGTTATTGAGCGAAAAGTAAACAACTACCATTATGATGTTTGTTCCATCGTCCAAAACAAAGTGAGCAACACATATATCACCAATTGATGACTGAGATATATATTATATTTCATGCACTGGCTATGAGAGGAAGAGAAAAAGAAAATGTGAGCGCACACTGCTCTCTCTTGCTCATACAGTGTGATACAGATAGTAGGATTGCAATAGCCGTGTTTCTTTGCACGCGGATATAGAGATAATTTTAAATTTGCATGTAAAATACAACAACAACTTATCCTATATACGCTAACTTTAGCGGGGATAGCTATCGCCGCGCCGCTAAGTCCTTTAGCGGGGATAAACAGTGCTTCCAAAATCAATTTTCTTCGTTTCTGAAGAATCCTTCCGATGAATTTTTCAGGAAATGTCAAAGTTTGACATCCCTCCGACCACTAACACATCCCGCCGAATATTTTGTTCGTGATTTTATTATTATTTTTTTTCAAACTTCATTATAAAGGTAATTGAATTTAGCAAATCTGTTAATGTGAAATTGTTTTTTATAATTTTAGAATATGCTTGGCATCAATTTCAATTGGCGGAAGTAAATATTTTTCAATTTCAGGATTTTCAATACAAATTTCTTAACTACAACTTACAGCTGTGTCACGCTCACGGTGCATGTCATAGGTGCACGTGTGCTGCCAAGTTTTTTTTGATGAATTCTTAAGCGGCGATAGTCGTTTTCTGATGCCATCCCTATATCCGCGTGCAAAGAAACACGGCTAATGTGTCTTAGATATACGAAACGTAACTGGCTATGAGAGAAAGAGAGAAAGAAAATGTGTGCTCGCTCCTCTCTCTCTTGCCCCTACAGTAATATACGAAACGTAATTCTCTCTCTTTCTATATTCACTAACTTATATTTCCCTCTCAACTTCCGTTTGCCTCACCCGATCACACTTCCGTAACGCATTCACCAGCTTGCTCCCCAAGCCAAGGTTCAAAAAGTTAAATAGACCTTTTCACCAAGCTATCTCTTTCTGAAGTGCCTAATCCCTTCCTTAAACGTCAGAAGCAAATTGAATGATAAAATTGCAGAAATCGTATGGAATAATCGTTGTGATTGTTAATAAAGTGAATATTAAAGTGAAAACAGAAGCTATTCCAGGGTAAAAAGTAACAAATTATAGAGAAAAAACGTGAGAAAGTATGTTAAAGCAAAAAAAGCAATAAAAACAGTGACCAAAAATTGAAAAATGTGTGTGAATAAAAAGTAAAAATGTTCGCTTAGAAAACTTTTCAACTTATTTGCTTCCAAACAAAAATATTTTTTTGCCACAACGCGATTGTCACGGTTTCACTTTTATTTTTTGAACAGAATCTTATAATATTGTTAACTTTTTAGTATTCCAAAACAGTGATTGGATACTCTTTCTTAGTTCTGGATATGTTATTGTTTATGTTTGGTTATAATTCGTTTTAATATAAACTTTTACGAGATATTTGCAACAAAAACATTTTTTGCCACAACTACGCGATTCTCACTTTTTCAGTTTTATTTTTTGTACACAATCATATTACAATGTTAACTTTTTAATATTCCAAAACGTGGTTTGGATACTCCTTCTTAGTTCCGGAACTTTTTTTTTGTTAAAATTTTCTTTGTTATAAACTTTGTAGGAAATATTCGCGAAGAACGTATTTCCCGCCAAGCAAATTCGCCATTGTTTTCCTTCATTTCATTCAGCTGTTTATACCCTATTCTAGGGGTATATTAATTTTGACGCATAGTTTGTAACATACCTTAATATTGCCCGTAGACCCCTAAAAGTTACTATACTTATGATCAGCATCGATAGCAATGTCGATCTAGCCATGTCCGTCCGTCCGTCCGTCCGTCCGTCGGCAAAAATTAGGCCTTTAAACTGGACCTAGAGAGCTGAAATTTTAACCATATACTCTCTAGGGTCCCGAAATAATCAAGTTTACGAATTTTTGAAATCCGCCCACAGACACGCCCACAAACTCAAAAAAACAAAATTTTGGAAAAAATCGAATTTTGAGCTAGAAAGCTGAAATTTTTTATATATGATCTATGACTCTTAAAACTGCTCGGTATAAATTTTTTTCAAAATCCGCCAACTGACACGCCCACAAATAAATAAAACAATTTTTTTGAAAGTCCAAAGTTTGAGCTAGGGAGCTGAAATTTATAATACATACTCTCTATGGGCCCTTTATGCTCATGTGTAAATATTTTCAAAATCCGCCCACAGGCACGCTCACAATTATTTTTTTTTTTTTTTTTTGAAAATTCAAAGTGAGCTAGGGAGCTGAAATTTATAATATATACTCTCTAGGGGCCCTTTATGCTCATGTGTTAATTTTTTTTAAATCCGCCTACTGACACGCCCACAATTAAATAAAACAATTTTATTGAAACACCCAAGTTTGAGCTAGGGAGCGTTTTTCTTGATAAAATCCTTTAAATGTTATATAACAAAATATGTAGAGCGTTCTTAACAATTCAACCATACTTAGACTTTTGTTACGCCCACTTATGAGGGATAGGAATAAGAATAGGGTATCCAACAGTTCGCCCAAGCGGACTGTAGCCCGTCCCTCTGTTTTTTTTGTGTTCCTTTGACACTGAAGTTGTCGTGAGGAGGTCTATTAAGCAATGAATTTTGTGGAATAATAAATTTAATTGTAGTTTACATTTCAAAGGAAAATGCCAGACAGTGACAGATGACGACCTAATCCGCCATTACCAATAAATGCTCGCAACTCTCGCTCTCCTTTCTGTTGGTAATGTAGTTACAGTCAACTTACAAATGTGTGCGTGAAACGTGTCATATGTTGCGGATCCAAACATGACGGGAAAAGTTGGGTTATCGTCTTTGCTTAAAGGGCTATTGTCAATTTTTGTGCATCTTATAATTTATGTCTTAATAAATTGCCAAAGGCCTGATGTGATTACTGGACGAGTCTGAGTATGCACTCCCAGCAAACGCGCCAAACTTGGGTCCAAATTGAAATTCAATGGCATATAGAAAGCGAATTGTACAATGAACGTTTATTTCACCAGGTTGTTTCACTTGGACGGCATCAGTTTCTTGAGTAAAATAACTTCGATGTCAATCTACGAGAAGATTATCGGGTCCATATAGGTCTTTGTCAAGTTCATTGACCAGCCGTTTGTAAAATGATGAGAATTTTCTCTCTGTTTTGGTATTTGGATTAAATTTATCTTCAAGAAGCCTTTAACACTTTATTCACACGAAACCACAGCTCCGTCTTCGCCATCACCTGAAAGTTGGCAAATAAAGACAACTTTGCAGATCAGTTTTTTCTCTTTACTGCTTCCAACTTCTTTTCATTCTTAAATGAATCCATTTTCCTGAAAATATACCGAGAAACTATTGATTATTAATAAAAAAACTTACTTTTGTTTGCTGATTCCTAGTAATTTCCCGCAGAGCCTAGTATCCTGCTCGCGCTAAAATTTATCTCACATACAAAAATGTCTACAAAGATAAAATTTAGCGAAAGCATTTAGCAAAGCAGTATCCTGTTCGCCTGCTAAATTCTTAATTTCACATAGATGGGCCACACAAAATGTCTGCTCGGCGAATGACAGGTCTCCACTTATTTAGCTCGCAAAAGAATTGCCTGGTACATTAAATCGGAGATAAATTTTGACAGTTCGTTCGGAAGTTTGTGGTTTGTGCTGTGTTTGTGGATGAAAACGAATTAAATTAAATTAAAAGGAAAGTTTTATAGTTCCGTGTTTTGCTCGTCGCGTGCGTTCGGTTCGTTTTTTCGTCCGCATTTTAATTAAATAAAATGCGTGAAAGTTTTAACGCGAGTGACAAATTTAATCGTGCAAGTTTAAACTAATCATTTGGATATGTGTATATCAAACAAATATCCAAATGAATAGTTCAATATGCCGATTTCAGATTCAACAGTGTCGAGTGTGCAAATGCAAATGAGATCTGGTCTTTTCATTTTGTGATTTGGGGTTGGAATTTTATGTTGGGGACCAACACTCGGAAATTGTCTTGTTGCGCTCTGTAAAATAATGTACTCTGTTTTGCATTTAATAAAATTGATTTGATAAATAAAAATGTTGTGGCAAATTGTATTTTTTTTAAATTCAAAGTATTCTAACGTCTTTTACAAATCGGCCTTTTGTTTTCCGTCCCTGCAAATTGACATCCTGCCTGACATTTGTCAAGAACATATGGTTTTTCTCCCACCTATTTAATGTGTCACAAATTTAGCAGCCATTTATCTGCGCTGTGGAGAGAATTACTGCTGCTAAATTTTAGCGCGAGCAGGATACTGGGCTGCTAAATGATTTGGTTTGTTTACCTTCCATTGGTTTTCTGACATTTGTCAGGGGAAAAACAAAAAAAAAAAACAAAAAATTTGACAGTCAAATGAGAATGGGCGCGTTCAATTTGCAATGCAACGCAAGCCGACTGCAAGTTAACTTACGACTAGTTATTTGAACGCGTTGCCTTGCCTCTCTGTCAAAGTTCACATATGTTTTTTTTTATTTTTCTCAATAACTTCTTACCAGCTATAAATTTCTTCCGTGTCACCAATTTCCACCAATTTTTCACCAAATTGCAGCTTAAGATTCATTTTGTTGGTTGAAAAACTAAATTTAAACAAATAAATACAATGCACGTTTCGAAATCTGAAACCAAATGAATCAGATGTTTTTGACATTTCTACTTCACTAACGAAATAGGGTTAATTTCTTTAACTTGCTCGAAGGGTAAATTTTCAGTGAACAGCTGATAATCACGTGATATATTCATCCAATCACAAAGGCTTTAGTGGTAGTGACTAGTAGTCGACTTGCAAATTGAACGCGCCCAATCTCTAAGCCACTAAACTTGATTATTTCGGGATCCTAGAGAGTATATGTTTAAAATTTCAGCTCTCTAGGTCCAGTTTAAAGGCCTAATTTTTGCCGACAGACGGACGGTCGGACGGACGGACATGGCTAGATCGACATTACTATCAATGCTGATCATAAAAATAGTAACTTTTGGGGGTCTACGGGCAATATTAAGGTATGTTACAAACTATGCGTCAAAATTAATATACCCTTAGAATAGGGTATACAAACAGTTGGTTACAATAGTAAACAAAAATGCGTAAGATTTTTACTTAAGCGTAGCAAGATATAGTATTTGGGGTCAACTCCGCATTACCAACACCATTGTATATAAACTCTAGAGTTTATATACAATGCCAACACAACCGCAATTACCGCACTACTACCTCCATTGCAACAGACATTCTGTTCAACCCAACACCCCTTGACATCTTTGGTGAACAAACGGCTGCTGTTGCGGCTGTCCGCCTCAAAGCAACTTTCCAGTGAAGCAAGAAGGAAATCGGCCAGTCCTCTATTCTAAAAAGTTTCAGAATTAAGGCAAAAACTTCAATTCACTATTCCCACCAGATCATTCTGGTCGAAGATAAATCGATCTACTTTTACACCGATGGATCCAAATCAGACGGTGGAGGTGTGTTTCCTGACAAAATGAACCTCAGGCTCCCTTTTCCTCTCCCTTATCTCTGCAGTGTGTTCTAGGCGGAAATTATGGCAATTGAAGATCGCTCCTGAAGAGGAACGTGGCATCCGCTAAGGGTATGCGAATTATTCTCAGACAGACAAGCCGCGATAAAATCCCTGGATTCTATAACTCTACAAACTAATGATCTCAATGATCTTAAAAACATTGACAATAAAAGTCTTTAAAGCTATATTAAAAGCTCAAAATGGTTTACCGAGTAGAAAGAAGATACAAGGGCTTGGCCTGGAATGTTTTCCGCCCGCCTTTGATGGACAACCATAACTTCGTGCAAAGAGCTGTTGCGAAGCACTAGCCAATCCAATATTCTTTCATAGCTTCTGTATAACGTCCAGGGGGTCATTCCGTAACTTCTATATCGAAAATCGTCCAAGCGACGAGATCGTCATCAATTAGCTTGACGTAACTTAACCATTATAGTGTCGTCCGAGGACGTAAGAAATCAAGTCTCGAATTTATAATTCCTGTGCAATAAGTCTAATTTTTACTTTTCAAATCTAATTTCCTTTCTACTTTTTATCCACTGCAAATGAGTGAAGGTGGTTGCGGGGTAGTAAATTTGTTCAATTTCTGAACCTTTCCAACGTTAGCTAATGGCGTTTTTCATTGGTGAAAAGATTTGCTCTGTTGCTCCAAAGGTTTGTCCTTTTTAGGTTTTGCATATTTCATTGAAGAAAAAGAGCAATTCTAGATTTGACCCTAACACGGAAGATACGATCTATTTTTGCAGATTTGCTCTATAATTTACCAATGCATACAATACAAATAGCTTTACGTCAAATGTCAAAGTGAGGAAAATGTGGTTAGGATCTACATATTGTGAAATAATTTCAGTAGGCAGGAAAGATACCGTGTGTAACACTCCACCCTTACCAATACAATATAAAGGGCACCTAAAGAGATATACATTTTGTAACAACTACATACAAATATTTGTTCAAAAAAAAAAGTAAACAAAAAATAAATAAATAAATTTGTAAATTTAAGCCCTTCTGGCAATGCCATATGAATTATTTTACAATGCTGGCAATGCTGTAATTAAAAAAGCTCTTGTCAGTTATATAAAGCTCTTCTAGCAAATTCTTGAAAGCTCCTCCTAATTATGTAAAGCTCTTCTAGCATGTAGACAGCTCACTAGTGAGAGTATAAAAAGCACGAGCAAAACTGAAAGAATTAACACTCTAGCTTGAGAATCAAAGCAGTACGGTAGAGTACCTCAGCTTCTGCTAAGATAATTTGAGCGTGTTAAGTAGTCGAATAAAGAGTCAACTTTTATATTATTTACATTTGTGTTTTCTTTCTGCACAAATTCTGCAGAATCTGTAGAACCCCCTCCTCGTCCCTTCGTTGATGCTCTACATTGGCGCCCACCTTGAGGCAGAGTTTTGTCAGCAGAAGGAAACACGCGTTCTGCCTAGTGGCTGAAATGCGTGTACTTCTTCGTGGCTAGAAGTACACGCATTTCAGCCACTAGGCAGAACGCTAATTTCACAGCTATGGCCACCTTCACTGAAGAACAGGTTCAGCGTTTGCTCGCTACATGTATGGCGCAGCAGAGGCGAACAGGAAGCTTTAGCAACTGTTCGAGCCGCTTTAGTGGAGAAAGAGATGCAATTAAAGTAGAAGAATTCATCGCTACGATAAATTGCTATAAGGATATCGAACACATTCCCGAGGCAGATGCAATTAAGGGTTTCCCTTTGCTTCTTGAAGGTGATGCACGAAGCTGGTGGCAAGGCATAAAATCAGAAGTGAAAACCTGGCAAGATGTTCTTTCTTTAATAAGAAATGCATTTGCACCAACTAAGCCTGCGTACAGAGTCTACCAGGAAATTTTTGAGAGCAAGCAAAAAATGAAGGAAAGTACGGATGACTTTATAAGAAAAAAAAGAGCCCTGTTTTCTCAATTACCTGACCCCAAACCAACAGAAACCATGATGCTGGATCTAGTTTACGGGCTACTCCACATAAACATCAGAGACGGCGCTCCACGTGAAGGCATCGCAACCTTCCAAGAATTGATTGACAAAGCTAGAGCAGTGGAGCACAGTATGGCTGAAAAGAATTCAGAAAAGCCTGAAAAACCGGAAACCAAGCTACGTTGTAATTTTTGTAACCATGTAGGCCACGCAATTTCCGAATGTAGGAAAAAACAGAAAACGGAAGCAGAGAACCTCGTAAAATCGCCTTCCAACCAAGGTATATTTTGCTATAAATGCAAGGCTCCTGGGTTTTTGAGATCTAATTGCCCTACATGCAAAGATTTACCAAAAGGGCCCCAAAGAGTGTCATTCAACCTTATTAAAAATACACTCGGTAATGACTTTTTTTTTTTTTTTTTTTTTTTTTTTTTTTTTTCTTTTTTTAATTAAAAAGGAAATCCAAATCCCAGAGCACTCAGACTCGGTAACGTTCCATTGTACTACTAGGCAGAAATCCTCCTTTTGGTGTAGAGGCATGTGATTGGGTGGCGTATGTTGTTGTTCCCCATGGGGATTGAACCTGCACCGCACGGGTCACAAGCCAACACACTAACCTCTACACCGTCGCCACCCATCGGTAATGACTTACCGACCATACCCATTATGTCACATGGCGAAAATGGCATCGCATACATTGATACTGCAGCACGAACCAGCGTAGCGGGTCGTCACCTTTTTGAACACCTTCTGCGAAATGGAACCAAATTTAGGCAGTTAAATGCGGATGTAAGCCTGGCCGATGGAAGTATACAGCACAGCGAGATATGCATGGCCTCCACAACGATTATATTTGGGAACCGGCTAAGGCCAATTACATTTATCGCGCTCCCCAAGGCAAAAGAAAATAGAACCCTCATCGGCATTGACTTCCTCGAGGAGAATGACGTTGTTCTAAATTTAGGTCAGAGATGTTGGTATTTTCAAGATCAACCCAAGAAAACTTTTGATTTCTTTGACACTGCACACACGATTGTATCACCAACAGCAGCAATGGAACGAGATGTCAAGAGTTTCAACAACTGGTTCAAGGAAATACAACCAATCTCTCCTCTTAGAGATACACCCAAAAGAATCCAACAGGTCTCAGTATCGCATGCTTTACAGGATCCGATGGTACCAACGATTTCTGACGAAGAACGATTTGGCCCACACCCCTGGGAAAAGATAGCCACCCCAAATAATGAGTACTCACCAAACGCAATAAACAAAATTTTTAGGGATTCCCTACGTTATGAGGTAACACCCGAGAGAAAAGAAAAAGCAACCCTCTTTCCAAAAATGCTGGAAAAGGATACGTGCATGGATATTGACGAGTACTTCACTGAAATCATGTCAATGGACATAGCCCTCAGAGAAGATGAAGGAATGGACCTGAGCGACCCCGAGAAGGAACAAATTAACGACCTTTTGGTTGAATTCTGCTCCTTATTTGAATCTTTATCAGAGCCAACCCCTTACGCTGAACATAAAATAAACACGGGTAACCACCCCCCAATCGCTACGACGCCATAGAGGCTATCATTTACAAGAAAACAGCAGCTTAGAATCGAGCTCGAAAAACTGTTATCATGCGGCATAATAGAAGAATGCAAATCACCATGGGCTGCTCCAGTTGTTCTCGTACCCAAAAAGAGTGGTGGAATTCGAGTCTGCATCGACTACCGGGGCCTTAATAAGGTAACAATACCAGACCAATATCCTATACCGGGAATTGATGATACGATCCACTCAACAAAAAGTACGAAATTTAAAACAACCCTCGACCTTCAATCTGGTTATTACCAGATAAAAGTTGCAGACCACGACGTTGAGAAAACAGCCTTCATCACACCATTTGGAGTTTATTGCTTTAGACGGATGCCATTTGGGCTGAGAAACGCTCCGGCTACCTTCATGAGGTTAATGGACAAATTTCGGGCCGGCCTCGTTGTTGACGGCATGTGGTTGTTAATCTACCTGGACGATTTGATTATTTGTTCCAGCAGTTTTACCGAGCATTGTGAGCATCTCAACAAAGTCTTTAAATGCCTGTCACAGTTCAAACTGAAAGTGAATAGAGAGAAATCAAAATTCTGCTGCGCGAAAGTGAAATACCTAGGCCACCTCATTACCAGTAATGGAATAGAGGTAGATCCAGAAAAAACATCGGCTATAGCAACCCGACCAGAACCAAGAAACGTGAAAGAAGTTCTTTCATTTTTACAAACCTGTTCATGGTACCGGCGATTTGTTGAAAACTTTGCCGGGATATCAAAACCTCTCTCCAACCTTACAAAGAAAAATGCCCCTTGGATATGGGGAAATGAGGAGAAAACCGCTTTTAAGAAACTAAAAGAATCACTTATAACAGCGCCGGTACTTCAGCAAGTATGTGAAGATAAACCATTTTTTTTGAAAACTGATGCAAGCAACTATGCCATAGGGGCAGTATTGGTCCAGGGGGAGCGATCTGATGAACACCCTATCGAATACATCTCGCGATTATTAACAAAAGCCGAAAGGAATTACTCCACAACAGAGAGAGAAGCTTTAGCTATCATCTGGGCAGTAAACAAATTTCGGGGTTACATTGAAGGTACAAAAATCACCCAATTAACCGATCACCAGCCTTTAAGATGGTTAATGACGCTCAAATCCCCAACCGGTAGACTTGCTAGATGGGCACTACAGCTGCAGCCATATAACATCGATATTGAGTATACTCCTGGCAACACAAACAAGGCGCAGATATGTTGTCAAGGCCTCCGTGTCCCAGTTCAGAACACAAAACGGACAAGTGTGAGACTTGTAACGTACAAATTGACATCCCTGCGAGGAAGTCCGGGGAGATCCGCCAAGCTCAGTTGCAGGACATTGAACTGAAAACCATCATTGAATCCTTCGAGGCAAAAGATGAAAACCTACCCCGATGGACTACTCGAGGCTATATCATGAATGAAGGTGTCCTTTATAGATTCTCGCCGGAGTCTGACTCCGAGGATGCCCAGCTAGTAGTTCCAATTCAAGAGCGTCCAGATATTTTACGCAGCTATCATGATGTTGCCACCGCAGGGCATTATGGAGTTGATCGCACTATAGCCCGTATAATAACTAGATACTATTGGCCAAGAATGAGGATTGATATAACCAAACATGTCGGGAATTGTTTAGCGTGTCAAAGATACAAACGCAGTAATATGAAGCCAATTGGGCTATTGCAAACAGTTACGAGTAACCAGAGGTTCGAGATCATAGCAGTTGACCTGTTTGGGCCCTTACCGAAGACCCCAGAAGGATATAATTGGATCCTTATAGTTGAAGACATCGCAAGTAGGTGGACAGAAGTTTTTCCCCTAAAAGAAGCAACATCAGAAAACTGTACACTCGTTCTACTGAATGAAATTTTCTTAAGATATGGAGCACCCAGGCGCCTCATATCCGATAATGGCGGTCAATTCATCTCTTCTTTAATGCAGCAGTTAGCCCATTGCTTGGGAATACAGCAGACGCTAACCCCAGTTTACCACCCTGAGGCGAATCCTGTTGAAAGGAGAAACAGAGATTTGAAAACCCAAATTGCTATCCTGGTTGGAAATAACCACTCAACATGGGCTGAAAACCTGTCATACGTGAGATTCGCCATGAACACAGCCAAATGCGGAAGCACCGGGTATACCCCCGCTTACTTAACTTTTGGCAGAGAATGTCGAACGATAGACGACGTCAATAACGACCTGCGAACAATAGTGGAATCCGAAAACTTCATTCCACAAATAACCCCAAAATTGCTTGCATTATCTCAAACTCTTCAAAACGCACGCGAAACAGCTGAAAAAACTCAAGACAGGAACAAAGTTTACGTAGACAAAAAGAGAAGACCGCAGCCAGAGTTTAATGAAGGAGACGAGGTTCTGGTTACTACACATGTTCTAAGTCAAGCCTCAAAAAAGATAACATCAAAGTTCGTGCCCCGAAGAGATGGCCCCTACGTGGTTATCGGTAAGATCGGAGCCTCAAAATATAGGGTTGCCAGTAAAGACGACCTTTCAGTACCAGTGGGGACATACCACGTCTCCGCCTTAACTAAATGTTCCCAGTCAGCCAAGGACACCTCCAGACCGATCCGGATGCTGCGAAGAAGAGGACGACCCCAGAAGCTCCAGTAAGACCTGTCACCTCATCGAGACGACTGAAGTTCCAGAGGGGGAGACTGTAACAACTACATACAAATATTTGTTCAAAAAAAAAAGTAAACAAAAAATAAATAAATAAATTTGTAAATTTAAGCCCTTCTGGCAATGCCATATGAATTATTTTACAATGCTGGCAATGCTGTAATTAAAAAAGCTCTTGTCAGTTATATAAAGCTCTTCTAGCAAATTCTTGAAAGCTCCTCCTAATTATGTAAAGCTCTTCTAGCATGTAGACAGCTCACTACTGAGAGTATAAAAAGCACGAGCAAAACTGAAAGAATTAACACTCTAGCTTGAGAATCAAAGCAGTACGGTAGAGTACCTCAGCCTCTGCTAAGATAATTTGAGTTAAGTAGTCGAATAAAGAGTCAACTTTTATATTATTTACATTTGTGTTTTCTTTCTGCACAAATTCTGCAGAATCTGTAGAACCCCCTCCTCGTCCCTTCGTTGATGCTCTACAATTTCAGTTTCCTAGCTCAAACTTTGACTTTTCAATAAAATTGTTTTATTTAATTGTGGGCGTGTCAGTGGGCGGATTTTAGAAATTTTATCTCCTGAGCAGTTTTAGGAGTCAAAGATCATATATAAAAAATGTCAGCTTTCTAGCTAAAAATTCAATTTTTTCGATAAATTTATTTTTTTGAGTCTGTGGTGACTGTGGGCGGATTTCAAAAATTCTTAAACTTGATTATTTCGGGCCCCTAGAGAGTACATATATGGTTTAACTTTCAGCTCTCTAGGTCCAGTTTAAAGGCCTATTTTTTGCGGACAGACGGACGGACGGGCGGTCATGGGTAGATCGGCATTACTATAGATGCTGATCATAAATATAGTAACTTTTAGGGGTTTACGGGCAATTTAAGGTATGTTCCAAACTTCGCGTCTAAATTAATATACCCTTAGACTAGGGTATAAAGATCAATTGTTCACCGTAAAAAGTATTCAAAAAAGCTTTATATATGTAAATCAATTCGAGACAAACCTTATTATGCGCAAATACATCGTCTTGATGACGATTATCGAGCTACGGGAAGCAAATAGTGAATGATCGAAAATACATCGCCTAGTCGAAAGATAATTATTGATGTTAAGGATGAAAGAGTATCGTCAGGTTATAAGATAATATTGACTTACGGAATGACCTCCCAGGCATTCACAGCTGGCACGTCTATCATCCACATTATTATCGGTATATGCCATTTTTTCGAGCGAGGTATATTCATAAGGCACGCTTCTTTTCTAAAATGTATCCAAGGTTGCACAAAAGAACGATTCCAAGAATTATGTCCAGCCGCCATGCATTTTTGTTTGCAACGCAAATTATTGTATATTGCAGCATGTATCCAAAGCAGTCCTGCTGTGGATGTTATCGACAGCTATCCCCAGTATTGCTGGCGTTACAATATAATTGTTGTTTAATGTTTTAATTTAAGTACTGCTGTGGCTACATTTCTTAAAGATACGCGCCTATTCTTGAATAAGTCAACTCCACCCATGTATTGGATATATGTACTTTGCTGCTCGTTGACGTTTGGCTGCAGAATTGCTTTATTTACTTTCTGTGCACAGTTTATGACGGATATAAGAAAGTCGAAAAATCTAAGGAATTTATTTCTTTTATCCGTGTTTTATTTACATAAAACGAACGGACATAACAGTTATGTTCTTATATCAGTAACAAGCTTGTAAGGAAGAAACATTCTTATGAAAATCGAAAAAGTATAGACAAATTATATGTAGGTATGGTATGTTTATTTATATGAACACATAAGATGTTAAGTTACTATTAACACAACCAAAAAAATTTAATGATGCACTTCATTTAAAATCAAAGAAAATAAATTATTCTGAAGATTAATTTCTTAGACGCTATAAAGGGAAGTTCTTACATACCTACTGCCCTATTCATTAGATTTCCTTAATCAACTGATTAACAGTGTCTCCACTAAGTCACGTCAAATGAGTAAATTTGATTTTAACTTAGATCTCAAAAAAGTTTATTCATAAAATTTATTTTGCCATGTAGTAGCTAATCAATCAATTAAGCGAAACTAAGCTGAAAATCTGGCAGCACTCTCGGTCTTCTGTGTTACTTTTAAATTTTGACAGCTCATATAAATTTGAAAAAGAAAACAAAGAACGAATTATTGTCACAAATTTAAACTTTTTCTTCTAACGAATGGAAATATAATAAAAGAACATGCGGAAAAAATTTAATCGATTTTGATGATCAGGGAACTGCGGTTAAAATGTATTCAAGAGCATGACTCGGCGATGAAGAAATTTTCTCATAAATGAACAATTGTTATTTGTATTATTTTAATAAGCTTTATTAAAAACAATCATTAAAAATGTAAATGAACAAATAATCTACGATTGATTTCTCGTCGGCTTGGGTTTGACAATATTGGCCAATCTAGTGTATTTGAATGTGTGTTTTAAAACTTGTTTTTCTTATATCCCTCATCTACTGTTAAACCTTTGCGCCATGTTTGACTAAGCGTGTTGACAAGAATACAGCGCGGTTCCATAGGGTATTTACGAAAAATATAGTTTTGGTCGGGCTTCAATACCGCGCTGTATTCTTGTATACAATCTTCTGCCATGCATAATTTTAAGGAGCGTTTTTTTACACAAACTCTGTTTTTTGATAAAATCCTCTAAATGTTGTACATATAACAAAATAAGTATATCCTTCTGATTAATTCACCCATACTTAGATGTTTGCCACTCGGCCGGGCTCACATCACGTTACCATTTAAAACAATGATTGTTTAGACCCAGCATTCCCAAAGTGTGCTCCGCGAAGGATATCCAAGTGGTCCGCGGAAAATTAAAAAAAAGAAATAACAAAATTCCATTACACTAGTGACTAGTTCATTTTGTGCTTCTGAACTTGTCATTTTGATCGCAGCAATCGAATTTAAAATGCTCATTTAAAAGAAATCAATACATACTTACAAACAAACTAAAAAATAATTCGTGTAAAAAGATGTGGTATGGGATGTAATATCAATATTATGGGAATCCCCGACAAATGAAAATTATGAATGAGACGTTTCCAGAGACAACCATATCCGCTAACGCTAACTGAAATTCGTACTGGGATGGCGTTTCTGTGGTTAGCGGAAATTTTTCTGCTAACCAGAAAGACTTCATCCCAGTACAAATTTCAATTAGCGTTTGAACTTACAAAATCTCAAACAATTATTACTATACTAACCACTCAAAGACAGTGAACGAAAATGCGTTGATGGCGTCCTACTTAGTGAGTTTCCGAGTTGTGCAAACAGGCGAAGCCCATACAATCACTGAAAACTTAATCAAGCCATGCGTTTAGGACACTTTTGAGTGTATGTTGGGTGAAAAGGCCAAAAAATAAGTTGACACCTTTCTTTTGTCAAATAACACAATATCACGAAGAATCGGAGACTTAGCAGAGAATGTCAAAGCTGCTTTACTTTCGCGAATAAGTCACAAGATTTTCGCTGCAAATGAATGAATCAACGGATGTTGCAGGGTTGGCCATTTTAATAGTATTTGTGCGCTACCAATACCTACAGTCCTTTCAAGTAAATCTGCTTTTCTACAAGCCGTTGAAAACTACAACAACTGGTGCTGAAATTCTTAAATTAATAGACAATTTCTTCATTGTCAATGATATCCCATGGGTTAACTGCGTGCATGTGTTCACAGACGGTGCCAAGGCCATGACTGGAAAAACGTCCGGTGCCGTCTCAATAGTAAAACAAAATGCCAAGGAATTTTTTTTTTTTTTTTTTTACGCTGGGAGGTGGTAATCTTCCAAAGACGAAACCGAGCCCATACTCAGTAACAGTGTGGTGATTTCTACCCACTAACACCTTCTCCCGTCTTCCCATTTTCCCTGCGATACAACCTTCTTGGTATTTCATTGTTGCAGGGCGGGGATTAGCCAGCTTTCCAATTATTGCACCTAGTACTTAAACCAATCAGCAATTTGTCTTTCATATTTTTAAAATTCATATTCTAAGTATTTGTCCATAAAGGATTTAATACTGTTTTTGTTTTATTTTTCGGACTATGTAGCTAGTTCAAAAGGTTTTATTCTTCTTACCAACCTAGTCATATTGCTAGTATTTAATAGTTCCTTCATTTCTGAGCGGACCCGATTGAGAAGCCTAAGTTTATGTCTATTAGCTACTTTTTTGACTTTATCTACAATCATTTCTATTTCTAGATCTCTATGCAGATCAGCGTTTCTTATGTACCATGGTGCATTTACTTTATTCCGTAGAACTTTGTTTTGAAATGTTTGAATTTTCTGTAAATTTGTTTCGCATGTGCATGCCCACAGCTGGAGCCCGTAGGTCCATACTGGTTTTAGAATTTGCTTATAAAGCAGTAATTTATTGTAATTTGACAAACAAGAGTATTTCCCTATAAGCCAATACATTTTACTGTAGCGCATATTTAGTTCTTCTCTTTTTTTCTTTACATGTGCTTTCCAGCGCAGTTTTGCGTCTAGTGTCATGCCTAGATATTTGTCTGTGTTTGCGTAATCTACTTCTTTATCATTTATGAATACTGGTATGTGCTGAACATTTTTATTTGTAAAATTTATATGGACCGATTTTAGGTCATTTAGTTTAATTTGCCAATTTTTTGTCCATTTTGTTATATTGTTCACTGTCTTCTGTAGTTTTTTTGTCGCTACTTCTACAGTTTCTCCCACAGCAAGTACAGCAGTATCATCTGCAAATGTTGCCACAGTTGTTTAATCACTGTTCGGTAAGTCGCTAGTAAATAAGAGATATAATACAGGACCTAACACACTTCCTTGTGGTACACCAGCTTTTATTTCTCTTAATGTGGAGTAGTCATTTCCTTGTTTAATTCTAAAGGATCTCTCTTATATATAGGACTCTAAAATTTCTGAGAATGGTTTTGGCAGATGCTTTTGCAATTTATAGATCAGTCCTTTGTGCCATACTTTGTCGAAAGCTTGTGCTATATCGAGAAATATAGTAGAGCATATCTTTTTTTCTTCAAATGCTTTTTCGATTTTATCTGTTATTCTATGCACCTGATCGATCGTGGAGTGTTCATTTCTAAAACCAAATTGATGGTTTGGGATTAGCAATTTTTCTTCGATTATTTTGATGAGACGTTTAATCAACATCTTTTCGAATAGCTTGGACAACATAGGTAGTATAGATATGGGGCGATAGGAGGTGACTTCACTAGGCGGTTTGCCTGGTTTTGGTATCATAATCACCTCCGCGACTTTCCACATGCTAGGTACATGCCTTATCCTGAATGCAGCATTTATGATCTGCGCTAGTTTCTTTAAGCCCTTTTTTGGGAATTGTTTTAGGATTTCCCCTGATATTAAATCAAATCCCGGGGCTTTTTTAGTACTGATGCCCTTTTTTATTTCATTGGCAATTTCTTTAGCCGTTACCGGTTGAATGTGTCTTTCCTCTTCGCACAATTCTTCGCTTTCTTGACAGTCTTTATCTTCATATGGTTGAAAGACGCCTTCAAGATATTCAGCAAATAAATTAGCTTTTTCTTGGTTGTTTTTTGCCCAGTTACCTTCACTGTTTTTAACTGGTGGAATGTGAGCAATTGGCCTTTTCATTTTCTTTGTTGCCTTCCAGAGTGAGTACTCGGTACTAGCATCATTTGTAAGATTGGTAAGGTATTTTTTAAGAGACTCATTTTTAAATTCTCTTATCGATCTTTTAAGCTGACTGTTTAGATTATTCAGTATTGTTTTGTCTCTGGGCGCTCTTGTTTGTTGCCAACGTTTTCTAGCTCGTCTCTTTTCCGTAATTATATCACATATTACTTTTGGATACGAGTTTCGTTGGGTTTTAGTTTTCGTTTTAGGTGTTGCATCCCATGTAGCTCTTTGGATATTGACAGTTAATATTTGAACAGCATCTTCTAATTGATCTTCTGTTTCAATTGTTTCTAAGAGCTGAATACTATCCTCTAGATGCTGTCTGAAGTAGCTCCAATCAGTCAGCTTATTCCCTAGCCTTGCGCTATTTTCTTTATTAGTGATTTTATCGCCAAGTGTTAAAAGTATTGTGGAATGATCTGAGTCAAGATCTGGCCCTTCTTCTACCTTTATATTGTTAGACGAGATATTCTTTGTTACGAAGAAGTCGACAAGATCAGGGATTTTGTTTCTATCTGTTGGCCAATACGTAGATTTTCCCGTTGAGTGATACTTGCCGTTAATTTCGTTTATTGCTTCATAAAGTTCTCTTCCTCTTGTATTTGTCAATCTAGATCCCCAATACTTGTTTTTGGCATTAAAATCTCCCCCTGCAATAAATCTATTGCTAAATATTCGGAAGAGACCTAAAAAGTCATTTTTCTTTCGATTGTAACTGGGAGAACAGTAAATTGATGCAACTGATATATGTTAACGCGACACTTATTCAGATGACTCGCTCCCACGCTCCAAATCAACCATCCAGTGCATGGTAACATATCTTCCAGACACATTCATCCGGCACGTGCAATACTACCCGCATTGCAACCGAATTCCAGGAAAGGATCAACTGCAGACAGAGTTCCAAGCAACGACCGCAAGCCGCTGACCAAGCAAATACCACCAAAGCAAGCAAGGCAACTTACGGTATAAAAGACAAGGAGAATTAATTTTAGAGTTGAGTCGTAGTTATAATGTCAATAGGCTAAGCCATTTCATTTCAAATAAAGTGTACCGGTTGTCAAAAAGTTAAAAGTTGTTTTTTTTATGATTTGCAACAAGTAAATCATTAACTGGCGCCCGAGCAGTCGGAAAAGTCCAATTCCGAATAATTAAAATAATTTAAAAATATATAATAATAAGCCCTCAAGCAGTGCAAAAGTATTTCTAAGTGAATAAGCCCTCAAGCAGTGCAAAAGTATTTCTAAGTGAATTAAAAATATATAATAATAAGCCCTCAAGCAGTGCAAAAGTATTTCTAAGTGAATAAGCCCTCAAGCAGTGCAAAAGTATTTCTAAGCGAATTAAAAATATATAGTAATAAGCCCTCAAGCAGTGCAAAAGTATTAAAAATATATAATAAAAAGCCCCCAAGCAGTGAAAGAAAAAATAAGCCCTCAAGCAGTGCAAAAGTATTTCCAAGCGAATTAAAAGTAATAAAAAAACCCTCAAGCAGTGTTAATTACTTTAAAAAAAAAAAAAAAAAAACGTAAAATCCTTCTTTTGTGACTTTAAAACGGCAACCGGAACCAACGCTCGCTCCCTGTGAAGAAATTGTCAAGGCCCCTTAGTAGCTGCCAACGCAGAGGAAAAGGAGACAGCTCTGTTGCTGCCAGCCGATTCACAGTATAATGTACTTAATGTACTTAACATTCCTTCTGCCGCTCATTACCGCCGAAGTCCAAATATTGGATTACTCAAATTCAAAAATAATATCACTTAAGGTCGGAACGGCGAAACTACAAACGGGAACATTCAAAATCATTCATGTTATTGACCTAGAGAGCTATGAAAACTTTGTCAAAGATCTTCAATCCAAACTTCAAAGTAACATTAGCAATCCCGATCCTAACTCCATCTTCCTCCATCATCAAACAAACCAAATCCTCAACCAACTAAATTACCTAAAACCTAAATCAAGAAACCGTAGATCACTAAATTTTGTGGGAACTGCCTGGAAATGGATAGCCGGAACTCCGGACTATGATGACTTCCAAATCCTGAAATCGAAAATGCATAACATTCTCGAGAATAATAATAGACAAGTAGTAATTAACAAATCCTCTATTAAAAAAATTAACGAGCTCACTAATGTTACAAATACCATAATGAAACTTATTCGCACAAACGAACATATAGAAAATAAATACTTAATGAATATTAAATACAAACTAGACATTATAAGAGAAGAAGTAACAAATATAGAATATGCCTTACTATGGGCAAAAGCAAAAATCGTAAATTCCTTTATATTATCAAATTCGGAACTTAAAGTAATAGAAGAAATTTTCGAAAAAGATAATTTACCATATATCAACTTAGAAGAAGCACTTGTCTTTGCCGATGTCAAGATTGCTTCAAACATTTCTACAATCCTATATATTATAAGTTTACCCACAACAGAATCCGAAATATGCGATAACTTGCACATAAAAGCCGTAAAAACTGGCACCAATATTATAAAACTATCATTTGAAAATATATTGAAATGTAAAAATACTATTTATGGTATAAAAGGAAACTGTAACAATTATAATGGACTTACTGTATGTAAAAGATCCGATATTATAGATTTAAGAAAAGAATATTGTATACCTAACTTGTTAAATAGCAAACCGTCAAGTTGTCTCGTCACCAACAATCAACATGTAGCTAACGTCGAAGAAATATTCCCTGGAACACTTCTCCTAAACCAATTCAACGGATCTATTCTTATCAACGATGACCCAGTCAATCTCACCGGCACATTCATAGTGCAATATCACAATGCTTCAGTCCACGTCGCTGGCCAAAACTATAGCTCAAGCGTAATTTCAACATCCAAGCCACTACCAGCAATAGTACAACCAGGACAATCAGAAAAAACCTATGAGGAGTTCCTAACTCTTGAGATGATGAAAGAATTACACCTGGAGAACACCCAACAAATAAACCAGTTACAGGATAACGAACACAAACAACTCGTCACCAACTCCAGCCTGATATGCATCACTGTATTAGCGCTTACAATCCTGACAATTAAAATACCCATCACCCGAAAAAAACAGATAAGACTCCTAGCTGAAGTAGTCACTAACAAACCTGAGAAAACATCAAAAGAAGAATTACCAAAATCAAAGGACCAAACAGAAGTTACTCCAGCAGGCCACAACGAGAAGAAAATCCCTATACTCTTCATGGAACCAAGTGAGGACACTCGGTCTTAAAGGGGGAGGTGTTAACGCGACACTTATTCAGATGACTCGCTCCCACGCTCCAAATCAACCATCCAGTGCATGGTAACATATCTTCCAGACACATTCATCCGGCACGTGCAATACTACCCGCATTGCAACCGAATTCCAGGAAAGGATCAACTGCAGACAGAGTTCCAAGCAACGACCGCAAGCCGCTGACCAAGCAAATACCACCAAAGCAAGCAAGGCAACTTACGGTATAAAAGACAAGGAGAATTAATTTTAGAGTTGAGTCGTAGTTATAATGTCAATAGGCTAAGCCATTTCATTTCAAATAAAGTGTACCGGTTGTCAAAAAGTTAAAAGTTGTTTTTTTTATGATTTGCAACAAGTAAATCATTAACTTATAGTTTGTCCACTTTTCGTTCGAATGTTAATAGAAATTCCTTGCATAGCGCATGATTGGAACTTGGCTTTTATATGGTGATCGATCTTATGTAAGTGCGTCTCAGAGACAAGACATATATCTATTTGGTTCATGTCGATGACTACTTGGATTTCATCCTTACGGTTCTCGATACCATTAGCATTCCATTCCAGGATTTTTAAACTATCCATCATGTTCTTCTTTTTTGTGCAGCCTTGTTATTGCTGCTTTTTTTCTCAAGGAGCGAGATTCTTTCTAATATAGCTTTATTGCTTTTATCCATGCTTTCTATTCTACTTAGGATTTTTTCCATGAACGTTTCCATATTACTATTTAATTTAGTTTTAGTTGTAGTATCGTTTTTGCGACATTATCTACTTTTTTCGATGCAGCCTGTGCATATTTCAATACTGTACCCGCTCCTGTTTTTGGTACTAACATTTTTTTGATATATTTATCGGCTATGGGTACTTCTTTTGGCGCTCGCATCTGCAAGTCCTTTATGTCTTTAGGTGCGTCCTTTTTTGTATTTGGCATAGCTTGTTTATGCTTTTTGTCTTTTGCTAATTGAATCTGGTTAGCAACTATGTAAGCAGCCTCTATAGTTGGCTGGATGCTTTTCGTTGCAATTAGCGCATTTTGTTGGTTCGTCTTTTTTCTTCATACAATCTTTAGCATGGTGGTTTGCTGCACACTTTACGCATCTTGGATTAGAGCTGCAGTATTTATTCGTATGTCCATACTTTTGACAATTCTTGCACTGTGGTACAAGTTTTGATTTCCTTACGGCATGAATCTCTACCTTCATTCCAAGGATGTCTTTAATATCGTATATCTTGTTGATATTTTCGTCGTGCTCCAAGGAATGCAGCAGCAGTCACTGCGTTCGTGAAAATAATTAACTTTATTAAATCACGACTTAAGAATACAAGGCTATCCAAAATATTGTGCGATGAAATGGGTAGTCTACATACGTCTTTACTTCTTCACGCAGACTTTCACGTTGACTTTCTCGCGGCAAAACACTGACGCGGCTTTTCGAAATGATGGCTGAAGTCAGAACCTTCCTTATTAACGACAGCTTTGATTTGGGCGACAGATTGTGTAATGGGCGTTGGCTCTTGAAATTATCGTATCTAGCCGATATTTAAAAAATAAAAATAAATGATTTGAGTGTATCACTTCAAGGAAAGACAATAACTGTTTTCGATGCCATTGATAAGGTAGAAGAATTTAAAAAAAAATCAAGTTTTGGGCGAAATCTTTAAATAATCGAAACCTAGTGTAAACGGGCCTCTTTTAATGGAATTCACTTCCTTTTATTCAAATTAAACACAAGCTGTCATTATTTAATACTTTTTTATTTCACTTTCTCTTTGGATAGTCTATATCCTTTGATGGCTTCGCGTCGACTGACTGCGTTTCTGTTTTACAAAATTAATATAAATTGATTGAACTCAATTCATTTGCGTGCCCTGCCTACTTCCCCGATAGCACCATTACATTCTCGTTTCGTCTCTCGTGTACCTCTTACTGTTACACTAGACAGCTTTCCAATGGTCAGCGAATGTAAAGAGGAAATAGATTTGGGTATTCCTGATGACATTTGAAATGAGTTTCATGTTCACCTGCTAAGTTTGCTCGAAAGCTTCCACAGCTATTTTCCGGAAGAATACCACTCATTATATTAAAGAAAATGTGTGGGCTGCAGACCCATACTCTGCTCCGTTGGAAAAGCCAGCTTCTCTGACATCGTTGCAGTTTGAGTGCTTGATTGATTTAACATCAGATTCTTCTATAAAGGCAAATTTTGAAAAGAAGAAGTCTTTATCAGAATTCTGGTGTATGTTGATGGACGAATTCAAAATTTTGCCAGATAAATCCAAAATAATTCTTCTGCCGTTTGCAACAACATACATGTGCGAATCAGGATTCTCCGCCTACGTTGGAACCAAAACAGAATATAGATCCCGTCTCGATGCAGAGCCAGATATTCGGTTGCAGTTGTCCCAAATTCAACCAGATATACCAGCATTATGCAAAACCAAACAGGCACATTATTCTCACTAAAAGAAACTTTCTGAGCTTTTTATTGGAATACCATTATGTATAGGTATATAATTTTATAATATTATTGAATTCCTTATGTTCTTAAATTAACATTTTTCTTGTTTTTTCGTCGAAGTTACTTGTTTTACTTGAATTTAATAAAATATAAAAAAAAACACTTATTGCATTTTCTACACATACATAACTGTGGAAAATAGCATAATTGCAACGAAGTGCTCCGCGAGGAATTTTTCACCTAAAAAGTGCTCCGCGACTAAAAAAGATTGGGAACCGCTGGTTTAGACGATAGTTTTGCTTCACGTAACTTTTAAAATATCTATCGTCTCAACGTCATCGTTTCTACGATTTATTTTCCGCTTCACGTAACAGAACATTCAAATGTTGTCGTCTGGACGACTGAATTAGGGCGACAGCTAAATCATTATCGTCTTGCATATTTTGTTGTTTTAAAAGTAGTATATGCAAGTTTTAAGCAAAAATGTACACACCTATATTACTGCAATAAAGCTTAATACTTATTTATATTTTTTTTTATTTAATATAAAAAAGGCGCTTTCGAAAAAGTTTGCTTCTGATTTTTAAGGCTCTCTATTTGCTATAACGAATGACTAGCAATGATAATAATTATTGGAGTTATTTTCTGTAACAAAAATTAAACTAATAAAAATGCAAAACACATTATTATTCAAAAACACTTGTTTATTTTAAAAAATGGGCCATGAGATTGCTTAATTATATCATAAGAATATTTCGACTTACTACATAAATTACTCTCTACGGTGTATACGCTTCTTACAATGTAGGTATATATATATAACGTTTATGTACCTGCTTTATGTAGAATGCACAACTTAATGAGAATTAATATGATAAATAATTTGAAATATTTAAATGTCATTATGTTTATGTGTCATACAACTGCAACTTGTTTCCAACTGCACCAACTTATTCGTTATACAACTAAAATGCGTGAAATATGTCATGACTTAAAATAATGGTTTTCAATCAAATGACTCTTCTCAGACACACCATTCGAAGATGGAATCGAGAATGGAGCTTTTGCATACACCGTCGTCTCGATAAGTCTGTACGATGTCGGTGCTTCTGTTGTTTGGCTCGACTCAAGTAGAGTGTGATACCAGTCGAGAGTATTTACGCTGGGGCCCTCGCCACCCAAATCCGGAGGTAGAATATCCTTAGCAATGCACTCGTGTAACGTCGCCAAATTGGTGCCATGCAATTTGAAACGTTCCCGAGTCTTGTCCTTCAGGAAAGGTTTAATGACAGCCAACGCAATATCAACATACCATGGTTGAGCAATAAAGTGAATTGCCTTAAATTTTGCCGGAAAGCAATCCTGAAAAATAGAAATTAAAGAATTCAATTAGTATTTTTAGAATTCCATTTTCAATTCTTTCTATTTAATTTACAGTCTCTCACATACATAGATATACAATTCTTAATTGATTAAAATGAGGTTAAGTTAAGAGTAGTTTTCATGTTCTGTTAAATTGAATAAAGATCAGGCCAACTATTTCCCAGAATTTGTTAGCATTAAGTTCCTACACGTTCACCAGCCGTCCACTTCACGTGGTTGCAATTGTAAGAAATGATTGTTCATTCAAAACAACACAAAGGAAATTGATGTAAACAAACCAAACGGGAAAATTGTGAGATACCACATACAAAACCAAGTTAAAAGATGGTATAGTTGCGGCCACGTAGTCGTTGAGCGAAACATTTCTGAGAGAGGGAGCTTTTGTGTAATCCTGAGTGACAAGGTAATTTTGTGTCCGGAATAAACGTGGAAGCTTTAATTCCAGACGTGCAACCTCGTCGTCCTGCTTTATGGCAAGATAGGCTTAAAGACTTAAAAAATAAAAACACTCGCTACTGTACTATGATGCTACATTGTACGTTGATTGTTCTATGAGAGAAACTTTCGCGCAAGTGCCTACAATAACTGTACCAAGTTTAAACTCATCCGAAAGTACTATGAGCGAACGCATAGAAGACAAACAATTATCCAACACGACTCGCGCGGCATCTATTGTACATTTATATGACTGTCAGAAACTTTTACGCCAGTGGCAACAACAACTATACAATTTTTCAATCAATCGGATTAACGATGCGCGAACGCATATAGAGACGAACACACAAATATTAATTTTTTTAAAAAAAAAATTCGGGTCTTTCTTAAAGTAGACAACGATGAGGTGGTAACAAACACCTTTCAACACACCTAAGTTATCGTTCAATGATTAAGTAATAACACGTTGTAAACGCTGGTATTATATAGAATGTACATACAACATACTTGATAACAAAAAATACTTAAAGTGTTTAAACATATTCTATAGCATAATTCAATAAAACAACTTACTTGCAATCCCTCAATCATCAGTTTCAATACCTTCGGCTGCAGCTGTGCCGATTGCCTCAAAGTGAAATTCGTCCAATCAACAATCACTACAAATCCCAGTGCTTGATTTTGTTTCTCCTCGAGCAATTTATCCAATGTCAGCAGAAATGCTCGGTAGACATCCTCAATAGTGTATTTGGTCGGGTCCCAATTGGCTGTATTAAAAAGAAGGACCTTCCTTCCGCGACGATCTCGTTCCCTTAGAATGCACGGATTTCCATCCCTTAACGCCATTTGTATAGTCTCATCGAAAATATTTAACTTTTGCAGAAGAGCCTTATTGCGCTGTTTGTACGAATGATAATTCACAATAAGTTCAAAAGCTTCATTGCAACGAAATTTGCGCGCATACAGAAATCGATTTAAAAAGTCATCATCTGTACAGCAAGATTTATCCTTCAGAGCAAAGTTCATACTTGCGCCAATCATATCCTTTAGTGTGATTAATGCCTTCCGTCGGTCGCGTGCTTCATTCTTGTTGAATGGCTGCTGTTGTCGACCCAAATACGGAAGGGCTCCGTCCAAATATCGTTTGCTCATCTGAAATTCAAAATATTCTGACATTTTGTCTGAAAAGGAAAATATACAAATTAGTTACCATTTTTTTTTAAACTTATTGTTCTAAAATATTTAAAATATTTTTTTTTAATAAAAGTACGTCTGCTCTTTGTCTTGTTTTCATTTAAAATGAAAATTTGTAAAATTGTGATATAGGTGGGTTAAATCGATAAGCTTTCAAGTGGGCAAGATTGCAAGAGATAAGTTATCAAAGAATTGAATGTATGAAAACAGTAAAAAATGTGCCGGTTCGAAGTATATCTATGAACCATTGACGACTTAGCAAACATTTTCGTCATCAGAAATATTTTCGTCACCATTTGTCCATACAGCTGGTAAAAATGTCTAAAGATCAGTAATGTGTGCGTCACGATTGTAAGAAATTTGTGATTCAGATATTTTTAGCACGTTAAAAGTTATTTTAAAGAAAAATAAATAGAAGATAATTAAGTGGGATATTTTTCTTTTGATTTCGATAGCTAATTATAATATCTTGCGAAAACAACGCATACAAGCTTCTCCAGACACTCGGAAGTTATTCATTTGATTTTTTGACTGAAGCACATAGCAAAGCTATGGAATTCAAAATTTATTCTCGAGGAATAACATGATTTTGGTAAGTATGTTAGAAAAATATTAATTCCCGTGCAGGGACGGCAGAAAAGCGCTTGTCGAAAAGGCGACAAATCAGAGAAATCAATTCAAGTTATTTTCAAAATTCAGGTGAGCCTATAGCGACACATTTAACATCTTGAAACTCTCCCACAAGTATGCATGCAAATATGTTGGATCACCAGTGGCGGCAAAGGAAGACCAAAAGGAATCAATAACATAATCGCAAAAAGAGCCAGGCCTAAAAATTCCTTGATCCCACAAATGAAATAACTCAGCATTTGATTGACCTCATTAAAAAGGTGATCCAAAAGCGAGATGCCTGCCGACGTTTATTCTGGTCAAACCGGCGAACCTCACAGTCGGATCAATAGGTATGCATTACAGTGTTAGAGGGTTATGGTCCATTTAATTCTGATCATAACTTCGCCGTCAAGGAGGAAGAAGTATGTGTTGTCTGTCCATACAAATATTGAGGGAAAGCCGTATTACATGCAATAGTGAAATATGTTGAAAAGTAATAGGTAATCCAATTCGAAGAACAAAGTAAAATAAAAGTTCCGGTTGAATTGTACTGTTCTCGGTACACTCATTTTGTGAAAAGAATTTCGGGAAGTATGTATGTATAAATAAAATCAAAAAAACAGAGCAATTTTTTTTTCGATTCATTACGACTCCACAATTGATAAAAAATATAGATTTATGTATTTATATCCCCCGTTTAGGCGGGCGTCACAATTTTAGGAAAATTGACTTAAAAAAAAAACACTTACAATATAAGTATTGCAAACCAGAAATCGGTTTTTGTATATATTATTTGAAAATCAAGTTATTTCTATGAAGAGTTTTTGAACAAAGTACATACTTTCAAACTCAAAAGTTTGAAGAAAAAAAAAATAAAAAAAAAACAAAATTGTTTAATTATTTTTTTTTTTCAAAATCGTGAAAGCAAGTTCTAATTTGCCTTTTATTTTACATTTTTTAAGAACGCAAAAACCTGATGTATTTATACCTTCAAGTTTTTGAGAAAATTCAAATTTACGAAAACTACTTTTATATAGGGTTAATCTTTTTTGGAGTATTTAGGTGGTTTTACTTTACGGTTAATGAATGAATATTATTAGTCCTAATAAAAATGGATTCTAGGGGTTAAATCCCTTTTGACATAGGCCAGACGACTGGATAGGACATATTCTAAGCGCAGCAACGAAGTTGCGCTACCGTATAGTGACTCCGGAGAGGGAGTTGAAATTCTTTTATCCCGTAAACTGGGGCACTCAGGTACTGTTGATTAAGAAAACTTTTGACATAGGCACCTACCAGACGACTGGACAGGATATATCCTTAGCGGTGTAACGAAGTTCCGTTGCCGTAGAGTGACGAGACTGCTGATACAGGTTCCTGCCCGAAAACTGGATATATGTACATTCGAATACTTAAGTACTAAACATGTAAGAAAAAGAAGATTTTTTTAATAAAAAAATAATTTTCAGTTTTCTTAAAAACTAGGTATAAAAGTATCTGGCTTCTTGCGTTAATAGGAGCAGTGAAAAATAAAAGCCAATCCCATATGTCTATTGCAATTCCTTACTATGAGTAGATTCAGGAAGGGAAGTTGGGCGGCGGTCGCGACTGCACTAGTCACTCTCAACATATCGCAATTGTAATGCGAATTCCCTGACGGTACAACGCTCACCTTGAGGACCATTTGCAGCATTCCTTCTGGAAGAAGTGTTGATTTGTAAACGTTAGAAATAACTTGATTTAAAAATAATGTAAAAGAACAGATTTTTAACTTTCAAAAATGCTATATTTTTTTTTCCAACTGTTGCCTTTTTTTCATTTTAAGTCAATTTTATCAAATTCCCTTAGCCGCCTAAACGGTAGAAAATAGATCGCCTCCTATATTCATAAATGCTTGCATTTTGTTCCTCTACAAAAATTCGTAATTCCTTTATCGTACTCTTGTCGAACAATTCCAAAGGATTTTGTCAATCGCAGTCAATTAAAAAAGTGCGATTGACAAGAATATCAATGAAAATGATATGTTCACAATAGCACACATTGAAAATAGTCAATTATCAATTGTCGATTGACACTCGCAATAGGGGTGTTAGTCGATTAATCCAAAAGAATAATCATGTCTTACTCCTATAAGAAAACGTTTGTACTAGATAAGACAAGTAAAGGGTTTTTCAACAGGGACGCTACAAAAGTAGAGCGACAGGGACAGCAAACGACGCCGAATTTCTTGCCGCTCTTTTGGCATTTCTCTTCAGTAAGGTTTGCCATTTCATCATGGAAAGATATACGAGCCAACAACGAGTCGAAATTATTAAAATTTACTACCGAAATTCGGAGTCAGTGGCCTCAACGTGTTATCTCACGTGGAAACCGTGTTATCTCACGAAATGGTCCAGTCCAGTCGTTAGAATATTTCCTGTGGGGCTACGTCAAGTCTATGGTCTATGCCAACAAGCCAGTGACGATTGATGCACTTCGTACGAATATCGAACGTGAAATTGCAGCAGTATCGGCCGATTCATTTTTGAAAACCGTCGAAAATTGGGTTTAGCGTCTGGACTTCTGCAAGCGTGCCCGTGGTGGCCATGCAAAAAATCGAGTTCCATACATAATGGCATCAAACGTACTTTCACAGGAATAAAGAATTTCATTGATATCCAAAACCGTTTTTGTTTTATTTAAAAAAACTTTTGTAGCGCTCTTATTGAAAAACCCTTTATAAGGAAGCTGGTTACACCATTGTGGCTTGATGTATCATCTTAACAAAATGAACGCGTGCTCCGAAACAGAATGTATGTAGGGTTTGTCCTCCAAGCATATTCACTCTCTTGAACCCCTAAGGTTCAAAAGATCTTTCAGGGAGCAATGTCGGCCAATTGGGCAAGAGTAAAAATAGACTGCATCAAAAAATTCACTCTGTTCGTTTATATCACCCCTATCGTGGAATCCGTCGGATCTGAGATTCACTTCACTTATTCGATTCACGTGAACAGAAAATTGCTATCGTGGGATCCGTCGGATACTCTCCCTTACCGACCACTATCGGTGATTAGGAAATTTAATTGTGACAGCTCATTTCAAACACATTTGTTTTGTAAAAATTAAATTCAGTGAAAATAAAATAAAAACTGCGGATGTCAAATGCATAAATAGATTCGATCCGTTCGTTTTCCACGATTCAGTGAATTTCATTCACTTTACCGACATGTGGATGGTTCACGTCTGCGGATTACACGATGCAAATTGTTCACTATTAGCGGATCGTTCCCCCCGACGGATTCCAAGATAGGGGTGTATGTGACATTAACTTCCACTTTTATTTTATAGTAAAAGCTAAAAAGATGAAAAAAAAATATCAATAATAAGAAAACTACTCGAATTATAAAGAGAAAATGCTTGGAACCAACTTGTATATCGATGCACAAAACTATTTGTATCCATAATGTATTGCTCCTGAGTTCTTAATATCAAATTAAAAACTGGAGAAATAGTTTTTGCATTGTGTAGTGCAGTAAGAGTAAAAGAAGCGAGATATTCGTAACGCAGTACAGCGTTTCACTTACTACTCATGCATAACAGCCAACATTATTTCCCAAAATACTTTTCTGTAGAATTCCAACGGATTGGATTGGAAATCAGACACTGTTTTGAAAGTGTTCCAAGTTCATATATGGTTGTTTAATGGACCGCATATTAGAAGCAAGCTTCTTCTCAATACTACTAAACATATCCCATTCATTCAGTGTCTTTCAGGGAGAAGTCTTGGCAATTAGAGAAGCGTGTATACGAGTATCACTTATCTACAAATCAACACCCATAGAAAACATAGCACAATAGTCAGGCCGCGATTATGGCTGCCGATTTAACCCGACGGCATTGGAAACTATGTGGACAAATAAGAAGCACCGCGTCACTAAGTACATATCAATAAATTGAATAAAGACTGTTACCTATAAACAAATATCGTTTCCATTACTTCTTTCGCTAGCACCAAATGATCTCGGTGACGTCATAGTCCAATTGGACTCAGCTGGCAAACACACCTTGTATTCTTGTACCATGCCCATGGACCGGTGCCAATAACAAATTTTATTTTAACTAAACGTTAAATTTGTTATTGATAAGACCCATGTAGTTTAACTACGCGGCAATAGGTAACAAAACTTATTATACCCGTTCTTAAACTCTGAACGGACAGAACATTACACGACGCTGAAATCTTCGCAACTGATTGAAAATGAAAATCGCATTTTATGCAGGTGTGGCAATGTATTTACTTGTACAGTATGTATGATATTCAAGTTTAAGCAATATAATCGTTTTTTAGGGAAACACATTTCCCCCTTTTTCCATCAATCAATTTGTTCATTTGTAGAAAAACCGTATCCTTGCTGAAAGCAATGGTATTAAGTTGTTGGTAATGGTATCTGTTGTTAAGGTAACACAAATTTATTGTGGTATGAGGATAACGCAATAATGCATGCGAATGTACAATAAATGCTACTCTCGTAAATGTAAGGTAACACACCCCTAACAACAGGGAAAAAATCGTAGTAACAATAGGCATTGCAATGAAATTGTCTAATTACATATCTCCTCATATTTCGGGTAATATTCAGGGAAACTTATTGAGCCTTATTGCGAAGATCAATCGACAGTTGATAATTGACTATTTTCAATGTGTGCTATTGTGAACGAACGATTCTAAAGGATTTTGTCAATCGCAATCAATTAAAAAAATGCGATTGACAAAAATACCAAATGAATCGTTCGTTCACAATAGCACACATTGAAAATAATCAATTATCAATTAGGGATTGATCTTCGCAATAAGGCTCATTATTTGGGAATCATATATCAAGTTTATTCTTGTTTTATGGGCGCAGAACTATATCCGCAACATTTTGTTACGAGAAAAAAGGGCATAGGCAGTGTTGGAAAGTGGCAGGTAATTTGGCAAAAATATCAATCTTGCACTCTCCTTTCTCGTCAGCAGCGAAGTCCACATTCCCGCTTGGCCCAGGCTCGTCAAATACCGCGTGAGTTGTCCCGCGGCAGTTCTTTGCCATGCGTTTATTTCCGTTCGGGGCAGAAGTTTTGGGTGTCATTCTCGTTGATTTTTGTCAGAGTTAGGTACGAATGATTGACAAAAAAATGTTAACTGGCATAAAATGTAGATGTATCATCAAAATATCTAGATTGTACTATCTCGGGCCACCCAAATACTATTTAAATCGAAAAAGTAAACTGATAGACAATTTTTCATCACGTTTTCGCACAATTGCAACTGTATTTCGCGAATTACAGCCCTTATATTGTCTTTAAGGTCATTAAGGTAGAGCTTATGTTGAACATAGCCCCAAAGGAAAAAGTATGGTTTTAAATCGCACGATCTCGGCCGACTATTGAAGTCTACATTTCGAGAAATCACACGTCTATGATTTTTTTTAGCAATACCTATAGTCATTGTTTCACCACCTGTGTGTCGTCGACCTGCTGGAAATAAACTAACACCCCTATTGCGAGTGTCAATCGACAATTGATAATTGACTATTTTCAATGTGTGCTATTGTGAACGAATCATTTTCATTGATATTCTTGTCAATCGCAGTTTTGCAATTGACTGCGATCGACAAAATCCTTTAGAATCGTTCGTTCGCAATAGCACACATTGAAAATAGTCAATTATCAATTGTCGATTGACACTCGCAATAAGGGTTTACGTTCGCAGAACCAAAGTCAGGCTAAAAAAGTCAGTCAACATCGTTCGGTAACGTAATCCATTCACAGTAGGTAGGTACCAGCTTTTTTTTGAACAAATATGTCCCGAAAAAAATTACACTTAACTTTCGCTCGTTGTGAATGGAGGGGTTGTTACACTTTTCCTCCTGTGATTTCGGACCAGCAGATGTGACACTTTTGTTTGTTTACACCCAGGCAAATGGAAATAAAATATAATTTTTATTTTCGAACTACATATTTAAAATAACATCCCCAATGGTGGGAAGATGTTCAGTCTTTTTGTTGAAATAAAACAACGGCGAGACCGAATTCAGAATAATTTCTTTCAGGCGATATTTACGTCACTAAAACGAAGTGGATATCATTTTTTATACGCGATATACCGTGAACGATAAATTGTTCACAAATACTTTATGTTTTTAAAAGCGTTGGAAAAACATATTGTGAACCTTCAAATTTGAAGATAATAAGTTGGAAATTACGTTCTTCGATTTCGGCCTAATTAAAATAACCTACCCATTGCTGGGATGTTAAAAATAATTCGGGACGGAGATTTCCGCCATAGCTTCCATATTTATGTTTCGAAATGTATTATTTTTATATTACAAATTAAAAGTTATTTCCGAGGCTACAAAATCAGCCTCAACCAGTTTTTGACCGGACGCATCTTATAGCCGCTAAAAAATAAAAAAGATTTTGTTCCTTCAGATTACCGATATCTACCACCGAAAAATTAATTTCAAAGTGCATATTGAAGAACACCTATACTCTACGAGGCTACTAGGCAGAAAACCCTCCATTCATTCAAACAAATTTTCGTTCGACAGAAGTCAGCGTTGGACGGAGTGTGTTTATTCATCGGCGTTGTCATCGTAACTAAAAAAAACAAGCTATGAAATAAGCATCAAACAAGATTTGGTACCTTTTTCTGTATGCTTTCTATGTGCTAGCTAACGCCTCTAAGTTCATCGCTAGTGGATACTGTGTGTGCCAGTGCCTGTACTCAGAATTTGTTTTTCGGGAAATGTGCTATTGAACGTTGTCAAATGTACCTACCTTCATAAATGTTGGTGTGCAGCAGGTTTTCAGCAATTTAACGTATATATTTGTTAATCATAAGAATCAAGAAGGAATGTCAACCAAGGTGTCTTGCGTTCAACAGTTCAATGCCTAGAACATGCATTCCATGTTATTCTCTGCATTCTGCAGCACGCTTTCGAATTTATAATTAACAAAATGCTTACTTAACCCTACAAAAATCTACGGAGCACAGTTTAGTTTAGATAAGTGGTCCCGTTCTTTTAAATAGACTAAAAATGTATGCTTCACACTATATTTGTGTAATCTTTCCGTCATTCAAAGCCAAACCATCTGAGGAAAGCCGAAAAAAGTTTAAACGAACCAGTGCAATGCCCACATTAATCGTGTCGAATTCTTCTATGACCAAAAGTTGAGGTAAAAATACTACAAAGTCCTACGGGTATAGCAACTTTTGATCATTTGTTAAAAACATCAAGAATTCGGCTTCATCATCTATCCCGACACTCATTTACAATGACGTTCCAGCTGTCAGTTCTATAGATAAAGCTAATCTGCTTGCTGTTCACTTTGCAGTCAACGCTTCCAGATTTTGCTTTGTCTCCCCCTGTACTCGAGTGCGTAGAATACTCCATGGGACCAATCCACTTCCGAACTCGTACAGTGGCTAGAGTATTTCAAGACCTTGACGTTCACAAATCCGCTGGTCCAGATGGTATTTCCCCTATCGTACTGAAAAGGATTGCGCAAACTTTTCTATATCTATCCTTTTCTTCAGGGAAGATGCAAAACAGCATTTGCCCAGCCTGTCCCCAAAAAGGCCAATCTTCACAGACCAATTGCAATAACTTCCCTTCTTTATAAGGTCATGGAAACGCTGATAAACCGTCAGCTCATGAAATATCGCAGTAACAGGTCCACTTGTGATTTGAGTGGAACCAATCTCTTCACCAAGGTGGTGAAAGTAAGATCGTTGCGCTTGATATTTCAATGGCAATTGACAGAGTTTGGCACCCTCTCCTGTCGAAAATGCGTGCATTTGGAATCCATAGTACCTTCTTCAATGGATTCGAAATTACATTTCGGACCGTGCAATTCAAGTTGTTTTGGACGGTTTCAAGCAACTCACTAAATAATAAACTCTCTATAATAGACTCTCTTTCTCATTTGTATACCATATTCTAAGGGTACCTATATTAATTTTGACGCATAGTTTGTAACATACCTTAATATTGCCCGTAGACCCCTAAAAGTTACTATATTTATGATAAGCATCGATAATGTCGATCTAGACATGTCCGTCCGTCTGTCGGCAAAAATTAGGCCTTTAAACTGGGCCTAGAGAGCTGAAATTTTAACCATATACTATCTAGGGTCCCGAAATAATCAAGTTTACGAATTTTGAAATCCGCCCACAGACGCCCACAAACTCAAAAAAACAAATTTTTCGAAAAAATCGAATTTTAAGGTAGAAAGATGAAATTTTTGTATATATAATCTATGACTCCTAAAACTGCTCGGGAGATAACATTTTCAAAATCCGCCCACTGACACGCCCACAATTAAATAAAACAATTTTATTGACAAACCAATATTTGAGCTAGGTAGCTGAAATTTATAATATATACATACTCTCTAGGGGCCCTTTATGCTCATGTGTTAATTTGTTTTAAATCCGCTTACTGACACGCCCACAATTAAATAAAATAATTTTATTGAAAAACCAAAGTTTGAGCTAGGGAGGGTTTTTTTTTACAAAAGCTTCGTTTTTTTCGATAAAATCCTTTAAATATTATAGAACAAAATATGTAGAGCGTTCTTAACAATTCAACCATACTTATAATTTTGTCACGCCCACTTATGAGCGATAGGAATAAGAATAGGGTATCCAACAGTTCGCCCAAGCGGGCTGTAGCCCGTCCCTATGTTTATAAATGATTTCCTGTCTATTGCCTTTAATTCAATCCACTCCTTTGCCGATGACAGTACCCTCAAATTCTCATTATCGTTTCTTGGTTCACGCCCTCCATCTTCGGGTGTGGAACTGGTATGGTATTTAATGCATCCAAAACGCAATGTTGTCTTCTGTCATTAAAGCAAAACCCTAGGTTAGGTTAGGTTAGGTGGCTATGGGCAGAAGCCGACACACTTAGACCAATTTAAGTCCATTGTGATACCACGTATGTATTATCCTCCTCAACTCTGTAGAAGGGACTGGCCAACGTCACGCGGTTGTTCTCAAACGGTTCCAATCTACGTACTAACCGCGCCCAACATCGTTTAATTGCGGTGATCTGACGAGAACAGATTAACTCAACGTGGTATGGTCGTTGGTTCAGCAAAACCCTAACACCACGACATTGTCCACGAATGGCACTTGCATCGTTGAAACTGAACGACTTTTCATTCTCGGTATGTGTGTTAATGATAACTTAAGTTGGAATGACCACATATTCGAAGTCGCCAAGAACGCTGCGAAATGCCTAGGCTTAAGGAAGCGGTGCAATAAATATTTCACTCCCTCTGATCTGCCTACTATTTATAAGGCGTTTATCCGCCCAACACTTGAGAACAATGCCCATATCTGGTCTGGTGCACCAATTACTTATTTGGACCTACATTGGTGACTGTAACATCGCGAGATGGCTTGACTTACTTAGTCATCGTCGCAATGTCTCTCGTTATTTTATCGTTATTTCCACCATAAGTGCTCAAGCGAAACAGCCAGTTGGATTCCATCCCTAGAACATTTCAACCGCAATACCCGCTGTGCAAGGAATGCGCATCAGTATACCCTTAAGCCTGTATCCGGACGTACAATGAAATACCTACAAGAAATCTTTCTTTAGCCGTACAACACGAATGTGGAATGCTCCTCCCCGCTCCATTTTTCCTACACAAACATTCCAAACCAATGTGCATCGGCAACTCTCCCTATCTTCTAACCCTAATTTCCTTAACGCCCGCGATGTGTAGCTATTATATTATAAGGGTATTCAAAAATCCATTTACATTTATGTACCCATTGAATCACAATTGATTGATGACCCACAAAACATACTCGTACCTCCATCAGTTAAAAAGGCTTTGCTTATGTTTATCTATTTTTGTAAACTCAAGCATTTCTGATAAGACCAGCAGAACCAGCACAAAACAACGAAACATCGGATAAAATTTCTTCAACGGCTTCCACTGAAATTGTTATCTTTTGGGTGTTTTTTTTTGTTGACAGTTTATATATAAGCGAAAAAAAAGACAACGTGCAGGTACGGCTTCAACCACATTCAGCAAGCAGATGTAAAATAATCAAGTTCAACCCCTCACAACTTCAGAGTTCAATGCACTGACCTGGGTTTCAAGACAAGACCCTTTGTCAGTGCGGTTAAAGGAACCTGTTAAAAGTGCGAGGTGGACTTCACTTTATATCATGTGATTGCACAAATATTACTGACATTCGGAACTGTTATATAATAAGTATTAATACATTTTCCGTAAAGCTGTGGATTTGTGAGTGAAGTCTTGACCGACGCACATACAGGCAGACAGCTGTCGGCCGCAAGGTGATGGAAGCTCATGCACATCAATTTTTTAATTCATGCAAATGAGTAAATGTTCGCCCATCAAACGACGCTCATTTTGTTACGTACGCGTCCAATTTAATAGCGCTGCTGTTTCTGCAGTATAAGATATAAGTCCTTTTTGCGTCCGCTCTCATATAACCAATATTAACAACAACAAATGAGGTATAAAAAGAGAAAGAATTTCTTAAACAATTTACAATACTGCATTTTTTCTTCAAATGTTTTAACAATTTGTTCAAATAATAAAAAAAAAACAGTTCCCGCATTGGAACCTTCATACAGTAGGTTTTAAAAAAAATGCCCGATCAATGGGGTCTATTTATGTTCATACACTGGCGATCACAAGGATGAGGACATACATTTTGGAATCGATTTTGAGTCTATACTTGTTGGAAATTTTATACCCAGAAACTTTTACTACCTGTCAACAGGTACATATTTTCCCAACAGTAAGTCATAAAATTAAAGGATAAATAAGAAACGACCGGTGGAATTTCGCAAGATCAAACAATGAACTACTTGAAAAGCATATAAAAAGATGCGCACTAGGATAAGGCCGATGCGAATATTTCGTTGCAGGAGTTCACATCTGCGATTTTTTTCAAAGTTTTGTTAAGAATATTTAAAAAAGCGTTGAAAATAAATGTTTTTAGTTAAAAAAAAATGGGTTCCGGAAAGACTTTAACAGCGACAGAAAGAGGAAAAGTTGATGCTTTCAAGGAGGACTCGTAGGCCGAGAAATTGCAAGAAGGCTAAATAGAAGTAAGACAGTTATATTGCGGATCCACAACACTATGGGAAAAATGAAAGAGGACGCACGGCAGAAGCAACAACATTACGAGAAAAGCGGAACGGCTTGCCTCAAATTCTACTCTACCAGTGACTAAAATAAGGGCCAACAGCGGAGTATCAGCCAGAATAGCAACGGTCCGAAGGGTAATACGAAAAAGTGGTACTATACAGAGAAGAAAACTTAAAAAGAAACTTGTTTTGAGGCAAGTACACAAGGAGCATCGAATGAATTTTGGCAGGTGGCAATGGTGCGATGGTAGTGTATTCACTAAGTGATTGGCAGGTCGTGCGTTCGAATCCAGGGCCATGATTTTTATAAATTGAACACACACAACAAAAACAAATCTCCCTAAAGCTGTGGAGAAAAAAATCCCATCGCACCTAACTTCTTTCCTATCCTTCTATTCTTTCATACAGTAAGTAGCACCCAAAAACAGGCAATGAATCATTTGCTGGGAGCTACTTGCAGCAACAAACAAAATGCCTGCGCTGTGGTTTTCCCATTGTAAGGGTACTGTGTCACTACAGAAACATAGGGACGGGCTACAGCCCGCTTGGGCGAACTGTTGGATACCCTATTCTTATTCCTATCCCTCAAAAGTGGGCGTGACAAAAGTCTAAGTATGGTTGAATTGTTAAGAACGCTCTACATATTTTGTTATATAACATTTAAAGGATTTTATCAAAAAAAAAACGCTCCCTAGCTCAAACTTGGGTGTTTCAATAAAATTGTTTTATTTAATTGTGGGCGTGTCAGTAGGCGGATTTAAAAAAAATTAACACATGAGAATAAAGGGCCCCTAGAGAGTACATATTATAAATTTCAGTTCCCTAGCTCAAACTTTGAATTTTCAAAAAAAAAAAGTTAATTGTGGGCGTGTCAGTGGGCGGATTTTGAAAATATTTACACATGAGCATAAAGGGCCCCCTAGAGAGTATATATCATAAATTTCAGCTCCCTAGCTCAAACTTTGGATTTTCAAAAATTAATATACCCTTAGAATAGGGTATAAAAAAAATATTTTAATTATTTGTGGGCGTGTTAGTGGGCGGATTTTGAAAATCTTTTATCCTGAGCAGTTTTAGGAGTCATAGATCGTATATAAAAAATTTCAGCTTTCTAGCTCAAAATTCGATTTTTTCCAAAATTTTGTTTTTTTTGAGTTTGTGGGCGTGTCTGTGGGCGGATTTCAAAAATTCGTAAACTTGATTATTTCGGGACCCTAGAAAGTATATGGTTAAAATTTCAGCTCTCTAGGTCCAGTTTAAAGGCCTAATTTTTGCCGACGGACGGACGGACGGACATGGCTAGATCGACATTACTATCGATGCTGATCATAAATATAGTAACTTTTAGGGGTCTACGGGCAATATTGAGGAATGTTACAAACTATGCGTCAAAATTAATATACCCTTAGAATAGGGTATAAAAAAGAAATCTCTTAAGCGAAAAAAAGGAGAACATGTCGCTTGGAGCAGTGAATAGAAACGCGTTGTCTTTTTGGATGAAAAAAGTTTAACCGTGACGGCCTCGATGGTTACAACTTTTATTTGCATCATCTAAGAAAGGAGGAGCTTATTTTGGCAAGACATCACACCCATACATATGGTGTAATGGTGTGGGGAGCTATTACCCACTATGGCACAATCGAGTTGGAGTGTTTGTAAACAACAATGAACGGAAACAACTACAAATGTTTGCTGTAACTGTCATTTCCAAAAAAAACATTTTCGGACCCCTGTCTTGGATATTCTAACAATAATCCACACTTCCAGGGTTGTTAGAAGTTGAATTCAATCAGAAGACGGGGAACTATTGCGATGGGCGCCTTATTCACCGGACTTAAACATAATTGAAAATATTTGGACATGGTTATCTCGTAAAGTGTATGAAGGCGGCAGACAATTTGAAGACAAGGACACTTTATTCGAAGCTATTCGTGATGCCTGTGCCCAAATTTCTTTTAAATATTGAAAAATACTGTGTGATTCTATTCCAAACCGTTTTTCATACAAAAATATAATAAATAAATGTTTTAAAACCATAAAATGTAAACATTTTATTCATTTTTTCCTTTCTTTCGAATATTTTGCATGTGGCCTCATCCTAGTGCACATCTTTTTATACACTTTTCAAGTAGTTCATTGTTTGATCTTGGGAAATTCCAGCGGTCATCTCTTATTTACCCTTGAATTTTATGAGTTACTGTTTTGAAAATATGTACCTGTTCACAGGTAGGTAAAGTTTCCGGGTATACAATTTCCAATAGGTATAAAGACTGAAAATCGATTGCAAAATGTATGACCTCACCCTTGTGATCGCCAGTGTACCTCCATTTCGTTTACGAGATCGATGCATTTCAAATTGGCACTGAGAAGTGTAGAAATGAGTACGTTCAAGTTCCAAGGCAACTCGGAGCCCACTGCTAGCCAACCCCTCTTTGATTTGCCGAATGATAGTCACATGGGGTATTCGATCAATCAGGGAGGGTAAACTAGTAGCACTAGTAGGCAACTCGAAGTTGCACAAAAAATGAAGGTGCTCTATAATATGAGTATCACAGTTATTGATAGAAATTGTGGAAGAGGAGATCTGATTGATTGATTAGGTTAGGTTGAATTAGATCTGAGTGAAGGTTATGTAGTTGGTGGCTAATGATATGGACTTAAAAGTCAGATGTTTTCCAAAATTTTAGCTCTGGCAAGCACCCATCATGCGTACTGTCCTGAAAGCCAGAATAATTGTCATGGTTGCATTTCACTCCATCATTTAATATACCCACATCTGACATCAAAGGCTCATTCATTTAGGGCCAAACTCCACCAACCGTTCGTGATTTCGAAGTTATATTTTTTTCTTTGCATGAAACTGTCTTACAGTTTTACACCGATTTTTAAAAAATTTAAGAAGCTGCTAATTTTTCATCGGACCCAGATTTTTTGAGTAGAAAGGCAGTTGCCTTGCAACTGAGCATTTAAAATAAAGGTATTTATTGAAATACTCAGGATAACTTCTGTTATTCAATAGCACGCCAAACTAACATTCTTGTTCTCAATAGGCTTTTCAAGAGTCGGATATATCCAAAGAGTTTACCTCTCGTAATTTCACACTCGAAGGGTGCTTGAGGTGTCTCTAGACAGCCTTATGAGGTATAAAACGGCCCATCTATACATTATTTCTAATCTTATAAAGATACTTCAACTATACTTCGAAGAGTTGCGAAAGACTCACAAGGAAACTATTAGTGTTTTATAAGAGTAAATTACCTACTGTCAGAAAGAGAGAAACATATGTAATGTAATTATATTCCGAGCGATTTTTTATTTCGTAGCAAGGGGTATTTTTATCCGAAATTGTTAATGGGGATAATAATAATGGACTTCCTAAATACGTTTCAAAATTTAACATACTTTATGAATTATTATTTAATACATAAAGGGTTAACATTCGTACTTTTCTTATGCCCTATTCTAAGGATATTACATTATGTTGACTCAAAATTTGTAAACATACGTAATACTGTTCGTAGACCAACAAAAGTTACTATATTTGTGATCAGCAGCGATAGTAATGTCCGTGCGTCTCAAAAATCAAATTTATTCAAAATTCGAGCTAGAAAGCTAATATCTGAAATCTCTAGAAGCCCGCAATGCTCAAGTGTAGATTTTTTAAATCCGCCTACGAGTTTTATATAACTGAGCGCAGGGATAGTAATTCTTAGGTACGTATCTACGACCAATATTAATGCATGTTATAAGCCTTGTATCGACATATAAAAATTAATATACCCTAAGAATAGGGTTTATACCATTCTATTTTAAAGCTATTGAAAACCCAACTAATGGATGATTACAAAATAATCATTCTCCTTCTTTAACAAGGGCATATCCATAAAGTTGCTCCTATCTAGGTCAAATTTTGGTGCAGGCATCTTCGGTGAGACTCTGCCTGGACTTAAGTGAATCGTTCAGAATCAGCGATGAATGCATCGTGTTTCAGGCAGAGAAACCTGCGATCACTCAGGCTGCTAACGAGGTGAAGCGGCGCAAAATATCCGACAAACACATCACCATATACTCTGACAGCTAAGTGGCTATAAATGCCATGGAGTCAGCAGAGTCAAATCAAGGGTGGGACGAGATATCAACCGTCAACACGGCAACCATAATGATGGACAGGGGCAAGGACAGCTAAAGTAACGAGGAAGCCGATAAACTGGCAAGATACGGATCGGAGATGAATGTATCTCTGGCCCTAAAGTCCATAAGAACTCCGCTGAGCACACTAGCACCGAAAGTCGACGTTGAATCCATGTGTATAACGGACCCACGCTGGACGAACCTCGAAACATGCAGGCACACAAGAGAGCTCTGGCCAGCGGTAAGCAAAAGGATTTCTTAGACCACGATATGGCCGACTGCAAAGATATTCGCCACAATGACGGGAGTCCTCACAGGAGACTATGTAGTGGGCCTACACGCGGAGCGGCTGGGCATGGGCATACTGCACAACGATTATAGCAGGAGATGCAGGGACGTTTAAGAAATATAATCTATTCGCCACCTATACTATGCGAATGCTCTACTATAGAACTGTCAGATTTAATTTTCTTGGCAGCTACTTCTTTAAGGAGCTGGAGGAACTGGTGGACATAGAGCTGAGGCAACTCCTGAGATTGCATAAATAAACCTGTTAAACAGCGGTTTCGTTTCGTTTTTCTTTTCAGGTCTCCAAACCTCACGAATCCTAAAATGACACAATGAATGAATAAGTGAGCCGTGACATCCGTCACAAGGGATGAAAATCAGTTTGACATTTATTTATTTTTAATTTATTTATTATTTTATTTTGTAATGCCTATACGCTTAAAAACATTTGTTCTCAATAATTATTTCTGAAGTTTATATAAAAAGATTTGTTTTTAATCGAGTACTTGATTTTTGTTTATAAAAAGATGAAAACAAAAATCGAAAAAGAAAATACATAATGTAATTGAATTTTTATTGGAAGATGCTGCAGATTAAATTATGTGGGTTAAAGGCATGAAGAAAAAAATATGAAAAAAACGTAGCATGTTTATTTTTAGATAATGGGTCAAGTGATGACGAAGTTGCTATCGACGAAATCCTTTAGGAGCTAAGCGAGGATATTCTATTGGTTAGGGAATCTCGTCGTGGTTCTACCAGCACTGTACCAGAAGCCATTGATTGATGTGATAATATTTAAGCTACGATTTAAGCTGGGAACGAAAATAAGTTAATTTGCACATTTGCTTTCCTTGATATGTTTGATGCAGAATTTCAAAACGACATGCCTATAAGCAATTTTCAATTGAACTCCAACTGGCTATAGCTATTGTGTTCTACCGTTTGGGTTCTTTCTTACTTACTTACTTATTTAACGGGTTCCCGACAGGTGAAGAGTCTCTGCCTGAGACACTATACCCTCCCTCTGCAAACCCCGCTACTTCCAGTTCTCCAGGCGAAGAGCTCTGATACCTGCGATGGATTGTTCTTTAAAACGGAGGTTCGGTCTTCCTTGACTTCTCGAAACTGGGGGCTCAATGTGGCCGAGCCAATGTTGTCGACGTGATTTAGCTTTTCGGACTACATTCACATCTTGGTAAATCTGCTAGGTAGATGAGCTCCTTAACAAACTCGAGCCCCTGAAGATGAATGCTGTCATATGATTTAAAGTCGATGAAAAGGGGGTGGGTCTCGACTTAAAATTCATTGCTCTTTTCCAGGATTAGGGTGACGATTTGGTCTATTGTCGATCTGCTGGGCCGGAAGCCACACTGGTACGTGCCGATTCGTGTGTTGCAGAACGGCTTGAGACGTTCACAAGGTACGTTGAATAGAATCTTATATGCGACAATTAGAAGGGATATGCCTCGATAGTTATTGCAAGACATAGGATCGCCTTTTTTGAAGATGGGGCATTCATCGGGCATGCTTTCTTCCACCCATACTTGGTTGACGATTAGGTGTATACGCCCTACCAAAACATCACCTACGTATTTGGATAGCTCCGCTGGTAAGCCATCACAGCCGGCGGCCCCATGATTCTTTATCTTTCTTATAGCTAAGCCAAACTCTTCTATACTGGGTGGTGAAATCTGTTCTTCATTGACAGATTGTGGGTTCTCTTCTTGCCATATCAATCTCTCTACATCATGCCCATTTAGCAGTTGTTAGAATTGCTGCTTAAATATTTACTATTCCCTGCACTTCGGTGAGTAGGTTTCCGTCGCTGTTTCGAAGAGCCTGCGTTAAGGTCTTGGAGCCAGAAGCCAGTTGCTTCACTTTCTTGTAAAATCTCCGGATGTTGTTTCGATCGTGAGACTTTTCGATTTGGGTTCATCTGGCGAAAATGCTGCAGTTAGAAAAACAACAAGAATTTTTTGAGTTCGAGATGGAGGTACATAGGTTAGGTTAGGTTTATGTGGCTGTCGGCAGAAGCCGAAACACTTGACCAATTTAGGTCCATTGTGATACCACGTATATTATCTACCTCAACTCTGTAGATGGCAATGGCCAACGACACGCGGTTGTTCTCAAACGGTCCCCATCTACGTACCTACCGCGCCCAACGTCGTTGAATTGCGTACATACGAGTAAATTGAGCAAAACAAGCAAATCGAATTTTTCAAGTTCTTATTTCATGGAGGTTTATTTCAATTTGTATTTTGGTCAAGCAGAAATTGAAAACTTGTTATTTCTGCGATAGCATCAAAGTAAAACATAATGTTGCATGTTTGCTCAAACTGTGACATTCAGCATCAATTCGTCAACTTGCAGCGCCATCTCTATTCGAGAGCCATATAAGATAATCGATATTTGGCAGCATTTGAAAAGCAGTTTGAATAGCTATGGAATAACTAGTACATCTGTTGGTTTTGAACCTTCTGAACTCAACGAATCTGGAAATTTCAAGAGGTGTCACTAGGAGATATAAATAGGTGTCGCAGGAGCACCCAAGACATTCTAGTTTTGAACCGCGATTAAGAAGTGCGATAGATGACAGTAGTGAAAAGTATAGAGAAAAAGTGGAAGTATTGAACAAGAGAAAAGTGATTGTTTATTTAAAGTGATTAATTGTGAAAGTGAATTGTTGGATTAAATAAGTAAATTATTAGAATAACAATCAAGAAGTAAAAGACATTTAAAGAGAACTAATAAGGATTAATTAAATAGAAATACGTTTTATCTTTTCGAATCCTAGCCTGGATGTAACAATAATAAACTTGATAAATTCACATAAATTCACAAACGAATAAGAGCTGACATTGAGCACAAGCACACTTTTACTCTGTTGTATTTTTCACTTGCAATAGGGTTGTGGTATAGATAAAGACTAAAGCTGTTGAATAATTTTAGTTTGAATATTTGTTGTTGTAGTGCAAGCAAATTTCGCAATTTTGCTATGATACCTACTAGACCAGTTGCATCGGATCGTGAATACCCCTATTGTTCTTAGACTCACGGTCGTGGTCCTTGGGATTAAATCCAAATCTAGCGATGATATGTTACATTTTAAATACGGATAAGCGGGAAAGTTTCATTAAATCTCATATGCGCGGCTGCCCAAGGGATTGAATTATTTATGGCGAATACACAAACCCATTTCCGAAACGTCACTCTTGTCTTCACATTCAATTAAAAATATACAAAATGAAGATGAAGCTAATCCCCGTGAAGCAGATAACCCAGACGCATCTTTCCTCACTTTTACAGCGGCTATGATTCATCTGAATTGGTAATCAACTTACACATCGCAGCAGCTGCAGGCTGCAGGTTGATGTTGGCAGCGAGTCTGTGATAAATTACCTAATGACTTATGGCTATGGCATCACAAATCTGTGAACCAAAAGCAGCAAGAAAAACCTGCTTTTATTTGTTGTACAATAAAGCCAATCGATTTGAAGCTTCGCGATCACGAGATACCGCAAACTGTGAGGTACCATGAGAGTTCGCGCCACATTTGTGGTTTCCGTTCCGAATAAAAGCTACTCAAATCAGTTGCAATAAATAAATAGGAACATTTGCGGCATTGATGCATATTATGCGCCACACGGATTGTATTCCGTCAATCTACTCTCAACAAAATGATTTAAGCCGCCTTGAAAACCGATGCAAAAACTTTCTGGTAGTCGACACTGATTGAGATAGAATTCGATCGGCATAATGTGTATGTTCGGCTATGTGTAACTCTACTACGAAACGATTGCAATGCCATGCCAATACCTTATCTTATAGCAAGTTGCTGTTCTCCTCCACGCATGTTACATTGAACTTGATTTGTTCGTCCGCCATCCGGTAATATGCTGTTTCAATGGCCAGCCTCAGCCATCAGCTTGAGTGTTGTTTTTATTCGTTGATTCCGTTCTTTCTTATGGTACTCCAGTGAACGGCGGCTAAGGAGCCGTACTATATTAACCGGTAAGTTTACTGTAGGCGTCTCAAAGACATTAATGTATCTGCTACCACAAGAAAATATAAAAAAAACCAGGCACACTGGAGTATTTGCAGTGCTTTATTCATATCCACCCACTTTTATGGTACGTAAGTAAATATATTTTCCGCCTTTGCTTGTTTCACGAAAGGGTATTGACTGATAAAGAACGGAATAAGGAATATCTCCATATAATTCCGGTTGAGGTTTCTACCTACTTATATGGCTGCATGTACTTCCTTTGAGGTGCAACTATTTGTGGGCTGACTGAATGCAATAAAATAAGCTCAATGTAGTATAACAGCTGTTTGAAAGGAATACTGCCGATGTGGCTTATAACGACAGTTAAGATACGGCGCAATTGTGGTCGCGGTCTTCCAAAAAAATAATAAACAACTACTCACAGGCATTTTATACACGTTTCGAACTGTTTAAATGGTTTTGTTCTTACACAGACAATTGAAATGAACAGATATTTCATTATGCGTATAAAGTTAAACATGCAAAAAAGCTCTCTAAATAGGTAAAGAGAAAGATATTAAAATCCCGCTGAAATTTCGAACTCAAACTTGATATTTGGTAATACTATCACTATATAAAAGTTCTAAAATGTCTCCCACAGTTCCGTTCGTCTGTCATCGGTGCATCTACATCCATCTACGTCTACGGTCCTGATGGTCCACCATTTGTTCGGTTCCGTAGTGGAACATCTTGTAAGCTTTTGTCCTAAGGTCTAGGAAACGCCCCCGATTTCCGGTGTTTCGCCTTTTGGTTTCTTGAACACACATGATATCCACTCGCTTTCTATAACCATCATCAAGCTCGTACCTACGACCACTCATACTTCTCACGTCCCAACTCGCGACCCTTAGCGAATAGCTCTGACCCGCTGCCCGTCCCAGGATTAGTACCATGATTAGAAGTGCTTAGCGGGGCATTTTCTATAAGCGCTCATTTCAACACATGTTAAGGTCATCTGATAGAAGAGCTGTCACAATAGCCGTGTTTCGGTGCTAAGTGTATACCCAGCTCAACATAATTTTATACGTAAACAATAACAAAAAGGAGTACTGAAGATAAAGAGGTCAGCAGCCGAGGACTGAGACGAAGTGAACATAGAGTGTTGATGCCATGAAGCGAAGGTGGTGTTATGCAGAGATAGTGGATGTGTTCGTCGATTAAACAAAAAAATCCTCAATTCAAAGAAAATTATGCGAAAAAAATTTAAAAAAAAAAAAAAATTAGCAAAAATAAGCATCCGTTTTTTTCCTTGCTGTCAAACACAAAGAACTTAACAGTACTTTTAGGGCGAAAGGCTTTATGTTTAGTGTTATTTTTTAGCTTAAAAAGCCCGCAAAGGCACAGTAAGCTAGTTAACATTCGAGTTTTTCTGATTTTTTTGTCTAGCCTTTCCCATGATAGTAAAGTATTTATGAAGTATATAAAGGTCAAAGGATTGGGTGTCAGTTCTGAAAGACGGACTGTTCGCTTTGGAATGCTGGCAAATATTTTAAAAGAATGACTGGATAACAACTCGTGGGAGCAAAACTCAATCTCTTATCCTGTCTTCATGATATAGCAGGAGAGAAGCAACTCAATATCTCGGAAACAAGATTTGACGTAGTTACATACATATTTGATCAGTCCGACTAATTTCACTTTTACACCAAGTAGAGGCATGACCATATCGGGCCATCGCACTCGGGATACAGACCATTTCTAGAGGCATAAAACCGGTATCATACCATACTCCGAGCGCGGACGGGAGAATTTGTGCCACTGGAAAAAATGTTTACCCCTTGTCTTTGTGGTAGCTCACAAAACGCCTTTGAAAGTGGAATAATATTTTTAGTTTTCTACCTGTCTGTCAGTGTCAAATTTTTACGCGCGCGAATGTGCAGTGAAAATCGAGGCGAATTAAATTTCAATTATAGCGAAATTAGCGACTTTTGTGAAGTGGAGAAGTTTTATTTTCGTTATTTGTACCATCGGAATTGTTTCAAAAATAACTTCTTTAAAGAAACTTGCATGGTTGATGATAAATAACGATTAATAAAAAGTAAAAAATTGTTTTATAGTGAGCTGTCACTTTGCAGAACTGTCAGTTGACAGTACCTAAACACTTAGCAAGAAGCTACATGGGCTGTGTTTTAAGCGAGTGTTAGATGTGTCAAATTGCATCTCGTTAATACAAAAATGCCAGAACAGTGTAGTCATTGCAAAACGACAATTAGAGGGGAGTCCGGCCTAAAATGCCAAGGCGTTTGTGGAAAACAATATCATTCCACAGCAAAGTGTTGTGGGCTGGATCAATATACGGTGGGCATTCTTGAGTCTAATAGCATGGTCAGATTCGTCTGCGATGACTGCATGCAGTATATCCAGAACGTTGACGATGCTATCAAGGACATGCAACAAAATATGAAAATGAATAGCGATTATTTGAAGCAGTATAAAGCCGGTTTTGAAGAGTCCTTGAAAGAGAATGAGGATGAAATAAAAAAACTATTGGAAGCCATAGAAGCAAGATACATGGAAAGATTGCGAAGTATGAAAGTTGCACAAGAGAACCAGATTAAAAAGATGTGTGAATATATGGAGAATTACAAAACTGAAAGTGTTAAAATATTTGTGGACTTTAAAGAAATCGTTGGCAAAATGGAAAAAAAGTTGGATAATGCTCAAAGTGAAAAAAATGGTGATTTAATTGACAATACGGTAAAAAGTGAGATGGAAAAACAAAATCAAAATATTGAAAGAATTTTAGTAGGAATGAAGAAATTAAGTAATGAAAAAAAAGAGGTAATCAGTGAAATTAAAAAAGTCAATAATAAAAATAATAAGCAATCATATGCGGAATCTGTAAAAAATGAGCCGCCGGTAATAGTTAGGCCAAAAGTATCGCAAGATAATAAAAAAACAAAAGAGGATATTAAAAATAAAATAAATCCAGCCTCATTGGCAGTGAAAGTGAGTGGGGATTGAATAAAAAGGACGGAATGGTCATTATAAATTGTGAGGACAATCAATCCAGACAGGTTTTGGAAAGAGAGGCTAAACAAAAACTAGGAAATGAATATGAAGTATCAGTACCTGAATTAAAAAAACCATGTGTGACTGTGAGCGGTATGAGTGATCAATGGGAAAAAGAAACCTTGGAGGCAGCGATTAAAAATCAAAATAATATTGTTAGAGATGTAAATTGTGTAAAGATATTAAGTGTGAAAAAGAATAACATTATAAGTTACAAAGCTATATTAGAGTTGGGCAAAGAGGACTATAAGAAAATTATGGAGAGAGGAAGACTGAATATAGGATGGGACAGATGTTTTGTGTATGACTACGTGTCGATAAGACGGTGTTATAATTGTTGGGGTTACAACCACAAGGCTGTGAACTGCAAGAACATGATTGTGTGTGCAAAATGCGGTGAGAACCATGAGACCAGAGGCTGTGATAAAACGATCTTAAAGTGCAATAATTGTGTGATAGCGAATACAAATTTAGGTTTAAGTCTTGATGTTAGTCATGACTGTCGAAGCTATAAATGTGAAGTGTTCGTCAAAAAACTAGAAGTCCAAAAAAATCGTGTAGGATATTAGCAACCAACAATAATTCGTGTTATTTATTTAAATGTCGAGGGCTTAATAAACAACCTTGATGAGGTGCAAGAACTTATAATTGGAGAAAAATGTGATATAGTGGTGATGTCAGAAACGCATGTTACAAAAGATATTTTGGACAAGGAAATGTCGGTCCCGAATTATAATATGGAGAGGTGTAACAGCATATCAAGTCGAACAGGTGGTGTTATAATTTATACAAAATATGGACTACAGACGGAGAATTTAAAAAACTATTCAAAAAATATGGACATATGGTGGCTGGTAAACTCGGTTAGCGTCGGTTCTTTTACGTTAAATGTGGTGGGTGTTTATAGATCCCCAAGTTCATCGAAAAAAACATTTTGTGAAGAATTTTCTGTCCTAATGGAGGAATTGGCAGATTTAAAGACCGATTTTGTGGTTCTGGGGGACTTTAACATCGACTGGCTTAAAGTAAGAGACACTTATAGGAGAAATATGTGTAAAATTATTAGGGATAACGAGTGTAAACAAATAATTGATTCACCAACCAGAATAACAGCGGAATCTCGAACTTTAATTGACTATGTTATCACAAACGCTAGAAACTTGGAAGCAAAAATAGACAGCGAGTTAACGATAAGTGACCATCAAACAATAAGTGTCATTATAAATACTAAAGCTAAAAGGAAGAGCGAAGTGATGGGAAAATGGGTGAAGGTTGTCAACACCAAAAACAGTTCATTCCAAAGTTCTCTAATAAATAGCAGATTAAGATGCATTAACGATTATATGGACGCTAGTGCAATGGGTGAAGCATTTCGTGAAGGCATAAATGAAGTGGTTGAAAAGTTTACATGTATGAAATTTAAGAAGTTTTCTGTTAATAAATGGTTCGGTAGATCACTCGAAGAACTAAAAAGAAGAAAAATCGTGTTTTATAAAAGGGCATTGTTTACTAATGCAGTGAATGACTGGTTAGAGTATAGATTCACTAGAAATGAATACAAAACTGAAATAAAGAAGTGCAAAAGTAAATTTATTAAATTAAAAATCGAAAACTCAAGAAATCAAAAAGATATGTGGCGTAACTTAAAACAATATGTGTTAAAAAATGAAAAATATTGCGAAACAACAGACATAGTCTTTAATGGCGTTGTTTACAAGGAGACTAAAAATATAGCAGACGGATTTAATAATTTTTTTGTTGACAGTGTCGTTCAAATTAACAATTCTATCCAATATGTCCCTTTTGTTCATTGTGTTAGTGAAACCAGATCCATTTTTAAATTTAAAAATATAACGATCCAAGATATACACATAACTTTAAAAGAAATGAAAAATAAAATTGACTTTGAACATATGTGTCCCAAAATATTCTGTGATAACTTCAATTGCATTGGACCAGCTTTGTTAGCCGTGCTGAATAAGTCAATAGACACAGGTATTTTTCCAGAATCATGGAAGCAAGCTATGGTAACACCAATTGAAAAAGTGAAAAATACTAAAAAATGTGAAGAGTTTCGTCCTGTCAATTCGTTACCATTATGTGAGAAAGTGTTTGAAAAAATTGTATTTCGTCAATTAAATGAGTATTTCGAAAAAACAACTTAATAATAGACAATCAGTCCGGTTTTAGAAGGACTCACTCCTGTGAAAGTGCAATAAACTTAGTTATTACTGAATGGAAAGAGCAAATTGCCCAAAAAAAACGTGTGTATTGTGTATTTCTAGACCTAAAAAGAGCATTTGAGACGATAGACAGAGAGTTGATGCTTAAGAAATTAGAAAAATATAGTGTAAAAAACAGGGAACTATCGTGGTTTAGATCATACCTAACAAATCGAACACAAATCTTTAAAATCAATGGTGAGCTATCCGCAACAAAAGAGGTGCCATGTGGTGTTCCACATGGGCGATCCACTCGAATCTGCCTAATAAAAAAAAAATAAGTATTAAAAATAAAAAGCCCATATATATACACAAATACAAAAGCTATAGTCAAAAGTTTTCCTTTTTTTTGTCTATAGTTGTAAGCTATTCTACTGTTGGTTGCTAGGGTTTTAAAGGCAAGGCCATTTAAAAGATCTGAAACTAAAGAAGTTTGCACCGTGACGAATTCATCTGATTTCGGTCAGTATAGGGCAGTAACCGAAAAAAAGTGCGCGTCTTAATTTCCTCTTGTATTGCGGAGAATACACAAGGAGAGTACATCAGTACGATTTGGCATTGAGTTAAGACCCAAAAGTTCTCCCCTGAATCTTAAAACTATTGAAATTTTCGAAACACTTAGATTCGAGTATATTACTATTGCATTAATGGCGGGTGTTTGAAATTCTTACTTGTTTAATGCAGTCTTTCATAGAGGCTTGTTCCACATCACCCACAAATTGCAATCAACAGCTGCCATATATTTCAAGACTTGCTTACCAAATAGACAATTGTAGACTATATTTTGTTGCCAATTCTTTCAATCACTACAATATAGATTTTGTTTTTACTGCTCTCAATGCCAACAAGTTCCCAAGCCGTCTATGATCCTCATCACTCAAAACATTTGACATGTAATTAAAGACCATTATATCTACGAATTATTCATATAAAATCAAATGCATACTGAGCTGATTTTACTATTTTATGGCTTTCAAATGTTGTTAGAATAATTTTTATCTTTATGGATCGCTTCTGTCGGATCTTATTTCTCAAAAAAAAACTTATTCATTTTTATAGAGTCAACTTTGATTGTTGGCATATGATTATTAGCAAGGTTTATGATGTCTTTATAAAAAAATTATGTCTTTATAGCGCCTGTAATATATAAAAAAAAAGAAGTCTTTCTAGCACTCATAGTCATAATTCTCATCAGCCAAATTGTAAACATAAAAATAAATGGTCGCCAGTAACCGGTTTCTTTATTCTTAATAATGTCTCTATTGGGGATTGGAAAAGTTCCTGTGAGTTCATAAATGTTACCTTTGTTGCTGAAATTAAAGTGGTTGTGGACTTCGGAAGCGCATCGAGGCGGCATCACTGCACAAATAACGATGCCGAAGCGCAACACAACTGACCAGCGAAGAGATTGACGTTGAAGCATCAGATTCTGAAAAAGTTCGACATCGGGTGTTTCATAATTATGTTATATGACAGAAATATACACGCATTTTACTGAATTAAATAAAAGTTTTTATAATGATATCCTGTTGCTATTTTTTTTTTTAATTTTATATGGTACACTTTCATAGCGCCATGGACCTCTATTTTGGACTCTTTTATAAATATGTCAGAGGTAACGCTTATGAACTCACCCTTTTGTGATACGTGGCAAATACAATAAAAGCATATAGGACGTCAGTCTCCAATCTACAATCGCATTACCTATGCATTTTTATAAGCCATACCATACCAAACGCCGGAAATCGTATTATTTCCATGGGCATTAGCATTAATCCGGCGCGTTTTTTAACACACTGATAACTTTCTGTATTGTCAATAAAAATATATCGTGCCAGAAGAACCGATTACGTTTATTGTATTTCCAAGACGGGAAGTTGACAATTCATTCACACAATAATGCAATACGGTTCTTAAGACAGGAACTGAATTTTATGTACGCGCATACAATTTAAATAAATTATTTACCTTATATACATACAGGAAAGAAGAAATAAACGTCCGAAAGTGAATTACCAATACCAACCAGAGACAACAGAATATAATGTAGACATGCAGTACCAGATTTGGCATTCAGCAGGATGTAGGTATACATGAACATTTATTCGTAATCCAAAATGGAAGTACCTAAATTGCTACAGTGCGATGAGTAATTGGCTTTTATGTCTGAATTAAACCTTTTACTGCTTTATTGCACAATCAGTCATAGTTATTATTTTATATACTTTTATCAATTGTTTGTAAAATAATAAAACGCAAGAGGTGGTCAAGTCCAAGGCGAACATCTTACAGTTTTATAAGGTGAATCGTTATATTACTTCTCATCTTGGTTGTGAAGTAGGTACTATTAAACAGTTACAGTGATGTATTTTAATGGACGTAGGTATGTAGGTCTACGCTCAAATTATTGGAAGTTCAAGAGGGCAATAAAGTAATAGGTATTGCATACAAGTTTTGTAATAATGACTGTTATTGTTTTATACTGCGTGTAACAACCAGATTTTTATAGTCCTGGAAACTCAAAATTAGTATTTTTCTGTAAGTTGTTACCTTTGTACCTCATCAATCATCAGGCCAGAAATCACTCAATTAATTTCGCAAATCAGTCTTATATAATATGTAGGTAGGTACAAGGTTTTTCTAATTAGAGGTTTGATTTTGAATAGAACGCTGTTTTGACAGGTAAAAACTACGACATTAATAAAAGTGGAATGATACAACGCATAGAAATTGTTGAAATTTACTACAAAAATGATAAATAAAGTTGTATCGTCGCGTGAAGAACCTTTTCGAGCAGCAATTGGTGAATTGGTTCCGAAATTTGAGCGATTGGAATACTTTAGTGATAAGGAGAATGGAAATCTTGTCTGTCATGCAACCCAACTGAACATTATTGCTTCTGCAGTGGTACCGAAAATCCTGGTTTGTCGATTCCTCGTCGGTCTCAGAAATTGGGCCTATCAAGAACAGCACTGTACCGAGTTTGCATAAAGACTTGGGTCATAAAGGGTCAGTTGGAGCAAGAACTTAAGCTTTTCGATTATCCACAGTCGCATGTTTCCAAATTGGATGTTAGGGATAAGCGATGGGGCACATTTTCATCTACAGGACTTTGTCAATAAGTGTGGGGGTTACTTCCTTGTTTCGGCTAATTAAGTTTAAGTAATCTATTAAAAAAAACATAGCCGACAATAGCAAACATTTACAAAAACAATTACAAAAAAGTGAAATAACTGCCAAATATAAGGGAATAGGTTTCACCAGTAGCCCAAAATTTGGGAAAAGTTCCATTAAAACCAAAAAACTGTTAATCGCCAAAAGAAAAATGGGACGATTGTTCTTTTCCACTTTGGGTAACTGTTCCCGCCGCTCGTTTTCGTATAACTTAAACAAATTGAAGGTACAGCCCCGCAGGGTCCAGGTAGGATCGTGAGTAGAAGATCTGTCCATCTTCTTCTTCCTCCTTAACGGCAAGGCTATGATCAGAATTAAAGCGATCAAAACCCTGTCACTTTACTGCATCTCTGTCCGCCTGTGGAGTTCGCCTGTTTGACCTCAACGACCATTGACAAGACTCCCTGTTTCGGATCACTTCATCACAGAGTTGCATCAAGTACTGGTGTTGTGGAATTTGTGTGATTTAGGAGTTTAAAGGCCTGCCACTGTTTTTTAACAATCTTGATACGTGTATGCTCCGATATTTGCTTATTGTTTGACAGCCGAAGATCTTTTCATCGTTTTTTTTATTTGCGCACAGCGTGTCACCTACCCAACAGTTTCAGGCCCGCAAACTTTCAAACAAAAGCAAATAGGCAGATCTTCGACTCACAATCCGGAAGGAGTACTGCGGGGCTATCCCTTTGACTGACTAAAATGAGGAAAAAAAGCCCAAATTTTTTGAAGAAACTTTTTATTTGTGACCAGTTCTTTGTTTTTTAAATGAAAATAGATATTATTTGTTTTTGCTTTTTTGGTCAGTTTATCTTTGTGCAAATAAAAACAACATTTATTTCATTTTTTCGCCGACGTTTGGTTGGTTTTTCCTAATCTTTTTCTAGTTTAATTTATTTTTTCATACAAACACAAATTATTAAGTATGATTATTTTTTTTAATTTTTTTAAATACATATAAGATTTAAAGTTATTTTACATTTTGATTTATTGCATTCTCTTGTATTGAACTTAAAAAAAACATCCGTTTAAAAGATTTGGGCAATACTGCTCTTTTGAATTTGGGCCATGACGAGTTTTTTTTCCACTTTTTCTTTATTGGGTGAGAACAACTTTTTGGCGACATTTCAAAATGTATTTGGGTATTTTTCCCTTGAGCGGGATATAAAAAAAATACAAACACTTATTTAATGATTTATGATTGTTATACAATTTATTTTTTATATGAATGGAAACACAAATAACTTCTTTCAGAATTGGTCTTTCAGACAATTTGAAACAAGTGGACGACCCAGAAGGTCCACACGGTCAACTTCCCAGCGTGATATGAATATAATATCAATAATACAATTTAGGTGCAAAGGGATGAATATCGAAAACTCAGTAAAATCACAATAAGTTGCTCTTCGATAAAAACTCAATCAAATTATCTGATATTTCAAAGAAAAAAATTGATTAGATAAATCTTTCTTAAGAAATTCTTAAATCCATTTTGTTTAGTCTTGTGCTTTAAATAAAAAAACCCCTAGACCGAATTCGGTGTAGATTCTTTCAGATCGTCGAAATGATTTTTGGTACGCGATATACCATTAACGAACAAATTGTTCACCAACGACTTATGTAAGTTCGTGCATACACACATACACATACACACTCACGTACATCCTCTTTAAAAAATGTGAAACAAATAATGGGCTTTCAAATTTAAAAAAAAATGTTGTTACATATTACAATAACTTTCCCAATGCAACAAAGTCGATGTAACTTATACGCGAGTAAACGTCAACGTTAATTTGTTCACGAACTAAAGTACCTACACATATGTACGTATACATATAAACATACATACACAAAAGCACACGGTTTGGGCGGGGGCTCTGCAATCTTAATTGCAAGAATAAAATAAGGAGAAAGAACAGCTTCAATAGCTATGTGTCAAAACGTCGGAATCAGAAGCAACTAACACAAGGCAAGACGCATAGCATGATTTGAAGTTGAAACTTTTTACTCTGAAGACTCGATGATTAACACGAAACAGTTTTAGCACTTTCGACTAAGATGTCAGTAGGTCTTTTCGGGCACTTGTAACATTTTTCGCAAAGTCCTGTTTCTTAACCCAAATTTTGTGAAACTTTATACGAATTCATGAAAATTTGTACGATTGTATGGACAAACATTTTCAGGTAGCACGACATGATGTTGACTGTTATAATATCTGCCGGAAGTAGCAGACAGCTGTTATTTGGATGGGAATTAAAACTCCGAAACAGTTTCAGGCAACAAATTTGAGATCATAGGTATCGTGTGAGCGAATGTCGGGCTACAATTAAACTAATTATTGAATTTGAAGGATTCAATATGACGTGGATATTTAAGCATCAATAAAAAAGTTTGCATATTTACGTAAATCAATGCAAAATTTAGGTTTTGATGAACGCAATTAAATCAAACCAGTTTGAAAATAACACAGTTTAACTATTAAATCCAATTAAAATCTCATTACGATGACTCGTCTTATTCTGTTTCCGCAAATTATTTTGAATTATTATGGCCTTTTATTAAAATAAACAAGCACATACAAAAATACATGTTTACCTAATATACATTAACATAAGGCGCACAAATCTATCAAATAAAGAACAGAAAAACTGCATTTCAACTCAAACTGTATCATGTACAAAGAGACTTTTATGAAACCTACGCAACAGCAGTTGCTGGTTGCTGACCTCATTTACCAGTTTCATTAGAAGTGGAGACCATTTGGGAAGGTTCACCATCTTGTCTGTGTTGTTGTAAATACTCATGAAAATTAAAGCGTACGCGCAATTTTTGATATAATTATAAGAGTAAAAGAAATAATGTTTATATATTCCTGCTCATAACCAATCCACAGTCCTTGAATTAAGAAACCAGAACCCTTTCTCTTTGTAGTTCCAATGAAATCGAAAGATAGGAAAGATATAATTAAAAGAAAAACGTGAATATCCAATAACAAGTTCCTGCCCGATTGTAGTATTCTTTGAATTTCAAAACTAAGAAAAAGATACAACAAATAACAATGAACACCGCCACCTTCATCTAAATAAACCATCCTATATTTTTACCTTTCGGTTGGAGTTGTTCGCAGACGTAAAATAAAGAAGAAGCCATGAAACTTATTTTTCCATTGTTTTGTCATTACTTTTCGATGAGGGTAAAGCAAGTAAAAATTTGTGGTCTACTGCGCAGTCGTATCGTTGTTTATTTTGAATGTTTCTTATTTATATGCTTTACATTTTGCGACATGGTTCGGAAAAAGGTGCTTACCCTACTACCAAAATAAAACGCTGAGTAATGTATTTAACAACGGTCCACAACAATGCAATATGCTGATTGATGGCACGTATTTTGTTTACATGTAACAATGACCAGACATGTTGAATGTTACATGTTAAAATGACTAATCTCTTTATGACTCACCCGTACCAATATCAAATTTAAGCTACAAATTTATATAATGCAAAAGGTAAAAAACGCGATCACAAATTTCAATTCCTCATTCAATTCGTTACAGGTTAGGCCAAGTCACTTGTTTTCGCGAACATTCCATGGCAGTCAGTGTTTTAGAAAAAGGAGGTTTACCTACTTGTTTAAAATAATGCAATAGGTATTATACCATGACGAGGTGACTGACTGCAGTGCCGGAAATTTGGATGATGAACCATTCTGATCCTTTTAAATTTTTTAGTTAATGGATTACAGGGTGGTTGACAAGAAAATAAGGCAGTAAATGAGGACTTTTTGTATGCTTTATCCGCAACGTATTTATTTATCTATTTATTTTTATTTTTTTTCATCAAATGAGTAAGCATTCACTGTTCTCTTTAGATTACATAATACAAAAATAAATACCTATCAGCTACCACCAGAGTTGCTTAATGCTAATATTAAACAGTTTTTAAATAAATACCTACTAAGATGAAATTCTAATAAATCACAGTAATTATTAGCCTCCCGTAGACATATATATATATATAAGGATAAGGATCCTAAAATTACTTTAAATTTCTCAATATAAATTCTAGCATTGAGTTGACTTTAGCAGCTAGAAACTCAATATGTTCAATAAAATTCAGTTTTTGATCAAACATAATCCCAAGATCTTTTTTTGATCGTATAATGGACAACGGAACATCACCAATCATATACGAGGCAGGAATTGGGGACAGATTACGACAAAAACTAAGGCTTTAACATTTAGATACATTTAAGTGCAGGTCATTGTTATGGCACCAATTCGAGAGTCTATCAAGATCATCTTGTAAAAGTCTACAATCTAACACCGATGTTATTTGACGAAAAATTTTCAAATCATCGGCAAACATCAAACATTGAGAATTTTGAAACATTTCCGGAATATCGTTTATAAATAACAGAAAGAGTAAGGGGGCAAGATGGCTACCTTGAGGTACACCTGAAGTAACGTGAACCGGTGTTGACCGAATGTCGTTTAAGCATACAAATAAGATATGAGCTAACCCACTTCAACAGATTGGAATGAAATCCGAATCTTGCCAGTTTCTGCAGTAAGATGGCGTGATTTACACGATCAAAGGCCTTGGAAAAGTCAGTATATATGACATCAAACTCAAAACCTTTCTCCAAACCGTTTAAAACGTGATTACAGAAAATTGAGAGATTACTTGAAGTTGATCTACCAGCCACAAAACCATGCTGAAATGGAGAGATGTAATTCTTGAGGATAGGTGCAAGTTTATCAAACACTAATTTTTCGAAGAGCTTGGGTATAGTTGGAAGATTGGGCGATAATTTGAGATATCATGTCTGGAACCAGATTTAAAAATAGGTGTAATTAAAGAAATTTTCTAGACCTTGAGAAAGTCCCCATTTTCAATGGATTGATTAAATACTAAACAGAGAGGTACAGCAAACATTGAGAATTTTGAAACATTCCCGGAATATCGTTTATAAATAACAGGAAGAGTAAGGGGGCAAGATGGCTACCTTGAGGTACACCTGAAGTAACGTGAACCGGTGTTGACCGAATGTCGTTTAAGCATACAAATAAGATATGAGCTAACCCACTTCAACAGATTGGAATGAAATCCGAATCTTGCCAGTTTCTGCAGTAAGATGGCGTGATTTACACGATCAAAGGCCTTGGAAAAGTCAGTATATATGACATCAAACTCAAAACCTTTCTCCAAACCGTTTAAAACGTGATTACAGAAAATTGAGAGATTACTTGAAGTTGATCTACCAGCCACAAAACCATGCTGAAATGGAGAGATGTAATTCTTGAGGATAGGTGCAAGTTTATCAAACACTAATTTTTCGAAGAGCTTGGGTATAGTTGGAAGATTGGGCGATAATTTGAGATATCATGTCTGGAACCAGATTTAAAAATAGGTGTAATTAAAGAAATTTTCTAGACCTTGAGAAAGTCCCCATTTTCAATGGATTGATTAAATACTAAACAGAGAGGTACAGCAAACATTGAGAATTTTGAAACATTTCCGGAATATCGTTTATAAATAACAGGAAGAGTAAGGGGGCAAGATGGCTACCTTGAGGTACACCTGAAGTAACGTGAACCGGTGTTGACCGAATGTCGTTTAAGCATACAAATAAGATATGAGCTAACCCACTTCAACAGATTGGAATGAAATCCGAATCTTGCCAGTTTCTGCAGTAAGATGGCGTGATTTACACGATCGAAGGCCTTGGAAAAGTCAGTATATATGACATCAAACTCAAAACCTTTCTCCAAACCGTTTAAAACGTGATTACAGAAAATTGAGAGATTACTTGAAGTTGATCTACCAGCCACAAAACCATGCTGAAATGGAAAGATGTAATTCTTGAGGATAGGTGCAAGTTTATCAAACACTAATTTTTCGAAGAGCTTGGGTATAGTTGGAAGATTGGGCGATAATTTGAGATATCATGTCTGGAACCAGATTTAAAAATAGGTGTAATTAAAGAAATTTTCTAGACCTTGAGAAAGTCCCCATTTTCAATGGATTGATTAAATACTAAACAGAGAGGTACAGCAAACGCGTAAGAACAGTTACGAAGAATAATTGGCGGAATTCCATCAACACCAGGATTTGTATCAGTCTTTAAAAAGGAAAGTGCTAATTCCACTTCAGAAGACGAAAATTCGAAATCGTATATACATTTTAAATCTCAGTTTGAAACAACCCTTAATAGTGACTAGTCCTTGCTTCTGACAGTAACATCACATTACATTTTTCATAGTACTTAGATATTATGATTTATGATATATATACTATACATAGTGATTACAATGGTATACGGTAGAAAGCAGAAAGATGAAAAGGATTGGGAGAGGATTAGGGTTGAATTGAGAAGGACGAAAAGTGGAGAAAGATTGCATGTTTAAACCGTTTGTAATTAACAATTAATTTGATTTGAGGCGGGAGCGAGTTCCAGAGTCTAACAGCACGTATGAAAAGTAGACGGGAAGAGTTCAAGTATTTACTGAGCTAAGGAATAATATTGATACTTCTGGCGGACCGATTGAAAGACACTTACGTAAACAAATATGATGGAGCTTTAAGATAAATTAATTTATGTAAAAATATACAATTTCTTGCATTGATGTGTTGCTCCAGAGTGCAACGAAGAAGATTCTATGTTATAAACGTGGTCATGTCGTCATAACCCGTAGACGTAGCGAACATCGTCATTAAATGCTACTTGTAATTTACGCTGAGATAGGGAGTCCAGACGTCTGTATACGATACGAAATTAAGGGCAGAACTAAAGAGAGTATAAGTTTGCGTCGGATTTCAAAAGGGTAAAGTAAGCAGAATGCCACAGTTTTCGTAGGCAGCCATAAATGCGACCAGTATAACCAGATTTGTATGTTTATAGCAAGTTAGATGACGGTTTATAGTAAAGCCAAGGCTGGTGCAGTGATCAACAGATAATTTTACTATCACGGATACACACGTCAGGGGAAGTGCTTAGATAGAATTTTCTTTTTGATATTGCGATGACTTGAAATTTAGCTGAATTTAAAAGTAGGCCGTTAGCAATAACCCAAGCATTTATTTGGTTGAGATCCTCATTAATAGCAACGGACAGTTCATCAAGCTGATGGAATTCCCTGGCCAGTTGAAGCTGAACATCATCTGCGTATAAGTGAACCGAAGCATGTAAGCAACATGATGGAAGATCATTAATAAACATGCAAAAGAGTATTGGATCAAAAATCGACCCCTGGGGGACTCGTTGAACAACAGATCGTGGAGCTGAGCATTTTCCACTAGAAGTGACCCCTTGAAATCTTCCCGACAGATAATCAGTTTTAGCAGTTTCCACTTCAGAACATCGTGATTCACTTTGTCGAAAGCTTTATATGCATGCCCCTTATCGTATTATATCATCAAGGAGATAGCATATAGCAGCAGATCAGCTGTGATTCGTTCTGAAGCCCGATTGTTTCTCAAATAGCAATTTGTTATTGGAAATGTGTCTTAAGATTTGCTCCTCGATTATCTTCTCAAAAACTTTAGAAAAGCAAGGCAATATGCTTATCGGTCTAAAATCCGATAGAGAGAGTCACGTTTCTTAGCAATGGTAAGTACCTAACTCTGGCAATTTTCCAAGACTGGGGAAAAGTAGTTGTAATAATGCACCACTTGATTATATGTGTGAGATTGGTAATAATAAATGGCAAAATCAGATTGACGAAACGGGTAGGTACTCCATCCTCACCAACAGAGTCGGACTTTATAGCCATCACACATTTTATTACTTCATCTTGATTGACTACTTCGAAATCCTCCAGTCTATAGGCAAGCCCTTGACGAATTCCTTGAAGAGTCGACTCCTAAGTAACCAACCGAGATGGGATCACCAAAAAAAAAATCGTTAAGTTCGTCAGGGTCGAGAGAACATTGAAGGTTTTTGTTTTTCCAGACACCAATTTCACTAAGATTGCGCCATAACTTTTTAGGGAGTAAAGAGGTGTTTAGTTTGGATGAGTAATAATTTATTTTAGATGTCCCAATTATACAAGTGGCTTGATTACGGGCTTCCTTGAAGGCACTCTAATTAGCAGCTGTTTGAATGTGCTTCCATCTACTATGCACTTTATTTCTATTTTTGATTGCACTTTTCAATAGGTATCTAAGCAATCCGGAGCAAACAGTTTTATCAAAAAATAAAAGTTGTACGAAAATGCTTGCAGAATTTCTTCAATCTTATTTATAAAAAAGATCAAATAGGTACAATTGAAAAAGTGACCCCATTAAAAACTCACGCATTGTGCTCTTAATTAATTTTGTAACCACTTTCAAAAAGTAGGTAATGAACTTCTGAGTCACATGTCATGTTTAGAAAACTTCATTGTTCATCTTTATTTTGTTTTATCTGCACATGTTTTGTTTTTGTTTTTTTAAATTCAGTTCCATCAGCAATTGTAAGTCTGTCGAGCTTCAGCGATATGATTTTGTATCACTTACTCTTGCCGTGATGCAATCCGTATAGATATTCCACATCCAACGACGAAGATTCGAATTAAAAATTTTACACTTCGTTGATTGTACTCGTAATTATCTGACCACGAATAAAAGAGGTATAAACATGATAACACGGAAAAGTAGATAGAAATAGCTCGTCGCTTCAGCCGGTTCGAGTTAACCAAGCAGAAAGTTTGTTAAAGGCTGAGTATTATACATAATGTATGTTTGCATTAATATTTCAATGTTTAAAAAATGGAATAATAAAAAAAAGGCAAGAAACAGTCGGAATACAAAATGTAGGCATGTCTGATTCTGATAAGTGCTTTATGGGTAATTAAATTTAGGGTTCTATTTCTCTAGTGTGGACGACTCGCATGCAATATCTCTTTAAGATCTTCTCGCGAGAGATGAATGCGTTTTTTAAGCAACCAGGGCAGGCTTACCTTAAATTTATTGCAACTCGGAAGGGGGAATATATCTGAAATTTCAAAATATGTACATAATTGAATATTCTGTTTTCCAAAGCCGCTCTAAGTTGGGTTAATAACACACATTTAAGGGGCAAGTTTGGATTTTTCGTCAAAACATGCGTTCCGAAATAAGGTGGTTTTTTCCAGGATTTGCAGGATTATTGATCTGCCGGGCTGAAAGTCACTCTGTTACGTACCGATTACGATTAATGTATTGCAAAACGGCCTGATGCGTTCAAGAAGTACACGTTGCAAAGAAACTAATTTGCATATATGTATATGTATACGCCTCCACAGTTCATGCAAGATATATGACCGCCTTTCTTGTAGTAGCGATATAGAGAGTTTGTTTTTAGAAATGTTTCTACTGCACTGTGTGTTTGTGTTGTGATCGATAGACGGTGGAAGTAGACAAGTAGTGTCACTGTACCCTAGCCAGGGTTTTCTTTCCATTTATTATAATCCCCTTGAAAACGAAATTTTTCACTTTTTACACACTACTCTCGCACTAGTATAGGAGCCGGAGAAAATGTTGCATTTCAATTGAAAGTTCAGAGCATAAAAGTAATGATTTTTTATTTAGGGGCGGGGAATTCTCAGTTCCCGTAAAACATCTATATGATTGATGTGATAGGTTCACTCAGACATGCTATAGCCGGACTTTCTAAACTTATTTTTATCGTGCCAAAATTGTGGTACCGAGTCCAATCGATGTGGACAATGCAATACACCAGTTCGATAAAAAAAACTACTTCAAAAATAACATGCGGGCTTGTTCAAATTTTCCAATTTGACGCGTTTTCTGTTACAAAAATAAACAATTTGCATAGGAATCTGTCGTGTGATATCGCACGAAAATACGCATGCTGGCTAAAGTACCATTTTTAACAAATTTGCATATTCTGTTTTTAGAAATATTTCGCTTCATAATTTGTTCGCATTTTTGTTTTTTAACAGATTTTAAATTTGTTTGAAACATTTTCAAAAACTGCTCTAACGATCAAGATGTGTGTTGGTGTTTTAAATGCTAGTAGTGAATGCAAGAAAATGCATACTCTGGTTTCCAAAAATACTCGAATAGCGGTACTTTAGAAAAAGTGCAACAGACGGATGAAGTGATTTTAAAGAAATACTTTATCTTAGCTGATATCTAAAACAAATTTACATATTCGTATAAAAATAAATGTTTCTTTTATAATGCAATGGAAGACGCTTCTAATAATAGGGAGAAAGTTTCGTAAGACCCAGTTGTGCACTTTATTATATCTAGAATTATTTGGTATGTGATTGGTAGCCAACATAATATGCGAATTTCTAAACATATATCTAATATATCTATTCTTTCTTGCGATAACAATTTGTCCATAAGGAAAACATGTTTAATTTCATATTACCTACACATCTAGTATGCTACTCGTGTAGACAGGTTTGATATCATGTAGCATGTATGTAGCTCGCATAGTATTTCATAAAATTCAGTGTATTCGTATTTAAAGTGAAATGTAGATATATAAAGCTTGGTATTTACCACATTTCAATTCTTTAAATCATTGATAACAATGTTACTTATGACATTGAAAAGAAAGAGAAAAGAATGATTGTGACACAATCATTGCGTGAAAGTATCTTTCAGCGCAAATTTATTTCAAAATCCAAGTTGCGACATAAGCATATTATGTTTCCCGTATTCAGATATTAATTTTTCATTCCAAGTAAAACTGAAATGTAATTAATGGTTAAGTGTATCAAGGGCAAACCAGTTAATGGGTGAAAATTAGGTTTAAGGGTGATTTCAAAGATACTAAGAAATCAGAAGGTTTAAATATACAAAGACAGCTTATTGCTTGGAACGAAACAAATTATGTACTGCATTTATTTGAAAAAGAGTGATTTCATACAATTTTCGGTATACCTCTTGATTGATGGGCCTCAAAGTCAAATCAAGGGGGCTCACTTTCATAGACTCCAACGTAATATTTTTGTATTTTCTTTTGAATATTAAATAAGACGATGATGCATTTTTGAGGTTGATACAGAAATTGAGATTATAATGCACAACCAATCTATAGTTTTCTTACTTTAAAAATTTAGATATCGTCCCTTGACCAACTGGGGTTGGGCTGGAAAAAAACACATTTTATACATTTTAACTTTCTCGCAAACTGTTGTTTACTAAAGAGAAGATATTGCAATCGTGTTGAAATTCTGAACTGAAACTGATATTGAGGTATGATATTACGACCATAGAAAAGTCTAAATAAGTGTGTTCCGCAATTCCGTCCTCCGGTCTCTCTGCCTGTTTGCGCGCCTGTATCCAAGCCTCCGGCCGCAATGGCTGGGTTGAGTTTAACTTCGTATTTGGGCTTTGTAAGCTCATATCCGGAGGCAATTGTTTTTTTTAAATCTATCATTTTAAATAACTGTACTTACCATACAAAATGCTTCTTACAACACCGATTTTCTCAAAAACAGCTCCAAAGCATTTGATCGGTTTTAAAACATATAATTAAGGTTTGTAAGAAAATGGCGTACTTGAGGGAGGCACATTAGAAAAACGAAATTTCAAAGAACAAATTGAACAAATAAATATACTCAGATTGTTAAACAAATTTTTTAAAACGTTTCTGTGGTTTCTAAACATTCCAAAAACTTAACTTTTCCCAAAAACTACTTTAACGATTTTAATCTATGTTGGTGTTTTAAATACTTGTAGTGAAGAAATGGGCATACTCACTTTTTACTAAAAACACCACAGATATTCGAACGATACATTTCAAATTGAAATAAAAATACGTTTTTATTTAAACTGCACTTTTGAATGCAATTGACAAATCAATTATAGCTATCAGCATAGTATTAAAATATATATGTATGCACTGCACATTGTTACCAGTCTTTATACCCTATTCTAGGGGTATATTAATTTTGACGCATAGTTTGTAACATACCTTAATATTGCCCGTAGACCCCTAAAAGTTACTATATTTATGATCAGCATCGATAGTAATGTCGATCTAGCCATTTTTATATATGATCTATGACTCCTAAAACTGCTCGGGATATAAAATTTTCAAAATCCGCCCACTGCCACGCCCACAAATAAATAAAACAATTTTTTTGAAAATCCAAAGTTTGAGCTAGGGAGCTGAAATTTATAATATATACTCTCTATGGGCCCTTTATGCTTATGTGTAAATATTTTCAAAATCCGCCCACTGGCACGCCCACAATTATTATTATTTTTTTTTTTTTGAAAATTCAAAGTGAGCTAGGGAGCTGAAATTTATAATATATACTCTCTAGGGGCGCTTTATGCTCATGTGTTAATTTTTTTAAATCCGCCTACTGACACGCCCACAATTAAATAAAACAATTTTATTGAAACACCCAAGTTTGAGCTAGGGAGCGTTTTTTTTGATAAAATCCTTTAAATGTTATATAACAAAATATGTAAAGCGTTTTTAACAATTCAACCATACTTAGACTTTTGTCACGCCCACTTATGAGGGATAGGAATAAGAATAGGGTATCCAACAGTTCGCCCAAGCGGACTGTAGCCCGTCCCTATGTTTTTTTCCTCATTTTACGAGCTAAGAAAATGGCTTATGAGAAAATGTGAATCGCAACCCTTGCACTCTATTTTTCTTTGGTTGAATTATCTTTTGTCGGGCTTAAAACGTATTTTTTTTTTCGTAGAAATGATACCTCTTTCTAAGGTATAATACTATGATCCAGGCCGTTTTTTTAACAACTTTTATTTCAGATTCAATTTTATATTTTATTGATTGATTGTATTGGTTTTTCATGTTATGTATGAAATATTATACCGGTCAAGACGCCTCAGGTGGCGGGCACATGCGAGCTCTTTCAAGCATAATATGTTTCATAACGTTCTCAGAGATTCCAGGTTTTATTTCGACAATTTTCATTAATGGTCATTCATTCTCCCGTAGCTGTTGCGTTAATTGAAGAAGACTGCTTTTTCTCCCAGTGTATGATAATTTTTGAAATCAGTGATTGCACGCTGAATGGTTGACTTGCTTGACATATAATTAACACCAAAGAAACTATAAATAATTTTCTTTGCGTATTCACAATTGAATAATTATTTAAATAAAATGTTTTGATTAATCTTACACATTGTTGCGGCGTTAGATGCTCCACAAAAAATTGTTATCGACCAATCTAAAGAAACACTATTCCGCGGTATCTTATTGATCTTTTTTTTTGCATAATAAATCTGCTAACTGATATTTGCCATTGATAATAAATATATGTACTCGTGTTCACAATGTGTATTTGTTCCAATTTTAAAAGAAAAGATCTCACGCCTACGATATCATCTTCTGACTTTGGTTGATATAAAAATAAATGTGATCCAGTTCTATGATAACCCTGGAACGGGAACTCTAACCACATGATCATAACGAACTTAAACCCACTCCATGGAGAGTAGACTTGAGTTATTCTTTGACGAATCTTTACAAGGTTTTTGCTGAAACCAGAAACACGTGAAAGGTTACTTTCCTAAATCTTGCTGTAATTAGCCGGTTACGTGGTTCTGTTTAAGGTGAGCACACGTATCAGTTTCAGATGATGATCCGTAGCTACTCGCATCGTATTAGTATCATGATGTGCACATACTTTTCGATATGTTCAACTCAAGTTCTTTTCCCATGAAATTGGCGTACTCATTTAGCGGCTTGATAAAAAATGTCAAATAAAAGATTCTACGCCGTATCAGATTATGTATATTTGTTGATCTACGTGACATAAACATATTTAAAAAAGAAAACACGTTTTTGCTTGCGTTTGTTTAGTTTAAATATTAACGAACGAGAACAAAATGTCGGTATCACTTAAGCAAATTTGTTTATCTTTTTGATTTTCAATATTTGATATTCTTAGGTTAGGTTAGGTTAGGTATGTGGCTGTCGGCAGAACACATTTAGACCAATTTAGGTCCATTGTGATACCACGTATGTATTATTTACCTCAACTCTGTAGATGGGACTGGCCAACGACACGCGGTTGTTCTCAAGCGGTCCCCCATCTACGTACTAACCGCGCCCAACGTCGTTTAATTACGGTGATCTGACGAGAACCGATTAACTCGACGTGGTATCAAAAATCGATATTCTTCTTTTCAATACTTTGCTATCTATGTAAATTTGAAAAAGAAAATGTAAAAATTAAAGTAATAATTGTCCGCTTCCATTTTGCAACTGAAGTAAATGGATTCAGAAAAGTTAATAAAGCAATGGATAAATAAGTTAATTTGTATTCAACGCCTGAGTTATTTAAGTCTGTTCCATTCACAGGCAAATGGAAACAAATCAGCAGAACTTTCTTATTTTCATGTTCTGCTTCGTAAACTAGACATTTTGAATGAGTCATTTCGGTGCATTTAATAGATAACTATCTGATATATGAAGAGATTAATCAATCAATTCATTGTTTATTAGACCTTAAAATTAGTGTTAACTGATGCAAGGGGCATACAAATAACTTTGGATAACAATATTATGCTATGCAAATAAATCCAATTTGAATAATAGTTCAAAGTTAATCCATAAGATTGTGATTTTTCTTTGCACTAAATATTTTTTAGTTAAGATTTGCCCAAAGGAAAAGGCAATACGCCAGACTATTTGCCATTCTATCAAGCTGATGTCACACACCATGAAGATCGTTGAGCGGGTTTCAGATAGTCGATTGCGGAAAATAATACGGCTATCTAATGACCAATGTGGCTTTGTCGCAATTAAATTAACCACGGATGCAATCTATAGTATTAAGGATCATGATAAAAAAATATATTGTGATTTATTAAAGGAATTGCATGTATGGTGTTGGATATCCAAATTGCAGAATACTCAGGCTCGGTAATGGTCCATTGTACTACCAGGCAGAAATCCTCTTTTTGGTCTTTAGGTCACAGGTTCAAATCCCGCCGGGGGCCAAGTAGGTTAGGTTAGGTTAGGTTTAGGTGGCTGTCGGCAGAAGCCGACGCACTTAGACCAATTTATGTCCATTGTGATGCCACGTATGTATTATCTACCTCAACTCTGTTGATGGGACTGGCCAACGACACGCGGCTGTTCTCAAACGGTCCCCCATCTACGTACTTACCGCGGCCAACGTCGTTGAATTGCGGTGATCTGACGAGAACCGATTAACTCGACGTGGTATGGTGGTTGGTAACATCTAAAGGATTTTTCCACTGCCCCCACCTCTTGCGAATGTCTGACAAACATCCAAGAGTATCAGCTATCATGAGAAGTTTCTCAAATTAGCCGTTCGAATTCGGCTTAAAATTGAAAGACAAAATGCATGCTCTATCGAAACTTAATCCTATCAGTCCTGCTTTATGGTGCTGAGTACTGAACGATAAGTAGAAAAGGCGAGATAATATTGGGTTCTTTTGCAAGAACTAGGAGGGCGAATGGAGGAGAAGATACAACCGCGAATTCTATGAGCTGTACCAAGATGTGGATGTAGTCCAAAAAGCTAAATCACGTCGACTACATTGTCTCGGCCACATTGAGCGAATGGACAATAATGCTCCAGCCAAGAGGATGTATGACTCCCAGGCCCAGGTTTGAGAAGGCAAGGAAGACCGAACCTCCGTTTTAAAGACCAAGCCAACGCGGATGCCAGAGCGCTTAGTCTGGGGAACTGAAAGCAGAGTGGCCGAGATCTCAGAGGATGGAAGGCTGCAGTGTCTCAGGCAGAGACTCTTCACGGGTCGGGAGCTAGTTAAGTAAGTAGTATGGGCCGTAAATGTCGAATATATATTTTATTTTATAGCTAGAAGATAGAGGAGTAAAATTCTGATTTTTTTTCTAAGGGTCATCCCTTCCATACAAAAACTTAATTGCAATATACAGTGTAATGGCCTTCAACATTATTTCCATTAGTTAAGTATAGTAAATATAGAATGTCTAATGACTTTGTTATATAAATTCAATTATCAATTGTTGATTGTTATTCGAGACGAATAGGAGCACTAAACCCCGGTTTTAAGGACTAGCCCACAACGAAAGCGCTCTGAGCAACTGAAAACAGATGCCCCCAACGGATCGGAGGAGTAAAAATACGCAAAACTATTGTATAAGACTTGCGTTAACAAAAACACTGCCTTACGTGAACGCTGGCTAACGTGAACAATATCTTGTTTTACAGTGACTACTCTGTAGCGTGAACAAAGTGGGAAGGCCTATAACGTAAACAATTTTACAATGCATTCAATAATCTCCTCTTAACAAAATTGAATCTTCTATCGACTACGTCAATTTTGAGGTCATGTATGAGAGGGGCCAACAAAGCCCGGTTATTGATAGGTAATGCTCCTGAAATAAAATAAATAAATATAAGGCATTAACGAATTTCGGATGTTACTTGCCCCGGCGAGATTTGAACTCAAGACCTTTAGATTAGTAGTCCAGCTCGGTAACCTAAGCGCCACTGCGCCCAATGCTACTGAAAAATAATTGAAATAAAACGATGTCACGCCTCTAGCCAATGCATCAAAAGGCCATAAGGATTACAAAACTTATCTACAGAAACAGTCTTTTGGCATCAATGGTAGCCCCGCAGACTGATGTTCTTGAAGCCTTTAGAGAATTAACTTTAAGGGACGCCGTTGGCTATCCTTTGCTGATATCCAGGAATGGAATGAAGAATCTTCCGAACGCAATCGAATCAAACAAGGTTTGGACAAGTGATGGAAGTGAAAGCGAGGACAGCGGTCTTGAAAGATCACATAACAGAATCATAGTGAAGCAATCAACATTTTCAATACAACTATGTAATGGGTTGAAGATGAAAACACAAGTCCAACAGATATCAGGGTACCTGAACTCCTGTGCGAAAAATTTTAAAAATAATATTTATCATTAATTTCAACATAAATTTGTCCAAATTCAAATTCAAATATTATTTCACAAACATACGCAAGAGTTTACTTATAAATGTATTATTGTTTCAAAACAATAAAAATATATGAGTCATCTCATGAGTTAACGCACGAGTCTATTTTTTTTTTTTTTGAAAATTTAATAAACGGCATCGTTGTTAACATGAACTGAAAGCTTCGCAAACGTGAACGAGCTCGGTTTTAAATAGTTCACGTTATCGCGAGTCTACTGATGAAGACACTTCGAATTTTTTGAACAATTCTTTATTTTGTATATACTAATTGTTATTTTAGTTTGTTTTGCTTTTTTTTTGGTCAAATGGTAGTTTTGTAAATATAAACAATTTTTTTTTACATTTATTCCCCGATGTTTCGTAGGATCTTCCTAATATTTTCTTTTTTTTTAATTGTAGCTAGGTACAAGGGTTAAAATAAGAAGATAGGTAGGTTTGCATATAATATTTGCTTCATTTGGACGTTACCACGCAGGCAACTAACGTAAATCATCAAAAGAAGATGTACAAATGAGTTATCAGTAGGATTTAAAAAAACGGGATTGTATAGAGGTAGTTAAAATCTTTAGCTGCAGATCATCACACCTAACAAACACGGAACATAATTGTAAAAAAATACTCGTTACTAGTTCGAGTTAAAACTTGTTTATCCGTGTACCCATATGTATTGTATAGGGTATAATTTTTTTTTTACAATAAGAATTCTGTTCTAAATAGCGATTTAGATATGGCAAACACGTGTTTTTATTTAACAATAATTTCAAGTCGCTTACGAAAATTATTCGAATTAAAAATTTGAAATCTTTGCAGTTGATCAAAATGTTCGAAAATGTTTCCCCTTCTTCTTTAAATCACAGCACTTTTTCCCCTACACAACAGAAATACAGACACATAATGTATCTTAATTGCATACAATATAACCTTACCTTGAAACTCTCGTGTAAACAGATGTTAATGTGAATCTCTCGATTTTCAACAAAGCACACTTTCCGAGAATATCACTAGACAATAGATAATCTATAAATATTTTGTTATTCTAGTCCCGTATGTTAGCGGTGGGTCACAAACTATTTAACAATCATTAGAAACACAACATTTTGATCAAGGTTTGGATCATAGATTAACTGGATTATAACACTTATTCTGTTTAATATGTTTACTCTCTTTTTAGAGCCGACAAGTAAGATATTTATTTATTTGACTAACAAAATGCACAATTGTGTTGAAAATACATTCGTCAATGTAAATCAACCGCGACACAATCACCACACACAGTGGTACACTGAATTCGAGACCGATGACTAATGACAGCTTAAAGTTAGAGGTGCAAAGCAGAACTGGAAACCAGTTGATTTTTTGTTAACCAAAGTATAGAAGAGAAAACTCCGTCAGGCATCAGCCTTCAGCCAGCCCAGCCCCCACCAAAGTATATCCAAACCAATACAAATTCAAATGGATCCAAACATTAAACATATCGGTTACGTCTACATATACATACTCAAAAACAAACTTCAAGAGAGAGACAAATCTGACAAAACTAAAAACGTTAAATATGAGTGAATTCAAAAAAAGCAACATGCGATTGAGAACCGAGTCTCATTTTCATACCCATTTCCTGTTTTGTATTTGGTGTTGCCAATAACCTTTTTATTTTTGATAAATATGGGAACAAATGTAATATGATCGAAAAAGCATTTGTTTATAATATATGTAAGTTTTGATATAAAATTCTTCAACCATTGGGATGACATATAATGGCTGTAATATTATGATACTTCCCATTTGCTAGAGACCCTATAGTCAACAGTGGTAAAATGCAATTCGTATCTTGAACTTCTCTCTAAGAAGTCTAACACAAAGTTTGGAACAGAAATCGATTGTCCGCGACAAAAATTCGACGACTTTTAAAAAAATAATCGAGGAAAAAGTTAGAAGAAAAAATTGATGGATAGACCAAGAGCCCGAAGTAATTTATTGGTCTGAGAGGTAACCGAATGATATTTGCATATTGTGTAGCCTGAGTAGAGGGTGTATCGAATATATTAGTCTGGCAGGAAATAGTGGCAGCCAATGCGTGTGACAGCGCGTTGAATATGCGTTATTTTCCACAATAGTAATAATGAGTGTAACCGAATGAAATTTTCAACATACATAGAACATGTCCTCTTGAGCATGAAAATATCATTCCAAGACGTTTTGCACGCAGCCAAGTCCCTGCCAGACGCGACCAAAGTTCATCATCAAACCCATTTTGTAATATTTGACGTAACCGGGTGAAATTTTCAACATACGAGTACATAGCACATGCCCTCTTGAGCATGAAAATATCAGTCCAAGACGTTTTGCACGCAGCCAAGTCCATGCCAGACGCGACCTCAGTTACCTCTCAGACCAAAAAATTACTTCGGGCTCTTAGACTAGGAGCGAAAACTTTTTAAATTGGACTCCGATAAGCGACAACATCTAATATCCGACATTTTCCCCTGAAAACGTGTATTCTAATATACAGAAAAACCTAAAAAGTGATGTGACGTTAAACAAAATGTACATAGTTAAATACGCTGATATTCACACAAGAGTGCATTTCACGTGCATTCGTTTTCCTTTCAGAAATTTATTAGTGACTTCAACTTATTCCACTTTTTAAAGCGCATTAAAAATTGTAGAATGTTTAAAACTTGCAATATGCGGAAAAATCCATTACCCGGATTCTGGAGAACTGTGTCGGTACCGAGCAATCAAACTGAAAGCAGTTTTATTGTAGTGATACTAATTTACGCGCTGGCTTAGTGGTTAGTGTGTTGGACTACTAATCGAAAGTGGACGGTTTAAATGTCTGCCGGGCAAAGTAACATTTAGTTTTTTTTTTTTTATTTACCACAACCGATCATCAGACTCCGTCCTCCTATGGTGCTGGTCTGTCTGTCCTTCATTTTATCCTTCTTAACCGGTAAACAGCGCTGTAACTCCAGCCGTCCACTTCACGTGGTAGCGATTGTAAGAGTTATGGTTGTTCATTCAAAACAACATTAAGGAAATTGACGGAAAACAAAAACCAAAAACCGGGAAAAAATTGTGTGGTATCACATACAAACCCATTTAAATTGTAACATTTAGAGTTTTTTTTTCACGGCTTCTCGAGCCGGATTCAACTAAAACTGTAGGTCCTTCCACGTCGCACAAGCAAATGTTTGGAGAAGCTAGGTTTTTAGACTCAATATTGGCCGATAAAGCCTAATATTTTTTTCATTTTTTTACTACTTTATACCCTGAGAAGACGAAATGAAAGGTTGGAACAAGCATACAGCGGAACTTTTGGTATCTTTTTCTATAGCCATCAACCAAAGTTAAAGGGAAGCTGTGTTTATGACGAGTAAGCATGGTCCCATAAAAAGCGTAGAAACAAAGGACTGAATTCAAATGCTTAGTATGCTGCGAGGGACGCGGTTAATGAGTTTGCGTGTCAAAGCGAAATCTACTCCATACTCAACAGATTAGTTTGCTATGAGGGCATTTATTGCTTATTTCTTGACAGAGTATTAAACATGTGCTAAGTACCTGATTGAATATTAAGTCACATCTTCATCGAGTTAGACCGATTATCAACTAGGCTCCGAAAATTAGACTCAATCGACTTAATCATAGATTTATTATAATATGGACTAGTAGCCATCTTCATGTGTGTTACAAACAAAATCGTGGCGCTTTTGTAACGCAGTAAGCGTCAATAGGCCAACAGTCATTCGGAAATTAAATACAATTGGATTCCAAACAGATTTTGAACACTTATAAAACGGAATAATGAAGGGTGTCCCATTAAGAAAGCCTATTTTGAATTTACCACCATTTTTGTTTATATCGGACGTACAGCATAGTTGTTTGACAGCTGTATTGTGTGAACATTAAGGTTTAGTCATGGAAAATTACACGGATGCATAACGCAAAGAAATTGTCCACTGGTCAGACCAGAATGCAATATCATCAACAAATTCGTTAAAACGACGAAAGAACGAATAAACGGTTGCCATCAGCAACGAGGCAGCCATTTATCGGATGTAGGGTTCCACATAACATAACCTCTATGTCAATACTCGCATAACTGCGGACAAGGCAGTGCAAAGGAAATTGTTATCTTAAATCAAAAATAATAAAAATCCTTGTGAGCAATCATCTGCAGACAAGCAGATAATTTGAAATAATAAAAAAAAAGTCTCATTTGAAACGAAACGAAAATTTCGGATCTGTAATGAGACTCAAATTACAGTCAACTCTCGATTAACCGGGGTGCTCGGGACCGAGCTCATGCCGGAAAATCGAAAATCCCGGATAATCGAAAATCATATTTTAAGAGAAGAAACGCACTTCATACAATGAGTTTCCACTTATTTGAAATAAAATACATAACTTTGTCAGTCAACGAACACAAAAACTTAAAAAAACACATATACATACAACCATAGTTAAAATGGCTTATCGCCCGGGTTTCTTTTAAAGTATCACGGATGATAGAGTGAATCCCGGATAATCGATATGGAAATATCTAAATATTTGAAAATAAATTTCCCGGTTGATAGGTTTGCCGGTTAATCGAATGCCGGATAATCGAGAGTTGACTGTAATTGTATTTGTTTAAAATGGGAGTTGAAAAATATTTAATGATATTTTATTATTTTGGACTATTCGCTTTAAAATTAAATCAGTAAAGCATAATCAGTAAAGAACCAGATTTGGGACAAATTTAAATACAAATAAAAATATAATTTGAATGATCTTACACAAATATTTTCCATAAATAAAAACATTTGGCAACACTGTTCAAGTATGCACACATCAAGTATGCCTATCTGATGGTCCATGTTTTAGTTCTTAGCTTTGAACCATGTTCGTTACCTCGATGCATATATGTGTAGATCAGCAGGCTGAGCCAGCATTATTTGTTTCCATCAGCAATAATAAAATGCGAGCACCGGCCACCGACACCATGTAAACAATTTAGCGTAAGTACGAGTATCTACATATCTAATTAGTTAATTTTTACCCGAAACAAAAGCAACTAGCTTTATAGATACTTTCAGTTTTGTTCATTTCATTGTTCATTGTCGATTAAATAAGTAAGCCTGTGCGCACAACTTCAATTCAATTTGAAGCTTTAAGCTGCAATTAGCGAGTGTCCGCATTTAGAAAATCACAACACGTCTCAAAATGTATAAAACAAAAAAATATTTATTCTGTTTTTAGTAAAACTGTTTGGGATTAATCATTGAATATAAAATCTATTTACATATTACATTTTCAATGTGGCGCATCTTATGCATAATTTTGCAGTAGTGTTGGTAGACGCCACTGGAACGTATGACTAACTTTTATCATGTCACACCTCTCTTGATGTTTAGACGCCGGCCGTAAACTACTTAAACTGAATGAATGATTGCTGCAAGGAACAATTAAAAAGTATTTGTAAGCTAACTGTAATCCATAAATGGTGGTGTTGCATTCCGTGTTAAGTGTTGTATTTGTATGCAGAGTCGGACCATTCTGCCAATGCGTCACGCTGCTGCGTCTGCAAATAACTTTTTTTTTTAAATAGAGATACCAAAGTTCGTGACTTAAGTGGTGGAATCGCGTAAAGTGATAGATGATAGTCACTTATGCACAAGTCATTTGACTAAGCCATATTGTCTGCTCTGAGCATAGTGACCATGATGACAAAATAATGTTTAGAACTCAGTAAATCTAGCTCATTTCCTTGGTTACGCGATATTTCAGAAAGAATTTCTACAGACATTTATTTATTTTTCATTTTTATGCTTGACTATTTTAATTTTTGTTTCCACATTTAAAGTATCACTTCAAATAAGTGCCAGCCGAAAACTATATTTAAAAGGTGACAATTAAATTGACTATCACATTACATAGAGCGAAGATGAAGAAAGCGACTCACCCCAATTACGATTTTCAATTGAAAATTTATAATTGGCAATTTTTAACTTGTGAATGGGTGGATTCAGTTGATTTGTCAAACGCAGTTAACAATAAACAAGCGATTGACAAAAATGTAAACAAAACAAAGGCACGGGCTACAGTCCGCTTGGGCGAACTGTTGGATACCCTATTTTTTTTTTTTTTTTTTTTTTTTTTTTATAATTCGCTTACGCGAAGGGGCTTTGTTGTTTCTGTATATGTACACTTGTACAGTACCCTTATAGTGTTAAACACAGCGCATGCATTTTTTGTTGAACAGTAAGCTGCACCTAGCAATGTAGTATTGTATTGCATGATTTTAGGTGCTACTTACTATTCGAAAGAATATTAGGATAGGAAAGAAGTTTTTGGTGCTTAGTATTTTTTTTTCTCCACGGGTGGCGCCTAAATTGCTTAGGGAGATCTCTATTTATGTGAATTCAATTAAAAATCATGGCCCTGGCCGGGATTCGAACGCACGACCTGCCAATCAGTTAGTAAATACACTACCATCGCACCAATGCCACCCGCCTTTTAATCTTATTCCTATCCCTCATAAGTGGGCGTGACAAAAGTCTAATTATGGTTGAATTGTTAAGAACGCTCTATACATATTTTGTTTTCAATAAAATTGTTTTATTTAATTGTGGGCGTGTCAGTAGGCGGATTTAAAAAAAATTAACACATGAGCATAAAGGGCCCCTAGAGAGTATATATTATAAATTTCAGCTCCCTAGCTCAAATTTTGGTTTTTCAATAAAATTGTTTTATTTATTTGTGGGCGTGTCAGTGGGCGGATTTTGACAATTTTATATCCTGAGCAGTTTTAGGAGTCATAGATCATACATAAAAAATTTCAGCTTTCTAACTCAAATTTCGATTTTTCCCAAAATTTTGTTTTTTTGAGTTTGTGGTCGTGTCTGTTGGCGGATTTCAAAAATTCGTAAACTTGATTATTTCGGGACCCGAGAGAGTATGTGGTTACAATTTCAGCTCTCTAGGCCCAGTTTAAAGGCCTAATTTCTGCCAACGGACGGACGGACGGACGGACATGGCTAGATCGACATTACTATCGATGCTGATCATAAATATAGTAACTTTTAGGGGTCTACGGGCAATATTAAGGTATGTTACAAACTATGCATCAAAATTAATATACCCTTAGAATAGGGTATAATAAGAATCGTCTATTCGCACTTTAATTAAAACTAGTCAATTATCAATTATTGTCAATTGACATTCGAATTAAGGGTGACTATCATTTATCACCTTATCCCATTCAATCCCTGTTCTTAAGGGAATTGGAAGTTATTTAGATGATTTTTTTTTAATAATATGGGTCGTGCGGTAAGTGGTTTATCTTGATCACCTTTATAGAGCAATACACAGCACATGTCATAGTTTCTTATATCTCGAACATTACATTGTATACCTGTATATGTATACACTTGCTTATAATGCTTAATTAAAACGTTATTATTTCTTCTAGAAATTAAGTACCTACCTATAATAAGGTCAGGGTAGGTCAAAGTAAGACTCTCTTTAAATTCTCTCTCATACCCGAAGAAAAATGTTCTTCTCAGAATATATCTCCATCTCATCCCTTTAAATACACAGCAACAAACAAAGTTGTGTGAGCATCGGAATCTTGCCAGCGATTTTGGAAGATGATACCGGTAACTCTGTCCGGTTAATGGTAATTAATATTATATTGTGTTATAATGGATTTTATTACTCGAATTGTAGATATGGTAATGGCTTTGACGATATTGAGCAAATATACCAATCAAAATTGAACAAAAAACATAGTTCAAGAAAAAAACAATTTAAAAGATTTTCAAAACAATAGAAGCATATTAGGGCCCCTAAAATGCTGTTATGTTTCCGAAAATGTCAGTTATATAATGACAAAGGAACCAATTAGGACAACGTATTAAATTTCTTTTGATTAACCTATATAAGCTATAGGTTAGGTCAGGTTAAAACAGGGGTATGCACTTCGCATGCAGCACTAGGCACCAGAAGGGCCCATCGCGATCCCTAGGGAACCAATTGAAACCAAAACTTCAAAAGGAGAAAAACCTAAAACATTTTTCCTACACAAAACATCCAATCTTCCTGCAGATTTTGACCAGCTTCCTGTGGTCTGTGTCGCTCAGCTCTTCTAATTCCTCGAAGAAGTATTCTCCTAGAAACCTCCTACGATTCCGTTCTTTACCCTCGCACTCACACAGTATGTGCGTTATGTCTTCCTCGGCTTATAGATCACCACGGAACCTGCATATATCCATATCAACCTATCTAAGCCGCCTAGCATGCTTCCTTAGGAGACACTGCCCCGACAAATCACATACAGCTGTACTAAACCTGATAAATCTGTATTTGTATTTGTTAAACGTGCAATTTGCACTTCAGATGTGGAACAAAACGCCAAGGCAAATTAGCACTGGCAACCGATATCACCACCAGCAGTAACAAGTTTCATCAACATTGAATGTGGTGCAACAGGCAACGAGTTAAATCTGGCTGGTTGGGCGCCCCCTCTTTGACACTTTGTCGTCGATAATCGAATTTAATTAGAATATTCACGTACCGTGTCTGACGTTTGGTGGCGGAGTTGTGAAAGTCGATGAATTTGCAGTTAGTTTGTTTTTACAAAACTTGCTATAAGATGGTAGCACAATATGATCTTATATTGGCATTATGTGTGCAAAGAGTCCATTTCAACACATGACACACTGAAAGAATCGTATGATTTATGTGGAAATTTGCTTGTGCTATGCTGTCAGGGGGGAAGTAATCATTTCACATTAGCTGATTAGGTTAAATGCAAGCTTGCAGGTAGGGTTTGGATATTTCAGTATTGGAGATATATGTATGTACATAGACATTTATGTACAAATATATGTATATAATTCTGATAGCATATGCTGATGATTTGCAGAAAAAGATGTGAATTCCATACCAACAAGATTGGATTGAAGTTATTGATAATTTTGATTATCTGGGAGTAAACTTGAATCGCACTGGTTCTTGGAATGAAGCCATTAATATCTTCACAACCAAAGCAAGTACAGCAGCAGCGATGACTGTTAAAACTTTGAAGAGTTCTTACATGGAGAACTGGGTTGGACGAATAAAAGTGTTGGAATCAACTATTAAATCGACTGCATTTTACTGTGTTCAAATATGGGGTCTAGAAGCTGGAGATAAACTTGAAGCAATTCAAACGTCAGTTTTGAAGAACTTACTTACTAGCCAACAACACACAACGCAACGTAGTTCGTGTAGAGACTAAAACTGGAAATAACGAAAAGAACCTTCCATTTCTGGATAAAGCTTTTAAATGTCTCCGATGACCGCCTGATAAAAAAGTGTTATAATGGAGTTTTAAGAATCCATCTTTCCACTCAGGGCTGTCCAAACTGGACATCACAATTTAAGGAACTTTTAATGAACAATTTTGCTGATGTATGGGAACCACAAAACCTTGCGGGCCCTAGAGGGTCTTACGAAAGCATTCTAGAGGACACGAAGAGAGCGTTAATAGAAGAAGATATCAGGAAAGCAACTAACTGAACTTCCTGTATTATAAAATTTGCCTTTTAAACCATCCGTCCATAAAGTCATCGCGCAAATAAGGTGTTTAAACATCAGGTATGCCCATAGGATAATTCTGCACGGTGATATACATAATTTTGACCCAACGAACATTTGTACGATTTGTAACACGCATGAAGATGGCACTATTAAGCACTTCCTCCTAAGATGCCCAATTTTTAATGCAGTGAGAAACCATTTCCTGTTTTCTAATAGATTGACTGACCTAAGAAGCATAATGGCTGTCGAAGTCGAAAACATTGCAACTAATACTTACAAAAACGTCATCAAGTCGCTCAAACTTTTAGCTTTTATCCTAAATGAATGATCAATCCAGGTTTCTTACTAAGTACTCAACATACACTCCAGTTTATTAGTCTGGCCGTCAGTTTGAGGACAGAGAATCCCTTATTGCAGCCATTAAATTGGCCTGGAGGGAAATTTCGCTGGACTACATAAAGAGGCTGTACGATTCCATGCCGGATCGAATTTACGAAACTATTACGAATGAAGGCGGCAGTACCAACTACTAAAAGTAACCAATAAAAAATTATTTTAAGAAAAACTTGTTTCATTTAATCCCAATGACCGGTACCAATAACAAAATTAGTGTGCAGCTTAAATTTGTAGTCCCTTTCACTCATATGCACAAGGAAATTCAAATGAACGGGACCACTAATTTAAGTTCCACATTAAATTTGTTATTGGTATGGCCCAATATCTTTTATTTATTCTATTCAGTTGACGCAAAATAAAACTGCATTTTTCCATATTGAATTGCAACTGAATCAGGGAAAAATAGCGGTACTTTTTGAATTATTCTTTCCGATTTATTTTCTCAACACCATAAGCAAACAGTTATGTAGCATCATCAAATGATATATTACGGCACAAGGTTTTGGAAAAAATGGACAACGTAGCTTAGAAAATGTTTGTGCTAATTCAGTTGAAGCGAAGTGTATATTGTTACTAATTCAAAAAAACTATATATTAATTTTTGTGTAAAATATTACACCTTTTTTAACTCTATTTTAAATTAAAAGAAATCATTACCCATTTTGTGAAATTATGTACAAATATTATCAATCAGCTTGTCAAAGCAAAGCTTATAACAAATAAATATATCTATCTATCTTTATACCGTCCTAAGGAGGAAATAGGCTAGACATGAGAGTAGCTTTTAAAGGAGGAAGATAACTTGTATATACATGTGGGAGTGGGATATTAGGAGTAATGCTTTAATGTACATACAGGGTGACGCACGAAGCGTGCTACAAAAACAAAACGTAATAACTTTTTTTCTGTGTGAGTAATCGGTTTTTTATTTTATTTTGAAGGTTACTATTAAGATTTATTAAAATGAATGCTTCAGATACCGAAAAGAGGATTTCGATAGAGCAGCGGTACCATGCTTTATAGTTCTTCATTGCCGTCCAAAGGGAATTTAGGCGGGAGTTTGGCGGTACTCCCCCGAGTAGATGGACCATTATGAGGCTGGTAAACATGTTTGCCGAATCTGGAATCATCGCAGAAAGACCGTACCATCGATTTCCCTATTTTCGGGTTCAAGACACAATCGCGGTTGTAGCATCGTCAATTTAGGCAAATCCAAGCGTTTCGACTCGAAACTTATCGGCGCAAATTGGAGTTAGCAGACGGTCATTATAACGGATAATTCATGATGACTTAAACTTGTTTCCGTACAAAGTCAAAATGGCAATCAAGTTAAACCGTCAGGATTTGCCTATTCACCTGGATTTTTGCCAAAAAATGATTGAAATGACCGAAGAAGACAATAGTTTGATGAATTGCTTGTTTATGTCTGATGAGGCACATTTTGATCTAAACGGTAATGTAAATAAGCAAAATTACCGTATATGGAGTGAATCTAATCCAGAAATTGGCGTTGTGGGGCCATACTTCTTTGAAGAAAACGGTGTAACAGTAACTGTCAATGGGGACCGTTATTTAACCCTCTACTGCATACGAAGCCAAATATAGCTTTTCACTTTTTTTCCTTTTTTACTCCTTATTCTCACAAAGAAAAAGATCGTTATACAACACAATTCTCTTCTATGCATTTCTGAGAACACATAGCGGTACTTTTCGCGCGTGTGCGAAAAAAAACAAGGAAGATATTCCAGCTTGTAGGTCAGTTGTTTGCTTGTTGTCGTTGAAAACGAAAGCGTGAAAAATTTTCTGATTTGAAAAAATTATAACTTCGGTGTACGGTACGTTAAGTGGTCATAAAAATATATTTGTGATTAGATACTTATTTCTCTTTGCCACAAATAATATTTATTATTTTATCTTGCTCGTAAAACTTGAGAGGTAAAACTGCAGAAGCCATATTTGGCTTCGTATGCAGCAAGGGGTTGTAAATCTACACATTTTGTTCACTTGACTCTTGTTGTGGTGCACATATCTTTTTTGTTTTTTTATCGTTTAGTTTTTAGATTGAAATACAGTATGTTACTTTTTTGCTTAGAAAAATGGAATGTCGTCGTTTTTATGGAGGATCATCATTCCTTAATCCCATTCCTGGAGGCGGATCGATGAATTGGCTGGAGATTCAGATGTGGAGTTGGAGACAGAATTGCATATCAATGATCGTCAACGTTACGGTTGAGGAAACGGAATCAGATTCAGATGATGAGCCTCTTGCAGCGTTGAAATCAAAATCCGTGAAAAGCAAGACAAAAAAAGGACAAGTAGCATGGAGAAAGGGACATCTTCCTGATTACGATGAAGAGCTTTTCAAATTTGCAGGTTCGGCCGAGATTCCAGAATATGTAAAAAAAACTAAAGACACCATCAGACTTTTTGAAAACAAAAATTTCTGATGATTTGTTGGCCTTCATTATAGAGGAATCTAATAAAAAAGCCCGCCAAGATGATATAAATAAGCCAGTTCAAATCACAAAGAACGAAATGGAACAATTCATCGGGGTGGTGATATTCATTTCTTGTTGTCAACTTCCTTCGTCAAGACATCACTGGAATAAGTAGGTAGGACAACAAATGACATATGAAACAATGACGTGCAATAGGTGGTAAACTATCAAAAGGTCAATGCATTTCAACGATAATCAAAACTTTAAACCATTGGGAACAGAATAACACGACAAACTCTTCAAAGTAAGACCCCTTTTGGAGAAAATAAGGGAACGTTTGCTGTTGATTCCAAAAGAAGAGTTCCTCGCCGTGGACGAACAAATTATTCCGACGAAATGCCGCCATGAACTGAAGCAATATAACCCAGCTTAGCCACATAAATGGGGCTATAAAAATCAACTCCTTAGTGGAATTTCGGGATTAAGTTACGATTTTGATTTATTTAATGGACACCAAAGCAATAAGAATCCTGACGGAGCGCCAGATCTGGGGGTCAGTGGTAACGTCGTCACAAGGCCTTACGTCAACAGTTCATGAAAATGCTAATCCCAAGATTTTCTTCGACAACTGGTATAATAGTCCAAATTTGCAGGTTCATTCGTGGACTTTTGAAACTAGGGACTATAAGACTCAATCGAGTGCCAAACTCCAGAATTCCGAAGGAACAACTGATGAAGCAAGGACGTGGAAGTATGATGGAAAAAGTGGCAACTATCAGTGGAGTAAAATTGAGTTTGGTGTCCTGGTTTGACAACAAAATAGTAACTTTAATGTCGCCTTATGTTGGAATGAATCCAGTTATAAATAAGAGCCGTTACTCCAGAAAGGATAAGGAGTATACAATTATTCCTGCTCCACAACCTGTTGAGGTCTCGGTACAACAAATATATTTGTGGTGTCGACTTGCTAGATTCGATGTTGGGGTTATATCGCATACAATTACGATCCAAGAAATGGTGTAAGCGAATATTTTTTCACATGATTGATCTGTGTACAGTAAACGCTTGGATTCTTTGGCGTCGTCAACATGATTTATCATTATTTGATTTTAGACTAGAAATGGTCGAATATTTATGTAAAGCTGGAAAGCAACATTTGAAAAGACGTGGACGACCCTGTATTGGATCTAGACTTGAATCTCCTGCGACTTCAAAACCAAAGAGGAAGCGCCCTGAAAGACATGCAGATTTTCCATTGTTATCAGTTCGATTCGACAACGTCGGTCATTTCCCACAAATAAAAAAGAACCGCCAAATTTGTCAAAACGACTGTACTTTTCGTTCATTTATTTTTTGCCAAAAATGTAAAGCTTATTTGTGTTACAATGAAAAGAGAAATTGCTTTTCTAAATTTCATGGCGTATAAACACAGAACTTTCAACCATTATTTTACTTTTTTATGATACAATGAATTGTGCGTATGTTCGTATGTGCGTTCGAAATTATCTTTCGCCGCGATTATCTCAAGAACCAACGATGATATTGACATGCCACCAGGTTTATTCGAAGCGTAATTACGTAACTCAGAACTGATTAAGTTTCAGCGAAATCGGTCCAGCCGTTTTTTGTTAGTAAATAAATAACTAAAATAATTTGCCTTTATTTGTACTATTTATCGTCATTTGATATTGAGCAAATCATTATTATATTGTGCTCCGTTATTTCGCATAAATATAAATTTACAGGTCTCCGTGTTCATAACAATGGTTGCATTAATATATGTATGTATATAACACTTTGCTGTTATTAACAACATTTAATTTCCATGAAAAATATTAAAGAGCATTTTTTAATATTAAATAATTCTTAACCATATCTTATGGTTAACCACATTTCAAAATTTCCCACTAATAGCATAAATCATATTGATCCCACTGGGAAGTTAGTCGTGTGGACATTTCGGGTCGCACCCAGACCACTTTTTTATTTATTAAATGAATTGTTCTGTTTTGTTTATAAATATTTTTTTCTTTATAGTTTGCTGCTTTTTTATATATTTTATTTACTTAAACTGAAATCAAAAATGCTCTAGTTTTACAACCGTTAATGCACACGAAGCCATATTTGGCCTGTATTCTTATTATTTAAACAAATGATTTTTTTTAATGGTTTTTTAATAAAAGATGTCTTAAAACAGCACAAAGAAGCTATTTAAAAAGTTTATTTTTTTCTCTTTAAATAATAGTTCATGCAGTAGAGGGTTAAAGAGGTTGAAAGTTTTTTTTTTCACCCGGAACTGCGCCGAAGATGTTTTTGTTTCAAGCACTGCCCATGCAACTGTAAAAAAGGTACCTGAAATTAGTGCTGTTTGGGATCGTGTGTTATCACAACGCAAATAAACAAAGCAAATAAAAACAATTAAAATGAAAGTAAATGCAATATTACAAACAAAGGAAATATTAAAACCGAAATCGATGGATTTTTTTACCGGTGCCGTGAAATAAAGTGGATGGAAATAATGTCGATCGACTTTATTTCCATAAGAAATCGGAAGTAATGTCGAAATTCACCATTTTCTATTCTCGACTTTATTTCCAATTATGTAGTACAGTGAGGTCTCTCTTAAGTGGACACCCAAGGGACCGGAGTTTTTTGTCCACATAAGAGAGTGTCCGCTCAAGGGAAAATTTTAAAAAGAACAGAAAATTGTTCTATTTAATTCGCTTTTTCAAAAATAGGTACATACACAAACAAAGTCCATAATTGTTTTTTTTTTTAAATTTCAATCCGGCTCTGATGAAGATTACAACCGCTAGCTACCACTGACTCATAGTGAGATCGAAGAACAGATGTCAGCAGCATTGCCTTTTCATACCCAGCTATTAAAGCGAATTTGCACAAAGATGTCCTCCTCCATGTCCTCTTCATCGTTACTTTTGTCATTCACACTTAAAACGCTTAAGCCATCCTCCGTCAAGTTCTCATTCCATCCCTCATCTGTCTGAACATTTTTGTCGCATGCGGTAAAGTAATCAACTTGATTGCAGACGGTTTGTCTGACTAGCGAGGATACATTTTTAAAACGGATCAATGGTATGTCATCCCCTGAAGTAAGGTCTTCAATTTGGGTGGTTGGATTTCGTAAAAACTCAAATTTTTTGAAAAAAAATTTGTATCGTTTCTTGAGAAACCTTGTTCCAGACTGCAGCGGCCCAATTAATGGCATCTAGCACAGTAATTCCTGAAGAACGCTCTCTAACATTACCAACGTGATCCATTTTAGCAGTAAGCTGGTTTAAAACTTGTTCCCGATAAAAAACTTAAATTTTTTTATGATGCCCCGGTCTAAGGGTTGACAAACGGACGTTATGTTTGCTGCGAAAAATATCATAGTGATGTGACTTATGTACAATGTGTGTGTATCTATACCGACAACTGTTTGTAGAATGTGCATGCGCCACGTGCTTGCTGTTATAGTTACAAAAATACATGCACGAGTATGAGATGAAAGCTTACACAATAAACGTGTAAATAAAAGAAAATGACATGCTTATGTGAATAAGAAATGCCCATTTAAGAGAATATTTTTACCAAATGAAAATGAAAATACTGTCCATGTCCACTTAACAGAATTGCCCACTTTAGAGGAGAAAAATTCAAACAAAATCATAGCAGCCAACAATCACACTTTATATTGTCCGCTTAAGGGAATCGTCCACATAAGAGGGGTGTCCGTTAAGAGGGAGTTCACTGTAGTACAAAAGAGTAATAATATCGAATAAGATTTCGGAGATCGACTTTATTCGACTTGAGATTTCGCAACTGATCCCGTGAACAGTGCAATGCCTATGGGGGGCCATGCTGCTCCTGCAACCCCCCTGCTAGGGATCAATGTTTTTTTTTTGTTAAATGTTGATTTTCTGTTGTTTATTTACCGAAAAAAATAAATTGCTAAATAAACTAAATATGTAATGCGTTTCCTTTAAGTTTAAACTCTTTAAATAGGTAAAAAAAAATCTCGAATTAACTTTTTTTTTCGAGACTTTTTTCGAGATATCGTCTTTCGAGATTTTTTGCATTCGAGATTAATTCTCTGATCAGGTGTCGCATATTCGTGGAGGAGCATGGAGGTCTTTTACGTTCTATCATCTTCAAAAACAATTAGATATATAAAATATCATTGAATTTTCTATACAATAAAACAAAAATGAAATACATTGATTAAAAAAAAGTTATTTGAATTTCTTATTATAGTTCAATTGGTGCCCCACCCTGTATACAGCAAGCCGATTTATTTCCAGCTGTGTTTTTGTATACATCCCAACATTTTCTTTTACGATCAACTTATGATAGGAGTTAATTTTGGACATATGTATGTCAATTTTTGAAATGTCATATATTTTCTGTTTAAAATCTCGCACAACTAGCTACGATTTAGTTCCTCGCAACGCCTGTTCTAGGAAAATGTCAAAACATGTTTCACTTAACAACAAATATATTATGTATATTTTCGTCTTTCGTTTTTACTGAATGTATTACAAAAAAATATATATGGGTATCTACTTTGTTTTCACTCAGAAATCATATACGAGTACAAAACTTCGTTGACGATTGTATGAAAAAAGTTGCGACGTTGAGTAAACATGTATGTAGTATCATTCCAGCATAAAATAGGGTCATACAGAAATAGATATATCTAAAATGATCTAATTGATTTAACGTCCATACTAAGTTTTTTACCAACAAACGTAATTGGAGGGCTATCAACTCAAATGTAAAAAAATTTGGTAATTTAATTTGAAAAACTAAAAAAAAATTGTTAAAAAATGAAGAAATAATGAGTCAAAAGAATTAGGTTACTGTCAACCCCCGCGTTTGGCGATTTTGTTGGGTCTGGAAGCCGAAGCCGGTTGGGTTTGCTAGACAAGCATATAATTATTTATAAATTACGAGATATTTTAACATTTGTTTGAACTGATTTCTATTTTATTGCACTTTGTATACATTTGCTTTTACGAAATAATTGGAATTTAACACAAAAATATCCTAATATTGATGCTAAATCAGTTTTTTTATCTCAAAATAGCTCCTCTATGACAGCTAGCGACCGATTCAGACGATCATGTCAATAGCATTTATTAAAATTGGGTGATGATAATTTTTGATAACTCAATTGTCATGGATACGTTAGGTAAGGCACCATCATATCGGTCCATTGTGATACCCCAAGGTGTAGGGAAGGGAGAGAGGGAGGGGAGTGGAGATTGTAGTCCCTCGGCCTTCTGTGTACCCTAGAATTTACGTACTGTGAGGTAGTGGTTGTGTTTAAAGCAGGTAGGTACTTCGTTTTGTGTTAGTTGACTACAAGGTCAACCAATTTTGCTGGTTCTTCAATCGCCATGAGATCCTCTAACACGTCACGCTGAGATCGACCGATGATGTCAATATCGTTCGCGTATCCCAGTAATTGGACGAATTTTTTGAAGATAGTGCCTTGTGTATTGACAGCTGCCCTGCGCACTATCTGCTTCAGAACAAGGTTGAAAAGTCACATGATAGCGCATCTCCTTGCCTGAATCCGGCAAAGGTTTGGAATAGTTCGGAAGAACTGTTCTCATACTGCACATTTTCAGCGTCACGCGACACAGCTGGATCAGTTTTGACGGCATCCCGAAATCGGCCATATGCAAGTAGAGCTCCTGGCGATGAATGCTATACTATGCAGCTTTAAAGACGATGAAAAGGCGGTGGGTGTCGACTTGAAATTCATTTGTCTTTTCCAGGATTTGTCTCAGTGTGAAGATTTGGTCTATTCTCGATCTGCCGGGCTGCAAGCCACACTGGTACGTGCCGATTAGTGTGTTGCAGAACTGCTTCAGACGTTCACACAGTATGTTGTATAGGATCTTATATGCGAAATTGGGCACATGGAGCTGATAGTCCAGTCTTGGGACATGTTTTCTTCTACCCGTACTTAGTTGATGACTTGGTTCATGCGCCCTACCAAAACTATGCTTACCGACTAATCCGCCAAAGATGTTTTAATTACCAATTTTGGCGTTGAAGTCCCCAAGCAAAATCTTGACATCGTACTCCGGACAACTCCGTAGGCTCCGTCCAGGAGATCATACACCTCCTCCTTGATAGGGTCTTCTGCTTGGTCAGAAGGCGTGTGTGCACATGTTGTAAAATGTGCCTTGGATGCAGATTACAGCCAGGCAAATACTTATCGGCTTGAGATCCATGACTTTTCATCTTAACCGATTTCCCACTACGAATCCGCATCCTAACATGTGCATCCTTTTGTGACAGCTATAATAAATGTTGCACTGTTAATTTTGTTTCATACCCGATCTATCCATCGTATTTCCTGTATCGCGCGTGGATTCTTGAGAAAGATTAATCCAATCTAATTTGTTCCAGTGGCAATCCATACCTCAAAATTGCAGATATTTTCATTGAGTTTTTATCAAAAATCAGCTAATTGTTTTTTTTAAATAGTAAGAAATAATAAAAAAAAAACATATTTATAATGATAATAATAATTTATATTAATAATGAATGAAATGAACAAAATTGGTTATTGAGTTTTCGCTTACTCCCCTTTATTATTATTTTATTTATATTATTACTAAAATGCATGCATGTTTTCTCTTTCAAACCTTTTCATCCCTTTACTTTTTTAATAATTTTTGTTATTGATATCAAATTCATATCACGCTGGGAAGTTTGTCGTGTGCACCTCTTGGGTAACATTCATAAAAAGCGTAAATAACAGAAATAAACTTCTTCCTACCTGTATTTTATTTAGATTTTGCAAAAATTGCCGAGAGGATGATTGCTTATACCATCTCCAGGAAAAATTTTGGAACTTGGCCTCCAGAGGTCAGGTAGACCCTCTGATAAGTGATCACCTGACTGTACTCCGCATCCAATGCACGGTTTAAAATACATATCCTGTTTTAAAAAAATGTCCACTTTACACGGATTAACAAAATGAAATTTTACGGCCGCAAACTTAATAACCGTAATGCATTTAATTAAAAGCAGTTTCTGTTCAGTTTACTATAATATAGCTTGCTACAGAGTGAGTGAGTCCACAATTCTGCTATTCTTGTGAAGAACGAAACTTCCCATATCACACACATATTCACGTCAAACAAATAAATTAATACTCTCTAACGCATGCACCTATAATGTGAGAATACACAAAAGAGTGCCACAATAAACAAAAACGCCAGAAATGGCATTATGGTTGTATTTTGACTCGATAGGTTGGATCAAAAATGCCAAAATGCTGAGCGCGGTGACGATACGGCACATGTGGGTTATTGGCAATAATCTCTTTACCGCTTCAAACAGTTCATTGGAACTTCTGCGGCATTAATGAACGGCAGTCGACGATTTCCGCTGTCCCGTGCTCAAGAAAATTCGACAATAAACGGCGAATTGTGTTGTCAGACGGTGCTTGTTGGCCACGACATGTAAACTGTACTTAATTGTACTGAATGTTTCAAAAACATCGGGTGGCAATGGTGCAGTAGTAGTGTATTCGCTTACTGAATGGAAGGTCGTGCGTTCGAATCCCGGCCAAGTCCATTACTTTATATCGCATACATGAAATCGTTATCTCCCTAAGCAACTTAGACACCACCCGTGAAGAAAAACCCTACAACTGCACCCAAAAACACTTCTTTCCTATCTCTCTACTCTTTCTGATAGTAAGTAGCACCGAAAAGCATGCAATGAAATACGATATTGCCAGGTGCTGCTTGCTGTTAAACACAAATACTTACGCTGCCCTTTAGCGTAAGCAAATTATAAAAAGGAAAAAAGAAAAAAATGTCTACTCAATTTAATCGGTGTATAAATGTCAAGCTATTTTGTTTACATACCGACGCACTCTGTATATATCATGATATTGTTTATTTCTTTACGCAATGTTTTATTGACGGTGTTACCACAATTCACTACTGAAAATGAATAAGAAAAATGCCTTCAATGACTACCAAAGCAAATTATGACCATTTTGGTCACACTGTTTAATATACATTGCGGGTGGCAATGGTGCAGTAGTAGTGTATTCGCTTACGGAATGGAAGGTCGTGCGTTCGAATCCCGGCCAAGTCCATTACCTTATACCGAATACATGAAATCGTTATCTCCCTAAGTAACTTAGACACCACCCGTGGAGAAAAACCCTACAACTGCACCCAAACACTTCTTTCCTATCTCTCTATTCTTTCTAATACCAAGTAGCTTACACTGTGTTCCTAGCATTATAAGAGTACTGTAACAACAGAAAAAAAAATCCCTTTAGCGTAAGCAAATTATAAAAAAAAAAAAAAAAAAAAAAAATACAACATGGTGATCTCATTCGATACTGATTTGACAGATAATTTGGTCATTTGCCTGTGGTGATTTATGTGCACAATATGCATGCAGTCTTATCTTTGTACTAGAGGCTACGATTTTGAACGTGTACTTAAGAAACACGTGTACGTGGAATTCGGGTTCGCAAAACACGTGTAATTATTCACTTGTATACACGGAGTTTAATCACTTGGATTTTAAGCAAGGTTCGCTGAACGATAAAATACGATTCGTTCTCTCATGAAAAGTTCGCGAAGGAATTTGTTTTCTGATTCGATCGCGAACCTTATTTTCGGTTCGTTTAAAAATAAAATTCGTTTTCACGATCAAATCAAATCTGTTGCGATCTGTAAAATATAGTTCGTTCGCGAATTTATCACGTGCGAACTATTGAAGATCCGTTCGCGAATGGTTCTCATAAGAAAAAAAGTCATTTTACATGAACATTATATTACATATTTTAATATTGAAAGAACATAAGTGAAAAGTATTTTTATTACATATTAAGACTTTGGAATAAATTTACATTCAGTTTAACTAACAAAACATTATTTATTGTTTCTTTGGATAATTTGTTTCTATTTTTTGTCAAAAAAAAAAACTGGTAGAGCGCTAAAATCCTGTTCAACAGAGACTTGAGTTGATGGCACTGCCAGCACTTCTTGTGCAAATTTTCCTAGAATAACCTCTTTGCTGCTCAATGTTTTCCAATGCTCAATTTTCTCTCACAAAGTAAGCAAGTTGATTCGTCAGCTTTTTCATTATAAGAAACATATTAATTTAACTCAAATGTCTTTATTTTCCCCATTTCAACCAAAATAATAACTATTGAAAATAAAAATCGCGAGTCGAGAATGATTTGTTTTATGGATCTTTACGGATCCTTATCGCGAGCGAACCATATTCTACCTGAATTTCTTTTTTTCGATCTCTCACGAACGAGAGATACAGAAAAAAAGGATACAGTTCGTTCGTGAGAGAAATGTACATTTTTAAAGAGCGAACATTTTATCGTTCGCGAACTTTATTTTTTATGGTTCGTGAGAAGATCGATAAAGATCCTTATTTTATCGTTCGCGAGCGATATTTTACGAACCCTGATTTTAAGTAAACGTTTTTTTTATAATTCCACTTCACTATTAACTCCATTTCAATTGATATTTGTTCGATTTTGTGGCACATCGGTTAGTTGATATAGTTTACGAAAGGCTGTCCAGAACGGTTTACTGTTCATTATGTATATAGAGTACTAGCTGACCATGCTCGCCTTGCTTCGCCAGTCTGCCACTTCTCAAATTAAAAACAAAATGCTTGCTGATAAGAACTGATAAAGAAAACGTCGAGAGTGTCCCTTCTCATTTTATGGATATATGTCTCAGTGTGACCTCTCAATCTCAATTACATTTCATACCCTATCTTTGAAAATCCCATGCGCCACAAAAAAAACAACACAAACTACAAAAGGTGCATAAAAAAAGAAAGAAAAAGCACACAGCACAAAAGGTACAGAGAGAGAAAAAAAAACACAACAGATTTGTGCCGCACACACACACAAATTTTCCTCCACTCAACGCTGGGAAAATCCAACGATCTAGCTTCAATCGAATATTTACTTTTTTTTAATTGTATAAAATTTACAGTTTAATACTTATTGTTCAACTTCAGGATAACCTACAAAGATGATTTCTATCTTAAAATCTTTGTAGACAATTGAACTTTATATAAAAAAAAATCCTATTTCATTTGGATCATTCCAAAGCTAGGAGCTAGAAAGCATTCGAGAATTACAACTTTTCTTAGATATCAGCTTAGATCTCTCTGCTTCCGGACAGCGGATGGAGCATTTTCCCGCCGTAAAAAGTAGCCTATGTTCATCAGTTTCGGAGCCTATTCAAAACAAACAAACAAATAATAATCAAATCTTTCCTCTTTATAATATTGGTATAGATTGAATATACGTATTCACATATGTGAAAAAACCTGCAACTTGTTTATTTTATTTTTTGTTTGCTTTGTGAAAACTTACTGTTATGGACCATAACTAGAATTTCGTTTCATTCTTTATCAGCCTGCAATTCGGTGCATTTAAAGTTGAAAAGATGAAGTCTTGCTCCAATTCCACTTTGTTGCCAAGCAATGATTTAAGAACCAATATCGTTCTTTATTTTTGTTGTTGATATTTTATAAATGTACGATACCCGTGTATCCGTGTATTTAATTATCCGTATATTACAAAAAAAATAAATGTGCATCCACTAATTACAGGGATATCCGTATATTTAATTATCCGTGTCATAGATGACTCTACTATGTATGTGCATGACCACGCATGCTATCACGTGCACTGAATGAAAAGTTGCAAAGTTGTTTGGTGGAATAGGGCTCAGGTGTAAACAAGGAAACCAATTCTTGTATCGGCTATGTTTACAATATTTTAGCAGTCGCAAACGACGATGTATAGCAAAATGGAAAACAAACACAATATCTTGGTATTATGCTTGTGCTTAACATATGGTAGCAGTGCCCATTTTATTTTATGGGCTCATATGTCCTATAATTTCTAGTACGAAAACCAACATTTTCACATATTAAGTTCTTTCTCTTACCGGCAGTCGACTATTTAGTACTGGGTATCCCATTTATTTTTGCGATAGCCGGTTTTTTGTAAACAAAAAAATATTGAAATAGATATGCATATCTGAACTTTTGAAGCGATCTATCACATTCACTCGCCGTCGAATATAAACTGAAACAATTCACTTGATTGGATGTATTGGATATTTACATATGATATAGATATTACCTTACAAGTAAATTCCGGTTTCATGTCCACATTTGTCTTACAATACATAGGTAAATTGTAATTCCAATTAGGGATAATAAAAATACTTTAAATAGCACGAAATTGTCACTGTATTAAATATACACTTGGATCTTTCCCGCTTTCTTTGCGTCCGTAACTTGCAGACAACAGTTTTGATCTGGAATTCAATGCCCACAATCCACTCTCATGTCTTCAAATCCGGTAAATTCTCAGTCACGAGGTGCATTTCGAAGACCAGATAATCGCGGCATATATCAGTGCCTACAAAACGCAATTATACTGGATAAAAAATACCAAACCTTCTGGCAAAAATAAATAAAAACAAAATAAAACAAATATTGTAAAAACGCAATGCAACTTTTTTGTTGTTGTGACTAGCACTGGCATATAGCGAGAGAACCTCATGAATTATAATGTACACAAATCAACAACCGCGATAGCTTAAATAATGTAAAATTATTACCTTCGCCTTGTTGTTGCTCCATCGTTCGGTGGTATCTGGAGATCTTACTAATTCCTTCGATTAAAAACCGCACAACTACCCAATACTTTTGGTTGTATTTCAATATATTGCTACACTGTTTCACTTTGCATGGTTTAACGCAATGCTAAAGCATTTCTTACATCATCTTAAGTACACACAAATTACGTTAAATGTACATAGGTCTAGGAAGAAGGCCTACGAACGTCAGTAGAATAGATCGATAAAATGTCTTACCATAGGGGTAAGTGCTATTGTACGAGAATAATAATTATTCCGCGTATTGGAGAAAGGGCACAAATCACTGATGCACCAAATAGGAAACTTATTGAATTGTTATTTAAATTTTAACTATTTCAGAGGATATAAAAACTAATTGACAATTTTGGGTTTCTTAAATTTTGTTTAAATGAAACGGACAACAAGACGAACTATTAAACACGAATATTAGTTACCTGTTGCATACTGTCAGGCTTCATGGAAACACTTCGAAACAAAGTGCCATCTATTAGAGAATAGTTGTAATTTACAAGTTACCTTAGTTACAAACTAAGGCATTTTTAGAATCAAGCCGTTATAAATCTTCGACGTTCTGGGTCAATGAGTTAGTTATAATTGTGTTATGTTGAGGAAGTAGGCTTTGTTGGCCAAATTAGTGATGCAATGAAACTCAATTATTTCATATACCGTGCCGATGTTTTGACAGCTCTCTCTTTTTCAGGCGGTCCTTAGAGCGTTGTCGATTGGCAAATTGGTTTCATGTCAATTTAGACAGAAAGTTGCCCGATGATTAATTAATTGCAGCCATGATCTGCGACACCACATCTGGAAACGTAGAAATGCATTGGCTAACTGATTTCGCAACAGGTTAATGATAAAATCGTGGTAGCAATCGCTCGTTTACTTAGACGATGAGGTTAGAAGAACATTTAACTTCTACACACACAGCACATAGCACTGCAAATCAAAGCGAACTCCATAGGTTTACAACGGATTTTTGATCCAATCAGGTTCTTATTCGACTGGAAATCACCAGCTTGGGTCAAAAGTCCACATGATATTATATTGCAGGCTTTTGGCCAAAGCTTGCAAACATTTTGTTTAGAGAAATCCTGAGTCATTTGGCTTTGTCTTTTCCTGTTGTAAGGAATCAGCAATCCACTTATAAGTTTTTGAGCAAACGCGCTTAAATTTTAGTATCAAACAACGCTGGAAGATACTGAAAACTTTGAAAATAACTTACGGCAGCACCAACCACCGACTCTGCTGTTGTCATGCTTATCGATAATAGAAGTTATCTTTTTGTTCGTCCGGGCGCTCAGTCATGAAAGTGTGCTCCTGGCCGAGCTAATTTCAAGCTGCCGCCGAAAAGCGATAGAAGGGCAAGATTTCCGTTTTTTTGGCCACCAGCAATTGATGAATAGGATTTCGACAAGCTCTACTTCTAGCATAATGGTACTATGTTCCAACTTAACCGTGTCATAATGGACGTTTTGGGCATATCAGTGGTTAATAACCGATATTTGCGGTGATGGTGATTGGCCCAAGCGGATGCGTGATTTGACCTTTTTGTGTTCCCATTAAACTGAAGACCCCTGGATATTACCCACTACATATAATATGTGTCTGACAAATATAAACCTAGATCGTGCATATTAGTGAAGAGTAGTCTTAACGTTTATTTAGTCCCTAATTTCAGCAATCGAGATATGGCTGCTGCCAAACTACAGACTGCTGGTTGCACATACTGGTGGGCATCAGCATATCTTGCCCACGACAACATGGGATCTCTCCCTGGTGATAACCTGGAGAGTTTGATCGCGGAAGCAGAGATGCGGAAAGTTGCAGTCATCATCGGATGCTATGCTAATGCGCAGCATACCGTATAGGGCAGCACTGCCATCAACAGCAGAGGTGATTGGCTTTTTGAATACATTTTAAGTACCTACTAAACGTATTATGTGCAATATAGGTAATCAACCCACCTTCTTTATAAGAAACCGACAAGAAATCTGATATCGAGTTGGAGAGTTTCGGCTGACCATTCTTTCTCTGAATACCGATATCTTCAATTCAACCTTTACGGTAACCTAACCTAAGCTAACCTGGTAAGACCCGCTTGACGGATTTTAATCTTACTATGTTCAGATTCTTTCAGATAACATTAACAGCACACACACAAATTTTTAGTGTATAGGACAGTAACATTAATGCGACCTGCGCGAACGAACGATTAGACAAACTGCGGAGAAGACTACTTTTAATGCATTTATAAATGTTCCAACATCCAACAGCGGGATATGTGACTAATACATCGAAATGTATTTAAAACATAGGGACGGGCTACAGTCCGCTTGGGCGAACTGTTGGATACCCTATTCTTATTCCTATCCCTTATAAGTGGGCGTGACAAAAGTCTAAGTATGGTTGAATTGTTAAGAACGCTCTACATATTTTGTTATATAACATTTAAGGGATTTTATCAAAAAAAACGCTCCCTAGTTCAAACTTGACTGTTTCAATAAAATTGTTTTATTTAATTGTGGGCGTGTCAGTTGGCGGATTTAAAAAAAAATAACACATAAGCATAAAGGGCCCCTAGAGAGTATATATTATAAATTTCAGTTCCCTAGCTCAAACTTTGGATTTTCAAAAAAATTGTTTTATTTATTTGTGGGCGTGTCAGTGGGCGGATTTTGAGCATTTTTTATCCCGAGCAGTTTTAGGAGTCATAGATCATGTATAAAAATTTCAGCTTTCTAGCTCAAAATTCGATTTTTTCCAAAATTTTGTTTTTTTGAGTTTGTGGGCGTGTCTGTGGGCGGATTTCAAAAATTCGTAAATTTGATTATTTCCGGACCCTAGAGAGTATATGGTTAAAATTTCAGCTCTCTAGGTCCAGTTTAAAGGCCTAATTTTTGCCGACAGACGGACGGACGGACGGACGGACGGACATGGCTAGATCGACATTACTATCGATGGTGATCATAAATATAGTAACTTTTAGGGGTCTATGGGCAATATTAAGGTATGTTACAAACTATGCGTCAAAATTAATATACCCTTAGAATAGGGTATAAAAAAAGATGTGAGCCACGCTGCACTCACGGTATAGTTGATGTGTAAGCATGTAGGCTCGTCAGCGTTTCATTAATTTAAATTGTGGGCGTGTCAGTGGGCGAATTTTGAAAATATTTACACATGGGCATCAAGGGCCCCTGGAGAGTCTATATTCAGATCTATTGGCAATTCCGGGGGCAAATGATTCCCCCCGAACATTTTTTGTTCCTTGGAAATTATTCCTAGTATCGTGAATCTCCATCGAAATTTATTTCCCATGGAATTTTCGAAGTTATGTTCGAAGGCGTTGACAGTTATCAATCGCCATTAATTCAATTATAATTTAAGCTCATATTTGAGAAGATTTTGGTAATGTATGTTTTTTAATAGAAAATTGTGTTAATGTTATTAATTATTTTATTATACTCGCGTTCGATTTAGTGAAGTGACATAAATAAGTGCCATTGGAGGTCCTACGCAGCTCAATTCCTTCCTTGGAAGCTTCTAAAATTTATTCTTTGCTCCTATTCGTAGTGAGGCCATTGGCAATTGAAGAAGCTAATGCTTGAGTTAACAAATATTTTAATGAAGCTTCATTAGACATTAAATTATTATCGTCGCGGCTTCCATCACAAAAATGTACCATCATCTCCAATTGTCTTTGATTAGTTGCGTAAAACCTATTTATGTTTATTTTTATATAAAATTATCGAAATAAAACTTGAAGAAACATAAAGACAAAATTCTTCTTCTTTTCTAAAGCTAAAGTTTCTTTTTATTTGACCCACAAGAAACCAATGCAACTCTTATTTCACTTCTTTTGATTATCCACATACAAAATGCTTAGATTTTTGAATTTCCACCAGCATACTTGCGAAGGAAATATTCCGGAAGGAATTTCGCGAAATTCCGGGCGGAAGTTTTGTCTACGATACCAATTTATACCGAAGGGAATTTTTTCCCTTTTTTCGAAATTCATGCCGATACCTATTTTTGAAAAATGGGAAATATTCCGGAGGGAATTTTGTTTACGATAGCCCTGATTATAAATTTGAGCTACCTAGCTCAAACTTGTTTTTTTTTGAATTGTGGGCGTGTCATTGGGCGAATTTTGAAAATATTTACACATGAGCATCAAGGGCCCCTGGAGAGTCAATATTATAAATTTCAGGATTTAACACGGTTTCCAATTGGAATTCGCAGGCGTTCGCCACAAAAAAATTAAGACATGTGGAAAAGTGTCAAACTTTAAGAATAATCGCTCGGACGTGGTAATTGTTCGAAATCCTTATAAGGGACACACGGAAACAAACTAAAAACTAAAAACTGAACTAAAAACCAAAAAAACCTATTGACAATATTTCTATCATCTATAATTTGTAAAAGAGTCACGACATTTAGAAAAGCTAATCCGGCGAATGGTAGATATGTGGAATGCGACAAAATGTTTTGAATTGTAATTAAACTTTGACATTTCGCGACACGGATGTTGTTGTTCGCGGCAAGCGATTGAATATCAAGGTTTCGTTATTAAGCCTGTTATATATATATTTTAATGACCTAATAAATTATTCCGCTTTTGGAATATGTCATTATATTTGCAATTTTTTGTTTCTAAATACAATAGTGATTTTTGTCGCAGTTATTTGTTCGTTCGCGCAAGTCGCTCAAACAATTGTACAATTTCAAATTTGTTTTCTTCTACTTACCACCAGAGAATTTGTTTTAACCACAGCTAGCTTCGTAATATAAAAGAGAGAAACATAACAAACAGTTTCAAGTGGAAATGCTTATTCTCTCAGTCAGTCCTATGAAAACGAAACGTAGCTAAGTCTGAACACAGCTCATTGCTCCGCCATCTTTTATTCTATTTGAATTGATATTTCAATAAAAATCTCTATTGTACCCTTTCACTCTCACTGAAGATTTTGCATTTCTGTACATATTTGACATTTTAATTACGCAAAAAGTTGTTCTTTCATTTCATTTCATGCTCTTGTTTCGTTTCAACAAAGTCATATCAAAATCAGTCGAGGAAGTTTGTCGAGACGGTTGGTCCGTCGTTTTCTCTTCCATATTTATTTAGTTTTGTAAAAACAAGTAATCCAAAAGCGTTTTTAACGTCCCGTGGGTCACTCCAAAATAATTCCCACAAACTTCCAGCAAAATAAATTATTCATTGAAATCAACAATTTGAAATAATAACAAAACTAAATATCGATCGAATAGAAAAGAAACAAGAAGAAGAAAGAAAGCAAATTACAATAATTCAATTATGTGGTCTTCTAAGTGTTTGTGAGAAGTGTCTAGTGAAATTTTCTACTTTTGAGCAAAATTTATCGAGAAAAAGCTGAAGGAACAATTTTTTTTTGAAACTGGTGTTCCTTTTAATTTTCATTTTTTACTCCTCCACCTAGTATCCCTGGATTTTTTTTATATATTTTGGGTCACCCTTCCATCTGTTGAATTTTGCTTCTCCGATTTCGCTCAAATTTATCGACCCGTGGTTTCGTGAAATATTTTCGCAGTTTACCATCCTATCCTCTCCTAACGCGAACTGTATGAGTGTATGAGTGGCAATAAAAATTTCTAAAAAAAATATTGAATTAAACAACCGTAAACAGTAGGGAAACAAAATATAATAAACAAAAAACAGCGGAAATGTCGAAAAATTCAAGGTTAAGCGATGTCACCGAAGCGAGAACAATATACACAACAGCATCGACCGTAAGAAGAAGAAAGCCATCGAGTATTCCTATCAAACTGTATTTTGTAGCTGTGATATTTACGAGCTTATTTGCTGGAAGTTCACAGGTGAGCCCTTATCGTATGTTCTGTTATGAATGTATCTTTCCGTTAGGGGGTGTTCTGTAGGAAAAAATAAAACTAGGACGATGACGACGTCATCTCTAATTGTGAATACTTCAAGGCCTCAAGGATAACAAGTGGTTTTATTTCATCAGTTTGTAAATATATCCTTGCGTTTATTCTGATATAGCTATGTGGATAGAATAAGATAGAAATACCAATGGAACAGTTATACAGTATTGTATTGTATAAGAGGACAACACAATCAGTGGTGCCATATTAGCATTATTAATGTTAGATCTAGCATTATCGACGAAAGAAGTGCATTCAGAAATCTGAAAACAAAGCCAAATGCTTTTTTAGCATTATTGTTTATTTTTTGGCATTGCTAAATCCTTTGAACAAATTCCTATTTAACACCTTTTCGACAAAAAAAATATTTCCATTTTTTGCTAAATCGAAGCCGAAGGAGCTGTGAGTAGGATTAGCGACCAATGGCTGGAGTTGAAAACACATTTTGGCGTAGCCAGCAATAATGAAAAATGCTACACAGCGAAAGGTTCTTTATAATATGTTCAAAGACGAGAAGAATTATATGTATTTCATTTTTTTAAAAACTATTTTGCGGGACATTCAAAAGATCAACTTAATAATGCAGTCTAATTCTGCCGATCCCACTAAAGTTCTGAAAGATATTATTTTTCTGGTTAAGTCCTTTACCAAAAAAATATGTGTTAGCGAAGACTACGTTGATTTGTTAACATGCGACTTAGAGGAATTTGGTATCTTAAACCCTTATCTTGGCTACGAATTTGAATCAGAAATGGTAAAAATGAAAAATGAGGCCAAGATATCGAAAGCGGAGGATGTCGAGATACGGCAATCCTGCGTAACTTTTCTAAAATCACTGATCTGCTGGAAAAAATACATTTAATGAACTTGCTCGTTTTATGATTGGCTTACTTTCACTGCCAATTTCGAACGCGGAAGTCGAACGTCTATTTAGTCTTACGAACAACATCAAGACAAAAGTACGCAACAAGATCGGGATCAGTCTACTAAACAGTATCATTCATATTAGAGAAGGTCTGAAGCTGGATGGAAAGTGTTGCTTTTCTTGTGAAATACCCCCAAATATAGTAGATAAAGTTCGTAGCTCAGCCAAATACGAAAGAACAAATGGCGAAGAAGAGCTTTACGATGAGATATGGCTTGAACCACTTCGAGAATAGCTAAGTCAAACACTAAACTGTTTTACCAAACTCAAAAATAACTAGTCTTTCAACTTAATGCTACAAAAGTCGAACTGAATTTTTATGTTGTTTTAGTTTATTAGAAAGTAATATTTATTTTTTGTACCTAATAAAGCCCAGGTTTATTTTTTCATTGGTTTCAAGTTTTTTTTTTTTTTTGTATAAAATTTAGCATTCGGTTTTTTGACCTTCCATACGATTTAGCATTGGAAATTTTTAAATCTAGCATTGTGAAATTTAGAATTCTGGCAACACTGAACACAATACTGTATAACTGTTTCATTGGTATTTCTCTCCCTGGGGTTATGCGTACGCATAAAGGAAGAAGAATGCATTATGGCTGAAACAGATGTGTAGCAAAATGATTTGTATGTAAAATAACACATTGCATACTGCATGTCAATTCTTCGTGCAAAATATCGCTGTTATTAAGTCTTGCTGCACCAGTTGGAGAAGAACAGCACAATTCGGTACAATTTTTCCGGTTTGATGTTTTGTTCTGTGATATTCTATGACATTATCTTTAATTTTAGTCTGTTTGATCGTTCAGTGATATTTTGTCAGGCAAAAAGCTTACTGAGTGATGTCAATTTCTCACTGCATATGTGTTTCATGTACGTTACTGCATGCATTACTGCGTGCGTCTCTGCTGCACATCTGTTTCAGGAATAAAAACAGTAAATAAATACTAGGCATTAACATTAGAGAACCTGAAACCTAGCTTCTCCAAGCATTTGCTTTTAGCGAAGTGGAAGGGACAATGGTGCGATCGTTGTGTATTCGCTAAGTGATTGGCAGGTCGTGCGTTAGAATCCCGACCAGGGCCATGATTTTTAAAATTAAATACACACAACAAAACAGATCTCCCTAAACCAATTTAGGCGCCACCTGTGGAGAAAAAACCCCATCGCACGCACCACACTTCTGTTCTATCGTTCTATTCTTTCATGCAGTAAGTATCACCTAAAGACAGGCAATGAATCATTTGCTGGGTGCTGCTTGCAGCACCAAACAAAAAAAATGCATGCGCTGTGGTTACATTAAGGGTACTGTATCAATTACAGAAAAAAGAAATCCCTTTAGCGCACGGCAATTATAAAAAAAAAATTGGAGAAGCTTTTCATGAAAATTGATACTCTTGGTTGTTTGTCCGACGTTCACAAGAGGTGGAACAGTGGAAGAAACTTTAAGATGTGACTTGGCCCCGAGCGGGATTTGAACCTCTGCGCCACTGCATAATGTTTCAGGCATTATGAGTTCAGAAAGAACTGTCACTTTTCAAACTACGATGTCGAAGGATAGAGGGATAAACTTTGTACCCTACCTACCTATTAATTAAAAATTTAGTTCATGTTCCTGCGGAGAGTGATGCGTCAGTGGTTAATTACTTGAGAACAACGGCCGTGTTTAAAATAGCAATTACATAGAATATTTCACTGCATCAAATCGCGATGCATCGGTGGTATTAGCAAAAAGATGTAGTGACTTGTTAAGAGCAAACATCATTCGCAAATAAACTTCTGCAGAAGTTTTGTTGGGGTTTGTTAACACTGCACTATCCCATTACTACCATGATTACATGGAACGACAAATGGGTGGCGCCTGCCCAGCTGTACAGGTTATACCTACCATTAAAAATATGTTTCTAAAAAGTTTTTATACCTACAGAACGTGTACTTATCATATAACGATAAGAAATTGGTTGTACCCGCAGTAGTTTGAATTTGCACACTGCACTTCGACGTCACTATCATATTCGAAGAAAAAATCTGTGATGCAACCGTACCTTCACCAATAAAAAACTCCTAAAAATCTATGTAAGCAAGTTCAGCAATGCCACAAATATCGGATTGGGACGGGCAGTTTTTTCCATAGATTTCTACAACATTTACAACGAAAAGGAAACATAAATATAACATTCGATGGAACTGAAAAATCCTTAATTGACTATAGGACATACGAGCTTAACATTTGAACAGATTTATTTTTGTGTGCAGTTAGTTTCTCTAACCATGGAAAACGAATAATTTACTTTGAGTGACATCCGGATTATTAAAACATATAAAGCAAATTTTTGGTCTTCGTTTGCTTGATGCCAATGCAAGGACGGTTTAAGAATATTACTACAGCGCCCCCAAAAAAACAGCGCTTGCCGTACAAGTAAAACATATAAAAAAAGCTCGCTAAGATAAACTTTTGGAAAAGATGGAATCTCAAAAAGATAACCGCAATATTTTTCATTATATAGTTCCAAAAGATGACCGGGTCAAATTCGAGGGTTCAAAAAGATGAACGCTTTTTATTATTGTGCTTTCGTTATGCCCCGTTTTGAGTTTACTGTTTACCGTAGGTCGGGAAAGTAACGAAACTTATTTTTATTGTGGTTTAAGTAGGTACCTAATATTTTTTGTTTCCTAATTTTTGTAGCGTTCGTTGTGCTTCCTTTATGTTCAAAGGGAATTTTCGTGCGGAAAAGATCTTCCCGTCAAAGCAAAGTTAAACACAAATATGTGGAATCTGCAGGAACTAAAAAATGGCGCGTCGCATCAGTGCCTCGCGAGGTAATTTGATGTTGCAAAATCAATAAATTTTCGAATAAAAAAAAATTAGAATTAATAAATATTTGGCATTAACGCCAAGGCGAAACACCTTCCCCAATCAATTACGTGTGCGAAGTGGCGGAGACCCTTTTCATAACAACAGATACTCTTGCATCTTTTTCGCAAGAGGTAGAAAAAACTTCAAGGGGTACTAGGCCCTGTGTAATTTGAGCCCATGATTAGTAGTCCATTGCACTTTTTTCGCAAAACCGAAGGAGCTCATAAGCATTGGCAAGGTGCTCGCGCTGCAGTAGCGGTTGTACAATACCTGAATGTACATTGTAATATTGATGAATATCTACGGTGGGCCAAGTCAGATCGGAGCGTATTCTTACATATCATTGGGGTGTTAAGCCCCAAAGATCAGACTGGTCGCTGGCAATCGCCCTTGTAAAATGCCTTGGAGTCATCATAATGAGGAAATTGTCAATAATTTTCAACTAAGCTCCATAGTATATGGCCTGTTTTTAATAGTATTTTATAAAGTTGGATTCAGGCGTTCGGTACAACCGGACACAGCCCGAAGACAATGGACGCGTTCGATTTGAAAGGCAACTATTAGTCCCTACTAGTTAACCTTTCCTCATTAATCAAATAACTTGAAATAAGTGATTGAAATTAATAAATAGGGAACTCTCAGTTGCCTTACAATTATTATTTTCCATGTACCTAACAACGGTCTATATTTAACCACATAGGTGTCCTTGTGATAAGTGATGATATGTCACGTATGAGTAGCATATGACCTTTACTCTGGAGTCAAGTTGACTGCTGTGAACCGCCAATGGATGACCATTTTGTTCAATAATGGTCAATTTCACTTTTTTTCTGGTATATAGTTTTGATCAAGTACATGCTGCCAACAAAAAAACAAACATCTGTCCACCGCCTAGGACAAAATGTAACAATTGATAGCAATAACTTCAGGGTAGTTAAGGAGTTCATCTACGCAGGAGTAAACATCAACTCCACAAATGACGCCTTAGTGGAGATCCGACGGAGAATTACCATATGAAACCGCGGTTTAGCGACACAAATGTTCTCAAATCTCCTCACTCGAAGGACAAAATGCATCACGTCGACAACAGTGGCTCGGCCACATTGAGCGAATGGACAATAATGCTCCAGCCAAAAGGATGTTCGACTCCCAGCCCCTTATTTGAGAAGGCAAGGAAGATCGAACCTCCGTTTAAAAGACGAAGCCATCGCGGGTGTCAGAGCGCTTGGTCTGGACAATTGCGAGTAGCGTGCCCGTGATCGCAGAGGTTGGAAGGCTGCATTGTCTCAGGCAGAGACTTTTCACGGGTCGGGAGCTCGTTAGTACATCATATTTCTACACAAACAAGCGAGGTGTATCTCCTCCATTGTCGACAACTGCTTTAGCAAGTCCAACGCACTAACCACTCAGCCACTACGCGCACTCAACACTTTCTTTTGCATAAAGTTGATTTGTAAACATTTCGGAGGGGAAAAACATATTTGTTTGTTGCAAGAGGTCGTAGCTTTCCAAGCGCTTTGGGTTTTACCAAATATGCATATAAACGAGTCTTAGGCGGTTATTCGTATTCCGCACACGCAGACCATCAGTTCAACTGGAAAAAATGAGTTTTTATCATAATCCGCAGATTGAAAAGAAGCCGCTAATTACGTTTTATCGCTTTTAACAAACTTGTGGCGTATGCAGAATGAAAGTTCATAATAATAAACTCCATCGCGTAATATCATCTTAACAAATGGCAAGTATTCCCTTGATCTAAAAATAGAAAATCTGCGATTTTTTTTTTCATCATTTTATAAGAAAATTCATTAATAAAGAAAAAATGGAAAAAAACAGCAATAAGGGGAACAAAAAACCATAAAAGTGTCTCAAAGTGCAGACGATATGTATTTACATATAGGTATCTGTATAGAACAGCTGTAGTAGTAGTTTGCAGATTTTTTTTAGTTGATACAAATAAATTTATTGATTGATACCCCGAGAGATAGGCATGGAAAATTGAGAAAAAGAGAAACTGTTGCTTACTTCTCATTTTATTCCACGCAACAGGAAAACTTTTTATTTCCTCAGACAGACGGATACAAAGTTTTTCTTACAATGTCATTCCGCGGAAATTATATATGTAGCCAGTAGCTATGTAGTTGTAGGAGTGAATACAAAATTTAAAGAACAAAATCACACAATGAGTCACGCCTCTGTCACGTTTGTTTTTGTTTCTTGCTGTCTCATTTTAAGTATCAGCCGGTTGTCTCATGGATTTGATGCGAAAACCGGGCGTGAATTACATTATTAGACAGGTGGCATTCGACTGGGGGTAAATTAAAAGCAAGTTGAAGGCGAAATGACAGCCGGAAATGCAAACCTAATGCACATGCTCCGAAGTACCTACATACGTCATTCACATTGTTCAACGATTCATATCATATAGGTGATGTTCTTTGTTGCAAGAGAGACAACTAATTTGTCTGTTCTTATTGTGTCGTGAAAAATTTACAATAATTACTGAACCTATTTATTTCTTTAGCAAATAAAAAAAATATATGTATGGTAGGTTAGGTTTATGTATATGAATGAAAGAAATTTTCATTATCAGTGTAAATACTGTTCAGGCCAACAACAACGATATGAGCAATATACATATATCTATGGAAGTTATTTAAAGAATGTCGTGCATCAGAAAACAAAATGACTAAATTAACTTTCAAATAAATATTTTTCTTGCAAATAGGTAGGTACTTTGATTATTATTATTATTTATTTTTCATAATGCAAACAGCTTTATAAACATTTAACCTTGGCAAATCAACTTGCATTTTGTTTGTATTTAGTGCAAATAAATCACATATTGGCTGTGTTCGTAGACTTGGCAGTTAATTTCGTTTGCATCAAATATTCGCGGATGGAACATTTTAGTAATGCTATAGCGCAATATTTATTATTATTGAGGGGCTTCATTCTACGTTTTTACTTACAAAGAGAATGAGAAATGATGAGGAAATCCGTTCGTCAAGGGCAGAAATATTGTGAAGGACTTCTACACAGTTCTGGAAAATGATAGGAGACATCGGGTCAATATGGCTTATGACCCTCATCTCATCCCCAAACTAATGAGAGACCATCCAATGCCTAATCATTGAAGGGAAAGTTAGCTTGCTAGATACGCTTTACACCCAGAAAAGCGTCTCAAGTCTCTTGATATTTATTACGGTTTTTTATTATCTGCTTGAAGGAAATGTGATGGGCTCCAAGGGGCGTTACTTATTTTTTGCTGATGAAAAACACGTTATAACATTCTCTGATCCACTCCGATTATTATAGACATTTATATGATTGGACAACTGAAAATTGCGAAAAGTTTTAATATTTCGGATCTATGATTAATGGCTGAACAACCTGTGATGATGACATCAAGCCGTGTAGGGAGGATGAAGTGACGGCAAAAAACTCAGCCATCTTCAGTGACCGAAAAATGTTCCTTATCTGAAAGTAAGGCTCTACGCCAGCTGAGATCAGGCTAATTACTCGCCTGATAGAGTAATATTAGTACCAAAGTTTAATAGAATAAGAAGTTAAAAGAACCTAGAAAGATTTCATGTCAAAGAACCTATCTCAAAAAAAAATGGAGCGATATCCTACGAAACCCGTCAAAAAGGCAATATCAATCAACGTTCCTAAACAATCGCGAAATAGGGGCTAGCCAAAAAAAAACTCCTGGATCACGCAAATGCAAAAACACCAGCATTTCGGTTGGCTTCAGTAATGAAGTGATTCAAAACTGGGACGCCTGCCAATTTTTGTGATGTCAACCATTTTGTAAACAGTAATACTGATATAAGTAATTCTATACGTAAACGTAATTTAAACTTAAGTTATCTAGCAGATTTGGATACATCATTTCTATTTAAACCAAAAAACCTCGCTGAACTTAATAATATATGTAGGAAACAGAGTTTTAAAGAGAACAACGCACTCAAAGTTCAATTAAAATTCATTTATTTTGACAAATTATAAATTAAGTAATGGAATATTAGAATTAGGATTAGAGAGGCTAATTGCGAATGGTTAAAGTTAAAGTAGTTACAAAGTACGATGCGTATACACAACTAATTAAGAGCTGATGCGCGGCGTGATGTAATTGTAGACACTTCCCCCTTGATGGATTTGTGCGGCCTTTTATAGGGCTTTCGTAACTGTCGTTGTATGTACGACATCGTCGAAGATGCAACGATGCTGATAACGATAATTGGCTGATGTTAATGGTTTGATGATGGTTTGATATGATGTGATATGGCGTGATATGGCGTGGAGTCTACATACATATATAAAAAAAATTAACAATTAAAATCACTCTTTAAAACTAAATACTGAAATACTACCATACTAGACTGCGTTGATGTTATTGAACCCTTATTGTTGAAAATTATAAATGACTCATTCATACAAGGCATTTTCCCTGATAATCTAAAATTATCTTTAGTAACTCCCATACATAAAGTGCAAAATAGTTTTAACTGTGATAAATTTAGGCCTATTAACATGTTACCTTTCTTAGAAAATATAATTGAAAAAGTGGCTTATGAGCAATTACATATATAAATACCTATGTCTTGGATAATAACATCCTTATCAAATATCAATCTGGGTTTCGTTCGGATAACTCTTGTGAAACAGCTCTTAACTGACTGATTCTGACCGTTGAAACTCAGCGACACGAACAAAATAAAATAATCTACGTTTTTATAGAAATAGCTTTTGAAACAATAGATAGATCAATACTTCTAATTAAATTGATCAAAAACGGTATTAAAAACAAAGAACTAAACCGGTTTCAAACATACTTAAATAATAGAACCCAACGAACCAAAATTAACGAATGCTTATCTACTAGTAAAAGTACTTCGTTCGGTGTGTAACAAGGATGAATACTAGGTCCACTTCTACTTATTATATACATCAATGATGTAAGTAATGTTATTAAATACTGCACAATTTCACTGTTTGCTGATGATGCACTCTTATTTGTTTCCGATAATGATTTAGAAGTGATAACTGAAAACTTAAATGATGATTTGATCGATGTATGTGAATGGTTCGATATGAACAAACATAAAAACTGTCAAACAAAATGTATGATAACAAACGCCGATTATTCAGCAAATATACGGATAAAGAACAATCAAGTAGTTGGGAGCCATCATTGATAAAGATTTAGACTTCAATAATCACCTTGACTATACTGTAAACAAAATATAAAACAAAATCGGATTCTTAAAAAGGAATACGAAAAGTAATATTACCAACTTGTGCAATAAATATATACAACACAGTTATAACACCTTATTTTGAATTCTGTTGAACAATCTTCTGCATGTTCGAAGGCAATTGATCCAATACTGTTTTATTTACAGAAGCCCCAATTTGGACAGACATTCAACTTATAGTGAGAATTGTGACCCCTCATCCTTGTACTGAAATCGTCATTTCTAAACGGTTTCTTTAAGAGTTTTAACTGGTCGCTGTGCCTCCCCTGCTGCTGCTGATATGATAACAAACATGATTTTACCTTGTTTGAAATGCTTTATCCCTAACCGGAAAAAAAGTATCAAACCCAAGGTACTTTATAGTACTACTGCTACTGGTACTGCTTTATCTTCCCCTGTAGTCGAGAACGTAGCATACTCCTTGGGACCAATACACTTTCGCACTCGTACAGTGCCTAGAATACTTCAAGATCTTGACATTCACAAATCCGCCTGTGCAGATGGTATTTCTCCTATCGTTTTGAAGAAGTGTTCTTCTTCGCTGGCAAAACAATTGCGTAAGCTTTTCTATCTGTCCTATTCTTCAGGGGTCTTTCGGAGAAGATGGAAAACAGTATTTTTCCAGTCTGTACCAAACCTAAATCTTCTTCTTCCTCCAGCTACCGACCAATTGCACTTACGTCCCTTCTTTCTAAGGTCCTGGAAACGCTGATCAACCGTCAGCTAATGAAATATCTTGAATCCCGAAAACTTCTTAATGACTGGCAGTATGGTTTTTGCAGCAACAGGTCCACTGAACCAACGACCATACCACGTCGAGTTAATCGGTTTTCATCAGATCACCGTAATTAAACGTTGGGCGCGGTTAGTACGTAGATGGGGGACCGTTTGAGAACAACCGCGTGTCGTTGGCCAGTCCCATCTACAGAGTTGAGGTAGATAATTATACGTGGTATCACAATGCACCTAAATTGGTCTAAGTGTGTCGCCTTCTGCCGACAGCCACATAAACCTAAACCTAACCTAACAGGTCCACTGGTGATTTGATGACATATCTAACCGAAAAGTGGAACCAATCCCTTCACTACGGTGGTAAAAGTAAGGTCGTTGCGCTTGATATTTCAAAGGCATTTGACAGAGTTTGGCACCAACCTCTCTTGTCTATGAAATTCTTCAATGGATTAGAAATTACCTTTCCGTTCAATTCAAGTTGTTTTGGACGGTTTCGAGTCTGCAACTCACCAAATAAATGCTGATGTTCCCCAAGGTTATATTTTGTCGCCGACTCTTTTTCTCATTTTTATAAATGGTCTCCTGCCTGTTGCTTCTAATCCAATCCATTCCTTCGCTGATGACAGTAGCCTCCAGTGGCGTGGCGTGGATAATTTTAAAAGGGAAGACGTTGAAAAATTTAGTCACCTATAAAAATAAAAATCTTTAAAACCTGAAATAAAATAATTTTTAATGGGGATATTGTATCTACATAATATGCATTCCACATTGACTTAGCAAAAATATTCTAGCCACATTTTTTATACTTCAAGACATTAATATTTCAATCAACAATGAGCTTAAAGCATAACAAAAGTGGCTTCAAAAGAAGCCGGTCTTGACAGACGCATGATACAATAACTTAAAAAAATTCAGCATAATGTGGATAGTAATTTTAAAATAAGAAAATTCAGAAGAATTATATGGATAATTCTTTATATTTGTTAAAATATAAAAACGATACAAATAATAATGTCAGCAATAAAAATAAATCAAAATTAAAAACAGCTAAAATTCACACACTTAAAAAAAAAAAGTGAAAAGTTTTGTTAAAATATTAGTTCTTTATAATTATTTGTATTCTAATGCTATTCGACGATCTTTTTTGATAAACTCTGCCAATACCATTTCATAGAAGTTTGGTCTATTTTTAATTTTAAGAAGAAGTTTTCTTTCTATCGATATGAGGGCTAAATCAGAGAGCCTATCCTCGCCCTGTGAGTTTCTTAAATAAGTATGAATTCTTTTTAAAGCAGAAAAAGACCTCTCAACGGAGGCGACGGAAATGGGAAGTGTTAAAAGTAAACTACTTAAGTTTAAGACTTGAGGGAACACTTCTTTCAATGCTTCACTATTCAAATGGTTGTGAAGGTCGAGAACCTCAAACTGCCGAAGTGACGACGAAGAATATAAAACATTAAGTTCATTTTTTAATCCCGTGAAGTCAAAAATTCTAGGAAAAAACTTAATTAGGGAAGATATTTTTACATCTGGACTGGAACGAGAAAAAGTGTCATACTTCAAATTATTTAGTAAATCCAAAAATGTAAGATTACTAAATGATTTATATCTGGCATTTATTTGGCTAACTATATTGTCTTTAATTTCAACAAAAAGGCGCTTATAATTCGTCTTCAAATCGAAGTCAAGCAACCTGCGTTTACGTGGAGGTTCGATGCAATCATTTACGCTGTCATAAATAACTTCAAACATATTTAAAAAGTCAGAGCTTATCCATGACTCAAAACGTTCGATTTCTTGCTTGGCATAACTAACGTCTGTTTGTTTTTTTTGAATTAAATTAAATAATACATCGGTCTTTGCAAATATTTCAGAAAGGGTATGAAGAAAAAAACAGAATTCCTTGCTCTCTAATTTATTTAATAAACTTTCTGCCATCGAAAGTGTGTCAGTATCCCATTCCCTAGAGTCATTAATTATTTTACTAAAAGTTTCAATTATATCTATTCTACAGTTAAAGATTACGTTTATTATTCTTGAATGATAATGCCATCGAGTTTCCGATACCGGACCGCTTTGTGGATTTATTAAAAAATCGAACGATGCTATTAGTATAGCCAAAAAATAGTTTAAGTTCTGCTATGTTTTCTAGAGATCGGGATAGTACTAAATTTAAAACATGTGCATAACAAGGAATAAAATTTGCCATCGGGCATTCATCAAGGACCTTCTTTTGAACACCACCCCCCTCGCCGGACATAACTGCGGCACCATCGTAGGATTGTCCTATTAACTTTTCCTTGCAGTCGTATGTTTCAAGAATTTTAAATATATGATTGGATAACTCATTTGCATTACGACTTGCGCTAACGTCAAAAAATCCAAGAAATCTTTCTTGTATACCATCCTCTGACAAGTACCGAAATATGGCACTCAGTTGTTCCCTATGACTCAAATCTGGTGTTTCGTCGATCATAATCGACACGAACCGAGCATCCTTGATTTCCGTTTTAATTTCGGATTTAATAACCGCCGCGATACTATGTATCAAATCGTTTTGAATATCGTTGGATAAACCTGAAAAAATTGGATTGTGTGTACTTGAACACTGCTCTAAATGGGATTCCAATAAAGTGTCATATTTAGATAAAAAATAAACCGCTTCGACATAATTGCCACGATTATCTGACCTAGACCTTTCATCATGACCGCGAAATGCTAACTCCTGTCTGCCTAATAAAATGACCGTGTCAATAAAACGTTCCATTAGTTTCCGATTTTTATCTACTTTTTTATTATGAACAACGAAAGAATTTCCTAAAGAAGTTTCAATGCGATTCGTGCCGAATTCGTGTAGGGATAAACAACAACGAATATGTTTTTCTGTCTTAATATGTTTTTTCGAAGAATTAACTAAATTATTTATATCAGTGAAACCCGTTCGGCTCCAAACACTGGCGGAGTTTGAAAAAAGAAGACAAGGAAAACAAAACATTTTATTAAGCTTGCAACTCCCAGTTAGCCACTTATATTTTTGGTATAAGGAAACATTAAAATGTGTCACAAAACCATCTCTCCTTTGGTAATTAATATTTATAAAAGGCATAGAGCGCCCTACGTCTATAACTTTTTTTTTTATCAAGAAAAGATAGCTTACTAAAACTATTTGAATCCTCCAGGAGGAAATCAGTTAAACAGCAATCTACACTAATCAAAGACATTTCCAAAAAAAAATCTAAAACTGCACTAAAATTAAGAAGCTAAAATGTTTTTATCAGTAAGTTGGTAATAAAAGAAACTAAAAAATTACACATTAACCTTCACTTTCACTTTCACATCTAACTTTTCACTATTTTAATTTAAGATTTTATCAAATTGGCTTTACAAAACACTAGATTTTTTCAAGTTATTGCACTTGTGCAACGCAGTCTGTCAATAAATTCCAACTGATTCTAAATTAAAATTTGAATTCCTGCCTAAAAAAAACAAGTGTCGGTATTTTATTTGACATGAACTTCTCTTAAGCGATATGCTGAATTTACTCTGCTGACAAATTGCCATAATATTCTACCATATTTTATTTCATAAGACAAAAGTATAACAATAAATTTGTAAAAACATCGAAGCATTAACTATCACAAGAGAGAAAAATTAAAGCCCAACTTCTTACATCAACACGCATATCAATATCAACATCAAATTCAAAATCAAGAATCAACCCACATAACACATTCAGATATTATGTCATAAGAAAAAAGAAATAAGTCAAAGAACACCGTGTTATTAGACACAATGTTGCAAAAAAAACGAGTCAAACGTAGCACCTGCATTCCTGCAACATGTTGATATCTTCCGATTGAAACGCAATGCTAATCGCAAAAGGGAGAATGAAATGAAACAATTCCAAGTATTCAGCGTGAGATTTGGTTTATAAGACGAAATGTAGCGTCTTTTTCTTTGAATATAAAAGCGGGTGTTGAACAAAGAGGATCGGAACCGCAATGCTTGTAGAAGAAAGGGATATAAAACAAGTAAATAAGACGGAAAAATATTTTTTATTCTATTATAGAGAGCAGCGGTAGTTGAAAACTTTTTACTAAGAGTATTTTTGTGACTCTTCGTTGGTTTGTTGTTTGTGATTTGTGGATTGTGGAATGTGGTTGAATCTTGATTCTTGAATGAAGTATGAAGATACAGACGAGAGGTAGAATGAAAATATTAAACTTATTCGATAGCTTATGTGTGAGTGTGTGTGTAGATTTTATTTTATAATTAAAATACGGGACGGGTTTCATTTTTCATATATTTATTTGGCAGATAGTGCTTACTTTTGGTGGATTTTTAAAAGGGAAGACGGTAGGAATCGTGTTATATGGACGCCACGCCACTGGTAGCCTCAGCTTCTTATATTCGTTTCTTGGGTCACGCGTCACGTCCCTCTTCTTCGGGTGTGGAACTATTTAGAACGGCAACGTATGTTAAGCTCATTAAATTCCGGTCTTAAGAGCATAATTCAGTGGGGTACAACCAATAGAGTGGAATTTAATGCTTCTAAAACGCAATGATGTCTTTTGTTATTAAAGCAAAACCCACGCACTGCCATTATTCATGAATAGCACTTACATCGCTGAAACCGAACGACTTTCCATTCTCGCAATATGTGTTAATGACAACCTCCGTTAAAATGACCACATATTCGATGTCACCAAGAACGCTGCGAAATGTCTTCCATAGGCTTCCATAAGCAACGTAAGATCTTCTGATCTGGCTACAATTTATAAGGCGTTTATCCGCCCGAAACTCGAGTAAAACCCTCATATCTGGTCTGGTGCACCAATAAATTGTTTGGAGCTACTTGACAGGATCCAAAAACGCGCGATATAGCTCTCACTCTCTTAGTCATCGTCGTAAAGTCTCTAATGTCTCCTTTCTTTCGTTATTTTATCGTTATTACCACCATAAGTGCTTAAACGAAGTAGCCAGTGGCAATTCACCCCTTGAACATTTCAACCGTTATACCCGCCATGCAAGGAGTGCCCCTCAGTTCACCCTCAAGCCTGTATTCGGACGTACAGTGAAGTTCAAAGAATCTTTCCTCAGCCGTACAACACGAATGTGGAATACCCTTCCACGACCTATTTTTCCTTCACATTATAACTTACAAACATTCAAAACCAACGTGCATCTGCATCTCTTCTTTTCTTCTAATCCTAATTTCCTTAACGCCCACGCTGTGTAGCTACTACATGATAAGGGTACTATAAAATCGCTTTAGGCTGAAAACACACCGGATAAAGCAAAACATTTTTGATTCAATAGTCATAAAAACATTTTTTATTTCAACACACACCAAGCGAAACAGAATGTAACATAACAAAACGTTTTGTTTTCTTGCTTCATTTGGTGTGCGTTGAAATAAAACAAAATTGAACTCGCGACTTGCTTTTAGTGTTCTTCAACATGTGGTCGGACTCCGACGATGAAGTTACATACAATTTTAGAAGCATTTGAGGAAAAGGACGCAAATAGTAGAGTGATTATAAACTTAATAGCAGAGTTAAGAACTTATCCTGAAAAATTTAATAATTTCACCAGAATGCGGATGCGTTAGGGAACGCGAAAACTTGCTTCAGGAAATATATGTTGAGCGTGAAGCTATGGAATACGTACCTCATACTGTATATATAGATATTCATACACATTATGTACATTAATAAACATGTATAAAATTAAAATTCAATAAAACTTACCTTGTCAATTCATTTCAGTTGTTATTTCTATCCACAGTTTATCAATAGTAACTTTGTTAGCATGTTCCTTATCTTTATAATAATTATAGATAGGGCTTCTTGCTTCAATTAAAAAAAATAATTTTTCTCCATCTACGTTCATATTTGTTAAAATTTGCGCACAGAGTAAACCAGAGTATATCCATATAATGAGTAGGGACACTCTTGTATTTTTGACTTAAGGGTAATTGTAATCATTAAAAAAAAATCAGAAAAACCAGCCATAAACCATTTTAAAAAGTAAATCAGGTACCACTGCACGTAGTGAAAAGTTATACACAACGAGGATCAAGTCGATGTGTCTTTAAAAAAGTATTAAGAAAAACTCCACAATGTTTTGCAAAAAACAACAGGTCAGCTATCGGCAACGAAACACGTTTTCTTGTTTTGCTTTTGTTTTTATGTTTCGTTTCATTTGGTTTGTGTTGCCCCATAAGAAAGTAGGCAATTATCGTCAACGACGCTGGGTCGAAACAGTTTTGCTGCATTCGGTGTGTGTTGCTCGTACACAATGGCATGTATTTTCGACAACCACCACCGAAACACTTCGAAACAAAAACCGGTTTTTTGTTTCGTTTTCTTTGGTGTGTGCACTCTCATAAGAAACATTGTTCTCTTGTTTCACGAAACAAAAAAACACGTTTTCCTTTATCCGGTGTGTTTTCAGCCTTAGTGCGCGTACATTATAAAAAAAAAAGCTACTAGTTTCAGATAAAACCAACTCGTACCCAGTAAATGTTCTTAGAAAGGAGTACCTGGAAAAAGCATTGGTACTTGGTAATTTTCAAGTACCAACTAAGTACAAGAACAAGTAGGTACTATTTACTGGGTACTGGACTTCTACTGGTACTTGAAAGTTTACAGCTCTGTGTAACTTAATGACTTGGCACATTTTATTGGGTTTGTTACGCCTTTGGAATTACCTTTGTTTGAAACTAAGTACTAAGTAAAACTTGCTAATGCATGCAAATTACCCTCATAATCTTCTGATGTGAAATTTTATGGAAAAACGTTGTTAAAATGAGCGTCAGAATTATGCATTACGAAGTAAAATGAATGAACACAAGCTTTTTCGTAAATACATATTTACATTTCTTTTATACATTTGTAATATGAGATTCATAGTATTAAGGGCCAAACCAACTGTGCATGAACAACTATAAACCTATAGCCCAAGGTAGAGTAACAACCAAATGTCATTGTTTTTTCACTTATCCATACGATGACCCCCAAAAAGGTTGTCCCAATGCGATTCATGGATCATTAAATTCTCATTATACTCACATCAGCCTTGAACTGTGTCTCCTTCATTTGATTTTTTTAAGGACACAACACAATGCTTTTCTTTTTTGGTTTAATTTCTTTGCGTAAACCTAATAAATGACGATCATGGAAATAGGAGCAAAATCAATTTGTTTGCTCGAATGTGTGCAGAAATGGGATAAGCAACTCTGCTGTTGACCTCCATTCAAAATGAGTTTTATATTACTGTGTATAATAAATAATATGTATATCGCTATATTGCTTAAACCTTTGCATTGCTCTGACTTCGTCAAATAAGTGTTGAATGACCTGCACCATTAATCAGCGCCAGTTGCCATTACCATTGCCATCACCAGTAGCCTTACCCAACATGGAGTTCCATTGTAAAAACAAAGGTTGGCTTGATGGGGCGTATTATTGCACCCGCTTTACCAATTTGATTCAAAAGATGGAAGAGGGTTGAGGGTTGTGTGTCATTATTGATTTTTTTTTCACTATTTCACTGTGATGTTGTTGCTGGTGTCAATGGTGGTTTGGACAGCCTTGACTGCAATTTTTCAGTTGCTTCGTTTAGTAAACATTAACACATCTGGCTGGCGGCGGTTTATTGGCAATGTGTGTACTTAATGTCGGTTACAGACAGAGACACCAAATTGAAGGTAGGGTTTCTATCCGATGACTTCATCATCCAAGCGATTGCAAGAAAATGCGGTCGGCTGAACAAATAATTGCATTTCAGAGAATGATAAAAATATCAGCAAAGTTTCAAGAAAAATATAACTGGGCTAATTGTTATTATCTTGGTAATTGTTATTTAACTGTAAATATTTAAGCGCGGACTAATTTATTTCCCTTCGCTGTTATTTGCATAAAATGGAAGGAATCACTACCATAAATTTCGGCGCCCCTTGGAAAACGCGCTTAAGGCGATAATCATGAACATTAACTTCATGAATAGTAGTGTAATAGATGTACGGTTAAATCTCCAATGCTCCAATGAATGCAAAGATCACATAAAACGGACAAATGTTGGTAATCAAGCTTTTATGTTTGTAATTGCATACATTTTACGTTCCCTTAGGAATTCACTCGATTGCACGGACGCGGACGAGTGTATCTGTAAGGAATTATTTAATGTTAACAGATGCAAACGAAAGCAATATATGTATAATAAAAATAACGCATAACTTTAATACAGTAAGGTACATTTTGTATCTGGGCGGAACAAAATTTATGTGTGTTAAAGGAAATGGTATTTTCCAAAAATTTATTTTGATCAAAAAAAGTGCGTGTGGAGCTTGTAACTCTTCAAACATTATAGCGCTTATTTAGAGCAGTATTCTTATCCTAAAACAGGTTAATTTTTTTTATTGCTTTTGGGCCTAATGGCCAAACGGTGAGCCTGATCAAAAATGTGTGTAGTACTTGTAGATAGACATGTCATAAAAACATTTTTGTTTTTTATTCTGTCATGGTTTTGTTTTTTGCTTTGTTCATCGTCGTTTTAAATAAAAGCTGGATGCCTTCTGATGCTTGTTAAGGCTCAACCCGTCAAACCTTCGCAGGGAGGGTTACGATTACTTACTTACTTGACGGGCTTCCGACCCCTGGAAGCCCGTCAAGTAAGTCTGGCTGAGACAATTGAATATTCCATCCCCTGCGATCCCGAGCAACGCTTCCAGTTGTCCAGAGCAAAAGCTCTGGCATCGGCGATGGCTTGGTCTTTAAATCGGAGGTTCGATCTTCCTTGTCGTCTGGAACCTGGCGGCTGGGATTCCTCTTCCCTGGAGTATTTGTCCAAATGTGCAAATGTACTCGACGTGATTTCGGTTTTTGAACTGCATCCACATTTTGGTACAGCTCATTGAATTCGCTGTTGTACCTTCTCCTCCATTTGCCTCCTCGCACACATGACCAAATATCTGCCGGATTTTTTTGTTTCGAAAGAACCCAACATTAGCTCTGCTTTCCAACAGAACTGGCAGTATCAGTTTTTTGTAGAGATAACATTTGGTATTCGGGGTAATAAGTTTTGAAACCATTTGTTGTACAAAACTAAGGTGTTACAGGTTTCCTAGGGTAATTCTTCGTCGGATCTCCACTAAAGGGTCATTCGTGGAATTGATGTTTAATCCGATGAAGGTGAACTTCCTTACTAACTCGAAGTTGCTGCTTTCAACAGTGACGTTTCGTCCTAGTCGGTGGAGAGATGTTTGTTGGTTGAAAGCAGGTATGTAGTTCGTTTTATCCAAGTTGAATTGAAGGCCAACCAATTTTGCTATTCTTCAATCGCAATGAAAGCATCTAACACGGCACGCTAACATTGACGTCGATATCGTTGGCGTATCCCAGTGGTTGAATGGATCTGTTGAAGAGAGTGCCTTACGTGTTGACCTTTGCCCTGCTCACTATCAGTTTCAGAACAAGGTTAAAGAAGTGTGTAGCAGTTCGAAGGACCTGTTTTCCATTGGATCAGTTTTTCCGGGATCCCTAATTCAGTTATCGCCACGTACAGCTTCTGACGATGAATACTATCATATATGCTGCGTTAATGTCGATGAAAAGATGGTGGGTCTCGACTTGAAATTGATTGGCCTTTTCTGTTGCAGAACGGTTTCAGACGTTAAAACAGTACCAGGGTTACGATAAGTTACGATCCCTTTTCTTCTGATCATAAAAAAGTAAAATCTGAATTCCAGAGCATCAGACTCGGTAACGGTCCATTGTACTAGCAGGCAGAAATCCTCTTTTTGCTGTAGAGCTTGGAGAAAACAAGGTGTCGTTTGTTTCTACTCCATTAATGGTACATTGTTGTTCCCCATGAGGATTGAACCTGCACCGCAGTGGCCACAAGTCAACACACTAACCTCTACACCGTCGCCACCCCTATTCGGATCATTACCTCGCATCAAAGAAAAGGAAAATAAGAATGTATTACATATATCAATTGCTACATGAATCGTAGAATTAAAAAAATTATAAAAACAAACATACATATCAATAAGTACACATATATATTTACATACATATATTTATACATAATTTAGGGTGCTTCATTTGAATACTTTGGGAAATGATTTTACGACATTTGAACATTGTTTACCAATGTGTACATTATTTACAAAGGACTTAGAAAAGCCTTTTTGTGTACCCTGACCCATGGTAATACTACTAATAATAGCTTCGTTAATAGTTGCTGCAGAAAGTTTATTTAGGACTCTTATTTTTAGAAGAAGCTATTTTCCCATCCCCATTTTACTTATGTAACTAAAGTTTGGATTCATATTTGATTACAAACGGTGCCTTCAACATGTTCTCGGGTATCCAGCATTGCTGGTCTTTCTAACTACATCCACAGTTTTGGTTCTCTTCCACCTGGCACATTTCCTATTTTTAAACAAATTATTGCAACTTCCCTTATTCAAAACGACAGAAATAGAATCGACTATTGAAGTTTTAAATTTAATTTTACAGCATTCTGTCTGCCCGACTTAGGTGTGATAAATTAAAAACAAGACTCAAAATCAAAGCAAAGTTTTTGCTTCCGCACATAAAACAGATTTTATAAGTAACCCAAAGAAAAAAAGATGTTGGTACGTTTGCTCTTTATGCAATCAGACTTATCCTACTCGTACGCAGCAGATTAAAAAAATAGTATGCCTCCAATCCTACTGATTGGTGACGTACGTAAAAATTAAAAATACTTTTTTATTTCATTAAACAAAAATTAATTATGACCGACAATTATTAGCTCTTGCTGTTCAGAAATCGTTGAATGTATGTAATTGTTTTTCGGTGGTCATTTGATGTAGCTGTTGGTATATATTTTAACACGTAGATGGGCTGTTTTGGAATCGTTATTGCCAATAATTGTGCTTCAGAATGCAAACCACGTTAAAGGTCACTTGGTGGATTATAACCTGATTATGTAATATTGCAAGGCGACAACATTGCAACATTCACCCCTATCTGCTATTCATCAGGGCGGATTTTTCTTCAATTTTCACTGAACACTATTCTACTATTCATTCGAATTGAATCTGGATTCACCTCGTTAATGTCGGTAACATCGATAATACTGCGCAGTATTCTTTTATTCACGTGAACGCATTCGTTCTATACAATTCAAATCCGCATATAAAATGTTGCGGGTTTTCTCAACCGAGACCAATTTAAAACAATAATTTCTTATTTTTTGATAAGAGATACTTGAAAATGTCTACATATATTGTGTAGAGGACAGCACACGTTTATAATTTGTGCCGCTTTTTGAGGTGAATACTGTAATACTTTGGACAAAGCCAAACATCGAAATCTACTTTCCAATGCACCAATAGTTCGCTCTATAATATTTCGTCCATTGCAGTGTTGTGTATTGAATTTGGATTGTTGGGAACCTACTTCTACATTTCGAAAAAGAGTCAGTAACCACGGTCGTGACTACTTCCGACATAACTTGCGTCAACGTAGGTAATCCCACTGCTTATGATTGCATATCTGAAAGGAAATTTTTTCAAAGTAAAATTTAAAACACATTTTATTGCACTTACCAGCTTTGTGTTTAGGCTGTGGTAGCCTTTTCTGTTGTAGAACAGATGTGGATTTTAATAAGGTGTCTTAAGAGGAATGTGCGTACCGTCAACCCCAGGCACACCACATTTGGTTCTGCGAAGTTTTCTATTTGATGATTCTCTTATTCCACTGTTTGGAAGTGGAAAAAAAGTCCAATACTATTCATACCTGTTTGTTTATATTTTTAATTTTATTGAAAATAATTACTCAAAACAACATATCCAACTTTCCAAAGATTTTCGTAAACAGAGATCAAATCGATTACATTAATTTCAATTTGCAAACAACGAACCTCGTATTATTTTTACATGAAAAGCTGTTAACTTGAATGTCAAATTGGGTTGGATAATGCAGTTCACCCGATGGATAGCAGAATGGAAAGCCAGAGTGAAAGGGAATCGAATGGGTGAATCGAATCTACGATTCACGTGAATAGCAGAATAGGCCTGATTTAATTTCCGCCTTTAATTATTACGTCCATATTTAGTTAGTTTAACTTTTTTTCTGCTCCTGTTTACACACAGGTTTCTGTGCGTGTATCAGTTTCTTTATTTGCTTTGATAGCTTTCAATTACGTAAAAGAAAGACACGAACAGTGTTTGTCTGAAATAATTTGTTTTGCATCTTTGCCAACGTATAAATTTATGTATATAAACCTGGAGTTGCCTATAGTTGAGATATGGTTCTGTATGAGAAGTATCTGGTGCTTAATTAGAACAGTATCTATTGACTGATGGAAGTCGTCCTTCTCTATTGTTTTACGTCTTGAAGGTCATATATAAGTGAAAAATAGTTACTGCGGAGCTGCCATCCGGGCACAAATACGAGGCAGAGGGAAGTCAATAATGACTTCCAGAATAAAAATAACTCGGCCTTAAAGATTCCATAAAAATAAATCTATAAGGCACATGGAACATCATTTTTAATTATAAAAAAAAGGTTTGTTCAACCTCCAACCTGCTGTCACGCAAAGTATGCGACCGCTCCTTTTAAACCCTCGCATGTTTCTCTTTCAATGCACGGATTATAAATATACAAATATCTATATCTACCAACTCCGAAGTTTGATATCATTTCATATTCTAACATCAAAAATGCAATTACTGAAAACGGAGTACAATAAATGCATTCCTGAATACCTACATAGCGGCGACAGCATTGATCGATTATTATCCCCACCACTCCCAGACTGTCAGAGTAGAGAGTTCAAGTTCTTTCCCATAGCGAAAGCGTGGAGAGAGTGACCTCCTGCTCGGGGATGTAGGGAGTACCGTAAGGAAAAACCTTGTCTTTTTTTTATCGGTTAGAATTCATCAAACAAAATGGACATTTGAATTTTCTAGGTTGCAGAGTTATATGGACTTTCAGTGGAGTGCAAAGACTCTTTCTGTGGTGTAGTAAACAACCACTTTCAAGCCGTTGGTTTAGGAAAACATAAACGTAAATAAACTAAGAGGTTGGGGAGTACCTGCCATTAAATTACGCCATTGAAAGCAAGTGAACTGGGGGCTCTGAAAGCCAACAGAATGTAAACAAAAGAAAGGAAATATAAACTATTTTTAGCTTCGCAATAAACAAATCTACAAACTTTTACCTACTCGTACTCTGTAAAGTATATATTCGATTCGCTTGCTCCTAAAAATGTTAGGCTTTCTTTATTTTAGAACAAGAGAAACAAAAAATCGTTAAAGTCAGTTCCGGATTTTAATAGTTTGCGGATGGTAAGGTTGTTTTTGATGACATCTTTTCGAGCATTCGTTATTCTTGAGCTATTCAATCGGTTTGATAACACTATGGTTGGCAAGGTGGGATATTATAACGAAAGGAATGCACACATGAAGGAAGCAAACGTCTTATTTGTTTCAACCTGTGGCTGATGTTAAATATGTTTAGCATTTGGTTTTAAACGCATTAAACGCTGCGAAATAGAGAATTAAATAAAAATATACAAGTATTTTATACACAAATGAAAAAGTCAATGTTTGTTGTAGCAACTGCACCGCCAAACTTATGCCTTGTAGATCTTAAAAAAATAAATAAACAAATACTAGATCGGCCCATACACGCCCTAAAACGTAGCTGACTTCAAACGGCTACTTTGAGAAGCCTCTTATAGCAATTGGTACTCTTGGATGTGTGACTGATTTTCGCAAGAGGTGGGGCAATAGAAAACATTTAAGGAATTACTGTGCCTCGACGTGATTTAAACTTGAGACTCCTCCATCAGTAATCCAACGCACTAACCACTGAATCAACTTTTTAAATCTTGCGCTTCCGAATTTATCCTATCATATGATTGAATTTGAACTTTTTATTTGTATAGCTAGAAAAAGTGGTTAAATATTTGTTTAAAAAACATTACAACTCTCCATCCTTAAAATGTGGATGGACGTGTCATTTTATACCCTATTCTAAGGGTAAAACAACGACATTTTGACTCATGGTTTGTGACAAACGTTAATAGTGCCCGTAGCCCCTAAATGTTACTAAAATCCCCATCAGCATTCAAGTTTATGTTGGTCTAGCCATGTCCGTCCGTCGGAAAAAATAAGGCCCTAAAACTCGAGCTAGAAAGCCGAATTTTATTTATTTATTTATTTTAAACATAATATAGGTACTCTCTAGTGGCCCTTAACGCTCATGTGTAAACATTTCCGCCCACCATTTAAAAAAACCCTATTTATTGAAGAAATCATTGGAATTTATAGTACTTACTCGTATCTTGGCAAAGTATGTAGACAAAGTGGTTTTGTAAAAAAAATGTATATTAAGTTTTCTGCCATGCCTACTTTTAAGGGGCGTGTATTTTTTTACAAACACTTGTTTTTTTTCGATAAAATCCTTTAAATGTTGTACAACAAAACATGTAGTTATTAACAATTTACCCATACTTAGATTTTTGCCACGTCCACTTTATGAGGGATAGGTATAGGAATAGGGTGTCCAACAATTTGCCCAAGCAGAAAATTTATAAATAAAAATCCTTCTACCATACCTAATCACTTGGATTACACACATACCTAACCAGGGCACATAAGTATTGTGTTGACTCAATGAGCTCACCTTCCTGACCTTTCCTAAAGTATCAAATATCGTATTGTACCGATCCTAGAAAAAACTTCACATAAAGCCAATTCGAACGCAATAATACCTTCTGAGGACAAGGCAGTGTGCGGCGAGCGACTGAGTCATGAAGCACCACAAGCAAAGTAAAACTTGTGAACCAAATCTGAGTGTTCGTCGGGGTCTTAAAAGGACCTTGTATCTTAGGAATCGTGGCTAGAAATCTTTACAAATGACTTCTGTGGAATTTGTAGGGACGAGCAGGAACTATAATCGACAGCTCTTGGAGAACGACGCTTATCCTGCATGGCAGTACGGTTCTTTGACAGCTTGGCGATTTAGCCGGACACCTCTATTAGACATTAAAAAATTAATTAGCATTTCCACCGTTTTATGTTAGTTGCATGTCCTACCATATACTAAGAGGCTATTCAAAACGGGCCACTTTTGGCTTCTGGATGATAGTTGCACAATACAGGCCTCCTTACCTAACCTAACCTATCAAATATATATAAAATACATATATGTACTTATATTTACACATAAATAAATATGCATATACTCGTATGTACGTTAATATTTAATAGTTTTTCTTCTTCAGGGAATAAAAGGCTTGATATTGATTTATCAAGAAAATGTGTATTTTTACGAAGTATGATTTGATGTTTTAGTCGATGGAAGAAGGTTTGCCATTACAAATTAAAAAAACAATATCAGGTAATTGACCTCCACGACCTCAGCTGCACAATTTGATGAATTATTCCATCACATTTTCTCACATTTGAGAATCTATTTTATCGAGAACGAGGGGTTGAGAATTAACCCTGAAAAGCCGTGAAATAGTGATGTAACTTTAGCCTCCACTTCACGTGGTAGCAATCACAAGTTCTTGTTGTTCATTCAACAATTTCGGTGTTGATTGACGGAAGCTAAGTCAATGTAAACGAGTGTTTTCACACAAAAACCAGTTGTATTTTTGAGATAGCTTGACCATCAGCCCCTATTTAGTTTTCTCGCTAACAGTAACATTTTCGTGGCTGGGGACCCAGAGCAGCAAAACACTTGACATCTTGAATCGGTCCCGCAAGTGTGACTGCAAATTCGTGGGTTAACATGACTGGAGCTCACCGGTGTGTCGAAAAAGGTCGATTTAACAATGATCAATAATGTGAGCAATCCAAGTGTCGAAATCGTAAGAAAGGCAGTTCAAAAAACTCCTTGAGCACACAAATGCAAAAACACCAGCATTTGATTGGCTTCAATGATGAAGTAATCCGAAAACGGGAGGCCTGCCAATATTCGTTAAGGTCCAAGTGGCGATCCTCACAGGCGAACCAGTAGGGATGCAGTCAAGCGGGAGGGTAATGATCCCTTTGGTCCTGGTCATAGCCTTGTCGCCATTGAGAAAGAAAAAGAATTTCTTCATATTTTCCTTCAAACTTCATTTGCTTTACCCCAATTTGTATATACCTAAATAGCGAACTCCACATTATAATTTTCTGTAAAATTTCTAAAAATATCTTAATACCATTAATGCAGACGTCTTTTACTAAAACTATATGCTTATCAAAAAAGTCGGTCTAATATGGGTACCAGCAATAGAAACAACAAATATTTCAAGGCGGGCGTAGATAAGCTAACAATAAAGTTTGTATATTAACTTTATTACTTTACATGAGTGTAATTGGTGATTTCAACATTTTAAAGAGTTTTCCTATCAAGCTTTCATTTATGATCACCTTTTTAATGATGTCAGAAGACTTAAATTACTCAAATCTACATGAGCAAAATATGTTCATCAAATATGAAGAAATGTATTTATTTGAATCCCTTTCCCTCCATTTCGAGCATGTATCGATGAAAAACGGATTGCAATATTTCTTGAAATAGAAATGCGAATTATTTCACCCTGGTTTGTGAATATAAAAATAACCCTAAAATATACAAAATTATTGCTTTCTTATTCAAAAATAAAGAGAGATGAATAAATTTAATAAAACTAAATTCACAAACCTCTATGCATTTAAGGTTACTTCATGCGATCATCATCTCAGCTGGCGATTTATTTGTTCGCTGCTTTTTGAATTAATCAAAGACAAATCTAACTTAACGAAACACTGATATTAAATGAAATTACTTGTTTGCTCGAAATGGGGTTGCCTTTAACTTCTTTTAATTCAATTAAGGTCAACATGGAGCAATAACATATACTATGACTTTACTTGAACTAGAGCTGAACGTGGAAACTCGTATTTGTGAGTGAGTAAGTAATAGGTTAAACAATAAAGTAATCTGGAGCTTTAAAAAAAGTAATAAAAATGATGACAAATTTGTTGACTTGTTGTCTTTTAAATGTGTATACCTTAAACCTAGATGTAAATCTTAAGATGCGAAAAATGCTGAGTTTATTCTTCGTAACTATTGTTTTTAACATAAAACAATTTTCTTTCTTAAATACATTCTTAGCTCATCTCTGTAGTCTTCTATTCGCCCATATAGGTGTATTAAAATCTGTGCAATTAACCGCCAGTAAGTAACTTCTAAATTGTTATTTACTTTGTATTTCATCTACAGCCCTCAATTTAATGGAAAGTTTTTGGAATGTGAATAAGTAGAATCTCGAACAACTATTGGAAGCAACCAAATTATTCAGTTGCTAGTTAATGATACAAAACAGACACACAAAAACATGGAGTGCGGGCGGTTATGTTCCTGCACACAATTCATAGTCTTGAGTCGTTTGAGTACAGTTAGATATTTATAGATAAGTGAATATTTTAGCGTCATAGGTTTCATTTTTTGAATTTAAAAATATGTCTGGACATCAGTGCAAAAACGAAAATATCCAATTGCAAAGTATAATTTCAACCTCTGCAAATTTCTAGACCAATGGGAATCTGCACTGTTTTGTTTGCTAAACGAAGCTATTAAATTACAATTTTTTTTAATTGCCACGAGTATACCGTGACGACCAATAATATTACGTCCGCAGGCATGAGCATGAGCAAATGATAATACTATCTTAACTTTTAGATTATATTACGAGCAATTATATTCACGATAAATCTATCATAATTGTTCGATTTTTAAATCAGATCAGAATATTTATCAACCGTCTCATTGCAAACAAAATTATGAAACGCGTCAATAAGCGAGCAAAATTGTGACAATAATTGGGTAAACATTTGCGTAGTCTAAATTTTTAGAATAATTGTATGAACATTTTCTTTACGTTATTAAAGCCCCTTTTGATACTCTATTTTAAGGGATTTTGCTTACGGAAAGTCTTGAATTTGAAGCAGCTCTCAGTATCACCCGTCAATCCTGACTTGTTGTTGCTCTTATAATTCCTCATTTCCAGTTTTCCCATAGTTCTCAGGGTCCTTAAGATAGCTGTGAGCAGCAGTTGGTTCTCTTCCAATCTTACCGGCTATAGAACGGATTGATTTGCCTTGTTGCTGGTAAGCTCCAATTTGACCTCCTTCCTCCTTAGTTAATGAATTTTGTTTACCCATAGTTGTTGTTTCTACGAACTAATATCTCTGCTAGGTACTCGAAATGCCTTTACATTTGATTTAAAATATGATAACAGGTTACTGTTTGTAAACAGCTGGAACGAAAAAAAAACTAATTTTATGACCTTATTGGGAAAAGCATCATAAAAAAGATTTTTTTGAACAGCGTGGGAGTGAGTCATCGGCATCTAAGAATATAAAGTCACATATCAAGAAGAGGCAGTATCTTGCTGTAATTTTTGAATTTTTCAGAGTAATTACTAATGGCGGTAGATATCGCCTGCAGTATTATATAAAATCGCCTGACCAACTCCGGGTTTACCACGGTTATATTATGTGCAGACGTTTCATGGTGTTGACAAAATTCGGAGGGACATTTTCGTCATTGTTGTTTCTGAATCCTGGCCTAGGTTTGTCCACAATAAGTGACATTCGGCTCTTAAATTCGCGCTAATCAATGAGTGTAACACAGAAATACCAAGTGACAGGTAATCACTTCGGATTTATTTGTGTGCAACTAACTCGAGAATATTTAATTTTTTTGAGGTTGCACCACATAAATAGCATCTGATTGTAGATTTTGTGTCTGACAGCGAATTGCATATTTTGCTAATCGGTCTACAAAATCTAGTAGAGGAAGGTCTTGGGTTTGGTCATAAAACAACTGCCCTTTCATCTTTTTTGTTTAACATTAATCTTAGCGGTACAAGCAAAGTTAAAAACATATACTTATTATCACAAAATTCGGTAATAAACTTATGAAATTAAATATGTTCATTAATATTTTTATTAATTTATTAATTTATAAAATGTTTAACTGTCAGACCCTACTTTGGGAATTAGCTTGATTAAAAATGCACGGGAGGATTTCACTTTTGGCTTTTGTTTCTTAAAGAGGAATATTTATTCTTTTTTGTTTTTTTAGCATGCGCGAAAGGGATTTCCTTTTCCAGTAGTATACCCTTATAATGGTAACTACAGCGCAAGCATTCTTTGTTTGTTTGTTGCTGCTAGCAGCACCCAGCAAATGATTCATTGCCTGTGCTTAGGTGCTCCTTACTGCATGAAAGAATATGAGGATTGGAAAGAAGTTAGGTGCGATATGGTCCTTTCTCCTTAGGTGGCACCTAAATTTCTTAAGGGGATTTGTTTTGTTGTGTGTATTCAATTTTTAAAATCATGGCTCTGGTCAGGGTTCGAACGCACGACCAGCCAATCACTTAGTGAATACACAACAATCGCACCATTAACCACCTTCTAAAGGGTGGTTACATTTTAAGTGCCGATGTTGATTTTGAATAAAACACAAATTATTTAGGAAATTATTGTCATTTCTTTTTATTATGATAATATTGGTATGGTTCAATTATATATGGAACAAAATAACGGCCAAATGGCCGAGGCGACCTCGGCGGCACACCTCCATCCGATGGTCCAAATTTTCGATGACGATGAGGCATAATTGAGGTTCTATGCCGTTAATGTGCCGAATTATCTCATCCTTTAGCTCTTGAATTGTTGCTGGCTTATCGACGTACACCTTTTCTTTCAATTTACCTCAAAGAAAGAAGTCCAACGGTGTCAAATCCCATGATCTTAGCGGCCAATTGACATCACCACCACGTGAGATAACACGGCCATTGAATTTGTCGCACAAAAGAGCCATTGTTTCGTTAGCTGTGTGGCAAGTGGCACCTTCCTGTTGAAACCACATATCGTCCACATCCATATCTTCCAATTCGGGCGATAAAAAGTTCGTTATCATCTCACGATAGCGAACACCATTCACTGTAACTGCCTGACCGGCCTCATTTTGCAAAAAATACGGCTCGATGATGCCGCCAGTCCATAAACCGCACCAAACAGTCACTCTTTGTGGGTGCATTGGTTTTTCGACAATCACTCTTGGATTATCATTCGCCCAAATGCGGCAATTCTGCTTATTGACGAGGTGAAAATGTGCCTCATCACTGAAGATGATTTTCTTCGAAAATTGATGATCCACTGTTGCCATTTCTTGCCACCATTCTGACCATTGACGACGCTTGAAATGGTCAAGAGGCTTTAGTTCTTGAGCCAATTGCACCTTGTAAGCGCGTAAATGCAAGTCTTTATGCATAATGTTCATCAACGACGAGCGTGGAGGTGCAATACTTGGGCACGACGACGAGTTGAGGTGGACGGCTCTTCAGCCACATTATCGCGAACAGCAGCAATATTTTCTGCAGTACGAGCTGTACGAGCATGCAGTGGTGTTTTCGCTTCTCCTACAGACCCGGTTTGCTCAAATGTTTGCACGATTTTTTCGATTGTACGCACATTTGGACGATTAAATTGACCGAAAAAATCACGAAGTTCACGATATGCATTTTGATTTGAACGCCCATTTTCATAATAAGCCTGAATAATTTTAACGCGTTGCTCGATTGTGTATCTTTCCATGGTTCAAATTGAGTTAGTCTGAAATCGAGAAATGTCAAATAAAATGCAGAAAAAAATTTGACGTTTAGGTGTGGTTCACATTCAGCATCGGCTCTTACAATTTAACCACCCTTTAGGAGAGAACATCGTCAATTTAAAAAGGCTCCCGCTCAAATTTAAGAAAAGTATTATTCAATATTCTATACACCATTCTGTTAGTTTTTTTTCTTTTTTATCTTTTAAACACTTTTTTATTTAACCATCATTCATTACTGACATATATTTTTAGAAAAAAGCATTTTAAACTTTCAAATGCCCAACAAGCGCACAGTAACTCTTTAAGTTCACAGCAACTGTTACATCGCTTACTTTCCATTTCTGTATTACCCGCCAACACTGCAAAGATTTACATAGTGATACACAATTACGTTGACTTTGCAGTCGTATGATTGTTTTATAAAAAGACAGTTAGTTTTTATTTTGCATTTTGGGCACTCTCTCAAAATAGTGAGTCCCAGTGAGCGCCCGTCCGTCGGCAAAATTTAGGCCATAAAACTCGAGCCAGAAAGCTGAAATTTATAACATTTGCTCTTTAGGGGCCAAAAATAATCAAGTGTACGAGCTCACCACTGACATGCCCGCAATCTCAAAAACACGAATTTATCGAATAAATCGAATTTTGAGCTAGAAAGGTGACATTTTTAATATAATGCCTTTAGAGGCCCAAAATGTTCGTAAAATTTTTAAAATCCGCCCGCTGACGCCCACAAATAAAAAAAAAACGGTTTTTTGAAGAAATCGTTGTAAAAAGTATATTCTTCGGAAAGTTGGTTGATAAAGTTGTTTTGAACAATTCCTTTATATGAATTATTCTGCCGTGCCCACTCTTAAGGGGCTTTGTTTTCTCTATAAAAAAATGTAGATCGTTCTTAACAATTCACCCATACTTAGATTTTTGCGGACTGTACACTGTAGCCTTTCGCATTTTTTTTTTTCAAAGTTTACTCCTTCGGAATTCGGCGCAGGAGCGTAGCAAAAAGGTACATCACTTATTTTATTTGAAAATGTATATTCAAATAACTTGTAGTATTGAGATCAACCTCGGAATTGCATTTATTGATATTTAATATTTAGTTTTTACTGTGTAATCTGAATCATTCGATACAGTCTAACTTTCCAAATGATTTCGTTTTTTAATCTTATTTTATTAAATTTATTTTACGTCCTAATATTTGTTTTCTTCTGTTTTTTAGGTAAGACGACAAGAAGTTTTACTTTTCTTTAACCGGTACATGTTATGAAAAATTGTAGGTATGTATGTATGTATCGTTAGTAGTTGTAGGAAAACAAAATAGCGAAGAAATGTTTACAATGTATGGACCCTTGTATATAAAATATATAAGTTTTCACGAAATCTTTACGTTAAATTTAAAACAAAAATGCTCTGTTAAATATCAGTTTTTGAAAAAGCTTTTGCCCTCAATTAACACTTGTCCGTGTTGTTTCATTATGTAATTTACATTAACATATTAATGTCGATATTGACATTGGAGAAAAGGAATGGATACAACGAAGTAAAATGAGTGTTATTTTTTGCATTTGCAACTTTATTTAACGATTTTTTTTAAACAGAAAATCGAAATGGAAAACTCAAAATAAAAACAAGTATGTACGTACATATTAGTACATATCAAACGTTTTGCGATTGTTAACGTAAATTAGCACTTCGTATGATTCAACTTTCGGCCAAGATAACACTTTAAACTATTTACACTTCCCCAGGTAAACATGCAGATTATCCCTCAATACACATCTGACAGCAACGTTCTAGATCTTCTTCCTCTTCGGCCCAAAATACACCACATTTAGGATGATGAACATATTGCGTCATAAAATAAAAAAAAAAAAAATGTGCTCAAAACTTTACATTTTTTATGTTTGTTTGTTTTATAATTTGTTGTGAACGACGTCGAACCGACAAATTTCGATGTTCTTTAACACTCTCCTGTACGGATGCAGTATTCTCCTCACTAAGCACTCTTCTTATGCGTCTCGGTGCCATTGCATCTCGCAAAACAACTGTTGTAGAATCGGTCGACAATACGGCGATCAGCGGCCTCAGAAGGGCGGTTATGTCGGCTGCAATAGGGTACAAGTGCTCTATAAGTTTGATGCACTGAACTGAAATTTTTAAAATTTGGTAACGTTGTTTGAGCTTTAGAATAGAGTTGCAAAGATAAATAAATAAAAATTATACTGGCAGTTTGCAATTTGACAATGGGCTTCGAAAGTTTGACATGAAAAAGTATCGGCAGGTCCTCGATTTCGAATCGCTTCTTCACTGCGGCCAATCAAATGCTGATGTTGCTGCTTTTGTGTAATCCAGGTGTTTTAAGGCCTGTCTCTCGTTCGCGATTTCAAGGGTACGTAGATTGATACTGCCTTCCGTCCCAGAAGGTGGCTGAGTTTTCCCGTCACTTCATCCAGCCTACACCTACGCGATGATGCATGCATGTCGTCATCACAGGTTCCTGCGCTACTGATCATAGATCCCAGGTATTTGAAGTTTACGCACTTGGGAATTTTTTCCATGAGTTCGGCCCGTTATGTCGAGTTGAAAAATGTCCATTCTAAAAAGTCGATTTTCAAAACCTCTAAAAAAAGTCGATTGATACCAACTGATCAGACTATAAAAAACAAATATATTTTTAAATTTCGATTTTGAAAATGTCGACTGTAACCAATAATCGACATTCTAACAGTCGACATTTTGACTTTCTTTTCACAAATTCAAGCTCTCAAAAATAAAGAAAAACCGAAAGAAAGAAATCTTGACAACATTTTTATCGACTTTAAAAAATATTGAAAGTTTAAAACCTCACCACCTAAAATATCGACTTTATTTGAGAAATAGAGTATTGTACACAGAGTTAAACAGTTAGTCTAAAGTTTTTCTTTTGGTCCCAATGTCTAAATGCACCAGATAACATCATTCACTAAACCATAGTCGGCATTTTAAAATCGGCGTTTTAAAAAATGCACATATATTCTCTGTTGATATTTTTCACAATCAACACTTTTTTTGTGGGTATTTTGTTGTTCGATTTCTTGTAATACGTATTTTTAAAACAATCCTTTGTCAGCTCTATTGTGCACTTACATTTTTTTTGGCCTTTTGAGCTTTGATAAAGCCATAGATCATATTTAACTCTCGTTGGCATAAATGTCGACTGTATTTTTCCCGATATAAATCGACATTTTAAACAGTCGATATTTTTTTAGTCAATCATTCCTACGTAAACACTTTTCCATTCATTTAAATGTCTGGAATAGGTCGGCGTAGGTCGAAAAACGGGCAGCGGCGACTAGAGCGGATCATCTTACTCTTGGGTTTACTCCCTCATATAAATCCATGATAAACAGTACGTAGGCTTTGAACTACTGGTTGTCTTAGCGTCACGCATAACAGATCTCTTGGTTCTATATCAAAGGTCTTTACAAAATCAACCAACACTGTATGTAAATCCATTAAGGAATCACGATGTTTTTTATCATGGTCCTTTTACTTTGGATTGCATCTGTGGTTGATTTACCTGCGACAAACCCTCACTGGTCATCAAATAGCCGTATTATTTTCTGCAATCGGCTATCTACCTCCTACCCACTTCTTTCATTAATTTTCTTTTTTCATATATGCATTGAAATTCGAATATAATATCTTAAGTTTCCCATCAAATGATAACTCATGATCTTAAGTTACCAAAGCGCTTTAAATTGTCATTGCACCCCAATCAGTAGCATGTCAAATTAAAAATTAATCAATTTACTGTTATAAGAAAAACTCTCGCTCCACTTGCTCGCAGCCACACCGGAAATCAATACATTCGCATGAACTGATTGTTCGTTAGAGAACAAACATAGTTTCTCTGTCGAACCACGGACCACCATACGTTCCATTCTTAAGACATACATTCAGGCTGGGTGTATTAAAGTCAGGCATTATACGACCACATCAATCTTCGAGCTGATGCCGGCAGGCTGATGTGCATAATGTAATTGAAGCAAATTGAACACCAATTGGATTGACTTAGGTTCAATTGAATTAACAATCGCATTATTAGAGAACGGATGGTGTTGGTTGGCGTGACATAAAAAGCTTTTCTTTTTTGTCGCACACTTGCATGGCCGAAGAAGAGTGATCACTTTATTCGTGGGAATGATCTTCAGCTGGGAAAACATTCAATCAACCCGAGGTTCGTTTATTTACAAAAGTAAAAGTACAAGAGTATTGCTTGAACAAACAAATTAAAAACTTCTCGTGAATGACAATTTTCCTGAGCATCTCTTAACATAATTATATCTTTTTGTTTGACTTTCAAAGGACTGTCTTTGACGATCCTTCCGTGTTATAATTAATAAATTAGTGGGCGCAGTTGCTCAGTGGTAAGGCTTTGAACTACTGACAAACATACAACAGTATCATTTGTCATGAGAAGCTTTTCAAATTTGTCGTCATAAAGTTGTAGGTCGCTTCTGTTCGTGCCAAAAATATAACTTCTCACACAGAAATGGTTGGAGAAGCTAGGCCCCATACAGGACCGTTTAAGCCTACTTTTTATTTTATTTGTTTTACCTGGTTAAGGAGGAATCAGTCACTATCAATACCTATCCAATAAATGGAAATAAAAGCTGGGTAAAACATCTATTCGGGAGAAAGGAAATAAACAGAAATCAATGTCAATGCCCGGGCAGAAGGTGTTACGGGTCAGCCTTTGGCTACGAGATTTGATGTCAAATACAATTACGAGAATTTTGGATTTGGGTCCGGTTTCAGGGTGAATTTTTGGAGATGAATTTCGTGAACAATTGGCTTACCGCATACGAGTTACTCTTGGAATATTCTATTTGATTACATAAATAACTCTGTCCCGATTCCGTTCCAGGTTATGTTGAAGAAATCACAAGTAAGCTCTATTCTCCTCAAATTCGGTCGTTTTTTCTTGTCATCATCCTCTTTAGGCAGACGAGTCTAACAGTAATGCCGCAATTTTTTCGACTGCTGATTCAAATCTGAAGAGTTCAAAACCTATAAATGTTTTCCAAAATGTTTTGTTTGCGAACAGTGCATTAAGTTCCTGTGAAAAGAAAAACAGAAAAATTGTATTAGTGTGTTTTAATTTGAGCTGATAAATCAGTGCTTGATATATACTTTACATTTATTTCATGTAAATGTTGACCACAATTAAGTTTTAAGTGGTCCATACGTAGAGTCCAATTTTGATTCAATTTTCAAAGCCGCCAATTGAAAAAGGAGCAATCGTTAATTTGGCTTCTTCAGATAAAATTACGTACGACTAGTTATCACAGACTAGTAATTGTGCCGCTTTGTCGTTGGTTTTGAATGGCTATTGTCGCTGTGAATAGGTGTTAATTTTGTCTTTGCTGCTTCTGGAGCAATGGGTTTGTCGTATGACACAGGCTAGTCATGTCTCTATGCTTCAAGATTTTGAACAGAGTTAGCTGTGCAATATTGTAGAAGTACTCGTGATCGGCAAAAGTCCTTCGTCAGTGATTCTCAAACCAGGAAAACATAAATAATTATTTGGCACAAACAGCGTATTATTGCGCAAAACTTATATGTAATCTGTAACTAAATAAGGATATACGCTCAGTGGTAAGCACTGGGCCCACCATTCGAATCCCGCCAGGAACCGGAACACCTAAACTTTTTTTTTAATTGTCTCACTCTTGAGAATGTCTGATAAATATTCAAGGACATGATTGTCTCGTCTAGATTTAACTCTACCGGTACAAATTCAAACGCACCTGCCAGACAACTAGAACACACCCTTAGCGGAGAAACAAACTAATAGTCCAGTCAAATGATGCAAAAAAAAGTTTCGAAGTGGAAAGTTCTGGTGTAATTGTGTTTAGTGGCTTATTTTATGGACTAGGGGCTGCTGAACACGAATCTGAACTTTTCCAACAAAATTTCGAATGGCAAATATGAGAAATCGTCAAAAAACCGCTGAAAATAAGGCTTTTTTGTGGTTTTCGGCGTATAACTTGAAAACTAAGCTTTCTATGAAAAAAATTTCTGAGGGTAAAATAAAGAAGAAGAAATTACCTACAATTTATGTAGGTAATTTTGTACGCTCAATTGTTTTCACGCAAAAGAGTGTCAAACTATCAAGCAAAACAGATATTTTTCGAAAATACGTAGCAAAAAATACCTACGAGTACCTACATGAATAAATTCAACCCCTACATGGTAACCGCACATCGCGCCGCGGAGTCGTAATTTTCGTTTCTGGAGTAGTTTTTTTTTCGATTCTGGGTATTTTTCTTGAGATACATTGCAACATTATAACGGTAATCAGTTAGTTTTTCGACTCGTTCTTGTCTTTTTTTCTCTTAGCTTTCAAAGATTTTCGTTTTGAGTGCTTTTGCTTTCATTGAGATGGTATTTATGCAACAAATCGGTCGCAATGGCTAGCTCTAGTGAAAGTGATAACGATAGCAAATTTGCAGCAGCTGGTATAATCACAAAACAGGCACACGAGGATGCAGATACACTTATTGTAACCACAGCAATGGATCTCGCCTAACATCATAGATCTGTGGTTATTGTGGGTGAAGATGTAGATTTGCTGGTTATCATGATTGGTCGTTGTCGGGGAGTACATTCAAATGTATTCTTTCTGAAACCGGGCAAGGGGACAGTTGCACAACGAATTTTTTCTCCTGACTGCCATCCAGACCAATCTGTCTGTGACAACATACTGTTTTTGCATGCCATGGAAGGATGTGATACCACGTCAGCCTCGTTTAAAGTGGGAAAGATGCGTTTTCTCCAAACCCTAAAAAAAACCCTGCTTTAATCAACAAAATCGAAATTTGCAAAGATCCTACGGCGCAAGCTGAAGATATTACTCATGCTGGACTCATCTTCTTCGCTGCGTTGCACAAATTGACTGATAAGGAAGGGACAACTTTGAGCAAACTAAGATACAAATATTATTGTAGGTCTGCCTATAAAACCAGAACCTATTTGGCGTCCTTACCTCCCACCGAAGCTGCTGCACAGCAACATTCCTTGAGAGTGTACTTTCAAGTACAGCAATGGCTTGGAAATGAAAAAGATCCTGAGGAATGGGGTTGGAAGAAAACCAGTGATGGTCTACAGCCAGTGCCAACGCTACAGCCACCAGCTCCAGAAAAGGTTTTAAAACTTATATCCGGCAAATACACAAAGACCTGTCAGACCAACTGTGGATGCAAAAGAGCAGGCCTCAAATGTTCCAATATGTGCCTGAACTGCGAAAACAGCTGCAACAACATGCCCATTGCAGAAATTGAAGAAGAAGCAGATGAAGACTTGGACCTCCCTGAAATACTTGAAGGTATCTACTTCATTTCTTGACTCGCTATAGCTACTCACTTATACTGCTTTCGGATCTATTCACTAAATTATGAGGTATTCGGAATTAGGTCACTGATTATTTGCTTATCCGTTTCAGGAATACAACCGGAAGGCTGCCCTGAATAAATTAAGGAACCCGTGTCTAGGACTCTTATCAGTTCTAGAAAAATTTATGGTTGCATCTTTAAAAATCGTATGAAAGAAGATTTTCCTACATGGAATTAAAAATATATATGAATAGACTTTTTTTTGTTATTTTCGAAACATTTCAAAAACGAACTTCTCCAAAAATGAAAATTACGACTCCCCAGCGCGATGTGCCGTTAATTTGAAGGGATGGTTCAAATTAATGATGTAAGTATTTATTATTTGCTATTTTCGAAAAATGTCTGTTTTGCTTGATAGTTTGACACTCTTTTGCGTGAAAACAATTGAGCGTACAAAAAGATGTTTGTTACATAAATTGTAGGTAAATTTGCATGCTTCTTTTAGATCTTTTTTGACAGAAAAAGTTTGCCGGTTAAGTAGAATCTTGTCATTATCTCAGCCCCTTAAATTCAAAAAGTGGAGCATTACGAACATGTTTTATCGGGTGCGCGGCAGTTATTCTTTAAAGGCAAGCAGTGCCAATTATGTAGATTAGATTGGTATCTAGGCTCATCGGAAAAAAGAGGCAGGATTATACAAGAGCAATGGGCAAGTTCAAGTTCCAAGGCAACTCAAGTCGCCTGCAAGTTAACTAACAATTTATTATTTGAACGCGTATCTTTTATTGTTGTCAAGTTAACAAATGTAGTGAAAACGTATGGCTTTTATTCTTGTAATGTATTCATACGTATCTACTGAATTTTACTTATACAAGCGTATGCCTTTCATACATTGCATCCAACGCGTGTCAGTGGCGACGAGACGCTTGTGTGCAGGAGCCCTTAGTATACTACTAACGCTGAAGCAAAATGAATCAGATGTTTTTGACGTCTGTACCTCACTGAGAAGTAAGGGTCGATTTTGTGCACAGAGTTTTAACTCGTAGGGACTTTTAGGTGGTTTTGCCTTGTAGCAGTGTTTGATTGGCCGCAGTAAAGAAGTGATCCTAAACCGGGAAGGCTGCCCATGTATATTGAGGTCGAACGACGAACCCGACATGCGAACCTTTAAAGATGTAAATTAAACCGATTCACATTGATTTCATTTGCTTTTAAAATAACATACAGTGCACATTTGCAATATAATTTTTGACTTTCTCGTATACTTAAGTATAGTAAAGAGAAAGATATTGGTTTCGTGTTGAAATTTCGAACTTAAACTAAACTGAGTATTAGGTATGATATTAATTACCTATAGAGAAATCCAAAAAGTGTGTCCCGAATTACCGTCCGTCGGATTTTCCTCAAACTTCGTATTTGAGGTTGCTATGGTTATAGCTCGTCGCCATTTTTTTTGTTTATTCTATTATTTTAAATATAAGTTCCTACCATGCAAATGTTTTTTTCAACGCCGATTTTCGATTTTGATAATTTTTGAATAACTGAGGTGGGCGTAAATGTATTACTCATTTTTTGCAAAACTTGTCGAATAACGGTATCTTATGCTTGTGTCCCGAAAACGGGTCAACTTATTTCGAAGAAAATTTACACACAAATTTTTGAAATATTTTTTATCAATTTTTTTTACGGCTTTTCTTTAAAACGGCCCTATTGATTTTGATGATTTTTAGGGTTTTTAATAGTGTTGAAACGAATATTCGGTTACTATTTGGTATTCGGCCTATTCAGCCTTTATTTTCTATTCGGGAGAATACCGAATATTGAGTTACTATTCTGCCGAATACCGAATATGTAGTTAAAAAAAGGAGAAAAAAAAAACAAAAAAACATGGTCATTTTCAATTAATTTAAGCTTTTAAAACTGAATAAAAACAAAGCAAAACAAAAACTGAATAAAAACAAAGCAAATGTTTTTCCTCGAACATCGATAGCTTGGTGTTTTTTTTTGAAAGGATATTTTTCATAAAAAGACAAAGAAAAGAACATAAACTAAATAGAGCGAAGGAAAAAGCTTTTAGGTTTGTATCCCAAAAATAGTGGAATTTGTGTAGAACGATCTTATGTTCAATCAACCATGTTCGCCCCAACTGTGTTCGTACTTTTCACTACTTTATAATCTGGCCGAATATACTATTCGTTTCAAAACTAGTTTTTAATACTGGAAGTAAATGTTAGAATATGGTATACTCGCAAACTCGAATAACGGCACATTAGAAAAATGGCTATATCTCAAGAACCGGTGGAGTGATATGAAAAAAAAAATTGACAATCAATCAAGCTTATTCTATTATTTTGAACAAATTTGCATACTTAAATTTTCCAAAATTGAATACTCAGTTTTTACCCAAAAAATCGTCGTTGGCAGCACTTCGTTTTTGTAATGGTTTGATTCAAAATTATTTTGTTTTGTAATCATAAAGAATTGATTTTTTTTTTGAATTGAGGACATGCGTAAGCTGTTATATACCTCCAAGTCAGTCACGGCTTGCGTGACTTTTTTGGATCTTCTAGCCGGAAATGGTTTCTTTAAAATACTTTTAATTATACACTTGCAAGAAATCATAGTTAAAACGCCAGACCAATTGAAAATTATAAAAAAATCACTAGGAAATACAGTTACACTTGAAATGGAGAATGCACAAGTGTGTAAGCCCCATTTTCCCCTTCTTCCAAGGCAGAAATTGAAATTTTGTACGAACATTTTCATATTTACATATTATATTTTTTATCAGTCATGATACTATGCAAATTTAAATGAAGTCTTCATATTTGTATAATAAAAATAAGAAAAGTCTCTTTTAACAAAGCAGTAAATTAACGTACACCCTTTGTGCAAGCCAAATTTACCGGCACGTGGACTGTTAAGTTTAACTTGGTAATACCTTGAAGTTCAATTCTAGTTTTTATCGCGCAGACGAGAAATACCCCATTTTTCAAGGAAAATAGACTGGTACCTAATGCCATTTTCCATTGGTCCACTCGGAGTGTAATTGAGTGGGGTTGTGCATTCTCAGTTTACTTGGAGTGTCAGTTGTTGTTAGCAAAGAAAATGATGTGGGGATTTTAGCGTTTTCCTGAGTGATTTTGAGAAAAGATAATAATGTTCCCATACTGATGCTGGGAATCTATTAATTTACAAAAGAGATTAAAGGAACGTTCGATTAGTAATACATGTTATAATGTAAATAGATTAATGATTTGGAATTTTGAATTAATAATTCTTTGCTATGAACATTTTTTGAATTACTAAACAGAAGCACTCTTTCCACTAAATATATAGAGGCTTCATCCCTGCTCCAAGTCATCCAAACAATTTTTTTTATAGCGAATAAGATAAAAAAACATAGGGACGGGCTACAGTCCGCTTGGGCGAACTGTTGGATACCCTATTCTTATTCCTATCCCTCATAAGTGGGCGTGACAAAAGTCTAAGTATGGTTGAATTGTTAAGAACACTCCACATATTTTGTTATATAACATTTAAAGGATTTTATCGAAAAAAAACGCTCCCTAGCTCAAACTTGGGTGTTTCAATAAAATTGTTTTATTTAATTGTGGGCGTGTCAGTAGGCGGATTTAAAAAAAATTAACACATGCGCATAAAGGGCCCCTAGAGAGTATATATTATAGATTTCCGCTCCCTAACTCAAACTTTGAATTTTCAAAAAAAGTTTTTTTTTTAAATTGTGGGCCAGTGGGCTGATTTTGAAAATATTTACACATGAGCATAATTTAATTTAATTTAATTTGGTGAGGGCAGAGATAGCCCTCATTTATTTGGCTTACTACAAGCTAAAACTAACATCTAATGAATAACTTAAATACTAAAACTTAAAAAAATAAGAAGGCTTAAAACTAAAGCTTAAGGATTAGAGGAATGGTGAAGGAGATCGATTTTAAGGCGGGCAGGTTTACGGTTGAAATCAAAGACGGAAGGATTTGAGTTAACCTTCTGCAGCATACGGGAGATTGGTTCGTTGGAGCCATATGAGGTTCGATGGGTCGGAAGGTAAAAGAGACGAGGGCAGCGTAAATTACGAGGATTAGTGTTAAAGAAAATAGAGTTGTTAAGAGAGGCGCAGTCGACGGAGCCTGAGAGTAGGCGATAAATGAAAAGAATGTCCGCAGCGTCCCTACGATCCTCAAGGGATTTCATGTTGATGAGATTTAGGCGATCTGAGTATGGAGGCAACATAAAAGGATCATTCCAAGGCAATCCTCGAAGAGCAAATCGAAGGAAGCGACGTTGGATGTTCTCGATTCTGAGCACGTGAACTTGATGAAAAGGAGACCAAGCTTGGCTGGCGTACTCAAGGAGGGGGCGAACAAAAGTGGTGTAGAGGGATCTAGTCACGTAGGGGTTGCAGAATTCTTTAGACCAGCGTTTAACAAAGCCAAGTGAGGCGTTGGCTTTACGAGTTATTTCGTCAATATGTAAACGAAAATTTAACTCACTGTCGTACAATATTCCAAGGTCACGGAGAGATTGAACGAAGGAGATTGGTTGACCATGGAGAAGGTAGTGACGGGGAGGGGATTTGTTGCGCTTGCGCGATAGGGTAATAGATTGGCATTTGGGAATGTTAAGCTCTAAGCAATTTTTGAGGCACCAGGTTGAGAACCGATTAAGGTCTTGTTGAAGGAGAGAGGAGTCATGAGGTGAAGAAACGAGTTTAAAGAATTTGGTATCGTCGGCGTATAGAGAAAGAGAGGAGTGATTAATGACCTTTTCAATGTCGTTTATAGTGAGGATGAATAGAAGGGGGCCCAAATGACTGCCTTGCGGAACACCAGAGGTTGCCAAGAAAGGGGCCGATAGGACGGATCTGAAGCGAACACTATAAAACCGGTTTTCCAGGTAGGAAGATATCCATTTTAACAAAATGGGTTCAAACCCAAGAGCGGACAATTTAAAATGAATTAATTGATGAGGTATCTTATCAAAGGCCTTGCTAAAGTCAGTTGCAATAACGTCAACTTCGTTGCCGTTCTCTAATGCTGACAGGGCAAATGACACGAATTCGACAAGATTTGTAGTGGTTGATCTACCTTTCAGAAAGCCATGTTGGTAAGGGGAAATAAGAGACTTGCATCGAAAGCTTAAGGCTTCGTATATGATACTTTCGAAGATTTTGGGAATATGTGAGAGTTTGGCAATAGGGCGATAATTAGTGATTTCACTTTTTAATCCTTTTTTGTGTATCGGGGTGATGAAAGCGCTCTTCCAAATCTGTGGAAATGCTCCTTGGGAGAGAGATAGACGAAAGAGGAAAGAAAGAGGGACCGACAGATTGGAAGCACACTTCTTGAGAAAAATTGCGGGGAGGCCATCTGGGCCGGGTGAGAATTCATCGTTTAGCTTTTGTAACTTATTTTCGATGAGAGTATGGTCAATAGTTTGAGAGAGAAAGGGGCCAATAGAGAAGTTAGGTAGGTAGCTGAAGTACGTGGAGTCCGGTACAAATAAGTTGTCAGAGAAAGATTGCTTGAAAAATGCGGCAAATGAGTTGGCAATGGTATGTGGGTCCGTAAATGATACGTTTTCATAAGAGAGAGAAGGAGGGTAGCCGTCTGATTTTTTTTTGTAGTTGACAAATCGGAAAAAGGACTTGGGGTCATTTATTAAGTTGACTTGTGCAGTATTTATATAGCGTTGGTAGAGAGAGTTATAAAGCTGGACGAATTGTAGATAGATACCGAGATAGTTAGAGTAGTCCGAAGAAGAGTTGGTGCGAAGAAAAACTGTCCATAGCTTGTTTCTCTTGTTTCGTAAGGAACGAATTCTATGATTATACCATGGGGGAGATGTAGATGACGTTTTATGACGAGAAATGGGAACATAGTGCGAAATGGAATTGAATAATTCTCTGTAAAACATGGACAGAGCATCATTTTATGAAAGATTGGCGAAGTCGAAGGAGCACTTGCTGAGATAGGAATTAATTTTTCGGAAGTTAGCCTTATGAAAATCATAAGAGGAGAGAGCTGCGGTAGATGTGGGCTGAAGTGGAGAGTCGTTGAATAACGAAAGAAGGAGAGGGGGCCCTAGAGTGTATATATTATAAATTTCAGCTCCCTAGCTCAAACTTTGGATTTTCAAAAAAGTTTTTTTTAAATTGTGGGCGTGTCAGTAGGCGGATTTTGAAAATATTTACACATGGGCTTAAAGGGCCCCTAGAGAGTGTATATTATAAATTTCAGCTCCCTAGCTCAAATTTTGGTTTTCAATAAAATTGTTTTATTTACTTGTGGGCGTGTCAGTGGGCGGATTTTGAAAGTTGTATATCCCGAGCAGTTTTAGGAGTCATAGATCATATAAAAAAAATTTCAACTTTCTAGCTCAAAATTCGATTTTTTCCAAAATTTTGTTTTTTTGAGTTTGTGGGTGTGTCTGTGGGCGGATTTCAAAAATTCGTAAACTTGATTATTTCGGGACCCTAGAGAGTATATGGTTAAAATTTTAATGCTTTATTGTGTTCTTCGGCTGTTTGGTCATTTAGTTTTTTTGTAAAATGAAAGATTAATTCATTTACATTAACGCCTGCCCTGAGCACTGTCCGCTTCAGAACAAGATTGTGGTAGATACTCGTATGTACCAGCTATTATAACATGTTCAGATCTTGCTCATATGTAAATCGTGCTCATCCAGCATTAAGCAGTCATCGATGAGTCGAATGATTATTCATGGTAGACTTTGAGTAAGTTGCCGAATGTCATATAAATAATTTGTGCTCTCAGTTTTATAGCTTGCACAATCACAACTTTTTTAAAATAATGTTATCCTGTTTCACCTTAGTTACCGTTTTACGTTTTGTTCTTCGTAACCGCGCACCAGGTTCTTCAAACGAAATCGGCATTGCATACATAAAATAACTAAGCTAATTTTTCTATCACGTTTGTATTATTGTTTGGTGGAAAAAAAGTTATCTTCTTGTTAAGTCATATAGAGCTACTTGGGAGATTTTAATTAGCACATTAGAAGCAAATTTTTATTTTCTTCCTCTATTAAATGTAGGTGAAACTTTTCACATTGAATTTAAGTGTTTTCTTAAATCTTCATACAGTTTTTTTTTTATAATTTGCGTGCGCTAATGAGATTTTTTTTCTGCAATTGAAACAGTACCCTTATAAAGTTACCACAGCGCAGGGATTTTTGTTGCTGCAAGCAGCACCCAGCAAATGGTTCATTGCCTGTTTTCTGGTGCTGCTTACTACTTGAAAGAATAGGAGGATAGGAAAGAAGTTTTGGTGCGATAGTGTTTTTTTCTCCACAGGTGGCTTCTTAATTGCTTAAGGGAGATTTTGCATTGTTGTGTGTATTCAATTTTACAAAGCATGGCTTTGGTCGGGATTCGAACACTCGAACTGCCAATCACTTAGGGAATACACTACCATCGCACCATTGCCACCCGCCAATGATGAACAAAATAAAAAAAATGCGTAGTTAGCAAAGCGTTTAACTACTTAGCTATAAGTCGAAATGTTTTTGAAATTCAGGCACCTGGACAGGTCTGCAAAATGGTATAATTTGGGTCCGAAACTTCTTTGATATAATTCTTAAGATCAGTGTAGTAGGAGACTACTACTACTAACTGTTCCTTTTAGAAGATCGAATTGTTCCAGTATCATTCAATTCAAAGATTCGATCTCTATTACATCAATAATTTTTTTAATCAATCCCATTTCGTTTTCGGTCATACGGACCAATACAATCATAATTAAAAACATAGGGACGGGCTACAGTCCGCTTGGGCGAACTGTTGGATACCCTATTCTTATTCCTATCCCTCATAAGTGGGTGTGACAAAAGTCTAAGTATGGTTGAATTGTTAAGAACGCTCTACATATTTTGTTATATAACATTTAAAGGATTTTATCAAAAAAAACGCTCCCTAGCTCAAACTTAGGTGTTTCAATAAAATTGTTTTATTTAATTGTGGGCGTGTCAGTAGGCGGATTAAAAAAAAAAATAACACATGAGAATAAAGGGCCCCTAGAGAGTATATATTATAAATTTCAGCTCCCTAGCTCAAACTTTGAATTTAAAAAAAAAAAAAAAAAAAAAAAATGTGGGCGTGTCAGTGGGCGGATTTTAAAAATATTTACACATGAGCATAAAGGGCCCATAGAGAGTATATATTATAAAGTTCAGCTCCCTAGCTCAAACTTTGGATTTTCAAAAATTAATATACCCTTAGAATAGGGTATAAAAAAATTGTTTTATTTATTTGTGGGCGTGTCAGCGTTCGGATTTTGAAATTTTTTTACCTCGAGCAGTTTTAGGAGTCATAGATCATATATACAAAATTTCAGCTTTCTAGCTCAAAATTCGATTTTTTCCAAAATTTTGTTTTTTTGAGTTTGTGGGCGTGTCTGTGGGCGGATTTCAAAAATTCGTAAACTTGATTATTTCGGGACCCTAGAGAGTATATGGTTAAAATTTCAGCTCTCTAGGTCCAGTTTAAAGGCCTAATTTTAGGCTACAGACGGACGGACGGACGGACGGACGGACGGACATGGCTAGATCGACATTACTATCGATGCTGATCATAAATATAGTAACTTTTAGGGGTCTACGGGCAATATTAAGGTATGTTACAAACTATGCGTCAAAATTAATATACCCTTAGAATAGGGTATAAAAAGCATTCCAATCAATCCGATTTGTTCTAAAATATACCAACTCCATTAAAAAATAAGAAAAAGACTCTATAGAACTGAACATTTCTTTTTGGCGATCCGCAACACGTCAGTTTATTTGTTTATTTTCATATGCTAGTCGTTATGATGAGAAAAAAAACTAACGTGTGAACACAACAACGTGTATAGACCATAAAGATATTCCAGATAAGAGCTATTCTAAGGGAACAACACAAAAACTGCAGGCCCATACACAACTATTCAACCAACCCGAGTTAAAAACTATCTTGCGAATGCAAGCTATGGATATGGATGCTAGATGGCAGGGACTCGCCGGAATTGTCAAAATATTGTCAAAGATGTTCAGAGTCCGGCTCAAAAATATTTTTTTATTTGTTTCTGTCTTTCTATCTATAAATACAATATATATGTCTGTTAATTTATCTAATAATCTGTTAACCTTTTTTTTGTACCTCATATATAATATGTCCAATCGAACCCTTCCAATTACATCAAAATCACTCACTGCAAGAGCTTTTTCTAAATCTTAAATATATTTGAACTCTTTCAAGTAACGAAATCTCGATCAATAAAGAAAAACAAAACGAAATGCTGAGTTATTGCTTCGGTTAAATTTGAATAAAAAGTAAAGTACTGATGTCAGGAGTGGGGTTCAACTTTTCAGTCCAAAATGATGAAATGTCCTTTTTATTGGCTTTTTTGGTATTTCCGAATGTTTACCGAAAATATTATTAAATCGGTGAATTAAACAGGATGGCGTTCAACAAAATTTATAGAAACTCATTGCTCTCTTTGCTAACGTAGGTAGCCTGGTTTCTTTCATTGATACATTTTACCGACTGAAAATGAAGGATCAACAAAACTTCCGGTTAAGATTAAAATTAAAATACATTTATTTCATGATGACTCCTAATATTCGATGAACGATAAGTATTGCGATTGCGAAGTTTGTAATCTGGTGTTTTCCTAATTCTATCGGCTACTTTAAATGCCTCTGATAATTCTTACTGATAAACGTAGGTAATAAACACCCGGTTGTATACGGAGTTCAATATACAAATCCTTTATTTTAATTTGACACGTTATCGTTTTTTATTTTTTTATTTTATTTTATACAAGTTAACAATAAATAGATTAATCATCGAAGCAACAACCCAGACAAGATTCGGAGAAATTGCACAACAGTAATTGGAACACTCGCGAGTGCATCCGCCGCTGATTCCAGGAATTTGCGAGTCCAATACTATACAAGTGCATCAGTTGCTGACCATTATTTAGTTACAATAAATAAAGGTAAAATAAGTCAGGGAATCTAGTCTTAAGATTAAATTACTTATATAAAGAACAGGCATTCCTGCCTAACAAAATATTTTTTTCCAAAGTCTGCCTTATAGTTTCTTAACTTACACTATCAGATCTGTGTCGTGGAGTGCTTAAAGCAAGCAGCTATCACCAGCAGAAATTGCCGTCACAAAAAGTGCTCCCACAGGGTCATCGTTTAGTGCATGTGTTATTAAATCTAAATGCACAAACTTTCATAGTCAATATATAGGAAAAACAAATAAAATACATTTTTATATTGTATCTAAAAAATACTAACTTAAGTACAAAGAAAACTGATAATTTAAGCAACTAAGGCATTATTACGCAAACTATTTTTAAGCGTTAAATTGCTAACATGCAACTAAATTACGTAATCATTTGTTCTATGATGCGGGTTACAAATAAGTCAACACTACGTAAGTTATAGGCTCACCACGGAAACTAAAAGTAATAGCAGTCGGTAACGCAGGCGCATGCTGTACAAAGGCCATGTCGCTATTGAGCACTCGTTGAGAAAGAGGTATCAGGTGAAGAAGCTTGATACGTTGATGATATGAAATCGAGTTCGGGATCATAAGAAAGAGTATTCTGAGATATGGAGTATTAAAAGGTAGAAGGGATACTCTTCCGAAAAAATGTCTTATGATGAAATTTATTTGGTTTCAGGACTAAACCGTTTTTAGTACACTAAGTGGAGAAGCTATTAATGTCGGTTTGAAGAAGATTTCTGTTGTCTAGGTTGTTGACGGGTTTATCTATTTTCATATCATCAGCGTATATTAAAATACAAAAATTGACATTACATATTAATAGCTAATTTTAAAACAATTATCCCTAAGTGACTTCCATGAGGAACTCCAGAGCGAGCAGTGTAAGATTCTAATAGCGAACTTCTAAATTTTGACTTGATAAGCCCTTGTTCTTAGGTAAGAATCAACCCATTTTATGAAACCATTCGCAAAGACTTTAAATATGATTAATTTACGAGAAAACTGGTCGAAAGCCTTAGAAAAGTCAGTGTTTATATAGTCCACTTCCTACCCTTTTTCTTTTTGCTTCTCCTTTTCTACTTCCTCCTCCTTTTCTAAAAAAATTGTTTCTTAGAAATTCATGCTGTTCATTACAGATCACATTACGATACGACAGAGAAAAATCAACTTCTCTAGCTTAGGAATGCATGACAGTTTGAAAATTGTTCTGTAGTTACTGATATCACCACGTTCGCTTTTTTTTTTTAAACACGTGTGATAAAGTCTATTTTCCGAAGGGAATTTTCCAGTAGATACTAATGGACATTTCAAACATATATAATTTGAGATAGGGAGCAATGGCATGGCTACATTTCTTAAGAACAATCGGTGCAATGCCTTCGGGACCTTATGAATAGTCAGAATTCAAAGAAGAAATTAAATTTAAAACCTTTTCAAACCCATGGAAAAACCAAGCTCAATGTCTGATTAGCAAAGGATTTAAAAAAAAGTTCTTCCTAGCCCTATTACGTTGATCTTTGGATCTTTTCGGATAACAAAAATTCCACCTTAAATTCTATGACAACATTGCTGCATACCAAGTGCTAAAAACATTTTCAGCAAATTTAAATCGGCTTAAAACAATGTTTTTCGTCCACCGCTTATTATACCACGTTTCAAATTTAACTGCTCTTAATTCTTCTTTAAGTCACACGACTTACCACATAGTTTTTTTCAACAATAAGGACTTCAAAGACCTTCGTACCCTAAAAGTTTAATTTGTATCTTTTGTTAGACCAGTTTTAGAAAACAGTCGTGTAAATTGGAACCCTTTTACGATGTTCAATCCATCAGAGTACAGAAAATTGTAAAGCTTTGCACAAGATGGGTAATAAATCGCCGGCACATTAGCAAATACAATTCGTGAATTCTAAAACAACTATGTTTTTTTCGTGACATAGCCTTGTTTAAATTTTGTTGGCCGTAAAATATTTATTAAGTCCACGGAAACTTAAAACTTTGGCTTTCTTTTAGATCTCACTACTTTTCAAGGCTGACATCTTTGGCATAGGCGATTTTCGCACAGGAGAACTTAGATTGGAACATGTTTTTGGTGTGAGTTATCATATCATATCATCTAACTACAATTCTCCCTTCTTGTCTCTCGTCGAAATGTTCAGCAACACCGAGTAAATTATTGGGTAGAGAGAAGCTAATTCGGGTTGAAGTGCATTGGTTTTCATTAAAAATCTTCAAAGACGCTTATTATCCAATTTCGCTCAGTTTGTTGCCCTAGCATATCTATTTATTTATCAATACTGCTATTCTAACTATAAGTTGATCCATTGTTGTTAAATTATTTTGATTGATGATATTTCTTTATATATGAATATTATGATTACAACAAAATGAACCGGAAAAGTCGGTAAGGAAGGCTGTTGAAATGGTACCATTGCAGCTTTCAATCCAGTATCTAAACCAGCTGTTGAAAATTGTACTGCAATTTAGAGAGCCAGCTATTCAACAGATAGTATCAAAATTTATTATTTTCGGTGGAGACTACGAGGAGGCAGGTGGCGCGGAGCCGATCAACGATTTTATGAAACACTACGTTTCCAGCGAGCCCTTAACGGATATTTGTATAATAAACGTCTAAAGTGGAAATAAAAATGTAGTTTTGCAAGTGCTCTTATATGTGAACGCCGCTGTTGAAACATTTCTGTAAGGTTTTTTGTTACTCTTTTTCGCGCTTGTAGATTCGAAAGCAAAAGAAGGAACACACAGTGGTAAAGACTGTTTTTTTTTGTAATTTTCGCCAACAAACTCCTTTCGTTTCATACGATTTAATTTTACTTTTTAGCATCCTATTAACTCCAGACATTTCTTGACGTTTGAATGATTTTTTTCACACTGAAATCAGCTCTGCACCATCTACACGTCGCATTATCATTTATCATTTGCGCACAACTGAAACCAGTTTTGAAAATGTTTTTTAAATGCCGCTCTCTGAACTTTGACTACAAATAAAAAAGAAAAAAACTCGAACTACTGGCGAACGCATGTCCAGTAATACTGAAATGGTGATGAGTTGTTCTTAACTGCACAGCACTGGTGTTACAAGTTAAACCAAGATGCGTGCCGATTCTAAATGAAAGTAAATGAAGTCGTGCATGATTCTAAACACGTTTAGTCATTTTTTCCATTTCTTTAGTTTTTTCGATGTATTTTTAATTCAATTCATGAAGTTACTAGAATGTGGGAAAGTTCCTTCCACGTTTATTAGTATGCCCTACGTGCTATGTGCAATGCTTTGGAATAATCGAAGAACAGAATTGTCCTATTTAAATGATAACATTGTCCTGCCATAAAGGTTCAATCGTGGTGATTGTGGTGATTTTATTCATTGAATTTATGTTTAAACAAAATTTATTTATCATATAGTTTAGCTAAATTGGGTAAGGTAGTGCTCTGTAGGGCTGCGCATTTTCTGCGCAGTCAATTGATTAGTTGAAAGCACGCTATGAAAGGAATCTTGGGATAATTTTATCATTCCGTCGCATGGAATCATCTGCAAACAACATTAAACTTGTTTCCACCATAGATATGTAGGTACATAGTTGTATCCTGTTCAACATTGTTTATGGGTGACAAATTATTTTCATGATCCAATTTAATGCGAAATGGCCCCAAATTTTTAACACGCATTTTGAAAATTCGATTTTTGAAGGTAAAAAAATGTCTTGCGAGTGTCCTGCAATCTGTTTTTTATTTTTACCTTTTGTTATGCTATCCTTGTTTGTTGACTCCAACTGGATAAGGTCGAACAAATGTTTGACATGGTTTTCAAGAAACTATGCATATATCCAAACTCGCGCCTACTCCGCATCCAACAGTATCCAACAGCGGGCAATATTGTTATAGGCAACATTTGATTAACATAGTCTGATTTGTCGCAAATTTCACATCCATATAAGGTTCCAAGTTCCGCTGTTACTGTGTATTGAAGATCACGGAGACTAATGAAGACTTTTCCAAAGGCACTCTTTAGGTATTCATGCTATATGTGGAGGTACGATTAATAATTATTCCTAGGTTTCTGGCGGTGGCGTGGTTTCGTCTTCAAGCTTCAATGGGTTTTAAATCAATACGTCTAAGGTTTTACAATAAATGGGATGGGCTGTAGGAGGCAGAGACGGTTCTTTTTAGACCAACGTGAGATATACAGCGGTCCTTGATTAATAAAAGTCAGTGCTTCGTTTTAGCACAAAAGGGTCGACTTAACAAGAGCTGGACATCATTAGCGTATAAATAAATCAGACAGTGTTTAGCGATTTGCGAGAAGAGGATCGGGCCAAGGATAGTACATGGTAGCTGAAACATTGAGAAGGTTAGAGGAACGACCATTTGCCATCACACCATTGTTCCTACCACTAAGGTACGAAATTATAAACTCACAGGACTCTAAAGAAAACATAGAATTGAGTTAAAATTTTTAAAGTAAGAGCGCTGCATTATATTATGATCTCTGCCCATTGGTATCCTTATTTCGTGAGTAACAAAATGATTATAACATCGGCGTTGAGGAAGAAGAAGATATATTTTCATAATTCATCAGCTTATATAAAAATATTTCTATGCTTTATAACTGTTTTCGCATCCTTATTTTCGTCTTACTTAACGGCGTGGTTTCGATCAGGCTTAAAGGGATCGAAACCCTCGCACTTTACTGCATCTCAACAGGTCCGCCAGTAGGGTTCACATCTTTAATGGCTCGTATAAAACGAATTGGGACCGAAAAACTTCCTTGAAGAACTCTAGACGGAGCAGTAAATAATTCCAATAGCAAACCTCTAGATCAGACATGATAAGCACTTGCTCTAAGGTATGAATCAACCTATTTAACCGAGCCTCCTGGATTGTCCAAATGAAAATAATCTTGAGCTAACTAGCTACAAAGCTCTCCCTGATTACTCATTTCTTGCTCCGGAAAATCAAGATATGTTTATCAAAACCCAAGCATACAAAATGTTTATTTTCTGCAGTCTTAAAAAATAAAACTTCGTAGTATAAAATGCCACCGAAAAGTATATTGTAACTAGTTATAGGAAATAAAATATTACTCATGTGAATTTAAACTTACGAGTAATTCTTCAATCAATCACTAAAAATATTTTTTTCAGAAAAAAAATACATAATTTTATTTATTAAATGGAATGACACATGACATACACAACTGATTGGAGAAGTTTTATTATGATATTCATTTCCTCAATCGAAAATTCAAATTTGTCATTCGTAAGATAACGTCCGCGCAGGTGCTCCATATTTCAAAGGCTTTTCACTTAAATCGAATACTATTTCACGCGTTATCAGCGTGAGTAGATGTGAATTAGCACTTTACAATTAAGTTTGTTAGGTCAGGTGTTTCCAAGGTAAACTTGATAACGATTGTGGTACCTAGCTAATTAAATTATAGGCTTTATCCATTATTATAACTGTGTGACTCAATAAAAAGTGCATGGCATTACATCATTACTTTTGTGTAAAGCCCAAACATTCAAAAGCCTTGCTGTAAGCTCAGAAATAAAATAAATAAATTGTTTGATATTACTTACTTTTCCGTTATACTCAAGAGAAAGATATTGCAATCGTGATGTAGTTTGTGAACTCAAACTGAATAAGAGGTATAGATTACAAATATAAAATAAATAAATAAACCTAGCGTCTACAACCATTTGCATATGCGGTCCGTCTGTCAAACCTAGGTTTCAGCCACAATTGGTGGACAGATTTCCTTCGATTTTCGTTTTTGGGTATAGGTATATTTTTATATTTTTTTTATTTAAGGTAGAGCTACCGTTGTTAAGAATGCCTAAAACGGTTAGGCAAAATTAAATAATTTTTAATTCTATATATTGCCCAGGCATTCTATTGAATGCCTGAGTTAATGTTAGACAAAGTAATAAGACAGAATGATGTTTAAAAATCGACTGAATTATTAATGTAAGCCTTTGGACTTTCTGTGTTGACGCCAACTTGATGGGGTTGAAGAAAATACATCCATGTTTCGCATGGATATGCAATACCCAGCATCGCACCTACTCCAAATCTACGAGTAAGCCCAAGAAGGAGAGTAGCACTGTTAATGGGATTTTAAAACATTTATTGCTTCAATCCACTAATTTTTCCTTGAAAATTTGGATTTTCAAAAGCTTATAACTCTTAAACTATGTAACAAAGCTACCGATTTGTTTCAGTTTTATGCTTGTTTTGGTTTCCATATTAATAATCTGGTCGATGTTTTTACATTTTCTTTTTTTTACACTTTGCCTAACATCAACTCGATATTCTATAGCATGCCTAGGCAAAGTATATAATAGTTTCGAAAAAGTCACCTGTTTGAGGGGTCAAAATAACATGAGATTACGAAAGTATCTAATCCTTCCACGGGCGCAGTGGCTAAATGGTTAGTGTGTCTGCCTACGAACGCCTGAATCCAACTATATAAAATACTATCCCAACAAGGTCCTATACGATGGGGCTCAGTTGAATAGGATTGACAATTTCCTCATTAAGGTGACTCGAAGGCACGTTGCAAGGGCGATGGCCAGCGACAATAGTCTGATCTTTGGGGCTTACTACCCCAATGTACATAGAGAGTACGCTCCGGTCTGGCTTTATCCCGCCAGAGGCATTTATCCATATTGATGCAAAAGGGCTGGTACAGACGAGGGATGGTATCCCGGTATTATACCACCGCTACCGCAGTGCGAGAGATAAGCGGCTCATCCGCGGCGAGGACGTCGCCAATGCTCATGAGCTCCTCCGTTTTAGTACCGCAATAGCGGAGAGGGATAAATTCGATACAGAAAAGCAATTTGCCGAATTTTGGTGGCTTTTTGAGGGTGGAGGGTTCAACATGCCCTCCCAAGACGGTGCGTTACTCTAGGTAACATCCTCTTAGTTTGTAAGATAGATTAAGTTAGCTAGGGCGTTTCTGGGAGGGGCCGGGCTCGCCAACTTGTGGTGGTGCTTCCGGGAGGTGATTGATTCTGTAAGGCATCAGTCAGCTCACGGCGGCGCATGTGCACGTTGACGACTGCCAGGCGCTCGGAAAGCAATTGGAATTTTGACCACTTGTTTCGTAATGCAACGAGTGCTCAGAATCCTAATTATAGTTAGAATATGTTAAGTAGTTTAAGTAAGTAGAGTAGGTAGTTTGTAATTTGTTTTTTTATATAAAAATATAAAATTTGATAAAGATGCCGAGTTTTCTTAAAAATTTTCTCGATGAAAACATAATATGTAAGATTAGTTCGTAAAATAGTTTTTAGGCCGAAAGGCAATAATTGTAAGATAGAGTTAAGTTTAGGGCGTCCGCATAAGGATCAATAATCTAGAATAAGTATCCTGTTAATTTTAAGTTAGATTTACTCATTTTTGTCTAGTATATAAGTTGATATAAGCTAATAATTAATAAAAATGAATTTAAAAGTAAAAGTAAAGTGTGTCTGCCTACTAATCGAAAGGTCCCCGGTTCAATTCCGGGGCCAAATAACATCTTGAGTTTTTTTCCACTGCCCCACCTCTTGCGAACGTCTGACAAACATCCAAGAGTATCAATTGTCATGAGAAGCTTCTCAAATTTGCTGTTCGGATTCGGCTTAAAATTGTAAGTCCCTTCTACTTCGCAAAGAAAGTGGTTGAAGCTAGGTTTTAGGCCCTCTAATGCCTAATATTTATATATTTGTTTAATCCTTCCACAGAGAATGTCTATATTGACAGCAGCTGTAAGGTCTATGTACAGGTACTAACATTTTATTTGAAATGATTTGCCATTTAAATCATCTTTTTTCCTTAAAATTTCCTTACAACTTACAAATTCGGTAATATTTGCATTTGACTGTGGGAAACGTAGTATATTACCTACCATTTCAGTCATCTTGTTTCTATTTTTAAAAAGAAATACGTGCTTAAACTATTTCATATTTGTTATAAGAATCCAATGTCCAATGCAACCTAAACCTAAGGAGAACTAGAGGACCTGCTCGGTACTGTCATGTTCAAAGGATAGATCCTACGAACTCCATATAATATTCAACAATTTTATGTCAGAATGGAAATCTGGGTTTCGCACTAATCACAACTTCGAAACGGCAGCCATTTAAGTTACAACAGATGTTCTGTTTGCTTTGGATGCAAGTAAGATTGGTCTAGTATTGCTTGACTATTCCAAGGCTTTTGATAGCATTGATCACTTAATACTTTTATCAAAGTTAAAAAATATATTGGGTTTCTCTGGTCCATCTCTTCGACTAATCGATGAATATCTTAGAAATCGAGTTCAAGTAATTGAAACAGCCAACTGGGCCGTCTCATCCAATCACTACAAATAACGGAGTTTTGCCAGGGCTCCGTACGTGGGCCAATTTTGTTCTCGCTTCATATTAATGATTTTCCTGACGTTGTTATTAACAGCAACACACTTATGCGGATAATGTACTGCTACAAATTTCTCGTGCGATTGTATTAAAGGAAGACAACACTAATACAACACTGGGTGCACTCTAATCGATTGCGGCTCAATCCGTCAAAAACAGTAGCTATGCTCTGCATCAGGAATGCATTTGATTCTGCAGATTTGTCCACTGTTGCATTAAATAGAGACATTATCACTTATGTTTGTAAGATCAGGTACTTAGGGTTTACAATCAATAAAAATCTGAAATATTACTCAACGTAGCTTGCGGTGCGCTTCTGATTTACCGCAATCAGATATAAAAGTGTGGCTTTTCAAGAGCCTTATTTTACAATTTTTCGCTTTTAACTGTACCGTACATCCCTGCTTCGACTATGAGTGTATCAGAAAAATTAACGTTGTTTTTAATCGTTGTTTGCGTTTCATTTTCAATAAACCAAGGTTTATTGGTGTCTCAGCTTTAAGCTTCGCTACTGGGACTATGATTCGATGACTTTATGACTATAAATACTATAATAACGCATAAAAATGTTGTTGGCCATTGTCCACAGTATTTAAACCAGGAACTTTAGTTTTTTTCAATCGTGCAGAGGATTCAATCGCATTTGTCCACGGTTTGCAATGGCGACATTCGGTCGTAGCGGGGCGGGAGTGTTCTCATTCGACAGGCATGGTCCTAAAGTTTTGCTACCTTACATGACAGTAGCCATCTTGCGTTAAAATAGTGATGCGCGTGCGCTTGCCGTCGAGGCCTACTTTTCAAACGGATGTTCTGCGATCGCCACCCAGCGCGCCTTCCAAAATCGCTTCACGGCGCTCTGCGTGCAAACATGCGTCTGCCTTTGGACCTTCCGATCGTCCAGTGAGGCGAATTATTCAAGATGACCATCTTCACCATCTGTTGAAGTTTGCGATTATGCAGGGCTCTCCGACCGCGACTTCAATTCTCGGAGGCACGAATGCGAGGCGCTTCTCAAAAACATTCCAGAGGACCCAATTGTTTTTTTCCCACTGATGAAGCCCATTTTCACTTGAGTGGATGCGTCAACGAACAGAACATGCGCTTGGCTCTACTGGGCTGACACCAATTCCCCAGAATTGCATCAAATGCCATTGTATTCACTTAAAAGGTCCGTTCGCGAACTAATATGCAAACGTAAATTTATATAAACGCGTTCGCTTACTGAGAAAATGGTAAAAAGATGAACGAAAGAAAAATAGTTCACACAGAATTTCGGCTGGTAAGAAAATGAAAACTGTCAAATGGTGAAATCAAAAAAACAGCGGTTGCTCTTTTCAAGCCAAACTTAGACGTTTTTCATTTTTTTACACAAAAGCGTTCGCGTACTTTTCTTTGAAACGAGAGGATTCTCTCTCGATTTTGGAGATTTGGCAGTTTTCATTTTCTACACATAAAGTACGCGAACGGACCTAATGTCACAGTGTGTTGTGCAATTTCCTTAGCTATGATTGTTGGTGCCTGGTTTTTTGAAGAAAATGTGACAGTGACAGTGAATTCAGACCTGCATGTGAAGATGCTGGAGGTAATTTTTTCACGACTTAATAAATTGGATTTAAGGAACATCTGCTCCCAACAGCACGGAGCAACGGCTCACACTTCAAGGTTATCGACGGGTGTTTTGAGCCCTTAATGCGTAATTTTTTTTTAACAAAACTTTAGATAATGAACCCCGGGAGATATGGCACCCATTTTTTTATTTTCCTTATAACTCAAAAACAAAACCAGATTCTAACTTCAAACAAAAGTATATAAGTTGTTTATTAAATTTCAAAACATAAAATTTAAACATATGTACATATAATGGAATTGAACATAGAATTTATTAAAAAAAAAAAAAAAAGCTTAAGAAAAGGTTTTAAAAAATATCGAGGGTGATTTGGCATCCACTCTAACCTCAGTTTTTTTTTTTGGAATTTTTCTTGCCAAACTTGTTGCATGTATTTAAGAAAGGTGTATATGGGTCGTGGCCCCAGACATGGCAGCCAATGACGCAGGGACATAAGTCCCAACTTTTTTTTTTGGGACCTTTGTCCCACTTAAGTGGGACATAACTTCCGAAAATGATTTGGGATTTATGTCCCACACATTTTGTCGAAGATGGCGCAAGGGCAAATTGTGAGACATAAGTCCTAAACAAAAAGTTGGGACTTAAGTCCCTGCGCCGCAGCCAATCATCTGGTTTTTTGGTTGAAGTATAGGTATTCTTCCTTTCTTCCTTGCATCCAAAGCAAATGTTTTCGCCGAAATTATCGGGCCCATCTGACTCATCATGGATGAACGTTTAATCATCCTCCTAGGTGATATCTGCAAATTCTTGCTTTTGTACTTTTTTTTATAGGTTTTTTGACCACAAAATAGTTTTGTTTAAATTCACTTACTTTTTGTTTTTAATTGTTCGTATTATGAAAGTTTCACCTGCAGTTATGACTCCGACTGATCCCGTCGAGTACCAGTACTCAATGGTATTTTCATGTCTTTTTTCGAATAAAAAGTTTTTAAGTATCTCCCGTGTTGCCATATATCACACGACTTCAGCCTGCATTACAAAAACATCATCACTAATAGGCCCTACGGTAGTGCACACAGATTTATTTGGGGGTCCACTGTAAGTGTTGCCGTTGTTTTTTAATATTTTGTTTTTTCGTTTTAACCCAATTTATAGAAAATTGCATCTCCCGCCTAAACGGTAAGAAATAGACCCACCCTCTCCTACCCATGTTGAAAAATCATTATCAATGATCATTTCGCGGCGCCAAAGTTATCCCTCCTTCTGGACTATCATCGCCTAATAAGTCATCACCATCGGTATCTTCTATGATTACCAAGTAATTTAAAAACCCACACGTTTCTTGCATGGTCAGATATTACTGCCCACCGGTATAGAGTAAAAGTAAAAGCGATTAATAATTTCGCAATAGTCGGAGCAAGCACTGGTCACTGCCTTTTGAGCAGAAACGCCACCAGAATGGGAGCACCCTCAAACGACTCATTTGGTTGTGAGAGTCTTGCACACGCAATAAACGGCGTTGTTCCTTTGTTCGTCCGAAATTGTTGTCAGAAAAATAAAAATCCGTCTTGAGCGGCTTTCACAAAGTACGTTGGGTCCCTAAGACATTGTCTTTCGATAATCCGAAACTTTTCCATATAACTGAGCGTTATTTTAAACCGCAATGGACAACCATAAGCGATGATCGGCCTTATAAGGGCCACGTAGCAAATGACCTTCATTCTGGAATCCTTGTTATATAATTTAATATTAGCGTATTACTTCATATAAATGAATTTCAGTACAAACAACTAAGAGTTTCCTCAGTAGTTAATTGAACCTTCGGCGTCGTCGGTCGGTGCATATGCATTAAAGAGAATACACTGTATATCCTTATACTACTGTCTTTCTTTAGTGTAAAAGTGGGCGTTTGGCATTTGGTTTGAAAATACTGCTACCTGAAATAATAAAAAAAAACTGTTAATGAAGCACACTGATGATGTGAATAATTTTATAAAAACAAACATGAATTATGGACTTATAATCAAGAGATACATTAAGATTTTTCTATAACTCAAACTAATCTAGTTTAAACAGTAGTACATAAACATATTACTCAACGAAGTTCCCTCTTATTCGTGCTACTCCTCTATTATCAAATGTAAATGGTATTGTTGTTCTAGACCATTTATTTGTTGTCGCGTGTTTGCTACTTCAACTGCGTAGAATGGTTATTTGTGCTCGTAAATACTATTATATGTACATATGTATGTATTAGCTAAACTGTTTCTCATAGTGTGCTTTTGAGTTAGATCAAGGTACTGCGCACTTTTATGGTTTTCTTTTAGTGACCTCTTGTTTTATTGTCATCCGTGAGTTATATGTCAAAGCTAACATTCATTAGACGGTGTAAAATTTGTACAGTAAATATAAAATTCTTGGAAATGTCAATACCACCAATACCATTAATACTAAGCACGTTAAGTATAAATGTGGTGAAGAATGTTTGATAAGTCAGTGACATTGGGTGCGTTCAGTTTGCAAGGCAACTGCTAGTCCCTACTATTTTACCCTTTCTCATTGATCGAATAACTCACGTGGCCATCGTTTGGCAAGTGATAGAGGTTGACATACTAGGGAACTCCCAGTTGCCTTTTAAATTTAAGGCGCCCATTGATGCAGAATAGTAGTCAGTGTTTTTCTCTATTCGTGCTTTTCGCAAGTTTAACGAAATAAAGTGTCGCACGGTGGCTCCTTAAATTCTTCATTTTCTCGTATACTTAAGTGTACTAAAAAGAAATACATATTATATTGCATTAGTACAATCGTGCTGAGATTTGGAAATCAAACTGAGAATGAAGTATGATTTTACGATTATAGGAAGAAGATACTATTTTCTGATTTCAGGATGACAGGACATGTGGTTCGCACTAAATTCTTAAACAGGATTTTTCAATAGTGACATAACAATTTTGTATTTTAATACAAACGCATTCTTAAACTTTTTTTATGATCTGTCACTGTCAAAACGTCAGTCAAGGTTTTATAATGGTGAAGTTCAAGAACAAGCAACGTTTGAAAATTATTAAAAATTACTACCGAAATTCTGAGTCGGTGGTCGCACTTAGATCCTGAATTTCATCGAAAAATCATATTCAGCGATGAAGCCTATTTTTGGCTTAATGGCTTTGTCAATAAGCAAAATCTGTTCACCCTCTCTCCCTTCTCATTCTGTCCAACGAATAATTGGCAAATATGGAATAAAATTGGAGAAATAGAGAGAAACGGGTTGAATTGCATATTTACTTACAGGCGCTTAAAAAATCCCCGGCTTGTTCATTAACATTCATTATCATCATCGATAAACCACCAAAATACCATTTTCAGGATGAACTGAAACGTGTGGCTTCAATGGCACAGTGCGTGAGTGCTTGCCTGAGAAGACGCTAGGTCCCAGTGGACGTAAAGGGTTTTTCGGAAATAATGAATGGAAATAACAGACCAGCACCACAGAAAGATAGAGTCTGATGATCGGTTGTGGCGAACCGTAAAACAGCACTGTAACTCCGTAACTCCAGCCGTCCACTGCACGTGGTAGCAATTGTAAGATATGGTTGTTTATTCAAACAACTCAAAAACAAATCTGTGTTATTGGACTGGAAAAAACCGTTCAAATCCTTGGGTGCAATTGGAGATCAACGGTGCCGAAATCGTTAAAAATAAGTAGGACTAAAAACTCCTGGATCACACAAATACAACACCACCAGCATTTGATTAACCTCAGTTATGAAGTGATCTGAAACGAGAAGGCATGCCAATATTTACTAACGCCGTACAGACGAACCCCCGAACGGACCAGTACGAATGCTGTAAAATGGGGAGGGGGGTCGGGGGCTGGGTCCATTTAATCCAGATCATAGCTGCGCGCGCCGTTAAGGAAGAAGAAGAAGAAGATTGGATAGCAACAAACTCACATGTGCTTCATTACAACCACAGAAAGTGAACGTTTGGTGTCGACTTCATGCCAGAGGTGTGGACCGTATTTTCTCATCGATGAAAATGATCGCCATGTTACGCTCAATGGATTTGTATCGACATCAGTGATATTTGGTTTCAACAAGATGGTGAATAATGCTATACAACTGGTCAAACAATTGATTTGTCGAAGGGGAAATTCGGTAATCGTTTAATCTCGAGTAATGGTTCGATCTAATGGCCATCTCGTTCATGCGATTTAACGCCAGCGGATTTCTTTTATTGAGATTACATTAAGTCGTTGGCTTATACCAACAAGCCAACAATGTTAGATGAGTTCATGAAAAATTTAGGAGGCGAAATCGCCAACGTTTCGGCCGAAATGTGTGGAAGAGTAGTGCGAAAAAGAATTGACCACTGCAAACGTGTTCGCGGTAGTCATAGAAACGAGATCGAATTCCATGCTTAAATTAAACACCTGGAATAAATTTCAGTTCGATATCCTAATTATTATGTCTTTATTGAAAAACCCGAAAAGGCTAGAGTTTACACCTTATTTCAAAAATCGTAGGTTTCTTCTGTTTAAAACGAATTTTCAAAGCTATGAAATTCAGTCTTCAAAACTATCGTCAACTTATGTATTAATTTGGGAGAGCAACATATTTTAAGAAGTTTTTTAGTTCAGTCGTGCCTATATGATAAACTAAATATGATGAGAAACTGCACGTGTATTCGACTCTCGATAATTTGAAGCTCGTTAATTTGAATCTCGCGATAATTTGAGGTTTTTTCCCGGTCCCTTGGAAAATATCGAGATAAGTTCAAAAAAAATACATGTGATTCGTCCCCTCGGTAATTTGAAGTTGTAAGAATTGCCTCTTACTCGCCGACATTCTATAATTTAAAGTCCGTCTTCCCTACTCTCTATAATTTGGTGATTGGTGTAAGAAAATTACGAGCTTTTTTTAAAAATGAACATTTGTGTACAATTGCACAAATGTAGTGAAATAAAAATCGCAAATTTTGATCAAACTCTTGTTTATTTAAATTTTTTCCTTCCCCTTGGTTATTTAAACTCAAATTATTTGAACTCTCGGTAATTCTGATATCTTTATTTTATCTAATTTCCTTTTTTGGATTTCTGAGCGTCTGACAATTCTCCAATTAGTAACGACTTTTAGCGTGAGCGAATGTTGTGTAAGTTGTTTCCTGGAATACATTTCCTTAATATGCTGTTGTTTCCATATCAAATTCTCCAAAATAATTTGGCAAGGTTAAAAATTTTTCTGCAATCTTAAACATTTATAAAACTTTATGCTTTCTTATAATCTCTTTATTGACTCCAGTTATTTTTGATTATGCAAAAAATCTCCTCATTTCCACCATTAGTGTTGCCAAATCCTATTTTTGGTTTATCTACACGAGACACCTATCTCCTCATGTATTTTCTGCCTCATTAATTTCAATATTTGCGTCAATATTTTCTCCAACTTCTTGAAGTGTATATGCAAGTTTTAAAATAAACCTGACTGCGCGTATGAAATTTACTTCGGAATCGAGCTTTAGCACTACATTTACATAATGTTCATCGTTAGTTTATTCGTCTTTATTACTGTTGCATATTTTTTGCTTACAAGCCATTTATAAACAAACATTAGGCATTAACCAACCATTGTGCGAAATGTAGGGGACTACAATTTTAAGCCGAATGCGAACGGCAAATTTGAAAAGCTTTTCATAACAATTGATACGCTTGGATGTTTGTCAGATGTTCGCAAGAGGTGTGGCATTGGAAAAAACTTTTAGATGCTACCTGCCTAAGAGGGATTTGAAACTGAGATGTTTAGATTAGTAGTGCAACACACAAACCACAGCGCTATTGCGCCCACAATGTAGTTCTGAACAGACATATTTTTGACCCAAAACAAAAAAAACTTTCTCAACTTACAGAGCTACTCAACATAAATTGATTACTAACGCAAATTACTAGGCAGCCTATACTGAGTCACTTTCTTATGTAAATATTTACTCGTTTGTAATCAGTTTCAGATGTCTCGGCTGTCGACCAAGTTCCCAGTTAATTTTATTTTATAGCTTTCATGGTGTATTTTTTTTATTCATTTTTGGTTACTCCTTGATTTCGATTTCTTGTGGTTAGGGTCGTATACCGAGCCGATCATGTTTCCGGTCATGTTTAAGTCATGTTCGGAAGGCTTGCCGATACATTTTGAGGTCAAACCTACGAACGTCATTTAAGAAAAGAAGAAGAACGGAAGTCAGTAAGTTGTTAGCGACACGAGTCACAAATCAGTTAAATTTCTAAGTAAATTAAACAGTTTTGTATTAATGATCTTCTCAAAAACTATTTTTTCACAAAGCACTTATGTCAAAGGAGTTACAGTGCGTCGTTTTAAATATTTAAGATGGCGGCAGAAGATGGTAATGTATGCCTTTAAAAATAGGTCCTCTGCAAAATGATTAATAAAAGAATCTCAAAACGCTTTTGGATATCGGGCGGCTTTGTACTTTTTGTTTTCCATGGAATTAGCATATAGTGACAAGACGGGGCTATCGTCGTTTTTGTACTTAAGACCGAGAGCATTAAAATACAAATTTCTTCAATTTATTACGGCAATTTAGCTGCCGCAATACTACCTTACTCTTAGCATTCAGCTATTTTCCTATCTTCGTGTACTGAAATCATCATAAATCCATTGTCCGGAAAAGTTTGACACAGTTTTAATAAGTTGCACTGGAACTGGCATGCTTCTGAATGCACTTCGTCGAATAAAACGTACATTTGCTTGTGCGAACTGGAAGGTACCTACAATTTATACTCAAATCCGAACGGCAAATTTGCTTGGCAAAAAGCTTCTCAATTGATAGTATTGGATGTTGTTTGTCAGACATTCGCAATAGGTGGGGCAGTGAAAAAAAACTTAAAGTGTTACTTGGCCCCGGCGTAATTCGAACCCGAGACCTTTCCATTAGTTGGCCAAAATTTGTTTTTTACTTTTAAATTCATATTTATTATTCCAAAATTTAAACTTAGATACTAGACAAAAATGATTAAATCAAATTTCCGACTAACATGTTACTTTTTCTACCTTACTGGCTCTTAACCGAGCACTCTAAACTTAACTATATCATTAAATTAGTTGCCAATCGGCCTTAAAGCTATGTTACGTGCTAAGCTTATATAATATCAATTCACCAAGAAAGTTAAAAGAAAAACTTGGTAACTTTATATTTTTTTATTAAATAAAATAAATATTAGGCATTAACGGCACATATAGGGCCTAAAACCTAGCTTCTCCAACAACTTTCTTTGCGAAGTGGAAGGGACCTACAATTTTAAGCCGAATCCGAACGGCAAATTTGAGAAGCTTCTCATGACAATTGATACTCTTGGATGTTTGTCAGACGTTCACAAGAGGTGGGGCAGTGGAAAAAAACTCAAGATGTTATTTGGCCCCGGAATTGAACCGGGGACCTTTCGACTAGTAAGCAGACACACTTTACTTTACTTTAAAATTCATTTTTATTAATTATTAGCTTATATCAACTTACATACTAGACAAAAATGATTAAATCTAACTTAAAATTAACAGGATACTTATTCTAGATTATTGATCCTTATTCGGACGCCCTAAACTTAATTCTATCTTATAATTATTGCCTTTCGGCCTAATAAGCAGACACACTAACCATTGAGCCACTGCGCCCGACAGGATGATGAACACTCGTTGCCTCACACACAGAGTGGTCGTCACTCTTATTGCATTGTGGGTGCCTGGCAGTCGCCAACATAGTTCACACGCACCGCCGGGAGGTGAGAGAGGCTGTAAAGCATTGGTTACCCCTCGAAAGCACCACTTCATGTCCTTACTCAACCCAGCTAATTTATGATTACTTTAAACTAGTAGGATGCACCAAAACGTGATGTACTGCTGGACGGAAGAGTTCTGGAGCATTGGCGACGTATTCGTTGAGTCTGAGGCGTCTCCTCATCAAAGACAAAGTCGCCTTGACGCCAGCAAGACAAGCATCTATATGTTTATCAAAACACAGATACTAGTCCAGCCTAATATCGAGTAAACCTATTGACCGGAGATTAGCAGAGTTTGTCCTATTTTTACCCCTTTTCGGGATAGGGTGTACCACAAATGTCTTTAAATGCGACAGATAGAATGCATTTTACAGTGCGTTGTTAAATAGCATTTTGAAAAAAGCCTCTATAGGGACAGGTGGTACGACATTTGGGATACCATCCACTCCCGCCGACTTTTTGTTTTTAAGTGGCTAGTGATCTTTCGATACGAACTAGTGAGATGTGCCTCGTCCATCGGCAATGACGATGTTCGAATGGTTTTCATCATTAAGTACGGTAAAGACGCTATTTTATTTTTAAGCTGTTACGGCAAACAGGATTGTTCGCAGTATACACGGCCTCGAAAAAAGCGTCCAGCAAATCCACCCTCTCCTGCAGGTCTTTGACCACGAAAAAACCGTCATTTAATGAGACACTTTCCGAACTTATTCCAGCAGTCAGTATTATCTGTCTGTTCGCTGTGTTGTCTGGAAGATTCGCACACATGAAATATCATTGCGATCCTTTCACCGACTTATTTGTCGGTTAGTAGTCCAACACACTAACCACTGAGCCACCGAATAGTTCCTTCATTAAGTCAAATTTGTTACAATGAGTATACAAAAGGCTTCTTTGATTCGAAACGATTATGGAATTTCGTTCATGCAAATACATGAAATTGAAAAGAAATCACGTCGCTATTATTAATGCTACTGAGCTGATTCTTTCACATCACTTAAAGTACTTTTTTTTTTAAACAATTCATACAATTTTCGACGCTTACTACTTTTGTCTATTCTATAGATACCATGGGAGATTTCCTAAGAAAATAAATATGAAGCTAATGCTCGCCATCTGACGGTTCACTTGGTGAGCTATTTACCAAAACATATACAATACATTTATATACAACTAGCAAACTTTGGAATTTGTTTTCGGCTTGCAAAACTTATCTGACAGCTTCTTGGGGTGCTAGTTTAGCATTATAATGTAGGTTTTCTTTTTCTGAGAAAAGATTTAAATAAAAAAGTGAATTTTCTTTGAACATAGGTAAACAATTACTATTTGGTATTGCACAATCGTATCAAAGTTTGTAGCGTCTGTCCCTTGAATTGAAAAAGAACGAGTATATAGATATGTATGTCCGTATTTTTGATTGTGATAAGAAAAAGCGTTTGAGTGTTCTCCTGATACGAGTATAAGTGCAGATTCGAGTATGATTCAGTGTAGCTTTTTTGTTTTGTTTTAATAAATAAATAGGAATAAAATGTTTCTTTTTTAATTGCAGGCTGATAGTCATTGTATTTGGTATGGTATATGCAACACTAATGGAAACCTTAATCAATATTGTGTTTACAATGGTACTGCGAAAACCATTGCACAAGACGGCTTGAATGCGTTAATGCAACGATGTGGGCACCTTGTCCAAGGGGGTCAAAGAGAATTTTGCTGCGATGCCGAACAGGTGAGTTTGATAAATGTCTTCCATAGAACTATGTAAATTAAAACTTTACGCGTTAAATGAAGTTAAAAAAAAAATATTTTTTAATCCATCTGCCTTGGCGGCTCAACTAAAACTAAACTAACAATTCAAAATAATTCAAAATAATAACTTAACTAGGTGCATTTCGCCAATGCAGCCAGACGCAAGATCAGCAGTCGACATCCGTTGCTGTCTCAGGTGCTCAGGTGTTGTTTTAGTAATTTCATGTCTCATGTGTCCGGTGGGAAGATTCCTCGTTCGGTTCGTGGGAACGTGGTCACGCTTGGAACTGATGTTCTTGCCCATGGGAACCGTATCACGCGTTGTTTGCATGTTTAAATGTTTTTGGCGTTAACTCTTCCGCCCTTAAAATCGAACGTCCTCGTGAGATATTGTTGATGTCACGAGATGAGTAATGTCTTCAAGGCCTATGGTTGTTTTCGATGGCCTGTCGATAATGGGACTTCTGTCTTTTGCCATACCCTTGCGTCTTGACACTTTGTATGCGAAGGTGGCGCGGCGGTAGCCAAGACTGCAATCATTAAGGCAATGTTAACGGATAGGTTGATTCTGTGTTTTGTCTCAAGTAGCTTGATTTCTTCTGTGCGATTGACGTACAGATCCTTTATCATTTCAAGAGATAGTACCTCCTCTATTTTGTTCGGCTTAGATAATGGTTGTAGTATTGCCGGTAGGGGTTGATGACTTGTGACTTCTTTGGACATGATTTTTTCTCCAATGACTTCGATGGTGGTGTTGAAGTGTTTGATGATGAACGTACCCTTGAGCATGACAGTATCGTTGTTGATGAGTACTGGGCCATTGAACTGGTTCAGAAGCAGTATTCCTGGTGCTATTTCCTCTACGTCTGGAACATGTTCGTTGTTGATGATAGGACACTTTTATGAGCATTGGAATGCACGACGAGTTACTTAAATTAACAATGTTATATTTGTTACATATTGAAAGGCTATTGTATGTTTTACATTTCTTTGTAACGCCGTAAATTTCTTTATAACATTCTAGTATGGAATCATATTTAATTTTATTTATTATCTTATTTATTTTAACAGGTTTCAATAATGACAGATTACATGTTTCTGGAGTCGTTGTTGGAATACTTAAAATATATATTAAATTTTTGTCATTTGAGGCAATTCTTACTTCGGCAAATTCTAGTGCTTCATCTATATTAATATATGGAATATTCTCTACCTTTAAAATTGTTTCGGTTGTGTTTATTTCAGTGTTTGATAATATAAATGAATTTATTATGTTTGCCTTTGCCCAATGAATGGCGTAAGCCACATTAACTATTTCTTCCTTAATTATGTCTAACTTATATTTAATTCTCGCTATTATTTCACTATTATTATGTTCGTTTTCCTTAACAACTTCTATAATTTTATTTGTAATATTAGTTAGTTCGTTAATCTTTTGTATGGACATTTTATTGATTATGACTTGATTATTACTATTTCTTAAAACATTATTCATTTTATCAGTTATAATTTCAAAGTCGTGGTGGTCCGGGTTTCCGGCGATCCACTTCCACGCAGAGCCTATGAAATCTAATGATCTCTTATTTCTATTATTAACTCTAAGTCTATTCATATAAGTTCTAATGCGGAATATTTCATAGGAGAGGACAGGATTTAGGAGGTGGTTACTGGTAATGGATGTCCTTAACGTAGCTTCCAAGTTGTTCAGTGTTGTCTCGTAGGTCTCAATGTCGATCAAATGTATGTAGGATTTCTCTCTATCCTAGTCACGCACTTATTTCAACAATAAGATTCCCTTCGAATCTTAATAAAACACTCCGTTTCATAAATATAAAACAACTTTATTTTCTATTCTTATTATCGACCGTTTACAATGACTCCAGTTTGATGACTGTTCTCAATGACGCTAGTTTAATGACTGGTCTGTGACTGTACATGAATTCTTATATTTTACTTGGGTAGGGAAAACCAGTTACTCTTTTCTTGTTCGTTCGTCCGTTACATTGTCTGTTGCTGTTGTCAGGGTTATGTGTGTGTATGTCTTTGTGTGTTCAAGGTTAATGTAAGGTATTCTGTCGTTGGATTGACACAATCCCACATGTATGATTTTGAATGATCCATTTCGCAACTTTGCACGACCCGTATTAATTTTTATTAGCTGGGAATTTGAGTAATCCAAGATTTGTGCCTCACCATTGCACAGTGGTAATAGTGCCCTGTGTTAAGAAATTTGAATTTTTATAAGATTTTTGTGAATGATCCTGCCTGACTGAGTTTTAACTGTTGTATTGTTATCCTGAGCTACTATTTCTTTTTTATATCTGGGATCCAATTTATTTCCTATTCTCTTGTTAGTTTTAACGTATATAATTTCGCCTGTAGAGTATTTATTTAGAGGGCTTTTCTTTGCGTTGTGGTATTTTAAGTCTGCTTGTTGTTTGTCGCGTAACCTGTTGGTGTTTTCTTGTCTTACTCTTTCAAGTTGTTCTGGGTTGTTTAATAACTGTCTACCGAAAAATGTGTCTATGGGTTTTTTGCCTGTAGTTGAATGAATGGATCGGTTGTATTCATAGATGGATCGGTCCACTAATTCTGAGAATGTGCTATGAATGTTGTCAGTCTTAAGACAGCGGATAAGTTCTGAAAGTGTTGAGTGGAATCTCTCCACTTGACCGTTGACAGAACTTGTGTACGGAGGTGCTTTAAAAACTTGAATGTTGAACATGTTCTCTACCATGAATGTTATAGAATAAGAAGCCAAGGACTTTTCATTGTCCATAACAAATGTATGGGGTACTCCAAAAGCCAATATCAACTCTCTTAGAGGTTGCTTAATATCCTCTTAGGCTCTTGATTTCAGTATTTTGGCTAGGGCGTACTTCGAGAATTTGTCAATTGCAGTAAGGATAATTTTTTTATTAGTGAAGTAAATATCGACATGTATTATCTGGCCGGGATATTCAGGAATAGGGGTAGGTTGCAGTTCAGGTTTATTTGGGTGTCTGTCGTATTTATGCTTTTTACAGACTTTGCGCTGTTTCGTTACCTTCTCTATTTTGGATCTCATTTGGGGAAAATACAAATTCTGAATAATCTGATTTTTGTTCTCGCGGGAATTTCGATGTGCTCGGTTATGTTCTTTTATGATCTCTTCATCTTGTCGATTCTGATCTGTTAGGTCAGTGACCATTTTCGAGCAAACCGTACTTTATATTGCCTAAAATGTGTTGAATAAATTTCCTGTACCATGCCTAAGACTCTCTCTTCGGTTTTGAGGCCATTCGTGACTGAAGGATTTTAATACTGTTTAAAGATGTCTATCAATATCAATTTCTCTGGGGAGTATTCTGGTTCTACAAAAGTATGTCTGTGATATTTGGGAAAGATAATCTGAAATTCATGTGAGGGGATGTTTCCAACGAGAAGAATAATCTGGGGTGGAATCGGCTAAGGTGATAGTTGATAGTTGACAATCAAAATCATACCTTTACGTCCACGTAAGGTGATTATCAAATTGACAATCACCTTTTTGCCATAAATTTCATGTGACAGCTATTTAGGTGTCGCTTTCATACATTTTTGTTATTTTCATAGGTATGCACCTCGGCTTCAACTCCAAATAAATTAAATGCTTTAGTGAAAAAAGAATATACTCGTAATATTAAATAAATTCAAATAAAAAAGTGAAATTGGAAAATTAGTGAAGTGCAATGTTTACTTCATTAGAACTTTTCTACACAAATGAAGAAAATAATTACACAAATGTCCAACTATTAAGACGAAAAATGAGAAATAAAGCAAATATCTTGGAACTTTCAAACCCGATTAAAGAATTCATAGAATTATAAATATTCATTGTTGATTGCTATCATTCATAGGCGCCCCCAGGATTTTTCCCAGGGGGGGGGGGCAGACAAAATATTTTGATGAAATTTTTAAGGCAATTTTAAATTTCATTGACAATTGATTTAATTTTTTTATGGAACCTACTCACCTTTTTTTCTTTTATGATAATAATTAATACTAAAATAACGCTCATTAAAAATTTATTTTTATTGTTTTGAAAACAGGAATTGCAGTTTTCGTGGTTTTTTACCAAAACGATCTATAATTTTATTATAAAAATCCGTATCTTCTTGTATTAAATTTTTGTGAATGTTCATCATGCACAACGCATCAAGCCTTTCATCGCTCATTTTTGACCTAAGCCAAGTTTTTACCTTCCTCAATGTACTGAAAGATCGCTCTGCTGTACATGTAGTGGCGGGAATGGAAAGTCCTATAGAAAGTGCTGCGAAAACCGAAGGAAAAAATTCTTCCGCATTTTTCAACACATCACATACATTGGTATATTGAGTTTGGTCAAAATTCATCTTATTGTAGTTAAACCACATAACGGACTCGGCAGAAAAATTATCCAGAAAGGATCCATATTTACCAGTTATCTTTTGGACAATCGAATTGAAATTGGATGAGTCCATGCTTTGCATATTTTTAGGAGATAACTGAAATATTGCGTATGCGGGCTCATTTTCTTCTGAAAACCGCTCTTTAAGGGACATTATCAGAGAATCCAAGTAAGGAACGAGAATTGATATTCTAAAATAATTTTCTGGTGAAGTCGAAGGAATATTCGATCGGTGAGTTTGTTTCTTTACAATTCTTGGGCAGCTCAATTCAATACCGGATTCACTTAAACATTTTTGAATTGTTTCCCAAAGCGTTTTGAAGGAATTCTCAGCATTCTCCCGATCTTCTTCAAAATGCTTGTTTAAGATAGTGATGTGCTCTTTCACACTTAATAAATTCTGGTCAACTCCCTGTAAAATATTTGCGACTGGTTCAAGTATCGATGAGTAATGAGCCATTATAAACAAGCAGACTAAAAAACTCGAATTAGAGCACGAGTAATACAGTTGAAGGGCACGTTGTTTTGTAACACGGTTTCCCTCGACCGCCAGTTTTTGCAGTGCTTCCATTACAACGAGTATGTTTTCCCTGAATACTCGTATACTTTTGTATTTTGCTGTCCATCTTGTTTCACAGAACAGGGGGATGCTGGGAATACATTTTCTTCGCAAAGGACTTTCCCGGAAAAAAGTAATTATTTCTTTTATCGTCCCAACAGCATTTCTGATCTCGGACACTTCGCTTACATCATTTATCACTAAATTTAATTTGTGGGAGCTGCAGTGGAAAAAATTTGCCTTTGGGTACAAATCTTGTATTCTTTTCCTTACCCCACTCAATTTTCCAGCCATGGTGGAGCACCCATCATAAGCTTGTCCAACCAAATTTGACAAGTTCAACCCGAAATTTGTTAGTGACGATGAAATTGTGTTCGCTATGGTAGCAGCATCCATACTTTCTAGAGTTACAAAACCTACAAAATCTTCGCGCACTTGGAATTCACCTGTTGGCATTTTATGGACAAATCGTATTCCCAATGACAGATGTTCTGTGCCGGATATATCGCTTGATTCGTCCGCTATTACAGAAAAAAATCGATTTTTGTTGACGTCTTCAATTATTTTTTCTCTTAAAATGTCATTGCCAATTTCAATTAACTCATTTTGAGTGCGGTGAGAGATGTACGTTGCGTTAGCTGGTGAATGGAGCAGATGATCTTTCAAAATTAAGTCTCCAGCATCTTCTCTAAAATGCAGCAAGTTGTTAAAAACTGCAGTTTCATCTGTCTTACCCCTTAAGGAAATATTGTTTGTGGCACAAAACACGATTGTTTTAACTATCGGTAAGATTTTATTCCTGTTTGTTTCGATTTGTTTTTCTATCGAAGTGTTGATCAGTTGGTCAACACTTTTGGCCTTGTTGTCTAAAACTTTGCAAAATTCGTTAACTTTTTCTGTAGATTCAGAGTGCCACTTTGATTTCAAATGTTGTTTCGTATGTTCATGGAAGTCTTTGTACCTACTAAATTCTTTCAGAATAAAGCCACCTTGAAACCCGCGATCAACTTTTGGCCTAAAAAGAACACAATAGCGGCAAAGAACACCTCTTAATTTGGCAGAATATGATATAAATGGGTAATCAGTTAGCCACTGATATCGAAATACCCGAGGTCCATCTGTGTCATTCTTAAAATCATATGATTTTGGTGGAATCCATGGTTCTCTCAAGGCCTTCAAAATTTGATCATCGGGTATTTTTGAGTGGTTTACGAAATTTCCAATGTCATATTCATGGTATATTATGTTCGTCGAAGAAGATGCCTTCGGCTCTTTTGGCTTTTCATTGCTTATCTTCGAAGATGCTTTCTGCTCTGGCTTCTCGGTATTAGCAGTTTCATCTTCTACGAGCCGGGGTCGTTTAAAGAAGTTTCTTATGTCCATTTTAATGTTGGTTAAAAAAGTACTAAAAATTAAAAGATAAGAATATTATCCAAACTAAAAATGATATTCAGATAGCCAGATAGCATAATATTTTTATCCTGATCGCAGTAGAACTCGTGTGTGTATAAGCTTGCGATTTGTATATTAGAACTTTACCAGTAAATGCGTCAGACATAAACACAATCACAATTTACATCCACCCGAGTTATATTGAGACACATAATTTCTAATAATAGTGCTGTTTTTTCGTAAGGATTTATACGCTGTTATGAACATGTTAAATCCAACAACACCCTTAGGACAGATGAATTCAATTCCTTAGCAGGGTTTTCAGTTTCGAGATTTGGCGAATTATATTCAAACTGGCGATTTGAAATTTGGTCGGTATAAGATGCAACTAAAAGCTAGAGCGAGTAGGTATAAGATGCAACAAAAAGCTAGAGCGAGTAGGTAGGGTTTAGGCAAGAGGGGCAATTTTCTAAAAAATTGACTTAAGACAGAAAAAAAATTATTTAAAAACAAAGGTAAGACCTGCAATGCCATGCTTTACTTTTTTGGAAAGCCAGAATTCTCAGCTTTAATCCCAGTTTTAAATTAAGTTGTGTTAGTAAATAATTTTTGAAAAAATTATTTTCAAACCCGAAATTTTGAAAAAAAAATTCAAACTAATTTTTTAATTAATAAAAGCATTGATTTTTTATTCAAAAACAGAATATCGGATGCTCATAGGTCTTCTACTTTTTGAGAAAACTAAAAATAACAAAAACCACTTTTTTACGAAACATCTTTATTTTTATTTCTTACGTGACTGGACTCTCAGGTGAATTAACGAATGAAAGGATTAACCTTGTTTTTATTATTTTTTAAATATCAAGTATAGGCCGTCCCAAAGTAAGTGAAAATTTCTTGCGCAGGTCTCTTCACATCAGCGATTTTATTCTCTTAGCGACAACAAAACTACTTTTCCAACCAGAACTACCTACAGCTAAAAAAACATAGGGGCGGGCTACAGTCCGCTTGGGCGCACTGTTGGATACCCTATTCTTATTCCTATCCCTCATAAGTGGGCGTGACAAAAATTTAAACGATTTTATCGAAAAAATGAAGCTTTTGTAAATAAAAACGCTCCCTAGCTCAAACTTTGGTTTTTCAATAAAATTGTTTTATTTAATTATGGGCGTGTCAGTAGGCGGACTTAAAAAAAATTTAAGCATGAGCATAAAGGGCACCTAGAGAGTATATACTATAAATTTCAGCTCCCTAGCTCAATCTTTGGACTTTCAAAAATTAAAAAAAAAATAATTGTGGGCGTGTCAGTAGGCGGATTTTGAAAATATTTACACATGAGCATAAAGGGCCCCTAGAGAATATATATTATAAATTTCAGCTCCCTACCTCAAATTTTGGTTTTTCAATAAAATTGTTTTATTTAATTGTGGGCGTGTCAGTGGGCGGATTTTGAAAATTTTATGTCATAATAAGTTTTATGGGCCATGGATCATATATAAAAAATTTCAGCTCTCTAGCTCAAAATTCGATTTTTTCCAAAATTTTGTTTTTTTGAGTTTGTGGGCGTGTCTGTGGGCGGATTTCAAAAATTCTTAAACTTGATTATTTCGGGACCCTAGAGAGTATATGGTTAAAATTTCAGCTCTCTAGGTCCAGTTTAAAGGCCTAATTTTTGCCGACGGACGGACGGACATGGCTAGATCGACATTACTATCGATGCTGATCATAAATATAGTAAATTTTAGGGGTCTACGCCCTACGGGCGATATTAAGGTATGTTACAAACTATGCGTCAAAATTAATATACCCTTGGAATAGGGTATAAAAAATGAGTGTGCTTAAGACCACACGACTGAAGTAAAACTTCTTTCGCTCCATCTAATTTAAATTGTGGGCGAATTTTGAAAATTTTAGTTTTCTTGACCCTTAACCCAACCTACTCTAAGCTTCTTGGTGCATCTTATACCGATCACCCTGTATATTTGTCTTTTTTCTAACTACCACCGTCGTTCACTACCCACCGCACAGATGAAAATTTATTGAAAAATTTCCAACATAAAATTTCCAAATATAAATATAAACACACAATAAAAAAAAAATAATATGGATACTAGGTACATATGAGTATATGTACAAGTACATAACATGTAAATTTCTTGATGCAAAAATTACGAGTTGCTCGATTTTATTTTGTGTTTAAGATTTTTGAATATTCTGCTTTTTTTAACCTGACAACCCTGGTCCTTAGGGGTAAGGATTTATATTCATTTTAATGCAAACAGCATTATTTGATTCAAAGAATAATTAAATTTAATAATATGTTCTGAACTTACTCAATTGAAAACACTGAATGAAAATAAATATAAATTGAAAACACTGGATTAATTCGCTAAATGTATGAAAGCGTGTTGCTTTAAACCACTTTAGTGAACGACTGAGCTTAAATTATTTTACTCTAAAATGAAGATAGATGCACAAGCACAATACTCAGTAAAATCTAACGGCATCCTTGAGCGGCGCGAGAAAATCATTTCTCATTGACCACCAGGTGCACTTGGGACCGACCAAGCAAATCACAACCGTAGCACAATATTCAGTAAAATCTAACGGTATCCTGAAGCGGCGCGAGAAAAACATTTCTCATTGACTACCTGCTGTACTTGAGACCGCAGCAGAATTTAGGGCCTCGACCAAGAAATAATTGCAACAACAAAACCATCTCCGCAACTGATAGTCCAGTTGGCAAAAAAAAAACAATCGTACCTAATGCAAAAATATTCTGATCTATAAATTCGTATTTAAAAAAGTGACTGTAAGTGGTATTCTTGAGATACTTTTTAACTGTTATACCGAGAACAACTCAACGCTCTTAAAAGTTTTGACAGCCTTTTCTATAGGAAATTTAATTACATATCTTTCTATTTTGCAAAGAATATTTTTTCGTATGACTTAAAAGTTTACAGTTAAAGAGATACATAGGTATAGGCGGTTCGATACCTCACAGTTGCTAGCGGTTGGCTACATCCCGTTTCCCTAATTGTAGCATCTAAATCGTATGCTTTGACATCCATCCATAGGTATATGAACAAATTTTCAACATGAAATTAAAAATGTAATCCATTTTTATAATCAGTAAACAATGTTCATTGTACCTATACAAGGGTTGGCGAAACAATAGAACTTAGAATTTACTAGACCAAAGTCCAGAGTCAGGCGTGGGGCATCCTATGGAAATTGACAAAAAAGTGAAAAAATTACCAATTAGTCAAAATTCCCTATTAACAACTAATAAAATGTTAGTAGACAAAAGTCGTAGCTCAGAGCCAGGGGGGGGGCAAGTGCCCCCCCTTGCCCCCCCCCCCTGCGGGCGCCTATGCTATCATTTATTATTGTGTATTTTAGATTTTTGAAAAACTTTCGCTTATCAAAAGAAGCGTTTGTGTTTGTTTTGGGACTGCTTGATTTACCAACTGGAGAAAGGTCAACGCATGTTCCACCCATCCTTCAATTGGCTGCAACTTAAAATCTTCTTGGAGGTGGTGGCTATCAAAGACAAGTTGGGGCTGACTGGGCTTCACCAATGAGTCAAAGTACGGTGGCTGAAATTAATGCTGCAGTCATTAAAAAAATGCAGTCAATACTTTGTCCATTTATGATAAAGTTTTTGCCTAAGGACTCAACAAAATCATATTTGAAATATAAATCATGAAAAATAAACACACATCAGCTGCTCGGAATGACAGCGTCGGCAAGGAAGTGACGTTTAAAACTCTAAGTGCTGCCAATAATCAATCATTTTTTAGTGATCGCTTTACGCAGAGCAAAGAGGAGTTGATAATCAAAAACGACAATCAAAAAGCGACAATCAACTATCACCTTAGCCGATTCCAGCCCTGGTTCTTGGATGCATTTATGGGTGCGTCAACAATTTGTATTAGATCTTGTCCAGAACTTTCGTCGCTATGTTGGGTTACTGTGAGAGAATTTATGTGGCTATCTTTAGGTGGCCTTGACAGAGCGTCAGCAACCACATTGGATCTTCCAGGCTTATAACTCAGTTCGTAGTTATACTCTTCGAGTATAGCCTTCCAACGCTTCATCTTGTTGTTGGTATTTTTATTACTTAAAGCATACGTCAAAGGTTGATGGTCGGTAAATATTTTAAGCTTGGTAGGACCGTACAGGTAACTCTTTAGTGGGTTAAGAGCCCACACTATAGCCAACATCTCTTTCTCATTGGCCGCGTAGTGTTCTTCGGCTTTGGTGAGAGTTCGAGAGATAAAAGTTATTGGCTTATTGTCCTGCGCAAGCACGGCTCCGAGTACATAGTCGATCGATGCATCAGTAGTCAAGTGAAAATCTTTGCTAAAGACAGGAAAGGTAAGGATTACGTCGTCAGAAACAAGAGAATTTTTGATTTTACCAAATGCTTCCATTGCTGCATCTGTCAAATGAATAACCTTCTTACTTGAGGCCGTTTTGGACACATGTCCATCCTCCTCTCTTAAAAGGGCTTTAAGGGGTTTTGCCAGCATCGCGTAGTCTTTAATAAATCTGCGGTAAAAAACCCGACAGACCCAGGAATGATCGTAGGTCCTTCAGAGTTCGTGGATATGGGAAATTGGTGATGGCTTCCAGCTTAGCCGGATTGGCCTTTACACCATCTGAAGATACAATAAATCCCAGGAACTCAACTTCTGGCTTTAGAAATTCGCATTTATCCAACTGCACTCTAAGGTTGGCATGTTGAAGAGTTTCGAAAATAGTTTTTAAATTTTGAAAGTGTCGTTCGCATTCCATACTGGGGAATTGTACGGCGACCTTGAAGGACGAATGATTCCATCATTTAGCAACTCAATGGTTTGTTTATCTAGTTCCTCTTTAAGCGCTATAGGATATGGATAGTGCTTCGAATAAACGGGATCTTCGGTTGTGGTGCGAATTCTGCCCTTAACTTGGGTGGTGAAAGTAAGTTTTTCATTTGGTTCGCCGAAAAGCTTGGCGTAATTTATAGTCAAGAGATTAAGTTGGTCTCGTTGTTCTTGTGTTATATGCTGGGTTCTGACATTTACGTTGTGGATCGATTCGGACATTTGTTGCTCTAGGGTAATTTTTATACCCTATTCTAAGGGTACCTACATTAATTTTGACGCATAGTTTGTAACATACCTTAATATTGCCCGTAGACCCCTAAAAGTTACTATATTTATGATCAGCATCGATAGGAATGTCGATCTAGCCATGTCCGTCCGTCCGTCCGTCCGTCCGTCCGTGCGTCGGCAAAAATTAGGCCTTTAAACTGGGCCTAGAGAGCTGAAATTTTAACCATATACTCTCTAGGGTCCCGAAATAATCAAGTTTACGAATTTTTGAAATCCGCCCACAGACACGCCCACAAACTCAAAAAAACAAAATTTTGGAAAAAATCGAATTTTGAGCTAGAAAGCTGAAATTTTTTATATATGATCTATGACTCCTAAAACTGCTCGGGATATAAAATTTTCAAAATCCGCCAACTGACACGCCCACAAAAAAATAAAACAATTTTATTGAAAAACCAAAATTTGAGCTAGGGAGCTGAAATTTATAATATATACTCTCTAGGGGCCCATTAAGCTCATTTGTAAATATTTTCAAAATCCGCCTACTGACACGCCCACAATTTAAAAACTTTTTTTTGAAAATCCAAAGTTTGAGCTAGGGAGCTGAAATTTATAATATATACTCTCTAGGTGGCCCTTTATGCTCATGTGTAAATATTTTCAAAATCCGCCTACTGACACGCCCACAATTTACAAAAAAAACTTTTTTTGAAAATCCAAAGTTTGAGGTAGGGAGCTGAAATTTTTAATATATACTCTCTAGGGGTCCTCTATGCTCATGTGTTAATTTTTTTTAAATCTGCTTACTGGCACGCCCACAATTATATAAAATAATTTTATTGAAAAACCAAAGTTTAAGCTAGGGAACGTTTTTTTTTACAAAAGCTTCGTTTTTGTTTGATAAAATCTTTTAAATGTTATACAAGGTGGCGCAAAAGTCATCTTCGGAAGAAGCATAATTTTTGCAAATGGCGGCAAATGTAAATTCTACTTTGATATTTGTGAAGTTAACTGATACAGAAAAAACTTAAGACACCAATTAACATAATCCAAAAGCAGAACCAAAGTTTTTCATTCATAAAAAAAATTACAGCGAAAGAACATCGGGTGACAACTTTTGCGCCACCTGACAACTTTTGCGCCACCTTGTATAACAGAATATGTAGAGCGTTCTTAACAATTCAACCATACTTAGACTTTTGTCACGCTCACTTATGAGGGTTAGGAATAAGAATAGGGTATCCAACAGTTCGCCCAAGCGGACTGTAGCCCGCCCCTATGTTTTTACTATTGTTTATGATCTTGTAATTTTGTTTAGCATAGATGACGGCCGACAGCTCTTTAAGACTGTCATTGCCAAGAATTGCATGAAATGATCGGAGTGAGGGTAAAAGGAAAAATTTAATATTTGTACCTGGTTCAAAAAGATTTACTATAGTGTGGTGTGTGATTTCTATATTGCCACAAACTGAGTTTGCATGAAATTTTTTTCTGATTTGGGATAGGATTTCGTTCTAAATATGGTTGGATGTAATTTTTATTTGATCCAGTGTCTATTAAAAATTTAAGTACTTTGTTGTCCTTCGTCCTACACTCAAAATAAGGTAGTGACGAGTTCGTTAATCTAAAAAATGTACGTCAACAAAGTCTGTAAATGTCTCAGTCTGTTCTACGTTGTCTTGTCGGTCTAAATAATCATTAAAATGTTGAATGTCTTTAGTTTGACTTTGATTAGTCATGTCTGAAATCATTTCGTTATAGTTGTTTACTTCCTGATGTTCTATGGACGTATAGTCATTCTGTGGATCCACTGCAGAAGTTTCCAAATGGAAATTTCTTTGGAGCTTATTTGGATTGGGGTATTGTTGTGAAGGGGCCATAGGTCGTTTAGCAGCCGGTGGCCAATTTTTCGTCACTGGTCGGTTCATGTAATTGACATTGTTCGTGCGAACGGTGCTTGCATCCATAGGTTCGGGTCTTTGTTCGACTGGTTCGGCAAAGGATTATTGGATGGTTGAGAATTCCTTTGAAATTGATGTGGATTCGGTTGGAAGTTTGATTGTTGAGTAAATTGATGATTTTGGGGGTATAGTGGTCGCTGGTTGGTTTGGAACGATTGTCGTTGTTTGGTTGGAAATTGGTTAAAATAAGGGCGTGGTGGGAGGACGAGGTGGAAAGTAGGATGAATGAGGTACATGTGCCAATTGTGGATAAAACGGGTGCTGGTCTTTGTCCTTCCGTGGAAGAACAGGTGTAGGAGGTGGTGGCCTCCTAACTTGACCGGTACTATGATGAGCGTAGTTAGCTCTGAACTGCTGGTTTTCAAGTTTTAGACAAAGATTAAGAGCCGTTGGGAGGTCGGCTGGTTCTCTGATACCCAAGAGTCTGGGTAGATCACCTCTGAGACCTCGTATGAATGTGTCTAGAGCCTTATCCCTGTATGATGCTGTTAAATGATGTAATGCATCAGATGGTAGGTCCATAGTTGACATTTTGTTAAGTATTAGAGAAAGGTGGTTGTACACCGACTGATAGTAGCTCTCTACACTATTGTTTCACTGGACAAAGGTTGTCATCTGGTACTCTAAAGTACCCAGATCACGCCTATCCGCATAGTGAAGTGTTAAACACTTCGAAATACACTCCCAATTCAATGGTGTGTTGTACGATTCCAAAATTGCGTTTGCGTTTCCTACAATTTTGTTACGTACGAGTATAATGTTCAGGATACCAAAATATTTTGGTGTTCCTTTAAATTCATTGTAAATATTTAGTATCCTGTCGACTCCCTTAAACACCTCACGACATCTGGTACTTTATCCAGACCACTAAGGTTTGCACGAAGATGGTCGTGAATCGTTTCATCGGTCCCTCTATGAAACTGATTGCTAGGATGAACTATTGATTGAACTAGATTCCTACATTCGTTTGTGCAGACGCGACTAACAATACCTGTAATTAACGCTTCTAGTTCTGGGGTTGCATTAATTGTCACATTTTGATTTGGGGGATCCGGGAGCGTATTCGAAGGTCCTGCATTATCGATGTTTAGTAATGAGGGTCGTATCAGTGGGTTTGGACGTTTGGACATAAGGACACAAACTAGATGTGTTAAGGAGTTATAAAAAGGATCAGGATCCTTTTTATGTTCTACACAATTATATGGAATTTTACTATTTGCCACTAATTAGGTACTCCTTAAGGCTAACACTTCCTTTTTCTTATTTCTTTAATGAAATCGACGTAATATTATAATTTTTTTAAGCTTCAATTCAAATACTTCTTAAAAACTGCTTACGGTTATCACTTAATTTTTCTAATTAATGTTAAAAAAAATATTTCCAATTTCAAGTATTTCTTAAAACTAGCTTACATTAAAAAGACACAAACGCTGGTGAACAGGCTGCATTTCCCGTTGATTTTATGTTACTAGGGGGCCAATTTTTCACACTTCCTCGTTGGCAGCAGGATCTATAGATGCTGCTTTTGGTTCGGAACCTAGGTCACCACACTTTAATTACACACAACCCGCGTGAGCTTTTATAAAGGTCAATTAACTGGCGGTTACGGAATGGAAAAGTTAATAAGGTCGCGGCGAGCTCTTTTATTTTGTTTGAGGTCGACTTAAACGTTGCAATCAATCACTTTTCACTATTTTAAATTCCTTCGCGGTGATTTCACCCGTGTCCCTGCTCGGGCGCCAATTAAAACTTTACGCGTTAAATGAAGTTAAAAAAAAAATATTTTTTAATCCATCTGCCTTGGCGGCTCAACTAAAACTAAACTAACAATTCAAAATAATTCAAAATAATAACTTAACTAGGTGCATTTCGCCAATGCAGCCAGACGCAAGATCAGCAGTCGACATCCGTTGCTGTCTCAGGTGCTCAGGTGTTGTTTTAGTAATTTCATGTCTCATGTGTCCGGTGGGAAGATTCCTCGTTCGGTTCGTGGGAACGTGGTCACGCTTGGAACTGATGTTGTTGCCCATGGGAACCGTATCACGCGTTGTTTGCATGTTTAAATGTTTTTGGCGTAGTTATTTCTTGTTGTGAGAGTTGCAAAAGTCATCTTTATAGAATGTTATTATGAAATGTCATTTCCGGCAGACGGCTATTTCGGCCATGCTCGTGTTCTCAAACACAAACTATTGTACATATATTTCATGAAATAAAGAATCTAATCTAAAAAAAAAAAAAAAATCTAGAATGTTATTTACAAATATGATATTGTTCCGTGCAGGGTCGGGATAGGAATATCACTGCAGCGCCGTGCACACCTTGAAACTCTCCTACAAGTGTGCATTCAAATTCGTGGTTTGACACTAATATGACGTAATATATAGATCAAACAAAATCCAATGACAGGCGCTTGCATTGCATATTTAATAACACCAGCGTTTGACTGGCTTCTGTAAAGAAGTGATCCGAAACCGGGAAGTTTGCCGATGTTTATTGATGTCGGACCAGTGAGCCTCACAGGCTGACCAGTAGAGATGTCATAAACTGGTAGGGCTAAAATACTTTTAAGTCTGTGCTTAACGACATTGTTAAGGAAAACAAGACGATCATCTGTCCATGGTGCGCTGACGCACTTGAGGTGGGTCAGTGTTGAGGAGTTGATTGTAAACAGATACATCATTTAACGAAAATATTAGGTAGCTTCGCTTGTCTTAAACAAACCATTACACCGTTTGAACAGTGTTTAAAAAGACAGCAAACATTACCTTTTTCCTTTGTAATTGAATCAGCTGCGTTTTTCTTGCTCAAAACAAAACATTCAAGTTGTTTGCTTATTTCTTCTCAAAAAGCTATTAACTTATTCAAGCTGCTATAGCTTATTTGGTTCTGGCTTAAAAATAAGAAAATAGGCTTTAAGTTCCTAAATACTTTAAACTTCCTCTTCCTTTTTCCACCCAAGAGGTATGGTTCGCTTTTTCAGCCTCCACACGTTGAGGTACGTTTTGACTTATAGGTACTTACACGATTTGATTCACGACATTCTTTCTGCATTACAATAAAATTTAAAATTAAACAACGTCGCCCCCATATCATATGAAGCAGAATTTGATGAATTCACTTAGCATCAGTTTAATTGAGACACTGGCTTTCATTCAAAACCAATCAAATTGAAAGCTGTTTCCAACCATTCCAAATAAGAATTTAACTTTCCAAAATGCATTAAAATTTCATTTGCCGAATCGCTTTACATTATTCAAACAAGTTCAATCACACTTCTTCAGACATTCAAATATACACCCAACTTCTTAAAAATAAATCACATATAATTTCAGGTGAAAATTCTGAACAAGAACATCGGCTTGGCAGGAGCATTCCTAGATAGATGTCCGTCCTGCATGGGCAACCTAGTACGTCACATGTGCGATTTTACGTGCTCGCCCAAACAGTCAGAATTCCTAAAGATTGACGAAACGAAAACATCAAAGAGTGGTAATATATTCGTAGTTTGTAAATTGATTTTGTAATTTCTTGTTTCCTTCATAACATCCGTTCAGGTAAAGAGTACATCAGTGCTGTAGATTTGCATATTACGGCTGAGTACTTGAACAACACCTACAAATCTTGCTCTCAGGTAAGTTCCATTCGATTAGAATGCGAAGAGCAGAAACTAATCTAGAATGCATATTTATTCCTTCCAGGTTTCCGTTCCCTCAACTGGACAATTAGCATTAGATATGATGTGCGGTGAATATCCGGCCTCAAGATGTAGCCCTACGAAGTGGTTCCATTTTTTGGGTGACGCAGGGAACATTGGCTATGTACCTTTTCAAATTAACTATATACAGCATGCGAGTAAATCAGAGATTATCGATGGCTATACAGCAGTTGATCCAAAAACAGTTCCTTGCGACAGTCCGTTAAATGTTTGTTTGACACCTTCACTGATATGTATCAATATGAAATTAAAATTCTTTCTAATTGTTTGCAGGATAAAACACTAGCATGTTCCTGTTCTGATTGTGAGGGGTCGTGTCCCAAACCAGCACCAGAACCCCCAATTCCGCAGCCGTTCACTATTGCCGGTTTCGATGCATTTACTGTGATAATGTTGGTAGTATTCCTCGTTGGTACTGTTCTCTTTTTGATGGGTGTTTGTCTTTTTCCATCAAAGAATGCCGAGGGTAAGCTTTTATAGTTAAGCTTTGGGCAGAAGACCGAACTTGTACAATTTATAGTGCATGGTTGTTACTGTTTTATTTTTATAATTATAACAGAGAAAGAGAAAGATGTAAATTAAGTGTCATGCGAATACAATTGATCACCAAAGCATAACCACAAGGAACTGTTTTGAATGTGGTTTCCCTTTTTGATGAAGATATTTTAGTTGTATCATGAACTGGGCGTTAACAAGTATTAATAAGGAAATAAGTGCGTGTTTGATAAGAATTTCGTTCAGTTTTCTTATTCAATTATCGTTATCTGTTTAAAAAAAAAAAATCTAAAAAATAGCTCCTGTGCTAATTTTTTAAATTCTTCTAAACGGTAGGTCTTTTTTGGACTGATTTAGATTTGGGTATTTGTATTCTTGCTTGTTCTTAAACACCTACCTTCAAGTAAAATTTCACAATTGTTGGTCTTTTGTGGACTAAGTGAGAAATATGTGGGCTCGTCTCGGCTCCTGAATGCAAAATTGTATGCTCCCATTACTGTGCCAAATTTCGATATTCTGCGATGATTGGTAGTACTGCATATTTTTTATGATCAACGCGAGCGAGAGCGGGTAAATTTAGCTTTTGTTAAGGTCTTGTATCTCAGCAGCTCCTCGTTGCGTTAAAAGATTTAAATTTGCTAAGGTTCCAGTTTCCGCGTGTCTGAACAAATATTTGACGTTTCCAGCTTCGTACGAAAGAAAATTAGAAAGGGGGTAAAAATGTCCTGAGTTGGTTCCTTTAAATAAGGGTGTAGTGTAAAATTGCTAGAGTTCTTGACCGTGCCCCTAGATAAGAATTAAGAATTACTTTTAACGGATGACGCATGACACTATATATTTACTTTTTACTCTTTGACTTTTTTTTTAAACTAACAACGCTAATCAAACAATTGTTTCTTTAAATTATAATCCTTGGTAAAGTTGGCTGTTATAGTTGTTTTTGGTTGCTACTGCATATTTGTTAAATTTAAAATTTTGTTATCTACACTGAAATTGAGTTATTTTTGATTGATGATTGATTGGCTTTTTACAGGCAAGTGTTCTTAACAAATTCACATATTTTAAATTGATTTTTTTTCAAAAGAAAAACCATAGATAAATCAACAGCAATAGCCAAATTTATGAATTGTGAATAAAAAGTGCATTAAAAATACATATTCGGCGTTTAACAAAACTTATATATTCGCATGGTTTTCAGTAGATGAATTGAATTTCATCAGTTAGATTGAAAGTTGTGTGCTTGCTATTGTAGACATACTGATGTGGCAGAGGTGCAACATGTGCCAGTGTATTTCCATGAGATATTGGTATTTCAACAATAAACACACTTTTATCCAATCATGGATGATGGATGCATGAACGTGCACTTACAGGCCTATAATATCACTGCAGTACCCCTAAAAAAACAATACTTGTCGTTTAAGATGACTAAGAGGAAAAATCAAATCTAGGCAATTTTAAAATTTATGTGATTATCAAATCCATGGGTTGACACGACCGGAGATCACCGGTGTCGTAAAAGGAAGATGAAATACTATTCAATAATGGGAACATGCATGTGTCAAAATCGTCAACAAAATAGGTAGGCAGCAGCATGTAATTGGCCGCAGTTATATATTGATTCGAAACTATATATTGATTCGAAACCAGGGGGCCTGCCATTTCAAAAGATCAAATCTAACTCGAAAGATACACTTGAAGAGATTTGCTATATAATTTACCAATACATACGTACAAACAGCCTTGCGACAAACGTCAAAATGAGAAAAATTGTTTTGATTTGATGATACGCCCTCAACAATACTAGACTACTCAACTGATTTTGAAAGCGATTCCCTCGAGTTTCAATGAAAACCACTAGTAGTCTATCGGATCGCTTTTAACAGAAGCATGAGCTCAAGGAAATAGGCCCCCAAAAAACGAAAAAAGGCTCTAAAATATATCCGCAACACAACAAAAACCAAATTAAGGGCTTGTGGTTTGTCGCATTTTGACAGCATACGCTTACACATATCCCCCCTCAAAAATGAAGTAAATGCGATATGGTCATTTTGTTGTTCTTTTGCATAGATACGTACATAATTTAAGATTTCATTGCCATGCTTATCTGGCAAAATCAGCGTGGTCATTTGTGGACATATTCATCAAATTTTCATACAAGATATATATGTATATATAAAATTTTTTGACAGATTTCTGACAAATATGGCCGAAGATATGCCTAATTGGTGCAGTGCAATAACTGCGGCGTCAATAAAGCCGGTTGGTATTATATCCCAAAATAGGGAAATAACACCCACGGGCTTTATTTCCTTTTAAAAGTGGCTATACCAAAAGGCCCACCACAAAAAAGTATTAACACCCACAGTTGTTACTGCCTTTTGAAATTGGCATTAAGACCCACACTAGAAAATGATTCATTCTGTGATTTCAATCAATTTCTCATTGAGTGATCATCAAATGTTCATTACTCCATTGAACACAGCGCCGCTTAGCCGCTCCCTGAGCACCCGCATGTGAAGCCGCAGGCCGGTCTTTGAGTCGAAGAGATGTCCAGAGTTTGAAACTCTGAAGCCCGAGAAGAGGTCCACAAAGTCACATTGTGCATCCCTAACCTTTTGTTTCAATTGCACGTCCGCATACCCCAGTAGTTGGAGGGATCTATTAACAATAGTGCCTTCCGTGTTGACATCTGCCCTGCGCACTTTTTTCTCCAGAACAAGATTGACATGATAGCGCATCTTCTTGCAGAAATCCGGTGCAGAATTATTCTAATTCGGAAGAACTGCTTCCAAATTGCACATTACATCCGTTCTGCCGGAATCACATATTCGGCCATCGCCATGCGGAGCTCCTGACTATGAATGATGTTCAAGACTTCAACTCTAAGCTGGGGAAAAAACAAACATCGATGGCCTACTTCTGATCGAGTTTTTTCATCTAAAAAGGATTTTTTTTTTTTGCACAATAGTGAGGGTCTCAGTAATTCGGATGATTTCATCTAATTGCACGTTCGCACCTTGACTTTAGAAGAAGAGATATACATAATGTAGTAATATTCATTCCAATCGATCGTCCATTTGTGGCATTTCTTAAAAGTTCTTCCTACTGTTAACTAATGTTTAAGATAAATAATTGAAGCTCCGTCTACATCTTGCACACAACTTTCGATCTGATCTATGATTTCACTTCACACTCAAAGAATGCTCTTACATTTTTGTTGATGTAATTTCAAATTTGGTTATGGTACTATAACACGTATTTCTTAATATATTTTTCGTCATCGCCATTTTTCCCGATCTAGGTTTGATGGGAGATGTATTGGATAGCCGACTATGTAATGCAACCGTTGGGCGAAGATTGGCAGGACATACAAGCAACGAGATTGCAGCTGATCAAGAAGACTCTCCACTGCAATCAAAGCGATCCAGTAGGTTTTTTAAACACAAAAAGAAAATCTCATGTCATCATGCCTTGTCATTCCTCTGTTCTTATACTATCGTCGAAAATCATTTATCATTCTCTTGTAAAAATATAAATTTGGCTTTTTTTTTGTTTTAATTTATATATGGATATGTAAAGCAATAGGTGTCGGGATTTGGTACTATGTTTTATTATTTTTAGTTTGATATCACATGGTACGGACATGAAAATCTTATTTATGTTATATTTTGCATTTTGTGTATTTTATGTGTTAATTTTTATGGATTTTCAAAAATATTCAGGTATTTCAGATGATGGTGTTGAGACAGAAGTCGATGGTGTACATGCGGATTCAATCGATGTGGTGGAAGAAGAGCAATCGGGTATATTTGAGCGATTGGGGGCTAAGACAGAAAAGTGCCTGGAAGCATTCTTTACTGCGTGGGGCACATTTTTTGCTACCTATCCATGGATAACTCTGTTGGGAGGTAAGTTTCAGATTTGTTAAATGATATTTTATTGATAAATTACAATGTACAATAGTTTTCCCCACTTACAATGTTACAATATTCAAGACTCACTTCGCTATTTGTTGTTGACATCTGAAGTCTTGTTAGGTTAATGCAGCGATTATTTCGTTCGCATTAGATTGTAAATTCTAGGCATGTTCATGAACTCTGAATAATTCCGAGTATAGATTTGTTAATCAAGCTTTAGCATTGAGTTCTGTCAAAATATCCTCAGCTTTATTTTGGCTTTAATTTCTTTTTTGTTCAATTTTAGGTCTTTGCTTTGTTTCAATGCTCGGCTTTGGCATCAAATTCCTACACATTACCACCGATCCTGTCCAATTGTGGGCCTCGCCCCAATCAAGGTCTCGTGTTGAACGGGAATATTTTGACTCAACGTTCCAGCCATTCTATAGAATCGAACAAGTGAGTATAACTAGATTTGTAGATAACTTATAGAAGTGATGACCTCTTCCCCGTCTCTAGATTATAATAAAAGCTGTTGATATGCCAGAAATCGTCCATAATACGTCGAACGGTCTGATTACTTTTGGACCTGTCTTCGACAAACAGTTCCTATTGGAGGTCTTCAATTTGCAGGAACAAATAAAGGCAATCGCTCAAGATAATAACAAGGGATTGGAGAAAATCTGTAATGCGCCTCTTACCGCTGAATATACCGGACCGGTGACCACAGCCGATTGTGTTGTTCAATCGATTTGGGGATATTTTAAAGACGATCTGGACGAGTTCAATGATAGCGAAGTGGAGAACGGCTATGAGGTTAACTATTTGGACAAAATCTATCAGTGTATGGGTAATCCGTACCTTTGTCTGGCACAATATGGCGGACCAATTGATCCTGCAATTGCGTTGGGAGGATTCTTGAAACAAGGTCAACAACTTTCGGGATCTACTCAGTATGAGAAGGCCGATGCCTTGATTCTTACTTTCCTTGTGAATAATCACCACAAAAAGGATAAACTACAGCCGGCTCTGGAATGGGAGGAGAAATATGTGGAGTTCATGTTGAATTACACGAGGCACAACATGACCAAGAACATGGACATTGCATTCACATCGGAACGGTCCATTGAGGACGAACTCAATAGAGAATCACAGTCAGATGTCCTCACGATCTTAGTGTCGTACCTGATTATGTTTGCATACATTGCCATTTCGCTGGGACATGTACAGGAAACCGGTCGCGCGTTTATCGACAGCAAAATAACTCTTGGTGTAGGTGGTGTTGTGATTGTGCTCGCCTCAGTGGTGTCGTCTGTCGGCGCATTTGGATTCATTGGGCTGCCAGCAACGTTGATTATCGTTGAAGTCATTCCCTTTCTTGTGTTAGCCGTAGGAGTGGATAATATTTTCATTCTTGTACAGACCTATCAACGTGATCCACGAAAACCTACCGAAACGCACGAGGAACACATTGGGCGAATTCTGGGACGTGTTGGACCGTCGATGCTACTCACATCGATTAGTGAAAGTTGCTGCTTCTTCCTCGGCGGGCTATCGGATATGCCTGCTGTTAAGGCGTTCGCTTTATATGCTGGTATGGCTCTCTTCATTGATTTTATCCTGCAAATAACCTGCTTTGTGAGTCTGCTCACATTGGACACAAAACGCCAGGCTGAGAATCGCTTGGATGTCTGTTGCTTCATTCGGGGCAAGAAGACCGATGCTGCCCCAATTACCGAAGGGCTGCTGTATAAATTCTTCAAGAGCGTCTACGTTCCATTCCTTATGAAGAGAAACATCCGCATTGGAGTAATGATTGTGTTCTTCGGATGGCTGTGCTCCAGCATAGCAATTGCACCGCGAATTGAAATCGGACTCAATCAGGAATTGTCGATGCCAGAGGACAGTTTTGTGCTACACTATTTCAAATCGCTACAGAAGCACCTCAGTATCGGACCACCAGTGTACTTTGTACTCAAGTCGGGATTGAACATGTCTATTACCAAGGAACAGAATTTGGTGTGTTCAGGTCAATTTTGTAATGACGATAGTCTGCTGACGCAGATCTACATGGCTAGTAGGCTCGCCAACAGAACGTACATTGCGCGACCAGCATCGAGTTGGATTGATGATTTCTTTGATTGGAGTGCAGCGCAATCGTCGTGCTGTCGATTATCACCGGAGACTGGAGGATTCTGTCCACACTCCAGTGAGTTTTTTTTTTTTTTTATTATTACACTTTTGTAAGTGTTTATTTTTACATTTTTAGACACTTCCTGCGACTCGTGTGAAATCGAAAAGAACTCTCTTAAACGTCCAATTGAACATGAATTCAAAAAATACCTGCCCTACTTCCTTCAAGACAACCCAGATGACTCATGCGCCAAGGGAGGCCACGCTGCTTATGGTAACGCAGTGCAATATAAAACCGATTCCAACGGACTGGCAGAAGTTGGGTCCTCCTATTTCATGTCATATCACTCAATTTTGAAATCTTCCGCCGACTACTATCTCGCACTTCGTTCGGCGAGAAAAATTTCTTCCAACATAACGCATATGATCCGCGGACGACTGATGTCACAGGGTGTACCCCTCAGCGAAGCCCTAAAAGTCGAAGTGTTCCCCTACTCAGTTTTTTACGTCTTCTACGAACAATATCTCACCATGTGGCCAGATACCCTTCAAAGCATGGGTATCTCGGTGACTGCCATCTTCATTGTGACATTCCTCTTAATGGGATTCGACATTCATTCATCTATCGTGGTAGTGATAACAATTACAATGATTGTCATCAATTTGGGCGGAGTCATGTACTACTGGAACATCTCACTCAACGCTGTATCTCTCGTAAATTTAGTGATGGCTGTTGGCATCTCAGTTGAGTTTTGCTCACATTTGGTGCATAGTTTTGCGATTTCTGTGCAAAGTACTCGGGAGAAACGTGCCGCTGATTGTCTTACGAAAATGGGCAGTTCGATATTTTCTGGAATTACTCTAACAAAATTCGGTGGAATTTTGGTTCTTGCATTTGCTAAGAGTCAAATATTTCAGGTGTTCTACTTTAGAATGTACCTGGGCATTGTATTGATTGGTGCTGCCCATGGACTTATTTTCCTGCCTGTGCTGCTTAGCTATATTGGTGAGTAGATGTCTTTAGTTTATTTTCTTTATTTTGTTGTTTAGTTTAATAATTTTCTTCTAACTCTTAATATTTACTAAAAAAAAATAATAAACAATATCCCTGCGACAGCTCGTTTTAACAAGGATTTGTATTGAATGCATCGTAAATGGCCGTGTGGCGATATTAATGTCGACCCCTGAACTGCTGCCCCCCTTTGCATTTTATTTGTTTCGTTCACGCATGAGTCTTAAACCCTAATTGAGAATGCTCTTCCCTTTGTTTGGAATATAAAATAATCACTTTGAGGGTTTAAGGGCAGCAGCATTGCTACTAAAGGTACGAAAATTATAGGAAATAGGTCAATTAAGTGCGCATAGCAAACATTCGGTGCGGATCATAATAGGAGTTTTTCTGAAAGCTAAGAACACGGACATTACTCAAATGCTTGTTACATATCAAGCCATCTATTTTATATCTTTCATACCTGTTAATTCTGTAACATCTCCAGAACGTTGGTATTTGAAAATAAACCATTCGCATGTGTAGTGTTAAATTTGTATATGTAAGCTTCCAACAGACTTTCAATCAATTAAGTTCAAATATATTATAAGCTTCATGGGGAGGGGCAAGCGTTTAACATGATGTACCATTTTACCCTTTTACTGCTTTTCGAAGAGAAACTCCTAATATGTTTGTACAGCTCTCCGTTTTATCTGATCTCTTCAACACGAAACCAACATACTCAGTTTGCTGCAAATAAAATAGCATAACTATTGACAAACATAGTGCCAAAAGTATAGCATGCTATTCTAAAGCTACCAGGACGGACGTTGGCACGTGCATTCACGCCTTTGTCAATTCCCACACTTTTTACGTGGTCTGACGGAAAATATTCATCCATGATGCGTCTATTGGCTGAATCATAATCATTAAAGGCATGGCTTAAAGCAGATTTTGTGGTATAAAAATTGTAATCAAAAAGTCAAGCTCCGATAAATATTCTTGTTAAACGGAAGGTTACTCCTCTTGGTTGTTACTGGAATTACCACAATCGTTCCACGCTGTCAATGAACACCATATGGCATGTATGTTTAATAATTGTATAAAAACATTTGCTAAAGCATACGAGTACATTTCGTAGGAACTTTTAGTAACAAGCTGTCGAAATCTTTTAAAATCATGAATTATTTGACTGAATAGCACAGCTTATCCTCTGTTATAGTAATTTTATTAGAAACAACCCCCTTTTTTTATGTGATTAATTTTTTTTAGGTGCGCCCATGAATAAAGTGAAACTGGAAAATTTCCGACGTCAGCATTTTAAAGTTCAAGAAACCTCACTTTCAACTGTAAGATTTTAATTAAAACAAAATCCAAAAAAAATCAGTTAAACTCGGAATGACTACCTAAACTACCTGTATGCCTACATTGTCTTGGTTTGCTGTCATAAATTGTACCTACAAAAGAGAATTATTAATTTTTGTTTATATAATTTTTGTTTCTGTGTTATGTATTTTGTGTGTAGTATTTCATAAATATTTTATTGGTTCCTCCCTTTTTGTACGCCCAGTTATTATTCCTTCTTCCAAACAAACACACGCAACTTTCTACATTGCCAACAAATTGTATGTCTAGTTTAAAGTTTGTTTATTTTTTTATTTTTTTAGTGCGAATTCGTTTCAAAAAGTGTGGTTTCTAAAGTACATGTTAATACATATAAGTCGACAATTTCCAACAGTCCGTTTGGCCAATGACGCAATAGGCTACAATTTCTCTTCGTCCACAGTCGAAACGAATCTGTTTCTAGATGTAATACAGGGCGGCCAATCCTTGTTGGGTGTCTTTTCCTAATGAAATCATATTCTGGTTTTTCCTTTTTTGTATATTCTTGAAGAAACTAGTAACAGCACTCAGTATTTTACGACGATTGCAAAAGTAATTTCTTTATTTGCTTATTTTCAAATGGACAACAAGTTTAAAAGTTCATTATTCAAAATGAATGTGGTTATGTCTGACTGCGGAAGTTGGTAATTTTTGTCATTCAATATTTTTTGTTTAAGGTTTTGCCATATCTTCAATTTCAAATTTAATTTTAGACAAAGTTTGCTTCCTCAACTCTCTCGCTTTCACTTATTTATTCTCGTATTGTTTATCTCTGTAACATTAGGTTTATATTAACACGAGGTCAAAATAACAGCACACTACCACTGCATGCCTTACATTTTGGCCGTTCCAACACACCACAGACGGACACTCATTCTATCAGACGGCTGTTCTAACATGCTCTCAACCACTCATAGAACTGGTTTCTGATCGTCAGAACAGTCAGAGTTTTTTTTGCGGACCAACCATTACGCTAGCTTAAGGAAATTCCAAATTACATGCAAATATGTAGTATAGCATGACCATAATGGGGTTATGCTTGGTTTTGTCATGTTTTCGTTAACTTACGTGGGCTTACGGAAAGCCACAATGAAGTGGTCCATTCCCTACGGAAATTTGAAAGGCGGCAAACCCAAGGTATTTTTTTTGGTTATTATTTTTTTTTTATAAAGAAAAAGAAATCCAAATCCCAGAGCAGCACTCAGACTCGGTAGCGATCCATTGTACTACCAGCAGAAATCCTCTTTTTGGGGTAGAGGTTGGAGAAAACAAGGTGTCATTCGTTTCTCTCCACTAATGGGTGGCGTATGTTGTTGTTCCCCATGGGGATTGAACCCGAACCTCACGGTTTACCAACCAACACACTAACCTCTACACCGTCGTCACCTGTAAACGTTAATTACTTGACAGGTGATTAAGTTTGCCTAATTTCATTATGGCAACTAGATCGTTTGATAGAAATTGACTTTGTTTTTCGCATAAGGTTAATCACACTAAAGTCTTACACCGTGTCTCCACGAGCAATATTTCATAGCTTACCATCTGTCAATTTTCATAGAAAGAAAGAAATATAGAATACCATTAAATGTACGGTGCTCATTTCAGAGCTTATACTATTCATAGAATTCTGTTAAATGAGCAATATGATGAATGCAATTTTCATAGAATGCTATATTGCATTCTACAAAATATTGCTCGTGGAGACACCGTGTTATGGTTGGGTCTTAAGAATCAGAGGCATATGCATAAGTTTGAAACGGAAGGTATGTATGTATAAGGTTATTTAACTTGTCGTGCATCTGAGATCGCAAAAAAGGGTTCCAACACACGACCGATCATGTGATCCGTAACAGTCAAAGTATGAGCATGCGCAGTAAGAAAACAATTCAATTCGGTGTCGGAACAAACCTATCATAATAAACTACAAGGTCAAACTTGGATGGATACCTGGCCCACAAGGTATAGCAGGCAATGAATCTGCAGACGAACTAGCCAGAGTTGGATCCAAATCTGCGTTCTTTGAACCAGAACCTTATTGCAAAGTCAATTGGGCTGCTGCTTTAGTGTCTCTGGTTTAACGCAATCCACACGATTAATTAAGCCTTCATAATATAAGAAAGCTCACTGGGCACTGCAGCCTGAGATATCATCTCAACAAAATGAGTGTGTCCGGAGACGGAATTGTTGGTTCTGTTTGGAGGACGAGGAAACCTCTGAACACATTCTCTGTGAATATCCGGCTCTCCATTGGTTGAGACGACGTATCTTCGACGGGGATATACGTTTACATGTGGAGCTACGAAATTTTGCCACTAAAGACTTGTTCGCATTTACTAGGGAGGTCACTCGTCTTTTAGTTTAATGCAGCCCCTTTTTAATACAAAAGATCTTTTAGGTCGCAGTGTCAGCCAATAGGGAAGCGTATGATTAAAAAAATATATATAATACATCCTTTGTTACTCTTTCTTATAATATCTTAACAAAGAATCTTTAATAAGAATGATAATATAATTTGCACTATGAAACCACATTCGACAATCAAAAATCCTTTAATGAAACGAATCCGCCATTCTCCTGGTAAGCCTTTACAAACCTTTTTATAAGTTTCTGCATGTTTGTTTGGATATTATTGTTATGATTTGTTGACGTTTTCGGTTCAAATTAATGTATATCACTATTTACTTAGACGCGCACTTTAACTATTTATCTGCACGCTAATCCACAAACAAAAATATACACACATTCAAAAATAATTTCCCACAAAAATTGTTTTACTTTTCTTATTCAACATATTGGATTGACACATTCGACATTGTTTATAGCAAGTTATCCCCGTTTCTCCTTATTATATTGGTACTCCTCCTGCTTCATAGAAACTTTGTTTATTTGCTTAAACTTTATTTTTTCCAAACAAATAATAAAATACACTTTAAAATGCTTACCCATTTTTTTTCTTATTTTTTTTTTACAACATATTAGGCGTGATGCATGGTCCAAATCGAAGAAGAACCACAGACAGGCCAAACATCCGACGAGATAACTACCATCCAGACGATACAATCAATCCATCTTCTACCCAGTATTCTCCAGTTTATCCGTCTTCGTCACAGTCATCCTACGGAAGTATAGATTCTGAAACAAATTTAACCCCACCACCCCAAAAATATACCCGTATCAACTATGATTAACACTCACATAAAGATCATACAAGGAGAGAGAGCAAGAAAAGTGCATACAAAAAAAAAAAAAAAACAAGTTCAATCAGGAAAGCATAAGAATGAAGTAAATATTAATAGTTTTAAACATAAAACCAGTATGTAAAATTATTTAAACAAATTAAAGAAAATACTGTACTTGCAACACACAATGTTACTCCCTGAAGATATAATGAAAACGTGGAAAAGACAAAAAAGAGTGTATATGATAAATTTTGTGTGTGTATCTTCATGTTAAGTTAACATAATAATAGCAAAAAACGATACCTAAATTATAAACAAAGTACGTTCTCCTTTGTTCCTTAAATTTGATTATCGCCCATTCAATTCAGATCTTTACAGTTCATCCCATTCCTACAAGTATATAACTTATTTAGTAAAAAAAAACCTTAATGGTTTCGTTTCGTATTTCTCTGCGATATTGTTATTTCAATATAGTTTAAGGCATTTAAGTATATTTGTATTTATTTTCTTAAACGGGAAATATGAATTTTCAATTATGATTTGTAGTTTTTGTTTTTATTATGTGACAGTCTATTTAAAACAGCGCTCTTGGAGGAACGATTTCCAATGGATTACAATTTAGAAGGCTGAAGCCACAAGTTTCGGCTCAATCTGAAATGGGGTTTGATTGTTTATTGGTTTTTAATGAACATGCCAACATTTGACTACGCGTCTACGACTATACATGCAATTCAATCTGATTCTTTCTATTTCTCCAATTTATTATACATTTGCCAATAATTCGCTGAACGGAGTGAGAAGGGAGAGAGAGTGGGAGATTTGGCGCTAGTCATGAATATTAGAGTTGAAATGGTTTTTGTGTGATAACACATTTGCAGTTAGGCACACACGTGGTAGCAATCACAAGATACGGTTGTCCATTCAACAATTCAAATGTAAATCTTAAAATTTATTTAATTATTGGTATTTGCGTTTCCCCAATAGTGAACAGGTCAGCAATCCAAATGAAAGTTATTTAGTATTGCTTCCATCCGAAAGGTATCTCAGGTCACGACGGGGCCACCGCCCACCACTTGCGAAAGTCTGTTTGTCTGTTTGTTTGTTTGTCATTCAACAATATCAATTATCATGAGAATCTTCTCATAGCCGTTCAAGGTCGGCGTAAAGTTGTATGCCCCTTCGATACGCAAATTGTTGGAGAAGCTAGGTTTTAGGCCCAGTATTGGCCGTAAATGCCTAATATCTATTTTGTTTTAAATCAGTTGTTTATTATATTATATCGAGCGGCTTATAGTCGCGAAAACATTTTTAAACAAATAAATATACATTAGCTTACTTTTTGGCAGTGTTGATTTGTTGTTTATGTTACAACATTTAGTTGCAATGCTTCCAAGGATGACCATCATGTTTCATAGCTTGTGCCTTACATCGACACTATTCTTAAGCTGGTTCCGATTAATTTCTTTTTCTTCTTTTTTTTTAACGGCGAGGTTATGATCTGGATTATGATGGGATCATAAGCAGTTCGAAGGTTCGTCCTCAAAAAATATTGGTAGGCTTCCCGGGTTTGGATCACTTCAGTAATGAAGTTGCATTAATGTGACCCAGGATTTTCTAAGGTTTTTTTTTTACGATTTCGACACGTGCTGTTGTCTTATTGATTGTTGTTTGATCTTTCTTTTACGACAACGTGATCTCCAGTCGTGTCAACCCACGACCTCTAATGCACACATGGTGGACCTTAAGATGGTTTTAAAAGCTCAGCTGAATGTTAAAAGCGCCTAGTCTTGATTACGCTTCGTTCGTTCAATGCAAGATTCCACAATTTTGATGCTGCTGTCGCATTAGAGGATCAAAGCCTTACTTTTAAATTTGAAAGGCATGTATGGTAAGGCGGATATAATTGTTTTTGCTCCAGATAGGCTTTTTTCCACATTAAATAACAAGAACAAAAATCTTGATCCATATTTGAGCATTCAGCGTAGGACTTTGTACACTTTCTAATTCACTCGCAATTCAATTAAGGTCATTCTGATTTTTATATACCAGTGAGACAGAAATGCACTCGCTTTCTGTTTTATTGTCATACGACTAGCAACAATAGCAATGAGAGTTGCATTTACATTTTAAAAACGAACATAGCGTCCTCAGGTGTCGCTTAAAGGTATCATCGTGGCGTTTTATTGAAGCAATTCTGAAAGAGGAAGTGAAGCTTATGAAAACATTTTTTAGTTTAATCATTAAGTGTCGCTAAATGTTAATTCAATTTGTCCAGCGTTTCAATGGAAGATTGGATATAAGTTGAGAAACACATATATGTAAACACATATGATTTTTTTTTTACTTGACGTTTACTCGATTTTCAAAATATATTTTAAAATTGCTATTTATTGTTGAACATGAAAATCGTCCACACAACCTGCATATTGCCTTGCTTATGTGTTTGTTTTCAGATCTCACAATACATAATTCATATTGCAGCACATTCAGATTACTCTGAAGCTTAGGAAGCTTGTTTTTATTTCAAGACTTATACCGCAGAATGCCAGCCCGCTTGGGGAATATGCTCTTTAAATTTACCAATCACTTGTTGGATTCCATTAACGCAAGAGTGCGTATACCTAAGCCATTGAAGAATAATAAATGTATGTTGTTCAGGATCCGCTTCTCTAACTTCCGAACGAGACATTGTTATTTTATCTTTAAAGAACATTGTGCACGCGCAAGCAGAACTTGCTAAATTTATTTATCCACTTTCTCAAACGGTGCTTTAAGCAGATTTCGTTATTTCCTTGGCTTCCTTGTCATTTGTTCCTTTTAATGATCTCTATAATTCGAAACCATTGTGAACCATATTTTTCTACTTAAAATCAAACACGAAAATCAAAAATGTTTTAGCTAGATTAAATAAATAGGCGAGGTCGTCATTGTCGTCTGAATGTGCATTGTTTGTATTCATAGACAAAAATTCAAGTTAAACTTACCAAGCTTAGCGGTATTTAGTACGTTCGTAAACGTCAACAATTTGCAGCAGCGAAAAGCAGACAAAAATATTTCGCTTTGCAGGCACAACACAGACACCCGGTTGAACTTTCGCAGATAGCTGTGATTTTCACTTCCCTGTCATGACGTTTGCGAACACAAATTAATTAGAATGACTGCTGGTTGCTGCAGAATGAAGTCACAAAGCAGGCATGCGGTTGGACTTTCACAGATAACTGCATTTATGAACTCGAGAGTAAATAAGGACTGCTGCATATAAATAAGTAAGTAATTATCGTGTCGATATTCCGTCTATTCGTAATTTAAAACATGTCAATACGAGATACATATTTCAAGAACAAATAAAGTTGAAATCCAGACAATTTGTATTCTTTCTGCCTTGAACGTTTGGTTTTTATTCAAAAGGAGCATTCTTCTTGATTCCCTTCTGCCTCGAAATATATAATCGTGCTAATTTTAGTACATAGTCCATTGTAAATCCAGCAATAGACACATTGACATTTATCCATTTCAACAGACTGCTAATTCAACTGAAAACTACAAATATCAAAACTGCTCGTCATTACACAAGTCAAACAAAAACCGTGAATAAAAACTATTTTTGACAAATTGCTATAGGAATTATTAAAAGAAATCATTTCCACGAATGTCAGTAAGAAAACAAAGAAACAATATTTTTTTTAATTTAAATCATGTTCATTATATAAAAATATTTATTACTAATTTCTTGGAATGTATACTGAGAATATTTATGCTCACCGTATTGTAGCTTATTCTAAAAACAAAACAAACGCAATTAGAAGGTAAGAATGGTGTTTCAAATGAATGTTCGTTTATGATGATAACGACTTTCAAAATAAACTAGATGTGGCCTTTTACAAATAAAAATATTGAACTCATTGATTTTTTAAGAATAACGCAAATGTGAATTAAAATAATAAAACGAATGCAATGAAACTTAACACTGAAGCTTAAATAATGATGAAACTAGATCTATGTAACAAAGTAATATTACAGGTGAGAGGAGAGTAATATTGTGTATTTAATGAAAAAGATGTGGGCGATAAAATGTATTTTGTATCATTATTAATTAATCAAATGAACTGCATAGCACAATGAATGTGTAATAATTTTAACTTTTCGTAATTTGATGGCTTTGTAATAAAACTAAGTGCTCTCTACCCTGTTAGTTTAACAGCTGTATACATAGGTTTATTCGCCACATTTCAGTTGCATCATGGGAAAACTGAGCCCACTTTTATTTTGTTTTGAATGAAACAAAACTCAACATCTACCTTAACCAAATAGAACAGTGTTTAGCTGCCTACAGTTACGCTTTTCATTTTTTTTTTAAAGTGCGCTATCGCGAACCAAAGCGAATATTCCAAAAATTATGTGGCCATCGAAACGACAATAGATATCTTTCTTTGCCCTAATATTAATAATTATCAAATTATCGGAAAACATTTTTTGCTTTTTACAGTGTTTCCTTAATTTTAAAATGGCTTATTTGACAAGACTCGTACTTTCTGCGTCAATACAATACTTCCAGGGCCGAAAACTTGCATAAATATTGTGCATGCAAATTTTAAGGTCAATGTCGATAGCTCCGGTGTAATCGCTTCTGACTTCTGTTTCTTGTTATTCAATATCTTTACCAAGTTGTCTGCCCAATATTGTTTTAAAGGTTCTTTGAGTTCTAACTACATAGTGGTACTGTAAAAAAACTGTACCACAAGCCAAAGCCTGTAGTCATTTTAACAACTCTTGATATTAAAACTTCCCATCATTGCTCTTCTCTTCATACAATCACAAAAAAACCAAATCCCAACATATGTGAACGTGAAGTTGAAAATCACTTTTATAAACTATACTCCTTTTTTAAGACAAAAACAAGAAAGTTACTCTTTTGCTCACTACAAATTATATACAATCAAACCAGCAACCAAAAAAAAAAATGTTTACATGAAAAAATCTAGTGGGCTAAAAAAAATAAATATAAATGTTTTTAATTTTTACATAAAAACAAAAATATATACAATATTAAATAGAAAGAAAAAAATATATATATATATACACACATTCATATATATAAAGTACCTAAACAACAAAAAATTATATTATTTTTTTTTTCGAACTAAAATTCATTCCGAAAACATAAATAAAACTAAAAGCATTTTTAAATTAATTAAATTGAGTATGGGCGTAAGTGTAAATTAAGAATATATTATATATATATGTACATATATATAAAAAGTAATAGCAAACTATTATATGTGTAGATAGATAGATGTCTAAATATGGCTAGGTAGTTCATTATTAGTTTGCGTATTTTTTTAAATGTTTGTTTTTTTACAAGTTTTTGTATTACAATTAAGTATTCGTGACAACAGAAAAATTAAAAAATAAACAAACTTTAGTAATTTTTTTTTATACAATTTGGTGTGATATATTTATAAAGAAAATTGTAATACAAAACCCTCTTTTTGCATTATTTTATAAAAACAATCTGTCAAGGGTTTCTATAAGGTTGATGATTAGTTAAATTTCTTATAAAAATGTTAACAGACTTTTTAAAATCATTTATTTTATACTGAAAAATTCAATTTAAAATAATAAACAGAAAGTGACAACTGTATATTTTGTGAATTTAGAACAAAATTTGGAGAAATTCATTTTACATGGAAAGTTATGAAACTTCTATTTAACAGTCGATGTGACTGTGGATTAGATAATAATAAAGTTAATGTTTTCTGTTTTGTTGGTAAAAGTTATTTTTGTTGTTTTTTATCTAGTTTATTCTTTTTACACACTTAATTTTTAAAATGCGGCCTATAACGCTATAAAGTGCCGAAACTTACTTATTTTGCTTTAAAACGGTTGCAAATTGCATTCCTCTGCAGATGAGAACAAACTCGAAAGCGTCTCTTTTTGGTAGAGAAATGTTCTATTGGTTTCCTCTATTCGGTGAACTGTGCATTAATGATCCTAGTTAGAAGTCTGAATGTCGAATATCTAGAATGAAATCTTTTTAAGTCGAAAAATGATTGCCTGGGCCAATTCCCGTAAAAAACGATGTTGATCGATCGTTGTATCATACCATAGAGATAGACGGAGACTGCTAAGATCTAAACGATATCGTTTGATCGTTTTAATATTACCTGATGTGGGCCCTGGCGATTCCTCGCAGGAATTTACTGCGAATAGCAATGCAGCGCCCTCCGATAAAACACCGCTTATCGTAAGAGATGGCAAAGTATATAAATTACATTTATAGGCAAATGAGGCGAACCCCATAGGCGGACCTGTAGGAATGTAGTTAAGTGGGAGGGTTATGATCCCATTAATCCTGATCATAGCCTAACCGTAGGTTGACTGGAAACCACCGACATTAAAACTACATTACAAAAAATTAACCTTGTAAATATGTGCACACTCCCCTTCCGAAGAGGAACCTGTCTGGAATGCGATGTCCCTTTTTTACTCTGTTTTTAGTTTTGTTCCTTGTTGAACCGCTCAAACTCGATAGAACATTTTCTGCCGTTTCTTAATGCAGGCCTCAGAACCATTGCCTACAAAACCGGTTTTATGGACAGTTATAGCCGTAAGTAAAATGAATTTTACTGGACCACAAAAGTAAATCAATTTGTTTTTTGATTTTAGCTTTGGGTATTGGTGTTTTCATAAACGTCGAAAATCTGCGCTAGTGCAATCGTCTTTCTTCTTTGTTGCATTATTAAAATGCATGGTATTAAAAGGCCCATAAAGGGCCCAGAACCTAGCTTCTCCAACCACTTTCATGCGAAGTGGAGGGGACCTACAGTTTTACGCCGAATCCGAACGGCAATTGATACTCTTGGATGTTTGTCAGACGTTCGCAAGAGGTGGGGCAGTGGAAAAAACTCTAGATGTTACTTGGTCCCGGCGGGAATTGAACCGGGGACCTTTCGATTAGCAAGCCGACACACTAAGCATTGAGCCACTGCGCCCATTGTTGTTGCATTATTGAACACACTTATTCTGCAGAACGTGAGCAGGCCTGCTTAAGTACAATTTTAAGTAGTCACAGAATGTTCATAAACGTACGATTTTTTGATATCCCAGACATCAAAGGAGAAGAATGTATCAACTTTTTTCATTTCATATAGCATCGTCTTCCACAAAGAAATCTTTTTCTTTTTCCCAGAGTTGAATTCTTTTTCCATCAGAATTCTTTTTTGAATTAATAGCTTAGTTTTCGCCATATTCCACGCCGCAGCTTCTACTTCACTTAAAAAAAATTAGAATTTGCTTGTAAATAAAAAATTATTAAAATATTGCCAATAAAAGTTACATTTTTCGCACTTTACATTTTTGTTTTTAACCGCCCGCTCTTTCTGCAGTCAAAAAAATATGGATGCACAATCTGCCTTACGCTGATGACTCCTATGACGTTTATGAACATATCTTCTGCAATTCATCTAAGTCAGTTCGATCAAAAATCTGACTTTATGAACACGTCTAACGCAGGTCTTAGTTAGGCAGACGTTTATGAAAACACCCTGTAACTGGGGCCTTAGGTGTGTTCCCTTAGATACTTCTTTACGTAACATTAAGCTACTCAAAGCTGCTACAAACTGCTTTAAGCTGATCCCTAATACACAAATTCACTTCCCCTCAATTGTAAATACTACAAATTCCTGCCCAATAAATTTCTTTGGGCATGTTGTAAAAAAGCTGTCAACAGTACTTAAAATGACAGTTGATGTTTCAGTTTATTATTGTTTCTTTCATGTAAGACTTTCTTGCTGAACCAACAAATAACTACTAAATTTAACATTTTTCCCTTAATTATTTTCAATCAAACATTCAAATTATTCTTGATTTCACAAATTGTTTTATTCTTCATTTTATGTGTCTGCTGTCATGTAGCTTGGTTACTACTACATCTTAACACAAAAACGTTCCCTTACTTTTTCAGAACTTCTTTAATCTCTTAGAGAATTTATCCCCACTACGAGACGTGAGTCCCGACTTACGATTTTGCCGTAAGAATACTTACGACATACCATTATAAGTTACGAGAGCAACGACATGCAAAAGTTGCCATCCTAAATGCAAATAAAGTACAATTTTGCACCATTTTGAACCGTATCCACATTCACGTTTTATGACAAATGCCAGAAAAAAGATACATATAAAGTGAAATGATCAAAGATTTGTTACAAATTCGTTTAATGCAATAACCATTATTGTTGAAATAATGACGAAAAATTCGATAATCATATTCCGAGAAGTCAAATTAGACGTGCGTCTGTTTCATTAAGCACTTCAATCGGCGTGTACGGTTATATGATAACAAAACAGTGCAATATCATTAGACATTTTGTTTTTGATATTTTTAAATTCAAGCAAGCGAATTTGTTTCCTTTTGATTTTACTTCACTTGCTTAACATTTTTGGGTAACAACAGCTGAAATAGTGTAGTTAGGCCAACGATACCTGCGACCGATCTCGTTACTTGGAATTGCTTTTTATCAGTAACGATAGTCAGGCAATGAAATTCGTTATTTGTAATCATGGCCCTGATTATCTTAGTTTCCCCATACATAACTAAAACAAACTTATCCGGAAATTTGTTAGCTGTAAATGTTTACCTACCTTCGTTTTGCAAATCAAAATGAATTTGTTGTTAAAAATAAAACGAGAACAATAAATGGATAAATTGTCAACTGTTTTAAAAATAAGATAAAACATAAGAATAGAAGGATATATCGTATTGTCAATAGAATTTTATTCTATCTATTTAGCCGAAATTGTCGCAGTTTTTTCATACAATGTTTGAGACAGCGCTGTTAGACACAAAATTTTCCCAATTTGTAGTGCGGGCACTTTTCGTAGTTTGGAATATATATAATTTTGTTCGCACCGCACACGTGGAAAGTACCGATCCAGTGTTCGTACCGGCCCCAGTTATAGCAATATGTAAAAGTATAACAGTAAACACATTGAAACGAACACGTCATGAACGATTTGTATCATTTCTGTGAATTGACTGAAAAGTTGAACAGAAAAAGATTCGTGTACGGAAAATAAATGAATTCGTTTTCTTGCCAATTTTTTGTTCAATTTTTCAATTATTTGTATCATATTAGTTTAATAATTCGTAAGCAACATTTTAAGACAAAGATTATGTGTGTCGATCTATTCATTTTAAGTGGACCCAAAACGCATATCAGTCTTTTAGGTTTTCGAGTTCTAAGTCGGGAAGGAAACATTTTCACTGAGTTAATTAGTAATCACAGACTTGACAAAATAACAACGTTATAACGACTATAATCATAAAGCAGGACTGGCCAGGTTGAGGTTAAATAGAGCATGCATTTTGTCCTTCGAGTGAGGAATTTTTAACCCATTTGTTTTGCTAAAAGGATGTAGCAACGGTTTCCTAAGGTAATTCTACGTCGGATCTCCACTAAGGTATCATTCGTGGCGTTGATTATTACTCCAAGGTAGATAAACTCTTCAACTATCTCTAAGATATTGCTATCAATAGTGACGTTTTTTCACAGGCGATGGGCAGATGTTTGTTTGTTGATAGCATGTACTTGTTCTTGTCCTCAATAACTTTAATCGCCGTAAAAGATTCTAATACGGCACGCTGAGAAGGGCCGATGATGTTGATAATTTTCGCTTACCCCAGTGGCTAGACGGATCTAATGAGGATGGTGCCTACTGTGTTATTCCTGCCCTGCCTACTGTTTTCTCCAGAACAAGATGAACGTGAAAGCACATCCTTGCCAAAAACCGGTGCAAGTTTGGAATAATTCGGAAGAGCTGGATCAGTTTTTCCGAAATAACATTTATTCCTTCATCTTCTTATAGAGTTGCTGACGGTGTATCAATCATAGGCGGCTTTAGAGTCAATGAAAAGATAGTGAGACTCGACTTGAAATTCGTTGGTCTTTTAAAGGATTTGCATCAGTGTTAAAATTTGACCCGACACATTGGTACGCGCCGATTAGTGTGTTGTAGAACAGACTACGTTGAAAAGGAGCAGTTCGTCACACTTGGGTACCATCCAACGCCAAGGATTCTATAAAAAAACTCAGCTCTCTCCAGATGGTCGAACCGCCAACCCAATCAACCATGTGCTAATCCATACGAGACACGCTACACGCATGTTTCATCTTAAATGTGCACATATTCCTAGTGACAAACATCGACTTTGACCACTTTCCTGCTCAAATAATTTCAAAGCTCGATTTTCCAACGAGAAAAATCTCAATCCGTGAGCGAGTAATAGCCATTCATACCTTATCGAATATTTCGCGATAGTATTCGAAACCTTCATCTTTCCTATTATTTGATTTTTTGTTCGTTCCAGGTCAACAAATTGTTCGAAAAATAATAATAACATTAATCAAATGAAACAGTAAAAAAGACTACTACCGATTTGCAACAATTTCGATGCTGTATATTAACAAAGAAATAAAAATAACATAAGTCTAATGAATCGGTAAAAAATGACCGTACATTTGCAACAATTTCTATGCTATATAACGTAATTTTATACCCCAAACCCACCACAGCACTCAGCAAACACACCCTTCCATCTCCCCACAAAAACAAAATCAGGAACTTTATGAAACGTCAAACACAGGTTTTAGCTGTAACAAATAATGTTATTTGTAAATTTTACAGGAAAGCAGATACAAATTCAGGGAAAGCAAATTGATACAGGAATAAACGTCGGTGTACTAATTTCTATCATATGAAATTCACCAGAACAAACTTGTCATATTTGATAATCACTTGCAATTTGACAGACCTAATAAAATTCAACGGGTGTTAACTTCACTTTTATTGTTTCAAATATACATATATTCACCGATAGAACATTTTGAGCAAGGATTAGGCACCGCCCATTTGCAGTTTGTAGGGGACGTTGGATGTGGAAGTTGACTATATAGTATGAATAGGCAAATCTGTGACACACGCATACCATATGCCAGAACTGGAAATTGACGTTTCCACACACCATGTTTTGGCGAATATCAGAATTATTGGCAGTGTATGGAAACGCCAAATAATGTATTTTCGGGTTTACAGTCAGCGATTAATATGTTCCATACCCGCTGACTTCGAATCGCGAGCGCACATAAGAATGACGAAAAACTGTTTGGTCGTGTTCGCATCACGCCCAACGGCCAACAGTGTTTAACATTTTTAAATTTGCCGACGACGAGTGGAAACCCTCGTCGAAACGATTAGTGGACAATATTCACCTAATTATGAAACTGCTCTCGACAATTATCCATGGTTGCAATCGTCGCAACAATTGTCTGTGGGAACTGAGGAAACGATTAAATGCAGCAGCGGTCAATGTTACTGGCATTTGAATAAATCTATTCAAATGACGTATCAATGCCATATGGCATATGCATACATTTGGATGTATACGACACACACAACTACTATCTGCTTCGGTCCCCTTTCCATGGATGAGCTATTAATGGTCAGGCAATATGTAACGAGCACTGATAAAAGACAAAGAAACTAATGAATCAAGTTTTCAAAAAATTGCATCGAATTCCCTTTTTACCGTGGCTATGGGTGTCGCAATGCACACCAAATAAAGAACGTAGAGAAATGTTACTTTCGACAACCGAAAACAAAATCCACATAGTCCTAAGTAATTGTTTTGCCGTTTTGGCATACGGTAGCTGCGTTGGGAGGTCAAATCGACGAACTTCCGATCCTTCCTCCTTTTTCTGAAATCGTGAAACAAGTTATTGCCCCCAAAAATAATATTCATTTCAACATATAAAAATATATATAGGTATACAAAATTAAAAAATAAAATAAAACAGAAATCAATTATTAAAATTAAACGCAGGAAGAAAAAATTAAATTCGAATGATGAAGAAATTAAATGTTTTAACACCGCAAGTCTGCTAAATGTGCGGGTTCAGCTAGTACATAGTTATTACTAACACTAATAAACGCTCCTTGAAACCGGTCCTTAAGTTTGTAAGAGTGTTAGAACGCCTGCTTTGAATTGAAAACGCTCTTTGCCAATAACACAAGAGGTGCGAACTCTTGTCTGAACCAAAAAAAAAAAAAAATACAAAACGTTAGACCATCATTCCGAAAAGATTTAAGAGGAAATAAACATGGAATAAAAAACGTGCTGGGCAAATTTGTTTCAAATATCCCATGTCTTTTTCACTTTTTCCCTTTAAAGCATGTTGCCATATATAAAAAAATTGGAATGAAAAGTAAAATGTCAATGTCTTACTGAATAAATACATATTACAGAAGCAATGCCTTTGGGAAAAATAGTATACCTTTTTATTGAACTTCTATCCCCATTAAACAAAAATTAAAATGTTTAGTATCCGTGTAATCTTTTCTTTTTACCCTTCACTAAGAGTACGAAACCTTAACATATCTATACCCTTACTATATAATATGTATGTAAAATGTCCAGCAATGTAAAATTTCCACCATGACATAATAATAGATTGATACATATTAGATTTATTTAGTCCATTAATTTGGTATATCAAAAAAAAATTTAAATAATTCTAAAATAAATATATTACATATGTACATACTTTTAAAATCTAAAAATAACCAATTGAAAAACAAACGAAGTGATTCAAAATCGGGAGGTCCATCGTTATTTTCTGTGGTCGAACCCCACGCTTGTGGGGTTAAGTGGGCTATGATCCCTTTAAGGAAGAAGAAGAAGACTCTGAGAATAAAATGATATTAATAAATATTATTTATTATTTTTTTGTATTGTATAGTATTTATAATTTTTCAAAATAGGTTTTCTCTATAGTTAGTCTCTTTAACATGTAAAATTTAAATTCAACGCCTTACGTATGCAGTTAAAAATATATCATACGTTTTACTTACGAATTATAAGAAATCGAATAAAGAAGAAAATTAATTTAAAGAGAGCCGGAAAACTGAAAAGAATTCAAATAAAACAAAATGCCATTTAGACGTAAATGCAGATATAAAAAATAAATACGGCAAGAATATATTTTGTCTATGACTATTCTTTGTAGATATATACAAACATATGTTTGCTATTGTAATATAATATTTGTTTTTGATTTTCTATATTGTATGTTTTAAAAGATTTATTATTGTACGAATAAATGCTTTGTATTTATATATGTATAAGAAAAAAATAAAATAAAAAATATTTTCGTTAAAAATGTGAATTATTTGTATGTTTTTAGTTGAATTATTTATGTTTCCATACCAAAACTCAAATCATTTGAAAAAGCCAAACATTATTAGACCGTGTTTTTATTAGATGAAAGGAGCATACCTCGCTTTTTTATACCCTATTCTAGGGGTATATTAATTTTGACGCATAGTTTGTAACGTACCTTAATATTGCCCGTAGACCCCTAAAAGTTACTATATTTATGATCAGCATCGATAGTAATGTCGATCTAGCCATGTCCGTCCGTCCGTCCGTCGGCAAAAATTAGGCCTTTAAACTGGTCCTAGAGAGCTGAAATTTTAACCATATACTCTCTAGGGTCCCGAAATAATCAAGTTTACGAATTTTTGAAATCTTCCCACAGACACGCCCACAAACTCAAAAAAACAAAATTTTGAAAAAAATCGAATTTTGAGCTAGAAAGCTGAAACTTTTTATATATGACTCCTAAAACTGCTCGGGATAAAATTTTTTTAAAATCCGCCCACTGACACGCCCACAAATAAATATACTCTCTAGGGGCCCTTTATGCTCATGTGTTAATTTTTTTTAAATCCGCCTACTGACAATAAAACAATTTTATTGAAACACCCAAGTTTGAGCTAGGGAGCGTTTTTTTTTGATAAAATCCTTTAAATGTTATATAACAGAATATGTAAAGCGTTCTTAACAATTCAACCATACTTAGACTTTTGTCACGCCCACTTATGAGGGATAGGAATAAGAATAGGGTATCCAACAGTTCGCCCAAGCGGACTGTAGCCCGTCCTTATGTTTTCATTGGTCTTTATGACTACAATCCATTATCAAACAAAATAAAACAGGTTTGGGAGTCAAATTCAATCCATATACTGTATCTGCTTGGAAAATGTTTGAAGGCCGAAAGCGTACAATACCAATTTTATGTAAATATGGCAATATGTAAACTCGGTTCAAGGTTTCAAATTGAAAATTCAGCTGTTTAAGTGTTCAATGATCCATACTGTTTTATTGTGGTAGTCAGATCTATCCAGATCATAAATCATAATAAAACACGGCTATTATGACTTATGTGATCTGTGTTTGTTTTGTACTCGATCCACGATTGAGACCTTTGTGGAGATCCCACGAAGAACTACTATAGGAAAGTGTTTCTACTTCGGTTTTGCAAACAAATGGGTTCAAAACTCCAAATCCGGAAGACCAAGTGTAAGCTCTACGAAAAACTGATATTGCCAGTTCTGCTTAATGGCGCCAAATGGCTAGACGAGAAGCATGAAAGGAGAGATAATATTAGGCTCTTTCGAAAGTAAAATACTTAGTCCTGTGTGCGATGTGGGCGAATTTAGGAGAAGATACTACCGCTAACTCTATAAGCTGTACCCAGACGTGGATGTTGTCCACAAAGCTAAATCACGTCGACTACATTGGCTCGGCTTCATTAAACGAATTGATAATAATGCCACAGCGAAGAGGATCTCAAATCCCTCAAAACGACAACTAAGACCGAACCTGTATGGACACAATGGACTCAAAGTGATGGTCAAAGTGAGCCGTGACACCTGTCACAAGGGCGTCCATTTACCTGACCTAAGACCGAACCTCCGTTTTAAAGACCAACAACTGGAACCAGTATGCCCGTGAGTAGCGACTCTCCACGGGTCGGGAGCGCGTTAGGTAAGTAATACGTACAAATAATAAGTAAGTACAAAGTAATGTAAGTACAAAGTTTCTCGGTATCACTTAAGACACTTTGGTGTCTTGTATGGTTGGCGGCTGTTTCACATGATGAACAGTTGATCTACTAGTTTCAACTCCAGCCCTCAAATCCAGCCGGGGCCAAATAAGATTCAGAGTTTTTTCACTGGCCCATCTCTTAGGTTAGGTTAGATTAGGTTGTAGTGGCAGTCGGCTGAGGCCGACACACTTAGGCCAATGACAGGCCCATTGTGATACCACACGGATGTATCATCCTCCTACTCGTTGAACCAGTTGGAGCTTTTGATGAAGCTTGACAGACTTTTTATGTCGGTGTTAATGAGATCGTTAAGATCATTGTAAAAGAAGGATTCTAAATGGAGTTTACGTCTTTGAGAGAGAGCAGGGCACGTGCAGAGAAGGTGGAGAATCGTCTCCTCCTCTTCCTCGTCCATACAGCTTCTGCAGAAGTCATTTGTGTGGACGCCAAGCCTTGTTGCATGTCTGCCTATGAGACAGTGTCCGGTGATCACACCAATTATAGCACCAATGTGAAGTCTGTTTAGAGATATCAAACACTTAGAGCGTTTCAGATCCAGCTCTGGCCAAATCTGCTTTGCCACTTGTTAACCTAAGGTTACAATTCTCAATGGTCTGTCTCCTAAACATGAGTTTGCATGTAGCGATTGGGATGCCTGCCTAGTGAACCTTTATCAGGTAAAAGGGGCAGTGTGGTTCCTTTTCTGGCGAGTTCATCCGCCCTACATTTCCCAGCACAGGTGGATGTTAAAATGCTTCGCCATCTCCAATAGAGATGATCGACAGTCACGGACTACGATAGAGTTTGTGGACCCAGAATCCAGGGATTTTAATGCAGCTTGACTATCTGAGAAGATCCAGATGTCCATAACGGATATCACGTTCTTCTTCAGCCACGACAGGACTTCTTTATTAGCCAAGATTTCTGCCTGGAACACACTGCAGTGATCCGGGAGTCGAAAGGAGAGGCTGAGATTCAGCCTGTCAGAGAACACACCACCTCCTACCCCCTCGTCGGTTTTGGATCCATCGGTATAAAAATGGTCGATTTATTTTCGACGGTTGGCCCTTACCAGAATGTTCTGGGAGGGATCTTGACCTTGAAGTTTTTGGCAAAAAGGGTCTGAGTGGTGGTGAAGTCTATGTTACTGGGGAGGATTCTAAATTTTTTCAGAATAGATGCGTGGCCGATTTCATTCTCGGACCATTGGAACGTCGTTTTGAGGCGGATGGCCGCACTAGCAGTCACTTGCTTGCTAAAGATGTCCAGGGGTGTCATTTGAAACAGAATGTCCATTGCAGCCGAGGGGGTAGTGCGCAGTGCACCACTCATGCAGAGAAAAGCTGTTCGTTGGACTTTGCCTAGCTTATCGCGATTTATTGCTTTATCTAGGGCAGTCCACCAAACAACCACCCCGTACATAAGTATCGGTCTTATTACCGAGATGTATAGCCAGTTGGTGATGCGGGGTTGGAGCCCCCATTTATTACCAATTGCTTTTTTGCAGGAGAAGAGTGCTGCTGTAGCTTTACGAACTCCTTCCTGGATGTTAGGTTTCCAGCTAAGCTTTCTATCCAGAATGAGACCCAAGTATTTTGCCTCGTCCGAAAACTAGACTTGTGCCCCTGATAGAGGAGGATCAATGTATGGAATTTTATGTTTCCTAGTGAATAGAACAAGTTCGGTTTTGTGGGGGTTAACACCCAACCCACAACGATCTGCCCATGTAGTTAGCTTGTTGAGAGCGTTTTGGAGAAGTTCTTTCAGGGTGATTAGGTGCTTCCCTGAGGCGGCAATTGCAACGTCATCTGCATAGGCAATCACCCTGCAGCCTTCCTTTTCTAGGCACATCAGCAGCTTGTTCACCACTAAGTTCCAAAGGAGGGGAGATAGGACTCCACCTTGTGGCGTACCTCTACTGACAGATCTTCTGGCCGATGTCATACCCAGTTTCGAGTTTATAATCCGACTTGTGAGAAGTAGATTAATAAGCTCAGCAAGTGAGTCATCTACCTTTAGATCTGACAGTGCATTTGCGATCGCGGATGTATTGACGTTGTTAAAAGCACCCTCAATGTCCAGGAATGCAATCATAGTGTACTCTTTATGGTGAAGGGAGTATTCGATTGAATGTACTAACGTATGTAAGGCTGTTTTAACAGATTTGCCTTTGCAATATGCATGTTGAGCCGTAGACAGAAGTCTTGTATCAATGTTAGTACGTAGATGGATATCAATCAGCCTTTCTAATGTTATTAGAAGGAATGACGATAGGCTTATGGGTCTGAGATCCTAAGGATTTACATGGGAACATTTACCGGCTTTGGGTATGAAAACTACTTTTACTTCTCTCCATGACAGCGGAAAGTACGCCATTTCTATGCAGCTTTTCAGGATGCCCCACTTCTTGCGAACGTCTGACAAACATCCAAGAGTATCAATTGTCATGAGAAGCTTCTCAAATTTGCCGTTCGGATTCGGCTTAAAATTGTAGGTCCCTTCCACTGCGCACAAAAAAGTGGTTGGAGAAGCTAAGTTTTGGGCCCTGTAATGCCTCATATTTATTTTTTTTTACTTACGGAAAGTCTTGAATTTGAAGCATCTGGCAGTATCACCCGCCCATCCTGACTTGTTATTGATTTGCTTACTCTTCCTTTACAGCTTTTTCCAAAGTTCTCAGAGTCTTTAAGATAGCTATTAACAACAGTTGGTCGTCTGCCAATCTTACCGGCTATAAAATGGATAGATTTGCCTTGATCCTGGTAAGCTCGAATTTGGCCTATTTCCTCCTTGGTTAATGCATTTTTACCTATAGTTGTTGTTTCTCTATAATTATGTTTTGAACTAAGGTCCCCGGTACTCTTAATGCCTTTATATTTGGCTTAAAATATGATAACAGGTAGATTAAGCTAATGTTCGTAATCAACCCAAAAGAAAAAGAAGACTAATTTTATGACCTTATTGAATTTATTTACTTAATCACACTTGTTTTTTGCATCATAAACTAAATATAGGCTGTTTTCATATTGCATTGCAAGTTCCAAGATCCGAGGAAGCCTTCAGGTCAAAGAACCTATCTCAAAGAAAATGGAGCGCGACCAGTTGAGTTGGCACTTTCATTTTCAAATGAGAGATCCTACGAACTCCGTCAAAAAGGAAATATCAATCAACGGTCCTATACAATCACAAAGGAAGCCAGACCTAAAAACTCCTGGATCACAAAAACGCCACTGCACCAGCATTGGATTGGTCTCAGTGACGAAGTGATTCGCAATCGGGAGGAATGCCGATACTTTTTGAAATCAAAGTCTCGATCCCCACAGGCGGACAAGTATTGATGCAGTTAAGTGGGAGTTTGATAGATCATAACCTCGTCGTTAAGCAAAAGAAAAAGAACTAGGTATAGTGCTGTAGATGTACCTACATAGTTCCTGCAGCCTTATTAATGCCTTAGATTTTAGCATGAAAAACGCTTCATTCTTTTTAAAGCTTATATGTGATGCGTTTTATAGTACTTTCACTATTCCAAAGATTCTTACGCCTTATCTCGAGTTGCAATTAGTACAGGAAAATTTTGTAAACAACTGAATAGCTCCACGTATCCCAATGCATATGGAAAACATCAGTTTTTATGTGGATATATTCAGTTTGCGATAATAGATAATACTCAATTAAATATATGAAAATAGAATGCTCTTGGTTGCCCAACACGGCAATCTGTTTCGGCTCACTTAGCAATCAGGCCGCAATAACTAACTTTCAATATCGTGTTTTTATTTACAACCTGATGTTTTGGTATTAAATTTTAGTTTCTTACATTATTCCATGAGCCATTTATGCATTCAGTAGGAGGCAAGATGAAGGTGATTCAGTGCCACTAGGTCTTTAATTTAATTTACGAGAAAATTGTCCAATGTCTTCTGCCAAGGGTCCGATTCAATCAAATTACTCATAAAACACATCACAAATTACTCAAAGTATAGTGTCGCGTCGTGACATGTGGAACTTTCGTGTAAACATTACGCCGCCCCGTTCAGTTAGATGAATAGAATTCTGCAAGATATGAAAATGTAGATCAGAAGCCTATCTAGACGCGGGAATGCTAACAATTGCATAGCGCATGAGACGAAAGCTACTAACGGGATATTCTGAGAATTTCACGAATTCACGGTGAAAGATAGATAAATACAAATAAAAAGAAATTAAATTAAACAAAAGGAACGCCTTCGCCTTGTAGCAGAGATACAAATATCTAGATGCATCATCATTTTGATGAATTTGTGTTCTTAGGCTTTGGTGCCGAAAAGTTGATATGCCAGGAAGAATTTCGGACACAGTTCGCTATGCTTCGGTCGCTGATGATGTTGTTGATGGCGAAAATGAAAATAATTTGAAAAATCGCCAGCAAGATAGTCATTGCAATTTAAGATAATCTCTTTGTCAGAGTGTTGTATGAAAAAAGACTCTTTTTTACAAATGATTCGTTCCTAACGAATTAAAACCTGATTAAGATCCCCGGGACAAGTAGTCACATTGATTCGGTGAGTACTTCTAAATGTATGAAAAATATTTGGATTTGCAAGTTGTTAAGTTTTAGCTGATTAGATTTCACATTGAGTGATCATTGAACGCCCATTTTGTGGAAGCCAGTTCTAGGAAAAGAACTAAGTTATCAACATAGAAATAGTATAAAAACTCTGCAGAACGATAACGTTAGGCAGGTTTAAAATGGTATGATGTTAATAGACCCTGGTATCATAGACCCTGGGAACCAAAATAGCCCTATTACGATCACTGAAAAAAAAAAAAAAAAACGAAAAACAGAAACCTCCCTGCTTTCGAGTAGCCCCTTATACATAGTTTGTATAGCATCTTCTTTTTGTTTTCCTTTATGGCAAGGTTATGATCTGGATAAGTGGGATCACAACTGTCCCATGGTATTGCATCCCTACTGGTCAGTCCGGTGGGGTTGGACCTCAATAAACATCGGCAGGCTTCCAGGTTTCGGATCATTTCTTTATCAATGCCAATCAAATACTGATGTTATTACATTTGTGTCGGAAAGCTCACAGAAAGGCGATCCTATGTCTTGCAAGAACTATCGAGGCATATCCCTGCTTAATGTCGCATATGAGATCCCATCCAACGTACTGTGTGAACGTCTCAAGCCGTTCTGCAATACACTAGTCGGCACTTACCAGTATGGCTTCCGGCCCTTCAGATCAACAATAGACAACATTTTCACACTGAAGCAAATCGTGGAAAAGATCAAGGAATTTCAAGTCGAGACTCACCATCTTTTCATCGACTTTAAAGTAACCTATGATAGCATTCATCGTCACGATCTCTACATGGCGAAGGCCGAATAAAGGATCCCGGCAAAAACTTATTCTGCACAAGTAGATGCGCTATTATGTGGCTTCTTCAATATTGTTCTGGAGAAAAAAGTGTAGGGCAGATGTCAACACGGAAGGCAATATTTTCGAAATACTGGGGTATGCGGACGATATCTACATCATCGGCCGTTTTCAGCGTGGAGTGTTAGAGGCTTTTCCGGCGATTGAAGAACAGTTGAAATTTGTTGGTCTTAAAGTAAATGAAGACAAGACTAAATATGTACATGCTATCAACAAACAAACAAACATCTGTCCAACGTCACTGTTGATAGCAATAACTTCGAGATAGTTCAGGAGTTCACCTACCTTGGAGTAAATGAATTTGTGTTCTTAGGCTTCTTCGACTCCCAGCCCCAGGTTCGAGAAGGCAAGGCAGACCGAACTTCCGTTTTAAAGACCAAGCCATAGCGGGAAATAGTTTGTTCAGCGTATTTCCTGTTTCCTGTAAATGCTCAACGAAATATTGTCCTATTTTTCGAAATATTTCCTTACAGTCGCGGAATATGGATGTATATACATACATATGCACTATATCCACTTCAGCTGGTCGTCAAAAACGACTATCACAAAAGCGACAATCAGCTACCATCTTAGCCGATTACACCCCTGATGTAGATGACAATATCCCAATATTGTTATTAATAGGGTTTGGTATTAGCTCTGCCGGCTATCAAGACAGCATCTGCAGAGGAGATGCAAGACCACGTTTTTCAAGTCGGCTTACAACCATCTCATTTGGCTTCAATATTGCATCGGGTTGAAATCATTTATTCATTCTGATCAAATAATAAGGAACGAAGAGAACCAGCTGAAGTATAAAGATAAGTATTTCTTAAAGTTCGTAATAGTGTGCTCTTTTGAAAGAGAGTTATGTATCTATTCCTTATCAACAGGAGAAACATGAAAAGCAATTCTTTTTACATTATTCATTCAGATGTAAGGACGACCAGTAGTAGGTAAGATCCTCTACCGCATGCGATAGTCTTCCTCATTTGATTATCGACATTAAAATGTCGTATTACATTTATTCATGAACGTAGATGCTCCGTTTTCTACGATTTGTTTTCTTATTTATTTATTTTTTAAACAAAGATGTTGCTCTTTGTTTTCATTTCAAAACTAAAATATTAAACAAGGACAATTTAAAATGAATTAAAATAATAAGAATGCAGTTGTTTAGTGAAACTATGCCAGTTTGGGGTTAATGTAAAAATAGATTTACAATTTAATTTATTTTACGAGTATATTGAAAGAAAACCAAATACATAAATAAATACGCAATTTCCTTTTTTATGTTTAATCGCATTCAATGTGGCGCAATTTTCAATTTATTTGATTTTAAATCATTATTTGCTCTACATTCATATCTGCTCCGGTATGAAAATTAGGTGACTGTTTAATTTAATGTTAAAGTGAAAGTGTCAATAAAAATATTTGCAAGGTAAGTTCAGTTGCTAAACAAGTAAAAAAACAAAACTCAAATTTTTTCAAGTACTAAATACCAAAAGAAATATTCAAAAGTAATCAGCAATCACTATATTAACCTCATTTTCTGCCCCTTGATATCAGTAAAGTCAGTCCTCTTTACAGTGTGGCGGCGCCCCCAAAAAACAGCGCTTCTCCTTAAAGTAATTAAGGGAAGAAATCAATTTTTATTACATTATATTATATTCTTTATATATACATACTAGCTGTACCCGCCCGGCGTTGCCCGTGCTCAAGAGTCTAAATACTCGGTGTTCTCTGCGCCTAACAAAAAGAAATACTTGTCTTTTTTTGATGAGAAACAAAATTGCAAGTCAAACTTGGTGGACCGATTTTGACCAAACTTCACAGAAACATATTCAAGTCATTACCAAAGCTTGCCTGATTTGAGCTCAATCGGTTCCGTGGTTAAAGGGACTGCACATTTTTCTGCGCTTTGCTTAGCCCGATTACGCTACTTCGTTGCTCCGTTAGGGGTAGGTGCTAGTTGCCTGGCAGGCGCCTATGTCACCTGACTTTTTTGAATCGAACAACAACACAAAAGAAAGAAACTTCGATTTTTATTTTCTTTCAATCAATTTGTTATGCGCACGGTTTAACAACATGCAGCAATTCTAATTTAATGTCAACAACGAAATCGACCAACCTATATAAAACTGGGAATATAGCGCCACCTATAAGAATGCAACTTAATTATAAATATGTATCTCGAATTTTACAATATTAGCTCCCATTAGTGAACACGATATTTTGTGTGTTTCATACACACGCTGCAACTGATCATTTTGGCGATGTAAAACTATATCTCCTGCTTCCAAATTTTCTTCAACAATTACAATGACAACTTCATCGATTGTTGGTGCACTGAAACGTCTCGCATGTTGTCCTACAGGAGTTTGTATTCAACCGTGCATTGGTATTGGAATGCTACTCGCCGCAATTCTACATTCACGACGTTTCTTCTTCTTCGTTGGTTTTCATTTATTTGAACGCTATGCTGATGACGATTATGTTGTTGTCTATCTCGGTCTCCAGTTCGGACGACTGCACGTTGTTCTTGCGATATTCTTTCCCGAAGTTCCGATACCCCCTATTTCATCCTGTCAAAGTTTTGTTTTCGAGATAAAAAGTAGCATTCGTCCTTCCTAGGGCCCAAACGAAACCGTCAAGCTCAAAATCGTTAAAAACTAACCATTCTGTCTCGAGCTATGCGCATGAAATCTGAAAACGCTCAACAACTGCTGTTGCCTGTCATCATTGTCCACGTCATCTCAATCACCCCTACATTTCAATTAATGCAAGGATCCTGAAAATACTTGACAACCAAAAATGAAGGATTCAAACACCATCCAACAAATCAAAATATCGACTCCGTTTCAAAAAGTTACTTTGTGTAACATAATAAATATAAACAAACTTATTAGGTATATTTAAAAAAAAAATTCAAAATTGTTGACAACAACAATTTGCTTGGCAAATAATTAAAATAATTGACAACAACAATTGCTTTTAAAATTTTAAATATTTTTTTTTGTATTTGAAGTGTCACTACTCGATTTCTACCCAGTTTTTTTTCCCCCAAAGTGCATTTCCCCATACAAACTTTTTGGTAGACCACCATTATCACTTAGTGGTATAAAAATTAGTTATGAACCTATTCTCATACCTACGGAATATACATTAAAAATTTCATCAAAATCGGTCAAGCCGTTACGGAGGAGTATAAACACTAAAACTGTGACACTGGATTTTTATATATTAGAAGATTACATTATTATAATTTTGTTTGGAAAATAAAATATACTTTTTCAATCATAACTAACAATAACACTTGTTCTAGTTTAATAATAACGTGACAGACAAGGGGTGGTAGCTTTTTGTTACAGGTTTGTGAAGGTGTAGAAACGAGAATATGCCACCAAATCGTCTGCATACGTTATAGCATGTCTGTGAACCTACCAGATCACTCGTGTAAATATTAAACAGGAGCGGAGAATTCAACGCCCCCTGCTGTAAACCATTTTTAATTTTAAAGACTCTGCTCGAAGTCATGTTGCCACATTTGACAACGAACTTCTTTCCCATAAGCATATTATAAATTACATATAGCAAAGGTTTGTGCATCCCCCGCCTGGTCAAATTGTAGAAAAGTCACTCTAACCATACGGTGTCGAAAGCCTTCTCAAAATCAATCAGGCATTGGTTCTTACATTTATTCCACTGAATGTCGGAAAACAGTTTCGACGCGGCATGAATAGTGTCATTTTCGAAAAACTGGTTCTTAGAAGACTAGTAAGAATCGTAGAGCGAATATGGCTTATTCCCACCCATCAATTTCGGTTCAAAAATACAATAGATCAAAGGCATAGTATAACTAATGTTATAGACAAAGCACTAAAAGAAAAAAAGGTTTGTTCTTCATTATTCTTAGACGTTGCACAGGATTTTGATACATTTGGCATAAGGCTTTAGAGTATAAACTTCATAGGGATCTACCTAAAAGGTGCTATGGGATACTTAAATCTTATATAGCAAATATATTCTTTAGATTATATACTAGTGATATACCACACGCGAATGATACGATGATAGCCACGTTCGCATGCGTGGCAACAGCAAAGCTATAAAATGCAGTTAACGGGATATGTGATCGGACGCAACGATGGCGTATTGAACTGAATGAGTCAAAGTTCACCCATATTAACTTTACAACTAAAAAAAATAACGAATGTTCCTGTGGACATGGTTATTATTTTATTAATTATCAAATAGTTCCTTATTCTATTACAGCAAAGTATGTGGCTATGAATATGGATGCTAAACTGAAATGGAAGGAACATGTGAAAAAGAAAGTAGAACAGCTATATGTTAAATGTTGTAAACTTTATTGGTTTCTAAAACATAACTCGCAAATGTCCACTGATAATAAAATCTTACTATATAATCGGATACTAAATGAGTCGCACACTAGCTATTCTAGGTTTCTAAACCCATAATATGTGGAGATCTGTTCCTCACTAAACGTAGTATACCATATCTGACCAGTGGCGGACTAACTAGGGGCGGAAGGGGCGGCCCGCCCCGGGCCTCCGGTCTTGGGGGGCCCCAAATCCTTCAATTTATAATAAAATGGGACTTCAGTGAATCGTTACCCTGTATATCGCTCATACTTCAATACTTCTTGACCATTTGCATCTCGGTTGCATTATGCGAGAGGAGTTTTTCGAAACCCAAACTAATTAAAAATAATCTTCGATCTCCAATGGATCAAGAGCAACTGGTTAATCTAGCCGTGCTTTCAATAGAAACAAAAAATCCCAAAGAAATCGATTTTGCAGAAGTTATTGAGCAGTACAGTAAATTGAAGGCACGAAAATGTAATATATAACACGCTACAAAAAAAACTATCTTTGATTTATTTTATCTAATTTTTTTTTTGTCCATCGATTGGTAGATATTTTATTTTCCTCACCCATATCCATTCCATATTGTAGGTATGTATGTTTATTTAGCCTAAATAATTTAATTCGAATTTAAATTTCACTTGCCAGATTTTAACGAAATAAACATAAACACTTATTTATACATACAAATGTGAACTGAATGAAAAGCTTGTAAAACTACATTTCTTAAAGCTGGGGGGCCTCATTCAGATTTGCCGCCCCGGGCCTCTGACGGGCTTAGTCCGCCACTGTATCTGACATTCATTGTCCGCACATAATTCAGTAGATAACCCTGTTATTGTATTTAATTCGCATTGTTTCTATTCATTCTATTCAAGTAACCTAAAGCGTACGGACTAGTAAATACTATATATTAACAATATTGGTAATTGTGTATTATTGGAATTGCCTACATTTTCAGGGATTATTACATTGGCGACGAGGTAAATATAATTAATTTCAGTTATATTAAATATAAGAATGTACCATTAAAATAGTGTTGTCAACAATTTCACGCCAAATAAACACGAATAGTCTTTCAGCAGGGAAAGAAAAGACATCCAAAAAAAATATATATACCTATATTTTGTTGTAAAAAAGTTGATATAGCATCGGTAAAAGAGACTAAATAGGTTGCAAAAAAGTTGATATAACGTTAAACACGAATATTCTTTCAGCATAGAAAGAAAATACATAGATTTAAAAAAAAAATAGATAAATTATTTTGCTGTAAAAAAGTTGATAAAACATCGATAAAAGAAACTAAATAGGTTGCAAAAAAAAAGTTTTTGTTTTTAAAGGTGAAACTTAGACTAACGAGGTCGAAACGAATTCATCTAAAAATTGTATTGCACACGTACCTAAGTAATTTTCATTAAAAATGGAGAAATGATATCATACAAATACAATTTCAGAATTTGAAAAGCTGATTGTTTTTATAAGAAATATCACGGGATGAATGATACGGTAATTAAACCCTTTCTGTGCGTGACTATCGACAAATCACTTATAAGATTGGAGTGGGAAAAATGGTACCGAGGTTTCCTATTGTTTCACATGTGTGAAGAAATTGTTGATACAATTAAAAAGGAGGATAAAACTCTTCACTTGGGTGGACCTCAGCTTCAAGAGGTAATTTTCAATATTCCGGTATTGGATGAGGAAAATGCCGGTGAAGATGTATTTGCTGTTTTGGTCGAACAATTGAATAGATATTTTTCGCCAAAGAGAAATTCAACATTCGAAAGGCATTTGTTTCAATCACTCAAGCCAGAAGAGGGGGAAAGTTTCAACAGATTTCTGATAAGACTTCGAAGTCAGGCAAAATACAGCAAGATATTTTGAACATTAATTTGAAGGACAAACTAATAGATGTGTGGGTTTTAGGGGACCGAAAAATACGACTTCTTGAGAAAAAGCACTCTTTGGATGAAATCGTGGAAATGTGTCTTGTGCATGAGCAGATTATGAGTCAGGCAGATATGATGACTTATTTTTCGTCACCAAGTGAAGTTCATAGAATATATGCCACCCACAGGGGAACATTATCGGGGTCTGGTAAGGAGTGTTTTAGATGTGGCCGAACTGGTCATCTGGGAGACGATCAATTTTGCCCAGCTTAAAATGCAAAATGCAACAGGTGTGGATTTCTTAGCGATTTTTCAAAGATTTGCAGAACAAAATTAAACAAAAGCAAAGATATAGCAAGAGAAAATTACAATTTTAAGCGCAGACCGACGGCTAGGGACCTTGAAAGTTCAGTTCGTAGAGGAGGAAGATGTGAGCGACAAGGAGATTGTTGGCAAAAATGTCAATGAATACGATTGCTTACAAGTTACAAACGAGTTTTACGATCCCATGAGTTTATATTGAAAGTGGTCAATTGCAAATTCTAATCGATTCTGGTAACGGTTCGATTTGTTGGGAGAAGACGATTGAGAAAATGTTCGATCTAATTCAGCGATTCTGTGGAAATCTGCGAACAAAATCGGAAATCGATTCAGGCCATATGGTAATGAGCTACTTGAAATTAAGTTCGTTTTTGAAATTCCAATAAGCATGCAGATCAATGAATGCATCTTTTTATGCTATCAAGAACGGCAGACAATCTTTATTGGGTCTGGAAACAGCAATTAGATTAGATATCTCAAGTTCAAGATCAATGTGAATCAGCTTGAGGTTCTTAAACTATTTCCCAATTCAGCGCCCAATGCGACGTGTCCCGCCAATGTTAGAGGAAAAAGTCGAGGCAAAACTAAAGGAGACAATAAAACTGGACATAATTGAGTAGGTGCAAGGGCCTAGTCCCTGGATTTCTCCTATTGTGATTACTTATAAGGAAACCATACATATTCGTGTATTGACATGCGCCAAGCAAACCTTTCATTCAGCGAGAAAATGTTACTCTTCCTACTTTTGACTCTTTCATTTCTAAATTAAAAGGTGTGAGATATTTCTCTCGATTGGACCTGAGAAATGTATATCACCAGTTGAAGTTGGCCGAGGAGAGTACATAGATAAATCACTATCGTTATAACACATAAAGGATTGTTTAGATACAAGAGGTTACTCTTCGGGGTTAATTCAGCTCCAGAAATATTCCAGTAGGTTATGGAAAACATTTTAGTCTCTTATCAAAGTGCCCTCAACTGTTTGGATGACATAATTGTTTTTGGACCGACAAAAAAGTACATGACAAAGAACTTGAAAATCGTCTCAATATTTTTCGTAATATGAATGTTACTCTTAATCAAGAAAAATGCGTTTTGAAAGTGAAAACTAACATTTTTGGATCATATTTTATCCGACACGGGCATTCGGCAGATCTTGAAAAAGTAAAATCTGTGCTTGGATTCCGCTAACCTAATTCCAAAGAGGATGCACGAAGTAAAATGTAAAATTTTCTTGGAATGCAAAACAACAACAGGCGTTTCAAAAATTAAAAGATGCACTCGCTAAAATATCAACTCTGTCTTTAAAAATTGACAGCCTCTGTGAACACAACGTTTGTGCTATAGTAGAAGCAATGGTTCCACGCGAGTTACGTGAACAGAGATAACACTTAGATGTCACCACAACACTTTTAGTATTACACGTTTCGATATTAAATTATATTTCTTTTCAATTGTAACCCAATATAATATAGTATTACTCAAATTGTATTTTTCTATTCTGGTAACTTAATCTGTATTAACTTTTTCACCTTTCCGGTCTAGCGGTGTAAATATATGCACTGGTAACAACTATAAAATATAAATAGTTTTGTAAACCAAATCTCAATGTTCAGTACTGTTAATAAACGTTTAGAGGGCGAAGCTCTGCCCAAAAGAATTATTTTTATTTCGATGTGGCGGAGATTAGTCGCGCACTTACCATAACTGAAATAGCTCACAATAACGTCGTGGATAAAGAACTGATGGAAGCAGTATGAAAAACAAAAAAGTATGAGTGGTGCATGGCAGTTAAAAATAAGTATTTTCCACTTCCGTGGGAACTATGCACTTTGGGAAATATTCTTCTACGAGGTAACAGGGTTATTATACCAGCAGCTCTACGAACCAGAGTTTTTAATCTCGCTCATCAAGGGCATCCGGGGGAGACAGTCATGAAACGCAGACTACGTGCATTGGGTGAAGTGCTGCCGCGAATGTTTGTTAGTATCGCGTCCAACTAAACCGGTGTTTATGATACGACATGCATTTCCAAATGGTCCTGGGCAATGTGTTGCGATGGATTTGTTGGGCTCACTGCCAAACCACGATTTCGTTTTTGTTGTTATATACTACTATTCAAGATATCAAGAGATAAAGTTTATAAGAAATTATTTCGATTTTGGAGGAAATATTTAGCCGATTAGGATATCGTACATCGATCAAAGCTTACAATGGACGGCAGTTTTTTAGCGACGAATTTAAAGGTTTCCGCAAAAACAACTTCACCTTCTCATTGGCCGCAGGCAAACGGCGAAGTAGAAATATGAACCGTTCGATCTTAAAGAGGCTCCAAATCGCTACCGGGAATGGATCTAATTATAAGAAGGAAATTCTTATGTTTTTACTTATGTATAATGTAACACCGCATAGTACTACTGGAAAATCTCCATCGGAGCTACTTTATAGTAGAATAATAAGGGATAAGAAACCTTTTGTTCTGGATATACGCGAGATACCATCGACTCAGAAGCACGAGATTTAGATATAATTAATAAGAAGAAAGGAAAGCAGATAGCGGATAAGACCCCGGGGCGAAAAATAGTGAAATCAAAGTTGGAGATAGGGTATTAGTTCGCAGCATGGTTTCTCAAAATAAATTGGCATCAACCTTCATTCCAACCAAATTGAAGGTAATTGAAAGGACACCAAATGAAGTTAAGACGAACCATTAGCTACACCAATAAGATTCCAGTGTTCGAGTCAGGTTCGGAAGATGCTGAGAACATGCAAGATGTTTCGATTTCGCCTCCAGTAGATATTTCATCTCCAATCCCAGATATCGACGTTGAATATCAAATGAATGACAAAAACACAGGATTAAAGCTGAAGCTAAAGAATATAGAAGGGACGTGGAGATCTGTTCCTCACTAAACGTAACATATCTGACATTCATTGTCCTCACATAACTCACTAGGTAACACTGTTATTGGATTTAATTCTTATTGTTCTATTCATTCTATCCATGAAACCTGAAGCGTACGGATTAAAAAATATTATATATTAACAATATTGCTAATTGTGTATTATTGGAGTTGCCTACATTTTCAGGGATTATTACAGAATACATATCAAAAAAAAGCAGCGCCAATTAACGGCAGCTAATATGGAGGTGCTTCCGAGGACAGCAGGGGTAATAAAAATTGATCGAGTAAGAAGTTCTAAGATCCGGGAAAGCCTTCACGTCATATAACCTATTTCAAAGAAAATGGAGCGCACCGGCTCAGTGAAAAATATATGGACGTTATGTTGAGGTTCCATCATTCAACTTTTTGAAGACATAAAACGACATAGAAATAAATAAAACAACAGACCACGTAGCCCACCGCAGAAAGATAACCACAAACTGATGAAATATCTCAAGAATGCACTTAATTTGTTAAATTTACAACCGGTAACTGGTGCTCACTTAGATCTACTTCTAAATTCATTTCTAGTTATTATATTATCGGATGTAAAAGGAGCAAAAGAAATATAAAAACGGCTGTAGAAATAAATTCACTTTATAGAGTCCGAACGTATCCGAAGTTCACATTGTATAGAGACGATACTGTAAAGTTTTGACGAATTACATTTTGGAGAAATTCGCATTATCGAAAATTCAAATTATCGAGGTACCACTGGTTTCCTAAAAATATTAACGTTAAATTTTGTGAGCGCCTTAAAGTTAGAACTTACAGAAAACCTATACGGAACGCAAATACGTAAATACTTTATGTAAATAACTTAGCTTCCTATACCTGCGTCAAAAAAACATGGATATATCCGCACGAGTTTTGCACATTTTTTAAAGAAAGCCTTAGTGAAAATAAATTTTTATTAGAAAGTAGTAGTAATGTGGATGTGTTTTTGAATTAAAAAAATCAATTTTAGGGAAAATATTTGCTTTAATTTGATTATGGCCTCTGAAAATTTTAACATTTTCTGACGAGTAATGCAAATTTGAATATAATAGATATTATTTTAAACAAAAAGTCAAATTCCGTAATTACATGTTGCAAACTGAAACGACCGATTGATGACGTGTACTGATACACGTGATTTCAGAATAAACGCATTAACATAAATTTCGTGACAAATTGCTCTAGCATTCTCCTTTATTGAAAAAACAAAAATGTCAACAATTGTCGGTCTGACGAGTAAACGCGCGGGTATTGGAAAGTTAATCGTCCTCTTATTGAATGAACTAAAACGGTGCCTAAAAATTAATTCACGAATTATGATTCCTGATAGAAATCAAATTAATATCCATGCAATAGCTAATTGACATTTAGTAACAAATTTTATGCAAATCCATTACTGAATCTTTTACAATCAGTACAAATTCTTGAACTCGGCTCAGACTTAACTTGTTGTTGACGATCGAATTAATTGAAAGAAAACGCTCATTCAAGTGCTCATTTGTTTCTAGCGGCTTAGAAGTGCAGCCAGTCCAGGGGTCATGTACGGCGGGCTTGTTGCCCTGTCAAAACCAAGCACCTTTTCAACAAGAGGCAGACATGTAGAAGTAATAGGATTAAACATAGGGAAACGCTACAGTCCGTTGTGGATATCCTATTAGTATTCCTATCCCTCATGAAGGGGGCGTGGCAAAAATCTAGGTATGAGTGAATTGTTAAGAAGGATCTTCATATTTTGTTATACATACAACATTAAAAGACTTTTTATCGAAAAAAACAAAGCTTTTGTAAGAAAACCCCTCACTAGTGGGCATGGCAGAACATTTTATAAAGAGGAATCGTTCAAAACGACGTCTTCATCTTTTTACTTTGGGAATGATTTCTTCAATAAAAAGGTGTTTTTAAATAGTGGGCATGTCAGTGGGCGGATTTTAAAAATATTTTCACATGAGCATGTAGAGCCCCCTAACACCAAGCGGCCAATGCTGCGTAAACAAGCCCATCCTACATGACTCTTCCTGTACCCTTATATTGGTAAGGAGGTCTGCTTAACAATTTTGAAGTGCTTACCGGCGACTAAAGATTACATCCCGCTAGATTAAACTGTTCCGTCCGAAGGGTTTAATCTTCAATGTCAGATACCATAATTTGTTTCGAAGTTCGATATTTTCTCCCGTTATATTCTTTATACAAGGTGGCGCAAAAGTTGTCATCTGTTTACTTCACAAATGTCAAAGTAAAATTGACATTTGCCACTATTTGCAAAAATTATAGCATCTTCCGATAGGGTTTTCAGCCCTTGGGTGTGCCTTAGGCAATTCTGGTGCCAATGTTCTAAATGATCCACGACGTTTGACATCTATCCTATGTAGTTTTAAGTCGGATTGGTGAACGCCACTGGGTGATGACTTTTGCGCCACCTTGTATATATAAATCAATTTGAAAATAGGAGAACCTTAAGCTTAGGGAGGCCAACACATCTACATCTGAATGTATGTTGTTCTACGCTGACAAAACCATTTGCGTTTTTCTATCTGTCTTATTCTTTAGGTCTCTTTCCGAGCAGATGGAAAACAGCATTTGTCCAGCCTGTCAAAAAAAAAGTGAATCTTCTTCTCCTTCTTTCAACCGCCAAATCGCACTTAGGTACGTCCCTTCTTTCCAAGGTCGTCGAAACGCTGATTTACCGTCAGCTTATGCAATATCTTGAATACAGAAAACTTCTTAATGATCGGCATAACGGTTTTTGCAGCAACAGGTCCACCGCTGATTTGATGACTTATCTAGCCGAAAAGTGGATCCAATCTCTTCACCAGGGTTTAGCATCAAGCTCTCTCTTCCAAAATGCGTGCATTTGAAACCGCTGATACTCTTCTTCAATGGATTGAAAACTACCTTTCGGACCTTCATTTCAAGTTTTTTTTTGACCATTACAAGTTTTACTTCACTGGCTTGGTATTTAAAACGGAGGTTTGGTATTCCTTGCGTTCTCGAACCTGGGGGCTGGGTGTCGAAAAACCTCTTTGCTGGAGCATTATTGTTCATTCGGTCAATGTGGCCGAGCCAATGGATTCTACATGATTTAGATTTTTGGACTACATCTAGATCTTGATACACTTCATATAGTGTATACTCGCATACCGGACCGAATATCAGACGGAGTATTTTTCTTTTAAAAGAGCCCGATATTAGCTCCCCTTTCCTACTTGTGGTCCAGCACTCGGCACCATAAAGCAGGACTGCCTTTTTTTCTTCGAGTGAGAAGTTTGGAAGCCATTTGTTTGGCAAAACCGAAGTAGCAGCGGTTTCCTAAGGTAATTCTCTATCGAATCTCCAGTAAGGTGTCACTTGTGAAGTTGATGTTTACGCCAAGGTAGGTGAACTCCTTAACTACTTCGAAGTTATTGCTATCAAAAGTGACGTTTTGTCTTAGGCGGTGGACAGATGTTTGTTTGTTTGCTGATAGCATGTATTTAGTCTTGTTTTTGTCCTCATTTACTTCAAGACGATCACAAATCTGCAACTCACCAAATAAATGGTGGTGTTCCCCAAGGCTCTGTTTTCAATTTCAATTTCAATTTATTTTATTCACATAAGTAGCATTGTAAGACTAATAATATTTTAAGTTAATACTATATTACATAATTTACAATTGATTAAATTTATTATTATTATTAAATATATGAATTTAATTTTAAGCTAAACCCTAAAACCCTACTGAAGTTAAAGAACATGATTGCTTTATGAAAGCATAGTTATTTACACTTTTTATCTATTCAAATGCCGTATTAGTGCCTTCTCGAAACCGCTCCTGCTGTCCGATCCCCTAACGCTGAGGGGAAGTAAGTTCCATAGCCTTACAGAATATACAAAAAATTGTTTTTGAGTTGATCTGAATTTAAATCTTGGCAATATAAGAATTTTATTTCTATCCGAATTAGCCAATTGGAGTCTCTCAAAAAGGTATTGGGGACTTTTTTGAACTTTAAGTCGAACAGAAACATTATTATTTTATAGTTAAGATAGTTTTGCAATCGCTAGGAAGTTGGACATATTTCCATTAACAGAGACTGCCTGAGTTCTACAGGTAAGATAGCTTTTTATCAATTTCAGTGCCGTCCACTCAAAATTAAAATAGTTTTGTCCCCAACTCTCTTTGTCATTTTATAAATCATTTCCTGTCTGTTACTCCTAATCCGATTCATTCCTTCGCAGATGACAGTCCGCTCACCTTTCTGGTTTACCAAAAATCGTTCCTAAGACGTACAACACCGATGCGGAACACTGTGTTTTTCATACACTATGATTTACAAATATTCAAAACCAACGTGCATCCTTAATGGCCATGCTGTATAGTTATGAACATTATTAGAGTGCTACAAATCCTTTTTGCACGTGCAAATTAAAAAAAAATATGGTGAGCATGAACCGTATTCGTAATATGAACCGTATATGAGAACAAAAGTCATAGTTTAATCGCTAAGCATAGCGTACTCAAACGCACTAATATTCGCTGAATCCACACTGACTTCTCTCAATTGAGCATAATTTACCAAAACTATTCAACAATCTAATTTCGTCCCATTGCTCCGGGGCCCCAATGAATTTATTTACATCATGCCTTAGATGAAATTGATTTCGCTTCATAGAAACTGAAATAATGCAAGAGCTGCTTGACAAATGTATGACACAGTAAACCGAAGACCTACAAAACATAAGGCATTTGCCAGCAAAGTTAGATTAGAAAAAAATATCTACAAATGTTTATATGGTTTTCTTATTTTATTTGAAGATTTTTTTTTCTTAAATTCTGTCACGGAATCAGATGCCAAAATACAAGGCAACCGCACAAAGCAATAGAAATTCACTATCACGAAAACAAATGTTGGCCATCTATTTCCTGGGTTGACACTGAAAGCGAAAAGCACTAAAGCGCTGCATTCACATATGCCACAGATACAATAGTACCTATCTATGTATGTCTCATTGTGATACCATTTTTTTAAGACGCATCAGCACATCATCAGCAATGGCAGAAGCGGGAGTCGACAACAATTGTTTGGCTGACATTCCCATTGCAAATTTTGTATTGCATTTTTACCACCAACAGAATAGAGCAACGCATATAAGAAGAAGTCACAGAGTAAATTTTCTATAAATATCCTTCGGATGCAGATTTTTAAAGCCACACCAAGCACTCCGAGCGTAAAACGCAGTCGATTCGGCTGATGGCACTTGTACCCTTCGTACCAATAAGCAATGCTCTATGACTGCAGTCAAAAACATCGATGAAAGCACATAAATGAAACAATTTAATATAGATTTTTCATGTGGAGGACGATGCAGAATATTATGAACGTTTTCAAATAGGTATAAAAAATTAGAAAATATATTACCCGCCCTCTCAATAGTCTTCTTGCACATTAAGCCGGTTTACTAACTCCTCTCTCGGTGGCACTTACATTGCGTTTTGAATTCGTCCTTGTAATATTTCATTGACCTCTTGAAGGTGGGTATCATAAATATTTATTAGTTGTAAAAAAAGAGGATGGTTACCCAATGAACCGAAGGGAATCCATATGGAAAACCATGAAAGTTGACTGCCCTGTAAATGGCACCGAAGTTGGTTAACGCAAGTACTCGTATAGTGGTTTTATGGCGTATGTTGTTGCTGTTCATGCCTTTTAATTTACAAAAGGGATGGAAGTTCATACCTCTACATATTACCTTTGCAAAAATATAGTCTGAGAACGGAGTGCAATGTTGGTTTGTTTTAATATATAAAAACGCGAATTTCGGTACAGAATTAACCCTTTCAGGGAGTGTGCATTATTAAGGAAATAAAATATGTAGGTGCCGAAGACAAAGTAAGCTTAGTACATATTTTACAAAGGTAGATATGTATATGCAAATCAAAATTAGATGTTTATTGATCAACATATGGTACTGAACATTTATAATACGCAGATGAAATCTTTTATTTTAACAAGGCTTTATTGCTTACAGCATGGGTCCTATGGATTATCGGTAGGGACAATTTTTTTTTATTTTGAAGGGAAATATTTTATTGTACAGGGTGGGCAAAAGGAATGTCATAACTATCAATTAGGACGAAATAATTTTGTTATGTCTTTATTGGAAAACCCTTAGGGACATAACAATGTTGTATGATACAAACGCACCCTTAAACTTTGTTTGATCTGTTAATGCAAAAACGTTATTTGTATCATGATCGAATTCCATATTGCATTTTAACATGTGTAGGTACTATACCTGGAATAAATTTCAGCAGGAAGCGGGGCACCATTGACGCGCCCATTGATCGGCAGCTTTATTTTTAACCAGCGGCTTTAAAGGGAGAAGCTGCTTTGTGGCCACTGTGGACTTACCGCAAGAAAATGCCAGGAACGCACAGCACAGCTAGTGTAAAACGAACACGTGCGTAGAAAAATAGTCCATTACTTTACTTCGATTAATTCAGAGGCAAATAAACATTAAATAGTGCTACCAGAGCTCAAAGCTTCGTGAATTTTGCCAACAAGAAGTAATAAAATTAACTAAAGTGATATGTATATTTATAGAGGAAGTGTTCCGATTATGGAATACGCTCCTAATATGGAATAGTGCAATATCTCAGAACCAAAGTAACGTAGGCGTATTTAAATTTCACGAATAGCTTTCCCTTTAGGCGCATATTAACTGTCAAAACCCTTGTGCATGGCGGTAACAGCAGACGTGAGTAGTCGTAAAAACAAGTGTATTTGACAAGTGCGTAGTATATTTTCAAAAACTTTTTTTTCGTGTATTTCAAGTTTAATTTAATTTTATTCAATCATTATTTTACTCATTATTAGAAAAAACATTAAGCTTTTAAACTACTGTGAATATTTAAGTTAGCTGTGTAAAATAGTGAAGGTAATTTTAACTTTATCTGGTGCTACCTTGTTCCTAATATGGAATATCAGAGTGTTCCTAATATGGAATAGTATTCCATATTAGGAACACACTGGAAATAGTATTCCATATTGGGAACCAGCTAAAAAGTTTGTTAAAATTTGTGTACTTAGGTAATCGTAAAATTTTCAGATGACGCCAAAACAGAATAAGCGCAAGGTCTGGGACAAATCGAGCATGCTGAAAGCTATCGCAGCCGTCAAGTCGAAAGAAATGGGCTTTAAGAAAGCAGCACAAATTTTTAATGTTCCTCGTACTACACTCTTCAGACTTTTTAGTTCGCCTTCCAATGAAGGTATCAACGTACCACTTGGCAGAAACACGGTTCTGAGTACAGGCTTAGAGAAGCAACTTGTCCAGTACGTCCTTGGAATGGAAAAACGGTATTACGGCTTAACACGACGGGACATTAAACGATTGGCTTTTAAGTTGGCTTGCCGAAACAACTTGGAGCACCCGTTTAAAAATGAAATGGCTGGCCGTAAATGGCTAAATGGATTTCTAACCCGACATAAGGACATATTTCTTTGCGTAAGCCAACAGGGACATCATTCGCTAGAATGATTGGTTTTAGCAAGGAGAATGTGTCGTCTTTTTTTGACTTACTCGAGAAAGAGTATGAAGAAAACTTCTTTTCGGCGAATAGGATTTACAATGTAGATGAATCTGGGCTGTCCGTTGTCCTGTCTAAACAACCCCAAATTATCGCAGCCAAAGGAAAAAAGCAGATTGGTGCACTGACATCAGCCGAAAGGGGGCGTCTTATAACAATATGTTTATGTATAAATGTAGCCGGAGACTTTGTTCCTCCAATGATAGTCTTCCCCAGAGCAAGATTGGATGTTAGGCTCATGAAGGGAGCTCCAGCAGGATCGAATGCCAAGTCTCATCCCTCTGGCTGGATACAGACAGATATTTTCTTTGAATGGTTTCAACACTTTTTGCAGTTTGCTAAGCCAACGAAAGAAAGTCCAGTCCTTCTAATTTTAGACGGGCATTACAGCCATACGCGCAACATTGATCTCATAGATTCTGCGCGTGTAAACAATGTAACAATATTGTGTTTGCCACCCCATTCTACGCACAAAATGCAGCCTCTGGACAAAACGGTTATGGGGGCATTAAAAAGTTATTATAGTGAAGAAATCCGCCAGTGGCTGTTACAATCCGAAAGGCCTCTGAGCAACTATGATATTATGGAGCTGTTTGGAAAAGCATACCTAAGAATTCAAACCGCTTCACTAGCCGTTAATGGATTTAAAGCTACTGGGATCTATCCTCTTAACCGGAACATTTTTACCGAAGCCGATTTCTTAGACGAAGAGCAGGTCATTGAGCAGGCCATTGAGCAGGAACATGTTCCACCGGTGGAAGATATACGCGCTAGTTCAAGCCTCCAAAGTCCTCAAATGTCCCAAAACTCTCCAAGCTTTTTTATAGGTCCGGAACTTATTTCACCTTTCCCCCCTCTTAAGAAAAAAACATCAAATAGGGGAAGGAAATCAGGTTTCTCATGTAAGATCACAGCATCACCATACAAAGCTGAACTGCAGATATCTAAAGCAACACAGAATAAAAAGGACCAGGCTAAAAAAGGAGCAAATATATTCGACCAACCATCAACAAGCGGTCTGCAAATGAATAAAACGCAGAAAAAGTCTAAGAACAAACAGCAGCCAGATTCGTCTTTCTCATCAGAAGTTAATGACATTTCAGCAACATCAACTAATTTTGATCTACCATCAACGAGTGGCCTTCAAACGAAGAAGACGGTGAAAAAGTCTAAGAAAATAATTCAGCAGCCAGATTCGTCTTCTTCATCAGACTGTGATGATGACATTTCGCTTCACTCAGATTCTTCAACTGACTTTCTCCCATCTATAATTATTCAAAGAGGTGATCCTGATGGCGAGGCAGAGTGCGGTTTTTGTTTTGGATTATTTAGCGATGATAAAGGCGGTGAGGAGTGGATAGAATGTATGCCCTGCCTTAAATGGTACCACGTAGTTTGCTCGGGCGCAGAGTCTACTAATTTTATTTGCGACTTTTGTACTAAAAATTAAATTTTCTTAAAAATCAGTGATATTCCATATTAGGGTCACTAGTGGTCCATATTAGGATCACTTTTTTCAATGTGTTCATTTTGTGTTTTTTTTCGTTTTTGTTTATTTAATGAAGTGTTATATGTATTTAAGTTTTGTTTTTGTTTTTTTAATTAATAAATACTATTTTCAATCATTTCCATAAAAAATATTGAGAAAAAAATAATGTTTTAGTATTCAAGGACGAGTTCTTCCTTAGGTATTCCATAATCGGTACACTTCCTCTATGTATATTGAATTTATATTTATGGAGAATATAATATTATGATCTAAATATTCCGATTAATGGTTTTTTAAGTGATACCACACAATTTTTCCTGGTTTTAATTTTTGTTTTCCGTCAATTCCTTTATTTTGTTTTGAATGAATAACCTTACATTCCTTACCACGTTAAGTGGGCGGCTGGAGTTACAGCGCTGTTTCACGGTTAGCCACAACCGATCATCAGACTCCTTCTGTGGTGCTGGTCTGTCTTTTTCCTTCATTTTATCCCGAAATTCCATTTCTTCCACTGGGATTCGAACCTAGACCAGCGTCTTCTCAGGCAAGCACTCATGCACTGTGCCATTGAAGCCACGAGTTTATCCAGTTTTTATTTCAATTTTCTTGGACAAACTTTGCTCCTGTAAGTATATTATGTTATTCATTCTTGTTTTTTGGGCTTTGGCCAAAAAACTTCAACTTCGGTCGGACTACAGTCACAGTTTGTATGATAGAGATTCGATCCCTACGTTTTTAATGATCGTATTTTGCGGATGTATTCCCCTCGATGATTGAGCAGGTAAACAATACTCGTCTTAACAAAGTATTGTGCCATGCCCACTTTTAAGGGCGTTGTGAATTAATTTTCAAATTGTGGTCATTTTGTTAGAAATAAAATATAGGGACGGGATACGGTCCGCTTGGGTGAACTGTTGGATACCCTATTGGTTGAATTGTTAAGAACGCTCTAAATATTTGGTTATATAACATTTAAAGGATCTTATCGAAAAAAACGAAGCTTTTGTAAAAAAAGCTCCCTAGCTCAAACTTTGATTTTTCAATAAAATTGTTTTATTTAATTGTGGGCGTGTCAGTGGGCGGATTTTACAAATTTTATCAGCCGATCTTAGGAGTCATAAATCATATATAAAAAATTTCAGCTTTCTAGGTCAAAATTTGATTTTGTCTAACAAATTGTTTTTTTGAGTTTGTGGGCGTGTCTGTGGGCGAATTTCAAAAATTCTTAAACTTGATTATTTCGGTACCCTAGAGAGTGTACGTTTAAAATTTCAGCTCTCTAGGACCAGTTTAAACAATTAATTTTTGCCGACAGACGGACGGACGGACGGACGGACATGGCTAGATCGACACTACTATCGACGCTGATCATAAATATAGTAACTTTTAGGGGTCTACGGGCAATATATAGGTATGTTACAAACTATGCGTCAAAATTAATATACCCTTAGAATAGGGTATAAAAAAATATTCGTAAAAGGATTAATACCTCTCAATCCAATGCCTTTCCCGCTTTGGGTGGTAAGAATATGGAAACGGTATGCAACAGTTCGCCTTTTTTTTATAGAAAAGTCAAAGCTTACGAGTAGGATTTAAAATTAATTTGAAGTCACTTCTGCGGGACAATCGTAAGAGCCATTTTTGAGAGAATCTGTATTTTATAACTGGTTAAATATGCTTAGAACTGTTAGTTAAAATTATAGACCATGTATTCTCAGCGGCGGATTTAATGAAAGAGCAGGTAGACAGTGTTCTTCTTAGCATCTGGCCTTAATATTTATTTTTATTTTTTATCGACAGATTTCTGGTTAGAAGCAAGTTTGTGAATTTGTGTATTACCACCCCCACTTTTAAGGACGATTTGACCTAATTTATAAATTGTGGTCATTTTGTTAGAAATAAAATAAAAATAATCGAATATGGAACTGTTAGTTAAAATCATAGAAAAAAAAACAAGAGAAATTCAATAGCACTACTAATAAATCTGAGACATTGATACCCTTGGTAAAACATAGTGGACTATGACGGCCTCCAGTGCATTTAAGAGATACTGATTCCTCGAAATGTGGTGAATCATCAGGAGGCAACTATAACTCTGTAGCATTTAAGGACGCTGCCTTAACTTCACTATAACCTGTAATGACGACTCTAATTCTTTTCAAAAAACTATATGACAAACCGATAACAGACTTAATGTAGACTTAAAGTTTCCTTCTTTTTTTTTCTTTTTTTTTGTATAATTTGCGTGCGCTAAAGGGATTTCTTTTTTCTGTAGTGACACAGTACCCTTATAATGGTAAAACCACAGCGCAGGCATTTAGTTTGTTGCGCAAGTAGCTCCCAGCAATTCATTGCCTATTTTTGGGTGCTACTTACTGAAAGAATAGAAGGATAGGAAAGAAGTTTGGTGCGATGGGATTTTTTATTTCTCAACAGGTGGCGCCTAAATTGTTTTAGGGAGATCAGTTTTTGTTGTGTGTATTCAATTTATAAAAATCATGGCCCTGGTCGTGATTCGAACGCACGACCTGCCAATCACTTTAGTGAATACACTACCATCGCACCATCGCCACCTGCATAGGAGTGATAGGGACTACAAATTTAAGGTTCACAGTAAACTTTTTTTTATGTAAGGGCCGATCTATATTTGGCCGCTTTAAAAGATGAGATGTTTATCACCCTCATTATTGGAAATTTACACAGCATAGGCACTGTTGTAGGTGGATAAGGATCCATTGCTACTTTAGGAAGGACTTATATTAACGAGCTCGAGGGCAACACCAATCAAGTCTGAACAAATATTAAGTTCCTAGAGCTAATAGACACTAATGCTATGGCCCGAAGAATATTGTTACGAGTATCATTACCTATGGCGCGGACTTCAACCAAGTTGGAGAAATGTAACAGGCAGTCAATAAGAAATCAGATTAAAATACGTCGCTCAGACCAAAACATTTTCTAAGGAATTAATGCTTCAATTGTGTAAACTTATTGATCTCGTGAAACGCATGTCTTGGGGAATTAGTAGAGCTTAGTGCTCAGTTCTTAAAAAATATATTTTTGCCTCCTAAGGTACACGTAGTAACTAAATAAAAGAAGGCTTGCAAATTACCTCTCCTTAAATTCCTCCACCTGCATCGTTTTATTTTTTACATATCTACTATCCTTTGCACATGATTGTGTTTGTTATACAAACACGTGTACATGCTACGCTTAATATTCAATTGTTTCGCTAAGGCCTATACTTGTGCATTTTTAAATTGAATCTTGAATGAGAACCATACGAACAAATTTAACCTCAACACATAGACACAAATCCATCTGTTGGATTTCTGCTAAGATTGCCTAAAACAGAGCCCATTGCCTCTTTGCGTTGCCTAAGGTCCAAGGCAAAAAGTAACATAACAACAGAATACATACAACATTGCGTATGCGCTTTATTTGCCCCCCTCCCCAAAACAAATAATACTTCACAGAATAGCTCTGCACAGTGTATCCCCAGAAAATCCCGCCATTGACAACCATAGCGCGAGTAACTAACAGAACGAATTGTACGTTTAAAGCTCTGTTGCTTCGTGTTTTAGTTTTAGTCAGTCAGAAGCGTACGGATCCTCAGGTAGTTCGCGGCCAATACACCATTTTAGTCCTCATCTTCATTTCAGTTTTCAAACAATTGTCGTTCGATAAACCGTTGCGCTTCGAAACCGTTTTGTGTGTGACTCGTCCTAAAATGTACTCACTCAACAGTTCCTGAAACTTAAACAATTATTAATAAAATAAAAAAACAAAACAACAATTACCCAAAGGATTAAAATACAAAGGGACGCTTGTGAAGTTATAGTGTCAAAAGGACTTTCGATTTTTGTATATTCCTCGAGATTAAAAAAATTGTATACATTTTGAAAAAGCAAGTGTTAAATAACAAATAAAAACAAACAAAAACCAACATAAAAATGGCTTACACCTGGGAAAATCGTGTCGACTTCATTGTCCGGTACATGTACGGTAAGTGCGACTTTTTTCCTTTCAAGGTAATATGTATGTCCTTTGATTTCATTTGTCTCAATGCATCGCATCGGTTGAATAATTGCATATCTTGTTATTTGTTTCCTTGGACTGTTGAATTAGATTTAACTTGGCTTATCTTTAAGGCAAAAAGGAAGAATATATGTAATAGGTGTCAGAAGAGAGATCCTTTTTTGTTAAGTATTTCAGTGTCAGCTTTTGGCTTTTAGAATAAGTCAATAATTTTTTAGAATAAGTTAATAATTTTGTTATTCATTTGCATATCACACACGAGGGAACACAAGTAAAAGTCTGTAATTGTCAATATTTAAAATGTGCTCTAGGATAATCAAAATGAGGTAGGTATCTGCTCTGGGACAGATAAAGTTACCCGACTTCAAAAAATAAACCGTGGACCATTTATGTAATTTCGTTTTAAATTCTAATTGGAATGTACTATTATGAGGTACCTACAGACACATGCGTTCCAGATACACGGTATCACCAACAGAAGTAGGATTATTCAAATCATTGTCGTTGTGTGTGGATAAAGGTTGCACCGCCTTTTTCACTTTTAAATCCTAATTTCTTGAAAGTGACATGATCCCGAAAATATTTATTTGGGTTTCTTTTGAAAAAATATGATAGAAAATTAAGATTTGAAATGCAAATTTTTCGACTCATGTTGCTGAATAACTGAAGACATTTCGTTCCCTTTGAATGTTTAATGGATTTGTTCCATTGGAAATCCAAATCCCAGAGCACTCAGACTCGGTAACGTTCCATTGTACTACCAGGCAGAAATCCTCCTTTTGGTGTAAAGGCATGTGATTGGGTGGCGTATGTTGTTCCCCATGGGGATTGAACCTGCACCGCACGGGTCACAAGCCAACACACTAACCTCTACACCGTCGCCACCTTGAAAACTTACTATACTATCATAAAAATCTGCCGGGTAGAAATCACGTCTGGACAGTTTTGACTTTCAGGTGAGCCTGGCGACACATGTAACATCTTGAAAGACCATCCCGCAAGATTACATGGATTCGACTGGAAATGCCCGTAAAAATACGATCCAGCAATGATCAATAATAGGAGCATCTTATTGTAGAAATCGCAAAAAAAGAGATCCTGGTTCGCACAAGTGGAATAACAGCAGCATTTGTTTGGTTGGCGTTAAGAAGTGATCCGAAAGCAGGAGGCCTGCCGATGTCGAACCGGCGAGTCTCACAGGTGTACAAGTAGGAATGCAGTGAAGTAGATCCCTTTAATCCTGATCAAAACTTCGTCGTTAAGGAAGAAGAAGAGCCACAATTTTGGAACAGTTAATAAGCAAGCAACAAGCCGTTCACCATAGAAACCAAACTTATGACTTTGTTTAGTGTGTATTTTCTTCTGAAAAATAAGCATTGTTTAGAAACCATTTCTTAAAAGCTAATAATTTATATTTTTTATTAAAATGTACTGGACAAAATTTTTAGAAATTTGCATCATGCTTTTAAAAAGCAAAGTCAGATCAATCGTAAGTAGGTAAGGATATTGAGTCTAAATTTTGGAATACAAAAAAAAAAAAATCCAGTTTTAGAAGAACGTGGCAGTTGAATGAGCTCATATTGATAGATGAGATAGATATAAAATCGCAGTTTCTTTACTTAAGAAAAATGTTATACTGAATAGAGCAAAAGGGTTTTGATTTCGTGATGATTAAAATCAAGATGCTATGATTTTATTACTTTTGTTTTCAAAGGGGAGAGTGTTAAATAGTTTGCATGAAACAATGGAGTAAAAGTTTCTGTAACTTCTAGTGCGAAAAGCAGGAACATTTACAACAAAGTGTAAATGGCTACGTAAGCTGCGTAAGTGAGAAATTGTACTTTACAGATATCCGCACCTCATGAAAAATACCTTCAGTACTTTAAATTAGAATAAATGCCGCAACGGAAGAATGTTCAAAGACATATACAGTTCTATTTTGTTAGCTGAACGGTGAGAATTACAAACTTTTCGTATTGTAGATTTTTGGGCGACAGTTAATTGTTGCAGTTTACTAAAACAAGCTCCACACCAACTACAAATCCCATATTGTAATCTTGACTGATCTAAGCCATAGTAAACCATTTTCAAAGTGTTAAGAGAGCGATACTTATTAATACGGTAAAGACAAAAAAAGACAAAGAGTAGAGGACAGTAGATATTTTGTTAAGGAAGAAATGTGATTGGACCAGTTCAAATTTTGATTAACACCAAGATACCTAAAACTATTTACACTTCCAATTTTGAAGTACTCAATGCTTCAATATGTGTAATAAGGAAAAGCATTAGCAAGCTGCAAGTATAACCAGAAGTCTGCTGGCATTTGGTCGGGTAACTAGGAAATCGTGTTAGCCTTCTGTGAGGTGATGATTATGTTTATGTAACTCCAAATAGAAAAGTCTGGGCACGCAGGGTTTACTTAAGTAGTGCACACATCGATCAAAGTACCACAGGAGAGGAGCAGAGTGAAGTGACTGTTACAGTCGAACCTCAGTTCTGGTCCAATTTTTCTGGTCAGCGGGAGGATAACATACCGTGGGTGACTTCTTCGGTCGAAACCTCTTTATCATACTCGTATCTAACCCTCAGAGTGGAGTGCTGATTGATATTACAAGCAGGTTGGTATGCATCTTTCTCGTTGAGATCACTTAGAACTTCAAACAAATAATCGCCAACAATTTTTTTCCTTGTATTGGTTATGCGGAGCAGTTCCACAAAAGGTGTGTGATGGTTTCTTCCTCCTCAACGTCTCTGCGCTTCTGCAGAAGTCGCTAGAGGGTACTCCCATTCTGCGGGCGTGTCTGCCCAGAAGGCAGTGGCCAGTAATAGCTCCGACTGTGTTTTTATGTCTGCATGCTGCTTCGCGGATGGCCATGACTTCCGCCTAAACTACACTGCAGTGGTCAGGAAGTCGTAGCGCGACATTGACTTCGGGTTCATCTCAGATGATGAATCCTCCCGTGGCATCCAAAATAATATAAAAATGAAGGAGATCTACTTCATATGAAATAAATTCTCACCTCTGGTACAAACCCTCTAATGTTGGACGCCATACTGCAACTTTGAGTGACCGATACCGTTATAAATTAACTTTTAAACTTTTTTGCAGCAATATTGTTTAATTAAAAGATGTATCCGTGTTACCAACAACATATGGGATTTAGCAGTTTGAATATGACCTCTAAAATTAAGTTGCAATCGATTAACATATTTTTTCTATGTTGCACTGACTTAATTGGGCGCTCCATTTTGATGAAAATATTGAGATTTTGTTTCAAAAAGTCTTTTTTTATTTTACTTTCGTTGTTATTGCACCCTCTCTTGCCTCTGGGCCTCTGGGCCACAAACAGACAACTCAGCCTCGGTAACAACTTTAACACTTCGTCCTACTGATATAGTGTGACGAGGGAACTTCTCAAAATACATTAAATTGTCATTTGAAGAAATGAATTTTGTTATTTCTATATCACGGTATTTCATTGTCATTTTTGGTTCTGTTACTTTTTCTTTCGTCCAATCTATTAAATTCAAAATAATTAGATACACCTGTTTGTACTTGAGAATAGCTGAAACTCACGAGCTTGGTTGACTTTGGTCTGATGTCTTGCATGAATAATCTTCGAAGAGCCTTAGGTGCGATTGATCGACTTGCAACATAGCCAGCAACAAATGTTCTGGATATACAAATAATGAATCTCTGACGGTTCTCTAGGTTATCCCGCAAGTACGATGATTTGTTTAGCATGTTAAAAATATGGCTTAGCAGGTACGCACCAACCTGGTTTGACATAAAGACTAAGCTTTCATGTAAACATGGCCCATTCATATTTTTAAATTGCTGAAAAGATTATCGTACATTCAGGATGTCCTTAAGAGAACCGTAATAAGAACTATCCAAAGAAATTCCTATTCGTAGATCCGAGAATTGGTTACATAACAACAAAGATAAATAGTAGACATCACTTAACACTTTTTGAAATAAAATCGAAATATTTTCACCAAAATGGAGCTCCGGAACCTTATGATAGAGACACTTAAACCTCCTGCAAATTACATCCATAGCTTTAATGTTGATTAATATAATTTAATAAATAAAAAAATTGAAAATAAAAGTTTAAAATGCATTTTATTTCCACCGTTTACCAAATCATATTTTTCTTGTATGCTTCAAAGTTCTTGTGAGTGCGCCACCTGAAGATGTTAACGCAGCAAGCTGAAATTTTGTATTTCTGCATTTTGAACCAGTGAAAAAAAATCAATCAATTTGTTTCCCTCCGCCCTAATGTTTAGCATTAGCCGACACTTTAGGCGACATGAGTTTTGTTTTATCGCTGAATATTAAATTGTGAGCAGCAAACCAACGCTGATAGGTAAAATTAATGTCGTCAGCAAAACTGGGGAGATCTGCTGAAAAACAGTTTAAGTAGAAAGTTGATCTTCTTATTTTCCTTTACGGCGAGGTTACGATCAGCATTAAAGGGATCCATACCCTCCCACTTAATGGCATTTCTTCTAGTCCATGTGTGCGGTTCGGAGGTTCGAATTCAATAAACATCAACAGTCGTCCCTGTTTGGATCATTTATTTACTGAGCCAATCAAAGCTGTTGTTGTAGAATTTATTTTATCCCAGCCTGACAACTTTTTAGGACTTCGACGCATGCGTGCTCCTGTTATTAATTATACCCTATTTTAAGGGTATATTAATTTTGACGCATAGTTTGTAACATACCTTAATATTGCCCGTAGACCCCTAAAAGTTACTATATTTATGATCAGCATCGATAGTAATGTCGATTTAGCCATGTCCGTCCGTCCGTCCGTCGGCAAAAATTATGCCTTTAAACTGGGCCTAGAGAGCTGAAATTTTAACCATATACTCTCTAGGGTCCCGAAATAATCAACTGCTCGGGATATAAAATTTTCAAAATCCGCCCACTGACACGCCCACAAATAAATAAAACAATTTTATTGAAAAACCAAAATTTGAGCTAGGGAGCTGAAATTTATAATATATACTCCCTATGGGCCCTTTAAGCTGATGTGCAAATATTTTCAAAATCCGCCTACTGACACGCCCACAATTTAAAAAAAAACTTTTTTTGAAAATACAAAGTTTGAGCTAGGGAGCTGAAATTTATAATATATACTATTTAGGGGCCCTTTATGCTCATGTGTTAATTTTTTTTTAAATCCGCTTACTGACACGCCCACAATTAAATAAATTTTTTTATTTAAAAACCAAAGTTTGAGTTAGGGAGGGTTTTTTTTACAAAAGCTTGGTTTTTTTTTGACAAAACCCTTTAAATGTTATATAACAAAATATGTAGAGCGTTCTTAACAATTCAACCATGCTTAGACTTTTGTCACGCCCACTTATGAGGAATAGGAATAAGAATAGGGTATCCAACAGTTCGCCCAAGCGGACTGTAGCCCGTCCCTATGTTTTTTGTTTTATAGTCCTTTTAGCACAATTGTGTCAATACAAAGGATTTGCATGTGCAATTGTTAAATGCGTCGCTTTGCTTACATAGATATTAAAATTGACAACATGTGATTCGTACCCTAGGTGGCGTTTTACGACTCAAGCTCATTTTGGGGGGCACTGCATGTTGAAGTGATATCCTTAGCCGGTTCCTACATTTGAATAAATAGGCCGTTGATATATATAAAAATAACAGGGGAACGAGAACCGCAATTCTATGGAACGCCATTTTTAAAAATGAGAGTCACCGAATTTACCATTAATATGAAGTTTTTTTTTCTGCATTTATAAAAAAAAAAAACCCCAATGTAATAATAAATTTTTGAAGTACCTACCAAGCCAAATGCTTTTTCATATCAACACTATAGATTTATTGCAGTTACATATATTATAAGGTATAAATAAAAATAGTTTCTACTCAAAGCGATGGGATAACAATGGCTCTCCGCCCTCTATTTAGGTGGAAGTTATTATCTCTTGCCTGTATTTTTTTTCTTTTTAAAAAAGGACGGGTCTTTTCCTTTATTTTTCAAACTGTCCTTTAAATCATCGAGAAATTATGCATGCAACAGGTATTAATTAAAATATTTGATTTCAGTTTGTGCTAACCAGATTCACATCAAGAAACTTGTAGCCAGAATGTTCACATTTTCCGACGATGCCAAGTATTTGGGTCTTATTTTAGATATGAAGTTAAGTTGAAAACCCAACAAACAAGATTAATTTAATTTTAATGGGGCAATCCCCCATTAATTGAGCTTAATGCAAGCTTACAAAATTATATCTTAAAAATCTTATTTAAACTAATAATAACTAAGATTTGAGGAAAGAGGTTCAGCGGTTAAAATCAACGAGGTGGGAGCTAGAATTGACCTTCTGAAACATGTGGGAGATCGGCTCGTTCAAGCCATATGTATGACGTGCGATGGGTGGAGAGATAGAAAAGAGGGGCGATCTTAAATTCCGAAGGTTGGTGTGAAAGGAAATATAATTCAGAAGAGAAAAACAATCGATGGAGCCAGTGAGAAGACGATGTATAAGTAAAATGTCACCGACATTTTCTCCGTTTTCTAGGGTCTGAAGGTTTATTAAATTAAGGCGTTCGTGATAGGGCGGTAGGATTAGGTGATTATTCCAAGGGAGCCTACGAAGAGCAAAACGGAAAAATCGGCCCGGGAGTATGGTGCCCACACTTGCCTAGCGTTCTCTAGAATAGGATGGACGTACGGGGGATTGGTGAATTCTTTAGAGCACTGTTTGACAAAGCCAAGGGCCGAGTAAGTTTTATCAATTATTTCGTCAATATGTGACGGAAAGTTAAGCTCTCTGTCACACAGAACACTTAGGTCGCGGATGATCCCCAATTAAGTAGATTAGTGCATTAATTTGCTCCTCCTCAAAGCTTTTGTTCAATTCCGACGCAATGCGAAACCTTTTAAAAAACTCCACTTGGGACATTCAGAAGTATTGGCAAACGCGAAGGAATCCGGTGCTTTGACCATGAAGCTCCCTTTTGGTTCTGCCGCCATTTCTCCAGTAACATACACATTGTGTTTTCTCTTGTAGTTTTTTTTCTCTGCGTATTTTCTATTTATTCTAAGCCGGAGTTTAGGAAACCCTTTTTCTGTGAATACATTTTCATTCGAATTTTCCCCTGCCACCGCCGCCACTATGTGTTCTCTTAATGTGTAGGACAATGAAACACGACCATTGATTTCTAAATATCGACTGGCTTTATTCAAGCAGTTTGAAGATAGTTATAGTATGCACATAAACAATGAAACTGCGTATGTACGTATGTACATAGGTATATTCATTACTCTACAGAGGTGTTATCCGTAGATTATCGGATAGCGAATAGACTGCCCTAGACTGCCGATCATCTCTGTGGGAGATGGCAGACCAGTTCAATATTCAACTGTAATGGGTGAATATGGACTTTCCGGAGAACTGTAATGCTGACAAACTCCCCAAAAATGGAACATCATTACCTGAGAAAGGTTCCCTAGGTATATCAATCGCTACATGTACACTTAAGTTTAAACTATATGCAATCGAGGGAATAAACCTTAGATAGACAAGTGGCATGGAATTGGTTGCGACAAAGGAAATCGGTCTAAGGATTGACCTGCGGCGCTCAGTTTTTTATTCTCCGAAGTCGACTACATGTTAGCTCTACTAAAAGGTCTCAAAACTGGGCACTGTATGTATACCATAACAGCATATCTTTGCCCCAAAATTAATTTGGCGTATCCGCCAAAATGCACTTTTTGAACTCTTTTCAATTTTATTATCTGTGTTGTTCTATCTCTTTTTATTTCTGAGATATTCAGAATGGTTTTGACGTATATCCATCAAAATCATCAAGTTCACGAATTGTTTGACATAAACGCTTGGTAATGAAACAGTATCAATATTAATAATAGAAAAATTAGCAGTGATAATATGAATGGATTGATTTTTCTGGTTCGTAGATATGTACGGTGGTGAGCAGCACAATCGGCGGGCGGTTGCAGGTACCGTTCCCATCGGTTCGCAAGTTGCGCTCGGCTGGTGATTAGCTCCAAAATATTGTCATCTGTTTTTCTTTCGCCTGATTTCCTGCGTCTAGTTAAGGGGTTCAACTCGCTGCATATTGCTCGTGGCAGATGTTTTTATGCACTTGGGGTTTTTGTCTCAAGTTTTAAAAGTGTAGGTTTTTTCCGCTTCTCACAAGCAAATGATTGGAGAAGTTAGGATTAAGTCTGAACCGTTAATGCCGATCATATTATTTTTTTCCGGCACTGCTTACTTTTACTTACTTTTAAATTCATTTTTATTAATTATTAGCTTATATCAACTTATATACTAGACAAAAATGAGTAAATCTAACTTAAAATTAACAGGATACTTATTCTAGATTATTGATCCTTATGCGGACGCCCTAAACTTAACTCTATCTTATAATTATTGCCTTTCGGCCTAAAAACTATTTTACGAACTAATCTTACATATTATGTTTTCATCGAGAAAATTTTTAAGAAAACTCGGCATCTTTATCAAATTTTATATTTTTATATAAAAAAACAAATTACAAACTACCTACTCTACTTACTTAAACTACTTAACATATTCTAACTATAATTAGGATTCTGAGCACTCGTTGCATTACGAAACAAGTGGTCAAAATTCCAATTGCTTTCCGAGCGCCTGGCAGTCGTCAACGTGCACATGCGCCGCCGTGAGATGACTGATGCCTTACAGAATCAATTACCTCCCGGAAGCACCACCACAAGTTGGCGAGCCCGGCCCCTCCCAGAAACGCCCTAGCTAACTTAATCTATCTTACAAACTAAGAGGATGTTACCTAGAGTAACGCACCGTCTTGGGAGGGCATGTTGAACCCTCCACCCTCAAAAAGCCACCAAAATTCGGCAAATTGCTTTTCTGTATCGAATTTATCCCTCTCCGCTATTGCGGTACTAAAACGGAGGAGCTCATGAGCATTGGCGACGTCCTCGCCGCGGATGAGCCGCTTATCTCTCGCACTGCGGTAGCGGTGGTATAATACCGGGATACCATCCCTCGTCTGTACCAGCCCTTTTGCATCAATATGGATAAATGCCTCTGGCGGAATAAAGCCAGACCGGAGCGTACTCTCTATGTACATTTCATTGGGGTAGTAAGCCCCAAAGATCAGACTATTGTCGCTGGCCATCGCCCTTGCAACGTGCCTTCGAGTCACCTTAATGAGGAAATTGTCAATCCTATTCAACTGAGCCCCATCGTATAGGACCTTGTTGGGATAGTATTTTATATAGTTGGATTCAGGCGTTCGGAACAACCGGAGACAGGTCCTAAGACATTGTCTCTCCAAAACCCGAATCTTTTCCATATAGCTAGGCGCTATATTAAACCATAATGGACAACCATAAGCGATTATCGGCCTTATAAGGGCCACGTAGCAAATGACCTTCACTCTGGAGTCAAGTTGAGTGCTATGAAACAGTCTCCTTGTCAGAGCATAAGCCTTCTTGGCCCCAGCAAGACAAGCAACTATATGTCTATCGAAATATAGATACTGGTCAAGCCAGATACCTAGATATCTAACTACGCTTCTCAGCGCCAATGGCTGCCCATTTTGTCCAATAATGGCCAATTTCTTCCAGTTTTTTCTGGTATCCCTAGAGGCCCCAGCCAATGGAGTTCTGAACAAGATTGTTTCCGTCTTCTGAAAGTTGATTTTCAACTTCCAGTCAGCGCAATATCGCTTAATTTGATCGAAGTCACTCTGCAAAAGAATGTTAATGACCTCGATTTTAGGACCTGACCTGTATGCCACCAAATCGTCGGCATACGCTATAGTATGTCTGAGTGAACCCACCAGATCACTCGTGTAAATGTTAAACAGGATCGGAGAATTGACCGCCCCCTGCTGTAAACCGTTTTTAATTTCAAAGACTCTGCTCGAAGTCACGTTGCCACATTTGACAACGAACTTCTTTCCCATAAGCATATTATAAATTACATATAGCAAAGGTTTGTGCATCCCCCGCCTGATCAACTTGTAGAAAAGTCCCTCTAACCATACGGTGTCGAAAGCCTTCTCAAAATCAACCAGACAAGCACCCGTGCATTGGTTCTTGCATTTATTCCACTGAATGTCGGAAACCAGTTTCGACGCGGCATGAATAGTGTCATGCCTCGCCCTGAAACCAAACTGGTTTTCCGGGATTATGTTATTGTCCTCGACCCACTTTAACAGGGCACTATTGACAACTTTTTCAAAGACCTTGCTAATATTCGGAAGCAAGCTAATTGACCGGAGATTGACAGGGTTCGTCCTATCTTTACATTTTTTCGGGATAGGGTGTACCACAGCTACCTTCCAATGCGCCGGATAATGTGCATTATTCAGCGCATTGTTAAACAGCGTGGTGAAAATATCTACAGCCTCCAAAGGCAGGTGTCTCAATACGACGTTTGGGACACCATCCATCCCCGCCGACTTTTTATTCTTTAGCGACTCGAAGATGCACAGAAGATCATCCTTCGACACGAACAAGTGCGATGCATCTCGGCCATTGGCGACAACTGCATTAGCATGGTTTTCATCAGTGAATACGGTGAATCCGTTATTCTCAGATCGCCAATTCTCAAGTTCGGTGCGCAGATAGAAGTGGCTCACCAGAGCCCTATTCTCAATGTCGTGGTTACGGCGAACAGGATTGTTCACCGTATACACGGCCTCGAAACAAGCGCCCAGCAAATCCACTTTCTCCTGTGGGTCCTCGACCACGAAAAAATCGTCGTTTGAAGCGACACTTTCTGGACTTATTCCAGCAGTCAGTACTGTCTGTCTGTTCTCTGCTGTCTGGGAGATTCGAACACAAGGAATATCATTGTGATCTTTCCTCCTGAACAACTTATTTATCTGTTTTCCGGCACTGCTATCAACTCGTTGTTAACACACGGAAAGACTACAGCCGCGTATTGGATACCCTATTATTATTCCCGTCCCACCATAAGTGGGCGGTGCAAAAAACTTGGTATGGGCGAATTCTTAAGAAGAATGATGTCTACATTTTTTTGCTATTTGTTTTTTATGGATTTTATCGAAAAACAGTGTTTTTGTAAAAAAAAAAATTCTTAAAAATATTTGTTTGCGCGCATTGTTAAGAACAACTTTGTCTACATAATTTGCGGAGGAAAGTTCTTTTTTTTCCATTGACTTCTCCGATAATTTTTTTTTAAAATAGTGGACGTTGTAGTAGGCGTGTTCTAAAAATCTTTACACTTGATCATTTCACTTTTTGACGAAAACTATATCTTTTATTAGGAAGTAAATATCTTTTTCTATTAACTAGAAGAAATAAATATTTCTTTGAGTAATTTATTATTGAAATGCCGTATGTGTTTATTTTTTGATATTAAATATTATATCTATTAAATAGATATCTTGTTAAAAAATATATATGTATGCTTTTGTTTAAGAAATATTATCCCACGATAAACCAGCTGTACGACTTCCGTGCTTTTTTGTAAGATTCAAAATTTAAAGAGCCTTTGGGCCATAAATATCACTTCTCTATTATTTTCGCAAAAAAAAACTTAGCGGATGACGCGTAAAAAAAAGTACCGCATCAAAAGCCTGGGATTGCAGTTATAGACTTATGTTTGCACAAAAAATGTGTCTTATTTCATTTCCAATTCATAGAAAATCAAGGGATCTCAATGTTCTTATAAGGACTTCACAAAGATAGAACCAGACTGAGGAGCTGCTGAGAATAATTTGCTTACTCCCCTTAAGTTTTCAATATTGATTGCCTCAACATATTTTTCACATAGGCTCTTCGGAATACGCTTTTCTGCCGAAATACGAAAATAAATTTTACTGTCGTCTAAACAAATGAAATGTTCTTTTCTTTTCGCGCAAATGTTAGGCAATGTTTATATCTGTAATTGCTACTCGTTAAAATGTATTTCAATGTAATTGATCTTTAATCCAGCTACTTCAAGATTTTTATAATCCCTCTAACGGTTACTACCGGCTTAACCTCATTTTGATGCATTTTTAAGCCGTGCTGCCATTCTATTCGCAATAATCATTTTTCTTTGATATTTTGCTAAATACCAGAAACTCGTTGCTACTTCAGGTGGCTCCAATTCTAACTGGGTATGCGCTGAAGATACAACACCATTATATCCCAACTTAACCAACCTAAAAATGTTTACTCTTTATTTGCGTTTGCTGTGTTGTCGAGAAGATACTATTTTCGTCAAAATAAACAAAGGCAACGCTATAAGATTTCCGTTTTATTTAAAAAAATTACTCTGCCATTGCCATTGATATTGTAAAGAATACTTTAATTGACTACACTCGACGGCTATAGACTGTTGTCTGGGGGATTAAGTGGTATTTAATTTGCCTTTAGATACAATTTCAAATTCTTTTTTTTTCAAAACAATTTACAATTTGTTTAGTTGAAAAGAATTCTAGAGAACCAAGTAATATTGCAGTTTGCAGAAGAACATATTATATTCAAAGCTTAATGCTAGGATTGTTCGGGTTTTGTTTAAAGAATTCTAGCATTTGTACGTCAGACGCGATTTGGTGATTATTTTATCATGATTTTCGATGGGCGTTTTTCTGGTTGACAACCGGAGGTTTCGCCAAACGAAGGATTTAACATCGTTTTTCAGACGATTGCGTACTGCTTTGGGTTTGAATTTAAATTGGATAATCTTTTGGCAGAGGCGAAGATTCAGTCGTTTGTTCTTTTCATTGGTTATTTCTGGGAAATTTGTCCACTTCGATATTTTGTTCAGCCCGTGGAAGAGATTACATTCCGATAATGTCCAGGAATAAGCGTTTATAATTATAATTTGTTAGATATATCTCTAATACTGAATTGTTTTAAATTGATGGCATCTTTCCAGTTGAAAGCATAGTTAGAGCCCGTAGAGCAAGACTTAAGAGGCAGGCCGAAAGATTCCTAGATCACATAAATGCAACAACACCAGCATTTTATTTGCCTCATTGGTGGCTAGAATGTCTTCCAATGCTCGTTGTAGTCTAAGTGACGAACCCCACAGGCGGACCAGTAGAGATGCAGAGATGCCTCTTTCGGCAGCGCTTTCGACCAAGTTATTCGGGTATTCACTAAAGTGGACCGAAAATTTTCTTCTTTTTTTTCAAGTCGTAATACCGTAGAAAAATTTGTTAACTGTGGAGAACTTTTTAGGTTAGGTTAGGTTGAAGTGGCAGCCGCAGGAGGCCGACACACTGAGACCAATAAAACGTCCATTGTGATACCACGTGTATCTATCTTCTTCCTACTCGTTGAACCAGTTAGAGCTCTTAATAAAGGTTGGCTGTTAGGCTTATGGCTTACCCACAACTGTCTGCCCATTTCGTTTTGTTCAGATTAGGTGCTTAGGAAATCAGTCTGCGCCCTTCAACTTTGAGGCACATAAGCGGCTCGTTCACCTTTATGTTCCAAAGAAGGGGGGAGAGGACTCCGCCTTGGGGTTGCTCTGCGGGGTTCCGGCTTGTACGCAGTATTAAAATTTACTCACCAAGTGAGTCATCTCCCTTTAGAGTTGACAGTGCATTTGCGATTGCAGGTCTGTTGACGTTGTAAAAAGCGCTTTGAGTGTCCAGGAACGCAACCATTGTATATTATGGTGAAGGAAATATTCGATTGAACGTACTAACGAATGTAGAGCTGTTTCAACGGATTTTCATTTCAGATGTGCATGTTGAGCCGTAGACAGGAGTCGTGTATCATTGTTAGTACGTAGATGAACTTTGGTCAGTCTTTCTAACGTTTTTAGAAGGAACTATGATAGGCTTATGATTGTGGAGACTAGAAATGAGTAAAAAATGGAATAAAATCGTTTTATAGCTTCCGGTCGCACATGTGCTTTAAAGTTTGCCGAAATTCGTAAAGTTCTTTATTCCTACGATAAAATTGTAATTTTCTTAACGAATTTAACAGTGAACTTGTATTCAAAAAAAGAAAGCAAAAAATAAAAACTTGTAAGTTGTTAGTATTTTTTTATTTGTAATTTGTTTTTCCAAAAAAAACTTCAACTTTGAAAGCATTGCGTGACCGAAAGATGCTGATGAATAAAAGTTTAAAGTATATATGCATAGGTATTAGTATTAAATTCAGTGGAACCTTTTTTGTCAAATTTTTTTGCTTTTTTTTCCTTTTCCCAATTTTTTGGCTTTTATAGGTACCTATGTCGCTTACAGCCCTTAGGTTAGGAGCTGAAGAGGAGACAACGAAAATGTAATGAATATGTCAAAGATATTTCTCCTGAAAGTGTCTGTCAGACACGTTTGCCTTAACTTGTTCACCATGTCCACGCACATAGTAAACCTCATTCCATATGTATATATATATATATATATATATATATATTATATACATAAGAGAAACTCAGAATTGGGGAAAATAAAACATATCCAAACTAAGTGCACGCCATTGTATTTAACTGTCATGAGAAGAAAAGAAACAGTTTGCAATGTTATTTTTGTTTGTTATCCACTGCACAGCCTGAAAATTAAGGGTTAACAAAAAGTCCTTAAGAAAGTTCCACACGGCTTTCGCTTTTAATTAAAATACATCATTTCTACGAGCAGGCATTCAAGCTTACTTGGATTTGCGTCCCCTTTTTGTACAATCTTTCATTGCCCATGCCAATGCTAAGAACACTCTCAGTACCAGGATAACCTTCCAAATTAGTCATCTGTGTATAGGAGTGGATTCCATTTTATTAGCGCTTCTTGTCATGTCTGCCGTCATTATCTGCAAATGCCATTAGATGACTCTAATGTCGTCAATTCGTAATGATTGCTCTCTGCTCGAATTTCAAATAATAGTCCTAATTGAGCGAAGCCCAGGACAAAGTTAGTTATTTGACCGCTTGATTATTTGGTTGTTTCTACAATCGGCAGGGTGGTTGAGGTCGAATGATGGATAACTTTGAACAAATCAAAATAATCTGTGCGTTGTTTGTTTTATTTGTCCACATTGTTACAAATTATGTATACTATTTGGAAAGCAAAATTCATTCGAATATGGTATGAATATAGATTGCTGGTCATATGGTTCGGTTGTTTGAATTTATAATGGAATCCTTTTTTCTACGACAAAATTTGATACATTTTCGAGAACCGTATTTGTATTTCGTCATTGAATTAGGAAATTGTTGTGTAGAAAGTTGGAGTGGTAACAATACGAAAGTTGACATAGGACTTGCAAAGTAATTACTTCGGATGAGTTCTTGCGGTTTATCTTTTCTCTTTAGAGTATTGTCACTGATCGGCATATAATTATGCAGAAAAGAAATGAAGATTGCCAGTATTTTTCTATTGCAAAGGTACTTTCGCAGTCCAGGGTTATTTTACGAAACTACAAATTGCAATCTACAATTCTACAGGTACTGGCTCCTGTTGATATGTGAGTATAATAAAGCGGGAACCATAGCATTTTTCTAGCATGGAGTGAGCCGATTTGATTTATGCTACATTTAACGCTGTCAAAATTATGATATGAATTCATCAACAACTTCTTGAGATTCTGTCGCATGATGAGGGGCCAACGAATTTCGATTGTCTTACATTTTGAATGAATAGAATTAGAATTTAGGTTTTTCAATTAATTTAAATGTTGGTGCTCGCATATGCCACCGTTTATTCGGCTTAATAGAAGCAATACGTCTTACAACTAATTAAAAACTAAGGCTTATAGCTAGGACTTAAAGCTAGGTGAAGGTGGTCTCAGTGCTAAAGAGGGTTATGGTAATGATGGAGTTTGAGACCAGGGTTGCTGAGATGGAAATCAAAAGCTGTTTGTGTTGAAGAGACGAGGGTGCCATAAATTACGAGGGTTAGTGTTAAAGAATATGGAGTTGTAAGGAGACGCGAAATCGACGGAGCTGAGAACATCTGCCACGTCCCTGCGATCCCCAACGCTTTTCAAGTTAATACATTTAAGGCGGACTTGATGGGCAGGCAAGGTAAATGGATCGTTCCAGGATAGATCGCGAAGATCTTTTATGGGTATATAAACCTGCTGATGGGGAGACCACACTAGCGTACTCCAGGAGGTGGCGAACAAAAGTCATGTAGAATGATTGGGTCACGTATCGGGTGGAGACTTCTTTGGGTCATTGTTTAACGTACCCAAGTGATGAAAAAAGTGGTCTGGTTGCGACCCGCAAGGTCCACATGACTAACTTCCCAGTGGATTCAATATGATCTATGCGATTAGTGGGAAATTTTAAAATGTGGTTAGCCATAAGATATGGTTAAGATTTATTTAATATTAAAAAATGCTGTTTAATATTGTTCATGGAAATTAAATGTTGTTAATAACAGCGAAGTGTGATATACATATATTAATGCAACCATTGTTATCAACACGGAGACCTGTAAATTTACATGTATACGAAATAACGGAGCACAATGTAATAATGATTTGCTCAATGACAAATGACAATAAATAGTACAAATAAAGGCACATTATTTTAGTTATTTATTTACTTACAAAAAACGGCTGGACCGATTTCGCTGGGAACTTAATCAGTTCTGAGTTACGTAATTACGCTTCGAAAAAACCCGGTCCCATGTCAATATCATCTTTAGTTCTCGAGATAATCGTGGCAAAGGATAATTCCGAACGCACATACGTACATACGCACATACGTACATACACACATACAGACATATATATAAAAACGTTGGATTTGCATTTCGGTGACCTTGAAACGTGGAGATATGTCAAAATCCGCGATTCACAAAATCTGCCCTATTACAAGAGCTTCCAACTGCTGAAAAGAAAAATTATTTCAAAAACCTAAGTATGCAAATTTGCCCATGAATTGGTGTGAACTTAAGTATTACTATTTTGTATGTATGTGCCATCTTCTTACCCTCACCCAAAACACAAAACATAAAACTAAATCAAAATTCGAAATTTTTAAAATGAAATAATTTCCATAAACGCGTCATTTGTTCGTCCCACTAGAAAGAAAGCTAACGCTTCCCATCCGACGGTGCACTTATCATGAGCGTTCATTCTATTCATCGATACTTTTCAAGTAAAAATTGTTTACATTCCAACTGTTTGAACTTTTAAGAAGCCATGAGTTTCTTAATTAATTCACCGGAAGAGGAATAAATTATCAATGAAATTTCCCTACTTTAACTCAGTTGTGTCATTTTCATAAAATAAAAAACTGGTCTGGGTGCGACCCGCAAGGTCCACACGACTAACTTCCCAGTAGCATCAATATGATTTATGCGATTAGTGGTAAATTTTGAAATATGGTTAACCATATGATATGGTTAAGATTTATTTAATATTAAAAAATGCTCTTTAAAATTGTTCATGGAAATTAAATGTTGTTAATAACAGCGAAGTGTGATATATATTGATGCCACCATTCTTATCAACACGGAGACCTGCAAATTTACATGTATACGAAATAACGGAGCACAATGTAATAGTGATTTGCTCAATGACAAATGACAATGAATAGTACAAATAAAGACTAATTATTTTAGTTATTTATTTACTAACAAAAAACGGCTAGACCGATTTCGCTGGAAACCTAATCAGTTCTGAGTTACGTTTTTATGCTTCGAATAAACCCGGTCCCATGTCAATGTCATCTTTGGTTCTCGAGATAATCGTGGCGAGAGATAATTCCGAACGCACATACGTACATACGCACATACGTACATACGCACATACGTACATACACACACCCAGATATCTCTACAAAAACTTTGGATTTGGATTCTGGTGACCTTCAAACGTGAAGAAATGTCAAAATCCGCGATTCACAAAATCGGCCCCATTACAAGAACTTCCGCTGGGAAGTTAATAATTCATAACAATACTAACATGAAAATAAAGTGCAATTGTGGGCCTCCTCTGTGTAGCACATTGTTTTAATATGCTCCTTAAATATTTGCAGAAACTCCCTAATGTCAACATTGCAATTTCTACGAACTATTTTATTTACTTCTTCTGGTGACTTATAAACTGAGCTACAAAAATTCAAACATGTTTTTTCATTTTGTCTAAAGAAAGAGATCATAAATGAACTGAGGGTATTTATGGTGACAAAGTTACACAAATCCACAGGTTCTTTTCATACAAAAAAAAATAAAAAAATTGTGCGTGAACCCTTATCCCCCACAAAATATTCTTTAACAATGGCAAGTCTTAACTAATATTATCTCATTTAGCCGTAGGTCTTAAAGAGACAAACCAAACCAAGTAGAAACTCTTCCCCCAAAAAGGACCACCCTCCATACTTACATATATACGCAATTTTCCTGCAAAACTTGTTGCTTATGCCTACCAACTGTGTATCGATGCCGGCAGTACTTCAATGTTTATCTGTATACTTCAATTCGAAAGGAATGGCGACGCGCCGTGGTTTGTTTTTGCCCCTCTGGATCTTGATGAACTTGGCTCTAATAATGTTAAAGGTAGAATGAATTAAATATAATTATTTTTATTTTTTGTTGTCTTCCTGGAATTCTGTACAAAATGAGGTACTTGTTTTTTATTGTATCGTTTCATGTCCCCTTGTTATACCGATGTGCCTACGTTGTATCCCTTGTAATCGTGTAACAAGTGGTGATTATTATAATCATGGAATTGAATTAGAAGGCAGGTTCGTTCGGAATATTGTGTGCTTCGACAGTTAAATGTCGGTTTTTAGATGTAATGTTCTTGCAATACTCAAATGGCATTGGGGAGGACATTGCTTGAAATGTGATTAAAAGTTCAGAACGGATTGGTATTGCGATGTCCCAACACAACTGCGACGTGTGTCATGGGCTAGGCATTAGCTATTTGTCCACCCATCAGAGTTAACGAGAGAAGGAGAGATTTTCATTTTTAAATTAAGTGCACGACCCAGTCGATATTTTCTCAATTTTGTTCTTCTAATAAAAATTTTGTTCGAATCACATCTCCTAATAGGGCATTTTCTATAAAAGTATGTACATATATAGTATACGTTTAAGTAATATCCCCTCCCCTCAAGAAACAGCGCTTGTCGTAAAATGCGACCAAGGAGACAAATCACATCTAGGCAATTTCAAGCAGATAAGACAAACTCTCCCGCAAGTGTTCATGCCGATCTGTGAGTTGACAGGAGTGGTGATTACCGGTGTCGTTAGAGGAAGGCCAAACGAAACTCAATAAGAGGAGCAAACTCACATCGAAATCGTAAAAAGAGGCAGGCCGGGATCATACAAATGCAATAATACCAGCATTTGATTGGCCGGCAAGCCTGCCAATCTTTTTTTGACGTCGAACGGGCGAGCGCCACAGGCGGATCAGTAGGTACGCCGTACAGGAAAAGAATTAGTATTAGCTAAATTACGGGCTATCGAGGTCAAATCAGTTAACCCGACGGCATATTAGTAGGGATCCGGGGGATTATGGTCCATTTACTAGTAGTCACTAGTCACTTCTCCGGTCCCTTTATTTAAGTCTGCAAAAATCTGAGTATACCATATTCTTAAAATTACTCCAATTAATAAACCCCCCAACATTATTTAACTGATATGATTTCAAGTTTTTAAGAAAAATTATGTTTAAAAAAAATTGAAATTGAAACTCATTTAAGAAAATCCGACTAATGTCAGCTAATTTTTTTTTTTTGGAATTAGTTAAATCGAGTCTTTTGGTAAAACTGAGTTAACCATCTTCTTACTCCCACAAGTATTCAAAAGATCAAAACTGGTCCAAACCGTTTTTGAGAAAAGCTAAATTTTTAAAAATTCTAAATTTGAATACAACAAGACGAAGCCAATATATCCGGAAATATAGCATGGATTAACATTTCTGCTATCGTCAACGCATATATCTTTGCGATGAACTCACAAAAAATTTCAACAAATTCATCAATTTTTATACACTATCAGCTCTGTGTCGGGGAGTGCTTAAAGCAAGCAACTATCACGAGCAGAAATTGCCGGCACCTAAAGTGCTCTCACAGGCTCATCATTTAGTGCAGGTGTTAGTAAGGACAAAACAATTAAAAATACAATAGTTATGTACCTATAAAATACTAACACAGACACAAAATAATGCAAACAATTTAAGACATTAAAGCATTATTACGCAAAATATTTTTTAGATTAATTTTACTAACATGCAAGTCAATCATATGATCATTTAGATTATAGATCCTACTCATGCGACTAATAGGCTTATGCCTCCCATAATTCGTTCTATGATGGGTGCTAAACAATAATTCAACACTGCGTAAATTATGGGCACCACCACGAAAATTAAAGCCAATAGACGACAGCAAGTCAGGTGCATCTACCGGATATAAGCTAATGTAAAAAAATGATATCGCTATTAAGCCTTTGATGAGAAAGGGGTAACATTTGAAGAAGCTTGATACGTTGGCTGTAGGGAGGAAGGTTAAATGGATCATCCCATAGAAGTCCTCTAAGTGCAAATCGAATAAATTTACGTTGAATGGCCTCTATTCGATTTGAATGAATGTTGGAGAACGGTGTCCAAACTTGAGAGGCATACTACATCCCCACCTTTTTACGAAGCCCAGCATAGAATTAGATTTATTAATAATAGAATTAATGTGCTTAGCAAAAACCAGTTTGGGGTCGAAATAAACCCCAAGATCCTTAAAATTATCAACATTACAAAGAATATGTTGAGACAGAGAATATTGAAAGGTGGAAGGGATATTCTTTTTAGAGAATGTCATATGTTGACATTTAGTAGGGTTCAGGGATAAACCGTTTTTATCACACCAATTGGCGAAGCTATTAATGTCAGATTGAAGAAACATTCTATCTTGCTGACAAGTGATAGATTGATATATTTTCATATCATCAGCGTAGATCAGGATATTACTGTGGTTTATACATGCCTTAACATCATTAATGGCAAGTATAAATAAAATTGGTCCGAGGTGACTTCCTTGGGGAACTCCAGACTGAGCTGTGAAAGATACAGATAGCGATCCTCTAAATTTCACTTGATAAACCCTTGATCTAAGGTATGAATTAACCCATTTTATGAAAAATGGTGGGAAACCAAAAGCTCTAAGCTTTAAATTCGATTATTTCATGGGACAGCTGGTCGAACGCCTTAGAGAAGTCAGTGTATATGCAATCCATTTCGTCCTTATTCTCTAAGGCTTTAGAACAATCATGCAAGAAACTTAACAGATTAGTGACAGTGGATCTGTTTCTTATAAATCCATGCTGTTCATTAAAAATTATATTGCGACAAAGAAATATTATTTCATATTTCATATTTCATATTTCATATTTATTTATTTATATCGATTTAACTTACACAGTAAGATACAATATCTTTTAAGGTAGTGTAAGCTTCAGTTTCAAAAACTATTACATGAACTGAGTGAAAACTAAGTTACTGATAAAATTCATTGATAAAGTTCAAAAAAGGATAAAATATAGAAAATAAAGAAAATCAATCCAAACTTAAATTTTACAAAGAGCGAGCTTTAAAGCCAGCTAAAATATAGACAATCTGGGAGTAGGTGGGAGGGGGGGGGGGGGGGGTTAATGTCAATCATCGAAGCGCCTCAAAATGTTGCCTAAGCCTTGCTACGAACCGAGTGCCACGTCCTACCATCATTATTGTTTGGGGGAGGGAATTCCACAACCGAATCGCATGTACAAAAAATTGACGACTCGAAACGAGGTAAGAGTAGCGTACTGGTGTCAGATTACAATTTCTACCTGATGAGGAAAACTGGATTTTGCTATATAGATACGGTGGTTTTCGTGTTTGCAAAATATTGTTGAGCATTGTTAAGGTCCTTAGAGCAAATAAGTCTTCCAGAGTGAAACCATATATTTGTCTAGAATATGTAGAAATATGTTCATATCTCCGCAGACCAAAAACGTACCTTGCTACGCTGTTGAAAACAACATTCAGTTTCCTCCTGTGCCTGCTATCACAGTTGCAAAAAATTTCACACCCAAATAATAGTAGGGGGATTAGTAGTGACTTTGCAAGTATCATTCTTGTTTTAATTGGAGTAATTCTTTGGGTGGCCCATAACATACGTAAGCCACCATACACTCTTCCGATTAACTTTTCACAAACAATTTGTTCAAAAAGCTTAGGGATACACGAAAGCTTTGAGATGGGCCTATAATTAGTGATATCACCACGTTCGCCTTTTTTAAATACAGGTGTGATAAAAGCACTTTTCCATAGATTAGGGAATTTGCCTGTACTAATGGACAATTCAAACAGATACTTAAGATATGGAGCAATTGAATGGCTGCATTTTTTAAGCACAATCGGTGCAATGCCATCGGGACCTGATGAATAGTCATTCTTCAAAAAAGAAATACATTTTAAAATTGTTTCCAAATCGAATGAGATACTACTAAAACTTATTTGGGAACAGCTAGTTAGATAACTAAAATATTGATCATCAATGTGAAGAGGGGTCTCCCTAAATGACTTACTGAAATGATCTGCAAACATATTGCTTGCGTCTAGCGAATCAGCAGTTGTAGAACTATTGTAAGTAAGCTTCGATGGATAACCATCGGTTTTTTTCTTGGAATTGACAAAACCGCAGAAAAGTTTGGGGTTCAATTTTAAAGAGAATTCCATTTTACTTATATAGTCAATATATAAGTTGCAGGATAAAGATTTGAATTCATTGAATAATGCGAAATAGAGTTCAAGATCTGAGTGACAGAGACTTTTTAAATAGTTCTTCCAAGCCCTATTACGTCTGTTTCGTATCGATTTGAGCTCTTTAGTATACCAGGGATGGGACGTTTTCATATTCCTAGAGGATTTGACAGGAATCACTTTTTTCATGCAGTTATCCATCAAAGAATAAAAGGAAACTACTGCATCTTCAATATTAGAAAACGCAGTAAGATTAAAATTAAAGCTGTTAATTTCATCAGAAAGCCTTTGAAAATTTGCTTTCCGAAAGTCAAAAGATTGCGAACGGTCATACGAATTACTATTTTCGTACAAATGTGCGCCTAGTTCAATAAAAACATCCAAGGGTGGATGATTGTTATCTATGTTAGTTATACTGAAGTGGGATTCCAGAACCACAGTACTAACAGAGTCAGAAGAGAAAACAAGATCGAGAGTTCGATTTCTGAAATTTTTTATACAGCTTGTTTGCTGTAAGTCAAAAGACAAAATGTTGTCTAGTAAGGCGAGCTCTTGTTGGGCAGAGTCAAAGGATGGAATGAAATGAGAATCATCCTCAGAAGGTACCCATCCAATATGTGGCAGATTGAAGTCGCCTATAAGTATGACAGTGCTGTCACAACAAGATATGTCAAAAATATGGTCTAGTGCCATAGAAAGTTCCGAATACAAAGAACATAGACGAGACGATGGAATGTACGCATTAACAACATATAAATGTTTGTTCTTAAGTGTAATTTTTACACAGATAACTTCGACATTAAGTTGAAATGGAAAGTCAATCTTTCGTGACTCAAGGTTGGAACGAACAGCGATCAGGACACCTCCTCCAAGCGCTTTCAGGTCATTGTTATGACGGTCGTTTCTGAATACGGAGAACTCATGATTGAAGAGTTCCATGTCTAGAATTCCGGCATTAAGCCATATTTCCGTCAAGGAGAAGATATCATGAGAGAGGGATTGGGAGTTTAAATATACTTCAGCGGTTTTTGTGCGGAGTCTCCTTACATTTTGATAGTAGAGGGACAGCCTACTTGGTTTTTTAACACGGACGGACAATCTTTCCTGCGACTTTTTGTCGACCCCGTTCTAAATTCTTTAACTAATGTATTATGAGGCCATGCAGTGCTATTGCACAGCTTTTCAAAATATACTGAAGGGGCAACAATTTTGAAAGATGCAACAAACCCATCAGCCTTGCTGATTTTAGTGCATTTGATTGAGTCATCTTTTGGAATCAAGTTTCTCGAGACCAAATGGTTCAGGACATCGTCTGAAGAAGTGTTTGGTTTTAGTCGAGAAATGAAAATAGATTTCGGCCTGGGAATCGATTCAATAGTTCCAGATTCTGTACCTAAGGAATGATTTATATATGTGGGACTAACATTAAGAGTGGGCGCCTCGTTTGAGTTTTTTCGCTGACTCCTAAGGTTAAACAGCTTTGCCTTTGGATTCAACGCAGAGGAAGGCAATCGCGTTTCCTTTTGCCTGCGAGTAGAGTAGATGAGGGCGATGCTAAATAAACAATGGGCTCAGGGGTAGCTTCAACATTTGGGGAAACTGTTGTGTCAAATGAAATCAATGTATTCATGGCCCGTTGGGTACACTGCTTTACTTCATTAGTCGGCAACTCAGGGTCAGTAGACGTTGAGGCATCTGCCGGAAAATGAAGATCAGAGAATGTTGACATTACCATAAGGGTATTTTTTAAGCTCTGAGCAGAGCACTGAGAAGAGCCTGAACACGTCGAGTATGCTCTGAGCAGAGTACGCTCAACATACTCGAAGTGCTTGGTGTTTCAGTGACCGGATTTTGAAAATTCTTACCGAAATTCTAGCTTTCTATCTCGGGTTAAAGGGCCTTATTTTTTTCAACGGACAAATCAGTGTTCACTAATATAGTCTAGGGGCAATATTAAAGTATGTACCAAACTATGAGTCAAAATTAATACCCCCGTAGAATAGGGTATAATAAAAGAAAATATGTTTGTGCAAATTTGTTATTCGGCGCTTACCTAATTACTTTATACTTCAAAAACGATCGAAATCATGAAAGCCGGTTTTAATAAAATCAGTGTTGTAATAAACCAGTTGTATGGTAGGTACCGTCATTTAAAATGATAGAGTAAAAAAATGGCCGAGAGATATAGGCCTATAAATCCAAAATACGAAGTTTTAAGAAAATCCGTCTACCCATTGTGGCCGGGGCCTCGGTCACAGACGGACAGAAATGTGGGACGCATTTTGTTGGACTTCTCTTTAGTCATAATATAACACTCAGTTTGAGTCAGAAATTTCCGCAGGATTGCAATATCTTTCTCTTTAGTATTCGAAAGTAAACGAGAACGTAACAAATTATCAAGTCGCAGACGGACGTACATATACGTATATGTTAACATTAGGAAAAGTAAATGACATTTACATGTTTTCGACATTGAACGAAACAGTAGCTTGCTGCTTTATTGTCCTTCTTCTAAGGCATGCAGCTCAGTTCTATACTCTATCCGAAATTAATAGTCAGTACAGTGAAGATAGGTAGTATGCTTCTTCCTCTGGCTATAATGCTTTACATAAACTTGTCGCTCTTTAAAGCTCTCGCAGAATTACCGTAGCTTCCAATATTGACCGTCACAAATCAAAGAGACCACCAAATGGTGGCATACTTAGAGAACGTTGCGACCGCATTGACAACATTTCTCTCTCCTCATAAGCGCTGTACTGACTATTATTTCCGGATGGAGTATAGTAACTGCGCAGAGATTGTAATTTTTTAGGTGGTAGGAAAATGATGATATTCAGTTGTAGAGTTGTTTTTGAATTAACTCTGTGGGTTGAGTTTAGTTCATCGACATACATAAGTATGCGAATGGTTTACCCTAAAGAACATTTTATATTTTATATCAAAAATAATGTTACTTTTCACAATTGCTAGTGTGTTTGAAGGCTAGAGCAGTTTGTAGACATTGGAAGATTATTCATTAAAACGTTTCATATTTCCACATATGCAGCTCTCTATAAAATTATATACTTTGAAAATTAGTTGATGTGATCAATGGCATGGGTTCCTTTCATTTAATTTGTTCATTCGTTTCATTTACTTGCATTGTTAACACATTTGATATTAGACAAATCAAATAAATTATACACACACAGATATATGTATGTATACATTGTAATTTATATTTTATATGTTAACAAAATAATACATTGTTCTTTGATATACTGTCCAATGTCGGATATGGTCAACGTGTGTAGAGCTTGGACTACTAATCTAAGGCTATCAGGTTCAATTCACTCCAGCAACACCTTAAGTTTTTTTTCCAGCGCCCCACCGTTTGCGTTTTAAATTAAGCGTTCGTATTTCGCATATAATTGTAGGTCCCTTCCACTTCGCGCAAGCAAGAAGTTATGCTTTAGGCCCGGAGAAGCTATGCTTATGGGTCGTTAATGCCTGATTATACCCTATTCTAAGGGTATATTATTAATATTGCCCGTAGACCAATAAAAGTTACTATATTTATGATCAGAATCGATAGTAATGTCGATATAGCCATGCCCGTCCGTCCGCCCGTCCGTCTGTCGGCAAAAATTAGGCCTTTAAACTGGACCTAGAGAGCTGAAATTTTAACCATATTTGAAATCCGCCCACAGACATGCCCACAAACTCAAAAAAACAAATTTTTCGAAAAAATCGAATTTTGATCTAGAAAGCTGAATTTTTTTTATATATGATGTATGACTCCTAAAACTGCTCGGCAGATACAATTTTTAAAGTCCGCCTACTGACACGCCCACAATTAAATAAAACAATTTTATTGAAAAACCAAAGTTTGAGCTGGGGAGCGTTTTTATTTACAAAAGCTTCTTTTTTTCAATAAATTCCTTTAAATGTTACATAAAAAAATATGTAGAGCGTTCTTAACAATTCAACCATGCTAAGACTTTTGTCACGCCCACTTATGAGGGGTAGGAATAAGAATAGGGTATCCAACAGTTCGCCCAAGCGGACTGTAGCCCGTCCCTATGTTTTTTTTTTATATTCAGTATTAGGTACCTGACCAACATGCCTCCAATATTTTGCCTCAGATGGCTAGATATTAAATGGTATTAACGGCATATAAGAGCCTACAACATTGTATATCCACCTATTTGTATGTGCGAAGCTATATTTTTGACTCGAATGGAAGGAACCTACAATATAATAGACTTCGAACAACGTATACTCTTGGATGTTTTTCAGACTTTCGCAAGATGTGGGGTAGTAGAAGAAATGTTAAGTCTTTCTGAGTGAGATTCAAGCCGCAAAGCTTCCGTTCAGTAGTCCAACGCACTAATCACTAGAGAATTTCGTAGTGTAGCAATCAGCAAAACATACATGAACATGCTTACCAGGCATGGTCACCATATTATTGATAACATATCGCCCGGATACAAAAAGTCCAGATTATCGAATTCGCCTTGAGAGGATTAGGTTAACCAGATCCTTATGTTCTTCCCCCTTCGATTAGCTGTCCTATACTTCTCGACTGACCGACTTTTGAAAAGCGGCTGTGCAATTTTTTGAGTAAATATATTGATGGAAGTAGCTACTGATTCTCTTTACTTTTTTTTAGAGAACTTTAACGTTCCATCGCGAAATTTGAGGAATATACAAGTACAATATGCATTTCTCATTCTCATACCCATTGTTGCTCTTGATTATTTATTCAATATTTACATTTATTGTAGTAAGTGCATACATAATATCTAAATGAAATATGTATGTAATATGAAATTTATATACATTTATTAAGTAAAACAAAAATGTTATATCTTAAAATAAAATTTGTAAACTAGTCAGTTAGATTAGTGCGTCCGTGTCATTCAAATATCATATCATCTTCAGAAAGCTCCACCCATAAACATCCGCTGCAAACCAAACTACTTTCCGGACCAAATCCTGCTAAGACGAACATGTGCATTAGCTTAAACTGCTTTGTTTATTTATTGGTACCACGTTCGAGCTTTTACTGGCCGCATTAGTTGTCGAGTATCTGTGCATAATTTAATTTTAAATAATTCAGTGTCATTTATTTGGTAAAAAAATGCGTGCGTGCATAAATGATTACTTTTTTCGAAGAAAAGTAGGTCATTATTTCAAAACTTAATACAGTGGTTAAGAACGCAGTCTATTCTTCCATGGAAACCGGTCAATTAGAGTGAGCATATAAAGTCCAGAAAAAAATTATGGGAGTTATAAAAAAGGAACTGCCCCACAGTGTGACCACAAATTTCGTTTGCTCAACGGATTGAGCCCTAAAAATTAACATCATCACTTTACTCAATTAACTTTAAAAACTAATGTTTTCATTTCTTAACAACGTTTCAAGATACACCAGCAAATAATTTAGAACGCCAATTTTGCTTAAACTGTTCGATTTAATAGATTTCATTGTCAACAAACATCTATTAGTTCATGTCCGATATATGCATTCCACTCAGAGCTGCCAACTCATGTCATGAAAATTAAGCCCAATTTTTCAAAAAATTATGCCCTCCTCAATTAAATTATGCCCATTTTTTAAAAAATTCAAAATAAAACTGAAAATGGGAAAGGTATTAATTTTTGGTATTTATAGGGTCTTTCATTAAGGACTTGACAACTTCTTTTTTAAATAAAATGCAAACTAGTTGAGATATCTCAAAAAAAATTGGCTTGAATTACTATCAAAACATTTATAAATGCCATTCGACTTTGGGAACGACCAAGGGAACGTATGCGGCATTCGATACGTTGAACCCGATTTTCGATAACTCGGCCGCACATTTCGACCGATACGGCCGCTATTTCTAGTTTAATATTGGCTCTGAGCTCCTCTAACGTCGCCGGCTTGTTGCCATAGACCAATGATTTAATATAGCCCCATGCAAAAAAGTCTAGAGGCGTTAAATCACACGATCTCGGATGCCAATAGACGGATCCGTTTCTCGAGATAACTGAGACTTCAATAACTCGATTGTTGCACCAACTGTGTGGCTTGTGGCACCGTCTTGTTGGAGCCACATATCACCGATGTCCAATTCATGCAATTGCCAACGAAATAATGTTCCAACATGTCTCTGTAGGGAAAAACATTTACCGTAACGTGACGGTCATTTTCATCGACGAAAAAAACGGCCCATTTACGACACCGGCATGAAAACCGCACCAACAGTGACTTTCTGCGGATGAAGTGCTGTCTCATGAAGCACATGAGGGTTCTCCCCTGTTCAGTGATGCATATGTTGTTTATTGACGAAGCTGTTTGACCAAAAATGGGCTTCATCGCTGAAGATGATTTTGCAATAAAATTCTTCATTATCGTCCATCATGTCCAGAGCACAATTCTAGAACGTACGTCGCTTTTTATGATCAAGTGGCTTAGTTCTTGAGTCAGCTTGAGCTTGTAAGGGTGTAGGCCAAGATCCTTACGCAAAATTCGCCATATTGTGGTCTGTGAGAGGCCCAGATCTGAAATCATTAAATTTCACTGGCTTGCGACGGACGCCTCTACGGCAGCAATTATGTCCACACCTCGGGCAAAACGTAGTCTAACGGTACGGCAACATCAAGCAGCGAATGCGTTGACTCGAATTTTATTACTAGACTGTGAATTGCTGTCTACTGGGACGAGAATTACTGCCGAAAATTGGCGTTAACGCTCTTAAAATTGCGACAACCGACTCGGAATTTCGGTAGTACATTTTAATTATTTGTAAACGTTGTTCCTTCGTGTACTTAACCTCGATGAAAATTTTGATTTCACTGAATATTTTTACATTGACAGTTCAGTAATCGGTTTAAGAGTGCCTTCACACTGAAAGTTTGAAGTTGTCAAGTCGCTAATGAAAGACCCTTTATTAGTATTTAAATTTAAATAGAAAAACTCTAAACTTAGAAACCATAAAATCACAGATAACAAAATTATTTAAAATCTTTCATCTAATTTTAAGTGAAAATAACATAAAATCGTAGCAAATAATTTATAAGCTCAAAAAAAATAAACAAAATCACAGGAAAAAATTACATTTAAAAAACCTCAACATATTTATAAGTTAAAATTATATAGAATCTTGATCATAGTCTTTAAAGTCATACATTGTTTGGTTAAGGAAATTGAAATGGCTTTCATTAAACACTTTCACGGCAGTGTTCATTTTTAAAAAGCCTTTGTGCGTATTATATTCCGCTTAAGGTTTTAACATTTAACTAATTTCTTACTTTTGCCTTGTTTTGATTTATTGCTAAAAACAAATTCGCTCAACCGTAGCTGATATTATGTAGACATAACACTCTAGTTACAAACTTTTCTAACTATAGAAACATTTTCGAATTATCCCTTTTTGTACGTATGAATTATTTATTTTGGTTTGAATTACGAATAGTTTAGTTACATGAAATAAACGTAAGAAAAATTGCTGTAAAATTGTGCCCATTTTAGCTTATTTTCAGATTAAGTTGCCCAGGTGCCCAAGGCTTCACAATTATGCCCAAAAGGCATAATTATGCCCTAGTTGGCAGCGCTGATTCCACTTCGATTGTTCTCTGTTATACAAAATCAAAATATTATTGTTAGTCGCTGACATTGTACTTTTCTTTTAGTTGACATTTCTCCCAGAGAAAAGTCAATTAATCTAATCGGCGGTCGAATGCATTTACAAATTAAAATCTGACTAATAATAACCGAAGTATTCATTGTTATCTTTGGGAATAGCCGATGTCTAAGCCAAAACTTGGAAAAATAATGAAACGTCCTATGTTCGGTAAAGAAGTATCTTATTAAAGTGAAGTGAATAACAAACATACATATGTACCTATTTATTGTATATCTTTAGCTCTACACGAATACACGTTTGATAAAAGTGTTTTCGTAATAAAGCAACTTAAATGTTAGGCTTTGGTATCGGTTCGGTGTTTTTGCGACGAAGCATTTTGCTGTCCCAAAGTTCAATCAAGCAGGGTTTTATGATCGGAACCCTAAATTCCTCATCTATTATTACGTTTCCTATTACATGGAGAATTAGAACTTTTTCCTCAGCAGATTACAACAAAAACTTGTACACAATCAATTGAATTGTCATCCCCGTTCAAGCCTTACTTGGTTTCGTTTCACTTTGAAATACATTTCGAATATATAATGCGTCGCCCTACCCTCGCTCTCGAATAAAATAACATTTCTTGGATATCAGAGGATAATGTAAGAATCTTATCTCTTAAATGAATTTCCGGCAAAGCTCCAAGACGTCGTTGAATGGAGTCAGACAACGTTGAGAATATTGTTAAATCCTGTAAGGCTTTTGTGTCGTCACTGGACGGCAGAAATTAGACAACAGTTGTAAAATGTTTTTATTTTTAAAAATAGAAATATTTTCCTTTTGCTTGTTTGAGGTTAAGCGCATTAAAAAGAAAATATTGATACATGTTTGAAGTGTGGTTTCCATTCTTAGGACAAGAATTAATTCCTTTCAAGTAGAAAAAGGTTCATGTGGTTACATTCCTTTATTTCCAGTATATTTATTTTCAAACGAAAATTAATCTTTACTTAAATAAGCAAACAAAAAATAATATTGAGATATTCAGTAGAAGTGTAATTTAATTGTTTGCGAGGCCAACGAAAGAAAGTTAGCTATTTTTGCCATAAGTAGTATGTTGTCTTTGCACTATTTGAAAGTAGATGAAACGATTAATGTAGACTTTTTAGGTAATGAGATATGCTTTTGCGGTAACCAAATTGTTAAATTCAACAGAACAGAACCAAGTTAAACATTAGTTGAATTAAATTTGTACTCTTTTTTTGAAAATAATTTGTAATTGTTACGCCGAGATTAGATCTGGAGTTTAATCGGCTATGGGATAGTCACTTTTGTGATGGTCATTTTAAACTATCGCCTATTGCTTGCCTGTGTAAAGTCACCATGAAATAAATTGTAGAATTTGAGTTAGGTTTGCATATTCGAAACTGTTTTCTTCAGTTGAATGTAATATATAAACCTGCAATCTATATTAAAAAGATATCAATCAAGTGACTATCACTTTACATGGATCAAAAATGATAAAGCGACTATCAACTACTACTACTTACAAGTGTCACATTAGCTTAACCGATTCCTCCCCCGGTTTACATTGCGCTTTTATGGAAAGAAAAGATCTAAAGGACTGATCGATTTCCATTTACGCTGTATAATTGATATGAAACGGCTCAACATGTAAATTGCAGAGGCAATAATAATACTAGTATGTTCATGTTCATCGAATATTTCCCACACCATAAGTAGTACATAATCGAAGAATTCTTGGACATGGAAAACTCGTTAATTTACGTCAATGCATTTGCGATCGCACAACAAACTGCTGACATGCATGGAACGGAAAAGCTTCAGAGTACATTCGTTTTGTCGATGACGTCGAAGCATCTTAACGAATTTCTTTATGCTCTCAACAAGCTAACGTGTTGAGTAGGTCGTTATGGTTTCATCCTGCCCTCTTCATTAAGAAATACAAAATTCCACATTTTTAGCCTCCCTTTATCTAAGGCTGAGGCTTAATAAAATGACTGCCAGCGCGCCTCAGTGCAATCTTCCATTGAAGCGGAAAGTAAATTGGGCATTCCGCTTTTTTGAAGACATTCGGGAACTTACTAAGAGACATGACTACACCATACCCCAGCCGTATTGTTTGACAAAAACTTCCAACTCACTATCCAGATCGGTTGTTTTTCTTTTAGGATGAATCGATCCGTTTCTATACCGACCGATCAAAAACTAATGATGAAGTAGGTGGGGTTGTTTTCACAGACAGACTGAGCCTCTCGTTCTCTAGGCGGAAGCTATGGCGACAAAGTGAAACTTGTCATGACTGAAGAGAAACGTGATTTAAATCAGAATTTAATCTCTCTAAATAAGTTGCGCATTGGTGCTACAATTGGTGTTTTCACTGGGAAATGTTTTATACTCTAGCATGCAATAAGGCCTAGCGTGTAATCAATAGATTTCTGCACTGCTTTCACTCAAAAACGATTAGCTTTCTTGTAATTGATCTTAATGATCTAACCCAGTGGTTCCCAATCTTTTTCAGCCCGCGGCGCACCTACAAGTTTAGTATTTTGTCACGACGCCCTACCCTAGCTATTTGAAAAAGAAACAGTCGAATTAAATAAAAGATAGATAGGCACAAAAATTAAAACATGAGTTTTTTATTATATTTATAAGAATTCAGAATTGAAACAGAAAACAACAAGAGAGACTTAAGAAAAACAAAATAATAATACGAGTACAATAGCTACTCAAGTCAAATTAATGTGATGGGTGAGCCTGGTGATCTCCACACAGTTTTTCAAAGCGGGGAATAAGGCTTGACACTGCCACTCTCATTTCTTGCTCCACATTGATCCTTGAGCGATATTTGCTCTTGATTACAGCTACAGCTGAAAATCCAGCTTCACACAAATATGATGTTGCAAACGGAATAAACATTTTTAAAGCTTTTGAAGTTAAATTTGGATATTCATTTTGAATCGATAACCAAAACTCCACCAAACCGGAACTGGTGAATCTAGTTTTAAGACTGCTGTCGCAAGAGAGTTCAATGAGACTCTCTTCCTCTTGTGATGTGAATTCTGGTGGAGCTTGTGCATGAAATGGATCTTGGATCCACGCAAACTTTTCGACATCATCATCTGCAAAGTACTTTGAAAACCATTCAATGAGTTTCGAAAGGTGTTCCGTAAAAAGGGCCATCAGGTCTTGTGAGACAACCAGTTTATTAGATGCCGCATATTTATACAATTGCGGGAAGCAATCTTGACCGCCACCTTCATTCATCTTCTTTATCCACAACTGCAATTTTTTTCTAAATGCCGCAATCTTCTCCAATAGTTTCAGAATGTTTGTGTTGTTGCCTTGCAAAGATAGATTCAATTGATTAAGTTTCTCAAATATATCGCACAAATATGCTAGTTTTAGCAAAAAATCTGGTTCAGCAAAGTATATGGCATTTTCATGACGTTCTTGTTGTAAAAAAGTGCGAATTTCTTTATATAGTTCGAACACACGAAATAAGACATTCCCACGTGAAAGCCATCGTGAATTGCAGTAATACAGCAGGGCCGTATGTTCAGCTCCCATATCTGTGCACAGTTTTTTGAAAAGTCTGGCCTTTAGCGGCCTAGTTTTTATGTAGTTTACTGCACCAATGATACATTCTAGTACTTGGTTCAATTCAGAGCTCATTGACTTTGATGCAAGAGCTTCCCTATGAATGATGCAATGGGTCCACATAGCACTCGAAGCTTTTTTACGAATAAGCGCCTGTATTCCTCCATACCTGCCAGATATGGATCGAGCACCATCAGTACATACACCAATACACTTTTCCCATTCCAAACCATTTTCTGCAATAAACTTGTCAAGAATTTTAAACAAGTCTTGGGCCTTCGCACTTTCGGTAATGCTTTTGCAGAATAAAAGTTCTTCGACAATAATATTATGAGCCAGAAAGCGCACGTAACAAATAAGATGTGCATCATTATTACTGTCAGTAGCCTCATCAAGTTGCAAACCAAAATCCTTGCCTTTCATTTTTTCTATTAATTGGTAGTTGAGATCCTCAGCTATGTCATAGATTCTTCGACTGATAGTATTGTTAAATAAAGGTACCTTGGAAATTAATTTCCCTGCTGATTCTCCCACCATAATATTCACCATGTCGACAGCGGCCGGTAAAATAAGCTTTTCTGCAATAGTATGAGGTTTTTTGCATTTTGCCACCCTGTATGCCAACTTGAATGATGCTAACAATGCGTTGTTAGGTACTGAGGCTTGCTGAGTGAACACGTTTTTTGTTTTTATTAAATTTTGTAATTTCCGGTGAAAAAAATCACGCGATTTTTCAGCCATAGTTGGATGAATCGTCTCGAGATGTCGCTTTAACTTACTCGGAAGCATACTTTCGGATGATAGTATTTTCAAACAAAGCACACACTGCGGCTTTTCTTCATTGTTTACTTCTATTGAAGTAAACCCAAAGTCCAAATAGCTATCATCGTATTTACGATATTTTCGTTTCTTTGCTTCCCCACCGCTACTAGTAGATGCTTTATCTGTATCACTTGAACTACCGTCTTGTTTATTTAATAAAAATCTGTTCATTTCGCTTGAAATTGTTGATGAAAAACAAACGACACAATTAAAAGAAAACACGACGACAAGTCCGACCCTTCAAACTACTGAATATATTTCCCGTTATTGGTTTTACTTTTCGCCGCAGTTTATACCTCTTTTTTCAACAAACGCTTTTTAAGCACAGAAATAACCCGCTTGTCTTCGACTTATTTGAAGAATTTATATTTATCGTTCTCGCAGGACTGATGTGTCAAATGAAATTCAAAAAAAATGCGCAGTCGACTTAGTTTGGCAAAAAAGTTACTGCCATTGCACTTGCAGTCAAATGTTACAACAGACCAAATAAATTAGGCAAGTGCCAAGTGAGGTATTTTTCAAAATTCAGTTTAGAGCGCGAAGCTTAAATAAATTTGTATTTTTGTTAATCTCACGGCGCGGCGCCCCTCATTACTTTCTACGACGCACCAGGGCGCCGCGGCGCATACTTTGGGATTCTAACCAATACTGAGATTAAAGCCTCATACGCTGCATAAACATAGGAACGGGCTACAGTCCGCTTAGGAGAACTGTTGGATACCCTATTCGTATTCCTATCCCTTATAAGTGGGCGTGACAAAAGTCTAAGTATGATTGAATTGTTAAGAACGCTCTACATAAAAAAAACGCTCCCTAGCTCAAACTTTGGTTTTCCAATAAAATTGTTTTATTTAATTGTGGGCGTGTGAGCAGGCGGATTTAAAAAACATTTAAACATAAGTATAAAGGGCACATAGAGAGTCTATATTATAAATTTCAGTTTTCGAGCTCAAACTTTGACTTTTCAATAAAATTGTATTATTTAATTGTGAGCGTGTCAGAGTTAAAGACAATAATATATAAAAAATGTCAGCTTTCTAGCTCAAAATTATTTTTTTTGAGTTTTTAGGCGTGTCTGTGGACATATTTTAAAAATTCTTAAACATGATTAGGTGTCGCCCCATTTGGGCGGGAGGGGCGATTTTCTAAAAAAAAAACACTTCAAGCGGGAACAAATATTTAAAAATAACGGTTATACTTACAATTAAGTATTGCACATTTTTTTAAAGCTAAAAGTCGGTTCTATCATACTGTTTTTAAATCAAGTGATTTCCATTAGTAGTTTTTGTAGAAAATTGAAAATTACCAAACCTAATTTTTATTAAATTTTTATTTATGGACTTTTTTTTCCTTAACGTCAATGAATAAATAATGATATCCTTCTAATAGGTAGAGAACAGTAAGTAGAAAATGCTGGTAAATAACTGTTCTACACAAATCTGTCGTTAAACTTTGTCGCCTGAGTTATCGTACTCTCCCCCATCTTTCGTTAGGGTGATGACTTCTGCACCACCTATTGCAAAACATTCCCGGGCTAAACATAGTACCGCCGTGAGCCCAGCGACACTTTTAACTTCTTGGAACTCTCCCACAAGTGTATTTGCAAATCTGTGGATTGATTTGATTGACATGACTGCAGAGCATACACGTGTCAAAATCATAAAAAATGGGCTGACCTACGAACTCCTGGATCTCACAAATGCAATAACACCTGTTTTGATTGACCTCAGTAAAAAATTGAAGCTAGACCGAGATGACTGCTAACGCTTATTGATGTCAAACCAGCGAACCCCACAGGCGGATCGGAAGGGATACAGCAAAGTGGGAGGGTTATGGTCCCTTTAATTCTGATCATAACTTTGCCGTCAAGGAAGTAGAAGGAGAAGATCATGAATAAAACACCAAGTGAATTTACAAATGCGTCGAACTTTTCTGTTTCATAAAAGTATTTTCACAAAAAAATATAATAGCGTAAAGATAATTTAACGAAAAAGCACTAATCTGGAGAAATTGTTAAGAAACATCGGACTATCACTTCAACATGAAATAAACAGTAACCATGCTCTGAATGAAAGAAAGATGAAGAAGGAGAAATAATAAGATCCGTTAACTAAGCAAATAATTTTATTTAGTTATAGACTTGTAATTTTGAAATACATAGTTTAATCACCTTACTTATAGTTTAAAACTGCAGCGAATCAAGTGCTGCAAATGTTTATGGAGTACAATAATACAATTTCATATCTTATTTGTGCATGTACCTACACGTTTACAAGAAAAACAACATAGCGAGAACGAAATTGCGGATGGATTAGATGTGTTTCTGGTTAATCCAGTGATGATCCTACAAATCGCTAGCTTTTTTTTTTAAGTAAGCTAAAGCTTTTGAATTTTGTACAAACATTTTTCAAGGGTTTCTGCTTTTCGGATCTAAAAATCGGGGAGAGTACGATAACTCAGGCGACAAAGTTTAACGAAAAATTTGTGTAGAACAGTTATTTACAAGCATTTTTTTACTATGGGAGGGGGAGTCTATCCGCCTCATATGGGCGGGAGGGGCGATTATTTATAGTTATAGTTATTTTTTCTTGTCGCCTGAGTTATCGTACTCTTGCCTAAAAATCGACCGACTGCAGCGCCCCTGGTTTTAAACTATAACTTTGTACCTTTTTGAGCATGTTACTTGCTGAATACCTACACAATTGAACACTATTGAATGAGACTCTGATGTCTGGTTCAGGTAGAAAACTAGATATCTGTAATAACTGGTTCGTAATTTTACCTGTAAGCCCAGAATAAATATAGACACAGTATTATTTTGTCACTATACCCAGAACTCAGTATAGTCTGTCAAGATCAACAGCCAGATGGCGCTGAAATCAGTTAGAGGAATGAGGAAATTAATTTTTGGTTGGTACTCGTAATTTGATGTGCTCTTAAGTAAAACTTTTTTTGTTCGAAAATTTAAAAAAATATATAAAGGGTGTGCAAATTGAGGTATCATTCTAAATTTTGAATGAAAGACATAAATTGTGCGAAACCTGTACCTATTTATTTTTATTGGAAATTAATGTACATTGGTTTCGGTTAATAATGAAAAAGAATGTCGTCCAAGTGACCTTCTCTGCTAGCTCGGCAGACTGTCAACCTTTTACCAAAATTTTGAATCACTTTTGCGCATAATGATGTTTCAATAATTGATATTTGCTTGATGATGTTGTCTTTGAAGTGTCGAACAGTTTAAGGATTATCGGCATAAACTGTACTCTTCAAGAAACCCCATAAGAAAATGGTGTTAGATCGCATGATCTTGGTGGCCAGTTCCCTTCTGTTCTTCGGGAAGTTATGCGATTGTTAAACTTCTCTTTCAAAAGATCGATTGAGTTCGTTGCTGTGTGGCATGTTGCACCATGCTGTTAAAACTACATATTCTGCACATCAATATCTTCCAATTGACTTCACAATAAATTTCTAATCATCGCTTGATATCGAGCTCCATCCACAATAACTGCATTGCCATTTTCATCTTCGAAGAAAATGGACCAATTACGCCACCACACCAAAATCCACAACATACAGTAACATTTTTAGGTTTCATTGGCCTTTCAAACAATCCTCTAGGATTTTCTTAAGCCCAAAAGCGACAGTTTCGTTTATTTACATAACCGCCAATTTCAAAATGAGCCTCATCGGTGAAGATAATTTGTTTTTGAAAAAATTCTCATTTTGTGGCCCAATTAACGAATTTCCGGTGCAATGCGTGGTCAGTTGGCTTTAATTCTTGTGTTAACCGTATTTTGTAAGCTTTTACATGCAGATCTTTGTGGTAACTGTTAAAGAAAGTTGTTGGTTTGAGGTTTAATTACTGTGAACGAAGATGAATTGACGTCCTTGGCTCTTCATCAACACTTCTGCTAACAGCTGCAATATTTCCACTCAAACGACCACTACGATGATAGGCTTTACTTCTCTGCTCTTCAACCTAACCAGTTTCTTCAGATTTACGAACGATAAGTTTAAAGCACGGTTTAACGGAGCATTTTCGGAGCAAGACATTTAATACATTTTTCGAGTTTAATAAATTTGTTCGACTTTTAAAAATCAGTGAACTTTTTTTAATAAACTTTTCTTCCTACAAACCCTATGATTTACATTTTAACATATATCAATGCATGAAAAAGTGAATTATTTCCTTTTGAATTTGTTTACCGATATACATACAGGGTGAGACAAAAGTAATATCATGTCATAATGTGAGTTCGCTGCCATTTGGTAAGAAATAAAAAAAATTGGGTCCTGATTTTACGGAAAGTTGATTTAAAGGTGTAAAATTGATGATTTCAAGTTGAAAAAATTATATCAGTCTAATGACCACCTCCTCAACCTCAATTGACCCTTTTTATGTATTTTCCATGGTTTTCATCTCAATCTTACGCTATTATTCCGGGATCTTCAGTGGTGTAGCGTTCCATTGCTTTTAAACACAAACTCTAATTTGGTTGGCTTCACCGAATTGATATTCGACGCCATTTGTAAAAGCTACGGCGCTTTCCTTTCGCCCCACCCTGTGTTAGAGTTGATTAAAGTAAAACAAATGTATAAAACTACAAAATGGTAAAAAAGGAATAGTCTACAGTCCACTTGGAAAAACTGTGGGATACCAAAAATATAAGTACCTATATGTGGATTGTTAAGAAGGTTATTGTCACCAGAATTTGTTATACATAACTGTTTTTTTTAAGTATTTTAAAGAATTTTATGGGAAAAACAAGTTTTTGGCAAAATTTGCATTCCCCTTTGTATGAAGGAATTGTTAAAAACGATTTTATCTGCATACTTTGTAGGGAATAGGACTTTCATTCATCTGCAATATACATATTTGTTTTTAATAGTGGGCGTATCAGTAGGAGGATTTTTAAATTTTTTACACTTTAGCACTTACAACATCAGATGCAATCATATCTCCTCATCGTTCCGCTCCAGGTTGACTATTCTGGACCATAATGCACAACTAGAAAATAACTAAACGAGTACAAGATAAATAAACACACATGCATACGAAGCAGGTTAGTCAATTAATTACTTTTGTCGTTTAATGACCAAAATAACCCCCGTAGTGAGTCATTTCACAAACGTCGTCCTTATAAAATATAGAATCGGAACAATTAACCCGCATTGCTAAAGCAATTCCACATTATTACATCCGAATTTGTTTACTACAGTCACTTGTAGGGTTCTATTCAAATGAGCCCCAAGAGAAATTAATCAACTTAACGAAGAGCGAATAAAAGTGTTTAGACTATCGCATTAGAAAGGATTGTCTATCTCTGCCATGCGATTAAGAAAAAGAACTATATAAAATTTGAATGAACAAAATTAATATGAGTTTGATATTTTGTTTCCTCCTTCTTTTTTTAAACATAATCCACAAGTTGTAACCTTCAATCCGGTGGTTCTAAATTAATATCAATTATACTCCACTAATCATGTCGGGTCCAATTAAATGGTTGTCTGTGATAATGGCTTCTTTGGCGTTTTAATGCAATCGCACTGTCAAGCGAACCAAGTGAATTTAAATGGAGTCTGCCTATCGCAATCCTTTTAGGTTATCCTGGAAGAACTAAAAGAAATGCAATGCAAATCATTTCGAACTAAATTAGATTATACGAATATGACAGTGATTTATATTTGATTTATGCTTTTCGGTGTAAATATGGTCTCTGAGTTGACAAGTAGGTGGCAATTACCATTAGTCAATGTAAATGATATTCGTGAAAGAAAAAAGTATTCAAATCAGTTAAGCTGCAATTTTTATCTAGTTAAAATGAATTCTTGTTGACAAAACACTGATGTAGATTATAAAATTGGACAAGAAATAGCACAGAACAGAAAGCGGATCCTGTCTATCTAAATTGATCTTAGTTTCTTACTTACTTACTTATACACCGTCAGGAAAATGTTGTTAATAAACGATAAAGATTGGGGTTATAACCTAACTCAATTCATCTCACCAAATCACAATTGGTTTCACATTTACTTTCCATTGGAGAAATTCCCAAGAGCTATGCTTCCCAAAATAATTTCAAAAGTAGTTGTGTTTTTCGCAGGAAAAGAGTTCAGGTAGAGACTGATTGCATGGATTCCTTAATCGCCATAGATTCATTACTTATTTTTGATGTGTCGGTGTAGAAGTGGATCGATTTATCCACCGAAAATGCACCATTCTCACACAAAGAACTGGAGAGGATTGTTGCAACTAATATGGTCTTTGAAATTCTTTTCATACAGTAACTGGGTTGTGGTATTACTTTTAAATTACTTTTAAATTCATTTTTATTAATTATTAGCTTATATCAACTTACATACTAGACAAAAATGATTAAATCTAACTTAAAATTAACAGGATACTTATTCTAGATTATTGATCCTTATGCGGACGCCCTAAACTTAACTGTATCTTATAATTATTGCCTTTCGGCCTAAAAACTATTTTACGAACTAATCTTACATATGTGTTCTTCGAGAAAATTAAATAAAACTCGGCATCATTATTTAAATTTTATATTTTTATATAAAACAAATTACCAACTACCTATTCTACTTACTTAAACTACCTAACATATTCTAACTATAATTAGGATTCTGAACACTCGTTGCCTTGCGCAACAAGTGGTCAAAATCCTAATTGCTTTCCGGGTGCCTGGCAGTCGTCAACGTGCACACGCGCCGCCGTGAGCCGACTGAAGCCTTACAGCGTCAGTCAACTCCCGGAAGCTCCACCACACGTTGGCGAGCCCGGCCTCTCCCAAAAACGCCCTAGCTAACTTAATCTAACTTATAAGCTAAGAGGATGTTACCTAGAGTAACGCACCGTCCTGGGAGGGCATGTTGACCCCTCCCCCCTCAACAAGCCACCAAAATTCGGCGAATTGCTTTTCCGTGTCGAATTGATCCCTCTCCGATATTGCGGTACTAAAACGGAGGAGCTCATGAGCATTGGCGATGTCCTCGCCGCGGATGAGCCGCTTATCTCTCGCGCTGCGGTAGCGGTGGTATAATACCGGGATACCATCCCTCGTCTGTACCAGCCCTTTTGCGTCAATATGGATAAATGCCTCTGGCGGGATAAAGCCAGACCGGAGCGTACTCTCTATGTACATTTCATTGGGGTAGTAAGCCCCAAATATCAGACTATTGTCGCTGGCCATCGCACTTGCAACGTGCCTTCGAGTCACCTTAATGAGGAAATTGTCAATCCTATTCAACTGAGCCCCATCGTATAGGGCCTTGTTGGGATAGTATTTTATATAATTGGATTCAGGCGTTCGGAACAATCGAAGACAGGTCCTAAGACATTGTCTCTCCAAAACCCGAATCTTTTCCATATAACTAGGCGATATATTAAACCACAATGGACAACCATAAGCGATGATCGGTCTTATAAGGGCCACGTAGCAAATGACCTTCACTCTAGAGTCAAGTTGACTGCTATGAAACAGTCTCCTTGTCAGAGCATAAGCCTTCTTGGCCCCAGCAAGACAAGCAGCTATATGTCTATCGAAATATAGATACTGGTCAAGCCAGATACCTAGATATCTAACTACGCCTCTCACCGCCAATGGCTGCCCATTCTGTCCAACAATGGTCAATTTCTTCCAGTTTTTTCTGGTATCCCTAGAGGCCCCAGCCAATGGAGTTCTGAACAAGATTGTTTCCGTCTTCTGAAAGTTGATTTTTAACTTCCAGTCAGCGCAATATCGCTTAATTTGATCGAAGTCACGCTGCAAAAGAATGTTGATGACCTCGATTTTAGGACCTGACCTGTATGCCACCAAATCGTCGGCATACGCTATAGCATGTCTGAGTGAACCCACCAGATCACTCGTGTAAATGTTAAACAGGATCGGAGAATTGACCGCCCCCTGCTGTAAACCGTTTTTAATTTCAAAGACTCTGCTCGAAATCACGTTGCCACATTTGACAACGAACTTCTTTCCCATAAGCATATTATAAATTACATATAGCAAAGGTTTGTGCATCCCCCGCCTGGTCAACTTGTAGAAAAGTCCCTCTAACCATACGGTGTCGAAAGCCTTCTCAAAATCAACCAGACAAGCACCCGTGCATTGGTTCTTGCATTTATTCCACTGAATGTCGGAAACCAGTTTCGACGCGGCATGAATAGTGTCATGCCTCGCCCTGAAACCAAACTGGTTGTCCGGGATTATATTATTGTCCTCGACCCACTTTAACAGGGCTCTATTGACAACCTTTTCAAAGACCTTGCTAATATTCGGAAGCAAGCTAATTGACCGGAGATTGGCAGGGTTCGTCCTATCTTTACCTTTTTTCGGGATAGGGTGTACCACAGCTACCTTCCAATGCGCCGGATAATGTGCATTATTCAGCGCATTGTTAAACAGCGTGGTGAAAATATCTACAGCCTCCAGAGGCAGGTGTCTCAATACGACGTTTGGGACACCATCCATCCCCGCCGACTTTTTATTCTTTAGTGACTCGAAGATGCACAGAAGATCATCCTTCGACACGAACAAGTGCGATGCATCTCGGCCATTGGCGACAACTGCATTAGCATGGTTTTCATCAGTGAACACGGTGAATCCGTTATTCTCAGATCGCCAATTCTCAAGTTCGGTGCGCAGATAGAAGTGGCTCACCAGAGCCCTATTCTCAATGTCGTGGTTACGGCGAACAGGATTGTTCACCGTATACACGGCCTCGAAACAAGCGCCCAGGAAATCCACTTTCTCCTGTGGGTCCTCGACCACGAAAAAATCGTCGTTTGAAGCAACACTTTCTGGACTTATTCCAGCAGTCAGTACTGTCTGTCTGTTCTCTGCTGTCTGGGAGATTCGAACACAAGGAATATCATTGTGATCTTTCCTCCTGAACAACTTATTTATCTGTGGGAACATATTCGGACTACAGGTTTTAATAGCCCGAATTTTATTGCCCCAATACAGACTTACAGATTTTCTGTAATTTTCTTTAATCAGCTGTTTCAGGATTCGGATCTCTGACTTCAGCATCCTAACCTCCGGGTCGTTGGGGTCAGCAAATTGTCTGTACAGCCGTTTAAGCCTCGAGAGCAGTCTACTTTTCTGTCGGTATAGTGCGTCGATTGTAGGGTTTCTGTACTTTTCTGTCTGGTCGTCGTCGGAACGTCTTACCCGAGGAATAGTTCGTTCCATAGTTCGTTTGATGGCGTCGTCCATTTGCAATAAATGCCGATCAATGTCATCATTTGTCATGTTACTGTTTGTCGGTGGGTCGATCCCACTCGAACGTATATCTCGCTTTAAAAATTTGGAGAAGCGCGACCATTGTGCCCTCCGATAATCGAATGAACACACTGCTTCGTACTCCTCCAGCAGCGTTTGCTCGTTCGGGATCCGTATTGCGGCGGCGAGTCCGTAGTGGTCACTATCGTACTCAAACGCACGCAAACAGTTCCGCGTGTTTTGATCTATGTTTGTCAGTTGAAGTCTTGCATCCGTTAAGGCCAAGTCCAGGAAAGCACCGCTTCTTGGGAAAGAAGGGATATCCGTCGCGTACAACTCGAGGTTGTACTCAATCATATTGAGGCGCCACCAGTCGTGAAACTGATTGCCCCTGGGATTTGCATTAACATTTCCCCACGCCGCATGTTTGGCATTAATATCTCCGGCCAAGAAGTAATAATTTTCTTCCGAGTTCAGCTGCAGACTACGAAAAAGTGTCTCGAGCTCTGTCATAAATTGGTTGGGTGGAGGTGCTGCAGGTGCGTATAGCGACACCACATACATTCTCCTCCGGCTATGGAGAGGAATGCATATGATGCATGCTTCCAACAACTGGAACCTACGCACGTCCCCGCTATATATAACCCTATGGCGCAGGCCTTTTCGAATTAAGATTCCAACCCCACCTCCTTGAATGGAGTGAGGCCGGTCTCTTCTTATTACATGATAGTCTCTGTACCCCAATTTGTGCTTCTGATTTAGCTTAGTTTCGCTAACCAAAAGCACATCTGGGTTTTCGGTTTTCAACAAATTGGCAAGTGACGTTCTTTTCTCGATCCTGACTAGTGAATTAACATTCACAGCAAGGATCTTTAAGTTTCCCTCATCCAGCGCAGCCATTAGATTTATGGCACACCAGACCCCACAAACAGCTCCGAATAGATAAAGTCAATTCGGGCCGCTTGTTCATTTAACTGTTTCTGGAACTTATCGATCTTTCCGTGCAGAGACAGAAGGATCGATTTTAAGTCCAGATCCACCTCTGGTGCCTTTTGGGCTACCTTTGGTTGGTTTAATGTCATTTGGGCTTGACCCGGTCCAGCTGCCATTTGGGCAAAGGACACATTAGGTGCCACAAAATTCGAGAACGAGCGACTCTTTTGACGCCTATCGTCTTCCGACTGCTGTTTGCGGGCCTGGACTCGCTTTTTCAGCTCCTGGTACTTTGGGCAACCCCTGAAGTTGGCGGGATGCCCAGAGTTCCTGCATAGCACACAGGAGAGTACACTCCGGTCTTCGACTCTCTCCTTACCTAGAGAGCATTCACCATGTTTGTGGTCCTTGTCGCACTTGACGCATCTAAACTGCATGTTGCAGTTAGCTGCGGCGTGCCCGAACCTTTGGCAGCGCATACATTGAAGTATGCGATCTGACCGTTTTATTTTTTCCCATCTCACAGCATGGTAGTACAGGAAGCGGATATTTCGCAGCCTGTCAACTTTGCTGTCGGGAGTAAGCTGTACCAGGAAGAATGGTAAGTGACGGTTACCACCACCTGCCACAGCTGAGGAAAACGGCTTGACCCCCACGAACTTCAGGTCGTCGCTTTCAAAGGTCTTAAGCTCTCTTTCTAGCTCCTCCGTTTTAATTGAGGGATCAATTCCCTTCAACACCACGGTTTTTAACTTTTGCTCCCTTGGGGTGTATGTGAAGTACTCGGCCTCTACATCTCCCAAGGCGGTACGCACTCTCTGGTACTCCTCTATATTTTCACACATAACTATATGCTTATTGGCCGAAAGCCGCTTTACATGAAAGTTCTTTGTAATTAATCTACATAACCTAATACTATCGCTTATATCGAAATTACTTACAGTTATGGGGGGAATTCTTTCTTTCCTTGTATGTTTTTCCTGCGTCTGCCGCTGCTGTTGTTGTTGTTGTTGCTGATGTTGTTGTTGTTGTTTTTGTTGTTGTTGTTGTTGTCGCTGTTGCTGTTTCTCTTGCAGTTGCTGCTGCACCTGCTGCTTGAGCACTTTTTGTTGTTCTTGTTGCTGCAGTTTTTTCTGCCGCAACTTCTCGCGCTTCTCCAAAAGCTCTTTAATTAGCTTATCGAGCTGCGCCTCCTCATCCTCTTCCTCTTCCTCATCCATTTGGACGGCGTCCTCAGTATCGACCGGTAGATCGCGAAAGGAGTTTCCTTCGCCAACGTACCGGCCCGCTTCAACGTCAGGTTCATATGAGCTGAAGCTTTCTGCGTCGTAGTCATAACAACCTGGTGTCGCCAAACTTAAACCCTCTAACTTTGCCGGCCTCTTGGCCGACAGATTCGGCTTCGGGTTTATTTTTTTTCTCCTTTTCTCCACTCTTTGGAACTCTGCCGCAAATGTTATGGGACTTTCTGTGGCTGCTACTGTTGTAGCTGCTTTTTCGACTATATCCGCCGAATTGGCCGCTTCTTCGGGCGTCAATGCTTTTTTATTCGCTGCTGTTGTTGCTTCTAATGATGTTGTTTTTGTTGTTGTTGCATCTTGCTGCATTGCTCTTATTGGCAAACGACCCGTTGTCATCTTTGCCGGTACCGCTGTCTTTGCCATAGTTGCTTCTGCTACTGCGGCACTTGTTGTTATTGTTGTTGCTGCTAAAGCTGATATTTTAGCCGGCACACGTGCTTTCACCACGCGATGCAACGGCACACCCACGCCCGTACGCCGGACCACCGATTTTCCGGGGTCCATCACCTGACCACTTTGCGGCACTTTTTTCTCCACTGTCTCTATCAGTATAATTTGGTTTTATGAAATAAAAATTAAAAACCTGGTTCTGGCTGGAAACGAACCCACACCTCCGGCGTAAGAGCTCGCTACGCACTCTACTTATCTGCACTTGAATTAAAAAAATTAATGTCCACTATTTGGTTTTCACTTTGCTGTATTGCGTACGTCACTAACTAGCCGACCTATCTCTTCGAGAGTTGCGGAACGACTGACTGGGTTGTGGTATAGTTTGTGTAGCGTGGCAGATCTTCCCACTGATTGACTGTGAAAAAAACTTTAAGGCTATGAGGTGGGTTCGATAACTCAGGGATAATGAAATTTGGCAATTAGATCTCATTAACAAATTTAAATAGTGTTGCCAATCATTGAGCTTTTTTTTTTTTTTTGATCGATAGAAGTTTTGTTGTTTTTATTTGATCAATATTGGAAAAAGTGAATTTCGTGTTTTGATATGGAACTATTTTTGGCTTAAGGAGACTCAAAAAATGCTTAAACAATATAATGGAGACTCTGCTTCCTCCCAAGGAATGGTGTACAAGTGGTTAACTGAATTTCGTTGTGGTAACACGAGCACTGTGGACGCCTGAGCGCTAAGGACTACCAAATGACGTCATAATGGAAGAAATGTTCAACAAAATCCAGGATATTTTGTTTGTATAAAAGGTTTCTAGTTTGACCTCCTTTCTTCAATAAGACTCCAATATTTAGCTTCATCCGAAAATGTGAAGCTAATACCGTTTTCAAAGAGGGTTGGTCAATATGTGCAGTTTTTTCCCTGAGGACACTGGCAGGTTTTCTGATACTGACTCTAATGCTAGTAAGTAGCGAACGGGCATCTGTGCTGAAGTACAATGGAATATTAGGTCTAAGTGCTTCTTGTCTGTATACAACTTTAATTTTATTTAATACAATAAAAAAACATAAGGAATGGTTACAGTCCGCCTGGGCGCACTATTGGATACCCTATTAATATTCGTCTCTCCCAAAAAGTGAGAGTGGCGAAAATCTGCCTGCATAAAGATGGAATATTTTCCTGATAAATGGAAATTGGCCAAAGTAGTGCCGATAAAAAAAGCTGGTAAATCGGCTGAAAAAGTTGAAAGTTACAGGCCAATTAGTCTGCTGAGCAGCCTCAGCAAAATCTATGAAAAAGTCTTAAAGGAACAAATTGCCAAGCACATTTCCCACAATAATTTGTATCCAGAGGAACAATTTGGCTTTAGACCTTTTCATAGCACAACTCATCAAGTGCTTAGGATTTGCAACCATATCAAAAGTCATCGTTCAGTAGGCAAATCTACTGGAATGATACTACTTGATATCGAAAAGGCTTTTGATACCGTTTGGCATGACGGACTTATATACAAAATGATAAATTTTAAATTTCCCGCTTATATTTGTAAAATTGTCCGCAGTTTCTTGTCAAATCGTTGTTTTAAAGTCCACGTCAATAGTGGTGTCTCCAACCTAGTGTACTTTTATTAAGAAGTTCCCCAAGGCTCAGTTCTTGGGCCTATTTTATATAACCTTTATACATCGGACCTTCCGCGTCTTCCACATTGTGAGGCAGTTATTTTCGCTGATGATACTGCAATATTCTCATCTCATGAATTCGCTCTTGACATTGAGAGGAATCTAAACAATGCGATGGAAATACTACAAGGGTATTACAATAAATGGAAAGTAAAATTAAATGAGGAGAAAATAAAAGCTATCCTTTTCACTAGAAAGAGAAAAGCTTGCTTTCTCCCCAGTGGCAGCTTACAAGTAAATGGGAAAGACATTAGTTGGGAACCTGCTGTAAAATATTTAGGAGTATATTTAGATACCAAGTTGACATTTAGTACTCATATTTCAAATACCCTCAAAAAAATTGCGATTGGGATTAAAATGTTGTACCCTCTTATCAATAGAAAGTCACTGCTTTCAAATGAAAATAAAATAATTATCCATAAGGTAATTTTTCAGGCAATTCTGTTATATGGATTCCAAGCATGGGGAAATTGTGCAATGTGCCATATTAAAAAACTACAGACATCTCAAAATAAGCTGTTGAAAATGATGCTTAATTTACCGTGGTACCACTCAACATTGGACATTCACGATAAAGCGAATGTTGAATTGATCTTATATAGAATTCAAAGACTTAACTTACGTTTCCTAGACCGCTGTGAATTTGCTGACAATCCTCTTGTAAATAATTTTAATAACTTATAGTGGAGATGTACGCTATTATTTCTTCTATTTTGTGTTTATTCGTTGCTTGTATAACTATATTAACTTATTTGTATAATAAATCATTAATTATTGATTTATTTATTTGTTTAACTATGTAATTATTTATTTACCTATTTATTTATTTATTTACCTATTTATTTATTTATTTATTTATTTATTTACCCGATTATTTATTTATTTATTTTTTATTTCTTTATTTATTTATTTATTTATAATATTGATTTACTTATCTATTTGTTTATTTTAATTTATTTATATCTGTGATAATTTTCTTCTCTATTTATTAACCTAATCGATTATTTATTTACTTATTTATTTATATATTTATTTTTTTCATTTATTAGTATATTGATTTATTTATTTATCTATATTAATTTATTTATAACTGTGATCATTTTAATAATAAGTTTTTAATTAGTACCTGATTTGGCGTCTTTCCTTAGTTAAAAATTGCTCCATAAATTTATTAAATATTAATATCTATTATATATTACGTTTTGTTTTTCTATTTCTTTTTTTAGTAATTGGAGGTTTTTTCGTATTTTCCTTCAGTATTGTATAATTTTTCGTTTTTAAAATTTAAATCACTAATGTTATGTAGATAATATTTCAGAAGAAAGATACAAACTATCATATCTCTGTATACTGTAAAATGTGTGGTAACCATACCTTTGTAAATTTATATGCGAAATAAATCTATTTAAAAAAAAGTAACTTTGAAGTTCACCACCGTCCCGTTCAAGTTTGACATAATAATTTATAATTATTATTATTATTATTATTATTCATTATTCTCATTTCTTAAACATAAAACAATGGTAAACTATTAAATGGTAAATTTAAGGAGAATAGTTAGTGACATTTCGTATTTACAAAAAATAGTAGCAAATGTCATATCATTACAAATTATTTATTTATTGTGGGTGAACAAAAGTATATAATCAAGAAAAACAAAACATATAATATCGGCTACCTGCACCGGACCGACAATTCGAAATAGCATTACATACCAAGTTTTGCATGAGACTTTACATATTATTAAAGTGTCTTGAAATTGAGTTTTAAAAATTTAAGTCCAAAAAATGTTAATTGTGTCATTCCAAAAAAATATCTTCAGAGAAGTTGAAAACTAGTGACCACAATTGAATCTTTGTGAAACATCTCCAACTTGGTTGTCTTACATACCTTAAATGGACACTTATGTAGTTTGAATGATATTACTTTTTGACCCACCGTACCCCTTGGGGTAGGTGGGGGCGTTTTCTCAGAAAAGCTAAATCTTAGCCTCTCTTTGCGTCTTCCAGATTATTGTAGCGTATTCCAGGCGGAAATTTTGGCGATAAAAGAAGCCCTGTCGTGGCTAAAGGGGAATGTGATATCCTCAAAGGATATCCGTATCTTCTCGGATAGTCAGGCCGCGATTAAGTCCCTGGACTCAGTCTCTTCAAATTCCATCGTAGCCCAAGATTGCCACTCATCTCTTTCGGAGATGGCAGAGCAGTTCAACATTCACCTCTGTTGGGTGCCGGGACATAGAGACATTCCAGGTAACTGTAGGGCAGACGATCTCGCCAAAAAGGAACCACTTTACCTCTTGTACCTGATAAAGGTTCATTAGGAATACCAATCGCTACATGCAAACTCTTGTTCAAGCTATCAGAAATCTAGAGAACAAACCTTAGATGGACATGTAGCAATACTTGTCGAGCGACTAAGCGGATCTGGCCAAAGCTGGATATGCGACGCTCTAAGTGTCTAATCTCATTAAACCGACTGCATATTAGCTCGACTATAGGTGTTATCCATCCGAAGAGCAGCACCCAAGCTAAGGACTCAACGAGTCGCAATGGTTCAACGAACCAAGCTGGGAGCCGATCCGTGTTCGCGGCAGGAGCTGCGCCCAAACGGCGTAGATCCGTAGATGAGGAATCCAACGCCTCGAAGAAGACCAAGAGCTCAACGAGCTCCAAACCCTTCTCTGAGACGGTAAAGGATAGCCTCGTCGTCGCGATAGTGGATCTGTCTGACGATGAAGGGAGAATCTCATACGAGAAATGGAGGCTCATTGAAGGCAGAGTGATGAACTGCCTTTGCGAGCGTATCACCACCCATCCCAACTCCCCTCCAACCTTTAAGGACGCTGGCTGGCACCAGGGCTACGTAAAGCTGCTAGCCTGTGACGACCAAACTTCGGTCGATTTCATCACCACCGCCATTGCAGGTATTGGTGAAATCTGGCCAGGTGCCAAGCTTAAGGCGGTGGACCGGAGCGAAGTCCCCCACAGGCCAAGAGCTAGGATCTGGGTTCCAATCGAACCCAGCGAGCCAACCAAACTACAAAGTCTGGTCACATACCAAAACCCGGATCTTCCAGTCAAAGACTGGAAGTTTATCGAGGAGACACCGAGCTCCAAGAAACCGGAAGAAGTGAAGAAAACTGGCCGTTCGCTGGTCATCTCGCTGACCACCGAGTCTCTCCCCTTGCTCCGGGCTAAGGACTTTAAGATCCGATGCGGTCTTAAAGAGGTGGAGGTAAGACTCTTTGCTTCGGACCGCAACAGCGTTGCTGGCCCCTCTGAACCGGCGACACCCGCCTCCCCCTGCGACAAGATCCCCGATGATGATCCATCATCGCCAGAGAACCTTGACGCTACCGTTGTGGAGAGGTCTGTATCAGTTAGCAATGATGCTGAAACTGATACAGATTAACCTCCATCACTCCACCTTAGCATCCGCTAACCTGCTGCTCCGCCTCAATGAAGGAGGCTTTGACATCGCCCTCATCCAAGAACCTTGGATAAGAAATGACAACGTCATGGGACTGAGGGACCCACACTACACGCTATACCACACCAAGAACGCAGGTAACATTCGAGCTTGCATTCTCGCTAAATCTACACTAAACTTAACCTTTCTTCCTCACCGCAGCACGAATGACCTGGCAGTAACACTGCTAAAATCTGCAAAAGCCCACATCTGGCTAGCTTCAGGATACCTACCCTACGAGGACCCCAATTCAGCTCCATCAGAGGAGGTGAGAGTAGTGGTAGAAGAAGCCAGGAAGAGAGGAGAAGAAATTTTGCTGGGATGCGACACCAATGCGCACCACGAACTATGGGGTAGTACCGACACTAACCCCCGAGGTGAGTCCCTATTTGAATTCTTAGTAGGCACCGACCTAATAGTATGCAATAGGGGAAATAGTCCCACCTTTATAACCAGAACCCGGCAAGAGGTACTAGATGTTACCTTCGCCTCTATGAAGTTGTACCCTGTGATTTCTAAGTGGACTGTATCTGACAGCCACTCCTTTTCCGATCACCGCTATCTGGAATATGAACTGGAAATACGCCATAACACCTCACCAGCAATTTTTCGCAATCGACGGAAAACTGACTGATGTAAACACAATGAAATCCTCTCTGCTAAACTGTCCAATCGTGTACATAAGACTCCAGAAACACAATTGGAACTAGATGAGCTTAACGCTGCTCTAACTTCCGCCTTAAACGTAGCATTCGACGAATCTTGTCGCATTACTACGAGGAAGGCAGACAATCGTCCACCGTGGTGGAATGCAGCACTTAACAAGCTTCGCCACAAAAGCAGGAAGCTATTCAACAAAGCCAAAACAACGAGGCTACCTCTGGACTGGGATATCTACAAAGCAAGCCTTAAGAGCTTCAAAGCGGAAGTTCGTAAGGCCAGACGTAGATCCTGGCGTAGTTTCTGTCAGAGTATTGACAACACGTCTCAATCTTCTAGGCTACGCAAAGTCCTTTCCAAGAACCCAACCATACCTAGTGTCCTCATGAATCCCAACGGATCATGGACAGAATCAGATGAAGCATCGCTTGGTCTGCTTATGGACACTCACTTCCCCGGCTGCACGCCTGTGCCTAGCGAAAACCCTGCCCTGGTAAACGCTGCACGCCCACCGTCACCTCAGAACCTCATAAACGAGGAAAAACTGAAATGGGCAGCGAACAGCTTTGAGCCATTCAAGTCCCCGGGGCCAGACGGCATTTTTCCGGCACAAATTCAGGCGGCCCTCAGCATAATAGGGCAGGACCTGTCACATATTATGAGGGGCTGCTTGATGCTAGGAACAATGCCGACCGCCTGGACTGAAGTATGAGTGGTATTCATAGCCAAGGCAGGAAAAACATCGCACACTTCCCCGAAGGACCTTAGACCCATAAGCCTAACATCCTTCCTCCTCAAGATTCTAGAAAGAATTCTAGATCTTCACATTAAGGCCACCATTGATAGCAACTTGTTATCCACGTCACAACACGCTTACCAAAAAGGTAAATCTGTTGAAACGGCCTTGCACTCTATCGTCTACCACGTCGAAAAATCCCTTTCTATCAAAGAACTTGCTTTAGTGACATTTCTCGACATAGAGGGAGCTTTCAACAACGTTGAAACCAATTCGATTACCAACGCCCTACGTAGGCTCAACATCGACGACTCAATCTGCTGCTTTGTGGAATACATGCTCAAAGGCAGGGTAATAACCGCATCCTTCGGAAGTAGCACTGTCAAACGACGTGCACACAGAGGCACCCCCCAAGGGGGAGTATTGTCTCCGCTTCTGTGGAATCTAGTGCTCAACGAAGCCCTTCTGAACATATAACATACTGGATGCAAAGTTATCGCCTATGCGGACGACGTCGCGATACTTGTAACAGGGAAATACCCGCAGACGCTGGCCGATGTCATGCAATCTGCTATCAACATATTGACAGGTTGGACCGAAAGATGCGGCCTGTCAGTCAATCCAACAAAGACTGAGCTGGTCCTATTCACACGAAGACATAAACTCCCTGAGTTCACTCCCCCGAAGATTAGAGGCACTCCTCTGGCACTCTCAAATAGCGCTAGCTATTTAGGCCTGAAGCTTGATCGCAAGCTACTTTGGAGGGAAAGTGTAGTCGAACGTGCCAGGAAATCCCTAGCTGCTCTTTACATTTGCAGAAAGGCGGTAGGCTCCACGTGGGGCCTACAACCAAAAATTATGCACTGGTTATACATGTCGGTAGTTAAACCGATTCTCTTCTATGGAGTACTGGTCTGGTGGCCCGCCTTGGAGAAGAAGTCCAACCTAACCTTGCTGGACAAAACTCAACGAGTTGCATGCCTCAGCATCACCGGTGCGCTGAGAACCTCTCCCACTGCGGCGCTCCAAGCCATGCTCCACCTTCTCCCGACCGACATCGTCGGCAAACAGTTGGCTGCCAGCTCAGCAATAAGACTGAGAAGCTCCAAACAATGGACAGAGCAACAAACTGGACATGCCAATTTACTATCGATGTATCGACATCTCCCTAAGGTCACCGACCACCTGCCCACTGAATACAACTTCAACCTGGGCTACAAACATCAAATCCCAGACAGAACCGAGTGGACACAACGTCATGTCCTACACCACGAATCGCTGTCAATTTTTACGGATGGGTCCAAAACGGAGGACGGAGTCGGTGCCGGAGTCTTCTCTGAAGACCTGGACATTCACCTCTCCTTTAACCTTCCAGAACACTGCAGCGTTTTTCAGGCCGAAGTCACCGCCGTCCGCCAAGCCGCTGCCTGGCTGTCGGTTAATACGATATCGAAATCAGATATTGTAATATACATCGACAGTCAGGCGGCCATCAAATCCCTTGCATCCAGCATTACAAGATCCAAGGCAGTGAAAGACTGCCGTGCATCTCTTAACGTGATAGCCGGTCAGTATAACCTCACCCTTTGCTGGGTGCCGGGTCACTGTGACATACGAGGGAATTGTGAAGCTGACGAACTGGCCCGACGAGGCTCTTCTGGTTTAAATAGCATAAGCGTCACCGACATCGAGGCGCCAACGTCTTATGTTAAAAACCTCATAGATACCAATGCGGTGAACGAAGCCAACCATCGTTGGCACCAACTCGACCAGTGCAACACCGCAAGGCTACTCTGGCCGACATTAAACAAATCCAGGTCCATCGGACTTCTGAGGCATAAGAGAGGAACCCTCTCGAAATTAGTAAACGCCCTCACCGGGCACTGTGCTATAGGAAGACATGCCCAAAGGTTGGGCATCCCCTACAATGACTTCTGCAGAAGCTGTAGGGACGAGGAAGAAGAGGAGACCATCAGTCACTTCCTTTGCACGTGTCCTGCACTCGCCAACACTAGGAAGGCTACATTGGGTGAATACCTTTTCAATGATCTAAACGATCTTAACAACGCCTGCACAGCAAGGATTAGCTCCTTCATTCAGAGGAGCAAATGGTTCCCTGAGTAAGAGGGTGACCCACCCACCTTACACATCGGCAGCACAATGGACCTACTTCTGGTCTAAGTGCATCCTCATCGAGGGCCGGTTTTCAACCAACCAACCAACCTTAATAGGAAGGCGCGCATCCAGACTTGGCGTGCACTCAAACGACTTCTGCAGAAGCTGCATGAACGAGGAAGAGGAGGAGACTATACTTCACCTTCTCTGCACATGTCCTGCGCTCTCCCACAAAAGAAATCTCCATCTAGGGGACTTCCTGTTCAATGATACAAGCGACTTAGCCAACACTGGCGTCAGAAGTCTTTCCCGCTTCATAAGAAGCTCCTATTAGTTCAACGAGCAGTGAGGGAGTCCCCAGATCTGTGTGGTACCACAATGGACCTAATATTGGTCTAAGTGTGTTGGCCTTAGCTGACAGCCACGTCAACCTAACCTAACCTAACCCCTTTTGTGAGTGGCAACAAAAAATTACACTTAAGTGTGCTGTGGTACCCGGATGCTCCATTAAATTTTGTATGGTAATTGTGTACTAATTTGTGAATTATATGATATATAAAAAACCCATTTTTATGAAGCAGATGCTAATAAAAGTTTATTGATTTTAAATTAAATTTTACAAACAAACAACGCATTCGTGGATATATCGGCTTACCGGATGCAATGCGACGTGGAGAAGTTTGCCATCACACTCGTGATTTCCTGTTTCAATTTGTTTGCATGTAGAGATGACACATTTTCAATTGTGTAACGTGGCGGCATGCATTTTTTCTTAAACTGACTATAACTATTTGGATTCATTGAGCTTATTTCCGGTGGAAGCATACATAACAATAATTGACTTTGTGGTTGTGATCTTATGAACGGTTTTTGATTTGTCGTAACATAAGCAAATAAATCACTTTATTAATTATTTATTACTTATTTATTTATTTATTTATCTAACAGGTGCAAAAAAACTTAACAGATTATTAGATAAATTAACAGACAACACATATATATTGAATTTATAGATATTTGAAAGCATAATCCATACTAATATCCATACTAATAGTATAAATGCGAAAGTACATAAATCTGTCTGTCTGTCTGTCTCGCTTTAACGCCAAAACTACTGAACCGATTTAAATGAAATTTGGTACACAGATAGTCTAGAGCCTGAGAATGGGCATAGGCTACTTTTCACCGCTGTCCAGAAGCGGAGATCTAAGCTGATATCTAAGAAAAGTTGTAACTCTCGAATGCTTTCTAGCTCCTAGCTTTGGAATGCCTCATCCAAATGAAATAGGATTTTTTTCAATATAAAGTTCAATTATTTAGGTACAAAGATTTTAAGATATAAATCATCTTTGTAGGCTATCCTGAAGTTGAACAATAAGCATTAAACTATAAATTTTATACAATTCAAAAAAGTAAAATGTTCGATTGAAGCTAGATCGTTGGATTTTCCCAGCGTTCAGTGGAGGAAAATTTGTGTGTGTGTGCGGCACAAATCTGTTTCTCTACCTATACCTTTTGTGCAATGTGCTTTTTCTTTCTTTTTTTTATGCACCTTTTGCAATTTGTATTTTTTTTATGGCGCATGGCCATGGGATTGAGAAAGATAGGGCATGAAATGTAAATGAGATTGAGAGGGAGTCACACTCAGAGTATATCCATATAATGAGTAGGGACATTCTCGACGTTTTCTTTATCAGTTCTTATCAGCAAGTATTTTGTTTTAAATTTGAGAAGTGGCAGACTGGCGAAGCAAGGCGAGCACGGGACAGCTAGTAAATTATATATAAAAGAAAGAAATAATTATGATTTACATAAATTTGCCTTTTAAAATTACAAGAGTTGTTTGCTTAAAGCATTCACGGCTTGAGCTTAAATCAATGTGGCAGGCAACGGAATTGAATAAACGAATGCAAAGAGTTATAGGCTCAGTTAACCCATAGTTAGTCCTATATGGCTGAGGGAAAAACAAAGGCCTTTCTCTTAAGACTCTAGAAGGCGCATAGAACAGTAAAGCAAATAACTGTTCAGAACACTGAATTCTGTTAGAAACAATGTCCTTCAAAAACAACAATGTCTGCAATTTCCTTCTGACAAAAAGAGTATTAAGATCAAGCAATATACAACGAGTTTTGTAAGGCGGTAGCTCAAAACCTAAGTTAATTCTGCGGAGTTCAAGGCGGGTAAAATATTTCTGGATAAGTTCAATTCGAGATGAATGAACCGCATAGCAAGGGTCCCAGATTACGCAGCAGTATTCTAATCTAGAGGGTACTAAAGAGCAAAAGAGCATCTTTAGTACAAATGGGTCGCGAAAATCATTAGAGTTTTTTTTTATGAAAGCCAATAACGAATAAGATTTATAATCCATGCGATCGATGTGCAACTGAAATTTAATTAGGTGTCAAAAATTACCCCGAGGTCTTTAACCTCAAAAGAACGCCTAAATGTTACACCGTTAGCAGCATAAGTATAATGCGTTTTTCAGGATGATCGGGAAACAGAAAAACACCTTGCATTTACCCATACTCAGCTCCAAATCATTATTAATACACCAGAATACAAAGAAGTTAATTTCATTTTGAAAATTAGCAGTCAGAAGAGTTGAAGATTCTTAAAAACATTTTGAAATCATCTGCAAAATGCAAACATGAGCTAGCTTTGAACAATTGGGCAAACAGTAAAAACAGCAAGTGGCGCAAGTAGCTTCCCTGTGGAACACCCGAGGTCGCTATGATGACATTAGACAAACAATTATCAAGTTTAATAACCATTTTCCTGTTTAAAACATTAGACGATAACCATTTCAGGATATTGGAATGAAAACCGAGCAACTCTAATTTATGCATTAAAATCGAGTGGTTAATTCTATTGAAGGGCTTTACGAAATCTGTAAAAAGAACATCAACCTGCACACCTCGTTCGATGGAATAAATACAAAAATTAGTAGAACGAAAAAGGTTGGTCATAGTGCAGCGACCCGAAACAAATACATGTTGAGGTGGGGAAATGTGCACTTTTATATGAAAATATAACTTTTCTTTTAGAATTTTCTCGAAAAGCTTCTGTATTGCTGATAACTTACTGATGAGTCTTTAATTTTCAATCAGATGTCTTGGACCTGTCTTATGTAATGGAGATATAAAAGCAAACTTCCACTCATCAAAAAAAGTCCATCAGATAAAGATTGGTTAAAAATCAAAAGAAGTGAATTGAATGCGCACAGTTCTTAAGCACAAATGGTGGCAGGGAACCGGGTCCAGCTGCCTTACTTGTATCAATACTATTCAATGCCAAAAGTACTTCTTCATTTGGAAATTCTAAATATCCTATATCTACGTTAGGATGAATACTACTATTATTATTGGGTGGCGACGGTGTAGAGGTTAGTGTGTTGGCTTGTGACCCGTGCGGTGCAGGTTCAATCCCCATGGGGAACAACAACATACGCCACCCAATCACATGCCTCTACACCAAAAGGAGGATTTCTGCCTGGTAGTACAATGGAACGTTACCGAGTCTGAGTGCTCTGGGATTTGGATTTCCTTTTTTTTCAAAATAAAAAAAAATAAAAAAATAATAAATACTATTATTATTACTAGAGCCACAAGATGGCCTAAAAGGCAACAAAGCAAACTATCTAGCAAATAGATCACACGTTGATTTATCACCACGCGATATCTTTTTAAGAAAATCCATTTCTTTAGCAAAACCTGAAGATTTCCGTTGATATATTGCCGTGCTTCGAAAGTATCGTAGTTTTAGTCTTTCGGTAAAAACTTAGTATGCAATTTTCTAACCTTTGCTCCAAGTATTTATAACACCAACAGAGATTAATATATCGTTAAAATGTTTAGGAACACTTATGTAGGTACATTTGTAATTTATAACTTTTTTTTCAGTATGCAAATTTGATCTAAATTATAGAATACCACTTAAAATCACCTTTTACATCCCAACAAAGTAGTAACATGTCGGCCAGAGCTTGGAACAACACCCAATATTTGATAACTTATCTCATTAAGTAGCTAAGGAGATGGCGTACTGATTTTGCCCTCTTGTTCTCCCAAAAGACTTTCTTAATACACTGACAGCGGTATCTAGGCTCCCTTGAAGTTAAAAATATATCTGGCAAATACTTATTTTAAAGATTATGAATAAAATGAAATAAACTTATTTGTTTGTTTTAAATAAAGCCGTTACTCTTTCTGTTTACTGTTTAAATTTGTTCTACTTTTATTGACTCATTGGTATGTAGCTAGATCTATAATATCTCAAAATTACTCTTTACTAAATAAATTTTATTTATTTAAATTTATTTTATTCTGCGTTCATAAAACCTGTGGTTATACAAACTAACATACATAATATGTTCAACAAAGGCCATAAATCAGAAAAGAAACTATAAAAATGCCATTGTGTTCTCCTTCTTATTTTCTATTTAAAACACTGCCATGGAGTACCAGTGTTAGCACACCAATACCTTTTTATGGCTAAATACTGAGTAAAGTGTAGCCTAGGAGTAAGCAATAACAAATAGGTGCCTAGATCAAAGACGACTAAAGGATAATAACCAGAAACACACAAAACTATTGGAAACAATAAAATTGTTCACACACCAGCGAAGCGATTCCCCAACCTTGCCGGTGGTTGCTGCGGCTCCATCGTCAGTTTTCCTCACAGATAGGGACGTGAATTCTCACTTTTAAGCTGTAGTTGTACTCTGGTATTTTACTTTTCATTATTGGTCTGTGCGCCTTGCTCTCTCATCATTCCGAACTTCCTTCTTTCATTTCTGTATACACATTCCGCTGTGTAACCAAATTGTGAGTTAATATTTGATCATCGGTCCACCATACAAAATGAAAGGGAAATAAATTCCCACTCATCGTTGTGGGTGAAGGAAGTGTAACGAGGTGTGTACCTTCTGCCGCCATGCGGGGGCGTATACGTAACAACAAAATTAAATTGGAGCGAGTTTTGTACTAAATTGAAATTAACCGAAAATTGCGGAAAACCGTTTGAAAAAAAAAACAATCAAAATGAAAGCTTGTGGATATATCCATGACACATAAATAATTCTCCGTGTTTATCGATATTACCTGATGCCAGTGTAATTGGGGAAGGAAATACTAGTATGTTTGCTGGTGTTTTGGTTGAGTTGAAGGTTGTTCCTAACTAGTCCATAACAATAGCAAGCTTGAACTTTGACACATAATATTATTGTTATACACCTGTAGATTATTTTAGCCAAGTATAAATAAATTGGTTTAGGTATAAAAATGTGATAAGTGGTCGTGTGCATGTATATGTATAAAATTTATATTTAATCACCGTTTCTGATCATTGTTATATAATATCTTAAACAAAGGTTCCTTTTCCAACTTTATATTAATAGGTTCTTAAATTGGTCTACTATGCATGAGTTTAATTTTATTCGTTAGCATTAGGTCAATGAATTTTCCCGAGGGGGATAAGAACATCACTGCAGCGCCCCCCAAAAACATCGCTTTTATTTATAACATTCAGGTTAGCCTGCTACACATTTAGCATCTTCAAACTGTACCTCAAATGTGCATGCAAATCACAAAAAGTTCAAACAATAATAATAAATAACAGGCCACCTGCATGGTGGCGACAGCCCGAAAAACTCCTGAATCACACCTGTAACAACACCAGCTCCAGTCATAAAGCAATCCGAAACAGATAGGACTGTTGTTATCTATTGAAGTCGAACCGGTGAACTCCACAGGCAGACAATTGGTTCCTATACAGTCAATTTAGCGAATTGTGATTCCTTCAATACTGATAGTGATACTACTACCGCCGGAATGCAGGCTCTTCGAAAACACTGAAGGAAACTTAGTCACTAAAACGCAGGGAATAGACGTGCTTAAGCAGGACTTCAGCGGGTACTGAATAGGCATCGTGAAAAGAGAGTGGCAGGGCAAGAAGATAGCCCACGTCTAGTCAATGAAGAACTGTTAACAGATCGACAACCGACCAAATCTTCATACTGATGCAAATCATAAAAAAAATCAACCTTTCAGCTGCATTGTAAATCACCCATTAAGAGCTAATTTCCCGGCTAAGCTAATAAGTGGTATCGCGTGACACTGAAAAAGACGCGGTGTAATGTGCAATTTGGAAGTATTCGTAAGACTTCTGAATTATTCCAAACTTGCACCGGGTTTTTGAAATGTTCAATCTTGTTCTGAAGCAGATAGCGCATAGTACAGAAAGGACTATCTTCAACAGATCCGTCCAACTACAGACACATGCGAATATATTTTTTATTGAGGCCAATTAGATGCTGGTGTTTATACCCTATTCTAAGGGTATATTAATTTTGGCGCATAGTTTGTAGCATACCTTAATATTGCCCGTAGACCCCTAAAAGTTACTACTCGTATATTTATGATCAGCATCGATAGTAATGTCGATCTAGCCATGTCCGTCCGTCCGTCCGTCTGTCCGTCTGTCGGCAAAAATTAGGCCTTTAAGCTGGACCTAGAGATCTGAAATTTTAACCATATACTCTCTAGGGTCGCGAAATAATCAAGTTTACGAATTTTTGAAATCCGCCCACAGACACGCCCACAAACTCAAAAAAACAAAATTTTGGGAAAAATCGAATTTTGAGCTAGAAAGCTGAAATTTTTTATATATGATCTATGACTCCTAAAACTGCTCGGGATAAAAAATTTTCAAAATCCGCCCACTGACTCGCCCACAAATAAATAAAATAATTTTTGTATACCCTATTCTAAGGGTATATTAATTTTTGAAAATCCAAAGTTTGAGCTAGGGAGCTGAAATTTATAATATGTACTCTCTAGGGGCCCTTTATTCTCATGTGTTAATTTTTTTTTTAAATCCGCCTACTGACACGCCCACAATTAAATAAAACAATTTTATTGAAACACCCAAGTTTGAGCTAGGGAGCGTTTTTTTTTTGATAAAATCCTTTAAATGTTATATAACAAAATATGTAGAGCGTTCTTAACAATTCAACCATACTTATACTTTTGCCACGCCCACTTATGAGGGATAGGAATAAGAATAGGGTATCCAACAGTTCGCCCAAGCGGGCTGTAACCCGTCCATATGTTTTTTCATTATCATCGGTTACATGCGAATTTGGTTGGTTAGGAATATAATAGGATTAGACCAAGTACACGCTGTCAACAAAGAAATTAATATATGCCCAAAAAACCTCACTATTGGTCGCAATAACTTCGAGTTAGTTAAGAAGTACATCAACCTTCGAGTTGACATCAATTTCACGAACGACATGTGAATTAGGTGGGGATCCGACGAAAAATGACCATAGGAAAGCGCAGTTATTTCGGTTTGGTAAAGCAAAAGGGTTCAAAGCTACGTGCTCTAACGGTTATAAATCCGTATAGCATTCTTGACTTGATCGCCCTTTAAAAAAATTCCGCATGAAACTCTTCGGATATTTCCCAAAAGTTAATTTGTTTTGTAGGGCTCTATATCAGGCTTTATCGAAAGCTTTTGGAATATCAACAGCTACAGATATTTATAAGCTATATTGTTTCATTGCATCCGAATATATATTTAAATTATATTTTCGGATTAGATCTCGCCTTCGGAGGCCATGTTGCCGACCATTTATTACCCGGCTTTCCATATACATCTTCGATCAACTCCACATCTATTGCTTTTTCAATTGCATGCTTTTTAGAGTATGGTTAGCTTAGGTTAGGTTAGGCAGAAGCGGACACACTTAGACCAATAAAAAGGACCATTGTGATACCACACGGATCTATCTTCTTCCTACTCGTTGAACCAGTTGGAGTTTTTGATAAAGCTTGACAGACTTTTTATGATTTCCTCCCACTCATACAGAGACACGATCACAAGCTAATCGCGATTTATCGCTTTGTCTAAGGCAGTCCACCAAACAACCACCCCGAATATAAGTATCGGTCTTATTACCGAGATGTTGTATAGCCAGTTGGTAATGCGGGGTTGAAGGCCCCATTTATTACCGATGGTTTTTTTGCAAGAGAAGAGTGCAACCGTAACTTCCGAACTCTTTCTTGTATATTAAGTTTCCAGCTAAGTTTTTTTTATCCAGAATGAGCCCCAAGTATTTAGCTTCATCAGAGAAGACTAAGCTTGTGCCCCTGATTGAGGAAGTGGCAAATTGTGTGGAATTTTATATTTCTTAGTGAATATAACAAGTTCGGTCTTGTAGTGGTTAACACCTAACCCACAAAACGATCTGCCCATGTCGGTAGCTTATTAAGAGCCCTTTGGCGAAGTTCTTTCATGGTATTTAGGTGCTTCCCTGAGGCGGCAATCGCAACGTGGTCTGCATAGGTAATCACCCAGCAGCCTTCCCTTTCCAGGCACATCAGCAGCTCGTTCACCATTAATTTCCAGAAAAGGGGGAATGGGACTCCGCCTTTTGGGGTTCCTTTGCTGACAGATCTTCCGATAGATGTCACACCCAGTTTTAAGCTTATAATCCGGCTTGTGAGTACTAGATTAATTAGCTCACCAAGTCAGTAATCTACTTTCAGGGCTGACAGTGCATTTGCGATTGCGGATGTAACGGGTGGTTAAATTTTAAGGGCCGATGTTGATTTGTTTAGGAAATTATTGTCATTTCTTTTATTATGATAATATTGGTATGGTTCAATTATGTATGGAACAAAATATCGGCCAAATGGCCGCCGCGACCTCGGCGGCACACCACCTCCGATGGTCCAAATTTTCGATGACGCTGAGGCATAATTGAGGTTCTATGCCATTGGTTTTTCGACAATCACTCTTGGATTATCATTCACCCAAATGCGGCAATTCTGCTTATTGACGGATCCACTGAGGTGAAAATGTGCCTTATCACTGAAGATGATTTTCTTCGAAAATTGATGATCCACTGTTGCCATTTCTTTCCACCATTCTGACCATTGACGACGCTTGAAATGATCAAGAGGCTTTAGTATTTGGGCCAATTGCACCTTGTAAGCACGTAAATGCAAGTCTTTATGCATAATGTACATCAACGATGAGCGTGAGAGGTGCAATTGTTGGGCACGACGACGAGTTGAGGTGGACGGCTCATCAGCCACACTATCGCAAACAGCAGTAATATTTTCTACAGTACGAGCTGTACGAGCATGCACTGCTATTTTCACATCTCCTACAAACCTGGTTTGCTCAAATTTTTGCACGGTTTTTCCGATTGTACGCACATTTGGACGATTAAATTGACCGAAAAAATCACGAAGTGCACGATATGCATTTTGACTTGAACGTCCATTTTCATAATAAGCCTGAATAACTTTAACGTGTTGCTCGATTGTGTATCTTTCCATGGTTCAAATTGAGTTAGTCTGAAATCGAGAAATGTCAAAAAAAAATGCAGGAAAAAACTTGACGTTTAGGTGTGGTTCACATTCAACATCGGCCCTTGCAATTCAACCACCCTTTGTTAATAAAGCGCCTTCAATGTCCAGGAATACAACCATAGTGTATTCTTTATGGTGAAGGGAATATTCGATTGAACGTACTAACGTATGTAAGGCTGTTTCAACAGATTTGCCTTTGCAATATGCATGTTGAGCCGTAGACAGGAATCTTATATCAATGTTAGTTCGTAGATGGATATCAATCAGCCTTTCTAAAAAATTTAACGGAATGATGATAGGCTTATGGATCTGAGATCCTTAGGATTTACATGGGAGCATTTACCGTCTTTGGGTATAAAAAGAAATATCTCAACCGGAGGCAAGATGATATCGGATTTTTAGAGTATGCGAATATCAAAAAGTTCACTTAAAATAGGCTCAAGTTCTGCTGAACTAAGCATTTCCATTTCATTTCCAATTCAAAACATACATGTACCGATAAGCTCAAAATTGTATTTAAGTTTCCCCAGTAAGTCATAAACAGATTTTATTTTATTTTCCAAAACGATTAATCCAAAAAATTAACCTTTTTTGCTTGTGGATAGGAACAAAAATACTACTGCTACGGCAGATGGAGAGGCGAAGCCGATATAGATACATATACGAGTGCGTTGCTCTGATAATATACTGGGTATACCTTTAATAGGTAAACTGGCTTCTTTTTTGTTTGTTATTATGAGGGGACGAGGCTTTAGAAATAGTGCCATCAAATTAATAATGATTATTTTATTAGGGTATCGATTTCCTACTACTGTGTCAAAGTACTTGGGTCTCAACATAATGAATATATCCTTTCGTTCGAATATCCCTATTCGTACGAATAAAGCCGGCTTTCGTCGAATAAACTTTCTTATCGATCGAATCTGAAAATACTGATTCTTCGAATTCGACTATCTATCGATCGAAATCGAATATCAAAGTTAGCACGTATACTTGTGATCAACATCGAAATTTATGTCGATCTAGCCATGTCCGTCCGTTCGCTGTCAATGTCTAGATTTAAGTGGCTACGCTGGCAATGAGGCAAATGATTGCCATCATATTCGGTCCGGCCTTAAACTCGAGTTAGAAAGCTGCAGTTTGGAACATATACCTACTCTCACGTTACCAAAAGGCAAAGATTTTCAATTCCGCCCACTGGCACGCCCACCAATTGAAAAACGTTTTATCGAAGAAACCGAAATTCGAACTAGAAAGCTGAAATTTGGTATAAAAGTTCAAGGAACTAATAAACACTTTTTTTATTATTATTATTATGTATTTTACTCTCTAAGGGGCTGCAATGCTGAAATGTAAATATCTATAAAATTCGCCTTCTGACACGCCCACTATTTGGAAAAAAGTATTATTCTTTGCAACGTATCTAGATAAAGTCCTTCTTAAAAATTCCTTCATACAAAGTTTTTTTGGCACGGCCACTTTTAAGGGGTTTTTTTCACCACAAACATTGTTTTTTTTTTCAAAAAAAAAAAAAATCCTTTGAAAAACATACAAAACAGTTATGTACAACAAAATGTGAAAACAATATCCTTCCTAACAATTTATCCATACTTTAATTAATTTTTTTCCAACGCCCAGTTATTAAGTGATAGGAGTAGGAAGATAGTGTTCAACCGTTTGTCCAAGCGGACTGTAGCCTTCCCTTATGTTTAATATTAGGTTTTGTTTCCCGTTTGCAATTTTTAATATTCAATACCTAGCATCCGACAGACACTTTATTTGAGAATACAACATATGTATACAGATACATTGTCTGCTATCAAGGATTGCCTACTCGAAACGAAAAACAACCTCATATTTATATCAAGTTAAGAATATGAAAAGCATTTTACACTTTAACAGTTTTACTCATCATTAAAGAGTAAGTCCTTCCTGTTGACTAGTCAGTCCCAAGGAAGATATAGGTATACTGTGAAACTCTAAATAAATCGTATTTTTTAAAATTTGTGTGTGCTAAATTGTTGCCAAATTGGCTGTTAGGGTATAACACATCAATTGTTTTGAAAGCGTGTACCTACTCAGTGCTATTTTGTTTGGTATTTGTTATTCCTTTATATGCCATGAAACCTTTTTCTCAAATAAGTGTAACTAAGGTAGTTTTCATGGCACTTTTTATTTATTTTACTCAAATCAAATCGTTTAGTTTACTTTGTTTTAATTAATTAGACTATCTGAAGGGTAAACCAACAGACAGGGTGGACATTTTTGTTACATGGAACATACAATTTACTAGTAATCAGGATGGATCTTTATTGAATAAGGTTTGGTCTATAGCAATATAGTATGCAATACAATATGGGTTAACGGCCTCGAACTTTTTAATTAAGGTCTGAATTTATACTTGTGTTATTCGCATCTAGACATTGCTTTTCAAATAAACCCCATTAAAAGAAGGCTAACGGAGTTAAATGGGATGGTACCGGTGCCTAATCAACTTTTCTTATAAATGAAATAATGCGATCTTTCAACGTTGTTTGCAATAAATTAACCATATAATGCGATGTGTAGCGCCATTTTGTTGAAACCAGAGCTACCCACATTCAATTCACCAAATTTCAGGTCGGTTAACATCTGTCGATAAGGTTTAATTGTCGATCGGCGATTCTTTGAGGTGCTTGGCCCATTTCGACTTTGATTTACAGTAGTGGTATTTTGGTATGACTTGCTAGCAGCTAGCCTTACATGTTGATATGTTGCTAGACTTTAAAAAATCAATAGTATGAAGCAACAACGGCCCTAAAACCTAGTTTCTGAAACCATTTTTAGAAGCTTCTCGTGACAACTGATACTCTTGGATATTTATCAAATTTTTGCAATAGGTGGGCCAGTGGAAAAAATCTTAAGGTGTTACTGAAACCCGTCGTGACTTGACCTCGATCACTGGTTTAACTTAGCCATAGTGCCCACGAAGCTTTGGACCTTTGTCACCAAAGCTCGTACACAGAAAGGCGATTGTGTTGACGGAAAATATCACGATTATTTATAATATTATTTTTATTTAGAAATATAACTTTGTAATAACTTTGAATAACAAAAATGCTTGGTTTTGTTAAAAACTACTCCATAACTAAAGCTACCTTTGCTTGCTCTTGAAATCTGCCTTAAAGATCAGCCATACTGAATTTAGTTAAGTTCATTTAATTACAACCAACATCCACACCATATGTTGGCTAACACTTTACATGTATGTATTGAAACTCTCTGGTTTTTCAGTATCATTGGGTGGTTCTAAGACTTACACTTACTTTATACTTGTTTTTTGGTTGGTCGACTTATTCCGGACTAAATAGCCGATGAATACACTACTACTGCACCACTGGAACTAGTCTGTAAAACCTCACATAACCCATTTTCGTTAATATCCCTTCAAATACCAACTGTGTGTATAGCATAAGATTTTCCAAATGTTCGTCACATAAAACCAACACACCCTTGCCGAAATTATTTAAAAACCTTCTCGCATTAAAGATGAATACGAATTGTTATTTTTTCCTTGACGTTTACAATAACATTGGCATACAAATTGAAATCCGATACATTGGTCCTAAAAAAAATACCAAGAACCAATTTGAATGTTAATTTATGAAACTATACAACTTGACGCAAGTGCTTTGCCCTCAAGAAAATAAGCACGACAGTAATAATATGCAGCATAATATTCTGCTTTTATCAATGTAAATTTATATCCCCCAAGAAGAGGGCGGTGCAATAAAAAAATCAAATACAAACTCAAATACGAGCAAGTGGTTTTTATTATATACACAGATTAAAGTTGATTTTATTTTAAGTACCTTCTGAATTAGCTTATATCCGATCTGGGACACAGGATATTTATTTTTCTAAAGGATCCTTGGACGCAAAACGTTTGGTTCTGTTTTGTTGCATTATAAATTCCTAAAGAAATATTTGTTTATACAGCCTAAGACGTTACGCCTATTTAAGTACATATTTTTCAAATTATTTTGACAGGTGAGTTGAAGCAATAGAATTGCGGAAAACATATAAGTATTTGAAACAAATATTTTAACAGAGAAAATAAAAAAGTTTTCCGTTTATATGTGAAACTCACATAGGCGATGTAAATGACGTGTGTGTTTTTTACAAAATAAACAGACAACGTCCTTAACATTCGCTTATGCTTAGATTTTTGCAGTTTTTCCCGATAAATTCCTTAGGCAGCCTAAACAATTCGTCCATACAATGTTTTTTTGGTAAGCACAGCCTCCACGACACGAAACAGACAACGGCTACCGACTTAATGTAATACAGCTTTTAATACGTGATAAGAAGAACTAGGTTTCGAAGGCTCAGGATCTACACAACCACCTGACTCTCTCCAAATGATCGACCCGCCAACCACATTGACTATGTGTTAATCGATGTGAGGCTTGCATCAAACATCTTAAACATGCACACATTCCGGGGGACAAACGTTGGCTCTGACCATTTTCTTGTTACGGCTAAATTGAGAGCTGGACTGTGCAACGAGAAGAAGCTCTGAACTGCCCAAAGAAGACCTAGAGTAGCCAGAACGGATGAGCGAGCGACTCTCCTCTGTGCACTCACCACCCACAAGCGCCAACAATATGTGAAACCAATATAGCGACATCATCGTGGAGATAGCCGATACCTTCGTAGGTTACCAGCAGCCCCAGAGAAAAAGCTTGTGGTATGTTGATGTATGCATCTTCCGGCAGAAGGCGACAGAAGATGCACATTTTAAAACGCTGCACGGCAAAACAAGGGCAGCGAGGGAAGACTATCGAGCCAAGAGAAAGTCAAAGAAGGTCCTGCGTAGAAAGAAACGCCCTCTTCAGTTTCCCAGCCCAAGGAAATCGAAACAACATCTGTAGATTATACAAGAAAGCGAAGCAACTGACTGCTGGTTTTAAGACCGGTGCATAGGCTCATCGAACCAGCGAAGAAAAACTAGTCACCGAAGCGCAGGGAGTAGTAGATGTAGTTAAGCATCGCTTAATGAGCATCATTTAGATGATTTAGGTGATGCATTAAAAATCCTAGAAAACGTACTGTGTGAATTTTAAGCCGATTCCGAATGCCAAATTTGGAAAAAAACTGAGACTGAAACTGATAAAATTCCCATAAGTTTAAAATTGAACTGACAACTGAACTGAATACTGATCATCTAAAGTCTCATTGTATTGTATTATGGATAAGGGAGTTAAAAGGTCGTGGAAGGTAACGAAATTAATAAAAAATGTAAACACGACATACACGTTCTCTTTTGCAAAAGAGGTCTTTCCGAAAGAATACATTCACATATAAAACATAAATGAAAGTTTCCAAAAACTTTAAGAATCGTTTGATTGCAAATGGTTGAAAGGCTCGCCAATTGTCACAAATGATTTGCGTGAGTGTTCAGCGAGTGTTTGTGAACATTTGCAATTTTCCAAGATCAAACACTGAACTACTTGGGAAACGTATACAAAGATACGCACTAGGATGAGGCCATTGCGATTATTTCGTTGCAGGAGTTCACATAAGCGATTTTTGTCAAAGTTTTGTTAAGAAAAACCTTTTTATACCCTATTCTAGTTATACCCTATTCTAGGGGTATATTAATTTTGACGCATAGTTTGTAACATACCTTAATATTGCCCGTAGACCCCTAAAAGTTACTATATTTATGATCAGCATCGATAGTAATGTCGATCTAGCCATGTCCGTCCGTCCGTCCGTCCGTCCGTCCGTTCGTCGGCAAAAAATTAGGCCTTTAAACTGGACCTAGAGAGCTGAAATTTTAACCATATACTCTCTAGGGTCCCGAAATAATCAAGTTTACGAATTTTTGAAATCCGCCCACAGACACGCCCACAAACTCAAAAAAACAAAATTTTGGAAAAAATCGAATTTTGAGCTAGGAAGCTGAAATTTTTTATATATGATCTATGACTCCTAAAACTGCTCGGGATATAAAATTTTCAAAATCCGCCCACTGCCACGCCCACAAAAAAATAAAACAATTTTATTGAAAAACCAAAATTTGAGCTAGGGAGCTGAAATTTTTAATATATACTCTCTAGGGGCCCTTTAAGCTCATGTATAAATATTTTCAAAATCCGCCCACTGACACGCCCACAAATAAATAAAACAATTTTTTTGAAAATCCAAAGTTTGAGCTAGGGAGCTGAAATTTATAATATATACTCTCTAGGGGCCCTTTAAGCTCATGTATAAATATTTTCAAAATCCGCCCACTGACACGCCCACAAATAAATAAAACAATTTTTTTGAAAATCCAAAGTTTGAGCTAGGGAGCTGAAATTTATAATATATACTCTCTAGGGGCCCTTTATGCTCATGTGTTAATTTTTTTTTTAAATCCGCCTACTGACACGCCCACAATTAAATAAAACAATTTTATTGAAACACCCAAGTTTGAGCTAGGGAGCGTTTTTTTTGATAAAATCCTTTAAATGTTATATAACAAAATATGTAGAGCGTTCTTAACAATTTAACCATACTTAGACTTTTGTCACGCCCACTTATGAGGGATAGGAATAAGAATAGGGTATCCAACAGTTCGCCCAAGCGGACTGTAGCCCGTCCCTATGTTTTTATACGTTTTTCAAGTAGTTTATTGTTTGATCTTGAAAAATTCTAGCGTTCGTTTCTTATTTACCCTATAATTTTATGACTAACTGTTGGGAAAGTACGTACCTGTTCCCAAGTAGTAATAGTTTCTGGGTATACAATTTCCAACAGTTATAAAGACTTAAAATCAATTACAAAATGTATGGCCTCATCCTTGTGATCACTAGTGTGTAAAGGTTAAATAATTTGTCATTCATCTCAGATGGTAGCTTACCATAGTTGCCACTTTGATTTATGTTACCAAATAGGACTGCACTTTCATCATTTTTTTTTTGTAATACTTTAATTCAATTTTATCAAGCTGAAACATACTTTTTTTTAGTTAGCTATTTACAGTATGTTTTAAGTCTTTTAACAGCTGATATTTTTTTGAAATTTATTTTCGACCATTTACAATATTGTATGTAAATTGCTTGACCAATTTGATATATATGTGTGATAAAGGAAATGGTATTTTCCCGTCGGCTTTTTTGGTCATATGTTTGTTTAATGAAACAGTTTATTCCATTTTATTGTCCCGACGTTTCGACAGGGATTGCTGCCTTCTTCAGGGGTTCTTTATTAAAAATATATGAGGATATAACATAAATACAAATATGGAAACGTACATGTACAATGAAACTCACGTATTGGGTACAAATTGAGTGTTATAACGTAAAACAAAAGAAATAAAAATAAAAGTGCTCTGAGTTGAACGCTTCTGCTGAAGCTTAGTCTATTAGTGTTTCTTGGTTTAAACTGTGGAGCTATATATAGCTGATATATTTTGGATGTCCTGTTTTCTGTTCATGTTACTCCTGTTGTTCATTATGTGTAATGTCTCGAGTGTATACCGTTTTGAGGTATGCCGTATGCCTCTCCGTCTGAAGGATGGAAGCGTTGTCAAAGTCTGGTTTGTGGTTAGCTTCGATATGGTATGGCTGGCGAGTACTGTTTTATTACCGCTGTTGGATTTACAATATTCACAATATTTATGTACGAGAGTTAACATTACATTTTCTTCATTTTTCAAATGAACGTTTAATTGCTCCAAAAAATGTATGTATTTTTGTTAGATATTTCATTAGATAAATTTTTATGCGAATTTGTAATTCTTTTATTACAAATAGTGACTATTAGCAAATGTCTGCCAAATCACAAGTCCCTGACCATAGCAATCGTGTGAGCTTTATGACTGAAACAAATGTGCAGCAAGGCTGCGCACAGTAATACATGCAGTACCGAAAAATTGTACCAAATAGTGCTGTTCTACTACTGGGAGTGGGAATGCAGTGAAATGCGAAATCCAGACAACTTGCAGCACGAATTGGCAACTTTTTCAATTAACATAGATCATTTTCATACATTGGCTATCTAAAGGGTTATAAGTCAGTACCTCTACCTACTTTCTTTGATTTTGAATAAAAGAGAATATATTTTATTAAATAACGATTTATGTGTACAACTTTTGACATATGCCCACCACGGCCTGATCTAATGAATGTCATCGGAAAGAGAAAGTTTTCTACCACTTTTTCAAGCATTTATGGCCGTTCTTAATAAGACGAATAATGTTGGATGCCGATGCGCCAAGAGGTGTCAAATCGAAAGATCTTGGAGGCCAATTTCCAGGTCCATTACTCGAAATTATGCATTCATCGAATATTTCATTCAATATTTCATTCAATAAGTTGATTGTTTTGTTTGCTGTATGGCATGTAGCGCCATCCTTCTGGAACAACATTTCTTTTACTTCCATGCCATTCAATCGGGGAACGAAAGTAATGTATCATAGCTCTATAGGGAAGTCCGTTGACCGTAACACGCTGATTAGCCTCATTTACGAAAAATATGATGACTCCACTAGAGCTCACAAACTGTGCTTTTTCTGGGATTTAACGGCGTTTTGATAATTTGATGTGGGTTATCTTTGCTGCTAATGCAGCAATTGTTCTTATTGACATCTCATTGAGCCAAAAATGATCCTTATTGCTAAACACAATTTTTCGATAAAACAGCGAATCTAATCCGGATCGAAATTTCGATCGTCATTCGGCCTCAATTCTTGCACACGAGCTGAATCATGTTAGCCACGGACAAAGACCAAGCTGTTGTGAACAAAGTCGAATCGATGATTTTGGATCTTCAACACTCTCCTAAAGCGTGTATGCCATCACGATAAAATTGCAAAGACTACTGAATAAAAATGACACTGACACTTTAGATAACTACAACTGTCAAATCAATCACTGTTGATAATTTGTTCTCAAGCTACGTAGTTCCACATTTAATTTGGTGCAAGAGTTTTTACAATTGTTCATTATGTATGTATGTTTCAAATGTATTACCATGATTGAAATAATAAATTAACGAAAAGTGATTGGTTGACCATTCTCAAACTTAGTAGTCGTGTAGTTTCGTAGATTCGTACTTATATTTCAATTTATTTTGTATCTACTTTAGTGTTGTTGAATAAAAATATTTATTTTATTTTTATTTTATTTTAATTTCATTTTAAACAACATAATTATCGGCTAAGCGCAAATACGAAACTTACGAATCTACAAAATTGAAAATGAAAAGGTTAAAGTTTCTCAATTCAAATGACGTTGTATAGTTGGTGGTTGTATATACAAAAGGCTACGGTGGCGTCTCAGCCAATACTGAATCGATTAATGTGAAATGATTTGTATAATAGTATTAAATGAAATGCAGTTGAGTAAAATTATATTTATAATACCTGCAAAGTAAGAAAACAAACCAAAATACATAATAAAAACTAAGGTGTTATTAGTCTGTTTGGCACAAAAAAAAAAACATAATGGATGTATGTGATGTCAAAAACCTCGCCGACACGCTTCATTTATATTGTGAATTGCAGAAGATTTTATACAGAGAACGAGAGAACAGCGTTTTCTCGCCCTTCCGTTTTACATTGTGTTTGGGCATCATTCACTTTTACCAGTTTATGTTTCAAAAATAATAACTTGGTTAGCATGTCGCTCGATGTAGGAAGTTAATTACTATAACAAATGTGCACATTAACTCCGCAGACAAAAATGACGCAGTGGTAACAGTCTGCGACAAAAGAATTTTCACCCTCCCTCTTCCTTTTAGTGGTGTAATTAATTAATAGGCACAGAAATGTCCATGTAACTGAAGTTACCTGCTTCATTCTAATATGTACTATTTCATTCTCGTTAGAAAAACACAATATTGTTTTAAGACGTTCGATACCCAAAACGAGGCAATATCGCAAGGAACGAATGAATGATAAATGATTATTATTTATGACTCCTTTTATTACCAATTACCTGCAGCAATCAAATAACAATCTTTTCAACAATAAGAGAATGAAGGAAAATCAAAGAATTGGGGACCTTCTTTCTTACGCATTTCGTCATGCTAAAATATTCAAAGGTAGGACTTGAACAAGTTTTTACTTCTGGCATTGAAATGAATCAATGAAATAACACCCTATCTTAAATTTGTACATTAAAATACGACCTATAAATTCACGGAGTTAATTGTAGTTAGAGGGTTTTCCTTTCCCGAGAGAGAATAAATCATACCAATGGACAGATAATAAATTAGTTAGGGTATATAACACTGCGACCTATTGGTCTATTGTGTCCCTGGACAGATGAAAAGACGAACCGACGGACAAACTGACTGAATTGCCGGGCACACTTTTTTTAACTTCTCTATAGTCGTAATATCACGATTTCTGTTCGAAAATTTGAGATCCAACTATTGCTGTGAAATTGTATTTGTTACAAATGAAAGGAGGCTGTAGTTTGACACTGATTTCGAACGACAAATTTTAGAAGCTTCTCATAACAATTATGCTCTTGGATGTTTGTCAGACTTGCGGAAGAGGTTAGATAGTGAAAAAAGCGTTAAGGTATTCCTGGGTATGATTTAAACTGCGAATCTCCCTTTAACGCATCAAGCTTGTGCGGGATCCGAGATTTCGTTAAATCCGTTAGGGTGGTAATGCTATTACAAACAACCCAACCTGATATCACGACTGCCGATGAATGATAGTTGGATAATAGCTAGCTCACAATCGTCAAACGGGAACTAGCTACACTGTATCAGATTGCAAGACTCACTAGTTTCGAGTTTTTCACGTACATAAATAAATTACTACTTTACCAGTCACAGCTGCCAACAAATAAGGTGTCATTGTTAAACACATTGAGTGTCATCGTTAAAAAGTTGTTTGCTTTCAGACACATCATAGACATTATAATTAACACGATTACAAGTACACATAATGTATGTACACACACGTCTAGAAACGAGCACCGATTTCAATGGTCATGAGTTTAGAGGCGGCGGCCGGCGTACTTTGCAAGACCTAAAGTGACAAGCACTTCAGAGAACCATAATGGATGAGGTGAAAAATTTGTTTTTCAGGTAAGGTGTGGTTAATGGTCAATGGTGATTGTTATATAGAAACATGTAATCGGAAAATGTTTTTCATTTTATTTTGTATCTTCAATGCTTTGCTTAGTGTGCCTAGGTTAGAGTTAACAATAGATCTACATTCATAGTAATTGTAGTTTTTAGAACTACAGATAGTTTTCCCAAAATTTAGTGAAATTAATTAAAGCGTTGAGCTAATAATAGGATTCACGGGGATTAAATAGTTTTATTTTTATTTCTGCAGAAATTTAATAATCTAGGCGATGAATATAATATTATTGAGAAAGTAAAAATATTATCTCAATTTTGTAATTCAATTTATTTTTGTGAAATTGAAATTTACTAAACAGTAATTGCCTTTCTGCTGGAAAAGAAAAAGCTCATAAATGTATACATAGTCGTACTATACCTTCATAAATGTTACGTTAATATATTTTAAATTTATTTTTTATCTGGTTGCATTCTTTATAATATTTTCCTACGTTTCCATAAAAGTATTCCAATTTTTAGGACTGTTGTGTAGGACTTGGTCTTGTACTCGTACATGTAAAGATATTACAAGTAAAAGACTTTATTTTATGTACCCTATCCTATGTGCATACCTTAATATTGATCATTTAGTACTAAAAGTTACTAAATTTGTGATCAGTCACCGATAGAAACAGAAAAAGCCGAAAGGCAATAATTATAAGATATTGTTAAATTTAGGCCGTCCGCATAAGGAATAAGTATAGAATAAGTATCCTGTTAATTTTAAGTAAGATTTAATCACGTTTGTCTAGTATGCAAGTTGACATTTAAAAACCAGTAAAAAATGAATTTAAAAGTAAAAAGATAGATACAAAAAATGTTCCAAAATCGGTCAGATATCTCTACTCATTGCCACACCCTCCTTAGGGATATGAACTGGATAGGGTGTCCAGCAGTTCGCTCAAATGTCAGCGATCATTTGGAATGCAGCTGAGTTATCGCAGCTAGTAGCGACAAAGACCTTTTATGAGTTGTGGCTAGAGCGAACCCATCGAGCTAACTTATCTACTCTGGTGTTGGATTGTTTTCTGATGCTTTTGAATGCAATAAAATTGAAAACAAATGTAGTGCCATACGGGCTTTAAGTAAGTAAGTAAGTAAGTAAGTAAGTAAGAAATTCATTTATTTAATATTTTCTTATTACATAAGTTACAAGATAGAATGAATTTTAAAGCTATGGCTTAGCCGTCAGCTTATACATGTACCTACATTTGTAACTTTAACAATATAGTTATTTTTTTAATAAACTTAATCAATCATAATACTCTGTTATTAATAGCGACCTGTATTTGTAGATGGATTTAATATAATAAAATAACTTTTTCCAATCACACTCGTTCAGAATTTGTATTGTCTCCTGCATGGTAAGGAATTTTTTTCCGAAGTAAGCTAGTCTCTGTGGTTTGTAGATTGGACAAACACTAATAATGTGAAAGCAGTCTTCTTTCGCTTTTAAGTTGCAAATATTACAAAACTGGTTGAAGCTTCCATTATATGGGCTGCCATTTAAACCAATCAACTCACACCTTGTTTTGAAAATAAGAGATATTTCACTATAGTTGAGTGAGTCATTGAAATAGTTCTTATCCTTTAGATTGAAGTTCAGGTGAGAATACAATACTCTGCTATCTGATTCACGAGCTTTCTCTATAAATCGCACACGAATAGCATCTTCATTTTTATTTATTATTCGATAAAGTTGGTTCTTTAAGTTGTCCAGGTTGTTTAGATCGAATGAAATAGTTTCTCCACACGCGTTTCCAATTCTTAACCATCTTAACGCCCACCAGTCCTTGTTTCTTAATTCATAAGATAGCATTTTTTTGGTTATTCGGGAGTCTGGATACGAACCTATTTTAATGATGTAATCCGCTTGCGATTTGAGAGTGCTTGTAAAAAGCATTGGAAGACCCGTTTCCAAATAGATTGTGTAGTTCGGCGATTTCATTGGTAAGTTGAATAATTTTTTCAAGAAGTTCCTGTGGAATTTCTCGATTACTTCGTACTCGTCTGATCCCCAAACTTGAGAGGCGTAACAAAGAGTTGATTTAACAACTGAATCAAATATTCTGTATTTCGTTGAGAGGAGAATCCGCTTGTTTGCAAAAACATTTTTCCATGATAGATTCACTAAGCTTTGGGAAGACTTGGCTTTATCCGTTAGATGTTTACCAAATTCTAGGGTTGGGTTCAGTTTCACTCCTAAATATTTGAGTTCCTTCACAATCTCTAATCGGCTTCCATTATAAAACCATCTATTTCCACTTTGCACTCGTGGTGAACGGGAAAAGACCATAATTTTAGATTTTTCGGTGTTGATGGTTAGTCCCCATTTTTTGCAGTAACTGGCTAGTCGATTTATCATCAATTGGAGATTTTCAGGAGATTCAGAGAGTAGAACAAGATCATCGGCATATAACAAGACATTGACCACGGTATTAGCAATTCGTACTCCACCAGGCAAATCTTTTTCTATGTCGTTTATAAATAGAGAAAACAATAAGGCACTAAGAGGACATCCTTGCTTTACACCAGTCTGTGTTTTAAACCATTCTGAGAAATCCTTTCCATCCCAGACTGCTGCACTTGTTACATTTTTTTAATGGTCTTAAGAAATTTTGTAGAGATACCCAACTGAGACAGTTTATAGAAGAGTGCACTTCGGCTAACAAGATCAAAAGCTGCCTTGAAATCTACAAAAAAGCTATACATTTTCTTGTTTCTGGCTTGAAAGGCTCTTATAATCGCAGATAATGTGAATATTTGGTCAACGGTTGAAAAGTTTTTTCTGAATCCAGCTTGACGCTCTGTCAGAATATTTTTTTCATCTACCCATTTTTCTAATCGTCCTACAAGTATGCCACAAAATATCTTGGCTGACACATTCATGAATGAGATTCCCCTGTAGTTTTCTACGTTTTCCAGCGAACCCTTTTCGTGGATGGGGAATATTACAGACTTCTTAAACGATGAAGGGATGTCTGCACTCGAGAACACACTGTTGAAGAGAACTTTCAAATAGTTGATTAAGGTTGGACTAGCATTTTTGTAGAATTCGTACGGAATCCCATCTTCGCCTGGCGCCTTTCCATTTTTGGATTTCATGATAACAGCATTAATTTCGTCAGTTGTTACCTCACCATCTAGGGAATCGTCGAAAATGAGGGGGTCCGCATACGAGAAAGAAAGGTTTGAGTTATCCAGTAGAAGATGTTTAAAATATATGGATAGATCATCAGCAGATACTCCTGTACCTATTTGATAAACTGTACCATTAATCTCCCTTGCTATTCTCCAGAAGTCCTTTGAAGACTTGGTTTTACTAAGTAAGAGAGCTTGCTGATTATCGAAGTCAGTTTTCTTAGCTAGGCATAGATTTTTGTAGTGGGTATTCACTTGGTTATACCACTTTTTAACATCAGGGTCATTACAAGTTCTTCAGACACGCAAAAGGGCAAATGATTTCTTCCTAGCATTTATGCATTCTCTATCAAACCATTTTTGTTTAAATGGTGACCTTATATTTGAAATGTTGTTTGATGCAGCACTTCTTATATAACAAGTTATTTGGTTTGCGAGTGTTTCTGTTTCTTCAGGTATCGAATTATTTGCTGAGAGCAAGCTATCTAATAACCTGTGGTAGGTATTTGTTGTTTCGGATTTCCATTTAAGTCTTGGTAGCAGGGGCAGGTTTTTGTGATATGAGGGTGTTTCACCATCAACTTCAACCACGATTGGCATGTGATCCGAAAAAGTTTTGTATTGTACCTCAAATTTTTTAATTTTCCCAGTCCAGTCGTTGTTAACAGCACAAAAATCAATAACTGAATTGCCTTGCCCTCCGACAAATGTGTAATGCCCTTCTCTATCACCTTCTGTACAGCCGTTTAACACAATAAGATCATACATTTGGAGCAGCTCTAGTACATCTGTTCCATTTTTATTGCAGACTATGTCTTTAGATACCCTATTGGTACAGCATATACTAGGGTTTGTTACAGTTTGCACTATAGTGGTTTGTGAGTCACTTATTCTCGAATTCCAATCTCCAATCAGCATAACGTTTTTGCTAGCTAAACATGACATTGTATTACACAGCCTCTCAAAGTCGTGAGTCCATTTGTTGCAGTTTATATATGATGGAACGATATATGTATTATTATTTTGTGTCACACATTTTACTACGATAGTTCCTTCAAATTCATCAAAATCGTAAGTTTTTAAATGTGATTTTTTTTATCCCGTACAGGCTTCCTCCACTTGCACGCCCCTTTATGTAGGTTTTACTTGCTTCGCTCCAAATTAACTTAAAGCCATCGAAATATTTATTAAAATTACTTAAATTATCGCTTGTTAAATGTGTTTCAAATAAAAAGAAAATTTCAAAGTTCTTAACATAGTTAAAAAAATCTACAAATAATAATTTATTACTTAATCCAGATATATTGTAAGATAAAATATTTGCAGAGATAAATTTGTTTGAGCTGACGACGCTTAATTCTCAGTTTTGTATGACACTACTACCTTCCGGACCTTCGGTGTAAAGTGTCATCACTGGTGCATCTGGTTTGGGCCATTCACGCTGACGTCTGTTTGACAACATAGTTTCGTTGACAGCATTAAAATTGAGTTTTCCGTAGATATTCTGTAGTTCGTTTTCTCCGTTTGTGTTATTATATTTAAGTTTGTTATTACTATCTAAATAAAATGTTCTATTACCAATTAATAAATTGATGTTTTTAATCAATACTGCTTCGCTTGGTTTAATTGTTTTGACGACTTTTCGATACCCGAGTAGAATTCGACGTTTGATTTGTGATTGTTTGCTAAGGTCTCGTTGGATATAGCAGCCTGTGCCTTTTAGCTTCAAGGAATTTTTTAACATTTGCATTGCAGTTTCATTGGAACCAGTGCTAAGTTTGAGTTTAATTATTTTCTTGTTTTCACTAAGTTTTACGGCTTGTGGCATTTGTTGTTGGTCTGCATCAGAGCCTAGCAAAAGTGTGGTTATGTTATGAATCCTTTCTTGGGGGTCAGATCGGTCGTTTGGAATCGTGAAAATAATATTTTTCCCTCTGATCTCTCTGCTCTGCAGTTCAAGCTCCTCTTCTAGAATGCAACATCGATTTTCAAAATGCTGCACTTTTTCAGATAATTCCTGGTTTTGTTGTCTTAGCGAGTGTATTTCATTGCTAAGTTTGTTGAGATCGTCTTTTGTTGCTAGATTGGCCGTCGCTTTGGAGAGTCCTGTATTGAGCGATGCCTCAATAATGGATTTGATTTTATCAAGGTCAGATTGGGAGATCGACATTGTCTGTTGAGATTTATAAACCTTTGATGGTCTGTTGATATTAAAAAGTGGATAAATATTTTTTTCAGGTGACGTTTGATCGATTTTCCTTTTGTTGTCAGTCATGTGACTTAGGTGTCTACTTGGAAAGTTTATTTCACAGCTAATAAATTAGGATTACCTGCTTTTGCTGTTTTATTTATAGAAACAGACAGTCGACGCACCTGTTTATACACTTTTAATTATTAATTACGCACTTTGGCTAGTTATATTTAAGAATTTTACGAGAGCAAATTTTGTAATAAACCTTTTCAAGTAAAATTTGTATACACAAAATTTTTTGAGTACCTAATGAAGCAAACCAATTTGCTTCGGGAGGACTAACAATAATTAACAGTTACAAAGTTCAATATCCACCACAGGGTAGTGTTAATGAAAGGTTATTTGCGCAAATCAAATAAAACGTTCCAAACATCGAAAATGAAGTTGGTTATTTACCGTTATCTTTCTCTCAATTATTAAAAGGAAACTTGTTACAATTCTGAGATATTGCTTTGAAGGTAGACAATGAATTAAAAATGATTAAAATTCCGAGGACAAAGCTGTACATATTTCTGCGTACAATATATATATTTGTTTTTTATAATGTACGCGCACTAAATGGATTTTTTAGTACCCCTATCATGTGAAGGCTGCACAGCACGGGGGTTAAGGAAATTACGATTAGAAGAAAAGGAAAGATTCCGATGCACGTTGTTTTTTAATTTTTTTTTTATATATATAATTAGCTTATGGTAAAGGGATTTTTCTGTAAATGTTATAGTACCATTATTGTGCTATGAACACAGTTTTGTGAACAGAAAGCAGCACCTAGCAATAGCTTATTTCATTGCATGCTTTTACATATATTTTAAATAACGTAATGGATTTGGCGGGGATTTAAACGTACGACCTTCCAATCACTATGCGAATACATAAGTAGGTTATGTTGTGAAGGAAGCATATAGCGTGGAAGAGTACTCCACATTCCTGTTGTACGACTGAGGAAAAATTCTTCGAACTTCACTGTACGTCCGAATACATGCTTGAGGATGAACAGATGAGCATTCCTTGCATGGCGGATATTGCGGTTGTGTTCAAGGGGTGGAATGCAACTTGCTATTTCGTTTGCGCACTTATTGTGGAAATAACAATAAAATAACGAATGACAGGAGACATTACGACGATGACTAAGAGAGTTAATCGATCTCGCTATGTATCGGTCGCCAATGAGTTTTATTGCGCGTTTTTGGATCCTGTCAAGTAGCTCCAAAAAAGTTATTGGTGCACCAGACGAGATATGAGCGTGTACTTGAGTTTCGGGCGGATAAACGACGATTGCAAGCATCTCAAATATTTCGTTAGGAATCGGCGTTTAACTTTAGGTCTCTCCATTCGGGCCTTAAATATAGCTTCGCACACACGAATAGTTGAAGAAGCTAGATTTCGGTCCTACATGGAGTTTTTTTTTTTTTTTGGAGGAGAGAATACGTGATGTACCGTCAAGTGGTAGGCCATCACCACTTGGTGTGTCCGACTCTTACGGACTAAACTCTCCCCGCTTACGGCCTACAAGCCACCCAGGAACCGCTCTTGGCATTACATCATTTACATTTACATTTATAAGTCCGTAAAAGGACGCCGTCTTGTTAGTCTTCGAGGTATCGGTTGAAATATCCATGCCCAGTCAGGAACTGAGTGACATAGAAATTCACTTCACAGTGTATCATCCATTCATTAATGTTCCTAATTAGCCGCGCCGTCCATCTACCTCTTGTTTCGCCGCTCCATCTTCTCTGCCATTCTTGATTGCTGAGCTGCTTTGCCTCTGCAGTGGCCGATTCCACGCCTGCTTCCGTCTTGTTCTCGTACACGTACTTCCTCTCTGCCGCTAGGAGATCGATGGGTGTCAATCCCGCGACAACGAGAACGGCTGGTTCCGACACTGTTCGCTAGGAGCTTGCTACTCGAAGTGCTCCTAGCCTTTGTACTGCTGCGATTTTTTTTGATATTTCTCCTGTCTGAGGACATCGGCGCAGATCTCACAGCCATACAGGAGAATGGCATGGGTGATTCACATCAGTAGTCTTCTTTTCTTTGCCGTTGGGCCACCTACGTTCGCCATTAGCCTGCTGAGTAATTGGGTGACCTTCACAGCTCACTCAGATGCGGACTTTATGTGATGCCAGAACGTGAGTTTGGAGTCTAAGGTTATTCCAAGGTATTTCACTGCCATCTTGCTGGTGATGACTTCGGAGCCTACCTGGAATTCGATTATCGTCGGGATGTATCTCTTAGTTAAGAGGACTATCTCGGTTTTTTCTTCTGCTAGACAAAGGCCATGTTCTTCCATCCAGGCGTGTACGCGTCTCATGACCTGATTAAGCCTTCTCTGTGCGTCTTCGGTGTCCTTTGCGGTAATCACCGCACCGATGTCATCTGCGTAACCTACTAGGAACGTGTCTTCAGGCATTTCCATGCGGAGGATTCCATCGTAGGACATAGTCCACCGGGGCCCAGTATGGAGCCCTGCGCTGCTCCAGCAGTTAATTCCTTTCTGCGGGGTCCCTCCGTCGTGTCGTACAACAGCTGCCGGTCCTTTAAATAGTCCTTTACCATCCGTAGGAGGTATTGCGATATCCTAAAAGTATTTTCAAGGGCGTTCAACATATCAGCCCACCTGGCTGAGTTAAAGGCGTTTCTCACATCTAAGGCTGCCAGGACGACGACTTTTTTTTTGGGTTCGCACGGCCTCTACAACTTCTTTGGCAACTCCTATTGTAGAGTGGCATCTTCTGAACCCATGCTGTCGGTCGGATAGACCACCTCCTCTGTTAATTGCTGCTGTGAGTCGCGGCTTGAGCATCTTCTCTAAAATTGTTCCCGCCGTGTCTAGCATACACAGGGGTCTGAAGGCTAAGGGGGAATCCGGGTCTCCTTTCCCTTTCCTTATAAGTACTAAGCGTTGCGTTTTCCAGTTCTTATGGAAGATCCCATCTCGAAGACAGTCGTTGAACATGCGCAACAGGAGTTCGGGACAGGTTCGGGCAATCACTTTCAGGGCTTCCGCTGGTATGCCGTCGGGCCCCGGGGCCTTCTTATTTTGTAGCGTGTTCGCCGCCGCTAGCAGTTCATCTTCGGTAGACGGTGGTCCATTTCGCTGGTGGGTAGTAGAGGTGGCGGCGTCAGGGGGTCTAACAGGATGGGTGGGGAAGAGTGTATTCAATATCCCCAGGGGTCATTGTTGACGTCTCGTCGGAGGTCCTCCCACTTCTGTCTTTTGCCGATGTTTATGGTCCTTTTGAGCTCGAACTTTGCATTCCTGTAGTCTGCTAGGACGTCTTCACTGATTCCAGCGTGTAATCTTCATCCCCTCGTGACTTTGCGTCTGAGATGTAGACACCTCCTTCTATATGCAGCGATCTCTTCGGTTCAACAGTATACCGGTTTTCTGCGTCCATTCGAGTTCCTTGATCGGGGCATAGCGGCGTCGCACGCATGGTGCATGAGCCGCATTGTGGCTTCTGCCTTTGACTCAGAAGTACCTGACATTTCCATAATCGCGTCTTTGCCTTCCTGGATTACGCCCATAAAGCGGTCTTTGTTGAGTCTGTCCACCTTCCACATCGGTGTTCGCCTTTGGTTTCTGTGAGGAGCACGTCGTTCCGCCTGTAAATCGAAGACGATATATTGGTGGTCGCTGCCAGTGTAGTCCTCGATGGCACTCCAGTTATGAATATCTCTGCTTATTGTTTCTGAAGCAAAGGTAACGTCCGGGATGGTTTCGACATTTCCGGGTCGCCTGAAGGTTGTGTTGCCGATGTTCATCACATTGAGCCCCAGTCTGGCGGTCATCTCGAGTATTTGCCTTCCTCTTGAGTCCGTAGTGGGCATTCCCCACTCTAGAGCTTTAGCGTTAAAATCACCGGTTAGCAGTATTGCGCCCTCTATTTCCCTTATCGCATCTTCGAGGTCATCTATCTTTCCTCGGAAGTCGCTAATAACTTCGTTCGGAGTAAGTTAGCAGCTGACTATTGTCGCTCTCTCGCACTTCACCCAGACGAAACCTCTTCCTGCTCCATGGTCTTTAATGGGCACTGCTCCTGTGTCCGGGATCCAGATAGCTGCTGTGCCAAGCAGATCTGCAAACCAGTCAGGTACGTCTTTCTTCTTGTACTGCTCGCTTATAACTACCACATCGGCCTTAAGGTCTAGTCGAATTTGGGCCAGCAAGTCGTCAGCTGTTCGGGTCCTGTGAAGATTTCCTTGGAGGATTTTCATCATGGTGGCATACTTTTCTTCGCTTTATCGAGTCAATTTTTTGCGCTCTTCTATTTGCCTTCGTCAAGAAGACTTGAAGGTCCAGAGTCGGGTCGTGAACTTTCCATTTGATCGCAGGTCTTACTTCCTCTTCTGTTGTCAGGTCATCTAAGTCCCTTATTTCGAGTGATGTGTTAGGCTCTAGGTGTCTATGTTTGCCTTTACACCCAAAATGGATTTTAATGATTTGCTGAATCCATCAGTGCCCTTTGATTTGGCCGTAAGCTCAAGAAGGACGTCTCCTGATTGCGTTTGGCGGACGGATTTTTTTTTTGTTTCCGTGTCGTCAGGGTTTGCTTCACTGCGGATTTCTCGCAAGATTTCGGCGTAAGTTTGCGAACCTAATGGTTTTATGAGAATCACCTCAGGTCTGGGTTTGGGCCGTCTCTCTTTCTTCTTTTTGATCTTCCTACATGGAGTGTTAATGCCTAGAATTTTGTTTATAAAAGGTCACTAAGTCGAGGGCAACTTAATCTTATACTCTTATCTCTTCTAATAAAGTCAAACTGTAACTGGCCTGCTTCTGTACGTTAAATGTATTGAAGAAAAAAACATAAGGAAATGCTACAGTCAGCTTCGGCGAACTGTTGGATACCCTATTCCTAAGTGTGAGTGATTTGTTTGGTAGAATATTGTGAAAATATTTTTTTATACATAACGGTTTTTAAATTTTTTTTAAGTAACTTCGGTTATTCCACAAGGTAGTCATCTGGGTCCATTGTTATTTATTTTATTTATCAATGGTGTTCACAAAATATTTCAATACTGTAAAGTTTCGACATTCGCGGATGATTCGAAATTATTTTCTCGACTGAATACTATTTCTGGATTGCACTCGTTTTCAATTAGATATTAATTAATTATCGGAATGGTGTAATCATAATGCCTTAGAACTTAATATTTTTTTAAAGGTTTTTCGACCTTGTTGCTATTCCAATCTGTCATAATTATTTTATAAATGACCTTAGACTTCAGCGATTCGAAGAAAGGAAGGATCTTGGTGTCACGTTCGACAATAAAGCCAATTTCAATTTACATTATGATTATGCGATTGCCAGGTCTAATTCTATTTTGGACTTTCTTATGCGTAATAGCAAAAAACTTTTGAAATGTATATAGCCTCAAAGATGTCTACAGCTCGTTGGTCAGGCCAAATTTAGAATATTCATCGATCATTTGGAATTCAGCATAATGCCATTCACAAGCTAGGATTTGAAAGAGCGCAAAAGAAATTCCTGTGGTACACGATTCGTAAATTACACATGTTAAATGAGCTTCCCAACAGAAGATGCAATTCAGTTGGCCTGCAAACACTTAGTTTCAGACGCAAGCCAACTTTTGTCATGTTTGTTCCCTATATAATTGATTATGATATTATTTCACAAGAATTAGTCTATTTATTATATATTTAAACTCCCTAAAGCTCAGTGCGGGTTAGACGCTTATTTTTCACTGAAAGACATAAGACCAATTATGGTATTAATGAGCCTATTACAAGATGCATAAGTGCATTTTAAAAACTGCGTTTTTTCATTGATTCTCGATTAGTTTACAATTATTATTTGAAGTAGTCTATTGGATTGGAAATCGTCAGGTAAGCGATACTGAGAGTATGCACTATAGAAGGTGTGGCGACAGTGCAGATGTTAGTGCGCTGGCTTGTGACCCGTGCGGTGCAGATTCAATACCCATGGGGAACAACAACATACGCCACCTCTTAATTGAGGGAATCGAATTACACCTTGTTTCTCCAAGCTCTACACCAAAAAGAGGATTTCTGCCTTGTAGTACAATGAACGGAGTACCGAGTCTGAGTGCTGAGAGAACGTAATGTTCTGTGACTAAAAAAAAACAATGTTCCTTGTTAAAAAGGAACACCCCTTGAGCGTGGCAAACATCTTTGTTTGGAGAAATAGTTAAGAACGATATTATCTACAAACTTTGCGAAGAATAGAACTTTCACTTCCATTGATTTGTTCAATAAAACAATTATTTTTAAATAGTGGGTGTATCATTAAGCGGATTTTAAAAATATTTACACTTGAGTTTTTCGGCCCCCTAGAGAGTAATGTTCCAAATTTTAGCTTCCTCCCTCAAATTTTGATTGGGGCGTGTCAGTTAGCAGACTTTTAAAATTCTTACATTCAATCATTTCGAGCCATATACCATGTTCCAAATTTCAGCTTTCTAGCTCGAATTTTAGGGCCTCAAAATTGACCACTGACGATATAATTCTCGATGTTTGATCACAAATATAGTAACTGTTAAGTGTCTATTCAATATAAAGTTATCTTACAAACTATGAGTCAAAATAACAATTGCCTAAGAAGAGAGTATATATACAAGACATATTATGTAAACACAACAATTGCTTTTTTTTGTCTGCCTATCTGTATGGTTGTTGGCATACGCATTACGACCAACAAATTCTGCACGCAATTCTAAAGAATGTCGTAGTTGCATTGTCTATAGTCTAGCTTAAATAAGCTGAGATATTTTGAGTTCGGACGCGTGAGTAATGCTGTTTAAACTTATAGTGGTTTAAGGGATTTAGCGGAGAAAAAAATAAGTTTCAGAAATAGATTACGCAAGAAGCAAATTTAGCGATATCTATTGTGAGCTCACCTTAATGAGACAGTGGATTAATATTAAGTAAGTATTTATTTTATGTTTTCGTCAAGTGTATAAATTACAAGGATTACCAACCAGTTGCTGCCCATCCTGAATTTTGAAAGATTCATTTTCTTTTTGAGAAATAATTTTAAGATTTAATTTGGACAAAGATGCTAAAAGAATATAGGTGGAAGGAATGCCAGAATCTCGTGCAGTGTATCTACAATTATCTAAAACCCCATCATCTTATAGGAAATTGTGACAATGACTTCATGGATCCAACAAACTAACGTCCTCATTTCTCTGAAATATTTTACCACTTCAAAGAATCTTAGTCGAAGATGTCTTCCTATTTACTTGTGAAAATTACTTTCACAAATTGTACCCTTGAAAACTGTAAACAAACATTGAATTATTTAATTAAGGGACTGTTAATTAATGCGTTAACTCAACTTTAGTCAATTTATTGTTGAGGACTTGAGGTTAATGATAATCGTCGTCGAATTCTTGTCCATTAACCCAACAATTTTCCGTAAGGTTTTTGAGAAATTTCCATCTGAATAGGAATAAGTTATGCCAACAGTATCCTTTGAAAAGAATTTCGAATTGTATGCAGATTTTTTCCCTGAATTTTAAATAATCCTCAGAAAATGAATGCGGAATTTTTCCAAGGACTGGCTGACTTGATTGCAAGCTTTTAAATGGTGGTTTTAAAGAAGTGGATTGGTACTTATTTACATTTCTAAAAATGTGTGAAACAAAAAGCCTATTCTTGCTCTTAGTGTGAATATTTATACTCTGCGACAATGCGACACATAATGGTTACTGGCTGAACAAAATATTAATAACTGTATTAGTAGAAATTTCTTGGTCAATTTCGTCCTTCGCATAGCTACAACAGGGTTCTGATTTGTCTTCGTCAAAATATGTAGCTCATAGGATCTTAACCGGATAGAAAAGTTTTACTTGATATGCAACATTTGGACCCAATAATATTAAATAATTTCCTCCTTCAAACTAAAAAGCTGATACTAATAAGCAACAGCAAAAGCGTGTTAGGTTTGTGTGCCAGGCTTACGCAACAAGGTATACATTCTTCTGAGCTGTGTCGTGCCGCTTATTTCAATATATATAGAAGAGAACGATCGTTTGCTGAATCTGGATTATGCAGAGGTGGTGGTGTATTATTTGCAATTAGATCTTATCTTATAAGTAGAGAAGTTCCACTTGAATTTAAAGCTGTTGAACAATTGTGTGTAGAAGTTACTTTGCCTTACTTGCATTTATTTTATTGTTTCTTATATTCCACCTAATTCTAATATAACTATTTATGAGACTCATATAAATAATATCAAAACTGTTGTTAGTTCATTAGGTTCGAATGCGCATATTGTTGTTTTGGGTGATTTTAACCTCCCTAACATAAATTGGATCTATTCCGACAACGAAAAATGCTTAGTGCCTTCTAATCTTTTAAGTGAAGTTGAATGCATTGTTATTGATAATATGTTATCCTTTAATCTTAACCAGCTAAACTATGTTGTTAATTCCTTAACTCGAATCTTAGATTTAGTGTTTATAGATTCTGAATTAGAAGCTAATCTAAATATGGCAGATGTTCCTATTTTGAGAAATAGTTTTCACCATAATGCTCTAGAAGTTGATTTAAATATTTTGAATTTTGATAAATTTAACTTTATTAAAAGAGAAATTAACTCAGTTCGGGATTTTAGCAAAGCTGATTATGTTGGTTTAAATTTATTTTTTAATACAGTCAACTGGGAAGAAGTTCTTAATTTTCCTGACTTAAAGAGGTGTTACGACTCCTTTATGGGTGTAATTGAGGAAGCATATATTCGGTTTGTTCCACTAAAAGCAGTTAAATATAGTAATAAGCCAATACGGTTTACTAAAAGATTGTGCAACTTAAAAAATAAGATGTCTAAAATGCAGAAAAGTTATCGAAAGGAGTGTAGCCATCGCGTTATTTACACGCAAATAAGACGTGAATACGAAACTGTAAAAAAGTTTGTGTACACTAAACATAGGTATGCACTCAATTGAGACCAATATTAATAGTGACTCTAGGGCTTTTTGGGTGTTTCTAAATTCAAAGCGCAAATCGTTCGGTTTACCGGCTAACATGCATTATCTAAGTCAATCGTATAGTAATGAAAAAAGTATTTGCGATATGTTTGCTTCTTATTTTCAGTCTAATTATGTTCAGGACTCCTCTCCGTCAACACAAAAGACTTTTTGTGGTACTATTACTATTTATGGTAGCCTAAATTTGACAGTAAATCAAGTATTGCACCAGCTTTCTTCTTTAGAATCCACTTTTAAGTTGGCTCCGGACAACGTATGTCATACGTTTCTTAAAATGTGTTCTGAAAGCCTCGCGGCTCCACTTACCAATATTTTCAACTTGTCACTTTCTACAGGTGACTTTTTGGAAGAGTGGAAATTATCGCTTGTAAGTCCAATTCACAAATCAGGCTCTAAAAAAGAGGTTATTAATTACAGACTCATTTCAAAACTGAAATTAATACCAAAAGTTTTTGAAGCCATTGTGAAAAATTGTATATAATGAGGATGTGAGAACAAGCATCTCAATGGATCAGCATGGTTTTGTTAGTGGCAGATCGACGGTAACCAATCTCACCTTATTTGCAAACTTTTGCATTAAGAGACTTGAGCGTGGGAACTAGGTTGACGCAATTTATACAGATTTTTCAAAGGCATTTGATAGAGTATATTATTTTGCTGAGTAAGTTGAAGGACTTAGGTTTTCATTCCAATATTTTCCTCTGGCTGAAAAACTACTTGACGAACCGCAGGCAGAATGTGAAAATTTGAACTGTGGTATCTAAAGAAATCCTTAACCACTCAGGTGTTCCACAAGGCAGTCATCTGGGACCACTCCTATTCATACTGTTTGTTAATGATCTTCCGTCGAGAATTCGATATTCTAATTGTTTGCTTTATGCTGATGACCTAAAACTATTCAGATCTATTAAGTCCAAATTGGATTGTCAGGAATTGCAGTTTGACGTCGATGAAGTCTCTACGTGGTGTGAGGAAAACTGTTTGTATTTAAATGTAGCTAAATGCAAAAGTATAAAATTTACAAGATCGACTGGACCAATTAATGTTGAGTACTGTATTGCTGGCTCACCGCTTGAGTTGGTGAACAGCCAAAGGGACCTCGGTGTTATCTTTGATGCAAAAATTAATTTTAAAATGCTTAGACTACTTGATTTCAAAACCCAATAAATTACTAGGATTCCTAATGCGCAACATTAAACAGTTTTCTGACCCGTATACGTTGAAAGCCTTGTACATTTCTTTGATAAGAGCTGCCTTAAAGTATGCCTGCTGTATATGGTGTCCGTTGTATAAAGTGGATGTAAGTCGTTTAGAATCTGTACAAAGAAAATTTACAAGATTTGCGCTCAGAAAACTCAATTGGGTTGACGATATTTTGCCACCGTATGGCCACAGGTGTCTTCTAATTAATCTTAAATCCCTTGAAATTAGAAGGAAGTACATATTATCTAATAATGCTCGTTAGGGATACCTTCTGTAATCGGATTGATTGCCCTAAACTGCTCTCTCTTTTCTGTCTATGTGCTCCCTCAAGGCCGTTAAGGATGAGACAAGCACTCTTTCTCGTTCCCCTTTCGTAGGTACACTAACTACGGAAGGTCCAAACCTATTTCTAGATCCAGTTCTGAGTTTAATTCTCTTTCTCAAAACATCGACTTCTTCCTTAGCAGGGATGTTTTTAAAGAACTTGTATTAGATTCGTTGTAGCATTAACGCATATTCTTTATTTTCTTTTTTTTTTCTTTTTTTCTTGTAATTTCATTTTAATATGTACCTTCTGTTTTTTATTATTATACCTAGATATGTATTTATGAAATATAGTAATATTGTAAATTTTCGTAACGCTTAGTCTTTAAGAGTAAATAAATAAATAAGCATGACCGCAGAATTGACGAGAAAGTTCTTGTTCAGCCAAAAACTACCCACCCATTTGAGAAACATTGACACAATTTTTCCGCGTTCTTGAAAAGTAGGAGTAATTATAGTGATAAATGCTCTCCGCGCTTTCACGAATCCGTGTCATTTCTACAATCTGTCGGTAGTAAAAAAATAAAACCAGCGCAGCGGAATAGGTGCTGATTTATTGAAAGCATGGTTAGTCTTAGTGTAATCTGCCCCTGTAACTTAGCTACCAAACCGTGAAGAGTCTCTTCTTGAGACACTGCAGCCTTACATCCTCTACGATCCTGAGCAAGCTGCTTCCGACTTCATAGACGGCTTGGTCTTTAGAACGGAGGTTCGGTTTTAATAACCGTCTTGAACCTCGAGGCTGGAAGTTGAAGATCCTCTTGGCTGGAGAATTATTATCCATTAGCTCGATATACATCCGCATCTTGGTACAGCTCATAGAGCTCCAATTGTATATTCTACTCCATTCTCCCTCCTAGCACACAGACACAAATATCCGACGAAGAATCTATCTTTCATAGGAACCAATCTCAATTCTTCCTTCCTGCGTATCGTATTTTGTTATCAACGGTGAAGTTGTTTTCTAGTCGGTGAACATGTGTGAGCATGTAATTGGTCTTGTCCAGAGTATATCCATTAATGAGTAGGGACACTCTCTCTACATATGCATTTGCTACTACCACAAAGCAAAATGCAGAAAAAATCGTACAATAAGTGGAAGTAGGTCGAAAAAATACTTTTTACCTGAATACAACGTCTGCTTGAGAAGAAAAGGGTACACAACACATTTTACCTGAACTACTACATGGGGCTTGCTGCGTACGACGAACGATTGTGGGTTTTTTCATAAAGCATTTTTAAAGGCCGGCCGGAATGACTGTCAGTATATTAGTATTCTCTCTCAACCATGCAGGTATGAATTAATATGATCAGCTTTGCTTTAGTAGAAGATATGATCAGCTTTGCTTTAGTAGAATTGGTAATATTTGTATTTTTTGCCATTGGTTATTGATTAAATGGTCTTTGTTATGGACATGAAAAAGAAATGTTTCATTCTATATCACGAAATTCAACCCTTTTGCTTTGCTACGACTTCGTTAATAACCATTTTTTACGATTTGAAGTTTTATTGCCAGCACTTTTTAGGTAATATATTTCGTAGCAGATGGTCATACTAATTACTTAGGTTAGTTGTAGAGGGTGGTAGAGGGGATTCTTTACATTTTTTTCGCACGTATTTTTAAAGGCGGGCCGGAATTGGATTGTTATCAGTCGTTCATTAACATCAATTGACGAAAGAAAGGGTGTTTCGTGTCAGTGTGTGTGGCAAACAATTAAAAGTAGTGAAATAGTGAAGTTGAAGTGCAAGTTTGCATAGTTTAAAATCTCTTAATAAAATAATTGGAAAACATTATTTTAAATGTTTGGCATGTGGGCGAGAGGAGAAAGAAAATGTTGGAGTTAAATATTTCAAAATACCGGATAATAGTGGGATCTTCAACAGCTATTAATACCGCTGAAATTATTAACAAAATAGATAAGTTATTTGATATTTTCAATTCATCTAAATTTCGAGAATCCAAAAAATTCAGAAGGCCATTTTTCACAAACCCGGAACAAATTACTTTTTTGCATGAAATGAATTTATTTTTTGAAAATATGACTTTTCATGAAAATTCTAGAAATGTAACTAAAAAAAATGCTTTTTATAAAAGGATGGCAACAGAATATAAATGCCTTAATTGGCAGTTTTACAGAAATAAAAGAAGACGGTATTAAGTTTCTTTTAACAAGAAATCTTAATCAAGATTGCTTGGAAAACACCTTTGCTGTTTTACGTAACCGAGGGGGAAATAACAAGTTGCTGACTCCATTTCAATTCATTTGTTCATTTAAAAGAACTTTTTCGGCAAAGTATATGGAAGATATTACCCATGGAAACTGTGAGCCAACTGCTAACATGGAACTTCCAGACATTGAAATGCAGATGGAACCACAAAAACAAAATAAGGACAATTTGGTTTACGTTTTCAAAACTGAACCTGATTATAAAACTGTGAACTTTGGTATTGATAATGCATTCTACTATTTCGCGGGTTATATTTTAAAAAAATACCGCCTAAGCCACAAGTGTGAGTTAAAACTAAGTCCGCAACTTAACGTTTCCTCCCTTTTTACAGATTTTTGCTGACTCCATAGCAACTTGTTATTTCCCCCTCGGTTACGTACTCGTAAAACAGCAAAGGTGTTTTCCAAGCAATCTTGATTAAGATTTCTTGTTAAAAGAAACTTAATACCGTCTTCTTTTATTTCTGTAAAAATGCCAATTAAGGCATTTATATTCTGTTGCCATCCTTTTATAAAAAGCATTTTTTTTAGTTACATTTCTAGAATTTTCATGAAAAGTCATATTTTCAAAAAATAAATTCATTTCATGCAAAAAAGTAATTTGTTCCGGGTTTGTGAAAAATGGCCTTCTGAATTTTTTGGATTCTCGAAATTTAGATGATTTGAAAATATCAAATAACTTATCTATTTTGTTAATAATTTCAGCGGTATTAATAGCTGTTGAAGATCTCACTATTATCCGGTATTTTGAAATATTTAACTCCAACATTTTCTTTCTCCTCTCGCCCACATGCCAAACATTTAAAATAATGTTTTCCAATTATTTTATTTAGAGATTTTAAACTATGCAAACTTGCACTTCAACTTCACTATTCCACTACTTTTAATTGTTTGCCACACACACTGACACGAAACACCCTTTCTTTCGTCAATTGATGTTAATGAACGACTGATAACAATCCAATTCCGGCCCGCCTTTAAAAATACGTGCGAAAAACATGTAAAGAATCCCCTCTACCACCCTCTACAACTAACCTAAGTAATTAGTATGACCATCTGCTACGAAATATATTACCTAAAAAGTGCTGGCAATAAAACTTCAAATCGTAAAAAATGGTTATTAACGAAGTCGTAGCAAAGCAAAAGGGTTGAATTTCGTGATATAGAATGAAACATTTCTTTTTCATGTCCATAACAAAGACCATTTAATCAATAAGCAATGGCAAAAAATACAAATATTACCAATTCTACTAAAGCAAAGCTGGTTACCTGATCATATTAATTCATACCTGCATGGTTGAGAGCGAATACTAATATACTGACAGTCATTCCGGCCCGCCTTTAAAAATGCTTTATGAAAAAACCCACAATCGTTCGTCGTACGCAGCAAGCCCCATGTAGTGGTTCAGGTAAAATGTGTTGTGTACCATTTTCTTCTCAAGCAGTCGTTGTATTCAGGTAAAAAGTATTCTTTTGACCTGCTTCCACTTATTGTACGATTTTTTCTGCATTTTGCTTTGTGGTAGTAGCAAATGCATAGTAGAGAGAGTGTCCCTACTCATTAATGGATATAATCTGGGAGAGTGTCCCTACTCATAAATGTATATACTCCATATTTGCCCACCATATTTGGCCACCGCCATGTAGAGCCGTTGACGGCGAATGCTATAAAATTCGGCTTAAAAGTCATTGAAAATGTGGTGAGTCTCGAGTCGACATGAAATTTGTTGGTTTTTCCAAGGATTTGTCTCAGTGTGAAATTTTTTTCTATTATAGAACGGCGAAAGCTACACTGGTAGGTACGTGTCAGACAGACGATCACACAGAACGTTGGGTAGGATATTATATGCGACATCCGTAGGCATTTGCCGCCAAAGGATGTCCTTTTTTTGTAGATGGAGCACATGAAGCTGAAAGTTCAGTCATCGGTCAAGCTTTGAACCATCTGATGATTTGGTACATGCACCTCACCAAAATGTAACATATCCGTATCTCCACGTGTGGGATGTGTCTAAGTTGCTTAGGCAGATTACGATTTCATGTATTCGATATAAAGTAATGCACTTGGCCGGGATTCGAACGCACGACCTTCCATTCAGTAAGCGAATACACTACTACTGCACCTATGCCACCACCTGTGACTCCTATAAACGAGTCGCAACTTCTGCTGACTTGTGTCGAATTGCGGTTCCAGAAATAGGAAATCCTTTGTTTCGCGCTGCAAAGAACCATTCAAAAACAATATTATCTAAACTCCCTCTCGATGACACAAAACGCCTTTTAAGGTGAGTTGCAGTTGAATTTGATTGCAATTCATTTAAAAGCTCGCTCTTCTTTTTTAATAAGTCGGCGACCTGGGGTTTTCCTGCTTGAATCTTGAAACTCAGTTGCTGTTCCACGTACGCTTTTTCTATATTTTTCCGAAAAGTTTTAAATTATAATATATATAATTATCTTTTCGTTTAATTTTAGTGTTTACCTTTTTGATGGCATTCTGAAAACATAATTTTATAAAATAAAGCAAAATAATAAAATAAATTCTAGCAACCTGATTTAATAAACAAAAAAGTTAATTTGCGAAACATAACCTTCTAAGCTACTCAAAATACAACCGCCTTCACCACACGAATGAGAAAAAACAAATGGAAGCAGATCCAACAGATAGGGTAGGGTAGGGCAGATTCAACACTTTTTTCGGCGGATTTGATATAACTTCTTTTGCCAATTTATATGTATTTGAAACATTTTCTTTTATTGAAAGCTTTAATTTTTTTACTACAAAAATGTACAATTTCTTTAAAGTTAAGTTCGCCTTGATAATTTCATTTTTTTTAAATGCCCAAAATGGCGAAACTGCCCCATGGCGGGGCACAATCGTCATCCGGGTGGGGCGCTTTCGACAAGAATTTATATGACGCAATGTATTAAAAATCAATAAGTAGGGACGTTCTGTTTTTATTTGAATAGTTTGACAAATCTTAAATCTACAAAAATAAAAATTAAATGAGATCAGAAATTCATATTTAAACTAAAATTAAATAAAAAAATAAAAAAAAATAAAATCACATTCGGGTTTTCAGATCACAAAGAAAAAAAATAATTAAGTAAAAGAAAAACTGCTAATTGTTTGATTTTTCCCGGAAAAAATTAGCAGTCAAGAGAAATTCTTTTGAATTCTCAAATTTGGTTACCTGACCAACATAATATTTTGGAATTCGGGCGTCAAATTTCACCAACATATAGTCATATGTTCTTAAGTTTTGTTTTTATAGCTAAGCAGATCCTTTTCTATTCAAAGTGGTGGAATAACAGTTCGTGGGTTCGCTACTTTCCTATCACATTCTCTATAGGTACATGATGCACATTTACCAGCAGTTGTAAATGCTGCTTAAATATACTCTTAATCTCTGCGCTTTCAAACTAAAAAAATAAAATGACCTTATATGCCGCTTGATAAGCGGCGATGGGCCGTTTTTGGTGCCTCGTTGTCTATGCGATTGCGTACCCATTTTTAACCTAACCTAACCTATTCCCTGCTTGTTTTCTTCTCTGTTTTTAAGTGCCTGTTTTCCAGTCTCAAAGCCAGGTGCTTCGAATTCTTGTAAAATCTACCGATGTTGTTCCGGTATCCGATCGCTGGACTCTCCGATTACCTTGAGCTGTGTCATGGTAGACGGCGTACACCCTATTCTTTTTACGCAGGGTCTTCTCTTGGCTTAATACTCTTCCCTCGCTGCCATATTCCATATTCACATATCTTCTGTCACATTTTCTGGTATACGCATATCTGAGTGCACAGCGGAAAGTCTCTCACTCAGGTTCTATCTGTAAACTCTTTTGGTAGTTGGCAACTTCTCGATAGTCGAGTTTTAAATTTAGCCGCAACAAGAAAATGGTCAAAGTCGACGTTTGCCTTTCAAAAAGTGTGCACATTTAATATGTTGAATGCGTGCATCGCATAGATTAGAAGATCCGCCAACCAAATCGACCATCTGTGAAGCACAATATCGTTCTATGAGTCTAATGTGTTGGAAACCTAATGTTTACCACCACAGTATTAGGAGCTGATGTGAAATCAAATAACCGTTATCTGTTTTGGTGTTGTGGAGGCTATGATTACCAACTTATCCACCAAGGATCTTTTCCTTTATGACCTTAGCATTGATATCTCCGAGCACAACCTGATATTATGTTCAGCCTCGTCGCAAGGGGCGTGTGCACATATAAGGCTACTGATATGGAATATTGTCGGCTTAAAGTCTATAACTTTTGTCCTAAGCCCATTTCCCATGACGAATCCGCACGATAACACATGCAATCTTTTATGGCAGCTAATGCCACAATTTTTTTTGTATTTCCTGAATCGCGGTACTATCTGCCTCGTCGCATTAGGACAGCCTCAAGTTTTTGAGTAGCATTTAGGGTGTAAAGCATCCATGCGTTCCAAGATGCATACTCTCAGATCGCAGCCCGTGAACGTTACAGTTTGGTTGCTTTTCCTACATTCACAAGTATTATTTTGTGATGATAGTGATAACCTTTTTGCCACCTCATACATTGTTAAACGAGTTTCATATCAAATGCAAAATAACCAGATGTACTCACATTGTCATCGCACAGTGTGATTGTATTCAATTTAATTTTTTTTCTCAATAGATATATTTAATTATAAATTTTCAATCAAACCAGTGCCGCATTCGTTTAAAAGGATTTTTTTACGATAAATATTTTCGCTTTCAAATACAGATTTGTCAGTATTTGCTGAATCCAACCACTTAACATTTTTATTGGTTTATCTATGATTTGCAATTCGATTTCTTAAGCACTGTTTATTTATTTATTTTCCGGTAAATCGAAACAAATAATGCAAATAAAAATCCAGATTTAAATGGAAATGACTTCCACTGAATGATTGTGACAGTCAGTCACTCACTTTGAAATGGAAAATTTTGCATTTGACATTACATTTTTGAGAATAATTGTATTCGTAAGTATGATAATGAATTCCATTGGCAATTGCTCAATCATCTGTACGGCTGGTAATATAATTAGGCCTTTTATTGGTTTCATTACGAAAGTGAGATTGGGAAAACTTATCTACGAACCAAAATTACACATTAAATGGAGTATCGAATTCGATTCGACTCCATTGGGTGGACGGTTGCAGGAGGCATCATTATGAAAGTCTCCGATAAAAGTTGTGAAACTTTTACTAACTTATTACACACATTAAATTGTAGATGACATACGATTCGAGTTGATGTCTTATGCCTAGGAACGCAATTGAGTTTAGTTTGAAGTTAACTTTGCTAATAAGGAATAATGACTTTGAACAATTCTTTATAAAATATTTAACGTTATAGGTGGATAATCCTTTGAGAGAAAGTGAGAGCTTAAAGATACCGTTGAGGGACATATAGATGTTTTTTTTATACCAAGAGTTAAATAGAAGTTATAAATATTAAATACGAATTGTAGGGTGTGTGTAAAGGGTGATTTTTTTAAGGTTAGGATTTTCATGCATTAGTATTTGACAGATCACGCGGGATTTCAGACATGGTGTCAAAGAGAAAGATGCTCAGTATGCTTTGACATTTCATCATGAATAGACTTACTAACGAGCAACGCTTGCAAATCATAGAATTTTATTACCAAAATCAGTGTTCGGTTCGAAATGTGTTTCGCGCTTTACGTCCGATTTATGGTCTACATAATCGACCAAGTGAGCAAACAATTAATGCGATTGTGACCAAGTTTCGCACTCAGTTTACTTTATTGGACATTAAACCAACCACACGAATGCGTACAGTGCGTACAGAAGAGAATATTGCGTCTGTTTCTGAGAGTGTTGCTGAAGACCGTGAAATGTCGATTCGTCGCCGTTCGCAGCAATTGGGTTTGTGTTATTCGACCACATGGAAGATTTTACGCAAAGATCTTGGTGTAAAACCGTATAAAATACAGCTCGTGCAAGAACTGAAGCCGAACGATCTGCCACAACGTCGAATTTTCAGTGAATTGGCCCTAGAAAAGTTGGCAGAAAATCCGCTTTTTTATCGACAAATTTTGTTCAGCGATAAGGCTCATTTCTGGTTGAATGGCTACGTAAATAAGCACAATTGCCGCATTTGGAGTGAAGAGCAACCAGAAGCCGTTCAAGAACTGCCCATGCATCCCAAAAAATGCACTGTTTGGTGTGGTTTGTACGCTGGTGGAATCATTGGACCGTATTTTTTCAAAGATGCTGTTGGAAGCAACGTTACGGTGAATGGCGATCGCTATCGTTCAATGCTAACAAAATTTTTGTTGCCAAAAATGGAAGAACTGAACTTGGTTGACATGTGGTTTCAACAAGATGGCGCTACATGCCACACAGCCATTTTGAGGGAAAACTTCGGAGAACAATTCATCTCAAGGAATGGACCGGTAAGTTGGCCACCAAGATCATGCGATTTGACGCCTTTAGACTATTTTTTGTGGGGCTACGTCAAGTCTAAAGTCTACACAAATAAGCCAGCAACTATTCCAGCTTTGGAAGACAACATTTCCAAAGAAATTCGGGCTATTCCGGCCGAAATGCTCGAAAAAGTTACCCAAAATTGGACTTTCCGAATGGACCACCTAAGACGCAGCCGCGGTCAACATTTAAATGAAATTATCTTCAAAAAGTAAATGTCATGGACCAATCTAACGTTTCAAATAAAGAATCGATGAGATTTTGCAAATTTTATGCGTTTTTTTTTTAAAAAAAGTTCTCAAGCTCTTAAAAAATCACCCTTTATATTCTTAAGAAGAGGTGCACTTATGATACGTAAATACCATATCGAGATTGATAGCAGATTGTCATGTTGTTGGAAATTGAATGCAGAAATATATAGGATCTCTTGTAATCAGATTACGACCTTCAATCGCTTGTTTTTGGTCAAATACCTTACTGTAATAATCTTGTGCTTTGAAAATGATAACGAGTTGCTCTGAATAAAATATTCCACAACAATTTCCAAAGTATGAAAACCACATTCTTCAAGCTGTTGGTATATATCCCATTTTTAGACTTGGTCAAAGAAAAACCTTAAATTTATCTATAGCTTAAAAGTAAGAGGTAGCAATAACAAATTTTGGATAAAGCTTAAATTTGAAGTCTCTTTTACGTTTTTGCATAAAGACATTTTGTAGAAGAGGAACCCTTATCTAAGTTCTACTTACATTACATTTTATATTGGTAAGGCCCATTGACTCAAAAAAAAAACAATCAGATCTTTAGAAATAACTTGTTCTAAAGGCATCAGAAAGCAATCATGGGAACGTTACGCCAAACAACTAAGAGCTGCAAAGATAGTAAGCATGGCTTCTAGATTTCCTTAAATTTCTTGTGGTTATTACTAAGAGGCCATTAAAATGTTTTATCAGTTCCGCATATAAATAAAAAATAAACAATTCTATCTTCGCACAGAATATTTTGACATGCGGGGTATTTTTATGGAACTTCAAGTTATCCCAAAAATTATTTATACGCCGAAAAATACATAAAAAACATAGGGGCGGGCTACAGTCCGCTTGAGCGAACTGTTGGATACCCTATTCTTATTCCTATCCCTTATAAGAGGGCGTGACAAAAGTCCAAGTATGGTTGAATTGTTAAGAACGCTCTACATATTTTGTTATATAACATTTAAAGGATTTTATCAAACAAAAACGAAGGTTTTGTAAAAAAAACGGGGGGCACTGGCCCACAAAAGGATGAAATATTTTGGGCAGGCACCAAATAACAGACAAGGACATACAAACCATGGACCCACAGCTCATTCTCAGATTCATTAAAGAAACTGGACTGGACGCTGTGCTCTAAGGAGTGTGACCTGCCAAGGATAAATCAGAGCAATACCTCGACACGCTTCACTAAGAAGTATCTAGAGAGGGCTCTGAAAGAGGGCATGAACCTCTCCGAGGCACAAGCAAGGGGACACAATAGACCAATAGGTCGCAGTGTAATATACCCTAACTAAATATTATTATTATTAAATATTATTAAATATTATTATTATTATTACACATGAGCATAAAGGGCCCCCTAGAGAGTATATATTATAAATTTCAGCTCCCTAGCTCAAACTTTGGATTTTCAAAAAAAGTTTTTTTAAAATTGTGAGCGTGTCAGTAGGCGGATTTTGAAAATATTTACACACACACTAGCAATTGTGAAAACTAACATTTTTTTTGATATAAAATATAAAATGTTCTTTAGGGTAAACCATTCGCATACTTATGTATGTCGATGAACTAAATTCAACGCACAAAGTTAATTCAAAACATAGGGCCGGGCTACAGTCCGCTTGGGCGAACTGTTGGATACCCTATTCTTATTCCTATCCCTCATAAGTTAAGAACGCTCTACATATTTATTAAACTTTTAAAGGATTTTATCGAAAAAAACGAAGCGTAAGAAAAAACGCTCCCTAGCTTAAACTTGCGTTTTTCAATAAAATTGTTTTATTTAATTGTGGGCGTGTTAGTAGGCGGATTTAAAAAAAAATATACGCATCAGCATTAAGGGCCCCTAGAGTGTATATATTATAACTTTCAGCTCCCTAGCTCAAACTTTGGATTTTCAAAAAAGTTTTTTTTTTTAAATTGTGTAGTAGGCGGATTTTGAAAATATTTACACATGAGTATAAAGGGACCCTAGAGAGTATATATTATTAATTTCAGCTCCCTAGCTCAAACTTTTGTTTGGTGGGCGAATTTTAAAAATTTTATCTCCCGAGCAGTTTTAGGAGTCATACATCATTATAAAAAATTTCAGCTTTCTAGCTCAAAATTCGATTTTTTCGAAAATTTTGTTTTTTTTTTTTTGAGTTTGTGGACGTGTCTGTGGGCGGATTTCAAAAATTCGTAAACTTGATTATTTCGGGACCATAGAGAGTATATGGTAAAAATGTCAGCTCTCTAGGCCCAGTTTAAAGGCCTAATTTTTGCCGACGGACGGACATGACTAGATCGACATTGTCGATGCTGATCCTAAATATAGTAACTTTTAGGGGTCTACGGGCAATATTAAGGTATGATACAAACTATGCGTCAAAATTAATATACCCTTAGAATAGGGCAGCGGTTCCCAATATTTTTTAGTCGCGGAGCACTTTTTATGTGAAAAATTCCTCGCGGAGCACTTCGTTGCACTTATGCTATTTTTCGCAGTATATGTAGAAAATGCAATAACTGTTTCTTTTTTTATTAAATTCACGTAAAACAAGTAACTTTAACGAAAATAACAAGAACAATTTAAATTTAAGGACATAAGGAATTCAATAATATTATAAAATTATATATACATAATGGTATTTCAATAAAAAGCTCAGAAATTTTGCTGGTATATCTGGTCGAATTTGGGACAACTGCAACCGAATATCTGGCTCCGCATCGAGACGGGATTTATTCTTGTTTAGGTTCCAACGTAGGCGGAAAATCCTGATTCGCACATGTATGTTGTTGCACAGAAGAATTATTTTGGCTCTTCCAACGCGGCAGAGTATGGGTCTGCAACCCACACATTTTCTTTAATATATGAGTGGTATTCTTCCGGAAAATAGCTGTGGAAGCTTTCGAGCAAACTTAGCAGGTGAACATGAAACTCATTTAAAATGTCGCCAGGAATACCCAAATCTATTTCCTCTTTACATTCGCTGACCATTGGGAAGCTGCCTAGGTTTCGATTTTTTAAAGATTTCGCCCAAAACTGGATTTTCTTTTAAAATGCTTCTACCTTATCACTGGCATCGGAAACAGTTATTGTCTTTCCTTGAAGTGAAACACTCAAATCATTTATTTTTTTAAAAATATCGGCTAGATACAATGATTTCAAGAGCTCATTACACAATCTGTCACCCAAATCAAAGTTGTCGTTAATTAGGAAGGTTCTGACTTCAGCCCTCATTTCGAAAAGCCGCGTCAGTGTTTTGCCGCGAGAAAGCCACCTTACTTCTGCGTGAAGAAGTAAAGACGTATGTAGACTACCCATTTCATCGCACAATACTTTGAATAGCCTTGTATTCTTAGGTCGTGATTTAATAAAGTTAATTATTTGTACGCTTTCGTCTAAGAGCTCTTTTAAGGAGAGTGGCATTTTTTTCATTGCAAGGGCATGGCGGTGTAGAACGCAGTGACTATTGCTGCATTCCTTGGTATTTTGTTTTATTCTTGAGACGGCACCGGACGTTTTTCCAGTCATGGCCTTGGCACCGTCGGTGCACAAATCCACGCAGTTAACCCATGGGATATCATTGACAATAAAGAAATTGTCTATTAATTTAAAAATTTCAGCACCAGTTGTTGAAGCTTTCAACGGCTTGCAGAGAAGTAGATCTTCTTGAAAGGTCTGTAGGTATTGGTAGCGCACAAATACTATTCGAATGGCCAACCCTGCAACATCCGTTGATTCATCCATTTGCAGCCCAAATTTTGGGACTTTTATTCGCGAAAGTAAAGTAGCTTTGACATTTTCTGCTAAGTCTCCGATTCTTCGCTATCAACGCATTTTCGTTCACTGTCTTTGAGTGGTTAGTAATAATTGTTTGAGATTTTGTAAGTTCACCATACTTCCTTTTAAAGAAATCAGTCGGTTTGCTTTTGCAATCTGGATGAATCTCCTCAAAATGACGTTTCATTTTTGCTGGAAACATCGCACTATTAACCCTTTGCCGCAAATTACGCATTGGGGTTTGTTGTCAGTTGTCTCAGCAAATCTAAGATTTAAATATGAATCGTGGTACTTCCTTTTTACTGTTTTTTTTTCTGCAGCACTGATCACCATAGAACTAGTAGGTACTACCCACATTGTCTACCTCAAAATCTTCAGAAAGTTCTGACGCCGCTGTCTCTATTGCGTCATTTTCCTTCGCTCTAGAATAGAATAATTATATAGAAAACGAGCAAATTCACAAATCTGAATTGAGGATAACAAAAAAAAATAAGCAAAGCCAACAAAACGCATCTAATACAAATGCGGTTCTAGCGAAAGGAAACTTTCTCATTATTACTTAAACATATGATTTTGTTTGGACATATTATGTACCTGCCAGTTGCTGACTCTTTAGTAACTACTGAGGGTACTGTTAAGGAGCTTTCAGCGGGTATTTTTAACGACCCAGACTTTAGTCAGCGATCGATAGTATTATTTTTTATTCCTCACGATCTTTTGATCCTTGCACGTCGACAGATCCACAAAGTCACATTAATATACAAAAAAAAGGTGTGAGCCACGCTGCACTCACGGTATAGTTGATGTGTAAACATGTAGGCTCGTCAGTGTTGCATGTGGAAATATCACAGAGGTTGTGGTTTTGATAAACAAGAGATTTGGGTATTGTATTGAAATAAATCATGGTTTTATTATTATATATTTAATGTCAACGACAAAATTTATTTAATGTTTGACCGAACAAATAATTGGTTTGTGAAAGCTGAAGTAGGAGACGTACACCGTCGACTCAAGCGTGTCGATGTACCGGGAAAATATAGCATCGATTGTCGTTTACGTGACATTCTTAAATCGGCCATCGGTTACCGAAGTACAAATCGATATTGTTTAACTTTAACTGATTTACAACAAACTACAAGCTATACAACCTCAATTATTCAAAACAAATCTACTTCCACACAACTTGCCGGTGTTTCGTAAGGACATAATAATCTCTAAAATTGAACATACATAATTAATAAAAAAAAAAAAACAACGACACGCGGTTGTTCTCAAACGGTCACTCATCTACGTACTAACCGCGCCAAACGTCGTTTAATTGCGGTGATAATTGAATATACATAATTAATAAAAAAAAACATAGGGACGGGCTACAGTCCGCTTGGGCGAACTGTTGGATACCCTATTCTTATTCCTATCCCTCATAAGTGGGCGTGACAAAAGTCTAAGTATGGTTGAATTGTTAAGAACGCTCTACATATTTTGTTATATAACATTTAAAGGATTTTATCAAAAAAAAAAAACGCTCCCTAGCTCAAACTTGGGTGTTTCAATAAAATTGTTTTATTTAATTGTGGGCGTGTCAGTACGCGGATTTAAAAAAAAATTAACACATGAGAATAAAGGGCCCCTAGAGAGTACATATTATAAATTTCAGCTCCCTAGCTCAAACTTTGAACTTTCAAAAAAAAAAAAATTAATTGTGGGCGTGTCAGTGGGCGGATTTTGAAAATATTTACACATGAGCATAAAGGGCCCATAGAGAGTATATACTATAAATTTCAGCTCCCTAGCTGAAACTTTGGATTTTCAAAAATTAATATACCCTTAGAATAGGGTATAAAAAAATTATTTTATTTATTTGTGGGCGTGTCAGTGGGCGGATTTTGAAAATTGTTTATCCCGAGCAGTTTTAGGACATAGATCATATATAAAAAATTTCAGCTTTCTAGCTCATAATTCGATTTTTTCAAAAATTTGGTTTTTTTGATTTTGTGGGCGTGTCTGTGGGCGGATTTCAAAAATTCGTAAACTTGATTATTTCGGGACCCTAGAGAGTATATGGTTAAAATTTCAGCTCTCTAGGTCCAGTTTAAAGGCCTAATTTTTGGCTACAGACGGACGGACGGACGGACGGACGGACATGGCTAGATCGACATTACTATAGATGCTGATCATAAATATAGTAACTTTTAGGGGTCTACGGGCAATATTAAGGTATGTTACAAACTATGCGTCAAAATTAATATACCCTTAGAATAGGGTATAAACAACGACACGCAGTTATTCTCAAACGGTCACTCATCTACGTACTAACCGCGCCAAACGTCGTTTAATTGCGGTGATAATTGAACATAATTAATAAAAAAAAACATAGGGACGGGCTACAGTCCGCTTGGGCGAACTGTTGGATACCCTATTCTTATTCCTATCCCTCATAAGTGGGCGTGACAAAAGTCTAAGTATGGTTGAATTGTTAAGAACGCTCTACATATTTTGTTATATAACATTTAAAGGATTTTATCAAAAAAAAAAACGCTCCCTAGCTCAAACTTGGGTGTTTCAATAAAATTGTTTTATTTAATTGTGGGCGTGTCAGTACGCGGATTTAAAAAAAAATTAACACATGAGAATAAAGGGCCCCTAGAGAGTATATATTATAAATTTCAGCTCCCTAGCTCAAACTTTGAACTTTCAAAAAAAAAAAAAAATTAATTGTGGGCGTGTCAGTGGGCGGATTTTGAAAATATTTCCACATGAGCATAAAGGGCCCATAGAGAGTATATACTATAAATTTCAGCTCCCTAGCTGAAACTTTGGATTTTCAAAAATTAATATACCCTTAGAATAGGGTATAAAAAAATTATTTTATTTATTTGTGGGCGTGTCAGTGGGCGGATTTTGAAAATTGTTTATCCCGAGCAGTTTTAGGACATAGATCATATATAAAAAATTTCAGCTTTCTAGCTCATAATTCGATTTTTTCAAAAATTTGGTTTTTTTGATTTTGTGGGCGTGTCTGTGGGCGGATTTCAAAAATTCGTAAACTTGATTATTTCGGGACCCTAGAGAGTATATGGTTAAAATTTCAGCTCTCTAGGTCCAGTTTAAAGGCCTAATTTTTGGCTACAGACGGACGGACGGACGGACGGACGGACATGGCTAGATCGACATTACTATAGATGCTGATCATAAATATAGTAACTTTTAGGGGTCTACGGGCAATATTAAGGTATGTTACAAACTATGCGTCAAAATTAATATACCCTTAGAATAGGGTATAAACAACGACACGCAGTTATTCTCAAACGGTCACCCATCTACGTACTAACCGCGCCAAACGTCGTTTAATTGCGGTGATCTGTCGAGCAGCGATTAATTCACGTGGTAATGAAAATTAACGGGAAAATCTGACGATGACGGTGACGGGAAAATCTGACGATGATGGTGACGCTAGATATTTCCAACTAACCCCTACCGAGAAAAAATATATTTTTAAACACCAACGAGAGCAAAAATGTTTACACATTAAAAAAAAACAACGACACGCGGTTGTTCTCAAACGGTCATCCATCTACTTACTAACCGCGCCAAACGTCGTTTAATTGTGGTGATCTGTCGAGCAGCGATTAACTCACGTGGTAATGAAAATCTGACGATGACGAAATCTGACGATGACGGTGACGGGAAAATCTGACGATGATGGTGACGCTAGATATTTCCAACTAGCCCCTACCGAGAAAAAATATATTTACACATCAACGAGAGCAAAAATGTTTCAACATTAAAAAAAAGTAAAAATCACGAACTAAAAGTAAAATATAGATTAAATACACCGCACTACAATTCGTTTTAACCTGTATGAATACCGACCCAACAAAAACCCTATCTATTAGGCGCCTTTAAAATACGACATTTCCGCTAACCAGACAAACGTCATCCCAGTACGAATATTAGTTAGCGTTAGCGGATATGGTTGTCTCTTGAAACGTCTCTTTCATGGTTTTCATTTGTCGGGGATTCTCATAATGTTGATATTTTCATCCCCCATACCACATCTTTTTAAACGAATTATTTTTAAGTTTGTTTGTATGTATTGATTTCTTTTAAATGAGCATTTCAAATTCAATTGCTGCGATCAAAATGACAAGTTCAGAAGCAAGAAATTAACTATTCACTAGTGTAATGAAATTTTGTTATTTTTTAGCACTTGGTGCTCCGCGGAGCACACTTTGGGAAACATTGGAATAGGGTATAATTAAAAATTATCGGCCACGAGTCACAATTTTTTGTCGACTAACCAAGTTTAATAATGGATAGGTGGCGCTTAATTTGAACTATAGAATTAAATAATAACAAAGAAATAAACCTGAGTTTATAACTTCAATTTAGTAAAATGAGTTTCATACTGTGAGCAGTGCAATGCGTGTCGTGTCCCCATGCAACCCTCCTGCTTGGGGTCACTGTTGGATTTTGAGTAGGTGCGAGGTTGGGACAAAGTTCCGAAAAAAGAATTCGAAACTTATGTCCCAGTGACCAGGACCGACTCCAGCCAAACAAGCGCCCTGTGCAAGATTTACAGAAAGCGCCCCAGGTGTGATGGATGTTGCTATTTTGGGCTTATTTGAACAAGTTTTTTGTTTTAAATACAAATGGTAGTATCCGCGCAAGGTAAAATTAATTTTTCTTACTCCTAGCAATGCGCCCCGGAATTTGGCGCCCTGTACATCTTGCACATATGGTAGGTTCAGCCCTGCCAGTGACTAATGTCCCTGTGCCATTAATTGGACCTTATTTTAGCTGTTTATCTTATTGTACTTTGGGCAAATTTCACTTTCACATTCATTAACAATAGATAATACTTGATGGTATTTTATATGCAATTACAACTACTATCAAGCATTAATAGGGTTTTAACCCAGCTGCTCCAACCATTTTGTGTGTCCCCGAAGCTATACATTTTAAAGACGATTCCGAACGGAACATTCGAGAAGCTTTTCCTAACAATTTGCCCACTAGAAAGTGTCTTACTAACCTTTATTTTCTTTTTCGCAACTACTTAACATTTGAGAATTTAAGGATTTTAAAACTCGCGCAAGTATTTATATAGTGTATAAAGGCTGAAATTCTTATTCTTGCCTTTTTTAAGTTGAAATGTAATCTGATGTTTGATTTGAAGATTTTATTTATAATTTGCTCTGAATAATTATTAGAGAAACACAAAAAAATCAAATTTAAAAAAATCACAGCCAAATTGAAAATTTGTTGATCAGCTGTTTAACACCATGCACTTTCTATTAATGTAAGAGAGGATTTCTTCAAGGGATAACCAAAAGAATTCGTCGCATATGTTTCGTCAACGAATGCGTTGGCTTTGACGCATTTAACGGCCGCCGATGACACAAATACTGAAAGTTTATTCAGCTAATTGTCTGCACCTATTCTAAGACTGTATTAATTTTGACTCGTAGTTTTGTAACATCCCTTTGTATTGCCCTTAAAAGTACTATATTCGTGATCAGCATCGATAGTAATGATCATATAGCCATGTCCGTCCGCCCGTCCGGATGCAAAAATTACGCCTTAAAACTGGAGCTCGAATGCTGAAATTTGAACCATATACTCTGTAGGGGCACGAAATAATCAAGTGATAAAAATTTGATCTAGAAAACTGATATTTGGAACAATGGTCTTTAGCGGCCCAAAATGCTCGTGCGTTAGAATTTTTAAAATCTGCCCACTATTTAAATAAAAACATTTTATTAAGGAAATCAATCGCAAAGTATGTAGATAAAGTCGTTTTGAACAATTTCTTTACGTAAAGTTTTCTGTCATGGCCACTTTTAAAGGTAATTTTTTTTACCAAAACTTTGTTTTTTCGATAAAATTCTTTAAATGTTGTATAACAAAATATGTAGATCCTTCTTAACAATTGGATTGTAGCCTTTCCCTATGTGTTATACAACTTTAGCTTTGAGTCATTTACACACATTAAAAGAATGTTTTCACCAGAAATACATAGTTCTTATTTAATGCATATTAAATTATACTATGCATTTACTTTAAATGGAACTTGAACAACGCACCTTACACATTAACATTCCAACTAATTGCTGTATGTAACAAATTCATTGAATGTCCTGTTGGCAAAAATGACATTAAAGGAAGTGCACATCATCCCTCATAATTGTGACCTCATGTCCTACAAATTGGCTTTGCGGATGGACTATCTCTTATTTTATTTTTTAAACTCCTTTCTATGTAAATTCGTGGTATCGGAAATAATACAATAAATTAGATATTCTCCTCTTGCGAGGCTGTTGTTGTCCAAACTGTGTATACCACATCTGTGGAGAGTACACAAAATCATACTCACGACTTAATGAAATATGGATCAATATTTACATAAGTCCAAGAGTAAGAGCTGGAGCAAGAGCTATGGTTACCTTAAGATTGAGGTATTCGTCGATGGTTTATGTTTTCTTTTCTTTTAGCTAGCGAATTATTTAGATTGATGGTAAATAGCTTTGGCTCACTGTTTTATTACTCGTTTTATTTTCATCATATTGGGAAAGTTGTCGTTAGGAGTTCAAAAAGTTCTTCAACTGTTTGAAAGACAATTTGTTTCCATACAAACTGCGTTCATAAAGTTAAACGTTGATAATTGTTTGCTCTCAACGTTTTTGTGGGCTGGAGTTTCCTTGCACACAAATCTGTAGATGCATATGTATATAATCATGATTGCAGCAATAGCATTAAAGTAGTAGGTCATCCGAATAAACATAAGATAGTTCTTGTAAGAGGTATCAATTGCAGACATAAGTATCTTATACATATGGATTTCCCTTTTTTCGTAAGCTCAATATTGTACCGATAAATAATGTTCGTTTTTAAAATATTCTTCATAATAGAGAGAAAATATCAATTCGGATTACCAATTTCATAAAAAGTAAATATAAAGCTTGGTGGAGCCTCATACTTTTTGGACATATATTAGTGAGTTTGTAATATAATTTATCTCCCTAATTTAGTTAAATGCCACACGGTGAGGTGTGAGCATGTACACAAAAAGTCTTTTCTATCTCCTATTTATATTCTCCGTTATACTTGCGGCTAATAAAAAAACAATGCGAAATGTGCGCACAATAGAATAGCATTTCTGGGTGGACGTTGTTCAAAAATATGCCCTTCAGCCCCTGCAAATAATATACAAATATTTGGTAAAGCTACATTACGCTTACCGTAAGCCGCTGACATCTCACGTTGATATGTGTTATAATTACATATATTCATGTTTTTAATAAAGGTTTGATGAAATACGTAAACACGTCGGGAACGTTGCGAACTATACATATAAGTAAATTGGCCTTATCTTTTGTTAATAATGAAAAAGGATCGCAACGGAGAGAGACCATATAACACTGCCAACGCTCTTATACTTTTCAAAGGTCATTGAAACTCAATTCTATATAAATAAAAATAAAAACAAAATTCTATAGGATTTCTTTAGAGTCCTGTAAGTTAATAATTTCGTACCTTCATAACTTGGGGTAGGAAATAATGCGTGGTGGCAAATGGCCGTTCCTCTAACCATGAAATGTTTCATCTTGCGTAACACAGGGTTCTATCCTTGGTCCGATCCTCTTTTCGTTTACATAAACAAGCTACCCCTCAATCCCGTCCAATCCACTGCCCTTCCCATACATTATAAGACCTTTGACGTATCGATTTAAAACCCATTAAAGCTTGAAGACGAAACCATTGACTACTATGTCAGCAACTCCAGAAACCTAGAAATAATTTGCAATCGTACCCTTAAATGGCAGTGCCACTGGAAAAGTTTATAATAATCTCCGTGCTCTTCAAGTTACTCGGAGCTTCATCGTTATCACCACGTTTCATCTTTATTGAAATTACGATCACTGATATATCCGCACGAAATTATTTAAACTCAACATACCGATTATCTCACAGTAAGCTGAATTTTCCTAATTCAACAAGGTCTTTGGCTCTTACCCCACCTCGATACAAATATCAGACAGATCCTCATGATATCATGATAGTTGTAATCATGGATGTCCGTTAGTCGTTATCGGACGATGGACACGGACAAAACTTAAAGGTGTTTCTGATTGGACTCGAAATTTGAACTTCGTACCTAGTGTCCGCTATATCACTTGGGCACTGAATAATTTACCCCACTATTATTGCAATCGGATCACACTCCAGCCTCATCAAGTAGATTCTCCAGCCTGTTAAATTTCTCAACTATTAGTTTTTCTTTGCTTTATCGCATGGAGCTGAAACATACTTTTGATTATTTTCAAATATTCTTGTGCATACGAGTACATTCCATCTGTAGAAGAGGCTTGACCAAATTACATTTTATTTTGCCAACAATTGGTCGCAAAGCAATGCATTGCGATTGAAATGTAATCATAGCTCCTCGTGAAGGCCCTTTTCTATTTATTTCCCTAGAACTTGTGGCCAGTTCAACGATTTAAAAAGTTTCACATAATACAAATACAGTTGTATCGGTTCTCCACCGAGTATCATTCAAAAGTATCTCCAAAATGATGAAAATACTCGCTTGTACCAATGCGAATATCCTTTTAACAAACTGTTTCCTTTTCTTCTTTTGCAGATATCGACAACAATGGCTACCTCGACTCGAATGACTTCCAATGTATGGCTGTTCGGGCATGTGTCATCGAAGGCAAGGGTGAATGCGATGCCAAGCGCTTGGCCGAGTATCAACAAATCATGAAGAACTTGTGGGATGAAATATCAGAACTGGCCGATGATGACAAGGTATGGTATTTCAATTTTCAGAAAATTAAATAAAAGCAGTGCATTAAGCCCACATACAGCCAAACCTCACAGTAGATATTCATAAAGTGTTTTATAATCGATGCGAAAATGTATCAAATTAATAATAACGACGATGAAAAAAAGAGTTATAACAAAATTTATTTTGATCTTACGACGATGTTTACAGGCTGCTGGTTGGATATCGAAAAAAAACAAGTTTTTGACAAATTTAAGCACAAGTGGTAACGAATGAGCACAAAGAAGAATAACGAAATAAAAGAGAATGATAACAGAACATTACATGAAATTATTAGAGTTAGAATATAAGGCAAATTATGTAATGATTGTCGATATGCGACTAAATAATAAACAATACAATGCATATGATATAATAAATAAATTATTTGTGTGATGCTATACATTTTACATATAAGTAGCGAACATTCAGCCCCCCCTGAAAGACTCCGTTCTTTCAGAAAAAGGGAGAGGAGCTAATTTGGTGATAGGTCTAACATATTCCCCAGATTGCGTTACTATTGTTGCAACTCGATTGCGTTGATCCTTTCCTGGATGAATATTTTTTACTCGCCCAAGGATCCATTTCGATGGTGGTAGATTTGGTTCTTTCAGCATCACTACGTCATCTACTTGAAGGTCTGCTTTCACGGTTTGCCATTTTGGGCGCTGTTGTAAAGAGGTTAAATACTCGGAATGCCACCGCTTCCAGAAGCCTTGTTTGAGATTCTGTAAGAGAGACCAGTTAGTGTAAGGGGAAACATGTTGAGTACACATATCGGGACGAGGGACAGATATTAAGGGTTCACCAATCAGGAAGTGGGCCGGACTTAGTGCGATTGGATCCATGTCAGATGTAGGCCACATAGGTCGAGAGTTCAGCAATGCTTCTACCTGAGTTAGCAATGTGTACATCTCTTCGTATGTTATCCGATGATCCTGGACCACTCGCTTGAGGTGGAACTTTACGGACTTCACTCCTGCCTCCCACAGGCCTCCAAAGTGAGGTGCAGAAGGGGGAATGAATTTCCATGCAATTTTGTCCTTAGATAAGTGATCTGCAACGATGTTGTTGTGTTGCTGGTTCATGAGTAGCTGGAACATTTCATCTAAGTGTCGCTTGCTGCCATGGAAGTTTGTTGCGTTGTCGCTCCATATCTCGGAGGGCTTGCCCCTACGCGACACGAAGCGATCGAGGGCGGCAAGAAACGCGGACGAAGAGAGGTCTCCAACTAACTCCAAGTGAAGAGCCTTTGTAGTAAAGCACACAAACACAGCGATGTAGCTCTTGATGAATTTCGGATTTCGTCCTCTAGCTAAACGCAATGTTATGGGTCCCGCATAGTCAATTCCGACCTTGCTAAAGGGCCGTGAAAACCGAACGCGCTCCGCAGGTAAATTTCCCATAAGCTGAGTCGATGTTATTTTACGTTGACGAAAACACACTACGCATTCATGAACGACCTTACGCAAGAGATTCCGACAACCGACGATGAAATATTCTTGTCGAAGAATAGCAAACATTTGAGAAACACCGACATGTAGGTAGCGTCTGTGGATGTCTTCGACAATTAGCTTTGCGAACCGAGTAGTTTTGTCTATAATGATTGGGTGTTTCATATAAAAAGTTGCATCTGATTCTTGAATACGACCACCGACGCGAAGGACACGGTCTGTATCCAGGAAAGGAGTTAGAGACGCCAACTTGTTTCCAGTTTTCAGGACGTCACCTTTCGCGATAACGTTTATTTCGGACGAGAAACACAAGGATTGGTGGAACTTGACGAGATGAGTTTTTGCTGTTGAGAGTTCACTCGAAGACAACGATTGCACCTTTCGAGATGCAAAGTTCACACGCGAGTTAGAAATAAACCGAAGCACGTAGGCGAGCACACGAATTGTTTTGAGGTAGCGCGAGGAATTGCTTATAATGGTTTCGAAAATGTTATATGGTTCGATTTCCGACACTAATATTTGTACAGGTGGATTTTTCCTTTCTTCGAGGTGTTCTATTGGAATGTCTTTGGGCGAATACACGATGTTAGGCCATTGATCTCGTTCGTGCCTTATCCACGATGGTCCGAACCACCACAAATCATTTGATATCAAATGAGAAGGTGAAATGCCACGAGAAGCGCAGTCAGCTGGATTATGCTGTGATCGCACATGATACCATGTTTCTCTGGGTATAATTGATAGAATTTCTGATGTACGATTGGCTATAAAAACTGACCACCTTTTGGGCAACGCCGAGAGCCAATGAAGGACTATTGCGGAATCAGTCCAGGCAAAAACTTTCATTTCTTTGTACTGCAAAGAAGTTTTAAGCTTTTTAACTAATCGCGTCAATAGAACTGCTCCACAGAGTTCTAGTCGGGGAAGAGAAATTACCTTTAGAGGTGCTACTCTGCTCTTAGCAGCGACTATTGTACATGTAATTTGTCCGTTGGAGTCCGTACTCCTGCAGTATACGACTGCCGCGTAAGCGTCAAGCGAGGCATCGCAAAACGCATGGAATTCAACATTTTCCTTAGCTGGACACATAATTCGTGGAATAGTTAGAGCTTCTAGCGTAGGAAGCTGATCTCGAATTAAGCGCCATCGATCCGAGAGTTCTAATGAAATGGGATCGTCCCATGCATATTTCTTTCGCCAAAGCTCCTGGAACAGAATCTTTATGGAGATGACGACTGGTGCTAAGAATCCTATGGGGTCAAATATCTTAGAAGACTCAGATAGAATACGTCGCTTAGTGACCGATGAGCTATCACTTAAGTTGACCTTGTACGAAAAGGTATCGCGAGCAGGTGACCATTGTAAACCTAACAGCTTGACTGAAGTATATTCTTCAAAGTCTTTTGGAGATAATTCGCGCTGATCTTCTGGTAGGCTAACCAGTAGCGGCCAACAATTAGAGGTCCATTTGCGGAGATTAAATCCACCAGACTCGAGTAGTTGCATTAGTTCCAAGCGAAGAGAAATAACTTCATCGATAGAATCAGCTCCAGTCATTACGTCATCGACGTAAAAGTCGTTGAGCAATACAGCTGCCGCGCGTGGATAAGTATCCATAGAGTCAATTGCGAGTTGGTAAAGAGTACGCACAGCTAAGAATGGCGCACACGCTGTACCATAGGTGACAGTCGAAAGTCGATAATGTTTCAAGGCTTGGTCACTTGATTCTCTCCATAAAATGCGTTGGAAATCCGAGTCATTCCTGGTAACACGTATCTGGCGAAACATTTTCTCTATATCACCCGACAGAGTAAAGAGATGACGACGAAAGCGAATGCAAATGGAGAAGAGATCGCGTTGGTATGTCTGACCTATTAAGAGCGTTTCGTTAAGAGATTTGTGGTGACCAGCCTTAGCCGATCCGTCAAAAACGACTCTGACCTTTGTTGTACTGCTGTCTTCTTTCATGACAGCATGATGTGGCAGGTAGTAGCATTTAGCGGAAGATATGGATATCTCATTAGCTGATACCTCCTCCATGTGCCCCAGGCTTAGGTATTCCCGCATAAAGCCGATGTATTTATCCCGTAAGTACTGATTGGAAGAGATTTTATGTTCGGTGTATTTGAACCGATTTAACGCGACGTTTAAGCTATTGCCAAAATCAGTCTCTGTATCAGATTTAAAGGGTAGCTGCACTAGATATCTGCCGTCAGGTAATCGCGAATGAGATTTAGCGAAAATGTCTTCAGCACGTTGGTCTTCGACGGACAGAGTATTTGCATGAGGCACTTCTTCAAGTCGCCAAAAGCGCTCAAGATCAAACTCTAGTGTAGTGTCCAATTGAGTGCAATATGAATCAACACTATGAGTTGGTAACGAGTTGGGGGTTGTCATGTTACCACAAACCACCCAACCAAAAATTGTTGGAATGAGGTCAGGAAGACCTTGCTGACCACGAACAGCTGGTCCATTGAAAATACTAAAAACTTTATCAGCACCGATGAGAACATCAATGTGACCAGGCAAATTGAAATTAGGATCTGCAAGTGTATACGACGAGAAAATGTTTTTATCAGCGATTGGAGATACAGCTGCAGGTACTAGCGAAGTCAGCTTTGAGATAACATAGCATTGAATCTCAACAAATTGTTTGCTTACGCACGAGAATAGGTGAAGTGCAACAACTCCATTTGTTACACCTGCAGTCGTTGAACCAACACCTAATACAGGAATACGAGCAGGATTCCTAGTGAGACCTAAGCGTTGCACTGTTTGTTCCGTAACAAATGAAACCTGCGACCCTGAATCTAACAGCAACCGAACGTTTTGAAGAACTCCTTGCTTATCATATGCGCGAGCGATAGCAGTAGGCAGTAATGTTTGTGTAGAACGAATGGGTTGATGCGAGTTGTCTACTGCATTTGTATGTGAACAAAGCAAGGTTGATGAATTTGTTGCTGGTGGTGAATTCGAAGACGAGGGTAGATCCGAATATGTTTGAGAGGCATTTGTAGAAGTGTATGGTGACGTTATTGGCGGTGAGAAATTGGACGAAGAAGAAGTTGACGAGGAAGAAGCAGCGGATGTAGAAGTTTGTGACGAGGTCGAGGAATGCACGAGGGTATGGTGACGCGATCTGCATGTTTTGCAGCGATTGTTTGACCGGCATTTATTGGATGAGTGTCCTTGGCGAAGGCAGTTAAAACATAAGGAATGTTCCTTAACAAATGTTCGACGATCATCAATTGGAAGAGCGAGAAAATGTTGGCATTGTAAGATACTATGGTCTAATTTACATTTAGGACAACCGCGACTAGATTCTACCAAGTGAGTTCGAATGACGCTTTGAACCTTGTTTCGAGATTGTGTAGAACGCGAATGAGTGTAACAGGATTCCAGACACGCACAACGGTTTTGCAAAAAGTCTAGCATTTCTTTAAACGTAGCATCATCCCTTGATCCAATTAATTCAGCCCAAGCCTGCTTCGTTTCTGGATCAAGCTTTTGCAAAAGAATATATATAAGCCACGAATCCCGGTCGTTCGCTCCTAATGAATTTAACCCGCGAATTACTTCGTCAGCACCGTCAGTTATTTTGCGCAAAATTATCACATTTGAAGTGTTTACTGTTGGCAATGATAGAAAGGATTGTATGAATGATTGAACTATAACGGGAGTTCTATCATATCGACTTTCTAATCGATCCCATGCTTCTAAATAATTGCTATCAGAGTTGACGATGTGCTTTAAAAGATTGCTGGCTTCTCCACATAAAAACGACTTCAGATATTGGAGTTTTTGCGTAGAAGTAAGCGACGCATTACAGTCAATTGAACCTTGGAATGAGTCTCGAAACGCAGGCCAATCTTTGTAGTCGCCCGAAAAAGTTGGTATTGAGAGATGTGGCAACTTTACAGAAGTTGAAACATTGGAGGTGTTTAATTTTTGCAAAAACGACGCTTGCTGACTTGCCAATTGTTCAATAACTGATTCGTTTGGTTGATTTGAAACAATAGCCATTTTCTTTAAATCAATAAAATTGGTAATAACCGAATGCGCGAGAAAGTACTTCGTTTCGTACTCTTCAAATTCCGCTTCAGGATCTACGAAGTTTGGATCCGACAAAAACTCGTACAATGCATTCTGCAATTCCACAAACTCAGACCACGTTTTCGTCAAACTATCTAGTCTAATCTCTAGCATTGCAAGTGTGGTATTTACGTCCACCGATTCGGCAAAAGTTGCGGCGCGAGATAATGCTGCCTTTGCACGTCCCCGTTTTGCTTTGATGAAATTCATCTTGACCGACGTGTAATCACGAAAATTTTAATTAATTATTTCGCGCACACTAGAGATTTGGAATTGACTTCGTAGAATATATGCAGTTTGTAAAGAAAACACGAGCTGGAATGAATTTGGGAAACGATTCAACCGTTCAACAAACACGTGTATGCAACGAATTGTTCTATCACTTTTCCGCGAAAATTGTCTATTTTCCGATTAAATCCGGCTCGAAGGACCAAAAAATGTTTTATAATCGATGCGAAAATGTATCAAATTAATAATAACGACGATGAAAAAAAGAGTTATAACAAAATTTATTTTGATCTTACGACGATGTTTACAGGCTGCTGGTTGGATATCGAAAAAAAACAAGTTTTTGACAAATTTAAGCACAAGTGGTAACGAATGAGCACAAAGAAGAATAACGAAATAAAAGAGAATGATAACAGAACATTACATGAAATTATTAGAGTTAGAATATAAGGCAAATTATGTAATGATTGTCGATATGCGACTAAATAATAAACAATACAATGCATATGATATAATAAATAAATTATTTGTGTGATGCTATACATTTTACATATAAGTAGCGAACATAAAGCTTAGCCTCAACTAATAAATTCCAAATTGTTAATAAAGTGATTTTTTTATTGGGGACAATTCAATAAATTATACGGGCTTAGCCCATTACCCCAGTCATTGCAATTGACATTATAATGAACACGTCGCGGTTGATTTGATATTCGTTGGCTTCCTGCAATCAGGAGCGACGGCACATATTATGAATAAACTCAGTAAAATGAAACTAATTGAATTGAACTTAATGGACTCCCAGAGATTTTTTTAAATAAATAAAGCGGGCGTGTCATGCTGATCAAAATCGACGACATAATTTATAGAGGAGTGTGCTGTGCACAGAATGTTGCTAGTGCTCTTAGTCTTACTTGAATTGGGTTAATGGTGGGCGATAGACAGTAGGTGAGGTGCAAATTTTGTTGCCTTATAAAATAACAGCGATATAGCTTGAGAGTCTTGATTGAAATATGTGTAGAGTAGCGCCTGACTCACAGCACAGTAGCAGGTGCAGATATACTGGACAGATGTATGTACGAGTATGTGTTAGAAATTGATTTCAGACAAAACCATTTATCTTATAATATGGAATCGGCCGAAGAAAGTCGTTCTGATATATTTTTTCTGCTTGCAGAAATTCACTTTGGAATTAAGCGAAGAATTTGAATTTTTATAACATTGATATTAATAAATTTATTTAAATCAGAAAAGCAATATATTTGAAGAAAACTGTGATGACGACATTAAGCACCGCGTAAGCGTATGGTGGATGAAGTGGTCAGCTCAGCTATCTTCTGTGACCGAAAAATGTCTTATAAGAAAGAAAGGCTCTACATGTGCGCCCGGCACTCACATACGGTTCACAAATGGACAGCGTACGAAAAGCAAATTAACGTAAAAAGGAATATCAATCAAAGTTTCCATACAGACGCGAAAGAGGGGCAGGCGTAAAAACTCCTGGATCACACAAATGCAGCAATGCCGACATTCGATTGCCCTCAGTGACGAAGTGATTCAAAATAGGGAGGCCTGCCGTTATACACCAAGAGCCGAGAGCAAATTTTGGGAGTGGAGTGGAGGTATAACCAAAATTCATATACTTGTATGTGTAGACATACACAATAATAATACAAAATCCAACATCTGGTAGGGTTGTTTTTCAGCCGGGGCTGTGGGCGGGCATTTGAAAAGGGTAATTTTTCTGATTTTTGTGTCGGAGGTATAACCACTTCCATGCATATTTAAACAATAGATAATTTCGTATTGATTTCAAATATTTAGGTCCCAGACGTTTTACTTTCAGCTTTCCCTGTGCCAGCGCCCCCTTAAAGGGGCGAAAATTCAACTTTTGAAGTTAGAGGTATAACCACATGAGTGATACATCAAAAAATCAGAATAATTCTTCTGATTACAAATATGTATGTCCCGGACGATTTCTTTTCAGCCTTCACCCCGCCAGACGTCCTTAAGTATGCTTAATAATCTTTTTATTGAAAACTCTCAAAACTTTTTTTTTCAAATATACGAGTAACATATGCTAGTCACATGTAAATAATCTGCAACTCTTCCTAATTACGAATAAATAAGTCTCAGACAAATTATTTACAGGCTTCACCCCGCCAGACGTCCTTAAAGTATCCCGAAATTAACCCTTGACAGTTTTTGAACCATTAACTAAAATTAAAATCTTCTTAGTGATATAAAATTATATTTGTCAAAGTACAAAATTTAATTTTAATTGTAAAAATTAAATTATAAAAATGCAAATACTTCAATCTTAAATGATAAATTTTTATCACTTTGTGACATTTTCTTAACCATACAAAATTATACCTCATCAGACTCGTCAGATGAATAATTCTGTGTGTCTCCTTCTTTGTATGATGAATCATTTCCGTTATTTAAAACATCTTCAATTTTCTCGGGGGCCACAATCCCGTTGAACCAATGGATTGAACCATTTAAGCTGCAGCATATTGTCCTTCTCCATTGTCCAGCCACAGTGAAGCGGTGAAAGCCTCACTCCTGTATTTAATATGACATTTTTCCATCGGAAATAGGGTCTAATCTATGATGATTTAGGTATATTTGAATACGTTACGGAAACTTTGGATGTTCACTTATTAATATAAGGAATAAAATTAGTTTTTTACAATTTTGACTAATCATTAATCTCTCTTGAAACTTAACAGAACCTATGTACACTATTATATATTTTTTTGCATTATATATATATTTTTTTGCACACATCTTTTTCTGTTATTTTTGTTATATTAAACACGGTTTGGGTTTTTTTCTTACAACCGTAATAAATTATTTACTATGTACCTTAGCATATAACTAAAAATAAAAGTGCGGTTAAGACATTTGTCCGAATTCATCTTTTATCATTTCTAGATTATTCGGTAAAACTATTAAGTTAAAATTGCTGTCAAAGGTGTTTTTAACAATTTCTACCAATAAGTGACCAAAATATTAAATATAAATTGATTAATTAATAAGTATTGAATAATAATATAATTAATAGGTATTTGGAAAAAAATGGTTTTGGGAGTTTTCAATAAAAAGTCTTTTAAGGATAATTAAAGACGTCTGGCGGCTTGAAGGCTGTAAATAATTTGTCTGGGACTTATTTATTCGTAATAAGGAAGAGTTGCAGATTATTTTCATGTGACCAGCATATGGTTATACATATTTGAAAAAAAAAGTTTTGAGAGTTTTCAGTAAAAAGTCTTTTTTAAGGATATTTAAAGACGTCTGACGGGGTGAAGGCTGTAAATAATTTGTCTGGGACTTATTTATTCGTAATATGGAAGAGTTGCAGATTATTTTCATGTCACCAGCAATGGTTATATTTGAAAAAAAGTTTTGAGAGTTTTCAGTAAAAAGTCTTTTAAGGATACTTAAAGACGTCTGGCGGGGTGAGGGCTGTAAATAATTTGTCTGGGACTTATTTATTCGTAATAAGGAAGAGTTGCAGATTATTTGCATGTGACCAGCATATGTTATATTTAAAAAAAAAAAGTTTTGAGAGTTTTCAATAAAAAGATTTTTAAGGATAGGTACTTAAGGACGTCTGGCGGGGTTAATTCTGAAAAGAAAACGTCTGGGACATACATATTTGTAATCAGGAGAATTATTCTGATTTTTTGATGTATCACTCATGTGGTTATACCTCTAACTTCAAAAGTTGAATTTTCGCCCCTTTAAGGGGGCGTCTGGCAAAGGGAAAGCTGAAGGTAAAACGTCTGGGACCTAAATATTTGAAATCAGTACGCAATTATCTAATGTTTAAATATGCATTGAAGTGGTTATACCTCCGACACAAAAATCAGAAAAATTACCCTTTTAAAACGCCCGCCCACAGTCCCGGCTGAAAAACAACCCTGCCAGATGTTTAAATTTGTATTATAATTGTGTATATCTATATCTACATATACAAGTATATGAATTTTGGTTATACCTCCACTCCCAAAATTTGCTGTCGGCTCTTAGACTATTATTTTCTGAGGTCGAACCGGTAAACCCCAAGGCGGACCTGTAGGGATGCAGGTAAGTGGGAGGGTTACGATCCCTTTAATCCCGATCATAGCCTCACCACCGTTAAGGAATAAGAAGAATAAACAGCAACATATTGCCAATGGTTCAAGTTCTGAAAATAAACCATCACTGATTGCAACCGAATGTCGTAAAAGTTCAGGGTGCAGCAAATTTATAACTTTAACAGCATTATTCAAAGCGGCCAAATAGATTTGGGAATAACGCCGATAAGAACACTGAACAGTTTGTTGTTGTTTTCTTGTTCATATTTTGGATGTTATATCCTTGATTCGGTTAAAATAATCTAATAAGAAACGTTCTTAAGAAGCTTACAAGATGGGCAAAACTGAACTTACCCTCTTCTACAGGAATTAAAAAATCCCAGAAGTTTTCCAACCCTCTATAACACTAACTAAATATTACACATGTGAGTGCTAGGAAAAATATTGATCTGGTCATTAAAATCGATTATGAATCAAATCCCATTCAGGAAGAGCTGAAATTGTGGCTTCGTGTGCTTGCCTGAGAAGATGCTGGTCTGGGTTCAAGTCCCATTGGGAAAAGGTTTTTTCGAGAATATCTAATGAATAAAAAAGACTAGCACCTCAAAGAAGGATTCTGACGATCAAAGTTCCAGCGCTGTATTTCCCGCAATCACAAGTTATTGGCAAGTATTTGGCGATTTTGCTATTTTGCAATTTGGGTCATATCGAGTTTTCACTTTCTGCTTTATATTTGAACGCAGTGGTTAGTGAACTACTAATCGAAAGGTCCCCAGTTCATGTCCGCATGGGCCAAGTAACACCTTTAATTTTTTGTCTACTGCCCCTCCTCTTGCTAACGTCTGACAAACATCCAAGGGCATTAATTGTCACAAGAAGCTTCTAAATTTGAAGTTTGGCAATTTGCCCAGAGTTACTTCGCAAATTCTTACTGGCATGCTTGAGTTCTGATGGGCGCATATTGTTCAGTTCATGTCTACTTTAACCCACCTGAAGAACCATTCCTGAGAAGGGTGACATCCTCTCAAATTTTATCCCCAGTTACAAAATAGGCTTCTCTGTTTTTTTTTTCCAAAAAACAATTCAATTCAAAACCAAATGCCGAAACATTAAACTTAAGTTTGCGGAGAAATTATAGCATCGGTAAAAATTGCTGTTAAAAATGCTTTGTAGTAGTTTCTTTCCGCTTGTGAACCGTTCCGTCGTTCCCCCTACCTTATCAACATTATCCGCATTAATGTAGTAGCATTGTTTACCAATTCAATTTGTGCACATTCGTCCAGACAAATTGGCTGTAAGCCAACTATACCGACGCGACGCGACGCGACGTTGCTGTTTGCAATGTATGTACCTATATAGAATATTTTCCGATCCATCTGTTTTGTATTTTAACTTGCTCGTATACTTAAGTATACTAAAGAGAAAGATATTGCAATCATGCTGAAATTTCGAACTTAAACTAGTATATGATATTACGAGTATAGAAAATTCTTAAAAAGTGTGCCCCAAATTTCAGTAAGCCGGAATGGGTGACGCATTTCAAACATCGTGTTTGGGGTATGTAGGCTTATAACTCACGGCCAATTTGTTCTATCATTTTAAATAACAGTAGGTACATACATTACAAATGGTTTTATCAACACCGATTTTCTTAAAAATGGCTCTAACGATTTTGATCATTTTTGAAGAATAAAATAAGTGATGTGAGCGTAGGAAAATGACGTACCCAACTCTTTCCAAAAAAAGAGTTTAATAACGGGTTTTTACAAAAATGCTTGTATCTCAAAAACGGTCAAATTATTTCGAAGGAAATTTACACACTACTAATACTACCATTTGAACCTTGAGCCTGGAAAGGAATGCTGTCGAATCTTCAAGGAAGGCTCCAAAACCAATCAAGGGTCTGGTTCTGGTGTTTTCGTGGAGAGCGACAACATTAGACTTTACTTTTCGTAAGGCAAACATGCGTCAGTCTTCCAAACGAAGACTTATGCTATCATAATGGCTATGAACTATGTTGTGAGGAACAGGTGGAGGGGCGGAGTATTTGCGTCTGTATTGACAGTCAACTTGCGCTAAAGACCCTGCTCAACCCTTTAACCACCTCCAAAATAGTTCGTGAATGCAAGATCTCTTTGAATTCGTTCGGAAGGCCAAATTAACTAGGTCTTGTCTGGGTCCCGGGTCATAACGGAATTACAGGAAATGAGGTCTCCGATTAAGACAAGGCTCAGAACTTCTCAGGACCTGAACCGGCGTTTTGTCTACCTGCGTCCCGGGTCAGGGCTTCCATAGACGGTTGGGTTTTATAATACTTCCTGCTGTCAGTTAAAAATCTGCGGAATTCTTGTTGTCTCTTAGCAAACAAATTTTCGTTCTTGGAAGCTTTTGCTTAGAAGCTTACGCTTTTGCCAAGCATCTTAAGATGCTAGGTTTAATCGAAACCAACAACTGCGAGGCCTCTGGATGAAGGGACGATACTGCGGAACATTTCCTCTATGAATGTCCTGCTTTTGGTCGTATCAGGTGGCAGGTATTTGTTGCTGATGTGCTGAATGCTGGAAATCCAAGTTCGTCGTCATTAAAGCGCCTACTCCAAGCCTTCAGTTTCAGTAAAAGTAGTGTCTTCCTATGGTAGTACAACGGTCCAGTATTGAGTCTGACTGTTCCAGTTTAGAAAATCTCGCATCCCGACACTTTGAAAACGCTTTGAAGGAATTTTCAAAATATTTTTGAATTTTTGAAAATCTTACTTTTCTCTAAAACGGCTCTAACGATTTTGAATAATTTTGATGTCTTGGATCGTTAAATTGAGTGTCAGAGGAATTTTCCCAAAAGACTTGATTAGTAAACCAGCAATTTCTCAAAAATGAGTGACGAATTTTCAAAGAAATTTAAGATAATGATCTGATAGAAATATATGGAAGAAATCTGCATATTTCAGATATTTTTTTTAGCTAAACTACTAAGCCTAACCTTTAGAAATAAAAACAAAAACGGCTCTAATGATTTACATTATTTTTGAGTTTTTTTTTATAATTGGAGTACCTAAATGTAAAAATATAGTATACCCAGATTTTCACAAAAGACTCGAATAACACCACATTAGAAAAATGAATTTATCTCATAAAATGGTAAAGTATTTTTTTTAAAAAATTAGCTAATACTACTATCCGGAAATTTGCATACTCAGATTTTCAAAGTATTTTTCCGTAAGCACACTTTTCTCAAAAACGGATTAACACTTTTGATCTGTGTTGATATACACTTGTTGTGAATGGCGTAATCACTTTTTGCCAAAAGACTAAAACAATGGTACTTTCAAAACATGGCCATTTCTCAAAAACTTATAATGCGATTTTAAAGAAGTTTGAGATTTGAGCTGACACTAGGATTAAAAACCAAAATTTGCATACTCAGATTTGTGATATAAATTTGTATAGCCTTTTTCCGTTTTTCATGAAATTTCGTAATTTAACAGAAAAAGCCATTATGACAAATCGAAATCCATTCAAAATCAGAAACATTAGATTTATTAATTATGTGCAAGAAATTTCAAACAAGAATACCATATTTCATAAACTCACTTATACATAGGTATAAAGTATAAACATAATTATATAGATATGTTGTGCACACTCAACTCATACGTCATAACGCTATAACATTCGACTTTGCTTATACTAACCATTTCTGTCCTTTGGTGAAAGGATAACAATTAAATGTTAAGAAGTTTTTTAAGTTACTCATTCACAAAATTTTACTAATGATTTGTAGAAATATATCTACATTATATAATCTACATTATTACGATTACAGAAAATCGCTTATTGAAAAATGTGATTCGATATGAATTCTTATAAAAGCAAGAGAAGTTTTCGTACGACCCAGTCGTGCACTTTATTTGTTGTATAGCATTCACGTCTGATTATTAGGTGGTTTATATTGAGCAACAAGTTGAAGTATAAAACATACATAGTTGTTTAACCTTTGATTTAATCTATTGCTGATGTACAGGATGGAAAAATCTCGAATGCCGAATTCAAAGATGCTGTTCAGAAAACGTGCATGGGAAAGAAATATGACGATTTTCCACAGGTAAGGACTGTTGCTTGTGTGAAAATAGATTATTTACACATACATTACTTTTTAATAATCGACAGGCAATGAAGGCGTTCATTGAGGCCAACTTTAAAATGCTGGATATCAATAGTGATGGCATCATCGGCATTGAGGAATATCGTTACAATTGCATTACCAGGATAGCCATCGATGATATTGCACCAATTGACAAAGCATTTCAATCCCTTTTGAGTGTAAGTATGAATAGTGCTTTTACCCTATCCTAAGGGTATTATATTTTGTACTCGAAAGTATGTAACATGCGTAAAAATTGATCGGACACCCCTAAAAATTACTATATTTGTGATCCTGTTAGCATCGAACGTTATGTCGATCTAGCCTGCCCGTAAACAATCTCAAGGCCATTTAATTCAAGCTAAAAAGCTGACATTTTTAACATTAACATACTCAATAGACGGCCAGGCATGATAAAGTGGAAATCGTTTTTACATCCGTCAACTGACACGTCCTCTATTTAAAAAAAACCGTTATATCGAAGAAATTAAAATCGAGCTAGAAAACTCAAATTTGGAACATACAAACATTATACTTTGTAAAGGCTCGAAATGATTATTATATTATATAAGTAGAATTCTGAACTTTGGCACGGACTTGGCTGCGTGCAAAACGTCTTGGACTGATAATTTCATGCTCAAGAGGGCATGTGCTATGTATGTTGAAAATTTCATCCGGTTCCGTCAAATATTATAAAATGGGTTTGATGCTGAACTTTGGTCGAGTCTGGCACGGACTTGGCTGCGTGCAAAACGTCTTGGACTGATATTTTCATACTCAAGAGGGCATGTTTTATGTATGTTGAAAATTTCATTCGGTTACACTAATTATTACTATTGTGGAAAATAACGCATATTCAACGCGCTGTCACATGCATTGGCTGCCACTATTTGCTGCCAGACTAATATTTTCGATACACCCTCTACTCAGGCTACACAATATGCAAATATCATTCGGTTACCTCTCAGACCAAAAAAATACTGCGGGCTCTTAGACTAATAGGTGCAAATCTGGATTAATATTATTCTAAAGACCATCCAAGAACAAACATCCCTACATTATTTGCATAGAAGTGTTTTCTCCGTCCTCAACTTTGAGATTTTTTGAACAGTCATCCAAAATTCTTAGCATGCTTTTTTCGATTATTCAATGCAAAGCACTATGGATTTCTTTTTTTAATAAATTAACCCTTAACACTGCGACCGCAAATATTTTTCGTATCAAAACTTAAACTTATGGACGAGTGACCTCCCTAGTGAACGCTACAACACTAGTTGCACAGTTGCTTAGCTCCACCGTTAAACGTATCTCGTCTTAGCAAATCAAGTACCGGTCATTCATAGCGAAGGTGTTCGGAGGTTTTTTCGTCCTCCATACAGAACCTACATTCTGACTCCGGACATAATTTCATTTTGTTAAAATGATATCTCAGGAGGCTGATCGGCTCCTTATATTTTCCTTATTTAACATAAGAACTTCCTTGTAGGAGTAAGGCCTAATAAATGGATTGGATTTCTAACACATGCTAATTTTCAATAAAATTTGATATAAATGGACTATACAGTGTTGGGTCAAGTATCTTTTCGCGATTCGCATTTATAAAGGTTGGTTTTAAAGCTTTATTAAGAATATCTACATGAATACCAACGAAACAAACAATCACCTCTTCTATGGTTGTCGCTGCTTCCAAATATCTTATTACGCGCTTTGGCATCGGACCCGATGACGTAGTGCTGGTTGTTGTTCTAGCTGGTATGTTGTTGTCATCTCCAGGAAATTAAGCCGAGTCAAATTTCACATAACTATGTTTTTGATGCCTCTCTCTGTTGGGACTTCTGCTAGTATGGCAACCAGGTTAAGTCATGAATTCTCTAATTGGAAGCAAATTGATATATGTAGATTAAGCAGATCGCCCTCGGCACTAACCACATTTATAAATAAGCTTACTTTTCCTATTTTCGAAACCGTTGATATGTCCGCTGATAACCCAAGGTTCCTGGAAGAGACCTAGGGCTATCTTCTATTCGGTGAACCTTGAAGATTTTCATTGATCCTCTTTTGAGGATCTAGTTTGCCCAAGTTGTTGCGTTTTTTGGGGTCCTTCCCTTTTCGGACAAGCAGCCATTCCAGGATAACCTGTTGTTCTGTACCTGACTGACTCGTCTGTTTTATTACCCTTTTGGTTATAACGCCCAAAGGCTGCAATAGCCGGTTTAGATGGATTACGCGTCAAACTGCAGGTTTTCTTGGAAAATGTACATTTTCTTTGCGGCTTGAAGCTAGCCACGAAGCGTTGCCTTAGTACAAGTAACACAACAACTTGGGGAAGCTTGCCCAAAGCAATACTACTACCTTTGCAGGTTGTTTGGGTGCGGTCGACAGGAATAGTCATCACTGTGCTCTTATTGCTGCATGAACTGCTTGGATGAGCTGGCGCTGTGGAACAGCCATTTGGACTGCACGGGTACCTTTTCATTCGGACACATTTCGGGTAGAGAGTACGATGTTGGCTGCCTCGTTTGCCTTAGGGGTACCGCTGTCCGAGACTGGCTTCCAATCGGATAATTATGATCTCACCAAAGCGGTAAGAAAGCTTCCCCTCAAGTTCATGAAGCTTAGCCATGGCTGCGTCATTGATTGCAGTACGAGGTGAAGGATGCTGGAGCATTGTGTGAAATTTTGGTGGCAAGAACTATCTCATTTGACAGTTTCGGACGCTGCGGAAAGAAGCGTCGGGCGATGTGGGGTTTATTGAAAGAGGCTGGGTCCAACAGCATCAGGTCCAGACCGCACTTCTTCTGATACTTTCGAAATTGGTGCCTATCCACCCGACGGTGCCACTGTTTGACCAGACAAAGTTTACCCACCCTGTCTTTCGGCGCGAGCCTGAGAATTTTGGCCAAACGGCACAGTTGCTCAGCTCAATTGAGGTGTCAATCAAGGTTCGGCTACCCAACAGCAGACCAAAAATTTGAGGCCGTATTGTGCTTTTCAGAGCAAAGATCATCGGCCTTCGAGAGCTCAATGGATACTCTATTTGAACTACCCTCTGGTTACCCAACAGCAATACCATGCCAGATTCCGGTATGGCACGGGAAGGCTGAATTCAAATCGCCGGTCGCGTGGTATTCGGAGTCCGCAAACTTGAGACTAAGCAGCCTCCTAACCATGCATCCGCCAGCGTATGCAGTTTCACCTTAGATTAGAGATTTGGTGTTCAGTTTTACTCCCCATAGAGAGGGAGTTATTAAACGAGGATGGGTGGGGAGGTAGTGAGGAGAATGTCGAGAATGTCGAGTGTGTCATCCTGTCAAGGTTGGCACACTCGACAAGGTAACTGACTACGCGTGAGGAAGTATTTTTAATAAAAGTTCTATCAAACAATTATCAATATATAAGCATGCTCGTGTTCAAATCGTAAAACACAGCCAGGTCTTAAAAATCCAGGATCACACAAATGCAACAACACCAGCATTTGATTGGCCTAAATAATGAAGTCATCCGACCAGGAGGCCCGATATGTTTATTTCGGACCTATCGGCGAACCCCACAGGCGGACCAATAGGGATGCAGTGAAGTGAGAGGGATCCTTCTTATCTAGATCATAACCTTGCCGTAAAAGAAAAGAAGAAGAAGCTGAGGATGTTCGCAACGGGAGAGGTCCTCGAAACCCAGAGAGCCTGGCAACCGTACGAACAAGCATATTACGACAAGTAAATTTAGACTTATTGTCCTGTCTCTCGAAATGACCGTAGTAACCTAATATTTATTCATACAACAGGATGTTAAAAAATAAATTATCAGGCATTAACCACCTGCTTGTGTGAACCATCTGCTTGTGTGAAGTGAAGGACCCAGAATTTTAAGGGGAATCCGAAAGGCAAATTTGAGAAGCTTTTCATGACTATTAATACTCTTGGATGTTTTTCAGACGTTCGAAAAACATCTGATACAAATGACTTACCTTACCCCTTAAAAAGATTTTGTCAGATACAAAATACTATTTGTTACGTTACTACAATTAACAATAATAAAAACAGTTAATATTTAGTCACATTGTTCATTAATAAAATTAAAAGAGCTAAATAAAAAAAAAATTATCATCATTAAAATGTCTCTTAGTATTGCCTTAGCTTCGATTTGGACGGTATTTCAACCTGAAACCTTAAGATTAGTAGTCCAACACATTAACCATTGCGCCACTGCGCCACAGTGCTCTATTACCCATTCTTATTCTTGACGAATTATTTTGAGTTCAGTTTTTAAAATGTCCAGATCTTACACACCTCTGAATTTAAGCTTCCGCCTAAATTTGTATGCATAAAAACAATGCTTAATGATGGACATCCATACCACATTTTTTATATTTTCTCATTCAACATTCAATATACCACCGCGTTAAATTCAATTTAAATGTACTTTCAGGATGATGATCGTAAACGCGGCGGTCTCAACATCGAACGATACAAGGAACTCTACAGTCAATTCTTGGGTAATCCCGGTGCTGATCACCCAGCTGTCTATCTATTCGGACCCTTATAAGATGTTTCCTAATAAATATTTAATAGAACAATAGAAACAAACAAACAAGTAAAACAAATACATAAATGTCTTCGCTTATAGACAAACAATTTATTATAAGAATTTTGTGTAAAATGAAATAAAAAAAAAACAAAAAAAATATATACATAGACAATGTTATGTAGTATTACTGATATTATGTTCCAAGTAACAATATTATTTTCAAACAACAACAAAATGTCTGTTAGTTATTTAAATCAAGAAATTTGTTAACGAAATTATTTTTATATAATAAAGTACCGCACTCTCAAATATTTTAAAAAGTAAATTTTATGTTCATACCTATATTTATAAATGTTAATTTTACTTATTATTATTACTTAAATACTTAGCTCTTTATTAAGAATTATATAATTAAATTCTAACATCAAAATAAATACTAAATATTGTAACGTCTGTTAAATGTTGTATAGTATATACGAGTACCTACGTAAATAGTTATGTTTCGTTAAAATAAAAGAAAACAACAACCAATTGCCAGAAAGTTTGTTATATATACTAAACTATATTTTTCTGTCACTGTTATATTTTCAATTATATTTTGAAATGAAATTTAGAAAAACCAGCAAGAGGCGAGAAAATGTTTAAATTTATTGATATCCTTTTCGTATAAAAAAGTTTAAATAACTTATAAACACAAAAAAAAAAGTTGATGTTCCTTTGTAATTTAAACATTCAGAATAATTATTATTTCATTTTTTAAATAAAGAAAAAGATAAATACAAAATCAAAACTTATTTTCAGTAGATAAAAAAAATTGCAAAAAAAACAACAATAGTCTACCACTTAAGTAGTAAAAATAAAAATATGTTGTAAAGAATTTCGTATATAAGATGATAATTATACATATACAATATAAATGTACATTGATGTAACGCTGAATTATAATGAATTTGAAATTGTACTGAAATAAAAGTAAACAAAATTTGATGTTGTTTTTTTTGTTGAAATGAAAATATTGGCAAGGTATGTCCTTACAACATAATGGGAAAAGCATTTGAAAAGATTGTTCGTAAGTGTTTTTTTCTTTCTTTAACTATGGTTATGATCTAGGCTAAATGGATCATAGCCCTCCCGCATCACTGCATCCCTACTGGTTCGCATGTTGGGTTTCCCGGTTTGACTTCAAATTCAAATTCGATATACCGATATCGAATCACTTCGCCACTGAGGCCAATCAGATGCTCGTGTTTCTTCATTTGTCTGATCCAGGAGTTTATAATAGACCTGCCTCACTTTAAGGAACGTCGATTGATATTGCCTTGTTGACAGGGTTCGTAGCATATCTCGCTCTAATTGATTTCGGGACTTATAACCCACTTAAGTGGGACATAAGTCCCGAATTTTTATCGTTGAAAATGGGGCACAAGTCCCGAATGAAACATACAGTTGGAAATATTTTATATTTTATTAACGTTCATAAATTGATAGGTAAAACATAATTAACGAGAAAAAAAAATCGAAACAAACTAAACAAACATTTTCAACAAACTGTTAAAACTTGGTCGTTTTACAAATAAATAAAACAACAGTTTTTTATAATTTTAAGACAGAAAGGACACAACAATTCATTTTTATTTGCAATCGCCTTTTCATTTAGCTTCGTGAAATAGCAACTACACATCTTACAGTGATTACAAGGCTCTAAAAGTATGTTTCGAGGATTGTCGAAACAAAGACAGCAATTCAGTGTTTCGTTTCGATTCCTTTATTTTTATTTGATCAAATTCTCAAAAACATCGAATTCAGAAAAGGACATAAGTGCTGAGAAAAGGTATTAAATCGATGTTTTTGAGAATTTGATCAAATAAAAATAATACGAGTAAAATCGCGCGATTTTTTGAACCGCGAACAGCTTCTATTCAAGCCAAACTTTGACGCTTTTCGGTTACTATTCGGAATATATTTTCTATTCGGCCGAATACCAAATATTGAGTTACTATTCCGCCGAATACCGAATAGTTAGAAAAAGTAGCAAAAATCCAAAAAAACAAGGTCATTTTCAATTATTTTAAGCTTTTAAAATTGAATAAAAACAAAGCAAAACAAAATGTATCTTTCTTCATTGATATGATTAGTTACCTTTAGTTTAATGATAAATAAATAATAAATAAACATTAAATAAAAATTCAAATTCAATAACATTGTTTTGTTTAGAGCAAAATTATTAATTATATGTGTAGTTAATAAGAGTTAAGTTGTGATGCAAGAATATCAATTTTTCTGCATTTTTGGGAAGAAGCCTTTTTTTTGTCTTCATAAACAAGTCCTGCTTCACTAAAAAGCCTCTCCGAATAGACACTGCTTGAAGTAGCAGATAAATACTTAGCAGCAAGTTGGACAAAACGTTAAGAAAATTCAGTTTTATGTGCAGACCACCTGACATATGGATTACAGTTTCTCTTCAAATTTATGGTCACTCAAAGTGTGACGTCGTGGGGTACGAACGTGCCGAGATCTTTCTCTCTCAATTTATTATTCTTTCAAAGTTACTTATAACTCCGAAAATGTCGTGCGACACTTGTAATCTAAAAGTTGATAGAGCAAATTTGAAAGTGGAGTGCAGCGATTGCAAAAATCTTTTTCATGGAAATTGCTGGTGCACAACTTGCACCAAGAGGCAACGAGCTTCTATCTCCGACGCTGACGCTGCAATCAACCACCAAAACCAATCACCACCTATAAAACAATCATCACGCAACACCAATCTACTTCATCACGTTAATAAGCCTACTGCAGCAGCTTCACCGACACCAGAAAAATCATTGAATACAGTTCATGCAATCAATCCAGCAATAACTCTTGAAATGGTTTGTAATGAAATTATATCTCTGAAAACCATTCAAAGTAAACAAATTGAGTCACTGGTAACTGCTAACAAGCAATACGAAGAAAAAATTAATACTCTGGAGCAGAAGGTCAATAACCTGGAACAGCAATTGCTTGGAAGCAGTATAGACATTTTTAATGTTCCTATCGAAAATGTAAACACAACACCAACAACAAACACGGAACTCGCTCTTAAAGTTTTTCGCAACGGTCTGAACCAGAGCTGCCAACTGATGTCATGAAAATTATGCCCAATTTTTCATTTAATTATGCCCTTTCCAATTAAATTATGCCCATTTTTAAAAAAAAATCAAAATACAAATGAAAGAGGCATACATTTTTGGCATTTTAAAGGTCTTTCATTAAGGACTTGAAAACTTCTTTTTTAAATACAATGCAAACTACTTGAGATATCTCAAGAAACGATTTATTGGCTTGAATTACTCTCAAAACATTTATGCCTGGAACTCGACTTCGTTCATATGTCTACCACGGGAACATCTGCAGCGGTCGATACCTTGAACCCAATTTTCGATGACTCAGCCGCACTTTTCGATTTCGACCGATACGGCCGTTGCATAGACCATTGATTTAATGTAGCCCCATAAAACAAAGTCTAGAGGCTTTAAATCACACGATCTCTGCGGCCAATAGACGGGTTCGTTTCAATAACTCGATTGTTGCACCCGCTGTGTGGCTTGTGGCACCGTCTTGTTGGACCCACATATCACTGATGTCCAATTCATGCAATTGCTCAAAGAAATAACGTTCCAATGTCTCTGTAGCGAATACTATTAACCGTTACGTTACGGTAATTTTCATCGACGAACAAAAAACGCTCCAATGACGCCACCGGCATGAAAACCGCCAGCACCAAACAGTGCTTTTTGCTATGATTTGCTGTTTCATGAAACACATGAGTATTCTCACCTTTACAGTAATACATATTTTGCTTATTGACGAAGCCGTTTAACCAAAATGCACTTCATCGCTGAGGATGATATTGCGATGAAGCGTACTTCGCTTCATACGATCAAGTGGCTTTAGTTATTGAGGCAGCTTGATCTTGTAAGGGTGTAGGTGTAGGCCAAGAACCTTACGCAAAATTGTGCATAATGTGGTTTGGGAGAGGCCCAATTCTTGAGAACGCCGTGGAATTGACTGATTTGGCTGGTTTGCGACGGACGAGATGGCAGCAATATTCTCCACACTTCGGGCAAAATGTAGTCTCCCTGGCACGGCAACATCAAGCCGCGAATATTCTGGCTCAAATTTGTTCACTAGACTATGAATTGCTTGTCTACTGGGACAAGAATTACATCCGAAAATAGGCGTTATCGCTCTTGAAGTTGCGACCATCGACTCGGAAATCCGGTATTAAGTTTTAATTATTTGTAAACGTTGTTCCTTTCTGTACTTCACTACAATGAAAATCTTGATTTTATTTAATATTTTGAGATTGACAATTCGGTAATCGGTTTAAGGGTTCGTTCACACTGAAAGTTTGAAGTTGTCAAGTCGCTAATGAAAGACTATTTATTTGTATTTAAATAAATAGAAAACCTCTGAACATAAACAACATCAAATCACAGATAACAAAATTATTCATAGTCTTTCATGTAATTTTAACTGAAAATAACATAAAATCGTAGCAAATAAATTATAACATAAAACAAAATAAACAAAATCACAGAAAAATATTCATTTAAAAAACCTAAGCGACAGAAGTTAAAATTATATAGAATCTTGATCTTCCTCATAGTCTTTAAAGTCATAACGAATTTCTTACTTTTGTCTTGTTTTGATTTATTGCTGAAAAAATTCGCTCAACCGTAGATGATCAAAGTGGGAGACAGTACATGCTAGTTAAAAAAATTTCTAACTGTGGAAACATTTTGGAATTATCCCTTTTTGTATGTCTGAATTATGTTTTTAGGTTTGAATTACGAATGTTTGACATGAAATAAACGTAAAAAAAAATTGCTGTAAAATTGTGCCCATTTTAGCATATTTTCAGATTAAGTTGCCCAGGTGCCCAGGCTTCAAAATTATGCCCAAAAGGCATAATTATGCCCCAGTTGGCAGCGCTGGTCTGAACTCTGAACATTGATGTTAGTGAGACAGACATTGATTTTTGTTACATGCGGCAAATCAAACTTCGCCCACCTCCAGCTGATGGTTCATCTTCTTCTCAATCAACGGCAGCGGCAGCGGTACACAACACAAAAAACATTTTGCACGTCAAATTTGTCTCGCGGAACATGAAGGACAAGATAATGAGAGCGAAAAATGCAGCTAAAGCAAAATTGAAAACTAGTGTTATCAGCGCTCAAACAGCAATAGAGAACATGTACATATATCAACGAAAGTTTGACATACGAGTACAACTCACGTCTTCTTTACAAAGCAGCAGCATTAAACATACTATGAACTACAAGTTTTTGTGGACAAAAAATGGGATTGTTTACATGAGGAGAAAGAGGGTGATATTTCTTTTAAAATTACTTGTGCTTCTGATTTGAAGAAACTAAAATAATGAACCGAGTTAACTTGCATGTAAACAATCCCCCCCCCCCCCCCCATTCCAATATAAACAATAGTAAATCTAATAACGAAATGTATGATTCTTTTACAGAAGAATCTTTTTGCATCCATCAAAATATTCGAAGTTTAAGAATGAATTTTGATAATTTTTTGGTTCACATTCAGTCCCTTGAAAAATTGCCTTTATTAATTGTTTTAAGTGAGATTTGGGTGTATGAAAATGAATTTGATTCCTTCAATATAGAAGGTTACACTCCCTTTGGTATTCTGCCGGCGGTATAGCCGTTTACATAAAAAGTGGCATTGTGCACGATTGCTTAAAAATAAATTTAAATAGTGCGGATATTATAAAAGTAAATTTTCTTTTTCAAAATTTAAACTACACTATGATCTGCATTTATAGATTACATAGTTGTCGAAAAAGTGTTTTCATCGAAGAGTTGCATACAGTTTTAAATAATATAAAAGCTAGGAATTTAATTGTCCGTGGCGATGTTAATATTGACCTTCTAAACGTTTCTGATGCGGACTGTGAAAATTATGTGCTACTATTGGCTTATTACGGCCTTGAAAGTGTTTTGAATGTACCAACTCGCATAACTGACTCTACGAATAGCTGCATCGACCACATTTTTCTGCGCTTACATAAGAACAACAAAACTCGTTTCGTTAGTGAAGTTCACGATTATAAAATTATTGATCATCACTTATGCGAACTCAAATATCAGGTAGATATCTCATCACGAAAAAATAATGACAGTAGGATAAAAACTCAAGTTGACTACGAAGTCCTGCGCGAAAAACAGATGATCCCTCAGTAGCTTATGATATATTTATCTCTATTTTAATCAACCATGTTAACAGTGCAAGTGCTGTTCTTAATATAGGCCAGCGTAATATTTTTCTAAAACCTTGGATGACAATGCGACTATTGAATGGCATAAAACGTAAAAGAGAATTCGCAAAAAAATGCAATAAAAATCCAGAAAATATAGGTTTAAAACGAATTTACAATAAATTATGCAAACAAAATAAAAAAAAATTGCTCAAGCACGTGACTCTTACTACACCAATCGCTTAAGTCAATACAGGGGAGACTCAAGGAAATAATGGGGTTTAGTAAATAGCATTTTCGGTAGAAAAAAGAAATGTAATGATATTTCTCATATAGAAGCCAATAATTCAATTATAACTGATCCATCTTCAATAGCAACATTTTTTAATAACTTCTTTGTCAATATCTCTGAGACTTTGAAACCCCCTGAATCACCTTTCATGAGTTGCAACTGTAATCATGCATCGGGTTTAATTGAAGAAAGAATGCAAAGTAATAGTTTCTGTTTTCACGAGTTCTCTTCCTATGAAATTTTTAAAACAATTATGGCCTTGCAAAACAAAAATACGTGTACCAGTGATGGTTTTTCGGCCATTCTATTGAAAAAAATTGCTTGGGAGATTGTTGACGTTCTGTGTTATATCTTCAACCTCAATGTTAACAGCGGTAAGTTTCCCAATTCTCTGAAAATTGCAGAAATTATTTCTTTGTTCAAAAAGGGGAATCGCAAAAATATAAGAGACTACAGACCTATTTCTCTACTTCCTACGATTTCAACAATATTTGAAAAATTAATGAAATCAAGAATGTTATCATTCCTAGATGAAAGTAAATTTTTTTCAGATTCTCAATATGGTTTTAGAGCAGGTAGATCCACTGAAGATGCTATTTTGAAGGTATGTTGCGATTTATTTAATGGAGTTAACGAAAGTCAATCAACTATGGCTCTTTTCATTGATATTACCAAAGCATTCGATATGGTAGACCTGCAAATGTTATTGCGTAAGCTGTACAAAGCTGGCTTTAGCGGGTTGACATATGAATGGCTAAAGTCATATTTGTTGGAAAGAGAGCAAAGGGTGGTAATCAGTGGTTGTTACAGCGATCCACTTAAGCTTAAAAACGGCGTTCCACAAGGATCCGTGCTAGGCCCTATACTGTTCCTTATCTACATTAACTCTCTTTTCTTCCAAATCTTTTACGGCAATCGCAGTGCATTTGCAGACGACATCGCTTTCACGTATACTGATCTATCGCTTCATGAATGCGTTGCAAAGGTTAGCTTCGATTTTCATATACTTCGCGTCTGGTTTAACGTCCAAAAACTCATTATCAGTGAAAACCGAAATTAATGTACTTTAATCTATCACATGATGCTTCAGAAAAATTTGAGTTCATTTTTCACTCATGCCTGTGTCAAAAGTTTTGCTTACCACTACATACCTGTGGGAGAAACAATTTCAAAGCTAATAATCACTGTTCAAACAGTTGCTTTAAAGTTGAATCAGTTGATTCATTCAAATATCTCGGTGTATACATTGACAACAAACTAAATTGGAAGGTTCACGTCCAATACTTAAAATCGCATATGTCACTGACAACTCGCAAAATGTATCTTTTACAACCATACTGCTCGCAAAGAGTTCTTTCAATGCTCTATTATGGATTAGTTCAGTCGAAATTTCAATATGGAATCGTTAGCTGGGGAAGTACATATTTAAATACTTTAAGGTCGCTATTGATTTCCCAAAAGCATATAGTTCGAATTATGTGTGGTAAGAATCGTTATACGGAAAGTTGGCCTCTCTTTATTAACCTTCGAATATTTCCACTGAGAAATCTGTATGTGTTCAAAGTACTAAAAGAGTTCTTCAAAAGAAGTGGTAATGTTTCTTCTAGAAATATAGCTTACGTATTAATAACCTGTCACTGGTTGACGTCCCATTCACGCACAAAACGCATTTTATGAACTTTTATTTAGTTTTCTCGCGTAGAATTTTTAATAAACTTCCCTTATCCATACGTTCTAATCTCAATTCCCATTTATTTTTGAATTCTCTTAAAGACTGGCTTTTTACTGTGAGCCCTTATAACTTGGAACTACTTATGAAAGTAACATCTTAATAAAAATGCAAAAAGATTCTTCTCTGACTTATATTGCTTTCAATCAAATTGCTTTTTTTCGACTTCAGTACTTAGCATAAGAACAACTGATGGTACCCCATGTCAGTTATTCTTTACATACGAAATATTATCTTGCGATCATTCCACACTAACTTTAAAGTTTAAGAATGATACTGCATTTATTATAATCACTTTATATTTCTTAATCAGCAGTCTTATTGTAACCTTGTTATAGTGATGATTAATAATAAATAAATTAAAATTAAAATTAAAAAAAAAAAGTACTCAGCAACTACTTCGTCATGCACTTGTGGAAGGATATTTTTCGTGAAAGACAAAGAAAAGAACATAAACTAATATGGAATGAATATTTATGTCAATTGAACGCGTTTGTGTGCTTTATCTGCTTTGTTCGGAATCGGATATCTCGAAGAGCAATCTGAGTTCCGACTGCTCGTCTCACCATCCCAGTGTTGGCTTCTAGCAGTGGAGGAAGCAATGCTGTTAGCGAATGCGGATGAAAATATCCTTATACGCAATACTCTCCGTATGATATTCTATACCGTTTGCATTAATGAGCTTTGAATAATGGAAATTTTACATAAAGATGGCCCATGTGCTGGTGTAAAACCCAGAAGCGCATCATTTGTTCATCCTTCTAGTCAGACAGCGAATGCTCGGCCTCTGAAGGTGCACTTGTCAACTACCAGGACGTCTTGTTACCAAACAACTTTTTAATAGATCAAAAGAACTTTACAATAATTAAAGAGAAGAAGCGACTCTTATCTGAAAGGATGCCGGTGCACTAACTTAGCGTTATAGATTCGACTTTCCTGGAAGAAGAAATCCAACTGAACCCTATCGTCTATCCTTATTGCGATAATATCTGCCTTATACCGCGCATGAGATTTAAATTTTTAACCGGCACCATCGGTAGGGGTGTACTAAATGTTCTTTTTTATAACTATACTGATAAATTATTTGTTTCGATTGGAATGCTAGAAAATATATAACTTGACCTAAAGCGAAAACTCTCTAATAGATGACGCAACAAAATCGTTCCTGCCATCTGTTGGACACTATTATCCACATGTCAATATTAAAAACTTTGCATTCAATGCTACCAAACCTTAGAAACATTGACTAAATCGTTAAATTTGGTTGGTTTAAATTGTTTAAATACGTAGTGTAAAAATGTAAAACATAATTCAATTCAAGCTTTTAAACTTTAAATTCGATTCAGCTTTGTAGCTAGCGTATTACTATTAATAAATATTAAATAAAATAAATATAATAAATAAAATAAAAAATAATGAAATAATTATAAATAAATAAAATGCAAACTACTTGAGATATCTCAAAAAGAAAATTGGCTTGAATTACCTACTACACGGGAACGTATGCAGCGGTCGATACACATTTACACATTTACATTTCCACCGATACGGCCGCTATTTCTCGTTCAATATTGGGTCTGAGCTCCTTTAACCTCGTCGGCTTCTTGGCATAGACCATTGTTTTAATGTAGCCCCATAAAAAAGCGTTAAATTACCCGATCTTGGCCGCCAATAGACTGGTCCGTTTCTCGAGATAATACGTTCACCAAACTGAGACTTCAATAACTCGATTGTTGCACCCGCTGTGTGGCTTGTGACACCGTCTTGTTGGAACCACATATCACTAATATCCAATTCATGCAATTGCTCAAAGAAATAAGGGTTCCAACATGTCTATGTAGCGAATACCATTTATCGTAACGTGACGGTCATTTTCATCGACGAAAAAAAACGGAGCAATGACGCCACCGTCATGAAAACCTCACCAAACAGTGACTTTTTGGGGATGAAGTGCTGTTACATGAAGCACATGAGGGTTCTCACCTGTCCAGTAACGCATATTTTGCTAATTGACGAAGCCGTTTAACCAAAAATAAGCTTCATCGCTGAAGATGATTTTGCGATGAAATTCTTCATTTTCTTCCATCATGTCCAGAGCCCAATTTGAGAACGTACGTCGCTTCATGTGATCAAGTGGCTTTAGTTCTTTAGTCAGCTTGATCTTTTAAAGATGTAGGCCAAGATCCTTAGGCAAAATTCGCCATAATGTGGTCTGGGAGAGGCCCAATTCTTGAGAACGCCGTGAAATTCACTGATTTGGCTGGTTTGCGACGGACGGCTCTACGGCAGCAATATTCTCCACACTTCAGGCAAAACGTAATCTGACTGGCACGGTAACATCAAGCAGCGAATATTCTGATTCCAATTTTTTTACTAGACTATGAATTGCTTGTCTACTGGGACGAGAGTTACGACCGGAAATTGGCGTTAACGATGAAAATGCTGATTTTACTGATTATTTTGGCATTGACAGTTCACACTGAAAATTATCATATCAAATATCATTGAACGACCAAACAGACTAATGTCGTAGAATTTCACAGCACTGTTCTTATACTATTCGCTCAGTACAATAAGAAATAAAGACATCATGCATCAATAATTGATAAGCATTATGCAATGTTTCATTAAACATACAAAAGCAAATGTGTTTCAGCCATAAGATACTATGTGTGCACCTTTTAGTAGCTGGAAGTTTGGTTATACTACTAGAGTATATTAGTTTGAAAATAGGTGACAGAAAAATGTTGTGCCTTCAGCTTTCGTTCAAATATCGATGTAACACAATTGAAATTAGATTTGAGACAATTGTTATAAGCATATTAAACTGCTTGTGAACCGTTGCTGGCCTGCTTATGTTTATTTGCAGCGACAATGAATTGAGTGTAAATTAAAAATCTGCTAAATCGTTATGTGGGCAATGAAAATCCATAAAACAAACGCTGATAAACAAATGTTTCCAATGGACATTGTGGAGGAGTTGCTTGAAATGCTTTAAAATATTTTTTTGCGGTTTGAAAAAGGATTGAACAAATGAATTAAATGAATTTTGAACATGGGAATTATGTAGAACTTTACTTCATTTATTAAAGAACTACAACGCATAGATGATACAGAAATATATTCCAATACGCAAGTGTAAAAAAATGACGGAAGGAAAATAAAAGAAAAATTATGGACAGATCTTTGACTCACGATTTAGACGGATTACTCGGGCCCCTTCAACTAGTTTCATTCATTTCAGCTTTTGGGTGAATGTTCGCCGTTCACCACATTCAGCTGCATTGTTACGATTTTTTTTTCTTATAATTTGTGATAAAATGGGATTTTTTATTTTTCTGTATTAATACAGTAACCTTATAGTTTTGCCACAGCGCAGGCGTTTTCGTTGCTGTTGCAGCAAATGATTCATTGCCTGTTTTTGGGTGCTGCTTACTACTGAAAGAATTGGATAGATAGCAAAGAAGTATTTGGTGCGATAGGGTTTTTTTTTCTCCACAGGTGGCGCCCTAATTGCTTAATGGAGATTTGAATTGTTGTGTGTATTCAATTTTACAAATCATGTCTCTGCTCGGGATTCTAACACACGACCTGCCAAAGCCAATCACTTTGCGAATAAACTACCATCGCACCATTGCCACCTGCAAGGTTGCGTTGTGCAAGTCGTTTCTGTTTTTGTTTTACTTCATACTCCATGATGGGTATTTAAAATTATATAATTGCGTTTGCATTATTTTTACAAAATCAAAGCCCCCATATACTATAATCACGATTTATTACGTGCGTTACTTTCGTTACGTCAAAGCCTTTGCGCTTTGACCCTACTCTCAAACCAAAAATTTTGATATTACCGAAGACTCGTATCCTATACCAAGGAAAATCTTCACAGTCCATACTTTTCCTTACCTGCGCGTTGACACACGGCTCTTTAAAGCATCATAACGAAAAATTAAGTTCCATTTTTACGAATCGCATTTTAAAGTTTAAGCAAAAATTAACGCGAAGTTAAGTCTTACTTGTACATGATGTTCAATAAATGAAATGAAATGAATGAATGAAGTTCCAAAGCGTAATTGTGATTCAGTCATTATGCCAATCCCAACACACAAACATGGTGCGTTGCTTTCGTTGCGTCGAAGGATTGGCATGCGCTTTGACCTTTGACTCAACCCGGAAATTCAAATATTACTAAAGACATGAACTGTAAGCCAAGAAATAGTTTGATAGTCTATCCTCACGCATTTTTAATCAACTTGCCCATTGTGCTATCCTGGAATAGATGGTGCCGGTGCGAAAGCTTAAGTCGCAAAGATTCTACGGCCTATGCTGACGATGACTATAGTGCGACCTCCGGATTAATTAGAGCTATCTGCATACAGGATGTGAGTGCAGATCGATCTACCTTCCCCCACACTCGTGTGATCAAAATGGACAAAAAGAACGAAACTTGCATAGCCAAGGAGACTTTAATGCAAGAATCGAGTACCTCGGACACCATAGACACCGATCGCCAGATAGAATAACTGACAGAGATAGAAGAACATTTTCTACTGGACCTACCCCTCGCCAATCTGGGTGTATGGATGACGCCAGCGATACTTGCTCCATCGCCAGCTTAAAACTTTCCAGACTGTCAAACGCCTCTAGATGGAGTTAAATCTGAAACCACAGGAAAACACTAAAACGATTAGGTACTAAAAGATGGGACGAGTTAAACGAACAGGAATGCAAACGGCTCATACACCATACACAAAAGAAAACTGTAAGAGGGGAACTTTCTTCTAGACTCTAAAGCAATTGCTGTTAAAATCTCATAACGTTTGTAAGCGTAGTGCTGTCAAATCACAGACGTGCCTCGCCTCCGCCACCCACCGCCCACCCCACTTCCATTTTATGCCTAAGCCACAATCACGCTTTGGCGCGTGCCTTGTTTTCTTTACGCCCAAAGGCTTTACGTGCTCTTTGATCATTAAAAACGTGACAGTTCATACTTTTCCCTTTCTTCGCGTTGACACACGGCACTTAATAGCAACGTTATGGAACACGACGTTATATTTTTACGAGTCTCATTTCGAAGTTGAAATGCAACGCAGCTTTTTGATAGGTTTTAACTGGATGCGTCTGACAACCCCAAGCTCCAAAGCGTAATTGTTTGTCATATTATATAGAATATGAAAGTTGGAAGTTGATTAACCAACTTATGGAGTGGTATTTTAGCAAATTTAAATATGTATAAAGGAAAATCATGTTAAATTTATTTGCAGATAAAAATTGACTATAACTCAATCAAAATCTAAAAATCAGGAACAATTAATGCAGCACCTGACAGCAATATGGTGTCAACACTCTCATTAGTCGCAATGTCAACATAAGCTATTAGACTTTCCCTCGCCGCATTCGAATACAGTGGTAATTGAATATAGCCATTGACAATCTGATACTTAACAGCACTGTCGTCTTTTTTCTTAAAACTCATGTGAAACTCCTCAGATTTGTCGTCGCCTTGCGCTGTAGTTGAAGATACCACCAGTTTTCCAAGTCTAAATTGTGCACCATCCACCTTGAACCAAAAAAATATTGATTGATCATCTATTACAATTTAAACAACTTACGCATCTCTAATGACATTTCTTTAATGTCAAAAAATTAAAAATTCTCAGTACAAAACAATATCAAATAAATAAACAAGTTAATTAAAATGGAAAAGGATAAAACAATTTTTAAAAAAAAGGTAAAAATAGAAAACGGGGCATTAAGCGTTATCTATCTGCGGGTTGGGGATACACAATACCTAATTCGTTTCCTTCTACTGTGTGGAATTGCTTACAACTATTTGTATACAATTTGCAGTTTAGATTTAGAATTTACCTTAATCGGGGCTATTTTGACGCGAATAGAGTCACTGGACATCGATCCACTTGTCTGCATAACTAAATTCTTTGAAGACTGCTGTAACTTCTTTGAATTGGCTAGCTTTAAGCAAGCCAAGAATGTCTTGCAGCTGAAAACTGTACTCAAGTTAATGCTCTCTATGAACTCTACGCCGAGCTCAGATTTAAACCGTCGTTCAGCTTCATTTGATTTTATTGTGAGTGCTTTCAAATAATCAATAGTATTGCGGGGTCCTAGCCAGATTTTTCTCCACGACACAGGGACCTTTTGGAAACAGATGAGTAAATGATATATTTTTCTTTAAATATGAATCTTATAAATTGTTACCAAATTTTCAGCTAAAATCGCCAGAATATTCGAATCATTAGCTGATTTGCTCTTTGAGTCCCGTAGTAGCGCGTGAACATGGGACAGAGTGTTGTGCACTTCCTAGAAAGAAAAAGGGGACATATTTATATTTGAAATAAAAAAAAACGGGAAATACGCACAACTAGCGCAAATCTGCTTTCGTAAATACCTTTAATACTTGGCAAGGCACACATTTGACACAATAGGTACATCTTTAGACTTTCTTTCGCTTTAGACACTTTAGACTTGTTGGTAGTCTTTGGCATTCGATAACGATTACTCATTCAGAACTATTGTGAATATCAAATGACTTCGTAGAACAAAATAGCCCTAATTATGTTTCCGTCGAAATAATTTTAAAGGTTTGCCAGCTTTAATTTTGTAATTTAACTGACTTAAACAACTTACTGATTCCCGTGCAGTTGAACTATGAATATCACTGTAGCAAAAAAAAACTGTCGAAAAAGTTCAACTTAAAAATCAAGAAGGATTCCAAAAAGGGCACAAGCATAAAACGGTTCCCAGTTATGCTTTTATGGAAAGATTCAATATTTCGAAAATTTTGTCGTCCATATTTTACAAATTTCTTTTACCCTATTACGTTTAACGCAGCACACTGATAAAAATCATCGAAGAATAGCGCACATCACGGAATAGCACACTTCATAAAACAGCACACTTCACAGAATAAAGGCGTTTATGCGTTTACAAGTTAAAGATTTTTACGATCACGGTTAAGTGTTTGCTTATTTTTTTGTCGTCTAGTCAGTCACAACCACTCATGAAATAACCATATGCAGTTGCTGAGAAAACCAAACGCGCAATGTGTATAATGTGTACAACAGCAACAATGTGAAAATTCGGTATTGTGAATAGGTTTTTAGCATTCGCTATAAATCACACACGCGCCGAAATCGTAAAAAAGAGGCAGGCCGGGATTATACAAATGCAATAATACCAGCATATGATTGGCCATAGCGAAGAAGTGATCCGAAACCTGGAAGCTAGCCTATGTTTATTGAGGTCGAACTGGCGAACCCCAAAGGTGGATCAGTAATGCTGCCATAAGGTAGGAGGGTAACGATCCGTTTTATTTTGATCATAACCTCGCCGTAAATGAAAAGAAGAAGAAGAACCTATCTAACTTATATTAACTATAATAAGTGTGGCGAGCACTAGCTGTGTCAAACATGGAGTGGCCACAGTCCCAATTTTTTCTCGAGTGCCTGGCAGTCGACAGCATAGTGCACAATCGCAGCTGGTTACTCCAGATTCTCTATTTATGTGCGGAGGGACTATGTTTGGCACGAATCGAATTTATTTTACTCTGATTCCGAACAGGTTGTTTAAGAAGCGTTTTGTTTGCTCTACAATGCTTCTCAGAGATGCAACATGTGGGGCAATGAACATTTAAGGAGTCTATTGTGGTATTCGTTGCAGAAACTCCTTGGTAAGTACTCCAACGCACTGAGCCACTCCGCCGTTTTATCATAGGAAACGCTTTCATAGGCGGTTTTAAAATCGATAATTAGATGATGTATAATTTTAAAATTTCTGGGTTGTCTCGAAGATTATGTCAGAGTGTAAATATCTGGCTAATGGTAGAAACCACACTAATAAGAACCCATCAGAACGTCAACGTTAAGTTTAGACAGAGAATGACCGAAAAGATCGTAACCAACTCTTATGAGACTGCAAAGATTAGCGGTAAGCTATGTCGGATCCGTTTATGTGTTTCAAAATTGTATTTTTGTCTTCCTGTCTTAGATCATATGGAATTGAAGGAACACTGTTTCTAAGGCCAACTGTAGCTCCCACCCTTACATAACATTTTGAGCTGCGTTGACCACTGAAGTATAAAATGTTTTCGCATGTCGAAAACTATTCATAAAAATTGGACGATATCGCGAGGGTCCATGTGGAGGGATTTTGTGGTTTTATTGGGGACGCATAAGCACTCAAATAATTCCATATGATTCTATGAGAAAGAGTATTTATCTCTCTGCACGAATGGTTTTGAAATTCATATAGCCCATAATCGCCAATGTTCACCGTGGACATGGTCGCTAACTTTTTCTATTTTGTACCACACAGCTTCTTCAATAAATACATAGGGGTAACGATTAAAACTGTGTGTATTAACGGAATTTCTCAATATTTAAAGCAAGATGACCATTTTTTATGCATATGAAAATCTCGAATAGAGTGCTCTTTCTAGTGGTATAAGACGATCCCATTAAGCTCATCTTCTCTCAAGGGCCCATTGACTCAGTGGTTATGCGTTGGACTACTGAGCGAGGAGTTTGACGTTCAAATCACACCGGGGTCCAGGAACACATAAATTTAACGCTGATTACGAACGACACATTTGACAAATCATCTCATGGCAATTGATACTCGCGGTTGTTTGTCAGACTTTCGCAAGACTGGCTACCTACCGAATGCAACGACATACATACTATCGTTTTGACAAACATCGTGCATGTCACATACAGTATGATGCTGTTAACATAACCCAAACCAATGTATAGCAATCGAATATCACGTGTCCTCAATTAACTACAGTTCTACAAATGTTTATTGTCGCGTTCTATTACAGAAAAAAGGAAAAGAAGACAATTTCATGCTACTTGTATCTGGAAGTATTCACAGAGTTGTTGTTTTGTGTTACACAGTTGTTGTTTTTGTAAAAATTGTCGAATTTCACTTGTCCTACTTGTAGCGTTGTGTTTATCAGTCCCGAGTCCCGAAAATATTTCTTATGGCCAGTTTCACAGTGAAGGTTTAAACTTGAGTTCAACTGAACCTTAAACTGAGTACAAATTTTTGGTTTAACTCGTCCGGTTTCACAGTGAAATCTGAACTTCAGTTAAGTTGAACTTCGTTTAACTTGATTTTATGAATCGAAGCTGGCAGCGGGGAAAGTGGTTGAAGTGTATAGTGGTGTGGACACAGATCAACGATATGCAATTGAAAAACCAGTTAGGCATTGAGCTAATGGACGACACACATATATCCCACTCGTAACGCTTAAGGATTTTCACTGCCCCACGTCTTTTGAAAGTCTGAAAACCACCAACAAAATATATTCCCAAGAATGGTAGGTCCCGCGAAGCTAAGCTATAATCGTGTTATAACTGCACTTTCATCCTTCTGGGAAAACGTCATTGGTTGATAAGACTCTCCAAAAAGGAATGTGGGTGATCATGTTCATCCCATCGACTACCTAAAATCTTTAACCAAATGCTTCCATATATCGTCGTGCTAGTTCTCATGTTTGTACCATCGCTGAGTGGGTTAGCCCCCCCAATAGTCACCTTTCCACCGCACCGACTCGGTACGAATTTGAGATTCATTGTACAATGTTTCTTGTGGATTGTTGCAACCACGCAAAGGAGTCATCATATAGCGTCTGCATTAGTAGCCACTGTCCGCCACTATAACATGATTTCCAAATTCTCCATTTTCAAACCTAGAACAGATTCTTGAATTGTTGAAAATTGTGGAATCATGACTTGATCCAGGCCACCTTGCAAGTATGTCCATTATTTTGAGCTTTGGATCACACATGGTCTGCACATTTAAGGAAAAATACCCTTTTCGGTTTCGAAATATTTCACCATTTGGTTTAAACGGCAGAATACAGTCGTTTAACTTAAACTGCAAATTGAACTCAGTTTAAGGTTTAAACGAAACTGTGAAACCGAATAAATTGCTGAACTGAAGTTTAAACCAAAAGTGGAGTTTAAACTTCTACTGTGAAACTGGGGGTTAGTAATTAGGCGGATTTGGTGATTCCGATTTCCTCGAGCTTTCATTTGTATTCCCACATTGTTCCAGATTGGTGTTAAAGATATCTGTGATCGAAGTGGAGACTGAACATTTTTATTTAAACTATTGCTAAGTGATTAAGTTCTAGAAAACGATTACGTGAGCTCCGTGTTAGGGGTGCCAAGACTACTTTAACAAAATGGCATTAAGTATTCGCTTCGCTTTTTCCAACACCATTCAGTTTTAGCACAGATATTGTTTATAAAGGAACAGGAATTCAGTCATATTTAGAAGACATACTTAACTAACCTGTACCAGTTTTAAACGTTTGCTTTACCTGAAAACACTGTCCCGCCTTCTTCATTTCGCTTAAAACGAATGCTTCCCACGGTGTTGAGCCATTAACCTCTTCCACATCCTTTAGTGTTTGTAGAATAGTTAATTTCTAAAATAAAACCGATAAATATAGATTTCAAAATCAAAAATTCAATCGTCATACTTACTCCAGCCAGCTTCTTCCACACCATTAAGATCGGTCTAATCCTTTTGTCCGATTTGTCTTGCTCTTCATTTTGAAAGAATGCCGTCCGCAACGCTTTGATTATGTTTCTAGAAAGGGTAATGTCCCGCGAAACATTTGAATGGGGCGACAATCTAAACGTATCCGGCTCGTCTGTGTCCGGGAACTTCATCACGGCATTTATGTACTCTTGCATATTAGTCGTTGTGGGTATGGTAACTTTTATATTTAACGGACTCCATCGGTTGCTGGTCGAGTCGGAGTTGTAAAACTCCTCTAAATACTTTTGGAGGACCAGCAAATCTCTGTTATTGCTAATTCGTCCACCGTATGCCACATTTTCGCACAAACCCTGCAGAACTCTCCAATCAATACGTCCACTCGAGATAGTTTTCTCCAGCCACAGAATTATTTCCATCGCAGAGCGGAGATCTGAGTCACCAAACTCGTACAACTTTGACCATCCTTGAGGAATATATTTGCGACGTTCCTGTAGAACCGCGTTGAGAATGAAGAGGACCATCTTTAGCTTGGTGACTTTGGCGTCTTTTGTTTGACTAGCTACTATCCCAATTGAGTACTGCTGAACCAAACGTCTGACCTTGTTCTTCAACCCATTAGGGGACTCAAACAGCACTTTGACGAACTTAAAAATAACTGCTTCGGAGAAACCTTTTGTAGACTCACACACAATCCACAGACGAAACTCATCACACTTTTTCATTGCTTCCAGTTCACGATCGAGATCCACTAGCCAGTTTGGGATGAGGTGAGCGTTTTTTACGCAGATCCACTTCCCCGACGCAGCTGCTTTTCGAATCGCCTCCAGAGTCTTCTTTTCCATGCCACGTCCGATAGAGAGTTCGGTATAGTTTCCAGCGCCTAGTCTCCTCAAAGCTAAATAGCGAATTTCTTCCGCTGGGTCATTCTCTGGCTGTGTGATGACTAAGATTGGTCTAGCGCCAGAGCCTTCTTCAACTAACTGTTCCATCGTGGGCTGCATTACACAGTCGATGGAGAGCCCTAAGATCTGCGAAGCGGTCGAGGACAGTGTTTGAATGATGAGATCTGGACGGAGAATCTGTGCAATCAGAACTTTCTGGAATGGCTTCACTTCCACCGGAATGTGATTGAAGGTTTTCTCCTCCACAAACGGCCGCCACAGTGCTTCCTTTTCAAGCTGAAGGTCATTCTCCATTTCTGGACATTGTGTCAGCAGAATATTCAACTTTGTCACGGCATCCTTTTCCATCCAAGATGGCATTTTAAAGTGTGTAGAACCATCGCTGCTAGTCATGAAATTTGTTACGAAAAGCTCCCACTCTCGTTGAGCGATGCGGTCTGGATAAGCATTCTTGCACACGAATATCGCCAGAGTTATATGCGAGTCCCTTGGTGTGGAACGACACATATACTGAAATGTGGTCCTCACCAGCGATGCGTATATCGTCGATTCATCAGTATCGCTGACACTCTGCACGCTCTTCAGGTAGAGATTCGTAAACACCACGGCAGATATGTCGTACAACTTGCTTAGGCCCATGAAGAAATTAGAAGCATTCGAACAGAGAACTTTGAACTGGTTGTATTCTTCCAGCAGGCTGTCTTTAACGACCGCTGACTCCTTCAATGACCTGTCAATGTGACTGCTGCTCTCCTTGACCTCATTCAGAGTTTTCAGCAGTTTTTCGTTCTTCAAGATGTCACCCTGCGCCTCGGACAACTCTTGCAGTAGCCTATCCTCTAAGTCTATTCTCTGCTTCAGCAATACTCCTTCGTTTCTTAGCAAGTCCACTCGCTTCGTCTCCAAGTCTGGGTTTTTCCAAACAATCGTTTTCGACATAAGCTGATCAGTTAGTCCAACAGTGGTGACGGTGAATGGAATACAAGTGCAGCAGGACTTGCTTTCCACTGCAAGACTTAGCTTGTCGGTCTTTGAAAACAAGACCAGCTTAAAGTTATCGTGCATATCAACAAGTTTACCGCCGACTTCGAGTAGTTTCTTATTGAACTTGACAAACTGCTTTGCATTCACAAGCTGCAACAGAGGCGGTCTTAAATCTTGACAGTCCTGGACGATGAGAATCTTTCCGAAACGAACTGCTAGTTCCACCGTGTACGGAAGTCGTTCATTGTTTTGCGTAGTCATTTCAAAGGACTGGTTCTTGCTGCGTAAGTATTCTTGAAGCCATGTGCATGCAGTGCCAGAAGGATCGACTACAAATGGAATGGGGCAAGTATTAAATGGTAGGTCGATCATTTGGGCTAAAATTGCGGCGTTTTCGATGACTTGAGCATCTCGAGCTAGACCCATGCTTTCCCAAATTATTTGATCCTGTTCCGAAAGGAGACTTTTGGTAATGCTGAACGGAGGAATGTGCATGTCTGTGGTGAGATACTCAATTGCGGATCTGAAAACAAAAAAAGTAGAGGAAACATTATTTAGATTTGCGTTTCTAGTTACTCACAGCCTTCTTTCGTAGGTCAAATGTGAACAATAGTTGATAGCCAATGAAATGAGCAGTGACTTTGTGTCCAGCGTTTTGTACGATTGCTTGTAGTCCTCCAGCTGCATGCTCCAGGTCTGAAATTCCGATCTCAGTTTCTCAACTAACACTTCTGCTGTGTTGAGTGTACCACGTGCCTCTTCCAGCTTTAACTCCAGCACAGCTGCTTCTTGAGTGTAGGCATTCAAGCGACCAGACAACTCTTTTACTCTCGCATCTACATCGTCCAGTCCAGTCATCAGTGACTTCAATTCATCCTCGGCAAGGTCTAGATTCCGCTGCAATTCATTTTGCTCCCTCTCCAGTGGCTTGATGCTTTGGATTACCTTTGAGTACTTCACACTGGCTTTCACCCAAGCAGCTAGTGGGGCCGCTGCTACTGAAGCGCGTTTAGCATTTCGCATTTCAAAAGAATCCGCTTTAGACTCCAGGAGTTTCTCTACAGAATCACAGTTCTCTGGACTGATTCGTCCTGGGTCTAGAGACCGTATGTCCTCCTTAACACCTCGCTTAGCCAAAAAAGTTTTCATACTGTTCCACGAGGTGTCTCTGATACCCATGAGCCGCAGAACACCCTCAAGAATATCGCGAATAGCTTCGGGTGGAGCGCGTAGTGAGCGAATTTCCGAGAGAGCCTCGGACTTGATTTGTCCCACAGCAGCACTGGCTTCTTTTAGAATAGGTTCGACTTCACTCAGTTCTATTTGGATGGCCCGCTGACGCTCCTTAAGCTTTTCATTGTTAACTTGAGCTTTCTTCTTCAGATCCAACATGCTTGTTTTTTGTTCGTTAGCATTCCGCATTGTGGCCGATATCATTTCCAATGCGTCGTTGGCTAGCTTACGTTTTTCGGCGAGAGCTTCTTCCTGAGCTCCGGCATTTGACTTCAGAGTAGCAACGACTTTATGTGCCGATGCTAGTTTGTCGACACCCATCTGAAACAACTTCTTAGTGAGAGGAAAAGAAAAAAAGGGGCACGTAAGGGAATTACCTGCAGTTTTTGTAAACGCTTCTCGATATCCTCAAAGAAATGACAGTAAACGTAGTAGTATGAACGAATTAACTGGTAGAACCGCTTTGGAGATTGCTGTTGAGTGATTCCATTCAGCACATGTGAGAAGTACGAAGAGACCGGGATTTTAGCTTTTCCGTCGCCAAGGGTTTCAATGAATTTCTTTGGCAGCATTCTTTCGGTCTCCGATGATATTGCACGAACATATAGAAACTCCATGTTTCGATAGAGAGACGGATAGATGTTGAAGTATTCATCAGTTGCGGCGCTAGTAGGGTCCATCGAGATCACCAAATGAAGGTTCTTCTTGGCACGGCTCATAAAGTAAGATCCTAACGAATCTTGATATCCTTCCAGCTGTGCGGCATGCTTCAGTGAACTAGCAACCGAATCTAAATCATCGCCAAACAAGTCAAGAATTTCACTGCCCTCAAGAATGGCTTCGATAGGCTTCATTACATCTGGCAAATAGGTTATCCAACAGTGGTCGATTAGCAGACAGGTGCATTGATCCTCCAGAGCCGCGATTTGCATAGCCTACAATTAGAAGGAATTAGTGACAGAAGTACCGGTCGATTGCGGTAAGCCGTTCCCACCAGTTTCAAATCGTTGTAAAAGTCCACCAGACTATACTGTTTTACGCCTAGAGGCACGTGAACTTTGGCCTGTAGCAATGTCGCAGCAATATAAAGAGCATCTAAATGCCTCCCACCGGGTTGTCCAATGAGCATCAGATGGGTATTGGGTCTTGAAATAACTCGAGCGATCTTAGAAGACTGATCCAAGAGCTCTTTTGTCGTGGGCTCATCGATGATAAAGGTTTCAGAATCTGAAATTAAAGTTTCCGTACAGTTTTTGTGGAAACAAAGAAAAATAGATATTTAACGTACTGCAGATTGCAATTAGCCTCTGGACTTCCTCCATCCATTCGTCGTGGGCAAGACTGATCAGGGCGGAACTCTTTGGAAATTTTGGAATGAAAAATATTTTCTAAAAGAAAACAGAAATTTATTTTGAAAGAAGAACGAGATTTAAGTGTTTCTGATCACCTCTTTTCCGTAGAACTTTCGCATTGTGTCTCTTAGGATGTGATCAAATTTTTCAACATCATCTTCAGTTCCAAGTCGATCTTTGAAAATCGACAGCAGTTCACATATGAGCGCCTAAAATAAGGAAATACCATTTTATATACGTTTCGAGAGTAAATGTAAGAAGCCAAATTGCACCTCATTAAATGAATCTTCTGGATAGTGATTCAGTCCCGAAATCAAATTCATAATTATCTTAGGAGTGAACTGATAGTGAGCAAGTCCTTGAGTTGCATTCAGTGTTTCTTGAATCTAAGAGCAAATAAGAGGTTTTTCTTTTCGTCAAGTTATTAACTTGTATTTTACCTGCGAAAAGAAGTCAATAACTGATCTCACAACAACCTGTGAATTTTGTGGATTCTTGAAGCGAAGTAAAACCGGCTCCAAGTGGTTTTGAACCACAGATTCCATATCACTTTCAGAGGGATATTTTACTCGCAAAAAATGATTAATTGATAAAAACCGCGGTGAAATCCGTTTTAATCTAGAAATCGAGTCCGAAATAGATCCACAAATTTGTATCCCCGACACATTGATCCATTCCAAATTGTCCGCATAGATACCATTTCTCTGGACAAGTTGCAGAACAAGTTCTACAATTTCACTTGCACCCCACTGATCGATAAAGCAAAGGTCGAGGTTTTTGAGAAAGAGGACAATGCGAATTTGTTGTGGTTTGTATTCCCGACCTCGTAGGCCCGTTACTGTCATACACCTCTGGAAGTAGATATAAAGTGATTTTGCCAATCCAAAAGTGTTCACCGACCTACCTGTTTGAGTGTATGCAGAATATAAGCTGGAGTCAGTTGGGTACTGCAGTTTATGATGATTAGTTCATAGCCAGCACATTCAGCTATTGCTTCTTGAATAAGTAAGGTCTTGCCACATCCTGATGGTCCGACAATTAGAAACGACTTGTTACATGGGGCTTCAAGGAAAACTCGGAGAACTTCCAGATACGACTTGATTTGAGCAGTTCTAATGAGGTGTACCTCTGAACTGTCCAACAAGAGATCGGAATCAAAGAACTCAATTGTGTCACGGTCACGATTGAAGTAAGTTAACTCAGCCTTTGACGGATTCGAGATGTAGACGTTGGCTCGTTCGAAAATTTGATTTGCAAACTCATTGTGTCTCTCTGATGGTAGAAATCCAAAAATACTGCGCAGCAAAGAAATACAGAATTCGTCTTTACTTTGGATGTGAGCCAAGTTTGTGATAAGCGACCATGCCAGAGAGTTTCTGCTGAGCGATGGTAGTGTGCTTTGGGAGGTAAACGTTGTATCAGATTATCAAAAATATTCAAAGAATCTTACTGTAGGTATTCTTTTTCCACCCACTCGACGGCTGGTTCGAAGTAGTCTTTTACGTAAGATCGCAGAAGGACGCCAAACTCTTCCTTAGCCAGATACCCGTTGAAGATTAATTCCCGAGGAAGATCCTCTGAGCTGTGAATTTAGTAGAGAATCGTTTTTTACAATTTTTCATGGTAGAACAAGCTCATACCTCAGATTGACTATACCCATTCTCGAGATAGTAGCCGGGGAGGCGTGTGTTACTTCATGCGTCTCAAAGATGAAATTTACATTATTCCCAAATTGAATACGCCATCCCGATGGCAGTGTTAATATCCTAGAACATAATAGAAAATCATTTGTTTTTATTGTTCCAGCTAACGAAAAAGGAAAAGGCGGAACGTCGTCGCAATGACCACATAGCCCGTGAAAAAGATCGCGAACGGAAGCGAGCGAAACGACTTAATCCTGCATACCGACTGATTGAACAAGAACGCGATCGTGAACGAAAGAAGATGCTTCGCAATAATGAAACTTTCCGATCGTTGGAAAAAACTCGGGATCGCATGCGAAAGGTACGAAAGCGGTTTTATAATGAACTGGAAAGTCCCGACAACAGTGAAGGGATAAATTATTTTGGAGAGCCTATACTAGAGCCTGAAGTCATTATATCGACACCTGAACATCAACAGCATGGTGGAAGAATCTCACCTCAGCAGTGCAATCGTAATCTTCCAAGTTTGGAACCAGATCAGAACTACCCATTGCAAGAAGATTTAGCAAATTCATAGGTTATAGTTTCACTTTATACTCTGTGACACCATTATGGTGGCCCATAGCTGTGTTCATATGCATTAAGTTTTTTGTTTGAATGTTTTGAGTTGCCCGGTATCTGTAGTTATTTTTATTTGTTTTATATAAGTGTTTTTTTTCGCAGAGAAATATTATTTTAAGACGCAATAGAAATGATTTTGTAAACATAATGTAATAATTACAAATTTTATTAAATGTCACTCTCTGAGGGCTTATGATGAACGCGATCAGTTTTATTTTTCAACTCCTACACATAAGAACAGACATTGCGCAAAAATCCAAAGAAAAGCTGATACCTATTTTGAAGAAATGTGGAATGAAGACAAATTATCTTGGATATAGGTACCTACAGTTATACAATTATGCACCTAAATTGACACACAATAGACACATTAGCTAAATGTTTCCCTTAACCACATCGTACCGCAAAAGTAAGCTATGAAATAAGAGTCCGGAAGATATGTTCACAAAGCCTATAATACGTAAAAATTTGAAGGCAGAATCAAGCGTCATCTGCACACACAAGAGCGCTTCAAACAATTATTGCGGTCTACGCAACGGGACCCTGAAGATGTAATGAAAAAGGAAAAATAAGCTCAACAACGAAAGCAATAATTAATTAAAAGTGGACTCAATGCCAGAAAAAATCAAGCACACACGTTTATACTAGTAACACCGCAAGCATCATCATTCGCTTACAGCTACTACATAGTGTCTATTTTAACAAATCTATCCGCCTGTGAACTGTTTTCATAGATAAATGCAAAATAATCCCACCCAATGAATATTCAACTTACTTGTTGTCATCCAGCACTGAATTCAACGCCTCAATCCACTCCGGATCAATACTGCCATCGCAAATTATCCATGAATGAACATTCGCTGGTTCAGAATTCACAGCAACTGCCGTTGTGGTCAGGACACCATCCGTCCATTGTCTTGTGTCAGCGTCAAGTTTACCCAGCAATTGCACTCGACTCATAGACTTTGGGCTGATAATGTGTGTGCGAATTATTCTTCCATTTGCAGCTAAAGCCTGGCGAAGGACACTGATGATGGACGTCTTTCCCGATCCCGGTGGACCTACAACCACTACCCCCATGCGCTTGACAAGCTGCTCGTACAGTTGAAGAGCCTTTTCAATTTGCCTGCCACTTGGACACATACCAAGAGCGGTAAAGGATTCTGCAATGGATTGCATTAGCGCTGAGCCTAGCTGAGTGGTAATTTCAATTTCGGGAAATACATTTTGCAATAACATATCGAACAGGACCGTATCCGCTTGCGTCAGCTTTGACATTGTGTTGGCACGTAGGCAATGTACGACAATTTCCATTTCGTTGTTCGCGCTGGGTGATGAGTTGGATTGGGCATTAGAAAGTTCATTTCCACACGCTAACAAAATGGTTTTTAGTTCACGCAGGCCCCAGTCATATTGGCGTTGGGCGGATAGCATTTTCTTGCATAAGTCAAACAGTTCGACGATGCGGTCTCCGATTTCGTTGGCTGATTGAAACCCTTCGACAAAGAGCATGACACGTGATATCTCATTGGGCTCTGGTTGCTGCATCACGATCGGTCTGAAAAGGGCTTGAATGTTACCCGGCAGCTGCTGCCGACCACCATATTCCTCCCCCGCTGGATTAAGGGTGACAAAGATGCCACAATGTTGGTTAATTTTTATCTGAAATTTTATAAATTTGTTCAAATTGTAGTGCGTACTGGTATTCTATACTCACGATTTTATCAGAGATTTGAACTTGTTCTGCTTTATCCTTTAGTGCTATTTGAATTGGTTGAATCAGCATGGAGATTGCAGAGAGCGTGGCTTCCTCTAGCCGGTTAAATTCGTCAAAGCAACCCCACGCCCCGCAGCTAGCAAGACCAGTTAGAATCAGACCCATTGCTTCCGTGTCGATGTTCTAAATAAGAGAATTGTTACAAATATCGATCCGGCTATGTTAGTAGTCTTATATTTATGTGTCATTTAAAAAAAAAAACGGAACATATCTACCCCATCGATCTTTGATTACCGTTTCTATCTAGCCCTAATAGAAGTGTGATTTGTAATTAGCCCCTCAATCAGTGGAGGTTAACAACAGTTTCCGGCTACTATACGATGAGAGGTTCTCGTATATGGTGAATGAAGAAAGTAATATTTTTACCTCCGTTGACTTTTTTGGTCACAATAAATTTGGTTATTAAAGAAAATTTGTTAGACTAGCTATCCCGACGTTTACACAGGGGCTCCTGTCTCCGTCAAGGGAACTTAATATGTATGTACAAAAAATACATCTGTGACAGTAAATAAAAAAAGTAAAATAAATTGACTAAACATTTTAAAGCTGTTTGCACATAATAAGGTGGTTGGGTGTTGTAGAATTATGGCAAGCACAGCCATAACTGAGACTACACACCAATTGTGCTTATTTTACTTCCAAGTGGTAACCACCGTGCACTGGTCATGTCTATTCGGGCGTTAGTTGCCAAACTTATAAGCGCGAGTGTTGAACAAAAAGAAAGTAGGAACACCAATGCTCTGTCTATACGACTGGCTGATGAGTCTCAGAAGTTTTATGAGCCCCAGGAAGAGGACGCACGACCAATGAATTCACTAGACGATTCAACGGTGTCGTCAACAGTCAAGAAGGCAGATGCCCTTCATGAGCTACTTCGACTAATTTGGAGCTGAGGTCAGTAAGAAATTTTCAAGACTAGACAGGGGTTGAAAAAGAGATAATCACGGATGGGCCCGATATACGCCAACGGCAGCTCTCACATCCCCCGAGTGGGTTACTGGCACCGAAATATCCGGTCCGCTGTCCTAGGCTCAAAAAAAACGGCCTGGCCCTTTAAGTTTGATGTTGTGCCGCGCTAAATTACAATGTCAAAGTTGAACTCGGGGATTTAAATGCTAAAGGCGGTAATTTGGTTAGCCTTCCCGAGACGACAACAGATAACGACTACCAATTCATCGGTCTTGCAGCACCTCTTAATACGATGATAAGTGGCACTAGGTAACCAAGGCTCAGGATCCATACGATAAAAAGCCCGTGCTATGATGATGTATGCGTTTACCGTAAGAAGGTGACGGAAGATGCATATTTATCAACGCTGCAGTGCAAAACAATGGAAGCGAGGGAAGACTATCGAGCCAAGAGAAGGGAGAAGAAGAACATCCTGCGTAGAAAGAAGAGGGCGTACGCAGTTGCCCAGTCGAAACGACATACGGAGATTTGACAAGAAAACGAAACAACTGGCTTTAAGACCAGAATGTTGGACACCTATTAACCGAAACGCAGGGAATAGTAGATGTATTTAAGCAGTATTTCCAACAGCTGCTAAAGGGCATCATGTAGCGAGAGTGATAGGGTAAGAAGAGAACCCACGTCCTGTCGATGAAGAACAAATTTCATAACCCAGTATAGAAGAGGTAGGCTTAGCTTTCACGAAACTTAAGAACAAAAGCCGCAGGCTGTGAAGGCTTACCAGCGGAGCTTTTCAAATACGGAGGTGATGTTTTGGTTGGGCGCATGCACCAAATCATCAACCAAGAATGAGTGGAAGCAATCATGCCCGATGACTGGACTATCAGCATATGCCCCATCTACAAGAAAGGCGATCATATGTCTTGCAAGAACTCTCGTCTTGTTGCATACACCTGCTTAATGTCGCATATAAGATACTATCCAACGTACTGTGTGAACGTCTGAAGCCGTTCTGCAATCCACACGTATCAGTGTGGCTTCCCGCCAGGCAGATCGACAATAGACCACATTTTCATACTGATGCAAATCCTGGAAAATACCAACAACTTTCAAGTCGAGACCCACCATCTGTTCATCGACTTAAACGATGCATAGATAGAATTCATCGACAGGAGCTCTTTATGGCGATGGCCGAGTATGGGGTTCCGGCAAAACTGATACAGATGTGTATAGTGACACTTGAGACGACGCGGTGTAATGTGCGGCTTGGAGCAGCTCTTCCGAATTATTCCAAACTTGCACCGGATGTTGGCAAGGAGATGCGCTATTATGTGACTTCTTCAATATTGTTCCGGAGAAATACTGTGCGGAGCAGGTGTCAACATGGAAGGCACTATCTTCATATAGATCCTTCCAGCTACTGGGGTACGCGGACGAAATCGACATCATCGACCGTTCCCAGCCTGCCGTGTTAGAGGCGTTTACGGCGATTTAAGAACGGGCGAAATTGGTTGGTCTTAATGTTAGTGACAACAATACCAAGTACATGTTACCAACAAACAAACAAACATCTGTTCACCGCATAGGGCAAAACGTCACTGTTGATAGGAATAACTTGGAGGTAGCTTAGGAGTTCATCTACCGAGGAGGAAACATCAACTCCATGAATGACACCTAAGTGTAGATCCGAGAATCACCTAAGGACACCGCTACTTTTTCGGTTTGGCAAAACAAAAGGGTTCGTAGCTCCTCACTAGAAAGACAAAATGCATGCTCTATCGAAGTTTATAGCAGCACTAGTCCTGCTTTATGGTGCCAAGTGCTGGACAATAAGTAGGAAAGGGGAGCTTTTGAAATAAAAATACTGCGGCGGATATTTGGTCCTATATGCGAGGACAACCGCGAACTGTATGAGCTGTACAGTGATATGGATGTTGTTCAAAAAGCAAGATCTACGCCGGCTACATTAGCTTGACCACATTGATCCAAGAGCACTTGGTCTGGACAACTAGAAGCAGCGTTCCCGGTATCGCATTCTTTAAGAGTGCACAGTTAACATGTGGATATACAATACATGGCGACATATTTTACGTTTAAAGGAAAAAACATAGGGACGGGCTACAGTCCGCTTGGGCGAACTGTTGGATACCCTATTCTTATTCCTATCCCTCATAAGTGGGCGTGACAAAAGTCTAAGTATGGTTGAATTGTTAAGAACGCTCTACATATTTTGTTATATAACATTTAAAGGATTTTATCGAAAAAAACGCTCCCTAGCTCAAACTTGGGTGTTTCAATAAAATTGTTTTATTTAATTGTGGGCGTGTCAGTAGGCGGATTTAAAAAAAATTAACACATGAGCATAAAGGGCCCCTAGAGAGTATATATTATAAATTTCAGCTCCCTAGCTCAAATTTTGGTTTTTCAATAAAATTGTTTTATTTATTTGTGGGCGTGCCAGTGGGTGGATTTTTAAAATATTTACACATGAGCATAAAGGGCCCATAGAGAGTATATATTATAAATTTCAGCTCCCTAGCTCAAACTTTGGATTTTCAAAAAAATTGTTTTATTTATTTGTGGGCGTGTCAGTGGGCAGATTTTGAAATTTTTTTTATCCCAAACAGTTTTAGGAGTCATAGATCGTATATAAAAAATTTCAGCTTTCTAGCTCAAAATTCGATTTTTTCCAAAATTTTGTTTTTTTGAGTTTGTGGGCGTGTCTGTGGGCGGATTTCAAAAATTCGTTAACTTGATTATTTCGGGACCCTAGAGAGTTTTGCCGACGGACGGACATGGCTAGATCGACATTACTATCGATGCTGATCATAAATATAGTAACTTTTAGGGGTCTACGGGCAATATTAAGGTATGTTACAAACTATGCGTCAAAATTAATATACCCCTAGAATAGGGTATACAAATGAGAACAAATCAGGGAACATTTTAAGTAATACTACAAATACCATAAGTAATATGGACATTTTCATTAAAAAGAAAAGTTAAGTTACTTTAAACGGGAAAAACATCAATGAAGAGTACTAAGATAAGAAAAGACTACAGACAAAAACTCCTGTTCTTGACCTTAGTTCTTATACTCGTATTAAGGAGAAGTTGATTAAAAAGGCGAATGGCATGAATGAAAAATTGCCCTCTACAGACACTTCAAGCACCTTTCGAGAGTGAAATTGCGAGAGGTAAACTCTTTGGATAAACCCTCATTAGACCCTTGAAGAGCCTTATAAGAACGAAAATGTTTATTGGGCTACCTAATCAACAGTTAATTGAAATAGGTAAGTTACCTGTCTGTTCAATTAGATCGTCACATGAGCATTATACAGAGCAATCATGATTCTACAAAAGTAGGCGTTCTTAATCTTGAATTAATATTAATTCGAAAATATCCAATGGATAGGAACGATTTTTTTTCTTTATGTGATTTATGGTCTTTTAACGACACCGACATCTGTGATCTGCTGTCGTGTCAACTCACGGATTCGCAGGCAAGATGATAAATGTGTTGATAGGTTCATCCGCGTGTAAGAATTGTCTATATGTTATTCTCCTCTTCGTCAAATTTTACGGCAAGCGCTGATTGTCGGGGAGCGATGTTTAGCCCGTTCTTGTACGGGGGGATATAAAAATATATTATCATATATAAGCAAGCCTGTGAAAGGAGACCCTCTAAACTGCGCCAATTATAGAAGCATCTGTCTCCTGAATACTGCCTAAAAGATCATGTCTGCTGTACTGTGTGAACGCCTGAAACCATTCGTTAACGACATGATTGGTCCCTACCAGTGCGGTTTTAGGTCCGGTAAGTCCACCGCCGATCAGATATTCACACTATGGCAGATCCTGGAGAAAACCCAAGAAGTCCAAATCGGTACCCACCATCTTTTTATCGATTTTAAGGCCGCATATGATAGCATCTATAGAGACGAGCTATACAGAGCCATGTCTAGCTTTGGCATCAGTGCCAAACTTGTCAGATTGTGCAAAATGACGATGGAGAAGGCCCGCTGCTCCATAAAGGTCGGAAACAATCTCACCGAGACCTTTGATTTCAAAAAAGGATTTAGACAAGGTAGTGCGCTGTCATGTGAATTCTTCAACATCATAGAGGCACAATTTTTCAAAAGTCTGTGTAACTACTTGCATATGCTGACGACATTAACATAATTGGAAGAACACAGCGAGCTGTCACTGGTGCGTTTGCAAGTATTACCACCGAAGCGGCAAAAATGGGTTTAGTGGTGAATGAGGGCAAACCAAAATATATGCTGTCAACAAGAAGGGACACACAACAACATCGAATCGGACAGAACGTCACGATAGACAGTCATCATTTTGAGGTAGTTAGCGACTTTGTCTACCTCGGCTATATGACACCACAGCTGAAATCAAACGAAGAATAACATTTGCCAACCGCTGTTTCTTTGGCCTAAGACGGCTATTGATTAGTAAGGCCTTGTCAAGAAAAACTAAGGAGACTCTATATAAGACCCTCATCATCGCAGTCCTGCTCTACGGCGCAGAAGCGTGGACATTAGCAAAAGCGGATGAAGATCTTCTTGGTCGTTTCGAACGCGAAATTCTTCGAGTGATTTTGGGTCCCGTCCCGAGGAGATTTAACAGCGAACTTTACGAGCTGCACAGCGACATCGACCTGGTCAAAAACTAAGATGGCTGGGACATGTAGAGCAAATGGACACCAACGCTCCGGCCCGAAGAATCTTCGATTCCAACCCGGAGGGACAACGCAGTAGAAGAAGACCTCGCCTTAGGTGGCGGGAGCAAGTGGAAGGGGATCTCAAACAACTTGGAATGCGTAACTGGAGGCAGTTAGCCAAAGATCGTGCTAACTGGAGAGGCGTATTGGTTGAGGCCCAGGTCCACACCGGACTGCAGCGCCACCTAAGTAAGGAAGTAAGTAAGTAAGCCTGTGTCCCTAGGATTAACATCCTAAAACTCTTTAATTCAAGCTTTCGAAATTTCAAAAGAAAGTCTTATCGATTTAAAAAGATGCCCTTATCAACGTATTCTTCAAATTTTTAAACAAATTTTCTTCATAATTTTTTTAAGAAATTGAAAATATCATAAAATGTGTGGCCTTTATGTAATCGTAATTCACAGCACCAGCCAGCTGAATAAGGTCATTTTATCGGTTTTATGTAATATTTTTTCACTCTTCCATTTAAATAACTAGCTTACTGATACTTGATACAACTAAACAAGATTGCGCAATGCGTATGGTGCTCCGAGCCGATGACGTCAAAAACGCGTCACAACGCAACAAAAGTTAAAACAACTTCGTGTGTCTTTTTGAGTTCACAGCGGAGCCTGAGTTGTCGAAAATTGGTCGTGCTTCTTTTTAAGCTCTGATTTTCGAGAAGCTTCTCATGACAATTGATACTCTTGGTTGTTTGTCAGACATTCGCAAGATGTGGGCAGTGGAAAAAAAACTCTAGATGTTACTTACTTGAATACGATTTAAATGATATCATTTTATGTAAATAAACTATTAAGTGAGAGTGAAAATGAATTTGATAAGTAAAAAAAAAATAACGAAAGTACATTTTTCTTTCGTTCATATTTTTTAAATTTTACCAGTATCTAGATACACGAACGGGTTTGTGTAGTTTCACAAGAAAGTTTATATAAATTTGAGTTTGCATATTAGCATGCGTATGCAAAATATGAAAATCCTTAAAACGAACGTCACATTTCACATCACTTGATAATCAGTCAATTCAAACATTTAGTATTAAAAAGGGTAAACAAATTCTTACAAGTAAACTTAAAAAAATGTAGATAGGTATTGCAGACTGGGTCGAAATTCGTTACGTTTCTATATAAAGTATTCAGGATTTATATACATTATATTCACCTTTTAACTGTTTATAAAACATTAAAGATTAAAAGGTGAGACTGTGCAACTGCAACTGTAGATGCATAGCAACGAATTTGAATTGAATAACTCACATACTCTCATAAATTTGGAAAAATGTACGAGGTCATTCGTCGGACCGTACATGCACAGTATTTGAACATCAGAATGAAATAATAGTCAGTTTTAAAAATAAGCAAAAATAATGTATGTTGCCAGATTTAAAAACAAATTTCAAAAATAAAAACAAATGAAAACATAGGGGCGGGCTACAGTCCGCTTGGGCGAACTGTTGGATACCCTATTCTTATTCCTATATATCATAAGTGGGCGTGGCAAAAATTTAAAGGATTTTATCGAAAAAACTAAGCTTTTGTAAATAAAAACGCTCCCTGGCTCAAACTTTGGTTTTTCAATAAAATTGTTTTATTTAATTGTGGGCGTGTCAGTAGGCGGATTTAAAAAAAATTTAAGTATGAGCATAAAGGGCACCTAGAGAGTATATACTATAAATTTCAGCTCCCTAGCTCAAACTTTGGACTTTCAAAAATAAAAAAAAAATAATTGTGGGCGTGTCAGTAGGCGGATTTTGAAAATATTTACACATGAGCATAAAGGGCCCCTAGAGAGTATATATTAAAAATTTCAGCTCCCTAGCTCAAATTTTGGTTTTTCAAAAAAAATATTTTATTTAATTGTGGGCGTGTCAGTGGGCGGATTTTGAAAATTTAATGTCCCAAGCAGTTTTATGGGCCATAGATCATATATAAAAAATTTCAGCTTTCTAGCTCCAAATTCAATTTTTCCCAAAATTTGTTTTATTTAATTGTGGGCGTGTCAGTGGGCGGATTTTGAAAATTTTATGTCCCAATCAGTTTTATGGGCCATAGATCATATATAAAAAATTTCAGCTCTCTAGCTCAAAATTCGATTTTTTCCAAAATTTTGTTTTTTTGAGTTTGTGGGCGTGTCTGTGGGCGGATTTCAAAAATTCTTAAACTTGATTATTTCGGGACCCTAGAGAGTATATGGTTAAAATTTCAGCTCTCTAGGTCCAGTTTAAAGGCCTAATTTTTGCCGACGGACGGACGGACGGACGGACGGACGGACATGGCTAGATCGACATTACTATCGATGCTGATCATAAATATAGTAACTTTTAGGGGTCTACGGGCAATATTAAGGTATGTTACAAACTATGCGTCAAAATTAATATACCCCTAGAATAGGGTATAAAAAGGGAGAATTTGTAGAATTTTCATTGAAAATTATAAAATATAGGTAGGTACCTATAGCATTGAATCAAAAAAAAGAAAGAAAGTATATTGTATCAAATTAGTGCACGGAAACAAAAATGTATCTAATGATATAATTGTGTCTTTGTTGCAACGCTAAACAGAGTGCGCTCTATGAGCTTAAAATAAATTGACTGAGCAGTCTGAAAAAAAAACTGAACACTGCCAGCGAGAGGAGCGAAAATAAAAGAAAGCGTAGAAAGCAATACAATTTAATAAAATCGTTTGTATTTAAATAAAATTTTAAAAATGATGCTTAATCTGCCCTGGACTATTCTACGGAGAATCTCCATGAAGAGGCAAAAATTGAAAAAGTTGAAATTCGAATCTTAAAATTATATAATCGATATAAAGTTTTGTGCAGTTGCTGAAATAATAACTTAATTTTAAATTTAACAACTAAAGTTGTTGTGTTATATACATTACTGTGATATACATATTATTTTGATGTTCATAGATTTTATTTGTTAATTGTTAATTTACTTGTTTATTTTATTTATTTATCTTCTTTTTTATTTATTTATTTATTTATTTATTTACTTATTTATTTATTTATTTATTTATTCTTTTTTTATTTATGTACTTTTTTATGTAATTATTTATTTATTTATTTATTTAGTTATTTATTTATCTTCTTATTTATTTATTTATTTGCGTTAGTTTTTATTTAATCGATTTTGTAAACGACATCTTTATTTGTGAGGTTTTTTCATTTAGCTTTTTCTTCTAAAAGAAATTTTGAATCTGTGATAATATTATTGTATAAATGTTATAAGTTTTTCAGTAGTAAGGTAGAAAATACCATTTCTCTGTAAATTGTGCAATCTAGAAATTAGAAAAAAAAAATTTATATAAATTCAGCTACAATAAAATACTGGAAAAAATCGTATTTAAAAAAATAAACGTGAATTCATCTTAATGTACCTTAATTTTGTATAATAAAATTGAATTCCAATCAAATGATATTGGAGCGCTCAAGTGTATTTCATAAACAAATCAGAACACTCTGAGCACGCTATGTACAGAGCATGCTCTACTTGCTCACGCTCTGTTCAGTGCTCTGAGCACAACTTTAAAAGAAAAACGCCTTATGTGTTTGGCTTGTTGCTTTAGGCCGATGATAGCCTTGATGCAACAAAACATGATGTGAAACTCTCTATTGTGGCCTCCACAAACGTCTGACTTTCATACACACAACATTGACTTTCATATAAAACAGACATTTTAGCTCAAAAACGTCTTACTAACACTGTGTATCATTGGTTATTGTAGTATTAAAATGTTTATCTATGATTTAAGGCTAAACACAATAAATAGTATTTAAATCGGTTAGATCTTCCTTACCTCATCACAATTAAACACCAGCACCAGACGTCCCATTTTAGCACCTAACGCCTTCACACATTCAGTTTTTCCGGTTCCCGCAGGGCCGAATGGATTACCACCCAATCCCATATGCATGGCCTGTGTCAGTATCAAATAGCATTTGTGTGTCAATGTCGTGCTAACCAACTGGTTTGGATTTCCCAGGAACTCGTAGGAATATTCAAATTCGGCGTACACCATCTTCACCGTCACTCTCGAATCCTGACCCAGATAAAACTTCATTTGTTGCAACCAGTGCCAATCCGCCACATTCGTGACATTGTTTTGCAAAAGCTCCTCCACAATGGTGATATAGTGAACCAAATCAAACAAAAGCGCTCTCAGTTTAATCTGAAGCAATACATCTTCACTCTGAATTTTCATTTTTGTGAATTTTGTAATTTGCTCGTTCAACGATTGTAACAATTTTTGCAGCGACATTGATCCAATCGCCCTCTCGGCCTGAGTGGTAAAGCTTACAGCTTTTGCCGTACTCAATACCTGAATCGGATACTTTTCGACAACTTGCTGATGGAAATTATCCACTTTTGAGTAACATTCTACTGTTTGTTCTTTGAGCGTGTCCTGGATCGATGTGACAAGCATATTTAACCAACTCTGGTTGAGGGACAGAGAAATATGTCAAAGCAACTTCCGTTAATGAATACATTGGGCAGTGGAATGCTTACCTCTATGGGTCCTTTCATTGGCACCGGTTGCCTTAGAGTCAGTATATCGCCTTCGGCACTGTGCACAGATGTAATGGTATTAACATCATTTGCCATGGCTATGCTAAGGCTATGGCATCCGGGGAAGAGCTTTTTGATGTGCTTCTGAATGATTTCTTCCTTTGAGGCTTGGCCAAGAATTTCCAATAAGTCATCGTCGCCGAGAAAGTAGAATCTTGGGAAGGAATTTCTTTTATCCTGCAAAAATGAGTCAAAGGAGAATTTAACGAATGGCTTCAGCGATAACAACGGTTATAATAAAAATAATTTACGTACCATGATGTAAGATAAGAGATTGTTCTGACAGCGAGACAATTGATTCTCCAGGGAATTGACGATAGTGTTGATGTTATTGATTTTTATGATCGAGATGACTCTAGGGTCCGATTGGATTTCTCGCATTACATAGCGAAAGTCCTTGTCGATGCGTTTGAATAGGGCTTCTTCATTTTTGAGTGTTCCCGCTCCAAAAACTGGTTCCAGATACACCCATCTGCGTGGGAGGGAATGTTTTATGTGTTTGGATAATTAAAGGGAAGGAATAAATTATATATTTAGCTTAAATTGGTAGTAACGTTTATTTAAATTTCCTTTAGACTAGTAGGGAATTTACCCATTTATAAGTAGGCAATCCCTACTATCCACTGACAACAAAATTATCTTACACAAAGTAATCTTCCAAGCAATCTTGCTATACGGGTGTCAGGTGTGGGGCGACTCTGCAAGATGTCATATAAAAAAAATTGGAAGTGTCCCAAAACAAATTGTTGAAAATGATGCTAAACTTACCTTGGCACCACTCAACCCTTGATATTCATGAAAGAGCGAATGTTGAATTGATTGCTAATAGAATCGATAGACTAAATATAGCGTTCAAAACTAGATGCAGCCGTGCTGACAATCCCCTCGTAAATAATTTGAATACTTTAAGTTGAGCACTTTGTCGCTCCAATGTACTTATTTTTCGCTTGTTATAGTAAGTAAGTAAGTAAGTAAGTAAGAAATTCATTTGTTTAACATTTTCTTATTACATATGTTACAAGTTAGAATGAATTTTAAAGCTATGGCTTAGCCGTCAGCTTGGTTAGCAAAATGCTTATACGTGTACCTACATTTGTAACTTTAACAATATAGTTATTTTTTTAATAAACTTAATCAATCATAACACTCTGTTATTAATAGTGACCTGTATTTGTAGATGGATTTAATATAATAAAATAACTTTTTCCAATCACACTCGTTCAGAATTTGTATTGTCTCCTGCATGGTAAGGAATTTTTTTCCGAAGTAAGCTAGTCTCTGTGGTTTGTAGATTGGACAAACACTAATAATGTGAAAGCAGTCTTCTTTCGCTTTTAAGTTGCAAATATTACAAAACTGGTTGAAGCTTCCATTATATGGGCTGCCATTTAAACCAATCAACTCACATCTTGTTTTGAAAATAAGAGATACGAGTATTTCACTATAGTTGAGTGAGTCATTGAAATAGTTCTTATCCTTTAGATTGAAGTTCAAGTGAGAATACAATACTCTGCTATCTGATTCACGAGCTTTCTCTATAAATCGCACACGAATAGCATCTTCATTTTTATTTATTATTCGATAAAGTTGGTTCTTTAAGTTGTCCAGTTTGTTTAGATCGAATGAAATAGTTTCTCCACACGCGTTTCCAATTCTTAACCATCTTGACGCCCACCAGTCCTTGTTTCTTAATTCATAAGATAGCATTTTTTTGGTTATTCGGGAGTCTGGATACGAACCTATTTTAATGATGTAATCCGCTTGCGATTTGAGAGTGCTTGTAAAAAGCATTGGACGACCCGTTTCCAAATAGATTGTGTAGTTCGGCGATTTCATTGGTAAGTTGAATAATTTTTTCAAGAAGTTCCTGTGGAATTTCTCGATTACTTCGTACTCGTGACGATCCCCAAACTTGAGAGGCGTAACAAAGAGTTGATTTAACAACTGAATCAAATATTCTGTATTTCGTTGAAATGAGAATCCGCTTGTTTGCAAAAACATTTTTCCATGATAGATTCACTAAGCTTTGGGAAGACTTGACTTTATCCGTTAGATGTTTACCAAATTCTAGGGTTGGATTCAGTTTCACTCCTAAATATTTGAGTTCCTTCATAATCTCTAATCGGCTTCCATTATAAAACCATCTATTTCCACTTTGCACTCGAGGTGAACGGGAAAAGACCATAATTTTAGATTTTTCGGTGTTGATGGTTAGTCCCTATTTTTTTGCAGTAGCTGACTAGACGATTTATCATCAATTGGAGGTTTTCAGGAGATTCAGAGAGTAGAACAAGATCATCGGCATATAACAAGACATTGACCACTGTATTAGCAATTCGTATTCCACCAGGCAAATCTTTTTCTATGTCGTTTATAAATAGAGAAAACAATAAGGCACTAAGAGGACATCCTTGCTTTACACCAGTCTGTGTTTTAAACCATTCTGAGAAATCCTTTCCATCCCAGACTGCTGCACTTGTTTCGGCATACATTTTTTTAATGGTCTTAAGAAATTTTGTAGAGATACCCAACTGAGACAGTTTATAGAAGAGTGCGCTTCGGCTAACAAGATCAAAAGCTGCCTTGAAATCTACAAAAAAAGCTATACATTTTCTTGTTTCTGGCTTGAAAGGCTCTTATAATCGCAGATAATGTGAATATTTGGTCAACGGTTGAAAAGTTTTTTCTGAATCCAGCGTCTGATAGAGCGTCTGTCAGAATATTTTTTTCATCTACCCATTTTTCTAATCGTCCTACAAGTATGCCACCAAATATCTTGGCTGACACATTCATGAATGAGATTCCCCTGTAGTTTTCTACGTTTTCTAGTGAACCTTTTTTGTGGATGGGGAATATTACGGACTTCTTAAACGATGAAGGGATGTCTGCGCTCAAGAACACACTGTTGAAGAGAACTTTCAAATAGTTGATTAGGGTTGGACTAGTAGTTTTGTAGAATTCGTATGGAATCCCATCTTCGCCTGGCGCCTTTCCATTTTTGGATTTCATGATAACAGCATTAATTTCGTCAGTTGTTACCTCACCATCTAGGGAATCGTCGAAAATGAGGGGGTCCGCATACGAGAAAGAAAGGTTTGAGTTATCCAGTAGAAGATGTTTAAAATATATGGATAGATCATCAGCAGATACTCCTGTACCTATTTGATAAACTGTACCATTAATCTCCCTTGCTATTCTCCAGAAGTCCTTCGAAGACTTGGTTTGACTAAGTAAGAGAGCTTGCTGATTATCGAAGTCAGTTTTCTTAGCTAGGCATAGATTTTTGTAGTGGGTATTCACTTGGTTATACCACTTTTTAACATCAGGGTCATTACAAGTTCTCCAGACACGCAAAAGGGTAAATGATTTCTTCCTAGCATTTATGCATTCTCTATCAAACCATTTTTGTTTAAATGGTGACCTTATATTTGAAATGTTGTATGATGCAGCACTTCTTATATAACAAGTTATTTGGTTTGCGAGTGTTTCTGTTTCTTCAGGTACGAATTATTTGCTGAGAGCAAGCTGTCTAATAACCTGTGGTAGATATTTGTTTTTTCGGATTTCCATTTAAGTCTTGGTAGCAGGGGCAGGTTTTTGTGATAAGAGGGTGTTTTACCATCAACTTCAACCACGATTGGCATGTGATCCGAAAAAGTTTTGTATTGTACCTCAAATTTTTAAATTTTCCCAGTCCAGTCGTTGTTAACAGCCCAAAAATTAATAACTGAATTGCCTTGCCCTCCGACAAATGTGTAATGTCCTTCTCTATCACCTTCGGTACAGCCGTTTAACACAATAAGATCATACATTTGGAGCAGCTCTAGTACATCTGTTCCATTTTTATTGCAGACTATGTCTTTAGATACCCTATTGGTACAGCATATACTAGGGTTTGTTACAGTTTGCACTATAGTGGTTTGTGAGTTACTTATTCTCGAATTCCAATCTCCAATCAGCATAACGCTTTTGCTAGCTAAACATGACATTGTATTACACAGCCTCTCAAAGTCGTGAGTCCATTTGTTGCAGTTTATATATGATGGAACGATATTATGTATTATTATTTTGTGTTACACATTTTACTACGATAGTTCCTTCAAATTCATCAAAATCGTAAGTTTTTAAATGTGATTTTTTTATCCCGTACAGGCTTCCTCCACTTGCACGCCCCTTTATGTAGGTTTTACTTGCTTCGCTCCAAATTAACTTAAAGCCATGGAAATATTTATTAAAATTACTTAAATTATCACTTGTTAAATGTGTTTCAAATAAAAAGAAAATTTCAAAGTTCTTAACATAGTTAAAAAAATCTACAAATAATAATTTATTACTTATATTGTTATATTATGTTATGTTAGGTGTTATTTACATGTTAAATTATTTACTTATTGTCTATTACATAACTTACTGGTTTATATACGTACATACATTTTTTTTCCTTTTACCCAAAGTAAATAAATAACTTTGTTTGTAATTATTTATTCCTCTTCACTCTATCGTAAGGTCATACAATCTAGTCATTTATTTGTAAGAGTTTAAATTTAAGTAATATCCTTTTTTTTACTTATTTATTTATTTATTTATTATTTATAATTTATTATTACTTATTTACTTACTTGTTTATTTATTTATTTATCTATGTATATTTATTTATTTATTGTATGTAGCTATACATAATAGTTTTCTTCTTTTTTTTCTCAATTATATTGAAGGTTTTTGTTCGTATTTTCCTTCAAATGTATATTTCTCTGAAAAAATTGATTCACAAAAATTTAAATAATGTTCCAGAAGAAAGACACAAGTATCAAATCTCTGTAAAATGTGCGGTAACAAATATAATGTAAATAATTCAAACGAAATAAATGTGTCTATCTATCTATCTAGTAGGGAATTTAAACTTGACACTTATTTTGTTATTGGTACCGGAGGAATTTAATATGGCACTGGGCTCACCTTTTAATCGAGTGAACGCCGCGATGTATATACCACAAGTATAATATCAATCCGGAGACGAGCACAGTACAGAGAACACGATAATAGTAATTGGTTACTGTTCTATGAAGAAGAAGGGCTATTCACTCCTCTTACCTTTATAAATCATCAAGAACAGAGGGCATATAAAGCTTATGATGCTACTAAAATGTGGAGCACATTATGTCTTCAAAATTGAAAAAACATATATTCTAAGGAGCTCAAAGTGGGGTTATGTACCATAATGATGGCGAGAAACTAGCGTGGTTTTCATACCTTAGGGCCAGCATTCCCAAAGTATGTTCCGCGGAGCACCAAGGATATCCAAGTGCTCCGCGGAAAAATAACAAAATTCCATTACACTAGTGACTAGTTAATTTTGTGCTTCTGAACTTGTCATTTTGATCGCAGCAATCGAATTTGAAATGCTCATTTAATAGAAATCAATACATACAAACAAATTAAAAAATAACTCGTGTAAAAAGATGTGGTATGGGATGTAATATCAACATTATGGGAATCCCCGACAAATGAAAATTATGAAAGAGACGTTTCCAGAGACAACCATATCCGCTAACGCTAATTGAAATTCGTACTGGGATGACGTTTCTGTGGTTAGCGGAAATATTTCTGCTAACAAGAAAGACTTCATCCCAATACAAATTGAATCACTTATTTTCAAAACGTGACATGTCCACATTTTTCCAAAAATCGTTTTATATTTTTTTCCTGCAAAGCAGGGATATCTGCATTGCCACATGAAATATGATATGTCCAACTATAAGGTGGCGCAAAAGTAATCCTCCTATCAGAAAATGCTATAAATTTTGCGATTGGCCCCTAATGTCAGTTCTGTTTTGACATTTGTGTAGTAAACACATGCGAAATACACGTTAATAAACAATGTTACGCTACACTGCTCCAGAACGCGGAATATTGGTGACTATTTATTTGAGCAATAATCGGTCGGTGACTTTGGCACGACGTGAATTTCGTCGCAGATTTCCTACCCGTCCAACGCCTACTGGTGAAACACTACGACGTTTAGCCGCTCGCCTAGAAGAGACTGGCACAACACGAGATGCTGCCAGGCGTGACAGACCCCGGAGTAGCCGTTCTGCAGAGAATATTGCTACTGTAGCCGAAGATGTCATGGAAGCGCCGTCGACATCGACCAGACGACGTGCCACGCAAATGGGTATCAGTCGACGGTCTTTACAGCGAATTTTGGTACAAAATTTGAAGATGTTTCCGTACAAAGTTCAGACGGTGCATCAGCTGTTAGCTGCTGACCGCCAATCGCGTCTAACATACGCTCAAGCCATCCTTAATCACCACCAAGAGGAAGATGATTTTTCATCAAAAATAATCATGAGTGATGAGGCTAAGATTTCCATCTTAGCGGGTACGTAAATAAGCAAAATTTACGCTTCTGGGGCACTGAAATTCCGCGTGTAACCCACGAAGAGCCATTACACCCGCTCAAAGTCACTGTATGGTGTGCTGTTTTCGCTGGAGGAGTCATCGGCCTTATTTTCTTCGAAGACGTCGCGGGCCAAACGGTTACTGTGAATGGTGAGCGCTACAGAGCAATGATCAACGAGTTCTTTTTGCCGCAACTTGATGAATTGGGATTGGAAAACATGTGGTTCCAACAGGACGGTGCAACGGCACACACTGCACGTGCCACAACCGATATGCTGAAGGATGCATTTCCCGGGCACCTAATCTCCCGTTTTGGCGATTTGCACTGGCCAGCAAGATCGCCTGATTTGACCGCTCCAGACTTCTTTTTGTGGGGCTTTTTGAAGTCGCGGGTTTATGTCAACAAGCCTCAGACTCTTGCAGCTCTTAAAGATAATATGCGTCAACAATGTGAGGACCTATCGCCGGAAGTTTTGGCCAAAGTGATGGAAAATGCCATAAAAAGGGCTAAAATGACAATCAACTGTGGCGGCGGCCATTTACATGACATCATATTCTCGACTTGATGTAAAAAAAATTAAAAGACCAAATAAAAATAATCCACAAGAAGAATCAAAGTTTTTCATTTTTTTTTTAAATTACAGCCAAAAAACATCGGAAGGTTATTTTTGCGCCACCTTGTATAATACTTAATTTTTAATTGCTTTTTTTCTTCTGTTGATGATAGTTAAAACTTAAAGGCATTTAAAAATTAAGCTTTTATTTTAGTTTATTTTCAAAACGTGAAATGTCCAAAACAGTTATTTATTTTTTTCCTTTTATATATGTGTCCTAAAAAAAACGTTATAAGTGAAAGCTAGTGCACTTACTCAAACCGTACGATATCATATTTTTGTTATGATTTATTTTCCACGGAAACAGAAAATAATCAGTTTTTTTCGTCTCCTGAACAATTTTTAAATGTGGACATGTCACGTTTTGAAAATAAGTGATTCAATTTCAATTAGCGTTTGAACTTACAAAATCTAAAACAATTATGTATTACTATACTAACCACTCAAAGACAGTGAACGAAAACGCGTTGATGGCGTCCTACTTAGTGAGTTTCCGAGTTGCGCAAACTGGCGAAGCCCATACAATCGTTGAAAACTTAATCAAGCCATGCGTTAAGGACATTGTTGAGTGTATGTTGGGTGAAAAGGCCAACAAATTAGTTGACACTGTTTCTTTGTAAAATAACACAATATCACGAAGAATCGGAGACTTAGCAGAGAATGTCAAAGCTACTTAACTTTCGCGAGTAAAAGTCATAAAATTTGCGCTGCAAATGGATGAATCAACGGATGTTTCAGGGTTGGCCATTTAATATAATAATAGTATTTGTGCGCTACAAAACCTACAGTCCTTTCAAGATGATCTACAACAACGTATCAAAGTATTGTGCGATGAAATAGGTAGTCTACATACGTCTTTACTTCTTCAAGCAGAAGTAAGTTGACTTTCTCGCGGCAAAACACTGACGCGGCTTTTCGAAATGAGGGCTGAAGTCAGAACCTTCCTAATTAACGACAACTTTGATTTGGGCGACAGATTGTGTAATGAGCGTTGGCTCTTGAAATTATTGTATCAATCCGATATTTTTAAAAAAATAAATGATTTGAGTGTATCACAAGGAAAGACAATAACGGCATCGAATGCCATTGCTAAAGTAGAAGCATTTAAAAAAAAAACAAGTTTTGGGCGAAATCTATAATCGAAACCTAGACAGCTTCCCAATGGTCAGCGAATGTAAAGAGGAAATAGATTAGGGTATTCCTGACGACATTTGAAATGAGTTTATGTTCACCTGCTAACTTTGCTCGAAAGCTTCCACAGTTATTTTCCGGAAGAATACCACTCATTATATTAAAGAAAATGTTTGGGTTGCAGACCCATACTCTGCCGCGTTGGAAAAGCCAGCTTCTCTGACATCGTTGCAGTTTGAGTGCTTGATTGATTTAACATCAGATTCTTCTATAAAGGCAATTTTTGAAACGAAGAAGTCTTTATCAAAATTCTGGTGTATGTTGGTGGACGAATTCAAAATTTTGCCAGATAAAGCCAAAATAATTCTTCTGCCGTTTGCAACAATGTACATGTGCGAATCAGGATTCTCCGCCTACGTTGGAACCAAAACAAAATATAGATCCCGTCTCGATGCAGAGTCAGATATTCGGTTGCAGTTGTCCCAAATTCTACCAGATATACCAGCATTATGCAAAACCAAACAGGCACATTATTCTCACTAAAAGAAACTTTCTGAGCTTTTTATTGATATACCATTATGTATATATAATTTTATAATATTATTGAATTATTTATGTTCTTAAAGTAACATTGTTCTTGTTTTTTCGTTGAAGTTACTTGTTTTACTTGAATTTAATAAAATATAAAAAAAAACAGTTAATGCATTTTCTACACATACATAACTGCGAAAAATAGTATAAGTGCAACGAAGTGCTCCGCCTAAAAAGTGCTCCGCGACTAAAAAAAGATAGGGAACCACCTGCTGCCTTAGGGTATGACCACGCTGCACCAACTTCTTTTTTCTCGTTTACTAGCCTTTACGCGGAATTAAAAATAAAACATGCGATCACTGAGCGCTTCCAAATAATGAACCCGTTTTCTGCTTCAACAAGTTTTAGCCATCTTTTAAGTTTTCTTAAAAGGTTTTAGTGTTTTGTTATCATTCAATAAATATACTTCCTTTTGGCGATACCGGCGCGATGTTTACTATGACCATCACCTTCTGGAATCACGCTTGCTGTGATTTCCGTCGTGATTCATCCCAGAAATCTGGTAAGCAAAAAAGCAAGAAGCTGATTCACCGTGGACGTACCCAACGGATGGAAAACTTTAGTACCGCAAATATCTTAAGGCCTGTTAACCTAACGTTATTTCTTTAAAAGGCTTTTCGATATTTACATATGGAGTAAACATTTCTATAAAGAGCAAGCAAATTTTGGGATTCTCTTCCGAAAGACATCCTTTCAAAAAAATCAATTTTCAATAATTTAAGAGTATACACGCAGTTTTATCACAAAGGACCGTATACGGATCTAAGTTGATTTTTACCGACTGCTACTTCAACCTTTATTTGATAGTAGAAGCAACACTGATTTGAAAGCATTACGGTGTGCGTGTTTATCACTACGATTTTATTGTGGCTTTCCTCAGGGAAGAATTATAGAAAAACATATCCGCTATCCATATTCCTATCACCCAAAGCAAATGTGGCATTGGGTTGATAGTCCTTGTCCATTATGGAACTTAAAAACTTTGTTTGCGACTTTTTAACAAATTCATTGTCTACATATTTTGCTTTTACTCTTATTTTCGTTTCTTAAGCTGTTATTCGAAACGCCCCCAAAAAGTAGAAATGGCAAAAAACATTGTACAGTCCCTGGCCAAATTATTAGACGCAATGTAGTTCTTTAATATTTGTATGTGTTGCACGAGTTTATATTCAATATTGTTATATTTAACGTTCATATAATGTGTTTTTATTTAGGAGATTTTGTATATGATTCCATTTTGTATTTATTTTCAACATATTGCACTACAGTGTTAACCAATTGATACGCGAAAGTAAACAATTACAAACAAAGTACATACAACTTTGCAGTGCGTCTAATAAATTGGCCAGGGACAGTATAAGCGACTTGTTAAGAAGAATATTGTGTAGGTACGTAGATTGTAATTTCTGTTTTAACGTTTTTAAGGTGTGGCAAACAATTTTGTATTGGCGAATTGTTAAGAAAGACTTTTTCTAAATACTTTGTCAAAAACACTATCGACTTTTTTCGATAAATTGTTTTTTTTTTTTTAAATGGTGGGGGATTTTAAATTGCTTTACACCGATGAGTTTGCGCCCATAGTATAATGTTGAAAATTTCAGCTTCCTTGCTCGAATTTTAAGGCCTTAAAATTGGTGACGGGCGGATGGACATAGCAAAATCGACATAACTTTTCATGCTGATCACAAATATAGTAACTACGATCAATATAAAGGCATGTTACAAATTATGTGTCAAAACTATACATACCTAGTACCCTTAAGATAAGGTATAATATAATTGTCGCAGCATACGTACACCAAAGGCAAAAATGAAGAAACAGCGGGTAGGCTTTACAGTTACTGCTCATGTGTTAAGATTTTTAAAATCCGCCCACTGACACACACACAGTTAAAAAAACAGTTTGTATCGGAAAGTCAAAGCTTGAGCTAGGAAGCTGTAAGTTATAATAATATATACTCCCTAGGGGCCTTTAATGCTCAGGTTTGAAGTTTTCTTCCATCCCCACTTTTATAAGGTATTTTTTAGAAAACAAAATATGTTGATCGTTCTTAATGGCCATTTTATATTAATAGGAATAGGGTCAGACAGCTAGCCCAGCGGACTGTAGCCTTTCCCTATATTTTATTTGCACTTTAAATGACGATTTTTCAGCAAAATGACTGTTTAACACAAACCGGTTTGTTATAATTTTCGGACGACATTTCTGCTGCTAAATGCAACAAAAATTGTAATCATATCTAAATTGGAATGGAGCTTATTAGCTGAGACTCATTTTCAGCAATCAAAAATCATTGGGCTTTGAAGAAATGTCAGCTTCAAAATGGGAATACTTTTTAGTTGGACTGTATAGATAATTTAAGTATCAGAGAATTGTTCAGAAGGATCTTCATATTTTGTAATACAACATTTAAAGAATTTTATTGAAAACACAAAGATTTTGTAAAAAACGCACCCTAAAAGTGGACATGTCAAAAAAAATTTATATAAAGAAATTGTTCAAAACGAATTTAACAGTAGGCGAACTTTAAAATATTTACTCATAAGCATTAAGGGCACCCATAGAGTATACATATATATTCCAAATTTCGGCTTCCTAGCTCAAATTTTGATTTTGCGAAAAGACGGTTTTTTTGAATTCTTGTCGCATTTTAAAAATCTTTTAACATGAGCATAAAGGGCACCTAGAGAGTATATGTTATATTCAGCTTCCTAGCTCAATTTTTTACTCTTCGACTTGTTTTATTAAATTGTGGGCGTGTCAGTGGGCAGATTTTAAAAGTTTAACACCCAAGCATTTTGGACCCATAAATACCATATGTTTTCTAGCTCAAAATTCAATTTTTTCGATAAATTTGTTTTTTTTTGATAGATCTTAAAAAATTTTAAACTTGATTATTTTGGACCGCTAGGGAGCATAATGGTTAAAATTTCAGCTTTCTATCTCCAGTTTAAAGGTATAATTTTTCTATAGGGACGACGGATATGGAATATAGTAACTTTTAGGGCCTGCGGGCAATATTAAGGTAAGTTACAAACCTCGAGGCAACGATAGAGCAAATCACTGGCCCTCAACTAAAAAAGTTACAATTTTTTCCCAAAAAATTTCTTTGGGCAGTTTGTAAAACGACAACTGTACAATAAAGTTGATATTTTAGTTAGTTATTTTTTCCAACCAACTAGTAACCATCCATTTGATGTTTCTGCTGTCACGTAGTCTGCATAGGTACTACATCTTACTACAAAAGCGTTCATTTACTTTTTTATGTGTTATTCAATCTCTGAGAGAGTTTGCGCAGTGGCTCAGTGGTTAGTGTGTCGAACTACTAATCCAAAGATCCCGGTTCAATTCCCGCTGGGGCCAAGTAACATCTAGAGTTTTTTTTCCACTTTCCCACCACTTGCGCACGTCTGACAAACATCTAAGCGTATCAATTAATGTCATAAGAAGCTTCTCAAATTTGCCGTTCAGATTGAGCTTAAAATTGTAGGTCCCTTTCTTCACACGTGGTTGGAGAAGCCAGGTTTTAGTGTATGGGCCGTTAATGCCTGATATTTATATTTTTTTAATATCTGAGAGAATTTATCCCCACTCCTCGAAATTTGAGAATTTACTTCAAGTTACGTGAAAGTAAGGGAACAAACATTGCGATGTAAATATTCCTGATGCTATCATCGATCTAGTCAAAGTAGGAAACAAATCATTTGCAGTCCTTCTATGTTGAATCATAAAGCTCCAATTCTTCAGAATTTTCCGACTCCTATTAAGATTCTCATGCTACGAGTACATGACATGTCAAAACCTGCATGTACATGCAGCACTGACGTCACGAAAAATTGCCGCATGTTTGTCGCATGTTCGGAACATGCAAAAATAGTGTCGTGCGAAAAAACATGCCGAAAACACGACATGCCAAATCTGTCCCAAAAGTCACGGCATGCGGCAAACCGAGTATGTGCCATATGAGCACAGACAAAATATAGCATGTTGTACATGCGGCTTGCGAGTACACGACATGGGAAAATGCTGCATGTTTCCTTGGCACTAATTTTGCTACATTATTATTTCTGTATTTATTTATTTATTTATGTCGTGCTTAGCTTACAAATTTGATTTAAATGGAAGCTGGCAAAAATTGTACCAATCCCTAAAAATTGTAAAAATGATGAGTTTAGGCCCATTGCTTTATTACCCTTTATATCGAAAGTTTTTGAAAGAATAATCCAAAGTCAGACAAATTCGTTCCTTACTGATATGAAATTACTAACTTCCGCCTCTGGAATTCTCTACCGCGCGTGATTAGAGAAATTAATAATGCCACGAGATTGAAAAATGAAATGAAAAAACACTTCTCTTCCTTTTAACTAGATACGAATTGATCTCAAAGGTTAATTATTCCTCTTTTCGTCCTCCTTATTTCCTTTTTCCTTTAATTTAGATCAACATAATAATGAACATGTATTGTGTATTTATATCAAAAACAGCAAGAAGCGAGCAAACAAGTTAATTAAAAATTAAAGTGACGAAGTTAGATAATAATCGTATTAAATTATAGCAAGAGAAATAAATGTATTTGTTCAGGTTTCACTGATTTTTCTTTGTAGTTCCACAATTTGTTTATTACTGCGCTTATCACAATATTATAAGATATTGTATCTTACTGTGTTTAAGTAGTCCGAATTTATATATAAAATAAAAATAAAATAAATAAAAAAAATAATAAATGAATAATGCAAATAATTATAGCTAATTCCGGAGGTACACAATACATTGTATAAATACAATTTATTTATGATTTGCATAAGCTCTTTTCGATTTCGGAATTGGATGGGCCTGATGAATGCAAATTTTATGATTAAGTTGCGTATGTGACGACTAATAGCAAGGAAATGAAAAATAATATTGATAAGATTTTAATATGAAAAGGACATTCTGGAAAAATATCTTTTTTTCGGGCATCAAGGAACTGTTTTGGTGTTCCAAGGACCTCTTGGTAAAATAACTTTTACCACAAGAATACAGAGCGGTTTCTAATTATATTGTGGAAAAAATATATGTATGAAATTCATGCTGGCGCATGTTTGGGACCTGCCGCATGTACATGGCACAATCGGAAAAATGTGTATGGTCTGGTGTCAAAAAAAACTTTATGGAGCTGAATATTGCTAAATGTGAAATTCTTACTTTTTCACGTAAACGGATTTAGTCTCCCCCAGACGTTACTTTTTGAACAACCAACCCATTGCTGTCGTTCTAACCATTCGCGACCTAGGTGTTCTGTGTGACAGAGAGCTTAACTTTCGGTCACATATTGACGAAATAATCAATAAAGCTAAGTCGGCCCTTGGTTTCGTCAAACAGTTGTCTAAAGAATTTACCCTACGTGACAAAATCTCTTTACATTACCTATGTCCGCCGTCTCCTAGAGTACGCTAGCCAAGTGTGGACACCATATTACCGGGTCCACTTTACAAGAATCGAAAGCATTCAACGTCGATTTCTCCGTTTTGTTCTTCGTGGGCTCCCTTGGAATAATCACCTTATCCTACCACCATAACACGAACGCCTTAATTTAATAAACCTTCAGACCCTTGAAAAAAGAAGAGATGTAGTTGACATTCTGTTTAAACATCGTCTTCTCACTGGCTCCGTTGATTGCTCCTATCTTTTGAATTATATTGCCTTTAACACCAACCCTCGAAATTTAAGATCCCCTCCTCTTTTCTACCTTCCCACTCGTTGCACGTCGTACGGCTTGAACGAGCCGATATCCCGTATGTTGCAGAAAGTCAATTCTAACCACCTCCTCTTTGATTTTAATCGCTGCACCTCTTCCCTCAAATCTGCCCTCCTTCACCCCTCACCATCCAACTAATTAGTTTTAAGTATTAGTTTTATAGGTGCAGGGAAATAAAACCACTTTCGCGAAGTGGACTTAGTTCGCATGTAAGGTGGGAAATAAATTCCCAAAACTCTGAGTGGTTTTAGTTCCCTTTTAATGTGAAGTAAATTCTCACTGTCGACTAAGAACAAAATAAAATTAAAGAGGCAAGTAGGTACTTTGCAATTTTTATTAACAAAATAGAAATTAACTTCTAACTGAGACAGAGTAATATAGGTACCGTGAACTCGCACCTACTCCAAATCAAACAGTGACCCCAAGCAGGGGGGTTGCAGGGGGGCAGCATGCCCCCCATATGCATTGCACTGTTTATGAAATTAGTTACGAAATCGCAAATAGATTCCATAAATAGTGTAATGCATATGGGGGGGCATGATGCCCCCCTGCAACCCCCCTGCTTGGGGTCACTGTTTGATTTGGAGTAGGTGCGAGGTACGGTTTTGAAACTTTGGCTTTATGTCACCATGATAACCTTAAGACTTTGCTGAAAGAGTGTGATAACTAACTGCACTTTGCACAGTTTTTTGTTTAATTCTAAATGTTGGATGTTAGTTCCCTCTTCTTATATTTGAATGTGGACTAAGTTCCCATAAAAAAATGGACTTAGTTCCCACTTAACATGGGAACTAAGTCCACTTCGCGAAAGTGGTTTTATTTCCAACTAAGTGGGAACTAAGTCCCTCAGTGGACTTAGTTCCCGTGGACTTATTTCCCTGCACCAGTTTTATAAGCCCTAGCTGTAAGTCTTAGTTTTGTAATTAGTTTTTAAGACCTAAAGCTTGTATTAAGCTGAATACATGGCGGTGTATGCCCCCACCAAAATTAAAATTAAATTACACGGCATGCGGATATTATGACGCGTTTCTGACGTCAATGACGCATATACATGCGGCTTTTGCATGTCGTGTAGTCGTAGCATTACAAACCTTCTCTGGGCTCGATTCAATCCACTCAATAGGCTATCCAGAGAATTAAGTCTGCTTTCCCACAGCTCAGCTTGATCTGAGAAGGCATCAAATGCACTAGAATTCTTAGCCGATTGAAGTAAGGATTGATTGTCTCCGATTTTGTTGAGAATTTCCTGGTAGTCCTTGATGAGCGAAACGACATTCCCTGTAGAATCGCTATGAGTTGTTAGCTTAAGTGTTGCTGTAACAGCCCATTGATCGAGTTCGGTTAGAGCTTGTCGGACCACCTGTTCTGATGCTGCTTGTTTCGCAATATTCTGAAAGAAAACTGTTTACAATGCTTGCAAAGCATTTGGCAACAAAAGCACTTACAGAAATTTCAGCAGAAGCTGCTGCCAAAGCATTTGAATCGTCTAGGATGTCTTTCAAAATTATACTATGCATTGCCTTTGGTTCCTTTTTCAGAAGCATAAAAATCTTGTTCCAATGCCTCTCATTTAATGCATCGGATTGAAGAAGTTGTAAATTCGGAACAATAGTCTGCAAGCGATCAACAACCTGTCGTATCCGCTTTGAGGGTAAATCAATCGAAGAATGCACCGAACCTTCCCATTTACTTATAAATTCAGTGAGGACATAAGGCCTCCGTCGATATATAGCCCATTCTTCAGACTTGATTGTGTCCAATTCGGTTAAAAAGTCATCATAGACCTTCCATTGATTCGCCTGAGCTTGGACCTTTGCATCGATTTCCTCAAATGGTTTAATAATGGGATCGGGAAACTGCATATTGAATTTATTACACTCGGCGAGGAGTTGGTTTTTTTTTTCGTTAATCGTGGTCCAGTGGTCGCTTCGTTCCTTAAAAAGTTCCAACGTCGCATCTTCATTTGCTTCCAATTCGGCAACAGAAGATTCCCAACGGAGTATGAACTTTTCAGCTTCGTTGCGAAGGTTTTGAATTTGCAAATTGGCTTGGTCCTTAATTATATCAACCTGCCTTTGAAGGATTACGGCATGATTTTCTATTAACGGTTGAAGTTTTTCCCATTGTAGAAGGATGCCCGTCAGAGCTGATACACGCTCCTTGCACCATCCAGCAAGGCAGGTATCCTTGCCTTTGACTATTTCTAGGGTCGTATTGATCTTAAGAGAAAGCAATGAGTATACGGTATGGAAGTGCCAAAGTTCAACTTACCTTTGGCAGCTCAGACATCATCTTTTCATACTTCATTCCAGATTCCGTGATGGACGCTTCGTCCATGGGAACGTTTTGCAAAAATTGTGATGATGACTGAAGAAATTCTTGAATCAGAGCAATGTCGTTTAGAATTGATGTTCGCAAGCTGTTGGACAATGCTTCCCAATATCGCCGACTTATGAACTCGATGTCGGAACGCAGCGGAAGTATGTTTATGACGAAGCAGTCTATTTGCTCTTCTTCGCTGAAAGATTAGAGACAGTTTTTAATTTCGCAAAGTATTGTATTTCTAACAAATGGTTCTCCAACCATTTGCATGGCGTAAATGAAGGAGAGCTATGGGTGTGAACCGAATCAGAATTTAAAAAAAATCGCATAGCACTTCCTTGTAGGGAAGTTTTACGGGTTTGCCAGAGCTTGAGCCATACTTTACTTACTTTTGAATTTTAGCTATTTTCTGACTAAAATGCTTGCATGCTTTAAAATTGCGATCCCAATCTTCCCATGCGTTCAAATGAATGCTACACAGCTCCTCGACGTCCACACAGCCAAGTGCGATCCAGGGAGTCCAGATCTTTTTAAATTCCGTTAATTTCGCGAAAAGATCTTCGGCCTTCTTAAAGAGTGGGCCAAATTGGTTTCTATTTATCTCGACCATGTTTTTGAAAAGATCTGAACTCTTCTCTGAGAGACCACGGAACCCACAAGGACGCTCAAGGAATTGTCGAAGCTGCGTAAAGTACTTCTCTCGAATTTCCTCCTCCAATGGACGAAAGACAAGTTGTCGTTGCCTATATGAAGAAAATGTTTATAAAAAAAAGCATTCACAACGGTACTAATGGCTTACCGAAACATAATATCGATATGAATGTCTGGGAGCTTGTTGTTCATATCGGTTAGTCCGACAAGGTATTGATACTCAAGAACCTTGTACAGCTGATGATCCCAATGTAGTTTGAAAGCGTCCAAGTTAGTGAAGTTTTGACGTTCCAAACTGGAAACAAGCTCACGTAAATGACGCATTTCATCCTTCCAAATTTGACCCTGCGTGAAAAGATCGGTGTTCATCAGTTTTACAATCTAGAAAAATAAAAAAAAAACTTAGAAAGAAGATGAGAATGATGTTTTTTACAATTTACTGTTCTTTTGGCCTGTTCGTGATAACCAACCAAAAGATTGTTGTCAGCTGATAGTTTTGATACTGCCGCCTGAAGTACGGATACGTAACTTTGAACGGACTCTTCATCATTCCAAGCGACAGTTTCCCCTTGAACTAGTCTCGACAGTTCCATAGCATTCTTTAGCATGATTGGACGTTGACAGGGGATAATACGATCGCCGATTGTATTGTGGAAGGTTGCAATCTGCTGTAAGCGGCGAGCATATGACATAAACTTGGCAGCATGTGTGGCAGATGAACGTAATTCAATTGGAACCGTGTAGCCGAGATTTTCGAATTCCCTTACGTCTTGGCAAAAGGTCACGAGTTTGGGATTAAAGGTGACGCGCATCAGTTGGCGACCTTCCTTTTCAAATTTTACTACAGGTTGATCATCGCGGAGTCTGCAGAGTTAAAACATTTTTTTTTCGTTTATAAAAGTGAACACATTAGCGCTCCTAAATACTCGCGGGCCATATGCGATCCGTAAGCATATTCTATACTACACGAAGTAAAATATATGTACATAAATAGATGTGACACATTTTTCTATTAATAAAGCGGCTATACTATTGGTGGTCACTACGATGTTAATCGATAAACTGTGTCTAAATTTATGTTTGGAGAAAAGTTCTTTTGAACTCCGTAACTAGCATAGCACTCGTTTTAAGATAATATTGATACTCGTCGTAAGACATATTAAAAGCTTTTTTTATACCTATGGCTACAACAAAATTGTGCTCTGCTTACAGTACACTCTCACCTAAGCTCTCCAATCTTTACAGCGGTAGTGCATTGACCACACCAAATTTCAAAATTGGTCCTTAGCAGTGATTCAGTTTCTTCTTTAATCTCCTGTACAGCTTTATTAATCTTTTCATATCCTTCGCGTCCACTTATTAAATGGCTAACTTTTTCAATTTCAGTAATCTTAATAAAAATAATAATAGAGCATTTAGAAAATAACACGTTTTCTACGGTCGAATTGCTTTACCTGATATTGCACGACTTTTAGCCATCGGCATTCATTGCATATCACCGACAAATGGCCCGTATCTGGTTCCATATTCGTATCATTCATTGCCTTGCGCAGATCTTGCAACAATATTTGCAAAGACTGCACAAACTGCTCTCTCTCGATAGTCAATAGCTCCAGGACCATTGGTCTCTGAATAAGAGTATCATATTTCGAGAAAATAAATATAATCTGTCTCGGATTGCTCAGATAGTTATGAAGTTGAGCCTTCAGTGCAGAGGCGATTCTTTCATCGATTGGTTGAAGGATCTGCTCAAATTGCTGCAAGACCTTGTTCCAACTGATTTGACCCTTTGCTGTAGTATCAAATATGTTGACGTCTATTTGAAGAGATAAGATTGAGGGTGTGGTAGTTGACTGCAGCTACTTACCCTTGAATAAGGAACTATTGGTGAATATATTCCTTAGCTCGTCATCGTCTAGCAGCGTTAGTATCTGCTTGAACAGATTCTTAATATTTTTAATCTCTCCGAGGCGGTCTTTGAATAATTGGCCACGTTGCGGCACATGCGGTTCCCCAGTCCAGGGGTGTTGAACATAGTTGGGCCAGAAAAGTCTTGTCAGTGAGTCGCAGAGCTGCATCCAAGAGTCAAAAATGTCGTGACACTGCCCCACTAAATTTGACACGTGATAAGAGTTCAAATTCCAAATATCCTCTGATATAAGGTTCTCTGTACATGCCTCCAGCACAATGTTTCCTTCAAAAGAAACAAAACCTGCACTGCAGTGATTTCTTTTTCGGAACGGGAATGTTTCTCACCGAGAATTTCAAGGATGTCTTTCATGCGGCTCTGTGGATAGCGATATGGCAAACGCCACAGTTCATCCAAGTAGTTGTGAGCCGCGTCTAAGAACTCTTCTATCGTTCCCATTTTTTGAGGATCCATTTTTCTAGAACAACCAACGAATGTCCATTGTAACTTTATTAAACTGTAACTCAAATCTTACCGAATCTGCTTGTCAATATTGTCAAGAGCTCCAATGAAAACCTGCGCCATCTCTCGGTCAACTCTGGACTTGGAACTGTCGAGTTTTTGTTTCCAAAACTTAATCTCGTCCCCAATCGACATTATTCCTTAAAAGAGATGCAACAGCTTTATAAATTTTCACAAAGCAACACTTCAGCAAACTCAAAACCAGATTGCGGTAATCCCAAAGTGGAGCCCAGGGAAACATGCAAACTCTCCAGCAACCCACTTAATTCAGGGCTGTAGTCCGCCTTCTGTAAACCATTCACCAAAGTTGTCAAATTAACACAAAAGCCTTAAAATCCATTATTCCCAACTTACCTTAACCACGGCATGAGGCGAAAACACCCTCGACATCGAATTGTAAATCGATTTTACCAGACCACCCTCGAGGGTAAGCATTCCCAGGCTCTGGTTATCCATCAGCGGAATGGCTCTTTGGTTAACTGTCGCTGCCGATGATGGTGCACCAACTTTGGGAATCTTATAGAACAACAAACATACATCGTCGTTCGGAATTTGATGGTGAAACTTGAGTTTGCCATCGTTGCTGGTTGCGGCTATCACAGTTATTTCCTCGGATTCAAGGAATTCGACAACGGATTGGTGGTCCTCATGACCGGATATTGCATCAAAGTAATCAACTGGGCGGTGAATTGGGAGAATTTCCGATACGAAAATTAATCTGCCAGTGGTGGGAAAATATCTTTAAATATTTACCAGAAGTGTTTATAATAAACTTTATTTTATTGGACATGACTATGTAATTTTTTTTAGTTTGAGTGCTCCTGGTAAAGAAGTTTCTAAAACTGAAAATGTTTCGTTTGGTTCAGTTTGTATTGGAAATTTGGTTGTTATGGAGCCATGGAAACGGTTCAACCGGGTGATACTTGTTTACAAATAGCCGGGGGGTAACATCTAGCATCGGTTGTGTTATTGTTTTCTTTTGTGGTATAATGTGGAGCATACATTGTTACGAAAGTTGTTACAATAAACTAGAAAACTTGCTGTTAACAACTTATTAATAATTTGAAAATCTTGAAAATGTAGTGAACAGTTTTAGGTTCTTAGGAGCAAGATTTTAAATTTTTGAGCAGAAGGAAAAATAGTATTAAGAAATCGCGCAATTTTTGAATAATATTTTACCTTAGCTCAAAAATTCAAAATTCAAAATTAAATTTAGTTTTAACCCTAGAAAGATAATCTTATTTTTTAGTACTGAAAAGATAAACATGCGCCTGGGAGGCGCACAATTAAAAAACGTTTTTTTTTATAAAATTAAATAAATATTTTTTTTATTGTTTCATTTTATTGTTACATTATTAGCAATAAAGTAAAACATAAACATATATTATTAATTTTTCTGTTTTTTAAAGAGAAGTAGGATTTTATAAATCCATAACAAAAAGGAACACAAAATTAGAGATCTTCGGTATTTAATTTTCATATGCTGATAATAGCGCATTACCATAACTGCATTACCATAACTGAAAAACGGTGGTACTTACCGAACCGAAACGACCGTCAATCGCAAGTATAAATCGACGACTGAGTTGGCTTAAAAAAAACAAGTTTGTTCGAGCGTCGGTTAAAAGAAGAAAGCAATATATATATTTCGCGGGCGCCTCCGAGGCGCAGTTTATCTTTCTAGGGCTAACTTAAAACTTTACAAAACTCAAAATAAAAATCAAATTACTGGAATTTCCCATTATGCATACCGGACACGTTGTACGTTACTTTAAAAAAAAAACAGTCTTAAAAATGAAAAGCGCAAGAATTTATTTCTTCTAACTACCAAGGCCAAGGGTGTATGTAAAATCGCATATAAGGGCAGCTAATGTATTTGTATGTCAAGTTTGGTGAGGGTGGCGCACATTGAAAAAAAAACTATGAACATGTTTTTGACTAATATACCAGACGGCCTTCGTCGTCACATGCAGGTGCTCAAGAGCCCTTACGCGGCGTTTAGTGAAAGTAATTACCACATAAAAAAAAATAGGAAAGTTTGCAGCCCAGTTGGATACACATTTTTTTTCCTGTCCCCCAAAAAGTAGGCGTGGGAAACAACTTAGTATGGGCGAGCTGTTAAGAAGGATATGTCTACGAACGTCCTGATCCTTTTTTTTTAAATAGTCAAATTTCTGACTCAAATTTGGATTCCTTCGATAAAACGATTTTTTTTACATCCTTTCATCTGATCATTTTGGCTGCAGCCGCGGTCACAGATGGGCGGGAATGCGGGGCACTATTCTGTTGATAAAGTCGTTATATTATACCGCTAAGTTCGAAATGTCATCACGATTGTAATATCATTATTTTTAGTCTACTTAAAGTATACGACAAAGTTAAAAACTTGTAAAACATTCGAGTTTTCATAGAATTTGTCGCTCGTTTAATTCAGTCGTTTAAGATTATTTTCTATTAATCTGCAACGTTCCTGCTGACTGCATTTGTGTTTCGCTACAATCCCTAACAAAATGTCTACTCCTTCGAACCGGTTGAAAAATTAAATCACTCTTTATCAATGAGGAGCAGGCTAGTCAAACAGTTACATTTTGTTGATGTCTGAGAGGATTCTGTCACTTTTTTCGAACATTTACTCACTCATTTTAAGGGACATATAGTCTTGCGGAGAATTCAGAATGAATGAAAATTTAGAGTCGGGTTAAATAACAAAAATGAATATCTTTTTCTAAGTGAAGAAATATCATAAGGGCTGCAGTCTGCTTGGGCGAACTGTGGGATAACCTATCCATATTCCTTTCCCCTAAAGTGGGGCTCATTTGGTTGACCATGACCATAAAATTTAAAAAAAATGTTGTCGAAACAAATTTAGCTGTTTACACGGCTTTTTATGGACATTGACTATATACTGGATAGTATATCCTATCCATATTCCTATCGACATTGGCATTTGGTTGAGTGTCCTTGTCGATTTTGGTTTGTTTCTAATAAATAATTAAAATTGGAAAATTTGGTCAAAATGCCCGCAAACTTGGCGTGGAGAAAACTTTGCTTGGATTTCTTTTTAAGGACATTGCCTTTTTCCTCTAGTAGTACTGACTCAAATAGCAGGGGTGAATCCCTTCTGAACTTCTTTGGTGCCAGCCAGCTCGTTATACTGAACACTGGTAATGAGCCAACCTTTGTCACTCGGCTGAGGCGGCAAGTTATCGATGTGACAGTAGCAACCGCTGCTGCATCTGGCATCGTTTCGAGCTGGAGGGTTTCAAGGGAAGAAACTGCATCTGATCATCGGTATGTTATTTTTAAGTTACGAGTAAGTGCAGATCGACCGATCAGAAGCAAAATCAGGAATGTGCGACGCACTGACTGGGACGTCTATTCCACGGAGTTGCGGGGTCAGATAGGTTCCCTGCCTATCAGGATCCTTAGTAGCGGTGACTTGGATAAGGCGACCGACACGCTACACAGCCGGTATTATTACGGCCTTCCATACTGCTTGTCCGGAGAAGGAGGTTGGCGGTGCGAAACCAACCCGATGGTGGAACGCTAAGTTTTCCCTTCTCAGGAAAAGAGTATGGAGGCTGTTTAACAGGGCCAGGAAGTCTAACCTGGTAGCCGGTTGGTCTTCTCATGCGGATGCGCAGAAGAAGTACAAGAGGCAAATTAAGAGCGCTAAGAAGGTATCTTGGCAGAGGTTCTGTGGAGAACTTAAGGACGTTAGCGCGGTTTCGAGATTGCAGAGAGTCCTCTCAGCTGATCCGGGAGCCAGGCTTGACGTCCTTCGGAAGCATGATGGCACCTCGACCAACTCCAACGAAAAGACACTTCAACTGCTAATGGACACCCACTTTCCTGGCTGCAAAGCCGTGGATAGTTGCGTGTGGCCATACAAAAGCAGAGCTACCCCTGAGCAGTGGCAGGTCGCGGCGAGTATTGTTACGATGGAGAGGGCGAGAGCTAGTATCCTGTCCTTTTCTCCTTTCAAGGTTCCTGGACCTGATGGCATCTATCTCTATCCCATACTCTTGCAAAAGGGTATAGAGATTTTGCTCACACTGCTTACTTGAATCTACAGAGCTAGCGTGGCTCTGCGACATATTCCTTTGGCCTGGAGAAGAGCTAGGGCGGTTTTCATTCCCAAACCGGGAAAGGCCGCCTATGATCTTCCTAAAAGCTTCAGGACTATTAGCCTTTCATCATTTCTGTTAAAGGGCCTTGAAAAATTGATTGACGTACGGCTTAAGAGCATTCCAGCTTCGCTGGGTATTCATGATAGCCAACACGGCTATCAAAAAGGCAAGTCCACTGAGACGGCATTAACGGATCTCCCGGCCAGAGTGCGTAGGGCGCTCGACCGCAAGAACTATGCTCTTGCTGTCTTCATGGATATTGAGGGTGCCTTTGACAAACCCACCTTTTGCAGAATTGAGTCTGCCTTAACACTGAAGGGCGTCGATTCTGAAACTGTGGAATGGATCCTGGAAATGCTTATTAGCAGAGAAGTTACAGCTGCTGTTGGCGGCTGTGTCAGAACTGTGCGCGCTGTTAAAGGCTTTGCGAAGGGCGGTGTACTCTCCACTACATTGTGGAACCTGTTGGTCGACTCCTTGCTAAGAAGACTTGATGGGGAAGGTCACCCTGTTATTGGGTACGCTGACGATGTGTGTATCATTGTCAGCGGCAAAAGTTTACCAACTCTGCGAGCAGAAGGAAACAGCGCTCAATAGTATTGGGAGTTGGTGCCGCGAGCAGGCTCTGTCAGTCAACCCCGCGAAGGCTGAGATGATGCTGTTCACGAATAGAAGGGCTATACCTCAAGTGAGGTGGCCTTACTTCCAGGGCACTCAACTAAAGCTATCAAGCAAGGTTAAGTATCTGGGTATTGTTCTAGACCCAAAGCTTAACTTTTCTGAACATTTCGTCCCCTGAGAATTGTTTTGTTCCATATGCCATTGGCACTTTTTCGAGAAAAACGCATTTAAAGGTTTGGGTACTTGATACTCCGAAACTGTGTGATACGATTTTATTTTTATTTTTTTCATTTGAAGTTAATCTTATAAAGAGTTCACCTACCAATTTCCAAAGTGTTTTGCCAAACCGTTAGCAAGCCACGTTAATTAACGTAAAAGTCTCCTTTTTTGACTTGTGTCCCACCTCCTACATTTTGAAACTGATTTTTTTTTCATACACGTGGAATACAAAAAAATGGATATGGCACAAAGCAATTCTCATCCAAAATATCTGAAAGGCAAGAAAGCATGGAGTTGGATGCTAAAATTTGAAAATAAAATCGATTTCATCTTTTTTGTTAACAAAGTTTTTATTACAATAAAAACATAGGGACGGGCTACAGTCTGCTTGGGCGAACTGTTGGATACCCTATTCTTTTTACTATCCCTCATAAGTGGGCGTGACAAATGTCTAAGTATGGTTGAATTGTTAAGAACGCTCTACATATTTTGTTATATAACATTTAAAGGATTTTATCGAAAAAACGAAGCTTTTGTAAAAAAAAACGCTCCCTAGCTCAAACTTTGGTTTTTCAATAAAATTGTTTTATTTAATTGTGGGCGTGTCAGTAGGCGGATTTTAAAAATGTTATCTCCCGATCAGTTTTAGGATTCATAGATCATATATAAAAAATGTCAGCTTTCTAGCTCAAAATTCGATTTTTTCGATAAATTTGTTTTTTGAGGTTGTTGATGTTTGTTTCAAAAATTCTTAAACTTGATTATTTCGGGACCCTAGAGAGTATATGGTTAAAATTTCAGCTCTCTAGGTCCACTCAAGATGTCCAAATCGATACCCACCACCTATTCATCGATTTCAAAGCCGCATATGACAGCATTTATAGAGACGAACTGTACAGAGCCATGTCTAGTTTTGGTATACCGCCCAAACTCGTCCGTTTGTGTAGGATGACGATAGAGAATTCTCGCTGCTCTATCAGGATCGGAAACGACCTCACCGACACATTCGATACCAAAAAAAGGATTTAGGCAAGGCGATGCGCTGTCATGTGACTTCTTTAATCTGATTCTTGAGAGGATTGTGCAAAACTCCAAAGCCAACACCAGAGGCACAATTTTCCAAAAGTCGGTGCAACTACTAGCATACGCTGACGATATTGACATCATTGGTAGGACTCAACGTAATGTCATAGCCACGTTTGCTAGTATAGAGAAGGAAGCGGCGAAAATGGGAAAATGGGTCTAGCAGTAAATGAGGGTAAGACTAAGTATATGCTGTCATCACGAAAGGACTCACAACATCGACGAATTGGACAGAACGTCACAATTGACAGATATAACTTTGAGGTAGTACGGGACTTTGTCTACCTCGGCTCCGCTATTAACTCTGACAACAACATCTCGTCAGAAATTAAACGAAGAATTACTCTTGCCAACCGCTGTTTCTTCGGGCTAAGAAGGCAATTTAGTAGTAAAGCCCTCACTCGAACTACTAAGGAGATCCTATATAAGACCCTGATCATCCCAGTCCTGCTCTACGGCGCTGAAGCATGGACCGTATCAAAAGCGGATGAAGAAATCCTTGGTAGATTCGAGAGGAAAATTCTTCGAAAAATCTTCGGTCCCGTTTGCGTTGACGGGCTATGGAGACGAAGATTCAACCAAGAACTATACGAGCTGTACAGCGACATGCCCCTGGTCAAAAAACTCCGCATTGGACGTTTAAGATGGCTAGGACATGTAGAACGAATGGACACCAATACTCCGGCCCGCAGAGTCTTCGATTCCCAGCCAGACGTCGGACGCAGTAGAGGAAGACCTCGCCTTAAGTGGCGCGCACAAGTGGAAACCGACCTCAACCAACTTGGAGTGCGCAACTGGAGGCAGTTAGCTAAGGACCGGGCTAATTGGAGAGGCATGTTGGTTGAGGCCCAGGTTCATTCCGGACTGTAGCGCCACTTAAGTAAGTAAGTAAGGTCCAGTTTAAAGGCCTAATTTTTGAGGACAGACGGAAGGACGGACGAACGGGCATGGCTAGATCGGCATTTCTATCGATGCTGATCATAAATATAGTATCTTTTAGGGGTCTACGGGCAAAATTTAAGGTATGTTACAAACTATGCGTCAAAATTAATATACCCTTAAAATAGGGTACAATAACAATATTATTCAAAGTGTTTAGCATTAAACCAGTGAGTGGAAAATGTCAGATCAAATCAGATCAGAAAAGTACAGCTTTGAGTCATATGTTCTCCTCTCAGCTGCGAAATTTCAAATAGATAATCCTCTTGGTTTTCTAGTGAATTTCGGGTTTTGAGTGAGCATTGTACCGTCAATGTTTGGCCTGATGTCGATTTGGTCACAATTTGAACTCGTTTCATGTTATTCTTTCGATTTTTTGTTGCATATATGCGAATATTTGTAACATTAAACTAAGAAATACGATATCTCATGCCAAACAAATAAATCAGTTGGCATTAGTACAATTTGAATTTTCAAATTTGATACATTTTACTCACTTGCCCTATCTCTAAACTAGGTACAGAAAATCATGTGCTAAACTGATCTGCACAGCTTCCTGGAACATAAATTGACAGAATGTAGAACACATTGCGGCAAGATTTTTACTCATGGAACACCAAATCTTGTGCTTTTCTGATTTTGTCTGTACTTATCCGTGCAGCTAAGGTTCATTACACACATCTATTGAAACCATATGTATTCAATGATTGACTGCTCGTACGTCTGCAACTAGGTTTTGCGTTTGCAGCACTATTCATGACCGCACCGAATTCATATCTTCATAATATCCAATATTATCTACACAACTGTAATGGAGGTGGAACAAACCAATACTAAAATTTTGTTTGCGATCAGTGTCCCACATTCATAGCTTTTCTTTAACACGAAGGCACGTAGGACAAACCAATTCTCAACTTTGTTAATATTTTCTCTATCTCTTGTCGCAGTGATATGCACGTGGAACAAAACAATTCTCACAAAAAAATTGCGATAAATTATATGGAAAATTTGTCCCAAACGCCAAAAAATGGTTTATGGCACAAAACAATTCAACAAACTGTTGATTTTGGTGGATATGGGACAAAGTCGATGTTGGATATCTCGGGATTGGAAAGACCAATAGCAAATCGAATCACAGATTCAAAAAGAGCATACAAAATTACCATAGAATCCGTTCCTAACTCAAAAACGACAAAAGTGGCGTATGGAACAAAACAATTCTCAGGCGACGATTTGGTTGCTAGAATTTCGAAGGCAACTAACATTCTCTGGCAGTGCCGTAGGATGTTCAGCAGAACCTGGGGACTTAGTCCCAGGCTGGTTCACTGGATTTACACGTGCATCGTTAGGCCATACCTTATGTATGGTGCGATTGTATGGTGGGCTAGAGCTCACATCCTCAAACGTCAACTGTCGAAGCTACAGCACCTTGCGTGCTTATGCATTACAAGTGCGATGAGAGGAACTCCCACTGCTGCTATGGAAGTGTTGCTCTGTTTACCTCCCCTGCAGTTCCTTGCTGAGAGTGAGGTCAGAAAATCTCTATACCGTATGTGTGTAGTACTTGGACGGCAGGTCAACCTCGGCGATGGGGCCAGAGGTGCTAGGTACAGAGCTTTCTATGACAGCCTACCTGGCCATCGGGGAGGAGCACTTGACCCTCTGTGCACGAAGCAAGTCTTTCAGCGCCGTTTTCAGGTCATCCTTCCTGAACGGCAGGAATGGAACAGTGAGGGGTGGAATGGTTTTAGGCCGGGTGATGTCATTATCTATACGGATGGTTCACTCATTGACGGTATCTCCGGAGCCGGGGTCTACTCTAGAGACTGTCGGATAAATCTATCTGCAGCCTTGGGTAGACAATATCCTGTTAAGGAGAAGGATTAAGGGTAAAACCTTATACATCTGCTCAGATAGCCAAGCCGCTTCCAAAGCCTGCTCGGCTGGCTCTCTCAACTCAGAAATAGTTGTGGAAACCATGGTTAAGCTTAACCGTCTGGGTAGATGTAACTCGGTATCACTTGCCTGGGTTCCTGGGCAGACAGGTATCCAGGGTAATGAAAGAGCCGATGCTCTGGCCAGGAAGGGCTCTTAAACAGCCTTCATTGGCCAACAACCATCCATAGGATGCTGCTCATCCATCCACAAACGTGAAATGGCTTCGGCTCTACGCCAACAACATTCCGAATACTGGCATGACCTGGTCTCATGTAGGTATTCGAAGAAGCTAGTGGACGGTCCAAAAATTAGCAGAGCTAAGTTTTTACTTGGACAAAACAGGAAAGACTTGAGATCCGTGACTGGTCTCGTCACCGGTTTCAGTCCTCTTAACGAGCACCTAAAAACCATCCACATTAGGAGCTCGGGCCTATGTGAGTGCTGCCTAGAGGCGGATGAAACGGCATCTTACATCATCTGTGAATGTCGTGCTTTCGCCAGAACCAGGCTCAACACTATAGGCAATCAATTCGTCAACGAAAATGAGATGGGGGACATTGAACTTGTTAGTATCCTTCGCTTTGCCAAGGCTACTGGCAGGTTCTCAATTGCATTTTTCCTCCCTTTTGCTTTCATTTTTAAAGCAGTTCATCGAAAGAAAACAACGTTGCCAGCAACACAATTTATTTAGAAGGATAATGTCTACATAATGTTGTTCCTCTTTTCTTTAACGACGAGGCTATGATCTGAACTAAGGGAATCAAAACCCTTCCACTTCACTGCATCGCTACTGGTTCGTCTGTGGGATTAGCCCACTTATAAGTCTACATATTTTGATAATACTGTTTATACAGTTTTTTAAGGATTTTATCAACATTTTTATTTATTTTATTTTTCAAACAAAATTGCATGGTCGAATTATTAAGATAGACTTTGTCAATATTTCGAAATTCCCACAAATTTGAGTTCCTCTTACAACAGCAGTTATCTCCAGTCGCTTTAACTCACGGATTTACCTGCACAATTAAGGGACAGCTTTTAGATCTTAAATGTGTCGCGAGTCCCAAGTGAATATTAACATTCATTTTCATTTTGTTTAATGTACTCTTTCAAATGCTACTACTCTGAAATTGTAAAAGGAAACGAATTTCGATTATTTTCCGTTCACAAGTGCACAGTCAGATGGAGGGCATTAGACGTCTGCCTATTAGGACGAACAAATGATACATTTCTATGAATGAATTTGTTAAGTTCCTCAGATCATCTCTCATATAATAGACAAAGCCCAGCAAGAAGTCTTGTTTGATCGAGTGGTTGGAGATTGAATGTTTGAGGAACTGCCGATTGCATTACATTCGGATTGAATGTAACCTGTTTGGCACCACCTCACATGCGTATTATATCCTATCTTGATTAAGTGAGATAATCTGTATACATCTATAAGAAGTGCTAGCATTTCAGTGCTCTCATCAGCAAAACTATAAATTTGGATGAAAAGATCCCTTATATTTACGAGTATTAACATTAAGTCATATCAAAACAGATTTGGGTTGATTTTAATTTTAACGGGAACAAATTAAAAGAAAAAACTTTTTTCGATTGTAAGCTGTTAAGGACCATACATAAAACCCAAAAATAAAAAATTAAGAAATGTTCTCTCTTTTTTTGCGAGTTTTGGGATCATTTTGAAAATTCGATTTTCGTAGAAAAAAATGCTTAACGACATTATAATTTTAACTGATAGATTGCTCGTATAACTCTAAAAGTTACTATATTTGCGATCAGCATCGAGATTTGTATCAATCTAAACATATCCGTCCTTCCGTTACTAATTTTGAGGCCCAAAAATTCCAGTTAGAAAGTTTAAATTTTAAAGGATTTTCTTTAAACTGCGTTTATCCGTTTAACTTCGGCTATTTTTTTATTTTATCATTTTAAATAACGGCTTTCACGATTTTTTTTTATCATTTTCAAATTATCTACCTATACAATAATTGAGGAAAAAACGGGGGAATAACGATACTTACAAAAATACAAATACCTCAAAAACGTTATTTAAAAAAAACAAAAGAATTATTTTTTTCCAGTGTTTTGAATTTTTGAAAGTTACTTTTTTTTTAAACTGATCTAATTATTTGTATCAGTTTTGATGTTTTGAATACTTTGGATGATAGTAAGATGATGGTTTACTCAATTTTTAAAAATGATCCGACTAACGTTATTTTAATTTTAACCAACGACCATACCACGTCGAGTTAATCGGTTCTCGTCAGATCACCGCAATTAAACGACGTTGGGCGCGGTTAGTACGTAGATGGGGGACCGTTTGAGAACAACCGCGTGTCGTTGGCCAGTCCCATCTACAGAGTTGAGGTAGATAATACATACGTGGTATCACAATGGACCTAATTGGTCTAAGTGTGTCGGTTTCTGCCGACAGCCACATAAACCTAACCTAACCTAACGTTATTTTAGAAAATCGAAAATGTAACTAAAAGCTGTGAAATGAATTCATTTCAATTTTATATATAAGCTGATATTAACACAATAATCTTTGTGTTAGGCTGATATACTGATATAGAATAACTCTGCATACTCAGATTTTTGAGATATTTTCGTATATCAGTTTTAAACGGCTCTAATGATTTTGATAATTTCAAAGAAATTTAAAATTTGGGTAATATAAACTACTATTTTAAACAAATCTGCACACTGCAAGATTTTTTAATCTTATATATAAAATTCTCGTGTCACAATGTTCGTTCCCGTACTCCTCCGAAACGGCTTGACCGATTCTCATGAAATTTTGTGAGCATATTGAGTAGGTCTGAGAATCGGCCAACATCTATTTTTCATACCCCTTAGTGATAATGGTGGTTTACCAAAAAGTTTGTATGGGGAAATGCACTTTGGGGGAAAAAAACTGGGTAGAAATGGAGTAGTGACACTTCAAATACAAAAAAAAATATTTAAAATTTTAAAAGCAATTGTTGTTGTCAATTATTTTAATTATTTGCCAAGCAAATTGTTGTTGTCAACAATTTCGAATTTTTTTTTTAAATATACCTAATAAGTTTGTTTATGTTTATTATGTTACACAAAGTAACTTTTTGAAACGGAGTCGATATTTTGATTTGTTGGATGGTGTTTGAATCTTTCATTTTTGTTTGTCAAGTATTTTCAGGATCCTTGCATTAGTACCTATGTGTGAGTAAGTTGAAATATAGGGGTGATTGAGATGACGTGGGCAATGATGACAGGCAACAGCAGTTGTTGAGCGTTTTCAGTTTTCCTGCGCATAACTCGAGACAGAATGGTTAGTTTTTAATGATTTTGAGCTTGACGGTTTCGTTTGGGCCCTAGGAAGGACGAATGCTACTTTTTATCTCGAAAACAAAACTTTGACAGGATGAAATAGGGGGTGTCGGAACTTCGGGAAAGAATATCGCAAGAACAACGTGCAGTCGTCCGAACTGGAGACCGAGATAGACAACAACATAATCGTCATCAGCATAGCTTTAGGCAATGAATTGCTGGGAGCTACTTGCGCAACAAACTAAAAGCCTGCGCTGTGGTTTTACCATTATAAGGGTACTGTGTCACTACAGAAAAAAGAAATCCCTTTAGCGCACGCAAATTATATAAAAAAAAAAAAAAATAGCGTTCAAATAAATGAAAACCAACGAAGAAGAAGAAACGTCGTGAATGTAGAATTGCGGCGAGTAGCATTCCAATACCAATGCACGGTTGAATACAAACTCCTGTAGGACAACATGCGAGACGTTTCAGTGCACCAACAACCGATGAAGTTGTTGGTTGAAGAAAATTTGGAACCAGGAGATATAGTTTAACATCGCCAAAATGATCAGTTGCAGCGTGTGTATGAAACACATAAAATATCGTGTTCACTAATGGGAGCTAATATTGTAAAATTCGAGATACATATTTATAATTAAGTTGCATTCTTATAGGTGGCGCTATATTCCCAGTTTTGTATATGTTGGTCGATTTCGTTGTTGACATTAAATTGGAATTGCTGCATGTTGTTAAACCGTGCGCATAACAAATTGATTGAAAGAAAATAAAAATCGAAGTTTCTTTCTTTTGTGTTGTTGTTCGATTCAAAAAAGTCAGGTGACCTAGGCGTCTGCCAGGCAACTAGCACCTACCCCTAGCGGAGCAACGAAGTAGCGTAATCGGGCTAAGCAAAGCGCAGAAAAATGTGCAGTCCCTTTAACTCTTTAACCACGGAACCGATTGACCTCAAATCAGGCAAGCTTTGGTATTGACTTGAATATGTTTCTGTGAAGCTTGGTCAAAATCGGTCCACCAAGTTTGACTTGCAATTTTGTTTCTCATCAAAAAAAGACAAGTATTTCTTTTTGTTAGGCGCAGATAACCGAGTATTTAGACTCTTGTGCACGGGCAACGCCGGGCGGGTACAGCTAGTAAAGTATATAAAAGTTTCTAAAATTTTCGAAAACTTCACTTTTCTCAAAACCGGCTTCAACGATTTTGATCTGTGTTGGTGATTTAAGTACTTAAAGTGAAGGTAAGAGAAAAAGACTAAAAAACCGTATTTTCGAAGCACGGCAATATGTCAAAACGGCTCAGATTTTTGAAATTAAATTTTTATATTTTTTCCGTTTTTCATGAAATTTAGACGGACTATTAAGTTTGAAGGCCATTCATATCAAATCGTGCATAGTTCACAGTAATAAAAGCAATTGCCGTCATATCTGCTTCACCCGGAAGCTAGGTTTCTGACTTCACCTAGGTCAGTTTAAAAAAAGAATCTATGATATAATATTTTTATACAAAATCTAAAATTTGACATTTATTACGCGCTAAAAAAGAATACCAGGGATAATTTTGCAGCCCAAAGAGATAAAACAATATGCGGACCAAATCAATTAACTACGTTTTGAAATGTGTAAAAATATAATTCAAACATAGGGCGGGCAACAGTCCGCTTGGGCGAACTGTTGGATACCCTATTCATATTCCTATCCCTAATAAGTGGGCGTGACAAACGTCTTAGTACGGCTGAATAGTTAAGAACGCTCTACATATTTTGTTATTTAACATTTAAAGGATTTTATCGAAAAAACCAAGCTTTTGTAAAAAAAACGCTTCCTAGCTCAAACTTTGGTTTTCCAATAAAATTGTTTTATTTAATTGTGGGCGTATCAGTAGGTGGATTTGAAAAAAAATTACGCATGAGTATAAAGGGCCGCTATAGAGTATATAATATAAATTTCAGCTCCCTAGCTCAAACTTTGGGCGTGTAGGTCAGGTAGGTAGTAGGTAGTAGGCGGATTTTGAAAATATTTACACATGAGCATAAAGGGCTCCTAGAGAGTATATATTATTAATTTCAGCTTTTTGCCGACAGACGGACGGACGGACGGATGGACGGACTTGGCTAGATCTACATTACTATCGATGCTGATCATAAATATAGTAACTTTTAGGGGTCTACGGGCAATATTAAGGTATTGTTACAAAATGAACAAGAATTCTTTATTCAGTATTAATTTACAAGAGTACTTGACCTACAAAACATCCACGTTGCTTGATTGCCAAAACGTAAACTAGTCCCCAAAGTCAGATAGCTTGTCATATTCGTGTCAAGCAAGGTAGAACTGTTTGTTCATGATGCGAAAAGGGTTTCGCATCTCGTTACAGTATGTTACAAACTATGCGTCAAAATTAATATACCCTTAGAATAGGGTATAAAAATGGGCGAAGAAGTCATTTCAACACAAATATTCACCAGGTCCATTTGAAAGTGAAAATAAAAATACTTTTTAATTCAATCTGCATTTTTTAATGCATTTAAAACAAGAGACATATAGCTATTTTCATATAACCTACATTCTTACATTTTTTTTTGCCTGTGTAGATAGAAAATGGATTAAGGGAAAATGTGATTCGAAACTAATTCTGTTAAAAGCGAAGAAGTATTCTTACGACCCAGTCGTGCACCTTTATTTCTCAATACTTCCTACCTTAAACCTAAATTAATGCTAATTAAAACTAGTTTAAAACCGAAACAGCCGCATCAAGATTTGCGTTTGTGCCACCGTGACTGTCCTGCTTTAATGAGCTCACACACCAAAGCGATACGCGGTACAGCGGTTTGTAATCTTATTGCGGTAAATGCAGACGTACACACTAGTTGGATATACGGTAACGGTATTGCGGTATTAAAAGCGTTACAATTTTGAACCGCAGCATGCTGAGTTGTCCGACACTTACTGCATGTCAGAATGTATGGGGAACAACTAATTGATGGTGAATAAGAATATGGAGGGAAAGGGTAACAAATGAAAATGTATAGCACAGCAGTAAAACCAAGATAATAAGTAAATGCAAAATAATGCGAATACCGCGTGCGCCGGTGTGAACGGACAAGCGGTGTATCGCCACCAATGAGCTCAAATATCAACCAACAGATGAGTGTTCAACCAAATACTATAGAATTACGAAGAAGTATTTTTTGGCTTTGAAAATGAAATTGTACACAAAAATCACGTCATACATAACGATATCGTTTGACTCACTCACAGCATGGTGTTTGGTTCTTGTTGCATTGTTTAAATTGAGAGAAATAATGAAATAAAAACACTCTTGAAAAGCAAAAACTGGGTGTTGATGTTAACCCCCGCCTTTCAAACATTTTCAACTCAACATCTTGTATGAATGGCGAGTTCTTGATAATTCAATGTCATTGATTCAACGCACTAGATTTTAGTCAATAATCTACCATGTTATAGCTGGTAGTTCGTGAATGCTTTAAAGCATTTTGGATTGAAGCTCGCCCTTGTTAGATAAAATTGGCAGTATGCGAGTTATCATGGGCGTCCAACAGTATATAGAAGAAGCAGCTGTATATGCTATGCATCGTGAATGAGGAAAGGGTACAGTATAATTCCAGATTATAATACAGATTGCCAGCCCATATGGGAGAACATGTATTATGAATGATCAGCACCTGCGAAGATCAGAAAGTTCCTATTCCAAATTCAATATCTCCTTTTGAGATTGCATATAGTATGCAACAGGGCCCATACCTACTTCATTGAGGAACCAAAGATTTCACCCCTATAGTAGAAAACGCCGTGTGTGCGATTCCATTCCTTTACTCGTTTAACTTTTACCTTGCATATCCATCATAGAGTTCGCCGGGCAAACGGTGTTACCTAACCGATGATTTAAGCAAACAACGCAGTAGGTACTTCTGTCACATTCAGCGCAAAACTGTTAAGGGGCCCTTACATGGTCAACCGAATGACATCAATCACTAGCATGTGTTTGTGAAAATGTATCTGTATGAGTAACACACATTTGGTGAAGTCTGATTGACGAAAATCAAAGCAAGTTTGATTTTGCATGATGATCGTCATGCCGATTGATACGTGTAAGGGTTGGATTGACGTAATTACTTCATTGTGTTTTGTGTTGCGGAAGCGAAAACATGTGCGGAAAACTGAAGGACGATGAAGACCAAGCATTTGTATCGGATTTAATTGAAACGTATCGGTTATTACCGAGTTTATGGGATGTCAAAGGGAAAGATTATAGCGACCGAAACAAAAAATGCAACAATATTAAGTTTTACTACAAAAGTATAAAGAAAAATATCCTGATGCACAACAAGCGGATGTCACCAGACAAATAAATACGTTGAGAACGAATTTTCGGATCAAGGTAAAACGTTTAAATGAATTAAACAAAAGCGGATCCGGTGTTGATAATTTCAGGTGAACCAACTCTTTGGTATTTTAATGAAATTAGTTTCATTAAAGACAGCGAATATCCGTGTGCATCTCGCAGTACACTTCAAGAATATATTGCAAGAGCAATATATGCAATACAATCGTTCGTTTCACTCATCGCACATCCGTACACCACGAAAACTCACAAAAAATAAAAATTTGACGTCAATCGATTGAACTGTGTAAGGGGTAGCGTCAATCCACACATACACGATGCATGATGTCGTCCGATTGACCATGTAAGGGCCCCTTTAGGGTTTTACAGTTTTATATGGATGGCAACGCACATCGACCCACTACCATCTAAATGTTGCCCATAAATTTACGCAAGACTTGTAGGGTGCCCCAAAATTTAAGCAAGATTTGAATTGAATAGAAAACACAGTTCCTCTTCCTCTTTTCGGTATCCCAAGCATTCATTTTAATAAATCTAAATAAATAGTAACCTGTCGATTACTCATACAGAAAAAAAGTTATTACGTTCTTTTTTGTAACACGATTCGTGCGCCACCCTGTATTAGCTTAATGTTTTTGTTTAAATGGCCGTCGTCTAGGAACATACGGGGTGCGAATTTTAGGGAAATTTGTCTCTTAATTTGTTTATCTCTATTTAAATTTATGTAGATAAAAAAAGTATAAAAAACAATGAATGGAAAGGATTCTAAATAAAAACGTCTTTATTTCTAAAGAAAAATTATTCCAAAAAGATTAGCGTCAAATTTTGTTGGTGGTTACACCAACGCCCATACCACGTCGAGTTAATCGGTTCTCGTCAGATCACCGTAATCATTGTATATACACTTTATAGTAGTGCCATCATGTCGAATTTTTTGTTTTAGCCGACTAAATGCAGATGGCGTTATGAATTGAGCTAGAATGTTTGTGTCTAAACTTTTGCTGTCATCTTCATTTTAAATACACACTTTGAAAACGAAGAAAGCAAGACCAAATAAACCGGTTTGTCTCTCTCGAATCTTTCCGCCGAACGAATTTCATTTCATTGTGTATGCATTTTTTTTTCATTGTAAGAAGGAGCATAGGCGTAGGCAGCGCAGGTAGCATGTTCATGTACGTATGCTTTGCAAGTAGCAGAGGTTGATGATGGAAACCAAGTAAGTTATTATTTGTATGGATAATGGATTTCGCATTATCGACTCTCTGGATGGAAGGGGCGATTCGTTTGAAACGAAAAATTTAATAAAATTTGATTTGGGTATTTTTCTTTTAAATGAGAAATTATGAATTTATCGCATTTTAGATTCTCGCTATTTTGGCTATATCTTGTCGAAAAATGTACCGATTTATATCATTCTTTTTGTAATTGATTTAGAAATATTCGATCTAATTTATAAAGCAATGACATAATTTATTTTGTGTCGGTATTGTGCCATGCTGCACCACCACTTTATTAATATATATTAATTGGTCAATAGGTACCTACACGATGAATATTTATATGGATAATACGAATTTTCGTTGTTTAAAGTCCCTGCACCTTTGCAATAAAGCATTGAGGAAGGTCACTTGTTTGTGTTTTTTGCTTCTAATGAAGGTTGCTTGATTGGTTCTCTTTCGCATTACCCATGTTGTAACATTAGATATACGTGTCAATCACCGAGCTTTAATCAGACGGCCTACTCCTCGTTTCGTTCTATTATTAGTTGTCATGCCCTGTGGTAAATGGTTCTGATGAAATTTGCAATATATTTGTATACCCTATTCTAGGGGTATATTAATTTTGACGCATAGTTTGTAACATACCTTAATATTGCCCGTAGACCCCTAAAAGTTACTATATTTATGATCAGCATCGATAGTAATGTCGATCTAGCCATGTCCGTCCGTCCGTCCGTCGGCAAAAATTAGGCCTTTAAACTGGACCTAGAGAGCTGAAATTTTAACCATATACTCTCTAGGGTCCCGAAATAATCAAGTTTACGAATTTTTGAAATCCGCCCACAGACACGCCCACAAACTCAAAAAAACAAAATTTTGGAAAAAATCGAATTTTGAGCTATAAAGCTGAAATTTTTTATATATGATCTATGACTCCTAAAACTGGTCGGGATAAAAATTTTTCAAAATCCGCCCACTGACACGCCCACAAATAAATAAAACAATTTTTTTGAAAATCCAAAGTTTGAGCTAGGGAGCTGAAATTTATAATATATACTCTCTATGGGCCCTTTATGCTCATGTGTAAATATTTTCAAAATCTGCCCACTGTGGGCGTGCCTACAATTATTTTTTTTTTTTTTGTGTGAGCTAGGGAGTTGAAATTTATAATATATACTCTCTAGGGGCCCTTTATGCTCATGTGTTCATTTTTTTTAAATCCGCCTACTGACACGCCCACAATTAAATAAAACAATTTTATTGAAACACCCAAGTTTGAGCTAGGGAGCGTTTTTTTTGATAAAATCCTTAGAGCGCACACAATATGTAGAGCATTCTTAACAATTCAACCATACTTAGACTTTTGTCACACCCACTTATGAGGGATAGGAATAAGAATAGGGTATCCAACAGTTCGCCCAAGCGGACTGTAGCCCGTCCCTATGTTTATTTTAGCTTCTGGTTCGGAGAAAAAGGTACTGCGACCTATGAGGTCGTTTGTACCGTCTGCGCCAGAAATATGTTAAGCTAGTAGTATTTCTTCTTTCCGTATAAAGCGGATAATGCTACCAGCAGACCACTTCTTTATATCTTCGGAACTCAGTTGTTCTCTGAGGCCGGACATTCACCTAGAATGTGTTCAGCTGTTTCGTCTTCCTCAAGACATAGCCGGCATTCTGCAGAGTCAACTATTTTCATTATGTTTAGGTGATATCGCAACCCGTCGTCGGCCTTTTCGTTGCCTTCAAAACCTTCGTGGCCCGGAATCCACCACAGTTTGGTCTTGTTCCTTTACTTTACCTACTGAACATGTAAGAAGTAAAGAAATTATGAGTTTATGGTTTTTTAGACTCTTGCTATTTTGGGTATATCTCGTCCAAAAATTCACCGATTTCTATCATTTCTTTTGTAATTGATTCAGAAATATTCGATTTGTTTTTTATCAGATATTTATAAGCGAACACGTTGTTGGATACGTATATCTGTTAGAGGCAGCTCACCTGTCGATTTACATTTTTTTTATTATTTGAATATGTCAAACAAACTACCTACCTATTTAGACATGCAAAAATATATGTTTTCATTGCTTTCTTAAGAGAAAAAAAAACAAATACTGAGAATATTATGTATGTAGTTTAAAGATAAAGAAATGTTCATTTAACCAATTTGGATATTCGAGGCATAGGTACCAATCACAGCATTGAATATTTTATTTAAATTTTTTTTAATGCTGTGGTTGGTACTAAAAAAAACACAAGTCTGTTCTCTTCCGCATCACCCAGGAGGTGGAACATTTGATGCGTTTTTTTTTCACCGAGGTATCCCCATTAGGCCTACTCCTCGCGCATAGTTCATAAATAAATAAATAAAATATTACGTAATATAACAACGCATAGGGTCCTTTAACCAAAAGCGCATACCTAAAGTATATATAAAAAATAAATAAACTATATATTAATATTACCATAACTAAAAACAAATAAAATAATAAAAATAAATATGAGTACACACATTCATTTATTAAAATATAACTTTATTTAAAGATATTTATTTACATGATGCTTATCCTTAAAGTTTGGCAGCCTTAAATCCTTGTTGTTTTTTTTTATTGTTAATTTAATCAGTCCGATTAAAATAAATTTAACGATGTCTTCGTTGTGTCCATAATTGCTACACGTCATGGTTTCTGTCATTTCCAACTGGTTTATCATCTGAGACATGAGGTTTTCAACCAAGTTTGCTTGTTTGCGGTCCTCCGGAAAAACTGTTTCGAATATCTCCTTTATTCTTTTCGCAGTATTTTCGAAGCTTATAGTAGGCACCGTAAGCTTCCCAAACTCTGACACAGTTTGTGTGGTCTCATAAGCCTTGAGACGTATTAACAAGGCTTGTTCTCGATAAGAATTTGTCTCATCGATCATAAATTGCGTGCAGGCTTCGCAATTAATCTTGTTCCGTAACTTAAACGCTGCAAATCCTGCGTAGAACGTCAAAGCTCCTTCCTGTAGCTTCTCTGAACATCCTTTCGTTAGTACTGTTTCTATAGTGTTGTTCCTTGCGTAGTCTTCATCTGCGTCATCGTACTCGATATTGTTTAAAATATCGGTCTCCATGATGATGAAACTACCTGTTCGTAATCAGGTGAGACGGAGGTACATACCAATCGTATTAAATACCAGCAAACATCCTACGGCCTCCTCGCAATATGCCATAACCTACCCCAAATTTCCATTAGAGCCAACAATTAATATACCATCTTTGTATATACATACATAAGTGAATATGAAGACTTTTCTTTTTAGCTTAAAGATGGATAAGTTGTTTTAATTTTCCTTAAACGGTAAACTCTCTTAAGCGGACAAAAATGTGCACCATTAATGTCCCCTCAAGGAAGATTTCACTGTATGTATATACATACATATGAAACTTATATTTTTTCTGGCTGAGGTATTAACGAGGCTAGAATAAAAAATGTGGGTTTCTATAACATGCGATACGTCTAACCATGCGTTTGATGGAGTTCAATATTTTAATGCATTTGGGTACCTACCTATAAAATTTCATAATTGTACCTACCTACTTCAAAAGATAAATTTAAACTATACTTCATTTCTTTAGTACCTACTGGGACATCCTGAAACCGAAATTTGCATTAAGTATATCGGCCGCTAGTGGTCGGTATGACGGTATCAAAAGAAGTAGGTATCAAAAAGAATACCTAAATCAATGATATTTAGCTGCCCAAACTGAGGCACTCACGTGCTTGTGCAAAACCAAATGAAAAAATTCTGTTTATATTCGGAGATTCGATTGTGTAACATAATGCAAACGAAATATGAACCTAATATGATTTTGAATACCGATTATGAATGAATGCCCTTTTTATTTGATGAACCAATAAATAAACCAATTTGAGTTGTTCATGAATAACCTACGGCAGCTATTATTACAAGCAGGGCACGCGCTCGTACACACACTATAACTTGTCTTATCTTATCTCTGCCTCAATTAATTTTTTTCACATGCAAATATGATATGCCTCACTGCTGAAATGCGAATCTCCTTCGCCGATCTTAACATATACACACCAATTGTATAAAATACAACAAAATAAGTTCCATGTGACGGTTTTGTTCTAATTGCAATATGCCATAACCTACCCCAAAAACTTTGATCAGAGCAAACAAATAATATACCATCAATCTACCCAACTACAATTATCCCACCTCTCTTCATCCACCATCGCCCCTACCATTAAATATGAATTTCTGCTTTTCACTTGCAAATACTCGTATGAATTATAAAAAAAAAAACATTTGAGAATCTTCACTGCTGAAATGCGACTCTCCTTCAACGATCATACACACACATACCAATTGTGTTAAAATCCAGAAAACATAACATACCCCTTCCATCAAAGCAGACAAAAAATATACCATAAATCTACACGAAACCTGCTTTGCCAACCACCACCACTACCTGCATCATCCTCCTACTCATATTCCCAGCACGAGAATGGTGTAGAACTAGACTATTTGTTGCGGGCGAATGCGCACTGTTGGCGTATCGTCGTTTACGCACGGTTGCACTACTATAAGGTTTATATACAATGCCGTAATTAAACGACGTTGGGCGCGATTAGTACGTAGATGGGGGACCGTTTGAGAACAACCGCGTGTCGTTGGCCAGTCCCATCTACAGAGTTGAGGTAGATAATATACGTGGTATCATAATGGACCTAAATTGGTCTAAGTGTGTCGGCTTCTGCCGACAGCCACATAAACCTAACCTAACCTTGTTGGTGGTTTCCTCTTCTCTGTGTAAATAACTGGTTTTATTATGAAGCTTTTGGTCAAATGATTTGGATTGGAATATACATACTCGTACTATGCTCTTAATAAGAAGTTCCACAATTAACACATAGGAAAGCCATATTTTCTCTGTAATTAAAAATTTGTCCGAATTGGAAAACACTTCCAAAAAAAACTAAACTTGAATAAGAACGCCCTTAAAGATATAAACTCTTGCAAAGTATGCAACATAATAAAACAGTCGGTATACGGCAGAAGGCACTTTTAATTCATTTGATCACCAGATGCCGTGTTGCAGTGACTCCATTCCTATACTTCCAATGCTCATTGAACTTTTAAAGGTTTTCCTTGCATCCCTATCTTTTATGAGAGGAAACGCAAACCTTTGAAATAGCTTTTCAGGATGAAGAGTTATATAGTATCTCAAAACCTTAATTATCTATACACAATAATTGCCAATTAGTTATTAATTTAAGCTTAACTCGTTTATCTTTTACTATAGTGTCGTCGTTGGAGAAATCTTTCCTGGAAAAGTCTGCAACAAGTTTATTATTACTTCGTACAGTGCCGCTTCCGACAGATTAGATTAGATTTTAAATTAAATTTTATTCAACATACTAAATTGTACAATATTAATCCTTGAGGAAAAAACTTGAATAATTAAGGGCATGATATTTTTGTCGTCTGCCTGAATGAACAAGAGTTCAACAAGGATAACAACATAATTTATAATTTAGAAACGCTGATTGTTTACAAGGCAAGACTTTAGTTACTATTATTGTTAATATTTTCATTGTTACGAGTATTATGTATATACTTTTTTTATTTTAAAATAGCTAGTCTTACAATTGAAATTATACAAAAACAAATGATTTTGAATTTATTATTACATAATATAGTATCAATTTCGGAATTTTACTTGACAATTAGTTTAGCTAAAACAAAAATAAGTTTTTTATATTTCGGAACTTTTAGTTTAGTTAAAACTTGTTTTTTTGCTTTTTAGAAGTTTTTCGGCGAGTATTTTTTTTACATAGTACTTAAAAAGTTGTATCCACTTCAAACCGTTGAGATAAATTTATATTTCTTCACCTTGGAGCACATTCTTCCCAAAATAACAACCCCTTATCTCTTTCAGTAGTGGATACACTCCAATAAAGTGCAGTATGTCTTCCCTCTCGTGTAAGTTGCATAGAGTGCAGTTACCGGTTCCTTCGATCCGATGCGGTGTTGATTGAGTTTTACCATATCGTCTCTAATATGGAAAATCGTTCATTGTTATAGCATGAATAACAACTATCAATGTAACTCTTTTCATTTAGATTATAATTGACCTTCGAATAATATAGCCGCTCTGTTTTTCTATGAAGGAGTAGGTACCTCTCATTTTTATCTTTGAACCTCGTAAAATTTTTGTTTCCATTGATCAGAATTGATTTCATTCAAGTTTGTCATAACCCCAGAGTCTGCAGCAAGCTTAGTCAAATCTTTGATAAACAGAGTTTTCTTCTGTATTTCACACATATTTACCACCCTTGATATATAATCTACGCTTAGTTTAAGAGGATATTCGACTATCTCATACCGATGGCAACCGCAAACCTGTGCTCCGTACAAAAGGATTGATCTCGCGGTAGCATCAAATACGCTGTATTTCGAGCTAACAGCTATTAGCTTGTTGCCGAAAACCATTTTCCAATTAGAACAAATAACTGTTTTGACCCTTAACACTTTTTCTTTTAGGTGTCGTCCATTTTTAAGTTGAACGTTAGCTCCATTCCTAGGTTAGTGTATTCCTTTACTACGAGTACCTCCAAATTTTTCTCACTTATTTCCATTTTTTGCTCTTACTATTCTGCGAGATCCTTTTTGAAATATCATAACTTTCGATTTAACGACGTTAACCTCCAAACCCCACAGTGTGTAGTACTCTAAAAGTTTGTTTATCATCATCTGTAGTGATTCTGCCAGTATGACTATGTCTTTTGCGTACATTATGACTTTAATTTTCGAGCTGCCACTCTCTGTTCCATATGTGAGCTGTTTCATGAGTTTATTTAGAAACAGTGCGAAAAGTAGGCGAATGAATTATCGTGTCCAGAAGCACCGGACTTATGCCAATCAATCAAACGCACAACAATCAGTGCTATATGATATAAGCATACCTCTGGGAATATATAATAAAACAAAGTAATGCCATGTTGACATCCTGAGTGTTTGGTATTCGAATTTATATCTGTGTAAACGCAATATTTGCTGCGACAAAATATTTTCTTTTTTTCATTTTAAATTGACCCTATGAATTTATATTACTTCGTTCGTAAGTTGTACACAAAAATATTGAGTCAATAACTAAAGCCTATCCCAGCGCATGAATGCTTTCTAATTCAAGCACGTTTTTTCTAGAAATCACAAATTTCGCTGACAAGTTCCTCAAGTTACTTCGCAAATCCATGCATTATGCAACAAAACAATAAAGTGTGCGACTGGGTCGTACTAAACTTCCTCACTTTTAATAGACGCGTTTTTGAACTACGCTTTACAATTGATTTATTAATATATAAGTGTTCGCAGTAGTGTCAAAAGTTTTTTAACGCTGGAAGTACCAGCTGAACCGGTCGCGCCCGATCTGATTTGATATATGTTCTATGCCGTGAAGGCTTCCTTGGATCTCGGAACTTCTTATTCGAGCAAGGTTTGTAAGTCATTTGTTTCCGTCATACTTCTTACACGCTGTTCAACATTGTGAACCGTATGTGAGCGCCGGGCGCATATTTTCAGATTAGGTGGCATTTTCAGTCACAGAAGATGGCTGAGATTTTCCGCCACTTCATTCACCATACGCTTACGCGATGCTTGATGCCATTATCACAAGTTGCTTTGCTATTGACCATAGATCCCAGATATGGCATACACTTTTCCATTCATATTAATCAATGGAATAGTTCGGAGTGGGTCACAGAACGGGCAAGACAGGTATTCTGTCTTTCCCGGATTAATACGATGGCCACTCCCCTCCAAAACATTTCCATATATGTATAAACTGCTCGTTACAAGGACGCTATATCCTCCTTAATGATAGTTCCATCGTCAGCTAAGGATAACCAATGCAGTTTGGAGTCCGTGACTTTTTCCTTAAAGCAGTTAATCAATGGCTGTAATGAATATCAAGGGACTTAAGATAAATCCTTGGTGACTCTGGGAGAGCATCTCAATCTTGTCTTTAATCTCGCAATATTTCCTTGACCATCTATTGGTAGGTTCGTTGAACTCCTCGTTGTCATAGCACCAACCATAAAATATCTCTTGGTTGGCTTTCAAAGGCCTTTTCAAAATTAACCAATAGCATATGCGAATTCTTTCAGGAATCATGATGTTTTTCCATTATGATCCTTAACCTTTGGATCTGTAGTTAATCAACCTGATATAAATTCGCGCTGGTCATCAGGTAGCAGTATTAATTTCCACAATCGGCTATTTCAAACCCGCTCAACGGTAATTATCACAGCCTCGCGTTTCGCCTTTTCTTTTGTGCAAAGGAAGAAGAAAGCTTTCCCTCTCTAGTTTTGCATTGGATCGTCTCTCGTCAGAAATGATATCTCGTATGTCGCAACTGCTTTTCGTTGTTTTACTTTCGTAGTTATACTTACACCGTCAGTCACTTCCCCGAAGGCACCGCCACAAGTTGGCCTCTCCCAGAAAAGCCCTAGCCAACTAAATCTAACTTGAAAAACCAAGAGGAAGCTGCATAGAGTAACACACCGTCCTGGGAGGGCATGTTGACCCCTTCCCCCTCAACAAGCCACAAAAATTCGGCGAATTGCTTTTCCGTATGAATCTATGACCGTCCATTCCTTTATCTTCGACATTGATGCCGGGCACTTCTCCATTGTTAGAAACGGCTCTTGGAAAGTACGAGTAACTGTTCGTTTAGTAGTCCTTCAAAATTAGTTTGCGACTTTGGTGAACGGATTTCCAAAGCGTTTCTCCTTCGCTGAGAGGATACACTTAAGACGGCTGTTCAAGCTAGTTTGTCGTTATTGCTAGATAACCTTGTTCGTGTCTTTTGACTCCTGATAGAGATCCTTCTTCTGACTCCTGATAGAGACCCTTTATACACTTTGCTTGAACTTGGGCGCACTTTCTCTTCGCCAGTCTCTTGCGATATATATATTCCGATTCAAGGCGAGCTTTTTCGTCTCAATTATTAAAGGGACACTTTGACCATCCTTGAATTCCGCTTTCTTATTACTTAACATTGCCTTAGCTTCATATGTCCACCACCATTTTTCTTTGTCGTATTGATAGTGTAATTTTTAAGCTCCTAGCAGTGATTTGTTTCTGTGCAAGCAAGGTCAAGGTAAGGAATTCCATAAATCTTGTGCTTTGTACTTTTCATGCTCAACTTCGTCGGTGATGGACACAATTTTCAATATTGGCAATAAATTCTTCGCCTTTTTTGTATCTTGATGGTATCATGTGATTTTCGCAGAAATTTTTGTTTGCTTGTTTTTGTTAATTCCCATCTCCATACAATTTTCTGTCAGGAGGAGGCGTTGCTGCTTGGTGTTCGCCTCTCTCAGGATCACTTTGCGATCTTTAATCCGAGGCTGGATTTCATATATTTTTTCAATACACCAATCAGTGTGTACCTTTTTGAATGGTAGCTAGATATAATAAATAAAATTAATACAGCCCATTTTAGCCGAAAATCGACCAAACACGATTTTTAATTGGGATTATGGTACTATACTATATACTCGTATAAGGCACTTTATGGATTGGTGCAAACAAAATTGAGATAACAATTAAACATGACATTACGATGATAGGGAAGTAGAAAAAAATGTGTTAGAAAATTCTGTTCGTCCGTCCGCTTGTTTGCAGAACTGCAGCCTAAGCGAATGGGCCGATTTGCAAACTTGGTTCATAGTGTTTATTTAGTAGTCTCACACTAGGCGTTGTTGAAATTGGAATTTTAGCTCTAAAACAATTTGTTAAAACTTAATTTTTCTAAAAACGGCCTTAACGATTTAGATAAAACAGCCTATCTTTTGGTAAGAATGGATTTTGCGAGATTTATTTTAAAACGGTACCCCCTATAGAAACGATTTTTTAACATCAAAATTACTCGCTAACAACAAAACCGATTTCAATTAAATTTAAAATTTAGGAAGGCTTTTATGATCAAATTCATACATAACTTTTTTGTTTTTTTTGAATATATATATATATATATATATATACCCGTTTCCAGAGGGTATATTGAATTTTTCCAGATTTTTTTCCAGACGAAAACTACAGATTTCCTTGTATTGAAATATGTACTCAAAAAATTGCAAAATATTTTTTAAAAATTAAAAAAAAGCGGTCTAAAAAAACTACTTGACCGATTTTCAATATTTTTTTTCCTAGGTAGACTAGCTAATAAAATACTATTGCATACTTAGTTTTTCCAAGAAAGCTCTCAAACAAATTTGAAAAACTAAAAGACTTTTCCAATATTTTTTTAAATAATTTTAAATTATTATTTATTAGGTACATATCATCATTCGTTAAGATTTTATTACTACAAAAAGTATTACATAACATGTAGGTAGGAATCATTTTTTTAAATTTAATGTAATCTTCTGGCCTTCTGCCCTGCAAATATATCTAAAACTTCCTCAGTGTCAATCTCAATTTGTCGATGAATTGACATTAACGCCAATCCTGTTAATCTTTCTTCACCGGTAAAATTTCTTAGATAAGTTTTTAGACGTTTCATTGTCGAAAATATTCTTTCCGGTGTACATGTTGAAACCGGTAGTGTTGCCAAAATTTCAAGAAGCTTGTGGATGTTAGGAAACAGATCCTTATTGCATTCCCCAAGAGCTGTTATTGCACTAATTGAACGCTCTGTATCTTTTTGTGAATGGCATTTTTTCTTCCATAGCGTAAATTCAGCTTTTAAAGTGTCCCAATCCAAAAAAAGATTTATAAAATTTGAAGTTTTCTTCGTTATAATTTTGTTCGTTTTTACCAAGTGTCGATGGAATCAAAATGCACAAAGAGGAAAGTATGGACTTATGGTTTTCAAATCTCATTTTAAGCTGACTTAAAAAGTCATCTAAAAGAGGAATCATTATACTTGTCCTAAAATAGGTTTCAGGATCTGGTGTGCTCATGTTTTGTCTGTGCTGCTGCCTCGACACAATTCGTGGAATTTTAAGTTTTTCATCCACAACATTTACTAAGTTTTGTGCAGTCTCAAAAATTGTTTTAAATTCCGGAATGATATTTTCGCGTATTCCTTGGAATATGTTTGTTATTAACTCCACATGTTCCAATCCAGACACTAAGTCGCATGAAGGGGATTGTAAGATCTTACAAAGTGGCAATGTATAAGTAAACAAAACGCTCAAACAACACAAACTTACTGCAAAATCACTAGCTGAAATAGATCTTAAAAAGCAACTCGCCTTCGATGACGTATCAGAGTCCTTATCACTACACAACTCTTCCAAAGCATCAATTATCGCTTTAAACATTTTCTTAAACCTCATCAACCCATCATGGTTTTATACCCAGCGTGTTTCACACATTGCTGTTAAATTTTTCCATTTATTTTGAGGATAATTTTGTTTTATCATTTTCTGCAACAAATGTGTGCGCTTCGCAGCTAATTTAAAAAAAAATTCCAACGGATTTTATGGTACCAATAGTGTTGCGAATAGGCTGAATTTGACAAGAATGCCCTAAAGCCAGGTTTAGAGAGTGTGCGCTACAATGCACGTATAAGGCTTCTGGATGAGACTCGCGTACTACAGGTTGAACTCCGTTAAAACTGCCTTTCATAGCTTAAAACTAAAATCAGAAATTTTTAACATAATCAATAATTATTTGAGTAAAAATTTCATACTGATGCGAAAAAGTATGATTTACAGATGCATTTTTCAAAAATTTCGGGGGGGGGGGGGGTCAAACCCCTTTGACCCCCCCCTGGCTAAGGCCTTGTTTTATTGGTCTAAGTGTGTCTGTCTCGGCCGACTGCCAATTCAACCTAACCTAACCAAACCTAGTACATACCGGCATATCTAAGCCACCTTTCCTCTGTTGATAATATAAAATCTGTTACATATAGTTTTAATAACCCTAATTCCCTCACCCGATGACGGCTAATTCAAGGTCATTGGATCAGCGTCAGATCCAGCTCATCTCTCCTTCTCAAGAAGCAGCCCCAAATTCTCAGTGGCGACCTCACTATTATAGAGGTTTATTGGGTTGTGGTGAAAAATCCAAATCCCAAAAATTCGAAATACCGAAAATCTATAATCCCGAAAATCCAATATCCCGGGAAATTATACAGAATAAACAATTTTGAGTAAATTTTGAATTTTATCGGCCCTGTCATGGTATCCGTTCGAATAGTAATTTTCTCCGCAACGATAAGCCAGTCGAAGTATTGTTTTCAGTTCGTAGTATCTGTTTTCCGAACGTACATATATAAATTTTCCGCGACGAATAATTGTCGGAGACAATCGGACAGAAATTGACATGCGGCTGCCAAAAACTGACGCACATGATGCGTGCGTTACGTTTTGTCGGGGAAATGTTCCGAAAACTCGTACTTTTAAGAAAAATTATCCGATTGTTACAAAATCGTATGTACTATCGTGTATTTATGTAATTGCGTTTTCAGTTTTTTTATTTTTAATGTGAAGTAGACAAGAGTGTTTCTCCATTCGCGTTGGCGATGTAATGTCTTTCAATTTTTCAATTCAATTCAATTCAATTTCAATTTATTTTACCATTAAGTACAAGTATTTCGCAACATGCATTAAGTTGTGTTGATCTCATTCAGTCTGACAGTCAATCGATTTTAGTTTCAGTAAATTGAAATCAACCAGTGAGCGCCTTAATACAAAGTGAGCTGTAGTCGCATACTGTTATAATTAAAAACTTAAAATTTTCAAAAATTTCAGAAATTTTTATTTGAATAAATTTAGTGTGAAGTAACGCACCATAGAATACTCCCTTCACCACAAGGAATACACTATGGTTGCCTTCCTAAACATAGAGAGCGCTTTTAACAACGTCAACACATCTGCAATCGCAAATGCACTAACAGAACTAAATGTGGATGGATCGCTTGGTGTATTGATCAATCTTTTGCTCACAAGCAGGATTATCAACTCAAAACTGGGCGTTTGATCCGCTAGAAGGTCTGTCAGTAGAGGCACGCTACAATGTGGTGTCCTCTCCCCCCTTCTGTGGAACTTGGTGGTGAATAAACTACTGACATGCCTGGAAGGGGAGGGTTGCACGGTGATTGCCTATGCGGATGACGTTGCTATTGCCGTCTCAGGGACATACCTCAACACTCTAAAGGAACTTCTTCAAAACGCTCTCAACAAGCTGTCAATTTGGGCGAGAAGCTTTGGGCTGGGGTTTAACCCTTAGAAAACCGAGCTTGTCCTCTTCTCCAGGAAATATAAAATCCCTCACATCGACCCTCCCTCTATCAACGGAACAAGCTTAACCTTTTCCGACGAAGCTAAATTTCTGGGTCTAATATTCGATAAGAAGTTAAGCTGGAAACCCAATGTACTAGAAAGAGTAAGGAAAGCTACAGCAGCACTTTTCTCTTGCAAAAAAGGCATCGGAAATAAGTGGTGCCTACAGCCCCGCATATCACACTGGCTATACGAATCGGTAGTTATACCGATCCTGACATACGGGGTGGTTGTCTGGTGGACTGCTCTAGACAAAGCGGTAAACCGTGATAAGCTGAGCAAGGTGCAACGCACAGCTTGTCTGTGTATCTGCGGAGCACTCCGTACGACCCCCTCCGCTGCACTGGACATTTTACTTCATCTGACACCCCTGGATATTTTTAGCAGGCAATCAGCTGCCTGCTCCGCTATCCGCTTAAAAGCCACATCACAGTGGATCAATACGAATATTGACCACTCTATCATTCTGGACTCACATGGGTCCCTACCAAGAAACATCGACTACACTATACCCCAGCTACAGTTCGAAAAGAACTTCCAAATCACTATCCCCTCCAGATCATTCTGTGAGGATGCTGATTGCACGGAAGATAATTCGATCCACTTTTACACCGACGGATCAAAAACTAGTGATGGGGTCGGAGGTGGTGTTTTCTCAGAAAGACTAAATATCAGTCTCTCTTTCCGTCTTCCTGATCATTGTAGCGTATTCCAGGCGGAAATCATGGCGATTAAGGAAGTCTTGTCGTGGCTAAAGAGAAACGTGATAACCGCTAAGGACATCCGCATATTCTCGGATAGTCAAGCCGCGCTGAAATCCTTGGATTCAGTCTCTTCAAACTCCATCGTAGCCATAGGCTGCCGTTCGTCTCTTGAGGAGATGGCAGAGCAGTTCAACTTTCACCTCTTTTGGGTGCAAGGCACAGAGACATTCCAGGGAATTGTAGGGCAGACGAACTCGCCAAAAAAGGAACAGCATTACCTCTCCTACCTGATAAAGGTTTCTTAGGTATGCCCATCGCTACTTGTAAACTCATGCTTAAGCTAGCCGCAGTCGAGAGTACAAACCTCAGGTGGACAGGTAGTGATACGTGTCTAGCGACCAAGCATATCTGGCCAAAGCTGGACCTGCGACGCTCTCTGAGTTTGATCTCACTTAACCGACTGCATATTAGCTCTGTCATAGGTGTCATCACAGGGCACTGTATAATAGGCAAGCACGCATCAAGGCTTGGCTTCTATTCTAACGACTTCTGCAGAAGTTGCAGGGATGAGGAGGAGGAGGAGACTACATTTCATCTCCTCTGCACATGTTCTGCACTCTCCCATAAAAGAAATCTCTATTTGGGAGCCTTCTTCCTTAATGAACTCAGTGACTTGGCTAACTCAGAAGTTAGAAGTCTATCGCGCTTCATTAGAAGCTCCAAATGGTTTTAGCGGGTAGTGATAGATACTCCCGATCCTAGTGGCATCACAATGGACCTCTTTGGTCTAAGTGTGTTTTGTTTTGTTTCATATGTTAACTACATTTTCTTGTAACAATAACATTTTTAGTTCCATTTTCGAAATGTTGGCCTTTCGGGATTTTGGATATCCGGGATTTTGGGTCTTCGGCACTTACCGAATCCCGGTTTATTTTTCGTTAAAAAAAGAACAAATTATTTTATCACAGTTTTGTATCCATGCTAAGAATACAAGAATGGGTAGATATCCAGTTTAACGAAACCGATGCAGGTGTAGTTGGGTTTGTATATTGCACGTGCAATTTTTTGTAAACATTACATGGATTTTTGGTTTTATTATACCGCATAGGCATACTGAAACTTGTGCAAGATTGCAATATCTTTCTCTTAAGCATACTTAACTCTAAGCAAAAGTCAATCATCCCCTTATCCGGCCGATTAACTCTCAAACAAGTCAAACAAATTTATCTAACGGAAATGCGAAATTAGTCACGCACCGTCCAGAAAATATGAACGCAATTTGTTCCATAATTCAATTAATTTACAATCAATTGGAGGATGTTTGTATACATTTATATCTACTATGTGCGCATCCGGTTCATTATTTTGTCCTACCAGCTATGTGGGTTTTTTGTCATTCACTTTTGCACCTACTGCTATCACTTATCTTGAAATGGATATGTTTTCCAAAAATGCACGTACTGCCATTTGGCTAAAATCAGCCCGAATCATTTATTTGATTTGAGGACACAATCAGCCCTCGAGGGACATCATGATGAGGGAACCTTTTTGAATTTATTTATGAGCGCATCTCCGGAAAAACATTTTCAAAGAGACTGCGATTCTCTCTGCAGACATTCATCAGCCTGTGATGGCGGTAAGAAATTGGGGTAAAGATGAAGTTTTTTTTTTTTAAATAGATTGGCAACGCTCGGTAGTTGTGAGTTGAAAAGACAGTATGATTACTGCCTATCAATAAGTAAGCACGTAACTTGGTTGAATTGTTTCTCTGGTGAACTTCTTGTTCTTTGATTTATGTGCTCCAATAGGTTGCCAGAATAAAATAAATAAACAAATATTAGGTATTCACGGCCAATACAAGGCCTAAGACCAAGCTTCTCCAACCATTTGCTTATCCAAAGTGGAATGGACCTACGATTTTAAGCCGAATCCGAACGGCAAATTTGAAAAGCTTCTGATAACAATTGGTGATCTTGGATGTTTGTCAGGCGTTCGCATGAGGTGCTACAGTGGATAAAATCCTAGATGTTACTTGGCACTAGCGGATTTCAACTGGTAACCTTTCGATTAGTAGCATAACACACTAACCACTGAGCAACTGCATCACCAGGTTGCCAGAACCATTTCATTCGTAATGTATAAAGGTACATTCTGTGTAATGTGCATACGTTCAAATGTAGTCATCAATCTTCTTCTCAGTGGCAGTGAGGCTATGATCAGGAATAAAGCCTGTGGGGTTCGCTGTAGTCATAAATATAGCAATTTAAGGAGAAGTCCCATCGCATATCTATGTAATATAATAATAGATATAAAGCATTAAGGATAAGGTCAAAAACAGGACCTAAAACCCAGACTCTATTACAATTTACGCCGACTCCGAACGGTGAATTGAAGAAGCTTTTCAAGACAATAGGCGAACTTGGAAGTTTGTCAGACTGTACCTATCTCATATCAAGAGGAATACAATTGTGCATGAACGTTCATAGCAAGAGAAAGTGGACAAAATAAACATTAACTGCTGACACGTTCACCATAATTGATGATCTCTTTCAAATAATCACCGACAAATATTTTGAAAAAGTCTTTAAAGTTAAATTTCGTTAGGGACTGCCTACTAAAATTAACTTCAATCTAAGCCTCAAATACACAATACCGGACAGAACAGAGTGGATGCAGTCCTTTACAATAAAGCGCTATCAATATTCACGGATAGATCTAAGACCACGTAGGAGTCGGTGCGGAAGTCTTCGCGGAAAACCTGGACGTCCACCTCTCCTTTAATCTTTCAAACTATTGCTGCGTCTTTCAAGCCAAAATTACAGCAGTTCGGCAGACCGCTTATAGGTCGACGGTAAATACTGTACCACGAAGTGGTATCGTTATATATATCCACAGTCAGGCCTTTATATCCAGCAATGAAAGATCCAAGGCAGTGAAAGACTGATGTATTTTGGTGCTGCCATTGTTCTTTCATATTTTCACATAATATTGGTTGGTGATCACAGTGACTGATCGCTTTCCATGTTTTTCTTCGTTCAAAGACGTTGCTAACTAAAGTAAGGTCAATGATCGAACCCGCTCCCTTCCAGAACATACGGTCATTAGCGCTATTTAAAAGCACTACGTCTACGCCCGATGATGAAGCTACCGCTTCGAAACGCGTCGTGTTAAAATAAAATAAAAATAAAAAGTTGTGACAATTACAAATTAAATATACAAAAAAGATATTAAATAAAATAAAATATTTGTTTGATTTAACTAGATATCACATTTAACATATAAAACACAACTGGAGACAAAAACAACAAAATGGACTACGTTTAGTATTGTAAAGGCTTCTTGCAGTCTGCTTCCTCTTGCTCCCCTTGGACAGCCCCATTCCATAGTCAATGCGCTTAATTCACCGGCAACGATAACCGAGCTACAACCCCTAGCACCTAGGTTTTACCTATCCTGGAAACTGTCAGATTCCTCGATTGTATGGAGCGTAAAGCTGAACATATTACAGCCATAAGTTTTGGCCTGAAGAAAGAATGTTGCTACGTCTATGCCTAGTTCGCGGGTGGTTTTTCCTAGGAGTGTTAGGTTAGCTGCAATATTTGCATTGCATCAGTAGTAAATATATCCGTGCTCAGCTAATTTGTGCGATGGACATTTTCGAAATATTTAGTGTGGTTTCCATTAAATACATTAGATTTTGAGGTTATTTGTGCATGCTGTCTGATATATTTACTTGATGTTTGTATATAAATATTTATATTTATTTATGTATTATAAACTTTATTTATTTATGTAGCTATAGTGAAATATTGTTATCTTAGTCTATAATAGAACTTGGTTCTTTGATTGATGAAATAAACAAATAAATAAGTTAGGTTTCCCTTATTTCTTCGTCGGGACCTTGATCTGTTTTCTTTTCCTTCACCAGCAGTTGGGAGACTATTTCCCTCCTTTTTGGGTCAATCGACGCCTTCTGAGTTTCATCTTGCATACACCTTCCGCCTTTTGTTTTTTGGATGGTGGCAGTTGTTTGGCCAACAGAGAGCGATGGGATCTTTGGTGTCATTGCCCTCTTCAGTCACTTCTTTCCCCTTGGAAGTCAACATGTAGCTGTCAACCTATTTTCCAGGCAAAGACCAAGGTCCCTGTTATGTATCTCCCATATTGTTCGAGTCGCCTACGTCGCCGTTTTGCGAGTACGATCCTCTTGGGCGGGATTACATTTTTTAAGCTCCTCGAATCAAGCTCGTCAGTCTCCTGATTTCATGGTGTCACTATATTTATGATCCTTTTTTTTTTGTCGGGGTGTGTGAGACTTTCTGCACTGGAGCACTAAGACTCAATACTGGTCCATTGTACTACCAGGCAGACACACCACATTTTACTGTGGGAATTTACTCGTTGATCTAAGAAAAACGAGAAGGCGCTTCACTGATAAGGAGCTTAGGTTTACAGCACTCACCATATCTGCACCAAATACCTGCCACCTGATACGAGCAAAAGCAGGACAATCACAGAGGAAATGTTCCGCAGTGTCGTCGCTTTCTCCACAGGCTTCGCAGTTGGTGGTGTCGCTTAGGCCTAGCACCTTAAGGTGTTTGGCAAAAGCGTAGTGTCCCGTAAGAACGCCAGTGGTCTGTCTGCAGTCTTTTCTGTTGAGAGACAACAAGAATGCCGCGGATTTTCCACAGACGTCGGGGAGAATTAGCTTAGTCTGTCTGCACCCTGCAGAGTCATGCCAACGGCGACTGTGTTCATAGGAAACCCAACCGTCAATGGAAGCCCTGACCGAGGACGCAGGCGGACAAATCGCTGGTTCAGGTCCTGAGACGTCCCCCTCTGAGCCCTGTCTAGCAAGTTCATCGGAGATCTCATTTCCCGTGATCCAGGTATAGCCCGGGACCCAGACAAGTCTAAGTGAATTCAGCCTTCCGACCGAAATCAGAGAGATCTTGCATTCACGGACTATTTTGGAGGTGGTTAAGGGGTTGAGCAAGGCCTTAAGCGAAGCCTGACTATCGCTACAGACGCAGATACTTTGCCCCCTCCACCTGTTCCCCGCAACATAGTCCATGGCCATTAGGATGGCATAAGTCTCCGTTTGGAAGACTGACGCATGTTTGCCTAAGGAGAAAAAAAGTCTAATGTTGTCGCTCTGCATGAAAACACCAGTACCAGATCCTTGATCGGTTTTGGAGCCATCCGTGAAGATTCGGCTGTATTCCCTTCCAGGTTCAGAGTCCGGCCAGAGATAGTCCTGGACGCGAGGAAAGTCGACCTCGTATTTGCGCTTTAGCCGAAGTTCCGGTTTCATCGCATCAGACGGCATATCCATAAGACAGGAGTCGAAGGACAACCGTTGCGCAAGTTCATCAAAACTCCAGTGCGAGTTATACCAAAAGCCACCTCTTTTTAAACGTGAGATAGCTTTGATTGTGCAACCTATAATTTAAACATCAAGGGGCGGGATCTTCAATAGTGCATCTAGGCCGGAGCCAGGCGTGCTGGGGAAGGTCCCGTGCAGCCGAGACATACCTGCCTTTGGAGTTTGGCAAAAGCAGCAGTAACGTATTTACGTGAACGTTTATTCCACCAAACAACCGATGCGTATGCTATAAATGGTCATATCATAGCCGTATAAATCCGTAAGACTCTCTCTCAGAAGTTTGCTGTCCAGGATGACTCCTAGATACTTTGCTTTATTGGAGAGTTGAATTGTGACGCCTTTTAGCACTGGCTGAGTCAACCCGACCAGCTTCCTCCTTATCGTAAAGAGAAAAACCTCAGTTTTAAGAGGATTGACCGAGAGCCCATTCCTAGTGCACCATTCGTCGATCACGTCAAGTGCCGCCTGCGCCTTGGCGCATACAGTCGCTAGGCATGATCCAACAGAAAGCACGGCAATATCATCCGCGTACGCCTGAGCGTATACATTAGAACTGTTGAGTGCGTTCAACAGAGAGTCGACCAGCATACACCACAGCAGTGGAGACAGAACGCCGCATTGCGGACAGCCTCTATTTACCCCCGCCATAATATAGCGGCCACAATCCGCATCCACAACCAACGTTCTAGCCATTAGCATTGCTTTAATCCACAACACCAATGGTTCGTCTACGCTGTGTTGTCTGGCGGAGCTGCACATGCTATCAAAAGTCGCATTGTCAAAAGCACCCTCAATATCGATGAAAATGCCCATCGCGTATTCTTTTCTGTCAAGCGCGCCCTCAATTCTACCAACTAGATTTTGGAGCGCAGTCTCGCAGGATTTTCCGCGTTCATAGGCATGTTGCATCTGAGATAGTATGGGTGCAATCGCAAAGCAAATTTGCGCACGTCAAGCTCGACCAGCCTTTCCATGCTTTTCAGCAAGAAGGAAGTCAGACTGATTGGTCTGAAGCTCTTGGCGAGCGAGTAGTCTTTTCTGTCAATTTTTGGTATAAATGCCGCACTCTAACTGTACGCCAGGGTGTTGGAATATATGCCAGTGCTAGGACAGCGGTGAAGATTTTCTTCATAGTCGGTAGCAACTGGTTTGTACATTGTTGGAGCATGGCTGGGCATATTCCGTCCGTACCAGGTGACTTGAGTCAAAAGACGCAAAGGCGTATTTAATGGCCTCGTCCGTTACCACGGCCTTCGCAATATACCAGCTACGCCGAGTTGTTTGTCTTGGCTCACTCATAGTCTCGGTAATCGGGGCTGGTTGTGAACCAATTGTAATCTGGTTACCCGGAAAGTGAGATTCCAGCAGATAACTAAGAGTTTCCGCTTTCGTCTCAGTGAAGGTGCCATCAAGTTTTCTAAGTGAGTCCAGTTTGGCTGGTTTGCCCTTTTTCAGAACTTTAACCAACCTACTAGTTTCACCCTGTGTTTCAATCTTTTCGCAGAAATTCCTATAAGAAGCACTTTTCGATACCCGAATTAGCCTCTTATATTCCTTCTGCTTCGATCCAGTCTGTCTCCAAATCAGTCTTGAGTGACCAATTTAGAAGCTTTCTAGCTTCTCTTCGGATTCTTTGCAGTTCCGAGCTCCACCAGGGAACCGGCGTTCTGCCAGGGGGTTTACTTACTGGGCACGTCAGTTCGAAACAGCTAGTAATGGCACTATTCAGGTTTTGAACAGCATCCTCTACCTTTTGTGATCCTAATCAGCATCGAAATTTATGTAGATCTAGCCATGTCCGCCCGTCTGTCTATTGTCAATTTTGGGGCTGTTGCTGCAGAAGGAGCGTATTTTTACAACCTATGTTATTATATTTATGTTACTAGATGTTAATCCTAATACTAATAGATTGAATTTAATTGCCATCACAAACTCAAATTCGAATAGCTATTTTGAATAGTTCTTGGCTAAGTAACTTTGTACTAAATTGTTAAACGGTTTTGGTCGAGAAAGGAGGTTAAAGAAGGTCGTTGTATAGTCGAATAAAAGTCGTTGACAGTTGCAAACGAACTCTAACCATCTCGTGAAATAAAACTAAATTTATAACGTTCTGGAAATAGTTGTTTGATCTAAAAATCTTCATAACCAAAGTTAATTCTCGCATACAATTCCTGCGTACGAGCAGAAGAAATTCGTTCAAAAAATTTTGCGAGCTTCTGAAAACTACTCGTATTAGAAGAAACAGGGGGCCTTAAAATTTGAGCTAAAAAACTGGAATTTGGAACATATACTTTCTAGGGGTCCGAAATGATCAAGGGTGAGAGTTTCTAAAATCCAACCGAATTTTTTTTTTTCGAAGTTCTTTCGAAGTTCTTCTTACTTGTGTGATCCCGTTTCTCGAAGCCTTCGATATGTATTTCCAAATACATTCCTACTAGGAAGTCGTCGGTTGGATAAAGTTCATGGTATCTTTGTCGCACACTATTTGAAATTCTATTGCACAGCCCAAAAACGTAAATAATGTCTGCGTATTCTTCGTCTGTAAATGAAGACATTTTAAAAAAACTTTCTTATCCGGTCTTGCCTTGGCGTTTAAGATTAAACTGATGAATTAATTTTGACTTTAAATCTTTTATACCATTTTTGTAGCTAAGTTACTCAAATAAACCAACGGAAAACCGCTCTTAATGTCAACTGTTGTTAGAAATGTAGGTACAAAATCAGAAACCCCTTTTTTTACCTGTTGCAGGATTTCCTAAGTGTCATAAAATCTATGGATTTTTCCTGTTAAAGTACACACATTAAAACAAAAATTACCTTAACCGGAAAAAATCGTTTTCATTCATAACTTTTGCAACTTAACCCTAGAAAGATAATCTACGTCTCCGAGACGTATGGCGCGGAAAAAATGTTATATCCTTTTAACTATAATCCGCATTGGGTTGGTTGCTTAAACTAACTCACTCGGTGGTCAGAGCTTGCCCGCAACGTATCGCGACGGTAAGTACCTGCGGTAACAAGTTATAGCTATGCCGTACTTCTGGGGGCGTGTGTCACGTGTGCCATTCTAACATTTAATTTAATCGTATATAATTTAAAAGTACTAAGACTTATTAGTAGTTTTATTTCAAACTGAAAAATGAAAAAATTGGGAACTAATATGACTTAATGTCAATTTTAAGGTTCCTTCAAAATATAAGTTGTTTTTTGTTGATTTGTAATTGGGTTTAAGTTTTTTGTTTTTATTGTTTAAAATAATATTTATTTATACTAAATCATTGATTTATTTCTCTCAATATGAATTACATAAATAAATAAAACGTTAATATTTTTTAAAAAGTTCATGGGTTTCATTAAATAAACTACCAAAGTGCCGTACGTCTCTGAGACGTATGATTATCTGTTACGTCATAAAAAATATGATTATCTTTCTAGGGTTAAAGCAATAAAACCTTTTTTCCCCATTTTTACCTGTTCCAATGTTTTCCCAAGTATCATAAAATCTATGGGTTTTTCTACAAACCTGTCGTAAACTTTTATTTTTATTATTGTTACGTTCATTCAAAAAAATTATTAAAACGTTATGTTTATTACGCATTTTCTGGAGAAAATTGAACCGAAAATCAAAAAATTAGCATGGGGAGGAAAAATGGAATAGGTTAAAAATTGGATATCTTAAGACTGAGTTAAGATATAAAATTTATTTAAATGCAATTACAAAGGCTAATATTTGTTCTAAAAATAGAGGCCTAAACGACATTTCTATCATTAGTACTAACAGCGCAATTACCGTTAACATGGGTCAGGGTACACCCAAGTAAGCCTTTTCTAAATCCCCAATAAATGATATACAAATTGGAGATAGGCCCTTACTGTAGAACAATTTGTTCCTTAGAATATACCCATAAATCATGCCCAAACATATTGCCAACGAATTAAGGGACACCCTGTATACAGAGTACAGAGTGTACCATTGGTTAGATGTTAAAGTAGGATGGCGACGGTGTGGAGGTTAGTAGGTTGGCTTGTCACCCATGCGGTGCAGGTTCAATCCCCATGGAGAACAACAACATACGCTACCCAGTAATAGAGAGAAACGAATGACACCTTGTTTTCTCCAACCTCTACACCAAAAAGAGGATTTTTGCATGGTAGTACAAAGGATGCAGTTGTTAGTGTGTCGGACTACTAATTAAAAGGTCCCCGGTTCAATTCCCGCCGGGGCCAAGTAACATCTTGAGTTTTTTTCCACTGTCCCACTTCTTGCCAACGTCTGACAAATATTCAATATACTCTTGTCATGAGAAGCTTCTCAAATTTGCTGTTCGGATTCGGCTTAAAATTGTAGGTCCCTTCCAAATTGCACAAGAAAGTGATTGGAGAAGCTAGGTTTAAGGCCCTGTATGGGCCGTTAATGCCTAATACTTATTTTATTTTAGTACAAAGGAGCGTTACCGAGTCTGAGTGCTCTGGGATTTGGATTTTCTAAAAAAAAAAAAAAAAATTGGCTAAAGTCCATGTATATTTTTTTTTAAAAATGTTCCTTGTTTTTTTTAAACCTAATTAATAGAACTGCTGCCAGTTCAAGCCTCTCAATCCGAAAAATCATCGATTCGGCGACTTGACTTTGCACCAGGACACTTCAGGTGGAGTAGGAGTAGCGATTCGTCGTCATTTCGGACGAAAAAAAGTTGAAGTTGCACGGACCTGATGGATGCAATTATTATTTCCATGATTTAAGGAAGCATGAACTGTATATTCAAAAGCATGAACTGTATATTCAAAGACGGCACAGCAAGGGATGCGGTGTAGTAGTATGTACACCTACAGCAACTAGCTTTTACGGCACAGTAGAACTGGATCTTCAAAGCTCAAGAACGACCGAAAACACCCACAAATCAATACTCAGTTTTCCTATTTGTTTTGTAGACAACGATGGGCTTTATAGCAGAACAATGACCCTACACATACAAGGACAACTGAAGCCTGGATTTTTACCCAAAATGAACTGGTATGGCCATCATATTCGCCTGACCTGAACACAATAGAAAATGTGTGGGGATGGCTTTAATCGACGAAACACAAAGGCAATAAATTTATACGAACGATATAGTTGAAGCCATACAACAAGCCTGGTCCGAAATGTTCCTCAATTATTTAGAGATACTTCATAACAGGCTACTTGAAGTGATTAAACAACCCAAACCAAAGCTGGAAGTGTAAATTGTAAAAATGTCTAAGCGAAAGGGTAACATCAAGGTAGCGGTACTCTTTTACTTATTGTAATTAGTCGGAACCAAGGCTTCAATTTTGTTCCCTTGAATATCTGAAATGGTTGCTACGGAATGCCATTATTTTTGACTTGCTGGTGTTCACAAGAAGATTCCATTTTCGACAGTTTTCTAATAGCCTAATAATCTTTGTTTGAATCATGTTTGCAGTTTCTTCTAATAGGCGCAATGGCTCAGCGGTAAGTGCATTGGACTATTGAGAGATGGGTAATGGGTCTAGGTTTCAAATCACGCTGTTGCCCAGAAACATCTTAATTTTTAATTTAATTATTTATTAATTTTTATTATGGTAGGTACATTAGTACTTACTAAATAGGCTTCCAACTCGTGAAGGGTCTCTGCCTAAGACACTGCAGTCTTCCATCCTCTGCGATCTCAGGCACGCTCCTTCAAATTGTTGTCAACAGTGATGTTTTGTCCAAGGCGGATCACGGCACGCTGGGAACGGCCTATGATGTCGATATCGTCCGCATACCTCAGGATGGATCTATTGCTAAAAGTGGATTCCGTTTTCTCTAGAACGAAATTGAAGAAGTCATATAAAAGCGCCGAAATCCGGTGTAAGTTTTGGAAATCGGAATTCGGAAGAGCCGCTTAAAAACACATTACAACGCGTGTTTTCAAGAGTCACGCAACACAACTTTATCAGTTTTCCCGGGATCTCATATTCCGTTTCTGACAATGAATGCTATCATATGTGGCTTAAAGTCGAAAGATGGTCTCGGTTTGAAATTCCTTCTCCAGGATTTTCCTCATTGTGAAAAATTTGTCTATTGTCGATTTGCCCGGCCAGAATCCATACTGGTATATGCCGAGTAGTGTGTTGCAGAACGGCTTGAGACGTTCACACAGTACGTGGGATAGGATCTTATATGCGGCATTTACCATGGATATGCGTAGATAGTTCTTACAAGGGTGCCGTGACATAACTCCAAGCGTCATAACCCCAAATCTAGAAATTTGGCCTTATGTCGCCTTTTAAAAGTGACATAAGGCCAAGTTCTAGCATTTGGTAACGTAAAAAAAAGCTTGGGCGAAGGATTTTATCAAAAAAAAAAAGCTCCCTAGCTCAAACTTGGGTGTTTCAATAAAAATTTTTTATTTAATTGTGGGCGTGTCAGTAGGCGGATTTAAAAAAAATTAACACATGAGCATAAAGGGCCCCTAGAGAATATATATTATAAATTTCAGCTCCCTAGCTCACTTTGCATTTTCAAAAAAATTGTGGGCGTGCCAGTGGGCGGATTTTGAAAATATTTACACATGAGCATAAAGGGTCCATAGAGAGTATATATTATAAATTTCAGCTCCCTAGCTCAAACTTTGGATTTACAAAAAAATTGTTTTATTTATTTGTGGGCGTGTCAGTAGGCGGATTTTGAAAAAAAATTATCCCGAGCAGTTTTAGGAGTCATAGATCATATATAAAAAATTTCAGCTTTCTAGCTCAAAATTCGATTTTTTCCAAAATTTTGTTTTTTTTTTTGAGTTTGTGGGCGTGTCTGTGGGCGGATTTCAAAAATTCGTAAACTTGATTATTTCGGGACCCTAGAGAGTATATGGTTAAAATTTCAGCTCTCTAGGTCCAGTTTAAAGGCCTAATTTTTGCCGACGGACGGACGGACGGACGGACATAGCTAGATCGACATTACTATCGATGCTGATCATAAATATAGTAAATTTTAGGGGTCTACGGGCAATATTAAGGTATGTTACAAGTATACCCGTAGAATAGGGTATACAAAATATAGGAACTTTTAATGAAAAAATCGACTATAATAAAATTATATAAAATAAAAATTAGCTTAATGGTAAAACGACACTTCTTAAAGTAATCAAAATAACTTTGAAGTTCATCAACTAGTTTTGTTCCAAGGCAAAATGACACAACATAAAAAGTGTCACTTTTCAAGAAACTTATTTATCACGAATTCATAATTTGTTTAGAAGCAAAGTGTTACAAATGAAAAAAAGTCATTTATCTGGGAAAAAACAGGGATTTTTCCTTAAATTCAAAACGACACTTGTGCCCTCATGCTGTCAGTTTAAGAGTTATAGTTATGACGGTTTGATAGAAAAATTGTATTTTTTTTTGCGATTCGTTCGGCATAGTTAACTCAAAATCGTCAAATTTTGACTTATGTCAGTTTGCTTTTCAAGCGACGATATTAATAAAGCTACGGAAAGAAAAAGCTACAGCGAATAAAATTACCAATTTTATTAGGGGCGAATTGGACTGCTATAGAAGTAAATAGATGAGAAACTCGGCATTGCTATTACACTTTATTTATATTCATCTTGATTATTTAAACAAACCTGGATGGGCTGGTATATAGTAAGTTCCGTCACCTAACCGCCAAGGCCCCCTAACAGAGAACCTATGCCTGCAGGAGATGCTGATAGAAAAATTTCAATTAGTTTAACTGTTACACAAAATCAAAGGACACACGGAATACACCAGCATAGCAAAGACTACTGACATTCTCAAAAATCTTACATTCGCGACGATCGGTCTGGTCTTATATACCGTCCGGTCAGTTGAACATTATATGCCTTATGATTTCGACAGTGTTTTTTATAAGCTGGTGTATTCTGTTTGCGATTAAACTTACATCCTCCAGATTTTGCCGGTGGCGCTTTTTGTTGTTGAGAAGGACAATTACAATAATTCCCCGGATTGTAATTCTGCTGTTGATAATATGGTTGATTAGCTACTGGAAGAGCATTCGTTTTTCCTCCGAGTTGAAGGATTCCTAAAGAAAAACAATTCCTTTTATTTAATATATTTCTTACATTATAACATTCTCACCTAATAGAGTTACAATAACTATTGTCACGATAGTAAACCTCATTGTGGGAAGATGGAAATGACTTTGATTTCCTGTGGTATCAGTAACTCTTTTTATATGACGGAACTTGAACACGGTAGAACATTTAAATTAAGTTCAGTTTTAAGATAGGAAAATCGTGGGTACCTGTCACGAGTTAAATTACTTTAAGATATGCAAACTCGTGTACATATATGCCAAAACTCATGATGTTAAGTAAGTATCTTAATTAACTCGCTGACTTGCGTATTTGTCGGGCTTCCGGCATTCGCAGTCCCGCGCATAAAGCAAAGTCTTCATTAAGTGTACAGATTTTCTGTCTTGTGATGTGAAGATACATATGGGACGAACATCTTCCATCTGCAATTGAATTTTTTTTTTTGGCAAATCTTTCTTATTTATGGAGCTGCTAGTTATACCTTATAAGCACCTCAGTCAATTTTACACATGCTGGAAAAGGCTTTACCAAACGGCCACAACTGATTAAGTCTTCAACCATGTATTGTACAATTTACTTTAAATTTCTTAAAACTATTATTGATTATTGATTTATATTTAAAATCCTAATAACCTTTATAAGTTTCGTTCTGTCTAACTTTTGTGAGACTGAATTTTGTATATCTACTATCTCAAATGTCTTAGTTAGCTTACCACTATTTTATAAGATATTATGTCTTAAAGTGTATAAGCATTTCAAATAAATAAAACAAAATATTAAAAACCAGCGTTGTAGCCAGATGGTTGGCATGCAAAACGTTATTGCCTAATACTGTACGATCTTTAAGTGTTTTTCATTTTTTATTCTTATTTTTAGAGAATTCAGAGAGTTCTACGTGTTTTTGTTTTTTCGTACAAAATTAATTTATATCTACAAAACTGCTGATTTATTATCGCCAACAGATCTTCAAAGATCAGAACAGTTTGACCAACGAACACAGCAAAAATTCGGTTTATTAATATTTCTCAAGCCGATGCAATATGTTATTCCCTGCTTAATTGCCATCGCCACTTTGTCAGATTTTCCCGATCAATTATCCGGTGAGTAATTGATGAAAATCCGCATAATTGCATTTTAGTTGAAATTAGTTTGTGTAATTTTTATTTCGTTTAATTAAGCAGGGAATTCGTACATAGACGCCATTGGACTCTATTATTTTAATTATTTGTACCCGCGGTTAGGTTAAATTGATAAGGCTGTCAGCAAGAACCAACATACTTGTCCGTTGTACAACCACATGGATCTAATACACTTTTCCCTACTCGTTAAACCAATTAGAGCTTCTGAAGAAGCAGCAAATGAGACTTCTGATATCAGTGTTTGTTAGATCGTTTTAGAAGAAGGGGCACAATTGGAGTTTTAGTTTCTGAGAGAGCAAAGCATGTAGACACAAAGGAGGTGGAGAAAAGTCTCCTCCTATTGTTCAACGCTGGTTGTGGAAAAATCGTTAGAATATACAGCATGCCTGGCTGCGTGCTTGCCTAAGAGAGAGTGCCTAGTTATGACCCCTAAAGTTTCGCTAATATATAGTCTATTGAGCGAGCATAAACTCTTTGAGAGTCGCTGTTCCAGCTTTGGCCAGTTCTATTTTGTCGCTGCACTGGTAGTACTGAATACTTAACTGCTCCGCCATCTCCTTAAGAGATAATCGGCAGTAAATGGCTATATATAGAGTTTATAGAGACTGATTGCAAGGATTTGATAGCAGATTGGCTGTCTGAGAAAATGGGGTTATCTTTAGCTGATATCACGTTTTTTTAAAGACAAGATAAGACTTCTTTCTGTACTAGACAATAACCAGGACGAGACAGCTGATATTGGGTCTTTTAAAATATTAAAAAATTCTTCGTAGGATATTTGATCCTGTGTACAAGGAGGGTGAATGGAAAAGAGGACAACCTAAAGCTTTGTCGACTGTGACTGATCGTTCCTGGAATATCAAAAAATTTGTCCGGGCCCGGTTAGATTGAGGTGGTTATCAGCTTAGCCGACCCACATAGACAAATGTAAAGTTCATTGTGATACCACGTTGATCTAGGGAGTTTCTCCCTCTACCCGTTAAATCATTTAGAGCTTCTAATGAAGCGCGATAAGATCACTTAGCAAGAAGGCTCCTGGATAGAGGTTTCTTTTATGGGAGATAACAGGACATGCACAAAGAAGTGTAGTCTCCTCCTCCACCTCTCTGTCCATGCAGCTCCTATAACGAAGTCATTTGAATTGACGCCAAGCCTTGATGCGTGCTGGCCTATAAGACAGTGCCCTGTATGTCGCAGGTCCAGCCTTGGAACAAATATGATTAGTCGGAGTTTTAATTTTGATTTCGAAACTTGATAATATCAAGATGATATTTTTTTTACCCACCATGCCAATCATATCATTACCACGTGATTTCCAGCAGCGCGGATTCCATCAACCCGCGACGATGAATGTTCCCAAAATACGTACATATGAACGATTATGGTTATTTGAGGTGAATTTTTTTTTTTTTAATTTGCTTTCGCTAAAGGGTTTTTTTTTTGTTGTTACAGTACCTTTATAGTGCTAAGAACACAGCGTAAGCATTTATGTTTAACAGGAAGCAGCACCTTTTCACCTATTCGATATAAAGTAATGGACCTGGCCGGGATTCGATCGCACGACTTTCCATTCAGTAAGGGTATACACTACTACTGCACTATTGCCACCCGTGATGTTGAACTGACAGTGGAGTTAGTTTATTTTTGTCATATAAAAAGGTGGCGCAAAAGTTGTCTCCCGCTGTTCTTTGGCTGTAATCGGGCCCGATTTATGGTATTTTCCCTCACACTTGCCAGAACTTCCGGCGATAGGTCCTCGCATTCTTGACGGATATTCTCTTTGAGGGCTTTAAGAGTCTGAGGCTTGTTGACATAGACTCGTGAATTCAAAAAACCCCACAAGAAGAAGTTTGGATATCGATAATATGTGTAAAATCAACTACTCGTGTAACATGTATTGTGTGAAACTATTTTTTTTAAATGTATAATGTGTGAATACTTTTAAAGTGTGGACAGAAAACTTAAAACATATTGAAAAACATAGGGACGGGCTACAGTCCGCTTGGGCGAACTGTTGGATACCCTATTCTTATTCCTATCCCTCATAAGTGGGCGTGACAAAAGTCTAAGTATGGTTGAATTGTTAAGAACGCTCTACATATTTTGTTATATAACATTTAAAGGATTTTATCAAAAAAAACGCTCCCTAGCTCAAACTTGGGTGTTTCAATAAAATTGTTTTATTTAATTGTGGGCGTGTCAGTAGGCGGATTTTGAAAATATTTACACATGAGCATAAAGGGCCCATAGAGAGTATATACTATAAATTTCAGCTCCCTAGCTGAAACTTTGGATTTTCAAAAATTAATATACCCTTAGAATAGGGTATAATAAGTCAACCAATTACCTGAAATATAATTAAACCTCGATAAATCTTCCTTTTTGAATTATTAGTCTTCTTCTTCAACATTATAAACACCAATTTTTCGTTCCATCGCCAAAACCGGTTTTACCAGCTTATACCAGTGGACCACAAATAAATCTTGGTAAACTACCGTACACTATCGTAGATAGATCGTTTTTTTGTAGTGATGTTTTTGTATTATACATAATATATATCTTCTTATGTAGGAGGTTAACTACACCAATTTTTATACCCTATTCTAAGGGTATATTAATTTTGACGCATAGTTTGTAACATACCTTAATATTGCAAGTAGACCCCTAAAAGTTACTATATTTATGATCAGCATCGATAGTAATGTCGATCTAGCCATGTCCGTCCGTCCGTCCGTCCGTCCGTCTGTAGCCAAAAATTAGGCCTTTAAACTGGACCTAGAGAGCTGAAATTTTAACCATATACTCTCTAGGGTCCCGAAATAATCAAGTTTACGAATTTTTGAAATCCGCCCACAGACACGCCCACAAACTCAAAAAAACTAAATTTTGGAAAAAATCGAATTTTGAGCTAGAAAGCTGAAATTTTGTATATATGATCTATGACTCCTAAAACTGCTCAGGATAAAAAATTTTCAAAATCCGCCCACTGACACGCCCACAAATAAATAAAACAATTTTTTTATAACCTATTCTAAGGGTATATTAATTTTTGAAAATCCAAAGTTTGAGCTAGGGAGCTGAAATTTATAATATATACTCTCTATGGGCCCTTTATGCTCATGTGTAAATATTTTTAAAATCCGCCCAATGACACGCCCACAATTTTTTTTTTTTTTTTTTTTTTTGAAAATTCAAAGTTTGAGCTAGGGAGCTGAAATTTATAATATATACTCTCTAGGGGCCCTTTATTCTCATGTGTGTTTTTTTTTAAAATCCGCCTACCGACACGCCCACAATTAAATAAAACAATTTTATTGAAACACCTAAGTTTGAGCTAGGGAGCGTTTTTTTTGATAAAATCCTTTAAATGATATATAACAAAATACGAGTATGTAGAGCGTTCTTAACAATTCAACCATACTTAGACTTTTGTCACGCCCACTTATGAGGGATAGGAATAAGAATAGGGTATCCAACAGTTCGCCCAAGCGGACTGTAGCCCGTCCCTATGTTTTTTAGCTGTAGTTCTGGTTGGAAAAGTAGTTTTGTTGTCGCTAAGAGAATAAAATCCCTGATGTGAAGAGACCTGCGCAAGAAATTTTCACTAAAGTTGGGACGGGCTATACCTCCTTTCCACTGAAAAAGGATAGGCACTCGGGAAAAAACTGAGTTATATACCTGCTGCACATGAGAATACGTGAAGCACCCATCTCTCTCTAACTTATTGAAATATCTACTGCCTTAAACCTAAAGTAAAGTACTGATATTCATACGTACAAAGCAGTAGTTCAGAAGTACTTTATTTCTACGTATGAAGCAGTAGTTAAGATGTACTTCTTTTCTTAGTAAATGGAAGTAATTAAGAAGTAGTTGTTTTTTACTGGTGCCTTTAAATTATAATAAAACATCAATACACGTTAACATTTTAAATTCAATTCGTTTTTATTTATAAGTTATATTTATATTTATTTATTTATATTTATAATTATTCGACGCATCGTCGCATCTCTTTTTCAATTTTTTCGTGACCGAGTAATCTATCACAACCGTCTGAAAATGGAAGTTAAGCAGTAATGCTAAATTGTTCATACAACTTTCATGAATTCAATTACATACCAAAATTTTTTTTAAATACAAAATTAACGCGTTCAGCGATCCCTTTCCGACTCATTCATCTAAATTAATATCCACATACACCACGTCAGTAGCTAAGAAACGGAAAACATTTTCCAATTTTTCACTATATTTCCTTAAATAAGTTTACTGAAATGTTTTTTTTTTGGTAAATAGTTACTTGTTAAAATTAAATTATTTTTACAGATTTTCCGGCAAACATAGAGTCTTCTAGACGAAGCTCAACATCGCTCATCATCATCGCCGACCGATCTCGTTGACACGAACTAAAAGATTAAACTGATTCGAGTAATTTTTAAAAATGTCAGACTTCGGTCGATTCTTATTGTCCAGATATAGATCGACTGCATTTGGATTGTCACGGTGTAAAAACAACAACAACAAATCTGGCAAAAAAGGATTATCACAATTTTGCCCTTTTTTATATGGGAAACAGGCTTTATCTGTACTTCTATATTCGCAGAGTATGGCATCGATCAGTCGAATACTAATACTTAAAGAGAATACAAATACATTCACAAAAACATGTTTCTTTACAGTTGTGTTTTCGAGAAACTACTGACTTTTGTTTGCAGGGTGAATGTCACTTGCATCGTTACCGAACCGAACGGCTTTCCATTCTCTATAGTGTGATAATGACAACTTTCGTTGAAATGACCACATATTCGATGCCTAGGCTTCCTTAAGCGCTGCAAGTAATACAAGGTGGCGCAAAAGTCATCACCCAGTGGCGTTCACCAATCCGACTGAAAACTACATAGGATAGATGTCAAACGTCGTGGATCATTTAGAACATTGGCACCAGAATTGCCTAAGGCACACCCAAGGGTTGAAAACCCTATCGGAAGATGCTATAATTTTTGCAAATAGCGGCAAATGTCAATTTTACTTTGACATTTGTGAAGTAAACAGATGACAACTTTTGCGCCACCTTGTATTTCACTCCCTCTGATCTGGCTACTATTTATAAGGCGTTTATTAGCCCAAAACTTGATTACAATGCGCATATCTGGTCTGGTGCACCAACTACTTATTTGGAGCTACTTGACAGGATCCAAAAACGTGCGATAGAACTCATTGGTGACTGTAGCATCACGAGATCGCTTGACTCTCTTAGTCATCGTCGCAATGTCGCCTGTTCCTCGTTATTTTATCGATATTTCCGCCAAATGTGCTCAAATAAAATAGCCAGTTGCATTCCACGCCTAGAGCATTTCAACCGCAATACCCGCTGTGGAAGGAACGCGCATCAGTTTATCCTTAAGCCAGTATTCTGACGTACAGTGAAATACAAACAATCTTTCCTTAGCCGTATTACACGAATGTGGAATGCTCTTCCCCGCTCCATTTCCCCTACATATTATAATCTACATTATAAAAATCCACATTATAAAAAAAATTAAATTTTTTTTTTATTATAACAAAAGTTTAAAGGAATAACTAAAATAATTCGCAGAATTTATGCGAGTAATGGTTCTCTATGAAACAAATCGTGGAGAAAAACACTACAAAAGGTCCAAACTTCTATCCTATCCTCCTACTCTTTCAAACATGTAGTAAGTAGCACCTAAAAACATACAAGAACCATTGCTGGGAGCTGCTTGCAGCAACAAATTAAACCATATTACGCTGCGTTTCTTTTACTTTAAGGGTACTGTTACAGAAAATCCCCTTTGGCGTACGCAAATTATAGAAAAAAAGCAGAATGTTTAAACGCAATATTAAGCCACGCCGAAAGCCGTAAATTACCAGAACACAGAATTTTAGGTAACTACGAAGCAAGTTGCCAGTCTCCATTATTGGTAGATTTATTTAAGGAGTAAATGTCATTATCTCTATTAGAAACAAAACCAAAAAAGCAGTGAAACTTTACCGAAGAAAAGTTATTGTTTAAAGTTTCATGTTAAAAGACCAACTTTACGTGCGCTCTACCAAAAGTCTAAAACAAAAAAGAATAAAACAAAATAATTCCTCGTCGTTGTTGCTGTCCGTGAGTATGTGTAGATAGTTTGAAATTTTGTTTAAATTATTCCAAAACATGATTAAGGTAGGTTGAAATTTTCTTTGCATACTTAGGTTTTCAATTTGTTTTCAAAATTTTCTATTCAAAGTTGAGAGCCTAGGTACAATAGAAATGATTGCATTCTTGATTAAAATACGAATTTTGATTTATACTTGTTGACACCCGCACCCGTAGGCCACTTCTACATATAATTAAATCAATGTCGTTCGACGTGCAACGGCGCTTAGTATTTTTAGCAAGGAAAACTGTCAGACTTATGTACCTTAATAAATGCTAATTTTAAATTCGTTCTCATGCTGACTTTGACAAATTTGTTTAAAATGTTTGAAATGATGTTCTCCAGGGAAATAGAAATCGCGTTCCATAAAGGTTTCGAGCACGATCCGGTGGAGGGATGAAAATATCACTGCATGAAAGCTACAGTGGGCGCAGTTTTTCAGTGGTTAGTGTGTTGAACTAGTAATGTAAAGGTTTCAGGTTCAAATCACGACAGGGTGCAGTCTCACCTAAAGTTTTTTTTTTTCAACACATCCATTGCGAATATCGAATAAGAGTATTAACTGTCATGGGAAGCTTCTTAAATTTGCCATTCGGATTGGGCTTAACATTGTAGGTCCCTTCCACTTCGCACAAGCAAAATTTTGGAGCTCTGTATATGGGCCGCTAGTGCCCAATATTTAATTATATTTAAAGCTACAGAGGAGAATTGCCATCTCTCAAATCTAACCAAATCAAAGGCGGCTTACATCAGGATAACGATGGAATGAAGTTACTACTTAAACGTACATCCCTGCAGCAATAACGCTCAAGGTCTCTGGATTGTAGTTTTCAAAACCTATATATGGACAATGGACATGCCCCTGTGAAATCTTATTAGGGTGCTCCGAACACCAGTCTTAAGCTACGTGCCTACGTAACTACATACCTTCACTTTTAACAAGAGAGTCGGAGACATGACCTTAGGCCATGCGACATAGGGACATATTTCAAAATACTACTTGCTGATGTTGGGCTTATAATCGGATTAAGTAATTGCTAAAATTTTAATCTGCACACTCTAAACAAACAAATAAAGGATACAATTTAATGCATTGAAATTCAAGCTTAAGTCCCCTACTATAGACTCGAAAATAGGTATTTCAGAGACAGTTTTGTCTGTTGTTCGAAACGACGGTATATAAAAAAGCTATTGTAGTACTTTAATGTAGGGAGGTACTTTTATTCTATTTATTAAATTTCGTGTTTCAAGGGAATAGATATTAGGACATTAGATATAAAAGAGAAATTTACATATTGTATCTATCCCGAGTATCTCCCTTCTGTCAATTTGTATTTTAAATATACCTACTTCAGAGTATTAGAAACGCTCTTAACACTATTTGCTCACTTCAAGCTGCGAGGGGTAAGAAGGGTTATGATGCCTTTAATCCTGATCATAGCTTCGCCGTTGACGTAGAAGACGATTCATTTTAAGGTCTTTTTAGTATTATTTATCTTCTCTTTTATAATCAATACACTTTCAAGAATTTTGTTTTCATAATAACACATTGCCCATATTAATAAAAAACTTAAGACATCAACGGAAAATAATCAATAATAAAGGAGTGTACTCGAAATTCAGCGTAATTTTTTTTTCGGTACATGAATGAAATTGATATTATTTTGTATACGCGAGATAGGTACTATGGACGAAAAATAAGGCTCACCAACGAACTTACTTAAGTACGAACATACACACATACACACACATATAAAGGGTGGTTAAATTTTAAGGGCCGATGTTGATTTTGAATAAAACACAAATTATTTAGGAAATTATTGTTTTTATTATGATAATATTGGTATGGTTCAATTATCTATGGAACAAAATATCGGCCATATGGCCGCGGCGACCTCGGCGGCACACATCCATCCGATGGTCCAAATTTTTGATGACGCTGAGGCATAATTGAGGTTCTATGCCGTTAATGTGCCGAATTATCTCATCCTTTAGCTCTTGAATTGTTGCTGGTTTATCGTACACCTTTTCTTTCAAATAACCCCAAAGAAAGAAGTCAAACGGTGTCAAATCACATGATATTGGCGGCCAATTGACACCGCCACCACGTGAGATAACACGGCCATTGAATTTGTCGCGCAAAAGAGCCATTGTTTCGTTAGATTAGATTATTATATTTATTAGTTATAATAAGAATCGCTGTAATAAAGAGCAAAGCACTTATAAATAGTACAGGTACAAGTATTAAATATATTAAAAACAATTTTTAAATGTATTTAGAAGAAGAAAGAGATTTGATAAAGAAAAGAAAGATGAAGATACAGAAGAAAGATACGGAAGAGAATAAATATACACCAAGAAATAAGATAACGAAAATAAGTGTGAGTGATTTCAGTTTGGTACAAAATGAGAATAACACCCCGATGAAAATTGCCTATATTCGATTTCATTCCTCACCTGGTGAGGCAGCTGGTTCCAAAGCCGAACGGCATGAACAAAAAACTGTCTGCGAGATGTCAAGCAGGTATGAGTCGATGGTTTAATAGTTAAACAGCGGTTAGACCGGGATAGTGAAAGTTTGTTGAACAAATACTCTGGTTGTTGTCTGTGAATAATCTTGAAGAGCAAGATGCAGGACCGATATTTTAAAAAGGCATCAAGGTCGCAACCAAGAAGTTTGCGACGTTCTGTTGAGACGTGGTCATATCTCCGTAGATTGAAGACATACCGAGCAGTCGAATTAAGTGCATTTGTTAGCTTAAGAAGAGAGATGTAGTCTGAGTCAGCAAAAATTTCACAACCGTATGAGATAATATTCACAATAAGTACTTTAACAAGTTTTAATTTAACTTCAACTGGAAGTGTTGCTTTGCTGACAGATAAACCTGTGAGCGATGCATATATTTTGGATACTATGGAACAAATATGGTTGCTCCATGCTCACTGTTAAAAATAATTCCGAGATTTCGTACATGGGTGACATATTCTACATGGGTGGAGTATAGTTCTATAGGAGGAAAGATAGAAAGACAAAATGGATGCTTAGAGATGGGGATGATTTTGGTTTTTTTCAGGATTAAGCTTGAGAGCATTTTGTGTGGACCAATTCGTAATGGAACGTAGATCCTCGTTAATTTTTACAACAGAATCTTCCACCATACCAATGGGAAAGCTTAGGTAAAGCTGGACGTCGTCTGCGTAGACATGAAATTTACAATGGGACAGTACAGTAGGAAGGTCATTAATAAATATGGTAAACAGTAAATGGCCCACTATAGACCATTGTGGGACACCACTACTAACAGCACGGAGGGTTGACATTTTGGAGTTGTAAGATACAGCTTGGACACGGTTAGTGAGATATGAATATATAAGCTTGTTAGAGGGAACAGAAAAATTGAATATTGTGGAGAGTTTGTTACACAGAATTGACGGATTTACACAATCGAAAGCTTTAGAGAAGTCGAGCAAGGCCAAGAGAGTAGTTTTATCCTCATCGATAGCCTGCCGAATGTCATCCGATACTTTTAGTAAAGCTGTTATGCAAATGTGTTCTGAACGGAAACCAGATTGCATTGTTGTCAATAGCTTATTGCTCTCGACGTATTTCTTTATTTGGCGACTTATGATTGATTCCAATACTTTGGAAAGAAACGGAAGTATTGCAATTGGTCTGTATTCCGGAGTATTACCTTTCTTCGGAATATGTACAATTTTAGCTTTTTTCCAAGCGGTTGGGTATATGGAAGTCATAAGAATAGTGTTGTATATATGCGTAACATGGGGTAAAATGAGAGGAAGGAGTATTTTAATGAAATCTGGATGGACGTTGTCCAAACCAACAGATTTACACTTCATAGATAATATCGTCATTCCAACCGCGTAAATCTACTCTGTTAAATGCGAAGCCATCCATTCTGCTATTATCAAATAAAGTCAAGAAAGCCGAAGAATTGAATGTATTGGAAGGACCTGAAGTAGCGAGACGGTCATTTAACTCTTCAATGTCAATGTCGTCGTTATAACCGGAAATATTTTTTTTACATAGATCAATTTCGCGAATTCGGTTCCAAAGAAATTTTGAGGATCGGTCAGAATTAAATTTGGCACTATAGTACCTCAATTTTGCAGTTTTTATCATGCGTGTGACATGATTTCTGCTGGTTTTATAGTCTGCATGCATTTCAGTACAGCGAAACCTCTTCCAACGTCGGTACAATATGTCCCTTCTCGTTAGCTGTGTGGCAAGTGGCACAGTCCTGTTGAAACCACATATCGTCCAGATCCATATCTTCCAATAAAAAGTTCGTTATCATCTCACGATAGCGAACACCATTCACAGTAACTGCCTGACCGGCCTCATTTTGGAAAATCTGGCCCGATGATGCCGCCAGCCCATAAACCGCACCAATATTTTTTAACACAAAATTTACTGAGCTAGGCTTTCATATTGTTATATTGTAGCTTATCACTCAATAATAAGACTATATGTCTTACTGTGTATAAGCATTTCATGAATAAATAAATAAATAAATAAACAGTCACTCTTTGTGGGTGCATTGATTTTTCGACAATCACTCTTGGGTTATCATTCGCCCAAATGCGGCAATTCTGCTTATTGACGAATCCACTGAGGTGAAAATGTGCCTCATCACTGAAGATGATTTTCTTCGAAAATTGATGATCCACTGTTGCCATTTCTTGCCACCATTCTGACCATTGGCGACGCTTGAAATGGTCAAGAGGCTTTAGTTCTTGAGCCAATTGCACCTTGTAAACACGTAAATGTCTTTATGCATAATGTTCATCAACGACGAGCGTGAGAGATGCAATTGTTGGGCACGACGACGAGTTGAGGTGGACGGCTCTTCAGCCACACTATCGCGAACAGCAGCAATATTTTCTGCAGTACGAGCTGTACGAGCATGCACTGGTGTTTTCACATCTCCTACAGACCCGGTTTGCTCAAATTTTTGCACGATTTTTCCGATTGTACGCACATTTGGACGATTAAATTGACCGAAAAAATCACGAAGTGCACGATATGCATTTTGATTTGAACGCCTATTTTCATAATAAGCCTGAATAACATTAACGTGTTGACCGATTGTGTATCTTTCCATGGTTCAAATTGAGTTAGTCTGAAATTGAGAAATGTCAAATAAAATACAGAAAAAACTTGACGTTTAGGTGTGGTTCACATTCAACATCGGCCCTTACAATTTAACCACCCTTTATATCCTAAAAAAACATTTTAAAAAAATATTTTGACAATCAAATTGTAATATATATTGTAAATTACGATTTTCATTTTAGGACCAATTAAAATAACATCCCCAATCCTGCGATGTTAATGTCTTATAAGAAAAAAACGGCTAGACAGAATTCAAAATAATTTCTTCCAGATCATAATTTATATCAATACGCGTCCATTGGGACCGAATATCATTTTTGGTACGCGAGAAAACGTGAAAGTAAATTTGTTCACGCACGTCCGTAAGCACATGCGTACGAACACACACACTTACAACTTCTTAAAAACAATTAAAAAAACATATTGGGAACCTTGAAATCTTAAAATATTTTGTAAATCACGATTTTCTTTTTCGGACCAATTACATTAATTTACCAAGTACTTCGAAGTTAATTATCGGCGTATACTTCTATATCTAACCCTGTTGGACATCCCTGCCAATTCGTGCCCATGCATACCTACATATATATACATACAAACATTTTCTGTTTTTCTTTTCTGTCTGTCATTCTGACTTGACTTTTTTTTTATTCGTTTTTCAATACTTGAAGTAAGCTAACTTGTTCTTTTTGACGTTTAATAAATCTTAGTTTATTTAAAACATCCTTTCGGTTTTTGCATTTAAATATATTTCTCGAAGTTTGAGCCATCTCAATAAATCGGCTCCACAGGTTATGGGCCCAGAGATTTTAATTTTAATAATTTAATTGCAAAACTTAACCTCACTACAATTTTCAATTCTATTGCTGATAATGGCACAAGCAAGTTCTTCTCCCAGGCTTGACCTATTGTCTAAAGACAATTACGACACATGGTGCCTTCAAGTAGAGGCATTGCTCGTCAAGAGCGATACATGGGATTATGTATCTGGTGAAATACCTAAACCACCAGAGCCAACAGAAGCCGATGAGTCTAAGATGAAGAAGAGTTTAGCTGCGTGGCAACGTCAAGACAAAAAGGCAAAGGCCGATCTTATTTTGTCAATCAGTCCATCCGAGCTCAAACAAGTCCGTGGCTGTGAAACTTCTTACGACATCTGGAAGAAACTTGAATCCATTTATGCGTCGTCTGGTCCAGCTAGGAAAGCCACATTACTAAAGCAACTTACACTTCAGAAAATGAAGGAAGGAGATGAAATTCGTGACCATGTGAACAAATTTTTCGATGCCGTCGACAAACTCGAGGCAATGGATGTTAAAATTCACAAAGATTTGTTAAGCATAATGCTTTTGTACAGCTTACCCGAATCGTTCGAAAATTTTCGTTGTGCTATCGAGACTCAGGATGTTCTTCCTGATGCTGAAAGGCTTAAAGTAAAAATTCTCGAAGAAGCAGAAGCCCGCAAGCAAAAATCCAAAGAGTCTGAAGGTGGAGCGATGGTTGCAACAAGAAGTTTTAACTCGAAACAACCATGTAAAGAAACTCCAACGAGCAAGAAAAGGTTTCCATTCCGATGTAGTAAGTGCAACAAACTGGGGCACAAGGCTGCAGATTGTCGTGTAAAACGTCAAGCCTCACAACGTGCCGAATGTGTAAAGGATTCCTTTTACATAATGTCAGATGCTTCTGAACATGCCATGTGCACGGATACCATCGATTTGAAACGAAGCTGGTGTTTGGATAGTGGATGCACATCCCACCTGTGCCGTGAAGAGGAAAATTTCGAATCTCTATCATCTACCGATCGTGGAAAATTAAATTTGGCAAGCAATCAATCTACTGCAGTGAAGGCTAAAGGAACTGTTAGACTCCAGGCAGCTGTTGGAGTCGAATCAAGGTCAGTACACTTTGAAAATACTTTGCTAGTTCCTGATCTGCGCACAAATCTCCTTTCAGTGTCCAAAATTACTGACAAGAACTGCGAAGTAGTTTTCAGGCGTGACATGGCGCTAGTACGCGATGAGGATGGTCAGATAAAGCTTTTAGCTGACAGAGTTGGCGATTTATATTACCTTCGACTGCAAGTGCTGCTGAGTTGGCCACCCAGAAGGCAGTGGTCCAATCTGGAAAGTCAAATATACAAATGTGGCATGAACGGCTTGGCCATTTAAACTCTCGCGATCTGTTAAATATGGTCAAAAACAAAACTGCCACAGGAGTTTTTCTTAAGCCAATCGAAAAATTATCTTCATGTACCATTTGTTTAAAGGGGAAGTTGGCAGCAAAACCTTTTTCTGTAAGAACTACTAGAAGTGCTGAACCTTTAAAGATTGTGCATTCGGATATCTGTGGGCCTATGAGGACTCAGTCTAATGGTGGTGGAAAGTATTTCGTCAGCTTTATTGATGATTACTCGCGCTGGTGCGAAGTATACATAATCAAAAATAAAAGCGACGTTTATGAAACATTTCTCAAATTTAAAAATTTTGTTGAAAAACAAACCGGTCACAAAATTAAAGCCCTACAGACAGATAACGGCAAGGAATACTGTTCAAACACTTTTGATGAATATTTGAAGTCACAAGGCATTCGAAGGAGACTGTCAACACCTTACACACCTCAACAAAACGGGGTAAGTGAACGGAAGAACCGGACCTTGGTCGAGATGGCCCGATGTATGGTACTGCAGGCTGGACTTTCTCCATCTTTTTGGGCTGAGGCAATTTGTACAGCGAATTATTTGAGGAATCGTTGTCCGTCAAAAACTCTTGATGGTAAAACACCATTCGAATTGTGGATGGGACATGTTCCGAATTTGAAACACCTTAAGATATTTGGTTCCAAGGCCTTCGTGAAACATAAAGAACCAAATAAAGATACATTTGCAGCTCGTTCGACTGAGGGTATATTTGTTGGGTACTCAGATGAAGCAAAAGCATACCGAATTTGGATGCCATCAGCGAGAAAAATTTCGATCTCAAGAGATGTTACGTTTATTGATGAGCCCGGAGAAATCCGAGTGGGTGCAGACATCATCTCATCAGAAACAAAGTGTGGTAATGGAGAGTCTCTGGAGGAACTGTGTTTTGCTGAATCTGGTGATAATGCTGAAACTTCATTTGATCGAGAACCTAATGAGCAATCTGGTGAAGCGTGTAGATCTGATCAAAATAGCGAAATTGAAAATGACGCTGAGAACCTTTTGGATAATGATGTTGTGGCGTATGCCTTTAATGCTGAAGTAAGTTTCAAGGAAGCCCTTCAAGGTAATGACTGTGCTGAGTGGAAGGACGCGATTGTAGATGAAGTTAAAAGTTTAATTAAAAATGATACTTGGAAACTGGTACATGAGCGGGCGGAGCAGAGCAAAGTTGGATGCCGTTTCGTACTCACAAACAAGCGCAATCAAGATGGTGTTATTACAAGGAGGAAGGCTCGCCTTGTAGCCCAAGGTTTCACTCAACAACCAGGTATAGACTACACAAAGACGTTTTCTCCCGTAGCTCGCATTGAATCTATACGTTTTATGCTCGCTCTTGCTGCAAGGTTCCAACTCAAGGTTCATCAAGTCGACATCACCTCAGCGTACTTAAATGGAACATTGAACGAGCAAATTCATATGAAGCCGCCGCCGTTGCTGGAAGATGTTTTAGAAGAAATCCTACAAAGTGAGCCGATAAACAGTTGCATTGCCCAAAAGGAAAAAAACAATGCTTCAATCTTTTCGTGAAGGAAACCAGGTGTGTTACCTGAAGAAGGCGCTCTATGGCTTGAAACAAGCCGGACATCAATGGAATGAAAGATTCGATCGTAAGTTGCAGCAAATTGCTGCTGTTTGTTCCCGACCAGACATTTCCCACGTAACAAGTGTTCTTGCGCAATTCAACAGCTGCTTCAACGATGTCCATTGGGGTGCTGCAAAGCGTGTGCTACGCTAACTTCAAGGCACAATAGACTGTGGATTGCGATATTCTTCTAATAAAGAAGGCATAAATGGATTCGTCGATTCCGATTGGGGAAGGTGCGTAATCGATAGACGATCTTACACTGGATTTGCCTTCACGTTTTCCAATGCAGTCATTAGCTGGAAATCTCATAAGCAACGGACTGTTGCTCTATCTTCAACTGAAGCTGAGTACATGGGTATCTCAGAGGCTATGAAGGAAGCTATTCATCTAAGGACTTTCTTAAAAGAACTCGGTCTTGAGGACCTGAATGAAGTCATTCCATATAACGACAATCGAGGTGCCGGACTTCTTGCTGAAAATCATGTTTTTCATCAAAGGACTAAACATATAGATATCCGACACCACTTCATTCGCGATGTATTGTCTAAAGGAGGCATAAAACTGGAATATCTACCTACGGAAGAAATGCCTGCCGATGTTCTGACTAAGGCCCTAACTGGGCCGAAGCATTACAATTGCTTATCGAAACTTGGGGTCATCAAGGTATGAGGATCATCTCATTGAGGGGGCGTGTTGGACATCCCTGCCAATTCGTGCCCATGCATACCTACATATATATACATACAAACATTTTCTGTTTTTCTTTTCTGTCTGTCATTCTGACTTGACTTTTTTTTTATTCGTTTTGCAATACTTGAAGTAAGCTAACTTGTTCTTTTTGACGTTTAATAAATCTTAGTTTATTTAAAACATCCTTTCGGTTTTTGCATTTAAATATATTTCTCGAAGTTTGAGCCATCTCAATAAATCGGCTCCACAAACCCAAAACAAAGTAAAGGCCAGTTTCGAAATACGTAACTCGAAAACCCCTACCAAACTCAATTTCAAGATACGGCCCTAGAGCAGGTTTCCACAAAATCAACCATCAACGAAAGAGTTCCAAAACTTGAAAATTCTAGTCTTTTTGATAGTGTTTTCGCAAAACCTTTTTATGGCAGGCAAATAGATAACTTCTTATTCCAAATACTTCACATCTCGAAAGAGTTCTTTTCAAAATTGAGGTATCATTTTGAATGAATGAAAGACATAAATTGTGTGAAATCTGTATTTATTTTTATTGGAAATTAATGTACATTGGTTCCGGTTAATAATGAAAAAGAATTTCGTCCAAGTGACCTCCTCTGCTAGCTCGGTAGACGGTCAACCTTTTACCAACATTTTGAATCATTTTTCGCATAATGATGGTTCAATAAGTGATATTTGCTCGATGATGTTGTCTTTGAGGTGTTTAAGGATTATCGGCATAAACTTTATTTTCCAAGAAACATCATAAAACAAATCCAGTGGTGTTAAATCGAGTGGTCTTGGTGGCCAATTTACGTCTGTTCTTCGGGAAATTATGCGATTGTTAAACTTCTCTTTCAAAAGATCGATTGAGTTCGTTGCTGTGTGGCATGTTGCACCATCCTGTTGAAACCACATATTCTGCACATCAATATCTTCTAATTAACTCCACAGACAGTTTCTAATCATCGCGTGATATCGAGCTCCCTCCACACTAACTGCATTGCCATTTTCATCTTTGAACAAAAATGGACAAATTACGCCACCACAACAAAATTAACACCATACAGTAATTTTGTTTGGTTTCATTGGATTTTCTTCAACCCAAATGCGACAGTTTTGGTTATTGACATAACCGCCAATTTTAAAATGAGACTCATCGGTGAAGATAATTTGCTTGACAAAATTGTCATTTTGTTGTTGCTTCTCTATGGCCCAATTAACGAATTGCCGACTCACTGCGTGGTCAGTTGGCTTTAATTGTTGTGTTAACTGTGTTTTGTAAGCCTTTACATGCAGATCTTTGTGCAAAATGTTAAACAAAGTTGTTGGTTTGAGGTTTAATTGCTGTAAATGACGACAAACTGACGACCAATTTAAGATGACACGTCAAATTTGAACACCCTTTACTTAACTACTTCATTAAATTAAACCAAAACTAGGAGTACTTTTATACAGCTCTGCAACTAAGTTAGATTTTTATAACTATATTGTATTGTTACGACTTGAGTAAATTAATTCTTCTGCATTACGAGCATAACAATATTGTTTATAGTTCATGCATAATTAAAATAACCTTTCAATGTGATTCAATATGAATTACCCTTTATATCCAGTTGAATGCATCGATGTTAGTACCCCGATAATATTGTGAAATATTCCTATTATGTGTGAACACAGCAATAAATATGATTCCCTTAAATGTTCATAAGAGAAAAAACAGATTTTTTTCGAATTTTTGTTTGTTTATTTATTGTCCCCATTTGTAACATCTTTCTGTTCGCACATGGAAAATGCGGACGATTAATGCGGTCAATTGTTTCTGACAGAGTATTTGTATTTTAATGCAACGCATACGTGTCCCTATCTACACATTTGTCGTTTCGTTCATAAAATATTCTTGAAATATTATATTGCAACCTCCGGAGAGTTGACATACCGACCAAAATCGTAATGTCAACTGCTGCTGCTGGTACTGGCAGTTATTATCGGTGGCCATGGTTTTCAATTTTAATTATTCTGATATTGGAAATGGAAGCCGCATCACCGGAAACTGGCAAAAAAACTATTACAAATAAAATAATTTAAATGTAAAGGAAAACTGGTTGAAAATTGTATTATTTGTATACCTATATAAAACAACAAATAAATTAACAAAAAAGTAGAAATAACAATATGGAATATGGGCTTTTAAAGTGCGGTTAACTGTCAATATCAAATTGCCAGGAAAGGCACACACACAAGTCGAAAATGGTTTCATTACCTATAGTGGGCAAATTAACACATCTACCCATTCAAAACTACTCTAAAAATATAACTATACGTTTTCGGTTTTTATTGAAATCCGATAGTCGAATAGAGTGAAGGTTGAAATTTTTTCTATATAAAGTGAATCGTCTGTCATATTTTGTCCACTGATGACAAACAAGTGGGTAATTTGATTCTCTTCTGTCTGGGTTCACCTTCGGCACAGAATGTAGTCATAAATGATTTTCATCCATCCACATTTTGTAATCAAATCAAAATATATAACTGCAAACAGTCAAGACTCAAGAGTCCTCATTTTAAATTTCTCTTATACAGTTAATTTTGTTTATCTAAACTACGCATTAGGCTGCGGCCAAACAGTGAGCGACGAGTGATCGAGCGACGAGTCTGAGCGATGGGTGGCCATTTACTGAGCGACATCATTGTATATAAACCTTATAGTAGTGCAACCGTGCGTAAACGACGATACGCCACCACCACAGGCGTGCGTTCGAATCCCGACCAGAGCCATGATTTTTATAAATTGAATACACACAACAAAAACTGATCTCCCTAAAACAATTTAGGCGCCACCTGTTGAGAAATAAAAAATCCCATCGCACCAAACTACTTTCCTATCCTTCTATTCTTTCAGTAAGTAGCACCCAAAAATAGGCAATGAATTGCTGGGAGCTACTTGCGCAACAAACTAAATGCCTGCGCTGTGGTTTTACCATTATAAGGGTACTGTGTCACTACAGAAAAAAGAAATCCCTTTAGCGCACGCAAATTATAAAAAAAAAAAAAAAAAAAAAAACCAGTGCGCATTCGCCCGCAACAAATCATGATAGTCTAGTTCTACACCATTCTCGTGCTGGGAATATGAGTAGGAGGATGATGCAGGTAGTGGTGGTGGTTGGCAAAGCAGGTTTCGTGTAGATTTATGGTATATTTTTTGTTTGCTTTGATGGAAGGGGTATGTTATGTTTTCTGGATTTTAACACAATTGGTATGTGTGTGTAAGATCATTGTATATAAAGTGTATCTACAATGATGGCACTACTATAAAGTGTATGTACAATCATTGTATATAAACCTTATAGTAGTGCAACCGTGCGTAAACGACGATACGCCCTCAGTGCGCATTCGCCCGCAACAAATCATGATAGTCTAGTTCTACACCATTCTCGTGCTGCGAATATGAGTAGGAGGATGATGCAGGTAGTGGTGGTGGTTGGCAAAGCAGGCTTTGGGTAGATTTATGGTATATTTTTTGTTTGCTTTGATGGAAGGGGTATGTTATGTTTTCTGGATTTTAACACAATTGGTATGTGTGTGTATGATCGTTGAAGGAGAGTCGCATTTCAGCTACTGTGAGGATTCTCAAATGATTTTCTTTGTAATTCATATTTGCAAGTGAAAAATGGATATGCATATTTAACGGTAGGGGCGATGGTGGATAAAGGAAGGTGGGAGAATTGTCGTCGAGTAGTTGATGGTATATTATTTGTTGGCTTTGATGAATGTTTGGGGTAGGTTCTGGCATATTGCAATTAGACCATCACAGTCACCTGTAACTTGTTTTCTTTGTTTTTAATACAATTGGTGTGTATGTTCACATCGGTGAAGGAGATTCGCATTTCAGCACTGAGGATTCCCAATTGGTTTATAAACCATATTTGCATGTGAAAAAATATTAATTGAGGCAGAGATAAAAAAAAGATAAGACAAGTTATAGTGTATTCTCAGCTACATTGCGAACGATCCTTAAGGGTTTCCACTTTAAAAAGCAAATCGTGGATATTTTCGGACCCGTCGAATGCAATTTGCCACTTTTCAATTTTACAAACTGAACTTACCTACTGAAGAAGTTTGTTGACTTATTGGTGGTGCTTGTCTGCGTTGCACAGTGTGACGAATCGCTGATTTAGCTTGGTTTAATAAGGAAAATGACATGCACAAAATTAAACAAAACCCGCTTAAGCCTCCTACGTAATGACTGTGCAATTTTTTTGTTGTTGCTTAGTGCAACAAAAAAAAATCATCTCAAACTCCAAATTGTATATAATTTTTTTTATAAGAAAGTCAATTTGAAGAGAAAGTGTTTATATCGGTTTTAATTGGTTCGCGTATATTTTATAGCTTTTTTTTATCTTTTATCAATAAGTTAAAAGTCAATTGATATAAAAGTAAGTTTTTCTTAAATAATTAAAGATTTTGTTTAATAGGTATAAGGGGTAAATGAAAGTAAAATTTATAGATTAAATATGTGTTTTTTGTATTCATTAGACGAAAAGTATACCTAGTTGTTCAGTGTTGTCCAAGTTGGAGACCGTGTTTGTTCGAAAGCCTTGCATATGCACTGCTAAAATGTGTTTCAACAAAATTTTTCGTTTTTTAGGATGCCCATGGAAATCACGAAAAAGCAAATTTTTTATGTTTGGATTTCTTAATTTAAAATTAATCGCTTAGATGCTGTTTCTGCTTTTGTTGTGGGTTACTTCAGCCATGTAATATTTTCTGAGGCTGCAACAAAGTCAATCAAATTAACCTTTAAATCTTTATGTATGTTTAAGATTTGACGAGACATGGGCCAAAAGTGGTCGGCATAGAGAGCGCTTCAAAAATTCAAATTCTCCGTGGCTAAATGAAAGTCTAACATTACCACAACATATCTTAGATGAAATACCTTCTTCATCTAGAGTAGGAAGACCGAAAAAAAGCTTATAGATTAGATGTCAAGTTGCGGCAGGTAAAAGACCAAGGCAGTAAAGAAAAAGTCAAAGCCAGAAAATAACTAATCCAAGAAAAATTTACAAGAGAAACAGGGTTATTGGTAGATATGCCAACTCAACAGTCTGGCAATCCTAATAACGGGAACAAGGCTAGACGATTTTTTAGAGATAATGAAAAGACTGCCCAAATTACAGTGATTGATAAAGAAATTATCAAAAAGTTTCATATCATCTTAGAAGCTCTTGGGTCTGGGTTCCCAATAGATGCAGATGCTTTTGAAAATTCTGCCTGGTATTTTAAGCCAGTAAGTGTGCATAAGGTCTTCTTTCATGGAAAACAAATAATTTCGACTTGTATACTTCCAATCGGACAACTTTCAGAAGAAGCGCAAGAGGCAAGAAACAAGGAAAATAGAAGGTTTAGGGAACTTCCTACCAGAAAAATATCACGTGTAGATACAAATACTGAACTCTTAAATCGATTGCTTATAACCTCAGATCCAATTCTTAGCAAGTCTAAGATACTTTCCGAGATGAAAGAAAAGCGTCATGGAACATGAATACTTGCAACTTTTATATGTACCAAATAATTAAAAAAATTAAAATAAGCTGGTTTGTATGTATTGTTTTGTCTTGAAATTTGTAGTCATATGTTAAAAAAATTTGTTATATTCTATTCTGTAAACAATTTCAATTAAAAAAAAAAACAAAAAATTTAATCTTAATTTAATTCCGCTAAATCAGCGATTCGTCACACTGTGCGTTAGGTCGAAAACGAAGCGTTATTTAAAAAATGTTCGAAGTCGGAACGAGCGTTCGAAGGTCTCGTAGGATTCACATTGGGAGTATTTAAATTCAAATTGTCCAATCTTCGAACTAAGGTATCTCTAATAGACTGCATTTCACGAATGAAAACTCGTTGGTTTGCCTCGAGTCTGTGGCTTCTTCTTGAACAGGTGGACGTTCGTTAATATCTCATCGCTCATTATTATCATCACTATTGTGGTTATCTACCAGTTGTGGTGAAATCTGATCCTGGCTTAAGCCTACACTAGCCCCAGGTGGAGTACGACTAACAATTGGCCTGGATTCCATTGCTCCTGAACGGGGAGTTATTTCGAAAAGTGGACGAATTTCTCAAATTACTTGGTCTTCCTCTAGAGCGCGTATTTGGAACTCTATTATCCATAATAGGAAATTTCGGATTTTAAATACAAATTCAAAAGATTTTAAATTTCAATATCTTTTAATAAATCTGTATTAAAAAAAATTAATACATGCATAATTTGGGGTCAGCGCGGTCGGTGCTAAATTCGATATTAAATCAGATATTAAATTTGATAAGATTAGATACAATATGCTTAAGAGCAAGATATCTGTCTTGGTAAACAGACGGACTGTGCAAACAATGAACACAATACGAACAAGACTGTATATAATTGGCAACTATAGGTAACATAGCAGCAACAAAGTCCAGTGTAATAACTATCAGACAATGCATTATACTATAAAAGAATTAGGATTTATATATTATAAAAATATTCATATGCACAACTTATCTTTTCAAGAATAAAATTAGACCATATGAATACAAAAAGCAGTTCAACTCTTTCTGATATCCAATAGTCGCAACGCGGATTACAATTAAAACTATGAATATACTGGGACTATAGTAATGAAAGTCATACTCAACTTGAACCGCCAAGAGACACAATAGAACACTCTATAATTGCTGGAGCTTAGCTAAAAGCTCTAAAGTTAGCCAGTATAATCTTTGTAGTGACGTTCTTAATGCCTCGAAGTACATCTAATGTTAGAACACGTTTAATGCAAAAGAGAAACAATCAAGCAACCTCCATTAAGCAAAAAATACCAACAAGTGACCTTCCTCAATGCTTCATTGAAAAGGTACATGGACTTTAAAATATATACCAACAATTTCACATGTTGATTAAAGATAAATAAACTTGTGCAATACTCCAATTTAGCAATCTAGCTCTACGCAAAACAACGAAAATTCTTACTATCCATATAAATATTCATCTTATAGGTACCTATTGAACAAGAAGTGGTGGTGCGGCATGGCACAATACTGACAAAAAAAATTATGTCATTGCTTTATAAATTAGATCGAATATTTCTAAATCAATTACAAAAAAAATTATAGAAATCGGTACCTTTTGCGACAAGATATAGCCGAAACAGTCAGAGTCCAAAATGCGACAAACCTATAATAATAATACCTCATTTGCTGAAAAATACCGAAATCAAATTTTATTCAATTTTTCCCTTCAAACGAATCGCCTTTTCCATCATTTCTACTCGCAGACGAAGAAGTCAGATTTATTATATTTTCATCATCTCCCTCTCATCAAACATACTACTTGCCTAAGAGAAGGCAACATTGCAAATCATCAATTACACAGAAAAATAAATACATACTTACATTTCCATACAAATGAAAATCATATGGCATGACCACAGAATCGATAATGCGAGATCCATTATCCATACAAATTAACTTACTTGGAAATCCTACATGCTACCTGTGCTGCTAAACAACAAAAATGCCTGTGCTCCTTCTTACAAAGAAAAAAAATACAACATACATGGGAACGCAATTATGAAAGGTTCGATAAAGAGAGATAAACCAGTTTATTTGGTTTTCTTTCTTCGTTTTCAAAGTGTGTATTTAAAATGAAGATGACAGCAAAAGTTTAGACACAAACATTCTAGCTCAATTCATAACGCCATCTGCATTTAGTCGGCTAAAACAAAAAATTCGACATGATGGCTACTATAAAGTGTATATACAATGATGGCACTACTATAAAGTGTATATACAATGGCGACATCGCTGAGCGATTAGTTGCAAAAATGCCATTGTCAATTGCAGTTCGTCGTAGTCTTTTAATTGAAAATCGCGTTCATATTTATAGAACTATTATAAGAAGGAGAAAAAAAAAGTGTTGGTGTACATCCAATAGTAAACCGTGAAAGGGCAAATTATGGTGAGTACCAACTTTTGATTTGCTGTAAGAAAAAGTTCGACCAAGATTAAAAAAACAAAGGAATGGAATTAGTGCAGAACAGCGGCTAGTTTTATTAATTAGGTTTGTTTTTATTTATTATTCTTTATTTTTATTTTTTAGTTTTGACAAAATAATATTTTGAAAGTCGTTTCTTATCTCTAGTTTTTCGAAATCGTCAAATTTCGCCAAAATTGCAAAAGACTTAAAAAATTGAAGGTCATCGTTATCCTCTTCTTTTTTGTCTACCTCTAACTTTAAAATATGAAGTCTTTCTTTTTCCAACTGTAAAAATTCAGAGTCCAAATTGATTGTTGCCACTCTCTCTTTTTATTTGTTGTCAAATTATGTGAGCTGCTGGTGGAAGGAGTGCTGGTGCTAGGCGTATTTGCATTTCTTCCCCGTTGAGTAAATCTGATATTGCATCAGAGTAAAAACGGCATTGGGCAAAAGAATAATCAAAGCAGATTTCCTTCACTTGGATCTGGAACAGTTGTCTGCCTTACGAAGCTCATCATTTCGAAAAAATTTGATTGCTTGAGCTTCGGATCCTGAGACTTCACGTAGTATTTTTTGAAGGGTTCTTCTGAAAGTGTATTTTAAATTCTTCCACTTTGCTTTTGCCATGGCACCTGAAATCTAAAAACTGTTTATACTTATAAAACATTGAGGTTTTTTTCTCAACGTTTTCAGATTTCTTGCAAAAGGTTATTCTTTTCGAGATTTAGCTTTTCGAATAGGCAGAAGCACAGTTAGTAACATTGTCTTGGAAAAAAGTTTTAACATTTGGGAACAACTTGTAGACGAATATATGCCTATACCAACAGCCTACCACATTAAAAATGTTATGAACGATTACTACCGGCGCTGGAAGTTTCCTAACTGTTTTGGCAGTATTGATTGCAAGCACTGCCAAATTCAGTGCCCATCAAATTTTGGCTCCCATTATTTCAATTACCTACATTATTAACTTCCCAGTGGAAGTTCTTGTAATGGGCCGATTTTGTGAATCGCGGATTTTGACATATCTCCACGTTTCAAGGTCACCAGAATCCAAATTCAACGTTTTTAGCGAGATGTCTGTCCGTGTGTATGTACGTATGTGCGTTCGGAATTTTCTTTCGCCACGATTATCTGGAGAACCAGAGATGATATTGACATGGGACTGGGTTTATTCGAAGCGTAATTACGTAACTCAGAACTGATTAAGTTTCCAGCGAAATCGGTCCAGCCGTTTTTTTTTTAGTAAATAAATAACTAAAATAATTTGCCTTTGATTGTACTATTTATTGCCATTTGTTATTGAGCAAATCATTATTACATTGTGCTCCGTTATTTCGTATACATGTAAATTTACGAAGGTCTCCGTGTTCATAACAATTGTTGCATTAATATATGTATGCAGATAACACTTTACTGTTATTAACAAGATTTAATTTCCACGAACAATATTAAAGAGCTTTTTTTAATATTACCTAAATAATTCTTAACCATATCTTATGGTTAAACACATTTCAAAATTTCCCACTAATCGCATAAATCATATTGATCCCACTGGGAAGTTAGTCGTGTGGATCTTGCGGGTCGCACCCAGATCACTTTTTTTTCTATTGTACTACAAGCTGTGGCTGATGCTGGCAAGAAGTTTTTAACAATCGAGGTGGGTGGGAGAGGAACACAAGCGATGGTGGTACTTTTTCTAGCTCTACATTGTTCAGATTACTTGAATCCGATAAATTCAACGTTCCACTTCCACAAGCGTTACTAGAATCAAATATTGTCATTCCAAATTTTTTGATTGGTGACGAAGCTTACCCCCTTAAAAATTATATGCTAAGACCTTCTCCACGAAGGAACTTAAATGCGCAAACAGAAAGATTTAACAAAAAACTTTCAACCGTAAGAAAATGCATCGAATGTGCATTTGGCATAATGAGCAAGAAATGGAGTTTTTTACAAAAAAATATTGAAACAAAGCCAAGCACTGCAATTCATTAAAATGTGCTTGCTTACTGCACAATTTTGTTACAGAGTGTGATGGTGACAGTGACCTTGATTACATACAAGATACAAGTAACAACAGAAATGGGCATACCAATGACATACCTCAAACAAATACAGCCAGCCAAGAAGAACAGTCCCGTTATAACAGAAGCAGTCGCACAGCGATCAATATGAGAAATGAGTTAACACGATATTTTTGGGAAATCGGACATTGAACAAAAAATACTACTGTTATTAAAAATTATTCAAATAAAAACTTACCTAAACAATTACAAATGTTTCCAACTTCTTTCCATTCCTTTTCAGTGACATTTTTATTTTTGTAATCTCTGTGGCTGTCCTGCCATAGAACTGGGCGGCTTTGGACAGCTGAAACTAAACTTTCCGCATTTATTTTATTCATTGGCTTACTTCGTCGCTCAGCGATGAACTCAAAAATTAAAACAGATTTGATTGCAGAGTGACGTCGCTCTGTCACTCAGCGCTTGCGTGGCCACCACCATACGATTTCATGTGTTTTAATTTGTTTGCGTCGCTCAGCGACGTCCTGCTCAATCGCTCGTCGCTCAGTCGTTCACTGTGTGGCAGGGGCCTTAGGGAAAAATGCGTTTAAATGTTACAGAATAATAATAATTTTCATATTTTGACTGGAAACCGATTAACTGAAAAACCCGGTTAACTAAAAGAATGACTACTACTGAAGTTATTAATACGTATTTAAACAGCTCCGCATATCTAGCTAGATCTGATTTTTTGAATTATTTGTCTTTTATGACAAGAGCTCGATAAACGGTGGTTGCCGCGGCGATATTCGTAGCACATCCCTGCATGGAATATTCTTCTGATAAATTATTTAGTGTGTATTAAAAATGCAGAGATTGATATTGGATAGTGATATTGAGACATCTAACGTATGAAAAATTAAAGGAGTGATGAAGAATAAATTTTAACAGCATATGAAATTTTAATGTTTTTTGTTAAGTTAAGAAGTTCTTCCAAGTGAAAATACCGCTTAAGTGAAACAAATCTTCTTGCAAAATGCCGTTTTACTGAAACGAACTCGACTGCGTATACATATATACATATGTACATATACAAAGATAAATTTAAGTTTTTAGGTTTACATTTAAGATAGTTGATACATGTTTATAAGTAACATTTAATACTTAGATTTAGTTTATTAGTTCAGTAGGTATATATAGTTTCAGTTTTATACTTATATTATTTATTAACATATCCAATCACTTTATAATTGATGTTGTTTAGCTAAAATGGTATGTTATGCGTATTCGCACATAACTCGAGCCAGAATTTTAAATCGAAAGTTATGTCGATCTGGCCACATCCGTCGCCAATTTTGAGGCCTTAATATTCACTTTGTATATGTAAGATTGTTTCACAATTTCGAAATGATATCGAAGAGCATAAGCCGCGAAATCAGGAAATCATTATCAACGTTGTGGTATAAATCGATTTCGACTATAACAGTTTTCACGAATTTCTTCTGGCTCGGAGCTGCCACACTAAAAAGTCTTGGACCTTCATATTTTTGTTTGAGAGAAGGCCTTTCTAATTCTTGCATGGCGTATTATTTAGTTAAACCGAAAATTCAAGAAAACGATATTTTGGTAATTTTTAAAAAGTCAGGCACTCGTATTGTCACCTTTGGACCTATATATTTAAAATAACACCAACTGCCTCCTTAAAATGAAACTTGAATTAATTGGTTATCCCAATTATCTCCATTTCGGTTATATCTCAAACCCAAAATTTGCAATGGGCTCTTAGAAAAAGTTGGTTTGCAATGAAAAACCGATTTAAGAAACGGTACTGGATTTCAACGAGCTGGGTGGATCTGTTTGACGGACCAAAATGTAGCTTTATAAACAGGTACATGAGTTGGTGTGTCTTTATAACATTGAATAATAGAAATCTTAATCGTAAAAGCTGGTCGAAAGACAGGTTATAGGTTGGAGTGTATAGACGAATGTCTTTACAAGCAACAGTCGTATTTTGATAGGCGTTTATAGTATTGAGTGGTCCATAATAGCCACTACCACCGCATTTACACTGCGCGTCATCAGATAAGCGCCCCCCCCCTTTTAATCTTTTCGTATTGCTAATATCTATTTTCCTGTTGCACGCAGCTTCGTATTTTTGTTTTGTTTTGGAGATCCACATATGCGCTCTCTGTTACAAAAAAATAGAGCACACCAGAAGATCCGTTATATATTTTTTGCTATTATATTTTGTATTCGACTAAAAAGTTTGCACTTATTTCGCGTCATCAGATTAGCGCCCCCAAATGTCATTTTAGTTATCTCGCTTATTTTGGCAAGCACAGTTACCATTTTTTTTTTCTTGTGTAATTGATTAGTATTCTTTAATTTAACGCTTAATATGGGAAGAGGAACAATCTTGTCTTTGGAGGAAAAATCAAAGATAGCAGCATACTTCGAATCTGGGCTATCGATACATAAAATTGCTAAAAAAACGGGCAGACATAGAAAAACGATTTCCAGTTTTCTTCGATATAATGAAAAGTATGGAAAAAACTTCAAGGGCGGTAACAATAAAGTGGTTTCCCAAGCAGACAGAAGAGCCATACTAAGAGAAGCATCAAATTCGCACGACTCGTCTACCAAAATTAAACAAAAAACTGGTGTTAAAGCGAGCTTATCAACGGTGCAAAGAGTTATTAGAGGAGCTACACTTACGAAGGCAAAAATTGAAAAAAAACCACCACTCAATATGGGGCGTAAAGAAATGCGGTTAAGTTTTGCTCGTATGCACATGTCGTGGTCTTCTGAGTGGCGATACGTTGTCTTTTCAGATGAGAAGAAATTTAATTTGGAAGGGCCCGATGGCTACAATTTTTACTTCCATGATATCCGTAAAGAGGAGCATCAATGGAACCGGCTGCACAGCCAGGTGGGAGGCGTGATGGTGTGGGGAGCCATATCTTACTATGGCACCTGCGAGTTGCAGTTCTTAACGCCAAAAATGAATGCGGAGAACTACAAAAGCGTTTTAAAAACTGCATTTCCCCACTTTCAAAATTTTTTTGGAAATCTGCAGTGGCATTTCCAGCACGATAATGCCCCAATTCACACTGCCCGAAGTGTAAAATCGTGGATTCAGAGCAAAAAAGTTGATGTTCTTGAGTGGCCACCATACTCGCCTGATCTTAATATCATCGAGAACGTGTGGGGGTGGTTAGCTAGAAAAGTGTATGAGTCCGGAAAACAATACAACACAAAAACGGAGTTAATCGAAGGCATAAAACACGCTTGGTCAACCATTTCTTTGAACTACATTGAAAAACTTTATGATTCAATTCCCAACCGAATCTACGAAGTTATTGTTAACAAAGGCGGGACCACACATTATTAATTTTGCTAAAAAATATTTGAAATACAAAATAAAAATATAAAGAAACACTAATGTTGCTCAAAAAATAAAAAAATATTAAAATTAGCGCAGGTGGCGCTATCCTGATGACCAATTTTATTTTCTGTTTTTTTTGTATACTTCTACTTAAACATTTATTACTTTATTACAATAAATGTTACAGTAATTATTGTCGATTCTTTTTAAGCAGAATTGATAAGAGTTTAATGGATAAAAATTGTAAAATTCTAGTTCAAATAGTTTGGATAATATTGAACATTAAACGGGAATGTAACGGGGGGCGCTAATCTGATGACGCGCAGTGTATATGCATACCCCACGTTAGTGTCCTATTCGATAAGATTTTGAATTTTTTTTGTAGTTTCAACGTATTCCTCTGAGTCGGTAAGATGGATTTCAAGTAAATAGAACAGGTCGACGGAATTCTTACTGCCCAGACCGCGATCCTGTCCAGATCTGCGTAAATTCTCCTTGCACAATCTTCGACCAGTTCAAATTGGTATAACATTGGAAAAGTACGATCTTGCATTCATTTATATTGAATATCAATTAATTTTTGAAGTGAGCTCGTTGATATATAACCTCAATATGATCTGAAGAAAATTACAAAAAATGGATTTTAGAATGTCTTGAAAAAGATTTATCAAATTTAATTTTTTCTAGTAGTAAACTCCGTTTGCCGTTTTTCTTTTTTTATTACAGAATTTCCAAAGTGATCTCTGGTGTAATTGTGAAGCTTGTCACATACAGCTCGCCATTGGATAACCAGAAACTTTTTAAGTCCACCTCCACGGCTAGGGTATTATAATTTTGAATTATAGTGTGAAACATACATATTGCTCGTAGACCCCTTAAAAATACGTAATTTGTGATCAGCATGGAAAGTTATTTCGAGCTAGCCATGTCCCTCCTTCTGTCTGTCAGTTCGTTGTTAAGTTTTAGACCCTGGAATTCGAGCTAGAACTCTAAAATTTTGAATATTCTCTCAACGGCAATTTTCCGTATAGATTTTAGAGCAATAGATGCATCCATCTCCGACCCGTATCTTGCCAGCTTATCGGCTTCCCCTTTGCCCGAGATGTCCTTGTGTCTTGTCCTTATATTTCCTGCACTGTAACACCGCCCTTAACTACTACTGACTCCATGTTCTTTATAGCCGCTTGGCTGTCAGAGCAGCTAACCTGCAGTGAGTGTGGTTCTTTTAATCCCGTTATTCTAATGCAAGCTGTCCTTTGAATTTTGGTAATGCTTGAGATGCTATCTCCTCGCTAGCCTTCCACCATCCAGCTGAGCCATATGTTACAATGGGCTTCACTAACGCTGGTACTGCCCGTGTAACATATGGTCTCAATCCCCACGTATTGCCGAAAGTTCTTCTACAGGCATATAGTAAAGCGTCTCGTTTTTTCACCTGGTCTTCTATATTTTATTAATTCAGTTGAGTTTGGAGTCTAGTATGACATACAGGTACCTTGCTAGTTTGGATAATTGCAGGTCCACTCCATTCATCCTCAGTTGTCTAAAGGCAGCTATTGCTATTTTGCTTGTGAACGGCATGATTTCCGTCTTGTATGGGCTTACCCCAACTCCTCTTTCCGAAACCCAGGTGCTGACAAAAAGGAGTGCGAAGCTGAGTCGCTCACTGAGGCTTTTTTTTTGGGGCTGTGCCTATGGATGTGGTAATCTTCAAAACATGGCATGCACGATTCGCAAACCTGAATAATCGGTGCCAGGAATGCGCCTACGTACTAATCCACACCCAACAGACTTCTACCACTCTCTCCGCGGGACTGCCGTTAGGTATTACTTCGCGGGGCTGGTAAGCATATCATGCTATTCGTCTTGTGGAGCTATTGTTGTTACTCCTGTTACAGCTTGATTTGTTTTCAATGCTTCTGCTGCTTTGCGAATTTTCTTAATTCTTCTCAGCTCACTTTGCACATTCATATGCGCCAATCTTTTCCAATTCAATTCTGATGACAGCATATGGTCGATTATAGACGATGGGCTATGTAATTCTATTCTCCTGTGTGCAAACCGCCCACAGTGGAATATTGCGTGCTCCGTTGTTTCTTCTTCTTCTGGACATTCAGGGCAAAGTGGTAAGGTATCGTGTCCAAATCTGTACAGGTACTTGCGATATCCTCCATGACCGGATAGGAACTGTGTAAGATGGTAATTACAGTCTCCGTGATTGCGACATATCCAATCTTTTATACAAGGTATAAGTATGTACGTCCATCTCCCTTTTGCGGTATTGGTCCAACGAGTTTGCCAAGTAGCTGCTGACGCTGCTTTTTCTTCGACCTTTATCGTCTGGATGATTGTAGCATCGCGTTGGTTCAGGGATATTCTGCTATATATCCTGGACATCTTATCCGCGAGAATGTCGATGGGGACCATTCCAGCTATAACAAATGCAGCCTCGTCTGAGATGGTACGAAAACCGCTAATTGACCTTAGCGCGCAGAGTCGATATATGGATGACAATCTTTTTTTAGTCACCTTTGTCCTTAGTGCCTGCGCCCAGACTGGGGCGGCATATAACAAAACGGAGGTGATTACTGTGGTCCTTTTAGCGTAACCAGGTCCACCGATGTTAGGCAGCATGCGCGAAAGAGCTCCCTGTAGTTGCGCTGCCTTTTTGGCTAGGTAGTCAACATGAGTTTTAAACTGCAGCTTGTTGTCCAGCATTACTCCAAGATATTTAACCGCCTCTTTTGACCTGATGGTTTGCCTATCCACCTGAAAATTTGCGAACTCTACGATTTTTCTACTTGATATAAGTACGGTTTCTGTTTTATGGTCGGCCAGTTCTAGCCCGGCGGATAAAAGCCAATCCTTTATCTGGGAGATGGCTTCGTTTGTAGCTCATTCTACAGCACGGATATGTTTAGCCACTGTCAGGACGGCAATGTCATCGGCGAATCCAATTATCGTTACTCCACGAGGTAGCGGCAATCGAAGGACTTCGTCGTACATAATGTTCCACAGCAGTGGACTTAAGACTGACCCCTGTGGGACTCACGCGGTGACTTTGTAGTACTTGACTCCTTCATCAGTGTTGTACCTAAGCTTCCTATTATTGAAATAGATTGTCACTATTCGGCGCAAATAGTACGGTGTTTCCATTCTGGCGAGTGATCTTCTGATGAACGACCAGTTCGCCGAATTAAAGGCATTTTTTACATCCAATGTTACTACGGCACAGTTCTCTTTTGAGCCATATAGCCATCTATCTCCTTCGATGGCATTTTCTGCGATATCAACTACCGCTTTTATGGCATCCACAGTAGATCGCGCTTTTCTAAAGCCAAATTGACGATCTGAGAGGGCTCCTTTCTCTTCTGCTACAACGAGTAATCTATTATATATTATTTTCTCGAGTATTTTTCCCATTGTGTCCAACAGGCAAGGACGATAGGACGATGGTAACAGGAAAACTGAGGACTTGGATGAATTTGCCTGTCACCAAGATTGCTATATCGTTGGCATAGGCGATCACAATGAAGCTTTCCCACTCCAGTATCTTTAGCAGTTCTCTTTTACCAAGAGTCATTTGATCGAAGAGAGGTCGACGCCTGCCAGACAAACGAATAAATAATGGATAGGTTAGAGTTTTAATTGGTGAATTAAAAGCCCTTTTCTTTTAACAAGTATCTAACTGTAAAATGTAGTCAGTGACACACATATTAGTAGTCTTCAAAATAATAAATAAATACACATGATAAATTTAAAAAAAGGTCCAAGTTATTTAAAGAAAAGTTTATGAAACCGCCTGCAACAACACTATTTACAGCCCTACAAATTCATTTTACGTCAAATTATAAATTACTCATAAGCTAGTTTCCAACAGGGCATAATTTTTTCTCCCAAACCAAAGATACCTACTAAAGAAACCCTTTCTTAAAGGACAGAAACATTGCAAAAAGCAGATTAGTGACATAACAATTCTGTACAACAAAAAAACATTTGACCCTTGTCCAGAGTCTTGTCAGTATCGAAGTGCTTCCAATAGGATAAACAAAATCCCGCGAATGGTATCGCACATATCCACTTAAGTTGCTGAAAATACACGCAAAGCAATTCATGCTAAGAACCAAGGTCATCGCAATCTCCTAGGATGCCTTGTGTTGGTCCTGTCGATTGAATGTGACAACGTACAAAAGAATCTTTATCCCACTAGTCCATTCAAACATTTATTCTCCTTAAATGATATATTTATAGAGCCTATTTTTTAGATCACATACCATCGCTATCGGGGATTGAATGAAGAAGTCATTTTTCCAGTCTCAGGCCTTAAACGAATTATGACCACAAGAATCGTTTATTTATGTGTCAAATAAAAAATAGATTCCCGTTCACCACTTAATGGTGACACCGAATGTTTTCTATAGGTTTTGTTGGGAAATCTGGCTAGGATGGGTGGAAAGTAGGAGGACGAAAGCGAAATGGTCTGGCCTGTCCTGGTCTCCTTTTTATGGGGCTGATTGTGAAATGTTTTCAGTATTCCGCATCCGCACGCCGGCCGCCAGAATGGGCGAACTGAATAAATGTATTCCGTTGACATAGAGATTAAGTTATAAAAGATGATTCTTTTATGAGGCAAGAATAAACATTTTTTTTGGGTTGGGCCGGGAGGAATGGTGTGACATGGAGAAGTGCTGAAGGATCACTCGCTAGGTACAAAATAACACTGGCTGATTGAAAATCGATGGTATGATTAATTTGTATGCAATTGAATGAATTATTACGGGTTTTGTGATGCGAAGAAAAGGGATAATCACTCTGTATATGCATGCGGGTGATTGGTTATTGGGGTTAAGAATATACTCTTAGCTTCAAAAAATAATAATGGATTTAGCGTTTTTGTGTAGGCTTAAATAGGATTATCCCTTAGGATAATTTGTTCTGGAAATGTTTAGCAAAATGAATCATGAAAACGAAATAGTTCATAAACATAGGGAAAGCCTACAGTCCGCTGATGCGAACTGTTGGATTCCTATTCCAATCCCTCATAAGGTGGGCGTGGCAAAAGTCTTAGTATGGGTGAATTGTTAATAATGCTCTGCATATTTTGTTACACAACATTTAAAGTATTTAAAAAAAAAAGAAAAAAGTTTTTGTTAAAAAAGGGCCTTAAAAGTGTGCATGGCAGATAACTTTATATAACGGAATTGTTCAGAAGGACTTTATTTACAAATTTTGCGAAGAATAGGACGTTCATTTTCCTTCAATAAAACGTTTTTTTTTTTTTTTAAATTAGTGAGCGTTTTAGTAGGCGGATTGTGAAAATATTTAAACATGAGCGTTAAGAGCCCTTAAGGAGTATCTTCTTCTTTTCTCTCCTCTTAATGGAGGTGATGCTATGATTAGGACCAAAGGGATCATAACCCTCCCACTTAACTAAATCCCCACTGGTCCACCTGTGTTCGCCGGTTTGACCTCAGAAAATAGCGGCAGTCCTCCCGATTTGCAATCACTTCGTGGCTGAGGCCAATCAAATGCTGGTGTTGCTGCATTAGTGTGATCCAGAAGTTTTTAGGCCTGCCTCTCTTTCGCGTTTGTATAGGAACGTTGATTGAAATTGCGTTTTTGACAGGGTTCTTTGAGATAAAGGCTTCCTCGGATTTTGGAAGTTCTTTTTCGATCAATCTTTGTTATTCCTGCTGTCATGCGAATCATGTTCATCTCAGCTGCTGTTAAATTACCCTCATACTTTTTGTACGCTGTCCAACATTGTGAAACGTATGTGAGCGCTGGGAGCACAACTGCGGTGTAAAGCCTTCCTTTCAGCTAAGGGGGCAATTTTAGATCACAGAAGACTGCTGAGTTTTTTCGCCACTTCATCCATCATACGCTTACGCGATGCTAAATGTCGTCATGACAGCTTCCTTCGGTATGGACCATAGATACCAGATATTTGAACTTTTCGCACTTAGGAATCACTCCTCCATTCATATAAATCTCTGGAATAGGTCGGTGTGGTGTGGGTGAATGTGCAGTACAAGTATTCTGTTTTCTGCGGATTAATACGATGCCCATTCTACTCCAATACCACTCATAGAGAATCATGAGCCATTTGGACCCGATGTCTCCCATCTTCTTCCAGAACTCAGATGGTATCTCGTCCGGCCCAAATACTTTTTGTTTGTCGGAGTCTTTGACCACCTTCCTAACTTCTTCGACTGTATTGTCGTGTACTTCTTCATTGTTAGGAGCAGCTCTCGGAAAATATATCCGAGGAACTTGCTCATTTAGAAGTCCTTCAAAATACTGCTACCACCTGTGTAGCATTTTTTCGTTATCCACAAAAAGCAGCCCTTGAGCATTGTTAATGAACTTTGGCGAACGGATTCCCTGGGCATTCCTCATTCTCTGAGCGCCAATTTCGAAAATGGTTGTGCCCCTGCTCAAGCTGGTTCGTCGGAGTTTGTGGACAGCCTGGTTTCTATCAGCAGCCGAAGAAGAAATTTCTTCTTACTCCCGATACAGACCCTCCACACACTTTGCTTGAATTTGAATGCATTTTCTCTTTGCGAGCCTTTTGCAAAGTCTGTATTCCAATTCGAGGTGAGCTTTTTCATCTTCATTATTAGTGGATCATTTTGACCAAGCTTTGAATGCCGCTTTCTTGTAACCTATCCACTACCATGTTTCTTTGCCGTATTGATGGTGTCCTTTTGAAATCCCTAACAGTGTAGCAGTAATTTGGCTCTATCCAAGATAGGTCGTTGTAGCGAATTCCGCATATCTTGTGCTCTGCACTCTACATCCTCAACTACATTGATGACGCGATGAAGATAATTTTGTATATTTGCAATAAATACTTCACCTTTCTCTCTGTCCAGTTTGTACCATTTAATTCTCGCAGACAATTTTGTTTGTTTTGTTCTGTTCGTCCCCTCCGCCATAAAAATGTCTGTCAGGAGGAGACGAGCGATTGCCTCTCCTAGGATCACTTTGCAATCTTCATGAAACGTGTTACCAAACGGTAATCAATATGGGTTTCATTTCCGCCGCTGCTGTAAGTGACCTGGGACCGGCTTTGTTTGACGACCATGGTATTAAGAACGATAAGACCGTATGACCTATACATGGTTAGGATATTTTTACCTGGCGAGCTCCTGGTGCTATATCCCAATCCTCCATGGCAGTCTTCATAGTCTTCGTTTGTCTTCCAGACATGTGCGTTCAAATCTCCGCCAACAAACATAAGTTCTTCTTTTGGGATGCTCTTGATGAGTTTGTGAAAATCTAGCTAGAATGCATCTTTTTCCCTTTGCACGTATCTACTTGGGGAGCATATGCACTCACAACATTCCACACCTCCCCCCGTGTCACCAGTTTGAGAGACATCAAACGATCACTTCACTTTGAAATGGTCGAGCCGCTGCCAAGTAGCTCTGCCGCAAGGATGATACCGATTCCGTTCTTACCTTGTTCCGTCCCGTAGTAGGTTAGGTTAGGTTAGGTTTATGTGGCTGTCGGCAGAAGCCGACACACTTAGACCAATTTAGGTCCATTGTGATACCACGTATATTATCTACCTCAACTCTGTAGATGGGACTGGCCAACGACACGCGGTTGTTCTCAAACGGTCCCCCATCTACGTACTAGATAGAACATCTTTAAAACGTTTGGCCTAACGTCCAAGAAACGCGACCGATTTGCGGTGTTTCGCCATTTCGTTTCCTGAACACATAAGATGTAAACTCGCCTTCTTACTATCATCTCTTCGATCTCGTAGCTACAACTACTCATACTTCCAACGTTCCAACTCGCGACCCTTAGGTTTCGCCTAAGCTACGCATTACTTTGGTATCCTCCGAACCCGAGCATTTCTGCTCGTCCCAGGATTAGTACCATGATAAGTAGTGCTGCCTGGCGGGGTGGGGCATTTTCTACTAGTGTACATTTCCATAGTGCTTTAGTTTAAACGAGTTCGACACCGGTGATCTTCAGTCGAGTCAACCCACGGACTTGCATGCACACTTGCGGGACAGCTTTAAGACGTTAAAATGTGTCGCTAGGCTCACCTGGACGTTTAAATTGCCTATATGCGATATTTACCCTTAGTCGCCTTTTACGACAAGCGCTGTTTATCGGGGTGCGCTGTAGTGATATTCTTTACCCGTCCCTACACGGGGTATCATTCAACACTGGTTTGGATCGTATCTTACAGGTAAAGCTCAGTACGTTTGCATCAACCACATTCCTTCGGATACCGTTGAAGTGACTTATGGCGTTTCACAAGGAAGTCATTTGGGACCCGTACTATTTTTAATTTTTATAAATGACATCCCGAGAATCTTAACAAATTGTCTCTGTTTGCTGTACGCAGACGACCTAAAATTGTTCTGAAGGATAACCTCCAAATCTGATTGCATTAATTTTCAAAATGATTTGTTTAAATTATCCGATTGTTGTAATAGAAATGATCTATATCTAAATGTTTCTAAATAGGTGGAATATCTCTATCTAAAGTTATCGAAAAAAAGAATCTTGACATAATCTTTGATCTTAGTTTAAGTTTTCTAGTCACATGTTGTTGCCAAAGCTCGGTGCATGGCTTTATTTCTAGAAATTCGAAACATTTATCCGACCCTTTTTCTGTCAGCTTTATTTCTATTATATAAGATCTATACTGCAAACTGCAATACTGCTGTACCACATTTTATCCGATTTATGGGGTATATTCAACGACAGTAGAAATAATCCCGAAACGATTTACAAGAGTAGCTATGAGATCTTGCGATATGCCCTCTTATAAATCTAGGTGTCTATTACCAGGTACCCAATTTTGAGAATTACGTCGTAAATATTTTGATGTGGTGCTTGTGAGGGAATCGTGAATTACAAAGTCAATTGTCCCTATTTTCTTTAATTGTTGTAAACATTCACTTCGCTGTGGACTACGACACAATTTTAATATGTACTTAAGTAGAGATTGCTTTAAAAAAAATATTATCCCATCGGAATAAAAAAATAATTGAATTTATCCAAAAACTAGAGTTATATTTTTGGATAACACATTTATCTTATCTTAAGTTCTTCTATATAATTATATTACTAGCTGGCTCCTGCTCGCATTTCTTCGCCTACCTACTGCATTTATGGGATTTAAATTTACTTTATTGTCAAATTTCGTATTTGGGTTTCTTGGTCTATCTAACATCTCGCGGCGATTTTTTGTTCGTTTTATCATTTTAAACAACGGTTTTTTCCATACAACTGGTTTTTAACACGCTGATTTTTTCAAAAACAGCTTCAACGATTTTGATCTGTTTTTTTTTGAATAAGTGGAACGAAAATGCAATTCTTAATTTGTTCCCTAGATTGCTGATAAGGGTTCCCTGGTACCCGTGTGTATTTAATATAGGAGCATAGAGAGTTATAGATTAGACAGGTGTGTACGTGCTACTGTTGCGGCCTGATATCCTATGACAGAGCAACATCAAGAAAGACAATCAACTAGCATTGGATTTCAACCGGAAGAATAAGAGTTTTATATGAATATAATGGAGGAACTTGATGCTTTCATTGAAATTTTGCTGGTTATGGGTATGAATGGTGCTAGCGGTGATCATTCTTCAACGCTTTGGGTTAATCACAGTAATTCATTGTACAAAGCATCGTTGAGTGGCTATAAATTTCAGCAAAAACTGTAGGGTTAATACTTGTGAGCCAGCCTATTATATACTTACACAATTATATTTAACACATACCATACACGTTGAATTGTACATAATGATTAGTATAAGAGTATAACACTTTGGTCTAGATTCTTTGAGATCTGACTGCAGCAGGCAGTCGTTGTATCACGATGTTTAAGACAACATCAATGTCAATAAAGCTCATATTATAACCACTCTCTCGTAGTTCGTGTCTTTAATATTTTGTCCACTTAAACATGGCGCAGCCGAAAGCGAACAAAAATCATGAAAAATAATGGTAAAAACACGTTCCCAAAGTAAAAATATTAATGTGGGCAGTGCGTCAAATAGTGAAAGAGTGGTAAAATTAAGCTCAGAATCAGAACTAAGTGATATTGAGTGTGAGAATATAAAAGTCGATATAAATAATACAGTTATTTCTTTGTCAAAAAGTAATTTCTTAAATAATTCCTCTTGGGAGCCTAGTTCCGTTGATCAACGATTGTGGAAAATGGAGTTCAAACAACCTGCTCCATTAATAATGGATGGAAATATGTCCGAAAATTTTAAGAAGTTCAAACAAAGGTTTGAAATTTTTATGCTGGCCTCCGAAAGCAACAAAAAGGAAGAAAAGGTGAAAATAGCAATGCTGCTCAATATAATTGGTGAAGACTCGCTAGAAGTGTACAATACCTTTACCATCAGCAAAGAAGAAAATGCCACGCTGAAAGACATTCTAAAGGAATTTGAGACATATTGCAACCCGAAAAAAGATGAGGTCTATGAGAGATATAAATTCTATTACCGCACTCAAAGAGAGGATGAAAGCTTCGATCATTTCCTGACTGATATACGACATCTAGCAGCTTCGTGCGAATTTTCTTCACACGAGATATCAAAAGCTATTCGTGACCGCATCATTTTTGGAATAAAATCAAAAACCTGTCAGGAGAAACTGTTAGGAGTGGGAAACATAAGCCTGGATGAAGCAATAAAAAAATGCCGTTTGTTCGAACTGGATAAATCAAGACTGGAAGACGTACAGAACAGAAAACCTGCAGAGTCATCATCAAACGGGAACTTCACAGTTGATGCTGTATCAGAAAACTTCAAACATCTTAATACTAACCACAAATATTTTAGAAATACTAACAATGTACTACATTTTAACAAAGGTTATCAATTACATAAGAACAAAAATTATAACAGACATTACAAAACTAAATTTTCTAACGATTATTCAAATTTCTCTAACCCAAAACAGGCAGCTTCGGGGTATCATGAGTATCGGGGAGAGTGTTGTGAACGGTGTTATTCATGTCATGAACCGGGACATTGTCCAGCCCAAGGCAAATTTTGCACTAAATGTAGAAAGGCCGATCATTTCGCAATTGCATGTAAAACTAAACAAAAAATCGCAGACATTTCATTTACTGAGTTTCCAGAAAAGAAATCACCTGAAACAGATGAGGCAAGTTCAGGTGAGGAAAACTTTTTCGTATATTCTTTAACAGACAAGCATAAGTCATGTTGGAGTGAAACTATTAAAGTAGAAAATATTGAAATAACATTCAAACTTGATACCGGGGCTGAAGTAAATGTCATGCCGTATAAATACTTTGCTCTTCTTAAGAATAAATTGCTGAATGATAAAAAAGGTATTTTGGAAGCGTATGGTGGTAAAAAACTGTACCCGCTTGGTTCTGTTACACTCAATTGCAAGGTAAAAAATAGGGATTATGATGTGGAATTCTATGTAGTTCAAGAAGATACAACGCCTTTGCTAGGCTTGAAAAGCTGCATTGACATGCATTTGATTAAAAGAATAAATTTGGTAAAAAATAGTAAGCAATCATTAATTACTGAAAATAAAGACATTTTTACAGGGATTGGAAAGTTTCCCCAAAAATGTGCCCTTCAAGTAAGTTCCTCAATTGAGCCCACGATTAAAGCACCGAGAAAAATTCCATCTTCCTTACAGGAACCGGTTAAGATTGCTTTACAGAAACTAGAAATGAAAGGTATTATTAAGAGGGTAGAAACGCCAAAGAACTGGGTGAATAATTTAATAATAGTGGAAAAAAGAAATAAGGAAATAAGATTATGTTTGGATCCAAGAGATCTCAATAAGGCCTTACGGCCAGAACATTTTTTGATACCGAAGCTGGAAGATATAAAGGATAAGCTCTGTGGAATGAAATTTTTTTTCGGTTTTGGATCTAAAAAATGGGTTCTGGCAGGTTGAATTGCATGAAAATTCGAGTGATTTGTGCACATTTGTAGGTTACCCTTTGGTATTTGTGTGGCGCCGGAAATTTTTCAACGATATACTTATCAATATTTTGGACAGCTTCCTGGTGCATGCGTTTATTTAGACGATTTAATCGTATTTGGAAGAAATCAGCAGGAGCATGACGAAAATCTAAAAAAGGTTTTCGATAGGGCTCGGCATATCGGAGTTAAATTTAATCCGGATAAATTCCAACATAATCTAGTTTCAGTGAAGTACTTGGGTCATATTTTTTCAGAGGCTGGTATGAGCCCAGATCCGGATAGAATCGAAGCTATTCTGGCAATGAAACCCCCTTCGAATAAAAAAGAATTGCAAAGGTTCCTAGGCTTGATTAACTATCTCCGAAGTTTTCTTCCAAATTTATCCACATTTTCGCAAAATCTGAGAGGTTTACTTAAAAAAGATAAAGACTTTATTTGGTTAGATTCACACAATGACACATTTATTCATATTAAAAAATTAATAACCAATGTTCCCATACTAAAACTTTTCGATGAAAAAGAAAAAATAACTTTACAATGCGATGCATCAAAAAGTGAACTCGGCTGCTGTCTTATGCAGTCAGAGGCTCCAGTGAGTTTTGCTTCTAGAGCTCTTACAGACACTGAACAGGGATATGCCCAAATAGAAAAAGAACTCTTAGCAATTACGTTTGCATGTACCAAGTTCCATAATTATATTTATGGGAGGCCGGTAACAGTGCAAACTGATCACAAACCTTTGGTAACTATATGCGCCAAAGATCTTGACAAGGTTTATTGCACGAGGTTACAGAGGATGAAACTCAAGCTAATGAAGAACAGACTTGAGGTTGTATATGTCCCTGGAAAGCATTTGCATGTAGCAGATTTACTTTCTCGCTCTTTTCTAGAAGTCACCAAAATGAACAGCGAGGATGATTTCGATGAAGTCAATAATTCAATAAATATAAGCGATGACAGAAAATCTCAGCTTCAACATGAAACGCAAAAAGACGATGAGTTGAAAGAACTTAAAAGACAAATTTTGCATGGTTGGCCCAAAGATATTAGCAAGGTCGAAAGCAATTTAAAGTTTTATTATCGCATGCAGCATGAATTATTCATTGAGGATGACATTATATTTTATATGAATAGGATAGTAGTCCCAAAATCATTGCAACAGGAATATTTGCGGATATTACATGACGGTCATTTAGGAATAAACAAAACTAAATTAAGGGCAAAAGATTTATTATTTTGGAAAAATATGAACATACAAATCGAAAATTTAATTAATCGGTGTTTGGTATGCCAGTCTTTTAGGAATTCTCAAAAGAAGGAACCAATTATTCTGCATGATGTACCAAGCACACCTTTTCTAAAAATAGGTTTAGACTTGTTAGAATATTCAAATTGCTATTACTTAGTCATTGTTGACTATTTCTCTAAGTGGTTGGAGTTGCTACCAATCAAAAATAAATCAGCAAATGAAATTATAAAAAACCTGAAAAACACATTTTCCTGTCATGGAATTCCTAAAATTATCATATCTGATAATAACCCATTTAACTGCATGGAATGTATTTCTTTTGCTAAAGAAATTGGTACAAAATTAATTTTTAGTAGCCCGTACCATCCAAAATCAAACGGTTTGGCTGAGAAGTTTGTTGGTATTAGTAAAGATTTACTCCGCAAGAGCCATGCTGCTAAAACAGATTTATTGTTACTACTACTAGAGTATAGAAATACACCACTTCCAAGCATTGGATATTCACCGGCACAATTGTTGTATAACAGAACGTTGCGAACAAGAATACCTTCGCATGATAAAATTTTGAAACCTAAACTTCCAGAAACCCCCCAGCTCAACATTTGTAAGTCTAAGCAAAAAACAAAGGCATATTATAATCAGAATGCAACTTATAAAAAAGAATTTAACGCCGGTGATCATATTTGGATGCAATCTTTAGACAAAAAATGGCTTCCGGGAATAATAATATCTAAATTACCAGAACCAAGATCCTACCTAGTTCAACTTGAACGGGGAGGAACATATAGAAGAAATTCCAGACACATACGAAAAAGATTTCCTCACGAAACAAAAACAAATAGTACAGTTGAAGGATCTGAAAGAAAAGTTCACAATACTCGAAGCCGTACTCAGAATATTGTTTGTAATTGAAGTAAGTGTTACAATTCTAATTTTTCATTTCTATTACTAAAGTGGAATTACCTATAAAAAAAAAAAAAAAAAAAAAAAAAAAAAAAAAAAAAAAAAAAAAAAAATATATATTACTATTAGTATTATCTACTACTTGCCACTGAATTATTTTACTACCTAGAATAGAATTGTTATGATATTTAAAGGGGGAGATGTAGGGTTAATACTTGTGAGCCAGCCTATTATATACTTACACAATTATATTTAACACATACCATACACGTTGAATTGTACATAATGATTAGTATAAGAGTATAACACTTTGGTCTAGATTCTTTGAGATCTGACTGCAGCAGGCAGTCGTTGTATCACGATGTTTAAGACTACATCAATGTCAATAAAGCTCATATTATAACCACTCTCTCGTAGTTCGTGTCTTTAATATTTTGTCCACTTAAACATGGCGCAGCCGAAAGCGAACAAAAATCATGAAAAATAATGGTAAAAACACGTTCCCAAAGTAAAAATATTAATGTGGGCAGTGCGTCAAATAGTGAAAGAGTGGTAAAATTAAGCTCAGAATCAGAACTAAGTGATATTGAGTGTGAGAATATAAAAGTCGATATAAATAATACAGTTATTTCTTTGTCAAAAAGTAATTTCTTAAATAATTCCTCTTGGGAGCCTAGTTCCGTTGATCAACGATTGTGGAAAATGGAGTTCAAACAACCTGCTCCATTAATAATGGATGGAAATATGTCCGAAAATTTTAAGAAGTTCAAACAAAGGTTTGAAATTTTTATGCTGGCCTCCGAAAGCAACAAAAAGGAAGAAAAGGTGAAAATAGCAATGCTGCTCAATATAATTGGTGAAGACTCGCTAGAAGTGTACAATACCTTTACCATCAGCAAAGAAGAAAATGCCACGCTGAAAGACATTCTAAAGGAATTTGAGACATATTGCAACCCGAAAAAAGATGAGGTCTATGAGAGATATAAATTCTATTACCGCACTCAAAGAGAGGATGAAAGCTTCGATCATTTCCTGACTGATATACGACATCTAGCAGCTTCGTGCGAATTTTCTTCACACGAGATATCAAAAGCTATTCGTGACCGCATCATTTTTGGAATAAAATCAAAAACCTGTCAGGAGAAACTGTTAGGAGTGGGAAACATAAGCCTGGATGAAGCAATAAAAAAATGCCGTTTGTTCGAACTGGATAAATCCAGACTGGAAGACGTACAGAACAGAAAACCTGCAGAGTCATCATCAAACGGGAACTTCACAGTTGATGCTGTATCAGAAAACTTCAAACATCTTAATACTAACCACAAATATTTTAGAAATACTAACAATGTACTACATTTTAACAAAGGTTATCAATTACATAAGAACAAAAATTATAACAGACATTACAAAACTAAATTTTCTAACGATTATTCAAATTTCTCTAACCCAAAACAGGCAGATTCGGGGTATCATGAGTATCGGGGAGAGTGTTGTGAACGGTGTTATTCATGTCATGAACCGGGACATTGTCCAGCCCAAGGCAAATTTTGCACTAAATGTAGAAAGGCCGATCATTTCGCAATTGCATGTAAAACTAAACAAAAAATCGCAGACATTTCATTTACTGAGTTTCCAGAAAAGAAATCACCTGAAACAGATGAGGCAAGTTCAGGTGAGGAAAACTTTTTCGTATATTCTTTAACAGACAAGCATAAGTCATGTTGGAGTGAAACTATTAAAGTAGAAAATATTGAAATAACATTCAAACTTGATACCGGGGCTGAAGTAAATGTCATGCCGTATAAATACTTTGCTCTTCTTAAGAATAAATTGCTGAATGATAAAAAAGGTATTTTGGAAGCGTATGGTGGTAAAAAACTGTACCCGCTTGGTTCTGTTACACTCAATTGCAAGGTAAAAAATAGGGATTATGATGTGGAATTCTATGTAGTTCAAGAAGATACAACGCCTTTGCTAGGCTTGAAAAGCTGCATTGACATGCATTTGATTAAAAGAATAAATTTGGTAAAAAATAGTAAGCAATCATTAATTACTGAAAATAAAGACATTTTTACAGGGATTGGAAAGTTTCCCCAAAAATGTGCCCTTCAAGTAAGTTCCTCAATTGAGCCCACGATTAAAGCACCGAGAAAAATTCCATCTTCCTTACAGGAACCGGTTAAGATTGCTTTACAGAAACTAGAAATGAAAGGTATTATTAAGAGGGTAGAAACGCCAAAGAACTGGGTGAATAATTTAATAATAGTGGAAAAAAGAAATAAGGAAATAAGATTATGTTTGGATCCAAGAGATCTCAATAAGGCCTTACGGCCAGAACATTTTTTGATACCGAAGCTGGAAGATATAAAGGATAAGCTCTGTGGAATGAAATTTTTTTTCGGTTTTGGATCTAAAAAATGGGTTCTGGCAGGTTGAATTGCATGAAAATTCGAGTGATTTGTGCACATTTGTAGGTTACCCTTTGGTATTTGTGTGGCGCCGGAAATTTTTCAACGATATACTTATCAATATTTTGGACAGCTTCCTGGTGCATGCGTTTATTTAGACGATTTAATCGTATTTGGAAGAAATCAGCAGGAGCATGACGAAAATCTAAAAAAGGTTTTCGATAGGGCTCGGCATATCGGAGTTAAATTTAATCCGGATAAATTCCAACATAATCTAGTTTCAGTGAAGTACTTGGGTCATATTTTTTCAGAGGCTGGTATGAGCCCAGATCCGGATAGAATCGAAGCTATTCTGGCAATGAAACCCCCTTCGAATAAAAAAGAATTGCAAAGGTTCCTAGGCTTGATTAACTATCTCCGAAGTTTTCTTCCAAATTTATCCACATTTTCGCAAAATCTGAGAGGTTTACTTAAAAAAGATAAAGACTTTATTTGGTTAGATTCACACAATGACACATTTATTCATATTAAAAAATTAATAACCAATGTTCCCATACTAAAACTTTTCGATGAAAAAGAAAAAATAACTTTACAATGCGATGCATCAAAAAGTGAACTCGGCTGCTGTCTTATGCAGTCAGAGGCTCCAGTGAGTTTTGCTTCTAGAGCTCTTACAGACACTGAACAGGGATATGCCCAAATAGAAAAAGAACTCTTAGCAATTACGTTTGCATGTACCAAGTTCCATAATTATATTTATGGGAGGCCGGTAACAGTGCAAACTGATCACAAACCTTTGGTAACTATATGCGCCAAAGATCTTGACAAGGTTTATTGCACGAGGTTACAGAGGATGAAACTCAAGCTAATGAAGAACAGACTTGAGGTTGTATATGTCCCTGGAAAGCATTTGCATGTAGCAGATTTACTTTCTCGCTCTTTTCTAGAAGTCACCAAAATGAACAGCGAGGATGATTTCGATGAAGTCAATAATTCAATAAATATAAGCGATGACAGAAAATCTCAGCTTCAACATGAAACGCAAAAAGACGATGAGTTGAAAGAACTTAAAAGACAAATTTTGCATGGTTGGCCCAAAGATATTAGCAAGGTCGAAAGCAATTTAAAGTTTTATTATCGCATGCAGCATGAATTATTCATTGAGGATGACATTATATTTTATATGAATAGGATAGTAGTCCCAAAATCATTGCAACAGGAATATTTGCGGATATTACATGACGGTCATTTAGGAATAAACAAAACTAAATTAAGGGCAAAAGATTTATTATTTTGGAAAAATATGAACATACAAATCGAAAATTTAATTAATCGGTGTTTGGTATGCCAGTCTTTTAGGAATTCTCAAAAGAAGGAACCAATTATTCTGCATGATGTACCAAGCACACCTTTTCTAAAAATAGGTTTAGACTTGTTAGAATATTCAAATTGCTATTACTTAGTCATTGTTGACTATTTCTCTAAGTGGTTGGAGTTGCTACCAATCAAAAATAAATCAGCAAATGAAATTATAAAAAACCTGAAAAACACATTTTCCTGTCATGGAATTCCTAAAATTATCATATCTGATAATAACCCATTTAACTGCATGGAATGTATTTCTTTTGCTAAAGAAATTGGTACAAAATTAATTTTTAGTAGCCCGTACCATCCAAAATCAAACGGTTTGGCTGAGAAGTTTGTTGGTATTAGTAAAGATTTACTCCGCAAGAGCCATGCTGCTAAAACAGATTTATTTTTACTACTACTAGAGTATAGAAATACACCACTTCCAAGCATTGGATATTCACCGGCACAATTGTTGTATAACAGAACGTTGCGAACAAGAATACCTTCGCATGATAAAATTTTGAAACCTAAACTTCCAGAAACCCCCCAGCTCAACATTTGTAAGTCTAAGCAAAAAACAAAGGCATATTATAATCAGAATGCAACTTATAAAAAAGAATTTAACGCCGGTGATCATATTTGGATGCAATCTTTAGACAAAAAATGGCTTCCGGGAATAATAATATCTAAATTACCAGAACCAAGATCCTACCTAGTTCAACTTGAACGGGGAGGAACATATAGAAGAAATTCCAGACACATACGAAAAAGATTTCCTCACGAAACAAAAACAAATAGTACAGTTGAAGGATCTGAAAGAAAAGTTCACAATACTCGAAGCCGTACTCAGAATATTGTTTGTAATTGAAGTAAGTGTTACAATTCTAATTTTTCATTTCTATTACTAAAGTGGAATTACCTATAAAAAAAAAAAAAAAAAAAAAAAAAAAAAATATATTACTATTAGTATTATCTACTACTTGCCACTGAATTATTTTACTACCTAGAATAGAATTGTTATGATATTTAAAGGGGGAGATGTAGGGTTAATACTTGTGAGCCAGCCTATTATATACTTACACAATTATATTTAACACATACCATACACGTTGAATTGTACATAATGATTAGTATAAGAGTATAACACTTTGGTCTAGATTCTTTGAGATCTGACTGCAGCAGGCAGTCGTTGTATCACGATGTTTAAGACAACATCAATGTCAATAAAGCTCATATTATAACCACTCTCTCGTAGTTCGTGTCTTTAATATTTTGTCCACTTAAACAAAAACTACGCATAATTCCCTTTGAAAATGCGTTTACAAGATCAGCACACAAACAAGCAGACAAATCCGCTCCCATCTCCGCTATTTGGATTATGTTGACAAAGAATCTACAAACAAATTATTATCCGGCTGAAAACGTTTCAGTGAGCAGTTATGTCCATATAGAAGGCGAACCAAGTTTGACCCAATATATGCCGTCGTCGCCAATTTAAGACATCAACAAAGTTTGGTTGCGTAACACAGCGAATGGCTATTCTCTCTTTGGAATCATTTAACCAGGCAAACCAGTTGATGGTCAGCAACATACAAACTTTGAGGAATTCAGCTTAGAGTAAGAGGAATGAGCCTCGTCGGTACCCTTCGACAAAACAAAGCTTACACTCCAAGAGAGCTACGGCCAAACCTCACAGCCGATATAGTTACACCCCGACGTCAATAAAAATGGAACTATTTTATGTGGCGGTACCAAGCAGAAGAAAAGCGTTTTCTTCCTGTCAACTTAACATCATTCACGAGGGGAGCCAGCAGTAAACGGCAGCGGAGTAGATGAAATGGACCAAAAAGTGACAAAAAATAACACCAAACCAGGAATTACCCTTTGCCATATTTTTCAACATGATCCACGTGGCTGCGTTTTGCGCATTTTGTGTCTATTCTAGCCTCCACCCAACAGCCAAAAAAAATCAAGCTCTGGCCGAGGCTTATTGGAATCACTTGGCATGGAGTTGGCGACTAAAAACATAAATGAAAAAGCAGCTCATAAGCGAATAACCCGATGCAACAACGTGCGGGCAGCTCTTGAGCTTATGCTCAGCAGAATTATCTCTTAGAAAGTTTTTCCGGACGTTGCACGTCCACCGTCTTTGGACCACGCTGCATTAGCTGATGATTTTCCATTTTTTTTTCCATTACTTTGTTCTAAATACCTTTTAATTTTCGATATTAAATATAGGTAACATAAAGTAAAAACAAAAATATTGGGACGGGCTACAGTCCGCTTGGGCGAACTGTTGGATACCCTATTCTTATTCCTATCCCTCATAAGTGGGCGTGATAGAAGTCTAAGTATGGCTGAATTGTTAAGAACGCTCTACATATTTTGTTATATAACATTTAAAGGATTTCATCAAAAAAAACGAAGATTTTGAAAAAAAAAGCTCCCTAGCTCAAACTTTGGTTTTTCAATAAAATTATTTTATTTAATTGTGGGCGTGTCAGTAAGTGGATTGAAAAATAATTACCACATGAGCATAAAGGGCCCCTAGAGAGTATACTCGTATATTAAAAATTTCAACTCCCTAGCTCAAACGTTGGATTTTTAAAAAGGTTTTTTTTTTTAATTGTGGACGTGTCAGTAGGCGGATTTTGAAATTGTTTACACATGAGCATAAAGGGTGCCCTAGAGAGTATATATAATAAATTTCAACTCCCTAGCTCAAACTTTGGATTTTCAAAAAAAAAAAAAATTTTAAATTGTGGGCGTGTCAGTAAGCGGAGTTTGAAAATGTTTACACATGAGCATACAGGGTCCCCTAGAGAGTATATATTATAAATTTCAACTCTCCAGCTCAAACTTTGGATTTTCAAAAAAGTTTTTTTTTAAATTGTGGGCGTGTCAGTAGGCGGATTTTGAAAATTTTTACAAATAAGCATAAAGGGCCCCCTAGAGAGTATATATTATAAATTTCATCTCCCTAGCTCAAATTTTGGTTTTTCAATAAAATTGTTTTATTTAATTGTGGGCGTGTCAGTGGGCGGATTTTGAAAATTTTATATCCCGAGCAGTTTTAGGAGTCATAGATCATATTATATAAAAAATTTCAGCGTTCTAGCTTAAAATTCGATTTTTTCGATTTTTTTTTTTTAGTTTGTGGGCGTGTCTGTGGGCGAATTTCAAAAATTAAAAATTATTTCGGGACCATAGAGAGTATATGGTTAAAATTTCAGCTCTATCTACATATTGATTTACTCGGGCGTAACTTGGGCGTAACTTGGCATAAGCTTTTATCTAATATTGTAAGGTCTGCTTGCGTAGAACTGAGATACCTTTTCAGAGCAAGGAAGTACTTTACTTCTTTTAAGTGGAGTGAGGAGGAGTGGTAACCATAACTTACCATTCAACTTGGTGCAGCTTACTCCCGACAGCAAAATTGACAGGCTGCGAAATATCCAGTAAGAAAAAAAAACGGCCAGAACGCATACTTCAATGTTTGCAGTGCCAAATCAGCGAGGAGCTCCCGAGTGCGAGGAGGACGAATTGAGGAGAAGATTTAACCGCGAACTCTATGAGCTGTACCAAGATTTGGACTTAGTCCAATTAGCTAAATCACGTCGAACACATTGAATCGGCCACATTATTTGGAATGGACATTAATGCTCGACCCAAGAGGATCTTCGACTCTAGAGCTGTGTCAATCGTTAAAATTTAATGATCGAATCGTTCAAGTATTGGTTGAAAAAATGATTCGGTCATTTCAATCAATCATTCAATCAATCAATGACAGATGGGACATGGGAGTATTGTATTGCTCCATTCAATTTCAATACAATCAAAAACCCCAATCATCATTCGTTCAATTTAGTTTCGATAGAGACAGATACATTCGAATGGATTGTAAGAGTGAATACACTCAAAAATACCAAAACGCCTTTGAATAATTAGGAAATGGAGGTTATTGCACAGAAGCGATATTTTTGTAGAACAAATATGTGTTGGTAAAACGAAATAAGCCGAAATAAATAAAAATATTTTGATATATTAACACATTTATTGGTTCAGTAGATAAGAAATCAGTAATAAAGAAATGAATTAGTCAGAACAGAACAAAAGTATTGACTCGATGAACGATTGACTTCGAGCATTGTGATTGCAATCACCAATACTTTATTGTGATCGGGTCAAAAAGATCGAATCAATCACGATTGACACAGCTCTATTCGACTCCCAGCTCCCGGGTTTGAGAAGACAAGGAAGGCCGAACCTACGTTCCATAGACCAAGCCATAGTGGTCTTTGTTATTTAACAAAAAAAAAAATGAATTTCATTATTACAAAAACATTGTTACTAATAATAAGTCTTTTATCAGTTTCTATGCAGTCTTCATTAATTTTACTTTGTCAGGCTTGGTTTTGCGCTGGATTTTAATTCATGAAAATCATTTAATTTTTGGCGATTTTTTGTCCAATTGCCGTAAAATTTATAATTGCAAAAAAATCTGAGATATGAACGGAATGTTATGCAAAATTAATTAGAGAAATGAACATTAATTTTCCTATTGTGTATGAAGATCTAAGTTCTAACTACAGGTTCATTGTGTCGTCAACTCAACTACCTCCTTATCCACTTCTTCTGGAGCACATAGTGGATCCCATTGTCCCCCCTAAAATGCATTACCGTTTAAAATTCGACTAAACTAAATGTCTCTAGGAAAATAATTGCACAAATTTGGGTTAATGGCGTGCGCTTCCTAGTTGCAAATAATTTCATTTTTCTTCTCGAATAATCTTCTTTTTTTTTCTGGGTCTGTAGACCGTTCGCATAAAATATACAAGCCAGTTCTCTGAATATCTGTACGACCTCGTACTTTCATGGGTGGAAGTCATTGCAACCCGCAAAATAAAATTATTCTCCTACGACTCTATTTGCTGTTTCCGTTAAAAAAAACCGGGATTGAGGCATCCAAAAATCCAGAAACAACCCATAAGAAAGCATTTGAAGTGAAATAAAGATCTAACACGTTGTCCGACCTCCACGACCTCCTACCACCCCCGCCAAAAACAGATAAAGACCGTAAGCAAAAAGCCATTAAGCTATTTTTCAGAGTCAATTGTTATGTTCACCGGGTTAGTGCTCGGAGAAGGGATGGTGCTCCGAATAACACTACAAGGGTTAGGAGCAAAGCATCCAAAACATAACTCCAGCAAGAGATATTGTCCGTAGAATTAAATTTATTGCAATTGCAAAATGTCGCCAGCAGGAGAAATTCCAAGCGCGGCGGATTTAAAATGGATTTATTTTGGTTGTGAGATGCTTTGAAAGTTTTCGAATTAATGACAGTGAGGTGCTAGTACAGTTTCTACGACTTAGATACATGTTTATTAATGAAAAGCAGTTTGGCTGGATTTCTTATGCATTTTTAATTGCTTGCAGTTAAGTGGCTGGAAAGGTAGTTGGGGCTTAAAAGTTGTAATTCATCATAGGAAATTTGGTTTAATTATTTGTTGGGAGGTTTTTTTTAGATTAATCCATGTAGTGAAGAATGTGGATTCTAAAGGTATAAATCCCTTAGCAAAAATGAAATACTGTCAAAATATGGTCTCGAAAGCAAGCCAAAGCAGTGGGTTGTGGTTATAATCGGCAAGGAGCTTAAAAGTTTTAGTCAATCATAGGAAATAAAGTTTAATTAGTTGCTGGGGGTATATCGTTTTAGTTAATAAGAGTTTGTCCCTGCAGTGACGAATGCGGATACTAGCTAGAGGTTAAATGTTTTTAGCAAATAAGAAATGCTTTCAAAAAACGGTAAGGCACAGAAATGAATGGTCTCGAAAGCAAGCCAATTCATTGGGCATAATCGGCAACGGACAGATGAAATGGTGCCAAGAAAGTTTCACTATTCAATTGTGCCATTAAAAGGGGCCTTCTTTCCGGCTTTGGGGTACCAAATGTTACCAGTTATTCACAGTAGCGAGGTAAACAAGCAAACACTAACGAAAATCTCCTTTTAATACTTTAAATTGAAACCGAGTCCTTTCATTACTATTTTTAAGTTGGCAAAAGTATCAATGTAAACCAGAAACCAAAAAAATATACCACACTTCGTGCGGTTACACAAATAAAATGTTATTTTGTTATAGCTAACAAAAGGGACCTGATCAACAAACCAAACACTGGAACTCTTGCACTAGTGTACCTACTGCGCTCTGTTTTGTGGATGTTAAATGTGGTCTCCGGTGACGTAATGTGGTTTAGATTGCAAGTGTAGATACCATATTCATTTGATGACCCCTCCACAAATGAAAGTGAACATGAAACCATAAAAGTTCCCTATTCTTCAGTTCCGCAGAGGGAGTGGAGTGCTGACTTGAAGGCCATTAAATGTCCAACAAATGTTCCAGTTCCAGAGAAAGCAGTCACTTATATTTGATCTTTTTAGGATTCCACCAGCGTTCTCATGGTGCGGTCAGAGTGAGAAATAAGGGCAATACTCCGTCCCCTCTGTTGGTCCTTCATAGAGGTGATTTTAAAGTAAATACTGCAACGAGTGTCCAGAGTATTTTGCTCCATAAAAGCTTAGTAGAAGAGACTATTTACCATCAGTCCAGCATCATTGTTATCAAGTAAGTAGAAGTGCAAAGTGCAAAATGAAAACATTCAATCGTGATATCCTGCGGATAGTTGGTGTTTGTGTGTTGAATTGGTTCTCCTTCCTTTTTTACGTACAAAGGTATTCCTTACCATGCTAACATTCGTCTCGAATGGTGGACCCTTCGGACTTGATTGAACATTAAATTGTTAAATTTTATGGCGTAAAGAAATCGAATTTATGTAAATTTAACGATTCAGCACTAAAATGGCAGCAAAGGAAGGGACTTAATAAGGCAGTAAAACTTAATTAAAACCCGGACTCGATATAATGTTGAAACCGGTGCATTTTTTTTAAAACTGCGGCAAAGGTACGCGTATATGAAAATATTGTACCCAAGGACATTGAAATGTTTTTGTTTAACCCTCATCAGCTTATTTGATTGTATTCTGAGCAACATTAGCCGTGGGATTTAAGATATCAGTTCAAAGAGCATTGCAGACACTATTAACTGGAACACAATTTAAGCCCAGAATGATTTGGCGGAAAATATATGTAAACAAAAAAAGCGACGCTTTCGAGAAAATGGAATTATTCCCCAGGGATGGAGCAAACACATATCTGTTTTCGGATATCTATTCCATAGAAAATTCTCATAATGTAGTGTGAGGTGCCGAATGAATTTAACGACATTCCAGATGCTTATCTTGACAGCATGTCATCAAAGGAAAGACTTAAAAAAAATGTGCTATTTGGTTGGGCAATTTCCGTTTTAAATAAAATGTTCAAATTTACTGAGTGGGAAAAGAAACAGTAGGCCAGTACACCTATATTATGAAGGCCAGTATCGGTTATTTAATACTCTTTTTTTTCTATTTTTCATGTACATATTTGGAACTATTTAATAAAATTGGCACTTGAATAACTTACACCAAAAGTCTTAATGCTGGCTTCACATTTAATTTGGTGTAGCTTGTTCCTTGCTGTACGTACGCGGAACAACGGTCAACGTAAAAGCATTCATATTATACGGTGCTTTGATTCAGATCAAATTTGGTTACAAAATGGAGAACTAACAATACATTGTTGGCAGTGGCGTTTTTAGCTGTTTAAAAAAAAAGAGATACAAAAAGTTGGGCCAACCGACTTCCAAACTTATCTAGGAATGTTAGACGAGACATAACAACAATAAACTACTTGATTTGATTAAATTACTAATTGAAAAATCAGCCACTGTCTGCTACTCTGCTCTACAGCAGGTAGAAGATTGTAGTACATGCTTATTTTGACATTCGATTTCAACCGAAAGTTTGTCGGATTCAATATTTTGAGAATTGAGATTCGATCAAATAGGAACTTAATTCGAAAAGAACCGGTTTTATTCAAACGAATAGAGACATTGAAACGAATTGACTGTGCATTCGAATCTCAAAATAAACATGATAACATTCTTAACTTGAGATTTTAAGTTCTTAACAATAATTTGTTCGTCATCCTTGAATAATATCATTGCAGAAAAATCTGCTCCTATAATAAAAGCTCCTCGACAAATTTACCCTGATAATATCTATTTTTTTTACACTATTTCCTTAGTACAGTATGGAATTGCTTCTTTTAATATCTATGCACTAATGCTGCCTAGTCCTTTCTTTTCCCATCGCGGTCATTATATTTACTTCATTTAAATTAATTCATGGAAAACTTTTACATATGTTATTCTAAAATTCTTCAAGTAATACAATAATAGAGGGGATGGAGATGACCAAGGTTTCGATTGTCCACAATGAAAACGCAATTGAACAACTCGAGCAACCGATTTTTTTTTTGACATAATCAAACAAGTTGTCAGCCTGTCCACCAAGTTGATCAAGGCTGACAACGGTGTAGTGTATTCGCTTACGGGATATACGTTCGAGTGGGATCGTCCCACCGACAAACAGCAACATGACAAATGACGACATTGATCGGCATTTATTACAAATGAACGACCCCATCAAACGAACGATGGAAAGGAATATTTCTCGGGTAGGACGTTCCGACGACGATCAGACAAAAAAGTACAGAAACCCTACAATCGACGCACTATACCAACAGAAAAGTGAACTGCTCTCGAAGCTTAAACGGCTGTACAGCCAATTTACTGACCGCAACGACCCGGAGGTATTTTTTATTTTTATTTATTTATTTCGAGAATGCTTAATAACAGTAAGATAAATTATATTATAAACTAGTCATAAGCTAATTTTACAAATAAAAAATTATTAAAATAAAAAAAAATCCAAGTTACTACTCGTACTTCAAAAACAATCAAATAATTTTAATTTACAAATTTCCTGAATAACATTTTTTCAATCTTTTCTTATTCTTGTTGTGTTTTGTTTTTCTTTAATACGACAATACGACTAGGTAAGGAGTTCCAGAGACGTACCGAGACGCTCAGTTGTTAAGCTCGAGGATGAGGATGAATTAATTGATGAGATCGATGTGAGGATGCAAATCTAATTTTGCGGTTGGTGTGTCAACAGTATAGCGTCGAAACTGGTTTCCGACATTCAGTGGAATAAATGCAAGAACCAATGCACGGGTGCTTGTCTGGTTGATTTTGAGAAGGCTTTCGACACCGTATGGTTAGAGGGACTTTTCTACAAGTTGACCAGGCGGGGGATGCACAAACCTTTGCTATATGTAATTTATAATGTCATTGTGGACGTATTTCATTGCCTACTATTAGGTGGTAGCACTAGAACGTAGTAGAATGATAGGAAAGATAGGTTTGTGCATTGGGTAGGATTTTTCTCTACGGGTGCTAAATAAATTAGGGAGCATTATGTTGAAGTTTTGTATTCAATTTTAATCCGTAGAAACTTATACAATAATTTAGAGTGCACATATGAGCAAGCAATCGCTGCACTTATATCGATTTTTATTTTGCGGATTTTTGATACATGGACATGGACATGGCCGGAAGTTTATGTACTAGCGTACGAGGCTATATTAAATTAACGAGTTGAATAATTTAACTTTATTATTTTTAAATCTATCACATTTTCTTATATATTTTTTTTTACATTTGAGTGTAATCGCACAATTCACACAGAGTTATGATATTATAATCTTACTTCTGAATAATGTTATAATTATGATGTTAAAAAGAAAACAGCTTGGTAAGAAAATAATCTAGTCGAAAAGAAAGAGATTAGGAAAACATTTCATCAGAAAAAAAAAAAAATAATAATAATAATAACAATAATAATAATAATTAATAACAATAATAATAAATAAATAAATAACATACATATATAAGAATACCAATATGTATATGCAAGCAGATTCTTAAAACTAATAATTTTGAAATTTAATAAATTAATAAATAAATAACAAATATGTACAAAATAAATAAGTAGTACAAAAACCAGGAAACTATTAAAAACAAACGTAACAAAATAGTATAAATAAATATTTAATAATTTAATATGTAAATAACAAGTAAAAAATAGTAGATAGTACAGAAATAAATAAATTCTACAAAAAAATAAATAAATGAAAAAATAAACAATCATATAAATACACACAGAGTCGATAGTAACGAAAATAATACTCATCAGATGAACAATGCGTAGAGCAGGAAATAACAATAAGAATTAGGGTGCTACGTTTGCAACAAGATTATTAATAAGCACGTTATCGGACATCTCACAGCTAATTGCGTATCTAGCTGTAAGTCTTTCTATTCTAGTAGAAACCAAATCGACATTGGCTATTTCGTGGAGTTCAAGTGTTGAAAAGTGCCAAGGAAGCTTAAGCATTAGTTTTAATAGCTTATTTTGCGCTATTTGTAATTTTTTGATGTGCGTTATTGCACACTTTCCCCAAACTGGACAACCATAAAACATAAAGGCACGAAAAATTACTTTAAAAATGATTAATTTATTTTCTTGGCTTAGCATAGATTTCCTGTTTATAAGAGGATACATTATTCGTATAGTTTTATTTATTTTGTCTATGGTATTTGTTATATGTTTATTGTAAGTAAGCTTTTTATCTAATGTAATGCCTAGGTATTTGACAGTGTCCATCCAAGACGTGTAAGCATTATTAATAATTAAGTCATTGCTGGGCAAAAAACAAGCTTTTCTTTTTCTGGTAAAAAAGATAGCTTGGGTTTTAGAAGCATTGACTTTTATCTTCCATTTATTGAAGTAAGTCATAAGAGTATTTAGTGCCGATTGAAGGTTGGTTTGGATTGTAAAACCAAGCACATCCGACGAAAAAATACAAGTATCGTCTGCAAACATTGCGGACTCACAGTTAGGAAGGTGTGGAAAGTCAGACGTATACACATTAAACAACACGGGACCCAGGACGGATCCTTGGGGAACTCCTGCAGGAACTGGCCTTTCGGTTGAGTAGGTGTTATTTACACAGACCGTAAAGACGCGTCCTTCTAAAAAACTTTTTATTATTTTAATAACATACATAGGAAATTCACGACAACTAAGTCCTTTGTCGATTTTATTTTTGACATTTTTTTCGAAAATTTTGCTTATATAACTAAGTAAGCTAATGGGTCTGTAGCTGTTGGAGTTATTTGCGGGTTTACCCGGTTTTAAAATCGGCATAATCTTAGCTTTCTTCCACGCATTTGGGAAGTACTGTAATTTTATGCATGAATTAAATATGTAAAGTACAAAGTTAATCCCAGTTCTGGGGAGATTTTTAATATATATATTCTGTATATTATCAATACCTGGGGATTTGCGAGCTTTAAGTTTCGAAATTAAAATGTTTAGTTCCGGATAGGTCACATACAAATTATCCTCTATAACTTCTGGAGTCGACATTAAACTAGATACAGCGCTTTGTACCAACGTTTCCGTAACTCTATTCCCCATCCCGCTGGAGGTTGTGTGGTTTCTCAAAAAGGACAGGGAGAGAATGTCAGCCTTCTCGGCGTTTGTGGTCGAGGAGATCTGAACATCACCAAATGAAGGAATAAAATTTAACTTCTTTTTCATTATTTTTGCAATATTCCAAAACGGCTTACTGTGTTTTTCTAAGTTTTGGAGTTTAGCGTTCCACTTTATATTGCGAAACTTTTGCATTTCGGCTTTGATGATATTGTTGAGGATAATAACGTTGTCAAAAAACACACGCATCCTATGTCTTTGCCAGTTTCTTCGATATAAGTTCCTCAACTTAATTAAACGCAGTATACTTATGGGAAGTGAAGAAGTGTTTTTAACAGTTCTTAGTTTTCTGGGTAGGGAAATATTAATAGCATTTTCGATAGTGCTTTTAAACGTATTAATACTGTCGTCCACACGTGCAGAAGTAACGCCGTCGATATTTAAATCATGACCACTCAAACTGGAACTAATATGTCGTTTGTATCTCCCCCAATTTGCGTTTTTGAGGTCCGAGTAGTAGTTGTTTTCGCTGTGATCAGGTGTGTGCAGTATGCTGCAAAGTACTGGGAGATGATCTGAGGATAGATCGTTTAAAGTTGTTGGTTGGGTAAATAATTGAGGAATATTGGAAAGGAAAATGTCTAAGGTGGAAGGGTTACTTCTGGTGTTGTATGGGATGTAGGTTGGTGAATTGGGAAACATAATTTGGAAATTGTGGCTAGTATTAAGGTCATGCAAAATGTTTCCCCAGGAATTAGCTCTTAGGCAACCCCAACTCCTATGACGACAATTGAGGTCACCGCCTACTAAGTAAAAATCTTGTATGTTAATAAACTTTCTGAGGTCATTTTTCAGCCAATATTTATTATTTTGTGAGTTTGAAGCACCTGGAAAGTATACAGAAAAGATCGATAACGTCCTTCCATTTGCGAAAAATAGTTGAATTCCAATGTTTTCTATTAGCTTTGTTTTAAGACTGGGCAGTAATGAATGTTTCAATGTTTTCTTTATTACAATAGCAACACCTCCTCCCATGCGATCTACTCTGTCGGAACTCTGTTTGATGTTGTTGATCCGATTACTGTTGAAACGGCGATTCGGTCCATAAAATCTGACAGCGTGGGCATGGACAACATCTCACCAAAATTCTTAAAAATTATTTTACCGTATATCCTTAAATATGTGACGTATATTTTCAATACCATCCTTATGACTTCCACCTATCCACAGCTTTGGAAACAAGCTAAAATAATTCCAATCCCCAAAAATAGAAACGGAACAGAATATCGACCCATTGCCATTCTACCTTTTCTATCTAAGGCGTTTGAATCAATTATTTGTGCTCAAATTAAACATTATCTTGACTCAAAAAACTTGTTAACGCCTATGCAGTCTGGTTTCCGCTCTGGTCACAGCTGCGTAACCGCTTTGCTGAAAGTCACAGACGATATACGGGAAGCTATAGACCAGGATGAAGTAACTTTGGTAACGTTGGTTGATTTTTCGAAAGCATTCGATTCCGTTCGTCCTGATATACTTTGTAATAAACTTCTGTCTAACTTTAATTTTTCCCACCTTTCTGTAAAGTTAATACTGTCTTACTTAACTAAAAGAGTTCAATCCGTCTTCCACAATCAGTCGTTATCGTCTGCCTTACCTGTTCACTGTGGTGTGCCCCAAGGCTCAATAATCGGTCCTTTGTTATTCTCAATGTTCATTAATGACCTACCACTTGTGATTAAAAATTGTCGTTTTCATATGTATGCTGACGATGTACAAATTTATATTCATTTTCCAATTGGTTTGATGGACGACGCTGTGGAAAGAATGAACGAGGACCTCGCTTCTATAGTCAAGTGGTCTTCTGATAACAGGCTTCTCCTAAATCCCTCGAAAACAAAGTCTATCCAAATTTACAAGCATTTACTTTCGTCTCGACTACCCCCAATTTTATTAAATGGTATTCAGGTAGAAATGGTATCTAAGATTAAAAACCTTGGCATTATTTTCAACAATAATCTAACTTGGAGTGACCACATTAACTCTGTGATATCGAAAATTTATGGTGCTGTGCGGGGTCTATCAGTTTGTCGGGACAACTTACCTACTACTGTCAAACTCAAATTGGTAAAGGCTTTGATCGTACCACTAATCATGTATGGCTGTGAGTTGTTTGTTAGCACAGATGCTAACTCTAGGCGTAGGCTAAACGTTGCTTTCAACTCAATCGCACGATTTGTATTCAATCTACGTAGATACGATCATGTATCGAGCCACTCTCGACAAATATTAGGATGCAGTCTTGACCAATTTTTAAATTTTAGAGCTTGCGCAATGGTATTCAAAATTTTAAACGAAAAACAACCGGCTTATCTGTATAGTAAAATCGTTTTCTCTCAGTCTCTTCGTTCTAGTGGTATCAGACCTAATGTTTACACTTGTACGATTTCACGTAGGCAATTTTTCATTCATGCCATTCGCCTTTTTAATCAACTTCCCCTTTATATAAGAACCAAGGTCAAGCACAGGAGTTTTTTGTCTTTAGTCTTTTCTTATCTTAGTACTCTTCATTGATGTTTTTCCCGTTTAACGTAGCTTAATTTTTCTTTTTAATGCGAATGTTCATATTATTTATTTTATTTTTAGTTTTACTTAAAATGTTCCCATATTTGTCTTTATTATTATTATTATTTTTTTTTTTTCTATAAACGTAAAATATGTCGCCTTGTATATCCATATGTTAACTGTGCACTCTTAAAGAATGTTGTTCTTATTGCACAGCAAATTATTGATATAAATAAATACAAATACAAATACGATAACACTTGTACAAACTATCAGAAAATGGGACATTAGATTTTAAACCTGTTTCAGAGATAAGGCCAATGTCGATGTTGTTTCTACTTAAAAATGAAAAAAATTCAAAAGAATTATTTCGAATGCCTCTAGCATTCCAGCACACAACTTTTAAGTTAGCAGATCTATACATATGACTTAACATAAAGATATTTTAAAGCTAATTGTGCGATCACGTTAAATTGTTCTGATTTATTTTTGCAATTAGATAATTGTGATGTAATCTCAATTGTAAACGACTGGATTTCTTGAAGAGAAAAAAGCTCACCTCCGCTTGTAGATGTTAATTCAGCAGCAGCAGCTGGTTCATTCAATGTATTCGGGATGAACGATGCATGTTGACGTGCTTTCCACCCTCTTGGTTGAAGTTCATTTGCAATAGGCATGATTTTGGCATTTGGCTGGCGCAGGGGAGCTTTAAGTGGTGGGAATTGTTCCATTGAATGGAGAAATGTTGAACTTGACGATCACCACGGCTGGACCGCGAGAGGAACGTTTTGTTGAAAGCTTGCCCTTCATTTCCAAGAACTTTTGTCTGATGGTGCAAGAACTGTCAGTCGATTTATGTTTACCTTTGCAGTTGGCGCATTGCGCGCCACTTGATGTACATTCGGAGGTTTTATGGTTGCCGGCACAATTGGAGCAGTACGTTTTAATGCTGCAATTCCTCTCACCGTGCCCGTACATTTGACAATTTCTGCACTGCGTGATTTTACTCGGTTGTCGACGTTGGAAATCCCACCTTACTTGGGTTTTAAGGATTACTCTAATGTTTTTTCTTAAGTCACACATACGGGCTGATCCGTTCTCTAAATAAACAATGTAGAAAATGGTTTCATATTGTTCGTATTTTTTAGTGATCATTTTAACATCAACACACTTCAAACCAAGGGAGATTAATTCTTTTTTTAACAGATTAGTGCATAGTGCATCTAGTCCAAAAAGCACAACTTTGAAAGTTTTCACTGTAGGGAAGTCATGTGAGAAAAATTGACATTTGTCAGACTTCAATGCACATAGAATTTTATTATACGAATCCGTATCATCGCAGACAATTTTAGTACCGATTGAAATTTTTTTTCAAATAATAGTTAACAATGCCAATGGAATTGAGCAGTTTATGAATATATTCACCGGATTTAGTTAGCACTTTAATTGGTGGAATCACAACTTTTTTGTTATTGTTTTTACCACTGACATTGACATTATCACTCTCAAGGTCGCAGCCTTCAATTAAATTAGATTCGTCTAAGCACTGGAGTGGACTCCAGAAATTGTTTCTGGAGCCCATTTTAGGATTTTTAGATGAAGACAAAATGTCTTCGTCAAGGTGGCACCGATTTCTTTTTGGAATTTTGGATTTGAACTTGGAATGGAGAAAAGAATATTACTATAGCAGCGATTGTAAACACGTCAAGTACAGATAGGTATCTGACAGCGACTGACGAGTTGAATAATTAATTGGACAGATGGTTGAATGAGTTCGGCACGTATTGGACGCCCACCATTAGATGGAATATTGAGTTCTCGTAAAATTCACACCATTTCTGAAATGTTTTTGAAATCTTACTTTTTGTTCGGACGGTTCAAGAAACATTTCTTAATTTTTTTGTTGTTACCCATCGGCAATGGGAAACTTCGTGTGTTTCTGGTCCTTAAATTTGAGCTAAAAAGATAACATTTGGAACATAATTTTTGGATTTTTTACTCCCGTACGGTTTCCTCAAGTCACTCCTCTTCTCACCAACACAAATCGATAAAGAAGTTTCGTATGAACACAATATCACTCACGTCTATAACCGCTAACCGTACGTTGTACGTACAGTGCCGTGCTTGTATTTCGTTTTTCATAATACAAAATGGCTGCTAAGAAGAATTTAAGACAATCGGCCATAGTGAGGCATCTGTCGGAACGGAAAACATATTTTCGCTTTGGAGACATGTTCGGATGAATACCTCAAAGGAAAAATTCTCCGATTCTTGTGAGATCGAAGAAGTTTCCTTTATGACAGATAAATTCAATTACTTTTCCATTGTGGTTGCGTTACGAGTTCATGTACAAGTTGTTGCGCCAAATTTAACAAACGAAAGCTTGGTGTTCTCCATCCCCTCTATTCCCAGTCTCTTTAATATTTATTTCGCCATCACATTTTTATTCAGTCAAAAGTGTTTGGTTCACAAGAAAATAGTTCAAAATTATTTTCATCGGAAGAAAACGAAAAGTGACTGGCGCGTTGGTAATTTTATTCTATGATTCACCTGGAAAGAAATAGAAAATTGCCCGTGTTAATAGTTTTGTGAAAAATTAGCAACAAAGTTTTTAACTTGCGAAAAATACAGTTTTTTAAATGAAATGCCTGTATAAAAAATCAAAATCGATTTATCCCACTGCGCATAGCATTTCTTAGAAACCTTACGCGAATGAGTTTTTATCTTCATGAAACATAATACATAACACATCTTTTCAACACAGTCTTTATGTCTAATGTTTATACCCTATTCTAAGGGTATATGTATTAATTTTTGAAAATCCAAAGTTTGAGCTAGGGAGCTGAAATTTATAATATATACTCTCTATGGGCCCTTTATGCTCATGTGTAAATATTTTCAAAATCCGCCCACTTTGGCGTGTGGGCGTGTCCACAATTAATTTTTTTTTTTTTGAAAATTCAAAGTTTGAGCTAGGGAGCTGAAATTTATAATATATACTCTCTAGGGGCCCTTTATTCTCATGTGTTAATTTTTTTTAAATCCGCCTACTGACACGCCCACAATTCAATGAAACAATTTTATTGAAACATACAACTTTGAGCTAGGGAGCGTTTTTTTTTTTTTTGATAAAATCCTTTAAATGTTATATAACAAAATATGTAGAGCGTTCTTAACAATTCAATCATACATAGACTTTTGTCACGCCCACTTATGAGGAATAGGAATAAGAATAGTGTATCCAACAGTTCGCCCAAGCGGACTGTAGCCCGTCCCTATGTTTTTCCCTCTGCTTGGAAACAAGCCAAGATTATACCAATTCCAAAAAATCTAAAAGAGTTTAGACCAATCGCGATTCTACCCTTTCTGTCTAAAGTCTTGGAAAGGATAATGAATACGCAAATACTAAAGCAACGAAAATATGTTATGCGTTAATCAGTCTGGATTTCGTCCCAAACATAGCTGTACCACAACTCTTATTAACGTTGTTGAAAACATAAGACAAGCTATCGACTGTGGCAATGCAACTTTTCTCATCCTTCTAGATTTTTCTAAGGCGTTTGACACAGTCTACCATAATGTTCTGTGTAGTAAGCTAATGAATCAGTTTAATTTCTCCTTTCTCTCGACAAGGTTAATCCAGTCCTACCTTAATTGCAGATCTCAGGCATTCGTAGCAAACGGCTCCGTGTCTGAATTTCTCATGCTCAGCAGAGGGGTCCCAATACTAGGACCTCTTTTGTTTTCTTTGTACATAAATGATTTACCAAATTGCCTGCAAAACACCGAAATAGATATGTACGCTGATGATGTACAGATATGGAAAAGCTTTCCTCTAGGTTTGGTCGAAAATGCAGCAGTTGAGGTTAATGAAGATCTACATAAGATTCACAATTGGACACGAAAAAATGGACTATGCATAAACCCACTGAAGTCAAAGTGCTTGATTATCTCAAGAAACTCTATTGATACGTCTGACTTTCCCAAAATATACCTTGAAAGCAATCAAATTGCATTTGTCGATTCTGCTAAAACCTGGGTATAACTTTTACAAAAACACTTTCTTGGAATAAACATATCAGATTGACAATCGGGAGAGTTTATGGAGGACTTCGTATGCTTTGGACAAACCATAAAATTACACCCTTAAAAACAAGAATTGACTTAGCCAAAACATTACCTACTTATCCTTATTTTGCTTTACGGTTGTGAACTTTTTTACAATTGTGATTATGAGCACAAGCGCAAACTTAATGTTGCGTACAATAGTATAGCCAGGTATATCTTCGGATTACGAAAGTATGACCACATCTCTCAATTTTCCAAATCAATATACGGCATTACTCTTGATAACTTGTTTAAGCTAAGATCGTTAAAACTTCTTCACAGTATATGGCAAACACGTTAACCACCTTACCTTTACAACAAGATCTGTCAGCCACTTTCTCTAAGGTCGTTTAACCTTGTGCCACTACATTACACCTTCTTAACATCCGGCCGCCAATTCTTTTTGAATGCGATACGTCTGTGGAACTCTCTTCCCCGTTCTATAACGATGATAGGCTGCACAACGCAATTCGAGATGAAACTCAAGACGTACTTGGAGACATTAATGTACGTTATTTAATGTAATAATGATTGTTTTTTTTTATGACTGATTTTTCCTTATGCAAACTTTTCTTCTTTTCTTCTTTTTTCTTCTTTTTACTTCTATTTCTTCTCTTTCATTGCTTTTTATAAATTTTTATTATATCAGTTTATGATATCTCTGAATTAAATTTAATTTCTACTGTTAGCTCTTTTTTTTATTTTTTTTTCTTCCTGTTGTAACTTTATAATTTCATAACACACTATGTAAATTAATAATTAATTAAGAAGATATTGTATCTTATTGTATAAGTCTATACGAATAAACATAAATATGAATATGAATATGAAAAACCTGTGAAGCCATATACTCTACATTAAAGGATTGTTATTTGGAGCTAAGATCTGAACAATTAATATCTATTTGTTTAAAATAATTGAGCAAAATTTCAAACACTTCAGCGGAGGTGGACGTGGAGTTCTCGTAAAGATCTGTAGCAGCAGATTCAACACCGGTCAAGTGCCGTTTGAAATATTTAAACTACAAACTGAGCAACAACATATTTTTAATGGGTATCACAAATACAGGGTATCGCACCTATTGTTCTACAATAAGAAATTCAAATTTTTTTTTTTTTTTTTTTTTTTTTTTTTTTACGCTGGGAGGTGGTAATCTTCCAAAGACGAAACCGAGCCCGTACTCAGTAACAGTGTGGTGATTTCTACCCACTAACCCCTTCTCCCGTCTTCCCGTTTTCCCGGCGATACAACCTTCTTGTTATTTCATTGCCGCAGGGCGGGGATTAGCCAGCTTTCCAATTATTGCACCTAGTAGTTAAACCAATCAGCAATTTGTCTTTCTAATTTTACAATTCATATTCTAAGTATTTGTCCATAGAGGATTTAATACTGTTTTTGTTTTATTTTTCGAGCTATGTAGCTAGTTTAAAAGGTTTAATTCTTCTTAACCTCCTAGTCATATTGCTAGTATTTAATAGTTCCTTCATTTCTGAGCTGACGTGATTGAGAAGCCTAAGTTTATGTCTATTAGCTACTTTTTTGACTTCATCTTCAATCATTTCTATTTCTAGATCTCTATGCAGATCAGCGTTTCTTATGTACCATGGTGCATTTACTATATTCCGTAGAACTTTGTTTTGAAATGTTTGAATTTTCTGTAGATTTGTTTTGCATGTGCATGCCCATAGCTGGAGCCCGTAGGTCCATACTGGCTTTAGAATTTGCTTATAAAGCAGTAATTTATTGTAATTTGACAAACAAGAGTATTTCCCTATAAGCCAATACATTTTACTGTAGCGCATATTTAGTTCTTCTCTTTTTTTCTTTACATGTGCTTTCCAGCGCAGTTTTGCGTCTAGTGTCATGCCTAGATATTTGGCTGTGTTTGCGTAATCTACTTCTTTATCATTTATGAACACTGGTATGTGCTGAACATTTTTATTTGTAAAATTTATATGGACCGATTTTAGGTCATTTAGTTTAATTTGCCAATTTTTTGTCCATTTTGTTATATTGTTCACTGCCTTCTGTAGTTTTTTTGTCGCTACTTCAACTGTTTCTCCCACAGCAAGTACAGCAGTATCATCTGCAAATGTTGCCACAGTTGTTTCATCACTGTTCGGCAAGTCGCTAGTAAATAAGAGATATAATACAGGACCTAACACACTTCCTTGTGGTACACCAGCTTTTATTTCTCTTAATGTGGAGTAGTCATTTCCTTGCTTAATTCTAAAGAATCTCTCTAATATATAGGACTCTAAAATTTCTGAAAATTGTTTTGGCAGATGCTTTTGCAATTTGTAGATCAGTCCTTTGTGCCATACTTTGTCGAAAGCTTGTGCTACATCGAGAAATATAGTAGAGCATATCTTTTTTTCTTCAAATGCTTTTTCGATTTTATCTGTTATTCTATGCACCTGATCGATCGTGGAGTGTTCATTTCTAAAACCAAATTGATGGTTTGGGATTAGCGATTTTTCTTCGATTATTTTGTTCAGACGTTTAATCAACATCTTTTCAAATAACTTGGACAACATAGGTAGTATAGATATGGGGCGATAGGAGGTGACTTCACTAGGCGGTTTGCCTGGTTTTGGTATCATAATCACCTCCGCGACTTTCCACATGCTAGGTACATACCTTATCCTGAATACAGCATTTATGATCTGTGCTAGTTTCTTTAGGCCTTTTTTGGGAATTGTTTAAGGATTTCCCCTGATATTAAATCAAATAACGGGGCTTTTTTAGTACTGATGCCTTTTTTTATTTCATTGGCAATTTCTTTAGCCGTTACCGGTTGGATGTGACTTTCCTCTTCGCACAATTCTACGCTTTCTTGACAGTCTTTATCTTCATATGGTTGAAGGACGCCTTCAAGATATTCAGCAAAGAAATTAGCTTTTTCTTGGTTGTTTTTTGCCCAGTTACCTTCACTGTTTTTAACTGGTGGAATGTGAGCAATTGGCCTTTTCATTTTCTTTGTTGCCTTCCAGAGTGAGTACTCGGTATTAGCATCATTTGTAAGATTGGTAAGGTATTTTTTAAGAGACTCATTTTTAAATTCTCTTATCGATCTTTTAAGCTGGCTGTTTAGATTATTTAGTATTGTTTTGTCTCTGGGCGCTCTTGTTTGTTGCCAACGTTTTCTAGCTCGTCTCTTTTCCGTAATTATATCACATATTACTTTTGGATACGAGTTTTGTTGGATTTTAGTTTTCATTTTAGGTGTTGCAGCCCATGTAGCTCTTTGGATATTGAGAGTCAATATTTGAACAGCATCTTCTAATTGATCTTCTGTTTCTATTGTTTCTAAGAGCTGAATACTATCCTCTAGATGCTGTCTGAAGTAGCTCCAATCAGTCAGCTTATTTCCTAGCCTTGCGCTATTTTCTTTAACAGTGATTTTATCGCCAAGTGTTAAAAGTATTGTGGAGTGATCTGAGTCAAGATCTGGTCCTTCTTCTACCTTCATATTGTTAGTCGAGATATTCTTTGTTACGAAGAAGTCGACAAGATCAGGGATTTTGTTTCTATCTGTTGGCCAATACGTAGGTTTTCCCGTTGAGTGATACTTGCCGTTAATTTCGTTTATTGCTTCATAAAGTTCTCTTCCTCTTGTATTTGTCAATCTAGATCCCCAATACTTGTTTTTGGCATTAAAATCTCCCCCTGCAATAAATCTATTGCTAAATATTCGGAAGAGACCTTAAAAGTCATTTTTCTTTCGATTGTAACTGGGAGAACAGTAAATTGATGCAACTGATATAGTTTGTCCACTTTTCGTTCGAATGTTAATAGAAATTCCTTGCATAGCGCATGATTGGAACTTGGCTTTTATATGGTGATCGATCTTATGTAAGTGCGTCTCAGAGACAAGACATATATCTATTTGGTTCATGTCGATGACTACTTGGATTTCATCCTTACGGTTCTCGATACCATTAGCATTCCATTCCAGGATTTTTAAACTATCCATCATGTTCTTCTTTTTTGTGCAGCCTTGTTATTGCTGCTTTTTTTCTCAAGGAGCGAGATTCTTTCTAATATAGCTTTATTGCTTTTATCCATGCTTTCTATTCTACTTAGGATTTTTTCCATGAACGTTTCCATATTACTATTTAATTTAGTTTTAGTTGTAGTATCGTTTTTGCGACATTATCTACTTTTTTCGATGCAGCCTGTGCATATTTCAATACTGTACCCGCTCCTGTTTTTGGTACTAACATTTTTTTGATATATTTATCGGCTATGGGTACTTCTTTTGGCGCTCGCATCTGCAAGTCCTTTATGTCTTTAGGTGCGTCCTTTTTTGTATTTGTCATAGCTTGTTTATGCTTTTTGTCTTTTGCTAATTGAATCTGTTTAGCAACTAAGCAGCCTCTATAGTTGGCTGGATGCTTTTCGTTGCAGTTAGCGCATTTTGTTGGTTCGTCTTTTTTCTTCATACAATCTTTAGTATGGTGGTTTCCTGCACACTTTACGCATCTTGGATTAGAGCTGCAGTATTTATTCGTATGTCCATACTTTTGACAATTCTTGCACTGTGGTACAAGTTTTGATTTCCTTACGGCATGAATCTCTACCTTCATTCCAAGGATGTCTTTAATATCGTATATCTTTTTGATATTTTCGTCGTGCTCAAAAGTTAGCATAAACATTGGAAGCGGTGCTTTGCTTTTAGATTTTAGCATATTGACAACTTCTAATATCTTTAGGTTTTTCCTTCTTAGATCTGTAACTACACTCTCTGGCGAGCATGAGAAGTGTAGTTTCTTTACAACAACCTTAATTGGCCTAGTTTGTTTATTCTCATAAGAGTACCATTGCACCTTTTTTTGGTTAAGTATTTTGGTAAGTCTTCTATAAGAATCTTCTTCATCTACATTTATTTTAATGTCATTGCCATTTATTAGCATTGTATTAGCTTTAATTTTATTTTCCTCCAATAACTTAACTAAGCTTTCATACTTTGTAATTTCCAGAGCAATAATTGGAGGAGGTTTGACTGACTTTTGAATTTTATTTTCTTTATTTGGGACATAATTGGTAGCTTGATAGCTTTCTTCCGGAGATGAGATCTTTGGGGATGTGCTCATTTTCCGTTTTTTATTTTTGTTCCCGTTTTTGGGTTTTCTTTCTGTCTCTTTCAGTAGTTCTTCCTCATCAGTTGAGAACTCAACTACTTTAATTATTTCTTTTTCTTTGTTTTGGCTGTTGATCTGATTTTTCAACGTTTGCAACTCCTGCTTTAGACTATTAATTTCTTGGATTAATATCTCGTTTAGTTGCTTAAACCCATCTCTTTCCTTGCAGACTTCTGAATATTTTGCATTCAGAGTTTGGGTTTCATCCATTTTACATGATGATGGGGGTGATCTCTCTACCCTCTTACTTTTTCCAAAAGGGTTCTCGGTAAGCAATAAATGCCCCCCCCCCAGAATCCATGGGACCGACCTCCGAAGAGGGTGGATTTACCACTTTAGATGGCATACCACCTGGGGTATTAAAATCTTTTGTTTTGTTCATTGCATGTTTTAATTTTAACTTTTGTGAAAAGTTTAAACGTTTTTTTTTTTTTTAATTGTGCACAGCCGCTCCTGACATGGAGAACAGACGCTGACCAGGGAGCTGCCCAATATGGGTCAGACGCTTCTGGATTTTTGTGACTAGGGTCCGCAGGGTCGTTACGCCCGTTACCTCTCTCCAGAGAAGTACCCTTGCGGGTATAAATAATTGTTTTTGAAGATGTGAGACCGTAAATGACCTCCATGCTCATCCATGCATATGCGACACCTGATCAGAAAATTATTCATTGCGGCCTGTAGGGTTAAAGTCGGGATCGCCTCAATTATTGTTTTAATAGACTGCTTCAATTCAGTCAAATTCCTTGGTTTCGTTTTGTACACCTCTTGCTATATAACCCTATTAAAAAAAGCCTGGTGCAGTCAGGTCAGGTGACCTTGGGCGCTAGCGGAAAGTGGAGTTTCTGGATATTAATTTGTTTGATCATTTTCGTTGGAGCTCCGCCATAACCGGTCTGGCTATGTGTGCAGTTGCTCCATCTTGCTGGAACCAAATGCTGTTGAAACGGATACTTTTGGGTAAAAAAACTCCTCTAACATCTTTCAATAACAGTCCCCATTGGCAGTTACTGTTAGTTGCAGCCCATGTAGCTCTTTGGATATTGACAGTCAATATTTGAACAGCATCTTCTAATTGATCTTCTGTTTCTATTGTTTCTAAGAGCTGAATACTATCCTCTAGATGCTGTCTGAAGTAGCTCCAATCAGTCAGCTTATTTCCTAGCCTTGCGCTATTTTCTTTAACAGTGATTTTATCGCCAAGTGTTAAAAGTATTGTGGAGTGATCTGAGTCAAGATCTGGTCCTTCTTCTACCTTCATATTGTTAGTCGAGATATTCTTTGTTACGAAGAAGTCGACAAGATCAGGGATTTTGTTTCTATCTGTTGGCCAATACGTAGGTTTTCCCGTTGAGTGATACTTGCCGATAATTTCGTTTATTGCTTCATAAAGTTCTCTTCCTCTTGTATTTGTCAATCTAGATCCCCAATACTTGTTTTTGGCATTAAAATCTCCCCCTGCAATAAATCTATTGCTAAAAATTCGGAAGAGACCTAAAAAGTCATTTTTCTTTCGATTGTAACTGGGAGAACAGTAAATTGATGCAACTGATATAGTTTGTCCACTTTTCGTTCGAATGTTAATAGAAATTCCTTGCATAGCGCATGATTGGAACTTGGCTTTTATATGGTGATCGATCTTATGTAAGTGCGTCTCAGAGACAAGACATATATCTATTTGGTTCATGTCGATGACTACTTGGATTTCATCCTTACGGTTCTCGATACCATTAGCATTCCATTCCAGGATTTTTAAACTATCCATCATGTTCTTCTTTTTTGTGCAGCCTTGTTATTGCTGCTTTTTTTCTCAAGGAGCGAGATTCTTTCTAATATAGCTTTATTGCTTTTATCCATGCTTTCTATTCTACTTAGGATTTTTTCCATGAACGTTTCCATATTACTATTTAATTTAGTTTTAGTTGTAGTATCGTTTTTGCGACATTATCTACTTTTTTCGATGCAGCCTGTGCATATTTCAATACTGTACCCGCTCCTGTTTTTGGTACTAACATTTTTTTGATATATTTATCGGCTATGGGTACTTCTTTTGGCGCTCGCATCTGCAAGTCCTTTATGTCTTTAGGTGCGTCCTTTTTTGTATTTGTCATAGCTTGTTTATGCTTTTTGTCTTTTGCTAATTGAATCTGTTTAGCAACTAAGCAGCCTCTATAGTTGGCTGGATGCTTTTCGTTGCAGTTAGCGCATTTTGTTGGTTCGTCTTTTTTCTTCATACAATCTTTAGTATGGTGGTTTCCTGCACACTTTACGCATCTTGGATTAGAGCTGCAGTATTTATTCGTATGTCCATACTTTTGACAATTCTTGCACTGTGGTACAAGTTTTGATTTCCTTACGGCATGAATCTCTACCTTCATTCCAAGGATGTCTTTAATATCGTATATCTTTTTGATATTTTCGTCGTGCTCAAAAGTTAGCATAAACATTGGAAGCGGTGCTTTGCTTTTAGATTTTAGCATATTGACAACTTCTAATATCTTTAGGTTTTTCCTTCTTAGATCTGTAACTACACTCTCTGGCGAGCATGAGAAGTGTAGTTTCTTTACAACAACCTTAATTGGCCTAGTTTGTTTATTCTCATAAGAGTACCATTGCACCTTTTTTTGGTTAAGTATTTTGGTAAGTCTTCTATAAGAATCTTCTTCATCTACATTTATTTTAATGTCATTGCCATTTATTAGCATTGTATTAGCTTTAATTTTATTTTCCTCCAATAACTTAACTAAGCTTTCATACTTTGTAATTTCCAGAGCAATAATTGGAGGAGGTTTGACTGACTTTTGAATTTTATTTTCTTTATTTGGGACATAATTGGTAGCTTGATAGCTTTCTTCCGGAGATGAGATCTTTGGGGATGTGCTCATTTTCCGTTTTTTATTTTTGTTCCCGTTTTTGGGTTTTCTTTCTGTCTCTTTCAGTAGTTCTTCCTCATCAGTTGAGAACTCAACTACTTTAATTATTTCTTTTTCTTTGTTTTGGCTGTTGATCTGATTTTTCAACGTTTGCAACTCCTGCTTTAGACTATTAATTTCTTGGATTAATATCTCGTTTAGTTGCTTAAACCCATCTCTTTCCTTGCAGACTTCTGAATATTTTGCATTCAGAGTTTGGGTTTCATCCATTTTACATGATGATGGGGGTGATCTCTCTACCCTCTTACTTTTTCCAAAAGGGTTCTCGGTAAGCAATAAATGGCCCCCCCCCCCCCCCCCCCAGAATCCATGGGATCGACCTCCGAAGAGGGTGGATTTACCACTTTAGATGGCATACCACCTGGGGTATTAAAATCTTTTGTTTTGTTCATTGCATGTTTTAATTTTAACTTTTGTGAAAAGTTTAAACGTTTTTTTTTTTTTTAATTGTGCACAGCCGCTCCTGACATGGAGAACAGACGCTGACCAGGGAGCCGCCCAATATGGGTCAGACGCTTCTGGATTTTTGTGACTAGGGTCCGCAGGGTCGTTACGCCCGTTACCTCTCTCCAGAGAAGTACCCTTGCGGGTATAAATAATTGTTTTTGAAGATGTGAGACCGTAAATGACCTCCATGCTCATCCATGCATATGCGACACCTGATCAGAAAATTATTCATTGCGGCCTGTAGGGTTAAAGTCGGGATCGCCTCAATTATTGTTTTAATAGACTGCTTCAATTCAGTCAAATTCCTTGGTTTCGTTTTGTACACCTCTTGCTATATAACCCTATTAAAAAAAGCCTGGTGCAGTCAGGTCAGGTGACCTTGGGCGCTAGCGGAAAGTGGAGTTTCTGGATATTAATTTGTTTGATCATTTTCGTTGGAGCTCCGCCATAACCGGTCTGGCTATGTGTGCAGTTGCTCCATCTTGCTGGAACCAAATGCTGTTGAAACGGATACTTTTGGGTAAAAAAACTCCTCTAACATCTTTCAATAACAGTCCCCATTGGCAGTTACTGTTAGTTGCAGCCCATGTAGCTCTTTGGATATTGACAGTCAATATTTGAACAGCATCTTCTAATTGATCTTCTGTTTCTATTGTTTCTAAGAGCTGAATACTATCCTCTAGATGCTGTCTGAAGTAGCTCCAATCAGTCAGCTTATTTCCTAGCCTTGCGCTATTTTCTTTAACAGTGATTTTATCGCCAAGTGTTAAAAGTATTGTGGAGTGATCTGAGTCAAGATCTGGTCCTTCTTCTACCTTCATATTGTTAGTCGAGATATTCTTTGTTACGAAGAAGTCGACAAGATCAGGGATTTTGTTTCTATCTGTTGGCCAATACGTAGGTTTTCCCGTTGAGTGATACTTGCCGATAATTTCGTTTATTGCTTCATAAAGTTCTCTTCCTCTTGTATTTGTCAATCTAGATCCCCAATACTTGTTTTTGGCATTAAAATCTCCCCCTGCAATAAATCTATTGCTAAAAATTCGGAAGAGACCTAAAAAGTCATTTTTCTTTCGATTGTAACTGGGAGAACAGTAAATTGATGCAACTGATATAGTTTGTCCACTTTTCGTTCGAATGTTAATAGAAATTCCTTGCATAGCGCATGATTGGAACTTGGCTTTTATATGGTGATCGATCTTATGTAAGTGCGTCTCAGAGACAAGACATATATCTATTTGGTTCATGTCGATGACTACTTGGATTTCATCCTTACGGTTCTCGATACCATTAGCATTCCATTCCAGGATTTTTAAACTATCCATCATGTTCTTCTTTTTTGTGCAGCCTTGTTATTGCTGCTTTTTTTCTCAAGGAGCGAGATTCTTTCTAATATAGCTTTATTGCTTTTATCCATGCTTTCTATTCTACTTAGGATTTTTTCCATGAACGTTTCCATATTACTATTTAATTTAGTTTTAGTTGTAGTATCGTTTTTGCGACATTATCTACTTTTTTCGATGCAGCCTGTGCATATTTCAATACTGTACCCGCTCCTGTTTTTGGTACTAACATTTTTTTGATATATTTATCGGCTATGGGTACTTCTTTTGGCGCTCGCATCTGCAAGTCCTTTATGTCTTTAGGTGCGTCCTTTTTTGTATTTGTCATAGCTTGTTTATGCTTTTTGTCTTTTGCTAATTGAATCTGTTTAGCAACTAAGCAGCCTCTATAGTTGGCTGGATGCTTTTCGTTGCAGTTAGCGCATTTTGTTGGTTCGTCTTTTTTCTTCATACAATCTTTAGTATGGTGGTTTCCTGCACACTTTACGCATCTTGGATTAGAGCTGCAGTATTTATTCGTATGTCCATACTTTTGACAATTCTTGCACTGTGGTACAAGTTTTGATTTCCTTACGGCATGAATCTCTACCTTCATTCCAAGGATGTCTTTAATATCGTATATCTTTTTGATATTTTCGTCGTGCTCAAAAGTTAGCATAAACATTGGAAGCGGTGCTTTGCTTTTAGATTTTAGCATATTGACAACTTCTAATATCTTTAGGTTTTTCCTTCTTAGATCTGTAACTACACTCTCTGGCGAGCATGAGAAGTGTAGTTTCTTTACAACAACCTTAATTGGCCTAGTTTGTTTATTCTCATAAGAGTACCATTGCACCTTTTTTTGGTTAAGTATTTTGGTAAGTCTTCTATAAGAATCTTCTTCATCTACATTTATTTTAATGTCATTGCCATTTATTAGCATTGTATTAGCTTTAATTTTATTTTCCTCCAATAACTTAACTAAGCTTTCATACTTTGTAATTTCCAGAGCAATAATTGGAGGAGGTTTGACTGACTTTTGAATTTTATTTTCTTTATTTGGGACATAATTGGTAGCTTGATAGCTTTCTTCCGGAGATGAGATCTTTGGGGATGTGCTCATTTTCCGTTTTTTATTTTTGTTCCCGTTTTTGGGTTTTCTTTCTGTCTCTTTCAGTAGTTCTTCCTCATCAGTTGAGAACTCAACTACTTTAATTATTTCTTTTTCTTTGTTTTGGCTGTTGATCTGATTTTTCAACGTTTGCAACTCCTGCTTTAGACTATTAATTTCTTGGATTAATATCTCGTTTAGTTGCTTAAACCCATCTCTTTCCTTGCAGACTTCTGAATATTTTGCATTCAGAGTTTGGGTTTCATCCATTTTACATGATGATGGGGGTGATCTCTCTACCCTCTTACTTTTTCCAAAAGGGTTCTCGGTAAGCAATAAATGCCCCCCCCCCCCCAGAATCCATGGGATCGACCTCCGAAGAGGGTGGATTTACCACTTTAGATGGCATACCACCTGGGGTATTAAAATCTTTTGTTTTGTTCATTGCATGTTTTAATTTTAACTTTTGTGAAAAGTTTAAACGTTTTTTTTTTTTTTAATTGTGCACAGCCGCTCCTGACATGGAGAACAGACGCTGACCAGGGAGCCGCCCAATATGGGTCAGACGCTTCTGGATTTTTGTGACTAGGGTCCGCAGGGTCGTTACGCCCGTTACCTCTCTCCAGAGAAGTACCCTTGCGGGTATAAATAATTGTTTTTGAAGATGTGAGACCGTAAATGACCTCCATGCTCATCCATGCATATGCGACACCTGATCAGAAAATTATTCATTGCGGCCTGTAGGGTTAAAGTCGGGATCGCCTCAATTATTGTTTTAATAGACTGCTTCAATTCAGTCAAATTCCTTGGTTTCGTTTTGTACACCTCTTGCTATATAACCCTATTAAAAAAAGCCTGGTGCAGTCAGGTCAGGTGACCTTGGGCGCTAGCGGAAAGTGGAGTTTCTGGATATTAATTTGTTTGATCATTTTCGTTGGAGCTCCGCCATAACCGGTCTGGCTATGTGTGCAGTTGCTCCATCTTGCTGGAACTAAATGCTGTTGAAACGGATACTTTTGGGTAAAAAAACTCCTCTAACATCTTTCAATAACAGTCCCCATTGGCAGTTACTGTTACACCGTTTTCTTCAAAGAGGTATGGCCCTACAATGCACAGATGAAACTGTGCACCACACTGTGACTCGTTCTGAGTGCAGTGCCGTCTCATGGAGCATTTCTGGATCAGATTCACTGCATATACGGCAAATTTTGTTTATCCACATTGCCCTTTAGATCAAAATGGTCCTCATCAGACATAAACAAGCAATATATCAAGTTGTTGTCTTCTTCGGTTATTTCAATCATTTTTTGGCTAAATTCCGGGCAAATGCAGAGGATTTAACTTGCTTGCAATGCAGACTTTGTATGGAAACAAAATTAAGTCACCACGAATTCCACTTTGCGCCGATAAGTTTAGAGTCGAAACGCTTGGATTTGCCTGAATTGACAAGCTACACCCGCGATTGTGTCTTGAACCCGTACATAGGGATCTCGATAGTACGGTCTTCTTGCGATGCTTCCAGATTCGGCAAACATGTTTAGCAGCCTTATAATACTTCACCTACTCGGGGGAGTGCCGCCAAATTCCCACCTTAATTTCCTTTGGACGGATATGAAGGACTGCATGGTGCCGCTTCACTATCCAAATCCCCTTTTCGGTATCCCAAGCATTCATTGTAATAAATGTAAATTGTTACCTGCCAAATAAAAAATAATAAGCCGATTACTCACACAGAAAAAAGTTATTGCGTTTTGTTTTTGTAACACGATTCGTGCACCACCGTAAATTCACATTTGTTGACGTTGGAGCTTATGGACGATAATCTGACGCGGCGTTTATTAGTTATATTTATTATTTTTATGCACTGGAAGAAAACACGATCAAAATTTTGGCATGTATTGTTCCGGTACGCACGTTTCATCGCACTCAACACAACTCAAGCTAAAGAACAAATAAAAAAGTTCAACAACGAGTTGAAGAGATAATATCCAACATATTATTGTTAGATCGTTGCTCAACGTAATGCGCAACTATAGGCGTTTTTCTTTTTTAGCTCCGAGCGGGGCACTGAGCTGTCAACAAAAGAACTGTGTTACTTTTTTAGCTCGGAGCGCTCTGAGCACAAAATTTGTATTTCTTTTTTATCTCTGAGCTAGCTCAGGGCTCGCTCAATGAGCTCGATTAAAAATAACCGAGCACATCGAGCGAAAAGCTGAGCGCGGCTGACTTCATTGTTCATTCATTATTTTGTGTTTTTTCCATAGTTTATTTACTAGAAATTATAATTTAAATGGAACAATCCTTGACAAACACCAATTTCAGAAGCAATCCTGACTATTTTGAAAATTAATAGAAAAAAAATTATCTAATGACAGTTCAGTGCCCAATTCTGTTTCTTAATTAGCTCGGAGCTCTCAGGTTATGTTCAGCTCGGAGCGAGCTCTGATTGCTCGGGCCCCGCTCTGTTCCCCGCTCGGGGCTAAAAAAGAAAAACGCCTTATGTGGAACGAGCACCACGAGGTCGTATACTATACGTCCCCTAGTAAAGCACGCTCTCCAACCATCTTCAAGGCGTTGGTTGGACAAAAATGTGATCCTTACATATTTAAATTGAATGCGTTGAATACGAAATTGATGCGTTATTCACGCAATGGACGACCAGCATAAGGGGCGTTTCTGAGATCTATACGAGTACTGGGGTAATAACAATTTATTTACAGGTTTTCAAATACAAATGTATAAATAAAAACGCACCTTCATATCTGACTTCAAACACTTTCTACACGAATGTACCCTTTAAGTCATTTTAAAATATGCACTTTCAAAACCATAGCTCCTTGCCTGCCAGTTTTATTTCCACACACATAACAACAAATAATCCGCATTACTTTAATGGAAAATATACGATTTGGCAACCGTAGTACCTTTTAAAAATCGTAAATTGATGATATCTCTTTAATACCATTACTTAAAAAAACAAGACCATAACACGACCTCTGACTCCTAAAGCATTCACTTCCTCTATCATCCATACGAGGAGAATCACATGAAGACGAAGACCCTCACGAAATGCCCGAATAAATATTAAATTCCCTCAAATTGAATAGGTACCATAAATTTGAATAGCTAACTAAGGTGTGAAATTCCCACGATCTTTAGTGTCGGAAGGGTTAGCAAACAAACATTCCCGAATATACCCAGGAATATGGCCAGATTCATAGCCGCACCTTTTAGTCTGCTGGATACAGAGCCACACGCACAGTTAGCTACAAAGTCAATTTGTCAATCGATAATTTTCGGGATCCGGAGGAAATTTCATTATTCCCCATTTTACCACCGTCTCCTGTCCCGCCCTTTCAGCTCTCTTTTATGTAGGTTAGATTTACAACTTAACCAGGGGAGTTGGAAGGACATAATACACGACACGATTGTGAACGGCCCATGTCGAACTAAACTCTGATTCCGGTCAGGTGTATAACACAAAAAGTCCTGTGTAATGCCACTGGCCGTATTCCTTATCCCGTCATAAAATTATGACAAAAAAGGACGAAGGGGCGAAACGTTTTGGTTGACAAGTAAACAACGTATAAAATTATCGCTGGAAAAAGGTCACACATGTAACAAAAAACGTTCTATGTCGTACCCCTAACGAATTACAACGGACTTATTGGAATCCTTCTTTTTTTGGTTTTAAAATCAAGCGAACAGGAAATTGTAATATTTTGTGACGTTATGCATCTTTCAGGGAATGGGACCGGCTTACAGAAATATTGAAAAAAATATTATTTTAAATTGCCCTTTTCCAAGGTTGTTGGTGCTGTGGAAGGATATTTAATCTAATTAGGCAGATATCCAAGTTTAAGAATCCATGCGACCGTGTTGGTAGCATAGAACGATGGTTTAAAGAGAAAAGGATCAAAAGGCCATAAATTCCTAAAAGAAAACCTACCAAAATATACTTCTGTGGGTAATTGCCCCATTTCACTCCTATTACGTAGGTACCGAGGTTCGAGGATAAATGTTTCAAAATGCCTAAGGATGCTGGAGTAAATGATTCGAAAATAATTCAGGATTACAATAACCATAATAATACAATTGTGTGGGGATACTTCCACCTCTTTGCTCATCCAGCTACACTCGCAATTGTTTCAAGATTCTGCTCGAAACCTCCTAATAGTGTATTTTACTCCTTTGGCGAGGAACACTATAATGCCATATGATTAATAGAATAGGTGCACTCCTCTGGTGCAACGCTCGAGCATCATCTTACCTCTGGCACACAAAAGAACAGACGATGTCGGAGAAGGGGCTAGCCCAATGCTGGGAAAATCCTATTCGAAGGGCATCGTAGTTAGTCGACGACATTGTTGGCGGATAAAAATTCACTTCCGTATGGGGAGATGTTTTTCTGTCTAAACTCAATAGGCGAACAGCAATACATACACATACATGCAATATCTCCAACCATAAAGAATCTCCAGCCATAAAGAAATGTTCACTGATCGATGGGAATTTATACTCAAGGGCAATATGTGCGACATCTATAAAACAGTTTAAAATTGAGAAAATGTTCGCTATGTCCTTAGTGGAGGAGTGCGTTGAATTAGGAGAAAGTCCAAAGCAAGAATAACGGAAATCATTAATCTGTCTAGAGTAAGGAATGTATGTACCGAGCACACAAGCAAATGTTTAATATGAAGCTTAAGAATAACAAATGATGTTTGCTTTATATCGTTGCGATAGAAAGAAAACATTGAGTGCGAACTTCATTTGCAATACGTGCAATAAAATTGTATCGACATGATTCTGGATGTTTGAATCTTATTTCTGAAATCGGAAGGCAAAGTTATAATTTATTTTTACGGTAGGTATCTATGTCGTAAAAAGGCGTCGACTTTATAAATATTATTTGTGTCTTGAGGATTCAATAACACTGCACCAACCTAACCTTATTACCAGGTTAGTACTTGGAATGATGTAAATGTTGTATTCATCCCCAAACCAGGGAAAAGACCGAATGATCTTCCTAAATTACCCCGTCCCAAAAGCTTAATATATTTTTTTTTGGAAACAATGGAAGGACTATTGACGTTCATATCAGAGAATGCATAAAAGAGGATGCGACATCCCCATGCGAATTTGCATATCAGAAAGGCAAATGAACTGAAGGCGCTCTGTTAAAGCAATCAACACAGACTAAAAACCCTTACCGGAGCAAGGAAATTGAACTATGGCCCTTTCTTGGCATAAAAAGTTCTTCTGACAACGCTGGATATGATTCCATATCAAATGCTTTGCATCACAGAAAGATAGGCCTACACACTATAAAATGGATCAAAGTGACGCTCAATAGTCGGATAGACTGCTTTGTCAGGATTGACTTCAGCGGCAGTATCAGCCGTGAGAGGCTGCTAGCAGAAGAATTATCACCCCTATTAAGGCTTCGTTAATATTTGACACGCCGAATATATAGTCATCATCATTAGGGGCAAAGAGGCAAACGAAGTCAGAACACATTATGCAAAACTGCCTTAAGACAGCCCAAGACTGGTGCACTAGGGAAAATCATTCAATAAACCTCAGGGATTAGGTGGTGTGCCGATCGTTCTAAACTGGAATCGGGTATGGGAGCTGGTACTTCCGCAACAAACTTAAATATTTGTGTTTTTAAAGCTGAGCTCCACATCATGTAAGAATGCGCCAACAACATTTCTAAATCTGGTTTTAAAGTCGTCAACATTTGTGCAGTGAAATAACTTCACAATTTTATTACGCTTCCACAAAAAAAAATTGCGAATTTATTTCCCACCTATAGCTAATTTGAGAATTTTCGATAAATATTGAAAATTTCCCATTGTCTGCATTCCACTTGTCCTGAATTCACATAACGAAAGTGAACTTGGGTGTTCTACAATTCGATCGGCTTGCGAATTGTGAATTGAATTTTCTAAATTGAAAATGGATGTTTTGCATTTCGGCTCATTTCGTTTTCTGAACAAATTTAATCCACATTGTTTCTGCTTTGGAAGTTATTAAGGAAATTTGTGCCGCTGCAGCTGAGTGTGTAGGTACTTCTTGGTGCCAAATGTTAGCAACATTTATTTCGTTGTTGTTTTTTAGTACCTACATATTTATTTGTTATTATTTTTAGGGGACATTTTTGAACGAACAATAATAAGGACATTTAAAAAAATTGCAATTTTACCTCACAGATTAATTACAAAAGCGGCCAAGTGCGAGTCGGACTCGTTCATGAAGGGTTCCGCGCGAATTATAATTATTATTTACTTAGGCACCTATTACAGATTTATTATTAGAAAATAATGGTTCACGGTTTACGCATAAGGTTTATGTTTATGAAATTAAATGTTTTTTTTTTTTTATATATTTGAGTTGATTTAATGAAAGGTAAATTGCGTTTACGACTTATGACGTATTAAAAAAAACAACTTGCTGGATCTCGTTCAAACCAATTTTCGTTGGAAGTTTGCATGGTAATGTACATCATATATTTTTTTTAGTTTTATCATTCCCTTATTTTAGAAGTTAGAGGAGGGGGGGGGGGGGGATGCAACATTTCACCACTTTGGAAGTGTCTCTCGTGCATACTATTCAGTTTAGAAAAAAATGATATTAGAAACCTCGATATCATTTTTGAAGACCTATCTATAGATACCCAACACTTATGGGTTTGATGAAAAAAAAAATTTTGAGTTTCAGTTCTATGTATATGTATATACCCCCAAAATTTATTGTTTTTTTTCTATTTTTATGTGAACATCTTAATGTGGTTCACAGAATACATCTACTTACCAAGTTTCAACAGTATAGCTCTTATAGTTTCGGAAAAAAGTGGCTGTGACATTTCCGGACAGACAGAGAGACAGACATGACGAATCTATAAGGGTTCCATATTTTGCCATTTGGCTACGGAACCCTAAAAATTAACATACCTTCAGTTTTGACAATTTGAAGTATGTATTTTCGAAGTTTTCGAAAACGAACGAAAAGTAGAACATGCAATTTCATTCCGACTGAAATTCAAATCGATTCGATCGATAGAAGGGTTTACTATTAACCATAATAGCACCTAACCCAACCTCGTACCTACTACAAATACAACAGCGACCCCAAGCATGGTGGTTTGCAGGGTGTTGGAAGGGCAACATGGCCCCCATATCCATTGCCCTGTTTATGGGATCTTCTTGTGATATTTATGGCGACGTACAGGGTCATTTCCCTCCACCGTCAACATCCATGTTCAGTCATGCATTGTTTTAGAACTCTTCCAACACTCAGTTTTAAAAACAGGACCAAGCCACGATGGGTTCCGGGTAATGCAAGATTTAAAAGATTTTAACGATTATTATTGGGAAAACATGCCAATATGAGCCATTCGGTTTAATAATAACAACTTAGTAGGTTTTCTTACTTGTCACCACATTTGACTATTTAATCTGAACAAAATAAAATTAATTGACTTACCAGAGTGCTGGCTAGGTCTTGAAGAAGACGAAACAGCTGACCGCATATTATTATACGAATGTCTATCCCTAATTGTAACTTGAACTTCAAGGAACAAATGAGTTCCAAAGCCATACAAAAAGTATCTACTGGTAACGTTACCTTCAAAAGTTTTTTTCTCAGCATGTTACTCAAACATTAATGAGGACCTGACTCAGTCAACCGTCTTTGACAAAGCGTCACTGTTGAAAGCAATAGCTTGGAGGAAATACCCTATTAAGCCGCTCCGACTTCTTTTTGTCAAACTTCTGACTCGAAGGCCAAAATTCATGTTCTACCGAACCTTAATCCTGCCAGTTCAGCGTTATGGCGCCGAGTTCTGGACGATAATCAGGAAGGGGGAGTTACTACTAGGCCAATTTGAAAGAAAAATTCTTCGTCGTATATTTGGCCTGTGTGCGAGGAGCGCCAATGCAGGTACAATCGCGAATTCTATAGGCTGTATCAGTGTGTGCATGTGAATGGAAAATAATGCTCCAGCCAAGACTATCTTAGATTCCTAGGCCCCAGGTTGAAAAAGGCAAAGAAGGCCGAACCTCCTGAAACCATTTCTTTCAAAAGGAATCAAAGTGACGCACTTCTGGTTTCTTTTGTTTTTTTCTGTGAAGTTTTGCATGCAGGTTTCAATTTATTACCAACAAATTTCAAACAATATTAATAAATAGAATAGTACTCATATATTTAGGGAGATTCCAGGCGATCGCGGATGCCAGAGCACTTGATCTGGACAAGTGAAAGCAGTGGGCCGGGGATCGCAGAGCATGATAGGCTCTAGTGGCTCAGTCAGAGACTCTTCACGGGTCTGGAGTGCGTTAAGTAAGTAAGTGCAGTTGTATCTAACTGATTCTGATTTAATAATTGAAATCTCAGTTTTTTATCACCCATCCATTTATTTTATGACTCACTCATTTAATTTACTGACCATCCAATTAATTTATTGTTCAAATATTTACCGCACTTCCTATTTTAACATTCATTTTTTGTAACTACTACTTATATTTTATTGATAATGTGTTTATTGAACAAATACAATTTTTGTATCCACCGAAACTGTGATTTATCAAAACCACATTAAAGCATAGCATTACAATAATAGCAGTAAGTACCTACCTACAATGAAATAAAAAAAAATACTTTTTTAATCATATTCGCAGGGGTGATGCCTACAATACTTATCAAATTCAACACGTATAATATATCCCAGATATAAACAAATAAGTTCGCATTCAAATTTGTTTAAACAATTTAAACCCACAGAAAACGAGCTACTGGATGAACATGTAGGATTTTGTTCTGTATACCAGTATGAACATTTCCTAGCCCAACATCCGTTTTGTAGACCAACATAATTTTATACATTCAAAGTGTAAGCTTATTTTTCACAGCACCATCCAAGTGTTGCTAATTCAGCAAACGTAACGTAATTGGCCTTAGCAACAATAATAACCTGATTCTTCGCCATCATATTGGAGGCGAAATGAATCGTTCTGATGTGATCGTTTTCCAGAATTATGCGTGTTTTTTTATCTTTTTCGTTTGTAACTTATTTCCCTTCCACTTTCCATCATGTTGACTGTCTATGACTGTGGAAATCAGAAACATTGTAATGAATTTATTGTAGGCACTTTTATTTTTCGTCGGGTGAATTTGTAATTTTACACATCGGTACTTTCAAATTGAAGTTTCTGTCGTCTTTTCCGAATGGATTCAAGGACACCTCTTCTTCGTGCTGTGAAGGAATGTTTTGATATTACTTATTTTAACTTGTATGTATGTTTTGTTTATTAGGTAGCTATGGAATTTCTGAATAAACAATTCAACCCACAAATTACTACCATATAAACCATACCATATCCAGCCACGCCCCCGTTAAAGATTTTTTTTAAAATTAATCAGATACTGTCATTAAAGCAGTTCGATATAGGTATATCAGCTCTCCTCATACGTATGAATATTTCTTTACATCTAAACCAACATAATAGCAAGCAGCATCTTCTTAAAATAAAAATTCCTTTCAATTCTTATACGATTCAATAGTTCCTGAGTGCATCCGACGGTACACGTACCAAAAGAGTCACTAAGTAGATAATGCGTAAAATCGCCATGACATCGAATTCGTTCCGTTATTCGATTCAATTTAATCGATTGACCTCCCAATCAAAATTCGATCACTACTACGATTAAGTTATCTACAATTCTCTTCGCTATTTTCCTAAGCTTATGTACGTCTACAGCTCCACAGCTCCACAGCTCACATATCGACTCGTGCACTCAAACGAAAAGACAACAGGCAAGGCAGTCGGTAACTTTATTTCCCGCAAATAGGAAATGGAGCACAGTATACCAAGAAACACACGTAACCTCGCAGTACACACACAAAATCGATTTTTGAAAGAAAAGTTTTTGTGTAAAACTTTCCCTATCCCGAAAAAGACTGCCTTTCTTGACGACTTTTATCCAGATTATACACCAGGACCTTTGCTAGGCGCACACACCAAGTAATGCATGCTGAGGCTGACTTATTTATTGAGGAGCGAAGTTCAAGGGGTTGTATGTAGAAACTTCCTCTTCGGTAAATTGAAATGCTATTACGAAGTTTTGTCGAAATACTTGTGCGTGAAATTAAATTAACAGCTATCAATCTCAATATAATAATGGGGCTAGAGAAGAGAATGTATGAAATATCACTGCTGACTTTTCATCTGCATTTTCTGTCCCAAATAAAACCATGTTAACTGTCATCTAAAGATGAATGGTAGAATAAAAATGCGAGTGCTTAAATCCATGTGTGATACCTCTTGATGCCATTTGATACCCGACGACGAGGTTATATCTGCCAAGCGTATGTCAGTAAAATCAGATAAGTATCTTTTTTGTTTAAAGTTGTCCAATATTGATTTCTCGATGAGATACAGTATTTCTATATGAGACAGAAGAGGAGCGGGGTTAAAACAAGCCGTTGCAACGTTTGTGTAACAATACTACACACAGAAAAATATTGCATTGTAAAATTAAAATGAAACATTGTTGATTACAAATAGTTCATTTTCATCTTAGTTCAATAATTTCACTTTGATTTGAAATGATTTTAGTTTTGAATTGATATTTTAAATTATTGGTTTTTTAACGAAAGATAATTATTTTAACATTGTATAACGTACAGAATAAATGATCATTAAGTTCATTTTAAAACAAAAGTTAACATATTTAAATTAACATTTTACTATCTACTTATGTCAACCTTATTCCATATAATTAACATTGAATCGACTTAAAACAACATCGACCTGTGTCAACATTAATTTTCCATACACCAATCATACATTCTTCAATATTGACGCCAGAGATCCTACTTTTTGTCACGTGTTGATATTCAGCTGTTATATAGCAATCCCAGACAGCAGCTGTATCTGTGCATGACGACCACAATTCATACCATACGTGCGTAACGGTTTGTTTTTAGCCTATATGGAATAGGGTTGAAAACAAAATTGCTTCCTTTACATTCAATATGAAAAAGTGTTAATATAAAATTGATTATTGTAAATGTCGGTGTGTTTATTTTTACTTAGGGTTAAAACAACCTTGATTCGGGTTAATTCGTGTTATCGTGTCATGTCGTGTTATTGTTCACTCAATATTTTCATTTATTAAATTGTCACAGTCAAGATCGGTGGAACGTAGAAATTGGTGAACGGAACGTAGCGTTGTAAAAGTGAACGTTTTTATAGATACATATTCTGAAAAAATGGCTGAGCCAAACAACAATCATTTAAATTTTTGTAGTGCAGTGCAACAAGAAACATCAGTGTGTGATACTTTTAATTTTGTAAGTGACGAGCAGGGTAATATCATTTTGAATGTACCAGTTGTTACGAATGATAACGAATTGGATGAACTGCTGCGACAGTTTAATTTGCCGGACGTGAAATACTATTTAACAAGTAAGTAGATAATTATGGTATTCACTTAAGCGGATAAATTTATGCAGCTCGTATTTGTATAAATTTCTGCGGTTTTTTAAATGAACACCCCATCGAAAATATCACTCCGTAAACCGCGTAAATCGACTGTCAAGTCAAAAAATGTCGAACAAAGTGAAAATAAAAAAACCTTCTATATTTATGAAGAAATTAGCAGTAAATCAATCGGTTATATGGGAAGTTTTTGGCGAAAATTAAGGTTTATATTTAGATATTTCGTCTTGGTTCCGTACCGAAATCAAAAAGTTTGTCCAAATTTGTTATTTGTGATTTTTTCGAAAACGGCTCTAACGATTTTAACCAAAATTGATATTTGAGTTAAGGTGATCATGGTTTCGTTTCGTGCGATCCAGTCGTGCACTTTATTTTATTTCAGGATTATTAACAAAATTATATTTTTCTTGTATAGAGGCTGCTATTACTTATGACTGCTTAAAATACTTGTCGAAGGAAGATATTCAGGAAACTTAATAGTAGGCACATATACAATTTAAAATGTTGTCTTGCTTTGTATGTAACCAACAAATACAAGATTTAAAAGAACTAATAAAACATTATCAAATTATTCATTTTCTGAATTCAACCAGTACAATAGAATGCAAACAGGAAAATTGTACACAAAAATTTTCAGGGTTTAAAACTTTTAAGGTCCATGTGAGTCGTAAGCATCCTTACCATTCCAATCAAACACCAAATGAAATAATTCAGCCCTCAGCAACCCCCCGTCATGATAATGTAAATAATATTTCTCAAGCGAATGCAACTATTCCAAAAATGTCTACTACTGCCAATGAATCTGAACTTAATTTAAAGATTTGTAATTTGAGAGAGCAAGCATTTAATTTTTCGTTATTTTTGTATTCAGAGCCAATGATGCCACGAAAACAAATTCAGACTATACAAAAATTGATGTTGAATATATTTTCTAATCTTGAAGAGTGTATTCGTGCGATTTTGAACAGCGAAAATTTAAGTACACAAATTAGTAGTATACTAGAATTTTGCAAGAACCCGTTCACTGAAATTTCAACAGAACACAAGTTTTTTAAAACATTAAAAAAAAAAATATTTTTGAACAGCCTATATGTTCCACTTTCACAAAACAAATTGCGGAACGTGTAAGGCATGGCAATCCTGTTCTTGATGTCAAAACATTCAGCTGCTATTATATGCCACTTAAATTCCAATTAAAAAAAACTTTTCGAAATACCTGGCATTTTGGATATAACATTAAAAAATATGGATGCATTGCAATCTCAAAATACAATTAAAAATTTCGTTAACGGAGATGTTTTCAAATCTCAGAAAGCTCTCTTTCCTAATAAGCTAATAATACCGCTGTTTATTTATTTTGATGATTTTGGAATAAATAACCCTTTAGGTTCGCACTCAAAGTCGGTTTCAGCAGGATACTATAGTTTATCTGCTTTGCCTCAATATTTATTATCAAAGTTAGATTTTATTTTTCATTTAGGATATATTAACAGTAGTGACATTAAGAATTTTTAAAACTCATTAGTATTCCATCAGTTACTACAGGATTTAAAATATTTAGAAGATGAAGGAATCGAAATAACCACATCTGAAAATAAATATATGAATATATTTTACTGTGGCATCAATACTAGGTGACAACTTAGGCTTAAATTCGATATTGGGGTTTATTAAATCATTTAATTCAAAAAGATTTTGTAGAGTTTGTCGACGCGAGCGCTGTGAAATGCAAGTAGATAACGCTGAGATAGATATTTCATTAAGAAATAAAGAAAATTATGCTGTTGATATTTCGTTGGAAGATTTTAAAGAAACCGGTGTGAGAGAAAATTGCATTTTCAATGAACTCGTAGCTTTTCATGTCACTCAAAATATATCGTTAGACCTAATGCATGATCTTTTTGAAGGAGTCTGCATTTATGACATTAGCAATACGTTAACGTCTTTAATCAACCAAGATATATTTTCTTTAGATATATTTAACAGTCGTAGAAGATTATTTCCGTATGGTCCAGATGAAGTAGGTAACATTGGCCCCGATATAACAAAAAAGAGACTTCAGACATTTAATCTGAAAATGACTGCTCGGGAGCTTTGGACTTTAACAGATTTTATCCTTCTTATTATTGGTGACCTAGTTCCAAGATCGAATCGACACTGGAAATTATTCATTGTCCTTGTAAAAATATTAGACATAGGTACTTTTAAAAAGTATGTACAATGATAGAGATTTGGAAATATTAAAATTATTAGTCAGTGAACATAACGAAATATATGTTCAGCTTTATGGATCACTTAAACCCGAAGCCCATTTTTTATTGCATTATGCAAATTTCATAAAAAAGTGGGGCCCACCTAAATATCTATGGAGTTTACGATTTGAAGCAAAACATAAGGACACCAAAAAATATTGTAGTAATATTAACTCCCGAGTAAATGTGCCGTTAACGCTATGTACAAAAGCAGGACTAAGTTTTGCTAAATTTCTTATAGATTATAAAAATGGAATACCGGATGCTCTGGAAATAAGTAATAATAGTATTGTTAAACCAAACAATAATTTTAATAACATTTTTGCTCACCTGGATATTAATTTTGATAATGTTGTATTTTATGATGAAATCAATTTTTGTGGTAGACTATATAAAAAAAATTCTTATATTTCTATAGATAAAGAAAACTTTAAATTATTTAAAATTTCTTTTTTTTGTCAAGTTTGCTCTAAAATGTATATTTTATGTTCTGAAGTTGAACTTATTTATTTTGACGAACATTTTCAATCATTTGAAGTGGGTAAATTGAAAGAGCAAATCGAATTAAGGGAAATACATGAACTTACAAGCCCAGCTTTGCATCTTTTCCCGAATAACAATGGAAAAATATACTTAAGAAATAAATGTTTGTAATTGATTTACTCGTTTATTAATCATTGTGATCTTAAATACATATCTGTATAATAAATAAAATAAAACTTTCTAAAAACAAACCAAAAGTTCGTACTAATATAAAATGAAGATTTTCCAAGATATCAACAGGAGCATCAATATGATTCAACAGGAATCGTCGTTTTGATTTAACTTGAGGACCAATATGATTCAAAAGGAGTCGCCGTATTGTTTTAACATGAGGATCAATATGATTCAACATGATTCATCATGTTGTTTTGATATGAGGATCAATATGATTCAACAGGAATCGTCGTATTGTTTTAACATGAGGATCAATATGAGTCAACATGATTCATCATGTTGTTTTGATATGAGGATCAATATGATTCAACAGGAATCGTCGTGTTGTTTTAACATGAGGATCAGTATGATTTAACAGGAATCATCATGTTGTTTTAACATGAGGATCAATATGTTTCAACAGGAATCGTCGTTTCATTTTAACATGAGGATATTTTCAATTCAAATAAATTTCTTGTTGTTTTGACATGATAATTGTTTGAGTTTGAGATGTAGCAAAAACATTTTAAAATAACAAGAAACAGCTTGAAGCAAAACCGTATTTAAAAAATTTTGAATTATATTTATTTTTTTTGATTTTACATTGTTTTTTTTCTGTGTGTATGTACGTACAGTGCCGCCCACTTGAATAGAACCCCCCCCCCCCCCCCCTTGCTACGACTTCCAAGTTCAATAACTTTTAAACTAATAAAGAAAAGTACCTACTCCATTTCTTTTTTTCAATTCAAGTTTATTAAATTTTGTAAAACATAATAAAAAATGGTGTCTATATTGAAAGTGATAATTTTACTATAAGTTTTATGGTGATAGGACTCAAAATATTTGTATTAAATTTTAGCTCATTTGAATAGAACCCCCACATAAAAAAAGCATTTAGAAATAGTTTAACACTCTTAAGTTTAGGTAAATATTAAGGAACACAATTTAAATTAAATTTAGGAAAAAAATAACAAAAATTAGTAATGGGTGCTTCCACCCTGGTTACGAATAACCTCAAAAACTCTGATAGGCGGAGAATCATACAGTCTCTTGATATAATCCAATGAAATGGAGGTCCAGCTACATTTTATGGCTTCTATAAGTTCATTTTTATTCGAATATTGTTTGCCTGATTCGTTGACATTCCGAACAAGCCATCCCCAAATATTTTCGATGATGTTCAAATCGGGCGAGTATCGTGGCCAGTCCAAAATTGAGACATTTTGGCGCTCAAGGTAAAGTTTTACTACTCTGGCGTTGTGTATTGTTGCATTATCCTGTTGCAGTTTCCACGGCAAGTCACCAAACAGCTCATTCATGAAAGGGAAAACCTTCTCGAGTACGCCAATGTAAGATTGCGCATTCATACGAGAAGTCAGAAAATGCAATTTTAAAGTGCCATAGCACGTTATGGCTCCCCAAACCATAACACTGCCCACTCGGCTGTGTAATCGCTCCAATTGATGCTCCTCTTTTCGCAAATCATGGAAGTAGTAGTCAAATCCGTCAGGACCCTCAAAATTATTTTTTTTTTTTATCGGAGAAAACAACACGGTACCATTCCTTACTCCAGGTCATGTTAGCGCGACAGAAACAAAGACGTTGTTCCTTACGGGACGTGTTAAGTGGTGGTTTTTTTGTTAAATTTAAACGCTTCAAGTGTTAAGCCTTTGAAATAACCCGCTTTACCGTAGAAACACTAGCTATAACACCACTTTTATCTTTTATTTTGACTGCAGAATCGTGCGAATTTTGGCTCTTTTGCCAGCAGCGGTAACGGCACAAAGAGTTCGCCCTTTCATGTTTTACAATAGTTGGACTTATTGCGTAGAAATGTTGATATTATCTTGCGGCTTCGTTGCATTTTTTTTTAGGTATTTTGTGAATAGACAATTCACACTCGCGATAAGCTTCGATTTTAGCTTTCTCGTCCCCGGCCAATGATTAATCACGTCCCATTTTGACTGTAATTATTTAAAAATAACTAAAATATATTAGAGACAATTTTTGCATAACTACCTGCCTTGGGTTGCATGTGAAAACTAATATGTATTATATAGGGTGGTTTTATTCAAGTGAACCAATATGAAACCACTTATTCACAGTAATTCAACAATAATTTTGTAACGGAATATTTCCAATGCATGATCTTGCTCAGAGGGTAGGTGTTTTGAGAGATGAACAAGATATCAAAGCAACGCATCTTAAAGACTGGATTCATAGTCAGTTATATTACTTACGAAGCGGGGTTCTATTCAAGTGAGCCGCAGTGTACCTACGTCCGTTATTTTCTAATAAAGCATTTGTTCTCCAATGCATATATAGCATAATATACGATTACCAAGAAGGAAGAGGCCGGCACGGCTACTCCGCAGGACCTATCTGATAAACCCAAGCACCAGCAGATTATTGATGAGTTCATCAAGAATCGCAGGGAGCCACCACCACGCAAGACGGAAGCAACTAAACGCAACCGCTCACAGGAGGAGGTCAAGTCTGACCCTCAAAGAAGCAAATTTGCTAAGTTGGCTACCGCCAAGCACCGCAACCCAATCTCAGCACCCCAGATGACACGTGCAGTCAGTGAGGTTGTCAGAGACGACCTACAAGTCGCCTTGGTGGATGAACTCTGCACCAGCGGCAAGACAGTGGTCGACGTTTGGGGCGCCATTGAAAATAAACTTTCCGAGATGGTGATGGACCAAAATTTACCCACTTCAGAACTCGACACAAAGGTTGAGACTTTTGAAAAAGCTTTCAACGTAGCGTACAAAGTCTCGTGTCCGATAAAATATAGCATAAAATCATTCCCCCCTTGGTGGAACAAGGAACTCTCTGCTCTCAGAAAATTGACTAGAGAAACCTTTAACATCTGCCATAAATGCAACTACTGGCAACCCTACCAGGACTGCCTTAAAATCTACAAGAACTCTATCAGAACGGCTAAGACACAGTCGTGGATAGAGTACTGCCAATCCATCGAAACCCTCAAGGACTCCGCAAGACTCAGCAAAATATTGTCCAAAGAACACTCCAACCCATCTCTTCTGAGAAAGGAGGACGGAGAATGGGCTGAGTCACATGTACAATGGAACGTTACCGAGTCTGAGTGCTCTGGGATTTGGATTTCCTTTTTTCAAAAAAAAAAAAAAAAAAAAAAAAAAATGGGCTGAGTCAACTGCAGAATCCCTAGAACTATTAATAAACACCCATTTTCCCGGATGCAATGATTACGGTGCAGAGCCATCCAGCTCACAACCCGACGCCTGGGAAAATATAACATCCATTATTACCGAGGAAAAAATTTCCTGGGCAATAAACAGCTTCGCTCCCTTTAAATCGCCTGGCCTGGACGGCATTCTGCCCATCATGCTCCAGAAATCTCTGGAACTGGCAATTCCATGGCTCACATCGATTTACAGGAACTGTATACTCTACAATCATGTACCCTATTCATGGAGACGAGTGCGAGTTGTTTTCATTCCAAAAGCGGGTAGACGCGGTCATGAAACTGCGAAAGATTTCAGACCAATTAGTTTGACCTCCTTCGTACTGAAGACGCTCGAACGTCTCCTAGACAACCACAAAGGGGCAATAGAAGCTTCACTCCTCTCCAAATCTCAACACGCCTACCTCAAGGGAAGATCTACAGAAACAGCTCTCCACGAGGTAGTGCGTACGATAGAAAAATCCCTACACTACAAAGAATACACCTTGGCTACCTTCCTAGACATAGAAGGAGCCTTCAACAATGTACACACTGAAGCAATTCTAGAGTCCCTGAGGGAGCTGGAAATAGCAAACCATCTAAGTCAATGGATTGTTTCCATGCTCAGCACTAGAATCATTCAAGCAGCTTTAGGAAATAGCAATATAAGCAAATATGCCAGGAGGGGAACACCTCAAGGAGGAGTCATCTCACCCCTATTCTGGCTCCTAGTAATGAACAAAATCCTCATAAGTTTAGACAGAGTAGGAATTAAAGTAGTCGGGTATGCGGACGATATGGTGATATTGGTGTCAGGAATGTTTCCCTCCGTGAATAGTGAAATCATGGAGAATGCTCTAAGCAAAGTTAGCACTTGGGCAAAAAAGTGCGGTCTGGGAGTCAACCCGGGGAAAACTGTGCTGATGCTCTTCACCACCAAAACCAACATTCCTGACTTTACGCTTCCTCGCCTAAACGGCACACCCCTACCCCTTTCAACCAGTGCCAGGTATTTAGGAGTTATCCTAGATCCTAAACTCAACTGGAAAATAAACATAGAACAACGGGTAAAGAAGGCATGTATAGCCTTCTATGCCTGCAGCAGAACCTTCGGAAAAAAGTGGGGCCTGCAACCAAAATTGACCCTGTGGATGTACACAGCCGTGGTACGACCAATCCTCACGTATGGGTCAATAGTATGGTGGCCGGCTCTAAAGAAAAATTACAATATTACCAAACTTAATAAGGTACAAAGAACGGCATGCATAGGAACAACGGGAGCTCTACGGTCAACACCGTCAGACGGACTCACAGTCTTACTGCATCTTTTACCTCTTGATCTACATATAACAAACATCACAGCACACAGCGCGATCAGCCTCAGAGAGTCTGGATGCTGGACTACGAAACCCTACGGCCACAGTAGTATTCTAGATTCTCTACCTAGAAAACTAGTTCCGCCTTCAACAGACTACATCATTCCCAGAATGTCTTTCACAAAAAATTTCGCCGTTCAAATCCCTACCAGATCAGAATGGCAAAATGGACAAGTGACAAGGGATTTCGATCAAACAATCTACACCGACGGTTCAAAAATGGACTGCGGCGTGGGTGCGGGAGTTTTTTCGGAATCCTTAAACATCGCCAAATCGTACAGACTTCCGGATACTGCAAGCGTCTTCCAGGCGGAGCTACTGGCTATCCGTGAAGCCTGTCGCCAGATCAAACCTCACTCCAATATAACACCGAGGCAAAGGATCGCCATAATTATTGACAGCCAGGCTGCCATTAAAGCGATCGCTTCGGTCACTATATCCTCTAAGTTAGTACTAGAATGCCGTAATGAGCTGGCCCTGCTTGATAAGTTCAAGGTTACCCTGATCTGGGTTCCAGGGCACAGTAACGTTTATGGAAACGAACATGCCGAGAAACTGGCCAGACAAGGCTCAGCTCTCCACCGCTCTCTGGAGGAACTAGTCCACATTCCGCTCGGAGCAGTTAAGGCAAATATCACCGCAGAATACCTTAAGAAAGCCAACCTCAGATGGAGCAGGCTGACTGCATGCGTCATATCCAGGAAAACGTGGCCAAACTACAACAAGGCAAAAACAACCGACCTTCTAGGTAGAACCCGAAAAGACATCGCAAGACTCACAGCGATCTTTACGGGACACTGGCCTATAGGTGACCATGCGGCCAAGCTGGGCATCCCATACAATACACACTGCCGCAGTTGCAAAGTGACAACTGAAAAAGAAACCCTAATTCACTTTCTATATACATGTCCGGCTTTAGCTAGGACCAGACTACGAACATTGGGAAGCCCCTTCTTCAATACACTTGAGGAAGTCTCCGAGAAAAGTATCAAGGAACTGATAACTTTCCTGAACTCCGCAGGTTGGATTTAGCCTCCCCCACCAATCGATAATACCCAGGTTTACGTGAGTTTGTGGTAACAAAACGGCACTCAGTGCTAATTGGGTTTGTCTTATCAAACCGCCACACCTACCTACCTACCTAGAACAAAGAGTCTCATTTAAAAAAAAATACAATTTTACTGTTTTTTTTTTGAAGAGTGGCGTCCTGAAAATGTGTCAAAATGCATCCTGCTCGTATGATCCTTTACCGAGGAATATTGAAGCACTAACATTATCTGCCACTGTGAAATCACGACAAGAAAAGCATGTGCACAATTCGTCGCATTCTATTTCAGATTTCGTTCGTACTTTACAAATTCCCCAATGCAATTGATTCAATTTGGGATTTCAGTGGAAAAGTTAGCACCATGTGTGCATCGCACCTCATCTGTCTGTCTATCTCGAGCATCTCCTTATTTGGCATTGACTTGTATCTATCTACTGCATTCATATCATACTAACCCGTCTCCCCGCCCACATCAATAACTCAATATGGATACGGAGAATATTAAGTTTAATGAATCTCCAAGTCGACAACGCCACCGCATACACATATGGATATAAACCATATCTCATTCTTATTCAACTTAAATTATGAAACTTTTCAAAAAAGAGTGAAAGGATACATGCTGTAATGCTATTGACTATTTGGAATAGTAGTTTGTTTGTTGTTCTAGCAAACATCTTTAACTCTTCAAATAAAAGACAGGAGAGTTTTCTCTGTGTCAAAAATTTTGCTCGCATTTCTCAAAAACTTTCTGCTCCTTTTTTACTCATCGAGAATAAATTTGCTTCCAGCAAACACAAAAAAAATGATAGAAGATGTAAAAAATGATTTGTTACTTTAGCATTTGCTTTATGGCATCGCAGCTTCCGGGTCGATTACTTTTCGTTAAGCTGCCTTCACTGCGTATAAAAGTTTCAACACTGAAGAGTGGTGTTAAAGTTTTAACGAATTTTTCATCGTTACACAGAAAGGCGACCTCAAGAGGTAGTGAAAGTTTTGGCGACGTCAATTGTGATAGAGAAATGCCCCAAGATCTTCGAAGAAGACTAAACGCTACCAATGGAAGTTCTTTTAAGCGCGAATAAATTTTCCTATTGCAAGCGAGAGCTCTTATTGCCATGCGAGTTGGGAATAATAAATTTTTCGGATATTTTCCAGCGGCAAGTGGGACGGATGCAAGACCCAAAACTCTAAACCTTTGACATTGTTGAAAGTGATAATATGATCCTTTGTGTAGAAATAACAAATATTTTCCCATCGTATTCGTTAGGTGAAGACGATGTTTCTTTTAGTTGTTGAAAAAATACCACCAGAAGGGCAAATAAACTAAAGTGAAAGTATACGAAAACAAAAAACGCTGTAACCAGCAAAATTGATGGCGTAAAAATAAAAGTTTTGAGGTACCTACATGGTTGTTTGAGAGTGATTTTCTACTACTACAGTTTATCCTCATGAAGCAGTTGAATAAAGATATAATAAAATATAATAATAAATCAGCGGTTTGAGATTGGATTCGAGAATGTTTGAAACCCAAACTCCCGACGTGGGACCATTTCTAAATCAATGATTGTTAGTCTGGTAATCTATATCTGAATTTGTGCAACAATTAACCCTAGGATGGGCAATTTGGTCTGGCCGGACCAAATTTGACTTTATCGTGCAATAACTCTTTCTCCTGCGAATATAAAAACGTTAAACTTCTTGACTTCTACAAACACAGTTGTCTTATTCAATCCGGATAAATTTAAAAAAAAAAACACAACAGTTTTTTCAAGGAACATATTCGTGCATGCATAAAAGGATCAAATTTATATGTGGGCGCAGTGGCCCAAAGTTAGTGTGCTGGACTGGAATACCTTCCAGACAACAGAGAACAGACAGACAGTACTGACTGCTTTAATAACTCTGGAAAGTGTCGCTTCAAACGGAGGTTTTTTTGTGGTTGATGACCACAGGAGCAATTGGATTTGCTGGGCGCTTGTTTGTAGGCCGTGTATACCGTGAACAATCCTGTTCTATAAGTTGACCAGGCGGGGGATGCACAAACCTTTGCTATATGTAATTTATAATATATGCTTATGTGAAAGAAGTTCGTCGTCAAATGTGGCAACTTGACTTCGAGCAGAGTCTTTGAAAAAACGGTATACAACAGGGGCAGGGGATCCTGTTTAACATTTACACGACTGATCTGGTAGGTTCACTCATATATGACGATTTGGTGGAAAACAAATCAGTTCCTAAAATCAAGGTCATTACCATTCTTTTGGAGCGTGACTTCGATTAAATTAAGGGATATTGCGATGACTGGAAGTTCAAAATCAACTTCCAGAAGACGCAAGCAATCTTGTTTAGAACAACATTTAATGGCGCCTCTAATACCAGAAAAACCTGGAAGAAACTGGATATTATAGGCAGCCATTTGCGGTGAGAAGCGTGGTTAGATATCTGGGTATCTGGCTTGACCAGTATCTATATTTCGATAGAAATAGAGACTGTTTCCCAGCAGTCATCCTGACTCCAGATTGAATGTCATATGCTACGTGGCTCTTATAAGGCCGATCATCGCTTACGGTTATCTATTGTGGTTTAATATAGCGCCAAGTAAAATGGAAAAGATTTGAGTTTTGGAGAGACAAAGGGCCTGTCTCCGGTTGTTCCGAGCGCCTGCATCCAACTTTTTAAAATACCATCACAACAAGTTCCTATACGATAGGGCTCATTTGAATACGATTGACAATTTCCTCTAAGGTGACTCGAAGGCACGTTGCAAAGGCGATGGCCAGCGACAATAGCCTGATCTTTGGGGCTTCCTACCCCAAAGAAATGTACATAGAGAGTATGCTCCGGTCTGGATTTATCCCCCAGGAGGCATTTTTTCATATTGCTGCAAAAGGGCTGGTCCAGACGAGGGATGGTATCTCGTTATAATACCACCGCTACCACAGCGCTAGAGATAAGCATCTCAGCCATCGCTGGAACGTCACCAATGCCCATGAGCTCCTCCGTTTAAGTACAGCAATAGCGGAGAGATATAAATTCGATACGGAAAAACAATTCGACGAATTTTGGTGGTTCAACGTGCCCTCCCAAGTCCATGCGTTTCTCTAGGTTGCTCTCAGTTTATAAGTTAGACTTAGTTAGCTAGGAGCGGCCGGGATCATCAACTTGTTGTGGTGCTTCCGGAAGGTGGCTACGCTGTAAGGCCTAAGTCGGCTAACTGCGGCGCGTGTGCTCGTTGACGACTGTCAGTCGCTTTGATAGCAATTGGGATTTTGACTACTTGCTTGCTGGCTACAAGTGCTCAGAATCCTAATTAAAATCAGAATACGTTTAATATTTTAAGTAAGTAGAGTAGGTAGTTTGTACTTTGTTATTATTCAAAAATAAAAAAATTAATAAATATGCCGAGTTTTTTTAAAAAAAATTGCTTTGAAAACATAAAAATGTAACATTACATACCTCGTTAAATAGTTTTTGGGCCGAAAGGCAATAATTACAAGGTAATAGTTTAGTTAAGAACGTCCGCATAAGGACTTTTAATTTAGAATAAGTATCCTGTTAATTTTACGTTAGATTTAATCATTTTTATCCAGTTTATTAGTTGATATTCAATAATCAATAAAAGTCTGTAAAACATCCAAGAGTATCAATTGTCATGAGAAGCTTCTCAGAATTGAACAAAACAACTGAAATTTTTTTTTTAGCCCGTTGTCTGGCGTGTTTATCTGTTTGTTTCATTTTTCACACTATAATTTTTTTTGGCGCTGCGAAATTACGCCCATCGAAATAATGCCCGAAAGGGCAAAATGAAATATGGCCCAAAAGTTGGGTGAGAATATTCAGAAATAATGCCTAGCGTAACAGATACCTACAGTAGTTGACACCCTTTTTTTTGATACAGTAGTTGACACCTCTCTGTTCAATAGCGACTTGCTCTGTTCCAGTTACTTCTTTGGAGGAATTTTGTTGTTTTTCCAAAAATATAATAAATTTGTAACATTTTCCTGCATTTCCTAAATTAAAGGCTCTCTTTAGTCGATATTGGTAAATCAAAGCCCAAACACCTATCAGTGCAATTTCTTTTAGTGTTAAATCTTGTGAATATTAATAAGGACTTCCAATTTGGTATGTAATGTTTTTTTCTGAAATTCTCCAAATTAGAATAAAAACTTTAGCTATTTCAAATGGCATTATATAAAATATTATTAAATTTAGTTTCAATATTCCAATTAGTATATTAAATAAGATTGGTGCCAATAACTGTATCAAAAAAAGCATAAGATTATTGCCAGGGGGTGCCAATAACTTGTTTATATGGGACTACAGTTGTTGGCACTGCCAATGACTGTACTTTTGACGGTGCCAACAACCGTACTTTACGACGGTTATTTGTTTCAGATTTTTGAAAATGCCTAAACACTGCCAATGACTGTACTTTTGACGGTGTCAACAACTGTACTTTACGACGGTTATTTGTTTCAGATTTTTGAAAATGCCTAAACACAAAAAAATATGATGAGGATCGGCTCCAACTAGCTCTTTTGGCAATAAAAGGCGGATACTTTTCAAAGAAGAGAGCTTCGGAATTCTACGGCATACCAAGATCAACTATTCTATTTCGCCTTGGTGCCACTTTTAAGAAACCCGGTCATGGCCCGTCTCCAATTTAATCGAAAGAGGAGGAAGCAACAATTGTTAATTGGATAAAGCTTTGTCAACTTAAAGGTTTTCCAAAGCGAAAGGACGATGTTTTTTGATAGTTTTGTAGAGTGCCAAACACTGTACAGGGATGCCAACCACTGTAGTTTTTGAGAGACTTTGTTTTAGTAAAAAATAAATTCCTTAAGCAATATATATAAATGTATTATATATTAAAATCACGTTTCAAATAAGAATGCTACGCTTTATTTAAAGTCAAAATTTCCTTATGGGTGGCAACTAGTGTATCCCTTACGCTAGTTTGGTCTGTAGAAATTAAACCCAAAAGAACTTTTGTATTTTCTTTATATACGAGTATGTATGTAACAAATGAAACTTAAAAGAATAATTTCATTGTTTCCTCTACAACTTTCAGTTATTTTGACAACATCCGCAACCAAGCACCTACCCCAACGTCGCACCTACTCCAAATCCATTGTTACTCCAAGCAGGGTGGCCCCCATGCAGCATGCCCCCGCATATGCATTGCACTGTTTATGGGATCTACATAGAACTACGTAGATAATACCCACTAAAAATGAAATTAAAACATAGGGACGGGCTACAGTCCGCTCGGGCGAACTGTTGGATACCCCATTCTTATTCCTATCCCTCATAAGTGGGCGTGACAAAAGTCTAAGTATGGTTGAATTGTTAAGAACGCTCTAAATATTTTGTTATATAACATTTAAAGGTTTTTATCGAAAAAACGAAGCTTTTGTAAAAAAACGCTCCCTAGCTCAAACTTTGGTTTGCCAATAAAATTGTTTTATTTAATTGTGGGCGTGTCAGTAGGCGGATTTAAAAAAAAATAATACACATGAGCATAAAGGGCCCCTAGAGAGTATATATTATAAATTTCAGCTCCCTAGCTCAAACTTTGAATTTTCAAAAAAGTTTTTTCTTAAATTGTGGGCGTCTCAGTAGGCGGACTTTGAAAATATTTACAAATGAGCATAAAGGGCCCCCTAGAGAGTATATATTATAAATTTCAGCTCCCTAGCTCAAACTTTGGATTTTCAAAAAAAGTTTTTTTAAATTGTGGGCGTGTCAGTAGGCGGATTTTGAAAATATTTACACATGAGCTTAAAGGGCCCCTAGAGAGTATATATAATAAATTTCAGCTTTCTAGCTCAAAATTCGATTTTTTCCAAAATTTTGTTTTTTTGAGTTTGTGGGCGGATTTCAAAAATTCGTAAACTTGATTATTTCGGGACCTTAGAGAGTAAATGGTTAAAATTTCAGCTCTCTAGGAACAGTTTAAAGACGGACATTACTATCGATGCTGATCATAAATATAGTAACTTTTAGGGGTCTACGGGCAATATTAAGGTATGTTACAAACTATGCGTCAAAATTAATATACCCTTAAAATAGGGTATAAACACACAGAATGAAATTATACCCTAAATAGGTCATAATTTTGTTGTTGTTGCACTGCATGTACATTTTTGGACCTTATTTTATTTTACCCTTTCGTCCATTATTCCTTGGGCCCATTTTGTTCACTCGATTATGGTAACAACCTCAAATAGCGCAACTGCCCGAATTTCTTTTAGTTGCTTTAAACTAGGCCATACTGTACCTGTTGGAAATTTTATACGAAAACTTTTACTACCTTTGAACAGGTACATATTTTCCCAACAGGAGTTCACATCAGCGATTTTTTTCAAAGTTTTGTTAAGAATATTTAAAAAAGGGTTGAAAAAAACTGTTTTTATTTAGTTAAAAAAAAGTTTAGTTAAAAAAAATGGAAAGAGGAAAAATAGATTCTTTCAAGGAGTTAGGACTCTCAGGCCGAAAAATTGCAAGGAGGCTAAATTCGTTTCGCGGAGCAGTAAGACTGTTGTAAACAGTTATCTTGCGGATTCAAAACACTATGGAAAAAATCAAACAGGACGCACGGTAGAAACAAAAATGCCTCAAATTCTACTCTACCAGTGACTAAAATAAGGGCCAACAGCGGAGTATAAGCCAGCATAGCAACGGTCCGAAGGATAATACGAAATATTGGTACTATACAGATAATAAAACTTGAAAAGAAACATGTTTTGAGGCAAGTTCACAAGGAGCATCGAATGAATTTTGCAAGAGAACATGTCGCTTGGAGCAGTGAATGGAAACGCGTTGTTTTTTCGGATGAAAAAAGTTTAACCTTGACGGCCCCGATGGTTACAATTTTTATTTCCATGACCTAGGAAAGGAAATACAAATGTTTGCTGGAACGGTCAGTTCCAAAAGTGAAAAACATTTTCAGACCCCTGTCTTGAATATTCCAATAAGACAATGCCCCTATCCACACTTCCAAGGTTGTTAGAAGTTGTATTCAATCGGAAGATGTGGACCTTTGTCATAGCCGCCCTATTCACTGGACTTAAAGATAATCGAAAATGTTTGGGCATGGTTATCTCGTAAAGCGTATGAACGCGGCAGACAATTTGAAGACAAGAACACTTTATTTAAAGCTGTTCGTAATGACTGGGCCCAAATTTCCCTTAATTATTTAAAAAAAAACTGTAAGATTCTATTGCAAACCGTCTTAAAGAAGTCAAATGGCGGGCATACTCATTATTAATGTAGAGAAGCATAATAAATAAATGTTTTAGAACCATATAATGTAAACATTTTATTAATTTGTTCGTTTCTTTCGAAGATTTTGCATGTGGCCTCATCCTAGTTGTGCATCTTTTTATACGCTTTTCAAGTAGTTCATTGTTTGATCTTGGAAAATTCCAGCGGGCGTTTCTTATTTTCCCTTTAATTTTATGACTTACTGTTGGGAAAATATGTAGGTACCTATATGTTGATGTTCACAGGTAGTAAAAGTGGGTATACAATTTCCAACAGGAATTAAGACTGAAAATAGATTGCAAAATGTATGGCCTTATCCTTGTGATCGCCAGTGTAGATATATTTTTTTTAAGTGGTTTTTTGTAGGTATCGTAACACACTTGCAGTAAGGTTGCCAGACCATTCACAATGGCCTAGAATCCGTCAATTACCTTTGAATGGTTGAATGAACAACAGCATCTTCAGATTGCTACCACGTGATGGAGCACAGTGCTTATTCACGGTCTGATGCAAACGATCATCAGACTCCCTTTTCTGTGGTATTTTTCTATTTTCCATTCACAATTTAAGCTCAGTTTGATTTTTATCGGATTTAATGAACAAAGTAACTTTTTTCTAAGCGCCCTGAGAGTCTACTGCAATTTATTCTGCCTCTTCCACCACTTTACGTGCTAGCAATACTGTTGTTTATACAACCAGTTAAAGTAGAAAAACAGACCTAATGTTATCCGTTTACAAGGCATGTACAAAAAACAAAGTTAAAGGAACACAGCCAGCCGCCGTTTCATGATAAATTTGTATTGTCGATTATTAATTACATTTTCTATCTTGGTGCCTGAACAACTAATTTAGTAATTTACAAAGCCTTTCTATATGAAATTCGTATATATTTTTTTGGAGAGACTTTTAAACGAAAATGTTTCAAGAATTTTATCTCAAACGGTGCAAAACATTCAATTACCAAAGTTTCGCGATTTACATCGGCGCTCTCTCTCCTCGCTCCGATGTTAGCGGAATTCCAAGTATATAGTATTATTCATCGTTCATAAGGATGAACCTGATTTTTTTATTCAAATAGTGTCGTTTGTGCTATCCTTAATGCCTGGCGTAGTCTTACTGAGCCCTGAGACTGTGACCCAGTGGAATTCTCGATGTAACAATCCGATGTTGTTGGTTAATAATCTGTGGATGGCATTTCACTCAAAAAAAAAAAATAAAAAAAAAAAACAGATCCCCTAGCAGGTCTATTGCTGCAGGCATACTCACACATAACTGCTATCTCGTGCAAAATAATATCTCAAAGTGTCAATAGATAAGTTGTTACGGCTTTCGCAGGCAGTATTGTGCTAGGCAGGACATTTTTGCCCGTCGCCGTTCTGCTGTATGTAGGTAAGTTTCCATTGTTCTTTGTTGAATTTTTCGGGTTCCCTTTCTCTTTTATTATGCTTTGGTACAATTTGCCAAGTTATTTATGCCTTATGATGCTCCATTAGAATGTGTGAATAGGCCTTTTTCCTGTGCATTGGAAGGGGGTGAAATACTAGGTACTTTTTTGTTTTATTTTTGCATTAGCTTGTAACGGGGAATTCATTTTTATTGGTCCTTGGTGATGTGGCAGTTATTGGGTTTTTTGTTCGTATTTTTCTATTGTTTTGTTCTCGTTCGTCACTTGACGGACGTTTGGTCACTAAATTGGTGCTCTGGGTGATCTTTATTGCAACGTTCACACTGATGGATATTTTAAGGGCTTTTGGCCGCAGCGATGAAGAAATGCTTTGTTACTTTAAATATTGTAACAAGCTTTAACGAGAACATACATATATAGTTTGTTGGTAGGTAGCCTTATTTATTTTATAATAGAATTAATTTTAAATAGTACATATATTAGAACTGCCTTCTTCTATCTGCCCAATATTTATTTATTATTCATTATTCTCATTTCTTAGACATAAAACAATGGTACTCGTAAACTATTAAATGGTAAATTTAAGGATATATAAAACAGATCGAAGGAAGCCTTTACAAAAAAATTTAATAATGTAGCTCGGCAAATTTTCAACTTGACTGATATCAAAAGCAAAAGCAAGAAGCCAAAACTTAATCCTGTAAAAGAGCGCGTATAAGGTTCTAATGATTCGTATTCGTTCAGGAAGTCTGTTTAAGAGTTGCAAGATATAACTGTGTTTGAATTTCTAAAGTTTGTAATAAGTAAGTTGCTGTATGTTATTGCGATATCACATGATAGATTGTTTTTAAGGTGTTATTAGAAAGGAGTTTCCTGAGACGATAGCGGCTACAGATTGAGGGAAATACGTACTGTTTTAGAATTAATATATGTTTGGTCCAGTCTAAGTGTTGGTCCATTGCAACACTTAGGTATTTAAAAGATATATCTTTTCAATTGCAAAGCAATTTGATTTGCAATTAACATCCGAATTAAAGGTAGGCAGTGAATTAGGTCTTGGGCAAGTGCCATTAAGCAAAATATTCTTAACACAATTTGGTGCATGAAATATTATATCAAGTTCTGGTATTTCCTGCGATCTCAAATTAAAGAACATTAGCCTGGTCTTATTGCTAACTTATGTGCTTATGAGCTTAGGAGCTTATGTTCTGCGAACCACGACCTTGGTACATAAACATCATTATTAATTTCTGCAATAAGATTCAAGGAGCTATCTGAATCATAAGCAATCCCAAGATCATCTGCAAACGCTTTAACCTTTCCCACAAATGGTTGCTCCAATAGGCTTAATAAATAGTATTAAAAATAAAACAGGGCCGAGGACAGATCCTTGTGGCACACCTATATGAATGGACTTTGACCTTGTAAAAACATTACTTACTTTAACTCTCTGCGTTCTATTTTCTAAGTAAGATTTAAACCATCTAAAGATAAAGCTCCGAAAACCCATTCTGTACATTTTATCCAAAATAATTTTTTTTTTTTTTTATAATTTGCTTACGCTAAAGGGGTTTTTCTGTTATTACAATACCCTTATAGTGCTCAGAACACAGCGGCAATATCGTATTCCATTGCATGCTTTTCGGTGCTACTTACTATTAGAAAGAATAGAGAGATAGGAAAGACGTGTTTGGGTGCAGTTGTAGGGTTTTTCTCCACGGGTGGTGTCTAAGTTGCTTAGGAAGATTACGATTCCATGTATTCGATATAAAGTAATGGACTTGGCCGGGATTCGAACGCACGACCTTCCATTCAGTAAGCGAATACACTGCTACTGCACCTGTTGCCACCCGCAAAGAATCCAAAAGAATCCTTTGGTTAACCATATCGAACGCTTTCGTTATATCAACGAAAAGACCAGCACAATATTTTTAGGAATATTGATTTCTCTGTGAATATTCATGGATGCTAATCCATTTAGACGAGCTTCGGAAGTTGTTGCCCTCAGCCAAGTCTTTAACCTTCTCAAGACCAAAAATGTTCTCTCTGGCTCTGCTGACGTACCTGAAAGTACACAGAGTACTTCTAGTATCTTCCTTATATTTGGGAATTGTACATTACAGCAAACGGGAAGAGACAAACAGCCGTTTCAGAACTTGGGGGAGAGGGGCTCGAGTATCAGAGCTCCCTCTAAATCTCTAAGATTTACGAACAAAAACCTACCTCCTACAGAAAATCTTAACATAACTTAATTAGGTCAATATATAGGTGCTGATATATACTAAGCTAAGGAAAATTCAAGGACGGTCATCGTATAATCTATTTATGAATGCCTAACACTTTTAACAGTTCACTATGTTGAAGTTCTAACAAATCTGGGTGTATTTAATTGCATCACAATACGTTGGACTGTGGTTCAACCATGGGTCTCTCATTTCGGGTCTTGTGGAAATTGAGCAAAAGGGCGCGACGGAATTTTAAAAATTAAATTAAATTGTGTACCGGTTCTTTGTGCAACATAATTCAAATATTTTTTTTAATTTAACATAAAATTTATAAAATTGACTATCTCACTAATTTAACGCACTTAAAACTAAATCACTTTTTTTCCTATCAAATCTATTTTATTGTTGACCAAAGGAAAACAAACGCTTTGATCGTAAACGTAGAACAAGAAGTGCATAAAGTTGTGCAAGCTCTAAAATGCCTTCGAACACAGGAAATTCATAAAACTTATGCAACTTTGTATAGAGACTGAATGAGCTAACCGCGTTTGGGAGTCGATTTATGTACATTGTATAAAGATGCTTGTGTATAGAAATATTATTTTCTCCTTTTCACCTTTGCTCTGGAAAATCTAAATTATTTTGTATTTTTATTTAATGATGCTCTATTATGATGGTTTATTATTAATTTTACACATGCATATTTGATTTATAATGCTTCTGAGAATCCTCACTGCTGATTCTCAGAAGCATCATATATCAAATATGCATGTGTACAATAATTTATTGAGGCAGAGATAGGAGCTAATTATTAATAGTGGCGGAGACAAGTTAGAGTGAGTATTCAGCTTGTAATTATAGCTCCCGTAGGGGAATTTTGTTAAAAACACTTTTGCGAATTGAGCACAAATTTTTGTTATAAGAACAAAATGATAGTTTGTGAAATAAAAAAAAGCTAAATAAGTAAAGCCCTCTCTCATAGAACCAAAGAGATATTATATAAGACCTCAATCATCCCGGTCCTGCTGAATAATGCAGAATCATGGACCCTGTCTAAAGCGGATGAAAACCTTTTGGGATGCTTTGAGTGTGGAGTAGAAGATTCAACGACGAACTATACGGGCTATACAGCGACGCTGACCTGGTCAAAAAGCTAAAACTACAACGGCTGAGATGGCTGGGACACGTGGAGCGTATGGGCAACAACGCACCAGCCCGACGAGTCTTCGAATCCACCCCTGAGGATCAGCGCAGTAGGAAGGACATACCTTAAGGGGCGCGCACAATTGGAGAACGACCTCAACCAACTTGGTGTGCGTAACTGGAGGTAGCTAGCGAGGGACCGAGCTAGTTGGAGGGGCTTGTTGGTTGAGGCCGCGGTCCACCCCGGACTGTAAGCGCCACTAAAAGTAAAGTGATTACTTACTTCGAAACGAGACTACTTAGCTCCTGCAAATAACTGTGTAAATGTCCACTACATACGAGTACCTAAATAAATAAATTAGCTAGTTTCGCGTGAGTAAAACTCGATTGCACCGGAACCACTCTGCTTGCCCGAATGTGCGCGAGTTGTATTCGCTTACATTCGATAACTTCGCGCGAGTAAAATTCGCTTACACAGGAACCGCAGACATAAATTCGCATTATACGTAGGTACTCGCCGATGATTGTTTAAAGATAATCAATGCAAATTATCCAACGCGAATCCCAAAAACCTGACGATATGAACTTGCCTGCAGATGTGTGGAAGTGTCTTTGCTCTTTGGAGCCGATTTTGCTTTCAATCCCTTATTTTGACTGTTCCTTCGTTTCGGATCGCCTGGTTGGGTACTTTTTAAACAACCCTCGTATTTAGAAAATTTACCAATCAATGTTTTCCCACTGTGCCACAATGAGTTTTTCGCATCCGTGTCTCTAGATTGCAGCGAATCATCCATCACATTTTAAGTACACTCCTCCCACATAATATTCTCCTAACAAACGCGCTTATTTTGTTCTGTGCTCTGTTTCTATGTATCTTTGCCAAACAATTATCATCGAGTGCATGCAGTCGTAAACTTTACGTGTGAGGTTTGACCAACCTAACGCAGGTTAATTGAAACCGATTCGTTAGTTACAACTGGCCCCAAAGACTCATCTCACCAATAATCCGAAAAGCCTTTTGTTTGCTTCATTAATTACCCCAGAGAGTCAGTTCGGTGTGGCGGCTTCGTCCGTGTATCCCATGCAAATAGACAAATATTCGGAGCGCCTGTACACAACGATACTGTCTCTGAGAAGCGTTAATGATAATTTTTGTTTATTTCAGTTGAGTCTGTAACGGTGTGTCAACACTTATTATAATTGTAATTGATTGATGATGGGGGAGTAGTTCCAAAAGGAATCCAGTGAACCCAACCACCATCGTTATTGACGAACGGCTTTTGGCGTATTTTAATTAGATAACTGGTTTTATGGAGAATGTGTACCGACATAAAAAGGATTTGTTTGTCAATCAACCCAGTAGAAGCAAGGTCGAACAGCCTCCAACCAGCCGCACGCACGCTAAATAAAAGTATATCTGTGACTACGAGCACAAAGGAGTGAGGTACACTTGACTGGGATTTTATGGTGCGAATATTTATCAACTGATTAAGGGATAAACGATTTAGTTGTGCGGCTTTACGGTGGGCGGTCATTGTTTGGTTTTAGGTTAGGAAAGGTCATTCCGTCGGCATTGTAAATGCGGTTGACTTTCATTAGTCTCGCGAAACATGGCATATGAAACAGCGAAAGAGTTTCCAATTAACTTTGCTTCCTGTTTACTCAGTCTGATTAGTGAGCATTGTTGATGTTGATTATTTAGATTATTTGCGGGGACTGTTGTCTGCTTGACAAGGTACATCGATGGTGAAAATAGATATTTGTGGGAATACAGCAGTGTGGTTGACAAGTAATCTAATTAATGAAGCTTTGTTATAGATAATATTGTGGAAACAATTTCTATTTTTCTCAAAAATATAACTTCGCACACAGAAATGGTTGGAGATTCTTTATCTAATCCTGCGCTTGTATGGGATGTTGCGTCAAATAATTTTAAGTATTCAGTTGATTTATTTTTAGAAATACAAACAGATGTAATTTAACCGGTTTTTTTGTAGTTTTTGTGTAGAAAACAAACGTGCAGTTAGCCCGCGTATCTTCCGTCAATTCACATTGGCCTAGCCATCAATTTACATTGAAATTTTTGAATGACGAACCACGCCTTGTGATTGCTGCTAAGTGAAGTGGGGCTGGAGTTACAGCGCTATTTTTACAGCTCCCGATCATCAGACTAATGAGACTCGAACCATGCGACACGCTTTCCGCCATCAAAGCCACAAGTTCAGCTCTGTGCAGGGACGGGCTTAGAATACGACTGCAGGCTCCAAAAAACACCGCTTTTACGTAAAAGGCACCTAAGTCGAGAAATCACGTGTAGGCAATTTTAACATTCAGGAAAATCTATTGACATATTTAAGGTCTCGAAACTGTCCCGCAAGTTAACATTCAAATCCGTGGGGTTTCATGACTGTAAAAAACCGGTGTCGTAAGACGACAAACAAACAATAACCTGCTGGATTTTACTTTACGGGCACCAATTCAAAAAAAAAATAAAAAAAAATGTTTGAGAAGTTGTTGCGGACCATAAAAAACCCCAAACTGAAAAAAGAATTTTGCGTTCTTTAAAATAGCATATGTCCAACCTCGCACGTATCTACTCCTAATCCAACAGTGAGCCCAAGTATAGGGTTGCAGGGGGGTAGCTGTCCCCTCCATACAGATTACTATTTATGAAATCTACTGGTGATAAGTCTAAACAGAAACTATTTTAATTCACCAAAATTTTAAAAGCTTATAGCTCTTATTCTTCTCATATAGTGCGGTTCAAGAGCTATAAGCTATAACGGTTATAATTTTTTTACTTTTATGCTTTTTTTATAGGCCGTTTCAATGAAAAAAGTAAAATCTTGCCCCGCAATAACAGGAGAGTGCACGTGGGGAATTCGTACAAAAGAGGCATGCCTAAAAGCTAATCGGTCACACAAAACCGCCTCAGTTAAGAAGTGACCCAAAACATGGCGGCCTGCCGATGTTTATTAAGGTAAAAACGGTCGACCAGTAGGGAGGCAGTGAAGTGGGATTGTAATGATCCCTTATATGCTGATCATAACCTAAAGCACAGGCAGTGCATCATTGCCTAGAAGTGTTCAATTTAGTTTGTTTTAAACAAAAATAGTTATTGCCACAGCAAGGCGATACTCACTGTTTCAGTTCTAGGGGATCGTGGGAAAAGTCCCATATTGTGAGACTTCCGGTATCGAAAGGGACAAAGCGAAAACTTGCTTCTGACGTGGGAATTTTTCGCTTTACCACATGACATTAAAAATAGTTGAGCTTTTTTTCCAAAAATGTTCATAAAATCGAATTGAACGAATTGTATATTATGCTCAGGTTTTTCTGATAAACAAAACGAATTGCCGGTAATTCCTACTAGATCAATAGAAAATGTTGGAGTAGATATTAGATTAAGTGATCAAAGATCAATCTGTGTTTAGATATTGCGTATACTTTCCTGGTAAAAACTAGCCCGCTTTACGAAGAAATGTTTTTCAAAATAATCTAAGAAAGCTTTTTTCGAGAAACAAATACTATATCTTTGGTGGTGATCTTAACTGTAGACAAAGGAACTGGAGGTGCATTAGAGCGAATGTTTTGGGAAACATCATTTCAAACTTGTCAGACTTTCCCATCTATCCACTAATGATCCCAAACCACCACATCTGGGTGAAACGCCAATAATATATAGTCATACTAGAATATTTTTTTTTTTGATTTGTTTCTTCCGACCAATATTTTGTTGATACTTTAGTTAACCTTTTTTTCCGGCTTAATGGTCTTTTTTGTTCTGATGCAATTAACACACTTTAATCCATCTTTGCACCCTACGTTTCATCGGTTTTTGCCAACTTCCTCAGGGGGTTTTGTTTTCTTTTATTTAAACATTATTTTACATATTTAATTTAATATGATATTGTAACAGCACAAAACACAATTTCAATAAATAAGTAAAAAAAAATAACATAAACGACATCACTATTGAAAATATCACAGATCAGATTTCAGAATGGTTGTATGGCAACCAAGTAGTTGACTTTATATATCCAATTTTTGACTTTCAGTCATAGCTCTAGGCTAAATAATCATTTTTTCTATGTTCATTCTTCGAATTGAAGAGATATTTGAAGTGGAAAAAACAATTCACACTCACACTTGAGTTGTGAATGCACATATACTCCTTGTATAACTTGCGAAAAAATTATTAGTCTAAATTGAAGACAAGAAACTGTCTCCCAATACACAATTTGGATTCAGAAGCCTTCATAGTACCATTCATCAAGTCTATAGAATCAACAAATATGTAAAAAGTAAAAGTTCAAAACACAAATCAACTGGTTTGGTGCTTCTGGATATTGGAAAGGCCTTTGACTCTGTGTGGCAAGATGGTCTTGTCCATAAAATGTTTGTAATTTGATCATCAGAAAAAGAAAAGCTTGATATTTACCTAGTAATCCACTCAACGTCACTCCATAATTTGGCTGTCATATGTCAAATATCTGGGAATTTTTATGGACCAACGGCTTACTTACAGAGAGCACTTTGCGAAAACAAATCAAAATACTCAAATTAATAGAAGGTCCGAGCAGAGCCGTGGGAACAAATTAATATTATACAAAGGGATATTTCAAACAACACTATTCTATGGTTGCCAAGTATGGAATGACTGTGCAATGTCTGACAAGAAAAAGTGACGCAAAACAAATTACTCAAGATGATGCTTAATCTTCCTCAATATTAATAAATTTGCACATTCAGGCTGATGTCGAATTGATTTCTGATAGGTTGTACAAACTAAAAGAACGAAGAAAGATAATCTACTAATTAACCAACTGAAGGTGTAACTATAATCATAGTACATATCCTAGAGATGTTATTTACTTTTTATATGTTGTTTATTATTATTTCTTATTATTTATTATAATTAATTCTTTTTGTTTCTTTTTACTTATTTTTATTTATTTTATTAATAATTATTTATTATTGAATGTTATTGTTTATTTTTACTTATATTTTTTTATTTTTTACTTATTGTTATTTATTTTATTTATAATTATTTATTATCTTTTTTTTATATACGACATAGTATATAACACAAGAACAAAGGAGACACGCCAAATCCCGCATCCTCCCGACTCGAGTCGAGCCTCATGACTTGTTAGCTTCATTTTCCTAAATTCAGAAAACGGCAAAAAATACATTTAAGATAACTCGATAAAGAGGAAAAACGGCTAAGTATGGGAGAGTTGTAAAGAAGGATCTTCATATTTTGTATACTCTATTCTAAGGGTATATTAATTTTGACGCATAGTTTGTAACATACCTTAATATTGCCCGTAGACCCCTAAAGATCAGCATCGATAGTAATGTCGATCTAACCATGTCTGTGCGTCCGTCTGTTGGCAAAAATTAGGCGTTTAAAATGGGCATAGAGAGCTGAAATTTTAACCATATACTCTCTAGGGTCCCGAAATAATCAAGTTTTTCGAAAAAATCTAATTTTGAGCTAGAAAGCTGAAATTTTATATAATGTCCATGTTCGACCAAAACTCATTAACCGACAAATTAAACATTCAGAGATAAACGGCTTTTAAAATAATAGTTTTTCATTTTTGGTTCCAGTGGTATGGTTTTGAAATCCTTGTTAAAAACATAGGGGCGGGCTACAGTCCGCTTGGGCGAACTGTTGGATACCCTATTCTTATTCTTATATCTCATAAGTGGGCGTGACAAAAATTTAAAGGATTTTATCGAAAAAACTAAGCTTTTGTAAATAAAAACGCTCCCTAGCTCAAACTTTGGTTTTTCAATAAAATTGTTTTATTTAATTGTGGGCGTGTCAGTAGGCGGATTTAAAAAAAATTTAAGTATGAGCATAAAGGGCACCTAGAGAGTATATACTATAAATTTCAGCTCCCTAGCTCAAACTTTGGACTTTCAAAAATAAAAATAAAATAATTGTGGGCGTGTCAGTAGGCGGATTTTGAAAATATTTGCACATGAGCATAAAGGGCCCCTAGAGAGTATATATTAAAAATTTCAGCTCCCTAGCTCAAATTTTGGTTTTTCAAAAAAAATATTTTATTTAATTGTGGGCGTGTCAGTGGGCGGATTTTGAAAATTTTATGTCCCAAGCAGTTTTATGGGCCAAAGATCATATATAAAAAATTTCAGCTTTCTAGCTCAAAATTCAATTTTTCCCAAAATTTGTTTTATTTAATTGTGGGCGTGTCAGTGGGCGGATTTTGAAAATTTTATGTCCCAATCAGTTTTATGGGCCGTAGATCATATATAAAAAATTTTAGCTCTCTAGCTCAAAATTCGATTTTTTCCAAAATTTTGTTTTTTTGAGTTTGTGGGCGTGTCTGTGGGCGGATTTCAAAAATTCTTAAACTTGATTATTTCGGGACCCTAGAGAGTATATGGTTAAAATTTCAGCTCTCTAGGTCCAGTTTAAAGGCCTAATTTTTGCCGACGGACGGACGGACGGACGGACATGGCTAGATCGACATTACTATCGATGCTGATCATAAATATAGTAACTTTTAGGGGTCTACGGGCAATATTAAGGTATGTTACAAACTATGCGTCAAAATTAATATACCCCTAGAATAGGGTATAAAAAGTAGTTTTTATTGTAGTACAGCATAGGAAGTTTGTGGAAAACTATCTAAAGCTAAATTTTATTGTTAGTCATGCTAGCTAGAATGGTTTTAGTATTTAATGATTTTTGGCTGATCAAAAAAAAATCTGAAAATTGAAATAAATGGGTTTCGATTCTTATTTCCCCACATTAAGTTAATATGAAATAGAGATTGTTTGAGTATTTTTTTATTTATTCAAGTCGAAAAGTGAGAATAGGTATAGATATAGGTAAGGTAGTTACAATAGGGGACATTTTGAAAACTTTATTTTGTTTTTAAAACTAAGTTTATAAATTTTCTTCTTCCTCTTCTTCTTCGTCCTCCGAAAAATACGACTCTGGCAATTTATCTGCCTCTACTCTGCGCAGAACGGGCAGTTTATCATACCAGCCAGGGAACTCTTCCGGAATAATTCCCAACCGACACAGCTTCCACAAATCTTTCTGCTTCTCTTTGCTTATAGGGAGTAAGCCTTTGTACAGTCTGCGTAGCCCCTGTACTGCGTTAGCTGTTCTTCTACGTCTAGCTGCGACATGTATTTTAGTGTAACCACTGTGATGATCATATCGATAAAAAATTATATCTGGGGATTCTTTCTCAAACCGCAATGATTTTATTTTAAGCCAGCTTACTTTTTCGCCATGCTCGTCTTTCAACCTATTTTGTATGAGCTCATCTGAAAGAGCCTGTAGGTCATAAAAGTTGTTGTAGCGCATCTCTTTGACACGATATTGATCTTTCTTTATAGTTTGCCTCTCATAGACCTGGCATTTTCCATAATACTCCTCCAGCCGCTCATTCCAAAAATTTCCCTTCTCTTACCCTCATTTTCTATGGCGGAATGCATACTGTCGCACTCCAAAGTATGCCCGGATTCAAGAAATTTTTGTTCAATTACATCTATATGAGATGAATTGCAAACAGCATAAAGCAATAGAGCTGCAACGTTTTTGTTGCGGTTTTGCCCTGCACATGTATCAGAAAAAGTCGATACTGTTTTAATGTGATCGGGTAGGGAATCTAACCATTCCAGAAGAATTGTGCCAATTTCGGAGCTTCCTCGCTTGCCATTCATTTCATTCCACATGAAGCAGAACGCATTTCCACTTGCCCCCTCGTAGATCGTAAGATTATAAACACAAATTTTCCTAGAGTAATAAAACTGTGAAACGTCGGAACACGGAATCTGAAGCACACTCTGAAGATCAAAAGTTGCGGTAACAAAACTCGAATCGGATTGGGCAAGTGCCTTATCTTTCGCTTTTTCAGAATTGCATTCATTCTTTCTTTCAATATGGGCATCGTACATAGCCTTTAAGCTTCCCTTATCTCTTCCCTTATGTACAACTCGTACATTTTTAAAATTGACAACTTTTTGTCTAAATACCTCTTCATCGTTGTTTTTCTGCAGTAATGGCTTTCCATAGTTGGAAAGCTTTCGATATGTCGCTTAACGTGTGACATGATTATTTCTGAATGCTTATTTTTTGGAGCGCGCTTACCCCGTTTGTCTTCAACATCAAATAGCCCTGCTTTATTTCGTCCTTTGACTGCAGTGTTTATCGGTCCATTGCTTATACAAAGCGTTTTTTCAAAAAAATGCTGGCAAACACGTTGCTTGGTTGCGTTCCTGGATAGGTGATAAGATCTTGAAAAAGATCGTGACCTCCCTGCACACGTTAGTCTCCTTTTTGGTTCGGTAACTTTAACGTTAGACAGTATAAAGTCTTTTTGACGTAAGTAATCCAATTTCCAGAAATTTTTACAAATATCCAAGCGTTCTTCAAAACTAAAACTAGTTTGACATTTGTATGTAAAGTTCTTCTCTGTACAACGAACTGGTTTTGGGGTTTTCGCTGGCATTTCTTTTTTTGCATTTTCATTGAAGTAGGGAAGGCACTCACGTCGTTGTCTTTTTGCAATATTTTTCTGCCAATTTTCTGGATCCCGCTTTTTCCATCTGGTCATGAACTTACCTTTTCTTCCATTTTGCATTTTTGGTTCAACTGCTAAATTAACCGCTATTGAGTCGCTGTTCGCTGAGGAGACTAATTTCAAGTGATTCTGCAAGCTTTGGATCTTCTTCACTTCTATGTCAATCGACGGTTCTAGTTCAGAAGACATTTCCAAACATACTATGAAAATGAAAGTTCGTTTCAATATTCGCATAAATTTTAATTTTATTATTCTTGCCATCGCCGCTGCCAAGACTAGGGTTTATTGGAGTCTCTACGAGTGTTTTTTGTTTGGCATCACTTTTCAATGTGGACATTATTTATTTATTATCATCTATCAAGTACATTAACTTTCTTAGATTAAAATTTAGAGTTTAATATATATAAAATAATATGTACAAACTACTTTTCTAAAACTAACTAATCTTGAAAACAAGTTTAAAAAAAAATAGGCTTTTAAAATTTAAGAATAATATACATTTTACATGCTATTCAAAATCATATTCTTACAAACGTTTCTACTCATATTAAAATCGATTACGTGGTCATACTTATTGTAATGAATAGAAGCCATGGTAATTGGGTCATTTAGGCCGTAATTTGTCCTATGTACGGGAATGAAAAAGAAATCGCCTCCTCTAGGCCTTAAATGTCTGACAGGAACATACAAATTAAACATAGAAAGCAATTGCGAACATTGAATATGCCCACATAAAACATCATGTGCAAAAAGAGCAGAAAAATAATCACGTCTTACGAAAAGTGGCTTGATATCTATTAAAGCACATCTAGCCTCATATGGCGGCATATAAGACCAATTAAATTTTCTTATAGCAAACTTTGAAAAACGCCTTTGGATTTTTTCGATACGCAAACAGGCATTGGCATAGTATGGGTTCCATACAACACAACAATACTCAAGAGACGAACGTATTAACGAAATATATAGCGCCTTAAGAGTATATGGATCTTGGAAATCATTTGAATTTCGGAACAAAAAACCTAACATTGAGTTAGCTTTAGATATCATATAGTCATAGTGCCTGGTGAACTTTAATTGTTCATCGAAGATTACACCCAGATCTTTCTGACAAGATACTCGTTTTAGAGTCATATTACCAATATTGTAATCGTATACAACAGGATTTAGAATTTTGGATACGGTTAACACCGAACACTTACTGATGTTAAAATACAATCCATTTCGATCACACCAATCAGTTATATTATTTAAGTCCGTTTGTAAGTCAAACGCATCGTTATAAGACTGAACTTCTTTGAATATTTTGAGGTCATCAGCATATAAAAGGCATTGCGAATGCGCGATATGTGTGGGTAAATCATTTATAAATAATAGAAATAAAAGTGGACCAAGATGGCTACCTTGCGGGACACCCGAAGAATTAATTATTTCTGACGGGATCTCGGATCCAATTTTTACAAATTGCTTCCTTCCAGTTAAATAACTACTCAACCACAACAATATTTGTGAGTGAAACCCTAGAAATTCCAGCTTTTTAATTAGAATATTATGTTGAACACTGTCAAAGGCCTTAGAAAAGTCAGTAAAAATTGAATCGGTTTGATGCCTACTTTCTAAGGCACGCAGGCAGGCATTTGCAAATATAACCAGGTTTGTGGATGTGGATTTACCTCTCACAAAACCATGTTGAAAGTCAGAAATATTAATACAAACAGCACTATACAACTTATCTTTTACTATAGCTTCAAAGACTTTTGGAATAATTTGAAGCTTAGCTATTGGTCTATAATTTATTACAGCTTTTTTAGAACCTGATTTATGTATAGGTGTTATAAAGGACCACTTCCAAGTTTCGAGAAACTCCCCATGGCCTAACGATTTATTGAAAATGATATGAAGTGGCTTAAGAAGGCCGAGTTTACACATTTTTAGAAAAACTGGTGGTATATTATCAGGTGCAAGAGACGTACTCGATTCAAGGGAAGTTAGTTCTTTCAATATATCATTCTCTGTTATATGTAAATGACCAATATCAGTGAAAGCTTTACAAAAGGTACATTTGAACAACTCATGTCAAGATTTACGAAATTAGACTGAAAGAAAGTAGCAAACATATTACATATAACATTCAAATTACCACTAACGACGCCATTTAACTCCATTTCAGAAGGTAGACCTAGCGATTTTCTTTTTGTGTTAATGAATGTCCAGAACGCTTTGGAATCGTGCTTGATTTTGGACTCAAGAGACCACAGATATTGCTTATAAAGAAATTTTTTCAGGAATTCATATTCCTTTCGGAGTTGGAAAAACCTACTTTGAAGTGAAATATTAGTTCTGCTCTTTTTGTACATACTTCTCATAGCGCGTTTTAAGTTTAACAATTTTTTATTAAACCAAATTGGTTGAGTTTGCTTTTTTATAACCTTAATTGGAACAAACCTAGAAAAAGCGAATTCTATCACCTCACAGAAAACATTATACGTATGTTCAAGACTGGGTGTAGAGAGAATAGTTTCCCAGTTCACTGTACAAATAAAGTTATTTAATGACACGTAATCGGCTTTAGCAAAGTTATACACAGCAGTATTACGATTTGACATAGATAATTGATTTAAAACACTAAAATTAAAAGATATATTTAAAGCTCTGTGATGTATACTATTTATCAAAAGTGAAAAATCAGCTTCTGAAACACAACATTCAATATCTTGATGGACAAAAACTAAATTTAACATTCTTCCAATAGAATTAAGTATGCAATTTGTTTGCTGTAGATTCATAGCCGACATATTATCAGTTACAATAAATTCAACATCCTTACTGACATTACAAGGAAAAATACATTTATCGTCTTCAGAATAACTCCATTTGATATTTGGTAAATTAAAGTCACCTAGGACTACAATAAAAGAATTTGTTTCTAGAGTGTTAGCAATAAATTGTACGTTATTAATATGATTTTCATAAATTTGAGCATCTGAATTCGGTGGAATGTATGAGACAAAAAAATATACATTAATTTTATTACATTTGATGTTAGATTTGAAAAATTCAACACAAATACACAATTGTTCTATTGAACCCGAAGAAAATTTAAGTGGAATTTGTTTACTTTTCAAACTTGAACGAATGGCTAGTAAAACTCCTCCTCCTCTATTAAATCCAGTTTCAATTGCACAACGATCTTTTCTGTAGACTTCAAAATCGGAGTTGAATAATTCAGATGAGTTTATATTTTCACTCAGCCAAGTTTCAGTCAAAGCAACAATCGTATATGGGCAACCAGTAGCAGCAACAAAAAAATCACTTACTTTTGTTCTCATTCCCCCCGCATTATGATAAAAGAGGGTACAAGATGAGTTAGTATCAACATTATTAGCAGTAATAACAGCACCATAATCAGCAGCAACAGGAACGACAACAACAGGAACATCAGCAATTTTGAACTCGGTATCATTTACAGCATTTCCGAATGAGTTTATATCGGAAGAAGCAAGAGCAGGAGATATAGACAATTTTGAGCTTACGTTTTCTCGTGTTGAAGTCGTGTGTTCTCGTTTTTTGGAATGTATTTAAAAGCACGTAACTTTGTTCCAAGAGGCCAGATATTATCTTGGTACATCGCATCGTTGAACTCTGCAGGAACTCCAATTTTAAAGTTAATGAATTGCAAATTCTCTTCAAGTTCTCCTCGCTTAATTAATTTAAAGCAAGAAATGAATCCAGGGTTCGTGCCAAGTACGGCAGCTAAATGATTAACAATAGCTTCAGAAGCGACGGAGGGGCGAAAACTACCAAGGTGAAACCACTTAAGTTTACGCACAACAACATTTTGGAAAATTTCACGGGAAACAGTTTCATAGCTATTTTCTTGACTTTCAAATTTAGCTTTAGCAACATTTGCATCAAATTTTTCGGCAGGAACATCAGCAACATCAGCAGCAACAGGAACAACAGCAACAACAGGATCATCAGCATCATAGTCAGTAACATCAGGAACATCATCAGGAACAATACCAGGATTAGAAAAACCTTTATTATCGTGATTACTGGCAATACCAGGTACATCAACCACAACATCAGTGACAAATACCACACTTTCATCATTAACATTAGTACTATTAGTACTATCACCAGAAATTACAGTGGCAACATTGTTTTTTATATTTGCAGGTTTTTGTTCTCCCACAGCATCAACAAGTGAAAGAGAATCGTCAATTGCATCGACCGTTGCATTATTGTTTTTGTTAGTAACAACGTCAGAGCAAAGCGGCACATTATTTTTTGATTTCACTTTCTTTATTTTGTTATCAACTGTGACAGAGTCTGTTGAAGATTTTTTGTCTGTCGACGTAACTGGTTTGGTTTTAGTATTTTGGAGGGGGATGGGGGTTACATTTATGGGCTTTAGTGCTTTACGAGGCAATGCAGGCGAGGAAAAACTTCTATTTGATGTATTGACTGGGGTATTTAGATTTTGCTTTGCTTGTGTTTGCATCGATGGAGTCGCGGAAAGACTTGAACTCGTTACACAAACTATCAAGCTTTTTGGTTAAGGTGTTTAATTTAGCATCAGAGACCATGGAAGAGTAATTGCAGCACAAGTCACACCTCCAGCAAATATTATCACATTCTCTTATCAATTTGATTACACTATCGTTTAGTTTTAAGCACTTGATATGGAAAAACAATCGACAGACAATGCACGACAGGTATTCACATTCTGTCGTTACGATTTCACAAATAAAGCATTTATTAGACATTATGGGCTTAGCACTGAGAAACAATGTAATGACTTGAAAGAGATGTTGTTTACGGAGGAGCGCCTAGCACGACTGCACACATAGGCAGACCGTATGAAACTGAACACTTAGTGGCTCGTTGTCCTCATCAGAGTCGGAGTCGAAGTCCCTGAGTTCAGGATGATACTCTGGATCTGCGAAACTGTCAGTACCTGAAAAATCTGAACCAGATTCTTCCAGAATCTCCCGAACTAACTTATTGGATAGGCGAGACATATTTTTCAACGGAAAGAAAAACCACGTGTAGCATCAATGGCAAACAAAAATTATTTGAATTATTTGGAGGTACGAATTCAGTTAGTGACATTTGGCTTTGACAACTAGCCTACTATGATTTCAAAAAAACTTTTTCAGCCAAAAATTCATTAAGTGCCTTAATGAGTTTTGGTTGGTAGGGTGCAGTATGAAAATGTAATTGAATGACTTTTAGAACGAAATTATTTCAAAAATCAAAGATTATTCGGGGTTTTAATGACTTTTGCTTAAAAAACAATTTAAAAAGAATACTTTTGGTGCAAAAAAATACTTTTTTGAAAAATATCAGTTAATGAGTTTTGGTCGAATTGACTCATAATGCCTTTATATTTGCTTTAAAGTATGATAAAAGGTAGATTTAGTTACTGTTCGTAATCAATTCAAAAGAAAAAAAGGACTAATTTTATGTTTTTATCGGGAAAGCATAATAAAAATTTAATTTATCTACTTAATCCCATTTTGTGTACAACATAAACACAACATAACCTTCTTTCATATTGCATTTGTTTTTTTCCAGATTACCGAAGGATTTTTAAAAATACTAAAATTAAATCGAGAAACTACTTGTTCGTAATGAAGTGAAAAGGAGTTAGTACCTCATTGAAAGGTACAGGAATGGCCCTGCTTAGACGTGAATGAAATGGTGCTCACACGCAGTAGATTCTTCATCGATTTGTAAGGGTGGGAAAATCAAAAAAATTTAAATAAGATGCGCAAATTTAAGGCTTTTTTATTGTATATTTTAAAAATCGAATAGTAGATTTGTTGTACGCAGAGCAAACGCATTATGGCCGAATAATGTTATGTGTTTTATTTTGATTGGGTTAATACATTACCTTAAAGCGTTTCTATTCTTTAGTAAAATACGGAAAAGACAAACAAATAGGAATAAAAGTTACGTAGAGTATCTTCCTTCACCCATCGTTTCTCAAGTGTGATCAGGGCCAATGAAAGGAACACAGTTACAAATGGTGAAAGTATAATGAACCATCAGAAACAAAAACGTGCAACACCCAATACTCGTCGTAATTGACAAATCTTTGACTCACAATCTGAACGAAGTTCACGGGGTCGACGATCTATCACTTCAACTGGGTGCAGCTTTAGGATTTTGAGCATGATGGGTCTAACTTCCTAATATTTTTTGCTTACAAATATCTTACGAAAGTAACTGCGAATTTCCTCTGTACACATATTCCTGTAACACCCATTAGGTATATGTGTCCAATAACAACGGTTACAATTTGTGCATTAACCATTATTAAGGACCTTATTCTCTTTTTAACAAATGTGTTTACAAGTGCAAATACGACGCACTTTCTTAGTGCTCCTCACTATGTTTCTTTTTACATGCTTATATTTTCGTAATATAAAAAAAAATCAACCGGTATCCCAGGCCAATTTATTATTAAAGAAAACAATAATTTTACTGCAAATTTGAAAATAACCTGCCAATATAATATGCTAAACAAAATGTCCATTTCTAAACTGTCACAATGTCATTGCATCCAATTTGGATACGTGACGGAAAAATTCCCAACGAACTTTCAATTTAAAATAAAATCATTGAAATTGCGATTATTGATGTGTTTGCTATGCATCCTGAAAGTAAAATTGCATTGCCCATACCTACTCGTATGTATTGTATATGGATACTCGTACTGGTTTTTTTTTCTGTGACAATGGTTATGGTCTGGAGCAGAACCTCCTTAAGTCTTTAATTTAGTATGCGTTCCCGATTTCCCGACATCGAAATGAAATATCAGAACACTTTTAGCACCCGCCATTATGGTGTCATTAGTCTCTGGGCATGTTGGCATAATTGAGTTGACCGGCAAATGATTTTCGTTTTGAAGTTGCAGTCTCGTGAATATTTGAAGCGAAGTTGAATTTCCAAAATTAATGATGAAAAATAAGACTGAAAATAAAGTATCCTCTTAAAATGATTGCATCGTTATCTATGCTTCTTTTTTAGCTTTCTCGAATAGTTAAGTGTACTAAAGAGAAGGATATTGTAATCGTGATGAAATTTTGAAATCAAATTGACCTATTGAGCTATTAGGTATGCTATTACGGATTTAAAAAAATTCTCAAAAAGAGTGTGCCCCATTTCCCATTTTGACCGGTTCGAGCTAGGAAGCTGAAATTTGGAATATAAGCTCTCTAGGGGCCCCTAGAGAGTATATATTATAAATTTCAGCTCCCTAGCTCCAACTTTGGATTTTCAATAAAATTGTTTTTTTTAATTGTGGGCGTGTCAGTGGGCGGATTTTGAAAATGTTATCTAACGATCAAATTAGGAGTCATAGATCAATTGTTCATTTTTTTTAAATCCGCCTACTGACACGCCAACAATTAAATAAAACAATTTGATTGAAAAACCAAAGTTTGAGTAAGGGAGCGTTTTTTTACAAAAGCTTCGTTTTTTTTTAATAAAATCCTTTAAATGTTATATAAAAAAATATGTAGAGCAAAAATACAATTCAACCATACTTAGACTTTTGTCACGCCCACTTATGAGGGATAGGAATAAGAATAGGGTATCCAACTGTTCGCCCAAGCGGACTGTACCCCGTCCTTATGTTTTTTGTTTGGCAGATCACTATCTACCTAATACCTTTCAAATCCAGTTTGTTTGTGTTTTCTTCCTCACACATTAACAATTGACAATTGAGTGAGAATAGGGCAATAATAACCAAAATAGTTTACAATTTGTATTTGTTTTTTTTATTTTTCATACATAAAACTTTTAATTAACATTAAGTGATTCTATATGATATCCGATTCGTTACTACTAATTTAACTTAAAAAATCTAAATAACAATTCAAACATTTTTTTTTTGATCTTACTAATTGTAAAGTGATCAATGAACATTTAAAATTTCTCTATATACCTACTATGTTTTTTTGTAAAAACTCTCTCATCTTTATAAAGTTTTCGCTGTCCATTTTCTTCATTATCGTAAAATGTTAAACCATTAAAAGACCTTACTCTACTACACGCAACATATAGCTGACCATGTGAAAACACTGGTCGCCTCAACATTATTCCAATTTTATTAAAAGTTTGTCCTTGCGATTTGTTTATCGTCATGGCAAATGCAGGTATAACAGGGAATTGTGTTCTTTGAAATTGAAAGGGTAACACAGTTCCCGAAAAAGTCAAATTAATTCTTGGTATCAAAATTCGTTTTTTCACTGCTATTCCCGTTAATACCTCACAATCTAAAGTATTGTGGTGCATGCGCTTAACCCTCAACCTTGTTCCATTAACTAAACAATGAGCTATATTTAAATTACGTATTAACATAACAACGCAATTTTCTTTCAAAGTTAACTTATGTGGTCGCATCCCGCTTATTGTTAATAAATTTAAAAATTCTATTGGAAAATCATTTGTATTTATACCTTCGTTTTCCATTATTTTATCGTAACTGTTGTACGTTTTTTTTTTGTCCATCGATACGGTTCAAAATATCACCATTAATGAGAGAGCAATCTTCATTCGTTGGTGCTAAAATTGCTCGCTTAAGCACTTCATCCGACAAAATTGTCTCTCTTATATCACCGTAAATGTCTTCAATGATATTATTCATATTTCCGATTGCACTCTGTGGTATCTCAATGATATCTTCACCAAATAAATCATAAGTAGTCAAATGTCCATCTCCCATTTTATTTTAAATTTTTATAAAATCCATTTCTTCGGGAAGAGCTCGCATATTTTGATTCAACTTAACTTTATGGAATTTATGAAATTCCTCCCAACTTATAATACAATTTTCTATCAAAACTGATCTTGATGCATGAGGTACAACGGGTAGAATTTGGAGTAAATCACCACATAATAAGACAGATTTGCCTCCAAATGATTTATTTTTTTCTTCACCTGAAGCTACTCGTAAATCTCTCAATAACTTGTCTATTACTTTAAGTGCAATTTTCGGACACATTGAATATTCATCTACCAATATCAAAGATGCTGCACTTATAAAACGCCCTTGACTACTATTTGGTCGCACATTGGCTGAAGAATTTTCTAAAATAGGTATGGGCAATTTAAAAACATTGTGTAACGTACGACAATTTGTAAGTAAAGTTGATGCAATTCCACTGTAAGCGATAGCTATGCAACGTAAATTTAACGCATTCATTCTATGAATGATTGCAGTTTGCACAAATGTCTTTCCACATCCAGCATGCGCGCTGACAGACAAAAAACATTTGATCCAGTATCTTTGTATTGTACTTCACGCAAAACTTGATCAATTATATGTTTCTGTTACATATGCATCATCATACATTTGCTCATAAATGAACTGTTCGTCAAATACGTCCACAGTATCTATATCATTGACTGACAAATTTCTTGGCACAGGTATATTAAATGCTTCACAATTTAAGTTATGAATAATTAAAACCTCCTCAATCTCAAATAAAGTAAGTATAATATGAACGCTGTCGAACTCCAAATGTACCGGTTCGAATGTGGTTAGGTTAGGTTAGGTTGAAGTGGCTGTTAGCAAAAAGCCAACCCACTTAGACCAATGAGGTCCGTTGTGATGCCACATGGATCGGGTTTTTCGACCCCTACTCGCTAAAACCATTTGGAGCTTCTAATGAAGCGCGATAGACTTCTAACATCTGTATTAGCTAAGTCACTGAGTTCGTTGACGAAGAAGGCTCCTAGGTAGAGATTTCTTTTATGGGAGAGTGCAGGACATGTGCAGAGGAGATGAGACGTAGTCTCCTCCTCCTCCTCATCCCTGCAGCTTCTGCAGAAGTCGTTTGAGTAAACGCCGAGCCTTGATGCGTGCCTGCCTATTAGACAGTGTCCTGTGATGACACCTATGACAGAGCCAATGTGCAGTCTGTTGAGTGAGATCAAACTCAAAGAGCGTCGCAGATCCAGCTTTGGCCAGATCTCCTTAGTCGCTAGACATGTATCACTACCTGTCCACCTGAGGTTTGTACTCTCGACTGCGGATAGCTTGAACATAAGTTTGCAAGTAGCAATAGGCATACCTAAAAAACCTTTCTCAGGTAGAAGAGGTAATGTGGTTCCGTTTTTGGCGAGTTCGTCTGCCCTACAATTCCCTGGGATGTCTCTATGCCCCGGCACCCAACAAAGGTGAATATTGAACTGCTCTGCCATCTCTTGCAGAGATGAACGGCAGTCTAAGGCTACGATGGAATTGTGAGAGACTGAGTCCAGGGATTTTAGCGCGGCTTGACTATCCGAGAAAATGCAGATATCCTTAGCGGATATCACATTTCTCTTCAGCCACGACAGGACTTCCTTAATCGCCATGATTTCCGCCTGGAACACGCTACAATGATCAGGAAGACGGAAGGAGAGACTGATATTTAGTCTTTCTGAGTAAACACCCCCACCTACCCCCTCGCTAGTTTTTGATCCGTCGGTGTAAAAGTGGATCGATTTAACTTCCGTGCAACCAGCATCCTCCCAGAATGATCTGGTGGGGATAGTGATTTGGAACTTCTTTTCGAACTGTAGTTGGGGTGTGGTGTAGTCGATGTTTCTAGGTACGGACCCAAGTGAGTCCAAAATGATAGAGTGGCCAATGTTCGAATTGATCCACTGTGAGGTGGCTTTTAGGCGGACAGCGGAGCAGGCAGCCATCTGCCTGCTAAAAATATCCAGGGGTGTCAGATGCAGTAAGATGTCTAGTGCGGCGGAGGGGGTCGTACGGAGTGCTCCGCTGATACACAGACAAGCTGTACGTTGCACCTTGCTTAGCTTATCTCGGTTTACCGCTTTATCAAGAGCAGTCCACCAGACAACCGCCCCGTATGTCAGAATCGGTCTCACTACCGAAACGTATAGCCAGTGAGATATGCGGGGTTGAAGGCCCCACTTATTACCGATGGCTTTTTTGCAAGAGAAAAGTGCTACTGTCGCTTTTTTTACTCTTTCTTGTAAGTTGGGTTTCCAGCTTAACTTCCTATCGAGGATAAGACCCAGGAATTTGGCTTCATCGGAAAATGTTAAGCTCGTACCGTTAATGGAAGGAGGATCGATGTGAGGGATTTTATATTTCCTGGAGAAGAGGACAAGTTCGGTTTTATGAGGGTTAACCCCCAACCCACATCTTCTTGCCCAACTTGTCAGCTTATTGAGAGCATTTTGAAGTAGCTCTTTTAGGGTGTTGAGGTATTTCCCTGAGACGGCAATAGCAACGTCATCCGCATAGGCAATCGCCCTGCAACCCTCCCCCTCCAGGCATGTCAGTAGTTTATTCACCACCAAGTTCCACAGAAGGGGGGAAAGGACACCACCTTGTGGCGTACCCCTACTGACAGACCTCCTAGCGGATGAATCGCCCAGTTTCGAATTGATAATCCTGCTTGAGAGCAAAAGATTGATCAGTTCCCCAAGCGAGCCATTCACATTCAGTTCTGTCAGTGCATTTGCGATTGCAGATGTGTTTACGTTGTTGAAAGCGCCTTCTATGTCTAGGAAAGCAACCATAGTGTATTCCTTGTGGTAGAGGGAGTATTCAATAGTGCGTACCAAGGAGTGAAGGGCGGTTTCCACCGATTTACCCTTATTGTACGCGTGTTGGGCCGCAGACAGCAGTTGCGGGTTTATGTTCATACGAAGATGGATATCAATCAGACGCTCCAGTGTTTTGAGGAGGAAAGATGATAGACTGATAGGTCTGAGGTCTTTGGGATTAACATGGGAGTATTTGCCTACTTTGGGTATGAAAACCACTTTTACTTCTCTCCAAGCCTGAGGAATGTGGATCAGCTTTAAGCAACTTGTCAGAATCATCTCCAGAGTTGGAAGGATGATATCCGAAGTCATCTGAAGTTCGGCTGGTATTATGCCGTCAGGTCCTGCAGACTTGAAGGGCTTGAAGCTTTGTAGCGCCCAAAGAAGCTTGTCCCTAGTTATCAGACTCTGACACTGAGAATTTGTTACCTGTGAAAACATAGGTGACCTGTTTAGGTTGCTATGATCGGTAATATTAGAGCTACCTGGGAAATGTGTATCAAGTAGCAGATTGAGCGATTCCTCGCTAGATGTAGTCCACGAGCCATCTGCTTTCTTTAGGCAGCTGGGCATAGTTGGATTTGAAGCAAGGATTTTTCTTAGCCTTGATGCCTCCGAGGATTCTTCTATTTTGCCACAGAAGAGTCTCCACGATGATCTTTTGGCTCTCCTAAGTTCTTTTTTATATATTTTGAGGGAAGTCTTATAGGAGTCCCAGTCAGTGTTGGATCTTGAGCTTTTGGCGCGATTGAAAAGTCTCCTGCAATCATTTCTCAGTGGTCCTAATACAGGTAACCACCAGTGAGGCTTCTTTTTCCCCCTGGGTAATATGAGGGGGCAGGAAGCAGCCATCGCTAGATTAAAAGCCCTGGTGAGCTTATTAACCTTGTCGTCAAGCTCGCTAGGATTGCAAGGGGGACTTAATAGTTCAGAGGTAATATGTACACGCATAATATCCCTGTATTTGGGCCAGTCTGTTTTCCGAGGGTTTCGGAATGCTGATTGGCGAGGGGTGTCCGCGTTGTCAAGATTGAAAGTGAGATATCGGTGGTCGGAGAAAGAATGGTCAGCCGAAACTTTCCAACTCGATATCGTTTTGAGGATGCTTACGGAGACAAGAGTAATGTCTAAGACTTCTTGCCGATTTTTAGTTATGAAGGTGGGTTCATTACCCGTGTTGCACACAATGAGGTTAGTTCTTAAAATATATTCATAAAGCGACTCACCCCTATTGTTAATATCAGTGCTGCCCCATGCAATGTGATGCGCGTTAGCGTCGCATCCGACGATGAGTGCAGCTTTTCGCCTCTCTGCTTCCGCGATAAAGCTCTCCAGGTTACCACCAGGGAGAGGTCCCATGTTGTCGTGGGAAAGATACGCTGATGCCAACCAGTATATACCACCAGCAGTCTCTAGTTTGACAGCCGTCGTATCTCGATCGCTGAAATTAGGGAGCAAATATGCATTAAGAGTACTCTTCACCAATATGCACGATCTAGGTTTACCTTTGTCGGACACATATAGTGGGTAGTATCCAGGGGTCTTAAGTCCACGAACCAGGTTGTTGACAACCCAGGGCTCTTGGACCAAGACTAAGTCTTCTCCAGTTTTTGTTAACCGGAGAATAAGGGCGGCCGAAGCCTTAATGGAGTGTTGGAGGTTAATCTGTATGATCTGCAGCATTGTTGCTACAATCTTGCAGAGAAACCCCCACCACTGTGTTGTTGAGGTCCTCCAATTCAGAGGACGAGCTGAGAAGCTCATCCTCACTCAGAAGATCCTTGCTGGACATGTCTTCCAATACAGAGGACGAACTCAGGAGCTCGTCTTCCCTCAGAAGATCCTTGTCAGGAGTTTCGTCCGTCTCCATGACCGACAGAGAGTCGATCACAGGGATTGAAGACGTGGTAGGTTCTGTAGAGGGCTCGGGAATGTCAACCTCTAAGGGGGGGAAGGCGACAGGTGCGCTAACACCCGACACAACAGTTTCCGAGGGATGATGAGGTCGCTTGTCAGCGTCTACATCGTCCTTCTTGTAAACTCTCAGCGTGATGTCGTTCCATCCGAACCGAATCACGCCCGCAGTCGCCGCCAGAAGAGCAAGGGATTCCTGATTGATGACAATGACAGCACATCGGTAGGAACCCCTTTGTTCCTCCAGTTTAGCGACCTTCGAATGTGGTTACGGTTCTAAAAATCTAATGATGATAATTGAGATGACTGAATTTAAAAAAAAAACATTTGTTTCTATTTTTTACTTACAATCTGAAATGTATTCACAATGAACAATAAATCAAAGCACTTGTTGTTGTTTACACTTGTTTTCACAATTTTTTTGTTTAGTTTGTTATTTTTCACTTAAAAAAATAAAAATAAAACTTAGGCCACTGTATAATATGAACGCAGTCAAACTCCCAATGTACCGGTTCAAATGTGAGTTTGTTATTTTTCACTTAAAAAAATAAAAAAGTTAGCAAAATGCATTTATTTGACCGTTTTTGGAGTAGAGAGCAGATTATTGCCCCACACAGCGATGTTGTTGTTTTGATAATTTCATCCAATTCGCTTTATTTTACCTGCTGTATTTCATAATGTGTGTTATATATGTGGATGACTTTTGTATTGTGCACTTCTATGTATTTTTCCCTATCCAAATATGTAATATAGTGTTGGCATATCTATGTTACGAATAATAGTAAAAATGGGTGGAAACACGTTATAGGCGACTCCGTATTAATATATACTCGTAGATAGATTTTCAAGTAACTTCAAGCATTTTCAAGTACCTTCAAGCATTTTCAACTAACTTCAAGCATTTTCAAGTAACTTCATCACATGATATAAAATTTTTCCGTTCAGATTTTCAGATTATTGCCTCACACAGCAATGTTGTTGTTGTTGTAAATGTAATTTGATCCAATTCGCTACTTTTCACCTGCTGTAATTCATAATGTGTATTATATATGTGGATAATTTTTTTTTGTGCACTTCTATGTACTGTCCCCTACCCAAATATATATAGTGTTGGCATATCTATGTGAAGTATTATAGCAAAAAAGGGGGGAAACACGTTATAGGCAACTCCGTATTAATATATAGATTTGCCATTATTTTGTTCAATCTCTGAACTGGGATTGTCTCCAACTCCTACAACTACTGGGCACCACAAATAAAGTGCAATTAATCTGGGTGCCTGGACACAGTGGATATGAAGGCAATGAAAAAGCAGACGAACTAGCCAGAACAGGATCCACATCCCCATTCATGAGGCCAAGACCATTCTGCGGGCTATCAATAAGCACCATTAAAAGTTGCATCAAAACTTGGCTTGAGGAAAAGAAGCTCCAATTCTGGAGGGAAACCGAAGGAAACAGGCAAGCTAAAAACTTTATGCCAAACAGCTCCCACAAAAAAACGAAATAACTACTACAACTAAGTAGGAGTCAGATTCGGCTAGTCACAGGCTTCCTCACAGGGCATTGCCGTGTCAAAAAACACCTGATGACTATGGGCATAACACAGGACAATACCTGCAGATTATGCAACGAAGACGTTGAAACAGCAGAACACATATTATGTGAATGCAACTGCTTAATCAATACGCGTCATCGTTATCTAGGTAAATTCTACCTTGAAGCAGCATACATAGCTGCCAGCTCTCCCAAAGAACTAGCCGCCTTTCTAAAAAATTGCGGCATTACGGACGAGCTCTAAATGGAGGATATCACAATAGGCCCACAAGCGGCCGCAGTGATCTGGCTACAGTATACCACCTCCCTCTAATAATCTAATCTAATCTCTCACTTAAAAACAAACTTATTATTTATTTAACCGAAATACTCGTATTTTAAATGCCACAAATCTACATTTTCATCTTTTCTCTCCTCTCGCGTAAATAGTAATGATAATTTCGAGACAACTACACATTTGCAACCAGTATAAATGACATTATTTTGAAGTCACTACATCATTATTGAACGTGTAGGGACCACAGGTGCTGATTTCCTAAAGATGTATCGGCTTTATCCATCATTCATTCCATCTCTTTGTCGTCAATAATAAATCGTTGACTGCAGTATTCATCCGTAACAAAGGTATGCTACCGTGATATGATTAATTTATTTATTACATTCTTATTCATGAATGCACTGTCAGAACGAAAAATATCACATCCGAACTAAAATGGAAACAAAAATAAAACAACAATTGTTTACCAAACCCGTCAATTTACTATCTGTATTTTCCAAATTTAAAGGTTTTCCGCTGCCTTTTAACATCCTGACATCAATATTTGCATTTAACTCGCATGAACGCTTTATATCAGCTTTGGCAAAAAAAAAAATGCTCTTAAATATAAAACCCTGCCACATTTCGTGGTAAATATCCTGAAACGCATAGGCACATTGGCTTAGCATTATCCCAAGGCGTATGAAGTTATTCCTATAAATAAATTCAAAATTGCACATACATACATCCCTTGATACTGTGAAAATTTCAATGGACCCAAGAGGCAATCAGCTTTGCATAAAATACAAAAAATGTTTGACAGCAGAATGGGATTTATAAGTGCAAAGAATAAATAAAAAAACAGTGTTCACGAACGTATAATATAATCCTGATTCGAACCAAATCCCCCAATACCTAAACATGTAGGGCCTTAAGGTTAGATTGGACTGTATGACAAGCGGCCATTTATTGGGTCATATTTGACAGAAAACTTACAAAATTGCTTCTGATTGCTGTCATACAGTGTGATCAGCCTATCTCGTGTGACCAATTGACACATAGATCTACAAATGACCAGGCTGAATCTGACAGATAAACATGGCTTTGGGTCATATAGTGTAAACAGAGCGTTATAGTGTGAACGCCATTGTTCAGTGGTTAGTGTGTTAGACTACTAATCAAGTTTCAAGTCCAAGATTCAAATCTCGCCAGGACAAATAGGATTTAAAGTTTCTTCACTAGCCCACCTCTTGCGAACGTATGGCAAACATTCAAGAGTATCGATGGGCATGAGAAGCTACACAAATTTGACGTTCGGATTCGGCTGAAAGTTGTAGGTTCTTTCCACTTCGCACAAGCAAATTGTTGGAGAATCTATTTTGTAGGTCCTGTATTTGCTATTTAATTAAAAATATTTTGTTTTATTTTATTATTTCCCAATTTAATATTACATTTCTGTCTTAACGACACATAGTTATCATTTTAAGAGGTATTATTGGGATATGCTATAAATCTTGAGGCAATGGCCGCATACGTGTTGAACAGCTATTTTTTTTTGAATAATTGCCATTACATTACAGGTTAAAGGTGGATTCAAATATGTTGGAGGTCTACCGGCTGGCGTCTTCTTAATCGTCTTTTTGCATTGATTTGTTTTTGGGCTAAGCTTAGTATTTGATGATTTATGTGGTTACACAGCCCGATTTGATGTTGTCCGCTTTTTTTATTTCTTCTTTTACGGTCAGAATGTTGAGGTCACGTTTTAAGTCTTCATTGGAAGAATTTTGTTTGTAGTCGTTGGATAATGTTCATATTTGACGTACAGGCTGGCCCCCAAATTTGAACACAGTATGTCCATATTGGTTTTATTATAGTTTTATAGAATAATAGCTAGTTTGTTTTCTGTTGATATTGTTGAATTCTGCCCTAGTTGTGTGAATTTGTTTTTTATTCGGTTTCGTTTATAGATTATGGGTGGTTTCCAGATTAATTTTTTGTCTGTTAGTATACCTAGGTATTTAGCTTCATTGTCAAGAGGAATAAGTTTATTGTTTAATTTAATTATTTTTGGACTATAATTTCTTTTTGTAGTGTATGTAAACTGGGCCACATTCGTTAACTTTTTGTTGAAGCTTCGTACCGATATACGATATACGCTTAATGCAAATTTCTTTGAAGTAAGAGATAATTTCAATATTGCAGATCCATTTTTAAAAAACAAATTGCATATAATATTGATTTTCGTAAATAATTTTCGTGTTTTAAAAATTTAAATCAATTTGCTGAATGTGCCCCGACTCGGGGCAGCTTCGGCATTTGGTGGGGACCATTCGGCATTTAAGTGTCTCTATATAAAATATTGTTTTGTTATAAATTTTGTATTTTTTTATAAAAAACATAACAAGCAATTAAATTTAATTCAATAAAATAAAATAAGGCTGAATTCAAGTCAAAAAAGAAAAACTTATAAACGGTCACATGAAACTCAAAGCACGTTGAAGATAACAAATAAATACAAAGTGAATTAGGTAATTAAATATTGTTAATTAAAAATACTGACAATAATTTTGGTGATTATTTAAATCATTTGACTTTATAATTTGTAAAGTCCAAATTAAAATTGTATTTTTTTCGAGGTCTAGAAGTTAAGGTAGTTATTCCCGAGTAAACGATATTTTTCATAAACTTCTCGAGCATTTGGAAAATAAATCTCAACGGCTGTTCTGTTCAGGGCTTTCACTCGCGGAACACTGATGTTTTCCGGTTTTCTCAAAGCCAGGCATTGCTTTCTTTTTAAAAATCCATACAGCCAATCCTCCGAAGCTTCCTTAGATACCTCCCAATTATTTGGATGTTATATATTATTTTTGAGTGCATATTCATAGGTCAACTTTCGAAAAGAAGCATATGTTAAGCCAAAATGGTGAAAAGCGCTCTTTTTAACATAATCGACTAGTTCTTCTCCTTGGGCCTTTAACAAAACTTGTTGTGAAGTATATTTAGACCGAAATTTATTTTCTATATTGCTCTCCGCAGGGCGGTTCGAAATCTCACACTACAAAGGTTGACCTCGTTCCTTAATTGAGGATCCGCCAAGGTGAATTGCTCTCCGAATCAGATGATCGCCTTAAAGGCTCTCGTTTTGAAAGTCTTGATTGTAGAGTTTGACGTTTAAGGTCGCACTTTCTGGCCGCAGGTGAAATCGTTTCTTTCTTTTTAACAACATCGTCAACTGCTCTTTTCACTGACTCCCCATTTATAAAAACTCTGTTGGTTTTCTTTTGTTAGGTTCATACCATATCTACGTTATATAAAAATAACATGTAAAACAATCCGAAAATTTTATTGGGGGCATATTCGGCATCTGCTGAAAGTGCCCCGACCTTAGATGCTGAATGTGCCCCAGCTTCTCAAATTTTTTCCTCTTCACAAAATCTTGTCACTTTTAATTGCAGCCTATTTTTAACTATATAGTTCACTTCACAACTTAATATACTAGCAGGCTACAAAAATCTGTTCTAACAATAAAATTGACTTAAAAAAATCTCTTACTAACCTCTTGTACAAAATAATAACGGAGAGGAGAAAAACACAAAAGTTCACCTAACTTTTTTGAGCGCCTGACTACGGGTGTCAAATTGTTATCTTGTTCATGTATTCAACAATGGATGGATTAACCGTCATAACTGTTGCTTACTTCAAAGTGCATTCCGTCGAAATCGGCTTTGACGAATGTGCCCCGATAATGAACGTGCCCCAGTTTACCATATACCACTTGTACTGTTTTGTCCTCGTTTATCTTGACTCGCCATTTGCTAAACCAATCTACTGACCTGTCCAGAGTTGTGACTGACTTGTTCAGTGGCTTGTTTAATGCATTTGTTTGAGGATAGTATTACAGTGTCATCTGCAAATGTAGCTAGCATGGAATTAATTGGTGCCGGTATGTCGGTTGTATAGAGAAGATATAGCGTTGGTCTTAAGGCACTTCCTTGGGGGACCCCGCATCTATTTACTGAAGTTCGTAGTACTCGTCATTGTATTGAACGTAGAAGTGTATATCGTTCAGATAACTTTTAATTAGTTTGAAATAGTTCGGAAGCATATGGTTTAGTTTGAGTAAAAGTTATGCCAAACTTTGTCGAAAGCCTTTGCAACGTCTAGATAAACAGACACACAATATTTTTTCTCGTCCAAGTCATTCAATATTTTGTTGGTTACTCGATGAATTTATATATCACAATTCGTCAATAAGTCTGTTACCAATTAAATCTAAGATATTCTAAAAGATGTTACTTGACCGTAGGTATCGACAAAGCTGTTAAGCAACAAAATCTTATACCGGACCACCAATTTTGTTTTCGACAAAAGCACTCGACTATACGCCTTATCTTTTGGATTGTCTGAGTCCCGGAATATTTTTCAAATGTTATAGACAAAGTGGGCGTTCCCAATCATTAATCAGTCCTATAGCGGTAGTGCGGTTGACTGTCCAATGAGGTTCTGGTCCTATGAACGCGGATTCCGAGCAAGCACTACCTAGCTCATCCGCAGATTCGTTGCCTGCAATTTCTCGGTGGCCAAGTAACCAACCAAATGTGACCTTGTTGTATCTGGCTAAATGTCATAAATTCCATTGAATTGGACAACAGTGCTTGATTGTTAGAGACTATGCTTATTCTGGCGCCATTGATACCTTTTTCAAGGTTTATTCTGTCACAGATCTCAACAGCATGGATTTCTGCCTGGGACACAATTGGACACATCCCATAGGCACCGAGACTTTGGTATTGGGCCCAAAGGCGCCAGCTGCAACTCCAAATTCCATTTTGGATCCGTCGGTGAACCAGACCAGACATCTAGAGTCCAGTGAAGGAACACCATTGGCTCAGTTTGCGCTGTCCAATATTGTAGCCTCAAATAGTCTTCCAAAATAGTACTCCCTAACTATAGTGTCCGCTACGGAGCAAAACATGCCCGTTTTTGGAATTGAGTCAAGTATTTTCAGGTGCAGTACGAGGTAACCTGGTTTTAACTTGTATTCTTGCTGCAGCTAATAGCGAATTTAGCAGCCGTCTTCCTAATGAAGATTTGTGAAAAGTAAACATATTGGTAAAATGTTGAGAGAAAGCGAATCCACTAGCTCCGACAGAGAATTCTCACAGCAAAAACAGTGGAAACCTGGAGAGGCAGAAAAAGGACCTTAAACCAAATAAAGGACAACTGGCCAGACTAGCGCATCCTAAACCTCATTACGGCCGTCGACCAATTTTGTACAAAATTGGGAGCTCGGCGTACCGTGTCCAAAAATACCAGGTCTGGAAATATGAAAACACCAAAACAGTGTTCTTTATTCATAGCTGATACAATGCGCAATAAATAAACGTAAACTAAGGGAACTTTAATGCGTATCAACAATAAAACATAGGGGCGGGCTACAGTCCGCTTAGGCGAACTGTTGGATACCCTATTCTTATTCCTATCCCTCATAAGTAGGCGTGACAAAAGTCTAAGTATGGTTGAATTGTTAAGAACGCTCTACATATTCTGTTATATACCATTTAAAATATTTTATCAAACAAAAACGAAGCTTTTGCAAAAAAAACTTTCGCTAGTTCAAAGTTTGGTTTTTCAATAAAATTATTTTATTTAATTATGGGCGTGTCAGTAAGCCGATTTAAAAAAAAATAACACATGAGCATAGAGGACCCCTAGAGAGTATATAGTATAAATTTCAGCTCCCTAGCTCAAACTTTGGATTTTCAAAAAAAGTTTTTTTTTGAATTGTGGGCGTGTCAGTAGGCGGAATTTGAAAATATTTACACATGAGCTTAAAGGGCCCCTACAGAGTATATATTATAAATTTCAGCTCCCTAGCTCAAATTTTGGTTTTTCAATAAAATAGTTTTATTTTTTTGTGGGCGTGTCAGTGGGCGGATTTAAAAAAATCGTAAACTTAATTATTTCGGGACCCTAGAGAGTATATGGTTAAAATTTCAGCTCTCTAGGCCCAGTTTAAAGGCCTAAGTTTTGCCGACGGACGGACGGACGGACGGACGGACGGACATGGCTACATCGACATTACTATCGATGCTGATCATAAATATAGTAACTTTTAGGGGTCTACGGGCAATATTAAGGTATGTTACAAACTATGCGTCAAAATTAATATACCCTTAGAATAGGGTATACATAAACAATACCGATGTTAACTGTATACAAGACAGAAGAAAACAATTTCTGCTAATTCATGGCATATAATGTAATCACAAAATTAATTTAGGCAGGTCTACATGACCCAAATGACCAGTAAACTAAAGTGACAATTTTGCTAAAATGGGTGCACACAGTCACCGCAAGAAATATGAGGTGAAATAGTAATTTTAAAAGATGTAGTGGTCATATATTATTTGTGGTCATTCATTTATTCATGGTTATAAAGGGTTTTTCAACAGGGACGCCACAAAAGTAGAGCGACAGGGACAGCAAACGACGCCGAATTTCTTGCCGCTCTTTTGACATTTCTCTTCAGTAAGGTTTGCCATTTCATGGTGGAAAGACATACGAGCCAACAACGAGTCTAAATTATTAAAATTTACTACCGAAATTCGGAGTCAGTGGCCTCAACGTTTCAGTTATTGGAAACCAAGTTTGGAACCGTGTTATCTCACGAAATGGTCCACTCGCTTGGCCGCCTCGATCGTGCGATTTGACGCCGTTAGACTATTTCCTGTGGGGCTACGTCAAGTCTATGGTGTATGCCAAAAAGCCAGTATTGCAGCAGTATTGGCCGATTTATGTTTGAAAACCGTCGAAAATTGGGTTCAGCGTCTGGACTTCTGCAAGCGTGCCCGTGGTGGCCATGCAAAAGAAATCGAGTTCCATACATAACGGCATCGAACGTACTTTCACAGGAATAAAGAATTTCGTTGATATCCAAAACCGTTTTAGTTTTATTTAAAAAAACTTTTGTAGCGCTCTTATTGAAAAACCCTTTACTTACTTACCCTTTATTCATAAAACATTTTCCCATCCATGTTTGTAACACAGGGCTTGTGTCAGATAAAATAACAAAAAGTAAAAATATATTATATTCAGCTGTCTTAACTGATAAACATTAGATAGCTTTTTTTTAATTAACGTGCTGGAGCCTATGACTTATGTAGTGTTCACTTAATGTTTAACCATTAGCATAGAACGAAATATTGTTGGAATAAGCCCATTAGTGGAATGAGTAATATTTATAATTTAAATAATCATGTGATTTAAAATATGTTGCGTTTTTTTTTTTTTTTTTTTTTAAATTCTGGCTTGTCAAGGCGATTTATAAGGGGGGCACTTCGACCTAAAAAGATCTTTTGTACCGTATGGGCCAGAAAAATGTAAACTAGTAGAATTTCCACTTTCCGTGTAAGGCGGACAATTTTACCAGTAGAAGAATTTTTTATGTCCTCGGGGCTCATTTGTTCCCTGAAAAGATCTTCTTTCTAATTCCATTAAGGGCTGGACATTCACATAAAATGTGTTCAGCTAGACAGAGTCGGCACTCAGAAGAGTCTGCTATTATCATTTTGTGTAGATGATATCTTAAACCATGGTGACCAGTAAGGTAACCTACTAAGTTTTTGATATGATGCCTGCTTAGGTTTAGACATTTGCTGGCATTGTGATTTAAGGGCCGAATTGCTCGTTTGGCCAGTCTTAGACCTGGGATGCTTTCCTAAAGATAGATACATTTTCTATGTTCCCAGCTTTTTATTGCTGCCGTTGCTGCTGATCTAGGAGTGCAGCAGAAAGGTTCGGGACCTATGAAAGGTGTTTCTGAACCTTTTCTGGCCAGTTCGTCGACCTTTTTTTTACCTTCTACCCCGACATGACCCGGAACCCACCATAATTTGGTCTTGTTTCTTATTCCGAGTGTTTGTAGGGTATTGAAACAGTACATGACTGATTTGGAGTCAATGATATGCGAGCTAAGGGCGTTTATAGCTGCTTGATTATCCGTGAATATATGTATGGTTACACCTTTTATACCAGAACAATTAATGTGGCTGGCGCATTCTTGAATGGCGTGGAGCTCTGCTTGAAATACGCTGGGACTTTTCCCATGGGTATCGTGAAGCGTTTGTGTGGTCCGTATATTCCCGCTCCTACCCCCGTTTCAATTTTAGAACCATCCGTATACCACTTTATGCCGTTGTGGCTGTTTGGTGGATTATTACTAACCCATGCTTCTCTCTTGGGGATCTCCGTGAAGAACCGTTTGTTGAAGCATAGTGTTTTTTGAATGCGGTGTGACCGCGCAGTTCATATTACGTTCTGGCAGTTCATCGAGAAGGGTCTTTAGTTCCGGATGATCGTTAAGACTTATCTCGTTTGATATTTTTGATTTTTGATATTTATTGATTTCAAACGCTGTACATCAAGATAGATTAACTGTATTAGACTTATTGCACTGCGGATCGCCACTTTTTGAATGTATATGTGGAGAGGTGTAATTCCTGTTATTGCCTCTATGGCAGCTGTTGGACAGGTTCGCATGGCTCCGGAGATACCAAGGCACTCAAGCCGTTGTACCTTTTTGAGCTTCTCTATTGCAACCTTTTGTGTGGATTTTGTGTACCATACTATGGAGGCGTATGTTTTAATGGGTCTTATCATCACTGTGTAGATCCAGTGGACGATCTTTGGAGATATTCCCCAGGTTCTGCCCTATGTGCGACGACAGGCCCATAAAGCTCTATTAACTTTAGTGATTAATGTGATAGTTCCAGTTAAGTCTCTTGTCTAGGATTACTCCAAGATACTTGACTTCGTCGGAATACTCTACGACCGTGTCGTTTATTGTGATTAGGCCTAGGTCTAATTTCCTCCTTTTAGTGAAAGGAACGATGACGGCTTTACTGGGATTTATGGAAAGATTTTCCTTGATGCACCAGGTTATGGCTGTCCTTAGAGCATTTTTCATTTTTGATGTAACTCCAATTGAGTCTTTGCCCCTGACTCATCTTGTGTAGCAGGCCATCGATGAGCAATGACCACAAAAGGGCTAAAAGTACTCCCCCTTGTGGGCAGCCCCTTACGGCTGTTACTGATACTGAGGTCATTCCTGACGAGTCAGTTATTTTGCGACTTTCCAGCATCGCTTTGATCCATTTAATAGTTGGTTTGTCTATGTTTCTATGGTACAAAGCATTTGATATGGATTCATATCCTTACTTACTTACTTAGGGTGGCGGTACAGTCCGGGGTGGACCTGGGCCTCAACCAACAAGCGTCTCCAGCCAGCACGATCTTTGGCCAGGTGTCTCCAGTTTCGCACGCTAAGTTGGTTAAGGTGCCCTTCTACTTGCGTGCGCCACCTGAGTCGCGGTCTTCCTCTACTTCGCCGTCCCTCGGGTGTGGATTCGAAGATCTTCCGGGCCGGAGTATTCACGTCCATTCGCTCTACATGACCCAGCCACCTCAGTCGTTGGACCTTCACTCTTCTGGCTAAGTCGAAGTCGCTGTACAGCCCGTACAGTTCGTCGTTGAATCTCCTCCTCCATTCACCGTCTATGCAGACGGGACCAAAAATTACCCGAAGAATTTTCCTCTCAAAACGACCAAATGTGACCTCATCCGCTTTTGCTAGAGTCCATGCCTCTGCACCATAGAGAAGGACTGGGATTATTAGGTTCTTATAAAGGGTCACCTTAGTTGTTCGAGAGAGGGCTTTGCTACTCAATTGCTTTCTTAGCCCAAAGAAACAGCGATTGGCAAGAGTTATTCTTCGTTTAATCTCAGCGCTGGTGTCATTGCCTGAGTTCATTGCGGAGCCTAGGTAGACAAAGTCCTGAACCACCTCAAAGTTATATCTGTCTATAGTGACATTCTGTCCGAGACGTCGGTGTTGGGTGTCCTTTCTTGATACAGCATATACTTTGTCTTGCCCTCATTGATCGCCAAACCCATCTTCGCCGCCTCCGTCTCAATACTCACGAACGCGCCAGTGACATCCCGCTGTGTTCTGCCGATTATGTCGATGTCGTCGGCGTAGGCGAGTAGATGGACGGACTTTTGAAAGATTGTGCCTCTGGTGTTAGCATTTGAGTTTTGCACTATTCTTTCAAGAACGATGTTGAAGAAGTCACATGACAGCGCATCGCCTTGTCTAAATGCTTTTTTTACATCGAAGGTCTCGGTGAGTTCCTTACCGACCTTGATGGAGCAGCGTGCATTCTCCATCGTCATCCTGCACAAACGGACGAGTTTGGCAGGGATGTCAAAACTAGACATTGCTCTGTATAGCTCGTTTCTATAAATGCTGTCATAGGCGGCCTTAAAATCGATGAAAAGGTGGTGGGTATCGATTTGGATTTCATGGGTTTTCTCCAAGAGCAGCCATAGTGTGAATATTTGGTCCATGGTAGACTTTCCTGGCCTGAAGCCACACTGATAGGGACCAATCAGGTTGTTGACGAAAGGCTTCAGGCGTTCACACAGCACGGCAGATAAGATCTTGTAGGCGATGTTAAGAAGACTAATACCTCTGTAGTTGGCGCAGTTCAGAGGGTCTCCTTTCTTGAGAATTGGGCAAACAATGCTGAGGTTCCACTCATCGGGCATACTTTTCTCTGACCATATTTTACAGATGAGTTGGTGCATGCTCCTAACTAAGTCATCGCCTGCCGCCTTGAATAGCTCGGCATTGAGGCCATCCGCTCCAGCGGCTTTGTTAGACTTAAGCTTAGATATGGCTATCTTCACTTCGTCCAGGTCGGGTGGACGGAATTGGTGGTCTCCATCGTCCAGGTTGAATGGTGCATTCTGCCTGACAGCGGGATTTAGTTCGTCGTCGCCGTTTAACAGTCTGCAGAAGTTGTTCTTCGATATCCTCAGCATCGACTGCGATTGTACTATGATGTTCCCTTGTTCGTCCTTGCAGGCTTCGGTTCGGGATCTGTAGCCTTGGCAGGTTCTTTTTACCCTTTGGTAAAACTTCCGAACCTCATTCCTGCTGTAACATCTCTCTATTTCCTCGATCGCGCGCTTCTCGTGCTGTTTCTTTTTCCTCCTGAGAAGCCGGTGTTCGTCTCTTCTTTTCTGCTCGTAGAGTTCACGAGCAGCCCTTGTCCTATTCTGCGGCGCCGCTTTGTATGCCTCTTGTTTCGCTGCATGTGCTTTTTTTTTTTATAATAAGCACGCACTAAAGGGATTTGTTGGGACCCTTATAATGTATTAGCTACACAGCGCGGGCGTTAAGGAAATTAGGGTGAGACGAAAATCAGAGATGCCGATGCACGTTGGTTTTGAATGTTTGTAGGTTACAATGTGTAGGAAAAATGGAGCGGGGAAGAGCATTCCACATTCGTGTTGTACGGCTGAGGAAAGATTCTTTGAACTTCACTGTACGTTCGAACACAGGCTTGAGGGTGAACTGATGAGCATTCCTTGCATGACGGGTATTGCGGTTGAAATGTTCAAGGGGAGGAATGCAACTGGCTATTTCGTTTGAGCACTTATGGTGGAAATAACGATAAAACAACGAAAGGCAGGAGACATTACGACGATGACTAAGAGAGTCAATCGATCTCGCGATGTCTCAGTCGTCAATGAGTTTTATCGCGCGTTGTTGGATCCTGTCAAGTAGCTCCAAATAAGTTATTGGTGCACCGGACCAGATATGAGCGTTGTACTCGAGTTTCGGACGAATAAACGCCTTATAAATTGTAGCCAGATCAGAAGCGGTGAAATATTTCTTACAACGCTTAAGGAAGCCTAGATATTTCGCGGCGTTCTTGGCGACATCGAATATGTGGTCATTCCAACGAAGGTTGTCATTAACACACATACCGAGAATGGAAAGTCTTTCGGTTTCAGCGATGTAAGTGCCATTCATAGATAATGGCAGTGTGTGTGGGTTTTGCTTTAATGACAGGAGACAGCATTGAGTTTTGGAAGCATTAAATTCCACTCTATTGGTTTTAAACCACTGAGTTATGCTGTTAAGATCGGAATTTAATGAGCTTAACATACGTTGCCGTTCCAGTTCCACACCCGAAGATGAAGGGCGTGACCCAAGAAACGAATATGAGAAGCTGAGGGTACTCTCATCAGCAAAGGAATGGATTGGATTAGAAGTAACAGACAGGAGTTCATTTATGAAAATGAGAAAGAGAGTCGGGGACAGAACAGAGCCTTGGGGGACACCAGCATTTATTTGGTGAGTTGCAGACTTGAAGCCGTCCAAAACAACTTGAATTAGACCGTTCAATTCAATAGGTAATTTCTAATCCATTGAAGAAGAGTATCATCATTCCAATTGCACGCATTTTCGACAAGAGAGCTTGATGCCAAACTCTGTCAAATGCCTTTGAAATATCAAGCGCAACAATCTTACTTTCACCACGCTGATGAAGAGATTGGTTCCACTTTTCGGTTAGATATGTCATCAGGTGGACCTGTTGCTGTGAAAACCATATTACCGGTCATTGAGAAGTTTTCGCGATTCAAGATATTTCATTAGCTGACGGTTTATCAGCGCTTCCATGACCTTAGAAAGAAGGGACGTAAGTGCAATTGGTCGGTAGGAGGAGGGAGGAGAAGATTCGCCTTTTTTTGGTACAGGCTGGACAAATGCTGTTTTCCATCTTCCCGGGAAGAGTCCTGAAGAATAGGACAGATGGAAAAGCTTACGCAATGGTTTTGCCAGCGAAGAAGAACACCTATTCAGAACGATAGGGGAAATACCATCTGGACCAGCGGATTTGTGAACGTCAAGATCTTGAAGTACTCTAGCCACTGTACGAGTGCGAAAGTGGATTGGTCCCATAGAGAATGCTACGCGCTCGAGTACCGGGGGAAACAAAGCACAATCTGGGAGCGTTGAGCTGACTGCAAAGTGAGCAGCAAGCAGATTGGCCTTATCTGTAGAGCTGACAGCTGGAACGTCGTTGTAAATGAGTGTTGGGATAGATGACGAGGCCGAATTCTTGATGTTTTTAACAAATGACCAAAAGTTTTTACTACCAGTGGGACTTTGTAGTATTTTTTGCCTCAACTTTTGGTCATAGGAGAATTTGACACGATTAATGTGGGCATTGCAGTCATTTCTGGCTCGTTTAAACGTCTTTCCTCAGATGGGTTGGCTTTGAATATAACCTGATAGCCTCTTTGCAGCTCGAGTCACACAACGCGTTAACCTTGGGTTTGATACTTTTAATCCTGTTAGGGATAAAAGACTTCATACCCAGGTGAATTAAGTTTGTGATCATATCAGCAGCAGCATCCACGTCGCTGTCGAGGAAGCACAGCGACCAGTTAAAACTCTTATATAAACCGTTTAGTTTTTCCCAATTGGCTTTCTCGTATTGTCATACGGTTCTTTTAGGAGTTTGTTCTTTAACTATGTGGTTGGAGTACGAGAAATTTGCTGATATGATACAATGGTCTGACGAACCTAGAGGCTTGCCGCCACTCTTCGTCAAACCAGGGGTTTCGTTGTGGTGGCCGAGTGAAACCAAGCACATCAGAGGCAGCGTCTCTGATGGCTTTTTGGCAATGTTTCCTCTGGTCTTCGATACTTGAAGCTTGCTGCGTGGAACCTCTTGAGAGATTGAGAGAGACTCGATCGGAGAAGGATCTGGTGACCTCTTGCGATTTTAGCCGTCCGACGTCAAACTTCTTCACAGTATTTACTTGTCTTGGCGCTGTTCGGGATATTCGCAGGCGTACCTTGGCTAAAACAAGGTAGATAGTCGTCCGAGTCAATATTTGCCCCTCGGAACGTTAGGACATCCATAATACTGGAGTAGTGCCTTGTGTCGATCGCAATGTGGTCAATCTGGTTGACGGTTGACTGATCGGGAGATCTTCACGTGCCTTATGAGTATCGAGATGCGGGAACCGCGTACTCGCTATGACAACATTTCGCCCCGCCGCGAAGTCGATCAGCCTAAATCCGTTATCGGAGGTGGTGTCGTGTAGGCTGTACCTTCCGACAGTACTACCAAAGGTGCCCTCTCTTCCTATCTTTGCATTAAAATCACCTAGGACAATTTTAATGTCGTAGTTAGGGCACTGCTCATATGTCTGGTCCAAGAGCTCGTAGAACCTCTCTATGGTGTCGTCGTCTTTCTCCTTCGTGGGGGCATGCGCGCATATTAGGCTTATGTTGGCAAATTTAGCCTTGATACGGATTGTCGTGAGGCGTTCGTTCAAACAGCTGAAACTTAAGACTTCTGCCTAAATCTGCCGCCAACGACGAATCCACATCCAAATAAGCGCTGTTTTTGTTGCCGATAGCAGTCGCCATAATAAATATCGCAGTTTTTCATCCTCTTTTTGCCCGGCCCATCCCATCGCACTTCTTGGATGGCTGTAAGGTCTGCTTTATAGCAGTTCAGGGCCTCCGCTAGCTGTTCGGCTGCACGCGGTCTGTTAAGGGACCTAACATTCCACGTACAGATCCGGAATTCGTTGTCCTTTTTTCGTTTGCCAGGTTCGTCAACAGTAAAATCATCCGTATCCGAGGCTTGTTGTTGCTTCGTAACTATATATGTTTTACGCAGTCAGGCAGTTACCCCGGCGTACAACCCCTGGAGGGCCAGGCCCATTGTTGGACCCCTTGGACTAAATTGGCCGGATTCCTCCGGTGTCAGTAAACCACTTCGGGGATGTGAGAGCTGCCGTTGGACCATTAAGGGTCCATCCGCCACCATCTATGTTTCAGGACCCTGACTATTCCTGAAATAGTCCTCACTGACCTCAGCTCCAAATATGTTGAAGTAGCTCAAGTAAGGTAGCTGTCATCTTGACTATTGACGACACCGTTGATTCAGTCTAATGAATTCATCCGCTGCACGTCGTCCTCTTTCTGAGGAGTTCATGTAAGACTTCTGAGACTCGTTCAGTCAGTCTTTCCAACAGAGCATTATAGTGTTGCTATTTTCTTCGCGTTCAACACTCGCGCTTATAAGTTCAGCAAGTCGCGCCCGGATGGGCAGACCAGTACCCGGTGGTTACCACTAGGAGGTAAAATAAGCACAATTGATGCGTATGAAAAGTTACAACAGCTGTGCACCGCCAGGTTGATGCCAATCAGCGCCTACCCGATTCGCACACACCCAACCACCAAGTGGTTGACGTTATGACCACTGGATTCATATCCAGTGTTGTCAAAAGCACTCTCTATGCCCAGAAAGGCACAAAGTGCGATCTCTTTGCAACGGTAGGCGTTTTTTATCTCTGTAGTTAGTCTTGAGCGCCTTCCGTGGATTTGCCCGTTTGGTACGCATATTGGTGAGGGTGCAGAGGCATGCTTTTTGATATGCATTCTCTAATGTGGACGTCAATAATCCTTTCCATTGTTTTCAGAAAAAACGATGTCAAGCTTATCGGACGATATGATTTAGGTAATTCGCTCGGCTTGTTTCCCGGTTTAGGTATAAATACTACGTTTACCTCCCGCCAGGTAACTGGTATATACCCCCAGTTGAAGCTGAACCTAAATAAGGCAATCATGGATGGTAATAAAAATTCTATTCAATTTTGAATGAGGGCTGGAAAAATGCCGTCTCTTCCTGATACCTTGAATGGTTTAAATGAGTTAATTGCCCATTTAACCTTATCCGGAGTAAAAAGTGTAGTCGTTCCGCAGCTCTCTTCGAGATAGGGCGGCTAGTTAGTGTTCAGCGGAAAAAAAAGGAAAGTGTATCCAATATAAGCGATTTAGTCAAACGATTTTTAAGTTCGAAGTTGGCTTAGTAAGCAAGGTGTCCCGCTCTACAGATAAATAAGTTGTTCAGGAGGAAAGATCACAATGATATTCCTTGTGTTCGAATCTCCCAGACAACAGAGAACAGACAGACAGTACTGACTGCTGGAATAAGTCCAGAAAGTGTCGCTTCAAACGACGATTTTTTCGTGGTCGAGGACCCACAGGAGAAAGTGGATTTGCTGGGCGCTTGTTTCGAGGCCGTGTATACGGTGAACAATCCTGTTCGCCGTAACCACGACATTGAGAATAGGGCTCTGGTGAGCCATTTCTATCTGCGCACCGAACTTGAGAATTGGCGATCTGAGAATAACGGTTTCACCGTGTTCACTGATGAAAACCATGCTAATGCAGTTGTCGCCAATGGCCGAGATGCATCGCACTTGTTCGTGTCGAAGAATGATCTTCTGTGCATCTTCGAGTCACTAAAGAATAAGAAGTCGGCGGGGATGGATGGTGTCCCAAACGTCGTATTGAGACACCTGCCTTTGGAGGCTGTAGATATTTTCACCACGCTGTTTAATAATGCGCTGAATAATGCACATTATCCGGCGCATTGGAAGGTAGCTGTGGTACACCCTATCCCGAAAAAATTTAAAGATAGGACGAACCCTGCCAATCTCCGGTCAATTAGCTTACTTCCGAATATTAGCAAGGTCTTTGAAAAGGTTGTCAATAGAGCCCTGTTAAAGTGGGTCGAGGACAATAACATAATCCCGGACAACCAGTTTGGTTTCAGGGCGAGGCATGACACTATTCATGCCGCGTCGAAACTGGTTTCCGACATTCAGTGGAATAAATGCAAGAGCCAATGCACGGGTGCTTGTCTGGTTGATTTTGAGAAGGCTTTCGACACCGTATGGTTAGAGGGACTTTTCTACAAGTTGACCAGGCGGGGGATGCAAAAACCTTTGCTATATGTAATTTATAATATGCTTATGGGAAAGAAGTTCGTTGTCAAATGTGGCAACGTGACTTCGAGCAGAGTCTTTGAAATTAAAAACGGTTTACAGCAGGGGGCGGTCAATTCTCCGATCCTGTTTAACATTTACACGAGTGATCTGGTAGGTTCACTCAGACATGCTATAGCGTATGCCGATGATTTGGTGGCATACAGATCAGGTCCTAAAATCGAGGTCATTAATATCCTTTTGCAGCGTGACTTCGATCAAATTAAGCGATATTGCGACGACTGGAAGTTGAAAATCAACTTTCAGAAGACGGAAACAATCTTGTTCAGAACTCCATTGGCTGGGGCCTCTAGGGATACCAGAAAAAACTGGAAAAAATTGGCCATTATTGGACAAAATGGGCAGCCATTGGCGGTGAGAAGCGTAGTTAGATATCTAGGTATCTGGCTTGACCAGTATCTATATTTCGATAGACATATAGTTGCTTGTCTTGCTGGGGCCAAGAAGGCTTATGCTTTGACAAGGAGACTGTTTCATAGCAGTCAACTTGACTCCAAAGTGAAGGTCATTTGCTACGTGGCCCTTATAAGGCCAATTATCGCTTATGGTTGTCCATTGTGGTTCAATATAGCGCCCAGCTGTATGGAAAAGATTCGGGTTTTGGAGAGACAATGTCTTAGGACTTGTCTCCGGTTGTTCCGAACGCCTGAATCCAATTATATTAAATACTATCCCAACAAGGTCCTATACGATGGGGCTCAGTTGAATAGGATTGACAATTTCCTCATTAAGGTGACTCGAAGGCACGTTGCAAGGGCGATGGCCAGCGGCAATAGTCTGATCTTTGGGGCTTACTACCCCAATGAAATGTACATAGAGAGTACGCTCCGGTCTGGCTTTATCCCGCCAGAGGCATTTATCCATATTGATGCAAAAGGGCTGGTACAGACGAGGGATGGTATCCCGGTATTATACCACCGCTACCGCAGCGCGAGAGATAAGCGGCTCATCCACGGCGAGGGCATCGCCAATGCTCATGAGCTCCTCCGTTTTAGTACCGCAATATCGGAAAGGGATCAATTCGACACGGAAAAGCAATTCGCCGAATTTTGGTGGCTTGTTGAGGGGGGAGGGGTCAACATGCCCTCCCAGGACGGTGCGTTACTCTAGGTAACATCCTTTTAGCTTATAAGTTAGATTAAGTTAGCTAGGGCGTTTTTGGGAGAGGCTGGGCTCGCCAACGTGTGGTGGTGCTTCCGGGAGTTGACTGACGCTGTAAGGCCTCAGTCGGCTCACGGCGGCGCGTGTGCACGTTGACGACTGCCAGGCGCTCCGAAAGCAATTGGGATTTTGACCACTTGTTGCGCAAGGCAACGAGTGTTCAGAATCCTAATTATAGTTAGAATATGTTAGGTAGTTTAAGTAAGTAGAATAGGTAGTTTGTAATTTGTTTTATATAAAAATATAAAATTTAAATAATGATGCCGAGTTTTATTTAATTTTCTCGAGGAACACATATGTAAGATTAGTTCGTAAAATAGTTTTTAGGCCGAAAGGCAATAATTATAAGATATAGTTAAGTTTAGGGCGTCCGCATAAGGATCAATAATCTAGAATAAGTATCCTGTTAATTTTAAGTTAGATTTAATCATTTTTGTCTAGTATGTAAGTTGATATAAGCTAATAATTAATAAAAATGAATTTAAAAGTCAAAAAAAAAAAAAAGGTGTCCCGCTCTGACGCCGGAGGCTCGGGTTCGATTCTCGGTCAGTTTTCAATTTTTAAATTTTTTTTCGGGAAAATAGTGATAGAGACACAAAAATAAACAAAAACAAAAGTGCCGCAACGTATCAGGCGATGGACCCCGGAAAATCGGTGGTCTCGCTTACGGGTGTGGGTGTGCCGTTGCGACGTGTTGTGCGAACACGTGAGCCGGCAAAAAAATCAGCAGCAACAATAGCAGTAATAAAAACAGCGGCAGCTTGTATGCCAAGGGCAGCTTTAAATGCCATTAAAGTGACACCAAGTTCAACAGCGGGTTCCGCGTTGCCCAGGCGGGGGTCTACGCAGGCAACACCAGCTACAACAACATCAACAACAGCAACAACAACAACGCCAACAATAAAAGCTCTCGCTATAACGCCAGCAGTAACTGTAAGCGAGGAGTACAGGACAGTGGAAAAACGGCGGCGGAAGTTAAATCCGAAGCCGAACCTTTCAGCCAAAAGAAGGTTAGACTTGGCAGGCCATAGTGTGGCATCATCGGTGGTTGCATCCGATGATGACGGAGCACACTCCAGCTCTTATGAGTATGATGGAGGAGAGGGCCGGTACGTCGGAGAGGGAAACTCCTTCAAGGACTTACCGGTCGATGACGAGGAAGTCGTCCAAATGGACGAAGAAAAAGAGGATGATGAGGAGGCGCAGCTGGACAAGCTCATAAAAGAGCTGCTGGAGAAGCGCGACCAGTTGCGCAGTAAGAAGCTGCAGCAACAGCAACAACAAGCTGTGCTCAAGCAGCAAGTGCAACAACAACTGGAGGTGAAGCAACAACAACGGCAACATCAACAACAACAACACCAACAACATCAACAACAACAACACCAACAACAACAACAACAACAACAACAACAACAACAACAACAATCTAAACAGTCGCGGAAGGACAAAATACCACCCATTAACGTGAGTAATTTCGACATTGTAGATAGCATTAGGATTTGTAAATTAATAACAAAAAATTTCCATGTGAAAAGGCTTTCTGCTAACAATCACATAATTATATGTGAAAAAATAGAGGAGTACGAGAGGGTGCGCGCCGCTTTGGGAGAGGTGAAAACCGAGAACTTCACGTACACCCCAAGGCAGCAAAAGTTAAAAACCGTGGTACTGAAGGGAATCGATCCCTCAATTAAAACGGAGGAGCTTGAAAGAGAGCTAAAGAATTTTGAAAGCGACGACCTCCATTTCGTGGGGGTCAAGCCGTTTTCCTCCGCTGTGGCAAGGGGTGGTAACCGTCACTTACCATTCTTCCTAGTCCAGCTTACTCCCGACAGCAAAATCGACAGGCTGCGAAATATCCGCTTCCTGTACTACCATGCTGTAAGGTGGGAGAAAATAAAGAGGTCAGATCGCATACTTCAATGTATGCGCTGCCAAAGGTTCGGGCACGCCGCAGCTAACTGCAACATGCAGTTTAGATGCGTGAAGTGCGATAAGGACCACATACATGGTGAATGCTCTCTAGGTAAGGAGAGAGTCGAAGACCGGAGTGTACTCTCCTGTGTGCTCTGCAGGAACTCTGGACATCCCGCCAACTTCAGGGGTTGTCCAAAGTACCAAGAATTGAAAAAGAGAGTCCAGGCCCGCAAACAGCAGTCTGAAGATGATAGGCGTCAGAGGAGTCGCTCGTTCGCAAATTTTGTGGCACCCAACGTGTCCTTTGCCCAAATGGCAGCTGGACCGGGTCAAGCCCACATGACATCAAACCAACCAAAGGTAGCCCAAAAGGCACCAGAGGTGGATCTGGACTTAAAATCGATCCTTCTGTCTCTGCACGGAAAGATCGATAAGTTCCAGAAACAATTAAATGAACAAGCGGCCCGAATTGACTTTATCTATTCGGAGCTGTTTGTGGGGTCTGGTGTGCCATAAATCTAATGGCTACGCTGGATGAGGGAAACTTAAAGATCCTTGCTGTGAATGTTAATTCACTAGTCAGGATCGAGAAAAGAACGTCACTTGCCAACTTGTTGAAAACCGAAAACCCGGATGTGCTTTTGGTTAGCGAAACTAAGCTAAATCAGAAGCACAAATTGGGATACAAAAACTATCATGTAATAAGAAGAGACCGGCCTAACTCCACTCAAGGAGGTGGGGTTGGAATCTTAATTCGAAAAGGCCTGCGCCATAGGGTTATATATAGCGGGGATGTACGTAGGTTCCAGTTGTTGGAGGCATGCATCATATGCATTCCTCTCCATAGCCGGAGGAGAATGTATGTGGTGTCGCTTTACGCACCTGCAGCACCTCCACCAAACCAATTTATGACAGAGCTCGAGACACTTTTTCGTGGTCTGCAGCTGAACTCGGAGGAGAATTATTACTTCTTGGCCGGAGATATTAATGCCAAACATGCGGCATGGGGAAATGTTACTGCAAATCCCAGGGGCAACCAGTTTCACGACTGGTGGCGCCTCAATATGATTGAGTACAACCTCGAGTTGTACGCGACGGATATCCCTTCTTTCCCAAGAAGCGGTGCTTTCCTGGACTTGGCCTTAACGGACGCAAGACTTCAACTGACGAACATAGATCAAAACACGCGGAACTGTTTGCGTGCGTTTGAGTACGATAGTGATCACTACGGACTCGCCGCCGCAATACGGATCCCGAACGAGCAAACGCTGCTGGAGGAGTACGAAGCAGTGTGTTCATTCGATTATCGGAGGGCACAATGGTCGCGCTTCTCCAGATTTTTAAAGCGAGATATACGTTCGAGTGGGATCGACCCACCGACAAACAGTAACATGACAAATGATGACATTGATCGGCATTTATTGCAAATGAACGACGCCATCAAACGAACTATGGAACGAACTATTCCTCGAGTAGGGCGTTCCGACGACGACCAGACAGAAAAGTACAGAAACCCTACAATCGACGCACTATACCGACAGAAAAGTAGACTGCTCTCGAGGCTTAAACGGCTGTACAGGCAATTTACTGATCGCAACGACCCGGAGGTAAGGATGCTGAATTCAGAGATCCGAATCCTGAAACAGCTGATAAAAGAAAATTACAAAAAATCTGTAAGTCTGTATTGGGGCAATAAAATTCGGGCTATTAAAACCTATAGTCCGAATATGTTCCCACAGATAAATAAGTTGTTCAGGAGGAAAGATCACAATGATATTCCTTGTGTTCGAATCTCCCAGACAGCAGAGAACAGACAGACGGTACTGACTGCTGGAATAAGTCCAGAAAGTGTCGCTTCAAACGACGATTTTTTCGTGGTCGAGGACCCACAGGAGAAGGTGGATTTGCTGGGCGCTTGTTTCGAGGCCGTGTATACGGTGAACAATCCTGTTCGCCGTAACCACGACATTGAGAATAGGGCTCTGGTGAGCCACTTCGATCTGCGCACCGAACTTGAGAATTGGCGATCTGAGAATAACGGATTCACCGTGTTCACTGATGAAAACCATGCTAATGCAGTTGTCGCCAATGGCCGAGATGCATCGCACTTGTTCGTGTCGAAGGATGATCTTCTGTGCATCTTCGAGTCACTAAAGAATAAAAAGTCGGCGGGGATGGATGGTTTCCCAAACGTCGTATTGAGACACCTGCCTCTGGAGGCTGTAGATATTTTCACCACGCTGTTTAACAATGCGCTGAATAATGCACATTATCCGGCGCATTGGAAGGTAGCTGTGGTACACCCTATCCCGAAAAAATGTAAAGATAGGACGAACCCTGCCAATCTCCGGTCAATTAGCTTGCTTCCGAATATTAGCAAGGTCTTTGAAAAGGTTGTCAATAGAGCCCTGTTAAAGTGGGTCGAGGACAATAACATAATTCCGGACAACCAGTTTGGTTTCAGGGCGAGGCATGACACTATTCATGCCGCGTCGAAACTGGTTTCCGACATTCAGTGGAATAAATGCAAGAACCAATGCACGGGTGCTTGTCTGGTACATTTTGAGAAGGCTTTCGACACCGTATGGTTAGAGGGACTTTTCTACAAGTTGACCAGGCGGGGGATGCACAAACCTTTGCTATATGTAATTTATAATATGCTTATGGGAAAGAAGTTCGTTGTCAAATGTGGCAACGTGACTTCGAGCAGAGTCTTTGAAATTAAAAACGGTTTACAGCAGGGGGCGGTCAATTCTCCGATCCTGTTTAACATTTACACGAGTGATCTGGTGGGTTCACTCAGCCATGCTATAGCGTATGCCGACGATTTGGTGGCATACAGATCAGGTCCTAAAATCGAGGTCATTAATATCCTTTTGCAGCGTGACTTCGATCAAATTAAGCGATATTGCGACGACTGGAAGTTGAAAATCAACTTTCAGAAGACGGAAACAATCTTGTTCAGAACTCCATTGGCTGGGGCCTCTAAGGATACCAGAAAAAAGTGGAAAAAATTGGCCATTATTGGACAAAATGGGCAGCCATTGGCGGTGAGAAGCGCAGTTAGATATCTAGGTATCTGGCTTGACCAGTATCTGTATTTCGATAGACATATAGTTGCTTGTCTTGCTGGGGCCAAGAAGGCTTATGCTCTAACAAGGAGACTGTTTCATAGCAGTCAACTTGACTCCAGAGTGAAGGTCATTTGCTACGTGGCCCTTATAAGGCCGATCATCGCTTATGGTTGTCCATTATGGTTTAATATAGCGCCTAGCTATATGGAAAAAATTCGGGTTTTGGAGAGACAATGTCTTAGGACCTGTCTCCGGTTGTTCCGAACGCCTGAATCCAACTATATAAAATACTATCCCAACAAGGTCCTATACGATGGGGCTCAGTTGAATAGGATTGACAATTTCCTCATTAAGGTCACTCGAAGGCACGTTGCAAGGGCGATGGCCAGCGACAATAGTCTGATATTTGGGGCTTACTACCCCAATGAAATGTACATAGAGAGTACGCTCCGGTCTGGCTTTATCCCGCCAAAGGCATTTATCCATATTGATTCAAAAGGGCTGGTACAGACGAGGGATGGTATCCCGGTCTTATACCATCGCTACCGCAGCGCGAGAGATAAGCGGCTCCTCCATGACGGGGACGTCGCCAATGCTCATGAGCTCCTCCGTTTTAGTACCGCAATATCGGAGAGGGATAGATTCGACACGGAAAAGCAATTCGCCGAATTTTGGTGGCTTGTTGAGGGGGGAGGGGTCAACATGCCCTCCCAGGACGGTGCGTTACTCTAGGTAACATCCTCTTAGCTTATAAGTTAGATTAAGTCAGCTAGGGCGTTTTTGGGAGAGGCCGGGCTCGCCAACGTGTGGTGGTGCTTCCGGGAGTTGACTGACGCTGTAAGGCTTCAGTCGGCTCACGGCGGCGCGTGTGCACGTTGACGACTGCCAGGCGCTCGGAAAGCAATTGGGATTTTGACCACTTATTGCGCCAGGCAACGAGTGCTCAGAATCCTAATTATAGTTAGAATACGTTAAGTAGTTTAAGTAAGTAGAATAGGTAGTTTGTAATTTGTTTTATATAAAATCTCAATAATGATACCGAGTTTTAGTAAATTTTCTCGAGGAATATATATGTAAGATTAGTTCGTAAAATAGTTCGTAGGCCGAAAGGCAATAATTCTAAGATATAGTTAAGTTTAGAGCGTTCGCATAAGGACCAATAAATAAGAATAAGTATCCTGTTAATTTTAAGTTAGGTTTAATCATTTTTGTCTAGTATGTAAGTAGATATTTATCAATGAATAAAAAAATGAATTTCAAAGTCAAAAGTCAAAAGGAGTAAAAAGTGTTCCGGATAAACTATTAATTCTGCTTTAATAAGTCCTTTCGCGGTCTAATATACAAACGTAGATTTATATAAACTTTACTGGGAAATGTTAAATAAATGGTTCGCTTGGGCGAACTGTTGGATACCCTATTCTTATTCCCATCCCTCATAAGTGGGCGTGACAAAAGTCTAAGTGTGGTTGAATTGTTAAGAATGCTCTACATATTTTTTTATATATTATTTAAAGGATTTTATCGAAAAAAACGAATCTTTTGTTAAAAAAACTCAAACTTCGGTTGTTCAATAAAATTGTTTTATTTAATTGTGGGCGTGTCAGTGGCCGGATTTTGAAAATTTTATCTCTCGAGCAGTTTTAGGAGTCATAGATCATATATAAAAAATGTCAGCTTTCTAGCTCAAAATTCGATTTTTTGGAAAAATTTGTTTTTTTGATTTTGTGAATTTTGAAATTCGTAAACCTGATTATTTCGGGACCCTAGAGAGTATATGGTTAAAATCTCAGCTCTCTAGGTCCAGTTTAAAGGCCTAATTTTTGCCGACAGACGGACGGACGGACATGGCTAGATCGACATAACTATCGATGCTGATCATAAATATAGTAACTTTTAGGGGTCTACGTGCAATATTAAGGTATGTTACAAACTATGCGTCAAAATTAATATATCCTTAGAATAGGGTATAAAAATAAAGTACAAAACTAAGTCGTGCAAAATTTTCTAGCTTTTAAAAAAAATTGATTTCGAATCACATTTTTTCATTACCCATTTGCTACACTCGTAAAATTATGAAAAGAGTATCGTTTCTAATAACAATAAGGTAGATTATCACAAGTAGATATTACTTTCTTTTTTTAAGCTAGCCCACTGTAGAATGTAGGTAGCACATATTTTGATTTAATTTAAGCTATTTCCAAGTGATCTATAAGGTAAACTGTCATCGCACTCCTTGGGCAAAAAAAAAATAATTCCCCAACCATTTGCTTATCTGAAGTTTAAGGGAAATTCAATTTTAAGCCGAATTCGAACGGCAAATTTGAGAAGCTTCTCATGACAATAATTGATACTCTGCGGTGTTTGTCAGACGTTCACAATAGGTGGGACCGTAGAAAAAACTTGAAGGTGTTAATCGGCACCGGCGGGATTTAAACGAAGTAATGAAAAAAAAACCCCACATACGAAGTTAAGACAAAATCCATTTACCCGTTGTGGCAGGAGCCTCAATCACAGACAAATAGACGGGCAGAGGCGACGCGACGGACGGAAAATACTTTTTTGATATCCATATAGTCGTTATATCACACCTTATTTGATTTAAAAATTGCATCACTATTGCAATCTATGTCTCTTTAGTATACATGAGTATACGGGAAAGTATGAAATCTTCCTTTTTACATTATAATTGAATTCAAGATGACAATACGAGAAAAAATGCAATAAAATTGACATTATGACCACGCTCATAATTGATGAAATCTAGGGAATGTGCATTCACCATGTTTTTTTTTTTTTATAATTTGCTTACGCTAAAGGGATTTTTTTTTCTGTTACAGTACCCTTATAATGCTAAGAACACAGTGTAAGCTACTTGGTATTAGAAAGAATAGAGAGATAGGAAAGAAGTGTTTGGGTGCAGTTGTAGGGTTTTTCTCCACGGGTGGTGTCTAAGTTACTTAGGGAGATTACGATTTCATGTATTCGGTATAAAGTAATGGACTTGGCCGGGATTCGAACGCACGACCTTCCATTCCGTAAGCGAATACACTACTACTGCACCATTGTCACCCGCAGACTGTGTACTGCAGACGCAAATGTGCAAATCAATTACATCGCTCTTTTTTTCACAGCGCTATGGAGACCACGGAGAAGATTAAGGTAAGTTAGTAGATTCAGATTATTTATATTATTCGTAAAATAAATATTGCGTATGTTAGGTTTGTAATAATTTAGAAAGAACTAAAATGTTTGCTTCAAAAGCTTAATGCCTAAGGCATAGCTTCTTCAGATGTTTGTGTGTTCAAAATTATATTTTTTTGCACTACCTACCGAAAGTGACCGTTTAGTGTCGGTTTTGATCAACGAAATTGAAAACCTTCACAATACTTTGGAAATAGCCTTAAGCATTCTTGGTTTGGGTGCAAATACCGAATACCTCGATCAGCAGTCCGGCACATCTTTGACTTTGACATTTTAATTTATTTTGATTTAATTAATGACAATACATTCACTTTACTTTTTTGGTTTTTCTCTAAATTTATAAAAACTAACTTCACGCCACAAAAAAACCTTAAAATTGAAAGTTGTGCTTATACAGTTTTTTGTGTTTTCTTATATTTGGTTATATAACGGCTCTCATGGTTTGAAGTTTAATTCGCCATGGGCCAATTGTGGTTCCTAGTATTTCTATGGCATGAATGTCATAGCCCTGACTAATCTAAGCTATAGGTGGTGGCGATGGTGTAAAGAGTAGTTTGTTGGCTGGCAATATAAAATTTAAATAATGATGTCGAGTTTTTTAAAAAAAATACATGTTAAACTAGCTCGTAAAATAGTTTTTAGGCCGCAAGGCAATAATTATAAGGTTATAGTTAGGTTTAACCGACGACCAAACCACGCCGTGTTAATCAGTTCTCGTCATATCACCGCAATTAAACTACGTTGGGCGCGGTTAGTACGTAGATGGAGGACCGTTTGAGAACAACCGCGTGTCGTTGGCCAGTCCTATCTACAGAGTTGAGGTAGATAATACATACGTGGCATCGCAATGGACCTAAATTGGTCTAAGTGTGTCGGCTTCTACCGACAGCTACCTAAACCAAACCTAACCTAACCTATAGTTAAGTTTAGAACGTTTGCATAAGGACAATTAATTAAGAAGATGTATCCTGTTAATTTTAAGTTAGATTTAATGATTTGTGTTAAGTATACGTACATAAGTTGATATCTAATAGAATAAATAAAAAAAAGAAAAAAAATCTAACCTCTATAACGGCTCTATATTGTTTTTTCGAAGTTTGAGGCATTTTTGCCAAGATATAGGCTCCTAAAATTTTTTTTTTTGGAAACTGGATATACAAGGTGGCGCAAAAGTCATCATCCTATCGGAAGAAGCTATAATTTTTGCAAATGGCGGCAAATGTAAATTCTACTTTGACATTTGTGAAGTTAACTATACAGAAAAAACTTAAGACACCAATTAACATAATCCAAAAGCAGAACCAAAGTTTTTCATTCATAAAAAAAATTACAGCGAAAGAACATCGGGTGACAACTTTTGCGCCACCTGACAACTTTTGCGCCACCTTGTATATCTTATTAACCTTAAGAAAAAAAACATTATACATATATAAATTTTTTTTTTTTTTGGGTAATCCAAAAATGTACTCAATTTCCCTTGATTTTAAAAAAAGTGACACTTAGCTACACGCTGCGATTAATTTTTCCTGAAAGCAACAGTATTTAAGATAATAATTTGATCAGAATTAGATCCGACCGGATCCGACCCCGGAAATTTTGTTCCAATTTGAATTGCAACATAAAAAACATGCTTTTAGCGACGATACAGATGGATAGGTTATAAAAAAACAAAAAACAGTGACCAGACTGAAATCTACTGTCCTTACTCAAAAATTATTATTAAACTACCATTTATGTATTGGCTTATTTTGAAGACGAACATTGGTTTACTAATTACATTTTAGTTTACTTTTTATACCTAAATATAAGCCTTACCTAAGCGAAGGAATCCTTCAAATCGAAAAGATTAATTAGCAATAGGCAACTATTAAGTAATAGGGCTAATGGAATACGGTGTGATAAACACAACATTGCTTTTGACTATGACCCCCCAATCATTTATTCAGCAGCAGTAGAAAATGCTCAATGGGTATACTATACATCTTCAAAGTTTTGAAATGGAAAGGATAACCGTCTCTTGTTCTTCGCGTAAAGTATGCCTGTGCTCCGATTCTCCATCGACACGAACCACTTTTATCTTTATAAGCGGTAACCAGTAATTCTCCCAACACTTTCTTTAAAATATGCGGTTATATGATTCGGCCAAATGTCTTATGACTTAGTTGTACATGAGCGAACCCGGACGGGTACAGCTTGTTACTCGTATATTAAAGGGTCTCCCATTAGGTATTTTACCATGTAATGTGTCAATTAAACAAACAGTTTCAAAAGAATTTGAGAACTTTATTTTTTTTAATCATTAATGCCATTTATTTCACAATCCTGTGTGAAAGAAAATGTCACAAAAATCAGCACCACAGCTTTGCCGGCAGACCTCAAGGCGCTTGTCTACATTTTGGAGGATTAGGCGGACCGAAAAATAACGTTGTGTACGATGCGCATTTTTTTTAACGCCTATTTTCATAACAGGCTTGCGTAACCTTTACGCGTTAATCGACTGTATTGTATACGTGTTCATGGATCAACCTGTAATGAACTCACGATGAGAAATGTCGCAAGAGAAATCAAAAGGCATTTGAAGCTTCGACGTATTTCATAATCGCAATAGGGAAATCCCTAATGGGACACTCTATATAATAGGTTGCTCCAGGAAGTTATCATTCCTTCGGTTGGATTGGGTGCGAGAGCCAGAGAAGCCATCTTTACTACAAAAATAATATCTATAATTGTGCATTGCTTATACATAAATGAAAAAGGATTCAAATGAATGCAAAATACTTCAAATGAATGCAAATGAATGTATCTTCACACTCTTGAATTCAAAGACTTGAAGTCCGGTTAGACTATTTCAATGATTGAATTGATTGCTCAGAAAATGACTTATATTAACGGTATTTATACACGTTATTCACCCTCCAAAAATGCAGTCAATAATGACAAGAAAGACGGACTGCCAATAATAATAGGCTCTATGAAGACGAATTACCGATTTTTTTTCGAAAGTGGCTTATGTAACTTTAGTCTCGAAATGCTTCCCGTGTAAAGTTGAATTCAAAAAGATGTGTGACTTGTTATTTCTGATATTATTTTGTTGGTTCACACAACGAATACCATAGCCTGGTGGTTAGAAGGAACTGATCGAGTTTAAAGCTTTATTGACTTTTTGACTTTATTTTTAGCAAACATTTACAAAGGTTGCAATAAAGTATCTATAATGACGTAAACGTAATCAGAATAATTACTTGTAACTATTCCAAAGAATTTCAAAAATAAATTAGACGCATCTCTTGAAATTTTCTTCATTTTGTGAGTGGTTATGTATAACTTTAAAACCTCTTTCAACTAAACCTTTTTCCAAGAACTTGTGTTATCGTAATCAATGTTCAAAATGTTCATGTTCATACGCCTCGAGCACAGCTCTTCAATTGAATGGGTACTATGTCTGTGACGGTGTTCTTTATATTAATGGATAACAAGTCTATCTATTTGAATTCTCGGTTCGAATCGAACGTCCGATGAATAACTAGGTTGCATTGAATATTCTGATTCGAAATCAATACGAAATGCACTCTGACTACGAAAATAAGATTGTATCACAAGAGATGGTCTGCACTCCAGCCTGATTATCCATGGATAAACCAAAGTCAATCACAATAATTTTGCTAAAACCAATGGTGGTGTTTTCTTTTTCCTTTTTTTAAAACTTATTGATTGATGATTGAGAGTAGATGGAATGTTCACCCGGAAAGTAAATGAAAACGAAATCATTTGATACTGTTGAATAGAACTCTAAGGAAGCTGAATGCTATAGTAGGTACCTTCGATTCGGTAGCTCTATGTGAATTTTGATGAATGCTGCGCTAAGGAGCGATGTTATATCCAAAATTTAAAGTTTCCATCCTGCTATGTAATGGTGTTTGAAGAACAGCCATGCACACTGCCAAGTATATTGCGGATGGATTTGTACAAAGATGACCTGGCAGTTCGTTGGCGCCTTTTGGATTGAGAGAGTTGTCTTAGACATGTTGGTATATCTGCTTCATCCATCTTACGACTTAAGTTTTTCTTGTTTTTTATTTGATCAGTGTCTTACAAAAACTTGAATTTAGTTTTATTACTTTCTTTGACCAATAAGCAAAAATATTGTTTTCAAACTGTTTTTTTTTTTGGTTTTTGCATTGCAAAGATAACTCCTTCAATATTTTATGACTTACCGTTACCTTACTACAATACTTCAATACCCAAATATCAGAAATCTATTTCAGGACAGAAATTCAAATGTTTGAAAAAGTAAAGTAAACGTAAGCTTTGTTCCCTCTTAAAGAGGCGTTCCCAACACAGAGGACTCTCGGGCCACTGAACTTATTTTGAAATGTCCGCAGCCCCCAACTGTTTTCTAGTTAAAAGTAATCAAAAAAATTTTTTATTCTTTATTTGATCTGATTATTTGATTTGATGAAGATCTTCAGCTTAATGCGAGTCATTTTAGAGATGCAGACGATTTCGTTGTAAGCATTTTATTAGCAACATGCCCGAAAATCTTGTTTAAGTAAACAATATGTTGTGAACAAAATTATTTTGTTTCGAAGATTGGGATATGCCTTCGCTTTTCTACACCAAAATTCCCCGAAACTGATTCCAGACTCAAACCATTCTTTACAGCCTGATCCTATTGAAATTTGAAAACCTTTTTGATTATCGGGAATTGAATCGCTTTCACAATGGAAGGGCTCCGAATGACTTGGCGAATATGCTTAGACTTTGCTTGACTAACCTGCGCAAAGTAATGTCGGCCTAATTTATTTTTTAATTATTTATTTCTTTGAATACATACACATTAAGATACAATATTTTAAAATTTTGTGAAGCTAGAGCAATTAAGCATTAAAATATGGTACAAAGAGACAAAAGTGGAAGTTCAATTCAATAATAATTATTTGAGCATTGGTGCGACAATTCATTTATTTAAAGTGCTTAAAATAATTCAGCAAATAAAAAAGTTAAGCAAAAAGAAAAGATAAAAAAAGAAAATCTGCAACAGAAAGATAAAAACTATGTTGGTGCAGACAAAGTGTGAATATAAAAAACTAGGCAGAGAGTTCCATAAGCGAACGACATTGACAAGAAATTGATTTTCTGAAGTCACATCAGTAAACCGGGGAGCTTCATTAGTCTCTTGATGCTAAGAACGTTAGTCTATTGTAAAGATATGAAGGGTGGTGGCTCTGTATTGTATTAAATAGTAGCAAAAGGGTTCGGGAATTCCAAAGATTATTAAACGACATACCATTGATACAAACAAATTCACTTAAGCAAGTAAGGATTGGTATAACCAATGTCTTAGCGAGTATTTTACGTATTTTTAGGGGAGTAAAATCAGTGGCCCAATGCACTTGAAGAGCAATGGTGGGGTGGCACTCGTGCGACTAAGTGATTGGCAGGTCGCGCATTCAAGACCCCATCAGGGCCATGATCTTAAAAATTGAATACACACAAGAGTTAAGATCTCCCCAAAGTAATTTAGGAGAAAAAAAAACCCTCCGAAACACCAAACATCTATCCTATCCTCCTTTCCTTTCAAACTTGTTCCACCTAAAAACATTTATATAACCATTTGCTTATGTGCTGCTTGCAGTAACAAACGAAACATGCCGCCCTGTAACAATTACAGAAAAACTACTTTAGCTTACGCGAATTATAAAAAAAGAGCACCGTAAACTCTCCCAACAATTAAATTCACGTGGTCGTACCAGTTTAACTTTCCCTCAAAAATAACTCCCAAGTTTTTTGCAGTGTCCACAAATTCGATAGGAGCATTATTTATAGAGTCGTTAGGGGCAAGTGTGCGCACTTTCGACTTTGAAACATGATTCCAAGCGAAATATAGAAGATATAATACAGGGCTTTATTAAATTATCATATTTGGCTATTTATTTAAAAGAGTAAAACAATATATTTTTTTAATTTACTTACATTTTTAAAGCAAGTCAGATTGCGCACACTTGCCCCTATCTGTAGGTAAGTGTACGCATGATTCGGGGGAAGTGTGCTAATGTCCAGCGTTTTTTTAACTGTTTTCAGAAAAAAATAATAGCATATTTCATAGAGAAACCACAAAATCAAATTTCATATAGTTTTTAATGAAAATAGATTTTTTTAACACATTGAAAATTCTTGAAACGCAGTAAAAAAATGTTAATCATCTTTAAAAAAACGTTAAATACCTAAGTAACACAAGAAACACTCTTAGTATATGAAATAGTAAAATTAGTATTATTTCACAGATCAAACTGTTATTGTAAATGGAAGGAACTCTTAATTATTTTAATGTTATATAAATAAAAGAAAAAATTAGCAAATAACAAAATAAGGAACTTCACGTTTAAAATAAAATATCTGCAGTTCAATTATAAATTATACTATCTATCTACATGTCACAGCAAAAATCGCAGTAGAATACTGCTTCTTTTTTCATAGGAAGTGCAGTTCTCGTGCCACCATATCTCACATTTAATACATTGAATCCATTCTTCCACTGGTGGATCTTCATACTTTCCACCGCACAAAGGACAAAAGCAGTCCATGTTTTTTTCAGGCAGTTTTGAGTCTAAGTGCTTAGCCAAGGAAGAAGCTTTTTCAAAAGCCCGATTAAAAAGACCCACTACTTGGTACTGATTTATCGCTCTCCCAGGATGTTGAGTTGTCCAACGCTCACATTCCTCTGCATATCTTGCATTGAGAGGACTTAAAAAAACCCCTATCTAGTGGCTGAATCTTATATCTACTAGGGTGGTAAAGTCAAAATTGATATTCCACTTTCTCTGCATAGGATAGGTAGCTTCTAAGGAAATATTTGATGAGTGGTTGTCCATGATGAGTAGAGTAGGTTGGTTTTTTTCTGCGTGAACGTGCTCCTTAAAATGTTGCAGCCATTTTGTGAAAAGCCCACTGTTAATGAACCCTGAGTCTGATACCATTCCGATACAACCATTAGATCTACCATCAAGCAAATCATCTTTCATTCTTTTCCTTGGAAAAATGAAAACCGGTGGGATCTAATGTCCTGTGGCATTCATGCTTATACCTCTTTCTGCGGACACAATTTTTCCAACTACTTTTTTTCCACGAGTTGAAATTACTCTTGGAGTTTTTTCTTGGCCCAGTACTCATTCCTGTTTCGTCCATATTATAAATACGAGTTGCGTCGAAATCGAATTTTGCGTAGAGTTCCTTAAGGTTTTTGTAGAATGTATTTACTTGCACCTTATTGAACCCTATTGGCCTGGCAAGACTTGTTGCAACGGATTGTCGCAAGTAAATTGTTTTATCTCGCTTAAGAAAGTCTTCAACCACATCACGTCCAGCCATTTGCAAATCCTTGTTGAAACGATTTCGGATGTCGTTTATCGTGGCGTATTGGAAAACTAACTTCCGTATTGCTGCAATTGTCATTCCATAATAAAAATTGTCCATTTTCTCGCAATACTCTACTATTTCTCTTTCTTGATCAGGAGAAAATGTCGTTTTGAAGTGACCAAGAGAACTGGCAGCAGTGTTTAGCTTGAGGCGTTTTCTAAGCGCACATTCGCATATTCCAACTTCCTCCGCGGCCCTACGCTGGCTTAAACCCAAACTGATAAGATGTTTAGCCGTATCAATTTGGCTTTGTGTCACAATCTTTTTTGCAAGATTTTTCCTTCCATATGTTCAAGGCATCTGTTAAAAAAAAGCAGCCAAGTGCGAGTCGGAATCGACCATGAAGGGTTCCGAGCGAATTATAATTATTATTTACTTAGGCACCTATTACAGATTTATTATTAGAAAATAATGGTTCACGGTTAACGCATAAGGTTTATGTTTATTATATTAAATGTTTTTTTTTTATATTTGAGTTGATTGAATGAAAAGGTAAATTGCGGTTTACGATTTATGACGTATTAAAAAAAAATACTTACTAGATCTCGTTCAAACCAATTTTCGGTGGAAGTTTGCATGGTAATGTACATCATATATTTTTTTTAGTTTTATCATTCCTTTATTTTAGAAGCCAGAGAGGGGGGGGGGGGGGGGGGCACATTTTACCACTTTGGAAGTGTCTCTCGCGCAAACTATTCAGTTTAGAAAAAAATGATATTAGAAACCTCAATATCATTTTTGAAGACTTATCCATAGATATCCCACACGTATGGGTTTGATAAAAACATTTTTCTGAGTTTCAGTTCTAAGTATGGGGAACCCCCAACAACCAACATTTATTGTTTTTTTCTATTTTTATATGAAAATCTTAATGCGGTTCACAGAATACATACACTTACCAAGTTTCAACAGTATAGCTCTTATAGTTTCGGAAAAAAGTGGCTGTGACATTCCCGGACAGACAGACAGACAGACAGACAGACATGACGAATCTATAAGGGTTCCGTTTTTTGCCGTTTGGCTACGGAAACCTAAAAAGAATAATAAAAACATCATGGGAACATTATCTATATATATTATATATATTCACATTTGTTTGTAGGGGTAAGTGTACGCACACTTGCCCCAAAAGTTTTGCGTACACTTACCGCCACTGCACTTTTTCAATATTTTTTTTTTTATTTTAAACAAATTAACACCAAATCCAGTAAAATTGTCACTCAAATATAATGTATATATAATATATTCAATAAATTAGCACTCAATGCGTTATAATTCAATCACTAAATACTAATACGATTTTAAAATTGAGCAGTATTTTAGTTCAACAAAACTTTTTAGGGTTCCGTAGCCAAATGGCAAAAAACGGAACCCTTATAGATTCGTCATGTCTGTCTGTCTGTCTGTCCGGAAATGTCCAGCCACTTTTTTCCGAAACTATAATAGCTATACTGTTGAAACTTGGTAAATAGATGTATTCTGTGAACCGCATTAAGTTTTTCATAAAAATATAAAAAAACAATAAATTTTGGGGGTTCCCCATAGTTAGAACTGAAACTCAAAATTTTTTTTTCATCAAACCCATACGTGTGGGGTATCTATGGATATCTAGGTTTCTAATATCATTTTTTTCTAAAGTGAATAGTTCGCGCGAGAGACACTTCCAAAGTGGTAAAATATGTGTCCCCCCACCCCCCCCCCCCCCCTCTCTAACTTCTAAAACAAGGGAATGATAAAACTAAAGAAACAATTTATGATGTGCATTACCATGCAAACTTCCACCGAAAATTGGTTTGATCGAGATCTAGTAAGTAGTTTTTTTTAATACGTCATAAATCGTAAACCGCAATTTACCTTTTATTCAATCAACTCAAATATAAAAAAAAAACATTTAATTTCATAAACATAAACCTTATGCGTAAACCGTGAACCATTATTTTCTAATAATAAATCTGTAATAGTTGCCTAAGTAAATAATAATTATAATTCGCGCGGAACCCTTCATGGGCGAGTCGGACTCGCACTTGGCCGCTTTTTTTTGTTTGGCTTCCCTACACAAAACAAACAAAACTGAAACGCAACAACAGCTGAACCTAAGCAAAGGAGAGATACCTACTGAATTGTGCATTTACAGATACTTAATATTCATTGTCATTTTCGAGAAATTCACTGTGCGTACACTTACCCGCTGCGCACACTTACCCCAAACGATAGATTCGAGGAAAATACCGATTTCTTTGATATACGAGTAGCAATGATTTTGCATTTTTCAGCATTTATTACTAAGCTATTATTGGCTCGTGACCAGTTATTAATATTCTGAATATCGTCATTTAAGGTCTGGGCACAGGGCTCGATGAGACCCGAGGAACAACTTTTATGTAACTGGACATGGTTAGGTTAGGTTTATGTGGCTGTCGCCAGAAGCCGACATACTTAGGCCAATTTAGGTCCATTGTGATACCACGTATGTATTATCTACCTCAACTCTGTAGATGGAACTGGCCAACGACACGCGGTTGTTCTCAAACGGTCCTCATCTATGTACTAACCGCGCCCAACGTCGTTTAATTGCGGTGATCTGACGAGAACCGATTAACTCGACGTGGTATGGTCGTTGGACATCATCGGCATACATATGAAATTAAGATTGATCACTAATATCAGGAATTTCAATAATATATAAGAAGAAAAGAAGGGCCCCAATATGGAGCCCTATGGGACAATTTTTATGTTTTTTCGCCTATGACAACGACATGTTTTCTAGCCGATAAATACGAAAAAATTAGTTTCACTGCTTCAGATGCAAAATCGAACAGATTTGATATAACACAGGTTTTGCCGCATAATACAGAGTGAGTTAATGAGTCGAATGTCTTTGAGAAATCGAGGAGCACCAAAAAAGTAACCAGTTCGCTGTCCACTGCGTTTCTAATATCGTCAACAATGGTTAGGATTGCTGTTGTGCAGCTGCGCTTATGTCGAAAGCCTGATTTGAAGTTGGAAAGCAAGTCTTTTCGGGAAAAACTGAAGTTGAACTGAAGGATCGTATTAAACAATTTTTTTTAAAAAAGTAAAAGCTTCTTTGTCCAGACCTACCACTTTAGATTCATTGATATCACAATTTCAACCACATCAGCAGGCTCAACTCTAGAGAAGCTAAATCCCATTGGCGCTTAATTTAAGTACATGGGAGTTAAACACAATCAATATTGGTAGGCGGGGCTGGTTTTCGCTTTCCAATTCCGATAGAACGCAACTTTTCTAGAGTTTTCTCCCGCTGCGTGATGTGGCGATCCGGTTTGAGAAGACTCCAGCCTTTTTTATGCTGATAACAGTAATAACCTGGTTACGAAGCAAGCGATACTGGCAACGATCCTCTTCAATTTTATATTGCTTCCACCGATTATAGACTTGATTCCTTTCATTTAGAAGCCGGAGAAAGTCATTTGTGAACTAAGACTGTAATGCGATTCATGCTTTAAAATGAGCAATACTGTAATTTTGAATGCTCAATGTAATAACTTCTATTTAGTTATGCAAACATTGTTCCATCGTTGCAAAACATTTGAAGTTTTCTTTTTCAACATTTTTGACCCATAATTGAATTTCGCAAACGAATGAACGCTATTTGTCTTCAAAAATAAAAATATTTGCCAATCATTTTGTACTGCCAGATCCTTGTAATGTAAACAGCACTGTGATCGCTCCGAAGTGTTTTTCAATTTTATATTTAACTAGCTGTACCCACCCGGCGTTGCCCGTGCTCAAGAATCTAAATACTCGGTGTTCTCTGCGCTTAACAAAAAGAAATACTTGTCTTTTTTTGATGAGAAACAAAATTGCAAGTCAAACTTGGTGGACCGATTTTGACCAAACTTCACAGAAACATATTCAAGTCAATACCAAAGCTTGCCTGATTTGAGCTCAATCGGTTCCGTGATTAAAGGGACTGCACATTTTTCTGCGCTTTGCTTAGCCCGATTACGCTACTTCGTTGTTCCGCTAGGGGTAGGTGCTAGTTGCCTGGCAGGCGCCTATGTCACCTGACTTTTTTGAATCGAACAACAACACAAAAGAAAGAAACTTCGATTTTTATTTTCTTTCAATCAATTTGTTATGCGCACGGTTTAACAACATGCAGCAATTCTAATTTAATGTCAACAACGAAATCGACCAACATATACAAAACTGGGAATATAGCGCCACCTATAAGAATGCAACTTAATTATAAATATGTATCTCGAATTTTACAATATTAGCTCCCATTAGTGAACACGATATTTTGTGTGTTTCATACACACGCTGCAACTGATCATTTTGGCGATGCAAAACTATATCTCTCACTTCCAAATTTTCTTCAACCATTACAATGACAACTTCATCGATTGTTGGTGCACTGAAACGTCTCGCATGTTGTCCTACAGGAGTTTGTATTCAACCGTGCATTAGTATTGGAATGCTACTCGCCGCAATTCTACATTCACGACGTTTCTTCTTCTCGTTGGTTTTCATTTATTTGAACGCTATGCTGATGACGATTATGTTGTTGTCTATCTCGGTCTCCAGTTCGGACGACTGCACGTTGTTCTTGCGATATTCTTTCCCGAAGTTCCGACACCCCCTATTTCATCCTGTCAAAGTTTTGTTTTCGAGATAAAAAGTAGCATTCGTCCTTCCTAGGGCCAAACGAAACCGTCAAGCTCAGAATCGTTAAAAACTAACCATTCTGTCTCGAGTTATGCGCATGAAAACTGAAAACGCTCAACAACTGCTGTTGCGTGTCATCATTGTCCACGTCATCTCAATCACCCCTACATTTCAACTTACTCACACATAGGTACTAATGCAAGGATCCTGAAAATACTTGACAAACAAAAATGAAGGATTCAAACACCATCCAACAAATCAAAGTATCGACTTCGTTTCAAAAAGTTACTTTGTGTAACATAATAAACATAAACAAACTTATTAGGTATATTTAATAAAAAAATTCAAAATTGTTGACAATTTGCTTGGCAAATAATTAAAATAATTGGCAACAACAATTGCTTTTAAAATTTGAAATATTTTTTTTTGTATTTGAAGTGTCACTACTCGATTTCTACCCAGTTTATTTTTTTTTCAAAGTGCGAGAAATGCGAATAAATCGATTTTCCGGAATTTTCTTAAACTGCAGCGCCATCTGCCGGACTGATTTGTGAATCTAAACAATCCAGGGCGCCACCCAAACGCATACAAAAAAAAATCATTAAAATCGGTCCAGCCGTTTAGGAGGAGTCACTGTCATTTTTTTTTTTTTTTTAAATTCTGGCTCGCCAGGGCGATTTATAAAAGGGGGGGGGGGGGGTATATTTTAAATCAAATATAAAGACATTAAGAGTACCACGCACCTTAGTTCAAAAGATAATCAAATAGAAACAACAAAATATGGTAAAAGAAATTCATTAACCAAGGAGGAAATAGGCCAAATTCGTGCTTACAAGGTTACTCCTCAAATCTATCCGTTGTATATCTGGTTGTATATCCAGTAAGATTAGAAGAGGACCAACTAATATTCACAGCTATCTTAAGCCACCTGAGAACTATGGGAAAAACAGAAAGGAGGAATAATCAGAGCAACAAGTCAGGATCGACGGGCGAAACTCATAGCTGCATCAAATTCAAGACTTTCCCTAAGTAAAATCAAGGCAGAAACTGTAGTTGAAGCTAGTAAATCAACTGTTTATCGCGTGATAGAGCAGTCCAACCATATTAGCCACAAACAAATTAAAAATAAACCACCCTTGAATGCAGCACGCAAAAGCCAGCGAGTCGATTTTGCAATGAGTCACATCAGTTGGAGTCGAGAGTGGCATACTGTTGTCTTTTCAGATGAAAAAAGTTTAATTTGGATCGACCTGATAGATATAATTATTATTTACATGATTTGAGGAAGGATGAAATAACCTTGGATAAAAGAAACAGCAAGGGAGGTGGAGTAATGGTAGGCTTTTACGGAACTGCAATCCTTGATTTTCAAAGCTCATGAATGACCGCAATCACCAACAAATCTATAATTTAAAGAGCTTTCCTCATTTTTCCGAATTGTTTGGTGGACAACGATGGATTTTCCAACAGGACAATGCACCGATACATACCGCAAGAATAACCAAAACTTGGATTCAGAGTCAAAGTGTAGACCTACTGGAATGGCCGCCATATTCAACGGACCTGAACATCATGGAAAACGTGTGGATCCCCACAGGTCTACGAAGGAGGAAAGCAATAGGTACTCCAACCCGGAAGAAATAATTGAAGCCATAAAACAAGCCTGGTCCGAAATTTCACTAAATTACTTGGAAGAACTGTGTATAAGTCTCTTCATAGCAGGCTTCTTGAAGTGATATAGCGATCGGGAGGAAGTACACATTATTAAAAACTATCGTTATAATCCTAACAAAACCCTAATTAATTTATTCCAAAAAACCTTTTACCTTTTAAGCAGGTATATTTAGTTACTGTTCGTTATCAGGTAGAACGAAAAAAAGGACTTATTTTATGACCTTATTGGGAAAAGCATCCTAAAACTCCTAATCCCAAATTTTTTTCTACAACATCAACATAATATAACCTTCTTTCATATTGCATTTGGTTTTCCCATATTATTGAAGGATTTCAAAAATTAAGTTACTCTAAATTAAGAAACTACCTGTTCGCAAACACATAGAAAGGAGTGTACAATGCGAAAGTATGCATTTCTAGAAATACCAACAATCTTTAAATCAATCTCTTAGTCGTTTTAACAGCATTTTTAATTTTAAATAAAAAATTCCGAATATTCTGATGCATTTAAAATTATCAGGACGTTATTCATTCACCCAAACAGAAATTGTATATGCATTTTTTTCTTAAATCAAAAGCACACCCTAATGCAAGACAAATATAAACAGCTGTTTGCAGCTTTTCTGCTGCTCTGGAACAATTGCTGGATAATTTAACCTTGCAAAATAAAAGTTCTCACCTAAATAACACTCATTAATAATTTGGACTTAGTGCCAACTAGAACATACACCAACAGCTGCAGATGATTTCGCAACTCTTGTCGCCAGCCACCCTTCTACATATACCTTTTGCAATAGCTGTGTTGTTTATCCAAAATGTGCAAATGAGCGCACTTTGTTCATCTGTTCATCTTAATTCAGTGGCGGTATTCAACAATGTTCCACACATGCATACATTGTACATTGTGAATATACACCATAAGTTGCTGACACATTTCATGCATTTAACCAATTCACTACGTGTTTGCGTTTTGGCTGTGAGATAACGTGGTACCATGCTAAAGTAGGCCATAGAATTTATTTTCAAAGTTTTTCCTAATAATTCTTGGTTGGGGGATTCTGGAGCTTTTATGCCGCACACAAGCCTACAGTTGGATATTTTTACAATGGATGGAAACTAAATAATAACTTGTGTGGTCGAAAAAGGCAAGTGCACGGATATTCGAGTATGTATGTGCATAATGTTGTGTAAGTGCTCCATACACAGTTTACCAAACAGCGAAAAAGAAAAGAAACTAACCAACCGCTATGCTTAACAATGACAAAAATGCTTTATTTTAAGGAGAAGTGAGATTAAAGAGCAATGTCGAACTAATACGTTAATAATTAAGAAAATAACTTAAGTTTAATTATCTTTAAAATGATGATGTTCATTAAATATGTTAGATGAAAAAATCTATCCGTATGCAACGGCTTAATAAAGATGTCACTAATTTGATAACTAGTATGGATGTATTCCAAATCAAACAAACCTTCAGCATATTTTTTGCGAATTAAATAAAAACGGGGGGGGGGGGGAGTGGGGATAAAAGACCACGAGGCAAATAGGATCCAAATAATTTGCGTCTTTGTTTCTATCGCCATCTTATTATTAATATCAAGAACTTATTTAAAACCGCGTTTGCCAACACATTCATTAGTTTCATGGACAGAGTGAAATTATTTTTAGTAAAAATTAAAATAAATATTAGGCATATAGGGCTTAAAACCTAGCTTCTCCAACCACTTTCCTGTGCGAATTGGAAAGGACCAATTCTATGGCGAATGCGAACGGCAAATTTGAGAAGCTTCTCATGTCAATTGATACTCTTGGATGTTTGCCAGACGTTCGCAAGAGGTGGGGCAGTGGAACAAAACTCTAGATGTTATTTGGCTAGATCTAGATCTAGATGATGGGGCAAAACGGTTGTTCTGGTTCGGCTTTTTTCATTAAGTTTTAATTTAATATTTCTGTTCTTTGAAGATGGTTCGAAAATGTTCGAACAACTTTAGGAGCCACCACAACGGCCACCGAGGATCTACGAAAGCAATCGAATGTGTTATCTGAAAGCAAGCAAGATGTTTAAGATTCCAAAAACTACCATTATTTGAAGACTAAAACAAACGGAAAGCCTATAGTCCGCTTGGGTGAACTGTTGGATAACCTATTCCTATTCATATCTTAGGTCTCGTTTAAGCAAAATAAAACCATCTCCGCAGGCCTTTAAAGAGATTGACAAAATAACTGGCAGGAAATACTTTGAAACCGATGTTGCCACCGATACCCTGATTCACAATGACCAAGAACTGACTAACATCTCAGAAAAGCTTTCTTCATTCCAAGCCATTTTTGCCAATGCTTACGCCGAAGTAACTCCAGACTTTAACCCAAATTTGACTCAGGAAGTTAACCAAACTGTGAACAATTTTAAAGATCAGCAATGCCATGACTGCCTCCTAACATTTTCTGAAGCAAACAGGGTTCTCACTCAGGGCGCACCTTTCACAACACCAAGTAAGTTAAACGAGTCTCGTCTTGGTCTTAACAACAAGAAATCGCAGGGACCAGATAAAATCTCAAATTTTATCCTTCGGAAATGTCCTTATTCATTGGATATAACGCTTGCTTGTGTCTTTAATCACTGTGTTAATAATGGCTACTTCCCAGTAATATGGAAAAAGTCGTTTTTAATTCCCATTGCAAAGAAAAAAGGAACCCGCAATATTAAAGACTTTCGTCCTATTTCAATGTTATCTAATGTAGGTAAATTGTTTGAGAGAGTGCTATCCGAAACCATGGATAATTTCTGCGAGGACTTCAACTTAATACCGATCAACCAATTCGGGTTTAAGAAAGGCCATTCAACTGAACATGCTTCATTACTTTTAGGTAACAAAATTATTCAAAATTTGAGAGCTAAGAAATGTACCGTAGTACTGGATATTGACTTAAAAGCTGCATTCGATTCGATTTGGCACAAAGGACTCATTTTTAAGCTTATCTCACTTAATTTTCCAACGTCATTCATTCGTATGATGATTAGTTTTCTGGAAGACAGAAATGCATGGTTGGTCATCGGTTCAGATAACTCAAACGAATTCCCAGTTCTCTCTGGTGTTCCCCAAGGATCGATTCTAGGACCGAAGTTGTTTAACGTATTCCTACAAGACTTTCCCTTAGGCGATACGACGAATGAGCCGGGAGCAATATTCTTCGCTGATGACACTTCGACCCTAGCAAGTGACAAACGACCACATACTGCTCTAAACAAAATTAGAAACTCGATTCCTACGTTGTTATCGTACTATAAATCCTGGGGCCTAAGCATTTTTTAATACTCAGAAATGTGGGCTTACATGTTTTAGGAATTCCTATGGAAAAGGCCATAGGTTAGCGGTTAAGGAAAGCAAAACACTGTCCTTACACATTCAAGGGAATCCCGTGCCACTCAAAAACGAGACAAAATACTTAGGTGTCTGGTTTCATAATCGGCTTCGTTTCAACGTTCATGCTAGGAAGGCCTTAAACAGAGCAAAGGGTGCTGCCTCTGTCCTAAAACCCATGCTCTCATCAAGCTATGTGAGCATGAAAACAAAACTGTTGATCTATAAGACACTTATAAGACCAGTTTTAACTTACAATTTTAGCACTTGGTTTGCCATTTCTCCCACAGTGGCAAAATAGCTAGAAATGTTTGAGAGATACGTCTTAAGATGCTGCAGTGGACTGTTTAGAAGACCTGATCAAAAATGGTACCCAAATCGGATGCTTTATAATACAACTAACATTACACCCCTAATGACCTACATGATTGCAGAAAAGACTGCAAGGTTTTGCGTCTCACGATAATCCGCTCATTAAAGCGCTTTGGGATGAAAATATAAATGATAGCGTCTACGATAATTACTATCTATCACCCTTCAATCTATTGCACAATCGCTCTAGCTCTGTTTTAGAGTTAAACTCGAATAGTTCATTGACATTGCCTTTTTACGAGAAAGCTTCACTGCCTAATCTAAGAGGATAATAAATTAAACGTCACAGTAACCTTATTAATACTCTCATCGCATGTTTCATAGAACTTAGTTTAAAGCTTAGTCAAGAAAATAATAAACAACGTTTAGCGCCTAAGATTACTCGTACCATGTGCCTTATTCTTGTATACGTATTGCTATATAAAAAACGTAGTTGCATGCAAAAGTCCAAAGTGGCTCTGTTAAAAAAAAATTTAATGTTTTTATTGTTTTCTCTACCTTTACTCTAGTCATTAGTCTTTAGTCGGCCTACAAGAGCCAAAAAAGTGCATATATGCCGGGAGCAAGTATATATACAACAAATATTTGTCTAAAATTTTAAGTAAAATGTATTTCATGAAGCTGTTAGTTAATAATAGTTAGAGTTACACTAGATTATTCCTTTCTAGCTAGCCTGATATAATTTTAAGTCGGCTACTTTTAAAACTTAAGTCTAAAAAAATGTACTTTGTACTTTGGCCTCAATAAAAATGAATTGAATTGAATTGAATATTCATATACGTGATTAAGTAGGCGTGAAATGTGAGTATCTTCGTATTTGTTAGACAACATTTAAAGGATTTTATCGAAAAAACAAAGTTTTTTTTGTAAAAAAAAATTGCCCCTTAAAAGTGGGCATGGCAGAAAACTTTAAATAAAGGAATTATAAAACTCGTTAAACATGAGCATTAACATTCCAAATTTCCAAATTTCCAAATTTCAGCTTCCTAGCTCAAACTTCGGCTTTTCGATAAAACTGTTTGTTTAGTGGAGTGTCAGTGAGCGGCTTTTTAAAAAAACCTAATACACGATCATTATGTGTAACTAAATACATATGTACAATCAATTCTCTAGGTAACATCCTCTTAGTTTATAAGTTAGACTTAGTAAGCTAGGGCATTTGTGGTGGAGCTTCCGGGAGAGGATTGATTCTGTAAGGCTTCAGTCAGCTGACGGCAGCGCGTGTGCACGTTGACGACTGCCAGGCGCTCGGAAAGCAATTGGGACTTTGACCACTTGTTGCGGAAGGCAACGAGTGCTCAGAAAATTCCAGTGTCCACTATTCAACCTGGCTTTGAGTTCTGCCGCCCTTTTCTGGGTTCTTTCCGTTGTGCTTCCATATTTTTTAGCCATCAACGTATTACCAGCATCTAAGCCACTATCTGTCTGCTGCGAATTGAAACGCGCTTCTTGTTACCAACTCAACTAGAACTAAGGTTCTCAAGCGTTGATTTAGAAAGTAAAAATTAGAAAATTGTATGCGAATAATAAATTTGAGGCTTGCTTTCATGATATACATATCGCACATGTATTACATGTGTGAAAACGTTTCACACTTTGCTGACCCCGAATAAAAACAGCAGAAAGCCCCAAAATGTAGGGTCAAGTAAATTGTATGCAAATTTAGTTCGACACTGTGCCTGTTCAGAACCGAACATTAACAGCACTGCAGACGACCATTTTGCCAATAATTTGACAACAATACGCAAAGTGACTTATTGTGAGCATGCATCGGGTGCATGCACAACACCTTGGACACTCGGCAAAACACGGGCTACAATTGTGTCTGGCCAATAAATTTAATTTACACAATGGAATCAATGAACAGCATATACCTAGCAAATCGTATCGGTATATCCTTCGGGTGAAACATGCGGCGAAAAATGATTCTAGGTACTCCTGGTTAAGGAAGGACAAGTTGTGCGACAAAATTAAATGATATACATATCCTAGGACAATATTCAGCTTTAAAATTGGATGGTGTATGTAGGTTGATGCAGTTTACCGGAGAATATATTTGAATTATGGCTTGAGCGATGAATTCATTACCAAAGCATCCTGATGGAATCCTGAAAATTGTTTTCGCAGTTCAATTAGCCTTAGTCGTGTTTATGGAGTTTGATTCATCCTTTCCGAATCTTCGGCATCAGTGAATGTGTTTCGATTTGCACATGACTTAGGGGATTGCTTTATTGAATTAGATATCCTTAAGTGCTTGCTGATTTCTCAGTGGCTCACGAGTGCTAATATAGGATATGTTTTTGACCTCAGAACTACTTATTCATAGATTATTAGATTGTGGAACAGGAACTTGGCAAAATATTTGCAAGGACTATCTCTTGGAGAATTTCGTTCTGAGTAGGTACTTCATGAGGATTATGCAAACACATTATAATTTAACACATTTACACCATGCCATAAGCATTACTCAAATTAAGTACACTATGGATTGTTCAATGATCCCAAAAGAAGTGAGAAAATAAGCGACATCGCTCATCAACAGGTGTCGCTCTTGCCTCTTTATCATCGACCACTTGCTCGTAAGCATTGGCGCCCAACGTGAGGAAAATTTAGTTTGACTGCAATTGTAGCTACAAGGAGTTGCTTAGACCAGCGAGCTGATCGTTTTTATATGGAAGAGCTGATTTCTGTAACAGGTTTCTTAAGGTCCTTCGGAGTCAAAAATACGTAATTTTACAGAGGTTCGGCTTTGAATTTTCAATAGACCATGTTAAGTAGAAGAAGTTTTTTCTGGGTCGCTATTAAGTTGTACTATAGAAGTTCCTATTGCTCAGTTTGCAAATAGCTTCTATACGAGTTCAAAAGAATTTGTTAAAAGATCCGTTTAACCGTATTCAATGAACTTTTTTTATACGAATGTATTCACTAATATTACAGAAAACAATGAAAATAAATTGAACAGTGGTCGTGAAATTAGCTAACCAAAGCTGAAGCTTCTTTTAACTTGCCATTTTGTCGGTAAGTGAAGCAATACTTGCACTTACTAAGTGATCGTGTACTGTTTGCGTTTGTTTTAATAGCACACGTCCAGTGAGCTCCAGGTATTTGAAATAGCAGACTAGCTGAAACGCTTCAGGCTCACAGCGGTATCAGTCGGTGTTGGGGGTGCAGATTGCAGTACGAGCTCTTATAATGAAGTGATTTCTTACTGTACATTTTCTTAAAATGCCAAATAACATCGTCGAATTTGTTCATTTGGTGAACAATTATCTGTATTTATATGATAACTATCGGATGTAATGTGTGAGTACGGTGTTGAAGTTAAAATTGTATTCTGGGGTCTAAACAGGTATTAAGGCGCGTAGCTATAGGTATCTATTTTGCCAAAGTAATGGAAGGGCTGACAAGCCGAAATTGAGAAACGCTTAAATTGGTTGCCAAAGCGATTCTTATTTATTAATCAAAAATCTATTATATTTATACTTAATATCTATAGTCATACCTCATGATATCGTAATGTATTGAAACCCAATTCACTTTAATAGTTTACTAATAGATTCTTTGTTCTTACTCAAATTCCAAAAGGCGTGCCTGCACTTAATGTCTGCCAGCACAGAATTGGGCCAGTATATTCCACCATTCTTTATGCTTTAATTTGCTGCTCACTGTAGCGCTACTTGACACCAGCAAAGAAGTGTAGTACGGGGGACGCGATGACACATCCATTCATTGATGGTCAGTGTATTGTTTATGTTTATTCATGCGTTGCAGCGTTGTCATCAATTTATTTTGTCGTACTCTACTTTGGGTTCAAGGTGATGAATTGTGATATAACATTTTTGGCACTCAACTTCCTGAAAAAATCTAATTTTAAAGCGAAAATTACAAAAAAAAAATGTCTTGGGGTTTCCATTACGTACTTTGCAAAGTATAACCGTACATTATAGAGTACCGCTAGGTTTTTTTTTTGTACTATGAAGGTTTCGAGTTGTGAAATATATGTATAACTAGTAATACGAGTACATAGATGCATAAAACAGTTTAGGAATTCCTTCCTTTCTTGTTATCAGTTTCAAATCACAAATAAGCACGCTAGGCCCTGCAAACGCAGAAGTACTAATATAACCGGTGAAACATGTACGGAAAAGAAGTACTTTCTTTCCACTGAAAAAGGATAGGCACTCGGGAAAAAACTCAGTAATTTACCTGCTGCACATAAGAATACGTAAAGCACCCATATCTCTCTAACTTATAGAAAGATCTACTGCCCTTAACCTCAAGTAAGGTACCGACATTCATAAGTAAAAAGCAGTAGGTACTTCAGAAGTACTTTTTTCTATTTGTGAAGCATTAGCTAAGAAGTATTTCTTTTCTCAGTAAATGGAAGTACTAAAGAAGTACCTAGTTATTTTCTACTGGTGCCTTTAAATTATAATAAAACATCAATACACGTTAACATTTTAAATTCAACTCGTTTTTATTTATAGCTTATGGGATTTTAACAAAAACATAAATAAATTCAAAAAATTATAGATCGAAATTCAGTACAATAATGATATAATAATAATATAAAAAACTGAAAAAGAATTCACATACTCGTACCTATTAAATAAAATTGAATACAAAATGTTAATACAAGGTGGCGCAAAAGTCATCATCCAGTGGTGTTCGCCAATCCGACTGAAAACTACATAGGATAGATGTCAAACGTCGTGGATCATTTAAGCATTGGCACACAGAATTGCCTAAGGCACACCCAAGGGCTGAAAACCCTATCGGAAGATGCTATAATTTTTACAAATAGCGGCAAATGTCAATTTTAATTTGACATTTGTGAAGTAAACAGATGACAACTTTTGCGCCACCTTGTACTAATAATAATAATTAACATTTCGATTCTCTTATTTTAGTAGTAGCGATTGTGTGTTTTCCACTGTATTTCCTTAAATAAGTTTCCTGAAATGATTTTTTTTTTGGTAAATAGTTACTTGTTACCTTAGTTTTACCAATTTTCCGGCAAACACAGAGTCTTCTAGACGAAGCTCAACATCTATCATCTGAGCAAGTGTTCTAATAGGAAACGTTGCTTCAATTTCCAGTGTGCATTCATTTTTCTCCTCTCCGGTGAAATCCGAATCCATTTTGTACATTAATTTGTCGATTTAGTAGGTACTAAGTTTTCTCTTAGAATTTTGTTTTCGACAAATTTTTCTGCTTGTTTTTGGCTATATTTCTGCTTATATATAAAACAAAAAATTATAAAAAAAGTTCAAATAGAAATTTGTAATAGTATTCTTTACCTCGTTATAAAGTTTATGTTGTGATTCAATTTTATCCACTTTATCATTTAGTGTTCCTAATGCACTAATTATAAAGTCAAGTTTTTTTGGATTGTATTATTATCCGATAAGACTTCTTGAAAATCGAAGATTTCAGCACAGTTTCCTTTAATTCAAATCAATAAAATCTATGGCAGAATTGTTTGTTCCCAACAACTTTATCCACATAATTTGCGAAGAAAACGACAGATTTAAACATTCTTTGCACATGAGCGTATGGGTCACTAGAGAGCATATATTCCAATTATTTCAGCGTGCTAACTCAAACATTAAACTTTCGATAAAAAGATTTTGTTTTCAAAATTGTAGGCTATAACAGCGGATTTGGAAAACCTTTTCACATGAGAATTTCGGGCCCCTAGAGGGTTTATATTAGAAATCTCAGCTTCCTAACTCAAACTTTTACTATTCGGTAAAATTGTTTATTTCAATGGTGGGCGGATTTTAAAAATCTTTTATACTTATATGAGGGCCGCTAGAGACGTCATATTCCAAATTTCAGTTTTCTAGCCTTCATTTCTATAATTCGATAAATTTGTTTTTAGGGTTCCGTAGCCAAATGGCAAGAAACGGAACCCTTATAGATTCGTCATGTCTGTCTGTCTGTCTGTCCGGGAATGTCACAGCCGCTTTTTTCCGAAACTATAAGAGCTATACTGTTGAAACTTGGTAAGTAGATGTATTCTGCGAACCGTATTAAGATTTTCACACAAAAATAGAAAAAAAAAACAATAAATTCCCCATACTTAGAGCTGAAACTCAAAATTTTTTTTCATGGGGTATTTATAGATAGCTCTTCAAAAATGATATTATGGTTTCTAATATCATTTTTTTCTAAATTGAATAGTTTGCGCGATAGACACTTCCAAAGTGGTAAAATGTGTGACCGCAATTTACCTTTCATTCAATCAACTAAAATATAAAAAAAAAACATTTAATTTCATAGACATAAACCTTATGCATAAACCGTGAACCATTATTTTCTAATAATAAATCTGTAATAAGTAAATAATAATTATAATTCGCGCGGAACCCTTCATGGGCGAGTCCGACTCGCACTTGACCGCTTTTTTTTAAGATTGCGGTCATCACTGGGCGGGTTTTAAAATTTCTTACACTTCATTATTGGTTGTACAAACTATGAGTCAAAATTAATATACCCCTAGAATAGTGCATTAAAGCGAACAACAACCAAAAACAGAAATAAAATAGTTTTTTGTAGAAATTCTTTGCTCATGAAAAATAGGAAAAACATTTTTGCTTAGTATTATGACACATATTTAATTTCCTTTTTTAAATGTCAATTTCATGAAAATTACACAGCCAAGAAAAAGAAAATATAGCGGACATGATTTCTGACTGAAGGGGTAACATAAGCGAAACACAAACTCGTACTCTACTTAAGCAAAGCAATGAGGAACATATTGCGTAATCTTTTAAAAACAAATTGCTGTTATGCTCGTACATAACTTGTTTTCATCCACTTACAAAATTCAACAGCAACAGCAATACGTCCCATTTATCACCAGATGCTGCCCGTAACCAAGAATAGCAAGGTACGCATGAACATATGTAGCGCATGAATATAATGTAGGACCATTGCTAAATAAAGCAGCAGCAAACGAAAAGAGTTTGGACAGAATGCATTTCCCCTATATGGACTTTTTTTGCTCTGTTTGTTTGAACAGTGCACACGTTGAAGCTTTTTTTTTGTTTGGCTTTTAGTTTTGCTATGCGCAGGCTGGGTTAAGATTTCATACGACCCATACGAATGATTAGCTTGACCGGGAGCCCATGTAACAACTGGGGTGAGTGCGATCCAGAACGTCTAAACGATCAACTTCCCAGCGTGATATGAACATGATATTGATTAATACTATTTGCTTACTTTTTTTTTCTTTTATAACAAACTTTAATTTGCTCTTTGATAAAAAATCTGTGAAAATATCTGATATTTTGAAGTGAATGGATTGGCAACAAAACGAAAAAGATTGGATTAATCTTTCTCCAGAAATTCTAAAATCCATATTTTCCAATCTTTATATTGAAACAAAAAAACGACTGGACCGAATTCAGTATAATTTTTTTCAGTTCATATTTAGGTAAATGCGTGTCGATATTATTATTTCTACGCGAAATAGGTGCTATGAACGAAAAAAATTTTCATCAACAGACTTGCGTACATTCATCTCCAAAAAAACATATGAAAAGAATATTCTGACCATCAACTTATAAAATATGTTTTCGTTTTTGGACCAATTAAAATAACATTCCCAATGCTGGGAAGGCTTTTGCCATATCATGTTATATACGGCAGAAAACGTGAATGCAAAATTGTTCACGCACGAGCGTATGTACGTACGCACATATGTATATGTACTTACACACACAAGCACAGACCTTCAGAATAGCGAGACACGAACTAAAAAGGGCTATGCAAGGTGCTTCAGCATATATGCGACGAAGCTGCTATTAACCCCTGCGGAACAGCATACAGGTCGGTTATGACGAAGCTGAATGGCCGTAAAACCACCCAGTAACTTGTAATGTTGAAATCTATGGTAGAACACCTTTTCCCGAAAAGACCAGCTGCAATGTGCAGCATAATAAGAGAGGTTAATCCAGATGATAAACCTGTTATTACTCTGTCTTCTCCTCCATTCGCCCACCCCCCAGATAGGACCAAATACCCGACAACTTTTCTTTGCAAGAACTCAAAATTAGCTCTCCTTCCCTGCCTATCGTCCAGCACTCGGCGTCATAAAGCAGAACTGGCGGTATCAGTGTTATATAGAGCTTACACTTGTTCTTCCGAGTTAGGAGTTTTGAACCCATTTCTTTTGCGAAACCAAAATAGCACCGCTTTCCTTGGGTTATTCTTCGTCGGATCTCCACTAAGGTATCATTTGCGGAGTTGATGTTTACTCTGAGGCAAGTGAACCTACTACCTTAAAGTTGCTGCTATCAACAGTGACGTTTTATCCTAGTCGATGGACAGATGTTTGATTATTTCTCTGTTGAAAGTAAGTACCTACTTCGTTTTGTCATGAGATCGGCCGATGATGCAGGGGCGTAGCGTCGGTTGGGGCCGCCCGGGGCAGACCCAATTTATGCCGCCCCTAGTAATTTTTTCACACGCAAAAAAAAACAAAAAAATAACTTTAGACGCTTGGTCTCAAAAAAAAAACACGACTCGTTCGTTTTGAGGTTGGTCAAAGACTCCCTCTTTGCCTCTTTCTTTATTCTTTCTTTCTTTTACTTATTCTATTATCACATATTATTGCATCAGTGTGGCCACTGTGCTTAATCACTATATTAACTACTACAATTGGGCTTAATTACTACATTAACTACTACAATTCGGCCATTCTGACCACTTAAGATCACCTGATCTTTTACAACTTATTGGACGTTTTATGTTTGGTACCTCGACCTCCGAACCACGGTCTCATATTACTGACTGCCCATACACCTTGATATGGTAACCGTGTTTGTTGAAAATTGTTCACATCTTTGATAACATACCTATCGTTTCGCAATACTTTTGTTATTTGATATGGTCCCTTGAATTTTGGTAACAATTTTTTAGATGTACCAGGATGTGAATCAAAGTTTTTGACTAATACATAATCTCTTGACTCATATTTTGTTGGCTGTTGTCGTTTCTTATCTACATACTTTTTATTATAGGCCTGAGCTTGTTCTTGTGATAAGACTGCTTCTTGTCTTATCTGTTTGTGACTCTTCTGAACTATCTTTTGTTTAACTTCTACTAAGTTGTCTCTAAGTTCGTCTATCATTTTTTCGTTTTGATTTACCCCACAAAGCATTCCGCTTGGACGTTTTTCTATCAATTTTTGTTTAAGTATTTCGAATAACCTTAGTTCTTCTGCGCCAAAATGAAATATTTGTTTTTTCTTGTAAGATCGTAAAGACGTTTAGCTAAAATTAAAAAGTTTTTCATGAACCTACGAAAATGTGAACATAAGCATAAAAAGCTTTGAACTGAATATACATTCTGTGGTAGAGGAAAATGTTTGATTGACTCGAACCCCTCATCGTCTGCTTGTATACCTTCACCAGTAATATCATAACCCCGATTTCTTATTTTTGCTCGAAGAAATCCGCACTTGTCTAACCTTAGCTCTACTTTGTTTAAAACTCTACAGTCTATGCACATCCTAAGGTCTCTAGTTTTTTTCTTTACCAACACTATAGGAGAAACAAACTCAGACTCACTTGTTCTAATGTAGCCTTTTTCTAAACATTCGTCTAACAATTTATTTAATTCTGACTTCTCTGTGTATGACAACCTACGAAGCGGCCCATAAAAAGGTTTAGCAGAATTCAAATTCAATTTCATCTCTGTTTTTACTAATGGTTCTACCGGACGACGAGACACCAAATAACAATTTTTGTAAATGACACGTAAGTATTTTTGTGTTGCATAACGTATATTTTGTAAAATTGTTAAAGTTTCTTCCTCGCAAACGTTAGGATTACAATCGATCATTAGTAAAGATTTTTCAGAACTTTCGTCTTTTACTTTATCACATTTTACATTGTTTTTTGTCATACGACTTTTATTTACTATTAATTCGTTTACGTTTTGGCAATAAACTGACTTGTTAATATTTTCTTTATATTTTCCATAATTTTGTTTAACTTTATACATATCGTTGTTTTCACTGTCGTTGTTATAAATTGAAACTAACTTAAAATTAGCAGCTTTCAAAAAACTTCTTCTCCGAACCACCTTACCCAATGTCCGAAGTGAATGCGACCGATCTTTGAAATTATTCACCACGTATTCCATAAATTTGTCTTCTTCGACGCCCATTCCATTTGACAGCAACACCTTCTCGTTGTAATAATCGTGGAACGTTTCGTTGTATCGCAATTTTCGTGCTTCGAATTTTCGCCTCATTTTTAGTTTGTTTTCTTTGTTGCCAAACATCTCCGTCATCTCACGGAGCAAATCATCAAGATGTTGGTCAGCAAAATTCGGTTTTGAGAATAACCACTGTTGGCCCTTCCCCTTGAACTTGTTGACTAGTAATTTTTGCAGGATTTTTTTTTCGACGTTGTATACTTTTTCTGCGCTTCTGAGTTGTGCTAACCAAATTTCAAAGTTTATTCCACCATCGTAACCGGGCAGCATATCTTTGTAAGCGTTGTATTTTCTCTCTGCTTTGTCATCTGCGTCTTTGTTTCGTTGTTTATCATTGTCGTTCGTTTTTTCCTCTTCAATCGTTTGTGTTTTCTCCAAATCCATCTGTTGTTTTAAGAATTCTTTTTCTCTGGCTAGTAATTTTTTTTCTTTTTTTATTAAATTTAACTCTCTCATTAGGAGTTCATTTTCCTTCATTAACGTTGACTGCACACCACCACTATGACAACTCTCATTCTCCTCCTCATCGTTGTCGTCATTCTCGTTGTTGTCATCGTCATCGTTGTCGTCATTCTCGTTGTTGTCATCGTCATCGTTGTCGTCGCCGCCGTCGTTTTCATTTTCGTTGTTTTCGTCTTCTCTCTCATCTTCGTTGTTTTCATTGTTTTTCTTTTCGTTGTCTGAATTTTTTGCGATGTCGTTGTTTGCGTTGGGTTTTTCTCCATGGTCTTCTGTGGGTATGCCGTTAAGACGCAAAAGTAATTTCAATTTGGTCCCGTTGCTTGGCATTCCTAACCGTTGCAGCCACTCGCGCAGCTGGGTCATTGAAAATCTCTTTGCCTCTTTCTTTATTCTTTCTTTCTTTTACTTATTCTATTATCACATATTATTGCATCAGTGTGGCCACTTAATTACTACATTAACTACTACATAACCATTGTCTACGGTTTCAACCAGTTATACCTTCACATAATGTATGTCGATAAACTTGGTAAAAATTCTCTTCAAAATTTTGTCAAATGTTGTTCGTACTACTTTGTAGCAAGTGAAGCAAAAATGAAGCCGCAAATTTAAAATTTTCAAATATTGGTTACTTTCTGATTTCCCAATCTCTAAGTCTAAGCGGTTAAAAATTACCTACCTCAGAATATCAAATAAACAACGGTAATTCCCATTAAACTATAAATATCTAAATTAAAATGCTTCAGAAAAACAGGATTCGATTATTTTTTGTAGTTTATTTTTTTTCTTTAGCTTTTGAATTTTTTTAATTTAATTATATTAAATTATAGTGCATTAAATTAATTTTCTAAATCTGTTGAATATGATGAATTTCGAATTGGCAACTGCCCTGAGCTCGTCTGCTTCAGAACAAGAAGTCCCATGACAGCGCATATCCTTTCCGGGACCCGGTCCAGGCATTGAATAGTTCGGAAGAACTGTTTCCATACAGCACATAGCACCGCGTGTTTTCCAGCGTCACGTGACACAACTGGGTGAGTTTTGCAGGGATCTCGAATTCGCCAATCATCGATTAGAGCTATCATATGCGGCTTTAAAGTCGATGAAAAGATGCTGGGCCTCGACATGAAATTCATTGGTCATTTCCAGGATTTGCCTTAGTGTAAAGATTTGGTCTACCCCACACTGGTGCGTTACGATTGTTGCAGAACGGATTTAGACGTTCACACAGTTTGTTAAATAGGATTTAAAGATACGTTTTATTACAACATTTTAACTTCAACATCAATCCTTTGAAGCATCAAAAGAAATCGAGGAAAAAAAATGAATTTGCCCCTCGTTAGATCGCATCACAATAATCCACCCCTTGGTCTTTGGAACATACTGACAATAACCCAATATTATTTATTCGAGACTCAATTCCGAAATTTCATCATATTATGCAGGTATTTGCAGGAATGCTTTCAAATTGATATAACAAGAATTCGCTGGTGCATACAGTGTGCAAAGGGGGAAATATAATAACAAATCGAATTCCAGAGTAAAGAAGAATCTCATTTTTCCTTTTGTATACACCTATATATTGACCTACCCACTGTAATTTCAAACGAAAAATTGTAATTTATTTTCGTGAGCCGTAACCAGACTTAATTAAAAAGAGTGGTAATCCAATATTTTATGTCATTATTCCTCCACTGCTTAATGCACTGTCGTTAAGCTTATTTAACGATGTTTTTTCTGTTTGTTTTTTTTTCAGCCTTTCCTTTTTCCAACGGATTTTTTTAATTAATAATATCTCGTGTTGAGATTTACGCTTCCCTGGAGCACTTTGCACGTGCACATGTCCTTCCGATTCAACTTTCCTGAAACGCATGCGACTTTCGATATTTACGCGGTGGATGACTATCGATGTTATTTTTATATTTTTTTGCAAATTGTGTATCATCATTCCAATGTGATATGCATGTGCGAAGTACATCCGGCGAACCCATTAAACACTCAATGGCTAAATTAAATGAACTCACGGCGACAATGATCTCCGGTTGTGGGTGGACACTTGGACAGCAGAGCAGGTCTTTAGGAGGGTAATTTTACACCTGATGTCATATACACATACAATACAAAGGCGAGATTTATGAAATTATCCCTAGCCGTAGCTGATATCTATAGCATTAATTAATTTAAAAAATAATGAAATTTGTACATCCCTGCGAGCACACTAGGCCTTTTATCAAAGTCGTTATATTCGGATAGCAACCTACAGGCAGCTTTTCCGCTTTACGATTGAAATCGCTATCAGTTCAGTTGTCATTTTTCTCCTTTGCGAGAAAATAAGTATTTTTGTCGGTAAAGAACAAAAAAGCGAGTGAAATTTCTTTTGAAAACCATAACTGATACGTTAGGCAAGAAAATGGACTTCAATGTGGTAAAAAGTCTGAAGTTGATCAGGCCCGGTAGATAAGGTGAGGTGAGCTTTTCAATTCGTCCGTATCTAGTTTGCCGGTAAAGTCGAAATAAACATTAAATGCAGCAATATTATTAAGCCGAAACCGCAGCATTGTTGATTATACCCTATTCTATTAATTTTGACGCATATGTGGTAACATACCTTAATATTGCCCGTAGACCCCTAAAAGTGACTATATTTATGATCAGCATCGATAGTAATGTCGATCTAGCCATGTCCGTCCGTCCGCCCGTCCGTCTGTCGGCAAAAATTAGGCCTTTAAACTGGGCCTAGAGAGCTGAAATTTTAACCATATACTCTCTGGGGTCCCGAAATAATCAGGTTTACGAATTTTTGAAATCCGCTCACAAACTCAAAAAAACAAAATTTTGGAAAAAATCGAATTTTGAGCTAGAAAGCTGAAATTTTTTTTGTATGATCTATGACTCCTAAAACTGCTTGGGATATAAAATTTTTAAAATCCGCCCACTGACACGCCCACAATTAAATAAAACAATTTTATTGAAAAACTAAAATTTGAGCTAGGGAGCTGAAATTTATAATATAGGGCCCTCTAGGGGCCCTTTATGCTCATGTATTAATTTTTTTTAAATCCGCCCACAATTAAATAAAACAATTTTATTGAAACACCCAAGTTTGAGCTAGTGAGCGTTTTCTTCGATAAAATCCTTTAAATGTTATATAACAAAATATGTAGAGCGTTCTTAGCAATTCAACCATACTCAGACTTTTGTCACGCCCACTTATGAGGGATAGGAATAAGAATAGGGTATCCAACAGTTCGCCCAAGCGGACTATAGACCGTGCCTATGTTTTTAAAGTTTTAAGTCGACGTGGAACAGAAAAACTTCTTTCACGAAGGAAGTGTACGAACTCTTGAATAATCCTTCTACTCCATTCGTATTTTTGCAAAAAAGTTCCAACTTCCCACAAGTTTTTGCCTGCTCATTTTGTCTATCGTTAAGAAGACTTTGTTCGAAGTCACCGACGTCCGCCAAGCAGCTGACAGGCTGTCGGTTAATACGGTATCGAAATCAGATATTGTAATATAAATCGACGGTAAGGCTGTCATCAAATCCCTTGCATCCAGCACAACGAGATCCAAGGCAGTGAAAGACTACCGCGCATTTCTTAACGAGATAGCTGGTCAGTATAGCCTATTCTTATTTTTTTTTTAAAAGCAGCAAAAAACCAAACCATTACCTATAGTTTTTGTGCTTGATTGCAATTGTTTTCTTTCAAATAATAATTTTAAATAAAGAAAAATCTCTTTAACTAAAAAAAACTTAACAAAGGACTTCAATATTATTTAAAAACTTACTTTAAAGGAACAACATAAAAAAAACAAATTTATCACTTCAATATTATTTAAAAACTTACTTTAAAGAAACTACATATAAGAAAAAAATATATCGCTTTTTTGGCCAAATTAAAGATCGTTGTCACTGATGAGTCACTATCACCTTCAAAATCCTCCTCGGACTCGCCTATAGCTTCCACAATGACTTTCTTTGCATTCAGCTGCTCTTAAAGGCTGTTGTTTTTGTTTAGCTGCCGTCGAATTTTCATCTGCCGAATAACTGCTATTAAGAGCTTTTTTTAAATTGTTGTCGCAGCTTTTTTTATTTAATTTTTTTAATCCGCTGTAGCCTCTATTTCCTCTTTTTCTGGGGTATCGGTAAGAATTCTAGTTTTTCCCTTGTCTCCGCCCTCCTCGACTAATTTACATATTTCCGAAGTGGAGCCTTTGGAAAAGGTAGAATTTCTTGAGCAGAGAGGATTGTTTGTGAAATTGAAGAAGTAGTTGGCATCGTAGCCCGAGATAGTCCTACAATTGCTGCAGCAGACGTTGACGGAACTGCCACCTCTGCCAAATTTCTTTGGTTTATTGTAGTGACTGAATCTAGAGTTTGATTTAACATCCCTATTGGTGTAGAGTTTGGGGCATTATATGATCTGTCGGTGACATACTAGCACAAAAACTTATGCCCCTCAAAAACATTTTCATTTATAGGACATATTAAACTGATTTAAAAACCTTTTATTATATTTACACTTGAAAATACTCGAGGATATGATTGGCCAATTAGTGTCGCGTCATGTATGTCATATATTGTTATTGTCTTTCCGGGATTGTTTAACAACCACTCATTAGTAGCTTGGTTGTAGAAAGTCTTCTAAGCCCCGAAAACTGTCCTATATACTGGTTGAAGCTTGTGAGATGTGTACTGTGGAAGAGTCAACAGAACTACATTATTCAGTTTCGCCTCAGTGATAGGCGCAACAGAAATATAGGTCTCGTGGTTATCCATGATAAGAAGAACGTTTTTCTCCGGGGTTGGCCTTACGAAGGCTATAAAATGTTTAAAATATTTCAAAAATAGGTCCGCCGTTGACCACCCGCTAGGATTTTCACTTCCTATTGTTCCCGCAGGTGCTCCAACGAACATGTGACCTTTAAAGCTGACTCTCGGGAAAATTAACATCGGGGGAACATGATCTCCCAAAGCATTAATTGCAGCAACCATTGTCACATTGATTCCTATTTTGCCTGATGTTACGCTACCGGCTTGTTTCTCTCCTGTCTGTGTCAGAACCCGTTTCATCTATATTTTAGATGGAATCCGAGGTAAATTTGAAGCTAGTCAAACAGTCTTTATAATTTTTGAAAAAAGCTTCGATGTTTTGCTAGTTGCCTCAGGCTTCCGAAGAGCAATTTTAAGCCACTATTTCCTGCTTTTTTTTCTATACCAATTTTGAGGTATATTTTTTTAGTTGGCTTTTCCAAACTCAAACGCTAGTAATAAGCCCATAAATCAGCTTTGCAGCTAATAAAACATACCCTTCTAAAGCCTTTACTCCAGCTGCAGTAAACACCTGTCGAATGGGTGGCGACGGTGTAGAGGTTAGTGTGCGGTGCAGGATCAATCTCCATGGGGAACAACAACATGCGACACCCAATCTCCAGCCTTTACACCAAAAAGGAGTATTTTGGTAGTAGTACAATGGACCGTTATCGAGTCTGAGTGCTCTGGGATTTGGATTTCCTTTTTTTTTTTAAAAAAAAAAAAAAAAAAACACCTGTCGACAATTAATTTCGTAAATAAATTCATTTTTTCCCGCTTTGTCATATTTATTAATATGACGAATCAGAGTAATTTTGGAGATATTAAAAATTATTGACTGCGTCTACAGCTCACTTTAATACTTCAACATCTGCAGGTTGCCTTTTTACACCTAATTTGCTTCTTGGCATATTTTCCTGAAATAAAGAAACCAAATTTTGTTTAAAAAACAACACTAACACCACTTTAGCCAAAAAAATCTAATTTTAACGTAGTATTTAAAACACATACGTACGACAATGTATTCCTACCAAAAGATAAGCAATATACTTACCGAAATCGATTAAAGTAGCGGAAAAGAGACAGAAAAGTAAGCACTACACAACTTCAGAAAAGGACATAAAAAAATTACTTTTTTCACTGAAAACTATGTTTATATTTTTTCTGCCGAGTCGTGCAGCTGTACGTTCAAAAAGAAACTGAGAAAAAAATAAACAGAAGAGCAGCATTTCACAGAAGAACCGTGCTTTGCATTTTTCTAAAAATTGGCACTCGGACCGAGGTGTAATCATACCAAGGTACTACCTTCCCCTACATTTTTAAATATGGGACTATGCAAAAAGCTTTGAGAACTTCCAGCAGCTAATGCGGGATTGTGTTATTTTTTGATTTGTTGATTTTTTCTTCTGTTATAAATATAGTATTGCGTTGAAACAATAGATGTTTTCAAAAACATATGTGCAGTGTGTTGTACGACTCTGTACACCAAATACGGGACGGGGTTTAAGACAAGATTACAAGCAGCATTATATTTTTCCAAATAAAAAAAAATCCATGGCAAGAATGTACCTTTTTGCCGCTGTTTACTACTGCGCTGCATTTTTAACTCTTACATTTATATGTACATATATATATTTGCATTTCGTGTGCATTGATAATTCCTGCTTCTGTTTGCGAGCTTTCGCCTTGGTTTCTTAAATGGCTTAAAACCAGCATTGCAAGCTGTCAAACCAAATTCGCAAAATTAGAAACTCAGTAGAATTCAACGAAAATTATATTTAATATAACAAAATATTTAATTTTTCTATGAATTTAATTATCTGTAAACTTTCTTGAAAAATACTGCAAATTTGGGGTGGGTATTTACCCAGTTGAAAAATCTCGAGTGGGTAGTGCTACAACTATGTCTATATTATATGCCGTGCCTGGGTTGGTGAGCATTGTTTTGGTTGGAATTGGATCTGACACAAGTGGTGATATTGGTTGTGGGACTTTGGCACATTGGAATTGATGAGTCACAGAAGATATTAGGTATGTTGCACTTGAAATTATGAGCGAAAACTACTTTTCTATTATTATTAAATTGACCGATAAAATCAAACAAAATTAAAAAAAAAAAAATTACGGCTGCCACTACAATAGTTATAACCTTTGGTGTTCGCCAGACTTTCGCAAGAGGTGTTGTAGTGGAAAAAAAAGCTTAAAGTGTTACACGGACCCGGCGGGATTTGTCCCTGTTTTTTTACAGAGTGGATTGGACACGCACTCCACCATTGCAGACAGTTCGTTCTTTTCCACGATACGCCTCCTGATCGTCCTTTTCATTCTCACCATTCGGACTTAATGGGTCACCCGTACCGACACGCTTAATAGACCATCCGTCCTTTGCGGGTGCTTTCTGTTTGGTTCGTCTACCCACGAGCCACGACCGAGCTGTTTAAGCTTTTGGGCCTCCTGTCCATGTCCAAGAAAGCTTCGTTCAAAAATCAAAACAAAATTTCGTAATTCTGAAAAGGCACTTTAACTTCTCTTCGATTTATATTTAACAGTTATAAACACAGATTCTTAAATATACAAATCTGCTTCGGTGAACACGGCTTAAAACTAAGCAAAATAAAATTAAAATTACTTTATTATTAATTAGCTTACGATGAGCAAAAAATATTTTATTTTTTTTATTCTTATGCCGCTTTATAACCCCTACAATTAAAATCTTACTAATTCTAACTCAACAAATTCCTTATAGCATGAAATACGAATATCTATCAAAAGAAACACACATTTTGTTACATTCAATTTAAAAATAAAAACGAAAATTATTTCTTTCTTTTATTATGAAGGGAAGAAGAAGAGTTTCAAGTGCAAATGTCGCGGAGTACAGAAAACTCTGTCCTAATAAGGTTAATAAAAGAAACAAAAAGCATCCTAATTAAAACCAAAACAGTCCTTGCACTATTATTGTTCTGAATTGGAGAATGTAAGACTTAATTATTTTATATCTATCTTCTCGAATACCGTTAGCATAAATTTCAAGTAGATATGTATGTGATATGAACTGGCCCATTCGAATTTGATATCCGAATTCGGAATAATGCAAGCTTAGCTCACCTCTTTGCATTTGCTTTATTTTATTTTCATTCAGGTTACAGGACTGCAATATTATCCTCGCAACACATTTTCCTAATTTGAATCTACACACTTTAAGTCCACACTTCTACTCAAAGCCTTGCAAAGCGCTCTCCGCTCCCCCTAATCGGGTTGAACAACAAAATGAAGTTAAAGTGCACCTGGATGCATCTGTGTCTCTCCTCCATAAACTGTGTACATGATTTCCCTGTTTACATTTCAAGATTTATTCACGAATTGGTATTCCGCTAACGAATTTTCACCAGAAGCCGAGTAAAATTCCGCCCACTTACGCGAATGAGAATGATAATCCCGGATGTGTATTCCAACGGGTGGGATACTAAGAGCATAGTGTCTATCCCATCCGTCTGCTGAACATTGCCTACTTACCCTGTACCGTGCATTAAGTAGGTGATTATTTTTAAATTTAATTTTAGTTCGCTAAGAGAATACGAGCAGCGTACACAACGCAAGCACATATCCTTAGGCATATTGCGTGATGGGAAAATCTGGCAGCCTTACGTGCAAATTTGTCACAAAATTTTGCTTTGCAAAGTAAGGTTCGCATCATTCTCCTTGGAATTCCATTATTTTTTAACTAAGAACGAACTTAAGCCCATATTGGTACTACTTTAACTTACATCCTTGTTACATTGTTAATTAAAAGTTGGGAAAATACTTAAACATTACCGTTATGTTCTTGGCGAGCTATGGTTTTCTTAAGTACTCGGTTGTGTATGCTCGTTAGATGAATAGATGACACAATAAGCTTGTCAGAAAGGTGTGTATGAAGGTACTTATAGGTAATGAAAGAGTGAATGATGGGTATTGAGCGCTTATGAAAAAATGTATCTGGCAAACATTTATTTGTATATTGTACCTACTCGTATATGTATCAACGGCTGCTACAATTTTCAACTGACAAAAATAGGAATGTACTTAATTTACAAATTTAAAACTGCATTTCACTCGAAGGCCTATCATTCGTCCAATAGACCGGCCTGACAGTTTTTGCGAATTTTGGCTACCTATGACCTTTAAGTGTCTGTTAAATAAAGGAAAATGAATCTTTGCAATATCAACCATTAAACAGTAAATTGTACTTTAAAAATTCCTTAATTTTAAGGCCGCTCATAATTAGTTCAAATGTAGACAATAACTTAAACATCCCATATATCAGCCAATACGCCAATCCCTTTGAAATCAGTATTTCAATTTCCTATCCCAGCAGTCGATAAATTAAAAAAAAAATACTGTTATATAAATCTATGAATGAACTAACATCCTTGGAAGAATGTAGTGGATAATTAAGCTCCAAGCAGTAATGGGAATGCCTGCAGATTTGTTGGATTTGGGGGTACAGTAGGAAAATACGGGACAGAAGCTGGTGGAGGAGGCGGTGAAAGAGGTACTGCAAAAGTTGGGGATGCTTCAGCCTTAATTCTTCCCTATGCTGAAAATAAACTTAAAGGAAACATGCCAATCAGACATTTATATGTTTTTAAAGTTTTAAGAGAGTTCTTCAAACAAAGCGGAAATATTTCCAGTAGGAACATACAAATGTACAATCTGCGTGTTAACAATATGAGCTTAGTTAATGCACCTTTTGCATATACTCGTAGAACACACCTTACACATTTTTATACATATACGGCTCCACATTTTTTTAATAAATTGCACTTATTTATAAGAGATACACTTCGTTTTTCATGTTTCATCAAAAAGGATTAAGGCTGGTTGTTCACGTTAAGCTATAAAATTATTGAATCCCTTGTTTAAAATATTATTTTCTCTCATCAACAGCATATTTACATAATATTAATGATGAATTGTTATATTTATGATCGAATATCACTAAATTTTTTAATTATTTTTTTTATCCAATCTAAAAAATGTGAATTGAATAAATTAATACTGACTATCACCCCACATCAGATATCAAGGCCGTAGCCAGACAATTATTTGGGGTGGGGGGAGGGGGGGGGGGGGTTATATTTTGTTCATACACCAATAAGTGTGTACCTTTCTGAATGGTAGCTAGATGTAATGAATAAAATTAATACAGCCCATTTTAGCCGAAAATCGACCAAACACGATTTTCAATTGGGATTATGGTACTATACTATATATAAGGCACTTTATGGATTGGTGCAAAAAAAAATTGAGATAGCAATTAAACATAACATTACGATGATAGGGAAGTAGAAAAAAATGTGTTGGAAAATTCTGTTCGTCCATCTGCCTGTTTGCAGATCTGCAGCCTAAGCGGATGGGCTGATTTGCAAACTTGGTTCATAGTGTTTATTTAGTAGTCTCACACTAGGCGTTGTTGAAATTGGAATTTTAGCTCTAAAACAATGGTATATGTCATATAACCGTTTAAAAACGGCTTTAATGATTTAGATAAAACAGTCTATCTTTTGGTAAGAATGAATTTTGCGAGATTTATCTTAAAACGGTACCTCCTATAGAACCGATTTTTTAACATCAGAATTTCTCGCTAAGAACAAAACCGATTTCAAATAAATTTAAAATTTAGGAAGGCTTTTATGATCAAATTCATACATAACTTTTTTGGTTTTTTGAATATGCTGGAAACGGGTATATTGATTTTTTTCCAGATGAAAACTACAGATTTCCTTGTATTGAAATACTCAAAAAACTGCAAAATATTTTTCAAAAATTAAAAAAAAAACCACTTTAAAGAAACGATTTTCAATATTTTTTTCCTAGGTAGACTATTGCTAATAAAATACTATTGCATACTTACTTTTTCCAAGAAAACTCTCAAACAAATTTGAAAAACTAAAAGATTTTTCCAATATTTTTTTTTAAATATTTTAAGTTATTATTTATTATGTACATATCATCATTCTTTAAGATTTTATTATTACAAAAAGTATTACATAACATATAGGTAGGAATCATTTTTATAAAATTAAATTTAATCTTCTTGCCTTCTGCGCTGCAAAAATATCTAAAACTTCCTCAGTGTCAATCTCAATTTGTCGATGAATCCTGTTAATCTTTCTTCACCGACAGAATTGCTTAGAAAACTTTTTAGACGTTTCATTGTCGAAAATGTTCTTTCCGGTGTACATGTTGAAACCGGTAGTGTCGCCAAAATTTTAAGAAGCTTGTGGATGCCAGGAAACATATCCTTATTGCATTCCCCAAGAGCTGTTATTGCACTCTTTGAACGATCTATATCTTTTTGTGTATGGCATTTTGTCTTCCATAGTGTAATCCAAAAAAAGATTTATAGAATTTGAAGTTTTCTTCGTTATACTCGTAATTTTGTTTGTTTTTGCCAAGGATAGATGGAATCAAAATGCAACAAAGAGGAAAGTATGGACTTATGGTTTTCAAATTTCATTTTAAGCTGACTTAAAAAGTCATCTTAAAGAGGAATCATTATACTTATCCTAAAATAGGTTTCAGGATCTGTTGTGCTCATGTTTTTCCTGTGCTACTTCCTTGACACAATTCGTGAAATCTTAAGTTTGTCATCCACAACATTTACTAAGTTTTGTGCAGTCTCAAAAATTGTTTCGAATTCCGGCATGATATTCCTTGGAATGTGTTTGTTATTAATTGCACATGTTCCAATCCAGAAACTAAGTCGCATGAAGGGGATTGTAAGATCTTACATAGTGGCAATGTATATGTAAACAAAACACTCATACAACACACACTTACTGCAAAATCATTAACTGAAATAGATCTTAAAAAGCAACTCGCCTTCGATGACGTATCAGAGTCCTTATCAGTACACAACTCTTCCAAAGCATCAATTATCGCTTCAAAAATTTCCTTAAACCTCATCAACCCATTATGGTTCCCCACCACACCACACATTGCTATTAAATTTTTCCATTTATTTTGAGGATAATTTTGTTTAATCATTTCCTGCAACAAAAATGTTTGCGCTTTGCCGATAATTTAAAAAAAAATTCCAACATATTTTTTTGGTACCAATAGTGTTGCGAATAGGCTGAATTTGACAAGAATGCCCTAATGCCAGGTTTAGAGAGTACAATGCACGTATAAGGCTTCTGGATGAAACTCGCGTACTACAAGTTGAACTCCGTTAAAACTGCCTTTCATAGCTTAAAACTAAAATCAGAAATTTTTAACATAATCAATAATTATTTGAGTACAAATTTCATCCTGATGCGGAAAAGTATGATTTACAGATGCATTTTTTAAAAAAATCGGGGGGGGGGGGGGGGTAAAACCCCTGTGCCCCCCTCCTGGCTACGGCCTTGTCAGATATTAACTGAAATGTAAACCCAGATGTGTCATTTACCACTTACTTTTTAGTTGAGGAATGATAACTAATATTCCATTTATAATAATGGTTAAATAGTGTTTAAGTTTATGATAAATGAATAAATAAAAATACAATACAATACAAAAATACATTCAGGTACCTACGTTTTTTTTATTTTATTAAATAAATAATAATCCGATTACGAAACAGTGTCGCATTGACTACAGACAGAATAGCGAACGATCTCAGTGTTAACCAAACATGACTTTATGGCACATGACAGATATGATACTAAATTCAATTATACGAACCCAAATGTGGTGAAGGTTGTCGCAAGTTTAAATACTTATATCCACAATTAAGAGTAAGAAAATCTATTTCGAATAGCTTGTCATTAAGCTTTATCTTTGTCCACTTGTATTATTTAAAGTAGCTCATTTCGATATGCATAAGTATATTGAACATTGAGTAAAATACGGTTTTGTAATAGCCTAGACTGTTATCATATAAGCAAAACTGAATTAGACGTTTAAAAGTGTCACGACTTCGACAAATAAAACCATTGACAATTGTCCACGATTTGTGCTCGTGAAACTTAACCCAGAAAAAGAAATGTATAAAATGGATTTAATAACTATTGCACAGTACAAGTTGCATTTCATTCGATAATGAGTTCGTTTACTATACTCTCAGTTGTCAGTTTAGCAATCATAGGTAAGTAAGGAACTTTTTAAATTTAGGAACAACTATACCAGTTAATTATCATTTACAGTCCTTGCTCAATCCGGATTAGAAACTAGGGCAGCGCCGCTACCAGTAATGCCCATGATGGTTGCGCCACCGATTGCGCCAGCGGTTGGGCCATCGGTTGCACCACCGTTAGGAGCACCGTCCTATATGCCACCGGTAACACCATATAATTCAGGCCTACCAGCCGTACCATATAATTCAGGCCTACCAGCCGTACCATATAATTCAGGCCTACCAGCCGTACCATATAATTCAGGCCTACCAGTATGATTCGAAGGCAGTACGTTATCCGACATTAAAAAAACACTGGCGCAGGAAGCAGCAAATATATATTTTGTAGCTTGTGTGACTTAGTAGGTCCTAATTCTTCTATAACGGCTGCGATGGCCAGGGGGGGGGGGGGGGGGCGATAATTATGGCTTTGTTTGTTAGCTGTAATATTAGCACGATAGTTGGGGATAGTCGATTGCTTTCGAATTTTCCAAAATTCAAACACGTAAATCATTTGATCGTCTAACCGCCCCTTCGCGTCGCATCGTTATTTCTTATTCATATAAGTGCTATTTCATGTGCTGGTGTTTTCTTTCTAAGCAGCATTTTTAAACAATTTAATTATTTTGAAATTATCTTTTTTTCCAGTGACCAGTCAGGCTATCACAGAATGATAATTCCAACTTAACGCTTTACGCACTGGCCATAATCGGCAATTATTTTCGACGCTTATTTAAAATATGCACACAATCTGTACACGTAGTTAGTTTAATAAAAGCATTACAAAAATTTTAACGGGAATAAAAACAAGTTTCTCTAATATTATAGTAGTGACAGAAATTGGGAGATATATTGTCAGGCTCGCAATTTTGCCACATGGACAACAAGAAGAGCTAAGAAGGATTACTATTCTTCTAAGCTTGACCCGCAACTTGGTTCAAAGCGCTTGTGGAATAATTTGCGTCATATTGGAATAGGCAAGACGAACAATTTCAACTGCCTGGTAGATCCTGATGTTCTCAACGATAACTTCATTCCAGTTAATATGTCTAATGAAAATTTTGTTCCTAACCAAGAACTTTTCAATAATTTTGAATTCGAATTTGAAACAGTTAACGAGAGTGACAATGCAAAAATTATTTTTACTCTTAAGTCTAATGCTGTTGGCGAGGACGGTTTGCCACTTCGCTTCTTGAAAATTTTAATCCCATATTTCCTTAGCTCCCTTATTCATGTAATTAATTTTTGCATTACCTCCTCCTCTTTCCCTGACAACTGGAAAGTAGCAAGAGTTACACCTGTAGCTAAAAAGCCACGTGCCTCCTTACCGGTTGATTTCCGTCCGATAAGTATCTTGCCGTGTTTATCAAAGGTATTTGAGAAAGTTATGGTAGAGCAGATTGTCGGGCATATTGATCGAAGAAGTCTATTGTATCCATTTCAGTCCGGTTTTAGAGCAAACCATAGCTGCTCTACGGCTATGGTTAAGATACTTGACGACATAAGGCTTAATTTTGACCAAGGTGCACTGACAATACTTTGCTTGCTAGACTTCTCGAAGGCCTTTGATAGAGTTGACCAGCAAATTTTATGTTTAAAGCTGAGAAATTATTTCGGCTTTAGCCAGAGAGCTGTAAACCTAATAAAAGATTACCTGAATAATAGATTGCAGAGAGTGGTTATCGGAGAGAATCAATCAGGCCTCAAAAATCTGCAATCTGGCGTTCCACAAGGTTCTATTTTGGGCCGTTTTCTTTTCTGCATGTATGTTAACGATCTATCAAGAGTGTGCAGGAGTGTTTCCATTCATCTATACGCTGACGATGTCCAGTTTTATTTGTCACGTCCACCTGGCCTGATTGAAGATTTAGTCTATAGAATTAACGAGGATCTTTCGGCTATATATGACTGGTCCCTTGCAAATAGACTTACATTAAATGTACCCAAAACGCAGTTAATGTTGATTTCTAGGAGTGGACTCGATACAGACACAATACCTCCGATTTCCCTATCTGAAAACAGGCTCTCATTTGTTGACAATGTCACTACTCTTGGTTTTAAGTTAAATTGTAGCTTATCCTGCAGAAACCATATAAACTACGTTGTTGGCCGAATTTATGGTGGCCTTCGTAAATTATGGTTGTCGGTGGTATTTACTCCGCAGGAAACGAGATTAAATCTAGTTAAGACGCTTATAGTTCCCCTCATATGTGATGCCGAAGCTGTGTATTGCAAACTGGATTCGCTGTCACAAAACAAACTTCAGGTTGCTTTTAATAATGCAGTTCGGTACGTATATGGTCTTCGCAGATATGATCATATCGCACAGTTCAGTTTACTTGCATTAGGCTGCACATTAACCCTAGAAAGATAATCTACGTCTGTGAGACGTATGGCGCGCGAAAAAATTTATATATCATTTTAACTGTAAGCCGCATCGGGTTGGTTACTTAAACTAACTCAGTCGGTGGTCGGAGCTTTCCCGCAACGGTCGTGGCGCGACGGTAAGTACCTGCGGTAACAAGTTATAGCTATGCCGTACTTCTGGGGGCGTGCGCCATTCTTACATTAAATTTAATCGTATATAATTTAAAATTACTAGGACTTATTAGTAGACTTATTTTAAAACGAAAAATGAAAATTTGGCAACTTTTATGACTTAATGTCAATTTTAAGGTTCCTTTAAAATATAAGTTGTTTTTTGTTGATTTGTAATGGGGTTTAATTTTTTTGTTTTTATTGTTTAAATTAATATTTATTTATACTAATTCATTGATTTATTTCTCTTAATATGAACTACATAAATAAATAAAACGTTAATATTTTTTAAAAAGTTCATGGGTTTCATTAAATACACTACCAAAGTGCCACACGTCTCTGAGACGTATGATTATCTTTTACGTCATAAAAAAATATGATTATCTTTCTAGGGTTAAACCAATTTCTAAAAGCGAGAAACCTAATTTTTATGCAAAAAATAATAAGCACCAAAACACCTACTTATCTATTTGATAAATTCACACCTCACGGCTGTTTTTTGTCTGGACCACTAAGCTTTGGAATGCACTACCCACTGACATTAAGCAACTAAGTTCCTCTAACCAATTTAAAAATAGAATATTTAAGCATGTATCTCAACAGCGCCAATGAACATAATTCCATATGTATAATTGTATATACACCTACTTCCTTCTAACCATTGTATAAGTTAACACAGACAAAGTCACTTAAACATCTCTTCCAACGGGTATGACCATGGAATCCGCTGACGACGCAAATAATATCTTCCCACGTTTCGCATACAGTGCACACGAGCCGCCACCTGATCCAGCAGAGGCAGCACAATATCCATCGCCGCCGCTTTTCCTGGAAAACCAACGGCAGCAACACTCCCACATCCAGCACATGCATCGTCCAGTCGTCAGCAGTATTTTAGTATTTAAGATAGTAAAATAAAATTCTAATTGTCAATTGTATTGTGAATTTGGTTAAGGCAGTTACTCTGCCGGACAATAAAGTTTTTTTTAAAACATTTTAAACAACAAATGTTTTAATTGGCGCCCGAGCAGTAAGGGGTAGTGAGTTTAACTTGTAATGTAAATAGTGTCAGTGCATAGTGCCAGCGTCCTCAAGAAGTACCCGAGCCAAAGTGCCAGTGCCTAAATACTGTCAGTGCATAGTGCCAGTGTCCTCAAGAAGTACCCGAGCCAGAGTGCCAGTGCCTAAATAGTGTCAGTGCATAGTGTCAGCGTCCTCAAGAAGCACCCGAACCAAAGTGCCAGTGCCCTAAAGGTGAAACAAGTGTGACTCGTTACCCCAGAAGAACCCGAACCAGGAGAAAAGGTTCAACTCAACAACAGGAGAAACAAATGAAGAAACGAGGCCCCCTAGTAGGAGACAAACGGGAGACATCGTAAAGTGTCAGCCGCTTCAGGATGAATATCATCTACTTAATGCCCATATAATGCTCCCCCATAATGCTCATATCTTTAAGCCTCGCAGGAGTCCAAATACTGGACTATTCCAACTCAAAACTGGTTACCCTAAACACAGGATTAGCAAAACTGCAAATAGGTACATTTAAACTCGTGCACATAATCGACCTTGCAGCATACCAGGATATAATTGACGATGTACAGCTCAGAATCCAAACTAATGTAAGTAAGACAAATCCTATTTATCCCTACTTATCACATGAGATCACGGAAATCATTAACCGACTGCACCGCATTAAACCTATAACCAAAAAGAAAAGGGCAATACACAGTCTAGGAACAGCGTGGAAATGGATAGCCGGTACACCGAACCACCACGACTTTCAAATTGTAAAAGCTAAAACACAAAACTTGCTAGACAATAACAATAAGCAATTAATTATAAACAGACTATCTCTAGAAAGAATAAATAATATTACAAATGTCACTAATAACATAATTAAGAATTTAAAGACTAATGCAGAAATTAAGAATGAATATTCTACCGGCATTAAATATAGATTAGATATAATTAAAGAAGAGATTACAAATATAGAACATGCCTTACAGTGGGCAAAAGCTGGTATAGTAAATTCTTTTATACTTTCGAATACCGAAATAAATTTAGTTAAGGCACATTTTGAAAAAAACAAATTACCTTATGTAAACATAGAAGAGGCATTTGAATTCGCCAATGTAAGAATAGCCTCTAATAAAACAACTATGATCTATATTGTGAGTGTGCCAACCACAAAAAAAGAAGATTGTAAGAAATTATTAGTTAAGCCAATAAAAAGAAAATCTGTTATAGTCAAAATTGACTTTAGTAACGTACTTCAATGCGAAAATGATTATTATGGAATTAAGAATAATTGTCAAGCCTTTAATGACCTAACTATTTGTAAGATTAATGAAATTGTAAATTTAAGTGATACGGAATACATACCAAATCTATTGCGAAGCAGGCCAGCAAATTGCACAAATGTCAACAACCAGCATGTGCCAACGGTAGAAGAAATTCTTCCTGGGTCGCTACTCCTTAACCAGTTCAACGGGACAATATTAGTCAACAACGATACACTCAATATAACAGGAACATTTATAATACAATATCATAATGCAACCATTGTTGTAAATAGACGAACTTTTGCCTCCAATGAAGTCCCTACCTCAAGACCTCTTCCGGCCATCGTACAATTAGACTCACCATCGAAAGCCTTCGAGGAACTTCTAACCCTCGAAGTGATGAAAGAACTCCACTTAAACAACACCTACTACATAAGCCAACTTGAAGAGGGAAATAAAACGCATCTAATAGCCACTTACAGCTTGTCGACCATCATCATCACGGCCCTGGTGTAGAGGCAGGAGAAGCGCAAGCAGCAGTAGAACCACCAACAGAATTATCTGCGGAAATTTCGGAGCAACCAGTTCCTATTAAAAGAATTGGCATAAGCCAATACCCACCATTCTTCAAGGTTACGAGTGAGGACACTCGAATTTGAAGGTGGGAGAGTTAACACAGACAAAGTCACTTAAACATCTCTTCCAACGGGTATGACCATGGAATCCGCTGATGACGCAAATAATATCTTCCCACGTTTCGCATACAGTGCACACGAGCCGCCACCTGATCCAGCAGAGGCAGCACAATATCCATCGCCGCCGCTTTTCCTGGAAAACCAACGGCAGCAACACTCCCACATCCAGCACATGCATCTTCCAGTCGTCAGCAGTATTTTAGTATTTAAGATAGTAAAATAAAATTCTAATTGTCAATTGTATTGTGAATTTGGTTAAGGCAGTTACTCTGCCGGACAATAAAGTTTTTTTTTAAAACATTTTAAACAACAAATGTTTTAATTTATATAAACCTTATAGTAGTGCAACCGTGCGTAAACGACGATACGCCACCAGTGCGCATTCGCCCGCAACAAATCATGATAGTCTAGTTCTACACCATTCTCGTGCTGGGAATATGAGTAGGAGGATGATGCAGGTAGTGGTGGTGGTTGGCAAAGCAGGTTTCGTGTAGATTTATGGTATATTTTTTGTTTGCTTTGATGGAAGGGGTATGTTATGTTTTCTGGATTTTAACACAATTGGTATGTGTGCGTATGATCGTTGAAGTAGAGTCGCATTTCAGCTACTGTGAGGATTCTCAAATGATTTTCTTTATAATTCATATTTGCAAGTGAAAAATGGATATGTATTCATATTTAAAGGTAGGAACGATGGTGGATAAAGAAAGGTGTAAGAATTGTCATCAAGTAGATTGATGGTATATTATTTGTTGGCCATGATGGATGTTTGGGGTGGTTATGGCATATTGCAATTAGACCGTCACAGTCACCTGTAACTTGTTTCTTTGTATTCAACACAATTGGTGTCTGTGTTTACATCGGTGAAGGAGATTCGCATTTCAGCACTGAGGATTCCCAAATGGTTTATAAACCATATTTGCATGAGGCAGAGATAAAAAAGATAAGACAAGTTATAGTGTATTCCCAGCTACATTGCGAACAATCCTTGAGGGTTTCCACTTTAAAAAGAAAATCGTGGATATTTTCGGACCCGTCGAATGCAATTTGCCACTTTTCAATTTTACAAACTGAACTTACTAAAGAAGTTTGTTGACTTATTGGTGGTGCTTGTCTGCGTTGCACAGTGTGACGAATCGCTGATTTAGCTTGGTTTAATAAGGAAAATGACATGCACAAAATTAAACAAAAACCGGTTAAGCCTCCTACGTAATGACTGTGTTGTTGCTTAGTGCAACAAAAAAAAATCAACTCAAACTCCAAATTGTATATAATTTTTTTTATAAGAAGGTCAATTTGAAGAGAAAGTGTTTATATCGGTTTTAATTGGTTCGCGTATATTTTATAGCTTTTTTTTATCTTTTCTCAATAAGTTAAAAGTCAATTGATATAAAAGTAAGTTTTTCTTAAATAGTTAAAGATTTTGTTTAATAGGTATAAGGGGTAAATGAAAGTAAAATTTATAGATAAAATATGTGTTTTTTGTATTCATTAGACGAAAAGTATACCTAGTTGTTCAGTGTTGTCCAAGTTGGAGACCGTGTTTGTTCGAAAGCCTTGCATATGCACTGCTAAAATGTGTTTCAACAAAATTTTTCGTTTTTTAGGATGCCCATGGAAATCACGAAAAAGCAAATTTTTTATGTTTAGATTTCTTAATTTAAAATTAAGCGCTTAGATGCTGTTTCTGCTTTTGTTGTGGGTTACTTTAGCCATGTAATATTTTCTGAGGCTGCAACAAAGTCAATCAAATTAACCTTTTAAACTTTATGTTTAAGATTTGACGAGACATGGGCCAAAAGTGGTCGGCATAGAGAGCGCTTCGAAAATTCAAATTCTCTGTGGCTAAATGAAAATCTAACATTACCACAGCATATCTTAGATGAAATACCTTCTTTATCTAGAGTAGGAAGACCGAAAAAAAGCTTATAGATTAGATGTCAAGTTGCGGCAGGTAAGACCAAGGCAGTAAAGAAAAAGTCAAAGCCAGAAAATAACTAATCCAAGAAAAATTTACAAGAGAAACAGGCTTATTGGCAGATATGCCAACTCAACAGTCTGGCAATCCTAATGACGGGAACAAGGCTAGACGATTTTTTAGAGATGATGAAAAGACTGCCCAAATTACAGTGATAGATAAAGAAATTATCAAAAAGTTTCATATCATCTTAGAAGCTCTTGGGTCTGGGTTCCCAATAGATGCAGATGCTTTTGAAAATTATGCCTGGTATTTTAAGCCAGTAAGTGTGCATAAGGTATTCTTTCATGGAAAAGAAATAATTTCGACTTGTATACGAGTACTTTCAATCGGACAACTTTCAGAAGAAGCGCAAGAGGCAAGAAACAATTAAAATAGAAGGTTTAGGGAACTTCTTACCAGAAAAATATCACGTGTAGATACAAATACTGAACTCTTAAATCGATTGCTTATAACCTCAGATCCATTCTCAGCAAGTCTAAGATACTTTACGAGAAGAAATAAAAGTATCAGGTCTCGTAGGATTCACATTGGGAGTATTTAAATTCAAATTGTCCAATCTTCCAACTAAGGTATCTCTAATAGACTGCATTTCACGAATGAAAACTCGTTGGTTTGCCTCGAGTCTGTGGCTTCTTCTTGAACAGGTGGACGTTCATTAATATCTCATCGCTCATTATTATCATCACTATTGTGGTTATCTACCAGTTGTGGTGAAATCTGATCCTGGCTTAAGCCTACACTAGCCCCAGGTGGAGTACGACTAACTATTGGCCTGGATTCCATTGCTCCTGAACGGGGAGTTATTTCGAAAAGTGGACGAATTTCTCAAATTACTTGGTCTTCCTCTAGAACGCGTATTTTGAACTCTATTATCCATAATAGGAAATTTCGGATTTTAAATACAACTTCAAAAACTTTTAACTTTCAATATCTTTTAATAAATCTGTATTAAAAAAAATAATACATGCATAATTTGGGGTCAGCGCGGTCGGTGCTAAATTCGATATTAAATTTGATTAGATTAGATATAATATGCTTAAGAGCAAGATATCTACTTGGTAAACAGACGGACTGTGCAAACAATGAACACAATACGAACAAGGCTGTATATAATTGGCAACTATAGGTAACATAGTAGCAACATAGTCCAGTGTAATAACTACCAGACAATGGACTACCTATACTAGGTATAAAAGAATTAGGATTTATATATTATAAAAATATTCATATGCACAACTTATCCTTTCACGAATAAAATTAGACCAATATGAATAAAAAAGCAGTTCAACTCTTTCCGATATCCAATAGTCGCAACGCGGATTACAATTAAAACTATAAATATACCGGTACTATACTAATGAAAGCCATACTCAACTTGAACCGCCAAGAGACACAATAGACACACACTCTACAATTGCTGGAGCTTAGCTAAAAGCTCTAAAGTTAGCCAGTATAATCTTTGTAGTGACGTTCTTAATGCCTCGAAGTGCATCTAATGTTACAACACGTTTAATGCAAAAGAGAAACAATCAAGCAACCTCCATTAAGCAAAAAATACCAACAAGTGACCTTCCTCAATGCTTCATTGAAAAGGTACATGGACTTTAAAATATATACCAACAATTTTACATGTTGATTAAAGATAAATAAACTTGCGCAATACTCCAATTTAGCAATCTAGCTCTACGCAAAACAACGAAAATTCTTATTATCCATATAAATATTCATCGTATAGGTACATATTGACCAAAAAGTGGTGGTGCTGCATGGCACAATACTGACAAAAAATAAATTATGTCATTGCTTTAAAAATTAGATCGAATATTTCTAAATCAATTACAAAAAGAATGATATAAATCGGTACATTTTTCGACAAGATATAGCCAAAATAGCGAGAATCTAAAATGCGATAAATTCATAATTTCTCATTTAAAAGAAAAATACCCAAATCAAATTTTATTAAATTTTTCGTTTCAAACGAATCGCCCCTTCCATCCAGAGAGTCGATAATGCGAAATCCATTATCCATACAAATAATAACTTACTTGGTTTCCATCATAAACCTCTGCTACTTGCAAAACATACGTACATGAATATGCTACCTGCGTTGCCTACGCCTATGCTCCTTCTTACAATGAAAAAACATAGGGACGGGCTACAGTCCGCTTGGGCGAACTGTTGGATACCCTATTCTTATTCCTATCCCTCATAAGTGGGTGTAACAAAAGTCTAAGTATGGTTGAATTGTTAAGAACGCTCTACATATTTTGTTATATAACATTTAAAGGATTTTATCAAAAAAAAAAACGCTCCCTAGCTCAAACTTGGGTGTTTCAATAAAATTGTTTTATTTAATTGTGGGCGTGTCAGTAGGCGGATTTAAAAAAAATTTACACATGAGAATAAAGGGCTACTAGAGAGTATATATTATAAATTTCAGCTCCCTAGCTCAAACTTTGAATTTTCAAAAAAAAAAAAAATTAATTGTGGGCGTGTCAGTGGGCGGATTTTGAAAATATTTACACATGAGCATAAAGTGCCCATAGAGAGTATATACTATAAATTTCAGCTCCCTAGCTCAAACTTTGGATTTTCAAAAATTAATATACCCTTAGAATAGGGTAAAAAAAAATTATTTTATTTATTTGTGGGCGTGTCAGTGGGCGGATTTGCAAAATTTTTTATCCCGAGCAGTTTTAGGAGTCATAGATCATATATAAAAAATTTCAGCTTTCTAGCTCAAAATTCGATTTTTTCCAAAATTTGGTTTTTTTGAGTTTGTGGGCGTGTCTGTGGGCGGATTTCAAAAATTCGTAAACTTGATTATTTCGGGACCCTAGAGAGTATATGGTTAAAATTTCAGCCCTCTAGGTCCAGTTTAAAGGCCTAATTTTTGGCTACAGACGGACGGACGGACGGACGGACGGACGGACATGGCTAGATCGACATTACTATCGATGCTGATCATAAATATAGTAACTTTTAGGGGTCTACGGGCAATATTAAGGTATGTTACAAACTATGCGTCAAAATTAATATACCCTTAGAATAGGGTATAAAAAAATGCATACACAATGGAATGAAATTCGTTCGGCGGAAAGATTCGAGAGAGACAAACCGGTTTATTTGGTCTTGCTTTCTTCGTTTTCAAAGTGTGTATTTAAAATGAAGATGACAGCAAAAGTTTAGACACAAACATTCTAGCTCAATTCATAACGCCATCTGCATTTAGTCGGCTAAAACAAAAAATTCGACATGATGGCACTACTATAAAGTGTATATACAATGTTCTAACTGACTATTCTCTCTCTGTTTCCTTTATCTCTATCCATCTCTCCAATTCTACCTAGCTCTCCTATACTCACTCTTTTCTACTCCAATATTTTTATTTTTATATTTTTATATTTTTATTTTTGTTTTTAAGTTTTTGCCATAGATTATGTATCCACAAATTGTTAGTACTATAAAAGACCTGGTCTTACATGTACATTGAAATAAATAAAGAATTGAATTGAATTGAATTGAATATTTTTGACAGGAATGGAACTAAACGTCGATTCCATACGGTACCTAAATTTTGAAAAGCTTTTTATGACAGTTTATACTGTGCGACGTTCGTCAGACTTTTTCACTAAAACCTTTTTTTTGTTATAAGTGCGCGGATCGAAATACTTTTACAGGGAGTTTGTTTTTTTTCCTTCGCCGGGTGACCAATTGCGCTGTAGGGGCTTTCTTTCAACTCAGGGGGCAGTTTTCGGTTGCAGAAGAAACCCTACGCTTACGCGATGTTTAATGTCATCTTCACAGCTTGCTTCGCTATTGATCATAGATCCCGGGTCTGGAACAGGTCGGAGTGGATTAGAGAACGGGCAGTACATGTTTTCTGTTTTCTTTCGAAAAGAAAACATCCAAAACATCCACCTATACATCCTCGCTGATGATGGCTCCATCATCACCAAAGAATAACTGATGCACTTTGCAGTTCGTTACTATTCCTTTAAGCAGATAATCAAGGACAGTAACAAATATCAAGGGACTTAAGACGCTTCCCTGGTTAACACCGACTTTGATTTCGAACTACTCGATGACACAAGTGGGGCATCTTACTGTTGTCTTTTCTCCTCATACATGTCCATGATCATCTATAAGTAGGTTTCTGGAACTCCTCGTTGTACTAGCGATACCCATTGCAAATCCCTTGGTTGTCTATCAAATGCCTTTTCACGATGTTTTCCGATCATGATCCTCATACTTTGGATTGCATTTGTGGTTGATTTACCTTTGGCGAACCTGCACTGATCTTCAGAAAGCCGTATTATCTTCATCAGTTTGATTATCACAGTCTCCCGTATCGTCTTTTCCTTGTACAATGGAAGAAGATAACTTTCCCTTCACAAGTTAGGCATTGGATCGCCTCTCATCAGTTTGGAGATGAGAATCATGAGCCAATTGGAGCCGATGTCTCCCATCTTTTTCCAGAACTTAGAGAGTATTTCGTCCGGCCCAACTGCTTTACGTTTAGGAGTATTTCACCGCCTTCCTAACTTCTTCGACAGTAATACTTCGACAGGATACTTCTCATTGTTAGTCCTTCACAATACCCTTGCAACCTGTACAGTATTTTTTCGTCATTCACATAAAGCAGTCCTTGGGCATTGTTGATGAACTTTGTCAGTGATTTGGCTCTATTCCATCATGATCGTTGTAAGGAATTCCACATATCTTGTGCTCTGCACTCGGCACCCTGAACTTCGTTGATGATGTGATATAGATAGATTTTTATATTTGCAATAAATGCTTCGCCTTTCTCTTTGTCCGTGGGCACAGTCGTGTGGAGGTTAGATTGTTGGACTACTAACTTTAAGGTCTCGGGTTCAAATTCGGGCGGATTAAGTAACACCTAAAGGTTTTTTTTACTGTCCCACCTATCTCCCACCTATCTTGCGAAGAAGCTTCTCAAATTTGCCGTTCCGATTCGGCTTTTAATTGGAGGTCCCTTCCACTTCGCACAAGGAAATGTTTGGAGAAGCTAGCTTGTAGGTCCTGTATGGGTCGGCAATGTCTAATATTCATTTATTTTTCTCTTTATCCAGATTGCACCATTTGATTCTCTCAGACACTCTTGTTTGTTTAGTTCTGTTCTTCCCCGCACCATAAACATTTCTATCAGGAGGAGTCAGCTTTGCTGGGCGATTGCCTCTCCTAGGATCACTTTGCAATCTTTAACCCGAGGCTTAATAAAACGAGTTACCAAATGGTAATCAACCTGGGTTTCTTTTCGCCGCTGCTGTAAGTGACGATGTGTTGGCTTTGTTTGACGAACATGGCATTTAGAATGATAAGACCGTATGGCTTGCACATGCTTGGAAAATCTTCACCCGTAGAGGTCCTGGTGCCGTACTCCAGTCCTCCATGGTAGTCTTCGTAGCCTTCGTTTAACTTCCTGACATGTCCGTTCAAATCTCCGCCAACAAACAAAAGGTTGTGAAATCTAGCCAGGAGGTGTATTTTTCTTTGTGATCGCATCCATTTGGTGAACATATGCAGTGACAATATTCAACACCTCACCTTGCATCAACAGTTGGCGAGACATCAAACGATCACTGGACTTTGAAATGGTCAAGACGCTGCCAAGTATCTCTTCCGCACGGATAATGAAACATGTTCTAATTCTGATCTACTCTAGTGCTGGTGAGGGTATCACACAAAGTTTTTTACAATAAATCAAATGCGTTTTTCTCAGTCGCATGTTTGACAGCACTGCTAATTGGATAAAAAGGGGATTTTCCGCACGTGTGTAGCATAAGAAAATTTAATTTCTTTCATTTGCTTTTAAAGTATAGAAAAATCTTAATCATTGGTAAAAGTTTGTGCAAAAGTGTTCTAAATTCTCCAGTGAAGTAACTTAGTTAAAGGTAAGTCATTACATATACATTGACATGTAATAAATCGCATGTAAAGACAGTGTACTCAAATGAGTACAATGGGATTTTTCATATGCCTTTATTTTATTTTATTTTCTATTATTTATTATTTTCTGTTTCAGAATGGAGAAAACTGTCTTTAGAGCCGGTAATGAATTTCAAGGTCGTGAGGAACTAATAGGTTATGTAGTGAACAACAATGTGGACGTGGACAGTGTTGCGATTATATGTCCTGATCCAGATGCATTGACAGACTGTGAAGACATTGATGAAGAAGACCTCGCTCCTGTTAATCTTCCTACAGATATTCCAGGTACTCTTGATTTTTTTAACACCAATGATGCATCGTCCAATTCAGTGGAGAAGCAGGTAACACCTACTGTCAAAACAGTGTCGAAACCAACATGGGAAACAGTTGAAACACAATATGAATCCTTCACTGCTATTGGTAATGGAGCGGAAGTTAGAAAATCCGAAATTCAAAACGTGCTAAAACATCTGAATCCAAAAGAAATGTTCCAACAATTCTTCGACGATTCATTAGTTTCGTACATCGTCGATCAAACAAATCTGTATGCCCAACAAAAGAACAGTCATCAATTCACCACAAATATTGAAGAAATCATTTTTTGGTATTTTGATTCTAAGCGGATATCACAAGCTACCACGGGAAAGGATGTACTGGTCCTCTGATGAAGATGAGCCGAAATCGATTCATGGAGATCAAGAAGTTTTTTCATTAAGCAGATAATTCTAAAGTGTCAGAAAGTTCGGATAAAATGTTCAAAGTTCGACCACTAATGGACAAGTTGAATGAACATTTTGCACAGTTCGGAATCTTTAGTATGCTGCTATCTATTGACGAATCCATGGTCAAATATTATGGGAGGCATCAATCTAAGCAATTCATCTTTGGCAAACCAATTCGGTTTGGATTTAAGAATTGGGTTCTTGCAAGTTCAAGTGGATATTGTGTGTTTAGTACTTGAGGTGATGAAAAGTTGCTGTTAGGATCGAGTGTTGTCCAGAAATAACTTTCTATTGTTGAAAACTCAGATGACCATGTTGTGTTTTTCGACAACTGTTTTACTAGCCATGCTCTTCTTTGTACACTGAAAGAAAAAGGATTTCGTGCAACAGTACGAGAAAATCGAACAACGAAATGTCCGTTGAGAGATTCAAAAACAATGGCCAAGGAAAAGCGTGGATCACTTCATCAAATATTTGACGTGGAAAATAAAATATTGTGCATCAAATGGAATGATAATAATTGTGTCACCATTGCTACAAATCATACAACTATCAAAAGATGATCGTGTCAAGATCGTAAGAAAGTAGACATTTAACAACCAAAAATACACGCAGAATATAACAAAGGTATGGGTGGTGTAGATCTACATGATCAATCATTCAATACTTATAGGATTGGTATAAGAGGAAAAAAGTATTGGTGGATACTTTTTACTAATATGATTGACATGTCTATAACAAATGCTTGGAAACTTCACTCGTTATTCTGTGAACCAAAAATGGAGCAACTTTCCTTTACCAGAAATATCGCCAGACACTACTTATCAATGAAACGAAAGAGGAAACCAGCATCATTGTTGCACTATTTCGCGGTTAAGAAACGAATCGAAATGATTCGATTTTAATTAATTAAATTATTTAATTGCGGTCGCTACCGCCGAAACAAAATACCGAAATTTGCACAAACCGAAGTAAAACGTCAAGTCGTGAATTGTAGTACACAACGATCTACAACAATAATAACCCACAAAAGGCTAGGTAGTCAGTCTGGTGTGGGTTCGTTCGAAATCTAATAAAGAAAACCTGGAAAATTAGCTTACGCTGACTTGATCGAGATGGGCGCCACACAATTTTGTGGAAAAACTGTGAAACCGTATGGGGACCGTTGATTGTCACTGCGGGAAGTAAATAAGGAAAATAAAAACCACACTGTTTCTTTTTTTGAAGCACGTTTTAAGGCTCCGTTAGAGCTTGGCCACTTTATTATTTGCATTTAAAAACGAAAAAAAAGAAAAGAAAAACCAGCTGCGGTAAAATCCGACGAAAAAACTTTAAAAAAAGTCTTATGGCCTGAAAGGCAAATGAAAGTTAAGGGACCAGTGTGCCCCGCTATGGCGTCGCCGGAGTACCAAAAATAGTGGACGGGGTCGCGTGTCCCGATCGTTTCGCGGGATCAATTCGGGGCCGGATCCTACCAGACTATTACACAACACATTTCCTAACAGTCGAACTACGCACAAAACTATACACTAATTAATTTCACTCTACTTAACTTTGCTCTGGGGTCCCACTCCTTAATCCTTTTTTTTTGTTTGGTGAATCTGTCCTTCTATTTCTCCTCCTTCTAATGTCCTTTCCTCTTCCACTTCCACTTTCTCGTCCCAAGCTCTACTTGTTCTTTTTCTTATCTTGTATTTGAATCTTTTTCTTTCGCTACCTCGCACTTTCTTTTTCTTCTTCTTTAAACTTCGCTTTTATTTCCACTTGCACTTTCGCAAAAAATCCTATCGCAACAAAACAGACTAACTCGATAGCTGGTCGACCAAGAAGTGATCTTCCAGAACTTTCATTGTTCCAGTGCGGCCAACTCTCATTTCACACACACTTGGTCACCCATTAGTAGTGGAATCCCACTCATGGCGTGCAATGAACGTCCACCTATGTGTTGGCGATTGTCCGCTATATTCCACTACCCTCATTCGCTCACGCAAGCCAACGGCAGACCCCATTCAGCGGCACCAGAGCGTTTTCGCCAAGGTGTGCGTGAGTCTACATGTTACCCCCTCGCTTATCTTCCAGTCATTCATTCCATCCTCTCTTATCCCAACGATCCACCACTGGAAAGTCGGATTATTGAGCTGCTTGACCGACCTGGAACAATATTCTCGTCGATTCACCATCTAATCTCTATTTGACATTTCTCGTATGAGTTCTGCCAAAGTGCAAGTAAACAAACAATATGCTTTACGCGTTGTTACAATTACAATTAAATCGGTGGAAAACTAAATGCCTGGATCTCAGCAAAGATGACCCACATGAGAAGGAGAAGGAGAAGGGCGTGGTACCGCGTGGAGTAAATTCCAAAAATCCCCTTGAACCCCCAAAACAAAGCAAAGAGAGTTTTCGGTCATTTTAGACAACCGCGGATTTTAATCTGTCTGGTGGAATCCTGTTCAGAATGGGTGTAAGGGTCTTGTCAATCGTGGGTCATTCCTTACAATCTATTTTGTTCCACAGGATTTCTCCTTTTGTTTTTTTTGGACTGGTACGTTGTTGTAGTGTATCGTGTCGACCAGTCTTCTGTGTGTCTCGTGTTTGCTCGTATTGCCATGCCATACACTCCTCTGTTGCTCCTCCGGTGCTCCTACGAAGTAGAAAGGAAGAGCGTCTTCTTCCCCCCTCATCGAACCTAACACCCCACCGTGTCAGTGGTGGTTTTGTACAGACGTACACGTGTAGGCCGTCCACCCACACTTATCTGCTGCCTCTCCGCACAGTCGTGCCGCAGCTCTCATCGAGATAGGTCGGCTAGTTAGTGTTCAGCGGGAAAAACGGAAAGTGTATCGATTATAAAAGCGATTTAGCCAAGTATTTTTAAGTCCAAAGTTGGCTTAGTAAGTTAGGCGTCCGACTTTGACGCCGGAGACTCGGGTTCGATTCTCGGCCAGTCTTCAATTTTTTAATTTTATTTTTTTTCGGAAATATAGTGATAGAGACACAAAAAAAACAAAAAAAAAAGTGCCGCATTATCAGGCGATGGACCCCGGAAAATCGGTGGTCCCGCTTACGGGTGTGGGTGTGCCGTTGCGACGTGTGGTGCGAACACGTGAGCCGGCAAAAAAATCAGCAGCAACAACAGCAGCAACAACAGCAGTAACGAAAGCAGCAACAGCAGCAACAACAGCAGCAGCAATAACATCAGCAACAACAACAACAATAGCAACAGCAACGAGAACAGCAGCAGCAGCAGTGTGTATGCCAAGGGCAGTAGCTGCACATGCTTCTAAAATGGCACCAATTGCAGCAACAACAACGGGTCGATCGTTGCCTAGGCGAGTGTTCTCGCAGGCAATACCAGCACCAACAAAGTCAGTAGCAGCAGCTGAAAACCCAGCTACAGAAGTAGAGAAGGAGGAGTTTCGAAAGGTGGAGAAGAGGCGACGGAAGCTTAATCCGAAGCCGAATCTTTCTGCGAAGAGAAGGGCGAACCTGGCAGGCCCTAATGTGGAATCATCGATGGCTGGTACCGATGATGACACGGATAACACCAGCTCTTACGAAGCTGAAGTGCGAGCGGGCCGGTACGTCGGAGAGGGAAACTCCTTCAGGGACCTACCGGTCGACGACGATGATAGCAATGTCATCCAAATGGAGGATAGAGAGGAAGATGATGAGGAGGCTCAGCTTGACCAACTCATCAAAGAGCTCCTTGAGAAACGTGAGCAGTTGAGGCTGAAAAAAGTACAGCAGCAGCAACAACAAATAGTGCTGAGGGAGCAAATCCAGCAACAACATCAACAGAAGCAACAACAACGACAACAGCAACAGAACCAACAAAAGCAGCAACAGCAGCAGCAAAAGCAGCAACTGCAGCCAAATCAGCAACAGCAGTCAAAGCAGCAACAGCAGCAGAAACCAGCAAGGAAGAACAAAATTCCACCGATTAATGTGAGTAATTTCGATATAAGTGATAGTATAAGGTTATGTAGGCTTATAACAAAGAACTTTCATGTTAAAAGGCTATCGGCCAATAAACATATAATTATTTGTGAAGAAATAGAGGAGTACAATAGGGTGCGCACCGCCTTGGGAGAGGTTAAGACCGAGTACTTTACGTACACCCCAAGAGAGCAAAAGCTAAAAACCGTTGTATTAAAGGGAATTGATCCCTCAATAAAAACGGAGGAGCTCGAAAGAGAGCTAAAGAACTTTGAAAGCGATGACCTCAAGTTCGTGGGGGTCAAGCCGTTTTCCTCGGCTGTGGCAAGGGGTGGTAACCGTCACTTACCATTCTTCCTGGTTCAGCTCACTCCCGACAGCAAAATCGACAGGCTGCGAAATATCCGCTTCCTGTACTACCATGCTGTAAGGTGGGAGAAAATAAAGAGGTCAGATCGCATACTTCAATGTATGCGCTGCCAAAGGTTCGGGCACGCCGCAGCTAACTGCAACATGCAGTTTAGATGCGTCAAGTGCGACAAAGACCACAAACATGGTGAATGTTCTCTTGGCAAGGAGAGAGTCGAAGACCGGGGTGTCCTCTCTTGTGTGCTCTGCAGGAACTCTGGGCATCCCGCCAACTTCAGGGGTTGCCCAAAGTACCAGGAGCTGAAAAAGCGAGTCCAGGCCCGCAAACAGCAGTCGGAAGACGATAGGCGTCAAAAGAGTCGCTCGTTCTCGAATTTTGTGGCACCCAACGTGTCCTTTGCCCAAATGGCAGCTGGACCGGGTCAAGCCCACATGACATCAATCCAACCAAAGGTAGCCCAAAAGGCACCAGAGGTGGATCTGGACTTAAAATCGATCCTTCTGTCTCTGCACGGAAAGATCGACAAGTTCCAGAAACAATTAAATGAACAAGCGGCCCGAATTGACTTTATCTATTCGGAGCTGTTTGTGGGGTCTGGTGTGCCATAAATCTAATGGCTGCGCTGGATGAGGGAAACTTAAAGATCCTTGTTGTGAATGTTAATTCACTAGTCAGGATCGAGAAAAGAACGTCACTTGCCAATTTGTTGAAAACCGAAAACCCGGATGTGCTTTTGGTTAGCGAAACTAAGCTTAATCAGAAGCACAAACTGGGATACAAAGACTATCATGTAATAAGAAGAGACCGGCCTCACTCCACTCAAGGAGGTGGGGTTGGAATCTTAATTCGAAAAGGCCTGCGCCATAGGGTTATATATAGCGGAGACGTGCGTAGGTTCCAGTTGTTGGAGGCATGCATCATATGCATTCCTCTCCATAGCCGGAGGAGAATGTATGTGGTGTCGCTTTACGCACCTGCTGCACCTCCACCAAACCAATTTATGACAGAGCTCGAGACACTTTTTCGTGGTCTGCAGCTGAACTCGGAGGAGAATTATTACTTCTTGGCCGGAGATATTAATGCCAAACATGCGGCATGGGGAAATGTTACTGCAAATCCCAGGGGCAACCAGTTTCACGACTGGTGGCGCCTCAATATGATTGAGTACAACCTCGAGTTGTACGCGACGGATATCCCTTCTTTCCCAAGAAGCGGTGCTTTCCTGGACTTGGCCTTAACAGACGCAAGACTTCAACTGACGAACATAGATCAAAACACGCGGAACTGTTTGCGTGCGTTTGAGTACGATAGTGATCACTACGGACTCGCCGCCGCAATACGGATCCCGAACGAGCAAACGCTGCTGGAGGAGTACGAAGCATTGTGTTCATTCGATTATCGGAGGGCACAGTGGTCGCGCTTCTCCAGATTTTTAAAGCGAGATATACGTTCGAGTGGGATCGACCCACCGACAAACAGTAACATGACAAATGATGACATTGATCGGCATTTATTGCAAATGAACGACGCCATCAAACGAACTATGGAACGAACTATTCCTCGAGTAGGACGTTCCGACGACGACCAGACAGAAAAGTACAGAAACCCGACAATCGACGCACTATACCGACAGAAAAGTAGACTGCTCTCGAGGCTTAAACGGCTGTACAGGCAATTTACTGATCGCAACGACCCGGAGCTAAGGATGCTGAATTCAGAGATCCGAATCCTGAAACAGCTGATAAAAGAAAATTACAAAAAATCTGTAAGTCTGTATTGGGGCAATAAAATTCGGGCTATTAAAACCTGTAGTCCGAATATGTTCCCACAGATAAATAAGTTGTTTAGGAGGAAAGATCACAATGATATTCCTTGTGTTCGAATCTCCCAGACAGCAGAGAACAGACAGACAGTACTGACTGCTGGAATAAGTCCAGAAAGTGTCGCTTCAAACGACGATTTTTTCGTGGTCGAGGACCCACAGGAGAAAGTGGATTTGCTGGGCGCTTGTTTCGAGGCCGTGTATACGGTGAGCAATCCTGTTCGCCGTAACCACGACATTGAGAATAGGGCTCTGGTGAACCACTTCTATCTGCGCACCGAACTTGAGAATTGGCGATCTGAGAATAACGGATTCACCGTGTTCACTGATGAAAACCATGCTAATGCAGTTATCGCCAATAGCCGAGATGCATCGCACTTGTTCGTGTCGAAGGATGATCTTCTGTGCATCTTCGAGTCACTAAAGAATAAAAAGTCGGCGGGGATGGATGGTGTCCCAAACGTCGTATTGAGACACCTGCCTTTGGAGGCTGTAGTTATTTTCACCACGCTGTTTAACAATGCGCTGAATAATGCACATTATCCGGCGCATTGGAAGGTAGCTGTGGTTCACCCTATCCCGAAAAAAGGTAAAGATAGGACGAACCCAGCCAATCTCCGGTCAATTAGCTTGCTTCCGAATATTAGCAAGGTCTTTGAAAAGGTTGTCAATAGAGCTCTGTTAAAGTGGGTCGAGGACAATAACATAATTCCGGACAACCAGTTTGGTTTCAGGGCGAGGCATGACACTATTCATGCCGCGTCGAAACTGGTTTCCGACATTCAGTGGAATAAATGCAAGAGCCAATGCACGGGTGCTTGTCTGGTTGATTTTGAGAAGGCTTTCGACACCGTATGGTTAGAGGGACTTTTCTACAAGTTGACCAGGCGGGGGATGCACAAACCTTTGCTATATGTAATTTATAATATGCTTATGGGAAAGAAGTTCGTTGTCAAATGTGGCAACGTGACTTCGAGCAGAGTCTTTGAAATTAAAAACGGTTTACAGCAGGGGGCGGTCAATTCTCCGATCCTGTTTAACATTTACACGAGTGATCTGGTGGGTTCACTCAGACATGCTATAGCGTATGCCGACGATTTGGTGGCATACAGATCAGGTCCTAAAATCGAGGTCATTAATATCCTTTTGCAGCGTGACTTCGATCAAATTAAGCGATATTGCGACGACTGGAAGTTGAAAATCAACTTTCAGAAGACGGAAACAATCTTGTTCAGAACTCCATTGGCTGGGGCCTCTAGGGATACCAGAAAAAACTGGAAAAAATTGGCCATTATTGGACAAAATGGGCAGCCATTGGCGGTGAGAAGCGCAGTTAGATATCTAGGTATCTGGCTTGACCAGTATCTATATTTCGATAGACATATAGTTGCTTGTCTTGCTGGGGCCAAGAAGGCTTATGCTCTGACAAGGAGACTGTTTCATAGCAGTCAACTTGACTCCAGAGTGAAGGTCATTTGCTACGTGGCCCTTATAAGGCCGATCATCGCTTATGGTTGTCCATTATGGTTTAATATAGCGCCTAGCTATATGGAAAAGATTCGGGTTTTGGAGAGACAATGTCTAAGGACCTGTCTCCGGTTGTTCCGAACGCCTGAATCCAACTATATAAAATACTATCCCAACAAGGTCCTATACGATGGGGCTCAGTTGAATAGGATTGACAATTTTCTCATTAAGGTGACCCGAAGGCACGTTGCAAGGGCGATGGCCAGCGACAATAGTCTGATCTTTGGGGCTTACTACCCCAATGAAATGTACATAGAGAGTACACTCCGGTCTGGCTTTATCCCGCCAGAGGCATTTATCCATATTGATGCAAAAGGGCTGGTACAGACGAGGGATGGTATCCCGGTATTATACCACCGCTACCGCAGTGCGAGAGATAAGCGGCTCATCCGCGGCGAGGACGTCGCCAATGCTCATGAGCTCCTCCGTTTTAGTACCGCAATAGCGGAGAGGGATAAATTCGATACAGAAAAGCAATTTGCCGAATTTTGGTGGCTTTTTGAGGGGGGAGGGGTCAACATGCCCTCCCAAGACGGTGCGTTACTCTAGGTAACATCCTCTTAGTTTGTAAGATAGATTAAGTTAGCTAGGGCGTTTCTGGGAGGGGCCGGGCTCGCCAACTTGTGGTGGTGCTTCCGGGAGGTGATTGATTCTGTAAGGCATCAGTCAGCTCACGGCGGCGCGTGTGCACGTTGACGACTGCCAGGCGCTCGGAAAGCAATTGGGAATTTGACCACTTGTTTCGTAATGCAACGAGTGCTCAGAATCCTAATTATAGTTAGAATATGTTAAGTAGTTTAAGTAAGTAGAGTAGGTAGTTTGTAATTTGTTTTTTTTATATAAAAATATAAAATTTGATAAAGATGCCGAGTTTTCTTAAAAATTTTCTCGATGAAAACATAATATGTAAGATTAGTTCGTAAAATAGTTTTTAGGCCGAAAGGCAATAATTATAAGATAGAGTTAAGTTTAGGGCGTCCGCATAAGGATCAATAATCTAGAATAAGTATCCTGTTAATGTTAAGTTAGATTTACTCATTTTTGTCTAGCATATAAGTTGATATAAGCTAATAATTAATAAAAATGAATTTAAAAGTAAAAAAAAGCTGCCTCTCCGCAGCGATGGAGGGCCCTCAGGCTAAGGCCGTCCACCTTGCCGCATTGCCATTTGCCTAGCACGGTTACTTGTGTCCAGACAACGTTGGGCCCATCTTGCCAAGTTGGTGTGTGGCAAAAGGATTAGGCACTTTACCCCGGCTCGCGATCTACCGGTCAGCGGTCCGCCTCTTCTACTCGTCTCCACATCTAACAGATCTAAGCTTGAATCACCTCCACTCACGGATTGGGTACCTGTGGGGGTGGTACCTTCGTGGTTCGGGGAAAGTTGCCCAAAGGTTGATGGGACCTTGGTTGCCCTCCCCTCTCCTATGACCTCGCCCAATAGAAGAAGGGTACGGGGAGGGAAGAGAAGGAAAACAGGTGAAACTTGTTGCGCGAAAATATTCCGCAACATCATTATCAAAAATCATAGCACATGATAACATTGGCCATTTCCCGGAAAAAATTATCAAAAAACGTCGATGCGTTATATGCTCGTCTAGAGTTCGTTGGCGTTGCAAAAAGTGTCTTAGTACATTGTACGTCGAAAAAAAATGTTTTGAAATTCATCATACAGAATAATGTATTTTTTTATACACCATGGCCCATTGCACTCAATTGAGTACACTCCTATATGTTAAAATCACTACATAGTATAAAACAAAGTCGCTTACCGCTGTCTGTCTGTCCCTATGTATGCTTAGATCTTTAAAACTACGCAATGGATTTTGATGCGGTTTTTTTTGATAGATAGAGTGATTCAAGAGTATAATACATGCATAATATAGTAGAGAGACACTGATAATTTTACAGGTTTCTAATATGATGTCGTAAATAAACACATTTTTCTGAGCTTACATTGCAAACGCTGTCTGAACCCTACGAGAGAGATGAAAATAATGTACTGTATTGTACACCTTAAAAAAGTCTACAAAAAAGTCCGCGATGGTATATGTCTATCTCTTAGGGATAACCCACAATAACCATTTTTTATCCTTTACTTTTTAAGAAAAATAATTTCCTATTTACGAAGCGATTTTAAGCAAAACAGAATTAATCCTTATCCAATTAAGTACCTTTAATACATTGTGCCTTTAATATAGATCAATATGGCCCTTTACAGCATGTAATTTGAATGAATATTTTCGAAGATATTACAAATTTAAAATGCAGGGACATAGCGGTTGCTGCGGTACCGGCCAGGGCTGGCGGCACGTCTTGCACTTTATGATTAGCAGCGATCGAACACGTTTATCGGAGCTCTCTAGAGAGGAAAATAACAATACTAATAAAAACGTGCTTTACAGCGCGACAACGTAATCCGTACTTATAAATAGGTAGGTACGTTACGATAAATGTTTGATATGTAGTATTTAAATACTAAAGTGAATTCTTTTTTAAGACAAAACGTGCTTTTCAGCGCGACAATTTTTTCAAATTATATTTTCGTACTTTGGTCGGTATTAAGGTTAATTTTTAAACCGCACTTATAGTAAGTGCATTAGGTTAGATAGGATAAAACCATAATTTATCAATTATAAGAGAGAAAGAGAATCCTCAGTAGAGCGTGATGCTCACCGCAGCCAGGATTTGGATAGACATAGAGTTCAGAGAGCCAGAGAATCGTCTGTAGAGTGTGAGGCTCGCCTCAGCCAGGTGCCCAGGATAGGGATAGACACCGAATACAGAGAGCCAGAGAGCCAGAGAATCATCTAAAAACGTTAATAATAGAGTGCACAATACTCACCGGATGTGGTACCGGAGAGGATGTATTGATTCCCCGATTTCCTCTGATGCCATCGGATTTACCGTTCCAATTTAAACGATTACAATATCCGGTAAAGATAACTTTTGCAATGACCATTAAAAAATTTGATTTGAGCGTTGAATGTTTTTCACGTGGCCAATTATATGTCGCTCTTTCAAGAGTAACCTCTAAAGAAAACATGTTTGTATTGTCTAATGACAAAAAAGCTGTGGACGCTGTATATAAAGACATTCTGTAGTATATTTAGTATCAGCATTGTATCCGTCGTTAGTATATTATAAAAAAAAAGTTAAAAAAAACGTTTTACTTCGAATGGCGTTAGTAAGCCGTAAATATAATTTTCATCAAAATATTTTCAGAGGTTTAGTTTTGGGTCCATATGGGTAAGGAACTTATGATGTTATCAAACTCGATCTGAAAGAAGTTTTACTGAAATAAAACAAAGCTAGGACTTTTTGAAAATAAAATCTGCAAAATGAATACATAAATTCTGGTTGTGTTTAACAATTTGTAATTTCTTACCTACGGGTTAATTTTTGAGCTGAAATTCCCTACAAGTAGGGATTTTTCACTAGACTTATTATCACTGCTAGTTGAATTATTGTCAAAAACATCCCTACAATTTTAAGCCATTTCAACCAATAAGCGCTCGAGTTGCAGTTTCGATTTGGTATACTGAACTGACTTTTTTTTTACTTTTAAATTAATTTTTTTATTCATTATTAAATATAAATTTACATACCAGACAAAAATGATTAAATCTAGCTTAAAATTAACAAGATACTTATTCTAGATTATTGTTCCTTATGCGGACGCCCTAAATTTAACTATATCTAAAAATTATTGCATTTCGGCCTAAAAACTATTTTACGAACTAATCTTACATATTATGATTTCTCGAGAAAATTGTTAGCAGAACTTGGCATCTTTATCAAATCAAATGAAAGTAGGGATACTTTATATATAACCGTGCGGTGCAGGTTCAATCCCCATGAGGAACAACAACATACGCCACCCATTCACAGGCCTCTGCACCAAAAGGAGGATTTCTGCCTGGTAGTACAATGGACCGTTACCGAGTCTGAGTGCTCTGGGATTTGGATTTCCTTTTTTTCAAAAGTAAAAAAAGAAAGGTATACATCATGGATATATACTTTATCCTTCGAAGTTCATGGACCCGTTGGTTATGGGCTACCTTTCATAAGAACAGGCGGTTTCGAAGGATTGACGGATTCTATGGGTTGGGCCCTTTCGATGCTTCTTTTATTTCTTGTTTGACCTTGCTTTTACGACACCGGTGATCTCCAGTTGTGTCAACCCACGGATTTGCATACACACTAGCGGGACAGCATTAAGATGTTTAATGTGTCGCTAGGCTCATATGGATGTTTAATTGCATAGATGGGATTTTCCATCTTAGTCGCATTTTACGACAAGCGCTGTTTATCGGGGCGCGCTGGAGCGATCAAATCGTCGTTAAATTGTAATAAGTCGCTCACCTAGCTTAAGTAGTTGGAGGCATCCAAATAAACTTCTATATGGCTATCAGGTACAATACACATGGTCACAACATATATTTTTTTCTTTGTAAATGAAAATGTTTTGAAAATGAAATGAACGGATGCAGTAATCAAATAAGTTTTAACTGTGATTAGAATTCCGCTTCTTACACGTGTTATACTGGGATCGGCATATCTGTCTCTTCGAAAAATATTGTGCTGGTGGTCGCTGCCCGTGTAGTCTTCTATGGTCCTCCAATGTCCAATTCTTGCCATTGATGACTCTGTCGCAAAAATGATGTCCGTGACGGATTCTCTCTAACAGATGGCAAACAGAACCTCCTCTCAATTTCCCTTATTTAGTCTCTCATTTACCGTGAGTCTCGCATTTCACCCAGACAAAGCCTATTTGTATGTGTTTGCCTTTAATAGAAAGTTCCCTTGCAGCTGTTCCTACAGAATCCACGGTGTAGTTTGGTCTAATCTTGCTATTATATTGTTTGCTGGTTATGAACACATCTGCTAAGATCTCTATAATAAGCATCATCTGACCTCTTACATTTTTTTTATAATTTGCTTACGCTAAAGGGGTTTTACCGTAAATGTAATAGTCAGTAACCTTGTTGTGCTATGAACACAGCACAAGCATTTGCGAACAGCCAGTAGCACCTAGCAATTTCATATTTCATTGCATGCTTTTCGGTACCACTTTCTTTAGAAAGCATAGAGAGATAGGAAAGAAGTGTTTTGGTGCAGTTGTATGGTTATTGCCTTCAAATTGTCTGCCGCCTCCATACACTTTACGAGACAACCACGCCCAAACATTTTCGATTATGTTTAACTCCTGTGAATAGGGCGGCCATGATAAAAGTTCCACGTCTTCTGATTGAATCCAACTTCTAACAACCCTGGAAGTGTGGATAGAGTCTTGTTGGAATATCCAAGACAGGGGACCGAAAATGTTTTTCACTTTTGGAAATGACCGTTCCAGCTAACATTTGTAGCTGTTTCCGATCATTGTTGTGGACAAAAACTCCAACTCTATTGTGCCATAGTGGTTAATAGCGTGATGGCTGTGATGTCTGAAAATAAGCTCTTTTTTTCTTAGATCATGGAAATAAAACTTCTAACCATCGGTACAGTCAAGGTTTAACTTTTTTTCATCCGAAAAGACAACGCGTTTCCATTCACTGCTCCAAGCGACATGTTCTCTTGCAAAATGTATTCGATGCTCCTTGTGTACTTGCCTCAAAACAGGTTTCTTTTTAAGTTTTCTTCTCTGTATAGTACCACTTTTTCTTATTATCCTTCGGACCGTTGCTATACTGGCTGATACTACGCTGTTGGCCCTTATTTTAGTCACTGGTAGAGTAGAATTTGATACAAGCCGTAGAATACTCCCATTTTCTCTAAATGTTGTTGCTTCTGCCGTGCGTCCTTTTTGATTTTTCCAATAGTCTTGTGGATCCGCAAGATAACTGTTTACAACAGTCTTACTTCTATCCTCCTTGCCTCCTTGCCATTTCTCGGCCTGAGAGCCCTAACTCCTTGAAAGCATCTATTTTTCCTCTTTCTGTCGCTGTCAAAGTCTTTCCGGAACCCATTTTTTTAACTAAATAAAAACAGTTCTTTCAACGCTTTTTAAATATTCTTAACAAAACTTTAAATCACTGATGTGAACTCCTGCAACGAAATATTCGCTATGGCTTTATCATAGTGGCGCATCTTTTAATACGCTTTTCAAGTAGTTCATTGTTTGATCTTGGGAAATTCCAGCGGTCGTTTCTTATATACCATTTAATTTTACGACTTAATGTTTGGAAAATATGTACCTGTGTGTTAAGAATGTATTGGAAGAGGAACACAAAAAAAAGAGCAACTTACTGAAGCAAAAGTGGCAGAACTTAAAGGTGAATATACTAGTAAAAGTTTCTTTGTATAAAATTTTTAACAGGTATGAAAACTGAAAATCGATTGCAAAATGTATGGGCTCATCCTTGTGATCGCGAGTCTATAGTCATTCTAGAAATTATTGACTATATATTAAATTTGTGTATTTGATTTTCAATCACTGCCATATCCTCGGCTAAAAAATAATTTTGTATGCTCATTCTTCGAATTGAAGAAACACTTGAAATGGAAAAAAACAAATCACTCTCATTCTGCAGTCGTGAATATATAATACTCGTTGTATAACGAGAACAAAATCGCTAGGATTTTATCTTAGAATTTCATTTGCAACACCCTCTAAACTACAGTTTCGGTGTCATCCGGATTTGCGCGTTTTCGGAACTCCGCCAGGATATAAGCGTGCTTTTTCCCTCCTTTCGGCTTTATACAGATCGTTTCAGGTCGAAGTTTCCGATGTCTCCTTTTCTACTTCTTCTTCTTGGGTCGAGTGGAACTGGAGTCTTCCATGTCCTTTTGTTGCCTACCTTTGTCGGGGGCTGGATTGTGGTCTCTTGCCTGCAATTAGCTTCTCAAGAAGTGCCTCGCTTGAAGCTGTCTCATTATCAAGTTTCCCACTCTCCCTCTAACAGCAGTATTTTCTGTAACCTCCAGCTGTGATTGGATAGTATTTCGCCCTCTAGCTTAACTAAACTATGCTGTAGCATCCTCTTAATTTTATCAAGGGCTTCTTTGAGGATCAAGTCACATTTTTAATATCCGTGCTGAAATTGATTTCCTAGCGCCCGTTCCCTCCATTGTTTTTATCACATCCGCGCATTCGTGCATCTCGCGTGAGGGTGCTCTCCAGTAGATTGTTCTCTGTTGCCAAAAGTGGTTGCTACAGTGGTTTTCCCGTTTGCTGTCCGGAAGATGTTCCAGACTGCTGAAAGCCACCCACTAGAATCATTAGCTTAGCCGTTGATAGCATAAGGCTGATAGAATGGTTATAAGTACGAGGGCGGGTCAATAAGTCCGTGACTTTTGGAATAAAACACAGATTTTTTGATAAAATTTTTTTTTTTATTTTTCAACGTAGGCTCCCTTGAGCTCTATAAACTTTGTCCAACGCTTCTCCAATTTTGTTATCCCTTCCAAAAAAAATGATTTGTCGAGGTCCTCAAAATAGGCCTTTGTTTGCGAGATGACTTCATCATTGGAGTCAAATCTTTTTCCACGAAGCCATTTCTTCAGCTTTGGGAACAAGAAGTAGTCGCTTGGAGCCAAATCTAGAGAATAGGGTGGATGAGGGAGCAATTCATTGCCCAATTCATGGTTTTTTTGCCATGGCAACTGCACATGTGTGCACCCATGCATTGTCTGGAAAAGAACTTTTTTCTTGGCCAAATGAGGTCGGTTTTTTTTCAAATCTTCATTGAATCGGTCCAATAAGTTGGCATAATATTCCCCATTGATTGTACTTCCCTTTTGAAGGTAGTCAATGTGGATTATCCCGCGTGCATCCCAAAAAACAGTCGCCATAACTTTATTGGCTGACAAACCCATCTTGGCCTTCTTTGGCGCCGATTCACCCTTAGAAACCAACTGTTTTGACTGTTGTTTGGTCTCTGGTGTGTTGTGATGGATCCATGTTTCGTCCACGGTTACAAAACGGCGCAAAAACTCCTCCATATTGCGATTAAACAACGTTAAACCTTCCTGTGAAGTTCTTACACGATTGCGTTTGTGGTCGACTGTGAGCAAACGCGGCACCCATCTTGCGGAAAGTTTTCTCATGCCCAAGTGATCATTCAAAATTGAAACCACTGAGCCATGCGAGATCCCTACGGCTTCCACAATCTCTCGCACTTTCAATCTTCGGTCGGCCAACACCATATCGTGAATTTTTTCGATTGTTTCGGGTGTAGAGACCTCAACTGGGCGTGTAGGACGTTCGGCATCTTCAGTGCTTGTACGGCCACAACGAAATTCAGTAAACCACTTTTTTACCATTGAAATCGATGGTGCAGAGTCCCCATAGTATTTTTCAAGCTTAGCCTTGGTCTCGGTAATGGTTTTTTTTCGCAAGAAATAATGCTTACTAAGCACACGAAATTCACTTTTTTCCATTGTCTCCTCAAATTAGTGAGTAGTCTGATAAAAATAGCTGTCAAACACAAACTAACTGACGCAGCAAGTTTAAATTTTGACAGGAGTCAACTGACAGATGCCTGTTGACAGGAGCAGTGTTGCCGTTTCAGTAAAGAGGTCAGAAATTCAAAAAGTCACGGACTTATTGACCCGCCCTCGTATATAGGAAGTCAAGTTTAGAGCGGTAGCGTAAGAACAAGTAAACAATTTTCAAAGTAAATTGTTGTAAGTAAATTACTAGACTTCTGAGGCATAAGAGCCGCCTTCACCGGGCACTGTGCTATAGGAAGACATGCTCAAAGGCTGGGCATTCCTTACAATAACTTCTGCAGAAGCTGTATCGACGAAGAAGAAGAGGATCAACACACTTCCTTTGCACGTGTCCTGCACTCGCCAACATTAGGAAGGCTACACTGGGTGAATACCTTTTCATTGATCTAAACGATCTCAACAACGCCTACACAGCAGAGATTAGCTCCTTCAGTCAAAGGATCAAATGGTTCCCTGATTAAGAAGGTGACCCACCCACCTTACACATCGGCAGCACAATGGACCTACCTTTGGTCTAAGTGCATCCTCATCGAGGGCCGTTTCCAACCAACCCAACAACCAAATTACTAGCATTGCTTAAAATACCTCCAAAGGAAGCGATCTTTATTGAACTTCTCTGAATTAATAATTAATAAACAATTTTTGTAGTGTGTTTAATAAGTCAGGTTTTAGTCTCCCTAAGTAAGGACTAAGGACATTAACCATTCCAGTACCAAAAACATATACAGTGAACTCTCTCATAAGCGGACACTGATGGTACCAAGCAATTTGTCCGCTTATTACAGGTGTCCGGTTATGAGAAAAAATATTTTATTGACAACCTTGAAAAAAGAAACGACATGCATTTATAGTATAAGATTTTATTTTAAAATGGAATGCATTTTTTATGATAAACATTAATTGTAGGTAATAAAAAAGATAATAACAAATCATAAACAAGAACAAAGCCTTTAAATCGGTGAAACCAGAAAGTCGTGTAACTCCACTTTTAAGCGAAAATGAGATTTGAATGACATCTATTAGCTCAAACCCATATCTACAACTCGGCGAAATTTGAGCCCCCTAATAAGTTTAATTATTATATTATCGGAGATTCAGTTGGTAGCATATCTTCAAAATCAGTACATTTGGTGAGTACACTGTGTGTGGAAAAATGCTCTCCTGTAAAATTTGCTAAAATGGAGTTACACAGTTTTCTGGTTTCACCGACGAAATGCGTTTTGTCCGTTTAAGAGAGAGTGATATTCTATGGCGGCTATGAAAACTGGTGTCCGCGTCCGGTTATAAAAGAGTCCGTTTATGAGAGAATTATTTACAATAAAAATTGTGTAGATTATTCCGTTCTTTGAAATTTGTCCGGTTATGAGAAGTGTCCGCTTATGAGGGGTGTCCGTTAGGAGAGAGTACACTGTATACATTTTGCTAGTCGGAGTCACAAAGTCAGTTGCTGTTGACCAATTTTTTTATAACTGCATTTTTGTCTGTTCATGACAGTTTTCATATATACATACATTGAAGCTCACGCATTACGAAATAGATATGGAGCACATTCGTTGGTGAAATCGCTGAGAATTGGAGAAAACTGTCATCGACCATTATTACACAAGCCTTAAACAGTCTCTTATAGCAAATAATGGCGTTTAGGTTTACTGCTTATTAATTGTACGTGAATCTCACTCAATACAAAATATTTGAACTCTCACACTGTCAACTTTGGCGAAAATTTGATAAGCGCATTTTCGGTAAAGCAGATTTAACCCGAATTGACTTGGTTTAAAGTAAATGCATGCGAAATCTGTTAACAGTCGTGTTTTATTGAGACTTTCTGTAAATTAAAATACAAAGTTTGGGTGCGAAACCCTAAAAACCCACTGTCTATTTCGTATTGCCAAGGTCCTTCTTTTTTTCTTTTTCTTTTCGTAAAATTTCTCAAATTCTAGACCTAAATGTACCCTGAGAGCTCTCTCTCATTGACAAAAGTAAATGCAATTTAATATTTATTTCACTCACAGGAGTTCTATCTCCGACTACAACTTCACAGCAAAAGCTGAGCTGTATGATATCAATGAATGCAGAATTCTCCAGCGACATCCATTTATTATAATTCTTGATCAATGAAATCTGCAATGCTCTGGCCCCGCCACTCCACCACGCTGCGAGTCTCGTGAGAACATGCTCATAAAACTTTTATAAGGGCAGGTGCCCTGGAGTTTTTTTTTCATTTTTACTTATGCTCTTTATTGATTGCAGAAACAGCATGTTATGCAAACACCTGCACGCAAAGAAATTTAAATAAAAATAAAAATGGGGATACTCTCATCAGAAGGATAAATCAGAGAAGGAGTGGACAGATAGAAGAAAATGTATCGCAATCCTTCCTCTCTTGCAGTAGTTGCCAACAAAACAAAAAGGTAAAAAAATTGTTGTCAACAAAACTTGTCGAAGTGAAGATACATACTTTAGGTTGTTGTGTTGGATGTCGCAGTGGACCAGTTTTTTCTCCCCACAATGGAGATAATTATATAGAAATGGTAACAGCGCGCGGTACAGAATCTTATATATAACATTTTTTTTTGCGTAAGACTTCCTTGAGATTCTTTGTAACATCTGCTGAACCAGTTGGTTTAGTTCTTTTCATCATGTTTTTTTCTTTTTCTTCCGTGTGCCGGACGCATAAGAAGGTGCAGCGCACAGGCAGTGGGTGACGCTCCGAAATTATATAGAGGCAGATAAAGAGGAACGTATCGCAATGAGATGAACAAAGTGGTTGCAATGCAATACGAATTAGTTGCAGCCGTTGGTTGAAAGCAAAAACTGTTTTAATTATTTAACTGAGTGTCTTGTCTTCAGATCGAGGAGATACAAAAATAATTGGCCGATTGCAGCACGAAGTTGAAATAATAGAGAAATAGTGAGTTTCGGCAAAGGTTCTTGCTATAGTAATTGTAAAACAATTAGAGTGGGCAGGTAAGTGGGTTCATCTAGGTACCTATATAATTCTTTGGGTAGGGGAAGATGGAGAGAATAATTGTTATTATTCAGAGAATTAAGTACCAAAGGAAGGTACAAATATATTTACATACTGTTATGTCTAAAATTTTGTTTCATTTGCCAATTTGGAGAGCTTTGGCCGCGCAGATACAGCAATTTTATTACGATTTTGCCTACTGTTACTTAATAATAATGACTGATGTAGAAAACCCATAATACTTAAAGCTTCTGTAACCATTCGAATGTAAAATTATATTTTTGACTCAAATTGAAGGGAGCTTCAGTTAAACCCGGATTCCGAACCCAGCAAGAGTGGAACCAGCGAAAAATCTTTCAGATGTACCCGGGAGTAAAGTACTCCAACGCGACGTGCTTAGCCAAAATAGAGTTAAATACAGGATGCGCATATTAATTGCATATTTGTTGGAAGTTCACAAGATATAATCGCTGAAAACATGTTCAGCAAGAGCCGTGCAACAAAGTTGATTTTGTATGTAAGATGATACTTGATGGTCGCATGGCTTCCATCTCTAGTTTTAGCTTTGCAGCGGTCGACGATGCAGATGTTTTAGAAAGCTTTTTATCCATCAAATCAAACTCGACTGGGTTTGATGGCATTTGTCCGGTTTTTGTTAAGGCCATTCTGCCGTACATTTTGAAATATATAACGTACATATTTAATCACATATTTATGACGGCAGTTTTTCCCTCTACTTGGAAACGAGCCAAAATAATACCAGTTCCTAAGAACCAAAACGAATTTAGGCCGATTGCGATTTTACCGTTTCTTTCCAAAGTGTTTGAAAGGATTGTGAATGTTCAGATACGGAGATTTCTGAGTGATAATAATCTACTATGTGCTAATCAGTCTGGTTTTCGCCCTAAACATAGTTGTACTACTGCGTTGATAAACGTAACAGAGGGAATTAGACAAGCCGTAGATAAAGACGAAGCAACTTTTCTTACCTTGCTCGATTTCTCTAAAGCATTTGATATGGTAAATCACAATGTTCTTTCTGATAAGCTACGAAATCAATTTAATTTTTCGGTTTCGGCTACTAATTTAGTAGTCTCTTACTTATGTCAGAGATTCCAGGCAGTTGTGGTTAATAACTCCACATCTGATTTTCTTCCACTTAGGTTTGGTGTTCCTCAAGGATCAATTTTGGGTCCGCTATTCTTCGCTATGTACGTCAACGACCTTCCTTCATGTATTTTAAATTCTTCTATTGATATGTATGCTGATGATGTGCAGGTACGAAAGAGTTTTCCGTTGGGTCTTGTGGAAAATGCTGCATTAGAACTAAATGAAGACATGGAAAGGATTCAGTGCTGGTCTCGAGCAAATTGCCTCCGTTTAAACCCGTCTAAGTCTAAATGTTTGGTTATTTCTAGGAAGCAAGTTGATACTCTATGTCTTCCTAAAATATATCTCAATGGTACCTCTATTGAATTCGTTGAATCTTCAAAAAATCTTGGCATCATTTTTAATCGAACGCTTACTTGGAATAACCACATCAGACTAGCTCTAGGCAGGGTTTATGGAGGTCTTCGCATGCTATGGGCTACACAAAAAGTCACACCTCTAAAAACAAGAATAATTCTTGCCAAAACGCTTCTTATTCCAATTCTGATGTTTGGTTGTGAGCTTTTCAGCAACTGTGATTATGAGCATAGGCGAAAACTCAATGTAGCATATAATAGTATCGCCCGATATATTTATGGTCTAAGAAGATACGATCACATTTCCTCTTTTTCAAAATCGATTCATGGCATTTCTCTTGACAACATTTTTAAGCTGAGAATATTGATCTTGCTTCATAGTATTCTTCAGACGCGCCAACCATCTTACCTTTTTAGCAGGATCCGTTTTATGCGTTCAACTAGGACCCTTGATCTCATACCAATGCGTTTCAATTTCTTGGTTTCTGAGCGACAATTCTTTATCCATGCGATTCGGCTATGGAATTCCCTCCCCCAACATATAAGGTTGATAAGTCGCAAAGCGCTGTTCAAAGAGGAACTCAGGCAATACCTGCAAGCACTTCGATGATGATGATAAGTTGTTTAAGTCTTTCTTTCTTTCTGCTTTTATTTTTATTTTTATTTTGCTTATATTTTTATTTTTATTTTGTTTTTATTTCTTATTTTATTTTTATTATTTTTTTTTTTTTCTCTTATTTCCTTTTCCATTTTTGTCCTTTTGGAATTTGCATTTGTAAATATGTATCCATATGAACTTCTTTTTTTCTAAAAAATTGAACAAGTACCTATTTTTTTACTCGTATATCTACATACATTATAGATTTAACATTGTTATAGAATATTTCTTTCACTGAAACTTGCACTACTTAATAAGATATTGTATCTTACTGTGTAAGGTTATTAAATAAAGATTTGAATTTGAATTTGAACTTGCTTACTGCATGTCAATTCTTGAGGCATGTTGTCTCTAATTCTAAACTTGATGCACCTATTGTAGTAGAACAGCACAATTTGGTACAACTTTTCCGGCTTGACGTTTAGTGCTGTGAAATTCTATGACAATACATAACATCTTAGTCTGTTTGGTGGTAGTACAATGGACCAGTATTAAGTCTGATTGCTCCAGTGTAGAAAGTCTCGCAAACCGACAAAAAAAAATATAGTCTCTTGGTCGTTTGGTCGTTCAGTGATATTTAGGTCAGGCAAAAAGCATACTGAATGAAGGCAATTTCTCGCTGCACTTGTGTTTCATGTGCGTTGATGCATGGATTGCTGCGTGCATCCTTGTTGCACATGTGTTGGAACCATAAGGCGGTCAAAAACGCCTTGTGAGTTTGTACGTTGCATCTTCATACTGCTAAGTCGAATATCGATATGCTACATGCTCATAAAATTGATATTATATGCGATATGCTCATTAAATTTTACCTTTCGTGGTTGCTAATGATATCATTATAAGTTGAGTAAGGAACCCTTGCCTCTGTTTGTTAGGTGATAAAAATGCTAAAAATTCTTTAATTTTTAAAAAGGCTAAAACCTTGGTAATCGATAATATTTTGCGTTCAATATTTTGGCATAATCGGTTTTTTAGTACAGTATTAGTGACATGTATATGTATAAGTCCTTCAAACTAATTTTACATTCGTGTGTGCAGTGATTTAGGGGTGGTATGTTGGACATCGTATTAGTTTAAAAGTTGGATGAAGTAACCTAGGGCCTTTTTTTTAATTTGCGTGCGCCACAGCGCAGGCATTTTGTATGGTGCTGCAAGTAGCTCCCAGCAAATAATTCATTTGGGTGCTACTTACTGAAAGAATAGAAGGATAGGAAAGAATTTTGGTGCGATGGGATTTTTTCTCCACAGGTGGCGCCTAAATTGCTTTAGGGAGATCTGTTTTTATTGTGTGTATTCAATTTATAAAAATCATGGCCCTGGTCGGAATTCGAACGCACGACCTGCCAATCACTTAGTGAATAGGTACACTACCATCGCATCATTGCAACCTGTGAGAGGCCGGGCGCACCAACTTATTTTGGTGCTTCCGGGAGGTGACTGACGCTACAAAGCTTAAGTCGGCTCACGGCGCGGTTGCACGGTGAGAACTGCCAGGCGCTCGGAAAGCAATCGGGTTTTTAACCACTTGTTGTGTCTTGTATGTAAGTTGAAATTTAATAATAAAAAAATAATTCTTAAAGTCAAATTTCGTGTCGGACTACTAATTGAAAGTAACATCTTAGAATTTTTTTTCACTACCGCACCACTTGTGAACGTCTGACAAATATCCAAAAAACCAATGGTCAGTAGAATTCTTAAAATTTTTTGCTTTTCGGATTCGGCTTAAAATTGCAGAGCCCTTCTACTTCGCATATGCAAATGTGTACAACCAATATAGTGGAATTTAATGCTTTTAAAACGCAATGCTGTCTGCTGTCATTGCAGCAAAACCCACACACTCTGCCTTTATCCATGAATCGCACTTGCATCGCCGAAACCGAAAGAATCTCCATTCTCGGTATGATAACCTTCTTTGGAATGACCAAATATTCGATGTCGCCAACGAACAAGTTTTCTTATGGCGCAACGAAAATAAGTTCAAATTCATTGTATTTTCCATTCCAACCAATAATCATGTCATCTATTTACCCCCTCTCCCCTCTTATAACATCATCATCTTCAAAAAACAAGAAAAATTAATTTTGTAAAGACTTTTCAAAATACCCACAAATTGTATTAAATTCAACGAAACAATTTACAGCTGACTGTGACGGCCTCCTTGCAATATGCCATAACCTACCCCAAATTTCCATCAGAACCAACAAACAATATACCATTAATCTACGCCACACCTTTCCTTTCGTTAGCCAAATGTGAAAATATATTTTGTGATATATCCATAAAACACAGTTATATAAATCTCCTTCACACGCGGTTTCCACTTGCGATAAATTGATAGTATAGTAGTCATTATCTCAAGTGGAGACCATTATAGCAATTATGTTTCTAAAGTTTGCGACAGAAAGCATGCTGTGCATGCATACTCTTTATCGCATTCCAAAAACAAATGATATTATTTTGTTTCAGTATTGTGCTATATGTACTCGTATATGAATATTTTTTTGAATAATAAGAATTTTCATTATTTTATAACCACCGATTGGAGCTGAATTGCTGAATTCGATGAACGACATATTTTATAGGAGTATTGCGCAAGTTTATTTATCTCTTATCAACATATGAAATTGTTGTAGTACCTATATTTTAAAATCCCTGCTCCTTTTCGACGTACCATTGAGGAAGGTTACGTGCTCGAATTTTTTCATTCGAAATTAAGGTTGCCTAATTGACATGTATGTTCCCTTTATCATCACCCATGATGGCGAAACATATATGTTACATACGTAATGTGATACTTGTTTTTATTCACAGAGGTTTCCCAGACGGCCAAGTCCTACTTTCTTTCAACGCATTCAATTACATAATATGTACAATGTACATACAATGAAATATATACATAAATAAAATATTAATGAGTGCATCCACATATGCAACCAAGTTCACGGCAAAAGGGTCATTTGAATAAAAACTAGCAGTTCCTTTGACTAAAAGTTCGCAGTTTAGTAAAAGCATTTACAAATTTCTTCAGTTCGGTATGAACAAAATCTTTCTTTTCTTAAGTGAGTTCGGAAATTCGAACTGAGCATTTGTAAATTGTGCGATAGCAAAGTGTATATTATTAACGAAATAATAAAATATCAAATATCAAAATTTATTCTACAGTTCACCCACTTTTTGGGGGAATATGAATAGGGTATCCAGCAGTTCGTCAAAGTGGCCTGAAGCCTCTTCCTATGTTTATAATATTCTTTTTTTTATCAAAAACAAATTTCTGGAATGCCGCCATAAAGGGAAACATAAACATTAGAAAAAAACAACCTATTTAATTTTGTTTATTTAATATGAATAAATGAATATCAAGACTTTTATTTTTAGCTGAAAGAAGGATAATGTTTTAGTTATCCTGAGACGGACAACTCCCTTGGGCGGATGAAGTTCAATATTATAAATTCTAAAAACATTGAAATAGGAGCACCTATACATATCAACTTTCATTATTTTGCCTACTTCAAAAGATATTTAGTTTCGGTCATCCTGTAACTGAAATTCGCATTATATCAGGCGCTACCTAGCGTTCGGCCACTCCAATACTAACACTGATATTATTTTTTTCTAATCGTTGAATCACTAAAAACCTACCTTGCTGTAATGGACAACGCCTAATTATTAGATTGTTGTTTTTCAAACAATTTATAGCAAGCAATATGTAAAAGAAAAATTTCAAATTCTTACACTTGGCAACCTACGAGTATATGTGTTCTGACAACTGCAAGTTTGTGGGTAAATGTGTATCAGATTTGACAAAATCCTAATGGTTGTTGCTTTTACATAAAGAAATGGATTGAACTGGCCGACCAATAGCGCCGTTAGCCTACCTACCCCACAAACAACTTATAGCCTTATTCATTAGAATTCGTTATAACACATCTATGAATTAGTCAATAATTAAATGAATTTAATTTATTTATCTTTGTTCCTTCTAAGGAATTAAATCTTAAATTTTTCCAAAATGCATTTGTTGTATTAATTTTATACACCTTACACTTCGCACCTTAAATCAAAGGGCAGGTACATGGTACATCGATTCTTTTCGTGATCATTTAACATGATACTTTTAAGGTATGCAAATCGCCTTACATGAAGGACTCCACAGGACGTGGAGAAAAATTAAGAAACTCTTATGTCTTAAAAACTTGCACACCGCACCGCATTAGAGTGAATACACTTACCCCACATTCAAATTCAATCTTACTCCAAAGAAGAAACCACATTTAACCCGGATACCAACTAGGTACAAGAAAAAGTATCTTGAGGAGAAAAAAAAATCGAAACAAACTTGCACCACTTTACCTCGGAGAACTAATGGACCGCAATTGAAAGCGCCCATTTATTCTGGATTGTTGCATACCATCCCTCTCCTCTTATGAGCCGCTCAGACAGGTATTCAGTCCCCATTACCGCACTATTATCTGCTTAAAGTGATTCTATCAAATGTGACATTGAGCTCCTCCTGTGTGATACTTTCATTTTCTACACTTTATCCGAGAACAAAACCGAAAGAAGCAAAAGAAGGATTCACTCAAGACGAAGGAGACGGGAACTGGTTTTAAGAATTACTTTTTATTGTACTCTTGGCGTTGCAATACAACGTTTACCCGATACCCCTCTCTCCCATATGTTACGAGCAAATCGCATATTTTTATACCCTATTCTAAGGGTATATTAATTTTGACGCATAGTTTGTAACATACCTTAATATTGCCCGTAGACCCCTAAAAGTTACTATATTTATGATCAGCATCGATAGTAATGTCGATCTAGCCATGTCCGTCCGTCCGTCGGCAAAAATTAGGCCTTTAAACTGGGCCTAGAGAGCTGAAATTTTAACCATATACTCTCTAGGGTCCCGAAATAATCAAGTTTACGAATTTTTGAAATCCGCCCACAGACACGCCCACAAAATCAAAAAAACAAATTTTGGAAAAAATCGAATTTTGAGCTAGAAAGCTGAATTTTTTTATATATGATCTATGACTCCTAAAACTACTCGGGATAAAAAAATTTCAAAATCCGCCCACTGACACGCCCACAAATAAATAAAATAATTTTTTTATACCCTATTCTAAGGGTATATTAATTTTTGAAAATCCAAAGTTTCAGCTAGGGAGCTGAAATTTATAGTATGTACTCTCTATGGGCCCTTTATGCTCATGTGTAAATATTTTCAAAATCCACCCACTGACACGCCCACAATTAATTAATTTTTTTTTTAAAAGTTCAAAGTTTGAGCTAGGGAGCTGAAATTTATAATATATACTCTCTAGGGGCCCTTTACTCTCATGTGTTAATTTTTTTTAAATCCGCCTACTGACACACCCACAATTAAATAAAGCAATTTTATTGAAACACCCAAGTTTGAGCTAGGGAGCGTTTTTTTTTGATAAAATCCTTTAAATGTTATATAACAAAATATGTAGAGCATTCTTAACAATTCAACCATACTTAGACTTTTGTCACGCCCACTTATGAGGGATAGGAATAAGAATAGGGTATCCAACAGTTCGCCCAAGCGGACTGTAGCCCGTCCCTATGTTTTTCTTTTGAGATCCTTTCATACTTTTACTTCATATTTGTCTACAGCTGCAGCGCTGGATAACAGTTGGTTGCCCTGGGTGTTTGAATTTTTCCATGGACGTAAATGGAGGCGAAGTCCTGTCCCAATGCGGGTACTTTGTTTTTGCATACAAAAGAAAAAGAAAAAACCTTTATCATACGAACCTACGATACAACTTGGAGTATGTAGGAAGTAGGCTTGTAGGAGGAATGGACCGGTAGACGCCGATGGTTCATAATATAAGTGCAACCATTTAGGACAAATTACGCTACCTGCATAATTTCTCATTCCAACTATTTGAAGTTTATAACGGTGATGTAGTTTCACTTGGATGTAAAAAAACAATAAAACGATTCTGTATTCTGATATACAAGAATGTAAGGCTGTTCAGATTTTATTACAGCCAGAGGCAAAATTACTTTGCTGCTGTGGGTAGGTTTTTAGTTATAAGGGAAACCAAATGTGAATATTCCGAATTCCACAGGACTTCCAGTGATATTGACTTTTGTTTGTTTGTTTGTTTGTTTGATCGTCCTTTTACTACACCAGCGATCTACAATCGTCTCAACCCACGGATTTGCAAACCCACTTCCTGGAAGATTTCTGGTTGTTAAATGGACCCCTAGGCTGAATGTTAAAATTAGTATTAGCGGGCTATTAACCCTGCTGAGCTATTCGCAATCAAAATTCCGATTCATAGTGTTCTTTGTGTTGCGCATATGTAGAATTATTTCGAAAATCATCCGCTTACCGTAGGGTTTATCCGTCTGCAACACTGTCACATTGGCGAGATCTGGTATGTATTTTGCTTGAATGCAGTGGAGAGCTAGACCGTTTTTTTGTGAGCTTCCACTATTGATGTCAGACCAAGTTCTTCGTTTTAATTATCGTTTTACTTGTTAAATTGTTCAAGTAATTCAAACAAATTATATTCTATAAAAATTGTTAATTCTCCTCTGTTAAGGATTTCCTGACCTTTGATATATTTATAAAATACAAATCGTTGTTTTCTGCCGTAATTCCTTGACCTCTCACGTATATACGAGTATAAGTGATAATTTTGATCTTGTTTTGTGTTATAAAAAAAGGCCTGATGGAGGACGTAAACACTTTCGAAACGTTGTTAGGGTAAAGGCACTAGATAGATAAATTCTTTATTTAGACTTATAATGTCAATTATTAAATTATGTTAAAGAAAAAGAAAAGCGTTGGCTAAAAGCCGTCTGCCATTGATTGACTTTAATTTATATTTGAAATATTAAGTTCAGACAAGTTAATTGATTCGAATACCTTTTTTTATAAATTACAGTAATTTTCATATTTAATAAATTATAATTTTAATTATCTATAAGATCTTAAAAAAAATGCTGAAAAAAGTAAAAAAAAAAACTAGCACATTACGTAGCAGAATTTTTGGAAAATACTAATTCCACATTGTTTGGCCTAAGGCGTGATTGCAATATTTGAAAAGTAGACTCCATCCATAGGCACCATTCAATATCGATACAGCTTCTTCTCTAGTAAGAACACTCTTAGAAAAGTAAAGGACATGTAGTTCACGTAATATGGGGCATATTGGCAGAAAATTGAATACATCTTCCATCTCATTTATATTACAAAGGCTGCAGATTCCTCAAAGATCTTGTCTATGCGGGACATAGTTGAGACCAAAAATTTCGGTTCTAGCTATAAAAATCATGCCCATTTCATTCCCTGAGAGAATGTCGTTAAAATAGTTGCCAGCACCTAAGGCATGATCAAGACATTTATACATATTTCTGGATGGTGATGTGAGCGCTCTGTTTAAGCATTGCTGGTAGAAACTCTCGTCCACTCTAGCAATACACCTATAAAACATGTTCTTCCAAATACTAACATTCCTTACATTCAAATCCAAATTAATGTGGTGTAGTCCTGCAAGCTCATACCACACTTTAACCGTCCGGTCAATGACCAGGTACCCGGGTATCCATTTCAGTTTCGTAGGTAGAATTTACTAACTTTTTCTCAAACAAATTTGAAGAGCGTCCGGATCCCCAAAATTGAAGTAGTTTGATACCCAATTTTCGTCAACTTTTTTTATAATTAATAATTTAATAACAGTTATTAACTATCAAACTTGATACCTCCTTCGTTCAATAACCAGGCACCCGGGTATCCACTACAGTTATTATGTATGAATACCGGGCTTATACACACTAAAGAGACTGTTTATAAAAGTATTGAGGCAATGGAACTTTTAAATAAATAATAAACAATGTCGCTTGTAATTTCTAATATAGTACACAGTTCTCTGCCCAATTGCCGATAAAATAATCGCCGTTCAGGTGAAATATAGATGAAATGATGAAATGAAAATTCAACAAAGTTTGATTAATCGCCGTTCATACGACTTTTTAGCAAGCATTTTATTATTCTCATAATACATTATAATGCTGCAAGGCAGGCGACATCTAGGATATTTATATAGTATGGATAAAGTTGCTCGTCGTTTGTCAGGTATTCTGTTGGCTTATAGTGTTTTGCTAAATTACTATTAAGCATTGTCCAAATGTCTCCTATTGGATCAGCTTTATTAGTCTCCATACGCTGAGCTTCAGTATTGGCATCATCAAATGGAAAAAAAACGAATTATGTTCCAGAAGCGATTGATGCTCATTGCTGCACGATATAATGGATATGAATACGACTGCCATACATATCCATTGTATTGTTAGTATTTAAGTTGTTGGCGCCAGAGATTATCAAAGTAGCCAATAATGCGTAAAATTCCTGCAGCTCAAGATTTTTTCAACCTAATTGTTTTTTCCCCGGATTTTTTTTCCTTATACCTTTTCCTTATATGTTGAAATTCCTTTTTATAAGTATGATATCTACCATTTATGGAGTAAAAATTAATTTGAAGGTGTCGAGAACATGCTATCGTTGGTGGTCCTATGAGGTCACATCTCTCTCCCACAATATTACGCGTTCCAACTTGATGTTGACTTGGTGGTGATAAAACAAGTAAATCTCTCCTTATCGTTGAAAACTCGATGAATCATCCATCGTTTTTATATTCAATACTATTATTTATTAATAACTAGCTGCACCTGCCCGGCTTTGCCCGTGCCCGAGAATTCTATTGGCCAATATGTTCGAGTAGACTTCCTTATAATTGTCTATAGAGGGTATCCGGCGTATGTTGCTGCGCCTAAAAAAAGAAGACCGATTTTGACCAAAGTTCACAGAAACACTTTCAGGCCAATACCGAAGATTGCCTGATTTGAGCTCAATCGGTGAAAGGGCCTGCACGTTTTTCTCCGCATGGCTTAGGCCGCTCACACAACTTCGTTGTTCCGTTTAGGGTAGGTGATTGTTGTCTGGCAGGCGCCTATGTCACCTTACTTCTGAAAACTTCGATTGAATCACTTTTCATTCACTTCCACACCGATTGTTATCAATGTTGGAAAAGCAACTTTCCGATGTCCGATTTACAAAAAAATGCAAAAAATTTCAATAAGAGTTATTTGAATAAAATATTGAACACACGATATCTCAAGAATGAAAGTGCGCACAAATTCCACAATAAGCTTGAAACGTTCGTGTGGTCTCCCTTTTTTATACCCTATTCTAGGGGTATATTAATTTTGACGCATAGTTTGTAACATACCTTAATATTGCCCGTAGACCCCTAAAAGTTACTATATTTATGATCAGCATCGATAGTAATGTCGATCTAGCCATGTCCGTCCGTCCGTCCGTCCGTCCGTCCGTCCGTCCGTCCGTCCGTCGGCAAAAATTAGGCCTTTAAACTGGACCTAGAGAGCTGAAATTTTAACCATATACTCTCTAGGGTCCCGAAATAATCAAGTTTAAGAATTTTTGAAATCCGCCCACAGACACGCCCACAAACTCAAAAAAACAAAATTTTGGAAAAAATCGAATTTTGAGCTAGAGAGCTGAAATTTTTTATATATGATCTATGGCCCATTAAACTGATTGGGACATAAAATTTTCAAAATCCGCCCACTGACACGCCCACAATTAAATAAAATAAATTTTGGGAAAAATTGAATTTTGAGCTAGAAAGCTGAAATTTTTTATATATGATCTTTGGCCCATAAAACTGCTTGGGACATAAAATTTTCAAAATCCGCCCACTGACACGCCCACAATTAAATAAAATATTTTTTTTGAAAAACCAAAATTTGTGCTAGGGAGCTGAAATTTTTAATATATACTCTCTAGGGGCCCTTTATGCTCATGTGTAAATATTTTCAAAATCCGCCTACTGACACGCCCACAATTATTTTATTTTTATTTTTGAAAGTCCAAAGTTTGAGCTAGGGAGCTGAAATTTATAGTATATACTCTCTAGGTGCCCTTTATGCTCATACTTAAATTTTTTTTAAATCCGCCTACTGACACGCCCACAATTAAATAAAACAATTTTATTGAAAAACCAAAGTTTGAGCTAGGGAGCGTTTTTATTTACAAAAGCTTAGTTTTTTCGATAAAATCCTTTAAATTTTTGTCACGCCCACTTATGAGATATAGGAATAAGAATAGGGTATCCAACAGTTCGCCCAAGCGGACTGTAGCCCGCCCCTATGTTCATATGCTTGTTCGGATAACAAAATAAGTGACGTCTGTACGGTCTCTGTATCTGCGTCGTAATTTACACGCATACGCACATATGCATGTGTACTCACTCAAATGCCCATATCTCACACACCGATGCAGATATAGCCAAACATAATTTAATTTACACGCATACGCACATATGCATGTGTACTCACTCAAATGCCCATATCTCACACACCGATGCAGATATAGCCAAACATAACAACCTTCGTGCAGACGTCGCCTTTCATGGAAAAAAATTTCATTGGAATCGGTTAACGCGTTTGGCCAAACACCGGCAACAAACACAAATATTGATTGATTTATGAAACACACAGTGTATAAATACATTGTCAATTTTTTTTTATTTTTTAAGAAACACATAATTTACACACCGATGCAGATACAGACATCGCACATACATAACATCCTTCATATAGACGTCACCTTTCTTTAAAAAAAAATTCATTGGAATCGGTTAACGCGTTTGGCCAAACACCGGCAACAAACGCAAATATGGATTGATTTTTATATACATATATATATAAATAGATATAGATATATTCTCATATCAATTTTAATTCACAAAAACTCACAAAATCGCAATGAAGAAATCCGAATCCGACAGCGCCACCAAACATGAAACAAAATTGGCTTCTCCATTGATCGATAAAAGATGGCGTTACGTTGCGTGTCTATCTGACAGTTCAATTGTGATACGATATGTTACATTCAAATGTGATTCTTTATTTGGTTGTTGCCAAAATAAATAAATACAAAATGAAAAAAAAAAAAAAATTAAAATATGGTGGTCAAAATAAGCCATTTTGAAATTTCGTTTTTTTTTCTTCTAAAACCCGTGCTGAGAACATACCTTTCCAACAAAGTATAAATCATCAAAATCGGTTCGGCCAATCTCGAGCTATGCGGTTACATCGCTTCGGACACTTTCTTTTATATATATAGATATTAATGTTATTAATTAATTTTCTACCTTACACACTACACGTGAGTACCCGGGTACCCGGTTATTGAACGAATGGTGAAAATTTGGTCATTGACCGGACGGTTAAATGGGGTTAATTTGCATCGAAATGCAAACACCATAACCTACTTGTGCAAATTGGTTGCTGATCTCGGCAAAACTGCGGACAAGTAATCTGCGTTAGCCTTGAGGTTCCTAATGTAAATCTGCGGTAAACCAGACTCCACATGAATTGCATAGGTAGGGGTTGACATGGGCAGTTTGAAAATTCGTTTAATAAAAAATCTCTGTACAGCTTCAAAGTCCTCCAGATACTTGAAACCAAAAACTTGGTTAGAATAGCAAAGGCACGAGTTTACTGTAGCCTCAAAGACTTTAAATTTTGGAAGAGGGATTCAAATATATTTTGGAAAGAAAGCTACTCCACATATGATTGATAGCCGTTTTTGCAGTAGAACATTGCTCTCTTACATGTGGACGTAAGTCAAGGTTGTGTGACAAGAGAAAACCCAAATATTTAAATTGCTGATTCCCCTCTTAAAGTCCAATGTTCATGTAGGCTCCAACGAGATGTTGATTCAAATACCATAATTTTGGACTTCGATATGTTGATTTGCAGATCCCACTGGTAGGTACTAGTATCCGGACAGTTAACAAATTTATTGACTTTAACCCAAGTTTAGTTTCTTACTGCGAAGGTTAAAGCAAATTGTTAGATATAGTATTTCTGAAAGTGTAGACAGTTTTTGATAATATAACATTAACAAAATGAAATAAAATAACAGTGTGTAGTTTAAAATGATGTTTTCAAAAAAAAAGAACGATTTGCTCTGGTATCCGGAGTATGTGTGTCCGGACACTTTTATTTCAGTATCCGGACACAGCAATTCTCTGTGAAAATATAGCATTTTTGTGGCAGAAATAAAACATTTATTCTTTTTATAATATATTTAGGAACTTTAATTCATAGAAGGTATTTGAATTTAATAATCTAATGTATAAAATTCTTGTGTCACAGTTTTAGTGTTTATACTCCTCCGAAACGGCTTGACCAATTTTGATGAAATTTTATATGTATATTCCGTAGGTATGAGAATAGGTTTATAACTAATTTGTATACCACTAAGTGATAATGGTGGTCTACCACAAACATTTTTTTTGTTTTGACAACATTTATTATTTTTATTTTTTTATGATTTACCATTCAAAAATACATATAACCCTTAATTTTCAAACTTCTATCACCAACCCCCATTTGTATACCCTATTCTAAGGGTATATTAATTTTGACGCATAGTTTGTAACATACCATAATATTGCCCGTAGACCCCTAAAAGTTACTATATTTATGATCAGCATCGATAGTAATGTCGATCTAGCCATGTCCGTCCGTCCGTCCGTCCGTCGGCAAAAATTAGGCCTTTAAACTGGGCCTAGAGAGCTGAAATTTTAACCATATACTCTCTATTATATATATCCACAATTAAATAAAATAATTTTATTAAAAAACCAAAGTTTGAGCTAGGGAACGTTTTTTATACAAAAGCTTCGTTTTTGTTTGATAAAATCTTTTAATTGTTATATAACAGAATATGTACAGCGTTCTTAACAATTCAAACATACTTAGACTTTTGTCACACCCACTTATGAGGGATAGGAATAAGAATAGGGTATCCAACAGTTCGCCCAAGCGAACTGTAGCCCGCCCCTATGTTTTAATAGCAATATTAGTACTGTAATAATCTTCAACTCTCAGTGATCGATAACTGATTTATCATTTATTAGTTTGTTTATTATTCAGTGCGTGCAAAATTTTGAGGGGAACAATTTAAAATAAAAGAGAAATATATACGTGTCTTATGATTGTGAAAGGAAGGTAAACTAATAAAAGAACGAATACATTGTCAGTATACTGTTTTCCATCATTAATCACTTCAATTTAACCTATTTATGTGTGCAGTAAACAATGTCAGCAAGACGCAAAGGGAACAATTTGGACCGTGCAACAAATAGAACGACATACATGCCAAATGGAAGAGCCCAAAGATCAGACGAACGAGTCCAACAAGATAATGCAGATGTGCGTATGAGCATGGCATAATTTCGTGAATCAAAATCACAAGAGGCACGAGCTGAACGAAATCAACAAAGACAATTGGATTGAACGGCTTACTTATCGGTACGGATCCAGATTCTCACCTGTTCCTGAAGTCAACATTTAATTCATGTTTCCAAATGACATCGTTCGGAGCAGCAGAAATAGTTAAAAATAATGCTGCAAATGGTCAACAATTCCATTCAAAATTCAAAATCAAAGGCCAAGTTTATCACAAAGTGGGCTCATTGCTGCCAATGCCGAATGAACCACATAATTTTTTACAAATTTGCGTTATGGGCGGTGGGGACTCCGAAAACGCACTCGCCAATCGCGTGGATTCACGTTGCGGCTAGAGCTGGATGCTCTATAGACATTTTCACCAAGCTATCTCTTTCTGAAGTGCGGAATCCCTGTCTTAAACAACAGAAACAAATTGAATGATAAAATTGCAGAAATTTGCACAAATCGTATAGAACAATCATTGTGATTGTTAATGAACTGAATATGGAAGTGCAAACAGAAGCTATTGAAGGGTAAAAAGTAACAAATTATAGAGAAAAACATGAGAAAGTATGTTAAAGCAAAACAAAAAATAAACTATCCTCTATCCTATTCATATTCCCATCAGACACCTAAAGAGTCTATATCATAAATTTCAGTTTCCTAGCTCAAACTTTGACTTTCCAATAAAATTGTGTTCTTTAAATGTGGGCGTGTCAGTGGGCTGATATTAGAAATTTTATCTCCCTAGCAGTTTTATGAGTCAAAGATCATACAAAATTTCAGCTTTCGAGCTAAAAATTCGATTTTTTCGATAAATTTGATTTTTAGTTTGAGTTTTTAGCGTGTCTGTGGGCGGATTTCAAAAATTCCTAAACTTGATTATTTCGGAGACTTGGAGAGAATATATGGTTAAAGACTCAGTTTTTGCCGACAGACGAACGGACATTGCTAGATCGACATTACTATCGATAAATATAGTAACTTTTAGGGGTCTACGGGCAATATCAAACTTCGCGTCAAAATTACCCTTAGAATAGGGTATAAAAACAGATAATATATTGACCGAAAACCCTGTTCAATTATATTTAGATATCTAAAATGTTTGTTTAGAAAACTTTTCAAATTATTTGCTTCCAAACAAAAATATTTTTTTGCCACAACGCGATTGTCATGGTTTCACTTTTATTTTTCGTACAGAATCTTAATATATTGCTAGATTTTTAGTATTCCAAAACGTGGTTTGGATACTCCTTCTTAGTTCCGAAACTTTTTTTTGTTATAATTGGATTTGTTATAAACTTTGTTGGAAATATTCGCGAAGAACGTATTTCCCGCCATGCGAATTCGCCATTGTTTTCCTTCATTTCATTCTGCTGTTGTTTTTTTTTTGTGTTCATTTGCCACTAACGTTGTCGTGAGGTACTCCATTGAATGAGCACAATGAATTGTTCAAATTATTCAAATCACACATGCACAAATTACAAACTGAGGATTCTCGTTTTGCTATCGGCTGTGAACGGCCGTGTTTTTCCTCTTTCTCCCGAGTGCTATAATTTGTGAAGTGATAAAAAAAAAAAAAAAACTGTTTAAACAATTCTTGTTTACAATGGGCTCTAAGCCTAAAGAAAAAGAAAAAGGTTATCCTTTTAATAAACATTTTCCCATTGATCCGAGATTATCAAAAAATAAACATTTTATACTACCCTCCGATCTTCTATCTATGGAAGATAAAAAAAAAATGTTGGATGTTGTTGGCGGCGCCCCGTTACACACGCACAATATACATAAAGATACCCACGCCGCCGTGGGCACTAGTGATATCGACGATAAATACATGGATACATGTATTAGTGATAATGGTATTGAACCAGTAGTGGTAGTGAGTGAGGGTGATGCCGAACAGGCATGTAATACGAATGCAGCAGTGCTGGCAGAAAAAACTTATTTTTCCAACCAAAGTGTAGACGGTAAAGAGCCGCACGCCGTTGGTTTGGTGATTAATCCGCCTCAGGGCGCTTTTAATAATTCAAGTTTGCCCTTATCCATTTGGGAAAACAGTGAAGTTTCGATCTTTAACCGGTCGGTTGTAAATGATCTTCAAAGGATCCTAAAGAACGACTCGAAGACTTTTGAGAATGTGATCAATCGAAAAAGAACATCGGTAAATCCACCTGCAGCGTCGTCAAAAAAAGTGGCTTTTACAGATAGACTGTCTAATAATAAATTCCATCTACTCGATATGGATAAAGATGATGTATCTCCTGAAGTACCTGGGACCGCCCGGGAACAGCAGCGCAAGGAGCCGAACATTTCAGTAGTTAAAAAAGGCAACGATTGGTGCCGACCAATTTTTGCTAAAGGAGTAAGTTCTAAGAGCCTTTTAGATTTCTTTAAAAAACACTATAGTGATAGCCTAGATAACGTTAAATTTGAAAATCGAGGACTTGGCAGACTTAAAATTTATGTAAGGGATGTTGATTTACACTCTTCCTTAATGAAATCTCTCTGCAATGAAAACATAAATGCTTTTTCTTTTGTCCCTAGGCAACTGAAAAATTTTCAATTCTGTTAAAAGGGCTCTCAGATGGATTTACATCAAATGATATTGAAAATGAATTGGTAAATGTGGATCCTTCACTGAGGGTACAAGTCAAACCATTTTCAACAAAATGGTCGAAAGAAAACGGGTTGGACCTTGGAATCTATGTTTGTGTTGTAGACAATAGAGATAGCTTAAATAAATTAAAGAACATTAGGAATATTCTTCATCACAGAATTCGTTGGGACTCCGTAAAGCGTAACAATGTTATTCAGTGCTTTAAATGCCAAAGATTTGGCCACGTAAGTGCCTATTGCGCATATCCTAATAGATGTGTAAAATGCAAAGATGTGCATGAACAAGGATCCTGCTCAATAGTCTCAAATGATGACAAGGCCAAGGTGGCTTGCATTAATTGTGGCTCTTCAGGCCATCCTGCAAACTTTAGCGAGTGCCATAAACGAACAGAATATCTGCAAAAAAGGGGAAAGGGATGTCCAAAAAATATAATTAACACAATACATGTTCCCCAAACTCCCCAGAGCGTCCAGTCAGTGGTTCTTACGCTGATATTTTAAAAGCCGATCGAAATACAACTCCGTGCACTGGTAAGAACCCAATTAACCAGCAAAATAGTTCTTCATCCACTTTTAGTGATTTCCTTAACGAGTCAATTTTACTGTTTGGTGTCCCAATTAACACCTTAATTTTACGCGTCCGAGAGTTCTGGCCAAAGTACTAAACACTAAAGGATTCCGATAAACCCGGTGCTTACTTGGAATTCATTGCAAAGATTTTACCATGATCATAAAGCTACTCACTGCCAACATCAATTCCTTAGTATCCCACGATAAATGCGCTGAACTAAACATGTTGTTGGGAGACTTCTCTCCAACTGCAGTTTTAGTTCAGGAAACCCTTCTAAAAGAAAAACATAGCAGATCATTTGATAAGTACATTTTACTCCGTAACGACTCCGATAGGGGCACAGGTATCTTAATGCCAACTACAGGGGCTAGTTATTTAAAATAATAATACAAAAATAAAAAAACATAGAGCACAATTAAAATCAGCATCCCATTGATCCAAAACTGTTAATAATATTTAATAGCTTAAATAAAATTAAAAAATGTATAATAAAAAAAAATAAAAAAAAAAATAATATTTAAAAATGTGAATCTATATGACAAAAAAAAAAAAAAAGTAAATAATAAGTAAGATATTAATGCAATACCTAGATACCATATATTTTAGTTTCTTCTTTAATACCTATAATTCCAAATGAATTCATAAATCGTTGTAAAATCAATCAATGTTTATTCAAGGTACTACGCCTTATGCTAAAAACACTTGAATAAACAATTTTTCATATTCTTTAAGGTTGTACTCTTTAAAAAACTTTATAATTTGTGTTTCACTTTTCTGCACCTTGGCATAACTGTCAAGCATCCTTCTCTATCTCTTTTATATATATTTCCTTTTGTTACCTAGTTTTAAGTTTCTTTGTATCTGTCATGTTTCGATTGAGCAAACATGTTTTTTTTATGTAACTGCGAAGTTTATAATTTGATTTTCTTGTTAATTTGACCAGAAATAAGTAAATATTGCTGTGACAGCCAGACCAATTCTAAGTCGGCTTTAAAACAATGAATTTATGTAAAACAAAATATTAATGTAATCTATGAAGTCTCAATAAAAATACATACATACATACAAATTACAAACTGACAATCACGCTATTGTCATCAATCCTGTTAAAACACCAGCTGGAGAGCACATGCGTTGATTTCATGCACCTGTTATTGACGACTTTGCTGGAATCATGGTTGGCGACCGTACAGCGACGCGACAAATCGTGATTTGAAGAAGAAATAATCATGCTTATTTTGAGATTCGAATGAATAGTCAAGTCGTTCGAATGTCTATTTTCGTTTTTCCTCAAATAAATTTTCTATTCGATCGAATCGCAAAATACAAATTCTACAAACTATCGTTCGAATTCGAATGTCAAAATCAACATGAATAATCTTGAGTTCATTGCTGATACACACCGTTCATACGACGCTCTCCAATATCCGCTAATGTTCTGAAAGGGACAAAACGTCCACAGCGCTCAATTCCTCTTTCAGTCATAGACCACATCCCCACACACTTACAATAAGTTAGTTATTTTTCATTTCCCTACGAAAATATTCACTAGAAATAATTTATATGGCAAAACAACGTTTACCGGGTCAGCTAGTAATAATATAAAAAAATTAATGAAATAAAATAGAAATCATTTTTCATAATTAATATCTTTTTTTCAGCAAGTCTTCCCTATCTCAATCTCAACTTGAGGTATACTCAGGAGAGGATAAGAGATTCTTTTTCCTCTTTAGCAATTAAATCACCGATTTCCAAAGTTGGCAACGATTGTGCTCAGAAACCCTTGCTTCCAAGAATAACCCAAAGACTTTGGATATCCGCCATGGTAAAGTATAACATCAATCTGGAAGAGGCGAAAAACAAAGGGCGGATGAGTTAAGCACAATTGCTTGCAGCAAAGGCAGTTCTAGCTGTTAACCACTACTCCTCGAAAAGACTAAGATCCACGGACAATTTGCCACAGATTAATCGACTAAAAAGCTTAAGCCACAATCAGAGCTAAAGAAAAATCTTTGTGCTGGGAAATCGCTTTGGAAACATAAGAAATTAAGTCGCGGCCAGAGCTCAAACAAAAGTCGAACTACAAAAGGATTAAAACCCCAACATAAGCAATCTAGTATGCATTACATCCAGGCTATTCCTATCTAGATATCCCAGCCCAATATAATAACTGATAAACAAATTCAGCTGGTACAAATATGCCATATTATATGCCTGCGTAGCCGATGATCTAACACCCAAAGGATCTACTTAGAAGGATAGCCAGACTAAACTCTAATGTGTGCACGAAAGTTTGGCTAATCCTGGGGATTGTTAAAAATAAAAGGGCAGAGGACAAACTTCTCGACAGATGAGAAATCTAAATACCAAATCTTCTTTCTAGGGGGGAACATCTACTTAAATTTCCCACAAATTTTGGTAAGAATGAGAATTGAAAAAATGATCCAGATAAAAAATTAGGGCTAAGTATCTTCGAACAGAACATGTATACATATTAATTTATGCTCGCAACGCACCCAATGCGGCGCAAATAAGCGCTGCAGATAGATAGCCATTGAAATCCTCTATTTCTAATAAGTCGAAAAAGTCAGTAAGCATCGAATTGATTGAGCTTAAATGTGACTAGGATCCATCCTATTCCTAATCCATCTATATCAAGCAAATTTACAAGGACACGATAAAGAGCATGCATTTGTCTTATTCTCCTCCCTTAATGGCGGTCCGGCTATGATCCGCATTCTTAGAAGTAACAAACTCTTACATAAGTACACATCAGTCTGGGTTTCGAGAAAAGCACAGTTGCGACTCAGCAATTCTAAATTCGTGATTTAGTTTCATTTCTTGGGCTATTGGATTTTTCCAAAGCATTTGATACTGTTAATCATATGATATTAGTAGGCAAAATGAAAAGTTACTTTCGGTTTTTCCGTTCGGCCGCTGAATTAATGTTTTCTAATCTCAGTGGCAGAAAGCAAGCAGTTTTTGTAGGAAAAAAACAGTCTAGATTTGTTGAGCTATCCTCTGGAGTACCTCAAGGATCAATTCTTGGACCACTTCCTTTTACCATGTTTATAAATGATCTCCCACTTGTGGTCAAGTATTCGTCCTTGCACATGTATGCTGATGATGTGCAAATCTATCTAAGCTGCAAATTGGGAATGATGGAAGATGGTGCCTGCAGACTAAACAGTGACTTGAAGAATATAATGGATTGGTCTGACAAAAATAGCCTTCATCTTAATCCGAAAAAATCTAAATGTTTGGTGATTTATAAAAATAAGCTGTGCTAGAATATACCGACAAAGCAAAAAACTATTTGGTTTAATAGCACGCTAAGTTGGGACTATCACATTCAGTTGACAGTTGGAAAAATATACGGCTGCTTACGCAATCTCTCAATGTCCAAAGATATTACTCCCCAGCAAATAAGGTTAGCCAAAACAATAATAATACCGATGTTAGTATGTATATGGCGATTTGACCATGTATCGGGTTACACGAAAAATATCGTCGGCTATAGTTTATACAATTATTTTAAATACCGGGAACTTAAAACTTTACACAACATTTTAGTCAACACGGAACCATCATATATCTTAATGAAAAAATCGCATTTGCTGTTTCGTCGCGGTCCTTGGTATTAATTCAACCGAGATTCACATGCTCTAACTCTGAACGCCAATTTTTTTTTCTGTTATCAGGAAGTGGAATTCGCTACCTACAGACATTAAAAGACTTCGTGACACGAAGCAATTTTACTGGTTTTTATTTGGGCATTTTGTTGAAACATCTTAATTGTATAGTACATATGTATTACAAGTATTTTTCACTTTTTTGTATTATTTAACGTTAAGATACTTAATTGTTTCGATTTTTGTTTTTCTACTTTTTATTCTATTATAATCTAAAACTTCTATTGTTTAACTTTTTAATGTATGCGTAAATGTAACTTTTGCTGGTAAAGGCTGTTAGTCTATTGTGAATGATATACCAAGGTAACCCCCCCAACTTACTGCATTCCTACTGGTCGGCTTGTGGGGGTCGCCATTTCGACCTCAACGGATAATGGTAGGCATCCCGATTCCAGATCACTTCATCACGGAGGCCAATCAAATGATGTGTTGTTGCATTTGTGAGATCCAGAAGTTTTTGTGCCAGCCTCTTGTGCCAATATCGACACGTACATGCTAACATTATTGATTATTGCTTGATCGACCGTTTTCGACACCGGTGATCTGCATCAGTGGTATCAACCCACGGATTTGCATGCACACTTGACATTCGACAAGCGCTGTTTTTTTTTGGCTCTGAAGTGATATTCTTATCTCGTCTCTGCACGGACAAATAAAGAGCATGTATTCTTTACAAACAAATTTAAGATTGATTTCAATTCCCAAGAGCTTGCATCGGCCTATCCTTATGTTAAAGTTGTTCGTTTTATATCCTCCTTAGCCCTGGCTAAGCTCACTGCGTCGTTTTTTTTATAATGTAAAGGGATTTTTTAATTTTGCCAAATTTTTTTGTTGCTAAAATAAAATTTTTAGTTTCATTTTCGGGATTTTGGTCTTTCGGGATTGTGGCTTTTCGGGATTTTGGGTTTTCGGGATTTTGGGATTTCTGGATTTTGGATTTTCTGGATTTTGGGTTTTCGGGATTTTGGATTTTCGGGATTTTGGATTTTCGGGATTTTGGTTTTCGGGATTGTGTCCCCAACCCGATGCCGATGCGCGTTTGTTTTAAAAGTTTGTAGATTATAATGTATAGGAAAAATGGAGCGGGGAAGAGCATTCCGCGTTCGTGTTGTATGACTGTATATCCGAATACAAGCTTAAGTGTAAACTGATGCGCATTCCTTGCACATCGAGTATTGCGGTTGAAATGTTCTTTAAGTTAAAATGTAAGATAATACAAAAACTTGTATTAAGAAACACTTTGTACGTTATTTACGTACAAAAAAGAGTTGACCGGATACTAAACTTTATTTTTTAGTATCCTGACAGCAGTTTTCTTATTCAGTAAACTCTGTCCGAATACTGAAATGCAATTCTCTTAAATTTAATCGTTGAAAAAATATTTATTTACCACATAAGAGTGTTTAAATGAGAATTTAAAATTTTTTCACTTTTTCGGTAGCCGGAATCTAAAATATCATAAATTTTAGTTTTGGGTTTTGGACATCAAAATATTCGCCAAAATTGTTTAATATATTTTACTTTCATATTACAATCATACGGGTTATATATATTTTATTGGAAACAAATCATTTTTGATAAAAATAAGTTAATAAATAGTATTTAAAACATACCTTCCCTAGATGGGTATAGTCATTTTTTCGGACAGAAAACAGCACCGACTAGCGTTCTCTAAGACCTCAGATAGTAATGGGCGCGTAACTCTTACAGCAACCCTTTAGTTAACTTGAAACTTTCCATTTACTTGCGCAATACATAAAGGATTCTTATTATATACTTTTTTGAGACTATTCCAGTAAAATGTGCTTATTTCTTTCAATAAACGATATACTGTCAGCATAATATCACTGTCCAGATACTAGTGCATTTACCCCTAGTACATAAAAATTGTTTTTTTTTTTTATTATGGACCAAAAGTCCTTTCAAAACAAAAGTTGTTGAGGCTGCACTGAAGGTAACTCAAAATACCAAACAACTATCAAAAGAATAAGGGGTATGAAAAGGGTTCCTTCCGCACCACACCCTGTGAGGATGTTTGCTTCAATTACGTTACTATGCAATGCACTTGTAGCCTAATACCGTTGCAGAACTAAGGAGGTTTCAGATTCCGGAGCAGCATTATTGGTGCCACAACTTTCAGACATAAATTGTGAAGTGCAATCCCTGGCGGTTTTAAAGCCTGTATTTAGTTTTTCTACTAACAAACCAATAATGCCTGCTGCTATGTCAATCAATCGAATAAGGAAAATAAACCTACATTTATTTGATTTCGATGTGCGCCTAACACCTCGAAGTAGAGCTATGATCAGAAATAATCATTTTCGAATATGGTTTTGTATTCTATCATAATATAATCTGTTCTAGATTTGCATGCATCTCGGCTTCCGGGTAGAGCACATATTAGAGAGAGTATTGCCTAAAACTAATGTAAAGCTTTTTTTTTGGATTAATTTAGATTTATGAAAGTAATCTATTCGAGGGTTACGTGGTTCTTAAAAAGGCGTACCATAAAGGTCAAAAGCAAAACCTCCCAAAAAGCTCCATCATTTCATATCGATATATTAGGCGGCCAACGTACTGTGCGAACATCTAAAACCGTTCTGCAACACACTAGTCGGCACGTACTAGTGTGGCTTCCGGCCCGGCAGATCGACAATATACCAAATCTTCACATGAAGGCAAATCCTGGAAAAGGCCAAGTCGAGACGGACCACCTTTTGTACCGGATTTCGGCAAGGAGATGCGCTGTCATCTGACTTCTTTAATCATCTTCTGGAGAAAATAAGGAAGGGTCAACTCCACAAATGACACCTAACTGGAGATCCGACGAACAATTACCTTACGAAACAAATGTGTTCAAAACTCTTCACTCGAAGGGCAAAATGCATTCTTTATCGAATATTAATCCTACCAGTCCTGCTTCATGGTGCCGAGTGGACTGGACGATAAGTAGAAAAGGGAAGCTAGTATTGGGATCTTTTGAAAGAAAAATACTCCGTCGGATATTTGGCCCTGTGTGCGAGGAGGGCGAATGGAGGACAAAGATACAACCGCGAACTCTATGAGCTGTTCAAAAATGTGAATGTAGTCCAAATAGCAAAATCACGCCGAATGGAAAATAATGCTCCAACATAAATTGTTTTCGGTGTTTACGATTGCTGGCTCTCTTTATGTGAAGCGAAATACAAACGAAAGAGGAATAAAAACATAGGGACGGGCTACAGTCCGCTTGGGCGAACTGTTGGATACCCTATTCTTATTCCTATCCTTCATAAGTGGGCGTGACAAAAGTCTAAGTATGGTTGAATTGTTAAGAACGCTCTACATATTTTGTTATATAAGATTTAAAGGATTTTATAAAAAAAAACGCTCCCTAGCTCAAACTTGGGTGTTTCAATAAAATTGTTTTATTTAATTGTGGGCGTGTCAGTAGGCGGATTTAAAAAAATTAACACATGAGCATAAAGGGCCCCTAGAGAGTATATATTATAAATTTCAGCTCCCTAGCTCAAACTTTGGATTTTCAAAAAAATTGTTTTATTTATTTGTGGGCGTGTCAGTGGGCGGATTTTGAAAAAATTTTATCCCGAGCAGTTTTAGGAGTCATAGATCATTATATAAAAAAATTCAGCTTTCTAGCTCAAAATTCGATTTTTTCCAAAATTTTGTTTTTTTGAGTTTGTGGGCGTGTCTGTGGGCGGATTTCAAAAATTCGTAAACTTGATTATTTCGGGACCCTAGAGAGTATATGGTTAAAATTTCAGCTCTCTAGGTCCAGTTTAAAGGCCTAATTTTTGCCAACGGACGGACGGACGGACAGACGGACGGACGGACGAACGGACGGACATGACTAGATCGACATTACTATCGATGTTGATCATAAATATAGTAACTTTTAGGGGTCTACGGCAATATTAAGGTATGTTACAAACTATGCGTCAAAATTAATATACCCCTAGAATAGGGTATAAATAGAGACCGTCGAAAGTTTATGTGATGCAGCTGTGACGACATCAAGTACATGAAAATCGCCTGCATTTCATCACTTTGTCATCAATATTATCTGTGTATGCATATTTATATTATTATTTTTCTTTATTCTTTTACTCTTTATTCTGTTCTTTTTTCTTTATTATTGTTACTTATTTTCATCTTTTTTATTTCTATCTGTAATGTTTTTTTATTTATTTAATTCTTTATTTTTCTATTGCCTTTGTGTGGGTGGAACATCAATGATCGTTTTTTGTTACCTTACTGATAATTCTCTGCCTGACAATTTTTTCCTGTGCTTAAGTTTGTTCTTTTTTTCTTTTAAATATTATGAGCAGTACCTTTAACATTGAGTATACGAATGGTAGGAGTGCAAATATGCGCACGATGTTGAATATTTTGTGCAAACAGAGCACTGGTCTTCACATATGCCACTTTAACGGCCAAAGTATAGTGAGAAAAATTGATGAAATTAAATTTTTATTTGAGAATGGTAAAATGGATGTCATCTGTATATCAGAAACTTGGCTTAATTCAGATCTTACCAGTTCTTATTTTGCTCTCAGTGGGTATAATCTATTTAGATCTGATCGGCATAATCGAATTGGTGGAGGCGTTGCGATATACACAAAAAATAATTGAGAGCTAAACCTGTAAGGTGTTCCTTATCTACCGACAAATTTGAATACCTATTCTTGGAAATATTAACTGGTAATAATAAATGCGTCATTGGATCAATTTATATCCCTCCTAATGTTGCTCACTACACCATCGTTAGCGATATGCTAGATGATATTTCCTCACTTGCTCCCAAATGTATTCTTTGTGGATCTGCTCAATAATGTATCGCGTGCGCATTTACTGGAAATTGTTAACTCGTTCAATATGTCATTTGCTAATGTGTCCCAGGCAACCTACTACATGCCTAATAAGATCCCTTCGCTGATAGATGTGATGCTTACAAGTGATGCTAATATGCTAAGACATTACTCCCAACTTTCCTTTAATGTTTTTTCCCATCATGACCTTGTGTTTGCTACTTTTGACATACCAACTGACGTTTCCTTTAATGAAGAAATTATACAATACTATGACTTTAAGAGGATTGATCATGTGACCCTTATAAGGGAATGTATTTCTCTGAACTGGGACTATGTTTTTCGTACACTAGATGTAAATTACCAAGTTGAGAACCTAAATGAACTTATAACGTATACTTTACTTTTAAATTCATTTTTATTAATTATTAGCTTATATCAACTTACATACTAGACAAAAATGATTAAATCTAACTTAAAATTAACAGGATACTTATTCTAGATTATTGATCCTTATGCGGACGCCCTAAACTTAACTATATCTTATAATTATTGCCTTTCGGCCTAACTTATAACGTATATTTTTTCTAAGTATGTACCCATTAAATCATTTGTTTCAAAGCAAGGCCCATGTCCTTGGCTTTCTGTGGAAATTAAAGCCGCGATGAGTGACAACCTCTATCGCCGGTGGAGAAGATTTCAAGTACCACAAATGTTGAACGAATTTAAAAGGATGCGAAATAGAGTAAATCTGATGATTAAAACAGCTAAGTCCTTGTATTATAATAATAAATTTAATTCAAACCGTTCTTCGTCTTTCCTTTTTAAGCAAATAAAAAAAATCGGAGTGTGCAATAATACTAACCTGCATTCTAATAATTTTATCGATATTGAAGAACTGAATAGGACTTTTACCAAATTACCTGTGTTTTCTGATGTCCCTATCCGAAAATGTCATTGTAAATACCTCTGACATTGCTTTTCTGTTTGATGCAGTTGATCCGTTTACCGTTGAAATGGCGATTCGGTCCACAAAATCTGACAGCGTGGGCATGGACAACATCCCACCAAAATTCTTAAAAATTATTTTACCGTATATCCTTAAATATGTGACGTTTATTTTCAATACCATCCACAGCTTTGGAAACAAGCTAAAATAATTCCAATCCCCAAAAATAGAAACGGCGTTTGAATCAATTATTTGTGCTCAAATTAAACATTATCTTGCAAAAAACTTGTTAACGCCTATGCAGTCTGGTTTTCGCTCTGGTCACAGCTGCGTAACCGCTTTGCTTAAAGTCACAGACGATATACGGGAAGCTATAGACCAGGATGAAGTAACTCTGGTAACGTTGGTTGATTTTTCGAAAGCATTCGATTCCGTTCGTCCTGATATACTTTGTAATAAACTTCTGTCTAACCTTAATTTTTCCCACCTTTCTGTAAACTTAATACTGTCTTATTTAACTAAAAGAGTTCAATCCGTCTTCCACAATCAGTCCTTATCGTCTGCCTTACCTGTTCACTGTGGTATGCCCCAAGGCTCAATAATCGGTCCTTTGTTATTCTCTTGTTCATTAATGACATTTTCATATGTATGCTGACGATGTACAAATTTATATTCATTTTCCAATTGATTTGATGGACGACGCTGTGGAAAGAATGAACGACGACTTCGCTTCTATAGTCAGGTGGTCTTCTGATAACAGGACTCGACTACCCCCAATTTTATTAAATGGTATTCAGGTAGAAATGGTGTCTAAGATTAAAAACCTTGGCATTATTTTCAACAATAATCTTACTTGGAGTGAACACATTAACTCTGTGATATCGAAAATTTATGGTGCTCTGCGGGGTCTATCAGTTTGTCGGGACAACTTACCTACTACTGTCAAACTCAAATTGGTAAAGGCTTTGATCGCACCACTAATCATGTATGGCTGTGAGTTGTTTGCTAGCACAGATGCTAACTCCACGCGTAGGCTAAACGTTGCTTTCAATTCAATCGCGCGATTTGTATTCAATCTACGTAGATACGATCATTTATCGACCCACTCTCGACAAATATTAGGATGCAGTCTTGACCTTTTAAACGAAAAACAACCGGCTTATCTGTATAGTAAAATCGTTTTCTCTCAGTCTCTTCGTTCTAGTGGTATCAGGCCTAATGTTTACACTTGCACGATATCACGTAGGCAATCATTCATGCCATTCGCCTTTTTAATCAACTTCCCCTTAATATAAGAACCCATGTCAAGCACAGGAGTTTTTTGTCTTTAGTCTTTTCTTATCTTAGTACTCTTCATTGATGTTTTACCCGTTTAACGTAACTCAACTTTTCTTTTTAATGAAAATGTCCATATTATTTATTTTATTTTTAGTTTTACTTAAAATGTTCCCATATTTGTTTTTATTATTATTATTATTTATTTGTTTTCTATAAACGTAAAATATGTCGCCATGTATACCCATATGTTAACTGTGGCACTCTTAAAGAATGTCGTTCTTATTGCACAGCAAATTATTGAGATAAATAAATACAAATACAAATACAAAGAGGATCTTCGACTCCCAGCCCCCTGGTTCGGGAAAGCAACGAAGACCGAACCTCCGTCTTAAAGACCATGCCATTGCGGATGCCAGAGCACTTGGTTTGGAGAACTGGAAGCAGTGTGCCTGGGAGCGCAGAGGATGGAAGCCATTGTCTCAGGCAGAGACTCTTCACGTGTCGGGATCCCTTTAAGTAAAGTATATATGTTAGGCGGCTTATGAGTTATAGCATTTGTGGAAAGTCCATTATTCTGAACATTTTCAGCAATCAAGTCATTATTACTTTTCTACCAAAATACAAAGTTTTAAAAATGGATACGTCTAACTGGACGTGAGTTAAAGTCTTAATGAAAGTTGTGGGAAAAGCCCCCTTCAAGGGCAGGGGGATAAATTTCCGAAAATCCGTTCTTAGTGCGCAGCTACAATACAGCTTCCTAGGCCTAGTAGTTCTTGTGATACAGCGTGAGTAGCTCAGTGAGTGGTTTTGTTCTTTTTTTTTATAATTAGCGTTCGCTAAAGGGTTGTCGGGTGCAGTGGCCTAATGGTTAGTGTGTCGGACTCAGTCGTTCCGCAACTCCCGAAGAGACAGGACGGCTAGTTACGGAAGATTTAAAGCAAGCAAGTGCGATATAGTGGTGATTAGCCAAATTTAATTCTTATAGTCAATTGGCTCAGTAGACTAAGTGTCAGACTCTGACGTCGAAAGCGTGGGTTCGATTCTCAGCCGGGAAAAATTTTGTTTTATTTATTTGAGAAACAACTAGAGTCAATAAAAGTGTAAAAACAAAAGTGGAGAATAAAAAGTGACGGTAGGCGATGGACCCCGGAAAAACGGTGGTCCCGCGTACGGGTGTGGGTGTGCCGTTGCGACGCGTGGTGCAAACACGCGAGCTGGCAAAAAAATCATCTGCAGCAAGACCAGCAACAACAGGAGCAGCAGCAGCAATAACAGCAGCAGCTATAACATCAGCAGCAGCACCAACAACAACAACAACAAAAACAACAACAACAAAAACAACAGCAGCAGCAGCAGTATGTACGCCAAGGGCAGTAGCTGCAAATGAAAATGAGTTGGCAACAACAACAGCGGTTCGGTCGTTGACCAGGCGGGTGGTCTCGCAGGTAACACCAGCAACAGCAATGATATCATCAATGGTAGCAGGAAAAACACCAGAAGCGGTAAATGTAAGCGAGGAGCTCAGAAAGGTTGAGAAGAGGCGACGTAAGTTAAAGCCGAAGCCGAATCTTTCGGCCAAGAGAAGGGTTAACTTGGCAGGTCACAATGTGGCATCATCGGCGGCTGCAACCGATGATGATTGCGAAAATTCCAGCTCTTACGAATTTGAGGGTGGAAATGACCGGTACGTCGGAGAAGGAAATTCCTTCAGGGACCTACAGGTTGATGATGAGGAAGTCGTCCAAATGGACGAAGAAGTGGACGAGGAGGCGCAGCTGGACAAGCTCATAAAAGAGCTACTAGAGAAGCGCGACCAGTTGCGCATAAAGAAGCTGCAGCAACAGCAACAACAAGCTGTGCTCAAGCAGCAAGTACAGCAGCAGCTGCAGGAGAAGCAGCAACAACGGCTACAACAACAACACCAACACCAACACCAACAACAACAACAACAACAACAACAACAACAACACCAACAGCAACAACAACAGCACCAACAGCAAGAACAACAACAACAATCAAAGCAGCAAAAGCAGATTAAGGTACAACAGCAACAGCAGCAACAAAAGAAACAAACAAAGGTAAAAATTCCACCTATAAACGTAAGTAATTTTGAGATTTTAGATAGCATAAGGTTATGTAAGCTAATAACGAAAAATTTTCATGTAAAAAGGCTTGCAGCCAACAAGCACGTAATTTTATGTGAACAAATAGAGGAGTACCATAGGGTGCGTGCCGCCTTGGGAGAGGTTAAGACCGAGTACTTTACGTACACCCCAAGGGAGCAAAAGCTAAAAACCGTGGTATTAAAGGGAATCGATCCCTCAATTAAAACAGAGGAGCTCGAGAAAGAGCTTAAAAATTTTGAAAGCGACGACCTCAAGTTCGTGGGGGTTAAGCCGTTTTCCTCGGCTGTGGCAAGGGGTGGTAACCGGTACTTACCATTCTTCCTGGTCCAGCTTACTCCTGACAGCAAAATTGACAGGCTGCGAAATATCCGCTACCTGTACTATCATGCTGTAAGATGGGAGAAATTAAAACGATCAGATCGCATACTTCAATGTATGCGCTGCCAAAGGTTCGGGCACGCCGCAGCTAACTGCAACATGCAGTTTAGATGTGTCAAGTGCGATAGGGACCACATGCATGGTGAATGCTCTCTAGGTAAGGAGAGAGTCGAAGACCGGAGTGTACTCTCCTGTGTGCTCTGCAGGAACTCTGGGCATCCCGCCAACTTCAGGGGTTGTCCAAAGTACCAAGAATTGAAAAAGAGAGTCCAGGCCCGCAAACAGCAGTCTGAAGATGATAGGCGTCAGAAGAGTCGCTCGTTCGCAAATTTTGTGGCACCCAACGTGTCCTTTGCCCAAATGGCAGCTGGACCGGGTCAAGCCCACATGACATCAAACCAACCAATGGTAGCCCAAAAGGCACCAGAGGTGGATCTGGACTTAAAATCGATCCTTCTGTCTCTGCATGGAAAGATCGATAAGTTCCAGAAACAATTAAATGAACAAGCGGCCCGAATTGACTTTATATATTCGGAGCTGTTTGTGGGGTCTGGTGTGCCATAAGTCTAATGGCTGCGCTGGATGAGGGAAACTTAAAGATCCTTGCTGTGAATGTTAATTCACTAGTCAGGATCGAGAAAAGAACGTCACTTGCCAATTTGTTGAAAACCGAAAACCCGGATGTGCTTTTGGTTAGCGAAACTAAGCTAAATCAGAAGCACAAATTGGGATACAAAAACTATCATGTAATAAGAAGAGACCGGCCTCACTCCACTCAAGGTGGTGGGGTTGGAATCTTAATTCGAAAAGGCCTGCGCCATAGGGTTATATATAGCGGGGACGTGCGTAGGTTCCAGTTGTTGGAAGCATGCATCATATGCATTCCTCTCCATAGCCGGAGGAGAATGTATGTAGTGTCGCTTTACGCACCTGCAGCACCTCCACCCAACCAATTTATGACAGAGCTCGAGACACTTTTTCGTAGTCTGCAGCTGAACTCGGAGGAGAATTATTACTTCTTGGCCGGAGATATTAATGCCAAACATGCGGCATGGGGAAATGTTACTGCAAATCCCAGGGGCAACCAGTTTCACGACTGGTGGCGCCTCAATATGATTGAGTACAAACTCGAGTTGTACGCGACGGATATCCCTTCCTTCCCAAGAAGCGGTGCTTTCCTGGACTTGGCCTTAACGGACGCAAGACTTCAACTGACAAACATAGACCAATACACGCGGAACTGTTTACGTGCGTTTGAGTACGATAGTGACCACTACGGACTCGCCGCCGCAATACGGATCCCGAACGAGCAAACGCTGCTGGAGGAGTACGAAGCAGTGTGTTCATTCGATTATCGGAGGGCACAATGGTCGCGCTTCTCCAGATTGTTAAAGCGAGATATACGTTCGAGTGGGATTGACCCACCGACAAACAGTAACATGACAAATTATGACATTGATCGGCATTTATTGCAAATGGACGACGCCATCAAACGAACTATGGAACGAACTATTCCTCGGGTAGGACGTTCCGACGACGACCAGACAGAAAAGTACAGAAACCCTACAATCGACGCACTATACCGACAGAAAAGTAGACTGCTCTCGAGGCTTAAACGGCTGTACAGGCAATTTACTGATCGCGACCACCCGGAGGTAAGGATGCTGAAGTCAGAGATCCGAATCCTGAAACAGCTGATAAAAGAAAATTACAGAAAATCTGTAAGTCTGTATTGGGGCAATAAAATTCGGGCTATTAAAACCTGTAGTCCGAATATGTTCCCACAGATAAATAAGTTGTTCAGGAGGAAAGATCACAATGATATTCCTTGTGTTCGAATCTCCCAGACAGCAGAGAACAGACAGACAGTACTGACTGCTGGAATAAGTCCAGAAAGTGTCGCTTCAAACGACGATTTTTTCGTGGTCGAGGACCCACAGGAGTGGATTTGCTGGGCGCTTGTTTCGAGGCCGTGTATACGGTGAACAATCCTGTTCGCCGTAACCACGACATTGAGAATAGGGCTCTGGTGAGCCACTTCTATCTGCGCACCGAACTTGAGAATTGGCGATCTGAGAATAACGGATTCACCGTGTTCACTGATGAAAACCATGCTAATGCAGTTGTCGCCAATGGCCGAGATGCATCGCACTTGTTCGTGTCGAAGGATGATCTTCTGTGCATCTTCGGGTCACTAAAGAATAAAAAGTCGGCGGGGATGGATGGTGTCCCAAACGTCGTATTGAGACACTTGCCTCTGGAGGCTGTAGATATTTTCACCACGCTGTTTAACAATGCGCTGAATAATGCACATTATCCGGCGCATTGGAAGGTAGCTGTGGTACACCCTATCCCGAAAAAATGTAAAGATAGGACGAACCCTGCCAATCTCCGGTCAATTAGCTTACTTCCGAATATTAGCAAGGTCTTTGAAAAGGTTGTCAATAGAGCCCTGTTAAAGTGGGTCGAGGACAATAACATAATCCCGGACAACCAGTTTGGTTTCAGGGCGAGGCATGACACTATTCATGCCGCGTCGAAACTGGTTTCCGACATTCAGTGGAATAAATGCAAGAACCAATGCACGGGTGCTTGTCTGGTTGATTTTGAGAAGGCTTTCGACACCGTATGGTTAGAGGGACTTTTCTACAAGTTGACCAGGCGGGGGATGCACAAACCTTTGCTATATGTAATTTATAATATGCTTATGGGAAAGAAGTTCGTAGTCAAATGTGACAACGTGACTTCGAGCAGAGTCTTTCAAATTAAAAACGGTTTACAGCAGGGGGCGGTCAATTCTCCGATCCTGTTTAACATTTACACGAGTGATCTGGTAGGTTCACTCAGACATGCTATAGCGTATGCCGATGATTTGGTGGCATACAGATCAGGTCCTAAAATCGAGGTCATTAATATCCTTTTGCAGCGTGACTTCGATCAAATTAAGCGATATTGCGACGACTGGAAGTTGAAAATCAACTTTCAGAAGACGGAAACAATCTTGTTCAGAACTCCATTGGCTGGGGCCTCTAGGGATACCAGAAAAAACTGGAAGAAATTGGCCATTATTGGACAGGATGGGCAGCCATTGGCGGTGAGAAGCGTAGTTAGATATCTAGGTATCTGGCTTGACCAGTATCTATATTTCGATAGACATATAGTTGCTTGTCTTGCTGGGGCCAAGAGGGCTTATGCTCTGACAAGGAGACTGTTTCATAGCAGTCAACTTGACTCCAGAGTGAAGGTCATTTGCTACGTGGCCCTTATAAGGCCGATCATCGCTTATGGCTGTCCATTGTGGTTTAATATAGCGCCTAGTTATATGGAAAAGATTCGGGTTTTGGAGAGACAATGTCTTAGGACCTGTCTCCGATTGTTCCGAACGCCTGAATCCAACTATATAAAATACTATCCCAACAAGGTCCTATACGATGGGGCTCAGTTGAATAGGATTGACAATTTCCTCATTAAGGTCACTCGAAGGCACGTTGCAAGGGCGATGGCCAGCGACAATAGTCTGATATTTGGGGCTTACTACCCCAATGAAATGTACATTGAGAGTACACTCCGGTCTGGCTTTATCCCGCCAGGGGCATTTATCCATATTGATGCAAAAGGGCTGGTACAGACGAGGGATGGTATTCCGGTCTTATACCATCGCTACCGCAGCGCGAGAGATAAGCGGCTCCTCCATGACGGGGACGTCGCCAATGCTCATGAGCTCCTCCGTTTTAGTACCGCAATATCGGAGAGGGATAGATTCGACACGGAAAAGCAATTCGCCGAATTTTGGTGGCTTGTTGAGGGGGGAGGGGTCAACATGCCCTCCCAGGACGGTGCGTTACTCTAGGTAACTTCCTCTTAGCTTATAAGTTAGATTAAGTCAGCTAGGGCGTTTTTGGGAGAGGCCGGGCTCGCCAACGTGTGGTGGTGCTTCCGGGAGTTGACTGACGCTGTAAGGCTTCAGTTGGCTCACGGCGGCGCGTGTGCACGTTGACGACTGCCAGGCGCTCGGAAAGCAATTGGGATTTTGACCACTTGTTGCGCAAGGCAACGAGTGCTCAGAATCCTAATTATAGTTAGAATACGTTAAGTAGTTTAAGTAAGTAGAATAGGTAGTTTGTAATTTGTTTTATATAAAATCCCAATAATGAAACCGAGTTTTAATAAATTTTCTCGAGGAATATATATGTAAGATTAGTTCGTAAAATAGTTCGTAGGCCGAAAGGCAATAATTCTAAGATATAGTTAAGTTTAGAGCGTTCGCATAAGGACCAATAAATAAGAATAAGTATCCTGTTAATTTTAAGTTAGGTTTAATCATTTTTGTCTAGTATGTAAGTAGATATTTATCAATGAATAAAAAAATGAATTTCAAAGTAAAGTAAAGTAGTGTGTCGGACTACTAATCGAAAGGTCCCCGGTTCAATTCCCGCGGGGCCAAGTAACATCTTGATTTTTTTTCTACTGCCCAACCTCTTGCGAACGTCTGACAAACATCCAAGAGTATCAATTGTCATGAGAAGCTTCTCAAATTTGCCGTTCGGATTCGGCGTAAAATTGTATGTTCCTTCCACTTCGCAAAGGAAGTGATTGGAGAAGCTAGGTTTTAGGCCCTCTATTGGCCGTTTATGCCTAATATTTATTTATTTTAGTTCGCTTAAGGGATTTCTTTTGTTTGTTATTGAATACAGTTACTACCCTTATGATGTAACTACAGCGCAGGCAATTTATTTGTTGCTGCAAGTGGCACCCAGCAAATGATTCATTGCCTGTTTTTAATTGCTACTTACTGCATGAAAGAATAGAAGGATATGAAAGAAGCTTGGTGCGCTAGGGTTTTTTCTCCACAGGTGGCGCCTAAATTGCTTCAGGGAGAACTGTGCTGTTTTGTGTATTAAATTTTTAAAAATCATGGCCCTTGTCTATATTCGAACGCACGACCTGCCAATCACTTAGATATTCTTTCATATAATATTAAGATTACTGAAAAACCTTAATGGGAGTTGATATTAGCTTTCAGGCAACTCAAACATTAAAGCCCTGTTCCCTTTAAACTTTGTGCTAACTCAGTTCTCATACTTAAAAAGTTACAATTTCCTTAAAGGACACACGCACACATAATGTAAGCGCATGATTTGATTTTTATGTTAATCTGAAAATTCAATTAGTGATCAAAAAATATTTTTACAAGGATAATACAAAAATTCTTTTCATTACATCGACTTGAATATGTTTCTCAAATCAATTTTAAATTGAGGCATTCAGCATTTTTTATTTCTATACTGAATCATCTTTGACACTTTCTACAATCAACTATGCATCTCCACTTCTCTAGTATAACAAACTTTTCAAATCTCATTGGGCTGTTTGATACGTAAGGAAAATGGCGTACATAAGAAACTTCTTCATCGATTTTGTAAGGGTGAGAGAGGTTTTTTGATAAAACCGTGCGGTTGAAAAAAATCAGAAAATTCAAAAAAATCGGGTGTCCAACTTTGACGTTCTCTTATGTATTCCTCCTCGGTTCGTACACATAGACATCACGGGGGCACGATGGAGGGTTTTCCAACATGCAGAGCACACACTTCATGGCAGAATTTTGTGTGTGTTACTTATTTTGGTTGAGTAAGTTCATATTCAATCGTCTCTCTTCTTTGGTAAAATAGGAAAAGCACAAAAAGGAATTAAAGTCAATCTGAATAAATTTCTCTCGTATGAACACCTACATTTCCGTACATGTGAACCGGCCCATTGAAGCAGTAAATACATCGCTCAATGCGGCAGCAAAACAGTTAAGACAGTTCTTATCGTTTCAAACCCAATTCTAAAATTTCTCATGAACAACACACATGTAATTCGAAGTAAACCTTTTTTCATCCAAAGGAGTATGCGGTGGCACTTCAATACCTTTTCACCAAAAATAAAGCAATTGGCGCCCCTCTGGCCAGCCCAAGCGCACTGTTGTTTGGAGGACAGATAGTAGAGTGTCTCAACCACATTATCAGACAAACCGTCGTCGTCGAGGTTGTCTCTAAACTTTTATCCGGTGGTAAACTAGGCGATTGTTCAAAAGAAAAACTCACTGATATCCATTTTGCCAATCCTGTGCCATGTTACCGAAGGATTGCCATGCCATTTCACGATCGTAAAATTTTAACGGCAATTAAATCGAAGTGTGGACATTTTTCTTGTTGGTTGTTTTTCTCAGCTCTATCCTCTAGATTGAGTGCTGAAAAGGGTCTCGCCTGTAACAACAGCCATCCTCATCCCACCTAGAAAAGTGCTCGGTGATTTATTTTATTTGTTGCTCCTCAGAAGCACCGAAAAGAGAAGCAGTGGCGTGTGCTTTTGTTGTTATGTTTAGAAAATATTCAAGGAGATGATGATAATTTTTATTGTTGGTTGTGTGGTGCTAGGTACTTTAATTTTTGTCGGCTTTTTTTTGTTGTAGCTAGTCTATGTTTTTCTGTAACTCGTTTTTAGAGGGTGGTTCTCAAATTGGAATTTTCATCAGAGCAGAGTAAATTATTGTCTCTTGAATCAGTGGGCCTTTATATTGGTTCGTCATAAAATTATTTTTATTACCTAAATCCGGTTGGTTATTTGTTGATGTCTGCCGCATTGTCAATAGGAAATAAATTGCTTATGTCTGACCGGCTTGGCGACTTAAGGTTTTAGGGAATACTTAGGCAAGAAACTAATTTCTTATTTCGTCTTTACCAATTCTATAAAAATGCATATAAATGTAAATAAAAGTAAAGCTAAAAGCTGATTTGGAAGTAAATTCGATTCGTGTGATTGACGGCTGTTGACCTTGTAGCTTTAACTTGTAAAATGCTAAAAACTTCTTTGTGTTATGTTTCAAGTACCTACCGAACACTGCCCGCCATTGCGGTCAAATAAACTCTTCTTGACTAACAGAATGAAACCCAGAAAACGGGAGATATGCATATACCTAATAGGTTGGTAAGCAAATGAGGCAACGATAACTTATCAGAATGCAATGAAATGAGCAGGGACAGGTGGCGCCAAAGTCATCACCCTATTCTTTAATTTCTGTAAATGACTGCAAATGTCAATGAGAATGTAGATTTGACATTTGCCGCCATTTGCAAAAATTATAACATCTCCCGATGGAGTGACTTTTGCGCCACCTACACCTAGTAGTTGTGTAAATTCAGTAACGCATCACTGGCATCATGATGCTCATGATGCTTTGCAAAATGTTCATTAACGCAACTATTGGCATCACTTTCAAAGTCAAGTGTTCATTATTGCAAAGTTGATCAAACTGATGCGCAAACATAACGAAAAAAAAGCATCACAGAAATACCTGATGCGCTGTTGATTCGCCTGACAAAAAGCAAGAAAAATGTCGGAAGAGAAAGAAAAGTAAGTAAACAAACATTTTAATTGATAGATATTATAAGAAGATGTATAAGAAGGTGTCCAAAAAGGATTTAATGATTTTCGCAAATCCGAGAAACATGGTTTGGTTTTCATTTAGAAAAGTTAAATCATTAGTGGACTTACATCGAAGGTGGATCGTCACATTCTAAAATGATTTTGAAATACATCGTCTGGATATTCTTCTAGAACTTTGAAATAGTCCCTAATCTTAGGAATTTTCCTTCTTTTAAATCTGATAATTAAAGTCCGTATGCGTTTCGACCTCTTTCTTCTTGCTTCACACATATTAAAACTAAATTTATCGTCTTTACGATCAAAGTTATCAACTAAAACTTTTATTAGCAAAACTTCCATTTTAAATGTTTGATTTAAACAATGCGTTCTAAAACTCAAACGCCATATTCAATCGGCAACGCATCGCAAATAAGCAGTGATGCCGCATCACTGCGCAAATGTTTGACGTTTCTGAATTTACACGTTATGTCTAACGCGCTGCAAAAACAACGTGTCAACAATAGTGTCTGATGGCATGAACAAACAAGCGGAGTCACGGTCAATGCTGAGAATATGGAAAAACAAGTTCGAGAGGTTTTGAACTAGTTTACGTGTTAGATCTTAAGTAAGTTAGCGAGACTTACAGCCAGCGAATAATGGTTTGCAAACTTGAAACATAAGTAACATCTAATTGATGTCTTGCTGTGTCGAACCTTCTCTCAGCGACTAAGCTTGGACAATTTTGTGGCCAACATTTGGTTACTGCAGCCATTAGCTACGAAACGAATGGAAATTGGAAGACCTTCGTCGTGGCGTCAGCTTACCTCCCCTATGATTCGGTAGTGCCTCCACCACCGAGGGCAATTGCTGAACTCATTGACTATTGCGACACCAGGAAGATGGGCCTAGTTATATGCTGTGATGCCAATGCTCAAAACACTGTTTGGGGCAGCAGCAAATGCAACATGCGAGGAAACCATCCCCTGGATTTCATTCTATCATCTGATCTTACTATCAACAATGTTGGCTCGCACCCAACTTTTGTGACGTCAAGAAGACAGGAAGTGATCGACCTAACTTTATCAAATAGATACTTTAAGGCGGTTACTAACTGGAGTGTCTCTTCGGAGGTGTCCCTCTCAGACCATAGATATATCGAATTCCAAATCGGATGCGAAGCCATAACTTTGCAGGAGAGGAGGAATCCGAGAAAAACCAACTGGATACGCTTCAGGGAGGAATTAGGGAAAACTCTCAAAACTTCAACCAAACTCAGGACGAGACAAAAGGTAGAGGAAGCTGTTCAAGACCTGAATAGTGCCATTACTAGCTGTTTTGAACTGACGTGCCCAGTAAGCAAACCCCCTGGCAGAACACCGGTTCCCTGGTGGAGCTCGGAACTGCAAAGAATTCGTAGAGAAACTAGAAAGCTTCTAAATAGGTCACTCAAGACTGATTTGGAGACAGACTGGAATCTCTACCGATCGAAGCAGAAGGAATATAAGAGGCTAATTCGGGTATCGAAAAGTGCTTCTTATAAGAATTTCTGCGAAAAGATTGAAACGCTGGGTGAAACTAGTAGGTTGGTTAAAGTTCTGAAAAAGGGCAAACCAGCCAAACTGGACTCACTTAGAAAACTTGATAGCACCCTCACTGAGACGAAAGCGGAAACTCTTAGTTATCTGCTGGAGTCTCACTTTCCGGGTAACCAGATTACAATTGGTTCACAACCAGCCCCGATTACCGACACTATGAGTGAGCCAAGACAAACAACTCGGCGTAGCTGGTATATTGCGAAGGCCGTGGTGACGGACGAGGCCATTAAATATGCTTTTGCGTCTTTTGACGGCTTCAAGTCACCTGGTACGGACGGAATATACCCAGCCATGCTGCAGCAATGTACAAACCAGTTGCTACCGACTATGAAGAAAATCTTCATCGCTGTCCTAGCACTGGCATACATTCCAACACCCTGGCGTACAGTTAGAGTGGCATTTATACCTAAAATTGGCAGAAGTGACTACTCACTCGCCAAGAGCTTCAGACCAATAAGTCTGACTTCTTTCTTGCTGAAAAGCTTGGAAAGGCTGGTCGAGCTTCACGTGCGCAAAGGTGCTTTGCGATTGCACCCACTATCTCCGATGCAACATGCCTATCAACGCGGAAAATCCTGCGAGACTGCGCTCCAAAATCTAGTTGGTAGAATTGAAGGCGCGCTTGACAGAAAAGAATACGCGATGGGCATTTTCATCGATATTGAGGGTGCTTTTGACAATGCGACTTTTGATAGCATGTGCAGCTCCGCCAGACAACACGGCGTAGACGAACCATTGGTGTTGTGGATTAAAGCAATGCTAATGAATAGAACGTTGGTTGCGGATGCGGATTATGGCCGCTATGTTATGGCTGGGGTAAACAGAGGCTGCCCGAAAGGCGGCGTCCTGTCTCCACTGCTGTGGTGTATGCTGGTCGACTCTCTGTTGAACGCACTCAACAGTTCTAATATTTACGCCCAGGCATACGCGGATGATGTTGCCGTGCTTTCTGTTGGATCATGCCTAGCGACTGTATGCGCCAAGGCGCAGGCGGCCCTTGACGTGATCGACGAATGGTGCACTAGGAATGGGCTCTCGGTCAATCCTCTTAAAACTGAGGTTGTTCTCTTTACGAGAAGGAGGAAGCTGGTCGGTTGACTCAGCCAGTGCTAAAAGGCGTCACAATCCAACTCTCCAATGAAGCAAAGTATCTGGGAGTCATCCTGGATAGCAAACTTCTTTGGTCCAAACATGTTGAGCTGAAGACTGCCAAGGCGCTGTCTGTTTTCTGGCAGTGCAAAGGCATTTTCTGCAAGACATGGGGCTTATCACCGAAAAGAGTCATATGGATTTATACGGCTATGATAAGACCATTTATAGCATACGCATCGGTTGTTTGGTGGAATAAGCTTTCACGTAAATACGTCACTGCTGCTTTTGCCAAACTCCAAAGGCAGGTATGTCTCGGCTGCACGGGGGCCTTCCCCAGCATGCCTGGCTCCGGCCTAGATGCACTATTGAACCTTCCGCCCCTTGATGTTTACATCATGGGATGTACAATCAAGGCTATCTCACGTCTTACAAGAGGTGGCTTTTGGTATAACTCGCACTGGAGTTTTGATGATCTTGCGCAACGGTTGTCCTTCGACTCCTATCTTATGGATATGCCGTCTGATGCGATGACACCGGAACTTCGGCTAAAGCGCAAATACGAGGTCGACTTTCCTCGCGTCCAGGACTGGCTCTGGCCGGACTCTGAGCCTGGAAGGGAATGCAGTCGAATCTTTACGGATGGCTCCAAAACCGATCAAGGATCTGGTGCTGGTGTCTTCGTGGAGAGCGATAACGTTAGACTTTTCTTTCCGTTAGGCAAATATGCGTCAGTCTTCCAAACAGAGACTTATGCTATCCTAATGGCCATGGACTATGTTACGAGGAACAGGTGTAGGCGGTGAAGTATCTGCGTCTGAAGCGACAGTCAGGCTGCGCTTAAGGCCTTACTCAAACCCTTAACTACCTCCAAAATAGTACGTGAATGCAAGATAACGCTGAATTCGGTCGGAAGGCTGAATTCACTTAAACTTGTCTGGGTCCCGGGTCATAACGGGATCACGGGAAATGAGATCTCCGATGGCATGACTCTCCAGGGTGCAGACAGACTAAGCAAATGCTCCCCGACGTCTGTGGGAAATCCGCGGCATTCTTGTTGTCTCTCAACAGAAAAGACTGCAGACAGACTACTGGCGTTCTTACGGGACACTACGCTTTTGCCAAACACCTTAAGGTGCTAGGCCTCACCAACTGCGAAGCCTGTGGAGAAAGCGACGACACTGCGGAACATTTCCTCTGTGATTGTCCTGCTTTTGCTCGTATCAGGTGGCAGGTATTTGGTGCGGATATGGTGAGTGCTGTAAACCTAAGCTCCTTATCATTGAAGCGCCTTCTCGTTTTTCTTAGAAAAACGAGTAAATTCCCACAGTAAAATGTGGTGTGTCTGCCTGGTAGTACAATGGACCAGTATTGAGTCTGAGTGCTCCAGTGCAGAAAGTTTCACACACCCCGACAAAAAAAAAAAAAAAAAAAAAAAAAAAAAAAAACATCTAATTGAAATTGATTGTTTAATGTGAATAACGGTAACCTTCAACACCAGTCACCTCAGCTTCGAAGAAGATTTTGAACTTCAAAAAATGTTGGCCCCTAAATATTTACTTTGAGAAAATAAAATGTATACAGTTCGAGAATGAAAAGTTTGGTGTAAGCTGAAAATGCACTTTTTATAACATCCTCGTCAAAATGTCCCCGGAAAATATCCTTGATCCTCGGTCAAATATCCTAGTATAGTCGAAAAGATGTCCAGAGCTTTGATTTTTGTGAGTCGAAGATATGTCCAGAGTCATAAAACCATTTTACCCCGCGAACGCCACCCAGGTACTATTATCGGATCATGAGAGATTTTTTCCAGTGAAATTTTGATAGTTTCTTGGGACATTTTGACGGTGGATATTATAAAAAAGATAGTAATCCTCTGGACACCTCTTCGACTCACAAAAAAACTTTATTTTTGCCGGAGATATTTTGACCAAGGATCTTTTTCGGGTTTATTTTGACCGAGGATACTATTATAAGAAGGTTTATAAACAGAGGTAGCGCTAAAGTTTCTTCAGAAGCATCCTTTTCAGACCATAGGATTACAGAGTTACTAGTTGACGGGAAAGTAGACCCAATAAGAAAATGTAGAAACCCCAGCATGTCTGGACGAAATTTTGATAGACGCGTACGATAACGCCTGTCCTTTCTTGACAATAAAGAATAAAAAGTCTCCAGCATGGTGGAGAAAAGACTTATTTAAAATTACGAAAAAAACTATAGCTGTATTTAATGAAAGTCTCCAAATTCCCAACGGACTGGAACCCGTACAAGGCCAGTTAAAGGAAATTCAAGATCTCTATTGCAAGTGCTGAAGGCACGGCTTGGCACACTTTCTGCGGTGACATAGAAAGCAGTGCGGAAAAAACTGAGCAAAAGAAAAGTCTCTTTAGGACAAGGAGTACACACTTGCTGCGTTTTTAAACATCAGAAGAGCATTCAACAATGTGAAAACATGTCCGGCGGAAAGAGCATTGCAGAATTCCATCATCGATCGTTTACTCTGGGTCCTTGTCGTTAGTGAAGTTCTCTTAAGGTTCGAAAACAGAGGGGTCAAAGCAATCGCATACGCAGATGACGTAGTATTGCTCGCGACCCGAAAATTCCTATCAACTTTGAGCGAATTGTTAGAAAACTTCCTACGGAAACTTGTACGTCGATAAAACATGAGGTCTTGTGATCAATCCGCCAAAAGACTGAACTGGTGCTTTCCACTAACAAGAGAATCATACCAGAATTCAAGCCACCAGCTAATGAGGGAATACCCCTGAAGGTGGCGGGGAGTGCGAAATATCTAGGAAATATCCTTGACTGGAAGCTGAGTTGGAAGGCAAATGTCGATGACAGAGTTAGGTAAGCAGCTAAATCTTTCTATGCATGTGCGAACCAAACCCCAAAATAATTCTGTGGATGTATATGGCAATCGTGCGACCAATACTCACATACGGTAGCATAGTCTGGTGGCAAGCCACGGACAAGGTAACCAATCTCAAGGTGGTGACAAAAATACAAAAACTGGCATGTAAATGGACAACTACTGCAATGAGAACATCACCCACCGCTGTTTTGGAAGCCATTCTTAATCTGCCACCGCTCTATCTATATATTCAGAAATCGGCTGCAAAAAGTGCCTTAAGGATCAGCCAAAGAAAAAGCTGGAACCCGATTCATTAGGCACTGATTCTGAAGATGTACTTAGGGAACAATATCAACACTGACTACATGTCTACTTACCTAGAGGTTGAAAGACTCTCTTGTTCATTTTCGAGCAGGGAGGAATGGAATGTAAATGAACTCATGAAAAGGAAATCGATATCCATCTTTACAGACGGGTCAAAGATTGACTGTGGAACTGGTGCTGGATTATTCTTAGAGGGATTTAACATTTGCAGATCGATTAGATAACCTGATCACTGTAGTGTATTGCGAGGACAAGTTCTAGCAATCACTAAAGTTGCAAGCATGGTCTTAATGATGGCGATACCACTTAGTCATATTAAGATATTTATTGATAGCCAGGCGACCATTAAAGCGGAATCTGCTACCGAAATAAAGTCTCTGCTTTTTCGGCGCTGTCGCGAGGAGCTCAAAGCTCTTGTCTCGCAGCATAGGACGAGACTCTGCTGGGTCCATATCCGGCAAGGAGCTGGACCTAGAACAAAAACCTCAGTCGGTCAAACTGTAATTCCAGAAAAATGGTGGAATACAAGATTTGAATGAAAGCCAACAACTGGTGCAAATCATTAATCGCTTGTGAGATATGACCCAAACTGTGGCTAAAATATGATAAAAACCGGACCAACAAACTTTTACATTACAACGCATAGCTGTATAAGTTGATTGAACCTCTTACCAGTCACAACTTGCTAAGGCACCACATAATAAAACTTAAACTCAAAGATGACGACATCTACAGGGGCTACGGTAACGAGGAGACCCATGGGGATACATATCTCTGTCACTGCCCAAGCCTATGCCGCCTGAGGAACCTGGAGAAGGAAAAACCAAGGATGAAGGACCAAGGCCGGAATAACGAGGCCAACACTCCCAACTTAAATGGGCCCACATGGACCTAATTGCGGTGTAACACATTCGCTATGTTCCATCAACCCGGAAACCAAATCTAACCTTTAGCTGATCCAGCTGTGACGCATAATGCTAAGAAGCAAGTAATGCAATTTAAAATTTAAAAGCAGCTCTTCCAAAATATTTTAAATCTACACTGACTTTTAGCAAGGATATGCGCTATCAAGTCACACCTGTAATTTCGTTGTAGATTAGGTAGTACGTAGGGCAGGTGTCAACACGGAAAGCACTACCTTCAACAGAACAGTTCAACTAGTGGGGCACATGGGCGATATCGACAGCCGTTGTAGAGCCGTTCACGAAGCAGATGGAATCTTGAAGTCATCAAAGATAAATCCAAGTATATTCTCTCAACAACCAACAATCATCTGTTAACCCAGGAACACGGCACTCTTAATAGTAACATCTTCGCGGTAGACAGAGTTTACCTACCTCGGAGTAAATATTAACTCTACGAATGACGCCATATTGGAAGTCTGCGAAAGATTTACCCTAGAAAAACGCTGATACTTTTGTTTGACAAAACTGAAGATAAAGTGTTGGCTCAATAATGTGTTTTATGACACCGGGAGCTGGACTATGAGCAGGAAAGAAGATGGAGGAAAGGATTTAGCCGCGAAGAATATGAACTATGCCAAGATGTGGATGTAGTCGAAAAAGCTAATACTTACATATATCGATAATGTTGGCTCTCGTCGTCATCGATTTGCAAATCAATATATTGGATTAGTCGCTGTAGATTTGGAATGAATCTTCATTAATTTCAGGAACCTTTAAACGTGTGGCAATGCCAACTTTACAATTCATAGATTCATATTAAAATCACAGATTCCTTTCGAGAAGAACAATTGTGTTAAAGATTTTGTCTGTATGCTACAAAATATCCTTGGCTTAACTTAATTACTGGATTAATTGGGAAAGGACCACAGTGGTCTCTAAATGAAAAAATTTACTACCCCCAAACAAACACCAATCGTATGTGGGGTTCGACTGCAATATGTTCCCATCAACGAAAATCCAATAGTTAATAAGGGCATAATAAAAACAAAGTTCCGCCTCAGCGGTTTATATATCCAGATCTAGATACATTATTATACCTACATGCACAGTTATCTGAATGACTTTGTTTTACAATAACGAAAGGTTCTCAAATGATTTTTTCCTCGCGTTTTTTGGGACCCCTCTTTCGCCCCTAGTAAGTGATGATCGGGAAGCAATTACCAAAACGTGCCTTTCACCAAAACCACCACAAGCCATTAATTTCACCGACAGCTTTCTCTAAAAGCGATGTTAAGGTAGAGGCACTTTTATTTTTTCGTAGTTCTTAACATTCCCCCAACAGTATCTAGATGTGCAATACTGTGCTGGCCCGCTTTACCGAACACCATACGAATACAGCCCTAGACACACGAGTAGCGTGGACAAGAGGCCGATCCGGAAGGTGATGAATGCTGTCGGGGTTTAATGGCTTCCTGATTCCAGAACACACATCGTCGCACTCACCTCTAATCCAAACAAAATACACATAAGAACGGAATGCAAAACTTTTGAATGCTTCCTAGGCGTCAATTGAATTGAGTAGATTTTGTCAACGGTGACGGAGACGGCAATGCAATCGTAGGTAGTTAGAGAGTATAGTAGCTGATGGTGAAGCTCAGCTAGAAAGGACTTGCAAACGCAGGCAAACATTGCTGCTTACCGAAACGGAAGCATAGGTTCAGTAAGTTCCGCTAGTTTCCATAATTATTCACGGAAGTAAGGTTGTAAATAAGTATCCTGCGCCCGAGGTAAATTAGGGGAAACACGAAGCACTCCGTTCACGTTTTAAATCAACCACTCGAGATATTTGCAGTTTTGAAACTGCTGAAGGGGCAATGCTTGCGAATGGAACTCAAATTAAATGTGATGCCTCTGAATTTTGGTGACCAAATCCGATTTTCTTTTTTTTCTTAAAATTTTGTTCACATAGGATGCTTTCCGGTGGAGTGAAGAGCTGTTCAAATGAAAATGCTAACAGAACTACGATTTTTAGTGAACTTGTAAAGGATACGCTATTGAGTGACTTCGCTTAAAAAAAAAAAACACCTGCACAAGTTGTTTGTTTTTCTAAGGGAATTTATATTTTTCGTTGGCCTAATTACGTTTATAAAACCAGTCTAATAAAATGTTGGTTGCATAAAGTTAGCATAACTGAAGTAAATTTTTAATTGGATAGGTTTTCGTAAATGGCTTCTGAAAATAATGGTCGCGTAGGGTTACGGCCTGATCACACAAATTGAGACAAACTACCTAAGTTCTATAGTTTATTCAAGTTTCAAGTTCTGTGCTAAATCGGTATTCTTTACGCAGACTCTTATCTTGAACCTAGTTTTTCAAACGCAATTGAATAACACTGATTTGTTTTTGTTTAGAGAGAAAGAACGCCAAAGCAACAAGGATTGCACTTAATTTGCATGCAGGTCTTGAGTTGGAGAGTTGAGTTTCTATACAAGGATTACGCAGATATTTAGTGATACGAGATTCAAAATTAACTATAAAATAAGAAAGTCAATGCTCTAGGGTGGAGAATATTAGACGGAGGACCAGAACAATGCTTTTAGCGTAAGAAACCTGCAGAAAACCACAAAAACATACGATAACAATACATTTTTGATTTTTGTTGTTTTACACATTTACATATTCGTCATTCATATAAATATTAGTAAAAATTGTAGAAGAAAAATTCAAAAAATATGTTTTTGAGCATCCGTAGAAGGTCAGTCACCTTGACGTGTGTACCACCATTGCCTTCGATGGTGCCGGTGCGGCGGCTTACGGCGCAAAGATTCAACGGGCTATGCTGTCGACGACTTCTGTCGTCAGAAGGGTCACCCATGGCAGACAGACCGACTGATGAGCGCTAACCAAGAGCTGGCCAGGACATTCCGTCCGATCCCATGTCCCCCCTCGCCATTCCCAGTATCCTTATCCCCCCCCCCCCATTGCCCCCCTACCCTTGTTCCTATCCCTATCCAAACCTAACTCCAGTGGTGGTGTGAGCGAATTAGTAAACCGTGCCCAGGGATGAAAGGTTGGGGGTTAAATCAACCGTTAACTGAGCTCCCTCAGGCGCCTTGGCGCGGGTCTGTTGTATATAGCCTTACCCAGGTATGCCGGTGCTGCCTGGGCTGACCTTGTTTCTTCCGGCCTTACTCGTGGGAATCTAAATTAAAACTAAAAATGGAACAAACAAAACAAAATCAAAATCAAAAAAAACATAAAAAAATTATAAAAAAACAAAATGCAATTCCTGTCAAGGGGGAGAAGGAGATGTCTGAGGATGATTTATCATCTTCATCCATCTCTCTTCTAGCACAGGAATTGGACGAAACGGCGCTTTTTGCTAGCGACAGTGAGGAGTCGGTAAAAACCCTCACTAGCGACAGCGAAGTCACCGGTGAGCAGGCTGGAACTCTCATCGGTGACATAGACATACAGGGACAGCAGGACAGCAGGGACAGCAGGATCATGCGCTGTTCCTGGGACCATCTTGGAAGCAGCGTCTACAAAGACAGGAAGAGTAGAGGGAAAAGTAGACACAGCTGGCTCAGCCGCTGCATCTGCAGTTTCCTCTAATATAACAACGAAGAGTGCGAAACAGAGCGCACAAAAGAGGGCTAAGGCTTTGCTACGTAATGCAAATCGTAAGGTAGCCAAGTATGGGAGCTGTGAACCGAGCACCCTCAGTGACTGGGAAAAGGCAGCGTTTGCGAGGGCCAAGACTTTTCTGGCCGACCTGAAAAAAGCAAAGGAGGGGAAAAAGCTGGCTAATGAGGAGGTGGAGGTTGAACTGACTGCACCCTCCACCTCCTACGCAGCAAAAGCTAAGGAAGGGACAAATGACTCGGGAAGGAAGATGAGTTTCAACAGCAAGAGAGGCAGATCCGACGATGCCGCCGAGTCCAACGCAGCGAAAAAGGTGAAGGCTGTGACCACACCGGCAATGCGTCGCGGACACAGCGACCCGAAGGACGAGCATCTCGTTGCTGTGATAAACGAGCTGGAGCCTTGCGGTCGTCTCATAATCGGCCAGTGGAAAAACGTCGAGGAGAGGTTCCAAGACGCCCTGTGGAAGGAACTATCCGCCGCAGGAAACGGGGAGCTTCAATTTGATGGCGCTGGTTGGGAAGGCGGGCGCAAGGTTGTTGCTTGTGGAAACAAGCTTTCGGTGGTTTTCCTCAGACAATTCGTCACGGAGGTCATGGGAAGGCATTAAGCTAAAATGCTTAACGGTTGCCGAGTTGGCAAAATACAATCCGCCAACAGCCTGGGTTTGGGTACCTAGTCCCTACACATACACGGAGAAGCTCCTAGGGCTCCTACATGTTCAAAATCGGGAACTTAAAGCCGATACATGGAGGTTCCTAAAGACGGGGCCTAGACGGCAATACGACCAACACTTCCTATACTGGCCCTAAACAAGGAATGTCTTCCATACCTGGAGAAATCCAATGTGATGGTAAGATATAGTATGGGGAGGTTGATGGTCAAAACATCGACAAAGGGCAGAGATGAGGAGGAGCCCCCCATGATGATGATGGAAGTGCTGCAGATAAACCTGTACCACAGCAGGGCTGCGACGGCCTGTCTGATGGAGTACGTCATTAGGCAGGACATTGCAGTCGTACTCATACAGGAGCCCTGGATCAATAAGAACGTGATTCAGGGGCTCCGGCAAAAGAACTATACATTGTTCTACAAGGCGGAAGGTAAAATCAGGACTTGTATCCTTATTAAAAACCACATAAAGGCATTTCTTTTGAATAATTACAGCTCTGGCGACTTGACGGCGGTCATCTGCGAGAGGGAAGATGGAAAATCTCTGTGTCTAACCTCAGCCTATCTTCCCTACGACTCTGCGGTCGTAATAACGGAGGGTCTTAAGGACTTGGCTGATCAAAACTGGATGCACGTACTGGGCTGCGATGCAAACGCCCATCATACGCAATGGGGTAGTGGGGACACAAATTCAAGGGGTGAGTGTCTTTATGATTTTATTATATTGTCCAACCTTACGGTATGTAATAGAGGGAATTCACCTACTTTTGTTACACGTAACAGACAGGAGGTTTTAGACGTTACACTTGTCTCCAACACAGACAAAATGGAAATCAGGGAGTGGAGGGTAGTTGATGAGGCATCTCTGTCTGACCACAGATGGATACGCTTCAAAATTAATTTTCAGCATAGGGCGTGTAATTTCTATAGAAACCCAAGAAAGGCAGACTGGGATAAATACATAGATTTCATTAATCTACGTTTAGATACCCAGCCGATCACCGGCGAAAATATAGTGGACTTAGATAGGGCAGTAGAAGCCGTGAGCAGAACCCTAAACACAGCGTTCGAAAAGGCATGCCCGGCAAACAAAAAGCCAAAAAGGGCTCAACCGAAGTGGTGGAATAAGGAAATCGGCCTTAAAAGAAGGGAGGTAAGAAAACTTTATAATAGGGCAAAACTCATTAAAAACGATACCACATGGGATGAGTACAGCGAAAGCAAGAGGGAATTTAAATACTTAGTGAGGAAATCCAAGAGATCTTCATGGAAAAAGTTCTGTGAATCTATTGAGTTAACTGAAGGGCGTCGAGACTGCGTCTCAAAGGAGGCTAGCGTACCTAGCTACCTAAAAAATAACAACGGGACATGGGCCGTGAGTAGTCAGGAGGTTCTGGCTATCCTGGTGGAAACCCATTTCCCCGGTTCCACAACCACAACGGACCTAGGCCTACAAGGGCAGGAGGAAGCCGACTGTCCCTCTTTCGAGTGGGAAGTAATTGACAATATCATCAACCGAAAAAAGTTACGGTGGCCCATGCATACATTCAAACCGTATAAATCTCCAGGGCCGGATGGTATTCTACCGATCATGCTCCAAAAAGCGCCAGAGCATGCAAAACAAAAGATTTTGGATATACTGAGATTCAGTCTAAGAACAGGGCATATTCCAACAGCCTGGAGAGAAGTCCGGGTTGTTTTTATACCCAAAGCCGGCAAACAGGGTCACACGATGGCGTAGGACTTCAGACCAATCAGTTTGTCGTCCTTTTTGCTCAAAACCCTTGATCGTCTGGTGGAAGCTCACATTAGAAATAAATGTAGCAATGGTTTTTTATGCGAGTCACAGCACGCATACTTAAAGGGTAGATCAGTAGAAACTGCTCTACACAACGTAGTGGGTAAAATTGAAAATAGTCTACACTGCGGCGAATTTGCTTTGGCCTCTTTTCTCGATATAGAAGGAGCCTTCAATAACGTTGAATGTAGAGCTATAAAAAGCGCATTAACAGGCGCTAACATAGAACAGGGAATCATAAATTGGGTATGCAACATGCTCGCCAACAGGAACATAAACTGCTCCCTTGGTCAAAGCTCCATAAGGATGTCTGCAACCAGAGTAACCCCGCAGGGGGAGTCATATCGCCACTGCTGTGGGTACTGGTCATTGACAACGTCCTAAAGGAAATTAAGTCAATGGGTATAAGTGCCACAGCGTATGCGGACGACGTGGTCATAGTAGTGCAGAGAAAATTTTTGAATACTTTATGTGAGATCACAGAGACCGCCTTAAGGAAAATTAGTAATTGGGCCAAGGGCTGCGGACTAAATGTCAATCCCTCGAAAACGGAGTTAGTCCTGTTCACGAGACGACACAAAATACCGCACTTCAAGCTCCCGAAACATGACGGAGAGGAACTGCTCCTCACGGACAGTGCGAAGTATCTGGGCGTAATCCTAGATAGAAAATTAAATTGGAATCTTAACATAAGGGAACGAATGAAGAAAGCGTATAATGCCCTCTTTATTTGTAAGAGAACAATAGGCAAAACATGGGGCCTGAAACCCGCCATGGTACACTGGATATATACAGTAGCGGTGATACCCATACTTACATATGGCTCACTTGTGTGGTGGAGGGCAACAAATAAAAGAACCATAATTGGAAAACTAGCAACGGTGCAGAGAACGGCTAGCATAGCCATCACTGGTGCAATCTGTACTACTCCTACGGCAGCACTGGACGCCTTCCTGCACTTTATCCCGCTAGATTTAAAAATAAAGCAAATTGCTGGCAACAGCGCTTTGCGCCTAAAAAATTTAGGCCAGTTTAAGGACTGTAGTTTTGGGCACTGCACGATCTTGGCTGATGTGCTACCCGGAAATCCTATACGGACTGATGAGATTTGCCCCTTGGTCGACCATGACATCCCCTATGAGGTGTCATACCCGCGAAGAGAGGAGTGGCAAAGAGATGCAGTCATAATAGCAAACGAGGTTGCTATCTACACTGACGGCTCTAAGACGGGGGAGAGAACGGGTTCTGGCATTTTTTCTGCTGATCCAGACCTGAGAGTCTATACGACTCCCGGACACAAGCAGTGTCTTCCAATCGGAAGTTCTGGCTGTTCTAAGGGCGGCAGAGATAGTGCAGATGAGATCATTGTCGGGAAGGGACATTGTCATCTATACAGGCGACACTTATGGCACTTGAATCTGCTAACATTAACTCTGAGATAGTCAGAAACTGTCGCACAATGCTTAAAGCAGCATGTAGACGGAATCGGGTAAGACTGTGCTGGGTACCGGGACACAGCGGTATAGAGGGAAATGAGCAAGCCGATGAGCTGGCAAGAAAGGGAGGGGATCTGGAAAACAGCGGAGGTGTGAACATTAAACCACCCCTGGGCGTCTTTAAGGGAAAAATCAATGAAAAGATCTTAAAAATGGCTGACCTCAGATGGCAGAACATAGTGGGACATAGGGTGTCTAGAGCCCTTTGGCCCCATTTGGATAAGAAAAGATCTAAGGAAATTCTAAAATTGAGCAGGGAACAGCTTAGAACAGTAATTGGGAGTATGTCAGGGCACTGTCTTCTAAGAAAGCATGCTAGGCGACTTGGTCTGATGGATATGGACACGTGCAGGTTCTGTGGTGATCTACAAGCCGAGGAAGACATAACACACATATTGTGTGAGTGCGAGGGTATAGCACGGAATCGTAGGAGGATTCTAGGGGAATACTTCTTCGAGGAACTAGGGGAGCTGAGCGGCATGGACCATAGGAAGCTGGTTAAGTTCTGCAGGAGGATTGGGCTCTGTCTAGGAAAAGTTTTTTTAGGTTTTTAGGTTTTTCTCCAATTGAAGTTTTTTCAAGTGGTTCCCTAGGGATCGCGATGGGCCCTTCTGGTGCCTATTGCTGTATGCAAATTGCATACCCCTTTTTAACCTATGACCTATGAGCATCCGTAGAACTTTTTTGACCAAAAACCCATCCTGTCGAAAATATGACAAAATCACCTTTGTATAAGGTCCTATCAATCTACCATTAAGTTGCCTTTTCTGATTAGTTTTAATAGATTTTCTAGTCACTTACTGTACTATACCCAGCAGTGTTCAACTTTTAACAGTTCTCACAGCAACCCGTTGTTTTATGCTTATTCCTGAAAACTCGGCTAAATTGTTGTGGCTTCAGCTCCTGCTGGCTTAAAATAAGTACATAATTTTTGTAATTTAAATTATTTGGTAAGAACCACACGCAAGTTATATACCTACACATTAAAACATACAAATTGCATACTTACCCAATGATAAAAGTTATAACATCAATATACTCCTCTGCGATAATGTAACCCACACATATGTCAACAAGCGTCGTAATTTACATTAACTGCAATAGTAAATTATTATTATTATTTCACATCCCACGCATCTCATCAAGCCATCCTTACATTACAACTAACTCGTACCTCCATACTGGTAGTGGTAGCTACTTCCTCGAGCATACTGACCAAAGTTATTTACCCACAAATAACCCTAATGAATCCCTTCAATTGGCATTGTCAAATAACATGATGGTCATTAAACTCCGAGTGAAAAATATGCTGTAATTATCAAATAATGGGCGTTTGAAGTACCCACCCATCGTTCATTGAAGCGTCCGTATCCCATCGCATTGTGACTGCGACTGTGACTGATCATAGATACTGAACAGTGAACACCATATTAATCTGTATATAGGAAAGTAACCGTCCCAACTCCCAAGATATTTGCATATTAAGTGGCCATCATTGGAGCGAACTGTAATTGGTCCCTGTTCATGATTAAGGACCTTTAGCCGGAACGGACACGCTCCATATCAACAATAATAATAAGAATAATAACAACAACAACAACCACGAAAATAAGATTATGAATATGCCATATGCGACCGGCGCATGGTGCGTCATTGTCCTAGACAGAGGACGTTAATTTACAACATGCTGCACATTGACGATAATTATTCAATCATTTGCATTAGCTTCATTGGTATGTGCGTACATACTCGTACATTCTGCACGGCGATAAACACGGTAACTATAATTAGAACAACAGCATTTAACAATGCAACTCAAGGTAAGGTTCATTAAAATGCTATCAAAGCAAGTATTGGTCACATGGAAAGGTGTTGCTACAACTTGAAGCTGTGCTAATGGGTTGTGTTAAAATTAAGCACCAGCCACAACCAGTCGCTGGGATGTTTTATTATAATTTTTACCAAATATCATTTAGAATATCTACTTTGAAATCATTATCGTTGATAAGAAATGCACAGACTGGGTTAGTTTTTTAATGAGTGAAAGCTTTACCCAGAATGGTATTGACGAATAAAACATAAATAAATGCTGGGCATTAACGGCTCATTTGCTTGTGTGAAATGGAAGGGACCTACAATTTGAAGCTGACACCGAACGGCAAAAACTTTTCATGACAATTGATAGGTTAGGTTAGGTTAGGTTATAGTGGCAGTCGGCAGAAGCCGACACACCTAGACCAATAAAAAGGTCCATTGTGATAACACACGGATCTATCTTCTTCCTACTCGTTGAGCCAGTTGGAGCTTTTGATGAAGCTTAAAAGACTTTTAATGCCGATGTTTATGAGATCCTTGAGATCATTATAAAAGAAAGATCCTAGATGGAGTTTTCGTCTTTGAGAGAGTGCAGGGCATGTGCAGAGAAGGTGGAGAATAGTCTCCTCCTCGTCCTCGTCCAAGCAGCTTCAGCAGAAGTCATTTGTATAGACGCCAAACCTTGTTGAATGATTGCCTATGAGACAGCGTCCGGTGATTACACCAATTGTAGCACCAATATGCAGTCTGTTCAGTCTGCATCAAACACTTAGAGCGTTTCAGATCCAGCTTTGGCTAAATCTATTTTGTCGCTAGAAAATTGTTGCCAGTTGTCCACCTAAGTTTCGTTCTCTCAATGGCCTACCTCATAAACATAAGTTTTCATGTAGCAGTTGGAATGCCTAAGGGACCTTTATCAGGTAGAAGGGGCAGTATGGTTCCTTTTCTGGCGAGTTCATCAGCCCTCTGATCATCCTACAATTCCCTGAAATATCTCTGTGTCTCGGCATCCAGCATAGGTGAATGTTGAATTGATCCGCCATCTCCGCGAGAGATGATCTGCAGTCTAGGACTACGATGGAGTTTGTAGAGACAGAATCCATAGATTTTAGCGCAGCTTGGCTATCTAAGAAGATTCGGATGTCCATAGCGGCTATCACGTTCCTCTTCAGTCACGATAGGACTTCTTTAATCTTTAATCTCCATGATTTCCGCCTGGATTAGGGAGACGAAAGGAGAGGCTGAGGTTTAGCCTGTCAGAGAACACACGCTAAGCCAAGACTTTTCGTTAATGAAGGACTACAGTGTTTTTGAAGTAAAACTTCTTTGCGCACGCTTGACTTGGGCAGTAAGCTGGTGAATGCGACACGGAAGTGTAGACCAATGTAGACTTCCGGCGCAACGGAAGTGTAGACCCATGTAGACTTACGGTGCAACGGAAGTGTAGACAAACGTAGACTTCCGGCAATACCGAAGTGTAGGCAAACGTACACTCTTTTGTTACAACCTTTCGGCGGAAAGGTTCGTGGAATGGGTAAACACCCTTGAATCTCCTCAATAGAGGGCAATACTAAGCTCATCATCTATCCAAACCGATCCAAAGGAGAACAGTTACCGACAGATGGAATTTACCGGAAGCAAAAAACCAAAGTTTGAGCTAGGGAGCTGAAATTTATAATATAGACTCTCCAGGGGACCTTAATGCTCGTGTAAATATTGGTCTATAACTTAATTCGTGCGGCTTTTTTTTTTTTTAAATTTGAACATTTAATTAAGACAATCCAATTTTTGATATTCTGCTCTGATGTGAACCGTATTTCAGCGAGGACGTTCTGCATCGCTCGGAACAAATGGTAGTCAGAAGGGGTAAGGTCTGGGCTATAAGGCGGGTGGGGTAAAACTTCCCATCCACTGTTTTCCAAATAGTTCTTAACCGGAATAGAAACGTGGGGCCGAGCGTTGTCATGATGTAAAATTATTGCCTCGTGTCTGTTCGCATATTCCGGGCGTTTTTCGGCTACTACTCTCTTTAAACGGATTAATTAGGTTCGGTAGCGTTGTCCATTGATGGTTTCACCCGGTTTTAGCAGCTCATAATATAGCACACGCTTCTGATCCCACCAAATACAGAGCATTACCTTCGCGCCATGGATATTCGGCTTTGCCGTTGATTTGGCTGGTTGGCCGGGTTTCACATATGATTTTTTGCGCTTGGGGTTGTCGTAATGGATCCATTTTTCATCACCAGTAACAATCCGATGCAAAAATGACTTCCTTTTGTGGCGTTCCAGCAGCGTTTCGGACATGCAAAACCGCCTTTCGACGTCTCTCGGCTTGAGTACATATGGAACCCAATTTCCTTGCTTTTGAATATATCCAGCTGCTTTTAAACGTTTTGAAATGGCTGCTTGAGTGACACCCAAAGATTCTGCGAGCTCTTCTTGTGTTTGGCAACAATCTTCATAGAGTAATGTTTCCAGTTCTTCATCTCCAAACTTTTTTGGCTACCAAAATCACCACTTTTAAATCGTGCAAACCACTTTTGGCACGTTTGCTCAGCTAGAGCATGTTCACCATAAACTTCCACCAAAATACGATGAGTTTCGGCAGCAGTTTTCAGGCACAAAGTTCGACATATTTGAGTGAAAAAAAATTGTTGTTTACGCTTCAAATGAATGACATATATACTGAAATGACATACAATGACAATACTCGTAGCTTTCCAATGCATGTTCCAATGGAATGATACAAGTTACGCCATCCCTTAGCAAACCGCACGAATTAAGTTATAGACCTCAATATTTTCAAAATTCGCCCACTGACACGCCCACAATTTTAATTAGATGGAGCGAAAGAAGTTTTACTTCAGTCGTGCGGTCTTAAGCACACTAATTTTTTAGATTGAATTTGTGAATTATGTTAGATATATGACTTTGAAAGGTCAACTTTTTATTTTATGTGACACCAAGATATTTACAATTTTCAGACCACTTAATCTCGTTGGGGCTTATTTTTAGTGAAGATTAGGACTAAAAACTCTGTTTTCTACGTCGAATGAACCATAGAGCTTGCCATTTCTCCGCATTAACCTGGTTTTCCACTTTTTAAAGTAGAAGATAATAGTATCTAGTGGGGTTAGCGGACGATATGTGTTAGAGGCTTTCACGGCGATTGAAGAACAGACGAAATTGGTTGGTATTAAAGTAAATAAGGACAAGACCATATTTATGCTATCAACAAACAATCAAACATCTATCCACCGCTTAGGACAAAACGTCACTGTTGGTAGCAACAACTTCAAGGTAGTTAAGGAATTCATCTACCTAGGAGTAAACATGCCTTAGGAAACCGCTGCTACTTTGGTTTAGCGAAACAAATGGGTTCAAAACTCCTCACTCTATCTACTCGTATATAACCGTCATCCTACCAGTCCTTCTTTATGGTGCCGAGTGCTGGACGATAAGTAGAAAAGGGGAGCTAATATTGGGTTCTTTTGAAAGAAAAATACTCCATCGGATATTTGGTCTTGTGTGCGAGGAGGTATAAGCTACACAGCGCGGGCGTTAATGAAATTAGGGTTAGAAGATAGGGAGAGATACCGATGCAAGTTCTTTTTAAATGTTTGTTGATTATAATGTAGGTATAGGAAAAATGGAGCGGAGAAGAGCATTCCACATTGAGGGAATGGAAAATAATGCTCCAGCCAAGAGGATCTATGACTCCCAGCCCCCTGTTTCGAGAAGGCAAGGAAGACTGAACCTCCGTTTTAAAGATCAAGCCATAGTGGATGCCAGAGAGTGTCTCAGGCAGAGGATGGAAGGCTGCAGTGTCTCATGCAGAGACTCTTGACGGGTCGGGAGCCCGTTAAGTAAAGTTAGTTGCAATGCATATAATGCGTCTTGAGGAAAGAGGCTTGACGCAAACAGTGCAGTAACATCTGCACACATAGCGAGTTCTGTATTGTTTGCAAAACATGGTATGTCAGCAATAAAAATATTAAAAGGGATGGGACCGATCAAGAAATACCAATCGCGGACGAATTTGCGGTCCTAGCATAAACATCATATATTCTTGTATGCAAGAAGACCCGCACTACTTTGATAAGGTAATCAGAAAAATTAAATAATATCAGTTTGTAGACCTGTCCCTTATGCCATACTGTGTCGAAAGCTTTTTCAATGTCTGGCAGAACTAGACCAGTCAAATGATTTGAAGAAAGGTTGTATGCACTCCTGCTTCTGTTTCCTTCATCGTCCTTAAGCCATCCGTTAAGATGGAAACACCTTTGGTGACCGCGCTGGATGAATTCCAGTCATGTCGAGCGGGTATAAGGACTTTCAAGTTCTTACTAAAGACGTATGTGGGTTTCACATAATCACTTAGTGGCATCAAATGTGTCTTTGACGCGGGAGTCTCCGAAGGTGTACGGCTTCCGAATTCCGATCTCTCTCAGTCTGAAAGCACATTTGGCTGCCACGTTCTTCGTGAGGAGCTCCAGGTATTGTAGGTTTAATCATGTTTCTGAGTCTGGGTCTGGTTAGGGAGTGGATTTTATTTTTTCAATTCAATTCAATTTTTATTTTTCTTCAATACGTTACAAATACATATATAATTGTGTTACCTGCAAAGCTTATGGCTTATCCGCAGGTGATTGATTTTCACAATTGAATACTATTTGAAAGTTTTAGTTTTTAAAGTGCTAAGTTATACATGAGTTTTCATTCTTTAGATTAATTTACTTTGCATACAAAAAATGGTTTCGTTATTTTTGTTTTTTAAATATATGTACATAATTTCAAAAAATGCAATTAAAATTCAAAAAGTGCAATTTGATTTCTTTTTTACGTTTTTTAAAGTTTCGAATATTTTTAAGGTTGTTAAGCAGTGAATTAATTATTGTTGGGATGACAAATGTAAGCCGTCTTCTTCCGTAATTGTTGTAGATTTCCGGTATTTCTAAGAGTTGTTGAGCTCGTCTTCTCGTGTTTTGATTGTGACTTATTGGTTGTTGAAATCGGAAGTCGTCATAATACTCCAAGACTGCTGTCATCTTAAATATGCTGTTTACATCTAAAACTTTAAAATTATTAGTGTTATTATTATAGTTGATAATTTTTATTAATCGTCTTTGAAGGTTCAGAATCTTATCGATATGTGTTTTTGACGCATTTCCCCATGCCAATATGCCATATCTAACTCGTGATTCTGCAAGCGAGTAGTAAACTTGCTTCTGGACATCTGCAGTGGTGTATCTCTTCAGATATGTCATCGCAAAAACCGCACTCTTCAGTTGTAGTCTCAGTCGGTGCATGTGCTCGTACCAGGTGAAATGATCTTCTATGATGATTCCCAGATATTTTATGCTTTTAACAATCTGCTTCTCCTCTTGTTGTTGTTGGGCAGTCTTCATTTTGATGGTAAACGTTTATAGTCGCGGTTGGTTTGTTCGGCGTTCGTATGTGCATCATCTTAGTCTTTTCTGAGTTTATCACCAAACTGTAGTCGTGGCACCATCTCGAAACCTTATCAAACTCCTCCTGCATTATTGCCGTCGCAGTGTCAAGGCATTTGTGCCTCACCACGATAGCAATATCGTCTGCGTATGCGAATGCTGTACCTTTTTCCAACACACGTAGAAGTTCATTGGTGAATAAAATGAACAGCAGTGAACCCAATTTAGACCCTAGGGGTACACCAAACTGGATCTGTTTTCCACTGCTAGTCACATTAGATACTTTTACCTTAGCCGTTCTGTCTGATAAGTAGTTCTCTATCCATTTCGCTACATTTCCCCTTACTCCGATCCTGTGCAGGCTCTCTAGAAGTTTACCGTGATCAAGCGTGTCAAATGCTTTACTAAAGTCAACGAACATAACTAAAACATGGTTGCTTTTGTTTAAGCTCGTAGTAATTAAGTTCGAGAGTTCTCCCAAGAGTCTTCCTGTGCTCTTTCCCTTTTGGAAATCATATTGGTTTGATTGTAGAACTTTTTTTTTTTGTATGAAATTGGTCAGGCGTCTCACAAAAATCTCCTCGATACATTTTTCGACAATGGGTAAAATTGCTATAGGCCTATAGTTTCCTATTTCGCTTTTAAGCCCTCCTTTATAAATCGGTCGGATTATAGAAGTTTTCAGTATGCTGGGAAAACAGCATTGTTCAAAGCTTCTATTAATAATTGTCTTGACTATTGGTGTAAGACTTACAGCGTTCAGCTTCAAGTCAATTGGCCTTATATTGTCCGCTCCTGGACTTTGATTTGTTTGGAGACAACAAAGCATTCTATATACTTCTACATCGCTGGCTTCCTCTAGATACATAGACTGGGCGAGATACATATTTTGATGAGCAGATGTTTTGCGATTGCATCTATGTGCAATTTTAGATGCTTGACTTGAAAATTTGACGGCGAATTCCTCTACTATTGTCTTAAGCTCCTTATTACCGGTAAAATTGTTAGCGATTACTTCATCTATCGCACGTTTTTTTCGCCCCAGAACTTCATTTAAGACATTCCATGTTTTTCGGGGGTCATTTTTAGCGTTGAGAAATTGAGTCTTGTAATAATTTGCCTTCTTGATTTGAATGTTTTTGTTTACAATATTTCGATAATGTTTGTAATCATCCTTGTAGTTATGGTTTGGTGGGTTGTTTTTCCACCTTCTGTAGAATTGATCTCTTCTTTTGCACATTTGAATTATATCAGGCGTTATCCATGGTTTATTTATACGTTTCTTCTTGTTTGTTGTTACTTTTCTTGATTTTGTGTATATGTCAATTATATGTTCAACAAAAGTATTATATAGCCGTTCAACATCGACTTCATCGCAAAAGCTTCGCCAATTAGTTTGTCCGATCAATTGATTGACTTTATTCTGATGAATCCGATTCGAAATTTCATAGACATTTTTATTCTGTGTATAGTCTTTTGTAGCATACATTGTGGCATAGTGATCAGATATATCAGTCTCAATAACTGCGGATGTTATTTCTTGATCTGTAATGCTGACAAATATATGATCTATTAGGGTCGCAGTGTTTGCACTCAGATCTACCCGCGTACTTCTCTTAATGACATTAGTAAGCCCTTTCATTGCCATCATTTCCAAGTATGTAACCACATGATTATCATATGTGTCATCTACATTGATGTTCATGTCACCCAAAACTATCACTTGTCTTTTTGTTTTAATATGCAAATCTATTTCTTTAATAAATTCCGCAACATTAAGCTTAGGTGGCCTATATATTGCATGTATGTATTTTTTTCCACTCTTTCCTTCTATTTCTATATCTATACTTTCATAAAACACAGTGTTATAATATTTTCGTTCATAGAGAATACTATTTTTTATGAATATTGCTATTCCCCCTCCTCTAGAAACTGTTCTGTTAAAGAATTCCGCATTAAATCCATTAATATTATAGAACTCATTTTCTTCATTTTTTAAATTAATTTCATTTAAGACAATTACATCGACATAACATAAAGCACTTTCAATTTCTGCTAGAAAAGTATTCCAATTCTTTCTCATCGATCGAATGTTAAAACAAACACAACAAAAGTTTTGATTTTCAAAAAACTTTGTTTTTATGCCGGTAAAACCATGTATCACTTTAAACTCGACATCAGCTTCGCTATATGTTTTTTCTATCATATTTCTTTTTATACCCTATTCTAGGGGTATATTAATTTTGACGCATAGCTTGTAACATACCTTAATATTGCCCGTAGACCCCTAAAAATTACTATATTTATGATCAGCATCGATAGTAATGTCGATCTAGCCATGTCCGTCCGTCCGTCCGTCGGCAAAAATTAGGCCTTTAAACTGGATCTAGAGAGCTGAAATTTTAACCATATACTCTCTAGGGTCCCGAAATAATCAAGTTTAAGAATTTTTGAAATCCGCCCACAGACACGCCCACAAACTCAAAAAAACAAAATTTTGGAAAAAATCGAATTTTGAGCTAGAGAGCTGAAATTTTTTATATATGATCTATGGCCCATAAAACTGATTGGGACATAAAATTTTCAAAATCCGCCCACTGACACGCCCACAATTAAATAAAACAAATTTTGGGAAAAATTGAATTTTGAGCTAGAAAGCTGAAATTTTTTATATATGATCTTTGGCCCATAAAACTGCTTGGGACATAAAATTTTCAAAATCCGCCCACTGACACGCCCACAATTAAATAAAATATTTTTTTTGAAAAACCAAAATTTGAGCTAGGGAGCTGAAATTTTTAATATATACTCTCTAGGGGCCCTTTATGCTCATGTGTAAATATTTTCAAAATCCGCCTACTGACACGCCCACAATTATTTTATTTTTATTTTTGAAAGTCCAAAGTTTGAGCTAGGGAGCTGAAATTTATAGTATATACTCTCTAGGTGCCCTTTATGCTCATACTTAAATTTTTTTTAAATCCGCCTACTGACACGCCCACAATTAAATAAAACAATTTTATTGAAAAACCAAAGTTTGAGCTAGGGAGCGTTTTTATTTACAAAAGCTTAGTTTTTTCGATAAAATCCTTTAAATTTTTGCCACGCCCACTTATGAGATATAGGAATAAGAATAGGGTATCCAACAGTTCGCCCAAGCGGACTGTAGCCCGCCCCTATGTTTTTGTTTTGTGTTTCTAATTCGTTTGTAAATTAAGAGTTATCTTATATCGATATTTTGGTCACATCGCTCACCGAGCCAATATGAATAGATTCTCCATTCTCTGCCTTTCTCGCAAAAATTTTGCCTGAAGCCTCCCATACAAATCTCCAATTGCACTCTCTGGCTTTGTTTTTTGCGAGCCAAAGCAAGTGCTTATTAGTAGGAGTTAAATGGTTGTTAATAAACACCGCTGCATTGCTGTCTATTTCATTGTTTGCATTGTTGTTGGTTGTATTTTCTCTTATTTTTCTTAATTCAACCTTGCGGAGGGATTTAGCATTTCTTATTACATTGGCTTTGTGCATATAATTTAAGAAAGAAACAATAATCGACGATTTTTGTGGGTGTTTTTTATTAGTTCGATAAATGTCTTTTTTTTTCAATTCAATTCAATTTTTATTTTTCTTCTTTTTATAGAACCAGTTATCCCCAAACAAGCAATCCTTTGTACCTTATTCAAGTTTTTGAGGTAGAATTTGGTGTTTATCTATACAAACACGAAAGAGAGACTCCAATGTTCATTGAGATCGAGACGCCGGATCCCGGAGGCGGGCAAGTAGGAAACCAGTAAAGTGAGAGGGTTCTGATTCCTTTTATCCTGATCATAGCCTTGCCAAGGAAGAATAACGAGATGAATTCTTTTACATACGTTAATATTTATTGCTTATACAGTAATCACCGGTTAATTGCATTGACCTGAAATGCACCATTTTTGACGCAATTAACCGGGAAACTCAATTATAGAAATCCCGGTTAATTGAACCATCGAATCATTTAAGAAAATCCCGCTTAATTGAGATGGGAACTCTATTAAGCGATGTTTCTTAAAATAAAATACCAAACACACTATGCAAGCACACTTATTATTTATTTTATTAACAAAAGTAACAAAAAAATAACGAATAAGGAACATTTCATTTTATTACACATAAACCGGCGACAAGAAAAATTAATCTTAAGGCTTGAAAAAATACTTGGTTATTTTAGTCTGCAAATTATTTTTGCACGTTTTTTTTTACTACATATATGTTTTCCAATTCTGTTGAAAACTTATTGTCTAGTAGTAAGTATTGTTGAAGAATATTTAGCGAACTTAAAACTTCTTGAGTGTTTGGAATATTTTCTAAAATCTCGTCCTCGTCTTTATCGTTTTCGCCCATAACTTCAATAACTTGCGGCGATATTTGGTTAACGATCTCGTCATCAGTACCCTGACCAAAACAAATTAAATCATCGTCAAAACAAACATATGATTGAAACTCTCCTTCGTTTCTTAGAAGATTCTCAAAATCATGTTTCCCTTGAGCTTTTTCAACTTCATCTTCTTGATTAACAATAAACTTTGCCGATAAATCAAAAAATCGTGTTAAAAAACGTTTAAGTTGTGGTTCTACGCTTACATTTCTGCAACAGTTTGCAATGGATACCGGTTTTACTAAGCACCAAGCATGTTTAATAATATGCGGGGCGGTAAAAAGTATTATTGACTTCGCAAACTCATCAACGGTTGCTCCCCTTTCAACTGTAGTAATTTGTTTACCAATTATAATCTACCTTTAATATGACTTAAAACAGTCAAGTGGCTGAGCAACAGAGGTTGTGTTCGGTGGTAAGAACTGCAAATTCATATTTTTAAAACGGTCGTCTTATGGCAAGACGCGTGTCAACAAATAAAATGATATTGCAATTTTTTTATCAGTTCTCCTTCCAAAGATGCTTTGCGTTGCGAGTAGGTAATATTTTAATGGTAAGATTTTGTTTTTGAAACACCTCGGATTTTTGGATTTTCATACGACGATGGCGTTTTTGTATTCTCCAGTTGCGTTACAAATAAAATGGAGCATAATGCGTTCTTTTGAAGATTTAAAGCCTCTCATTTGGAGTAATTTTTTATTAAGTGTTGATGTCGGCAGAGCCCTATAAGCAAGTCCACTTTCATCAGCATGGAAAATATCTACTGCTTGGTAATTTTCAATTAAGTTTGGAAACACTGTGTTGAAAAACTCATCGGTACTCTAAGTTTGTGGATAATGATCCTCCGTGTACTTTTCTTACGCTTATTCCTTCTCGCTTTTGCCAGCGCCACAACCAGCCTGCAGTAGGACTATACTCTTCGTTCATTTGAACAGCAAACTGTTTTGCCTTTTCAAGCAACATATTTGAGGATACAATAGCTCTGAGGATCTCATATTTCGGAACCAAATGCAAACGGCACGTTCAGCTTTGCTGCACGCTCCCTTCCGATCTCGCTTAGATTCATACTACATGTTTTAGATTTTTCAAAAAGGATCTGCTTGTTCTGAATAATTCTGTTTATTGTTAACTTTGATTTTGAACATCTATATTTTTTACACAGGTCTGCTTAAGACATGGAACCGACTTCATTTCCTTTTTGAAGTTTTTCCTTTAACGACAAAATAGTATTTTTGTGGCTACTCATGTCTATAGAGAGAAAATAAATAAGAAATGTATATAAAATTAAAAAGAAAGAAAGGTCGGTATAATTTTTGCAGATGAATAAAATATTTTCTTGTGAGACACTGACAGTTGATACCCATTTAAAAAGTGCTGAAAAATATAAATTTTTTGCGTTGAGCTAAATAAGCTCACTTTTACTCAGTTCTATATATATTGTATAAAGACCCATTTAACCGGGGAAAAATGAATGTATTTTTGAACAAATCTAATAAAATATCAATGCAATTAACCGGGGAACGCAATTAAGCGGGACGCACTTAAGGGGGAAAAGTTTCATATATTTTCAATGAAATTGTAACTTTGCATAATTTCGAACGCAATTAAAGGGGAAATGCAATAAAGTGGGGCGCAATTAACCAGGGACTACAAAACGGTGCAAAATTCATCGAAAGTAAAGCATTAAACAGGACATACAACTTAGGTATAAGCAGTTTTATATTGACACCGACACCATGGCTTATGGGTTCTCTTCGTCACCTTCGATAAGGGTTTTACTTCTAATGAAAACTGATGTAAAGGTTTTCAATTCTTCCTCATTTCCTTTACGGCAATGTCAAGATCCCAACTGAACGGATCCCCCCGTTATTGCTACAATTGTTCACTTTCCTACGGAAAGCTATCTACTGGGTTTTTGGACACATCCCATGCATCAAGAGCAGATTTAAACATAGGGACGGGCTACAGTCCGCTTGGGCGAACTGTTGGATACCCTATTCTTATTCCTATCCCTCGTAAGTGGGCGTGACAAAAGTGTAAGTATGGTTGAATTGTGAAGAACGCTCTACATATTTTGTTATATAACATTTTAAGGATTTTATCGAAAAAAACGCTCCCTGCTCAAACTTGGGTGTTTCAATAAAATTGTTTTATTAAATTGTGGGCGTGTCAGTAGGCGGAATTTATAAAAAAAATAGCACATGAGCATAAAGTGCCCCTAGAGAGTATATATTATAAATGTCCGTTCCCTAGCTCAAACTTTGAATTTTCAAAAAAGTTTTTTTTTTTTTAAATTGTGGACGTGTCAGTGGGCGGATTTTGAAAATATTTACACATGAGCATAAAGGGCCCCCTAGAGAGTATATATTATAAATTTCAGCTCCCTAGCTCAAATTTTGGTTTTTCAATAAAATTGTTTTATTTATTTGTGGGTGTGTCAGTGGGCGGATTTTGAAAATTTTATATCCCGAGCAGTTTTAGGAGTCATAGATCATATAAAAAAAAATTTCAGCTTTCTAGCTCAAAATTCGATTTTTTCCAAAATTTTATTTTTTGAGTTTGTGGGCGTGTCTGTGGGCGGATTTCAAAAATTCGTAAACTTGATTATTTCGGGACCCTAGAGAGTATATGGTTAAAATTTCAGCTCTCTAGGCCCAGTTTAAAGGCCTAATTTTTGCCGACGGACGGACGGACGGACGGACATGGCTAGATCGACATTACTATCGATGGTGATCATAAATATAGTAACTTTTAGGGGTCTACGGGCAATATTAAGGTATGTTACAAACTATGCGTCAAAATTAATATACCCTTAGAATAGGGTATAAAAATGCTGCAATGTGTCGAAGAACTTTTATACAGGGCAAGAACTACTCATTGCTTTGAAAAGTAAGAGCAACAGGGACGATAAGATGGGTGCGAACTCAAAAGTGTCCACTGATATCTGATACAAATTTAAAAAAAAAATTAAATGAAATTGTGGGTTGCAACTTCGTTAAATGTGATTCATTTTGCAATTTGATTTTCTACAAGAAATGTGCAAATATTTCTGAATCAATTTTTAAACTCTTAACCACTGACTCTAATATGAATCAAACAACTTGCTACTAGAAACTGTTAAACAACTAGCTAGTGAAATTTATGAGTTAAAGGAACAATTTCATCAAAATTTCACAGTGAATTCGTTTAGTGGAGGCCAGAAATCGTCTCAAAAATCTTCTAAAAAAAATGAAAATAAAAACAAAACAAAAAAATCACTTGTACTGAGATCAAATAGTGCAGTGAACCATCAGAATATTTTCTCGCCGACATCCAATGCAATTGCTGTTGATAGTGCCGCTCCGGCTAAGACAGTTGTATTTGGAAGTGAGTTGCCACCTTCCCGTAATAGTGAGCCAAACCAAAGTGCTGAGCCGCCTCCCGTTGATGAATTAAATACAACTCTTCGTCCGGGTGCTATGCATCTCATTGATGCTATTCCTAGAAGGAGTTCTCCAGCTATTCCTGCTCCATCCAAAAAAGGACCCTCATGGAATCAAAATATCAGTATAGTCCATCCCAAAGTAAAAGACAGATCCCAACATGCGCAGTAGCAATTTATTTAAGGGATATTTTTTTTTTTAAAGAATTTTTGATCGCATGAAATTGTTAATGCTTTTCTCTATTTATCTTTTTTGCAGCGATATTGGAAAACGTAATTGTTTTATTATTGATACGTGTTTTAACTGTCATCGAGATTCACCAATTAATTATTGTAGTAACTCATGAAAAAAGTTTCATGCACGAAGTAAAACATTATCATCAAGAAAATAAAGAAATCATGAAAAATAGCACAATTGACATAAAATAATGTAAAGCAAAGAAATTGAATACGTATCAATAAAAGATATTGTTTGAAAAAATAAAAAGTTGAGATTTTATTTGTAGTAAAAATATACATATTATGCACTTGAAAAAATGGGTTATTAAATGTGGGTAGACAATTGGACAATTAGGCCTTTCCATGAAAGTCTCATCGATCGGGTATATTTGTTGTATGAAATGCGCACATATTTTTTTTAGCTGTAGTTCTGGTTGGAAGAGTAGTTTTGTTGTCGCTAAGAGAATAAAATCCCTGATGTGAAGAGACCTGCGCAAGAAATTTTCACTTAAGTTGGGACGGGCTATAATATGCGTAATAAACGCTTCGTGGGAAGCAATACGTCTACCGATGTCAATAATATTGCCGTCATTCCGTCATACAAATGGTTGCACCTTTCGCGCTTCTCTTCGTCAACCACTACTGACTCCATCAAAAATGACTGCTCTCCGAGACTGAAAATTCCACTTGATCAACTGATATGCATGCCCCTCATTACAAAAGGTGCTGATCTTACCACTCTTAAATTCATCAACTCTAAGCTTGATGTATAGTGCGTACCAAAACAGTTGGCCATTCTACTGCGCAGGTCTCTTAAAATGTGTTTTACAATCTCTTAAATTGCAAAAACAAGCATAAAGAGACGAAAATGGGCGGAGCCATAATAAAAAACGACGTATACCCTGCCTTGTGTTCAAGATCGCTGTCGCGATCTCACTGAGGGTGGTTTCTTCATTTTCCTTCTTTTATACTGAAATTAGGAGCGGAGGAAAAATATAGACCATTATATCAACTTTACTTGGGGGCAAATATATTGTTTCGTTTTTTGTCTTGTCGGTTCTTTGTAGGAGTATGATGTGATCACGGTCGGATAGATTAAGCAAAACATTGCACATGAATTGATTGTGTGACTGTGTCTGTATGAAGGTGTACGGTTTTAGATTTAAACCCTATTTGCTCATTATGCTTTCGTTGATCATTATTAATTGTGTCTTGCATATTGATCATGTAGGTACTGATATTGGCACGCAAAGTAAAGTAAATTGCAGTGTCACACCAAATTTTTTTTGTTATATCATTGAATTTGGGCGAGGTAGGTAAATTTAATAAAAAATTTACAATTTGGGAATTTTTTGGAAAAGTAAACGATTTTATGCCCAATAACAATAGGCACGATTTTCTGTCGCAAAAAAGAGGATGGGGTATTAAACGGTTCGTTAAAGACAAAATGGTGAACGTTCTTGATTCTTCAATAATTTTTTTTAAGAAATGCAATTTTTAAAACTTATTGAACTACCCACCACTTTTAAATTTGTAACCTTGATTAAAAGTGTAAATTATAGCGAGATAAAATTGACGATGAATTGCAAATATAAAACAGATTTACAGCGAGCAGCAAAACAAAACACCAGTATACCAAATGGGTGGTTCGGTTTGGTTTGAATTAAGAAGTAAAAACACACACGTTTTAGTACTAAGATAAAAATATTTATTGATTTTGCTACCTATATATGAAATAGTTAATATTAATGTATATTAAATTGAATTCGAAGAACTGTCAGTTTCATAATCGGTTGAAGAATCATCTCCTGGATTGATAATTATTGCATCCGACATTGTGTCCCACATCTGCTCGTGTGAAAAGTATTCCTCCTCTGTCCTTATAATTTTTTCACAAACTTTGCGCCAATCTTCAACTGTTATTTTTGAAAATTCTTCTTCAGCTAGTTTCTGAACATCCGATAATCTAAACGTTGTATTTCGGCTTCCGACTCTTCCCTTGACTGTTGCCCAGATCTTTTCAATATGGTTGAGATCTGGATGATAGGGTGGCAATCGTAGTACGTCAATCTTATGCTTGGGGTGGTGATTAGTCCGATGTCGCTTTATAAGGTCATAAAGTTCGACTTTGAGCATTTTTGAAGAATGCGGTATATTGTTGACGGAAAGCCATTCTAACATCTCCGATTTAACGGAAGCAGAAGTGATTTGCTTGTGTTCCCATTTGTTGTGATATGATGCGTTGTCCATTACAATAACCGATGGTTCCTCTAGGTTATTTAAAACTTGATCCTTCATCCATTTGGAGAAATTTTCAAAATTCATCTCATCGTGATAATCTCCTGTTTTCGACCCAGATTAAAATAAAAGCAAGGCATTATTCACGAAGCCCTTCGCTCCACCTGCATGCGCCATTATCAGCCTTTGGCCTTTTGAAATTGGCGCCTTTAAACCTTGACTGGTGCCGTCAGTTCATGCCCTTGGCCTTGTGTGAGAGCTGTGAATATAGCTCTCGTCCAAATAAATAATCTCATATCCTTCTGACCTGTACTCCCGCACCTTCCTCAGATATTTCACTCGTAAAAGTTTGATTTCAGTTCTTTCGCAAAGAAATTTACGGTTGTTCTCCGTTTTCCTATAAGAAAATCCATTTCTTTTTAAAATCCTATGTAGCGACATATTGCTTAGGTTCAGCTCCAAATCTTCCTGCACCCGTTGTCTTAACATTTTTAATGTTATCATCATTTTTTCTTCAATGTGGAAGTTGTATATAATTCGCCGAACAGCTGTGATACCAAATTCGTCCAATCCAGTTTTCCATTTTGTATGTGGTACTCTTTTAGTTGGAGATTCAATAGCGACTTTCTTCTCATATTCTTTAATTATCCTTCTTATTGTTCGGGCCGAAATTCCCGTAAAGTCCTCTGTCTGTGAATTTGCGTATGTGATGGGATTATCTATACATAAATTCCTAGCTTCTTCAATTTTTTTGTAATATATCCTAACAACGATCTTACGTCCTAGACTTCCTATTGGTTTTCCTTTTCTTGAAAGATCCATGACAATTTATTTTATTTTAATAAACTTATGTCCTAGCAATGCTTTTGTTTTCGTGAAAGTGAATTCCAAATAGGAAATCCATAATATATATGCGTTATCTTAAAATAAAAAACTCTAAAAACCAAGCAACAAATTTATTCCTTGCCCCTACAGGTAACCAAATGCAAACACTAATCATGTCGTAAAACTTTTACACTTAAGTCAAACAGGTAAAATCAAACATCATAAAATTAATGCTAACCAAGCACACCACCCATACAGGTACCTAGCGCTAAACCACGAAAGGGTTGGGAACCCTTTCAAATACAATCGGACTTCTAGGTAGAAATGTATAAAAGTCGACCTCATAATAAAAAATTAAGTTTATTTAGATATTCAACAGCATTTTAGTTCTAAGCACTGTAAAGTTGGGTTACGCATTGTAAATTACAGGCAAAAACGCTTAGTGATTAAATTTCTTTCGCGTCATTTTTGTTCTCTTAAATCCTCTCTCTGCGCAATCGACCGTTGGCCAACTGTTTTGGTACGGACTATACCTGCCACTTCTCTACGAAATGCCCTAAACGCTGATATTTGGCCGCTTAATGTTCATGTCAGGCTGTTCAACTTCCATCCACAAAACGAGGAGGCGCCGACAATCCCAACGCCACTACTTTAATAATAAATGAAGTTAGTTTTTTCCCTCGTTCACAGCATCAGCTTAGTTATTTGCCACCGCTAAACACATTGTTACATATGCCCTGTGTTTCTTTATTCATTCTGAATATTCGGAATATTCCGACTGAACCATTTACGTTTCTTTATTCAATGGAATATTCCGGAAAATCCATTTCGGTATTTCTTTATTCATTCTGGAATAAATGGAATGCATTCTTTTTATTCCTAGAGAAAGGTGGAATAAAAAGAATATTCCCTCGTTTGACAGATGCACTTGATCAAAAAAAATAGAAGCAACAGAAAACAATCAAATGGGTGAGCATTTATTGCAAATTTAATGTCTTTTTTTATATTTTTATGTGTGTCGTTTTAAGTTAATTATTTTTTTATTATATATTTTTTATTTCCTCCCAGAATCAAATATACATTTTTAAAATGGTCTTCTGCGGGCATGAAATGCCGCATAGATGTTGGTAGTTTAGTTGGTGACAAGATGATTTCATGAGCAGTATTGCCACTTATGCTTCATAAAAAGGTGCATGTTTTTTGAACTTGTACTAAATCCTTACTTTAATGTTTTACTTTTTTCCTTCGATTCAACATATTTAACATAATAACAACACGAGAATATAATGTTATTCATACAAATAATAACAATATCTTATTAATAAATAATATATTATGCTTTATCTGAGCGAAAGTTGTATTTTACTGTATTGGGTACTTCGTTAAGAAATGCAGCTGTGGAGACTTAAATAGGCACAAGTCGTTTTCCGCTATATATTGTTTTGGCTGTCGAAAATATTGATAGCTTTAAACTGTTCAGTCAGTCACAAATTCGTCACTGACAAATAAATTTAGAGAATTCATTCGCTGTTTTTGTTTGTAAAACAACATTTTTAAAACGAAATGTGAGTAGAATTCCTTTTTTGGGAAATAAAATAATATGTATTGAATAGATACAATCACTGGAACTTCACTTCCATAAATCTTATGAACAAAAAGCAGTCACAAAAGCATGAGCTTAAACAAAGCAACTAACAACAAAATAAAATTAAATTTTAATACGTTTTCCCTGATTAATTGAATAATCAAATTATTTGCGCTATAAAATTAAGAAGGAGTATCTAAACACTATTTTTGAACAGTAAAACGTAAAAAATATTGTAGAATTGTGCACGAGAAATAAAAATGAACTTTTGGCAAAAATGTATTTTTTTTTTGGAAACAAATTAGGTTGAACGAATTTACTATATACATATTTTTAATACTACTAAGTACAAACGAACAAAAACAATTAATTAATAACAAAATTGTACAAAAAAAATGAAAATGCCTTTAAATTGCTGCATCAGAAGCTGCACAAATTCATTTTGGTCAACATGTTCACTGTTTTTATATATTTTTTTTTTGCCCTGACATATTTTCTCAGGGTTTTCCTCAATAAAGGAGAAAATTTCCCTTTGATTTCACCTAAATATACACTTTATTAACAATCGCAATAATTTTTCATACAATTTCTGCAAATTACTGAAATTGTATGCTTCAATTTTTTCTTGACGTTTAGAAAGAAATGCGGCACTTCAGAAAGAGATAGCTTTACGCACGTGCTCTATCGCATTTTGCTTGTCAGTGTTCAATTTGTTAATTGACATTCATAGTACCAAAATATCGATTGATCAATAAATTTTGTCGCTTATCAATAATTGATTTTTGGCAACGATAATAAGGGTGTTTAATTAATTTAATGTAATTTGTATTACAGAGATATCGTTATTATTATTGTTTATGTGAAATTAAATTGTATTTTCTTAAGGTTTCTCTTCTCATATTTGTTTTATTATATGTTTTTATTTCAGTGTTGTAGTGGAGTATTACCTCACATGTGAGTTCAGTAATAGAAAAAATATATTAATTGTAAGTAGTAAATGTTGTACTTGTTCTTGAACTAAGTGGCAGCGCTGGTCAATAGACTAATGGCTGTCATTCTATTCGGTCCATTTATGTTTCTTTATTCATTCCATTCTGGATATTCCGGATAAAAAAATCGAATATTCTGTCCTTTTTACTCCTTATCCGGAAAAAATAAAGAAACACACGGACGAGTAATTCTTATCCATGTCTATCGTCGTCATCATCGTGTTTGTCTGTATACTATCAAAACGTCTGTGGGATACGCACAAAACTAACAAACTCTACCTTGCTGCCTCTTTCCACGATTTTGATGTAATCGTTATCGCAGAGACTTGGCTAAGTGAAAATTTCTTGTCTTCAGAATTGTGTGACTCGCACTATGTAGTCTTCAGGCGTGATCTATCTCTTTCGACTGGTTTTACAAGAGGTGGAGGAGTTCTCTTGGCTGTACGTGCATCTCTCTCCGCTAAACAAATTTCTCTTCCTATAGTACGTGAATGCAAGATATCTCTGAATTCGGTCGGAAGGCTGAATTCACTTAAACTTGTCTGGGTCCCGGGTCATAGCGGGATCCCTGGAAATGAGATCTCCGATGAACTTCCTAGACAAGGCTCAGAGGCGGACTTCTCAGGACCTGAACCAGCGATTTGTCTGCCTGCGTCCTCGGTCAGGGCTTCCATTGACGGTTGGGTTTCCTATGAACACAATCGCCGTTGGCATGACTCTCCAGGGTGGAGACAGACTAAGCAAATGCTCTCCGACGTCTGTGGGAAATTCGCGGCATTTTTGTTGTCTCTCAACAGAAAAGACTGCAGACTGACCACTGGCGTTCTTGCGGGACACTACGTTTTTGCCAAGCACCTTAAGGTGCTAGGCCTAAGCGATACCACCAACTGCGAAGCCTGTGGAGAAAGCGACGACACTGCGGAACATTTCCTCTGTGATTGTCCTGCTTTTGCTCGTATCAGGTGGCAGGTATTTGGTGCGGACATGTGGAGTGCTGTAAACCGAAGCTCCTTATCATTGAAGCGCCTAAATTCCCACAGTAAAATGTGGTGTGTCTGCCTGGTAGTACAATGGACCGGTATTGAGTATGAGTGCTCCAGTGCAGAAAGTCTCACACACCCCGACAAAAAAAATAAAAAAGTTACATTCCCCCATGTAGTTCTTTCATTGTTTATGTGCTCATATCTTAAATATCACTCATATTTGTAATTTATTAAATTCAAATCAGTCTCCTGTTATACTTGGCGACTTTAAAATTGGAAACGTTGAGTGGAGAATGACTGGAAGCGACAAAACTCTTACGGCATATAATGTTAGAAATGATATTGAGTCGCTAGTTGTTGATTCGTTATCCTCTCAATAATGTAATGAAATGATTTAGAAAGAATTCTTGATCTTGTTTTTGTTGTTGCAAATGATTTTATTATATCTTTAGATAACGAATCATTTCCTTTGCTTTGTAATTCTATTCATCATAAAGCTATTATAATTCGTTTTGAACTATAGATTTTATAACGTTAAATGCGATAACAATGTCAAATTCTTTAATTTTAAGAAAGCTAATTACGAAAGTTTAAATTATATTTTTTGTTCGATTGATTGGCATAACCGCTTTTTGGGGTTAAATCTATGTGACGTTTATAGCATATTCAAACTTATTTTGTTGCAAGCGTTTGAAATGTTTGTGCCCATTGGTAATAAGAAATTGGTCCCTAAGCTTCCATGGTTTAATACTCGACTTAGCCATTTAAAGAATTTAAAAACTAAATTTTTTAAAAAATATGAAAAGATCTGGCTCTTCGGCTGATAGGGACAATTTCCTTCGCCTAAGAAAGGAATTCGGGTTTTTGAATAATTTTCTTTATCGAAGCTATATTTCGTCTATGGATTCTTGAATCAGAGCGGATAGTAGGTGTTTTTGGATCCATTATAATTGGAAAAGAAAATCCTCTAGTTTCCCAAAAGAAATGATTTTTCAGGGGGAGGTATCGAGCGGATACGAATCTACGAGTGAACTTTTTGCTAAATTCTTCGCTTCTAATTTTTTACCCGCTAATAATGCATTGAATTTTTGTTTTAGCCATATTAGTACCATCACTGATATTGGCAACTTAGAGCTCTCTGATGACGATCTTCTTCTTGCCCTTAATAGTATTGATACTAACAAAGGCGCTGGTCCCGACTTGCTTCATCCCGTTCTCTTGAAGAACTATTCGTCTTCACTAAGTCTGCCGTTAAAATTGATTTTCAACCTTTCTCTTTCTACCGGTGACTTTCTGGACGATTGGAAGATTGCTTATATATCGCCTATTCATAAGAGCGGGCAAAAACATTTAGTTGAAAACTATAGGCCTATAAGCAAGCTTTCAGTTATCCCAAAGCTCTTCGAAAAAATCGTTAAGGAAAAATTGTACTTCAATGTAAAGGAACATTTATCTCCTATGCAACATGGTTTTGTTTCCGGTCGCTCTACCTCGACAAACTTAGCCCTATTTTCTAAATTCTGTCTTAACTCGATCGAAGGCGGTGTGCAGGTTGACTTGTTGTATACCGATTTCGTCAAAGCCTTCGACAGAATCAATCACTCACTATTGATAGGAAAGTTAGACAAGCTTGGGTTTCATTCTAACATCTTTAAGTGGCTTTCTTCTTATCTTTTCAATAGGAAATGTATCGTCGAAGTTGATGGTTTTTTCTCGAACGTGGTAACCGCAACTTCTGGTGTCCCGCAAGGAAGCCATTTAGGGCCGTTGCTATTTGTACTCTTTGTAAATGAAATTCCTCAGCTTTTCGAAAGGTGCGAATGTCTGTTATTTGCAGATGATTTCAAAATGTTTTGTAAAGTCTCCACTTTCTCGGATTGTTTAACATTCCAGCTTGAGATGAATCTATTTTTACAATGATGTTCCGAGAACGATTTGGAGCTTAATTTGCCGAAATGTAAAGTTTGCTCGATTTTTCGTTCTCACAGTCCCTTGCTTCACTCATACGAAGCTGGACGTGTTGCTTTTAGTAGAGTTTCTGAGGTTATGGATTTTGGGGTTATTTTCGATAGTAAATTATCTTTCAATTTGCATATCTACTACATTGTCTCTAAATCTTTTTCCCTTCTGGCTTTCATTGGAAGAAATTGTGAAGACTTTCGTGATCCATTCGTACTTAAAACTCTTTACTGCTCTTTAATAAGATCCAGATTAGAGTAGTGCTGTGTAATTTGGGATCCTTTTTATGGTGTCCACTCTTCTCGAATAGAACGGGTCCAAAAACGATTCACTCGCCTTGCTCGGGACTTTGAGCTTCGATCTTATAATAGTCGCTGCTTATTGTTAGGCCTTAATACTCTCGTGGTTAGGAGAAAGATGCAGTCTTTGGTGTTCCTGAAAGATATTGTCTCTAACAGAATCAATTGTAGTGAACTTCTTTTTAGTCTTCCATTCTATGCACCATGCAGAGTACTAAGGGACAGACATTTGTTTTTACCTCCGGCACATAGAACAAACTATGGTTTGTCTGAACCCATAACTCGATGCATCTGTTTGTTTAATTCGGTCGGTAATAACTTGGATTTAACCTCAAATCGGGATTTATTTAAATGCGACGCTCTTACTGCTCTAACTTTAATCTTTCTTAATTAATACCAATTTTTTTTAGTTTATTAACTCATGTTATTATGTATTATGTTTTTGTAATTTTATATTTACTGTATGTACATTTATTACTTTATGCGAAATCTGTTAAGGTGTTCTACCTGGTAGATGAATAAATAAATAAATAAATTAGAAACAATTAGTTATATAAAATAAAATTGAATAAAAAAAATTAAACAGGGTAGAGGTAGAGGGAGAGCATGTTTGACAAGTAAACCAAATTCGTACAGTAAAATGAAAGGATAGCAGGTGTTTCTCTGTAGCCACAAACTTTGACACAGTTCTATCCTTAGTATTTGTAAGTCGATGGTGTACCAGGGGGAAAAAAATAAATTTGAGGCAGATGACTGTGATAAAAATTACAAAACAATTATGTGAGGCGTGGACCGTACCGATTGGCTCTTAGAAAAGCACACACTTGCAGTTCATGGCAACAAAAAATGCTACTGATACCTTTTTACAAGGATCGTCGACATGGCTGTGGTGAACACGTTTACCCTTTATAAAGAGTAAACAAGGACAACACGATTTCTATAAAATCTGTAAGGAAATAGATATGTTGCTTTTTAATTGAGCGTGTTGACAGCTTTAAATACCTAGGTATTATATTGGACCATGAGCTTAGTTGGAAGGCACATAGGTCATATTTGAAACGGTATTTAAATGTAAGGCGATTATTCCACGTTAGCATGTACTGCAAGCTACACATTTTAAAATTGGTTTATAATGCTATATTAAAATCAAAAGTGCAATATGAAAATTCCGGCTGTGGTGGCACTTATTTTAATACTATTGAACCACTGCTGATTAAACAGAAGCATGCTATACGAATTATGTGTAAAGTTAATCGCAGAACCCCCAGTTTTGAGTTGTTCAATAGTCTCGAACTTCTTCTCTTAAGGCACCTGTACTGCTACAAAGTTTTAAAGATATTTTTTGAAAATTCCGGGTACTATGATGTTAGAGTTCACGATAGTCATAACTTGCGACATAACACATTTTTCGCGTTTTTATTGTGTTACTGCTCCACGGTTGTTTAATAATTTCCCAGAAAAACTTAGGTGTGAGAGAGTGAGTATTCTTAAGTAGTACCTATCAAAAAAATGGTTTGTCTCGTTTAACCATTCTGAAATAGATGCTTTTTTTACACCATTAGTGTAAAAAAAAGTTAGTTTTAAAAAAACTGTACTATTTAATCTTTCTTTTTTAAATGATCACTGAGTTTTGTTTTCCCCATCAATAGTTTCTTGTATTTCATTTTTATATAACCGTACATTCACCTCTTGTCATTTGATAGACAATAGATTGTACAAAGCTATTTCATTCGAAAACCTTAAAGCTCACTATTAGTTTCTTGATATGAAATAATGAAATAAAAAAAAAGATAATCATAATATATAATAATTGTTTGTGGTCGCCCTTTATCTGCAGCATCATCTTCGCGTTCTAAGGTTTTTCCTAGAATTAGATATGATGGCTAGAATCATATTTTAGCGAAAAGGTATAACAAGCGACATTGCCTATTAGCCGGATGCACCGAAAGACCAAGAACCTTTTGTGCGAGATGTGATGTAACAATATGACTTTTCATTATACGAGTATGTATGTAAAATAAAATGAATGTAAAAATGAAATATCTAGTTATTTAACTATGTAGTATTCGTATTGTCCCAGCGTTCTCAAACGGGTTCGGCTCATAAAACTAAGAAATCCTACACAAAAATAAATATTTTAAGCAAACAAAATTATTTATTAATTTTTAAGCCATGTCTATGCCAAGTTAAAAAAATTGTTTGGGACTTTATGGGTTTATCGTCCATTTACGACACCAGGGTGCGATTCTACGACGAGCGCTATTTTTTGGGGGACACTGCAACAATGTTCTTAGCACGTCCCTGCACTGGATAGGTAAATGTTTTCAATTAATCGTAGTTTATCCAATAAATCGTTGTTTTCTTTTGGTAACTTTCGAAAAGTGTAGAATAAAATTTCTGCAAATCAGTGATTTTGTTCGAGTTGATTCTTCGGCGTAAAAAAAATTTGACTGCAAGGAGGTTTGGTGGGTGGAGGTCCGATTTGAATGAATGTTGTAAAACGGTGTCCAAACTTGTGAAGCATTGTCGACCAGCTTTTTTACGAAGCCCAGCATAAAATTGGACTTATCTATATAATAAAAATGAAATGCTGTCCGGTGGTAACCGCACTACTTGAGAACTTTTTTGTGAAAAGGTTGGTATAATTATAAGGAACATTCAAAAAGTTGCCAGGTAAATTGGCAAATTCGAATAAAAGCGATATAGTTTTTTGTAGATGAATTTCGTAGGAAGGATGATTAGAATTATATATTAATGATTTAGATGGCGTTGCGTGAAAAATTTCAATACCTAGCTCTGACATTAGTTTGTTGATTACTTATTGTGTTTTCTCAGCGGTTGCATCTTTTTCGCGAAACGAACATCATAAAGTTGGTGGTAATTGTCTAGTTTAGAGACCGTCATTCCGATGGCTTTGGACTTTTAGTATTTTGTACTATTTTGTACTGTTTGTCATCCTGAAAAAGAATATATATTATATAATATATTTATGTTGGACGTGGAAATCATAATTAGGCATGGTTTTTTATGTTGAAGTTGTGCCAAAAAATAAGATAATTATCCTGTTTACGCATTGCACTGGTTATGGGATTAACTACAAGTATCACAAGTAGATGCTGTCCCCTCTAACCCCTTGCTAGGCGTCACTGTTGTATTTGGAGAAGGTGCTATGTTGGTGATTGAAATTCAAGATCATCGGAGCTGTAACTGCTTTGACATGCTTTTAGGCCAAACTTCAACATAAAAAAAACTATGTTTCAATATGATTTCCGCGCCCGACTTGTATGTAGGAAAGGCTTCCCTCGTTTATTTTCCTTTAAATAACGAATTATACCACGCAAAACGTAACGCAGGTAAATAGGTATAAAGTTTATTTAAACAAATTTAATGTTACATGGAAAACAAATTGGATTTTAGAACATATTCAAGGGATACTAGGGACGCCGAACCGTACTCGTTAAAAGCCCGAACTCAACTCTGCTTTTCAACTCCACCTACTTAGCGACTATGAGATACTTTGTGTGAAATGGAATTCCTACATGTATACATGTTCTTAAATACTATCATACTTAAAATTCAAAGTCATCGGAGCCGTGGCCCCTAAACTAGATAATTACCAAGTTGTTTTCCTCATCATGAATGGGTAATTTTGATGATGAAAATTGGTCTAAAAGCGAATGAATGGTGATTCTATTTTCTGACGATCTGGTGGCTTATTCAAATCGCTAAAGCGGGATATCACACGCCCCGCAAACATGGTGATTCAAAGTCTCCATCGTTGCCCGAGCTTTCTGAGCGGTTGTTCCGTCGTTCTGAAACCAACAACGCTCGAGTCCCTATTCAGCAGTTTCTTCCAAGAAAATGTTAAAAATCTATCTGTACCTCTGTAGCATCTCTATGCCATTGCCGTCCTCAAAATTATAAGGGCCAATCACTTCCGTCGTCCATTTTCCATGTTCATGTGGATTTTCGTTCCACGGAAACGCAAATTTCGTTTATTTACATAACCTCCTAAGTGAAAATGGGCTTCGTCGCTCGTTATGATTGTGGATACGAAATGATCCTCCTCTTGCACCAGGTTTAACTGCGCATGGGAGTAAGTTAACTTCACTTGTTGGTCAGCAGGCAGCAATTGGTGAACGCTTTGTTTATAAGGGAACATCTTTAGGTCTTTCACCAAAATTCAACACAACAAACGTCGGCTGGTGCCAAATTGTGTGCTGCGTTGTCTCGTCTATGATTCTGGACTCTCTCGGACGTTCCCGGACATAGCAGTGATATTCTCGGACGAACGAGCAATACCTGTTCGACCACTTCTTGCGACATCTCTAGTGAACCCAGTTTGCACGAGACTCTCTGCCAAAAGCTAAATTGTTTGCTCACATGTTGCAAGGCGACGACAAAATGCACACTTTATAAAAACAACAAACCGCAAATTGGGCAAAGAAGTATTTAGTAACACAAATTCTGCGTTCTTCAGTTGTGTATCGCTCCATTGCTAGTTGTCAACTACTTCCCTGTCTGTCTACAATATCAATGTCAAAGCACAATGACATTCGACGACATTTGCCACAATTATCGCATGTGAATGTGCCATTATTACTTTTGCCCTACCTTGTACTTATATATATTTACCAATAATTAATTAGAGATAGTAGATACTAATTAAATTATTACTAATTCAATTCAATTGCTTCAATTTTCAAGTGCAAGGACGGGCTAAGAACACCCTCTGTTTTTGAACCGTGAAAACGTTCTCAAGGACCCCTATTTTATTAATGGATAAATAAAATAATAATCACAATCGACCAACTGTATTCTTATATGAGTATTTTTATCGCCCGCTTCAATTCCATTTGTACACATAGAACTCATTGATTACCATGCACCCTCCAATAGAGGAAATAGTCGAGTGGTCTCCAGAATTAATGTATGAAAAAAAGGAAAAAAGATATACATACAACTCTACGCAATAACTCAGCGGAACGCCCGCCCAGAACTCTTTGGTAATCGTTGTCGTGAGTGCCTCATGCGGCGGCTACTGTATGGGTCGATGCTATGCCTTAAGTAGCAATAAGTAAGTAAGCAAGCGTATGTGGAAATAGAGATAGGTGCCTTACCAATTGATTTTTTTTTTTGAATATAAAAACATTCAAAGCCGGAAATTGAATAGACCCTTCCCTTGGATCCTGTTCTCTTACTGTAAATTCCAAGCTATTGAAGTGTGCCATCAACAGTAGAAGTCAAGCGGCTCATCACATCACCCGCCAGTACATATCGTGCGTCCATCAATTGATGAGCCATGATGATGACAATTAGTCGGAACGGCGACGTGTGTGACAAATAAGCGTGTTGCTTCCATTGTCGATTGACCAAGTATGTAGGTACATCGCCTCTGCTGTTGTACTGACGATGTACCCTGGTGCGTGCTCTATGTTTCCTTTTGAAAGAAGTTTACCAATTTAATTGGACAAGAATAAGCTACTCATAGATACGAGTCGAAAATACAAGCAGAGGGACAACATATTTGGCTGCTATCAGAAATAGTGGACTCCCATCAAGCGAAATATGGTTACTTTGGTTGATTAGCATAACAAATTGTTTGGACGCAGTACTGTGTATTCCTGCTGTTGCTGAAAGAATGCTTTTCATGGAAGTAGTCATAGCCAAATGCTGCCATATAGTGTGTGTGGCGTGTTTGTTGTATAGTGTGGTGTGACTCTCTCGGTTTGAGCGCATTGATTTGTCATGTTGAACAAGTGGTTAATATTCGTGGGGCGCTACTCGCACGTGTGTTGTTGTGGAATGGACACTTAAGTCTAATAAAACGTTCTTGCAAAGGTTTTATGGTTCTTATGACAAATGTGGTTGCAAGTATGTGGATTTTTGGGGAAGTCAATGATTTGCATTGAAGTTTGAGAGTACCTAAGTCATTCATTGCGTCTGGTATTGTATAAGGAGCGGGAAATAAAATAAAAAAGACACTGATACCCATCAAAGAAAGACTTTTAAACTCCTCGTAATATCCGTTTAATGCCGTCGAATTCATACTAATATTATTACATTTGAGCAAAGCAATAAAGGTTGGTCTGACGGCCGGCGCAACATGCATCTACCGAATGCAATTCAATGTATCGTATTTTCATTTTAGGAGCACTTGGAACTAAAAAAAAATTAATTTGACAATACGGACGGATATTTAGGTACGAGAAGCTATAGATGCATAGTAAAATTCGAAAAGAGGCAGCAAATAAACAGTTTCATCCCTACTACATCCCTACTGGTCCGCCTGTGTGGTCTTGTGCACGGGCAAAATATTAAAAATACAATATTCCTATAATAACTGCATAAAGATGTTGGTGTATTCATTGAATAAAAATTAACATTTATTTTTCATCTTGAATGCATTGTTGCGAATGCCGATTTACTCATTGAATTTGTTACCAGAAACCCTAAGGGTTTCTTATTCTCTAGTTAAGTATTATTGGTGGATTTAAGATTATGTATCTGTTTTATATATTTTAAATGTGTTGGGATTTTGAGCCTCCTTATAAAGAAAGATCTTAGTTATTTGGTCTAATGACGCACTCAGCGCACCTTTTTTTTTTAAAAAGGCGATACATAATTATCAAGAGTTATATACTGCAGTTCCCTAGATAAGAAGCATATACCTTTGGGAGATATAATAAATATATTTCCAGTCAGTCAAAAATAAATAAATAAACAGAATGATATTAAAAGTTAGGGTAGTTTGTGAATAATAAAGCAAATTTGAAAAAAAAATCAGACAAGTAAACAGTGGCTTGGAGTCCTTTTTGTCCAATGTTTCACTAATGCAAGCATTTAATTTAGCTCAAATGATTACAAATAAATGAAAAAATACAGTTTTCCTCCTTTGTATACCCTATTCTAAGGGTATATTAATTTTGACGCATAGTTTGTAACATACCTTAATATTGCCCGTAGACCCCTAAAAGTTACTATATTTATGATCAGCATCGATAGTAATGTCGATCTAGCCATGTCCGTCCGTCTGTCGGCAAAAATTAGGCCTTTCAACTGGACCTAGAGAGCTGAAATTTTAACCATATACTCTCTAGGGTCCCGAAATAAATAATCAAGTTTACGAATTTTTGAAATCCGCCCACAGACACGCCCACAAACTCAAAAAAAAACAAAATTTTGGAAAAAATCGAATTTTGAGCTAGAAAGCTGACATTTGGGATGCAGTTATGTAAGTGGGAGAGTTATGATCCCTTTAATCCCGATCATAGCCTGATCGCCGTCATAGAGGGAGAAGAAGAAGATGAGTAGAACCTTACTTACTTACTTAGGTGGCGCTACAGTCCGGGTTGGACCTGGGCCTCAACCAATACGCCTCTCCAGTTAGCGCGATCTTTGTCTAACTACCTCCAGTTGCGCACTCCAGTTGATTGAGGTCCCTTTCCACTTGCGCGCGCCACCTAAGGCGAGGTCTCCCTCTACTCTTCGGGCCGGAGCGTTGGTGTCCATTCGCTCTACATGTCCTAGCCATCTTAGTCGACTGATTCGCACTTTTGTGACCAGGTCGATGTCGTTGTATAGCTCGTAGAGTTCACTGTTAAATCTCCTACTCCAAAGCCCGTCAACGCAAACGGGACCGAAAATCACTCAAAGAATTTTGCGTTCGAAACGACCAAGAAGATCTTCATCTGCTTTTGCCAATGGACACGCTCCTGCGCCGTAGGGCAGGACTGGGATGATGAGGGTCTTATAAAGAGTCTCCTTAGTTTTTCTTGACAAGGCCTTACTAATCAATTGCCGTCTTAGGCCAAAGAAACAGCGGTTGGCAAGTGTAATTCTTCGTTTGATTTCAGCTGTGGTGGCATTATCAGAATTATTAGCGGAACCGAGGTAGACAAAGTCCCTAACTACCTCAAAATTATAGCTGTCTATCGTGCTGTTCTGTCCGATTCGTCGATGTTGCGTGTCCCTTCTTGTTAAGAGCATATACTTGGTTTTGCCCTCATTCACCACTAAACTCATTTTTGCCGCTTCTGTGCTAATACTTGGAAACGCACCTTTCACAGCTCGCTGTGTTCTGCCAATTATGTAAGTAGTCGCACAGACTTTTGGAAAATTGTGCCTCTAGTGTTGGCTTGCGAGTTTCGCAAAAGTTTCTCAAGTATGATGTTTAAGAAGTCAAATGACAGCAGGCGTTCTCCATGGTCATTCTGCACAATCAGACAAGTTTGGCAGGGATGCGAATAGTAGAAATGGCTCTGTATAGCTCGTCTCTGTAGATGCTGTCATATGCGGCCTTAAAATCGATAAAAAGATGGTGAGTATCGATTTGGACTTCTTGGGTTTTCTGCAGGATCTGCCGTAGTGTGAATATCTGATCGGCCGTGGACTTAGCGAGCCTGAAACCTCACTGATAGGGACCAATCAGGTAGTTGAAGAATTTCTTTAGGCGTTCACACAATACCTACAGCAGCCATGATCTTATAGTCAGTATTCAGGATACTGATGCCTCTATAATTTGCGCAGTTTAGAGGGTCTCCTTTCTTGTGGATCGGGCAAACGATGCTGAGGTTCCATTCATCAGGCATACTTTCTTCTGACCAAATCTTGGAAACGAGTTGATGTATGCTCTCCACCAGGTCATCTCCCGCAGCCTTAGAAAGCTCGGCGTTTGAACCGTCTGGTCCAGGAGCTTTGTTGGACTTAAGCTTGAATATCGATATCCTCACTTCGTTTTGGTCAAGTGGACGGATGTCTTGGCTTCCATCGTTCAGGCTGAATGGTTCGTTCTGCCTGACAGCATAATTTGTGTCGTCTTCGCCATTTAACAGTCTACAGAAATGGTTTGAATGGATGAATAGAATCACATTTCTTTAAAATAACCTCGAAACTGCGATGCTTGAGAGATTTGTACAATGAGGCCCAGTTAAAATGGCATCGATCAGGTCGTCTTTATGTATCATCGTATTGCTTTCCGCCTTCGTATTATTTGAGAGTGAGTCAGCCCCACACATTTTATACAATACAAGTGTTTAGCCATTGCAATTGCTCAGCATTATGATGATTGGCAACGAACGATAAAAATCCGTGTGTTAAGCACCGTTATCAGGTCGGAAGAGATTATTAACTTTTGGATAAACCGCCCATTACCGATTTATAGCTATTTCCTATAATTTGTCAGTCTTGAACTAACGATGGTACCATAACTGTGGCGCAAAAGCATACAAGCTTGGGTCACTTATTGTCATTTTTAAGGAGAAGCATTTTAAGTTCTGATGTGGTAAAAATGTTAATAAATTTTAGCCAAATATAAATTGTTGGAATCATAAATATAATATGCGCTTTTATGCTTTGTCTTTTTCCAATATAGGTATGTTTTTTTTTTTTTTTTGTGTAGACCTACCTATGTTGTTTCTATTTTTTCAATTAAATTGCCCTTCTTCCACACGTCTACTTATGCTGTTATTCCAAGAAAAAAAAGATGCAAGAGCAAGAGAGTACATTTTTGAAAAAGATTCTAATGATCAAAACAGGATATAGACATAAGTATCTCTTTTTTAGGATGTGCATGACTTATGCTGTTTTTACGGGGCATTGTAGGTACCAAATAAGTTATGCTATTATTCCCTCTGTTTTATTTTTGTAGCCATTTAAGATATCATAACGATAAAAATTTTGAAAATGAAATGAACACAGCAGATTCGAATGGTATCATTTACTCAATTTCGACATAAGTCGACTTATGCTGTTACCTATGCCTTTTCGCCACAGAATAAAAGGATTTAAAAGAGTCTCCTCTTATACTAAATCGTGAAAGTAATAGTTGAACCCTTGAAAGTTGATTTGTTTTTCATCAGAAAGATTTTTTCAGTCACTATTTGAATTTGCTCTGTTTTGCACACCCAAAGATTAGTGTGTTTAACTATTAATGGAATGGTCCCGTAAGGGACAAGTAACATCTAAAAGTTTTTTTCAGTGCCCCACCCCTTGCGAACGTCTCTAAAACATCAAATCAATTGTCATGAGAAGCTTATCAATATTGCCGTTTGGATTCGGCTTTAAATTGAAGGTCCCTTCGCACAAGCAAATGGTTGGAGAAGCTAGGTTTTGGACCCTGTATCGGTTAGTGCCTAACATTTATTTTTATTTTTTAACACTTTCACGAAGCATTAGGAGAAGAATTTTGCTTTAGCTTTGATCCGTTGATGTGTTTGGCCCTACGAAACACATAACGAACAGTATATTTACTGTTTCATCTAAATTTGCCGAAAAGCTTAATTGAAGGCCAGTCTAATAAAATTTCCTTTTTCTCTTACTTTTAGTGCCGTCGGGACATGTCACCTGTAGTTTTTGCCGTACATTTGTGGATCAATTAAATAAACGCCAGCTGAACAATCATTTCGCTTGATTTTGAGCGACATGACGCTAAGACAAACCTTTGAAATGGTAACCATATTATTTTGACCTCTCTGAAACTTTGTTTATCCATTTTTGGAAAATATAAAACGAATGTCTGTCCTTTTCAAAATTGATTTTTAACACTTTGCAAACAACGAATTTTTTTTTTTTTTTATTTTTTTTTTGATTAAAAAGGAAATCCAAATCCCAGAGCACTCAGACTCGGTAACGGTCCATTGTACTACCAGGCAGAAATCCTCTTTTTGGTGTAGATGCATGTGAATGGGTGGCGTATGTTGTTGTTCCCCATGAGGATTGAACCTGCACCGCACGGGTCACAAGCCAACACACTAACCTCTACACCGTCGCCACCCTTTGCAAACAACGATAGTAGATACTTTTACTGCTTATGTACCAATTCTGCAACATTCAGCAAAACGGTCGCAAATGCAGGTAGAGTTAGCTTCTTTCGTTTCATGTTTGTACTTGCTTTTTTATCAACCTTAAACTACTTTTCCATTCACCATTCTCGTCACCATAACGGGTGAAAAATTAAGTCTAGTTGTCAAAATCAAATGCTTCTTATCCAGTGAACCGCATGACACCTGGATTTAGCACCCAAGTGCATATCGATGGGCTAGTATTCTTTATCAGAAGAAGTCATGCACCAACCAAATGTACGAGTAAGATATCGGCTATCCGCCGTAATACGCATCCCGAACGAGCAAAGGCTGCTGGAGGAGTTCAACGCGGTGCGTTTGTTCGATTGCCGAAGGGCATACGCAACGAATCGGAGATAATAACATTCAACGCATTGGAAGACGGCCGTGGTACACCTTATCCCGAAAATTGGTTAAGATAGGACAAACCATGCTAATCTCCGGTCAATCAGATTACTTCCGAATGTTAGTGAGGTCTTCATCCATAGAGCCCTGTTGAAGTGAACAAATCCAGAAGTCGGAAATAGTCAAAGTTCAGTCGAACTTTCACGGGATACCATGATTTGTTCGAGTTAGAGGGAGTTTTGGAAAAATTCGAGTTAAAGAGAGGAACAATTTTTGTTGTGTTTAAGCGTTTATTTAATAAAAAAAGGTTAACATTATGTAGCATATTCTTGCTAAAATAAATCTAAAATAAGACACATAAATAATTCATTGTTATATCGTCAACATTTTATTTAAATAACTTTACTTAAAACAAAATTTGTTATTTTTGATTTGGTTGAGTGTTAGTTAAAAAAAAAATGACTTTAGTTTAAAAAGATAGTTTTGAACTTCATCCGGTACTTGGTCAGTCAATTCTATTGCAGATCGCAGAATTTTAACCGCGTTCTCAATTTCGATTTTTATTTTTTCTATGGTAATTAACTCGGGTTCTTCTTCATCTTCACTTTCGTTTGCGTTATTTTCAGCATAAATTATTTCTTCCAAAATAGACTGATTGTCAGGTACTCGGTAGCCACGATATGGTCATCGACTTCCATAAAGTCTTTCCAATTAAGATCTACAACATTATTAATTGCTTCTGTTAACTTGTTCTATATTTGCTCGATTTCATGGGCGTCCATGTTCTCAGGTCTAAGTAAATTGAGCAGAATTTCATCTTCTTCGTCCCACGTCTCGTCTCTAAAACCCGGCATTTTTAAAACAACTTGCAATCGTTAACGGAGTAACATCTTCTACCCATGCTTTTGAAATTTCCCGTACACAGTTTAGAAGCGACATTTTGTAGTCTTCTTATTTGGTTTCCCAAATCCTTAAGGTTTTTGTTAGTGTACGGCGCTTTTAGTGTACTTTCAAATTTTGTATTATTCCCATGTCCATTGGCTGCATTATTGAAGTCATGTTGGGTGGGAAGTACTCAAGCTTTATAAACTTGTTTTTATCTTTTGCTTGTTTAGGATGACAAATAGGACCTCTCGCTTTGATCTTGCAAATTTTGCGTCGAGCTTCAAAAGACAGATCGTAAAAAGATCTGCTGTCATCGAAGAACGTTGGATAGCTACATAATCCACCAGCAAAGATTTTATTTTTTGAAAATGTTGGTTTTGTTTTTAAGTCCCTTCTCAATTTGTTGTTGTTTGAATCTTCTATTCCAACTCAACGCCTTATTGCCTTAAAGCTTAAAACAATACATTTTAAATAAAAAAAAACTCTTGACCACACGATTTACTTTGCAATAATTCCGTAACATGTAACTTACAATTTATTTAATTGATCTTACTACCAACTTGCACAGCTCTGTTGAACTGCCTAGAAAAAATAGGCCAAGAATCGAGAGAATGTGTATGCGTTAGAGGGAGTTTCGACTTAGAGGGAGTTTGACTTAGAGGATGTTTTGAAATTCGACTTATGGAGAGTTCGAATTAGGAAGAATCCACTGTATATTGTCTGGTGGCTCTAGGCAAAATAATAAAAAAAAAAACTGGAGAAATTGGGAAATTATTTAACAAAATGGACAGCCGCCGATGAGAAGCTTATTCGGATACCTCTGTATACGGGTCGACCAGGATCTGTGTTTTAATAAACATAGATGCTTGCCTTGCTGGCGCCAAGGTGGCTTTTGTTCTAACGAGGAAACTGTTTTATAGCAGGCAACTTGCCAGTGTGAAGATCATATATGCTACGTTGCCCTAATAAGGTCAATCATTGCTTACGGTGGTCCATTGTGGTTCAATATAGCGCCTAGTCTCTTCGGACTTGTCTCAGGTTGTTTCGAACTCCTGGGGGGCTTAGTTGAACAGGATTGACAATTTCCTGAGTACCGTGATTCGAAGGAACGTTGCAACTGCGATGGCCAATAACAATAGCCTGATCTGTGGGGCTGATAACCCCAATAATGTTTTATCCCGCCAGAGGTATTTAAAAATATGAAACAGGCAGTGGCGCACAGGCAGTTATCAGCGGGTCTTACTGTCACTCCAAAATATTAGCCGAATCTATGCAAAGGAACCTTCTGAGATTTCTTAAGGTAAAATCTCCGTTGATCAATCATTAGTAAATCTTCTTTTTTGCAGACAGTCAAGCACTTGAAGTTAGACTCCTCTGTATTTCTCCTTTCAGCAACTCAGATGTGTTCTCTGGGCTCCTAACCAGTAAGTAAAGGCCCAACTCTTGCAAAATCCAGCTGCAATAGTGAATGCGTCAGGCTTAAATTGTACCATTTCCGCAAACAAGAAAATAATCTCCGTCTCCATGAGCAAACGTGATGTTAAGATCTTAACTGACATCCTGACAGGTCACTCAGTCGATCACCATTTTGATAAAATTGACCAGAATTACACAGATACATACGTACAGTCTGTTCTGAGAATATGAAGAAATGACAGGGCACATCCTATATGGAAAAAGACTTAATTAGGTTATCAAAGCCTTTATCGGCTTATCGGTAACTATAATCCTAAGGTTCCTTAGAAACCTGGATAACATTGCATGATTAAGGTAATGACTTGTTATAGTGAATTCTCAGAGGAGCACAAAATATATCTGCACTAAAATATGTACGCACATCTGCTAAAATTTTCTGAGAAACCCCCCCTTCCCCACACCGCACTCACAATCCTCTCAGCCCAATATGCAACTAAATCCAATTTGAAGTGCATATAACTAAAACCATTTACCACAAACCACCCTTTGAAAATGCAGTTTCTAAAACCTACCTAACCTTCAAAAAATAGCCTCCTTTCCCTTACATGCAAATACTCATCCATCCTCTGTATTGTGGTTAATAATCCTTAAAATAGTAATTTAAATTGAATAAAGAGGTCACGAAGATGATGCTGTTACACTCCAATGTTAGCCTTTTTTTGTCGGCAAACAAAAGCCCAGCGAATGAAGAAGAAAGAAAAATACTTGAATTTGTAACGCCAGTAACACTACACAGGATCAACATTGTTGACCCAAATCCAATTTAGCCATTATTCTGCTTTTGTTGAATTCTTTTACATTTTTTTTCTCTTTGTATCCTTCCTACCCCCTTCCAACGCTCTGCGGGCGATGCAAGTACAAGTGGTATAACCACGAACAAAATAACTGAATCCAAAAAAAGAAGAAAACGAAATGAAAAGGATACACAACATGCAGAATAGAGTTATCCTTGGTGTAAGCCTCAACAGCCTCATAAATTGATTAAAAACTTTCCAAAGGACTACTCTTGTTGCGATGTACTCCCGATGTCTTATGCATTAAATAGCAGCACTGCGAACAAAAATCTTTTCGTATTGCTGGTGGTGCCTTTAACCCTTTTTAGCCTAAAATTATTTTTCATATTCATTTTGCTTTAGGTAAGGATGAAAAACAAGAAGAAATAAGAATGAAACACAACAAATTGAAGAACATTTTTCTGCTATTCGGCTCGACCGTAGCCGTAGGTCGCTTATAGCATTCTGTTCTGTCCCTTGATGAATCTGTTAAGGATGCTGTCGAAAGATACAATTTTCGTCCCCCTTAGAAATGATCCTAAAAAATGAATGAAATTTAAAGGACATGCGCTGTTTTCATTAAACTGTATGGTTTGGTTAAGGTCAGGACTTGTTTTTTGAGTTCGAAATTACGGAGTAACAAAAACAGAAATGAGAGTGTTTTGAGTTAATTGTTGAGGGTGGCTGACATCGAACATGTTGAACGTTTGATGAAGTATTGGGAAGACTAGTTTTGAGTGGAAAAGCAAGATTTAGCTTCGAAATACTTAGTAGGTGCATAATATGCGCCATACATAGTACATATTACGCATGCACTTATTTGTGTTCGAATTTAAGGGTTGTGCTACATCAGATGTTTGCGAAAGAATTTACAAGCAAAATATTTTATGGTTTTTGGCAACTTGAAACCTCTGCTCACGAAATTGTTGTTCAGCTGAAATAATCGCTTTGGGGAGAGTACGCTAAGTTTGACGCCGCAAAATAATAACGGACTTTGTAGAGGACACAATATAAGCCTCTTTCAATATAGGAGCGGGGTATAGTTCGCCCGTTTAAGCAGGAGGGGCGATTCCTACCACCAGGGTAGGTAGGTAGCTAGAGCTACATACTGTTTATTAAGAAATCAGTTGACATAAGCGCCTGTCAAACGACTGGACAGACTCCGAAGAGGGAGGCAAAATCCCTTTATCCCGCGAAGCAGGCCACCCGGATACTGTGGATATTTTTCAATTCTTTTTTTTTTTTAAGTTTGAGAGTTGAAATTAATTAAAAAAAAAATCGTTTTATGGAGTTAAAACTCGATTTCAAAATAAAATAAAACATAAGGAAAGTCTACAGTCCGCTTGTGTGAACTATTGGATACCATATTCCTTTTCCTATCCGTTCAAAACTGGCCTTTGCAAAAATCTACGTAGGTATGTATGAATTGTAAGAAAGGATGGTCTACATATTTTGTCATACATACATCGACAAAACAATGTTTTTGTAAAAAAAATACCTAAAAAGTGGGCATGACAAAAAACTTTTTATTGAGGAATTGTTTAAAACGGCTTTAAAAAAATAGGCCTTAAAAAATAGGTCTTTTATTTCAATTCAATTCAATTTATTTATTTGGCAAGGTACAAATAAGAACAAAGGTCTTTTATAGTACATGAAAGATCATAAGAAAATATTTTAGCACATTAATTGTATTTATAAAGAAAGGAGCACAATTAAAACATTAAGTGAAAGTTAAGTTTAAAGCTGCTTAAACTAAATCTAAATTAAATTTTAAGATATGCAAATGTTAATACACAGGAAAGGAAGCAAAGATGGAAAAGTTGGAAATGAGGGGGCAAAAGAGAAAAGCTGAAATGAAAGATGAAATAGAAAGAGAGAAGAATAGATTTCAATGATGAAAAATGCGCAAATAGTGCACTTGTAAATTGATTAGCTCCTATTACTTGTTTAATGGTGGTAGGCAATGAATTCCAAATTCCGAGTTCAAATATTTTGAGGAGGGCGTGATAAAATTGAAAGTTCTCGGCAACTGAACAAATTTTAATTTTTCAAATAAATATGGTGGTGATTGTGTATGTATTAATTTATGCATAAACACACAGCATCTTATTTCCCAAAAATCAAGGAATGAACACCCAAGGACATCCTTATGGTAATGAGATATATGGTCATATCTTCTTACTCCAAAAGCGTATCGAGCCATATCGTTGAAAGCGACAAGTAATTTGTGCTGGGAGACGGTATCTAATTTACTATAGATACTCGTAACTATAGCATAGTTAAAGATCGGCAAAAGAAGGCACTTTATCATCCTCAGTTTGGTGTTTGCAGGTGTAAAACTAGAGAGCAGCCAGAGCTTTCGCAATACTGAATAAATCCGGGCTATAATATAGTGTACATGATCCGAGGCGGAAAGGGACCGATTTATTTTATATCCTAGACTTACCACAGTGTCAGAAAATGTAAGCCTCGTGGAATTGAGAAAAATAGGCGGCAGCTCTTCAATGTTATAAAGTTTCTTTGAAATCAATATAAGCTGACTCTTTTTTGGATTTAAAATCAGGCCATTATCTAGAGACCATTTTGCAACAAAAGACAAGTCTGAATTAAACATAGCCACAAGATCTTCAACCAGCCCGGGTGGTCGAGACAGGTATATCTGCGCGTCATCGGCATACATATGTACAGATGTGTTTCGACACACTTGTGGTAAGCCGTTTATACAAGGTGGCGCAAAAGTAATCCTCCTATCAGAAAATGCTATAAATTTTGCGATTGGGCCCCTAATGTCAGTTCTCTTTTGACATTTGTGTAGTAAACACATGCGAAATACACGTTAATAAACAATGTTACGCTACACTGCTCCAGAACGCGGAATATTGGTGACTATTTATTTGATTTTTTTTTTAAATTACAGCCAAAAAACATCGGAAGGTTATTTTTGCGCCACCTTGTATATAGACAGAACAGGATTGGGCCAAGAACTGAACCCTGGGGAACTCCAGAAATTATATTTTTTGGTTGAGAGTATTTACGATTAGCAATAACCCGTTGAACACGATTAGTAAGATAATTTTTAACCAAACACACTGAGGAATCACTCAAACCAAAGTAAAGTTTTAATTTTTTACGAAGAACCTCATGACTGACCATGTCGAAAGCCTTCGAGAAGTCCATTAAGCAAAGCAGTGACAGATATTCCTTGTCATATTGGATTCTAATATCATCAAGCACTTTAATCATAGCTGTAGAACAGCTATGGCCAGGTCGGAAACCTGATTGCACTGACGATAATAAATTAAACCGGTGGAGATGGTTGGAAATCTGTTTCGCAAGAATCTTTTCAAAAATTTTAGCAAAACATGGTAAGATACTTATTGGACGAAAATCAGTGACTAATTGGGGATTATTCTTTTGGGCACGGGGATGACCTTTGCTTTTTTCCAACAATCCGGAAAAGTTGAAGAGGTAATGCAAAAATTAAACAAATGTGTAATTGAGCTTATTAAATGGGGAAGTATTATTTTTACAAAACGTAAATCTATTCCGTGCTCACCAATTGCGTTGGATTTCAGTGCATGAATCTCCAAAATCACATCCGATTCAGATACCACTTCAAATTCCATCAATGGTGATCCAAAGAACAAAAGTTGATTTTCAGGCGAAAACGAGGAGTTATAACTATGGCTGGGGGAAAAAGCATCACCTAACTCATCTGCATCTGGGATTTTAGTATTTATTATTTGACTTTTTCCTATACCAATAGAACGCAAATTTGCGTTTTTTGGCTGGTCAAGGCTTAGCTTGCAGAGAAAATATCTTTCTTTTGCTCTCCTGGTGACAAAGGAAGAGTAATTCCTAGCTCTGCAAAAAACCTCCCAATTGTTTCTGGTAGAATTCTTTTTAAATTTAGCATAAAATTTTCGACGATTTCTTGATGGTGAAGGTTATCATAGTTAATTGAAGCGAAATCACGAAATTGAAAGGAGTTCTGTAGGGGATTGGATGAGAAATCAATGTCATATATACAGAACAAGAGATCATGGTCTGATACTCCTTCAAGCGACAGTTGGTCTAGCAGTAGCACGTTCGTCTTGTCTGCGACAACCAGCAAGTCAAGAAGACTAGGTGGGGTTTCATGACCAAAGCGAGTCGCAAGTGAATTGACAACCACAAGGCCACACGAAGCAATAGCATCAAGGAGTTGACGAGATCTACTATCATTTTTTAACAAATCCGCATTAAAATCGCCGCAGAGTATAATATTTCCATTGGAGATTTTTACAACAAAGTATTCAGTGTCATTGCCTGATGATTTTTCCAAAATATTGCAGGTCAAACTGGCTTTATGATAAATAGCTATCCCCCCACCAGTGGTGTCAGTAACTCTATTATGAGGAACTACTAAATACCAATCCCATAAATATTGTTAAAATCCTTTTCATCATCAAGAGTTTTGAACCATGTTTCGCTATCACAAATAACGTCAACACCCGAATCATTAAAAATATGCCTGGTGTAGTCAAGTTTAGATAAATTAAGACTTCGAGCATTGAAGTGGCATACTTTGAATCCATCATAGGCATTCGATACAATGTTGACTAGCGTCCGCACCTCCACCTTATTCAACGTCCCAGACGTAGAACCATTATGAGCCATTATTATCCGAAACACCACAAACAAGTAATAGAAGCACAACTGGATTTACTAATATGGTATCTTTGTAATCTATAAGAAAGAAAGGAAGTGCGAAACATACAAGAAAAACAGAGAGAGGAGGAGAAGAGAGGAAATAATATAAAAATAACATTTAATAATATTGTTAGAAATGCAATGAAAAGTTCAAGAGAATTGCTAGGAAATAAATAAATAATAAATAAAATTAAATATTTCACAAATTATTTGAAATTCAGAAAGAAAATAATTTAACACATTTATGGTGCTCCAGTCAGAAATTTAATCTAACAAATTAAATACAAACTATTTGAAATTATTTTGGTAATTTCGTAGTTGAAGAAATTCTCATCTCGGTGTCATTCTTGCTCTTCTTCACATAGACAAATCCATTGCGCGTTTTTGCAGAGAAAAGTAAACCCTCTCGACGAAGTTGGAGAGCATGGCGAAGCAAGGAGCTATTCTCTTTTGTTAAGCTCTCATTAATGTAAATACGGGTGGTGGTGTGCGCGGCGGCTGTACTGTTGTCAGATGTAGTCGATTCATTTTGCAGCTGAGCGAGCGTAAGGCCATTGTTTGAACGAAAAGCAGCTAGCAGTGAACTTTGCTCGAACTGAGACCAGAATCTGATCGGTAATGGGCTATGTCCATTGGTTTGTTTATTTCTCAATCGAAAAGCATCAAAGTGAGAGGTGATATTGTGGTGCAATTTATCAGCAATGTTCTTCACTAGGCTCTTTGCGGAATACCACGAACAATAACATCTCTGAGACGCTCTTTACGGGTTGGGGACACAATCCCGAAAACCAAAATCCAGAAAACCCAAAATCCCGAAAAGCCAAAATCCCGAAAAAAGAATCCCGAAAACGAAATTCCGAAAAATTATATAAAATGAAAAATTTGCGCAAATTTATATTATCAGTGCCATTTTGTGTTTGAAGTCTTAAGTAGAAATGAACGTGTCCATCGTGAAAACCAACAAACAGCGTGAGAAACTGCCTTTTGACGGCTACAAAAAATACAAGGATACATTTTACTGGGAGTGTGAGCAGCGAAAGCGTTCCGAAATAAGTTATCTCAGTTAGTTTTTCGGGATTGTGGCATTTCGGGATTTTGGATTTTCGGGATTTTGGGCTTTCGGGATCACGTTTTTCGGGATTCTGTCCGACTCCCGCTCTTTACGTTGTAGGTCAGCTACCTCTTCTTTCAGCTTCTCGTTATCATATCACTCTCACATTGTTGGACTCTTTGGTTAGGAGAAGCAATGGCTTCATACATTTTGTTGTTCAAGCTGCATTCAAATTCCGCAAGCAACGATTTGAATTTTTCCATTAGATTAGATTCCAATTCTCGAAGTTGATCAGATAAGGATGGCTTTTTATCGGACAGTTTTGTAGAAGGTGGGTGAGATTTCGTTAGCTTATTCCCTGATTGGACTTCTCTTTTGTTGGCGAGTAGTTGACATTGTTAAAAACAAAGAAACCGAAATTCACTGATCACAGATAGAAAAGTCTTCAAAAACGTTTAACAAATTGATGCAATAAAAGTAGCAAGCTAACGCAAATAACTTTTCTTTTGTATTACAACGACTGTTTAATGATAATTTGTTTAAAATTGGATAAAAAGTTGTGGTTAGGACGGAGCGAATAAAAACACGTCTATTCGCTTAACATTCTCTTTGAACAAAAAAAAATTCTATAGATTATTATTATTTTTTTTCATAGTGGGCGGATTTTAAAAATCTTTGAATTTGAGCATTTCCGGCCCATAGTGGTAATATATTCTAAATTTAACTTCATAACTTAAATTATGATTTTTCGAAAAAACTTCTTTTTTTTCAAATTGCGAGAGTGAGCGGATTTTAAAAATCCTTACACTTGAGCATTAAGAGCGCATAGAGGGTATTGATATTTTTCAAATTTCAGATTTCTAGCTCGATACAGAGCTTAAAAATTGCTGATGGATTGACGGACATGGCTGAATCCATATTAATATCGACGCTTATCACAAATATCTTTTAGGGGTCTACGAGCAATATTATACTATGTTACAAACTATAAGTAAAAATTATACTACCGTATTCCATTGGTTCAATGAATCACGACTTATTGTTTGTCCCTCTACAAGAATCTGTAATGCGGCGTCAAAGTTATCGTACTCGTGCCATCGCTTTTGATGCCAGCCACAGCTTTGACTTATGCACTTTTCCGACCAGATTGATGCTGATGTACAGTTCATTGGTTAATATCTTCGCATTCCTCATTTACAAACGAGATGTTAATTTCCCGCACAATTTTGCAGAAAGCAGGTTACGAACGGATGGCTTTCAACGGGATGGCGGCCAACGAGTACATTATGCATTCCTTTCATAGTAAGGTCGTTGGTAAATTACGTTAAATTAGGCTACCGAAAGACCACAAGAAAGGGTGCCAATGCCAAGGAATACGCCAAAGTTGTCAGGTAGAGGACATTACAAATTTTGTAAGCAATATATAAAAAAAGAAGAATGAAAGTAATTGAATCGCTTGCTGAATTTGTTTTGTTTTAAGCTTATAACTTTCCAAACAAATTAAATCATATAATTGATTTAGTTTTCGTTGCAAAAGAATTAATTGCATATTGGGACATAATTCTTGCTCACCTGTTTTCCCTAATTTAATTCACCATTTTTTATTTCCATAGTTACTTAAGTCTGCAGTGAGTTTTAGGAGCACGCTGATTAATGTCAGAGGAATTTTATCTCTCAAAAGCTATGAATTTGATAATGCGTATGACTTTTTTTGTTCCTAGCTTAAAAGATGAAATCGAATTGTTTGTGCCAAAGCCGAGAGTTAAAGGTAACTCAGAGCCACAACGGTACAATAAAATATTTTGCAGTCTTAAATAAAGGCAAAATAACGCTTTTACATTACTTCGGAGTTCTTTTACTGGTACTGGCGCTGGACAACTGCAAAAGTATTTACTTCAGCAAAGGGATTTCGATATTCTAAAGAAATTTCTATACAGAAATTATGAATTACCTGTTGAGGCTGAATTGGATTTGGATTACAAATTCTTTTTGAGTTTCATCAAAAGTAAAAAGGACTCAAATGGTATTCCTCCTACATGCAATATCCAGGTACTAAATCTTCGGATTTGAGCACAATCTGCGATTTGTTTGTGAATTTTTTCCTGTTCGTTGAAGACGTATTTCAACCAATCCCAGACTAGTCTAATAAATGTCGGTTGCTTAATCATTACCAAACTTACAAAATAATAAATACTATATACTAAACTAATGCGCTAATAAATCTGCTGGTCCTGATGGACTCCCTCCAATATTTTTTTAAAAGATGCGCTACTATTTAATCGGTTGTGGTGTTTTTCTTCTATTCGCACTCTCTCTTTTCTTTTCTTTTTCCATGTACTTATAAAACAAACTTGTGAGATTTACTAAAATGAACTACAGCGCTTTATAGAGAGGAACAAACTAATTGTATTTTATTTTGAAAATTTTCACTCGTTTATTTTAACCCAAAGAGCTTATCAGCGTCATTTTTAAGGTGAGAAATCCACCCTCTGCGCACATGATTACGGCACTCGGTTTCTCTCGATTCGTCATTAAGGAACTGTAGTTGATTTTCCTCGAGCTGGTAGACCTCGCAGTGCCCGAATCGGAGCAAATGTGGAACTCATTCTTGAAAGTGTCCAGAAATATTGACACGAAGGCGCTCTGGTCAACTCGGTGTGTCCCGCAGTTCATTGCGACGAGTTCAAGGAACCGAATTGCAGCTGTTTCCATACAAAATCCAATTTGGGCAAGTATTAAAGCCAGGAGATCCTCAAAAACGTGTTCTTTACGCAGTTCGGATTAATTTCCAAAAATTCAGGATTTAATTGGCCTGCAAGTTCTTCGGATTTGACGGCACCAGATTTTTTTTTGTGGGGTTATTTGAATTGTAAAGTGTACGTGAAATCTGTTGGCCTTGTAGTAAATGAAGACAAGACTAAATACACGCTATCAACAAACAAACAAACATCTGCCCGCCGTCTAGGACAAAACGTCACAACAATTTCGAGGTAGTTAAGGAGTTCATCTACCTCAGAGTAAACATGAACTCCACGAATGACACCTAAGTTGCGATCCGGCGAAGAATTACCCTAGGAAACCGCTGCTGCTTCGGTTTGACAAAAACAACTGGGTTCAAAACTCCTAATTCGGAGGACGAAATGTATGCTTTACAAAACCTTTATCCTGCCAGTTCTGCTTTAAGGCACAGTGTCCTATTTTACATATGGCCGCTATAGTCGCATGCATGCCGCAAACAAACATGCGACTTTTGGCATGGATTTCGCATGTCGTGTACTCGACATGTTTACCGCATGTTCCGATCATGAGACAAATATGCGGCATTTTTTCGTGACATCAGAAAGTGCACGTGCACACTGCAGAGGCTATCCGAGTGTCGTAATTAAAACCAAGTTTATTCAAATAGTTCTACAGGTGTTAGTGCATTTGATTATTTCCTGTGCTACCCTCTGTAAGTTTCACATATTTAAGCCCTCATTATGAGTAGCGAATCGAAGGTTGGACTGGACTCGAATGGCTTAGCGAATTTCGCTTATAGTTTTATCAAGATCGAGCCATCACATTCACAGGTGTTATCACTGAATATTTCAATTCGACTAGTTTTGACATATTCAGCAAATATATTCACGATCTGTCACTTTTCGTTCGTTTTTTGACATTTGCAGACTTGCAAATGTTTACGTTTGATTCGCTAGGTACTTATAATTGGTCCGTTCGCGTACTATATGTGTAGAAATATAAAAACTGTTAAATCTCCCAAATCGAGAGAGAATCTTCTAATTTCAAAGAAAAGTAAGCGACCGCTTTTGCGTAAAAAGATGAAAAACGTCAAAGTTTGACTTGAAAAGAAGCAACCGCTTTTTTTTTGCCTGCACACTCATAGGATTTCATCATTGGACAGTTTTCATTTTTTTACCGCCTTCGTTCATCATTTTACCATTTTCTCAGTACACGAACGCGTTAGTGTAGTTTCGCACGAACGTTTATATAAATTTACGATTGCATATTAGTACTCGAACGGAAATAATGGGGGCCCTAATTGGGAACAATTTCTTGGAAAGAATATCTGAAAAAACAAACTTGGGCGTCATATTCGATTGAAAATTTCCTTTCTTTAGTCACATTGTAGGTAGGAGTGGCTGCTTGGTGGTCATCAGTACACCAGGACGCAATTAGTGCAAAGGCACCGTTTTGATCCTACAACCCAAGGGACTCAGGATGTCAATTCAATGACATTGCAGAATTTTATATTATTTAATTTTGATAGATGGTTTAAGAATGTTTTGCCAATGTGTGTGATGCGTAGTTCTTACTTTGTTCGGACATTCGCAGAGGAAATGTTGAAGGGTTGAATGAGATGCCCAACTTGGCAGTATGAGTGCCGACAGGCCAGATCGTGAGTTTTGTTTTGCATTGAATCAGGGCCATATCTTCCTGAGCTTTTCCGTCCCCCTCTAGTTACTATGATCGGGAACCCAGAAGAGGGTGATGTTGAAGTAGTTGCTTGGACAAGGTGATTGCGTCGATATATTGTGCGACTAGTTTGGATTATATAGAGTATGAGTCGAGAGCTTTTATAGCTGCCTGCTATCAATAAAGATGGCAACATCTCTCCTGGTTATGTGGTAAAAGGTACGTGCCTCCCTGATCGCTAGTATTTCCGCCTGGAATACACTTGAGGAGTCCGGGAGTTGGTATGATTTGGATATGTTCAGTTTCGCTGAGAAGACACCCGCGCCGACTCCGCATTCCATTTTCGAACCGTTGGTAAAAATCGATACCTGGTGGTTCATTGGGAACGCTTTATTTTTCCATTCTGCTCTAGATGGCAAATAGACTTGAGCGACATTGTAAAGGTTGTATTTGGGCGTTGTGTAGTCACTGGCAGTGGCAGTAAGGTCAAGCACCTTACTGGGACCGTAGGGTTTGGATGACCAGAACCCAGATTCCTTCAACCTTACTGCGCTACAAGATTCAGTAAATCTGATGTGAAGGTCGAGCGGGAGGAGGTTTAGAAGCTGCACCAATACCAGCCGACCTCTGGACTCGATTGAGTTAAGTGATGTTATAGGCTTTACTTAGGGCAGCATACCACACTAGTGACCCGTAGGTTAGGATAGGACGCATTACGACTGTGAACATTCACAGCACCATCCTAGGCCGGGGACTCCTTTGCCAAAAGTTCTGCTAGAGGCGTAGAAAGCGACACATGCTTTCCATACCCGGTTTTCTATGTTTTGATTCCAGCTTTGCTTTAGATCTAGGACAATGCCTAGGTATTAGCTTCGGAGATTAGGACAGTAGGGGGTTATTTAGTAAAGGGAGGTTAAATGTCGGTATTTTATACTTTTTGACCACATGAGGTCAGTTTTACTCAGATTCACGCTGAGGCCACACGTTGTAGCCCATGCGCTTCACTTAATCAGAGCCCTCTCTGTCATCTCACTTGTGTCTGAGGTTAACATCTTAGATATCAGAACAACCACGACGTCTGCACACGTAACGGTCTTGATCGCAATTCTGTTGAAGTCTGTCAGAATTTTATCAATGACTATGAGCCATAGTAGAGGCGAAATGACCACCCTTGGGTCGTTCCTTTTTCTGCAGTCTTAGCTATAATGGTGAAAGATTCTTGAAAAGAACCAGATCGTTGAAGGCACCTTTAGTTTTGCTTGATTACTCGTATTTATTTATATTTATGAAGTCATAGAGTTACTTGCTTTAAATGTATAAATGTTTCTTTATTTTCTTTTTTTTCTTTCTCTGTTCTCTTGACATTATAAACTATTCAAACTTTTGCCAACTTACTGTACCCTTATAACTTTGATACAACTCTTTTACGAGTATGTATAAATTTTCAATTCTTTTTATTTTTTTGCCCGCTCTTTTTATTTTAAATTGCTCAGTGCTCACCCCACAAAAGAATAACTACTGGTTAAAGTAAGATTATCTCTGTTTCTATAAATAAAAATGTTACTTACTATTCTATTACTGCTATTTTATAGGTTTAATTAAATATATAGTTGCTAAAATTGTTAAATTCATAGCTGTAAACAAGAATAATGAAAAAATAAATAAAAAAAAAAACAAAAAAAATGTCTTAAAAGGTCGCTAGGGTCTACTGTTCGTAGTGGATATATCTTTCGACCGTCTGCACTACTTCATGCAGGGCGGTCTCCGTGGACTTGCCTTTGAGGAAGGCATGCTGGGACTTCGAAAGTGCTGTGATTCTTAGATTGTCTCGGATATATCTGTGCAAGATGCGCTCTAGGGTCTTCAGAGCAAAGGATGTAAGGCTGATGGTTTTGTAGTCCTTCGCTGATTCGTTGCCGCGCTTACCGAACTTTGGTATATGTAAATATGAAGACGATTTGGACTCTTCTTCTGGTCTGAGGCATCTTATTGAGCCTAAGTGAGCTTCGATTAATCACCGCTAATCGACCTATAACCATCTCTAAGTTATTTTGGAGCATTATCGGTAAAATCCCATCAAGCCCTGGTGACTTATAAGGGGAGAAGCTACCTATAGACCATTTAATATTTTCGTTTATTGATTAGTGCCACCCCATGGCGTAGGTTGCCTTATGTGTGGGATTTGTATATCAGCGCAACAATCTTTATATCCAGTGAAGTGGGTGTTCATTAGGAGTTCCAGGGATTCTTCCGTTTACTCCGCCCATACACCCATCATTACATTTGTTGAATGACGGGTTGGAGAGTTGTTTTGACATGATTTTGCTAAGCCTAGCAGCATCCTTTAGGGTTTCAATCGACTGACAGTAGTCTTACCAGGCCTGCAACTTAGCCTTGCTTAAAGCCGTTTATGTTGTTACTAAGTCGATTTCTATGTAAGGTTTTATAAAGCGTAAGGCTAAAGATTTAAGAGATTCTTATACTCTCTAATCGATATTTATATCCCATGTCCGATCCAGCCTTGGATATTGCTGCGTAATTCGGAACCCATTTTATAATGTTGTTCAATTCATTATATTCCAACTGCAATGGACCTCAATTTTCGTTTTTACAAAGCACGTAGTCAACTTATTGGCGTACGAACGGTAAATTGTTGCAAACGTTTAATTTTTCTAATTTTTTTCATCAATTCATTTCTTTTTCATTTTTAAACTCATACATATTTAGAACCTTACCGGGTCAACAAATCGTGCATGATTTACACACAATTGAACTCGTTACTGCAAGAAAGGCGTTTTAGAAAAACCTGGTTAGACTCTATTCAGACTCTATTCAGTGTGTTACAAAACGCCCTATATGCTCCGTGCAGGAACTGGCTAAGAATATCACCTGATCCTGATCATATCAAGCATTTTGAAATAAATCATATCTAGCATTTTGAAATAAAAATAATCAAATCCTCGAAATCGAAGTTTTTGTTGATTTTCGTAGAAAAAGTGGTAGTATAGAGGCAAGACTCCATCCGAAAATTATGCACTTTTAATGTCGAAATTATGCCTAGAAACAAATTCAAACGTTTAACCGTGCAGTCGTCGCGCGGATTACTGTACCAATGCAAAATTGAGAATTCCCGGAAAACTAGTGGTGGTTACTTTTTGTCTCTTTTAGTACTTACAGTTAAATACGAGTAGTTTGCGCGTGCGCTCAGTGAATCGGGAGTTCCGGTCGTGTGTGTTGTGTCACGAGAGCGTTGTGAAGTTAAGTGGAATGCTATTGTAATCCGCGCGACGACTGATGTAAGTATTTTTGTCAAACTTTTTTTTTTGTTTTTTCATAATTTCGATTTCTTACATAATGTCATAGCTCATGTATATGTTTTTTATGAAGTAAGGTACTTGAGTATTAATTTAGATGACATAAATTTACATTCTGTGTGTATATTTTATATAAATATGGTTTTTTAGGAACATCATGGATCAAATTCGGGATGATCAGATCAGTGGATGGCTCAACGTAAATAGACGAGAATTTGACAACGATGATTCAACCTCGAATGATGAAGAAGATATTCTTGAGGAACCAAACCATGAAACTGAATCTGAGTAGGAGGATGAAATGACGGACGAGGAAATTACCGACGACGAGAAATCAGGACAAAGTAGAGGCAATGCATTTTATGTTGGTGTGGATAATACTCGCTGGTCAAAGACTAGGTATACCACCATATATAGGAAGGACTCGAAGACACAATATAGTTTTTGTGCCTCCTGGACCCAAAGGAGTGGCTAGACAGAAAACGACAATTGAAGACTGTTTATCTCTATACCTATATATGCAGTGAACAAAAACTTTGAAAATATTATTCGCCGGGAATTTCTAATTTCCCTTTCCCTAGCATTGATGAAATCACCTAGCATTGATGAAACCACTTGCTCACCGTCGAATACAACAGAAATCATTGACTAGGGCTCTAGCATTCAAGATAAAAGACTTTCTAGACATTCCTCAAGCAAATATTCTGCCGTCAAGCTCAGCATCACCACGAAGTAGTTCTTTGGATCGCTGCTATGAATGCGGAAGAGCACGCAATAAAAGCACTCGCCGATCATGTACCGCATGTCAAAAATTCGTTTGTCCTGACCATTCCAAGTACATATGTTCATCATGCTTGGAAACAAGTAATTAGTTTATAGATTTTTAGTGGGTTGGGGACACAATCCCGAAAACCAAAATCCCGAAAATCCAAAATCCCGAAAATCCAAAATCCCGAAACCCCAAAATCCCTAAAAGCCAGAATCCCGAAAAGCCAAAATCCCGAAAAATAATATATAAAATGAAAAATTTGCGCAAATTTCTCATTTCTCATTTATTTATTTAATTTTGAATGTAAAATAGACAAATGTTTGTCCATTCCATTTACCGTAATAATATTTTGCAATTGTTTGCGTTGTAATGTTTTGCAATTCGCAATGTGCATTCAGTTGAGTTGATCTGATTTTAGTGTGATACCTGACCGACTAGATTTTTGTTAGAAAGTGAACATCGTAATACAAAGTGAGTATCGTGCATGCCTTTATAATTAAAAACTTTATATTATCAGTGACATTTTGTGTTTGAAGTCTTAAGTAGAAATTAACGTGTCCATCGTGTAAACCAACAAACAGCGTGAGAAACTGCTTATTGACGGCTACAAAAAATACAAGGATACATTTTACTGGGAGGGAGAGCAGCGAAAGCCTTCTGAAATAAGTTATCTTAGAATAATTGCGTACAATATGAACTAGAACTTGTATTATATTATTTTGTCATTGATCGTTTTTGATATGTTTTTGTAAGACTTGAACTGTTTATACCCTATTCTAAGGGTATATTAATTTTGACGAATAGTTTGTAACATACCTTAATTTTGCCCGTAGACCCCTAAAAGTTACTATATTTATGATCAGGATCGATAGTAATGTCGATATAGCCATGTCCGTCCGTCCGTCCATCCGTCTGTCGGCAAAAATTAGGCCTTTAAATTGGACCTAGAGAGCTGAAATTTTAACCATATACTCTCTAGGCTCCCGAAATAATCAAGTTTACGAATTTTTGAAATCCGCCCACAGACACGCCCACAAACTCAAAAAAACAAAATTTTGGAAAAAAATCGAATTTTGAAATTTTTTATATATGATCTATGACTCCTAAAACTACTCGGGATAAAAAAATTTCAAAATCCGCCCACTGACACGCCCACAAATAAATAAAACATTTTTTTTGAAAATCCAAAATTTGAGCTAGGGAGCTGAAATTTATAATATATACTCTCTATGGGCCCTTTATGCTCATGTGTAAATATTTTCAAAATCCGACCACTGGCACGCCCACAATTAATTTTTTTTTTTGAAAATTCAAAGTTTGAGCTGTTGAGCTGAAATTTATAATATATACTCTCTAGGGGCCCTTTATGCTCATGTGTTAATTTTTTTTTAAATCCGCCTACTGACACGCCCACAATTAAATAAAACAATTTTATTGAAACACCCAAGTTTGAGCTAGGGAGCGTTTTGTTTTTTGATAAAATCCTTTAAATGTTATGTAACAAAATATGTAGAGTGTTCTTAACAATTCAACCACACTTAGACTTTTGTCACGCCCACTTATGAGGGATAGGAATAAGAATAGGTTATCCAACAGTTCGCTCAAGCGGACTGTAGCCCGTCCCTAAGTTTTTGTTATGATTTATTTATTTGAAGTTTTTTATTTTGTTTATTTTGTTAAATAAATTTGCCAAATTTTTTTGTTGGTACAATAAAATTTTAAGTTTCATTTTCGGGATTTTGGTCTTTCGGAATTTTGGATTTTCGGGATTGTGGCTTTTCGGGATTGTGGGTTTTCGGGATTTTAGTTTTTCGGGATTTTGGGCTTTCGGGATTACGTTTTTCGGGATTCTGTCCCACTCCCATTTTTAGTTTATTTAAGGACAGACCTGAATTTTTTTTTTTTATAATTCGCTTACGCTAAAGGTTGTTTTTTCTGCATATGTACAGTACCCTTATAGTGTTAAACACAGCGCATGCATTTTTTATTGAGCAGTAAGCTGCAACATAGCAATGTAGTATTGTATTGCATGCTGCTTACTATTCGAAAGAATAGGAGGATAGGAAAGAAATTTTTGGTGCTAAAGTTCCTTTTTTTCTACAATAAATCCGAAATTTTTATTTTTTTATTTTTTTTTGTATTATGAAGTAATAATTTATGTTTTTTATCTTTAAGTAATATGTAATTGCATTTAGCAGCAGCAAAATAAATTTGCAAAAATTAAAGCATACGGGTTTTACTTTAATTTTAAAATGGATTACATAATTGTAATCCGCGCGACGACTTGTGTGACTTTTTGGTGCGCGACGACTGCCGGGTTAAGGCTTACTAAAAATGTTGTCTCCTATATGCGTATGTATTGGCTAAGACGATTGTATTTTTACCGGTTTACTTCAGGCAGCAAAGTGTGCGACACCAGATTTGTTTGAGTTTATCATATCTTTTATTTCATCGGCTAAGGAAAAGAATATTGCCTCAAATTACACTGTCAATGGTTGTTAAAAGGCGCATTATTTATCCATCTCTTGCAAAAATTCAATTTGGAAGAAACTCCCATTTGAGCAAAGTATCCAACGCACAAACCGAATAAACTACGGTAGAAAACCACTCAAACCAGCCACACAAAACACTCAACCACAGTCTCATATTCGAAGTCGAATTTCTCATTTCATACACGATAACATCACTCATTGGTGTTGTGTACGGCGCACTAGGGTATATTGCCCATTTTCTACGGACGAACGACAAGTGCACAAACACCACTGTTATTTATCCCATCTTCTGGCGTTCCAGAACGTTAGTACTCCATGTAACCTCGAATCGGATGGTTGGTGTACATTTCTACACGTGTTTCCACTCCACTTACGTACGTACATAATAGACTTGTGAGTTTCAGCCGTTTACGAGTTCGTGAGGCTTGTTTCCGTTCGATTTTTTTTTGTTTTCCGTTTCCTCACTTGACTTTCCGGTCTTTTGCAAATGCAAGTCGTTTCTCCGTTTGCCCTCACCTAACTTGCAATCTTCGCTTTGCTCTGTGTTAACTTGCGATAGTGTTCTGCTGCCACATCATCGCATCCAATACTCCCTCCTCCGAGAAAAAGGTGTTATTTGTCGTGCCACTGTCCTTTACAATCATCTCATTCATTATCAGAGTGGTGGCACGTTACATATCTGTCGTCAGATCGCAGTATCCTTTCGTGGTGTGTTTACTTCTTGGGTCGTGATAAAGTGATGATGTGCGTTAAGCAAGTGTATTTAAAGGGATAGTGTATGTCAGTCGGTAATTTATACTCCAAACAAAGGATAAAGGATAACGAAGGGGTTGGAGGTGAGAACGGTCGAAGGTAGTTCGCGATTTTTTTCTGTTTTTCTTCCATTTTATTGCGTTTGTCGTGTAACAGATACGCTCGGGAATTGTTTGGGACTCGGTTCAGTTGTGCGTGGAAAGGATATTTTTATCGTTTCCCTCCGACGACCCGCTTAAGATGTGCAAATACCTGTGAAATTGCTTTCCTGGTGATTTAGTTTCAAAGCGATAAGGCAAATTAAAGCATAAGGTAAATTGTTAAATCAGTGAAACAAAAAAAAAAAAAGAGTGCAAAGCGGACAGAGTACTATCTATTTCCGTAACTTCAGGATGAAAGTGCGCCTCACGTCTGAGCAGTGTGCATTGAAATTCAGTTATTTCTCATTCATCGGGTCTGCATTGTCGTGAACGCTTTTCTGATTAAAAATTGATAAAGAAAAACGCTAAGGTATTAGTTCTTGATTCCGAAGATATTCATCAGCGACGTCGTCGTCCTAAATCGTAAGGATTTTATTAAATTTCCGTCGACATTTTGCAACAACGAAGAACGACTTGAAATTATGTCAATATAATAGGAAATAGAGGTAAGTAAGTAATAATTCTAAGGAAAGAAGGCTAGGTATCATAAAGGAATAATGCAACCTAATGAATTGAAAGTATGTGTCGTGTGGACGAATGTGAAAGGTACAAATCCATGCCGGTTGAAGGGGAAAGGGTCAATTGAAGAAGTTTTATTTTAATATGTGTTCGGAACGTTTTCGTTATTCTTTAATACTTCTCTTGAGAAGGGTTGATATTATAAGACAGTCCCTGTAGTTGTGGGTACCTTAGTGGAATGTCTTATTCGAAATAAAGAGACAATTCGAGAGTCATTCGGTGTTTGTGTGCGTAAATGAAATTGTTGCTTTGAATTGTTGCTGAAATGTCTGCTTTCAGATTATATTCGAGTTGAAATTGGAAATGGCTCGGCGCTAGCTCCTACCTGCTCGTAAGATTTTGGAAGAAAAACTTTCTTCTTGAGATAGTCAGAAAATACTCCAATAATTGGGGTCAACACTAGGATTGCCAGATTTTGCTCCCAACTCGACGGGACAAATGGCAAAAATATAGAAAAAAAACCGGGACAAAATAAGAACTTACAATATAAGATACCTATTAAAATAATTTTTTTTTTTTTTTATTTAAATGAATGACTAGTTTTTTGATTCATAAAATCTCATTGTGAAACATAAATCCAAATATCTAAAGGGTCTTTCATTAGCGACTTCAAACTTTCAGCGTGAACGCACCCTTAAACCGATTAACAACCTGTCGATTTCAAAATATTCAGTAAAATCAACATTTTTGTCATGGTGAAGTACAGGAAGGAACAACGTTTACAAATAATTAAAATTTGCTACCAAAATTCCGAGTCGGTGGTCGCCACTTTAAGAGCATTTCCGCCAATTTTCGGCCGTAATTTTCGTCCCACTACATATGCAATTCAAAGTCTAGTGAACAAATTTTAGTCCGAATATTCGCTGCTTGATGTTGCCGTACCGGTGGACCACGTTTTGCCCAAAGTGCGGAGAATATAACCGTCTCAAACCAGGCAAATCAGTCAGTTTCACAAAGTTCTCAAGAATTGGTCCTCTCCCAGACCACATTATGGCGAATTTGGGCGAATGATCTTGGCCTACCTTACAATATCAAGCTCACTAAAGATCTTAAGCGATAAAGCACATTTTGGAACATTATTTCTTTTAGCAATTGCATGAATTGGACATGAGTTATAAGTGGTTCCAACAAGACGGTGCCACAAGCCACACAACGGGAGCAAATCGAGTTATTGATGTCTCAGTTCGGTGAACGTGTTATCTCGTGAAACGGACCTGTCTATTGGCCACCGAGATCTTGTGATTTAACGCTTCTTGACTTTTTTTTAATGGGGCTACATTAAATCATTGATCCATGCCAACAAGCCGGCGACGTTAGAGGAACGTATCGATCGCTGCATACGTTCCGTGGTGGACATATGAACGAAGTCGAATTCCATTCATAAATGTTTTAATAGTTATTCAAGCCAATCATTTTTTTTTTAGATATCTCAAGTAGTTTGCATTTTATTTAAAAAAGAAGTTGTCAAGTCCTTAATAAAGGACCCTTTATATATTTATATTAAAATAAAAGAATGCGAACAAAATAAAATTCATTAGAAAAAAACAAATGCTTCAAAATTAATTCATATTAAATCTAAAATTATAAACGCTACATATTTTTTTAAATTTATGTTATAAAACATAATATCTTATCTACACATATTTAGTATCTTTGTTATCGTTATATTGATTTACTTTATATATTTTAGGTACTTTTAGCAAATTCAATCATTTTAAGATTATTTTTTTAAAAAATTCGCAAGTTCCGAATACGTGTAATCAAGGTTAAAAGTCGTAAGTAGGCTTTTGTCAAATCTGGTAAACATTTATTTGTCACATTCCATTTCAGAAACATCTGCGAAAACACTCTATCCGCAAAACAATTAGAGCAAGGAATACTAAACCCAAAGCAAATTATTTTAAATATACTTTGGTGGTTCCAAAATTACTTCTAAGGACTTTCCTATGCTTTGAAATTCTTCATACGTACATACAGGACAAATTACAATGCAGTCAGTATCCTATAAACAATAAAAGATGTTTGCACTTTTTCTTTGTCAATTTGAGTCAAAACCCGGGATAAAAGCTGTCCCGGCGAGACAACCGAAATTATGTCTTAAATCCGGGACGTCCCGGGCAAACCGGGACGCCTGGCAATGCTAGTCAGCATCCATGATAAACTTCTGAGCTGCAACTCCAGTCCTTTCTGTGTGCTTTGTAAATTAATTTGTTACTGCATAACTCCTGGAATGTATTCAACTTCTACATATTTACATAAGTTTGAAAACTATATATATAACAAATTATTTTTAAATACATAAATAAGAACTGATAAATAGCCAAATGCTCAGTAGTCGAACATGTCCACCAGCCGATCACAAAATTTCCTAATTTTGAACCGACTTTCTGGCAGGTTCTTTTTGTTGCTTCATTTCATGCCAAACAGTTTCGATTGGTGAAAGCTCAGGGCTGCTTGAAGTTTTTCCAACAAAGGAATAGCTTCAGCAGATCACCACGCGCGCTGTCATGAATTTAGCCGTATTAAAAGAAGGGCCATTTTGTTGAAAAACATAATAACCCTCACTTAATTGGAGCCATGGTATCAATGGAAGAAGTTCTTTCTCCAGTATGTGTTGATACTTGGCAGCGTTGACTACTCCATCTACGAGGTGTGAATTATTATTCATATACCACGTCCAGACATGCAGCCCCTTAACTGTTCGCCTCAGACAGTCTTTGTGCTTCATTAGAGTTTCTAACTACGAGTTTCCCGCTATTTACTTAATGTCCAGTTTTTACGCTGATTCGCTTACTCAACTCACATTTTTTCGTGCTTGAGCGTCAAAAGCGGCTTTTCTTTTGCCCAAGCTCTTCACGAATATAGTTAATTAAAAACTTATAACATGCTTATTTTATTACGCAAAACTTGTAAAAACCGTATCACATTTTTTTCATCGTCCGCTTGCAAGTATCGAAAGAAACATTTTTTGTATACCCTATTCTAAGGGTATATTAATTTTGACGCATAGTTTGTAACATACCTTAATATTGCCCGCAGACCCCTAAAAGTTACTATATTTATGATCAGCATCGATAGTAATTTCGATCTAGCCATGTCCGTCCGTCTGTTGCCAAAATTTAGGCCTTTAAACTGGTCCTAGAGTGCTGAAATTTTAACCATATACTCTCTAGGGTCCCGAAGTAATCAGTTTACGAATTTTTGAAATCCGCCCACAAACACGCCCACAAACTCAAAAAAACAAATTTTTGGAAAAAATCGAATTTTGAGCTAGAGACATTTTTTATATAAGATCTATGACTCCTAAAACTGCTCGGGATATAAAATTTTCAAAATCCGTCAATTGACACGCCCACAATTAAATAAAACAATTTTGAGCTAGGGAGCTGAACTTTATAATATATACTCTCTAGGGGCCCTTTAAGCTCATGTGTGAATATTTTGAAAATCCGCCCACTGACACGCTCAAAATTTAAAATCAACTTTTTTTGCAAATCCAAAGTTTGAGCTAGGGAGCTGAAATTTATAATATACTCTCTAGGGGCCCTTTATGCTCATGTGTTAATTTTTTTTAAATCCGCCTACTGACACGCCCACAATTAAATAAAACAATTTTACTGAATAACCAAAGTTTTTTTTTCGATAAAATCCTTTAATTGTTATATAACAAAATATGTAGAGCGTTCTTAACAATTCAATCATACTTACAATTTTGTCACACCCACTTATGAGGGATAGGAATAAGAATAGGGTATCCAACAGTTCGCCCAAGCGGACTGTAGCCTGTCCCTATGTTTAATTTGTCTTTTCCATTCATCATTGCAGCGACACCTTGGCGTCAGTTTTCTTTATTTATTTCTTTTAAACATGGCAGTGGTTTTTTTACATGTTTCCACATTTTCAGAGTTTCTGAATTTTGTAACAATATTCACCATTGATGTTTTGAAGCTTGAGAATCCCGTTTTTAATGTGTAAAGTAAAGATTCCCTTTAGTCTCGAGATAACGAAAAGCTGCGCACCATGGTTAGCAAAGAAATATTCACATTGCAACTTTAATTACTACACAACAAACAATGATATCTAGTATTTATGTTTACTATTCAAATATTATTTAAACTCTTTTTTTCCCGTAAATATCAACTTTTTTAATAATAAAATAATATTTGATTATTATATAATTTTCTTTCCGCGATAATAAAGCCTGCATATCCAACATTATGCATTGTGTTCAAAAATTCAAGTAGCCATTTTTTGTTTTATTTTTGTAATAAAATATATTTCTATCACATACCTATTATACATAATTTTCATTTCGTTCTACCGGGATTTTATTTTCTTCGTATACAATTGAACAGGTTCAATTTACTTTAGAAACGAACATTATTCAACTTTGCTGAATACATCGACTAGCGAGGTTGATATATAAACAGCTAATTGTAAAATCAGTTTTTAGTTTAATTTGAAGTCTATCAATGGTGCCAAAATCCAAATGTTTGCATTTGTGTGCATTGAATAAAATAATTCATGTCATGCGAAAAAAATGGAGAAACTTAAGGGAGAAATCACTTAAAGGTAATTTTATCATTCATAGAGAACGACACGAGCGTTTAATATCTTGAAATTATTAGAAAGAAACAGACGTAGAAACTCTTGGATCAAACAATTGGAACAACAGCAGCATTTTATTGACCTCAGTAATGAAGTGATCCGGTCGGTACCGGGAGGAGCACCAATACTGATTACGAATTACGATTTTCGTTGCCTTACTATCGTTACGAGATCGGTCGCAGGTATCCTTAGCCTAACCACACCATTTCAGGTGTCGTAATGTAAAAGTGGAAAGCAAGAGTGACAGTGAAAGAAACATTTTTGTTGAATACTTTTATTTACTTCGATTTTTAATAAAATGATTTTGTTTTCAAATATTTATAAGTACAAACAATTTGTGAAAATAGAAAGAAAACACATTCAATTAAAAATATTAAATCGCGCTACCGAAAAAAATGTAATAGCTTTTTCCTGAAAAATTAATAAACTGCATTTTCTTTTTAGTTTGCAGATTGTTATTTATATTTAATCATAACGGACAATTGGGATGATGAAACTCGAATTTGGATAGTGCACCGATATCGCGCACTAGAGTCGGTAGTTTCCGTCCGATGGGAGTTTCGGCGAAAGTTTGGCGGCGCGCCTTCAATCAGATGGACCATAATGAAATTGGTAAACTCTTTTGCCGAGCGTGGGACAGTCGTTCGAAAGCCTTACTACCGAAATATACGAGTTCGGACACAGGAAGCATTCGCTGCTGTAGCTGCTGCAATACAGGCTAATTCAAGCGTTTCGACAAGAAATTGTCACTGCAGACAATTCTGCACAAAGATTGAAATTTGTTTACTTATAAGGTTCAAATAACAAGCAAATTGAACCCCGCAGACATTCCGAACCGCTTGGAGTGTTGCCAGAAGCTCCTTCACATGGTTGTCGGACTCAGCGGTTAGTGTGTCGGACTACTAATCGAAAGGTCCTAGAGTTTTTTCCACTGTCGAACGTCTAACAAGAGTATCAATTGTCAAGAGAAGCTTAATTTACCGTTCGGATTCGGCTGAAAATTGTAGGTCCCTTCTAATTCGCAGAAGAAAGTGGTTGGAGAAGCTAGTGTTAGTGCCACACATTTCATTTTTTTACTTCAAATGGTAGACGAGTGCCATACTTTTTCGAAGAAAGGGTCGCACTGCAATCATCAATGCAAACAGCTATTTAAAAATCTTAAATGAGTTTTTTTTTTCTCAGCAGTAGCCCATGAGAAATTTCCTTTCAACTCCATGGTTGAGACCGTAGTGAAAACCCTGAAGTTTGGGTGGAAAGTGTAGGGTAGGGGCCACCTTCATCACACAGTACCTCACACAGTACCTCTCGCAAAATTACGCGAGAGGTACTGAAGTAAACCATCAGAGGTAATGTTTCGATTTGTGCCATGAATAGGTCGGGATAACTCTTTTACGTATATTAGTGTTTGTGGCTATACCGAAATATGGTATTGTATTCAGCATGTACTTAAAATTTATTTGGGATGTACATTCTGAATGGACATCTTCCTTGAAATCCTTGAAATAGTAACATGTCCACCCAGTGAATAAACTTTTCGCATTGAAATGAAAGGACCTTTTTGACGAATAACGGAACGTAAGGACTTGTCATCCATCCAGAGACATCTAATAAGTAAATCAAAACAATCCCGGCTCATCACTTTGTATCTTTAAAAGTAGCGGTTGTCACATGGGCACGACGTTTAACTGTTATTTCAGCATTCGTCCAATCGTTTTTCATCGGTGATTAACAGGTTTAAACTTAACACTGGATCAATTATATAACGACACATACACTGGCGATCACAAGGATGAGGCGAATTTTAAGTCTTTAAACCTGTTCGAAATTTTATGCCCGGAAACTTTGTCCACCTGTAAACAGGTACATATTTTCCCAACAGTAAGTCATAAAATTATAGGGTTAAGAAACGACCGCTGGAATTTCCCAAGATCAAACAATGCACTACTTGAAAAGCGTACATTTGTAGTTGTTTCCGTTCATTATTGTGGTCAAAAACTCCAACTAGATTGTGCCATAGTTGATAATAGCTCCCCACACCATTACACCTGATGTACGGCTGTGATGTCTTGCCAAAATAAGCTCCTCCTTGCTTAGATCATGGAAATAAAAGTAGTAACCATTGGGGGCGTCAAGGTTAAACTTTTTTTCATCCGAAAAAACAACGCGTTTCCATTCACTGCTCCAAGCGACATGTTCTCTTGCAAAATTAATTCGATGCTCTTTGTGTACTTGCCTCAAAACTGGTTTCATTTTAAGTTTTCTTCTCTGTATAGTACCACTTTTCGAATTATCCTTCACACCGTTGCTATGCTATCTGATACTCGCCTGTTGGCCCTTGTTTTATAGTCACTGGTAGAGTAGAACTTGAGGCAAGTCGTAGAATAACCCGATTTTCTCGCAATGTTGTTGCTTTTGCCGTGCGTCCTTTTTGATTTTACCATAGTGTTGTGGATCCGCAAGATAACTGTTTACAACAGTCTTACTTCTATTTGGTCTCCTTGCAATTTTCGGCCTGAGAGCCCTAACTCCTTGAAAGCTTATATTTTTCCCCTTTCTGTCGCTGTCCATGTCTTTCCAGAACCCCTTTTTTTAACTTAATAAAAACAGTCCTTTTCAACGCTTTTTTATATTCTTAACAAAACTTTGAAAAAAAAAACGCTGATGAAATATGAAATATTCGCAATGGCCTCATCATAGTAGCGCATCTTTTTAAACGCTTTTCAAGTAGTTCATTGTTTGATCTTTTCAAATTACAGCGGTCGTTTTTTTATTTAGCTTGGTTTGCTTATTGCTTATTCCTGCTGAATTATGCTACTAAATACATAGAACCGCAACCGACCGTCCTACGAAAGGTTAGATCAAAAACTGAGTTGGTTGTGAAGCACAACACACAAACGAAAAGAGATAACAATATGTGTACCGTGTAGGTTATCTTTCTAGGTTTAAAGTCCTTGCGGCACTCGTGCATTAATAGAAAAGTAGTCCGAAGACACTCCATCGATCACAACTTGAATTGATCGCCTTTGAAGGAAATTCTGCATCCAACCACAGAGTTTATTCGGCATTCGGTAAGTTTGCAAAAATGTTTGCCACTTCACAGCCCTTCTCAGCCTACAAATATCAAATTTCAGCCATCTCTTTCAATACACTTCTTGGCAGATAATCTTAACTAAGCTTGAAAACATGAAAGTTTGCATTGCATTACGATTTTATTTACACGTGAATTGGTTAAATGATATAGATTCTACTTTTGCGTCGAGTTATACACAGATAATTACCACCTATAGTCAGCCATTAAAGGATGACAATATTTTCAAAACTATTATCGTTAAGAAACGTCAGAACTTCATACTTTTCGTTTTGTGTTCCGTGAAAAGCTGTCTCATCATTTACTGGAATAAAAAATATATTTATGCAATTTCAAGTTCCTAACAGAAAAACTTACCTCCATGAAAATAGCCTGTTTGCGGTGGATACATTGGCATTGATCCTGGCGCATAGTATGGTTGCTGCATGTTGTATTGATGTGGTGGTGACGGGTATGAATATGGGTTTGAATAATAGCCATAATTGTATGATGGCGCTGGATTTGGATTATTAGGCGCCGGTGTTGCATTCGTTTCCTTCCCATATTGAAGGAGAACTGGAAGTAGATATTAATAGTTATTATTTTATTACTTACTATGTAGATGATTCTAAAAATCTTACCTAAGAGAACTACAAAAACAGAAAACGATTTCATTGTAAGGCTGCTTTGACTAAAATACCCTGACAACCTATGTGACCCTATTTATATGATTTACTTTATAGAATTTATAGTTTAACGAGCGCAAATCGTGCATATTTGGCTCGATGTTTATTGATTTAAATACTGAATGCAATTAAAAGTAAATTTAATAACTGAAACGTGTTGCCTGAACTTGCTCGTTTTGTGTATAAATTATGTAAAAGTTGACGGAGTGTCGCACTCTAAGGTAACTACAACAGATCTGGACACTAGCTGTGCTGGCAAATCGGAGGAAAGAAACCATTCTGAAAATACGGATTCACATGGACAAAGATAAGCAAAGAAATCCTGATGAACTTATTAAGAAAGATAAAGATTAGGTTAGGTTTGTGTGTCTATCAGCAAAAACGGACACACTTAGGCGAATATGCGGCCTTGAGATACAGCGTAAATCTGAAGATTATATATCCCATAGATACATCCGTCGTTTTGTTTAATTGTTTGTCGTCGAGCGCAGAGACTCAGTGGTTAGTGTGACTACTAATCGAAAGGTCCCAGTTAAATTCCCGTCGGGGCGAAGTAACATCTAGAGTTTTTTTCCAACTACCCCACCTCTTGCGAACGTCTGACAAACATCCAAGAGTATCAATTGTCATGAGAAGCTTCTCAAAAATTTGCCTTTCGGATTCGGCGTAAAATTGTAGGTCCCTTCCAGTTCGTACAAGAAAGTGGTTGGAAAAGCTAGGTTTTATACCCTATACCTAAAGCCACAATATTTTTTTTTTTTTTCAATTATAAATTGTCAGATATGTAGGATCGATGTCTGCTCCGAAAGGCCAATGTCCAGTGCGGATTGCTACAATTCTCACAATATTCTGTCAAGTTCTGTAATGGTGGTTTCTTCCTGGCTATGACGCAACTAATCTTTAGTTTGTCCTTGAATGGTAGTACTGGAATACTTTCTTCTCTGACAAGCCTTATGGAGAGCCGTTCTTAGCTAACGCGTCGGGTTTTTCATTCCTCTATACGAGGAATTCAGGAACCGAAATGATTTAGATATGTTCAGTTCCGCTGAGAAGATATCCGCTCTGAATCCGTATACCATTTTCGAACCATTTTTAAAAATCACTGCCTGGTGATTCCTTGGCAGCGATCCCTTATGTTCAGCGGTGCTTGCGGTCGTGGTTTTCCACGCACATTACCTCATTTATTTGAATCATATTTTGGTGTTGGTACTCTAGTCCAGAGTTGTACAAAAGTTAGTTTAACTAATAACTAAAAAGCTACAACTAAATTAGCTGTAGTTTCTTTGAACGTACATAACTAAACCATAATTTAAATTGTAGTTGCCACAAATTTTGGAACCAAATTAGTTATTAGTTGCGTAGTGCTACTAAGCGTGTTTAGTTGTAAAAGGTTAGTTGCCAGAGTGTAACTAACAAAATTTAGCTTTAGTTTTAGCTTTATACAAGATGGCGCAAAAATAACCTTCCGATGTTTTTTGGCTGTAATTTAAAAAAAAAAATGAAAAACTTTGATTCTTCTTGTGGATTATTTTTATTTGGTCTTTTAATTTTTTTTACATCAAGTCGAAAATATGATGTCATGTAAATGGCCGCCGCCACAGTTGATTGTCATTTGAGCCCTTTTTATGGCATTTTCCATCACTTTGGCCAAAACTTCCGCCGATAGGTCCTCACATTGTTGACGGATATTGTCTTTAAGAGCTGCAAGAGTCTGAGGCTTGTTGACATAAACCCGCGATTTCAAAAAGCCCCACAAAAAGAAGTCTGGAGCGGTCAAATCAGGCGATCTTGCTGGCCAGTGCAAATCGCCAAAACGGGAGATTAGGCGCCCGGGAAATGCATCCTTCAGCATATCGGTTGTGGCACGTGCAGTGTGTACCGTTGCACCGTCCTGTTGGAACCACATGTTTTCCAATCCCAATTCATCAAGTTGCGGCAAAAAGAACTCGTTGATCATTGCTCTGTAGCGCTCACCATTCACAGTAACCGTTTTCCCCGCAACGTCTTCGAAGAAAAAAGGTCCGATGACTCCTCCAGCGAAAACAGCACATCTTACAGTGACTTTGAGCGGGTGTAATGGCTCTTCGTGGGTTACACGCGGATTTTCAGTGCCCCAGAAGCGTAAATTTTGCTTATTTACGTACCCGCTAAGATGGAAATGGGCCTCATCACTCATGATTATTTTTGATGAAAAATCATCTTCCTCTTGGTGGTGATTAAGGATGGCTTGAGCGTATGTTAGACGCGATTGGCGGTCAGCAGCTAACAGCTGATGCACCGTCTGGACTTTGTACGGAAACATCTTCAAATCTTGTACCAAAATTCGCTGTAAAGACCGTCGACTGATACCCATTTGCGTGGCACGTCGTCTGTTCGATGTCGACGGCGCTTCCATGACATCTTCGGCTACAGCAGCAATATTCTCTGCAGAACGGCTACTCCGGGGTCTGCCACGCCTGGCAGCATCTCGTGTTGTGCCAGTCTCTTCGAGGCGAGCGGCTACGGCTAAACGTCGCAGTGTTTCACCAGTAGGCGTTGGACGGGTAGGAAATCTGCGACGAAATTCACGTTGTGCCAAAGTCACCGACCGATTATTGCTCAAATAAATAGTCACCAATATTCCGCGTTCTGGAGCAGTGTAGCGTAACATTGTTTATTAACGTGTATTTCGCATGTGTTTACTACACAAATGTCAAAACAGAACTGACATTAGGGGCCAATCGCAAAATTTATATCATTTTCTGATAGGAGGATTACTTTTGCGCCACCTTGTAGCTATCGAATAAACATAACTAATAATTTTTTTCCAACAATTTAACGAAAAAAGGCGCAGGCGCAATTCTTTTATTTCGTTATATATTTTCCAGTTTTAATCATGTTCAATTTTAGAGATTTATATAGATAAATAGATAATAATTTATTTTCGTATTGGAATTTACATTTGGTGGACCACCGCTTAGTTTACATACAGAGATTTGATATTTATATTATATCTTTCTACTGAACAATTAATTTTAAATCATTACTACAAAAAGAATATTATACAATGATATACATACTTTGAAGGAAAAATACGCTAAAAACCTTCAATACAAATAGAATTAAAAAAGGGAACCTTAAAAAATTTAGCAGGTACATTGTAGTAACAAATAATAAATAATATATAAGAAATAATAAATGATAAATAATAAATAATGCATACAAAATAATAAATAATATATAAAAAATACTAAATAATAAATAATTGATAAAAATAATAAATAACAAATAATAAATAATATATAACAAATAATAAATAATAAATAGCAATTAATAAATAATACATAAAAAATTATAAATAATAAATAATATATAACAAATAATAAATAACAATAATAAATTACAGGTATAATTAATAACAAATAATGATTTTTGATACACCAGAAGCATTAAAAACAAGGATATGATTAAACATTTAGTTGGTTGATCAGCGGATTTTCGGAGATCTCACAGTTGCCGAGAAATTTGGTGGTTAGCTTTGTAATTCGATCTTGAATTAAGTCAACATTTGCTCTGGTATGAAGATCAGCGGTTGAGTGATGTGGGGGAAGTTTTAGCATCATTTTAAGGAGTTTGTTTTGAGAAACTTGTAGTTTTTTAAGATGGCATTTTGCTGAATTGCCCCATACTTGGCAACCATATAGAAGGATTGACTGGAAAATTACTTTAAAAATAACGATCTTGTTAGCTTTGTTCAGTAAGGATTTTCTGCTTATGAAGGGGTACAACATGTTTATTGCTGTATTCACTTTTTGTATTGTTTTAGCAGTATGTTCTTTAAATATGAGTTTTGTATCCAGATGAATGCCTAAATATCTCACGGATGGGATCCAGTTAATACTAGTGTTATTTACAATTAGCCGATTGCTTGGAAGAAAACAAGTCTTTCGTTTTCTGCTGAAAAAGATAGCTTGCACCTTCTCAGCATTTAGTTTGATTTTCCAGCAATTGTAATAACTTAACAATATTTGTATCGCATTCGCAAGGTTAGTCTCCACGTTGAGACTAAACTCGTGCGAAGAATATATTGCCTTGTCATCCGCAAAAATAGCTAATTCACAATAAGGGAGTCTTGGAATATCAGGCAGAAAAATATTATACAATATTGGACCTTAAACCGATCCTTGAGGCACACCAGCAACAACACTATGGTAAACAGAGATTTATATGTCCTTACGAAACACCGGGAAATTGTGTGGAAGTAGATTTGTTTTGAATAATTGAGGTTTGTTGCTCATCCGTTGAAGGCAAGAGCAAAAATATCGATTTGTACTTCGGTAACCGACGGCTGATTTAAGAATGTCACTTTTAGTTGTCATAAGGTTATTTACCAAGTGGTCCTTGGAGCACCAAATAAAGTCCTTAAGCCCGAGAAAAACATTTTTTTCAAAAACTCTTAGAAAACCGCTCAGTATATTGTGTTCAATGTTATTTGACTAACAGATCCTTGGAACAACAAAAAAGGTCCTTAAAAGTAGAAAAAAGCCATTTGAATCCACACGGTATATCTGTGTTCAATGTTATTTGACTAAGAGGTCCTTGCAACAACAAAAAAGGTCCTTTATAGTTGAAAACAGGATATTTTTCCAAAATGTCATTAGAAACCGCATGGTATATCTGTGTTCAATGTTATTTGACCAAGAGGTCCTTGCAACAACAAAAAAGGTCCTCAATAGTCGAAAACAGGATATTTTTCCAAAATATCATTAGAATCCGCACGGTATATCTGCGTTCAATGTTATTTGACTAAGAGGTCTTTGGAACACCAAAAATGTCCTTATAAGTCGAAAAAAGGATATTTTTCCAAAATGTTTGTTGTTTCTAGGACCCATTATTCAAATAACATTGAACTCATATATATCGTGCCGTTTCTAAAGACATTTTGGGAAAATATCCTTTTTCGGGCTTAAAGGGCCTTTATTATGGCTCCAAGAACCTCTTTGTAAAAAAACATGATGTAAAATAAAAGGGACATTCAATAATTTTATTTTAAACGCAATATGCATAACAAATCCCAATAAATTATCACCATTATAGCAAAACAATAAATTTTGATTTAGATATTAGTTATTACCTAGACAGCTAAAAAGCTACTGTTAAAAACTAACCAACTTTTAGTTGTCATCCGCAATTAACTTTGGCAACCTAACGAGCTTAGTTACACAACCTGCAATTAATAGCTAATAGCAAACATTAGTTGTCATTATAATACGAGTAGCTAACCACCAAATCGATTGCATTTTTAGCGCAGCTAATTTAACTACGTTAGTTACTTAGTTATGGCGTTAGCTAGATAACAAATTGGGTAGCTAACGCGCAACTGTGCTCTAGTCCACAGCAGTTAGTCGTGCAATAAAGAGTATGTTCGCATAGACGACTCATATTTCGCAGAACTTCCAACTCCCAAAAGTATGTAGTTGTGTTGTGAAACACAATGATGGTCCATGTGTCCTTGATCAGCTACGGCCTTCCTAGACATTCAAATTAGATTCCAGAACAATAGTTAAACTGGTTGATTAATATGGTGAACTAGCCTGTGCAACATTTGTAGGAGGTATGCAACATAGTACTAATGAAATCATAGTTGTGTTTCTTGGCTGAGGTGCTATGGCTAACAGAAGGCGAAACTTGGCGTGTTGGATCTTCAGAGAGCAAGAATAATTTTCCCAGAGCCACAACCGGGCCTATGATGCCCAAGGTACCATGAACTAAGCCCATATGAATTAACGCCATAAAACCAATTGCCGTTTTTATACCCTATTCTAAGGGTATATTAATTTTGACGCATAGTTTGTAACATACCTTAATATTGCCCGTAGACCCCTAAAAGTTACTATATTTAAGATCAGCATCGATAGTAATGTCGATCTAGCCATGTCCGTCCGTCCGTCTGTAGCCACAAATTAGGCCTTTAAACTGGACCTAGAGAGCTGAAATTTTAACTATATACTCTGTAGGGTCCCGAAATAATCAAGTTTACGAATTTTTGAAATCCGCCCACAGACACGCCCACAAACTAAAAAAAAACAAATTTTGGAAAAAATCGAATTTTGAGTTAGAAAGCTGAAATTTTTTATATACGATCTATGACTCCTAAAACTGCTCGGGATACAAAATTTTCAAAATCCGCCCACTGACACGCCCACAAATAAATAAAATATTTTTTTTTTACCCTATTCTAAGGGTATATTAATTTTTGAAAATCCAAAGTTTCAGCTAGGGAGCTGAAATTTATAGTATATACTCTCTATGGGCCCTTTATGCTCATGTGTAAATATTTTCAAAATCCGCCCACTGAAACGCCCACAATTAATTTTTTTTTTTTGAAAATTCAAAGTTTGAGCTAGGGAGCTGAAATTTATAATATATACTCTCTAGTAGCCCTTTATTCTCATGTGTTATTTTTTTCTTAAATCCGCCTACTGACACGCCCACAATTAAATAAAACAATTTTATTGAAACACCTAAGTTTGAGCTAGGGAGCGTTTTTTTTTTGATAAAATCCTTTAAATGTTATATAACAAAATATGTAGAGCGTTCTTAACAATTCAACCATACTTAGACTTTTGTCACGCCCACTTATGAGGGATAGGAATAAGAATAGAGTATCCAACAGTTCGCCCAAGCGGACTTTAGCCCGTCCCTATGTTTTCACTTTCCATTGGTGCTGTTTTCAATAATTTGCTTTGCACCTACTCCAAATCAAACAGTGACCCCAAGCAGGGAGGCTTTTGATATGGTGAACCATACTCTGTTACTAAATAAATTATTTAATGCAGGTTTCAGAGGCTTTATTTATGACTGGTTTGCCTCTTATTTAAAAAAAAAATCGTAAGCAAGTGGTAAAGGTCAAAAATTTTAATGCGTATAGGTGTTCCTCAGGGATCAGTCTTGGGCCAGATACTGTTTTTAATTTATGACAACTCGCTTTTTATTTAACCTTTTAAGGGCAGAATCATTGCATTTTCTGATGATACTGCTCTTTCCTATTCCAATAAGAGCTTTCTTGCTTTGTTTGCCGATGTTAATTATGACCTAGATATACTACGTCGATGGTTTAAGTCTCATTAAGTAATCATCAGCAACAAAACGAAATTTATGATATTTAATATCAAGGGTGTTGTCTGCGAAGAGTTGTCTTTATATTATCACTCACCAAGCTGTTGTCGATTTTGTTTGAGAGATGCACATGGGAATATGTATATCGTTTGATAGTTGTTGCTTTTAATACCTAGTTGACAGCTTTTAATACCTAGGTTTTATATTGGAGCATTAGTTTAGTTGGAAGGCCCATACGTCATATTTGAAACGGTATTTAAATTGAGTTGTAAGACAATTATTCCACCTTAGCATGTACTGCAAACTACCCATTTTAAAATAGGTTTAAAATGGTATTTCAACCAAAACTGCAGTATGGAATTTCCTGCTGGAGTTGCACTTATTTTAATACTATAGAACCACTGCTGATTAAACAGAAGCATGCTGTAAGAATTATGTGTAGAGTTATTCGCAGCACTCCCAGTTTTGAGTTGTTCAAGTGAATCGAACTTCTTTCATTAAGGCAAATGTACTGCTACAAAGTTTAAAAGATATTTTTCGAAAATTCCGGGTACTATGATGTTAGCGTCCACGATAGTCATAACTTGCGAGTCAATATCAGAAACTTCGTAAATGTTCAAACAATCCACAAAACACATTTTTCGCTCTTTTATTATATTACTGCTCCTCGTTTATTTAATAATTTACCAGAAAAACTTAGGTGTGAGAGAGTGGAAACAGTATTCTTAAATACCTAGTATAAAAAAATGGCTTGTCTCGTTTAACCATTCTGAAATAGATGCTCTTTTAACACCATTGATGTAACAATTTTTTTTTTTTTTAAAGTGTACCTATGTTATTTTTCTTTTTTAAATGATCCCTGAGTTTTGTTTTCCCAATTAATAGTTTTTTGTATTCTTATATAACCGTTAGGTACTTTCGCTCTTGTCAATTAATAGACAATAGATTGTACAAAGCTATTTCATTCAAAAACCTTAAAGCTCAATATTAAAATGATTAATATTGTACTTTATGTTTAAGTTTCTTGATATGAAATAAAGAAAAAAAATGTTCTCATTTAAAAGTGAAATAAGGCCATAAGTGGAGTATGGCGTTATTTCGCATTTGAAAATGAATTACCACCATTATGGCGTTAGTTCATATGGCCTTAGTTCACAGCACCGATGCCCAAGGGATCAAACAAAGGTGATATTTCAGCATAACTGGTTCGTTTTGTAGTGGGCATCGACTCACCGGAGTTGTCTGGCAGAAGAAGGAACAGACAGGAACAGAATGATCAAGGAACCGACCTTAATCATTCTTACGGTTTCGGCCAGGCTTCGCTAGCTGAGACAGTGTCTTTTTCCGATCATCATGGATTGGTTTAGTGACTGTTCTTGCCGATGCGTCGACCACCACTCGAAGTCAGGTAGATGAGTTTTGAAACACCGTAATGCGGGACGGATGGACTATTCATTAAAACATCACCTTTGCTGATGCTTGTCAGAGCCGATCTGGCACCCGTCGGTCGTGTGCAAACGCAGTTAATAATCGCTGCGCTCCACCCATTGCAACAGTATTTTTGTGTTCGTAAAAAAAAGATGATTTTGTGTGCGCTCTGCGATACAAAAAAAAACAACATCAAACAAAAAGAAGTGTTTAATGTTAGGGCAATACCATCAGTCCACTCCTTTTCGTTTGCTGCTGCCTTGTAAAAGCGATTTTTTCAAAGGGTTGTTTGTTTCTGGTATGTTTTATACAAAGACAAATGTAATATGAATGAAGGGTTTATTATGTTTATATTGTAAAAAAATCGCTATTAAGTACATAAATTAAATTTGTATGATCCTTTTCCCAAATAGGTTTATAAAATTAGTCCTTTTTTTCTTCCTTTAACTTGATTACGAACAGTAGCCTAATCTACCTGTTATTATATTTTAATTCAAATACAAAGGCATTTAGAGTATTAGAGACCTTAGTTCAAAACACAACTTCATAGAAACAAAAGCTATGGGTAAAAGGTATTCATTAACCAAGGAGGAAATAGGTAAAGCTTACTGTGAACAAGGCAAATCTATCCGTTTCATAACCGGTAAGATTGGAGGAGGACCAACAAAGTGAATCTCAAAGTGCGATACTGAGAGCTGCTAATTCAAAACTTCCCGTAAGTAAAATCAAGGCAAAAGCAGGAGTTGTTCCTAGTAGATCAACTGTTCATCCCGTCAAACAGCAGGCCAATTATATTAGACACAGAGAAATGGCGCAGCTGGCAGTTGGCGCAACTTCAATATCTCGTGCATCTATCTAACTTGTACATCCTTTTTCTATTAATTTTCTCACTTCAATTCGAAGTAGCTAGTATTCCATGGTTTGTCTGTGATGCAAAAAAATATGACAATAAAATCAAGTTAGTATTTTTTTCGAAAATTTGTTTGCACCTTTTTTTATCTGCTTTGTTTTAATTTGTTGGGTACTTGGATGCCTATGTTACAGCAATACATACATACAAGTTAGTATTGGCTATGACCTGTTTATGAAAATTTTGTTAAGTCTACTTGTTTTTATTGTTTTTAAGATTTAGTAAAGTAGATAGAAAGAGGAGATGGCGAAGTTTTTTGAGGTTGAGATCCCGCATTCCATAGCACACTTTTTCACTTGTGTCTACTGCGTCCGCCTACCATCTCGCCCTCTCAATTTATTTTTAATGATTGAAACTTAGTTAGGTATGCTGCTTTACTTATTTGAAAATTTCTAAGGCAAAAGTGATTAAGTGTTCTGAACTTATATTAAACGCATGCAATTGTGTGCAATGTGTTGAGCGATATAAGCCCAAGTAAGGCACTTGACATCATATCGCCAATACCATCAACATCAAAGCCAACAATACCTAACCCAAGAAATAAAAAAGATCGGATTTTGAACACTGTCGAGAACATTGGCCTTCAAAAATTAATGGAAAAAAACAAACCGTAAAGAAGAAAAGTATCAATAAAGTGAAAATCAACAACTCGCCATCATCCGAATATTAAATATCTCTCCATGATGATTCCGAAAGACCGGAAGACTTCGGCGCAAATAATTGCGTCGGGTGCGGAGACGAGTACAGTTCCACAAAAAAAAAGATAAGTGGTTACAGTGTATTATGTGCCACAGATGGGCAAATGATTCATGCACATCATTCAAGCACATCATTCAAGCACACATGCAATGATTGTGCAAAAATAAATCAAAAATGAAGCATGCGCCATCCCCCAATCTTTAGGCGAAAATGTTTTTTTTAATACTTTTTTATTTATTTATTAAAAAAATATAAATACTATTTATAAAACTTTGTTAATTTAATATGAAAAACATAATTCAATAAGGAATATATAAATGAAAAAAAAATCAATATTCTTTATTTTCGATGATATTGGAAAAACAAAAAAGATAGGCTTTTACCCTAAGTATGACGATATCATCCAAACGCTTTCATCTTTCTTCGCCTCTAAAATAACCGTCAAAAGCATCAAGAGTCGATGACTGATTACATTGTTATGCTAAAGTGCTTCGCGAAACTTACAACTTTTAATAGTTTCTCGGAAAAGTATTAAGAGGCAAGTTGGTTTGTACTGTAAAAAATGGAAAAAATTAAGAGCGGTTACTGAACGAGCCAGAGTTGGCATTAGTCAAAGCACATGAACTCGCAGTAATAATGGAAATGAATAAGAATGATGAATCCCCTAAACACCAGTCCTATAGTGTCGGGATATAGATCAGCACGCCGATATACTTCTCCTGAAAATAAGAGTACGAGTACGTGGATCAATCAAACGGCTAATCGTTACCGTAACTGCAAATCAGCAAGAGGAAATCAACACTGTAACAGTAATAGGGGGAGAGGACGGAATTCATCCCGATAGGCCGCACGAGTGCAATATATTCAATGCAAGCGATGGGAAAATTTTCCACGCGATTGCCTGTCTAATGTCACAGCAAAAAACTAACAGCATGAAGGTAGGCGGCAGCATAAGCAGATTTAATTTTAGACGAGCCTTTCTTCTTCTCCCTTTATTTGCGTTGGGGCTATGATCAGTATTAAAGGGATCATAAGAACCAACGATCATACCACGTCGAGTTAATCGGTTCTCGTCAGATCACCGCAATTAAACGACGTTGGGCGCGGTTAGTACGCAGATGGGGGACCGTTTGAGAACAACCGCGTGTCGTTGGCCAGTCCCATCTACGAGTTGAGGTAGATAATACTTACGTGGTATCACAATGGACCTAAATCGGTCTAAGTGTGTCGGTTTCTGCCGGCAGTCACCTAAACCTAACCTAACCTAAAGCGATCATAATCCTCACACTTAACTGTATCCATGCTGGTCCCCCTGTGGGGTTAGACGAGCCTTAAATTGCTAAATTCAGTGTAATAAATTTTGAAGTTGACTCTGTTGCACATGCATCTGCAATTCACATAAATGATTATAAAAAAATATTTCAGAGATATTTCTTTAAAGCAATGGTCTAAAATACAGACAGAGCGTTTGCGCAATGCAGGAATTCTTCAACCAGTTGCGCAGAGCCGATGGGCTATCCCAATCGTTTCAGTAGCAAAAAGATGGCAGTCTAAGAATTTGCATGAACAGCAAAGTCCTTGTGTGTAAACTATCCACTACCGATGATAGTAGATCTTTTGGCTTCATTGTGTGGAAGCAATTTCTTTTGTGTGCTTGATTTGGCAGTTGCGTATCAGCAGTTGGTACTTGGTGGTCAGTGAAAAGTCAAAGGAGCTTTTGACTGTGAATATACACGGAAAGGACTGTATCGATATAACAGGCTACCGTTTGGAGTAAGTATAGTACTAGCTACGTTTAAAAAAGTAATGGACCCAACACTTAGTGGGTTAAATAGGGTGCAAGCGTACTTCGATGACATGTTGGTGGCTGGTCCAAATTTCGAAGAATGTTATGACAACTCGAACAAGATTTTAAATGAGCTTAGATGAGTTTAATGCAAAAATAAATGAAAAGAAATATAAGTTTTTTGAATGTGAAGTGGAGTATTTAGGTCATCGAATCAGTGCGAAAAGAATTCGTCCAAACTTTCGAAAGATTCAATCGATTTGGAATACTCCCGAATTCGGAAACCAAATTGAACTGCTCGGAACAGCAACCAATTATAGCTGGAAAACAAGTTACTCGCTCATTATAATCCAAATCAGTCTATTTTGATTAGTTGTGCTGCCAGTCCGTATGGCGTACTGGGTGTAAAATCACATAAATTATTGACGGGCAGCAGCGACCAGTTTTCTTCGTGTCAAGTACACTAAAAAAATCGGAGCAGAGCTATGGTGCAGTAGTAGTGTATTCGCTTAGTGATTGGAAGGTCGTGCGTTCAATCCCGGTCAGATCCATTATTTTATTTCGCATATATGTGTACAACTTGATCTCCCTAAGCAACTTAGACAACACCCGTTGAGAAAAACAACAGCACCAAAACACTTCCTTCCTATCTCTCTATTATTTTTAAAGCAAGTGGCACCGAAAAGCATGCAATGAAATATGCCATTGCTAGGTGCTACTTGCTTTTCACAAATGCTTGCGCTGTGTTCGCTGCTCAATAAGGGAACTGTATCATTTGCGGTAAAACCTCTTTAGCTTATGCAAATTATAAAAAAAAAACAACTTTGTTGAACTTAACCAACTTAATCTGTTGTTATTAGCCGACTTACTGGTAAAATTTAACCAACATTAAACCAATTTACTCTGTTGTAATTCCCCAACCTTCTAGGTCGAAATTAACCAACTAAAAAAAGGCTTGAAATTAATCAACATACTGAGTTGAATTAGCCAACAATTTTGGTTGAATTTAACCAACTAAAAGGGTTGAAATTAACAAACAGACTTTGTTGAATTAATTTAACAATCTCAATTGATTGAATTTAGCTAACTCACCTGGTTGCATTTTACGAAAATAATGACTTGTTATTAGCTAGCCTATTTGGTACCAATTTACCAATTTTCTTGGTTGAAAAAGACCACCAAGTTGGTTAAATTGTATCCAACATTCTTGGTTGAAGGGGTTCAACTCCTGTACATCTGAAAAGTAAACTATCTTAAAAGAAATACCCATGTTTGCCTATAAATTATTATAAAAAATTACTCAACGGTTTATTTATTATTTTCACGTTAAATTTAGTTAGAAATGTCACTTTTATTTTGCCACTTGGATGTGATTTGCAACTTGGATGCGATTTGCCATTTGAATTTAACGCAATAGAGTATCTGCTACAACAGCTTTGCACAACGATTCACCACTGAATGACTCAATTACTATTCATTATACAGCAGCGTCATTATAATTCGTTATTGTGTGTGTATAACTCAATAAAATACAACAGTGCCTACATATTATGCTATTGTAGAAATTTACCGAGTTCGTTGTTGTAATTAACAGATACAATACGCACACCGTTATTAGGTTATGATTTTTGAAAAAATCAGCGTTGTAATTCTTGATAGAATGTGTATAGCTCAATTGTCTGAGCCCCAAAACATTTTCTCAATGGGCTAAGGATTTCTGCATGGTAGTACAATTAACTGTTACCAAGTTTGTATGCTCTGTGATGGGAAGCGAAGATCCTCTTGGCTGGAGCATTATTTTCCATTCGCTAAATGTGGCCAATGTAGTCGACAGGACTTTAAGGATTAAGGTTCGATAGAGCAGAGTTCGATTGCTATCAACAGTGACGTTTTATCCTAGGCGGTGGATAGATGTTTGTTTGTTTGTTGATAGCATGCACTTGGTCTTGTCCCTATTTACTTCGTTTACTTCAAGATTATCCAATTAATAACCAATCAGTATGTTACAACCTCAAACTTAGTATGTTTTTCTTAATCAGGATACTCATTTGTTGTCTCAATTGTTACTGTATGTATTTAACCTTTTTTTTACAAAAATTCTACACGGACTTAGTTAATTTAAATCCTTTTTTTTTAGCACAGAAAAAATCGCACTCGGTTATGAGAAATTTTTAATGGAAACAAAGGAAATTCAGCAATCGCCGTGAGTTGCTTGCAAATGTGGTCTATTCAGTTGTCCATGTATGATTATGAAGTTAAATATCGTCCATGCGGGAAAATGAAACACGCTGCCGCATTATCAAGACTTCCCTTAATGGAATGACGATGAAATGTTTATGAACAATCGGTTCAGCTTGTTGGAAGAGTTACCTATATGTTTTATAGATATAGCTGACGCTACAAGAAACGACTCGACTTTAAGCCAAATATATAATTATGTGATGGCTGGATGGCCGCAGTCGATCACAGGTAGGAACGTTGAAAGTTATTTTAAAAAAAAAGAATGTTTGACTGCAGAAAATGGTTGTTTGTTCTATGGAAAAAGAGTTATAGTTCCGTCACATCTGAATCTGCAACTTCGTACTTGTGTGCATGTTAATCATATTGGTATGGCTTGAAGGAAATGATTGGGAAGAGCCTATGTGTAGTGGATAAGTATGAATAGGAATGTACGTAAAGGAGTTTAAGGTCTGCGCTATGACTGAAGATAAAAAGAAGTCAGCCGATCTTAATCCGATTGACAATATCTTTTTTCAATACAGGAATACCCCGACCACAACGATGCTTAAATCTCCAGTACAACTTATTCTTTATAATATTCCCAATAAAGTATTAAGTAATTTAAAAAGAAGATCAATTAGTACTAAACTAGGAGGCAAGGAAAATAGAGACAAAATAAAAAGAGTAAAAATTAAGAAAAAAGGTAAAGAAGTAAGCGTAATTGAAATTAATAAATTTAAGTCGATATTATACGATAGAGACATTTTTACAACGATTATTTTAATTATGTACTAGCGAAAATAGTCAAACCATTAGGCAAAACTTTATATGAAATAGAGTTAAATGGAGTAAGGAGAACGGCTTATGTAGGTAATTTAAAAGGGGCACAGGATGTTAAGAAAGTGTGATTTTAACCACCAAATTTTAGAACTCAATAGAAAGCGCTGAAGAAGCACTAAATTATAATTTAAAAAAAAGAAATGATCTAGAAAGCATTTCTGAAAGCCATACTTCTAACCAAGGTTAATGGGAAATAAAGATGTAATGCTACGACGTTCAAAAAGAATAAGACTAAAATCGCAAAATAAAAGGACCATTTATAAATGAAAAAAAGAATTAATATTTTATTTCTTGTATGAGCTATTAAAATGAATTGTATTTAAGACAGTAAAAAATATATTATAAGTTACAACACTAGCTGCAACATAGGCAAGCGCCGGACATTGAACCAGGCAATAATCGGCAACCTCCACCGAGCCGGCAACCCAACACCGAAGTAAGCACACATGCAATGCAACTTAGGCAAAGCGGTGGACATTCAACGGGGTTATAACCGGTAACCTCGTTCGGCAACCCAACTCCGAGCAAACGAAGCCGCCGCCGTCCGTTTCGTCGGCAAATCAACACCAAGAAGTGTATACATAGCATTTAGATAAGGTAGAACTAGGTTATTTTTAAAATCAGAAAGGAATAAACACACACTTTTTATCAAGTCATCAAGAAATTAAGTTTAATTTTTGAGGAAATTCCCCACTTAAATAACTTATATGAATTTTTATTTAAGAAGGGAAGAAGTGTTATATAATAATTATTAGTATGAGAGAACAAATGTGTATACGTATTTAGTAATTATAGGCTAAGTTAGATTTAGGTATGAGACAATAAAGTCAGTTATCATCTAACAACCAAAGCGTGTGGTTCGATCGGTAATCTTATCCGTGATAATAAGTAAGTATAAGCGGATATCTATATTTGTTTAAGCATGGGTCAAGGTATACCATCCTAAGTCTTTTCTAAAATTCTCGGTAAATGATGTCCACACTGGACACTTAGACTATACCCAGGAATCTTTTCCAAAAGTCTTTACCTTCAACTTGGAAACACCCATTATAATTTATATCAACTGCAGAAGATCATTAAAGTCCTTGCGACACTCCTGCATTATTAGCAAAGAAGTACGAAGACAATCCATGAACCACAATTTGAATAGATCGCCTTTGGAGGAAATTCTTCATCTGACCACAGAGTTTATTCGCTATTCGGTATTCGGTAAGGACTCAGTTTGCAAAAATGTTTGGCATTTCACGGCCCTTCCCAACCTGGCCCTTCCCAACCTACAAATAGCAAATATTAATCAGCCATCTGTTTCAGAGCGCTTCTTGGCAGATAATCTTAAATGTGCTTGAAAACATGACAGTTTGCATTGCATTAAAATTTTATTTACACGTAAATTGGTTATATGATATAGATTCCACTTTTGCGTCGACGTATACACAGATATTTACCACCTATAGTCAGCCATTAAAAGACGGATAGATTTTTAATATTATTATCGTTAGCGAAATTAAGAACACTGTAAATTTCGTTTTGATCTCCCTTAATCATTGTCTCATCATTTACTGAAATACAAAATATATTTATGCAATTTCAACTTCCTAATAGAAAGACTAACCTCCATCAAAATAGCCTGTTTGCGGTGGATACATTGGCATTGATCCTGGCGCATAGTATGGTTGCTGCATGTTGTATTGATGTGGTGGTGACGGGTATGAATATGGGTTTGAATAATAGCCATAATTGTATGATGGCGCTGGATTTGGATTATTAGGCACCGGTGTTGCATTCGTTTCCTTCCCATATTGAAGGAGAACTGGAAGTAGATATTAATAGTTATTATTTTATTACTTACTATGTAGATGATTCTAAAATTCTAACCTAAGAGAACTACAAAAACAGAAAACGTTTTCATTCTAAGGCTGCTTTGACTAACCTGACCCTGACAACCTATGTGACCCTATTTATACGATTTACTTTATAGAATTTATAGTTTAACGAGCGCAAATCGTGCATGTTTGGCTGGATGTTAATTGATTTTAGTACTGAATGCAATTAAAAGTAAAGTAAATAACTGAAACGTGTTGCCTGTACTTGCTCGTTTTGTTTATAAATTATGTACCAGTTGACGGATTGTCGAACTTTAAGTTAACTACAACAAATCTGGACGCAAGCTGTGCTGGTAAATCGGAAGAAAGAAACCATTCTGAAAATACCGATTCACATAGACAAAGTTAAGCAAAGAAATCTTGATGAACTTAGTAAGAAAGATAAAGGTTAGGTTAGGATTGTGTGTCTGTCAGCAAAAACCGACAGACGTAGGCCAATATGCGGCCTTGAGATACAACATAAATCTGGAAGTTTTCTCCCATATAGCTATAGCTCCCAAGTAAGCTATTACAAATCCCCAAATGGGGTCGCCCCCTTTTTAGGTATTTTTTTGCAATTTGTGGGTGCAGTGGCGCAGAGGTCAAGTGTCTTGTTTTGTGTGGAACGCCCAACTTAGCAGCATGGGTGCCGAAAGGCCAATGTCAAGTGCAGATTTCGACAATTCTGACAATATCCTGTCAAGTTCTGTTTGTTTGACCATGAATTATTTTTGTGCCTAGCTAACACGTCGGGTTTTTCAATCCTCTATATGAGGAATCCAGGAGCCGAAGTGATTTGGATATGTTCAGTTCCGCTGAGAAGATTCCCGCGCCGTATCCGTATACCGTTTTCGAACCTTTGGTAAAAATCACTACCTGGTGATTTATTGTGAACCATCCATTAAGTTCAGCGGCGGTCGTGGTTTTCCACGCACATTACCTCACTCATTTGAATCGTATCATATCAGTTAGTCCTGCAATAAAAAGTATGTTCGCATAGACGACTCGTATTTTGCAGAACTTCCAACTCCTAAAAGTATGTAGTTGTGTGAAACACAATGATGGTCCATGTGTCCTTGATCAAATAAGGCCTTCCTAGAAATTGAAATTAGATTCCAGAACAAAAGTTAAACTGGTTGATTAATATGTTAAACTAGGCTGTTCAGCGTTTGTAGGAAGAAGCCACAACCCGACCTATGTTGTCCAACGGATCTAACAATTGTAATATTGCAACATATCTGGTTCGTTTCGTAGCGGCCATCGAGTCAACGGAGTTATCTGGCAGAAGAAGGAATATATGTCGCTTGTCAGTTCCTTCATCATACCTACGGTTTCGACCACGTCTCGTTAGTTAAGACAGTTTCTTTTTGCGATGTTCCTCTTCATCGATTATAATGGAATGGTTTAGTGTCCGTTCTTGCCGATGCCACCGACCACCACTCTAAGTTTAGTAGTTGAGTTTTTAAACACCGTGATGTGGGATAGATTGAATATTCATTAAATCATCACCTTTCCTGATGCTTGTCAGTTATGATCTCACATCCATCGTGTGCACCCGCACTTAATAATCGCTTCACTCCGCACCCAGCAACAGTATTTTTGTATTCGCAAATGAAAAAAACCGTGCTGTCGCGGGCGCTCTGCGACAAAATTAAATAACAACATCGCCAAAAAAGTGTTTACTGTACTGTTTAGGCAATCCCGATTTCGGTTTAATTTACGACTTTTTTAAAACCTTCTATAATTTGGGAAAAGCCAAATGCAATATGAAAGAAGGATAAATTATGTTTATGGTGTAAAAATAATTGGGACTTAGTAAATAAATTAAATTTTTAAGATGCCTTTCCCAAGAACGTCATAAAATTAGTCCGTTTTTCCTCTGAATCTACCTGTTATTATATTTTAGTTCAAATTTTTCTTTCTTTTTTCATTCTTTTTTCTTTCAGTAATCTAAAGTAATTAAACTAAGAAATTGTTTGTTCTAAATTCATTAAGCCTATTTTTCTTCATAAATTGTTTTATTTCATCATATTTTTCTTACTTTTTTTTAATTGTAATAGTAAAGTTTTGTCGTTCTTATTATTCTTGCTTCGATCTAGATTATTCTTAACAATGACTAATTATAATTTGCGCACCATGGTTAAGGTGTTGAGTTGTCATCAAACTGGCCTTCGAGTGTGTCAAATTAATGCACAAAGTGTAAAATCGACGAATTTCGTTATACATTCGAAGATTCTAAGGTTGACGTGGTTTGCGTATCTGAAACTTGACTTAATGTTTCGCAAAACGACCAGTTAATCTCACTTGCGGGTTATAAGTTGTATGGTTCACATAGGGTGCGTTGCAGAGGGGGGGGCGTTGCTATGTATGTGAGGGAAGGGTTAAAATGCAGACCTAAGGTCTCGTCTGTAGAGAATAGTGAAATGGAGTATATTTTTGTTGAATTAACCAATGACAGCGCAAAGCTTCTTATAGGTACCATATACAGAAAAAAACAGAAACATTAGTATCTCTCCACTTATTTCTACCTCAGAACAAATTTCAGTTTCATATCCTAATATTATTCTATGTGGAGACTTCAATTGCAACCTTTTTGATGAATGGACGAATTTCTTTCTCTTAATCTTTACTCTGTAAACACTTGGACTGCCACCCATTTTTTCTAATTTTGACCCCACTTTGTTGAATATATTTCTTGTGACCGATCAAAGCAAAGTTATTCTTTACGATCAGCTGTCTGCGCCAGCTTTTTCAAAGCATGATTTAATTTTTTTAACTTTTAACTTTCAAGTAGAGATTCATAGTCATACCATCGAATACCGTGATTTCAAACAAATCAACTACGCTTCACTTGAAATGGATCTTAGAAGCATAAGCTGGAACAATGTCCTGGAAATCCCATCTCCCTGCGAGCAGATAGATTTTCTGAATAGTAGGGTGAATAGCTTATTTAAGAAGCATGTACCCTTAAAAACCAAAAGCTGCGCTCCTCACAACAAACCTTGGTTCACAAATGACATACGTTCTTTGATGAGAGAGCGTTACTTAGCCTTCAGACGGTGGAAAATGTTTCGTCTTGACAGCTTTCACCAAAAATTTACCTCATTGCGCAACAAAACTGTCCAACAAATTCGTAAGGCAAAAGCCTCTTTGTATTCTACTCGCATCAATACGTCTTAAGGAAGTAAGCAAATTTGGAAAAAATTGAAGAATATCGGTGTTCGAAAAATACGAGTAGCTTGTGGTTTGCCTGAAGACATAGACATCAACGCTCTCAACAAATCTTTCGTTTCTAACCCAATTACTAACCACCAATCTTTAGACCCCCTACAATTTTATGAAGAGATTTTGTCAGCGCATGACCCAAACTCAAATTCATTTATGTTTTCTCCAATAACTGCGGAGGATGTGGTAGAAGCACTCCTTTCTATCAAGTCCAATGCTACAGGACTTGATAATATGCACCCTTCGTTTTTGAAGATAATATTACCAACGCTCTTGCCCTTTATTACCCATATATTCAATTCCATCTTAATACAAAACTAGGTTTCGCCCCATGGTCGAAATTCGACCAATTTATTCTATAAGTTGAAAAAAAAACAAAGTCGACTGTTATACATATGTATTAATCGGAAAATGCAATTTTTCGACATTGCATTCTCTAATTTAACATGATACAAATTTTTTCCGGCATCTTCAAGTAACTTTAAGCATTTTCAAGTAACTTCAAGCATGTCCAAAGAAATGCAAGTATGTTCAAGCATTATCAAGTAACCACACAGCAATGTTGTTGTTGTAATTTCATTCAATTCGCTTCATTTTACCTGCTGTAATTCATAATGTGTGTTTTATATGTGAACAATTTTTTATTGTGCACTTCTATGTATTGCCCCCTACCCAAATATATATTGTGTTGGTATATCTATGTGACGTATAATAGCAAAAAAGGGGGGAAACACGTTATAGGCAACTCCGTATTAATATATAGATGAATTCCCAACACAATGGAAAAGGGCAAAAGTTGCACCCATTCCAAAAACTTCAAGAGGAGATGAATTTAGGCCAATTTCAATAATGCCATTCTTATCAAAGGTTTTTGAGAAAATTATACAAAAACAAATGAGTGAGTTTCTTAATCGTTTCAGTTTATTTACCCCTAAGCAATCAGACTTTCGAAAAAAAAACAGCTGCATTACAGCTTTGTTAAGTGTCTCGGAAGATATAAGTAAAGCTATAGACGAGGATCATGTTACATTTTTAATACTCCTCGATTTCTCTAAAGCGTTTGACATGGTAAATCACTTGGTACTTTGCGAAAAACTCTCCCATGATTTTAACTTCTCTTCCTCCGCAGTTAGGCTCTTATTTTCATACATTAGGGGCGTTCCGCAAGGTTCGATTCTTGGCCCGTTGTTGTTTACAATCAATGTTAATAAACTTCCTATTATCGTAAGACAATGTTCAATACGCCTGTATGCGGATGACACCCAGCTCTTGAACACGCTGCAGCTAGCATAAATGAGGATTTACGCTTGATTTAGCGTTTGTACAACTGCTTACTTCTGAACCCAAAGAAATCAAAGTGTCTCGTAATTTAAAAGAGCAAAATATATTTGTCTTAAATTCCAGCAATCCTTTTAAATAACTGTCCTATTGCTTACGTAGAGTCAGCTAAAAATTTAGGTGTAGTTTTTAACCGTAGTTTTACCTGGACACATCATATGAACAACAAAATAGGAAAATCGTATGGTGTCCTACGCATGCTATGGTCAACGCAGCACTTTATCCCTTTAACAACTAGAATTCTGCTAGTGAAAACGCAGATTTTACCTCTGCTTACTTAGGGTTGTGAAATTTTTTGTAAGTTAGACTTAAAAATAGTAAAAGGAAATTAACGGTTGCATTTAATAGCGCAATAAGATATATTCACGGGCTGCGACGTTACGATAGAGTTTCGCAGCATACATCACAACTTCTTGGGATGTCGTTTGACAATTTTATAAAATTTCGCACAATTACCTTGTTCTCTGACATACTTCTAACCCGCCAACCTATTGGATCTTTACAACGAATTAAACTTTTTCAACTCTAATAGATGTTGTGATCTCGTTATTCCGCGATTTCTGTGTTTGACATCCGAACGTCAGTTTTTCATCAACTCTGTAAGAATTTTGAATTCATTGCCGCGAGAAATAAAAGGTATAAATAACACGAAACAAATAGGAAAAGAACTTTACTTTATTAATGCATAGATTAAGTTATATTTGCATAATTGTTACAAAAATATAAATGTGTAAACTTGAAATTAAATCAATTAGCTATGTAGCTCCTCTATATTTTACAAGCTACACTGCAAATAAGATATTGTATCTTACAGTGTAAGCTAATCATGAAATAAATAAATACTAAAAATACTAACTTTATAGAAACCAAACTATGGGTACCTAAAAGAAATTCATTAACCAAGGAGGAAAAAGGCCAAAATCAAGCTTACAAGGAACGAGGCAAATCTATTCGTTTCATAGCTGGTAAGATTGGAAGAGGACCAACTGTTGTTCATAGCTAGCTAAAGGACACTGAGAAGTAGGAAAAAACTGGAAACGGAGAGTAAGCAAAGTAGCAACAAGTCAATATCGACGGCCTTTACTGACAGCTGCTTCAAATTCAAAATTTTCCGTAAGTAAAATCAAGGCAAAGACAGGAGTTGAAGCTAGTAGATCAACTGTTCATCCCGTGGTACAGTAGGCCAACCTACTTACTTAGTTAGCGGGGTCCCGACTCCCGACCCGTGAAGAGTCTCTGCATGAGACACTGTAATCTTCCATCCTCTGCGATCCCGGGCAAGCATCCAGTTGCCCAGAACAAGGGCCTTGGCATCCGCGATGGTTTAGTCTTTAAAAAGGAGGTTCGGTCTTCCATGTCTTCTCGAACCTGGGGGCTGGGATTCGAAGATCCTCTTGGCTGGACCATTATTATCCATTTGCTCAATGTGGACGAGCCAATGTAGTCAACGTGATTTAGCTTTTTGGACTACATCCACATCTTGGTCCAGCTCATAGAGTTCGCGGTTGTATCTTCTCCTGCATTCGCCCTTTCGCACATGTGACCAAATATCCGACGGAATATTTTTTTTCTCAAAATAACCCAATATTAGCTCCCTCTTCCTACTTATCGTCCATCAGCACTCGGCAATATCTCAAGTAGCACAAACGTCCAAAATACACCAAAATATTTGGTGTATTTTTTGCACTTTCGTGATATACATTTTAAATATAAAAAATTCCGCTTTTGAGTGCAGTTATTGTACAATTAATTTCAATTCGGTGTATATAATACCGCGTTGTCGTTTATAATTTACAACGGATGTTCAAAAATTATACCGATTTTCGGTACATAAATTGTGCTAGTGGTATACAAATTATTCTGGTTCCTAGAACATAATATACCCCGGAAGTGTAAATAATAAACTAATAATTGGTTTAAATCATGCACCTCGATGGTAAATAATTTACACCACATTTTGGTGTAAAATTATTCCCATGAGTGTGAAAAATACTCGATGATTCGATGAATAAAATATACTATTGGCGTACCAACATCAGAAACATAGAATTTATTTTGAAATAAAATTTACACTGAAGTTTATTTTTTTTAAATTGGAAAGGATTAAATTTTACACCGAAGTTTACTTTCTGATCGGAAATGTATCTGAATGATTTGTAATTGTTTCTATGATTCTAATTATCCACCTGCATTATATGGACGCAAGAAAATCATGAATTAGTATGAATGCGAGTGCCTAATTTAAAAACGAAGCATATTCTTCCGAATGATTTTTGGTCCTACCCCGTCTAAAAATTGAGCGCCTCGTAAATATCCATTAATTAATAATTTCTAAAACGATTCGTGAAAATTATTTATTCGAAACCTAAAATTGTTTGGTTGCTTTTTTAATTTTTTTTTAGAGACGTTATGTTAATAACGAAGATTCCAAATGCTGTATATAATTAAGTCGCTATAAAATTAAAATACTTAATCAATGTATTCATTTAATATTTATATTTTTTAATATGTCTTGAAAAATATGGCCGTCGTCCAAAATACAGGGTGTCTCAAAGTAACCGCCGCAACTTATGAAGTAATTTACTCGGTCTTACGTCCTTTTTGACTTAACAAATTTTTTATGATTTTTAGAATTATTTCTTTTAAACAAACCCATTTTTCCAATTTTTAGGTTGTAGCTTATCTAGCTACAAACATGGAATTCATTTTAATTTAGCAATATATGTATAATACTTTTGATAGTTAATTGTGGGAAAATCTTTAATCGCATAGAAATATTTACATTGAAAGGGCAACAGGTTACATTGAGTACCTATAAACTGAATATGGTAAGTGATACGACAAAGCAGTTCGCAAAAAACGCATATCTTAAGTCGATGCTCTTTGCCGATTCCCCGTTAAGGACGTGCTCTTGGAAAATACCTAACTGTTGAGAAAAAATCATACAAATATTTGCAGGTTAATGCTCTATTTAAAAATGTCGTCCATTTCTGAGACCGATATTTTAACTGGCATTAACTTGGCAAAACTGAAGCCTACTAATCTTGATTTGTTTTTCTTTTTATTAAAACAAGAACAGGTAAGATTTTCTTTCCGCCATACAGCTTTTTTCTATGCGATTAACGATTTTCATACAATTAAGTATCGAACGTATTATTTTGCTAAATTAAAATGACTTCTGTCTGCGGCGGTCACTGTGGGACACCCTGTATACGCATACTCTAACTCCTGAATTTGGAAAAAAATGCACCCGTTTTAAAGAACAAGAAGAAAAATACCATTGCACAAAATATATCCAAAATTCCGCTTTCGGTACATTTATTATGCCGGAAAATGTGCAAAATATTCCACCAATTTCAAAGAACAAGAAAAAATACACTATTGTACAAAATATAACCAATATTCTGCTTTCGGTAAATTTATTATGCGGAAAACTGTGCTAAATATACCCCAAGCAATAAAAAAATGCACTATTGTGAAAAATATATCCAGTAATTAGTTGCAGTATGTTTATAATTTGCTGTAAATAGTGTAAGAAATGTTCAAAACCGAAACAAAATTATAATTAACATTGGAATTCAAGAAAATAAATATATTTAGGTACTAATATTAAATGAATAAAGTGTATTAAGTACACCAAACTTAGCGCGTGGTGTATAAAATGGCGCATATTCAACCAATGAGTGTATTAGGTACACCAAACTGAGCGCGTGGTGTATGGAATGGCGCATATTCAACCAATGACCTTGAACAATATTTTTGAGCCGTTTGCTAAATCGATTCCATTTGAAATTAGAGCATTAATTTCATTAACATGTTGTCTCAAAAACTCCTCGCTAGATGGTGGTTTCGCTTCATCGAAATAAATTTTCATTAGCCATTGGTCTAATTTCAGACATATTGGCTATGTTTATTAAAATTGACCAAAATTGGAATTTGCTACTTCGGAACAGAGGTAATCCGTCAACATTGAAATTAAGAAGATTTGATTTAATTGACGAAATGCAATGCTTAAACAGTTTTTGATGCCATATAGTACCAAAATGAACCGGATCCCATTGTTTGTATATCAACACTCCGTGGTGTATGGAGCAACGTACTTGTGCATCTTTCGGCAGTTCAGCTTTTCTTTCACTTCACAATAAAAGAAGTAGCTCAGACAAAGCACAATACGTTATTTTATAATTAACAGCCCAATCAGCCAATTTAGACATAAAATCAATGTGTTTGTCCAAATCATCAATGACGCAATCTTCCGAAGACGGTTCCACTTCCCGATTTATATTTTCCACAACTTCATCATTATCATCCAAATCGTTGTTCGAAATTGAGTCTAATAATATTTCATTTGGCTCTACTTTAATATTAGGTTTATTTAAAATAATATTTTCTCGCGATATTGAACAATTTGTAGAGTTTTTGTCCCGAATATAAAAGTTGATGTTCGTCGTTTCAAACAAATTTTGACGATTTTGCTGAATGCTTTGTTTCACACTATTCTTAAATTTTTTTAAAAAGTCTTTTTCCTCCGATACCACTTCAAATAATTTTTAAACTTCGAGTTACCCATTTTTTTTATTTGCTAAAGAAAAAAACGCGCGGTGGTTGTAAGCAAATGGCAGCTGAACTGAATAAAACATTTTGTTGACGTATGATTTGACATTGGTATAGTTTAGTATATTTAATCTCCACAGCATTTAAATCTTACACCGAAAAATGGTTGCTCATTTAAAATAGTGTATTTTATCTACAAAATTTGGTGTACAAAATATCTCATGTTGGTTGATTTCAAAATTGGATTTTTTATGCGCAATTAATGGTATATTAAAAAAACAGCTGCTAATCGGTTTATTTCTTGCACCGAATTGGAACAGAAATGTTGAAATTTTGCACAGAGAAGGCAATAGTGTAATTTTTATACCGGTATATTTTATCAAATACACAAAAATATTAAAATTTTCTTCAGTTTTCTCAATTGTACACCAAAATTCAAGAAAATATAGCAAATTATACACCAGTGTGCTACTTGAGATAAAGCAGGACTGGCAGGATTAAGGTTCGATAGAGCATACATTTTGTTCTTTGAGTGAGGAGTTTTGAACCCATTTGTAGCAGCGGTTTCCTAAGGTACATCTCCGTCGGATCTAGACTAATGTGTCATCTGTGGAGTATATGCTTACACCAACAGTTCTGTTCTGGCAAACTCCGGGGTCACACGTGTTGCTCTAAAAGAATTTGGTGTTATTTCAGTGAAAGTTCAGTCTATCCTAAAACAAAAACAAACATTTTTTTTCTTCTCTTGCTTACTCCTTTGGGTAAGTAATTTATAATAAAAAAAAAAACAGTTACATACGTGCACTAACCTACCATGGACGGGGGGACAGTCTCCCCTCGCCAAAACTGGTTTAGAGGCCTACCGCCTGAAGTAAATCTAAACCAACAAAATATTGTCCATCAGAGGCGCAAGTCCAAACGCACCAAACTAAATGACGAGGAATTCCCAGATTTGCCCGAAGTTAACAATGAAAGTATAATAATATCATAGTGGTAACGGGAAACAAGAACTACTATCGGTTTCATAATCGCTTCAAGAATCATCACCTGGATTAATGATAATTGAATCCGTTATCGTTTCCCACATCAGATCGTGAGAAAAGTATTCCTCCTCCGTCCTTATAGCTTTTGCATTAATTTTTCGCCAATCTTTAACCTTTATTTTTAAAAATTCTTCTTCTGCTAATTTTTGAACATCCAATAATTTGAATGTTGTATTTCGTTTGCCCACTCTTGCCTTGACAGTTGCCCAAATATTTTCAATCGGATTGAGGTCTGGATGATAGGGTGGTAAACGCAGTACCTCATGTCCCGTACCGTGAATAATAATAATATCGTCAATATGCTTTGGCTTCTGTATAGCTCGATGTTGCTTTAAACCTCATAAAGTTCAGGATAGTGCATCTCCAAAGTGTGCTATATTTTTATCGGTCAGCCATTGTGTCATCTCCGATTTTCGGCTAGAAGAAGCGTCCATTACAATTATTGAAGGCTCCTCCAGGTTATTCAAAACTTGGTCCTGCAGCCATTTGCAACAAGTCTCAAAATTTATGTCGTGGTGGTCTCCCGTTTTCGTACCAGATTTGAATAAAAGTAAAGCGCTTTGCACGAAGCCTTTTTCACTACCTGCATGCTCCATTATCAGCCTCTGTCCCTTTGAAATTGGCGCCTTCAATAAACTGCTGCTGCCATCAGTCCATGCCCTTGGTCTTGTATGTGAGCTGTGAATATAACCTTCGTTCAGATAAATGATGTCATATCCTTTTGATCTGTACTCCCGGATTTTCCTCAGATACTTCACTCGCAAAAGTTTGATTTCGTGTCTTTCACAAAGAAGTTTGCGGTTGTTTTGAGTTTTTTTTATAGCAAAATCAATTTCTTGTTAAAATCCTGTTGAGGGATGTAATGCTTAAGTTCAGCTGCAGATCTTCCTGGACTCGTTCTCTCAACATTCTTAGGGATACCATCAAATTCTCCTCCTGGTGAAAGTTGTGTATGATTCGCCGAATAGCGGTAACGTTAAATTCATCTAATCCAGTTTTGCATTTTGTATGTGGTACTTTTTTATTTGGTGATTCGATAACTCCTGTCTCCTCGTATTCCTTAACAATCCTTCTTATCGATCGGTGCGAAATTCCAGATAGTTCATTGGTCTGCGAATTTGCGTAACTCACAGGATTATCCAAACATAAACTCTTTCCTTCTTCCAATTTTTGATAATATATTTGAATAACGATCTTACGCGCCTGGTTTCCTATTGGTTTTCCTTTTCTTAATGGATCCATGAAAATGTCTTATATTTCTTTTCAATTTCGTTCTATGACTGCTGTTGTTTTCTTAAAACTGAATTCCAAACCAAAACAAAAATCATTTAAATACGTAGGATGCATCATAAAATAATTTCTCTCTGATGCTAAAATTTCATTCTCAAAAACTCCTAGGTAAAAAAATTATTAAAAAAACCTGTAAACACTCATCCATTAATGTTTTTCCAAAAACCGACAGGTAAAAAAGTATATAGAAAACACGTCGCCCAAGGTACCTGATGCTAATCCACAAACTATTAAACCATAAAAACATAGAATCAAACTCAAGTCCTAAGTCACAGGTTGCTTTATATGCTTAACCCCATTGCATTGTGCAAAAGATTAATTTTTTTACTATAAGTGCGCCGAAATTTGTCAACACTAATAAAGAAAACATTTAACCCGGAATCTTATGTTTTCGAAGTAAAATTGACATCTACAGATCTTCTTTTTTCACCACCAGAGATGCAATACTTTTTTCAAAACTGGATAATAAACCGTGACCATACCCCATCCATAAAAAAGTCCATACCTGAAATGGTATTTCTATTTTACTCTGATGGAAAACAAAAACAAAACCCACCTTCAGTCAGATCGGAGCTCCGATGAAAAAACAACGCTTGGATGTACATCTTTCTTATGTTATCAGTTCTTATCAGCAATTAAGTATTTTTTTTGTGCATATTTGAAAATTAACCCTAGAAAGGTAATCATATTTTGTATGATGTAAAAGATAATCATACGTCTCAGAGACGTATGGAACTTTGGTAGTGTATTTAATGAAACCCATGAACTTTTTAAAAAAATATTAACGTTTTATTTATTTATGTAGTTCGTATTAAGTAAAATAAATAAATGATTTAGTATAAATAAATATTAATTTAAACAATAAAAATAAAAAACTTAAGTCGAATTACAAATCAACAAAAAACAACTTATATTTTAAAGGAACCTTAAAATTGACATTAAGACATAATTGTTTGCCAAATTTTCATTTTTCGGTTTAAAATAAGTCTACTAATAAGCCTTAGTAATTTTAAATTATATACGATTAAATTTAATGTAAGTATGGCACAGGTCACACACGCCCCCAGAAGTCCGGCGTAGGTATAACTAGTTACCGCAGGTACTTACCATCGCGCCACGACCGTTACGGGCTAGCTCCGACCACCGACTGAGTTAGTTTAAGCAACCAAACCAATGAGGTTTATAGTTAAATGGATACAACATTTTTTCCGCTCGTCGTACGTCTCGCAGACGTAGATTATCTTTCTAGGGTTAAAGACTTTCGTAGAGAAAATTCAAGAGAGCTGCGCCGTAGATTGGCCAGGTGAATTGGTTGGTGCTATAACTTTCAAGTTTAGTATTCTTATAATGTAAGTGTCTAGTAGCCTTTCAAACGTTTTTAAAACGAATGAAGTTAAACTACTCGTAAGTCCTTTTGAGTTATATGTCTGGGTATGAACTTTAAATTTGTGCAAGGATTTTGGTACATTCCTTTATGTTCTTCAGATGTAAAGTGGTATAGCCTTCACATTTTTGTAGCATCATAGGGAAGATGCCGTCATTTTCCGTAGATTTGTGCGGCGAGGAGGAGTTGATTGCCCAACGTATCCTTTCTTCCGTTACTAAATCTGTTGGCGCTTTATGCTCCGCGTTGAGGAGCACAATGGATTGCTATTTTCACTGAGTGTACATATCGGAAAGTGAGTGTTAAGCAGGAGATCGGGCTTTCATTGCAGGAATCCGTCCAGAGACCGTTGACCCCAAAGCTGTCGGTTCCTGAGCAAGAACTTTTTTGAAGCTACCTGATTCAAGATCGTTCTCTAGCCGACTACAGAAGGCTCTCCACAAAAATCGTTTTTTACGTTGTGTATCTGCTTTGAATTTTCTTTGGTAGGATCTACTGACCTCCCATTCACTGTTGTATCTGGTACCTTTTTTAACATTGAACATTTTTCAAGGCCCTTCCTAATTTCGTACAATTCTTTTGTCCACCGGAGAGGAGTTTTTATTTTTTTGATTTTCCATGCTTTCTCGAGAGCTACTTCGAGAATTTAGATTAAGTCTTTTGTAGTTCTTTCAATAGTCTTATGCACCAGTGTAGCAGACATCTGGAGTGTTATTGTTTAAATCCCTACCTCCACAATAGTCTGGTGTTAGGAATTCAATGGTTTTGTGGTCGGAGAATATTTGTCCTTGAGATCCTTCCACTGACCAATTGCAAAAGTATTCGAGTTGCTGACTAGAGTAAATTCGATTATTTCCTGCCTATTTCTGCCCGAGATCGGGGAGGCTTTTTCTGCCTCTTCTCGACCAGCCTCGTTATATAAATCCCAAGGCTTTTATCTTATCTATTTTTTTTTTTGTTGGCCTCAGGTATTGTCCGGGTCTTTCCTTGACTTTGCCGAGATCATATCTTGCCGTATCCGTGAGTGTCAGGATTTGTTTTGCCCATATGCCTTGCGCCCACAAGCGGCGCTGGAGTCATGGGCTCCAGTTCTTGGCTGGACCTCTAAGACGGTGGCACAGCTGTCCATCATCGAGTCTTTTGAGACATCTTCACTGCAGTCCCCTGGTTGAAGACGTGGACGGACCTGGTCTGCAGTTTGCTAGTCGGCTTATTTTGAGAAAATGTCTTTGCAGCGAAACTAGATTACTGACCAGAAGTAGGGCTTTGATAGGAAATCGTTTGACCGGCTGAATGATCTTTGGCACTGCCTCAATCGATACAGGTGCTCTTTGAAAAATTGCTGTAGCAATCACACCTGGGATCTTATCACTAGTTCGCGCGCCTAAGACTTTAACGTCAGACACAAGAAGGTTCATTGGTTGTGCTTGAGAATCGACCACCGGTTTATCGCCAAGTCCTACTTCGTTCCCGATGCCTGTTGTAGTACTGCATAGTATCGCATACTTTCTGCGTAGTCATTATCTCGTTGCTCCCTCATCATCCTTTTCTCGTCGATCTTTTGCAGTTGTAGGGCGAGCGTGTTCGGAGGCTCAATTGCGTTGCTACGAGGGGGTAGTTAAGATGGATCGACGATTTCGTTTAGCGGATTCATGTTGGGACTTTTATGGAAATCAAAATTCTGATAAGAGTTGGTGCATGAGGAATTCGTAGATGAAGAAATGGTTTTGTTAGTAGCCAATTCTGTTGGAGGTCACTCATTCGGAGCTTTATTTTAACTACAAACTTTGAACAAACCCAAGGCAAATCTTTTATTGAATGGTAGCATTCATCGCAGTCATCACGTTGAACCATTGAGCTATTATGTGGGCGCGTACACGTTCCAGAATTGTACTTGGAGGTGAATGGTGACGATTTGAGGGGCCGTGATGTGTTGGTGGCGGAGAGGTATTCTCAAGCAATACAGAAATATTAGTAGAATTGGGCATGGTTTACCTTTTTCCTGGGAGGGGCGCAATCAGAGATGGCAGAAATGCGATTTTTTTTTGATTTACTACATTTGTTACGTCAGCTACATAAATGAGGTAGTTAATGTAGTTAAATGTAGTTAACGTAATTAAATGTACCAGACGTAGCGCTAGACGTCAAAATGTAGCTTGAAATGCCCATTTAACTACCAAATTGACAAATTGAATCGAAATAGATGTACGCTGGTGCACTTACAGAGACTACTTCGCAAATTGTTTGCACAACCTCAATCATATGAAGACTTTAGCCGCTACAGATACTGATGAAAAGATTACCACGGAAATTAAGTAGTTATTGTTTAATGACAATTTCAGCTAGTCAATAGAGGAAGAAATGTATATCTACGATCTAGTTTGCAAATTCATCAACAAATGTCAAGATGATGCAACTATTTTCTCTGAAGCTGAAGATTTGTGGCTACAGATGCAATTTTCAGGCAAATATGACCATTTTCTCAGCGGAAAGAAAGAAATGACGCTCTCCATCGATGCAATAGGGGCATATAGGTAGCTAGCATCCAAGATATCTTGGCAAAAATTTAACAACATCGCAGCGAAACGAGGTTACGCTACATTTCGTTGAAATATTCTCAGCTGGAGAACTAAATGATTATGGCAAATTCATCAAAGGTCTGGGCATTTTTGCTTCATTGAATAAAAAGCTTAGAAAAAGTGGTTATGGTAATAGTGGCGAAGGCAACGGTCGTGAAAGTGAAGTTTTGGTGACAAAGACTTATTGGAGTTTGGCATCCAGACAGCATATAGGCATATCAAAGTATGCTATACGTTTACTGAGTATTCCAGCATCATCTGCAGAAATAGAGGGGGTGTTCTCGCAGTGATCGTTCGTCCATATAAAAATCCGGAATAGGCTTAACGAAGAACATTCAAAGAAACTCATTGACATACATTATACTCCTAACATGAATGAGAAAAATAAAATAGATGATTATTAAATTTGCGTTTTTCTTTTATAAAGCTTTGATTTAGCATATTTACGCAACATGTTTCTTATGTCGTTCAGTGTTTTTCACTAGTTAATTTTTTTTTTTTTTGTAATTCTGATTTAAATTGAACGTTTTGGGTGTAGGTAGCACACGTAACAAATGTAGGTAGTAAATGAAACAAATCAGACGTGTAGTTTACCCGATTAAATACATGTAGTTAATCGGGTAGACTACCTGACGTAAACTACTCTGCCATCTCTGGGCGCAATTGGTGATGTGGCTTTGCGGGTATTCCTGAGTCGGAATGGTGAACAATTTTCTCGAAGCGATCGGCGATGTGAAAGTTAAGCAGTCGTTGATGGTGGCTCAGTGACTGAAACCTTAAATTTCCTGGGAGTCGGGTCAGAGTGTTTTACACGAGTAAGAGGGAAGTCCTTAGATTACCGACGATTAACGCCGACAGCAACGCCTGTTGAATCCTAGCGAAATTAAGCCTTGGCACCAGCGATATAGACGGTGACGCCAATGTCTGCCGAGAAGAGGCAGGTTTCAAAGCATGCTCATAAAAAAAGAAGGTCAAGAAAAATGAAAAAAGAACGTAAAAAATCATATTTTCCCTTATAAAGGGTGATTTTTTAAGAGCTTGAGAACTTTTTTAAAAAAAAAAACGCATAAAATTTGCAAAATCTCATCGATTCTTTATTTGAAACGTTAGATTGGTCCATGACATTTACTTTTTGAAGATAATTTCATTTAAATGTTGACCGCGGCTGCGTCTTAGGTGGTCCATTCGGAAAGTCCAATTTTGGGTAACTTTTTCGAGCATTTCGGCCGGAATAGCCCGAATTTCTTCGGAAATGTTGTCTTCCAAAGCTGGAATAGTTGCTGGCTTATTTGTGTAGACTTTACACTTGACGTAGCCCCACAAAAAATAGTCTAAAGGCGTCAAATCGCATGATCTTGGTGGCCAACTTACCGGTCCATTCCTTGAGATGAATTGTTCTCCGAAGTTTTCCCTCAAAATGGCCATAGAATCGCGAGCTGTGTGGCATGTAGCGCCATCTTGTTGAAACCACATGTCAACCAAGTTCAGTTCTTCCATTTTTGGCAACAAAAAGTTTGTTAGCATTGAACGATAGCGATCGCCATTCACCGTAACGTTGCGTCCAACAGCATCTTTGAAAAAATACGGTCCAATGATTCCACCAGCGTACAAACCACACCAAACAGTGCATTTTTTGGGATGCATGGGCAGTTCTTGAACGGCTTCTGGTTGCTCTTCACTCCAAATGCGGCAATTGTGCTTATTTACGTAGCCATTCAACCAGAAATGAGCCTCATCGCTGAACAAAATTTGTCGATAAAAAAGCGGATTTTCTGCCAACTTTTCTAGGGCCCATTCACTGAAAATTCGACGTTGTGGCAGATCGTTCGGCTTCAGTTCTTGCACGAGCTGTATTTTATACGGTTTTACACCAAGATCTTTGCGTAAAATCTTCCATGTGGTCGAATAACACAAACCCAATTGCTGCGAACGGCGACGAATCGACATTCCACGGTCTTCAGCAACACTCTCAGAAACAGACGCAATATTCTCTTCTGTACGCACTGTACGCATTCGTGTGGTTGGTTTAATGTCCAATAAAGTAAACTGAGTGCGAAACTTGGTCACAATCGCATTAATTGTTTGCTCACTTGGTCGATTATGTAGACCATAAATCGGACGTAAAGCGCGAAACACATTTCGAACCGAACACTGATTTTGGTAATAAAATTCTATGATTTGCAAGCGTTGCTCGTTAGTAAGTCTATTCATGATGAAATGTCAAAGCATACTGAGCATCTTTCTCTTTGACACCATGTCTGATATCCCACGTGATCTGTCAAATACTAATGCATGAAAATCCTAACCTTAAAAAAATCACCCTTTAGCTAGCATGCTGCAATATTTTATATCGACTGCAGAAGATCATTAAAATCCTTGCGCAGCACTCCTGCATTAATAACAACGTAGTCCAAAGACACACCATCGACCAAAACTTGAATTGATCGATTTTGAAGGTATTCGGTAAGAAGTAAGTTTGAAAACACTTTTCGCACTTCCCTGCCCATCAACCATCTCTTTTAAAACACTTCTTGGCAGATAATCTTAACTAAGCTTGAAAACATCACAGTTGACATTGCATTACGATTTTATTTACGCGTTAATTGGTAATATGATAAAGATACCACTCTTGCGTCGACGGATATTTATCACCTATAGTTAGCCATCAAATGATGTAAATATTTTCAAAACTATTACCGTTAAGGAACTGAAGAACATCATACTCTTCGTTTTGTGTTCCGTGAAAAGCTATCTCATCATTTACTGGAATACAAAATATATTTATGCAATTTCAAGTTCCTAATAGAAAAACTTACCTCCATGAAAATAGCCTGTTTGTGGTGGATACATTGGCGTTGATCCTGGCGCATAGTATGGTTGCTGCATGTTGTATTGATGTGGTGGTGACGGGTATGAATATGGGTTTGAATAATAGCCATAATTGTATGATGGTGCTAGATTTGGATTATTAGGCGCCGGTGTTGCATTCGTTTCCTTCCCATATTGAAGGAGAACTGGAAGTAGATATTAATAGTAATTATTTTATTACTTACTATGTAGATGATTCTAAAATTCTTACCTAAGAGAACTACAAAAACAGAAAACGTTTTCATTCTAAGGCTGCTTTGACTAACCTGACCCTGACAACCTATGTGACCCTATTTATACGATTTACTTTATAGAATTTATAGTTTAACGAGCGCAAATCGTGCATGTTTGGCTGGATGTTAATTGATTTTAGTACTGAATGCAATTAAAAGTAAAGTAAATAACTGAAACGTGTTGCCTGTACTTGCTCGTTTTGTTTATAAATTATGTACCAGTTGACGGATTGTCGAACTTTAAGTTAACTACAACAAATCTGGACGCAAGCTGTGCTGGTAAATCGGAAGAAAGAAACCATTCTGAAAATACCGATTCACATAGACAAAGTTAAGCAAAGAAATCTTGATGAACTTAGTAAGAAAGATAAAGGTTAGGTTAGGATTGTGTGTCTATCAGCAAAAACCGACAGACGTAGGCCAATATGCGGCCTTGAGATACAGCATAAATCTGGAAGTTTTCTCCCATATAGCTATAGCTCCCAAGTAAGCTATTACAAATCCCCAAATGGGGTCGCCCCCTTTTTAGGTATTTTTTTGCAATTTGTGGGTGCAGTGGCGCAGAGGTCAAGTGTCTTGTTTTGTGTGGAATGCCCAACTTAGCAGCATGGGTGCCGAAAGGCCAATGTCAAGTGCGGATTTCGACAATTCTGACAATATCCTGTCAAGTTCTGTTTGTTTGACCATGAATTATTTTTGTGCCTAGCTAACACGTCGGGTTTTTCAATCCTCTATATGAGGAATCCAGGAGCCGAAGTGATTTGGATATGTTCAGTTCCGCTGAGAAGATTCCCGCGCCGTATCCGTATACCGTTTTCGAACCTTTGGTAAAAATCACTACCTGGTGATTTATTGTGAACCATCCATTAAGTTCAGCGGCGGTCGTGGTTTTCCACGCACATTACCTCACTCATTTGAATCGTATCATATCAGTTAGTCCTGCAATAAAAAGTATGTTCGCATAGACGACTCGTATTTTGCAGAACTTCCAACTCCTAAAAGTATGTAGTTGTGTGAAACACAATGATGGTCCATGTGTCCTTGATCAAATAAGGCCTTCCTAGAAATTGAAATTAGATTCCAGAACAAAAGTTAAACTGGTTGATTAATATGTTAAACTAGGCTGTTCAGCGTTTGTAGGAAGAAGCCACAACCCGACCTATGTTGTCCAACGGATCTAACAATTGTAATATTGCAACATATCTGGTTCGTTTCGTAGCGGCCATCGAGTCAACGGAGTTATCTGGCAGAAGAAGGAATATATGTCGCTTGTCAGTTCCTTCATCATACCTACGGTTTCGACCACGTCTCGTTAGTTAAGACAGTTTCTTTTTTCGATGTTCCTCTTGATCGATTATAATGGAATGGTTTAGTGTCCGTTCTTGCCGATGCGTCGACCACCACTCTAAGTTTAGTAGTTGAGTTTTTAAACGCCGTGATGTGGGATAGATTGAATATTCATTAAATCATCACCTTTCCTGATGCTTGTCAGTTATGATCTCACATCCATCGTGTGCACCCGCACTTAATAATCGCTTCACTCCGCACCCAGCAACAGTATTTTTGTATTCGCAAAGGAAAAAAACCGTGCTGTCGCGGGCGCTCTGCGACAAAATTAAATAACAACATCGCCAAAAAAGTGTTTACTGTACTGTTTAGGCAATCCCGATTTCGGTTTAATTTACGACTTTTTTAAAACCTTCTATAATTTGGGAAAAGCCAAATGCAATATGAAAGAAGGATAAATTATGTTTATGGTGTAAAAATAATTGGGACTTAGTAAATAAATTAAATTTTTAAGATGCCTTTCCCAAGAACGTCATAAAATTAGTCCGTTTTTCCTCTGAATCTACCTGTTATTATATTTTAGTTCAAATTTTTCTTTCTTTTCTCATTCTTTTTTCTTTCAGTAATCTAAAGTAATTAAACTAAGAAATTGTTTGTTCTAAATTCATTAAGCCTATTTTTCTTCATAAATTGTTTTATTTCATCATATTTTTCTTACTTTTTTTTAATTGTAATAGTAAAGTTTTGTCGTTCTTATTATTCTTGCTTCGATCTAGATTATTCTTAACAATGACTAATTATAATTTGCGCACCATGGTTAAGGTGTTGAGTTGTCATCAAACTGGCCTTCGAGTGTGTCACATTAATGCACAAAGTGTAAAATCGACGAATTTCGTTATACATTCGAAGATTCTAAGGTTGACGTGGTTTGCGTATCTGAAACTTGACTTAATGTTTCGCAAAACGACCAGTTAAGCTCACTTGCGGGTTATAAGTTGTATGGTTCACATAGGGTGCGTTGCAGAGGTGGGGGCGTTGCTATGTATGTGAGGGAAGGGTTAAAATGCAGACCTAAGGTCTCGTCTGTAGAGAATAGTGAAATGGAGTATATTTTTGTTGAATTAACCAATGACAGCGCAAAGCTTCTTATAGGTACCATATACAGAAAAAAACAGAAACATTAGTATCTCTCCACTTATTTCTACCTCAGAACAAATTTCAGTTTCATATCCTAATATGATTCTATGTGGAGACTTCAATTGCAACCTTTTTGATGAATGGATGAATTTCTTTCTCTTAATCTTTACTCTGTAAACACTTGGACTGCCACCCATTTTTTCTAATTTTGACCCCACTTTGTTGAATATATTTCTTGTGACCGATCAAAGCAAAGTTATTCTTTACGATCAGCTGTCTGCGCCAGCTTTTTCAAAGCATGATTTAATTTTTTTAACTTTTAACTTTCAAGTAGAGATTCATAGTCATACCATCGAATACCGTGATTTCAAACAAATCAACTACGCTTCACTTGAAATGGATCTTAGAAGCATAAGCTGGAACAATGTCCTGGAAATCCCATCTCCCTGCGAGCAGATAGATTTTCTGAATAGTAGGGTGAATAGCTTATTTAAGAAGCATGTACCCTTAAAAACCAAAAGCTGCGCTCCTCACAACAAACCTTGGTTCACAAATGACATACGTTCTTTGATGAGAGAGCATTACTTAGCCTTCAGACGGTGGAAAATGTTTCGTCTTGACAGCTTTCACCAAAAATTTACCTCATTGCGCAACAAAACTGTCCAAAAAATTCGTAAGGCAAAAGCCTCTTTGTATTCTACTCGCATCAATACGTCTTAAGGAAGTAAGCAAATTTGAAAAAAAATTGAAGAATATCGGTGTTCGAAAAATACGAGTAGCTTGTGGTTTGCCTGAAGACATAGACATCAACGCTCTCAACAAATCTTTCGTTTCTAACCCAATTACTAACCACCAATCTTTAGACCCCCTACAATTTTATGAAGAGATTTTGTCAGCGCATGACCCAAACTCAAATTCATTTATGTTTTCTCCAATAACTGCGGAGGATGTGGTAGAAGCACTCCTTTCTATCAAGTCCAATGCTACAGGACTTGATAATATGCACCCTTCGTTTTTGAAGATAATATTACCAACGCTCTTGCCCTTTATTACCCATATATTCATTCCATCTTAATACAAAACTAGGTTTCGCCCCATGGTCGAAATTCGACCAATTTATTCTATAAGTTGAAAAAAAAAACAAAGTCGACTGTTATACATATGTATTAATCGGAAAATGAAATTTTTCGACATTGCATTCTCTGATTTAACATGATACAAATTTTTTCCGGCATCTTCAAGTAACTTTAAGCATTTTCAAGTAACTTCAAGCATGTCCAAAGAAATGCAAGTATGTTCAAGCATTATCAAGTAACCACACAGCAATGTTGTTGTTGTAATTTCATTCAATTCGCTTCATTTTACCTGCTGTAATTCATAATGTGTGTTTTATATGTGAACAATTTTTGTATTGTGCACTTCTATGTATTGCCCCCTACCCAAATATATATTGTGTTGGTATATCTATGTGACGTATAATAGCAAAAAAGGGGGGAAACACGTTATAGGCAACTCCGTATTAATATATAGATGAATTCCCAACACAATGGAAAAGGGCAAAAGTTGCACCCATTCCAAAAACTTCAAGAGGAGATGAATTTAGGCCAATTTCAATAATGCCATTCTTATCAAAGGTTTTTGAGAAAATTATACAAAAACAAATGAGTGAGTTTCTTAATCGTTTCAGTTTATTTACCCCTAAGCAATCAGACTTTCGAAAAAAAAACAGCTGCATTACAGCTTTGTTAAGTGTCTCGGAAGATATAAGTAAAGCTATAGACGAGGATCATGTTACATTTTTAATACTCCTCGATTTCTCTAAAGCGTTTGACATGGTAAATCACTTGGTACTTTGCGAAAAACTCTCCCATGATCTTAACTTCTCTTCCTCCGCAGTTAGGCTCTTATTTTCATACCTTACTGATCGAGTGCATGCAGTAGAGGTGAACAAAACTCTTTCCAACTTCCTACCTGTCGTTAGGGGCGTTCCGCAAGGTTCGATTCTTGGCCCGTTGTTGTTTACAATCAATGTTAACAAACTTCCTATAATCGTAAGACAATGTTCAATACGCCTGTATGCGGATGACACCCAGCTCTTGAACACGCTGCAGCTAGCATAAATGAGGATTTACGCTTGATTTAGCGTTTGTACAACTGCTTACTTCTGAACCCAAAGAAATCAAAGTGTCTCGTAATTTAAAAGAGCAAAATATATTTGTCTTAAATTCCAGCAATCCTTTTAAATAACTGTCCTATTGCTTACGTAGAGTCAGCTAAAAATTTAGGTGTAGTTTTTAACCGTAGTTTTACCTGGACACATCATATGAACAACAAAATAGGAAAATCGTATGGTGTCCTACGCATGCTATGGTCAACGCAGCACTTTATCCCTTTAACAACTAGAATTCTGCTAGTGAAAACGCAGATTTTACCTCTGCTTACTTAGGGTTGTGAATTTTTTTGTAAGTTAGACTTAAAAATAGTAAAAGGAAATTAACGGTTGCATTTAATAGCGCAATAAGATATATTCACGGGCTGCGACGTTACGATAGAGTTTCGCAGCATACATCACAACTTCTTGGGATGTCGTTTGACAATTTTATAAAATTTCGCACAATTACCTTGTTCTCTGACATACTTCTAACCCGCCAACCTATTGGATCTTTACAACGAATTAAACTTTTTCAACTCTAATAGATGTTGTGATCTCGTTATTCCGCGATTTCTGTGTTTGACATCCGAACGTCAGTTTTTCATCAACTCTGTAAGAATTTGGAATTCATTGCCGCGAGAAATAAAAGGTATAAATAATACGAAACAAATAGGAAAAGAACTTTACTTTATTAATGCATAGATTAAGTTATATTTGCATAATTGTTACAAAAATATAAATGTGTAAACTTGAAATTAAATCAATTAGCTATGTAGCTCTTCTATATTTTACAAGCTACACTGCAAATAAGATATTGTATCTTACAGTGTAAGCTAATCATGAAATAAATAAATACTAAAAATACTAACTTTATAGAAACAAAACTATGGGTACCTAAAAGAAATTCATTAACCAAGGAGGAAAAAGGCCAAAATCAAGCTTACAATGAACGAGGCAAATCTATTCGTTTCATAGCTGGTAAGATTGGAAGAGGACCAACTGTTGTTCATAGCTAGCTAAAGGACACTGAGAAGTAGGAAAACACTGGAAACGGAGAGTAAGCAAAGTAGCAACAAGTCAATATCGACGGCCTTTACTGACAGCTGCTTCAAATTCAAAATTTTCCGTAAGTAAAATCAAGGCAAAGACAGGAGTTGAAGCTAGTAGATCAACTGTTCATCCCGTGGTACAGTAGGCCAACCTACTTACTTAGTTAGCGGGGTCCCGACTCCCGACCCGTGAAGAGTCTCTGCATGAGACACTGTAATCTTCCATCCTCTGCGATCCCGGGCAAGCATCCAGTTGCCCAGAACAAGGGCCTTGGCATCCGCGATGGTTTAGTCTTTAAAAAGGAGGTTCGGTCTTCCATGTCTTCTCGAACCTGGGGGCTGGGATTCGAAGATCCTCTTGGCTGGACCATTATTATCCATTTGCTCAATGTGGACGAGCCAATGTAGTCAACGTGATTTAGCTTTTTGGACTACATCCACATCTTGGTCCAGCTCATAGAGTTCGCGGTTGTATCTTCTCCTGCATTCGCCCTTTCGCACATGTGACCAAATATCCGACGGAATATTTTTTTTCTCAAAATAACCCAATATTAGCTCCCTCTTCCTACTTATCGTCCATCAGCACTCGGCAATATCTCAAGTAGCACAAACGTCCAAAATACACCAAAATATTTGGTGTATTTTTTGCACTTTCGTGATATACATTTTAAATATAAAAAATTCCGCTTTTGAGTGCAGTTATTGTACAATTAATTTCAATTCGGTGTATATAATACCGCGTTGTCGTTTATAATTTACAACGGATGTTCAAAAATTATACCGATTTTCGGTACATAAATTGTGCTAGTGGTATACAAATTATTCTGGTTCCTAGAACATAATATACCCCGGAAGTGTAAATAATAAACTAATAATTGGTTTAAATCATGCACCTCGATGGTAAATAATTTACACCACATTTTGGTGTAAAATTATTCCCATGAGTGTGAAAAATACTCGATGATTCGATGAATAAAATATACTATTGGCGTACCAACATCAGAAACATAGAATTTATTTTGAAATAAAATTTACACTGAAGTTTATTTTTTTTAAATTGGAAAGGATTAAATTTTACACCGAAGTTTACTTTCTGATCGGAAATGTATCTGAATGATTTGTAATTGTTTCTATGATTCTAATTATCCACCTGCATTATATGGACGCAAGAAAATCATGAATTAGTATGAATGCGAGTGCCTAATTTAAAAACGAAGCATATTCTTCCGAATGATTTTTGGTCCTACCCCGTCTAAAAATTGAGCGCCTCGTAAATATCCATTAATTAATAATTTCTAAAACGATTCGTGAAAATTATTTATTCGAAACCTAAAATTGTTTGGTTGCTTTTTTAATTTTTTTTAGAGACGTTATGTTAATAACGAAGATTCCAAATGCTGTATATAATTAAGTCGCTATAAAATTAAAATACTTAATCAATGTTTTCATTTAATATTTATATTTTTTAATATGTCTTGAAAAATATGGCCGTCGTCCAAAATACAGGGTGTCTCAAAGTAACCGCCGCAACTTATGAAGTAATTTACTCGGTCTTACGTCCTTTTTGACTTAACAAATTTTTTATGATTTTTAGAATTATTTCTTTTAAACAAACCCATTTTTCCAATTTTTAGGTTGTAGCTTATCTAGCTACAAACATGGAATTCATTTTAATTTAGCAATATATGTATAATACTTTTGATAGTTAATTGTGGGAAAATCTTTAATCGCATAGAAATATTTACATTGAAAGGGCAACAGGTTACATTGAGTACCTATAAACTGAATATGGTAAGTGATACGACAAAGCAGTTCGCAAAAAACGCATATCTTAAGTCGATGCTCTTTGCCGATTCCCCGTTAAGGACGTGCTCTTGGAAAATACCTAACTGTTGAGAAAAAATCATACAAATATTTGCAGGTTAATGCTCTATTTAAAAATGTCGTCCATTTCTGAGACCGATATTTTAACTGGCATTAACTTGGCAAAACTGAAGCCTACTAATCTTGATTTGTTTTTCTTTTTATTAAAACAAGAACAGGTAAGATTTTCTTTCCGCCATACAGCTTTTTTCTATGCGATTAACGATTTTCATACAATTAAGTATCGAACGTATTATTTTGCTAAATTAAAATGACTTCTGTCTGCGGCGGTCACTGTGGGACACCCTGTATACGTATACTCTAACTCCTGAATTTGGAAAAAAATGCACCCGTTTTAAAGAACAAGAAGAAAAATACCATTGCACAAAATATATCCAAAATTCCGCTTTCGGTACATTTATTATGCCGGAAAATGTGCAAAATATTCCACCAATTTCAAAGAACAAGAAAAAATACACTATTGTACAAAATATAACCAATATTCTGCTTTCGGTAAATTTATTATGCGGAAAACTGTGCTAAATATACCCCAAGCAATAAAAAAATGCACTATTGTGAAAAATATATCCAGTAATTAGTTGCAGTATGTTTATAATTTGCTGTAAATAGTGTAAGAAATGTTCAAAACCGAAACAAAATTATAATTAACATTGGAATTCAAGAAAATAAATATATTTAGGTACTAATATTAAATGAATAAAGTGTATTAAGTACACCAAACTTAGCGCGTGGTGTATAAAATGGCGCATATTCAACCAATGAGTGTATTAGGTACACCAAACTGAGCGCGTGGTGTATGGAATGGCGCATATTCAACCAATGACCTTGAACAATATTTTTGAGCCGTTTGCTAAATCGATTCCATTTGAAATTAGAGCATTAATTTCATTAACATGTTGTCTCAAAAACTCCTCGCTAGATGGTGGTTTCGCTTCATCGAAATAAATTTTCATTAGCCATTGGTCTAATTTCAGACATATTGGCTATGTTTATTAAAATTGACCAAAATTGGAATTTGCTACTTCGGAACAGAGGTAATCCGTCAACATTGAAATTAAGAAGATTTGATTTAATTGACGAAATGCAATGCTTAAACAGTTTTTGATGCCATATAGTACCAAAATGAACCGGATCCCATTGTTTGTATATCAACACTCCGTGGTGTATGGAGCAACGTACTTGTGCATCTTTCGGCAGTTCAGCTTTTCTTTCACTTCACAATAAAAGAAGTAGCTCAGACAAAGCACAATACGTTATTTTATAATTAACAGCCCAATCAGCCAATTTAGACATAAAATCAATGTGTTTGTCCAAATCATCAATGACGCAATCTTCCGAAGACGGTTCCACTTCCCGATTTATATTTTCCACAACTTCATCATTATCATCCAAATCGTTGTTCGAAATTGAGTCTAATAATATTTCATTTGGCTCTACTTTAATATTAGGTTTATTTAAAATAATATTTTCTCGCGATATTGAACAATTTGTAGAGTTTTTGTCCCGAATATAAAAGTTGATGTTCGTCGTTTCAAACAAATTTTGACGATTTTGCTGAATGCTTTGTTTCACACTATTCTTAAATTTTTTTAAAAAGTCTTTTTCCTCCGATACCACTTCAAATAATTTTTAAACTTCGAGTTACCCATTTTTTTTATTTGCTAAAGAAAAAAACGCGCGGTGGTTGTAAGCAAATGGCAGCTGAACTGAATAAAACATTTTGTTGACGTATGATTTGACATTGGTATAGTTTAGTATATTTAATCTCCACAGCATTTAAATCTTACACCGAAAAATGGTTGCTCATTTAAAATAGTGTATTTTATCTACAAAATTTGGTGTACAAAATATCTCATGTTGGTTGATTTCAAAATTGGATTTTTTATGCGCAATTAATGGTATATTAAAAAAACAGCTGCTAATCGGTTTATTTCTTGCACCGAATTGGAACAGAAATGTTGAAATTTTGCACAGAGAAGGCAATAGTGTAATTTTTATACCGGTATATTTTATCAAATACACAAAAATATTAAAATTTTCTTCAGTTTTCTCAATTGTACACCAAAATTCAAGAAAATATAGCAAATTATACACCAGTGTGCTACTTGAGATAAAGCAGGACTGGCAGGATTAAGGTTCGATAGAGCATACATTTTGTTCTTTGAGTGAGGAGTTTTGAACCCATTTGTAGCAGCGGTTTCCTAAGGTACATCTCCGTCGGATCTAGACTAATGTGTCATCTGTGGAGTATATGCTTACACCAACAGTTCTGTTCTGGCAAACTCCGGGGTCACACGTGTTGCTCTAAAAGAATTTGGTGTTATTTCAGTGAAAGTTCAGTCTATCCTAAAACAAAAACAAACATTTTTTTTCTTCTCTTGCTTACTCCTTTGGGTAAGTAATTTATAATAAAAAAAAAAACAGTTACATACGTGCACTAACCTACCATGGACGGGGGGACAGTCTCCCCTCGCCAAAACTGGTTTAGAGGCCTACCGCCTGAAGTAAATCTAAACCAACAAAATATTGTCCATCAGAGGCGCAAGTCCAAACGCACCAAACTAAATGACGAGGAATTCCCAGATTTGCCCGAAGTTAACAATGAAAGTATAATAATATCATAGTGGTAACGGGAAACAAGAACTACTATCGGTTTCATAATCGCTTCAAGAATCATCACCTGGATTAATGATAATTGAATCCGTTATCGTTTCCCACATCAGATCGTGAGAAAAGTATTCCTCCTCCGTCCTTATAGCTTTTGCATTAATTTTTCGCCAATCTTTAACCTTTATTTTTAAAAATTCTTCTTCTGCTAATTTTTGAACATCCAATAATTTGAATGTTGTATTTCGTTTGCCCACTCTTGCCTTGACAGTTGCCCAAATATTTTCAATCGGATTGAGGTCTGGATGATAGGGTGGTAAACGCAGTACCTCATGTCCCGTACCGTGAATAATAATAATATCGTCAATATGCTTTGGCTTCTGTATAGCTCGATGTTGCTTTAAACCTCATAAAGTTCAGGATAGTGCATCTCCAAAGTGTGCTATATTTTTATCGGTCAGCCATTGTGTCATCTCCGATTTTCGGCTAGAAGAAGCGTCCATTACAATTATTGAAGGCTCCTCCAGGTTATTCAAAACTTGGTCCTGCAGCCATTTGCAACAAGTCTCAAAATTTATGTCGTGGTGGTCTCCCGTTTTCGTACCAGATTTGAATAAAAGTAAAGCGCTTTGCACGAAGCCTTTTTCACTACCTGCATGCTCCATTATCAGCCTCTGTCCCTTTGAAATTGGCGCCTTCAATAAACTGCTGCTGCCATCAGTCCATGCCCTTGGTCTTGTATGTGAGCTGTGAATATAACCTTCGTTCAGATAAATGATGTCATATCCTTTTGATCTGTACTCCCGGATTTTCCTCAGATACTTCACTCGCAAAAGTTTGATTTCGTGTCTTTCACAAAGAAGTTTGCGGTTGTTTTGAGTTTTTTTTATAGCAAAATCAATTTCTTGTTAAAATCCTGTTGAGGGATGTAATGCTTAAGTTCAGCTGCAGATCTTCCTGGACTCGTTCTCTCAACATTCTTAGGGATACCATCAAATTCTCCTCCTGGTGAAAGTTGTGTATGATTCGCCGAATAGCGGTAACGTTAAATTCATCTAATCCAGTTTTGCATTTTGTATGTGGTACTTTTTTATTTGGTGATTCGATAACTCCTGTCTCCTCGTATTCCTTAACAATCCTTCTTATCGATCGGTGCGAAATTCCAGATAGTTCATTGGTCTGCGAATTTGCGTAACTCACAGGATTATCCAAACATAAACTCTTTCCTTCTTCCAATTTTTGATAATATATTTGAATAACGATCTTACGCGCCTGGTTTCCTATTGGTTTTCCTTTTCTTAATGGATCCATGAAAATGTCTTATATTTCTTTTCAATTTCGTTCTATGACTGCTGTTGTTTTCTTAAAACTGAATTCCAAACCAAAACAAAAATCATTTAAATACGTAGGATGCATCATAAAATAATTTCTCTCTGATGCTAAAATTTCATTCTCAAAAACTCCTAGGTAAAAAAATTATTAAAAAAACCTGTAAACACTCATCCATTAATGTTTTTCCAAAAACCGACAGGTAAAAAAGTATATAGAAAACACGTCGCCCAAGGTACCTGATGCTAATCCACAAACTATTAAACCATAAAAACATAGAATCAAACTCAAGTCCTAAGTCACAGGTTGCTTTATATGCTTAACCCCATTGCATTGTGCAAAAGATTAATTTTTTTACTATAAGTGCGCCGAAATTTGTCAACACTAATAAAGAAAACATTTAACCCGGAATCTTATGTTTTCGAAGTAAAATTGACATCTACAGATCTTCTTTTTTCACCACCAGAGATGCAATACTTTTTTCAAAACTGGATAATAAACCGTGACCATACCCCATCCATAAAAAAGTCCATACCTGAAATGGTATTTCTATTTTACTCTGATGGAAAACAAAAACAAAACCCACCTTCAGTCAGATCGGAGCTCCGATGAAAAAACAACGCTTGGATGTACATCTTTCTTATGTTATCAGTTCTTATCAGCAATTAAGTATTTTTTTTGTGCATATTTGAAAATTAACCCTAGAAAGGTAATCATATTTTGTATGATGTAAAAGATAATCATACGTCTCAGAGACGTATGGAACTTTGGTAGTGTATTTAATGAAACCCATGAACTTTTTAAAAAAATATTAACGTTTTATTTATTTATGTAGTTCGTATTAAGTAAAATAAATAAATGATTTAGTATAAATAAATATTAATTTAAACAATAAAAATAAAAAACTTAAGTCGAATTACAAATCAACAAAAAACAACTTATATTTTAAAGGAACCTTAAAATTGACATTAAGACATAATTGTTTGCCAAATTTTCATTTTTCGGTTTAAAATAAGTCTACTAATAAGCCTTAGTAATTTTAAATTATATACGATTAAATTTAATGTAAGTATGGCACAGGTCACACACGCCCCCAGAAGTCCGGCGTAGGTATAACTAGTTACCGCAGGTACTTACCATCGCGCCACGACCGTTACGGGCTAGCTCCGACCACCGACTGAGTTAGTTTAAGCAACCAAACCAATGAGGTTTATAGTTAAATGGATACAACATTTTTTCCGCTCGTCGTACGTCTCGCAGACGTAGATTATCTTTCTAGGGTTAAAGACTTTCGTAGAGAAAATTCAAGAGAGCTGCGCCGTAGATTGGCCAGGTGAATTGGTTGGTGCTATAACTTTCAAGTTTAGTATTCTTATAATGTAAGTGTCTAGTAGCCTTTCAAACGTTTTTAAAACGAATGAAGTTAAACTACTCGTAAGTCCTTTTGAGTTATATGTCTGGGTATGAACTTTAAATTTGTGCAAGGATTTTGGTACATTCCTTTATGTTCTTCAGATGTAAAGTGGTATAGCCTTCACATTTTTGTAGCATCATAGGGAAGATGCCGTCATTTTCCGTAGATTTGTGCGGCGAGGAGGAGTTGATTGCCCAACGTATCCTTTCTTCCGTTACTAAATCTGTTGGCGCTTTATGCTCCGCGTTGAGGAGCACAATGGATTGCTATTTTCACTGAGTGTACATATCGGAAAGTGAGTGTTAAGCAGGAGATCGGGCTTTCATTGCAGGAATCCGTCCAGAGACCGTTGACCCCAAAGCTGTCGGTTCCTGAGCAAGAACTTTTTTGAAGCTACCTGATTCAAGATCGTTCTCTAGCCGACTACAGAAGGCTCTCCACAAAAATCGTTTTTTACGTTGTGTATCTGCTTTGAATTTTCTTTGGTAGGATCTACTGACCTCCCATTCACTGTTGTATCTGGTACCTTTTTTAACATTGAACATTTTTCAAGGCCCTTCCTAATTTCGTACAATTCTTTTGTCCACCGGAGAGGAGTTTTTATTTTTTTGATTTTCCATGCTTTCTCGAGAGCTACTTCGAGAATTTAGATTAAGTCTTTTGTAGTTCTTTCAATAGTCTTATGCACCAGTGTAGCAGACATCTGGAGTGTTATTGTTTAAATCCCTACCTCCACAATAGTCTGGTGTTAGGAATTCAATGGTTTTGTGGTCGGAGAATATTTGTCCTTGAGATCCTTCCACTGACCAATTGCAAAAGTATTCGAGTTGCTGACTAGAGTAAATTCGATTATTTCCTGCCTATTTCTGCCCGAGATCGGGGAGGCTTTTTCTGCCTCTTCTCGACCAGCCTCGTTATATAAATCCCAAGGCTTTTATCTTATCTATTTTTTTTTTTGTTGGCCTCAGGTATTGTCCGGGTCTTTCCTTGACTTTGCCGAGATCATATCTTGCCGTATCCGTGAGTGTCAGGATTTGTTTTGCCCATATGCCTTGCGCCCACAAGCGGCGCTGGAGTCATGGGCTCCAGTTCTTGGCTGGACCTCTAAGATGGTGGCACAGCTGTCCATCATCGAGTCTTTTGAGACATCTTCACTGCAGTCCCCTGGTTGAAGAAGTGGACGGACCTGGTCTGCAGTTTGCTAGTCGGCTTGTTTTGAGAAAATGTCTTTGCAGCGAAACTAGATTACTGACCAGAAGTAGGGCTTTGATAGGAAATCGTCTGACCGGCTGAATGATCTTTGGCACTGTGAATCGACCACCGGTTTATCGCCAAGTCCTACTTCGTTCTCGAAGCCTGTTGTAGTACTGCATAGTATCGCATACTTTCTGCGTAGTCATTATGTCGTTGCTCCCTCATCATCCTTTCGTCGTCGATCTTTTGCAGTTGTAGGGCGAGCGTGTTCGGAGGCTCAATTGCGTTGCTACGAGGGGGTAGTTAAGATGGATCGACGATTTCGTTTAGCGGATTCATGTTGGGACTTTTATGGAAATCAAAATTCTGATAAGAGTTGGTGCATGAGGAATTCGTAGATGAAGAAATGGTTTTGTTAGTAGCCAATTCTGTTGGAGGTCACTCATTCGGAGCTTTATTTTAACTACAAACTTTGAACAAACCCAAGGCAAATCTTTTATTGAATGGTGGCATTCATCGCAGTCATCACGTTGAACCAGTGAGCTATTATGTGGGCGCGTACACGTTCCAGAATTGTACTTGGAGGTGAATGGTGACGATTTGAGGGACATGGTTTACCTTTTTCCTGGGAGGGGCGCAATTTGTGATGTGGCTGTGCGGGTATTCCTGAGTCGGAATGGTAAACAATTTTCTCGAAGTGATCGGCGATGTGAAAGTTAAGCAGGTGTTGATGGCGGCTCAGTGACTGAAACCTTAAATTTCCTGGGAGTCGGGTCAGAGTGTTTTACACGAGTAAGAGGGAAAACCTTAGATTACCGACGATTAACGCCGACAGCAACGCCTGTTGAATCCTAGCGAAGTTAAGCCTTGGCACCAGCGACATAGACGTGACGCCGATGTCTGCAGAGAAGAGGCAGGCTTAAAAGCATGCTCATAAAAAAAAGAAGGTCAAGAAAAATGAAAAAAGAACGTAAAAAAATCATATTTTCCCTTATAGCATGCTGCAATATTTTATATCGACTGCAGAAGATCATTTAAATCCTTCCGCGGCACTCCTGCATTAATAGCAACGTAGTCCAAAGACTCACCATCGACCAAAACTTGAATTGATCGATTTTGAAGGCATCAAACCACAGACATTATTCGGTATTCGGTAAGAAGTAAGTTTGAAAACACTTTTCGCACTTTACAGCCCATCAACCATCTCTTTTAAAACACTTCTTGGCAGATAATTTTAACTAAGCTTGAAAACATCACAGTTGACATTGCATTACGATTTTATTTACACGTTAATTGGCAATGTGATAAAGATACCACTCTTGCGTCGACGGATATTTACCTCCTATAGTTAGGCATCAAAGGATGGAAATATTTTCAAAACTGTTATCGTTAAGTAAAGTCAGAACTTCATACTTTTCGTTTTGTGTTCCGTGAAAAGCTGTCTCATCATTTACTGGAATACAAAATATATTTATGCAATTTCAAGTTCCTAATAGAAAAACTTACCTCCATGAAAATAGCCTGTTTGCGGTGGATACATTGGCGTTGATCCTGGCGCATAGTATGGTTGCTGCACGTTGTATTGATGTGGTGGTGACGGGTATGAATATGGGTTTGAATAATAGCCATAATTGTTTGATGGCGCTGGATTTGGATTATTAGGCGCCGGTGTTGCATTCGTTTCCTTCCCATGTTGAAGGAGAACTGGAAGTAGATATTAATAGTTATTATTTTTTTACTTATTGGATGATTCTAAAATTCTTACCTAAGAGAACTACAAAAACAGAAAACGATTTCATTGTAAGGCTGCTTTGACTAAGATCTTCTGACAACCTATGTGACCCTATTTATATGTTTCACTTTATAGAATTTGTAGTTTAACGAGCGCAAATCGTGCATGTTTGGCTCGATGTTAATTGATTTTAGTACTGAATGCAATTAAAAGTAAATTAAATAACTTAAACGTGTTGCCTGTGCTTGCTCGTTTTGTTTATAAATTATGTACCAGTTGACGGATTGTCGAACTTTAATGTAACTACAACAAATCTGGACGCAAGCTGTGCTGGTAAATCGGAGGAAAGAAACCATTCTGAAAGTACCGATTCACATAGACAAGGTTAAGCAAAGAAATCTTGATGAACTTAGTAAGAAAGATAAAGGTTAGGTTAGGATTGTGTGTCTATCAGCAAAAACCGACAGACGTAGGCCAATATGCGGCCTTGAGACACAGCATAAATCTGGAAGTTTTCTCCCATATAGATACATCCGTCGTTTTTCTTTGTTCAAAAGTGTCAATTACAAATTGTCAGATACGTTGGATCAATATCTGCTCCGAGTTGTAAGCTGGAAGGAACGTACAATATTATTCGTGTCGAAGAGGTTGTTTCAGGAACTACTTGGAATATTCAGTTGGCTGAAGCGTATATAATACAAATTAACATTTTATTCACCACGACAGTATCGTGGTGTATATTACCCCAAGTAAGCTATTACAAATCCCCAAATGGGGTCGCCCCCTTTTTAGGTATTTTTTTGCAATTTGTGGGTGCAGTGGCGCAGAGGTCACGTGTCTTGTTTTGTGTGGAATGCCCAACTTAGCAGCATGGGTGCCGAAAATATAATGGTTCGTTTCGTAGTGGCCATCGAGTCACCGGAGTTATCTGTCAGAAAAAGGATCAATATTACCAAAAAAAGTGTTTAATCCCGGCATTCCACTCCTTTTCATTTGTCGTTGACTTATGAAAGCAATTTTTTCAAAACGGATCAAATTTGACGCACTTCTGATGTCTTTTGTTTATTTCTGGTATGTTTTATACATAACTCTGTCGCACTTGATTACGAACAGGTAGTTGTTTAGTTAAAATGGGCTCAAAACTCCTCTCGGTTGGTTCCGATATTCATTGTACATAGTTTCGGCGAGATGCATGTGTAATTCAACGAGGGCTCAGAATCCTAATTATAGTTAGAATATGTTAGGTATTTTAAGTAAGAAGAATAGGTAGTTTTTAATTTGTTTTATATAAAAATATAAAATCTCAATAATGATACCGAGTTTTGTTAAATTTCCTCGAGGAATATATTATGTAAGATTAGTTTCGTAAAATAGTTTTTAGGCCGAAAGGCAATAATTATAAGGTTTTAGTTACATAAGTTTAGAGCGTCCGCATAAGGACCAGTACATAAGACTAAGTGTCCTGTTAATTTTAAGATAGATTTAATTATTTTTGTCTAGTATGTAAGTAGATATTTAACAATGAATAAAAAATGAATTTCAAAGTAAATAAAAATGCATGTGTAATGAGAGTTTACTTTTACCCCTTGATTTGGATGTAGGTACTTCCGCATAAATTTGTTTTTGTCTAATGCATGCTGATCACTGGTGTGTTTGTAGTGTGCAGCGAGATGTGTCTGCTCTTGTAAAGCATATATATCTGGGACAGGTTACTCTGGTAGGTCGTAAGTGCAGGGTGGGTGTTACTTCCCACCTGGGTATAAACCAAAAAAGAAAATAAAGTAAATCAATAGAACACATTAACAAATAAATCACTAAATTCAGAATCCGTTTTCTCTGAAATTTCTAAATATTTACGTAAATAATAAATTTACACTGCATCGTTAAGTTCTAAAATTTATATTTCTTTTTGATTTTTAACGCATGGAAGTAGTTTTTTTTTTCATTGTTAATTGAATATTAAAATTCAAAACAAGTCTATAATATAAGTTAATAAAATAAAGCTAAAGCTGGGCTCTAATAAGGTCAATTGTTGAAAATTTTTGTACCTACTTTTTTTTAATTTATATGAGGTTTTGGATTAGGTTAGGTTAGGTTAATGAAAATGTGGCCGCTCTATATTATTTTGTTACCGATTGCGTATTTAAAATTACGGTGTGAAGTCTTTGCTGAAATGTCTGTCTGGTTTAATTTAAGGGATGATCCCATTCTAGCGAATTGATCAGCTCTTTCGTTTTCTGAACACCACTGTCTCCGTGGACTCAGAGTCTTAAGTAGTCCTGCAAGAGTCCATAACTCTTCGAAACAGAGACTCACAAACCTCGGTTTCACTTCAATGCCAGAAATCGCTTTTATTGCCCTTGGCTGTCGATGAAAAAGGTTATCTCAACTTGTGGTATTGCCTTCATTGCAACCTGTTTTGCAGCTGTCGTCCCTCCGAGGACCTCAGCTTGGCAAACGTTGTTGTAGTCATGAAGTCTAATTGAACCGAAGGGTAGACAACGAAAAGTAAAACGGAGAAAGCGACGCTGGATGCTCTCTATTTTGGACACATGAACCTGGTGAACAACACTTTTGACTAGCGTACTCGAGAAGGGGGCGAATGAGAGTGATGTAGAAAGATTTGGTAACGTATGAGTTGAAGAATTTTTTTGGACCACCGTTTAACGAAGCCAAGTGATGAGTTGATTTTAAGGATTATTTGATCATTATGCGAACGGAAGCTAAGCTCTCGGTTGCACATGATACGAATGTCGCGAAGGTATACAACAGTGGAAATTTGTTGACCCTTCAGATGTCAGGAGACTTATTGCCTTTACGCGATAGGGCGATGGAATGGCATTTGCTGATATTGAGCTCTAAAAAGTTTTTTACGGCACCAGGTATAAAAGTATATAGTTCAAGAAGGGGGAATCTTCCGGTGAAGCGATGGGTTTATAAAATTTGGTAGCGTCGGTGTAGAGGGAAAGGACGGAGTGTTTTATGACCCTATCAAGATCGTTAATAGTTAGGATAAAGAGAAGTGAACCTAGATGGCCCAAGAAAGGGGCCGATAGGACGGGCCTAAAGCGAACACTGTAATACTGGCTTTCAAGGACAGAAGATACCCATTTTAGCAATAAGGGCTCAAAACCGAGGGTAGACAATTTAAAAAGAATTAATTCGTGAGAGATCTTATCAAAAGGTTTGCTGAAATCAGTTGCAACAACGTCAACTTCTTTGCCACTTTCTTAGGCCTGTTGAGAGAGAGAAAGGGGCTAATGTGGGTTCCGGTACGAAGGAGTTATCGCCAAAAGATTGTAAAAAAAAGGTGGCGAAACAATAAGCTTTGGTTTGTCGATTTATTGAAGATATGTTATCGTAAGAGAAGGAACTCGGCGGATTGTTTTTTATGGTTAACGAATCGGAAAAAAGATTTAGGGTCGCTTACGCGTTATCGAGTTATCGCTGGTAGAGGGAGTTATAAAGCTGGGTGAATTGAAAGTATAAGCCGAGGTTGAAAAGTCTGAAAAGGAGTTGGTGCGCAGGAAATGAGTTCACAACTTATCTCTCTTGTTACGTAAAGAGCTTAGTGTACGATTATACCAGGGTTTGGGAAGGATTTAGAAGATGCTTTTTGGCAAGAAATTGGAACATAGCGTGAGTTTTTATTCTCTGTAAAAAATTAAGAGATCATCACTTAAAGATAGATTGAAAAATTCAAAATTTCCCAAATAGGCATTCATTTTGTGGAAGTTAGCTTTGTGAAAGTCATAGGAAGGTGGACCGGCGCGGGAGTAGACTCGAGTGAAGAGTCGTGGAAGAATGAAAGAAGAAGTGGGGGTTAAAGTTGTCAATGGTTGTTAATGGCATCAGCGGTAAATAAGTGTTAGGTTAGGTTTGGTTTAGGTGGCTGTCGGCAGAAGCCGACACACTTAGACCAATTAAGGTCCATTTTGATACCACGTATGTATTTTCTACATTAACTCTGTAGACGGGGCTGGCCAACGAGACGCGGCTGTTCTCAAAGGGTCCCCCATCTACGTACTAACCGTGCCCAACGTCGTTTAATTGCGGTGATCTGACGAGAACCGATTAACTCGACGTGGTATGGTCGTTGGTTTGGATAATAGTGGTAGCTAAGGTCTAATCGCCTACCCATAAACTTTTGGCTAAGACTTAACTCCTGTAAGGCGATCTAAGAAAAGGCATTTTTTGTTGTGGTTAGACGCGATAATAAAGATTCGTTATCTGATCGAATCCAATGCAGTTAAGGCAAATTGAAATCGCCAATAAAGAGGATGCCATCACGGGCGTTATTTTGTCAATCGCATCAACCAGCTTGCTGTTCGAGGGGGAGGGTTATTTTTACTGAAACATCGAGTTTAGATGAAGAAGAAATAGCAATCGGAGAAGAGTGAAGGCTATGGTGTACAGCGAGTAGAACACCTCTGCAAAAAGAGTCATCCTTACGGTGGGTAAAACATTAAAGGTAGGGGGAATAACTTCTGGTTCTATTAATCTGGAATCAGACTGGTTTCAATCAGAGCATATTTATCGAAAGGGAGAGCATTTGATTGCCGCAAAACAGATCAGGTTTCAGAGCGCAGGCCTCTCACGTTCTGGTGATAAAAGGTTAAAGGACTGTTTATAGGAGATGATGATTGCGGCCCTGGTAATGGCAAGTTATTGACAAGAAATGTTTTATTGTCAGCTCGGCTCCTGTGAATGTGTAAGATACGCTTGGAGTTGATATGGGAGGCTCATGCATGGAAAAGGCTCTGTAATTGTTCGCAAATAGTGGACAAGAATTTCCATGTCGCTAGCAGTGTTAAATCATCAGCATATGCTGCTTCTTTGATTTCCTAAACTTTAATTATTAAAATGAAAATTAAAATCTCGCTCACTTCGAGAACCCAAAGAATGGGTTATATCTTCCTCGAAGGGTTCCTTTACATTTAGACACCTTAATTTACACACCTTCTAACTCTGAGTCAATTTAAATTTCCTTAACATAAGTGGATAATAGTATTCCTTTCATTAAGGCTTAGCATGCTCTTTTTACTGCATTAGTCTGGACATTATTGAACCCTGTCCTTTAAGGTTTTTCCACGGTACTGACGACACTGTCGAGTGATGTTTCTACACTTTTTCCTTAAGTATACGCATGCTGAAGTTGTATAGCCTTCACATTTGTGTAGCATCATAGGGAAGATGGTGCCATTTTCCGTAGATTTGTGCGGTGAAAAGGAGTTGATTGCGCAACGGATCCTTTCTTCCGTTACTAAATCTGTTGGTGCTTTATGCTCCACATTGAGGAGTACAACAGATTGGTATTTTCACTGAGTGTACATATCGGAAAGTGAGTGTTAAGCAGGAGTTCGGGCTTTTCATTGCCAGACTCCTTCAGACGCCGTTGAGAGACCCCAAAGCTGTCGGTTCCTGAGCAAGAACTTTTTTGAGCCTAGCTGATTCAAGATTATTCTCTAGCTCACTACAGAAGGCTCTCCACGAAAATCGTTTTTCACGTTCTGCTTTGAATTTTCTTTGGTAGGTTCTACTGACCTCCCAGTCACTGTTTTGATGTGTAAACATCTTTGCTCTTGTTGATGTGTAAATATCTTTTCTCTCGGTAGGGGCTAGTTGGAAATATCGAGCGTCACCGTCATCGTCAGATTTTCAGCGTCACCGTCATCATCAGATTTTCAGGTCGGACGGCAAAAAACCAAAGTTTGAGCTAGGGAGCTGAAATTTATAATATAGACTCTCCAGTGGCACTTGATGCTCATGTGTAAATATTTTTTCCAACAATTTAGCGAAAAAGGGCACATGAGCAATTCTTTAATTTCATTATACATTTTCCAGTTTTAATTATGTTCAATTTTAGAGATTATTATGTCCTTACGAAACACGGGGAAGTTGTGTGGAAGTAGTTTTGTTTTGAATAATTGAGGTTGTATAGCTTGAAGTTTGTTGTACATCAGTTGAAGGTAAGAGGAAAAATATCGATTTGTACTTTAGTTGTAATAAGGTTATTTACCAAGTGGTCCTTGGAGAACCAAATAAGGTCTTTAAGCCCGAAAATTTTTTTTTTTTTTAAAAACTCTTAGAAAACCGTTCAGTATATTGTGTTCAATGTTATTTGACTTCCTTGGAACAACAAAAAGGTCTTTAAAAGTAGAAAAAAGGATATTTTTCCAAAATGCCATTAGAATCCACACGGTATATATGTGTTCTTAAAAGTCGAAGAAAGAATATTTTTTTTCAAAATGCAATTAGAATCCACACGGTATATCTCTGCTCAATGTTATTTGACTAAGAGGTCCTTGCAAAAACAAAAAAGGTCCTTAATAGTCGAAAACAGGATATTTTTCCAAAATGTCATTAGAATCCGCACGGTATATCTGCGTTCAATGTTATTTGACTAAGAGGTCTTTGGAACAACAAAAAGGTCCTTAAAATGCGAAAAAGTATATTTTACCAAAATGTTTGTTGTTCCTAGCACCCTTCATTCAAATAACATTGAACTCATATATACCGTGCCGATCCGAAAGACATTTTGGGAAAATATCCTTTTTCGGGTTTAATTATTGTGATTCCAAGGACCTCTATGTAAAATAACCTGATGTAAAATAAAAGGGACAATAAATTATCACCATTATAGCAACATAAAAAAAATTGATTTAGTTATTAGTTATTACCTAGGCAGCTAATAAGCTACAGCTAAAAACTAACCAACTTTTAGTTGTCATCCGCAACTAACTTTGGCAACCTAACGAGCTTAGTTACACAACCTGCAACTAATAGCTGATAGCTAAAATTAGTTGTCATTATGATAGCTAACCACCAAATCAATTGCATTTTTAGCGCAGCTAATGTAACTACGTTAGTTACTTAGTTATGGCGTTAGCTAGATAACAAATTAGGTAGCTAACGTGCAACTGTGGTAGCTAACGCGCAACTGTGCCTAACATGTTTACACATCACCTATACCGTGAGTGCAGCGTGGCTCACACCTTTTTTATCTGGTACGTTTTGTTACATTGAGCCTTTTTCTAGGCCCTTCCTTATTTCGTAAAATTCTTTTATCCACCGTAGAGGACTTTTTTGATTTTCCATGCTTTCTCGAGAGCTTCTTCGTGTATTTAGGTTAAGGCTTTTGTAGTTCCTTCAGTACTCTCATGCACCAGTGTAGCAGACATCTGGAGTGTTCTTGTTTAAATCCCTACCTCCACAATAGTTGTGTGGTTTCTGTATGGCTTTAAGGAGTTAACGGTGTCTGGTGTTAGGAATTCAATGGTTTTGCGATCCTTAGTTAGATTACTGACGATTAACGCCGACAGCAAAGCCTGTTGAATCCTAGCGACATTAAGCCTCGGTACCAGCGTCATAGATGGTGACGCGGATGTCAAGGTGACTGCCGACAAGAGGCTGGCTCATAAAAAAAAGAAGGTCATGAAAAATAAAAAAAAAAACACGTAAAAGATCATATTTTCCCTTATAGCCTGCTGCTATATTTTATATCGACTGCAGAAGATCATGTAAATCCTCTCGGCAACGTAGTCCGAAGACACTCACAGAGTTTATTCGGTATTCGGTAAGAAGTAAATTTGCCAACCCTTTTGGCACTTCACAGCCCTTCCCAGCCTGCAAATAGCAAATATTAATCAGCCATCTCTTTCAAAACACTTCTTGGCAGACAATCCTCAATAAGTTTGAAAACGTAAAAGTTTGCATTGCATTACGAATTTATTTACACGTAAATTGGTTATATGATAGAACCACTGTTGCGTCGACGTATACACAGATATTTATCACCTATAGTCAGCCATTAAATTAAGGCAATATTTTTAAGATTATTATCGTTACCGAAAGTAAGAATTTTGTAAATTTCGTTTTGATCTCCCTTAATCATTGTCTCATCATTTACTGAAATACAAAATATATTTATGCAATTTCAAGTTCCTAATAGAAAAACTAACCTCCATCAAAATAGCCTGTTTGCGGTGGATACATTGGCATTGATCCTGGCGCATAGTATGGTTGCTGCATGTTGTATTGATGTGGTGGTGACGGGTATGAATATGGGTTTGAATAATAGCCATAATTGTATGATGGCGCTGGATTTGGATTATTAGGCGCCGGTGTTGCATTCGTTTCCTTCCCATATTGAAGGAGAACTGGAAGTAGATATTAATAGTTATTATTTTTTTACTTATTGGATGATTCTAAAATTTTTACCTAAGAGAACTACAAAAACAGAAAACGATTTCATTGTAAGGCTGCTTTGACTAAGATACTCTGACAACCTATGTGACCCTATTTATATGTTTCACTTTATAGAATTTGTAGTTTAACGAGCGCAAATCGTGCATGTTTGGCTCGATGTTAATTGATTTTAGTACTGAATGCAATTAAAAGTAAATTAAATAACTTAAACGTGTTGCCTGTGCTTGCTCGTTTTGTTTGCAAATTATGTACCAGTTGACGGATTGTCGAACTTTAATGTAACTACAACAAATCTGGACGCAAGCTGTGCTGGTAAATCGGAGGAAAGAAACCATTCTGAAAGTACCGATTCACATAGACAAGGTTAAGCAAAGAAATCTTGATGAACTTAGTAAGAAAGATAAAGGTTAGGTTAGGATTGTGTGTCTATCAGCAAAAACCGACAGACGTAGGCCAATATGCGGCCTTGAGATACAGCGTAAATCTCTATGTTACCTTCCACATAGATACAAAAGTGACAATTACAAATTTTCAGATGTAGGATCGGAGCAGACCTCCAGTTTGCAGAGGAATAACTAAAGCAGCAATTTGTGGTATTTCTTGCACTGGAAACAAGAATTCAGTGCATACCGGCAAGTTGTTTGAACTCAACGCATTAAGATTGGATGGATCTGGAAGGAACGTACAATATTATTCGTATAATATGTCGAGTGTCGAAGGGTTGTTTCAGGAACTTCTTTTAATATTATGTTGGCTGAAGCGTAATAAAAATAACATTTTATGCACGGTGACAGTATCGTGGTGTATATTACCCCTAGTCAGCTATTATAAATCCCGAAATTGGTGTCTGGAGTAAGGGTCACCCCATTGTTAGGTATTTTTTTCCATTTGTGGGCGAAGTGGCGCAGAGGTCAAGTGTCTTGTGTTATGTGCCCAACTTGGCATCATGGGTACCGACAGGTCAATGCCAAGTGCGGATTTCTACAATTCTGACAATATCCTGTCAAGTTCTGTTTGTTAGACCATGAGTTATTTTTGAGTCTAGCTAACACGTCGGGTTTTTCAACCCTCTATATATATCTCAACTTATACCGTTTTCGAACCGTTGGTAAAAATCACTACCTGGTGATTCCTTGTGAACGATCCATTAAGTTCAGCTGTGGTCGATGCTTGCGGTCGTGGTTTTCCACGCACATAACCTCATTCATTTGAATCGCATTTTGTTGTTGGTACTCTAGTCCGCAGCAGTTAGTCGTGCAATAAAGAGTATGTTCGCATAGACGACTCATATTTTGCAGAACTTCCAACTCCCTTAAGTATGTAGTTGCATTGTGAATCACGATGATAGTCCATGTGGCCTTGTTCAAGTAAGGCCTTCCTTGGCATTCAAATTAAATTCCAGAACAAGAGTTAAACTGGTTGATTGATCTGGTGAACTAGGCTGCTACCATGCCCCCCCCCCCCCCCCCCCCTCCCCCAGAGGCATTGCACTGTTTATGGAATCTACTTGCGATTTCGCAACTAATGCCATAAGCAGTGCAATGCACCGCTGCAACCCCTCTGGTTGGGGTCACTGTTTTGATTTGGAGTAGTTTGTAGTTACAAGGGCAAATTGTTGAAAACAGCAGCAATGGAAAGTGAAATAACGCCAAATTCGCATTATTTCACATTGTGCAAACCGAAATAGGGCCATATGTTTAAATATGGCCTTATTTCACTTTCACAAAATGAAAAGTATAAACCAAAAAAGAAAATAAAGTAAATCAATAGAACACATTAACAAATAAATCACCGTTTTTTCTAAAATTTCTAAATATTTACATAAATAATAAATTTACACTGCATCGTTAAGTTCTAAACTTTATATTTCTTTTTGATTTTTAACACATGAAAGTAGTTTCTTTTATCATTTTTAATTAATCATATATAACCCTTAATTCACTAGGTGAGTTCCTGGGACTCACCCATCTTTTTCTTTTGCACACAGATCGTGCATTTCTACACGCACACATATAAGATCCACAGTACTTTCATGTAGTGTGGTGAAAAACGCGATACTGGTCGGATGTGTATTTACAATAAGTGGAAGGGTGACTTTTTGGTGATCAGTGAGACCCAGGGACTCAGGTAGGTATTTACACTTCTCTTCAACTAAATAAGCACAAACATTTTCTACTTTTTGAATTATTCTTTCCAATTTATTTTCTCAACTTCATAAGCAAACAGTTAGCATCATCAAATGATATATTACGGCACAAGGTTTTGAAAAAATGGACAACGTAGCTTACAAAATGTTTGTGCTTATTCAGTTGAAGCGAAGTGTATGTAACAATTTGCATATGTGCTTGCTTTATTATTTTTTTTTTTTTTTTTGCAAAAAATTCAGTGATAAGTATGAATTTAAGTAAACCAGGCCAAGCTGGTGAAGAGCTTAACAGAAGTAACCTGATTTCGGGTTTATACAACACTATTTTGCCAATTGAACTACGTCTATCAATTTCATCGATTACCAAAAGAGAAATACCTGACGCACCCGAGGCTGCAGAAGAAAAACTTCCCAGAGATGAGCCGAAATATTGCCATGTTTGCAGCTCCAAAAGGAGGACTACCTTTGTTGCGCATGCAAGAATCCAGTTTGCCTGGGATGCTCCCGCAAAATATGCAAAAAGAGCAAAAACTTCTAAAATCAAGTCTGCATTTGATTACCTGCTCGTTTTTTTCTTCATATGGAGACAGTTACTTTTTGCATCAAATATGAAGCAAGAGTTATTTTTTGTTTTGAAAAGTGAATTGCTAGCTTTTTATTTATTTATTTTTATATTTTTTTTTTTAATTCTAAAAATGTGATTTTTCAAAAAAAAAGACTTCGAAACTTCCATGAATAAATCTTAATTATAGAGCATTTTTTAAAATATTTTTGTTTTATTTTATCAGGAAGAATTGAAGTGCAAAGAACAAACATATCCAGATATCAGAAACATATCCTAAATATTGAAAAAAGCAGTATTACACAAAGTGAGTCCCCTAGGACCTAGGTATTTATGCGAGTTTTTTTCACCTAGTGAATTAAGGGTTAAAATTCAAAACAAGATTATAAGTTAATAAAATAAAATTAAAGCTGGGCTCTGATAAGGTCAATTGTTACCCTATACCGATGAGGTTGAAATGCTTAAGATAAAACCCATAGCTTTGAAAATATTTATTTTGTCTTCATTACATAGGGGGGGGGCTACAGTCCGCTTAGGCGAATTGTTGGATACCCTATTCTTATTCCTATCCCTCGTAAGTGGGCGTGACAAAAGTCTAGGTATGGTTGAATTGTTAAGAACGCTGTACATATTTTGTTATATAACATTTAAAAGATTTTATCAAACAAAAACGAAGCTTTTGTAAAAAAAACGGTCCCTAGCTCAAACTTTGGATTTTCAATAAAATTATTTTATTTAATTGTGGGCGTGTCAGTAAGCGGATTTTAAAAAAAATTAACACATGAGTATAGAGGACCCTTAGAGAGTATATATTATAAATTTCAGCTCCCTAGCTCAAATTTTGGTTTTTCAATAAAATTGTTTTATTTTTTTGTGGGCGGATTTTGAAAATGTTATATCCAGAGCAGTTTTAGGAGTCATAGATCATATCGTCGCTTTCACGGCAAAGTGACATAAGTCGAAAATGTATGATTTTCAGAAGAGACGTGTAAAGTTTTACGTCACACTAAAAAATTGTTTTCTTGTTAAATAAAAACAATATACAAAATTCGTTTACATGCAATTGAAGTATTTTTCTTCCTCTTCCAGGTAGCATATAAAGTTTTAAAAAAAAGACAATATTTAAAAAAAATCCTTCGGACTTACGACGTTTTGCGAAAAATCTTATATTTTTTTAAGTGTTTGTTTTCTTATTAAATGTTGCAAAAGTGTCGTTTTGCACTGAAATAAAATTATTTAAATTAAAATACAAACAATATTACTAAACAGCATATTTATTGATTCATATTATTTACGTGGAACATAAAAATACCTCTTCTGAGAATAGGTGACAAAAAATAAATAAAAAATAATTAAAACTATTAATATAAATAAACATTGGCACTTCAGTTTGATGAAAAGTTAAAAAGGAACTTAAAAAAATCCATTGATATACATAGATAGACTAGCTAACCCGTTAATGTTAGATATTTAGAAAAAAGTGACAGCACATTTAACTTTTAGTAACTTTTAAGTCCTTCATAAAAATCTTTATAGAAATGTGGGATTTGGTATTTTTGAAAAAGCTTTAGAAGACCTTCCTTCTTCTTGGATGAAATTCCGCCAGCAGTATTCGGCAACGGTATCAATACTAGATTACAAATTGGCTCCAGTGATCTTGTATTTTTTCTGATTTGAATTTTTTGGAAAACCTCATCAGAATATGACGTTTTAACAAAAAATTCGCCAGGTGAATTTTTCTGAAATGTCATAATTTTTATATCTCCTAATTTTACTTTTTGTTTCCTATCATCAATTGAAAAGTTGGATCCCATATTTTCAGACAAGTTCTTGATGTCATAAAACGATGTATGATCCAGCTCATGAACATTGTATGGACATCCCGTCTTCTTTGCTGTTCTAATAAGGGTTACGTATTGGTCTGGAGTATATATTGGTGCTGATTTTAGTGATCTTTTTACAGTACGCTCTATAACCGAATGAGCAGCATCACCCTCATTTTGTGAGTGACCCTTAATGAGGAATTTATGAGCAACACTCCTAAGGTTAGGCAGGACTTGAACAGCATACGCATATAGGGAAATCATAAACTTATTTTTCTGCTGTCCACAACAATTATCGCTATAAAATATAACATCGAATTCCATTTTTGCCTTGTCATTCAGTTTTTGAAGGTACTTGAATACACAGGTGCAGATTTCATTGGCTCCTCTGCCTGATTCTCCCTCGTGCCAAACAAAACAATCAACCTCTTTATTTTTAAGTTCACACAAAGTGAAATTGAAAACGTTGAGTTTAGATACGTAATAAAAAGTTCCGGAATCACCTCTGGGACACTGGAGTACAGCCTGAAGATCATACACTGCAACAAATAATGAATCTCTTATAGACTGTTTGTCACGGTTTTTTTCTTGTCTCGATAATGCTTTTTCTTCCAAGTGCTTGTCATATTTCTCTTGTAAACTTGTTTTGTCTTCAGCGTTCTCATATGCAACGCAATCTTCGCACTGGTCCTTCTTTGGGGTATGGAAAGATATGTTGTAATCATTCTTGAATATTCGATAGTATGACGAATAACTCGCATATGAAACGCCCATCTCTTTGCATTGATCAACATAGTTACTGTATAGTCCGGAAACTGTGTTACCTCCTTCGATATACTCTCGTGTTGAGCTCGATCTGCAAAAATGGCTTGGCATGCGTGGAATTAAGTCGATGTGCTGCTTCACTCTTTTTTCGCTCTCAATATCAAGCTTATTATATGGCGTGTGCTTGCCTCTTTTATCGATGTCAACCATGTTTGTAATATTTAAGTCTTTCTTTGCGAGTACCGTCCTAATAGGTCTTTCATTTATTCCTAGAGTTGACATGAAAAAGACTTTGCATACCCTTATGCGAGTGTTTTCGATAGTAAAATAAAATGCATTGTTATAACCTCGTGGTTTCCTCTTAGACGACTGTTCGAAATCTCGGATATACCTATATTTAGGCCTGATTTCGTTGATAGACCCAGCAAGAAAATTTCTTTGCTTATTGGTACATCCCAAAGCCCAGTATCTTTTAAAAACATTAATTCTGTTTTCTTGACTCACCTTGGAAGAACATTGCAGTTGACAATTGCAAACTGGGCCAATTTGTCGGTCAGGTATGATCTTCTTATTTTTGGAAGAAGATACGTAGGACAGTCCTAAACTTCGCAAGGTTTTAGCTTTAGTTCTTTTCCATTCAGCCCTTTTTTTCTTACGATGACCAATTTCTTCTTCATCCTTTTCAGAAGTTGGTATATCTTCGAGGTTGCAAGGTAAAAGAAAAGTCGGGTCTTTGTCGACATCATCGGAAGAAAAATCTTCACCTGAAGATGACACCTCATCTATGGAAGATTCAGGATTTTCTGAAATGTCATAATTTTTATATCTCCTAATTTTAATTTTTGTTTCCTATCATCAATTGAAAAGTTGGATCCCATATTTTCAGACAAGTTCTTGATGTCATAAAACGATGTATGATCCAGCTCATGAACATTGTATGGACATCCCGTCTTCTTTGCTGTTCTAATAAGGATTACGTATTGGTCTGGAGTATATATTGGTGCTGATTTTAGTGATCTTTTTACAGTACGCTCTATAACCGAATGAGCAGCATCACCCTCATTTTGTGAGTGACCCTTAATGAGGAATTTATGAGCAACACTCCTAAGGTTAGGCAGGACTTGAACAGCATACGCATATAGGGAAATCATAAACTTATTTTTCTGCTGTCCACAACAATTATCGCTATAAAATATAACATCGAATTCCATTTTTGCCTTGTCATTCAGTTTTTGAAGGTACTTGAATACACAGGTGCAGATTTCATTGGCTCCTCTGCCTGATTCTCCCTCGTGCCAAACAAAACAATCAACCTCTTTATTTTTAAGTTCACACAAAGTGAAATTGAAAACGTTGAGTTTAGATACGTAATAAAAAGTTCCGGAATCACCTCTGGGACACTGGAGTACAGCCTGAAGATCATACACTGCAACAAATAATGAATCTCTTATAGACTGTTTGTCACGGTTTTTTTCTTGTCTCGATAATGCTTTTTCTTCCAAGTGCTTGTCATATTTCTCTTGTAAACTTGTTTTGTCTTCAGCGTTCTCATATGCAACGCAATCTTCGCACTGGTCCTTCTTTGGGGTATGGAAAGATATGTTGTAATCATTCTTGAATATTCGATAGTATGACGAATAACTCGCATATGAAACGCCCATCTCTTTGCATTGATCAACATAGTTACTGTATAGTCCGGAAACTGTGTTACCTCCTTCGATATACTCTCGTGTTGAGCTCGATCTGCAAAAATGGCTTGGCATGCGTGGAATTAAGTCGATGTGCTGCTTCACTCTTTTTTCGCTCTCAATATCAAGCTTATTATATGGCGTGTGCTTGCCTCTTTTATCGATGTCAACCATGTTTGTAATATTTAAGTCTTTCTTTGCGAGTACCGTCCTAATAGGTCTTTCATTTATTCCTAGAGTTGACATGAAAAAGACTTTGCATACCCTTATGCGAGTGTTTTCGATAGTAAAATAAAATGCATTGTTATAACCTCGTGGTTTCCTCTTAGACGACTGTTCGAAATCTCGGATATACCTATATTTAGGCCTGATTTCGTTGATAGACCCAGCAAGAAAATTTCTTTGCTTATTGGTACATCCCAAAGCCCAGTATCTTTTAAAAACATTAATTCTGTTTTCTTGACTCACCTTGGAAGAACATTGCAGTTGACAATTGCAAACTGGGCCAATTTGTCGGTCAGGTATGATCTTCTTATTTTTGGAAGAAGATACGTAGGACAGTCCTAAACTTCGCAAGGTTTTAGCTTTAGTTCTTTTCCATTCAGCCCTTTTTTTCTTACGATGACCAATTTCTTCTTCATCCTTTTCAGAAGTTGGTATATCTTCGAGGTTGCAAGGTAAAAGAAAAGTCGGGTCTTTGTCGACATCATCGGAAGAAAAATCTTCACCTGAAGATGACACCTCATCTATGGAAGATTCAGGATTTTCTGAAATGTCATAATTTTTATATCTCCTAATTTTAATTTTTGTTTCCTATCATCAATTGAAAAGTTGGATCCCATATTTTCAGACAAGTTCTTGATGTCATAAAACGATGTATGATCCAGCTCATGAACATTGTATGGACATCCCGTCTTCTTTGCTGTTCTAATAAGGATTACGTATTGGTCTGGAGTATATATTGGTGCTGATTTTAGTGATCTTTTTACAGTACGCTCTATAACCGAATGAGCAGCATCACCCTCATTTTGTGAGTGACCCTTAATGAGGAATTTATGAGCAACACTCCTAAGGTTAGGCAGGACTTGAACAGCATACGCATATAGGGAAATCATAAACTTATTTTTCTGCTGTCCACAACAATTATCGCTATAAAATATAACATCGAATTCCATTTTTGCCTTGTCATTCAGTTTTTGAAGGTACTTGAATACACAGGTGCAGATTTCATTGGCTCCTCTGCCTGATTCTCCCTCGTGCCAAACAAAACAATCAACCTCTTTATTTTTAAGTTCACACAAAGTGAAATTGAAAACGTTGAGTTTAGATACGTAATAAAAAGTTCCGGAATCACCTCTGGGACACTGGAGTACAGCCTGAAGATCATACACTGCAACAAATAATGAATCTCTTATAGACTGTTTGTCACGGTTTTTTTCTTGTCTCGATAATGCTTTTTCTTCCAAGTGCTTGTCATATTTCTCTTGTAAACTTGTTTTGTCTTCAGCGTTCTCATATGCAACGCAATCTTCGCACTGGTCCTTCTTTGGGGTATGGAAAGATATGTTGTAATCATTCTTGAATATTCGATAGTATGACGAATAACTCGCATATGAAACGCCCATCTCTTTGCATTGATCAACATAGTTACTGTATAGTCCGGAAACTGTGTTACCTCCTTCGATATACTCTCGTGTTGAGCTCGATCTGCAAAAATGGCTTGGCATGCGTGGAATTAAGTCGATGTGCTGCTTCACTCTTTTTTCGCTCTCAATATCAAGCTTATTATATGGCGTGTGCTTGCCTCTTTTATCGATGTCAACCATGTTTGTAATATTTAAGTCTTTCTTTGCGAGTACCGTCCTAATAGGTCTTTCATTTATTCCTAGAGTTGACATGAAAAAGACTTTGCATACCCTTATGCGAGTGTTTTCGATAGTAAAATAAAATGCATTGTTATAACCTCGTGGTTTCCTCTTAGACGACTGTTCGAAATCTCGGATATACCTATATTTAGGCCTGATTTCGTTGATAGACCCAGCAAGAAAATTTCTTTGCTTATTGGTACATCCCAAAGCCCAGTATCTTTTAAAAACATTAATTCTGTTTTCTTGACTCACCTTGGAAGAACATTGCAGTTGACAATTGCAAACTGGGCCAATTTGTCGGTCAGGTATGATCTTCTTATTTTTGGAAGAAGATACGTAGGACAGTCCTAAACTTCGCAAGGTTTTAGCTTTAGTTCTTTTCCATTCAGCCCTTTTTTTCTTACGATGACCAATTTCTTCTTCATCCTTTTCAGAAGTTGGTATATCTTCGAGGTTGCAAGGTAAAAGAAAAGTCGGGTCTTTGTCGACATCATCGGAAGAAAAATCTTCACCTGAAGATGACACCTCATCTATGGAAGATTCAGGATTTTCAAAGACCTTATTGGATGGCTCAATATCCTTTGTACCACAAGGTTGAAGTCCGAGATTTGTTAAAGCACTGGATCCAGCTTCAAGAACACTTGGCCGAGTAGATGCAGGTTTCGGTAGGATATGAGTACTTGCAGAAGAATCTTTGTACGTGTTTTTCCTTTCGCCAAAGTCGTTCTCAAATCGCACTGGAGATTCTCCATGTGAAGACGATGACTCATCCGAGGAAGATTCAGAAGAATCAATAACCTTTTTGGAGGGAAAACCTTCTTTTCTATCATAAGGTCGAAGCTCGTGATAAGTCAAACCACTGGGTCCAGGTTCTGTATTGATTAGCTGACTAGATGCGGATTCAACTCGGTGAGTGTTATTAAAATATTCGATGTTGATGTTTTGCTTTTCGCTTTCCACAGTAGTATCATTCTATGAAAAATTATTCTCAGTAGAACTATTTTCTTAAAGCTACATGAATGTTCATTACTTACTTTTGACTTTTGAGGCAGCCTGATATTTAGAGGATCTTCTTGAAGATCATGGGAAACGTTGCCTTTGGAATTTCTTGCCAAATTGACAAGTAATTCGGATCGACTAAGAGTAGCTCTATAAAATATGAAGCGATATGAGAGATTTAGATAATATCTATAATAATAATAATCCTCATTAGTTAAGTTTGGTAGGTATGATGACTTTCAACAAACAAAACTGACGCTTTTGCGCTTTTGAGCCAATAAAAACAATAAAAAACAGAGGCATTATTTTTCAGGAAAATCGCCGCAAATGAAAAAAAGACTCCGATTTTTCCACGAAGTTGATAAAACTTCGACATAAACAAGAAATGTCAGTATGCTGGTTAAAAATTTAATAACAAGCATTGCTGGTATTGAGTGGCAAAACGACAGAACTCAAAAGTGTCGTTTTGCCATAAAAAAAAAATCCAAAATTTAGAAGCAAAATGTCATTATTCAAAAAGCGTCAGTTCTACTGATTTTTTTAATGTGAAACTTTGCATATTTTTGTGTGGATAAATAATGCATATAGAAAAATGTCGAAATGGCACAAGAATCTTACCTGTTTTTTTTGTGTATCTTGACATTTTTGGAAATACGCCGTTTTGATAAAACAAACACAACCACTCGCGACAAAGGTAAACGCACAACTAAAAAAATAGCATTAACGCACAAAAAATTGCAGGATTGTTAGTAGGAAATCCAAACGACACTTTTCACAACGTGGAAAGTAGAAGAAGTACAATTAAGCCAATTAGGCAGAAAAAACAAATATTTTTTTGCGGTCATTTCTGTATACTTAACTCAAAAATGACAAATTTCGACTTATGTCACTTTGCCGTGAAAGCGACGATATATAAAAAATTTCAGCTTTCTAGCTCAAAATTCGATTTTTTCCAAAATTTTGTTTTTTTGAGTTTGTGGGCGTGTCTGTGGGCGGATTTCAAAAATTCGTAAACTTGATTATTTCGGGACCCTAGAGAGTATATGGTTAAAATTAATCAGCTCTCTAGGCCCAGTTTAAAGGCCTAATTTTTGCCGACGGACGGACGGACGGACATGGCTAGATCGACATTACTATCGATGCTGATCATAAATATAGTAACTTTTAGGAGTCTATGGGCAGTATTAAGGTATGTTACAAACTATGCGTCAAAATTAATATACCCTTAGAATAGGGTATAAAAACATCCATGTCCCATTAAGCATTTGTTTGATCTTTACATGAATTTAGTTTCATACTTTTTTGGAAGTTATTTCGATGCGGATTTATAGTCTCATATAATATCGATAAATACAGAATAATTGGGAAATAAATTTCGATCGGTGGAAGATGTAAAACTAGATACAACCAATTCTCGTTGTCGGTACCAAACCTATTTTTACTTTCTCAATATTTCAATTATGGGCACAGTGGCTCAATGCTCAATGCAACTTACGTCGGGGCCAAGATTTGTGTGATGTTTTAAAAAAAATTATTCTTAATCAACACTGAAAAATTTGCAATGTTGGAAAATTCTGACGTTATTGATTGCCAAGTAAGGATAACCATGTGGTAGTTTTGTCTCGTAATTAGTCCACAAATTCATAAACTACAATTAACTCAGCCCTTCGTTTGACTAATATTTTAAAAAGAGAATAAACTTTAAAAATTATATTTTTAACGCCTATTGTCAAATGACTACAAGACTTGTACAAGAAGCGATTTTTAACTTAACAATTGTACAATAAACCTTTTACAATTGGAAAAAATGGAATATCCTTACATTCTGTTCCACAAAGCTATAAGTGTAGAAAATCAATGTTAACTTGTTTGATAAAACTCATTGTGCAATTCGAAAATTGTTAAGCCTTTACAAGTCGAATTTTTAACAAACTTGAATGGTTTGTCTTTATATAACAGTTCATACGTTAAATTGGCTTTACTAATATAAACTTTCATTTTCACTTGAAAATCCGTGCTTCCTTTTCAAACTACTTGGATTCAATAGGAGAAAACCCAGCAGCTGGAAAAACAAGAAGTTCCTTGACTTTAGAAGATCCAATCTGTTTTGGTTTGCAGTAACTATTTTGTTTTGACTTTTGACAGTAAGTTTTACATTATACAGGTTCGTCAATAATTTTGTGAAGGAGTTTCAGATTATGGAAAATCAGATAGACATCTAACAAACATCTAATCTAATGATAACAGCTTTAACTAACATACATTTTGTTTTTAGTGGTGTGAAGCTTTGCGATATGGATGAGTTACTCAGGTACTCATAAATCTTTCAAACAACCGAACGGACAAGATCATCCCTTTATAGTAGACTACTGAACCGAATTCTAAAATTTTTTGCATTATCTGTGAAATAAATTTGTTCACTATCAAGATAAATGCTTGACCTCAAATCTTTTTCGAAATTATTATACTGCTACATTTTTGAATTCAGACACAAGTGGTTTCTTTTTGACCACTGTAGAATGCTATCGAGGTCTTCATTTAATCAAACCCGTTTATCTTCAAGAAGTCCCAATTTATAACTTAAGCACAGTTGGACATCATCGGCATACATTTAAATGGATGACAAAGTTGTGCAAGTCGGACGATCATTGATAAAATTGGTGAACAAAAGTGGACCCAAAATAGATATGTACCTACCTGTTTGCTTATAGTTCGACACTGCATTTCGTACTACCACTGCTTGCTTTCTACCGGAAAGATAGAAAGAAGTTAAAAAAAAGTTGCTGTTGTGTATTGAAAAATGCTTATGTGGTTCATTTGTTAATTCATTATATATTATGTTATAACACGCGTGTTGGAAGGGACAAAATATGGAATTCATGACAGAAGTGAAAAACCACGACAAGAACGTGGAGAATGAACTGTCAGATGACATTGATCCAAAGTGTTTATTCGGAAGTAATCTGCAGTGTTGACAGGAGTTAGTTTACAGCGATATGAAAACTTTTCTCTTTGCGATGAGTTTAAAAGTCCAAGCGGTTTGGTATTCTCGTTGTGCGTTTGGATCTTCGAAGTTGTATAGAAGTCATTCATTCGTTCATTGATGCGGTAATTCGGCCATGATTTCTACATCGACTGCTTTCGACTGATACACAAAGGATCGGTGGATTTGTGTGCTGTGTGCATCATTGCAATTTGCAGATTCAGTGGACGATGGTGTTTCTCAGAAAGATGATGATGTATTTCTCAGATTTCTTATTTGTCACCAAGAGCTTCCATTAGGTGTTTGTTTCATTGAGGTGAGCCACGTTTAAATTTTTTACTGCCACCATCTGGGACGGAAATTGTTTAGGCTAGTAGTATTTCGACTGTTCGTATAAGGCGGAAAATGCTACCAGCAGAGGACTTCTTTATATCTTCGGAACTCAATTGTTCTCTGAAGAAAATCGTCCTACTAGTTTCAATGAGGGCTGGACGTTCACCTAGAAAGTGTTCAGCTGTTTCGTCTTCTTCAAGACACAGCGGGAACTCTGACGAGTCGACTATTCGAAGATTTCACAAGTTCAATAAACTTGTTCGTCTTGTACTAGCGATTTGCTAAACTAATTCAAAATCACTCGCAGTCGCTTGCAATGTTCCAATTCGCTTTTCGATAAATAGCTGCGACATAAACACCTCCATATGTACGCACGACTGCTAGCACTGAATCGCATCGCGTAGAGCGACGCGAACACGCTTAGCCACAAACACAGCTTAAGCAGCACATTATAGAAAAACATAATATGCAAAAGTGTATAAGAAACGAACAAAATTTTCAATTTTTGAATCAGAACAGAATTTGAATTGAACTGATTTTATTATAATAAATATTATAATTTTATAGATAATCAAAATTTGTTAAAACTCGTCGAACGAACGTTAAATTATTCCATGTTTTTCTTATTAAAAGAAGTGGGTATGTGTTATGCCGCATTTTCAAATAGGTACACTACATTCTATTACAAATATTATAAATTCCGCCTCGCTACATTTTCATCCAGAACGGCTCTTGACCCTTGCATTATTTTTTTCTTTAAAATGAAGAGAGCTTTTTTTCCTTTCTTTTGTGCACTCTTTTGTCCTGGCACAAGAAGTGTGGCAGCAACCTATGCAGTGGACGTAAAATAAATCTGTACATGTGTTTTGCATGCAGTGACGCATACAGAACTTCTGCACATGTATTTCGGGCATAACACGCCGCACGATTTGTTAGTGCTATGATCAAAACAGGAATAAAACATAGGGAAGGAAGGGAACCTGTTGGATACCTTATTCCTACTCCTATTCCTCCTAAAGTTGGTGTGGCAAAAGTTTAAGTATGGGTTAGTTATTAAGAAAGCCCTACATACATTTTTTGTAATAAAACATTTAAAGAATTTAATAGAAAAATAGCGTTTTTGGAAGAAAAAGCCACCAGCTGCTTAAACTTTGATTTTTTTTTAACTTGTCGGCGTGTCAGTGGGCGAATTTACATGAGCATCAAGGGCCCTTGGAGAGTCTATATTATAAATTTCAGCTCCCTAGCTCAAACTTTGCATTTTTTTTAAATTGTGGGCGTGTCAGTAGGCGAATTTTGAAAATATTTACACATGAGCATCAAGGGACCCTGGAAAGTCTATATTTTAAATTTCAGCTCCCTAGCTCAAACTTTGTTTTTTTTTTAACTTGGGGCGTGTCAGTGGGCGCATTTTGAAAATATTTACACACTAGCATCAAGGGCCCATGGAGAGTCTATATTATAAATTTCAGCTCCGTAGCTCAAACTTTGGTTTTTTTTTTAAATTGTGGGCGTGTCAGTGGGCGAATTTTGAAAATATTTACACATGAGCATCAAGGGCCCCTGGAGAGTTTATATTATAAATTTCAGCTCCCTAGCTCAAACTTTGGTTTTTTTTTTAACTTACGCCACTAAGTGGGCGAATTTTGAAAATATTTACGCATGAGCATCAAGGGCCCCTGGAGAGTCTATATTATAAATTTCACCTCCATAGCTTTGGATTTTTTTTAAATTGTGGGCGTGTCAGGGACGCTCTATATTTCCAACTAATGAACTGCGATTCATGGACACAATAAATTCGCTCACTTCCGGTAAATTCCATCTGCCGGCAACTGTTTTAGATATAGCTTTTTCCTTTGGATCGGTTTGGATAGATGATGAGCTTGGTATTGCCCTCTATTGAGGAGATTCAAGGGTGTTTACCCATTCCACGTACCTTTCAGCCGACTAAATGTTATGGGTTGTAACAAAAGAGTGATCGTTTGTGTACGCTTCCGTTACGCCGGAAGTCTACGTTTGTGTACACTTCCGTTACGCAGGAAGTCTACAGTGGTCTACACTTCCGTGTCGCATTCACCAGCTTGCTCCCCAAGTCAAGCGTGCGTATAGAAGTTTTACTTCAAAAAATGCGAAAGAATGACATGGAATGATTTCAAATTGTGATCAAATCGAAATCAGTCCAAACATTGACGGTACAATGCTCACCCACATGTCAAAGTTAACTAGAAAACACTGAGGATCTTCTATTTGAAACTTGACAGCTGAGAGGAGAACATATGACTTGAATCTGTACTTTTCTGATCCGATTTGATTTTACAGCTTTCACTCACTTGTGCTGTTCTGTTCTGATCTAGTTTTCGTACATTAAACACTGATATTGTGTTCAATATATTACGAACGCAAATAAATTCAATTTCAAATACGATTTGAATAATTTTCCGAAAACTTGTTGTGACTGTCCTATATTAATAATTGTACTAAAAAAACGTACCACTTGAGTCTCGCCACGATAAAAAAAAACTTCGTAAACGCTCGGACCCCTATTTCATATATCGCGCATGCTAACGACACCCAAGACACCTTTACAATCAGTTTTTTTTGTGCGTAGAAGAAAGTAGAAATATAAATGTTTCCTATTGTTCGAAAACTAAGCAAAGGGTATATTTTGCCTCACAGTGCTGCCAATTCTCATGGGCTAGTGACTTAAGTCTTATACGGAATCATCTTTTTACTTTCCACGTGAACTTTGCACTTTTGGGGATTATATTTATTTGAATTGCTGGTGCACGGGATGACATATAGATAATATAAGACGGTCATGATGTCCAACGGCAAATATTTGGACGACATGCCCAAAAAATAACAGGCAAATGTCGCCAAAGAAGAATGTATAGGTATTGTAGTTGCAGTGAAAAAGAGAAAGTATGATACTAACTTATCAATTAGAAATTGGAATGCAAAATACTTAATACTTGAAATAAAAAAAGAACTGCCATAGAGTATCTGTATTGTTGAGGAGTTTACACATCTTAACGTGATGTCCCGACTTCACACCTTTGTTTTTGCTATACAGAGGATGGCGGCAGTTGACTGACAAGTGCATCGTCACATGGTGAGCCTGCCTAGTAGGACGAAGACGTGTTGCGTTTCTTGGATAAATTTTGTTTTATTCCTTAAAATATTCTTATTTTTTATTCCTTGTAGAAAAGACAAATATGAGCGACAATCCTCCGTTGAGCCAGTTTCTGGAGATTTGATTTCAATTCTGGTTCATCGATTAGATGAGTATTGTTATTTGGACTTTTTGGAAGCCGAACTTCCGATATGAGAATCCTTCGCTTCACTTAAGCCTTATTTATAAAATAGAAGTTGCTTCGGATTTAGGAACCTACCTCCTGGCTCTGAAAACTTAACTCAATTTTACGGAAGCAGACTTTGCAAAATAAGATAAGTGATAATGCCAAGTAACGCCCGAGTTGACTTACACCAAGAAGATGTATGGCCTTATTAGGAGTAATAGGCTGGCCGCGAATTTGAATCTGGTTAAAATTCAAAGTTCGCATTAAGCGCAATAAATGCAATCAGATTGGATCCGCCGCATATTCGTATATTATCCAGAACTTGGTTAGATCTGTTTGCATCTTTCACAATTTGCAGCGCTTGCATTTTAAGGCTTGTCATTCGAGAACAGAGATGTAAGAGCCATCAGCAAAAGCTATAAATAAGTTTTATCATACATATATACATCGACGGCAGAAGATCATTAATATCTTTGCGGCACCCCTCCATAAATAGCAAAGGAGTCTGAAGACACTCCATCGACCACAACTTGAGATGATCGCCTTAAAGGAACTTCTGCATCCAACCAGAGAGTTTATTCAGATCACTTCTTGGCGGATAATCTTAAATAAGCTTGACAACATGACATCTTGCATTACATTACGATTTTATTTACACATAGATTGGTTATATAATATTGATAGCATATTTTCGTCGACGTAAACACAGATATTGATCACCTATAGTCAGCCATTAAATGATAGTAACTTGTTCAATATTATTATCGTTCAAAGCAGTAAGAACTTGATATACTTCGTTTTGGTTTCCTTCAATATTTAACTCATCATTGACTGGAATACAAAATATATTTATGAAATTTCAAGTTCCTTATAGAAAAACTCACCTCCATCAAATTTGTATGATTGCGATGGATACGTTGCAGGTTGCGGTTGTGTCATATAGATTGGCTGCACTGAAGGTGTATAGGAATAGGATGGCGCCTGTGGTTGCACATTGTATGAATACTGTGGTTGTACATTGTGTGTCTGCTGTTGTGGTACACTGTACGACTGCTGTGGTTGCATATGGTATGTTTGCTGCGGTTGCGCATAAGAATAAAGTTGGTAATACATAGCGCAATAACGTGATGCTGCTTCATAAGGATCCGTTCCTGAATACGGATTATAAGTCGTTCCTTGAGCATTACTTTCCTTTCCACATTGGAGGAAAACTTAAAAAAAGTTATAATAATAAGTTTATTTTAGTAATCACAAAATTGTAATATTCTCACCTAATGTTGCCACAATGACTACCGAAAAAATAGAAAACGATCCCATTGTTAAGCAGAAGCGATTTTGATGTCCTAAGAATATTTTTGACCCTATTTATATGGTTTACTTTAGATAATTAAAAATTTAACGAGCGCAAATCGTGAATGCTGTCTCCAACTTTATTGGTTTTAACTATTTTTCAATGAGTGTAGGCAATTAGCAGAGTATTTAATAACTAAAACGTGTTGTCTGGCATTGCGCGTTTTGTATGTTGATTATGTAATCAGCTTTTCTTTTTTTTTTGTCGGGGTGCGAGACTTTCTACACTGGAGCAATCAGACGCAATACTGGTCCATTGTACTTCCAGGCAGACACACCACAATTTACTGTGAGAATTTACTCGTTTTCCTAAGAAAAACGAGAAAGCGCTTCAATGATAAGTACCATATCCGCACCAAATACCTGCCACCTGATACGAGCAAAAGCACGACAATCATAGAGGCTTCGCAGTTGGTGGTATCGCTTAAGTTTGGCAAAAGCGTAGTGGTCCGTAAGAACGCCAGTAGTGTGTCTGCAGTCTTTTCTGTTGAGAGACAACAAGAATGCCGCGGATTTCCACAGGAGAATTTGCTTAGTCTGGCTGCACCCTGGAGAGATATGCCAACGGCGATTGTGTTCATATGAAACCCAACCGTCAATGGAACCTCTGACCGAGGACGCAGGCGGACAAATCGCTGGTTCAGGTCCTGAGAAGTCCCTCTCTGAGCCCTGTCTAGCAAAATCGTCGGAAATCTCATCTCCCGTGATCCCGTTATGACCCGGGACCCAGAGAAGTCTAAGTGAATTCAGCCTTCCGACCGAATTTAGAGAAATCTTGCATTCACGAACTATTTTGGAGGTGGTTAAGGGGCTGAGCAAGGCCTTAAGCGCAGCCTGACTGACACCTGTTCCTCGGAAGGCCATGGCCATTAGGATACCATAAGTCTCCGTTTGGAAGACAGACGCATGTTTGCATAACGAGAAGAAAAGTCTAATATTGTCGCTATCCATGAAAACACCAGCGCCAGATCCTTAATCGATTTTGACGCCATCCGTGAAGATTTAACTGCATTCCTTTCCAGGCTCGGAGTCTGGTCAGAGCCAGTCCTGAACATGAGGAAAGTCGACGTCGTAGTTGCGCTTTAGCCGAAGTTCCGGTGTCATTGCATCGGACGGCATATCCATAAGACAGGAGTCGAAGGACAACCGTTGCGCAAATTCATCAAAACTCCAGTGCGAGTTATACCAAAGGGCACCTCTTGTTGAACGTGAGATAGCTTTGATTGTAGAACCCATAATGTAAACATCAAGGGGCGGGAGGTTCAATAATGCATCCAGGCTGGATCCAGGCCGGCTGGGAAGGCCCCCGTGCAGCAGAGACAGACCTTCCTTTGGAGTTTGGCGAAAGCAGCAGTAACGTATTTACGCGAAAGCTTATTCCACCAAACAACCGATGCGTATGCTATAAATGTTCTTTTCATAGCCGTATAAATCCATAGGACTCTTTTCGGTGATAAGCCCCATGTCTTGCCGAAAATGTCTTTACACTGCCAGAAAACCGATGCCACCTCGGCAGCCTTCAGCTCAACATGCTTGGGCCAAAGAGGTTTGCTATACAGGATGACTCCCAAATACTTTGCTTCATTGGAGAGTTGAATTGTGACGCCTTTTAGCACTTTCTGTGTCAACCCGATCAGCTCCCTCCTTCTCGTAAAGAGAATAACCTCCGTTTTAAGAGGATTGACCGAGAGCCCATTCCTAGTGCACCATTCGTCGATCACGTCAAGACCCGCCTGCGCCTTAGCGCGAATAGTCGCTAGGCATGATCCAACAGAAATCACGGCAACATCATCCGCGTGCGCCTGAGCGTATACATTAGAGCTGTTGAGTGCGTTCAACAGAGAGTCGACCAGCATACACCACAGCAGTGAAAACAGAACGCCGCCTTGCGGGCAGCCTCTGTTTACCCCCGCCATAACATAACGGCCAGAATCCGCATCCGCAACCAACGTTGTAATCAGCTTACGGAACAACTCATCAATAACAAAGCAGGGTGCCAGTTGTGCTGGGAAATAGGAGAACAACCATTCAGTAAGATCCGATATTCTGTTGGATCAAAAATCACAGTTTTTTCGCGGCATATAAGTCGATATATACGAGTATTTCTTTTTTCTTTTTTTTTTATATGATTAGCGTGCGCCAAAGATATTTCTTTTTCTAATTGATTTAGTTACCTTTATAATGAAATCACAGCACAGGCATTTTGTTTGTTGCTGCAATCAGCACTGATTCATTGCCTGTATTTATGTACTACTTACTGCATGAAAGAATGGAAGGACAGGAAAGAAGTTTGGTGCGATAGGGGTTTACTTCCCAACAGGTCGCGCCTAAATTGCTTTAGGGAGATCTGTTTTGTTGTGTATTCAATTTTAAAAATCATGGCCCTGCCAATTACTTAGTAAATACACTACCATCGCACCATTGCCGCCCGCATCTCAAGTTCAACGTGGCTCACCTCAATGAAACAACAGCAAGCTCTTGGTGACAAATACGAATCCACAGAAGTACATCACGATCTGTGCATCGTATTAAGCGATACATCTTAGAGTTAGTTTCGAGAGAATGCGTCAACATTTTTTGAATACCCTTATAGCGTATTAGCAACACAATATAAGAAAATTAGGGTAAGAAGATACGAGAGATGCCGATGGACGTTCGTTTTGAATGTTCTTAGATTATAATGTGTAGGAAAAATGGAGCGGGGAAGAGCATTCCACATTCGTGTTGTATGGCTAAGGAGAGATTCCTTGTATTTCACTGTACTTCGGAATACAGGCTTAAGGGTAAACTGATGCGCAGTCCTTGCACAGCGGGCATTGCGGTTGAAAGGCTGTAGGGGTAAAATGCAACTGGCTATTTCATTTGAGCATTTATGGTGGAAATAGTGGCAAAATAACGAGAGACAGGAGATATTGCGACGTGGACTAAGAGAGAGAGAGAGTGAAAGAGAGAGAGCGAGAGAGAGAGAGAGAGACAGAGAGCGATCTTGCGATGCTACAGTCACCAATGCGTTTTATCGCGCGTTTTTCAATCCTGTCAAATAGCTCCAAATAAATTATTGGTGCGCCAGACCAGATATGAGCATTGTACTCTAGTGTTTCGGGCGGATAAACGTCTTATAAATCATAGCCAGATCAGAGGGACTGACAAATTTCTTGCATCTCTTAAGGATATTTTTAGATATTTATTTAGATATTTATTTATTTAATTAAACAACCATATACAAAAGATTACAATTAAGTATCTATAAAGTGTAGATGTGATCAAAAAGAAATTATTTTAAATAAATTGATTATAAAAACAAGGAAACAAAAAAGGTGTTTACATTTAGTGTGCAATTGAATATTATAAATTTATGAAAATAAACCTATCCTAAACTCTACGATCCATTTATCCTGTTATTGCCAGCAAAATATGTGAAGAGAGAATCAGCAAAACCACCCACAAAACAAAGTCGTCTAATACCGAGAGGAAGTAAATTCCATAAGCGAATAGCATGAATAAAAAATTGCCTATCAGTAGTTACACAGGTAGTGCGCGGAGGAATTAAGCTCAGAGATCGTGATGAATTAGAAAAACGAAGTTTTTCATACAGATAAGCAGGTTGTTTAGTTACAATGATTTTATGCAAATATTTTAAATTACAATATTCTAAGTACACATCCAAAGTACATCCAAGAATTTTCTTTTTGAATGTCGATATGTGATCATAGCGCCTCAGTTCATAAACGTAACGAGTAACGTTGTTAAATGCAATATCAAGTTTTCTCTTGGTTTCCGCCGAACAGTTACAATAAACTTCGCAACCAAAACTAATAATTGGAACAATTAGGGCTTTAGCAAGCATCAATCTTGTGCTTAGGGGCGTAAAGTGTTGTGACATAGACAAATTTCTTAAACACCCATATATCTTTCCTATAACGGTACCAACATGGTCATCCCATCTTAATCGAGAGTTAAACCAAATCCCCAGATTTTTGGCTTTATTAGTAAATTCAATTATATCATTGCCTAAACTAACAATTGGTAAACAAACTGTATCCACGGCATTTTTGGATATAACCAAGCATTTCGATTTCTTAGGATTTAGCTGTAAGCAAATTCTTTCGGACCAAAGGTTAATACTATCAAGATCTTCATTTAGTTTAGGAACTGCATCCTCAATAAGTCCGTACTTACAGCTTAAATACATTTGAACATCGTCCGCATACATATGAACTGATGAGTGAGTTAAACAACCAGGCAGATCATTAATGAAAACTGAAAACAGTAGAGGACCCAAGATAGATCCCTGTGGTACCCCCATAAAAGTTGGTATGAAATCTGACATTCTATCATTTACTACGACAGCTTGACTCCTGCCTGACAAGTAAGAGGAAATCAATTTTGCAGCGCTCATTGAGAAATTGAAAGAAGTTCTAAGTTTAAAGACAAGTTGAGAGTGACTCACAGTGTCAAAAGCTTTAGAGAAATCCAACAAAGTCAGAAAAGTGATATGATCTTTATCTAGAGATGACCTTATGTCATCTGACACTTTTAACAGCGCAGAAGTACAACTGTATTGCAACCTAAAGCCAGATTGGTATCTACATAGTAGGGCATTACGCTGTAAATAAGATGACATCTGATGATGGATAAGTCTCTCCATAACTTTTGATAAAAACGGCAAAATGGATATGGGTCTGAATTCAGGGGACAATTGTGAAGTTCCCGGTTTTTTTAGAATGGGGACTATTTTTGCAATCTTCCAGGCACTTGGGAAACCGGAGGTCATGAGTATAGTATTGAAAATGCGTGTAAGTAGAGGAAGGATGTGAGGTAGTATAATCTTAACAAAACAAGGATGTATTTCGTCGAGACCCACAGACTTCGATTTGATACTCATAATAGCTTTAACTATATCAGTTGGCTCAACACACGAACACTCAAATTCAGACATGCTGGAATCATTTGATGATTCAACTGACCATGCGTTAGCACTGGCTGGTGAATGAGTTTTGACAAACTCGTTGTTAAGCTCATTAAGATCAGTATTCCTGAAGTCAAAATCGCTACGCCCACCAACACCTATTTCACGAACGTTATTCCATAAGGTCTTCGATGGCAAGTTAATGCCTAAGTATTTCGCAGCGTTCAAAAGTTGTCATTCACACATACCTAGAATGGATAGCCGTTCGGTTTCAGTGAAGTAAGTGCCATTCATCGACAATGGGAGAGTTTGGGTTTTGCTTTAATGATGCTGCCGCGTTTAGGCAGCATTGAATTCCACCCTATTAGATATACCACACTGAGTTATCGGAATTTGATGAGCTACGTTGCCGTTCCAGTTCTACACCCGAAGATGAGGGACGTAAACCAAGAAAGAATATGAGAAGCTGAGGGTACTGTGATCAGCGAAGGAGTGGATTGGAATATAGGAAAAAGACAGGAGATCATTAATAAAAATGAGAAAGATGGTGTTCCGACTATCACAGCCTTGGGAAACACCAGCATTTATTTGGTGACTTGCAGACTTGAAACCGTCCAAAATAGCTTGAACTGAACGGTCCGAAAGCTTATTTCTAATCCATTGAAGAAAAGTATCATCTATAGACAAGAGAGCTTGGTGCCAAAATCTGACGAATGACCTTATATGCCCTTTACTCCCCGTTGGACAGTAATATTTTTTCCCTCTTAAGTGGGTCATAACTACCAAAATTTATTTGGGACTTATGTCCCACACCATCGGGACATAAGTTCACAATTTTTCGGAGAGATCTCTAATCTCAGCAACAGGATAGGTTTATTGAATTCCATTTCGAAGGCTCTGTTCGAAATCGGTTGAAAAGGAGGCGGGACCAAAATGGAACATATATTTCCTCCGACTTACTACTCATTAGCGGTGACGTGAAAAAACGCCAAACGAAATAAGGCCATGTTTGAAAATATGGCCTTATTTCACTTTGCAGTAGTGAAATATGAAGTAAAGCCATAATTCAATATATGGCCTTTTTTCGCTTTCTGAAAGTGAATTTGTTTACCCAAAGTGCAATAAGGCAAAGTGCTAAAATAAAACCTCGCACCTACTCCAAATCAAACAGTGACCGAAAGCAGGGAAAGTTTATGGAATCTACTTGCGATTTCGAAACTAATCCTATAAACAGTGCAATGCATAATGATTTGGAGTAGGTGCAAGGAAAATTGTTGAATACAGCACCAATGAAAAGTGAAATAACGCCAATTTAGCCTTATTTCACTTTCACATGATTTGGTGAGACATAAGTCCAAACTTTAACTTTTGGGAGTTATGTCTCACTTAAGTGAGACATAAGTCCCAAATCAATTCCACACTCAATCCCACAGCCCACACTGGTACACTAAAGAGTTCACTCCGTTATCACAAAAATAAGATGTATCTACTAAATATTATTGCCTTTCCCGAGATGATCGGCAGTGGGCTACCATGCGGTTTGAAGAAACTGTGTTCAGGGACTTAATCGCTGCTTGGCTTGGCGGATATCACTTTTCTTTTTAACCACGATAAAGCAACCAAAGTGTATTCCTTGTATTTAAGGGAGTATTCTTTAGGATCATCTCAAGCACTGACAGGATAATATCGAAGGTATTTGTAGTAAATTAGGCAGATATTATGCCGTATGTTCCTGCAGACTTGAAGGACTTGCATCTTTGTCCCGCCCAAAGCAGATTGTCCATAGTAATCAGACTTTCAGAATCGGGGTTACCTGTTCATGTAAACTGTAGAACCTGTGGGATCCACCAATGTGTATTCTTTTTCCCTCTAGGTCGTATGAAGGGACAGAAGTCAGACATCGCTACGTTAAGGGCCAAGGTAAGGAACTTTGCTTTCAAGCTCGTTGGAATTGCAGGGGGAGTTAAGAGCTCAGTGGTAACTAGTTTTCGTTGGGTTTCTCTGTAATTAGTCCAATCTGTTTTCCGGAGATTGCTGAAAACAGGTCAACGTTTTGGTTGAATTGATATCGGTGGTAAGGAAAAGAGTGGTCGGCCGAAACTCTCTAACTCGTTACCATATTGTTGATAGTGTCGGAGACGAAAGCAATGTCTAAGACCTCTTGGCGGAATTTGGTAATTAGTTACACACAATGAGGAAATTACTTAAAATATATTCCAAAGGTGACTCACCCATGTTGTTGATGTCAGCATTGGTCTATACGGTGTGATGCCCGTTAGAATCGCAAACGATAATGACTCCAGATTTCTGCCTCCCATGGGCAAGATACGACAATATCAGTATGGGCAACCAGCATTCTCTAGTTTAAGAGCAGTTATATCCCGATCCCTGAAATTCGCAAGTATATCAGCATTAAGACTATTCTTTACTAGGTTAACTTTTGTAGTGCACATATAGTTGGCAGTATTCAGGGGTCTTTAGTCATCGAACCAATTTTTTAGCCTTTTTTCTTTTCTTAGACCATTTTGCAATCGGTTCTAATTTTATTCCGTCAAAAATATGTTATATTTCCTAAGAATTAAGAAAAACAAATTTCACTTTATGAAATATCACCCCACAATAATGAAATACAAATTTTCATTTAATTCAAAACATTTTTTTTTGTTTCTGTTTTTCGTTAAATAGACTTAAAACGAACATAAATGTGAAAAATGTGGTGGCGGTCTCATATAGGAGGTGGATTACCTTTGGCGGGAATCGATTTTTTGTTTTAACACAAGGAAAAAGTCCAAAAAACAATATTTGCACATATATATTTACTTATTAAATAGCTCACAAGGTTTGAAAATTTTCGACATATCTTTGACTCATACAGCGGCCGGCCTTCGGCCTCACATGCAGATGCTCAGGGCGCCGCATATGTGACGTGTTTCAAAGCTCATAAGGTATGAAATAGGTTAACAGACAACAGTACCTGGGTGTCCCACTTTGCGGGTAAAAGGCTTTAAAAGCGGTCTTCGCGGGTAAAAGCGTAGGCTTGGAACAAGGTACACCAAAGTTAGTCTTTTCTTAAACTCTCTTGGGAGAATAGGTGAAATTGGTTGAACTTTAAGTCAATGAGGAAAAATCGAAGTATACTTGCTTTCAACAAAAAAACAGACATCTGTCACCGACTAGTAAAACATCGTTTATGATAGCAGCAACTTCGAGGTAGTAAGGGACTTAACCTACCTTGAAGTAAACAACAACTCTACAAATGATACAAATACAGATCCGACGGAAAATTACCTTAGAAAACCGCTGCTACTTCATTTTGGTCAAACAAATGGGTTCAAAACTCCTCACTCGAAGAAAACAATGCACGCTCCATCGACTCTTAACCCTACCAGTCCTGCTTTATGGTGCCGAGTTCTGGACGATAAGTAGGAAAGGGGAGCTAATATTGGATTCTTTTGAAAGCAAAATACTCCGTCAGAAATTTGGTCCTGTGTGCGGGGAGGGCGAATGGAGGACAAGATACAACCGGAAACTCCATGAGCTGTATCAAGATGTGAATGTAGCTAAATCACATCAGTACATTGGGTTGGCCACATTGAGCAAATGGACCAAAATGCTCCAGCAAAGAGGATCTTTGACTCTCATCGCCCAGGTTCAAGGAGGCAAGGAAGACCCAACCTCCATTTTAAAGACCAAGCCATCACGGATACCAGAGCGCCTAGTTTGGACAACTAGAAGCAGCATGTCCGGGATCGCGGAGAATGGGAGGCTGTAGTATCTTAGACAGAGACTCTCCACGGGTCTGGAGAGCGTTGAGTAAGTAAGTAAAATGTGTTGCGAGAGCTCATCAAGGCTCATCTGTTATAAGGTGGTAAGGAAATAAAAGAGACTTGGCATAACAACGTAACGATATATATAGCCTTTAACAATAGCCTTGCTATTTGTCCATTATTTTGAATTTCATTTGTTTCTACTCTCGGAATCTTCATGGCTAAAATAACAGCAGCCAACTCAAAAAAAGCATTTCAAGTAAACTTTTGCCTTTAATTTTCTGGGTATTCCCAAAGGCTACTTCTTCTGTTGACGTATGGTTTAGTTGGTTGGTTGAAACCGACCCTCTATGAGGATGCACTTAGACCAAAGATAGGTCCGTTGTGCTGCCGATGTGTAAGGTGGGTGGACCACCCTCATACTCAGAGAACCATTTGCTCCTCTGAATGCAGGAGCTAATCTTTGCATGCGGGTGTTGTTGAGATCATTTACATAGATCATTGAAAAGGTATTCACCCAGTGAAGCATTCGTAATGTTGGCGAGATCATGGCACGTGCAAAGGAGGTGACTGATAGTCTTTTTTTCCTCTTCGTCCCTACAGCTTCTACAGAAGTCATTTTAGGGAATGCCCAGCCTTTGAACATGACTTCCTATAGCACAGTGCCCGGTGGGGTGTTAACTAATTTGGAGAGGGTTCCTATCTTATGTCTCAGAAGTCCAATGGACCTGGATTTATTTAATGACGGCCAGAGCAGCTTTGCGGTGTTGCATTGGTCGAATAGGGCACCCCTTACGTCTGTTTTCTATCCTTCATTGCTCCCAAACCAAGCATGCTTATTTTTTTTTGTAAATTAAACTTAATTTAATTGCTGTAATTTGATCAAAAGGAAGATTCAATGCTAAAGCTTTAAGTTTTGACAAAATATTATCAACCAAAAAACGTCGAAATACGGGTCCAAAATTTGCGCCATTTGAATAGGACACTTAATAAAAAACACATTTTAGAGATTTCTGATTCTTTTTATTACAAAAATAACTAAATTTTCAGATAATTGGAGTATTTACATTAAAAAAAAATTATTTAATAATGTGTTGAGCCACCTTTCTGTTCCAAAACTTCACACATCCGGTTTGGAAGGGATGTATACAAATAAGCCAAATAATTTAGGGAAAACTAGCTCCAAGCTAATGCGATGGGTATACTCGAATACTGTTGTCCTGATCCGTATACTTGACTTGCCAGCCATCCCCAAACATTGTCAATGATATTTAAATCCGGAGAATAGGTCGGCCAGCTTAATAGCTCCACATTTTGGGTCTGTATAAGGTTTTAACTACCCGAACTGTATGTATTGGCGCATTATCATGTTGATAAATCCACGGCAGAGGTCCAAAAAGGGTATGAAAGTATCGAAAGGCTTTTTTAAATATGCCATTGTAAGACAGCTCATTCATTGTGGTTGACATAAATAGTAGTTGGCAGCTTCCATAATAGGAAATGGCCCCCACACCATCACACCTCCAACTCTGCTATGCAGCAGGTCCAAATAATGTGTTTCTTTGCGGAGGTCATCGAAATAGTAGCTAAAGCCATCGGGGCCTTCCAAATAAATTTTTTTTTTCGTCGGAGAAGACTACTCTATGCCACTCCGAAGTCCAGGTCACATGTGCGCGACAAAAACTGAGGCGTTGCTCTCTTCGAACCGGGTGAAGAGGTGGCTTCTTCTTGATTTTCAGTCTTTTGAGATGTTTAGCTTTAGAAATAACACGCCGCATAGTTGTAAGACTTGCCTTGACACTGCTGATCCCTGATTTTTGCCAGAGTCCTGAGAATTTGACGCTTTTCTTAAAACAAGTCGCCTTTCCGTATTAGTAAGCACGCTGTGTGTCCGGCCTTTCATGTTTTTTCCATATTCATACTCATTCCTTAAAAATGTGGATACAACGTGTCGGCTCCTCTCGATTTTTTTTTAGCTATTTTGGCAATAGATAAGCCAGCGTCCTTGTAAGCTTTGATTTGTAATTTCTCCGCCTCGGCTATTGCTTTTCCCCGACCCATTTTAGGTTTTTTTTTAAAAAAATTAAATAGTCGAAATTAACAAAGGAAATCGAATAACGAAGAATATGAGTCCGCGTGCCAGAGATAACGATCAAACTAAATGCATGTTCTATTCAAGTGGCGCAAAAATGTTGTTTTAATTCCAACGAATGTTAACATAAAGTGTATAACGGCTCTTTTCCAGAACTTGCAATTTTGTCACAGAGAAAGAAGAAGAGTTGAACCGAGATAACAGGCATAATATCATTATTTTAGCATTCCGCTTTCGAGTTATGAGCAATTGCAAATAAAGTGTACAGGGTGTCCTATTCAAGTGGCGACGAGTGTATTTTACAATATCCGATTTCGATACCGACTGCCAGTCAGCGGCTTGGCGGACGGCACGGCGGTGATTTCGGCCTGAAAAATGCTGCGATGGTCTGAAAGGTAAAAGGAGAGGTGAATGTGCAGGTCTTCCGAGACGACTCCGGCACCGACTTCGTCCTCGGTTTTGGACCCATCCGTAAAAATTTGTGGTATAGGAGCTGACGTTGTGTCCACTCCGTTTTGTCTGGGATTAGATGGAGGTACGGTATAGTGTACAACGCTTAAGGACGATCCCTTTGTTGCGGTATAATTTCCCGCAACAAGGTCCACTCTCTTGTTCCTTCACCCACCCTACCAATTCCCTCTTCACATTGGGTGGCGTACCTGGGATCTATAGAAGTGGAGGGGCAGCCGTGGTACCACCAACCATTGGCCCACTTCTCTCGAGCCGAGGACAAAACCCCCACAGGTACACTCGGGCATGGACGGGCGGTCCAAATCGGAGGAACCACTCGGGCAAGGGCCCATGTGCGACGCAGAAGGCTCCACACGAACCGACGGACGGTCAAGGGTTCAGGACACGCCAATGGAATGTGAATATCCCAACAGACGGACGGTCTGCAACGGCGGATTGGTGCACGACCTCTAAACACACTCCAAACAGACGGACGGTCTGAATACGAAGCAGACATTAAATCAACTGCTTCAATCACAAGCAAAGGTGCTGTGATGCAATTGGGAAGGGCGAGCGGACGGCCCCTTCTAGTAACAATTGCCCCGAACTACCAAAGTCACGGTAGGGTGTCACGATCGATGGGGGAAGGGATGACGCTCCCTTTTGATCCAACCCCGTCGATGGAGCAACGTAGGAGCACCTGTGGAATGCGGGCGGACGGCCATGTACACGCACCCCAAACCACCACGTCAACCATACCAACAAAACACTACGTCGAACACACTGCGCACCGGGAAACACTTCGTCAACCAATAATCACACATCACGACGTCAAACACACTGCGCCCCGGAAAACAATCAGACAAATAACATCAACAAGTATAGAAGCCACGAGATGACGAAAACGAAAGTGGCCAAACAAACGAGCGCAACTACCACAGAAAACTTTGCGGTTAACGAGCGTCAAGGGACAGATGTAAAGGGCTCGTACACCACGACAATTAAACAAAACTACCTGTAAGATATGGTGCAAGAATAGCACTTCCCCATTTCCCCAAATCTGCGCGCGATTCGACCGAGATAGCTAGCTTCTAATTCACTTTTATTTCACTTGTAATAAGATGGATTTCACTCACAGGCTTCCTGGGCGATTGTCCTTCCGACCGGTCCATTGGTGCCTGGTCCTAGGGATTTTAGTATCCTATCCATCCAGATGTGTTCTTCTTTGGGTTTGTAAGAGGGAGGGAACATGTTTAAAAACACTAAAATTTATTTTAACAATGCACTTTGGGCATTTTTTGCAAAAGATTTATTAATTTAATGCTCCTCTCCACAGTTTCTTTTTGTTTTTATCGCGAATGGTCAAGTTCAATTGTTTACATTGTCCAGGGTCGGCCGGCGAATTCGTTTGTCACTGAAGGCCTCCAACAGTGGCGAATTCTAAAGTCTGAGTGCGTGAGAGCATTAGCGGAACCAAGTCAGCGCACTTATGTAAAATATTACATAGTGTAGCGAAAACGGCAAAGTTCAGCTAAATGTGCGTGAATGGAGTGGGGAAGGAACAGCGGTTGGTAATCTCAGAGCGACAGCTGAATTACCGAGTGGGAGCCGTTGATTCCTCTACCCAAGTATGCGTGGTCAGGGGAAGTATGAAACAGTTGACAATCTCAGCGATACAGCTGAATTGTCCAGTGAGAACTGTCGTTGGCTCTGCTTCCCCAGATTTGTATGAATGTATGAGTGGAGACAGCGGACGACGGCCTGGACAAAAGATTTGGCAATCACTTCTTGGTTGACCAGCGATAGTAAAAGACGTTTTCGTGAGTTCAAAAGTTAGTCGTGACAGTTAAGGAAAAATTAAAAACTAGAAGGAACAATCGAGAAGGGCATAAATAAAGGCGAAGACGTAGCATAAAGAAGGATAGCATCGGGAAGAGGAATTGTTCAGGCGGGACTAATCTCCAAAGGACTAGTTGGATCGACAAGGGTTCAGGAAGCAGAGAGGAAACAAAAAAGATAAGTAGAGTGATTTTGTGTGAGGTAGTTAGGGAAAATTATTTAGCCATAATTCAAATTTCGGTCGGATCGGGCTTCGGTAAAATCCCGAGAATAGACGGGACACGCGACCATTTTTTGTTTGGAATCTTTCTAACTTTCGGGATATCGCGTCTTGCACCATTTCAATAACGGCTTTCGTTTCCTTTTTTTTGTATAACTGCAACTTAAAAAGCGGTTATTAAAATTTGCCGTGCTCCACCGGGGCATTTATAACGTAGTGGAAAAAAAAAACGGTTATTTTTTTTCTTTGTTTCAAGCTGCTGGAAGCGGTTTCCTTTGGGGTCGAAATTTTCTGGAATTTTTTTCGTGGTTTTTTCCCTTTTTTTCAGTTAGCACGGTTTCACAATTTTCCAATTGTCTAATCAACAAAAATTGTGTGGCGCCCATTTTACTTATTGCTCTCGGGGAAAAATCTTTTCCTCGAAGACAATAAGTCAGTAAGTACCTTTCACTTCATATTTTTTTGTAAATTAGCTAAAGATCTCAGCGAGCGCTAGGTTCTCGAACCCACCCCTAGCTGAGCAGTCGGGAATCCAGTATTATTTTCGCTGGAGTTGCACTTTGGTTTTTTTTGCGTCTGACAGTTCATAATTTCGATTTCGGCGGCAGTGACCGCAATATTGTCGTGTTCGTTTTTTTTGTTTCTTTAATTCAATAAAGTAAATATTTGCTCGCGATTTCAAAGTGTAACAATTGGCACCTAACGTGGGGCATTAAAAATAATTCGTAATAAAGTAGATATCCGTGTAATAATAAATAAAAGAAACAAAAAAAAAATTAGATAAAGGCACAAGCGTGGGGGGTCCATTGTGCCGACAGTGGTGGTGTTTTTATATGTATTTAGGGAAGTTTCTGTTTAAATTTTTGCATTTACAAAACAAAAGTTCGATTACTTGTGATTTTCTTTTCTTTCTTTAACAGAGATAAATAGATAAATATTGAGTGGCTGCAAGTGAAATTCATAGGAATTTGCATAGAAATATCCAGACATAGCGGAAATTACTTTGGTTGGAAGTGGGAAATTGATTGCCGTTGTGTGTGCAGTGCCTCATATAGAGTTTCAGCAAATTATACCAAGTGGAGTAAAGGAGATAGCGCGAGGTAAACCACCCAGCTATCAACAAGTAGGTCAAATTTTTCCGTTTGTTATCTTTTTACATACATACATATTTGCGTCTTATTGGAATTTGAGGCAATTTTATTGAACATTTTATGCAATAATTATTACATACATTATCGTGGGTTTTCTTTGACATATACATAGTTAATATACCTAGAAATAATACATATTCGTTTTACGATTCAATCAAATACCATATCGGATATTTATATAAATTAAACGATTGACATACTGATCCATTTACTTATCGTAGTAGTACATAGGTACATATTTTTCCTTACATTTTATTTGATTGCAATCAGGGTTACCACTTTTTTCTTTTATTGTGTGTGGAGGGAATCTTTTATTTTGAATAAATTTTTTTGTGGTTTAAATTATTTACATCGTGGGTTTTCTTGGATTCGATATATATTATATACCTTTAATAAATATTGGTTTTACCATACCACTAGTTGATACATACTACCTGAGTAGATAGTCATAGTAATTAAACCATCGATATATTTACCAGTCAATCCATTTACATACATACCCAGTACATACATATTTTTCCCTTGCACTTGATTTTATATTAAGTAACAATTTTTTTTGGTGGTGTAAATTATTTGCATCGCGTTAACCACCCACTTATTTCATCTGATTTCGGGGGTTGTCATACTGCTTTTCTTTATTTTTTTTATTTTTGGGGTATACGAGAGGTTTCTGAAAACTCTTTAACTTACACATACCAACAATTGTTCGCCGTTGTACGGCACACATTAGTAAGTTCTGGCTGTTCCTTTTAGATTTGTTATTCTTACCTTTTATTCGGATAACACCTTTTAAATTTAATTACAATACCTATAACTTTATATCACCAAGTGGGTTTCGTGGGGATATACCTTTATAGTTTTCGGACTGTATCATTAGTGAATCTAAGGGTCATTACTTGAGTTCGATTTCTCATTTCGATTTGAAGGAAACGTTTTGTCTTTAGGCAACTTTTTGTATTTGTCACATTACTTCTATTGCTCTTTTATTCCGCTAATTGGTTTTGAGTGTTTGGAGTTGTTTGTTTTACCTTCAACGTTTTTAGTGGAAACATCCTCTTGACTTGGATTTGCGTTTTGTTCCATTGCGTTTACTTCGTTTTTGGTTTTTTGATTTTTTTTTCTGACGATCGTTAAGCGGACATTATTATTTGTACTTCTGGAGTCTGGATTCCGAATTTTTTTTCGTAAACCTATTTCTGTTTTTACACACGGAACTTGGCGTGCTTTTAAATTCGTAATGGAGATCAATCGATTATCCGCTGATGAGTTGGCGTATGAAGTAGAGGCCAGAAGACTTCCAACCGGAACCGTCGAGAGTATGAGGAAATCTTTAAGAGCTGCACGGCTGTTGGAGCGCCGGGGCTCAATGGGAGGGGTCGATAGGGCGAACTATCCTTTTTCATTCGAGGAGGATAAAGATGCCGTCAAGGCAAAACTGGACGAGATTTACCACCTGTTGAGAGAGTCTCCAAGAGATCCTAAGTCGAAGGAATTCTTGAAGATTCTCACAAAGATCGAGTGGGCAATGGGTAGGATTGATAGGGCGATCGCATTAGAAAGCAAAGACGTGGACGAAAAGCTCAGTTTGCGTAACGAGCTAGTCTTTGCTTTAGGGAAGCTAACTTCTGGGGGTGAAGCCGATACCGAGGACAGCGGGGACGAGTCCGAGGACGGGGATACGCGGAAAACGAAGCGACAACCCCAAATGGAGACATCACCACATAGACGGATGACCCGGGACCCTTCGCCACCAACGAATTCGGCCTTTGGGAGAGAAAGGGAGTCTTTCTCAAACGTTGGTGGACGAAGTGAGCAACACGTTCAACATGAACGATTCGAAAACTTGTCCAAGTGGGATTTAAAGTTTTCGGGAGAGCGATGCGGCGCTTCCGTCAATGCTTTCTTAGAAAGGGTTGACGAGCTTCGAGAAGCGAGAGGGGTTACAACTCCACAACTTTTTAGATCAGCAGTCGAACTTTTTGATGGGAAGGCACTTCTTTGGTATAGGGCGATTAGGAGGTCGGTCTGTTCCTGGCAAGAGTTGGTGAGGGAGTTGAAGTTGGAGTTTCTCCCTCCAAATTACGATGATCTTCTTTTAGAAGAAATCAGGCGACGTACCCAGGGGAAGGAGGAGTCTATAGGCGTATATGTAGCGACCATGCAGAATATGTTTGGCAGACTTTCGGAACCGATTTCGGAGCGGAGGAAGCTGTCAATCCTGCAGAGGAACCTGACACCATTCTATCAGACGCAGTTGGGATTGGCAGATCCCAAATGTGTCAAGGATTTAGTGGCGCTGGGAAGAAAATTGGAAACGGTGCGAGCAAATGTCGAAACATTTGCTCCCCCGCCAACGAGTCGCAGTAGACACTTGCTGGAGCCAGATTTGGCTTATATCAGCACTGAGGAACCCAGAGTTTCGGTTGTCGCTCAGGACAACCAGCAACGTCGGCAAATGAGGTGTTTTAATTGCGGTAGTGAAGGTCACTTCTCGAATAGGTGTTCTGCTCCTAGGCGTTGTTATGGTTGTGGTGCGGCAGGGGTGTATCGGAGGGATTGTCGACGTTGTTCGGGAAACGCGCAACGGACTCCTGGGTCAGCAGGACAGGAGCGCCGGCGCAATTAGTTAGGTCGTCTGCTGGCGACCAGCTGTCCCCTTCTCAAATTCATCTTGGTTTTACTTTGGAGGCAAACGGTGAAGATAATAGGCCATTTCTTAATGTTTCAATTTATGGAATTCAGTTTCTCGGTCTGCTGGATTCCGGTGCTTCACGCACTATCGTCTGTAGGGATGGGTGGGAGATTTTAAAGCATTTAGGGTTAGTTTTAGCAAAGAGTAGGATTAGCTCAGTGGCATTAGCCGATGGGGCGGGTATAGGAGTTTTGGGGGTAGTATCGCTACCGATTGTGGTACAAGATAAGTCCATATTTTTAGAGTGTTTGGTAATACCAGCTCTACCACACGTGATGATCCTTGGTGCAGATTTTTGGGCACTGTCGGGCGTAGTCCCGGATTTGCGATCAGGCGTGTGGAATTTCTCGAATCAACAGTCGGTTGGTTCGATTTCCGTTCTTAAGGAAAAGTCCGAATTGGACGAAAATCAAACAAGGCAACTGGAGATTTTAGAGGAGAAAATCTTCAGGGATATGCCAGAGGGATTAGGTTGTACCCAATTGGTCCAGCATAAGATTAGGACGTCGGCCGAACCGATTAAGCAAAGGTATTACCCGGTTTCGCCTGCAATGCAGGTTCATATTGATAAGGAACTGAAGGAGATGCTGGATGCGGGAGTCATTGAGAAATCAAACAGTCCGTGGGCATCTCCGATCGTCCTTATCAGGAAAAAAGATGGGTCGTTTCGGTTTTGTGTCGACTATAGGAAACTTAATAAAGTTACAGATAGGGATGCTTACCCACTACCTTATATATCAACGACACTGGACAAACTTCGAGATGCGAAGTATCTCACGTCCTTAGACATTAAGTCAGCCTACTGGCAGATCCCCATGGAGGAGGGATCACGACCGCTCACAGCCTTCACGGTTCCGAATAGGGGTCTCTTCCAGTTCAAGCGAATGCCATTCGGCTTACATAACGCACCGGCGACGTGGCAGAGATTTATCGACAGCGTTCTTGGTGCCGATCTCGAGCCACACGTCTTCGTGTACTTAGACGATATTATTATCGTCACCAATTCTTTTCAACAACATCTTGAGATACTGGAAGAGGTCTTTAAGCGACTAGGTGGAGCGGGATTAAAGGTTAGCCGGGAAAAGTGTAACTTTTGTCGGTCGTCTCTAAAATTCCTAGGTTATGTCGTTGATAGGAATGGACTTCACGTCGACCCAGAAAAGGTGGATAGCATGGTGAGGATTCCTGCACCGAAAAATGTGAAGGAAGTTAGGAGCTTCGTAGGGACTATTTCTTGGTACAGGCGCTTTGTACCCAACTTCGCTGAATTAGTGCGTCCTTTAACAGATTTGTTAAAGAAGAGTAGGAAGTTTGTTTGGTCCGCAGAATGCGAAGAAAGCTTCCGAAAGGCGAAAGAATGCTTAGTGACAGCACCGATCCTGACGTGTCCGGATTTTCAGCGACCTTTCTTAGTGCAAACCGACGCGTCAGATTTTGGTATCGGGGCCGTATTGTCACAAGAGTTTGAGGAGGGCGAGAAGGTAGTTTGCTACCTTAGTAGGTCCCTCAACAGATGTGAAAGGAACTACTCGACGACTGAAAAGGAGTGCTTGGCTGTACTATGGGCGATTGAGAAGTTGCGGCCGTACATCGAAGGAATTCGGTTTACTGTCGTGACTGATCATTACTCTTTGGTATGGTTAAGTAACCTTAAGGACCCGTCGGGTAGGTTAGCACGCTGGGCAGTGAGGCTTCAGCAGTTCGATTTTGAGATTGTCCACAGAAAGGGGAAAGAGCATGTCGTTCCCGACATGTTATCGCGAGGAGTTCCGGTGGTTGCCGAAATCTCAGATGCGGATTTGGACCCTTGGGTGGCTAAGATGATGACAGCTGTTGAAGCGAATCCGCTGGCGTATCCGGCGTGGAGAGTTGACAACGGTCGACTTTTTAAATTGGTAAAAGCGCACCATGTCGTGGTCCATGAAGATCAACACGCATGGAAATTAGTAGTGGGGAAACCAGGAAGATTGGGGATTTTGCAGGAGTGTCATGATAGTCCGTTAGCGGGGCATATGGGGGTCCGAAAAACTTACGCTAGAGTAAGTTCCAAATATTATTGGCCGAAAATGAAAAGAGATATTACGTCGTACGTTAAACATTGTTCTGTTTGCCAACAGGTGAAGCCGGTGAACGAGAAACCAGCTGGTCTTATGAAGGAGAGGGTCGGAATTTCAAGGCCTTGGGAAATGATTTGTGTAGATCTGGTAGGCCCACTTCCCAAGTCCAATAGGGGTTTTATTTACATTCTCACTGTAGTAGATTATTTCACAAAATTTCCCCTTTTATTCGGTTTAAGATCTGCTACCGCTAAAGCAGTTTGTAGGGAGCTCGAGGACAATGTCTTCCTGCTTTTTGGCGTTCCGTCGGTGGTCGTGTGTGACAACGGCCCACAATTCCGTAGCAAGGAATTGAAAACGCTTTGCCAGGCGTACGCGTCACAATTGAAGTACACAGCGCATTATCATCCGCAGGCTAACCCGGCCGAGCGGATCAACCAGATCATCAAGACAACGCGGAGGGCGTATGTCTCGGAGAACCACAGGAGTTGGGACGTCCAACTACCGAAGGTTGCGTGCGCCATACGCACCGCACAACACGACGTTTTGGGGATGACCCCATATTACGCTAATTTCGGGAGAGATATGATGACTAGCGGATTAGTCGTAGCTCCCGCAAGGGATCAATCGGATAGGGACGTAGGCGACGACGAAGAGGCAGCCACTCTAGGTAGTAGAGAAATTGCAGGTAGTCGGAGCTTAGGTTCAGCGGATCAGGGTCAAAGTAGTGTAAGTGGGCGGGAGGTAGATACTACTGAAGTAGAGGCGCGTTTCAGGGAACTCAGAGAGGATATTTGTAAGAAGTTAGCGGCTGCAGCCAAGAAGTCCGCGAAAGCGTACAATCTCCGACGGAGAGATGTACAATATCTCCCGAACGAGATTGTTTGGCGCCGAAATTTCGCGTTATCAGATGCCGCTAATTATTACGCCGCAAAATTGGCCCCGAAATTTATCGGACCATTTCAAATTAAGAAACGCGTTTCCCCGTGGACATATACTTTGACCGATGATAATGGTCGCGATCGCGGTACATGGCATGTGAAGGACCTTAAGCCCTATCACAGAGCCGCCGATGAATAGTCCAGCAGTCCCCAGTAACGTAGCTTGGTCTTTTACTAATTTTTTGTCTCGCGTTGGATTAACCTCTTGGTCTTTTGCTATCTGGACATGCTAATTAGCCGATGGTGGAAAACCCTTCCTTCGTTTGTGGCGTCTACCTTAACCTCGGGAAATGGCTTGGGGTTCTTCGAAAACCAAGCACCTTTCCTAGGAGGTGGGGGTGGGGTTTGTTGCGGTATAATTTCCCGCAACAAGGTCCACTCTCTTGTTCCTTCACCCACCCTACCAATTCCCTCTTCACATTGGGTGGCGTACCTGGGATCTATAGAAGTGGAGGGGCAGCCGTGGTACCACCAACCATTGGCCCACTTCTCTCGAGCCGAGGACAAAACCCCCACAGGTACACTCGGGCATGGACGGGCGGTCCAAATCGGAGGAACCACTCGGGCAAGGGCCCATGTGCGACGCAGAAGGCTCCACACGAACCGACGGACGGTCAAGGGTTCAGGACACGCCAATGGAATGTGAATATCCCAACAGACGGACGGTCTGCAACGGCGGAGTAGTGCACGACCTCTAAACACACTCCAAACAGACGGACGGTCTGAATACGAAGCAGACATTAAATCAACTGCTTCAATCACAAGCAAAGGTGCTGTGATGCAATTGGGAAGGGCGAGCGGACGGCCCCTTCTAGTAACAATTGCCCCGAACTACCAAAGTCACGGTAGGGTGTCACGATCGATGGGGGAAGGGATGACGCTCCCTTTTGATCCAACCCCGTCGATGGAGCAACGTAGGAGCACCTGTGGAATGCGGGCGGACGGCCATGTACACGCACCCCAAACCACCACGTCAACCATACCAACAAAACACTACGTCGAACACACTGCGCACCGGGAAACACTTCGTCAACCAATAATCACACATCACGACGTCAAACACACTGCGCCCCGGAAAACAATCAGACAAATAACATCAACAAGTATAGAAGCCACGAGATGACGAAAACGAAAGTGGCCAAACAAACGAGCGCAACTACCACAGAAAACTTTGCGGTTAACGAGCGTCAAGGGACAGATGTAAAGGGCTCGTACACCACGACAATTAAACAAAACTACCTGTAAGATATGGTGCAAGAATAGCACTTCCCCATTTCCCCAAATCTGCGCGCGATTCGACCGAGATAGCTAGCTTCTAATTCACTTTTATTTCACTTGTAATAAGATGGATTTCACTCACAGGCTTCCTGGGCGATTGTCCTTCCGACCGGTCCATTGGTGCCTGGTCCTAGGGATTTTAGTATCCTATCCATCCAGATGTGTTCTTCTTTGGGTTTGTAAGAGGGAGGGAACATGTTTAAAAACACTAAAATTTATTTTAACAATGCACTTTGGGCATTTTTTGCAAAAGATTTATTAATTTAATGCTCCTCTCCACAGTTTCTTTTTGTTTTTATCGCGAATGGTCAAGTTCAATTGTTTACATTGTCCAGGGTCGGCCGGCGAATTCGTTTGTCACTGAAGGCCTCCAACAGTGGCGAATTCTAAAGTCTGAGTGCGTGAGAGCATTAGCGGAACCAAGTCAGCGCACTTATGTAAAATATTACATAGTGTAGCGAAAACGGCAAAGTTCAGCTAAATGTGCGTGAATGGAGTGGGGAAGGAACAGCGGTTGGTAATCTCAGAGCGACAGCTGAATTACCGAGTGGGAGCCGTTGATTCCTCTACCCAAGTATGCGTGGTCAGGGGAAGTATGAAACAGTTGACAATCTCAGCGATACAGCTGAATTGTCCAGTGAGAACTGTCGTTGGCTCTGCTTCCCCAGATTTGTATGAATGTATGAGTGGAGACAGCGGACGACGGCCTGGACAAAAGATTTGGCAATCACTTCTTGGTTGACCAGCGATAGTAAAAGACGTTTTCGTGAGTTCAAAAGTTAGTCGTGACAGTTAAGGAAAAATTAAAAACTAGAAGGAACAATCGAGAAGGGCATAAATAAAGGCGAAGACGTAGCATAAAGAAGGATAGCATCGGGAAGAGGAATTGTTCAGGCGGGACTAATCTCCAAAGGACTAGTTGGATCGACAAGGGTTCAGGAAGCAGAGAGGAAACAAAAAAGATAAGTAGAGTGATTTTGTGTGAGGTAGTTAGGGAAAATTATTTAGCCATAATTCAAATTTCGGTCGGATCGGGCTTCGGTAAAATCCCGAGAATAGACGGGACACGCGACCATTTTTTGTTTGGAATCTTTCTAACTTTCGGGATATCGCGTCTTGCACCATTTCAATAACGGCTTTCGTTTCCTTTTTTTTGTATAACTGCAACTTAAAAAGCGGTTAATAAAATTTGCCGTGCTCCACCGGGGCATTTATAACGTAGTGGAAAAAAAAAACGGTTATTTTTTTTCTTTGTTTCAAGCTGCTGGAAGCGGTTTCCTTTGGGGTCGAAATTTTCTGGAATTTTTTTCGTGGTTTTTTCCCTTTTTTTCAGTTAGCACGGTTTCACAATTTTCCAATTGTCTAATCAACAAAAATTGTGTGGCGCCCATTTTACTTATTGCTCTCGGGGAAAAATCTTTTCCTCGAAGACAATAAGTCAGTAAGTACCTTTCACTTCATATTTTTTTGTAAATTAGCTAAAGATCTCAGCGAGCGCTAGGTTCTCGAACCCACCCCTAGCTGAGCAGTCGGGAATCCAGTATTATTTTCGCTGGAGTTGCACTTTGGTTTTTTTTGCGTCTGACAGTTCATAATTTCGATTTCGGCGGCAGTGACCGCAATATTGTCGTGTTCGTTTTTTTTGTTTCTTTAATTCAATAAAGTAAATATTTGCTCGCGATTTCAAAGTGTAACACCTTCTTTTTCGCAGAATCGACTCATACTCCTCATTGTTTGCTTTCAAACAGTAGGTACCTGTCACAGAACATAAATGCAGAAAGTAATCCGTTTCCATAAAGAAAATTAATAAATATCTCAATTCTACAGCGACGTCCCTCTGAATAGTCACATAAACATGCAAATATCCTTTTCTTTGTTAAAGCGAAAATGCATATGAATCCTATAATTGGAAAACAAATCACTAGAATTTATCTTACGGAAGTTTATTGATTTATGATTTTGTAATATATCATTTGATATTCTGCAAGCATATTTCTTTCTTATTCAACCTCTCTCTCTCTTCCTTTTTTTCTGCGGATCAATAACTTACAAATACGAGTATGTAGGCACGAGTATCCCCCATTCCTACTTGTACTCAAATAAAAATTAGATCCGTACATTACCGGGGGTGCTATCAATACAAAGGAAATAATAACACTCGCATCCTGCTTTCTACCTTCGATTCGGTGGCCGACGGAACCCCACTACAGTCTCAGAAAAAAGAAAAAAACTCAACAGTACCTTAATACCTTAATGACATACTCCTGCCGAGTGCCGTCCTTGTCGTATTATCACCATATTCTAAGTGAAGCAATATGTGTGTTCCACATGGCGGAGAACCGTAGCTCCTTAAAATCCACGATGAATAAAATATCTAATAATGTACTTGAATTTCAAATAACAAAATAAATTCGACAATAGGGGAATTCCATATTCTTAGCACTCCCCACAGACGAATAGCAGGTATAACTTCAAAAGTATGTGTGGTGTGCGTCTGCCTCTAGTATGTGATAAACAGGAGTTCGTTAGGTACACCTGCTAGACTCGCTACAATGATCTGCTACTTTTTAAATCGTGACTTTTATTTGTTTTGTGTTGTGCCATAATTTAAAAACCAATATTAAGCAATTACCGTTTTTATTTCAAATCATTTTATGTAAGTTAAATGATAAAACATACTTGCTTGTTATAAATTCGCTGTGCCTATCCATAAGATAAAAAAACAATTTGTTTTGAAGCGAGCTTATAATTGTTAATTACTTATTAAGCTATAAAATGTTGTTCAAACAAGTTGGAGCAGGTATTTGTGTGATTTCAATATTTACTAATGGAATAATCAAATATTTGAGTAGGCTAGCTGCTCCAATTGTTGTCATCCTCGGAAAATTTAAAGCCGTTTTGTTGCTATCTAGTATCTCATTATAACTGGATCCTTCGTAGATACGCTTTTCTATGCGGAAGGGGATTTTCAAATTGCATAATCATAATTTCCGACGCATAGCAAACAAAAATGCAAACAATCAGATAGCATAAATTTTATTTCATTTTGTTTTGTCATTCGTGGAAAATTACTTTGTAAACGTGCTCGATGATAATAATCTTAGTGTTGGCGTCACAGAAGCGTGGAGCCCGTATAATGAATTGCCAACCACTTGGAAAGTCGAGTTTGCATAAACATAAATATTGATTACAAATTGAAATCGACATATTTATTGTTAATTAGCTGAATTAGTTTTGTATTAAGTAAATAAATGGCCGAAGTGGTACATTGTCTATGAAGGGTTGAACCGACTATTGTGTTATATGGGACAACAAATATGTACTGCCATATAAAACGTAAAACCCGCATAACTTACTCTTCAGGTCGAATGGACTGCTACGACGTGAAGTGGGGATTGGAATTATAGCGCTGTTTTATGGCTTTCCACAGCTGGTCTTTTTTATGAACTGTTCTCGAAAAATCCTTTCGCATACTGTGACTCGAACCTAAACTATGCATTATATCAGCGAATCTACAAGTGAGCTTTTTCGTAAATCAGGTAGATATCCGAATCCGGTTATCTCAATGACGTTGTAAAGCGAGTTTGTATAACCTGTTCCGCTCAGTCGGACATTCTTGTTCATCTGACACCCCATTACATATTTGCAGGCAAACATGTGCCAGTGCGCATATTTCCTTAAAAGCTACCTCACAGTGGACCAATAAGGGAATAGGCCATGGAATATTTCCGGACCCATTGTGGTCTCTACCAAGAAACAAAGACTCAACCATACCCCAATTCTAAGTCGGAAAGATCTTCCAAATCGCCATCACCGCTAGGTCATTCTGGCAGGACGATGCATTTGCGGAAGATAAATCTCTCCACTTCTATACCGATGAATAAAAAACTAGTGATGGTTGATGGAGTGGGTGGAGGCGTTTTCTTAGACAGACGAAATCGTGGTCTTCTTTTCGCTTCCTAATCACTGTAGCGTATTCCATTCGGAAATTGTATTGATAAAAGAAGTTTTATCGTGGCTGAAGAAAAATTATTCGATAGCCAACCCGCGATAATGTCTATGGACTCAGTTTCCTAAAACTCTATCGTAGTCCTAGGCTACCGACGATCTCTAAGGTGATGGCGGAGCAGTTGAACATTCAGCTCTGTAGGTGCCGGGGCATTGGGACATTCCGGGGAACTGTATGGCTGATGATTTCGCCAAAAAAAGGAAACACATTGAGCCTTATTGCGAAGATCAATCGACAGTTTATAATTGACTATTTTCAATGTGTGCTATTGTGAACGAACGATTCTAAAGGATTTTGTCAATCGCAGTCAATTAAAAAAAAAATGCGATTGACAAAAATACCAAATGAATCGTTCGTTCACAATAGCACTCATTGAAAATAGTCAATTATCAATTGTCGATTGATCTTCGCAATAAGGCTGATTAACTCTTTTACCTGACAAAGGTTGTCTAGGTATGTCAATCGCTACATGCAAACTTTTGTTTAAGCTGTTTGCAATCGGGAGAACAAATATTGCGTGGACAAGTGGGAAAGTATGTCTAGCGACAAGGCTGATCGGGCCAAGGGAGCTTTCTTACTTAATGATCTAAGCGACTTGACTTACCCTGATGTTAGAGGTCTATCAAGCTACATTAAAAACGCTAAATGATTTAACTAATAGAGGGAGAAACTCACCTAGATCCATGCGGTATCACAATGGAAATTACATTGGCCTAAGTGTGTTGTCGATATGGGAAGCTAATTCCCTCCTCTTAACTTTTTAAGTAATAGCGAAACGAACTAAAATTTGATGTGCTTTTTTTTTGATTACTCAAACTATACAATTGAACCAAAACTTGGTATCGAACAAACACATTTATTAAGAACATTTGTTAGTTCATCTTTATCTTTATCGAGGGATCATAAACCTTCCACTTCACTGCATTCCCACTGTTCGGGAGCGGTACGATTGCCCGCCAACTAAAATCTCTAATCACCAAATTTTCAATATTTTCAATAAATCGGAAACAAAAAAATCTCGCATTATCAAAATTTCGCGTCATCAAAATCTATGTAGTTCTTAAAAAGAACCACAAAAAACTTAGTCGGATACACCTATTTTGTTTCGAACATCAATAAATGTTAAGTGCCAAAATATCTAAATCAAATTTCTATCCGTCCCTTAGTGGTTAATAACACGCACCTGTGCATGTCTATCACTGAACTAAAAATAGTCATCAGTAAAAATATAAAGCAGTTACTGTTATAGCGGTTCACATCACTCGTTTAGAACATATTATTGCGTGTCTTTGATTCTAAGCAATATAAATAACTGAATTCTTTTAGGTACATGTCAATAACCTCTTCTCGCTCTTATAAACAGCAGTCTAGTTTTATGTACAGGGTGCCGCACCAATTGTGCTACAATAAGCAAGCGCCTAAGAAATTTACTACTCATTACACAAAGTCCTTTATCTTCATATGCAAATTATGCAGCGAACACCATCCCATACGTGCCTGTGCGTAGTTCTTACAAATGAACGAACATGCTCGTCTCGCCTTTACACAAAAGCATGGATTTTGTACTAATTGCTTATAAGTGACGCATATCAATACAGATTGTAGTAGTAGGTATTCTTGCAGCCTGTGCAAGGCACGTCACCATACGCTATTACACGTCGATCCTTCTCATGCAAGGTCAAGCCAGAACCTCATAAGGACAACCGACTGCGCGACCACCTCAACCAGCACCAAGAATAATGGTCCCCATTTCAATCATTCAAACATACAGTCCACTCCCTCATCACAACCTTCTAATTTTTTTGATTAAGTTATGGCCAACACAAACCGCTTACAATGACGAACATACGCCGGGTTTATAATGAACAATAAATTTATTAGAGAAAAAAAAATTACGTATTTTTAAAAGAAACAAATTTAATGCGAGTATACTCGTATTATGTATCTTTTTTCGCCGCTTAGCGGCAAGGCGGCCGGTAATGTTTGTATCAAAAAGCCGATTTATTAAAAATGCCTTTTCATGTAAACCCTAGCGTTAAAAAGAAAAAGATGAACAGTTGGCTGCCCTGTTATCAGCTACTGCCGTCCACCATATTTATATGTCTCGCCGGCTTTTTCCGGCTCTTACCATTTTAATCCGTTGACGAGACCAGTCCAAATACTAATTTTGTAATTTGTTATATTTTGATTAAGAGTTTTCAACCATTATTAAAGTAAAATATTTAATTGAGAAATTAAGAAAATTAAAACCGGAATCACGACTGTTTACAGACCATAACAGAACAGTGTAAGTGAGTGAAAACTGCTAAAACAGAAAAGTACGGCTCAACTTATGTTCTGCTCTCGACTGTGAAATTTCAAGTTGATAATCAACACTCTTTTCCAGTGTTATTACAAGTTTGAGTGAGCATATTATCCCGCCAATGTTTGACCTGATGTCGATTTCATCTTGATTTGAACTTTTGATTTTTGTTTTTATAAATATGCCAATATTTGTAACAATAAACTAAGAACTTCGATAGCTCATGGCAAAAAAATACAGCAGTTGACATCACTACAGTTTGAATTTTTACTTTTCACTCATTGCTTCATTTAACAGTAAGTGACAGAATGTAGAACGCTTTGATGGGTCAAGATTCTTATGTACTCAACAACAAATCCTGCACTTTTCTGATCTTTTCTGTAGTATGCAACTCAGGTTTATAAAACACACTTAATTTGTCATTGTATTCAAATGACATTATGCCACTTTTTAATATTTTATGAAATGAAAATTTGTGCAACAAATTTGTAGAAATGTCACCTGTCAAAGTTTTGCGAAAAAGGGACCTGCGGTGCGTATAATTCGTTGCCTCCATTAAATATTGGGAATGAATATGCTCTAATCATTTTGATCAGCGTTTCTATCGAAGTTTTTTAATTTGGTCCATATCACTCCCCTCACCGGCTACATCATACAAAGTGAATAAAATCAGGTAACAACCTTGCAGGCTAATTTGACGCACCTCCAAATTCTCATCCAATTGTCATTGTTGCCAGATTCCAGCGGTCGCAAAAAGAATCAGGCCAATTATCAAAAATTAATATAATCTCGTTCATATTCTGCAATTGGCCATACACTTTTTCTGCATTCTACACTTAGGCACTGGAGTGAGGTATAAATATTACAACAAGGTGTCACACGCTTTCAGACAAACTTGTATGGGCATGTGAGGGCGGAAAAGGGAAAATGTGGCTTAAAATTATCCTAAACTAAAGTTGTAGTAAAATCAGAAAGAGTGATTTTTTCGCTGTTTGCTTTTTTACAGCTCACGCCTGATTCGTGACAAGTCAAACATGCTCAGTTAGCATTGCCATTTCATCTAAAGACTTACACCCGAAAAACGCTTGCAAAGTATAGCATTTTACTATCTAAATTCGTCCTCTGTGAAAAAAGACTTACACCCGAACAACTCTTACAAATTCTTGAATCCTATTATCAATAATCGTGCTCTGTGAAAAGTTACTCAAAACTGGACTCTCCGTTTGGATCACTTAAAACGTAGTCGTAGTCAAGATTTACATGAAATAAATGTTCTTCAATTTTCCTGTGTTTTTTGACAGTTAAAAGTCGAACGCTTAAAAATTACCCATTACGGTTACTTGTTACTTGGAGATTATACATGAAGACACATTTTTATTTTTGTTCACTCTTTTGAAATCCATCAAATATCAATTTTTAATCGAATTACTTTTAGGACCTTAAAAAAAATTTGACTCAATCGGCAAACATGCTAAAGAACTGAGCTTATTTTAACTTCTTTAATATTCAGTATACATTTTCTGTTTACATTTTTTATTTGCTTTCAACTTAATTTCAAAACAAAATTGAAAGGATACGCTTTGAAACAGATGCTGTATAATATGCATATCAAAATATTCGCAATTCTTGGTAGCTGATTCTGTCAGGTTGTTGGTAAGTGTATATAAACTAAGCTTCTTGATGAGCCAAAAGAAGGAAGAAAAGTTTATTTTTAGCAACTTTACACCTTGTACGCATAGAATTTGAAAGTTTAACAAGTTAACTTGGCAACATGACAAGTGGGAAGAGTTGCAAAAATAAATTGAACCTGATATTCCTATGGGTGTGCCGTTTAAATATATATTTTTAATAAATCTATTGAGTATGTGCGGTACCTATGTTAAAAGCGCGACAACTTAATCTACGAGTACCAGTGTAGCTGGAAAGTAGAGCCGTTCGGGCTTCATTTAAAAATATATTTATATAAAAACACACATAACTTTCGTCTTACTTCTTCTTCTCTTCGATATGTTTTCAAATTCAAATACATATGTAGGTATATGACTTTAATAGCGCCGCAGGGTATTTTTATCCGCAGATACTGCAAACTGAACGCTACCACATATTGTATTACGCAATTTATGATTTATATTCAATTGTACAACTTCTTAACCCAAATTTCCCTAAGGTTGCTCCAGAGTCAAGTCTTCAATTTAAAAAAAATTACCTCATTCAATCCTCAAAAGGTTGCCTATAAAATTCGACGACCTTATCATTAATTACAACACAGAAGTGCTTCTTTCCCAGTTCGTCAGCTTTATTCTGTTCATTCATCTTTTGCCTCATCTCAATCGCATTAAAAATTGAAATACAAATACAAGTACACGTACTCGTAGTAGAAGAAGAAATGGGAAGTCATGAGGAAACGATTCTATCATCACTCTATCAAATGCAATTTAAATATATGTCCCTACGAGTACGTACCCTTGTCTTGTACCCCGCTGCGTGTGTTGAAATGCCCCTTGAAGAAACATTCTAGCGGTCGGAAATGTGCGTCTCAAAAGCATGCGGAAACATCTTCTTCACGAAGTGTTTTGGAATTTCTTATTTATTTTTTTTGGGAAGCTTCTTGTTTAAGTCCATATTCGAGTGTATTGTATTATTAAGGAAGGACCGGAACACTTGGAGTTTGGTGTCATGGTACCATTCTAGCAGAGTAGGTACATTTTAACATTTGGGAGCACACGACGATGGAAGCTTTTTGAATGAATAATGGAGTTCAGCTGCGGCAGGCGGATGTGAATATCTTCTTTGCAATCATTTTTCGAATGCCACATGAATATGTACACATGTTTGTATCTGCGTGGGGGATAACAACTATCTATCATACGTTTCTCTAAAGCGTTCGGCTACAGCACTGTTTCTTCTTAAGCCTTTTCCTCATATCTTTTTTTTGTCAGATGGATCCTTAAAAAGTAATAAAAATAAAATTCGGGAATGAATTTAGTGTGTGTGAAATTGGTAGATTTATTATGAATTCAACAACTGGAACCTGATTTGTAGAAATGGTAGTTCAGCGGAGGATTTGGAGTGACACGAAGTTGGAACGGCTTATCACAACTATCGTATGTGGCACAAATTTAAAATTAGCTATCAAAAAAGAAGACAAATTTGGTGCCATATTCTAACAGATGGTGAATTGAAAACTTATCAGGAGATATTATCGCATAAGTTGGCGCAGTCCCTCGGTGGCTTGTGCGTTGGATTACTGATCGAGAGGTATTAGGTTCAAATCAAGGCGGGGCCTGTAACACCAGAATTTTTTTTTCCACTGCCCCCACCTCTTGTCTGCTAAATAACCACAACCACATGAAATTGTAGGTTCTTCCACTTCGCTATGGGATTTCCGCCTTTTGTATTTTTGTATGAAATCAATTGTTTTCGACAAAAAAAGATCATAAGTTAGCTTCGGATAGTCTCTGCCCAGCTATATTCTTTAAAATCAATTCAGAACTTGGCTTACCTTGGATTACTCGAAAAGATGCGATACAACTCGAAAACAATATTTAAGGTTCGTGTTTAATTCAATAAGGCCGCTTTTGCATTTCTTTCTGTATATTCATTGACTGAGAGAGAACGAAACATACAAATGTATGTTTCTATGTATGTTTTACGCTATCATTTTTTGATCAACATTTTTGTTTGATGAAATGGAAATGGCCTAACGATTCGCCCATACAAAATAGTTAAGCAAATTGTGGGTCATCTTGCTTTCAGAAATAAAATATTATAGTCTACGACTCAATGCCGCGCTTACTTTGGAAAATGGTATACTAATCCAGCCTTTTCATAAATCTCGTATTTGCTCAAAATTATTACTTTGCAAATTTTGTTGATTTAAACTGTTTTTACTTAGTTCTTAGTAAAGTATCTGCATATATTAATGTTAATAAATAAGCTCTTGGACTTGAAGAACTACAAAGTAACCACCACATCTGCTAAGTGAAATAACTACGAACAAAATATTCCGTGACAATCGTGATTTGTACTAACGAATATCCCATCAGCCTTATACTGAATTAACTTTGTTCAATGAGACTGATTCAATTAAACTTAATTTGATTATTTTCACCACGAATTCAGAGCTTGCTGTAGGGCACCAGCTATGTAGATAAACTGGTTGATAATTTAAATTAATTTTAATTACTATTTTCGTCACGAATAGAATGGACCTACAGTTTAACACCAATTGAGAACGGTTCATTTTGAGAAGCTCTCATGGCAGTTTGTGCTCTTGGCTGTTTGAATTGTAACTACTAATATAAAGTGACTCTTCCCAACACATTAGAAGCAGTTATGTAACCCTGCTGATGTAAACAAGCAATGCCATTTTATAGATGAAATAATAATTATCCGCATTTCATTCATCTTTAATTGTATAAAGGGGGTGTCAGACCCAAACCACAAATCGTTATTACGGTCCATTCATTTTAATTAATATTGAAATCAAACGCCCTCTGCTAAAGAATGCACACAGGCCATTTCTACAATATACTATTAAAAGAAACAATGCTGCGCCAATTCAAGAATTCCAATCACATGACATTGTTCCTATAAATGCCTTTTTCAACATGCATATACATTTTACATTCAAAATGTACTGGGAATGGTAAAAGGCAAATAAGCTTTCCTCGCCGGGACACAGGCCCTAAGCCGTATCCATTATAATCAATGTTTCCCTTGAGTACCTGTGGTATAAAGCTCCCCCAAAAAAATAGGATTTGCAAACCAAACTTGCGATTGTGGAAAAGCGAAAAACGAAATCTAATACCTACCCATTGTCTGATCCAGCAAAGAGGATTCATATTTGTTTACGATTTACGTTTGCGTTACTTTTCACATCCTTTTTTATTTCCAGTCCAACCCATCACAACGATGGATTCATGGAATAAATCGCAGAAAATGAAACTAAAATGAACCGGCAAAAAATCAGCTAAAATGGCTTTCGATTTCCTGGTCAGACTATGAATATTACATTTAAACTATACTTTTAGGACATGACTTAAGAAAAACTACGTTATTCAACAAAAAAAATGCAATATCTCTTGCTGAGAAATTGCGCTTTCTTTTCTCGCTGCTTTATCGTCGAACGAAAATCGAAAACAAATGGAATTGGAAGAAAAGCTAAAAAAATCGAAGGTCGCTATGCATGCCGTTGTGCCCCATTTATTATGGATAAGCGATGAAGAAAACTTATGACTCTCACTAGCAAAGAAGTGGTCCGCGAGATCAAAAATAGGCCAGCATGACAGCTACCAGCAAAGGATGCATATCCTTTAGTCATGTCTTAACCTCTTAAGTTGATGATGCCAGGATCTCTTTCCACCTCACTGAAATAGAAATGGTTCTTAATGCATTTATTTTTGTTTTCTTCTCTCACAGTTCCCGTCTTAAGAACGCTGTGTATGGCTGGGTGTTTTGCTTATCGCGCCTCGCAAACACGGGGAAAGGCTATGTACGTGAGTGTTTTACGTTTTACCCTTCATCATTCCTCAAAGTAGATGAGAAAGCGCCTCCTGAAGACGAAAAGTTTTGCCTTGTGTTATTCCTCGCAGTAAGAATGTGAGAATATTTTCTAGAAATTAGTGTACTTAAAGCATAAACAAAAAACCCAAAGATACGTGCCAAGGAAATCGTGGTTTTAATATTTCTGCATAAAAAGGCTGTATACCTTTTCATCTTGGAGATGATGCAACGTGACAGACTTGTTAGTTACCACGATAAGCGCGAAAACTTTGAACAAAGGGTCATGTTTAAATGTTACTGCTGTACCGAGGATACGGTTCACGTAGGCAGTTTCAAGGGTTTTACGACTTTTGTTTGCATTATTGTATCTAAATGACTTCACTTAGGAGGACAAGGAAAAATCATTTTGCATTAGGGGTTTTCAACGTGGGCTGGATTACTGAGCGAGGGTTCGAAGTTCGAATCCAACCGGAAATATCTAACATTTTTACCCTTACCCTACCTCTTGCTAGTGTCTGACAAACATCAAAGACAACTGTCACATCGTAGGTTCCTTCTTTCCGTGTCAAATACAAATACACATGATTGGAAAAGATAGTTTTTATAGTCCCTTCTTTTTTTCTTCTTGCTTAACGGTGAAGATACTGTCAGAACTAAAGGTGCTATAACCCTCCAACTTTACTTCCTTCGTACAGGTCCGCCCGTATCGTTCGTCAATTTGACTTCGGTAAACTTCGCCAGACGTGGTGTTATTGCAAAAGTGTGTTCCAGGAGCTCTTATTCCTAGGAGTTCTTTTTTAAGATTTCGTCAATTACATGCTCCTGTTTTTGATTATTATTTGATCGCCCTTTTACAACACCAACGATCTCCATTCGTATCAACCCACGCATTTGCATTTACGTCGCTACACTGGATAATGTTTTATAGACCGTAAATGCCTCATATTTATTTTAATTATTTATAGATATTATATAGTAAAATAGAGGATATATTTTTAACTAGCCAGTAAATCACGCTGTACTTACTATGCTCAATCGATTAGAAACACGTCATTCCAGCGAGCAGACGATAAACGTCAGCTAAACGTTTGTTTGATTTGTATGCTTATTATTAACTTCCCAATGGAAGTTCTTGTAATGGGCCGATTTTGTGAATTGGGGATTTTGACATATCTCCACATCTCAAGGTCACCAGAATCCAAATCCAACGTTTTTATAGAGATGTCTGGCTGTGTGTATGTACGTATGTGCGTGTGTACGTATATGCGTTCGGAATTATCTTTCGCCATGATTATCTCGAGAACCAAAGATGATACTGACACGGGACCGGGTTTATTCGAAGCATAATTACATTAAACTCAGAACTGATTAAGTTTCCAGCGAAATCGGTCCAGCCGTTTTTTGTTAGTAAACAAATAACTAAAATAATTTGCCTTTATTTTTACTATTTATTGTCACTGTGCTCCGTTATTTCGTATACCTACATGTAAATTTACAGGTTTTCGAGTTCATAACAATGGTTGCATTAATATATATCACACTTCGCTGTTATTAACAACATTAAATTTCCATGAGCAATATTAAAGAGCATTTAATTTATTATTAAATAATTCTTAACCATATCTTACGGTTAACCACATTTCAAAATTTCTCAATAATCGCATAAACCATATTGATCCCACTGGGAAGTTAGTGTGGACCTTGCGGGTCGCACCCAGACCACTTCTTTGTTACCAGATATCTTAAGAGTAATTCAAACGAAACAACGCAAAACATGAGGAACGGCTACAGTCCGCTTGGTCGAACTGTCAAAAACGTCCCAAAAAGTTTGCGTGGAAAACAACTTTGTATGGGTGAATTGCTAGGCAACATATTGTCTACATACTCGTATAACACAGGTGTAGCGTGATGCAATGCAAGCACACAGAATACGAGAAAACATTATGTAACATTGTATTGCTCCACATACCCGGGAGGTGTCACATGGCATTCAATCGGTATCGACAGTGATTCATGCTACGATGAGGTTCGCGTAAGTTCATGTGTTTGCTACTCGTATTGTTTACATTTTCATCCATTGCACCCACCACGTTTTATATGGGTCAACTGGATCAGACTCATATGTTGTATAGTAAGTCATGAACCGAACATTGGAATGATTGCTGCTTAGAATAGCATAATTTAGCATTAAGAATTGTTGTATAAATAGACCGGATTTTCGGTAATAAAATCAGTTTTGAACACACTTCTTGACTCTTATTATTATTGTGGTAGTAATTTGCCTTCATTTCAGCGAGCTGCGCTTTATACAGCACGATAGAGCTGGCCGCGCTTTATACAGCTTAGGGCGGTAGGCTCCATGGTGAAGTGGCACCAAATCAGAGAAGCGAAGAACACCTAGGTCTACAAAAGGTGCCTTGAGTTTTGCAGCTGATCTTATTTGTACATTTAACGCTGATTTCAAAACGGAAAACCATTTTTCCCTAGCAGCTCTAATTTTTGAGTTACAGAAATATTCAATTTACCCTACACTTAGAAAAAAGTGAGCGGGAACTATGCTTATAAAGTATTGTATATTGAAAAAAATCTACTTGATGAAGGAACAACAATTACATTCTATCGCAGAAGGGAAGCAGATTTGCTAAGGTTCAATTCTCAGGAAGAAGATCTCGTTTTCTGTCAGGATGTTAAAGGTCTCTTAATAAAAATGGGCCTTCGCGAGTATGATCCAGATCGTTGGCATCTGTTTATTGGCAGTTCTAAGAGAAGTTTGAAGTGTGTGCTTTTACACAATGGTAACGAATTGGGATCAATACCTATTGCTCACTCAACGACTCAACCCAAATGAAAGAAGAGTACAAGAATATAGCTATAGTCTTGGAAAAGATTAAGTATCACGAACATGGATGGGTCATTTGTGTTGACTGGAAAATGGTTAACTTCCTTCTTGGACAGCAAGGCGGATATACAAAATATCCTTGCTTCTTGTGCCTTTGGGATAGCAGAGCTAAACAAGATCACTGGGTAAAAAAAGACTGGCCTGAAAGAGAGAACATGGTTGTTGGAGGAAAAAATGTTATTAATGAGCCTTTGGTTGATCGGAATAAAATAATCCTACCTCCACTTCATATAAAACTTGGCTTAATGAAGCAATTTGTTAAGGCTCTAGATAAGAATTCATCATGTTTTAAATTCATATCTACAAAGATGCAAGGATTATGCATTCAAAAAATAAAAGCTGGCATATTCGATGGCCCTCAAATCAGACGGTTAATAAAGGATACCAATTTTGTTGAATCTATGAATGAAAAAGAGCGAAAAGCGTGGACATCATTTGTGTCAGTTGTCGAAAACTTTCTAGGCAACAAGAAGGCATCAAACTATAAGGATTTAGTTCAGAACATGCTGACTGCTTTTCGTGAGCTTGGATGCAACATGAGCATTAAGGTGCATTACTTGCAAAACCATTTGGACAGGTTTCCTGAAAACTTGGGAGACTTGAGTGAAGAGCAAGGTGAACGATTTCAGCAGGATATAACGACAATGGAAGAACGATACCAGGGCAAGTGGGATACGCATATGATGGCAGATTACTGCTGGAATCTGCTAAGAGATTGTCCGAAAAAACCGTATTGCAGATCAAGCAAAAAACGAAGCTTCTTGGGTTCCAGTACATCAAATCAGCAGTGAAAAATATATTGTATATGCTAGTACCCTGTTAATAGAATTATTATTTTTTTATATTTATATGTAAATGTCACTAAATGAGCTATATTTTCAAAGAAAAAATGTTTTACCACCCTACCCCATAACATGAAAACGGGAGCTGCTAGGCAAAAACCGATTGCAGATTCGTATTCAGGAGGTCGAATTTACTAAAAAACAGTTCAAAAAGTATCGGCACCAAAATGTGTGTATATCTGCCTGTGTAATTGATGCAACTGTTTTATACCTTCTTTAAGGTATTTATAGAAAAACCAAGGTTCAAAAAATCTTGCAAATAGTGAGCGTAGCAATCAAATTTGTATGGCGAGTTGTTAAGAAATACTTTGTTTGCATACTTCGCAAAGAACCTACACTCGACCTTTTCCATAAGACTTGTTTCTTTTTAAATAATGGGCGTGTCAGTAGACGGATTTTAAAAATCTTTTCACTTTATTATTTCCGGCCCTTGAAGAATGCTCCAATTTTTAGATTACTAACTCGAATTTTAGGGCCTCAAAATTGGTGACAGATGGACGGACGGACGGTTGGAAATGGCTTGACACTAACTAACGATGTCGATCACATAAATATAGTATTTGTGAGCCAAAATTATGATAGAGCATAAAAGCTCGTGCACACAGATATGGTTTGAGAAGCTAGAACTGTTGTGGCTTTCCCTGTTTGACGAACATGTTTTAGTTTGAAATGTTAAATAATATGTTTCAATCGTTTAAAAACAGGCAACATTTTTGTTTAATCACAGAGAACACGAAGTGCTATTAATATGAAATTGGAATTGGAAAAAAATACGAGCGGAAAACTTATTTTACTTAAGGGGCTTCCGTACTGTGGAGTGAGTCTGTGCGTGAGAACTATGCTCTGCGATCCCGGCATGCTGCTTTATGCCGAACAAACTTAGCGCTTTAGCACCCGCGTTAGCCTGATGTAAAGAACGGGAATTCGCTCTTCCTCGTCGTCTCGAACCCTACGCTGGATCTCTATTGTCCACTTATTCGATATGGCCAGGGCTATGTACTCGACGAAAGAGTAACACCGAAACGTTTTTTCCACTGCCCCAACTTGCAAACGTCGGACAAACATCCAAGAGTATCAGTTGTCATGAGAAGCTTCTCAAATTTGCCGTTCTGATTCGGCTTTAAATTGTATGTCCTTCCATATGGTTGGAAAAGCTTGGTTTTAACTTTTATTTATTTTTATAGGTAGACGTCGACTATCTTTTGTTGCTCATAGAGCTTGTGGCTGTGTCTTCTCATCCATTCACCCCACTCGAACAAGGAACCAAATCTAACCCAGAATTTTTATCCTTCAGCAACACTCATTGCTTGCCTTTCATGCAGCACTCGACCCCATAAAGCAGAACAGACAGTTTCAGTGTTTTACACTTACATCTGGTCTGGTCTTGCTGGTTAATAGTGTTGAAGTCGTTTTTTCCAAACCGAAATAGCAGCGGTTTTATAAAATAATCCTTTATCTGATCTCCACTAGGGCCGCATTCCTGGAGATTATGTTTACTCCAAGTTTGACGAACTCCCTAACTACCCCTAACTCCCTAACTATCTCAAAGTTGGTGCTATTGACAGTGATGTCATAGTCAGTGGACAGACGAGTGTTTATTTGTTGATTTTATGTACTTGTCATTGTGCTCGTTGACTTCAAGACCAACAATTTTTGCCTATTCTTCAGCCACCGTCAAGGCTTCTACCACGGTACGCTGCTCTAAGATTGGCTGAGAAGTCACATGATAGTGCATCTTCTTGCCGGAATCCGGTAAAGGCTTGGATTATTTCCGAAGAGCTACGTCTATATTACACATTACCCCGCCTGCTTTCCAGGATCACGCAACATAACTGGATTTGTCGAATTTGTCCATGGCCATGTAGAACTCTTGACCGTGAAAGCAATCAGATGCGGCTTAAAACTGGATGAAAAGATGGTTAGTCTCGACTTGAAATTCGTTTGTCTTTTTCAGTGTGTCAATTAGTGTGTTGCAGAACGGCTTTTAACGTTCGCACAGCTTTGATATTTCTTCCAAGACTAATTCTCTTTTCGATTGACGGGAATATGGAATATGGAACTGATAGTCCATTCATCGGACATGCTTTCTTTCATTGCGTGGTGGAACCCGGCACTTCATTGACAGAACGTGGGTATTTAACAGTTGCTTGAAACGCAGCTTAAACACATCTACTATTTCTAAGAGACATTTATATGAAACAATACAGATTGACGCTTTGTCTATGGCACTCTCTGCCCCTTATATTGAAGCATTTCTAAATCCCATTACTTACATTGTTTTCTTTCTATTTTCAGGTAAATCCATCTTCGTCAACATTAATAATATCAATAGCTAAGTAAACTAACACGTGACATTTTTATATTATAGTGTAAACTTTAATAAAGGATTTTTTTTTTAATGAAATATATATATATATATATATATATATATTAGGGAGGTCCTTATTTTTCGACTTTTGAATTATGCCCGGGCCACTTTCGCATTTGATTACATATATACCTCTAAATATGAAATACGTTTGTTTTTTTTTAAGATTAAGGGGTCGCTACCAGCTGTCAAAATGTTTACACAAAGCCCTCGCCTCGACCCCTCTTCTGTACCGATGCGTCGAGATTTAGCCCGCCACGCACTTCAGTTCTAATAGTCATTTACGAGAGCGCACGCGTTTTATTTGTAACGTAATAGTAACGCGTTTCAACGTGTTGCAATGGCGTCTAAAAGTAGCGGACTCAGTAAAGCTACTAGAAATCAAAGTAAGGTTTGGCTTATCGGTCAATTAAAATCCAAGTAAGAAAATCAACATTGCCATCCATCTTTGAAGATTTTGTAATATTTTTTATGTCCTGAGTATAAAAAAAAATACAGATTTTGAGTTTTCATTTTTAAATTCAAACCTGGGTCGCTACCATCATTTAAAAAATTCCAAAAAAAAACTGAAATAGTTTCTTATGGTAGGTATATAATCAAATTTCGTGGTGGCCCGCGAAATTAAAGAAAAAAATGTTTTTTCTTACCAATAAGGACCACCCTAATATTTTATTTTATTTTTTTTATTTATTTATTTATTCATTCATTCATTATAAACTTATAGCTATGTACAATTTTTAAAAAATTAATGAAATAAAAGTCATCATTCTGTAACTTAGGAAGTTAGTTTTGAATGATACATTCCAAAATTTAATTAACAATTCCATAAATATCTGAAGTGGGGTGACAATCAGTTATAAGTAATTCATAGAAACAATTTTGATGGAAACAGTTAATGGGCTTAATTTTTGCTGAACGGGAAAAGAATATAAATGAAAATACATAACAATTCTAGAAAAACAATACTCTACGGAGAATTACGAAGAAACTAGCAATATTCTTTGCTTAAGCTGATGTTAAAAGGGATTCAATGCTGTCATTATCATATGTGAATAGCCAGTCTTTAACTTTTCTCAAAAAAGAAGTAAAATGAAGTGTCGTTCTGATGAATAACGGTAGTTTGTTGAAAAGCTTTGGAGCTGTAGCAGTGTAAAATTGTGAGAAATGAGAACTACGCGTGAATGGTTCGATTACAAGATGCAAGTTATTTATACGTAGGCAGTAGAGTAGCGAGTTTCTGCTTGGGAAATTGCCACTTCTTTTAAAAAACTCTTTTAACACTTTATATACGTAAAGGTGTCTCATTGGTAGTATTCGCAGTTCCTTGTATAGAGGCCAACTTTCAACGAGTCTGTTTTCGTTACAAATAATACGTATTAAATGTTTTTGGGCAATCAAGAGAGGTCTCAAATAAGTGGAGTAACATCCGCCCCAGCTCGATATGCCGTATTGAAGTTTAGACTGCGCAAGACCATTATAAACAATTTTACGGGAAACCAACAACATATGCGACCGCAGGGTACGAATGTGATCCTTCCAATTTAAGTTTGAATCAATTAAAACCCCTAAATATTTAAATTGCGGCACAGACTCAATTTTAAAGCAGTTATCAGAGCATTTAGATTCGGAACTAAAATTGGATTTGCCACACTTGTGAATAGGTAAGCTAAATTGTTTACAGTTGTGAGCATGAAAGTAAAGATTATAATCAGAAAGATTATTACTAGAAAGCTTAAACGACACCAGCTTAGTTTTCTCGCTAATAATAAGGTAATGACTAGCAAACCACGTTCTTAGGATTTCAAGATCTTCTTCAATTTTGGTTACACAATCGAGCAATGAGTCAGACTGGTAAGTGAATGCTATATCGTCAGCAAAGGCAGTAGCTGACCCATTTAGTTTCAGTTTGAAAATAGAATTAATATATATGAGGAAAAAGAGCGGACCTAGCACGGACCCTTGCGGAACACCATTTCTTAAAAAGCAGGAATTACTAAAGGTACCATTTACATTTACTTTTTGGTTCCTTTCTCTCAAGTATGATTGAAGCCACTTAAAAGATTCACCTCTGAAACCTGCAGCATAAAGTTTGTCAATTAGAACATTGTGGTCAACCATATCGAACGCTTTTGTCATGTCAACAAAAAGCGCCATGGTGGTTTTATTACAGTCCAAGCTGCCATAAAGTTCACTACAAACTTTCAAAATAGCATCTTCCGTGGACATTTTTGATCTAAACCCAAATTGTTTATTGCTAAACAAATTATTTTTATCCAGAAAGGACATGATTCGAACTTTCATTAGCTTTTCAAAAAGTTTAGAGAAAGTGCGAAGCAGGGATATCGGCCTATAATTAGAAACACATTTTCTGTTACCTTTTTTAAAGAGAGGTATAACTTCAGCACTTTTTAAGCAATTGGGGAAGCAACCATTTTCAACACTTACGTTGAACAAGTAGCTTAAAATATCTACTACATATAATGCTATTCTCTTAACTAAACTACTTGAGATACCATCAGAAGTACATGAATTTTTACTTTTTAGAGAGAGAATAGCAAGATAAATTTCACGCGAAGTAATCGAGTTGAAAACAAAACTATTTCATTGTAACCTATCCGTTATAAAAATTGAATCATTTGAGCAGTTGCAACTCAAGCAAAAAGCGGCAGTAGGTTTCAGCTTTTCAGAAATATCAGTGAAATATTTATTAAAATGATTAGAGATGGAGCTAGGGTCCTTTAGAGAGACACCATCAACTTGTAAATTATCAATTGCAATTACATTCCTATTTTTGCCTAATATGCAGTCTACAACCCTCCATTCCTCTCTAATATTCCCTTTAGCTCTTAGAAATGAACTGGCATAATAGTTGTTTCGAGTATCCTCTATTTTATTTTTAACCGTTCTGCAGAGCGAAACATAATATAATTTTAGACTTTCATTGTTGGGGTGTTTTTTACATTTTTTGCTGACACTATTTTTCTTGTTGATAAGCCTGAGAAGATTATTCGACATACATGGTTTCAATGCAAGACTTGATATGCTTTAGTAAAATTGATAAAAAGACATCAACAGCATTAGAAGGATCGCTTTCCAAATAGACCGGCACCCAGAATTCATATTTTAAAAGTTCCTTTAGTAAATTGTGGTCAATGCAATTATTGGATTTATTTTGAGTTTTGCGACAATTTTTTAAATTCGGATTTAGAATGCCCTTCAGAGCGACCATTCTGTGGTCAGTTAGACTTAGATCATATACCACTCCATTTGGGATTTTACTTTGTGATTTGGAATTTGTATTAAATCTAGCAAAAATATGATCAATACAAGTACTTGAGGAATCAGTCACACGAGTTGCCTCGTTAATAAAACTTTTAAGACCATTTGCAGCCAAGAGAAATAAGTAGACCTCAGTATAACTATCTGTATCATTTAAGATGTCAATGTTTATGTCTCCTAATAAAATTAGATTTTTAGCCTTGTTCATATTTAGAACATTTTTCAGATCATCAATGAAGATGCCTTTACAAACACTTTGCAGTCTACAGAAACACAACATTGTATAACAATCATTATCCCAACAGAAAGACAGTTTAATAGCATCTGCACTAGAAATATTAATTTTGGAGAAATCACACGCAACCCCATCTCTCACATAGACAGCTACACCTCCCTATGGATATAATTCATTACAATTAGTAAAGAGTGAGAAACCTGCAATATTGTAAAAGCTAGCTTCACTCTCATAAATCCAGATCTCGCTTAGGACAATAACAAAAGGTAAGTGCAGTAGCGTCTCAAGATGCGCTAAGAAAACTGAAAAGTTTTTCCTCAAACTACGGATATTCTGATGCAAACGCATATGTTTTTAATGTAGGTTAAGTGATACATTTCTTCTCTGAACTATATTGTACAATTCATAAAGATTGGTACGAGGGCGGGTCCATAAGTCCGTGACTTTTTGAATTTCTGACCTCTTTACTGAAACGGCAACACTGCTCCTGTCAACAGGCATCTGTCAGTTGACTCCTGTCAAAATTTAAACTTGCTGCGTCAGTTAGTTTGTGTTTGACAGCTATTTTTATCAGACTACTCACTAATTTGAGGAGAAAATGGAAAAAAGTGAATTTCGTGTGCTTATTAAGCATTATTTTTTGCGAAAAAAAACCATTACCGAGACCAAGGCTAAGCTTGAAAAATACTATGGGGACTCTGCACCATCGATTTCAATGGTAAAAAAGTGGTTTACTGAATTTCGTTGTGGCCGTACAAGCACTGAAGATGCCGAACGTCCTGGACGCCCAGTTGAGGTCTCTACACCCGAAACAATCGAAAAAATTCACGATATGGTGTTGGCCGACCGAAGATTGAAAGTGCGAGAGATTGTGGAAGCCGTAGGGATCTCGCATGGCTTAGTGGTTTCAATTTTGAATGATCACTTGGGCATGAGAAAGCTTTCCGCAAGATGGGTGCCGCGTTTGCTCACAGTCGACCACAAACGCAATCGTGTAACAACTTCACAGGAAGGTTTGGCGTTGTTTAATCGCAATATGGAGGAGTTTTTGCGCCGTTTTGTAACCGTGGACGAAACATGGATCCATCACAACACACCAGAGACCAAACAACAGTCAAAACAGTGGGTTTCTAAGGGTGAATCGGCGCCAAAGAAGGCCAAGGTGGGTTTGTCAGCCAATAAAGTTATGGCGACTGTTTTTTGGGATGCACGCGGGATAATCCACATTGACTACCTTCAAAAGGGAAGAACAATCAATGGGGAATATTATGCCAACTTATTGAACCGATTCAATGACGATTTGAAAAAAACCGACCTCATTTGGCCAAGAAAAAAGTTCTTTTCCACCAAGACAATGCAAGGGTGCACACATGTGCAGTTGCCATGGCAAAAAACCATGAATTGGGCTATGAATTGCTCCCTCATCCACCCTATTCTCCAGATTTGGCTCCATGCGACTACTTCTTGTTCCCAAACCTGAAGAAATGGCTTGGTGGAAAAAGATTTGACTCCAATGATGAAGTCATCTCGCAAATAAAGGCCTATTTTGAGGACCTCGACAAATCATTTTTTTTGGAAGGGATAAAAAAATTGGAGAAGCGTTGGACAAAGTTTATAGAGCTCAAGGGAGACTACGTTGAAAAATAAAAAAAAAATTTTATCAAAAAATCTGTGTTTTATTCCAAAAGTCACGGACTTATTGAGCCGCCCTCGTATATAAGCTAAGTAAACACTTCATTAAATGGGAAGAAAGATGGTAAAACAAAAGTAGTAAATTGCTTAATAAAGCGAGATAGCAGGGGTCCGTTTTTCTAACATATGTCTTTTAAAAGTAACTTTGGAATCGAATAGATACAGATTGTACAAAAATGTATCAGTCTTGAGGTAAATTAATTTAAAAAAAGTGGTCTGGGTGCGACCCGCAAGGTCCACACGACTAACTTCCCAGTGGGATCAATATGATTTATGCAATTAGTGGGAAATTTTGAAATGTGGTTAACCATAAGATATGGTTTTTTTTTTTTTTTTTTTTTATAATTTGCTTACGCTAAAGGGATTTTTTTTTCTGTTGTTACAGTACCCTTATGGTTAAGACATTTTTAATATTAAATAATGATCTTTAATATTGTTCATGGAAATTAAATGTTGTTAATAAAAGCGAAGTGTGATATATATTAATGGAACACTTGTTGTGAACACGGAGACAATGATTTGCTCAATAACAAATGACAATAAATAGTACAAATAAAGGCAAATTATTAACTTCCCAGTGGAAGTTCTTGTACTGGGGCCGATTTTCGCGGATTTTGACATATCTCCACGTTTCAAGGTCACCAGAATCCAAATTTAACGTTTTTATAGAGAAGACTAACAAAAAACTATTTCTAGCATGACTATATATTTAGTTACACAAGCACACCATCTCGCATTTATTCCTTCATTTATTCTTATTTTCGTAACAAAAAAATTAACCAAAAAAAACCTTTATATCGGTGGCGAGCGGCAGACCGAAAAGAAACACATGTCCTAGAACAAATTCGAAGCTTTGCGAAAACAGCCAATACGACATTTTGAATGTTCTATTCTATTGTAATGAAACATTTCCTATTACGTTTGTCATTTGTGAACACACATATGAAAAAAACAGAACATATTGCCATTTAAAGCAAAAGCCATGTAAAATTTATACATTTATGGTCTTAGTTTGCCGAAAACTTTAAAGACTGAGCTCTTTGACAGACCTACTGTGTTGTGTTGGGACGCCGTCACAGACATTCGCACACAGTTCCTCTTCCTGCCAGCTTAATTCGTTCTCCATGTTGTCGTCATAATTATACCCTTGCATTGTCCCGTGAATATTTACAACTATTTAATTAAGTTAAAATGGGATATTCAACTCCGTTTGTATCCGCCATATAAGTTTTTAATTCATAGTCAGTCAGATTACGTCAATTTCGTTTTTATATGTCATGTACCTATGTTCATAATACGTAATACTAAAGTAACAAAGTGAACACGATCCTTTGCCATTTCAAGCACTCTGTTGTCGTTAATACACCGAAAAAAGGACTTTTTGTCTTTGACTTTTTGATGTAGCTACCTATGGAGTTGAGTTTTGTTGGCAGAAGGGATTTTCCTCTGAGACATGTTACGGACTTTGAGAGTAGCGGTGCGGTGACCTGTATCATTTATTCATTCTCTCGACAGGAGTATGCGTTTGTCATAAGGCTATATACTATATACATACTTATAGCCGGTGTTGCTAAAGAAAAAAAATCTAAGGCGTACCCGTATTCATAAATCCTGCCGCGTCGAAGAAATTTTAATGTAATTCGTAAATTTTACATTGTCCTTTAAACATGTTTTTACGCTCTTCTTGACACATCATTTGGGCGGGGTGGCTGTTGCTAAACGAAACGGGTTACCTACGAACTGAAAGATTTGTGGTATGGGTATGGGGCTTAATTCGTTTGCTCTGCACGATTGTGTTGGTCAAATGCCAACATTGCTGTGCGAAAATCTCCGTCTGGAGCTTGCTGAATTTATGAAATGTATGTTTGTGGCTTAAGTAGAAGAAATGGCAGATTTATTCATTGAGAGGTTTCAGTGTGGTCTTTCTTTTCTTTTGGCAAACAACAAGAACCTATTTGCATCCTGACGATTGCAGTTGACCAAGTGATATTGGCGCTGAAAACAGTCTGGAAAACAATGGAATACCTGCAACCTGGTTAACCAATTTAGTGTGAGCATAAAATGTTTGCCTTACGGCTAGTTAGAGCTATGCGAACTTTGGTATTGTGGTTTTTTACTGGCACAGATTAAAGGGTGTTATTGCCAAAACATGTATTTGTATATTTTTTTGTTTTCCAATAATTCAAATATACATACCTACAAAATCATTCATGGAGAAAAGCTAATTTAGTTTATGGAAATTAAATGCATTTGAAAATGGCCACCGGATTCCTTACCGGCGGGATCATAATTCATAACCCTTATACTCGGTGCAGGGAAATAACTTCACGGGCAATAACTTTACCTTGAGTGGAAAATAACTTCACTTTTTTTTGTGAAGTTATTGTCCACTGAAGGTGAGCAATTACTTCACCGTACATTTTGTGAAGTTATTTCACATCTATAATTTGAGAATTTGTTTCTTATAACTGAAGAGCAAATGCGAAATGGAGTTATTTATGAGGTTTTTTTATAATTTCATTTATAACAAAATATAACAATTTATTTTTAGCAATTTATATCGGTGCCGTGAAATAAGGCCTTACGCAATAAGGCCAATTTGGCGTTATTTCACTTTCCATTGGTGCTGTTTTCAACAACTTACCCTTGCACCTACTCCAAATAAAACAGTGACTCCAAGTAGGAGGGTTGTAGGGGCGCAACATGGCCCCCCATATGCATTTCACTGTTTATAAGATTAGTTGCGAAATCTCAAGTAGATTCCATAAACAATGCAATGCCTACGGGGAAGCATGCTGCCCCTGGGCGAACTGTTGGATACCCTATTCTTATTCCTATCCCGCATAAGTGGGCGTGACAAAAGTCTAAGTATGGTTGAATTGTTAATTGCTCTACATATTTTGTTATTAAAGGATTTTATCAAAAAAAAAGAAGCTTTTGTAAAAAAACGCTCCCTAGCTCAAACTTTCGATTTTCAAAAAAAAGGGCGTGGCAGTAAGCGGATTTTGAAAATGTTAAGACACGAGCATAAAGGCCCCCCTAGAGAGTGTATATTATAAATTTCAACTCTCTAGCTCAAACTTTGGATTTTCATAAAAGTTTTTTTTTTTTAAATTGTGGGCGTGTCAGTAGGCAGATTTTGAAAATTTTATCTTCCTAGCAGTTTTAGGAGTCAGAGATCATACATAAAACATTTCAGCTTTCTTGCTCTAAATTCGATTTTTTCGAAAAAAATGTTTTTTTTTAAGTTTGTGGGCGTGTCTGTTGCCGGATTTCAAAAATTCTTAAACTTGATTAATTCGGGACCCTACAGAGTATATGGTTAAAATTTCAGCTCTCTAGGTCCAGTTTAAAAGCTTAATTTTTGCCGACGGACGGACGGACGGACATGGCTAGATCGACATTACTATCTATGCTGATCATAAATATAGTAACTTTTAGGGGTCTACGGTCAATATAAAGGTATGTTACAAACTATGCGTCAAAATTAATATACCCTTAGGATAGGGTATAAAAAGTGAAATTATTTCCCACTCCAGGTGAAGTTATTGCCCATGTGAAGTTATTGCCCGTGAAGTTATTTCCCGGCACCCTGCTGGCCCGCCTGTGCGGTTTGCGGATTCAACTTTAATCAATATTGGCAGGCCTACAGGTTTCGAATCACCTGCACGGATATTAATGCTTATACCACATTTTAAGAATACCATTGGTTTGGAACCCCACCAATATAATTGAAGTCCCTGCATTAGTTTCTTGATCGCTTAGTTGATGTTGCATCGCTATGCAAACTTATTGAAAAACATAGGGACGGGCTACAGTCCGCTTCGGCGAACTGTTGGATACCCTATTCTTATTCCTGTCCCTCATAAGTGGGCGTGACAAAAGTCTAAGTATGGTTATTTGTTAAGAACGCTCTACATATTTTGTTATATAACATTTAAAGGATTTTATCAAAAAAAACGCTCCCTAGCTCAAACTTGGGTGTTTCAATAAAATTGTTTTATTTAATTGTGGGCGTGTCAGTAGGCGGATTTAAAAAAAATTAACACATGAGCATAAAGGGCCCTAGAGAGTATATATTATAAATTTCAGCTCCCTAGCTCAAACTTTGGATTTTCAAAAAAATTGTTTTATTTATTTGTGGGCGTGTCAGTGGGCGGATTTTGAAAATTGTTTATCCCGAGCAGTTTTAGGAGTCATAAATCATATATAAAAAATTTCAGCTTTCTAGCTCAAAATTCTATTTTTTCCAAAATTTTGTTTTTTTGAGTTTGTGGGCGTGTCTGTGGGCGGATTTCAAAAATTCGTAAACTTGATTATTTCGGGACCCTAGAGAGTATATGGTTAAAATTTCAGCTCTCTAGGTCCAGTTTAAAGGCCTAATTTTTGCCGACGGACGGACGGACGGACGGACGGACGGACATGGCTAGATCGACATTACTATCGATGCTGATCATAAATATAGTAACTTTTAGGGGTCTACGGGCAATATTAAGGTATGTTACAAACTATGCGTCAAAATTAATATACCCCTAGAATAGGGTATAAATATACTTATTTAATGTAATTATTAATACACATTTGCTATCACTATTATTTAATACGGCCGAACGTTTGTGCTGTTCCTGTAGAACAAGAGTAAAAATGAGAAATGTATACAGCTCACTGTTTTATTCGCCTTAGCCAACGAACATCTGAGGTCTAGTGCCTACACCACAATAAAACAAGTAGGTACAATTCAATTTCTTGAATATGGAATTTTACTTGTTCACTTTGTGAAAGTGAAATAAGGCCAAATTTCAGCCATTGACAAATGAATTCACTTACCCAAAGGACAATAAGGCCAAATGCTAAAATAAAACCTCACTCCTACTCCACATTAAACAGTGACCCCATTCAGGGGGGTTGCAAATTAAATTATTAGTTTCCTCATTCACTACGAAATCTTTTTCAAATACAGTACAAAGTCAATTTACGCAACTAATAGAAATTCAAAAACCAACGACCATACTACGTCGAGTCAGATCACCGTAATTAAACGACGTTGGGCGCGGTTAGTATGTAAAGTCTAAGAGCCCACAGCATTTTTTGGGAGTGAAGATATAACCAAAATTATGATATGTATATCAAAGTTAAGTGCCTAAATTGCTTAAGTCTATTTCGCTGGTCTGGCAGCATTTGTTTGGGGCAAATGTTAGTAATAGTAAAGTAAAAATACGTTTTTTTCCAAATCCTGGATCGAAGATATAACCACTTATGAATAGTATTAAATGAAAGAGGTTGAAGCCATCTACACAAATCTGTGGGGGCCAGATGTTTTGCATGGGGCAAACCCTTTGCCAGACGTACTAATATTATGCAAAAAAATCAGTTTTTGAAATAATTCGTATAACCACACATTGAATACACCAAAATAATGGTGAAAGTGTCCTGCTACCGAAAATGTGGGTGCCAGACGTTTTGCATGTGGCAAAACCCTTGCCAGACGTACTTATAGTATGCAAAAAATCAGTTTTGAAACAATTGGTATGTATAACCGAAAATGTTTATACCAAAATAATGGTTGACCCCTTGCCAGACGTACTTATAGCCTGAGAAATAAAACTAAAAAAAAAAAAATTTATGTGGTTGGTATTATTGCACCTATTTATAAAATAAATTTATTAACAAAAATATTCGTATTCTAATAGATACATTAAATTAACGCCTTTGTTCTTTATACACCAACATAGTTCAGTAATTTTTTTTACTAAATGGATGAATTCAAAAGAAAACTTATAAAAAAAAATTGTTCGATGACTTTTCTATAATGACACTACAAAACACACAATCTGATTCATCAGATGAATCGTTGCATACAACATTGTATCCACCGTCGGATGCATACAAGATAGTCCTAAGAATATCATCGAGATTGTCAGGTGCAGTTTTGCCATCAAACCATTTAACTTGAAACCTTATGTCGTCTAGTATCCAATAATTGTCTAATGGCAATATTTGGATGGGTTCAATCAAAATTGTAATTTTCCACACCTGACAAATATAGTTGCATCTATACAATTTTTCCGTCGTCGTAAGGTCCTCTGATACCGATGTCCTCATAATAGCACTTTGCAATTTTGCATTGTTAAAAAACAGTGTCAAATTGTGGCTTGAAGTGGCTTGAAGTTGTGTCCAGAAATACACTGAGATGTAAACTCTATTTACAACACACTTGGATCCAGTTTTTGTAAGGCTCTACCAGGTTTTCACAGCTTCACTGGCTGTGATTATACTCCATCCTTCTTTCAAAAGGGAGAAATAAAGCCTTGTAAGAGTTTACAGAGTCGGCACGATTTTCAGTTAGCTTTTGCAGAACTAGGAAATACAATTGATGTTAATGAACTGGATATTAATCGGTTTGAAGATTTTGATTGCTGTATGTACCAAAGTAAAGCTATCAGGTGGCAGGTATTTGGTGCGGATATGGTGAGTGCTGTAAACCTTAGCTCCTTATCATTGAAGCGCCTTCTCGTTTTTCTTAGAAAAACGAGTAAATTCCCACAGTAAAATGTGGTGTGTCTGCCTGGTAGTACAATGGACCAGTATTGAATCTGAGTGCTCCAGTGCAGAAAGTCTCACACACCCCGACAGAAAAAAAAAAAAAGTAAAGCTAAAAATGTTAACAAAGCGCGGTACGAAATATTTTACTAAGCCTGCAAACCCACTTCCAAAAACCTTTTCAAAAATATCAAGAGTAAGTAAAACTAACTATTAATTTAGTCATGAAAATAAAAAATTTTGTTTATTTTGCGAAGGTTTTGAAGGAAGTCTACTACCTCCAAATAAATCCGTGCTACTGCAGCAAATATATAGATGGAACACATTTGTCAGGTGTGGAAAAATGCAATTTTAAATGAACCCATCCAAATATCGCCATTAGACAATGATTGGATACTAGACGACACAGGGTATCAAGTTAAATGGTTTGATGGCAAAACTGCACCTGACAATCTCGATGATATTCTTAGGGCTAACTTGGATGCATCCAACGATGAAGAAAATGTTGTATGCAACGATTCATCTGATGAATCAGATTGTAATTAAAATCATTTTTTTAGCCTTAAAAAATATTGTAGTATATGTAATCTGTAGTTATTAAGTTGGATTTATTATTATTTATGTTTTTATTTTCTTAGAAATGTCATCGAACAATTTTTTTTTAAGTATTCCTTTGAAATCATCCATTTAGTAAAAAAAACATTACTGAACTATGTTGGTGTATAATGAACAAAGACGTAACTTTAATATATTGGAATAACATTATTTTTGTTAATACAGTGTACTCTCTCCTAACGGACACCCCTCATAAGCGGACACCTCTCATAACCGGACAAATTTCAAAGAACGGAATAATCTACACAATTTTAAATGTAAATAATTCTCTCATAAACGGACTCTTTTATAACCGGACGCGGACACCAGTTTTCATAGCCGCAATTGAATTTCACTCTCTCTTAATCGGACAAAACGCATTTCGTTGGTGAAACCAGAAAACTGTGTAACTCCATTTTAGCAAATTTTACAGGAGAGCATTTTTCCACACACAGTGTACTCACCAAATGCACTGATTTTGCAGATACGAGTATGCTACCAACTGAATCTCCGATAATATAATAATTAAACTTATTAGGGGGCTCACATTTCGCCGAGTTGTAGATTATGGGTTTGAGCTACGAGTAATCGATGTCATTCAAATCTCATTTTCGTTTAAAAGTGGAGTTACACGACTTTCTGGTTTCACGGACGATTTGGCACACTTCGTTGTCTTTTATTTTGTTTGCTTTTTTTCCTTTTCTTTGCGCTTTGCCCTTGATACCCAGCAAACATTTTTTAAAAAAACGGTAAAGAATGTAAACAAAGTAGGCTGCGGCGCCGGCGGCCGTCTGTCGACTATCAGACTAAAATTCTAGTGGCGCAATACGTAGGTTTGTATGTAAGTGTATGCATAATTTGAAGCATAAGTACCTACATAGTTTCAAGTAATGCAAAAAATAAATTTTTAAAGGCTTTGTTCTTGTTTATGATTTGTTATTATCCTTTTTATTACCTACAATTAATGTTTATCACAAAAAATGCATTCCATTTTAAAACAAAATCTTATACCATAAATGCATGTCTTTTTTTTTTCTTTTTTCAAGGTTGTGAACAAAATATTTTTTCTCATAACCGGACACCTCTAATAAGCGGACAAATTTCTTGGTACCGTCAGTGTCCGCTTATGAGAGAGTTCACTGTACATACATTTATTTTATAAATAGGTGCAATAATACCAACCACATAAATTTGTTTTTTAGTTTAATTTTTTTTGCATAATATAAATATTTTTTACTTTACTAATATGTACTAACATTTGCCCCAAACAAATGCTGCCAGACTAGCGAAATAGACTTAAGCTATTTAGGCACTTAACTTTGATATATCCTAATTTTGGTTATATCTTCACTCCCAAAAAATGCTGTGGGCTCTTGGTCTAGTAGATGGGGGACCGTTTGAGAACAACCGCGTGTCGTTGGCCAGTCCCATCTACAGAGTTGAGGTAGATAATACATACGTGGTATCACAATGGACCTAAATTGGTCTAAGTGTGTCTTCTTCTGCCGACAGCCACCTAAACCTAACCTAACCTAATAGAAATTAAAGCAGTTGCAATAACCGAGGTTGTTACACTTACCGGGGTATATGATGACACAAGGCATTTTACTATGTTTTTGTTGAGATAATGACATGAATGTAAAAGTCATCACCCTATCTTAAATTTAAGACATTAATAAACATAACCAAAAGCAGAACCAAAGTTTTTTAATTTCAATTATAAAAAACATTACAGCCGGGTGAAAACTTTTGCGAAACCTTGTTTACAAAGAAATTGGTCCGGGTCCAAACAAAACTACAACTGTGAGATAGCGGCATAAATAACGAACCAAAAGAAGAACATGCAAATAAAAAACAGATAAATAAAGGCAAGAAGTTGCACTAATCGAGGTATCTGTTATGAAAAGTTGCACTTATAGAGTCAAGAAGTCCGACGACTTTAGTGTTGCGAAAATCGGTGAGTTGCGCGAATCGAGAGTTGCGTTAACCGAGTTCGTACTTTATATATATATGCTGAACGCTTTCACTTATTAATGGAATTTCATTCAATAAATGCAAAATAAAAGAAAAACAAATCGAGAACCAAAAGCTTAGTTATTAATTCGGTTAAATTTGATTGGAAATTATTCAAAGTTAAATCTTTTTAAATAACGCCTGGAGGTTAATTCTTAGAGAAGTTCTGACTTTAAACACTCACAAAGTTAAAAACTTTGGTTCTTTGTGATCTTTTTTTTGGAATGTTGTTGTTTAGGGAAATGAAGACTTTTTTATTTTAAATTCAACCTTATAATTTGTTTTAACTTTTACTTCATCAAGATTAAACCATATCGAGAAAATTTAATACGAAAATCCAGATCCTATCTCTCATTTTCCTAATTCCAGCCATACCTACTCCAGAAGCGAAAGACCTGTACCTTTATAAGACAGTTTAAACAAGTCGATTGTTATTTTGACTGCTATTATTATTTTTGGAATTATAAAAAATTCCTACTGATGAAGTTGTTGATCCCATAGTTCAAATAAAACTTTGTTAATCATTATGGAATAAATCCAATGAATTATCAGAAATGCATGCCTTATTTCAAATGAAATATCACCAAGATTCTTAAAATGAAATATACATACATACACCAACAAATTTGAAATAACACCAAAAATAAGTCATATCTTCGGTGTTGCTGCACGGCCTTATTTAATTTTTTTTTGCGTTATTTCTTTTGGCGTAATTTCGCAGCGTGATGATAACATGATACATGAAAACGTCTCCTTAAGCAGGAAACAACGAATTTCAACAAAAGACACATAGGTACCTACCGTAGGTTGGTAAAGGGCGAATTCCTTTTACCAGTTAACCATCTTTTAAGCTTCACAATATTTCAACGAAAAGAAATGACGTCTAAAACCTCCCAAGCGTAACATCTAACTGAGCAATGCAATCTCAAAAGGATAAGTTTCGCAAAATTCAAATGCTGTTAGCGCTCCGTCAGATTCACTGACCTGAATCGGTATTGTTCGTTTCTTTTTATTTAAATGTCAGCCAATGCAATTGTCATCGCCTTCGAGCCAAATGAATGTTCTCATCTCATCCACCATATAGAGAACGGTCACGATTCAGATGCCATAAAGTCCGCATTGTCCACATTGTCCCCATTGCAATAGCAAGCATAATCTTCTCTGTTCCACTTGGTGAACTTGCAAAATGTAAACAACAATTAATCAAACCGAAACTGCGATGAAGGGCTCAGGCAACTACGATAATGATTATGTTCTACGTTTCGTTACACCTGGCTGCCCGAAACTGGGTGACAGTGTGACTCTGAACGCATACGCAATAAACACCTGCTCACGGTTGGGTTTTAATTGCATATTGCAGCACTACATTTGGAAGTGAGTTGGAGTTGGAACTCATTTCCCAAGCGAGTAATTGCGAAAGAAATTCATTCACCTCTATGTTCTCATCAAACTCGCAGTTGATGCCAACGCCAAGAACCAATACGGAAGTATACTTAAAGTGCTTGTTAATTGGCTGAAGGACTTAACCCCATACTGCGGAGCAGGGATGAACAGTGAACACCTGTACAACGTCACGGTTCGATTGTCTTGTCTACAAGGGAAATGTTTCCTTTGTCATCGCGATAATCACTGTGCTGGTTGGTTTGGCACTCTTGGTCGTGTTCTCCCCCACAGTCACAACTTTTAAAAATTCGAGCAGGCAGGAATTGGGCTAGTTATTTTTAGCCCTTCCTCAGCCAACATTGTGGTTTTCACGAATTCATTGTTTTTTTTGGCTGATCTCCCGATTTCTGAATCCAAGTTCACCATTAATTTTTATTTGTTACCTTCATTTTCAGAAGATTTAGCACCTGTCTGAACGAAGCAGTGGTGCTGGTGGTTATCCGCAATGAAGGAAATACACTCCACCGATCGCCAGTTTCTACGACGGCCAAGTCAGTAGTGCCGTTTGTCAGCGCCCGCCAAATAGTATCTGTAAATCGGAGCGTGAAATAAATTTACTGCTTGATTCCATGAGTGAGGGTATCCGTGAGTTATAGGTATATGCGGATAGGTACTCCTCAGTGGTGCTTGGTATTTTTTTCTTTGCAGTTTGCATCTGTCTGCGCAATATCCGGTTAAACCTACGTATTCTGCCTACCCGTATCTCTGGTACGGGAGTGTGTATTTCTTTTTAAGTTTTGTCAATAATAATGTGCTGTGGTTGAGGTTGTGCCTGACGGCCTTGTGGTTAAATTGGTTTGTGTTGGGAGGCAATGATGAATTTGCGAAATTGGTTTTCGTTGTAATCCTTCCGTTCCGGATGGGTTTGGCTCAAGGTCATCGCAAAGGATTTATGGGTGAATGTTTTTTTGTTTTTTTTTTTTAAATTGCATTGCTATGCTGCGGGATGTAGTGGATAGTGAAAGAAGCTCTGCTTTTGACAACATGAAAGCCGGCTCATTCAATTACCGGTTAGATTATCGTTTGTGGAGTGGTTGGCAGTAAGTAGATAAGTTTTGAACTTGAATTGAAAAATATATAGGTAGATACCCATCCCAGGATTAGTATACAGTACAAACTCGATTTAGGTACGCATCTAATAGAAATTGCGGCAGTTGCAATAATCGAGGTTGTTGCACTTACATTAAATAAAAAATGATGACATAGGTAGCCATTTTACTATTTTTCTGAAGAGATAATGACATGGATGTAGGTACTAGGTGGCGCAAAAGTCATTAGCCTATCTAAAATTTAAGACATCAATAAACAGAATCCAAAAGCAGAATCGAAGTTTTTCATAAAAAAAATTACAGCCGGGTGACAACTTTTGCGCAACCTTAGATACAGTGAACTCTCTCATAAGCGGACACTGACGGTACCAAGAAATTTGTCCGCTTATTAGAGGTGTCCGGTTATGAGAAAAAATATTTCTTGACAACCTTGAAAAAAGAAACAAGCCATATGTATTTATGGTACCTATAACATTTTATTTTAAAATGGAATGCATTTTTTTGTGATAAACATTAATTGTAGGTAATAAAAAGGATAATAACAAAACATAAACAAGAATAAAGCCTTTAAAAATTAATTTTTGCATTACTTGAAACTATGTAGGTATTTATGCTTCAAATTATGCATACACTTACACATAAACCTACGTATTGCGCCACGAGAATTTTAGTCGGATAGTCGACAGACGGCTGCCGGCGCCGTTTTTTTTTAATTTTTTGCTGGGTATCAGATGATAGTGGACGGTCCAAAAATCAGCAGAGCTAAGTTTTTGCTTGGACTAAATAGGAAAGACTTGAGATCCTTGATTGGTCTCGTCACTGGTTTCAGTCCTTTTAACGAGCACCTAAAGACCATCCACATTAGGAGCTCGGGCCTATGTGAGTACTGCCTAGACGCGGATGAAACGGCACCTCACTTCATCTGTGAATGTCCTGCTTTCGCCAGAACCAGGCTCAACACTATAGGTAAACAATTCGTCAACGAAGATGAAATGGGGGACATTGAACTTGCTAATATCCTTTGCTTTGCCAAGGCTACTGGCAGGTTCTCCCTCACTGACTCTATTACTAATCGCCAATAAGCAGCGAGCGGGCAGCTATGCTGAAGTACAATGGACCTATAGGTCTAAGCAGTAATGGAAATCGACTTTTTTCGATTGTACTGAACGCTGAAACAAAATTGTACTGAAAAAGACCAAATTGTACTGGGCTCTTATGGATTAATTGTTTACAAATTCAAAAATAAAATTTATTTATTAGAACAAAAACAAAAAAAAAATCAGTTTTTATTATAAATATTGAGGTAAAAAAAAAAGCTTAATAAATAACGGAAGGATCTCCGTAACACAGTTAGGTAGGATCATTAATCAACATTATATGAATTTTACTCTAATCTAAGAGTTCTTCTTTTTGAGGAGGGTTGTTTGTAACATTTTTTATTTAAAAGATCTTTATTAATTTTAAAACTGTGACAACATTCATTCTTTATAAGATTTTTGGTTTCTACAGGGTGGAGCAAAAGTCATCATCCTATCGGAAGAAGCTATAATTTTTGCAAATGGCGGCAAATGTAAATTCTACTTGGACATTTGTGAAGTTAACTGATACAGAAAAAACTTAAGACACCAATTAACATAATCCAAAAGCAGAACCAAAGTTTTTCATTCATAAAAAAAATTACAGCGAAAGAACATCGGGTGACAACTTTTGCGCCACCTGACAACTTTTGCGTCACCTTGTATAAGTGCAGAACACGTTGGAACTTGTAACCGATTTCTTAATTTAGATTTAATTATATTTTAATACGAAAAAATTCTTTCAACGTTTGCTGACGAATGAGGAACACAAAAGGCACCCTGAACAATTCGATGAATATTTTGAAACAGAAACTCATTGCATTCATTTTTTAAAAGGCCAATTTTTGACCAAAATTCTGATATGGAAAGATTTCTCAGTTGTTTTGTATATTCACAGTCAGCTAGAGCTCTATATTCGTTGTTTACAACTTCAATGTTTTTGTGTTCATTAGGAAAAAACTTTAATACAAATTGAACAATAGAGTTAACTTGACCATCCAGCACTGCACTTTGTGAGAAATTTTGAAGTGCGTTTAAGAAAACGTCATCGAAATCCAATCTTCTTCTTTTGTTTTTAACTAAAATATGTAATATGTATCTCTTAGTAATGTAAGATTATGTAAACTACCTTTCCATTATTGCACAGAATTATCCTCGACTCGACACCAAAACAAAACACCAGAACCACGGCAGACGAACGCAACAACCGACAAGTTTCCGTCTTTCGTTTTCAAATTTAAGGGAAAAAACAAATGTCATCGAATGAAGTTCAGATGTCAGTATTTAAAATCAAATGGGCGCATTCATTTCATGTAGGGTAGATTTTGATATTGGGTAATTGGGCTTTGGGAATGTTCGCATCGCACATACATTTTTTTTTAGTCAAGGGAGATAAGAGAAAATCAACTGAAGGAATAATATATATCAATTTTAACAGACAATTCAAAATTGTACTGAGATAGGCAAAGATGTACTTGTGTACTGATGAAATCAAATTGTACTGAATTCAGTACAATAGTAAGCCTTTTTCCAACACTGGGTCTAAGTGCTTGTCATCTACTGATGACCCCACTGCACATACATACAATACAATACAATACAAATGGCAAAGCGCAAAGAAAAGGAAAAAAAGCAAATAAAATAAAAGACAACGAAGTGTGGCAAATGCGTTTTGTCCGTTTAAGAGAGAGTGAAATTCTATTGCGGCTGTGAAAACTAGTGTCCGCGTCCGGTTATAAAAGAGTCCGTTTATGAGAGAATTATTTACATTAAAAATTGTGTAGATTATTCCGTTCTTTGAAATTTGTCCGGTTATGAGAGATGTCCGCTTATGAGGGGTGGCCATTAGGAGAGAGTGCACTGTATATGTATTTACAAAGAAATGGGTCCAAGTCCAAACAAAACTATATAATTGTGAAATAACGGCATAAATAATGAACCAAAAGGAGAACATGCAAATAAAAAATAGATGAATAAACGCAAAAAGTTGCAATAATCGAGGTAAGTGTGTTGAAAAGTTGCACTTATAGAGTCAAGAAGTGGGACGACTTTAGTGTTGCGAAAATCGAGGAGTTGCGCGAATCGAGTGTTGCGTTAACCGAGTTTGTAGGTACTGTATATCATGGCGAGTAGTGCATGGTGGGGTAGTGTCTTGTCTATCAACGTTGATTTCCATACTGCTCGAGTATACCCAATTTCGACACGTGCCTACGATACAGGAGATCTAAAGTCGTGTTTTCCCGTGGATTTGCGCGCACACTTGCTTGAGGGCGCACCGTAGTGATATTCTTATCCAGTTCCTAGAAGGGGCAAACAATATAGGTAAGTGACTGCAAATGCAACACATCTATGTATTTGCAGCCATCTCCCTAATAGAGAAGTATGTAGGTACGGTACAGTGATATCTCCCTTGAGCGAACAGCAAAGGTGCAATATTTTTTGGGCGTCTAAGAGAGTTGTCCGTTTAAGGGAGGTAATTAGATGGAATGCATTGCATACACTTATGAGCCCTGTTTATATATGTATACAAAAAAAAAACCTCAATATTTGTTTTTTTAGTTCAACCAGAAGTAATATAATCAACCCCGTAATATTTTTTTTCTAAATTTTTAATACCATAATTAATTGCCTCTATCTAGTCCTGACAATCTTCCTCTGATTCCCTTTCAGTTTAAACAATTTCGACAGGAACTGCAACATTTTCTGGTACCATCTCGAGGTCATCTTACACGTTTACGGTTTCATCCCTAAAAACAAAATGTTCCGGTTCATCTTCCAATCTGCATTTCGTATGAAGGAAATGTAAAATAAATTTGCGAGAGGCAAGTCATCTTCTGGATCGAATTCATCGTTTTCCAAACTTAAACTTTGTCCGAAAGCATTTTTGAAACACTTAGCAACTGTTTTGTTGCGACTAGTTTCCAAGCACTATGTATTAATCAAATAAATAGCGTCTAGAATATTTTATTTATGCTTTTGATTAACTCACTGGCAGATTGTGAGCCTTCCATACGGGCAATGAGATGCTTTAAAATAAGCGAACGGTAGTGAAACTTAATATTTCTTTACATTTAGCCCCAAGGGCTGACAAATCGGTGTGGTATTTGGCGGAAGATAAGCAACTTTTATACTTTCCAGCTTCAAGTCGATGAAAAGCATCATTGTCAAGGAAGAGCAAAATTTTGTTCTTCCAAAGCTTCATTTTCTTGTCAAATAAACGAAGCCACTCCATCATGATTTCTTGGGTCATCCATGCTTCTTTATTGTGCTAAAAGTCTACAGGCAGCTGTTCATGTTTGAAGCCACGAAATGCTCTTGGGCTATAAGATTTTCCGATCACCAAAAGTTTTTCTTTGTCTCCTGCGATATTTGCACAGTGTAAAATAGCGAGCCGTTCCTTTGGAAGAAGGATTAACATCTGCAGCCTCTTATATCGCGTTTTTGTAGGAAATACCTTTCTTTTCTTTTTTTATAATTTGCTTACGCTAAAGGGATTTTTTCTGTTGTTACAGTACCCTTATAATGCTAAGAACACAGCGTAAGCATTTGTGTTTTAACAGCAAGCAGCACCTGGAATTTTCATATTTCATTGCATGCTTTTCGGTGCTACTTACTATTAGAAAGAGTAGAGAGATAGGAAAGAAGTGTATGGGTGCAGTTGTAAGGTTTTTTCTCCACGGCTGGTGTCTAAGTTGCTTAGGGAGATTACGATTTCATGTATTCGATATAAAGAAATGGACTTGGCCGGGATTTTTTTATTTTATTAATTTGATTTTGAAGGCTTACACATTAAGATGCACTATCTTTTAAAGAAGTGATAAGCTTATTATAAACATAACAGAATTATACGGCCAAATGAAATATAACAAAATAATAAAGGCAACGAGAAAACACAGTTTGAAAAAATAAATTGAAATATAGCTATTAGAGTATAAACGGCCAAATAAAATTAGACAATTCGGGAAAATGAACGTTATACCTACAATGTATATAAGCAAAATTAACGGAAATTTGTGAAATTTAATAAGCGGACAAGTAAGATTTTAATTCCGTTAGAAATCTCTTTTTCAGTCTTATTTCTCTGATTTGGCGAGGGAGGGAGTTCCAGAGTCAAGTGGCATTTACGAAAAATTGACGTTCCGTCGTCGAACAAGAAAATTGCGGAGGTAAGATTTGTCTGGTCCTAGTGGATGCACCAAACGTTAATCTGTTAAAAAGGTTACAGGGTTGACGTGTATAGATTATGTTATGCAGCATAGATATTGTCCGATACTGTAGGAGCCTATCAAACGTGATGTTACTGATCCGGTAAGAGAAGAGTGAAATGCGGTCGTGACGACGCAGACCGAAAATATATCGAGTTGCATTATTATAGGCGACATTGAGTTTCCGGCTACTCATCGAATCGCTCTTTCCGAAGACTTCGCAACCATAGGTTAATATGGGAGTAATTATGGTCTTTGTTAAAAGGATTCGTATTTTTAAGGGAGTGAGGTGTTGGGTCGCCCACAAAGAACGAAGAATTCCGTGAACTTTTCCCACTGTAAGGTTAATATGGTCATTCCAAGTTAACGTTTCATTGAATACCATACCCAGATTTTTTGCGCTATCCACATATTCACCATCATTAAGTAAGATAGGTGGAAATGACGACGTGCTGCGAGTTTTTCGGGATATAACAATACATTTCGACTTTTTAGGGTTTATTTGAAGAAAATTCTGTTCCGACCAATTTGAGATTTTTTCAAGTCATAATTTATGCAGCTGACGCAGTCATCAATTGAGTCAGGTGAGCAGCTCATATATAGTTGCGTATCGTCGGCATACATTTCAACTTGTGAACATATGGCGATGGAGGGCAACTCATTAACATACAGAGAGAACAATAGGGGTCCTAAAATAGAACCTTTCGGAACTCCGCCTGTATTAGGAAGAAATTCTGACATAATATTGTTTACTAATACTGCCTGTTGACGACATTCAAGATACGACGACATGAGACTTACGGCAGTGTGAGAGAAGTTATATTTTTTCGTCAGTTTATCCCGTATTATAGTGTGATTGACGGTATCAAATGCCTTAGAGAAGTCAAGAAGCACCAAAAACGTGACTTCATTATTATTTAAGCGCTGCCTTATATCGTCGGTCACAGTAAGGAGTGCGGTGGTACAGCTATGCTTTGCACGGAAGCCAGATTGATGAGGACTTAGGATATTATTTGTATTGAGATAACTATTTATTTGCTTTTGCATTATTCTTTCAAATACTTTAGAGAGAAAAGAAAGAATAGCAATTGGACGAAACTCTTTACCCATGTGACTCTTAGGAATTGGTAAGATTTTAGATTTTTTTCCAGGCCAAGGGAAATACACATGTAGTAAAAATGTGGTTAAAGGTATGGGTAACATACTGTAATATTATGGGCAGAATAACTTTTATAAACTTTGGGTGAATTTCGTGGACTCCTACAGAATTAGATTTGATAGACAGTAGACTTTCAACGATTAGATTCGAACGCACGACCTTCCATTCAGTAAGCGAATACACTACTACTGCACCTATGCCACCACCTGTGACTCCTATAAGCGAGTCGCAACTTCTGCTGACTTATGTCGAATTGCGGTTACAGAAATAGGAAATCCTTTGTTTCGAGCTGCAAAGAACCATTCAAAAACAATATTATCTAAACTCCCTCTCGATGAAACAAAACGCCTTTTAAGGTGAGTTGCAGTTGAATTTGATTGCAATTCATTTAAATGCTCGCTCTTCTTTTTTAATAAGTCGGCGACCTGGGATTTTCCTACTTGAAACTCCGTTGCTGTTCTACGTACGCTTTTTTCTATATTTTTCCGAAAAGTTTTAAATTATAATATATATAATTATATAATTAAATCTATCTTTTCGTTTAACTTTAGTGTTTACTTTTTTGATGGCATTCTGAAAATATATTTTTATAAAATAAAGCAAAATAATAAAATAAATTCTAGCAACCTGATTTAATAAACAAAAAAGTTAATTTGCGAAACATAACCTTCTAAGCAATCAAAATACAACCGCCTTCACCACACGAATGAGAAAAAACAAATGGAAGCAGATCCAACAGATAGGGTAGGGTGGGGCAGATTCAACACTTTTTTCGGCGGATTTGATATAACTTCTTTCGCCAATTTATATGTATTTGAAACATTTATTGAAAGCTATGTTCGCCTAGATAATTTAAATTTTTTTTTTTAAAAATGCCCAAAAACACAATCGTCATCCGGGTGGGGCGCTTTCGACAAGAATTTATATGACGCAATGTATTAAAAATCAATAAGTAGGAACGTACTGTTTTTATTTGAATAGTTTGACAAATCTATATTATATTTAAACTAAAATTACCTAAATAAAAAAAAAAGAATCACATTCGGGTTTTCAGATCACAAAGAAAAAAAATAATTAAGTAAAGGATAAAAAATGTTAAATAAAAGGATTTGTTAAAAAAAAATCATTTCATCATTAAAAAAGATAAGGTTTGAATATCTTGATGATCCAGCTGGGTGTTCTAGCATGGCAGCTTTAACTCAATGTCACTTTTCGACACTAAAGACACGTCCTTGAAAAGAGGTTTGAAAAACTGCTAATTGTTTGATTTTTCCCGGAAAAAATTAGCAGTCAAGAGAAATTCTTTTCAATTCTCAAATTTGGTTACCTGACCAACATAATATTTTGGAATTCGTACGTCAAATTTTACCAACATATACATAGTCACCAATGTTGAGTTTATCCTCGGGTTTCAGTCTATAGTCACTTGCGTTTGATACTTCTAAATCAAAGTCCTCATCATCATCTTCCACATATAGCCCAGCAGACTTATCTGCATCTGCGACGCTGAACATATCTCAATCACTTGAATTGTTTAGTTCAGTTCTTATATTTATTTTCTTTCGGATATTGTTGGTTTTATTCGATTAAAATTTAAATTCGAACTTACTAATTCCAACATTGGACCCTTTCGACTTTTGCCAAAACTGCCCCATGTGCTTTTGTCGAAAATGCCCCATCCTTTGCTTTAGTAAACGTAATTGTTTTCCACAAAATTCATAAAAAAATCAATTAAATGTTATAAATAAATATATTACAAAAACAAACGTTTGACACTCACAACCAAAGAATTCCCATAAGAAAAAATTAAATATCCCTTACCTCGGTACAGGAAAAATTGCAAAATATCACTAAACGAATTAAAAACCGGTCTAACCACTACAACTGCTGAGGAAGAACTGTCATAGTTCGTATACGATCTAAGAGAACAGTGTGGCACGAGTTGACATCAAACATTTTATTTAAAAATTAACGGCCTTTCTGTAATAGCGAAAGTTAAATGTGCCCCATCGTCGAAAGTACCCCACCCTACACATTCTTTCAAACATTTACCCAATCACAGATAAAATGCAATGTTTCTGGACTGGCATGCATTTTTATGGTTCCGTAGCCAAATGGTAAAAAACGGAATCTTTATAGATTCGTCATATGTCTGTCTGTCTGTCTGTCTGTCTGTCTGTCTGTCCGGGAATGTCACAGCCACTTTTCTCCGAAACTATAAGAGCTATACTGTTGAAACTTTGTAAGTAGATGTATTCTGTGAACCGCATTAAGATTTTCACACAAAAATAGAAAAAAAACAATAAATTTTGGGGGTTCCCCATACTTAGAACTGAAACTCAATTTTTTTTTTTTTTCATCAAACCCATAGGTGTGGGGTATCTATGGATAGGTCTTTAAAAATGATATTGAGGTTTCTAATATCATTTTTTTCTAAACTGTATAGTTTGCGCGAGAGACACTTTCAAAGTGGTAAAATGTTGGTCCCCCCCCCCTATAACTTCTAAAATAAGGGAATGAAAAAAACTAAAACAAATATATGATGTACATTACCATGCAAACTTCCAACGAAAATTGGTTTGAACGAGATCCAGCAAGTAGTTTTTTTTTAATACGTCATAGATCGTAAACCGCAATGTATCTTTCATTCAATCAACTCAAATATAAAAAAAAAACATTTAATTTCATAAACATAATACGTCATAGCGTAAACCGTGAACCATTATTTTCTAATAATAAATCTGTAATAGGTGCCTAAGTAAATAATAATTATAATTCGCGCGGAACACTTCATGGGCGAGTCCGACTCGCACTTGGCCGCTTTTTATTTTCTGTCAGAGAAGAACTTACTATTCGCTGTAGAATCCATACATGCAAAACATACCGTTGACAAAATATCAGTCTGATACCCTGTTTTTCTAAAAGAAAATCATTTATATGCGTTATTGCTGTCCGAGTCAGTTCAATGGAATATCTTTACAAGGGAAATTGTAAACTATGCAACTTGTATGGATCAATTTCCGTACAAAAAACATGTCCGTCTAAGGAAGGTGGCCGCTTAAGGGACCAGCAGTGGTAGATTTCACACTACATACAAACATATATGAAGAATATTTGTGTAGTTATTATTTGTATTATTTTAGATAGCTTGACAAGTAGCTTAAAAGGGCTATTCCAAGCAAATAACCGGTCGCCTGTGTTAAAAAATATTTTATAATTAAATCAAAATATAGGACCTCAACAATCATCGGTATCCGCAATGTTGCTAGCTTTCTTCATTTTACTATAAACTTATGTCTTTTTCTGTTATAACCCAGCCCTTGATTTGCGCAACTCCTCGATGTTTGCAACACTAAAATCGTCGCACTTCTTGCCTCTACAAGTGCAACAGTTGCCTCGATTAGTGCAACTTCTTGCGTTTACTCATCTGTTTGTATACCCTATTCTAAGGGTATATTAATTTTGACGCATAGTTTGAAACATACCTTAGACCCCTAAAAGTTACTATATTTATGATCAGTATCGATAGTAATGTCGATCTATCAAGGGTGGTAGAGGTTAGTGTGTTGGCTTGTGACCCGTGCGGTGCAGGTTCAATACCCATGGGGAACAACAACATACGCCACCCATTCACATGCCTCTACAACAAAAGGAGAATTTCTGCCTGGTAGTACAATGGACCGTTACCGATTCTGAGTGCTCTGGGATTTGGATCTCCTTTTCTTTTATAAAAAATAAAAATAATAATAAAAAAAAAAATGTCGATCTAGCCATATCCGTCCGTCCGTCTGCCTGTCGGCAAAAATTAGGCCTTTAAACTGAACCTAGAGAGCGGTAGTTTAAACCATATTTTCTCTAGGGTCCCGAAATAATCAAGTTTAAGAATTTTTGAAATCCGCCCACAGACACGCCCACAAACTCAAAAAAACAAATTTTTCGAAAAAATCGAATTTTGAGCTAGAAAGCCTAAAACTGCTCGGGAGATACAATTTTTAACATCCGCCCACTGACACGCAAACAATTAAATAAAACAATTTTATTGAAAAACCAAAGTTTGAGCTAGGGAGCTAAGATTAATAATATATACTCTTTAGGGCCCCTTTATGCTCACGTGTAAATATTTTCAAAATCCGCCTACTGACACGCCCACAATTTAAAAAAAAAAAACTATTTTATTGAAAAACCAAAGTTTGAGCTAGGGAGCGTTGTTATTTACAAAAGCTTCGTTTTTTCGATAAAATCCTTTAAATGTTTTATAACAAAATATTCAGAGCGTTCCTAACAATTCAACCATGCTAAGACTTTTGTCACGCCCACTTATGAGGGTTAGGAATAAGAATAGGGTATCCAACAGTTCGCCCAAGCGGACTGTAGCTCGTCCCTATATTTTATTTGCATATTCTCCGTAAATCGAGTTTATACTGTGGTTGTATTTCGCAAGAGTTTATTATTTAATTTTTGTTCTTATTTTTGCCATATCAAAAAGCCATTCGACCAGCAAAAACAGAAACAAAAAAAAGCAAGCAAGAAACAGACGTCCTCCATGCGTTTAATTAGAAAGCAAAAGCTGCTATTTTGTTTTGGAAGTTTTTTTTTTCTTGTATTTGGCATAATTATAAATGTCCAGCTAGGAAACAATTAATCAGTCTTACGGTCTCCATGAATGGCAAAACCATTCGATGAAAATGGAATCTCAATTTGTGGGAGAATAATATCCTTGACATAATTCCTATTCTGTGCCAAGTGCCAGCATTCCGACCCGAATAATTTTTCATGATAAATTTTGTTTCGCTTTCCGCTCAATCAAGAAAAAGAGCGTTCCCTTTGTTGAGTAAATATTGAACAACAAAAATAATAATACCAAAAACAAATCAATACGAGCTGGATTATTGTACTCGTAGAGCTGAAAAATCGCCTTCAATAGGCTGCGATTTTCCGGATGAAATAATCGTGATTTTTGCACATCTAGTCAACTGTATACGCCTAACACCATTCATGCCAGTGTGGTTATGTATTGGAAAAGGCTCCCCCATCAAATTGACTAGTGGAACAACTACCACTGGCACTATCACATTTGGCACATGAACATGGGCTCAGTTGAAAAACCGGTGCCTTTTTATCCTAGAAATAAAGTTCGTCTTTGAATGGATGGCATTTGTAGAGTGTCCTATTAATTTTCAATACAAAAATGTTGACATTCATCTTTTATACGTGGCTGGCATACGGAGCTTAGTGTGAGGCTGAGTATATTTTCTATACACATTTTTCCCCCCGAATTTGTTTCATATTGACATGGAACGGTATTGACTTTAACCCACCAAACAAGAATGCGTTGGATAAATGGGGCGAACGAGTTTGTAGGAAAATGAAAGCTTCAAATGGAACTGTCATATTAGTTTACCATTTGGATGATTTATAAAGATTTGATTAAATTCATTTTGTTGGGTGTTAGGACCATAAAATGATTGTCATTTATCCAACAGAATGCTTTTAAGCTTTTTTTTTAAGCCAGTACTAACTTTGATTTTGAACAAAACACAGGAAATTTCATTAAATATCCATTTATTTGTGTTCAATCGAGAGAATACATTCTGCAATAAGTTTTTACATGTTGTGCGAATACGGTCAACAATACGGAGGTTTCAGATGGCCGATTATGTCGGGTATATAGTGCAGGTGCTCTATACGTTTGGCGCACAAAATCATAAGTTTGGAACCAAATTTCTACAATAAGGTCAATGATCGACCACATTTTGAGATTCCAGGACATATAAAAAGAAACCCCTACAACTTCTATTCGATAATACATACCACCTCTTTAACATTTTTAGATCCCATTCAATAGAGTATATGGGCACAAGATATCTAAACTCATGTCGATTTTCGGTATCCCTGCCAAACTCATCCGTCAGTGCAGGATTTTACTATGGAGAAATCTAGCTGCTCCGTCAAACTCGGAAGAATACCACATTCTGTTAGATAAGGTAACGTGCTATGATGTACTTTCTTCAAAATGGTCAAAAGTGCACTCAGCTGCTTGCATGGGGGTATGCTAACTGATGATATTACCATTATCGGAGAATGGAGCAGTTGGAAGTTTTAAAGTAGAGGCGCGGAAGATAGTTTTGGAGACTCTCAACATTAAGGCCCATGTTGACATCGGCACAGAGATTCATCGAATAATCACTCTTTCCAATTGATGTACCTTCCAAGTAAGAAGGAATACCAGAAGTGAAGCCCACTCTCAAAGAACCAGCGAGATACTATACTAATACAATCCCGGTCCTGCTGTATGGTGCAGAAACATGTTCTTTGTCTACAGCAGATGAAACCTCCTGGAATATTTTGAGAGAAAGTTTCTTCGGAATTTGGAGGATAAGATTCAACGACAACATCTACGGGCTTAGACAGCGAAGCTGACTTGCTCATAGAGAGCTTAAAATGTAATATCCGGGACACATGATGCGTATGGACAAGAACAGGGTGGCGACGGTGTAGAGGTTAGTGTGTTGGCTTGTGACCCATGAAGTGCAGGTTCAATCCGCATGGGGAACAACAACATATGCCCCCCATTCTCCAGCCTCTACACCAAAAGGAGGATTTCCGCCTGGTAGTACAATGGACCGTTACCGAGTCGGAGTGCTCTGGGATTTAGATTTCCTTTTTTTTTAAACAAAAAAAAAGGGCAACAACGCACCAACCCGACGAGTCCTTGAGTCCATCACTGAGCGACAACGCATCAGAGGAAGACCCCATTTTTGGTGGCGCGCACTACTGTAAATTGACCTAAACCAATTGGGTGTGAGTGAGTAATTGAAAAGCAGCTGATTTTTCTGTATTCAACACATGCATTGGGTAGGACGTATACTTATCGATACCAGTTGATTTTAAGCGAAACATTCTAGAAAATAGTGAAAGCTAAGGTATAGTGCTTGCCATCCATAGATCCCAAAGCTATATACCTTAATGATTTTAAATCCGGGGTCGGGAATACACAAATTAATCTGATTTTAATTTAAAATAAAACAACAATGGTTTGACATATCGATTTAGTCTTTGCTTTGTAGTGAAGCTTGGACAATGAACTAATGTTTGGAACATCGCTCATATGTAAACCAAGGCTTTGGTTACACTGACACAACCGGCCGCTCCGATTTTGTATCACCCTGTCCAAGTGATGGCTTCCAAGTGACTCAAAGTTTGTGAATTATACTCATAGACTTCTTTTTTAAAGTAGCCCCAAAAAAATTATAATCTAGGTCTGTCAAATCACATGACCGCGCCGGGCAATGTATGTTTATGGGATTAGCTGCGAAATCGCAAGTAGATTCCATAAACAGTGCAATGCCTGCAAGCCCCCTGCTTGCGGCCACTGTTTGATTTGGAGTAGGTGCGAATTACTGTGCGAAGTACTGTTCTTGAATTATCGTAAATGTTAAGACAGAAATTATTTCCCACAAATTATTGCTCACCTATTGTGGGCAATAACTTCACAAAAAAAAAAAGCGGCCAAGTGCGATTCGGACTCGCCCATGAAGGGTTCCGCGCTAATTATAATTATTATTTACTTAGGCACCTATTACAGATTTATTATTAGAAAATAATGGTTTACGGTTTACGCATAAGGTTTATTTTTATGAAATTAAATGTTTTTTTTTTATATTTTAGTTGATTGAATGAAAGGTAAATTGCGGTTTACGATATATGACGTATTAAAAAAAAACTACTTACTACATCTGGTTCAAACAAATTTTCGGTGGAAGTTTGCATGGTAATGTACATCATACATTTTTTTTAGTTTTATCATTCCCTTATTTTAGAAGTTAGAGGGGGAGGGGACACACATTTTACCACTTTGGAAGTGTCTCTCGCGCAAACTATTCGGTTTTAAAAAAAAGATGTTAAAAACCTCAATATCATTTTTGAAGACCTATCCATAGATACCCCACACGTATGGGTTTGATGAAATTTTTTTTTTTTTAGTTTCAGTTCTAAGTATGGGGAACCCCCAAAATTTATTGTTTTTTTTTCTATTTTTGTGTGAAAATCTTAATGCGGTTCACAGAATACATCTACTTACCAAGTTTCAACAGTATAGCTCTTATAGTTTCGGAAAAAACCCGGACAGACAGACAGACAGACATGACGAATCTATATGGGTTCCGTTTTTTGCCATTCGGCTACGGAACCCTAAAAAGTGAAGTTATTTTCCACTCGAGGTAAAGTAATTGCCCATGTGAAGTTATTGCCCGTGAAGTTATTTCCCGGCACCGTCAAACGCTGCACCATGAAACTGCAAACTATTCCGAATATTTGGACACCTGGAACTTAATCAAAAACATAGGGGCGGGCTACAGTCCGCTTGGGCGAACTGTTGGATACCCTATTCTTATTCCTATATCTCATAAGTGGGCGTGACAAAAATTTAAAGGATTTTATCGAAAAAACTAAGCTTTTGTAAATGAAAACGCTCCCTAGCTCAAACTTTGGTTTTTCAATAAAATTGTTTTATTTAATTGTGGGCGTGTCAGTAGGCGGATTTAAAAAAAAAATTAAGTATGAGCATAAAGGGCACCTAGAGAATATATACTATAAATTTCAGCTCCCTAGCTCAAACTTTGGACTTTCAAAAATAAAATAAAAATAATTGTGGGCGTGTCAGTAGGCGGATTTTGAAAATATTTACACATGAGCATAAAGGGCCCCTAGAGAGTATATATTAAAAATTTCAGCTTCCTAGCTCAAATTTTGGTTTTTCAAAAAAAATATTTTATTTAATTGTGGGCGTGTCAGTGGGCGGATTTTGAAAATTTTATGTCCCAAGCAGTTTTATGGCCCAAAGATCATATATAAAAAATTTCAGCTATCTAGCTCAAAATTCAATTTTTCCCAAAATTTGTTTTATTTAATTGTGGGCGTGTCAGTGGGCGGATTTTGAAAATTTTATGTCCCAATCAGTTTTATGGGCCATAGATCATATATAAAAAATTTCAGCTCTCTAGCTCAAAATTCGATTTTTTCCAAAATTTTGTTTTTTTGAGTTTGTGGGCGTGTCTGTGGGCGGATTTCAAAAATTCTTAAACTTGATTATTTCGGGACCCTAGAGAGTATATGGTTAAAATTTCAGCTCTCTAGGTCCAGTTTAAAGGCCTAATTTTTGCCGACGGACGGACGGACGGACGGACATGGCTAGATCGACATTACTATCGATGCTGATCATAAATATAGTAACTTTTAGGGGTCTACGGGTAATATTAAGGTATGTTACAAACTATGCGTCAAAATTAATATACCCCTAGAATAGGGTATAAAAATTCGTGAACCGAGAAATCTATATTGCAAAAATTATCGCTGTTATTATATTTATATACGTGGGTCTAGCTACTTATCTTGACCGCAAACCATACTTAGCCTGGTCCTAGACTCTCTAGACTTTTGTGAAAATATATTTTTGGAACGAAAGGAGGCGACCTGGAATTGAACTTCAAATGCAAAATACAATTTCGATAACAAATTGCATTGCCAATTAAAATTATTGGAAATCAGTTAAGCACCCATTGAAATCGTGCTTAATATTCCGATTGGCAATCAATTTTGAATGATATCCACGTCCTTGGTATAACAAACATCTTACAATCGTGCATAATAGGCGCTCAATTACCGTTACGGTTTTCAGTTAAATTCTACATGAATTTTAATATAGTTCAATTCTGAACAGATATACAAAGCTACTTACGTTGATCTGACTCTAACCGTATTTCTCTGCTTTCCTTGGTTTCACCTAATTGTCTCGCATTTCAATATGACCGTGCAATGCCAAAGAGGGTAAATTATTCAATTGGAAAACTTTTTGCAACTTTTAAATCTGAATTTCCTTATTATTCCAAAGCAACTTCTTGCAACAGCATAAAATCCACCGACCTCTTTGAATCGATTTCCTTGAAAGGCAAACTATATCTACCCCTGCCGTTTACGTTTCATTTCAAAAGTTGAAAAAAAAAATTCCAACCGGCGACCGTTGACGAGGAGTATGAAGCTCCGAAAGTTGTCTGAGAAAGTTTGTATTTTTTTCTAGGAACTATGCCACCGCTCCAAGAGTCCGAAAAGCAGTTTCAAAAATATTGCAAATCCAACATCATCTGGAGCCAATAATAATAACAAGTAATTTTTCTATGGAAACTCATTTAACAGATCTCATCCTTCTCCTTTCTTGCGTATATACAATGCAATTTTCTGTTTTCTAAGAGCTTTCTGTTTTGGTGGTTCGCCTTGAAAGTGCTTCTGAACAATCCGTTTTGCTTTTGGAATTCATTTGTGACGTTAATTTTTTTGTCTTTATTTCTTGAAAAGCTAAGTTGTATTTGTGATTGCATCTTCTTAGACCGGAAGGATATTCATACAGAGTGTGGCATTTCTTAAAGAAAGAATTTTTATATTATTTTCTTTCAGAAAAATTAAAAAGTTTTCGGATGTTCTTTTCTTTTTGCGGAACGGTGACAGAGTGGAAGCGGGAGAAAGCCACTTGATTTAATGCAAGGCCAAGAGCGATATGTATGCTATGGTATGTCAATTGTTCCTTTACTTGTTTTCGAAATGCGTGCCAGTCAGGGAAATAGATTTTTGTTTTAACTTTGATTGAGTAGTGGTGGGTTTTATTTTTGTCTAATTCTGACGGCGTAATGTTTTTGTTGGTATTAAAATGCAACGTTCGTCACAAGTGGCATCAAATCTTGTTGTGTCAGCGGGTGGTGCGTAGTGCGCGTTGTGATATTGGGAGAGAAATTCAAGGTTTGATACCCGTCCAAGAACACCTAAAAACATTTTTCACTGACCTACCTCTTACAAAAGTCTAAGAGAATCCAAGGTTTCCTATAATAAATTGTATGAGAAGCTTTTTAAATTTGCCGATGAAAATTTGCATAACACTGTAAATGAGTGCAAAAATCGAAAGTCGCAACTGGAACAAAACAGTGCCAAAATGAAGAAGAGAACATAAAAAAAAAATGACGGGAAGGAGAAATCACATCTAGACAATTTTTCCACTAATAAGTCAAAAAATCGTTAAAAAAAAATAGGCAGCCTTAAAAACTCTTAGTTCACACAAATGCAACCCCACCTGCGGCCTAAATAATAAAGTGATCTCAAACGCTGAGGCCTGCCAATATTCATTTAGGTCAAAACGCAGAGCCACACTTGGAACAGTAGGTATGCAGTAAAGTGGCAGGGCTCTGATTCCTTCGATCAAAGCTTCGCCGTTAAGGAAGAAGAAGAAAAGCGAAAGCGAATCTTTTACACGTTGGTCTTAAATGTTTGTACCTCAGCTGTAAACAGAGCCTTATAGAGCATTCGACATTCATGTTATTCAGCGTAACAAAGATCAAGTTGAATATCATTCTTTTGTACAAGGGTAAATTAATAGTGTTAAGTTGCAAAATAAACACTCGCAAAGTTATAATTCATTACAGCGTTTTAATTCATAAATTATAATGTACAAAATAGGAAGTGAAATGTGGAAATGAAAAATGTTAAATTTAGGAGTAGGTGTGTATATGATGGCGGCACCAGACAAAGACAAGGCATTGGCTTCGATTGTTTCGGCTGTCAGAATTCAGCTGTGTTTGTTCTTTGTTTTTAATACGGCCAGAGGATCGTTTGTATCATTCCTCCACACCAATTCAGCTTGCCTCCTTCGTTACGACTGGAAACGGACAACAGGTCGTCCATCGTCTGAAGACGCAATTTTGAGTATAGGCTTTGATAGTACTTCTGAACTGCAATAACTAAAAGGATTAGTGATATTTGAAGAACTACTTGCCGGGTGACAGTGATTGAGCTGGGCATCAGTGGATGCTTTAGCTTCAAGGAAGTGATACGGACCGCTGACTGATTCAGTTCGTGCTCGAAGCGGTATTTGGTGGCGATTCCATAAGCCCATATGTGTTTTGACCAAAAACATCTTGGTTCCTATTGGTTTGACAATAGTTGCTTCTATCCAACGAGGACCCTTCGCGAAGTTTCTGGCATAGACGGGCTGGTTGTTTTGGAACTTTTTATATGATGTCCGTTGTGGTAGAATGGTTGTTTGACGCTCTGGAACGAGCTGTGATATTATAGTGCGATGTTGTCTTCCGTGTAATAATTCAGCAGGTGATTTTCCAGACTGCGGATTCGGAGTGGTGCGATATGTGGACAAGCATTTACATCTCAGCTGGGATTTTCTTCCAGTATCTTCTTAAAATGGGTCTTGAAGGTGCAGACAAAACGTTCGGCTTCACCATTGGAGGCAGGGTGAAAAGGTGCGGTGCGTAAATGTTGGATACATTTTTGTTTGCAGAAATGTGCAAAAGCCGATGAGGTGAATTGTGGCCCGTTGTCCGACAAAATAGTTTCTGGCAGTCCTTCTAGTGTAAATATTTGTGTTAAGGCTCGGATCGTGGCGAGGGTGGTAGTAGTACTTTTCATGGGCACCACAAACGGGAATTTTGAGTACGCGTCGATGCAAATGAGCCACATTTATTCCATAAACGGACCGGCGTAATCAACATGCACTCTTTGCCATGGACGCTCTGGTGTTGGCCAGGAGCTGTATACCTTTGGAGGGTCTGCTGCGGATGACTGACAAGCTTTGCAGTTTAGGGGTTGTGATTCTATAGCGTGATCCACTTTTGGCCACCAACAGTACCTTCTGGCTAGTTGCTTCATCCGCACTACGCCCCAGTGTCCTTCGTGTAGCATCTCTGTGACTCGCCTCTGTAACATTTGTGGTATTACAACTCGAAGATGCTCTGTTTGGAGCAAAACTAGTCCCTGGTACTCGGATAACGACATTCTTCTATTAAAAAAATGTGTTATATCACGATATTGCTCTGTCAACTTTTCCGGCCAACCTGAAAGTATAAAGTTACGAACTTTCTTGAGGGTTAAATCTCGGTCAATAGCGGCTATGATATCCGTTTTTACAATAGGAAATGAGTCAACCTTGTCAGAATACCTTTCAGAGATCTCCAAACACATCTCTTCCTGCTTTAGATCGAACTGTAAATCTGGTCCTATAGGGAAACGAGACGACGGATCGGCATTAGCATGCTTTTCGGTGGGTCGGTAGCAAATGAGATACCTATATGCCATGCGAATTATTGCCCACCGTTGTAAACGGTTAGCAGTCATTATAGGCAATTTCCTGTCGGGGTTGAAGAGTGTTACCAATGGCTTATGGTCTGTAATTAAGGTAAATGTCCGTCCGTATAAATACTGGTGAAACTTTTTTACTCCATAGACGATGGAAAGTGCCTCCTTCTCAATTTGACTGTACTTTCGTTGATGTACGTCGAGCGTTTTTGATGCGAACGCAATATTCAATTCATTTCCTCTTTCATCCAGATGTGCTATTACTGCTCCAATTCCATAAGAGGACGCATCGGTGGCTAGGACTATTGGCAACTCCGGGCGATAATGAACAAGGCCAGTAGCGTCAGCCAGTTGATGCTTAATTTCTTCGAACGCCCTTGCCTGTTCGTAGTCCCATTTAAACGGTATGTTTTTTTTACGTAGCATATTAAGAGGAGCCGCCACTTCAGAAAAATTTCGAATGAACTTTCCATAATAGTTTGCTTTTCCTAGGAACGTTTGTAATTCCTTTAGATCTCTAGGATGACGCATGTTTTTAATTGCAAGTGCGCCTGATTGGGATGGGCGAATTCCCTTTGCGTTTACTATATGTCCTAAATATTCAACGTCTGTTTGAAAGAATACACATTTGTCACGGTTTATACGAAGTCCATGTTCATATAGTCTCCTAAAAACAGCCTCAAGATTGAGTAAGTGGTCCTTGTCATCCTTTCCAGATACTAAAATGTCATCTAGATATATAGCGCAATTAAGACCTGACAAGACCTGTTCTAGCGTCTTTTGGTAAATAGCGGGAGCACTTACCACACCAAATGGAAGTCTGTGATACATATAGAGCCCGAGTGGCGTATTCACTACGGCCAGAGCTTTTGACTCATCATCTAACTCTATAGTTGCAGGTAAGCATCTGCCAGGTCGATTTTTGTAAATCGTTGACCACCCGCCAATTTCTGAAATAGTTCCTCTGGTCTTGGAATAGGATACTGATCTACTTCTAGCTGAGGATTAATGGTGACCTTAAAGTCACCGCATATACGAAGGCTTTTGTTGCGTTTGGAGGCAACGACAATTGGTGCATCCCATTCGCTGAACCTGATTGGTTTCCAGATTCCAGCGTCCTCTAGGCGCTTAGCCTCTTGTTTGAATGCATCCAATAAAGCGAACGGGATGGGCCTTGACTTGTGAAATTTTGGTTTGCTGTATGGCTTTAGATAAAGATGTGCTTTCATAGTTGTACACAATCGTAAGGTCTTAGATGTTACCTCTGTATATTTTGAAAAAAAGATTTTCTATATCTTGGTCTATGCTGGAGCTCAAATGTAAAACAGTGTTTGAACTCGGGGAACTTATTTCAAGACCAAATGCTCTGAACCCATCTAATCCGAAAATGTTATGCCCCGCTGCTACGTCGGCAACCAATAGCGGCAATTGCTTATGCTGACCACCGAACTCAACCTGTACATCTAGCTCGCCCAGCACAGGAACACTCGTTTTACCATATGAAAGGAGTGTGCGACTTGTTTTATTAAGTGGGGGCGTACTTATCTGTTCATAGCCGGAAAGACCCATCAGCGAACAGCTAGCCCCGGTGTCGAGCAAAAATTGTATTCTCTGATTGTTCAAATTCACGAAAATGTCAAATTTCCTACCTGCTTGATATATTTCCCCAACTGTAAGTACGCTGTCTATCTCTTGTAACTGCTCAAAATCACAGTTTTTCCCCGTCTTAGAAACTTTGCTGCTAAGACATACTGATGCAATGTGTCCGATGCGCCCACACTTCCGACATTGCGCTTTCGTAAATCTGCACTAGTCTCTGGCATGCGTACTCCAACATCCCGGACATGATTTTGTTTTGTGCCTACTACTACCACGATACTGTTCCTTATCCTGGCTCCTGCTAGTGCTTCCACCCCTAGTACTCTTCCAGCTGCCTGCCTTTACCTGGTTTACTTCCAATGGCTCAACACTATCGGATTTGATCACCCTAAGCGACTTCTGCGTCGCTTCATACGCCTCTGCAATGGAAAAAACCTCTGCCAAAGTAGGGTTAGTTTTTTGAAGTGACGCTGTACGTACTACGTCATGTGGAGTATGTAAGATAATTACATCCCTTATCATTTCGTCGACAAATTCATGGTTGCAGTTGGTTTCCTGGCAACTAAAAGCACATGTGCGTGCTAAACCCCTTAACTCGGCAACCCACTCTGCATACGATTGACTAGTACGCATTCGGCACTTCCAAAATTCGTAGCGAGCCATGGAAATATGTACTTTTTCTTTGAAGAGTTCTGTGAGTTTTGCTGTCAGATCTACATATCGTTTGTCAGTCACCTTTTCTCCACCCAATAGATTTCGCAGTAAATTATATATTTCTGGTCCGAGCCAAGATAAAAAATATGCTTTTTTTTCATCGTCACTCACCACCTTATTTGCCAAGAAATGTTGGTCCAACTGCTGCATGTTTCTCTCTGGCGAGAATTGTTGAAATTGCGTCACCGATACTCTGGTTGTACCATTTGCTGAAGAGACTCTTTGTAACACACTCAGGTATTCCTTCTGCGATTTTAATAACTCTTTTATGAGATCTTCTATTGCGGCCATCGCGATAAATTTCAATAATTTAAAAAAAAAATTGACAATTAATACGCAGAGCCACATGCAATGCAATGCAAGGTTAGGATTTGTTTTTTTTTTTTTTTGTTTTATTCTTTTTATTTTCCTCGTCACCAAATGTTAAGTTCCAAAATAAACACTCGCAAAGTTATAATTCATTACAGCGTTTTAATTCATAAATTATAATGTACAAAATAGGAAGTGAAATGTGGAAATGAAAAATGTTAAATTTAGGAGTAGGTGTGTATATGATGGCGGCACCAGACAAAGACAAGGCATTGGTTTCGATTGTTTCGGCTGTCAGAATTCAGCTGTGTTTGTTCTTTTGTTTTTAATACGGCCAGAGGATCGTTTGTATCAAATAGCATGCCTTATTATTGATCGTAGATTCCTGAAAGCTTTTATATTTTTAATCAGCATCGAAAGTTATGTCGATCTAGGCAGACGTTTTGAAGCGCTTAATCTCTGAAATTGGTTTTTCGGCAACAATTTAAATATTATGTTCTATGGAGAATATTTTGGCGTGTCGTGAAAATTTGATGTTTCCATGGCCCGTGATGCTTTGCTTTTCTTTGTCTTTCTGAATACACGTTTGAGAGTTAACTGAATCATAAAATAACTATAATGGCTGTTATAACGGGTGTAATGTTCTGGAGATTGAATGAAAGTTGCTTTTTCGTTTGAGCACTTGTAGTGGAAACACCAATGCAACGATGACTACGAGAGCCAAGCAATTTCTTGATTTTCCATTCGACAGATGTCTAGATGCACAGATGTAAAGAGGAAACTTAAGCTTGGGGCATATAGATTTAGGACAGAACATTCCTGCATTTCTCAAGACAGCCCAGACTTTTCCTAGCGATATATCCAAAATAATACACATGACATATACAGAAAGCCTTTCGGTTTCAGGGATCCAATTGCCATTTGTGGATAAGGAGGCCGTTTGATTGTTGTTTTTAATTACTGAAGACAACACAGTGTTTTGGAAGCTTTAAATTCAACTCTTTTGGTTATAATTGACCTTCAATGAAGATTGGAACAAAATAACCTTAGCATACGCCACCAACCACTGCGATACGCGGACGATATCGACATCATCGGGCGATCTCAGTGTATCGTAAAGAGGTATTCACTGCGATTGAAAAACAAAAGAAACTGGAAGGTCTTGAATTCAACGAGGACAAAATAAAATACATGCTGGAGCAGACAAGCAAACATCTGTCCACCGTCCAGGACAAAAGGGTCCTTTTGATAGCCCTTTGGGGTAGTTTGGGTGTCCAACTACTTTGGAGTAAACATTAGCTATACGAATGACACCTTAGCGAAGATCGGACGCAGAATAACACTAACTTTGGTTTGTCAAAACAAATGGGTTCAAAACTCCTGCAGTGCACGCTCTACAATCCACTTGGCCCTGACAGGGTCAAGTGCTGGGCGATAAGCAGGAAAAGAAAAGAACATTACATTGCCAATCCAGTTTTACGCTTGAAAATAAGACGCACGGAAAAAGAATATGGGAAGCTAAGGTTACTGTGTTTTATCATCAACGAAAATGAAGGCATGAATTGGATCAGATGCGAAAAACATGCAATAATTTATTAAAATGACAAAGAGAGGCGGTTAAATAACAAATACTTGGGGAAGACTAGCATTAAGTTGGTGAGCTAATGACTTTATACCATGCAAAACATTTCGAATTGAACAATCCGAAGATAGTTTATAATCCATTGAAGAAGGGTATCAGCAATAACAAAACCATTTGATGAAATCTCTAATCTATGGAATTGGCATTTTGAGCATTTGCCCCAAGCTGGTGATCGATAATACCAGATAGCTTGGAAAATTACTTCAAAAAAATTTTGAAATTGTTTTCTCAACTCATTTTTATCTTCTATTTATAAATGAATACAGCATTTTAATTGCAATATTAACTTTTCTGATGGTTTCTTGGACATGAGGGCTAAATGTTAACGACTTATCAAGGTGAACCCCAAGATACTTAGCAGTTGATTTCCAATCCGTTTGTATATTATTTATTACTAGTCTGTTGCTTGATAAGAGCAGACTTTCTTTTTTTAGTAAAAAAGACAGCCTGAGTCTTTCAAGCATTTAATTGAATTTTCCAATTGCCAAAGTATGTTTTGTATGACATTTAAGTCAGATTGGAATTTCGTTTCAATATTTAAACCCACTGAATCTGATGAATAAATGCATGTGCCATCTACCAAAATGTGTGGAAAATCGTGCGTTTTAATATTATACCGTATTGGCCCAAGAACCGAACCCTGGGGTACCCGTGCTTCAATTAAGAAACCTGCTGATAACCAGTTATTGACAGATACTTTGAAAGAGAAACGTAAGATTAGAAGTTTGTGCAGTAAACCCTCGTGCCATACTGTGTCAAGCGCTTTTCGACATCAAGGATAACCATACCTGTAGTTTTTCCTATACCAAAATTATTTTTGATAGGTATGCTTCGTTATGCGATGAATTTGGTGCACTGCGGAATGATGTTCTCTGAAACCGAATTGTGCGCAGCCAATGGCCATGGCTTAAAATTGTATGTCCCTTTTACTACATACAAGTAAATCGTTGAAGAAGCTAGATTTTAGGCCATGTATGGGTTTATACGTAATATATTTATTTTTTTTTGAGTTTTGGTGACTTTTTTTTGAATTTAGAGTTGAGTTTTAAAGGAAGGTTAGGGTTAAATTCCTTTAATTTGTGAATTCTGCGCTTAAAAGTTGGTAAGATAAAGGTAAAAATTCGTGCAGTACCAGGACAACGGGATGCCGTAAAAACCGTTAATAGTTTTTATGTTTTTACTACATATTTTAATTTTAGTTTTTTTGATAGCAAAGTGCAGAATGTTAGATAGTTTTTTTTTTAAATTTTCATAGTGTTAAGTCTCATTTTAAAATAAATTTTGTTGGATAGCTTCTCCTTGCATTGAACTTTATTATTTTGTGTACATACATATAAAGATGAGCGGCTAATTTTGTTGCCAACAACATCTGTCATGTTTCGTAGTCATCACGAACCCATACCAAAGAGAGATTTACGGAAAGTAAGATGCGGTTAGGGTAAGATAGTTTTAAAGTAGGTTTAGGTTAACTTTGAAATACCTATCTTAGAGTTTAATTTTTACTTTTAGATTAGTTGAGGTTAAGTTTAGGCTAGTTAGGTTAGTTCTCGTGCTCCTTCCCTTCTCTCTCTTGGGTATTTGCGTACGTCCTTGGATATGTTCTTTTCTTCGTTTTCCGCTCTTCTCTCTTTCAATTTCCTTTTTCCTTCCGTCCGTCTGTGGACTTTACTTACTTTTTTGGCATGGACAACACGTTTGTTGAGCAGGTGGTATATGGCGAGCTGGCAAGAGCTACCCCGTCCGACGAGCTGAGCCGAGCAAATGTGATTGCATGCCACGTCCTCCTCATCTATACCGAAGTTGCCCCTATGGATCGACCCTAGTCTCCAACATATCATGCATTAGCTGGACATACATATATGCTATGTTCCATACAAGGTGTTGCATAATATGGATATATTGCACTTAAAATTTAAGACAAAAAATACACTACTAACACGCTTTAACTCCTAAAAAAATGGTTTCATCAATTTTTCCATGAAAATTGTTTTTTTTGTGTAAAAGCTTATTACTCCTAAACAATATAAGAGCGCCAACAATATTTTTTCACTTTTATATGTGTTTTAGGGTTTTTAAACAAAAAATATTAAAAAATTAAATAAGTTATAAGAAAACTATAGCCAGAAACACACTTACACAAATACATTTGTCCATATGAAAAAAAACCAAAAAATAGAAAAAACTGTTTTGTTCAATCAATTTTGTTCTATGTTTTGTATAGCCCACCCTTAGTGAAAAGTCTTAGCATTGTCAACCAGTGAAACTAAAACTTTTTTCAAAAGCTTCATTGTGTGCTTTAGCTTTGTCCAACACAGAACATACCTACTCGTTTGAGGTCAACAGCTGTTGTTACTGGTATGTTAATGGCAACCAGTCGGATTGCGACTGCACCTCTTTATAATAAGAGCTGATCCTAAAAGTGTTTTGTAAATTAAGAATAATCAATAAATTAGTTGTTGACTCAGTGGCGCAGAGGTTAGTTACGCCATGAGAAGCTTTTCAAAATTGCCGTTCGGATTCGGCTTTAAAATTGTAGGCCCCTTGAACTTCGCACAAGCAAATAGTAGAAGAAGGCTTAAGTTCTTTTTTGGGCCGTTAATGCCTAATATATTTTTGAATACATTAGTGTAAGAGACGTTTATAAAATAAAGGAAAATAACATCCTTCAACATTGGAAACAACATTTTATTTCATACTATATTATTTTTATTTTTTTTATTTTTAGTAGTCATAAAACGCCGGTGACTGGCAACACCATTTACATTTACTGGCACAGAGACACTATAAACTGCACCGTCCATCTGTAATCCTTTCCTCCCGACAATTCAAAGAACATGCAAATAGGGGGAGTTGCCAGAAGGCCTACTTCGAACTACATTTTTGCGCAATTCAATCATTGCCAGCTCAACATTTTTTTGCTGATTACCCATTACCCAATTCCCTTACATTAGTTGATGTGGACTTGAAGTTGAATTTAAAAACAAAACAGTTTTGGTACAATTTGAAATGATTATACAATTATGGATTCGTCTTACCTCAGACAAAAATACACGAATATGTTTTCTCGGTTTAAAAACATAAGTCCGAAATCACACGGAGGCAAACGATTTTTCAAATTCACCCGCCACTGGCTCGAAATTATCGATTACTTCTCTACAAGAACAACTTTCCTCTGTACCCCTCCCACTGAAACGTCTTGTTTTGGTCTCTCTGCTTTGTATCGTCTGGTTGAGCATTTAAAGTAGCTAAATTAATTTAAAATAATGCCAAGGGTTGCAAAGAAATTAAAACAAACCCAAGCGTAAGGAAAAAAAGATGAAAGTCATATAACAGCTTTACCCTGCAGGGCATAACACCGCTGTCATCCCACGCGACTTACAAAATTATCAAGTAATTTAATTACCGGTGTCCCTTTTGCTTCACTTTCAAATGCGTGTCCTTCACTACAGGCATAATGAGGAAAACCCATTTAGGAGATTCTATTCGAGGTGGGCTCATTAAGCAATTTTCAAACTAATGATGTGCAAGTCTAATCTAATTGAGAAAGCAGCAAGCAAAAATTAAAAACAAAGTGCACATCATAATCAGAGGGTAGGGGAGGGGTTATGAAAATCATTTCAAAACTGAAAGAAAAACACACACATCCAATGCGAAGGGTTCATAATCAACATTCTGGCAGAACGCCGATAGAAGTACCAATTTTTTCGATTAAGGTCTTCTCGTATGGTCGAGTTCTCCCACTCCCATCCTATTTAATGACACGGTTTGTGGGAAAATCAGAACTGCTGTTGGTTCTACATCGAGCGACTCAACCGCAAGACTTTTCCGACGTCAGTTTGGGGGTTTAGTTTTTCAACCCTCTCTACATATTTCAGGCCTTAATGCGGCTGATTTTGCTTTTATCGTGAACTCGGTTATGCCTCAGTACCATCATTATTATTATCATTATAATCGTTATAAGAGGAGCTATTATGGTGTTCTCTCTTTGGGGGAGTAAACTAATGTACATTGCCTGACATGGCACGCCACAAATTTAAAAAAAATAAAAACAAAAAAAAATCAACCAAGTTTAAAGTCCTCTTTTTTAATGCAGCAGTCTGAGGAGTATGAGATTGGCATAGGCAAGGGAACTCATTATCCTCGTGAAATTGAAATTGTGTTACATTTTTTTTGCATGACAACTTCCTACCCAGATGCTGCGGCATCAGTGAGTGCGACGACTGGATATGACGCAAATCATTTTCATATTCAGAATTTTTAATTAACGAATTAAATTGCTAGAGTTGCCCGAGTCGAAACCGAAAACGGAGATTTTGTGCAAAGCTTCAGTTAGGTTGTCAGATGAATAAATAAAACAGATATGAAAATTAATGTTTTTTCCCGTTATCACGGACCGAATGTGAGGTTGCTTTCAATTGCGTTATACCTACATACATTTGAATGTATACGTGAATTTTAATCGGATCAAAGCAAAATGGACATTTCCAAAATATTCACATTGACCCGAGCCATTCCACAAAACCAAAATATCAAAATAGCATTTGATGAGTGGATCATTAGGTTTGTGTTTGGTGGTTGTTTTAATTTAGATTTTCAAATGTCAAATTAAGTTTTTAGTGCGGTACGAGTATCTATGGTTTGATGGTGTCAGAATAATTTATTGCCTTGTTATGCGTTCAGTTCTGATTAATTTAAAGTTTGCTATCTATTGAAATGGAAAATAAACGCCACACCACCGAGCCGATTAGAAATTAAGCACATTTGTTTTACTGCTCGTTTTGATTAATGTTCGTTTTATTTAATAAAATGATTTTTCGATGAACTGCAGTTGGGATTTTTATAATTTAATTTTAACAGAAATGTTAATTTTGGCATTAAAATTTAAAGTGAGACTTTGAGTTTGAATTCTTAACGAAGGCGGTTATAGAATAAAACTAACTTTATAACTCAACGGGCAATCGATTCATAAAGAGGGAGGCCGCCATGTCAATGTCGACCCGCGACCGACGTCTCAAACCTAGGGGCAACGATTAGAAGAGATTTCATAGAGTTCGCAATTGGTTCGTGTTTTTCCCTCGCTGTCTTTACACACAGAGCCGAATTAAAAATTTTATAAGACTTTTTAAATATCGTTCCTTAATTTCGTTGGCGTAAGCTCAAGCGCAAACTTTTTCATATTTTTCCATTAATAGATAGCGTTAGTCATAGGTGATGTTAATGCAGAAATAATATTGTAAAAGATATTTTCAATAGTAAGGTATCTAAATATCGCACCTCTGTGCAGGTAGCTGTGTCTTAGAACCATGTTAAATGTAATGTCGTTCTATGAATAAAATAATATCTTTCTCTGAATTTATTCAATTAAAGGGGATAATCTTATCGAAGTTTCGTAAACGATTTTAATTCGCAGAAACTTATTCGCCAAGTGGGTGTACTTGGAAATTGTGACGTGAAATAACGCCAAAAGAAATAAGAACAAATCTTCAAAATTGGGCATTATTTGCTATTCCGAAATCGAAATAAGACCAATAATTTTAAAGTTTGGTTTCAATTCATTTGAGAAATTGAAAAAAAGCCAATTTGGCATTAATTCGTTTTCAACTATTCACATAAATAATACACAAAAGTCATCATGTTATAGTAAATCTTTGCATCTTTTTCCAAGGAAATGGATTATTTTTTTTCGAATCAAACAGTGTGTGGATGGACCGCTTCAGGGATTTCACCCTTTTTGTGAAATCAATTTTAACCGCGAAGCATTTCACCCAAACTCTTCATTTCCTATAGGTGAATGAAGAATCATGGTAAATTTTGCTATATTTCTATTTTAAAAGCGAAATAAAGCCTAAAATCTAATAAGCAAAAATTAAATTGCCGTTCGGGTTCTCCTTACAATTGTAAGTCCTTTCCACTTTGCAGAAGCAAATGGTTTTAGAATCTGGGTTCGGGCCGTTAATGCCATGTACACGTACAGTGCCGCTCACTTGAATAGAACCCCCCTTTTGCTTCGACTTCCAAGTTCAATAACTTTTAAACAAATAAAGCAAACAACTCAATTTCTTTTTTCAATTCAAGTTTATTAAATTTTGTAAAACATAATAAAAAATGGTGTCTATATTGAAAGCGATAATTTTACTATGCATTTCAAAGTGATAGGACTCAAAATATTTGTATTAAATTTTAGCTCACTTAAATAACCACCACTTAACCCGGGACGGGAAAGAACAACGTCTTCGCTTCTGTCGCGCTAACATGACCTGGCGTAAGGAATGGTACCGTATTGATTTCTTTGATGAAAAAAAAATTTAATTTTGAGAGTCCTGACGGAAACTGAAACTGAAAACTCGTGGCTTCAATGGCACAGTGCATGATGGCTTGCCTGAGAAGACGCTGGTCTAGGTTCGAATCCCAGTGGAAGAAAAATGGAATTTCGGGATAAAATGAATGAAAAAGACAGACCAGCACCACAGAAGGAGTCTGATGATCGGTTGTGGCGAACCGTGAAACAGAGCTGTAGCTCCAGCCGTCCACTTCACGTAGTAACGAATGTAAGGTTATTCATTCAAAACAACATAAAGGAAATTGACGGAAAACAAAAATTAAAACCAGGAAAAAATTGTGTGGTATCACATAAAAACCAATTAAAAAATCGTTTTATTGGTTATTAAATATCAACTTACATACTAGACAAAAATGATTAAATCTAACTGAAAATTAACAGGATACTAATTCTAGATTAATTGTCTTTATACGGACGGTCTAAACTTAACTATAACCATATAATTATTGCCTTTCGGGGCTAAAAACTAATGAACGCAGTAATCTTACATTTATGTTTGCATCATGTTCATGTTTTCAAATTACAAACTTCCTTACTCTACTTACTTAAACTCCGTAACGTATTCTTACTATAATGGGGATACTGGGCACTCGTTGCCATACGCAACAAGTGGTCAAAATCCCAATTGTTTCCGAGCGCTTGGCAGTCGTCAACGTGCACACGCTCCGCCTTGAGGCGACTGTGAAGCCTTACAGCCTCAGTCACCTTCCGGAAGCACTACCACAAGTTGACGAGCCATATCGAATTTATCCTTTTTTGCTTTTGCGGTACTAAATCGGAGGATCTCAAGAGCATTGGCGATGTTCGCGCCGTGGATGAGCAGCTTATCTCTTGCGCTGCGGTAGCGGTGGTATAATACCGGGGTACCATCCCTCGTCTGGACCAGCCCTTTTGCATCAGTATGGATAAATGTTTCCGAGTGCATAAAGCCAGGCCGGAGCGTACTCTCTATGAACATTTCATTGGAGTATCAAGTCTCAAAGATCACAAAATATTTAATGTCAAACAATTATTCACAAAGTAATTTTCCAAATTTTGGTGTACGTCCGGCCACAGCCAGGTTTTGGGCTGTTGTCCCGACTGTCACATTTAAAAGCTACAAATATCGCAAAACAAATTATTGAAAATGATGCCGAATCTCCATTGGCATTACTCCACATCAGACTAAGATATTAGAGTGGGTGTTGATTTGACCTCAGACAGAAAAAAAGGGTTTAATTACATTCATGATAAGATGTGAGTTGGCTGATAATACACTCTTATAAATCAATTTAATGCTTCAAATCGAAATTTAACCTAATGTGTTGTAACTTTACGTTAATTTATTTATCCAATAAAAATTTATTTCCTTTTTTGTTAATTTTTTTTATTTTTATATGTTAACTACCTTTTGTCTTCCACTTCTACATTGAAGTTTTTTTTTCATTATTTTCCTCAAAATTCAATTCAATCTTTATCTACTGTTTTTTTATTTGTTGCATGGTATCTCAAGGCTTACCAATTCGATTTTTTCCGGTGAACCCAACAGACGAACCAGTACGGATGTAGTTAAGTGGGAGGGTTATGATCCCTTTAATCCTGATCATAGCCTCACCGCCATTAAATGAAGAAGAAGACCAATTCGGTTTTCTCGACAATTCCAATTCGTTGGCAAATTTATGGGCTATTTTGAGAATTTTAGATTATCGTCCTATTATTTTTTTTGTTTGTAATGGACGATGTCTAACATTTTGGTATGGAAAACAAGAAAAACATAAACAAATTTAACTTCTGATGAGACACCACTTTGTTTTTGAGTACTAGTTTGATTTTATGTATTGTATATCAACTGTGGGATGACTCCTGCTCGATTAGATAATCAATGAGAACGAACGTGTTGTGGAACAGTGGCCTGAATTTGTGTCGAATCGCAAGACAATTTGAGCTTCTGATTTTGGGACGTACTATCGAATGACTACGGTCACCTAGTACCAGCTAGATTTAAGAAATTTTGTACAAACGTCTTTTCGGATGTAAAAATCGACCGACCACAGCACCCCTACATAACTTTAAACTCTAACTTCTTTCTCAATTGAGCTGGAACTTTGAAATGTTCACATATGTATTTCAGGGGCTTCTGCATTTTGAATATAAAAATCGACCGACTGCGGTGGCCCTTAGATTTTAACTCAAACCTCTTTCTCAATTAAGTAAGAAATTTGAAATTTTGTCCAAATATGTTTGAATTATGTCTGTATTTCTGCTTTTCGCATGTAAAAATCGACCAACTGTAGTAGCGCTCCCTACATAGCCTTAAAATTTAACATCTTTTTCAATTAAGCTATTACTTTGGAAATTTGTAAATTTTTTATTATTGACGAGTTGTATGGTTTTGAAAATACCTATATGATGCAATACATTTTTTAGACTTAAAACGTGTGAATATAATAGAGTATCACAAGTAGATCCATAAACAGTAGTGTAAATTGGGGGGCTTGCTGTCCCGCTGCCTGGGGTCACTGTTGGAATAAAGTAGGCGCGTGGTTGGATATATGCAAATTTGAAGAGCGCCATTTTTTTCATTTTTGGGGCTTGTTTATGGTCCTAAATAACCCCATCGTTTTAAGTAATTTTTTTTTATTAGATATTTGCCTCTCCTGCCTCCACCCATGGTTAAACATGCTTGTATCTTTACATAGTATTTTAAATTTTCCTTTAAAGTTTGTTAAAACTTGCACCAGTCGTGAAGAATTAGTATTATAACGTAATTAATTTTGTATTGAAAGAATTAAAATACTTAAATTTACATTTTAAGTCTAGCTAGTGACAACAAATCCGTGATTTCCTGAATTCTCTATTTTCTTCTCCGTGTAACCTGCGTCAGATTTAGCTTCATTTAAAAAAAAAAAAAGAGTTTTCTTGCAAATATTTTGGGCAGCTTCTGCTTCTTTTTATTGGTCACAACTTAATACTTACCATAGTATTTTCTTGGCGGTCTTGAGAATATATTTCAGCATTTTCTTCAGCAATATATTCATTTCCTCTTCGTTATCCATTTCTATACCAAAACGTCCATCCTTACGGACAGGGTTATAACAAATTCATCTTAAGTATCTAAGCAGCGTTTTATATTGAAGTAATTATTTTTTCAAGAGCTATTTCAGTCTAACAAACCAAATTTCTAAAACTGATCACAATAAAATTCCTATGACAACTGAATAAAAATGACACTGACAGTTTGCATTCTGACATTTAGTTTGACAAACAAAACTGTCTGAAGTTAGTATGGGGTTAAAACCCACCATTTACTTCAGCAGAAAAATATTCAATGTTACAATTAAAGCTCTGTATAAAAATATCTGTAAATTGTGCGAAACCAAATTATAAATAAAATAATATATATATATATATATATCTATTCCGCTATCAAATCATTGTCCTTTGTTAATTTGTTGCATTTTTTTCCTGATCTTTTAGGTTGATGTAATGTTTGTTTTATGAAAAAAAAATTACCGCAGCCCACAAAAGTATTCCCAGAATACATCTTTGCATTTAGATGTAGACGATTGTTTGATTTGATATAATTCGATTTCTTTTATTTGGCACATGTGGCCATTAAAAATAATGTACAAACGATTTATAATATATTTTTTTTTAACAAAGAAAGATTTAAAAACTTTAAAAATATTGCTTTACATAAATTAACAATAGGTGTTTCTACGTAAACACATTTTCACAATGTTTTATGTTGGGCGGCAGCATGTTGTACATAGATAGATATACCCTTATACATTGCTCTTTTATGTCCGCTAACAGTACGATGGCGATCCAATCTGAAGTCGTCGTTATTTCTCAGGCTATAAGGTTGTAGCTCCCCAACAAACTGCATGTTCGCCGTTATATAGGATGGCAAACTAACTGTTTTAATCTTGAAAACAAAAATTAAGACATTAAATATGACTCTTTGTCTGATGCTTAACCACTTTATCGTGTCCAACATAACGTTAAGCGGGACAAATTTAAAATACGACGCATCGCTTTGTTTTGTAGTTTTTGCAATATGTACATACTTTCCGTCGAACAGAAGAACCGTTGAACATTCAAAATGCGGTTTTATGATCGTGTTATACACTCTGATTGCATTCATTGGCGTAATTTTATCCCGAACTCTACTAAAAAATCCGATTTTTTTTGACACCTTTTTACACAAATAGTCAATATGCTCCTTAAATTTAAGTGTATTGTCTATTATTATACCTAAGTATTTAATTTCATTACGAATATATCATCTGGTGATCCTCCTAAGATCATACCTTTAGTCTTTTTAGCATTTAGTTTTAACTTGTCTATTTGCAGCCACTCATTTAACGATTCCAAGTCAATTTTAATTTTATGTGCGCACGAATTAACGTCAACACTCGAAACATATAATAAAGCGTGATCGGCAAACAAACACAGATTCAAGTACTCCACAACCTTATCCATATAATTTATATACAATATAAACAAAAGCGTTCCTAAAACAGAGCCTTGCGGTGTTCCTATTTAAACTTCCATGACATCTGAATATGCATCATTATAAATTGTACATTGACATCTATCGCTTAAGTTGTTCCTATAGGTGAATGAAGAATCATGGTAAATTTTGCTATATTTCTATTTTAAAAGCGAAATAAAGCCTAAAATCTAATAAGCAAAAATTAAATTGCCGTTCGGGTTCTCCTTACAATTGTAAGTCCTTTCCACTTTGCAGAAGCAAATGGTTTTAGAATCTGGGTTCGGGCCGTTAATGCCATGTACACGTACAGTGCCGCTCACTTGAATAGAACCCCCCTTTTGCTTCGACTTCCAAGTTCAATAACTTTTAAACAAATAAAGCAAACAACTCAATTTCTTTTTTCAATTCAAGTTTATTAAATTTTGTAAAACATAATAAAAAATGGTGTCTATATTGAAAGCGATAATTTTACTATGCATTTCAAAGTGATAGGACTCAAAATATTTGTATTAAATTTTAGCTCACTTAAATAACCACCACTTAACCCGGGACGGGAAAGAACAACGTCTTCGCTTCTGTCGCGCTAACATGACCTGGCGTAAGGAATGGTACCGTATTGATTTCTTTGATGAAAAAAAAATTTAATTTTGAGAGTCCTGACGGAAACTGAAACTGAAAACTCGTGGCTTCAATGGCACAGTGCATGATGGCTTGCCTGAGAAGACGCTGGTCTAGGTTCGAATCCCAGTGGAAGAAAAATGGAATTTCGGGATAAAATGAATGAAAAAGACAGACCAGCACCACAGAAGGAGTCTGATGATCGGTTGTGGCGAACCGTGAAACAGAGCTGTAGCTCCAGCCGTCCACTTCACGTAGTAACGAATGTAAGGTTATTCATTCAAAACAACATAAAGGAAATTGACGGAAAACAAAAATTAAAACCAGGAAAAAATTGTGTGGTATCACATAAAAACCAATTAAAAAATCGTTTTATTGGTTATTAAATATCAACTTACATACTAGACAAAAATGATTAAATCTAACTGAAAATTAACAGGATACTAATTCTAGATTAATTGTCTTTATACGGACGGTCTAAACTTAACTATAACCATATAATTATTGCCTTTCGGGGCTAAAAACTAATGAACGCAGTAATCTTACATTTATGTTTGCATCATGTTCATGTTTTCAAATTACAAACTTCCTTACTCTACTTACTTAAACTCCGTAACGTATTCTTACTATAATGGGGATACTGGGCACTCGTTGCCATACGCAACAAGTGGTCAAAATCCCAATTGTTTCCGAGCGCTTGGCAGTCGTCAACGTGCACACGCTCCGCCTTGAGGCGACTGTGAAGCCTTACAGCCTCAGTCACCTTCCGGAAGCACTACCACAAGTTGACGAGCCATATCGAATTTATCCTTTTTTGCTTTTGCGGTACTAAATCGGAGGATCTCAAGAGCATTGGCGATGTTCGCGCCGTGGATGAGCAGCTTATCTCTTGCGCTGCGGTAGCGGTGGTATAATACCGGGGTACCATCCCTCGTCTGGACCAGCCCTTTTGCATCAGTATGGATAAATGTTTCCGAGTGCATAAAGCCAGGCCGGAGCGTACTCTCTATGAACATTTCATTGGAGTATCAAGTCTCAAAGATCACAAAATATTTAATGTCAAACAATTATTCACAAAGTAATTTTCCAAATTTTGGTGTACGTCCGGCCACAGCCAGGTTTTGGGCTGTTGTCCCGACTGTCACATTTAAAAGCTACAAATATCGCAAAACAAATTATTGAAAATGATGCCGAATCTCCATTGGCATTACTCCACATCAGACTAAGATATTAGAGTGGGTGTTGATTTGACCTCAGACAGAAAAAAAGGGTTTAATTACATTCATGATAAGATGTGAGTTGGCTGATAATACACTCTTATAAATCAATTTAATGCTTCAAATCGAAATTTAACCTAATGTGTTGTAACTTTACGTTAATTTATTTATCCAATAAAAATTTATTTCCTTTTTTGTTAATTTTTTTTATTTTTATATGTTAACTACCTTTTGTCTTCCACTTCTACATTGAAGTTTTTTTTTCATTATTTTCCTCAAAATTCAATTCAATCTTTATCTACTGTTTTTTTATTTGTTGCATGGTATCTCAAGGCTTACCAATTCGATTTTTTCCGGTGAACCCAACAGACGAACCAGTACGGATGTAGTTAAGTGGGAGGGTTATGATCCCTTTAATCCTGATCATAGCCTCACCGCCATTAAATGAAGAAGAAGACCAATTCGGTTTTCTCGACAATTCCAATTCGTTGGCAAATTTATGGGCTATTTTGAGAATTTTAGATTATCGTCCTATTATTTTTTTTGTTTGTAATGGACGATGTCTAACATTTTGGTATGGAAAACAAGAAAAACATAAACAAATTTAACTTCTGATGAGACACCACTTTGTTTTTGAGTACTAGTTTGATTTTATGTATTGTATATCAACTGTGGGATGACTCCTGCTCGATTAGATAATCAATGAGAACGAACGTGTTGTGGAACAGTGGCCTGAATTTGTGTCGAATCGCAAGACAATTTGAGCTTCTGATTTTGGGACGTACTATCGAATGACTACGGTCACCTAGTACCAGCTAGATTTAAGAAATTTTGTACAAACGTCTTTTCGGATGTAAAAATCGACCGACCACAGCACCCCTACATAACTTTAAACTCTAACTTCTTTCTCAATTGAGCTGGAACTTTGAAATGTTCACATATGTATTTCAGGGGCTTCTGCATTTTGAATATAAAAATCGACCGACTGCGGTGGCCCTTAGATTTTAACTCAAACCTCTTTCTCAATTAAGTAAGAAATTTGAAATTTTGTCCAAATATGTTTGAATTATGTCTGTATTTCTGCTTTTCGCATGTAAAAATCGACCAACTGTAGTAGCGCTCCCTACATAGCCTTAAAATTTAACATCTTTTTCAATTAAGCTATTACTTTGGAAATTTGTAAATTTTTTATTATTGACGAGTTGTATGGTTTTGAAAATACCTATATGATGCAATACATTTTTTAGACTTAAAACGTGTGAATATAATAGAGTATCACAAGTAGATCCATAAACAGTAGTGTAAATTGGGGGGCTTGCTGTCCCGCTGCCTGGGGTCACTGTTGGAATAAAGTAGGCGCGTGGTTGGATATATGCAAATTTGAAGAGCGCCATTTTTTTCATTTTTGGGGCTTGTTTATGGTCCTAAATAACCCCATCGTTTTAAGTAATTTTTTTTTATTAGATATTTGCCTCTCCTGCCTCCACCCATGGTTAAACATGCTTGTATCTTTACATAGTATTTTAAATTTTCCTTTAAAGTTTGTTAAAACTTGCACCAGTCGTGAAGAATTAGTATTATAACGTAATTAATTTTGTATTGAAAGAATTAAAATACTTAAATTTACATTTTAAGTCTAGCTAGTGACAACAAATCCGTGATTTCCTGAATTCTCTATTTTCTTCTCCGTGTAACCTGCGTCAGATTTAGCTTCATTTAAAAAAAAAAAAAGAGTTTTCTTGCAAATATTTTGGGCAGCTTCTGCTTCTTTTTATTGGTCACAACTTAATACTTACCATAGTATTTTCTTGGCGGTCTTGAGAATATATTTCAGCATTTTCTTCAGTAATATATTCATTTCCTCTTCGTTATCCATTTCTATACCAAAACGTCCATCCTTACGGACAGGGTTATAACAAATTCATCTTAAGTATCTAAGCAGCGTTTTATATTGAAGTAATTATTTTTTCAAGAGCTATTTCAGTCTAACAAACCAAATTTCTAAAACTGATCACAATAAAATTCCTATGACAACTGAATAAAAATGACACTGACAGTTTGCATTCTGACATTTAGTTTGACAAACAAAACTGTCTGAAGTTAGTATGGGGTTAAAACCCACCATTTACTTCAGCAGAAAAATATTCAATGTTACAATTAAAGCTCTGTATAAAAATATCTGTAAATTGTGCGAAACCAAATTATAAATAAAATAATATATATATATATATATATATATATCTATTCCGCTATCAAATCATTGTCCTTTGTTAATTTGTTGCATTTTTTTCCTGATCTTTTAGGTTGATGTAATGTTTGTTTTATGAAAAAAAAATTACCGCAGCCCACAAAAGTATTCCCAGAATACATCTTTGCATTTAGATGTAGACGATTGTTTGATTTGATATAATTCGATTTCTTTTATTTGGCACATGTGGCCATTAAAAATAATGTACAAACGATTTATAATATATTTTTTTTTAACAAAGAAAGATTTAAAAACTTTAAAAATATTGCTTTACATAAATTAACAATAGGTGTTTCTACGTAAACACATTTTCACAATGTTTTATGTTGGGCGGCAGCATGTTGTACATAGATAGATATACCCTTATACATTGCTCTTTTATGTCCGCTAACAGTACGATGGCGATCCAATCTGAAGTCGTCGTTATTTCTCAGGCTATAAGGTTGTAGCTCCCCAACAAACTGCATGTTCGCCGTTATATAGGATGGCAAACTAACTGTTTTAATCTTGAAAACAAAAATTAAGACATTAAATATGACTCTTTGTCTGATGCTTAACCACTTTATCGTGTCCAACATAACGTTAAGCGGGACAAATTTAAAATACGACGCATCGCTTTGTTTTGTAGTTTTTGCAATATGTACATACTTTCCGTCGAACAGAAGAACCGTTGAACATTCAAAATGCGGTTTTATGATCGTGTTATACACTCTGATTGCATTCATTGGCGTAATTTTATCCCGAACTCTACTAAAAAATCCGATTTTTTTTGACACCTTTTTACACAAATAGTCAATATGCTCCTTAAATTTAAGTGTATTGTCTATTATTATACCTAAGTATTTAATTTCATTACGAATATATCATCTGGTGATCCTCCTAAGATCATACCTTTAGTCTTTTTAGCATTTAGTTTTAACTTGTCTATTTGCAGCCACTCATTTAACGATTCCAAGTCAATTTTAATTTTATGTGCGCACGAATTAACGTCAACACTCGAAACATATAATAAAGCGTGATCGGCAAACAAACACAGATTCAAGTACTCCACAACCTTATCCATATAATTTATATACAATATAAACAAAAGCGTTCCTAAAACAGAGCCTTGCGGTGTTCCTATTTAAACTTCCATGACATCTGAATATGCATCATTATAAATTGTACATTGACATCTATCGCTTAAGTTGTTCCTATAGGTGAATGAAGAATCATGGTAAATTTTGCTATATTTCTATTTTAAAAGCGAAATAAAGCCTAAAATCTAATAAGCAAAAATTAAATTGCCGTTCGGGTTCTCCTTACAATTGTAAGTCCTTTCCACTTTGCAGAAGCAAATGGTTTTAGAATCTGGGTTCGGGCCGTTAATGCCATGTACACGTACAGTGCCGCTCACTTGAATAGAACCCCCCTTTTGCTTCGACTTCCAAGTTCAATAACTTTTAAACAAATAAAGCAAACAACTCAATTTCTTTTTTCAATTCAAGTTTATTAAATTTTGTAAAACATAATAAAAAATGGTGTCTATATTGAAAGCGATAATTTTACTATGCATTTCAAAGTGATAGGACTCAAAATATTTGTATTAAATTTTAGCTCACTTAAATAACCACCACTTAACCCGGGACGGGAAAGAACAACGTCTTCGCTTCTGTCGCGCTAACATGACCTGGCGTAAGGAATGGTACCGTATTGATTTCTTTGATGAAAAAAAAATTTAATTTTGAGAGTCCTGACGGAAACTGAAACTGAAAACTCGTGGCTTCAATGGCACAGTGCATGATGGCTTGCCTGAGAAGACGCTGGTCTAGGTTCGAATCCCAGTGGAAGAAAAATGGAATTTCGGGATAAAATGAATGAAAAAGACAGACCAGCACCACAGAAGGAGTCTGATGATCGGTTGTGGCGAACCGTGAAACAGAGCTGTAGCTCCAGCCGTCCACTTCACGTAGTAACGAATGTAAGGTTATTCATTCAAAACAACATAAAGGAAATTGACGGAAAACAAAAATTAAAACCAGGAAAAAATTGTGTGGTATCACATAAAAACCAATTAAAAAATCGTTTTATTGGTTATTAAATATCAACTTACATACTAGACAAAAATGATTAAATCTAACTGAAAATTAACAGGATACTAATTCTAGATTAATTGTCTTTATACGGACGGTCTAAACTTAACTATAACCATATAATTATTGCCTTTCGGGGCTAAAAACTAATGAACGCAGTAATCTTACATTTATGTTTGCATCATGTTCATGTTTTCAAATTACAAACTTCCTTACTCTACTTACTTAAACTCCGTAACGTATTCTTACTATAATGGGGATACTGGGCACTCGTTGCCATACGCAACAAGTGGTCAAAATCCCAATTGTTTCCGAGCGCTTGGCAGTCGTCAACGTGCACACGCTCCGCCTTGAGGCGACTGTGAAGCCTTACAGCCTCAGTCACCTTCCGGAAGCACTACCACAAGTTGACGAGCCATATCGAATTTATCCTTTTTTGCTTTTGCGGTACTAAATCGGAGGATCTCAAGAGCATTGGCGATGTTCGCGCCGTGGATGAGCAGCTTATCTCTTGCGCTGCGGTAGCGGTGGTATAATACCGGGGTACCATCCCTCGTCTGGACCAGCCCTTTTGCATCAGTATGGATAAATGTTTCCGAGTGCATAAAGCCAGGCCGGAGCGTACTCTCTATGAACATTTCATTGGAGTATCAAGTCTCAAAGATCACAAAATATTTAATGTCAAACAATTATTCACAAAGTAATTTTCCAAATTTTGGTGTACGTCCGGCCACAGCCAGGTTTTGGGCTGTTGTCCCGACTGTCACATTTAAAAGCTACAAATATCGCAAAACAAATTATTGAAAATGATGCCGAATCTCCATTGGCATTACTCCACATCAGACTAAGATATTAGAGTGGGTGTTGATTTGACCTCAGACAGAAAAAAAGGGTTTAATTACATTCATGATAAGATGTGAGTTGGCTGATAATACACTCTTATAAATCAATTTAATGCTTCAAATCGAAATTTAACCTAATGTGTTGTAACTTTACGTTAATTTATTTATCCAATAAAAATTTATTTCCTTTTTTGTTAATTTTTTTTATTTTTATATGTTAACTACCTTTTGTCTTCCACTTCTACATTGAAGTTTTTTTTTCATTATTTTCCTCAAAATTCAATTCAATCTTTATCTACTGTTTTTTTATTTGTTGCATGGTATCTCAAGGCTTACCAATTCGATTTTTTCCGGTGAACCCAACAGACGAACCAGTACGGATGTAGTTAAGTGGGAGGGTTATGATCCCTTTAATCCTGATCATAGCCTCACCGCCATTAAATGAAGAAGAAGACCAATTCGGTTTTCTCGACAATTCCAATTCGTTGGCAAATTTATGGGCTATTTTGAGAATTTTAGATTATCGTCCTATTATTTTTTTTGTTTGTAATGGACGATGTCTAACATTTTGGTATGGAAAACAAGAAAAACATAAACAAATTTAACTTCTGATGAGACACCACTTTGTTTTTGAGTACTAGTTTGATTTTATGTATTGTATATCAACTGTGGGATGACTCCTGCTCGATTAGATAATCAATGAGAACGAACGTGTTGTGGAACAGTGGCCTGAATTTGTGTCGAATCGCAAGACAATTTGAGCTTCTGATTTTGGGACGTACTATCGAATGACTACGGTCACCTAGTACCAGCTAGATTTAAGAAATTTTGTACAAACGTCTTTTCGGATGTAAAAATCGACCGACCACAGCACCCCTACATAACTTTAAACTCTAACTTCTTTCTCAATTGAGCTGGAACTTTGAAATGTTCACATATGTATTTCAGGGGCTTCTGCATTTTGAATATAAAAATCGACCGACTGCGGTGGCCCTTAGATTTTAACTCAAACCTCTTTCTCAATTAAGTAAGAAATTTGAAATTTTGTCCAAATATGTTTGAATTATGTCTGTATTTCTGCTTTTCGCATGTAAAAATCGACCAACTGTAGTAGCGCTCCCTACATAGCCTTAAAATTTAACATCTTTTTCAATTAAGCTATTACTTTGGAAATTTGTAAATTTTTTATTATTGACGAGTTGTATGGTTTTGAAAATACCTATATGATGCAATACATTTTTTAGACTTAAAACGTGTGAATATAATAGAGTATCACAAGTAGATCCATAAACAGTAGTGTAAATTGGGGGGCTTGCTGTCCCGCTGCCTGGGGTCACTGTTGGAATAAAGTAGGCGCGTGGTTGGATATATGCAAATTTGAAGAGCGCCATTTTTTTCATTTTTGGGGCTTGTTTATGGTCCTAAATAACCCCATCGTTTTAAGTAATTTTTTTTTATTAGATATTTGCCTCTCCTGCCTCCACCCATGGTTAAACATGCTTGTATCTTTACATAGTATTTTAAATTTTCCTTTAAAGTTTGTTAAAACTTGCACCAGTCGTGAAGAATTAGTATTATAACGTAATTAATTTTGTATTGAAAGAATTAAAATACTTAAATTTACATTTTAAGTCTAGCTAGTGACAACAAATCCGTGATTTCCTGAATTCTCTATTTTCTTCTCCGTGTAACCTGCGTCAGATTTAGCTTCATTTAAAAAAAAAAAAAGAGTTTTCTTGCAAATATTTTGGGCAGCTTCTGCTTCTTTTTATTGGTCACAACTTAATACTTACCATAGTATTTTCTTGGCGGTCTTGAGAATATATTTCAGCATTTTCTTCAGCAATATATTCATTTCCTCTTCGTTATCCATTTCTATACCAAAACGTCCATCCTTACGGACAGGGTTATAACAAATTCATCTTAAGTATCTAAGCAGCGTTTTATATTGAAGTAATTATTTTTTCAAGAGCTATTTCAGTCTAACAAACCAAATTTCTAAAACTGATCACAATAAAATTCCTATGACAACTGAATAAAAATGACACTGACAGTTTGCATTCTGACATTTAGTTTGACAAACAAAACTGTCTGAAGTTAGTATGGGGTTAAAACCCACCATTTACTTCAGCAGAAAAATATTCAATGTTACAATTAAAGCTCTGTATAAAAATATCTGTAAATTGTGCGAAACCAAATTATAAATAAAATAATATATATATATATATATATCTATTCCGCTATCAAATCATTGTCCTTTGTTAATTTGTTGCATTTTTTTCCTGATCTTTTAGGTTGATGTAATGTTTGTTTTATGAAAAAAAAATTACCGCAGCCCACAAAAGTATTCCCAGAATACATCTTTGCATTTAGATGTAGACGATTGTTTGATTTGATATAATTCGATTTCTTTTATTTGGCACATGTGGCCATTAAAAATAATGTACAAACGATTTATAATATATTTTTTTTTAACAAAGAAAGATTTAAAAACTTTAAAAATATTGCTTTACATAAATTAACAATAGGTGTTTCTACGTAAACACATTTTCACAATGTTTTATGTTGGGCGGCAGCATGTTGTACATAGATAGATATACCCTTATACATTGCTCTTTTATGTCCGCTAACAGTACGATGGCGATCCAATCTGAAGTCGTCGTTATTTCTCAGGCTATAAGGTTGTAGCTCCCCAACAAACTGCATGTTCGCCGTTATATAGGATGGCAAACTAACTGTTTTAATCTTGAAAACAAAAATTAAGACATTAAATATGACTCTTTGTCTGATGCTTAACCACTTTATCGTGTCCAACATAACGTTAAGCGGGACAAATTTAAAATACGACGCATCGCTTTGTTTTGTAGTTTTTGCAATATGTACATACTTTCCGTCGAACAGAAGAACCGTTGAACATTCAAAATGCGGTTTTATGATCGTGTTATACACTCTGATTGCATTCATTGGCGTAATTTTATCCCGAACTCTACTAAAAAATCCGATTTTTTTTGACACCTTTTTACACAAATAGTCAATATGCTCCTTAAATTTAAGTGTATTGTCTATTATTATACCTAAGTATTTAATTTCATTACGAATATATCATCTGGTGATCCTCCTAAGATCATACCTTTAGTCTTTTTAGCATTTAGTTTTAACTTGTCTATTTGCAGCCACTCATTTAACGATTCCAAGTCAATTTTAATTTTATGTGCGCACGAATTAACGTCAACACTCGAAACATATAATAAAGCGTGATCGGCAAACAAACACAGATTCAAGTACTCCACAACCTTATCCATATAATTTATATACAATATAAACAAAAGCGTTCCTAAAACAGAGCCTTGCGGTGTTCCTATTTAAACTTCCATGACATCTGAATATGCATCATTATAAATTGTACATTGACATCTATCGCTTAAGTAAGAATTGAACCAGGGCCACTCAGACCCTCGGATTCCATATTGGTAAAGTTTGTCCATCAAGATTTTTCTGTCGACTGTTTCGAGAGCTGGTTGCAGGTCAATGAACGTTGCTATAATTTTCTGTTTAGCGTCCGTCAAACATCTCCAGTCGTCCAGAACCAAATTAAGTGCAGATTCACAAGAATGCTTTTCTCTAAATCCTGATTAATTTGAGATAATTATATTATTAATCTCCACAAAATTTTCTAGTTGAGAATAAACTATTTTCTCCAGCACCTTTTCCAACAATATGAGAATATTTACGAGACGAAATTCTTCCCCTTTCGTTGTTCCAGATACTTTCTGAATCGGTTTCACAAAAGACTGCTTCCAACTTTCGGGGAACACGCCGTTTTGCATAGACAAATTAACTCTCCTTACTATTACCGGTCCCAGCACTTCGAATTGGTCAAAAAGAATTATCACTGATAATAAGAACGGATCCTTTTTATTGTTCATCGATTTCAAAACCATCTGCAATTGCTCGGTATCGATCAATGTAAATTTGAATAATACCGTCCTCGCGTCGATGATATTTGAATACCGAATGTTTGGTATTGATTCACTAATTTGCTCCACACTTTCTATAAAATAGTTATTAAACTGATTAGCTATTTTTTGATTATTTGAAAACTTTATTTGACCGAAAGTAATTGCATTAATTTGAGTTTGCCCTTTATTGAGTACAAAGGTTTTTATATTTCGCCACATTGACTGATTTCGACTTTATTTTGAATGAATATATTTCTGGCATTTCTCAGAGCTTCCTTATTATATTTCTGCTTAGTCGATATTCATCCCAGTCTAACTCATTATTTGTTAATTTAGCTTTATTATATTTTGTTATTTTTACTCGCTTAAATCGTTAACTTCCCTATTGAACCACTTACACATATCTTGTTTTATTTCAACTTTATTAACAAAAAGTCTGTAGTTCTCATTAAATCCATTTGAAAATTCTGAGCCAATAAATCTATATTTATATCTAAATATTGCAAAGTACATATAGGACTATCACACAGACGTTGATAAAATGTATCTTGTCTATATTTTAGTGCTTTTATGTATCTACTCACTTTATTATTCCGACATCGCACTCATCTTACAATTAAATTACTAATTACACTGTGAACAATTTTTTTCTTTCTTAACGGACACACCACGTTAAGTAAAGTAATGAATTGAAAAACTATTAGCTAAAATTTTTATTTTTTTTGTTATAATTAGCGTGCGCTAAAGAGATTTCTTTTTTTTTCTATAGTGATACAGTTATAACCCTTATTAACCATAGCGCATTTTTGTTTGTTGCTGTAAGTAGCACCGAGCAAATGGTTCATTGCCTGTTTTTAGGTGCTACTTACTGCATGAAAAAACAGAGGTATAGAAAAGAGGTATGGTGCGATAGAGTTTTTTCTCCACAGGTAGCGCATAAATTGCTTTAAGGCGATCTATTTTGTTGTTTGTATTCAATTTTAAAAATCATGACCCTGGTCGGGATTTACACGCACGGCCTGCCAATCACTACCATCGCACCATTGCCACCCGCAATTTAAATATTTTAAGAGACTGAGAAAAAAAAAAATTGTTTACAAATTTTAGAAAAAAAGATTGTAAGAAACCAAATGTCCAGATATTCTGATTTCTTAGAAGTGGCATACATTTTGGTCGGTTTTTATCTTTTTGTAGGAACCTTTGTTTTTAGAAGTATTCAAATAAAAAGTTAAGCTTTTCAATTATTATAAAAGTCTAACCTCACTAGGGATTTAGTTCACCAAGCCTAAGAAAGGATGTCGAACAAATTGCTGTTAGTAGATTATATCCATTGTATAGATTTATTATTAAATGCTGCTATGCTATTGGTATTGAAATGAATTCCACTGATTTTGCTTTAAATGGAATTCAATTGAATTGATTTCTTCGGCCTTGTGGGATTAAATATACAACAACAATTCCAATTGTATAAAAGCGCATACTGCAAACGCATTGTTTATTGAAACGACTGCTGATGGGAGGACATTTTAATTTATTTATTTTTTAGTGATGGCTTTTGTTCTGGATTAAAGTCCGTTCGCCGTGCTGTGCTTTTTAATATCAAATTTAATATGCATTTAAGTATTATAGATGTATTCAGCCGACATTGAATTAATATTTGCTATCCTGGCAGGCTTGGAAGTTTTGGGAAAAAATTGAGACATTCATCTGCGTTTTATGTATGATCGTGGGATATTTAAAGCAGACATTTTACTTTTGTTAGATTTCTTAGTGGTTATGTAGTTTACAGTCCCTGACCAAATTATTAGACGCAATGTAGTTTTTTAATATTTTTATGTGTTACACGAGTTTATATGCAATATTGTTATATTTAAACGTACATATAATGTGTTTTTATTTAGGAGATTTTGTATATGATTCGATGTTGTATTTATTTTTAACATGCTGCACTACAGTGTTAAGCAATTTATACGCGAAAGTAAACAAGTACAAACAAAGTAGATAGAACTTTACAGTGCGTCTAATAAATTGGCCAGGGACTGTAAGTTAAAAGTCCTACAACTCATACACCAGGTATTGAAACTTCTTATTTCAATGTAAAAGTAACCCCTGCCTCGAGTTTCTGAAGTACATCGTTTTTGCCATCGCATCGGTGAGTTATTTGGCTTACGCCGATGCTGCTTGTTTTCGCAGTTCCACCTTCTGCTCGTTTATATATTACTACGAGAGCTGGCTCAGTAAATGTACGATAGCAGCTTGCCGCTTGAAGGGCACCTCTTTTCTGTTTCGAGCAAGTTGCTTCCTGCCAAAATTAAGAGCCATACAGAAGAATGGAGTTTGTGATTGATTCTTAGTCATCCGATGTTCATCATAAACCGACATCACGGTTTCGATGTCTTTTCCGTTTCTGCTGTCAATATGTAAGCTTTGGGTTTATCCTCAAACCTAGATGTCTGTTTTGGTTATGCCGTTTAGGGACCGACTTGGAATTCCATGTAGTCCCTAGAAAACCTCAATACTGTCGAATTTTTGGTTCGCCAGTGTTCAGGTTTTGTCCATATTTTTCCATATAGCTCTCTATTCTTGAGGTTCGGTTTTTGGGTATTGCAGGATTAGCATAAGCACTGACCGGCATCAACGTCGCAATGCACAATGCCTCTACCCAAATTACCCACCAACTGTACTTTAACTTGGTTTTGTATGTGGTATCTCACAATTTTCCCGTTTTTGGTTTTGTTTACATCAATTTCCTTTGCGTTGTTTTGAATGAACAACCATATTTCTTACAATTGCTAACACGTTAAGTGGACGGCTGGAGTTACAGCGCTGTTTCAGGTACGGTTCTTCAATTTTTTTTCGTTTATTATGTTTTACCTATAAATTTATGAACGTTAATAAAATATAAAATATTTCCAACTGTTTGTTTCATTCGGGACTTGTGTCGCATTTTCAGCGATAAAAAATCGGGACTTATGACCCACTTAAGTGGAAATAAGTCCCGAAACATGAATTCGGGACTTATGTCCCTGCGCAGTGAAGAGATTGGTTCCACTTTTCGGTTAGGTAAGTCATCAAATCACCAGTGGACCTGTTGCTGCGAAAACCATACTGCCGGTCATCAAAGTTTTTGGCATTCAAGATATTTCATAAGCTGACTTAAGCAGGCGAAGCAAGACACATGTTTTTGAGTCAATGTATTTAATGAGTAGTTGTCGAAAATACCTGTCTTTGCATTTGGCCAACATACCTGCACCGAATGCAAACAAGAAAAATATATATCAAACCAGCATTGATGTCGATTAGCTTGATTATTGTTTTCAGGAACTACATTTCGTTGTTGTTTTTTTTGCATTGGCGTTTTAGTTATTATAGAGTTTTTGGACGTAAACACAGAGAAGTTTAACTATTTATTTGAGGCAAGAAGCCCAATATGCAATTACAAAGGTAAAGCAAATCCTTATAATGCTGTCCTCCGCATCACGTTTTTTAAATGATCGGATGACTGCACACTATCTATTTTGTGCTTCATATCTTTCACAACCTTCAATAAAATTAAATAAAATTGGCACAACTTCATCGTCTGAATCGGACCGCATCTTAAACAATACTAACAACCAGTCGCAATCTTGGTTTTGTTATTTCTTAACGCACAACAAACGGCACAGAAAAAGGAAATGGCTTGTTTTGTTACATTGTGTGTGGGTTGGTGTGTGTTAAAATAAAAACTGAACTACTTATTCAGGATCCTGTCCAATTAGCCTACAAAATCCACAACGCGGCGCGAAAATTAATGAGCGATGAAAAAAATAAAACAAAAAACGCATTATATTAGCGCTGTTTGAGTTCATGTCAATTGAGTGTCGAAAGAAAAATTGTGTTATCCATTTCAAGAGCATAATATCGCAGACATAATAATTTTGCTTTTCGGGTGAGATATGCCGACGTCAAAACAAAAAAATATATTTATCTCGTTAGATTCCTTTTGTTGTCAAAGCAAATCTTTATACAGGTACTCACACGCACACTGTTAAGAGCTCCTCCTATAGCCTTTGACACAGGAGAACTTTGCTCAAATCAGAAAAAAATAAACATATAAAAATTGCATCACTTTAAAAGTTGTCTATGCACGTAATCCTTTTTAGGAACTAACACAGCAAAATCTACCATAACAAAAATGTCTGCATAAATAAGCAAGATCCTTTGAAGTTAATCAGCATTTCATATGACTGCACTTGAAGCAAAACAGTTGATGCAAATAAACTGCTACTTATGGCAAGACGCCGTCGTCGTAGCCTACGTCGTCGGCAGCAGTACATGCCAAAGGAGATTTCTGGAAAAAGGATAAGGCGACTATATTAAGTGTAACGTAATAAACTTTGTTAGAAATCATCCGTCGTTAGTGTAGCAAAGTTTAGCCTCATTTGACTATGCGTGCTCTTATGAGTGGGTGTGGTAGCTGCAATGACTGCAGTTAATGACAGACTATAAATTAAGTAAATTCGTCCTCGTTTAATGCAAAACATATGTGCGGGTGTTTTTGTGCATGTGGGGAATAAAGCGACGTAATTGTGGGAACGACAATAGCCGTGTTTCTTTGCACGCGGATATAGGGATGGCATCAGAAAACGACCATCGCCGCTTAAGAATTAAACAAAAAAAAACTTGGCAGCACACATGCACCTATGACATGCACCGTGACACAGCTGTAAGTTGTAGTTAAGAAATTTGTATTGAAAATCCTGAAATTGAAAAATATTTACTTCCGCCAATTGAAATTGATGCCAAGCATATTCTAAAATTATGAAAAACAATTTCACATTAACAGATTTGCTAAATTCAATTAACTTTATAATGAAGTTTGAAAAAATAATAATAATAATAATAATAATAATAATAAAATCACGAACAAAATATTCGGCGGGATGTGTTAGTGGTCGGAGGGATGTCAAACTTTGACATTTCCTGAAAAATTCATTGCATCGGTTCATCAGAAACGAAGAAAATGGGTTTTGGAAGCACTGTTTATCCCCGCTAACTGACTTAGCGGCGATAGCTATCCCCGCTAAAGTTAGCGTATATATGATAAGTTGTTGTTGTATTTAGCATGCAAATTTCAAATTATCCCTATATCCGCGTGCAAAGAAACACGGCTAATGTCATCCAAGCTTCAAGAATAAATTAATCTATAGGTGTACGTACATGTTTTATAAACATAATACTCGTATACATTATGTTTATGAAACTTAATGAAATAAAGAAAAATTAATCGATATAATATGAGTTCTCGGAAAGAAAACAGTTCATATAACCAGGAATACTCTTCATGTCAAGGGTTCTACGTATATTTACCTATATTTATATGAAGGGCCGTATACGACGACGAATTTTGTAAAGAAAAACGGGGAAAAACTAGGCGAATATGAATTATTCGTTTTATTGTTAGCGACTTGGAAAAATATTATTCGCCTGTAATTTCAAACAGTCATGGAACAGGCGATCTTCATGACATATAAGGCTTGTTCTTTTGGGCTAGCTAAGTAGGTAGTACTTCCCATTACAAGTAGAAAGGAAAACACTTTTTCTTCTTAGAGCAAACCATAACAATAACGTCACTGGTTAGATCTTAAAAGGTTAAACGGATAAAAACTCCACCACTTTACTGCCTCCCTTGCGGGTCGACTGTTCGATCTCAATAAATGTCGGAAGACTTCCTGGTTTCGGATTACTGATGTCATTGCATTTGTGTGATATAGGAGCTTTTAAGATTGTCTCTTTTTATGATTTTCACATGCGTGCGATTGTTGCAGTGCTATTTTAAGACCATGCTTGCATAGGACAAGCTCCATAATCTCATAAATACCAATACAAACTATTTTACCCGAAGAACCAAAACAGTCTGCTCTAAAAATGTAGTCTGATTTATTTTTGTTTGGCGGGTAAAATAAAAAGTGAGTAGGTAGTGGTTGAACAAAAAAACACGGTTATTACTTTTTGCTCGCTTGGAAGATATCAGAAATGAATTTCTTTCTTTCGGAATTGCGAAATGCCACTTAAAATAATACAAACAATAAACATGTTAACTCTCCCTTGTGACGGCGTTACCATTAATATCTACTTAACTTCTCAGATCATTGAACTAAAATAAAAATGGAGTTTCATTAAGACCGCCTATTTGAAAATTAAAAAAAAAACGCAGTGTTTCTTTGAAAAGTTCTTATGTTTTTAACTTCCCAGTTACTGGTTTAGTTATTGTAATTCGTCACGAAATGAAAATCGTGATTCAAAAGATATTTAAAAATTTGAAGGTTCACAATACGTTTTTCAAATGTTTTTAAGATGTTTTTTTTTTTTTTTTTTGACTGTGCCAATGGATGTAACCAACGACCATACCACGTCGAGTTAATCGGTTCTCGTCAGATCACCGTAATTAAACGACACTGGGCGCGGTTAGTACGTAGATGGGGGACCGTTTGAGAACAACCGCGTGTCGTTGGCCAGTCCCATCTACAGAGTTGAGGTAGATAATATACGTGGTATCACAATGGACCTAAATTGGTCTAAGTGTGTCGGCTTCTGCCGACAGCCACATAAATCTAACCTAACCTAACCTAATGGATGTGGTGATCTTCAACAGATGGCATGAACGATTCGCAAACCTGAATAATCGATGCCAAAAATGCTCCTACGTACTAATCCACACCCAGCAGACGTCAACCACTCTCCCCGCGGGACTGCCGTTAGGCATTACTTCGCGAGGCTATTTAGCAATTCATGCTATGCGTGTCCGTTGCTTCTGACAGCTCTGCGGCTTCTGATGCTCTCCTAAGCTTTTCTACTCTCCGCAGTTCATTTTGGATAGTTGTTACCAGATTACAAAGTGTTGTCCAATTGTCCTGGTCTATTAGAAAAGATGGATTGGGCAGATGGATGCTACGAATCGCCTACAAAGAAAAACTGCATGCTCCGTGTCTTCCTCCTGGTCTGGACAATCTGGGCAAAATGGCGAGCTATCGTGTCCAAATCGATTTAGGTATTTGCGGTAGCCGCCGTGGCCAGTCAGGAACTGCGTAAGGTGGTAGTTGCTGTTTTCATGTGCCCGCTTTGTCCAGGTCACGATTGACGGGATCAGCTTGTATGTCCATCTGCATTTTGTAGTGCTGTCCCACCTGGTTTGCCATAGAGTAATTGAAGCTGCTCTTTCTTCTACTTTAATTCTTGCCATTTCACTTGCATCTTGTCCGCCCGACGTTTTTCTGTTGTAGATCCTCAACATCTCGCCTGCTAGAATGTCTATGGGTACTATTCCAGTTAGATGTTCCAAAAACCGCATATTGTCCTTAACGCGTTAAGCCTGTATGCGGATGATAGTTTCCTTCTTGTTTCTTTCGTCGCTAGTGCCACCGCCCAAACCGGGGCGGCGTAGAGGACGACTGAACTGACTACTCTTGATAAAACGGCCCTCCTAGCGTATCCAGGTCCACCGATATTAGGTAGTATACGTGAGAGAGCTCCTTATATTTGCGATGCTTTCGTTGTAATATACTCCACGTGCGTCTTAAACTGCAGTCTGTTGTCTAGCATGACTCCAAGATATTTGACTGCTCCTTTGGATCTGATGATCTGGTACCCCACCTGGAAATTGGCAAATTCAATAGTTTTTCGACTCGTTATAAGGACTGCTTCTGTTTTATGATCGGCTAGTTCTAGTCCGGCGGATACTAGCCAGTGTTTTATCCTGGAATTTGCTTCATTTTTAGCTGATTCCACTTCATAGATTTGTTTTGCTACTGTCACGATGGCAATGTCGTCGGCAAATCCAATTATCGATACTCCGCCAGGTAGCGTTAATCGTAGGACTTCGTCATACATGATGTTCCACAGAAGCGGCCCGCGGTAACCTTGTAGTATATGACTCCTTCGTCGGTATAATACCTTAGTTTCCTGTTATTAAAGTAGTCCTTCACTATCCTCAGCAAGTAGTATGGTGTATCCATTCTGGCGAGAGATCTTCTTAGGAATGACCAGTTCGCGGAATTGAAAGCGTTTTTGATATCCAGCGTAACTACTGCACAATACGCCTTTGTGCCATAGAGCCAACTTACTCCTTCGATACCACTTTCAGCTATGTGGACCGCTCTTATAGCATCAACTCCAAACTGTCGGTCTGAGAGTGCTCCTTTCTCATCAGCCACTGCGAAAAGTCTATTATAACGGGTCCGCCAAATAACTTCTTTTTTTTTTTGAAAATGCTATAAAAAAAAATACTGAATATTTTCTCAAATTTCTTTTTTTATTTGAAAGGACAATCCTTCCGGTTAATAATGGAAAATAATTTCATTCAAATTTCTGCCTCGGCTGGCCATGCAGTAGCCTATAGTAGCGTCATACCAAGGTCTTTATGCAAAATTCGTCTCAATGATGTCTCCGAAATGTTCAATTGTTGAGAACGACGGTGAATTGATGTTGATGGCTCTTCACGCACACTTTCTGCCACAGCAGCAATATTCTCGGGTGTGCGCACTGGTTTTGGCTTTTTACGCTTTGGTTTATCGATGAGGATGCCAGTTTCTTTCACTTTTTTCACAAGATAACGAACATACGGAGCTGACGGTGCTTCTCTTCCAAAATCCGTACGCAATTTTCGCACACATTCTGCAACATTACCATGATTTTCAAAGTAATGTCGCAATATTTCCCAGCGTCGTTCAAGCGTATACACAACCATATTCGTTCAGCGGAAGGATACAACTAATTATCTGTCAAATCAGACATGAGCTAAGTGTTACCATTCACGAAATAAGCACTAGTTGAAAAAAAAACGTTAGATGGCGGACCCTTTAGATTATCTTCTGGATGATTTTTCCCATGGTGTCCAATAGAGATGTATGTAAGTGCATGTGTGTGTACGTATGTGCGTACGTGCGTGAAGAAGTTTACGTGCACGTTTTCTCACGTATCGAAAACGATATCGACTTTTATAAAAATGAACAAACTGTTCGTTCATAATACCTATCTGGCGTATATAAAATAATATCGACTTTGTCCTCATCCTCATCGACGCATATTTACCTAAATATGGCCTGAGAAAAATAACACTGAATTCGGTATAGCCGTTATTTTGTTTAGACAAACAGAAAAGCGAAAGATTTATTAAATCTAATTTGTTCCGGTCACTATCCATTTATTTCAAAATATCAGATATTTCCATTGATTTTTTATCATAGACCAGCTAACAGTTTTTAATAATAGTAAAAAAATGTAAACATAACAATAAATAGTAAACAATATAAACAATGAATGAGGATAAGAATCAAAAAATGTTGCTTTTATTCAGTTTCGTGTGCCTACTCTATTCAGTCTTTGACTCTTAATTTTTTTTATTGATTATCATGTTCATATAACGCTGGGCAGTTGATCGTGTGGACCTCCTGTATCGCACTCAGCCCACTAGTTTATTTGATTTTCTTTTATTTTTATTTTAATAAAAAGTGAAGACATGAAAGTTATGTAGGTATGGAACTGATGGCACACGTGCGGCATTTCTGTTTTTTCATATAGCCATTAGATTTGAAATTCGTCTCACTCAAATCACTATTCTCTTGTTATTGCTGTAAGATCCATTCTCTGAACGTTTGGTGTAGGTATGGTCCACTGGCTCCAACTATTGGCTGAACTGAAACTATTTACAATTTTAGTAGAAAATTCGCTAATGGTGAACGAAAATTCCACCGTCTCTCTGCAAAAATCTCACCAATTCTTTATTGGATTCTCATTATTTTTATGCATTGTACGTACGTATAATTCTGCAGACCTAACCTAAATCTAAACACAGCGTAAAATTTAAAATAGTCGGTCTTAATGGGACACCCTTTAGTTATGCAGCCGGATGTACATTGCGCGGCGCTATATAAAGTTTGTGGAAGCCTAATTCTAAAACAAAATCTTAGCAAAATGACAACCCAGTTGAATTTCCAAAAGAAATACTTAGATAGAAACAAAATTTAATGCAATTTTTTGTTTTATTTTAGCGTAGAAAGCAGTTTTAATTTTATTTGAGCTACAACTGCAACGTTTTTGAACTAAATAGTTGTTTATTTTATAAGAAAATCAAAATAAAAACCACAAAATGATAAGATACAAGATCAAATGCCCACGATTTATCGCCGATCTTATCAAATGAACGGAATTCGAAGATCGGACTATTTAACGTGGAGATAAAGTTGATTGGCAATTGAAATTAAGCGATTTAACTGCGCTAGACTAAATTTTTTTTTCGGGTTGAGTGGAAAGTAAGGTCTACCTACGCCTACATTCCACAAACGATTCATGACCTCAAAGCATACATTTCGAACTGAGATTTGCATAAATATCCATGATGATTACTCTTGTCATAAAATAGCTGTGTTAATATTCAAACTTACACGAAATCTGTTGGTTCGCTCTTTGTGTAACAAAACAATAAAATCCTCATCAAGCTCCTGATCCGATTTGTCAGGATATACCAGCATTATTAGGAGGCTTTGTTTAAGAATATGGTATGTGTGTATAGTTAATCTTCCTATTCATACGTCCTTAGCGGAATTGAGTATCAAAAGTAGGTGCAAAGAAGATAATTCAGCAGCTTTTCCAAAAAAATGTGTGCTCTCAATGTACGTATGAATAAAATTTCCAAGAGGATGTAATGTATCAGCATGACTTGGCCATTACGAAACACGATAACGCATAACACTGTCGTTTCCATTTCAAATTTCAAATTCATAATTAACGTTCCTTTATTGTATACACGTACATATCTGCTTGTAAATGAAGAATAGTTGGAAACTATTTATCTTAATAAGAAGTGAATATACAAAAGCAAAAAAATATCTAAATATCTAAATATCTAAATATCTAAATATCTAAATACAACAATGAACAAATATAATATAAGAACTAATTTCTGAAAATTGAATGCTCTGCTTTCCGTAAAAACGTGGTCCCACGTTTATCATGATGACTGTCCCCCTGTTGTATACAGTAAATTCCTGCAAAATGTTATGTAGCTGAATGCAAATTTATAGAGCATTAACAAAACCCTGCCAAAATAAAACCGTGTATGACAGATACTCTCTGTGAAATGATTAGACAAAAAAATAGTGTGTCTATCGCAAAAACAAAGACCGGTTTAACATTCCTTCTATAGTTATGCATATCAAAAAAACTAAAAGAGCGCTAATTTTCCCAAAATCGATTCAGTCCAAAAAGGCATTATCAATAGAAAATACGTTTTTTGGTAAATGCGCTGGGGAATGGTTATTAAATCACTCAAGTTGACGGGTGAGCATGTTATATCTGATGAACTTGAAATGAGTAATGCTTTATACATGTTTTTTTGCCTTACTTCTAATTTAAATAATTTCTCCCTGGATAAGCTTTATTATCAAATGAAATATTAAAGCCATGATAAAACTACTGAAATATTTAAAAAACAGACGTTTTAAAACTGGATTTTTTTCTGGTTGCCTGAAAACATTTTTATTTTTTTTATCATTTTCAACACATTTTCTCTCTAGACATCATTGTTGATATTTCAAGACATGGAAATTTAAGTTAAACGCTGATAAAACCCAGGCCATCTCTTTCACTATTAAAAGAATGACCTGTTACAAATTAACCGCTATTATAGGTTGATTCTGTCAAATATCTTGGTGTATATCTAGAGAAGACATTACCCTTCCGGGGCCAACAATATAACAAATACGCTTAGTAAAAAAGGCATAGCTACTAAAATATTGTACCCTTTTATATGTAGGCAATCACCCCTGAGTAAATTTAACAAGATCAAGCCATTATCCTGCTTGTTTGTCCAGTGTCGGGAACTAGTGCAAAATCACACATTTAAAAGCTTCATGTTGCACAAACAAAACATTGAAAATTATGGTAAATCTAACCTGCGTTTTGAACTTACGATGTAACAATTCCAGCAACATGTTAATAAATAACTTAAAAAGTCAATAAGCACTTCTGCATTTGTTTTATGTGCACTGAAAGGTTATTGTTTATTTAGTTATTTATTTATTGTATTATTATTTATTTATACATCTTTTATTTATATATGTATACATTTTTCATTCTTTATTTATTGATTTGATTTCATATTTATTTATTTATTTCATTTTTATTTTTTATTTATTTACATTTTGTTTGCAGCTATTGATTGTCTTAAAGTGCACTTAAAAAACCGGCAAATTATTTATAATACAGTGAACACAAAGTTTGGTTTCTTATGGAAACTGCATGGACTAGACGACAGTGAATTTATTAGAAGCAAAGAAAAGGAGTTAAAACAACTATATGCCACTGATTTAGAAGAAACCTTTGCAGAAGAATGCGTCCATTTGGCGCAGTTTTTAAAATTTGACACCGAGGCCGAAAATTCTATTTCTGCCAGAACCCCAAAGGGTTTGTTGCAGTTAATAAAAAGTTTTAATATTTCATGCATGTTCCCGAATGTGGAGATAATATTAATAATTTTTTTGACAATGAGTGTTACCAACTGCAGCGGCGAAAGGTCTTTTTCAGCACTTAAAAGAGTAAAAAATTACTTGTGCTCTACACTCCGCCAGCAAAAACTTGCAGCGCTCTCGCTAATGTACATAGAAACCGATTTTTTACAAACTATTAAATTTGAAAAGATTGTGGAAAGATTTGCAAACGCTAAAGCACGCAAAAGGACTTTTGTATAATCTAATAATAATTACTTAATTACTATAATTTTCAAATAAGTCATTAATCAGTTGCAAAAATGCTTCATTTGTATGATGCCTCTCCTCTTTTTTATAACAATAACAGAAGTGTAAATATTTAAAAAATACTCAAGTCGAAGCAACTTCACACACTAGATGACCACGCTCATGGTTAATGGCAATGTCATCTAAGTTGTCTATAGAAACTAAACCAATACAAGTCATGCGGCCAAACACGACATGGATTTGGTTTTCTACTTGGTAGCATACAGTCACTTGTCATGATTTTGGTCTTATTGAGGTACTTTGGCTTTATGTATGGTCAGCTTAAAAAATGGTTTGCCACCCTAAAGTTGAATGTCATGCAGATTAAAGGACACCATTAATTTCGCTTGTAGATCGATCTGAAAACTTTTATAGTTAGTATTAACCATGCATTTTCACACTACTACTCTACTCACTTACTACTTTTCAGGCAGTCCGTAACACACCTGGCGGGGCGCGTCCTCATAATTAGCCTAGGGCGGTCAGAACTCTTGATCAGTCGCTGAGCGTTGGTGTCCATTCGCTCTACATGTCCTAGCCATCTTAGTCGACTGATACGTACTTTTCTGACCAAGTCGCTGTCGCTGTACAGCTCGTAGAGTTCGCTGTTAAATCTCCCCCTCTAAAGCCGGTCAACGAAAACGGGACCGAAAATCACTCGAATTCCGCGCTCGAAGGTGCAATAGTTTTCTTTTTAGATAGTATCTGTAAAAGACTGTAAAAGAATAGAGTAAAACAAAACGTCAGCCGGTATGTTCCTGGACTTAATTTCATTCAATTTAGTACATCACAAAATGCTTCTGATAATAAGCTTTGGTGTATCAGAAATAATATCCTCATCTGATTGCAACTGAAAGTGAGCCTCCTCTTTGTACAGAAGTTAGTTTCTACCAAGGATCAGTAACTGGTCCACTGCTCTTCATCGTAAATATATAAATTCAATTATTAAAATGGTAAGATAGTCTTTTTTTTGCGGATGATCTTGTTCTTTCTTATGGTGCACCTAATATGTATGATCTATAATAGCAAATGAATGCCGATCTATCCTCAATGATTGGTTGGCTTCAGTATCCCCAAATAGTTCTAAGCTGTAATTTAACTACAAAGTTAAGGTACATCTCTGTACAGCAGACTTGATTGGAAGCCACATACAGCTATTATCAAATAGAATATCGGCATTGCTATAAATAGAATCTACCACGTACGCAAACTTGTACTCACTTACTTACTAATAGCGTTATGCTTAGCCAAAGTTAATTTTCGTTTGGAGTATTGTATCTCCTAATGGGGAGGTGCGTTTACTAGTAATCTGCAGCTGCTCATAATATCTCAACAGAAGACAAATAGGACAGTGCTATTCGAACCGAGATGGCAGCCCACACAATCATCATTTCAATCTGCGGAAATATTGCTGCTACATTATTAATATAATATATTCAAGGCGTTGAGGTCGTTTTATCTGCGAGGTGGTTATACTAATATCCGCAGTAATTAAATCAATTTATTGCATTCCTCCAATACTTTAATTCTTTCCAGAGTAAGAACGGAACATTATCGTAGATTTGTTGTTAACATGGCTCCCTTCATCTACAACAAGTTGCCTGTGTATACGCAACCAAGTAGCATGAAAACCAAAATGTTTAAATTCTCTAAAAAAAAATGGCTGCTCTCCATATCTGATATGAGAACACTATTGCAAGTCATATCTTAATAGGTGCATTGCATTAGACTTTTCTTCATGTCTATATTTTTCCTCCCCTAGAAGTATTTCGAACTTAAAATAATACTGATACAAATTATTAGTGGTACTAAACAATATTTCAAAAAAAAAAACGTTCGCCATCTTCACGATCAAAGATATTACCACTGAAATTATATAATTTTCTTCGATATAACTATTTTAAAAAATTAATTAAAGAAATAAAAAAAAAAATATATATATAGATACAGAAAAACAATAAAAATTGAGAAAGTTTCGCTTTTAATCTTTTATGAAGCTTACATCGGAAAATGTTCCTTCAGCAGTTGCACTACTGTGTGGAAAAGCGATTACTGCATCGAAAACCTTTTTTTTCAATGTCTTTTTTCCATGGTCTCATTTGAAGCCTTTTTGGTGTTGAATATTACTGTAAACATATTCAAAGTCTTATAAGTCCTTTGACGTAAACGATTGGAAGAAAATATAAATGATATTCCTCGTCTAGATTTTCAGACTCGGACTCAAGTTTGGAAATGGTGCCATCAAAGACGCAAGGCTCAGAGATTCTTGGGGTCAACACCATGCATTGCTACTAAAACTTCGTCGTCAACTTTGAACATCAGTCGTTTACATAAGGCGCGTTTAATTGGTAAGTTTATACCCTGCTCAGCAAAATTTTATATCTTAAACAACAACAAACCAAATATGAAGATAAATTGGTCAGCGCAACAATCCACACTCATTCGCCTACAGTAGAACAGAAAATTAATTAGGATAGTAAATATTGGATTAAATGAACGGCAATAATAAATTTGAGACTTGCTTTCGTAAATAGCTATAAACGCCTAAAAACACATTTTAGTTTCACTGAAAATCAGCTGTTTCACAAAAGAGTAGAAATAACGCCACCTAGAGTTAAGTATTCCATGTGTATTTTAAATTTAACATTTAAACTAAATGTTCTGCCTAAATGCTGAGCCTGAAATAAGTTCCTAATAAAACGCGCATATAGTTGAATGTAATAATTTTTACTTTTCTACCGTCAGCATATGCTATTTTTATTTTATTGATAATTATTGCCGCTTTTGCCCCAATGCAAGAGTCGCCAACCTTTAGAAAATATGTTCACCAGACAGTTATTTACCTACGAATCATTTATAGGTTTTGACATAACAAAGTTTTGAAGAATGGTTTGGAAAAACGTTGTTACAGTTTGAAGCAAGGTATGAATTTTGGGACTTCCGCTTAAAATCCGATAGCAATTGTGTTCGTAAAAACTTATCACAAGAAACTTAAATATATTTTATTTATTTCATCTACTTCAGCTGATTTCTAACTCATAGGTAATACAAAAAGTGCAAAGGAACCCACCGCTCAAGGTAACGTTTTCCAACGGCATTAAGTTGACGACATCGAAACACATCATGTTCTCACTCTCTCAAAATCGCTTTGTAGAATAAATAAACATAATTCTTATTTTGCCGGTTTCACAGCTTTTTTTAACTTAGAAGAGATTTATACAGTCTATTGAAACAAGGATGTTTTTTTTTTTTTTTAAATGATATGTTAGAGGATTTACATTTTTTTCTGAATAAAAATTTATGTTTGAGGAGCGTTATTGGGCCACAGTAGCAATTTCCTCAGGAAAGAAGCCAAATGTTACTATAGTAGTTACTTCGACAATAATTAGGGCGGTGGTATGAAAAATATACCACGTATTTAAACATTTTTCTATACTTCATTGTGCGACGTTATACTTTCTATAGGCACCACATTTCTATGTAAATTTGAGCTTGTATTTTCAAAGAAAAACAAATTGATGGAGGAGTGGGACGGATATATTAGATTTTGTGTATTTTGAGAGGACAATTTGTAGCTGTCAAAATTGGCTAACGGTTTTTGCAAATTTGCAAGTCGTACTGCATCGCGAAATTATTCCAGATTATATTTCATTGTATTATAATAATATCTGTTTGCTGAAAACTTATTTTATAGAAAAATATAAGGAGATTACACTCCTGTGAGCATTTTCAGTTCGTGGTATAAAAAGTATACCACTACACAAATACACTGTACACGTGGAGGCAAATAAAAAAAAGTTTTTGTGTGACAAGGTGAGCATTTTAGTTTACTTGTGATTAAAGTTTTTTTTCATATCAATATATTTAACAGAATTCTTGTTATTATTGTTAGTAAGAAACTAAAAGAAAGCGAAATCACTTATCTGGTTGAACAAAATGATAGTGAAAGTATTGACTTGGCAGCGATTTCATCAGATGAGGATTCTTAAGTTGATGACCAATTTTATAAGAGTGATTAAGAAACCGATCTTTAGCGTATTTTTGAAATCGTCATCCAGGAGGATATTCAATATCTAAATGTTCTTGAGACAGATGGTAAGAAAGAAGGGCAACAAAATTCCGCTAACTATGTGTCACAAGAAGATTTTGACAGAGAAGACGACATTGTTTTAGGTGAGATACAAAAAATGATTGAAAAGCCATTTGTTCCATCAAAGTGGAACACGAATAGTGGCATAGATCCATAGTGGAAGGGTTTCTAGGAAGAAAATATGATCCATCTGAAATCATTGAAAGTTTGGGTAGTCATGACGCTACCTCAATATTCAAAGAAATTGTAACATCCGAAATTATTGATCACATAGTTTTCCAAACCAACTTGTATGCTCAGCAATCGGGCAAGCGTTTCAGTTCCACAAATGCTGCAAAGATTCGTGTTTTCATTGGCATTAACTTTTTGATGGGTATAAAGCCCCAGGGCAGTTATCGAGACTATTGGTCAACCCGCCCTGAATTACATGATTCTTTCATATCAAACCTTATGCCCGTAAAAAGTTTAGTTGGATTTTGGGCCAAATACATTTGAATGTTTCATCACTAATGCCAAAAAGAGGATCAGAAACATTCAATAAATTGTATCGAGTTCAACCCTTCTTGGACCTTTTGCAAGAAAGATTCAAGGTCTACCTTCTTCTTCTACCCCGGGGAATATCTTGCAGTAGATGAATCGATGATAAAATTCAAAGATGAAAATTCAAAGGTCAAAACATATATTCGTAATTATTTTGAAATGTTTTCTTTCATTACAATTAGGTCGTTCTACTCTTATTCAGTACATGCCAAAAAAACAAATCAAGAGAGGGTTCAAGGTTTGGATGTTGTGCGACAGCAGTGGCTATGCTCTTCGTTTCGATATTTACACCAGAAAAAAGGGAAACCTGGTTGAAAAGAGGCTTGGTGAACGGGTTGTTCTAGACTTGACTTCAGATTTCGCAGAGAAAAACCATAAGGTTTATTTTGACAGTTTCTTCACATCATACATGTTGTTGCTCGAGCTGAAAAAGAAAAAAAAATAAACGCCTGCGGAACGGTTCAGCAAAATAGATAATTTCTCCCAAAAAATATAAAAAGTGATAAACAATTGAAGAGGGGGAAAACGACTGGCAAGTAAGTGACAATAATTTGGTCTTTATGAAGTGGATTGATAAAAGACCACTTACAGTGCTTTCTAACTTCCATGATCCCCAAAAATATGTAAAGGTTCAAAGGCGACGAAACGACGGTTCACCAAAAGAGGTCGAAATTCCAGAAATAATATCGGACTTCAATATGCACATGAATAGCATCGATAAATTGGACCATCTTAAAAAATATTATGAAGTGAAGCAAAAAAGTAGGAAATGGTGGTACAGAATGTTCTCCCATTTTCTTGACGTTGCAGTCGTAAACGCATACATCATAGCAAAATATTCGGGGTACAAATTACCACTGAAGGAATTCAAACTTGAACTGATTTCAAGTCTATATGAACGCGTTGATATTCAGCCAAAGAAGAAAAAAGTTTAAACCGAAGTTCATGTCCTAAAAAACAAGCCATTTGTTGACAAAAGGGTTAGATCAAGCTCCTCTCATCAACCAAGAAGAACTTCATTACGAAGATGGCGCAGACTGCAGCAGGACAGGACACCAAAGGAGGACGCAGTGGATGTGTTCAACTTGTAATGTGCCACTTTGTCTCAGTAAGACAAAATCCTGCTTCAATGAGCCCCATGGTTGAAATGTACAATTTATGTGCAGTGGTATAGTTTTCATACCACGTCCTTGAGACGAATCCTGCAGGGATAATTCTTAAATTTTTGTCTTTTTTAAATTAAATTATGTAATAAAAGTAATTTATGGAAAAAAATTATATAATTCTTTGCATTTTCTAGTATTGCCCCGGAAAGACGAAGCCATCACGGCCAGAGTATTTGCCTGAATAACTAGAAGCAGCGTGCCTAGGACCGCAGAAGACGGAAGGCTGCAGTATCTTAGGAAGAGGCTTTTCATTAAATGAGTAGTAGAAATTCATTCAGTTTACCGATGCATAGGAGGTTCTCTTCACCGTATTCAGCGAGGCAAAACTCAAAATTGTGTTAATAAAGTATGGCGAACATACATTGTTTTAAAATAAAAAAAAACTGAAACTCACTTTTTGCAAATGAAGACATATCAATCTATAGGTATCCGCTCACATCACTAAGCAAGCAACTCAGGCGGCATGTTTTCACAGCAGTGATTCAATTTTCTTATTACACCTACAATAGGTTATGTACTCGTATCATAAATGTCCTTTTATATTTTCTTGTAACAGCATACCCATTTATTTCAAAAATATGTTTACAACGCCGCCTTAAGTCCATCCTAAATCGCTTAACTAACCTCACATTTGTAAACGTGTATTTGTAAATGATACCTACTTATCAGAAGACGACACCAAAAATGGCTTATTAAATGGAGACTATATTTCCATGGTTTTAAGTATCGCATGGAATTCTCTCTTTGGTACTTGAACAACGTCATTATTGTACATGTACCTCACAACTGCAACCTTCAAATTTGTATTCCCGAATGTACCTGTCTAGTGCCTACACATCGTTTGAGTTGAAGTCTGCTTTAAATTGTGCTTGCTTTACTTTTTATACCTTTACCTTTCACTGGTCGGGTTCAAGTACCAACTACATAGAACAGCTCCTTCCAATCTGGGCGGTGCCTGTACCTATATGAATCTTTATTGCATGGCCTCTCGTTGTCTATAAGGAGGATGACGTTCACAGATCAGTTTCGATTTGATTATTATGTACGATGCACGGACGCAAACAACGGAATTATGCAATAAAATGGATGTAATCCTATCCCTTTATTTACTTTTCTTCTGTAGAAGCAATCTTAGTTCTGTAAACTGTAATTCCCTTAGAATTTTTTTTCCTTCTCCCGATTCCTGTAATGGAGTTTGCAATGTACGCACCAAAGCAGAGTTGTACTGGAGCTTTATTTATATGCTAGAGAGATAAAGATGGAGGGAGTGCTGTTACAGGGATTAATTCATTCTCTCGGTTGTTTTGTTATTATATTTTTTTCCGTTCTGTTTAAAAATACGTAATTATATTCATGAAGTTATCGTAGCCAGAGTTGTTGTGAGTTGTATGGTGAATACTGTTCTTCTGATGCATGAAGTTAGATTACTTTGAGAAGTAAATTTGTATAGAATCCATGCGTTAAGCTAAAGAATGTAATGAGAAAGAAAATATTATATTTTTTTAAGATTTGGGCGTACTGAAGGGATTTTTAATACCCATATAATGCAGATACAGTAAATCCTCGTTTAATGCGGTATTTTCACAATGGTTAATTCGCTATAAAGCGATTTACAAATTGCGGCAAACCCGCGTACTTCTATAACGCGGTTTAGATTTTACACGATTTCTCAATCGTCCTTTATGACGCGAAAAATGTATGTATCTAACGCATTCCTGTGTTTCGGGGAACCCCCATTTAACACATTCACGTGTTCCGTAGGTTATTCTGTATGTATGACTTTCGAATATTTCCTTCAATGTTGACTCACTGAAATACCCGTCTGGTTTTCTTTATTGCTGCCGCTTTTCGTGTCTGAATATTTTGCTTTGGGTATGATAGGAACAGTTAGCTGTTTTTGTACTTAACAATTTTAGATGAATATTTTTTGTGTGTTAAATTACCCCAGCTTTCGTATGTGGCACAAGTATCGTATTAGGCGATTTTGTAAGACGCGCTGTTATTTGAGAACTTGACTATCGCGTTATACTTATACGAGGCTTACCGGTATTTTGTTTGAGCACTTGTGTTGGAAATATCGATAAAACAGCTAAAGATACGAGACATTACGACGATGACTTAATAGTGTCCAACGATTTCGCGATTTTTCGATCGCCAATAATTTTTATAGCGCATTTTTATTTTGTCGAGTAGCTCCAAATATGTGATTTTAACACCGTCCCAGATATGGGCGTTATACTCAAGTTTGGGATGAATAAACGCCTTATAGATTGTATCAAGATCAGAAAGGGTAAATACTTCTTGCATCGTTTAAGGAATCCAAGACATTTCGCAGCGTTCATGGTGACATCGAATATGTTGACATTTCAACGAAGGTTGTCATTAACATACATACCGAGAATATAACGACGTGCAGTGACAGCGATGCCAGTTTCATTCATGAATAATGGCGCAGTCCTTGGATTTAGCAAACGACAGAAGACAGTATTGTGCTTTGGAAGCATCCCACTCTTTTTCGACCCTACTGAGTTATGCTGTCCAGATTGGAATATAATTAGCTAAACGTTCGTTTCTGTTGCAGTTCCAAATCCGTAGATGACCCGAGAAACGAATATGAGAAACCAAGAGTACTTTCATCAGTGCTGGATTGGATTGGATTAAAAGTAACGGACAGTGGATTTGTGAACATAAAGAACTTGAAGTACTCTGGGCACTGTACGAGTGCGAAAGTGAATTGGTCCCATTGAATATTCGACACGCTCGAGTAGAGGGGGGAGATAAAGCTCAATCTGGGAGCGTTGAGCTAGCTGCAAAACGAGCAGGAAGTATAATGGCTTTATCAGAAGAGATTACAGCTACAATGGACGCGTTTAATTTGCAAGGCAACAAGTCCCTTACTATTTTACCAATTGATCGAATAACGTGATCACGTTACCAACATTTGGCAAGTGATATAGGGTTAATTATCAGGGAACACACAGTTACCTTACAAATTAGACGTGCTCAATGTTATTTTAAGTAAGGGTCGGGGATGAGATTAGGAGGCGGAATTTGTACGCGTAGAGACATAAGCCATCTAGAAAAACGTATGTCCCGATGCCGTACCTTACATATTTTAGAAGACCACGCCAACGGCTTAATCCGAAAAAGTAAGCTGATAAAAAAGGGGTGGAAACGGTGTAGAGTTTACTATGTTACCATGTGACCCGTGAAATGTTGATTAAATACCCCCATTAGGGAAATAGGACCCGAATTGAATACTAATGTCGCACCTTATCAAAGCGAATTGATATCCTCAGAAATTAAACACAAGCCCCAAATAAAATTCGTTTAAGCCCGCTCACGCAACTTCGGTGCTCCAATATTAGTAGCTGCTATAGTTGTCTGGCAGATTAAATTAAACATGTTTGGGTGTCCCGCTTTACGGGTTTAAAGATTTGAGGATGGTTTAGGAAGCTAACGCAAATTCGTGGCTCCGCTAGCAGTAGGTGCTAGTCGTCTGGCAGGCGCCTTTTTCAGCTTACTTTTTCATATCAAACAGTATTTGGTTGGCCGGCAGGTTAAACAAATTTTACCATTTTCTACGCATGGTTTAGTCCGCTTACGCAACTTCGATGTTCAGCTAAGGGTATGTGCCCGGCGCTATTCTCAGCTTACTTTTTCAAATCAGAAAGTATTTTAGCGGCCCGCATCGCGGTTTAAAAGGATTTGATCCTTTTCGCCGCATCCTTGAGTTCTCTCACACTACTTCGTTACTCCGCTTAGGGTATGTGCTAGTTGTCTGGCACCTTTGCCAATCCCAGAGCACTCAGACTCGGCAACGGATCATTGTACTGTACAACCAGGCACAAATCTTCTTCTTGGTGTACAGGTTGGAGAAAACAAGGTGTCATTCGTTTCTCTCAATTAATGGGGTGGCGCATGTTGTTGTACCCCATGGGGTTCGAACGATCAGCTCCAAATACCCCATCTACAAGGAAGGCGAACCTTTGTCTGCCATGACATATTGAGACATATTCCTGATTAATGTGGCATATAAGTTTTTATCTAACATAATGTGTGAACGTATCAAGCCGTTCTGCAAAACACTTATCGGCACGTACCAGGAACGACCAACAAATATCAAATCGAAACGCACCATTTTTTCTCGGATTTTTAAACCGCATATGATAGCATTTTTCGTCAGGAACTCTACATGGCGATGGCCGAATATAGGATCCCAACAAAACTGATGGTGTAATGTGCAGTTTTAAAACAGCTTTTTAGACTTCTTCAATCTTGGTCTATAGAAAATAATGCACAGGGCATGTGTCAGCACGGAAGACTATCTTCAATAGATCCGTCCAGCTACTGTGGTATGCGAAAGTTATCGATGGTAAGGGTTTTTTTTCGGCGATTAGAGATCAGGCGAAATTGGTTGGTCTTGAAATTAACGAGGACAAGACCAAGTACATGCATACAGTAAACAAACAAACATCTGTCCACCGTCTTGAAACTTTGATTACAGTTGATAGTAATAACTTCGAGGATCCCCATGGGGAACAACAACATACGCCACCCATTCTCATTCCTTTACACCAAAAGGAAGATTTCTCCCTGGTAGTACAATGGACCGTTACCCAGTCTGAGTGCTCTGGGATTTGGATTTCCTTTATTATAAAAAAGAAAAAAAATAACTTCGAGGAAGTTAAGGAGTTAACCTTCCTTGAAATGAAGATCAACTGCTGGAATGAGACCTTCCTGGAGATCCGACATGGAGTTTCCCTAGTCAAACAAAAACAAATTTAAAAGTCCTGAATCGCAGGACAAACTGCTCTATCGAACTTTAATCCTGTCAGTTCAGCTTTATCGTGCTGAATGCTAGACGAGAAGTGATATATTAGGTTCCTTCGGAAGAAAAATACTCAGTCGGATATTTGGCCCTGTGTCGGATAAGAGCAAATGGAGGAAAAAGTAAAACCGAGGTTTGAAAACGCCCAATGTGACTATCATATTCGAAGTCGTAGTGTTGATCTGTTTTTACCATGAGTGAAACAGCAACCTTATTTTGTGCCTTCCATTGACTTTTTAGAAACTTCCAATAACAACACTTTAAAAAACTTGCATAACCTCATGCTTATGCATTTAAAATATATCATGAGAAAGCTAAATTATTGAGTACACAACTGAAAAATTGTTTGCATAGCATGTCCTTATCATAAACAATATATGCGAGTGCCGTTGCCTGACAAAAAAAAGAAAGAGCGACAATTGCTTTTAGCTTTAAAGTTTTTGCTAACCAGCAGCAAACAGCTAACATAACTCATTTACAAATTCCCCTCAATGGAAAAACGGTGCAAACAAAACTTTCTCGCCAGAACCCCTTCGTCTTCTTTGGATTTTGGAAGTTTTCAAATAATTCCTTTTTACTATTTTAACGTTGCGAATGTTCGTGTCAATAGTTCTGCCGGTGAATACAAAGGACACACAAATATCAAAAGTATGCAAATATGTATTTTTTTTCTGTTGCTGAAATTCTCCGCTCTATAAGGACAAATGGATGAAAGAATAAATAAAATATTTTCTCATTGTGTAATCGAGTGATTCAACAATAAAAACGACAAAAACAAATCATAGAAAGCGCAACGTACGCGGTACAACTACAAGCATGCTATAAACATGTATACATACGTATGCTATTTTTCCTTCACAATTTTTTGTTGCAACCGAAAGCATCTTAGTTTTTAAACCAACTTTATTTTTACTTATGTCCATGTCCTCGATATATATTTTTCTTCCTCCTTGCAATTTGAATTGGTATGGTAAATGATGGTTTGGGGGTTATCGCTAACCTTATTACATGTATTTTATGGTGAAAGGATGCGCTAAGTAACGAGATGAAGATGGAGGATATTTCCTTGTTTTTTTAGGATGGGAAAAAAGTTCTCTGTTCTTAAATTGTCTATCTTTTATCTAAATAACCGAAGCAAAGAACATCGGAAGATATTTTTCCACACAAATGGAAAACAAAACTGAAAAGGATATCATAATTCAAACTGTGATGAATGCGCTGTGCTGAATTGGAAATAGGGAAATTTATCGAAAAACATTTCGATGAAACTTTTCATTTTGATCGCATATTTTTTAAACGACATCGAAAAGTTGCGAAAAGATTATTGCTTTTCGAAAGATTTTTAATGGAAATACATGAACGAATTCATGACTCGTGCAAGTTTGTGTAGGTAGGTATGAGCTTGATTGTTTTGAATCTATGCGATGGGAACAAAAGTTGTCTTTTTCTTTCTTTAAGTGATTGCTCAATCACACATTCTTAGGAGAAACAAACAAACTATTTTCTTCTTTACAATGGCATAAATAGAATACTTTGACTGTCTGCAATCATTTGTTAGGGCGTAGAATGCATCTTCATTTGAAAATTTAAAGAAAATTCGGTTTTAATTAAATCGTTGAATGTTTTGTATTCTGAAGAATTTCATTTTGACTTTTTTTCTTTGCAGCAATTTATGGAAACTTGAAAGCATCGATGCATTGGTGTACTAGTGGATAGCCCAACGAATTCATAATAAAGGTATGTACCTACTTAGATGTGCATCTGTGTTACAAACCTTAGTATCTAATGGTTGATGGGGGTAGCTCTTGAAAAGCTTGTTATTTGAACGTGAGTAAGTTCACTTCATAGGGCACTCATGACATTCTAAGACTTCATGACTATTAAGAGACACCACTAGATTGAATGTGATTACTTTGTATACCCTATCTAATGAGCATTCGAATTTGGCTCATAGTGTGTAACATGCCATAATATTGATCGTGGACCAATTAAAGTTTTCATTTTCTGGCTCGTCAAGGCGAAGAATAAGATCTATTGTTCCGTATGGGCCAGACATTATTTAGGCTAGTAGCATTACTACTTTACGATTAATAAAATTAACTACCATCAGAGAACCGCTTCATATCTTCGGACTTCGTTGTTAACTGAAGAATATCTTCCTTCTAGTTTCATTAAGGGCTGGTCATTCACTCAAAAATTGTTCAGCTTTTTCGTCTTCTTAAAGAAGTAGCCGGCAATCTTCATAATCGACTATTTTCATTTTTTTTAACGTGGTATCTTAAACCGCGGTGACCAGTGAGATAACCAACTACATTTTGATATCATGCCAACTCAAATTTAGTCATCGGCATTGCTGTTAAAGGACCGGATGGCTCGTTTGGCCTGTCTAAGAGCTGAGATGCTTCCCCAATAGGTGATACATTTCTTTTTTTGCAGCTTGTTATAGTTGCAACACCTGCCGTTCTAGGAGTGCAGCAGACGGGTTCGAGACCTTTGAAAGGAGTTCGTGAGCCCTCTCTGGCTTGTTCGTCGGCCTTTTTATTTCCTTCAAAACGCAATGGCCTGGTACCCACCATAGTTTGGCTTTGTTCCTTTAACCGAGTGTTTGCAGTGTATTAAAACAGTGCATGCCTTGAGTCAATGATATGCGAGCTAAGGCCATTTATAGGTGCTTGACTGGGGTGAATCTCTGATGTATTGGAACCTTCTCAGAATCCTATAGTTAGAATAAGTCACGTAGCTTAAGTAATTTAAGTAGTGTAGTTAGTTTTTAGTTTGTTTTATATAAAAATACTAGCTGTCCCGTGCTCGCCTTGCTACGCCAGTCTGCCATTTCTCAAATTTAAAACAAAATACTTGCTGATAAGAACTGATAAAGAAAACGTCGAGAGTGTCCCTACTCATTATACTCTGAGTGTGACTCCCTCTCAATCTCATTTACATTTCATACCCTATCCTTCTCAATCCCATGGCCATGCGCCATAAAAAAAATAACACAAACTGCAAAAGGTTCATAAAAAAAGAAAGAAAAAGCACATTGCACAAAAGGTATAGCCCGTCCCAACTTAAGTGAAAATTTCTTGCGCGCAGGTCTCTTCACATCAGGGATTTTATTCTCTTAGCGACAACAACACTACTTTTCCAACCAGAACTACAGCTAAAAAAAATATGTGCGCATTTCATACAACGAACATACCCCTGCTTGCGAAAACATCTCTCTCGATCGACGATCGAGACATGACTAATTGTCCACACAGAACCGTCATTGGCGCATGCAAAAGAAAGGGGAAATTTGCTGGGTGTTGCACTTCTCAAATATGTGGATGTAATGAAAGCCAGAGTTTTGAGTAACTATTAAAAAGGGTCGAAATGGAATTTCCGTTATACTTTGCGCATGGGCACGCAGGTCTTCACACGAACGCATGTAGACAAAAAAGATAAAGTAGAGAAAAGCATTAACAATTTCATGCGATCAAAAATACTTTAAAAGAGAAAATATCCCATAAATAAATTGCTACTGCGCATGTTGGGATCTTTCTTTTACTTTGGGATGGACTATACAGGAGTAGAGAAACAGATGTGTGCCGCACACACACACAAATTTTCCTTCACTTAACGCTGGAAAATCCAACGATCTAGCTTCAATCGAACATTTTATTTTTTTGAATTGTATAACATTTATAGTTTAATGCTTATTGTTCAACTTCAGGATAACCTACAAAGATGATTTATATCTTAAAATCTTTGTAAATAATTGAACTTTATATTAAAAAAAATCCTATTTCATTTGGATTAGTCATTCCAAAGCTAGGATCTAGAAAGCATTCGAGAGTTACAACTTTTATTAGATATCAGCTTAGATCTCCGCTTCTGGACAGCGGATGAAGCATTTTCCCGCGGTAAAAAGTAGCCTGTGTCCATTCTCAGGCTCTAGACTATCTGTGTACCAAATTTCATTTAAATCGGTTCAGTAGTTTTGGCGTTAAAGCGAGACAGACAGACAGACAGAGTTACTTTCGCATTTATAATATTAGTATCTATGCATTAAATTTAAAAAAACATGCCAGTTATCGAAATTTTCTCAATGAATACATTTATGTAATATTAATTCATAAAATCGTTTTTAGAAAGAAGGACAATAATTATAAGTTCCTTATTAAATTTGGAGAGACCGCATAAGTAGTCAGCTTTACCTATTTTTGTCTAGTATATTAGTTGTTATAAGCAAATGATTTGAACTTAAAAGCCAAAGCGTATTTTGTACGTATTTGCGTACGTTGGGACTTTTTCCCATAGGTATTGTGATGCAAGTATTTGGGCCGATTATTCCGGCTTCTATACCCGATTCCATTATGGAAACATCCGTATACCATTTTACGCCGTTGTGGCTATTTGGTGGGTTATTTCTAGCCGTGCTTCTCTTTTTGGGAATCTCCTTGAAAAATCGTTTATTAAAGCATATTTTCTTGCAAAGACAGTTAGTGACCGCGCAGTTCATGTCAAGCTTAGTGAGTTGGGCGATAAGGGTTATTAGTTCCGGTTGGGCTCTAAGATTTATCTCGTTAATCTGTATTAAACTTGCTGCACTGCGAATCGCCGCTTTGTTTTTGTGTATGTGGACAGGTGTTCGTCCTGTTATTACCTCTATGGCAAATATTGAGGAGGTTCCCATGGCTCCGGTGGAACCTAGGCATACAAGCCGTTGTACCTTTTTGAGCTTATGTATTGCGATCATTTGTGTGGCTTAAGTCCATCATTCTATAAAAATGGGTTATCTTTGGGGAGATTGCACAGGTTCTAACATATTTGCTGCGGCGAGCCCATAAAGCTCTGGTAGCTTTTGCAATTTTATTGTTTATTGCTCCAAGATATATGACTTCCTCGGAGTACTCGAGAACCTTCAAAGCTACTTTATTTGTGATAAGTATGGCTCGGATTTTTATGCACCAAAAAGTGTGCTTAAAATATGCCTTCAAAACCATATATTTTATATTCTACCTTTTATTTTCATTCAATTAAAATAAAACAGTTATTATCCAGTCTTTAGTAATAATTTTTTTTATGATTATAACTAAAAACCAAAATAACATTAAACAATTAATGTTAAAAAAACACAAATTCCAAATGAAGGAGAAACCTGTTTTTTTTTGTCGGGGTGCGAGACTTTCTACGCTGCAGCAATCAGACTCAATACTGGTCCATTGTACTACCAGGCAGACACACCACATTTTACTGTGAGAATTTATTCGTTTTCCTAAGAAAAACGAGAAGCCGCTTCAATGATAAGGAGCTTAGGTTTACAGCACTCACCATATCCGCACCAAATACCTGCCACCTGATACGAGCAAAAGCAGGGCAATCACAGAGGAAATGTTCCGCAGTGTCGTCGCTTTCTCCACAGGCTTCGCAGTTGGTGGTATCGCTTAGGCCTAGCACCTTAAGGTGTTTGGCAAAAGCGTAGTGTCCCGTAAGAACGCCAGTAGTCTGTCTCTAGTCTTTTCAGTTGAGAGACAACAAGAATGCCGCGGATTTCCTACAGACGTCGGGAAGAATTTGCTTAGTCTGTCTGCACCCTGAAGAGTCATGTCAGGAGAAACCTGTACTCGTCAAACTTAGATTATTCTAGATCCGTTGTGATGCCCTTGGGGTGTTCAACTCCCTAACTTGGAAACCTATAAAAACCTACAGATTTCGAAGCAGGAGGTATTTACAAACTTGAGCACGTCAAACACGATCTTGCCATGAGGTTCTTCTAGGTTCTGCAAAAGGAATTTTCCAATTGATATATTTCTGATGCGGCAGAGTGCTGGGCACTGGCAGAGAAGGTGATGAATGTTCTCGTTTATCAGCTTGTTATGTGCGGTGATAGCACCCACGAGAGAGGTCGAAGCTTTTGTTTATCCATTTTTAGTAATCTCTCGGTGTTAGGTATAGTTTGTTTGTTTTTTTTTCCGGTATGGAACTGGACTGAAGCGTGCTTCCATTTCATAGATAGTATTTTGTTCTGGATCACCTGTCTAAGGTAACAGGGGCGATTCTGCAGTGTAGAGTCGGCCAAGTTTGGTTTTGCACAGCTCATAAGGTTTCTCGTTACCCGTTAATTCCTTATCTTCTTATCCTAATTTCCGTAACGCCCGTGCTGTGTAGCTAATACAAAAAAAACCGGCATAGCTGTGTGACCGAGTTTTACATTATGCTGCACGACAAGAACACATAGCTCAGGCAAATGATCAAAGACTGGGGATTGTGCGTAGTCTGTGCAAACATTATTCCCCGTAATTCGAATGAGATTGTTTAAATAAGTAGTAGTAAAAAGTTCAAAGGTGCGTGTGCCTGTCCTTGAAATCGTTTTTAACTTTTAAGTTTAATTTTTTGAAAATATGCAAGAAAAAAATGCATTTATTAGGGAAATATACATAGTAAAATGTGGAAAAGAAATTAACTAACGGCCAAATGTCATTTGTTGTCCGGCTGTCCGTCCTTCACATATTTTGAGGCCCTCGAACTGGAACACTGAAGTTTGGAACATACACTCTCTAGTGGGCGGAAATGATCAATTGTAAGGATTCTTAAAATTCGTCAACTTCCACTTAAACTATGTAAAAAACAACTTATATCGAAGACCGTGTTCTTCCTACAGTATGTTGATAAAGTCTTTCTTAATAACTCGGCCATACAAATATTTTTGCCACACCCATTTTTTGGGGGGATTTTTGATCTAAACATAGGCTTTTTTAACAATTTGCTTATACCATCTTTTTGAAGTCGCGCAAAAAAAATTTCTTAAAAAACAAAAATAACAGTTAAAACAAAATATGAAGAAAATTGTTCGCCACGCCCACTTTTATGGCGTTTTCAAGAAATTAACAAAGTTTTGTAATGTTAACAAAAAATATTCCAACATGGACAAGGTTTCTCAACCCAATGCCAAGCCCACTTAAGGGGATAGGAATATAGATAGGTTATCCAACAGGCAGAAATCCTCTTTTTGGTGTAATGGTTTACAAATTCTTACTTTTACTTAAGTTTATAAATAATGACGCCAAAATTTGTGTTGCCAACTCCTATAGAGGTGGGCGATTTTCAACTCGTGCTGATGATAGTACTATAAAGTTTATATACAAAGACATTATTGATTAAGACCACATTATAGTCTTCATACGTGTAGCTAAAAGAATTAAACTAATACACCCATTTTGCATAGATAATTCAAATTAACAGCTATATAGGTTCGGAGAAACCGTCACTCAAGGCTACAGAGATAAATGGACGGAAGATATGCGGTGTAATCAGCATCCTGATGCTTATAGTCCCTTATGATAATTCACGCCTAAAAAGAAAACATCCATCATGTGAGTTGTTAAAGTTAATGTATGCCTCCATGACTCACACGTTGTTAAAATTAAAATGTTCTGTTAATGTATTTTCACTTCAGCAAAGCATCTTCTTCATAAAAAGCAAGGCTCAATTGGAAAAAGGGTTATTCCCTTGATGCAAAATTAACGGTTTATCTCATCATCATCTTTGCAGCAGTATAACGTTAATGACGCAATACGATGTAACCCCATTATCTGCATAAATGGGCGCAAAAATTAAATTCATTTGAATTATGAATGAAATACTACAAGAACCTGGTATTATATGAAGATACTCGTATATAGATATTATATACATACGTATATAATCTTGCATAACACTGATGTTATTTTATCTTCCTCTGGCGCTATAGTTCGAAATTAATTTATTCTTTCATATAGTAAAGGTTTCACGAAAGTGTCCTTTGCTGAGATAAAGGTAAGGACGCTGGACGTTGGATGTCATCTCCTGTAAGGATATAATAGAAAACCCAGCAAGAAGAAACTTTTTAATTTAAAGAAAAACTTATTTCCCAGGATGATGGATATGAGAAAATGGAATAACTATAAAATCGAACTAACTATTCCCAGAGCGTCCTACACCAAGAAAAAGTATAGCTTATCGAATTAAATTTTTAATAAGGATTGCCCCGTTATTATATTAAAAAGAAAACGTTAAATATTGATGAACATAGATTTGTCGGAGATAGAGGACCTTATTTACCATAGGTATCTGTATTTGGATTTTGTTTTTCGTATTTTTTTTTTTGTTTCATTCAATTTTGGGAAGCGATTCGATAGAAGATCTAAGTTATTCATGAGCAAATGCTCTGGGAACACTTAACTTCTCGAATTTCTTTTTGAAGTTTGCTTATTATTATATAAGTATAGTAACGTAACTAGTTTTCGAATATCTCGGGCGCAGAAGGTAGGTATAGAACGCATCTGTTACGGTCCACTAATAGAAGTCATCACCAAACATTTTCCTCTCGACACGGCTATATCTTTGGGCAGTTGAAAATGTTATGAGTTTTTCACATCGGTGTCCCAATTATATGCCTCAGCAAGCCAAGTTAAGAAGTTTCTCAGCTGCTTCTCATGCATATATTAAACATTGGTTGAACATTTAAATATTAAATAATTTAATTTATTAATTTTTTAAATAAGAGGTCTAGTCTATCAAACTCGTGGAGCACAACTTCAAATAATTCTTAATTCAGTTAGATCAAAAAAGGTATAAGGACTGTTATTTTTGTGATATATTTATATCACCGGTTGCACAAAAGAACCATCCCAAGAATCATATTCAGATTTAATTCGTCCGCAGTTTTGGGGTTCGTTCGTTCTTGAATTGGACTTAAGTTCCTAAAAATCGCGGGAGTTGGTTAATATAAACGAAGTCAAAAATTTAGCTGGAGCTAGATGAGTGGGAGTTAGCTTCATTGGGAGATAGTTTGTAGGGGCGTTTATGCGAAACTTTGGTTTTCTCCCAAAAGAATGGGACCTATAGTTTTATGTCGATTCCGATCGACCAATTTGGAGAAGTTGGAGCTTTTTTCCTCGCAATAAATATACTTCTCAATAAATTTGTCAGACTTTCGCAAGTGGTGGGTCAAACAAAGAAAACTTGTGTGTACTTATGTGTTTTTGATGTTGGGTTCGAACCACGAGCCTCTCTAGTATTCTCGAATATAGTTTTGATATGTCAATGGAGAATAAAACGTCACCTTAAAATGTCAAGAGCTCTGTTGGAAAGTTCACCGTCGTATTGTTTTATATGCACCCGACTGGAAGTTCTACGCATATTGCAGTTGCTCTTATAATTTATTGACCTAGTCAAACATTTGGACCTCTTTAGATAATTGATAAGTCTTTCCGTTGCGAAGAACAAAATGCTTGCTCTATCGAACCTTAATCTTGACAGTACAGGCAGAAACTCTTCACGGGTCGGGAACCCGTAAAGTAAGTAAGTAGGTTCCGTTGTATTATAATTATTTTTTTCCTATCGGATTGGTAACGCAGAGCTCAGAAGATGTCTACGGTTGCCCTTCGAACCCTTGCCTTACATTTTTCCTCAAGACGGCTATGAATGTTTGACACAGCTTTAGATCAAATCTACATACTAAAGCAAATCCAGAAAAAGACAAACCCAATAACTATTTATTGATTGTAAATCCACATATAATGGCTTTCATTAAAAGGAGCTAAACGTCACGACTACTTCATTTGGGATCGAGGCAAAACTGATCCACCTGTGCCGCATGACGCTTGAAAAATAATTACGCAACTGGTGCAACGTAGCTCTTCCAAACTAGCCGAAACATAAATCAGATTCGGCGAGGAGATGTGTCATCATGTGACTTAGTTAATGTTGTTCTGATGCAAAAGGTGCTCAGGGCAAGTGTCAGCACGGAAGGCACTTTATTCAACATATCCGTTCAACAACTGCAGTATTCGGACGATATCGCCATTTTAGCTGCTTTCAGCTATAATATGTTTGGTCTTGAAGCCAGGAATAACAAAACCAAGTACACGCTATCAACAAAAAAAAACAACATCTGTCCACCAACTACGAAAAAACCTTACTGATAGCATTGTAACGAACGACGTTGAGGTAGTAACCAAGTTCACCTGTAATTAAATAAGTATCAGGAACTAAGGGCTTCAGGTCCTAAAATTAAAGCTTTTCCAAATGTTGGTGAGTGCGTAGTTCAATTTCTTGTACGAATGGAAGGGACATACAATTTTACGCCGACTGCGAACGGGAAATTTGAGAAGCTTCTCGTGACAATTGATTTGTAACGCTTGAATGTTTTTCAAACTCTCGCAAGAAGTGGCTCATAGGAAAATGATTTACGTGATTTATGGGGTCAGGGCCGACGAAATTTAATCTACAACCCACGGGTCAGTAGGCCAACGCACTAAAAATTGAGCCACTGTGCTCTCAGCAAGTTTAACAACTGGCAAGTCCTGCCAGTTCTACATATATAGATGATAGAGTAATCTAGGAGCTAAACTTACTTAACGGGCTTTCGACCCTTCAAGAGTCTCTGCCTGAGCCACTGCAGTCTTCCATGATCTGCGATCCCGGGCACGCTGCTTTCAGTTCTTCAAACCAAGCGCTCTGGCATCCGCGATGGCTTGGTCTTTAAAATGGAGGTTCGGTCTTCCTTACTTCTCGAACCAGCGCAGCGGGCTGAGAGTCGAAGATCCTGTTGGCTGGAGCATTATTTTCTATTTGCTCAATGTGGCCGAGCCATGGGTTCAAAAGCAACCGTTGACATCTCCTGAGCTTTGGGTTTCTCATCCGATTGGCAAAAAAAAGCTATAATGCAACGAAACTTACTTACTTACTTAACGGGCTCCTGACCGGTGAAAAGACTTTGCCTGAGACACTGCAGCCTTCCATCCTCTGCGATCCCGGGCATGCTGCATTCTTCTCTCCAAACCAATCGCTTTTGCATCCGCGATGGCTAGGTCTTTAAAACGGAGGTTCGGTTTTCCTTGCCTTCTCGAACCAGGAGTCATGTATACTCAACTATACCGTACAGCCTGCATGGAAACAACGAGAATATACATGTTCTTTCTCGTTCCGTTGACACGCTGCTTTGGGAAAATCTCCAAAGATGATCCAAATCATAACACATATGAGTACATGACCGGCTATTAACGGGTTGCTATTTACTAGACACTGTACAGGTCTTTCATCGCTCTTGCTGTGATTACTGTTATCTATTGTTAAGCTTATATTAAGTAGACATTGTATAATTGACTTTCAATCCGATCTTAGCGTTCATACAATAAAAAACCATAAAATAGAAAGCGATGTTTTTACTTCATTTGTGTACTCGTACATAGCTCAGTGTTCGGCGGGCGGGATTTCACTAAATTCATAACTGGCGCAGTCGGAAAAAAAAAATATAAAATAAATATATTACATACATAAATGCCGCGAACTAATTTAAAATATACTTGAAATAGGAAAAATAGTTTCAGTGAACAATGTTACATACCTTAATGTTTAACTATTTAAAGACAAGAGTAGCTAAACAAACAAATATATAAAAATAAAACAGTTATAAAAAAGTGAAAATTAAAAACAGAACTCTAACTTGTGGGCTCGCAATGTGAGCAGTCGACGAAAGACCGTTTGGGGAAAAGAAATTAAAGAAAAAGCTGTTGCGGAGAACAACAGGTATTTTTTTTTTTTTTTTTTTTTTTTTTGGAGGAGAGAATACGTGATGTACCGTCAAGTGGTAGGCCATCACCACTTGGAGTGTCCGACTCGCACGGACTAAACTCTCCCCGCTTACGGCCTACAAGCCACCCTGGAACCGCTCTTGGCATTACATCAGGGTGGCGCCGTTTTTAAGTCCGTAAAAGGACGCCGTCTTGATTAGTCTTCTGTGGCCTAAGACGTCTGTGCCTACTGTGACCCTTGGTGGTCTTCTTCTCTTTTTTTTCTTCTGAGAACATGTTCTGCGTAGCTACAGACTTTTTGCCAGTTGTCGTAACTCTGTAGCATCTTCTCTACTATGTTCTCCGGTGTGATGGCGCCAATACTTATTTGCAGGTCTTGGCGAAGGCTTTTCCATCTGCTGCAAGCGAAGAAGGTATGTTCCGCGTCATCTTCTAGCGAGTCTCCGTACTGGCAGGCTGGACTGTTTGTTTTGCCGATTTTGTGGAGGAAGGCGTTGAAATATCCGTGTCCGGTGAGTAACTGGGTGACGTAGTAGTTGACCTCACCGTGTTTCCGGTCATTCCACTCAGCCACGTTCCTAATCAGCCTCGCTGTCCATCGTCCTCTGCTTTCCGAGCTCCAACGCTCTTGCCACTTCTGGTTCGTGAGCTCCTTAGCCTCATCGGATGCCGCTTGCATTCCTATTTCCCCCTTTTTGTCGTAGACGTACTTCCTTTCTGCCGCTAGGAGATCTATGGGAGTCACTCCTGCGACTACAAGGACGGCTGGTTCCGAAACCGTTCGGTAAGAGCTAGCTATACGTAGAGCTCCGCATCTTTGTACTGCCGCCATCTGTTTCCGGTACTTCTCTTGTTTGAGTGCGTCTGCCCAGATTTCGCTGCCGTACAGAAGGATGGAGTGCGTTGTCGCCATCAGCAACCTTCGCTTACTGGCCGTTGGACCACCTACGTTTGACATCAGTCTGCTCAGTGATGCAGATGTTTTTGAGGCTCTTTCAGCTGCTGCCTTTATTTTTTGCCAGTAGGTTAGCTTTGTGTCAAGCCTCACTCCCAAGTACTTCACCGCGGCGCTGCTTCTTATTTCTTCTGCCCCAATTCGGAAGTCGATTTGTGTGGGGATTCTCTTTTTCGTGAGAAGGACTATCTCAGTTTTCTCCGTTGCTAGGCTGAGTCCGTGCTCTTCCATCCACGAATTGACTCGTCGCATGACCTGGTTGAGCTTTTGTTGCGCGTTAACGGTGTCTCGTGCAGTGATCACCGCGGCGATGTCATCTGCGTACCCGACCAGTCTGGCATCCTCCGGCATCTCCATGCAAAGGATGCTATCGTAGGAGATGTTCCAGAGATCTGGACCTAAGATTGATCCCTGCGCTGCGCCTGCTGTCACTTGCCTTCTTCGCGGGCCTTCTGTAGTCTCGTAGAGCAGCTCTCGATCCCTGAGATAGTCCTTCACCATCCGCAGGATATATGCCGGGGCGTGGAACCTCCGTTCGAGCGCGTTCAATATATCGGTCCACCTGGCTGAGTTGAAGGCGTTACGTACGTCCAGGGTTGCCAGCAAGACGATCTTCCTAGAGTAGTGACTTCCCTGTTGGGCGATTTGTGCGGCGTTCACTACTTCTTTTACTGCTCCAATCGTAGAGCGGCCTCTCCGGAAGCCGTACTGCCTCTCTGACAGATCGCCTGACGCTTGCACTGCCGCTACTAGTCGTGGCTTAAGTAGCTTTTCCAGGAGTTTCCCCGCGGTGTCTAGCATGCACAGAGGCCTGTATGCCGATGGGGAATCCGGATCTCCCTTGCCTTTGCTGATAAGCACCAACCGTTGTTTCTTCCAGCTCTTGGGGAAGATGCCTTCCTCGAGCAGACTGTTAAACATGTTCAGCAGTAAAAGCGGACGTGTTTGGGCGGTCACTTTGAGGGCTTCTGTGGGAATTCCGTCGGGGCCGGGGGCTCTTCTATTTTGCAGGGACTGCACCGCTATGCTCAACTCTTCTTCGCTAAAAGCTGAAATTTCCTGTCGTTGGGCCAATGTGGTGTCGGGTGGCCTGACCGGATGCGTTGGGAAGAGTGTGTCCACGATGCGCTCCATCTTTCCTTCACTGAGGACAGGGGGTGTCATCTGTGCTCCGAGTTTCCGCGTTACGATCTTATAGCCTAGTCCCCAGGGGTCGCTGTTGACGTCACGGCGGAGATCCTCCCATTTCTGTTTCTTGCTCGAATTGATGGCCCTCTTGAGCTCCGATCTTTGGGCTCTGAACTCTGCTAGAGCATCTTCCATGGGTTCAGCATTTGTTCTTCTTCTCCCCCTAGTGACTATGCGTCGTAGTTGTAGGCATCTCCGGCGTAGCGCAGCTATCTCCTCGGTCCACCAGTACACTGGGTCTCTGTTTCTGTTGGCACCGCTCGTTCGGGGCATTGAGGAGTCGCAAGCGAGCCGAATTAGTTTCATCGTGGCGTCCGCTTTCCTTTCAGCAGGTCCTTGTATTTGGATCACGGCGTCTGCACCTTCCTCGATCACGCCCTTAAAAAGGTCTGCGTTAAACCTGTTCAAGTTCCACCTCAGAGCCCGTGGTTGGTGACGATGATTCGGAACTCGTTGGTTACTTTCCAGATCGAAGACGATGTACTGGTGGTCACTACCTGTGTAATCCTCGATTACTCTCCAGTTTTTGATTTTTGCGAATGTGGTGTTGGTCGCGAAGGTTACGTCTGGGATAGTTCCTCTGTGTCCATGTCTCCTGAAAGTGGGGGTGTCTCCTGTGTTGACTACGTGAAGTCCACGCCTCGCGGCCATCTCGAGTATTTGCCTTCCTCGAGAGTCGGTAGCTGGCATTCCCCACTCCTGTGCTCTGGCGTTGAGATCACCTGCAACCAGGATCTCTCCTGTGGTGTCGACCAGGAAATCCTCCAGATCGCCCAATTTTTGCCGAAACGCGGCAATACTGTCGTTTGGGCTCAGATAGACGCTTACAATTGTGAGTCCGTCGCACTTTACCCACGTGAAGCCTCTTTGTGTGCCCCAACTTTTCATGGGGAATTTTCTTGCATCCAAGACCCAGACTGCAGCTGTTCCAAGCGAGTCCGATATCCAGTTTTTCTCTTTATTTCTATACTGCTCGCTGATGATGGCAACATCTACTTTCATTTCCTCCAGTAGTTTAATTAGCAGGTTGTCCGCGTTTTGACTCCTGTGGATATTTCCCTGTAGAATTCTGGTCATTGTGGGGCCCTTTTCTTCTCCTCATTTTCGAGTGCCTCTCGGAAGACTTGGCACTTACCTGACCCCGGGGCATGGTCCAGAGCGGGTGGTGGAACTTCGAGGTTTGCGCATAGACAGCACTTTGGTGAATTCTTGCAGTCAATCTTCTTGTGGCCCTTTTCTCCGCAGTTGAAGCACAGCCCTTGCCCCTTTCTGTCTACGCCGTTACATTTTGCTTGTTGGTGGCCATAGCCGAAGCATTTATAGCACCGTGAGACCTCTGTTCTGCGTCGGATTCGGCACTGGACCCATCCTATTTTAATTCTCGGGTTCTTCAGCATATCGTAGGCTGCTCGGGCGTTCATATGCACTATGGCCATCTTGAGGGAGCTTCTGTTTTTAGCTGTGACCGACACCTGAATATCAGAGATGAGACCAGCAACTTTTTTTCTGACTGCTTCTTGGACTTCTTCGGCTGTAGTCAGTTCATCCAAGTCCCTGATCTCTAGGGCAATTTTCGGTTCAAGACTGCGGACCGTTGCCTTATCCCCTAGAATTGCTCTTAGAGATTCTCCGAAAGCTGTCTTGTTTTTTGTTTTAGCTCCGAGTTCTAGAAGAACATCTCCAGTTTTCGTCTGCCGAACTGTTTTGATGATGGTTTCGGTATCATCTGGATTCGCCTTACTCCGGATTTCCCTCAGGATATCGGTGAACTTCGCTGCTCCCTTTGGCTTAATGAGGATAGCTTCGGGTCGAGATCTCTGTTGGTATGGCCAATATAGATCTTACCGCATTAGTGGCTGGAGACTGATTTCACCAGGCTACCGGAACATTTAGATTTATTTATTAAGCATATTGATTACATACATATATGTATGTATTTGCAAATAATATAAATGAACATTTGAAACCAATTTTAGATTTGCGCATAAGGCAAAAAATATTAGGTGATGCAAATTTATTGTTAATTAATAATAATAATCCGTCGCAATGGCCGGAGATAAAAGCTGTATTAAAAGCAAACTGTAATATAAATGAAACTATTGAAAATATAATTAATAAAATATAAATGATACAATTTAACAAATCTGTCGAAAAGCTATATAACCATGTACAACATCTTTTAACAAAATTGAACATAAAAACAAATCTTAGTGAAGATATTCCAGCTTAGTACAATAGTAGGTTCAATGAAGAGACGGCATTAAAATTATTTATTGGCAAGCTACCTAGTGAGCCTAAGATTATTTTGAACGCAAGAAACCCATCTACTTTTTTGGAAGCAAAATCTATTTTAGTTGATACTGATAACTTTTATCGTACATTTGCAAACACAAATTAGAACACTTAAGAGACTTTGACACTAGCAATTTTCCAAATCACGGACACCGAAAAACTTATATAGGACAACAAAATTCAAGGAGCGCTAGGTACGATAATCCAAGACAGTTTCAAATTAATTCAGAGCGTTTTCAACCAAATAAATCGAATAATTTTCAAAATTTAAAAACAAGATCAGGCAATTTTCTAAATTCTAATACACGCGATTCAGGACATTTTCAGCAAAATAGTCCAAGTAATTTTCAAAATTTACATAAAAGAACAGGCAATTTTCCAAATTCGAATGCACAAAACTCAGGATATTTCCAACACAATAACTTAGGTAATTTTCAAAATGTAAATACTAGATCAAGCAACTTTCGAAATTTGAACCCGCGTAATTCAGGACAATTCCAACAAAATAACTCACGAAATTTTTGACAGCATAATACAGGATTAAGAAATAGTTATGATGAAATAATGGAAGTGGAACACATACAGGAAGGAAATTCACCATCCAGTGCAGAAATGCAAAATGCAGATACGAGTACATATCAGTCACTAAATTTTCAATCGACCAGTCCCGAGCTCTTCCCTGCATAATAGTAAAAACAAGTTCAATTCCTATTAAACTGTTGATAGATTCTAGATCAGGTACTTCGCTCATTCAAAAAGGATTGTTTCATAGTTCTTTCAAAACAGAACTTAGTAAGACATTGTTACTCAAATCAATTAACTCGGATATAATTGTTGGCTCCAAAATAACAATCCACATTTTAAGGAATTTAGTAGAGAAGTAAAAAAAATTGAAATGCTTGAAGTAGAAATGAACGGCGACTTTGATCGTATAACTGGCTGTAATATTTTAAAACCAATGAAAGCAAAGATTGACCTTGATAGTTTACAATAAATAACCAAATAAACCTCATTACCTTTAATATTTACCAGTTCTCAATCCCAATTAACTGAAGCAGAAATTCATAGCTTAAGTAATCATGCAGAAGATATTTCTTTTCAAAAACCAAATACAGACTCAATTTTAAATAGATTGAAGTTAGATCATTTGAAAAAGAAGAAATAAATAATCATTAACCGCTACAATTCATACGTTTGAGAAAGTGTTTTATTTTGAGGGTGATAAACTAACATCAGTGGTCAAATACACCCACAAAATACAGACCAAAAATGATATCCCAATATTTTCAAAAACATATAGATATCCTGAGGCACACAAAAATGAGGTTGATGAACAAATTTCAGAAATGCTCAGTTCAGGAATTATTGTTAATTTCACTAATTCGTACAATGCTCCTATATGGATTGTGCCGAAGAAGGTTGATAATTCCGGTCAGGAAAAATGGCGCGTTGTATTGGACTATCGGAAACTTAACGATGCAACCATGGAACATAAGTTTCCAATCACTTATATAGAGGATATATTTTCAAAATTGGGAAATGCGCAATATTTTTCATCACTGTACTTAGCAAAAGGATTCCATCACATCCCTATTAATAAGGAAGATATGCATAAAACAGCTTTTTCAACTACAAATTTTTTTTTTTTTTTTTTTATAATTAGCGCGCACTAAAGGGGTTGGGACCCTTATAATGTATTAGCTACACAGCGCGGGCGTTAAGGAAATTAGGGTGAGAGGAAAAGGAGAGATGCCGATGCACGTTGGTTTTGAATGTCTGTAGGTTATAATGTGTAGGAAAAATGGAGCGGGGAAGAGCATTCCACATTCGTGTTGTACGGCTGAGGAAAGATTCTTTGAACTTCACTGTACGTCCGAACACAGGCTTGAGGGTGAACTGATGAGCATTCCCTGCATGGCGGGTATTGCGGTTGAAATGTTCATGGGGAGGAATGCAACTGGCTATTTCGTTTGAGCACTTATGGTGGAATGGACACCGAGTTCAAACGTGTGTCATTTGGGTTGAAAAATGCGCTGGCATCTTTCCAAAGAATGATGAATGAAGTCCTGGTTGGTTATCTAAATAAATAAATAATAAAATAAATAAATGAATTTGTTTGTTTGTTGATAGCATGTACTTGGTCTTGTCCTCAGTTACTTCAAGACCAACCAATTTCACCTGTTCTTCAATCGCCGTCCGATATCGTCCGCATACCCCAGTAGCTGGACGGATCTGTTAAAAATAGTGCTTTCCGTGTTGACACCTGCCCTTCGCACTATTTTCTCCAAAAAAAGATCGACGAAGTCACATGATAGCGCATCTCCTTGCCGAAATCCGGTACAAGTTTGGAATGATTCGGAAGAACTGCTTTCAAACTTCACATTACACCACTTGTTTTCAAATGTCACGGGATACAACTGGATCAGTTTTGCCGGGATCGCTGAATTCGGCCATCGCCACGTAGAGCTCCTGACGATGAATGCTATCTAATGCGGCCTTAAAAATGGTGGGTCTCGACTGGAAATTCATTTTTGTTTTCCAGGAATTGCCTTAGTGTGAAGATTTGGTCTATTGTCGATCTGCCGGGCCGGAAGCCATACTGACACGTGCCGATTAGTGTGTTGCAGAACGGCTTCAGACGTGCACACAGTACGTTGGATAGGATCTTATACGTGACATTTAGCAGGGATATGCCGCGATAGTTCTTGCGAGACAAAGGATCGCCTTTGGAAGATGCGGCATATGGAGCTGATAGTCCTGTCATCAGCTTGCATGATTTCTTCCAACCATGATTGGTTGATGATTTGGTGCATGCAACCTATCCAAAACATCACGTTCGCTAGGAGCGCTTTTAAATAAATAAAAATGATTCCGAAATTATATCTCAACAACTTAATCTTCTATAATATAAAAATGAATCGCTGAATGTGTTGCTAAGCGCAAATCCCGAGAGCAGCTGCACCGATTTCGCTAGTTCTTTTTTTTTTATAATATTCCTTGAACTACGAGTATGGTTCTTACGGAGAGAATTTAAAAAAAAAAAAAAATAACTGAAAAAGTCTAAAAACAACACTTTTCTATATTCCCATTATTATACACTGCAATATCCCATTATATTTTGGCAAGGTGAAGATGGCTATGATTTCTCAATCAAGAAGAGAAAAATTTAAAAAAATTGCCTGAAAAAGTCTAGAAACAACACTTTTCTATATTCCTAGATTAGTAATAATACTTAAAAGTCAATTTGAACTTTAATATCATACCATAAAGTTTAAGTGTTAGTGGAGGGGTTCCGGGAAGGCGAATCAATTGAGTGACGTTAGTAGCGTATAAATATTAATGCCAATATTTGTCAATATTTATTCGATGGTAATATTACTCAAAAACAAATTGTCTATGGTAAAATGTAAATTGTCTGTGGTAAAATGTCACTTGAAATGTAGATGTCAAACAAGCTATTATGTCAATTGGGGATGGTCGCGCCCAATCGGCCAATGCACGATGCTTTTCATCAAGAGTTACAACGTGAAAAATCCTATGATCTCAATACTTTGAAAGAATCGATTCAAATAAATCTTCCACTATTGAACGAAGAACAAAAGTATGTATTTGATACTCTTATGAAAGTAATAAATGATGGAACTGGAGGGATTTACTTTTTGGACGCTCCTGGTAGTACAGAAAAAACTTTTTTGATTACTTTAATATTGGCAACATTTCGCTCAAAAAATGAAATTGCTCTAGCTCTTGCTTGGTCAGGCATTGCAGCAACTTTGCTTGAAGGTGGTCGAACAGCACATTCAGCTCTAAAATTGCCATTGAATATGCAAAGCAACGAAACTCCAACCTGCAACATTTCCAGGAATTCGGCAATAGCAAAGGTTTTGCAAACTAATAGTATGGGATGAATGCACAATGGCGCATAAAAAATCTTTAGGGGTTTTAGATAGAACCTTAAAAGATCTACGAAACAACCAAAACCAATTTGGTGGCGCATTGATTTTATTATCAGGAGATTTTCGCTAAACATTGCCAGTGGTTCCACGTTCAAGGCAATGATGAACTGAATGCATGTTTAAAATCCTCCAATTTGTGGAAACATGTCAAGGTATTACATTTAAGCAAGAATATGCGTGCCATGTTGCAAAATGATTAATCTGGAGACATATGTATTCTCTAAACAACTGATTGATATTGGCAATGGCAAATTTCCTATAGATGTGCTGACTGGCTGCATTACCTTTCCTGAGAGCTTTTGTCAGTTAACGCAATCAAAAGCTGATCGCATTAAATAAGTGTTTCCAAATGTTACTCAAAATTACTTCTTCCATGATTGGTTGAGCGAACGAGCTATACTGGCTGCCAAAAACACTGATGTAAATGAATTGAATTTCAAAATTCAAGATGACATTCCTGGCAAAGTGAGGATATATAAATCAGTTGATATGGCAACTAATGAAGATGATGTCGTGAACTATACACCGGAATTTTTAAACTTCAATCAAAGGTTGGATCTGTAGTTATAATGTTGCGAAATATTAACCAACCGCAACTTTGTTAGGGCACACGATTAGCGATTAAAAAATTACTGAATAAGGTAATAGAAGCAATCATATTGAAAGGAAAGTCTAAAGGAGGAGACGTTTTGATACCCCGCATCCCAATGATTCCAACTGACGTACCATTCGAGTTTAAGCGACTACAGTTTCCAGTACGGCTTGCTTTCGTTATGACTATAAACAAATCCCATGGCAGTCATTAAGTATTTGTAGTATTAATCTAGAAAACCCATGTTTCTCTCATGGTCAATTGTGTGTTGCCTGTTCCCATGTTGGAAAACCATCTGCACTGTTTGTTTACGCGGCAGGTAATCAAACAAAAAATATCGTGTACCATAAAGTACTACAATAAAAATGAAACTTAATTTGGAATAAGTAAAAATAAAATTAAATATAATAAATATGTATCATAATAAGAAATCAGAAATTGTAATTTTCATTGTGATTTTTTAGTGACTATTAAAAGAATTTTTTTTTAAAAGTCACTTTTTTGATAATTTTTATTTTTTACATAATGTAATTATTGACTTATCAACTTTCTTTTTTTCTTTTTTATCTTACTAGCTGACCCGGTGTCCCGAATAGCAGAATAAGTATTAAAAACAAATTAAAGAATCGACTGTTAGGCGGTACGAAGTTGGCCGGGTCAGCTAGTGCTAAATGAATAGTTAAAACAGTCTACCAGATTTTTTAAAACAAATATAATTTTTGAGTCACCCTCCTGTATTGTATTTGGTACGCTTTAGAACTTCACGATAGCGCACTTGTTAGAGTTTTTAATAAAATTTTTCCTAAAATATTTTATTTAACCATTTTCATTTTCTGATTATGAACTTATTTCTGAATCATAAGCTGGATTACCATCTTGGGAACGATAGAATATTTATTTAAAGTCCTAACTATATAAGGGTAACTTTCTCTTAATGAATAAACAAATATAATTAATCTTACTGTGTGAAATCATATCTTAATTGTAAAGGTTTCGTAGTCCAGTGATTTAAGTTCATCTTTTAAATAAACAAATAACAGCCCTCGTACTATCAACAATTATCTGTTACTTTAACACAATGAGTCTGCTTTAAATTAAACAAATTAAAAAAATGTTCTTCCATTCGATTCGCGGAACCTTAAATTCAATTTTTAAAAAATCACCTTAAAGAACAACCAAGGTAAGGAAAAATAACACAAAAATAAGCGAAGCACAACAGTATAACATTAAAACTTTCCAATTACCTACTCTAAGCAAGGCATCAATCCGGGGATTTAAAAATGAATGACAACAGGAAAACAACAAAAAACAACAAAAAATTAAAATGTCCTTTCTAAGTCCTTAAGGGATGGTAAATTGAAATTACGCACGAGATATGCGATTATGTTAATTTTATTACAAAGCTAAGTGAAACCCATTTTCCGCTCACGTTCATTTGTTCTTGAGTGGTCTTAAATTTAATTCAAACTTAAATAATATATTCGTATCTGTCAGCTTGAAAAAGAAAATATGAATAAATTTCGAAACAAAACTTTTTTGTATGTCACCAATACCACACTGAAAAATACCCAATAAGATAATATGGGACTTTTCATTCTTTTATTTAAAGGTTTGATAAGCCATGTAGTAAAGACTTTGAAAAGTTCGCGGTCGGCCAGTTTCAGTGACGCCAGTTTAAATATAGAAAATTCCAGCTGTTGCCTGAAATTTCAACAAAGTGACCAAATTTATTTATAGGTTGACAATTTTTTTTACATTTAGCTGCGAGAACAATATTGTAACATGATGCAAGGCTACTAATTTAGTGCAAAGGAAAAGTACAGGGTTGCGCACGAATCGCGCTACAAAACCAAAACGTATTAAATTTTTTTTTTTGTAGTCGGCTTAGGCGGGAGTTTGGCGGCACTCCCCGAGTAGATGGACCATTATGAGGCTGATAAATAAGTTTGCCGAATCTGGAAGCATCGTACAAAGACCGTACCATCGAGATCCCTATGTTCGTTTTCAAGACACAATCGCGGCTGTAGCATCGTCAATTCAGGCAAACCCAAGCGTTTCCACTCGAATTTATCGGCGCAAATTGGAGTTAGCAGACGGTCATTACAGCGGATAATTCATGATGACTTAAACTTGTTTCCGTACAAAGTCCAAATTGCAAGCAAGTTAAACCCTATTCGCATGGAATTTTGCCAAAAAATGATTGAAATGACAGAAGAAGACAACATTTGTTTGTGTCTGATGAGGCCCATTTTGATGTAAACGGCAATGTAAATAAGCAAAAGCGATAAAGAGACAGCTAATTTATGAACAGCGACAGAATACTACGAGTTGTAGTGAGTGATTGATGGTAAAATAAAACGGAAACACTTAATCGGTGGTAATAATAAATAAGAAATTTGAGTTAGTGAATTGTTTTGATTAAAATGAATATTGAAAGTGAAATGTTTTATGTATGGAATAAGTGAATAATTGAGAACGAACGACAATAGTGAAATAAGAAGTGGGTGCAGTGGCGCATAGGTTAGTGTGTTGTAGTACTAATCAAAAGGTCTCAGGTTCAAATCGGGCCCAAATAACATCTGAAAGTTGTTTCCACTGCCCACTTCTTTCGAACGTCTGACAAACAACCAAGTGTGTCAATTGCCATGAAAAGCTTCTCAAATTTACCGGTCAGATTCGGCTCAAAATTGTAGGACCCTTAAATTTCGCACACGCAAATGGTTGGACAAGCTAAGTTTTAGGCATAGTATGGGTTAACCTAATATTTATAATAATAAGAAATAATAACGATTATAAAGAATATTTCAAACAGAATGCAGTCTTATCTTTGGCTAAATGTGACAATACTATGGAAGTACTTTAATAAAAAGTCAAAAACGAAGAAATTAAATTAAGAATTCTGTTTCTATTATTATTTTATAATTTTTCCAGTTTCCAGAAAACGCACACGTTGACGGCACTGCTGCACCTTTTTGGTGAATATTAAAATTGTCATAACTATTTCAAAAACCGAGTTTTTTTAACGGTCCATTGTCCATGTTTTTAAAGAAAAATATTCTTTATCTAGACCGTGCCTATTTGCGCACAGTCCGTAAGTTAATTCACGATCACGATCACGATCTCGGCGGCTAACCTCTCCTCTTATGTAAATACACATTCAGCGATATTTGTTAGATTTCCTTCACATATGTGGACATTCATTAGCGACTTGACAACTTTAAACTTTCAGTATGAATGCACTCTCAAACCGATTACCGAACTGTCAATGTCCAAATATTCAGTAAAATCGACATTTGCATCATAGTAAAGTACACTAAGGAACAACGTTTACAAATAATTAAAAATAACTACAGAAATTCCGAGTCGGTGATCGCAATTTTAAGAGCGTTAACGCCAATTTTCGGCGATAATTGTCGTCCCAGTAGAGAAACAATTCATAGTCTAGTGAACAAATTTTAGTCAGTATATTTGCAGCTTGAATGGCATTTTTAGTTAAACGGCTTCGTCAATAAGCAATATATGCGTTACTGGACAGGCGAGAACCATCATCTGCTTCTGAAACAGCACAAAGTCACAGTTTGGTGCGGTTTTCCTGCCGGTGGCGTCTTTGAGCCATTTATGGGGCTACATGAAATCATTGTTCTATGCCAACAAGCCGGCGACGTTAGAGGAGCTCAGAGCCAGTATTGAACGAGAAATAGTCGGTCGAAATGTGCCTCCGAGTCATCGAAAATTGAGTTCAATGTATCGACCGCTGCATACGTTCCCGTGGTGGACATATGAACGAAATCGAATTCCCTTCATAAATATTTTGATAGTAATTCAAGAAAATTATTTTTTTTGAGATATCTCAAGTAGTTTGCATTTTTTTTTTAAAAGAAGTTGTCAAGTCCTTAATGACAGACCCTTTACCGTTGAGGGGTTGTTTTGTTTAACATCGTGTAAGCATTCGCGTAACCTTTACGCAACTTTTCTAAAATTGTAATTAAACAATTTCCTATAGGTTTTACTAAGTTTTACTAAGCTGGGTTTGTGTTTCGATAATAAAGGCACTTACCATACTAGTACCAAAACATAAGACTGAACATACTGCATTTAGTAATATAGATTCACAGTTAAATGATTTGAAAATATTTTTTTGATATAACTTCATTTTGGCCATTGACGGTTTTCGCATCACATATCAAAGTTCACACACTCTCGCATTGAAACTCACGTATTGCTTAAAAGATATGAAGCACATTTCCTTCAAATATATGGACTTTCATTAGCGACTTGACAACTTTAAACTTTCAGTATGAATGCACTCTTAAACCGATTACCGAACTGTCAATGTCCAAATATTCAGTAAAATCGACATTTGCATCATAGTAAAGTACACTAAGGAACATCGTTTACAAATAATTAAAAATAACTACAGAAATTCCGAGTCGGTGATCGCAATTTTAAGAGCGTTAACGCCAATTTTCGGCGATAATTGTCGTCCCAGTAGAGAAACAATTCATAGTCTAGTGAACAAATTTGAGTCAGTATATTTGCAGCTTGAAGGGCATTTTTAGTTAAACGGCTTCGTCAATGAGCAATATATGCGTTACTGGACAGGTGAGAACCATTATCTGCTTCTGAAACAGCACAAAGTCACAGTTTGGTGCGGTTTTCCTGCCGGTGGCGTCTTTGAGCCATTTATGGGGCTACATTAAAATCATTGTTCTATGCCAACAAGCCGGCGACGTTAGAGGAGCTCAGAGCCAGTATTGAACGAGAAATAGTCGGTCGAAATGTGCCTCCGAGTCATCGAAAATTGGGTTCAATGTATCGACCGCTGCATACGTTCCCGTGGTGGACATATGAACGAAATCGAATTCCCTTCATAAATATTTTGATAATTAATTTTTTTTGAGATATCTCAAGTAGTTTGCATTTTTTTTTTTAAATAAGTTGTCAAGTCCTTAATGACAGACCCTTTACCGTTGAGGGGTTGTTTTGTTTAACATCGTGTAAGCATTTGCGTAACCTTTACGCAACTTTTCTAAAATTGTAATTAAACAATTTCCTATAGGTTTTACTAAGTTTTACTAAGCTGGGTTTGTGTTTTGATAATAAAGGCACTTACCATACTAGTACCAAAACATAAGACTGAACATACTGCATTTAGTAATATAGATTCACAGTTAAATGATTTGAAAATATTTTTTTGATATAACTTCATTTTGGCCATTGACGGTTTTCGCATCACATATCAAAGTTCACACACTCTCGCATTGAAACTCACGTATTGCTTTAAAGATATAAAGCACATTCATTTATAACAGGTACATACGGACCATAGTGTGTCGGCTTCTGATGAGAGACACATTAATTGACCTTATCTCACATCCATTTCGCATACGCAAATACTCGGAGAAGGTAGCTCCTAGGTCCTTATAAATTATGTAGTAGGTTAAGAGTTACATAATGTAATAGATTTGAGGAAGTCTAAATGGGCTGTAACCCTTGCATGCTACCGATTCCATGACTTTTAATTGAAATAAAGTCAGTCTGAATAAAGATTTAACACGTGACTTAATGAGTTTTTACCAAAAGACTTAGAAAACGGTAGGTACTTTGAAAACACGCACATATCTCTAAAATGGGTAGTGTGATCTTAAAGACGTTTAAGAGTTGAGCTGGCACTAAGATTAAGAAGAAATTCTCATACTTAGATTTGTAAAATAAATTTGTATACTTTTTTCCCTTTTTCATGAAGTTTAAAAATGTTATTTCTTTGAAATTGATACATTACATCGCTTTTCTTCGAGCATAATTCCATAGCTTACCATCTGTCACTTTTTATAGAAAGAAAGAAATAGCAATACATAGAATGCAATTTGCCTAGAAATTCATATGTAGTCTCCACGAACAATGTTTATAGAATTCTATATTGTATCTATCAAATATTGCTCGTGGAGGCGCCGTGTTAAGATCAAAAGCCATTATGATAAATACATACATTCACAAAGTCATTTGCCTTTTAGTTTGGTTCAACTGGAACGACTGTTAAAAAATAGCAACATAAATACTATTAAAAATGAAATAAATGTTAGGCATTAACCCAAGCAGGGCCTTAAACCTAGCTTCTCCAACTATTTGCTTGTGCGAGTGGAAGGGAATTACAATTTCAAGCCGAATCCGAACGGCAAATTTGAGAACCTTCCATAAAAAGTGATACATCATACATCATACCCCTATAAAATCGAATGCCAAAACTTTGACATTTCTCACTAACTGAACTGACACATACACACTTTTCCTGTCCCATACGGTGGTATAATAAGAATTCCGCCTATATACGCTTGCGTAAAAAAAACCGCACCTTATGTTGATGTTTCATATTAAGTTTATGGCACGATGTCAGAAACTTTCACTCAAGTGCCAACAACTACTGTGCAAAGTAAATTTAATAGTTGTTATACAGCCGCTAACTAATTTTAATTTTTTACTTAGGTTTTTGACGTTTTTTTTTGTCGTTTCAACTCAATCGGATGAACGATGTGCGAACCCGTAGACGACAAAAAAACACAAATTGATTTTTTTATATTGGATAATTCAACATTGGAAATATTACATTGCTCTTAAAGCTATATTGCACAATTTACAAAGATGTAGTATACTCTACCTTACTACTGAAATATTAATTTTAAATGTTTAAACGAATTATTATTAAAACTACCTTAGAAGGAAAAGCTACTATCAAAACCTACTTATAATTTTAAAATCATAGGAACCTAAGCTGGAGAGAAAGGAGAGGCGGGGAAACGCAGAAGACATCCTGTTTTCATCAGATACCGTTTACCAACTATTGTGACAACAATTTGAAGTAACAATTGATTAATAAATAAATCGAACATTAAAAGACTAAAAAGTAAACAAATGAAATAATAAAAAGATAAATAAATTAACAAACGAATAAATAAATATTAACACAAAAAGTTAAATAAATAAATTAATGAGTTAACAAATAAATAAATAAATAAATAAACAAATAAATACAAAATAAACTAATAAATAAATAATATATCAATAAATAAATAAGTAACTAAATTATCACAGTTCCATATAGCTAGATTTGAAATCAGGATGTTGTTAGAAGAAATACATGAAACACTTTATCGATCATGTAATTTTAAAATGCTTTCTGATACTTTTTTAATATTTGCCAATACATGCAGCTCTTCGGTAGAAAAATGCCAGGGTAGGTCTAAAATCATTTAAAAAAATATATTTTTGGTTATTTGTAGCCGACGAATATGGCTTTTTGCATAATTCCCCCAAACAGGTGATCCATAAAATATTATCGCCTGGAAAATAACCTTGACTCATGATCAGCTTGTATTCAAGTTTCAATTGTGACTTACGACTAATAAACGGATAAAGCGTCTTTATTGTTATGATTACCTTCGTTATTATTTGCTGGATATATAGACCGAAGTTCGAAGTTTTATCAAGACGTACCCCTAGATACTTTGCACTCTGTTTTTATTCTGCCGGAAAACCATTAATTTGCAGTCTACTATACCATCTCCACTACATTTTGGCAAAAACTTCCAAATCACCATCCCCTCCAGATGATTCTGTGAGGAAGGCACCCTCTTTGGGGTTAAATCGATCCACTCTAACACAGAAGGATCCAAAACAATGATGGGGTTGCTTCAGGCGGAAATTATGGCGATTTAAGAAGTCCTATCGTGATTGAAAAGAAAAGTGATATCCGCTAAGGACATCCGAAGTTTCTCAGACAGTCAAGCTGCGATAAAATCCTTGAATTCTATCTCTACAAACTTAATAGTATTCCTAGACTTCCGATCATCTTTCGCGGAGATAACGGAGCAGTTCAATATTCACCTGTGTTGGGTGCCGGTAGATAGAGACATACCATGGAATTTTAGGGCTAATGAACTCGCCTGGGATAGACCGCCCCTTTGGGATGCGGGATGCCAACGAGAAAACTAACCTTAGGTAGACAAGTGCTACTACTTGCCTAGCGACAAAACAGATTTGGTCAAAGTTTGATCTCTCTGAACCGACTTCACATTGGTACTACAACAGGGGTCTACACAGGACACTGTTTCCAAGGTGTCTACTCAAATGACTGTAGAAACTGCTTGGACCAAGGGGAAGAGGAGAGTACTCACTACCTTCTCTGCATTGGGCCCGGCGCTTATATACGCCTAACCATCTTGGACAGCGTACAAAAAGTATGAGGGCAATTTAACGGCAGATGAGATGACGATGCTTTGTCTAACAATAGGAGTAGGGAAGCTTGATCGAATAAGAAGTGCCAAAATCAGGGAAGCCCTTCACGTTAAATAACCTGTATGTAAGATAATGGAGCGCGACCGGCTCAGTTGGTACTGTCATGTTAAAAGGAGAGATCGTACAAACCTCGTTAAAAAGTCATTAGAGGCAGGCCTAAAAACTTTTGGATCAGCACAGTATTTGATAATATTGACCTCAGTGACGAAGTACATTTCATTACCTACTGCCAGCGTCAATTCCAAAAATCTTTAAAAGGTGTCCTTGTCGCAAATAAAGGGACTAATTTGATTTCGAGAGAATTTTCACCTCAGGCCCATGCAGAACGTTTACTTGTCACGTCATTATGTATTCACATTAATGAAGCGTTTTTGATCGAGCGGGCGATACCTATGTATGCGGGCGCAGAAATGCGAATCCTGACATTCATTAAGCTACCAGCTATCCATTCAATAAAGCAACAAGCAAATTAATTATCCGTGCAATCCCTTTCTCGATACGATGTTCCGTCAGATTTCGAAATTGCTTACAAAGCAAGCGTAATAATTGTATTCGTTTTGCGTTCAAGAAAGAAACACACACAATAATTTCAGTTTTTACAGAGTGAAGAAAAGTCCAGTACAGTGGAACATATGTCCATCGTATATGGAAAAGTTACAAGTGCTTGAGCGCAGATGTCTGAAAGCCTGCATGCAAATGTATAGAAGTGCACATTCTGACTTCGACACTACGACTCAAACGAAATAATAATGGATGCCTAGGAAGTTTCCGGAATTGAAAACTTCACACTGGACCTTGTGAGGAATCCACGTTCAGCAGGCGTTACAGAAAACGAACTTATCTCTTGAGAATACTGATCTGCGAAATTACATTAGCATCTGACAAAGAAAAAAGTAACTCTAATAGGTTAAATCAAAATACTGGTGGCTTGAGTGGGCTGACGCCGACACTAAGGTTCCTGACATGTGATTTTTGATCTAACGATGACTGCCATAACTGAGCGTTGTGCTTTCTTATGGAAGTTACCCGGTGCAATAGAGATCACATGACAAGGTATGGCCGTAGATCAAGAAAGGTTATGTTAGTTTGTAGGTTATAGCTAGTTTTTTTTTTTTTTTTTTTTTTTTTAAATCACTGTCTTCTAAATAGGTTTGCTTTACATTGCTCCTATTATGGATAATAATAATAATAAAAACAAACAAATTTTTATACATACAGTGAACTCTCTCATAAGCGGACACTGACGGTACCAAGAAATCTGTCCGCTTATTAGAGGTGTCCGGTTATGAGAAAAAATATTTCATTGACAACCTTGAAAAAAGAAACAAGACATGCATTTATGGTACCTATAACATTTTATTTTAAAATGGAATGCATTTTTTGTGATAAACATTAATTGTAGGTAATAATAAAAAGGATAATAACAAAACATAAACAAGAACAAAGCCTTTAAAAAATCATTTTTGCATTACTTGAAACTATGTATTTATGCTTCAAATTATGCATACACTTACACACAAACCTACGTATTGCGCCTCGGGAATTTTAGTCGGATAGTCGACAGACGGAAGCCGGCTCCGCAGCCTACTATGTTTACATTCTTTACCGTTTTTTTTAAATTTTTTGCTGGATATCAAGGGCAAAGCGCAAAGAAAAGGAAAAAAAGCAAACAAAATAAAAGACAACGAAGTGTGCCAAATGCGTTTTGTCCGTTTAAGAGAGAGTGAAATTCTATTGCGGCTATGAAAACGAGTGTCCGCGTCCGGTTATAAAAGAGTCCGTTTATGAGAGAATTATTTACATTAAAAATTGTGTAGATTATTCCGTTCTTTGAAATTTGTCTGGTTATGAGAGGTGTCCGCTTATGAGGGGTGTCCGTTAGGAGAGAGTACACTGTATAGTGTATATACAAAAGTAGGTGTAGTCGCAGATTAACAGTAAAGAGGTCTGGGAAAACAATAAGTTCAAATGAAGAAAGTTTTGGAAAAACCACTCCAAGAAAATAGACAAAATTGCGCTACAAACAAAAATATTCCCAATCTTGGGAAACTGAGGCATGGCTAAAAAGCTTCTTACTAAAGTTGAATTTTTCTTGATAGTGTTTTATATTAACTCAATATATGTAAATGTGTGTATATCTTATATGTCACTCATCAACCAACTATAACTTCAATGAAATATCAACAGGATTGTTGAGGAACAAAATTAAAGCTGTAGAAATTAAAGTGCCATGTTTCTTAGCGGAGCACAATCTGCCATTTCACATTGCAAGGCATTTGAGTAGCTAAGTGCAATCAGCTTGCGAGCTTACATTTAAAAGAACCAGGCGATTTAGATTCAAATTTAAAAAGATTATTTTTGTAATAAAAAGAAACTGTTGAGCAATAAGCTAGACTGTGGGTATGTGGTGAGTATGGGCAAAACGATTTTTCGTACGTTAACAAAAAATCTTGATTTCTACAGAACATACACTCTCTCACTTGTCTACTTGTCTATCTCGATCTTTAATTCGCGTTTACATGCTGATTTTCGATCCAATCACAGAACATTTTGTGATTAGATTGAGTGAATCCGTCAATCTGCGTTTACATGGAATTCTATTCGGATATAATCCGGAAATGCAATACGAAATGTAACGGGTTATAAAATTCCCCACTGAAGAGTTGCTGTTGAGAACTAATTTCGTGTATATCCCTTTGTCTCGATAAGCTCTATTTTTTACTCCCTCTATTCAACACAAATATCACGCTTTTACGACTTATTTATTATGAATGGCTGGGAGTAGAAAACTTTGTGGAGAATGCAGTGCTGCCATTGTCAATTTTGAAGATTTATTTTCAAAATTAAGATTATTTTTTTGAAGAATTTTTAAAAATCTTTAAATAAAGATTTAATTTTTGTTTTCAATTCTCCTTACAACATATCTTCATTTTGAAGATATTTTATGTGTAAACTAAATTTCCATTTGATATACATATATGGGATCATGACGTAATCTCGAATGAGAAAAATTTCGAATGCAAAAAATCTCGAAAAAACAAATTTTTAATCTAGAATGCAAAAATTTCGAACGCACAAGAATCTCGAATGAACAAAAATCTCAATAGACCATATCTCGAAAAAAATCTCGAAAAAAAAGTAGAAGAGCTTTAACTTAAAGAAAACGCATGACATATTTAGTTTATTCAGCAATTTATTTTTTTGGGTAAATTAACAACAAAAAATTTATATTTAACAAAAACAGTAATCACTCTATCTAGCACGACAATAATTATGAGATTTAACTAGCTCGCACATCTAATAAAACTTTTTTTTTACGCTTTTGCTCCAATGGTAAATAAATCCATCGATTTCGATTTTAATATTTCCTCCGTTTGTAATGATTTCATTTACTTTCATTTTAATTGCTTTTATTTGCACTCACGTTGTGATAATAGGTGCAGGGAAATAACTTCACGGGCAATAACTTCACCTGGGCAATAACTTCACCTTCACTTTTTTTTTGTGAAGTTATTGCCCACTGATGGTGAGCAATAACTTCACCCAAAATTTTGTAAAGTTATTTCCCACCTATAATTTGAAAATTTGTCTATTATAACTAAAGACACTTGCACCCACTCCAAGTGAAACAGTGACCCCAAGCAGGGGGGTTGCAGGGTTGCAGCATGCCCCCCATATGCATTGCACTGTTTATGGGATTAGTTGCGAAATCGCAAGTAGATTCCATAAACAGTGCAATGCATATGGGGGGCATGCTGCCCCCCTGCAACCCCCCTGCTTGGGGTCACTGTTTGATTTGGGGTAGGTGCGAGGTACGTTTCTTGAATTATCATAAAATGTTAAGAGAATTTATTTCCCACTAAAAAGTGTAGTTATTGCTCACCATCAGTGGGCATTAAGTTCACAAAAAAAAAGTGAAATTATTGCCCACTCGAGGTGAAGCTATTGCCCAGGTGAAGTTATTGCCCGTGAAGTTATTTCCCTGCACCGTGATAATACACGATCCCAAACAACACTAATTTCAGGTACCTTTTTTACAGTTGCATGGGTAGTTTGCTACTCAATCGTGGATGTTAAAGAGTAGTAAATAATCTTGAATGAATATATTAATTTTTGAAACAATAATTACAATTCGCGCGAATTCGAGATATTTTTTTCTAGATTTTTCTATCTCGAGATTATGCTTTCGGAATTTTTTTTCGAGATTTTTTCAATTCTATATTTTTGTTTTCGAGATTTTTACTTTCGAAATTTTTGCTTTCTCGATTATTGCTTTCTAGATATAGTGGTAAACCCGATATATATAAAGTGTTGTGCAGCCAATTTACCTAAAATCCAATGAGAAGCAGTGAAAAGTTTGTTGATTCAGTTAGACCTTAAGTAAGTTCTATAGCTGAAGCTATTGCGCTTCTTTACATTAATAGCTTCAGTGTATGTAGGTACATAATTTAGAGCAATGTTTGTTTGCTAAAATTGTTATTGCATATAAATATATTGTAGATTCCTTCTAAACTGGTTTTCTCCTGATCATCAAATCTCCAAATCATTTTATTAGGAACAGAAATAAAAAACAGGTAAAAAAGAATGCTTTTCTCTAAAGGAACACATAATGGAGACTTTTTTCATGTTTGCAGTTTTTTGTAAGCTTGGAATTTCCATTTTAAATTTTTCACGCCACGCCACTGATTTACTTTGATTTCGACCTTAACAATGATGTAGGTAATGAGAACCTTAGAGGTCATTTACTCAAAAAATTTATTTTTTTTTAATTAATGGGATTTGTAGTACCCATATGTATTACTAGGCAAACCGAATTTGAAATGTTGCCCGAAGGATAGGAAAGGGGATGTAAGTTGGAAGCGAAACCACAAATTTACCTTGTATTTGGCTGATTAGACTGACTAAATATTTGTTAGTATTTATTGTCGCTTGTACAAGGGGTTTTGCAATCGAATGGTGATTTGGATTTTAACGAAGCAAAATCAAATGGTTCACGAGTTACTTTACTGTGCAATAGCAGAGTAAAAACAAATGTTCAGGAGTTGTTAACGAATATTTAACTAGCAGTAAACGCTTTTTGTGCACCACATTCAGTTCGTATGTTGCAAGTATATTTTATTATACGTGTCTACGGTCAGCAGATCCTTTATCTCTGGAAAAAATGTGATGTGAGTCGAATGTGATGTGAGAGAAAACTACAGAGGCATCTCTATTCTCAATTCTCTAAGAAAGATTTTTGCTTCGATCTTATACACAAGACTTTCCAGGTGGATAGAGGATAATAATCGCCTCAGCATGTATCAAGCTGGTTTTCGGGCTGGTTTTTCCACCGTTGATCATATTTTCGCGATGACTAGCATCGCTAGAAAATATATTGAAAATAATAAGAAACTTTTTGTGTGCTTTGTAGATTTTAAAGCAGCGTTTGATACAGTTAACAGGCAAGCTTTAATTTATAAACTGGCATCCCTTGGAGTGCAAAGAAACTTCTTAATATTGTATGTCAAATTTCTTTCGTCATTTTGCGCAGCTGTGTGGGATGGGTCGATCCTGTCCGAATGGTTTGAGACATCTGCAGGCGTCCCTCAGTGCTGCATATTAAGCCCAATTTTATTCGCGTTGTACATTGATGCAATATCTGATATTCTTCCGGGTGGCGTTAATTTTGCGGGCAATCACATAAAAGTACTTCTGTACGCTGATGACCTAGTGTTACTGGCGGAAAATCCGTCTTCTTTGCAACTGCAAATTAATAGATTGCAAACCTACTGTAAAACTTGGGATCTCCATATCAACGTCGCAAAAACCAAGGTCATGGTATTTGAGAACCGGCAGAGAAGACGTCCTGGGGTATTAACTTGGCGCCTTAACAACGAACAAATTGAGGTAGTTCGTGAGTTCAAGTACCTGGGTATTTTGTTGTCGTATAATCTAAACTTTAACAAGCATGCCAGAGAAAAAAGTATTGAATCCAAACTGGAACTCAACATGATGTGGCCGAAGTTCTTCGCCAATCAAAACATTGACCTTTCTTCGAAGTATCAAGTGTTTAACGCCACAGTTAATACTTGTATGTGCTATGTTGTGCAGGCCTTTGGTGTGAGCCCCCTCGAAGAATTTGAGGCAGTCCAAAGATTCTTTTTCAAGCGTCTATTCCGGCTACCAAATGCGACTCCGACCTACGCTATTTATGTAGAGTCAGGTTTGCCTCCCATCTACGTGCAAAACTTGAAAGCTCATTCTGATTATTTAACCAGAGTGGTAATGAGAAGCGGGAATAATCTTTCCAAGACTATCTTAATAAGATTGCTACAAACCAATGCTTCTCCATTTAATGATGGAACCAGCTAGCGATATCTCTCGAACTGAATGTCTCCTTTACTTTAACTAATGTTAACGACTGGCAGAGGCTTTTTGCAATGATCATTGCTAAAGTGGATGACAAATTATACGATCAGCACCTAATTAGAGCATCTTCCTCAGCTTCAAGGTTAATCTATAGGAACCTAAACCATCATTTGCTATCTCACGAAAGTTATTTCAATATAAATTTTTCATCGAAAGTTATAAGCACCATTTTCAGAGCGAGAGCAGAATTAATAAATTTGAATTCCATGCCACACAGAACAGATCTTGAGGAAACGTGTAATCTATGCAACATGAGAGTGCCTAAAAATATTACCCACTTCATTGCGGAATGCCCTATTTTACAAGAGATTCGTCGACTATACTTCCGAGTAAGCAATCTGTCCGTAAATGATCTGTACGATATACTAAACGGAGATAGGGAGTGGCTTGTTTTGTACAAATACTGCAATCATGCTCTGTTATATCGTAATAGCTTTTAAAAGTCCAAGCTACAAGCCACTTTTGCCGTTCTTGTTAAGTTATTGCTTTAATAATCCAAAATTTTTCTTTTGTGTTTCAAATCATTTAAAATTGCTAATTATTTTTTTTTTTGGTGTTCTAAATCACTTCAAAATTATAAATCTTTATGTTGCAAGTCATCAAAATTGTTTTAGACCCCCTCGCTGATCCATTCCATTCCTTTAATCTAGTTTTATACTTAGATACTGATGTACAAATTGCATTTTTTTTTTTTTTGTTTTATTTTATATAAATATATTTTTTTTTTTCATCTTTTCTGTCGACTAATTGTTAAAGACATAACGAATTAATCTTTAATGCTTAAACCCAAAATCTTGTGTTGTAAATAAGTATTTCTTTTTTTTTCAATTTTCCTTTTCAATTTAACTTCTATGTAATAATTTCTTTAATATATGTGAAATGTCATTTCCGGCAGACGGCTATTTCTGCCATGCTCGTGTTCTCAAAAACAAACTATTGTACATATATTTCATGAAATAAAGAATCTAATCTAATCTAATCTAGAACGAAAAATTTCCAAAGAAATCGATTTCACAAAAGTTATTGAGGAGAGTTCATTAAATTGAAGGCACGAAAAACATATAACACGCTACACAAAATAAAAAACCTTCTTTGATTTATTTAATCTAATTTTTTTTTGTCGATCGATTCGTATTTTATTTTCCTCACCCATATCCATTCCATATTGTAGGTATGTATGTTTATTTAGCCTAAATAATTTAATTTGAATTTAAATTTCACTTGCCAAATTTAAACGAAATAAACATAAACACTTATTTATACATACAAATCGTCGGTGAAAGCAGAAAACTGTGTAACTCCATTTTAGCAAATTTTACAGGAGAGCATTTTTGCTCACACAGTGTAGGTACCCACCAAATGCACTGATTTTGAAGATATGCTACCAACTGAATCTCCGATAATATAATAAATAAACTTGTAAGGGGGCTCAAATTTCGCCGAGTTGTAGATATGGGGTTGAACCAATAGATATCATTCAAATCTCATTTTCGTTTAAAAGTGGAGTTACACGATTTTCTGGTTTCACCGACGAAATGTGAACGGAATAAAAAGCTTGTAAAACTAATTTTTTTTAAAGCTGGGGGCCTCATTCAGCTTTGCCGCCCCGGACCACTGAAGGGCTTAGTCCGCCACTGACTAGGAGGTAGAAAGCATTCGAGAGTTACAACTTTTCTTAAATATCAGCTTAGATCTCAGCTTCTGGACAGCGGATGAAGCATTTTCCCGCGGTAAAAAGTAGCCTATGTCCATTCTCTGGCTCTAGACTATCTGTGTACCAAATTTCATTTAAATCGGTTCAGTAGTCTTATCGGTTAATCGAGACAGACAGACAGACAGACAGACAGAGTTACTTTCGCATTTATAATATTAGTATGGATAGTATGGATTATTTTTTTTAAGTCTGTTTAGGCTATTCCACAAAAATGTTATAGGCTTTAAGTGAGTAAATAAACAATTTAAAAAAAATAAATACCTACAACTTTAATAGAAAATGGATATAGAGATTCGATTGATTTCCAGGAGTTTTTTTTTATCAATTCAAAAAAACTCTTCTTTGATGAATTTAAATATGCGCAAAGATCATTTGTTGAAATGCCATATGTCTTACCCGTCTAAAATATTGTTGTGTGATTTGAAATTTTGTGAAACTTCAAAACTTCGCACAAGAAATGAGTTTTTTCCTGCAACTGAGTTGTTTTGTGTGGACATCTTAGCCAAAACCATTCGATAATTTATTGATTATTTTACATAAAAAAAAAAATCATTACCGTTAGTATACCCTTCCCGTTCCTCTTCCTCGTTATCAACTAGAACATTTGCAAACAACAAAAGTCACTCAACTGTAAATCGATGACAATAAGTGATAATTCCTTTTTCCATTATTTACGTACCCCAACCATCGCTCCAACGTACCAAAGAATCCACTTTGTTGTGCACCTTCTTCACCAGACCAGTGGCTCTACGAATAAGAAAGTAAAAAATGGTCAAACGGAGTAAATGTATCAATGACATTACCAGCTTGAGCTTGTGCTCTCTCTATTTGTGCGTGTGACACAGACATTTTGTTAGCCGACAAATTGCCGAGCCAAAACAAACCCCAGATGACGATAATTTCCTTTTACCATGAGCCATGCACAGCCGAGAACCTTTTTGCCACGGAAAAAACATTCATTGAATCTTTTTATTACACTGGTTTTTAAAATTCAAAACAATTTTTATTAAATTCATTGTGAGTCCTTTAACTTGGGAGTTGATCTTTTGTACAATGATATACGCAACCATCACATAGTAGCATCCTTGGGGTCGGATTGGTTCATATTGGTATAAGTAAGAAGGATTGGTTTTCGTTTCAATACACTCGAAAACAGTAAAATTGGATTTCCATTTTTTGGGAAACTTTTCACGATAAGAGGATTTTCTTGTAAATGGATATTTTTATTTAGTGCAGATGAATGAAAACGGAGGATAACAAAAGTAAAAAGAAGATGAAAAACGGCCGGAAGTTATATTCGCAAGGTAATATGTAATTTAGTATTTATTATTTTAACATTAATATAAGATGATGTGGCAAGGGAAAGGTACCGCATTTGCAAACAGCGCAGATGTCCTTTTTATGTTATTTTTAGTGAAAGCAGTTACCTGTGTGTATACTTATTTTGCGGTGATATCATTTTACGACAAACCCACATAAAATATTCACCTGTGTGGTGGCTGTAAAAATCCCGACCTTCAGGAAGAGGATATTTAATTATTGAAGAGGGTTTTGTTTTCGATGGGTGAGCGTGAGATCGAGGGAGGGCGGGATAATTTTTAAGAATCGTTAGCGACAACCTAAGTGGATATTAAAGTTTTCATTGGCCTTGAATTAGCAATGCTGGTCAACTTTTATATCCCAACCCAGAAGGTGTATTAACGTCTATGGAAGATAACAGTAATATGAAGAAATAAATGAAAATATGGAAAGGTGCCTGTGCAGGGACGGGCTAATGCTTAATCACACGTGCAGAAATTCTGTTGGCATACACACTCAAAAGGTATGGTAGCTATATATACAGTGGACGTAAATGTGTGTTATATGCAGTGATGTGTTATATGCAGTGATGCATGCAGTGACGCTTACATTGCTTTTGCATATGTATTTTAGGCTTAAGAGTATCACTGCAATGTCCTCCAATAAACAGCACTTGTCGTAAAAGGTGACTAAGGGAGTAAGGGGAGACATCAGATACGCGCAATTTTAATATTCATGTGAGCCTAGCGACACATTAAAGATGTTGACACTGTTGCGCAAGCGTGTATGCAAAACCGTAGTCTTACACGAATGGAGATCACCGGTATCGTAAAAGGAAGACCAAACAACAATAAATAAATGTCGAAATAGTAAAAAGTAATAGACGTGCCTAAGAACTCCTGTATCATCACAACAATATTCACTTTGGTCGAACAGGCGGACCAGTACGGATGCATTAAAGGGAGGGTTATGATCCATTTAAGTCTGATCATAAACCTAATATTCTTCTTCCTTAACAGTCAAGCGTGAAGGAAGGAGAAGAAGAGGGATTGCGTCCGTTGTTCCTTTCGCTTGTTAACTTGGACGGATTTTCTTCGAACAAAGCATTTTGAGTTTTTGGGCTTAAATCTGTACGAAATTTTGCAATGGGTGCAGTGGATCATTGGTTAGTGAGTTGGACTTCCGACCGTGAGGTCTTACGTCATTGTTTTAATCGGATTATTCATTGCCCTATTCTCCTTGAAAAAGTCTGATAAATATCAACCAGTTCAATTTGTCACGAGAAACTTTTTAGATTTGTCATTCGAAATCGTTTTAAAGTTGTCGGTCCCTTCCAATCTCCCTTATACCTTCGCAGTCACACATTTTTGAAGGTCGTTAGTGCCTAACATTTTTATTTATTTAATCGATGGGATACCGTCTTTTTTTCAATAAACCATGAATAGCAATACTTTATTCGAAGAATTACAAGGTAGAGAAAACAATTTTTTACAGCACCAACATTTTTAATAATTTCCTAAAGCAATATGGAAACCCCTTCGAGTTGAAGGCAACCAACAGTTCAGTGTTAAGCTCGTTAAAATTATAGTGAAAGTGGTGCTTACTCTTTATAGTAATCACCACTTTCACTATAATATAACGACGGAATTATTTTGGTGATTGAGTGCTTAAAATATCACATTACTTTGGGGTTGGGATGACTCTATCAATTTCTTACGTAAATAACATGTTTTGGTGATTGATCGGATGGTGTAGCCGTTGTATCAGACCTTCCACAAGCACTTATTTGAATGATATTTTTTTTAAATTAATTTAGTAAGTACGTTTCTCGCTTCATGAGTAGCAACAGTGTAAAGGTTAGTCTGCTGGCTTGTGACCCGTGAGGGGCAGGTTCAATCCCCACTTAGGTGTAACAATACGACTCACATTACCTCTATACCGAAAAGCTGATTACTCAACAATTTAGATTCCCTTTTTTTTAATAAAATAAAAAAAAAAACAAAAAAAACACAAGAAAAATTGCTGTTTTAAAACAAGTTTACAAACAACTAAATCCGTTCCATATGATAATGTTTGTTCATGAGTAGTAGGTACCTATCACAGGTACGATAATTTTTTCACATATACCTATTAATTACGAAAATTGATATTTGGTTTTTCATCATCATTTTATCATTTAATTTTATAATTTTTATCCTCAAATATTGACTGCCATTGTGAAGCATTTTACAGAGAGTGTTATAGTAAGAATGGGAAATATAACTTACTATATATTAGTTATGAAATAAATCCGCCAATTTAACTTAAATTCATTTAATTTTATTATCTAGCATTTTAATTATTTTGTATTCAGTCCTCGTTAATATAAAAATATGATATTAACAAATAAATATCCTTGCAATCTGTCAAACAAAGCATTGCTTTTCGAATAGTTATTTATGTGCACAAATTTGGTATGGAAAATGAATATTTCGTTCATTGGCATCTTCCTGGTAAGCTTTGTTCAGGACTGTCGTTCTCCCATTTATGTCGATGCTAAGGGGATTATTTAGAATCCGAAGTCATTGCTTCATTCAAAAGGAAAAACGAATGCAGCGTTAGAGTGCATGACGTTACTTAACGCCGACCCGTGGAGATTCATTGCAGACGTTCGAAATGTTTGCATTACCGATTTCGGTATTATTTATACGAACCTCAATCTACACACAATAACTATTCCTTGATTGTTAGTCATAAATTCAAAATAATTTTTATCCATTATATGGCCTGCATTTATTATGTCATTAATATTGATCGTGCAGGCGTAACGAAACGCGAATTTCTAGTAATAAGAGATTTATAGCTGACGTTAGGAGACTTAACAGAGGCGGACTATAAATCTTGGATCACGCAAATGCAATAATACCAGCATTTCGTTGGCCTCTGTAAAGAAGTGATCCAAAACTGGCGGATCAGCTGGGAGACAGTTAAGTGAGGGGTTTGTGATTCCTTTAATCCAGATCATACCTTCGAAGTTAAGACAAAGAAGAGAATCCTAATTATAGTTAGAATATGTTAGGTAGTTTAAGTAAGCAGAATAGGTAGTTTGTAGTTTGTTTTATATAAAAAATATAAAATCTTAATAATGATACCGAGTTTTAATTGATTTTCTCGACGAATACATATGTATGTAAGATTAGTTCGTAAATAGTTTTTAGGCCGAAAGGCAATAATTATAAGATATAGTTAAGTTTAGGGCGTCCGCATAAGGACCAATAAATAAGAATATGTATCCTGTTAATTTTAAGTTAGATTTAATCATTTTTGTCTAGTACGTAAGTTGATATTCAGTAACAATTAAAAAATGAATTTATAAATAAAGTAAGACAAAGAAGTAATTGCACATAAAACACACTTCGTTCAAATTAATAAAAATAATAATGTTGTTAGTAACTAATCAAGTAGTAATGACCGTGGTGGCTGAAGAATTTTATCATTACAAACAACGTTGCCTAGCGACTGTCTGCAACTAAGCGGAGGCGGCCCTACACGTGATCGACGAATGGTGCACTAGGAATGGGCTCTCGGTCAATCCTCTCAAAAGTGAAGTTGTTCTCTTTACGAGAAGGACATAACTGATCAGGTTGACTCAGCCAGTGATAAAAGGCGTCACAATTCATCTCTTAAATGAAGCAAAATATCTGGGAGTCATCCTGGATAGCAAAATTCTTTTTTTTTAAACATGTTGAGCTGAAGACTGCCAAGGCGCTGTTGGTTTTCTGGCAGTGCAAAGGCATTTTCGGCAAGACATGGGGCTTATAATCGAAAAGCGTCCTATGGATTTACACGGCTGTGATAAGGTCATTTCCAGCATATGCATCATTTGTTTGGTGGAATAAGCTATCACTTAAATACGTTACTCCTGCTTTCGCCAAACTCCAAAGGAAGGTAGGTATGTCTCGGCTGCACTGGGACCTTCCCCAGTTCGCCGGGCACCGGCCTAGATGCACTATTGAATCTCCCGCCCCTTGATGTTCTCTATCTATGTCACGTCAAAAAAGAGGTGGCTTTTGGTATAACTCGCACTGGAGTTTTGATGAACTTGCGCGAAGGTTGCCCTTCGACCCCTGTCTTATAGATATGCCGCCCGATACAATGACAACGGAACTTAGGCTGATGCAATTATAAAGTCGATTTTTCACGTATTCAGAGCTGGCTCTGGCCAGACTCTGAGCCTGGAAAGGAATGCATTCGAGTCTTGACGGACAGCTCCAAAACCGTTCAAGGACCTGGTGCTAGTGTTTTCATGCAGAGCGACAACATTAGACTTTTCTTCTTGTTAGGCAAACATGCGTCAGTCTTCCAAACAGAGACTTATGCCATCCTAATGGCTATGGACTATGCCGTGAGAAACAGGTGGAGGGGGCGAAGTGTCTGCGTCTGTAGCGACAATCAGGCTGCTCTTAAGGCCTTGCTCAACCCTTTAACCGCCTCCAAAATAGTTTGCGAATACAAGATCTCTCTGAATTCGGTCGGAAGGCTGAATACACTTAGACTTATCTGGGTCCCGGGTTATAACGGGATCACATGAAATGAGATCTCCGATGAAAATGCTAGACAGGGCTCAAAGGAGGACTTCTCAGGACCTGAACCGACGTAACGTCTGCCTGCGTCTTTGGTCAGGACTTCCATTGACGGTTGGGTTTCATGTGAATATTGCAGATCGCATTACTCTCCAGGGTGCAGACAGACTAAACGAATTCTCCCCGACGTTTGTAAATAAAATTGCGGCATTCTTGTTGTCTCTCAACAGAAAAGACTGCAGACAAATTACCGACGTTACTTACGGGCATTTACGCTTTTGCCAAGCATCTTAAGCATCCACCAACTGCGAACCCTGTGGAGAAAGCGATGACACTGCGGAACATTTAATCTGTGATTGTCCTGTTTTTGCTCATATCAGGTGGCAGGTACATATTTGGTACCGATGTGGTGAATACTGTTAATCTAAGCTCCTTATCATTTGTGAGAAAACGTGTAAATTTAAACAGTAAAAGTGATGTATCTTTCTGGTAGTACAATGAACCAGTATTGAGTCTGAATGTTTAAAAAGCCTTGCAAAAAAAAATAACGGTGTTATTGACCATCTAAGAGAAGCAACGCACACACTTTTTATATATTCAACCTATATACAACAAAGTTACCTACTTGCTATTGATTAAGGGGACACAAAGCGGAGAAAATAAAACTATTTGCGTTTATGCTGAATTCCTCTTTAAGTTTTTATTTATTTAATTACTGTCAGTATTATTTTGTAGGAATAAAATATTATCATAGGTTTAATATATTACTAACGAAGATGTTTTTAGGTATTTTATTACACTCTTACAAATCTACCTCGAGACGAAGATGGTTTGTTAACACAGGGGATAATTAAGCACTTAAAATTATTGGTACACCCTTTTACTTCAGTTGTCCCCAACTTTACATCTTTTACATTTAAAACCAAATAAGTTTCCAATGTGTGTGGGGCTTTCCATTTGGTTTGCATGAAAACACCAATACAGGGAGGCCGCAATGGGGTTTTCGTTTTTTTTTCCATTTGGGGCCAAATTTAGAAACTCTCAAAGTCGACTATCTCATATAGCTCATCTGTGCCATGCATCTTCTTGGTGTTACAGTGAACCCCTACGTAACGTGGCATAATAGCATATCTAAGATCACATATCAGCTTCCGTAAAATTTAGTTACCTTTTTAGAACAAAGAGGTACTTTGCCCACAATGCTCCTCCTTCCTTAAAGCGCAAGTTATGCCAGGAATTGAGTATTGCCTCGGCCTTCAAGTACTCCCTACAAATAATCGAGTGTGTTGAAAGGGAGCCTGTGGAAAAAATGCAAAGTATTCGATACGTTTCTTTCAATTTTTAGACACTTTTTCCTATGCTTGAGGAATGAGTGTATGCGTGTAATTCATTAAATTAATGAAAAGGATAGAACATGTTCATTCGGTATCAGTATTCTTCATCAATCTCTTAATCCGTCTGGTTAATGAATTTCATTATAATGAAACGAGCGCAGCTGATAAATTGTCTTTGACCTTTTCAATTTTTTCACCATTTTTTCAAGCACTAGTACTTAAAATTAAAATTGATTGGAAACACGTTTTTCACATTCATATTCTAGTGGGTTTTGTTTTTGGTTGTACTAAAGGAAATTATGATGAAAATTACAACGTGGTTAAGTGTGCGTTTCTACCAAAAAGAGTGTAAAGTGTTTCACTGCCGGATTAAATCCGTTAATTAACAACGTTTTCAATATGCAATTTCGAGCAAACGCGACTTCATTACACCCTCCCTTTAATGGCGGATGTACTACCAGCAAAGGGAAGGGATTTACAAAATTTGGGAGGCATTTTTTTTTAAATTTTTTAATTTACTCTCGAGTGTTTGAAATGACATGTTTTCTTAATTAGTTTGGTGCATTGGCACAATGCCATAGAATAATGTTGGCTTTCCGATTTGGTATATATTTGTAAAGTTTCTATGCCGTAGCAGGGCATTAGGAAGGAAGGAACACTAATACTTGATGTAATTTTGCCTTAAAAATATGAAAGTTGAATGTAAATAGTCACCCTTGACCTTGATTATTTAAATATTTCAACGGTTAACAGCGTTATTTTCCATTCAGCACGAGGAATTAAAAATGAATCTCTTGAAATTCATTCAACAACCTTTGCTCAATCCTTGATAAAACAAATTCACAAATATTTCCTTTGGGCAAATAAATTAGTTGTCAAGGACTCTCCCCTTTTTTGGAAGGTAATTTTATTTTTATGGCACTGGCAAAAAAACAAACTCTCCTTTGCTTCCAACTCGGGCATTTTAACGTAAAATCGTAAAATGAAAATAAAAATTCGCATCGACATGAGGCAACAAATTTTCAGAAAAAAATCAGAACGACAAATGTACGCACATGCAAAAAATTATCCTTATGATTGCCAAATGTTGTGTGGTTGTGTAGTGATCATAGTTCGTTGGTTGCTTTGATATTTGCTGCGTGCAAGCTAACAAAGCCAACAGCGTGGAATCGTAATTTTTGCGAAACATTACGTTTTTTTGTTTGCCCTCATCCAAAGATAATAAAGTTTGACAAAAAAGGACGACAACATGGAAAAACAGTGGCTAAGACATTACTCTTTCAATACTGTTGTTGATTTTTGTATTTTTTTTTTACTTAAAATAACGAAAGTAAAGCCAAAGGCACCAGCAAAAGTAAAGCACTTTCTTCGGCCCAGTTTTATGAATGCAAATTCTTGAACTTGAATGGTATTGTCAGAGTTATATTTTCTGTTCTACGCACATAAGGATGGCGGCATAGGGAGGAAATACACCAAATAGTAATAAAGTTGGTTTTAGATTTTGTTCTCCAGTTGCATGGAATGTGGGAAGACAAACGGATGTGAGGGACACTAGTTCATTTACGATTTTTAAATTATTTTGACTGGTTACTTGCCTACAGGGTTCGTGTTATACTGGCTTTGTGTGTATTCTTGTTCTCTGATTTTCGGAGAATTTAATGTTGACAAAACACGATTTGCTAAGGCCTGGCGGGAATTTTATTGTTGTTAGTTTGATTTTATTGATAAAGGGATAGAGTTTGTTCTTTTTAACCAGAAAAAATTGCTGTTATGCCCACAGATCCTTAAGTAGGTAAATGTTTTGCCATTAAGGTTTCTTTGGAAAATTTAAAGTTTGGATTTTCCCTTAGTTCTTGGTACTACAACAACTTACTTAGAGCCGATTTCCATTCAAGAAGCGAAATTAAACATTGAATTTTTAATAAGTTTTTTTATTTTTAAGTTTTGAATGAATAGCATTGGATTTTTGAGCTTAAGGAATATTCTACACAACAAACAAATTAGCATACTCAAGTGAATCGTTGCTACTTTGACAGCATTTTTAAGCTGGGCGCAATCAAAAGATTGGAATTTTATACTTTCAAAGCACAAAACTCTTTGCTATCAATAAAGGCGAATCCCAAAAGCTTGCCATTATATCTATACATGAATGGCAATTGCAACGCTGAATACGAAAGACTTTCCATTTCCGATACGTGTTTTAATATCAACTTTCGCTAGAACGGCCACATACATATTATATTCCATGTCGAAGTCTGGATTTGGATAAAAGTTATAAGACGTATATTCGCTTTAAATTTGATTACAACGTTCAAATCAGGTCTGGTACATATTTGGAGCTACTTGACTTTCTAGAACACATGTGACAATCACATTTTCGTTATGTTTTTTTTTTCTGGTGATAGATATTTAAGTTGAATGTTGATTTTCGCTTGTTATATTTTCTGAGGTTTCAAGACAAAATGAAACGCAATCATAATTACAACAGGACATTCGCTCTTGAGCGAGCTAGATGGAGAATTTTTCTTGAAGAAAGGATGAAGTTTTATAAGATAAAAAAAACATTTGCCGGGAAAAATGTTATTTCGATTTTCATTGGTCATTTTATATTTCAGATTGGCTTCCAAAGAAAAATGAACGATGATTTTTATTTTGTAATTGGACGCTTTTTGGCAGATAAGATACATATTGTGTGTATCATGTACTTAACAAATTCAAACTTTCAGTGTGAAGGCACCCTTAAACCGATCACCGAACTGTCAATGTCAAAATATTCAGTAAAATCAACATTTTCATTATGGCAAAGTACGTGAAGGAACAACGCTTACGAATAATTGAAATTTACTACCGAAATTCTGAGTCGGTGGTTGCAACCCAGTAAACAAGCAATTAAAAGTCTAGTGAACAAATTTCAGTCAGAATATTCGCTGCTGCTTGATGTTGCCGTGGCAGTAAGACTACGTTTTGCACGAGGTGTGGAGAATATTGCTGTCGCAAACCAGCCAAATCAGTCAATTTCATGGCGTTCTAAAGAATCAGGCCTCTCCCAGACCACATTATAGCGAATTTTGCGTAAGGATCTTGGCCTATACCCTTACAAGATCAAGCTGACTCAAGAACTAAAGCCACTTGATCATAATTCGACGCACGTACGTTCTCGAATTGGGCTCTGGACATGATGGAAGATAATGAAGAATTTCATCTGAAAATCATCTTCAGTGATAAGCGCATTTTTGGGTAAACGGCTTCGTCAGTAAGCAAAATCTGCTACGCAAAAAGGCACTGTTTGGTGCGGTTTTCATGCCGGTGACGTCATTGGGCCATTTTCTTTCGTCGATGAAAATGGCCGTCACGTAGGTTAGGTTAGGTTAGGTTTAGGTAGCTGTCGGCAGAAGCCGATACACTTAGACCAATTTAGGTCCATTGTGATACCACGTATAATTATCTACCTCAACTCTGTAGATGGGCCTGGCCAACGACACGCGGTTGTTCTCAAACGGTCCCCCATCTATGTTCTAACCGCGCCCAACGTCGTTTAATTTCGGTGATCTGACGAGAACCGATTAACTCGACGTGGTATGGTCGTACCGTCACGTAACTGTAAATGGTATTCGCTACAGAGACATGTTGGAACGATTTTTCATTGAGTAATTGCATGAATTGGACATCAGTGATATGTGGTTCGAACAAGACGGTACCACAAGCCACACAGCGGGTGCAACAATCGAGTTATTGAAGTCACAGATCGGGGAACGTGGAATCTCGAGAAATGGATCCATCTATTAGCCGCCGAGATCGTGTGATTTAATGCCTCTAGACTTTTTTTATGGGGCTACATTAAATCAATAATCTATGCCAACAAGCCGGCGACGTTAGAGGAGCTCATAGCCAATATTAAACGAGAAATAGCGGCCGTATCGGTTGAAATGTGCGGCCGAGTCATCGAAAATTAGGTTCAACGTATCGACCGCTGCATGCGTTCCCGTGGTGGACATATGAACGAAGTCGAATTCCATTCATAAAAGTTTTGATAGTAATTCAAGCCAATGCATTTCTTTTGTGAGATATCTCAAGTAGTTTGCATTTTATTTAAAAAAGAAGTTGTCAAGTCCTTAATGAAAGACGCTTTATATGATTGTGCCTTACATGTTGTTGTACATTACATATTTTCTATTCGAAAGTTCCTACCTTGACGTTGTATTGGACTTCTACCGACGAAGAAAAACAGACTTCAAATTTCATAAAGTAATACCATGATGACAAGAATTTCGATTCATTCACAATTAAGTCCTTGTGATGTTGTTGTTGTATTAGTTTATATAATGTGGAAAAAAAAACTAAGAATTTACAATTTCTGAATGATTTGAATCAGTGCCCTATTTTACCAACCACTTTGCAACTTTTCAATTTATATTTGAAAATTATTCTTTTGAAAGGATAATAATTTTCTCTCCTACCAAAATCAGTTTCACCAAATACAAATTGTGCAAAGTGACAAGTTTGTTTTTGCTAAGTTTTGTCAGTTTGCAATTAGTTCATCGATTTTGTTTCAGCAATCAAATAAGCTTTGTACTTTGTGTAAAGATTTAAAAAAAAAATTTCATTTGGAGTTGAAAATTTATAGTGACAATTTTGTTCAAATAAATTAAAAATCTAAAGTGAACCATTTTGAACCACGCTTTGAAGACGAAGAGGATGCTTTTCCATGAAGAGGATGCTTATGGTATACAAAGAGTCTTAAAATCAAAAAAATAAAAATCAACTATGCAAAGCTTTGGTAACAAACACTAATATGGAATTTGTTTTAACAAAAATTGGACATAATCTGAAGTATAACAGACAAATATTTGTCCCTTGCGGCAGCTTTTATATACACTCCTTTGGATATGAAATGGAGCTAAAAAAGCTACATATTTGTTCTAATATGTGCAAATCGTATAAGTGCAAATTCCTCATAAGTGACTTTTTTTCATAACCGCGAATGCAGCTTTCGCTGTTTTCCAAACGGATAACCGCAAATTTATTTTTGTATTTGTAAAAATGTAATGCAAATATAATTGTTTTTATTTATAAAAAAAAGAGATAACACGCTTTTCACGCCAACGACTAAAAAGAAATGCTTTAAAAAACAGGATTTGTTAAATTTGCGACAGAGTTACAACATGGTGTAGATCCCAATCTTTTTTGGAACAAATTTTCCTTTAAAATAAAAACGTTTTTATTAAGAATCAAATGCATTCATTATTTTTTGTAGTTTTTTTTATCTAAGTACATCAAAATCGGGCAGATATTTTCCTTATTCGAGCCCCATGTAATGCTGAAACGAGCCCCGTATCAACGACCTTTTAAACACACACATTTTAATTTTTCAATTGAATTTTTTTAATACCGTAACATTTATTCATTAATTTTGTAAATGTAGAATTTCTGATCAATAAACCCTGGTCATATTCATTAATTAATCATATGACATGTGTCGATCAGATTGAATGACAGCGTACATGGACATGCACTCCTCGCCACTTAGCTTGTATACATCCCACCACTTAGCTTGTATACATCCCACCACTTAGCTTGTATAAGTCCGCACGTCCCAGGTGCACACTCTCATATCGTAGTTCATTGGCCTTCCGGGTCTTTAGCAGATTCATTATCCGAGGCTTTTCGTGTCTCTCTCATAACTAAACTTGTTTGACGTGGTCAAAAAGTTACCCCGATGGCACAACCCCCAGTTTTCACCCTAGCACAGCGGGCGTGATATTTCGGTGCCAGTAACCCACATCGGGGATGTGAGAGATGCCGTTGGCCCATATGGGGTTTATCCGCCAGCATCTCTTTTCTAACACCCTGACTAGGCTTGAAAAATTCCTTACTAACCTAAGCTCCAAATAAGTCGATGTTGATTCTACATAGTGAAGTCATCCACCGCCAGTCCTCTTTCTGAGTGGCTCATGTAAGACTTCTGATACTCATCAGCCAGCCTTTCCGACAGAGCATTATAGTGTTGCTATTTTCTACTTGTTCAACAATCGCGCTTATAAGTTTAGCAAGCCACGTTTGAATAGACATGACCAGTACCCAGTGGCTACCACTCGGAGATAAAATAAGCACAGATGCCACAAAAGTAACTACGATGGCTCGTAAATGGCAATGAGTGTTTTAAATAAATTCCAACAACGAGCCCGACGGGCTCTTCATTCGATATGATTGATATCAGTTCCTCATAATGAGTCCCCTTCCAATTTCAATAAACATAGCATATTTTTGCAAAAATGCAAAACAAGAAGAATACATATTAATAAACATAATCAAAATGTACTGAACCACGAGATTAAAGAAGTAAGTTCCTTACGAAATTCATTTAAAAATTACACCATTACCAAAACTAGTTGCTGGTTTAAGATTGTTGAATTTTGAGAGAAAACTGTAGATAATTTCTAATGCAATGCAAGCACAGGATAGATTTTTTTCCAGAAAAGAATTTTTTTTATCGGCAGAACAGGAGCTTAGCTATATACGAACATTTTTTCCGGGAGCTCGTTACTTATGAATGGCTCTCTCCTGGGTACTTTACCCTACCTTTTTTTTTTTTTTTTTTTTTTTTTTTTTTTTTTTTTTTTTTTTTATGTATTCAATTTTTTTATTATTTCTTAAAATGTATTACAATATTTAGTTACAATCTTGCATGTTATAGCTTCAAAAAGAAATAATAGTGACATATATATTTTTTGAAAAAAATAGAGATAATGCCACTTAGGCCATAAAATAAGAAGCTTAAATTGAAATGCTGGGTGGGGTGACCCAATAAAAAAAAAAAAAAAATTACACAACATATCTTAAATTCAAGTAGGAATGTAGGTACTCTTACGATGAGAAATAACATTTATAAAAGCCAAAAAATATTTCACCAAAACATCAACGAAGAACATGGAACAAAGATTCTATAATTTTAAGATCAAGGCCAAAAAGCCAATTTTTTACCTGTTTAACAAATGCATGATAATGTATAAGTGCTCTTACATAAGGTGGAAGTTGGTTAAATAAACGGTATGCAGCAACACAATAAAAATTACGAAACGCAGTAGTACGAAAAGCAGGTACAGAAACTTGATTTAAGGAGTTAACACGTAAACTATAACTGTTGATGAGTCTGAAATTAAGATTCCCTGATCTCATAAAGAACATTTTAAGCACTTTATAGCAGTACAAGTGACGTACTGGAAGAACTCTCAAATCTCTGAACAATGGAAAACTAGGGTGTAAGCGGGGTTTTCGGCAGATTTTCTTTAAAGTAGCTTTTGAATTGACAAAATAGGCTGAATTTTATTTACATAAGCTCCTCCCCAGCAGGTAATACCATACTGCAATCTAGAATGAAAGATTCCATAATAGATTTTTAGCAAAAGTTTAGTACCGCAAATCCTTTGCAGAGAGTAAAAATGCCTGAGAGCACCACGAAAATAATTTCTCAAATTTTGCGTGTGGTTATTAAAGCTCATCCTTGAGTCGATTGATAGTCCTAAGTAATTAAATTCAGTAACACTTTCAATCTTAAAACATTTATTGCTGCAGGTGAGACCACTTTGAAAACCACAAGCAGACGGACTTGGAATGCAAGTGCAATAAGGTAGATGAAATCTTTGGCAATCAGCTGCATGAAAGTATACATCAGCTTCAAAACTATTTTGCGTCACCAAACTGAAAAACATAATTTTGGTTTTTGAGCTGATAATCAATTTATGCTCCGCAAACCAGATTCTTAAGAGATAAAGATCAAAGTTAATGTCCGAGGTAAGATTTAAAGCACTATCTGAACCATAAGCAAAGCCCACATCATCCGCAAATGCTGTCAGTAATCCTTTAAATGGCAAATAAAACAACGAATTAATATAAATTAAGAAAAGTAAAGGTCCCAAGACAGAACCCTGAGGAACTCCAATATTTAGAAGCTTAACATCGCTCCTAGTGTCATCAACCTTAACTCTTTGTGACCTATTTTTAAGGTATGACTTAAGCCACTCATACAAAAAACCACGAAATCCAGCATTTTCAATTTTGCGGAGCAATATGTCATGGTTAACCATGTCAAATGCTTTAGTAATGTCAACAAACAATCCGGCTGTACATTTCTTTTTATCCAGGTTCTCAAAAATCTGGGAGCAAAAACGAAGAAGAGCATCTTCTGTAGATCTACCTTTCTGAAACCCGAACTGAACTGAACTGAAGAAATTTGTTTTTTCTAAAAAACTCACCATCCTGTTTTTCATAATTTTTTCAAAAATTTTACTAATAGAAGGTAGAAGTGAGATAGGCCTATAATTACTCAATACATCAGCGGATCCCTTCTTAAATAAAGGTTGTATAACAGCACATTTCAGAGCATCAGGGAATACTCCAGAAAAGATGACTAGAAAGCATGAAATATTTTTCAATACTAAATTTGACAAGCCATCAAATCCTGAAGAGTTGGACTTATTCAACGAGCCAATTGTTGATTGAAATCGACGAAAAGTAAGAATGTTGAATGTTGCTGAGTGAAGTAATACATTTTAGGACATAGGGGAAGGTAGTGTTCCTTGGTCCGGATTTAAGTTTTTTGACAATATTTTATGTGTCGTTTTTATACCCTATTCTAGGGGTATATTAATTTTGACGCATAGTTTGTAACATACCTTAATATTGCCCGTAGACCCCTAAAAGTTACTATATTTATGATCAGCATCGATAGTAATGTCGATCTAGCCATGTCCGTCCGTCCGTCCGTCCGTCCGTCCGTCCGTCGGCAAAAATTAGGCCTTTAAACTGGACCTAGAGAGCTGAAATTTTAACCATATACTCTCTAGGGTCCCGAAATAATCAAGTTTACGAATTTTTGAAATCCGCCCACAGACACGCCCACAAATTCAAAAAAACAAAATTTTGGAAAAAATCGAATTTTGAGCTAGGAAGCTGAAATTTTTTATATATGATCTATGACTCCTAAAACTGCTCGGGATATAAAATTTTCAAAATCCGCCCACTGCCACGCCCACAAAAAAATAAAACAATTTTATTGAAAAACCAAAATTTAAGCTAGGGAGCTGAAATTTTTAATATATACTCTCTAGGGGCCCTTTAAGCTCATGTATAAATATTTTCAAAATCCGCCCACTGACACGCCCACAAATAAATAAAACAATTTTTTTGAAAATCCAAAGTTTGAGCTAGGGATCTGAAATTTATAATATATACTCTCTAGGGGCCCTTAAAGCTCATGTATAAATATTTTCAAAATTCGCCCACTGACACGCCCACAAATAAATAAAACAATTTTTTTGAAAATCCAAAGTTTGAGCTAGGGAGCTGAAATTTATAATATATACTCTCTAGGGGCCCTTTAAGCTCATGTATAAATATTTTCAAAATCCGCCCACTGACACGCCCACAAATAAATAAAACAATTTTTTTGAAAATCCAAAGTTTGAGCTAGGGAGCTGAAATTTATAATATATACTCTCTAGGGGCCCTTTAAGCTCATGTATAAATATTTTCAAAATCCGCCCACTGACACGCCCACAAATAAATAAAACAATTTTTTTGAAAATCCAAAGTTTGAGCTAGGGAGCTGAAATTTATAATATATACTCTCTAGGGGCCCTTTATGCTCATGTGTTAATTTTTTTTTAAATCCGCCTACTGACACGCCCATAATTAAATAAAACAATTTTATTGAAACACCCAAGTTTGAGCTAGGGAGCGTTTTTTTTGATAAAATCCTTTAAATGTTATATAACAAAATATGTAGAGCGTTCTTAATAATTTAACCATTACTTAGACTTTTGTCACGCCCACTTATGAGGGATAGGAATAAGAATAGGGTATTCAACAGTTCGCCCAAGCGGACTGTAGCCCGTCCCTATGTTTTCTATAGTTTTTCTTTTTTTTTGTTACTACCTGAAGTCTTTTCTATGATATGGCGAAACTACCAAAAGGATATTGCTAACCATTCCTTAGAAAACCTTACTTTTATCTGCTAACCTCAAACGGTACAAGGTACAAGACGTGATTGTTCATCATGTGATCTTGGTCCACGGAGTATTGTACCTTGGACCGAAAATATTATTGAAAGTTTTCCTATAGTTTAAAGGTGAAAACTTTAATTTATTTCAATATAAAGTATGGTACCATTCTTTATTTATTTCAAAAAAGCAGCAATAAAAAAACATTATCTTAAAGTTTTTGTGCTTGATTAAAAAAAAAATTATTTCAAATAATAGTATAAAAATAAAAAAACTCTTTTACTAAAAAAATTTAACAAAGGACTTTAATATTATTTAAAAACTTACTTTAAAGGAACAACATAAAAGAAAAACAAATTTATCACTTCAATATTATTTAAAAACTTACATTAAAGGACAAACCAAAGGTCCAAGGTACACGCGCTGGGATAGGTCCAAGGTACACTAACACCACTTTAGCCAAACAACCCTGCAAACCAAAAGTCAGTAGTTTCTCGAAAACACTACTACAAAGAAACATGTTTTTGTGAATGTGTTTGTATTCTCTTTGAGTATTAGTATTCGGCTGATCGATGTATATACTCTGCAAATGAGGAAGTACAGATAAATCCTGTTTCCCATATAAAAAAGGGTAAAATTGTGATAATCCTTTTTTGTCAGTATTGTTGTTATTGTTTTTACACCGTGACAATCCAAATGCAGTCGATCTTTATCTGGACAAAAGAAGCTGCAATGTTTTAAAATAACAAATAGAAGCAACTTTTCCTATTAGATCACTTGCTCAGATGAGCGATGTTGAGCTTCGTCTAGAAGACTCTGTGTTTGCCGAAAAATTGGTAAAACTAATTTAATTGTAACAAGTAACTATTTACTAAAAAAAAAAAACATTTTAGGAAACCTATTTAAGGAAATACAGTTTAAAATTGGAAAACGTTTTCCGTTTCTTAGCTACTGACGTGGTGTATGTGGATTTTAATTTAGATGGACGAGCCGGAAACAGATGAACGCGTTAATTTTGTATTCTTTAATACTACCTTTACTAAGAAAAGAAGTATATCATAACTACTACTTCACAGGTTGAAAAAAGTACTTCTTTAGTACTACCTTTACTAAGAAAAGAAGTACATCATAACTATTGCTTCACACGTTAAAAAAAGTACTTCTTTAGTACTACCTTTACTAAGAAAAGAAGTACTTCTTAACTACTACTTCATATGTAGAAATAAAGTACTTCTGAAGTACTGCTTTTTACGTATGTATATCAGTACTTTACTTGAGGTTAACTGCAGTAGATATTTCTATAAGTTAGAGAGAGATGGGTGCTTCACGTATTCTCATGTGCAGCAGGTATATAACTGAGTTTTTTCCCGAGTGCCTATCCTTTTTCAGTGAAAAGTAAGTACTTCTTTTTCGTACATTTTTCAGTAGTTACATTCGTACTTCTACGTTTGCAGGGAAATTAGATTTTAACGTAGTATTCAAACCACATACGAACGACAATGTGTTCCTACCAAAAGATTATTAATACACTTACCGAAATCGATTAATGTAGCGGAAAAGAGACAGAAAACTAAGCACTACATAACTTCAGAAAAGATATAAAAAAAAATACTTTTTTCACTGAAAACTTTATGTTTTTTCTGCCGACTCATGCAGCTGTGCCTTCAAAAAGAAACTGAGAAGACAAATGAACAGAAGATCAACATTTCACTGAAGGACCGGTTTTTCCGTGCTTTTTTTTCTGAAAATTGGCACTCGGACCATGGTGAAATCGGACCAAGGTACCTGCACTACCTTCCCCTACATTTTTTATTAACACTAGCCCATAAGGCTGGCACTGCGACCTTAAAGATCCATTGTATCGAAAAAGGTTTACTAATCAAAGAGACCTACCGATATCACCTCCAGTATAAAGGTCAGTATATCCCTGGTAGCAAAGTTCTTTAACTCTGCTGACGTACGTATTTGTCTTGGAAAGTACGTCTTCTTATCAAATGTAGTACCCGACATTCACATAGAATGCGTTCATAGGATTCGTCCTACTCCAAACGGAACCTATATTCTGTTTCTGAACAAAAATTTAATTTGTTAAGATACCTCATGCCGGAATGCTCTGACAGGAAGCTCGCCGAAATTGATGTTCCAGGCCACTCGGAAGAGTTCCTCATTACTCGCCGAGTAGAGAGTTGTTCGTTCTCGAGATACTGTAAGATCTTAATAATACAAAATAAAATAATTTGTTTAAAAACTAATGTAGACGAAATTAAAAAGCTTTTTAGGGTTCCGTAGCCAGATGGCAAAAAACGGAACCCTTATAGATTCGTCATGTCTGTCTGTCTGTCTGTCTCTCCGGGAATGTCACAGCCACTTTTTTTCCGAAACTATAAGAGCTGTACTGTAGAAACTTGGTAAGTAGATGTATTCTGTGAACCGCATTAAGATTTTCACAAAAAATTCATTAAACCCATATGTGTGGGGTATCTATGGATAGGTCTTTAAAAATGATATTGAGGTTTCTAATATCATTTTTTTCTAAACCGATTAGTTTGCGCGAGAGACACTTCCAAAGTGGTAAAATGTGTGTCCCCATCCCCTGTAACTTCTAAAATAAGAGAATGATACGAGTACCTAAAACTAAAAAAAATATATGATGTACATTACCATGCAAACTTCCTCCGAAAATTGGTTTGAACGAGATCTAGTAAGTAGTTTTTTTTTAATAAGACATAAATCGTAAACCGCAATTATTTACCTTTCATTCAATCAACTCAAATATATAAAAAAAAACATAGGGGCGGGCTACAGTCCGCTTGGGCGAACTGTTGGATACCCTATTCTTATTCCTATCCCTCATAAGTGGGCGTGACAAAAGTCTAAGTATAGTTGAATTGTAAAGAACGCTGTACATATTCTGTTATATAACATTTAAAAGATTTTATCAAACAAAAACGAAGCTTTTGTAAGAAAAACGTTCCCTAGCTCAAACTTTGGATTTTCAAAAAAAGTTTTTTTTGTAAATTGTGGGCCTGTCAGTAGGCGGATTTTGAAAATATTTACACATGAGCATAAAGGGCCCCCTAGAGAGTATATATTATAAATTTCAGCTCCCTGGCTCAAATTTTGGTTTTTCAATAAAATTGTTTTATTTTTTTGTGGGCGTGTCAGTGGGCGGATTTTGAAAAGTTTATATCCCGAGCAGTTTTAGGAGCCATAGATCATATATAAAAAATTTCAGTTTTTTAAATCAAAATTCGATTTTTTCCAAAATTTTGTTTTTTTGAGTTTGTGGCCTGTGGGCGGATTTCAAAAATTCGTAAACTTGATTATTTCGGGACCCTAGAGAGTATATGGTTAAAATTTCAGCTCTCTAGGTCCAGTTTAAAGGCCTAATTTTTGCCGACGGACGGACGGACATGGCTAGATCGACATTACTATCGATGCTGATCATAAATATAGTAACTTTTAGGGGTCTACGGGCAATATTAAGGTATGTTACAAACTATGCGTCAAAATTAATATACCCTTAGAATAGGGTATAAAAACGTGTGGCACTCGGGGACTGCCGCGGTAAAGCTATTGCATAGAATTTTTTATCTTTTTCTTTTCAGCTCTTTAAGTTTTTCTTCTCTATAAAACGAAAATAGCTAGGTATAAATAATAGGTATAAATAATTAGGTATAAATAGTGTAATTACACACCAAAAAAAATATTCATTCAAAAGATTTGAACAAAAAGAACGTTATTAAGAGTTTGATCATCGAATTTCGCGCGAAGTACATTTATATAGATATAATATCATATACACCCCTATTGCGAGTGTCAATCGACAATTGATAATTGACTATTTTCAATGTGTGCTATTGTGAACGAACGATTCTAACGGATTTTGTCAATCGCAGTGAATTGAAAAAATGCGATTGACAAGAATATCAATGAAAATGATTCGTTCACAATAGCACACATTGAAAATAGTCAATTATCAATTGTCGATTGACACTCGCAATAACATGATATACGCAAAAATGGTGATATACTTTCTCTGCGCAGCATTAATGTGTATTACCTATTCACAAAAAAAGTGTGAGCCACGCTGCACTCACGGTATAGTTGATGTGTAAACATGTAGGCTCGTCAGCGTTGCATTAATTTAAATTGTGGGCGCGTCAAAGGGCAAATTTTAAAAATATTTACACGTGAGCATCAAGGGCTCCTGGAGAGTCTATATTATAAATTTCAGCTCCCTAGCTCAAACTTTGGTTTTTTTTGTGGGCGTGTCAGTGGGCGAATTTGGAAAATATTTACACATGATCATCAAGGGCGCCTGGAGAGTCTATATTCAAAATTTCAGCTCCCTAGCTCAAACTTTGGTTTTTTGTCGTCCGACCTGAAAATCTGACGATGACGGTGACGCTCGATATTTCCAACTAGCCCCTACCGAGAGCAAAGATGTTTACATATCAAAAAAAAAAAAAAAAAAAAACGACGGAATTTCTTGATTCGGTCGCCGCGCTCAAAGCCCGCGATAAAAGCTATGCAATAGCTTAAAAAACATATAATTTCATAAACATAAACCTTATGCGTAAACCGTGAACCATTATTTTCTAAAAATAAATCTGTAATAGGTGCCTAAGAAAATAATAATTCGCTCGGAACCCTTCATGGGCGAGTCAGACTCGCACTTTTTTTTTTTTGCTCGCAATGTATGTAGTATGCAATCAGATCAGCTTTATTTTGTTAGTCTGTAACTCTTATTATATGAGTTCGAAATTGTGCACCTTACAAAGTATGTATGTAAAAGTGCAAAAAAGTGCGCTTACGGATAAATGCGAAAAATGTGCACTTATAAATAAGTGCACAGACCGGATAAGTGCACAAAATATTGAGATCTGTACGTTGTATACTTATCCATTGTCAACGTTAACAATAAGCCGAAACAAACTAAGAAGAACACCTGGCACCTGGCGCCAACGAAATTGCATCCATCGATAAATATTTTTTTGGAAAACCCGGAGAAGAATCTTAAGCAATCAGCATCTGAAGACGATATTCTATCCGTCAAAGCTTTGCCTTTTTTCTGACTTCTGTGTTTCACATAAGAAGAATACTACAGTGATGATTGCTCTGATAGTTTTTGGGAGAAAAGTTCAATTTTAACGAGTATAAGCGTTATGTTCATTTAAGAGGCTGAAGCTATATGCCACCATATCTCTGGACGTGTGGAAAAGGTTTATCACAGGAAAGAAAACATCGCTTCACCACAAGAATATTCACAAATACTAAATGAGCAAAAAACTTCTCCGAATTGGAAGGTTTTCGATTTCACAAAGGAGGTAAAGAGATTAATCAAATCGAAGTTGAAATTTAAAATAAGTTCAGTCAGACTTATCAGTTATCAACAATGGAACGGCAAAAAACGAACTATTAGGGTTAGTAATACTTACAGCGGTTCACCTTCGATCGGTGATGTATGTTCCAAACTTAATAGATTTCCAAAAGGGAACAAGGCATCGGAATAAGAATATGGCTGATGTTAACCCATTTTCGGCCGCTGTTCGCACTTGCGAACAGTAAAATAGTTTTTTTTTTAATGTTGTTTTTTATGCTTTTTAAGTTTTAAATACAAAATGTAAGTATGCAATAATTTTACATGTTATCTTAACTTTAGAAACCCAAATTTTAAATGGAGGTCTTAAGCCCCTTCTTTAAGTATGATGGGGTGTAATTAAACCCCCTTTTTAAGAGGTTTTTTTAAAAAGAAAATATTATTATAAAAATAATAAAAAAAAAGAAAATAATGATAACGTTTTTGTGCAAACATTTCAAGTGATTTTATAAACCACAAGCCACTTTGTATACATAGCCAACGTTTTATGCAGAAAAGGGTAAAGTTCGCTGTTCGCAAGCGCGAACACTGGCTGCTATTTGACATTTTTCCTCGTAGTATATTTGTATAGACGAGGAAAGTTGTCTCTCTTTATTGCTTCGAGGAATAAGTTAAGATTAAATCCTGTTTTATTTTGTTGAAATCGCCGACTCCTTTTTCTTAAACATTTTATTTGGTAGGATAATTCTTTTAATTTAACAATACTGTTTTAGAATCTACTGACAAGCTGTTGTTTCTAATGACAAGATGTATGTGCTAACAGATGTTTCTAATGACAAGATGTTTTTAATGACATGATGTATCTGCTGACCAGATGTTTCTAATGATGGCGTCGTGAAATCCATTAAAAACATCTGCTGTGCAGATGTAGACCGAAAGACACTGTCCATCCCTTTCCTTTTACGCTGTCTCTTTGTTCTCGATGTCGGCGGCTTTGCTAGTCGCTAGCACTCTTTGTTAGTATAGGCATTCCCTCTGATAAATAAAAAGGGAAAGGGTGGTATGAACGTTTAGCACTTCTGCTAGTTATGTTCAAGAGTGAGGACCTTTTGGTAAAACTGTAAAAAATTATAAAACAAGTAAAGTGTGTGCGTTTCATACTAAGAATTTAGAAAAACTTGTAAAATGGCACGAAAAGCCTTAACAGTTAGTGAAATCATAGATATGATTGATGATGACGACTCAGTGGAAACTATTTGTGTTGTACCACCAGACAATGTTGATGATGTGACAGATGAAGAATTTATTGATGAAGATGATATTCCAATGAATGACAATGTAAGTCTATTGGAAAACAAATGCATTACCCATGGTATTTTAAATCATGTTTCTTTACTATTTATAATATTTAGCAAACTGCTTTGCAAGAATTAGCTGGTACATTTGAAATAACATTACGAAATGAAAATGATACAGCTGAAGTTATACCATATGAGGCAAGTGATGAACAACCATCTTCATCAACAGCACCTCCACCAAAACGAGCTAAAAAAACCTTCAAGACGCTAAATGCTTTTGGTGAACCGAAATGGTCGAAGAGAACGAATCGCAAACAGTTACCGCCAGTTACCGATACTTTAGCCGCTGTTAAACAGACGTTATTTGATGAAATTAAAAATTTGTCGCCGATGGAATTGTTTGAAAAATTTTTTGACAGTGAAATGTTTGAATTAATCATCAAAGAGTCAAACCAGTATGCACAACAGAAATCGATTAACACTCTGTTAGATGCAATTAGTTTGAGACGGTTCTTAGGTATTCTGATTTTATCAGGATATAACACATTGCCATCAATTGATGATTACTGGTCTAATGATCCTTGCCTTGGTAATGCAATCGTTAAACAGAGCATGTCACGCAAAACGTTTAAGGACATAAAACGTAGCATACATTTTAAGATGAGCAAGGTGAGATTTTTAATTTTCAATAAATTGCATATTTTTTCATTCATATTTTTCATAGGTGCGACCATTGTTTGAAATAGCTAACAAAAAGTTCATCCAGTTTGGTGTTTGGAGCGAGAATTTGTCGATCGACGAGCAAATTGTTCCCTATTTTGGGCGCCACTCATGCAAAATGTACATACGAGGCAAACCAATTCGTTTTGGTTATAAAATATGGTGCCTCTGCTCTGCATCCGGTTATTTGTTTAGCTGCATACCATATTCTGGTGCCAGTGATAATTATGACCGTGAAATTGGTTTGGGCGCTGACGTTGTTATGAGGTTACTGGAAAAAGTTGAACACCCAAATCAACACAAGGTTTACTTTGACAATTTTTTTACTTCTTACTATTTGATGTGTCTGTTAAGTGAAAAACATTTCTCCGCAACTCGAACTGTTCGTAACAATCGAATCGCAAAAGCACCTTTAAAAACAGGCAAACAATTACAGCGTGGTGAGACTGACTATCAGTTTGATAAAACAAACAGTTTGTTGGTCTGTCGGTGGGCTGACAACAAAGAAGTGACTATTTGCACTAACTTCGACCAAATAGAGCCAATGTGCACAGTTAAACGATGGAAAAAGGAGACAAAGATGTACACAAATTATCAGCAACCATTAGTTTTTACCAACTATAACAATGGCATGGGCGGTGTCGACTTGCATGACAATGCAGTTCAAAACTATCGCATAAACATACGGTCAAAGAAATGGTATTGGCCATTATTTTTATCCATCTTAAGTTCTTCTGTAGTCAACGCATGGAAGTTGCATTGTTTCGTTGCAAAATTTAAAAATGAAAAACAAATGTCACAAAAAAATATGCGTGTCACAATAAGCGGACAACTTTTGCTGACATCAGAAGAAACATCATCACAAGGATCATCTTCAGAAGAGTATCAGCCTTGCAATATGCCACGAGTTAAGGGTGAACATATTCCTGTTATACAACCACAGGGAAAACCTCGACGTTGCCAGTTAAAAGGCTGTGGTAAGCCAATAAAATGGATGTGTCAAAAATGCAATGTCCATTTGCATCCAAGTTGCTTTAAAAAATATCACGAAAAATGATTCTTGTACTATGTTTTTATTTCTTTTATAATACCTACATTCTTAATTTAAATTTTCTTAATAAAATTGACTGTTTACTAATATATTAAATCATTATTTTTTTAACTTAAAACATCCATTTTCATTCATAATTTGAGTTTTTATGGAAAACAAAAAAACGTCAAATAGCAGCCAGTGTTCGCGCTTGCGAACACCAGTTTCTGAGATTCGCAGACTAGCTAGCTGAAATTGGACAACGGATTCGTTTTTTCCAGTGCCATATTACCCTAGACTATAAATTTCACATAAAAAGAATAAGTTTGAAATTTCGTGGCCGAAAATGGGTTAAAAAGCTAATGCAATTTTTCGTTATACCAGATGATACTCAGGACTTCTAAAACGATATTTTTCGGGGTCGCTGAAGATTCCATCGCAGATGAAGAAAAGTCTTACGACGAACGAAAAAATAATTTTAGATTCCTACACGTTAGGTAGCTATATATTTTTTTTTGTAAAGCAAAATAATAAAAGTTTTTAGAAAACTCAAGAAAGTATGCATTTGTTTCAATTTGAAAAAAAACTGTTGATTTTCAGACAGATATATCTGGTTAATCCGATGCTTAATTTCTTAATTTGTCCATCAGTCATTGATGTATGTTGGCATCATTTATGGGTTTGCTTGTAGGCAACAAAACACCGTCTCCTGAAAAATAGTATATACCTACATGTATTTTGGCCATGAACTTATGTGCCTCTTCTTCTTCCCTAATGGCGGTGAGACTATGATCAGTATTAAAGGAATCATAACTCTCCTATGAACAGCATCCCTACTGGTCTGCCCGTAAGGGTCCGCCGGTTCGATCTCAGAAATAACGGCAGGGCTGCCTATTTTGAATCACTGAGGCCAGTCAAATACTGGTGTTACTGTATTTGTGTGATCCAGGGGTTTATAGGCTTGTCTCTCTTCGCGTTTGTATGAAATCGTTGATTGATATTGACTTTTTGACAGGGTTCCTAGGATCTCTCCCTTGAACATGACAGTACCAACTGAGCCGGCCGCGCTCCGTTTTTTTTCCAATAGGTTTTTTGACGTGAAGGCTTCCGCGGATCATGGAACTTCTTGCTTGATCAATCTTTATTACTCCTGCTGGCATGCGAAGCATCCTCATCTCAGCTGCCATTAATTTGATCTCATACTTTTTGTACGCTGTCCATCATTGTGAGCCGGTCGCGCAACTGTGGTGTAGAGCATTCTTTTTGGCTTATTGATCACAGAGGATGGCTGAGTTTCCTTGCTTAATTTCGTTATCTAAGCTTGCTTCGTCGGTGTTCATAGATCCCAGATATTTTAACTTTTAGCACTTGAGAATAACGGGCGCAGTGGCTCAATGGTTAGTGTATCGGCTTTCTAATCGAAAGGTCCCCGGTTCAATTTCCGCCGGGCCAAGTAACATCTAGAGTTTTTTTTCACTGCCCCACCTCTTGCGAACGTCTGACAAACATCCAAGAGTATCAAATTTTCATGAAAAAGCTTCTCAGATTTGCCGTTCGGATTCGTCGTAAAACTGTAGGTGTGATATCACTTCGCATGAAAGTGGTTGGAGAAGCTAGGTTCTGGGCCCTTTATGGGCCTGTTTTTTTTACTTGGGAATAACTCTTCCATTCATGTAAATGTCTGAAATAGGTTGGAGTGGACCAGAGAACAGGCAGCACAAGTATTCTGTTTTTTTTGTCGTGCTAAAACAATACCCATTCCCCTACAAAACTTCCACCCATACTTCAAGTGCGAATTGCAGGGACTTTTTATCCTCGCTAATAATGGCTTTATTGTCAGCAACGAGTAACTGATGCAGTTTGGAGTCCGTAACTTTTTCTACAAGCAAATAATTAAGGACTGTAATAAATATCAAGGCACTTATGACGCTTCCTTGGTATACCGACTTTGATTGCGAACTCCTCGGTGAAGCCATCTTCTTTACTCTTCATATATGTCCATGATCATCTGTACGTAGGTTTCTGGAACACCTCGATGTCTTAGCGACACCCATAACAGATCCCTTGGATGTCTATCAAAGCAATTTTCAAAGTCAACCAACACTACTTGCAAATTCTTTAAGGAACCACGATGTTTTTCCATCATGATCCTTGTACTTTGGATTGAATCTGTGGTTGATTTACTTGAGACAAAACCACACTGGTCCTCTGATAGCAGTATTATTCCGCTCAACGACTTTCATGGTGTGTGTTGATTGAAGGTTTTTTTTTTTTATATAATATGCGCGCACTAAAGGGATTTGTTGGGACTCTTATAACGTAATAGCTACACACCTCGGGCGTTACGGAAATTAGGGTGAGAAGAAAAGGAGAGATGCCTATGCACGTTGGTTTTGAATGTTTGTAGGTTCTAATGTAAAGCAAAAACAATACGTTAAGATAACGTTCCCTCCATTGGTTAGGCATTGGATTGTGTCTCATCGGTTTGGAGATGAGAATCATGAGTTATTTGGACCCGATATTTCCCATAATTTTCCAGAACTCAGAGCGTATTTCGTCTGACCCAACTGCTTTTCCTTTTTAGTGGAGTCTTTAACCCCCTTTGTAAATGTATCCGCGAAAATCGTTCATCAGTATTTAGTCGTCATCCACAAGAAGCAGCCCTTGAGATTTGTTGATGAACTTTAGCGAACGGATTTATTGGCCACTATCAGCAGCCGACGAATAAATTTCCTCTTACTACCGATAAGGCCCTCCACGCACTTTGCTTGAATTTGAGCCCACTTTCTTTTCCCGAGACGCTTGAAAAGTCTGCATTTCAATTCGAAGCAAGCTTTTTTATCATCATTATTACTGGAGCACAATTGCCAAGCTTTGCTGCTTAAGCTTCATCTGGTCAGAACCATGTTTCTTTGCCATTTTGACAGTTTCATTTTGAAGCCCTTAGATCCGAGGATTTTTTGTATAGCCAAGCCAGGTCGATGTTGGGAATTTCACATGTCTTGTGCTCTGCACAAGATTGTGTTTATTTTTGTTAGTTAGCCGCCGCCATTAAAATTTCTGTCAGGAGGAGGCGGTGTTGCCGTGCGATTGCCTATCCCAGGATCACTTTCTAAATTTGTAACCTTTGTCATGAAACGTGCTACCAAATGGTAATCAATCTGGGTCTCATTTCCACCACTACTGTAAGTGACCATGTACCGACTTTGTTTGACGAACATGGTGTTTAGAACGATAAGACCGTATGACTTGCACACTCTTAGGATATCTATCTTGGGGAGCATATGCACCTACAATTTCCTGTACCTCACATTGCATTTATAAGAGAGCCCGAGCCGCTATACAAGGAAGGCGCTGGAAAGGAGGAATCAAAAAATACTGCGCCGTTATAACGCTCGATGTAAAAAACGCGTTTAATTCGGCGAATTGGGAAAGTATCATTAGCTGTCTCTACAGTATTGGAATATCGGACTATCTTCGTAAGATTATAACGAGTTACTTCTCGAATAGAGTTCTCCTCTACGACTCTGATGAGGGAATAAAAGAGTATGAAGTAACCTGCGGTGTGCCACAAGGTTCAGTTCTAGGCCCCTTGCCTTTATGTATGACGAAATTCTGCGTCTACCGATTCTAAGAGAAGCGTCGATTATCGGCTTTGCAGACGACATAGCAAACAAAGAGACTTCGTCTTGCAGGAACTGCCAGTTATCTTCTCATGTATGCGATAGAAATATGGTCAAGTGCAACGAAAGTTAAGTCTTACATGAGGGGAGTCATGATGGACATGGTAAAATTAAAAAGCGAGCGAGTCCGATATGGTCGAGTAGATAACGACAAAAGAAAATATGAAAGGAGTCTGAGTATAGCAACTTGGCAACAACAATGGAATGAATCGTTATGGGGAAGATGGACGCACAGGCTTATACCAGTGATCGATGTATGGATCAAAAGGGAATATGGTGAAACAAACTTCCATCTGACCCAGTTCTTGACTGGTCATGACTGTTACGGAGAATATCTCTTCAAACGCGCACATGAAACCAGCCCAAATTGCCTGCACTGCGAAAATGTTTCTGAAAACGCGGAACACGTGTTTTTCCATTGCCAACGGTACGAAACTGGAAAGCTAATAGTTCCAACAATAGAGCAACACGCTAAGTCTTCATACCGACCCCCGCGAAGTAATGTCTTACGGCGGTTCCGTGGGGGAAACGAATCGGCCTGTTCGGGAAGGGAGGTGGTTTTAGTCGGTAGGAATCCGGCACTACCAATGGACGTCGGACCATTGGTGCCTCATGCAAGGTTTCCGCCTTCCATCGCAAAAAAAAAAACCACCTTGCATCACCAGTTCGAGACACATCAAACGATCACTGGACTTTGAAACTCAAAATAGCTTTGCCGCAATGATGATACCGTTTCCGTTCCTACCCCGTTTTGTAGTAGAACATATTGATAGCTTTCGACCTCACGCCTAAGAAACGCGCCCGATTTTCGGTGTTTCGCGAGTTAGTTTCTTGAACGCTTAAGACTTCAACTCACCTTGGTCGCACTAGGACAACTCATAATTCCAAAGTTCCAACTCGCGTTCCATATATCGGTGATCTCTAGTCTTGTCAACCCTCAGATTTGCATGCACACTTGCGGGACAGGCTCAGATGGATGTTTAAATTGTCTAGATGTGATTTTCCACTTAGTCGCCTTTTTTTGACAGGCGCTGTTTATTGGGGTGCGCTATAGTAATATTCTTAACCCGGCCCTACACGGGACCTTACACAAGGAAAAGTCAAACCACGGGTTTCAGGCAATGCCTGAATAACTGCAATTTTAGCTTTTTTGCAATAAATGTACATATCGTCGTTCCAAACACGAAGTGGCGTATCTGCATTTTTTCTCTTGCAATAGAATTTACTCAAAAATGGTAAATGTTTATGGAAAAAAATCAATTTTAACACATTATAATAACTACTTCCTAGAAATAATGATTAGCTTTGTTGAAAGTTTTCAATTAAAGCAAAAAAAACATAAGAAAACAAAATTTCGTAAATTTTTGTTTTCGCTCTACTGTGAAGTTAGGTTTTGCACATACGCCACTTCGTGTTTGGAACGACGATATTAGGGTGGTCCTTATTTTTCGACTTTTGAATTATCCCCGGGGCACTTTCCCATTTGATTATATACCTCTAAATATGAAATACGTTTTTTTTTTGTTAAGATTTAGAGGTCGCTACCAGCTGTCAAAATTTTTACAAAAAGCCCTCGCCTTGACCCCTCTTCTGTACCGATGCGTCGAGATTTAGCCAGCCCGCACTTCAGTTCTAATAAGTCACTTACGAGAGCGCACGCGTTTTATTTCTAAAAGTCATAGCAACGTGTTTCAACGTGTTGCAATGGCGTCTAAAAGTAGCGGACTCAGTAAAGCTACTAGAAATCAAAGTAAGGTTTATCGGTCAATTGTTATCGGAATTTAGAAAATCGACATTGCCATCCATCGGTAAAGATTTTGTAATATTTTTTATGTCCTGAGTATAAAAAAAAATAAAAAAATATTTTGAGTTTTTTTTAAATTCAAACCTTGGTAGCAAACCCTAAACGTCATTTAAAAAATTCCAAAAAAATACTGAAATAGTTTCTTATGGTATATAATCAAACTACGTGGTGCCCCGCGAAATTAAGGATTTTTTTTTCTTAGCAATAAGGACCACCCTATATATGTCCTACATCATGTTTTTTATTTCTGCTTCTGCAACCTGGTCTCGGCAGAAAACAGGCAGTGTTTATGAATTTCATGTTATCTGATTTTCTTCCCACATCGAGAGGCGTTGCACAGGCTTCGATTTATGGTCCACTTCTATTTCCTTTATTTATTAATGAGCTTCGCAGTGTATTTACTTCTATGATCGATATTTATTCTGATGATATTTAAATTTATCAAAGCTTTCCCCTTAGTCTATTGAAATCCTCGGAAAATTTTTAAAATGATCCTTGCGAAATGGATCCTAGCATATGTAAGTGCTTAGTGATATATAAATTTATAGTGAGGATAAATTTTGAGCTATCGTATTTGTTCTCCCATCATCCAAAATTGCTCACTTATACAAGGTGGCGCAAAAGTCATCTTCCTATCGGAAGAAGCATAATTTTTGCAAATGGCGGCATATGTAAATTCAACTTTGATATTTGTGAAGTTAACTGATACAGAAAAAACTTAAGACACCAATTAACATAATCCAAAAGCAGAACCAAAGTTTTTCATTCATAAAAAAAATACAGCGAAAGAACATCGGGTGACAACTTTTGCGCCACCTGACAACTTTTACGCCACCATGTACAATTGTTTAATTTTGTCATGTTCAGTTTTAAGTGTTTCTGTAATTTATGGTATTCTAAATCGAAAGCTTTTATAAGACTTCTTTATATGTTAAGACATCAAATAAATAAATAAATCTAAACCTAATGTATTTAGACTGGCACAACCGCTGGTCTTTTTATAGCCCCCTAGTGACAACTAATCGGCTGATGGGTGGATCACACGAAACGAGTTATCAATGTAACAATATTTAATGGGTCTTCAATGTCGAAATCAGCCACACCTATTTACCCTTAATAGAAAATACAATCTCCCATAAGCCTATCATTCCTTTTGATTTATGTCCAACATCATTGTGTGCTTTCTTCGGCTCCATTAATTTTTGTCCAAAAGAACAAAAACTCAACTAAAATCCCTTCAAACTTAATCAATCTAAAATCTTTATTAAAATTGAATGAGGCGTACTGCCAGTTTGCGTAAAACCAACTAAACACCTGAAACCTTCTTAAAAGTCCTGTGGCTTTACGTCACGTCTGCGACATGGTTAAATACAACCCCTCACACCGCTCTGGCTCTGCGAAACTTCTAATTGAAGTTAAAGCAAAGTTTCCTCTTCCATGAATAACGTTTCCCTTAAAATACTATCTCCAACTGCTGTTGGCAAATATGAAAGCAATTGAAAACAATTTTTATTTTTTTCTTGTAAATTGCTTGTGTATGTTGAATCAAATTGTTAGAAATTTCAATTGCTTTTATATTTCTTTTTTTTCGCATTTTGTATTTCTCTTAAAGATTCTAGATACAGAGCGGTGCGATGCTATATACAATAAACATGATTCGGATTCAGAGCATGCAAGTTTGTATTGCAATCAAGTGTGCTCTGAAATCCTTCATACGCTCCGCACAATTGCTATTTTTTTTTATTTTGTACATATCTTCTCCTCTTTCGATTTGTTTGTATTTGTTACGCGCAATAAAACAAGCAAAAAACAGCAAACATTAAATTACTTATAGCCAAAACACAAGGATATAGAACAAATATGAATTCAAACAAGAGAGCTTATAGAAAATAGAAGCCCCGGACACCAACATCATTTGACCATTCCAAACGGTTGATATTTTTTGGTGGGTTTTAAATAAAAGTACAGAAATTTTCGGGTAGATACCACCACTCGCTTATCATTCCACATTTCCTGTTTCTGATTTTATTTCGTCCTTTATTCATTCATTCATTTTGTGAAACTCAGTAATGTAAAGTGCGTACTGTTGAGTATTCATTCTTGAAGAGCCCCTTCTGATATGACATTGCCGAGGTTAACCGCTCTTAGAACAATTATTTTGCGAATCCTTTAATCCTTGTACTCAGAGAATTTATGGTCTCAGAAGCCCATGTAACTTTTTTCAATTGAAAATAAATTCTTTTTTGCTATTGCACCTACCGACAAAACAGTTTGACAGACGCATTCCTGGCTTAAAGGACCAGCTTAAGAATAAAAAAATTTTAATACTACAACGATGACGCATTTAGGACTATATGAGCGTGCTGCCGACCCATTTATGGAGTGCGAAATGGTTCTTCATTTGCAGAGTTAATTTTTGTACCTTTCTTCCGTCATTTTTTAGGGTCTCTTGGATTCTTAAAAGAAGAATAAATGGGCAAAGGACAAAGAAAAATTAAGTAGAATAAGCTCGCGAAAGTCGAATGCAAGTGGCGGACGGTTCTTTTCATCGTACTTTCGCTTTCGTCCTTTTTCAAGTAAAATACGCTTTTCATTTGTATACATAGCAAGTGTCGTAGATTGTGTGTTGAACTTCGTGCTGCGAATAAAAGAGGGATTTTGTGTTCGCAAACGTATTTCCTTTTTGGTGGCTTAAGCATTGTCGAAGGGTGCTAATGGCTTTGCTGCGCTTGGAATGCTTCCAAAAAAGGGATTTAGAATTTCAGAGACTTTCTCGGGAGGTTTTCTTATTCTTTTGTAGGTCATTGCGAAATTGATGATCATCCTTAGCATTAATGTTACAGAGCGTAGAGAATTTTAATTGTATTTCTAAGTGGAATGGCTGTGTAATAGTGAAATGCTTGGATTTCTGTAGGAAGGTAGTTTTGTATTAAGAGAACAATGGCACTCAAGAAAATACAGCGATTTGGATTCTTATGTGATGGGAAGATATTCAGTTGGCAATTGATTGTAGAAGGTTAGTAGTGGTTGGTTTACAATACCAACATTTGAGTTATTTAACGGCACAAATATTCGTTGATGCATTTAAGAACACAAACCAAGTTGAGCGGTAGTGGTGCATTACCAAAAACCAGTTAACAAATGCAAACAACCGATTGCCAATTCGAGAAATGAAATCCATTTTGACATAATTTCTGATATTAACAAATTTATATACCTGCCACCTGGGTTATTCTCAGAGATATTGAACATATACACAGCTTTTTCTGGCTCCCTGATCACACTGGCTCTCAAGCTGGGATACTCACAATTACAGAAGCGACCAATAGGGTTTCAATGATTAGGTACAATACAAACTAATGTTATTACAATATTTATTGACAGCTAGAAGGCATTGAAGTTGAAAACAATTTCTGCTTTTGAAATAATATTCAAGCTTGTTCGAAGCTGCTACATGAAGGAACAGTACAGATCACTTCAAAGATAGTACTTACAATATATTTAAGAACTTTTCCATGTCTCACTATCTAATCTTTTCAGGTTTTTGAGAACATGAGGATGAGGATAGCTGGCAAACGATGAGTTAGCAAAGGAAACCCTATGCCGTAATACGTGCGGCTTATACCGCCACCGAAATGTACGACAATGAGTCCACAAGGACTTAAGTGTGGTGTACTAGCTACTCTGCTTAATCAGGCCGAAAACCTAACCTAATAGTTTATATTATTTCTTGGTACTTAAAAGTGGTGCTATTTAATGCGTAACAATTTCAGTTATTCTGAGAAAAAACAAACCTAGATCTACCTTTCTCCGTTAGATGAAATATAATTACAAAATTCTTCATTTCCAAATGTTCACAAAAATACTTCGCGAACAAGGTAGGGAATTTTCCATTCAAATTAACATTTTTCCATATTTTATTCAATTTAATATCCTTCACGGCAGAAAAGTTTCTAATACCGCCTAAAAATGGAAATTTAATTTCTGCTCCCCCACATGAAGTTGTCCCCATTAAATTCTAACTCTCATACTTTCAACAAAACCTAAATACTCGTATCTAGAAACGATAAATTTATTATATTCCGATGGAACATACCGTCGTACCTGAAACCTCCCCTTTCTCGTAGCACTGCCGCCATAACACTTACATATACCGAATTACGTATAGACAAATGGATTCACCTCAAAGTTTTTCAATTATAAATTAACGAATTCCAATTGACAACCTGCCAGTTTGAAATTCTCCAATTCCCCCAAGTGATGGGAGAATTTTCTTTTCAAACTTTTAACGATCCTGCTGACCGAATGAAACATCCCAGCAACGTGTGTACTTCTGCTGCGTGCTTCCTTTTATTCAAACATCGTCATTGATGTCGTCATAGAGGAGTGTATAATATGTGAAAGCAAAATGAATACAAAGCAAATAAAATACTACTGCTGGGCATACTGTTTGATACCCTATCCTTGTTTCGAACCCCCGTAAGTAGACGTGGCAAAGGGTTGAGAGTCTGTGTATTTTTTAATTTTTTTATTGTTTTTCTAACCAAATGAATGTGGCAAGAAACGTTTTATGGGTGATTTGTTAAGATGGCCACTGTCTTAAATTTTGTTACTATATTTTGCGCTTTGTGATAATTTGTTGCAAAAAACAAAACATATAACCCCCAAAAAGGTGGACATTATTAAGAAAGAAAATTGGCGTGTTCAATTTGCAAGGCCGCTGCGAGTTAAACCTCTATCACTTGCCAACGATGTTCGAATGAGTTATTCGATCAATGGGAAAGGTTGCAATAGTAAGGACTAGTAGTTGCCTTGCAAATTGAACGCGCCAAATGTCTGCATACTTTGTGGAGAACACAACTTTCATTTCCGTGAATTTGTTTTCACTTTTATGCTTGTTTTGGTTTTCATATTAATAATCCGGTCGATTGTTCAACATCCCTTATTATTTTACACTTTGTCTAATATCGACTAGGCAAAGTTCATAATAGTTTCAAAAATATCATTTCAATACATCATACATTGCCTGTGACTTAATACACTTTTATAGGTCTGTACGACCTAAATAAAGGCATGGTTCAAATAATGTATCAAAATGAATACCTAAGGGTTTGGTAGGGGGAAACAAAAATACAACTCAAGGCCCACATAATACTCTTTAGAGTGACGGGAGATCATTTTCCTATTTCCAATCGTTCATCTTCGATGTCAGGCAAGCTCAGTGTATTGTTATGTTTTGGGCAATGATTTTGACAGTTCTAATGATTAAGGTGTCAAATTGTTGAGAAGATAGTAGCCCACCATTGTCTAATTGATAAGTTATTATCGAAGCTGTCAGTGCCAACACAGTCTTTGTCGGAGTATCGTTTTCATTGTCCTATAACACAATGTTCCTTCGCCTATTTCAGTTTTCTCATCTTATGTGTCACATGTTGGACATTTTCTACCTCTTCATTGATAGAGCAAAAACTATTCTGAATAAAACTAACAAAATTGTGTGCATTCTCTGTTCGATATTCAAGAACTATTAAGGAAATCGAAAGCATCCTGGCGAAGGAAGTGTTGTCTGTAGATAACCGCCGGATGCAGTATATGGGTGAATTGAAAATATATCCCTTAGTTACAGAGAAATGAAGAAGCAAGAAGCGACTTCGTAGATATATAAATGTATAAACAGGTGCTTACTTTTACTTTTAAATTCATTTTTATTAATTATTAGCTTATATCAACTTATATACTAGACAAAAATGAGTAAATCTAACTTAACATTAACAGGATACTTATTCTAGATTATTGATCCTTATGCGGACGCCCTAAACTTAACTCTATCTTATAATTATTGCCTTTCGGCCTAAAAACTATTTTACGAACTAATCTTACATATTATGTTTTCATCGAGAAAATTTTTAAGAAAACTCGGTATCTTTATCAAATTTTATATTTTTATATAAAAAAAACAAATTACAAACTACCTACTCTACTTACTTAAACTACTTAACATATTCTAACTATAATTAGGATTCTGAGCACTCGTTGCATTACGAAACAAGTGGTCAAATTCCCAATTGCTTTCCGAGCGCCTGGCAGTCGTCAACGTGCACACGCGCCGCCGTGAGCTGACTGATGCCTTACAGAATCAATCACCTCCCGGAAGCACCACCACAAGTTGGCGAGCCCGGCCCCTCCCAGAAACGCCCTAGCTAACTTAATCTATCTTACAAACTAAGAGGATGTTACCTAGAGTAACGCACCGTCTTGGGAGGGCATGTTGACCCCTCCCCCCTCAAAAAGCCACCAAAATTCGGCAAATTGCTTTTCTGTATCGAATTTATCCCTCTCCGCTATTGCGGTACTAAAACGGAGGAGCTCATGAGCATTGGCGACGTCCTCGCCGCGGATGAGCCGCTTATCTCTCGCACTGCGGTAGCGGTGGTATAATACCGGGATACCATCCCTCGTCTGTACCAGCCCTTTTGCATCAATATGGATAAATGCCTCTGGCGGGATAAAGCCAGACCGGAGTGTACTCTCAATGTACATTTCATTGGGGTAGTAAGCCCCAAAGATCAGACTATTGTCGCTGGCCATCGCCCTTGCAACGTGCCTTCGAGTCACCTTAATGAGGAAATTGTCAATCCTATTCAACTGAGCCCCATCGTATAGGACCTTGTTGGGATAGTATTTTATATAGTTGGATTCAGGCGTTCGGAACAACCGGAGACAGGTCCTAAGACATTGTCTCTCCAAAACCCGAATCTTTTCCATATAGCTAGGCGCTATATTAAACCATAATGGACAACCATAAGCGATGATCGGCCTTATAAGGGCCACGTAGCAAATGACCTTCACTCTGGAGTCAAGTTGACTGCTATGAAACAGTCTCCTTGTCAGAGCATAAGCCTTCTTGGCCCCAGCAAGACAAGCAACTATATGTCTATCGAAATATAGATACTGGTCAAGCCAGATACCTAGATATCTAACTGCGCTTCTCACCGCCAATGGCTGCCCATTTTGTCCAATAATGGCCAATTTTTTCCAGTTTTTTCTGGTATCCCTAGAGGCCCCAGCCAATGGAGTTCTGAACAAGATTGTTTCCGTCTTCTGAAAGTTGATTTTCAACTTCCAGTCGTCGCAATATCGCTTAATTTGATCGAAGTCACGCTGCAAAAGGATATTAATGACCTCGATTTTAGGACCTGATCTGTATGCCACCAAATCGTCGGCATACGCTATAGCATGTCTGAGTGAACCCACCAGATCACTCGTGTAAATGTTAAACAGGATCGGAGAATTGACCGCCCCCTGCTGTAAACCGTTTTTAATTTCAAAGACTCTGCTCGAAGTCACGTTGCCACATTTGACAACGAACTTCTTTCCCATAAGCATATTATAAATTACATATAGCAAAGGTTTGTGCATCCCCCGCCTGGTCAACTTGTAGAAAAGTCCCTCTAACCATACGGTGTCGAAAGCCTTCTCAAAATCAACCAGACAAGCACCCGTGCATTGGCTCTTGCATTTATTCCACTGAATGTCGGAAACCAGTTTCGACGCGGCATGAATAGTGTCATGCCTCGCCCTGAAACCAAACTGGTTGTCCGGAATTATGTTATTGTCCTCGACCCACTTTAACAGAGCTCTATTGACAACCTTTTCAAAGACCTTGCTAATATTCGGAAGCAAGCTAATTGACCGGAGATTGGCTGGGTTCGTCCTATCTTTACCTTTTTTCGGGATAGGGTGTACCACAGCTACCTTCCAATGCGCCGGATAATGTGCATTATTCAGCGCATTGTTAAACAGCGTGGTGAAAATATCTACAGCCTCCAAAGGCAGGTGTCTCAATACGACGTTTGGGACACCATCCATCCCCGCCGACTTTTTATTCTTTAGTGACCCGAAGATGCACAGAAGATCATCCTTCGACACGAACAAGTGCGATGCATCTCGGCCATTGGCGACAACTGCATTAGCATGGTTTTCATCAGTGAACACGGTGAATCCGTTATTCTCAGATCGCCAAGTATAAACAGGTGCTGGTCTGATACTATGTGCAAAGCATTCGATTCCAGTGCCCTTGCCAATATTTAGAATATAGACATAATTGGTTTTCATGTATTCAGGCAGGTTGTTCTAGGGAACTAAAATTACGATACAGAGAATCAGTTTTGGCAAAGCATATTTGATCAATTGCATTTGAATGCGTAAAATGTTGACAGGCAGGATGAATGTGTGGCCACAATCGCAAAACTTTGCTTCGCAGGTGTATTACAGAGTACTTGGATTTTATTGATTTATAATTCGGCTACGATGAAGAGGAAAGTGGTATCCGTTTAAGGCATCTGAATCTTATCAGACTGTCAAGCCGCTATAAAAACCGTGGATTTTGTCTCTGCAAACATCATCGCAGTGATAGACTCCCGATCATAGCTCGCAGAGATGTCGGAGCAGGTCAACAATCACCTGTGTTGCGTGCCGGGGCACAGAGACATTCCAGGGAAAAGTAGGCCGGATGAACTCGCCAAACATGGAACCAGACTGCCTCTTCTACCTGATTAAAGTCCCTTTAGCATTCCAATTGCTACAAGCAAACTCATGTTTAAGACGGATGCCATAGAGAGAACTAACTTTATGTGGACAATTGGCAATACTTGTCAAAAAGCGACAAAACAGATTTGGCCAAAGCCGGATCTGAAACGTTCCAAGTGTTTGATCTCAGATCAGATCGCACGTTGTGTTACAATTGGTGTTATCACCAGACATTGTCTCATATTCAAGCATTCAACAAGGGATGGCGTCTGCACAAAGACTTATGCAGAAGCCCTGCTCTCTCACAAAGACGAAACTCCATCCGGAGGTTTCTTCTTCAATAATCTCAATGACCCTATAAACATTGTTATTAAATGTCTTTCCAGCTTTCTTAAAAGCTGGTTTAACGAAGATGATAGATCCATGTGGTATCTCAATGGACCTTTTATTGGTCTAAGTGTATCGGCCTCTGCACTGCCACTTCAACATAACCTACCCTAACGGCTGAGCGTTGGTATCCAATAGGAAATATTTAAAGATTGTATAATTTTAGGCCCTTTAGACTTTGTTAAGCAACAAATTGAACCCCAAAAGAATAAAACAAGAACAAAAAAATAACAAAACAACTTCGACAGATGTCACTGCAAAGCATTTTTTACCACCAAAAATGGAATTTTCAAAATGCTCCAAAACTTACAAAAAAGTTCGCCAATTTTTTTTTTCATTTTTGGGGTCCTTAACAATTTTTATTTTATGAATTAGTTCCGGAAAGATTTGGTGTCCTATGAATGAAATCCTTGTTTCCTTCATTCTCTCTGAACCGGTTCAAATCAGTTAAGCAGAAGCTTTTCTTCTCTTGAGGCAGAGCAATTGCGTAAATTATCAAATTTAAAAATTTAAATAATGTTGATGTCAATTGATTTACTATTTTGGCGTTAGTTCTTTGTAATAATTCCTAGCATATTTATGTTTACAAAAACAACAAGAGAGACAGAGGTGGAACTAACTCAAATTGCGATCGAATCAGTAGCGGGCCAAAAATTGACGGTATAGTGCTTAATCAAGCTCGGAAGTATGTACATTGTACATTTGTTAAAAATTCATACAAATTCAAATAAATCACAATACGAACCGTAAAGATATGCTTAGAGGGCTCTTGACTTGGCTAACCTAAATAAGCAGTAAGCGAAAAATGTTTCTCGTTAGGCAAACATTCGCCAGTCTTCCAAACGGAGACTTATGCTATCGAGGAACAGGTGGAGGGGGCGAAATATTTGCGTCTGTAGCGACAGTCAGGCTGCGCTTAAGGTCCTGCTCAACCCCATAACCACCTACAAAATAGTTTGTGAATGCAAGATCTCTGAATTAGGTTGGAAGGCTGAATTCACTTAGACTTGTCCGGGTTCCGGGTCATAACGGGATCACGGGAAATGAGATCTCCGTTGAACTTGCTAGACAGGTCTCAGAGAGGGACTTCTCAGGACCTGAACCAGCGATTTGTCTGCCTGCGTCCTCCAGGGTGCAGACAGACTAAGCAAATTCTCGACGACGTCTGTAGGAAATCCGCGGCATTCTTGTTGTCTCTCAACAGAAAAGACTGCAGACAGGCTACTGGTGTTCTTATGGGACACTACGATTGTGCCAAACACCTTAAGGTGTTAGACCTAAGCGATACCACCAACTCCGAAGCCTGGGGAGAAAGCGACGACACGGCGGAACTCGCTGCCAACTCGTTTTTCTTAGGAAAACGAATAAATTCTCAAAGTAAATGAAATGTGGTGTGTCTGCCTGGACAGTATTGAGTCTGAGTGCTCCAGTGTAGAAAGTCTCGCACCCCTAAAAAAAAAAAATGTACAGAACAAAGGATATGGTCTACCTATATATTTTTACATAACGTTTCTCTAAGTTTTTGAAGAGATTTTATCAAAAAAACAAAGTACATATTTTGAAAAAAAAACGCCCCAAAAAGTGGACATGGCAGAAATCTTTGTATGAAGGAATTTTTCAAAACAATTTTATCTACATACATGGGACGTGACAGTGGGCGGATCTTAAAAATATTTTCACTTCTGCGTTTCGGTACAAACACATTCAGGGCTATCGTGAACAAAATTCCTTCCGGAATATTTCCCATTTTTCAAAAATAGGTATCGGCATGAATTTCGAAAAAAGGGAAAAAATTCCCTTCGGAATAAATTGGTATCGTAGACAAAAATTCCCCCGGAATTTCGCGAAATTCCCTCCGGAATATTTCCTTCCCAAGTATGCTGGTGAAAACTCAAAAATCTAAGCAATTTGTATGTGGATAAGTAGTCGGTTGCTTATGCTTTTAAGTTTGTATTTTAAATCAAAAAAAGTGAAATAAGAGTTGCATTGGTTTGTTGGGGCTCAAATAAAAAGAAACTTTAGCTTTAGAAAAGAAGAAGAATTTTGTCTTTATGCAAGTATTTTTTGTTCAAGTTTTATTTCGATAATTTTATATAAAAATAAACATATAGGTCCAACTCAACTAATCAAAGACAATTGGAGATGATGGTACATTTATGCGATGGAAGCCGTGACATTCACTACGAATAGGAGCAAAGACGGTGAATAAAATTTGGAAGCTTCTAGAGAAGGAACTGAACAGCGTAGGAGCACCAATGTCACTTATTTATCTCTTTTCACTAAATCGAACGCGAGTATAATAAAATAATTAATAACACACAATTTTCTGTTAAAAAAAATACATTACCAAAATCTAAACAAATATGAGCTTAAATTATAATTGAACTATTTGCGTTTGGCCTTCGAACATAACTTCGAAAATTCCGGGGGAAATAAATTCCGATGGAGATTCACGATACTAGGAATAATTTCCAAGGAACAAAAAATGTTCGGGGGAACAAAAAAAAAATGCTTAGGTGTTTTTATTTGGTTTGCTAAGGAATGATACATATTTTCATTAAATGCCACGTCATTCAAATATGAATGACACACAATTTTCCGTGGGGACCACGTCATTCATTTGTGTATGACGGCTACATGCCACTAAAAGGCCATGGCATTCAAAAATGAATGGCACTAGGAACAAACTGAATAGAAATGTAAAAGCCTGGCCTCTGGTGATCATTGTAGTACACTTGGTTCGGGCAAATCTGCGAAAATGTGGTTTTTATTGAAGATTAAAATTGAAGATGAAAAAATCTACGAATTATAAGAAAAGTTTTATTTTAGTACAAACAACTTGTTTTAAGGCAAGTGACATAAGGACAATAATTTTTAAATTTGGCCTAATTACACTTTACAGTGCATCTACCTTACCTGATCAGATAACAGAAATAACCATTCATCATTCTCAAATGTCCCAACATTTTAAAGCTGAAACAGGTTTTTAACATTTTGAAATCATTTTTATTTTGACATAAGACCAAATGTGTTTTATTATATTTTTCAATTAAAGAACTTTTTTTTACCATTTGAATTATGATTCTTATCAATAAATTAATTTCATCTTTTCGCCAGTTTTTGGGAGTACGTAACTTCGGGGCCCCAAAAAACGGCAACAGTTACAATAAATTACTATAACACCTTTGCATATATATCCAACATCGGACCTACTCCATATCTAACAGTGATCACGAGCAGATGGGTTGCAGGGGGGCAGCTTTCGCAAAGCGACATAAGCCCAAAAAATAATAATATCTATGTTTTTCCTTATGTCACGGCACCTATTTTGCCACATTTGCACTCCCTGCATTTTGAGGTACGCAAGTTAAGATACCCCACGACAATATGAATCAGATCGGGAGAAATGCTGAAAAAGCATAACACAATCCCAAACCAATTAACTCTTCGATTCCTAATCGAAGACGACGTCCGACGCCAACCACCGGAAATATCACAACAAATAAACAAATGAGGATCGACTCCACTCCACATCCACATCTGTATAAACAAAACCTTGAACATTCTCAAGAGCCCACATCTGCACCACCAAAACAACGGCAGACATCAAGTAATATATAAGCTAAGATTTAAGTGATAGATTTTTAGATTGTATCAACCCTCAGACCGATCAGGTCATTTTTCCCTTGTTGTAAAATCCCTTGTGAATAATAAATGAGTTTTTTTTAAAAACAAATTATAAAACTAGAGTTATTAATTCGCATAATAACCCGCATTCAATTCGGACATAGGCTCAGGCGTTCACGAAATCGTTATATAATAAATGACAAAAATGTCAATTGAAAATTTTAATATAACTTTGTCTAAAAAAAATGTTACATTTTTTATCTTTGCAGGTATGTGAATTCCAGGTGGGATTGATCAATCAATATTGTGGATATAACTAAGCTAATTACAGTAGGTTTCATTCTGTGTAATCAATTAAAAAATAAATTAATAAAAAATGTTAGGCTTTGACGGCGTGTAGCTATAGCTCCTCAAGACATTTGTGTGTGCAAAGTTATATATTTGGCACGAATGAAAGGGACGCCGATTCCGAACGGCTAATTTAAGATGCTTCTTATGATCATGACACTGACAAACTCTTGGATACTTTTCACTCTTTCGCAAGAGGTGTGGCAGTGGAAACACTTCTAGGTGTTACTGTAGCGATTTGATTCTAGGATCTCTCGATCAGTAGTCCCACGCACTAGTGACTGAATGCGATATACGGTTTGTAATATGCCCAATTCTTTTCGATCATAGTAATAATAATAATAAGAGGGTGTAGTGCACGTTACCTTATAGTCTATGTACTATGTGCCCTATGCTAAGATACCAAAATACTTCGAATAGGACTGTTGCAGTTTTCTGAACTTTTCGCGTAACTATTTTTTCCTGTCTCTCTAAATGCTTCACTGGACTAGGAGATGAAGAGTTCCGCATTGCCCCGTGTCTTGCTAGAGAATTTGAATGCGTAGTGCACACTTGGCCAGGCATCTAAGAGGCGGTTACTCTTTTACAGTTACATGCTTTGGTTAAACTTTGTTATTAATAACATTAATAATTTCTGATGTCTGATTGACTTCTATTTTTGCTTCCCGAGATTGATCCGAACGCACCTACTTGCCCATGAATTGTGTTTAGTTCTTGGCTCGAGCAGTCCTGTACCAGTCTATGGATGTAAATTCGTCGTTCCAATATTTTCCATACCAAATTTCCTTTTACTGCTCTGAACCACAGACAAAGGAAATATTGGGTATGCTATCACTTTAAGTTGGTCATACAAGGATTTGTTTTGGGTATGTTAATTTTTATTTTTTTTTTCAACATGCTAGAACATGGTAGAACATTGTACATCTATATATTATTTCTTTTGTCTGTGCCTGAAGTAAAAAAGAAAAGCGCCTAATATATCTTTTACTTTACTTCATTGACTTATATTAGTGTTAAGCCTGAAAGTATGCACGCCTTAGGAGATCTTAGGAGTTTTCTCTTTCTTGCGCCCATATTATTCGTAAGCTCCGAGGCTACAGCGCTAAACGACTGAGCGGAGGTTTCAAGGTTGAAATCCTATCAAATAATACCTACCCAAAATTTTTTTAAGTCCAACCTCTGGCGAAAGTCTGACAAAAGTCCAAGAGTATAATTTTGCCTTCTCATGAGGAGCTTCTGAAATTTGCCGTCCGTGCAAGCGTAAAAATGTAAATCCCAGTTTCTTTTATGTTCAGCCTGACTGATATAGGGACTTTTATATCACGGTTAGCGATATTTCATCTTTTTGCGATACGTATAAAGGACTTATTTGATGAATTGCTCCCAATAAGTCACACTGAAGGTATACTACACAATGTATCCACTCTCACATGTTATACACATATATTATGTAGGTAGGTACATCACGATCCCATACAAAAAAAAAAACAGAGAATGTTCGAAAAAAAAACAATCCTCAAATTGCCGGCCAACAATAATTGCGCCATCAATTCCGCATAGAAAATAGCCCATAACGGCTCTTTTTGAATATTAGAAAGCTATTACCTACCTAACGTGCTAGAGTCGCAAAACTTTGCCCAGTGCAAAATCACCCACGTAACCAATCATATTTCATTGAATATGAATGGAGGATGTATGGCAACATTTCACTGGCGTTCTAAGGTAATAAATAAGCCGATTCGCCGGCTACACATTCGAGAGCGATAATTTTCATTTGATTCTTAACGAGATGAGGTAATAAATATATCTGAGTGCGTATGGTTGTGTGAACCAAATTTCTAACCTCTCTTAAGAGTTATAAAAACTCCTGGAAGAGTACGTTTACACGAAAAGGGTCAGCGAGTCTTTGTTTCGAAAGGAATATACAAAAAAGTTTTTAATTTCAAAATATGACCTTAATAAATTTCATAATAGCTGATATTTGACAGTATAATAAAGGATGTTTCTGTAGAGCACAATTCTAAGCAATGAAAAAATGTTAGGTATCCATAGTAAAAATGAATAATTAACTTTAATAAAAAATGTTAAAAAGGTTGAGAGCAATAACAGTTTAAATCGGTTTGTTTTGAATTTTACACATCTACACTAGGTACTGTTGTACTCAGCACTTATGCTGGGGTGGTTTCTTTTTATTTTAAATGAAGAAAGATAGGTGGTTCATTTCATCCTAATTTTGATAGGGGGCGCTCACTACAGTTTTGATTTTTACTTAGTGTAAAGAAATCTCCTCAAAGAGCAACGAGACAAAGTCATGATCTGGATTAGAGGCATCATTACTCTGTCACTTTACTGCACCCCAACAAGTCTGCATGAACCTCCAAAGTATAGGCAGGGCTCTGCGATTCGGATCACCATTGAGGCGAATCAGATTCTGGTACTGTTGCACTTGTAACATACAGGAGTTTTGAGACCTTCCTATTTTGTTTACCATTTTAACACGAAGGTACATTTTGCTGTTACGGATTGAAAATTCTAGTCCAATCCACGGATTTGCCATGCATGTTGGTTTTGAATGTTTTTAGATAATAATGTGTAGGACAAAATGGAGCGGGGAAGAACATTCCACATTCGAGTTGTACGGATAAGGAAAAATTCTATGTATTTCACCGTACGTCCGAATACAGGCTTCTGGGTGAACTGAAGCACATTCCTTGCACAGCGGGTATTGCGGTTTAAATGTTCTAGAGGTGGAATGCAACTGGCGATTTCTTTTGAGTACTTATGGTGGAAATAGGGATAAAATAACGAGAGACAAGAGACATCGTGCTCGCGCATGATATGCTTGCAAATGCGATAGTAAATTTTACAGCATTTTTGCGAGGTCTTCACACGGTTTGCGACACCATTTGAGCGACATGCATTTACATTACTCGTACTTTCAGGTTTGCGATCATGACATTTACCCAATCATTTGACATTTATAGTTTTGTTGCAGCAACACCAACATTTGATTGGCCTCTGTGACGAAGTGATTCGAAATCGGGAGGTCTGCCGATATCTTTTCAGGTCAAACCGGCGAACCCCACATACGGAAGACTAGGGGTGCAGTGAAGTGGGAGGGTGGTCCAGGTCATAAGCAAATAGTTAAAAAAAAAATACAAATAATCCCAAAGTCCCCTTTACAGCCACAAGAATTGAAATCCAGTTTTTATCTAATCAAACAAAAATATTCAATCATGTATATTGGACGAATAGGGAAATCTGATTAAACCGATTTTCAATCTAACGAACAAAACTCAAAATCTTCCGGTTCAACTATATATTCTTAACTGGAATGAATTTCAAATCGTAACATACTCCCAAGATGATGCTTTCTCAAGGCTCAAATGTCGGCCTAAATGAACTGAACACCATCAAACTCCCAATTACTCTTACGTGAGTTTAGTATCTGGTATGCCAAAACTTACAGAGAACATTAAAATTCATCACAATGCCTAACCTTTTTCAATTTCAGCTTTTTTCCTTCGCCTTCACACTTTTTTGGTATATATGTGTGTACTAGTTGGTCACTACTTACGAGTAACTATAGGCTTAATGGGGGTAGGGTCAACACAAAAAACACTCTGAATTGCCAAATCGGTCGCCCCTAAATGTCAGACATTTGACGTATATAACATTTGGCATTTGATCCAGGTGAAACAATCTAATTTTCGGGAGTAATCCGCACAAAAGCAATATACTCGTAGATACTATATCGTAAACAACATGAGAGATATAACAGAGCCAGAGCCCATGTGTACAGCAAGTCCCTTTTTTGGCAGCACAATTTCGAATAGTAAAAGTGTTTTTCGGATTCTAGTCACTGAGGTGTTAAGCAGCAAATGTTGCAGAAATAATTTGCACAGACATTGATAAGCTACAAGGTAGATGTTGTTGGGAATGCCATGAATATTATGGTTTATTTAAGGAGAGTATATCTGGGTTGGCAATTATTTGAATAAGTTCCACTAAGGCTGAAAACACACCGGATAAAGCAAAACGTTTTTTTTTTGTTTCGTGAAACAAGAGAACATTGTTTTTTATGAGAGGGCACTCACCAAAGAAAACGAAACAAAAAACAGGATTTTGTTTCGAAGTGTTTCGGTGGTGGTTGTCGAAAACACATGCCATTGTATACGAGCAACACACGCCGAATGCAACAAAACTGTTTCGACCCAGCGTCGTTGACGATAATTGCCTACTTTCTTATGGGGCAACACACACCAAATGAAACGCAACATAAAAACAAAAGCAAAAGAAGAAAACGTGCTTCGTTGCCGATAGCTAACCTGTTGTTTTCTGCAAAACATTGTGGGGTTTTTCTTAATACTTTTTTAAAGACGCATGACTTGATCCTTTTCACTACGTGCAGTGGTACCCGATTTATTTTTAAAATGGTTTATGGCTGGTTTTTCTGATTATTTTTGTTAATGATTACACCTAATTATGAACCCCTACAATAACCTTTCACTCAAAAATATGAGAGTGTCCCTACTCATTATATGGATATAGGTCATAGGTCATAGGTCAAAGGTTAAAAAGGGGTATGCAGTTCGCATACAGCACTAGGCAGGCACCAGAAGGGTCCATCGCGATCCCTAGGGAACCACTTGAAAGACTTCAATTGGAGAAAAACCTGAAAACCTAAAAAACTTCTCCTAGACAGAGCCCAATCTTCCTGCAGAACTTAACCAGCTTCCTATGGTCTATGCCGCTCAGCTCCCCTAGTTCCTCGAAGACGTATTCCCCTAGAATCCTCCTACGATTCCGTGCTATGCCCTCGCATTCACACAACATGTGTGTTATGTCTTCCTCGGCTTGTAGAGCACCACAGAACCTGCACGTATCCACATCCACCAGACCAAGTCGCCTAGCATGCTTTCTTAGAAGACAGTGCCCTGACATAATCTCAATTACTGAGTTCTAAGCTATTCGCTGCTCAATTTTAGAATTTCCTTAGATCTTTTCTTGTCCAAATGGGGCCAAAGGACACCCTATGTCTCTCTATGTTCTGCCATCTGAGGTCGGCCATTTTTAAGATCTTTTCATTGATTTTTCTTAAAGACGCCCAGGGGTGGTTTAATGTTCACACCTCCGCTATTTTCCAGCTCCCCTCCCTTTCTTGCTAGCTCATCGGCTTGCTCATTTCCCTCTATACCGCTGTGTCCCGGTACCCAGCACAGTCTTACTCGATTCCGTCTACATACTGCTTTTAGCATTGAGCGACAGTTTCTGACTATCTCAGAGTTAATGTTAGCAGATTCAAGTGCCATAAGTGTACTCTGACTGTCAATATATTATATGGATATACTCTGGTTTACTCTGTGCGCAAATTTTAACAAATATGGACGTAGATGGAGAAAATTTGATTTTTTTAATTAAGGCAAGAAGCCCTATCTATAATTATAAAGATAAGGAACATGCTAATAAAGTTACTATTGATAAGCTGTGGATAGAAATAGCAACTGAAATGAATTACCAAGGTAAGTTTCATTGAATTTTAATTTTATTCATGTTTATTAATGTACATAATGTATATGAATATTTATATGCAGTATTACTTTAAATACTTGACACACTGTCTTTAAAAATCATGTAACCAAAATTAGATGGCATACTTGTATTGCAAAGGAACTGCTCCAGTACAGGAGTTAAAGTATTGAACATAGTGATTGCGTATGTTACATGCAGCATTTGATGGTCTTGCTTTTCCAATATTTTCATCATGTGTTCCTCCTTGAGGTACGTATTCCATAGCTTCACGCTCAACATATATTTCCTGAAGCAATCCTTCGCGTTCCCTAATCATGTAATAATTTGCACTTTATTGGGAGGCAGTAATATGACAGTATCAAATATACGAAATTTTTTGGTAATCATATCAAATGCACATTCAACCACTCTTCGAGCTCTGGATTAACGATAATTGTATACCTACTCTTGTTTCAAGTATACTCTTTCTTGTATACTCAGCAAGTCACAAATTCAATTTTGTTTTATTTCAACGCACACCAAATGAAGCAAGAAAACAAAACGTTTTGTTTTGTTACATTCTGTTTAGCTTGTGTGTGTTGAAATAAAAAATGTTTTTTTTTTGACTATCGAATCAAAAACGTTTTGCTTTATCCGGTGTGTTTTCAGCCTTAGTAATTCACATTAGACACTCGTTCCAATTACCGCATAGTGATGTGATCGTATTATGAGATGGATTTGCTTAAATCATATACCAAATGTAGGTTAAAAGACATAAGAGAGTGAGAGAGAGAGAGTAACTTGTACAACTCAATTTAGTAAAGTTCCTCTTTGGATCAAGGAAACGCGCTATTGACAGCTGTACTTACATAATGTTTTTCCTTTGACTAATTCAGTCCTATTAGTTGCATACATGAATATGTACTTCCGGTTTTCTTTATTTTAATGATTTTAGGGGATTATTGAATTACACTCAATGATTAAAAGAAAACGGTTGATCTACAGGTAGGGTAACCAGGTAGGGTAGAGTAAGATGGTGTTGAAATCCCGGATTTCAAAAGACGGCGCTGACTTAAAAAATTGACAAAACCCAAACAAAATGTTTTCAAGTTTAACATCTCGACAATCAATATGTGATTGAATTCAAAATTAAGATCTGTTTCCGTAATTCTCTATATCAGAGTAAGACAATGAAAAAATACCAAACTTGTTAATCAACCTCCATTATTCTATAGATGCTAGTAAGATAAATTCTATAATAGACAAAATGTTGCACTTACTTATATGAACAATATGTCCATGGGTAAATAGAGGACAAACGAGGACGAATCGTAAAATTATACAGAATGGGTAATTCCCACAAAGGTAAAAAAGAGGGCAAAGTCCTGCCGGAAATGTAATTTCTCACAAAAATTTGAAAAATTATTAACTTAATGATTATTATCATTGAATTGTGAATTTCCAGATTGCAAATAATTTATTTTGTAAATGGTGTCATTTATGTTTAAGTCCCATTTTGTTTGGCTGTCATTTAGATTTTACAGTAATGTTTCATATTTGAAAATACCTAATTGAGAGTGGTCGATATCAATATGGCGCATCTAACGCTACAACAATGCGTTGAAATTATTATCAAAACATTTGATTTAAATAATTGATCATTGTAATCACATTTTTTTTATCGTTATTCATGTTACAACCTCGTCAACCACTCAGTGTGAAACGAGTAACTTAGAAAATGTAGTACATACACTGGGAGATAAGGTAAATCCATTTTGAATAACCGCAGCAGCTACAGGAAAACTAAGACAAACGAAAATTGCCTAAATAATATCAGCAGCCTGCGGGACGTTATGAAATATATGCTTGAATGAGCTCGCATTTGGAAAGGGGCCACTTGACTAACAGTATGATATTAGGTTCGTGTTATTGTTTAGTGTGTACCCAGCTCAGCAAAAATTTACATCTCAAACAACAGCAAACCAAAAGTGAAGATACCTTAACCCTCTAGCGGGCCAATTTGTTTTTTCAATTAAAAAATTATGTTGGATTAATACTGATAATATGTTGAACACGAAAATGAATCTAAAAACAAAATCTGATTATTTGTTTGAGTTGTATGTGATAAAATAGGCAGCCCGCCAAAAGGCGGGCAATCCAGGAACACAGTTGTTTTTGTTGGGTAAACAAATTATGGTTTTATTTCGGATTTATTTTTTTATTAGAAAGAAATAAAGAAAAGTTATAATAATAAATACAGATTATTGAAAGAAATACACAAATAAGTCATTATGGTTTTGTGTGATAAATTTGGAAACATTTTTTGGACGATGACAAGCACAAACTAACATTGCACTTCAGGCAAAACATTTGGGTTTCCGATTTACACCCAGCCATCTTACAGGTTCGCTTTCCGGAACGATTTAATTGATCAGGCATATGGCCAAAGCCATCGTAGCGAGCATCCAATCCCATTCCGTAGGACTTTTTAGCAGCAGATGGTCCTGGTTTTGGAGCTTCTTTGGAAGGTCTTCCAACACTTTTTTTCCCCCCCTTTCTGTTGAAAATAGCACAAAGAACTAGCAACTTGACCACGGAACTTCGGTAGCTCGGCTGTTTCTCCTCCACCATGAATACGTCTATGGAGAAGATAACTATTTACCATTGTCAAATCAAGAAAATGATAAAACAATTTTAATGAAGCACTTTTTGTTTTCAAGCGGATATGGTATCATCCTATAAGACCATCCATAAGATCAACGCCTCCCATATGGTAGTTTATTGCGTCTAGCTTTGTGGCGTGGGTGGTCAAACGGTATGGTCCATTACATAACAGGTGCATCCTCATGAGGCGATGGGTCTACTTCGGCGAAAGAAACACCAACTGCAGCAAGAATGGCCTGCGACGATGAACCCGCATAAGACGATGGACCTGCTTGAGATGTTGAGAGTGGATCAACTCGAGACAAAGCTTCAGTATCTGAAGAATGTTCCTCTTGTTCTACAATCGAGGAATCAATTGGCTGTATGGACTCAGAAGCTAAAGATGTAATATTACTCAGATTAAGACTCATATTGATTGCATTACTAAGAAAATCTGTAGATGATCTTCTCAATTGAGCAATACAATCGTCAATTTGTTCTTCGTCTTCAGCCAATAAATAACCTGGTATCTTTTGGTAATTGTCTTCTTCGAAGTCGCCGGACGAGTCAGTATCATCACCAGATTCCATGTCACTAACGACAACTGAATCCGTCAGTTCTTGTCTTTCTTCATCAGTCATTTTCCACCAATTGAATGCACGCCTTTGTGCAGGCGGAACGTGAGTTTCTTTCTTGTATCGCTCTTCTATTTTCTTAGACATTTCTGTAACTAAAAGTACGGACATACACTACATTGTTACATATAAGATATAACGTTAAAATAAAGCTCGATATATGATCGTAAATCAAAATAATTACAATGGTTATTCGACAAACAAAATCGAAAAATCGATGTACATATGTCCATAAAACTTCGCCTTACACGGATTGCCCGCCTTTTGGCGGTGTGTTCTCTAAGGCCATTTATTTACATTTATTATTATTTTCTACATAAATAACTTTGACTTTTATGAAGTATGATTGATATTGTACATACCAATAATTTTTTTGTTCTGAAGAAGCAACTAAAAGTATCCTTTTAAAACCAGAAAACTTTTCTCTTCCAGGCAAATAATTTTTCGATCACTTTTAACTTACAATGGCCCGTAACTCCAAATGAACCCGTCGATAATCATGAAACTTACATCAGTGTGTAGATTTGAAACCGGCGAAAGGCAGTAGAGAACAGAAAAATTACAACAAATATAACATAATAACGGGATCAAGGTAGGGCCCGCCAAAAGGCGGTCGGGCCTGCTAGAGGGTTAACTAAGATTTTCAATGTCTAGGCTTAGTTGCGGAAATTAAATTAATTTAGTACCCTGCAACCAGCCACACTCGCTCACAGTGAATATCGTTAACGTTTAAGAAGAAATGAATCAAAACTAAAGTTTGAGAACCTAAAACCAAATCTCAGAACTTTAAACCATATTTGGAACCTTATTCTAATAATAATAATATTTTTGCTGCCAAAAAAGTATCAGAATCCATTTTTTTCATCCAAAAGCACGAGAATAGTGTACTGGTTATTTGGTAGTAATATTTGCTGCCACAAAAGATTATTTAAGATTATTTAAAGTGTAGATTATTAGATTAGATTAGATTCTTTATTTCATGAAATATATGTATAATAGTTTGTGTTTGAGAACACGAGCATGGCAGAAATAGCCGTCTGCCGAAGTGTATTAAGTGCTTTTACAGTGTTTTAAAGTATCCAAATCAACTTTTTTCATCCAAAATAGCTCCGAAATACTCATTTTTTAAAAAAAAGTATTGAACAATGTTCCGGAATTTGGGGATTGGGAAGATAAACAAGAATTGGTAGGTGTCGCAGGCGCCCCTGGTCTGAGATAGTCCAAACGCTTGATTAAGCCCTACTCCTATAAGGAAATCCTTACACTAAATAAGGAAAACATTAGATTGCTGGTTGGCTTTCTCACTGCCCACTGCGGTCTGAGATATCATCTCAACAAAATAAATCTTAGTCCAACGTCAGAATGTAGATTCTGCATGGAGGAAGAGGAAACCTCAGAACACATACTCTGTGAAGACGACGCATTCTACACAGAGAGCTGTTATCACTGGTGGAGCTTCGCAACTCTACCACCAAAGACGTGCTGTGTTTCATTAGGGAAGTCAGTCGCCTTTTGGTGGTGTAAGTCAACCTTGTGACACAAAAGATCTTTTAGGTCGCAGTGTCGGCCCTTGGGTAAGGGTTAAAAAACAAAAAAAGTGTCGCAGGCAACAGTTATATAAATCTTAGTAGAAGGTTGATTTGGAAAGTAAAAATTAGATTAAATGCACACATTTTAATTTCACTGAAAATGAGCTGTTTCACAAAAGAGTAGAAATAACGACACCTTCAGTTAAGTATTCCATTATGTATCCCCAATTTGACATTTAAACTAAAGGAGGACAGAAAAGTGAACATATCGTTTTAATGGGATTTTCGTTGCTGAGCTTGAGATAAGATCCCAATAAAACGTGCATATCATATCGTTTTACTTTTTAGAAACAATTTGAAGCCCTATTAGGATGGAACTCGATTATTCTTTCTGAATTGGTACATAGTTCTTAAAAGGAACAAAATATTATGTCAAATATTTAGTATAGTTAAAAATATGTACCTTCATTTGTTAAAACTAAGAATCGATTTATACAAACAAAAACTAAGCTTATTAGAAACAATGTGAAAACAATGGAAACAATGAAAATGAGTAGGTAAACAAGCTTCTTATATACATTGTTTACACCAAAGTTACTTTGCAAATATCTCTTCTCTCTCTAACCAAAACCCCATTTTCACGATAAGCTGAAATTTGTGGCTTCATGATAGGGTCAATGTGGGTTATTTTATATAATTTATGATTTTAGAAAATTATTGACTTTAGAATTTTTTTATTTTTTTATTAGAAGACCTTTAGAAAATCTAACAATAGCAACATAAAAGTATTGTATTTGTCAATTATAACTTGAAATATTTATTATGTTAATAAAAAAACTACAATGAATTTAAGTATGTTTACATTTACCCAATTTTTTTTTTTGTTTTTTTCTAAATCCGGGGGTAAAAGTAAACAACGATTTCAGTATATATAAGAGATACTTAATATTCTGTTAGGGCAAATCGACCTCTAATGGTAAAGCATTACCACGGCCCTGTCCAATTTTCTCCAAAGAGTTTCTTCTTCCATTAATCCTGTTATATATAACGGACACTGGTACTCCATAAGCCTATTGGGCTGCCCTAAAGGTCATGTTTTTATTTTGTACATCTGCCACTGCTTGGACAACATCATCTACTGAATATAATGGCAGTGGTTTTTTCAATATGTATTCTGGAGGCATATTGAGACCTAAAAATTATTATTTAACACTAGTTTTTTCAAATATAACAGAAATTTTAACTAAAATGTATGTTTACAATTACCCTCAAATCGATGTTTACATTTCTCCATATAAAAATATTTTCTAAGGTAAATGTAAACACAACAAATGTATAGATCTTCTATGAATTACTTGAACATTTTATTTTAAAGACTTACCAATTCAATTGTTAAAAAAAATTTACTTTTCACTTAGGCCTTCCGACTTGCACAACACTTTAAAAAACCACCTCTTTGCAAAAATGGCACCGACCTACTGAAATCGCTATTAGCACGAAAATAATCTATGTAGGCGAAAAAACATGCACACGTCCGCCATTTCACTCAATGTGTGCGTTAAAGAGGCTATACCCTTGTAGAGTATAGGCTGTGTTTACATTTACCCCTGTTTACAATTACCCACATTAACCCTACAGTGCGTGAGTGCTTGGCTAAGAAGACGCTGGTCTATGTTCGAATCCCAGTGGAGGTAAAGGGATTTTCGGAAATAATGAATTGACAAAATAGACCAGCACCAAAGAAAAAAAAGGAGTGCGATGATCGGTTGTGGCCAATCGTAAAACAGCGCTGTAAATCCAGCCGTCCACTTCACGTGGCAAAAATTGTAAGATATGTTTGTTCATTCAAAAGAACTCAAAAAGAAAATTGACTGACGCATCCTAAAGAAAATGCAAAGTGTATTGCGTGTGTTCAACCTGCTTTAACAGGTAGCACTGAGTCAAATTTATTGACAACTCCACAACAGGATACGTCGCGAATGTCCAAAAGATATTCAAAGTTATTACTCTTATGGGGAAGAGCCTGGTCTATACATTTTTATTGTTTTAGCGCTCAAAGGGTTTGAGCTGACTAGCATTTCAGCGTTTTGCTTTGAACAGCTTGCATTATGCAATTTTATTTAATTCTCAAAATTTAAATTGCTTACCTTTAGGTGCAGGCAGAAAGGTAGGAACTAGGGTTTGTGAAAAAGCTGTTTTGATTTAATTTTTAATCCAGGTGGCGTCTTGCGAACTGGAGAATATGGTTACATATTCGCATTCGCTAAAAGTTCACTGAAACTTATTCACAAAGTGAACAGAGAATTTTTCATAATTATTTGTATATACAGTCAAACTTCTATAATTCGAACTATGTAGTATCTGCCACGGATTTTGGTTCAAGTTAGGGAAAGTGCAATTTTCAGAAACCCTTCCAGAAAGGAGAATATGAATATGAGCAAAACATTAAATATGTACGGCTACTAAATGCAAACGAAGTTTATTGTGTTATGTCCCATTTTCTCCTGTAGAGTTTTTTAATACATGTTTACACTAATTACTATCAAATAGGAAATCAACACATAGATCATAGATGGCATTATTGATTGTGGATATTGTGCTTGAATGCCACAGCACATGAGAAACAACATAAAATAAAACTATTTTCGAGGCGATTTTTTTGGGGAATCCCTTTTTATTTATTTCTTCGTGGCACTCAGTATGGTGTTTTAGTGCGTACTATGTTTGTAGTTATGTTGTGAGAAGCAAGACTGTGCAGTTTAAGTTGAAGAAGTTCGTACTGAGGGAATTGTGTACCGGTACCGTCTAGTTCAAAATTTGGTTCGAGTTAGGGAAAAGTTCACTATCATACCATCTGTCACTTTTCATAGAAAGAAAGGAAGATAGAACGCCATAAAATGTAAGGTGGGCATTTTAAATCATACTTCTTCAATAGTGAAAATGTCACAGAGTGAATGCTATATTTCATTCTATGTTCATGCTGCTTGTGTACGCAGTTGTTTTTTAAAATCACGAAGCACTACATATAAAAATACTCAATTAAGCGCGTTCTGTAAAAAATGTCAAATGGACTAAGGCTATGAAAATTGCATTTTGAAGTAAAATGTTATAAAAAAAACTACTCATTGTAGTTTTTTTTATGCTAAATGAACTAAGTAATTGAAAACAATCGAATTAAATGTTTCTCCTGCATAGCGCATTGGCAGCGTCGATTTGACAAAACATGTCCATTACGTAAAAAAAATAAACATGTGCTTCCAGAGTTAATGAAAGTTCGAATTAGAGAAGTTTGACTACATTATATTCTCTGAATTTTTGCTCTATGGATTTTGGACTATAAACTTCTTGTTGTTAGTCTATAATTGTGTTCGATCTCAGTGTAGTTCATATATTTTAAATAATTATTCATTGTTCTTCTCGGTTTTTATACACCAAAGCACCAGAAATTGCGGTGGTGACAGTGTTTAGCCCTGTCTCACCTCAGTGTGGGCTAGAAACAAAATGTTGAACACGAAAAATGTGGTTCTTCCTAATATTTTCACCTTAGCATATGCAATGCAATTGAATACGCTGACACTAAAAGATAACATTGCACAGGGGTACCGTAAAACACCCTAACATTGACCACTTTTTAACTTTGAAACGTTGCTACTAATTACTCCTATGTCGTATTTAGGATTTTTAATCATTGCACTACGGGGACTGCTATTCAGTATTATTATGTTTAAATACACGGCGTTTTTTATTTTCGTTAACAAAGTTATTGTTAAATACGTAAGCGGTTTGATTTATGTTTTTATTATTTAATAAAAAATACATGAACACAAATACTTTTTATATCAGATTTTTAAATTAAACTAAAAATAACATATTATTGACACTTTCAAATAACAAAAATAATAGAAACAACAAAATAAATAGAGTAAAAGAAATGGCAATGGTGCAGTAGTAGTGTATTCGCTTACGGAATGGAAGGTCGTGCGTTCGAATCCCCGCCAAGTCCATTACTTTATACCGAATACATGAAATCGTAATCTCCCTAAGTAACTTAGACACCACCCGTGGAGAAAAACCCTACAACTGCACCCAAACACTTCTTTCCTATCTCTCTATTCTTTCAACCAAGTAGCTTACACTGTGTTCTTAGCATTATAAGGGTACTGTAACAGAAAAAAAAATCCCTTTAGCGTAAGCAAATTATAAAAAAAAAAAAATTCTTAATTCAGTCATTAAAACACAAAATCACATATTATTCAGTTCTGTATATAAATAATAAAAATAAATAAACGAAATAAAAATAAATAGCGTAACCGATACAGTTATTGACATCTTGGGATCTCGAAATATGTAATATTATTAGAATTCATTAAGTTTTTATAAAAATTAAGAAATATTAATAAAGTAAAGTTTAATCACAATATTTCGAAGGCCTTATAAAATTGTATATTAATTGACACCCTTGTACAATGGTTGACACCACGTAAAAGTACAATGGTTGACATTTATATACAGCTATTGAAACCATGTAATGATATAGTTATTGACATATCTTTAAAAGATTTACACGGCAGGAATAAAAGAAGAAAATAATTACCTTGATTCGTTTATCTAACAGAAAATATACATTTTATAGCAATTCAAAATTAAAAAGTATAGAAACATTTTTGTTACATTTCAAGTTTATTAAATCACATTAAATCACACAAGAAAAAGAAATCACATTCATTTGTTTATGTTTAACATAAAAAAACTTAAAATATGTTAATACAGTTAACTAAATAAGTTAATGACCAAATGTGGATGAAGGACTTTGGAGATATATTCATTGAATACTTCTTTGGTCATCCAACCATTGTCGCTTATACCCAAGCCCCATCCCTTAGGTAATGATTTTCGAATATCCTCTGCTATTCTCTTGTATGGATATATAACCATGGGTGAAATCAAGCTGCCCACTGCTGAGAATGAGAACATAATTGTGAGGTTGGATTTCGCTAGTCCACTATCAATCTCATATATATTACTTGCAACTTTTGCTGCCAATACGTTTTTGGTTTTTGGACACAGTAAGAAATTGGTTTCATCACCATTAAAAATCCTGCTACCGTCTTATAGAATATCTCGCCACTCCTTCTCCTTCAGAAAATCTTCAATTTTGACAAACCACGATTTTATGTCCGAGGATTCAACTGTTGCACTTACTGATGTAACCGGGTCTGGTGTTCTTGGGGAAATGGAAGGGTGTCGACTTAAAAACGCCTTAAACCAACCATTTCCAGGCATGTTTTTGGGTCCAAATAGATGGTCCCGTTTGTCTCCATCGAGAAACTCTTTAACGGCATTGAGCACATCCTCTTTTCTTTTCGCTGGTATGTAGTTATCCATTCTTCCAAGGCTTCTTCTTCGATGGCAGTTAAAACTGTCCTAGGACCTAGTCTTGTTTTAACAATTTTTTTGCTTAATCGAAATATAAGCATTGTTCGAGGGACCCCATCAAATTTGGCCGCTGCCTTTTTAGACATAGCTTGCATTCTGACAGCTTCAAGAGCTTTTTGCAGGTCATTTTCTCGGTATTTGTGGCCACATTTCGGCATTTTTCCAGCTAAATATTTATTTAGAGAAAACTACTTTAATTGACATCCTCCAACAGCATAATTATAGACACGGTGTCAACTTTTGTATTCCCATAGAAGGCAATTATGGACACCATGGTGTCAATAAAAGGAATTGTGCAAATACTAATACAATAGTACCCACAACAATACCCCATTTATTTAATCAATTAGCACTGAAATTTTGTACTACACTGACAGCGTCTCAGAGCGTAATAATGCATGATTGTAGAGAGAAAATGAATAAATGATTTAAAAAAGCGGTTACTAAATTTGCTCCACATTTAAACCAATGATTGCTTGTGTTTGAAGAGGGTGTCAATAATTGTAACGAAATTCTGCTGTGTCAATAATTGTATACGATACGCTACTTTTAGGTTTTATAAATGTTTTAGAAAATACTAGTTTAAAAAAACAAATTTTTAACTTAGTAGGTACTTCTGTAAATAACTTCAATTCATAACAATTCTAAATAGCTGGTTTTTAAAGAACAAACATTTATTTGACTTATTTTGTACTAAGAACACTTTGACAAAAGATATTCAACGGATTGATCTGAAAGAGGATTGCAATTTGTTGCTCTTGTAAAACCTGTTAATACATTTCTTCAAAGTCGTCTGCAGAGGTGTCTAATAAATGATCTATTTCGGCTACCATTTTGGGTTCCGTTCTTATTTGAGGTGCTGTTGCTAATGTTAATGGCGATCCACCAAAATCAACCATGGATATACCTTTTCCCGGCTGCACATTAACTTTAAAGGATCATAAAATGCGACGTCAGAGGCTGACAAAGGTTGGTTGAATTTGGTAGAAAGCATGCAAACCGAATATTGTTTTCCACTGCTGATTCAATTACCTATTTGTGGAGAAAAATGACTTGCAAGGTTATGTAAGAATAAATGGAAACGCAGTGTTTTAAACTTAATGGGTGATCATTAATCCCCTTATCGACTAAACACTTTTACACTCGAGAAAATATTAGTCGCCAACAAAAAATTATTGTTTTTTGTATAATATTCTCCCAGTATGAAATTTACACTTTAATAAATCGATTCTAACAAACCTTCCACACAGGTCTTAAACTTTGCTTCTCCAACCATTAGCGTATGCGAAATGGAAATGACCTACATTTTTATGTTATGTTCCAAACAATTTTTATTTTAGAAATCTAGGCAATTTAGAAAAGTTTCTCATATCAGCTGATACTCTTGGATTTTCGTCAGACTTTTGAAAGACGTGGAGTAGTGGAAAATAACAGTTTGGGTGTAACAGGTCCCTGGCGTGATTCGAACCTGAGAACAATTGATCAGTAGTCTAACGCAATAACCACTGACTCAATGCGGCCACAAGTAGCTTCCTTTTGGCATTTATATCGGGGGTTATACCTTTTCAAAACAGTTTTCACGTCGACTCCGGAGTCCGGACGGGAAATTTGGCAAGCTTCTCATGATATAGATATTTGTCAGTAATTCAACGCACTAATCAGCAATCCAATCGTCCACATTATTTTCTAGTAAAATTATAGCTTCAAGTAAAGATCTGTGATAATGCCATTAATGAATTTATTCCTACGTATGTACAAACACAGGCATGCTTGAAGAGGTGTCCCGGCCTGTTCAGAAAATCCACTAGAGTCCGAAGCAATTAAAGATAATTCGAATCATCAGTTGTTTTTATTTTTTTTATATTGAATTGCTCAGTGTACGTTTTTACTACATAACTTGTTTCGTGCATTTCATGCGTTGAAATCTCTTTCCTGTGAAACTGTTCTTTGAATTATTAGAATCGAATAGTCGCTTTCAATTCATTGTATACATCGAAGTTTTTTTTATTAATGTTTCAGTTGAAAAAAACTTCTTTCGCATGACGCGACTGAAATGCAATTTGTCAAGAGGTATTGGATCATAAGTGAGATGCAAGACAATGATTCACTGAAGTCCCATTTAATTATAAATTGAAGTATTTCTTGAACTGTCCACTTAGTAGGAACGACCGCACTCGAAGGTTGCTCATACGTGTCTACGATATCTTCTTATTTCTTGCAACACCCGCTCCTTATCAAACGCATCGCCAATTCAGATTTCCAAGAACGGTACAGGGAACTAACTTCACGGGCAATAACTTCACATAGGCAATAACTTCAACATGAGTGGGCAATAACTTCACCAACAATTTTGTAAAGTTATTTCCCACTTATGATTTGAGATTATGTCTGTAGGGCATACTGCCATAGTGGGCAATAACTTTAAATAAAAAAAAAAAAATTATTGCCCAGTCATGGTGAAGTTATTGCTCATGTGAAGTTATTTCCCTGCACCTCCAAGTACTACTTCGGGCTCATGAGAACGCTTAAAGACACTTCGTCTCAAAAATCTGGAAAGTATTTTTGATTGTTTCCATCGTCATGTATCGTTGCGACAATTCGTGTATTAAAATTGGTATAAATGGTCCTTGTGTGTACAGCTGAAATTGACGTGGCATTGTTATAACCAACACAATGCAATATCCAACCAATTTTTTTTTTCAGTTTCCTTGCTGTGGAATGTCTTTTGTCATATTTTCTGCAGTTTCTCCCGACATCGAAAAGACACCTTACAGCTTACAAGGACCCTCGCACTTTCACAATGCCATCTTCTAAATGGACATACATATCCTATTATTTGACTCTCATTTAGTGAGTTCTGATTTTATGAGAAGTGCTGAAAAATTATTCGGAAAATATTCAGACTTCTTTATATTAGTGATAATTTTTTACTAACATTCTCTCCCAAAATACATACACCCCTATCGTGGAATCCGTCGGATCTGAGATTCACTTCACTTATTCGATTCACGTGAACAGAAAATTGCTATCGTGGGATCCGTCGGATACTCTCCCTTACCGACCACTATTGGTGGTTAGGAAATTCAATTGTGACAGCTCATTTCAAACACATTTGTTTTGTAAAAATTAAATTCAGTGAAAATGAAATAAAAACTGCGGATGTCAAATGTGTAGTAATTATTGTAAGAGTTAAGCATGCAACTCACACTGTCAAACCATATTTATATTCATGTACCTATATTATATACAGATCTAGTCATACACGTGTAAGATTAAGAATAAGAATAAAGAGAGCGTCAGTTTTATGATCGCATTCACCGAAAACGGACGTGTTATTATAGCAAAACGGTGAAGTACCGCGACTACAATTACTCAGAAGTGGGATTACCAAGAAAAAAAAGAACAAATAAAGTAATACCTTGCCACAAGTGAAATTGAGTGCAAAATAAAATTGGTATTACAGATTGTGTGTTTACCGCAAAGTTGGTTGTGTCGCCGCTTGTTCAGTCACTGCGAACATTTTTTTGTCGCCGCTGTTCAGTCACGCCGAAATTTTTTTTTTTTTTTATTCTCTTCGTAATAAAAGACACAGTACTGAATCCAGACGAATTCATAGCAGCAGATGTGCGATTAGAACATCCAAGTAACGGCGACGCAGAAGAAGAGGCACAAAACGTACGACTACAAGAAGAGATCAAAAACAGCCGCTAGACACTGCAGCTGGGGAAAAGAAAAACGTCATGATGAGAGAAAATGAACTGTTGCAACGGACCGCAAAATCAAATGATAGAGCCGAAGTTAAGTCAGGAGGTGGTAGAAATCGATCGGGCGGTACGACAGGAGAGTTTAACGTGGCGCAACAAATTGGATTGTGGAAGGAGATGTTGCCGGAATTCAGCGGAACGACAAGTGTTGATATGTGGCTGGCACAGCTAAGAAATGTCGAAGAGGTGTACGGTGTGGAGAAAAAAAATTTACACGCACTTTTCATAAGCAAAATGAGAAGCAAGGCCCAAGCATGGTTGTACGCACAACTTAATTTTTTAAACGACGACATAGATAACCTGACAGAGGAGTTGAAAGAAGTTTTTGGTACAAAACAAAACAAGATGGAGATGAGAAAAAGATTCGAAAACCGAAAGTGGAAAGTGAGCGAAACTTTCAGTGAATATTTCTACGACAAAGTGAGACTTTCGACTGGATTGAAAATGGACGAAGAAGAATGGATGACTACATATGGTTATATGCCCGTGTCCAGGGGTATACAACAAACGCAGGACTACTTCGAGCGTTCGGCAAAGTCACTCAGCGGAAGATGCAAACAAGATCGACTGCTAGTACATTTTGCAACAGACAGACCGGATTGACAGCAGATAGAACGACAAAAGATAGACAAGTGGACGGATAAAGAGTTGCGGTCATGTGCTATAATTGCAACTCGGTGGGACACGTGGCAAATGTGTGTTCTAGGGCAAAGAGGAAGTCAGCAGTACATCAGTTGTCAGAAGATGACATGTCCAGTGATTACGTAAGACGTTTGTATTTTAAGTTTACAATTGATAGTGATAATATTCCCTTAGACTGCCTCATAGACTCCGGAAAACCGATAAGTATGGTTAGAAGATCGTGTATACCGACTAATATATCCATATCTAAATGTAAGAGAAAAAGAAAATATTTCGGTTTAAATAAAAGTTTGCTTAAAATATATGGAATGTTGTCGTGCGTAGTTTTTTATAAAAAAGTTGGAGTAAGAGTAAATCTTATGGTAATAGACGATGGATCGACGAGTTATGAGGCAATCTTGGGGAGGGATTTCCTAAAAAGTGGAAAATTTAAACTAGTTTCTTAATTAGAAAATAATATAACTTGCTCAAAGGAAATAGAAGATGATAGTGAACATTTTGGAAAACAGCTCATGTTAATCGACTGTAAAGATAATGATAGTTCAGAATTGGATTTAGAAGTTGGTGAAGACGTATGTTATGTTCATAAAGAAAAACTTATAACATTGTATAAGTCAAGTCATTTGTTTGCCGATCGCCCTACGGAACCGGTAGTTAAAATTAAAATGAATTTAACGCTGAATGATGTGAAACCGTTTCATTGTCGACCGCGTCGTTTGTCGTATGCCGAAAAAAACGAACTTAGTTCATTGCTAGACGAATATGTCGGTAAAGGATATATTAGAGAAAGTGAATCTGAATACGTGTCGCCGATAGTATTGGTAAAGAAAAAGACAGGTGATCTTAGGATGTGCATAGATTTTCGTTCGTTAAATAAAGCGACTGCAAAACCGATACCGGTGATCGACGATTTGCTAGACAGACTGGCAGATAAGACCATTGTTTCTAAGCTAGACCTGAAGAATGTGTTTTTTCACGTTTACATGCATGAAGACGCGGTAAAATATACGTCGTTCATAACACCTTTAGGGCAATACGAATTTTTGAGAATGCCGTTTGGTTTGAAAAACGCGCCGTCAACTTTTCAGAGACACATTAACTAGATATTTGCAGACACGATTAGAAACGATGAAGTTATAGTTTACCTAGACGATATAATGATAGCTACGACGACGTACGAAGACCATTTTAGAATACTCTTTGAAGTTTGGAGGAGGATGGTAGACAATAGATTGGAACTAAGGATAGATAAATGCAAGTTTCTACAAAAGAAAAGAAAATAATTAGGTTTTACGATTACGGGAGCGGGTATACAGGCAGATGATAGGGGTATCGAAGCTATACAAAATTTTCCGGTTCCACAAAAAACTCATGCGGTACAAAGTTTTTTGGGTTTGTGTTCTTATTTCCGTAAATTCGTTAGAGATTTTTCGACCATAGCAAAACCATTGTACGATCTTACAGAAAAAGATAGGGAATTCAAGTTTGGTGACAAACAGTTAGAGGCCTTCGAAAACTTGAAAAACAAATTGATAGAAGCTGCGGTCTTGGCACTGTATAGTCCAAAGGACGTAACAGAACTTCATTGCGACGCAAGTGCACAGGGATTTGGAGCGATGGATGGATGCTACAAAGAAAGCAAGACGGAAAGTTACATCCGATTTTTTATTTTCCAAAGAGAACGACGGATTACGAAGCAAAGTTGCATTGTTTTGAGTTAGAGGCGCTGGCAATAATAAGCGCTTTAAAACGTTTTAGGGTATATTTACAGGGTAAACCGTTCAAGATCGTAACTGATTGTAATTCATTGACCCTAACGCTAAACAAGAAAGAACTCAACCCTGGAATTGCCAGATGGGCGTTAGAACTACAAAATTTTGATTACACTCTAGCACACAGGGCAGGTACTCGCATGCAACAAGTCGACGCGTTAAGTAGATCGACAAATATTCTGACGATCGAAACGAATACTTTCGAGGAAAACCTGATAGTATGCCAAGGAAAAGACAGAAATATAGTTAAGATCAAAGAGTTGTTAGAACGATCGAACCATAATTTATACGAGATGAGAAATGGAGTGGTATATAGAAAGAAAAATGATGGCAGTGTCGTGTTTTTTGTATCAACAGAAATGGAAAGTCATGTTTTGTATAAATATCATGACGAAGTAGGTCATGTAGGAACAGATAAGGTGTTAGAATTAGTGTCAAAAAGTTACTGGTTTCCCAAAATGAGAGAGAAGATAGGATCACACATAAAAAACTGTTTGAAGTGTATTGTTTTTTCGGCTAAACAGGGCCGTGAAGAGGATTTCATTCACAACATACCTAAAGATGAAAAACCGTTCGTGGTAGTACATGTAGATCATTATGGTCCAATAGACAATTCAAGGGCGGTTAAAAAGTATATACTAGTGGTATTAGATGCTTTTACAAAATTCGTGAGACTCTACCCGACCAAAACTACAAATACAAAAGAGGTAAATAAAGCGTTAACGGACTATTTTAGAGCATATAGTAGATCGAAGTATGTTACATCAGATAGAGGTAGTTCCTTTTCCTCTGCAGAGTTCAAGGATTTTTTGTCTGAAGAAGGTGTTCAATATATAAAGGTTGCTACGGGCTCCCCACAAGCGAACGGACAAGTAGAGAGAGTTAACAGGAGCTTAGGACCAATGATAACCAAATTAGTTAAACCAGAAGAAGGGGTATTTTGGGACCACGTATTAGAGGTAATCGAACATACACTCAATAACACGGTGGGTAGGACTATAAAAGAATATCCGAGTGTAATGTTGTTTGGAGTGAATCAGAAAGGCAAGTGGTCGGATGAGCTTAAGGAAAGTCTAACAGAGCTAGAATCGAGAAATGTACGCGACCTGGTGAAGACACATAGCAAAGCAGCTTTAGAACAAAAGAAGTCGCAGGCATACAACAAACGATACGTAGATAAAAAACGGTGCAAGCCCACGAAATATAATGTAGGAGACTACTCTATGATAAAAAATGTTAACTCGCACCCGGGGGCGTCGAAAAAGCTGATACCGAAATTTAGAGGACCCTACCAGATCGAAAAAGTCCTACGCAACGACAGATATCTACTTAAAGATGTTGACGGTTTTCAACAGTCGCGAATACCTTACCAAGGAGTATGGGCGGTCGGCAATATGAAACCATGGCTGAACAAGAGTAAAGCGAATGATTGATTGTAAATGTGCAAGTTCAGGTGATCTTAATGGTCAGGATGGTCGAATTGTAGTAATTATTGTAAGAGTTAAGCATGCAACACACACTGTCAAACCATATTTATATTCATGTACCTACATTATATACACATCTAGTCATACACGTGTAAGATTAAGAATAAGAATAAAGAGAGCGTCAATTTTATGATCGCATTCACAAAAAACGGACGTGTTATTATTTAATCCGCAGATTCGATAGCAAAACGGTGAAGTAGCGCGACTGCAAATCCATGGATAAATTCGATCCGTTCGTTTTCCACGATATAGTATATATATATATATATATATATTCACGTTACCGACATGTGGATGGTTCACGTCTGCGGATTACACGATGCAAATTGTTTACTATTAGCGGATCGTTCCCCCCGACGGATTCAACGGTAGGGGTGATAGAAAACAATTAATGTTGTGCTTTTGACAAGTAAAAATTTAACTTCTTTCTTCGACTCTTCAATTTTTAAATAATTTTCTTTAACACTTGATCGTTTGTTGCTGTCAGTTGCGCAAATTCTAGGAACTAAGGATTTTTTGAGCTTTGAAGTAGTTTTGGGGGCACTAGATTTCATAACCAGTTTGCTGCTTAAACGTGGATTTAACATTTTTAAGGCTTTATTTATGAATGAAGTTTTTGTTTGGCAAGGTTTAAAGAAATCTCAAAAGCCTCTACTCGGCATAAACTGCACATCAAAAACAAATACAATATGGGATTTTTTTGTTGACCTTAAAAAAAACCCTACCCTATTCATATCAAAAGAATATAGTTTTCGTTTGATTAAAAAACACGTTTTCCTTGTTGCAGCCTCAGCCACAATAATTATTAATTCAATATAAATTTAAGCACACATAGTTAATTGTCAGAAAATACCAATTTGCTCTCTGCACACACTTATAAGACCCAGAAAAGCGTTTATCTGATTGCGACATTGTAACATGCCCACTAATGCTCTGCTCGGCTGCTTTCATAAGTCCACGATACAATGATAACACTTCAAAATTACATTTCAGGAAATTTTCATTAATTTTTATAATTGAAAATTTCCAGAGTCATTCCAAATGCTGCCCATGCACAGGATACAGATGACGATTCCTTTTCATAAAGTTCTTCAGCCATCACTTCAGATCGAACCTGCATCGTTTTCAGATTTTCGCTCCCTTCCTCACATAGATGGAATGCGTCATTTGCTATACGTAAACTCGTGAACTGGATGTACACGAGCGCAAATATCTACTCGACAACTCATTCCTCGGCAGAGCAGTATCCGTATATCGGAAGAAATGGCGTATATGTGGATGTCAAAGGGTGATGATTGAATTGCGTAAAAAGTAAGTTAAATCGCAAATAAATAATTAATGAAATGAAAAACGGCATTTGTCAGTGAAATACGTATATGAAGAAACTTTTCTTGGAAAAAGTTACTTACACCCTTCCTGTGATTATTTTTTTCTTGCCTCCCACAAATTAAAACACAACAGACATACAACTCCTGCCAAAGGAAGCTATGTGAACTCAGTACAGTATATTGCAACTCCTTGCCGGTGCTATTGTGTTAAGTATACAATTTCGTCCTAACACTGAGCTCAAGATGGGATGTGCACGTTTTAATGTACATCGGAAGCAATTAGCGAATGTGTTGAAGGAATTTCTCTCACTTATCCTGAAGTGGCAGAATATGTATTCTGCATTGTGAAGTGGTATCATTGAGGTACTTTTGCTTGCATTTTGTCGTCTTCAACACGTTTCAGGAGATTGTGGTTTTATTGTAATAAGATATTTGAGAGTTTCGTGGAACACGACATAGATCGATGATTGAGCATGAGCAGGTTTCTGCGAAGGAATCAAACAAAGATAAAGTTGGCTGGATTAATTTTAAAATGGCATGATTTTTCTTTGTTAAATTCAGTAAATGTTTGATTAGAAGATTCTATTAATTCTTGGAAACTTTGCTGACAAGAAATTTGTAGAAGAAATTTCTGCCTTCGAGTTAACTTGTATTTTTGCTTTTAAGCAAATAATAATTGGTAGGGATGAGAGTTGGAACCATATCAATCTAGAAAGTTTAACGAGTTGAATAATCAACTTTTTTTTTTTTAAATGTACTAGCACACAAGGGATTTTTGAATACCCTTATAATGTAATAGCTACACAGCGCTGGCGTTAAGAAAATTAGGGTTAGAATATAGGGAGAGATGCCGATGCACATTAGTTTTAAATGTTTGTAGATTATAATGTGTAGGAAAAATGGAGCGGAGAAGAGCATTCCACATTCGTCTTGTACGGCTAAGGAAAAATTCCTTGTATTTCACTGTACGTCCGAATACAAGCGTAAGGGTAAACTGATGTGCATTCCTTGCACAGCGGGTATATATAACGATAAAATAACGAAAGACAGGAGACATTAAGATGATGACTAAGATAGTCAAGCGATCTCGCGATGTCTCGGTCGCCGATGAGTTTCATCGCGCGTTTTTGGATCCTGTCAAGTAGCTCCAAATTAGTTAATGAAAGCCTTGCTGAAATATAGGAAAAGAACAGAGACCTCATGATTTTGATCTCGTTTATTGTTGACAAAATTAGCGAATTCCCCTAGTACCTATCTGGTTTGTACCTCAAACTCTCCGAAATCCATATTGATTTTGTGTAGAATTTCATATTTCTCAACGAATTTCACTTATCTGCACAACAATTATTTCCTCTAGGCATTTGCCGATTGAAGGTAATATTGATTTGGTCTAATTTCCAATACAAATATTGTTTCCACTCTTATAGATCGGTTTCAAGACTGCAGCTTTTGCGTTTCAGAAATACTTCAAATATTATATTTAGGTTAATAAGTTTGTTAATTATTGAACATTTTAAAAAAAATGTTTCTTTTTCCCGAACGTTTAGCAGCATCAGGCGGATAGCGGGTCATGTGGTGTTGATTTTGTCGGTAGACCAAAGCAAATTGCCGTACGGGTATAACACCTGCAGTAAATTGTTTTGGAAATCCAACGCGCTTCTTCGCTTCACTTCTCTGCTTAGTTAGTAAGCATCAGAGTTTATGTTTTATTTATGTTTATAATTTATAATGTGTAGAAATTTTGTAGTGGATGTGAGCAACCTCCGTGGGTTGGGGAAACATTTTTTTCATTATAAGCCCATTTCTCCCTCAATAAGGCAGCTGTTTTGGCACTAAGTGAAACACTAGTTAGCGTTGGCTCCGATTGAATGGAATTTAGTCTACCTGGTTACAACTGAGTAGGTACCTACCATTATTTTTTCTCGATCGCTGCCTCGCCGTTTATATACGTAGTGACGTAGCCTATCAACTTCAGCCTCAGTATGGTAAAAGTTCCAATCCAGAATTTAATTTCATTTGACTAAAATTCCATGTCCGTAGGCAATTAATCCACAGAAGCCCAAATTTGGACAGACATTCAACTTATAATGAGTTTGATGCCCTGTCTGATTAGATCACAAGACCTTGATCCTCGTACTGAAATCATCGTTGCGGGCGATTTCAATATACACAATTCAATTTGCCTTCGACACTCTGGCCAGACAACACACGAAGGAAGGTACGTCGAGATCTTTGCTGAGGTAAATAATCTGACTCAGCTTGTAAATGAGCCGACACGAATACCGGACATTAGCATTCAAACCGAAAACACACTGGACTTGTTTCTTACCTGTCATTACGATAAATACGCTTTGGACGTATTACCTCTAGGTGCGTCAGACCATTGCATCACATTGTTAAAGAACAAACTCCTAAAAGAACCGTATGGTAATACCAGAAAGCCAATTGGGAAAAACTAAACGGTTTCTTTAAGAGTTTTAACTGGCCGCTGTGCTTCCTCAACAGCAACGTGGATGCTGCTTCTGATATGGTCACAAACATAATTAACCTGGGCATGAAGTCTTTCATCTCGAGCTACAAAGAGGGCATCAGATTAAAGAGGTAAGCTTTCGGACATTCAAAGCCAACCCATCTGAGGAAAGCCAAAAAAGTTTAAACGAGCCAGAAATGACTGCAATGCACATTAATCGTGTCAAATTCTCCTATGACCCAAAGTTGAATCAAAAAATACTACAAAGTCCACGGGTAGTAAAAACTTTTGCTCCTATGTTAAAAAAACATCAAGAATTCGGCTTCATCATCTATTCCGACACTCATTTTCAATGACATTCCAGCTGGCAGTTCCATAAGCCGATCTGCTTACTGCTCACTTTGCAGTCAGCTCAACGCTCCCAGATTGTGCTTTGTCTCCTCCTGTACTCCATGGGACCAATTTACTTCCGCACTCGTACAGTGGCTAGAGTACTTCAAGATCTGGACGTTCACAAATCCGCTGGTCCAGATGGTATTTCCCCTATCGTTCTGAAGGAGTGTTCTTCCTCGCTGGAAAAACGTACAAGCTTTTCTATCTATCCTTTTCTTCAGGGCTATTCCCGAGAAGATGGAAAACAACGTCTTTCCAGCCTGTCCCCAAAAAAGGCGAATATTCATCTCCCTCCTCCTACCGACCAATTGCACAATAACGTCCATTCTTTCCAAGGTTATGGAAACGCTGATAAACCGTCAGCTCATGAAATATGTTGAGCCCCGAAAACTTCTTAATGACCGGCAGTACGTTTTTCGCATCAACAGGTCCACTGGTGTTTTGATGAATTATCTAACCGAAAAGTGAAATGAATCTCTTCACCAAGGTGGTGAAAATAATATCGTTGCGGTTGATATTTCAAAAGAATTTGACAGAGTTTGGCACCAAACTCTCTTGTCAAAAATGCGTTCATTTGGAATCGATAATACCTTTCTTCAATGGACTAGAAATTACCTTTCGGACCGTTCAATTCAAGTTGCATGCCTCCAAAACGCAATGCTAACACTATTCCATTGCCCATGAATGGCCATTGCATCCTTGAAACCGAACGGCTTGCCATTCCCGGTATTTGTATTAATGACAACTTTCGTTGGAAAGACCACATTTTCGGTGTCGCCAAGAACACTGCGAAATGCCTAGGCCTCCTTAAGCGCTGCAAGAAATATTTCACTCCCTCTGATCTGGCTCCTATTTATACGGCCTTTATCCTCCCAAAACTTGAGTACAACGCTCATGTCTGGTGCACCAATAACTAGTTTGGAGCTAATTGACAGGATCCAGAAACGCGCGATGAAACTCATCGTCGACCAAGACGTCGCGAGATCGATTGACTCCTTTACTTATCATCGTAATGTCTCCCGTCTTTCGTTATTTTATCGTTATTTCCATCATAAGTGCTCAAACGAAATAGCCAGTTGCATTCCACTACTTGAACATTTCAACCGTAATACCTGCCATGCCCAGGAATGCCGATCAGTTCGCCCTCAAACCTGTATTTGGACGTGCAGTGAAGTTCAAAGAATCCGTACAAAATGAATGCGGAATACTCTTCCACGCATTGTCTTTCCTTCATATTATAAGCTACAAACATTCAAAACCAACGTGCATCGGCAACTCTTCTTTTCTTCTCACCCGAATTTATTTCACGCTCGCGCTTTGTTGCTACTACATGATAAGAGTACTAAAAATCCCCTTTAGTGTACGCGCACATTATAAAAAAAATAGCCCCAAGTTTTAGCAGGCATTTTAAAAATTCGGTTCTTGGAGGTACAAAATGCTCTCCTGGTTGGTTGACTTTGACTGGACGAGGTCGAACAAAATGTATTCATGTTTTGCATGTGTTCCAAGAAACAGTTCATAAGTATACCCAACCTAGCACCTACTTCAAATCCAACAGTGATATATTGGAATATTTCAAAATATATTTATTCACTTTTTTATTTATATTTATAAAAATCACTGCCTGCAGAGCAACCTAAAGGTTTTGCCGGCAAATTAAATGCTTTTGTGAAAATTTGTTAACAAAATCTAGCAAAATACAAATCAATTCAAGGGCTGTTATGAATCGAGAGCTTTAACGAATCAACTTCAGAGCTGGGAAAAATAGGCTCAGTAGTTTTTGTGGATTCCACATTCGTTCATGGCCGAGATTCTTCCAAACACGGTAACGATAGGTGTGCGTGTCAAACATTTTTCTCTATCATTTAATTTAACAAACGAAATTTTATAAAAGTCGCGCTTAACATTATCTGACTACTTTGTTGGAAAACTCTAAGTGCTCCAATGGGAATACCTTTGCAGCAAGTTCTTCCTTAAATTATTGTCCTTTAGGTCTACCCTTATTATACCTAACTCATGACTGTTCTAATCTGGAATTTCCGGGAAAACATTTTATTTACATTCACAATTGCAAAATTTGCATACAATCATTGCCACTTTGCATTTTGGGCACAGTGCTGCCGTAAAAGGCCTCTGTCGTTCTATACTTTTGCAGTGTAGTACCATATAAACAAATGCACATTTTCAGCAGCATTTTCATAGTCACAATTCCTTCATATTCTACATTTAAATACACAAACCTCCTTATTGCGCTCCAATTCGCAGAAGAAAAAAATCCATTCGTCTGCATTAGAATGTATGTACCATACCATACTTTGTGCCTTTTCCACCCACTCACATAACTGTTTTGAGGTTTAGACTCTAGGATATCTCTTTGATGTTTGTGTGTGAATTCTTTTGATGGCTATGGGTCATTATGCTCCTGCTTCACTTCTATGAAAGCAACCATTGAAATGTTTTAGAGATAGGTACCTACAGTTAACGCTTTCTATCATCTGTACTTCCCTTAGTGGTTATTCTACAAGTATATGCATTTCGATACAGTAGTAGTTTTAGAAGTTTGGACACGGATATATAGGTAGCAATTAATATCATTCAAGTTTGGTTGGGTGGAAAAGGGTTTACCTTGGCCAAGTTAGCCTTAAGACCGCATTTTCTGCTCAGCACAGTTGAAATGTGGTCGTTGGATGCCATATATGTCCAGTTAGCCTTAAGGCTGCATTTTCTGCTCAGCACAGTTGAAATGTAGTCGTTGGATGCCATATATGTCTTTATTTAATTCTTATACGAGACAAATCAGTACTTTCATTACTGCTTCAAAAATCCGTTTCATTAGGATTGCCCATATTTTTGCTTAAATGTTGACCGTAAATAGAAAGCAATTTGAAAACACCGGAAGATGACAAGTGAATACATTGAAAAGAAACTGGGCTACACCATTAGTAATATAAATGGATGTACCTATATGGAAAGATTCTGAATCATTCGATATAATTTTTCGACGGTCTGGATGGACTCTAAGAATAATTTATTCAACAGTATTTTGTGATTGATTCTGTAATTTTTTTTACAAAATCATGTATGTAAATTGTGTTCAAAGAAATCTGCCACGCTCGAACCACTCGTTCTTAAGTTAAATCTAGCTTGCTTTAAGGCAATATTCACGCTCACCTTCTGTTCCATACTAAATGCTGTTTCTGTTTGTATTGAGTGAGTAGACAAATATGGCTTCCGGCAGAAAAAATGTCCATGATAACCAAAAATAAGATCAAAGTTAAAGCTCATACCGTTCCTAACTACACGGACTTATTAATCTCATCAGTTGACTTCGGGATAAAGTACAAGGTTGATAGGAAGGTCAATATTCCTATGTGAATCAACCTTAGAGATATAGAAAACGCTTCTAAGAGATTGAACTTCACGAATGCAGTTATATTTTCAGAATACACTAAACTTTATGTCACTTAAGACCACTGCATTATACTCCATGTGAACGATATGGGTATCCAGAAGGCTCTCTATTAGCCCGATAGACGATAGAACTTTCGTAATCTGCACAGACAGTCATTCAGCGATAAATGTCCTAGAAACAAAAACAATAAGATCCAAGCTGGTAAAGGGATTATGGGGATCTTTTAACGAAATCACCGATAGATATGACATCTCCCTGTTCTGGGTTCTCGGTCACAGCGCATTCCGGCCATCTGCAATTGAGATGGGTGAGCCAAACTAAGTACCAGCCAGTATCTGCCTCAGAACAGGCTCATACCGTCCACTCCCATATAAAAGAAGAAAATGTTACCAATCTGAGAATGCACTCATTCTGCTCTCCTTACAGAAAACCAAGCTGTTTGTGGTTCGAGAAGTGATCTAGAGTTCGATTGGTTCAGCCATCTTCTTTACTCTCCTCACAGGTAATGGAGAATCGTTTTGATGTTCGATTGTATCAGTCGTCTCACTCTGTTCCAGTAATCAGAAATGATAATGAAAAAAACGTCACGGTTCCATTGTTTGATTCACCCCACCCTCCCTACAGAAGGGATAACACTGACTGCAACACCCAGAATTCCACAATAATCAGACAATTTATATACTCATTATATTACCTAACTTGCAGTCAAGTTAGTTTTCCCTAGAAGGCCAACTGTTACCGACTTAGTACGTTCCATAAGATCTTACATGCGACACCTTTAACAGATACAATGGGTCTCAGCCGGTTAAATCCTTTTTTTCAATCAACTTCGGAATTTTCGGAAAACCTCATTATATTCGGAACTTTCGGAAAACCTCATTATAGAATTTATTGAGGGTATTATAGTTTTCCCGTCCAGTGGTGGGCTAAGAAATACAGAAATGAAATACTTAGGTGTTATTATTGATCATAAATTAAATTTTCACTCACATATTGATCATGTTTGTAAAAAAATAAGCAAAAATATAGGTGTACTATATAAAACTCGTAAAAGGCTGAATATGTTAAACGCAGTGAATATATACAATGTGATTATAAAACCACATTTTGAATATGCAATGGCAATTTTATTTATGTGCAATGGTTACGCGTTGGATCGTCTACAAAAGCTCCAAAATAAAGCAATGAGATGTATCTTAAGATGCAGCCGATACTCATCAATCTAAGTTATGCTGGAGACACTTAAATTGCTAAGCGTGAAACAAAAATGCTGAATATATATCTTTTCGTATGTAGGATGAAATACAATTTACTAGGTACCAAAATAACTTTGTAAAAATTTGTAATGTATTAGACATTATCAAAATTACAATTTAAGAAATAATAATAACTTTCAGATAGTTAGATGTAGAACGGTATTCAGACAAAATTGCTTATACTATAGAGGTCTAGATATGTATAACAAACTACCGAGTAATATAAAAATGATTGAAAATTATAAACAATTTAAAAAATCTATCTTTACCTATGTGAAAACAAATTTTTGAATATGTCCAAAGAAAACTGATTTTATAATATATTACGAAAAACATTTGCAAATTTAATGTATTAACTGAAACCAGTTAAATAAAATTAGAACTAACTAATTAAAAAAAAGAATATCATGGTAGCGCCCGCAAAACACAGCGCTTGTCGGAAAAGGCGACTAAGGGGACAAATCACATCTAGGCAGTTCTACCATTCGTGTGAGCTTAGCGACACATTTGACGTGTTAAAACAGTCCCGCAAGTGTGCATGGAAATCCGTGGGTTGACACGACTGGAGGAGACCGGTGAAGTAAAAGGACGTGCTAAAATTGGAGTAAAAGCCAGCAGAACAACTTTTCATTGGATTATTTAAGTGGAGTGCTAAAGCACCTGCAAAATAATAAGAAACCATCACTAATTGAAGTCGAAAACAGCGCCTTAGTTTTGCGAAGCAGTTTGAGACTTCTGAAAGTAATAAATTTGGGGGTCTTACTCACTACTGAATGTATACTGAAAAGATAATGTCATTCAATTAAACCTCATTTCAATTAGAAACATTTATTTTTTTTATTTTATTTATTTATTTTATTGGGAGCTTATACAAAGTAAGATATAATATCTTTTAAATTATTGCTAAGCTATAGTCGAACCTAATAATGAAAGCTACATACTGATAGTAACAATTAAAAAAGAAAAACAAATTTCAATAATAATAATAATAATAATACAATTTAGAATAAAATGATAGTAACAATTAAAAAAAGAAAAACAAATTTCAATAATAATAAATAATAATACAATTTAGAACAAAATTCAAGTGATATTACAAAGTTTGTAGGTATAATGGTGTTTGAGATTATCTTGATAAATATATTTTTAGTTCCCTTTTAAAATGTGCTGCGTTATCTATTCTTCTAAGTTGTCGTGGTAGATTATTCCACAAACGGACAGAGTTGACAAAAAATTGACGTTGGGAGTTTAATGTTGAGTGACGAGGGTTAATTAAATGTCCAGACCTATTTGGCCTATTTGACGAGACGGTCCTTATTCGGTCATGAATGTAGGTTGGTTTTTTGGTTAGCAGAACATCAGAGAACAGCCATAAAGTCCAAAACTGAAGAAGACTATCAAATGACATATTATACAATCGAGGTGAAAAGTCAGAAACCCTGTCATACCTTCGCAAACCAAAAACATAGCGAATTATACAATTAAAGACGACATTAAGCTTCCGTTTACTAGCGAAGTTACATTTTAAATATATTTCACAACCATAAGTTAAGACAGGCATAATGAGAGTTTTCGCGAGAATAATTCTGGTAGCCAATGGCGTGAGAAATTGCGTGGTCCACAATGCACGAAGAATACCATACGATTTTCCAACAGCGGTATTAATGTGATTTTCCCATGTTAACTGCTGGTTAAAAGTAACTCCAAGGTTACGAGCATTTTGAACGTACTCTATTGGAGAGTTGTTTAATATGGTAGTGGGGAAATAAGATAAGTCCAACGGTTTTCTGGAAATCGGCAAACATTTAGACTTAGAAGGGTTTAGCAAGAGACCATTTCTTAGAGACCAACGTGCTATTTCTGAAAGATCGTCGTTCATACAGCTTACGGCGTGATCGATAAGACCCAACGGACAGCTAATGTAGAGTTGTACATCGTCTGCATACAAATGTATATAGCAATGCCTAACAATCGAGGGCAGCTCCGTTATATACAACGAAAACAATAGAGGTCCCAAGATAGACCCCTGCGGCACACCACTGACAGTAGGTAAAGAGTCAGAAAGACTATTATTAGATTCAACAGCTTGGAATCTATTGGTTAAATATGACGATATCAGACTTACGGCGCACGGAGAAAAATTATACAAATGCAGAAGCTTAGACCATAAGGTGGAGTGGTCAACGGTGTCAAACGCCTTTGAAAAATCGAGCAAGACTAAGAATATTACCTCATCTCTATCAATACCATGCCGTATATCTTCGGTTACGTTAAGCAACGCAGTGATGCAGCTGTGTTTTTTCCGAAAACCGGATTGCATTTGTGTTAAGATACTGCTGTCTCCAATATACTGGCTTATTTGCTTCTGCAGAATTTTTTTCAATACTTTGGAAAGGAATGGCAGGATAGAGATCGGCCTGAAATCATCCCCTTTTTGGTTTTTAGGAACAGGTATTATCTTTGCTAATTTCCATTGAGGGGGAAAAACTCTAGTCATTAGTACGGTATTAAAAATATGCGTTATGTAAGGCAGTAAAATCGGAAGTATAATCTTTAGGAACATCGGATGTAAACAATCAAGCCCAACTGCATTCGATTTAATAGAAAGTAAACTTTTTAATACGTCAGAGCAGTTCACACCAGTGAAACCGAAACTGGGAGTAGTAAACACAATAGACTGGCCTTGCGTTTGTATTGAAGACTCATCAGATACAATAACGGATTGTTGGAAAGATACAAATTTAGTATTCAACTCATTGAGGTCGATGTTCACATTGCTATTGGACTTAGTTTTGCCGATGCCTAAATTTCGCAAGTTTCTCCAGAGCGTACTACGGTTCACAGATGGGCCTAAACGTCGAGTGTAAACGATTGTCTTGGCTTTACGTACTTCCGCAACGACTTTATTTCGGAGCGTCCGGTATAAGTCATGAAGACCTTCAGAGCGAAAGCGTTTCCATTGCTTATAAGCTTGATCGCGCTGGAGCATAAGTGCACGTATTGTGTTTGAGAACCAAGTGTTTGTATTGTTATTTGGCATAATAGTCTTATTTACTAGAGGTACATGATCATTGTATAAGGCAATTAGATTTCCGTTGAGAAAGTCAACCTGGGCCTGTGATGATGGCAGACAGTAGATAGTATCCCAGTTAATTCCACGGACATGTTGCTCTAAGAGTGAACGATCAATGTTTTTAAAATTACGATATCGAAATGTTCTAGGACAAATAGTAATACAGAAATCAAACGCCAAGTAAATAAGATCGTGTTTAGAGAAGGCTGGAACGGAAAGCTGGCTGTAAAGTAGTACCTTTTTTATATCGCTAACGAAAAACAAGTCTAGTAGTGTTGATGACTGACCAGAAAAATGGGTAGGTTCAGTGGTATTGACGGGGAGTAAATTAAGTCCAATGATGTCATCAACTAAGTGATTTTTAGTTAAGATATTGCTGTTAAAGTCCCCGCATAAAACTATGTTAGGACAGGTAATGGAGATTTCTTCTAGGGTAGCTAGCAGATGGGAAGCATTAATATAACGGTTTGGCCGGTAAATGGAACCAATCAGAAGCTTATCATCTTCATTTTTAATAATCTCTACAAATGCGTACTCAATTTCAGTACCAACCTCTGACGAACACCTAAAATTGCAATTGATACCATCTCTAATATGTTGTTAACATTTGGCATGGCTCTACTCAATGAAATTCAGAAACCGAAAGAAGAAAAAATACACAGCAAAAGTTCTTATTATTAGGTATAATGTACGAATTATGAATAGAATTTCAAAAATTAATTATATAAGATATAAAAAAAGAGATAAGAAAAATAAGTGCAATTAAAAGAAAAAAAAAATAAAAATTATCGAAAGGAAAAATTTAGTTATTCTATAAGGTTTCTGCTTCTTCAGTCTGACTGGCAATTCCGTCCAAGTTTTCCATACAGTCAACTAACACAGCATTCGAATTTTGATGACGTTTTATGTATACTGATCCTCGATAAGAGTATACAGACACTAGTTATTTATTTTTTTTCATTTTCAACGCATGGATTAGTATCAGCTGGTTTTGTTTTGTTAAGCATTCGCGTAAATGTATTTTACCGGTTGAATTGAGTCCCAGATTGTGTAAACATAATTCCTGGTTCGTTTGTTTACGAAATAGTGCGATCGATTTAAGTACAAAATTTTTATCGTACGGTGAATTAAATTTTACAAAAATATGTGAGTTCATTCTGTCGGTTTTCGGGCGAGTGCGATATATTGTCTTAATGGGTGGCGGTGTTATTTTTATTCTGCTGCAAAGTTGATTAAACATCAGAAGAAGATTTTTGGCAGGCGTCTGAGGAACTCCAAACAAAAGTGCATCACAAGCCACCTGTCGGTTTTCTTGCGCATTTACAATTTTTGATATTGCGCTGAGATCCTCCGTCGTGATATGCAATTTGCTTTTGATGACCGCGATTTGATTTGTGTATGCAGTTTGTTTATTTTTTGCAGAGTCGTTCTCTTTATTAACATCAGTGAGTGAAGATTTAATGTTTACCATGTCTGACTTAAGAGAGTTTACATCAGAGATTGTATTTTGAAGTGAAGAATCAATTATATACTCTGTTGATTTTTTCTTTTACATATTTGTTTTAAATTTTGAAAATACTCAAGTAATTGCCACTTTCACAACAAATTTCAATTTTAGGAATTAATTATTCACGTAGGACTCTGCGTTTTTAAATGTCTTGATGAGTTAAATAGCGATTTATTGTAAAAAAAAGGACGGGTATTGCCAAGAAAAAGAAGCACGTCTACTCAGTAGCTTTCATACCGTACCATTTTGTTGTCATTTTTTTGTTTCTAGCACCTACATTTTTAACGTGGATTTTAACGACGTGTATACTAAATTTCATCCTAAGGTTTTCGTATTTCAAGGTACAAAGAAATGTTAGGTATTTACTAATTTAAGAAAATAAAAACAAGAGTGGATTTTAATTGCTGAGACGCAGCGTCCTCCTTAGCTACTATCAGATAAAGAATCGGTGTCTAATCATCGGGCATACCTATACTTGATGTATGCGCCCTACTAGAACATAATTTCCAATTGTAAAGAGACTACTACCAACAAAATATTGTTGAATATGTGCGGGAATGTATGGAATGGATAAGTCGCTTGCCAACTTAAATAAAACGGAGATATACCTACAAAAAGACATAGGCTCAGAAAAAAAGAGAGGGCGCTGAACCACTCGTGTCAATGTATATTTTTGGCCTTACACAATATTTTCTTTCATACCTAATAAGTTAAAACCTTCTGGCAATTAAAAAAAAAAGTTACATCAAATTAAATAGACAGATCTTTTCTTCTTATTAACTTTAAGCAAAACGATTTATTGTGCTTGGAATGATTTCTGTTGCTTCTTTTTATACGAGTATTTACGAGTATATCATGGCATATGTGGAATTGTATACCTCATAAATTAAATATTTACCAAAGAGTATAAAATCCTCATACCATAAGTTTGCTGTTGTTTTTTGTTATCCTTCTTTTATGCTTTAATTTGAAATCGATACGATGTACATAATATGTAATGTGTGCGATGTATGTTTATGTTGTTATGTGCAGCAGTAACGATAATGCTTATTTTGTTTGAACTCTGTATGCGGGGAGGGATTGAGAAAAAGGGATAACGCTGTAACATTTCCACCAAAAGGGCTACGGTTATAATAGTGATGTCTGATGTGAATTGAGCGTCATAGTTGTCAGTGTGGATTTCTGGTAATACTTATCGAAAGTTATGTCTATAATTTCGTATTATGTTTTATTATTATGGAATTGTAAAAACGTTTAAAAGAAATTGCAATCAATATTTGGAGGAGTGTAGGTGGGGAAGATATTGCGAATATGTTGAGCCTGTTTACATTCCCGGATGTAATGTCCTTCTTATGTTGCAAATTGTTTATAATTGGTGTTTTGCTTTTAGACTGACGGATCTTCCAGTTGTAATAACTTTCAAAACGTGCTATCACTTTTGACAGTTGTTAGACATTTTTGTTTAATATTTTTTTTTTAAATTCATTATGAATATATTTGCATCATGAAAAGAGTTTTCGCTCTTAAACAGCTTGAATCCGACCCCTTATTTTCATCGCCAATCGACGAAACTCACTATTATCTCGATAAACATCTTTGTCAACAAGTACCTATAATTGGCGTTTCTGGAATAGGTGAATTTACAAGAGACTCATGAAGCTCAATTACACCCACACCTATTATTTTCGCTACGCTGGACGATGGTGCTACGTGGTACGTGCAATACCACCCATGACTTGACTTACTGAGGATTCGATTCAACGACAACATTATCTATATCGCGAAATGGACCAGTGAATTATGCACGTTCAACAGGTTATTGGTGAGCCCCAAAGTTTTGGCTATAACATGCGTTTCGTTCCATACACACTTTCATGGACCATTCTTTATATTGATAAACGTATTTTAATTCAAACTCAATTATATAGAGAGATATATAGAAAGATAGATACATTGCTGATGTCTCCCAATATGACATTTCGTATAAGAAAAACATAGGGGCGGGCTACAGTCCGCTTGGGCGAACTGTTGGATACCCTATTCTTATTCCTATATCTCATAAGTGGGCGTGACAAAAATTTAAAGGATTTTATCGAAAAAACTAAGCTTTTGTAAATAAAAACGCTCCCTAGCTCAAACTTTGGTTTTTCAATAAAATTGTTTTATTTAATTGTGGGCGTGTCAGTAGGCGGATTTAAAAAAAAATTAAGTATGAGCATAAAGAGCACCTAGAGAGTATATACTATAAATTTCAGCTCCCTAGCTCAAACTTTGGACTTTCAAAAATAAAAAAAATAAAATTGTGGGCGTGTCAGTAGGCGGATTTTGAAAATATTTACACATGAGCATAAAGGGCCCCTAGAGAGTATATATTAAAAATTTCAGCTCCCTAGCTCAAATTTTGGTTTTTCAAAAAAAATATTTTATTTAATTGTGGGCGTGTCAGTGGGCGGATTTTGAAAATTTTATGTCCCAAGCAGTTTTATGGGCCAAAGATCATATATAAAAAATTTCAGCTTTCTAGCTCAAAATTCAATTTTTCCCAAAATTTGTTTTATTTAATTGTGGGCGTGTCAGTTGGCGGATTTTGAAAATTTTATGTCCCAATCAGTTTTATGGGCCATAGATCATATATAAAAAATTTCAGCTCTCTAGCTCAAAATTCGATTTTTTCCAAAATTTTGTTTTTTTGAGTTTGTGGGCGTGTCTGTGGGCGGATTTCAAAAATTCTTAAACTTGATTATTTCGGGACCCTAGAGAGTATATGGTTAAAATTTCAGCTCTCTAGGTCCAGTTTAAAGGCCTAATTTTTGCCAACGGACGGACGGACGGACGGACGGACGGACATGGCTAGATCGACATTACTAGGGATCGGATTTCCATGCAAATGCATATTTTTTTAGGAACACCTTGGAGGCAAGACAACGAATTATCTATACGAATCAGGAAATTTCCTTTAAAATGGCATTCAATCGTTAGTGCATATTTTTGCATATTTTACTACAAATGCATATTTTGCATATATTTGTGCATATTTTGCATAGTTTTGCATATTTTTTATAGTAAATACATAATTCTGCAAAGTTTGTAACAAAAGCGTTCACTTTGAAAAAAAATGTCAAGTGGATCAGCATTTGAAAAGTGTTAACCACTTAGAACTTGAAGGAAGATCTGAAGTTTGCCAGAAATTTCAACAACTACTGTCCTTTACCAATGCATCTAACACCTTTTCAATGTATTTATATGAGGCATTTGTTTCAGCCGATATACCTTTAAGAAAGCTTAGTAAACCTGAATTAAAAACTTTTTTAAAAAATATGCAAAAGCAATTATACAGGATCCGGATGATTCCATTTTGCGGAAAAATTACATTGAAAAAATGTATATTTCGCTATTTGAACAAATGAAAATTGATCTAAAAAATAATTATTTGTGGGTTTCTATTGATGAAACCACCGATATCCAAGAATGTTTTCTTGCTAACGTAATTGTTGTTGTGTTGGACCAAAATGAAGAAGAAAGTAAAAATAAATTTTTAAGTCCAATTAGAAAAAACGCACCATGGCACCATCGCTCGCGTATTTGATGAATCCATGAATTCACTTGAAATTGATAAAAGCAAAATACTCCTTTTTTGTCCGATACTGCGCCATATATGGTAATGGCAGCTCGTGGATTAGCACTGTTTTATCCAAAATTGTTGCCCTTCACTTGCTTAGCACATACAATGCACCGAGTTGCAGAAGAAATAAGGGGTAATTTTCGGAACGTTGATGGATTAATTTCAAACGGCAAAAAATATTTTTAAAGGCACCTCCAGCGTCGAAATTTTAAAAGAAAAATATTCTTTGACTCCTCTTCCGCCTCAGCCTATTGTTACAAGATGGGGAACTTGGTTGAAGGCTGTTGAGTATTATGCAAAACATTATGAAGCATTTGAAAGCATTGCCAATGGGTTCGATGACTCCGATGCAGTTACGATAAAAAATGCAAAAGAAGTAATGAGCCAACCAGCAGTTATTAAAAAGCCAAATAATATTTATAAGTTCAAACTTCAGTTTCCTATGTGACACCATCACAAAGCTAGAAGGCAGGACAACCTTAAAAAATCAAATTGATTTAGTTGAAGATGTTGTTGCAAAGATAATTGCGGTTGAAATAGTTATGTGAAAAGTCATTAAAAAAAACTTCAGTGCGTTCTGGCAGAAAATGAAGGATTTTCAATAATGCAAAATGTAGGTTAGGTTAGGTTAGGTTACTGGGCTGACGGGGCAAGAGAATCCTGCGCCCGTCACACTTAGGTCAATAAAGACCCTTTGTGATACCCTGGAGGTTATGCTTCCCTTATCTGGAACCAATGAAAAACCTATGAAAAACTTAGCGGGTTTACAAACCATCCCGATGCGTTGATAAACTTGCGCAAGTCATTCACAGACTTGCCGGAGAGTTCTTCTAAATCCTGGAAGAAATGTCTGCCCAGAATATTGTTTCTGATATGACAGAGTGCAGGGCAGTGACAGAGGAAATGCGGGGTATCCTCATTTACCTCCTCGTCCCCACATCCTCTGCAGAGTTCATCTATGCTGAGTTTTAATTTCTTTGCATTGTAGCCCATCATGTTGTGTCCGGAGATAACACCTGTGAGAGAGGACAAAGAATTCTTGTTCATTTGAAGGATTCTCTTGGTCTTTTGTTTGTCATATAGTGGCCACATTTTCCTTGTAATAACACAGGAATCAAGGGCACTCCATCTTTCGTTTGCTGCCATCAGTGTTTTATTTCCAATCACCTGTTTAAGGTAACAGGGTGGGGTTTTTACTGTGGTGTCAGCATCCCTTGATTCAAGGGAAGATCCTTTTCTTGCCAGTTCATCGGCTCTTTCATTTTCTGGGACACCACTGTGTCCGGGGACCCAGCAGAGTCTTACAGTGTGCTGCGCGCCAAGAGCCCGCAGCTCTTCGCGACAGCTTCTTACAAGCCTCGATTTTATTTCTGTAGCGGAAATCGATTTTATTGCCGCTTGGCTGTCAATGAAGAAGGTAATATCAGCCTGTGGTATTGCCGTCATTGCAGCCTGCTCAGCGGCTGTTGTCACCGCCATAACCTCAGCTTGGAAGACGCTGCTGTATTCGGGGAGTCTGATCGAGCCAGATTGCTGATGCAAAATGTAAGTAAGAGGTTCACATAGGACTGCAATGACGAAAATTACGCAAAGAACTTTACCGTCGATGAGATTTGTTCTTTAAAAAATGCTCAACTAACTTCAGTTGACGTCGAGCGATCTGTTTCGTTGTATAAGGCATTCTTAAGAACGAATCGCTAACGTTTTGATTTCGAAAACTTTAAGAAACATTTTATGATCTATGCAAACAAAACTTTTCAAAATCAGAACAATTAAGGAAACATGATTGTATGTTATTTTGAATTATTTATTTTAATTAAACAAATGAAGATGTTTATGTTTACGTTAAATTAACTGAAGAAAATTTGTTTTTAAATTGAACCGAAATTAAGTTTTAAGTGCAAATTTTAAATGCATATTTTGCATTTTTAAGCGCATATTTTAAGCGCATATTTTCAGATTTTAAGTGCATGAAAATCCGAACCCTAGACATTACTATCGATGCTGATCATAAATATAGTAACTTTTAGGGGTCTACGGGCAATATTAAGGTATGTTACAAACTATGCGTCAAAATTAATATAACCCTAGAATAGGGTATAAAAAGGGGAAAAACCGTTATTAACAACATAAGAGTATAAAAGTTTTAATTTTATTTAGTTGAACTCAATTATTTCCTAAAAAAACCTTTGAATTGATATAAAACCAGTAATGTTCACTTAATCGGCTTATTGAACATAGTTCAAATTAATTATGCACACACCGTCAGATTTGAATTGTTTGGTGATAACTGCAAGCACCTTTCACAAACATACATTTTCGATACACAAAGTCCCCTCTCAGGGTCATCATTAAGTGCATGTTTTAATAAATAAAGTTCCCCAAGTTGTGCTGATGATTTATGTGACCAATTGGAATAATAATTGTATTGCGTTGGGGACAGACAGTCTTGCGATGAAACTCTGTTATTTCATTTACTTCCCGACGTTTCGACATAGAGATGTTGTCTTCTTCAGGGGATATAGAGAAACAGCGAATGAAAAACATGTTGTTACATTCTTACACAAATTCAAATTTTGTTGGTTGAATTTATAAAATTTAAAAAGTTAACATAAAATTAAAAATTTCCAACGAAGTTAACTCGTGGAATAACGGCCAGAATTTAGAAATTAGAATAGCCCACTATTTTGATTTTAGTTGAAATCGAACGATACACGCTTCAATTCAATTTACTACAAAAAAGGTTAAAAAATTTGCCCAAGCAGTTCAAGAATGTTATAAATTTTCTTTGTCGGCGGAAGCGCTTTTTTGGGCAGAAAAATTGTCACAGAAATGCAAGGTTTTGGAACAAGTAAGTTATGTAAACAACCGAAATCGTGTCATGTAGCCTGAAAGCCTTAACCAAATAAATTTCGAAAATCTTAATGAGAAAGAACATTAGACTAAAAGTTTTACAAACTAGTTATCCACAGACGCCTCACAACAGGAGTCGGAGCATTCCGTAATAAGATCTTTCGAATTGGTGCCGTGTACTGACACACGCGAATTCGGCATAATCGCTCGTGCAATGCTGAATTATTGAAGTTTGCGATTAATCACTTTAGTAAGCCCATTGCGACCGCCTTTATTGAAAAGATTACGAAAATATAAATTTTCCGTCTGACAGACCAGCGCGCGAGTGTAGGAAAATCAAACACATACCAAAAAGACTATATAAAATATCTGCAATTTTTAGTTTAAGAGTTTTTCTTAAACATGTAACAAATTTTTTGATTTGTAATAACTAATAAACGATTTAAGTTTTAAATGGTAAATCGAATATACCAGGAATCATTCTTTATTTAAGGAAAACCCTTTACCCACATAAACATATAGTGCCTACTCTAATTGGTTAGGCCTTTAGTAGGCGAAAAAAATGTTGCCCCAATGCAAAATGACCCCAAACAAAAAGAATAAAGGCCCCAAATAATGGGGCTATATTTAAAAAAAAATGGTCCCATTCCATTTCTTCAAAAATAGCCATCAGGCAATGGAAATGGAGCCAAATTGTTTTCACGAAATTCGATCAAAATGAAAAATTACCCGAAAAAAAATTTAAAATGACCCTAAAAAAATGCAAACAACATCAACAATCCTTATCAAATTTCGATTTTATGGGATAAGTTTGTTTTTTTTGGGGGCTTTTTTTCATTTTCTTAGTTTGGTATCAAAACAAATGTTACTACAAGGAGCGCGAAGTATACTATCCTTAAAACTTCGTCACTGGTTTTAAGCGGTAAATAAATAAGTGAGTATTCAGTTTTAAAACCTTTGACCCGCGAAGCGTGCCACCCAAGTATTGTTATCTGTTAAACTATTTCATACCTAATGACCTCTGAAACACGCCGCGTTCTGACCTGCTAGATGTGAGGCCGAAGGCCGGTGTATGAGTCTAAGATATGCAAGGGGTTTTTAACCCAGGTACTGTTATCAGTGCAACCTCCTACATAGGAATGTATTTTGTGTTGCGTGGCTACAAAAATCCCAAACAAATGCACACAATTTAACTGTTACTAATTTTTCTTTCAATTTGCTTTTCAATTCAAATTCAATTTGTATTGAATCTTTTTTACTGACTAGCTAGCTAGTGTCGGAATAAAGCCACAATTACTAGAACTGAATGATGCTATTTTCTGAATGATATTTCAATTGATTTTTTTTTTTGATAGAATGAGGTTCTTAAAAAACGTTTTCTTGCATTTTAAGTTTTTTCGCTATTTATTTAGGAAATATTCGTGAAAACGTTGTTTTTAGGCCTATTTCAGTGTTTTAAAAAAAAGAAAAATGTTCCCAAAGGTAATCCAACCCCTATATGGGGCTGCCACCAAATTTGTTCACTTATATGTTTTGTTTTAAGCCTTTTAAACGAAAAAGAAAACAAACCCCATTGCTTCCCGGAAAATATAAAATCTCGCGATTTGGGGCCATTTTTATACCCTATTCTAAGGGTATATTAATTTTGACGCATAGTTTGTAACATACCTTAATATTGCCCGTAGACCCCTAAAAGTTACTATATTTATGATCAGCATCGATAGTAATGTCGATTTAGCCATGTCCGTCCGTCCGTCCGTCGACAAAAATTAGGCCTTTTAACTTTCCCTAGAGAACTGAAATTTTAACCATATACTCTCTAGGGTCCCGAAATAATCAAGTTTACGAATTTTTGAAATCCGCCCACAGACACGCCCACAAACTCAAAAAAAAAACAAAATTTTGGAAAAAATCGAATTTTTTTTATATGATCTATGACTCCTAAAACTGCTCGTGATATAAAATTTTCAAAATCCGCCCACTGACACGCCCACAAATAAATAAAACAATTTTATTGAAAAACCAAAATTTGAGTTAGGGAGCTGAAATTTATAATATGTACTCTCTAGGGGGCCCTTTATGCTCATGTGTAAATATTTTCTAAATCCGCCCACAATTTAAAAAAAAAACTTTTTTGAAAATTCAAAGTTTGAGCTAGGGAGCGGAAATTTATAATATATACTCTCTAGGGGCCCTTTATGCTCATGTGTTAATTTTTTTTAATTCCGCCTACTGACACGCCCACAATTAAATAAAACAATTTTATTGAAACACCCAAGTTTGAGCTAGGGAGCGTTTAAATATGTAGAGCGTTCTTAACAATTCAACCATACTTAGACTTTTGTCAAGCCCACTTATGAGGGATAGGAATAAGAATAGGGTATCCAACAGTTCGCCCAAGCGGACTGTAGCCCGTCCCTATGTTTTAATTTAATTTTATTAGGAACTGTAGCAGGATGCTATTTAGATTTATTATAATGAATGCTTTGGATACCGAAAAGAGGATTTGGATAGTGCAGCGGAGCCATGCTTTGCAGTCCTTCTTTTCCGTCCAAAGGGAATTTAGGCGGGAGTTTGGCAGCGCTCCCCCGAGGAGATGGACTATTATGAGGCTGGTAAACATGTTTGCCGAATCTGGAAGCATCGCACGAAGACCGTATTATCGAGATCCCTATGTTCGGGTTCAAGACAGAATCGCGTCTGTAGCATCGTCAACGAAATTTCCCAAAACAAATTAATATCCAGAAACTCCACTTTCCGCTGGCCCCCTAGGTCACCTGACTGCAATAGACTTTTTTAATGGGGTTATGTCAAGCAAGAGGTGTACAAAACGATAACAATTAGTTTGACAGAATTGAAGCAGTCCATTAAAACAATAATTGAGGCGATCCCGAATTCAACCAATGAATAATTTTATGATCAGTTGTCGCATATGCGTGGAGAAGCATGGAGGTCATTTACAGTCTATCATCTTCAAAAACAATTAGAAATATAATTGAATTTTCTATACAATAAAAATAATAAATGAAATACATTGATTAATAAATGAAATACCTACAATGAAATACATTGCTTGTTCGTGCCATTTTGCATTGGGTTATAATTTCATGCAGCCCCGTAAGGCTAGTTTCGAGGTACTATAACGGCGTTATGCCTTATATTTATTTTATAGTACAAGTTGTTCTTAGAAAAATGCTCTCTACAACATGTTAAGATTTTTTTCAAAATCCGAAAGGACGCTCCCTTTTTGGATATTTAGCCGATTTTTTAAATTTATTTTATGTAAATATTTTTTTTTTCTTAGCGCGACTGTTTTGCGACCTTTTGAAAAGTCAGAAATGTAACTGTCTATATCTCTCTTCTGCGTCCCCTACTAAAATTTGCTTCATTATCGGTATAAATCTCTGCAAATTCTGCCTTTGGAAGGAGTTTAGGCAATTCAAATTGAACTTTTTTAGTATACCTTCGTATTCTACAAAATGTGGCCTTTTTCGTTATAGATACCTTAAAAATTGGGATATATTCAATGTATTCTACTGTGAATAGTCTTTTTTCGAATCGTGTAAATTCTCTTAATATTCTTTTTAAATCTTTATTACAGAAAGAGTAGATAATGCATCCTCTCAGAATTCTAAGCAATCCAAGGCATATTGTGAATCAATGACCCAATGTATAAAATTGTTTAACAGTATATGTTTGTGCATCTTGCACTTCAATAAATTTAAGTTGATCGGTTAGTCTTTAAATTACTAGTAATCTTCTCCTTAACAATATACCTATTATAATTTTAATTATTTACTAATGTATTCTTTAATTACTACTGTTATCTGTTAGGGTTAAGCTCGGTAGATGAAATTAAGAAATAACCAACAAATACCGCAAAAAAAAACTTGTGTAGTTTTTAATTATTTTATTCTGCGGATTTTTATTTATTAATTGCCACTCACGATATACATAAATTATGATAATTTCTAACAAAGCAAATAATAAAAACAAAAATGTTGACACACAGAATAACGAATTTGTTCATCATATCAACACAACATTCACCTACGATATCTACAAACACAAATTTAAATGTTTGCTGAAATAATTTCCTAATTAAATAACTTTCCTTTACCATGCGCAATCAAATATTTAATACCTCAAATGGAATATGTAATCCTAATAAATTAATTGATGGATGTATCCAGCATACCACTCCTAACAACACCATACAAAGAGCTCAAAATTAACATGACCGTGGTAGAATTTGAAATCCATCCAAAAATATTCACAAAAAGATGTTCCGCGAGATCAACAAACAATTTGCTAATCGTAATATTGTAGATTAAAAATTATATTGGATTTATCTTATTGCATTCAAAAATGCAATTTGAATAAAAAGGTTTTTTTTTTTAATATCAAATAAACGTGGTGGTATATTTAAAACTTTGACAGCCAATGCAATTTTGAATAAAAATTGAAAAAAAATATTTCGTTATTGTCATTTTTGCACAAATAGGTAAAACAAAAAAACAGAAGAAAATGCTACATTCCGTTGGGCGAACTGTAGGATACCCTATTCCTATTCCTGTCCCTTAAAAAGTGGGCTTGGAAATCTAAGTATTGGTAAATTGTGAAGGGGGATATGGTCAACATGTTTGTAGTACATGATTGTTTTTTTTTGTTTAAATTTTAACGGATTTTATCGAGAAACAACGTTTTAAGTAAAAAAACAGTTGGTTTTGCAAAAAACTTTGTATTATGGAGTTGTTAAGGACGACTTTATCTACATACTTTGCGAAGAATAGGAATTTTGTTTTTATTTTTTTTTAAATTCTTACACTTGATGTTGAATATTTCAGTTTTCTAGCTCGAATTTTAGGGCCTCAAAATTGACAACTGTTACATAATTTAACACTTAATAAAAAAATCTTTATACCTAGCTATACAGGTAAATATACAATTTTTTTCAAACTGATAGTATTACCGAGTTTTTCAGATTTAGCCGCTTTTAGAGTCTTTTGGGGAAATCTTAGTGTGCGATACATTTACTCCAAGTAATACAAGCTCCAAAAATGAAGAAAAAAAATGCAAAACCTAAATAATGCAAATTTGTTAAAAATTGAAGTAGAAGTAGTAGTAGTAGTAGCAGTAGTAAAATTCTTCAAATCATTTTTTTATGATCAAGAAAGATATTACTGATTAAATTCTCTAAAATCTTCATTTCGATATGGTAATGCTACAGTGATATAGTTAATGAGCGAAATGAATTATTTCGGCTTCTGTTAATCAGCCTAACCCAAAGCAACTCAGCCTGAATACTCTCAACCCCGGACATCTGAATAGGAAGTGCTGGATGTTCCCTTAAGCTGCACACAGTATATAAATATGTTTCGTTCTCCACAAATCTATTTCCATTAAGTTGAAATAAGCCGTCGTTGATGTTGCCTTTCCCTGTAGAATGATCCAGAAATTTGTAGATGCGTGTACTTCTTTCCGTTGCCCTCCGTTATTTTGCCTGTTGACCCTCCGATTTCAGCAGCCGCAGTAGATCTAAGCTCTTTTGGATCCAAGCCCTATGAGAAATGTCTCTTTCATCCCAATGAAGCCCAAAACTTACATCTTTGACCCAGAACAATTTGGCTCTTGAGAGAATTTTAGTTAGTTGGTGTGGTAGTCTTCTTTCACTATGTTGGAACATTGTTTTTGCTTTATATCTCATGTCAGATCAAGGGTATAGTAATGTCCTTTTTCTGCTCCTGTCTCTAGTGATGACGCATAGTTTGGAGTAAATGGAGGCAGCTTTAAAATTCAAAAAGTACCGTTGTAATCTATCAACTTCTTCGAACATTCCGAAACCCCAGATCTTAGCGCCGTAAGTTTGGATAGCTCTATAGACCGCTTGGAACAATTACTACTTTGCGGAAAGATTATTATTTCTTTTTTCCAAAAAGTTTTTCCCAGTCGAGCTTATGCTGCTCTGTTTCTATTCTCACATGAAAATGACATTTTCGGAGACTGTAAGACTCATAGATAGTATAATTAGAAACAATACCTATTCCTTGTCCATTTAAAGTCCAATTTTCCTCCCACCATTTCTAAATTTATATAGGTTTACTTCTAGGCCTCATTTCAAGCAGTAAGCTTCAAGTCGCGTTATCATCTGCTGCAACACCTTGGCATCATCCGCCAAAATTACCATATCGTCCGCGTACAGCAGAATTCTTATCTATAACTTTTTTCTTGGCAGCTTCGCACTCGTAATTATTGTACCACTTATTTTTTGCTTTAAAGAACCTTAAGCTACTGTTCTGTTCTTTCTTGACTTTATCGCATAAGCCTTTTAGCTCTAATAGATCATTTGGAAGCTTGAAGTTTTGTAAATTGGTGGTTTGCTTGAATGAATTATATACTCCTTCTATATCTTGTGGAAGACCACCTAATCTAACATTACCGTCTCCAAGGGTGGCGACGGTGTTAATGTGTTGGTTTGTGACCCATGCGGTGCAGGTTCAATCCCCATGGGGAACAACAACATACGCCACCCATTCACATGCCTCTACACATAAAGGAGGATTTCTGCTTGATTTCCTTTTTAATAAAAAAAAAGAAAAAAAAAACCGTCTCCAATAAGAATTGGATTTTTTATGCTGTTTTCTACAAGGTTGTTTGGTAGTATTAATTGGTGTGTAAACTTGTTCATTATATAACTTGACCCTTTTTTGAGATATAAAGTACCTACAGTTATTTGACTAATTTCAATTGTTTAATACTCCCAAAACGATAAAAATCGTTAGAGCCGTTGTTGAGAGAACCGAAGTTGTATGGTAGCTTACTTACTTTCTTAAGGGGCTTCCGACCCGTGAATGGTAGCTACCTTTAGTTAAAATCATAGAATATGAATAATGGCAGCGAAATATACATTTTAAAACCCCAAATAAGGAACTTGAAGTTGATCCACCGCACCCAATCACTTTGTCTGGTGCCTCGGTGGCAGACGGACAGACGGACAGACGAACAGACGAATCGAGGGGCTGAAATGCGGGATACCAATTTTATGGTCTTCTCTATATTCGTAATAAACTCAGCTTTAGTTCAAAATTTCTGAACGATTGCAATATCTTTCTCTTTAGTGTACCAACGTTTCAAAGAAAGTTAATAATTAAAATATATTTACGACAGCACAGGAACGGGCTGAGAATATCACTGCGGCGCCCCTAAAAACAGCGCTTGTGTAAAAGGCTACTAAAAGGACAAATCACATCCAAGCAATTTTACCATTCATGTGAGCATAGCGACGCATTTAACATTTTGGAACTCTCCCCCATATGTGCAAGCAAATCCGTTGGTTGACACTACTAGATATCGCCGTTGTCGTAAAAGGACGATCAAATCAAATAGAAATCAATACGCACGCGTCGAAATCGCAGACCGTACAAACAAATGCAACGGTGAGGGGACATAATGTTCATTTTTAGTATGTGCGAGGTTGGATATACATTTTTTTTTTTTTTTATAATTAGCGCGCACTAAAGGGATTTGTTGGGACCCTTATAATGTATTAGCTACACAGCGCGGGCGTTAAGGAAATTAGGGTGAGAGGAAAAGGAGAGATGCCGATGCACGTTGGTTTTGAATGTCTGTAGGTTATAATGTGTAGGAAAAATGGAGCGGGGAAGAGCATTCCACATTCGTGTTGTACGGCTGAGGAAAGATTCTTTGAACTTCACTGTACGTCCGAACACAGGCTTGAGGGTGAACTGATGAGCATTCCCTGCATGGCGGGTATTGCGGTTGAAATGTTCAAGGGGAGGAATGCAACTGGCTATTTCGTTTGAGCACTTATGGTGGAAATAACGATAAAATAACGACAGGCAGGAGACATTACGACGATGACTAAGAGAGTCAATCGATCTCGCGATGTCTCGGTCGCCAATGAGTTTTATCGCGCGTTTTTGGATCCTGTCAAGTAGCTCCAAATAAGTTATTGGTGCACCGGACCAGATATGAGCGTTGTACTCGAGTTTCGGGCGAATAAACGCCTTATAAATTGTAGCCAGATCAGAAGGGGTGAAATATTTCTTACAACGCTTAAGGAAGCCTAGACATTTCGCGGCGTTCTTGGCGACATCGAATATGTGGTCATTCCAACGAAGGTTGTCATTAACACACATACCGAGAATGGAAAGTCTTTCGGTTTCAGCGATGTAAGTGCCATTCATAGATAATGGCAGTGTGTGTGGGTTTTGCTTTAATGACAGGAGACAGCATTGAGTTTTGGAAGCATTAAATTCCACTCTATTGGTTTTACCCCACTGAGTTATGCTGTTAAGATCGGAATTTAATGAGCTTAATATACGTTGCCGTTCCAGTTCCACACCCGAAGATGAGGGGCGTGACCCAAGAAACGAATATGAGAAGCTGAGGGTACTGTCATCAGCAAAGGAATGGATTGGATTAGAAGTAACAGACAGTAGATCATTTATAAAAACGAGAAAGAGAGTCGGGGACAGAACAGAGCCTTGGGGGACACCAGCATTTATTTGGTGAGTTGCAGACTTGAAGCCGTCCAAAACAACTTGAATTGAACGGTCCGAAAGGTAATTTCTAATCCATTGAAGAAGAGTATCATCGATTCCAAATGCACGCATTTTCGACAAGAGAGCTTGGTGCCAAACTCTGTCAAATGCTTTTGAAATATCAAGCGCAACGATCTTACTTTCACCACCTTGGTGAAGAGATTGGTTCCACTTTTCGGTTAGATATGTCATCAAATCACCAGTGGACCTGTTGCTGCGAAAACCATACTGCCGGTCATTAAGAAGTTTTCGCAATTCAAGATATTTCATTAGCTGACGGTTTATCAGCGTTTCCATGACCTTAGAAAGAAGGGATGTAAGTGCAATTGGTCGGTAGGAGGAGGGAGAAGAAGATTCGCCTTTTTTTGGTACAGGCTGGACAAATGCTGTTTTCCAACTTCCCGGGAAGAGTCCTGAAGAATAGGACAGATGGAAAAGCTTACGCAATGGTTTTGCCAGCGAAGAAGAACACCTCTTCAGAACGATAGGGGAAATACCATCTGGACCAGCGGATTTGTGAACGTCAAGATCTTGAAGTACTCTAGCCACTGTACGAGTGCGAAAGTGGATTGGTCCCATAGAGAATTCTACGCGCTCGAGTACAGGGGGAGACAAAGCACAATCTGGGAGCGTTGAGCTGACTGCAAAGTGAGCAGCAAGCAGATTGGCCTTATCTGTAGAGCTGACAGCTGGAATGTCGTTGTAAATGAGTGTCGGGATAGATGACGAGGCCGAATTCTTGATGTTTTTAACAAATGACCAAAAGTTTTTACTACCAGTGGGACTTTGTAGTATTTTTTGCCTCAACTTTTGGTCATAGGAGAATTTGACACGATTAATGTGGGCATTGCAGTCATTTCTGGCACGTTTAAACTTTTTACGGCTTTCCTCAGATGGGTTGGCTTTGAATAGCCGAAAACTTACCTCTTTTAACCTGATAGCCTCTTTGCAGCTCGAGTCACACCACGCGTTAACCTTGGGTTTGATACTTTTAATCCTGTTAGGGATAAAAGTCTTCATACCCAGGTGAATTATGTTTGTGACCATATCAGCAGCAGCATCCACGTCGCTGTCGAGGAAGCACAGCGACCAGTTAAAACTCTTAAAGAAACCGTTTAATTTTTCCCAATTGGCTTTCTCGTACTGCCATACGGTTCTTTTAGGAGTTTGTTCTTTAACTATGTGGTTGGAGTACGAGAAATTTGCTGATATGATGCAATGGTCTGATGAACCTAGAGGCGATAATACGTTCAAAGCGTATTTATCAGGGTGAGAGGTAAGAAACAAGTCCAATGTGTTGGCAGTTTGGCTGCTAATGTCCGGTATTCGTGTCGGCTCATTTACAAGCTGAGTCAGGTTATTTACCTCAGCAAAGATCTCGACCTACCTTCCTTCGGGTGTTGTCTGACCAGAATGTCGAAGCCAGCCTGAATTGTGTATATTGAAATCGCCCGCAATAACGATTTCAGAACGAGGATGAAGGGTCACAATTCTTGTAATGGAATCGGACAGGGCATCAAACTCATTATAAGTTGAATGTCTGTCCAAGTTGGGGCTTCTGTAAATAAAACAGTAGTGTATTAATTGCCTACGGACATGGAGTTTTAGCCAAATGAAATTAAATTCTGGGTTGGCACATTGGCCATATTGAGGCTGAAGTTGGTAGGCTACGTCACTACGTATATAAACGGCGATACCGCGATGGGCAAAGAATAAAGGCACTAAGTTGTACCCAGGTAGACTAAACTCTGTTAAATCAGAGCCAACGCTAACCTGGGTTTCACTAAGTGCCAAAACAGCTGGTTTGTTGTGAAAAACATGGGCGTATAATGAAAAAAAATTCTTTCTCAACCCACGAATGTTGCTGATATCCACAACGAAATTCCTACACATTATAAAAAACAAACATAAAAAAAACACAACTCCGACGCTAACTAAGCATAGGCCGTGAATTGAAAATATACGTTAGATTTGCAAAACAATCTACCGCAGGTGTTATGCCCGTACGGTAATTTGTTTGGTCCACTAACAGAATCAACAACTCAGGACCCGCTATTCGCCCGATGCTGCCTTTACCCAAACATTGCAAGTGCACAAACGATAATCGATCGACACATGCAATAGTCAAGAAAGAGCAACAGTGATGAAGTGGGATGGGGGACGGAAGGAAGACCCTACGCTGTTGCTTTTTTTTCGTTTTTTTCGTTATCACTGCCACCGGCCACCGGCACTGGCTCTATGTGGATTTTTTTTTCTTTTTTCACACACACGCGATGTTGTATTTTTTTTCGCGAAACGTATTGGCGAGCCGGTAGGTATTAAGTTTGACGGTTTAGTGGCACCGAAATTGCGTTTGAAAGAGGCAACGCGTCCGCACGCGACGGGAGGCAAACAACAACATTTAACTAAATTGGGCCCTGTTTAAGGGATGTGATAATTTACTACATTTACACGTTTCCGTGAATATTATGCCACCCCACCTGCAATCACAAAAGCACTTGATTGGCCACAGTAATGAAGTAATCGAAAAACGGGAAGCCTGCTGATTTGTATTAGGCTCATGAGGTCGAACCGGCGACCCCCACAGAAGGAGCAGTAGGGATGTCACAAAGTATATGAGTGGAGCGGAGCAACAGTGGCAGATACCTATCTATCTTTTAACGATTGTCACTCCCATCCTGAGTCAAACGAATACCATACATCCGAGTTAGATACATATAGAACAATGAATTACCAAAAGTGAAATGTTATGAAAGCTGTTTGCAATTAAACCGATTAATTATAACAAATTAACATTAACCCGAAAACATTAATGTTAAAATTAAATCTTAAAGAATGCCAAGTTCTTGATTTCCGTGGACTAATTTAATATTTGAAGCGTAGCTAAAATATCAACTACTCTAGATAATGAAAGAACTAACTTCATAATTGTAGGAACAACGAAAGGGAAACTTGCCAAGTGTAACATCCAACATAAAACAAGGATTGTTATTGAAAAGTATATGTAAAACTTTCAAAATGTTATATATTTTAAGAAAGCAAAAAACACAAAATTTGCATTTTACTGTACTTAATTAAAAAATTCTGAATTTGAAATTATTGGTCCTTTATTGGCTGGCCTATTTTTGGGGCGGTTTTCACGCCCCTTTGTGAAGTGCAAAATGGCATGAGAATTCGACTGGCCTGAGAACTACCAAGCGCCTTGATTCCGCTGTTAACGCAATAAACAAATACCCTGGTGTCATAAACTTTCATGATGTAACGTTATGGTAACTTTGATTGTCATCTATTAAAAATAAACAATTATTCAAATAGTCAAAATGGACAATCACCTATAGGATCAAAGTGTGACCCATTAACAGATAGCCTTTGCTGATTCACCCCTGTACTGTTCTGTTGCTGCAATAAATATACACTTCTCACCGCAAACATCGATTTCACTCTTAACTTTGAATGCGGATCGATTTTGCAACCCCATACTGCTACGGCATCATTTTATAGTAAAATGGTTGCACAAACCGGGACAGCTTACTCTGCCAAGGGAGGAATTCAAATATATATTCTTTTTGTCCTTAATGCATATGCCAGATTCACAATTTACTGCAAACTTACTGTGACTGTCGTAAAAATCGCTGCTAAATCTTTGACTTTGAGACTTGCTGCCCCGCTGGTTGTTGGTAGTCCATGTACTTCGATTCGGTTCGGTTGTTGTTGTTGAACGTCTGTTCTGTCTCCAGAGGAAAGCATCACCGAGCAGACAGGGAATACATTTTTCATAGAATACGTGCATGTGTGCATAGAGGGCGGGGGTTTATTCCTGAGCTTCTGGGGTTTATTCGGAGCAGTTATAACCGTCTTTCACCATGGTAAACACGTGGATAGGACTCCTGCTGTCATGGGATGATTCAACATAACAATGATTTAAATATTTTTTCTATCACACTGTAAGTGCGAGCGAAATTGCATCCGTGCATGGTGTAGTCAAAAAGGGGTGCTTCGTCTGTTTGTTTCTTGCCAGAGGAACACTTGTGATGATTCATCTTTTTTTTATATATATTTGGGTGGTGTTAGATTAATTTCCGAGTATGAATAGTAACTTAACAAGGTTCAAAGTAGACTTGGGAATAATCTTATTATTCAACTTATCAGAGTTATTGCACACTACATGAGTCATGAGGAAACCAAAGTGATTCAGAGCTAATCAAGTTGGATATTTTGGTAAGTTATTCAAAGTCAAGAAAAAAAGGTTAATAACGATTTAATTAACTTCGAATTCTCATTGCTGATCTTCGAACTTCAACATGGAAATTCTGCGACGCTCTTAATTAAAAATAAAACTATTTCTATAAATAAGTCGTGTTCTTCGCAAAGTATGCAAAGTCGTTCTTAACATTGGCCCATACACAGTTTATTGCCACACTCACTTTTTGGGGCGTTTTTGCCATAAGTACTGTTTTTCGATCAATTCTTTAAAAACCGAAAATTAAAGAAATAGCAAACTATGTAGACGATGCCCTTTTTCAAAACTCGCCTAAACAACGTTTTTCGCCAAGCCCAATTTAAGGGTAGTTTTAACTACATTTTCTAATGTTAGATTTTCCTTTTTATATTTCTGCCCTTGCATGGACGGGCTAAGAATATTTCTGAAGCGCCCCCTGAAGATTACCGGTATAGTAAAAGGAAAATCCAACAATAATGAATAATGGGAGGATGCACCTGAAAAACGAAGTCGTTCAAAAAATAGGCAGGCCTAAGAACACACAAATGCAATACCACCACCATTTAATTAACTCATGTCCCCCAAGGCTCTGTTCTGTCCCCGACTCTCTTTCTCATTTTTATAAATGATCTCTTGTCTGTTACTTCTAATCCAATCCATTCCTTTGCTGATGACAGTATACCAATTGACAACCTTCGTTGGAATGACCACATATTCGATGTTTCCAAGAACGCCGCGAAATGTGTAGGCTTCCTTAAGCGTTGTAAGAAATATTTCACCCCTTCTGATCTGGCTACAATTAATAAGGCATTTATTCGCCCGAAACTCGAGTACAACGCTCATTATCTGGTCCGGTGCACCAATAACTTATTTGGAGCTACTTGACAGGATCCAAAAACGCGCGATAAAACTGATTGGCGACCGAGACATCGCGAGATCGATTGACTCTCTTAGTCATCGTCGTAATGTCGCCTGCCTTTCGTTATTTTATCGTTATTTCCACCATAAGTGCTCAAACGAAATAGCCAGTTGCATTCCTCCCCTTGAACATTTCAACCGCAATACCCGCCATGCAAGGAATGCTCATCAGATCACCCTCAAGCCTGTGTTCGGACGTACAGTGAAGTTCAAAGAATCTTTCCTCAGCCGTACAACACGAATGTGGAATACTCTTTCACGCATTGTTTTTCCTTCACATTACAACCTACAAACATTCAAAACCAACGTGCATCGGCATCTACATTATAAGGGTCCCAACAAATCCCATTAGTGCGTGTTTATTATAAAAAAAAAAAAAAAAAATCTGAGTTATAATCTAGTGATCTAAAACGGGGAGCTCTCGAATAAATCATTGAGGTCGAACCGGTGAACCCCACAGGGGGACCAGTAGGAAAGCCTTAAATTCTGATCATAGCTTCGACGGCGGATTATAATAAAGCGGTGAAGAATAGGCGCGCCCAAAATGACCCCGCATTGAGCTTTACAAACTTTTAGGGAAATAATTTCATGACATTTTTTTGGCAATTTTGTTTGTGCTTTGGATAATACCCAATTGCGGACTTTTTACTAGCTGTCGTCTGGGGACACGCCCTGTACTTACTTTACTTAATAAGTTTCCGACCCATGAGGAGTCTTTGCCTGATACAGAGCAGGCTTCCATTCTCTGCGATTCCAATCGTCTGAGTGTGAAAATTTGTGCTATTGTCGGTCTGCCGGGTTCGTGTCGATAAGTGTGTTGTGGAACGTCTTGAAACCTTTCCATATTAAGTTGGATAGGACCTTATATTCGACATTGAGCAGCGATATGCCTCGATAGTTCTTGCAAGACAAAGGATCAACTTTCTTTAAGATGTGGCATATGGAGCTGATTGTCCAGTCATCTTCCGCCCATACTTGGTTGATGATTTACGCCACGCTCCATACCAAAATATCACCTCCGTATGTTGCTATTTCGAAAAGCCGGCGTTACGGTCTTAAAGCTAGCAACCAGTTGCTTTGCCTTCTGGTAGAATCGCGAAACTCTCCGATTTCCTTGAGCTGGGAGACTGCCTACACCCTCTTCTCTCTAAGAAGGATCTTCTACTCCTCTCTTCTCTATGTTTGATACACTTCCCTCGCTACACTTGTTTTCCATTGCAGCGTTTTTACATGTGCATTTTCTATCACCTTCTTCCGGCCAACGCATACATCATTTCAAGGTTGTTTTCTCTGCTACCTCGTCATTTGGGGATTACAAATTCTCCTATTTCAAGGTAAGGCACGTTAAAGTAAACACCGTTTATTTTATTGGATGACTACCTTCTTTTTTCAGTGCAGTGATTTTTCTATTTTAATTTTAATATGGCCACTGAAAACGAAAAACAATTAATGACTTTTTGAGAGAATTGAAATTTGAATCTAGGCATATACCTACATATATATATAATCGCTGTATGCCAACCCGTTTATCAGAGGACGGAGAATATGTTTATCAACTTTTTAAGCTTAACATATTTTTCGGGCGTTGCGAACGCCTTAGCCTATATTCAATTTTGTATTTCTTCCTAAAACATAAAACAATTTTTAGGGAAGTGAAACTCGAATCTAGGTATATATGTAGGGGAAGGTAGTGTACCTTGGTCCGGATTTCAGTGTTTTGCCAATATTTTATGTGTCGTTTTTTCATTAGTTTTTCTTTTATTTTGTGTCACTACCTGAAGTCTTTTCTATGATATGGCGAAACTATCAGAAGGATATTGCTAAGCATTCCTTAGAAAACTTTACTTTTATATGCTAACCTCAAACGGTCCAAGGTACGTGACTGTACCTTGGTCCACGGAGTATTGTACCTTGGACCGAAAATATTATTAAAAGTTTTCCTATAGTTTAAAGGTGAAGACTATAATTTATTTCAATTAAAAGTGAAAATGGTACCATTCTTTATTTATTAAAAAAAAAACAGCAAAAAAACAAACCATTATCTTAAAGTTTTTGTGCTTGATTAAAAAAAAATTATTTCAAATAATAGTATTAAAAAAAAAACTCATTTACTAAAAAAAACTTAACAAAGGGCTTCAATATTATTTAAAAACTTACTTTAAAGGAACAACATAAAAGAAAAACAAATTTATCACTTCAATATTACTCGTATTTAAAAACTTACATTAAAGGACAAACCAAAGGTCCAAGCTACACGCGCTATGATAGGTCCAAGGTACACTAACACCACTTTAGCCAAACAAATTAGATTTTACCGTAGTATTCACACCACATACGAATGACAATGTGTTCCTACCAAAAGATTATTAATACACTTACGGAAATCGATTAAAGTGGCGGAAAAGAGACCGAAAACTAAGCACTACATAACTTCAGAAAAGAGATAAAAGAAATACTTTTTTCATTGAAAACTATGTTTATTTTTTTTTCTGCCGACTCGTGCAGCTGTGGCTTCAAAAAGAAACTGAGAAGACAAATGAACAGAAGATCAACATTTCACAGAAGGACCGGTTTTTGCGAGCTTTGTATTTTTCAGAAAATTGGCACTGGGACGAAAGTACAATCGGACCAAGGTACACTATCTTCCCCTATAGTATATATCATCGCTGTAGGCCAAACTGGTTGGCGATAATATATTATGCATAGATTTTAATTTCATATCATATAAAGTGGCATTTATTGTTTTTTGTTTAAGGCAGAAATACAAATTTTAATATAATCCAAGATATAATTATATATGCCTGATTTCGAATTTCAACTCTCTCAAAAGTGACATTAATTTTTTTGTTTTTTTAGGAACAAATTAAGATTTGGATAAATTTATGTGCAAAGCACCTGTGTTAGGGCAAACAAAGGATCTCCCTTAAGCCTTAAAGACATAGGTCTCGTCCCTAGAGAAATTCACACTTCTCTTTCTTTTGTCATTTTCAAAACAACTTGCTTTGTGACTTGTTTTAATATTTTAAATATAAAAACATCAAAACAACATATTTTCATCCAAAAAGAGTGTAACATTTTAAATTTTGCGCCATTGTTGCACTTTCCCTTTATTTGCAGCAAGATTCGCACAAAACTCATGCTACTTCTCATCAATTTCTGTTTCTGTGCCTCGAAAAAATACAAACAAAATGAATTTAATTAATCACTAATTTGTTTCTAATTTCTAATATTGGGTCAAAACAAAAATACAGTACAAGTTCGATACCTTTATGGTTCAGCTTCAGAAGACTTGCAACACAACCTTTTTGTCCCTGTTATGAATACAATTAAGTATGCTTCTCTTAAGTACAAATTTATCTCTGGGTCGATTGTTCGTTCTCAGAAATGGCAGCTTAGAAGCGGCATTTAAGAATACGGTTATAGCTAATTCGATACAGGACTCTTTTTTCCCAGCCTTTGTATTCTAAAAAATGTTGTATTTATCAAACAACGGACACCATAGTATTGCATTTTAAATTTCACAAAATTATATTTTATTTTCATTTTGACTGGGTGACGCAGATTCAATAAACATCTCGAGGAACACTAATCATTAAATTGTGAATAAATCGAATAATTTCAACTGCAATGTAGATTATTTAAGGTCCTATTCCAGTTTCGCGCGCCGTATAAAGCAACGTTGTTTTTTCTTTCCTAATATACACATATGCAAATGTTAAGATGTTTGTAGGAGACAGATGAGATCTTTATATGCCTACGCATTGTCAATTTACCTTCCTCTCTACCTCTAATCCAAATAGTAAGACCCATAATTTCAAGGTGGGAGGTCATAAGACACTGTAATGGAAGCACTTAGGCGTAATAGTTACTTTTTTCTATTCCTGGTTACCCGGTAAACCCAATTTCAACTTCTTATTGTCTGACATGTTGCTGAATTAAAAGCAAGGTCTTCAGCTTCTTCTTCCTTTAATGGCGGTGCGGCTATGATCAGGATTAAAGGAATCACAACCCTCTTACCTAACTGCATCCCTACTAGTCCTCCCGATTTTGAATCACTTCGTCGCTGAGGCAAATCAAATGGTGGTGTTGCTGCATTTGTGCGATCCAAGAGTTTTTAGGTTTTCAGCTAAAGAAATGTTATTTATTATTTTATTATTATTAAAGATTCTTTATTAAGTTATTATAGGAAAGAGTTAAAACGGATGTATGTAGTAGAATATAGAACATTAGATTAAATGGCGTCTTTCGAGTACTACTAAAGTACTTATAATCCTGAATCTGTAAGGAGAGAAGCAGCCATAGTTTTATTACGAAGTTCCGCAATCGTAAATTAACTTTCTTTTGACAAATGCTTCAAATGTCATGTGACGTATCAATACAAATTACAATGCGCAACAAAACGACAACTTACTTCTATTCAGCTATAAATGCAGATTTCTGTTTCCATTGAAAATCTCCCGCACCAATCCTCGAATCTGAGTTCTTCATGAACATGCCAAAGAAGTGAAAATCCAATCAAAATCCGTGCATACGTGACGTTAACAACGGATTTCCTCCGTTATGCCTCCGGGCGTCGTCGGTCCTGGTCTCATTTTTTCGCAATGCAAGACTTTTGGGATGAGTTAATCGCTATGCATTTTTGGAGGCGAACGTTTCCACCGTAGTGCATGAATTATGCTTTCCTTTTGTTGCTCCTATAGTCCTGCCACTGCCAGGGCACAGCAAGAGTCTAACTTCCTGCTGGTACGTGATATTCTAATTTGAAAGTCTTTTCCTCTGACGCTGGCACGCCATTCCAAATAGAATTTAATGGCGCAGAAAAGAGTCACGTCCCGAAGCACGAGCTCCGCCAACTAATAGATGCAGGAAGACCAATAACCGGTGTGGGAGATTAGGTCTAGGAGTGTGCGGTTTAAGATTTGTAGCTGTAGCTGCAGTGTGGCGACCCTAACACATGTTTCACAGGTACTCCCCAACCAATCTACTTATCATTTCTAGTTTTGGGAAATATAATTTGTATTGAACTTCTTCTGCTTATATGGTACGTACATCATCCAACCAGCGGCGTGCTACCTTAAGGCAATTCTCGAATGGGTTGGTTACGACGGCAGATGGGTGAAAAGCGGTTACGCAATGGGTTGAGATATATATTTAACGGATGATGCCAGATCTGGGGCAAGTAGGAGGGTAATACAAAAGGATTTATTGGATTCTCGTGATACACCACTATAACCACAGGCTTCCAATTTTGTGGTGGTAAATGGAAGTTAGGGAGTGAACATACTTTTGGGTGGCTTCAATAAATTAGCCCTTAGTTGTAAGTGTTGAGAGATTTTAATAGCTATGAATATATATCAAGAAGTTTGGCGGTATTGAAATGGACTTCAGCCTACAATAAATCATTTTTGCATTTTTTGATGGACAGAGTTTTTTTTCGTAAACGAAAATAAGAATTAGGCTTCATGAAGCGGCTGGCAGTGAAATGTTTTATCATTTTAAAAAATTGGTTTGTATTTTTTCGAAGTAATTTCACATGGTCTAAACTCTAAATGTTTCCCTGAATTAAATATGGCGCGGCAATAAAATGTTTTGAGAAATTTAAGAAACTTGTACATCAAGCGCAAAGGACTCTGGTTTTATAAAACGCAGAGAATTAGTCAAACTATTCAGTGTCAGTTTTTGGTTTATTGTAAACCTGCCTCATATATCATTTGGAATTCCCCGAACGATATAGAAAGGCCAAAGATGCGTACTGAATTCACTGTTTACTGAATACATCGAACTAAGAGTGTCTTCTCACTTGGGCACTTCCTCTTGTTCAGGCTGCAGAGGATGGAATCAACGGTGGCGTCAGTTCCAGTCAGGTCGAACTACTAAATGTAATCCCTATATGAGCTACATATTTGGATACCAGGTCTATAGGTATCTATAATACTGAGCCAGGGTGTTGGAAAAGAGTTGGTGGCGGATGAGCCCTTAATGGGTCAACGGCAGCCCTCATATCAAACAATGGGTTACTGACATCGGAATATTCGGCCCGCTGTCCTAGGTTCAAAACAAGGGCCTGGCACTCCAGTTTGGGGGTTGGGCCGTCGGGGTAACTTTCCGACCATGGAAAAAACAGCTAGCTATGAGAGAGACACAACCAGTCTCGGATAATGGAATTCCTCAAATGGCCCTTTCTAGCGTACTGTGTGAACGTCTTAAACCGTTAAAGCCCAAATTTTCACACTGAGGCAAATCCTGGAAAAGACCAACGAATTTCAAGTCGAGACACACCACCTATTTATTCATCGACTTCAAAGCAGCATATGATAGTTTACATCGTCTGCATCCCTGGAACTTGAAAACACGCGCTGCAACGTGCAGTTTGGAAGTAGATCCTCCGAACTATTTCAAGCATGCACCGGATTTCGACAAGTGGACGCGCTATCATGCGATTTCTTAAATCTCGTACTGGAGCAGATAGTGCGCAGGGCAGGTGTCGACACGGAAGGCACTATCCTCAACAGGTCCGTTCAGCTGCTGGGTTATGCGGACGATCATCGGTCGATCACAGCGCTCCGTGATAGAAGCTTTTACGGCGCGGCGATTGAAGAACAGACGAAATCTGTTGGCCCTGTAGTAAATGAGGACAAGACCAAATATATGCTATCAACAAACAAACGAACATCAGTCTACCGTCTAGGACAAACCGTCACTAATAATAGCAACAATTTCGAGGTAGTTAAGGAGTTCACCTACCTCGGAGTAAACATGAACTCTACGAATGACACCTGAGTGTAGATACGGTGAAGAATAATTATCGTAGGAAACCCCTGCTACTTCGGTTTGGCAAAACAACTGGGTTCAAAACTCCTAACTCGGAGGACGAAATGTATACATTACAAAACCGGGAGGAAAAGACACAACCGCGAACTCTATGAGCTGTACCAAGATGTGGATTTAGTCCAAAAAGCCAAAATATGTTGACTACATTGGCTCGGCCACATCGAGCGAATGGACAATAATGCTAAAGCTAAGAGGATCTCCGAATCCCAGCTCCCAGGTTCGAGAAGACAAGGAAGACCAAACCTCCATTTCAAGGACCAAGCCATCGCGGATGACAGATCGCTTGCTCTGGACAACTGGAAGCAGCGTGCCCGGGATCGTAGAGGATGGAAGGCTGCAGCGTCTCAGGCAGAAACTCCTCACGGGCCGGGAGCCCGTTAAGAAAGTAAGTAAGTAACATTATTAAATATCTACCACCAGCACGTCTACATGCGCACAAGGAAACATGAAAATGTTCAAGGGTTCGCTCAAACATTACAGCATTAAGTCATCACTTTCGGCCTAAAAGTTGTTTTCAAGTGTGTCTAAGGGTATATTCATTTTGACTGATACTTTGTAACACGCCTAAATAGAAATTTTTGAGCACCCACTCACACGCCCACAATTTTAAAAACAGTTTTATCGAAAAGTCAAAGTTTAAATTCAGAAGCTGAAATTTTGAATATAATATTAGGTACTCTCTAGAGGGCCCGCTCATGTTTCAATATTTTTAAAATCCACCCACTGACAACTGCATTATTTAAAAAAAACGTTTTGTATTTCTTGAACAAAACGTTTTTTTTAATTGTAAATTAAAGTCCTTTTCTTTGTAAATTATGTCGATAAAGTCGTTTTGAGCAATTCCTTTGTATAAAGTTTTCTACCATGCCCACTATTAAGGCTCGTTCCTTTTACAAGAACTTTTTTTTCTCGATAAAATCCCTTAAATGTGGTTTATCAAAATATGTACACTTAATCACAAAAGTAAGTATACCTACACCTATGTGAGTTTAACAAAAGTCTTAAGAAAATATTTTATTGTCTTTGAACCATTATCCAACCTACCTCGTGCTTGTTGTTTGACATTTGTACAGTTGCACAAACGCAAAAATAACGGAATAATTCGCTTTCGTTTGAGAGGAGAATGATTTTTTTATGACGAAATGCCGAGAAGCGTTACAAAAGTAAGTATACATTCATGCATGTTATTTGAAGACAAAACGCGGACCAGTAAGCCCGTGTTGCATAAATCTGTTATTTTTTAGTTAAACTGTTTTTAAAATCTCTGAGGTGAGAAAACATTTAGAGTTTGGAGAATTTAGTTTAACGGCTTTTTATGAATCGACTATAAATGCCACCGCGTGGAAAAGAACTCTCAAATGACCTTAAAAATTTAGGGATAAAATATTACAGTGAAGGAAAATCAATTCGCGGGGTTAATTGATAAAAGCCCTGCAACGGTACAAACAATTTTAGAAAGAAATAGAACCTACGGTACAATAGAAAATCGAGCTAGAAGTGGACGTCCTCGTGTCTTTACTGAAATGGAAAAGAGGATTATTTATTGTTCGAAAAGTAAGGAATGATCCTAAAAAAAGTGCTCCAAAACTACAATCAGAGATCGCCGAAGAAACAGGAAAGCAATGCAATCCCCAAACGATTCGCCGTGTCTTGCATAATGCCGGATATAACGGTCGATCCATTAGGAAAAAGCTTTCATCAGCAATGTGAATCGTAAAAATCGAGTTGAGTTCGTTAGAAATCATGTTACGTCTGATATTGCTTTTTGGAACACTGGTATATTTACAGATGAAAGCAAATTCAATATTTATGATTCAGATGGGCGCATCAAGGTTTGAAGAAAACCAAATATGGAGTTAAAACCGGAAAATTTAGCTGGAACCGTAAAACATGGTGGTGGCTCCGTAATGGTTTGGGGGTGTATGGCGGCATCTGGGGTCGGTAATTTGGTGTTTATAGAAGGAAATATGAATCGTTTTGATTATTAAAATATTCTCAAAAACAATCTTCACCAAAGTGCGCAGAAATTGGGATTGGAGGGGTCATTCGTCTTTCAACAAGATAATGACCCTTAGCATAGTTCTCACATAGTTATAGAATGGTTGTTATACCATGCTCGCAACCAGCTTAAAACATCACCTCAATCACCAGATTTGAATGCTATAGAGCATTTGTGGGAGCACCTCGAACGCCAAATAAGAAAACATGATATTCAAACAAAAAATCAACGTGTGACCCAAAATCTTGTCAATTCAATGTCATCCAGGATAAGGGCTGTGATTAAGTCTAAGGGGTATCTTACTAGGTATTAATCTCATTTCTTATTTTTTTATCTTATCTTATTCTGTTTTTTTTCTTTGATGTGTATACTTAATTTTGTAATGCATTTATTTATGAATTTTGCTTAATTTTAATATCTTTCTTACTTTGTTTTATTATTTTGTTTCTATTACTTATTACGTAAAGTGCCTATTAGAGTTACTCAAAAAAATATACGACTTATTTGATTTAAATTAAATCGAGTGGTTGTTTTCGTTAATTAAACTTCTTACGTCGTCCTGTATACTTACTTTTGTGAATAAGTGTAGATCGTTCTTAACAATTCACCCATACTTGGACTTTTACCACGCCCACTTTATGAGGGATGGAATAGGAACATTGTATCCAACAGCGGAATGTAACCCTTCCCTACTTTTTTTTATAATTTGCACGTGCAAAATTGATTCTCAGCAACCTTTTAGCATTTGTATTTACATAGCACGGGCATTAAGGAAAAGAGAAACTAGGAAGGACGAGAAACCGATGCACATTGGTTTTGAATGTTTGTAAATCATAATGTGTAGGAAAAACAGAGCTTGATAGAGCATTCCGCATTCGGGATGTACGGCAAAATAACGATTCCTTGTATTTCACTGTTCGCCCGAAAGAAGGCTAAAAAATTAATTGGTGGCATGTAGCTGGCTATTTCAATAGAGCACTTTTGGTGGAAATATCGATAAAACAGCGATAGGCAGGAGATCTCACGACGATGGCTCCACACGTCAAGCGATTTCGTGATATCTCGACCTACAATGAGTTTTATCGCGCGTGTTGTATACTATCGGGCAGTTCCAAAAATGTGATTGGATATGTGCGTTGTACTCAAGTTTGAGGCGAAAAAACGCCTTATAAATTGTAGTCAGTTTAGAAGGGGTGAAATATTCCTTGCATTGCTTAAGGAAGCCTAGATATTTTGCAGCGTTTTTGGCGACATCGAATATGTGGTCATTCTAACAAAGGTTGGTATTAATAGAAAGTCTTTCGGTTTCAGCGATGCAAGTGATATTCATGGATAATGACAGACTGTTTAGGTTTCACTTGAATGATAGAGGCTAGCATTGTGTTTTGGGGGTATTAAATGTCACCCAATGGTTGTATCCCACTCTATTTTTTAAAGATCGACCATCTTCATAATAATTTTGAATAACCTTAATGCGTTATTCTTACTTGTTACTTTTCATGGCTAAAATTAAACTTGTGTCTACTTAACAAATATAAAAGACGTAATAAAAATATCCTTCTATGCTGACATCTAGGCTTGACTTTTAAAATACCCTTTATATAGCAAGGTCTAGCTAAATTTTTTTTCCATTCAGTTGCATGGTTATTAGATGGCACACCATTAAAACACAAACACTAACGATCAACTTGCATTTAAAAACTCATCATAGAAACAGATCCATTTATGTTTTTATTGTAACTAGACAATAAGCACAATAAAGTCTTATAGCTATTTGCACTTTAAGAGATTAATTCCTGGAAAAAGCGCTTCCATTAATGTGATTTCTTAAGCAAGTACTAACTTTAATTTTGTACAAAACACATGAATTTTCATTAAAAAATGTTATTGAGTAAAAAGTCGTTTATCATGCTCTAAATCGAATACCGTTAACCTGTAGCACTTTGATTAGGCTCAATTTTGGAAGAATATGGTTCGATGAATCCAGCAGCCCATAGACCGCAACAAACTGTGCATATTTCGGGACGTAGCTGCGTTTCGATAATCTCATGTGGTTTATCTTCGCTCAAAATGCAAACGTACAGAGACCAAGCTGTTGTGAAAGACGCGACGTCGAATCGATTAATTTCAATCTTCTTCAACAGTCTCCTGAACGGATGCAATATTCTCTTCAGTAAAGATTCTCATACGTCTCGGTGCCACTGTATGTTGGAAAGAAAATTTTGTGCAAAAACGGCCAACAATACGGCGAAGAGCGGTCTCAGATGGTTGGTTATGTTGGGTGTAATATGGTGCAAGTGTTCTATAAGTTTGGCGCACAGAACCATAATTTTGGAACCAAATTTCTTCGATTTGCTGAAATTTATTGAAGCGTGTATGCCATTACGATGAAATTGCAAGAACTACTGAATAAAAATATCATTGACAGTCTGACAGTTGGTTTGACAGATATAACTGTCTGAAATTAGCACTGTGTGAAAAAAAACAGTATTTATAATATCAGCAGCAACAGATGGAGGACCAACTTGGAAACTAGGTTTGAGGATGTTTTGACTATATAAATACCACTATGGATTATAAATGGATCTGGATCATTGAAGAAACGGATGTCATTTTTAGGGAAAAATTATCAGAATAAGCGCTAACCAAGAACTTGAGGTACAGCTTACATAAGGGATGTCAGCAATTTTGGTTTCAGAGAGACATACATACTCCTTATCCTGCATTATGGAGATATGGACTATCGAGAAAGTTTTTGATAGCTTTTTCATCTTCATACCTCGTGGAAATGGGTTTCAGCTCGGTTGCCATTTTTTTTGCAACAAAGGAAAAGAACGGAAATCACTGATCAAGGAGGTTTGCAGTTAAACCTAACTTAATTGTAGCGACATAGTGAACACTTGCTTTAAAAGCATCAGGCTGATCATGAATTTTCAACTAGGCACCAAAATTCGGCTTCCCATTAAAAGCATTTAGCATTTATTTTGCCGTGTAGATATTTAATGCTATAATTTTACTGAATTTGCATTTTGTGTCATTTTAATTATTAAATGTTTAAAACTTATCATGTGCGCATTTCTGAATAACTTTTTCACTCTACAGTTAAACATTTGAAAGGATAAAAGGCATATAAAAAAAATTTGATGCATTTTTTAAAAATTCAATATTAGAAGAGGGGATCTGAAGAAAACAGAAAAAAATGGCTCGGGGGTCTGCGAGACAAACAAATTTAGGAACCTCTGAACTATTTACTCGGAGGCACGTTAAGTGCAAACCGAATGCACAAGATTGCGGGTATTTTCGAGCAATAGTAATTCCAACCCATAACCACATAAGAAAAGAATACGCTCCCATGTGAGTAATCTACAAATGATATAATAGCAACCGATCCAGCTTAAAGACTAACTGCCTACCACTATCACCAAATTGACTCTTATCTGAAGCTCTCCCCTTAAAAATAAAAGCGTTTACTTTTCCTTTGAATGATGCATAAGGGGAAAAAACACCGCCCTAGGACCTACATTGTATCCTGTTCTAGGCTTTATCTTTCTACAAAAAAACCCACGTAATGAGCAGCTATTATATTATCCACGACCTGGGTACGAAAAATAATAAAATGAGCGACGAGACAAAGTTTATCACTCGAGATATTCCACAGCGATTCTGTCTTTATTTGTAACCGAATTCTTGCAAGGGGCAACAAAATTCGCGAAAGCAAAAAAATAAACAAACACAAAAAATATAGCGGTAAATATGAGTCGCATTGTGCTGATTATCTGTGAGATAAAAAAGAAATAAATACAGGACATTGCATATTATTTTTATGTTATTACGTCCTTTTCACATCGGAAAGACATTGTTAAGCGAACTTTGCCCCCACTCCAATCATAAAATATAGCCCACCCGAGGGAAGTAAAATCATTAAAGATTAACCCATAATGGCTAAAGGACATAAAAGACTATAAAGGATCCCATTGCGTTCTCTGGGTAATATCGTATCAAAGTTTTTAATTAAAGAAAATTCATAGATATCTTTTTCTTAATCCGATGTGTCTTTTCCATTTCACTCTGTGAACCAGAAAAACAATTACCAAAGTGTTAAAGTTACAATACAAAAACAAAAAAAAAACACAGCCCTCGAGAGATTTAAACAATTCTAAGGACAAAATAAATACTAAAGTGGCCGTCTCCAGCACGTGTGGTGAGTGGTGTTGTTACAATTTATTAAATAAGGGCTGTGATTTGGTTTAAATTGAAATATTGTCCCTCGAGACGGAGGAGACGCTTCGAAAAGACGTCTACAATGCAGAAAGCTGCTCTGTAAAAACTTACATCTCGCACCCTTGTCATCGCAATCCGAATATAGATATGTATGGTCGAGACGATGCTGTTAAGCTTTTTCGTTTGCCATTTGCCGCAATACAAATGAAATGAATCAATGCTGCTGCTACTAGTTACTTTTCCAGTGAGTAACGAAGCGTTTGGTTTATTTCAAGTAGGACGTTATGTTCTTTGTATTTTATATACACTGAATGCCCCGGGGAAAGTCTATTTCGACGAACACAATTGTGTTTTATCTGTCAACAACTGTCATCGCCACATGTGAAAGAACCTCACTTTTTGCACAAATGCAAGCTTTCTGATAAAATTCAAATGTTGTTCTGTTTTACTCAGGAATACGAAATGCGGTTTTTTATTTTAAATTCCCAGAAACACTCAATAAAGTAGATAAGTACATAATTATGTAGACATGTAAAGTACCGACATGTAAAAAAATGCGGTCCAAATACAGTGTCAATAGCAATTGGTTTACTTTTTGTTATATTGATGGTAGTAACGTTCATTAAAAAAAAAATTGCCGGCATTGCCGTTAGTCAAATCTCAGAGGAGAAATTAGAAATTAATATTTCAAATGTGCGTCGTTATTGTTTATGAAAAGCTGTGAAAGGCATTACACTTAGTTACCTCAGATTGTTTTCTTTTGAACATCGGAAATAATTTACTTTAAAAAATCATAAATATGCTGGTGCAATGCACTTATAATTTGAGCTTGTGCAAATGCATCAAGGTAAGGAAAATACGTTTATTGTTGTAAATATATATAGTAAAATCTTTTACAAGCGGACAGCTGCGGGACCGAGGATTTTCGGCCACTTAAGAGGATTACCGCTTTACAGGAATTATCAGACAATTTGTTAACTGAATTAAAACTGAGCCCAAAATGTGTATTTTTATTTTCGTAGAGAAAGGTTGTCAAATAAATTCAAGATCCAACTTGTGTACCAAACGTAGTGAAAAGGTACAGTCCAGATGGGCGAACTGTTAAATACCCTATTGCTATTCCTATCACTCATAAAGTGGGCATGACAAAAATCTAAGTACGGTTGAATTGTCAAAAAGGGTATGAAAAAACTAACTTTTTGTAGGAAAACGCCTCTGAAAAGTGGGCATCTACCCATTCCAAATTTAAGCTTTCCATCTCAAACTTTGACTTTTGCATACAACTGTTTTAGGGTTTCGTAGCCAAATGGCAAAAAACGGAACCCTTATAGATTCGTCATGTCTGTCTGTTTGTCTGTCTGTCTGTCTGTCCGGGAATGTCACAGCCACTTTTCTCCGAAACTATAAGAGCTATAACGTTGAAACTTGGTAAGTAGATGTATTCTGTGAAACGCATTAAGATTTTCGCACAAAAATAGAAAAAAACAATAAGTTTCGGGGGTTCCCCATATTTAGAACTGAAACTCAAACCCATACGGTATCTATGGATAGGTCTTCAAAAATGTTGCGCGAGAGACACTTCCAAAGTGGTAAAATGTGTAACTTATAAAATAAGGGAATGATAAAACTAAAAATAAAATATATGATGTACATTACCATGCAAACTTCCACCGAAAATTGGTTTGAACGAGATCTAGTAAGTAGCTTTTTTTAATATGTCATAAATCGTAAACCGCAATTTACATTTCATTCAATCAACTCAACTATATATACCATTATTTTCTAATAATAAATCTGTAATAGGTGCCTAAGTAAATAATAATTATAATTCGCGGAACCCTTCATGGGCGAGTCCGACTCGCACTTGGCTGCTTTTTTTTTTATATTGTGGGCGGATTTTAAAAACCACGTGCATTTAAAAACCTCGTGCATTAGCTGAATTAGTTTTTATTCTAATTTGTGGGCGAGTAAGTGGTGGATTTCAAAAACGTTTGCACTTGATTATATTGTGCCCTTAGAGGCTGATTTTTGCTGACGGACGGACGTGCATGGCTAGATCGACATTACTATCGATGCTGATTTCGAATATATTAACAGCAACAGCAGCATTTTATTGGCCTCAGCGATGAAGTCACTCAAAACCGCGAGACTTGCCGTTATTTTGTCGAACATACGAATCCCACAGATGGACCAGTAGGGATGCAATTTAGAGGAAGAGTTATAATCCCTCCTGATCATAGCTTCACCGTCCAGTACTCGATAGGTACTATCATTTTACATTTTTAAGGTATGTTTTAAAAGCCTCATTTTCAAGTTCTCTTATCGATCTTCTACGTTTACCAATAAGATTATTAAGTATTTCTCTGTCGCTTGGCGCCCTTGATTGTCGCCCCTGTTTTCTAGCTTTTCTTTTTTTTGCAATGATTTGACATATTTCTTTTTGAAAGGAGTTTTGTTGGATTTTGGATTTTGTCTTACATTTTGTACTCCAAGCAGCTTTTTGGATATTAGTTGTAAATATCTACACAGACTCTTCTAGTTTATCTTCTGTTTCAATTGTCTCTAAAAGATGTGTACTTTCCCCCAGATTCTCTCTTAAATAGTTCCAGTCAGTAGATTGTTAGCTAATCTTGGGCTATTTTCTTTGATAATGATTTCGTCGCCAGTAGAGTTGTCAGAGTAGACTTGCTGATCAGTCCCTTTTTCTACTTTTATAGTATTTGACGAGGTATTCTTAGTTACGAAAAAGTCGCTGAGATCTGACGTTTTCTCCTATCGGTTTGGCCATTAGGTAGGTTTCCCTATTGAGTGGTATGTATTTAGTTCTCGTATAATTATCTTCCTCTCGTATTTGTCACTCTAGATCCCCAATTTGCAAAACAAATTTGAAGTCCACTTGTTTTGTGTGGAATTCCCCTTGTTTTACAAGACTTACGGTATATAGTATACCCACTGATACTTTAAAAACGGAAGAAAATGTTGTTCGACGTTTCTGAGTAACTGCATCACTTTGATAGCGTGGCTCCACTATATCGTCTGACCATGCCTTTCTTATCAAAGTCAGTAATTCGTTTACACTCTTTTCTGAAATTATTGCGTAAAGAAGTGAGTTTTTGAATTTACCACAAAATGCAACCCAACTTTCTCGATTGCCCTTAGGGTGGCCGGTTAATTTTGTAGAGGACTCGCAGTCGACTTGCATTTTGAACGTACCTATTTTCATGATCGGAAGCTGGAATGTTTGGCAAATTTTACATAACAATTTCTGCACCAAATCAATTGCTCAATTACATAAAATGCTCGTGACACTTCCTTGTGATGGACTTTGTTTTTAAGTCAATAATCAAAAATTAAAAAAAGTAAAGATAAAAATATTAAAAATTGTAAAAGAAAATAAAACAGGACGGAGCTCATAATGCGAAAAATTTACCATCAAACATTCGACTAATAATGCAAATTGACAGGCACCATTTACTGTTAGCTTACGAAAAGCTATGGTTTCACTATTGAGAATATATGTACCTTCTTGCGTATATTAGATCGCACTTGTTGTTGAAATTGGAATACGAACTTCAAGTCAGATTTTACAAACTTTTGGCAAATTCTGCTTGCTATATTTGTGTACTCAGGTTTGAATAACAATGAATTAAGTACAATAGCTTCATGCACTTCGATACATTCTAATATAAATTTTCTATTGTCGTCTTCTGCATATACAGATATTTTCACTTAATTATCGTCGTAATCCGTAGAGGTCTTCAGTGTACGACAGTTAAAAAATATCACCCACAGATGCAATATTTCTTTATAATTTCTGTATAATTTGAATATTAAGCAGTATATTGTACAACCTTGCTATGGTCGTCTAGGCACAGCGCAGGTATTTGTTTTTAAGGTCTTGAAGCCTTAACCGTCCGTCCTTACACGTATTTTTCTAACGCGCTCCTCACACTGGGATATCACATACCCCACCCCAAAAGTATTAAAAAAAAATCATTTTATATATATATATATATTTTTTTTTATTCATATTTTTATTTCATCTAAACAAAATTCAATACGATGAATAACATAAAATATAAAAATGATTTAAAAAAAAAATAATTTCCAAATTAGGTTACAAAAAAAAAGTTAATAAAATAGCTTTTAACTAAAATCAATCAAATTCATAAAAGAGTCAAATTCATAATAGTTTTAAAAACTGTCGCATTATGCTTTCTAATACTCTTTCTTCAATCTTTACTCCAATATATTGTTTTAACAGTGGGATAAATGTTTGCTTTTTTAAACACAAAAATTAAAATTTTTTTCACTGCATTCTATGCATTGCAGTGAGTGATCAGTGATGATCCTCGCACATGGGAAGTCGGCATGTCACGTTTTCAGTTTTTTTTCCGATTACAGTTTTTAATGTGGATTTTCTAGATTCGAAGCTGGTTCATTTTTGGCTTCATCCATTCAGCATCAAGGAAAAGCCTTTCAATGGATTCGTCTTGAAGAAAAGCCATTTTGCTGTAAAACTATTAATTAATTAATATTGTTATCTACAGTAACTTCCTTTATGGCTGAAGAAACCCCACACTTGTTTTATTAATTTTTAGTCCAAAATAACTGAAATAGAAAACATTTCACTAAAATAATGTATTCACAAATTCCAAAAAATACTAACACGCACTGCACACTGGGGTATATGATACCCAAGCTAAAACTTCGAAGCACGACTAAACACGTTAAAAAAATCTAAGAACTGAACACCATCGCCTGCTACTGCAGAGAGTTTAAAATTAAATATACATAGGTATGGCATCCTTAGGAAAAAAATTTAACGGGACCTGCACACTTTTGAAATCTATTTGGGTATCTCATACCCCAGTGTGTGGTTGGAAGGTTAAAATGCGATTTAGTTGCTTATGTCTGCGTTTTAATTGCAGGCGATACCCTTAGGCGTAAGTTTTTTGTTTCCCAATATAGGCATCTTCTGTTTCAACTTAACCTACTTACGCATTCGTATGTAAACCCATGTTTGTAGTCGATATTTGGAAATCTTCTTCCAAAGAAAACATAGTCTATTTTGCGTATTCGAACTTCAACATTCGATCCTTTAAGTGCAAGTATTGCTCAATCTCATGCTTTAGAACTACCCCGCACCGTAACCTACAAGGCAATTCGTCCATAAACGGACACATGAGTATATGCTGACACAATAAGTGAAATTCAATAGTGGTGTTGACAACGAAATCATAATTACGTTGGAGTGTGTAGCAAGAACCTGAGTGATACCCTCATCAACACGTTGGCTTTACAATACTCTTTTATGCTCTCGTGTCTTCAACTCGTAATGAAAGCAAGATGTAACGAGTGAAGGGCGCTTCTTTTTTCTATAACAAATTCATTTTCGACTTCGTCTTCTGTCGAAATGAAAACGGATATAGGTACGAGTACATTTGGTAATCTGATCCAGCTGGGGAGAAATTTCCATAGTTTCCGAAAAGATTCCACTTCAAAAAATGCAAGCACAGGCGGTTACAGGCTGTTACCAGAACGAAATTTTAGCATGATGACGTGCGAAATGGTGCCTTCGTTGCCTTTGGTTTAATTTTTCAAATTCAATTACTTACCTAAAGGCGTTCGTACGCACTCAATGGATTGGGTAATTTATCTCAACATAAATGTGTGCGAAGTTAGCTTACAAATGCATTAGTTATGCGCACGGAAGTAGGTTGGGTTGGGATCTTCTACAAAAGAATTTTCATGAGAATGTATCGGGAAACACTTTAAATAGTTTCCTTAGTAAACTTTGCAATGCAGTTATTTATTCGGGCTGTCTTAGGAAGAGCGTTGAACAATATGAAATATAAATTGGAAAACCCATGGGCTTGGTGCTCACTTCGTATGCAGTAATATTTCGTTATCTTGTCTGATATTTGAGGCAAAAGATGGCTTTGGAGGTTTTTTTTTAATTTTCAGAAAAGTGTTTATTCTTAACTGCTCAAAGTTATGTTATTATAAGCACACTTTGTAGCAATTACTTAAGAGTTAAGAGATATTTTGGTATCTAATGCTATCGATATAAAAAAAAACACAAAAAACCATTAAAGGCTTTGGTAAAATATAATTTTCGAAACGTGACCTTAAAAAAAAATTTAATTTTTTTTTCGAAGGCCAAGATACTCAGGGCCTGATGAGTAATCATGCCACTCATCAGGCCGGGGATAAACATTGATGAAAATCGAAAAAGCGAAGATATACAATAGGTCTTAACCAAGGTCGGGCGCAGTGGCTCAGTGGTTAGTGTGTCGGACTACTAATCGAAAGGTCCCAGGTTCAATTCCCGCCGGTGCCAAATAACATCTTGAGTTTTGTTCCACCTCTTGCGAACGTCTGACAAACATCCAAGAGTATCAATTGTCATTAGAAGCTTCTCAAAAATTTGCTGTTCGGATTCGGCGTAAAATTGTAGGTCCCTGCACTTCGCACAAGAAAGTGGTTGTAGAAGCTAGGTTTTAGGCCCTATATGGGCCGTTAGTTCCTAATATTTTTTTTTCTTAACCAACTTGTAAATGGAGTAACTGCCCTTCGCAAGAAGGGATCAGTACCTAATTTACATTAAAAGATACCTACCTTAAAATCAATAAAAAAAAGTATTTAGTACTACCGAGCTCTTTTAACAAATAAATCAGTCCTTGTTTTGAATTGAGCACATCACGTTCCGAAATTGTATTCGATCAATAGTTCTGCCTTAAGATTTTTATCTTGAGAAAATTCCCGGGAAAGCTGAAATTTGACTTGATCCTAGTAAAATGATTCTTAAGAAAATGTCGTATTAATTCTTTTAACACACGTCTATTTGAAATAAGCAATCCCGCCATATCTTGTCGGTATGGAATAACTTAAAAAAACCGATTTTTATATACATATGAGCTATTTTTATTTTATTTTGCCCTCAACAATTTTGGACTAGTTTTTGAATGTAACATCGATCAAGTGGCCACCTCTATGGACCAAAGCAAAATGTGCCCTTTTTGCTGCGTTTTCATCACTTTTTCGAGCATCTCGGGCGGTATAACGATGACTTCGGTACGAATGTTTGCCTTGAGCTCGTCAATGGTCTGGGGCTAGCTGGCGTACACTTTGCATTGCCGTTGCACTTTGCTTTTCAAATAACCCCACAAAAAGAAGTCCTGGGGATCCAATCTATAGATCTGGGTGGCCAGTCAATTTCGCTATTTTTTGACAGCACACGTCCAGGAAATTTTCGTTGCAGAATCTGCATTGTTTGACTTGCAGTGCCATGGCGCATCGTCTTGTTGAAACCAGTAACCGTGTAGACATTTTTCACAAATTTCTGGGCAGATATAATGAGCCAACATCCACCGATATCGATTCCCATCGACTGTTCTTTTCTGAAGAAAAATTACTCAATGATGGTTTTAACGCAAAAGCCGGCCCAAACAGTCACTTTTTGGTCATACAATTGTGTTTCATGGATCTCGTGTGAATTCTCCGTTCCCCAAATGCGGCAATTTAGCTTTTTAATTGCACCAGAGAGTGCGCAAATTTGCTACCAAAAATCAGGTTAGGTGTCAACCATTCGAGCGACTAAAAAAAATACATTCTTTGAGTCAGTTGCACTTTATACGGAAAGAAAGTCCGCTGACGATACGACACGGGTTCTCGGCAACACTCTCTCTTACCGCTTCAACCAGTTCATTGGAACTGTTCCGTGCTCAACAAAATTGGACACCAAAAGACAAATAGTGTTGTCAGGCGGTATTTGTTGGCCACGGTGCCGGGAAATAACTTCACATGGGCAATAACTTCACCTCAAGTGGGAAATAACTTCACTTTTTTTGTGAAGTTATTGCCCACTGACGGTGAGCAATTACTTCACCGTAAATTTTGTGAATTTTTAGCAATTTATATCGGTGCAGTGATATAAAGCCTTGCGTAATAAGGCCAATTAGGCGTTATTTCACTTTCCATTGATGCTGTTTTTAAGGATTTGCCCTTGCATCTACTCCACATCAAACAATGACCCAAAGCAGGGGGTTGCAGGGAGACAGCATGCCACCCATATGCATTGCACTGTTTGTGGGATTAGTTGCGAAATCGCAAGTAGAGCAATGCCTATGAGGGAGCAAGCTGCCCCCTGCAACCCCCCCGCTTGGGGTCAGTGTTTGATTTGGAGTAGGTGCGAGATACGGTTCTTGAATTATCATAAAATGATAAGAGAAATTATTTCCCACAAAAAAGTGAAGATAGTGCTCACCTATTGTGGGCAATAACTTCACAAAAAAAAGTGAAGTTATTTCCCACTCGAGGTGAAGTTATTGCCCGTGAAGTTATTTCCCTGCACCGTTGGCCACGACATTTTCGACAATATGCATGTTGAGTTAATAGAACTGAACGACTATTTTCAAAGTAAAGCTTCACTATTTCGGTGTGAAGCGATTCATGGTTTAAATTCTACTGAATTGACGTTTTAAAACGTTTTGTGTAAAAAATTACAGTATTTCCCGTTCAATGTTAATTTTGGCTATGAACGTGAAGTTACGGATACTCTTGTTCAGCTCGATCTTCGATAAGCTAATTATTTGCCCGATGAATTTAATAACATCCTTGATTTGGTATTTGTTGATTCTGAGCTTGGCATAAGTTTCACAAACTCAATGACTTCTCTTTTTCTTGTAGCATTGTAGCATTGTCATTGCAAATTGGAACTTTATGAATATTTGAAACCGTCTTCATGCGTCACTTATTTTAAGTACAATTATGAAAAAGCCAATTACAACAAAATTTCGAATTATAATAATGGTATTGATTGGCCAGCTGATTTTATTGATAGTAATTTAATCGATTCTTTCATCTTATTTATTAAAATTGTTAAAGTTGCAATCGATATTCTTACACCTTAATTAAAGTCTGTAACCGAGACTGAACCAATTTGGTTCAGTAATGTAATCATTAACCGAAATAATAAGAAAACAAGATTTATAAGCAGTTCTCTCTTTCCTTACAAGATTTATATCTCCCTCTGAACATGGTTTTGTTGCTGGTAGGTGGACTTCGACAATTCTCTCAATTTGTTCTCATTATGTTTTAAATGGATTTGAGAAAGGCTTGCAACGTGATGTCATCTATACTGACTTGTCGAAAGCATTTGACCTCCTAAGTGATGATTTCTTAATTTGCAAGCTAACTGAATTCGGATTTAACTCTTACTTCCTAAAATGGATTAGCTCATATCTAAAGAAGGGTATTCAGTATGTCCGCATTAACAACATTATTTCGGCGCTTGTCTATGTAACCAATAGAGTACGGCAGGGTATTCATTATTTGATGTCGGATTTGTGTTTTCCTGTTCTCAAAAGCGATCGTTTTTTATTTATCCTTCTTTGGAAAGCGAAATCGCTTTTCAAATGTCATTTCGTTTTAAAAAGAAATAGGTGACGAATTGTTAGCGAATTAAGATAAAATATTTGTTTTAAATAAAAGTAATCTATTTTATTGAACCAATTGAAATCGATATAAGATTAAAATATTTTTTTTTATTAAAGATGCCTAAAACCCAATTGTCATAATTCAAAAAATTGTATGAACACATAGAGCAGAAGACACACTTTCCTTTGCAGCTATTTTAATATACATGTAGAATCGGATGCTTGTTCTTCTTCCGTTCGGCTTACGGAGTCCATCTTAATAAATATTTTTATTTTTTGCCGGATCAAAATAAACAATATTTTGCAAATACTTTTGCCCCAGAATACTTTACATTCACAAAAAATGGTGATGTTTTGGAAACAGCTTACATTTACATAGAAATAATGGAAGTTTGAATTAGAAAGACTTAGAACTAGCTAGTTGACACTTAAATGGAAAAACTGGAAGGAAAATGTCCTCCCATATTCTCTTTCGGAAATAACACAAAGCGAAATATTATGTAGTTCGAAATGCAGTTATCGCTTTCAAAGCGATCCGCAGCGTATTCTTCAATCGGTTTTTCAGCTGTTGATGAAGCAGATGTCCTGAAAGGGTTCTTATGTTTTAAATCAAATTCAGTAGCATTTGATGAAATTCATCCCGTATTTGTAAAAACTACTCTTCCGTACACCCTTAGGTACATAACGCAGCTCTTTAATACTATCTTTATGACTGGGGTCTTTCCTGCCATCTCGAAACGTGCCAATATTGTTCCTTTACATTAAAAAAGAAATGAGTATCGTCCCATAGCCATTTTACCCTTTCTATCTATAGTATTTGAAAGTATCATTAACTCACAGATGCGCCAATATCTGAATAGCAATAATATGTTACGTTCTTATCAATCCGGTTTTCGTCCCAAACACAGCTGCATAACAGCGTTAATAAACGTGGTAGAAGAAATCAGACAAAGTGTAGATAAAAACTACGTCACTTTCGTTACTCTTTTGGATTTTTCCAAAGCGTTCGACACTGTCAACCACAATATCTTATGCAATAAACTAAGAGAGAAGTTTCAATTTCAGTCATCCTCAGTGAAACTAGTTTTTTCTTATCTAAGCTCTAGATTTCGAGCAGTAGTTGCTGATAACCAGACGTACAAGGTAAATAGAACATGGGGAATGCTAAGGCGCTATGCTTGTGAGTTTTCTAACGTTTATGTTATTAAAACTTTGTAGACCACTCTCTTACAAACTACAGTCGTTCGTCTTCGGTTAACGGTTTAATGATATCGTATAATGCTTATGTCAATTTAATCGATTTTAACTTGACAATATCCGCCATAAAAAGAAAATTACTTTATAGTGTTCAGTCATAATTTGTTTGCTCTACGTTTTCTTTGTATTTTCCTATTTCTTCTATTTAATTTGTAATGTATGTGTTACCTTATGTCTATGAAAGATTTTGTCCTTTGGTGACAAGAAATAAATAAATAAATAAATAAATAAATAAATTAAATTAATATCTATTATTGTACAACATTGCTTCTTTTTTTCTTTTTTATACCCTATTCTAAGGGTATAATAATTTTGACTCATAGTTTGTAACATACCTTAATATTGCCCGTAGACCCCTAAAAGTTACTATATTTATGATCAGCATCGATAGTAATGTCGATCTAGCCATGTCCGTCCGTCCGTCCGTCCGTCCGTCCGTCCGTCTGTCGGCAAAAATTAGGCCTTTAAACTGGACCTAGAGAGCTGAAATTTTAACCATATACTCTCTAGGGTCCCGAAATAATCAAGTTTACGATTTTTTGAAATCCGCCCACAGACACGCCCACAAACTCAAAAAAACAAAATTTTGGAAAAAATCGAATTTTGAGCTAGAAAGCTGAAATTTTTTATATATGATCTATTACTCCTAAAACTGCTCGGGATAAAAAAATTTTAAAATCCGCCCACTGACACGCCCACAAATAAATAAAATAATTTTTTTATACCCTATTCTAAGGGTATATTAATTTTTGAAAATCCAAAGTTTCAGCTAGGGAGCTGAAATTTATAGTATATACTCTCTATGGGTCCTTTATGCTCATGTGTAAATATTTTCAAAATCCGCCCACTGACACGCCCACAAATAAATAAAATAATTTTTTTATACCCTATTCTAAGGGTATATTAATTTTTGAAAATCCAAAGTTTGAGCTAGGGAGCTGAAATTTATAATATATACTCTCTATGGGCCCTTTATGCTCATGTGTAAATATTTTCAAAATCCGCCCACAATTTTTTATTTTTTTTTTGAAAATTCAAAGTTTGAGCTAGGGAGCTGAAATTTATAATATATACTCTCTAGGGGCCCTTTATTCTCATGTGTTATTTTTTTTTAAATTCGCCTACTGACACGCCCACAATTAAATAAAGCAATTTTATTGAAACACCCAAGTTTGAGCTAGGGAGCGTTTTTTTTTGATAAAATCCTTTAAATGTTATATAACAAAATATGTGGAGCGTTCTTAACAATTTAACCATACTTAGACTTTTGTCACGCCCACTTATGAGCGATGAATAAGAATAGGGTATCCAACAGTTCGCCCAAGCGGACTGTAGCCCGTCCCTATGTTTTTAAGTTACTTTTCTTTTTTTATACCCTATTCTAAGAGTATATTAATTTTGACGCATAGTTTGTAACATACCTTAATTGCCCGTAGACCCCTAAAAGTTACTATATTTATGATCAGCATCGATAGTAATGTCGATCTAGCCATGTCCGTCCGTCCGTCTGTTGGCAAAAAATAGGCCTTTAAACTAGGCCTAGAGAGCTGAAATTTTAACCATATACTCTCTAGGGCCCCAAAATAGTCAAGTTTACGAATTTTTGAAATCCACCCACAGACACTCCACAAACTTAAAAAAACAAAATTTTGGAAAAAATCGAATTTTGAGCTAGAAAGCTGAAATTTTTTATATATGATCTATGACTCCTAAAACTGCTCTGGATATAACATTTTCAAAATCCGCCCACTGACACGCCCACAAAAAAATAAAACAATTTCATTGAAAAACCCAAGTTTGAGGTAGGAAGCGTTTTTTTTACAAAAGCTTCGTTTTTTTTGATAAAATCCTTTAAATGTCATATAACAGAATATGTAGAGCGTTCTTAACCCGCCAATGGTTACCTATTGGTCTGTGAAACCGGGTGTGTTAAAATAATTGAATAACTTTATTCTCCGTTAATGTTTTTTGTTGCAATTTCGAGTAGCTGCCGCATTGCACGTCCCCCACCATGACTTCACGTCGATCCTGCTTAGTGAGCACACGTTGTGTATCTTTTTTTACTAAGCGGTGCGTGAGACCGTGTATCACCGTGTATGTAAGTAAAATAGTTTTTATTATTCTCGTATTTTACATATAGATGATGAAGCGGGACATCGGATCCTTCAAGAATTGGTCGGTGGAGTGCGGATGAAAAAAAAAACAGAAAAACCAAGTACTCTTGCCACAAATGTCAAAAATATTTGTGTATTGAACACGTAGTGCCGTATTGCAGCAGCTGTTTACCTGTAGAAATTTAGTTTTTTGTTATTGTATTTTTTTGTTATATTTAACTTCCCAGTGGAAGTTCTTGTAATGGGGCCGATTTTGTGAATCGCGGATTTTGACATATCTTCACGTTTCCAGGTCACCAGAATCCAAATCCAACATTTTTATAGAGATGTCTGCGTGTGTGTATGTACGTATGTGCGTATGTGCGTTCGGAATTATCTTTCGCCACGAGTATCTCGAGAAACAAAGATGATTGACATGGGACCGGGTTTATTCGAAGCGTTATTACGTAACTCAGAACTGATTAAGTTTTCAGCGAAATCGGTCCAGCCGTTTTTTGTAAGTAAAAAAATAACTAAAATAATTTGGCTTTATTTGTACTATTTATTGCCATTTTTCATTGAGCAAATCACTATTACAGTGTGCTCCGTCATTTCGTATACATGTAAATTTACAGGTCTCCGTGTTGATAACAATTTTTGCATTAATATATATCACACTTCGCTGTTATTAACAACATTTAATTTCCATGAATAATATTAAAGAGCATTTTTTTAATATTAAATAATTCTTAACCATATCTTATGGTTAACTACATTTCAAAATTTACCACTAATCGCATTAATCATATTGATGCCACTGGGAAGTTAATCGTGTGGACCTTGCACCCAGACCACTTTTTTGTTTAGATGGAGACCAATTTTTGTTTATTTTGTAAAAGTTCCGAATGTCGAAAGACTAAAAAACGTTATTTTCCTTAATGGACATGTGATCTTTTATTAACTTCAAAGTGGAAGTTCTTGTAATGGGGCCCATTTGGGAATCGCGGATTTTGACATATCTCCACGTTTCAAGGTCACAAGAATCCAAATTCAACGTTTTTAGAGAAATGTCTGTCCGTGTGTATGTACGTATGTGCGTATGTACGTATGTGCGTTCGGAATTATCTTTCGCCACGATTATCTGGCGAACCAAAGATGGTATTGACATGGGACCGGGTTTATTCGAAGCGTTATTACGTAACTCAGAACTGATTAAGTTTTCAGCGAAATCGGTCCAGCCGTTTATTGTAAGTAAATAAATAACTAAAATAATTTGCCTTTATTTGTACTATTTATTGTCATTTGTCATTGAGCAAATCATGATTACATTGTGCTCCGTTATTTAGTATATATGTAAATTTACAGGTCTCCGTGTTCATAACAATGGTTGCATTAATATATATCACACTTCCCTTTAATTTACAACATTTAATTTCCATGAACAGATTTTTTAATATTAAATAATTTTTAACCATATCTTAGGGTTAAAAACATAATATATATTACTAAAAGCTTTGTTATTTTTAATGCTCTAATAAAATTTCTTTGTGAATTTAATTATTCAAATAAAAGAGCTTAAATTGATTAAATATCTTTGTTTTATTGCCAAAGAGCATAATTTAAAAAAAAAAACGTGAACTATTAGTAATACGTTTCGAAAAATCTTCAGTTGAAAACCCCGGTGCGTGAGACCGGCGTCACCATTGATCAAAGTCAAATTTGCGTCGCCATTAGCGGGTTAATAATTCAACCATACTTAGACTTTTGTCACGCCCACTTATGAGGGATAGGAATAAGAGTAGGGTATCCAACAGTTCGCCCAAGCGAACTGTAGCTCGTCCCTATGTTTTGACTTAGTACTCACACTTTTAAAGTAAAAGTATTGTTATACTGAAGCTTATGTAAATTGATAAGATATTGTATCTTACTGTGTAAGTCTATTATAATTAAATAAATACATACATAAATAAATAAATAGACTTTGATTATTCGATAATACTGTTTGTTTCAATTTTGGGCGTGTCAGTGGTCGGTTTGAAAATATATTTACATATGAGCATTACGCCCCTGTAGTTACGTGCAAACCCATATGGTTGCACTTAAACATAATATTATCAGATGCTTTGTCCTTGAAATAGTCAACGGCATTACACAAAACAACATGCAGGTGTTTTGCACTTGCCAAAAGTAGTAAACAACATGCAGGTGTTTTGCACTTAGGCGGACCAACGGAATCAGACAAGCGCAGATGTTTTGCACTTGATGCTTTCGGGAGCCGTGCGCCTTGTTTTTGCTTGCAAGTGCATGCACGTAAACAAGTGCAGGTGTTTTGCACTTGGACATAGAAAACGTTAGAGAGAGGTTTCCTTTTAAGTTAAGTTCAAACTAAAAGGGGTCTTAGAAAAAACATTGTTAAATAAAGAACCCAAAGTGGATAAGTAAATCAAATTTATAATGTGTTTTTATTTTGAGGAAAGTTAAACACGTAACTGGCGCAGTCGGGAAAAAAAAAGATGATGCATTTAATGCAGTAATGTATTGCTTTTGTAAACCATTTGTTATTGAAATTTCACTGAAATCCAAAAAAAAAACAAAATTAAATATATTTACAAACGAAAAAGTGCATAGTAATTGAAATTTATTCCAATATAATACTACATATTCGGCGAATTAATAATGATCATACAAATAATATATACGACTGTAAAATTGTTGGACTTTTCAAACACTAAACGAGAATTTTAAACTAAAATCTAACTTTGAATGAAAAAAGAAAGAAATAAAATACAAACAAAAAACTGGTGATTAAAATTGAAAGACTAATTAGTTAAAAGACATAAACTAAAAGAAAATATTGGACAACAAGTAAAGTGAGCTCTTACGCTTTGTGGAAGCAGAGAATAAAGCATCGTTGGAATCAGCAGCATAAAAGGAAATCAACTTTTCGGAACGACGACAAATTAAATAAAAGCAGAGGTATGGCAAATTTCAATTTACTAGAATTTATAAGGGAGATTTCGGATTTCACGGGATTGGCAGAAGAACTAGATATATTTATTAAGCAAGTAGACTATGTTTATACGTTGATGCAAAATTTAGATGAAAATTCAAGAGGCTTTTTAGATTTAAAAATACGACAAAAAATTAAAGGTAAAGCAAATTTGGTTTTAATTAATAATAAAAATCCAACTCATTGGCCTTTAATAAAGACCATATTGAAATCTAACTGTGGTGTAAATGAAAGTGTCGAAAGTATCGTTAATGAAATAAAAGTTCTAAAATTTGAAAACTCGGTTGAAGAATTCTTTGAAAAAAATTTAAATCTTTTGACGAAGTTGAATATAAAATCTTCTTTGAGTTCAGACATTCCTGCGTGGTTCAATAGCGATCAAAATGAGGAAATTGTTTTAAAGTTATTTATTAGTAAGTTACCTAGTGAGCCAAAACTAATTCTCTATGCTAGGAATCCATCGAATTTATCAGAAGCGAAAGCTATTCTCGTTGACACAGATAATTTTTTTAAACAGTTTAACCATAATTACAACATAAATAGGAACTTCATATATACTAACCCACAACACTTTAGACCTATGAATAGAAATTCAGGACAGCCAAATATAATAAACAATAATAATCAAGCTTATCCAAGAATCTCAAACATTGTTCGAAATTTACAACAGAATAGGGCTCATAACTCTCAAAATACAAATACAATTGATTCAGGTTACTATAATCCAAACAACTCAATTCGTATAAATCAAAGGACTAACAACTCAGGGATCAGACAAAATGGTCAGAGTTCTGGATCTTTTAGAAGTAGAAATTCTAATATGGAAGTTGATCACATAGAGACAGAAAACTCTCATAAAGGTGACTTTCAAGGAAATGTCCAAACTGAACATTCCAACGACTCACGGTTCCAAAATTTTCAATTCCACCGCCTCAGAACTCTTCCATGCATAATAGTAAGAACTAGGTCAAGTCCATTAAAATTGCTTATTGATTCTGGAGCAACTACATCGGTTATACAAAAAGGAATGTTTCATAGTTCTTACAAAACGGAACTTGAACAGCCACTGATACTTAAGTCTATCAGTTCGAATTCATGTATTAACACAAAAATAACGATCCCACTCTTCAAAGAGTTCAACAGACCTTTAGCAAAAATCGAAATGCTTGAAACGGAATTATATAGTGATTTTGATGGCATAATTGGATGTAATATTTTAAAGCCCTTAGAATCAAAAATAGATTTTCAAAATTCACAGCTTATTACGAAAGATGCTACAATTCCACTAGTCTTTAGCAATCTACCAACTCCATTTACACAGGACGAGATTCATACCATAAGTCAAAATGAAATTCATTTTGAAAAGCCTAATATAGACAGTATTATAAAAAGGTTGAAGCTCGATAACCTTAACGGAGAAGAAGTAATGACGTTAACAGCCACCATTCGAAAGTTTAATAAAGTTTTTTACATCGAAGGGGAAAATTTATCATCTGTCGTAAAATATAACCATCAAATTCCAACAAAAAACGATATTCCTATCTTTTCAAAATCATATAGGTATCCTGAGGCACACAAAGCTGAAGTTGATAAACAAATAGCAGACATGCTTCGTTCCGGGATTATTGTAAATTCAACCAGCCCATACAGTGCCCCAATTTGGGTTGTCCCAAAAAAAATATATAACTCAGGCCAGCAAAAATGGCGCATTGTTGTCGATTATAGGAAATTAAATGACGTAACGACCGATGATCGATTTCCAATCCCTTATATGGAAGATATATTTTCCAAATTAGGTAACGCTCAATATTTCTCAACCCTTGACCTTGCAAAAGGTTTTCACCAAATTCCTGTGAGTATAGAAGACAGGCATAAAACGGCCTTTTCAACCGCGAGCGGGCACTATGAGTTTACACGAATGCCGTTCGGATTGAAAAATGCCCCAGCGTCTTTCCAAAGGATGATGAACGAAGTACTTTCTGATTTTGTTAATAGAATTTGTGTCGTATATTTAGATGATATACTTATTTTTTCAACATCACTTCAGGAACACATAGATTCCCTTAACAAAATCTTTAAAAGGCTTCTTCAATATAATCTTAAGGTGCAAATCGACAAATGCAACTTTTTAAAGCGCGAAACTGAATACTTGGGACACATAATTTCTGCGGAAGGTATAAAGCCCAATCCTAATAAGATTGAGTTGATTAAACAGATAAAAGTACCCCAGACTATAAAACAAATAAAATCGTTTCTAGGAGTCACTGGGTTTTATAGGAAATTCATTAAGGACTACTCGAAAGTAGCCCTCCCAATGACAAAATGCCTTAAGAAAGGTAATAAAGCTGATATAAAAAACAGTCAGTACATTGAGTCTTTTAACAAGCTTAAAGAACTTATATGTACCTGTCCGGTTTTGGCATATCCAAACTTTGAAAACTTATTTACATTGACAACCGATGCTAGCAACTCAGCTTTGGGAGCAGTTCTCTCCCAAAACCAACATCCCATTGCATTCGCTTCAAGAACGTTAAATCGTCATGAAATTCATTACAGCACTGTAGAAAAGGAACTTCTCTGTATAGTATGGTCCACTAAGTACTTTAGACCATACCTGTTTGGGCGTAAATTCATAGTACAGACTGATCACCGACCACTGGTCTGGTTGCATTCCTTGAAAGAACCAAATTCCAAACTACAACGCTGGAAAATCAAGCTGAATGAATACGACTTTGATATTGAATACATTAAAGGTAAAGAAAACAATGTAGCCGATTTCTTAAGTCGTTTAGAAACAAATTATATGGAAAATGATGAAATCAGATCCGATTTGGCAACAATACACAGCGGTATTGAAAATCAAAACGACCATATTTTTATTACAGAAACGCCATTAAATGTATACTACTATCCAAATCTTAGACTAGAAATACATAAATACATAAATAACTGTATTTTGTGCAACATGTGCAAATATGACAGAAACCCAATTAAACCAAAATTAATGATATCCGAGACTCCCAACAAACCAAACGAAATATTACATATAGATATATGGTTTTTAAATAAAAATACTATGTTTCTAACATGCATTGATAAACTGACTAAACATGTGTCTATTCACCCCATAACCGACAGAAACTCTATAACAATAGTTGATATTCTGAAAGAAAGGTTTGCAATCTTAGGTAAACCAGGTAAAATAGTTGCTGACAATGAGTTTAATACCGCATATATTAAGGATTTCCTAAGAAAAGAAAACATACTATACCATTTTACATCCCCAAATACACACACAGGTAATTCAGTAATAGAAAGATTTCATTTAACATTAAACGAACATATTAGATTATTGAAGCTTAGTAAAGAAAATAAAGATACTAATGATAAGTTGCTAACATTAAAAGCAGTCGAATTGTACAATGACACTTTTCATTCAACAACAAAATACAAACCAAACGATCTTCTTCATTCTACTTTAAACGAATCACAATGGAACGAACTGAAACAAAGAGTCCATTCAAATAAAGAAAAGAAAATTAACAAAATTAACAACGCACGAGTAGATACACCACAGTATAGAGATCGCGAATTAGTTAAGAATTTAGGCTTTCACAATATTAAATACTTACTGCGATATGTAATAAAAGATGTTAAAAGAAAAGACAAAACTTATTTTGAAGACAAAAGCGGATTTAAACGTGATAGGCAAGTTGTAAAAAGAAGTTATAAACATCAGAATCCTATCGAAAATATACAATTTGATAAAAAACTCACAGGAAGAGATTACTCCCAAAGATATAAAAAAAAAAAAAAAAAACAGTAGGTAATCTAATTTCCTCTTAATTGTCACAAAAAAAAAATAAACACTTTGTACCAAGAAAAATATAATGATAATAAAATTAATGTTAGAAAAAAAAAAAAAAAAAAAAAAACATTTAGCTATAAAGATAAGTTTAGGCCTCACATTTTTTCTATATATATACTATACCTTTATAACTGTTAAAATAACTTTATAATTCTTAGAATACGTACTTTTACTTCATCTAGTACCTATAATTTAAATTAATGTAAGCCTAATTATGTAAGTCTATATCATTTAAATCATTTATATGTTTATATGGATGCATTCACATATATTTATGTGCATTCAAAAATAAGAGAAAAAAATGTATACCCACAAATAAATATAAGTAAATAGTTACATGCATATTTACTCTAAATTAATATAAAGCTACATATGTATGTATATAAAGCAAGTGAATGCTATCTAATATTATAAAATCCTTAATCTTAAAATATTGTACAAAACCTAGAATGCGTTTAGCATTTAGTTTCAATCTTTAATGAACTTCATTTACTCAGTTCATTATTTTTTTTCGGGGGGACGAGTTACGTGCAAACCCATATGGTTGCACTTAAACATAATATTATCAGATGCTTTGTCCTTGAAATAGTCAACGGCATTACACAAAACAACATGCAGGTGTTTTGCACTTGCCAAAAGTAGTAAACAACATGCAGGTGTTTTGCACTTAGGCGGACCAACGGAATCAGACAAGCGCAGATGTTTTGCACTTGATGCTTTCGGGAGCCGTGCGCCTTGTTTTTGCTTGCAAGTGCATGCACGTAAACAAGTGCAGGTGTTTTGCACTTGGACATAGAAAACGTTAGAGAGAGGTTTCCTTTTAAGTTAAGTTCAAACTAAAAGGGGTCTTAGAAAAAACATTGTTAAATAAAGAACCCAAAGTGGATAAGTAAATCAAATTTATAATGTGTTTTTATTTTGAGGAAAGTTAAACACGTAACTCTGTGGCATATTACAAATTTCAGGTGTCTAGCTCAAATTTCGATTTTTTCCATAAAATTTGTTTTTTTGAGATTGTGATTAAATAATTCTTACAGTTGATTATTTCGGGCCGTGTATCTCTATATATTATAAATTTCAGTTTTCTAAATCCAGTTTAATTACCTAATTTTTGCCGACGGACGAATGGACATTATTATCGAGGCTGTTCATGAATAAACTTACTTACTTAACGGGCTCCCGACCCGTGGAGCGTTTCTGCCTGAGACACTGCAGCCTTCCATCCTTCGCGCTCCCCGACACGATGCTTACAGCGTTCCAGACTAAGCGCTCTGGCATTCACGATGGCTTGGTTTTTAAAACAGGGTTCGGCCTTCCTTGTCATCTCGAACCTGTGGGCTGGAGTCGAAGATCCTCTTCGCTGGAGCCTTATTGTCCGTTCGTTCGATCTAACCAAGCCAATGTAGTCGACGTGTTTTAGGTTTTTGGACTACATCCACATCTTGGTACAGCTCATAGAGTTTGCGGTTATATCTTCTCCTCCATTCGCACTCCACGCACACGGAACCAAATAGCCGACGGAGTATTTTTCTTTCGAAAGAACCCAAAAGTAGCTCGCCTTTCCTGCTTATCAGTGTTTTGTGAAGTTATACTTGGTCTTTCGAGGAAGACATACATACATATTAAGCCTTAACGGCCATTTGAGAAGCTTCTTATGACAATTTGATACTCTTGGATGTTTGTCAGACGTTCGCAAGAGGTGCCAACAACACGCGGCATTCCCAACGTGTCCCCCATCTAAGTACTAACCACTCCCAACGTCAATTAATTCCGGTGATCGAACGAGAACCGATTGATTCGACGTGGCAAGGTTGTTGGCCTCCGAGTAAGAAGTGGGTTCAAAACTGTTGTGTTTCGCAAAACCGAAGTAGCAACGTTTTCCTAGGGTAAAACCACGTATTTGAACTCCCTTACTACCTGGAAGTTATTGCTATAAACAGTGACGTCTTGTCCCAGTCGTGGACAGATGTTTGGTTGTTTATTGAAAGCAAGTACTTCATTTTGACCTCGTTGACTACAAGACCACCCAATTTCGCCAGTTCTTCAATCGCCCAAAAACCTCTAACACGGCACGCTAAGATCTGATCCGATGATACGGATATTGTCCGCATATCCCGGATCTGTTGAAGATAATGCCTTCCGTATTGACACCTGCCTTACGCACTATCTGCTCCAGAACAAGATTGAAGAAGTCACATTACAGCGCATCTCCTTGCCGAAATCCGTTACAGGTTTGAAATAGTTCGGAAGTGTTTCCATACTGCACATTGCTCCGCGTGTTTTCCAGCATAACTCGACACAACTGGATCAGTTTCGCCGGGATCCCGAATTCAGCCATCGGTAAGTAGAGCTCCTGGCGATGAATGCTATCATATGTGGCTTTAAAGTCGATGAGAAGATGGTGGGTCTCGATTTGAAATTCATTGGTGTTTGGCCTATTGTCGATCTGCCACGAATATAGTAACTTTTAGGGATATTAAGGAGTATAACAAGGAATGAATCAACATTAATATACCCTTCGAATACACCCTTTGAGGGTACACAAATTAAAAAAGGTATATTTTTAATAATCCATTCTGGACAATCCATTTTGAGATTATGTATTGTACAACGACTGCCTGAAAATCCTTACTTTTTACAAGCGAAATTGTGCTAGATTGTAACTGTAAACTTATGATGGACAAATATGAACACAAATATTTATTTTATTATGCATATAGCTATGTGCCTTTTTGTATCATTTTTTAACTACAATGAACAAACAAAAAATTCGGAATTTCAGATAATTGTAAAAAACGAAAGATTCCCGTACTGAATTTGAAAATTTTGAAAATCGGTACAATTTGATAAGTTTTGTCAGTTCATTTTAACAAAAGACTGCTGTTCTCGCCGCTTTATATAAGAGGCATTAACGGCCCATAGAGTGTTTAAAACCTAGCGTCATTATCGTAACATTTGTCAACGAGCCAGTGACTTAGAGGCCGACGGAAAATCAGAGCGTATACGTCTAAAAGATATTTGTTATTATATTTCGGAATGTTTATGATACCTTCCCGTTACTTTTCACATTTCTTTATATTGGTTTGTATTTTTTATAATTCTTCGACGATTATGGGCTTTTTATTATTCACGCTTCAGATCTGAAACTTTTACAATTATTGCGAGGAGCAAAACAGCTCGATTATCCTCACTCAAGTGAAAGCAGACCATCGTGCTTCCCATATCGAAAACTGCTTTTGGTGGTCGCCTACTTGGGAAACTACAATACTGTTCTTATTACTTGGTAAATTATATACGTTCGTATCTAGCAATAATTATTTACATATGTATATAAAATCAATTCAAAATGGCTGCTTGACAAATATTCAAAAATTTATTGTTAAAACTTTTAAGTTTACATTTCAAGATCTCCTCCCAATCAATATAAACAAGATAAGAGCATTCCTGAATGTAATTTTGTAATTACTCTTTCGAATTGGCTTTTCCACCAAATGAGCATGAACAATTATTCGGCAATATCAAAAATCAAAATCTGTTCTTAATGTTTAATTTTTCCCTCGAACTGGCATTTTCCCATTACGTTTAATGGCTTCCTTATAAAATATTTACATCGACATCCTGCCACCACTCTTCACCGCTCTCCCCATCATAAACAAATAATCATCAAAAAAGCATGAAAAGTAATTAAAGTTTCAAGAGAATAACATAAAACAACAAAAAAAAACTCCTTCTAAGTCAAGAGAAAAGATATTTTCTCCTTTCTTTGGTTTGGTTTGGTTCCTTTCCATTTGTTATATTTCTTTTTTCTTTTGAATTTTAAAGTTTCCACCGAGAAACTCAAAGAATTTAGATTTCATATGCCATTAATCATTTCATTTGTGCAACTATATTTGTGTGTGTGCCGTTAGTCAACAGCTTACAGCGAATGTCATTTTAATTCCTTGTCAATTTATTTAATGTCAAAAACTAATAAAAATCGTATTTTTCTCCCTGTCTCTTGCTGTCGCGCGTGGTGGAAGAAAGTTTTTTTTTTTCTTTCCCAGGCATGATTATAGCGTAAGCAGGTGGTAAACTTAATTAGTTAACATTACTTGATTAAGGTCCCGACTCCATTTGTAAGCATTGGAGCAATCATGACAGTCAAACAAAGTATACAAAGTTTAAATTGAAAGAACAAAAACATGAAATTCAATTCAAACTTTTGTGCAGATTTTCTTAGATTTTCCGTTTATTTTTGATGATTGAGGGTTCAGGCATTTAAAAAGTAAAAGTAAGAAACAAAAATTGATCATAGGCATATTTAGAATATATAACTTTTGAATTATGTTTGGCGTTTTTGCACATTTAACTAAAAACATGCACACTTTTGGAGCAATCAATTTTTGTGGGACTGGAATTGTTTTTTTAGTTTCAACCAGCGCCTGATAAAAAATGGCTAAGAAACCTGGGCCGAATTAACGCATCAGTGAATGAGTAAGTGACTTCTATACGTTAGGTATCGAATAATCAATAACCACATTGGGATGATGCTCTACGAAGCATCTCGATATTTGATATTTGATATTTATTGATAAATCAACGCTGTACATCAATGTCAAAAGAGCGGCAAGAAATTCGGCGTCGTTTGCTGTCCCTGTCGCTCTACTTTTGTAGCGTCCCTGTTGAAAAACCCTTTATATTGGAATAGCTTTATTTTTGGCGGGATTAAGCTTTAGACCATTATATTATGTGGACCACTCGACTATAGAACACAGATCTTCATTTATTTTTTGGATTGCGTCTTCAACCATACCAATAGGAAAATTTTTGTACAATTGAATATCATCAGCATAAATGTGAACGCGGCAGTGCGATAAAACAGAGGGTAAGTCATTAATAAACAAAGAGAACATTAATGGGCCAATAATTGATCCCTGAGGAACACCACTATTAACAGGAAGAAACGAAGACAGTTTGCTTTCCATGAAACAGCTTGCAAGCGATTTGTCATATAAGAATAGATAAGTTTGTTAGATGTGTCAGAGAAATTAAAATATGTTCTCAGTTTATCACAGAGAATATTGAGGTTAACAGAGTCAAATGCTTTGGAAAAGTCAAGTAATGTTATCACAGTTATGTAGCGTCGATCGCCTATCTTATATCGTCAGTAACTTTTAATAAAGCTGATGTGCAACATGCCCTGAACGTTGCTTACAATGGATTCAAAGGCTTTGGATAAGAATGGAAGGATTGCGATGGGTCGAAATTCAGGTTTTGTACCTTTTTTAGGAATGGGAATGATTTTAGATTTTTCCCAAATAGAGGGGTAAGTACGTGTCATTATAATAGTGTTGAAGATATGGGTGATGTAGGGAAGTAAAATTGGAAGGAGAACTTTTAAGAAGTCAGGATGAATGTTATTTAATCCAACAGACTTGGATTTAATAGAGAAGCCTACGTTTCCTACTTTGTTTGCATCAACTGCAGCCAAGGAAAATTCGTTTTCTCTAGCATGTTGTTGTGACGACTGGCGACTGGTTATTGAGGTTATCGGAGTAGAGAACTTCAGGTTCAATGCGTCTAGGTCAATATTTTTTGTCACAGGCTGGGGTAATTTTCTTGTTTAATCCAATTTTGCGAACTTCATTCCACAAAAACTTAGAAGAGCGATCAGAACTGAATTTATTATTATAATAATCAAGTTAAGCTGATCGAATAAGTATAGTAACATGATTACGGGATGCTCTGAAAACATTTCTGCTCAGCCGAAACGTTTCCAACGACGGTATAACCGATCTATCGATCTATCCTTTTGATGGCGTTAAGAATTTGATTTGAAAGCCAAGGAAAGCTGGGTGGTTTCATAACACGAGCTTCAAGATGCACATGCTTATTAAACAGGTAATCAATTACGATGATCAGGAATAAAATGAGTTCCAATTAATTGACATGCAATAACTAAAAAAACGTTTAACGTTGACTTTGCGGAAATCACGATACTGGATAGAGAGGGACGAGTTTTTATGTACATGTAAGTCAAAGCATCTCGTATCCAATAAAATTTTCAATTGTAGATACTAGGATAATTCTAGTACAATTTTGAATTGCACGAAAATAATGTCATCTCTGTTTGTTTTAAATTGTGAAATTGCTGGTAAACTAATACATGGGTTAGAGTTAAATTTTTACTCTGTAAAATTGTGCTTAGAAATGCGTTATTTTATTAAATAATTTGTTGGTGGACCTTTTGCATAAAGTTTTATTGTAAACTCCTCAAAGTCCAACACCGAAACCTTTTTTTGGAGCGGAATTTGCTAAAAAATGTTGTTTTATTAAATTTTAGCGTACAAATATTTATGTTTCCTTTTTATCGAATTCTTTGAAAAAAACCATGCTGCTATTTTATTAGCCATCCGATTGGTTGACCACTATCAGATGAAAAATCACACAATCACTGACAATCACATACAAAACAATTGAAGTCGATACTCTATAGTCGGAAAGGAAATGGCGAAGGGTTGCCTTTTCCATTGGATCTTTGCAACTGCGGTAGTGTGGGTTAAAAGGGATGCCCAACTTGGTTGCCAACACGCCAGTGTGCAGGGCTGATTGGCACAATTCTGGGAATATCCTTCCGCGTTCTGTTTGTTAGATCGTGAGTTCTTTTTGCGTTTAAGTAGGGCGATATCTTCCTGGACATAACGCATTTGCTTAAGGTGCATGTGGAGCTCGCCCGTTAAAGGTATAACTTGGATAATTTATTTTTCATATAGGAAAAGAGACTGTCTGTGCAAGGGAGCCATCAAGGGTAGAGCCGTGCCTTGCTAGCGCATCAGCTTTTTGGTTCCCTTCTATGTCACTATGTCCGGGAACCCAAAGAAGAGTGATGTTGAATTGGTCGCTTAGACAAGTGATGGCGTCTTTACATGTGCGACTAATGTCGATGATATGGAATTGAGAGCTTTTAAAGCTGCTTCGCTGTCAATAAAGATTGCAACATCTCTCTTAGAATGCACTAGAGGAATCCGGGAGTCGGAATGATTTTGATATGTTCAGCTTCGTTAAGTAGATACCAGCGCCGACTCGGCATTCCATTTTCGCACCATCGGTAAAAATCGCTTATTTGTCAAAACAAGAAAGAAAGAATTCATTGTTTTAAAAAGTCTTGCAAAAGATGAAATAAAGTTCAAACGTATTTAAAGAAATTTGACATTTTGGTTTGCTTAATTTTTTTCCAGAGTTTTTTTTTATGATTTCAAATTTTGTATATCGGTTTAAGAGTCAAAAACGGAGGACGGTTCATGTTATAAAACAGCATTCTCAAAGGCAGTTGACACAAAAATGCTAGCTATTACGTGCACACAAACCTTCAATGTTATTATCTCAAAATAAAATCAACTTACAGCCTACTGAACTACAATCGACACGTATTTATCGTAAAATCTTGTTCCCCTTATATTTCTAAGACATTTTTTTTTAATCTTAAAAGCACTCAGCAAAGAAATGATGGAAAAAAATTGAATTACAAAGTAGCAATTTTGGCAAGTGCTCGAATTACAAGATACCTAATGCTAAAAAATAGGTGTTCGATTAAGTGGAGCTTTCGAATTACCGTGTATTCGAATTAGCCGAATTAGGTAGTACTGTATTTAAATAAATACTTTTAAATACATTTGCCCACATTGAATAAAGCAAAAAAACTGGCAAACGAAATGTTTTTGCTTTATTGCCCAACAAATCAATTTAAGCTAAAAATCAAGCTTGGCTCACCCAGTCAAATAATCAAAACAAGAAAAACTGTTTGGAGCATGTGAACGATGACTATCGGTATTTATGTTTAGTTCATTCAGATTGTTCGAAGTGCAGCACCCACAGCATTATCATATGTGCCGTTAAAAGATTATTGTTTTTGATTTAAAATTGAACAGAAATATACACATGTTTTTGCTCTGTTTGCTTCTGCTTTAGGCCCACATGCGTAAAATGGAAACGTATTAATTTTGAGTTGATTTTTCGGGCCAGTTAAAATGAGAAGATTAACACAATTAGGCCCCTGTTACAGCAAACCGTAAAAAACAGTTAGTGAATTGAAACGAAGACATCATAGGAACGATTTGTATGTGAATTGGCTGAGAAGTGAAGCGGAAAAAGTTTTCCGTACCGAAAAATTATGAACTCGTTTTCTATCCAATTTTATGTTGAATCGCTACACTTTTTGTGACATATTAGTTTAATAATTTAATTAATTTTAATTTGGTGGGGGCATGCGCCCCCATTTATTCAGCTTAATACAAGGTATATGTCTTTAAACTACAAAACTAAGACTTATAGCTAGACTTCTTAAAACTAATACTTACAAGGTACGACTTATAGCAAAGTTAGGGTTTATGGAGAAGGAGGCTAAGTTTAATGGAGAGAGTGCTGCGGTTGAAATCAAAAATGGAAATGTTTGAATTTACCTTCCGTAGCATACGGGAAATTGGTTCGTTTTAGCCATATAACGTGCGGTGGGTTGGTAGATAGAAGAGACAGGGATGTCTTAAATTACGAGGGTTAGTATTAAAGGAAATGGAGTTGTAAAGGGACGGGCAATCGATACAGCCTGAGGGGAGGCGATGAATGAAGAGAATGTCTGCTGCATCCCTGCGGTCTTCGAGGCTATTCAAGTTAATGAGTTTGAGGTTATGGTTTCGCAAATAGGATCTCGTATTTCGAAAAACTAATGATGTGGAAATGTTTGTTATAATTTTAGAATATGTTCTGCATCAATTTTTACTTAAGGAAACTAAATTTAAGGTTTTTCCATACAAATTTATTTAATTCATCACTGACAAATGTCAAAATGGCGGCATGGGTAGGTGGAGTTGATAACAAAATACTTGAGTGGAAGAGTTCACACTTGAGCATGAAAATGTTATGTTTATTAGGTACATATGTACATATATTTATACATATATATATTATATCTATATATATATATATATAATTGATAACAAAAATGTAAATAGTGTTTGTTATTGAATATTATGTTTTTGATACACATTGTTCTGTTTATGGGATCTACTTGTGATTTCACAATGCACCTCGCACCTATCCCAAATCGAACCGTGAACTCAAGCATACAATAGACCTCGCACCTATCCCAAAGCTAACAGTGAACTCAAGCAGGGGGCATGCTGCCCCCCATACACATTGTACTGTTTATGGGATCTACTTGTGATTCCACAACGTAACTAAACGCATTCTCAATCTAGAAAAGGAAAACCCAAAAAAAACACGATCGTCTCTAAAGGATAGTATCCTTAATGCAAATTCTAACGTTCACAGCATTTTTTTACAATATTTCCCAAGATTACATTAAGTCAATCCTGTTTTGACTCGATTCGCATTTTAATTCGAATTGAATCCACATTCAAACTCTCATAGTCTAGTTAATACATGAACCCACAATTAATAGCGCTAAATGCTGCTTTTTTCTGAATATCTTTTCAATGGAATTTATTGACAGATTGAGGTTAAAAACGAATACTTTAAACATTTTCTTTCGGATTTTTACGCGTTACCTGAAGCTAAAATTTGTGCAAACGTTGTTTTTAGGCCTTCCTCTACCTACAAAAAAAAATCCAATTTGAAAAGCGAGATCCTATTTGCGAAATCAGTTCCGAGTTTGAGGCGGTCATGATAGGGATTCAGAATTATAGGATCGTTCCAAGAAAGTCCGCGGTGGGCAATTCGAAGAAAACGTCGTTGTATGTTTTCGATTCTGGTTACGTGAACTTGCTGAAAGGGTGACCACGTTTGGTTCGCGGATTCGAGGAGGAGGCGGACAAAAGTAATGTAGAGAGAGCTGGTCACGTAGGGATCAGAGGATTCCTTTGACCACCGTTTAATGAACCCAAGGGATGAATTGTCTTTACGAATTATCGCGTCAATGTGCGAACGGAAATTAAGCTCGCGATCGTACAATATGCCAAGTTCACGAAGAGACTGTACGATAGGTATAGGTTGATCATTAAGAAGGTAAAGACGGGGAGGAGACTTGTTGTATTTACGTGATCAGGTTATGGATTGGCATTTCGCAACATTGAGCTCTAAGCTGTTTTTAAGACACCAAATAGAAACACTATCTAGGTCTTGTTGTAGTCTTGTGATGAAGATATGTGTTTGAATGAAATGATGTAATCGGCATAGAAAGAGATAAAGGAGTGTTTAATAAACCTTTCCAGATCGTTTATAGTTAAGGTGAAGAGAAGTGGACCTAGGTGACTGCCTTGTGGTACACCAGAGGTTGCCAGGAATGGGGCAGATAGGACGGAAATGAAGCGAACATTATATAGATAAACGGTTTTCCAGATAAGATGATATCCATTTCAGCCCTATTGGTTCGAGACCAAGCGTGGACAATTTGAAAAGAATTAATTTATGGGATATCTTATCAAAAGCTTTACTAAAATCAGTCGCAATAACATCGACTTCTTTACCACTTTCTAAGGCCGTTAGCTCAGAGGACGCGAATTCAACGAGGTGGTTGATCTACCTTTTAGAAAGCCATGTTTGGTTTTGGGAAATTAAAGACTTGCATCGAACGCTTAAGGATTCGTACAAAATGATTTCCAGGAGTTTGGGTATATGCAAAAGTTTGGCTATCGGGCGATAATTAGTAACTTCAGTCTTTAATCCCTTTTTATGAATCGGCGTTATGAAGGAGGACTTCCATATCTGTTGAAAGTCGTCTTGAGATAGTGAGAGCATAAAGAGGTGCGAAAGGGCATAGGAGAGCACGAGGGAATACTTCTTAAGAAAAATAGCGGGAATACCATCTTGGCCAGGTGAATATTCATCATTAAGTTTTTGCAACTTATTTTCAATTACAGAAGGTTAAAAAGTTTGAGAGAGAAAGGGACCAGTGGAGTACTCGAGTAGGTAGTTGAAATAAGAATGATCTGGTACGAAGGAGTTGTCGGCAAAAGATTTTTTTAAAAAGGTGGCAAAAAAATTAGCAATGGTTTGTGGATCACTTGAAGATATGTTTTCGTAAGATAGGGATGGGGTGTAACCGTCAGATTTTTTCTTGTAGTTAACGAATCGGAAAAATGATTTAGGGTCGCTTATAAGATTGGCTTGCGCATTGATAACATATCTTTGATAGAGGGAGTTATAAGCCTGGGTGAATTGAAGGTATGAGCCGAGATAGTCAGAAGGAATAGTCAGAAAAAGACTTGTTTCGAAGGAAAACTGACTATAATTTGTTTCTCTTGTTGCGTAACGATCGTAGTCTTCGATTATACCAAGGTGGGAATTAAGAGAAGGGTTTTTGGCCAAGAAATAGGGACAATTCATGAGCAACATTTTAAGACAAGGATGTGTCGATCTATCCGTTTCAGCTGGACCAAAAAAGCAAATTCAAATTTTTCCGTTTTTGTTACGGATGGCTATAACTGGGGCCTCAGTGGCCAGTTAAAATGAATAGTTATACACAAACTTTGTCTTAACATGTTGCTTGTGAATTGTTTAATTAATATGTCCCAAATAATTGAACTCTTTTTCTATTCTTCTTCTCTTCTCAATACATAGAAATGATTTAAATCGTCTTTATGATGTGTTCGTTTCAATGTGTTAACTGTTCCACTTTTTACGTATTGCTATAACTGAGCCCTTTGTGTGGGCCTACCCTTTAGAAGCAGTATAATTGACAAGTGCGCAAACTGATATTTAGTTTTTTTTTTTTTTTAAGTGTAATCATCTATACCTAGCGTAGCGGTAGTAGAGTGAAATGAATGAACGGTCATTCCACAACCTAAAATTCTAATAAAAATATCTTTAAGTTTTTTTGATACTCGCTTTCCGTACGATTTTTTTTGTTTTTAATAGTCCATATTACATTCATAGCTGAACGCTGATGTTTATACATCTTAATCGAGAATCCCGGCACTTACACGCTGGTGCGTACGCGGCACTGCACGGTGTGTACTGAAGTTAACCATAATAATGTTACACGCTTTTCCACTCCATATTAAAAGTGGAGTTAATTCATGCAAGAAAGTGATTTTTGTTCTGAAACAACTTCACACATAAAAACGGTTTCGTAAATTCCCATGTGGAAAAGATTAATATTTCATAAAGAAAATCGTATGAAGACATCATTAAACGAGAAAGCATACACAACATTAATTTCAAAACAGAGTTATGAATGCGTAATAAATAAAAACTTTTAGACACTCTCTTTCAAAACAAAATGTCTAATGTACAACCAATTGAACAAATTTGGATTTATAGTCAAGGCGAGTTGATTTGTCAACAGACAGACATAACTTTTGCAATGGGAAGCAGATGTCTATTGTCACAGGGGACACCAATTTGCTCTTCCTATCGACAGTAACAGTTTCTCTTTAATTAATATTATCGCTGATATTGATAATAATTAAAGTCGAAAACTGCCAAGTATACCATCAGAATCAATACACTACAACTGCACCCAAACACTTCTTTCCTATCTCTCTATTCTTTCTAATACCAAGTAGCTTACACTGTGTTCTTAGCATTATAAGGGTACTGTAATAACAGGAAAAATCCCTTTAGCGTAAGCAAATTATAAAAAAAAAAAAAAATACAGCAAAGAAAAATGTTTCTATATATAGGTATACATGGTACTTATGTTGCTGGTCAATGATATTTTTATTAACTTTTAAATGAAACACCTTTTTTTTAAATTTTTTTTTTTATATTTTATTAACCGAATTTATAGTCTTTAACATTATGGTCAAGACATTCAGTCAAGTGGCCGCCTCTGGCCGTGACGCAAAGGCGAGCTCTTTTAAGCACATTTTTCATTAGAATGCGTTATGTCAGCAATTCGTTTTGACTGTGTTGTCCTTAGCCTTAGGCGTCAAGGTTTTGGATAGTTTGTTGTTGTAGGCCTATCGATATCACCATTCTTAACATTATTAGACCGAAATGTGTGTGATGTGGTAAATGCCGCACCATACTACGAGGGTGTAGTGGTCTTTGATATATCAATTGGGGGATTTCTCAGGCACAAATGCGGCTATTCTGTTTATTAACTAAATGAGCTTCGTCGCACATTGTGATTTTTTAGCAAAAACCGTGGTCGTCTATTCTGATCTGTAAGACTTAAGAACTCCAAATACCAAAAGCCAAATATCATCAAAACTAAAATGGCGACCTGGAACATAAAAAGCACCCTGTACGTAGAGCTTACAATAAAGCAGTCTAAAAAGTTACCAACAAAATAATAGTTAGAAGCGGTTAAGAGTAACACGACGGAAGTATTATACAGGTTGTTACCAACATATTATCCTGCATCCCACCAAGCATTTTAAAATAGTAAAATCCATTGCATATTTTTCATTTTCCTGACATTAACACTACATATTATGGCTTTTCTTTTTTATTGATCCAATACAGAGTCGCCTGAAGGCTTAAGAATTCAGCCAGCTATGAAAGTTAAATTTCCAGTGTCACTTGCCACTGAATAATAAATGCTCAATTCCCATTCAATATTTTTATAACTCGCTCGTACAATCTACTACCTATTCATGTTCATATTTCTTTAGAATTTAAAACCTTATTTACGTTCAACTACATTCTTTTTTATTCTCTCTTAGAATCGAAGCTGAACGTCAACACTTTTAGTAAGAGGATACGGCCAGCAGTAGCTGTCAAGTACAAGAGTATAATTTGCAATAGAAGTAGTAGCAGCAACACCACCACCACCACCAGCTTTGAACGCCTTTCCAACTACTGCATATTAGCCAACGGTTCTTATGATTCAACGGTAACATCTATTTTCATTGTAACAATATACCAACGAAAGAAAAAAGACTTAAAGAAAAAGCGAAAGGAGGTGTAGCGTGAAGATTTCAAGGTAAGTGTATTTGGAAAATGTTGGGCTCGTGCTTTTTTGAACTGAAGTTAACCTCCTGCACACTTTGAACATGATAAGCATCAGGGACAATCAGCATTATTGAATAAGTTTTCTTAGAAAAGGTTTTTTTTTGTGAATCATTTGAGTTGTCATAGATACGGATGTAAATGCATGTAGGGTAACTGCTCTAGTCATCGGCCACTTAACAATATATTTCGTTCACTTTGCTTTTTTTCTATTGAGTAAAGTTTGAAATAGAAAAGAGTTAAGAAAAATAACTTCAAGGTCCAAGCGACACATTTAATATCTTGAAACTCTCCGACAATTGTGCTTGCAACCCCGTATGGTGGTTACGACTAGAGATTGCCGGTGACATAAAAGGATGATTAAAAAATAATCAATAAAGGAGAATGCAGCGCAGGATTATAAGTCCAGAGGCCAAAAGTCCATAATGGAATTTTGACCCACCTAGGTGGGTTATTAGTCTACAAACCAATTATGGACTTATAACACACACAGATGGGTCAAAGAGTAAGAGTTTCTTTCATTTATTTTATCTTAATTTTTTTTGTATGTTTGACTATTATGGGTCTTACAATGTACTTGCAACTAATCATACAAATGAACTGTATTCACATATTAGTCTAATTTCCTTTCATCCATTACATAAGCCATAAGAATAATTGTGTACTTATGACTCACGCGGGTGGCTCTATACCGGAGTATGCACGTTTCAAAATCGTGAAAAAGAGGCAGGCCTTAAAACTCTTGGACCGGCATTTGCTAAGCGTCAAAAAGAAGTGATCCGAAACTGAAAGGTCGTTTATGGAGGTCGATCTGTTGAAAGCCACAAGTGGACCAGTATGGATCTGTAAAGTATGGAAGGGTTATGATCTTATCTTATTAAGACCATAGTCCCTCCCTTATAATTCTTGGAACAATTTTCTTTCATTCGCTGAAAAAGAGCTTTCTATTCTCTCAAAAAGCGCTTAAGGCGACTACAAATCACATCTAAGCGATGTAACATCACAGTCACCCTAGCGACTCATTTAACATCTTGAAACTCTCCCACAAGTGTGTGTGCACATCCGTGGGTTCACACGACTGGGGATCACCGGTGTCGTTAAAGGACGATCAAATAAAAAACAATATTAGGAGCATGCGAAATCATACGAATGGAATACTAATTGATTGAACTCAGTAAAGAAGTGATCCTAAACCGGGAGCCAACAGATGTTAATTGAGGTCGAACTGGCGACGCTCATAGGCGGACTAGTAGGGATATCATAAAATGGGTTGCAAAACGATTCCTTTAATTATTCTGATCGTTAATTTGACATAAAGGAAAAGAAGATACTCGTATCTTCATATTTTAGTTGTATCTCCTGTGTTTTGTTTATCAAAAAAAAAACAAAAAATAAAAAAATCCGCTACCACCTTTTGAGGATCTAGGACTTGGATATCTTGTGGAGCCATTTGATTTCCTTTTGCTGGAACATGTGCATTTCGAAGTATCTAATTTTGATTTCAAAAAGAAAAGTGAAATCATCTTCAGCTCAGGAAATTTCGAATACTAGGATTTTTCTTATATGTATGTGTTTGCTTAGCGCTGAAATGAAAGCAATACATAAGTGAAAAGATAAATTCAAGCTATACAACATTTCTTTAGTGACAGTCCAGAGACCGATACCTTTTGAAAACAAGTGAAAAATGCAGCGCAAATAAATTTACAACAAAAAGCAAATTTTATGTACCTATATAGTATATAAAATATAAGACAAAACCAATACTTAAATGGCCACAACTTAACTTCAAGAAGTTGAATCACGAATGAATGAATCTTTTGGGTGGGGAATGCAAAATGTTTAACCTAACACGAAGTGTACATTTTAAGCGACAAAACCAAATAATGGTACGTAACTGCTTAACGTCTGTGCTGATAGATCTGTTGCACCGATAGAAGGTGAGCGGGCTTAACCATGCGGAGAAAAGGGTTTAAACCTTATGACCCGCGAAGTCATCAAAATACTGTTTGATTCGCAAAAGTTATCCATTTTAATTGGAAAATATATATGCGTAATATAGGCTTGAGGATAGACTCACATAATTGTTGGGGCTTTCATTTATTTTTGGGACATTATTTTATTTTGACCTTTATAGCAGCCCTATTTCCTGCGGCGCACTATGTAAATTCTAAATTATTTATTTATTGGGCTCTCCAAACACAGCGCTCTGGCATCCGCGATGGCTTTGTTTTAAAACTTTTCGTTCGGTTCGATATTTCAAGTTTAAATACTTTTTTTAAAGCCTGCATTTGGTCTTTTGCGATTCTGTTTATAGCCATTCCTAAGGGTATTACAATTTTGACTCATAGTTTGTAACATACCTTAATATAGCTCGTAAATCCTTAAAAGGTACTTCGTTTATTTGTGATTAGCATCGAAAGTAATGTCGATCTAGCCTCGTCCGTCCGTCGTTAATTTGTAGGTCCTAAAATTCGAGCTGGTGAGCTGAAATTTGGAACATATGCTTTCAAGGGGCCCGAAATGATCAAGTGCAAACATTGGTAAAATCTCCCCATTGACACACGCACAATTTAAAAAGAAAATCTTTTTATCGAAAAAATCAAAATTCGAGTTTAAAAGCTGAATTTCGGAGCACTTGGGGCCCGAAGTGTTCAAGTGTAAAGTTTATAAAATCCGCCTACTGAAGAAATCAATAGAAATGAAAGCCTTAAGTCGTTCGTAAAGTTTTTTGCCACTTCCACTTTTTGGGACGTTTAGAAAAGGTAAAAAAACGGTCATGTTTAAGAAAAGACAGCCATGTTTAAGAAAATACGTAGACAATACCCTTCTTAACAAATAACGCATACCAACAGTTCGCCCAATCGGAGTGTAGCCTTTTCTTATGTTTATTCGATAAATTTCTGATAAAATCTAACTTGTTTTTATACGCTATTCTGAGGGTATATTAATTTTGACGCATAGTTTGTAACATACCTTAATATTGCCCGTACACCCCTAAAAGTTACTACATATATTTCTGATCAGCATCGATAGTAATGTCGATCTAGCCATGTCCGTCCGTCCGTCCGTCCGTCCGTCTGTCGGGAAAAATTAGGCCTTTAACCTGGACCTAGAGAGCTGAAAATTTAACCATGTACTCTCTATGGTCCCGAAATAATCAAGTTTAAGAACTTTTGAAATCCGCCCACAGACACGCCTACAAACTCAAAAAAAAAAACAACAAATTTATCGAAAAAATCGAATTTTGAGCTAGAAAGCTGAAATTTTTTAATATATGATCTATGACTCCTAAAACTGCTCGGGAGATAAAAATCCGCCCACTGACACGCTCACAATTAAAAAAAACAATTTTATTGAAAAACCAAACAGCTAGGGAGCGTTTTTTTTTACAAACGCTTCGTTTTTTTCGATAAAATCCTTTAAATGTTTTATAACAAAATAGGCAGAGCTTTCTTAACAATTTAACCATACGTAGACTTTTGTCACACCCACTTATGAGGTATAGGAATAAGAATAGGGTACCCAACAGTATGATTCTGTTGCTGTTAAATTTTAATCTTTTGCTATTATGTTTTACTAGGTATGTGTATTCCTTACTAACACCTGCAGTAAATGGTGAGCCTGCGAGAGCACTTTATTTGAAGGCAAATTTCTGCTCGTGATAGTTACTGGCTTTAGGCACTCCACGACACAAACCTGATAGTGTACGAGTATTAATTCGGATGACTTTATTAACAAATAACATGAACTAGAGAATGCATCTCTGAGTGGAAAATTCTCTCGCTTTGGAGTTTAAAACATGGAAACAAACAAGTAAACACTTCAGATCCCTGAAAAATTGCATATACCATTTTATTGCATCCGCACAAAGGAAAGTGATTTTGCGTTTTTTTTTTAATTCTCTCCAATCACTCATGGCTTATGAATCCTGAGTCCGGACAAATGACCAGCACTTCCCATAGCCCGCGGCTACTTTATCATCGCCCAATGTTTACTTTGGTTTCACATCTTACGTTTTCGTTTTTCTGGGACTCCCCCATTTGCCCCGCGGTTGTTCATTTTTCGTTGCTGTTGCTGTTTTAGAACGAGCAAGATAAAGTGGAAAAAATTAAACAGAACTAAAGAAACAAAGAATAAAAATGAATGCCCCACTGCACTGCATATAAATATTAATAATCATCTCTCGGTGGGAGGTCCCGGATTTCATAATTCTTGTTCGTTGCCCTTCTGGTCTTAGTTTACATTGTTTCTATAGTGGTTGACCTAGTGACCACAATTCTTAGTCGTACCCTGTCACAGGATATATCATCATGAATTTTGTAATCCTTTTCAGAACGTTGTGTGGGCAAGTTAATTCAAAGTTCAGGTACTGTCTTTGAGACTATATCCACACAAGTAGCCAAGTAGCCAACAACAAAATGTGGGTAACCAGCAGTTGCAAATTACACTAATTAAAAATTCTTTACATTTTCAGATGCTCCTTAAATGGTTCGTCCTTTGCCTGTGGGCAATGCCAGTTTTAACCGGGACGAAAAAATGCCCTATGGAATGCTCGTGCTCTACAGACGAGAAAGATCGCTATCAAACGTTGTGCTTAAAAGGTATGTCCTTAAAAGACTAAATCATTGTGGTTGTGGGTGTATCTATGGTGTTTTAATGTGGTGCATTGTTTGTGCATTTGGCGATCACAAGGTATCCTGTCCAGTGCCAGTCTCAGTGTTTTCCTATGAAAGGGTAGATTGAGAGGCGTTCAGTGTTGTTTGCTGTGTAATGTTGTGTGCTGCGGAGAAACGATGGCGACAATGAGTAGAAATATATGTAACAAAAAGTAAAGTATCTGAACTGTAGTTGTACTTAATAGTACTTAAGGCTGGATGAGTGAGAACTCTGTTGTTAAGGGCAATGGCAAGCACCTCCGTCTATATCCAGGACAAAGAGTGCGGCATGTAAACACAATGAAAATAAAGATTGTTTTGCGCTTTTATTTCACAACGTTTTGTTTTGTTTTGCCCTTCTGGGGCTCATGCAGGATATTTGAATAGCTTAAAGGCAGACAAATACGCGTAATCATTGTTATATTTGTTTACACGCTTCCAGGAACTTGAACAATTTACTCCTATAGCTATTGTTTGTAGTGTTTTGTTTGATGTAAGCACATTTAATCTTCTGGGCAACAAATTATTTCACTTTACTTTTTAAGGGTTCTCTATGGGGAACGTAACGAACTGTAAAATGAATTCGTAGTCCACTAATATGACAGGTAGATCAGTGGTAAATTGTGCTCAGGGTCTGGATTCTATAGTTTAACTAGCGGATACCCTTCGTGTGCTACTACGCTAATAAAATGAAATAAGTGTATTTGCAAAAAAAGAAAATTTTGTTTATTTATTAACTTCTTTATCTTAATGCTAGCGGATAAACAATATTTTGAGTTTTTTCGGTAGGTGTGTAAACATAGCAACATATAATTGGCCGTGCGAAAAACAGGCGATTGGCCTTGAGCCTTATTGATGGTTATGGCGAAAGCAAGACGCACTGGAAACTGTAATCGCTTGAAATCGAAGGGTAAATCGGTTGAAATCATTGGAATTCGTGGTATCAGCACTTCTTCTCCTTTACATTTGTCGCTGATGATTGTGGCTTCGATTAAATTTGGAGATAGTTTTTTAACAGTAAGTCTTGTTCCGTTGCACAATTTCGGTGGATCTAAGTTGCGAATGAGCATCACTGGTGAACCAACTTTTAAAGTTAAGATGTGTGGTGGCATTCCAGAAGGTTCCAGATAATTAAGAAACTCTAGTGGATAGTTAACAGCTTGTTCCTCATCTATAACTGTGTCAATCGATTTGTACTTCACAACTTCACCGGGTAGCTTCAATTGGATTTGATGGTTTATTTTGTTGACATCATCATTCTTCGGAGCCAAAATTGCTCGTTCGCAAAGCCAATCATGGTTTTTGAAATTATTTGCAATATCGGGAAAAACTTTCTGCACAACATGAATTGATGACAGCATTTGGCAAAAGTTTAGCGGAAAAGATATTTCACGTGTAGTCGGTGCATACGGAAGTTTTCCATCGCCCATATCCAAAAGCTGTTTGGCGAATATTTGTGCAGCAGCTTCTTGAAGTAAATGCACACGCATATTTGTCGACAATGTAAGTTTTTTTACATGTCTCCAAAGATATGACGCTTTCAAACATGCATTTAGTTCATCTGCTGGTGTTGATTTTGGGATCACTGGCAAAGTTTGTCGAAAATCACCAACAAGAAGCAATAGAGCTCCGCCCATTGGTTGATCATTTGCTCGGAAATCTTTCAGAGAACGGTCAAGAGCTTCAAGAGATTTCTTGTGTGCCATAGTGCATTCATCCCATACAATAAGTGAGCTTGTTTTTAATATTGCAGCCATGCCAGTATTTTTTCCGATGTTACATGTTGGTGTTTCGGTATGGTTTACATTTAATGGAAGTTTAAGAGCTGATTGCGCTGTACGCCCACCATCGAGTAAAGTTGATGCGATTCCAGACGATGCTACAGCAAGTGCAATTTCATTTTTCGATCGAATCTCAGCGAGTATCAAATTGAGCAGAAATGTTTTTCCAGTGCCTCCAGGTGCGTCACGGAAAATAATTGCTCCTCTTTTGTTTGCTACGTGTTCCATAAGTTTTTGTAAAACTATTTTTTGATCAGCAGTCAATAGTTATTTCTGAGCATGGACAAAATGGCGCAATTCATCAGAATTATACTGCCGTTCACGTAGCAAATCTCTGTCCTAGACATTGTTTCGATCACGTCGCGGTGCTGGTAGTCCAAGCTGGGAAATTTCTTTCTGCCAATGTTATGTCCCAATTCTGATCGTTTTCAAGTAAGCCGAGTCGATAACATGCTTCTCTGTACGTTTCACATATTTCTTCATTAACCGTTTTCAAAGCTTGGAATGATGTTGGACCTTTGACTGTGTGAAGCAACATTCTTAAATAGTAACATTCAGCGTTATTTGGATGAACAGTATATACTCGACCAAAAGCATCAGATGCACGAACATCATAATAGTCTGGAATAACAGCGCCTCGCTTTCTCCTGCAAAATATTTTGCGTGTTGTGTTCCAAGTGAAATATTTTGGAACTTCATGATACAGCAATGTTTTTGCAAAATTATCAGCTTGACACAATTGAAAAAAAGCCGTAAGTGTTGTATTTTGTGGCTCTGCTGCTCGTTCTTCTGCATTTTCTTCGGTAAAGTAAACACGTTGGCCGTTTTCTAAATGAACAGCAAGATTTTGAACAGTTGGATATCGTTCGTGAATAATGAAACAAAGAATTCGCCAGACAGCTTCATTACTACTGATGTAACGACCCATCTGAAATTGAGTGATTTCATCGTTTCGACTTGAAAGCCCGAAAACTGCCATGTCACTACCTTTGTTAACATATTTGCATATGTACTTAATGGATTTTACGGAGTTGCAGTATTCCACATTGATATGAGCTTGAAAGGTTTTTGAAAGTATTGGACTGTAGGGAACAATCCATCTGTTATCAATGTCAATTTCAACGTTTCTTACTTTAATGGTGGTGGTGAATCCTCCATCTTCTGGTTTTCGTCGTCTGTATTTTGGATATCCATCCTCACCAGATTGAGTTTCATTAATCAAATCGCGTGGATATCTTTTCGTACATTTGGCGTCTCTCATGCAAGGTGAATTCATATTCAATGCTCCGCATGGGCCGTGAATCATGTTCTTGCATACAACGTCAAAAAGTATCGGATCTTCTTGTTGGTTCGGTAGTTCAGGAGATATAACACGATCGATTTGAGTTGGAACAATTTTTACATTCAACCAAATTAAAATATGAGCATGTGGTAAGCCCCGTTTTTGCCATTCAATCGAATACATCCAGCATTACACTTCGCCGTAAATACGATTTTTTATGATGAGATCCATGAGTTTCTTTAGTTTTTGTTTGAAAACTCTAGCTGTCAGATCATGTCTGTGATGCGATGACTGATCAGGCGATAGCAAATCTTTGATTTCCGACAAAGCTGGATTGCACGTGAATGTGATGAAAAGATCTGGTCGCCTGTATCTTCGAACATACGTCAAAGCATCTTGAGCATACTCATGCATATGTTTGATATTTGATATTTGATATTTTTATTAGGTTTAAAACATTTACAAAGATTACAATAAGTATCTATAATGACGTAAATGTGATCATTAACAAATTAATTATTACATTTTAGTTAAATTAAATTAATAAAATTTAAGTTTTAATTTAATATAATTTGAAAAATTGGGTACAAAATGCTTACAATAAAAAGACAGTTGAGAAAAAGAGAAAAATAGAATGGTTAAGCCTAAGCAAAAAGGTTTACAAAATTATGGTATTGATATGTATTAAAAATTAAAGTTATAAAAAAATAAATAAAATATTTAACATTAAAACATTAGAAGCCCTAAAACCTACATTAAATTACCAGCCAAGTAAGAAAAAAGAGATACACTAAAACGGTCTACAAAACAAAGTCTTCTTACGCCAAGAGGGAGAGAGTTCCATAAGCGAATAGCATGAACATAAAATTGTCGCTCGGTTGAAATGCATGTTGCACGCGGAGGGATTATAGTTAGAGTACGAGGCAGATTAGACAAAGTAAGTTTTTCAAATAGGTATTCTGGACTTCGCGATATTATGGTTTTATGCAAATATTTTATAGTACAATAGTCTAAGTATTTATCCAGCGTTAAGCCCAGAATTTTAGTTTTATATGCGGATATACGATCCTGGCGCTTTAAACCAAACACATAACGAGTAACATTGTTAAAGACAACATTAAGCTTTCTTCTGGATTCAGCATTGCAGTACATTGCAACCTCAGACCCAAAAGATTAAATTGGAACAATAAGAGATCTAACTAACATTAATCTAGTTTTGACGGGGGTGTAATACTGTGACATATATAGGTTACGCAGACATCCATATATTTTTCCTACAACAATACGAACATGAAGATCCCATCTTAAGTTGCTATCAAACCAAATGCCCAAATTTTTAGCCTTATCAACTATTTCTATGCATTCATTTCCTAGACATAAACTAGAAAAATCACGTGAATCCATACCAGTTTTGGATATTAGCATGCATTTAGACTTTTTAGGGTTTAAACATAAGTTGTTTCTTTGTGACCATTGAAAGATGCTTTCAAGGTCACAATTGAACTTGAGTGTGGCGTCTTGAGTATGACCTTTTTTAAAGCAAAAATACATCTGAACATCATCGGCATACATATGAACAGAAGAAAAGGTAATGGTGTCGGGTAGATCATTTATAAAAATGGAAAATAAAAGTGGGCCCAGGATAGATCCTTGCGGGACACCTATAGGTGTGTGCTTAAAATTGGACATCGCATTGCCAGCCACAACTGCTTGGGTACGGTCGGATAAGTACGAGTAAATCAAAGAGGCTGCTGAAGACGAGAAATTAAATTGATATAAAAGTTTAAATATAAGTTTTGAATGATTTACTGTGTCAAAAGCTTTAGAAAAATCTAATAATGCTAACAGTGCGATCTGGTCTTTTTCCATGCACAACCTTAGATCATCCGTTACTTTAAGCAGCGCTGAGGTACAACTATGCTGCTTTCTAAATCCTGATTGGTGTTTGCAAAGTAAAGCATTATGCTGAAGATGGTATGATATTTGGGCATGAACAATTTTCTCAAAAACTTTGGACAGAAACGGTAATATTGCAATAGGACGGAATTCAGGGGACGTTTGTGCAGTTCCTTTATTTTTAGGAACGGGTATTATTCTTGCAGTTTTCCAGGCACTGGGAAAGCGGGATGTCATTAGGATAGTATTAAATATATGGGTAAGTACTGGAAGGATAAATGGTAGGATAGTTTTAATAAATAAGGGATGGATTTCATCAAGTCCTGACGATTTGGATTTAATACATAATACTGCCTTAACAACATCTGTTTGCTCTACCCGACGAAATTCAAAACCATCCACAGTAGTTAACGTAACAGTAGGGCACATGTTAAGTGATGACATCATAGGGCTTTCCACAAAATTATTGTTTATAGGTTATTTAGATCTACACTAGAAAAATCAAACTCATCTTTGCAACCAATTCCAATATCACGAATATTTTTCCATAGTGTCTTTGTCGGTAAGTTACTGTTCAGATGCTTAGAATAAAATCTACGTTTAGCCTTACAAATTTTAAGAGTTACAATATTTCTTAGCCTACGAAAATCATTATAGTGCTCTTGCAGCCTAAATCGTTTCCATCTCTTGAATGCCAAGTCGCGTCTATTTTTGAGATCCATAATTTCAGGAGTAAACCAGGATATGACTGAGTTTTTAATAGTTTTAATTTTAATTGGGACGTGTGTATTAAAAAGGTTACGAATTATATCGTTAAGCGTATTTATCTGCTCATCTGATGACTGATAGTTATATACGCATTGCCAATTCACTCTTTCCAGATCAACTCGAAGTAGATTAGCATTTAAAGCGTTAAAGTTTCTATAAGTAATAGTACGCGGAATCTGGGAGAGTGAAATATTAAAACATGCAAAAATTAAATCGTGCTTGGAAAACATCGGAGCTGATACTTGGTTAAAGAAAACATCGCCACTAGTATTTGAGAAAAATAGATCTAACAAAGTACTACTTGCGTTAGTAAAATGAGTGGGAGTTAAGGAATTTACTAGATTTAGACTAAGGGATTTCATGTTATTTACAAACGAGGCGCTTTCTCTATTCAAAATATTGCAATTAAAGTCACCGCAAATAACTACGGCTGAGTAGTGCGTTGAGATGTTTTCAAGCAGCGAATAAAATGGGGACATATCTATTTGATTGTTAGGACGATAATATACCCCAAGCAGAGTTTTTCTATTACCACCCATGACTTCGACAAAACAGTACTGTGTTACACTATCAGGCGGGGAAGACAGAACAGATTTACATTTAATACATGAACGAACATAAATTGCAGTACCAGAGCCAATCCTACCATACCTATCCCCACGAAATAGCCGATATCCACTCAAGTTGTAAACAGCATTTTGAATTTGTGGTTTAAACCAGGTTTCTGAGACGCATATTACATCAACATCCGAATCAACGAACAATTTTCTAAACTCATCTATTTTACTAAACAAACTTTGAGCGTTAATGTGACACACGCGCAAACCATCACGTTGTTTGCAAAGAATATTAATTAAGGTACGCAAGTTTGTGTTCAAGCCATCGCTACCGAAAACACTTTGACTCATGAGAGTTAGTCAAAGGAATTATAATAAATAAATTCAGCCTCTTGGGCAGACGACCCAGTTTTGCATGAAGTGTATATGTATACTATTCTAAGGGGTACTTGGCAAGTAATAAAAATGGGTAACAGGGAACTATTCAACAAAATGATCACATAATAATTACAGATAATATTAATGTTAAAGACAATAGTTACATGTTTTGGGCTTCCAGTGTACGAAGTAGGAAGTATACACATTTGACCAATGTTGGCAGCGTTTCCATCATTTGCAATTGCATCGCGCAAATGAATATAATCTTCGACACGCAATTTGTTTTGGTTCAAACGAATGTACAGAAGCCGCTCGCTTTCAATTTTGGCGTACATGTCAACAATGAACTGATGAAAGAGTTCACGGCATTTCAAAATGTGATTGTATTGTATTGTATTGTATGTGCAGTGGGGTCATCAGTAGATGACAAGCACTTAGACCTATTGGTCCATTGTACTTCAGCATAGCTCGCTCGCTGGTTATTGGCGATTAGTAAGATTCAGTGAGGGAGAACCTGCCAGTAGCCTTGGCAAAGCGAAGAATATTTGCAAGTTCAATTTCCCCCATCTCATCTTCGTTAACGAATTGTTTGCCTATAGTGGTGAGCCTGGTTCTGGCGAAAGCCGGACATTCACAGATGAAGTGAGATACCGTTTTATCCGCCTCCATGCAGCACTCACATAGGCCCGAGCTCCTAATGTGAATGGTTTTGAGGTGCTCGTTAAGAGGACTGAAACCGGTGACGAGACCAATCAAGGATCTCAAGTCTTTCCTATTTAGTCCAAGCAAAAACTTAGCTCTGCTGATTTTTGGACCGTCCACTAGCTTCTTCGAATACCTGCATGAGACCAGGTCATGCCAGTATTCGGAATGTTGTTGGCGTAGAGCCGAATCCATTTCACGTTTGTGGACGGATGAGCAGCATCCTATGGATGGTTGTGGGCCAATGTAGGCTGTTGAAGAGCCCTTTCTGGCCAGAGCATCCGCTCTTTCATTTCCCTCGATACCTGTGTGCCCACGAACCCAGGCAAGTGATACCGAGTTACATCTTCCCAGACGGTTAAGCCTAACCATGGTTTCCTCAACTATTTTTGAGTTGAGAGAGCCAGCTGAATAGGCTTTGATAGCGGCTTGGCTATCTGAGCAGATGTATAAGGTTTTACCCTTAATCCTTCTCCTTAACAGGATATTGGCGGCAGTGGCAATCGCAAAGATTTCTGCCTGAAAAACAGTTGTTTGTCTACCCAAGGCTGCAGATAGATTTATCCGACAGTCTCTAGAGTAGACCCCGGCTCCGGAGATACCGTCAATAAGTGAGCCATCAGTATAGACGATGACATCACCCGGCCTAAAGCCATTCCACCCCTCACTGTTCCATTCCTGCCGTTCAGGAAGGATGACCTGAAAACGGCGCTCAAAGACTTGCTTCATGCACACAGTGTCAAGTGCTCCTCCCCAATGGCCAGGTAGGCTGTCAAAGAGAGCTCTGTACCTAGCACCTCTGGCCCCATCGCCGAGATTGACCTGCCGTCCAAGTACTACACACATGCGGTATAGTGATTTTCTGGCCTCACTTTCAGCAAGGAACTGCAAGGGAGGTAAACAGAGCAACACTTCCATAGCAGCAGTGGGAGTTCCTCTCATCGCACCTGTAATGCATAAGCACGCAAGGTGCTGTAGCTTCGACAGTTGACGTTTGAGGATGTGAGCTCTAGCCCACCATACAATCGCACCATACATAAGGTAGGGCCTAACAATGCACGTGTAAATCCAGTGAACCAGCCTGGGACTAATTCCCCAGGTTCTGCTGAACATCCTACGGCACTGCCAGAGAATGTTAGTTGCCTTCGAAATCCTAGCAACCAAATGTTCAGAAAAGTTAAGCTTTATATCTAGAACAATACCCAGATACTTAACCTTGCTTGATAGCTTTAGTTGAGTGCCCTGGAAGTACGGCCACCTCACTTGAGGTATTGCCCTTCTACTCGTGAACAGCATCATCTCAGTCTTCGCGGGGTTGACTGACAGAGCTTGCTCGCGGCACCAACTCCCAACACTATTGAGCGCTGTTTCCATCCGCTCACAAAGAGTTGGTAAACTCCTGCCGCTGACAATAATGCACACATCGTCAGCGTACCCAATAACAGGGTGACCTTCCCCATCAAGTCTTCTCAACAAGGAGTCGACCAACAGGTTCCACAATGTAGTGGAAAGTACACCGCCCTGCGCAAAGCCTTTGACAGCGCGCACAGTTCTGACACAGCCGCCAACAGCAGCTGTAACTTCTCTGCTCCTAAGCATTTCCAGGATCCATTCCACAGTTGTAGAATCGACGCCCTTCAGTGTTAAGGCAGACTCAATTCTGCAAAAGGTGGGATTGTCAAAGGCACCCTCAATATCCATGAAGACAGCAAGAGCATAGTTCTTGCGGTCGAGCGCCCTACGCACTCTGGCCGTCAGATCCGTTAATGCCGTCTCAGTGGACTTGCCTTTTTGATAGGCGTGTTGGCTATCATGAATACCCAGCGAAGCTGGAATACTCTTAAGCCGTACGTCAATCAGTTTTTCAAGGCCCTTTAGCAGAAATGATGAAAGGCTAATAATCCTGAAGCTTTTGGGAAGATCATAGGCGGCCTTTCCCGGTTTGGGAATGAAAACCGCCCTAGCTCTTCTCCAGGCTAAAGGAATATGTCGCAAAGCAACGCTAGCTCTGTAGATTCTAGTTAGCAGTGTGAGCAAAATCTCGATACCCTTTTGCAAGAGTATAGGGTATATGCCATCAGGTCCAGGAGCTTTGAAAGGAGAAAAGGACAGGATAATAGCTCTCGCCCTCTCTCTCGTAACAATGCTCGCCGCGACCCGCCACTGCTCTGTGGTAGTTCTGCCTTTGTTTGGCCACACGCAACTATCCACGGCTTTGCAGCCAGGAAAGTGGGTGTCCATTAGCAGTTGAAGTGCCTCCTCATTGGAGTTGGTCGAGGTGCCATCAGGCTTCCGAAGGACGTCAAGCCTGGCTCCCGGATCAGCTGAGAGGACTCTCTGCAATCTCGAAACCGCGCTAACATCCTACAGTTCTCCGCAGAACCTCTGCCAAGATACCTTCTTAGCGCTCTTAATTTGCCTCTTGTACTCCTTCTGCGCATCCGCATGAGAAGACCAATCGGCTGCCAGGTTAGACTTCCTGGCCCTGTTAAACAGCCTCCCCACTCTTTTCCTGAGAAGGGATAGCTTAGCGTTCCACCATCGGGTTGGTTTCGCAAAATGTGATTGGATTGTTGAGCTCTTATCATAATGCGATATGCATAATAATCCATAGATGAAACCTGTAATACAAATAGTTTTGTTTAATAAATTGTTACCGATATAAACAAACAAATTCATTTATATATTTTAAAAAATATGTACTTCAAATTAAAAAAAACAAACCTTTTTAGTTGTTGCTGCACCTGTGACAGAGTTTCTCTGCATGATGTTTAAATGGTATCCATCTTCACCTTGCCAAAATAATATTGGATATTGAAGAGCATCATACGATCGGTTTGTTTCAGAGACGCGTTGCAAATTTGTATTTCGTCTCTGAATTATGATGTCTCGCCGATCGAATTCCGTTCCAACCATAACGACTGCCACTTCGTTGATCGTTGGAGCGTTAAAGCGTCATGCACCCAACAACATCCGGAGGTTTTATAAAAAGAGGCAGCAACTGGCTGCTGTCTTGAAGACCGGAACGCAGACTTTTCGGAACAGAGAAGGGAACCTTGTCACCGAATACTATATACATAATAGTTATAAGTTGCTGTTAAATGTGCACCAAACCATCAACCAAGTATGGATAAAAGAAAGCATGTTAAATGTTTTTCTCCAAATGTCACATTGTGTTTGATTCACATTTACATAATATATCAATATGAAAGTCCCCCACGCTAATGTCGACGATCCTCAGAAAGTAAACGCATTCCGTATACTTCTGCCATTTATCATAATAAGTCCGAAAATTACATCAATATTGCAACAAAATACAGAAATTCTTAACGATAAATCAGTTGTCGAAATCACGTATTAACTTATAGTCAAATGCTAAGTACCCACCCGTACCAGCAGATCGATCATTATTAGTGTTTCTGAGTTTCATCCTTTGTGGATGTTTGTATCGATTCTTGTTGCCTGTCTTTACTTCTCTGTTAGATGGATGTTTTTCCCTCCATTTACCATCACTTAACTACATTTGAATACTTATTTTCCCTGTATTATTCTTGATTTTGTTTCATTCTGTTATTCGTAGGCGGCTTATCAGCATTTCCTGCCAGTCAATTGGATCCCGATGTCAGAGTGGTAATCATCAAAGGACCTAAAAACTCAATAACAATCGGACCGATTTTCAAAACTTTTGTTAAGTTGGAAATCCTGAAGATAACCGATTCAAATGTACCAGCAATAGGACACGAAACGTTTTGGGGCAACGTACATCTAAGGATATTGGGTAAGGCGTTTATCTCTATTATATGTGTGGGTGTGGTATTGTCTTAGTGTAGGGTGGCCTGTAGTTCATGTCATGGTGATAGATTAAAAGAATGAACGATTACTTTATTTAGCGAAAAATATAATGATAAATTAGTGTACACGTATAGGAACATATCATAGATGGGTTTATAGATGAAACACTATTTTGAGGGCTCAGTATTTTTAATTGAATAGGTTTACAACTCATACAAACAGATGGCTTGGATCCATGGACGATGTTAGTATTCTCCATTCACAGGATTCATCGAGGATGTTGATTATAGATTTTATTACCGTACACTTTTCGAAATACTAATTTATACGGTGGCAGTTTAACATAAGGACGTATTTTCGAATAGCGGTAAATAGATTCAAAACATGTTTTCAAACAATGCAGGGACTAAGCTATCAGATGAAATAAGGTAAAATCGACTTAATTTTCGAAAATGTTGAATTAAAGTCCAACCTTGCATGTTGTTTGAAAACTTATATTGGTCAGGAGCTGTCCTACATTATAAAAGGCTTTATTCTGTTTGAACCGAGTGATACTGTGCTGGGTACCAGGACACTGCGGTATAGAATGAAATGAGCAAGCAGATAAGCTTGCGAAAAACGCAAGGGAACTAGGGAGCCAGAGCAGTAAGGGAGTGTACAAGTACATAGGATGGAAAAAATCTTGGTGGGCATATGGTGTCTAAGGGACTTTGGCCGCATTTTGATCAAAAAAGATCTAGAGAAATTCTCAAACTGAGCAGAGAGCAACTAAAAAAAGTGGAATTATTTCGGGACACTATCTTCTGAGGAATGCTAAACGGCTCGGACTGTTCGACACGGATACGTGCAGATTATGTGGTAACCTGCAAGCTGACCTGCATACTGTGTGAGTCTGGGGAAATAACTCGGAATCATTAGGGATTTTCAGGAAAATACTTCTATGAGGAAATTGATGGATTGGTTTTCGTAACCTATAGGAAGCTGATCGAATTCTCCATTGAATTTGTATGCTTTTCTTCCATACGTGTTAAGGTTTTTCCTTTTGGAGTTAACATTCAATTGGTTCTCCAGAGAACGCACCCGTTTTGGTGCCTAGTGCTGTAGATGGTTAAACATCCCTTTTTAATCTAACCTCACCTATATTGAAAAAAAGAAGAAATAAAAAAACAGTTTTTCGATGTTAAATTCTACATTTCGACATTATTTCTCTTTTCTTTGGAAGAAATCGCGCAAAATAATTCTACTCTATTAATAACATGAAAACAATGATTCAACCTTGCACTGCAACCAAAAAAAAAAAAAAAACTCCGGATAATAGCAATTTTTAGACACCATCTTTCGAACACATTAATGAGGACAAAATATGTTAAATTTCAGTTGTATTTTTTTTTTCAATAATCTTCTTGTTTTATCTTATAGATATATAAAGTATACAGTTACTTCGAAAACATCTTGCTGGTAGTTTATGCTTAGAATGAACGCAGACGCAATATATGACAATAAATAGCACTAAAAGTTATTATTAAAAAAGCAAAAGTTAGACCGCATATTGCCAGTGGATCTTTGGTGAACATCTTGTATATGAGCACAATTATACCTCCCAACGGTAAGCTGCACATTAGAAAAAACAGAACTATATCTGCGAAGATGTCGAATATCCGTTTTATGCGAGAGGTTCCTGGTTGGATCGGTGTTCCATTTCTGGTTCCAAGTTCGTCCACAGAGTCGTAAAAAGATGCTGAGTCGATTGAAATTCCTGTTTCAGACAACTCATCCATATACTCAATCTGATAGTTGGTAGACATGATTCACTTAAACTGTTCTCCGATGTTTATAACCCTCTGAGCGTCTTAATTGAACTGAGTTTGAAATAAAAATTCACTTTGAAGTTTTGCTGACAACAAGCGTTCAAACTACGACATAGATCAGTTGCGTCCGAAGGAAGCTTAGCTAATTGACGATCACTTTAGACTCCGAATGTTTACATAACTGAGTGAACCATAAAGATTTGTTTATTGTTTATACTTTTGTGACATTTATGTTGAGCTAGTTATTATGATTATTATGGTTACAAATACTCATTTTTCGATATCAATTTAAAATTTATATTAACTGTGGACATTTTGAGTTTTTTTAGCAGCTTTTTTGGACTTCAATGATGTTGGAACAAAGAACATAATATTTCACGATCTAAATTGCAATAATTTACCTTATTTAAAAACAAAGATTGGCGGAAAAGAGGCCTGTTAAATGTTTCTTTTATGTTATGTATTATACAAAAGTGAAAAAAATTATACATTTTACGGTGTTGAAGTTCTTTTTGCTTTCCGCAAAAGTTAAATCGGAATACCTACTTGCAATTATTTACCCAGCACTCTCTATTACCTCTTTCAATATATTCCTCAGGTCAATAAAGGCTTGGCATAATTAATGATTTAAGATAAGTAGGAAAGTGTGTCGAGTAACCTATACGACTGATCTACTGTGACAGAAGTCTATGTGGATTGTCCGGACAGCTAATAGCTTTTATGTATGCTATCTACACCCAATCTTCGCCGTTTATAAGAGACCGCTGATGCGTCATATTTTTGGGTATGCATATGTATGTCATCATAAGCGCTCGAAATGTTCATATTTTATGAGCTTTCGCCAAAGCAAAAAATAAGTCTTATATGAGAACATGATCGCTATAACGTCGAGCCAAGTAACGTTGGTACGTGCCAATTCCCGTTCCGGTGTATGGCGACATTTTAGTGGTTAGTGACCTGTGTGGTCCATGTTCCATCCCTACTGGGAGCTGAGAGAAGCGGTCACCCCTTTTTAAATAAAATTAAGTTTCTCAAACCCAAAGTAGATTTCTGACTGGTAGTGCAATGGGTCATTAACTGAGTCTGGGTGCGGTGAAAAGATTGAACTATTTATGTACAAAAATAATACCAGTTCCCGCCAGAAGATAATGATCAATATATTGCTTTGCGGATGCAGTTCCAATAAACAGCCCTTTTCTGAATTGATTTTGACTCAAAGTTTGTTACATGCCTTAATATTTATCTTTACCCCTAAATGTTGCTATATAAATGTGATATAGCTGATGCCTGTTTTGAGGTAGAAAGCGGAATTCGGGAGCATATATTCTCCCCAAAATAATAATAATAAGCAAGTGCAAAGATTTTTAAAAACCGGTCACTGACATGTCCTTGTCCACTTTTGAACAAAAACAGACAATCTTCTTAACAACTCGCCAAACAGAGTTTTTTTTTATAACGCCCACTTTAAGGGGTGCTTCAGGAATATGTTTGCTAATTTTGTTAGAACACCTATAAAAAAAATGATAAAAATGTACAAAGAGTCTCGAGAACCCAGACCACGACCAATTAGGTGAATAGGAATACGGATAGAGTATCTAACAGTTCTCCCACGCGGAGTGTATCTTTTCTATAACGTTTTATTTTTTTCCACAAAGAAAACAAGAACGGATGTGTTATTTGTTGGATTGGAAGTTTTGATTTGAATTTATATACAGTCACAATCATTACCGATGTGCTTATTATTTCAAAGTAACGTGTGTTTAAATTTGGAAGTTTACACAGTTTTGATAGTTTACAATAATATTTATTTTCTGTAAATTATTTAAAACTAAAAAAATAAATATACTTCTGCAAAAATCATTTAATTCCTTCCTTTACTCCCAAGGACAACGATCACGAAAGCAACTTTACTTAACTGTTGATGGTGCTCATAAATCCCTCCAGGCGACTCGGTGCCTAACCCATCCAGTTTTGCTCGCTAACCTGATTGACGCGATTCTGTATAGAGCTAGTATAGAATCTTCTCATCCGCGTCGATTTAAACTGGGGCAAATACCATGCGAATGTCTTTTATTTGACAAAGTCCACGTTTCTTCGTAGGACTTGCTCTTTAAGGGGTATTTTAAAAAGTCGCTTTGTTTCTTTTAAACAAGGATTTACTTCTGTATGCCTTGCGATGCCAAGGACTGCAACACTACACTATTATTAAAAGTGATTGTGGTCATTGAATTTCTGCCTAACAAGAGTTCACTGTTGAGGTTTATAAACTCGAAATTTAAGCCAGCTGAGGCTATCATAGGCGGCCTTTAAATGAATGGCGTAGGTATGGTTCATTGTTGTTTTTGTCTCCAGCTGCGTGTATATGAACGCTACGCTATGAAAATAAATGATAACAAAGAAACAGTTCTTATTTTTATTATTTCTCTTAAATGTATGTATACCTATATGTTTATAAAAATTTCTTGAGTTTGATCCAAGTTTAAATTTTGTCAATGCGTAGTCAGTAAACATTGCGAAATTCATTTGAGGTTTTATTAACAAGACTAAACCTCATCAAAATCCAAAGGAAGATCGCTTCCAAATCTGTTTGGTGATGCAGCATGTCATAATGTTTTTTTCATATTGTAAGTATTTTGTCCAGAGCCCAGACCATTTGCTTGTGCGAAGTGGAAGGGACCTACAATTCTAAGCCTCAATGAGCTATACTGTGATAACTGGCTAACTAATGACCTATTGCAAACGTAGCAGGTGGCCATCAATGCGTCATGCTGCACTTGAGCGCTTCATATCAAGAATTTGCTGTCAACAAACCAATATCGGCTAGGTAGGACAAAACGTCACTTTTGTTAACGTTGTGTGAACAAAAATTCCACAATGGCTTATAACATGGGCTTAACTGAATAACAATGTTTAAGCTTTATAAAAAAATAGTTTGACAGAAGAGACACTTACATTTCCGGCAGTAACATTCTTCGTCGGATATTTGATGCTGTGTGCGAGGAAGGTAGGTGAATGGAGGAGAAAATACAAGCGTGAACTTTCTTAGCTATACCAAGATGTGGATTTTATCAAAATGGTCAAAATAAGCGAATGAACCTGAGAATGAAAGACTGCTGTGTCTAAGGCAAAAGTAAAGTTAAGAGGTAGATATATTATTTAAGCTTGTGATAAAGCACAAACGCAAACGCGATAAGAGACCCTGATATCAGCTCGAATGGTGTGAGTGCTTTTATGACCAATGCACTTTCTACTAACATTTACCCTAAATCGAAAACATACTTAAAGAATGCGAAGTAGTATAAAGTGGAATTTAATAACAGCTGGTAAATACGCTTCATATCATTTGATATGTTCCCTTTCACCCCATGATCATTCCATAAATTTACAAATAATAGGATTAATTTCCAACGAAGGAAAAAGGTCTTAATAAAATAATAAACTTAGACGTTCCGGTTAATCATCCGCATTCATACAAACGATATTTCCAGACACACAACCGTCAGGCAGTAACTTGGTACCTACATAGCACACAAATTATTAAAATTAAGTACTTCAAACCCACACAAACCAAAAAAAAATCAAAACAGAGTTGAACTTACTGGGCCGTATGCGGTTCTTTTGTTCTTTTTGTGTGTGGTTGTGTTTTTATTGTATCTGTTCAACAGGATGTGAATTCTTCATTATATTTGAGTTAATAATCATAAAAAGACTTCTCCTGCTATTTGTTTTAGCCATTATGTTGTAGTTTACATAGTTAATCATACAATAATTACAAACACTAGGCCGAAATAATTAACGTGAATATAGGTACGTATGTGTACATTTTAACTGTCTAAAGCAGCTATCACACTGTAAACGTCTTCGTACGGAGTAAACTAAAAGATCTTAAGATAATCATTGATTTTTAAATGGCAGCATATATACAAACATAATGTAGTTTCCAACATATAAATGAAATCAGCAGTGAATTAAGAAGAGTGCGGGTAGACTAAGAGTTATTTCAATTGAACTACCTCCTTAATGGGCATCATAAAGTATCTACATAATAGGTATAAAGGTTATTGATTTTTGTTCATTACTAACATAGGCATTTAGGGACTGTAACCGAATTTCTTAAATACAGTTTCTTCCTTGCCTCATTTTTGTTTTCTTTTTTCTTTCATGAACCAACTAAACTGGACTCTGATTTCATCATCATCCTGGCTGGTAACGTGAAATTCGGTCTATGGAAAAATCACCTCCCTACAAATAATTCCAAATGTGCATTTCGACAAATTTTTTGCTCCAATTCCGTGCCTAGACCTCTCAAAAAATAATATTACCAATATTTCAGAGAATAACTTTCGGGGGCAGGATAACCTACATGAATTGGATTTATCGAAGAATAAAATCTACAGCATGGCGACTCTTACATTCCGGCATTTAACGGTGGGTAGCATTTTTATTAACTCCTAAGCAGGCATGGATCGAATAAAGATCTTATTTACTGACTGAATTGTTCTTGAATAATAAATAAGTGTATTCCAACAACTTTTCTATATCTTACCACCACGAGTGATTAATAAACAACTTCTGAATGGAAAAATCTGCAAGTCGGATTTGACTTAAAGATGTCATATCGATTAATAATGTAAATTAATTAAATGTTTAAAGATATTTCAAAGAGTCATTTAAGACCAAACAGCCAATGAGGGGGGTGTTTATACTATATTAAATCCTTAAAATAAAATATACAGGGTGCAAAAACATAACTTCGTTTTTGAAATGCTCGCCATTCAGGCTGTAGGACTCGTAGCGGCGCGGTAGTGGTGTTATTCGACAGGCGGGGTTTCAAAAGTTTTCTTCCCTATAGGTCAGTCGTCATCATGTGTTGGAATAGTGAATAGCGTGCGTCTGCCGTCGAGGCCTACTTTTCGAACGGATTTTCTGTGATCCCAACCCAGCGCGGCCTACGAAGCCGCTTCAATGTATTATTTAATTTGAATCTCAAATAAAGGAAAAGTATTAAAAAACTACTGACTACTTATGTTTTTTCATTTTCCGTTTTCCAAGAATGAATCCCGCTCTTTTTATCAAATTCTTGCTTTGCCTGGAAAAAAATCTGGCAATTTTGTCCTTATCAATAACTGATCTTTGGCAAACATAATAAAATTTTAATGTTAAAAAGTCAATTCCTCTAGGCCGAATAGTAAACGGCTCGAAAAATGCTCGAAAATTGTAAACGACTCACGTGCGCTCGAGAGTGTGCCAAACTAGAATTCCGATAAACTCACTCACGCGTGTTACTCGTAACGAAAATATTTATCGACTCTCGCATATGAGCTTTTGAAAACTGTACACGTACGTGCGGCAAAGATTAGCCGTGAACTGGTTCTGTGCGTTCGTGAGTATGTGTTTCCGCACCCTGGTTTTTTTACTCTTTTGTCCGTCCTTTGGCATTAACTACAAAAAACAAATTTTGCTAAACAAGTAAAGTTCAATATAAATTGAATTTCACTTGTATTGCGGTACAGACTGACCGCAGAAAGTTGTCTAAGATGTATCTGCTACTGTAGAGGAAAGAGAGAGATTCCCCATTGACATACCAATTTAAAAATTATGTCCTCATACATAAAGCAGTTATTGTCCCTTAAGCAAAAATTCCGCCCCTGCACGAGCATGAAGGAAGAAAAAGACCCCTCGAACAGAGTTTTTAAACTTTAAATTTCTTTTAACTACCTATTGTATTGGGTCTGTACGATTTGTTTGGAACGTTCTTTTATCTTCAATTTCCGTTTTCGTGGTACCTATAACTAACTACACATGGCGACCAGATTTTCTTACGAAATTCTAGATTTCGTGATCATAACCGATGGATCATCAAATTTATAAACTTTTTCCAGGGTCGTTTTTTTTTGTCCCGCGCAATGTCGCATCGTCGTGGTATTTTCGAGGAACACATAAGCAATGAAACCGTTGTATGCCTGTAGTCTCAAAATACCTGAGGATTAATTTAAGCCTCTTAAAATAATAATTAACATTTTCATATTCCGAGCATAAAATGAATCTGCTTTCCGCTCCTTAATATCTAAGGAATTTGTAATTTATATTCATGTCATATTTTGCAGAGGAAATTGCGCTAGAATCCTTCAGAGAAACTCATCAACCCTCTTCAGTTAGTTATTGCACAAGCAAAACGAATGAAAACTAAATGTAATCAACATCAATTTGATTTATTCAATCACTTTTCTATTTCCAACAAAAAAAAAATTATATAAATAAATTTCGACGGCAAAAGTACCTACTCTTCCCACAGATATATCGTTGGAAGTTGACTGTTTACGGTATTTTACAAGGACGAATAGGCCTTGGTTGATTTTATTTATTTTTCATTTCTCTGCGCGTTTCTAGCTTTTGTAACGAATTTCATTGCTTTCATTCGTTTATACTCGTATTTTGCATTTACAATTTTCTTCAATTTTGTTTTATTTTTTTGTTGTTCGCGCTTTTGAATAGCATCAGTAGGGGTCATTTATTAACGCACCTTTAAACTTTGCCATAAATTTAACTACAGTGCAGCCTCGCTAGTCCGGACACTCGCTAGCCCGGACACTTCAGTAGTCCGGACACCTCTATATTTCGGACACTTTCAAAATTTTACCTCTACAGTCCGGACAGAGTATTAAAATGCGTATATAATTCGACTCTGTTCTATGGAAATATATTTGTTCATACAATTACGGGAACTCCCCTACTAGTTTTGTCGCTTGTATTCGGCTCTTGAGTCTAGACATTTTTACCGTTGCAATTTTACTCATTGCAAGTTCATGTTTGTGTTTGCTGATATTTCATGTTCTGTTGCATTTCATTGCGAGCCTTGTCAGTTGCGGTTTAGTTATTTTGTAGTGTATCTTTTTATTATTTATTATGGCTTCTGCAAAGAAAAGGAAGCACGTAACCTTGACACTTTCTGAAAAGCTTAAAATATTGGATGATATTGAATCTGGAAAATCAGTTAGGCAAGTAGCTGAAATTTTCAAAGTCTCAAAGTCAACTGTTTTCGACATAAAGAACAATAAGATTAAAATTCGGAAATATGTATCTAACATATTTCAAGGATCAGGTAAGCTGAACATTTATGTTCTAAGAATATGTACCCACTTTTCAAGGATATTTTACAATTGGTTTCCAGGAAAGAGAAAAATGATTAGACAAGGTGAACATCCAGCGGTAGAAGAAGCTTTGATGACATGGTTTATCCAACAAAGAAATCATCATGTGCCAATTTCTACAGACATGATTCAAACCAAGGCCAAATTCTTTTACAAAGAGATGACAGGAAAGGAAGATTTTGCAGCAAGTTCAGGTTGGTTGGAAAAATTTAAATTGCGGTATGGAATTCGATGTCTAAAGATTTGTGGAGAAAAAGTATGCAGCGACGTTGCTGCTGTTAAGCCTTTTCAAGCTAAATTTTTAAAAGTGATTCAAGAAATGAACTTAAGTGAAGAACAGATTTATAATGCTGATGAGTCAGCTGCCTTTTGGAGGTTCTTCCGGGAACGACATGGGTTCATGCGAATGAAAAATCTGCTCCTGGAAGAAAAATATCCAAAGATCGCGTTACTTTTATGCCATGTTCTAACGCTGCAGGAACGCACAAGTTACCCCTCTTAGTGATCGGAAAATCAGTTAATCCGAGGGCCTTCAAGAACATTAATCTTCCAGTGGCATATAAAGCTACTAAAAAAGGCTGGATGTCGACAACCATTTTTTTTGATTGGTTTAAGAACAATTTTATTCCATGTGTGAAAAAGTTTTTGACAGCGATTAACATGCCATTGAAAGCGCTTTTGATTTTGGATAATGCCCCATCACATCCTAAAGAGGACGAAATAAACTTTGATCCCAACTTCAGAGTCTTATTTTTACCGCCTAATTGTACGGCAGTATTGCAGCCGATGGATCAAAATTTAATCCAGAATATAAAGGTAGCATATAGAAAGCAGCTGTTGACCCACATTCTATTGGAAGATGATAAAAACATTGCAGCAGTCTTACAAAAATTCAATTTGCGAGATGCGGTTTTCTTTTTGGATTCAGCTTGGAGAGGTATTGGAGAGAAAAATATTAAAAAAAGTTGGTCAATGTTATGGCCAGAATTGGCATCCCAATGGGATAATGAATACCTTATACCACTTGCACAGTTACGGCAACAAATTGACTCTGACTCCTCGCTTGCTGATTTAAATAGAATTCATGGCATAATTAGAAACTGACGAAGAAGACAGTGAAGAAAATGAAAATGTAAACAAAGAAGTTGGGAAAATTTCAAACGATGAAGCAAGGAAATTATTCGCCTGGGGCATTCAGTGGGCTGAACAAAATAATGCATCTCAAATGGATATCCTTCTTCTAAAGAGGTTACGCGAAAAAGCTGAAAAGATGTTTTTAGATAAAGCGCTCCAACCAAAAATAAACGCGTACTTTCCTACTCTTTAAATATTTTTGAAAAGCGTACATTGTGCGTACATACATATATGTATACATATTTAAATTATATTAAATAAAAGGTGTTTGAAAAGCTTTCGGTTGTCTATTTTATTTTGTCTCTATAGTCCGGACATTTCGCTATTCCGGACACAGCCGAAACTTTATGTGTCCGGACTAGCGAGGCTGTACTGTACTAAATGCAATCGTTCTTCGAACTCAAACTGAGTCGGTATGATGTATGATATTACGACAAAAAAGCGTGTACCACATTTCTGTCCGTCCGGTACCAGCCACTATGGGTGGGTGGATTTACTTCAAACTTCGTACTCGGGATTCTTAGGCTAATATCTCGCGGCCATTCTTGATTTGTTTTATTTTTATTTAAATAGCGGTACCTGCCATATAACTGGTGTCAACAACACCCATGCTCTCCAGTTTTGAAGAATCAAATAATTTTGGTGAGCGTAAGAAAATGGCGAACTCAGATTTTCCAAAAACGGATGAATAACGCTACTTTACAAAAATGCTAATAGCTCAAAAACGGGCCAAGTTGTCTCTTAAATGAACATACACAAAAAAATAAAACTACCATTTTGAAAAAAATATGCATTGACCAGTTATATTTTAAATACTTGCGGTGAGTGTAAAAAGATGGCTTGCTCAGTTTTTCTCAAAAGACTCGGGACTCAAGAAAAGCGGACATAGCTCAAAAACTATAGTGAACTGATTTCAAAGATATTTTATATTTTAGGTACCCAATACTATTAATTTATCACAATACTAAGATTCACAAACAATTTTTTTATAAGTTTTAATTCATAAAAGTTTCTATGCTTATTAAAAACTTCAATCTTTTCAAAAAAGTCTTAAACGTTTTTGAACTGTGTTGGTGTGAATGTAATAAAATAAAATGTAAGACTGAAGCAAGGGTAATTTCATGTCATACTGTAGGGGTCAGTGAAGCGGGTGGACTATGAAATTATCCCTTTGGTTCCGATCATGCCTTCGCCGTTAAGAAATTAGAGGATGTATGTTGCACATACTCATTAGTCATATCTTTATAAAATCGGCTATACTTCTAACCGGGATCTGCTGCAAGGACTAAAATTGACTTGTTAAATGAACAACTTGTTTTGTGATTGCTACCACTTGAAGTGGCCGCTGAAGTTACAGCGCTGTTTCACGGTTCGCCACAACCGGAGACCAGAAGACGCTGGCTTAGGTTCGAGTCCCATTGGAGGAAAAGGTTTTCGAGAATACTGAATGGAAAATAGACTAGCACCACAGAGAAAGGAGTCTGATGATCGGTTGTGGCGATTGAAAGTATATAAATTGACGGAAAGCTTGGCAGCCTAACTGCAAGTGTGTTATCACACAAAAATTACTTCGTTTAAAATTTAATTTTATTATGGTTTTTCTATTTGCCCATTGCAAATAAGCAATGGAAAGGTCGACACTAAAAATCTCGAGACTACAAAGGATTACGAACACAAACATTAGGGACTGACGTAATAAAAAGAGCAAACGAACTTAAATGGAGCTGGGCAGGACATGTCATTAGAATGAACGACAACTGATGGACAATAAGAACAACTAATTGGACACCATATGAAGGACATAGAAAAGTTGGTAGACCACAATTAAGATGGCGGGACGACATTCAAAATTACCTTAGCAATTGGAGAAATAATATAGCACATAATAAACAACAATGGCGACACCTGGGGGAGGCTTATGCCCGTTTATAATAAATTTCTAAGTTTCAAATAATAAAATCTGAATCAAATAAATTAAATATTCTGTTTATGATATAAATGAATATGTTAACTTTAATACTTAAACAACCAAAATATTGTAAACTAACTATGAATTAATGTAAGAATTTGAATTTTTTCAAAGGGTAAATAAAGCTTATAATAATAATAATAATAATTTGCCCATTCACAAGTGTTCACTAATTTATGTCAATCTGAATGTTTCAAGCAATTAAGATAAACCAAATATAGCTATCTACAGACAATCAAAATGAATACCTTTCTCTGATTTCACAAGTATTGCAAATGGCTAGTGAGGTAATGTGCTTCGAAACAATATCTCCTCATAAAAGCAAGAACGTTTCAAACGACCCAACTTTTTTGTCAGATTATACTTTTCTTACTTTGCCAGTAAATGTCAGGCAACAATATTTTCTTTGTGTTGTCCTGTTTGTTAATGGATTCAATCATTAATTTTGCAGGATTTAAGACGTCTCATTTTGGCGGACAATTCCATTGAAGAATTAGTTCATAGGAACTTATTTATGCTAAATAAACTCAAGTACCTTGACTTGAGTGGCAATCCCTTGCAGGACCTTGAACCGGATGTATTTCGTGATGTACCCGTGAGTATTGATTTTTTTTTCTTATTGATAATTACATATTAATAGAATGTTTTTTTTTATCTGTATTTCTTTGATAGGAGCTCAAGGTACTCAAATGTCGGAATTGTCAGTTGAAAAAGATTAATCCACATCTGTACGATTTCCTTCCACATCTAAGTGAATTAGATTTTGGTCGGAACGATGTAAGAAGAAGGATTGTATAACTGTATTCTGTGCAAATATTAATTGAGAAATGTTCTCTTCGACAGTTCAAATTCCTTGACAAGGACGAATTCAAAGACGTAAAGCGATTGACAAGAGTACTTTTGGATGGCAATCAGTTGTCAGTGGTTGTAGATGAACTGTTTCGTATGCAGAAGAGCTTGGAGCATTTGGGTAAGATTAATTGGAGAATTTATGTACATATTTATAATGAGAATGCGATAATTTATGCTTGCACTCGGAAGTGTCGGTTTCTGTTAATCAATGACAAGCAATGTTGTTTATTTGTAGTAAATGATGCTTTAAAGAAATTGGCAGTGTGAATGGTAATTATCCGTTTCAATGCATTTTATGAATTATGTCGAATTACTCTAAAGGAAATCAATTCCAGTTTATTTTGAAGACGAACAATAATAAACATTTGAGTGTTGGGGATACGGAACGTTATGTTACCGACAATGTTTCAATAGGTAAAAGGACCCGAACGAAGCTGAGTCCACAATTTTTTTGAAATTGTACGGGGAAAGCGGGAGACTTGACCCACTTTTTGTTAGATCGTTCATAAAAATTTGTTTATCAAACACAGCCACCTGTTAAATGCATTTTTTTATAGCTACATTTATCTATTTTAAGAATGGTCTCATAAACTTACAATAAACGCAAGAAATTTTTGGCAAATGCCAAATGTTTCAAAACAGATTTTCGGCTCAAGTCTCCCGCCCCACCGGGAGACTTGAACACCCCTTCGGGGAGACTTGAACATACTCAAAATCTACGAGCCAAACAATAAAACAAATAATTTATCCACTTCCAATGTTAATAGAATTTATTTTTATTGTTTTAGTGGTTTGAAAAGAAAAAAAAATAATGATAAGAATTAGAAATATAACGATTTTCAGTAGATAAATACAAAAAAAAGGGACTTCACTTTCTTAGCATAAATAAAGTAAAAAAAAGGTAAACAAAAACTAAACTTCAAAAACATAACGAAAATAAATAAATAACTTAATTTAATAATTAATATAATAATCACATATCACAATGAGGGCAGATAAAAGTCTCGTTGTCATTTTTCGTCAGTCCGACACACATCTCGTGCACAAATTTATGGCATAAGGCGCAAAGGCGCATGTCCATGATGTCATCTGTTTTGCACACAAAGCAAAACCATGTTTCATCCACATTTCCTTCAATTTCCATTGGGCTGTTCAATCCTTCGTCGTAATTGACTTCTTCAGAAGTTTCGCTTTCACTTGATTGTAAAATTTTTTTTATTAAAGTAGGTTTATTCTTGTTATTTGTGTTTTTTTTTTGTGTCAGTTTTTTATTCTTTTTTAGTTCTTCAATATTATTTGGCTCTTCGTTTTTTTCGGGTGTTTTAGTCAAAATTTTAGTTTTTCCTGGTTGTCGACCTCTTTTGTGTACCCGTGGAGCAGCTTTTGGGTATGGTCGGATTATATCTGGACTTACTATTGGAATTCCAGTTCCAGTCGCAAATGGTGAACCCGTTGGAACCGGTATTGATAAATCACCCCTTAAGCCTTTTGAAGTAGATGGAATTGAATCAGGATCTTGGACCGGGACTGGGACTGGATTAACGAATTCGGTTTGTGATTCCATTATTGGCCGATCTGTCACTGCAGAGCACAAGAAATCTTCATCGGTGAAAATTTCAGAGTTGAATGGATGTATTCCCGTAATTTCAAAACCACTTCTTATATTCCCTTGGTTAAAAACAAGAGGCATTGCCTCTTTCACAAATGATGGGATGTTATAGATGGACACCGTCTTCCCTGGATTGGACAACATCCAATTATGCATCGCATTGTTGTAGCGGGATTTAAAGGAGGAGAATACGGTTAGATCGAGAGGCTGCAATTTGTTGCTACAATGAGGTGGCAATGTCAAAAGCGTAATGCCATTCCTCTTCGAAAGATCGATGGCTTCAATGCTCATATGGCTTTCGTGGTTATCTAAAATTAGCAACACCAGATTCTCCAAAGAACAATGCGAAAATATAATAAAGTGATTCAGATATTTTAAGAACCCATTCGAAGTCATCCACCCGCTTGGGTACGCATCACCAGCAGATCCTTCGGGCCCATTTGCCACAAAAGCTTCGTTGAATTTTACCCTGGGAAATATGAAAAATGGAGGAACACAGTTTCCGATGGCATTCACTGCAAAACAGACAGTTACAAGTGTTCCTCTCTCCGCAGATGTAACTTGACCAACCTGACGGTCCTTTTTTTGATGCCAGAACTTTCGGGCATTTTTGGACAGTTGTGCATCCCGTTTCATCGCAATTGTAAATGTTTTGTGCTTCGAAAACAAACTTTTCTCGTACTTCCTTCAAATTTGTAAAAAAATCTGTCACATTTTTCTTATTGAAGCTTGTTGCTCTTGTCAAACTGGTTGCTTCTGGTGTCCGCAAGCTAATTTTGGGATTTCTTTTTAAAAATCCCCGAAACCAATCGTAACCAGCAATTTCGTTAGCTGACCAGGATGGAGGTATTTTTTTTTTTGTTGACTTTCGCGTACTGATATGCTAATGATAGTGCAGCATTTCTCGTTAATCCGTAATTCATTTTGCTGCATGTAAGCAAATAGTCAACTAATTGTTTTTCTTCCACAATATCAAATATTTGTGCATGTTTATATTGGCTTTCTTTTCTATCAAATTTGTCTAAACTAGATTTTCCGCGTTCATACCGGGAAAGAGTTGTTCGATCAATATTATATTTAATGCCAGTTGCCCTGATTGATTTCCCTTCTTTAATTTCTTTTAACGCAGCTTCAATGACATCTTTGTGAATAACATTCCTTCTTGCCGCTCCTTCTTTCCGTTTGTATGCAAATGGCATTTTCAATAACTAAAAACAAAATTAAATACCTGGCTTTAAAACACTTACGACTTGTAATCAGAGCAAAAGGGAGACTTGAGCCACTGATCAACTAACAAATTTATATTCATATTTTTTGTTAAATACAAGCCAGAATGGTTTCATGTTAATATTTACAATGTAGAATATCAATATTATTGGGTAACATCAAATTTATTTACTTACCGCGTTCAAGATCAATTTTATACAGAAAAACAAAAAAAATTTTTTTTTACTTTTGGCACTGCAAAACACCTTTCCTCTTCCACCAACCAGAGACAACTGATGATTTAGAATTATTTTTGTGTGCAATTAACGCGTCACTGTCTGCATCGCATACACTTACACTTATTGGATTTCAATGGAATTTGAGCAAATTATTGAGAGTGGCTCAAGTCTCCCATATGTTCAAGTCTCCCGCTTTCCCCCTATGTTTTTTAATGGATAATGGCTTAAACATATTGCAAGGCTACAATCATCTTCGGGTGAATGGTTTGTAGTAGAAGGCATGATAAAATAAGTAAAGACAATCGTTTCATAATAAATAGCGCCTCTGTTAAAAAACTTTATCCAGCAGAATAACGCTATCATCGTCAGAAACTGCATGAAGCCCTGATTGAGTGTAACAATAAAAGCCTGAGAGATCAGTGACTTTTTGAAAACTCTCACTTATACAGTGCGGTTCAATTGAATAGTCGCACCTGAGTTATGTTTAAGAACTTAATTTTTTGTTGTATTATTTGCATCAATCAAAAAAGAAAACGCATTTAGCAAAATATAATAAGAAATACTGCAATGAAGCTATACTCTCTTTTTCCTATACCATGCTAAAATGTATGCATTTTTTCGGTTGTAGGAAAAAGAGAGTAAGACTACCGTTATGTGCTTTTTTATCAAATTGAAATTTCGTTTGCTTTTTTCAGTATTATTGTACCTTTCTGCTTAATGGGGTTTTCCCCATTGATGTAAATAATACAACAACAAATTAAGTTCTAAAACATAACTCAGGTGCGACTATTTAATTGAACCGCACTGTACCTTGCCCACTTACATGACAAGTCAGAGTCTATTCGCATCAACGGAAAGACTAAAAAAAAAGTTCTCATCTCAATACAAAAAGAGGGCCTTCCATCTGATTTTGCTTGCACTTGGTGAAATTTATACCCGTTTTCTTGAGGGCTTTTACATCTCATCTTCTATTGTGGCTAAGGACTTATCTGCTATTGCCTCAAATTTCACAATAAATTTGTTTATCCCTAACTTCCGTTACCAGGGTCTCAATTATCATCTGCTAGGAACATAGTAACAGTCCTTTCATCATTAACCATCAGAATGTAAGGGGCCTGCGCTGTTTAAACCGTGCTGGTTTGCAGCAATCACATGAACTCTATTTCGATATATATGCACTGACTGAAACCAATCTGATTCCAGATAAAAAACCAGGAATTATTCCCCCTACCAATAATAATGCCTTTCGAGATGAAAATCTTACCCGCCGTAAGGATGACTCACCTTGTAGAGGTGTTCTACTCGATATCTACAATAGCCTAGACTCATCTCCAATTGCTATTTCTTCTTCTTCTAAACTCAACTTCGTTTCAACAGAAATAACCCTCCCCGCAGGACCTTGCTGTCGATGCGATTTATCAACTTACCGACTAACCGGGAGTTAGATAATCCCGTGAAGAAATCCTCATTTTCGGCGACTTTAATTTGCTAAGCTACGTTTGATTCCATCAGATGATGAATCCTTTACCATCGCGTCTAACCACAACACAACCAAAGATTGAACTTTCGCAGTCCCCTACCCCCCTTCATTCTTCTTTCCTTTTCCCACGACGGTTCACTCGATACTACTCCCGCCGCAGCTCCCAATTCCAACTTCAACAAAATTAAAACCTATCTCAGTAAGGTCTTTTATGACTTTCTTAATATATCTTTTGTGATGCCCTCTCCATTTTTTAGAGAGAGTTATATAATTTTATTTAACTTTATGTTCCCATTTCTTGCCATAAAATCTCTTCTAAATCAAGCCAATGGTATAATTGTAAATTTCGCTTTTCACTTAACAAGAGAAACAAGTTGTGGACTCATTTCCTGTGCACCTTCTTTGACTTTTCAAACTATCACGGCTCACAACTTCAATTCACCCAAGTTTAAAACTCCTCTAAAAACAATCTGACGGGTTCCCAATATCCCTCTGTTACGATACCATATTTTCCAGGGATCCACATAACATTGCCAATTTGTTCGCCGTCTGCCTCGGTTTTTAGCCCTTATTGTTAAAATGGGTATGTCTTACCTGAAAAGCCATTAATACAGTGTTCGTTTCAGGTCCGTTCTCTAGGCCCCTTTCTTGGCCACCTCTGGTGTTCCACAAGGAAGTCATCTAGGTCCCCTTCTCATTATCATAACTAATAACGATCTTGATCTCCCTCTTTGCCTCCGACACCTTGGTATCTTGTGATACCGAGAATTTAACCTCCATTCGCATATTGATCAGATAGTCCTTAAATCCATCTTATCACTTAGTCTCGTTAAACGTTGGTCCAAAGAAATCTCCAAACCATACCTGGCGAGTACGATAGCCAAGTGTGTTCTCCCTTTCAGCAGGTTGTTGTGGCCAGAATAGAGATCCTCCAGCATCGTTTTCTCCGTTTTGCTCTTCGTTGTCTATCCTGGAACGATCCTTTCATCCTATCTCCCTTTCAAGACCGCTTTAAACTGATTGAGTAACGCAGGAACGTTGCAGACGTTCTTTTCATTAATGACTCCTCTCGGGCTTCGATTGCGCATCTCTTTACAACTCAATATTCTTTAACCCTCGTAAATAACGTCACTCTCGTCTCGATTAAAGGGATCATAACCCTTCCACTTTCCTGCCTCCCTATTGGTTCGCCTGTGGGGTTCGCCGGTTTGACCTTAATAAATATTAAGAAGCTTCGCTCTTTCGAATCACTTCATAACTGAGGTCATTCGAATGCTAGTGTTGTTGCTTATGTATTCGAACAGTTTTAAGGTCAGCCTAATTTTTTTTAAGATTGCGACATGTGCATGCTTCCATTATTGAACATTGCTTGATCTTTATTTTACGACACCGGTGACCTATAGTCGTGTTAAATTACGGATTTACATGCACACTTGCGGGGAAGTTTCATTTTGTTACAGGTAATAGTGTCTAGATGTGATTTCTCTCCTTAGGCGGCTTTCGACCAGCGCTTTTTTTTGGGATTGCTGTAATGATATTCTCAGCCCGTACAGGCGGAAAGAAGGATGCTTCATATTTTACAAGTTTTTTTAATATGGCATCACTCAGACATCCGATACTTAATCTGACGGCTGAAAAAATAATTTAACTAAATCCTCAATAATCATTATTATATCTTTTGACCGAGCATCTTTTACAAATTGTAAAAATTTAACGAATTTTTGAAATCCGCCCACAGACACGCCCACAAACTCAAAAAAACAAATTTTTCGAAAAAATCGAATTTTGAGCTAGACAGCTGAAATTTTTTATATATGATCTATGACTCCTAAAACTGCTCGGCAGATAAAATTTTCAAAATCCGCCCACTACACGCCCACAATTAAATAAAACAATTTTATTGAAAAACCAAAATTTGAGCTAAGGAGCTGAAATTTATAATACATATATACTCTCTAGGGGCCCTTTATTCTCATGTGTTAATTTTTTTTAAATCCGCTTACTGACACGCCCACAATTAAATAAAATAATTTTATTGAAAAACCAAAGTTTGAGCTAGGAGCGTTTTTTTTACAAAAGCTTCGTTTTTTTTTGTTGATAAAATCCTTTAAATGTTATATAACAAAATATGTAGCGCGTTCTTAACAATTCGACCATACTTAGACTTTTGTCACGCCCACTTATGAGCGATAGGAATGAGAATAGGGTATCCAACAGTTCGCCCAAGTGAATATATTTGAGTTGATTGAATGAAAGGTAAATTGCGGTTTACGATTTATGACGTATTAAAAAAAAATACTAGATCTCGTTCAACTCAATTTTCGGTGGAAGTTTGCATGGTAATGTACATCATATATTTTTTTTAGTTTTATCATTCTCAGTCAGGGTGGGGGGGGGGGGGGGGGGGGGGGGGGGGGGGGGCACACATTTTACCACTTTGAAAGTGTCTCTCGCGCAAACTATTCAGTTTAGAAAAAAATGATATTAGAAACCTCATTATCATTTTTGAAGACATATCCATAGATACCCTACGCACGTATGGGTTTGATGCAAAAAATATTTTGAGTTTCATTTCTAAGTATGAGCAGTATAGCCCTTATAGTTTCGGAAAAAAGTAGCTGTGGCATTCCCGGACAGACAGACAGACATAACTAATCTATAAGGGTTCCGTGTTTTGCCATTTTTCTACGGAACCCTGAAAAGGGGTAAAGCCATCGTCTTAATACGTTTAAAATGTATTCATTTACATATTTAAATTTCTTTTCAGATCTCTCATGCAACCGCCTGGCAAAGGTGCCCAACGAAGCATTCCAGAGCTTAACGAATCTCACATATCTTGATTTATCGTACAATAAGTTGGTACGATTAGAACCGCATTCAGTTCGCCGGTTGAACAATTTGCAAACCCTCAACATAAGTGGAAATATTCAGATGGACTTACACGAAATCCGAGAAACATTTGAGGTGAGATAATTAAAGGAACGTTATTTAAATTTTTCTCTGTTATTCTAGTCGATTTGTTTGTAACTTTTACTCGTATAAGCTCGTTTTTTTATGGTAATCTATCAAGCTACATAGAGCAACAACCAAGCCTGTATTAGCTAATCTGCATATCAATCGAAGGCCTTGATCGCGTTAAACAAAAACGATAAACAAGGATCGTCTCTACGATAGCCATCGCCATTATAGCTATAGAGACCGCCATCGTCGAAACGACTTGATTTACCGCTCACCAATTGGGTGATCCTTTTGTGCAGGTGCTTACGGTACAACGAGGTGTTGTTAAGGTGTTTCAATTTGTTATGGTAACGCTCCAGCCCCATTGAGGCTCAATAAAATTCCATGTCAATCGCAATCTACGTGGAAAAATCATTTTTTTTTTAATTAATTTTTATAGTGCCATGTCCAAAAAATCGCTAAAGCGTTTTTTATGTTTTTATTTTTTTAGATTAGATTAGATTAGATTCTTTATTTCATGAAATATAATGTACAATATATGTACAATAGAACACGAGCATGGCAGAAATAGCCGTCTGCCGGAAATGACATTTCATAGATATTAAAGAAATTATTACATAGAAGTTAAATTGAAAAGGAAAATTGAAAAAGAAAGAAATATTTATTTACAACACAAGATTTTGGGTTTAAGCATAAAAGATTAATTCGTTATGTCTTTAACAATTAGTCGACAGAAAAGATGAAAAAAAAAATATATTTATATAAAATAAAACAAAAAAAATAAATGCCATTTGTACATCAGTACCTAAGTATAAAACTAGATTAAAGGAATGGAATTGATCAGCGAGGGGTCTAAAACAATTTTGATGATTTGCAACATAAAGATTTATAATTTTGAAGTGATTTAGAACACAAAAAAAAATAAAAAAATAATTAGCAATTTTAAATGATTTGAAACATAAAAGAAAAATTTTGGATTATTAAAGCAATAACTTAAGAAGAACGGCAAAAGTGGATTCTAGATTGAACTTTTAAAAGCTATTATATATTTATTTATATTACGATATTATTTTTTTATAATGTGCACGCACTAAAGAGATTTTATTTAAGTACCCTTATATTGTAACAGGAAATAAATATAGTATTAGAAGATACAGAGAGATGCCGATTTGAATGAATAATGCAGCGGGGAAGAGCATTCCACAGTCGTGTTGTATGCTATGGAAAGATTCTTTGTATTTAACCTTCGAGTACAGGCTTACGACGGAACTGATGCACATTCCTGGCATGGCGGGAATTGCGTGATCTAAGGGTGTAATGCAGCTGACTATTTCGTTTGAGCAGTGAAGCTTTTGATAATTTGGAAGCTATGAATTACAATTTTATAAAAGAAAAAATTAACAAACATTATATGCGACTTCCAATTCAATTTGTAACCTTAGACCAATGTACTTACATAGGTACACTCTTTCACAAACTCAAAAGTAAAACATTTGTTCGTGCAGTTCACTTGATCACACCTAATATTATGAGAAGCCATGCTTTCAACTACTATATTTGTATTAGAGAATGAAAAACACATCACGTTAGGCTTCATGCTAGTATAAGTTGGTAATAATTAAGCCAAACGCTAAGCAAATGTGGAACCGAACTTATTTGATCTCGAATCGTTACCGCCGAATTTTCTGCATACGAGACTGCAATTAAATAGCCTTTAGGCAGGTTAAATATTGAATTTGTGTAAACAAGAAAAATGATTGGTCCTAGAATTGATTCCTGTGGGACATCAGCATTTGAACAGACCTCGTCCCTGCTTACGGAACCATTTAACCTGCCGCTGTTTTCTATTTAGTAGGTATGACTTAAACGATTCAATTACAATGCCTCTAAAACCAGCATTACTGAGATTCAGCACTAGTACCTCATGGTTACCTCAGCCAAAGGCTTTTGTTATATCAAGAAATGAAACGGCTGTCTTTAATCCCTATCGAATCTATTGTATATTCTAATTGACAATGCACCTTATCCTTCATTTTCGTTTTCTGAAACCTGATTGTGTTTTTTTCCAAAAAGTTTAAAATTGTATTAACTACGATTTTCTCAAATATCTTAGATAAAACTGATAACAGAGATATTGACCTGTAGTTCTTAGGATCACTTGAATCCCCTTGCTTAAAAATCGGAATAATTTTAAGAGATTTTAAGGCACGCAAGAAATATTCCGGACTGGAAACTTAGATTATGTATGGACTTCCCTTTTTTCTTAATGACCATTTTGGTGATACCGTCTATCCCCCTAGAGTTTTTAGATTTCGAAGCGTTGATATTAGCAAGAAGTTCTGAAAAAAGAGAATGAATTTGTTTCATCAAGTAACAGTATCTTCCTATTACTATCATTTAATTGAGTAGACACATCTGGTTTTGATTATTGGGCGATATTTTTTTAAGAAAATGTTCATTCCACTGGCCAAATCCACGTTAATGGTTGCAATTTAATTGCCTAGCTTAAGATGCTTCATTCAAGTTTGGCTAATTTTTGATCCGGCCTAATATATTATTGACAATACGCATTATTGTTCTTTAAGATTATATTGATGGTTCACAGGAGCGTTGCTATAGTATTCTCAGAACTCAGGCACTGATTCAGTTTTGAAAAATTAATTGTAAAAGTTTCCCTTTTCCGGCTTAGAATAGATTCGTTTGTAGTTCTGTCAACAGAATGTTCTTTTGAAAAATATCTTTGGATCTGAGAAAGAGGTGTTCGATGAATGGTTTTGTCTTCTCACTTATTCTCGTCGTTGGAAGGCTTATAAGCGACCGAAAGCTTAACAACTGGAGTAAATTAATCCTCTACTTCAAGACCACTTTTAACTCTGATAGCCCGGCAGGGAAAAATTTTTTACTTCGTGATTATAAATCTCTGTTAAAACAAAAATTTGAGGCAAAGTAGCAAAACAATTTGCTAAATGAGCTCAGAAATTATCAAAATTCATCCTTATACTTCTTATATTTCGATGCGCAATCGTCAAGTCTAAACTCGAGCAATAAAAACTAGAATCTACGCTTCATTAGAGTCTTGCACACAATTTTGATCACAGAGTTCATTAAAGTTTTGCAACATATTTATGCTTAAAAAATTATTAAAAAAGAGAGTCTATGACTGCTTAAGAATGTGTCCGCTTCGCATCAAGAAAAACTCATAATTGTGTTGCTTTTTTTGACATTTCAGCTTGCTTTGGTCCCAGTTATAGCCATACGTAAAATGAAAACGTTAAAATTTTGATTTGCTTTTTTGGTCCAGCTAAAATTAATAGATATGCCTAATCTTTGTCTTCAAGTGTTGCTTATGAATTATTAAACTAAATATCACGTAAAATTGAGAAATTGAACATAAAATTGGCTACAAAATGAATTTATTTATTTTTCCGTACAGAGAACTTTTTCTGTTCAACTTCTCAGTCAAATCACGGAAATGATACAAATCGTTCCTATGATTTGTTCGTTTCAATTTGTTTACTGCTCTACATTTTACATATTGCTATAACTGGGGATTTTTTTTCTTAGGACATTTTGGGAAATTATCGTTTTTCAAATTTAAAAATTATTTTTTGGGGTTGCAATGATCTCTTGGTAAAATAACCTAATGTCAAAAAAAAGCGAAATTCTTAAATTAATCATCGGTAACCACGAGACAAATCGTAATTTTTCCTTCAACCTTCAACTGATGTACAACCAACTTCAACGTCAATTATCCGAAACTAGTCGAAGACAAACCTACTTCCAGGCAATTACCATAATGCACATTGCTTGGCTAACGCCAGTTTAAGGAAATGTCCAATTATGCTAATAGTAGGTAGGTATAGCATCAACATTTTAAGATTATATTCGGTTTCGTTAAGTGTTCGTCAACTTACGTGGGCTTGCGGAATGCGAGTATGACGTGGGACATTCCGTACGGACATTTGACAGGCGACAAACTAAACGTTCATTACTTGTCAGTTGATTAAGTTTGCTTAAATTCATGATGGGCAACTAGGTAGCTTGACAGAGATTGAGTGGGCTTTTCCTTCGGTTTGTTTTGACATAATGTTAATGCCACTAAAGTATATTATGGTTGGGTCTTTAAATTCGTAAATTTTATTTATTATAGTGGCTATTATGGGTATGAGTATACAGTGTGTGTTGTCGCTCCATTGCTTAAGCTGACTTAAACGACCAGAATCAAATATAGTTGAGACTTAAAGCTATTAGTTGTAAGATGCGGAATGGTAATAAGTAATTTAGTTGCAAAATTATTTGCGACTACAATAATGGTTCAGTTATTTACTTTCAATGCAACTACAAAAAATTTAGTTTTTACGTTAAATTGAATTATTTATTTAAATTGTAGTATTTATTAATTTAAATTTAAATTAATTTAACAATTAAATCATTTAACTTAAACTTATTCTCAAGTAATTGAACAAAACAATATTTCCTCAGTACAAATTTACCGATATATAAAACGCTTCCTATTAATAATTGTGCCTTCCAATGTATTTAAGGGGTGAGTGGCCACTGTATCTTTAAGGATACAACCAGTTATTTGGTAAAAATATGGGTTGAATGTTAATTGAATCGTTGTTTGTGTTGTTTACATAATTTACTTTTTCTGACCATATCGCCGTGCCTGAGCATTTATAGTCCAAAAGCTAGTGGACCATCCGAGTAACCGTATGTCTGTAAGGCTAGAAATTCTTATGGTGATGAGTCATAGCTTGCTAAGTACAAAAATCATCACCTGGCACGCCTCAGCCCTGCACGTCATCAATCTATATATTTTTGAAAAAGTAGGAAATATTTGAAAAAAAAACTCGTTCCTGTAAGCTTGAAATTTTTATAACATATTGTTTATTCGTTATAAAGTTTGAAAAAAAATTGATAGGCGTTTTCAATAAGCACAAGTACGAACCTAAAGGTGTATTATATATACATTAAAATAAACTTTATTCTGTAAGGTTGAAATTTATAGACGTGTTTCTTTAAGTGATTTAAAGTTAATTGGTACAATGACAGGCGGTTCTGGCTAGCATAAGTCTTTGACAGGCGAGGGGAAAGATGGTATGGGAGTGCGAGTAAGAGGCGAAGCATGAAAACTCATATCGTTGATGCAAATTACATCAAGCAAAAATAGAAATTATGGGTAAAATGTATTTTATTAACATAATGTACATAAGGCTTTTAAATAAATCTTCATCATCATCTGATATGTCATCATTACTTTCTTCGTCATCATATGATTCTTCATTGCAGATTTCATCATCTAAAAAGAAACAAAGTTTTAATACATTAATAATAACATTAAATCTCGGATCTTAAGAATTTGTGTATTACCTTTAATGTTTTCTTCAGATTCACTTGACTCAAGGTATCCATCCCAAGGTATCCATCTTCCATGGATTTTGCAATAGATGGATGTGTAAGACCTACTTTTAACAAATTGTCATGATATTTTACCAACCATCGCGAATAATTGGGTTGATTGGTAGCAAAGAATACACTTGCTATTTTCGATAAAATATATTTATATAAAGAGAAGTTGCCAGTCCTCATGCTCCGACTTAGTAATTGATAATAATTAACGAGATCTATGTAAATTGTGTGTTTTTCCAAACGTTCCGGCTCTGCATTCTTCTTTGTATGATTGATATTGGGTCATCAATGTCGATATTTTCTCATCTTCTATTATATTTTCAAACGATTCATTACTATCAATAAAAGCAGATAGATCATTGTTCACATTTTCTTCTAATATTATATTTTCTTTTTCAAGAATAGATTGAAAACATAAAATTTCTAATCCGAGTGCCATCAATGGATGCAATGACTTACATCGGTTAAAATGTTTTCCAGTTAAAAAACCATCTACTGAACCATTTGCAATTATCGCGCTTTCGACAGCGATGTTCATTATTCCACTGTCATCAATAAATTTTCCAATGGCTCTGAACAATGCTAATATTATGTGGAACGGGCCAAAATGAATAAATAAATTATCATAAACTGGTTTTTCTGTGGACTGTACTTGCATGGCAATTTTTGCAATAGCCAAGTCATAGGTAACATTTATGCAAGGTTGTTCAATTTCTGCAGCAATATTTTGGCTTTGTTTCATTGTTTCGACTACAACGGATGCATTTGTTGGCGATTCATTGATTAATGTCAAATAACAAATTTTTTCTGTGTTGTTGTGTAAATCTTTATTTAAATAATGATGAAATCCAACCCACATTGGTGTTTTTATTATTCTTAAACTATGACAAAGCATCAACAAAAAATCTTGTTTATAAATTAGTTGTAACGAAGTTAGTGACACTTCTTGTCTCAAATTTTCTGATAATGGCAATAATTGATCAATCATTTTTGGTTTTTTGTAGTATAGTACAATTTCTGAGATGATAACATCAAAAGCTCGCTTCCTTTTCTTTGATTGGAGATTTGCAAGTTGACCAGATAGCTCTGGAATTTCATTATTTTCAGAAAGGTTTTCAATTTGTTGGGAAGTTTCCTCAATATTTTCATCATTCTCAATAATTGTTTGATAGATTATACCCACAGTATCATGTAAAGTATCTTTACCAGTTGCAGTATCGACATATCTATCAAAGTTATCGAACGCTACTCCGGTGTGCATGTCACTTCTTTTGCAAATTTCTTCTGGACAAATTTTCGAGCGGTTGAACGAAGTAGTTGTGACTGCTGTTTCTATTTCTTCGACAATATGATAGCTGCAGCAATGACCATATTTATTGATAATATCCACGATTTTCCTGCTACTTGTCAAGATTTTCAATGTCATACCCAAAGTGATGTGTTTTTTGGTCTTGATAACTCCATTACTGACATTTATAAATTAAATCATATGCTAATGAATTCACTTTTCTTATACAATTTGTGCTCGTTCTACGACGACGTTTGTAACCTCCCAAGAGGAAACTATAAAAATCGAATACATGCTTGCGTATTTGGCATTCACCATTAATTAAATGAGCAGTTGTTATATCATCAGGTAACTTATTCTTGTTAATGTTGAAAATAGATTGTCTTAAAATTAATGCTGCTTTTTGCAATATTTCCTCTTCTTCTAATAATTCGCACATTTTTACATCAATAGTAACATTTTTCAATGTGACATAATTTTTTCTATCTTTTTTGACAATTTTAATATCGTCAAAAGTATTTAATAATTTGTCTTCAAAACGTTGAGTACTAAAATTGTAATCTGTGCTCTTGCTATTTTCTTCAAGAATTGCTTTTAATAATTCTGAATAATATTTACATAAGTATGTGAACGAAAAACGCCTTTTTTTATTTATTACTTCTTCGGTGATGAATATTTTCATTTCATCAAATGCCTGTTGGTGATAATATTTCCAAGTTTTTTTTCGGTGATCTCATTTCCTTATTTTCTTGTTCTAATGTATACAATGCAATCGTTCGGCAACTTTTATGATAACAAGTAATGGGACTCTCAATATTGCTTACTTTTTGATAAAATTCATTATTTTCGCCAAATGCTCTTAGAGCTTGCGTCAAACTTTCTGTTTCTGACGAATGCAAAGCTTGAAACCGCCCTTTAACTCGTTTATATTTATTTGTACAAAAGACATATAACTTATCATACAACACTTTCAGATGTTGATGCTTTGCTTTCCTCAATATCTACTGAAGAGCTAATTCCCTCTGTTTCTACATCAGATATTTCTGTAAAAAAATTATCGATTTTAACTTTAATTTCATTACTGTTCTTATATAATCTAAAAACTGCTCATAATTTGAAATAAACTAATGCTAATTAATATATATTTTGTAGTAAACATGTTTCTCTGAAGTAACCGGCTTAAAAAATTGCTACTCAATAGATGGAACCTAATAAAAAGCATATAAGTTAATAAAAAAATACCTGTTGATGATGCTGATACATTATATGAAGTAGATGGTTCGTTCTGGCGATATTTTTTCATTACAGCAAGAAAGTTTTTATAACACTTCACATGATAGACTGTATTATCATTAACTTCCTCTGGCAAAGAAATGTCATGAAATTTTAAATTACGTTGTTTTCTAGTTTTTAATATTGATTTGCTTTTATCCAAAGTACCTACTTTTTGTAAATTTTACAGGTTTTTGATCAATATCTTGGTTGCAAATCACACAAACCACGTACTCCGATTCCATCTTACTCACTGTTTACTTAAATATGAATATAAAGTGTCAATACACAAAGATAACTGCACAATTTGTGCCGCACACACACACAAATTTTCCTCCACTCAACGCTGGGAAAATCCAACGATCTAGCTTCAATCGAACATTTTACTTTTTTGAATTGTATAAAATGTATAGTTTAATGCTTATTGTTCAACTTCAGGATAACCTACAAAGATGATTTATATCTTAAAATCTTTGTACATAATTGAACTTTATATTAAAAAAAATTCTATTTCATTTGGATGAGTCATTCCAAAGCTAGGAGCTTGAAGGCATTCGAGAGTTACAACTTTTCTTACCCTCACTCCAATAGCATCTTTCCCCTCGCCTGTCAAGGACTTATGCTAGCCAGAACCGCCTGTGATTGTACCAATTAATTTTTTTCAAACTTTATAACGAATAAACAATATGTTATAAAAATTTCAAGCTTACAGGAACAAGTTTTTTTTTCAAATATTTCCTACACTTTCAAAAATATATAGATTGATGACGTGCAGGGCTGAGGCGTGCCAGGTGATGGTTTTTGTACTTAGCAAGCTATGACTCATCACCATAAGAATTTCTAGCCTTACAGACATACCGTTACTCGGATGGTCCACTAGCTCTCCTACTATTAAGGGTTAACAGAAGGAGAAATTAATGGTCGTGGCATATTTGATTTAATTGCGCAATATGATAAAATGTCCAGCTTGTCACAAACGCGTGCCAACGGCCACGAAATTTATTGCATTGAACTCATTTAACTTGCTTGAACATTGTTGCAGTTATTGTTTTGGGATCTAAAGGGTGTTCAAATTTGAGGTATCATTTTAAATTGGCCGCCACTTTTATTACAGGTATTATATTAGACCGAAGTCTATTGAGCAACGTGTTTTTATTATTAAAACTTATTTTAAATATGGTGAAAGTTTTGCAGAAGTTGAAAGAAAATTTCGTTCAAAATACGGTACAGAAAATGCTCCGTCAAACCGTGCTATTAGACTTATCGTTCATAAATTTGAATAAACTGGTTCGGTTCAAGATTATACCAGAAAAGCCTATCATCGTAATGCTCGATCGAGTGGAAATCTTGCAGTTGTTAGCTGAAGTGTTGCTGAAAACCCAAGGACGTCAATTTGTCGTCGTTCACAGCAATTAAACCTGAAACCAAAAACTTTGATTGACATTTTGCAAAAAGATCTGCATGTAAAGGCTTACAAAATACAGTTAACACAAGAATTAAAGCCAACTGACCACGCAGTACTTCGGCAATTCGTGAATAGGGCCATAGAGAAGCAACAGTAAAATGGCAATTTTTTCCAGCAAATTATCTTCACTTTTGAAATTGGCGGTTATGTCAATAAACAAAACTGTCACATTTTGGCTGAAGAAAATCCTAGAGGATTGTTTGAAAGGCCAATGAAGCCAAAAAAAAGTTGCTGTATGGTGTGGATTTTGGTGTGGTGGCGTAATTGTTCCATTTTTCTTCCAAGATGGGAATGTCAATGCAGTAGGTCGTTATCAAGCGATGATTACAAACTTTTTGTGGAGTCAGTTGGAAGATATTAATGTGCAGAATATGTGGTTTCAACAGGATGGTACAACATGCCACACAGCATGTATTTTTTCTTATGGGGTTTCTTGAAGAGTAAAGTTTATGCCGAAAATCCTCAAACTTGTCAACACCTCGAAGACAAAATCATCGAGCAAATATAACTTACTAACTGTCCTGTGCTCGCCTAGCTTCGCCAGTCTACCACTTCTCAAATTTAAAACAAAATACTTGCTGATAAGAACTGATGAAGAAAACGTCGAGAGTCCCTCTCAATCTCAATTACATTTCATACCCTATCTTTCTCAATCCCATGCGCCACAAAAAAAAACACAAACTACAAAAGGTTCATAAAAAAAAGAAAGAAAAAGCACACGCACAAAAGGTACAGAGAGAGAAACAGATTTGTGCCGCACACACACACAAATTTTCCTCCACTCAACGCTGGGAAAATCCAACGATCTAGCTTCAATCGAACATTTTACTTTTTTTGAATTGTATAAATATAGTATAATTTAATGCTTATTGTTCAACTTCAGGATAACCTACAAAGATGATTTATATCTTAAAATCTTTGTACATAATTGAACTTAATATTAAAAAAAATTTCATTTCAAAAATATTTCATTTTAATGAGTCATTCCAAAGCTAGGAGCTAGAAAGCATTCGAGAGTTACAACTTTTCTTAGATATCCACTTCTGGACAGCGGATGAAACATTTTCCCGCGGTAAAAAGTAGCCTATGTCCGTTCTCAGCCTCTAGACTATCTGTGTACCAAATTTCTTTGAATCGGTTCAGTAGTTTTGGCGTTAAAGTGAGACATACAGACAGACAGACAGAGTTACTTTCGCATTTATAATATTAAGAATGGAAGTATGGATTGAATCACCATTATGCGAAAAAGTGATTCAGAATGTTGGTAAAAGTTTGACAGTCTGCCGAGATAGCAGAATAGGTCACTTGGACGACATTCTTTTTCATTATTAACCAAAACCAATGTACATTAAATTCCAATAAAAATAAATACAGATCTCAAAAAATGTATGTCTTTCATTCAAAATTTAAAATGATACCTCAAATTTGAACACCCGTTAGTTTCATTCTGTTGGGGAAGCCTCTACGTGGTTTTTTATGCGCTAAGCAATTAAGTAATTGTACTTTGGGATTTCTTTATTATGCACTTGGCTATTATATGTATTGACCTGGGTTTTATCTTATTTGGGCAATCTGTTTAGCTTTGTCGAAGGTTATGATTTTTTGTATTGTTTTGAATATGGATCGCTACATTTTATATGTAATACTAATACTACAGGTACTTTTATCAGTGTGCCAAAAACTTGTTTGCAAACATTGGCGAGTCAAGTTTCCAATTGAACTCCGTACTCTTTTCTTACTTACGTACGATATTACCATTTAACAAGCGCTGGCATTTGGATCGTTCGTAACGTTGCGTTGCTAGGATGATGTCAAAGAAAAACTTTGACAACCGAAAATTTTAAAGAAAATTCGCATCATCCCGACTATTTACTGCATGGCGTTGAGGTAACAAATTATAGACGCCAGAAACCAATTCCTTTTTTTACATACAAAAGACAATCATGGAATAAACAAAAAATTAAAAAATAACATGGAAATCAATTGATACTAAAATTGAACCTACCAAAAAAATATCGTCGAGCTATTGCTGACGTCGTCAGTCTTAAGAATTCGAATTCTAGGGTCTGCAAAATGTAGTATGTACTAAATTCTAATTAATACTCGGTACCAAATTGGGCGTTAGTCGCCTTAGTAATTGGTAAAGAAATGACTTGGCTCCGATTTAGGTACTTATTTTTGGTCAAACTGGAAGAAAAAAAGGAACAAATTCCAAAGGTAACTTAAAAATTGTATGGCCTACTATATAATAAATCGGAAACTAGGCTGAAATCGCTTTCTACTTGATTTTAAAAGTAAATAACAGCCATTATTTTCGCTTTTAATGTAAACCGGTATGTTATTTTCGCTGGTATCTCATAAGCTCATCATATCCATGCCCTACATTAACACACTTGAAAAAATGCCTTCTACAACATATTTAAAATTCATCAAAGTCGAGTTGTTGCCCGTTTTGTAAACAATCATCTTTATTTATTTCGTTCAACAAATTGTTTTCTTTTTAAATCAGACTTGCCTGTACTGACAATTTTTGTGGGACAGACGACAGAGTGTAGTCGTAAATCAACTTGCAGGCGATTTTTGTGGCCTTGGAACTTGAACTTGCCCAATGTTTATGCCGGTGCCGTGACATAACCCCAAGCGTCATAAGCCCAAGAAATTTGGCTTTATGTCGCTTTTTGAAAGTGGCAGCATGCCCCCCATAGGCATTGTACTGTTTATGCAATCTACTTGCGATTTCGCAACTAATCCCATAAACAGTGCAATGCACATGGGGGGCCATGCTGCCCCCCTGCAACCCCCCTGCTTGGGGTCACTGTTTGATTTGAGGTAGGTGCGAGGGCAAGTTGTTGAAAACAGCACCAAGCGAAAGTGTAATAAAGCCAAATTGGCCTTATGACGCTTTTCCAATGTGTCATAATACCAAATTCTAAAATTTGGCCTTATGCCACTTTCACAATGCGACATAAGGCCAAATTTCAAAATTTGGGCTTATGACGCTTGGGGTTATGTCACGGCACCGTTTATGCCCAAAACGCCACCAAAAAGTGGGTGTGGCAAACAACTTTGTATGGCTGAATTGTTAAGAAAGACTTTGTCGACATATGTACTTTAGAAGCAACCCAAATAAATTATTGTATGTCTTCTACGGTCGAAAACATTTTACAAATCATTAATAATCGCACCTTAACTCGTTACTTATTTTAATCATCTGTTCAGATTTTAACAAGCCTATAGGGATTCGCACCAGGACTTTAGGTCCCAACTGAAATCAATTGTTTTGTTTTCTAAAAATTGAATTTTTATATCCCACAAATCACTTAAATATTATCCTTCTCAACAATTTACTTCCAGTTGATTCCACAGCTGACATCGTTAGCAATTGCCGACATGGGAATACTGCCAATGGGACTGTTAGTGCCTTTCAAACAGCTGCGTTATTTGAACATATCTGGAAATCACTTGGACAACATGTCTCTACAAGTCATCGATCCATGTCGGGAGCTTGAGGTATGTACAACAATAATGTGAATATCCTTTGTAATAACAGCTGTATGCCGCAAGACCTTTCCACTCTAAATACCGGACTCGGCTGCAGGAGTATTCTTAACTGCATTCAAATGGGATACTGAATGCTCTGTGGGATGGTTTCAAAAACTCAAAAATAAACGCACACCAAGAGTAAAGTTATGCCGCCTGTCATGCCCATCTGGCTGACATGAGAATGTGCCAAAAAGTTTCCACAGCCTAACCGGCCACTCCAGCCGGAAGAAGGAGCAATATTTTTCACAGCAAATAAATTTAATTTTAATTTGTATCCCTTTACTCTCTTCCCAACATGGTGCTGCTTACTCTTTGTGGACCGAATGGATTGCAGTTTTTGGATTTGTCACGGAATCAATTGTACGGCATCAATGAGGACACTGCACTTAGGATACAGAGCATTCGTAATGTGCGCCTGGACAACAATCCACTAATTTGTGACGAATGTCACATGGGGAAATTAATTAATATCGTTAGACATGTAAGTATTTCTGCATTGGTGTTTGGTATTGGTATGTGATTGCACAACGCCATAAACTGTTGGCAATGGTAAGGCGATTTGTTATTTCTGGTCCTTGCTGCAGCATGGCCGGCGTTGTGCAAGAGCGTATGCTTGTGCAAAACGAAATCAATTAGATTGAATGAATTGTTCGCTAGAAGAAACTGGTCACAGTTGCTCATAAGTTTATCTTTTGCTACGCTTATAGGATCCGTATAGAGATTTATGAAACAAAAACTAAATAAATTGCCAAGGATTTGCAGTCACCTATCAAGAAATTTTGTTTTTTTTTCAGCTACAATGGAAGTGGGACACATACCCAATTTGTTTTCTGCCAAAGAGTTTGCGTGGTGCCGAAATTACAGATCTCGATGTCACTGGATTAGATACGTGTCTGGAATTTATCACCGACGAGGAAAAGGATGCGGCAAGCACATCGCATAATTTTCTTGAAAGGGGTAAGTGATTAAAGAACGTGTATGTACCTAGAAAGATAATGTTTCGAATGGGAAAGGCGTGGAGAGTTTTATCTGATGGAGTTGGAGATACATAGTGAATTTTGAATGAGTGTGGAACGTTAGCATTTGAGATGGTGGAGGACAACTAGGTGATGTTTTCTGAAAGGGTGCTACGTTAAGAACAAATTCTATGTTTGATTACATATATGTACAAGCGGAATGGGATAAACATTAAGGGACATCCAAGAAGAAGTGTCATTTTAAATCAATAGGAAATGGAACATTTTTATGACACGTGGTGAAATTTTTATTTTAACTTAAAGTTTCTACAAACTCTGAGGTAAGTTAAGAAAAATACTATATGTTCCAAATGTCCGCCTCGGGTCTTGTTTTACTACAAATAGTAATTCCTGTGCAATTGTTCATCACGTTTTTGCATAATTGCGACTGTGTTTCTCTGATATTTTCTTTTAGTGCATGAATCGTTGGTGGAACATTGGCATAGAGTTTACCTTTAATGTTGCTCCAAACTAAAGTCTAATTGTGTTAAATCGCATGATCTTGGCTGCCAATTGAAGTTTACATTTCGAGCAATCACACGTCCAGGAAATTGATCACGCAAAAGAGCTATTGTTTCACCAGCTGTGTGGCGTGTGGCGCTCTCCTGCTGAAATAACAAATAAACATGGTCCATGTCCGTATCATTAATTTCAGACCATTTAAAAACTAAATCAACATTAGCCGTGTTTCTTTGCACGCGGATATAGGGATAATTTGAAATTTGCATGTAAAATACAACTACAACTTATCCTATATACGCTAACTTTAGCGGGGATAGCTATCGCCGCTAAGTCAGTTAGCGGGGATAAACAGTGCTTCCAAAACCCATTTTCTTCGTTTCTGATGAACCGATGCAATGAATTTTTCAGGAAATGTCAAAGTTTGACATCCCTCCGACCACTAACACATCCCGCCGAATATTTTGTTCGTGATTTTGTTATTATTTTGTTTCAAATTCATTATAAAGGTAATTGAATTAAGCAATTCTGTTAATGTGAAATTGTTTTTCATAACTTTAGACTATGCTTGGCATCAATTTCTTTGGAGCAAGCAACGATTAAGCAAAATGAACAATATGAAGAACTAAAAAACTTCATCAAGGCAGAAAATAACAAGCTTTCTCTGAAACTGGACAAAATTGAAAAGGATTTCCACCACAACATCGCTTACTTCAAAGAACAAATTAATGATCTTTCTCAAAGAGTTCAACAATTGGAGGCAAAAACAAACCAGTTTAATGATACACCAAACACATCTCTTCTTAACCAACGAATTGATGAACTTGAACGAGATAAAGTATCAAACATTGCTGTTCTACGCGGAATACCCAAAATGGAGAATGAAGACTTAACGACAATGTTTACGAAGTTTTGTCATTCTGTCAACTGCACACCAACACCAGCTTTGCAGAACATTTTTCGCACTAAACCGAAAAGAAATACCGATGAAAATACAGCGATCGTTATCAAATTTGGCTCTGCTGCAGATAAAAATCATTTGCTGCGCACAGTGCACGGTCAATGGATAAAAAACAAAAGAAATATTTGTTTACATGATGTCGGACTACCATCTGACAGCCGCATCTACCTATACGAAAGTTTGACGTCCACTAACCACCTGATTCTACGTAAAGCTCTCCTATTAAAGCGTGGAAACAAGCATTCAAGTGCATACACACGAAATGGGAGAGTTTATGTAAGGCGAATCACTCGGCCGGGCACTGCAGGTGCAGCAGAAGAAGCACTTTTGGTAACCTCACTTGCGAACTTGGAACTAATCGCCGATAATGCCAAGGAATGAAGAAGACAAACAAAACGACGAAATTATGTAAGCTGCTCTTTGTGCAGTATTTATTGTATTGTATTATTATTTTTGATGTACGAGTATATTTAAATTTTTGTAGGTTTTTCTTAATTTTTTATATTTATACTTGTACGACTATGATGTCTGAATATTTTCTTTTTTCATATTTTTTGTTGTCTTCTGTGTGGGGATGGTATATTTCTTATTTATTTCACTTCTTTGAAAATGATTAATAACAATAACTTGATTCAAAATAATGATAACACAAACAAGAATTTGCGTATGATTATAGAAATTCTGTGTAAGCAGCGCAATGGACTTCGAGTGTGCCATATAAATGCCCAAAGCTTATATCCAAAGATCGATGAATTTAGGAGTACTTTTATAAATTCAGCTGTTGACATTATATGTGTATCGGAGACTTGGTTTCAGTATGATGTTTTGAATTCTGTGTATAATTTAGATGGCTACAGATTGTTTCGTGCTGATAGGTTAAATCGAACTGGTGGGGGTGCAGCCATATATATTCGCAACTGCATACATCCTGAATACGTCGCACAATCAGATGAACATTCTGCAGTAGATTACTATTTTCTTGAATTGACGAATGGTGGTAGTAAATGTCTGTTTGGTGTAGTATACCGACCCAATAAATATGTTAACTGTTCACATCTGTTTTCAGTATTAGAACAACTTTCTCCTCTCTATTGTGATATTGTTTTATGTGGTGATTTTAATTGTAACTTACTGTGTGCGGAAGCGTCACGACCATTTATTGAGAGCATCAGTACACTTGGCCTGATACCAGTGAACACAGATATTCCTACACATTTTTCGCACCACGGTGCTACTTTACTCGATTTTTTCCTCACCAACAATCCAGACAAAACACTTTTATTTTCACAACTATCAGCACCAGCCTATTCAAAACATGATCTTATATTTGCGATTTTTGAAATATCACCAAAAAACGTAGCATCTTCTTGCGAGTTCAGAGATTTTAAAAATATTGATTATAATCATCTGGAAAATGAAATCCTTCAAATAAATTGGCAACTAATTTACTCCATGGATTCCTCAGACGACCAAATTAACTTTCTTCAAGATGCTATTAGAGGCCTTTTTAAAAGGCATGTTCCATTACGACAAACTATTCGTTTGTCTGAAAACAGTTCGTGGTTTACACCAGAAATACATGAAGTAATAAAAGTAAGAGATTGTGCATATAGGCGATGGAAACGATTTAAGCTTCCTGAATATTACAGCATTTTCCGAAGCCTAAGAAATAAAGTAACAATCAAAATAAGGGAAGCTAAAAGGCGTTATTACCTCAACCAATTAAATCCAAATTTACCTTCAAGAACTCTTTGGAAGCATATTCGAGAACTTGGTGTTGGTCGACAAAAAGAGAAATGTCCTATTGATGTACATCCAGACTTACTCAACATTCAGTTCGCAAAAATTCAATCGTGCTCACAAAATTCTCACCAATCTGATGTTTCTTCATCTGATGAGGATATCGAGGGATGTTTTTATTTTAAAAGAATAGAAGAACAAGATGTTGTAAGGGCTGTCATTGATATTAAATCAAAGGCTATGGGTCTTGACGAAATACACCCACTTTTTGTAAAAATAATTCTGCCACACATACTTCCCGCTATAACACACATTTTTAATACAATTATTTTAACAAGTTCTATTCCGAAGTTGTGGAAGGTAGCGAAAGTAGTACCAATTCTGAAAAGAGCTGCTACTCGACTTGCGAATCCCGAATACAGGCCTATTTCAATACTTCCATTTCTGTCAAAAGTTATGGAAAAGATCTTGCATAAACAAATATCAATTTTTGTTAGCAACAACAAACTTTAAAATAAATTTCAGTCTGGTTTTAGGGAAAAGCACAGTTGTGTTTCAGCCGTACTAAAAGTAACCGACGACCTAAGGACTTCTATGGACAAAGAACTTGTTTCTTTTCTCGGACTGCTGGACTTTTCAAAAGCGTTTGATACAGTAAACCATAATATACTTGTATCTAAAATGAGGACATATTTTCGGTTTTCAAACTCGGCCGCTAGTTTGATGTATTCTTATCTCATAAATAGAACCCAGGCAGTCGTTGTAAATGGGAACGTATCTAATTTCTTAGAGCTTTCCTCTGGTGTACCACAGGGATCAATACTTGGCCCATTATTGTTCACTATGTTCATCAATGACCTACCACTTGTGGTGGAGAACTCCTCCCTGCACATGTACGCTGATGATGTACAAATATATTTAAGCTGCAAGCTTGGAATGATAGAAAATGGTGCTGACAAATTGAATAGAGATCTGAAAAGTATTACTACTTGGTCAGAAAAGAACTGTCTCCAACTAAACCCAAAAAAGTCTAAGTGCCAAATAATATACAAAAATAAACTTGATTCTAGCTATTTTCCAAGAATATACTTAGGTACAAAAGCGCTTGAATATACTGAAAAGGCGAATAACTTGGGTATTTGGATCGATTCTACGCTTAGTTGGGATTATCATATACGGTTGTCAATCGGTAAGATCTATGGTTGTCTGCGAAACTTATCTCTATCGAAGCATTTTACCCCTCAACACATTAAAATGCAATTAGCCAAATTAATAATTATGCCGGTTATAACATATGGGTGTGAAATTTTCTGTGGTCATAATTCTGAAACAAAAAGAAGTTTAACTGTTGCATTTAATAATGTTATCCGATACATATATGGTCTCAAACGCTTTGATCATATATCAAGCTACTCTAAAAGTATATTTGGATGTAGTTTGCATACATATTTTAAATACTGCGCACTTAAAAGATTAAACAACATTTTAATAAACAAAGAACCTTCGTACTTATATGAAAAAATACATTTTTCTACTTCGTCAAGATCGTTTATATTTCTACAGCCAAGGTTTACCTGCACAAATTCAGAACGACAATTTTTTGTTTATGTTATCAGACAGTGGAATACCTTACCCCTAGACATAAGAAGACATCGCGGTACCAAACGTTTCGAAAGCGTTTTATTCAGATATCTAGTTAATAATTCGTAAATACTACAATTTGCTTATTTATTTATTCAGTTTTTTCTTTGTTTTATAAAATTGTTAATTTTGTACATACACTATATTAATTTTCTTTGTTTTGCTTTAACTTTTTCACTTTTTGCTTTTTGTTTGTCATTGATTGGTTATTGTAATTTAAAATTGTTTAGCTTATTTAATTTAAATTATATTACTTTTGCTTAAATGGACTTCAAGTCTAATGTAAAAGATATTCTATGAGTTAATAATAATAAATAAATAAGACGAAAAAAATTTCAATTGGCGGAAGTAAATATTTTTCAATTTCAGGATTTTTAATACAAATTTCTTAACTACAACTTACAGCTGTGTCACGGTGCATGTCATAGGTGCATGTGTGCTGCCAAGTTTTTTTGATGAATTCTTAAGCGGCGATGGTCGTTTTCTGATGCCATCCCTATATCCGCGTGCAAAGAAACACGGCTATTGTTCGGTAGCGCAATCAATTCATCGATATGGCTCAATGACCCAAAAAGCGCGCCAATTGTTCACTAGTTGTGAATGGTGAGGTTGTTTTACTATTTCTTTAGAGGTTTCTGAGCCCTTGCGACAGTTTTGTTTGTTTACGTACACAGACAAATGGAAGTGAGCTTTGTCACATCACTCAGAATAACTTTGTGTAAGCAATTAAAAAAATGGTTCGGCTGTATTTTTACTGAGTTTGTACTGGATTTCAATACGTTTTGCGAGTGTGTATCGATCCATGCTTTATAAACTACTAGTTTTAACTTGTTATCGCAATGTTAGTGCGTTTTTCATTGAAGTTAAATATTACTCGTATTTGGTTTTGCATTTTTCTTGAAGAAAAAGAGCAACTTTAGATCTGCCAGTAAAACGAAAGATGCGATCTCAAATTTTTGAGAGATTTGCTCTATAAATTACGAATGCATATAAATAACCTTGCGACAAACGTCAAAGTGAGGAAAAGGTGGTTTTGATTATTTTTGAAATAATTTCAGTAGTTACTAAGTAGGACAGTACCTGTGTGATATACCCACACCCTCACCAATACTGAATTATCAACTGATCAGAACCCAAACATGTTTAATTGAAAAGAGCAATTTAAGATTTTGAGAGCAATTCCTTCGATTTTCAATGCATAATTGAATTTTGACATTTCAACAATGGCACGAAACTTAAAATGACACCTCTTGTTGGATAATACTTTCATGTGATGTCAATGTCAATGTGTCATTTGGGTACGAGTTGCTTCACGATTTTTTGATTTTTTTTTTCATTAATGAATTATGAAAGACTATAGCCCTTTCCCCGCGTGCGTAGGGATGGGTTAAGAATATCACTAGAGCGCTTGTCGTAAAATGCGACTATTAGGGAAAATCATATCTCAGCAATTATACAGCTAGGTGAGCCTAGCGAAACAGTTAAGATCTAAAAACTGTCCTGCTAGTATGCATGCAAATTATGTGGGTTACAACGATGTCGTAAAAGTAAGATCAAACAAGAAATAATAGGAGAATGTAGCATATGTCGAACTCGTTTAAACTAAAGCACTGTGAAAATGTACGCTCAAAGAAAACCCACTACTTTTCATGGTACTTATCCTGGTATGGGCAGAAATGATCGGGTCAGATCTATTCGGTTTCCGGGGATGGCAAAGTAATGATTTAGCTTAGGCGAAGCCTCAGGGTCGCGAGTTGCAACGTTGGAACTATGAGTGGTCGTAACTACGAGCTTGAAGAGATAATGGTTAGAAGGCGAGTTGACATCATATGTGTTTAAGAAACGAAATTGCGAAACACCGGAAATCGGTCGCGTTTTTTGGACGTTAGGACAAAAGCTTTCAAGCTGTTCTACTACGGGAAGGAACAAGGTAGGAACGGAATCGGTTTCATCCTTGTGACAGAGCTACTTGGCAGCGGCTAACCATTTCAAAGTCCAGTGATCGTTTGATGTTTCTCAAACTGGTGATGCAAGGTGAGGTGTGGGATATTGTGCGTGCATATCCTCCCCAAGTTGGAAGGAAACATAATCAAGAACATCCCAAACAAATAACTTTTTTTTCGGAGATTCGAACGGACATGTCCGGAAGTCAAACGAAGACTATGAAGACTGCCATTGAGGACTGGGAACTCTCCGGTTGAAGATATCCTAAGCATGTACAAGTCATACGGTCTTATCGTTCTGTATTGAGAGCTAGAAGAAATTTCCTCTTTGCCTGCTTCTAGAAACCAGGCTACCCAGACGCACGAACTGAGACAAACCGTCTTAAGCAGGGGCACAACCATTTTGAAAATAGCCGCTCAGAGAAGGAGAAGTGCCAAGGAAATCAGTGCGGGTTTGGTGCAGGTAAATCAACCACGGATGCAATCCAAAGTATAAGGATCGTGATGGAAAAACATCGTGATTCCTTAAAGTATTTCCATAAGAATATTGCGTTGGTTGTTTTTGAATAAGCCTTTGATAGACAACCAAGGGATCTGTTGTGGGTGGCGTTAAGACAATTTGGAGTTCCAGAAACCTACGTACAGATGATCATTGACATGTATAAAGGAGTAAAGACAAGAGTAAGATGTCCGTTAGCGTCACCGAGAAGTTCGCAAATCAGAGTCGGTGTAAACCAGGAAGCGTCTTAAATCGCTTATTATTTATAACACTCATTGATTATCTGCTTGAAGGAATAGTGACAGACCCCAAGTGCATCAGTTCTTCTTTGTTGACGATCGAGTCATCATTAGCGAGGATCAAACGTCCCTGCGTTTTGTATGTATACTTGCAACTTAAGTCGCACAACGGTAGCACTGCAGTGTCCCTTGGTTGTTTGTATACATCTATCATCGATAGCAACATAATTAAGCGACGCGCGTTCGTGGTGAATACGAGATTGGTTAGGACGGTGTTTAGTTACAACGGTTGACTGTAAACATTAAACAAATATGTTGCTATATTTGCGGCGCTTTGGGAATGGAACTTGATATTAAAGAATATACTAAAGTTTGGTACCTATACAAGGTTAACTAAGAGTGTATGAATTAGGTGCATGTAGTGGATTAGGTACTACAGCGGCTTCTAGTTACCTTCTAGCAAACTTCGTTACTTAACGGGCTCCCGACCTGTGAAGAGTTTCTGCCTGAGACACTGCAGCCTTCGATCCTCTGCGATCCAGGGCATGCTGTTTCCAGTTGTCTCTGGCATCCATTGTAGCATCCGCTTTCTCGAACCTGGGGGCTGGGAATTGGAGATTTGGCTAGAGCAATTTTGTGCATTTTGTACATTCAGGCCTATGGAGTCGAGGTGATCTAGCTTTTTGGTCTACATCCAAAAAAAATTGCTGAAAAACCTTATATTTGTAAATACAAATTCAGCTTCTTTTGAATAGCATTGAAGACAAACAATAGCCAGCGACGGGATATGAAAAACTTTATTGGAATTAGAATTCTTTGAAAACTCGCTTTGCACTTCTTTATAGGCGAAGTTATGACCAGAATTAGGGGGCGCTGCAGTGATATTCTTAGCCCATCGGTAAAATGTGATCTTGTGATCTTTTGGAATGATTCTTGAATGAACAGAACTCACTGCTGAAAATAACATTCTTAAACAAGTCGGGAAACTTTCTCAAACGCTAAAAATGATACGCACCTTACATTGAAATTTCAAACTAAGTAGTTAGGATTTTTGTGTGCTGAACGCAATCGAAAATGCTTTTGCAAAAACTGCTCCTCTATGTCCTTCTCGTTGGCATGGTCGTACCTTTCTACGTTCCAAATTTCAACTAAATGCATCAGAAACAATAGTTTAACAGAATCTGCAAGTCCAAATTGCCTACCTAGATTCATATATCTACATATGCTGCCTGATTAAATTTGTCTGCAAGTAACGTAATTTTTCATGAGGAATAAAAAGTTTCATTCATTTTCAAAATAAGAAAAGGAAAATAATTTTAGCTAGCGCGATCTCGAGAAGGGATTTTAAAAATGCAAATCACGTTTCAAAAGCAAAATAGTTGGTCTAGGAGCCTATATTTTAATTTTAGCACTGTGTTGCCTTTGGCCTTGATTGTGGCATATTATCAACTTATTTCGAGCACTCTTCGAGCGTACAAGATTCGCAAATACCTGTTATTCCGGCTCTTAAGTCTTGAAGACTTCTGGCAAGTTCTTTTCGTAATTCCTGCTTCATTTAATGCCAAACAATTTCGATTGGTGAAAGGGCAGGGCTGCTTCAAGGCCATTCCAACAAAGGCATAGCTTCAGTTGACAACCACCCCGTAGTGGATTTAGGGTCTTACAAGAAGCGCCATATTATTGAAAAACACAAGTACCCTCACTTGATTGGAGCCATGGTATCGATGGAAGAAGTATGTATTGATACTTGGCAAGGTTGACTACTTCATCTTCAAAGTGTATATATATCTGTATACCATTAGAGATGCTGGAAACTTAGCAGTTCGTATCAGACAGTCTTTGTGGAAATGTTCATTAGAATTTTTAATTACGTGTTTCCCTTCGTCGCTACAATGACTTCAAAGCTTGACTGATCTCTCCTAATAACGGTCAGCCGTTGGCTTAATGTCCAGGTTAACACTCAAGTCGCCTTTTTCCTGTGCTTTAGTGTCAAAAGTCGCTTTTCTTTTGCCTGAGTTCTTCACGAATTAAGTTAACTTATACATATATTTATTTTATCCCATTTTTTTGTTTCATCGCTTGCAATATCGACTGAAACATTTTTGTTAACCCTGGAATGTTACACTTCTTTGCAAAACTTAATATGCTGCATTGGGGTACAACCCTACCGCAAAGAAAAAAAACATCAAACAACATAGAAACAAAAAATTTATTTGGCAAAATCTCAAAAGAAACTTCAATTATAATTCAATAATAGTTTTTTTTTTACAAAAATAAAATAAAGTAAAATTTTTTTGCACAATTTGGAAATATTTTATTCTGGTGCAGTAAACAAAGGAATTTTTTGCATAGCGCGCAGTTGATCCTCGATTTTCTATACCGGCTTCTTGGACAAAATGTACATCTTCCCGTGCTAGGAGCGTCGGTTTTCTTAATTTTTTTTTTTAAAACAGGGCAATCACTAGGTTTTGATATCAGTGGACCTCACGTTTTCGTTTAGTTATTTCCACATTTCCAGGGTTGCTATATTTTGTAATAATGCTCTGCACTGATGATTATGGTGAACTAAAAATTGTTGGCAATTTTATAGATCGACAAAGATTTCTTTTATTCTCGGGATAATGCAACGCCACGCTTCATGGTTAGCAACAAACTGTTATTAACTTGCACGAACAAATGACTCGAGCATTACCAAAACCTATAAATGTCAATTTCTTAGTAACAAGTAATGAAAACACTATTTAAACAATAATGGACTATTTGGAGAGCTAATATTTAGTTCTTTTAAAGGAAAAATACCCCGTCGAATATTTATCCAAAATATAGTGGACCAACTAATATGCTCTTAACAGAGGAAACCATATATTTTTTATTTCTTTTGTACTAAGAAAAACTACATCACCACATTAACATAATTTTTAACATAAATAGATGCTAAAAACGAACTATTTGGGAATTGGGTCGTCTATTAAAAAGAAGTCAAGTAAACTGGAGCACCGCCCTAAAATTGTATCCTGCACCCAACCTTTTCAACTTACTATCAAGGATGCATATAAGATTGATGGATGCAAATACACCTTTAAAAGTTTGGTTTCCATAGAATTTATATGCAATTTTGTCTTTCTCTCACTAAACTATTGAAGAAGTTTATAATGCTGGTCCATTACGAAAGTTTCCAAGGCTACCCGGCGATGGTATCAAGTCTATGTTAACATTTAAGAGCAAGTCGGATCAATTTGAAATATTACAGTGCTACACCTGCATTAACTCGGATTATTTCCCATTCTGTTGACTAATGATCCAGTAATTCTCACCCAATCGTGTACTTCATGATAAATTCGCCCTCCTTGTATCTAAGTGCTGACAAAACCACACTCATTTTGCTTCTTCCATCAGTACAACAGTGTACTGTGGCTATTAATCGTTTTAATTGTCCTTAATGCTTGGGTAGTTTTTTTTTTTGTTTAAAAATTGGTAATTGCATTGGACTGTTACAAATTGTTTTGGTATTTTCTTAAAATGCTGATTAATAGCTCTAAATTTACTAAGTACTCGAGCTCCCGTTGTATTAGTTTTTTGTGCTTTTTTTGACATCTCTTTTAATTGTTTGTACTTTCAGGTGGCCTTAATACACTTGCAATTCTGGGCGGTATTATATTCGTACTAATTGCCATCATTATCCTAGCAATGGTTGTATGTTTCTCAAGACATCGAGCACGCTACTATACAAGAGAAGACCGACGGGCAGGAGGTATGTGGTAAATTGATTTTGTTTTTAAATGCATTAACATATGTTTATAATAAAAATAGTGCTCCATGCTAAATCTGCCCAGCCTTATGTCTGAAAAAAAAAACTCAAAAATATCTATAAATAAAAGAGTTATTCATTTTCTACATAGAAAAGAGACTTTTGGTTCACCCTGTATATCACTTCTCTCTTCGCATGAGATTTTTTTTTTTTATTATTTTAAAGTGTGAACCCCAAGGCGGACCTTGGGTATACTCCTCTGTTGACTTTTTTTTATAAAAATTAAACAGAAATGATCAACCTGAAACCTCTTTCTTCGAAAACAAATCAATAATCTTCAATATATAAAATTCAATCTTTTTAGTACACATATTTATTTTATAAAAATATTGATATATTCCTTCTTCCTTTGTAAAAAATAAAATGCGATACCCGAGACTGTGATAATTGCTGTCCTATCGAGCTGATGTCACACACCATGAATATCGTTAAGCGGGTAGTGGGAAGCCGTTTGCGGAAAATAATACGGCTATGACCAGTGCGGGTTTAACCAGGTAAATCAACCACAGATGCAAAGCAAAGTATAAGGATCATGATGGAAAAACAACGTGATTCCTTAAGGGATTTGCGTGTTATGTTGGTTAATTTTGAAAACCATTTGCTAGACGACCATGGGATATGTATGGGTGGAGTTTCACACGATCTTGGCGGCCAACAGACGGGCCCGTTTCTCGAAATTACACGTTCACCGAACTGATATTTCAACAACTCGATTGTGGCACCCGCTGTGCGGCTTGCGACGCCGACATATCTGCAATCGCAAATGCACTGACAGAACTGAATGTGGATAGCTCGCTTGGTGAATTGATCAATCTACTGCTCAATAGTCGGATTATCAATTCAAAACTGGGCGTAACATCTGCTAGGAGGTCTGTCAGTTGAGGGACGCCGCAAGGGGTACTACCCCCCCCCCCCCCCCACAACCATACTACACCATACCCCGTTTGCAGTTCGGTAAAAGCTTTCAAATCACCATTTCTTCCAGATCATTCTGGGTTGATGATGCATTTGCGGAGGATAAATCGATCCACTTTCATACCGATGGATCGAAAACTAGCGATGGGGTACGTGGTGGTATTTTCTTAGAAAAGCTAAATCTTAGCCTCTCTTTCCGTCTTCCTGATAACTGTAGCGTGTTCCAGGCGGACATTTTTGCAATAAAAGAAGCGCTGACGTGGCTAAAGAGTAATGTGATATCCTCAAAGGATATCCGTATCTTCTCAGATAGTCAGGCCGCGATTAAGTCCCTGGACTCAGTCTCTTCAAATTCCATCATAGCCCAAGATTGCCGCTCATGTCTTTCGGAGATGGCAGAGCAGTTCAACATTCACCTCTGTTGGGTGCCGGGACATAGGGGCATTCCAGTTAACTGTAGTTCAGACGATCTCGCCAAAAAAGGAACCACATTACCTCTTTTACCTGATAAAGGTTCCCTAGATATACCAATCGCTACTTGCAACCTCTTGTGCAAGCTATCCGCAATCGAGAGAACAAACCTTAGGTGGACAAGTAGTAATACATGTCTAGCGACTAAGCGGATCTGGCCAAAGCTGGATTTGCGACGCTCTAAGTGTCTAATAAAACCGACTGCATATTAGCTCCACTATAGGTGTTATCACAGGACACTGCTTAATAAGCAGGCACGCATCCAGATTTAGCATGTGCTCAAACGACTTCTGCAGAAGCTGCATGGACGAGGAGGAGGAGGAGACTGTACTTCACCTTCTCTGCACGTGTCCTGCGCTCTCCCATAGAAGAAATCTCAATCTAGGCGACTTGTTGTTGAATGACACGACTTAGCCAACACTGGCGTTAGAAGTCTTTCGCGCTTCATAAGAAGCTCCTACTGGTTCAACGAGCAGTGAGGGTAATCCCCAGACCTGTGTGGTACCACAATGGACCTATCATTGGTCTAAGTGTGTTGGCTTTAGCTGATAGCCACGTCTACCTAACCTAACCTAACCAAGTCGCTAATGAAAGACCCTTTATATTTTCTTTTTTTTGTATTTTGTATTTTGTAGGTAGATATTTCAGCCGCTATTTCTTCCCCTCCTCTTTTTTCGCTCTGTGGTCACATAGTTGCTTAATGAAGCTACAGTTGATTGAAAACATGTCAAAACAAAATGGTTAATTATTTGGCTTTAAATTTGTTCTATTTGTCAGTAATAAGGTAATAATTATTGGAATATAAAATACGAGTAATGTTTTATTACGCAAATTAATGTCTTAAGTCCACAATCAACTTTCAGAGCAAGTGAAAAATTTATTGAAACGTCACGTCGAACAAAACCTAGAACGCTTCGATGGAATTTCGAAATCTTTTTGTCGAAACTAGGATTGTTGCATGAATTCAGAAACACTTTTGTGTTCATAAAAGTAAATCGACGTGTGTTTTGTTGCCAAATTGCAGGACCATTTTGAAAATGGATAAATAGTTGTCTAGCATTTGAAATATAAAATTTTTGGCCAAAGTAACTAACCTGAGCAAACAATATTGATCATTTGCATTTATTAACTCGTTTTTTCTACTGAATAACTACCGCATTCATGCAGCTCATAAATGTATGGAAAGAATTTTTGTTTTTTGACCAACAAAGTTTACATTTCTGAACTATCGGTTAGTTAGCGACGATATGTAGCTATGTACCGGAGTAGAATCGATGAACATTATTTTTCCAGGGCTAAAGTGGATTACCAAGGTACGAAAGCACCTCAATGCCCAATATTATCAGAGGTTCTTTGCAACATGCAACATAAAAAATCCGGTAAGCCGCTTTCTTAATTTCCGCACACGATTTTCGACTGCTTTTGGATGTGTAGGTATTGTGAAGTCATCATCAAAGCCTTACCATTTCACTTCCCTTTAATGGGCATCCTTCATCAAAATTCCCCGTAACCATGACGCTGATGGATCAAAGTGGTGGCATAGGTACAAATGTATGTGCTAGTATGTCGAAGTTGCTTGCTTTGTGAAGATGAATTTATTTCATGCTTATCTGAGAATTTCAGTGCGGCATTTGATTCATGGCAAACCTGATGGCTGTAGAGAAACTTCAACAGAAAATCAGTTAACAAGAGGATTATGTCGCTAGTTTCATGCTGATGCTGTTGTAGCAGCAAGTTATGGGTATTACCAGGCATTTCGATGCAATAACCCACAATACACTCCCACATTGGCTTGCGAAGAGGCGCAGTAGAATGCAACTGAAAGCTGCATTTTGTTTGAATTTAATAAAAAGCCATACAGGATGAAGATCATGTGTTGTCTGTTAATTTGCCTTTGTGGATGCTTCTTGCTGATAATTTTTGTATGCGGGATATGAGAAAACATTGCGTCTATTTATCTACTGTTGCTGATACTGCCTTTGTAATGAATTTTCCGACATAAGAATGGAACTGGGAATGCATGATATCGTTTCACAAACATTATGCTTGATTCTGTGCTATTAATGGCCATAGTTAGGCAAATATTAACGTTTTCGGAATGAGATTAGTTTAATGAGGATATTTTTTCTGATCCACTTTGTACTTAAATCCAAACTAATGTTAGCTTTATATCTTGGAATTTAAACCATGTTTAACAAAGGAACGTAGGAAACTACGCGGTTGAACGTGTTTGCTTGATGAAATTAGACTGAAATAAAATGCGGACAATATTAGTTTGGTAATAATTGAATCTGTCTGTTCGATTTTAGACTCAACCTGAATTTTTTTTTAGGTTGTAGGCGCATACCTACGGCTAGTATCGAAATTAATTGTTCATCATCTGTCCGCAGTTTGACGCTTACACGTGTATACATATAGGTAACTACATTTAATAACTGTATTGGTCCGCTCATTGAATGTCAAGACTTTGGGAAATAATTCTTAGATATAATCTAAGAAAAAAATCATTGCACACCAAGGGTCTATCTCCATTGTAGACATCACTTAGCTTAATTTTTCTTGCCCAGGAAAATATTTGATTTTCAGGTCGCTTTTCTACCTACAGAAAGTGCGTAATAAACCTGCCGTTTTCTTTATTTTTCTTTTATTAACGTAATAATTATTAAACAAAAATCTTTGATAAAACACATTGATTTTATAATTTTTGACATATTTTTATTTTACCTAATTTTTTGTATGACCATGGCTTAAAACCTTTTAGAACAAATTAAGTGCCCCAGAGAGCAGTTCGATAACTAAAAGAATTTGTTCTGAATTACATTTTTTCATTAGCCATTTTGTATACTCGTAACATCATGAAAACTGGTGGAGAATCGTACAATGTCCATTACATGTAGATAGCTTTATTTGATTTGTTCTTCAATGGTTTTTAAAAAAACATCTTGAAATTTAATATTATACCTCTCAGGCCGGAAATGGGTAATAAAAGTACTGTCGCATTTTACAAAAAAAATGTCGTTTAATATACATCTATGTAAATGTAAATATTTTTTAAATTTTATAACGTGACGGCATAGATTTAATTCTTAATCTGACCAAAATTAGGCGTACACATAGACCAAATTTCATAAAGGTACTTGACTTTGTGATTAAGATCTTATGAAAGGTTTTTGATTTATTATAATAGATTTCGATCTTAAAGTGTCTATTTGAAGCAAATAAATCACTTTACCCATTGTTGAGATATGGCCGTTTTTGAATGAATCGTTATTTTAATCTTTTGGTAAAAACTGAGTATTACTTACTTTACAAAACGGGCGTCCTGCCTGAGACACAGCAGCATTTCTTGCCTTCTCGAACCAGGGGGATGGGAGTCGAAGATCCTCTTGGCTAGAGCATTATTTTCCATTCAATCAATATGGCCGAACCAATGTAGTCGACGTGATTTAGCTTTTTGAACTACATCCGCATCTTCGTACAGCTCATAGAGTTCGCGGTTGTATCTTCTCCTCTGTTCGCCCTCCTCGCACACATGACCAAATAGCCGACGGAGTATTTTTCCTTTGAAAGAACCCAATATTAACTCGTCTTTTCTATTAATCGTCCAGCACTCGGTGCCAACATCAGGACTGGTAGGATTAAGGTTCGATAGAGCATGCATTTTGTCCTTCGAGTGAGGAGTTTTAAACCCATTTGTTTCGCTAAACCGAAGTAGCAGCGGTTTCCCAAGGTAATTCTCCGCCGGATCGCCACTAAGGTGTCATTGGTGGAGTTGAAGTTTACTCCTAGGTTGATGAACTCCTTGACTACGTCGAAGTTATTGCTATCAACAGTGACGTTTTGTCGGTGGACATATTTTTGTTTGTTTTTTTGATAGCATGTACTTGGTCTTGTTCTCATTTACATCAATACCAACCAATTTGGCCTGTTCTTCAATCGTCGTGAAAGCCTCTAACACGGCCCGCTGGGAACGGCCGATTATGTCGATATCGTCCGCATACCCCATTAGCTTAACGGATCTATTGAAGATAGTGCCTTCCGTGTTGCCACCTGCGATTTACACTATTTTCTCCAGAACAAGATTGAAGAAGTCACATGATAGCGCATCTTCTTGCCGAAATCCGGTACAAGTTTGGAATAATCCGGAAGAGCTGCTTCCAAACTGCACATTACACCGGGATCCCGAATTATTCCATTGTCTTTAAAGTCAATAAAAAGGTGGTGGGTCTCGACTTGAAATTTATTGGTCTTTTCCAGGATTTACTTTAGTGTGAAGATTTGGTCTATTGTTGATCTGGCCAGGCAGCCACACTGGTACGTGCCGATTAGTTTGTTGCAGAACGGCTTCAGACGTTAACACTGTACGGTTGATAGGATCTTATATACGACATTAAGCAGGGATATGCCCTTATAGTTCTTGCAAGACATAGGATCGCCTTTTTTGAAGATGGGGCATATGGTCATTGCTCTTTAGCTTTCTTATAGCCAAGCCAACCTCTTATATAATGGGTGGTGAAATCTGTTAATCATTGACAGGACGTGGGTTGTCTTCTTGCCCTATCACTCTCTCTACATGATGCCCATTCCAGTCTTTTAACGTTTTTTTTTTTGAGAATTTTAGTATTTAAATTTAAAACAGTTAGCTTGATTGTCGAATGGTTATGAAAACTTTCCAGTGGTTTTTGAAATATACCTAGCTATTTTTCTAATGTACCGTGATTCGAATCTTTTGCGAAAATCTGAGCATTGTTCTTATACATATTTGCTCCAGGTATTTAAAACCCCAAAAATAATCAAAAGCATTATAGCCGTAATCATAATATTTCAAAATGTATTACAAAATATCTATAAAAATGTCATAAAAAACATTTCTTAAATCCTAGTATCGATTTCTTCTACATGTTAGTAGATATATTCGTATCAAATTTTGGTTTCAAAAAGTACCGTTAATCGACTACTTTGGAAAAAACTGAGTAAGCGGTCTTCTGACACTCAACCCAAGTATTCAAGATAATAAAATTGATCAAAATCGTTACGGCCGTTTTTGAGAAAAGTGAAATTTTCAAAAATGCAAAAAGCTTTTACGAATAAAAAAGGAATATGCAAACACATACAAATTCATACCAAATAGTAGTATAATCGATGCTAAAATTGTCTTCAAATTAACTTGATCCTTTTTGAGATACTTGCATTTTGTAAAGTACCGGTATTCGATTATATTCGCAAAAACTGAGTACTCTATTATTATTTTATACGTGTTTCAAAAAATATCAAAATCGTTAGAGCCATTTTTGAGAAAATCTATGCTGAAAAAACCTTTTGTAGGTAAGTACCGTTATTTAAAAAGAAAATGGCCGCAGGTTATAGGCCTTTAACCCCAAATACGAAGTTTAAAATAAATGCGTCAACCCATTGTGGTTGGAGACTCGGTGACAGACGGACAGACGGACCGACGACGGAAATTCGGGACACAATTTTTCGGACTTCTCTATAGTCGTAATACCATACCTCATACTCAGTTTGAGTTCGAAATTTCAGCACGATCTCAATATCTTTTAGTATACAACTTGTATACGAAAAAGCTTTTCCCAAGTATCATAAATTCTATGTGTTTTTCAGCATACTTATCGAGGATTTTGTTTTTACAAATGTTACGTTCAAAAGAGAAAAATAAAAAGACGGTATGTTTACTACGCATTTTATGAAGAAAAGCCACTTGAAAGTCAAAAAAAGACATAAATTTAATTTCAACGCAGTTAGAAGGAGTATTAATATTTCTTCTTAAATTAATTACTAAGTGAATATTAGCGGTGTTGTGACCCGCACAACATACCATTCTACCCACCCATGCACTGCCCATGTTCATTGCACTTTGCACACGCGCCATAAAATGCCCATCTAGCATAAATCGGTAGTCATGCCCATTCACCGGTGCCTCGAAAAGGAATGTTACACTAAACAATTTAGAATCTAAGCTCAAAAAAAAAAAAACATATTCACTAGAAAAACAAAAAAAAAACGCAATAATATAAGTTCTATCTCTGCATACGAACGCGATCTGATCATCCCCTGGGAATCAACGCAAATAAAGCAAAAGTATATTGAAAGCAACAAAAATGCACAATCACTTAAAAATATAAATTACATACTTATAAACTATTACATTCTAAACTATGTTATGTAAATTATAAAAAAGGAAAAAGAAAAACAATAATATGTTCTATCCCTGGATACGAACGCGATCTGATCGTCCCCTGGGAATCAACGCAAATTAAAGCAAAGCATTTATAATTATGTACAATCAAAAAAAATATTTTTTTTTTTTTAAATTACTCCAAACTGGTGTTGTCTTTTTACATCCATACCAACTTGCAGAAAATGTTTACCCTTCAGGAAAATTTTCTTTTTCCAAGGGGGGTGGGATGTTGTGACCCGCACAACATACCATTCTACCCACCCGCATCCAAGCATCATATCCCTACCTACCCTAAAACAATCAAATCAATTGTCAATCCCCCATTCGTCATCACTATTCAATCGTACAGCGCACCCATGCACTGCCCATGTTCATTGCACTTTGCACACGCGCCATAAAATGCCCATCTAGCATAAATCGCCGGTGCCTCGTAATTTTACCGCTGTTGTTCGGTGTCGTATTCAAACATACGACGACCGTGCATATGCGGAAATATTATGAGTTGTTTTGGCAAACAGTTAAAGCATTTGTGAATGTGTGACACCCGATCGCCGACTAAGGGAAAATATCACCCAAGAAGCAGGAAAGGCATTTTTTGTAGAACATGTGGCGGAAGCACTTAAGTGGGCCATTTCATAATCGTTTTACGATTGGGAAATGCAATTTTTGCTGAAATTAAAATTGTCAAACGATTGGGAAACACTTGGATGGCTATTGACTTGTGGAAGGGATAGGATTGGGAAATAGGTCAGCAATTAATTAGTATAAAAGAGGTTGGATGTAGAAAGAAAAATCAGAGTCAAGTGAGTATCAACTCGGAATCAATACTACTTCTAAATAACATAAAAATTAAATACAAAGGTCGCAGCGACGCAGTAGACGGCGGGCCTAATAAAATAAATAAAATAAATATTAAAGCATCCAATCACTGATTTTAATTTCGACTGTCCGGCAAATACTCTTTCCTCGCTGAAAACGAGGAAGCACGGTATTTGATCGTCAACAGCGGAATAATTTGTGTTAGCATTGGTCAAGGTACACCAAAGTAAGTCTTTTCTTAGATTCTCGGTAAATGATGTCCACATTGAAGGTTCATCTCACTTCACCTCACTTTAAAATAATTTTTTTCTTAAATTGTACTAAAGAATCATTTCGAAGGTGTGGCATTCAACTTGGAAACACCCTGTATGAGATGTGATATAACGCGCCTTGATAGGGAAACAATGGCCGCTTTTATTGCCGAAAGATCTTTCTTAGTAGGTACGTAGCACGAAAGTGAATATGTTAACATCAAATGCATTGCCATTCATAGTCCTAAAAGGGTACATCCCTACTCTTCAGCTAGATATTATTAGTGACACGTATTTTGAATTATATTTTTGTGTCGAGAATTGCGTCGCACAAGATTGTTTCACTACTGGTGATCATTAAAAAGTCAAACCTAGTTGGACTTCAAATTTTTCAACTAATACTGCACCAAAACGGTCAACAAAACTATAAATAGAATCTCTTAACTGGGTACTTCCTACGTTGCCATGACTGCGAATTCGGAATCGCGAGAAAATACCGTGCGACAAAATATCTCCACGACATGATAGGTATACTACGACAAAATATTAACAGAAAAAAAAAACATAAGGTAAGGCTACACTCCGCTTAGGCGAACTGTTCGATACCCTATATCCCCCAAAAAGTGGGTGTGGCGAAAATCTAAGTATGTGCGAACTGTTAAGAAGAATTTTCTCCCCATATTTTGTTTCACATTACTGTTTATTACGTTTTTCAAAGGATTTATCGAATAACAATGTTTTGTTTTTTAAAAATCGATCCTAAACAACTTTGTAAGGAGGAATTGTAAAGAATGACTTTATCTACATACTTTGCCAAGAATAGGACTTTCATTTTCATTGATTTCTTGCAGATTATAAAATCATTTACATTTGAACATTTAAGAGAGTATATATTTCGAATTTCAGCTTTTGATTTTTTCGATTAAATATTATTTTTCAAATAGTAGGCAACCGTGTCAGTTGGCGGATTCTTAAAATCGAATTTTAAAGCCTATGAATTGACAACGGACGGACATGGCTAGATCGATATAACTTTTGATGTTGATCACAAATACAGTAACTAGTGTCAGGGGTGTACGAGCTAATAAGTTATGAGTCAAAATTATAAATCCCTTAGAATATGGTATATAAAGGGCATTTGAACTGTTTAGTTTTCCTTGCTCCTTGTTTTTTGAGGCGCAACACAAAAACAAATCAGACATCTGTGATATGTAGAGTGGACTTTCTTCTTAGTTTTTGGTCTGCAGTATAAATAAACATAAAGCCAAATTACAGTACGCTTGGGTGCATTTGTTAATTTTTTTTTTGTTTTTAACAAATTGATCAAATATTGGTCAAATCGCCCTAAAAAACGGTAATGGCAAAAACTTTTTTATAATAATATGAGATAACATCCTTTAAACAATTTTGCCATTCAATGTTCTTGTGAAAAACGCATCCAAAAAGTGGGCTGGAATTGTTAAAAAAGGGGGCAACATATTTTGCGAAGAACACGATCTTCATTTCCATCGACTTCAAAAATAAAACGGGGTTTGTTTTTCAAAAAATGGGCGCATCAGGGGCCCGATTGAAAAATATTTATACTTGATGATTTTGGGCCCCTACCGTATATTATGTTCTAAATTTCAGCTTTCTACTTTTAACAATTTCTGACGGATAGGCGAAGATGGCTTGATGGATATTACTTCCGATGCTGATCGCAAATACTGAAACTTTAAGCGGTATCCGACCAATGTTAACAAATATTTTTTTCAAAATATATATACCCTTACTTACGATAGGAATACAAAGTGAGCGAGTAGAAAACAAAAACACTGCTATTAAATACGTGAATATTGAGTCACTATAACATGTAGAGAAAGTGTTAATTTGCAGGATGAGCCCTAAACATCAGCGTAACATGCCGGAAGCCATTCTGTCCAGCGTATGAGTAAAAGAGATTTTTATTTCACATAAATACATGTTTCCTTCGCGTCTTAAAAATTTTATATCTATGAATGCAACCTTCCTTCCTAGAAAAAAAAAATGGTGATCAATCTTTAGAGACTTCAACCAATTCAAGGGTAATAAAATATTAAAATATACTTCTCTTGGAAATTTGTTTCTTCGTGGCTACTATCAAAGGAATACTATAAGTACCTATTGCAGCACTCAAGGGCGAAGCTTTTGTCTTAGCGCTGTCCGAAACTTGAAAGTGAAAGTTTATACCAGGGGTATATGTGTAGTCACAACTCACAAGTGAGTGTGAACTAGTTTTTCCATTTCAAATGTTATCATCAATTTGAAGAATAAACAAATGAAACTTGAAAGTCTGTTTCCTATTCTTCTGGATCTTCCTTCACTAACGGTAAAGCAAAAGCTTACTCCAAATATTTAAGTTATCTATCTATATACGAGTACCAACTACCAAATTTACCTTATTATTTAATCCTTTCAATCCATATCGTGTTCAGCCGAGAATCCTAGGTCATGACCGTGAATTTCTGCGGCTTCATAAGTGTGCCGCAATTTCAAACCTCCTTTGCCATAGTTAGCTACGTGAATTTTTTACTAAATGCATTCTTAAGCATTAAATATTCCTACTTATTCTCGTTTCGTTCTAACTACCGTAGAATCAAGTTTAATGAATAAAAGCAAACTTTGATCCCGCAACACGAACTAATTTATTTCATTCGTTTATTTCTTTTCTTTCAGGCGAAAGTAAATGTTTGGAAAAGAATTCCGATACATCACCAGCAATTACTGGCAACGAAATCAACTTCAAGTTCCCAATTGATGACCGAGTATGTACGATTGATGAGTTAGTACTGCCACCCGCCCCACCACCAACAACGCAAATGCCGCCAGCATTTCAGAACCAAAACCAACAAACAGTAATAGAAACGCAAGCTCACACCAGCATACAAATGCCATCGGCGGCGAATGCAACAGCAATAACATCGCAAACACCAACCGTGCATACAACGGCACCAGCAGTCGGCAGATTGCCAGCTAATTCTCCATCCCCCTGCTGCTCGCAGCGTCACTCCCTACTACGAATGGGTCAACCAACTAACGAAATCGTAGAAAACGCTGCCGAGCAGTTGCAATTCAATGTCACTGTCCCGGATCCAGTAGCTTCAACAAAACACTCCATCATTGGGGTTGGCGCCAACTGACCTCCATCGAATGTTGGTGGTCAAAATTAATTGCATTTTAGGAAACCGCCATGCCCAAACACATACACACATTAGCCGAACTTCTACATTACCTATCATCGACTTTGTAATGACGGTCGTATGCCTGTAGAATGCCTGATGAAAGAATTCACCGTGAATCAGGAGGCTTTATTGCATATGATGAAACTACATTTTATGGCTAGTAGGGCGAAAACCTATTCCTAGTGCAATGACATCCCAAATTCGCGACTGAAGTATTCGAGTTAATATCTACTTTACCCAGTGAAGCAATATACATTGTTTTCTTAAGAATTTTCCTTTTCGGTCATTTATTCACTTTCTCTGCCTCAGGGAATTTATATCAGTTGAATGTCACACCCCATAAATAACAATAAACTTCAAGCGCGAATTTTATGGTTCGATTATATTTATCTCAGTTTTAGTTTTTAACACTTTGTATCAAGTTTTAGTAAGCAAGCACTCAAATTTAAGCGACTATAATTTATTTGTTTTTAAAAATAAGTTTAACTTTAATACATTACGAACATTTCTTGTTTTTAATTTTAATTTAAATGAAAAAATATTTTTGTATATAAAAATGTGAATGTAATTAAAATTTTAAAATCGTTAAACCCAAAAAAAGTCGTAGGTAATTGTGATATAACTGAATTTTGTAAATTGAGATGGAGTACATGAAGTTGTCTGAGAAATATCCCAAATGAACTGAATGAATTCCATTTAAAATAAAAGAAAATTGTTGAAGATTTTTGCGTTACAAAAGTAAATGAAAATGTATTCTAAGTTAATGTGTAAATGGAAACTCGTTTATAATTAATTTTATTTTCTGAGTAAAATGACTCGTGTTTCACTTTGGATTATTTTTTTATATTTTAATAGATTAAGTAAAAGTTCAAATAAGAATGACTTTATATAGGAGAATCTATTTAGATAATAAGTATTATTATAGATTATATTTTAAGTGAATCGAAAAAAACAACAACAAAAAACGAATTGATATTTATTTAAGAGGACAAAAGAATTATATTTAAAAGAAAATAAAAATAAACATTGAAGAGCATACTATATGAAGTGGAAAAAATTGTTTTATTTGTATCTTGGTAAGATTGTGATAGGGGAGAGTGGATAAAGGGTGGCGACGGTGTAGATGTTGCTGTGTTGGCTTGTGATGTGTGCGGTGCAGGTTCAATCCCCATGGGGAACAACAACATACGCCATCCATTCTCCATCCTCTACACCAAAAAGGAGGATTTCTGCCTGGTTGTACAATGGACCGTTACCGAATCTGAGCGCTCTGGGATAAGGTGTAGATTAGGAATGGAAACCATTTTGCTGTGGTAAAATTAAAAAAAAGAAGGCCTGCTCTTAGTTCAGTCGGTTACGAGTTGATGGTTACTGGGTCACTCTAATCTACCGATGGATGAGCCGACACAGGTGAAAATCCATGAACTCTGGGAGTAGAGAACCAGTTGATGTAAGGAAGACACACCAAATAGCGACGCCGTTGTCGAAGCAGAAGCCTGACGTGTGGTCAGAACGGAAGACACTTTGACGAAATGGCCGGTCTTCGAAGCTCGTCATGGGTGATCGGAAGACTCGCAACCGTGGAATAGAAACCACATAGACCAGAGTTTCATTTATCGCCGCTTAGGGCTTCAGGAAACGACGGACAACAACAGACCATGCATACCCATCCTCTGCGTTTTTATTGCCGTCAAAGCGCTGTGACCTGGCACTCAAATTAAGTGCATCCTGATTGTACTGGCTAATATTGTGAGTGCTTTGAAGCAGTCCCAAGCTATCTTTGAAGTGATTTCAAAGGCGTTAATGGCAAGCAAAGCCGCTTTGCTTTCAGAAAGGATGCTAACAAATTCAGTTGGGGGTGTTTCTATTTGAAATTCTTCCTGATGCAGCTTGAAATACGTAGTTACTTTTCTCTATACTTACATGAAGAGAGTATTGTTAGTGACCGCTCCGTATACTCCAGCCCCAACTCCTTCATCTGTGTTGGTTTCATCCGTGTACCGCACGAGTGAACCTTTAATTCCAGCCTTATTTAGCTCCCAGTTCTTTCGTTCTGGGAGGGTTACCTTAAAATTGTGATTAAAGTTATAAACCAGTTGTGGATCAGATCTGAGTGAATTAGTTTGGAGTTGCTTTAATCTATTGAGATGAACGTGTAGGCGCTTCTTTCTGCATTAATAGATGAAGAGGGGTCACTCGCAAATCATAAACAAAACAGATCAGGAAAAGCTGATGATGAAAAGATGTTTTTTTTTTATAATTAGCGAGTGTTAAACAAATAAACTCAAATCGTCGATCAATGAGGGATCAGCAAAAGCTTAGAAAGAGTATTTATCATGAGACGATTCATCAATATCGTCATCACCGATTCACTACTCAATCCGATCCAAACGGTTTTTTCTATATTCAATTTAAAATATGCACTAACTTGTTGTAAAGCGTGGTTTTTTTTTTATCGACCCAGCACTAACTTCACACAGTTATATCTGTCAAACTAATTGTCAGATTGCAGAATTTCAGCGTCATTTTTATTTAGTACTGTGAAAATTTTTATATAAATAAAATAAATATTATGGCGCAATATTTATCCCTGAAAGTAGGTGCTAATTGTCTGCCAGGTTTCTATGTCAGCTTTCATTTTCGAATCAAACATTGGTTGGTTGAACCACTTCGCGGGTCGAAGGGATTGTACCGTTTTCTACGAATGGTTAAGCCCACTCACGTAATGTCGTTTATCCGCCTATGTCAATTTAATTTTTCGAATTAGGCAAATGGCGTGGTTTTCTTAACTTGTCTCTAGGCATATATCTAAGAAAATATGTTAGTTGGGACACAAGCGCGCATTATCATGTGACTTAAATGTTGCTTTGAGACTTTGCCATATAATCACAGTTTGCAAGAGGAATGTCAAAAAACTAGATGGCGATAAATTGTCCGACCTGGCAACAATGTGCACAGATACACGAAACCGAATACTCGTATCTGCACGCAAACTATCGCATAAATGCGTGGTTTAGTTGCAATGAAATCACAGCACATAAGCAACCGTGCTTTAGGAAACAGGTTTGCGCCCTAAGGATAAGTTGGCATACCCCCTGTGGTGCTCTATAAATTAGCTGCAAATAAATTTACTCCAAATAAATTATTTCCTAATGAATAAATGAATGAACTTCTTACAATAAATGCAATTACTTCAAACTTTTTTATGAAAGAAGTTTTAATGCAAAACGAAATATGTATGTCCCAACCCAAAGTGGAATTTAAGAGATAATTCGTCATGGGAACAGTATTTGTATTTTTTATTTTTTATTATTCACTTGGATGTTTTCAGCTATTATTGATCTGCTTACTGGGCCTCTGATAAATTGATCTTGATCCGAATGTTCTTGATCTTACCAAGGCACACAGTTTTAAATGCTTCCAGTGCACTATGAGGGGACATCATGCGGTGAAGGTGACTATTATTATATTAACTATCAACAGATTTTCAAATCGACTTTTAAATTATTTGAACTAAGACAATTATTATAGTGCAAAGGTTTACAAAAAATGCATTTTAGATGGCGACATTTTCCAACAAATTTCTTACGAAATGTTATTTTAAGACAAATGAAATAACTGCAAACATAGATGAAATAACTTCGAATGTCGTATTGATTAAATAAGTCCTAATTTGAACTTAATTCATCTGCTAGGCTTTGGAAGTCATTTCATCTATGTTTGGAGTTGCATGAAAAGATGTAACAAAAAATCCTGAACTTAATGAAAAAAATCGTAACATTTAGGAGTTCTTTCATCTGTAATAACTCCTAACTTTATATGAAAACTGTTGGGACTTATTCCATATTATTTTTGTGGAGCTAATTCCTAAGTTCTAAGCAGCTAATTAATAGAGCACCCTGTCGTTCAAAAAGAAAATTAAGCGTTCGTAAATAACTTTCCCCGTTGACTTCATACAAGAACACGCCCACTTAACAATGAGTTTGCAAATTTATATGATTTCAACGAAATAACAAAACCGATGCAGAGCTCATAGCTTGCAAACAAGGGCAAATAATGAACAACAACCATATGCTCAATACCGTAATACATACAAAATATTTAAGCTCAGAACAATGTTGAATTCGAACATGTTTCGGTAATCATTAAATGGCGGATAAATGGCCATGTTTCCGTCATTATTTTTCTGGTGTCATAATATTCAGCATTCGGATAAACGACACTAAACAGGATTCCAAGTAGCTGTATAAAGTTTTTGTTATCCCTCAGGTCATCTGGGAACAAGTTCGTCATTTTTTGTTTCGGGTTTCTGTCAATGTAGCTCGTTCCGGTTGCAAATCACCCCCTCGATGGTTGTTGGTATGCTTTTAAAAGTCGATAAGCTGAATTCTTTATGACGTTTTGTTATACATACATACTTCTCTTCTTTTTTTTTCTTCGAAAACTTTGTATACGTTTAATGTTCACTTGAGTGTACAATAAAATAAATTGCAATAAATTACTACATAAAAGTTATGAAATAAAAGAAAATATAGTGCATATTAACCGCTACTTTGAAGTGACTGTGCGAACTGCGATATGGTTATCCACCAACAGAAGTTACGCAGCTACTTGAGCGGAACTCGGTGTTAAGTGGACGTTGTGATAGTAACATGAGTTATTGCAAATTGGTTTTGACGGCATTAATAAGTAGCGGGGACCGTGGCCTTATCGAAACTTTATTGCTGGCAAATTTCTGTTCTTCTGGCAAACCGCGTAATGAATGTCCTAAAACTTTTTTTCACTTATTAAAGTTCTTGGGCTTGGAGTGCAGACAAACTGTTTTATGGTCGAAAATAAATTTTTATGTGAACGCACACACATTTTTTGTTTTCAAATTTATTGGACAAGTTAGCTTTCTCCGCTGCTGCTTCAGTGACACTTTTTTTAAGGGATGGAAGGTGGTCAAATGCAAAAGTTAAAATATTGGTATCTTAGACAGTTTAGGTTAGGTTATTGACCAAGAGCCGAATAACTGTTTAGTTACTGGATTTCTATCCAAAATTCATGTACGTGTATGTGAAGGTTTTTGAGTATTGATATCAAATTCAGTCGTCTGAGAGGTTGCTTTTTCGACTGGCGGAGGTGGTGGTTTGAAGAAGGTAATTTTTTGAGCTTTTGTGTTAAGGGTATGACCACTTTATATTTATATTTAACTATAGAGAATTATGTACTGATTAGGAATTGTTGGGTCCCAGACGACGTTGCAAGTGCCACTATCCCCTTGCCAGACGCCTCCCAAAGGGGGCAACGGTGTTAGCGGTATAGCCCCATACAAAATTACATCAAAAAACTATTTAAAGTCCCATACATTTTTAATGCCGCCTTTAAGTTTTTACTCACATATTTGTAATGTGCAGTAATCGCAATCCTGCGCTCCCGAGATCTCTTCAATCTAGCCCCGTTTGGAACTGTCCTGGTCCGGAGATCAATTGTTACGTAGGTCCTTACGTTCAGACAAACTGCGAGTGTGACAAGACGAAGAACTGGAGTCGCTCGGCCCATCAGATCAATCTTGCAATTCCCACTTTCCGTGCTTCCGATCGTGAGGCGAGTTCTTCACGATGACCTTCATTACCGTCCGAATAAGTTGATGAATGTACAGGAACTCCCTCAACGCGACTTCACATTCTCGGATCAACGCGTGTGAGGCGCTTTTCGAAAACATTGCAGAGGAAGCAATTGTTTTTTTTTTAGTGATGAAGTCCATTTTCACTTAAGTGGATGCGTCAACGGCTTTTTCCACGAAATGATGAATTGGACTTAGGTTACATTCGGTTCCAACAGGACGTGTCAACGACTCACATTTCAAACGCATTGATATCTGTTTTGAGGGAACTCCTCCCGGAGCCCCTCCTCTCAATTAGGGACAATTTTGAGTGGCAAGTCCGCTCCTTCGATTTGCCCATTGTGATTACTTTTTTGATGGTTTTTTGAAATTTCTCGTTTATATCAACCGTCCAAGTGTCCTTTAAGAATTTAAGAACATTCCCAAAACTATAATTCTGTGTGCCAACTTAGAGAGCCCTTACATATTACACCCGATGTAAGAAGAGTGATTACTGTAGAGAACAATGCATCCGTTAAGGAGAATGTTGAAGAAGATCCAAATGTATCGATTCGAAAAATGCACGTTTGGTGCGCGGTCTCTGGGCTACTGGAGTCATCGGACCATATAGGATCATGATTAATGATATTTTCCCCGATTGAATAACATGAATGTGGAAGAGATCTAGTCCCACCTACGTGCAAACCAATCAATTTATTGAAGGAAACATTCGATGAACGCATAATTTTGCGTAATGGATCTGTAAATTGGCCTCCAAGATCTTGTGATTGTGCCTCTTGATTATTTGCTTTAAAGAACAGGGTCTAAAACCTAGCTTCTCCAACCACTTTCTTTGTGAAGTGGAAGGGACCTACAATTTTAAGCCGAATCCGAACGGCAAGTTTGAGAAGCTTCTCATGGCAATTGATACTCTTGGATGTTTGTCAGACGTTCGCAAGAGGTGAAAAGAAACCCAAGATATTACTTGGCGGAAATTGAACAGGGGACCTTTCGATTAGTAGCCCGACGCCGACACACTAACTATTGAGCCCGTTTATTTTCTTTGGGAGTACCTACGTAAAGTAGCTAGTCTTTGGTGCCAAACAAACAACAATTGGAGCGTTGAAAACTAACATAATTCGTGTTATTGAGGACAACCGGCCACAAATGCTTGAAAATGTGGTCGAAAACTTTGTCTCTCGAATGACATTCATCAGATCCAGCCGTGGTCAAAAACATATTTATTCTCGCCAGATAAGGTAGGAAGTTGTTTAAAAACATAGATAGCAATTATTTAACTACGTTTGGCAATCATCATAAACGTATGTTTTTCTTTCTTGCCCTGCTGCAGACATATAGCTGTGTTGCAAACTTAACATTAAAAAAGTGTTTTGCATGGCGCAGGACAAAAGTTCCGAATTTGTTTTTGAACTTATGTCCCACCCATTCGGGACATAGGTCCCAGCGACACCAGTAAGATATATCAGCTTACTTTTTCAAATGAAGCAGTTGTCATGGTCTTCTTAGTAGAGAAGAGTTTATAGTTACAACAGGATTATGAGGATGAGATTTAGAGAACTGAGGTTATAAAACAATAAAGAGGAAGAATAATTGGATTACGATTAGTCCCTAGATAGAAAAGAGATAGTAATAAAAAAAATAGTTTTGAACGAAAATTAAAAAAAATAAAAAAACATAGGGACGGGCTACAGTCCGCTTGGGCGAACTGTTGGATACCCTATTCTTATTTCTATCCCTCATAAGTGGGCGTGACAAAAGTCTAAGTATGGTTGAATTGTTAAGAACGCTCTACATATTGTGTTATACAACATTTAAAGGATTTTATCAAAAAAAAAACGCTCCCTAGCTCAAACTTGGGTGTTTCAATAAAATTGTTTTATTTAATTGTGGGCGTGTCAGTAGGCGGATTTAAAAAACAATTAACACATGAGGATAAAGGGCCCCTAGAGAGTGTATATTATAAATTTCAGCTCCCTAGCTCAAACTTTGGATTTTCAAAAAAATTGTTTTATTTATTTGTGGCCGTGTCAGTGGGCGGATTTTGAAAATTTTTTATCCCGAGCAGTTTTAGGAGTCATAGATCATATATAAAAAATTTCAGCTTTCTAGCTCAAAATTCGTTTTTTTTCATTGTTTTTTTGAGTTTGTGGGCGTGGACTTTTCACATACACGGCACCACGTGTAGCTTTCATGCAGGTAAATTGTTTTGGTGGAAATTTTAAGCTAAAACCATTGTGATGCATGCTCTATTTCCGAAATTCCGCATAAGATTTTAATACGAAATTTTTGTAGTAGGTAGGTACGCGGAGTTGTATTTTATTATAATTGCGGTATTGTGTGAATTAGTTTAAGTACGAGTTCGGTAAATATTGCTTAAGACGGGTCGTTGAATAGCAACAGCGTGATATAAGTGGTTGAAAACAATTTTAAAGTTTTCTTCAGGCAAGTTCAGGCAAAAAAGCATTGCATGCAACTCTTTCGTTATCGTTATTACAGATTCATAGTGCTCTTAATTCCTGTTAATTCAGCCGGAGTTTGATTACATTTGTCGTGAAGATCTGCGAGTTCTGTTGTTTTCTCATCAAGCGTTTTAGCTTTTAAGGGCTCAGTTTTAGCTACACGTAAAAATGAAACAAACACATTATAAGAACGATTTGTATCATTTCTATGAATTGACTGAGAATTTGAACGGAAAAAGTTGTCCTTACGGAAAAAGAAATAAATTCTTTTTCTAGCCAATTTTATGTTACAGTTTTGTGACATATTAGTTAAATTATTTACAAACAACATTTTAAAACAAAGATTCTTCCGATCAATTCATTTTAACTGGACCAAAAAAGCAAATACGTCTACCTAGTAGCTCCCATTTGCATGCTTTTTGTGCTCACCTAAACTTCCTTCATTATTTTAACTTTGCCTGTTTGAGGGTAAACGTTTTGTATAAGTGGGATAAGAGCAAGAAATGGCCTACTTATTTTATGAGCAAATTTCTAGTGTTATACTGTGTTTCAATGAAGTTTGCCAAGGCAATTGGATTAAGTTGGTCTAGAAAAAAATGTCAGACCAGTCTGTTATTTAAATTTTTTTTTTTATTTTGTATGTTTACTTTTAAAAGTTAAACGCTCCATTTGAGTGTCTGTTAGCTGTTAATCATTGTATATAAATAAATAAATATTCAGGGAGTTCGTTTACTTGACTCATGAGTGAGGTTTTCGTGTTCATGTAAATTTTTCCGTTACAATGCTTGGAAATCGCATTGAACTCTTTCATAACTTGACCAATGTTTTCAAGAGTAAACGCAATATCTAGGTAGGTAGAAGCAAGTAGCTATTATAAAAAAAATTATTTCAGTGGATATATACTACAGGAAACTTCCATAACTCGACTCTGTAGTGACCGCGAAATAAGTTCGAGTTCCAGAAAACACGAAACCAAATCAAAAAGAAAATTACAGCTACTGTTGCCCATTTTATCATAGCCTCATCAATAATATCACAGTGACAGATTCGTCCTTAACTGATAAGCACTTTAATTGCCGCTTTGCCATTTTTTCACTGGAATTCTAAAATTAAATTTACCAACGAAACATCGAACTTACAACCATATGCACACATTGCATCGCACACTTATAATGAATAATGAGGAAATTATAGGGACTTCCCCTCATAATACTCAAAGAAAAACATGGATCAGTCCCCGAATTCGCCAAAAAAACTGGAGTTACGCTTCAAATATTATATCTTCGTGGCATAGAAATGTTCGAGTTATAGAAATTCAAGTAAGGGAGATAAAATAAACTGCGACCAAAAATCACTGATCGCGATAAAATTTGGAATAAGAGAAAAGTTCGATTTAGGGAATTTCCACTGTATTTACCTACCTTTTTCCGATTAGATAATGGTAGAACCAAATCAACACTTCAACTCCGACTTTAACTCGACAATCACGCCGTTTAAGAACCAATGCTTTTTAATGGGATGGAACACATTAACACCTTAACCTCAACGTTAGACCTAAATCCTAAATTCAAAGTTGAAGTGCAAATCCTACCAACCTTGCGGCGATGTTTTCAGTTTTCTCAACCTTCAGACTTTATTCACGTTTAGTTGTTAATATTTTGTTTTCATTAACCTATTTGTTTTACGATGAAAGAACGTTTGGTTGGGGAAGTGCGAAAAAAAAACCATTTTTATATGACATAGGGGGGCGATCCTATACAAATATAGACGCAAAACAAAAAACCGGAAGGAAATTGCTGACGAACTATATATTCCACGGAAGGTAATTCAGTAATCCAATTATCAAACTTATTAACTGCGCGCTCTTTAAAATTTAAAGTAGACCGCGCAAAGCAATGAGGGACCGATACCTTCAGGAGAAGAAAAAAATATTTTTCCCCAAGTGAAAGGAAGTGGTGCATCCTCACAAAAAAAGAAATGGAAATTTATGGAGTGTATATGGAGGTACGCGGAAACTGGGATTTAAATTCGTTGAGCTTAGAACCAGATGAACATTTGGTATTAGAAGTCCTTGTTGATCAAACCGAAGGAGGTTCCACGTCAACCCAAAACAGGAGAACTATCTCCGGCTCAATCAAGCTGGTCAGTCTCCTCCCCGGAAGAAAATTCACCACTCTCCTCCTCTACAATAAATACTCTGCCACAGTCTACTTCAACGAGAAATACACCGTGTCGGCTAGGGAACAGAAGCCGGAAGCAACATGTCAACCTCGCGGAGGAATTACAAAAGGCCCAGAAAGAGATTTCTCAAATGCTACAAATAGCCAAAACTTACTTCCAACCTACTTTTCCATTGATAAAGCAATGCTACCTCCACAAGCAAATATGACAAATTATATTATGACTGTGCTTAATTTAGTACAGGAGTTGATTTTCAAAAAATTATGATAAACTTATTTTTGTGTTATACTTTTTTTTTGTTTTTGAATAAAGACTGCTTTTATTATGTTTGCTTTAGTTTTGAAATGCAATTGTCTAAGGCTATATTGTTGAAACTGGTGTAGGGAAATAAGTCCACGGGAACTAAGTCCACTGAGGGACTTAGTTCCCACTTAGTGGGAAATAAGACCACTTTCGCGAAGTGGACTTAGTTCCCATGTAAGGTGGGAAATAAATTCCCAAAACTCTGAGTGGTTTTAGTTCCCTTTTAATGTGAAGTAAATTCTCACTGTCGACTAAGAACAAAATAAAATTAAAGAGGCAAGTAGGTACTTTGCAATTTTTATTAACAAAATAGAAATTAACTTCTAACTGAGACAGAGTAATATAGGTACCGTGACCTCGCACCTACTGTAAATCAAACAGTGACCCCAAGCAGGGGGCTTGCAGGGGGGCAGCATGCCCCCCCATATGCATTGCACTGTTTATGAGATTAGTTACGAAATCGCAAATAGATTCCATAAATAGTGTAATGCATATGGGGGGCATGCTGCCCCCCTGCAACCCCCCTGCTTGGGGTCACTGTTTGATTTGGAGTAGGTGCGAGGTACGGTTTTGAAACTTTGGCTTTATGTCACCATGATAACCTTAAGACTTTGCTTAAAGAGTGTGATAACTAACTGCACTTTGCACAGTTTTTTGTTTAATTCTAAATGTTGGATGTTAGTTCCCTCTTCTTATATTTGAATGTGGACTAAGTTCCCATAAAAAAATATTAAGTGGGAACTAAGTCCACTTCGCGAAAGTGGTTTTATTTCCCACTAAGTGGGAACTAAGTCACTCAGTGGACTTAGTTCCCGTGGACTTATTTCCCTGCACCGTTGAAACTTGGTAAGTAGATGTATTCTGTGAACCGCATTAAAATTTTCGCATAAAAATAGAAAAAAAAACAATAAATTTTGGGGGTTCCATACTTAGAACTGAAAATCAAAAAATGTTTTCATCAAACACATACGTGTGGGGGTATCTATGGATAGGTCTTCGAAAATGATATTGAGGTTTCTAATATCATTTTTTTCTAAACTGAATAGTTTGCGCGAGAGACACTTCCGAAGTGGTAAAATGTTGCCCCCCCCCCCTCTAACTTCTAAAATAAGGGGATGATAATACTAAAAAAATATATGCTGTACATTACCATGCAAACTTCTACCGAAAATTGGTTTGAACGAGATCTAGTAAGTAGTTTTTTTTTAATACGTCATAAATCGTAAACCGCAATTTACCTTTCATTCAATCAACCAAATCTAAAAAAAAAAACTTTTAATTTCATAAACATAAACCATATGCGTAAATCGTGAACCATTATTTTCTAATAATAAATCTGTAATAGGTGCCTAAGTAAATAACAATTATAATTCGTGCGGAACCCTTCATGGGCGAGTCCGACTCGTACTTGGCCGCTTTTATTTTATGTTATTGAAGATGCAATATTTTTTTTTTTTTTTTTGTAATAATATATTTTAACATAATATAATGATCATAATAATTGATCATTGTGAAATCTGATGGGGCCTTTGATGACAGATGTACTCCCTTAGAGTGTTTCTCAAACCGAAAGCAGAACGAGGGGCATTGAACCTCGTGAACAGCTTGCCATGTGGAATATTCACGTTTTCTTTGCACCTGAAACCTTTCACTTCTTCTTCCCCTTCACACAATTATCTGAGCAATAGTTAGAGTCGTTCATTTTAACGAAATTGTGAAGAACCATCACAGCTTTGAGCACTTTTTCAGCGTTTTGGCTGTCATTATTCCAAAAGCGTTTTCTATTTTAACCCGCGCAGATAAAAGCTGCTTCTTAAAAATTATTATCATATTTCAAATGCTTTTGTTTCTCAATTGAAAAGCTGCATCACCGATAAAATAATGTGGAAACTTCAAATCCGAGTTGGGAAGGTTCTTACCAGGTGGGAAATTAATTTCTTCGCATAAAATTTGCTCCCAAAGCTGCCTGCCTGCAGGACGCCACCTTTATTCTGGCTGCCAAAAGCGCCAATATCCATAGTAGTAATACATTAATTAATGCCACATGCCGCCAATAAGAGAGTGATGTGCTTACCATCAATGGCACCTGCACAGTTTGGTAGACCTGTGGAGTTCAACATTTCTGGCAGCTTCTTCTGCCACTCATTTTGAAAGGGGGGGGGGGGGGGGGGGGCAAGTTTATTGAATATAGCCCTTCCCAAATAGCAGTACATGTTTCCAGAATTATTTCGCGAACTGTTGATACTCCTAAGTGGAGGTTATGCCAAGAAGAACCTTGTGCCAAGAAACTAAGAAATATATTTATACAAATACATATCATTTTGTAATACCAAAAGGAACGCACACAAAGGTTAAAACAAGGCGACAATCTGCTTCAATCGGAGTTCCTGTAGAATAGTGAGTAAGTCTTTCTTTAAGGAATGTAGACAGCATTTAGAATTGGCTTACTCCCATTCTGCAAGCTTCGTAGAACTGCTGCGGATCTATTTCTTTAATAATTGCGAATATTTGTGTGTAAGATCCATGAATTTCGCTTTCGTTTCTGTCAAATATTTCCCGAGTGCACATTCTTCTTTTCTTGGTGCCACCAACTATAACGGAAACGACATTACAATATAACAAAAATGCCATAATTATTAAGTACAATTTTCTCATACAAGGTGGCGCAAAAGTAATCCTCCTATCAGAAAATGCTATAAATTTTTCGATTGGCCCCTAATGTCAGTTCTGTTTTTGTGTAGTAAACACATGCGAAATACACATTAATAAACAATGTTACGCTACACTGCTCCAGAACGCGGAATATTCTTGACTATTTATTTGAGCAATGATCGGTCGGTGACTTTGGCACAACGTGAATTTCGTCGCAGATTTCCTACCAGTCCAACGCCTACTGGTGAAACACTGCGACGTTGAGCCGCTCGCCTCGAAGAGACTGGCACAACACGAGATGCTGCCAGGCGTGGCAGACCCCGGAGTAGCCGTTCTGCAGAGAATATTGCTGCTGTAGCCGAAGATGTCATGGAAGCGCCGTCGACATCGACCAGACGACATGCCACGCAAATGGGTATCAGTCGACGGTCGTTACAGCGAATTTTGGTACAAGATTTGAAGATGTTTCCGTACAAAGTCCAGACGATGCATCAGCTGTTAGCTGCTGACCGCCAATCGCGTCTAACATACGCTCAAGCCATCCTTAATCACCACCAAGAGGAAGATGATTTTTCATCAAAAATAATCATGAGTGATGAGGCCCATTTCCATCTTAGCGGGTACGTAAATAAGCAAAATTTACGCTTCTGGGGCACTGAAAATCCGCGTGTAACCCACGAAGAGCCATTACACCCGCTCAAAGATACAGTGGTGTGCTGTTTTCGCTGGAGGAGTCATCGGACCTTTTTTCTTCGAAGACGTCGCGGGCCAAACGGTTACTGTGAATGGTGTGCACTACAGAGCAATGATCAACCAGTTCTTTTTGCCGCAACTTGATGAATTGGGATTGGAAAACATGTGGTTCCAACAGGACGGTGCAACGGCACACACTGCACGTGCCACAACCGATATGCTCAAGGATGCATTTCCCGGGCGCCTAATCTCCCGTTTTGGCGATATGCACTGGCCAGAAAGATCGCCTGATTTGACCGCTCCAGACTTCTTTTTGTGGGGCTTTTTGAAGTCGCGGGCTTATGTCAACAAGCCTCAGACTCTTCCAGCTCTTAAAGACAATATCCGTCAACAATGTGAGGACCTATCGCCGGAATTTTTGGCCAAAGTGATGGAAAATGCCATAAAAAGGGCTCAAATGACAATCAACTGTGGCGGCGGCCATTTACATGACATCATATTCTCGACTTGATGTAAAAAAAATTAAAAGACCAAATAAAAATAATCCACAAGAAGAATCAAAGTTTTTCATTTTTTTTTTTAAATTACAGCCAAAAAACATCGGAAGGATATTTTTGCGCCACCTTGTATAATCGTAGCGAACAATCATTTTGATTTTTTTTATGAAACTGAAGTGTTGCAGTTTCGATGCGTTTGACTCGACTTTGAACGCTGAAGTTCTCACTCCTGCCAAAGTCGAAGTCCAAGTGGCTGTGTTGATCTGTTTCTACCATAAAAATAAGGACTATACATTTAATGTTGATTTGGATTCCATTTAATTCATTTTAAAATAAATGACTACCTAAATACCTCTGACTATTCGCTGTTGTTCTTGAAAAGTTAACACCTAATTTATTTTCTACATCTTCCATTAAATAAAGGTTGAAACGGGTGTTGTTGTTTTCTTTGCCGAGGTGAGCTCGGAGCAGGGATTGTTTTGGGTGGTAATTCCTTTGGCGACGTTTCTCCGCAACGGTGACGATGGGATGCGTAGGTTTTTTTTATGTGACGCGAGCTTGGGGATTCCTCTACCACGGTTATGCTGTCCGGAGACTACAGTAACGGTTGAATGGAAGAACCACCAAACTTTGATTTCTCGGAAAAAGGAAATAAATCGTGCGAAAAGTTTTTTTTTTTTAGAGAACAATTCGTTTTTATTTAGTAGGGAAAATTATAATTGACAAAAGTTTTTTCAAGGTAATTATATTATGATTGCACTTTGCTACTATTCTCCGCAGTGGTTATGCTGTCCGTGGGACTACAGTAACTTATGCGGGCAATGGAAGCAAAACGTAAAGTTAATGAAATAATATGCGTAAAGCGCTAGGCAAATTGTGTCGACTTTTCAAAAGAGACGGTATTGTAGACAACCTTCGTCAATTGGCAAGCAAACAAAATCGGCAAATTGTTCTGGGCGTGCGTGCCCTTTTATACCAAATGGGAGAGAGCTTTCATAATTAATTTCCTTGTTGACATTAGTTAGTTTCTTATTTTAAAGCTGGAAGAGCTTTTCGAAGTTACAATATTCAAAAGCTTTCGAAATTACGTTAAGTTTCTTATTTAAAATTAGGGCGTTGCCACATTGAAATTTCTTAGAAAAATATTATATAATTGTAAATTATAGGAAAGTATTAATGAATTCATAAATGTTGGAAAATATAATAATAGTGATAACAATGGAATAATAATAGAATAATAATGGAATAATAATATAATGAAAGTGATGATGATGATGAGCGGTGGTTTGTTACATTCTCCCCCTCTGGCGCTGAGATCGTCTCGATGATGCGACAGGAATGGATGTCCTCTTAGGTCGTCCACGTCTTCGTAGTGGTCGTACAGGATCTTCAACTTGTTGGTTTGCAGTTTGGTTGGAGTAACGTGTTATGGATGAGACATGGTAAGTCCCCAATGGTATGGTGAGGTCGTCTTTGGCGGCTACTTGGTATGTGGATGCCCCAATGCGTTTGGTGATGACATAGGGACCATCTCGTCTTGGCATGAATTTTGACGTCAGGTTCTTGGATGCTTTGCTAAGAAAATGGGAGGTTATTAGTACTAAATCTCCTACTTTAAAAGTAGTTTGTGGACGTCGTTTCTTATCGACATATTCTTTGTTGTGGTCTTGTTGTTTCTCTGTTGCTTCTTTAGCATTTCTAAGAGTGTCTGATAGTTTTAGCAACTTAGGAGTTATTGCTGGTATAAAGTTTTCAGATTCCACTATCGCTCTGAAATCATGATTGACATCGTCAAGGGTTCGTAACTCTCGTCCAAATGTGAGAAACGAAGGAGAGTATCCCGTGCTTTGGCATTTTGCAGTGTTCATAGCAAATCTGATGGAAGGTAAATCGTGTGCCCAAGATGTATGGCTGTTTGCAACTAGTATAGCAAGCTGGGTCTTCATATCTCTGTTTTTTCGTTCAACCGGGTTTGCCTCGGGGTGGTAGACAGGAGTAAGTGTTTGTTGTATCCCCAAGCAATGAGTCAGTTGTTGCATCAATGAGGAAATAAACTGTGAACCGTTGTCAGTTAATAGTCGTCTCGGTATTCCGTATCGGAGGAATATTTCGTTTAGCAGTGTTAACGCACAGTTTTCTGCGGTGGCTTCCTTCAATGGGAATATTTCAACCCATCTACTGGCAATGTCTTCTGCTATTAAGATCCAATGGAAACCATCCGGTGTCTCGGGTAGGGGTCCAAATAGATCGACTGCTAGTACTTCGAATCGCTGGTTGCTGGAAACGGTTTGTAGAAGTCCAGACGGTTTCATGTTACTAGGCTTATATCGTTGACACGCTAGGCAACTGGCTATATGTTTGCTTATATCAGCCCTCATCCCAGGCCAGTAGTACCTCGAAGCGATTCTAGTAATGGTGCGATCTACTCCGTAATGGCCTGCAGTGGCAGCATCGTGGTAGTCGTAAAGAATTGTTTTTCGTTCTTGCACCGGTATGACTAATTGAGCTTCTTCGGCGTCGGCTTCAGGCGAGAATCTGTAGAGGATCCCATCATTAAGGAGATACCCACGACTTGTCCAGCGAGTGACATTCTCATCGTCGCTTTCGAATGATTCTATGATTGCCTTAAGTTGGTCATCCTTCAGCTGGGCTTCTCGAATTTCTTTTGGCTTTCGTGTTGGCATATCGACATGGAAATTGCAAAGCTCACAAGTTTTTTCTGTATGATCTGAATCAGAATCGGGTCTAGATAGCATGTCAGCAACTATGTTAGTTCGTCCTGGTGTGTATACGATTTTAAAGTTATAAGGCTGAAGCTGTAGTGCCCATCGAGCAAGTCGACCGGTTGGTGATCTAAGACTCATGAGCCATTTTAGTGGTTGATGGTCGGTCATCAGTGTTACTTCACCACCCTCTATGTAGCCTCTGAATTTGTTCACTGCCCAAACTATGGCGAGTGCTTCACGTTCTGTGGTCGAGTAGTTGCGCTCTGCTGCCGTAAGAAGTCTGGAAGCGTATTCAATAGGGTGTTCTTCCGCTTTCTCCCCCTGGACCAGAACTGCTCCGATGGCGTGGCTGCTAGCATCCGTTTTCAGGTAGAATGACTTATCATCGCAAGCTTGTTGAAGGATCGGTGTTTTTGGCGTTGGCTCTGACACTTCGCTGAATAAGTCACGTTCTTGACATAAAAGCTGGTTTAGCTCATGTTTGTCGTTTTTGTTAAGATCGACTGCTTCATTTTCTCGAAGTTCTATGTCGATGGCATTGATCTCCATGAAGAATGAATCAGGATTGATATCCTCTTGGGTACGAACAAGGCTTGGAAACAGATTTTCATTCCCACTGTTTCGTTTGGGTGTAACGTCAGTACTTCTTAAAGAGTCCGCGAACATGTTTTGTATGGAATGAGGAGAATATTCATTCCTCTGTATCGAAGTTGCAGTGTTTTTCCTCTTCATGCTCGGTACTTGTGTACAATTTTTACGTGTCATAACAGGCTTTTCATTAGGTTCAAACCAGGTCAGAAACGCATTTGTTGTCTGTGACTGCTCTCTTGAGGAGCTTGGTAAGAGTGTGCTATTTGACCGTGCCATGCTATGTTTAATGCATTCGGTCGTTTTGGCGATTGGAGAAATTGGGTTAAGAACGGTGTTGGAATTGACAAACGAGATTAAGTCTTTGGTTATCTTATCTTCAGGAGACTTGTGTACGACTTTTGTGTGCGACGTGTCGTAAAAGTCAAACTTCTTCTCTGTCTGATCAGTGAAGTACCATAATCGTTGGCCAAGATCAAGGACCATTCCATTTTCTTCCAGGAAATCTATACCGATAAGCGTTCGGTTGTCTTTGGCTTTGGGTAACGCCACAAATTTAATTGGTCGTAATCGATTGCCAATAACAATACTTGTATCTGCTATGCAAATTTCTTGTGTCGTGGCATGACCATCAGCAAGTGTTATTGTTGCATCGACGCTTCGAAATTTTGTTCCATTACGGAGAAGATGCATAAAAAGTTCTCTTCCGGCGACGCTTGTTCGTGCAGCGGTATCAATGTAAGCTATTCCTGGCTCGCCATGAGAAGCAATCGGAATAGTTGGAAGATCTTTACCTAAAGTAGTCTTTATACAATTGAATGATACCGTTGGTGGACCTTTTGGCAAAGCTTTACAGTTGGGACAGTTGGAGCGTATGTACCCAGGTGCTTTGCATTGATAGCAATATAGCTTCGATTCAGTTGGTGCTGGAACATTCGACTTCTTTTTAAATTCGTCGCTTTCTTTCCGTCTGCACACATTTACTGTGTGACCCATGTGCCCACAATAGTTACACCTTTTCTTTTCCCGTGTGTCAGCTTTTGGTGGTTCTTGCACTTCTTTTTCTTGGCGTGCAATCTCTACCGCTCTTGCTTTAGTTAAAAGCTGTTGAAAAGTGTCAACGCTTTCTCGGGGAACTCCGTCACGAATATGGATGCTTAGTAAACCATAAACAAGGTCTATCATCATCTTTTCTCCAGGTATGGGGCTGGGTAACTTTGATAACAAAGCCCTTTTGTTGCAGACGAAATCATCAGTTAGTTCCTGAGGTTTCTGCTTTTGACCAAAGACTTCCATATATATACGATATGCTGGCATAGTCGGTGCATATGCGTTACGCAGTAAGGTGAGGACATCTTGCCAAGTCTTTGCCCCTGTCATCACACCTTGCCACCAATTAACAGCGCTATCTTCTAATAGGAGAGGGAAACCCTTTATGGCATCGTCGTCGCTTATGCGCTCGATGTCTTTGTATACGTTAATCGTTGTTATGAAGCGTTCAACTACTGTTGGATCTCTATCACCATTGAACCTCGCAGTGCAATTGCTGAAGCTGCCTTTGGTAACAGACGAGCTTTGAACTGCCGCAATTAATTCTTTGAGTTGATCTTGAGTAAACTGTGCCATTGTGCCTTCAATAAAACGACTGGAGTGTGCTTGTGCCGCAATGCGCGTGCTTCTACGCAAATCGTTGCCTTCCGTTTTGGGGTTATTTTCGGTAGGAATCGGCCTCTAGTTCGTGCGCCAGTGAAACGGGTGTTGTTGTTTTCTTTGCCGAGGTGAGCTCGGAGCAGGGATTGTTTTGGGTGGTAATTCCTTTGGCGACGTTTCTCCGCAACGGTGACGATGGGATGCGTAGGTTTTTTTTATGTGACGCGAGCTTGGGGATTCCTCTACCACGGTTATGCTGTCCGGAGACTACAGTAACGGTTGAATGGAAGAACCACCAAACTTTGATTTCTCGGAAAAAGGAAATAAATCGTGCGAAAAGTTTTTTTTTTTAGAGAACAATTCGTTTTTATTTAGTAGGGAAAATTATAATTGACAAAAGTTTTTTCAAGGTAATTATATTATGATTGCACTTTGCTACTATTCTCCGCAGTGGTTATGCTGTCCGTGGGACTACAGTAACTTATGCGGGCAATGGAAGCAAAACGTAAAGTTAATGAAATAATATGCGTAAAGCGCTAGGCAAATTGTGTCGACTTTTCAAAAGAGACGGTATTGTAGACAACCTTCGTCAATTGGCAAGCAAACAAAATCGGCAAATTGTTCTGGGCGTGCGTGCCCTTTTATACCAAATGGGAGAGAGCTTTCATAATTAATTTCCTTGTTGACATTAGTTAGTTTCTTATTTTAAAGCTGGAAGAGCTTTTCGAAGTTACAATATTCAAAAGCTTTCGAAATTACGTTAAGTTTCTTATTTAAAATTAGGGCGTTGCCACATTGAAATTTCTTAGAAAAATATTATATAATTGTAAATTATAGGAAAGTATTAATGAATTCATAAATGTTGGAAAATATAATAATAGTGATAACAATGGAATAATAATAGAATAATAATGGAATAATAATATAATGAAAGTGATGATGATGATGAGCGGTGGTTTGTTACAAGGTTAAACAATTACAATGGTGCGTTTTCTAGCCTTCAGTATTAGACTATATGTCACCATGTCATTACACAACGGACTTTATAATCTGAAAACTTGAATTACATCAATTTAGCAGATACAATCGTCAACGACTTGTACGACCGTTTTAACTACAGGAATTTTTCTCATTACGATTGTTTTTTTTAAACTCCTCTTTCATTTAGTTCTCGTGTGACTTATTCCCATTTTGTAAACAGAAAGGACTTACGTCCTTTTTCATTTTCTTTCACGTGAATTCAATTGTAATTTTAAAAGGTTCGTTCTCAATTTAATAATATTCTAAAATAGAGAACGCCGTCGACTACGTAAAGCCCTTTAAGTTCTTAAAGTTATTGGGTCTTACCAATAACAAATTTAATATAAAGTTAAAATTAGTGTTCGCATTATTTTAAGTTTCCTTTCGCATAGAAAGGACAGGAGCTTAAAATTTAACCCTTACACAAAATTTCTAATTGGTGCGGGCCGTTGTGGATACACATGACCCTGGTATTTATAATAATGGCCGTCATAGGCAACACGCACGAAACACATATAGACTACTTACATACAGAACGTAAAGGATGTACAGCAACAAAAAAAATAAAGCACTCCCAAAAGTATGCCCACACTACATACGCGTTCGTTGTAGGATAATAAGGACTTCCATCCATTAGGTGACTATAAGCATAAAGTGGACAGCCTAATAGCCTACGAATGATAAAGATAATTAAGAAAGTCTTCCAATGATGCCAGTCATCGTCGTTGCCTTGATAACTTCCACCTACCTTTGACTTTATTCCCATCCTCAGTCTGTTTTTGTTTCATACATATTTCACAGTAATTTGTGGTTTTAGTGATGGAGATAATGGAGAAGGATTGGCTCTCTCCGTCCTTTTGTTGACTGTAACAGAGAAGCTTTTTAAATCTCTTGTATTAAGGTGTTAATGGAAGCACGTCATAGGGATACTAATAATCGTTTTGTCACATGACCTACTTGAACATTAGCGAGGCTAATATTTGGATACGGTGCAACATTTGTTTTTTTTTGAATACTGAACAAGCTAAGTGGACATCTATTTTACCAAATCTTTATGCCAGAAACTATAACTGTTCATTATTATTTAAGGAATTCATATACAGAATTTATATACCAGTATATAAAAAAAACTGCATAACTAATCTATTAGATGTCAATAAAGAATTTTTTGAATTGAATTGAATTGAATGATGGGTATAAAAAACCAAATATTACTGCTAGCCAGGATAATATAAATTGGCTTTTGCAATCATGTTTTGTGAATGAAGTGGCTGTAAGCAAAAGCAAACCCTCTTGGACCAAACTAATGTTTCACATGGATCTAAGCGAGTTTCTCCCCCTACTCGTTAGACTATTAAGAGCTTCTGATATAGCGTGATAGCATTCTAACATCAGTGTTAGCCAAGTCGTTTATATTATTAAGTAAGAAGGCTCCTAGATAGAGATTTATTTTTTGTGGGAGAGCACGGAATGTACAGAGAAGGTGGTGGGAAGTCCCATCGTCCTCTCCTGCAGAAGTTGTTTGAATATACGTCAAGCGTGATGCTTGCCTATGGGATAGTACACGGTGATGACACGTATTATAGAGCTAATGTGCTGTCGGATTAGTTAAATTAAACTCTTCAAGCGTCCCATATAAATTGGTTTAATTTTTTCCTGGTTTTAATTTTTGTTTTCCGTCAATTTCCTTTATGTTGTTCTGAATGAATAACCTTACATTTGTTACCACGTGAAGTGGACGGCTGGAGTTACAGCGCTGTTTCACGGTTCGCCACAACCGATCATCAGACTCCTTCTGTGGTGCTGGTCTGTTTTTATACCCTATGCTAAGGGTATATTAATTTTGACGCATAGTTTGTAACATACCTTAATATTGCCCGTAGACCCCTAAAAGTTACTATTTATTATTTATTTATTATTATTATTATTATTATTATATTTTATTTATTTATGATCAGCATCAATAGTAGTGTCGATCTAGCCATGTTCGTCCCCCTGTCAGCAAAAATTAGGCCTTTAAACTGGACGTAGAGAGCTGAAATTTTAACCATATACTCTCTAGGGTCCCGAAATAATCAAGTTTAAGAATTTTTAAAATCCGCCAACAGACACGCCCACAAACTCAAAAAAACTAAGTTTTGGAAAAAATCGAATTTTGAGCTAGAAAGCTGAAATTTTTTATATATGATCTATGGCTCCTAAAACTGATCGGGAGATACAATTTTTAAAATCCGCCCACTGACACGCCCACAATTTAAAAAAAATCTTTTTTCGAAAATCCAAAGTTTGAGCTAGGCAGTTGAAATATATAATATATACTCTCTAGGGGCCTTTTATGCTCATGCGTAATTTTTTTTTAAATCCGCCTTCTGACACGCCCACAATTAAATAAAACTATTTTATTTTTAAAAAAAAGTTTGAGCTAGGGAGCTTTTTTTTACAAAAGCTAGGAATAAGAATAGGGTATCCAACAGTTCGCCCAAGCGGACTGTAGCCCGTCCCTATGTTTTTCCTTCATTTTATCCGGAAAATCCATTTCTTTCACTGGGATTCGAACCTAGACCAGCGTCTTCTCAGGCAAGCGCTCATGCACTGTGCCATTGAAGCCACGAGTTTTCAGTTTATCCAGTTTTTATTTGGAATAAAATTAGAGAAAAAATAGAAAGAAAAAAACAGAATGAATAACATAATATACTTACAGGAAGGAGCAAGTCTGTCCAAGAAAATCCAAATAAAAACTGGGTAAACTGAAAACTCGTGGCTTCAATGGCACAGTACATGAGTGCTTGCCTGAGAAGAAGCTGGTCTAGGTTCGAATCCCAGTGAAAGAAATGGATTTACGGGATAAAATTAAATAAACAGACAGACCAGCACCACAGAAGGAGTCTGATGATCGGTTGTGGCGAACCGGGAAACAGCGCTGTAACCCTAGCCGTCCACTTCACGTGGTAACGAATGTAAGGTTATTCAATCAAAACAACATAAAGGTATTTGATAAACAAAGTGTGCAAACATATTTTGTTGCTATAATAAGGAACATTTACTCTGCCATAAACAAGTATAAAGATTTTTTAAAATCCGCCCACTGACACGCCTATTTGCAAAACCCCATTTTATAATATAAGTTAATGGAAATAAATGCAGTGTTCTTTGCAAATATGTTCGAAGATAAAAAAAAGCTCTTAACAATTCGCCCAAAACAATATTTTTGCCACACCCCCTTTTCGGAGCCTTTTTGACAAAAATTGTTTTTTCGATAAATTGTTTTAGAACTTAAAAAACATTGATACCAAAATCACGATTTTTTCAAACAAAAGAATTTATTTTTTTGATAAAAAGCCTTATAATTTTTAATAAACCAGACACACATAATGGATAAAATATCGAGCGAAAGTTAGGGCAGCGTTTTTTTCATTTTATTTCTTACTTTATATTTCTCTACAACATAATTGTAAAAAGGGTGCCGAGTAACACCGAATTATACAACAAAAGGTCCAAATATAAAAACATAAAAAGGAAAATTACCCATTTTGATGAATGCATTTGGAATAATACAAATATATATTAATTAGGGGCCAGTGATCATAAACCTGCAGCTGAACTCTCTATACTAAAAAACTTCGAACCAATATAAAAAAAAGTAGAGATCCGATTTATTAATCTTGGGTTTTTTTCACAAAATTCACTTATCCAGGAGCCAATATTTCTATCGCTAACTTTCAGCTGATGTTGTGCCTATTGTTTCATGGATATTTAACTACAGCTAGGTAAAAAATTACTTCTCAATTTTACATTTTGAAAAATTAATTATCGCGCATTTTTTGGATGCAAACACCGCTATGGACAAATCCTGGAACCTTTAAACTAAAATATTTCCCAACTTCGCACCTCCCACCTACGTGCTTTAGTACTCTTATCCACTAATTGGCTCCGTGCAACCCAAAACCACCGCGTCTTATTCAGATTATAGCGCCAACCTACCTCAAAGTCTCCTTTCAACCATCTACGCCATTAACAATAACTAAATTCATTAGCTCCCATATCATAAGCCAAACATCTATATTCTTTTTCGATGTCTTACCCAACCCCACTTGCAATACACCATCTACTTCTATTTCGTCTTACTCTGGCCTTTTTACAGAAAACCTTTTGCCACCCACTATTAAATTAATACGGCAAACCATTGACACAACTGAATGCCGTTATGCGCTCTGTAGGCTAAGAGAAAAAAAGATTTACGAAAACATAGGTACGTTGTTTCTTGCTTATATTCATGAACAATTTTATTCGTTTTGCTATGAGAGCAAAAAGAATCGTTACGGTCTCGATCCAGCAGGAAGGTCTTCCTAACGACCAACAAAATAGTCAATATGTCCGCCGGAAAGTAACAGAGGACCTATGTAAACTGCAATAGATTTACTCACCTCCAACTTTTGTTTGCGATGAAATGCCTCTTACCTTTTACTACAAAAACGTTATAGGCCTGCGATCGAAAACGCTTGCCGTCTTGGGCCAATCTCATTGTCTTCCTTTTAAAATGTTTGCCCTGACTGAAATCATTCTGAACCCCCAAAAAAAAAACAGAAGTTATTTCGTCTTTTTTCAATGTTTTTTCTAGTCTGCGTTAAACGTTGAATCTCCTTGTCGTGGCTAAATAGTCTTGACTCCTGTGCCACCTCTATTTCTCTATCACTCCCCAATAGGTCCATGTTAGTAATATGTTTTTACATTTCACGGCCCAACCCACCGAGTTCTATACGAACTTGTTTTCGAAGCTATTGACCGGATAATTGGCATAAATATGTTAGATAATATTTATGCCAATTATCCGTGACGATATAATCAATGTCAGCGACCTTAATCTGCCCCAGCTGCAGTGGATTCCATCAGCTGATCAATCATTTTACATTGCGTCGAATGCTAGTCTACTAAGGAAAGTCTCTTTTTAGACCGGCTTATAAACTCAAGACTTAGCCATAGTGGTGTCTCAAACTTAATTTACATGGGTGGGTAATTAGAACTTATTTCCACTACAGATCCCATTAACTCTTTCGTCTCACTCTGTCCCTTATCTCTTTTGACTATTGATTATTCTCACCGTCTCCTTCGTCTTTAATTTTTTCACAACTCCCCACTCCAGCACACTCCTCATTTATAAGGCAAACTTCCGCAAAATTAATGATAATGAGTTTTCCAACTTACATTTAAATGATACCCTTTTTATCTTTGTCTCTTTTTCTCGACATAATACATCCTGAACATCCCCACCATGGTATAATCAATAATTTTGCTCCTTACGAAACAAAAGAAACAAGTTATAGTCAGTTTTCGTTCGCTCAAATTCTTCTTCTGAGTTGTCCAACTATATGGGTACTTTCCTGCATTTCTCCGAGCTCTATAACTCTCTCTATCAGCGTTACCTAGACAGTGAAAATACAATTTTATAAGCGGCCATAATTCTTTTCACGAATTCGTCAATCATAAAATCCTCCTTTCCTCTTTTTCAAACCCTACCTACTATTGCCATTGTTTTATTTTTTTTAATCTCGAAGAGCAGACAAGTTCTCTTGACCACAAATTCTAAACGCTCGATACTTAGTTTGAGGAGCAGAAGAATTCTCTTAAGGAACAAGCGAATTCTCTGTAAGAACAGAAGAATTCAAATGTCGCCACACAAATGAATGCTGTGGAAAAGTTCAAAATGCGAGCAACCTAAGTTCCTGACAATCGATCACAAATTAAATATAGTATGAACAAAACTTCAAAAACTTGGCTAACTCGACGGAAGGTTCAAGATTATTCTGCAGACTAGAGATCTCTGTTTGATCGAATATCATGGCCAATTCTTAAGTTTGAAGTGCCTACACTGCCCAACAGTTGGGACGACAAGGAAAGTGCATTAACCCGTGCACTTCCCAGTTCGGAGATACTTTTAACCATATCAGAAAATAAACAACGCAACTACGAAGCTTTGGTCAAGGCTATCGATATGTGATTTGTTGATGACTATATGCAGAGGATATACAGGGTCCAGCTGCGTAGCAAACTTAAAAAGAGGGGAGAAACCCTCCAACAGTTAATGCTGGTGAGGATCTCATCAATGAAATGGCCACAGAGGACAGACAACTTAAAATGGCTTTAAGCTTGGCTGGAAAAGAGCTCTCCGTAGGTCAACGGTGGTTGCCCTAACAAAGAAAGCTGCTTATCAAGCATTGCAAGGATTTGTAGACCAAAACAGTGTTAACAGGGGACGGATCCGTTGCAAATAGAACACCTACAGCGACAATACAGAGCTCCACCGAAACAAGGAAATTGTCCTCATGTGTTTCCAATAAGCGAATCGAAGAGGCATCTGGCAGCGATAACATCCATCCCGTAGGGGGAACGACAAAGAAGCCACTTTGTTAAACAAAAAGATACCTCCGGAATCGATGCTTCCAGGACCACAGTCCACGCTTCACAAACGAAGCGAAACGAGGTGACCAGGGTCTAACAGTGGAAGACTTATTCGATTAAAATAAGCGTACTGCCACTACCGACACCGGTGCCACCGGTTCCATGGCTTAAAAAATTTAACAGTTACTGCCTGAAAAAAGCAACAGGAGAAGTCCTACAAACTGTAAATGGCGGGATTAGCCTTATTTCACGCGTTCCTAGTGGCCGATATCTGCGACTAATGCATCATCGGAATCGACTTCATGAAGGCGCATGCTGTAGTACTAGGCATAGGCAGTATATGATGTACTACTATGAGATAAAGCATCGAACGGTAACTCTTCACTTCAATGCAGATGCTTTCTCCTGGCGGCCAGCGCTGCAAAACTGATTGCAAGCATGGCATACTATAAGGGAAAATGGATAGAGTATCCAAGGTGGGTGGGTAGGTAGGTAGGTTAATGAATGCCCTTGTGACAGATGTCACGGCGCACTTAGACCATCAGTTCGGGTCCATTGTGTCCATTGTTGGGATTTTTCCAAAACTTTTTAAAAACCTGCAAAGAAACCAAAAAATATACCGCTGTTTCACAGTTCAGTGATCCGCTATATTAGAACCACCCGGACCTATGTAGGGTATCCAAAGGTTCAGGACTATGTCCATTAACGGTTGGAGTGGACGAGAGATCCGAAATGCTCAAAAAGCACATCCGGATAGAGAGCCGCTTCTCGCTTGAATAGAACATGCAGGAAGGCTGGACTGGCAACATATACTGACTCACTTCATGTTTGAGATGGCATTTTGAGATTAGGCTGGGAGAACTCAGACGGAAAATCATTTCTAACGCATTTTCCATCTGACATCTGAGTTTCCCCATCTTCTCCGCAGATATCCAAAGACCACTAGGGAGTGAAAAAACGCTCGGCAGGCTGGTTTCGGATCACTTTATCACTGATTCCAATTAAATACAGGTGTTGTTGCATTTGTATGACAATACAGGAGTTGATAGGCCTGCCTCATTTTTACGATTAAGAAACGTGTATGCTCCCATTATGGATATTTGTTCGATTGATTGGCACACCGGTAATATCCAATTGCGTCAGCCTACGGACTTGCATGTGCACTTGCGGGAAAGCTTTAATATGTTAAATAAATAGGCCAGTCACCTTGTACTGCCATTTTGAACCTACTTGTTTACATTTTTGACAGATGCACAATATAACTATTCCCTCGGATTTGTGAACTGTGGTTCTAATATGGGGTTCGTTTTGTGGTAGAGTAACGGTAGTACAGACATTTAAGATATTCTTAAATTTGTTAAATTCATAAATGAAGTATTTTGACACAAAAATATTGTCAAATATTTGATCAACCATCTATGACAAATATAATATTTGACCATGTTATCCCGATATGATCCCTAAAATGCATCTGCACGTTTTCACATAACGAACACTACTGCTACCGATCCAGGACTCCATTAAATTCAAATCAATATAAATGCATTCGAAAATCTCTGCCAAGAAATGACATCAAAAACGGATACACTCAAATAAATGACCAAACAAATATCCGAAACGTGCACCAACTTTCTGTTTGCTCTTTAGAATTATCCCTCGATAAGATGTCAATCAACCCAATTGACTTGTAATTTGGCATTTTCTTTCCCTACTCTGACTGTTACCCGGATGGGAGCTACATAGGAAATCTTTTCGTATAACTTCTGCTTACACCGATTCCCGACGGCTTAATCTGAGCAATATTTCACCAAAGCGTATTTTCAATTGCATTCGGCTTTGTCACCTTCCCTTAGGACATACAGCAGGTAGAACGGATACCGATGACTGCTGAATTTGCAGGCTGGCTCCTCTTCCGCAGTCAAGAAGGAACACACTATTGCGTTCCCAAGCACGTCCAAAATACTGCACGGACCATTGCAGTGCTTTGACAAAACCATTCTATCACCCAAAGGGATGCCTTTTTGTATGGTTGTGCTTGCGACTTTCCCTAACTGAACCAAGGAACTGCATCTTTTTTCACAGTTCGTCACAGGTAGGTGGGGAATAACCAGTGCTTCCGAGTGGGCAAAAAAATTTACCAAAAATCACGTCTACATCAGAATTCGGTCAACATAATCCCCAAGTTGAAAAAAATCGCTGCTCGTACTCCTTCTTTTCCTGGGTAAGGCATTCGAAATACAAACATACATTGACATTTGTCTCAGGCTCCATCGGTCCACATGTATGCATTGTCATTGCTGGTTAAGGATCCAATTCGACAAGCTTTTCCAAGTTTTATCTGATGCTACTTTGCTACCTTGTGCACGCTGGTTTATGTACGAAGCGAATGTGCTCAGCGGAATTCTCAATGACGTAGCCCTACACAAAATTGCTGCACCTCTTGACTACATTCGATATTTTATTCGTGCGCCGTTGAGCGTCGTCTATAAACAGCAACGCGTACGTATATGAGTGTCACAGGGAATTGATGATGCAATTCTAAAACCAAGAAGAGGATTCACATTGCGCTGTGGTGGATGAAGGTAACATCGATTGCATTTATATTTGCTTAGCCTTAATCCTTTTTGCCAAACGAACGAAGTGCAAGAGGAAGGAACAACGTTGTTAGTGCGGCTCTCTGCCATCTCAGGATCGTATTCGCTATTCCAATTACCTTGGCAGGGCGTTTTCATCATTGCCCACACAAAAATACGGTTGGTAAGAAGGAGCGAGCTTGGTAACGCGCGAGTGTGAGTGCAAAGTGAATTCCTTCAAGTCCGGATGGTTTCATCATAGGTAATGGCTCGTATAGGATCTAATAAAAATACGAAAATTGATTCACAATTTTATTAATGTTCTGTGGCAATATTCATCCGTAGATGAGTTGTTTGGCCAAAATGCCGAACGGTAGAAGTGAGCACATCTCACATTGTGAGTGGATACTTTTTTACGACGCAGTCAACGGCATTTTTATGAGTATGGGACGAAATTTCATTACCTCGATATGTCCTGGCAGTGGCAGCACCCTAAGGTACCAGTATTTATGTATGGCATTTAAAGCGTTTAGGAATTCTGCTGTGCAAGTATTTTCATCCTGGGACGGTATATTCGCAGGTAAGTACTTAGCTATATAATATTTTTGATATTTGCTACATTACATAGATATGTTACTCTATATGTTATTCTGATTGGCCAGAGGCAATAGTTGCTTTAAGAAGTGAAATCAAAAGAACTAGTTTAGGACCTACCTACTTTGTAGGTTAATTGAATGTGCTTTTGGAGACTGTGAAGTTGATGGCTTGAATGAATAAATTGTAAGATTACATCGCCCATTAAAGTGGTGTAGCTCTGGTCCAGGCACCCCACAATGAAAAAAGTTGGTTTAAACCTGAATGTGAACTTTGACGGAACGCTGTTCTTAAATGTATATCGAGGTTTGACACCTTATTTGTTCGAGGAAAACATTGTTACGAAGAGTTAGGAGCTTGCATTATTGGCTGCACGATTCCTGCATTTCCATATTTTGGTTTTCAGTTAAGCTCGTGAGCTCAGTGGTTAATGGATTAGACTACGAATCGAGTGGTCTAAGGTTGAATTCAAGCCGGGCCCAGAATCAAAATCTTCTTAAATATTCCGTTCGGAGTCGACGTTAAATTGTAGGTCCCTTCCATTTCCACTCGCCCAAATGGGCGTTAGTGCCTAATATAATTAAAGTTAGTGAGCTACTTTGCGTGGTTTTAGTATCTGCTTTTCTTATTTATCTGGGCCAAGACCAATAAAAAATTCTTAAATTTCCTTTTGCAAAGGAGTGAAAGCTTCACAATAAATATGTTATTGACAGACCAAAATCTTTTTTTTTATGTTTTTGATTCTGAAGTACTGCCTTAATATGGCGTTGGCGACGGCGGTGTGTTGACTTGTGGCCCTTGCGGTGCAGGGTCAATCCCCATGGGGCACAACAACATACGCCACCCATTTGGAGAGAAACATTGCCGTTAAAGTCGAAGTAGGCTTCATGTAACATAAAAATGGAGTTGAACTGGATAAAGTAGTACCTATACCAAAAAATGCAAAGGCTATTGACTTTAGGCCCATTTCAATACCCTTTCTATCGAAATCATTTGAAAGAATCTTACAAAAGCAAATGAACTTATTTCTTGACACCCACAGTTTGATGACAACACAACAATCGGGTTTTATAACAGTTGTATAACCTCGTTAGTGAACGTCGTCGAAGATTTACGGCAAAAGATGGATGAAGATAAGGTAAGCTTTTTAGTGTTGCTAGACTTTTCTAAAGTGTTTGACACCGTTGTTCATAAAAACTTGTGTGATAAGCTGCATCAGCTATTTAATTTCTCACATGATGCAGTCAAACTACTTGCTTCATACCTTTCAGGTAGAAGGCAATTTGTTCAAGTTGGGGACATTCAATCGGATGTTATTTCGATCCAAAATGGTGTCCCACAGGGATCCATTTTGGGTCCACTGCTATTCTCGATGTATGCCAATGACGTGCATTTCTACATGAGTTCCGATCTCGGTCTTATTGAGCACGGTGCTGCTTGTGTTAATGAGGATCTTGAAAATATATCGCGCCGATTTGAAACGAATGGTCTTTTGTTAAACCCTGCAAAATCGAAGTGTCTGGTGATCTCAAGAATTTCATTTTACTTGTTGTACTTTCCTTCTGTGATTTTATGCAATTCTCCTGTAGAATACGTTGAGACGACTAAAAATCTTGGTATGGTCTTTAACCGAAATCTGACCTGGGATAACCACATAAATGTTGCCTCCGGTAAAACTTATGCTGTACTCCGAACATTATGTGCTACTAAAGCTTTCACCCCCTTAAAAACACGCTTCATGCTCGCCAAGACGCTGGTCATACCAACTTTAATGTACGGGTGAAATTTTTGCCAAGTGCAACTTCGCCAGCAAAAGGAAACTACAGGTCGCTTACAACAATACCGTTCGGTATGTTTTTGGACTTAGAAGGTACGATCGTTTATCGCACTTTGCTACGCGCCTTTTTAACATGACTTTTGACAGTCTAATTCAGTTCCGCATCTTCCTGTCTGTACGAGAAACTGGCTAGGTGTTCCTCTGACAGATCTAGTCAGTTGATTACTTCGCGTTACTCCTCCCTTACCTCTGAGCGTCAGTTTTTTATTAACTCCATTCGTCTATGGTACTCTTTACCGCGTCCTATTAGAAGAATTAATAATACAAGAAGGTTTAAAAATGAATTATTAAGAAACTATCTGGCACACTCAAATTAATTTTAATTTGATTTATTATTATTAGTTTTAAGTATTGACCACGTAGAATTTAGCTTATCACTAGTTTCTAAGATATTATATCTTAAAGTGTATAGGAATTACAAGATAAAATAAAATAAAAATGAAAATGAAATGATCTAGGTTTCGTCGTGGTCCACCATTTGAAGGAGCTTCCGGCAAAACTCCAAGCGGATCGGAAATCAGCGGAGTTTAAATTGCTTGTAATTTGAACCTTATAAGTATGGTAAACTGGGGCACATTCATTATCGGGGCACATTTGTCAATGCCGATTTCGACGGGATCTACTTTGAAGTTATGACGGTTAATCCATCCATTGTTGAATACATGAACACGATAATAATTAGACAGCCGTAGTCAGGCGCTCAAAAAAGTTAGGTGTACTTTTGTGTTTTTCTCCTCTCCGTTGTTATTTTGTACAAGAGGTAAGTAAGAGATTTTTTTAAGTCAATTTTATTGTTTTAAAAACAGATTTTTGTAGCCTGCTAATATATTAAGTTGTGAAGTGAACTATATAGTTAAAAATAGGCTGTAATTAAAAGTGACAAGAATTTGTGAAGAAGAACAAAATTTGAGGAGCTGGGGCAAATTCAGCATCTAAGGTCGGGGCACTTTCAGCAGATGCCGAATATGCCCCAACATTAAAATTTTCGGATTGTTTTACATGTTATTTTTATATGTATAACGTAGATATGATACGAACATATGAAAAGAAACCCAAAAGGGTTTCTATAAATAAAGGGTTAGTGAAAAGAGCAGTTGACGATGTTTTTGAGAAGAAAGAAACGATTTCATCTGCGGCCTGAAAGTACGATCTTAAACGTCAAACTCTACAATCAAGACTTTCAAAACGAGACCCTTTAAGGCGATCATAGGTCAAAATATACTTAACAACAAGTTTTTTCAAAGGTCCAAGAAGAAGAACCAGTCACTTATGTTAAAAAGAGCGCTTTTCACCATTTTGGCTTAACATATGTTTCTTTTCAAAAGTTGGCCTATGAATATCCACTTAAAAATATAGTATATCATATCAAAATAATTGGGTGGTATCTAAAAAGCTTCGGAGGATTGGCTATATGGATTTTTATAAAGAAATCAAAGCCTGGCTTTGAGAAAACCGGAAAACATCAGTGTTCCGTGGGTGAAAGCCCTGAACAGAACAGCCGCTGAGATTTATTTTCCAAATGCTAGACCTAGACCTCGAAAAAATACAATTTTAATTTGGACTTTTCAAATTATAAAGTCAAATGATTTAAATAAGCGCAAAAATTATTGTCAGTATTTTTAATTAACAATATTTAATTAATTCAATTAGTATTTATTTGTTATCTTCAACATGCTTTGAGTTTCATATGACCGTTTATAAGTTTTCCTTTTTTGACTTGAATTCAGCCTTATTTTATTTTATTGAATTAAATTTAATTGTTTGTTATGTTTTTATAAAAAAAATACAAAATTTAAAACAAAATAATTTGTATTTTCTGTAGAGACACTTAAATGCCGAATGGTCCCCATCAAATGCCGAAGCTGCCCCGAGTAGGTTCACATTCAGCAAATTGACTTGAACTTTTAAAACACGAAAATTATTAACGAAAATCAATATTATATGCAATTTGTTTTTAAAAAATGGATCTTCAATATTGAAATTATCTGTTACTTCAAAGAAATTTGCATTAAGCGTATTAATGAAGCTTCGTCAAAAAGTTAACGAATGTGCCCCAGTTTACCATACACAAATTCAAATCTTTGTGCAGAATTGTCTGCAATGAATGTCTGCTAATACCCATTTGAGCAGATAAATTTCTTGTCGCAACGCTTGGAGAAGCCTGTATGGCAGCAGCTACATCAGCAATTGTTTCCTGTATCCGAGCTGGAACATTTCGCTGGACAGGCCTTCGAGCGATTGTCCCACGTTTGGCGAAAGAGTTTACAAACCTCATTATGGTCCATCTGCTCGGAGGTGTGCGACAAACGAGAGCCGAAACTACATTTGGACGGAAACTATCAGCTCCAGCACAATCCAAATTCGGGTTTCATCATCCCAATTGTCAATTTCCGTTAAATAATAGTTTCAATAAATAACAATCTGCAAATTAAAAAAAATGGAGTTGATTAATTACTAAGAAAAAAAGTTATTACATTTTTTTGGTAGTGCGATTCATCAGCCACAATGTATAAAGAAAGTCGCTGAAGATGTAGATTTGAAGTGGAACTCACTGAAAAATGCCTGCAACTAAACTAAGCACTATCTTTGCATATAGTATAAGTATAACATACCTTTGTATTAAAAGAATAGTTTGGGCACAGTTCGCGATTTTTCGCCCGTCCGCAAGTTGTGTGGCAAAGAAAGCTGGTCGAGATATAGACAAATAGTACCGTAGACGATGTAAATAAATGCACTGCAATTCCATTTTGGCACAAATGAAATGGACATACAGTTTTACGCCGATATTCAACTAAAGTTGCATATGCTGTACTCTGAGGAAGATTACCTCTCTTACTACCTCGAAGTTGCCGCTGTCAACAGTGATGCTCTATCCTTTTCGATGGACAGATAATTCTTTGTTCGTGGAAAGCGTGTACTCGATATTGTTTTCGTTGGATTTAATAGGCTATTTACACCAACCATAAATGCGGTTTTCTTAAAATCATTTTCACCTGGGCTATCATTACATAATTTTTCAGTGGATGATCGTCCAAGCGATAATAGTGAACGAGATAGTCATCTGGGTTCTCATCACGTAAATGAATGACCTTCTGACGATAATGTGCTGATGATGGTTTTGCTTCGTGTAACCTTTAAAATGGCTGGTGTCTCATCGTCATCGTTCCAACGACACATTTTCTGCTTCACACAACTCACGAAACGTCAAAACACCAACGTCAAGACGATAGCATTTAGGCGATAGTTAATGAGGTATCGTCCGACATCGATTTACATTTTTTCCAGACAACTAAAGCAGTTTTCTTAGTCTTTAAAGTGAACAATTGACTTAAGATCTACAATAGAATTTAAAAAATGCAATTTATTATAAATACGAAACTCTAGGGGTATTCACGATCTGGTGCAACAGTCCTAGTAAAATTGATTGATTGATTTTCGGTGAAATTAAACTGTGTTTCTAATTTTTACACGAAAGCAAATCTCAATTTTATTATTTTTTTTCTAAATTTTACTTTCCAAATTAATTTTCCTTTTTATGAAAGGTTTTGGGATGGTCAATTTGTTGAATGTCCGAACCTTTTTAATGTTTTATCGAACCCACTGACAACATCAGCGGCTAGCGGCTACATATACATATTTGTTTGAAATTTCTAAATTGCAGGTGGAAAAGCACTGAAAAAGAATTTCTTAATTATAATAAGTTTTATTGATTAAATTCTGTAGCATTTAAAGAAAAGATCTAAAGTCGATTGTTCACTTTAGAAAACCATGAAAACCCCTTTAATTGGCTGCAAAATGCGTAAAATGATGCAAGACGATACCTCCTTAGCTATCGCGCAAAAGCTATAAAACAAAAGCAAATCCAAAGAGCCCTCAGGCGATAAGTGGAACTCTAAGGACGCAAAATATCACTAATATATCAAGATCAAAGAATTTCACTAAAGCCTACAACTTAATGCTCAACGCTTTCAAATTGTAGAAGACATTCCCATTTGCATATTTTTTGGAAGCATTGACTTCACGCCAAATTAAAATAGCTCCCATTCTCATCATTCTTTCCATTCCTTCACTTCGCTGTTAATTTGCTTAATTTTCATGTTCCCAACTCCCAAGCCCCATTCGTTTATACTAGTTTCAACCAAAAACCGGTGCAATTTCTCAGATTCACAAATCATGTGCTCGAAAGCCAAGACAAGAAATCCCAACGTCAATCCAATAAGATGCAATCGCATATTTGACTAAGGAACTTCGACAAGCAAAAGACCATCTAAAATTCATAAATAATGGTTAGAATAATTACTATCCCTCGTATACCTTCATCAACCGCAAAGTTAAACCCTAATCCATAGTCTCCAAACGAATCCAAAATATTAACAATAAATTTTGCACCTTGACAGGCTATTGTTTATATAAACAAGACGGGTATAAACCCGTCGTACATCGTATTACGTACCTCTATACGTTGTCGAACAGAAAAACAGCACTACAGCAATGGACAGCATGGGCCCTCTTTTTTCTCCATATTTGTATGTATGTACTTTAATCCGGCTAGTTTTCATTACATTCCTTGTACCAGAGCCCAGAAACGTTATGCTTGTCGGTATGCATGTAGGTACATGATGCAAGGAGCATTGTTTTCCCAGTCATTGGGAATTGTCGAATCCAGCCAATATTCGCCTTTAAAACTCTTGTCGGCTGATGGTTGTTGGTCCTGTTTTGGTGGGAGGCCTGCGTTATTTATGTTGTTGTGCAGAATGGATCTGACCCGATCAGGTGGCTGTGGGGGTGTGATAGAATTTCCGGCTGTAGCATACTAATTTCCCACGAGAATTTCATATCATGCACGATAGAGAGTTCAGTCACTTTACTATTTCTGATGAACGTCGGAACGAGGATTCTCGTTCTCTGTGAGCAGGTGCTGATACGGGACATAATTCCTTAAGTCGCCGTAGAAGCATCCGTTATCACTATTCATTGGACTATTTGTGTGTATTTAAGGGATTCTAATTAATTAAGGAGTAGCCCTTGCTTGCAGTGAGTCTCTAACCAATTAAGTGGGTGTTTTCAGCTACCAGTGTTAAATGAATGAGTGTGTTTTAACTGGTATTAGTTTTCAATCCTTTGCCCTTGGACCTCTACTCATTCGTATATAAATTAATATAAAATTCTACGCGTCATATTGGTCCGCAATGTTTGCAGTGCGAGAAACGAGCTTTCAATACGGTTAAAGTGCAATCGAAATCTTCGAATCTATCCGCCGAATGCAAACAACACGAATGAGTTGAAAACCAACAAGGATATTTATACGGACTCTGTATTTTGCACAGCAAAATTAAATTTACTCCGCCGGAAAACCGAATAAATCATTTTTCGAAAAATGTCAGGGTACTCCAATACAGTCGTTTGCATAGCACGCGCTTGAGGAAATACCGATATATAAATATGGGTTCAACTACGTATCTACACTCACATCCGAATGACAAATTTCAATCATGGAATAAAATTTACGATCCAAGCCTATATCTTTGTGTGTCACATTCTTGCAGTGTTTCTATCAAACATGGGAAGTAAAATACATTGATACTAACAGGAGATGCCTGATAGAAATTTAACCCGCATTCTGACTCATCACACCACAAACAGAAGTTGGTAGCCCATTGCACTTGAGCCAACATGGGCCACAGGGGCAGACCCCAAACTCGTGCAATGTGACGATGCACATGCATGTGAAGATAACTGTTTTAAATTGGTTGTTGAAGTGTTACTTTAAATGTGAAGTGATGGTGCAGGAACAGTTATCCTAATTCGTGGGTGAAAGAGGGCGGCAGTTGAATTTGACTTTTGGACAGAAATGAATGAAAACTAAATTTTCACTACTGGCTTTAAGCATCCTCCACAAAAAACATGAACACGTAAATACGGGTTTTTGTTGATTATTTCGGGCCCCATGAAAATATGTGTTCCACGTTTCAGCTTTCTAGCTCGAATTTTTAGTTCAAACCGATGGATGGACGGCATGGCTAGATCGACATAACTTTCGACGCTGATCACAAACATAGTAGCTTTAGGAAGCTTACGATAAATATCTATACAAATTACAAGCTTTAAGTCAAAATGAATACTAGTGCCATAAGGATAGGCATAAAAAACGAAAAACTTAGTGCAAGGACAATCATAGTGTTTAACGTGATATTCAAACAATTTAGGGAAATAATAAATATCTACCAAAAGCCGATTGAGATCCGATTTGGAAGAGGTATACTGAAACTACGTTCAAAATTAAATAAATCTATACAATCATACACCAACTAAAACTTTATATAGGGTGTTTTTTATGGAGGTATAAAACTTCTGATAGGGATAACTGTCAAACTAGCTGTCATACTAATAAAATGTGTTTGACTTTGTTTTCAGTACATACCTATACTTTGACAAATCACCATGGAGAGACTTACACCAGAACAACGTTTACTAATCGTGGAAATTTATTTTGAAAATTCGCGCTCTGTTCGCCAAACTCAAAAAACAGCGCGTGCAACCATGATTTTGTTGAGCCAAACGTTTGCTGACCGAGTCATCTCAAGAAATGGACCTGTGAGTTGGCCACCTTTTGACTTTGGACTACTGTGGTACGTCAAACCTCTGGTTTATGCTGATAAACAAGCAACGATTGATCACTTAGAAGCCAACATTCGATGCACTATTGACGAAATAAGACCTGGTGATATTGCTCACCTATTGTGGGCAATAACTTCACAAAAAAAAGCGAAGTTATTTCCCACTCGAGGTGAAATTATTGCCAGTGAAGTTATTTCCCGGCACCGATGGCGTTCATAAGAAGCAGTCGCGGAGGCCATATGACAGAATTTTTTTTAAACATTAATGCCATGAAATTTGTGAGCTAATAAAGTCATTCCATTAACTTTGTTGTGTTTCATTTTAAAAAAAAAAGTTGTATGCCTCTATAAAAAAAACACCTTATAATGTGCTTCACTCCATCTGCTTTCTTAAATTGTCAAAATTAGAGTTTAGTTATTTTAATATTATTTTCAAAAGTCAGAAAAAAATAGATAAATATTAAAGGCATTACCCTGTATGGGCCACAGGGTCCAAAACGTAGCTTCTCGAACAACTTTCTTGTGCGAAGTGGAAGGGACCTATAATTTTAAGCCGAATCCGAACGGCAAATTTGAGAAGCTTCTCATGACAATTGATTCTCTTTTATGTTTGTCATATGTTCACAAGAGGTGAGGCAGTGGAAAAAACATCCTTATGTTACTTGGCCCCATCGGGAATTGAACCGGGGACCTTTCGACCAGTGCGCCAAAAGTCAAGGCATTTTTATTTTTTCAGATTTTGAGGAATTTTTAAAAGTATTTTCCTATATTATTTTATATTACATTTCATATTTCTTTTATTTATAAGCTCATTGCCGGTAATGCTGAGTCAATTGAGATGACCCTTACATCAATCAAACACAAATAAATTGGGCTGGCTCTTAGTGGGTGAAACGTTTGGTGTCCCTACGGCTACGCTTGGAAGCCACTCATTGCTGAGAATTAAATGTTAAGCCCAATACCAAATGACTAGGAAGATTCAAGATGACGTCTCGATTTGATATTGAAATGACTTAAGCGGAGCGTCTTAAGTTTTTAGAAGCCCGACTGTTCGGATTAAATCTCACAGACTGTCAAGGGCGTGCTTTAATTTAGCAAAGAAAAAAGGTGTTGCCCACATCTTCAGCAGAGAAAAGGGAAAACAGGACAAACGTGGCTAGATGAATTTCTTTAAAGAAATAAGGCTATTTCACTCCGTAAAACTGAAGCCACTTCTGCTGCCAAAGAAATGACTTTCAATAGGGCATAATTTCAGAGGTGTTCAGAGGTATTTTAAAGCTAATCAAACGAATAAATACCAGTCTCGTGGATGATGAATTTGAACATGAGTTTTTTTCTTCCGCTCTATTAGAGTGATCTACATCACACTACATATGTGTACGTCCCGGGATAAGAAATTTGTGGTCGATAGTTTCAATTGTTGTTTCGCTTTGCATAAATGTGAAGAACAAAGTTGAAACAAAAGCATTTTTGTTCTGTCCAGCACATGAGTCACTGAACAAAATCAAAGGGGCGGGTTTCCATTATGAACACTAAGGACATTTTTTTTTCTGGCTTAAAATGGCCTAAAAAAGATAAATATAATATTTTTTTTATGAATGTATGGTGTATTTAAAGTATGGAGTGGGTGGTTCGCTTCGCTCGCTAACAGGATTTTAACCCTTTCTTTCGCAGGGTTTAGCCGCTCACGCGACTTCGTCGCTCCTCTAAGGGTATGTCAACAACTGTCAGGCAGGCGCCTGGAGCTAAAGTTTATATATACTTACTTTGGGGTATTTACCAGTATATTTTCAGCAAAAAAAAAAAAAAAAAAAAAACTAAGACAAATTAACTTAAATTGTTTCAACTTTTTGACATATGGCAATACCTATAATATTTTCCAACATTCACTGCCGTTATCACCCCACCCACCCCCCTCCACACCAAATGCAAAGTGAACGTGTCCATTTGTGCAGTTTGTAGGTGCACTTTTCAGTGAAAATTGAAAACTTTAAAAATAAAAAAAATAGAAAAAAAAGTTTCCTCAGAAAAATTCTTTTACAGTACATCTTAGAATAAGTCAATTTAAATAAAAAAAATAAAAAAAATGAATTTGCTTAGTGTTCATAATGGAAACCTGAGCCAAATCAAATGCTTGCAACCATTACCTACGAATCGAGTATTGCAAGATACAAGAGGCAATTTCATTTCTACCACGCTTAGCACTTCCTTCAAGCCACATCATGCAAATTGGTTTCCCAGATACACTACACAGTCATGAACTGTTAGGTTGTAGGTAGGCAAAAGTCGTTTATAAAAAGACACATACGTTTCCTAGCTAGGAGTTGGTAAACATTTTTTGTAAGTCAAATGTAAGGATCATCACGCTCATATCTTCTTTAGGATATCTTCTTTAGGCAAGGGTGCATAACTCTTCAATAAGCTTTGAAGAACTTGTTTTGGGTTTCATACGTAACTCGATCCTTATACTTTTTTCGGCAATTTTCAGGTTCTTGCACAATGTTTCCTTTTATGAACTTCCAGTGTTCGTAAAATACATCTTACCGTAATTCCTCTTCGTTTTTCTTGACCTGAAGTTCAGTCTGTAAGTAAGTGTAAGTAAGCATTTCAATTTCAGGCAGGTCGTGCGTTCGAATCCCGGCCAGGGCCACGATTTTTATTTGAATCCACATAAATAGAGATCTCCCTTAGCAATTTAGGCGCCACCCGTGGAGAAAAAAAAATACTAAGCACCAAAAACTTCTTTCCTATCCTCCTATTCTTTCGAATAGTAAGTAGTACCCAAAATCATGCAATACAATACATACTACATTGCTATGTTGCAGCTTACTGTTCAACAAAAAATGCATGTGCTGTGTTAAACACTATAAGGGTACTGTACATATACAGAAACCTCAAAGACCCTTTAGCGTAAGCGAATTATATATAAAAAAAAAATTTCAGGCGATTCGTCGTAATTCAACTGATGCTGTTCCAGATTTGAATCAATTTTTGCTGTTATCTGAGCTCACACTTTCGATAGAGAAAAAGCCATAGTTCCGTTCTGCTATATCGTCATCGAAAATTTCATCCGTCAGAAATTGAAGCTCTTCATTTGCTACGTCTTCGGGATTAATATCTTTTGACGAATGTGACTGCTCTTCCTCCTTTTTTTTGCATTTTCCGGTGCTTTTTTGCTTTTACAATTCTTAAAATTGTTGCTATACATCTTTGCTGCAAAATGTATTTCATGTTTTATAAAACGAAAAAAAAAGGTAATCTTATATAGAGGGAAAATTCATTTTTTAAACGTATTTCAGTGAAACCTGTATACCTTTTATTTGTTTTTCAAAATTTGCTGATAAAGTTATAGATTTGTTTATTTTTATTTAAACTTGTTTACCAAACAATATTATTTCCTTGAATGTTCGGTAAAAAAAAAACATTTGGATAGCAATTTTGATTTTATTCATATACACAGACTTCCGCGCAATTTGAAACAGACTGTGCAGTAAATCTATCTTATGTCGTCATTTATTTTCCTGTTTGCACCTGGTAAATTATCGTGTGCCTACTTAGGTCAAACAAAATTTAAATTTTAAATCTATTAAAACATCCTATGTCGACTTTAGGTGATGATTTGCTTTTTTGCATTTTATCTTAAGTCGACTTAAGGTTACGTTTTTAAATGATTTGCACAAGGTAAAGTATCTTGTCGACTTAAGATGTTTTACCGTTTCAGAGTTTTGATAAAATCTTAGGATGGGCACTAGTACGATAACTAAGGCGCCAAGAATTGATAACGGTTTTTTATAGAATGGTCAAAAACAAGAATTTTTTGATACGGGAGGGTGGTGGGCCTATATTGTTCTGTTTAGGAGGTAGATGCAATTTTAGAAAAAGGACTTAAATTGAAAAAAAAAAATTATTTAGAAACAACGGCAACACTTACAATTAAGTTCTTTACCGGTTTTGAAAGCCAGATATTTGATCTATACCTAATCATAAATTTAAATTAAATTATTTATGGCAATAGTTTTTGAAAAATTCGCAAGCAAACTCAAAATTTTGATAAAAAAAAGTTTAGACCAATTTTATTCAAAATTGTGAAATGAAGTGCTAAAATAAAACCCAAGCAGGGGGGTTGCAGGGGGGGCAGGATGCCCCTCCATAGACACCTTACTGTTTATACGTCGTAAGTACGCCGCTGGGTGCTAGCACTAATGTATACTTATGTAAGCAAGCAAAACACGAAAAGTAAGTAGTAATTTTCAATTTTCTCAAAAACTAGAAGACATAAAACCATTCGGTTTTTTGTGTTCGATTCAGAATTGATAGTAACATTGACCACAAAAGATCAGTTTAGCACTTCACTTCACAATTTTGAAAAAAATTGGTCAAAACTTTTTTTTCGTTATTTATATCAAAATTTTGAGTTTGCATGCGAATTTTTCAAAAACTATTGCCATAAATAATTTAATTTAAATTTAGGATTATTGAAGCGATTTCTGGCTTTCAAAACCGGTATAGAACTTTATTGTAATTGTTGCCGTTGTTTTCTAATATTTTTTTTTTCAATTTAAGTCCTTTTTTTAAAATGGCCCCTACCTCCTAAACGGGGCGAGATAGATACCGCCCTCCCATAGTAAAAAATGCTTGTTTTTGGCCCTTCTATAGAAAACCGTTATCAATTTTTGGCGCCCTAGTTTTCGTACTCTCCCATTAGGATGCAATGATCTTAACTCTACCAAAGTTTCTAATTTCAAGAAAAATCAACACCTTGACATAAGATATTTTACCTCGTGTCATCATAAATGAACGTGTTACCGCCTCTAGGTTCGTCAGACCATTGTGTTATATTAGCAAATTTATCGTATTCCTACCACATTGTTTATAAAAACACACAGTAAACTTTGTTGAATTTGCATTTCATCATTTCAGCTATATTTCACCTTGGCGGATCCTCAACTGTATGGCAGTACCAGAAAGCCAATTGGGAAAAACTAAACGGTTTCTTTAAGAGTTTTAACTGGTCGCTGTGCTTTCTCGACAGCGACGTGGATGCTGCTGCTGATATGATAACAAACATGATTTTACTGGGTATGAAATGCTTTATCACTCACCGGATACAAAGTATCAAAACCCAAGGTAAACGCGTGATGTGACTCGAGGTGCAAAGAGGCTATCAAGTTAAAAGAGGTAAGACTTCAATTATTCAAAGCCAACTCATCTGAGGAAAGCCGTAAAAAGTTTAAACGAGCCAGAAATGACTGCAATGCCCACATTAATCGTGTCAAATTCTCCTATGACCAAAAGTTGGGGCAAAAAATACTACAAAGTCCCACTGGTAGTAAAAACTTTTGGTCATTTGTTAAAAACGTCAAGAATTCGGAATCATCATCTATCCCGACACTCATTTACAATAACATTCCAGCTGTGAGCTCTATGGATAAGGCCAATCTGCTTGCTGATCACTTTGCAGTCAGCTCAACGATCCCAAATCGTGCTTTATCTCCCCCTGTACTCCAGCGCGTAGAATATTCCATGGGCTTTTCTAACTGGAAAACAGCATTTGTCAAGCCTGTTCCCATAAACGGCGAATCTGCTTCCTCTCCTCCTACCGGTCCACTGGTGATTTGCTGACTTATCTAAACGAAAAGTGGAACCAATCTCTTCACCAAGGTGGTGAAAATAAGATCTTTGCGCTTGATATTTCAAAGGCATTTAACATATTTTGGCACCAAACTCTCTTGTCGAAAATGCGTGCATTTGGAATCGATGATACCTCTCTTCTACAGGTCTTCCTGTGGGTTTCGCCCGTTAGACCTCAATGAACCTCGGCAGGACTTTCACTTTCATATTTAGGTCATTCAAATGCTGGTGCTATTGCATTTGTGGGTTTTTAGGCCTGCCTCTTTTTTACATTTTCTACACGTGCATGCTCCTGTTATAGTTTATTGTTTGATCGCCCTTCCATGGGTTGACATAACTGGAGATCAACGGTATCGTGAAAGGTCGAATTTGTTAAAAAGAGGCAGGCCTAAAATCTCACGGATCAGTGATATGTTGATCCGAGATCAGGAAGCTTGCCTATGATTATTGAGGTCGAACCCGCGCACCCCACAGGCGGAACAGTAGGGATGCAGTAAAAGGGTAGGAATTTTATCCCCTTTATCCTGATCATATCCTAGGTTGCAATATTTATGCCTATTCACATGTCCAATAAATAAACATGGTTACATTTGAATTACTCACGAAAACCCCGCACTGCACCCATTAAAATATTTGTCACTTAACCCAACTGTTCACACGACATCATTCCGGCTTAAAATGACGTAAAATTACTGTGTTTGAGTTTTTCTTGACCACAATTTCTTCGATTTTCAAATTCACCATAGTACATATCTGTGCAAATATTTACCGCACCACGCATAGAATGTGCATCTCTAAATTCAAGCAGTCGTTCTCACCATCGCTATCCTCATCATAATCATCATCGTTGTTGTATTCGCCAGAAGCAGTTTGTTTTATGAATTATGGTCCATTGGATAACATTTCTCCTTCCTGTCAATGATTTATTACTCATTTATGTCCATAGCGAGAATACACTGCGTTCATGCATCTTACCCTCCGTCACCACCGTGACTCTATACTCGAGCACCTAAAATCTTAAAATCACACAGTTCCATATCCATACTCACGTCTCACATTAGAATTGTTCCGTTTGGAGAGTGTCGAATTATATATAAGTACATATAGGTACCTACAGCTTTATGCTATATCTATCTGCTCATCTTGCGCCCGCATGCATAATGCAGGTGCAATTTGTATGACACAGGATTGAATTAAATTGCCCGCTCAAATCGTATAAGTACAACTTTAACTAAAGTAGGACACTTTCTTTTGTGGAATGAAAGTAATTATTTTTAGAAAAATAAATTTGGTAATCAATGCCATTATTTTGTCCCATTTATTTCATCTTTCGAAACTTAACATTTAGTTAGTGATAATGAATAATGATAAATTCAAATTTCCAAATCAAACTGCTGCATAACCGATACAAAGTCACTTTTTCAACTACAAAGGGATGGTACGTGCGTTAACTCAAGGATATATTAGCATATGTATTAGGTACCTAGCATCATAATAGTAAAAAGTCATTTTGAAATACTCAATATGATTGAGTACAAACTCGAGTTGTATGTACGCGACGGATATCCCTTCTTTCCAAGAATCGGTGCTTTCCTGGACTTGGCCTTAACGGCCGCAAGATTTCAACTGACGAACATAGATCAAAACACGCGGAACTGTTTGCGTGCGTTTGAGTATGATACTGACCACTACGGACTCGCCAACGAGCAAACGCTGCTGGAACTGTACGAAGCAGTGTGTTCATCCGATTATCGAAGGGCACAATGCTCGCTCTTCTCCAAATTGTTAAAGCGAAATATACGTTCGAGTGGGATCAACCCACCGACAAACAGTAACATGACAAATAATGACATTGATCGGAATTTATTGCAAATGAACGGCGACATCAAACGAACGATGGAACGAACTATTCCTCGGGTAGGACGTTCCGACGACGACCAGACACAAAAGTACAGAAACCCTACAGTCGACGCACTATACCGACAGGAAAGTAGACTGCTCTCGAGGGTGCAGGGAAATAACTTCACGGGCAATAACTTCACATGGGCAATAACTTCACCTCGAGTGGGCAATAACTTCACTTTTTATACCCTATTCTAAGGGTATATTAATTTTGACGCATAGTTTGTAACATACCTTAATATTGCCCGTAGACCCCTAAAAGTTACTATATTTATGATCAGCATCGATAGTAATGTCGATCTAGCCATGTCCGTCCGTCCGTCGGCAAAAATTAGGGCTTTAAACTGAACCTAGAGAGCTGAAATTTTAACCATATACTCTCTAGGGTCCCGAAATAATCAAGTTTACGAATTTTTGAAATCCGCCCACAGACACGCCCACAAACTCAAAAAAACTAAATTTTGGAAAAAATCGAATTTTGAGCTAGAAAGTTGAAAATTCAAAATCCGCCCACTGACACGCCCACAAATAAATAAAACAATTTTATTGAAACACCCAAGTTTGAGCTAGGGAGCGTTTTTTTTTGATAAAATCCTTTAAATGTTATATAACAAAATATGTAGAGCGTTCTTAACAATTCAACCATACTTAGACTTTTGTCACGCCCACTTATGAGGGATAGGAATAAGATTAGGGTATCCAACAGTTCGCCCAAGCGGACCCCGTCCCTATGTTTTTTTGTGAAGTTATTGCCCACTGATGGTGAGCAATAACTTCACCCAAAATTTTGTGAAGTTATTTCCCACCTATAATTTGAGAATTTGTCTATTAAAACTAAAGACCCTTGCACCCACTCCAAATCAAACACTGACCCCAAGCAGGGGGTTGAAGGGGGCAGCATGCCCCCCCCCATATGCATTGCACTGTTTATGGCATTCGTTGCGAAATCGCAAGTAGATTCCATAAACAGTTCAATACCTTTGGGGGGGGGGCAACCCCCCTGCTTGGGGTCACTGTTTGATTTGGAGTAGGTGCGAGGTACGGTTCTTGAATTATCATAAAATGTTAAGAGAATTTATTTCCCACTAAAAAGTGTAGTTATTGCTCACCATCAGTGGGCATTAAGTTCACAAAAAAAAAGTGAAGTTATTGCCCACTCGAGGTGAAGTTATTGCCCATGTAAAGTTATTGCCCGTGAAGTTATTTCACTGCACCGCTCTCGAGCCTTAAGCGGCTGTACAGACAATTTACTGATCGCAACGACCCGGAGGTAAGGATGCTGAAGTCAGAGATCCGAATCCTGAAATAGCTGATTAAAGAAAATTACAGAAAATCTGTAAGTCTGTATTGGGGCAATAAAATTGGCGCTATTAAAACCTGTAGTCCGAATATGTTCCCGAGGCTGTAGATATTTTACGACGCTGTAACAATGCACTGAAAAATGCACATTATCCGGCGCATTGGATGGTAGCTGTGGTACACCCTATCCCGAAAAAGGGTTATTAGCAAGGTATTTGAAAAGGTTGTCAATAGGGCCCGGTTGAAGTGGGTTTAGGATAATAACATAATTCCGGACAACCAGTTTGGTTTCAGGGCGGGGTATGACACTATTCATGCCGCGTCGAAACTGGTTTCCGATATTCAGTGGAATAAATGCAAGAACCAATGCAAGGGTGCTTGTCTGGTGGTTTTGAGAAGGACATTGATACCGTTTGTTTAGAGGGACTTTTCTACAAGTTGACCAGTCGGGGGATGTGCAAACCTTTGCTATAGGTATGTAATTTATAATATATTAATGGGTAAGAAGTCCGTTGTCAAATGTGGCAACGTGACTTCGAGCGGTGAATTCTCCGATCCTGTTTAACATTTACACGAGTGATCTGGTGGGTTCACTCAGACATGCTATAACGTATGCCGACGATTTGGTGCCATACAGATCAGGTCCTAAAATCGAAGTCATTAACATTCTTTTGCAGCGTGACTTCGATCAAATTAAGGGATATTGCGACGACTGGAAGTTGAAAATCAACTTTCAGAAGACGGAAACAATCTTGTTCAGAACAACATTGGCTATGGCCTCAAGGGATACCAGAAAAAACTGGAAGATATTGGCCATTATTGGACAAAATGGACAGCCATTGATAGTGAGAGGCGTAGTTAGATATCTGGGTATCTGGTTCGACCAGTACCTATCTGTATTTCGATAGACGTATAGAGGTGCTTGTCTTTCTGGGGCCAAGACGGATTATGCTCTGACAAGGAGACTGTTTCATAGCAGTCAACTTAACTCCAGATTGAAGGTCATTTGCTGATCAGGCTGATCACCGCTTATGGTTGTCCATTATGGTTCAATATAGCGCCTAGTTATAAGGAAAAGATTCGGGGTTTGGAGAGACAATGTCTTAGGGCATGGCTCCGGTTGTTTCGAACGCCTGAATCCAACTACATAAAATACTATCCCAATAAGGTCCTAAACGATGGGGCGCAGTTGAATATAATTTACAATTTCCTCATTAAGTTGGCTCGAAGGCACGTTGCAAGGGCGATGGCCAGCGACAATAGTCTGATCTTTGGGGCTTACTACCCCAATAAAATGTACATAGAGAGTACGCTCCGGGCTGGCTTTATCCCGCCAGAGGCATTTATCCATATTGATGCAAAAGGGCTGGTACACCCGAATGATGGTATCCCGGTATTATAACACCGCTACCGCAGCGCGAGAGATTAGCGGCTCATCCGCGGCGGGGACTTCGTTAATGCTTATGAGCTCCTCCTTTTTAGTACCGCAATAGCGGAGAGGAATAAATTCGATACGGAAAAGCAATTCTCCGAATTTTGGTGGCTTATTGAAGTGGGTAGGGTCAACATGCCCTCCCAGGATGGTGCGTTACTCTAAGTAACATGATCTTAGTTTATAAGTTAGATTAAGTTAACTAGGGCGTTTTTCCGAGAAGCTGGGCTCGCCAACTTGTGGTGGTGCTTCCGTGAGGTGATTGACGCTGTAAGGCTTCAGTCGGCTCACGGCGGCGCGTTTGCACGTTGACGACTGCCAGGCGCTCGGAAAGCAATTAGGATTTTGACCACTTGTTGCGTAATGCAACGAGTGCCAACAAAAAAATATTATGAAATTAGGGAGTATTTTCATTGCTTCCATATGATCTTGCATATTTTTTTTGCCGCTTTTTTTTCTATTTTGTTTAGTCCGCGAAGCGTGCCACACTTTTAATTTCGCTTGGGGTTTGGGTAATTTTTGGTTTTTTGTGACTTTGGGACAGTTTTTCATTATTTTGGGATGATCTTTCAATTATTGAAAATTGTTTACTTCCTTAACTATTTGGGAATTTCATCCAAGCTGATCCTCCGTTTTAAAGACCAAGCCATCGTGGATGCCAGAGCGCTTGGTCTGGACAACTGGAAGCAGCGTGTGCGGAATCGCAGAGGATGGAAGGCTCCAGTATCTCCGGCATAGGCTCTTCACGGGTCGGGAGCCTATTCTGTATTTTTTTAGGGAGATGTTAAGTGCGGTATAATTTCACAAAGAAAGGAAATTATTAATGAAAGAAGGCCTCTAGGTTAGGTTAGATTAAGTTATAAAGGTAGTCGGCAGAAGCCGACACACGTAGACCAATTAAATGTCCATTGAGATATCACATGGATCTATCTTCTTCCTACTCATTGAACCAGTTGGAGCTTTTAATAAAGCTTGAAAGCCTTTTTATGTCAATGTTTGTGAGATCATTGAGATAATTTCAAAAGAAATATCCCATAGGAGTCTCCGTCTTTGATAGAGAGCAGGACATGTGCGGAGAATGTGGAGTATAGCCTACGCCTCCACCTTGTTCAAGCAACTTCCCCAGAAGTCATTTGTATAGACGCCAAGCCTTGTTGCATGCTTGCCTATGAGACAGTTTTCAATTGTAGCCCCAATGTGCAGTCTTTTCAGAGAGATAAAAAACTAACAGCGTTTTCGAACCAGCTTTGACAAAATCTGTTTTGTCGGTAGAGAAGTGTTGCTACTTGTGCACCTAAGGTTAGTTTTTAGTTTTTTTTTTTTAATAATGCACTTGCACTTAAGGGATTTTTGAATACCCTTATAATGTAGGTAATAGCTACACAGCGCGGACGTTAAGGAAATTAGGGTTAGAAGATAGGGAGAGATGCCGATGCAAGTCGGTTTTAAATATTTGTAGATTATAATGTGTAGGAAAAATGAAGCGGGAAAGAGCATTCCACATTCGTGTTGTACGACTAAGGAAAGATTCCTTGTATTTCACCGTACGTCCGAATACAGGGTTATGGGTAAACTAATGCGCAACTGGCTATTTCGTTTGAGCTCTCGATAGCCTCCCTAATAAACAAGATTTTGCATGTAGCAATATTGGAATGCCTAAGGGACCTTTAAAAGGGGCTAAAGAGAAGGAAGAAGGCCCCCAATATAAAGAAAAATCACGCAATATAATTTAATATATAAACACACAAACACTAAAAAATCATTTGACAGCTGTTTTTTCGGTTGGGAGCAAATGAAAATACTTTGTCAAAGTTGACTATCTCATATAGCTCATGTGTGGTCTAGAAACTTCCGACAAATATTGCAATTACGATGAATGCTGATGAAATGTTTGCATCAACGCTATAGAGAAACGTGATTCTGCTTCCGTAATGGAGGTGAGGCTATGATCAGGATTTAAGGGATCATAGTCCTCCCACTTTACCGGTTATCTCGAGTCATGTCAACCCACGGATGGGCATACTCGAGAAACAGTTTGAAGATGTTAAATGTTTCGCTTGACTCACCTGCTAAGATGTAAGATCTGAATTAAGTCGCCTTTTACGACTAGCGCTCTTTTTTGGGGTGCGCTGCAGTAATATTCTAGTCCGTCCCTGTGAAGAATCGTACATTTGTTCAATTAATTTAACAATCAACATGCGTGTACAACACCAAAACGATTTATCATCTGATTATGACCAACAACTGTTGGATATCCATATTCCGATCCTTCAATTTTTTTTTTGTTTTCTTACAAAATGACAACTGATCTTAAATTTGGTAAAAATGTCACCAAGAGTGGGCGTGGCAATTTAATTTGTCTGTGCGTGTTATTTCGCTGGTAGCTTTTATTTATTTATTATTTTCTTTTATCTTGGAGTAGATCGTGTTAGCTTTTTGTTGAACTTTCGAAAAGTGCATCGGGAGACCTTTCTGATGATCCATAAAGATTCCTGCTTCTGTGCCGGCCGATGTCTATCTTAGAGCCGTTGGTATAGAGAGCTATCTCATCATCTTCTGTGAGTGTTTTGTTGTCCTAGTCGCTTGTTTCAGGAACTCGAGGAGCGTATCGTCTTTTGAACTCGGAGGTTGGGCTGTCAATGGCCGATGTTTTTTTCAAATCAGTTTATTGTGATTCAGCGGAGTCATTTCCAATGTCCATAGCTTTTGAGTGATCACAGTCCACTTTCTAAGCAGTTATAATTTAACCGCATTTCGGCTACAGTATATTACATTATTTCCAAGAGGATTTGGATAAGAATTGAGATACTGCATTTGTTGTGCATACCTACCTATAAAGCAAGTTGTGTTATTTAAGACTTTCACCCAAATTTAAGTGCACCGTTTTCCGATTGAATGTGGCTTCTAACTTGACTAAAATTGTGGACGGGCTACAATGGTGCTACAATGTTGAGCTCCACAATCATAAGACCAAACGTACCTATAGCTGTGATGTTCTGACAAAATCAGCTCTTCTCTTCTTAAATAATAAAAATAAAAGTTGTTACCATCGGGTCCGTTAATACTAAACTTATTTTCATCCGAAAAGGCAACAAATTTCCATTTGTTTGCAACGTATATTCTATTCTGCAAAGTATATTCTATTAACCATGTGAAAGTAACTAGCAGCGCATTTTGTTTGTGGTTGCATTTTGGTTCTTTCCAGCATGGCGCCAGGTAGGTACTTCTTACGGTTAAATAAATTAATGGATGTTTTGATAAGAACCGGATTCAAGAGAACACATTATTAGTAGGTATCGGTAGGATAGGTATTAATCCCGAAAATGTTTCGATGCCCTAAATGTTATCATATCGTTCGCGTGGAAGGTGTGTGCCAAAAATAAGCCACCTCGGAATAATTCGCTGCTGTTGTGTTCGACTTCGACAGACATCGGTCCTTTTTTTTTTAAAAAAAAAAAGGAATTCCAAATCCTAGAGCACTCAGACTCGGTAACGGTCCATTGTACTACCAGGCAGAATTCCTCCTTTTGGTGTAGAGGCATGTGAATGGGTGGCGTATGTTGTTGTTCCTCATGGGGATTGAACCTGCACCGCACGGGTAACAAGCCAACACACTAACCTATACACCGTCGCCACCCTTATCGGTTGCCCTTAGTTCCTGCAGAGTATCTATTGTTGAGGGTGATCCTAATTTTAATTGTGATTTACCAAACAGATATAATATAATTCATTTCCTTCATAACACAGGCTGATAAAGACGGAAAGTGGAGGAAAGTGCAAGCATATCTGTGCCAGGAATGGTACACAAAAACAAGCTTGGAACGAAAATGAAAAAGGAAATCAGCTAATGAATGCTAAAAGCATAGTTAACAGTAACAATTAATTAGTGATGCAATTCTTTCCTCTTCGGTACATGCTTCAAATATCAAATATCGTTCTGCTTTCTATTCGATTCTAATGGCACAATAATTAGCTAAGACTAAAGGTTTCCAAGCGACGACATCGAAACCCCCAAATTCAATCATCGAAAATGGTGTTTGTACATTTCGAGGACTGTGCAATAAATTTAATAGGCGATATTCGGACAGTGAATTATATTTTCAACCGGTCTTAATATCTATCCAATTAAAATATGGTGCAGTATTTGATAAATGAAAAATGAGGTGTTGAATACGTAGTATTTTTAGTTATTGTTGATACAATAGACCAAAGCAATGTCATGAATGGTTCACTGCCAGGACACGAAGAATAACAGCGGGTGCAATGGGATATATATTAACCTTCCTATACCCGCGCGTTGGTCTGTCAGACCACTAATTTAAATCTTCGTAATTTTTTCAATAAAGGTGAATACTATCACAATGAGCTTACTGGTAGCTTCATGATTCGTCGCGTTCTTCAATTCAGCATGGCGCAGGCGCTTATGCCAAAATCGCATGGGCCAGTTCACGGCATCAATCGGTCATTTCTGTTGGAACATGTTATTACGGAATGCTCCCACTGCTGTTGTGAGACGCCTGTGGAAAATAAGTTTATATAACTTTTTGTCTAATGTTGTAATCCTTAAGATTTTTGATATATTTTTAGTTTGTTTTGAAAAATTAAGATTTTATAAAATTTGCATTACTCGTCAGAAAAACTGACTATTTTCAGACGCTGTAATGAAAAGCTTTTATTTGGTATTGAAGCAGTACATGACTGATTTGGAGTCAATGGTATACGAGCTAAGGGCGTTTATAGCTGCTTGACTGTCCGTGAAAATATGGATGGTTGCACCTTTTATGCCACATTATCTTATCTGGCATAAAAGGTGCAACCATCCATATTTTCACGGACAGTCAAGCAGCTATAAACGCCCTTAGCTCGTATACCATTGACTCCAAATCAGTCATGTACTGCTTCAATACCCTACAAATACTCGGAACAAGAAACAAGACCAAATTATGGTGGGTTCCGGGTCATGTCGGGGTAGAAGGTAACGAAAAGGCCGACGAACTGGTCAGAAAAGGTTCAGAAACACCTTTCATAGGTCCCGAACCTTTCTGCTGCACTCCTAGATCAGCAGCAACGGCAGCAATTAAAAGCTGGGAACATAGAAAATGTACCTATCTTTGGGATAACATCCCAGGTCTAAGACAGGCCAAACGAGCCATTCGGCCCTTCAATCATAATGCCAGCAAATGTCTAAACCTAAGTAGGCATGATATCAAAAACCTAGTAGGTTACCTTACTGGTCACCACGGTTTAAGATATCATCTACACAAAATGAGAATAGCAGATTCTCCTGAGTGCCGACTCTGTCTTGAAGAGGACGAGTCAGCTGAACACATTTTATGTAAATGCCCAGCCCTTAATGGAATTAGAAAGAAGATCTTTCTCAGGGAACAATTGAGCCCCGAGGACATAAAGAATTCTTCTACTGGTAAAATTGTCCGCTTTACACGGAAAGTGGAAATTTTACTAGTTTAAAATTTTTTCTGGTCCATACGGTACAAAAGATCTTTTAGGTCGAAGTACCCCCCCCCCCCATCCCTTTTTATAAATCGCCTTGGCAAGCCAGAATTTAAAAAAAAAAAAAAAAAATTAAAAGCTTTTAGTCACTAATTTAAGCAAATATTTTCCCTATATTTTATTTAATACCTTTAAGCACATTTGTAATTCATACAAATTTATTTTGACTAAGGTTTTCGTACAAAATATGACAAATACACTTTAGAAATGGGTAGGTATATGTGTTTTTTTTTTGGCGCGGGTATAGGAAGGTTCAATACATAATTATATATTATATAAATTAAGTTAAGGAAAACTAATAAAATTAAGTTCCATTGGAATTAAGGGACTAATTTCTGCAGTCAACAACGCACCTTCGCTCACTATGCTCTTCAATTGAAACATTGCAACATAACCAATTTGGGTTCATATCATCCCAATCTACCTTTGACCCGTTGTTGAAGCTTCAAGCTGATGCAACTCTGGGCCTAAACAAAAAGAGACAACCATAGCATGTCTGCTTGATATTCAAAATGCATTTGACACTGTTTGTATAGATGGTCTGGTTTTCAAGTTTAAGTCACTTCACTTGCCTAGTCATCTTATCCTCGCCATCCATTGTTGTGTCACTAACGTACGCGTGGGGAATACTAATTCAAATCTTTAAAAAATCTCTATTCCTCTGACCTACTAACAAACCTGTCAATGACAAAATCCCTGCTATTCGCTGATGACTCCTTCACATATAGTTAAACCTTTAGCTCAGAAATAGCCCTCAGTAGATTTAAGGCACAAATCCTTAGGCTCTGGGAATATTACCTCAAAGAACTCATCGGTTTTCGAAATCCGTCGCATAGTGGCCTACCCACAAAATGCAGGAACCTCACCCTGACTCTCCCTAATAACACACTTATCATAACCAGGCATATTGTTAAATACCTTGCCCAATTCGTCCTTCGTAAGATAAATCATGCCTTATCTCTTTTAGATACGTCCTCTTATGAAAGTAAGAGGCGATCTCCAAACCAAGAGGAAACTTCTGCTTTCCCAGCAACTTATTCATCCAATATTTACATATTGTTTCCCTATATGGTACACAATAACCCCCACCTACATGAAAGAACTGCAATTTTTCGAGCTCTTCGCCATTGCACCTCGCTTCCACGAAAACCCAACTCTTACCGCTATTATAGCAATGCAAGGCTTTTCGAAGCATCAAGAATTCTCCCGATGACAATGGTGCAGTAGTAGTGTATTCGCTTACTGAATGGAAGGGAAGTTCGAATCCCGGCTGAGTCCATTACTTTATATCGAATACATGTAATCCTAATCTCCCTAAGCAACTTAGACACACCATCCGTAGAGAAAAACCCTGCAACTGCACCCAAAGACTTCTTTCCTATCTCTCTATTCTTTCTAATAGTAAATAGCACCGAAGAGCATGCAATGAAATACACGATATTGCCAGGGGCTGCTTGCTGTTAAACACAAATGCTTACGCTATGTTCTTAGCACTATTAGGGTATTGTAACAACAGAAAAAAAACCTTCAGCGTAGATAAGCAAATTAAAAAAAAAAAAAAAAAAAAAAAACATACCTCAGCACCAGGATGTTGAGAAAAACCGCAACCCATCCCAGATCTCTTATTAATTTAATTTCAGGTAACTCGATCGACATCTCTAGGTACTCTCCATGACGGACGCATCACTTAGAAAAGCAGGAGAAGACAGCTTCGGAAACTTCTACTATGCTGCAGGAAAGTAGCACAACAGAGGTTGAAGCCAGCAGACGACCAATAACCAGTAAATGCCACCAGACGACCACACCAACCAACAACAATTGAAGACTTAAACCTTGACCAATAAGGAAGTAGAGCGCCTTCTGTGCTCACAGTCATTGTTAAATAATTGTTTATAGTAGGTATAAGTAGCCAATGTAACACTCTTTGACTATTAATAAAAGTATGGTATATATTGTAGTCAAAAACCGCAGCGAATAGCTCCAGGTCTTTTTTGTATACATTTTTAGCTTTCGATATCATGATTGAAGTGTTAACATTGCTTTTCTTACAACCATGAGCGCTTGTTGTCAATTTTGGTAGCGATCGAAAGATATACATCGCGAAAAACGGTTATGAAAAGTATGGCCTCAAACAAGTGAATCGCACTGCGTAGTGTATATCTTCTTTTGACAGTCCCTTGTCTGTGTCATGTCCATGGATCACATTTTGTGCTCCATGAGTTTTTTATTTTATTAATGCACCTTCTCCACATTTCTCACTTAGCGGATAAAATGCAATGGAATCTTTTACTGAAGAGCAAACAAATAGTGAATGCATCATTCATTCAAGAATCTATGGACTGACTTTCAATTTTTCCCTCTAAAATTGATTTTCCATTCTGTTGGGCCTCGCATGGGATTCACACTCATGATTATGTTATGACGTGCGAATTCTTTTGAATACTCGTTGCCTTGTGCAGTTATTATACGATGGCATAGTTTCCGAAATTCCTACAAAACAAAGTCGACGCGACTTTGAGCGTAGATATGGAACGACACCGTCACCACCATCAGTTGAATTCCCGGATACGAGCTAACAACTTTATAAGTTTGGCCCGCCATCCCGTATCTATGCGAAAAGTGCCGCCAAACCTCTGTAGGGATGGGAGGGGAGTGGCGAGTTGTGCAAAATTCCTTCTGGGTAGGTACATATAATCTGTCCTACGGCAGCTACAATAACTATTCCAAATTATAAAACTACCAAAGGATGTTATAACTTTTAATTACCTGCGAATAGAATAAAGGTTCATATTATTTTAGGTATCTATGTACACTAGATGAATAAAGCATTGTGCATATTTCGTCCCACCATTAAAAGTTTTTCTATTCTGCACCCTTCGTTTTGGATATGGTCGTGGATTTTTAATAAAAACGCTTGTTTGTATTGTGTAACTTTTTTTTACAAGGGTTATTTTAATTTATACCCGTCGACAGTTTTATTTATAAACAGTGCCGTGACTTATACCAGAATGCGATAAGGCAAAGGGCAATGTTTTATCAAAATATACACACACTCGCAGATTCTGAAGAAGTTATTCGGCTGTGTTAATGGATCCAGACGTATATGTTATTTTCGGAACATAAATATCAGACTTTTGATGACGAACTTTTTTGTTTGGATCGTGTAAAGGTACCTATTTTAGTTATCGCTTTGTATAAAAACTTTATAGTACTCTCACTTCGTGCATACGAAGACACGCCACCTAGTGCAATAACGGCCGCACAAAAGAATCAAAAAGAAGTTTATATATTATGTTAGAGGTCGCCAAATATTAAGATATTTGCATATACATATTTCAATTTATTATTTTTGTCTTTCATTCTCGTGTTCATGACTGGGAATATGTTGTTGGTGTTGTTTACTGTGTAAATTCGAGCACTCTTCTGGATACATTTCTTAAAGAAACGCACCTATTAGTTCTTGGCTTTGATGGAAGTTTGGAGTAGGTTATGGTTGTTGCAAGGAGGCCGTCACAGTCAGCTGTAACATGTTTCGTGGTATTTAATATATTTTGTTTGTCATACACTGTTTATTGGACTAGGAGTAGGTGCGAGGTTGGGGGACGTATAATATTGGCCACACAAACAATCTGTTTTTAAAGTTAATGCATGAGTGAAATAAGCCCACAAAATATTCTTCTAATTTAACTCTCAGAAATTTAGGTCTTATTGTTGCACTGCGAATATAATTTTTGTTCCTCATTTATTTTTTTATTTTTTCTTGCGTTAATTCCTTTAGTGTAATTTCGCAGCGCCAAGCTATCGGGGATGCCAGAGCGCTTGGTACTGGAAAACTGGAAGCAGTGTGCCAGAATCGCAGAGAATGGAAAGCTGCAGTGTCTCACGCATCCAATCTTGACGGATCTGGAGCCCTTTAAATAAATTAGTTAGCTACGAGTAAGTCTAATATGTATTTATCTTAATCATAAACTTCAATCAATACTAAAAGTTCATCGTTTCTAAATGGTGTTTTTTTTTAAACCCATAGTACTAACTTCAGAAAGCCCACGTCCAGTCAATGAAGAATCAGTTCCACCACCCAGTATAGAAGAAGTTGGCTTAGCTATAAAAAAGCTTAAGAACAACAAAGCCGCAGGCTCTGATGGCTTACCAGCGGAGGTCTTCAAATACGGTGGTGATGTTTTGGTAGGGCGCATGCACCAAATCATCAGCCAAGTATGGGTGGAAGAAAACATGCTCGATGACTGGGCTATCAGCTCCATATGCCCCATCTACAAAAAAGGCGATCCTATATCTTGTAAGAACTATCGAGGCATATCCCTGAGACTAAATACATGCTATCAACAAACAAACAACATCTGTCCGCCGCCTAGGACAAAACGTCACTATTGATAGCAACAATTTCGAGGTAGTTAAGGAGTTCATCTACTTCGGTGTAAACATGAACTCCACGAATGACACCTTAGTGGAGATCCGGCGAAGAATTACCCTAGGAAACCGCTGCTACTTCGGTTCAAAACAACTGGGTTCAAAACTCCTAACTCGGAGGAAGAAATGTATTCTTTTCAAAACCCTTATCCTGCCAGTTCTGCTTTATGGCTCCGAGTGCTGGACGATTAGCAGGAAGGGAGAGCTGATACTTGTCCCCTTCGAAAGAAAAATTCTTCCCCGGATTTGTGGTCCTGTGTGCGAGGAGGCCGAATGGAGGAGAAGATACAACCGAAAACTCTATGAGCTGTACCAAGATGTGGATGTAGTCCAAAAAGCCAAAATACGTCGACTACATTGGCTCGGCCACATCGACCGAATGGACAATAATGCTCCAGCTAGGAGGATCTTTGAATCCCAGCCTCTAGGTTCGAGAAGGAAAGGAAGACCGAACCTGCATTTCAAAAAACAAGCCATCGCGGATGCCAGAGCGCTTGGTCTCGACAACTGGAAGCAGCGTGCCCGGGATCGTAGAGGATGGAAGGCTGCTGTGTCTCAGGCAGAGACTCTTCACGGGTCGGGAGCCCATTAAGTAAGTAAGTAAGTACTAACTTCAGACAGTTAAATCTATCAAACAAATTGTCAGACTGCAAACCGTCAGTGTTATTTTTATTCAGTAGTTTTTTTTTATCGTGATCATTTTTATCTTCAACAACGTTATCACATTTTTGGAAATTTTGGTTTCAAATTTATGGTTCTGTGCGCCAAACTTATGCACTTTCACTATATTACACCCGACATAATCGACCATCTGAGACAGGCCACTATTTAACGAAATGTCAAAGTTAGTACTGCCTTCAAAATTATCATGGTTTTCTCAGACCTCTTATCAAAGCAAAAATATAGCCTACGGTCACTTAAACGAATTATGTTTTTATAGGGAAGTATTTTGGCGTGCTATGTCTCTATTACATTCAACACTCTCCGGATTTATCCATTTATATAATAGACAATTATTGACTAACCAGTACCGACTATAATTAATAAGCACACGCACATACTTCCGCATATAGTTATGTGCACGAATGTTCAAATGAAATTGATAGTCCAACGGTAGCAACCGTTTTAAATAACTTTCAGCGGAAAATAAACACAATAATTGCAATTGTAATCAACGAATCCATTCATGAACATATGTACCTATTTTGAGTCACACAGATAGAGTAAGCGTGGGAAATCGTATGACAAATTATATGCAGTCCTCTTAACTAATTTCTTTAACTTTACACATGAATTCTAATGGAATGCACTGTCACATATAATTTGATACTCGAAAATTTCAAAGAGAAATTGAAATGCCATCACATCGCATATTCTACACATTGTTAAATCAAGATTATGCTTTTGGGACAATTTTTCTAAAAAAAATGTACATATTATTCGTATCGAATGCATGAGTACCACTCAAAAAAGAATTTTACTGCTGCAAAACTAGGACCTATAGCATGCCGCATGCATCATATCCTCAAAATGAGTACTTTTATGGCTTTTTACTTTGTTTAGTACCGTAAACAGGGCCGGCCCAACCATATGTGCAAGATGTGCAAATGCACAGGGCGCCAAATTCCGGAGCGCATTGCTAGGAGGAAGAAAAATTAATTTTACCTAGTGCGGATACTGCCATTTGCTTTTAAAACAAAAATCTTGTTCAATTAAGCCCAAATAGCAAACATCCATCACACTTGTGCTGCACATTAATATTCGCGCTTTCTGTAAAGCTTGCACAGGGCACTTGCTTGGCTGGAACCGGCCCTGACGGCAAAATAGGGTACATAGTGTAATTTTTTTCGTGCTTTAATAGATGAACTGAACATGCAATACATTGGCGTTGTAATATGGTAACGTTTTAAGTCTCAAAAAACTGTAACTTTTTTGTCTCTTGAAATTATTTACTGAAATCTTGCACACATCATCTTAAATGTTATGCGCATGAGTTTAAAAATAAATAAAAAATAATTTTATATATAACTAATTATAAAGATTGAAAAACAATACAACAATTGCAATAAAAAATGGTTAATCACGTTAATAACAAAAACAAAATAATTTGGCATAAAATAAAAAAATGCTAAAAAGCTAATGGACGATTTTTTGGCTCGTTCTTTGTGATACGCTTATCGCTCTTGTTTATGAAAGCAGATAGGGGCAGACAGTTTTTCTTTTGTCTTTTTACCAATGCACTTAGGAATCATTAGCGGAACCCAGCGGAAGTGTTTAAAAATCTTTTCGAAATTTAATAACAAAAACAAATTATGAATTATTAAAAAAAAAAAATTTATTAAATAAATCATTATCTAAAAATATATTTTTAACTATTCGAATAGCCAAAGGTAAACGCTTTAAGCAATACATAATACTTGTGTTAACCCATCAACAAATAGTTAAAAAAAAGTTAGGTTCAAAGTAATTTCGATACGTTATTCCAACAGTGTGCTCTTTTTGAACACTTTAGATAGAGTTTACTAATGTAAGGGCTTAGTTCAAACATCAAAATTGTATTGTTGTATGTTATCTGAGTATCCTTTTATCAATTCTTAAAACAATTTGGCATTCACAATAGTTTTGAAAAAAATACTCCAAGGCTAATATGAAAACATATTCATCACCATTTCATCCTCTTAAAACTGTTTTAAACTAGTTACTGGTAATATCCTTACAGAATGCAAACCTTATTATATAGTGCTAATTTCGAAAAGCGGTTCAAGGCAGAAATAGGAAATTATCGACCTGTCTACAATATTGCAATGAAAAGTTATTTGAAACCTTTTTTAAAAACAATTTCACTGTGGAAAACAAGAAATTATTTCAAACGGTGTAAGATCATATTGTACTAATTTATCTTTGTTGACTTATTATTATATGTTTTATAGTTTTGAGGAAATCACCTCAAATCTTCATCACATCAAACTTTTGGCTAAGCTAAAAGCGTTTTCATTCCTCAATGCTGATATGATTTTTTTATATAAATATATTAAAAAAGGCAAATGGATAAGGTTTGACTTCTTGTATAAAAGAAGCTACTTCGAGCGTTCCAAAATGTATTCATTTGAACCCGTTGCTATTTATTTTATTGATTAATGACGTCCACAAAATCCGCCCCACTGGAAGACCTGAACACACCTTTGCGGAGACTTGAACATACCCGAATTCGGCAAATCAAAGTATTACACAAATAATGTAGGGTAACGTTATAATTTAAGATCAAACTTTTAAAGAGTTATTTATTTATAATAATTGCTAGACTCTTTATTTTTACTTTTTCCAAAAAAAGCCTATTAGTCAAAAGTGCCCCAGACTGGGTGTTTTTTATTCAAAAAAGTATATGGCTAACAAACATGGACGTTGGTTGAATTATGAACATACTGAATTATACTTTTATTCAAAACGTTTTATTAAAAACAAATAAATTAAGAAAACAATATTAATTTATCAGTAGAACTAACATACAATAAATCAGTCGGAAAATAATTATTAACTTTCGGAAACGAACAATTGACACTCGAAAATAGAAGTAAAATTTTTGAATTTTGTTGAGCATTTTATTTTTTCTAGAAAACCAAAAATTCGGTACCTGGTTGAGTAAATTTCTCCCATTTCTCAGTGTAAGCAGAAAACAATGAACTTTAATGTTGAAGAAAAAATAAATAAATGTATCTTTATATATTTTCCTAAAAAATGTAGCTTATAAATATTTACTTTGTTTTCTTAATTTGACATTATCAGACATTCTACCAAAAACGCGAGCACAAAACAACGCCAAGCAATACATCATAACGGCTGATGCCAGAAAATCTTCGGCCAATCTTAATCCATCAAACAATCTTTCTGTATCCCTTTTGATAAAAGCATACCAGGAATCCATATTGACTTGTCGAAGAAGTCGTTCGGAAATCGCCAATTAAGACGTATGCTGGTAGAAAACGATTTCTACAATCATTAACTATTTGAAAAATGTCAATTGTACCCCAAATGTCCTTCATAACTGTTTTCTAATTTGCCTATTTATATTTTTTTTCTTTTCACACAACTCACTTTTATTTTATTGACATTTTAGAGAAATTGCAGTGGTCAAAAATTACAGCTGCGATTAAAAATTAACAAAAGCACAAGTACCTACGAGAAGAGCTGCAGTTTGACTGTCAAAGTTCATGAAGTTTCTTTGAATCAAATTAAGGTTATTTCTGTATTTAAATTTGTTGGATCTTAGGCTGCCTTCATAGTGAAATTTTTTTTACATTAAATGCGAACCAGTATTGTTTAAATGCTGAACGTAAAAAAAATATTTAAGGTTTAAAACAAAATAAAACATAATAAAAAGTAATAAATAAATTAGTTAATTTAAAACCCGAATCATCCTGGCGTGTTCATATGGCAGCGCAAAGCTTATAATGCACTTTGGCGCCTCTTTACTTTACTTTTAAATTCATTTTTTTTAATTGTTACTGAATATCAACTTACGTACTAGACAAAAATGATTAAATCTAACTTAAAATTAACAGGATACTTATTCTTATTTATTGGTCCTTATGCGGACGCCCTAAACTTAACTATATCTTATAATTATTGCCTTTCGGCCTAAAAACTATTTACGAACTAATCTTACATATGTATTCGTCGAGAAAATCAATTAAAGTTCGGTATCCTTATTAAGATTTTATATTTTTTATATAAAACAAACTACAAACTACCTATTCTACTTACTTAAACTACCTAACATATTCTAACAATAATTAGGATTCTGAGCACTCGTTGCCTTGCGCAACAAGTGGTCAAAATCCAAATTGCTTTCCGAGCGCCTGACAGTCATCAACGTGCACACGCGCTACCCTGAGCTAACTGAAGCCTTACAGCGTCAATCTTCTCCCGGAAGCACTACCACAAGTTGAGGAGCCCGGCCTCTCCAAGAAACACCCTAGCTAACTTAATATTAACTTATAAACTAAGAGGATGTTACCTAGAGCGACGCACCGTCTTGGGAGGGCATGATGACCCCGCCACCCTCAAAAAGCCACCAAAATTCGGCAAATTGTTTTTCTGTATCGAATTTATCCCTCTCCGCTATTGCGGTACTAAAACGGAGGAGCTCATGAGCATTGGCGACGTCCTCGCCGCGGATGAGCCGCTTATCTCTCGCGCTGCGGAAGCGGTGGTATAATACCGGGATACTTTGGCGCCTCTCTTCGGTAACAAATACACACAGGTGTGTATGCTTGCATTTTTTTTCATCGCAAGACATCTATCTGCGTTGCGTATTTGGGGAGTCAGTTTTATTGTGTGCCTTGTTGTTCATGGTGAGAGGGTGCCAAATTTGATAGTAACAAAAAATTGTCCACAAAATAGTGTAAAGGCTCACAATAAAAAGTAAGTATATCAATATTATTTTAAATGTGCATTATTTGTAAGTGGAGTGTTGCAGTGTTGATAGTATTTTAGATGTACAAAATGTATAAAAATTGAAAGCATAAATAAAGTGTTTGCTTTTGTTTATACCCTATTCTAAGGGTAGGTATATTAATTTTGACGCATAGTTTGTAACATACCTTAATATTGCCCGTAGACCCCTAAAAGTTACTATATTTATGATCAGCATCGATAGTAATGTCGATCTAGCCATGTCCGTCCGTCTGTCGGCAAAAATTATGCCTTTAAACTGGACCTAGAGAGCTGAAATTTTAACCATATACTCTCTAGGGTCCCGAAATAATCAAGTTTACGAATTTTTGAAATCCGCAAACAGACACGAACACAAACTCAAAAATACAAAATTTTGGAAAAAATCGAATTTTGAGCTAGAAAGCTGAAATTTTTTATATATGATCTATGACTCCTAAAACTGCTCGGGATATAAAATTTTCAAAATCCGCCCACTGACACGCCCACAAATAAATAATTTTTTTTATTGAAAAACCAAAATTTGAGCTAGGGAGCTGAAATTTATAATATATACTCTCTGGAGGACCTTTAAGATCATGTGTAAATATTTTCAAAATCCGCCTACTACACGCCCACAATTTAAAAATTTTTTTTTTTGAAAATCCAAAGTTTGAGCTAGGGAGCTGAAATTTATAATATATACTCTCTAGGGGGCCCTTTATGCGCATGTGTAAATATTTTCAAAATCCGCCCACTGCCACGCCCACAATTAAAAATTTTTTTTTTTTGAAAATTCAAAGTTTGAGCTTGAGAGCTGAAATTTATAATATATACTCTCTAGGGGCCCTTTATGCTCATGTGTTAAATTTTTTTAAATCCGCCTACTGACACGCCCACAATTAAATAAAACAATTTTATTGAAACACCCAAGTTTGAGCTAGCGATCGTTTTTTTTCGATAAAATCCTTTAAACGTTATATAACAAAATATGTAGAGCGTTCTTAACAATTCAACCATACTTAGACTTTTGTCGCGCCCACTTATGAGGGATAGGAATAAGAATATTGTATGCAACAGTTCGCCCAAGCGGACTGTAGCCCGTCCCTGTTTTTTTTTCCAAATTATTGACAATGTGTCCATATGGCAACCCCAGGAAAAACAGAGTACAAGTAATTTTTTTTGCGGATTTCTAAAAATCTGACTCTAAAGGAAGTCCTAGATCCTAGATTTATCGTTCGACGAAAGTATCATCGCCTATTTCGGGAAGCACGGACGTAAGCAGTAGAAGCCCATACGCTTTGGTTTGGTCTTTGAGCACTCCCAAAGGATACATGATCAATTTCGAAGTTTATCAATGTAAGAATCCGCGATCAAACTCATTTAATAAGGAGCGATTCGGCTCCTTTAGTAAATTTGATCGACGATTTTTCCGAGAATGTTGAGCAGTTGACTTTGATAATTTGTTTAAGAGTTTCCCTGTGTTGGCTACCGTGAGAATCGAATACCGAAAATTGTCCGATCCCACATAAAAAAATGTTGAAAAATGGATTGATAATTCCGTTGTCTGTATGTTGCCTACTGCCTATGGATCCACACCATAATCTCCTCGAAAATAAGTTGGAGTCGCTCGCCCGTGTGTTGTGTCGCAATATAACCAATACAATGTGTGGTGTCGATAGATTCGACCAGAATGTTTCTGCTACCCGTATCAGATATCGTGGCAAGAAGTGGTGGAGCTGCATTTTTACTTGGCTTATTGATGCATGCGCGAGTTACGTGTATAGCAACACCATCAGCATCACCATCAGCATCACCATCATCATAATTGCTACCATCTCCAAAGTACAACAGCAATATATGTAGTGTTCGCACGATTAAATAAAAGACGACCTTTCAATAAGAGTTCAGTTTATTGACTGCCTAATATGGATACCTAATATTATATAGAGTCAGAGGGAGAGAGAATGCCATGAATGTCTGCAAGACACTACACATCTCCCCCAAAAGTGGATTTCATAATCAAATTCATTTATTTTTTTTCTCTTCGTAAATGCTTACTTCATTATAAAAATATAGGGATAGATAGATAGTAGAGAGTATAGTGATATTCATAACAGCAATTAAAGACTAAAATTTCATTTTCAAAAGTATAAAGTATATATGTAGGATATTGTATATAGTCTATAGCTATACATTACTACGCCGGATATGTCCAACGATCTGGTACCTTTGTTGCTCTTCCGGATCTTGTCGTATATTGTCCTGTAGATGTTGCAGGTAAACTTATTTTTGGAGCTTGTGATGCTCTATCGCTATGATGCACCTTCATCTCCTTCTTCGAAGTGTTCGAGCTTGTAACTTGCAACTCTCCTTCCGCTACCTCCTCCGGAATGTAAGGTATGTCGTTCCTATGAGCGTTGTTTAGATGAAAAACATTTCTCCTGTATACTCCTGTATTCGTTTTGATATAGAAGGATCGAGGTGCGTCAGCCTTGTCTTGGATACGACCCCATTGGTGAATATCCCGAATCCATACCACGTCGCCAATTTTGAAGCTTCTGGTGTCGCAAACTCCATGCCGCCTATTAAAGTTGTCCGCTTGTTTTTGTTTTAGTAGACCCTCCGACTTCCTTATTTGGTCCACGTTTGCGAGTTTCGATACCAACCGATCGCTTGTCAGCGGTAATCTTGAACGAATTTTTCGACCCAATAGCAGCTCTGCTGGACTGAACCCATTTGAGAGTGGCGTAGCACGGTACTCTAATAGAGCTAACTGCGGATCTTCTTAATTTTTCTTTAAAAGCATCTTCACAATTTTAACCGCTGATTCAATAAAACCATTGCTTTGAGGAAAATGCGGGCTTGATGTAATATGCTTGAATCCCCACGATTTAGCAAATTGACGGAACTCTGATGTTTGGACTGTGGCGAACTGAGGGCCATTGTCGGTTCTTACTACCTCTGGTATTCCAAATCTAGCGAAAATCGATTTCAAATGTTTGATGACACAGCGCGATGTCTGACTTTCCAATTGGACTACCTCTGGATATCTGGAAAAGTAATCGCTTATTACTAGAAAGGTCTTACCATAACATACGCAGAGGTCCATCGCTATCGTGTGCCAAGGCCGCTCTGGCAATGTTGAAGTAATAAGTGGTTCGTGCCTTGGGACCCGATATTGTATGCAGGTAGGGCAACGCCGAACAAATTCTTCCATTTGCCTTGATCCTCCAGGCCACCACACCGATTGACGCATCCGGCTTTTGCATTTAACTATGCCTAAGTGCCCAGTGTGCATCGTCGCTAGCATCTCCTTCTGCATGACCGGTGGAATGACCAATCTGTTTCCGTGCATCAGCAGCTGTCCGTTAATCGAAAGATATTGACGATCGTTGTAATACTGCCTTCCTTCTCGTGATATCTTCGAACGATGTGGCCATCCACTTTGGCAATATTCGATAACCTCCTTAACTATCGGATCCTCTCGCTGTGCCATTCGAATAGCGTTCAATTTGTCCGTTGATGCTGGCAGTTCTTGAATGATGCTGTTAATAAAGGCATCGATTTCTTCATCCTCTTCATCATATTATGCTTCCTGAATGGGATGACGCGACAATGCATCTGCTGCTACTAGGTCCTTACCCGGTGTGTAAATAATGTTGAAGGTGAGAGCCATCATTTTCATTCGAAACCGCTGTATTCTTAATGTTAAATCATCCAGATTTTTGGTCGTAAAAATTGGGATCAGTGGTTTGTGGTCCGTTTCAATTGTGAAGTGAATACCGGTGATGTAATCTCGAAATTTATCGCATGCCCACTTGATGCCCAAAGCCTCCTTGTCAATTTGCGCATACTTCTTCTCACTTTCCGACAATGTTCGAGAAGCATATGTTACAGGTTTCACTATTCCATCCGAATCCGTTTGAAGAAGAACTGCCCCTAGGCCAAAGGATGAAGCGTCTGACGACACAATGGTCTTGTGTGTAGGATCGTATGCCTTCAAAACTGGAGCTGATGTAAGCGCCCGCTTTAATTCCGTAAAAGCCTTTTCTTGCATTGGTGCCCAAATAAAATCTGTTTCCGATTTCAAAAGCTCGTTTAATGGATGGCAAACTGAAGACAAATATGGAACGAACTTACCCAGGTAATTGACCAATCCTAAAAACTGTCGTAGTTCCCTTATATTTTGTGGATGTGGAAATTTATCAATTGCCTCGATCTTGGATGGGCACGGATGTATACCATCTTCATCAATTTTGTGTCCAAGAAACGTGATCGATGTAACGCCTATCTGACACTTTGACCTATTCAGTGTGACTCCCTTTTGTTCCAACCTCTTAAGAACAGCTCGCAAATTTCGGTCGTGCTCCCGGATGTCCTTCCCTGTTACCAAAATGTCGTCCATTTGGCAGATGACGCCATCCAGCCCTTCAAGAATTAGTTGCATTTGTTTTTGATACAGTTCCGGAGCAGTACAAATGCCAAACGGCAGCCTTAAGAAACAAAATCTTCCAAACGGTGTGAGGAATGTCGTAAGTGGTTGTGATTTGAGTGCCAACTTTATCTGCCAGAATCCATATTTTGCGTCTAGCTTCGTGTAATATTTAGCACCTTCCAATTGAGCCAATGAATGATCGGCCACCGGCATCGGGTGGATACCCCGTTGAATTGCCATGTTGAGTTTTGCTAGATCTACACAGGGACGAATGTCACCGTCCGGCTTTGATACAATCACCATGGGTGCACACCAATCCGTCGGCTCATCTACCCGCCTTATCACTCCTAATCGCAGCATTTCATCGAGTTTCCCTTTCAGCTTTTCCTTTAGGGGTATAGGTACGCGTCTGGCGGTAGTAATCGCATATGGTTTTGCGTTAGACTGTAATTGAATTTCATACTCGCCTTCTAGACAACCGAGCTTCCTGAATAACTTTGGATATTCCTCTTCGATTTTTACACTAGACTTTTGATCTTTAGTGGCAATAGTATTGAGTGCATTAACGCGTTGTATAATTTGCAAATTTTGACAATATTTTAAACTCAAAAGTGGTGATTTTAAATTATTCACTATGTAAATCTCTGATTTACAGTCCCGTAAACCGTATTTGAGATCACAATGCATTATTCCCGTGACATCGAGTCGTTCTCCCGATGGGACACATAACTTTTTCTTGGATTTGTTTATTTTCGCTCGTGGAAATTTTAATTTAAACTCTTGAAGTGGTAAAACGTCGACCGGTGCTCCCGTATCCAACATAAATGTGATTTTTTCTCCATTTACGGCAACATCCGCTGTCCACCTATCAACATTTAAATTTTCCTCTGTACCACCAATAAATAGGTTTTCGTCGTCTCCTTCCTCTACATGGAATATTTTGCTGCTGCCCTTTGACGATTTTCTGCATACACTGCTGAAATGGTTCCATTTCTTACATGAACGGCATTGCTTTCCCCTTGCGGGACACTTTTGCTTTTCATGTTGCCCATGCGAACCACACCATTGACATTGCACTTGTTTTGTCTTTGTTGCACCTTGTACATTTCGAAAATGATTCCTTGTGAGTGATGACGTCTTCTGCTTAGATAAGCGGAAATTATTTACATGTAGAGAGCCGATTGCGTTTGTGTTTGATGTGGACAGATCTTGTTGTTGTCTCCTAACTGCGTCGTGTTGCCTGACCGTCTGTATAGCCTTTTCTAACGTTAACTCAGCTTCCAATTGAAGTCGTTCCGACAACCGTCTGTCTCGCACTCCTACAACTAATCGGTCTCGTAACATTTCGTCGCGCAGAGTACCGTACTTACAATTCTCCGAAAGCAAATATAGGGCCGTTATGAAGTCTTCGATGGTTTCCCCTTCTAACTGACAACAAGAGAATTGAACTTTGCACGTTCATAGATCACGTTGTGTTTTATGACAAAGAAATGCTCAAATGCGTTTAACACCGGGGTGAATTTCTTTTGATCCGCGGCCGACAGACTAAATGATAAAACAATATCGTCTGCTTGATCACCCATAAGGTAAACTAGAGTATTCACCTGCTCCTCATCGCTTCTATTATTCAGCCCTGAAGCTATTATAAATCGCTCAAATCTACGTTTCCATCGCGGCCAATCTGTAGGGCTAAACGAAAAATGCTCTGGCGCTTGAACCGTAAAGTTATTGACGGAAACCGACTGCTGTGCGTCTTCATTTATCATGTTTCTTTCTTTATGCGAACGACCGAATATTAATTTGTTTCCCGATCAAACAATATTATTTTTTTTTTCGACACCGCTGCCACCATGTAGTGTTCGCACGATTAAATAAAAGACGACCTTTCAATAAGAGTTCAGTTTATTGACTGCCTAATATGGAATGGATACCTAATATTATATAGAGTCAGAGGGAGAGAGAATGCCATGAATGTCTGCAAGACACTACACAACGTAACGGAAACATCAAACATCAGCTAGACAACAAGTTGGCCTGGGTTTGGTTGCTAACGCCAAAAAGAAGAAGAAGCAACGTTAACTGTCCCGTAATAGAATTGCACCAACACTCTTTCTCTAGTTTGGGCTAGCGGCATATCGAATGCAGTGATAACAACCGCTAACCTCCGATGTATTGTTGGACCAAACTCTTGCACTAGTTTGGGCTAGCGGCATATCAATTGCAGAGATAACAACCGCTAACGTCGAATATATTGTAGGTGATATTTTGTTAGTTTTTAAGTTAACACAACAGTTGTGTGGAAGACGTCCTAATAAACAGACGTACATAATTATTAAATTGTTTTAGTATTTTATTTCGTAGAGTTAAATACTATAACTCGCGCAAAATGCATGGCAGCTTCATCGGCATGTTTATTCGAGTATGCCACAAAAACAATTCAAGCGACAAATTGCAATTTAATATTGAAAACATTTCGGTGATCCACCAATGTCACTAATCGTTCCCTTCGAAAAGAAGAGACGTTGTGATGGAGACCATTGCCGTTCAATTGTTCGAACTGATTGTGCAAAGTTCGATAAAGGCCTTTGTATGAAATGTTTTTAGCCCTATCAAACAGCAGATTTATAATTATAAATAAAATAAAAACAAATATAATAAGAAAACCCTAATTTTATATGTGGTTACCGACCTGTACCCTATCGCTCCTGATGGTGTTGCCATATGGCAACAGGATATTTTCGGAGAACTAGGACCTCTACTTAAAATTTATTCATACAGATTTTCTATTTTTGCTCTAAAAAACCGCACCAAATATATTTTTTTATAAATTTGAAAAAATAACGTACAGGATGATTAGGGTTAATCATACAGTAACCTTTTACATCTTACTGCTATGATATATTTATCATAAGTTTACTTACTCGTGGATATCGCAATTAGGTATTCAACTCTACCTCCAGAAAGTGACTCTAGTCTCACTTTTGTACTTAGCTTTTGATAACATGATAACATAGTTTTGCACTGGCATTAACAAAAACAAATATTTAAATAATAAGACAACCAAACATTTTCTTTACTTACCTCGTCGCTGACAAATTTTATTGGAAAAAATAAAAAAAAAAAATTGTTATCTATTTTTCGACGCCAAGACGCTTTTCTCCATCCACCAACTGAACTTAGCTGACGATTGCGAATTACTTTGGTTTGCAGGTAACGGGTTACTGTTTGCATTGTATACACTTAGGTATGCTTGCAGGATTTAAGTGGAATTTGAGTATAAAATATACGAGGGCGGGTCAATAAGTCGGTGACATTTTGAATTTCTGACCTCTTTACTGAAACGGCAACACTGCTCCTGTCAACAGGCATCTGTCAGTTGACTCCTGTCAAAATTTAAACTTGCTGCGTCAGTTAGTTTGTGTTTGACAGCTATTTTTATCAGACTACTCACTAATTTGAGGAGAAAATAGAAAAAAGTGAATTTCGTGTGCTTATTAAGCATTATTTCTTGCGAAAAAAAACCATTACCGAGACCAAGGCTAAGCTTGAAAAATACTATGGGGACTCTGCACCATCGATTTCAATGGTAAAAAAGTGGTTTACTGAATTTCGTTGTGGCCGTACAAGCACTGAAGATGCCGAACGTCCTGGACGCCCAGTTGAGGTCTCTACACACGAAACAATCAAAAAATTCACGATATGGTGTTGGCCGACCGAAGATTGAAAGTGCGAGAGATTGTGGAAGCCGTAGGGATCTCGCATGGCTCAGTGGTTTCAATTTTGAATGATCACTTGGGCATGAGAAAGCTTCCCGCAAGATGGGTGCCGCGTTTGCTCACAGTCGACCACAAACGCAATCGTGTAACAACTTCACAGGAAGGTTTGGCGTTGTTTAATCGCAATATGGAGGAGTTTTTGCAACGTTTTGTAACCGTGGACGAAACATGGATCCATCACAACACACCAGAGACCAAACAACAGTCAAAACAGTTGGTTTCTAAGGGTGAATCGGGGCCAAAGAAGGCCAAGGTGGGTTTGTCAGCCAATAAAGTTATGGCGACTGTTTTTTTGGGATGCACGCGGGATAATCCACATTGACTACCTTCAAAAGGGAAGAACAATCAATGGGGAATATTATGCCAACTTATTGGACCGATTCAATGACGATTTGAAAAAAAACCGACGTCATTTGGCCAAGAAAAAAGTTCTTTTCCACCAAGACAATGCAAGGGTGCACACATGTGCAGTTGCCATGGCAAAAATCCATGAATTGGGCTATGAATTGCTCCCTCATCCACCCTATTCTCCAGATTTGGCTCCGAGCGACTACTTCTTGTTCCCAAACCTGAAGAAATGGCTTGTTGGAAAAAGATTTGACTCCAATGATGAAGTCATCTCGCAAACAAAGGCCTATTTTGAGGACCTCGACAACTCATTTTTTTTGGAAGGGATAAAAAAATTAGAGAAGCGTTGGACAAAGTGAATAGGGCTCAAGGGAGACTACGTTGAAAAATAAAAATTTTTTTTAATCAAAAAATCTGTGTTTTATTCCAAAAGTCACGGACTTATTGACCCGCCCTCGTAGCTATATACAAGGTGGCGCAAAAGTCATCTTCCTATCGGAAGAAGCATAATTTTTGCAAATGGCGGCAAATGTAAATTCTACTTTAATGTTTGTGAAGTTACCTGATACAGAAAAAACTTAAGACACCAATTAACATAATCCAAAAGCAGAACCAAAGTTTTTCATTCATAAAAAAAATTACAGCGAAAGAACATCGGGTGACAACTTTTGCGCCACCTGACAACTTTTGCGCCACCTTGTATATTTATTATTTTGAAACCAATTTGGGGCCTTGTTTCATTTTTCATAATTTCACTTTTCATTGGTGCTACTTTCAAAAATTTGCTTACAAATTAGACACATAGCACTTATAATTCGGAACTTTTGCGTGTTTTTTAGCGGCTTTCGGCATGTAGAGCCAATGACGATGAATGTTATCATATGCGGCTTTATATTCGATGAAAAGATGATTGGTCTTGATTTTTTTTGATAATACATAACCTGTAAATAACCAACTATTCTGTAGTCAGACCGTATTTAGAATTTTCGTCAGCTATTTGGGATTCACCAAATTTAGTAACCTGTATTCGGAAGAGTTAAAAAATGCACGGTATCCGCGGTTAGTAATTTGAGTTCCTAATTATGATAGAAGTTTCAGACGAAATTGAACGTCACCTGAGTTCAAGAACTATGTAGAAGACTTAACTTCTATTATTTTTAAGATACCGGAAAAAAAACAAATCCACTTTTTATTTTCCAGATATTTTCTAAAGTTCATTCCGACAACAAACGAAGGATAATCTTCCATATATTGCGCTTCATTTCCATCGAATTCAGGTAACTGAACGCCAAATGGCGATATACATTCACCAGAATTATTGGTATATCTAATCGATATTATGTAAAGGGTTTTTTTTTATAGAGGTATAAAACTTCAGATAGGGATAACTGTCAAACTAGCTGTCATACTAATAAAGTGTGTTTGACTTTTTTTCAGTATACTTTGGCAAATCACCATGCAAAGACTTACAACAGAACAACGTTTACTAATCGTTGAAAATTTAATTTCCAAAATTCGGGCTCTGTTCGCCAAACTTATAGAGCACTTCGTCAAGTTTACTGTGCGCATAATCGCCCATCTGAGCAGCTAATACGCAATACTATGGATCGATTCATGACCACATTTACTCTTTGTGATACGAGTAATATTCATCCAAATCGAGCCCGTACTGTGCGTACAGAAGAAGTCATTGTCGCCGTAGACGTGAGTATGGGAGAGGACCCGAATTTATCGATCCGACGCCGTTCTCAGCAACTCGGTCGCTGCACGTCTACTACTTGGAAAATTTTGAGGAATGATGTTGGCATCCATATAAGATCTAACTGGTGCAAGAATTAAAGCGAGCAGAACATCAATTGCGTAGTGTGTTCTGTGAATGGGCTGATCAACTGGAAGTTGAACCAGTTTTTTATCGTCAAATCATCTTCAGAGATGAGGCTCATTTCTGGCTTCACGGGTTTGTAAACAAGCAGAATTGTCGTTTTTTGGAGTGAGCACAATCATCATGAGACTCTTGAGATTCCATTACATCCCCAAAAAATCACTGTTTGGTGTGGTTTATATGCCGAGTTCGTCATCGGCCCATTTGTCTTTAAATCCGAAACCGGTGTCAACATTACCCTGAATGGCGAACGCGCTAAAGGCAAATGATATGTGATTTTTGTTTATTCCGCATGTCATTGGAAACCATTTGGAGGAGAAATGGTTCCAACAAGACGGCGCAACATGCCATACAGCGCGTGTAACCATGACTTTGTTGAGTCAAACGTTTGGTGACCGAATCATCTCACGAAATGGACCTGTGACTTAGCCACCTCGTTCGTGTGATTTCACACCTTTTTTACTTTTTGTAGGAGTACTTCAAATCTCTGGTCTATGCTGATAAACCAGCAACAATTACTCACTTAGGAGCCAACAATCGACGTACTATTTACGAAATAAGACCTGATATGCTTGAAAAAGTTTTGCAAAATTGGACCGACAGGATGGCATTCATAAGGCGCGGTCGCGGACTCCATCTCCCAGAAATTATTTTCAAACATTGGATTTGTTGTGATTGATTGATTGATTAACGAGCTCCGAACCTATGAAGAGTCTCTGCCTGGGACACAGCAGCCTTCCATCCTCTACGATCCCGGGCACGCTGCTTCCAGTTGTCCAGACCAAGCGATCTGGCATCCGCGATTGCTTGGTCTTTGAAACGGAGGTTCGGTCTTCCTTGCCTTCTCGAACCTGGGGGCTGGGATTCGAAGATCCTCTTAGCTGGAGCATCATTGTCCATTCGCTCGATGTGGCCGAGCCAATGTAGTCGACGTATTTTGGCTTTCTGGACTATACATCCACATCTTGGTACAGCTCATAGAGTTCGCGGTTGTATCTTCTCCTCAATTCGCTCTCCTCGCACACACATTTGTTTTATTTTATTTTAAAAAAAGGTTGTATGCCTCTATAAAAAAAAACACTGCATATGCTGCCCAAAGGTTTTTGCGGGTTAAAAGCTGATTTTTTACTGAAAGGCGTTGAACCAATTCTGGTAGTATTGATTAATTTATAAGATGCATAAACGCATTCAATGAACTTAGCGTTTAAACAAATTTTAATTTATCTCGAGAAGAATTCGTTATTGCATTGACTTTGTTTGAAGTATTGTTAATGATTGAAAAGTCGGTCGGTGATCCTTAATCGCGCAACGAACCACAGTAGTATAAAGTGAGACTGACACATACACTCAGAGAATGAACAATTTTGCTAGGTGATAAAAAATAATAAAAAAACAAATAATTCGCGATTTTAAATAGGTAGTTAGTTCAATATTTTATCAAAATGGGTGTGGAGGGTGCTGGCACAGTTCATAAACTTCAAAAAGTTGTTTATTAAGTTTATATACAAAAAATAAAAAAAAACATTAACCGAATAGAGAGTGATTTGTTTCTTAAACGACGACTTTATGGTCTGAACTAGAAGAAGCCCCCTCTTTTCCCCCCTACAAATCACTGCATCCCTACGGGAGTTTGGTGGTTTTAAATAGCGGGTGGTAGCTTGCCATCAGTTATTAAGATATTTTAGTTTAGGTAGTAAACGAAATAACTTTTTTGCTCCCAATGAATATTTCTTTGTTGTTGTCATTCCTGAAATTAAATTCTAGAATACGAAGCACGCAAGTACTCGTATTTTTTGCAAATGTTAAAAAGTTATTAAATTAATCGCAAGTGTCCCAGTGGTGAAATACATGGTCCTTGTTTAAACTAACTTATAAATCTCACGCAAGGGAGATGTAGACACCCGGTCGTGGGCAGTGAATAAACGTAGGGCAAACTTAGGTGCCGTCGGAAAGGCAACTTTAACTGTTTTCCGCTGTGAAAACTTAAAAATATGTTAATTTTAATTAAAACCCAGTAGACACGAAATGTTTGAGCAACTCATGGGTTCAGGAATATATCGAAGAAAGCAGGCATATCGAAAGCATGTCTGGAATGTAGGAATTCATAATATTAATGCGACTTCAAATCAAAGCATTTTACTAAAATAAAGTTGCGTGTCCTTTGAGAGGTGTAATATATTTATTTGTATATGTATTTCAACTGAGAAATTACTTTAAGGAATTTATTATATTTATATTTACGTAAAGATTATTCCATATGTCTGAAAGAGCTTTTATATTATAAGCAGATATGCTATAAAAAGTAGTATTTACTCTTCATAAAAGTCGAATAAAACGTTGTTCGTGTGTGCCTTATAGGTTCAAGAACCGCTCGACGGGTCTTATGCTAACTATGTAAAGATTCTTACTGATACCATTAAGAATACATACACAAAATTTAATCAAAATCCGTCATGTGGTTCGTGGGTCTATAAGGGACATACGACCAACGTTTCATTTGACCTTTTAGTAAAAGTAAATGCTAAATTTGTATTCCTAGGACCTAATATAATTATTTCCAGTGAAGAGCAGAAAACAATTATTATTGATGAAAAACAATCAAGAAAACCTAATTGCATTCGCGATGGTTTCCACAGAGATGATGGCCCTTTATTTCGCAGCCAATTACAGAGGGAACATGGAATGATAATAGAGCTATCAAAAAAGGAATTTAATAGAGCGAACAAATTATTTCATAATACTCAATCGCCTTGATGGGTGACGTAAAAGACGACGGGGAAATTTAACGTCAACTTTATTTCTACGCCTACAGCGAATTGGTACCAGTCCCGATTCTCCGATTTTTGAAAAAAAAATATACATGAGCTGGATTTGACCCCAAATCGATCATAAAACAGATTTAAGCCCCCTACCTCTATGGTCGCATATGATATACATTGGGTATTTTTCTACCCATTGGGTCGTCGCGGTACTTACTGTTTTTTTATTTTATTTTAAAAATGCGTGGTATTTCACGCCGTCTACTTTTTGGCACGTTAACGGAATGTTGGATGTTGGCAGCATTGCTATTGTCTACTATCGAACTGAACCCTAGGAGTCTGGTTTGGGTCACTAGTATCTTTGGAACCAACACCAAAGTCCTGGAATCCACTTTGTGCCAAGCTGAAGTCCGCACCAGGATAATCCTTGAAAAGGGCATGAGGGCGCTAGAATACACATTTTTCTCAGAAAGCCAAGAAGCATTGTCGTCTAGTTCAATTGACTCAATGACAGTAAAATGTTTTCCCCATGCACTGCAGTCCCTAGCTAAGCATAACCAAGTCAAGCTTAGCAGGGTACCTGGGCACCGAGGCATTGCACGCGACCTTACTCCTATAAAGAAATTATTGTTGGGGTTGGTTCCAAGGACACTAGTGACCCAGACCAGACTCCTGGGGTCCATTGCTACAGTTGACAATATCCCTGCTGCCAATTTTCATCCTTCCCTTAACATCGCGAAAAGCAGTCGGCGTTAAATACCACGCATGTTTAAAAAAAAATCAAAAAGTTAGTAAGTATGTACCACGTAGACTCAGTGGGTATAAAAATACCCAATGTATATTTTAGGCATCCGTAGAGGTAGGGGCCTAAAATTTATTTTATGATCATTGTGGGTCAAACCTAGGACATATATAATTTGTTCGCAACCCGCATGGGCTGAACTGGTACCGGGTCTTAATGGGTTAGGGCACCGCAACACCTTATAAAATCAAGAATGGTAACTTCACAGAGCTGTTCTAAGTGGATGGTCTCTGGAAAACTTGTGAGACTTTATTCCGCTGTAGGCGTGGAAATAAAGCTAACGTTAAGTTTTCAAGGGCTCTATTTCACGCCACCCATCAAGGCGATTGAAGCATTATCAAATAATTTATTCACTCTATTTAGTTTCTTTTTTGATAGCTCTATTATCATTCCATGTTCCCTCTATAATTGAGGGCCATCATCTCTATGGAAGCCATCACGAATGCAATTAGGTTTTCTTGATCCCAAAATACTTATTTCCAATGAATAGCAGGAAATAATTGTTATTGATGAAAAACAAATCAATAATAATTATTTCCTGCTCTTCATTGGAAATAAGTATTTTGGGACCTATGAATAAAAATAAGTTAAGGCTTTGTAAACGTTTAAAAACTGTTTAACTATTTATGTTTGGTTCGAAGGGAACTTGCAATAAATCAACAAATTTTTAATTGTGAGTTAGTTGCATAATAGTGGAGTTGATTTTGTCGCGTTTTGAGGTTTGATGGATAAAAGTACATTATTGTTCCAGAGATGACAGTAGAGTGGAGGGTGTCTCGTTATTATGTGGCAGTGGGTTAAATTGGTGTGACCTCCATACCAATTTAACCCACTGCAGAGACTGGGTAAGTTTTTCAGTGTTGCAGGTGAGGTTGTTTACTTTTTCTGCCTCAGGGTTTTTGGTGGAGAAGTGGTGTTGATATTCATCGCAGAACTCTTAAAATCTTTTGCGTTGCCTGCAAGAACTCGATGAGTGGTTCTTTATGTGCAGATTTTGCGACCGCGGCAACGGCTTTCTTACCACTGTTGCCAACATGTCCTGCAATCCAAACAACTTCAACATTTTGTTCGGCTCTATTGTTGCTGTTCTTCAGAGCTGAAATGTTCGATAGGCTGTCTGTGAAGATGACAGTTTGTTGTTGGAGGATTCTCATGCAGCTTTTAAAGTTTGCAAAAGCTTCGGCAGTGAAGACTGATTGTTAAGGAGTCCTTTGGTAACGAACTTACCTTTTCGTCTACGACTCCGAAAGATGTTACGCTTTCAGACTTAAAACCGTCTGTGAAGATAGGCTCTGTAGTACTGTTTCACTAAATGATGACACGTCCGTTTGGTTTTAACGCGATCATAAAACTGACGCTCTCTTTATTCTTTTTCTTAAGCTAACATATGTATGAATGTGTGTGTATATATAAATATAATATAATAATTTAAGTAGATATCTTATACTGTATGTGTATATATATAATCACAGTTTATAAATGAAGGTACATGAGTATAAATATGGTCTGACAGTGTGAGTTGCATGCTTAACTCTTACAATAATTACTACAACTCGGCCATCCTGACCATTAAGATCACCTGATCTTGCAAATTTACAATCAATTATTCGCTTTACTCTTGTTCAGCCATGGTTTCATATTGCCCCAACGGCGTAATGAACGACGTATATTTTACTGCGTCTTCATGCATGTATACGTGAAAAACCCCGTTCTTGAGGTCTAGTTTAGAAAAAATTGTCTTATCTACCAGTTTGTCTAGTAAATCGTCGATCATCGGTATCGGATAACTATCTTTTGCAGTGGCTTTATTTAACGTACGAAAATCTATACACATTCTAAGATCCCCTGTTTTCTTTTTCACCAGCACTATCGGCGACACGTATTCAGATTCGCTTTCTCTAATATACCCTTTACTGATATATTCGTCTAGTAACGAACTAAGTTCATTTTTTTCGGCATACGACAAACGACGCGGTCGACACTGAAACGGTTTTATGTCATTTAGCGTTAAATTCATTTTAGTTTTTATTACCGGTTCCGTAGGGCGATCGGCAAGCAAATAATTTGACCTATATAACATTTTAAGCTTTTCTTTATGACCATAACATACGTCTTCATCAACTTCTAAATCCAATTCTGAACTATCATTATCTTTACAGTCGATTAACAAGAGCTGTTTTTCAAAACGTTCACTATCATTTTCTATTTCATTTGAGCAAGTTGTATTATTCTCTAACTGTGAAACTAGTTTAAATTTTCCACTTTTTAGGAAATCCCTCCCCAAGATTGCCTCATAACTCGTCGATCCATCGTCTATTACCATAAAATTTACTTTAATTCCAACTTTTTTATAAAAAACGACGCACGACACCATTCCATATATTTTAAGCAAACTTTTATTTAACCCGAAATATTTTTTCCGTGTGTTACATTTATATATGGATATATTAGTCGGTATACACGATCTTCTAACCATACTTATCGGACTTCCAGAGTCTATGAGGCAGTCAAAGAGGATACTATCACTATTAACAATAAACTTAAAATACAAACGTCTTACGTAATCATTGGCCTTGTCATCTTCTGACAACTGATGTACTGCTGACTTCCTCTTTGGCTTAGAACACCCATTTGCCATGTGTCCCACCAAGTTGCAATTATAGCACCTGATTACAACTCTTTGTCCTTCCACTTGTCTATCTTTTGCCGTTCTATCTGCTGTCAATCCCGTCTGTTTGTTGCTAAATGTATTAGCAGTCGATCTCGTTTGCACCTTCCGCTGAGTTACTTTGCCGAACGCTCGAAGTAGTCCTGCCTTTGTTGTATACCCCTGGACACGGGCATATAACCTTATGTTGTCATCAGAAAATCCCTCAATCGCGTATTCAATCCATTCTTCTTCGTCCATTTTCAATCCAGTCGCCAGTCTCACTTTGTCGTCAAAATATTCACTGAAAGTTTCGCTCACTTTCCACTTTCGGTTTTCAAATCTTTTTCTCATCTCCATCTTGTTTTGTTTTGTACCAAAAACTTCTTTCAACTCCTCTGTCAGGTTGTCTACGTCGTCGTCTAAAAAATTTGCTTGTGCGTGCAGCCATTCTTGTGCCTTGCCTTTCAATTTACTTACGAAAAGTGCGTGCAAATTTTTTTTCTCCACACCGTACACTTCTTCGACATTCCTTAGCTGTGCCAGCCACACATCAACACTTGCCGTTCCGCTAAATTCCGGCAACATTTCCTTCCACAATCCAATTTGTTTCGCCACGCTAAATTCCCCTGTCGTACCGTCCGATCGTTTTTCCCCACCTTCTGCTTTAGCTTCTGCTCTATCGTTTGATTTTGCGATCCGTTGCCACAGTTCATTTTCACTCATTATGACGTTGTTTTGTTTTTTTTTTTTCAGCTGCAGTGTCTAGCGGCTATTTCGATCTCTTCTTGTAGTCGTCCGTTACTTGGATGTTCTCCTCGCACATCTGCTGCTATGAATTCGTTTGAATTCAATACTGTTTGTTATTGCGAAGAGAATAAAAAAAATTTTCGCGGTGACTGAACACTCGGTGACAAAAAAAAATTCGCGGCGACACAACCAACTTTGTGTTAAACACACAATCTGTAACGCCAATTTTATTTTTCACACAATTTCACTTGTGGCAAGCTATTATTTTGTTTGTTCTGTTTTTTTTTTTTTTTTTTTTTTTGTGTAATCCCACTTCTGAGGAATTTGTAGTACTGTTTCACTAAATGATGACACGTCCGTTTGGTTTTAACGCGATCATAAAACTGACGCTCTCTTTATTCTTTTTCTTAAGCTAACATATGTAAGAATGTGTGTGTATATATAAATATAATATAATAATTTAAGTAGATATCTTATACTGTATGTGTATATATATAATCACAGTTTATAAATGAAGGTACATGAGTATAAATATGGTCTGACAGTGTGAGTTGCATGCTTAACTCTTACAATAATTACTACAGCTCCCAATAATTCAGTTTCCTACTTAAATAAAATAAAACAATTAACTTTTATGTTTTTCTATTTATTCATTTATTCTATTTATTCATTCATTATTAATTTTGAATGAATTAACATACTTTTTTTCAAGAAAAAATATGTCACTCACAAAGACCCAGGTAGGTACAAACAAAATTGTATATTACTACTTCCAGGTTAGTTATGCGATCGCCGCAAAGTTAGTGCTATTGGAATGATTAGGCATCAAATTAAATGTAAGCGTCAGAAATTTTCAAACGTTTTTCTTTATTTTCCAAACCCCATTCTTCACCCTCATCCATGAAAACCAATGGTTTTAAGCGATTGGTAACATCTACTCAATCGCGGAATTCTAATATGGTTTCTACTATTATAAGGCCACAGGTATAAACATACTTAAATAGCGGAGCAGTAAAATATTTAAACAACACATTATCGGAACGATTTATATTATTTCTGTGAACTAAAGGAAAAAGTTTTCCATACGAAAAAATTAACGAATTTGTTTTCTAATCAATTTTATTTGGTGACATATTTATTAGTTTAATAATTGATAAGCAAGAAGATTGTGTCGACCTATTCATTTTACCTTTATCAAAAAAGCAAATCAAAACTTTTCGTTTCCATTTTACGTTTAGCTAAAACTGTTGGTAGTTCGATCTAAGCCCCTTTTAATGGCATCAAGAGTTTTACGATAACTCTCACCTGTTTTTGAATGTACAATGTGGGTCAAATAAGACCTGCACAGTACACGTATAAAGTTCTGTTATGTTTGGTGCTTTGCGGGTTAATTAGTATAGAAACGCACGTCTGGACGATTAAAATATTACTCGGTTTATTAGTAGAATTCATTGGTATTTATATAGAATGCTATTGCTAACCCATGTATACGTAAATTAAGAATATAGATTTATACATAGAAGAGCTTTTACACTAATATCATAACATCTTCCTTTCTTTATTTTGTTTTAGTTCAAACAATTTCAAGTTAACTTAAACTTTATACAAAAAAAAAAACAATATAAGTTTTCTTCTAATTCATCTGGTTTGCAAGTTTCTCTTAAAGTCGTTTAGATCTTCGGGGAATCTGGTCTTCGGAAATTGTAGGCCCTACTGTATGTGGTAATGCCGCAGGAGCGTCTTCGACCGACTGAGTTGCATTCGTATCTTGATCAGATTTACTTGCAGTAGATAAGCGGATATGTTGGCGGTTGCGAGTATAGTCTACATCATCCACTCGTACGACCGCTTGTCGATCTGATGGCACGCTCGTAATGGTACCACTTTTCCACTCCTTATTGTTTGTTCTATTGCGTAGCTGCACCCAAACGTCTTGTCCAAACTCTAACTTTGGCAACCTTCGACAGCTCTTATCGTGAAAATACTTCGCCGTCTGCCTCCTCTTCTCAATATTCTGCTTAACGTTTGCCTGCACCCTTGGATATAATCTCTTATAGCTAACAGGAAGACCACACCTTGTACGACGGGACATCAGACGCTGCACCGGACTGGAACCAACTTCATTCACGGTATTTCTCCACTCAAGAAGAGCCTTCCAAAAACATCGATTACTGCGTTGCGCTTTTCTGAAAAGAGATTTCATTATTTTTACACTTGTCTCAGCTTTACCGTTGCCCTGCTGATGGTTTGGTGAACTTTGAACGTGCTGAAACGGCCATTGTTTTGAAAACTCGCAAAACTCTCTGTTGATAAAGGGTGTTCCTCCATCAGTAGTGACCACCTCCGGGATTCCGTGTCGACTGAGTAGTAATCTGCTGTTATCAGAATTTGCTTCTTTTTGTTGTTTTCCAACACCTCGCAAATATCTAGTCTTATTCGTTGGAACGGATAGTTTGGAATAACAGTACTTTGCAAAGGTAATTTCGCTTGACTGGCTGAAGACTGCATACAAATGTCACAATTGTTGCATATATCGCGAATATTATTTGATATTCCTTGCCAAAAAACGGTATCCCTTGCCCGTCTCTGACACGACTCTATACCTTGATGACTGTAGTGTAGGCGCTGCAAAACCTTTTTTCGCAAAGTCGCTTGGATCACAATTCGGCCACCCTTGAGGAGATACCCGTCTTGCGATATTAAAAGGTCTCTGCAATTCCAATAAGGTTTTACCGCGTTAGGAACATCATTCTTGCGATCCGGCCATCCTGAGATCGCAAACTCTAGAACTTGCTGGAGAGTTGCGCCCACCTTCGTTTCTTTTTTTATTTCCAATAGACGCCAATCTTCAATTGCTATGTCATTGATTGCATTTATGTTACTCAGATTGTAAAAAATTTGTTTCGGGGACTCTGAACTATCTAGTGAATAAATTTCTTTCTTTTCATCTACCTCTTTGATATTACTCTTAATTGAAGCACGAGAGAGCGTGTCGGCAAAAATCATTTCACTGCCTTTTAAATATTTAACATGTATATCGTACCTTTGAAGACCGAGTCCCATTCGCTGCAGACGACGAGGACTTTCTAAAATAGATCTCTTAAATATGGTCTGGAGAGGCTGGTGATCAGACTGGACGACAATGTTTGACTTTCCACATATGTATTGGTCAAATTTCTTGCATGCGAATAGAATCGCTAGTGTCTCCTTTTCAATTTGCGCGTATTGTTGTTCTGTTTTCGTTAAAACTCTTGACGCAAATGCAATTGGGCTTTCGTCTTGAAGCAGTACGGCTCCAAGTCCTTTTGAGCTTGCGTCACACTGTATAACTGCTGGCTTAGTAGCATCAAAATATTTCAAAATCGGTGCTTTTATTGTAAGCCTTTTTAGCTCATTGAAAGCGTTATCCTGTTCTTTACCCCAATGCCACTTTACATCTTTGCGAATTACATTTCTGAGTGGTTCAGCAATATCTGAGAGACTTGGAAGAAATCTTGAGAGGTAGGTGCAAAGTCCCACAAATCTGTGAGTATCCTTAACGTCTCGTGGTGTTGGCATTTCTTTGATTGCGTTCACTTTAGTGTTATCAATGGCTAGGCCTTTATTTGTGAGTAAATGGCCAAAAAATTAAACCTCACGCAATCCCATTTTACACTTGCTTCTATTTAATTTCAAATGTTTTTCTCTGACTCTTTCCAGTAATCTTCTTAAATTTTCATTATGGTGAATCATCGCTTGCTCCTCCGTATCTCCGCTTCCATATAATAAAATGTCATCGGCTATTACCTCTACTCCGTCGAGCCCTTCGAGCAACTCATGCTGTCTCATTTGCCATATTTCTGGAGCTGGTGAAATGCCAAAGGGCATTCTATTCCAGCAGAATCTCCCGAACGGCGTCCAAAACGTCGTAAGTAACCTGCTCTCCGAATACAATTCGATTTGCCAAAAACCGTTTTTCGCATCCAACGTAGAAAATACTTTTGCGTTTTGCAGTTTAGGTAAAAGTTCATCCACTGTCGGAATCTGATAATTATTTCTTTTGAGCGCTTTATTAAGCTCCGTCGGGTCGAGACAAATCCGGTTCCTAATCCATGGAGTGTGTTGATGTACTCTGCTTACAACGTTTCGTCGCTTTAGATCTTCCAGCGTTTCTTTGAGCTGTTGACGAAAGGAAATTGGAATGCGATGTGGATGAGCCTGAACAGGAGGAATTGACTTATCGACCTGTAAATGAAGTTGATTATCTAACTTGCCATCACCAACAAATATGTCTTTAAAGCTTATCATAATACTTTCCAACTCATGCTGATGTTTGTTTCTAAAATCATTCTTTGTGTTATCCGCTGTCACGACGTTATTCATTTGTCTCGTATTGGCCGCTAAGTGCTTACTAAATCCCGCGTGATCTGTCAAATACTAATGCATGAAAATCCTAACCTTAAAAAAATCACCCTTTATTTACTGTCACTAAATTCAACTTCTGTGACGCTATATTCGATATTATGGGAAAACACTTTTGACTAACTATTTGGAAATTAAAAGTTTTACTGTTGCCGTTTACTTCGCATGCTATTTTGGAGACACCAAGGGGCACTATTAAATTACCACCAAAACCTTTAAGACGGACACAACACTTTTCCAATGCACGCTTATTTCTTCCACACAGCAAACTAAAATCTTTATAGTACATAACGTTCAATGACGCGCCGGTGTCGATCACACACATTAATGTTTTGTTCACGTTACCCACTGTAAACTTAACTTTGTGTTTTAATAAACTGGACTCATCTGTGTGCATATAGCAAATATTTTCTACCATAAACATGCAAGAATCTTCCGTTTCTTCGCCACTACTGTTTTCGTCTATGTAGTTGACTGTCTTCCCCTTGAAATCTGCTGATTTACATACTGCGGCAAAATGATTAAATTTATTACATTTCGATCAACTCTTTCCATATGCGGCACATTTTCCTCTCATATGGTTTCGCCCACAATATTTGCAATTACCCATTGCATCGCCTTTCGAATGTGAGTGCCTACCTTCTCGAGTGTAAGTGTGTGCTTCGCTTCTTTCTAACGTATTTCTTCCTCCTCTTTTTTTCTATATAATTTACCTCCTGCTCGTCCACTGTTGCTTTATCAACCATCTGTTGTACTTGCTCTCCTGTTTGTTCCGCCAGTTTGCAAATTTCTAAACCTTTTTTCAGCGTTAGATTCTGATCAAGTAAAAGACTTATTCGCATGTCATTGCAAGCGATTCCTGGAATTAGCCTGTCACATATGAAATCATCTAATTCGCTTACTGGATATTCACAGCTTCTTATTAAATTGCGTAGTCGACACGCAAATTCATTCACCGACTCATTTTCAGCTTGCTTCGCTGTGTTAAAAATGAATCTTTCATAGCGCTTGTTGACTGATGGTTTAAAATAATTTTGAAACGAATCGAGAATGCCTTTAGTAGTTCTTGCATCTTGCGCCGAAATATCAAGTTTTGTTAGAATGCTAAAACACTCGTCACCTAAACATGCTTTTAAAATAGCCGCTTGCCTTTCCTCTGATTGGTTTGATAAATCAGCTGCCACTTGATAATTTTCCCATTGTTGCCTGAAAAGGTTCCAATTCGATACGACATCGCCTTTCGTAACCATACTATTCAGTGGCGGTATATTCATAATGAGTTTTACGGTCTTCGGTGTTTCACTTGTTTCAATATGACAGTGCGCGGTGTAATCACTAGTATCATCCGAACTTTCCGAAATTCTAATTTTTGTCTTATATTCCGTACACATCTGACACCATGTTATGTTTGGTGCTTTGCGGGTTAATTAGTATAGAAACGCACGTCTGGACGATTAAAATATTACTCGGTTTATTAGTAGAATTCATTGGTATTTATATAGAATGCTGACCCATGTATACGTAAATTAAGAATATAGATTTATGCATAGAAGAGCTTTTACACTAATATCATAACAAGTTCTGATCATTTTTCTGTAAGAAATCCCAACGGAAATCTTTCCTGGCGATTTTATCCTATACTCTAAGAAATATGGGCCGATAACTTCTTCGGCCATAACACTGCACCAAACTGTGCATCTGGATGGGTGCAACTGATGCCGGTGTGTTGCCCTCGGATTTTTGGAGCCCCACAATCTACAATTCGGTGAATATAAATAAAAAAGTTATTCGTGTTTAACGTTGGTTGGACTTGTTTGGCCCACCCTGTATTGTTTTTCTTGGGCGTTTTTATACCCATTGAGTCTTAATGGGTTAAATCAGAGAAATATCTTCCATATACAGATAATAAATCAAGCTTTAAATAAATCCATTATCTACGGTACGATCATTGATTTTCTTAATAGAGATATCGATGAAATCGGGGGTGGATTTCCAAAATGGGAAATGAGCTAAAAAATGTAGCATTGAAGAAACGTAAATGTACGGAGCAAGTTCCCGCGAATTTATGTTAGTTCAATCCACCATCGCACCATTGCCAGACATTCATCGTAAATGATTGTTGGCAAAGATTACGCGGCCGAATTCTTGATGTTTGTAGCAAAAATGTATACTTTGGCCCTATTTTCTCAGCTTTAAATAACATAGCGGTTCATTGTTTGTTTTTCGTTGTTTAATTTAAAAGACCAATGTTTAAATTTAAAGTCCATAGCTTGTTTCAATGCAGAATTATACAACTATGCAAAGTAAGTGCGCTAGAACTTTGGTGCTTTGTTCAACTAAACTGTGTTTTTTTTTTGGATTTTTCAGTATTTTGGACAGCTCACACGTGATTCTCGTTATGCGTCAAAGTCAAAAATGCTCAGATAGCATATCCATTTTATCATGGAAAGATGTACACCCGAACAATGCTTATATACGAGTATTATTAAATTTTATTACCAAAATTCCTGCTCTTTGTAAATCGTTATTCGCGTACTTCGATCATTTTACGGTCGTCATAATCGAGCCATACTGTTCAAAATTTGACTATTTAGACAAATTAAGCCTTTAGACTATTTTGTTTGGGAAAACATCAAATCACTCGTCTATGCCGATAAGCCCGTCAATTGCAGCCTTATAAGACAACATTACACGTGTTAATAGGGAAATATCGGAAAAATCAAACTCAAAGTAGGACACTCCGTATGGACCACTAAAAACGTAGTCATGGTCAAAATTTAAATGAAATAACCTTTATAAAGTATCAATTCAAATAAAAATTGTATGCACCTTTGCAATTTCCCTTTGTTTTTTTTTGACAATTTAAAACCAAATGCTTAAAAAATCGCTCTTATAATCGTTATTTCTAACAGTGCACAGATTTCTACGAGTATAATTTAAAAGCGACTGCCATAAAAACAGGCTTGTGCAACTCACAGCTTAAGCCTGATCGCAATAAAAAACATAGGGGCGGGCTACAGTCCGCTTGGGCGAACTGTTGGATACCCTATTCTTATTCCTATCCCTCGTAATTGGGCGTGACAAAAGTCTAAGTATGGTTGAATTGTTAAGAACGCTGTACATATTCTGTTATACAACATTTAAAAGATTTTATCAAACAAAAACGAAGCTTTTGTAAAAAAAACGTTCCCTAGCTCAAACTTTGGTTTTTCAATAAAATTATTTTATTTAATTGTGGGCGTGTCAGTAAGCGGATTACAAAAAAAATTAACACATGAACATAGAGGACCCCTAGAGAGTATATATTATAAATTTCAGCTCCCTAGCTCAAACTTTGGATTTTCAAAAAAGTTTGTTTTGTAAATTGTGTCAGTAGGCGGATTTTGAAAATATTTACACATGAGCATAAAGGGCCACCTAGAGAGTATATATTATAAATTTCAGCTCCCTAGCTCAAACTTTGGATTTTCAAAAAAAAGTTTTTTTTAATTGTGGGCGTGTCAGTAGGCGGATTTTGAAAATATTTACACATGAGCTTAAAGGGCCCCTAGAGAGTATATATTATAAATTTCACCTCCCTAGCTCAAATTTTGGTTTTTCAATAAAATTGTTTTATTTTTTTGTGGGCGTGTCAGTGGGCGGATTTTGAAAATGTTATACCCAGACCAATTTTAGGAGTCATAGATCATATATAAAAAATTTCAGTTTTCTAGCTCAAAATTCGATTTTTTCCAAAATTTTGTTTTTTTTGAGTTTGTGGGCGTGTCTGTTGTCGGATTTCAAAAATTCGTAAACGTGATTATTTCGGGACCCTAGAGAGTATATGGTTAAAATTTCAGCTCTCTAGGCCCAGTTTAAAGGCCTAATTTTTGCCGACGAACGGACGGACGGACATGGCTAGATCGACATTACTATCGATGCTGATCATAAATATATGTAGTAACTTTTAGGGGTCTACGGGCAATATTAAGGTATGTTACAAACTATGCGTCAAAATTAATATACCCTTAAAATAGGGTATAAAAACATCCATGTCCCTTAAGCATTTGTTAGATCTTTACATGAATTTAGTTTCACACTTTTTTGGAAGTTATTTCGATGCGGATTTATAGTCTCATATAATATCGATAAATACAGAATAATTGGGAAATAAATTTCGATCGGTGGAAGATGTAAAACTAGATACAACCAATTCTCGTTGTCGGTACCAAACCTATTTTTACTTTCTCAATATTTCAATTATGGGCACAGTGGCTCAATGCTCAATGCAGCTTACGTCGGGGCCAAGATTTGTGTGATGTTTAAAAAAAAAATATGCTTAATCAACACTGGAAAATTTGCAATGTTGGAAAAGTCTGACGTTATTGATTGCAATTAAGGATAACCATGTGGTAGTTTTGTGTCGTAATTAGTCCACAAATTCATAAACTACAATTAACTCAGCCCTTCGTTTGACTAATATTTTAAAAAGAGAATAAACTTTAAAAATTATATTTTTAACGCCTATTGTCAAATGACTACAAGACTTGTACAAGAAGCGATTTTCAACAAATTAAAATTGTTTCTGTAGCACAAAGCTACAAGTAAAGACTATACTTAACAATTGTACAATAAACCTTTAACAATTGGAAAAAATGGAATATCCTTACATTCTGTTCCACAAAGATATAAGTGTAGAAAATCAATGTTAACTTGTTTGAAAAACTCATTGTGCAAATCGAAAATTGTTAAGCCTTTACAAGTCGAATTTTTAACAAACTTGAATGGTTTGTCTTTATATAACAGTTCATACGTTAAATTGGCTTTACTAATATAAACTTTCATTTTCACTTGAAAATCCGTGCTTCCTTTTCAAACTACTTGGATTCAATAGGCGAAAACCCAGCAGCTGGAAAAACAAAAAGTTCCTTGACTTTGGAAGATCCAATCTGTTTTGGTTTGCAGTAACTATTTTGTTTTGACTTTTGACAGTAAGTTTTACATTATACAGGTTCGTCAATAATTTTGTGAAGGAGTTTCAGATTATGGAAAATCAGAAAATCAACAAACATCTAATCTAATAACAAGAGCTTTAACTAACATACATTTTGTTTTTAGTGGTGTGAAGCTTTGCGACATTGATGAATTACTCAGGCACTTATAAATCTTTCCAACAACCGAACGGACAAGATCATACCTTTATAGTAGACTACTGAACCGACTTCTAAAAATGTTTGCATTATCTGTGAAATAAATTTGTTCACTATCAAGATAAATGCTTGACCTCAAATCTTTTTCGAAATTATCATATATTGCAACATTTTTGAATTCAGACACAAGTGGTTTCTTTTTGACCAGTGTAGAATGCTATCAAGGTCTTCATTTAATCAAACCCGTTTATCTTCAATAAGTCCCAATTTATATTTTAAACACGGTGCAGGGAAATTACTTCACGGGCAATAACTTCACCGGGGCAATAACTTCACCTCGAGTGGGCAATACCTTCACTTTTTTTTGTGAAGTTATTGCCCACTGATGGTGAGCAATAACTTCACCCAAAATTTTGTGAAGTTATTTCCCACCTATAATTTGAGAATTTGTCTATTATAACTAAAGACCCTTGCACCCACTCCAAATCAAACAGTGACCCCAAGCAGGGGGGTTGCAGGGGTGCAGCATGCCCCCCCATATGCATTGCACTGTTTATGGGATTAGTTGCGAAATCGCAAGTAGATTCCATAAACAGTGCAATGCATATGGGCGGGCATGCTGCCCCCCTGCAACCCCCCTGCTTGGGGTCACTGTTTGATTTGGGGTAGGTGCGAGGTACGTTTCTTGAATTATCATAAAATGTTAAGAGAATTTATTTCCCACTAAAAACTGTTGTTGTTGCTCACCATCAGTGGGCATTAAGTTCACAAAAAAAAAGAGAATTTATTGCCCACTCGAGGTGAAGTTATTGCCCACGTGAAGTTATTTCCCTGCACCCTTAAGCACAGTTGGACATCATCGGCATACATTTAAATGGATGACAAAGTTGTGCAAGTCGGACGATCATTGATAAAATTGGTGAACAAAAGTAGACCCAAAATAGATATGTACCTTTTTGCTTATAGTTCGACATTGCATTTGGTACTACTACTGCTTGCTTTCTACTGGAAAGATAGAAAGAAGTTAAAAAAAAGTTTGCTGTTGTGTATTGAAAAATGCTTATGTGGTTCATTTGTTAATTCATGAATTATATTCATTACTTCAATTATATATTATGTTATAACACGCGTGTTGGAAGGGACAAAATATGGAATTCATGACAGAAATGCAAAACCACGACAAGAACGTGGAGAATGAACTGTCAGATGACATTGATCCAAAGTGTTTGTTCAGAAGTAATCTGCAGTGTTGCCAGGAGCTAGTTTACAGCGATATAAAAACTTTCCTCTTCGCGATGAGTTTATAAGTCCAAGCGGTTTGGTATTCTCGTTGTGCGTTTGGATCTTCGAAGTTGTATAGAAGTCATTCATTCGTTCATTGATGCGGTAATTCGGCCCTGATTTCTACATCGACTGCTTTCGACTGATGCACAAAGGTGGCAATGGTGCGATGGTAGTGTATTCACTAAGTGATTGGCAGGTCGTGCGTTCGAATCCCGACCAGGGCCATGATTTTTATAAATTAAATACACACAACAAAAACTGATCTCCCTAAAGTAATTTAGGCGCCACCTGTTGAGAAAAAAAATCCCATCGCACCAAACTTCTTTTCTATCCTCTATTCTTTCAGTAAGTAGCACCCAAAAATAGGCAATGAATTGCTGGGAGCTACTTGCGCAACAAACTAAATGCCTGCGCTGTGGTTTTACCATTATAAGGGTACTGTGTCACTACAGAAAAAAAAAGAAATCCCTTTAGCGCACGCAAATTAAAAAAAAAAAAAAAATGCACAAAGGATCGGTGGACTTGTGTGCTGTGTGCATCATTGCAAATTGCCTATTCAGTGGACGATGATGTTTCTCAGAAAGTTAACGATGTATTTCTTAGATTTCTTATTTGTCACCAAGAGCTTCCATTAGGTGTTTGTTTCATTTAGGTGAGCCACGTTTAAATTTTTTACTGCGACCATCTGGGACGGAAATTGTTAGGGTAGTTGTATATCGAATGTTCGTATAAGGTGGAAAATGCTACCAGCAGAGGACTTCTTTATGTCTTCGGAACTCAATTGTTCTCTGAAGAAAATCGTCCTTCTAGTTTCAATGAGGGCTGGACGTTCACCTAGAAAGTGTTTAGCTGTTTCGTCTTCTTCAAGACACAGCGGGAACTCTGAAGAGTCGACTATTCGAAGATTTCACATGTTCAATAAACTTGTTCGTGTTGTACTAGCGATTTGCTAAACTAATTCAAAATCACTCGCAGTCGCTTGCAATCTTCCAATTCGCTTTTCGATAAATAGCTGCGACATAAACACCTCCATATGTACGCACGACTGCTAGCACTGAATCGCATCGCGTAGAGCGACGCGAACACGCTTAGCCACAAACACAGCTTAAGCAGCACATTATAGAAAAACATAATATGCAAAAGTGTATAAGAAACGAACAAAATTTTCAATTTTTGAATCAGAACAGAATTTGAATTGAACTGATTTTATTATAATAAATATTATAATTTTATAGATAATCAAAATTTGTTAAAACTCGTCGAACGAACGTTAAATTATTCCATGTTTTTCTTATTAAAAGAAGTGGGTATGTGTTATGCCGCATTTTCAAATAGGTACACTACATTCTATTACAAATATTATAAATTCCGCCTCGCTACATTTTCAACCAGAACGGCTCTTGACCCTTGCATTATTTTTTTCTTTAAAATGAAGAGAGATTTTTTTCCTTTCTTTTGTGCACTCTTTTGTCCTGCCACAAGAAGTGCGGCAGCAACCTATGCAGTGGACGTAAAATAAATCTGTACATGTGTTTTGCATGCAGTGACGCATACAGAACTTCTGCACATGTATTTTGGGCATAACACGCCACACGATTTGTTAGTTCTATGATCAAAACAGGAATAAAACATAGGGAAGGAAGGGAACCTGTTGTATACCTTATTCCTACTCCTATTCCTCCTAAAGTTGGTGTGGCAAAAGTTTAAGTGTGGGTTAGTTATTAAGAAAGCCCTACATACATATTTTGTAATTTTAATAGAAAAATAGCGTTTTTGGAAGAAAAAGCCACCAGCTCCCTAGCTCAAACTTTGGTTTTTTTTAACTTGTCGGCGTGTCAGTGGGCGAATTTTGAAAATATTTTTACATGAGCATCAAGGGCCCTTGGAGAGTCTATATTATAAATTTCAGCTCCCTAGCTCAAACTTTGGTTTCTTTAACTTGGGGGCGTGTCAGTGTGCGAATTTTGAAAATATTTACACATGAGCATCAAGGGCCCCTGGAAAGTCTATATTTTAAATTTCAGCTCCCTTGCTCAAACTTTGGTTTTTTTTTAACTTGGGGGCGTGTCAGTGGGCACATTTTGAAAATATTTACACATTAGCATCAAGAGCCCATGGAGAGTCTATATTATAAATTTCAGCTCCCTAGCTCAAACTTTTTTTTTAAATTGTGGGCGTGTCAGGGGGCGAATTTTGAAAATATTTACACATGAGCATCAAGGGCCCCTGGAGAGTTTATATTATAAATTTCAGCTCCCTAGTTCAAACTTTGGATTTTTTTTAAATTGTGAGCGTGTCAGTGGGCGAATTTAGAAAATATTTACACATTAGCATCAAGGGCCCCTGGAGAGTCTATATATTATAAATTTCAGCTCCCTAGCTCAAACTTTGGATTTTTTTTAAATTGAGGGCGTGTCAGTGGGCGAATTTGGAAAATATTTACACATTAGCAGCAAGGGCCCCTGGAGAGTCTATATTTTAAATTTCAGCTCCCTAGCTCAAACTTGGTTTTTTTTTTAACTTGGGGGTGTGTCAGTGGGCGAATTGTGAAAATATTTACACATGAGCATCAAGGGCCCCTGGAAAGTATATATTTTAAATTTCAGCTCCCTAGCTCAAACTTTCTTTTTTTTAACTTGTGGGTGTGTCAGTTTGCGAATTTTGAAAATATTTACAAATGAGCATCAAGGGCCACTGGAAAGTCTATATTTTACATTTCAGCTCCCTAGCTCAAACTTTGGTTTTTTTTTAACTTGGGGGCGTGTCAGAGGGCAAATTTTGAAAATATTTACACATGAGCATCAAGGGCCCCTGGAGAGTCTATACTACAAATTTAAGCTCCCTAGGTGTAACTTTGGTTTTTTGCGGTCCAACCTGAAAATCTGACGATGACGGTGACGCTCTATATTTCCAACTAATGAACTGCGATTCATGGACACAATAAATTTACACACTTCCGGTAAATTCCATCTGCCGGCAACTGTTTTAGATATAGCTTTTTCCTTTGGATCGGTTTGGATAGATGATGAGCTTGGTATTGCCCTCCATTCCACGAACCTTTCAGCCGACTAAATTTTATGGGTTGTAACAAAAGAGTGTACGTTTGTCTACACTTCCGTTACGCCGGAAGTCTACGTTTGTGTACACTTCCGTTACGCAGGAAGTCTACTTCCGTGTCGCATTCACCAGCTTGCTCCCCAAGTCAAGCGTGCGTAAAGAAGTTTTACTTCAAATTGTGATCAAATCGAAATCAGGCCAAACATTGACGGTACAATGCTCACCCAAATGCCAAAGTTAACTAGAAAACACTGAGGATCTTCTATTTGAAACTTGACAGCTGAGAGGAGAACATATGACTTGAATCTGTACTTTTCTGATCTTATTTGATCTTACAGCTTTCACTCACTTGTGCTGTTCTGTTCTGATCTAGTTTTCGTACATTAAACACTGATATTGTGTTCAATATATGACGAACGCAAATAAATTCAATTTCAAATACGATTTGAAAAATTCTCCGAAAAACTTGTTGTGACTGTCCTATGTATATTAATAATTGTACTAAAAAAACGTACCACTTGAGTCTCGCCACGATAAAAAAAAACTTCGTAAACGCTCGGACCCCTGTTTCATACATCGCGCATGCTAACGACTCCCAAGACACCTTTACAATCAGTTTTTTTTTGTGTGTAGAAGAAAGTAGAATAATAAATATTTCCTATTGTTCGAAAACTTAGCAAAGGGTATATTTTACCTCACAGTGCTGCCAATTCTCATGGGATAGGGACTTAAGTCTTATACGGAATCATCTTTTTACTTTCCACGTGAACATTGCACTTTTGGGGATTATATTTATTTGAATTGCTGGTGCACGGGATGACATATAGATAATATAAGACGGTCATGATGTCCAACGGCAAATATTTGGACGACATGCCCAAAAAATAACAGGCAAATGTCGCCAAAGAAGAATGTATAGGTATTGTAGTTGCAGTGAAAAAGAGAAAGTATGATACTAACTTATCAATTAGAAATTGGAATGCAAAATACTTAATACTTGAAATAAAAAAAGAACTGCCATAGAGTATCTGTATTGTTGAGGAGTTTACACATCTTAACGTGATGTCCCGACTTCACACCTTTGTTTTTGCTATACAGAGGATGGCGGCAGTTGACTGACAAGTGCATCGTCACATGGTGAGCCTGCCTAGTAGGACGAAGACCGTGTTGCGTTTCTTGGATAAATTTTGTTTTATTCCTTAAAATATTCTTATTTTTTATTCCTTGTAGAAAAGACAAAGATGAGCGACAATCCTTCGTTGAGCCAGTTTCTGGAGATTTGATTTCAATTCTGGTTCATCGATTAGATGAGTATTGTTATTTGGACTTTTTGGAAGCCGAACTTCCGATATGAGAATCCTTCGCTTCACTTAAGCCTTATTTATAAAATAGAAGTTGCTTCGGATTAAGGAACCTACCTCCTGGCTCTGATTAACTCAATTTTACGGAAGCAGACTTTGCAAAATAAGATAAGTGATAATGCCAAGTAACGCCCGAGTTGACTTACACCAAGAAGATGTATGGCCTCATTAGGAGTAATAGGCTGGCCGCGAATTTGAATCTGGTTAAAATTCAAAGTTCACATTAAGCGCAATAAATGCAATCAGATTGGATCCGCCGCATATTCGTATATTATCCAGATCTTGGTTAGATCTGTTTGCATCTTTCACAATTTGCAGCGCTTGCATTTTAAGGCTTGTCATTCGAAAACAGAAATGTAAGAGTGAAGCCGTCAGCAAAAGCTGTAAATAAGTTTTATCATACATATATACATCGACTGCAGAAGATCATTAATATCCTTGCGGCACCCCTCCATTAATAGCAAAGGAGTCCGAAGACACTCCATTGTCCACAACTTGAGATGATCGCCTTAAAAGGAACTTCTGCATCCAACCAGAGAGTTTATTCAGAACACTTCTTGGCGGATACTCTTAAATAAGCTTGAAAACATGACATCTTGCATTACATTACGATTTTATTTACACATAGATTGGTTATATAATATTGATAGCATATTTTCGTCGACGTAAACACAGATATTGACCACCTATAGTCAGCCATTAAATGATAGTAACTTGTTCAATATTATTATCGTTCAAAGCAGTAATAACTTGATATACTTCGTTTTGGTTTCCTTCAATATTTAACTCATCATTGACTGGAATACAAAATATATATATGAAATTTCAAGTTCCTTATAGAAAAACTCACCTCCATCAAATTTGTATGATTGCGATGGATATGTTGCAGGTTGCGGTTGTGTCATATAGATTGGCTGCACTGAAGGTGTATAGGAATAGGATGGCTCCTGTGGTTGCACATTGTATGAATACTGTGGTTGTACATTGTATGTCTGCTGTTGTGGTACACTGTACGACTGCTGTGGTTGCATATAGTATGTCTGCTGTGGTTGCGCATAAGAATAAAGTTGGTAATACATAGCGCAATAACGTGATGCTGCTTCATAAGGATCCGTTCCTGAATACGAATTATAAGCCATTCCTTGAGCATTACTTTCCTTTCCACATTGGAGGAAAACTTAAAGGAAGTTATAATAATAAGTTTATTTTAGTAATCACAAAATTGTAATATTCTCACCTAATGTTGCCACAATGACTACCGAAAAAATAGAAAACGATCCCATTGTTAAGCAGAAGCGATTTTGATGTCCTAAGAACATTTTTGACCCTATTTATATGGTTTACTTTAGATAATTAAAAATTTAACGAGCGCAAATCGTGAATGCTGTCTCCAACTTTATTGGTTTTAACTATTTTTCAATAAGTGGAGGCAATTAGCAGAGTATTTAATAACTAAAACGTGTTGTCTGGCATTGCGCGTTTTGTATGTTGATTATGTAATCAGCTTTTCTTTTTTTTTTTTGTCGGGGTGCGAGACTTTCTACACTGAAGCAATCAGACTCAATACTGGTCCATTGTACTTCCAGGCAGACACACCACACTTTACTGTGAGAATTTACTCGTTTTCCTAAGAAAAACGAGAAAGCGCTTCAATGATAAGGAGCTTACTCACCATATCCGCACCAAATACCTGCCACCTGATACGAGCAAAAGCAGGACAATCATAGAGGCTTCGCAGTTGGTGGTATCGCTTAAGTTTGGCAAAAGCGTAGTGGTCCGTAAGAACGCCAGTAGTGTGTCTGCAGTCTTTTCTGTTGAGAGACAACAAGAATGCCGCGGATTTCCACAGGAGAATTTGCTCAGTCTGGCTGCACCCTGGAGAGATATGCCAACGGCGATTGTGTTCATATGAAACCCAACCGTCAATGGAAGCTCTGACCGAGGACGCAGGCGGACAAATCGCTGGTTCAGGTCCTGAGAAGTCCCCCTCTGAGCCCTGTCTAGCAAGTTCGTCGGATATCTCATCTCCCGTGATGCCGTTATGACCCGGGACCCAGAGAAGTCTAAGTGAATTCAGCCTTCCGACCGAATTTAGAGAAATCTTGCATTCACGAACTATTTTGGAGGACTGACTGACACCTGTTCCTCGCAACATAGTCCATGGCCATTAGGATACCACAAGTCTCCGTTTGGAAGACAGACGCATGTTTGCCTAACGAGAAGAAAAGTCTAATATTGTCGCTCTCCATGAAAACACCAGCACCAGATCCTTGATCGGTTTTGCCATCCGTGAAGATTCAACTGCATTCCTTTCCAGGCTCAGAGTCTGGTCAGAGCCAGTCCTGAACACGAGGAAAGTCGACGTCGTAGTTGCGCTTCAGCCGAAGTTCCGGTGTCATCGGACGGCATATCCATAAGACAGGAGTCGAAGAACAACCGTTGCGCAAAGTTCATCAAAACTCCAGTGCGAGTTATACCAAAAGGCACCTCGTGTTAAACGTGAGATAGCTTTGATTGTGCAACCCATAATGTAAACATCATGGGGCGGGAGGTTCAATAATGCATCCAGGCTGAAGCCAGGCCGACTGGGGAAGGCCCCCGTGCAGCCGAGACATACCTTCCTTTGGAGTTTGGCGAAAGCAGCAGTAACTTATTTACGCGAAAGCTTATTCCACCAAACAACCGCTGCGTATGCTTTAAATGGTCTTTTCATAGCCGTATAAATCCATAGGACTCTTTTCGGCGATAAGCCCCATGTCTTGTCGAAAATGCCCTTGCCCTGCCAGAAAACCGATACCACCTCGGCAGTCTTCAGCTCACCATGCTTGGGCCAAAGAAGTTTGCTATACAGGATGACTCCCAAATACTTTGCTTCATTGGAGAGTTGAATTGTGCCGCCTTTTAGTACTGGCTGTGCCCGATCACCTCCCTCCTTCTCGTAAAGAGAACAGCCTCAGTTTTAAGAGGATTGACCGAGAGCCTATTCCTAGTGCTCCATTCGTCGATCACGTCAAGAGCCGCCTGCGCCTTAGCGCAAATAGTCGCCAGGCATGATCCAACAGAAAGCACGGCAACATCATCCGCGTGCGCCTGAGCGTATACATTAGAGCTGTTGAGTGCGTTCAACAGAGAGTCGACCAGCTTACACCACAGCAGTGAAAACAGAACGCCGCCTTGCGGGCAGCCTCTGTTTACCCCCGCCATAACATAACGGCCAGAATCCGCATCCGCAACCAACGTTGTAATCAGCTTACGGAACAACTCATGAATAACAAAGCAGGGTGCCAGTTGTGCTGGGTAATAGGAGAACAACCATTCAGTAAGATCCGATATTCGGTTGGATCAAAAATCACAGTTTTTTTCGCGGCATATAAGTCGATAAATATTTCTTTTTTCTTTTTTTTTATATGATTATCGTGCGCTAAAGATATTTCTTTTTCTAATTGATTTAGTTACCTTTATAATGAAATCACAGCACAGGCATTTTGTTTGTTGCTGCAATCAGCACTGATTCATTGCCTGTTTTTATGTACTACTTACTGCATGAAAGAATGGAAGGACAGGAAAGAAGTTTGGTGCGATAGGGGTTTATTTCCCCACAGGTGGCGCCTAAATTGCTTTAGGGAGATCTGTTTTGAGTATTCAATTTTAAAAATCATAGCCCTGCCAATTACTTAGTAAATACACTACCATCGCACCATTGCCGCCCGCATCTCAAGTGCAACGTGGCTCACCTCAATGAAACAACAGCAAGCTCTTGGTGACAAATACGAATTCTGAGAAGTACATCACGATCTGTGCATCGTATTAAGCGATGCAACTTAGAGTTAGTTTCGAGAGAATGCGTCAAAATTTTTTGAATACCCTTATAGCGTATTAGCAACACAATATAAGAAAATTAGGGTAAGAAGATACGAGAGATGCCGATGGACGTTCGTTTTGAATGTTCTTAGATTATAATGTGTAGGAAACATAGGGACGGGCTACAGTCCGCTTGGGCGAACTGTTGGATACCCTATTCTTATTCATATTCCTCATAAGTGGGCGTGACAAAAGTCTAAGTATGGTTAAATTGTTAAGAACGCTCTACATATTTTGTTATATAACATTTAAAGGATTTTATAAAAAAAACGCTCCCTAGCTCAAACTTGGGTGTTTCAATAAAATTGTTTTATTTAATTGTGGGCGTGTCAGTAGGCGGATTTAAAAAAAAATAACACATGAGAATAAAGGGCCCCTAAAGAGTATATATTATAAATTTCAGCTCCCTAGCTCAAACTTTGAATTTTCAAAAAAAAAAAAAAAAAAAATTAATTGTGGGCGTGTCAGTGGGCGGATTTTGAAAATATTTACACATGAGCATAAAGGGCCCATAGAGAGTATATATTATAAATTTTAGCTTCCTAGCTCAAACTTTGGATTTTCAAAAATTAATATACCCTTAGAATAGGGTATAAAAAAATTATTTTATTTATTTGTGGGCGTGTCAGTTTGCGGATTTCGAAAATTTTGTATCCCGAGCAGTTTTAGGAGTCATAGATCATATATACAAAATTTCAGCTTTCTAGCTCAAAATTCGATTTTTTCCAAAATTTTGTTTTTTTGAGTTTGTGGGCGTGTCTGTGGGCGGATTTCAAAAATTCGTAAACTTGATTATTTCGGGACCCTAGAGAGTATATGGTTAAAATTTCAGCTCTCTAGGTCCTGTTTAAAGGCCTAATTTTTGCCGACAGACGGACGGACGGACGGACGGACATGGCTAGATCGACATTACTATCGATGCTGATCATAAATATAGTTACTTTTAGGGGTCTACGGGCAATATTAAGGTATGTTACAAACTATGCGTCAAAATTAATATACCCTTAGAATAGGGTATAAAAAGGATTATATGCGTATGTACTTAAGTAAGTAAATATGTAAATAGCTTTATCGTTTATTCCATCGATACATTACCTCTTACTTACTTGACATGTCATTCGAATAAGAACTGAGTAGAATAAAAAAACCATAGCAAAGCACATAATGTGCACTATTAATCAAAATATAAATCTCTTCGACACAAAAACTAATATAATAAAACTTATTAAATATAACGACCGGTGCAGTAGCAACAACAAACTCCTAACATAGAGAAAGGCTGCAGTCCGCTTGATCGAAATATTGGATACCCTATCCCTATCCTATATTCCTATTCCCCTTAAAATGGGAGTGGCATATTTAGATTTATGTAACTGCTTGTATGTTTTTTGAAGGATTTTATCTGAAAATATAATTTTGTTTTATAAAACGCCCCTTAAAAGTGGGCATGGAAATTTTCTTCTTTCTATGAAGGAATTGTTTGAAACAACTTTATCTATATACCTACTTGAAAAAGAAACGTTTTGTTTTTAAATAAGTGGGCTTAATCTTTACACATGAGTATTTTGAATTTCTAGAGAGTATCGATGATAAATTTCAGCTTACTAGCTCGAATTTTGATTTTTTCTTTATTTTTTTTTTGTGATTGTGGACGGATCAGAGTATATTGGTTCCAAATTTCAGCTTTCTAGCTCGAGTTTTAAGGCCTTATTTGTGCCGACGGACGGGCATGTTGCTTTAAACATTGGTAAATGATATTTTTCCAGCAACATTTTATTGTGCAATAGTCTAATATTTGATTAAAGTATACCATACTCTCATCCCTCTCAGTCGTGATTGTCGTTCCTTTTAATTATATCGCCGCAAGGAAATTCTAATCACAACTAAATTAATCACAACTAAATTTGACATCGATCTCAAATGCGTGGAGTCAGAGCCGTGTAGAACGATCTCATTTTTCAACATAAGAAACTGAGTTCACTTCTTTCTATGCAGGATCTTCTTCTCCTCCCTTCTTCTAGCTCGATACGTTTGCCCTTGTTTAACACTGCAACATTTTAAGATGTACATCTTCTGTCCTTCTTTCGGAATACATAATCATACCACGGGCTTTTTCTGTGCTGTACCTGATAACCTACAGTTGTTTCGGATACCTCCTTAGTGATGTTGCGATAACGGTTTCAGATATTGTTGGCGCTTGTGAATGGGGAGTGCATTTAGAAGAGAGTCTCTCGCTCAGGCGCTCACTGTAGACTACGCCTACTCCAGGTGTTTTAGAGCGTCCAACGTTAAATCTTTTGGTAGTTTGCGTAGTTAGCGCCAGGTTGCTACGTGGATCTTGAACCTTGATAACCTACTGCTACTTGCCATTATACAACGAGTTGCCGCAAAATCGATTAGTGGGTAACCGCTATCTGTTGTCTTGTCGTGGACGCTGTGATTACCAACTAATTCTTTCAAGCTGTTTTCCTTGCCGACTTTAGCATGTAAGTCCTCGAAATCAACCTTGAAGATTGGAAATGGTTTTATTTCGAAACTTCAAAGGGCGTCGCCTCATCTGCCGGGTTAAGCTAACCAGGACGACATCATACTCTGCACAGGCTTCGTAGGCTCCATACAGGCGGTCAAATAACTAATCCATGATAGAATCTTCAACCCCCATTGGTAGGGGCGTGTAACTATATTAGGCGTATGTTTTGAAATGTAGCTTTGATGCAGATCACATCCGTAAGATCACTTATCGGCTTGAAGTCTTTTACTTTTGTCCTAAGCCGATTTTCCACAACGAATCCCCACCCTAATAAATGCAATACTTTACGGCACTGGTGACCGGTATTAAATATCGCAATTTTGCCTTTTCATCAAAACTGATCCTATCCATCGTATCTCCTAGTTCGCTGTAATATCTGCCTGTACCGCTCGAGGACAGCTTCAAGTTTTTGAGCAGTACCTGGAGTGTACAGATACGTTCCAAGTGCACGTCCGATAACATCTCTTTTTCAACACCCGAACTAGTCTTGAAAAGTTCTTACTGACCCCAGCTCTTAATAAGTCGAAGTAATAATAGTAGAATGTAAGCAATCTGTCATCCTGACTTACGACTACACCATTAATTCTATCTAGTGAATTCATTCACCGTAATCCCTCTTTCTGAGACCTGTCAGCCCGTCTTTCCGACAGATCATTAAAATATTGGTATTTTCTTCTTGTTAAATCTTTGCACCTATAACTTCAACAAGTTTTGTTTGGGACGACATGACCAGCACCCGGTAGCTACCACAGAAAGGTAAAATAAGCATCATTGATGTGTACTCTCAGTTACCGTATTGTACATCGCCAATCAATGCTTAATCTTATCCTACATCACCCAACCATCCTCTCACTCTCTCTATAGAAAAAGTTAAGGTATATAAATCTTCTTATGCTTAAAAAAAACATGGAAACCCAAACTTAACTTAAACTTCACCATAACTACCGACCACCCATCCTCACATCCTTAAAGGGAAAGCAAATGCATGAAGGATGCTTCTGAATGCTTTGAAAACTTGCAACAGCAAAAGATCCTATGAAAAACAGCCGAGAATAGTCATCGCCTCAAGCCTAAAACTTCGGTTTACAACTACTGGTGCTTCTACTGCAGCAGTGAAAAGCTTCTCCTTTATCCTGGCACATCTTTTCGCGAGATTTTCGCCTCATTCACTGATTCAGTAAACGTTTAATGTAGCAAGATTGACCTTACAATCAACGCTGATCGCAAATATAGTAACTTTTAGGGGTCTACGGGCAATAAAAAGATATGTTACAAACTATGAGTCAAAATTAATATACCATTAGAAGAACGTTAGCCAATCTTTAAAATTTAGGTTTTTAAAAGATTGTTTTACTGACTGTATGCATCTTCAAAAGCAAAGCAAAGTACAAAAAAAAGCAAAATAGTAAACGCAAGCAAACGCAAGAAATAAAAGTGATATGGAATTATGTGTGGCATTTTCTTGTTATTTTTGCCTTGTTTTTTGTCGGGAGTCTCTTTAGAAAATGTTCGGCATCCAGAGTTTAACTGACTCTTAGCCAAGAAACCTATCCCGCACTATGGGTGTATGTATTTTCATTTTCTTCGTAATAAATTTATTGTAAAATGAAAAAACAAAAATGCCAACTGTTAATAATAATGGAAATATGTTCGGCATATCCCTTATAACCGCGGCCAAGTTCATTACTTTTCGAAGCAATTTAGACACCACCCGTGGAGAAAAACCTTACAACGCACCCAAACACTTTTTTCCTATCTCTCTACTCTTTCTAATAGTAAGTAGCACCGAAGAGCATGCTATGAAATACGATATTGCCAGCTGCTGCTTGCTAGTAAACAAATGCTTGCGCTGTGTTCTTAGCCCTATAAGGGTACTGTAACATTACTTAAAAACCCCTTTAGCGTAAGCAAATTATAAAAAAAAGACCTGCTCCAGCAGAACTCTGTGACCGTTGTGATGAAATGTTCAAAACAAATAAGTCCACACTCGCAAACAAATGCATCTACTTCCGCTGGCACCCAACAGCACTATGTCAATGCTGTATATAGACCCGTATCATCTGGGATTGAATTTGCCTCAAACTTTTGGAAAAAATATCCAAGGTCATCTTGGGAAAATTTGGGCTACCGATGCTTCAGAAGTGCGTTTCGTTTTTGATAGCTATATTTTAAACCTTCGTTGAAAGATATCGAACGTCGCAGACGTCAGGAGCAGGATGTTTCCTGCACTATACTAGGTCCATCACCAATTCGTCCGATGACTTCATAAAAAGTTGAAAAATTTAAAGAAGCTTTAGAGAAGTTTTTGGGTGGCATTGTATGAACGATTCCATGGCACATATATGGAGGGACAAGAAAATTTGCCACACATTGGAAGAACGATGTTGCTCATTAACCTCTGCAAGTGATAGAATTCTCAAAGTTGAAGAAACAGAGTTTGAGTACCATTAGGAAAAAGATAAAAGAATAATATTTCATATTAGTAAACTCAGGCTTAACTCAAAATAGTTGTCAATAAATGTGATAAAAGATCAATATTCCATTATTAGTTATTTATACATTTTCCAATTACCGCCACCAATTCGATATGGTGAAGCAATTTACCAAATGTTGGTGGCTTTTTGAGGGGGAGGGGTCAACATGCCCTCCCAAGATGGTGCGTTACTTTAGGTAACATCCTCGTAGTTTATAAGATAGACTAAGATAGCTAGGGCGTTTCTGGGAGAGGCCGGGCTCGTCAACTTGTGGTAGTGCTTCCGGGAGAAGTTTGAGATTTTTAATTTTTAATTTGTTTTAAAAAATACTTATGTAAAATTTAAACAATGATGCCGAGTTTTAAAACTGTTCTCGATGAATATATCCGGTGGCAATGTGCAATGGTAGTGTATTCACTAAGTGATTGGCAGGTCGTGCGTTCGAATCCCGACCAGTGCCATGATTTTTATAAATTAAATACACACAACAAAAACAGATCTACCAAAAGGTGGCGCACCTGTGGAGAAAAAAATCCCACCGCACCAAACTTCTTTCCTATCCTTCTATTATTTCAGTAAGTAGCACCCAAAAACAGGAAATGAATCACTTCCTGGAAGCTACTTGCAGCAACTAACAAAATGCCTCGTGTTTTTACCAATATAAGGATACTGTGTCACTACAGAAAAAAGCAATCCCTTTAGCAAATTATAAAAAAAAAAAAAATATATACACATGTAAGTTTAGTAAGTAAAATAGTTGTTAGGCCGAAAGGCAATAAATTTAAGGTTATAGCTAAATTTAGAGCGTCCACATAAGGACCAATAAATAAGAATTAGTATCCTGTTAATTTTAAGTTAGATTTAATCATTTTTGTCTAGTATGTAAGTAGATATCTAATAACGAATAAAAAAATTAATTTCAAAGTCAAAAAAACGTATTTCAATCAGATCCGTTGTTGGGCTCAGACGGCTTTTTTGTGAGACAATCTCAAATTGGCCATCGGCGATCGAAATTTGTCCCCAACCTTCAACTAATTTCAGCGCCGCCGTCCGTTTTTCAATATTAACCCTTAATTCACTAGGTGAGTCCTGGCTCCTGGGACTCACTCATCTTTTTCGTTCGCACACAGATCGTGCATTTATATACACACACATATAAGATCCACAGTACCTTCATATAGTGTGGCGACAAACGCGATACAGGTTGGATGTGTTTTTACAATAAGTCGAACGGCGACTTTTTGGTGATCAGTGAGTGACAGGGACTCAGGTAGGTATTTGTGCTACAATTTGCATATGTGTTTGCTTTATTATTTTTTTATTTTTTTTGCAAGAAATTCAGTGATAAGTATTGATTTAAGTACATCAGGACAATCAGGTGAAGAGCTTAACATAAGTAACCTGATTTCGCGTTTATACAACACTATTTTGCCATTTGAACTACGTCTATCAATTTCATCGATTACCAAAAGAGAAATACCTGGCGCGCCCGAGGCTGCAGAAGGAAAACTTCCCAGAAGTGAGCGAAGATACTGCCATGATTGCAGCTCCAAAAAGAGGACTAAGACTGCATACCAGCGTTGCCATAATGTGCCCAAACGGGCCATTTGGCCCTCTGTTTTTATACCCTATTCTAAGGGTATATTAATTTTGACGCATAGTTTGTAACATACTTTAATATTGCCCGTAGACCCCTAAAAGTTACTATATTTATGATCAGCATCGATAGTAATGTCGATCTAGCCATGTCCGTCTGTCCGTCCGTCCGTCGGCAAAAATTAGGCCTTTAAACTGGGCCTAGAGAGCTGAAATTTTAACCATATACTCTATAGGGTCCCGAAATAATCAAGTTTACGAATTTTTGAAATCCGCCCACAAACTCAAAAAAACAAAATTTTGGAAAAAATCGAATTTTGAGCTAGAAAGTTGAAATTTTTTTTATATGATCTATGACTCTTAAAACGGCTCGGGATATAAAATTTTCAAAATCCGCCCACTGACACGCCCACAAATAAATAAATTAATTTTATTGAAAAACCAAAATTTGAGCTAGGGAGCTGAAATTTATAATATATACTCTCTATGGGCCCTTTATGCTCATGTGTAAATATTTTCAAAATCCGCCCACTGGCACGCCCACAATTAAATTTTCAAAAAAAAAAAAATTCAAAGTTTGAGCTAGTGAGCTGAAATTTATAATATATACTCTCTAGGGGCCCTTTATGCTCATGTGTTAATTTTTTTTAAATCCGCCAACTGACACGCCCACAATTAAATAAAACAATTTTATTGAAACACCCAAGTTTGAGCTAGGGAGCGTTTTTTTCGATAAAATCCTTTAAATGTTATATAACAGAATATGTAGAGCGTTCTTAACAATTCAACCATACTTAGACTTTTGTCACTTTTGAGGGATAGGAATAAGAATAGGGTATCCAACAGTTCGCCCAAGCGGACTGTAGCCCGTCCCTATGTTTAATTTAGTCCCTTGGCCCGGGGCCAATAAGAAATGGCCCGCATATCTTATTTTTTTGTATTCCTTAAACAAAATAGTCTATGAAACACACCCATCTTATTGATGAAAAATTCATTTTTTAAAGTGCATTCAATCTTACTATATTGAAATCTGTCAACAAATTAAAAAAAGATTGAACATAAGTGACAATTTACTAGCAGCGTTTCAAATTATTGATCCTAATTATTTAAAGAAAGGTAAAAATGATTTTAGATTGATTGTTCTCAGTTAGCTTAACGACTCTGCTAGTAAAATTTCCAAATTTATTTAGCTGCTCTAATGAGGTAATGTTTGAAGAATTGCAGGAATACAATTTTTTGAGCTGTGAATTGTTATTTTATTACCAACATGTTAATATGTATTATGTACTGTACATACACTGCAAGTCATATGATTAGAAGCAGGCATTTTTGAAAAGTAAAATCGATATTTCTTCCGTTACATGATGGATTTGAAAAAAAGACTATGGTAAATCAGAGACTGTTTTGTTAACAACAAAATATGAAATGTGTGTATAGGAGAGATTTAGCTAACGGTTCTTGGAAGACGAATTGTAAATTGAGTAAAGATTATGCGGAAATAATTGGTTGGTAAACTTTGACTCCAGTCTCAATCCATTCCACCGTGTTGGAGTTCCCTAAGGCGAAAAATGTTAAAATCCAAACCACACACTGGGGTATGAGATACCCCACATAGATTTCAAAAGTGTGCAGGTCCCGTTAAATTTTTTTCCTAAGGATGCCATACCTACGTATATTTAATTTTAAACTCTCCGCAGTAGCAGGCTAGGGTGTTCAGTTCTTAGATTTTTTTAACGTGTTTAGCCGTGCTTCGAAGTTTTAGCTTGGGTATCATATACCCCAGTGTGCAGTGCGTGTTAGTAGTTTTTTTGAATTTGTGAATACATTATTTTAGTGAAATGTTTTCTATTTTAGTTATTTTGGACTAAAAATTAATAAAACAAGTGTGGGGTTTGTTCAGCCATAAATGAAGTTACTGTAGATGAAAATATCAAAGTAGCTTTTCTTCGAGACGAATCCATTGCAAGGCTTTTCCTTGATGCTGAAGGGATGAAGCCAAAAATTAACCAGCTTCGAATCTTGAAAATCAACGTTAAAAATTGTATAACTTCTGTAATGGGGAAAAAACTGAAAACGTAACATGCCGACTTCCCATGTGCGACCATCATCACTGCAATGCATAGAATGCAGTGAAAAATATTTGAATTTTTGTGTTTAAAAAAGCAAACATTTATCGCACTATTAAAACAATACATTGGAGTAAACATTGAAGAAAGAGTATTAGAAAGCGTAATGCGACAGTTTTTAAAACTATTATTTTAAACTTTTTTATGAATTTGACTGATTTTAGTTGACAACTATATATTAAATTTTTTTTGTAACCTAATTTGGAATTTTTTTTTTTTTAAGCATTTTTATATTTTATGTTATTCATCGTATTGAATTTTGTTTAGATGAAATAAAAATATGAGTAAAAAAACAAACATTATTATATAATATACATAAAATTAAATTTTTTTAAATTCTTTTGGGGTGGGGTTTGTGATACCTAAGTGTGAGGAGAGCGTTAGGAAAAATATGTGTGAGGACGGAAGGTTAAGAGCTATCTAGCTGTAATAATGCAATGTGGCAAATTGCCACCGAAGCATACTGCAAAAGATATAGTTTCGAAAAAGGCCTAAGCCCTTTTAGTTTAAAGATGATCAAACATTTTGTTGTGAATTTTAAATATAGTAAAATGTAGTGTACCTACTTAAAAATGCGAAAAAGCACGTGCCCAATCGTTTTAATAAGAAAAACATATAACAATTCAGCGATCAATCAAACTTTTCATTGACGATAAGTTTTCCCAACAATATATAATTTATAAAGTAATGATATTAACAAAAACCTAACAATAGAATTACTTCAAGTTTAAGATATCGCAAATTTTGTTCGTTTCGTATACCTATTACATTTACATAATGTATTTTTATAATGTGCTGCACACGGCTGTGAGTATTCGCGTCGCCATATGCGAAGCGATTCGCTGCAAGCGATGAATTACATGCGTACATACGGAAGTGTTTATGGCGAAGCGATTTAGCGAAATGCTGTTTATTGAACTTGTGTGCGAAAAGCATTGTTTGTGGAATCTTCGGCATTCAGGTTACCACATTAAAATAATATCCAGAAAATCTTGGGAGTGGAAAAAGATCGCGGTTTAAAGGGTAAGTAAAGATTTTTTTTTGTTTTATAATGATTAGGACCGATTTTTTGGTACATACGAGTACATATTACATAATTAGTTGACTGTTTTGCGCGCAGGGTTTTAATTTTACCATTGCCAAAATAAGAATCAAACTAGGCGAAATTGCTTGTCATAAACACTCAATCGATTGCGACTACGCTGGTAGCGGTGTCGCCTGCGAAATCCATAAACACAGCCGCTTATGGTAAGGAAAAGTCGGTTTAAATTTGAAAAACACCTTTCTGCAATTGCAATGCTATGTGCAATACATACATACTATACATGAAGTTAGCACGTAATTACATAAATTTCCAAATGCTTACTTTCGTTCGAAATTTAGGTGCTCAAAAATATTTAGTTAACAACATCTGTGCAAATTCCAGGCTATCTACACACTATGCCTTAGCGAACACGTAATCTAATGTTCATTCATATATTCTTGATTTCATTAAATATCCTTGAGCGCATTTCATTCAGACTCCTTAATTCATAGTTTTGCGAGCCATCCTAGGCAAAAAAAAATTTCGTATTTGCCTGCGGCGAATGCAGTTGATAGAATTTCATTACAAAATCTCTTTCCATTTTCTTTGATTCTAAACGAGATAGAGAATTTTGTACGAGTACTCTGTCTGCTGCACATATGGTCGAAGGAAATTACTGAGGCCATGGTGGGGATTTCAAATAGAAATGAAATTTACGGGAAGCTACTTGCTACTACGATCACTTGGATTTAAATTGTATGTAATCTGTAGCTGCATATTCAATTTTATGTATTCAAATTCAAATAATGCAGGGACATTTATTATGAAATTGCAATTTCTTTTCAAGTTGTCCTTCTACGGAAACTGTAAGTAGTGGCAAGTGTAGCCTCTCGAAAGAGCTTTTATCTCCCTTTTTATATGGGCCTATTTGGAAGGAAGAACATGGATGTAATAAACAAAATGATTGGTTTTGAACGAAATTGCTTCTAGACATATCCACAGATTATTGTGCAGTCAGCAGCATCCGAAAGTTATAAGGTGTAGCACGGTGGGATGTATAGAAAATGTCAACGAAACATTCTTCTGTTCTCAATTTATTTCCCAAATATGTCTTTTTAGCTGAAAGTCGAATGAGTTATATTCCTTGAGCTTAAGTGGATAATTTCTCAGATTTTAAGAAGTAATTTTCCATATCCATCATCCCAGTCAAGCTCTATGGCGCAGAAGCGTGGACATGAACGGCCAGAGCCAGATGAAGATCTTTTTGGTCGCTTCGAACCCAAAACTCTTCGAGTGATTATCGGTCCCGTTGGCGTTGACGGGCTTCAGAGGGGGATAATTAACAGCGAACTCTAAAAGCTGTACAGCGACATCGACCTGATCAGAAAAGTACTAACTACCAATCGACTTCAACATAATTGCTTTAAGGCGTAAATTACCCTTAATGCCTGATTTAACCACCGACCGTACCATGTCGAGTTAATCGGTTCTCGTCAGATCACCTCAATTAAACGACGTTGGGCGCGGTTAGTACATAGATTGGGGACCGTTTGAGAACAACCGCATGTCGTTGGCCAGCCCCATCTACGAGTTGAGGTAGATAATACATACGTGGTATTACAACGGACCTAAATTGGTCTAAGTGTGTCGGCTTCTGCCGACAGCCACCTAAACCTAACCTAACCTAACCTACTAGTCGACTTAAATGACTAGGATAGGACATGTAGAGCGAATGGACACCACCACTCCAGTCCGAAGAGTCCAACCAGGAGTGACAACGCAGTTGAGGAAGTAAAAGGGGACCACAACCAGTTTGGAGTGTGCAACTGGGGCGGTTAGAAAAAGATGGGGCTAAATGGAGGGGCATGTTGGTTGAGGCCCAGGTCCACGCCGGACTGTAGCGCCACCAAAGTACGTAAGCAACTTTCTGTATCGCAATATCCTTACTGCCATCATTTTCATTTCTGTCTGTTTCGAAGGACCATAATACAAAATTTGCTAACGAAATTCAGTAACGCCACGTCCAAAATCGAAACACTTCTCTAATTTATACAAAGCGACAGTAATTTCCTTAACGTCCAAGCTAGCACCCATCCTAAAGCGTTAGAGGAGAATAAAGAAACCTTGATCAAATATTACCCGCCAAATTCTCATTCCCACTTAAATGGGTAGATTCGAAACTTTTGATGGGAAAACTTTATTTCCAACCATCCCCATCGTTCGAAACATCAGAGTGCGAATTTACTCTACCCCTTCCGGAACACAACGAAATGCAAGCCATATTGGTTTCATCGAAGGAAAAAGTGAAATAGTGTGTATTTCTACTCCCTACGTGTTCCCAGTACCGCCCAGCTAAATGCTGAGCATAGAAAATGGTTAACCAGAAAACAGAAAATTCTTTACTTATGACGACATGCAAAGCGCTCATTAGTCTGTGTTCTTCTTAAAATTTTGCTACGGAAAGCGGAACATAACATTTGAGGTAGGTATCCATAGAATGTCGGTTTTCGGTTGTTGGTAGAAAACCTGAAAAACAATAAATAAAAAAAACTGAACAAAGACATTGCAGAGCAAGTTTGTCATTTAAAAAAAAGAAACTCGCACGCCCCATGGATAACTTTTCCGCAAATAGGTAACTGTCTCCTACATTTGTTATTCGAATTGGAAATGAAAATGTGAGCTTTCCTATTTTAGTTTTTCACGCACATTGTTGGCAAGGAATGGAAAGTTTAAGACAAAAATAGCATAAATGATGGTAGTGATGGTGGGTTAAAGATGGATTAGGTTAGGTTAGGTTTAGGTGGCTGTCGGCAGAAGCCGACACACTTAGACCAATTTAGGTCCATTGTGGTAACCACGTACTACGAGTATTATCTACCTCAACTCTGTAGATGGGACTGGCCAACGACACGCGGTTGTTCTCAAACGGTCCCCCATCTACGTACTAACCGCAATGAACCAAAAAGGTACACCATATTAAAGAAAAATGTCATCTATATGATGTAGAATTCATCAATTTTAGTCCAGTGAACCTTTTCATCCATATGATGAAGCAGAGTTCATCAATATGATGACAGTTTTAAGTGATGAAACTCGTTCATCATTCATCAACTTTGTTCATCAATATTACGAAAAATTATGAACCAAATTTCCCCTCCATTTTGATAATTGTGTACATCAAAATGATGAATTAGTTCATCGTATTGATGATCGCAGTCATGAATATGATGAAAATTCAAAGAAAAAGATCATCATTTAAGCATATATTATCATCTATGTGATGAATGCATTCATAATATTGATGTTTTTATTTGTACCTATAATTATATTATTATAATATTTATTTTTATTTATATTGATGACCGTATACATCAATGTGATGAAAATTTTCCATCAATTCAGTGAATATATTCATCAATAAGATTCACATTATCATCATATTGATGATCGTATACATCAATACGATGAATATTTTCTATCAATTCAGTGAATATATTCATCAATTAGATTCACATTTTCATCATATTGATGATCGTATACATCGATATGATGAACATTTTTCATCAATTCAGTGAATATATTCGTCAATAAGATTCACATTTCCATCATATTGATGATCGTATACATCAATATGATGAACATTTTCCATCAATTTAGTGAATATATTCATCAATAAGATTTACATTATCATCATATTGATGATCGTATACATCAATATGATGAATATTTTCCATCAATTCAGTGAATATATTCATCAATATGGTTAATATGATTCATTCATGCAATGATACTATTCATCAATATGAAGCATTTATATTCTTCGTACTGATGATCGGCTTCATCAATATTATGAATAAATAAACATCTTAATGATGGTCATTCAAAATTTGTTGGTTGCCACAGATACCTTTATATGGACCATGATGAATATATATATGAGTTCTATATACATGAACCATATTTATGCATCGCGGTTCATCAAAAAAAATTAACTTGTTATATGTGGTATCCGACAGCTTTTGTATCTCTTCATTATTAAGATGATTGTATATTCATAATATTGATAAATCCAATCATAAGTACGCAGAACAGGAACGCATCAGGTTAATGAACTGTAGTTTCATCACATTATTGAATTCTATTAATAATACTGATGAAAATGTTCACCTAGAAATAGAAAAGGCCTCATTAAAAAATCATCGTTATAATTATTACTTATCCCAACATTTCCACATTAGTTCAGAAAGCGTCTTCTAAGATACTGCATGTACCTTTATATAAAGTGCTCCAAAGCCATCGTTTCTCATTTTAAAATTCTGTTTCAGGACCTTTCCTTCTAAACTTTTTATAGGAAAATAAAAGGAAGCTGTAGAATTAAATTTAAAATGTTTTATTAGTATTGTATTTGTCTATAGGATAAACAATAGGTAATTGAAATGTTTTATAAGTATTTTAAAAGACTTTAAGAGTTTCTACTATTGTACTTAGTCGAGAAGTAATATTTTTTTTCATTGGTTCTATGGAATAAAAAAAAAGTACTGTACAAAAACCCAAAAATGCTCGCAGGCAGCTGGGTACTACAAATTAAAAACAAAAATTTTTTTTAGACAAATGTCTACTGCACGCAGTAATTTTTTAAATTTAAGTTTGTATCCGTCCAGATACACGAACTACTCTGCAGCAGCATCATTTTTTAGCAAGGCTAAAATAAATGGTTGAATGTTGTTATGCTGGCTTTTACAAAAATCCAGGTGGTCTTCAATTTGTTGAACACTTTCTCCCTCAAAAATGAAAGCCTGTTGGGAGTCTTTGATGGTGAACCTTTGAATTGATTTTGGTCGTGATGTTGTTGACTTCATTACAACTGGCCTTGTTGGAAAGAGGTAACAGTGCAAACTTCTAAGGAGACAAAGAACCGCATCTTCTATAGATAGTAAAAACATAAAGAGAAAAAGAGAATTGTAATTATGTTTATTATGAATACAAAGGAATTATATTTGGTGTTAATTATTGAAAGTTTTATTTATAAACATTGCATCTGGGTATTGCAATTATTTTTTAAGTTTCAGTTATGTATAAAATCTATTCTTTAACGTCAATTTCTGTTTACGTAATTTTTACCTTTGTTCGCATCGCAGTCTTTAATTTGGGTAAGCATTTCTGTTGTTTTCTTGTCTTTAATGTTTTCTATGAGGAACTGTTTGATCATTTTGAAATTCATTTCCCAGTTCTCGCATATACTTTGGCTTTGGGGGTGTAAGGCTTTGAAGTCTCTGTCAATCTATTAAAAGAAAGAAAGTTACTTAATAAATAAATGTTATTAAAGGTTAAAACTATACCAAACGATAGCCATTCAAATTTTTATATTGCGGCCATGCCTTAAAAATCTCCTCCTGCGTTGAAAATTTTTGAATTTCCAGAAGTCGGTGCTTGGTGCATGCATCCCAAACACTATCTAAGGCATCAGCAGATGAATTGTCAAAATTTAAGCTTTTAACACAATCTTGTGCATCAGGCTCCGGGACTTAAAACAATTATTTTATAATAGTGATTGAATGTCCATCACAACTAATACTTACTTAAGTTCCGTTCATACGATTTTTTGAGTTCTTTTGTTGGCGATGTTTTAATCTTCTTCGGTTCCAATGTTTTGTAGAGCCTTTTTATGTTATGCAGTTTGGTGTAAATTTTACCTCGCTTTTCGGTGCGGTAATACTCTAATTTTTCTGTTGGAAAACGGATAGTATGCGGTCACCATGTTTAAAACTGGCTAGCAAGCTTCTTACATGAGCCTCTTTTATAATTTTTAAAATGTTAACAGTAACATTTTCATCTAAGGAAAAAAAGATTGGAGAGGTTAACCTGGGACTAAATTTAATCAGACGTTTGAAAATGATAAAACATTTCGGGGTACAAAATGTGATTGCAATCATAGGAAAAGGTAAAAGCCATGAAATGATCATCTTACCAAGCAAGTATTTATACATATTTAGGCAATCCCAACTCTTTAAAAGGAGTTTTAATTCCTCATCAACGTCCAAATTGTTGCTTGAATATTCCGTGATGGGCACTAACTTGAAGAAAGAAGCTTGCTGCTGTTCTCCAGTATTAATGATTTCTAGGTTTTCTTCGCATAGTGTCAAATGTTCACTCTCCTCCAATGCCATGGAGCTCTCAGGCAAATTTTCCATGTCTAAATAATATGTATGTAGTAATATATGTAAGTACCTAATTGTAAAAAGGTACTTTGAGCTGTAATAAATATAGTTTGTCCTCGCTACTGTTGAAAATGTTCTTCAAGCATTATAATGTATTTTCCTTTTGATGTTTTTGTCAAAGTAACAGGAGGTCCAATAACTTTATCAAATGTAAGGACTTTAAATTCGCCAAACATAATTTGATCAACCTCATAAGCTCTGAAGTGTGAGTTGAAATAAATGTTCAATAACTTTTGAGAAAACATTAATATAGTGGTTTCAGCTTGAACTATAGTCTTAATAATGTATAGGTATATTATAATCATTCGAACACGTACCCAAATAAAATCCAATTTTATATTTTTTGCCAATATACTCTATTTCATCATAAAATGCTAATTTACAACCTTCTTTTAAGTTTAATTTACGAGTATCTTGAACAATATTAGCAAATACAGTTTCGCATTTATGTTTTTCTTCTAAGTGAATTTCATTTATATTGCTGTTAGAATGAAGAATCAAATTTGCAAACTGGGACTGAAATTTTTTGGACAGAGTGAGACATATATTTTTTCTTGAAGTTATATTTTATATTGGGCATACACCTTGAAAGGCCTGTGCTTGGCTTCAAATTTAAAACACCAACAATTTCTTGCCGGCCATGATTCTTTTAGTATAGTAGGATAGTGTGTCAAAAAATGGAATTTTGGTTTCAAATTATCATTGAACAACTTAACATATTGCTCTTTATGATGTTTAATTTTCGATTGTAAAGTTGAGATGAGCAACTCTGTAACTTCAAAGGACAATATTAAATCCGTGATGTCAATTAGTTCAAGAAAAAAAGCCAAACTTCATCATCACAGGGAATCAAATCACCGATCATGAGGGGTAAATACATAGTAAAAGTAAGCATTTCACGTGCTGTCAATTTCAAGTGTTTATTTTTTAAGTGGTCCATTGTTAGTTCGGTTGAAACTGCATTGAGTAAAAGAAAAAATGAATGCGTCTTGTTTTTTGGTGTACGACTTTTCTTTCTTTCATCAATATGAAGAGCTATGATGAACGCATTCATCATTATGAAGAACAATGATGAAGCGTTCATCAATATGAAGAACAATAATAAAGCATTCTTCAATATGAAGAACAATGATGAAGAGTTCATCAATATGAAGAAAATTTCGACGAAATACATATATTCGCATACGACTAGACCGACTCCTAGTATCCCGTTAAATGCCGTCTATTCCTCAACATGCTGAATCCAATCAATGAAATTATGAAATTATGATTAAATTTGTTAGTAAAAACTTTGTTTGCAAGAAAAATGCAAAAGAAATAAATTAAAATTCACATACATTTGATTTGCATGCACACTCATGAAAACAAAAACTCAAATAGGTAACGCAATACGTTTGCAAACTTTTAAGAATTTTATTACCTATGCGATGCAAAAATTGATAGAAAAATATAAAATGTATATAATAATAACAAAACATACCCTCAATTTCAAAACTCGACACCGAATATTCCACAATTTTACTGATTGTATTTGTATAGATTTTAACTAGCGCGAATCACTTTCTTCTTCAAGTTTCAAAGGCAAACTGAATACTGAATCGTAAATGAAAAATGTGAACCAAAGTATTAAGTATATACCTATGTAAATAGGGACCAGAGATGAGAATGCTGAGCCTAGAAAGGAAGCAAATTGTTAGAAAAGACGAAGTAGTTTTCCAAAAAGTGTAGCAGATAAGGAAAACAATTTTTAAAAACATATTTATTTTAATTTTATTATGTATGGGATTGTTTATATTTTTTCATAATAGATTTTAAAAGGCACTCTGGTTTCATTTCTAAGTCCTATCCTAAGTCCTAAAAAAAACTCATTCTCTTCTTTTTCTTTTCTACCACATCTAAGTTATCGAAGCGGTCCTGTTAACTTCTATGGTCTCTATTCATTATTAGATATACTCTGGATTGTTCTCTCAAGTATTTTTTTTTTTTACAAATAGTGTCATAAGTAAAAAAATCATTTTTTCGAGAAAAAGCATTCAAATGTTTGGGCCGCCGTTACTTTTGCATTACATTACAATGAAATATTTGTGTCATCTAGGGACAAATATTCGAACAATGAATATGACACTTTTGAGATAATAGTTTGAAGTATGGGGACGTAATGGTGCAATAAATGGATTTTCTAATTTTTTTAAGTTATGACACTATTTGAGCGGAGGTGCGATGCCAAAACTTACTTTTATAGTATTTACTATGTAATATTGAGAGTACTGTAAAGTTTTTCCCGATGTAGTGATATATGTAGAATGTAGGTAGTTTTAAAATTTTAGGAGACGAAAATTTCCATCAAACGATTAAAAAATAGAATAAAATATTACATTAACGCTGAACTTACGTTCGTTTTAATCTTGAAAGTTCATGATGAGTAGAGCGTGCCAAAACTGAATCATAATACAAAAGACTTAGGTACATGTGTTTTATACAATATTGAAACTTTACTTACTTTTTTCACATTTCCATCATCCGCTTGCATCTTCTATAATTAAGTTAAAAAAAATATTTATAGAATGCTTATATGATTTTTGGTAAAAATGAAATATTTACTTGCAATTTGTTTACTTACAGTGAACCTGACATATACATACATGTATAATTTTTTTCTTGCACAGAGGTAGAACTTCGCACTGTATTAAACTAAAACTTTTAAATTTTGTACATATACTTGTCAAGGGCTACTACTTTTCCCATGTAAATACCGTCCGAGTATATAGGTAGAGCGCCTTCTATGGTTTTAAAACGTTTTGAAGCTATAACTTCGAGTTTTATTAAGCCGAACATTAAAATGTTGCTTATATATTTGTCAAGGGCTACTGCTTTTCTCAGAAAAAAATAGTTTGAATTCAGCGACCTCTACATGGTTTAAAACCGTTTTTAAGCTATAACTTCAAGTTATATTAAGCCAGAACTTTAAAATTTTGCTAATATATTTGTCAAAAGCGATTTTTTCTCAAATGTAATCTTTTGTCTTAATATTAGGGTATTTATTTGTTCTTTATATATGAAATACAATTCAGTAAGTTTGGCCAACCCTGGCTGCAAGACAATTTTTTCGTATTATTCATCATATTGATGAAAAATATAAGAAATTCATAAATATGAAGAAATCATTCATCAATACGATGAAGGATGATGAATGCATTCATCAATGTGAAGAATATTTTCACGGAATACATATATAAGGCAAGATAGACTCAGTATTGCCACTACTCAGTCGACACCTGCAATAGATTTACAAAAAAGTGCAGATAGACAATTTTTACAGTAGGTACCACTATCTACCTAGATCTTACATTCAAGAAAAGAGAACACTAGACTCAAGTACCTAAATAAAATATTGAGCGTTTTTATTTATTTCCGACATATGTTTTTAAAACGCTGCCCAGAAGCTACTCGCGTAAGCTAGCTGGCATCAGAGTTGCTCTTACCGCTCGCGTTTTTGATGTACATATATAATATTTAAAGTATAAAAGGCAATATTTTTGAGCTTATTTGGAAAATACTATAGTATAAATCTTAAGATAATATTTTTTTTTAATTGTGATTTTGACTTTTTATGTAGCAAAAAAAACTTCAACTTATCACATTTTTGAGATATTTGTTATTTTCAAGGTCAGGAAGATTCGAGTCAGACAACACATCGCTATAGGTTTTTGATATGCTGATTTGGTATCCGGTCCGGTGGTTGGTTGAGGGATAAGTGTATATTTTTTGATTTTTTGAAAATCAAAAGTGCAGTGAGTTTCATTGGGCACTACATTTGCTTAAAAAAAAATCACTAGATCTGCTGCAACTGCAGTAAGGTGACAATACTGGACAGACGACTAGTATTCTTAAAATGCATCCCGTTAAATCCCTTCCTATACATGTTTGGTCATCAATATGATGAACAGAATCATCCATATAGTGATAGCATGAAAACAATCATCATGATGAAAAATCTGGATGTAAATTCACATTCTGTATAATAAAATCAAAAGTCTGTTTTGTCCATCAATATGATGAATTAGTTCATCAATACGATGATCGCTCATATCGATTTGAGTTGTGCATGACAAAAACAAAAATCCATTTCTTTGATATGTTGGTTAATCAATAAGATGAATTAGTTCATCAATAAGATGATCGTGCATATCGATTCACATTCGGCATAATAAAAACAGAAGTTTGTTTTGTTCATCAATATGACGAATAATTTTATCAATAATTTGAACGATTCACATTCTGATGATAAAAATAAAAGCGTGTTTCGTTCATTCAATGTGATGAATTAGTTCGTCGAGATGATGATGGCTCATATCAACTCAAATTGTGCATGACAAACAAAAGTCTGTTTATATGATATGTTAGGTCATCAATATGATGAATTAGTTCATCAATAAGATGATCGTGCATATCGATTCAAATACTCAACATGATGAAAACACAAGTCTGTTTTTTTCATCAATATGATAATCATTTACATCCTCTCATTTTCCCCAAGATTAAAATTGAAGTCCATTTTTGATGATAGTCTTCATCAATATGATGAAATAAAATTGTCCTTAATTATGATGAATTAATTCATCATATTGGAACTCTTTCATCAATATGAAGAAGAAATCATCAAAGGAATGAAAAAGCAATTTTATTCATCAAATAAATGCTTTCATCATATTGATGAAAAGTTTTGATAAAGTGATGAACCTAATTCATATCAAATTATGTCGAAATTCTCCCAAAAAAATTGATGAATGTACTTTCATCTTATTGATGATTGGTTCATCCGTCATCAAAAAGTTTTCATGAACTTATGCATCATATAGATGAAAAGTACATCTTATTGACGATTTTCAGTTGATGAACGCCATTCCTCAATATGATGACGTCTTTTTTTTCAGTGCGCGCCCAACGTCGTTTAATTGCGGTGATGACGTGGTTTGGTCGTTGGTTAGGATAAAAATGGATACAGCCGTAAATTTTTATTTCTAGATTTTGATTTATCATTAATAGCAAGTTCAAATTAAAATGTAAAAATGCTAGCTTGTTTGACAAAGCCGCACAGCAAATTCATGAGTCACTTATAAAAAATACACTCGCTTTCAAAACGTGATTAAGCTTAAAAAGCCGGAAATGCGGTACGTTTGCCGAGGGTTTTCATGAATTTGGTTATGAGGAACACAAGAATTTTGAAAGCTGCAAAGAAATATTCTACATACTTAGAGGAAGCTTGCGGTTGGTATAGTCAACTCTTAATCCTTGTTTGGTGCACTAGCTGCTCAAACATTCAAATTGAATTTTAACACTATTAACAGCCCAAATTTTGTATTTCAAATTCACAATCCATTGATAGACATTTTTATTGCACATGTACTTCCTGATACAAAATTTCTAGGAGGTTTTATGCTTTCAAATCAAACAAATCGATAAACGCAATTATTCTGAGAACCTGGAATTTGCAAATAGAAAATCTGTATCAGGAGGTATGTAGGGTAAAGTACCCAGTAACGAGTCCCCTTAAGAAATGTTTCTAATGATTTTTCTTTCCAATTAATTAAGAATCAAATGCATTCATTGTCTTTTGTGTTTTATTTTATTTGTATAAATCAAAATCGAGATAACCAAATTAAGGATGAATTCCATCTATCCCAATCTTCTAACCCTAATTTCCTCAACGCCAGCGCTGTGTAGCTAATACATTATAAGGGTATCCAAAAATCCCTTTAGTGCGTGTCTATTATAAAAAAAAAATTAAGCTTACAGCAGCAGTAACATTGTTCGGCTATGAACTAATAGAAAACTGTAAAAAACTGTATAATAAAACACCCGCTTTCAAAACGTTATAAAGAATGCATTTAATTTCATTTTCGGCTTGCGTTTTTATACAATATGATTTTGACATTTGTATTATGTACATAATGAGAAAAATTCCTTTGGGAAATAATTTATTTTTGTAAGTGCGTTTAGTACTTTCTTCAGACAGGGTGACGTTAATGTTAATGTTAATCGTCAACATTCTCCCCCCACCGATGAACGTAGATCATCAAATTGTCTGCTTCCAGGTTTCAGTACTCCTTTGCCCCACTGTAGTTTTTCCTATGCTGCTGCGGTGTAAGTGACTTTCTCAAGATATATGCATAAAAATGTCCATGCGTTTCAGTAAATGAAAAGAGAGGAGTGATTAGTAACGTTTGTTAACAGTTACAATAAAAACCAATCAACGAAAGACAACAATGACAAAAAAAAAATGCAAATTACTCCTGCAGTTAATACTACACAAGTTCCCGTTGTCGTAGCCTTGCATAAACATGTAGGCAATGGGTCGCTATCATAAGGTCCGTTCGCGAACTAATATGCAAACGTAAATTTATATAAACTTTCGTGCAAAACTACCCAAACGCGTTCGCGTACTGAGAAAATGGTGAAAAGATGAACGAAAGAAAAATGTACTTTCGTTCATTTTTCTTCACACAGAATTTCAGCTGGTAAGAAAATGAAAACTGTCAAATGATGACATCGTATGAGTTTGCCAGCAAAAAAAAACAGCTGTTGCTTCTTTTCAAGCCAAACTAAGAAGTTTTTACACAAAAGCGTTCGCGTACTTTTCTTAGAAATGAGCGGATTCTCTCTCGATTTTGGAGATTTGACACTTTTCATTTTCCTACACATAAAGTACGCGAACGGACCTATATTCTATGCTCTTCTTTTCCGTTTTCCGCTGCTCTGTTGTTGTTGATCGCGATGAGTTCAGCTAGAGTACAGTGTTGTTGTTGGTGGTCGTAACTCGTAAGTCATCGGTGAACGAAACTATTTTGTGCGTGGATTAATTCGATTGTTTATTTTTTGTTAGTTTACTTCATATATTAAATTGACGGGTTGATCCAGTAATTCGGGTGAGTAAATTATTAATTGATTTATTTGTTTTAAAATTATGTATTGTGAGTTGGGGTTCGTGTGGGTAAACAATTTTGTTGACAAACGCGTTGTTGTGTGCATGTGTGTGTGTGTGTGTGCAGTGATGAATGAAATTTCTTCGATTGATTTGCACGATAGGGTTTGCTACAACAGCTGGTGCATATTATACAGCTTGAGCTGAGCACGCGCAATGGGTGTATGTGTGTATATATGTGGACTGTATGTATTGTATGATTATTAGTATGACAGTTTTTTTTTGTGAAAATGAAATGAGTGCGAGTGTTGCCAATGCGTATAAAATAGTGTTAAGTATGATTAGTGCGAGTGTTTAGTATTTGTTGCGGGGTTGTGAATTGAGTGTTATTTAACTGCTATTGGGTATGAAGCAATGTTTTATATGCATTAGCTGAATTGATGCGAGTCGGAACTGCTGGGTTGTTTAGGGTTTATTTTCTTTGTGTTTAAGACTGATGAATTGTTAGTGGTTCTGGTGTGTTCGTTGGTAGTGGACAAAGTTTAGTGATAGGGCGCCGTAATTCTCCATGTTGTGTTTTTAATTTTACTACTCGTGTGATGTTGTCTGTTCCGGGGTAGGTTTCCTGAATACGGCTTAGGCTCCATTTTGCTGGTGGGAGTCGTTCGTCCCTTAGCAGCACTAGATCTCCAACCTTCATTTGAATCTGTGGTTTTAGCCATGTCGGTCGTTGCTGCAAGCGAGTAAGATATTCCTGTTTCCACTGCTTCCAAAAAGTTTGTAAGTGCGACTGAATTGCCTTCCATCTGTCGACATAGTTCTGCTTCCCTAGCGAAAGATCTGGTTCAGGGATTGTGAAGATGTTTGTTCCTATTAGAAAGTGTGCTGGAGTTAATGGTTGGAAATCATCGAAATTTTCAGTTAGGGGGCAAAGAGGCCTCGAATTTAAACACGCTTCGATTTGCGTTAGAAGCGTGGCGAGTTCCTCATAAGTGAGTGTCCCGTTCCCAACAATCCTTTTGAAGTGAAACTTTACACTCTTCACTCCTGCTTCCCACAATCCTCCGAAGTGGGGAGAAGCCGGTGGAATGAAGTTCCACGATGTTCCTTCTGAAGCTAATACTTCAGCAATCTCCTTCCAGTCGTGCACAGCCCCTTGCATAAGGCGATGCAGCTCCGCATCTGCTCCCACAAAATTTGTGCCACAGTCGCTATAGATTTGTCCACAGACTCCTCTTCGCGCAGCAAATCTTCGGAAGGCGGCTAAGAATGCCTGGGTGGTTAGGTCGCTTACTGCTTCCAGGTGAATTGCCTTGGTTGCTAGAGATATAAAAATGGCTAAGTACCCTTTGTGGCATTTGGCTCCACTACTTCTCCACGCTCGAATGTTGATTGGTCCTGCGTAGTCGACCCCTGTGTGTGAGAACGGCTTTGATATCGCGACTCGAGGGGCTGGTAGCTGTCCCATTAGTTGATGGGACGGTTTACACCTAAACCTGAAGCAAATAGTGCAGCTGTGAATGAACTTTTTAACTGCTCTTTTTATTTGAAAAATCCAATATTTGTTCCTAATTACCGTCATCATCAGGTGCATTCCTCCGTGTAGTGTCCTTTCATGGGAATCGCGGATAACCAGTTCGGTGAAATTGTTTACTCGGTTCCAGAATTATAGGGTGCGTTTGATAGTATGGGATGTTAGCGTGCTTGAACCTTCCGCCAACTCGAAGAATGCCTTCAGCATCCACAAATGGATTAAGGCACCCCATACCTCTTGACTTGATGCCCTCGGCAAACATTTCCCTTTGGGCACATATGGCAGCCTTTTTCGCAGTGATGTAAAGCTCCGTTGATCGTAATGGTTCCAAAATGCGGTCGGCTCGTCCCTTCCTTGAATTGTTGGTGAAGCGCTTGCACCAAGCCAATATCCTTATAAGCCGGGTTAGATTTGAGGATCGTTGGATTAACTCCATAACTGCATCGTCTGATACTTCAGCCCGATAGACATTTGCCTTTCTTCTTCCTTCATTTGTTGATCCAGAGTAGCTGCATAAAGAGTTTTGCTTTCAGAATGCAGAGCGAGATCCATCCCATGGGGTCAAACAGTCGGGTGATCGTCGATAAAATGAACCTCTTTGTTGGCTTTGGAGCGACCGGAGAGGTGAACTGAAAACAGAAGCTGTCAGCACTGGGAAGCCATTGGATGCCTAACATTTTGATGTGGTCTGATCCTTCCGAGGGTAATGCAAGTGAAGACTCGCGATCTTGAATGGGAATCCCTTGGAGAAGTTCTTCTGCGTTGGATGTCCATTTCCTAAATTTAAAGCCTGCTCCGTCTAATACTGCGTTAATCTCTTTTCTTTTCATTGCAGCTTCTTCGATAGTGTCTGCGCCGGAAAACAGATCATCCACATACATTTCAGTTCGGATCATCTTTGCCGCTCTTGGGTACGTCTCTTCGGCCTCCCTCGCAACTTCCATCATCGTCCTGATGGCGAGATATGGTGCCGCAGCGGTTCCAAACGTCACTGTTTTCAGACGAAATACCTTCAATGGATCTGATTCGTGTTTCCGCCAGAATATGAGCTGATAGTTGGAGTCCTGCTTTGTCACCCAAATCTGCCGGTACATTTTTTCGACATCAGCTGAGAAGGTGAACCGATAAAGCCTCCACCGAAGAGTTACATCGGTTACGTTGCGCTGAAGAGCCGGACCTGTCATCAAGTGGTCGTTTAACGAAGCTCCATCCGTTGCCCGAAAAGAAGCATCAAAAACAACGCGTAGCTTGGTCGATGAACTGCCCTCCTTAAACACTGCGTGGTGAGGTAAAAAGTAATGTGCGGAGTTGCTAATTGAGTTTTCTTCAATTTCCGACATATGACCCAGTTGCCGATATTCCTATATACAAGCGGAGTATTGCTCTCGCAACTGATTGTTGCTAGCGAGACGCCTTTCCAGTGACCGAAAGCGTTGAAAAGCACCCTCCCGTGACCTACCTAAAACAGGAAATACATTTCCCTTGAATGGCAATGCCACTTGGAAACGCCCATCAGACAGACGCCTTAAATTTCGTACAAAATGCTCTTCGCATTCTATGTCGCTGGATGTTTCGTAGTGTTGGAACGGTGTCTTCTCAAGTTCCCAAAATTTGCGTAGCTGGGCATCGATGTCAGTCGTTTGGAGAAACGTCCTAATGGGTTGTGGCTCAGACGGGGCTCTTCCAAATAAAATCCAACCTAGTTTGGTATTTTGAATCACCGGCATGGAACTGTCATGTGGCCTTATTAGTTCGGGCAACAAAATATCTGCTAAAACCTCGCTGCCTAGTAAAAGATCAATCTTGGCTGGCCTATGGAATAAAGGATCAGCTAGAAGTAACCCGTCGAGATGTTTCCAATCGCCCACGGAGAGGACTCGGGCCGGGAGATGCCCAGACAGTGACTTAAACACGAAAGCATTTGTGGTCATTTCGAAGTCAGAATGACGAAATGAAATCGCAATGTCGACGACCTTTTTACAAGTGCCACTGTTGACCAACCCTAACCCGGACACTTCAACGTGAGCCGATCTTGGCCTTAATCGTAGAGTTTGAACTGCTGACTCGGTTATGAATGTTGCTTCAGAGCCTGAGTCCAAAAGTGCTCGAAGTGAACAGATTTCTCCTGACAATGCTCGTACCTTGACGATAGCTGTGGCTAACAGTACTTGAGTGCTTATGTGGTGTACGGCGTGATATGAATTGGCCGAAGAAGTACTAGTTGAAGGTTGTGCATTAGCGGGTCGGAAGTTCGGAGCATTGGCGTTAATCGTCGAGGCAACATTGGTTTGAGTGTGCCGATTTGGTTGCTGTGAATTAATATGAGGTGTATTTTCAGGTGCATTGAATGAATTTGGAGGATAAGAGTGCGAAATATTATTGGGTAAATGAGAAGCGTTACTTAATGTATAATGCAACAGTGAATGATGAGGCTGTTGGCAATAATAGCACCTACGGTTACTTGGACATTGATTGGAAGTATGACTGTAAGCTAAGCAATTACCACATAAACCTAACTTGTTTACGTTTTGACACCTATCAGTAATGTTCATTTTCAGAAAACGATTGCATTTACGAATCGCATGCTGACCCTTGTTGCAGATTTTACAAGTGAACTTGGAGGCGTTGGCATGAGCATGGAAAGAGTTTCGCTGTGGTACCTTTTTCGATGATTCAGGTGGTGTCCGTCCCTGCTGGTAGTTCACGGCTTTTAATGTACGGAACCTTGTTTCCAGAAACTGAGAAAATTCCAAAAACGTTGGCAACTCCTTGCTGTTTTCTTTGGCTCCCAGCTCGTCCCAAAGCTGTTGCGTCTTTGCGGGTAATTTCTGCAACAGGATGTAAACCAGCAATACGTCCCAATGTTCAACAGGCACCTTTAAATTTTCCAAGCTATGTATCACCTCTGTTGACGTGTCCAACAGCTCCTTGATAGAATCAGCTCTCTCTTGAGTTATAACTGCTTGGCTGAATAAACACTTGAGTTGGGTATTGACGAGGAAACGCTGATGATCGTACCTATCCTGCAAAATAGCCCATGCCTTGATATAGCTTCCGTTCGCAATGACTAAGTGAGCCAAAAGCTTTTCAGCTTCGCCGGACACACTCGTTTTAAGGTAGTGCATCTTCAGGATTTCGGATAAGGAAGGATTATGATGAACTAAGGAAATGAACAAATCCCGAAAACCTCGCCATGACTCGTAACTCCCCGAAAAGACTGGAACTGGGATATTTTTCAGACGTATGTCTGCATTATGAGATGCGTTTTGTTGACTTGATTCCGTTTTAAAAGAATCTTCGTTGTCATTGACCTTCATCCTGACCTTGTCCATGGCGTCGAGTAAATCACCCCTATACTCAAAGTATGACTCACGATATTTTTCATAGATTCCCTCGATTTCATGAAATTTATCTTCCTGCTCTTCATCACCAAGTTCACTTATGCATTTTTCATAAATATCCGATGCCGACTCCATTGCCTTTTCTAAAAGCGCCAAACGGCCTGATAAATAATTAGCAGTCCGCGTAGTTGCGCCTCTTTTGGAAAAGTTGACGATGTCCTTTTCGAGCTGGGTAAGTACTCGATTCAATTTGCATGCCCTCATATTTTTTTATTTAATTTTATTTTATTTGTAACCCAAGAACAGCTAAATAGTAAGAAAAAATGTACTTACTTGTAAAATGTTGAAGTACCACTGGAGAGTCCAAAGTCCACCGCTTGTTCCCAGTCAAAATCAAATTCAGGCAGCGTAACGGGGCTGATGATTGCAGCACACAATAAAATTCCAGCACAAACAGCACAAATCCAGGTCTCCTCAGAATGTCCAGAAAATTCGCAGATTCCAAATCCAGTGCAATATAAGTAAAAGCACAACAACAACACCGGGCAAAGGCAAACACTCGTTTTTATACCCTATTCTAGGGGTATATTAATTTTGACGCATAGTTTGTAACATACCTTAATATTGCCCGTAGACCCCCAAAAGTTACTATATTTATGATCAGCATCGATAGTAATGTCGATCTAGCCATGTCCGTCCGTCCGTCCGTCCGTCGACAAAAATTAGGCCTTTAAACTGGACCTAGAGAGCTGAAATTTTAACCATATACTCTCTAGGGTCCCGAAATAATCAAGTTTACGAATTTTTGAAATCCGCCCACAGACACGCCCACAAACTCAAAAAAACAAAATTTTGGAAAAAATCGAATTTTGAGCTAGGAAGCTGAAATTTTTTATATATGATCTATGACTCCTAAAACTGCTCGGGATATAAAATTTCCAAAATCCGCCCACTGCCACGCCCACAAAAAAATAAAACAATTTTATTGAAAAACCAAAATTTGAGCTAGGGAGCTGAAATTTTTAATATATACTCTCTAGGGGCCCTTTAAGCTCATGTATAAATATTTTCAAAATCTGCCCACTGACACGCCCACAAATAAATAAAACAATTTTTTTGAAAATCCAAAGTTTGAGCTAGGGATCTGAAATTTATAATATATACTCTCTAGGGGCCCTTTAAGCTCATGTATAAATATTTTCAAAATCCGCCCACTGACACGCCCACAAATAAATAAAACAATTTTTTTGAAAATCCAAAGTTTGAGCTAGGGAGCTGAAATTTATAATATATACTCTCTAGGGGCCCTTTATGCTCATGTGTTAATTTTTTTTAAATCCGCCTACTGACACGCCCACAATTAAATAAAACAATTTTATTGAAACACCCAAGTTTGAGCTAGGGAGCGTTTTTTTTGATAAAATCCTTTAAATGTTATATAACAAAATATGTACAGCGTTCTTAACAATTTAACCATACTTAGACTTTGTCACGCCCACTTATGAGGGATAGGAATAAGAATAGGGTATCCAACAGTTCGCCCAAGCGGACTGTAGCCCGTCCCTATGTTTACAATTTAAATTATGAAAAAAAAACTTTAGATTCGGCGCGAATGGACCAAAATGTTCGGCTATGAACTAATAGAAAACTGTAAAAAACTGTATAATAAAACACCCGCTTTCAAAACGTTATAAAGAATGCATTTAATTTCATTTTCGGCTTGCGTTTTTATACAATATGATTTTGACATTTGTATTATGTATGCATAATGAGAAAAATCCCTTTGGGAAATAATTTATTTTTGTAAGTGCGTTTAGTACTTTCTTCAGACAGGGTGACGTTAATGTTAATGTTAATCGTCAACAAACATATTGGTAACAGTGCTGTGGTATCAAGTATTATTTGAAATAAATTTAATTGTGATTGATTCGCTGATATTTATTTTTTTTTGTTCGTGTCATATCCCTACAATCTAGATCGTTTCATTTTCGCTAAGGGTTTGCATAAGAAATTCGTCGATTCTTAATCAACAACTGACTGCGTTATGCCGCGAACCGCATGTCAAAATGTGCGTTTAACAATTAATTGAAACCGGCTATACTGTTTGTCTCATCCGGAGTACATTCATATTTGAAAGCGGATAAAATAAATATTTATAGGCTTTAGATCAAGAAAACAATTTAATGTGAAAAAATCTTAATACTGCGTATAAATGCAGCCCTAGTCTGCACGGACATCAGCGGAGCACTCCGAACGACTCCCTCCGCTGCACTGGACATTTTACTTCATCTGACACCCCTCGATATATTTAGCAAGCAAACAGCTACTTGTTCCGCTGTAGGCTTAAAAGCTACCTTACAGTGGATCTAAAGGAATATTGGCCACTCTATCATTCTGGCCTCATTTGGGTCTCTACCAAGGAACATAGACTATACCCTACCCTAATTACAGTTCGGAAACAACTTCAAAACCACTATTCCCACCAGATCATTCTGGGACGATAATGCATTTACGGAGGATAAATCGATCAAATTCTATACCGATGGATCAAAAACTAGTGATGGGGTAGGTGGGGGAGTTTTCTCAGAAACGTTTGTTTAAGCTATCCGCCATCGAGAGTACAAACCTTAGGTGAACAGGTAGTAAACATGTTAAGCGACTAAGCATATCTGGCCAAAGCTGAACCTGCGACGCTCTATGTGTTTGATCTCTCTAAAATGCTGACACATTGGATCTGCTATAGGTGTCATTACAGGACAATATCTAATAGGAAAGCACGCATCAATGAAAATTAACACATCCTCGAGGCTTTGATATCTATCTTTATCGTATCTATACCCGAAAAGTCAAACTTTATGTTGGTCGCGAAAGCAAGGCTCGTAGCTAGCGTGCTTATGCCACTTTAATCCACGTCACTACATTGGCGTTTAAGAGCCTTTGAAACTGACAAAAAATGTCTTCCCTTTAAGAACCCATAAAAAGTTCCGAAACCTGTCCACACTCCCCAAACAACACCAACTCTGTATTATATTTGCACCAACCTTGACTCATTATATGATAGCGGCATATTTACCCGATGTACTCGTAAGTCGGTTCCATCCCTTTCTGGCACTCACACTCTCAATAACACAAATTTCACCCTGCCGCACCGCTTCCACAGTTTCATTCAAAAAATCATAATCATATGCCGCGTCCGCGACCTCGTAACTTAGTTAAGCTCAGAGGAATATCACACAATTTACACATTTAATATAGACTCTTAGGTATTCCTTTAGAATAAGGATGTTTATTTTAATATTCCCGTTGCTCTGTGAAAATTGTTCGAAATTTTTAACTAGTACCTACCAGCGAATATACGAATATAGTCCTCCATTCGCTGTGACAATTCTTTGAGGTCTTTTTATTCGCTGGTGTTTAACTGCGTTGAATGGAGCTACTCGTAAACTTGGAATCCTGCTGATTTAAAATTCGTTTGCATTCTCCTCATTATTTAATATAGCGGGGTTCATATGAAAATTTTGCTAACGGAAAACACGTCAAGAGACTAAATTTAACTTTTTAGAGAAAGTTTACACTAAAAAGTCGACTTGCAATGAGATAGTAAGGGAGGCAATGGTGGCTTGCGAATAGGTGTTTGTGGGAAGGAAATGTTTAAAGTTTCACTCAAATGAGCTAAGCATGAATTTTAAGAATTTTTTTAAAGTACAATATTTTTTTTATTTATTATTATTACTTAGTTTTGTAATTAGCAGTGACGTTTTTGCCGTCACCCAGAAGAGAAAAATTTATAGTTTCTGACATATAAATTTAAAACTTAAGAATTACAGTGAACTCCCTCTTAACGGACACCCCTCTTATGTGGACGATTCCCTTAAGCGGATAATATAAAGTGTGATGGTTGGCTGCTATGATTTTGTTTGAGTTTTTCTCCTCTAAAGTGGACAATTCTATTAATTGGACATGGACAGTATTTTCATTTTCATTTGGTAAAAATATTCTCTTAAATGGACATTTCACATAAGCATGCCATTTTCTTTTATTTACACGTTTATTGTTTAAGCTTTCATCTCATACTCGTGCATGTATTTGTGCAACTGTAACAGCAAGCGCGTGACGCGTGCACATTCTACAGACACATTGTACATAAGTAACATCACTATGATATTTTTCGCTGCAAACATAACGTCCGCTTATCAACCCTGAGACCGGGGCATCATCAAAAATGTTAAAGTTTTTTATCGGGAACAAGTTTAAAATTACCTTATTGCTAAAATGGATCACGTTGGTAATGTAAGAGAGCGTTCTTCAGGAATTACTGTGCTAGATGCCATTAATTAGGCTGCTGCAGCCTGGAACAAGGTTTCTCAAGAAACGATAAAATTTTGTTTTCAAAAAATCTGGGTTTTTACGAAATCCAACCACCCAAATTGAAGACCTTACTTCAGGGGATGACATACTATTGATCTGTTTTAAAAATGTATCCTCGCTAGTCAGACAAACCGTGTGCAATCAAGTCGATTACTTAGAGTGTGCCGCATGCGACAAAAATGTTCAGACAGCTGAGGGATGAAATGAAAACTTGACCGAAGATGTCTTAAGCGTTATAAGTGTGAATGACAAAAGTAACGATGAAGAGGACATGGCTACTTCGGAAGCAAATACTGAACTAGATTGTTACCCCTACAAGAAGGCATTGAGCGCTTGCGCAAATTCGCTTTAATAGCTGGGGATGAAAATGCAATGCAGCTGACATCTGTTCTTCGATCTCACTATGAGTCAGTGGTAGCTAGCGGTTGTAATCTTCATCAGATCCGGATTGAAGATTTTTTAAAAAAATAATTATGGACTATGTTTGTGTATGTACATACCTATTTTTGAAAAAGCGAATTAAATAAAACAATTTTGTGTTCTTTTTAAAATTTTCCCTAGAGCAGACACTCTCTTACGTGGACAAAAAACTCCGGTCCCTTGGGTGTCCACTTAAGAGAGATTTCACTATAGTTATAGTTTTAGTTCAATAAATTAAAAACTTACAGTTTATCTTCTTTGGATCGAAGATTGCAGAAAGCGCTCTCCGCGTTTTGGCCGGTTGTATAGGGTATGTAGCTTAGTTCGCGGAATTTCGCCTCTAGCCTTAAAAATTGCTGATATTGTATTCAAACTGTTCCTGTTGTGAAAGTAGATATTCTTCCCAAGGTCGTATTGAAGCACATAGTATGTACATCGAGTTTGATGTATTGTATTGCAATATTGTTACTACATCAGTTCCTGAAGGTTAACTTTCCTTATAGTTTCATTAAACTCAGTTAAGGCAACATCGTGTTCGATGCATAACCTGGACCGTTCACTGAAAAATTACCTCTCTCCCTGTATTAATCGCATGACATTTGTATTGTACTGGAAAGGCAGCTTAAATGTGTGCATGAATGGAGATGGGAGTCCGGTTTAAAAGTGAAACATATGTTGGGTGCATTTTGTGGTCACCTAAAGATTTTTTTTGATGAAGTTTCTCAGACGTTTTCCAATTTCATCGTATTGGTGAAAACCCCATAGCACCTTATAGACATTACTACAGATTTGTATTTTGCGCTTAATGCGATGTCTCTTTCACCGAATAACTTTTCCATTGGCTATTTATTTCTCTCTTTGCCTCCGTCCATTTTTCCTGTAAATGCTTCTTTATTCCACCGCAGGTGAAATAATGGCCCCAAGATACTTGTTTTCCCTGACAACCTCAAGTTAAAAAATTTTCCAGGACGATTTTTCATTCCTTGCGTAGCAAACAAAACCATTTCGGAAGACCATTCCTTTGTTAGTGTTAACTTGCCAGCAATAAGTTAACAGGATTGAAGAAAAAGTGCAAAGTAACGTTTAGTTTAAAGCCCTTAGTATGTGTAACCTGAAGGATATCTTGAAGTGTATGGGCCAATACCAATACCAATAATAAATTTAGTGTAAAACTAAAATTTAGGGTACATGTCATATCTGTGCAAAAGTACTTTTAAAAGTTAGGGACCTATAATTTAAACACCAAATAAGATTTGTTATTTTTAAGGCCCTATGAGTAGCAGGAGTGATTATAATTTTATGAATATCAAAATTGTAGCGTATGCAAGTGGAGCTTAGCCAACGCCATATTACGTAAGTAACATACCGCACAAGATAATGATCCAGGTGATTAATAACCTGTTTAGTTAGAAAACCATTTTACTGTCTCGGGGCGCCAGCGCCATACAAGCACAAAGAGATCAGTTGGCAGTAGTTGTCCATAACCATGACAAAAATGATCATCGGCGGTATTAACATTATTGGACAGCCCTTTTTTTACAGCTATCTACAATAGATTCATGGAGAAAGGGGTATTCCCGGAAAACTAGAAGGATTTGGAAATACCGATACTTAGATTACAAATACGAGGAAAAGTGAGGATCTCAGACCAGTGAGATGGGCAATATGCACTCTTCGAGAAAATATTTGAGAAAATGGTGGGAAAGAATCGAGGGATCATCTCTGGAAGGACAAAATATATTAGTTTTACCAAATTTTGTTGAGAAACAAAAATATACACATAGAAACAAAACTTGATTGGAAAATAGTTGAACATCAATCAGGCTATCAAAAAGGATATTCATGTGAAACAGGCCTGAACTGGGTGATAGCTGGTAGAGAGAACAAAATTCTGAGTGTACCTACTACTGGATCGGAAGAGAGCGTTTGAATTGGTCGGTCGATGGATATTGACACAAAATGTGGAGAAATATGGAAAAGCGAAAACGGCGATGAAGTGCTTTAAGTCCAATGCGCAGTCCTAATTTAGTGAAAGACACTAAAAGATCTTGATCCAGGACAAACTGTCGAGTTCAGTTAATGTGGACATGAGTGCTGCACAGGGATCGGTTTTGAGTATTCTTGATTTATGTTAGTAGCATTAACGCTGTAGGTAAACATTGTAGTCTGTGTCTGTTCGCCGATAATGCTTTTTTGTTTGTTTGTCACAGTACCCTTATTGTGCCATGAACATAGCGCAAGCATTTGTGAACAGCAAGTAGCACCTAGCCGCATATTTCATAGCATACTTTTCGGGGCCAATAGAGAGATAGGAAAGAAGTGTTTTGGTGCAGTTGTATGTATTTTCGTATTTGCATATTATTAAATAAATATCAATATTAATCATCAGATTGTTTTTTTTCTTTATTTTTCTTATTGGGTTTTTAATTATTTGCCTATCGAACATTTTGGTCCTTCGAGCCGGGTTTCCTAAACGGGTCTTGTCTAAGTTGCTTAGGGAGATCAAGTTTTACATATATTCGAAATAAAGTAATGGATTTGGCCGGGATTGAAAGCAAGACCTTTCAATCACTAAGCGAATACACTATCACTTCACCGTTGCCACCCGCATGAGTTTCCGAAACAAATAAATGAGGATTTTTTGAGATTAGTTGTTTGGCTTGCTATGAATAATTTCGAAACACAGTTCGTTCTAACTATCAAACAGGCGCTGTTGAACCGTAATTTTGTCTTGCTGTTTTTATACCCTATTCTAAGGGTATATTAATTTTGACGCATAGTTTGTAACATACCTTAACATTGCCCGTAGACCCCTAAAAGTTACTATATTTATGATCAGCATCGATAAAAATGTCGATCTAGCCATGTCCGTCCGTCCGTCCGTCCGTCCGTCGGCAAAAATTAGGCCTTTAAACTGGGCCTAGAGAGCTGAAATTTTAACCATATACTCTCTAGGGTCCCGAAATAATCAAGTTTACGAATTTTTGAAATCCGCCCACAGACACGCCCAAAAACTCAGCTAAGAAGCTGAAATTTTTTATATATGATCTTTGGCTCCTAAAACTGCTCGGGATATAAAATTTTCAAAATCCGCCCACTGACACGCCCACAAATAAATAAAACAATTTTATTGGAAAACCAAAATTTGAGCTAGGGAGCTGAAATTTATAATATATACTCTCTAGGGGCCCTTTATGTTCATGTGTTAATTTTTTTAAAATCCGCCTACTGGCACGCCCACGATTAAATAAAACAATTTTATTGAAACACCCAAGTTTGAGCTAGGGAGCGTTTTTTTCGATAAAATCCTTTAAATGTTATATAACAAAATATGTAGAGCGTTCTTAACAATTCAACCATACTTAGACTTTTGTCACGCCCACTTATAAGGGATAGGAATAAGAATAGCGTATTCAACAGTTCGCCCAAGTGGACTGTAGCCCGTCCCTATGTTTATTCCTTGCTCCGATACTGTTTCAGAATTTGTCGGACAAATTTCTCAATAATAATGCAAGAATCATTTCTCCGTGGATATGCTGCTACTGAAAAAGTATATTGCTTGAATCATCTTGCTGCATACTTTAATGATCGAATATCAGAATCCGCTGGGAGAGCTGAATATTAATTGTGGTCAAAAAAACTATCAGGACTCCAGTAAGATGCAGGAGTTTTGGAAGTTATGGGTTTTTGTTGCACGGGCAGATTCCTAACAATTAAATATCTCTTAACAGTTTTGACGACACTTCCGGTCACATAGAATCGATAGGGAATTCTGTGTTGATCCGAATGAGGTTCGCCAGATAATGACAGCAAAGAAATCTTCGATGAACTTCATTTGTTAAACATGTATCTATGTGCGTAATTGACACTTAAAAATATACGGCGGATATAAATGGCAATAAAACTGATAATTTTAACTGTTATTATTCCTATTTCAATAACTGAAATATCCAAGTAGGAACCCCGACGCTCCACAAAGTAATTTGTGCCCCCTCCCATCCCCTCCCCTACCAAATTTCTGGCTACAGCCATGCTACGCCACCCTTCTTAAATTTACCAAAATCCCGATCGCTCGCATGGCAAAACTAATGTCGTTTCTAAAAAACCGTGTGCCTTTGACGCAGAGGGATGAATCCATTTCGTTTTTGTTAACATTGGTACCTACCTACCTCGAAAAAGCTTTACTCGAAGAAACAGTATGATTGATGAACGTATTTTCTATATGTATGACTACGAATATCAACTGATGAATGAATTCTGCTCTTAGGAATATGTTTTCAACAAAAGAAAATAAAAAGATAGTGACATGAATGAGAATGTTTGCTAAGAATATAAAAATGAATTTGCGAAAGGAATATGTCAACGTTCTGACAGGGATGCGTTTTGTTAATACTACGAAATCATTACTTATAATTTGTCACGTTTTTCCGCCCTGAGTTTTGAAGATTATATTGCAATTTATCATACCTTTTGACTGATGGCACTATATGTATGAATATGCAGAGCATAATAATGGATAAATCAATGGCTGCAATATCCTAAAAGCAAACAAAACATTTCATTTTTATGGTATACTAAAGAAGTTTCTGAACATTTTGAGACTGATGCTGTCACTTCGAATAATATTTTTATAATTAGGTATTGGTTTTATTATTTTTAGTTAAAATAATCCTTTCTTCCCTTCCCTTCATGAGTAATATTTCATAGAATACAATATAGCATTCTGTGAAAATTGATCGCGGCGACTACAAATGGTATTCTATGAAAAATTGCATTCTATATATTGCTCAGTTCATAGCTTTCTTTGGATAGTGTTCTATGGCCTGCCCATTTTAGTGAAGTGCTAAACTCTCTGACATTTCCTTCTATTGAAAGAATAAGCTTGAAATGGCCCCCTAAATTTTATGGCATTCTATATTTCTTTCTTTCTATGAAAAGGAACAGTAAGCTATGAAGTATTGCTCGTGTAGACGCGGTGTTAAGATGATTTCAAAAGCCCCACTGCTTTGGCTTACTTCAAATATTTTATAGGTCTGCCACTCACCAGGGCCAGTTTCCAAAGAATTCTTCCGTTCGGTTCGCAAATCAGCACTTCACATTTAAAGTTTTATAGAGACTGTCAATATAAGAAAAAAAAATGAGTGTGGTTAAGACCACACGACTGAAGTAAAACTTCCTTCGCTCCATCTAATTTAAATTGTGGGCGTTTCAGTGGGCGAATTTTAAAAATATTTACACATGAGCATCAAGGGCCCCCGGAGAGTCTATATTATAAGTTTCAGCTCCCTAGCTCAAACTTTGGTTTTTTTTTAATTGTGGGCGTGTCAGTGGGCGAATTTTGAAAATATTTACACATGAGCATCAAGGGCACCTGGAGAGTCTATATTATACATTTCAGCTCCTAGCTCAAACTTTGTTTTTTTTTTCAATTGTGGGCGTGTCAGTGGGCGAATTTGGAAGATATTTACACATGAGCATCAAGGGCCCCTGGAGAGTCCATATTATAAATTTCAGCTCCCTAGCTCAAACTTTGGTTTTTTGCCGTCCGACCTGAAAATCTGACGATGACGGTGACGCTCTATATTTCCAACTAATGAACTGCGATTCATGGTCACAATGACTTTACTCACTTCCGGTAAATTCCATCTGTCGGCAACTACTGTTTTAGATATAGGTTTCTCCTTTGGATCGGTTTGGATGATGATGATGAGCTTAGTATTGCCCTCTATTGAGGAGATTCAAGGGTGTTTACCCATTCCACGAACCTTTTCGCCGACTAAATTGTATGGGTTGTAACGGAAGTCTACAATTGTCTACACTTCCGTTACGCTGGAAGTCTACATTGTTCTACACTTTCGTTGCGCCAGAAGTCTACATTGGTCTACACTTTCGTTGCGCCGGAAGTCTACATTGGTCTACACTTCCGTGTCGCATTCACCAGCTTACTCCCCAAGTCAAGCGCGCGTAAAGAAGTTTTACTTCAAAAAATAATTTGCAACTGAGCATTTATATGGAAAAGTTCGCTAAAATAACTAAACAAAACTAAAATGAAGGGGATAGTGGTGTACAAAGAGTTTCAAAATTGAGAACGCGTTTTCAATTTGGAAACAATTCTTCAACTCTGGAAAGCTTCTATTTAACAAAGCCGTCGCCCCAAACTTAATTTGCCGTATACGCAAAAATGCACTTTTTGTACAAGGTATGCACTATGCAGTCTTGTGTTTCCGGGAGCGCTCCTTTTAAATAAATTATCAGTTTTGTCCTACCTCTTTCAATTGGTGGGATATTCAGAATGGTTTTGACGTTTATCCATCAAAATCGAGTTCGCGTATTTATATTTGGCATACACATCAAATTTTCCATACAATTTGCCAATTTTTTTTTTTAATGGTAGAAACAGATCAACACTTCAAGTTGAACTTCAACGTTGACAACCTAACCAACCACGTTTTAGAACCAATGATTTTTAATGGGATGGAATACATTAGCACTTGAACCTCAACTTCGAGTTCAACGAACTCAAAATTTTCTCTCTTGTTTACATTAATTTTTTGTTTCGCTCTCGAAGTTGCATGTTTTAATTATTTCAATGTGTTTGACTTGACCTTAAACGCTGGAATTATCGCTCCTGTCAAAATGGAAGTTAAAGTTGAACTGTTGATCTGTTTCTACCATAACAATTGTTTTGAAGTACGTCTACGAGTTTTGCTGTGGCAATGAAAAAATGTATTAAAAGATTGGGTTGATTTTCCTTTGGTTTATGCGCATTGGTGTGCAGCATACTTTTCACAATCACCGGTGGCAGGTATACCATCTCTATCGGTTCGCAAAATGCAATGGGGCAGTGATTTGCTACAGAAAGTGGGATATTCTTCTTTCGCGTGTTCTTCTTTGTGGCTGGTTGCTCATGTCAGATGTTTTCAAGCACTTGGGATTTTTTTGTAGCGAGTTTATTGCACCGCTACGCACTCGCTGTTGTTTCTGTGCATGTGTGGTTTATGGGCTCAAGATCGACCATTGGGTACTGGGTGTTAAATCGGGTACATAATTTCCACGTGCAAAAGGGATTTTAAGTACCCTTATAAGGTACAAATTTACACAGCAAGGACATTAATAAAAAGTGAAAAAAGAGGAAGAAGGAAGGACGAGAAACCGATGCACGTTGGTTTTGAATGTTTCTAGATCATAATGTGTAGAAAAAACAAGAAAGGAGACCCTCTAAACTGCGCCAATTATAGAGGCATCAGTCTCCTGAATACTGCCTATACAATAATGTCTGCTGTACTGTGTGAACGCCTGAAACCATTCGTCAACGACCTGATTGGTCCCTACCACTACCAGTGCGGTTTTAGGCCAGGTAAGTCCACGGCCGATCAGATATTCACACTACGGCAGATCCTGGAGAAATCCCAAGAAGTCCAAATCGATACCCACCACCTTTTTATCGATTTTAAGGCCGCATATGACAGCATCTATAGAGACGAGCTATACAGAGCCATGTCTATTTTTGCCATCATTACCAAACTTTCAGATTGTGCAGAATCACGATGGAGAAGGCCCGCTGCTCCATAAAGAGCGGAACCAATCTCACCGAGACCTTTGATGTCAAGAAAGGATTTAGACAAGGTGATGCGCTGTCATGTGACTTCTTGTCACATGAAAATTGTGCGAAACTCGCAAGACAACACTAGAGGAACAATTTTTCCAAAGTCTGTGCAACTACTTGCATATGCTGACGAAATTGACATAACACAGCGAGCTGTCATTGGTGCGATTGCAAGTATTAGCACAGAAGCGGCAAAAATGGGTTTAGTGGTGAATGAGGGCAAAACAAAATATAGTTAGGTAGTTAGGGACTTTATCTACCTCGGCTCCGCTATTATTGCTGATAATGACACCACAGCTGAAATCAAACGAAGAATTACACTTGCCAACCGCTGTTTCCTTGGCCTAAGACGGCAATTGATTAGCAAGGCCTTGTCAAGAAAAAGTAAAGAGACTCTATATAAGACCCTCATCATCCCAGTCCTGCTTCGGGTGATTTTTGTTCCCGTTTGCGTTGACGGGCTTTGGAGGAGGAGATTTAACAACAAACTCTACGAGCGATATAGCGACATCGACCTGGTCAAAAAAATGCGAATCAGTCGACTAACGCTTAGGCCAGAAGAGTCTGCGATTCCAACCCGGAGTGACAACGCAGTAGAGGAAGACCTCGCCTTAGGTGGCGAACGCAAGTGGAAGGAAATCTCAACCAACTTGGAGTGCGCAACTGGAGGCAGTTAGCCAAAGATCCTGCTAACTGGAGACGCGTATTGGTTGAGGCCCAGGTCCACCCCGTACTGTAGCGCCACCTAAGTAAGTAAGTAGGAAAAACAGAGCGTTATAGAGCATTTCACATTCGTGTTCTACGGCTGAAGAACTAGACTTTGTATTTCACTGTACGTCCGAAAGTAGGATTAAGAGTGAACTGATGCACATTCCTGGTATGCTGGGTCTTGCGGTTGAAATGTGCAAGGGGTGGAATGCAGCTGGCTATTTAATTAGAGCACTTTGGGCTGAAATATCGGTAAAACAATGATAGGCAGGAGACATTACGACGATGGCTCAAACAGTCAAGCGACTTCGTGAGATCTCGATGTCGAGCAGATCCAAATATGTGATTGTACCACCGGCCCAGATATGAGCGTTGTACTCAAGTTTGGGGCGAATAAACGCCTAATAAATTGTAGCCAGATCAGAAGGAGTGAAATATTTCTTGCATCGCTTAAGGAACCCTAGTTATTTCGTAGCGTTCGTGGCGATATCGAATATGAGATCATTCCAATGAAGGTTGCCACTAACACACATGCCGAGAGTGGAAAGTATTTCGGTTACATCGATGCAAGTGTCATTCATGGATTTTTTTCGGGGTGCGACACTTTTTACACTGGGGCACTCAGACTCAATACTGGTCGATTGTACTTCATGGATAAGGGCAGACTGTTAAGGTTTCGCTTTAATGACAGAAGACATCATTGGACTATGTTGTCAAGATCGGAATTTAATGTGCTTAACATACGCTGCCGTTCCAGTTCTACACCCGAAAAAGAGGGGTGTGATCCAGGAAACGAATATGAAATGACAGTATCCTTGTCATCAGCGAAGGAATGAATTGGATTAGAAGTTACAGACAGGAAGGAGATCATATATAAAAATGAGAAAGAGGGTCGGATACAAAACAGAGCTTTGGGGAACACCAACACTTATTTGGTGAGTTGCGGACTTGTAACAGTCCAAAACAATTTGAATTGAACGCTGAAGTGATTGGTTTTCGGTAAGAAAAGTCATCATGAAATCACCGGTAGACTTGTTGCTGCGAAAACCGTACTACCGGTCATTATTTGAAATACTATACTTTTTGTTTAATCTTTACGAAATTCAGGTAATGAAAATAAAACGACTGTAATGAACAGCACCTTACATTCAAACAAATAAGTATAATAGCACATATTTTCGTCTACACTTGATCAATGTTATTAGAAAATGGTGCACCACTTAAATTTCTCCAGTCAGTGAATTTAGTGTTCATTATATTTAAAAGATAAAATAGTACAAGCTTTGTACAAAGCACCACTTTTTAAAATTCTACACAAGGCACTAGTTGATTTACCTTCTCCTATTAATATTTCTGTATGATGACATTTTGGATCATTAGTAGGTTTATGTTTAATCATACAAATTATTACTGGTTTTAGATTTAGCTATACATTACGGAGCGATCGACTAGTGTACATAATCCTTTTTTATACAGCATCTAAATTGCACTGAAGGAAGCGGAAGTTTAAAGAAAGCAAATTAGTAAATTCGTTCGGTAGATAATGAAGTCCAATTTATATTTTTGCAAGATTTCCTTTTTTTCCCAAAAGAATGGGAAAATAATGTCAAATTGGTGAATGGTAATAAAGTAGAAGTCGGGTAACGCGCTACGGGGGAAATTAAAACGAAAAGCGGTGGGAAAGAGTTTTAATTAAATAGAAAAGATTTTATTGTTACAAATGTTTCCCACTTTAGGGACTGTTTTAATCTTTTATTCTTTAAAATTATTTCATTTTTACTTTATATTTATGGGTTTTATGTAAGCCAGTTGACGAGATAGTCCCACAGAGCCTCGGAACTCATTCCAGGTTGTGAATCGGCGAATTTAAATCGAGTAATGTATATTCTCACACATTTAATTAATCCAACAAAAAATAAGTTTGACCCAAAAGCAAAACCAAAGTTAAGTCAATTATTTTTATACCCTATTCTAAGGGTATATTAATTTTGACGCATAGTTTGTAACATTCCTTAATATTGCCCGTAGACCCCTAAAAGTTACTATATTTATGATCAGCATCGATAGTAGTGTCGAACTAGCCATGTCCGTCCGTCCGTCCGTTCGTTTGTCGGCAAAAATTAGGCCTTTAAACTGGACCTGCAATTTTAACCATATACTCTCTAGGATCCCGAAATAATCAAGTTTAAGAATTTTTGAAATCCGCACACACAAACTCAAAAAAACATTTTTTTCGAAAAAATCGAATTTTGAGCTAGAAAGCTGAAATTTTTTATATATGATCTATGACTCCTAAAACTGATCGGGAGATAAAATTTTTAAAATCCGGCCACTGACACGCCCACAATTAAATAAAACAATTTTATTGAAAAGTCAAAGTTTGAGCTAGGGAGCTGAAATTAATAATATATACTCTCTAGGGCCCAATAACTCATGTGTAAATATTTTCAAAATCCGCCTACTGACACGCCCACAATTAAAAAAAAAACTTTTTTTAAAATCCAAAGTTTGAGCTAGGGAGCTGAAATTTATAATATATACTCTCTAGGGGCCCTTTATGCTCCTGCGTATTTAATTAATATTTTTTAAATCCGCCTACTGACACGCCCACAATTAAATAAAACAATTTTATTGGTAAACCAAAGTTTGATATAGGGAGCGTTTTTTTTACAAAAGCTTCGTTTTTTTTGATAAAATCCTTTAAATGTTATATAACAACATATGTAGAGCGTTCTTAACAATTCAACCATACTTAGACTTTTGTCACGCCCACTAATGAGGGATAGGAATAAGAATAGAGTATTCAACAGTTCGCCCAAGCGGACTGTAGCCCGTCCCTATGTTTTTAATTAAGTTGAAGACAAGTTTACCCTACCTACCTAGAATACTAATGTTCGCCTGTGAGTTTGGTCGGGTATTTGAAGATCGGTTGTAAATATCAAAGCACGAGTTCTGGCCAACTCAATGTTGCACTATGCGAGCTTGTGTGCCTACGCCTGTCGGGTTTTGCTTTTGGGTTGCTAAGTTATGGACCTTAGAGTTTTTGTATTTCTCTTAAGATCTTCCTGCACTTTATCCCGCTAGATTTAAAAATAAAGCAACTTGCTGGCAACAGCGCTTTGCGCCTCAAAAATTAAGGCCAGTTTAATGACTGTAGTTTTGGGCACTGCACGATCTTAACTGATGTGCTACCCGGAAATCCTATACGGACTGATAAGATTTGCTCCTTGGTCGACCATGGCATCCCCTATGAGGTGTCATATCCGCGAAGGGAGGAGTGGCAAAGAGATGCAGTCACAATAGCAAACGAGGTTGCTATCTACACTGACGGCTCTAAGACGGGGGAGAGAACGGGTTCTGGCATTTTTTTCTTCTGATCCAGACCTGAGAGAGTCTATACGACTGTACGATCTGCTAACATTAACTCTGAGATAGTCAGAAACTGTCGCACAATGCTAAAAGCAGTATGTAGACGGAATCGAGTAAGACTGTGCTGGGTACCGGGACACAGCGCTATAGGGGGAAATGAGCAATCCGACGAGCTGGCAAGAAAGGGAGGGGAGCTGGAAAATAGCGGTGGTGTGAACATTAAACCACCCCTGAGCGTCTTTAAGGGAAAAATCAATGAAAAGATCTTAAAAATGGCTGACCTCAGATGGCAGAACATAGATGGACATAGGGTGTCTAGAGCCCTTTGGCCCCATTTGGATAAGAAAAGATCTAAGGAAATTCTAAAATTGAGCAGGGAACAGCTTAGAACGGTAATTCGGATTATGTCAGGGCACTGTCTTCTAAGAAAGCATGCTAGGCGACTTGGTCTGGTGGATGTGGACACGTGCAGGTTCTGTGGTGATCTACAAGCCGAGGAAGACATAACACACATATTGTGTGAATGCGAGGGCATAGCACGGAATCGTAGGAGGATTCTGAGGGAATACTTCTTCGAGGAACTAGGGGAGCTGAGCGGCATAGACCATAGGAAGCTGGTTAAGTTCTGCAGGAAGATTGGGCTCTGTCTAGGAAAAGTTTTTTAGGTTTTTCTCCAATTGAAGTTTTTCAAGTGGTTCCCTAGGGATCGCGATGGGCCCTTCTAGTGCCTAGTGCTGTATGCAAATTGCATATCCCTTTTTAACCTATGACCTAAGATCTCTGGTTCCGAAGAGCAAAAATAACAAAGGCTGGATCTATTGTCTTAAGTTGGAAGGGAAATGGAAGATTGCTAAATTGCTCTTAGTGTGATAAATAAATAGGCTCACTTCATTTTCTTGTGGAAGTCATAATAATGGGTGATGTTTTAGCGTTTGGTTTTTCATTGTCAAAAAAACAGGTTTTTAAATGTTGTAAAAAATCGTAAAATTGTTAAACAATTTTTATTTGAATTGATAAATCAATGGTTGTGATTTATTTTAAATTTATTTCATGTAAATGTTGACCACGACTACGTTTTAAATGGTCCATACGGAGAGTCCAATTTTGAGTCACTTTTAACAGATCATGAATTTCGATAAAAAAAAAACAATAACTCGTAAGAGTCGTTCTGGTGTAAGTCTTTTTTTCACAGAGCACGAATTTAGTTATAAAACTCAACAACTTCGAAGCCCTGTTCGTCTGTAAGTCTTTTCATGATGAAATGGCAATAGTTACTGAGCATGTTTGACTTTCACAGATGTCACGAATCACGCGTGAGCTGTCAAAAATATAACACTGAAAAACCATTCAGCAACAAAATAAATAACTTTTATAAACCAAATTGCCTTTGAAATGGTCTGCATTTGAAATAACGTATAAAAAACTTTAGTGCAGTGCATGCATTTTTGTATTTTTTTTTTTGTCATGGCTTTTTTATCAATGATGTCTTAAAACCAAAAAATGAACAATTTATTCCTTTTTAACGTCAATAATTAATATTTAAACTAAAATTGTAATTTTTATTTTCATATTTTTACGGAGTTAAAGTAAGGAGTATACATACGTATACCAAATTTAAGTTGTTTAGTAAAAAAAACATTAATGGTTGAATGAACATTCGTATCTTGTGATTGCATACCACGTTGGCTGTTGTTACAGCGCTGTTTCACGGTTCGATACAACCGATCATCAGACTCCCTTTTCTGTGGTACTGGTCTCTTTTTTCGTTCATTATTCTCGAAAAACAATTTTTTCTACTATGACTCAAACCGTGGAAAGGGTTTTTGAATTGTGAATTGACAGAAAGCTTGGCAGGCCACCTGCAATTATGTTATTACAATTAATTTTTTACAAAAGTAGCCTCACAAGCGAACATTCCTATTAAGAGATTAAAAATCATATTACTATTCCAAGTCTAATAGCGACTTAATTTATTCTTGGTTTAGGTAAAAACGGTCGAGAAATATTCAATCTTAGCCAAATTGGTAATAAATTCGATCGACAATATCTACTTTCTGTTGGTGAAATTGGTAAGTCTTCTATTTCACAATATTTTCTATATCACAATAGTATTTCCCACAAATTTGAAATAATGTATATACATAATAATTTTTTAAAATTTGAGAAATCGCATTGTGCTGGAGCACTCAGACTTAAGAAGTTACCCCCATGGTTTACCAGGTAACCAAAGTATTGTGTGAATCCTGACGGTTATAATAATAATAATAATAATAGATTCTTTATTTCATGAAATATATGTATAATAGTTTGTGTTTGAGAACACGAGCATGGCAGAAATAGCCGTCTGCCGGTTATATCTTAACCGGATACTTCAGAAAATTATTCTGTAAAAAATTTCAAACAAGATATATTTTCCAGCCATAAAATTGGGATAAGGTCGACGCTGACCAGTTCTAGAAGTCTTTTCATAAAATCGTTTTCATATAATAAGCATCATTATGTAAGTGGTTATCCCGATGCATAGCGGGATCAAAGAAAATAAGATATCCGATGAACTTGCTAGACAGGGTTCAGATAAAGATTTCGCAGCACCTGAACCAGCGTTTTGTCTATGTGCGTCCTCGATCAGGGCTTTCATTTACGGTTGGGTTTCATATGAACACAGTCGCAGATGGCATGACTCTCCAGTGAGCAGACATACTAAACGAATTCTTCCCGACGTCTGTAAAAAAATGCGGCATTCTTATTGCCTCTCAACAGAAAAGGCTGTAGACAAATTACTGGCGTTGTAAGTGGCCAGTACGCTTTTGCGTAGCCTGTGGAGAAAGTGATGACACTGCGGAACATTTCCTTTGCGATTTTTTTTCCTTTTTTTATAATTAGCGTGCTCTGAAGGAATTTCTTTTTCTGTAATTGATACACCCTTATAATGTCAACACAGCGCGGGCATTTTATTTGTTGCTGCAAGTAGCACCCAGCAAATAATTAATTGCCTGTTTTTAGGTGTTACTTACTAAATGAAAGAATAGGAGGATAGGATAGAAGTTGAATGCTGGTGTAGGATTTTTATCGAACGGTGGCGCCTAAATTGCTTAAGGGAGATCTGTACTGTTGTGTGTATTCAATTTTAAAAAATACGGCTCTGGTCGGGATTCAAACGCGCGACCTGCCAATCGAATAGTGAATACACTACCATCGTCCATTGCCACCCGCAGTTGTCCTGCTTTTGATCGTATCAGGTGACAGGTATTTGGTGCTGATGTGGTGAGTGCTGTAAAAGTGAAAAAATGTCAGTATGTCTTCCTGGCAGTACAATGTACCAGTATTGAGTCTAAGTGATCCAGCGCAGAAAGTCTCGCACCCCAAAAACAAATAATGTATGTTGTGCATACTCATACGTCATACCCCTACAAAAGCCCAGTACACTATTTTACCTTTTGCCGGCCTCTGCTGAAAGGATTAAAATTTATTTTTAAAATGTGTTTTAACATACCCAGTTAAAAGTTGTTGCTAATGATTTGTGAAAACATAAATAAATCATACCTATACAATATTTATACTGTATAGGTACTGCAGCAATAAAAAATCCAATGAAGAAAAACCACTATGCCGCCCAAAATCAATTATCTACTTTTCATAATTTGTGCAAATATAGATACTGAACATGTCCCTTGGGCCAAGTTCAACACAGATACACAGACCAGGTGCATTTGAACTCGGAACTAAAAATCTATATCTATTCAATTGCATTTGTTAATTTTTTTTTTTTTTTTTTTTTTAATTTCATTTATTCACATTTATACATTTACAAAGGTCTTACCCGCAAAGCAAAGTGCTTATCTGCAGGTGGTTAGAAACAATTTTATAATTGAAATTTTTGAAGAAGGTAGTTTTAGTTTCTGATTTTTATCTGATTTCAGCTTAACATTGTTAAATTTCTGAATAGGTTTTAAGTAAAATTCAAAGTGAAAAGTTTAACCATCGATTTCAATATCTTTGCTACTGAACATAATAAAAATTAAGCAAATATTTTTTTATTTCTTTTTTTCTTTTCTTAAAGTTTACTAAGTTTTTTATGTTTTGTGGGATTGAATTGATTGTTTTAGGAATCACACATCTCAATTCGCGTTTTCCGTAAATATTAAAATGTGCAGGTACTTCAAGCATCCCCTGTGATTGTCTTCTTGTATTTTGGTTGTGTCTTATTGGCTGAAGAAATCTTTGATCATCCATTTAGTGTTGTAGTAATGTCATCTGGTATATCGCATTATCATCTAAAACTTTAAAATATGAGTTAGGTTGTCTAAAAAGCTTAATGAGACAATGTTGGATATTTGATATCTTATCAAGATGAGATTTTGAAGCATGACCCCACGCCGTATGATCCCGTATCTTATTCTGGATTCAGCAAGCGAATAGTACACCTGCTTCTGCACGTCGAGGTTAGAATATTTTTGAAATGCGTCGAACTCTTCTTGAATTATTTCCAGTGCTGAGTTCAAGCTTTTATGTTTAACGACAATAGCTATGTCATGCGCATAGGCATAGGCAGTACACTTTTTAAATAAACGCAAAAGCTCATTTGTATATAAAATAAACAAAATCAGGCCTAATTTGGAGCCTTGAGGAACACTATATGATATTGGTCTTTCATTGCTTACTGTATTCGATACTTTTACTCTGATTTTCCTGTCGGTAAGATAGCTTTTGATCCAGTCCGCTAGTATTCCTCTCACACCAATTCTATTGAGACTTCAATTAGCTTTTGATGAGTTAAGGTGTCAAATGCTTTGGTGAAATCAACAAATATAACAAGCACATGCAGGTTTCTATTAAGTGCCTCATTAACGGTATTAGTAAATTCTCCTAATAATGCTCCTGTACTCTTGTTTTTCTGAAACCCGTACTGATTCGGGTGTAACACTTTATGCCGTTGAATAAAATTAATAAGCCGATTAACAATGACTTCTTTTAGGCATTTTTCAACTGCCGAAAGTATTGCGATTGGCCTATAATTCTCGAAATGTTTTTTGGAGCCTCCTTTAAAGATTGGTCTAATGATTGAAGTTTTCATTAATTTTGGGACATAAGCTTGTTCAATACTACGGTAAATAATTGTTTGAATAATTCGCGCAAGAAAAGAGGCATTCGTTTTTAAATCAATGGGTCTTATGTTGTCTATTCCGGAACCATTTTCACTGTCTAAGCTACATAGCATTAGAAATATCTCTTGTTCACTTGGTTCTTTAATGAATATACTCTGCTGCAGATACAGGTTCTCGTGGTTTGACGTTTTGACATTGCATATATGCATGATTGACGAAGTTTGATCAGAGAACTGACCTGCAAACTTCTCCACAATGTCGTTCAAAGTATTGCCACTATTACATAAATTGGTTTCGATGACTTCATCTACTGAGGGTTTCTTTCTTCATAAAAGATCGTTAATAATATTCCATGTATTTCAAGGAATATTTTGGGAATTTTTAAATTTTTCTTTGTAGAAATTAGCTTTAGTATTTTGAATGTTTTGGTTTTCAAAATTTCGGAAGTGCTTATATTCGGTTTCGTAGCTTTGACATCTTGGGTTATTTTTCCATTTCCTATAGAGCACATCTCTTCTCCTACACTTTGCAATTATCTCGTGTGAAATCCATGGTTTTTGTTTGCGTTTTCGTTGGGCTGTCTCTATTTTGCTAGATTCAGCGTATATTCTGTTCATGACATCTACGAAGTTATTGTACAGAACTTCGACATTGTTTTCTTCCATCATATTCAGCCAGTTTGTCTGCTCAATATGCTCATTAACTCGTTTTGCGTTAATATGCGCAGTATTGACTTGTTGATTCGGTCGGCCATTGCGTAAGTCTTTAGTTGCGTACAAAACTGCAAAGTGATCAGATAAGTCGGTTTCAATAATGGCTGAGTGTATTTCAAGACGAGTGATGCTGACATAGATATGATCTAGAAGAGTAGATGTATTTCTTTTTATATCAACGCGTGTGGACTCATTGATTACGTTTATGAGACCATTTGAGGCCATAATTTCCATTTATCTTAGAACAAGTGAATCATTCCTATCATTAATGTTTATGTTAATATCACCTACATAAGTCTATGTTTTCTTTATTTTCATCAATAATTTCGTTGACTTGGTCGCCTATATATTGCACTGCAACTAAGAGTAATCGAATAAAGTTATCTTCATATAATATCCATTGTTACCATACTTCTTTTTTTTATTTTACAAGAATTTAAAATGGCTAATGAGAAAATGTGATTGGAAAAAAAATCCTATAAAAGCAACAACATTTCGAGCGACACAGTCGTGCACTTTATTTCTAGTAAAAATAAACCGTCAACAAAAGTTGCCAATATATTATACACCTTATAGGTGCACTATATCCGAAGGTTGAACTCAACTGAATCTTTCCAACATTCAGTGCAAATCTAATACTAGCGAATTAAACCGTTTTGTACTTTGTATTCTTTTTGCAAGTCGGTGCGTCATTTGTCGTTCGAAATGTTCACGAGCAAATGTTATGCTGTCATCTAACATGAAAACATAAATTGTTCAGGACTTCAAACTGAGAACATACAATTGTGAAAGCTTTTGTATTTTTTTTATGCGTTTCTACATGCCTTTTATTTGTTGAGGGTTTGTTTGGTTCATCCTATCCAGCTAGGAAAAAGTTTTATGCTACAACAACATACAAAACTCTATTACAATATGTATGCGTTTTGCAGTTCCGTTACATGACAAAAGAGATGCTTTCCAATTATAATGTGGATTAGTCCTCCTCGAAGGAGCAGCGATAACATGATACAAAAAACTGTGCTGCCTCACTTTGGTATGATTCTAATTTAACGGATCGAAAAGCAGGGAATTTAGTGTGCAGTCAACGTGGAAAATAACGTTAGGTAGGCACTTGGAAAAGGAAAAGTGCGTCCTGCTCCTGACTGAATTATAAATTCTTTGAAATTGTATATCTTTTGGGATTCTTAGTTGTTTTTTTGGGACACGAATAGTTCACGAGGAATGTGTTCGGTCATGTGTAGAGAATGCGTTTTTAAAGTATATTTCAACGTGAATTAGTGTGTTGATGGTTCTTATCTGCGAACAGTACGTGTTGGTGAGTTAGAAAGTTAAGGACCCATGAAGTTGGCTTTCGGTTTTATATACTAACGCCATCAAGATTTCTCTGATCTTTCACTACCGTGCCTGTCTGTGAAATGCCTAGTCTCTTGTTGCCGGATAGTCCCTGTATCGGTAAAAAAATTAATATCAAGAAGAAAAGAAACATCGAAAAATATAGTTAAAATGTTTTTTCACAATAAACGAGTAGGTACATAGTTTGATAATTAAAATAAATAATAATAATAATAATGTAGATTCGGAATAACTTTTTTGCAAAAGCATATGGAAAGGATTTTTTTTTTATTTGAAACTGTAATACCTACTTTTACTACAAAAATGTAGTAAGTTTTTGAATAGCTCACACTACTGTAACAGTTTCAAAAAAATTATTTAAAAATTGGTGGGGCACTTTCGACATGAGTTTTTTCTACTGGGGTATGCGAAACATATTGGTATCATCGACCGTTCCCAGCGTGCCGTAGTCGTGATAGAAGCTTTTACGGCTATTTAAAAACAGGCGACATCGTTTGGCCTCGAAGTTAATGAGGACAAGACCAAGTACATGCCGACGGGGGTGTTTCTGATTTACTTAAAATGTTTTCGAGAGCTTTTAAAAGTATTGTTTCGTTGATATTTTTTTTTTTTTTTAAATACTGGGTCGCCAAGGCGATTTATAAGGGGGGGTACTTCGACCTAAAAGATCTTTTGTACCGTATGGGCCAGAAAAGTTTAAACTAGTATGATTTCCAATTTCCGTGTAAAGCGGACAATTTTACCAGTAGAAGAATTCTTTATGTCCTCGGGGCTCATTTGCTCCCTGAAAAAGATCTTCTTTCTAATTCCATTGAGGGCTGGACATTCACATAAAATGTGTTCAGCTGACTCGTCCTCTTCAAGACAAAGTCGGCACTCAGGAGAGTCTGATATTCTCATTTTGTGTAGATGATATCTTAAACAATGGTGACCAGTAAGGTAACCTACTAGGTTTTTGATATCATGCCTGCTTAAGTTTAGACAATTGCTGGCATTTTGATTGAAGGGCCGAATGGCTCGTTTGGCCTGTCTTAGACCTGGGATGCTTTCCCAAAGATAGATACATTTTCTATGTTCCCAGCTTTTAATTGCTGCCGTTGCTGCTGATCTAGGAGTGCAGCAAAAAGGTTCGGGACCTATGAAAGGTGTTTCTGAACCTTTTCTGGCCAGTTCGTCGGCCTTTTCGTTACCTTCTACCCCGACATGACCCAGAACCCACCATAATTTGGTCTTGTTTCTTATTCCGAGTGTTTGTAGGGTATTGAAGCAGTACATGACTGATTTGGAGTCAATTGTATACGAGCTAAGGGCGTTTATAGCCCTTGTGGCTGGCGCATTCTTGAATGGCGTGTAGCTCTGCTTGAAATACGCTGGAACTTTTTCCCATGGGTATCGTAAAGCGTTTGTGTGGTCCGTATTTTCCCGCTCCTACCCCCGTTTCCATTTTAGAACCATCAGTATACCACTGTATGCCGTTGTGGCTGTTTGGTGGGTTATTACTAACCCATGCTTCTCTCTTGGGGATCTCCGTGGAGAACCGTTTGTTGAAGCATAGTGGTTCTTGAATGCGGTCTGTGACCGCGCAGTTCATGTTAAGTTCTGGCAGTTCATCGAGAAGGGTCTTTAGTTCCGGATGATCATTAAGACTTATCTCGTTTAACTGTATTAGACTTATTGCACTGCGGATCGCCACTTTTTGAATGTATATGTGGAGAGGTGTAATTCCTGTTATTGCCTCTATTGCAGCTGTTGTACAGGTTCGCATGGCTCCGGAGATACCAAGGCACGCAAGCCGTTGTACCTTTTTGAGCTTCTCTATTGCGACCTTTTGTGTGGATTTTGTCCACCATACTATGTAGCCGTATGTTTCGTTGATATCATACCTGTTAGTAGTTTTTTTTTTTTTGTTTATATAAACGAACCATTTTGACAATGTTTTCGAATTTCTTATTTCAACTTTTTTTAGTTTTTACATAGTAAAATTTAAGTTGGGGTACTTTCAACTTGTAACATAACTGCCACATTTGCTTTCGGCGAAAGTATCCGATGATGTGTTTTTGGTAAACAAATTATTTTTTACAATACTTGTAAAGACAATTCAACTAAATGTTATATATAACTTAAATATTTACAAACACAAAAATTTAACACTGACAAGAGAACAATTCCAATTAGAAACCGCTGAATATCACTTACTTCGTAAGAAAGCTAAATTACACCAAATCAAAGCAAAACTGAAGCTTGGGGAAGGGCTACAGTCCGATACTGTTGGATACCCTATTCCTAAGTCTAAGTATGGATGAATTGTTAAGAACGCTCAACATATTTTATTATACATACAATATTTAAGGGATTTTATCGAAAAAAAACTAAGTTTTTGTATAAAAACTCGCCTTAAAAGTGGTGGTGCCAAAAAAAACTTTTTACAAAGGAATGGTTCAAAACGACTTTATCTACATACTCTGCGAAGGAAAGGACTTTCATTTACAATGATATCTTAAATAAAAGGTTTTTTCCATAGTAATCGTGTCAGAGGGCGGAATTTAATATTTAAACATGATCCTGAAGGGCCCCTAGAGAGCATTGTGTTCCAAATTTCATCTTCCTAGTTCCACATTTGATTTTTTGATAAAACCGTTTTTAGAAATTGTGGGCGTGTTAGTGGGCGGATTTTTAAAATCTCGAAATATACCATGAATGCGTCTCTAAGGAGTATTTTTTATATATTTCAGCTTTCTAGCTAAAACTTTGACTGGCCGATACAATACGATTTTTATCGTGGGCGGATTTTTAAATATTCTTACCCTTGATTATTTCGGTCCCCTAGAGAATATATAGTTAACATTTCAGCTTTCTAGCTCAAGTCCAAGGGCGTAATATTTGCCGGCGGACGGACATGGCTAGATCAACATTGCTTTCGATATTGATCACGACTGTAGTAACTTTCAGGGGTCTACGGGCAATATTAAGGTGTGTTACAAACTATGAGTCGAAATTACTATACCCTTAGAATAGGGTATAAAACCTGGTCACCCAACCGTAAAATATAAAATAAATACTAAGCAGAAGCTAATGCCCGGCATGTGTTGCAATGCCTCTTTCAATTTGTTTGTAATTTGTTAGAAGTACATAATGTACACAAATTCAAAGCAGACACATCTCCATGTAATAAATAAAAGATATATTGTTGATAACCAAACTGCTACTCAGGACTACCAACTTATTGCTGGTTTTATGTCAGCAACTTTCGTGTAAGTAATATTTGTGTCTTTGCCGCTTACTGATTTAAATTCTGTACTTAGGTTTTTGAGTGTTTCATTTTGTTGGTATTAATTTGTTGGTAACTGAATTGCTGAACTCGACTACCAACATTTAAGATTTTTTTTAACATCATACACAACTGCAAGTGTTGATATTTTACATTTGGCTTGGAATTGATCTTCTTAGTCTCGTGCCACATATTGTATGTTGATGGTATATTGGACGTTGATGGTCATATGCTAGAAACCTTTCGTAAGTGCCAACAAAAACTATACTAAGTTGCAACTCAACCGGATGACCGATGCGCGAACCAAAAAGATACTAGCACACAAACATTGTATAAAATAAATATAAGGCATTAACGGCCCATGCAAGAGGTAAGGCGGTGGAAAAAAAATTAAGGTGTGAGTTGTTCCACCATGATTTGAACCCAAGACTCTTAGACCAGTAATCCAACACACTAACCACTGAACCACTGCGCACTGAAAGTTTACTTAGTGCAAATGATGCTGAATGAAAACTAGTTTTTGTGCATTGAATGCTAGTAGGTAAACTACTCGTATTATATTTCTTTTCATAAACGATGCCTGCTTCCGAAAAGAGTCTGTCGTTGTATACGCTGCTACAAAGTTCCTATCAAGCCGAAGAGTTTTAAAATAGAAGTCAAAATGGTTTGGCAGTACCAGTTTTTACTATTGTTTGCCGCCACCTCGTTAAAAAAGGCTCACGATTATCACATTCAACCATTTTATTGTTCTTGCTAAGTAGAGAATCTCCTACTTATTTTTAATCTTTCCAACAAAATTGTTTGGCGTGATTTCTGAGCATGAATCGTTCCCACGGAATTAGCCTTGAATCTCGGGTCTGGAAGATTTGCGATAAAGTAATTTTAATTTTCGTCAATTTCGACGAAACGATTCTTTAGGTCTGTTTTTAATGGAGTTCTTATGTCGAATAAGTTGGTTGTTTTTCGTGATTTTTTTTCTTTTTCGAAGTATCTTATTAATGTAAATTAACTAATTAACACATTAAATTAACAAAACTTGAATGTACGCGTCGCAGTATGCATTTTACTGCATTTACTGCATTGCAATTACTATCCGCTACATCTCTACACACGTATTACGAAAAAAAACACTTTATTTGCCTCTTATTCATAAATTAATGTGGATTAAAAATTAATTCACGAATTAAAATTTTTAATCAATAAAAAATAAATGCCCATTCAATTGACGTTTAGTAAGAAACTGTATGGAAATCCATTACTCTATTACAAGCAGTAAAAATTGTGCTGTGAACTGTTGGCAATAGAGTACTTCGTGACTACTTCTGTGTCAAAGAGAAGAGAAGCAAAGAAAGAAATTAAAGAATCAAATCGGTGACTTTTTGTTGCGGGAGATTCTTGGCGAACTCAAGAAATCCACCTGGAACTATTTCCTTATCGATTGCCCCGGTCAAGTGAAACTCTACACTTACCACAAGTACATGTCGAATAAACTCCCGGAGCTGGAACGACTCGGATACCACCTATACCTACTTTGTGAACGGAGTGTTTCTTTTTTTTAAAGAAAAATGAATGTGAAGTCTTTCGTGAAATAGAAATTATTGAGAATTCCATTACTTCTTCGTCATCTCGGATAAAAATCACAATAATATCTGGGGTGTATAGAACCGCTTGCCAAAAATGTCAACAAAGATGTTTCAATGAACTTTGCCTACGACTCCCACTGCCCTACAATCTACTTAACAAAACTGTGCATTAAAACTTCCACTACTACTGTCCCACATATTTTCCTTTACAATACCGAGCAATCCTTCAGCTTTAGTGCCCAGAACAAGAAATATATAAACTGAACCATAGCCTTATAATTTTCTAGTCTCGTTTTATAGAAAATAAAAGAAATCAGATGAAAGACTTGCAAGCCTTCCCTCTTTGCTCGGATTCAATTGCGAAACAGTCCACCACATCTTCTCAATAGTCGACTACAAGCCGATATCGTATATTTTCCATAGAATGGCATTGTACAAACACTGGAAGGTTTATAAATCCTGAAGTTAAGGGAAGGTGCTATTGACTAAAAGCTTTATCCGAAGCTTTATCCTCAATGATAATAGAGTTAATGCATATTTTTCAAAGTTTTAAGTGGAACAATGTTATCAAAAATTTTAGTGGTGCAATGATTTGTATAGAGAATTCTAAGGAATTCTTAAAATAGCATATACAAACTCAACGCAGAAAGCCAAAATAAAAAAGCGAATTGTTGTACATGCAGCATAAAAACATACCATACAGATGCACGAAGCTCTCAGCAATCCATTTACTTACGACCAGTCACAAGGGCAGAAATCCTGAAGATTTAAGCAAACTTAAAAACTAGTAAATCGAAACAAGTGCGTGGAATGCGGGAAAAAGACCTTAAATCTAACGCTGAAGTTTTTTCACCGATAATAGAACGTATCGTCAACTCAAGCTTGGAGCAGTCATGGGTCCCATAGAACCTTAAAGTAGCCATAGTACGACCAATATATAAAGCTGGCACGAAATCAGATGTCCTCATTTAGGCCTATTTCAATACTCCCTGCTGTTGACAAAATACTCGAACAAGTAATGGCATCTCGGCTTCAAAACTAAATCGAAAAAAAAAAAAATAATAAACAAAACCCAATACGGCTTTGTTAAAAATAAAATACAAGTAAACTTCTTGCCGAGTTCGCTAATGTAATTAATGCCAACCTAAACAAAAATTATCATAGTCTCGTTGTTTTCATCGACTTTAAAAAAGCTTGTAAAACCTTATAAAAATAGAAGAATGCAAGTGAAAATTTCGGACATATATCGCATCTCAGGGTTCCATCCTGGGACCTTTACTCTATATTATATATCGTCGGTGAAACCAGAAAACTGTGTAACTCCATTTTAGCCAATTTTACAGGAGAACATTTTTCCACACACAGTGTACCCACAAAATGCACTGATTTTGAAGATACGCTACCAACTGAATCTCCGATAATTTCATAATGAAACTTATTAGGGGGCTCAAATTTCGCCGAGTTGTAGATATGGGTTTGAGCTAATAGATGTCATTCAAATCTCATTTTCGTTTAAAAGTGGAGTTACACGATTTTCTGGTTTCACCGACGATATGCAAATCAAATTCTAACAGTTTTGCGAGATAGTATTATATTTGCTTTAGCGGACGATATAGCGATGGTAGTCAGACACAGGCACTTAACAGCAGCAACCAATATCATGCAAATCGAGTTTGACTATGTACTCGTAGTTTGATAGTGCCACGATTTCGGACTTATTATTAACGCTAAAAAAAATGAAATTAATGCACATCAGACCAACACAAAAATGTCCTGAAAGCAAAAGTTATTATAAAATGTCATGAAACAACATGCCTACATAATAATGCGGCAAAGACAAGTTTTAACAGCGACGATAGTTGTTATAACTATTTAGAAAATGTACAACATTTTAAATATCTTGGTGTGGATCTAGACTGCTACTTTAAATGGGATTTACATATAACGCAGCTGTGCAAGAGACTTCGAAAAGTAGCTTATGCTCTTCACCACATATGTAAGTATGCTTTTTTACAAAGCTTTGTTTTTTTCGATTAAATCCTTTAAATGTTATATAACAAAATATGTAGAGCGTTCTTAACAATTCAACCATACTTAGACTTTTGTCACGTCCACTTATGAGGAGTATGAATAAGAATAGGGTATCAAACAGTTCGCCCAAGTGGACTGTAGCCCGTCCCTGTGTTTTTAGATTGTTTTATTTATCAGACGTGTTGGACTTGCACTACCTTCTCTAGGCGCTCGACCACTCGCTGTCCATGGTAGAGGACTAGAGTCTGGTGTCGTTTTAGAGAGTGTTTTAAGGCTGAGGAACTTAATTGACAAGGCCAATGGGTACGTGTACAAAGCGGGAGATGAAAAGTCGCTCATGGCCTTCGCGTGAAACAGAAAGCTATGGGAGCTCCATGGACACTGATCCGTATCCTTAGAGGTTTTGTTGTTTATTAAAGGAATAAAACTAATTTTTAATAAAGATTTATTTCATTTTATTTTATTTTATATGATTTGGCACCTAACCCTCATGCATTGGTAGCTTTTTTGACACTCGAATCTTAGAAGGTAGAGTACACTTGGACCACACAAATCAATATAAGGCCGACCTGGAAACAAGAAATTAGTTGTTTTCCAACCTTGCAATGGGACTACTTTAAGACCCTTTACCCATGTTAAGGCAAGTGCCAGTTGTGCGCGATTTCAAATTAATTAGAATTACTCGATAATTCACCTACTTCGGTGAATTAGTTGATTTCATTTTTATCAACGTCAATTTACTTCAAGAAAAGTTTATTGTTAAGATTTCTTACCGATCACATTATAGGAGTTGACCGAAATATGCAAGCTCCTATAAAATCGGGAATCACCAGTCGTCAGCTATTGCGCAATTTTATCTTCTATAACACGACCTTTAATCCACACTGCGATCATTTGAACGATGATTGATCCGTGAGGAAATCATTAGATTTGGAACTTACCACAAAAACGATGAGATCGATCCAAGACGTACAAGGAATGTAAATGTATCTAAATGACGAGCTGAATAAGGTACTAAGATATTGCATATCTACAGCAGGAAATAAAGAATGATAACAACAACAATAACTGACCGACGCGACGGTTCGCTGTATTGCAAATCCATTACAGGATAGAAGACATTCCTTCCCTAGCTGTCTGTAGCTCCAACAGCATGGTTTAATTTTCCATATGCTGTTGTCAATAAAGGATACGCGGACGTACCGAGAGTTGTATGCACTCGTTGCTCGCCGCAATATTAACAAACAATGAAGTTTTTGATTATGATTTCATGAGCGCTTTTTTGTTATCCTTGTTTCGTTTTTATATCCTCTCCGAAACGTGCCCATAAGGATTCATTTCTCTTTATCCTGCATTGAAGATTCTGCGGGGAGTTTATATACACAACACAATCGTATTCGCTTGGTACCTACTTGTTTGGTGTGGTACTCCACATGCAGATACAGCCCTCCTGTCTCACTGTGCCACGGCGTCATAGCCATGATCCTGACTGAGCATAAAACAATGAAACCATGGCTGTTGTATGGAACTGATACACAGTATGCTGTGGTGTGCAATAAATCTGCAGATAAAAATAAAACAACAGAACAGAAAAAGAAACTAAAAAAAATCACATTGAAATAATCTTAACATTCGCCCTATTGTAAGATATGTACTATGTATCGCGTGCTTTGTTCCGTACTGCCAGTTTTGCTGCTTACTACTTGCTAGTGTACAGCGTAGAAGTAGGTACCTATTTTCTTTTATTTCTTTTCGAGGTTTTACAGCTAAAAAATGCGGGAAACGGATAAATATTATGACAGCTCAGTGCGGTGGAGGAGATTTCAGCAAAAGTAACCGTTTTAAAAATGCTATTATTTATTTTTGACAGCACGAGTGTGCGAAATTGTGGTACATTTGCTTACTTTCTTTATTTTCATTTCGACGGATTTTTCGTTATTGCTTACCCTTTCATGTTTCGTCGTATATGCAGCAACCATTGAGGGATGAATTTATTGCCCAAGAACGAACAGAAGTCATCAGGAATATAACAACTAAGATTCCTTATTTAATTCAAGTGGTTGGTGATTATCATACGTGCTTGCGTTACAAAGCGTTACAAAATGTGGTTGAGTTTTAATACGTATACGTGATTATTACCTGGCTATGGATCCTGGTATGAATATAAAATAAAACAACTAGGTTGACATAATACAAATATTTAGTATTAATAATTCTATCAACGATTCCCATATTAATATAGGTAGGTACAGGGTTTTCCGGGACTGCAGATAGAATCAAAAATCACAGGTAGGTAGGTATCTACTTGTCTAGACCAAAAAAATTGTGTCTTAATAATAATTTTCTCGTGCATACGAGGCCAACAGGTTCTTCAGACATTCGGGTGTGCAAAGTTATATTTTTGGCAGGAAATGAAAGGGACCTACAATTCTATGCCGAATCCGATTTGATCAAATCTTCTCATAACAGGTTTGTCAGGCATTGTAAGAGGTGGACTCCAAACCCCCTCCAACAGTAGTCTAACGCACTAGCCAGGGGGCCACCGCATTTTGGAATTATATGAAATGGTTTTAAAATTTCTTGATGTCACATTAATCTTTATGATGTCCATCTCGGTGCAGGGAAATAACTTTACGGGCAATAGCTTCACATGGGCAATAACTTCACCTCGAGTGGGCAATAACCTCACTTTTTTTGTGAAGTTATTGCCCACTGATGGTGAGTAATAACTTCACCGTAAATTTTGTGAAGTTATTTCTCACCTGTAATTTGAGAATTTGTCTATTATAACTAAAGACCCTTGCACCCACTCCAAATCAAACAGTGACCCCATATGCATTGCACTGTTTATGGGATTAGTTGCGAAATCGCAAGTAGATTTCATAAACAGTTCAATACCTATGGGGGGCCATGCTGCCCCCCTGCAACCCCCCTGCTTGGGGTCACTGTATGATTTGGAGTAGGTGCGAGGTGCGGTTCTTGAATTATCATTAAATACTAAGAGAATTTATTTCCAACAAAAAAGTGAAGATATTGCTCACCTATTGTGGGCAATAACTTCACAAAAAAAAAGTGAAGTTATTGTCCACTCGAGGTGAAGTTATTGCCCTTGAAGTTATTTCCTACCTACATCTCTCCAAATTGCAGTAATTAACATGATTTCTTCCCTCTTCCCCCCTCTTACAATCAAACCTCCATTACCTCTTTCAAGCCACATTGCTCTTACAGGAATTGTTTCGTTCATGTCTTGGTTTGTTCGGGGTTTAATACATTTTTGTTTCATATAAAAGCGCTTTTAGATACACCTACGGCGGTGCCGAGCGAAAAAAAACACTCTGTAAAAGCGAAATAACAAAGTTAAATAATGCCGAACATTGTTTTTAAAATAAAGCCGAATTCACTTAGAAGACAAACGAATTTACAAAGCCAACTGTCTGGGTGCGATCCGTAAGGTCCACACGACTAACTTCCCAGTGGGATCAATGTGATTTATGCGATTAGTGGGAAATTTTGAAATGTGGTTAACCATAAGATATGGTAAAGAATGTGCAGTCATCTCATTAGTTGATAAAGAGTGTTCAAATGGCTAGCTTTGGTGAGTCAGTTTTTGTGTATGAAACCTGTGAAGGTTTTAGGAAGGGAAGCGAACTTTTATACATACCTGAAACCAGTGGCGACACGTCCTATTGTTCATTTCGTTCAGGAACGCCTAACTTTTAGAGAATAAATATTATCAATTCAAAAAATGTTTTCACTTGTCCTAGCCTATTGTATTTCTCAACTCGTGCCAGCCTCTCGAGAACTTGAGCCAAATCTTAATTCATACAAAACGAAATACTTACCTGCGACAGCAATACTTTCCACTCATTCCGCAAACCGCAACACATCAAAATTAAAAAAATACTCGTAGTTTCCAATATACACTTATCCCCCTAAGTCCTAAGTCCTAACCAAACTTCAGTTCAGTAGATTTCTTATTTCCCAACTCGTGCACTTGAGCCCATTCATAATTCATACCGAAACAAAAAACTACCCTCCCTCCTACCTGCTAGACTGCTACCAGCGGCTGCGACTGCGAAACGAGCGAAAACAATACTTTCCATTTCCACTCATTCGTTCAGATAAGTTGGAAACGAAATGTATCCATCAAAAATAAATGCAATAAAAAACATAGGGACGGGCTACAGTCCGCTTAGGCGAACTGTTGGATACCCTATTCTTATTCCTATCCCTCATAAGTGGGCGTGACAAAAGTCTAAGTATGGTTGAATTGTTAAGAACGCTCACATACCATTGCCAACTCATTTGCTGCATTTTTCAAGCAATCTTTCTCTGACAACTTATTTGTACCGGACTCCACGTACTTCAGCTACCTACCTAACTTCTCCATTGGCCCCTTTCTCTCTCAAACTATTGACCATACTCTCATCGAAAATAAGTTACAAAAGCTAAACGATGAATTCTCACCCGGCCCAGATGGCCTCCCCGCAATTTTTCTCAAGAAGTGTGCTTCCATTCTGTCGGTCCCTCTTTCTTTCCTCTTTCGTCTATCTCTCTCCCAAGGAGCATTTCCACAGATTTGGAAGAGCGCTTTCATCACCCCGATACACAAAAAAGGATTAAAAAGTGAAATCACTAATTATCGCCCTATTGCCAAACTCTCACATATTCCCAAAATCTTCGAAAGTATCATATACGAAGCCTTAAGCTTTCGATGCAAGTCTCTTATTTCCCCTTACCAACATGGCTTTCTGAAAGGTAGATCAACCACTACAAATCTTGTCGAATTCGTGTCATTTGCCCTGTCAGCATTAGAGAACGGCAACGAAGTTGACGTTATTGCAACTGACTTTAGCAAGGCCTTTGATAAGATACCTCATCAATTAATTCATTTTAAATTGTCCGCTCTTGGGTTTGAACCCATTTTGTTAAAATGGATATCTTCCTACCTGGAAAACCGGTTTTATAGTGTTCGCTTCAGATCCGTCCTATCGGCCCCTTTCTTGGCAACCTCTGGTGTTCCGCAAGGCAGTCATTTGGGCCCCCTTCTCTTCATCCTCACTATAAACGACATTGAAAAGGTCATTAATCACTCCTCTCTTTCTCTATACGCCGACGATACCAAATTCTTTAAACTCGTTTCTTCACCTCATGACTCCTCTCTCCTTCAACAAGACCTTGATCGGTTCTCAACCTGGTGCCTCAAAAATTGCTTAGAGCTTAACATTCCCAAATGCCAATCTATTACCCTATCGCGCAAGCGCAACAAATCCCCTCCCCGTCACTACCTTCTCCATGGTCAACCAATCTCCTTCGTTCAATCTCTCCGTGACCTTGGAATATTGTACGACAGTGAGTTAAATTTTCGTTTACATATTGACGAAATAACTCGTAAAGCCAACGCCTCACTTGGCTTTGTTAAACGCTGGTCTAAAGAATTCTGCAACCCCTACGTGACTAGATCCCTCTACACCACTTTTGTTCGCCCCCTCCTTGAGTACGCCAGCCAAGCTTGGTCTCCTTTTCATCAAGTTCACGTGCTCAGAATCGAGAACATCCAACGTCGCTTCCTTCGATTTGCTCTTCGAGGATTGCCTTGGAATGATCCTTTTATGTTGCCTCCATACTCAGATCGCCTAAATCTCATCAACATGAAATCCCTTGAGGATCGTAGGGACGCTGCGGACATTCTTTTCATTTATCGCCTACTCTCAGGCTCCGTCGACTGCGCCTCTCTTAACAACTCTATTTTCTTTAACACTAATCCTCGTAATTTACGCTGCCCTCGTCTCTTTTACCTTCCGACCCATCGAACCTCATATGGCTCCAACGAACCAATCCCCCGTATGCTGCAGAAGGTTAACTCAAATCTTTCCGTCTTTGATTTCAACCGTAACCCTGCCCGCCTTAAAATCGATCTCCTTCACCATTCCCCTAATCCTTAAGCTTTAGTTTTAAGCCTTCTTATTTTTTTAAGTTTTAGTATTTCAGTTATTCATTAGATGTTAGTTTTAGCTTGTAGTAAGCCAAATAAATGAGGGCTATCTCTGCCCTCACCAAAATTAAATTAAATTAAAAAATTAAAAATTACATATTTTGTTATACAACATTTAAAGGATTTTATCAAAAAAAACGCTCCCTAGCTCAAACTTGGGTGTTTCAATAAAACTGTTTTATTTAATTGTGGGCGTGTCGGCAGGCGGATTTAAAAAAAATTAACACATGAGCATAAAGGGCCCCTAGAGAGTATATATTATAAATTTCAGCTCCCTAGCTCACTTTGAATTTTCAACAAAAAAAAATAATAATAATTGTGGGCGTGCCAGTGGGCGGATTTTGAAAATATTTACACATGAGCATAAAGGGCCCATAGAGAGCATATATTATAAATTTCAGCTCCCTAGCTCAAACTTTGGATTTTCAAAAAAATTGTTTTATTTATTTGTGGGCGTGTCAGTGGGCGGATTTTGAAAATATTTATACATGAGCTTAAAGCGCCCCTAGAGAGTATATATTAAAAATTTCAGCTCCCTAGCTCAAATTTTGGTTTTTCAATAAAATTGTTTTATATTTTTGTGGGCGTGGCAGTGGGCGGATTTTGAAAATTTTATATCCCGAGCAGTTTTAGGGGTCATAGATCATATATAAAAAATTTCAGCTTCCTAGCTCAAAATTCGATTTTTTCCAAAATTTTGTTTTTTTGAGTTTGTGGGCGTGTCTGTGGGCGGATTTCAAAAATTCGTAAACTTGATTATTTCGGGACCCTAGAGAGTATATGGTTAAAATTTCAGCTCTCTAGGTCCAGTTTAAAGGCCTAATTTTTGCCGACGGACGGACTGACGGACGGACGGACATGGCTAGATCGACATTACTATCGATGCTGATCATAAATATAGTAACTTTTAGGGGTCTACGGGCAATATTAAGGTATGTTACAAACTATGCGTCAAAATTAATATACCCCTAGAATAGGGTATAAAAAGGATAATGCATATCGTACCCACTATTTCGTTGGGGTCATTTGCAAACGAAATCAACAATGACTGGGTATGGGTTTGTGTGGGGTTCGAGTGGTGCTTGGGTTTTGGGTTTTGGGTGTGAGTGTGATAAGAAAGCATGAGTAATTATTATATTGCTTTCGCGTTCTACATTCTACTAGTTCTCAAAAGCTATGAACGAAATGGGAAATTTGTATGGGATGTTTTTTGTGTATAGGATATTATGTCTGGGGGGATTACTTACTTTGACTTTTGCTTCGAGTGAAAGTGTGAATTCTGATTTTAGTGGACAATCTGCTACGTATTAACTAAAAAAATGGCATCTGCTAGTGAAAAAGTTATTAATAAAAGCAGTTGTGAATGTATTATTGAAAAATTAATTAGCAAACCCTTTTCCAAATGCAATTACACCGAAAAATCTGCAATCATCGCACAAGAAAGACCAACTCCATTGCTACCAAACTTGATAACAAAGCTGTGTAATAAAAAAAAGTGTTAATAAAGAAACTATTCGCAATTTTCACCCAGAAACGTATAAAAGGTATGAATACATTACTGGTTGTCAAAATATAAATAAGTTGTTTTGCTGGCCGTGTTTGTTGGTTGGACATGAAAAAGACAAGAACATTTGGAATTTTCTTGGATTTTCAGATTTAAATCATTTAAGTGACAGTTACGCAAAACATTTAAAATCGCGTTCTCATATTGATTCACTTTATGCATTTAAGACGTTTGGAAAAGTAGGAGTGGATCTGCTTTTAGACAAAGGCAGACAAATAAGTGTAAGCAAACATAACGTGCAAGTGAAAAAAAATCGTGAGGTCATGAAAAGGCTTATTGACACCACATGCCTTTTAGGACAGTTAAAACTTCCATTTAGAGGACATGATCAGTCAGTAGATTCTCTTAACCAGGGAAACTATATGGAGTGTTTAAGTTATTTGGCCAAATATGATCCTGTCCTCTCTAACCATTTAGAAAGCTCAACTATATTTCGTGGAACCTCAAGCGATATACAAAATGACATTATTTCAGCAGTGAGTTCTTTGCTCTCGAGTGCAATAGTTAAGGAAATACAAGAGTGTGCATTTATTTCTATACTGATGGATGAAACATCAGACAACAGTAAAAAGTCTCAACTTTCGACTATGGTACGGTTCGTTTCGAAAGAAAGAAATATAGAAGAGCGATTCCTTGGGTCTGATGATGATGATCTCCAATAAGTCCGCTGAAAGCCTATCCGAACATGTTATTAAAAAAATAAATGAACTTAACTGTGGTAACAAATTAGTTTGTCGAACTTATGACGGAGCAGCAGTTATGTCAGGAAATTTGTCTGGTACACAGGCTAGAGTGACGCAAGGCTTCCCGAGTGCCAGATTTATTCATTGTACAGCACGCAGACTGACTTTAGTCCTCCAGGGAGTTCTAAAAAACAATCAGAAATGCAGACGGTTTTTCGAGAGGCTGACAAGTATGTCCAACTTCTTTTCACTTTCAACTAAAAGATGTGCATTATTGGATGCAATTGTGCATAAGCGATTCCCCAAGGCAGCACCGACAAGGTGGCGATATAACTCCAAGCTTGTATCAATGGCAAATGAATACAGAGACGCTTTAATTGAATACTTTACAAAAATTGTGGACAACACCGATGAAGAAGATAATGATGCATCTTGGGATTGCAATACAGTGAACCTCTCACAAGGTTAGGTTAGGTTGGAAGGGAAGTGCACAGCAGGGCTGCTGTGCTTGCACGGGGGCCCATTGGTCCATTGTGATCCCTTATTGTTTTATGTGGTAACCTACATTTACAATAAAACGCTTACCATACTCAGTTTAGGTTAATCTTGCCGGTTGGCCTATTGGAACCAACCTGTGTTCTTGACAAACCTGATAGTGTCCGTCAGTGATACCTGCGCTACGTCCTCTAAGTCTTCGAAGAATCTGTTGCCCAGATAGCGAAGGCGAGATGTCTGAAGGTTTGGACATTCGCAGAGCAGGTGTTTGATGGTCTCGGTTTCTTCTATATCTTGACAGCTCCTGCAGTAGTCTGGTGAGCTGATGCCCAGCCTGCTTGCCATTACACCTATGGTACAGTGGCCTGTCAGTACGCCAGTTAAGATACGTATTTCTAGCTTATTCATTTCCAGAATGCTTTTTGTTCTTTTTTCGTTAATTCTTGGCCATAGACTGCGAGATATAACACAGTCGTGCCTTTGGGACCAGGTGGTGTTAATTTGTTCCCTCAGTTTTTGGTCAATGTTTCTTTTTGCTGCACTAATTGGGATGTCTATTGACGTAATGGCGTCTATTGCGTCAAATTCTGACCCGATTCTTGCTAGCTCGTCTGCCTTTTCATTCCCAACAATGTCGCTATGCCGGGGACCCAGCAGAGAGTGATCCTGTGTCGTTCGCCTATTTTGTTGAGGGATTTTTGGCAGTTTCTGACTGTTTTTGACTTTATAGTTTCGCTGTCTAGTGCTTTGATAGCCGCCTGACTGTCTACGAAGATTGTGATCGTGGAAGGATCCAGATTCTTCGCGGAGATAGTTTCTGGTGCCTTGTCGATGGCGACAATCTCAGCTTGAAAGACGCTGCATTCATTGGGAAGTCTGTACGAGTCCTTTATGTCTAGGGGCTCGCAAAAAACTCCCGCTCCTGTCCCCACATCCATTTTCGACCCGTCCGTATAGATGTGGATTTCTTGCACGTTGACGTGCGTGTTCCAGTTCTCTCTTTGGGGTATGTATGTGGAGTAGTTTTTCGCAAAGTTTCGTTTGGGAATTAAGTAGTCCGTTTTCCTGGATAGATCGATACCCAAGTAGTTGTGAATTATAGAGCCGTGTCCATAGGAGCTGTGCCTCCAGATGTTTGCCTCCTTGAGGCGGAGGGCTCCTTTGGCTGCCATGCTGCGAATATATTCACCAAGCGGGGGTAGGTTTAAAATGACTTCCAGCCCGGCTTGGGGTGTTGATCTCATTGCTCCCTTTGTACCAATACATGCTAATCTCTGTACCTTTGAGAGGTTATGGAGATAGGTAGTCCTTTCTGTTGCCTTCCACCATACAATTGACCCGTATGTAAGTATGGGTCGTATGATCGCTGTGTACATCAAATGGGTTATGTAAGGGCGCATACCCCAACGTTTGCCAAAGGTCTTTTTGCATGCGTAGAAGGCGCATAGTGCTTTTTTTGCTCTTTCTTCTGTGTTGCGTTTCCAAGTAAGCTTAGAGTCTAGGATGATGCCCAGATACTTTGCCTCCGGGGAAAGTTTCAGACGAATTCCGTTTAGCTTCGGCATATCGAATTTCTCGATTTTTCTTTTCCTAGTGAACAGAACACATTCGGTTTTGACTGGATTAACTCCAATGCCGTTCGGTCTTGCCCACGAGGATAGTTCTTTTAGGGCAGATTCCATGAGTTCACTAATAGTGGGGAGATACTTGCCACTTATTAGAATTACAATATCGTCTGCGTATGCTACTATTTTCGTTCTTTTGACCTTTAGAGTCGTTAGGATTTTGTTGACCACTATGAGCCACAGGAGGGGAGATAAGACGCCTCCCTGTGGGGTGCCCCTGGTCACTGTTTTCCTTATGTAACTCTCACCGATTTCTGAGTTAATTACTCTGCTGTTGAGCATTTCGTAAACCCAGTTCGTTATTTCTTTATTCGCTCCCAAGTCTTCGAGCGCTGTTTTTATGGCCGCTGTTTTAACATTGTTGAAAGCTCCCTCAATGTTCAAAAATACAGCCATGGTGAATTCTTTGTGGTGTAGTCCTTTTTCTATTATTGACACAACTTCGTGCAGGGCTGTTTCAACGGACTTGCCTTTGAGGTAGGCGTGTTGAGTGCTGCATAGGTTGTTTTCGTTTAGAAGGTCCCTTGTGTATAAGTCGATTATTCTCTCCAGTGTCTTTAGGAGAAAAGAGGAGAGACTTATCGGCCTATAATCTTTTGCTGTGCAGTGTATATGTCTCCCTGCTTTGGGAATGAACCTCTCACAAGGTTTCTTGCAATTTTTACTTGATTTTGAATCACAACTGCTAGTGAAAATATTTCATTCAATATTTATTTTAGCGGATTTTTTGTATAATGTTTTAGAAACAAAAACTCTAGATATAAAATATTGCTTAAAATGTATTGAAGAAACAAAGCAAAATATTTGTAACTTAAGAAATAAATTTCAAAAATATTTTTTTGAAACAAAACAGTTAGATAATATCGAGTCCGACATGGTATTGATGAAGAAACGGAGTATAGGAGACTATTTTTTGAAATCATTGACATAATAAATGAACAACTGGTGACGAGATTTTCGGATTTAAAAGAATTAAAATTTGTTGGTTTGCTTGATACAAACAAGTTTAAAGAATACGAAAAAAAATGTCCTAACCCTCTTTTAAATGAGCTTAACAGTTTATATGGTCAATTCTTTGAAATATTTGCTATAAAAAACGAATTTTTTTTTATTTATAAACAACAAGACTTTTACAATTTCGCTGTTAAACAATTTTTTGAAAAGCTTTTAACGGAAGACCTTATTTCAGTGTTTCCAGAAATATTCAAATTGTGTAAACTGGTACTAACTTTTCCTTTAACAACATCATCAGTTGAAAGATCTTTTTCGACACTTAAAAGAATTAAAACATATTCAAGAACAACAATTCAATGCTTACCATTGAAAAAAAACTTTTGAGAGAAAAACAATTAGAAGATTATTTCTATGAAAATGTTATCAAAATATTTATAAGGTTATTTTTGCGCCACCTTGTATATACTCGTAGAATTAAATCTAAATCAATTTTAAGGCACCCCTACGGTGACCATATTTTTATTTAATTTATTTATTTAATTTATTTATTTAGTGATTTACCTACACAGTAAGATAATATCAGTTAACACGATCCGACACGCGCATACCTGAACCCAGACGAGCAGTTTCAGTTGCATCAGCACTTTCCCACGGTATGCAGGTTAGCATAACAAAACGATCGAGTGCAACAACTGAACACCGGATACACGCGCTGCATGGATTTGGGCGATTCAGCGGATTGGTAATCACATATGCGGCTACCTGCTACATACTATTGGAGAATAAGTTTAGTTTTAATTTGGTATTGTAACAGAGTGGAGTAACAAAAGAACTTTTGATTAAACATATTATTATAACGTGGTAACGATTGTTTCACTTTAACATACGAACAAGTTGGGCCAACTAGTAGTTGGCGTTCGGTTTTTTTTGTATCCTGCGGGAAGGATAACTTTAACTGGCGCCCGAGCAGGGACCGGCTTCTAAATTCTCATCCTTAATCTGTGTGATAGTAGTGTCCTTTCATACAGGACTATAGATTACTACGCTCTATCGAGTGCAAATTGCTGTACCCATGGGAACACAGTAACTACTGTAATCTGAAATACTACACCATTTGTCATACCCATGGGAACATGACGAAGATCACTAGACGATAAAAGGATGGGATTGTGAAGTTAATCGTGCCATTAGTAGGTCGCTTGCAATCATAAACGCTTGCGACTAAACGGGAATAACACGATCCTTCCGAAGTCGGTTCCTTAGATTAATTCAATTATTCTTCTTTTTAGATCGCGACGAGAAAAATACATAATATCTGTGACGGGAAAAGAAAAATTAATATTTAAAACAAATAAGAATGATTTCCCAAATGTGAGTCTGGAAAAAAGAAGATCAAGAACATTAAGTGTAATAAGTGCTAGAAATAAATTAGTGATTTAAGTGTTAAAAATAACCCAAAGGGAAAATAAGAATAAGTGCTGGTAGTAAAGCAATAATTAATATTACACAATTTTTAAATTGGAAGTAAAGGAAAGGTTTAGTAGAATACTACGTTAAATTAGTAAAAAAGCAAACAAAAGTGGGAACGTGAGCGCCATCAGAAAGTTAACCAAGCAACCCAGATAAGTACAATCTCTTTTTCCTTTTCTATCTATTATTCGCCTATACATTTGCATAATATGGACGCTATAAGTAGGTCACTTACTGAACTGACAGGCGCGGTAAACTCTATCCTTGTCCAACTCAAAGCCTTTGAGACACGCGTCAAAACACTTGAAGACGGGCAAGTGGAGGTGCCTGTCACCGAGCAAGTTGAACTTTGCGGACCCCAAAACGAATCTGACCTGAAAGATATTAGTCGACTCCCCGACTGTGTCAAGGAGCTGCAGACATTCGAAAGCGACCCAACCCGGTACATATCGTGGGTCCATGTCGTCGAAAACATCCTAAGGGATTATGAGATAATAAAAACGAAACCCCTGTATCGTGCTATAATTCAGCACATTAGGCAAAAGATCAGGGGCTCTGCCGACGCAGCCCTTATTTCGTATAACATCTTCGATGACGATTGGCAGACAATCAAGCAATGTCTCTCGCTGCATTATGCAGACAAGAGGGACATGCGAACTTTGGAGCACCAGCTCAACCAATTATCCCAAAAAAACACTGTGTTCTTAGCATTATAAGGGTACTGTAACAACAGAAAAAAAAAAATCCCTTTAGCGTAAGCAAATTATAAAAAAAAAAAAAAAAAAAAAAATTCCAAAAAAATCTCAAGCTTGACGAATTTTATGCAGCAGTCAATCGTCAGTTGTCGCTAATGATCAACAAAATAAAGACAGAGACCTTTAGTCAAGAAACGGTGACGGCTCTCGTGGAGACCTACCGAAACAGGTCCTTGGACGTCTTTATTCGAGGCCTGAACGGCGAAATTTCGAAGATGCTAATTATCCAAAAAGCCAGAACTCTCCCGGAAGCTTATTCGGCATGCTTGGAGATGCAAAATCTCAATTATCTTAACCATACGATACACGCCCCGTCAACGTCAAATACGATATCCGCCCCAATAAATCAAACATTTAAACAAAACACGAGGTCAGCTTTGCCACGGCCTAGTTTCAACCGGTTTAACCAACAAACGCACTCCACTCCACCTGGGGAGAATGGTACCCCCCCCCCAAGGCCGGGTGGCCCTAAGCCACACGAAAGGATGGAGGTGGATCAATCAACTCAGTCACGTAATATCAATTACATGAATCGACCACAGGATACTAGACAGTTTAAAAGGCGAGCATGGTCGGACAACTACCCTCGGAAACAGCAGAGGATGTTTAACCTGCGAACTTTCAGAGAAGATTTGCCTGGATCCACGAATGAAGAGGACAGATACGCCGAGGCAGCGAACGAAAACCTGGAAGACGAGCCAAATTTTATATCAGGCGGACATCCAGCGTACCATATATAGGGTACTGCATGAGGGATGGAACCACGCTGAAATTCCTTGTCGACACGGGGGTAAACAAGAATTTCATTGGTCCGTCCGTCTCCAAAAAAAACCACCCGCCTCCAAAAACCGTTTTTAGTACAATCAGCAGCTGGTAATCGATTATAAACGGCTGAACGCCGTAACTATATCCGTTGCCTACCCTATACCCGATATCAATTCGACGATAGCGAGCCTTGGCAAGGCCAAATACTTTACTACTTTAGACCTTACCTCCGGGTTTCATCAAATTTCGATGAAGCCATCGGACATCCATAAGACAGCTTTTTCCACTATGAATGGGAAATACGAATTTCTCAGACTACCCTTTGGTCTAAAAAACGCACCCGCGATATTCCAGCGTATGATCGATGACGTCTTGAAGGAATTCATAGGCAAAATCTGCTATGTATATATAGATGACATCATTATCTTTGGGGATAGCGAGGAAAGTCACCTAAGAAATATCGAAACCATCTTGACCAGACTGGACGAGGCAAATCTTAAGGTAAATCTAGAGAAAACCCATTTTATGAAAACGCAAGTCGATTTCCTAGACTACATAATAACACCGGAGGGCATCCGGCCAGATGGTAAAAAAGTTTCAGCTATCCAAAATCTTCTACCCCCCACAAATCTCAAGGAACTAAAATCGTTTTTAGGCCTTACATCCTATTGCAGGAAGTTTATCCGCGACTACGCTAATGTGGCCAAACCCCTAACCAATCTCACCAGAGGGGCAAACTCCCAATTCAAAGCCAACCAGTCCAAAAATATTCCTATAATCCTGAATGAGAAGGAAGCAAGAGCCTTTAGCGACCTTAAGACCTTGTTGATTTCTTCAGAGGTCCTGGCTTTCCCTGATTTCACGAAGCCCTTTAGCCTCACAACCGACGCCTCGGACTATGCTATAGGAGCAGTTCTGTCTCAAGGTGAACCTGGTAACGACAGACCAATCTCATATATATCTCGTTCCTTAAATCAAGCCCAACACGGGTGACGACAGGTGCAGTAGTAGTGTATTCGCTTACTGAATGGAAGGTCGTGCGTTCGAATCCCGTCCAAGTCCATTACTTTATATCGAATACATGAAATCGTAATCTCCCTAAGCATCTTAGACACCACCCGTGGAGAAAAAACCCTACAACTGCACCCAAACACTTCTTTCCTATCTCTCTATTCTTTCTAATAGTAAGTAGCACCGAAAAGCATGCAATGAAATGCGATAGTGCTGCTTGCTGTTAAACACAAATGCTTACGCTGTGTTACGCACTATAAGGGTACTGTAACAACAGAAAAAATCCCTTTAGCGTAAGCAAATTATATAAAAAAAAAGAGAACTATGCGACGAATGAGAAGGAGATGCTGGCGATAGTCTGGGCCCTCGATAACTTACGGTCGTACCTTTACGGTGCAAAGAAAATTAGAATCTTCACCGATCACCAACCCTTAACATACGCCCTAGGAAACCGCAATTACAACGCAAAACTAAAGCGCTGGAAGGCGCGCATCGAAGAGTACAACTGCGAGTTGGTTTACAAACCGGGTAAATCGAATCTCGTGGCAGACGCTCTCTCGAGACTCAAAACACATGTAAATCACTTGTCTGACACAGCTAGACCTGTGACAGCACCAAGTTCAAACAATGTGGAGCATGGCTCTGCGACCGATACGGCCAGCGAAAATAACTCACTCGCGGGAGTTGTCGCGGACGGCGCGAAGTCGCATTCCTCAACGGAATCAGCCATGGAATCGGTAGGTTCAACGGACTCAGCCAGCGAAACCATGCACAGTGCGGCACAAGACAGTTCGGATCTAATTCCACACGTCGAAGCGCCTCTCAACGTCTTCCGAAACCAAATAATTGCAAGGGCAGACAAGGGCCTTGACATATATGAGGAGCCTCATCCCGGCTATTCTCGACATTACGTCGCTGAACCAAATTTAGATGAACCCAAGTTGGCACGAATACTTAAGGCAAAGCTAAGGCCGAACTTGGTCAACGGCATCAAAATACCAGAAGCGTACATAGCCATGTTGCAGAGAGTCTATCTTAATAATTTCGTTAACTATAGAATCCGTATTACCCAGAGAATAGTGGAGGACGTCAGAAAAGAGGAAGGGGTATGGCAACTGATTAGTGAGGAGCATGGAAGGGCACATAGAAACGCTAGGGAAAAGAAGCTTCAACTTCTAGAACAATATTACTTCCCTAGGATGAACAGTTTAATTACGAAGTATACTAGGACATGTGAGGTCTGCTTGGCGAACAAATACGATAGACACCCCAATAACCCCGAGCTGCAGCCAACTCCCATACCATCATATCCATGCGAAATACTTCATATGGATATTGTGGAAATTCAGAACTGGAAGTTCATCAGCTGTATAGACAAATTTTCAAAATTCGCCAAGCTCTTCCACATTAAAAACAAATCTTCGCTCTACTTACGAGACAAGATTACGAAAATTTTACATTATTTTACGGTTCCCAGGGGGTTAGTAACTGATAACGAACGAAGCTTTATCAGCCCAATCATTCTCAACTTCATTCGCATGATAGGTATTAAACTATATCTAACACCAGTTAACCGCAGTGAAGTGAATGGGCAAGTGGAACGACTACACTCCACAATATTGGAAATTTTCCGATGTCTGAAAGCAGAGTATAAGGGTCTGAGAACGAAGGAGGTAATACATATTGCTGTGGATAGGTACAATAACACCGTGCACTCGGTCACCAAGAGAAAACCATCCGATGTATTTTTTAATAGAACCTCGAGAATCAATTTTCAAAACTTGGTTAACTTTCGTGCTAGGGTAAATCACGAATTAAGGGGAGAAATTGAGAAAAAACAGAAGTCAAACAATAGGTGGCTTAACACCAAAAAGCTATCTCCCAAAAAATATAAAAAAGGCGATATTATGTATACTGCGTATAAAAAAGTACAAGGTAAAAATAAACCTTTATATCGCAAGGAAATTGTGGCAAGGAACAACAAAGTGTCCGTTGTCACTTCCACCGGACGGAAAGTCCACAAAAGTCACATAAAAAATGTGAAATAAAAATCAAAAAAAAAAAAGGGGGGAAGGGAAGAGTCTTAACATACATTTTTAATTTTATCATTGTAACTTCCACCCCAGTAAAGATTAAAAAGAAAAAAAACCGATACCATACACAAAGTATGAGGATATACCCTACACATGTATGATGAGAAAAAAACATAAACGTAGACATTAGATACAATCTATTCATTCTTATAAAATAGGCTTAAGACAAATTAAATTGTATTCATACACACGTATGATGGGAAAACATTGCATACTATTCGATATCTTTAAATTATAGTAATAAATTAACCTTTGTATCCATAGAATTATTAAGATTTGTTTGCTGATCATGACCGTCCAGAGTTTTCAAATCTACGACTACAAGGCACCAATAGTATCCATAAAGGATGGAAAGGCGTGGATAATCGACGGGTATTTCAAGCTCGTTCACGTCATTGATCTGGAAAAATTCGAGAACGTGCTCAACCTAATTACAGATGCAACGGCGAACCCCTCCGCTGGAGGGGAGAACAAATCGATCATTCAACTTCATCTGCGGAAGTCAAAGGAGCGCATCGACCTACTGAAAGCCAGATCCCCTGGAAGGCAAGGTCCATCGATTGGATTGGCTCCGCTTGGAAATGGGTAGCAGGCAACCCTGATGCAACTGACTGGAACAACATTCTTCGAAGTCAGGAAAATATAATAGAGAGAAACAACCACCAATATAAAATTAACGATGAACTATTCAGAAGCATGGATAACTTCACCCAGAAAATTACCCAGGTGATTGATCGGATCAACATGGGAATTAGAGACAAAATCGAAGGACATTACGAACAGGGCTTATTAAACGAGGTTTTGATCCTGAAGGAAGAAATAAACGAAATTGTACGAGCTTGCCAAATGGCAAAAAATGAAATGGTCAATACGAACATTCTAGATGGAGAAGAAATAAGTAGAATAATTAGCGAACTCTACCTTACGAGAACGAAGTCTAAGCCATAGAGCACGGAACACCATCGATCTACACCAATAACTCAATCCTGTTATACGTTCTCTCAATTCCCAAGGTAAGAAACGAAGACTACAATATGTTGCTGACTAGGTCATCGATTATTGAGGGGAAACAAGTCAACTTGGAATTTGACAGGATGCTTATTAACCATAAGGAAACGTACGGCTTAGTTGGCAAGTGCTTATCCATAGGTAACTCGACGGTGTGCAGAGAAGAGGCACTAAGAAAAATCCCAGAAGACGATTGCGTATCTAGGCTCCTGAAAGGTGGAGAGGCAGGATGTACCTTTCATTCAAACAACAACGAGGTCATCGAACTCGTTAAAGATGACACGATCTACCTGACGAACTTTAATGGCACCTTAGTCTCTAATAATATTTCAAGGTCTTTATCAGGTACCTACATCATCCAGTTGAGCAACGAAACAATCCAGCTCAAAGACAGGACGTTTACAAGCTCTATATTGAGCCATCTTCAAGCTCTCCCCAAAGCGATGTCAAATATCACCACCAAAGGACACACGATTGATCTGGGATATGTGCATAGCCTGAGCGTCAAAAATATCGAACGGCTAGGTAATTTAACCCATAAAACGAACATTTCTTTAATTACAGACTCGAGTTTATTCGTCCTGATTCTAATCCTCGCCTGGTGGGCATTACGAAGTTTCAATGCTGGGTCAAAGATTCCGAGACTAGACCTTCACCTACAAGGACCGCTTCCGGTTGGCAACCAACACCCGGTCGTTGACCAGCCATAGTTATTGGATCTACGGGACGTAGATTTTCAAGGAGGGAGGAGTTAACACGATCCGACACGCGCATACCTGAACCCAGACGAGCAGTTTCAGTTGCATCAGCACTTTCCCACGGTATGCAGGTTAGCATAACAAAACGATAGAGTGCAACAACTGAACACCGGATACACGCGCTGCATGGATTTGGGCGACTCAGCGGATTGGTCATCAGATATGCGGCTACCTGCTGCATACTATTGGAGAATAAGTTTAGTTTTAATTTGGTATTGTAACATAGTGGAGTAACAAAAGAACTTTTGATTAAACATATTATTATAACGTGGTAACGATTGTTTCACTTTAACATACGAACAAGTTGGGCCAACTAGTAGTTGGCGTTCGGTTTTTTTTGTATCCTGCGGGAAGGATAACTTTAACTATATCTTATAAAGCATAAGCAATTATTTACACGAAATTATACAAAAAATCAATAAGAAATGGCTTTGCGTGAAATGTATGAGCAACTCGTGCCTTTTTTTTATGGCACATTAACGCGACCTAGCAGGATGTGTAGAGTACTTCAAGACAAACAATAGCTACTACGGCATCTCAGCTGTAACATACATCCGTCTCGAGTTATGCGCCGTAATCTATAACACGTATTTATGTAATTAGAAAAACTATATATACGTCCTATTAGATTAGGGCGCATAACTCCAGACGGATGTACTTTAGTGCTGAGCTGCCGTGATAACTATTGTTTGTATTGAAGTACTCTACACATCCTGCTAGGTCGCGTTAGTGTGCCATCAAAAAAAAGGCACGTGCTCTATTAAACCCAGAGGACAGCTTAATACGAGCTGAGCATCGTTTTCCATGAAGAAAAAGAGGACAAGTTTTAATATTTGAAAAATTATATGTTTGAAACCGGCTATCACTACTATTTGTTTGCAATTGAATTTTTGAGGTTATATCCAATGGTGGAGGCAGCACACATTATTAAAATGACATTGATTGAAATAAATAAAAAATAATAATATTTAAGGAAAATATGGTTTTTTTGCTGTTTTTCGACTTTTTTGCAGGTGCGACTATTCAAATGAACCTGAAACATGACATTTTAGCATCGCATAGGAAAAAGAGAGTAAAACTTCCGTTACGAGTCATTTATCAAATTGTAGTTTCGCTATTTTATTCAGTATAAAAGTAGCTATCTGCTGAGTGCGTTTTCTTTTTCCATTGGTGCAAATAATACAACAAAAAATTAAGTTCTTAAACATAACTCAATGCGACTATTCAATTGAACCGCACTGTACGTCTCAGCCAAAGTATAAACAACATCGATATGAAAAAATGTACTTTGAATAGGTTTTATAAGTCCTGTCTCGTAGTTTATACGTTGTTGCCGCTAGGTGCGACGAAACTATTCAAAAATGCAAAGGAAAACCTGTTGAACCAAATAAATATCGCTTCCAAATCTTCGAATCGAGTCCAGACTTTAACCAAAAGACCGAAGAACTTCTCGTTCAAAGCACGATTTTATTTTCTGAAATATTGAATACTTTATACATTAATCGAACAATTTAAAATGAACACATCAACTCACATTGGTATCAAATTTGTGTTAATTAGTTTCAGCACCTACCGCGGAACAGGGAATTCGCAAATTCAAAAGGGCAAACTCTAAGGAAATTAAAAATTGAAAGCGTTTTAAAATTAACGAAGGACACATTCAAATCGACTCACCTTAACATGAATCAAACCATTCAATTCAAACCATCGCCACTGTACTTCCACTTGAAATATGATGATTGCCAGAACTTGCAAGAGTCATAAACTGTTTCTAGATTCACCGTGCCTATTCACCAAACCGACAAAGTCATACATACGAATATAAGTCATATGTACCCAGTTGAGGATATTGGTGAGACAGTTAGCAGAAAACACTTGCAAAACGCAAAGGGAGACAATAACAAGTGGAAGCACATAAGAGTGGAGACAATGAGGTACATGAGCATGTTTAAGCAGATCAAAAGAAAAAAGCTCGCGAAAAAGAGGGTTGACGCGCGAACATTTCTGATACCTGGAGTGAGGTCAATATGTTTCGGACAAGTAAAGATAAATTTAATTTAAAGGAAAATTTCATATAAATTTAGGAGATTCTGAGAGAAATAGTAAAACATTAAGAAAAACTGCTCGATGACATACGTTAAATAACAATTGTAAACACATTTATATATGTTTGGGACATCAGTATTCTTAGTTGCGATCTATGTGTCCCAGTTAGGTTTCCTTGCACCTTTGTTGGGATCTAGGTGTCCCACCACGCCCAAATAAATAATTTTCAATTTTGGAATGCAAACGAATTTATTTAATTTTTGTGGAAAGGGGCAACCTAAAAAATATGTTATATTGGTCTCCGTACACATCCGGATCGTAAGGGTCAATGAGCTCTTAAGTGAGAGTGAAGATAATTTGATAAGTAAGTTCCACCAAAGTATAAAATGTTTTGATTTGACAAATATTTTCGTTTTCATTTTTTTTACCTGCCGAAATTCTGGTGCAGGGAAATAAGTCCACGGGAACTAAGTCCACTGAGGAACTTAGTTGCCACATAGTGCGAAATAAAACCACTTTCGCGAAGTGGACTTATATAGTTCCCATGTAAAGTGGGAACTAAGTACATTTTTTATGGGAACTTAGTAAACATTCAAAAATAAGAAGAGGGAACTAACACCCAACATTTAGAATTAGACAAAAAACTGTAAAGTGCAGTTAGTTACCACACTCTTTAAGCAAAATCTTAAGCTTATCATGATCACATAAAAAACCATTTAAAATCGTAAAATTCTCGACAAAAACAATGTCAAAAAGTCTTTCACCCTTTCTATCACCCATTTCAGTTCAACTATGCTTATCGAAATGGAATAGAATTAGAGAAAACATAGAAAGAAAAAACCAGAATGAATAACATAATACTTACAGGAGCAAAGTTTGTCTAAGAAAATCGAAATAAAAACTGGATGAACTCGTGGCTTCAATGGCACAGTGCATGAATGCTTGCCTGAAAATACGCTGGTCTAGGTTCGAATCCCAGTGGAAGAAATGGATTTTCGGGATAAAATGAAGGAAAAGACAGACCAACACCACAGAAGGAGTCTGATGATCAGTTGTGGCGAACCGTGAAACACCGCTGTAACTCCAGCCGTCCACTTCACGTGGTAACGAATGTAAGGTTATTCATTCAAAACAACATAAATGTAAGGTACCTGCTTGACTCTTGAATTTTATTTTGTTCTTAGTCGACAGTGGGAATTTACTTCACATTAAAAGGGAACTAAAACCACTCAGAGTTTTGGGAATTTATTTCCCACTTTACATGGGAAGTAAGTCCACTTCTTGAAGCGGTGGACTTAGTTCCCGTGGACTTATTTCCCTGCACCCGAAATTCTGTGTGATACAAAATAAACGAAAGTACATTTTATTTATTTATTTATTTTTTGATTTCATCAACGGAGGTACACTTGGTAATCTAATGGATTACATACATACTTAATTCGACAAATTATTAACATACTTAATTAACCTCACCAAAGTTTGTTAAAAGCATAAGCAATTGATTTTTGAACGTATTTCTACTTACGAGTATTTTAGAGCGAAGATGAATGAGATTCCCAACTGAATTAGCTTCTCTTAAGCATCTAGTTATTGTTTCATTATATCCGTATTGTACTCTATGCATAGGCTTAACAAAGATATTTTGATTTCTCAATGGTATCACGGGTCTTCGATATCTGATCTGTGTAAGCAGGTAAGGACAATTTATATCTTTAGTTATTAGGTCTCTCACAAACATGATCGAAAAATACCTCCGCCGAATACATAAAGGCAAGATTCCAATCAGTTGGCATCTGATATTATATGGTGGCAAGTTGATATTCCAATTAAGCTTTTTTATCGCAGCTCTAGTAAACCATTTGTGAATCTTCTCTATCCTTGTAGAGTGAACCATTTAATATGGAGTCGAATAATACGCCAAAGTCTTTTGTGGATGAGATGCTTTCCAAGGGTAGATTTGTTATACTGTAGGTAAACTGAATTTGTGCTCGTAAGGCTATTGCACTTTGAAACATTAAAATTTAAACAGTTAATTGTACACCAATCTGATAATCTATTGAGATCTACCTGCAACAATAAACAGTCCTGGGGTGATTTAATAGACCGAAAAATTTTCAAGTCATCAGCGAACATTAAGCATTCAGAATTAAGGATGACATTGGGAATATTATTAACAAATAAAAGAAATAACAGCGGCCCAAGATGGCTGCCTTGGTGGACCCCCGAAGTAGCGTCAATGCGATCTGAGACAATACCATTAATCCTAACAAACTGTGAGCGTCCTCTTAAGTAAGAATTGAACCATTATAAGAGACTTGAGTGAAAACCAATGCTACGCAATTTATTAAGAAGAATATCGTGGTTTACCCGATGAAATGCTTTTGCAAAATCTGTGTAGATGACATCTCACTGCATACCATTTTCCATGTCGTTTGCGATAAAATTTGTAAAAATTGTAAGATTAGTCTCTGTGGATATTCCAGCAATAAAACCATGCTGATACGAAGAAATTGTGGACATAAGAAGAGCTGTAAGTTTACCACAAACAAGTTTTTCGAACAATTTCGGGATAGTGGGAATTTTCGATATTAGACGATAGTGAGTAACATCTTGTTTGGCACCAGATTTATAAATCGGTGTTATGAATGAGCTCTTCCAAGCATCTAGAAAAATTCCTTGCTCCAAGGAACTATTGAAGAGCATATGAAGTAGTACGGAAAGTTCATCCGCGCATCTTTTTAAAATAATGGGAGGAATACCATCAACGTCTCCTCTCATGTCGGATACTAAATCGGACAGCGCAACTAATACTTCGGGACACAATAGACTATAACTATATATTATTATTATTAACTACTACTTCAGAAATCGATAAGTATATGCTACCAACGTTAATCGAATTCGTGGAGTAGTCAGATATCGTGCCTGCTCGTAAGATAGGCGTATTATTTGAATAAACAGATTTGAAATGGCTAGCAAACATGTTGCAAATAACTGAGAGGTCTGATGACAACGCGCCATTATATTTCATACTATTAGGAATTCCAGTAGATTGTTTTTTTGCAATTGATGAAACTCCAAAATCGTTTACTATTTACTGTCAGGTGTGATTCCACTGAAAAGACGTATTGCTTATATAGAAATTTGTTAAGAACTTTAAAATCTTTTTGAAGCCTCCTATATTTCAGAAGTAATTCTCGATCAGAAGATGATTTGCGCAACTGTTTATAAGTCTTGTTTTTCATGTTATTTAGATGGATTAATCTTTTATTAAACCATATGGGCTTTGAGTTTGTCCTAACTTTAACCTTAGGTGTGTTTACGTCGATTATGTCATTGACTATTATGGTCAGGGTATATTGATTTAATATTGAAGACCACGCAATACCATTTAGACAGTTTTTAATATTACCAAAATTGGCTCTATGAAAATTATACTTAAAGTTTGAAACAGAAATTGGCTTAACAAATTTGTAGAACTGAAAATCTAAGCTTAAGGCAACATGGTGGATTGAATCTGGCACAAATGGAAGGATACATTTACTAATGTTGACGCTAAACTCAGTATCGACAAAAACTAAGTCAAGAGTACGGTCTAAAGAATTTTTAATATTATTAATTTGCCGGAGGTCAAATTGCGCAAAAGTATCAACTACTTCACTCTCATAATCAAAATTTACATTAAAAGGAACGATTTTTAGGTCATCGGAATCAAGTAACCAATTTAAATTCGGCAAATTAAAGTCCCCCATAATGACAATATGCTGATTATCATTCAAGTTATTTAATACAGAACAACAGTTATCTACATGAAGTTTATATAATTCAAAAGAACTCTTTGGCGGGATATAACTAACAATACAATAAATGTTTTTGGTGTTGTCAATTCTTATCTTGACTATTATTTGGTCAACATCTAAATGAGCGGATAAGTGGGGTAAATCAACTTCTACAGCATTCAAAGCATTTTCTTTCGTTAATCTTTTCACAATTTTCTCAGTACACGAACGGATTCGTGTAGTTTCGCACGAAAGTTTATATAAATTTACGTTTGCCTATTAGTACGCGAACGGATCTTATATTACATAATATTATTTTCCTTGCAGCTATAGTTACACAAAGTGCTTAGAACTAAACAGAAGTAGAAAGATAGACACGTTTGGAAATTACTGCATTCGCAATTCTATTGCACTTCTACGTCTTGCATGGTGTTCAAAGTATGTTCTGAGAGTTTCTTCTATTGGAAACTTCTACATGACTTGCATACCGGAGAACACTATTGTTTATTTATGTACCTATCTGTTATAGTTTCTCTCCCACTTCGATTAGCTGGGTAGTATTGTGGCACAGGTACCAAGCCAAGCCCAGCAATTTCATAAAGTTACATAAGTGCAAGTGCAAGTATTGTGTAATTGTTACATTTCGTGATGATTCCCTTCAGCAGTAAGGATAGGTATAAAGCCTTTCATTGTTCATAGTGAAGCTTTGTGTTATTTATGATATAAAAAGGATGAAAATGCAATAATTTTAAGCATACGGATATAATATTTACCGTAAAATAAAACTTGAATAACTTATACTTTGCAATGGAGTAGCAGGGAATAAAAAACGTGGTTGGGCTGGATGTACTTGCTCTTTGATATGAGATGTTTGGCCCAGCGTTAAACAATTTAGATACTTTTCGAAATATAAATTAAATAAAGTAGTAATTGTGAATGCCCTTTCCGTGCAGGGATGGGCTAAGAATACCCCCGGATTAACACCGCTTATAAATGGCGACTAGTCCCATCGAATCAATTATTCAGATGAGCCTAGCGACATATTAAACATTTTAATGCTGTCCCACAAATATGCTTGTAAATCATTGGATTGACACGACTGGAGATCTCCGGTGTCATAGAAAAAAGATCAAACAACAAATCAATAACAGAACCGTGCGTGCATTCGAAATCGTAGAAATGAAAGCAGGCCGAAGGTCTGGATCACACAGCATTTGATTGGCCTCAGTGTTGAAGTCTAACAGGCGAACCCCTTATAGGGTTGAAGAAGAGTGAGATAGTTATGACCACTGTAATCCACAACGTAGCCTTACCTTCAAAAAAGAGGGAAGGAAGAAAAATAAGAAGAAGAATACGAGAATAAGATGAACAGCTTTACCAAAAGTAGCATGTAAGAAGTTTTGTATATGTAAGTAATTTTTAATATAGGCATTCTATGATTAAAGGTTCTACTTGTCACCCTCCTCTTTTCAGATTGGTTTTTTAGCATTTAAAATCAGTTTGGCTCTTTAGCAATCAAATCGTTTGCTTGAAGAAGCCTTCACAATAATTGCAATAGTTAGCCAATAGTTTCTGCTAGTGCTCTCAAAAAATTATTATTAATTATTTTCAATTTGTTGCTGGTAAAATAAATAAATAAATTAAATAATAAACCTACAAATATGAGGAAGGTAGCTCTTTATTAATTCATGTCCTATTCACTTTAAATGTGGTAAACAACAAACGTGTTTGTCAGTGCTACAATTGACTTTTCAGTTTGAAAACATTCACGAACCCTATACTTGTCCTTGTGGCATCATGTTCATAAGGACTTACACATCCTTTGGTTTATTTTTACTTAGTAAGTAACGACTATATTTTCACCATTTCCCACTATGCAAATTAATATTGACCACATGCTGACTGACTTGACCCGACAATCTCGGTACCAGTGCGATAGTTCTCAAATGGTACCTACTCCAGTAGAAAACATAAAAGGCTAGCTATCAGATCCACTGAATCGGAAACGGAGTTGTAGTTAGTTTTTATGTGAGCATAAAATGCAATCAATTCACGAGAATCAAGTAATCAAATCTGCTTCGGTACGTGGTAACAGCATGTTAAATGGATACGACGTTCATGCAATAACATTCGTATTTGCATTGTTTTTGTGTATGTCAAAACTGAGATTTGAGTTTGTGGTGTGTTTCACCAAGTGGGTCTTAATTCGAAAATAAATACTTGCAAAGGAAATGCTGTTGCATGTTTTTAGAAGGTGCACAATTAATTATTGAATCTGAAAGCTGTCATACACCATAATGGATCGTGCGAAGAAGTATTTAATTACTTTTTTTTGAGAGCCAAAAGCATGCAAACTTACAAAATAAATTAAAATTAGTATTTAAGTTGAGATACAACTTGTAAGATTACACATCCACAAACATATACGTTAAGAAATGTTAATAACTTCATCCAATCATTTAGATATAGTATATGTACTCGTAAATATATGAACCATTTTATCCACAGTTGTGAGTGCATACCAACACAACAACCTCGCTGATATCCAATAAAGATATAGGAGCAGATAGCCTGCCAGCTGAACGATTCAGTTGCAGTCAGGAGTTGATATAGTAAAGAAAATGTTAACGCCATTTCATCAGATACATGAACTTTGCACAAAAAGGTGGTCCTCTTCACTACACGAATCACAGAGGTAATAGTAAATTTGCGCTTTCGAACGGCTTTGATGTGAGAAACGAGTTAAGGTATTTACGTTTATGTGCAGTGCTGGTGCAAAAAGAAAATAGCTCAAAACTTATCTGAATCTGCATGAAAGCATTTCTTGAAACTTTGTCCCCCCAGAGGTTTTATTATCTTAGCTAACATACGAGTATTATATGCAGCAGTGATGGAAATATACTTCTACCGAATATCCTAAGCGCTGGAAAAAAAATAGTTTGGTAAACGCGGGGCGGAATGATGGCGGGGGTAGCATTTGACTCAGGGAACATTCGATGCATGTATCAGTATCAGTAGGCCAAAAGCAAGGTTTGTCGGTACTTACTATTTTTTTTAGCTGACATAAGTCAAAAATCATACATTTTCAGAAAAGCCATTTGAAGTTTTTCATAACTTAAAAAAATCATTTTAGTTTTGAATTTCAGTGAATACGAAAAAGTTGTAAAGTAAAAAAGTATTAATTTTTTTTCTTCTTTCAAGTGGTATATTCAAGTTACTACAAAAAGCCGTTTTTCAAAAAAAAAAAAATTGACTTACGTCGTTTTACTTCCAAATTGCTACTAATTTAAAAAAAAAAGTGTGAAAAATTGTCGTTTTGTTTTGAAATAAAACCATCTGAATTTGTTCGCGTATTTTGTAGAAACAATCCACTTTAAATAGTATTAAGTTATAATAAAAAAAATATAGGAACTTAATGAAAAAATCGATTATAATAATATTATATAAAATAAAACCTAGCTTATTGGTAAAACGACACTTCTTAAAGTAATCAAAAGAACTTTGAAGTTCATCAACTAGTTTTGTTCCAATGTAAAATGACACAACACGAAAAGTGTCACTTTTCAAGAAACTTATTTATCACGATTTCATAATTTTTTTAGACGCAAAGTGTTACAAATGAAAAAAAGTCATTTAGCTGGGAAAACAACAGGGATGCTCATGCTGTCAGTTTAAGAGTTATAGTTATGACGGTTTGGTAGAAAAATTGTATTTTTCTTTTGCGATTCGTTCTGTATAGTTAACTCAAAATCGTCAAATTTTGACTTATGTCAGTTTGCTTTTCAAGCGACGATGTGTGTTCCCTGTACACACCATAGAGTAAATTCGTATTTCTCTTAGCTATCTTTCGGTCACAAGTTTACGGTAGCGATTAAATCGAATAGCTGCAAGTGTTGGGTTCGATTTACTGGCGTATCCTAGGTGCAAACTAGGAACCCAGTCCGGGTTCAAATTATCACAGAGATTCGCACTTTTTCCTAAACAGTAGATATTTTGCAACCGCTATAGTTTTATTCCATTTTAAATGTACAAAAATACATGAAAGAAAATACTTAGAACAGACACGAGCTATTTTAGTGTTGAGTTCCTTTTTGTTTATAGCTTTTAACCATTTCTTTTATAACTGATTTGTGAGAGGGCTCTTGCACAGGTTTAATTGTGTCCATCTTTTCCTGTAAATACTCCTCTTTGTGTTCATTTGACAGTGACGTTTTCGCGATGTCAAATTAATGTGATATGTCAACTAGGATAGTGCTGCGAAATCATCTAAGCTTGTATAGGATTGCAAAAAAAATACGGCAAATGTAGATTACATGCATTTAGATAGGTATCATTATATTTGATTTGTGTTAATTGCATTTGTGAATGGGTAAGTTAAAAAAACATATTGAAATTTAATTTTATACTTTTCAGCAAAGGTTGGAAACGGGTAATAAAAGAATAGTAGCATTTTATAGGGATATGACCTATGAGTATGCACAACATAATATTATGATGTTTATAATTTATGTAAGTGTTGTTATGAAAGATATGAAACTGATCCAGATTGTATGACTGCAAGATATAACGGATGGAAGATATTCTTGTTTGAAATGTCTTGCACAGAATAGATGTCATATTTTAGGTTTTGTAGTAGTATCAACGTTAGAGCAAAGACAATTTTGTTAAACAGACTTAACTTAGGTGCGATGACATAAAATTCATACACATACCTATAATTTGCGATTAACAGCAGACACAACGGTTTTTGATTTGTCATAAGGGTTTTTGATGTTAATGTGTCAATTTAAAGTGAATACAATAAATATGAATAATAAGAAAAGTTATCAAATTGACAAGTTCGCTATCGGTGTTCCGCATCTGTTAAAGAGCGTATTGCGCTGTATTATATATTATATAAAGGGTCCGCCATCTAACTTTTTTTTCAACTAGTGCTTATTTCGTGAATGGTAATACTTAGCTCATGTCTGATTTGACAGATAATTAGTTTTATCCTTCCGCTGAACTTCTTTTCAGATGAAGCTCATTTTGATCTTGGCGGGTATGTAAACAAGCAAAATTGTCGCATTTGGGGCACAGAAAACCCGCACGCATACATTGAAAAGCCGATACACCCAAAACGAGTCACTGTTTGGTGCGGATTTTGGTCCAGAAATGAGCAAGGAGTGACCGTTACAGTCAATCGCAATCGTTATCGGGCCATGTTGAAGGAATTTTTGTTCACAAAAATTGAAGAGGAGGATATTGGCAACATTTGGTTTCAACAGGACGGCGCTATGTGCCACACAGCCGAAGCTACACTCGATGTTTTGCGCCCTGTTTTTAAAGATCGCATTATCAGCCGTAGAGCTGATGTCGTTTGGCCACCTCGGAGCTGCGATTTGACACCGTTGGACTATTATTTGTGGGGTGCCGTAAAAGATAAGTGTTACCCCGACAAGCCAGAGACAATTGACGCTTTAAAGGACAATATTCGTGAAGCCATTACAGCTGCACACAATCGATAATGTGCTTAAAAAATTGGACCGATCGTGTAGGCTACTGCATGGCCAGGCGAGGCAGCCATTTGAATAAAATTATTTTCCATTATTAACTGGAAGGATTGTACTTTCAAATAAAAAAAGAAATTTGAGAAAATATTCAGTAGTTTTTTTTTATAGCATTTTCCAAAAAATAACTTATTTGGCGGACCATTGTATTATAAGTTTTAACATACTCCTAGGATTCTAAAATGAAGACACGGACAGCAACGAACCAAATATACATACAGAACGGAAATTTACTAGACATACAAAGGCACACGAGGCTGAAAAGAAATTAACCTCCACTGACGACTAGGCAATGGCATATACAATAGCCGTGTTTCTTTACACGCGGATATAGTGATAATTTGAAATTTGCATGTAAAATACAACAACAACTTGTCCTATATGCGCTAATTTTAGCGGGGATAGCTATCGCCGCTAAGTCCTTTAGCGGGGATAAACAGTGCTTCCAAAATCCATTTTCTTCGTTTCTGATGAATTTTTGCGATGAATTTTTCAGGAAAAGTCAAAGTTTGACATCCCGCCGACCACTGACAGATCCCGCCAAATATTTTGTTCGTGATTTTATTATTATTTTTTTTTTTTTCAAAATTTAGTAAATCTGTCAATGTGAAACAGTTTTTTATAATTTTAGAATATGTTTGGCATTAATTTCAACTATCGGAAATAATTATTTTTGAATTTCACGATTTTCAATACAAATTTCTTAACTCAACTTACAGCTGTGTCACTAATAAACGTCATAGGTGCATGTGTGCTGCCAAGTTTTTTTTGATGAATTCTTAAGCGGCGATGGTCGTTTTTTAATGCCATGCCTATATCCGCGTGCAAAGAAACACGACTAATACCAAAATAGAATATACACGTTTGAATGGGCGAAAACAAATGTAAAATCGGCAAGTACTGCAGTTCTGCAAGTTGTCTCTAATTCAAAATTCACTGCATGGGAGTTCAGTCGACAATCTCACCACACATAAAAAGAGAAAAAAAGCAAATTTGATGCTATTATTTCACTTGTTTATGTATTGAGAGTCCGTTTTCGTTTATTGACCAATGAATTCTTTTATATTCGTTAAAGTGAGTAGAGTTGTTTTTGCTTTCTTTTGTGCACAAAGAATACTTCTGTACATATAATGTATGTTTAATAAGCAGCAAATACATGCGGTGGCTTGTATTTTCGGCGTAAGGCTTCGCCACATCGAACACGTTTTAACGTCGCGTTTCACTGCGGCGTTGTATTACGTCCTTTCCTCTCGCGTAGTTAGTCACCTTGTCAACTGTACCATCCAAGATATAAATTGGAGGGTGCCGGTGCGGAGGCTTAAGTCGCAAAGATTCAAAGGGCTATGCTGTCGACGACCAAATTTGACAAAAAATAAGACCGGTACCTCTTCGAAACCGGACGGTAGCACGGCGACCATGCTGTCTACTGCTACAGGTCCTCCAACGCAGAGCAGCACTGAGACTGTGATTAATCGTGGTCCAGATGCAGCCAGCAATCGCATTGAGCCTAAAATAGGCAACCTCTTCCTAGTAGCGGTAGGATTGTGGCACTTCATGGCCCTCTCGGTGCTAGTCAACCCAAATGTTTTCCAAAAATCCACCACTAATCCTAGTGCGTCTCACAGCGGATGTCCGCGACAACGCAATCCCTCGAGGGCGTACTATAAAGACCGGCGAAACGACATAAGGACTCTGAAGGTCTTTGGAGATATTCTGGAGACCGACAGAATGCCGAGTAGTGGATTGTCCTCTACGTTAAAAAGAATTTTAAATTAAAACTATACATTTTAATCATTGAACGGTTTTGTAGTAGCGCTCCGCGACGGGTTCATAGAAAAGAGCTAGCCATAGCGCTTGAAAAGGTGAACAGGTAAGAAACTAAAATCGTTGTCGCGCATTAATACAAACACGGTACCACAGATACCATATTGATGACCCCGACAAACAACGCAAGCAAATAATAATTTTCCCGTTTCTTCAACGTCAGTGGCAGACGCTATAAGCCGTTATTTGCCGCTATAAAACAGTTTCCATTTTAAAAATTTAATCACGCCACCGCGGTCAGCTACAGCACCACAGCCCACATCGTTTCGCCACCACCATCGCCACGCTGCTCTTTTTTTTTGGCAGAGGTTTTGACCGACGCCACCGTCTGATAGAGCAGCACCAACTCAGACACCATTATCACGTGTGTTCCGTTCACACTCTGTATTTAATTACCAAGCGCATGCGCCCAAATAACGGTTCGCAGTTTTAAAACAAAAAACTAAGGCGACAGATATTACAAAGAGATGAGCCGTAGTGACAAACATAACGCAGATCTCGGCACACGTGATATTCACAAATACATCAAGCTGTAATAACGCCATCAGCGCATAATCCAGACCAAACATCAGCCCCCAACCAGAACAGTAGCAAACAGCGAAGAATCAGCCATCAGGAATAGCACAACTAAATCTGAACTTCAATACGAGGACGACCGGCATTTATAGATATAAGTTCAAACTTGTAAAAAAATAGGTGAGAGTAGCATAGCCACAGCACACTGCATCTTGTCCAGCGACAAAAAAGATTTGGCCAAAGCTGGATCTGAAACGCTCTAAGTAATTGATATCTCTGAACAGACTGAACTTTGGTGCTACAATTGCTATAATCACCGGACACTGTCTCATAGGCAAGCATGCAACAAGTCTTGGCGTCTATACAAACGACTTCTGCAGAAGCTGCTTGGACGAGGAGGAGGAGGAGACTGTTGTCCACCTTCTGCCGACTGCCACTATTACCTAACCTAACCTGTATTATGTCGGCGTTAAAACGAGGTGTTGCGTTGTATAAAACTACAGGTTATTTCCTGAAACCTTATCGTTAAATGTCCTTTAAATAGTTTTTTTTTAACTATCATCATCTTCTTCTTCTCTCTTAATGACGGTGAGGCTATGATCAGGATTAAAGGGTCCGCCGTGGTTTCTTTGCTAGGTACGATATAATACAAATTTGAATTAAATATTATTTTTGCTTTCTCGGGGTCGTGACACGGTAAACAATAATACAAATTTGTCATCCGCGCCGGATGATAGAGATTATAAATAAAGTATCTTGGATATATTTATGTCATTTTTTATTAATGTGTAAGATTTGGTTGGAATGAAATATTTCGGACTTAAAGTAATTCAGTCAAGTCTTCCCAAGGTCCTTCTTCATCAATATATTCCTCAGCTGTTTTTTCATCTTCACTTTCATTAGGTATTGTAGTCCCGTCAAAATTTCGTAAGGGTGAGGAATCAGGAATTCGGGAAATAAGCATTTCAAGTCAATTGTTTAGATTTCTTAACAGGCAAGGGTAAGACCCTTGTTATTAAAGGTTTTGAACTTTAAAGTAACCTACAGATGATGAAAAGGAATTATATTTTATTTCAGACTGCTAATAATGTTTTTAAAACCTGTTAAGTACATCCAAGTTGCACTCCGTGTGATTTGACACCTTTGGACTACCTTTTGTGTGGGCAAATCTCTGGTCTATGCTGATAAACCAGCAACGTTTGATCACTTAGAGGAAAACATTTGACGCACTATTGACGAAATAAGACCCTGGTATGCTCGAAAAAGTGGTGCAAAATTGGACCGAGGGGATGGCGCTCATACGGCGCAGTATGCCGGCCATATGCCAGAATTTATTTTTAAACATTAAATGCCATGAAAATGTGGTCATTCCATTAAATAAAAATAAAAAAACCCTATATAAAAACAGGTCCAGAATAAAAAAAAAAAAAAACTGCTCTTTTGCATACCTTGAAAATAAATTCATTTTCTCTTAAATAAAAGCTTCAATATCAATAAAAATAGCTTTAAAATAAGGAACGTACGGGATGCAGATGAAGCCTCCATAACAAACAACTTTGTATACAGTATCAAAAACAACTTAAACATAATTAATTAGCGGGGGTATTATTTAGACAAATTAGCAGTGCAAGCTTACGATCGATGAGTTTCAACTGGTGCTGTGACGAAGTGTGTGCGTGCATACAAATTAAAAAAAAAACTACAGTGCATTAATTTATGGGTATTTGACAGCTAGGAAAAAACTTAATTCTCAATTCTACATTTTGAAAAAGTGATTTTTGAACTGTTTTTCGAGGCAAATACCCCACTGGGCGGCGGTAAGAGTCCCGGGTTGAAATAGTCTTACCACCGCGTAAGCAAATCTCACCGCGGCCTTAAAAACGCTTTCTGAGTGGCATAGCCTTTAGTTAGGCCCCATTTATAGATATTAGTAAATTGAAAAAAAGATCGACACAATCTTTTTCTTAAAATGTTGCTAATGAATTATTTAACAAATAAATTGAACATAAAATTGGCTAGAAAATGAATTCAATAATTTTTCCGTACGGAACACTTTTTCTGTTCAACTTCCAATTCACAGAATAATACGAATCGTTACTGTGATATGTTCGTTTCACTTTGTACTCATTGCTATAACTGAGCCCTTATTTGAGTAGCCGTAGAGAATTTGCCTGAATCGCACGCGTCTTGCTTCCTTTGCAATAAAAGTTCTTTAACATTTTATCAATATTCACCATTCATATCTATCCCGTAACATTTAAGATCAATTTTGAATAAAGTTAAACCAAATAAAATATCGTTTTCTATTTATAAAGTGCTTTGTTATTACTGATCTAATTTTGAAACACATACTAGCTCAAACGTTGACCGAATAAATTTCGATATTGATCCCAATACACTTTTGCGGCTGTACGTATTCCTGCGACCAACATTTCTTTAAATGACAAACTTTGTGTCAAGACGCTAAAAGTATTAGCCTTGAGATAATGTGCAGAAGTCAAAAAGCGTCCACGCTATGCTCATTCAGTTGGGTGCGATATATCTATGAAGTACACAAGTCTCTTTTAATATATTTTATGATTCAAAATCTACACAAATAGCTATACCCACGCAGTTATTTTACGTATGTAGCTATACAAATATATAATACATCGACGTCTTATTTCTGGTCCCAATTTACGATTATAGTCTATTCACGACCATAGAACCTCTGCGTATACAGTTAGAATTTACGCCATAGATAAAAGTCCTCAATGATATCACATTAAACGCTTCAATAAACAACAAATATTCCATTAAAATAATAAATATTTCCATAAAGTTGTTTTGCCTCAACAACAAACAACAAACAAGCAAGCCAACAATTTGCAAGCCTAAAATACAAACAACCAAATAAACAAAAAATCTTCTAACCATATTTCATCAGAACCCCAGCTGAGACCGAGCAATAAAGTTTTGCCACTAAAATGTATAATGTACATGCTCTTGTCGTGTGGCAGACAATGATGATGACAATGACGCCTTCCTCCTGAAACAGCGAATCTGAGATACTGGATGATGACAATGAAAGAAATTATACCAAAAGCAGCTAAAGAAGACAATTCGGACATTGTTGTAGCTCCAGACTTTGGTTTGCATTTGGGATTCAGGATGCCAAAAAGTATGCATGTGCTGTGCACGACTGTTGCATTAGTGCGTTCGATAAGACCCAACTCCGCAAGGATGGATTCATTTTATAAATAATTTAGCTGAGCAGCACCCACCAGTAGTGCTCCACTCTCAGAAGATACATAATTGTTACAAACTGGATACAGTGTGTATAGAGTAAAAGGGACTACCGTTAATGTTTAATATGCACACCATGATGGAAACACATGTTAATTTAAAGTCCTTGCTCAGTGTTGTGCAAAATTAAAATGTAATTAATGTTATCCCTTTGATATATCTATAGTTGTTCACTCCAACTACGAACTTGTATATCAACTCAGCCGAGAATGTAGAGTACACTGTTGTATATGGATAGTCAAAGAAAAGTAACTCTGTAAGATCCTGGGGCAAGGGTGGGTAGGGGTAGTTTCCTCTACCAGGCGGATCCCTTGCTTGATGGATAAGGCGAATGGTCAAATGCCTAAAAGCTAAAAGTCCTCCGGCGATACCCCGTGCTGAGTCGTTTTAATTCTGCACAATGCACGTGACGACCAACTAGGGTTCAGTAACAGCCACGACAAAAAATTTAAGACCGGAAAGAAACAGGTCACATGATGAGACGCCCCAAAAATGCACCTTTACCGGGGTGGTAATGGACATGGACAAGCTTCAAGCTTCGATACAAGACGAAATGTCTAAAAATATGGAAAACGGTGGTGCAGGGAAATAACTTCACGGGCAATAACTTCACCTCGAGTGGGCAATACCTTCACTTTTTTTGTGAAGTTATTGCCCACTGATGGTGAGCAATAACTTCACCCAAAATTTTCTGAAGTTATTTCCCACCTATTATTTGAAAATTTGTCTATTATAACTAAAGACCCTTGCACCCACTCCAAATCAAACAGTGACCCCAAGTAGGGGGGTTGCAGGGGGGCAGCATGCTCCCCCATATGCATTGCACTGTTTATGAGATTAGTTGCGAAATCGCAAATCTCACTTAAGTGAGACATACGTCCCAAAAGTAAAAGTTGGGATCGGAATCCTAAAAAAAATTCTGCAAGACTTGGCAAGATTCAATCCAAAGTCATTCCCAACCGTTTTCTATCAGGAAAGTGGACGGAAAATAAACAAAATCTACTGCAGAATCGTTACAGCTTCTCCTAAGTATGTATTCACTTCCCGTATGCAAATACCATTGCGACAACTCGGCAATAGCGGAGAGTGCGCAACCCGCATCCTTGGAAGAATATTAATTCTGATAGAGAAAAATGTTTCCTGGACATTCACCAGCTTCTACCCATATAAAACGTAGCATCGGGGCTAGACTGTATCCTGCCTATAGTGCTACAAAAGCTTCAATATACATTGATGCCTTGGCTAGCTGGTATTTACAGAAGCTGTATCCTGCTGAACCACGTCTCCCGGTAGTGGAGACATCTTTGAGTAGTGCCCATAATGAATGTTGGTAAAAGGAGAGACCGCGAAGAACTTCATGCCAATCAGCTTATCTACCTTCGTGTAACCTATGCATGCACATAAGGTCGATTCTGGCTAGGTCCCCTTTAAGGAATCTCAACACGCCTTCCTAGAGGTAGGTCAACAGACGGTCGTGCATCTGGTAGCGCGAACAATTTTTTTTTTATTTTTTTATACAAGGTGGCGCAAAAGTTGTCATCTGTTTACTTCACAAATGTCAAAGTAAAATTGACATTTGCCGCTATTTGCAAAAATTATAGCATCTTCCGATGGGTTTTCAGCCCTTGGGTGTGCCTTAGGCAATTCTGTGTGCCAATGTTCTAAATGATCCACGACGTTTGACATCTATCCTATGTAGTTTTCAGTCGGATTGGTGAACGCCACTGGGTGATGGCTTTTGCGCCACCTTGTAATTAGCGTGCGCTAAAGGGAATTGACACGCCAATCAATCACGACCAACCCTGGCTCCCTCTTAGGTATAGAAAGTGCTTTCAATAATATCCTTGCTGAATATATCCCCAAACAAATTTTATCGAGCTTGGTGTAGAAGATCGTGTCGCCAGATGTATTGTATCCATGCTAAGTTCAAGGATTATTCAGGCAAAGCTAGGTAACAGCCATTTTTCCAAATCTGTAAACAGGGACACACCTCAACCAGGGATAATTTCGCTCCTTTTTTGAATTTTTGGTCTAGAAGAAATCTTGTCGAGAATGCGGAATTAATGTAGTGTCGGGAATGTTTCCTAAGTACTATCATGAAAGGAGCTTGGGTAAGATGAGCGCTTGGGATACAAGGTGTGGTCTGAGCGTTAACCGGGCAAATTTAAATAGACGCTTTTCGCCACCAAATCAAAATACCTACCTTCAAAGTTCCGCGTCTAAACAATGAAAAAATATCTCCATCCGCCAGTGCCAATTACTAAGGAGTCACGTAAGTCCTAAAACTCAAATGGAAGCTAAATATTGAACACTACCTGAGAGAATCTAGCATAGCTTTCTGCCTGTATCAATACTTTTTCCATGAATACTTCAACTGTGGTGAAAACAAATAAGAGATCTTAGTTGTATGAATTGTTTTGATTAATATGGATATTGAAACTGAACTGTGTAATAACTGAATGACTAGAATAATAAGAATCGAAGCATAATACAATAGTAAAGATTATTTAAATATTTTTTTTCATTTCGAATCCCAGCCTGAATGTAACAATTACCAATAACAGGATGCGAATATTTTCTTTTTATCGAAGCAAAAGGCACTTTCTTTAATTTTTTTTTTTACTTTTTTTTTTGTTTTCCCCAAGACGGTACGAAAAGTAAACCCTCATTGATTGTTTACCATCATTGAAAATATTAGCCATGAACAAAATTACATAGAAACCGAATTTATTCATGGGTTTCCTTTCATTATGGTATTTAATTGATTTGGGACTAGAAGAATCTTTTTTTACATGAAATGTAAACATAAACTGGGCTATAAAATTAATGAATTCCATAAACACAAAGGCTATAGTGTTCGGTTGTTTTGTCGGGGGTGAAGCTCAATCGAGCAGGAAACACACGGTAAAACTGTTGCGCAAACAAAATTATAAAAACATTATTTAGTGGGAAATTTGCATAAAAAAGATAATGGAGAAGCATCACGGCTTGATGAAGTTTTGTCAATGCGTTTAGGACAGGAAAAATCGGCTTGACTTAAAAAAAAACAATTCAAATGCGAAGGTTAGAAAAAGTAAAAATTTGTTTGCATGAGTAGGCAATGTTTCTAATTTTAAAATAAGATTCTAGGAATTAAAATCACCATTATCTTCATCATCATTACCTACGTCCTCACCGTATTCATCAGCCCCAACGCCTTTATATATACAGGGTGGCGCACCAATTGTGCTCCAATAAGAAATTCAAATAACTTTTTTTAATCAATACAGGTATTTAATTTTTTTTATTGTATAGAAAATTCAATTGTATTTTATATAAATAATTGTTTTTGATGATGATAGACCGTAAATGACCTCCATGCTCATTCACGCATATGTGACACGTGATTGGAAATTATTCATTGCGGCCTGAAGGGTTGATTCAGTCAAATTCCTTGATTTCGTTTTGCACACCTCTTGCTTGACATAACCCCATACAAAAATGCTGGTGCAGTCAGATCAGGTGACCTTGGGGGCCAGCGAAAGTGGAGTTTCTGAATATTAATTTGTTGGGGAATTTTCGTTGGAGCTCCGCCATAACCGCTCTGGCTATGTGTGCAGTTGCTCCATCTTGCTGGAACCAAGTGCTGTTGAAACGGATACTTCTTCAGGGCAGTTCTGGGTAAAAAGAATCTTTCAACATCTTTAAATAACGGTTCCCATTGATAGTTACTGTTACACCCCTCCGCGTGGTTAGTTACCTTGTCGAGTGTACCATCCTTGTGAGGTTGGTGCCGGTGCGGAGGCTTAAATCGTAATGAGTCAATCAGACCATGTCTGTTTTGATGAGCGACGACTAAGAACTAACCGGACTTTTCGTCCAAATGGGGAGTCAACCCCTAACAAATCTCCAACTCTAAAGTTGCATATGCCGATGGATGCATGACTAGGGGAGTGCCTAGTCGCAAGTATGCATACTCCGAATACCAGGCGACCTTCGGTTTTAATCCAGCCTTCCCATGCCATATCGGGCTCTGGCATGGGCGACTTACTTTCCCGAATACTCGTGGGTACAATTTTCAACAAAAACATAAAAAACATACAGACGGATGCCTCTGAAATCGCATCAATGGAATTGCTGTCGGGCAACCAGAAGACAACACTAATCGGGCAGTTACTGGGCTCCCGAAGGCTGACGATTCTTATGCTACAGAGCAGAACTTGGCCTCCACTTCTCGGCTTGCTGACGGGCAGCCGAACCCCCCTAACTCCCAAAGTATGGATAGTAATGTCATGTGGACAACATCCAAACTTATCAGTGCCAGAAAACACGAAGCGGAAATGACCACCTCAGATTTTGACACGTCCACTCTGATGGACAACTGTAGCGTGGTCTCCGAGAAATCGGGTTGCTCCTCCATTGGGAAGAGCTTGACTGGGCTACAATTACAGAAGCAGGTTGGTTTTGTAAGACTCAGTGGTCTACAAAATAGACGCTTCAAATGTGCTTTGCGGAGTGGCTTAGACAGAGAAAGTGCTCTAATCTTAGCCAAGCAGCACAAACAGACAAGCCTGACAATAAGCGAGGCAGATCTGAAGACCAGACTCCCCCCAAACCTGCCGCCAAGAAGGTTAGGAAGGGTCCTAGGCCTGAGGCACCCACCTTTAGCCAGGTTTCAAGCCTAGTTAGGCTTGGAATCATTCCAACCGACTTGTGCAAAAACGCTCTCTCCCCAGAGCAGGCTGCTGTGAAGGAGGCGGTGATAGACACCTCAATTGAGCTGAGCGACCGTGGCGTGTGGCCCGTCTTCTCTGGCTCGCACCTTAAGACAGGATGGATAGTCTTTGTCTGCTCTAATAGCGCCACTGCTGGGTGGATGCGCTCGAATTTCGAGAAAATTAGAGAGAAATGTGGTCTGGATCTGATGCTTGTGGAAGAAGGATCTTTCCCGAAATCACACATCGCCCGCGGACTCTTTCCACAGAGCCTCGAAATCTCAAAGGAAAAAGTGCTGGCGACCATTGGGGCGCAAAATGCCAACATCAGCACCAAATTATGGAGGGTGTTACAGCGAGGTAAGGTAGGTGCACTCCTTCACCTCGTAATCTCGATAGATAACGCTTCCCTGACTGAGCTCAATAAACTTGTTGCAGGGAAATAAGTCCACGGGAACTAAGTCCACTGAGGGACTTAGTTCCCATTAAGTGGGAAATAAAACCACTTTCGCGAAGTGGACTTAGTTCCCATGTAAGGTGGGAAATAAATTCCCAAAACTCTGAGTGGTTTTAGTTCCCTTTTAATGTGAAGTAAATTCTCACTGTCGACTAAGAACAAAATAAAATTAAAGAGTCAAGTAGGTACTTTGCAATTTTTATTAACAAAATAGAAATTAACTTCTAGCTGAGACAGAGTAATATAGGTACCGTGACTTCGCAGCTACTCCAAATCAAACAGTGACCCCAAGCAGGGGGGTTGCAGGAGGGCAGCATGCCCCCCCACATGCATTGCACTGTTTATGAGATTAGTTACGAAATCGCAAGTAGATTCCATAAATAGTGTAATGCATATGGGGGGCCATGCTGCCCCCCTGCTTCCCACTTAACATGGGAACTAAGTTCACTTCGCGAAAGTGGTTTTATTTCCCACTAAGTGGGAACTAAGTCCCTCAGTGGACTTAGTTCCCGTGGTTTTTTTTCCTGCACCAATAAACTTATGGGGAAAATCGCACACCGATTCGGCATGATCAGATTGATTGTTAAGAGCACCGATAGAACCTCTAAATCTGCCATGAACCCTATAAATAACGAGCCAGCTAATTTTGAACCACCTATCGGAAACATGTCTGAAGGTACGGTACCTCACAAGTCAATCACGACTAGCTGTGTCACCGGACCAAAAACCACTGTACAACCTATCAGAAATGTGTGAAGGTAGTGTACCGTTGCAGTCTACTTCGACTAACTGTGCCACAGGGCGAAAAACCTTTGTACAACCTATCGGAAATGTGACTGAAGGTAGTACAACAACGCAGTCCACTTCGACAGGACCAACTCCTACCAGCAGCCTAGGCAGCGGTCAGACGACAGTGATGTCAGTGCTGCGAAGACATAGTAGATATGCCGGTAGCAGCTCGCATCCACAAAGCGGTAGGCGTTGATCATAATAGGGGTGTAGGTTTACTAAAGAAACCAAATGGCACCTACACGACGGACCGAGAAGATTCAATGAGAACACTTCTTCAGGTTCGCTTCCCAGGTTCGTCTATTCGCGACATAAGCAGTAACTCTACCGATGTGGACCCCAAGGTACATATAGATAGCAGAGTAAACAGCTTATCTGGAAAGATGTTTAGTCCAGATAAAGTTAGATGGGCAATTGGCTCATTCAAACCATTTAAAGCCCCAGGTGGTGACGGCATATTCCCGGCCCTTATCCAGAGAGTTAGTGATGTCATACTGCCGATGGCTATTGCTTTATTTAGAGCTAGTTATAACTGGGGATACATTCCATTTTCCTGGAGACAGGTCAACGTGATTTTTATCCCCAAAAATGGCAATAGGCCAAGTGAACTGCCTAAATCATATATAGATGTTCATATTAGGGAGCAGATAGTAACATCAAGCCCCCTGCACTCAAGTCAATTTGCGTACAGAAAGGGCAAATCCACTGAAGGTTCTCTTCACTGCCTTGTCAAAAAGGTGGAGGAGACTTTCAAGTCAAAGGAAATTGCACTTTGTGCCTTCTTGGACATTGAGGGTGCCTTCGATAATACCGGATACTCTCTCCCCTCTTATGGTCACTTATCATCGACAACCTATTGGTCAGTTTACATAGACTAGGTTTTAACGCCATTGGTTATGCTGATGACCTGGCGATTGTTATTAATGGTAAGCGTAGCGCAACCATTACTGATAGCATGCAAAAAGCGTTGCTACATGTGTCAGAATGGTTTATTTAGGAAGGACTTTCCATTAACCCTCTTAAAACCATCCTGGTACCGTTTACGCGAAAAAGATTGGTTAACTTTGAACCTATCACCGTAAGTGGTACACCCTTGAGTTACTCCAATGAGGTCAAATATTTGGGAGTCATCGTGGATAGGAAACTAAATTGGAACTCCCACGTAAAGGCCGCCACTGAGCGTGCCACAAGAGCCATGTGGGCCTGTAGACGCCTATACGGCAGAACTTGGGGTCTTAACCCCAGAATGATACACTGGCTGTACACCATTATGGTAAAACCCATTATCACGTACGCCTCCATCGTGTGGTGACCAAAAGTACTTGAACGTACTACGGCTAACAGGCTCCAAAAGCTACAACGTGTTGCCTGTCTGGGAATAACTGGTGCCATGCGCCCATGCCCTACGGTAGCACTCGAAGCCATTATTGGACTGTCACCGTTACAAGTATTCATTCAGAAGACGCCTGCTAGATGCGCCATCAAGCTTCAGCTTGAATACAAGTATAACTCAAATGACCATGTGGGTCACCTGAAAATACCCAACCCAATCCAAAATTTGGACATGTTTTACACCATCCCTGACTTAATGGTAAGGGAATATAGTTTCGATAAACTGTTTGAGGTGGAAATACTAGACCGTTCTAAATGGGTCTCGAGAGTTCCAGCTGTGGACCCAAAAAGTCTGTTATGGTACACCGACGGATCAAAAATGGAGTGTGGAGTTGGTGCTGGTGTCTTTGGACCCAACACCAGGGTCTCGAAACCTATGGGGATGTGCCCCACAGTGCTCCAGGCGGAGATCCATGCCATTGAGATCTGCGCTATCTTTAACTCCAACAAAGACATTAAAGGCGCAAAGATACATACGAGTATCTTTTCAGACAGTCAGGCGGCACTTCAGGCACTGTCGTCCAACACAATAGACTCTCTGACTGTAAGCAACTGCTGCTGCGCATTACAAAAGCTAGCCAAAAACAACAAAGTTAAACTCGGATGGGTGCCTGGCCATCGAGGTTTTGTAGGGAACGAATCCGCAGATGAGCTCGCCAGAGCTGGTTCTGAAGCCGCTTTCGTCGGTCCCGAACCATACTGCAGTGTCAAGTGGACTACTGCTTTAGGGCTTATCAAAGATTGGGAGGAACAGACCCGCCTTAAACATTGGGAAAGCGCCCCTGGTCTGAGACAGTCCAAACGCTTGATTAAGTCCTACTCCTATAAGGAAATCCTTACACTAAATAAGGAAAACATTAGATTGCTGGTTGGCTTTCTCACTGGCCACTGCGGTCTGAGATATCATCTCAACAAAATAAATCTTAGTCCAACGTCAGAATGTAGATTCTGCATCGAGGACCAGGAAACCTCACATACTCTGTGAATGCCCGGCTCTGCACTGGCTGAGAAGACGCCTTCTCCACAGAGAGCTGTTATCACTGGTGGAGCTTCGCAACTCTACCACCAAAGACGTACTGAGTTTCATTAGGGAAGTCAGTCGCCTTTTGGTGTAAGTCAACCTTGTGACACAAAAGACCTTTTAGGTCGCAGTGTCGGCCCTTCGGCAAGGGTTATTAAAAAAAAAAAAAAATACTGTTACACCGTTTTCTTCAAAGAAATATGGGCCCACAATGCATCGGGATGAAACTGCGCACCACACAGCGACTCGTTCTTGGTGCAGTACCGTCTCATAGAGTATTTCTGGATTAGATTCAATCTATATACGGCAATTTGCTTATTTTTCATTGCCGTTTAGATCAAGATGGCATCAGACATAAACAAGAAATTTGTCAAGCTGTTGTCTTCTTCGGTCATTTCAATCATTTTTTGGCAAAATTCCAGGCGAATAGGCAAACCCAGAGGCTTTAACATGCTTGCAATTTGGACTTTGTAAGGAAACAAGTTTAAGTCACCATGAATTATCCGTTGTAATGACCGTCTGCTAACTCCAATTTGCGCCGATATGTTTCGAGTCGAAACGCTTGGATTTGCATGAATTGACGATGCTACTGCCGCGATTGTGTCTTGAACCCGACCACAGGGATCTCGATGGTACGGTCTTCGTACTATGCTTTCAGATTCGGCAAACTTATTTACCAGCCTCATAATGGTTCATCTACTCAAGAGAATTCCTTCAAATTGCCGCCTAAATTCCCTTTGGACGAAAATGAAGGACTGGAGAGCATGGTACCGCTGCACTATACAAATTCTCTTTTCGGTATCTCAAGCATTCAATTTAATAAATCTAAATAGTAACCTGCCAAAGGAGAAAAAAAAGCCGATTACTCACACAGAAAAAAAGTTATTACGTTTTGTTGTTGTAGCACAATTCGTTCGCCACCCTGTATGTAGATCTACATCGTCAGCTACTGCTGCTGTTAAGAAGTTCGTATCATTCACGGGTCAATAAGTCCGTGACTTTTGGAATAAAACACTGATTTTTTGATAAAAAAAAAATTTTATTTTTAACATAGTCTCCCTTGAGCTCTATACAATTTGTCCAACGCTTCTCCAATTTTTTTATCCCTTCCAAAAAAAATGATTTGTCGAGGTCCTCAAAATAGGCCTTTGTTTGCGAGATGACTTCATCATTGGAGTCAAATCTTTTTACACCAAGCCATTTCTTCAGGTTTGGGAACAAGAAGTAGTCGCTCGGAGCCAAATCTGGAGAATAGGGTGGATGAGGGAGCAATTCATAGCCCAATTCATGGTTTTTTGCCATGGCAACTGCACATGTGTGCACCCTTGCATTGTCTTGGTGGAAAAGAACTTTTTTCTTGGCCAAATGAGGTCGGTTTTTTTTCAAATCTTCATTGAATCGGTCCAATAAGTTGGCATAATATTCCCCATTGATTGTTCTTCCCTTTTGAAGGTAGTCAATGTGGATTATCCCGCGTGCATCCCAAAAAACAGTCGCCATAACTTTATTGGCTGACAAACCCACCTTGGCCTTCTTTGGCGCCGATTCACCCTTAGAAACCCACTGTTTTGACTGTTGTTTGGTCTCTGGTGTGTTGTGATGGATCCATGTTTGGTCCACGGTTACAAAACGGCGCAATAACTCCTCCATATTGCGATTAAACAACGCCAAACCTTCCTGTGAAGTTGTTACACGATTGCGTTTGGGGTCGACTGTGAGCAAACGCGGCACCCATCTTGCGGAAAGCTTTCTCATGCCCAAGTGATCATTCAAAATTGAAACCACTGAGCCATTCGAGATCCCTACGGCTTCCACAATCTCTCGCACTTTCAATCTTCGGTCGGCCAACACCATATCGTGAATTTTTTCGATTGTTTCGGGTGTAGAGACCTCAACTGGGCGTCCAGGACGTTCGGCATCTTCAGTGCTTGTACGGCCACAACGAAATTCAGTAAACCACTTTTTTACCATTGAAATCGATGGTGCAGAGTCCCCATAGTATTTTTCAAGCTTAGCCTTGGTCTCGGTAATGGTTTTTTTTTCGCAAGAAATAATGCTTACTAAGCACACGAAATTCACTTTTTTCCATTGTCTCCTCAAATTAGTGAGTAGTCTGATAAAAATAGCTGTCAAACACAAACTAACTGACGCAGCAAGTTTAAATTTTGACAGGAGTCAACTGACAGATGCGTCTTGACAGGAGCAGTGTTGCCGTTTCAGTGAAGAGGTCAGAAATTCAAAAAGTCACGGACTTATTGACCCGCCCTCGTACTATATAGGTTTCATTAAATAACACGTGCAATATTTTCTACTGGACATTTTATTTCTAAAGGTTTCCAGCGGAAAAATGTCAAGTTTAATTGTTTCTAAACTAACAGGGTTGCTAATGGAACGATACCCCGTTCGACGCGCGTTCGCTGTTGACCAATATTTAAAGTGCATAGATTCGTTTTTTGGTGCGCGTCGCGCGTTTTGGCCGATGGGCCGAGCGCTTAAGTCTGGTCGTTTCGACAATAAGGGACAACGGTTAACCCACCTCATCCTGACCATCAACGTTAGCAGCGATGCCAGAACATGTGGCTCAAGATCGACGTGATATTCCGCGTAAAGTGATTAGTAAGATTGCGGTCTGTACCTACTGCTTCTCGCTTAATGACGATGAGGCTGTGATCAGGATGAAAGGGATCATAACCCTCCCACTTAAATGCATCTCTACTGGTCCGCCTATGGAGTTCGCCGGCCTGCACACCCAAAAAAATATCGGTGGTAAATTTCACAAGAAGTTGCAATCAAACCTACAACTAACTGTTTATTAAGGGGTGGCGACGGTGTAGAGGTTAGTGTGTTGGCTTGTGACCCGTGCGGTGCAGGTTCAATCCCCATGGGGAACAACAACATACGCCACCCATTCCCATGCCTCTACACCAAAAGTAGGATTTTTGCCTGGTAGTACAATGGACAGTTACCGAGTCTGAGTGCTCTGGGATTTGGATTTCCTTTTTTTTTATGAAATAAAAAAAAAAAAAAAAAAAAATGTTTATTAGTACATTCAACAGAATTTGTGATCAAATTCACAATTAATTGTTGGTTTTACAGATTTGCTATCATTTTTACAACAAAATTGTTAAAATGATCGCAATTTCTTGTTTTAGAATTCACAACGTGTTGTCAATTTTGGTTGTCAATTCTCCATCATTATGAATTTGCGAAATCCACACCCCAATTGTCTCAAATTTACAATCTAAATCTATCAAAAGTACAAAACTATGCGAAAATGACAGCCAAATTTGTCGAATTAACAACAAGACAGTCAAATCGACAGCTAAAAATTTAAAATCTATAATTTTAGTATCGAGAGCAAAAAAAGTTGTGCTTTTAACATCAAAATTTGTTGAATTTACAACAATGCAATCAAACCGACAGCCAAACATTCAAATCTACAAAAAGTTGTGCTTCCAACATCCAATTTTGTTGAATTCACAACAATGCAATCAAATCTGCAACCATCTGTTGAAATCAAAGTGAATCGTCCCGTTATCAAAACATTCGCATCGCAGTTCAATCAGGTCGGTCTTCTTATAAAGTACCTTCATGGATGCGAATAGTGCAATTTTGTTCCTTAATTTCCTTAAAATACTGAGAAACGTGAAAGTGAAATTGTAAATCCATTAACTAGTAATTCGTCGTCGCCTTCTTTTCTTTTGGATTTGGAAGTTTTTGAAATATAGTAAGCAATTTTAATTTAATAAAAATTCGTGCGTCGTTTTTAGCAGGTAAGTTATGTTTAGTTACGTATTTTTTTCTATACCAAGCCAGTCTAGCGATTTTTTTTTATAAAAAAAAACGTGACGCTCAAAATTATGTTTCAAATTAAAATATCTCATAGTTAAAAAAGTAATGATTGAAAGTAGATTGCCTTAGCTGCTGTTTTGAAATATGAAATATAGATAAAAAAGTAACCACGTTCTGAATAAAAAAATCTTTCTCGGCGGTTCTATACGCCATATATTATTTTACCTCTGTAAATTGCCAACATAAAACTTTTATAATTGAATAGGTCACGGGCTTTCAAAAAGAAGCTTACTCCTACTCAGGTCGGAACACTTATCAAAATGTTTTCCGGATAGTGAACTCGGGCTTCAGTTGGAGTTCGAGGATGAACTGCTTAAGTGGAAAATAATAGAAGTAATTAGAAAATCAATAATACTGTGCAACAAACTTATTGCTAAATGATTCAGGTTTTCAGACAGAAAATAGTTTAATAGCTGAAGATGCTTTCACTGAAAATTATGAAAGCCTGCCTTATTTATTATGGTTTTAAATAAATTGCTTACACACAAGGGAACGGAGTATAAGGTTGGATACTACATAAGTATAATTAAAACGGATGAAAAACGCCTTTTTAAGATATTAAATATTATCATTCATGAGAATAAAAAGTATTTGTTTGTTGAAAATACAAAATTTTGTATTTAATTTTCATTATCGTTGCTATGTAATAGATCTTACAAATATAATTGAAAAATATATACTATTCAATATGAACTTAATACCCTTAATGATGGGTCCAACGTTTTTAGGAATAAGTTTATTTAATGTTTTTTTTTTAAATAATAATAATTCATGTTGTCATTAATATCATTTATTTGAATAAAAAGAAATATTAATTATTGAATTTGTACGTTTTTCTTTGTTATTTTAAAACAAAAAATTGTGAAAATCACAATGAAATTCGTATTTTCTACAACAAAGCATTCAATTTGACTGCAAAAAGTTGTGAAAATCACAACGAAATTTGTATTTTCTACAAATTGGGTTGTAGATTCTACAGCAAAAGTTGTTGTTTCCTTATTTTTTCTGGTTTTCACTTCTACAGCAGGTGTTGTGATTTCTACAATTTGGTGATAGATTTCACAACCATGTCTTAGTCAAATTGACAACATTGGTTGTCGGGTCAATTGTGACAACGAATGCAATCAAATTAACCCCGATTTTCATCATTTCTACAACCGATTTTTGTGGGTGTAAAGAAAACGTACAGCAAAAAGTTTAAAGACATACAGAGTAATACCAAAAAAATACAGATTAAGCTTTGGTTATGTAATGTAGAAAATGAAATTAAAACGGCTACAGTCCGCTTGGGCGAACTGTTGGATACCCTTTTCCATTTCTATCCCGCATTAAGTGGGAAGCAAGACAAGCCCTTTGCCTTTCTCCAAGGATACAGATGCGATTTTTCCACACCCATGGTTCATGTATGGATGTTGTGTGAGGTTTTCAATTCAACAAGCAAAGCTTCTTGCTGATGAGAGCAGTAGCAGCCTCGGAATGTTGAAGATGAATCTGAGTGAATACAATTGCGGTGTTTTTATTTGAGATAGGTGTTCCCGAAACAGCCAATTTCTGTCCACTACTACTGTACTAGGTAGGCGCGGGAACCTCCGTCAGCTAGAGGTGTTTCAATGGAATTGCGCTTATATGGTACGCACAAGATTCCACCGGTAGGAGTGCTCGCAGCCTACATCCTTCGTTTATTCCTGTTCGAGCTATTGGAAGCGGAGGCAGCGTTGGTTTCAACTGCTGAGTGTTAGTTCGGGTAACCTCTGCCGACCTGCATCTTTTAGCTATCGCCGCTGAGGTAGTGTAGCTCTCGTCACTTGCGGCTTCAACTGGAACAGTTTCTTTGCGACGCGCGACTGCCGCCTTCCTCTGTTTCCTTTTCCGCTGGCCCTTAGAGAGAAGAACACCAGTGCGTGCCGCTTCTGCAGCACGTTCAGGCTGTCCGGTTTTCTGGGCTTCAACAGCCACATCGGAACTATCAGCTGTTTGTCTATCGAAATAAAGATTAAGCGTATGAGGTAGCGAAGAGGTCGCTACTTTCTATATTTTTCCAGGAGTCTTCGGAAGCAAGGGCCCTTACAACTCCCACGTCAACGCCTGTACAGGCGGGGGGTTTTTTTTTTTTTTTTTTTTTTTTTTTAATTTCTGGCTCGCCAAGGCGATTTATAAGGGGGGGTACTTCGACCTAAAAGATCTTATGTACCGTATGGGCCAGAAAAGTTTAAACTAGTAGAATTTCCACTTTCCGTGTAAAGCGGACAATTTTACCAGTAGAAGAATTCTTTATGTCCTCGGGGCTCATTTGCTCCCTGAAAAAGATCTTCTTTCTAATTCCATTAAGGGCTGGACATTCACATAAAATGTGGTCAGCTGACTCGTCCTCTTCCAGACAGAGTCGGCACTCAGGAGAGTCTGATATTCTCATTTTGTGTAGATGATATCTTAAACCATGGTGACCAGTAAGGTAACCTACTAGGTTTTTGATATCGTGCCTGCTTAGTTTTAGACATTTGCTGGCATTTTTATTGAAGGGCCGAATGGCTCGTTTGGCCTGTCTTAGACCTGGGATGCTTTCCCAAAGATAGATACATTTTCTATGTTCCCAGCTTTTAATTGCTGCCGTTGCTGCTGATCTAGGAGTGCAGCAGAAAGGTTCGGGACCTATGAAAGGTGTTTCTGAACCTTTTCTGGCCAGTTCGTCGGCCTTTTCGTTACCTTCTACCCCGACATGACCCGGAACCCACCATAATTTGGTCTTGTTTCTTATTTCGAGTGTTTGTAGGGTATTGCAGCAGTGCATGACTGATTTGGAGTCAATGGTATACGAGCTAAGGGCGTTTATAGCTGCTTGACTATCCGTGAAAATATGGATGGTTGCACCTTTTATGCCAGACAAAATAATATGGCTGGCGCATTCTTGAATGGCGTGGAGCTCTGCTTGAAATACGCTGGGACTTTTTCCCATGGGTATCGTAAAGCGTTTGTGTGGTCCGTATATTCCCGCTCCTACCCCCGTTTCCATTTTAGAACCATCCGTATACCACTTTATGCCGTTGTGGCTGTTTGGTGGGTTATTGCTAACCCATGCTTCTCTCTTGGGGATCTCCGTGGAGAACCGTTTGTTGAAGCATAGTGTTTTTTGAATGCGGTCTGTGACCGCGCAGTTCATGTTAAGTTCTGGTAGTTCATCGAGAAGGGTCTTTAGATCAGGGTGATCATTAAGACTTATCTCGTTTAACTGTATTAGACTTATTGCACTGCGGATCGCCACTTTTTGAATGTATATGTGGAGAGGTGTGATTCCTGTTATTGCCTCTATGGCAGCTGTTGGACAGGTTCGCATGGCTCCGGAGATACCAAGGCACGCAAGCCGTTGTACCTTTTTGAGCTTCTCTATTGCGACCTTTTGTGTGGATTTTGTCCACCATACTATGGAGGCGTATGTTATAATGGGTCTTATCATCACTGTGTAGATCCAGTGGACGATCTTTGGAGATATTCCCCAGGTTCTGCCATATGTGCGACGACAGGCTCATAAAGCTCTATTAGCTTTAGTGATTTTGTTATTTATGTGAGAGTTCCAGATAAGTCTCTTGTCTAGGATTACTCCAAGATACTTGACTTCGTCGGAGTACTCTACGACCGTGTCGTTTATTGTGATTAGGCCTAGGTCTAATTTCCTCCTTTTAGTGAAAGGAACGATGACGGCTTTACTGGGATTTATGGAAAGATTTTCCTTGATGCACCAGTCTATGGCTGTCTTTAGAGCATTTTTCATTTTTGATGTGACTCCAATTGAGTCTTTGCCCCTGACTATGATGACAATATCATCGGCGTACCCAATTGTAGTGTAGCCCAAATTGCCCATCTTGTGTAGCAGGTCATCGATGACCAATGACCACAAAAGGGGTGAAAGTACTCCCCCTGTTACTGATACTGAGGTCGTTCCTGACGAGGCAGTTATTTTGCGACTTTCCAGCATCGCTTTGATCCATTTAATAGTTGGTTTGTCTATGTTTCTATGGTACAAAGCATTTGATATGGATTCATATCCAGTATTGTCAAACGCACCCTCTATGTCCAGAAAGGCACAAAGTGCGATCTCTTTGCAACGGTAGGCGTTTTTTATCTCTGTAGTTAGTCTTAACAGAGCGCCTTCCGTGGATTTGCCGTTTTGGTATGCATATTGGTGAGGGTGCAGAGGCATGCTTTTTGATATGCATTCTCTAATGTGGATGTCAATAATCCTTTCCATTGTTTTCAGAAAAAACGATGTCAAGCTTATCGGACGATATGATTTAGGTAATTCGCTCGGCTTGTTTCCCGGTTTGGGTATAAATACTACGTTTACCTCCCTCCAGGTAACTGGTATATACCCCCAGTTGAAGCTGAACCTAAATAAGGCAATCATGGATGGTAATAAAAATTCTATTCCATTTTGATGAGATAGTAAGGTCTAGGACCTCTTCTCTTATAGAATTTCTAAAAGTGGGACTATTTCCCTTGTTTAGAAAAACGAGGTTGTTGCTATATAAAAATTCTAATAACGACTCACCTCTATTGTTAGTATCTCGGCTGCCCCAAATCGTGTTATGTGCGTTTGCATCGCAGCCGATTATGATGTGTACTTTTTGGCTCTCACAGTACCGGACAAGTTCCTGTACTGGTAGGGGAGGAACTACATCAGTGTCTCCAGCAAAGTACGCCGATGCACACACAAATTTGTGTAGCTGTCGGCCTTTGTGGCGTTCTATTAGAACTGCCACCAGGTCCCTAGTTGTGAAACCTGGAATGAGAGAAAATTTTATATCTTTCTTAATAGAAATGGACGCCCGTGGTCTGAAAGGACCTTTGGCGAAAATGATCTCTCTATTTTTACAGTTTAATCCAGATATCTTACCATTGTTTGCCCATGGTTCCTGGATTAGACCAATAGCGGGGGTATTGGTAGTATGTTGGTTTTGGCCTTCAGAATTGTTCCTTCATACTTTTAATTTGGCTTGGTTTGCGGTATTGCATTCAAAGCGAATAAAGCGCAGTCTGTATGGGCGCCGACCGAAGTCTTTGCACATACAGACATCGGTGGCATCGTCTGGATTTTAGTCGCCTTCTACGACCGGCATGACTACCTAGTTAGTAATCTACTTAGCTAGTAATCTTAGTAAATACATTTCCGATTTGGGGTTGTGTTTTTTTTTTCATATAGATAATTGTCAATCACAACTCTTTTGGAATATTTTTTATTTCCCGAACACGAATTATTAAATCAAAATATTTGTTTAAGTGCAGCTCTTTTATTATGTTGGTGTTGTTTTTATTTGTTAATATCCCATCAATACTTAACGCCATTTTAATAAAAGGGGACAAATTGTCAAATTACATCCGTGACCATTGCAACCCCCTGGGGTAGCCTAATTACTATAAATCATGCCTTATTTACTTGTTCCATATTCTACATCTTCCAATTAGTATAATACCCACAAATCCAGATAATGGCTAGGTTACACACAACCCATAATAAATTGGGCTTAATAATTATTCTCAGCCTCTGTGGCATTTGCTTTTGTAAGTGTGTTACACTCCCAATATAATATTCCAAACAGATGAGAGCATGGATTTATTTTCGATGCTAGAGATAAGTACAGGAGACTACTGTTACTTGGGACCATGTTGGAAATCAAATTGAATTCGAAGTACTTTTGACAAACATTGACGTCGATGTCATATTAAGGATATACACAATACACATGTAGTGTTTCTACAATCTCAATGTTGTTTATGTAAGCCTATCGAGCAAAACCTGCGGTGGATTTTAGATAGAAGATTTGGTATTACCATTACCCGATATCATTCGAAATGATTGAAAATTTTCAACATACCTATGTTTTCAAGCTACGATTCGGAAAAAAATTCTTTGAACAAACTGGGTTATTTATTTGAACATTTTAAGCACATGCTTACATCATCAAATTAAGTGCATTATTGGGTCGTAAGAAATATTTCCTCTTTTATTAGAAGCGTTTTTGATTCGCATTTTAAAAAAATAATGAGTGCAAAATATGCAATAAAAACTATTCAGTTGTGTATATAATAACTTTATTGCTAACGAAAGGAATTCTTCTTCTTCCTTAACGGCGAAGTTATGATGTTAGATAGATAGATAGATAGATTAGATTCCTTATTTCATGAAATATATGTATAATAGTTTGTGTTTGAGAACACGAGCATGGCAGAAATAGCCGTCTGCCGGAAATGACATTTCATAGATATTAAAGAAATTATTACATAGAAGTTAAATTGAAAAGGAAAATTGAAAAAGAAAGAAATACTTATTTACAACACAAGATTTAGGGTTTAAGCATAAAAGATTAATTCGTTATGTCTTTAACAATTAGTCGATAGAAAAGATGAAAAAAAAAAATATTTATTTATATAAAATAAAAAAAAAAAAAAAAAAAAATGCTATTTGTACATCAGTATCTAAGTATAAAACTAGATTAAAGGAATGGATTGGATCAGCGAGGGGGTCTACAACAATTTTGATGATTTGCAACATAAAGATTTATAATTTTGAAGTGATTTAGAACACAAAAAAAAAAAAAAAAAAATTAGCAATTTTAAATGATTTGAAACATAAAAGAAAAATTTTGGATTATTAAAGCAATAACTTAAGAAGAACGGCAAAAGTTGCTTGTAGCTTGGACTTTTAAAAGCTATTACGATATAACAGAGCATGATTGCAGTATTTGTACAAAACAAGCCGCCACCTAGCTCCGTTTAGTATATCGTACAGACCATTTACGGACAGATTGCTTTTTTTTTTTTTTTTTTTTTTTTTGAAAAAAAAGGAAATCCAAATCCCAGAGCACTCAGACTCGGTAACGGTCCATTGTACTACCAGGCAGAAATCCTCCTTTTGGTGTAGAGGCATGAGAATGTGTGGCGTATGTTGTTGTTTCCCATGGGGATTGAACCTTCACCGCACGGGTCACAAGCCAACACACTAACCGTCGCCACCCTTGACAGATTGCTTACTCGGAAGTATAGTCGACGAATCTCTTGTAAAATAGGGCATTCCGCAATGAAGTGGTGAATATTTTCAGGCACTCTCATGTTGGATAGATTACACGTTTCCTCAAGATCTGTTCTGTGTGGCATCGAATTGAAATTTATTAATTCTGCTTTCGCTCTAAAAATGATGCTTATAACTTTCGATGAAAAATTTATATTGAAATAACTTTCGTGAGATAGCAAATGATGGTTTAGGTTCCTATAGATTAACCTTGAAGCTAAGGAAGATGCTCTAATTAGGTGCTGATCGTGATTTGTCATCCACTTTAGCAATGATCATTGCAAAAAGCCTCTGCCAGTCGTTAACATTAGTTAAAGTAAAGGAGACATTCAGTTCGAGAGATATCGCTAGCTGGTTCCAATCCTTAAATGGAGAAGCATTGGTTTGTAGCAATCTTATTAAGATAGTCTTGGAAAGATTATTCCCGCTTCTCATTACCACTCTGGTTAAATAATCAGAATGAGCTTTCAAGTTTCGCACGTAGATGGGAGGCAAACCTGACTCTACATGAATAGCGTAGGTCGGAGTCGTATTTGGAAGCCGGAAAAAGAATCTTCGGACTGCCTCAAATTCTTCGAGGGGGCTCACACCAAAGGCCTGCACACCATAGCACATACAAGTATTAACTGTGGCGTTAAACACTTGATACTTCGAAGAAAGGTCAATATTTTGATTGGCGAAGAACTTCGGCCACATCATGTTGAGTGCCAGTTTGGCTTCAATACTTTTTTCTCTGGCATGCTTGTTAAAGTTTAGATTATACGACAACAAAACACCCAGGTACTTGAACTCACGAACTATCTCAATTTGTTCGTTGTTAAGGCGCCAAGTTCCTACCCCAGGACATCTTCTCTGCCGGTTCTCAAATACCATGACCTTGGTTTTTGCGACGTTGATATGGAGATCCCAAGTTTTACAGTAGGTTTGCAATCTATTAATTTACAGTTGCAAAGAAGAAGGATTTTCCGCCAGTAACACTAGGTCATCAGCGTACAGAAGTACTTTTATGTGATTGCCCGCAAAATTAACGCCACCCGGAAGAATTATGATGTTTCAAAACTAATTGTCGAATGTACTCTCTCGATTGAACATAAATGAATGGATATTTAATGAAGTGTTTTATCAAAATCAATGTTAGCACTGGCTTAAAAAAATACCGCGTACATATTAGCTGAAAAGTTATACTTCTTTTGGCGCATTGAAAGTAAAATCTCAATTGTAACGGAAGCAGTTAGATATCGAAACCCACTTCGCAATTTACCGAATGTGAAAATCGAAAGCAAGTGGGTTGCGAAACCCGACAAATTGCGCCAACGGAAATGAAATGAAATTTGTTGTACATTAGTTGAAGAGGGGAGGATAATTTTTGGTTCGTACCGTGGATACTGATGGTCGCTTTAATTTGATATTATAATATATTACCAAGAGTTCCTTAAAACCAAAAAAAAGATACTTTTCCAAAATGTCAAGAAACCGCGCAGTATTTCTGTGATCATGGTTATTTAAAAAACTTAGGGACGAGCTACAGTCCGCTTGGGCGAACTGTTGGATACCCTATTCTTATTCCTATCCCTCATAAGTGGGTGTGACAAAAGTCTTAGTATGGTTGAATTGTTAAGAACGTTCTACATATTTTGTTATATAACATTTAAAGGATTTTATCAAAAAAAAAAACGCTCCCTAGCTCAAACTTTGGTTTTCCAATAAAATTGTTTTATTTAATTGTGGGCGTGTTAGTAGGCGGATTTAAAAAAAATTACACATGAGCATAAAGGGCCCGTAGAGAGTATATAATTATAAATTTCAGCTCCCTAGCTCAAATTTTGGTTTTTCAATAAAATTGTTTTATTTAATTGTGGGCGTGTCAGTGGGCGGATTTTGAAAATTTTATATCCCGAGTAGTTTTAGGAGTCATAGATCATATATAAAAAATTTCAGCTTTCTAGCTCAAAATTCGATTTTTTCCAAAATTTTGTTTTTTTTTGGAGTTTGTGGGCGGATTTCAAAAATTCTTAAACTTGATTATTTCAGGACCCTAGAGAGTATATGGTTAAAATTTCAGCTCTCTAGGCCCAGTTTAAAGGCCTAATTTTTGTTGACAGACTGACGGACGGAAGGACGGACATGGCTAGATCGGCATTACTATCGATGCTGATCATAAATATAGCAACTTTTAGGGGTCTACGGGCAATATTAAGGTATGTTACAAACTATGCGTCAAAATTAGTATACCCTTAGAATAGGGTATAAACAGGTTATTTAACCCTAATAAAGGGTAATTTACCCGTTCTCGCACGTGACGTTATATACACGTTATTTTTGGTTCTCTCAGTGCTGCATGACGTCCATAGATGTCATTTCAGAAACTCCTTTTTTTATCAAAACGTGTACACAAGTCTCAAATCAGATAGACAACAAAAGCAAATACTATATACGTAAACGTGTTAAAACCCGAAAAAGGATTCTCTTCTTAACGTAGTTTTTGCGGTTTTCTAATCAAGATAGCCGCATATACTACACTTCGGCCGTTTTTATTTGCATTTTGCCACAAAAATCACTAACATGTAATTAAGAATTAAATTAAAACAAATCCATTGCAATAAACTTATTAAAACACGTCTTGTACGAAAAAACCATAAAAATTCGGTTTTCCTTAATTTGATGCACGTATAACAAAGAAAATAAAAAGACAGTAAGCAAACAGGCACACAAATAAACCACTGAACCTCTAAGAAAAAATTTCTGGAAAATCTCTTATTACCAAAATGATATCAACAAATGAAAAAGTATTACTGCAAGACTTTTAAAGTAACTCAGTGAATATATCAGTTTTTAAACAGTTTGAAAACAGTTATACAGTATGTATATGAAGAAATAAAGTGCGTTTTGGATCATAAAAAAATGATTGCTTTGATATGAGTATGCACTATGCAGATTTGATGTAAATACTCATACCTATTAGCTAAAATGAGGAGTTTCTGTGAAATCACTTCATCCGGTCTCTGAGATATTGATGTCCTTTTAAGTAAAAAAACATAGGGACGGGCTACAGTCCGCTTGGGCGAACTGTTGGATACCCTATTCTTATTCCTATCCCTCATAAGTGGGCGTGACAAAAGTCTAAGTATGGTTGAATTGTTAAGAACGCTCTACATATTTTGTTATATAACATTTAAAGGATTTTATCAAAAAAAAAACGCTCCCTAGCTCAAACTTGGGTGTTTCAATAAAATTGTTTTATTTAATTGTGGGCGTGTCAGTAGGCGGATTTAAAAAAAATTAACACATGAGAATAAAGGGCCCTAGAGAGTATATATTATAAATTTCAGCTCCCTAGCTCAAACTTTGAACTTTAAAAAAAAAAAAAATTAATTGTGGGCGTGTCAGTGGGCGGATTTTGAAAATATTTACACATGAGCATAAAGGGCTCATAGAGATATACTATAAATTTCAGCTCCCTAGCTGAAACTTTGGATTTTCAAAAATTAATATACCCTTAGAATAGGGTATAAAAAAATTATTTTATTTATTTGTGGGCGTGTCAGTGGGCGGATTTTGAAATTTTTTTATCCCGAGCAGTTTTAGGAGTCATAGATCATATATAAAAAATTTCAGCTTTCTAGCTCAAAATTCGATTTTTTCCAAAATTTGGTTTTTTTGATTTTGTGGGCGTGTCTGTGGGCCGATTTCAAAAATTCGTAAACTTGATTATTTCGGGACCCTAGAGAGTATATGGTTAAAATTTCAGCTCTCTAGGTCCAGTTTAAAGGCCTAATTTTTGGCTACAGACGGACGGACGGACATGGCTAGATCGACATAACTATCGATGCTGATCATAAATATAGTAACTTTTAGGGGTCTACGGGCAATATTAAGGTATGTTACAAACTATGCGTCAAAATTAATATACCCTTAGAATAGGGTATAAAAAATATAAGGAATTATCGGCCCAAAACACAGGTTCTCCAACCATTTTCTTGTGCGAATTGGAACAGACCTAAAGTTTTAAGTCGACTCCAAACATCGATTTGTGAAACTTCGCATGACAATCAATGCTTGGATGTTTGTCAGATTTTGGCAAGATGCGGGCAGTGGTGGTTCTGGGTCCCAGCGGGATTTAGACCTTAGGCCCTGTTAATGCCTTATATATATTTTTTTTTTATTTTGCCTCTGATGGCGTATTCTTTTTCTAGTTAACGTACCAGATCTTCGGTAATTTGATCAATAATTTAGTTGCTCGATCTGATTTATTCAAACGAAAACTGGTTATTCGTTAACTTGGTATTAAATTACATTTCCAACCCATTCACGTCCCAACCCAAAAACATGCAATTTCCACAGCCTTCCAACATTCATGTGTGTCTCGAAAACCATGGACTTCCTCTATCCACCAATCCGTCGTTTGAACGTGCTTAAAACGTCCACACTTTTTCTTGTTGTCAACTCAGATTGTCACTAGAAAATGTTAATTCTCTTTGATGGTAGGATAAGTGGGTAGGTGTACCCAGTACTCAATTTCTCAAGCATGTGGTAAAAGCAACGATAACACCCTTCAACGACGGAAGGACGTATCGCTTTGCTTCGTTAGACACCATTTTATAATTTTTCTCCTGTAATAAATCTTAAGATGTTCCTTTTGCTGGAACGAGCAGGAGCAATATCATGAATTTATTCTCCAAAAGGAATAGATTGCATATTTCGATATTTGTCAGCAGCAAATCATCTTCGTGTACCTCCTCATCATGCCGCATGGTGCATGTTTCTGTGTGTATGAGAGTTCTTCCGACATACGTTCTTGTCATTTATATTTGCATTAAGCAAATGTAGGTCACTCATTTCGAAAGGAATGTAAATTATTTCCATAATTCAGGATGTTCGGAATAGATTCTGCATTTATCCTTACCCATACCGATACAACATGTGATGTGCACAAACATATATGATTTTAAGCATGAACACCGTTAATTGTCTTATTTCCTCATGGGATACGACCACCGGAAATGGATAAATTGCATAGGTACGAGTATATTGGCTTTTGTATTCAATCATTTATAGTAATTATCATTTCAATAAGTCTTTTGAAATATAATTCCTTTCAGAAATCTTAAAATCTCTAGCGTACCGTGTTACTGAAAAAGGAAGGTAGAAACTATGTTAATATCGCACAGAACCCAGTTTCAAGGAGGATCGCTACAAAATGGGGAAATGTATCGAATGGCAGGACAATCGAGTGAATCTACGCTAACAATGTGTCACCGTGTGATAAAACCGTGACAAATAGCCCACTAATCCTTGTATCGGAAAGGTGCAGTCGTGTAGAAACCATTAATGCTGGCATAAGTCATCATTTGTTGTCATTTGGACGTAGTTTGGTCCGGCACCCATGTGGACCGGTGCACCTTTCGGGCGACAAACACAAATACAACACATAGGTATACGTACGTATACACCAATGGTATTCTAATCATATGTAGATGCTACGGCCCATAGATAATGCCATGCATGCAGATGCAACGTTGAGAGACGGGAAAAAATGTACTGCGCCAATTTTTGTGTACTCAGAGTGCGATTAAATTTTATCCAACCAATGTGTCATTGGATAAGGCTCCTTTGGTTATGGCAGCTCGAGAAAGAGAGACGGATAAACATAAAAAAATATTTGTAGGTGGAATAAATTTGTGTAGCGAATCGTCCTTTTATGGCTCTATTATGCGGAAAGTGTGAATCTATAGGGCACCTACATACATATGCGTTGAACGAGTTTTTCCCTTTATTCAGGAGTAAAGAATGTGATTGAAAGCTGCTGCAAATTATATCTTTCGACGTTGGTGACAAATATAAAGCATTAAGTTTTAACATGCTTTCAAGAAATCTGATTTTAGAGTAGCTAACTGGCCTCGATAGTAGTTTAAAAATAATAATAAAAATTCACAACCAGGGTTATCACTTTACTGCAATTGCAGTAGATCTACTTCTTTTTTTTCGAAAAATAAATCTAATTCCTTTAAATGAAATCTACAGCACTTTTGGTCTTACGAAAAAAAACATGCAATATGTGAATGTAATCAACAGAATATTTTTTTTAATTCTATCACTGAATGCAGTCAGTCTCCTTTTTATACCCTATTCTAAGGGTATATTGATTTTGACGCATAGTTTGTAACATACCTTAATATTGCCCGTAGACCCCTAAAAGTTACTATATTTATGATCACCATCGATAGTAATGTCGATCTAGCCATGTCCGTCCGTCCGCCCGTCCGTCTGTCGGCAAAAATCAGGCCTTTAAACTGGGCCAAGAGAGCTGAGATTTTAACCATATACTCTCTAGGGTCCCGAAATAATCAAGTTTAAGAATTTTTGAAATCCGCCCACAACACGCCCACAAACTTATTGAAAAACCAAAATTTGAGCTAGGGAGCTGAAATTTATAATATATACTCTCTAGGGGCCCTTCAAGCTCATGTGTAAATATTTTCAAAATCCGCCTACCGACACGCCCACAATTTAAAAAAAAACTTTTTTTGAAAATCCAAAGTTTGAGCTAGGGAGCTGAAATTTCTCTTGGGGGCGCTTTATACTCATGTGTAAATATTTTCAAAATCCGCCCACTGACACGCCCACAATTTAATTTTTTTTTTTGAAATTTCAAAGTTTGAGCTAGGGAGCGGAAATTTATAATATATACTCTCTAGGGGCCCTTTATGCTCATGTGTTAATTTTTTTTAAATCCGCCTACTGACACACCCACAATTAAATAATTTTTTTTTATCGAAACACAAGTTTGAACTAGGGAGCGTTTTTTTCGATGAAATCCTTTAAATGTTATATATCAAAATATGTAGAGCGATCTTAACAATTCAACCATACTTAGACTTTTGTCACGTCCACTTATGAGGGATAGGAATAAGAATAGGGTATCTAACAGTTCGCCCAAGCGGACTGTAGCCCGTCCCTATGTTTCCTTATGAAATCCACCAATTAATTATAATGTTCATACGGCTTTCTGCTGTCGGCTATATTTTGATGGCAAGTGACCAGATTATAATCATATAATAAGTAGGGACACTCTCCCTATATATGCATTTCCTACTACTACATTGACTACATTGACGGTATCTCCGGAGCCGGGGTGAAATGGAGGGAAATGAAAGAGCGGATGCTCTGGCCAGGAAGGGCTCTTCAACAGCCTTCATTGGCCCACAACCATCTATAGGATGCTGCTCATCCGTCCACAAACGTGAAATGGATTCGGCTCTACGCCAACAACATTCCGAATACTGGCATGACCTGGTCTCATGCAGGTATTCGAAGAAGCTAGTGGACGGTCCGAAAATCAGCAGAGCTAAGTTTTTGCTTGGACTAAACAGGAAAGACTTGAGACCCTTGATTGGTCTCGTCACCGGTTTCAGTCCTCTTAACGAGCACCTCAAAACCATCCACATTAGGAGCTCGGGCCTATGTGAGTGCTGCCTGGAGGCGGATGAAACGGTATCTCACTTCATCTGTGAATATCCGGCTTTCGCCAGAACCAGGCTCACCACTATAGGCAAACAATTCGTCAACGAAGATGAGATGGGGGACATTGAACTTGCTAACATTCTTCGCTTTGCCAAGGCTACTGGTAGGTTCTCCCTCACTATGTCTTACTAATCGCCAATAACCAGCGAGCGGGCAGCTATGCTGAAGTACAATGGACCAATAGGTCTAAGTGCTTGTCATCTACTGATGACCCCACTGCACATACAATACAATACAAAATACTACAAAGCAAAATTCAGAAAAGAGCCTACAAAATGTGAAAGAAGGTCAAAAGGATATGTTTTAACCTTTATGAAACGACCGCTGTGGAAAAACGGTACGCAATATATTGTAATGTGTCGTATGCGACCAGTAACCTGACGAGGTTTTTTTTGTCGTACAGAATGTTGCCTTTAAAAGGGCGCCATTTTGTTTGTACGTATCGCTGCGCTGGTTTATGGCAGGATGTTAGGGACCATAGTCGAGATGCGCACGATATTTATTCTCCAGCTGCTTCAGTCCGGGGGGGTTCTTTTAGCATCTTGACACACACAAACTTTATCGTGCAAAAAAAAAAGGAAAGAGATCTGTAAGAAAAAGAGAAAGAAAGAGGAAAGGAAAACCAACCACACACACTTGCTGGGGATTCAGATGGTCGAATCCCTTGCCATCCCAACCTTTGACGACCACATTCCATATTTATATGGGTCGTCCCACCAACCATTGAGAACACCACACCATTTACTTTTAAGTCACCATTATAAAATGAATTTATTTAATCATATTCTTTAGTTAAACAAAAATACTACGAGTATTTATAAAAAAAAGGAAATGCACTACCCGTTTGGGTCATAGCTCAACTTCAATTAGGTTAACATAATTGCTTCCTTTAGATTCATTTTACTCTTTTATTTTAATGGAGTTATATATATATATACCCTAGTTATAGTACTTTACCCGTTTGTTAAAATCGGCTACTGCCGTTACAAACTCCAACGACGATAGATCTATCTTCGGGTGGGGTGGATCTGAAACGAGAACTTATGCGAAATTTTTCCCTATGTCACCAAAGACCAGATAGTTCGTACGATTCGGAGCAACGCTCTTCACTCCGTTAGGATTCTGGGGTGTATAGGTATATATATATATTTGTTGTAATTGAAACAAGGGGAGTAATTGTCTTTAGAGTCTAAAGGTATGGTATTTTATAGTATTATAAATTTAAGGTTATAAAGTATATTACTTTTAACGGTAAGTAATTGTAATTTTAAGATATGGATATTAATTTTAAGGTAAGTAAAGGTAATTTTAAAGTAAATTAATTTAAAGGTAAGTAAATGTATTTTAATGTATCTTAATTTTAAAGTAAGTAAAGGTAATTTTAATGTATCTTAATTTTAAGGTAAGTGAATGTATATTAATGTATCTTAATTTTAAGGTAGGTAAAAATAAATGTATGTTTCAATATAGCAAAAAAAAAAATCTTAATATAGGGTACTTAAATTATGGTCGCCTCCATAGGTACTCTGCGTCTCTCGTTCGGCTGGTCAACTTATACTGGCGTCCTTCTCCTCCAATAGAGGTACATTTGTAGGAAGGATATCTTTTGGCCTCAACTATTTGGGAGATTTCGCTGGTGAACGGCAGGTCTTTTCACTCTTTTATTCTAGTCACTACTTTCTTATGTATAGTTAATTTTAGGTACTAGGTTTTAATTACTTTTAACTTTTACCCTAGTCACTAATTTTAAGTTATCTTATAGGCACTAGTGTTGCTTAATTTTAATTTTTATTCTTATCACTATTTCAACTTAAAACTATACGGCACTTGCCATTTTTAACTATTTCAATCTTAAAACTATTTTCAATCTTAAAACTATTTCACCGTCCTCGGCCACTTGTAAAATTCAACTTGTCCTCAAACGACGCGCATCACCCTTTTTATATCCCTAGCCTCGTCGTATAATTCGGTACTTTGTTTACGAACCAAAGTTATTTTCGAGCAAACTTTGTTTACGAACAAAATTAGTTCATAAACAAAGTACCGACTTAATCCCGCATGCCCTATGTTTTACACTCGCTAATCCCTAAATCTACCGACCATCCACAATTCATTCGTCCCCTCCCGCTCCATACTATCAGTTAAGCTTTTACACCAGATGGCGAGTGCACTCAAGCTGTGCTTGGTACATGCGCACTTCATTCGTAATGTGAATATGGAGAGACAACTTTCCTGGTGTGGAGGCGTGGCTTCGCCTCTCTTGCTATTAATTTTTTTCTTACCCGCTCTCAGAAGTGGTGAGTTCAGAGGTCTCTGCTATGAACTGTTTTAGCTAATTAGATTGGGTCTCGATTCTCCACTATGGAGCGGCCAATGAAATTCGGCTTTAAAAAAAAATTAGTTTCCAGGCACTTGGGTTGGTGAATAGGTGTCTCTACTACCTTTGCTATTGTGAGAGCCATTGTCACTCTGGGTATTTTCATAGAGTGGCGAAATTGAATTTATAGTGACCACAGAGGCAGAGGAGGTAACCAATTTTGGTGACGCCCACAATTAAATAAAACAATTTTATTGAAAAACCAAAGTTTGAGCTAGGGAGCGTTTTTATTTACAAAAGCTTAGTTTTTTCGATAAAATCCTTTAAATTTTTGTCACGCCCACTTATGAGATATAGAAATAAGAATAGGGTATCCAACAGTTCGCCCAAGCGGACTGTAGCCCGCCCCTATGTTTTTAATTTAAAAATATTGTAAGAAGAAATCAGAAAACATACATACATAAGAATGAATTTGATTACCTTTGCTGTAAAAATCAAAACAAAGAATTATTAGAAATTAGAATAAAAAAATATGACTGATATGAATATATATATTATATTCATCATCGAAAAGTTGCATTTCTTAATGCAAATAAGGCAAAAATTTCCATAATTTTAAACAGTATCCACCTTCACGTTTAATGACGAATATCAAAAATAAACCAAAATATAAAGTGAAATGATCAATTACTTACTCGTTTTAAAATGAAATAGGTAACACAACGGTTAGTCTTTGAACTGTGACGAAGAATTTGCTAATCGTGTTCCGAGAAGTTAAATTAGACATGCGCCTGCTCCAACTAGCCGTGAACGAGTATATGGTAATACTACCTGTCCCGTGCGCGCCTTGCTTCGCCAGTCTGCCACTTCTCAAATTTAAAACAAAATACTTGCTGATAAGAACTGATAAAAAAAACGTCGAGAGTGTCCCTACTCATTATATGGATATACTCTGAGTGTGACTCCCTCTCAATCTCATTTACATTTCAATTCAATTCAATTCAGTTTATTAACCTTAAATTTAAGCGGGCTGTACTATGAGACTTAGGTCTCTTTTAGTACTTATACGGTACAATATATATAAAATAAATTTACAAATACATTTCATACCCTATCTTTCTCAATCCCATGGCCATGCGCCATAAAAAAACAACACAAACTGCAAAAGGTGCATAAAAAAAGAAAGAAAAAGCACATTGCACAAAAGGTACAGGTAGAGAAACAGATTTGCGCCGCACACAAACACAAATTTTCCTCCACTGAACGCTGGGAAAATCCAACGATCTGGCTTCAATCGAACATTTTGCTTTTTTGAATTGTATAAAATGTATAGTTTAATGCTTTTTGTTCAAGTTCAGGATAACCTACAAAGATGATTTATATCTTAAAATCTTTGTACATAATTGAACTTTATATTGAAAAAATTCTATTTCATTTGGATGAGTCATTCCAAAGCTAGGAGCTAGAAAGCATTCAAGAGTTACAACTTTTCTTAGATATCAGCTTAGATCTCCGCTTCTAGACAGCGGATGAAGCATTTTCCCGCGGTAAGAGGTAGCCTATGTCCATTCTCACGCTCTAGACTATCTGTGTACCAAATTTCATTTAAATTGGTTCAGTAGTTTTGGCGTTGAAGCGAGACAGACAGACAGACAGACAGAGTTACTTTCGCATTTATAATATTAGCATGGATAAAGAGTGCAATATCGATAAACATTTTGTTTTTGATATTTTATATTTAAATTCAAACAACTGAATGTGTTTCCTTTATATTTAAAGGAATTGTTTTTACCTCCAAATATTTGGAAATAGAAGCATTTTATTGAAAATCAAAGTAACGATAGTATTCAACAGAATTCTTTCTTTCTCTGTCACTCGCCTTCCTTTTTTACAACACGTGAAATGGTGTTGTTAGGCAAACAATACTTGTGACCGATCTCGAAACTTGTAATTGCTTTTTGGCATAACGATAATCAGGCAACGAATATCAGGGCCCAGGTCAGCCTATCGGCGCTAATCAGTGACAGGAGATTCTCAAAAAAGGCAAGCCTCTAAGCTCTTCAATCAAACAAAACAACCCTAGCATTCGATTGGCCTCAGTGATAAAGTGATTCGAAACCGGGTGGGCTGCATATATTTGTTCAGGTCGAACCGGCGAACCCCACCAGGATGCTCGCATCCTGATCATAGCCTCAATGTTAAGGAAGAAGAAGATTTTTTGAAAAATCTTCATAAATTGACTTACACCAGAGGATTGAGCCGTTGAGCAGCTCAGGGTCTTATATAGAGGCTATATTGCTTTGATGCATTGAGATTGATATACGATACCATGAAGTTAGTTGTATACTTTTCTTTATAATGTACCTGTACTAAAGGGATTTTTTAATACCCGTATAATGTAATAGCTACACAGCGCGGGCATTAAGGAAATTAGGGTTAGAAAATAGGGAGAGATGTCGATGCACGTTGGCTTTGAATGTTTGTAGATTATAATGTGTAAGAAAATTGGAGTGGGGGAGAGCAGTCCACATTCGTGTTGTACGGATAAGGAATGATTCCTTGGATTTCACTTTACGTCCGAATGAAGGCTAAGGGTAAACTGATGTGCATTGCTTACATAATAAAAGGCGCAGTTGAAAATGTTCGATCATTTTCTTGCTATTGCTATTGCGATGATTAATATGATGATTACTTACTAACTTACTTAATAGGCTCCCGACCCGTGAAGTGTGTCTACCTGAGACACTACAACCTTCCATCGTCTGCGATCCCGAGCACGCTGCTTGCAGTTGTCTAGACCAATCGCTCCGGTATTCGCAATGGCTTTGTCTTTAAAACGGAGAATCGACCTTGCTTAAATTCTTTAACCTTGGGCTGGGAGTCGAAGATACTCTTGACTGGAGAATTATTGTACATTTGCTCAATGTGCCCGAGCCAATGTATTCGAGATGATTTAGATTTTTGGACGACATCCACATCTTTTTACAGCTTATAGAGTTCTCGGTTGTAACTTCTTCTCCATTCGGAAGCTTCAATCCTCAACTTGAGGAACAGGATTTTTTTTTAATTTACTGAAACTAACATTATTTCTGGGATTCGCCTCCACACCCGGTTTTTCCAACCACTTTTTATGTTTTTATGTGAGGAAACTTTGTTTTCGTATGCTCTTTAGGCATATATGTGGCGGGGTTGATAGATACACTACTTCACCGTTGAAAATTATGTTATACTTTATAAAAAAAACTCTGCTGAGGCAACGAAGGAAAATCTCTGATTGCTCCGTAAGTGGAACTAGCCTCGTTTTGTCCTTAATTGACAAAAATTGATTGAACACGACCAATTGTTTGTCAATCAATAGACAGATTTTATCGGACAAGACAAATTATTTATTTTTTTCTCAAAACGGAGAAGTAAATAATTAAATAAATAATTTGGTGGGGCAAAAAACAAGAAAAGCCAAAAATTTCTGTATAAAAATTAATTTCTCATTATTCTTTTCAATATGGTCCAACTGAAAATGAATCAATATTATTTGGTTTTCATTTTTTGTAAAAACAAAATATTACACCCCCACTCCCTAAACACAAAGCTAAAGAAATTTATTTCGCACAACGTCAGACAGGAGTTGACGTTCGTTGACAATGAGAAGACGGTTCCAAATTGGCAGTGTCAGTGGAAATTTCTTTTCGTGAACTGACAGAGGCATTTATCAAAGTGTCATTGTCAATGAACTGACTAGCAATTTTTTGTCAATAATTGACATAAGTGGAAATGTACTGGCAATGCTGTAGTCCAATGATGAAAACAAGAGCTGTCAAACCTAGTTAATTAAATGACAAGTGGAAACTCAGCATAATTAACATAGGTATGTTGTTCATATGAAGTCAATCACTCGAGTGGTTTGGATGGCATGATGTCTGAGGCTCACCAAGAATTTTATATGTTTAAATCGCCTGACTGCGTTCCTTTCGTAATATTAGCGCACCATTGCGTGTGGCAGCTGCAGGGTTGTCACTTGAAACACAAACTAAATTTATTTATTAATCTAACTTTATCTATATCGCATCATTAACTCACTTTATCATGACGTGTAAACCGGTAAACTGTTGAAAAGGATTTGGCGTTGTTGGTTTTCTTTTTTGCATTTTGTTACGATTTTGTTTTTTTTTTGCCATGAAAATTAAAAGACTCTTAATTCCCTTTTTTGTGGGCTTTGCTGTACTGTGACAAAATGAACTGCAATTTACATAGAGCGAAAAACTTGTCTTTCTCGAAATGCAGTTGTTAGTTAAGTAAGGGACCGATTTTGACTTCACAGAAACACTCGGACCAATACATACAAATTAAGGTATAAAAGGTAAATTGAGTAACAAATTTCAGCAGAAAAAATACCGATCGTCCTTTTACCCCCCTAACACATCATCAAAACGATGCATTCAAAGACGAGTAAATATCAAATATCAAATGTAACACGTATTCTTATGGCAAGGAGAAAAATCCTAGAAATTTTAAATCTGTCACAATCTAATACTAATACGAGTTTAGGGTTTAGAAAGCCAAATTCTTTAATTATTATATTATTATTCATGGACAACCTTTGTTGAATTTCTTTCTAAGAAATGACGCAATGCAGCCAATGTCATTAATAACGCAATGCAGTCTTGTAAGATGACATTAAGGAATTTATGATGTTATCAATCTAGTTCCGAAAGAAGTTTTACTAAAATCAAATATAACTAGAGACTTTTTGAAAATAATATCTGCAAAGTACCTAAATTCTGGTTGTTTTCAACAATCCCTTCTTAAACCGCAAACTTGTACTCGTATTAGCATTAGCTGGTGACAGATTTGAAGTTTCTAGGATTTTTCTCCTAGCCTGGACTGGAGAGTTAGGTGAGCAATGAACAATTGTACTGTAATGGCAATTATAGGTTACGAAAAAGACATGTTAAATGCAACCAATATTTTCGGCTGACAATGTTGGCGACAGATTCTATAGGACGGATCCTTCCGTCGCGTACGTTAAAGTCGAAACCAATGTATGCAACGGATTCAATGGGTTGGACTCTTTATGGGCCACCTTCTATAAGAATACGTGTATTATTATTTGATATATAGATATTGCTCTCCTTTGAATGAACGGTAGTGTATTCTCTTACTGTATGGAAGGTCGTGCGTTCTAATCTCGGCCAAGTCCATTACTTTATATCGAATACATGAAATCTTAATCTTCCTAAGCAACTTAGGCACCACCCGTGGAGAAAAACCCTACAACTGTACCCAAACACTTTTTTCCTATCTCTCTATTCTTTCTAATAATAAGTAGCACCGAAAAGCATGCAATGAAATACAAAAATGCCATGTGCTGCTTGCTGTTAAACACAAAATGCTTACGTTGTGTTCTTAGCACTATAAGGGTAGGTACTGCAACAACAGAAAAAAATCCCTTTAGCGTAAGCAAATTATATAAAAAAAAATTGACGGATTCTATGGGTTGGAACCATCAGTTATAGCAAAACCTAAAAAGTGGAAAAATAAACCGAACAAATCATTTTAAAGATTTTTATCATTTCTGTGAATTGACACAGAACGAGAAATTGGACAGAAAAGGTTTTGTATATGCAAAAATTAATGATTTTTTTTGCAAAAACTTTTGGTTTAGTTTCAATTTTGTTTGGATAAATTTGTTTTATAGGTCATAAGCTAGATATGGGTTAAAGGATTAAACTGTTAAGTTTATGTGCGTTTTAAGTATGGGTATAAATGGGGCCTTACTTTTTGGTCATTAACTAAAACACAAATAAAATGTTACGTAATTACGTTATATCTTCTATTCGCGGGTCAAGTAATGTAGCGTTTATTTAAGGTTTATTGAAGTTGATACTCTCTCTTGTCTTTCATGTTTAGAGTGAGGCGACAATTGATTTTAATTTTGGTGTTAAAGGATCATTATTTATAGCCGTTAAATACAAAGCTGACCTCAATGAATGAAGGAGGATGTTATAAAGGACATAATTATAAATAAAGATTTTTTTATTTATTCATTTATTTATTCGTTCTAAGATACTTTACAAAATTTCAATATTATCATGAACATGTTTTACCATATAATTTATTTACGTATCCTTATACTGACATATTTGACCATAAAAACACTTTAGAACTAACACTTTGTGGAAACTTGTTCCAGTGGCAAGTGTTTGGAAACTTTTAGCAAATTAGATATTTAAAGACTTAAGATGTCGAGATGCCGACAGAGGAAAAGAAAAAGCATGCTGTTAAATGAGGAAAAGGTGGAGATCGCAGACAAAAGTCTTAATTTGTTTGTTCATTAAATTATGAATCATGGTGAGAATGAAACAAACTTTATTTTAAGACAGAGAGTAATGAAGATCGCAATAAATACATAACTGCTCTAGAAAACAACCAATTTTTTAATGCTCTAAAAAATCTATGACTGCTGTCAACCAAACTGCACACCTCATTAGGTAATCTTTTGCAGATGAATGGAGCAATTGCTGTTACAAAGCGCCTGTAGCTCTCTTTTTTAGCTCTAGCAAAAGCAATATCAATTCTCATTCTCGGATTAAAAAAAGCGGGATATCGAACCCAACCCAGTTCAAATAGGGAGCGTATCGGAATCCCGCTTTTTAAAATCCTGCTTTTCAAAAATCCCGAAAAAAAGTTTTAAAATCCTGTCTTCTAAAATCACGCTTGTTCAAAATCCCCATCTATTATAATCCCGCTTTTTAAAATCCCGCCAAATACCGCTAATCCCGTTTTTTTACAAAACATTCGTAATGAAAGTAGACAAGTGCAGTACTCTCCTAACTTTTCGTCTGTGTATGATAGTGCAGAAAAAAAATTCCCCAGAAAACAAAATAATGCTGAAGCGTGGCATCGCAGACTGAAAGTTTTGGTTGGACGAAAAAGTGCTGGCTTATATAAACTCATTGCAGATTTGAGAAGGGAAGCAATTGTGGTGCAAACTGAAATACAAAAATTACGAAATGGACAAGAAAAACTATATTATAAAACTAATGTTATAAAGTCACGCGCTGTAAAAAAAATTAATGAGAAATAGAAAAAAAATGAGTAAAACAGGTTTTTTGCGTTGCATTGCTTATAATACACTTGAACTAATAAAATAAAAAATGTTGTTAATGGTTTGAAGTTTTTTTGTTCCCTTTTGCAAAATATCTTTATATTTTTTTTTTAAATTATTGAAGATTGTCATATTTATTACTTAAAAATTTATTTTGATATTATTTATTTCTTATTTTGTTACTTCCTCTAAAAATGATAAATGTTAAAATAAACTTCATTTCAAAAAAAACACTCAAAAAATCGAGCGATTTTAAAATAAAGCAACTTGATTGTAAAAGCGGGATAATAATAAACGGGATTATAAAAAACGGGATTATAAGAAGCGGGATTTTAAAAGACGGGATTTTAAAAAAGCGGGATTATAAAAAGCGGGATATCGAACCCAACCCGTTCAAATACCCCACATGGGCATTTTTTTATTATTTTTTTACAGAATGGATGCAGATAACATAGCTAAGACCTTGGAAGATATAAGAACAAATCAACTAAGTATTCAAAAAGTGCTAATAGATATGGTTTATGTCGTTCAACATTGTATGACCGATTAAAGGGTTAGATTAGATTAAGATTTTTTTTTAGATTAGATTATTTTTATTCAATTGACATTTGTACGCACAATTTCCAATTTTACAAATTCTTGAATAATTTATTATAAAGGACATGACAATTATCTGTCGTCTGCCCGAGTGGCAAAATCATTTTTAAATTCGTTTAAGATTAGATTTAATTTTACATTTCTGAAGCAAAAAAGAAAAAATTCTTTAGCTATTATATTATAGAGATTTCCTAGTAATAATTTTGAAACTAGTTAAACATACAGTGAAAAATATAAAAATTAACAAGGTTTTTTTTTTTTTTTGTAAAGTTACACTTTATTTGACTTTTAGATTAGTTAAATCGGAATATTTTGATAGATTTTGAGTTTTTTTTTTTTTTTTTTTTTAATTAAAAAAAGGAAATCCAAATCCCAGAGCACTCAGACTCGGTAAAGGTCCATTGCACTACCAGGCAGAAATCCTCTTTTTGGTGTAGAGGCATTTGATTGGGTGGCGTATGTTGTTGTTCCCCATGGGGATTGAACCTGCACCGCACGGGTCACAAGCCAACACACTAACCTCTACACCATCGCCACCCTATAGACTTTGAGTTTAGTTAAAACAAATTATTGAGCAAAGGCGCTAAGAATTTAAAAGCTTTCATTGATGATTCTCCTTCTGTAGGATAGAGCTTCTTTGCAGTATTCAGAGTTCAAGCCAGTTCATTCCATTCAGGTAGTTAGCAACCTCTTCCCATCGCAAAGTATTTTTGCCGAAGTAGACCCGCCTTATCTCCATCAGTATTGGACAAACGACAATTAAATGCATTACGTCTTCCTTTTCTCGAAGATTGCAAAGTATGCAGATATTAGGTCCCTCACTTCGATGTGGCATGAAGGCTAGCTTCATCAGTTCCCCTCTTACTTTAAAGATAGTTCCAATGATATTTCTGTTGTAACTACTGTTAAAATAATTTCTTTCGTTGAGATTCAGATTACACCTCGAATAATATCGCCTTCCGTAGATGAACGTGCTTTTTCTATGAACGCATATCTTTCGTTCTCATCAGTGGCAGCAATTACTTCATACAAGGACTTTTTCCAAGCGTCTGCATTTACTTCCGACAAATTGAGAGCTATGCCACAGTCCGCAGCTACCCCGTTCCAATCGTTGACGAAAAGTGTCTTTTGCTGCACTGCAAACTGTAGGATTTTCTTTGGAAGCCTTTGCTCACCCATATGTAACACTCTAACAATGTAATCCACATTTAGTTTTAGCGTCGATATAAACATTGTCGGAAGCCCAGTTTCCAAATAGTACATATAGTTTGGTGTATTGATTGGCAGGAAGAAGGTTTTTCGCAAAGCAAATATTCAACAAGCTCGTACTTCTGCACACCCCACAATTGAGCTCCATAAAACAAGATCGCTTTAACATTTGCATTAAAAACTCTTTGTTTGATATTGAGCGAAATGAGTTTGTTGTTAAAGATTTTTCGCCAGTTCGCGCACTCCATACCTAGATACGTATACGATTTCACAACTTCCAGCATCTTGCCATTGAATTTCCATTTTTCGTTTCCTTCCGTTCTTTCTTAAAAACCATAACCTTAGATTTCTCTGCGTTTACCTCGAGTTTCCACACTTTGCAATATTCCTCTAGCCTATTTACCATCAATTGCAGGGAAGTTGGCGACTCCGCCAGAATAACAATGTCATCTGCGTACATAATTACTTTGAATCGCGTGTTATTAAATTCAACTCCACAGGGCAACCAGCCGACTATATCGTCAAGAAAAAGTGCAAATAGTAGCGGGCTTAGATTACAGCCTTGCCTTACTCCTTGTTCCACCTCTAACTTTTCAGAAAATTCTCTTCCGTTGTAAATAAATGCTGTTGTTTGTTGATACGTCCTCTCAATAGCTTCGACGAAGTTTGTAGAGATTCCTAGTTTGTAAAGTTTGTAGAACAATGATTTTCTATTTATGGTGTCGAAGGCTGCTCTAAAATCTACAAAAAAGGCATACAGTTTTTTATGAAATTAAAGGGCAAAAGATTAATCGGTGAAAAAGCAACGAAAATGGGCCCCGATCCTTATTTGACTTCTGAAGACGAGGGACACATTGCGGAGTGGTCTGCCGATCTCTGCAAGTGTGGATTTCCCATTTAAATGGACGATTTGTTAAATACTGTTCAAAAAATCACAAAAGATTAGAACCGAATAACACGGTTTAAAAACGATCACCCTGGGAAAACATGGGTGCGAGCTTTCATGAAGCGGAACCCTTCATTATCAATGAGAGAAGAGGAAAGAATCAGCAAGGGTAGGGCAGTAGTCACCTAGGAGACTATATTAAAGTGGTTTAATGAACTTGATAACAACTTAAAGAGCATTGGTCAGGAGCACATCATGAATGACCCGAAACCAATTTTGAATGGTGACGAAAGCAACTGTTGCCTCTGCTCAAAAACTGGCAAAGTAATAGCCCCCAAAGGATACAAGAACATTTATCAAATTGCTGCTGGGAACGCGAATGAGACGCTAACAGTGCTAATCGTTTTTTAAGCAGACGGAAAGCTTTCAGATCCTATGTATGGTGGTGTACCCATACTTTCGTCCGCAAAAAGGTATCATTGACAGTATGCCGAAATCCTGGTTTTTGGGCAAAAGCGAAAGCGGATGGATAACTAGCGAAACCTTTTTTGAGTATGTCGCTAACTGTGTTCACAACTCTAACTGACTGATAACGTGGAACGGCCCGTAACATTATTTGTCGATGGGCACAAGTCGCATTTTACCCTGAATCTCAGTGAGTTTTGCAACAATAACGCAATTATTTTGTGTGCGTTGCCACCGAATACCACCCACATCATGCAGCCGTCGGACGTTAGTGTTTTTAAGCCCCTGAAATCCGATTGGAAAAAAACAATACTTGATTGGCAATCAACAAATTTGGGAAAGACTTTAACAAAAAGAAACATCTGTCCCCTTTTGAATGATGCAATCATAAAAAATAAGGATCTGATGGCTACCATTAAAACGGATTTAAGAAATCCACAGTGTTTTATTTTATTAAGGCAAAAAGACTAAACTTCATGCAAAACTTTCGTGTCCGGATACTATTGCAAATCGAACTTTTTCGAATTTATTTTTTATAAATAATCATAATGCAATATTTGAAAAAAATGTGAATGTTTTATTATTTAAAAATATCGCTTCTATCACAAACACTAAAACTTTTTGCGAAAACTTGAATAGTAAGAAAACGACTGGAAGTCAAAGTTAACAAATATGTTAACTGTCCGGATACTAGTGCCTTTCCTGTTTTGGATAAATTAAACAATGGTACATCTATTGTCTGTATTAATAGAGTTTGGGGAATCAATACCATACAGCTTAAATCACAGTCTCTAAGAAACAATAAATATTTCCCATTATGAGTCCTTTTAACAAAAAAAGAATCAATTCAACGGTTTTTCTCAATTATTTCAATAAATTTATTTCTCGTTCATAGTTGGATGGATTTAATTCACTCACTTGGGCACTATTCTTACGAATATCCATTCCTATATCTGTTGCATAAATATTTAAATGTATCTGTGTGCCTGTATCGATAGGCGGTAAAAGCCCACAACTAAGCTTGACTTACATAAATCAAATATAATCCTTTCTTCACTGACATCCGCTTTATTAAGCCAAATCAATGCGTTTCCTGCAGAAAACTCAAAGACAACTCAATATTTCTTCACACATTATACACATTTAAATAAATTATCTTAACATCCCGCACAACGATGCTGCAGCTTACTCTTCTTACATCGGTACAGCTGGCCCATTATTATGCATTCCACATTCACATTGCCGTGCGGTAGATAAACTATATTGCGGTTCCTGTGGCCGTAGCCACACTCAACTACATTCCATGCTTATCCCATTGCCGACAATACACAAAGTGTTTGCTAAAGCCTTGGAAAACTTGGAGCTACTCACTCAGAATAAAATAGCAGATCTCAACCCTTTTTTGTATCGTTCTTTCCCACACCCACCCACTTTTTGCATATCCGTTGGGTTACTGTATTCGTATCCGCAGGAGAGGAAGCCATAAAGTTGTCTCCTCTACAATTGAATTATTTCGATGCCAAAAAGAGCGGGAGGACAAAACACAAGTCTTATAGATCGGGGAAACTGATTTGTATAGCAGATCCATCAACAACTCAACTACGACATAACCACAAATCTTAACTTTTCTTAATGAACATGCAACACGAAGTTGCTATATCAAGTCGGTGTGGTTTGCCAACTGATACCTACAAGGACCGCCGTAGTATTTTATTTATGGCATTTATTATCAGTGAAATATCCCTATCTACTTTAGTGTTGTAGGTAGTAATAGTTAAAGATAATGGCATTGGGGCGGTGCTTAAAACCCGTCTCTCCGACTTAGTTCGTCGCGTTTTCGTGTTCTTTGTAAATTGGGGCATTAATAAGGTATTACAGCACATAACAAGAACAATGATATTCAAAATGAAGGAATGAGTTTCGAGAACGTCTCAAAACTTTACGAAATAGGTTTGGGGGAAATTCCAAACAGAAGTAGCTAGGAATAGTTTCCCGTGAACCACCCCCATTGCGTTATGGAGTGCAAATAAATTTTCTATTTTGTCTTCATCCTTTTCGAAATCTTCCACAACAATTAATTTAATCAAGACTCAACGATAATCTCAGAAAGTCTGTAAAGCACTTGCGAGCGAAAAGGACACTAAGTGTAGCACATCTAAGTGCAATTCATTCTTTCCGAAGTTCTTTGTAAGCTGAGTCCTTAAATGAAAGTTACATTCGTTCTTTAAAGCAAATTCCTTTAAAAGGTTGATGTGATGCATTGTGTGTTGTTGAAAATTGACAGCAGCTGCGAAGGTTATTTTGCCAAATTTCCCACCCCTTGTCAGGGGTGTATATTTTGGTATTGGCTAAGGTCCTACCACATTACGACGCCACAACATTTCGGAAAACCTTCTCTTGATAATTGCTTACTCAAGTTAAGAGTCAATGAATAATATCTTGGGGATGTGAAAGGACTAAGACCAAGCGTACATTTAAATTAAATTATTTATACTCGAAAGAATTGCTAAGCTCTTACAACATCTGCCAACTTTAAGGACATTTGATTTGATTTTCATTAGCATTATTCATGTGGAATACATAGTTGGAATATATAACAACAAACCGTAATTAAACTATTCCTTAGTTATGTCGCTCAGATGGGATTGATATTACTATTGCTATTCCGGCGTGAACAGCCCAAACAGTACAGGCTTAGGTCCGTTGGACTTTCGTGTATACGAAGTTATACTATTGGAGGAACTAGTTTTACTTCAGTTCCGAATAGGAAACTTTTGAAGCTTATCCTCCAAAATTATTCTCGTGAACGTTTTCCGACTTTCGCACGAAAAAGTGTGACCCCTAGGCATCCCTCAGTATGAATGTGAGCCTCTCAAAATTGAGCTAAAAAGTTGAAATTTGAAATATAAAATCTACTATCTAGGGGCCCAAAATAGTAAAGTGCAAATACTTTAAAAACCTGTCCACTAATACGCCCACTACTTTAAAGTAAACCGGTTTATCGAAAAAGCTGATGCATGTGAAGGTTAAATTCTTCCTAAAGTACTTGAAATTTGATTTATATTTAGCTTTATTCATAATATTTTTACTCTGTAAGATATTATTTATAACTACATACTTATGTACTTACTTTTTTTTTCTTTATTATGTTAAAAAAGGAAATCCAAATCCCAGAGCACTCAGACTGGGTAACGATCCATTGTACTACCAGGCAGAAATCCTCCTTTTGTTGTAGAGGCTGGAGAATTGGTTGCGTATGTTGTTGCTCCCCATGGGGATTGAACGTGCACCGCCGGGTCACAAGCCAACACACTAACCTCCACACCGTCGCCACCCTGAATGTACTTTTTTTGTACCATTGTACTACCAGACAGACACACCACATTTTACTGAGAGATTTTACTCGTTTTCCTAAGAAAAACGAGAAGGCGCTTCAATGGTAAGGAGCTTAGGTTTACAGCACTCAATATATCCGCACTAAATACCTGCCACCTGATACGAGCAAAAGCAGGACAATCACAGAGGAAATGTTCCGCAGTGTCGTCGCCTTCTCCACAGGTTTCGCAGTTGGTGGTATCGCTTAGGCCTAGCACCTTAAGGTGTTTGGCAAAAGCGTAGTGTCCCGTAAGAACGCCAGTAGTCTGTCTGCAGTCTATTCTGTTGAGAGACAACAAGAATGCCGCGGATTTCCTACAGACGTCGGGGAATATTAGCTTAGTCTGTCTGCACCCTGGAGAGTCATTCCAACGTCGATTGTGTTCATAGGAAACCCAATCGTCAATCGAAGCCCTAACCGCGGACGCAGGCAGACAAAACGCTGGTTCAGGTCCTGAGAAGTCCCCCTCTGAGCCCTGTCTAGCAAGTTCATCGGAGACCTCATTTCCCGTGATCCCGTTATGACCCGGGACCCAGACAAGTTTAAGTGAATTCAGCCTTCCGACCGAATTGAGAGATATCTTGCATTCACGTACTATTTTGGAGGTAGTTAAGGGTTTGAGTAAGGCCTTAAGCGCAGCCTGACTGTCGCTACATGCGCAGATACTTCGCCCCCTCCACCTGATCCTCGTAACATAGTCCATGGCCATTAGGATGGCACAAATCTCTGTTTGGAAGACTGACGCATATTTGCCTAATGGGAAGAAAAGTCTAACGTTATCGCTCTCCACGAAGACACCAGCACCAGATCCTTGATCGGTTTTGGAGCCATCCGTGAAGATTCGATTGCATTCCTTTCCAGGTTCAGAGTCCGGCCAGAGCCAGTCCTGAACGCTAGGAAAGTCGATTTCGTAGTTGCGCTTTAGCCGAAGTTCCGGTGTCATCGCATCAGACGGCATATCCATAGGACAGGATTCGAAGGACAACCGTTGCGCAAGTTCATGAAAACTCCAGTGCGAATTATACCAAAAACCACCTCTTCTTAGACGTGAGATAGCTTTGATTGTACAGCCCATGATGTAAACATCAAGGGGCGGGAGGTTCAATAGTGCATCTAGGCCGGAGCCAGGTGTGCTGGGGAAGGCCCCCGTGCAGCCGAGACATACCTGCCTTTGAAGTTTGGCAAAAGCAGCAGTAACGTATTTACGTGAACGTTTATTCCACCAAACAACCGAAGCGTATGCTATAAATGGTCTTATCATAGCCGTATAAATCCATAGAACTCTTTTCGGTGATAAGCCCTATGTCTTGCCGAAAATGCCTTTGCACTGCCAGAAAACAGCCAGCGCCTTGGCAGTCTTCAGCTCAACATGTTTGGACCAAAGAAGTTTGCTATCCAGGATGACTCCCAGATACTTTGCTTCATTGGACAGTTGGATTGTGACGCCTTTTAGTACTGGCTGAGTCAACCCGACCAGCTTCCTCCTTCTCGTAAAGAGAACAACCTCAGTTTTAAGAGGATTGACCGAGAGCCCATTCCTAGTGCACCATTCGTCGATCACGTCAAGGGCCGCCTGCGCCTTGGCGTATACAGTCGGTAGGCATGATCCAACAGAAAGCACGGCAACATCATCCGCGTACGCCGCGTACATTAGAACTGTTGAGTGCGTTCAACAGAGAGTCGACCAGCATACAGCACAGCAGTGGAGACAGAACGTCGCCTTATGGGCAGCCTCTGTTTACCCTCGCCATAAAATAGCGGTCACAATCCGCATCCGCAACCAACGTTCTATTCATTAGCATTGCTTTAATCCACAACACCAATGGTTCGTCTACGCCGTGTTGTCTGGCGGAGCTGCACATGCTATCAAAAGTCGCATTGTCAAAAGCACCCTCAATATGAAAATGCCCATCGCGTATTCTTTTCTGTCAAGCGCGCCCTCAATTCTACCAACTAGATTTTGGAGCGCAGTCTCGCAGGATTTTCCGCGTTGATAGGCATGTTGCATCTGAGATAGTGGGTGCAATCGCAAAGCAGTTTTGCGCACGTGAAGCTCGACCAGCCTTTCCATGGTTTTCAGCAAGAAGGAAGTCAGACTGATTGGTCTGAAGTTCTTGGCGAGCGAGTAGTCACTTCTGCCAATTGTTGGTATCACTGCCACTCTAACTGTACGCCAGGGTGTTGGAATGTATGCCAGTGCTAGGACAGCGGTGAAGATTTTCTTCATAGTCGGTAGCAACTGCTTTGTACATTGCTGCAGCATGGCTGGGTATATTCCGTCCGTACCAGGTGACTTGAAGCCGTCAAAAGACGCAAAGGCGTATTTAATGGTCTCGTCCGTCACCACGGCCTTCGAAATATACCAGCTACGCCGAGTTGTTTGTCTTGGCTCACTCATAGTCTCGGTAATCGGGTCTGGTTGTGAACCAATTGTAATCTGGTTACCTGGAAAGTGAGACTCCAGCAGATAACTAAGATTTTCCGCTTTCGTCTCAGTGAAGGTGCCATCAAGCTTTCTAAGTGAGTTCAGTTTGGCTGGTTTGCCCTTTTTCAGAACTTTAACCAACCTACTAGTTTCACCCAGCGTTTCAATCTTTTCGCAGAAATTCTTATACGAAGCACTTTTCGATACCCGAATTAGCCTCATATATTCCTTCTGCTTCGATCGGTAGAGATTCCAGTCTGTCTCCAAATCAGTCTTGAGTGACCTATTTAGAAGCTTTCTAGCTTCTCTACGAATTCTTTGCAGTTCCGAGCTCCACCAGGGAACCGGCGTTCTGCCACGGGGTTTGCTTACTGGGCACGTCAGTTCGAAACAGCTAGTAATGGCACTATTCAGGTCTTGAACAGCTTCCTCTACCTTTTGTCTATATGTACTTACTTACTTAATGGGTTATAATAATAAAGTTCCTGTCTGAGACATTGCAGCATTTAATCTTATGTTATCCTGGGCACACTGCTTACAGTTGCCCAGACCAAGCGCTCTGGCATCCGCGATGCCTTAGTCTTTTAAACGGAGGTTCGGTCTTCATTTCCTTTTCGAACCTGGGATACAGCAGTCAAATACCCTCATGGCTGAAGCATTTTCCATTCGCTCAATGTGACCGAGCCAACGTAGTCGACGTAATTTACCTTTTTGAACTACATCCACATCTTGGTTCAGCTCATATAGTTCGCTTTTGTATCTTCCCCTCCATTCGCCCTCCTCGCACCACCAATATTAGCTCCACTTTTCTACTTATCGTCCAGCACTCGGCATCATAAAGCAGGACTCGCAGGATGAATGTTCGATAGAGCATACATTTTGTATCTCGAATGAGGAGTTTTAAACCCATTTGTTTCGCCAAGCAGCGGTTTCGTAAGGTCGGATCTCAACTAAGGCGATGGAATTAAGCGTAACAGTTTTCCATACATATATTTTATACTTCTAAATAGAAACGAACAAAAAAAAATTAATTTGTTATTAATTTATACAAAAAAAAATTGAAAATGTCTATAAATTATAATCAAGAGCTGCACAAGCCTTTTTGGTTAACATGTTCACTGTTTTTATTATTTGTTTTTGCTTTAACACACTTTCTCTAATTTTGTCTCTTTAATTTGGTAGTTTTTATTCCTCAATAGCTTTTGTTGTCACTTAAATATAAACTTTATTAATAAACAGAATGATTTTTCCAAACGATTTGTGCTTATTACAGAAAGTGTTTCCCTCAATTTGGTTTTCACGCTTCGGCACTTCAGAAAGAGATATCTTCTCGACGTGGTCTATTTATTGGATACACTATTCCTGGCAAACATTTAAATATTGGCTAATTGTTAAGATGGAAGAGAAGAACTTTTTTTTCAATTGTAGGCGTGTCAGTGGATGCATTTTTAGAATTCTTTCAAATTGACACCGGAAGGATAGACAAGGACATGGCTAGATCGAAGCAGCTTTCGATGTTTTTCACTAGGGCTAGGACTTCCATGCTAAAGCATATTTTTTTGAAAAACTTTAGTAGCAAGGGATTTTGTTATGTAGCTATACGAATCATGAAATTTCCTTCAAAATTGCTGTAAATAGATTTTCTGCATATTTTTATTTAAATTCATTTTTTTTGCATATTTTCAAAAAAAAAAAAAAAATATGAAAAACATTGGTTTCACGAAAATAAAAACGCACCTGTGAATTTTTAACTAGTACTTTCACTTGGAATTACGGGGGAATAATGTTTCTACTTAACTCATACTTAACTAACAGCCCCCGTCTAGACTACTAACTTTCCCAGCAGGGAAGAATGGCATATAAATCAACCACCACCCACCCGATTTATTATGCGTTCTGTGGGGTTCTATTCCCAAGTCCTCGGGCTGTCCATCAGTTAAATCAGACTTCCTGACTACAGCGGCGTTTTTTAAGCCGAGGTCCTTGCAGTGACTACAGCTGCTAAATAGGTAGCAGTGATGGCAATACCTCATGCAGATATGTTTTTATTTCGTTGACTGTCAAGCGGCAATAGAAACGATTTTTATTAATCACTGTCACTGTCGCTATGACCTACGGGTTATCGGCCCGCAGAGGTTTTGGCGAAGAGGAAGCCCAGGATGATACTCTTCACGCAGGAGTTTACTCTTTACTTTAATGGAGGTAGTTTCACTTTCCCTAACAAAGCATCCAATCTTCCTGCAGAATTTTAACAGACTCCTGTGGTCTGTGCCGCTGAACTCCCCTAATTCGTCGAAGAGGTATTCTCCTAGAAACCTCCTACAATTCCGTGCTATAATCTCGCACTCACACAGTATGTGCGTTTTGTCCTCCTCTGAGGTTCCTAAATGGAAGTACCTAACATATATTTTTTTAAATGCATAGTTCCCATTTTAATGTGCATATTTAAAGCGCATTATTTGATTTTTTGGGTTCTACCGATCGCAAGTAACTTTAAGGGGTCTCTGAGCAATTTTAAGGTTTATTACAAAATATATAGCTCAACATTTAAATACCCTTAGAAGAAGGTATAGAAAAGGAACAAGATATAATTCATGTGAAATTCATTTCCAGCAATTCGTCAGTGTTCTTTCGAACCGATGCATTTCCCTCTCCCAATTCCCTCCTTTGCCATCCTAAGGATTGTTTTGTCTGCCTCGTTCATCACCATGATGTCTAGAGGGGTCAATTCCAATAACACCTCCATGGCTGCGGTTGGGCAGCTACGCATTGCTTCGGTAATGCACAGGCACGCCAGTCTTTGCACTTTGCCGAGTGTCTCTCGGGTTGTGACTAGACTGGTTCATTTCGCCCATGCTACCGCTCCGTATGTGATCATTGGTCAGTGTACATCCATCGCAGGATGTTTGGGCTGCATCCCCATGCCTTCCCCGCTAGGCGCCTACATATCATGAGAGCGCGGGTGGCCTTCTTGGATATCTCCTCTGTATGTTTTCGCCAGAGGAGTTTACTATCTAGATGGAGTTCTAGATATTTTACTTCTTTGACTGGTATCAGTGTCGTGCCTGATAGGCTAATGTCCGTAAGTCTTTGAAGTTGTCTTTTCCTTGTGAATGGTACTATCGTTGTTTTCGACGGATTGATGTTAAGTCCGACAGTATGGCACCATTCCTTGGTTACTTTAAGCCCCCTTTGTATAATGTCCCCAAGGGTTTCTTCGAACTTGCCCCTGGCAATCAATTATGGTTTAGTGCACTCTAAGCTTGAATATGGCATAGTTTCATGGGGTGGAACACACAACAATAAAATGAATCCACTTCTGATTTCTCAAAAACACATTATTCGTCTTATCTGTAATAAAAGTCGTCGTCATGATAGTTTGGTACTTTTTAGAAGCATCAAAGTCCTACCTCTGAAACATTTATATTTCTATAAAGTACTAAAAAAATTTTTCGCCAGGTCTGGTTATCTATTGAACCGGTGCTCTTCTAGCTATAACCTTAGAGTAAACAATCAACATCTCGCTGTAGTAGCATATCACAATTTGCAATTTTTTTAAAATTTTTTTACGTCAACTGCTCCAAGACTTTTTAATAATCTACCCAACAGTATTCGAATTATTAGAAATGAGTCTACATTTCTCAAAAAAGTAAAATTTTGGCTCTTTGACTTAAATTATATTAATGAATTATTATGGATAACCACTTAATTAGGTACCTACTTTGTTTTTTCTTATTTTTGCGCGCAATTTTGTGTCACTTTTTATGGTAAAAATATAAATTATTTTTAAACTTGTAAAAAAAAAAAAAAAAAAAAAAAAAAAAAAAAAAAAAAAAAAAAAAAAAATATATATATATAATGTTGTACAAATCTTGTCGTACAGTACTTTTAAAATATGTTGTAGTGTTATATTTGTGTATTCTAGCTGCTTTCGCCTCTAGTTCCTTATGAATTAATATTGATTGTGTTAAATTTTGTTATATTTAGATTTTGTATTTTGCTTGAATGTTATGTACACAATATGTATTAGTAAAGATAATAAAATTGAATTGAATTGAAATTGAATACAATGTCATCAGCGTACGCCTGATAGTTGATGCCAACTAGGCTCCACATTAAGGGTGATAGTACCCCTCCCTGTGGACATCCTCTTGTTGGTTCCAGATGGTGTTTGAGTCTCTGCTGATCTAGTGCTCAGCAGCTCACACATCCATTTGGATACTGTACTGTTAACTCCTTTCCTATCCACGGATCGTTTAATCGCCTCATGTGAGGTGTTGTCAAATACTCCCTCTATGTCTAGGAAAGCGCAGAGTGCTATTTCTTTTGCTTCCAAACCACTTTGAATTATCTCCGTCAGCTGATATAGGGCGGTCGCTGTTGATCTGCCCGCTCTGTATGCATGCTGACGATGATGTAAGGGGGATGTGTTCAGTACATCTTCCCTTAAATAATTCTCCACAACCTTTTTTGTCATCTTCAGAAGAAATGACAGAAGGCTGATGGGCCTGTATGATTTTAGCTGTGTGGGGTTTTTTTCCCCTGCTTTTGGTATAAACACAACCCTTGCTCGTCTCCATTGCATTGGTATGTGGCCCAAGGCAATACTGCTCCTTGTTAATTTTAGAATTTGTGGTATTAGTACCCCTTGCCCTTCTTGTAGTAGGGCGGGTATAAAGCCGTCCACTCCGGCAGATTTAAAAGGCTGAAAGGAATTTATTGCCCATTTCAGTCGTCCCTCAGAACAGATGGTTGATGTTCTTGCCCAGTCATCTCTCCGAGGTCTGATTGAAGTGGTACTGATTCCTAGCTCAGTACTAGGCGAGCTGCCAGGAAAGTGAGTTTCTAGTAGCAATACTGCCCTTTGATCCTCGTCTTCCGTGAACTCGCCATCTGGTTTCCTCAGAGACATAGGTACTCCTCCTGACTTCGCAAGAGCTTTATGTAGCCTTGCTGCAGTAGGAGTGCTGGTGATTGTTTCACAGAATTTCCTGAAGCTATTTCTTTTAGCTTTTCTAATTTCCTTATTATATGTTGTAAGGGCCATCTGGTAGCTTTGCCAGTCTCCGTTGCGCTTTGCTTTGTTGAATAGCTTCCGCACCTCGGATCTCAGTTTTTACAAGTTATTGCTCCACCATGGCGTCTGTTTCCTGTCCCTTTCTCTACTAAGGGGACAGTTTTCTTCGAACGCAGTGATGATGGCTTGAGCGTGAGGTCGAGTACCTCCTCCCTGACTCTTGTTACAAAAGTGGGCGTATTTCCCACGATTATAATATCAAGTGACGAACTCATAATAAATTCTAGTAGGTACTCGCCCCTGATGTTGGTGTCGGTGCTCCCCCATATGATGTTGTGGGCATTTGCATCGCACCCTATAAGGAGCGGCATGCGGAGCTTGTTGCAATGCTCCACCAGTCGCTGCAGTTGGGATGATACAACCGGCTCATCCCCTGTACAATACACGATGCGATGACAATGGTGCGGTGACATCCTTCAACATCCAGATGTACCTGAATTGGCACCAGATCTCGTGTCGCGTATTCTGAAAGTAAAATAAATTTGTATTTATTGTTTATTTGAATGCAATCTCTCGGTTTCTCGGCCCGAGTGTCCCATATTACCTTTGCATCCTTGCTCGCCAATCCTTTGACTTGTCCTTTCAGGATCCATGGCTCCTGGATAAGTACTAGCCCTAGGCTTTGGCAGGTAAAGATCCTAGATATAGTCACCGAGGCGGCTATAGCATGGTGAATGTTTACCTGTGCTAGTTTGATTTTGCTGTTGGAGGGGTTCATCGAGCTATTGCTCGCGCGGGGCAATTGCCCCGTCCTCCTTCAGCAGTGAATCTTCCTCCTCCTGGGTGATGTAATGGAAAAGGTCGATGACCGTTTTGTCCATTTCCCCCTCAGAGATCGTGCTCTCCGAGATGGACATAGACTCCTCGGCCTCCTGAGGATCCTGCTCCGCCGATTGGACAGTGGAGGAAGGTGCTATAATCTTCGGAGGAGCAGTATGCTCTACCGCGGACTGCGCGCTCTTCGAGTTCAGATTCGATGCTGGCTGGGCTGTTTGCCCAGAGATCTCGTCCGACCTCTTTAGTCCGCACACCGCAACCCTGCCGAATCGGTAGCTCAGGGATCCTTTTTGGGATTTTATGGCGTCGAAGGATTCTCGGTCGATGCCAAGAGCCAGTACCTGCCCGGTTCCCTCTTTTCGACAGTTGAGGACCTTCCACGCCTGGACGTTAAGTTCCACATTCTGTGCTTCCAGCACCGCCAAGGAGGTTTTAACTTCTTGTTCTGCACTGCGTGGATGGAAGATCGTTATGGAGTAGGACCGTGGTATATCTGTCCCACTGCATGCCATGAGACATGTCCCCTTCCATTTTCCCAGCTTTGGGGCTACTGCCTTTAGCCACTCAGCTGTCTGCGGAGTTTCGCAGTCAGCCAAGAGCATTCCATGTTTGAAATGTATGCCCTGGAATTTGAGCTTTGCTCCCATCCCAAGGCATTTCCACCACAATGGCATCTTCTAGTGCCGTGAGGTCTGAGTTGCTGAGGATATTTCACCGGGAGAACAGCAACCTGCTCAGCAATCGCACCTGTGCCGTGTCTACCGCTTGCCGGGGCAGTTTTCACCGCCGTAGCATAGCTTCGACCAACCACGGTGGCACTCGCTTTTGCAGGCTTACCCGTGGCCCTCTCGATACCTTCATCTACCCTCGGTTTCTTGGCTTAATTTGTGGGGGGGGGGGGGGTGATGTTGTTATTCGCCCTTTTCCCCGCCGCCACTTCTGTGCTTTCGGGCTTGGCCCGATGCTCCTCGGCCCTTCTTTTTTCTTCCTCATGTCCGAAGCCTTTTTTGGGGTAGCGGAGGTACCATTTTGTGCCCGGGTCGTCCCTCCCACCTGGTTTCCCAAGTGGAGGTAAGGCTGGATTTACTTTTCTCTTGACGGTTTGGTTCCCAGGGGGCTCAGGGGCTGGTACTTGCGCTTTGCTCGTTCCCTCTGCCCTAGTTCCCTCCACCAATGTTTTCTCGGCTACCGGGCTTCTTCCCGGGCCTTTTGGCACCCCCGTAGCTTGTCGTGAGGTGATGATGGTTCTTTGACTGGTGGTAGGTTGCACCAGTCTAAAGCCTCCCTCTCGGCCCGCTCCGGGTCTCTCATGTGCCAGGGGGTCGTCATGGATGTCCTGCTTCATTCTACAAATGACCTCTTCTGCGGTCTGTCCCCGCATTTTATTCATTTTTTGTTTGTTTAAAAAAATCAAATATAAAAAAAAACATTTAATTTCATAACATAAACCTTATGCGTAAACCGTGAACCTTGATTATTTCGGTGGCTCCGGGAAATAACCCCCCAACAAAATAACCCCCAAATAAAAAATGAAATAACTCCCCAAAATTGAGGAATAATTTCACTGTGAAATTATTCTCCAAATCGAAGATGAAATAAGTCCCCAAAATGGTATGAAATAAGTCCCCAAATAAGTATGATATAATTCCCCAAAATGGATTTCATACCATTTTTATACCCTATTCTAAGGGTATATTAATTTTGACGCATAGTTTGTAACATACCTTAATATTGCCCGTAGACCCCTAAAAGTTACTATATTTATGATCACCATCGATAGTAATGTCGATCTAGCCATGTCCGTCCGTCCGTCCGTCCGTCCGTCTGTAGCCAAAAATTAGGCCTTTAAACTGGACCTAGAGAGCTGAAATTTTAACCATATACTCTCTAGGGTCCCTAAATAATCAAGTTTACGAATTTTTGAAATCCGCCCACAGACACGCCTACAAAATCAAAAAAACCAAATTTTGGAAAAAATCGAATTTTGAGCTAGAAATTTTTTATATATGATCTATGACTCCTAAAACTGCTCGGGATAAAAAATTTTCAAAATCCGCCCACTGACACGCCCACAAATAAATAAAATAATTTTTTTATACCCTATTCTAAGGGTATATTAATTTTTGAAAATCCAAAGTTTCAGCTAGGGAGCTGAAATTTATAGTATGTACTCTCTATGGGCCCTTTATGCTCATGTGTAAATATTTTCAAAATCCGCCCACTGACACGCCCACAATTAATTAATTTTTTTTTTTGAAAGTTCAAAGTTTGAGCTAGGGAGCTGAAATTTATAATATATACTCTATAGGGGCCCTTTATTCTCATGTGTTAATTTTTTTTAATACGCCCACAATTAAATAATTTTATTGAAACACCCAAGTTTGAGCTAGGGAGCGTTTTTTTTTTGATAAAATCCTTTAAATGTTATATAACAAAATATGTAGAGCGTTCTTAACAATTCAACCATACTTAAACTTTTGTCACGCCCACTTATGAGGGATAGGAATAAGAATAGGGTATCCAACAGTTCGCCCAAGCGGACTGTAGCCCGTCCCTATGTTTTTAACTTATTTCATCCTTCCCCAAATAGGTATGAAATAAGTCCACGACTTTTTTTAAGTTTTTTATATTAGAGAACAAGAAAAAGGTTTCTATATTATAATAAATGTAGTAATTTTATTATGTACAATTCTTAATGTAAATATGTACCTCTACATAGTTTTATATACAAGAATGGATTCTTTTACCTCTCTTCTACAATAAGGACAATTAAGGTATGGATGCCGTTCAACGATTGACTTCGCCTGCAATTTTAAATTACATTCAGAGCGAACCTTGAGATGACTGCATGGCATATAAAGTAGAAAAGTGTTATGACTCACTATGACTTTCTGAAAGTGAAATAAGGCCATACGAATTCATTTACCCATAGTGCAATAATTTCATATGAAATAAATCCCCACCTCCATACAAATTTTGGGGAGTTATTTAATTTTTCATTTGGGGGGTTATTTACTGGAGCCTATTTTGGTGCACTAGAGAGTATCTACATACAATGGTGCAAATTTCAGCTTTCTAGCTCCAGTTTAAAGGCCTAATTTTTGCCGACAGACGGACGGACGGAAATGGCTAGATCGACATTACTTTCGATTACGACTATATGAACTTTTAGGCGTCTACGGGCAATGTTATGGTATGTTACAAACTAAGAGTCGAAATTAATATATACACATAGAATAAGGTGTACAAATACAAGTAGAAACATTTTTTTTTATATTCCACCACTTTTGCATGTGGTAGTTCAACATTTGCAATATAATCTTCGTCAGTATTATCATTAATGAATAAATCGAAACTAGTTTCCATTATGCATTTTATTAAGTATAACACTTTAATTCATAAAATTATTATTTTTTTAATAGACCAAGAGAAATGGCAAGAAGTTTATTTGTATCCACTAAAAGTAGGCCACACTTTTAATAATTACAACAACTGCAGAAAGTTGTCTTTATTATAAGATGAACAATTTATGTATGTGTTAAAGTTGAGTTATAAAAGAGGCAACTCAACTAAGTTGAAATGTGTTCTGTAATAGGGGCTTCCTCTTTAACGACGTGGTTATGATCGGAGCTAAGGCGATCATAACCCTTCCACTGAACTACACCGCTACTGACAGGCAGGCCTCACGATTTTGAAATCACTTGGTCACTGAGGCCAATCGAATGCTGATGTTGCTGCATTTGTGCGATCCAGCAGTGTTAGGCCTGCCTCTCTTTCGCTAGAGACGTTCAAAGTAGAGATCCTATGAACCCCGCCAAAAATGCATTCCAGTCTTCCGATCCAATAGTAAGTCATTGTCTGCTCTGATATTCCAGCAAACCACCCAGAATAACTTTGAGAACAAGATCCTGCAGATCTAATAGCGAAGTGCTCCATGGTAACAGTTTTCTGACTAAGCAAAACAGGTTACTTAAAATTTAATATTCAACGGAGACTCAATGACTACTTTGAAATTCACCCCCTGCAACACTAATCCCACTCGCTTAAATCCACGAACAGATTAATATCAAAACAATGTTTTCTACAGAAAATCCTCTCCAGTGGAACAATCCCTTGGGATAAGTCTTCTAAGATATCATAAATCTACCACAACAATGAAGCGAACTTCTTGTATTATCGCAAAAGTAACTCCGTCTAAAAACGTGTAAGCCTTCTGCCACAGAGAAGATATTCCAGAAATAATGCCGCACGGGATGTTGGTTTTTATATCTTCTCGATTGTTCGGCCCATTTAATACAATTTGTATTTTCCTTTCACAATTTAATATCCTATTGACCCCGGTTCACTAGTGAATTTTAGCTGATGATTGCTTCTAATTGGGGCTCCAAACCTCTGCATAGATATTCACCATCATAGTAAGTAAGTAACTACAGAGCGGAACTTTTACTGCAAGGAAATTAAATGATGCGGTCTTTCCGACGAACAAAACACATATCCGAAGTTTGTGAACGAGCCTTAGAGTCTCCTTGGGTGCCGTTGGCACTCGATCAAGCTACTTGCCAAACGTTTTCCTGTTGTAATTGGTGTAATGGTGAGCCTGAGCACACGCGACCCTCACTCTGGGTAGGAACATCGATAAATTAACGTCTCTGTTGTATTTTGGAAAGCGACGGCGAAAGCATTTACGGTGAGAGCTACGGGCATATGGAGCGCTGCCAACATGAAGTGAATTGTGCTTGTAATTCTATTATATGCACATTAAGGAGGTTGTTCGGCTAGGCTGTTGAGATCCGCGTCTGTGCGGCATTTAATTCAATTTTTAGGTACTTTTTGAAAAATTTGTTACTGCAATGCGATGTTAAGTCAAAGTAATACTAAAGTTAGAAAATTTTAAAGTGCTACCTACTTCACTTTGCAAAGTTTAAATTACAGAATTGAAGGAGATATCCATCCTAGGTGCAAGTGTTTGTTCGCCAAAAGTGTTTTTCTTCAATTTTTTTAAGTGCCGTTCTTATGATAGAGATCCTCTTCGCTGTATGATGTGATAAGACTTCACAGAGCAAGGAAATGTCCTTCGGTGAATTCAATTTCATGGAAAAGACATCGGTTTTCTTTGACTTTCCACTGGTTATGGAAATAATTAAAATTTAAGTGTTTTGTTTCTATAGGGGGAAAGCATGTATAAGCTTTTGCCGTGCGGTACGTTGAAGTAAAGGATGACGCAGTGGCTGGATGCAATTTGGGGACTTCTACGAATGTGCAAATATAACGAAATTGATTCGATTTATTCTTTCTTTAAGGAAATTTAAAGGAGTACGAAAAGAAATATATTTTATTGATAGATGTCCAGTCCAGTGGCGTTTGATTTTGTCGAAGGAGCAAATATTTTTGGAAATTGTTTAAATTTCGATATTGGTTGTCCTGGAAATAATTCATCAACTTTAGAAAAGCATAGAATTTCTTTTATCCGCTATCGATGTACAAAACACATTTCCTTACATCCAAAACCACTTTCTTATGTACATAAGCTTAGATGTCTTTTGTCTCATTCTATGCTTAAGAATTATAAGGGCACATGCTTTGTAAATCTCTTTAAAATTAAAATTTATTTGGCACTTTTTTTTTTTTAAAGAAAATGCAACTTCAAGATAGATACAGATATTTAGTGATACCTCAAAACAATTGAAAATTGGTTGGTGTAGCTCGTTGCAATGAGATTTGCTGCTGATTTTCTTGACAATAGCAAATAATGTCATATCTTCATGCGTGCACTTGTTATGGTTGGGTAGAGACAGCATCTGGCGGATAGCGGGTCGTGTTGCTGTTGATTTTATTTGTGGAACAACACAAGTTGTCTTACGGGCATAATACCTGCGGCAATTTATTTTGGAAAGCTATGGAGATCTTCGCTCCACAGCCACTTAAGGTAGCGTAGGATTTTTTGCTTGTTTTGTAATGCGTAGGAGTTTTAGAGTGGATGTGAGCAACATCCGTAGATAAGGGAAGAATTTTATTCAAAACCAGCTGTTTTGGCACCAGGGTTGCAAAAGCAAACCCTCAATTCAATTTGCAAGTCAGTAATCGCCTTGTGAATTAAGAATTATTCAATTCATAAACTCTTTATGGCTTATGATTTAAAGATTATTTAACGCATAAGATAGTGGCTTGTGATTGAAATATATTAAACTCATAAATTATTTATGATTTAGTAATTGGATAAGCTTTATGCCTGCGAATTTTGTTTTTAAGTTGTCTATGTGACAACTTATAACCTAAGAAACCGCCTGAAATATACATCCATATCCTTAGAAATGGTTCACCTTCTCGGTGCTCAAAGTTTCTTACCAAGAGGTCCTTGGAACATCAAAAAAATTATTTTTTTCCAAATTTACGTTTTCGTATTGAAATTTTATCCCTACTATACCTATACATAATATATGTCGTAACATACACAGCTAATCATAAAATTCGCAGGCATCAATCTCATCAAATTCCTAAATCAAAAAAAACTTATGAGTTAAATAATGTTTCTATCACAAGCTATAACTAGCTTATGCGTTAAATAAGACCAAAAAAGGTCCTTAATTATTATATTTTTCTAAAATATGCTGTATTTTTGTGTTATAAGTTATTTCAGCAAGAGCTCCTTGATTCCCGAAAAATATTTTCCCAAAATATCTTTAAAACGGCACTGTGTTCTTGTGTTAAAAGTTATTTTAGCAAGAGGTCCTTGGAAGACCAAAAAGGTCATTGATGCCTGCCAAAAGTTTTTTCCAAAATGTCCCTTTCATTGGGTCCTTAGCACATCAAAAAATGTACTTGAAGCCCGGAAAAGGGATATTTTCCAAAATATCCTTGGAAACCGCGCAGTTTTCTTGTGCTTAAAGTATTTTTAGCAACAGGTCTTTGGAAGACCAGAAAAGTTCCTTGATGCTCGAAATAAGGATATTTTTTCCAAATGTCCTTTTCATATTGAAATTTTTTCATTTTCTTACCTTAAGTCGCCACATAGGTACACAGCTCATTTAATTCTTAAATTTATATAATGTATTATTTAGGCTTGACTTATCTTTTATAAGAATTTCCTTAGTAAGTTAGGCCTGATTACCCTTTACCTCTGGAATGAGCTTAAATTATTCGCATTATTCTTTTAAATGAAATTCGTAAGCTTAGCACGTTATAAATAAATAATAAATACAGAAAACACAGTGTACTCGCAAGCTGCATGTACGAGTACATGCAGAGTTTACTCCGGGTTTTGACATGTCGTGTACTCGTAGCATAATTCGTTTAGAAGATTAATATATTTTAAACACTCGGACGCTTTTTGTTATACTTTTTGACACAGTTTTATACACGCATAAGCATGTTTTTACAAACATATAATTGTATAGGTACAAACTTTTTATGCGTCCGTCCGTCACCAATTTTGCGACCCTTAAATTTGAGCTAGAAAAATGCAGTTAGGAAACATATTCTCTCCAGAAGCCCAAAATACTTAAGTTTAATTATTTCTGAAAAAGTCATAATTAGGATAGAAAGCAGAAGTTTGGAACATAGAGTGTATTTGGCCCGAAATGATCAAGTGCAAAGATTTTTAAAATACGCTCACTGACATGCCGACTTTAAAAAAAAACGTTTTATCGAAGAAATCAAAATTCGAGCTAAAGGCTGAAATCTCGAATATATACTCTAAAGCGGGTCGAAGTGCTCAAGTGTCAATATTTTTAAGATCCGCTTGCTGAAACGCCAACTATTTCAAAAACAGTTTTATTGAGGAAATCAATGGAAATTAAAGTCATATTCTTCGCACAGTATGTAGATTAACAATTCCAAAGTTTTTTGCCACGCCCCGCTTTTTAATTTTATCAAAAACATAGTTTTTCTTTTGCGTCAAAATCCTTTTAAAACAGTTTAGTATTACAAAAAATTTAGACTATATCCTTCTTAGCAAATCTTCAATACTTAGATGTTGGCTTGCCCAAATTTTAAGGGATGAGAATAGAAATAGTGTATCCAGCGGACTGTATTTTAATACTTTTTTGGAGTTTTATACATTTATTCGACTTTTATAAACATTTATAATATGTACAGTGTATGCAGTAAACAAATTTAAGGGTTAAACCTGCAGTTGTTTATACATATAAATAAAACTACCGTGGCGTTAATTTCGTTAATCGAGGCTAACTATATTTTCATAACACTAATTGTCTACTTCTATGTACCTTACATTCGCGTTCAAAGATATTTGAACTTAAACTAGGTCAATAAATTTTTTATTATGATTATGCTAGTTCAATTATAAGTTGCTGAAAAATTAATTTGTGTGCATTGGAAGTTAAGTGATATTTTAGTCGGGTGCGGGTGTCCTGATAAGTGTAAATTTAATTTTTGGGGTTATTGTGCTTTGTTTTTGTTTCAAAATACTACGTTACAATAACTTATTAAAGTGTACCTCATGTGCATTTTCTGTAGGCAACCAATAGTCTAATTAAAAACGTTGACAGATTTTTAAAGGCCGAACAAATTATTTTTTTAAGAAATGTATTAAATTTCCGATGAGCACATTTTTTTCATTTTTAAATATAATTACTTATACATATTTTTATAATTTTTAAACCATAAAGCTATAATTAAGAACACATCAAGTTACAAGCACCAATCAGCAATGATGAATTTCGTCATTCCACAATCATACAAACTAAAATGAGTTGTGCGTTCATTAATAAAATAATACTGAGTGGAGATTTGTTTTTGGCTTAGAGCTAAAATTACGAATGAGTTATTACTAAAATTCAGAAAAAACACCTCTTATATTTGTGATCAGAATCGAAAACTATGCCGTTCTAGTCATGTCCAACAGTAATTTTAAGACCCTAAAAACCGGAATCCGAAATGATCGAGTCGCAGCTCCAGTGGATTGTAAGAATCAAAAAACACACCGAAATGAACCAGGATTCTCAATCGAAGCCACGCCTACTTTGGTACTTTGGGGGTTAGAAATGTGGATCAGATCATGCTCTACTTGCTCACGCTTTGTTTAGTGCTCAGCTCTTAACTAAAAAAAGAAATACTCCTTGTGTATTTTTTAAAATTGCATACCTCCCCTTTTCATACCATTGCCATGAAATCATCAGAATTCACTAAAATCAACTGGTTGGTAAACAACGAACCAACCAATGTAGGTATCGTGTGTATCCAATTCTCGTATTTGTGCTTGTACGCATATCTCTGCTTTTAGTCCGGAATTAAGTCCCTGCTTGATATGACGAGAAACCAGGGGTGGAATAGGCTGATAGTTGACAATCAAAATCATCACTTTTGCTCCACGAAAGGTGATTTTCAAATTGACAATCACTTTTTTGCGACAGTTGACAATCTCTTTTGCTCCACGTAAGGTGATTATTAAGTTGGCAATCACTTTTCACCGATCGCTTTCGTGTGATAATACAACTATTTAGGTGTGGTTTTCATATATTTGTGTGATTTTCCTATGCACTTTTGTTTAACTTATTAGGTGAATATAAAATATAAGCCAAAGTTATAAAGTAATAAAAGTGTTATTAAAATATGCGCAAGGGATGCAAATGAAGAAAATAATAATAAAAATGAGAACAAACCTAAGGAATAATAACATGTCCTCGTATTGAATTTTTTGTGGTTGTCTCTTTGGTGTTGATGGGGTGGGTACATTTTTGCGTCTTGAAAAATGTCTGCTCTGTTCGGCTCTGGCGTTCCATTGAGGTAGTCGAGAAGCTGCTCGAGATAGTTTTGTTCATTGTTTTGTGTTAATAGGAACATGAATATACAACAATGTCGCTTACGGATGTTTCCAATCCGCAAGCGCCAACTATAGCATTCTCTGATTCATTCAATTTTTTAAGGTCAAATGGTCCGCCGCCGGTTTGCTTGATTCAATTTTTATTGGGTTAGCTTTTTTTTTAGTAATTTAGCAGCGTCCAAATTTGATTTACCTACTATTGAATTTAATAATGTTAGAATCCCTCATCCACTTAACGACAGTTTTTATTGGCGGTCTATTTATGTCTAAGTCACTGACCGGTTTTTCCCAACGTTGCCTTTGGGTTGTCCGCCCAGTGCTTGAGCTGTGTGACCTTGCCAGCTCCCGATTTCGTTCCATAAATGTGGAAAGCATTCGTATTTGTTCTTTATTTTTTTTTTTTGAGTCTTTTAAGAAAACGAACTAATCATTTATAATTTGTGTACATATTACTATTCTAAAATTTACTTACATTTTTCACAACAAAGTAGTAAAAACTAATGTTGATGATTTTTAAATTCAAAAGTAGTGAAGTTTAAATAGTTTACAAAACAAAACACGGAAATTAACTAAGCAAATAAATAATAAATATAATAGTTTGCAAAACAATTTTGCTGGAACTTCGAATATGGAACAGCTGCTCGAAATGACAGCGTCGGTAAGGAAGGGGCATTTCAGAATACAAGTGTTGCCAATAATAAATCCTTTTTAAGTGATCGCTTAAACAGAACAGAGAATAGTTGACAATCAATAACGACAATCACGTATCACCTTACCCGATTTCCCCCTAGCTTGATGTTAGTTTGACCTCGTGTTAAAACAAATCTTTTATTTTTCGCTGGTGCATTTATGTGTTTTATATGCTGTTTTTTATTATGAGGACACGAAGGGTAAAAGCCACCGGTGTGGTGTAAAAATGTTTGCGTAACAGAGCATGTTTGGGAATCGATTTCCATTCAAATTCACTTGATGTAGGTGCCTATGAAGATTATAAATAATTCCTGGAATTAAGTGACCGTTTAAATAACCTAAAGGAACCAAGTCGCAGATGCTCCACAAACATTTTTTTTAACGCACTTGGTACAGTTATTTTATTATTTGTATTTCTTAGAATCAAACGTTTATGTAAGAATAAAACAAAAAAAAAAACATAGGGACGGGCTACAGTCCGCTTGGGCGAACTGTTGGATACCCTATTCTTATTCCTATCCCTTATAAGTGGGCGTGACAAAAGTCTAAGTATGGTTGAAATGTTAACAACGCTCTACATATTTTCTTATATAACATTTAAAGGATTTTATCAAAAAAACGCTCCCTAGCTCAAACTTGGGTGTTTCAATAAAATTGTTTTATTTAATTGTGGGCGTGTTAATTAACACATGAGCATAAAGGGTCCCTAAAGAGTATATATTATAAATTTCAGCTCCCTAGCTCAAACTTTGAATTTAAAAAAAAATAAAAAATTTAATTGTGGGCGTGTCAGTGGGCGGATTTTGAAAATATTTACACATGAGCATAAAGGGCCCATAGAGAGTATATGTTATAAATTTCAGCTCTCTAGCTCAAACTTTGGATTTTCAAAAAAATGGTTTTATTTATTTGTGGGCGTGGCCGTGGGCGGATTTTGAAAATTTATTATCCCGAGCAGTTTTAGGAGTCGTAGATCATATATAAAAAATTTCAGCTTTCTAGCTCAAAATTCGATTTTTTCCAAAATTTTGTTTTTTTTGAGTTTGTGGGCGTGTCTGTGGGCGGATTTCAAAAATTCGTGAACTTGATTATTTCGGGGCCCTAGAGAGTATATGGTTAAAATTTCAGCTCTCTAGGTCCAGTTTAAAGGCCTAATTTTTGCCGACGGACGGACGGACGGACGGACATGGCTAGATCGACATTACTATCGATGCTGATCATAAATATAGTAAATTTTAGGGGTCTACGGGCAATATTAGGGTATGTTACAAACTATGCGTCAAAATTAATATAACCTTAGAATAGGGTATAAAAAGATCAAAATACATTTTTTGTACATGCACACTTTAACTTTGTGCTCGCCCAAGACGGATTTTCTGCACTTGACACACAATGACATACTCATACCTCTCTTTGAGGATGGACACAAGCCAAACATCTTTCTCTTTCTAAGTTCAGTATGTGGCTATATCTTTAATACGGCTGGTTAGACACTTGCTTGGACTGTTTCACCTTTGACAACTCGATACTAAATGAGCATACACTGTGAGCGAAAAGCAAATAAGAAAAATGCTCAGTAGGTAGTCTTGGTTATTTTTTTTTGTGAACAATTTGATCGTCAAAAACGTTATCAAATTTAAGAAATTTGATTTCAGAACTATGGTTCTGTGCGCCAAACTTGGGCACTTTCGCCATATTACACCCGGCATAAAAGACCATCTGGGACCTCTATTCGCCGCATTGTTGACTGTTTTCGCACAACAAATGTGAGAATATATTATCTCCTAAATACTAGTATTGCTCTACCCATCAGGGTTACCAGAGCATTTGGTCTGCACAACTGGAGGAGCGTGCCTGTGATGGCACAGGATGAACGGCTGCAGTGTCTCAGGTAGAGACTTTACGGCCCGTTAAGTAAGCAAATAAACTGACCAATTCGTAATATTCCTTGTAGCTTCCGTCATATCAATTGTGAAGGACCACAGCTTATCATATAAATGTAGTCTATTAAGGCTCTATGCCGCTTGTTAGACAAGATTTTAATAAATTATTCTGTATCGGAGGAAGGCCTTGAAACCAACATATACTCATCCAAGTGAGAGTCATAATTTTACAAAATGTTGCCAGGATAAGCACCCGATTTTCATTCCTCAGAGGGTTATAAATTGTTTTTGTTTGGTTTATACATTATCCTTTGACTTACTTGCGTTTCCATTCAAGGCGCGCCCGCTCGTAAGTGCCAGCGATTAACAATCATTTCCCACAAAATTACATCAATTTCGCTGAAACGCAATGGCAATTCACCCCAGCCAGTGCATAGCGGTAATCGTAAGACAAACACGTAATCAAACGCCGTCAGAAAAATCGACACAATTGGCGGAAATTTACACTTCTAGGCCCTACATGCTTTATCTGCTTATCTCTGTCTTTCCAAACCGACTTTTGACAAGAAAACCAATTCCAAGAGTATAATTCTATAGCGAACGCGATTATCATAAAATTAACAAATATTTTAAGTCAACTCGCGGTGCTGCTGTAGTAACACAACAAACTCACCCGCACTGCTACGGTACACCAATCTATTTTCATTGCCGCATTTAACCCTTCCATGTTGTGTCGTTAAGTAAGTTCAAGAAGGTACATAAAGTCTGAAGTGGATGTGTATTCGAATCCCTGTATTAACTCCTTTGAGGATCCACCCAAAAGGGATAGAGAGTGTTTCAGGATTGTCGCGCATACTAATCTCCGTCAACAAATCGGGGTGATTGTCATTCTATGAGTAAATTATCCTTTAGTTGCTTTTCGTGTCAAATTCTGTGTCAAGCGGCAAGATGACTGTTCATATTCAATTACGTATTCCCGGACACTTAACTAACTATTTATGCTAATGATCATTGCTCTGATTATTTGTCAAAGTGGCTGGGATGGTTGGTCTAGCGGCATTCAAGTGAAAAACAATAGTGATGGCAGCCTCCAAGCGTCGTCCTTGTTACTCATCGGATTGTGTGGACGCGGGGATTCTAACCAAACACCAGCACTATCCCGAGTACCTACTTTGGAAACATTCGACAATTTAGCGTGTGTCCTTCTTTGAATCAATTCAACTGATTTCCATTCGCATCAGCCTCTGTGTGCTCATTCAAGTCTCTACCACATGAAGCACCGGCACTGCCATCAGTTGAATCAAATCAAAAGCCAGGCAAATAGACCGACAGGCAGATAGACAATCTGCCAGGACATCACATCAACGTCCTTGCCATCTGCATATACATAGTCAAGGAGAAAATAGTATTTGGCGAGTGTTATCTTAAAGCCATAGGATTTTACGAGCTCTCAGTCCCCTTCGAACCAATGGGGAGGTATGAATGGAAATAAGGATACCCGTGGGAAGGGTAGTGCTTAAGTTGGTAGTTGCTGAGGAACACGGCGAGAACAATCGTTTGCATGCAAATTATATTAACTTAGGATAAGTGGAGGATTATTAGCGCTGTAACCGTCATCGCATTGTTGAGATAAATTTCCCAGATCATAGCCCGAGGATTAATTTTTCTCTTCCTCGTAATTTTTTTTTGTTTATTGCTTCTGTCGATGGTGTTATGTGGAACCGTGAAGAATACACAAGTGTGCACAAAGTATTAAAGTAGGTTTAGCCGAAAAAGTTGTTGATTTGTTTAAGTAAGCGTGCTTATTGCAATATACTCTAGGTCGTTGAGAAAACTTTGTTCAACACCTGGATAAATGTTATTTCCTAATTCGATCCCGTAATGCCAGTCAAGTTGTTAGCTTGTTTTTCGTTTTTGGTTGGGAACATACATACTTCGACTAGAAGACGTGTTAGCTTCGCCAATTAAATTTCATCCAAGTATGGATTTCAGAGTAAGAGTGATTGGAGCTCCGAAGTTTTAGTTAGGGATTGGCGATGGAAATCATAAAGTTTGTGAAAAAAAATTACCAAAACCCCGACACACTGTATTCAAGGCTTTATTTCCATATTTTTGAGAGAATATTGACGTTGGTTGCCATTCATAACAAAAAATATGCTGTGGATCTCGTCATCCAAAGACACTTAGCCTACATAATGTATCATACAACGATCGTGTTATTTTAAATATTTTTTAAAAACCTTTTTATAGGTTCCTTACCTATTTGTTTCTTAATTTTTATTTATATATTAATCGGGTGTGTAACTATATAGTTTGTACCGAAATCGAAGCAACGTCATTCCCTAGTAACTGGGAGATAGGGATGGGAAAAACCGGCCGGTTAAAACGAAACCGGCTATTTGATTAAAGTAAACGGTTATTTTTTTTATCTTGCTTTGGGTGGCGGTTATTAACTGCCAACTTCACAACAGCAAAAAGTGCAAACAACACTAAAAACTCTTCCGTACAAAAATATTCGTTCTCTTACACGAGCTATACATTTTATTTTCGTTTGCGTCACGTTTATTCGCCACATTTTCGACCGCTTCCAGCTTCGCTGTCAACCTTATAAGTCGTTAGCAGTTAGTGTACGGGTAAGAAGGTAATATCGCTAAGAAACTACACACACCTCCTCAAAATGGTTGCTTTCTTAGAAGTCTAATACGCTACGCACCCTTCCATTCCTTCACTAATTATAGCTTCTTGTCACAGCTCAAGCGGTGGCGTGACGTAAGGCCTTATGACATAAGGACATATTTCGATACATGGTTTTCTGACCCTTTCCCAATGGACAAAGGGCTATATTTTGAGGTATGGCAAAGCGTGTCATAGATTTTTGGATTACACACACAACTACGAACGAGGTTGCATTCTCTCCTCCATTCGCACTCCTCGCACACAAGATCAAAAACTTATCCGCAAATTGTATTTTCGAAGACTTTACTTTCCTTCTTATTATCCAGCAGTTGGCGGCATTAAGGAAATCTGGTTGGATAAGTTTTTGGTAAAGTTTGCACGTGTTCTTCGGGTAAGGACTCTTAAACCCATTTGTTTTCCCAAACCAAACTAGCAACGGTTTGTAAGGTTAATTCTTCATCAGATCTCCAGTAAGGTCTCACTCTTACCCCCAGTTTCACAGTTGAACTTTAAATTCCACTTTTGGTTTAAACTTCAGTTCAGCAATTTATTCGGTTTCACAATTTCGTTTAAACCTTAAACTGAGTACAATTTGCAGTTGAAGTTAAACGAATGTGTTCTGCCGTTTAAACTGTTTAAATTTGGAAACACTTTATTAGGGGGATCAAATGGTGAAATATTTCGAAAGCGAAAAGGGTATTTTTCCTTAAACGTGCAGACCATGTGTTATCCAAAGCTCAAAATAATGGACATTTTTTTTAGTTTATTAAGACTTAATAAACAATAAAAAAAAGCACCAAAGTGGAGTAGGAATGGATCAGTTAAACAAAGGTAATAACTATCTATCTATCCGGCCGGTCGGCCCTTGGGCAGGGGTTATAAAAAAAAAAAAAAAAAAAAAAAATCTATCTATCTAATACAGCTACCGGTTTCAAAAAGCTGATTGCAAACCTCGCATTGCTCTATATATTTTCTAGAACCGCGCGAACCTGTTTTAATTTTGCTGGGAGCTCAAATTCGGCCATCAACAATTAGAGCTCTTAGAGATGCTGACACAAATGGCTTTGAAGTCGTTGAAAAGATGTTTGGTATTTCTGAGGATTCGGTTCACCGTACAAATGTTGTCTTTTGTCGATCAACTGGGTACGGAGCCACAGCGGTACGTGTCGATTAGAGTGCTGCAGAAGGGTTTTAGACATTAACACAGTTAAGACTCGCCCCTTATTTTAAAATGTCGTGACCAGAAAGAGCGTCAGCTAACTTAGACAGCGGTATTCCAGCATAGCGCAAGAGTTTGTTGGTCCGTCTTTTATCATTCTCTGGCCAAAACTTCCTTGATGAGTCAACGGAAGGTAATGTTTTCCACAGCACAATGAGTGTGGGAGTGGTCACTTGAATCGATGTCTCCAAGAACGCTGCAAAATGCTTAGACATCCTTAATAGCAGGATAGCCGACCGCATGATATCCCAAGGGATAAATCAATAAAATAAATTAAGTTAAAAATAAAGGCTTGCTATTATACTCAGAGAAAACAAAAAAGGTTTTCGGGTATTTTTGGCCAGGGGGGAATAAAGGCACTACTTCCGGTACGATATTTTGGTAATTTTCAAGGGCATAGAACAATAGGAATAAAACAACAACATTCGATAGAGGGCATTGAATACTATTGAAAGGCATTGGGTTGGGAGGCACCAATCGGCCACTTACCCCTGACAACCCTATTTTAAGTGATTTTTTTTTTTTGATTGACCACAGCCATAAAACAATATAATCCAACCCTTAACCCAATTACGAACTCATAGGGTTGTCTGTGATTAATTATCTAGGCAGACAGCCATGACAAAAGTTTTTGATGCCAACCAATTGACTATAGTCCAAGGGCCGACCGGATGATGTCCTAGGGATAAAACAATAAGATGAATTAAGTAAAAAATGAGGCTTGCTTCTATCCATTATACGAGGAAACACCAAGGGTGGTCTGGTATTTTTGGCCACCGAATATTAAGGGTTGTGTGCGATAAATACGCCAGGCTGCGCCGCCATGCCAGTGACGCGCATTAATTCACCCATTACACTATTTTCGAAATACAGCACAAATGTGGAATGCACTCCTGCGCTCTATTTTTTCTATCCATTATAATTTACAAGCATTCAAAAGAAACCGACGGAAGGTTTCTACGCTCTCATTTTTATCCCCATTTCCTTGCTGCCCGCACAAACATATACAGATTATAAGGAAATGGTATCTCCTAAAAGTCTTTTAAGTGTGCGTAGTGGATTATAAAAAAACTATATATGTACAAGGTGGCGCAAAAGTTGTCATCTGTTTACTTCACAAATGTCAAAGTAAAATTGACATTTGCCGCTATTTGCAAAAATTATAGCATCTTCCGATAGGGTTTTCAGCCCTTGGGTGTGCCTTAGGCAATTCTGGTGCCAATGTTCTAAATGATCCACGACGTTTGACATCTATCCTATGTAGTTTTCAGTCGGATTGGTGAACGCCACTGGGTGATGACCTTTGCGCCACCTTGTAAATTAGAAAAAATTACTTAATTTGAGTTTAATATGTTTTTTTATCTTTTTAAATGTAGTAAACTTTTTTGTTTATATTAAAGTTAATGTACGGCCTTCGTTTCGGACTTTCCTTATGGATTTTTGACGCATATCGTATGATTAGATCCACTTTCGAAAGTAAAAGGAAACATTGAACAAAAGCCTGCAAATGTATCTGTGCAGATAGATGGGTACCTACTTGATCCTTTTTTTTTTGAAGAAAATTCAATAGGGCACCAAACATTTTTTAAGCCATGTGGCTCATGGTGAGTACATTAACGAACATTAATACAAAATGTTCCTCCCACCAGTGCCAACCTATTACTGTCAATAGTTTCTTAATTTTGAGCTCAAAAATTCATCTGATCATTATTTGTAGTGCCATGTCCTCGCCACCTTTATGCTTACTGCGGAGGACCATAGTGTTATGGTCATGTCTATAAGAAAGACTATTTGGTAAAGTTCTTCCAATATCAAGAGACACAAAGCCCCATAAGAAAACCAGTATTTTACAACCCTTATGCCTCAGCGAAATTCACAATTTCAAATTTCGGCGGTCGCGCTGTGACTCACTGGTATGGTAATATAAAGTTTTATGTTAAAATTCACAAGCAGCAAATTTACAAAACGTAATGCCGCATTATTCGCTTGACAATATTGCCTTTATGTGAACCCTTGCAACACCAGTTCGCCGCACAAATGTGACACTCTAAAATGATTGAAAATTCGAATTGTCCTTAACAAGGATTCTCTCTTACCACACGTCTGGAGATGGACATGAACGTGCTATTTTTTTGTTTCACACAAGCAGACATACAGATAGAACAAAAACAATCCGATAAGTTTCGCATTACGATTTCAATTCTTTGGAGCTTTGTCCAAATTTCATCGTGGCGCTATTTGGTAAAGCAACAGCAAAATTGAAAATGTTACTAAGAATAAGAATAACATACAAACAGGAAAATCAAAAAGAATCCACCCATTCGAATTGTAACGGAGACTTCATTTGGAGTCCAGTTCCATTTTAATAATACTCCTACTCGTATAGCCCCTGCAAAATAAAAAGGAAGCAATTCCTAACGTAACAAGTCGAGTATTTCGCTTACGTGTACCAAACAATCTGTGTACATGTCTGTATGTGTTGAGAGGAGAATTTATTTTTTTTCTATACCTATCTAGGTACTATCTGTCTTGTTATTGTGCTAGGATATCCTTTGAAAACGTTCTGCTTTGGCGAAGATTCAGTTGGCTGTGAAACCTATAAAATAGTCGAAGGTACCACAAGATGTTAAATTTTCTACAACTCTTCTCTTTTGGTTGAACTTGTAATTTTACTATTTTTTGTGTGTGTTTGTCCTTTTGCTTTTATGATCCAAGAATTTTTTTAACAATGACAAACCACTTTGTTTTTTGCAGCTTTGATCAAATTGGCAAAGGCTGGATGTTGAAGGGAGCGTGTTTCAATGTTTTCAATGACATCGGCGAAAGGATAAAATGCGAAGAGCATCATAAGCTGGTGCGATTTGAGGGAAGAAAAATGTCGTGTCGAGGGAGGAAAAATGGACTAATTACTTTTTGGATTGCATATCCATAATGACGATGTTTTTCCCCAATCGGATTTTAATTAGATTTCGGGTCTATGTTGTCACTTAATTTTCTGGGAGTCGGTAGCTTCAATGTTATGTTTAAAGATTTTAAAGGCTCATACATTTTGCAGTTTTTCGCCGAAGAATAATTATTGACAAAAGAAAATTGCTGCTGGCTTATTTGAGCAAGGAGATTCATTGAAAATCTCTCTGGAGTATTTAAAGTGTTCAAACATAAAATGATTGCCTGTTCTGATAAGTAGGTAACGCCATTAACCTTGCTTCATTTTGCGGGACTGCCACTAACAAAATGAAAAATAAACAAAGGCAATTTTTAATCTATACAAAAAGTAAATAGAAAGCTCGAAACGACGTCGTTCAATCGGGAAAGTTAAAGCCATATTCTTCAGACAGAAAGAAAAGAGCGATAGATGTGGTTATGCTATCCCGAAGGCCATAGTATTTTTTATAAATTAGTCAAAAAAGAAACAAAAGCCACTTGATAGAATACACATATAGATAGATAGATGTTTTATTTCGTATATAAATGTTCTTACAGAATTTTGTTATTGCACATTTTACAGAGATTTGATAATAAATTTTATCTTTCTACTGAAACATTATTTTCAATTCGGGTTAAGAATATATACAGGAAGAATGGGATTAACTTAAAGGAAAATACGAAAAAAACCTTCAATATAAAAAAAGAAGAAAAAAAGACATATGAATAGTGCCTACATATTAATGATTAAAGTTATCTTAAAACAAACAAAAAATATAACAAATAAATAAGATTAATTAAAAAATAAATAAATAAAATTAATAAATAAGTAAATAAATAAATAAATAGGTAATAGATAAATATATAAATAAACAGGTTAACAAATAAAAAGATAAGTAAGTAAATAGGTAAATAAATAAATAAACAATTAATTAAATAAAAAAAATAAATAAATAAATAGGTGAATATATAAAAAGGAACGTAAACAAATAAATAAATAAGTTAATAAATAGGTAAGTATATAAATAAACAAATAATTAAAACAATAAATAAACAAATTAACAAATTAAAATTAATAGACAAATAAATAACAAATAAAAATGGGATGAATACAAACTGATACATCATTAATATGCACATAATATAAGCTATGCTAAAGACCAACCTTAAATTAGGAAAAAACAGCCACGAGGAGAAATTTGACATGAAATACGGGTGCAACTTATATTTAAACAATATTATGTATTTATTGGGTTTACAATCGGCTTGTCATCGAAACTGCATCTTGTTTTGAACGTGTTAGTGAGTTTTAGAATTATATTTGCTATCAATTCAACATTCGCTCTTTCGTGAATGTCAAGAGCGGAGTGGTGCAAAGGTAAATCTAGCATCATTTTCAAGACTTTATTTTGAGATACTTGTAATTTGTTTATATGCCACAGTGCAGAGTTGCCCTATACCTGACACCCATATAACAGAATCGTGGAAAATTATTTTTGTTCTCAGTTGAAAGTAATGATTTTCTATTAATAAACGGGTAAAGCATCCTAATCGATATACATATTTTTTTAATAGTTTTGTTAATATGGTAAGCTTGGTATCTAAATACGAGTAAATACCTAGATATCTAACAGAAGGCTTAAAATTAATACTTTTGTCATTGAGGTGAAGCTGGCGGGAATAAAACAAGACTTTCTTTTACGAGTGAAAAAAATACCTTGCGTTTTCCCTTCATTTAGTTTGATTTTCCATTTATGATAATATTTTACTAATATTTCCAATCCATTTTGAAGATTTCTCTCAATATTAAAAGCGAATTCATGAGATGAAAATAATGCGGTGTCATCTGCAAAGATGGCTATATCACAGTGCGGTATTTTTGGAATATCGTGTGTACAAGCACTGAAGATGCCGAACGTCCTGGATCGTTCAACAATCGAAAAAATTCACGATATGGTGTTGGCCGACCGAAGATTGAAAGTGCGAGAGATTGTGGAAGCCGTAGGGATCTCGCATGGCTCAGTGGTTTCAATTTTGAATGATCACTTGGGCATGAGAAAGCTTTCCGCAAGATGGGTGCCGCGTTTGCTCACAGTCGACCACAAACGCAATCGTGTAACAACTTCACAGGAAGGTTTGGCGTTGTTTAATCGCAATATGGAGGAGTTTTTGCGCCGTTTTGTAACCGTGGACGAAACATGGATCCATCACAACACACCAGAGACCAAACAACAGTCAAAACAGTGGGTTTCTAAGGGTGAATCGGCACCAAAGAAGGCCAAGGTGGGTTTGTCAGCCAATAAAGTTATGGCGACTGTTTTTTGGGATGCACGCGGGATAATCCACATTGACTACCTTCAAAAGGGAAGAACAATCAATGGGGAATATTATGCCAACTTATTGGACCGATTCAATGACGATTTGAAAAAAAACCGACCTCATTTGGCCAAGAAAAAAGTTCTTTTCCACCAAGACAATGCAAGGGTGCACACATGTGCAGTTGCCATGGCAAAAAACCATGAATTGGGCTATGAATTGCTCCCTCATCCACCCTATTCTCCAGATTTGGCTCCGAGCGACTACTTCTTGTTCCCAAACCTGAAGAAATGGCTTGGTGGAAAAAGATTTGACTCCAATGATGAAGTCATCTCGCAAATAAAGGCCTATTTTGAGGACCTCGACAAATCATTTTTTTTGGAAGGGATAAAAAAATTGGAGAAGCGTTGGACAAAGTTTATAGAGCTCAAGGGAGACTACGTTGAAAAATAATTTTTTTTTTTTATCAAAAAATCTGTGTTTTATTCCAAAAGTCACGGACTTATTGACCCGCCCTCGTACAACTTATCAATTCATTATTGTGTTAAAAATCGAACTTACTGTTACATGTGGGATGAATCTGTAGCTAAACGGGGAGGGAATGAGATTGCATCTTGTGTATTTAAGCACGTTAAAACAATTCCTCATAACATAAAACATCTGACTTTCTACAGCGATTGTTGTGCATGACAAAACAAAAATGGATATGTCGCTACAATGTTTGAAGTGTTTAGCAATAATTCGAACATTTAACTTATTGATCATAAGTATTTAGTGGCTGGTCACACTCACATGGAGTGCGATGTTGATCACGCGGCTATTGATAGAAAGAAGAAAACATCGACTGTGAAATGATCCGGAGGGACTTCCTTGATTTTGCCAAAATATCAGAAGAAAAGTTTGTTTGGCGTAAGTTTGCTGACGTATTGGCACAATACATGAGGGATCACCCGAACTTGGCCATATACATATGTTCATTTTGAGTTGGTCGCTGCAGCCCAATATGAGTACCGTCCATGCACCCAATGACTTAAATACAATCCAAAAGGGTGAATTAAAAAAGATCAAACAATCTTACCACCAGGTATTTTATACTTTTGGAAAAGTGTTGCTTACATTTAGATGAATTTGCCGGGAGGAACAGTATGTGAGTAGGACATGTTTTGTCCTCAATTTCTTTGAGCACACTGGAAGTTATTTTTGAGACACTGCTTTGGTACATCCCAATAAGATAATCACCTCCGATGGTGTGTTGGTATCCTGCACTCCCTAAAAGAGATGGTGTCGCTGCTAATTGCAAAACAGGAGGTACTGCCGTCTATAATTTAGCACAGAAGTTCAAATTCGTAAAAAAGTATTGAAATGCTTTTTTATTCAACCGAAACCGCTTAATAAATCAAAATACACCAATGTACATAAATTCACAAATAGTTTTCAATTGAACTCACGCTTTGCTTTGTAAGGAAAGGGGATTGCTGTTATACCTTAGCTGTTTGCGAACAATTTTTTCATTGTTGTCACTACTTTCATCTGAAGAACTTAAATAAAATAACAACGTCGGGTCCATTGAAGCCTCTAAATTATTTATTTGTAAAATAAAAACTTTTATTTTGCGGAATTTTACGTCTGAATGACGTTTATTTGACGTTTGAACTATTACCATTTTAATTTTAATCTATTACAACTACTACGTCAAATCAAAAAATTACGTACCGTGAGCATTCGTGTGACACAATCTCAATACGTTCGTTCGTATAACGAATCACATAATTGCTGTTCGTACGATTGTCGATCCGTTCGCGGAGGACGCGATTCGACCCAGATTCTTTTGGCAAGATGTAAAATGGTTACGTTTTACTAAAGACTTTGGAATTGTTCAGTTCAAAACAAGTCTAGACTATAATGAAACGTTTAAATGTTTGAACATTAAGAAGCGACAATTTAATATGTTGTTGAAATTAATGAGATTTCATACTGTTACTCTGGGCCCAATACCATCAGCAAGGAAAAGAAAAAAGATCTTCTAAACTTACTGCCAGTCATTGACAAGTCATACCGTGACTTCTATATCAATCTGAAATCAGATGAAATTGCAAAAAGTCATCCTGATTGACGGATGAGGATGATGAAGATGAAATTTAAAGCTAATTTAGCTAATTGTCTAAAAGTATTTAAAAAATTTACCTAACTTGTTTTTTTACAGGAAAAACTTGGACATTTTTAGTTACAAAGAAAATTTTGAATTTTGTCTCCGGACAGTCTGTCCGGGAACTGAAAATGCTTTTCAATTTAAGTTTTAGTATCCGGACATCGAAAATAAAGACAAAAAATAAGTTTTTTCGATATTTTCTTTAAAATAATTACAGTTGAATGTTTTTTAATGCAAACTAAATAATTCACATTAGAATAGGTCAATATATACTTCGTGAATTACTTACTTTCTTCAAATGCCCGCACTATTTTTTTTGATGTTTCAGCCTGTTTATGTGCGATTTGCCTATTAACCTCAAATAAAAAACGAAGTGTCCGGACACTAACGCTGTCCGGATACTAGTGCACTTTAGAACAAGTTAAAAAAAATTAATAGATATAAATAATTTGTTCGTTTACTTATACATTTATTTAAGTAAACACTTATGGAAGTCAGACTAAAAGAGAGAAAGATTCATAGGTTCAATTGCAAGATGTGTGACCTCAAAATCACAATATTTCGGGGGTCTTTGAGTTTTGAGATTTGAGGTTTAACAGACACATACCTTAACACTGACATGGTTGACTTGTAGACACTCTCCTTTACACAGCACTGCATGTGCACACCCCGAAAGCAAATAAACGGCAGCTGAAATAAATATGATTGGCATGAATGCAAGAGTAACAGAGCTTGATCCAATAAAAAATTCAAAGATCCGAGAAGATCTTCACATCCAAAGAATTTATCTCAGAATAAGTGGAGCGCAACCAGCTATGACCTACGAACCCCGTCAAAGAGGCAAATAAATCAACGTTTCCTTCCATACAATTGCGATACAGAGGCAGGTCCTAAAGCTAATGGATCACACAAATGCAACAACACCATCATTTCATTAGCTTGCATTATATCGCTCAGATCAAAAAGAAACCTGAAGAGTAGCCATAAACATAAATAGACGAAGATTGAGTCACTCAAGAATACTTCACAAAGGATGACCATATACACAACCAGTCTCGTGTGTATGCCTTTGTGATTGGTTATTTTAAGTTTTAATTAGTTTTCTCTTTGCGTTAGGTTCATCAGCCACAACTTTTTCTTTTGAGGCAAAGTCATATCACAAATGTGGCTTATCAACACATACATCCGCTCAGCTGCATATAAAAAAAAAGCATTGCTCATACGAAAACAGTTATATGTGCCCACAAATTTCCTTAGTTATGATTATTACTTGATCCGTTTACTCCATGGCCAATAACTTGCAAATAAAAGTTGCCCCGAACAACGAAAATCCTTAGTGTCCAGGTCTCCTTATTTAATTACCCACGGAAATTGAACAAAGAAGTTTTACCTAGGTGCATACTCGTACTATCGGATCAGAACTTTAGCTAATTAACGAGCTTCGAGATACTTTGTAAGAACGCCTTACTCCAGAGTTTCTGCTCCTTAACGATGATAAATCAAATCCTCGCAGTTGAATTGTCCGCAGTCGAAAAACGAATAATAACTCTGAACTGATAATTTCATTCAACTTGTGAATAATCTACAGGATATAAGTAAATCCTTGGGCGTCAATAATTCATATTAATTGCCAAAGCTGGAAGGAGAGAAGAAATCGACTAAAGACATTCTTTTTTCCTCGGTCGATGCGATGACTACTTAAATGTTGACGTTGGGGATTTTTGATGCAACGGGTTTCATAGAGGACACCAATTTTTACTATACAGTCACGCATTCCCCGTTCAGCAGAAAAAAACGTAAGATAACATTTTGCCCAGATGCCAGATACTTTTACGATTCCCATTCATAAAAGGACGAATAATAACCCAGCAGATACTTATATTTCGAAACACTCCGGGCTGTCAGAGTAAGAAGCGGGAGCTGTAAGTATAAAGTGACGATGGGAGTAGTAATAATAATGATGATAATTGTCTATCCCTCAAGGACGTGCGAATCGATATCGATGGAGTGGTTTGGTGGTGGGCTGGCACTTGGCACCGGTGAGAGAGTTGATGAATGAAAAGAAAGCAAATGTAGACAATCGTACGTGTCATATTGCCACCGATTTCAGCAAAATAAGTTTTCTGCTGAATGCAGCTTTTTATGACACTTATGTTAGAAGAATAAAGGATATTAAAACGCAGAGATGTATATGTGTAAGTCGTTATTCCCTTTCAAGACTCAATTATGTGTCAAGTGCAGTTTCTAATGCTTGTAGATATCATCAGGTTCTCGGCACTAATTAATATGCTAACCGGTGTTGTGAGCGGAAAATTTATATTACATAAGCGAATAAAATAATGCGAATTTAAGCACTTGGTAATTTCAAAAGAAACGTGATAACAATGCTTGCTGCTGATTTATGTTAGTAAAAAAGTGAAATAACATGCAGTTCTGTCTGCGTAAAGTATGTACAATTATGTCAACATTTGAATGTGCTACTTAACCTGTCTGCATCCTGTCTCACAAAGGTTCTAAAGTGTTCCAATTTGAAGATGCGTATAAATGTAGAAGTGTTCTGATTAAGGATTATGATGACGATTCTAACAAAGTGTCTATTGTAGTGTCTATTGCATAGGCAAATACAGACTTTCATCTCCTTCATTATAAAAATAAAGTTTACGACTGGGTCGTACCCAACTTACTCACTTTGATAAGAATATTGGTTCCGAATAACATTTTCTCCTCTCCTCGTCATTTTCCCAACTGGTAAAATCAGTGATGTATAATTATGTAGATAGCTTTATTTGATTTGTCTTAATTGCATTGAAAAGAGCAGTTTGATTTTTTTTCACTTTCAAATGCACCTCGTAAATATCCTTGTTGTAATGTACTTTAATCACGAGTCGACGCTATTTTTTTTTGTGTCCAGCAAATGTCAGTAATATCCGCGTTTCCCCTTGCCTATTAAGCGATAACTGCGCGAGTTTCATTACATTTGTGTTTTTACAGCAGTTTGGATTGCCATTTATTTATTACTAGCTGCACCTGCCCGGCTTTGCCCGTGCCCGAGAATTCTATTGGCCAATATGTTCGAGTAGACTCCCTTATAATTGTCTATAGCGGGTATCCGGCGTATGTTACTGCGCCTAAAAAAAGAAGACCGATTTTGACCAAAGTTCACAGAAACACTCTCAGGCCAATACCGAAAATTGCCTGATTTGAGCTCAACCGGTGAAAGGGACTGCACGTTTTTCTCCGCATGGCTTAGGCCGCTCACACAACTTCGTTGTTCCGTTTAGGGTAGGTGCTTGTTGTCTGGCAGGCGCCTATGTCAACTTACTTCTGCGAAACAAACAACAAAGCGAAAATAAAAAACTTCGATTGAATCACTTTTCATTCACTTCCACACCGATTGTTATCAATGTTGGAAAAGCAACTTTCCGATGTCCGATTCACAAAAAAATGCAAAAAATTTCAATAAGAGTTATTTAAATAAAATATTGGACACACGATATCTCAAGAATGAAAGTGCGCACAAATTCCACAATAAGCTTGAAACGTTCGTGTTGTCTCCCTCTTTCATATGCTTGTTCGGATAACAAAATAAGTGACGTCTGTACGGTCTCTGTATCTGCGTCGTAATTTACACGCATACGCACATATGCATGTGTACTCACTCAAATGCCCATATCTCACACACCGATGCAGATATAGCCAAACATAACAACCTTCGTGCAGACGTCGCCTTTCATGGACAAAAAATTTCATTGCAATCGGTTAACGCGTTTGGCCAAACACCGGCAACAAACACAAATATGGATTGATTTTTATATATAGAAAATATTACACAAAAAAACTTTTTATTATTTCACTTAAATTTGTTTTTTTTTTCAAAGCACATGATACCTACTAATGAAACACACAGTGTATTAATACATTGTCAATTTTTTTTTCTTTTTTAAGAAACACATAATTTACACACCGATGCAGATACAGACATCGCACATACATAACATCCTTCGTATAGACGTCACCTTTCTTTAAAAAAAAATTTCATTGGAATCGGTTAACGCGTTTGGCCAAACACCGGCAACAAACGCAAATATGGATTGATTTTTATATACAAATATATATATAAATAGATATAGATATATTCTCATATCAATTTTAATTCACAAAAACTCACAAAATCGCAATGAAGAAATCCGAATCCGACAGCGCCGCAAACATGAAACAAAATTGGCTTCTCCATTGATCGATAATAGATGGCGTTACGTTGCGTGTCTATCTGACAGTTCAATTGTGATACGATATGTTACATTCAAATGTGATTCTTTATTTGGTTGTTGCCAAAATAAATAAATAAAAAATGGGAAAAAAAAAAATTAAAAAAAATCGAAAAAACCTGTCGTAACACGCTGGGTGGTCCAAATAAGCCATTTTGAAATTTAGATTTTTTTTTCTTCTAAAACCCGTGCTGAGAAAATACCTTTCCAACAAAGTATAAATCATCAAAATCGGTTCGGCCAATCTCGAGTTATGCGGTTACATCGCTTCGGACACTTTCTTTTATATATATAGATTATACTGCTTTTCTTATTGTATTCTCTAAGTGATCATTTATTTCCAAAGTAAAATAAAAACTGTCTTGGTTCTGTGAAGGGACCACACCAGTGGCCACTAACTAATTGCTTACCCAGTTCTCATATGCTAGAACATCGAACCCGGAAGACACGCGGCTATTGCCTTCCACTTCAATTCAAACCACAACCCAGTAAGATATCGGGTAGCACAGAGTAGAAATAATAATTAATTAAAATACCTCGCCTGCTCACCGATATCTACGGCGGACGGTTGGCACAAAGCAGACCGAGGGAAATATCGCTCAGGTTACAACTTCATACAAGCCAATATACAGGTGCGCGCGGCGCACATGATGTACTACGAGTATCAAGCGTTGGATAATACATCATGTGCTGAGTACGCAATTCTGGATGAATGTGTGAAGCGGTCATGAGACTTTGTACCAAGGTAACAGCCAGCATTTAAAAATAATATTAAAAACAAATATTCGATGATGGGTTCGATATTTTTAGCATATGCAGCAATAAAACTTGTATATAAACTCCTAATTGTAATCAATAAAGCGGACTCTTATCCCAGAGTTCTTAAAACGACGACCATAGTTTTATTGTTGCTATTCGCAGCGCCTACTAGGTTTGCTTCGTTGGAAAGTCCCTACCGTAGCAGGTCACTGCTGCCGGGAATCTGCTGACTGGCGCAATAGCCGAGGCAAGGGCAATCCATACAAAGGTCTTCTCTTTCATTTCCAGATCCAGCTTGCCCGACTGAACCCAGTCTCGTAGCCCAGCGTCGCGAGCCATTACAGTTCCCTAACTGCGAATGGCTTGTTAAAACATTGAAATAAGTGCTCTTAAGTGTTTTAATCGAGTGTTTTTCTCTTTAACTATGGCTCCAACACCACCAGGGACCCGCTCTAGAGCCCAGAGTTCATCTACATCTGAAACCAAGAGACCAACGCCTTATAAGTCAACACATGGCAACAACACGCTCACGCTCCAGCATTTTAATGATCAATTAGCTACTGAATTACTTCAACGCAACTTGGCCGATGAACTTGCAAAAAATCGGGCGGAAACAGATTTTATGGTAAGTGGAAGAGTAACAGCTCGGAGTGGATATAAAGCAGCACGCAATGCTGCAACTATTGCTGTTCGTGACTCTAAGCGGAACTTTTATTCTTCAAAGCTTAGTACTGCCCTGCCCTCGAAAGTTCTGTATAGAAATCTACGCCAAATAGGAATGACTGATAAAACAAATGTTAATTGTTCGCTCAACCCTAATGAACTAAATCATGCATTTTTATCTGGTGGAATTTCACCCGATAGTTTCGACTATTTTGCCACGCCTTCTTGGGGTTCTGGATACCAAGCAGAGTTTGAGACGGTCTCTGAAATCATCGATATAGTCACGGCACTACGATCGAATGCTATTGGCGATGATGGAGTGCCTTTTCAATTTGTTAAAATATTGTTGCCGCATATTTGAAGTCATGTGACACACGTTATAAATTCTTGTGTTATGACCTCAACATTTCCCTTGTCCTTGAAACGTGCTAAAGTGATACCTGTTGCTAAGACACCTAATGCGAACAATGCCAGTGATTATCGCGCGATCAGCATCCTACCTGGTTTGTCTAAGGTCTTTGAAAGAATTTTTGGCGAGACCAATACAAAAGTCACCTGCATGCCAATTCTCTTCTTAGTCCGCTTCAGCCGGGCTTTAGAGCAGGCCATAGCTGCTCGTCCGCTATGGTTCACATCATGGATGAAATAAGGATGAATTTTGACAAGGGATTCATGACTTTACTTTGCCTTCTCGTCTATTCAAAGGCCTTTGTCTCTATGTTAATGACTTACCCTCTATTTGTACTTTACTTTTAAATTCATTTTTATTAATTATTAGCTTATATCAACTTATATACTAGACAAAAATGAGTAAATCTAACTTAACATTAACAGGATACTTATTCTAGATTATTGATCCTTATGCGGACGCCCTAAACTTAACTCTGTCTTATAATTATTGCCTTTCGGCCTAAAAACTATTTTACGAACTAATCTTACATATTATGTTTTCATCGAGAAAATTTTTAAGAAAACTCGGCATCTTTATCAAATTTTATATTTTTATATAAAAAAACAAATTACAAACCACCTACTCTACTTACTTAAACTACTTAACATATTCTAACTATAATTAGGATTCTGAGCACTCGTTGCATTACGAAACAAGTTGTCAAATTCCCAATTGCTTTCCGAGCGCCTGGCAATCGTCAACGTGCACACGCGCCGCCGTGAGCTGACTGATGCCTTACAGAATCAATCACCTCCCGGAAGCACCACCACAAGTTGGCGAGCCCGGCCCCTCCCAGAAACGCCCTAGCTAACTTAATCTATCTTACAAACTAAGAGGATGTTACCTAGAGTAACGCACCATCTTGGGAGGGCATGTTGAACCCTCCACCCTCAAAAAGCCACCAAAATTCGGCAAATTGCTTTTCTGTATCGAATTTATCCCTCTCCGCTATTGCGGTACTAAAACGGAGGAGCTCATGAGCATTGGCGACGTCCTCGCCGCGGATGAGCCGCTTATCTCTCGCACTGCGGTAGCGGTGGTATAATACCGGGATACCATCCCTCGTCTGTACCAGCCCTTTTGCATCAATATGGATAAATGCCTCTGGCGGGATAAAGCCAGACCGGAGTGTACTCTCAATGTACATTTCATTGGGGTAGTAAGCCCCAAAGATCAGACTATTGTCGCTGGCCATCGCCCTTGCAACGTGCCTTCGAGTCACCTTAATGAGGAAATTGTCAATCCTATTCAACTGAGCCCCATCGTATAGGACCTTGTTGGGATAGTATTTTATATAGTTGGATTCAGGCGTTCGGAACAACCGGAGACAGGTCCTAAGACATTGTCTCTCCAAAACCCGAATCTTTTCCATATAGCTAGGCGCTATATTAAACCATAATGGACAACCATAAGCGATGATCGGCCTTATAAGGGCCACGTAGCAAATGACCTTCACTCTGGAGTCAAGTTGACTGCTATGAAACAGTCTCCTTGTCAGAGCATAAGCCTTCTTGGCCCCAGCAAGACAAGCAACTATATGTCTATCGAAATATAGATACTGGTCAAGCCAGATACCTAGATATCTAACTGCGCTTCTCACCGCCAATGGCTGCCCATTTTGTCCAATAATGGCCAATTTTTTCCAGTTTTTTCTGGTATCCCTAGAGGCCCCAGCCAATGGAGTTCTGAACAAGATTGTTTCCGTCTTCTGAAAGTTGATTTTCAACTTCCAGTCGTCGCAATATCGCTTAATTTGATCGAAGTCACGCTGCAAAAGGATATTAATGACCTCGATTTTAGGACCTGATCTGTATGCCACCAAATCGTCGGCATACGCTATAGCATGGCTGAGTGAACCCACCAGATCACTCGTGTAAATGTTAAACAGGATCGGAGAATTGACCGCCCCCTGCTGTAAACCGTTTTTAATTTCAAAAACTTTGCTCGAAGTCACGTTGCCACATTTGACAACGAACTTCTTTCCCATAAGCATATTATAAATTACATATAGCAAAGGTTTGTGCATCCCCCGCCTGGTCAACTTGTAGAAAAGTCCCTCTAACCATACGGTGTCGAAAGCCTTCTCAAAATCAACCAGACAAGCACCCGTGCATTGGCTCTTGCATTTATTCCACTGAATGTCGGAAACCAGTTTCGACGCGGCATGAATAGTGTCATGCCTCGCCCTGAAACCAAACTGGTTGTCCGGAATTATGTTATTGTCCTCGACCCACTTTAACAGGGCTCTATTGACAACCTTTTCAAAGACCTTGCTAATATTCGGAAGCAAGCTAATTGACCGGAGATTGGCAGGGTTCGTCCTATCTTTACATTTTTTCGGGATAGGGTTCACCACAGCTACCTTCCAATGCGCCGGATAATATGCATTATTCAGCGCATTGTTAAACAGCGTGGTGAAAATATCTACAGCCTCCAGAGGCAGGTGTCTCAATACGACGTTTGGGACACCATCCATCCCCGCCGACTTTTTATTCTTTAGTGACTCGAAGATGCACAGAAGATCATCCTTCGACACGAACAAGTGCGATGCATCTCGGCCATTGGCGACAACTGCATTAGCATGGTTTTCATCAGTGAACACAGTGAATCCGTTATTCTCAGATCGCCAATTCTCAAGTTCGGTGCGCAGATCGAAGTGGCTCACCAGAGTCCTATTCTCAATGTCGTGGTTACGGCGAACAGGATTGTTCACCGTATACACGGCCTCGAAACAAGCGCCCAGCAAATCCACCTTCTCCTGTGGGTCCTCGACCACGAAAAAATCGTCGTTTGAAGCGACACTTTCTGGACTTATTCCAGCAGTCAGTACCGTCTGTCTGTTCTCTGCTGTCTGGGAGATTCGAACACAAGGAATATCATTGTGATCTTTCCTCCTGAACAACTTATTTATCTGTGGGAACATATTCGGACTACAGGTTTTAATAGCCCGAATTTTATTGCCCCAATACAGACTTACAGATTTTTTGTAATTTTCTTTTATCAGCTGTTTCAGGATTCGGATCTCTGAATTCAGCATCCTTACCTCCGGGTCGTTGCGATCAGTAAATTGCCTGTACAGCCGTTTAAGCCTCGAGAGCAGTCTACTTTTCTGTCGGTATAGTGCGTCGATTGTAGGGTTTCTGTACTTTTCTGTCTGGTCGTCGTCGGAACGCCCTACTCAAGGAATAGTTCGTTCCATAGTTCGTTTGATGGCGTCGTTCATTTGCAATAAATGCCGATCAATGTCATCATTTGTCATGTTACTGTTTGTCGGTGGGTCGATCCCACTCGAACGTATATCTCGCTTTAAAAATCTGGAGAAGCGCGACCATTGTGCCCTCCGATAATCGAATGAACACACTGCTTCGTACTCCTCCAGCAGCGTTTGCTCGTTCGGGATCCGTATTGCGGCGGCGAGTCCGTAGTGATCACTATCGTACTCAAACGCACGCAAACAGTTCCGCGTGTTTTGATCTATGTTCGTCAGTTGAAGTCTTGCGTCCGTTAAGGCCAAGTCCAGGAAAGCACCGCTTCTTGGGAAAGAAGGGAAATCCGTCGCGTACAACTCGAGGTTGTACTCAATCATATTGAGGCGCCACCAGTCGTGAAACTGGTTGCACCCTCTATTTGTAATCACGCATCGATTCACCTCTACGCTGATGATGTCCAGCTTCATTATTCTAGGCCCGTGGAACAGCTGGATAAACTTGTTGTGCATTTAAACCATGATTTATCCTCAATTAATAAATGGGTTTTCGATAATGGCTTAATCCTTAATCCAACTAAATGTCAGGTTATTCCTATCTCCAATAGGACATTTGAATCTTCCTCTATCGGCGATATCTTTCTATCTGGCACAAAGATGAAGTTAGTTGAAACTGCAACTAGTCTCGGCTTTGTCTTAAACCGCAATTTATCCTGCTATAATCACATCAACGTTGTTATAAGTAGAATTTATGGTTGCTTGAGGAAACTGGATTTCAGCACAAATGCTTACGCTGTGTTACGCACTATAAGGGTACTGTAACAACTGAAAGAATCCCTTTAACGTAAGCAAATTATAAAAAAAAAACCTCGACTCACTCTCATATCACAAGTTGCAAGTGGCTTTCAATGATGCTGCCAGATACATTTACCAGATACGTAGGCATGAAAGAATCTCTTTTCTCGCGAGGAGTGTTTTAAGTTGTACTTTACAGCAGCAGAGAAACATTAGGAATTGTTTGTTTCTTCATAACATCACTAGTACCCAGTCCCCGTCTTACCTCTACTCCAAGCTCCAATTTACCCGCTCCCTTAGAACTTTCAACATTGTATCCCATAGGTACAATTACTTAATTTCATCTCGCCTTTTTTTATCCATGCTATTCGGTTATGGAACTCCTTTCATATAAAAAGATTATCAAACACTAATAATTTCAAGGCTGCACTTTTAAATTTCTACGCTTCACAATAACAAATTACTTCTTAACTTCCTCTTCTTCTATCTGTCATTCTGTTCCTTCTTCTCCTTCTTTTCCTAATTTTTTCTATCTTTCTCCTTTTCTTCTATTCTTTTTATATGTCTGTCACTATACTTTCTGAACTTAATTTTTTGATTTAATTTTGCAATCACATTTCTTAATTTTACCTATGTAATATTTGTACACCCTCCTTATTTTTTTTCGCTGTAGATACTATTAAAGACCAAGTCTTAATGTATACCATTTTTTTAAAATATATAAATAAAAATAAAATAAAATGAGCCCCTCGCCCCTGTTTGAGTACAGATGTCAAAAGTATTCAAAGGTTCCTTGAACACGAGCGTCTCGTCGTCATTGGCACGCAATCGCACAGATGACCTATATGAGATAGTCAACTTCTATAGAGTCGCTTAATTGTAAGGTTAGGAGCCAAATTAATTTAAGAGTTAAAAGCAGAGATGACAGAGTCTACATCACGAAAGTTGCAGAATAAATAGCAGATGGATGGATGAATAAATGGATGAGATTTCAGCCAATTCTCTGGACAGGACTTTTGCAAATAAACGTCAGGTAATGTCAGTTATGATTCACATTATATTCACCGATAGGAATTTCGAGAGAGGACAAAGCCATTTGCGAATTTAAGACGATGTGGGATGTGGAAGTCAACTATCTCGTATAAGTCATCTGTACGCAGTAGTAATAGTCAGCAGATGCAATGTACTGAAGGCATACGCTTGTGTGCTGTTCGCATTTGTTCCAATAAGCAACTGTGCAAGAGGAGTAGGCTGATGAGATTTGTAGGTTTTTTATTGAAAATTTCTTTAAAAGGACATATAAAAATGTTAAATTTGTGCAAATGATAGTTAGGTTAGGTTTACGGGCTGATGGAACAGAGCGAATCTGTTACACCACACATAGGTCCATGTAGTCCCATTGTGATACCCTTAGTTGGGAGTGTTGGCCTCGCTCTTCTGGCCTTGGTCCTTCGTCCTTGGTTTCCTTCCTACTCCAGGTTGTCCAGCCATTTGGATGTCCTTATAAACCTGTAAAGATTCGATAGTGAGACATCAGAAAGTTTTTGAATGTCCTGGAAGAAGTAACTTCCAAGTGTTCTGTTCCTCCGGTGACACAGGCTTGGACAGTGACAGAGAAAGTGAGGTGTATCCTCATGGGTTTCCTCATCAACGCAGCCTCTATAGATGGCGTCATCCTTGAGATTTAGTTTCATTGTGTGGTTTCTTAACAGGTTGTGGCCAGTAAGAGTACAGATCAACTTTGACAGCGATGTCCTTTCGTAACGTAAAAGTTTGTTAGTTGAGCCCTTATCATATTTTGGCCACAGCTTGCGTGATATGTCACAAGTGGATAGTGATAACCACCTGTTGTTGGCTTTCATTCGTGTTTTGTATTCCACTCTCTCTCTCTCTCTGAGGTTACAGAGTGGTGGTTTGACCGACTGAAGTGCCTGTCATGGTCCATCGCAGACCCCTTTCTTGCCAGTTCGTCAGCTCGCTCGTTACCGGATATGTCCTTGTGTCCATGGACCCAGCAGAGACTGGTTCTATGCTTCGTGCCAAGAGCTTTGAGCTCCTCGCGGCAACGGCGAACAAGCAGAGACTTTATTTCGGTAGCTGACTCCGCTTTAATGGCCGCCTGACTATCAATAAAAATGGTAATATCACTGTGTGGTATCGCTATCATTAATACCATGCTTGCGACTTCATTGATTGCTAAGACTTCTGCTTGGAATACACTACAGTGATCAGGTAATCTAATCGATCTGTTAATGTGTAGTTCCTCGGAGAATAGTCCAGCACCCGTTCCACAGTCCATCTTTGATCCGTCTGTAAAGATGGATATCGATTTCCTTTTCATGGGTTCGTTTGCGTACCATTCCTCCTTGCTCGGAAATGAACAAGAGAATGGTTTTTCAAAATCTAGGTAAGGAGACATGTAGTCAAATATTTGTTGTTCCCTATGTACATGTTCAGAATCAGTGCATGTCCAAAATGACTCGGGTTCCAGCTTTTTGTTTGGCTGATCCTCAAGGCACTTTTTGCAGCCGATTCCTGCATGTATAGATCCAATGGTGGCAAATTAAGAATGACTTCCAAACCAGCGGTTGGAGTTGTTCTCATTGCACTGGTTGTCCCTATACATGCTAATCTTTGTATTTTTGTCATCGCCTTAAGACTGGCTGCCTTGTCTGTGACTTGCCACCAGACTAAGCTGCCGTATGTGAGTATTGGTCGCACAATTGCCGTATACACCCACAGAATTATTTTAGGGTTTCGACCATTTTTTTTGCCGAAGATACGGTTGCAAGCGTAGAAAGCGTTGGCCGCTTTCCTAACTCTGTCATCGACATTTGGCTTCCAACTCAGCTTCCTGTCGAGGATAATTCCTAGATATTTTGCACTCTCCGCCACCTTCAAGGGTATTCCCTCAATTTCTGGTGGTTTGAATTCTGGTATTCTTCTTTCATTAGTGAACAACACCATTTCAGTCTTTTGTGGATTGATCCCAAGACGGCATTTTATTGTCCACGTAGTGAGTGTCAGCAGGGAGTTTTCTAACAGTTCGCTCAGAGTTGATAGGAATTTCCCTGTCGCAAGCAATACTACTTCATCCGCGTATGCAATTGCTTTGACCCCTCTGTTTTTAAACTTTAGGAGTATTTCGTTGACGACAAGGACCCAGAGCAAGGGGGATATGACTCCACCTTGTGGTGTGCCTCTGGACGCCACGACTCTTAGGATATTATCGCCTAGTGTTGCATTGATGTACCTTCCATTGAGCAGGCTCATAATTACCTTAGTGAGAGACTGATCGACGTTGGACTTCTGCAATGCCCTTCCCACTGCTCGCGTTTCCACATTGTTGAATGCTCCTTCAATGCCTAAGAACGCTGCAAGTGTGTATTCTTTGTCCTTGAGAGACTTTTCTATAGTGTTGACGACATCGTGTAGCGCAGTTTCTACTCCTTTGCCTTTCATGTAAGCGTGTTGGGCGGTGGAGATCGCGCTGTAGTCGAGTCGACTGCGAATATGGATGTTCATTAGCTTTTCAAACGTTTTTAGGATGAAAGATGTCAGACTTATCGGTCTGAAGTCCTTGGCATTGGTGTGACTAGGTTTCCTGCCTTGGGAATGAATACCACCTTCACTTCACGCCAGGCTTTTGAAATGTAGCCAAACTCCTGACTTCGTGTAAAAAGTCGTGTGAGAACCGGTATGATGACGGTCTTTGTCTTCTGGAGCATAATAGGATCGACTCCCATCTCTCCCAGGTGATTTGAAGGGAGATAATGTATCAATTGCCCAGTTAAGCTTTTCTTCGGTTATTACTCCTTCTGGAACCAATGATACAATTGTAGGAGTAATATCCACCTCTATAATATTGCCTAGACTTGGGGTGCACCCTGGAAAGTGAATCTGTAATAAGGGCTCGAGGGTTTCTGTGCAGGACTGTGTCCAGTTTCCGCAACTGTCCTTAATAAAACCTGGAATACAGGGTTGTTTGGACAGAATTTTCCTAAGCCTGGAAGATTCCGTTGTGCTCTCTATGTAACTACAGAATGTCTGCCAAGCCATGCGTTTAGCACTTACTATGGAGCTCTTGAATTTCCTGTGACCGGCCTTGTACAGGTCACAGTCAGTTGGGGAATTGGAGGCTTTCGCCGCATTGAATAGAGCTCTAGTTTTCCTCCTAATTTTAGACAATTCCTTTTTCCACCATGGTGGATGCTTTGTATACTTTATTGTCCATAAAGGACAGGCTTTGTCGTACGTATTTGTCAGAATTTTGTTTAAGTATTCTGTAACCGCGTCGATTTCATCTGTTGTGACCAGTGTCTGTCGTTCACGTTTCCTACTATTTTTTCATACTTCTTTTCCTTATTGGGTCTACTTTCTCGTCGATTAAGAACTCTATCAGCCTGTAGTCTGAAAAGGATGTTTCGGTAGAAACTTTCCATTCTCGCACCTTCAGAGTTTGTGAGTTGTAACAGAGTGTTACATCTAGAACCTCATGTCTATTCCTAGTTATTAAGGTTGGTTCATTGCCAATATTGGCTATCAATATATTGTGTTCAATAATAAATTCAAAAAGGGACTCACCTCTCACATTTGTGTCGGTGCTACCCCATTGAGCATGATGGGAGTTGGCGTCGTATCCTAAGATGAAATCCCATTTTCCACAATCAGCTTTGTCAACTAGCAGCCTGGTTAGATCGGACGGTGGACTTCCTGGAGAGTCGTGTGGCATGTAAATCGACGCGAGTATCAGCGGGCGTCTACCTGCTCACTCCCATATGACCACTGTCTGGTCTGTATTGCTGTAGCTAGAGAAGAGAAATAGGTTAATTTGTTTTCTAGCGACAATACATGTGCGTTTTTTACTGTGATCTGGTATGTTGGTGTTGTAGACGACCAGATCCTTAGAGTTCAGCCCTTTTATCTGACCCCGGATGATCCAGGGTTCTTGAACCAGGGCGACGTCTATGATTTTCATTCTCATGAGGAGAACAATATTGGCGCTGGCCGCCATACTGTGGTGAAGATTGATTTGTCCTGCAAATGATAACTATCTAATAATAAATTACAAGAACACACTAGAAAAAATTCATTTGCTGATTATTAGGCGGAGAGAAATCTTTGATCCAGAAGTTCTTAGGCCTGCCGGTCTTTCGCGTTTGTATTGGAACGTTGATTGGTATTGCCTTTATGTGGTTCTTAGGATCTCTCCTTTAAGCATGATAGTACCAACGGAGCCGTTCGCGCTCCATTTTCTTCGAGATAGGTTCTTTGACGTGAGGCTTCCTTGGATATTGGAACCCCTTATTCGCACAACTGTGGTGTAGACCCTTCCCTTCGTCTTAGGGGCATTTTTTGATCACAGAATATGGTTGAGTTTTCTCGCCACTTCATTCACCCTACGCTTGTGCGATGCCTTATGTCGTCATCGCAGCTTGTTTTGCTATTGATTATAGATGTTTGAATTTTTCGCACTTGGGAATCCCTCTTCCATTCATATAAATGTCTGAAATAGTTCGGAGTGGAGCAGAGAACGGGCAGCACAAGTATTCTGTTTTTTCGGACTAATACGATACCCATTCTCCTCCAAAACTTCCACCCATACATCAAGTGCTCGTTGCAGGGACGTTTGATCCTCGCTAATGATGGCTGTTACTTAGGACATTAACCACTGGTTATACTCTTATTCCGCCCTTCTTCAAGAAGGGCAAAGGGTACTAATACACCACCTGCTAAAAATAACAAGGAGCAGTATTGCCTTGGGCCACATACCAATGCAATGGAGACGAGCAAGGGTTGTGTTTATACCAAAAGCTGGGAAAAAAGACCCCACACAGCCAAAATCGTACAGACCCATCAGCCTTACGTCATTTCTTCTGAAGATGACAGAAAAGGTTGTGGACAATTATTTAAGGGAAGATGTTCTGAACATATCCCCCTTACATCATCGTCAGCATGCATACAGAGCGGGCAGATCAACAGAGACCGCCCTTTATCAGCTGACGGAGATAATTCGAAGTGCCTTGGAAGCAAAAGAAACAGTACTGTGCGATTTCCTAGACATAAAGGGAGCATTTGACAACACCTCAAATGAGGCGATTAGACGATCCCTGGATAGGAAAGGAGTTAACAGTACAGTATCCAAATGGATGTGTGAGCTGCTGAGCACTAGATCAGCAGAGACTCAAACACCATCTGGAACCATCAGAGTAAACACAACAAGAGGATGTCCACAAGGAGGGGTACTATCACCCTTAATGTGGAGCCTAGTTGTAGACGAACTGCTGGAAAAATTAACCAACCTTGTCATCAACTGTCAGGCGTAAGCTGATGACATTGTATTGTTTGGCAGGGGCAAGTTCGAAGAAACCCTCGGGGACATCATACAATAGGGGCTTAAAGTAACCAAGGAATGGTGCCATACTGTCGGACTTAACATCAATCCGGCGAAAACAACGATAGTACCATTCACAAGGAAAAGACAACTTCAAAGACTTACGGACATTAGCCTATCAGGCACGACACTGATACCAGTCAAAGAAGTAAAATATCTAGGACTCCATCTAGATAGTAAACTCCTCTGGCGAAAACATACAGAGGAGTTATCCAAGAAGGCCACCCGCGCTCTCATGATATGTAGGAGCCTAGCGGGGAAGGCATGGGGATGCAGCCCAAACATCCTGCGATGGATGTACACTGCAATCGTGAGACCAATGATCACATACGGAGCGGTAGCATGGGCGAAACGAACCAGTCTAGTCACAACGCGAGAGACACTCGGCAAAGTGCAAAGACTGGCGTACCTGTGCATTACCGGAGCAATGCGTAGCTGCCCAACCGCAGCCATGGAAGTGTTATTGAAACTAACACCTCTATACATCATGGTGACGAACGAGGCAGACAAAACAATCCTTAGGATGGCAAAGGAGGCAATTGGGAGAGGGAAATGCATGCATCGGTTCGAAAGAACACGGTGACTTACTCAAAAAACTCCCACTTCTTGGCATACCTAGAGACGACAGCATCAGGAAATTCAACTTCGAGAAGAATTTACAGATAAAGCTCAGCAATAAGGAGAACTGGAGCAATGAATCCATAACTTATGGACTGAGCAACCACACAACAAAGTGGTATACGGACGGCTCGAGGACCGAGGAGGGAACTGGAGCAGGAGTGTTTGGGCCAGGAACTAAGCACTACGAATCCATGGGCAAATGTACCAGCATCTTCCAGGCAGAAATATGTGCCATATTTCAACCTTGAGAAAAACTACAGGAATTGCAACATAGCAATAATGTCTAACAGCCAAGCAGCCATAAAGGCTCTTAACGCCTACGTTATCAAGTCAAAACTCGTGTGGGAATGCCTACACGGACTGAATAGACTAGGCAAGAATAACAGAATTTCCATCTGCTGGCCATGTTGGCATTACAGGCAATGAGGCAGCGGACTCTCTGGCAAGAAAAGGGGCAGAGGAACTCTTCATAGGACCTGAACCATTCTGCGGGATAGGAAAACACACTATACGCGAAGAGTTCAAGAGACTGGAGGAAGAAACAAGGACAAAAGCCTTACTCAACCTCCAAGGTCTGAGGCAAGCAAAGAAACTCTTAGGAAATTACAACCAAAAGAGATTCAAAGCTTGTATCGGCCTTAACAAAAACAACCTAAGAATCCTAACAGGCCTCCTCACGGGACACTGCAGACTCAAGGAGCACCTGAGGAAAATTTGCATATCGGAGGACGGGCTCTGCAGATTATGCAGTGAAACCGCCGAAACTCCAGACCACATACTGGAATCCTGTGGGCACTGGCCCACAAAAGGATGAAATATTTGGGCAGGCACCAAATAACAGACAAGGACATACAAACCATGGACCCACAGCTCATTCTCAGATTCATCAAAGAAACTGGACTGGACGCCGTGCTCTAGGGAGTGTGACCTGCCAAGGATAAACCAGAGCAATACCTCGACATGCTTCACAAAGAAGTATCTACAGAGGCTCTCAAAGAGAGCACGAACCTCTCCGAGGCACAAGCAAGGGGACACAATAGACCAATAGGTCGCAGTGTAATATACCCTAACATATATATATAACTAATACCGTAAATGGCATCCATGCTCCATGCTTATCAGCGCATATGCCACACCTGATCAGAAAATTATTCATTGCGGCTTGAAGGGTTGAAATCGGGATCGCCTCAATTATTGTTTTAATGAACTGCTTCAATTCAGTCAAAATCCTTGGTTTCGTTTAGTACACCTCTTGCTTGACATAACCTAATAAAAAAAGTCTGATGCCGTCAGGTCATGTGGCATTGGGTGCCAGCGGAAAATTTGGAAATTTTCGTTGGAGCTCCGACATAACCGGTCTGGCTATGTGTGCAGTTGCTACATCTTGCTGGAGCCAAATGCTGTTGAAACGGATACTTCTTTGGCGCAGTTCTGGGTACAAAAAACTCCTTCAACATCTTTAAATAACGGTCGCCATTGACAGTTACTGTTCCACTGTTTTTTTTTTCAAAGAAGCATGGACCAACAATCCACCTTGATGAAACTGCGCACCACACAGTGACTCGTTCTGGGTGTAGTACCGTCTCATGTAGTATTTCTGGATTAGATTCAATCCATTTACGACAATTTTGCATTTACATTGCCGTTTAGATCAAAATGGGCCTCATCAGGCATAAACAAGCAATTTATCACGCTGTTGTCCTCTTCGATCATTTCAATAATTTGTTGGCAAAATTCGAGGAGAATAGGCAAATCCAGAGGGTTTCACTTGCTTGCAATTTGAACTTTGTACGGATACAAGTTTAAGTCATCATGAATTATCCGTTGTAATGACTGTCTGCTAACTCCAATTTGCGCCGATAAGTTTCGAGTCGAAACGCTTGGATTTGCCGTGATTGTGCCTTGAACGCGACCATAAGGATCTCGATGGTACGATCTTCGTGCGATGCTTCTAGATTCGGCAAACATGTTGTCTAGCCTCATGATGGTCAATCTACTCGTGGAGTGCCGCCAAACTCCCGCCTAAGCTCCCTTTGGACGTAAATGACGGACTGCAAAGCACGGTACCGCTGCACTATCCGAAACCTCTTTTCGGTATCGCAAGCATTCATTTTAATAAATCTTAATAGTAACCTGCCAAATAAAAAAAAAATAAGCCGATTACTCACACAGAAAAAAGTTATTGCGTTTTGTTTTTGTAGCACGATTCGTGCACCACCCTGTTCTTGTGGAAGTGCTTTGTTGCTCCGATCAAAGCTAGGAGTTCCCGCCTGTTTACGCAATAGTTCCTCTCCGGCTTAAAAGCACTAAACTGCATTACGAAACTACTCTCTCTCGGCCATCATGGATCTGGGAAAGAACTTTACTTGTTCGTACATAGAGCACTATAGTTTATTCGAATCGTGACTTGTTATACCTACCTCTTTCTTGCACGTTAATGTAACCATGTATTTGTTTATCGCATAGGCATTGAACAGCAATTGCGCATTGAAAAAACAAACGGCATTTTACTACGCTATAAAAGCTTTGAACCTTTAGCAAATTATGTATTTGGTTTCATTCATTTTATGTCAGTGAACAACACAACTTTTCTTAAATGAGGATTGTAGCAAGTCTCCACCAATCTTAACTTTCCCCAAATAAACGGAAAGGCAGTTTGTCAATTTGTTTAATTAAATAGTTTTGTTCTAATTTTTGACAACACTCTTGAAGACATATAATCTCAGCAGCAACAGCGTTTGTTTTCCTTTCTGCATGGCACATGTTTCGCATAAATTGCATCTTAAACAAACTACTAGAACAATAAGTGAAGGAGATGAAAGTGTGCTTGGCAAAATATCCGCTTTAACGATTTTCCAAAAGATATTAAAGCTTAATCTGTATTGTCTGCTCGCGATCAGGGTTACCCTTATACAAATTTAACAGACACAATCAATTTGAAAGACAGGAATTTTATTATTTTTTTTTTCTCCGAGGGTAGGTGGAAATCTTGAAAGACACTAGTGAAGCTAGTAGTGTGGGACCGGCCACCCACAAAAACCACCCCCCTTTTTATTTACGACTGAGTTAGACTCATTTAGCAAATTCTACTTCAGCGTATTTGAGAACGGTTGGTGGGATATAGCCCAATGGCTAGTCCCGAAGTTATTTAAATTTACTTAATTTTTCTTATTTCGCGTCTATTGGCGTTAAACTATCCCGATTTAGATAATAATATGCTACTAGGATTGAGGATGGGCGGTTAAAAGGGAAAGGAAAAGGGGTCGTTATTCGTTTTCTAACTATAGCTATTACATAACCAAATCGTTTGGCTTCAATCTCTTAAGCCTTCTTAATGTATATGATTTTCTTCCACCATGTGCTGTATAGCAGTAGAAAGACAGGAAAGAAAATCTAGAGATTATTCTAAACGGACCAGCGCAATATATGGGATGGGAACAATATAAATCCTTGCTTCGCAAATACAATCAATAGTTGCGAAGACCTTAAGAGCTTCCTGGCGTAAAAACTGCGAGAAGCTTGAAAAATTTCCTTCACGGCACTTTCAAAGGATCAGTCTAGCTGCATGAGATTGTTCATCAAACCAGACGGTACAATCGACCGAAAACAATTTTGAGAGCATGCAACGATTGTTTTCCAGCGTGGTGAGACACAACTGGATCAGTTTTGTTGGGATCATATGCGGCTGTCGATGAAAACATGGTGGTTCTTGGCTTGACATAAAGTGGTATATTCCAGGGTTTTCCTTGGTGTGAAGACGGTCTATTGTCGCTTTGCCGGGCCGGAAAACACAGTGGTACGTGCCGATTAGTGTGTTGCAGAATGGCTTCAGAAGTTTACACATTATGTTGTTGAGCATCTTACATGCGACATTTACTCGTAGCAGGGACATACCTCGATTGTTCTAGCAAGACATAAGATCGCTATTCTTATAGATTGGGCAGATGGAGCTGAAAATTCGGTCATCGTCATGCTTCCTTTCATCCATATTTGGATGATGATTTGACAATTACATTGGTAAACCATCGGAGCCGGCGGCCTTGTTCTTTTTTAAATTTTTTGGAGCTATGCCAGCCTCTTCTATGGTCTTAAGGTCATAAGCTAGTTGCTTGGACTTTTATAAAATCTCGAATGTTGTTTCAATCGCGAGACTCTTCGATCTTTTTGAGCTGGGAGACGTATACCATCTTCTTTCCACTCACAATCCTCGATACAGTTTTTGCTGTATTGGTTTTGCGTTGAATTTACCATCAAACCACGGACTCTTTTCCTGAGATAGCTACCTTTTAAATGATGTCGCGTAAAAGTTCCACAAATTGTTTGCAGTTGTGTGCGTAGAAGAAAATCTCTAGATCCTTATATCGCTGTAGATCCTGGCCACGCCAGTCGTACTTAGGCGTCCAACGTAGAAATTCTTTTTCTAGGCGGTTTGCAGCCTCTTCTCGTTGGACACTTGAGCTCTGAATTTAGCCGTAACAAGAAAATGGTCACCTCTGTCGATCGGAATATGTGGAAATTTAAGATGCTCGATGCATGCCTTTCATTGATAAGCACGTGGTCGATTTAGGTGGCGGTTTAACCATCTAGATGCAGCTCCGGGTTACATACTTTGTGTGTAAATTACATGAATTCTCTTTGAAATTGCCTTTTCGCATTTCGATGGAATCGGGAAGGTCGAAGTCGATTGGTTAATGTTTGTGGAGGGTGTATTTCCAAAATCGTTAAGCCTTTGCCGACATTACATCTTTGCCTTTCAGCAGCAAAATAAACAAATTTAAAATAAACCTCATTAAATATTTTCTGATTGTTTATCCTTTAAGGAATACGGTAACCCTGCTATCAATTCGCCCAACTACAACTCCTTAATGTTATCTGACGCGGCGTAGATACAACTGCATGAGACTCTATGCACTTTGCTGGGTTCATACACGACGTGGATTTCATGGACCCTCGGCATAGGAGGGCTCATTATGCAAAGTTAATTGTAATTTAAACGCAAACTATTTGTCTATTGCAACATGAAGTTAGTCTCCTCCATGCTGGAAGCTTGTTTGCCGCTATTCTTCCGCTGCACTGGACGCCCAAATATGGACTGGAATGTGCATGTTTTTTTTTCAAGAGCAGCTGCAGGTAGCAATGTTATTTGTTTATCTGATTTAAATTAACGCTACTTTCGAGAGACATTAAATTGACAAATATGCGGGGTTACGCTTCGTTTGCCATGGGAATGTGGAGTTTCGTGTGCAGATAGGTACTACGAAGTGTGGCTTGCGTAGCAAGGACTTTTTCTTAATAAGAAGAACATAAGGAATTGTTACAATAAAAATGCATGATCGCGCTGTAAGGTGGCTACCGATTTGATAAGGTGCGATTTATGCAGGATTTTCCAGAAGGGACATAACAATTTTAAATTTTTTTCGCATTTTTATGATCTGTTAATGCCCGCATTCAGTATGCCTTTTGCCTAACCCAACCTCACATAAGTCCGACTGAATGACCATTTAATACATATCAAACAAATGTCCTCACTGTCTGTTTTTATGTTAAATGCTAATGAGTTTTGCTTTACTCTGGAGGATAAGAATAATTTATGTTTAATAATGGATGGAGTTTGAAGATGAAATTTTGAGTAAGTACCTAAGTAAGTCAGGAGTGGAAGCATGAATTCATTTTGCGGCGTAATACAAATTTTGGTTTTTAATTCAATTGAATAAAATTGTATATTTCAAAAGTCTCATTCACTTTAAATTTGTATTTTTCTTATTTCACTCAATTTTCGGACAAAACAAATGTTAACTCGGAAAAAGTACAACCGCGGCGTAAAATTGTAGCGTTTGTGACGGATGCTTTTGACATTTCTCGATTACCTTTCATTGCAGGCAGAATTTCTTGTCTAAGCTGCTTAAAGCATTTGTCAAAAAATCGCTTTTAAATTTAAGCCATTTCAACCAATCGGGGATAGAGCCTAATGTAGGCTGTGGCGCACTGAATGCGCCTAATGGTTACATTTTTATCATTGTGAAATTCACGAACGCCCAAAGTTAGTTAGAGCACTTACTACAATTTTCGGTTAATTTAATAGTCCACCAGACAGGCGGTTCGTGCAAAGTGGATAAATTCGAGTCAACATATTCAATATTGAATGTTCCTGTATCCTGTAGCCGAAAGTGGTTCAGTTCAAAATACCACTCTGGGCGCAGGGACATAAGTCCAAAAGTTTTTTTTTGCGACATATGTCCCACGTGGAACATAACTCCCAAAATTGATTTGGGACTTATGTCCCACACCATCGGGACATAAGTTCCAAAATATTTTGTCGAAGATGGGACATAGGTCCCAAATATTCGGAAAAATCTGTAATCTCAGCAGCAGGATAGGTTTATTGAATTCTAATCTGAAATTTGTATAAATTCAACTTGAACACTTTTCTCGCTGTACTATAAAAGACTATGTCTTATTGTACATGTACCTCTTTTTCGGGGTCAGTCACCTTGACGTGCGCACCATCACCGCAAACAAATTCGATGGTGCCGGTGCGGAGGCTTACGACGTAAAGAGTCATCGGGCTTGTAAGGGCCAGGCCGTCTGATGAGCGTCAACCAAGAACTGACCAGGACTTCACGTCCGCTCCTACCCCACCCTTACATACCCCATCTGTCCCTCCCCCTTTTTTTGTTTACCCCCCCCCCCCCCCCCCCCCCCTCCTTACTTACAACTTTTCGGCAATGCCCGGGGAGACAACCCCGACAACAAATCCCCAAATCTAAGGTGGAACAGCTAGCGCCGAGAGATGAATGGCTAAGGGGTTCTTAGTCGATACCAGCGAACTTCGGATACCAGGCGACCTCCGATTTCAAGATAGCCTTCCTGTGGTTATACGGGTAGACCACGGGCGACCTTTCTTTCCCGTTTACTCGTGGGAATCAAAATAGATTCGTTTAACAAAAAACAAATAGAGAATGATGCCTCTACAACTGCATCATCAACTAGGGATGTTTCAGAACACCCTGCTTTACCAACTGGGGATGTTTTAGAACACCCTGTCGTAAATGACGTGACACCTGCCAATCGGGAAGGGTCACAAACCACGGATTCGGAGATGATAAGCTTAGAAGAGAACTTGTAATTTCTCATATCTAGACATGATCACAGTCTTTTACTCACGGCCAGACATGGTCACAGTCTTTTAATTCACGGCCAGACATGATCACAGTCCTTTAATTTCTCATATCTAGACATGATCACAGTCTTTTACTCACGGCCAGACATGGTCACAGTCTTTTAATTCACGGCCAGACATGATCACAGTCTTTTAACTCACGACCAGACATGATCACAGTCTTTTAACTCGCGGCCAGACATGATCACAGTCTTTTAACTCACGGCCAGTCCCATAAGCCCGACATGATCACAGTCCTTTAACTATACAACTTAAAGCTCAACACTGTTGTCTAGGGAGACCAGAAATCTTCCGACTTCGCCAATTTCCTTTGTATTCTGGTTACCTTCAATAAATATAAGCAAGAATTTACCTCTTACGATAGCCCTTGTTCTGCAATACCAGAACCTTTAAAATTCAACAACAATGTAAACGCGTTAATGTATATAAATTTAAACAGAATTCATTTTATTATTAACTGAAATTGAACGGTGATAATTATACAAAAAAATTAAGCCAATGATTTCAATTCAAATTTTGTTTTGTCTGTGAATAATCAAATAAAGCGAGAACAGTTAATTTTTCTTCTCGTCGCCTTTTTCAAAAACGTCTAAGTCATCGAGGTTGCAATCGTCCAAGGAACACCACGGTTTCAGCCGGTCTGCTGAATGTACGGACTCATACCGTTTCGACGTAACTTGCATAGATTGTGAATCTCCAATCAAATACCGATCATTGGATAACACACCCTTGACTTCGTATGGTCCCTTGAATCTTGGCAGTAGTTTCCTAGACTGGCCAATAGCTGTATGAGCTGCGCGAATAAGTACGATATCCCCGGTTTGGTACCTTTGAGGCTTCCGATGAGTTTCATTGAATTTGTTGGCCTGCTTTGCTTGCAATGTGTCAATCCTCTTCTTAACCTTTTCCCGCAACTCAGTAAGTGGAGTATTATCATCTTCTTCGTCAGAATCGTCGCCCTGCAACATTATGCTTAGCTCGTTACCTAACACGTTCTTAGGCTTGAAGGCAAATAGAATTTCTTGAGGCGTCTGGTTGGTGATACGATGCTTTAAACAGTTCAGTCCCCATTGAATGGCAGGAATGTGATCATCCCAATCTCTCCCATCAGATCTAATTGTCATTGCAGATATAGAAACTCCAGCTGTACGAAAGTATCTTTCAATTTGCCCATTGGCACGAGGGGTGGAAACTGCGTTTGAAATGTGTTTAATTCCGTTGTCGTTGCAGTAAGTATTGAAAAGTCGTGAGGTATATGCAGTTCCTTTGTCTGAAATTATTCGAGATGGTGAACCGAAAAATTGTGTCAGATCAACTAGAGTCCTAATAACAGCTTTCGACGTCGTATCCTTAACAGCTCGTAATATGACAAATTTACTGAAAGCGTCGATGATTCCCAAAACATATTGATTCCCTTTCAAACTTTTAACATACGGTCCGAGATGATCCATATGAACCGTGAAAAATGGGACCGGATGCTTCTCTATGGGATGTATGTGATGCCTGGTTTCGTCTTTCGACCGTTGATTGTACAGGCAATGAATACAGCTATTTAGATATTTTGCGACGATGCCCCGCATTTTTGGAAACCAGTATGTCTTTTTGATGTGCTCAATCGTGCGATCAATACCACAATGTCCAATATCATCATGCGACGTTTTGATGATTCGCCACCGAATCCCACGTGGTACTACAAAACGAGAGCCTTCTGTTGTAATTTTAAAAAGACGTCCAGACTTAAGACAATATTCCTTCTTCAAAGACTTCCGCTTTGTGTCATTTTTATCACACTCAGTTAATGTTTTCTTTATTTCGTTAAGTTGTTGGTCTTTAAATTGCAGAATAGCCAGAATAGATTTCTTGCATACCTACAATGTTGATATTTAAGCCGACCTCGTCCATTTCGACTGCATTCTCCGTCGGATTGCGACTCAAAGCGTCAGCATGCTGCATTTGACTCGCCGTTCTATATTCCAAGACAAAATCAAATTCTTGAATCTTTAGCCACCAGCGAGCTATGCGCGGCACAAGATCCGTCTTATTCTGCGTCATCTTCAAGGAATTGCAGTCAGTAAATATGGTGAACCGTTTACCAAGTAAATAATACCGGAAGCGATTAAGACTCTCTACTACAGCTAAGGCTTCGAGCTCGTAGCTATGATATTTCCTCTCTAACTCGGTGGTCGCTCTACTAAAAAAAGAAACTGCCTGCTTCACGTCCGACGAATTGACTTGCAGAAGAACTCCAGCCAGACCCAAGGAGCAAGCATCGGTGTGAAGCTCATGTGTGAGTGTTGGATCATAAATAACAAGAATTGGTGATTCACACAACTTTGATTTTAAGATGTCAAATGCTTGTTGTTCATCGTTCGCCCAGCTGAACTTTGTATCTTTTCTTAACAGTTTATTCAATGGCGCTGCTATTGTTGCGTAATTTGCGACGAATCTCCGAAAATATGCAGACAGTCCCAAAAATTGCCGTACATGTTTTGCTTCCGTCGGGATTGGGAACGATTTAACAGCTTCCACTTTGTAGCTTCCCGGCCGAATTCCTTCACCGCTAATCTCGTGACCCAAATAAGAAATTTTGGTTGTAAGGAACTTACATTTTGACATATTTAAAGTCAGATTAAATTCTCTCAACACAATCAGCAATTTCTCGAGTACAACGAACAGTACGTCAATGTCTCTTCCAAAGAGAACTATATCGTCCATATAAATTAAGATGTTTTCGGACGACAATCGGCGAATAACTAAGTTCATGAGTTTCATAAATGTCGCTGGGTCATTGGTCAAACCAAATGGAACGCGCTTAAATTGGTAATGACCATGTGGGGTAATAAATGCTGTAAGATGTTTGGATTCGGTAGAAACTGGCAGTTGATAATATCCGCACATCATGTCGAGAACAATGAAAAACTGTCCATGGGTCATTAAATTTATTTGTTCTTCTATATTTGGTGTAGGAAAATGTTCTCGTACCGTGATCTCATTTAAACGTCTATAATCGACACACATTCTGTAACCACCGTCTTTCTTTTTCACTAACAACGCTGGACTAGCGTAAGGAGAGGAGGAATTTTCGATAATGTCATTTGCTAATAGATCATCTATTATTTTTTTAAGCTGAGCTGATTCGTGATACGCCACACGATACGGTTTATACGTTATTATCTTTTTTTCTTTTAAATTTAGTTGCATTTGAATGGCATCTGTTTTTCCTAATTCACTTAAAGTAGCCGCGAAACTTTCCCGATATTTATTTAAAAGTTGCAAAAGTTTTTTAATGTTTTCAACGGAAACCTGTTCATCAATGTTTATATCACCGGGCTTAAAAAGGGGCTTGGACTTAGATTCATTACGCTTTAGTCACAATTGAGAAGCTGAATTTACTTCTTGGACCTCTAGGGAGCCAAACTCTTTTATGAGACGAACCTTTGGTGAGTCTAAAAAGTTCCTACCCAGTATCATTGGAACGTCTTGGGTATCGTTATCCACAATATATATGTCAATAGACATGGTGACATCCCCGACTGCAACCACTTGGTTGGTTTTTGCCATGGAGCAGGCACTTCCTCCTCCGAACCCATTAAGGGTGACATTGCAATATTCCCGCTGGCAGTTGAATGAATTGGCTTCTTTAAGTCGTAATGTGGAACAATCTGCTCCAAGGTCTAAAAATGCCACGACCCTGAAATCACCTACTTTTATCTCCTTCATCAGCCCTCCTTCGTTGCTATTATGTAGCAGGCGCCGTATTTTCCGTGGTGGGCCATTTAATGACTTAAAAGGGCGTCGTTTTGCTGTACGGCAGTTACGTGCAAAATGACCCGGTTCCTTGCAGTTGAAACAAATTTGTGATGTCGAATCGAAGGGACTGGGCTTCATCGAATTGCAGTCACGCGCATAATGCCCAGGACGTTTGCATTTATAGCAAATTGGTGTATCTTTCTTTCTTGATGGCACCACATATGGCCTCCTATCGCCAGAGTGTTGATTATTTGCCTTGAGACACTTCTCGGTTGCTTTGTCAAATTTATCGCGACTAGCTGCTTGCGCTCTTATTTTTGAAAGCGAATTCAATAAATCGAGTAACTCTGCTATTGAACAACACTTGGCCATAGTCACGTGATCAATTAATGTTGGGTCTCCCAAACCCGAAATTACAAAATTGATTATAGTTTTTGTGGAGAACTTACCCCGTCTTCCTAATGCGAGCATTTCATAGACGTAGCGTTCATAACTCTCGTCCTGCTTTTTCTTCCGCTCCATTATTTTTACCACTGTTTCGGCTTCATCAGTAAGCGATGGGAAGTCCTCAATTAATTTGTTCTTAAAAAGCGTCCAATTAGTGATCCGACCTCTCTGAGCAATCATCCATAAGGATGCGGCCTCGTCCAAGCGCAACGACGCATAAAACAATGTGGACCTATCGTCCCACTCATAAAGGTGACGAATGTTTTCCACCGTTTCTACCCACTCTGCGGCGGTCAAACCCGAAATGGAAGCTGGATTGAAAGAGGGTATTATTTTTTTAATTTCGTCCACACCAAGCCGTATTGGAAAAACACTCGGCAATGCACTAGCACTTCCCGAAGGCACATCCGCACTTTCACTACGACGGCAAATCGCAATCTCCTGTTCCAATTTTTTATTTTTATTTTTCAACTCCTCTAATTCTTTCCTTAGTTGATTCATTTTGCCTTTTTTTTTTTTTTCACAACGAGATACCACGCACTAAGTTCAACAATTACTCTTTTTTTTTTTTTTTGATAACCAAACACCAAACTATGCCCGGTCACCAGCACTATCCAAAGACTAATGATTCTACTTAACGATTTGGACAAAACAAATCCTTTCTCAAAGCCAATTCAAAAAAAAAGGTGAATACCTATTTTTTTCGACCACCAACAACCAGGCTTATCCTCATTTTACCTTTCGGAAAAACCAACACCATTATACACTTCTAGTGCGGATGGCAGAAACAGCACAATTAAACAAAATTCACCCTTATATTCTAACATACATATCCGGCTCGGTACAAAAACAAGAAGCGTCATATTGCTCTTGCAAGTTTCCCCAAAAAAAAACCAAACCTGGTAAACCCAACCCTTAAAAAAACTATCCAGTCCAGAAAAAAACAGATTAACTGCGCCTTACTAGCAGATTATCTATCAACAAGAAACTTAGCACGATCGGCCGAAATACAAATAACTTCAGTTTGGCTTCCTTTATTCCTTTCGCCTATCTGCCGCCTACAGCAGATTGAACAAACAATGGTGTACACGTGACCATCATGCATATCCTTACCTTATACCTATGTCTGTTGTACTATACCTTTATGTACCGACTGCGGCGAATAAAAGGATATACTCGCTCTTATCTTCTCATAGGGAAATTTTAGGTAATAAATTTTTTTTTTTTCACTGGAACGTCCTAACAAAAACACACGGAAAACACTCTAAATGCTCTATGAATGCGCATTTTTATTTTCTTTTTCTTTTTTCGGTCATCGACTATCACAATTACCATAATTATATTTACACGGTTTGGATTACCAATCCCACTTCTGATATTTTGCCCTAAGAATATTTATGATACCCGAAGAATATTCTGACACTGCGCGAACTCGACCGAGCGCCCTTAACCGTCGATATGGAATGCGATATAAACTCATCCACCAACATCACTCGATCGAGCTGCATGTGCAGACCTACACTACTACTAACCTACATATGAGTGATAGGGATTTCACCACCCAATACAAATAAGGATTCTAAGATAGTCGGTTAACACTATATAGTAAAGACCTAGTTATTCTAAATAAGGGAGATAAGCCCACTTTTAGGAACAGTATACGAGAAGAAGTTTTAGACCTTACTCTCTCGTCTCCTTTTATACAAAACATTGTAGAGGACTGGCACGTGTCTGATGAAGCTTCTCTGTCTGATCATATGCATATTATGTTCAGGCTGCGATGCAACACCGAGTGCGCGCCGGTCAAATACAATAATAAATTAACTAACTGGAGAACCTATAGTGAAAATCTTGCAATCAGAACTGATCTGCTACCAGATTCACCACTAACACCGAGTGAGGCGGACGCTGCACAATGTCAGCTTAACGACATCATTATCTCATCCTTTAGGAGTAGTCGTAAGGTAAAGCGCACCGTGGTAAAAAGAAGCGTACCATGGTGGAATGAAAACCTGGAAACTATCCGAAAGAAGGTGAGAAAACAATTCAATAAAGCGAAACGCACCGGCTTATGGGATCAATATCGATCCCTGTTAACCAAATACAACCAAGAGTTGCGAAGATCTAAAAGGGCCTCATGGCGCGCAAACTGCGAAAAGCTTGAAAAACTCCCAGCAGTGGGGCGGCTCCAGAGCGCACTTTCAAAAGATCCTTCAAACTGCATGGGATTGCTCATCAAACCTGATGGAACAGTCACAAGCGACCGGGAAGAAACTCTCACAACCTTGCTGCAAGTTCACTTCGCTGGTTCCCTAATTGTCGATCACAGAACTGATCACACTACTGAGGTTTCATATCCAACTAACCTCAGTAGAAATAATAGTTTATCTGGTAAATTATTTAGTCCAGATAAGCGTGCTAATAGCCGCCACCAAACATCGCACAGCAAGAAAATCGCCACTGAAGCTCTCTGAAATTGGGTTTAATTCATCTCAAAGCTTTTACATTAATGAAAGCCTTACCAAGAGGAACTACCAGTTGCAACGGCATGCACTTAGACTGAAAAATCGCTCTCTGCTCTCTGCGGTCAACACCGTCAACGGCCAAATTCTTGTTCGTACGACAACAGACGAATCGACGCCCACTCTAATTACATGTTTGGATGACTTGAAAAATATTGTTGGACCAGCCTTCGAATTTCAAACCAACAGCATAACACAATCGCAGCTTCATAATAATATATAAATATTTTCCTTTAGTTTAATCTTCACACAATTTGTCTTCTTTTCTTATTCTCTTTTTCTAAATCAGAATATCGTAGACTTGTAAGAGAATCTTCAATTATTTCTATTTACTTGCTTTGTCCTCTCTTTGTTTTTTTTTTTTTTGTTTTTTTTCTCTTGGCTTGGTTTTCTTTCTGTTGTCTAATAATTCAATTAGTTTCGGTATGAACGAAAACTCGAAGTTTTTATTGAATTTATTGTATAGAACTTTAATAAACACTGATCACTAAGTAGAATAATATCAAGCAGAGACGGTCTACAATTGGGCATAAAGTGAGTCCTATCGTCCCAGAAGCTTGACATCGTTTTTCCTGAAAACAATGGAAAGAATAATTGACGTTCATATCAGAGAATGCGTAACTACTAGCATGCCTCTACACCCATGTCAATATGCGTATCAAAAAGGCAAATCAACGGAAGGCGCCCTGTTAAAAATAACAAATTACATAAACAATGCCTACCGTTGCAAAGAAATTGCACTATGCGCCTTTCTCGACATAGAGCGTGCTTTTGATAACACCGGTTTTGATTCAATATCAAATGCTTTATTTCACCGAAAGGTAGACCTTCCCACCATAAACTGGATAAAAGCGATGCTCGAAAGTCGAAAATTACTGCTTCGTCAGGACTGACTTCAGTATTAGTATCGGCTGTCCACAAGGCGGAGTTTTATCACCCCTCCAGTGGTCTTTGGTCATAGATGACCTACTTCAAAAACTAAGTAATTTAGGCTACGACATAATAGGGTACGCCGATGACTTGGTCATCATTATTAGGGGCAAAGAATCAAACGTAGTTACTTCACGTATGCAAAACGCCCTTAAGATAGCTATAGACTGGTGCGTCAAGGAAAATCTCTCTATAAACCCCAGTAAAGCTATCATAGTTCCTTTCACAAAAAGAAGAAATCTCAGCTTAGCCCAGATTTCACTAAATGGCACGACCATTGAGTATTCCGACGAAGTCAAATATCTTGGAGTAATCCTGGACAAAAGACTAAACTGGAACTCTCACATCAACAACAAAATCACTAAAGCTAACAGAGCTTTATGGGCCTGTCGGCGCACATATGGCAGAACCTGGAGAATCTCTCCAAAGATTGTCCACTGGATCTACACAGTGATGATAAGACCCATTATAACATACGCCTCCATTGTATGGTGGACAAAATCCACACAAAAGGCCGCAATAGAGAAGCTCAAAAAGGTACAAGGGCTTGCGTGCCTTGGTATCTCCGGAGCCATGCGAACCTGTCCAACGGCTGCCATAGAGGCAATAACAGGTATTACACCTCTCCACATATGCATTCAAAAAGTGGCGATCCGCAGTGCAATAAGTCAAATACAGTTAAACGAGATAAGTCTTAACGATCATCCGGAACTTAAGACACTTCTTGATGAACTGCCAGAACTCAACATGAACTGCGCGGTCACAGACCGCATTCAAAAACCACTATGCTTCAACAAACGGTTCTCCACGGAGATCCCCAAGAGAGAAGCATGGGTTAGCAATAACCCACCTAACAGCCACAACGGCATAAAGTGGTATACTGATGGTTCTAAAATGGAAGCGGGGGTAGGAGCGGGAATATACGGACCAAACAAATGCTTTACGATACCCGTGGGGAAAAGTCCCAGCGTATTTCAAGCAGAGCTCCACGCCATTCAAGAATGCGCTAGCCATATAAATCTATCTGGTATAAAAGGTGCAACCATCCATATATTAACGGATAGTCAAGCAGCTATATACGCCCTTAGCTCGCGTACGATTGACTCCAAATCAGTCATGTACTGCTTCAACACTCTACAGGCACTCGGAACAAGTAACAAGACCAAGCTAAGGTGGGTTCCGGGTCATGTCGGGGTGGAAGGTAACGAAAAGGCCGACGAACTGGCCAGAAAAGGTTCGAAAACACCCTTCATAAGTCCTGAACCCTTCTGCTGCACTCCTAGATCAGCAGCAACGGCAGCAATAAAAAGCTGGGAATACAGAAAATGTATCCATCTTTGGAAAAGCATCCCAGGTTTAAGACAGACCAAACAAGCCGTTCGGCCTTCAATAAAAATGCCAGCAAATGCCTAAATCTAAGCAGGCATGATATCAAGAACTCAGTAGGTTACCTTACTGGCCACCATGGTTTAAGATATCATCTACGCAAAATGAAAATAGCAGACTCTCCTGAGTGCCGACACTGTCTTGAAGAGGACGAGTCAGCTGAACACATTTTATGTGAATGTCCGGCCCTAAACCGAATTAGAAAGAAGATCTTTTTCAGTGAACAAATGTGCCCTGAGGACATAAAGAATTCTTCTACTAGTAGAATTGTCCGCTTTACACGGAAAGTGGAAACTCTACTAGTCTACATTTTTCTGGCCCACAAGGCACAAAAGATATTTTTAGGTCGAAGTGCCCCATATTTAATCGCGTTGGCGAGTCAGAATTTAAAAAAAAAAAAAAAATGTCTTATTGTATACCTTTATAATTAAATAAATTGAAATTGAATTGAATTGAATTCCATTTCGAAGACTCTGTTCGAAATCGGTTGTAAAGGAAGCGAGACGAAAATGTAACATGTTTGCTTCAATAAATTGAAACATGTGTGTATATTTCATCCAACTTACTGCTCATTAGCGGTGCCGTGAAATTTATTTACCCAAAGTGCAATAAGGCCAAGTGCTAAAATAAAACCTCGCACGTACTCCAAATCTAACAGAGACCACAACCAGGGGGGTCCCCCCATAGGCATTGCACTGTTTATGGAATCTACTTGCGATTTCGCAACAAAACCCATAAAAAGTGAAATCCATATGTAAGGGCATGCTGCCCCCTACAACCCCCCTGGTTGGGGTCACTGTTTGATTTGGAGTAGGTGCAAGGGCAAATTGTTGAAAACAGCACCAATGGAACGCCAAATTGGCCTTATTTCACTTTCACTTCATTTGGTGAGACATATGTAAGTCCCAACTTTTACTTCTGGGAGTTATGTCCCAATTCAGTGAGACATACCTAAGTCCCAAATAAATTTTGGGTGTTATGCCCCACTTAAGTGAGACATAAGTCCCAAAAGTAAAAGTTGGGACTTATATCCCTGCGCCACCACTCTGCTGGTCAAAAAAAATTATCTTTTGAAGGGGAAGGTAAAGTTCTTTAATAGTGTAATCTCAAAAAATGATCCGGGTGAATGGCTACCGCGCTCATACGATTTAGCGCCGTTGAATTTCTTTTTTTATTAAGTCGTTGGCTTATGCTAGCAAGCCAACAACGTAAGAGCAGCTCAGGAAGCGAAATTGGCAACGTTCTGGCCGATATGTGTGGAAGAGTGGTGCAAACTTGGCTCCAAAGAATCGATCGCTGGAAACCTGCTCGCGGTCGTCGTATGACGAGATTGAATTCTGTAATTAAATCTAACATGTGTTGGTTGGTGGTTGGTTAGGTAGGCCCTCGATGAGGTAAACTTAGACCAGAGAAGGTCCATTGTGATGCCATTTTGGAAGGGGCAGGTGGGTTACGCTGCTCGGACCTATAACCATCTGCTTTTTTTTACGAAGCTGCTGATATCAGCCGTGCAGGCATTGCTAAGATCATCTAAATCCCGGAAGAAGTATTTGCCTAAGGTAGCCATCCTGATGTTGGCTAGTGCGGGACACGTGCATAGGAGATGCAGGACTGTCTCTTCCTCTTCCTCATCCCTGCAACTTCTGCAGAAGTCGTTGTGGGGAATGCCCAGTCTCTGAGCATGTCTTCCTATCGCACAGTGTCCAGTGATTACGTTCGTAAGGGTAGAGAGGGTTCCTCTTTTAAGTTTTAAAAGCGAGTTATTTGTGAGATCGCGTTGCGTGCGTCCACTCTGTTCTGTCCGGTATTGAGTGTTTGAAGCCTAAAGTGAAATTCATTTCAGTAGGCAGTCGGTCCGTAGAGTGCGGAAGATATCTGTGCATCTTAAGTATGCTGGCATGGCCAGTGTCTTGTTCTCTCCATTGGTGGGAGTCTCTCAGTCGTAGTGCTGAACTGGCAGCCATTTGCTTACCTATGATGTCTATGGGAAGGAGATGTAGTATGGTTTGCAGTGCCGCTGTTGGAGAGGTTCTCAGTACCCCCGTGATACTGAGACATGCCGCTCGTTGAGCTTTTTCCATTTTTAAAAAGAATGGTTTTCTTCTCCAGGGCGGTCACCCAGACCATTACACCGTACAAGAGAATCGGTCTTATTACCGACGTGTACAGCCATTGCATTATATGCGGTTGTAGGCCCCATGATGAGCCTACTGCCCTCTTGCACGTGTATAGGGCAACCATGGCTTTTTTGGTACGTTCGTTGACGTTAAATTTCTAGTTTAGCTTCCGGTCCAACTTAAGCCCTAGATAACTAGCACTGTCGGAGAGTTTAAGAGTGGATCCTCTTAACGTGGGGAGCGAGAAGTACGGAATTTTGTTTTTCCGAGTAAAAAGGACCAACTCAGTCTTCGTCGGATTGACATTGAGACCGCAGGTTTTCGTCCAGTTTACTAGCTTACTTAGGTTGTATTGAAGAACATCTGCAAGTGTCTGTGGGTACTTGTCTGATATGGAGATAGCTACATCGTCCGCGTAAGCTACAACCCTGCAGCCTAACATGTGTACTACGCCTGGAATGAAGTTAAGCCCGATTTCTTAATTATACCGTGATTTATTTAAATACAAAAGTGTTATGTCCTTATTGAAAAACCCGATATAAAAATACAATATAGCGCAAAAACCGACTAATTGTGTATGCCAAGATTTATTCTTGGCACGAACAGATGGGACTAACAATTGTATATTGAATTCGAAGGATATCAAAGTAGGTATGCCTTAGACATTCGCAAGAGATGGGACAGTGAAAAGTCGTTAGGTGTTACTTGTCATATCGAAACTGAAACACTTCGGTCGTTTGTCCACTGCAACAATTTGCGAACCCACGATAAAATGGCAGTACATCCAGCACTATCTGCAGATTCCATGTTTAAAAAAACATGCGGACTTGGGCGAATTCCTAGCTCAAAATTTGATTTTTCGATAGAAGGTTTTTTTTCTAAATTGTGAGAGAATAAAATCTTTAAACGTGAGCATTACGGGCACCTAAGTACAAGGTGGCGCAAAAATAACCTTCCGATGTTTTTTGGCTGTAATTTTAAAAAAAAAATGAAAAACTTTGATTCTTCTTGTGGATTATTTTTATTTGGTCTTTTAATTTTTTTTACATCAAGTCGAGAATATGATGTCATGTAAATGGCCGCCGCCACAGTTGATTGTCATTTGAGCCCTTTTTATGGCATTTTCCATCACTTTGGCCAAAACTTCCGGCGATAGGTCCTCACATTGTTGACGGATATTGTCTTTAGGAGCTGCAAGAGTCTGAGGCTTGTTGACATAAACCCGCGACTTCAAAAAGTCCCACAAAAAGAAGTCTGGAGCGGTCAAATCAGGCGATCTTGCTGGCCAGTGCAAATCGCCAAAACGGGAGATTAGGCGCCCGGGAAATGCATCCTTCAGCATATCGGTTGTGGCACGTGCAGTGTGTGCCGTTGCACCGTCCTGTTGGAACCACATGTTTTCCAATCCCAATTCATCAAGTTGCGCCAAAAAGAACTCGTTGATCATTGCTCTGTAGCGCTCACCATTCACAGTAACCGTTTGGCCCGCGACGTCTTCCAAGAAAAAAGGTCCGATGACTCCTCCAGCGAAAACAGCACACCCTACAGTGACTTTGAGCGGGTGTAATGGCTCTTCGTGGGTTACACGCGGATTTTCAGTGCCCCAGAAGCGTAAATTTTGCTTATTTACGTACCCGCTAAGATGGAAATGGGCCTCATCACTCATAATTATTTTTGATGACAAATCATCTTCCTCTTGGTGGTGATTAAGGATGGCTTGAGCGTATGTTAGACGCGATTGGAGGTCAGCAGCTAACAGCTGATGCACCGTCTGGACTTTGTACGGAAACATCTTCAAATCTTGTACCAAAATTCGCTGTAAAGACCGTCGACTGATACCCATTTGTGCGGCACGTCGTCTGGTCGATGTCGACGGCGCTTCCATGATATCTTCGGCTACAGCAGCAATGGAGAACGGCTACTCCGGGGTCTGCCACGCCTGGCAGCATCTCGTGTTGTGCCAGTCTCTTCGAGGCGAGCGGCTAAACGTCGCAGTGTTTCACCAGTAGGCGTTGGACGGGTAGGAAATCTGCGACGAAATTCACGTTGTGCCAAAGTCACCGACCGATTATTGCTCAAATAAATAGTCACCAATATTCCGCGTTCTGGAGCAGTGTAGCGTAACATTGTTTATTAACGTGTATTTCGCATGAGTTTACTACACAAATGTCAAAACAGAACTGACATTAGGGGCCAATCGCAAAATTTATAGCATTTTCTGATAGGAGGATTACTTTTGCGCCACCGTGTAGTATAGTATTCCAAAATTTAACTTCCTAGCTCAAACTTCGACTTTTCAATAAAAATGTTTTTTTATGAGTGTGAGTCAAAATTAATATACCCTCAGAATAGGGTATAAAAAGGTTATAAGCACTGACAGCCCTTACAGGACCTTAAACCTATGAAGCTTTTGCGAAGTGGAAGGAACCTTCAATTTTACGCCGACTCCGAACGGCAAATTTTAGAATCTTGACAGTTGATACTCTTGTATGGGATCACGTAATCTCGAATGACAAAAATTTCAATTTTTTTTTTAATCTGGAATGCAAAAATCTTGATAAACTATGGGTCGCATTCTAAAAAATGAGCACAGTCTCGGATCTAACGGTCTTGAACTCACAAGTGAGAACGACTTTGCAAGGCATAATAAATATCTGTAAATGTCTTTAATAAATGTTTTTTTTTTTTTTTTTTTCAATATCAATATTCTTTTTTATTATTTGCAATTTTACAAATTGTTCTTAGCATATAAATTTTAGTACTAGATAAGATATCTTAAGGCTAAATAATCAAGTTACATAAGAGCATTTATGGAATTGAAAAGAATACTGTTCAGTCAATTCTGTAGTCGTTAGACGACTAGGAGCGAATGACACTTTCAAGAAACTACATAATATATAATTTGGTTGCGGGGTATGTATGTTTTACGATGTTTACAATTTTAACAGAAGTGCAAAATGAGAAATGAAAAGTGAAAAAGTGAAAAATGTTTCAATATAAATACTGGAACAAAATTAAAATGAGAAAGAAAAACAGTTGACTATACTATATTAATAAGGAGATTTTTGACTTCTGAACTATCCATCGTGAAGAGCCATTTTTTAACTCTTTTTAAGAACAAACTGCGATCATTCAAGATTCGTAAATCGTATGGTAGTTTATTGAATAGCGTAGGTGCAGTGACAGTAAAAAAATGCGTATAGTGGGTCCTAAATGAAGTTGGTATATTAACAAAAGCTTGATTATTTATTCTTAGGCTATATGTGTTTGAGCTCCGAATATTAGACGTATAACCACTACGCATAAAAAAAACTTTAAGCACTTTATATACATACAGATGCTTCAAAGGCAAGACATGAAGGTAATGAAACAGCGGCCAGCTACTACTAAAACTATCCTTTCTACATACTATTCTAATAATATGTTTTTGCGCTAATACGATAGGTTCAAGGGTATTAAGATAAGCCCCTCCCCAGCTGGAGATACCATACTGCAGTTTGGCATTTACGAGTCCATAATATATTGTCAATAAAAGTTTTTGAGAACAGTAAGGTTGTAGCATAAACATATTCCGCGTAACAGACAACATATACCTTCTCAATTCAGCTGCATGTAACTTCCAGTTCATATTTTTGTCAATAATAACTCCTAAGTATTTAAAGCTATTAACTGACTCTATTTGAAAACATGCGGATGTGCAAGAGGCATTTGGATCATAATTGCATTTGCCACAAGAGTGAGAAGACAGATAGAGTTTTTCACATGCAGTCGAATGAAAATATATGTTGCAATCAGTCAAATCGGAGGATTTTAAACCGCAAATCATAAGCTTAGTTTTTTCACTCATGTTTAGCGAACCATTGCCTTAGAACTTGCAGGTCGTTTTGCAAATTGACCAGAGATTCAAAAAGTCCTTTACTGACGTAAGTGAATGCAATATCATCTGCGAATGCTGTAACATTACTATGAAAATGCTGATTGAAAATGGAGTTTACATATATTAAAAATAGAATGGGGCCTAGGACTGAACCTTGAGGTACACCAATGCCTATTTTCAACTCATCACTAAGAGCCCCCTCAAGTTTAACTCTTTGTGATCTACCTCTTAAGTATGAAGCAAACCAATTATGCACCGATCCTCTGAATCCAGCCTTGTAAAGTTTATCCAGCAAAATGTTGTGGTTGACCATGTCAAAGGCTTTAGTCATGTCAATAAATAAGGCTACTGGTGTATAACTATTGTTAAAACCTGCACAAATTTCACTGCATAATTTTAATATGGCATCTTCTGTGGACCTACCCTCACGAAAGCCAAACTGTGCACTATTCAAATATTTATTTCTTTTCAGAAAAGATAATATTCGGCACTTCATAATTTTTTCAAACAACTTAGAGAGAGTTGGCAGTATAGAAATAGGTCTATATTGGCTCATGCGTTTTCTGTTCCCTTTCTTAAATAGTGGAATCACTTCAGCAGTTTTTAGGGATCTGGGAAAAATGCCGCAATTGACACTCATATTGAAAACATGAGCTAATATGTCGACGACATACCACGAAATACGCTTGAGTAAGCAATTTGTGATGCCATCGGAAGTACTGGATCGTTTATTATCGAGGTTCAGTATAGTTTTATATACTTCGCCTGACGTAATATACTCAAAAACAAAACTATTAGTTTGATATTCATCTGGAACTATTTGTGAATATAAGTCGCATCTGCAATCATTAATGGGCGGGCATGGATTTAAGTCTGTTGCAATAGATGCAAAGTATTTATTAAAGTTGTTAGCAATATCCATTTTGTCTGTTATGTTAGAATTTTCAACTGTAATCTCGAGAATTCTATCACTAGTTACATTTTTATTAAGGATACTGTTTACAACTTTCCATTCTTCCTTGATGTTCCCATTGCAGTTATCAAATTTATTAGTATAGAACCTGTTACGACTAGTTTCTACCTGCTTCTTTACATCCCGACTTAATTTAATATATCGCTGCTTCAGTTTGGAGATATAGGGGTGACGTTTACATTTTTTCCTCAACGCGTTTTTTCTTGTTATCATTGAAAGTAACCTTTCCCCAATCCATGGCCCAAGCCGTTTTAACTTAGAAGCGTTAAGTGCATTTGGACGAATCTCTGACGAGTTCTCAATATGAGCTCGCAAAGTTCTCAGTAAAGTATCGTAAGCTAACGAAGGATCAGTCTCCTCATAAACTTGCTCCCAACATTCAAACTTCAAATATTCATTTAGCTTTACAAAATTGATTGTGCGCTTTACTGGAAACGGTATGTATTTATTGCTACTACACTTATTTGGTGTCAAATGTTCAATACTCAAATTTACCATGCAATGATCTGTGATTTCGAGATTCAATACGTCACTGTATACTCTGCGTAAGCAATTCTTATGAAATCTTACAAAAATGTGATCAATCAAAATTGATTGTTTCGTTTGGTGTTTCAAATCTGTTCGACATTCATGCCATTCAATTGGGGAACGAAGTCATTATTCATGGCAATATAGTGAAAACCATTGACCATAACACTCTGATTAGCCTCATTTTCGAAAAAAGAATATGGGCCGATGACACCATCAACCCTCAGTTCGCATTTGCATTTTTCCGTATTTAACGGCGTTTCTATAATCTCATGTAGATTGTCTTCGCTCCAAATGCGACAATTTTGCATATTGACATAGGCATATGTCCCGAACTTTAAGTATTAACATAATAAACCCAACATATACTGGCGATCACAAGGATGAGGCCAAACATTTTGCAATTGATTTTCAGTGTTTTACCTGTTGGAAATTGTATACCCAGAAACTTTTGAACAGGTACATATTTTTCCAACAGTACGTCATAAAATTAAAGGGTAAATAAGAAACGACTGCAGGAATTTCCCAAGATCAAACAATGAACTGCTTCAAAAGCGTATAAAAAGATGCGCACTAGGATGAGGCCACATGCAAAATCTTCGAAAGAAAGGAACAGATGAATAAATTGTTTACATTTTATGGTTTTCAAACATTTATTTATTATGTTTTTCTACATTAATAATAAATATGAACGCCATTTTTCGATATGTCCTCTATAAGACGGTTTGGAATAGAATCAACCTTCAAATCGCCTGCCGCCTTCATACACTTTACGAGATAACCATGCGCAAACATTTTCGATTATGTTCAAATCCGGTGAATATGGCGGCCATGGCAAAAGTTCCACGTCTTCTGATTGAATCCAACTTCTAACAACCCTGGAGGTGTGGATTGGGGCATTGTCTTGTTGGAATATATTGTTGGAGTATGGAAACCAAAACAGGTTTCTATTTAGGTAAGTTTTATTCTCTGTATAGAACCACTTTTTCCTATCATCCTTCGGACTGTTGCTATGCTGGCTGATGCTCTGCTGTTGGCCCTTGTAGTGGAAGTCTGATTTCTGTAGTAATGTTGGATCTAGCTAAATGTCGAATGACTTCCCAGGGGATTGGCTAAGAACTTAGAGGAGCTGACGGGCAGGCACGAATGTCATAGGTTTGCCAAATAGTTCTGTGTTCCAGGCAGGGCACGAATAGTGGTCCATAGTGGTCTGCCAAAATAAATGAAACACATTTGTAGAGTTCAAAATAGATTCTAATTTTATTCCTACAAATACTTCGTGTTATATACTAATTTTTCCCCCAGCATTACCGCAACACATCGATACAAAAATGGTCGCGTGCCATTAAATTTAGTCATCATCATCATACTCATCCACATTGTACTCATGACACACTTCTCATTTAATCGTCACCCAAAGAATAGATCGCGCAATTCATTGCGATCACTTACAATGTCAGTGTAATCGCCAAAAGTTCTATTCATACTTTCTGTATGCGATACCCGACACTGTAGTGGGGTAATGAAATTCGATTGCTATGTCAGTGGGTCAGTGGTGTTTATTATGAGCCACTTGACTCAGACTGCATTACATAATGTAAGCACAAAGTATGAAGTGTTTTATGTGCATTGTTATGCAGTACAATGTAGGTGTATGGAATTATATTGTTGGGTTCATTACACCCTCATTTCAGTCACTGGTAGAGTAGAATTTCAGGCAAGCCGTAGAACAACCCGCTTTTCTCGCAATGTTGTTGCTTCTGCCGTGCGTCCTTTTTGATGTTACCCATAGTGTTGTGGATCTGCAAGATAACTGTTTATAACAGTCCTACTTCTATTTAGCCTCCTTGCAATTTCTCGGCCTGAGAGTCCTAACTCCTTGAAAGTATCTATTTTCCTCTTTCTGTGGCTGTCAAAGACTTTCCGGAACCCATTTTTTTTAACTTAATAAAAACAGTTCTTTTTAACGCTTTTTTTTAAATATTCTTAGCAAAACTTTGAAAAAAAAATCGCTGATGTGAACTCCTGCAACGAAATATTCGCAATGGACTCATCCTAGTGGCGCATCTTTTTATACGCATTTCAAGTAGTTCATTGTTTGATCTTGGGAAATTCCAGCGGTCGTTTCTTATTTCCCCTTTAATTTTATGACTTACTGTTGTTAAAATATATACCTGTTCACAGGTAGTAAATGTTTCTGGGTATAAAATTCCCAACAGGTATAAAGACTGAAAATCGATTGTAAAATGTATGGCCTCATCCTTGTGATCGTCAGTGTAGCACCTTCTGCAACCTATGTAGCATTTACTCCAAATCCAACAGTGACCCTCAGCTGGGGAGTTGTGGGGGCAACATGCCCACCTTACGCATTGCACTGTTCATAGGAAATACTTGCATCCTTGCATTAAGTAGATCTCATAAACATTGTAAAGTGTTTCGCTATTGGGGATTACTGTTGGATTTGGAGTAGGTCCCGAAAAAGACCTCTGTTGTAAACGACCTCGAATTGATAAATTTGCAAGGACTACTGAATTAAAATGACACTAAGAGTGCCCAATCTTACAATTGGTTTGACAGATATAACTATCTAAAGTTAGTACTGGGATTAAACATCTATTCTGTGAATGTCAGAAGCATATTTGATTATAAAAATCGATTTCTGAAACATACCTCCCCTCTTTTCACCCTCCTAAAATATGACGCCTGAAATATCTATTACCTTTCTTCTTCGTCAAATACACTTCTCAATAAACTAAAAGCTAATATCAGTATTATAATGTTTGTATTTGCAAGGGTATACAAATACGCAGTAGATACCTACAGTTTATTTGTCGATTTCTATAAATTTCAAATCGAGTCCCTTGGTTATGTGATTACTTCCCTATAACATGTATCCTTGTATAGCATTTGTTCATATTCAACCTACTAGCATCTTTGAGATGTGCACAGAAAAGCAAATATTCAAACACCATGCGCTAGATTTCATTAAAGTAAAACACTAGCAAAATAAATATTCCAAACGTCTTCCAATAATTATTTAGGAAGTTCTACGATACTCCAAGATCACTAATTCCAAATTGAAATCTGCAATTTCTTATGAGTTAGATATATTGCATTCACCATCATCTCTTCAATCACTTAAGCAAATTTGATATAGCTCGGTTCATTCCAGAAACGCAAAACCATCATGCATGCCTTCAATATTCATCATCGTCAGGAGCCCAAATGAAATCGATGGCTTCCACCTTCCAAGTAAAAATGTTAAACAAAGGAAAATAGTAACCAAAAGTCATCATAACACTAAGGATGCTGTATGGTACGAGTATGTCGGGCCATTCAGAAGGGAAACAATCCATCAACCGAATTTATTGGGCAAATTTGTCCTTTCTTCGTGTTCTGGTCGTTTCGCATAAAATGAACTTTTTGATTAAGTCTCATACACAATGTGATTCGTGATGCTTCGGCAGCATCTGAGCTTGTACTGAATGGTACGCCTTTAATCAATTGAATGAACTTTTGGTAGTAAACCATCGCATCGTGAAGATGTACCTACATGACTTAGGATTGCAATATTTTGAAACGTGGTACTAATTTGCCTTTAAAGCTATTCATTCTCATCGTTGACAACAATCTGTAGCATAGTCTAGTGCAAGTATCTCAATTGAATTGAACTATGTTCAATGAAATGATAGTTTGTTTGAGATCCCTTGAGATAAATTTAAGCTGTCATTTGAAAATGGATTTTGGATTTTGGGTTGCTGTGGACGCACACACAGTTCGTGGCTGTTCCTCATTTGTGTAGCTTATTGAATAAAGTTTAAAGGCAGTTACAGGCAGCTGCGCTCTGGCAGTAGTTGTAGTGAGACGATGGAAAGAAAACTGGTCTTTACTGCCAGGCAATCAAATAATCCCTTTGTAGACATTTGGGAACGAATGACTGGCAAAGAAATGTTAAATGAAAATGCTATATTCACAGATGAATCAAGAACAATGGAACAGGCGGGTTTTGGCATCGTTTCTAAAGCTGCAGACCAGTGCATATATAGACGACATCGGACGCAATCAGTGTCTATCAATCAGATGTTGTTTCTGTTCTTAGTGCGGCAGAACTTGTATGCAAATGGCGTCAATATCAATACAATCAAGGTCCTGAAATCAACTAACTGCAATTCATAAACATGAGGAAAGGTTCCAGTCCGCTTGGCAAAAAAGTTGTTAAATTGAATTTAAAAGAACGACAATTTCTACATCTTTTGCTTATATATACTGTTGGTTCTGTTTTTAAGCAATTATAATAGAAAAACTTACTTAACGGGCTCCCGACCTGTGAAGAGTCTTTGCTTGAGACACTGCAGCCTTCTATCCTCTGCGATCCCGGGCACGCTGCTCCCAGTTCTCCAGACCAAGCGCTCTGGCATCCGTCATGGCTTGGTCTTTAAAGCGGAGGTTCGGTCTTCCTTGCCCCCTCGAACCAGGGGGCTTTGAGTCCTCTTGGCTGGAACATTATTTTCCATTCGATCATGTCGATATCGTCCGCATACCCCAGTAGCTGTTAGCTTCGGTGACTAAGGTTTCCGTCGCTGTTTTGAACAGCCTGCGTTCCGGTTTTAAAGCCTGCAGCCAGTTGCTTTGCTTTCTTGTTAAATTTCCGGATGTTGTTTTGACCGCGAGACTTTTCGATTTCCTTGAGCAGGGAGACTACGCACGACCTCTTCTTTCTACGCAGGATCTTATTCTCCTCCCTCCCGATTAGCACATGATCGATTTGGTTGGCGGTTCGACCATTCTGCGCCTTGGAAACCTAGTGCTACTTATCACCGTATTACAAGCTGCTGCAAAGTCGATTAGTCGGTAGCCATTATCTGTCCTCTTTTCGTGAAGGCTGTCTTACCAACTAATCCGCCGAAGATGTTTTCCTTACCGACTTTGGTATTTAAATCTACGACCACAACTTTGACATCGTACTCCGGATATAGAACTCCTCTTTGTTGGGATATTCAGCACATATTAGGCTAATGTTCTGAAATGTAGCTTTGATGCGGATCGGCTGGAAGTCTATTACTTTTGCCCAAGCCGATTTCCCACAACCAATCCGCACCCTAACATACGCAATCTTTTATGGCAGCTGTAATAAATGTCGCAGTTTTTTCTTTTCATCATACGTGATCCTATCCATCGTACCTCCTTAATCGCTGTAATATCTGCCTTGTGACGCTCGAGGACAGACTCAAGTTTTTGAGTAGCACCTAGGGTGTACAGTGTACGCAAGTTCTAGGGGCATACCCTTAGATCGTACTCCTTCGACGTTCCGGGTCTGGGGGCCATATGAGGGTATCCATTATCCGAGGCTTAGGATGTCTCTCTCATAGCTATTTATGTTTGACGTGGTCGGGAAGTTACCCCGACGGCACATCCCGCAGTTCCATTTTTTACCCCTAGGACGAGGGGCCGGCTTTTCCGGAGTCACTAATCCACTTTGGCGATATGAGCGCTGCCGTTGGCCCATTTGGGGCTCATCAGCGAAAAACTCTTTTCCAATACCCTGGCTCAGCACTGAAAAGACAAAAGGATAATATATAATAGGGCAATTCCTCCGGTCCCACTTGGTAGAGACAGCATCTGGTGGATAGCGGGTCGTGTTGCTGTTGCTTTTGTTTTTGGACCAAAACTGTGCAGTTCTTTGCTTCGCCGCTTTGTTTATGTAGCGTCGGAGTTCATGCTTTTTTAATGTTTGTCTTTTGTAATGTGTAGGAATCTTACAGTGGATGTGAGCAATATCCGTGGGACAGAATACAATTACGCGCGATAAAACTTATTGGCAACGAGATATCACGAAAGTATTTGACTCTCGTAATCATCGGCGTACTGTCTCCTGTCTATCGCTGTTTTATCGATATTTTCACCTCAGAGAAGAATGATAATAGTCACGTCAACCCCTGCGAAATACCGGCTTCAGTTGAAAGAAAATTAGATAAAGCATTATTACTACATACAGCTTAAGCACGGCCATAAAAGATATCATTTCATGGTGGGCATTTCTTCAACTGGTTAATTGCTTAAATATACATAACTAGCTGAACCGTCCGTCCTCGCTTGGAGTCCTCATTAACAAAAACAAAATTCTAAACTAAAAATAAAGGAAATAATTTTTTTAAATCAAAATACATAATTATCAATAGATAGAATTCAAAAACTTAACTTACGTTTCATAGACCGCTGTGAATTTGCTGACAATCCTCTTGTAAATAATTTAAATACGTTATATTGGAGATGTACGCTATTATATCTTCCATTTTGTGTTTATTCGTTGCTTGTATAACTATATTAACTTATTTGTATAATAAATCATTAATTATTGATTTATTTATTTACCTATTTATTTATTTTTTTACCAGATTATTTATTTATGGTTTTTTCTTTTTATTTATTTATTTATTTATTTTATTTTAATTTATTCAATTTATTTAATTTTAATTTATTTTTGTATTTAATTTAATTTATTTGATTATTATAAACGTCACTGTACAAAGATTTAACTTATATTAAGTACAATGAGAGAAGAAAAGAATACCAATTGTTTAAATCATTGCATAAGAGATAAAATAAACTAAAAGAATACATAAAGTAAAAGCTTAAAACTAAAATCTAAAAACTGCAGCCAAGATTGTAAGACGAGAGATATTAAGTAATAAATAAATAAATAAATAAATAAAAGCGCCATGAACTTAAAGGACGTAAAAGAAATAAAAACAACTTTAATTTACACCACGAAAATGTTCAAAACATGCATTTAAAAACTGTCTGTGTTCGACCTTACTCCTAACATGAATCGGGAGACCGTTCCAAAGTCTAACAGCATAAATGAAGAATTGTCTGCGAGATGTCAGGCAAGAGTGCGACAGAGACCTAATAACCATAAGACGGTTGGAGTTAGACAACGTTATCTTTGGGAAAAGATAATCAGGTTGTTTCCAATTAATTATTTTAAAAATAAGAGCACATGACCGATATTTGAAAAAAGCTTCAAGACTGCACACAAGTATTTGACGGGACTCTAAAGAGATATGATCGTATCTCCGAAGGTTGAAAACAAACCGCGCGATAGAGTTAAAATCCACTTTTAATTTTTGCATAGAGGAATAGTTGGAGTCAGAAACAATCAGAGCTTTTGCCAGCTTTAGTTTTACTTGGGTGGGTAATAAAGATTTAATGACGGATAGTCCACGAAGTGATGCATAGATCTTAGAAACAACCCTGTCAATGTGGTCATTCCACGTCAATCTTGTATTAAAAAATACTCCAAGGTTTTTCACAAGCGTGACATATTCAACTGGAGTTGAGTTTGATTGAATGGAGGGTATGTCAGAGAGATGGAGTTGGTGTTTGGATATGGGGATAACTTTTTTTTTTGTAGGGTTGAGCGCTAAACTGTTGCGTGAAGCCCAGCCGACTATAGCACGGAGGTCATCATTCATTTTAATGAGAGAGTCTTCCACCATACCAATTGGAAAGCTAAGGTAAAGCTGAACGTCATCTGCATATATATGAAAGCGACAATTTGACAACACGGACGGTAAATCGTTGATAAACGATGTTGTTCTCCAACAGAGGACCCAATATTGATCCTTGGGGAACGCCACAATTGACAGGAAGGAGAGAGGAGACAGTACTATTGAGAGAGACAGCTTTGACATGGTTAGTTAAGTATGAACGGATAAGGTTTTTAGTAGGATTAGAGAAGTTGAATTGTGATGTAAGTTTGTTAGAAAGAATGCACGGATTTACGGAATCAAAAGCTTTAGAGAAATCCAATAAAGCAACAAGAGTTACCTTATCTGCATCCATGGCATTCCGAATGCCATCAGAGACTTTTGAAAGTGCGCTTATACAGCTGTACCCAGAGCGGAAGCCAGACTGAAAGGGTTTTAGGAGTTTCCACCTCTCCAGATGCTCTTTTATGCCAGAGCTTAAAATAGTTTCAAAGGCTTTGGATAAAAACGGGAGAAAAGCAATAGGTCTGTACTCAGTAGGACTTCTCTTTTTCGGGATAGGTATAATTTTGGCTTTTTTCCAGGGGGAGGGGTAATTAGATGTCATAAGGATAGTGTTGAAAATATGCGTAATATGAGTCAGGATGATTGGGAGAAGTATTATAACAAAGTCTGGGTGTATATTGTCTAGACCGACGGATCTGCATTTTATTCCAAAAATAGCTGATCCAACTGATAACTCGTCAACTCGAGATATTGCAAATGCGCCATCATTAGTATTGTTTGTAATAAGAGGAACACGGTCACTGGTATTTTGGGGAGTCGAATTGGCAAACTTTTGATTTAACTCGTCAAGATTAAAGTATTATCGTTCACGAAAATAGTTTTATTACTCAACCCAATTTCGCGTACTTGTTTCCACAAAAACTTGGATGTGCGATCAGAATTAAATTTGGTGCTACAGTACATGCGCTTAGCATATTTGATCATGTTGGTCACGAGATTTCTGCAAGCTTTAAATTCGTTATGCATTTCTACACAGCGAAACCATTTCCATCGACTGTAAAGAAGATCTCTCTTTTCAATATTTCTTACAATTTCACTAGATAACCAAGGACAAGTTTTGCTACGAATGACACGAGTTTTTATTGGGACATATGTAGTGTATTGAAGAGGTTTCTTAAGCTTTCATTCAGGAACACAACTTGTCTGTTGGTATCAGCTGTTGAGTAGATCGTTTGCCGAGCTATGTTTCTACAGTCATTAAATAAATTCTCAGTATTAATGGAACGAAAGTCACGATATTGAAAAGTTTGAGGGGGATCCGGGAGGGCAGACTTATTAAACGAAGCAAATACAAGATCATGGTGCGAGAACACGGGAACAGATGATTGACTATACTATACAGTTTAACAAGGCTTACATCACTGGTCAAAATAACATCTAACAATGACGGGGTACGGTTTGGCATGAAATGAGTTGGGTCTGTTGTATTTACAAAAAATAAGTTCGAGGATCTCATCAGAGAAAGCAGAGAGGAGCTAGAAGAGGCTTGATGGGAGACCTGCTCCAAAATATCGCATACAACACTAGAATGCGCAATATCAGGTGGCATACAAATAGTACCGACAGTAGACTTTTTTCGCCATTAAGGATAGAGATAAAGTAGAAGTCACTGGACTTTGAGCCGCTTGAGAATAAAATATGGCTAGGATTCAGCGTTTTTCTTACATATATAGCGGCTCCACCACCTCTTCTATTAACTCTATCTGCGCGGAATAATTTGTAACCACTCAGAGAGAAATAATCGTTTTTTAAATCACGGTTAAACCAAGTTTCGGATATGCATATAATGTCGATTAAGCTATTTTCAAATATTAGTTTAAACTCATCAAATTTCCCTACAGCAACGAGGCTCTGAGCATTTATGTGACAGACACGGAGACCATTATGATTTTTGCATAAAATATTTAAGAGAAAATGGGTCTTTTCACTTATGCTGCCGAAGCTAGTATCATTGTTGCTGGTCATAATAAAACCCAGCAAAGGAGATAAAACCGAACACAGTCAGAAAACAAAACATCGTACATAAATGAAAGCCGTGAAAAAGTACAAGCGAATAAAATATTAGCGAAAATTAAAGTGTTTTTTACAAAGATAAATTGACTAAGAAATATAAAATTATAAAAAGAGACTTGGCGCAGGGAGCATACAAAAAATTTGGAAATAGAGAAAATAAATGAGAGAGAAAGAAAATTAGAAGAAGAGAAATCATACATGTAAAATGTAGAAATATAGAAAGTAAATAAGAGAGAAAGAGGATAAGAATAGAAGAAATCATACTTATAATATTTAATCCTGTGCGTTGTTTTGGTGACGAAAGTCATCTTCAATGTTCGATGAAAGATGTTCAGTGTTCATTCCGACGGCTTTCCTCAGGTCAGACATGTTGCATATTTTTACTGGACATGTTGCATATTTTTGCTTTGAAGCAGGTATTTTTTTTTAGTTAGGCTGTCGTTTATTTATTTATTTGTTTATTTATAATATTGATTTACTTATCTATTTGTTTATTTTAAGTTAATTATATCTGTGTTAATTTTTTTCTTTATTTATTAACCTAATCGATTATTCATTTACTTATTTATTTACATATTTAGTAGGTATATTGATTTACTTATTTATTTATTTATCTATTTTAATTTATTTATAACTGTGATCATTTTAATAATAAGTTTTTAATTAGTACCTGATTTGCCGTCTTTCCTTAGTCAAAAATTGCTTCATAAATTTATTAAATATCAATATTGTAGAGAATGAGAGGAGTGAGGGTGTAGTAATGGTAACACGCAGAGATTTTTGTCTAGCTGAAAACAAATAATACGCAACGACTTTTTAATTGTAAAGGCACTTTCGCCGTTTATTTAAAAAAGATCAATCGGTGGGTACTTGTACAAAACTTTGAAGTGAAGTTCAGAGGCTGAAGTGTCCAGTCGAGCTGATTTTCATGGTCCAGTGTCTTGTGATTTGTGATTTGTAATAGCCATTGGCTTTTCTTTTATATATTTTGTTAGAGGAGCTTTATTGAAATTTAGCTTGAAGAGCTTTATAGATCTCTAGCTAGAAGAGCTTTAGCGGAACTTAGCTAGAAGAGCTTTCTCGGAACTTAACTAGAAGAGCTTTAACATAACGTAAGCTAGAAGAGCTTTATCGAAACTTAGCTAGAAGAGCTTTAACAAACTTATAAAATGTGTGACTATAAATGGTATTGCCAGAAAGGTGCTAACTACCGAGAAAATTCAAATTAACAAAAATAATTATTTTTGGCGTTGTTACAATATCTATTATATATTATGTTTTTTTTTTCTTTTTTTGTAATTGGAGGTTTTTTTGTTTTTTTCTTCAGTATTGTATAATTTTTCGTTTTTCCAATTTAAATCACTAATATTATGAAGTTAATATTTCAGAAGAAAGATACAAATTATCTTATCTCGGTATACTGTAAAATGTGTGGTAAACATACCTTTGTAAATTTATATCCGAAATAAATCTATCTATCTATCTATAATTATCAATTCTTCTAAATAGTCATCAGTCATCACATAAATGTTTAAAGTAATTGAAAACATTCTGCATTTGCTCTCATCTTATAATGGAAAACCAACGAAAACACAAATATCGAATATACACAAATAACATAAAATCGAGAAAAAAAATCGAAAATCTAAAAAAAAAATCGAAAACCAAAATCTCGTTGCGTAAGCGGGCTAAACCATGCGTAAAGAATGTTTAAATGCTAAGATCCCGCGAAGCTGGCCAACCAGAGAGAAAATGTGAGCGCGCTACCACCTGTGGAAAGATAGTTTAAATCTGTAGATCCCGCGAAGCGGGCCACCCAAAGCAAAATGATGCTACTAAATGGACATCATATTTTGAATTGGGCTCTTAATTTATAGTGTTTATGGTGCTTGAAAGACAACAAGCAACTACAATTTTGTGTTAACACACAAAACTATACATTGATTGTCCACTCTACGGACAACGTTTATAATATATTGCAAGAACTCAACGCAACCCCCATTTTTATTTTGCATATACTAAAACCCAGTGAAAACATCAAATATGAATCATTTAAAACTAATTACCAACACACGCAATAGCTTCATGTACCAGCTAATTGCATTAAGCTGAAAAATGTTACTGTCAGTCAAACCTGTTGCAAATGTGTTCATACTCAGAATAAAACCATTTTTTTTTAATACAAAACACCATGAGAATAATGCAGAAAACCATTTTCTTATTCTTCGTATGACTTGTTGATTGTTTTGCAATGCGCTTGCGATGTGAAGAATTGTGATCGAATCGTTCTTTTTAGGACGAATAAAGTTTAATTATTTTTTTAAAATTGGTTGGTAGGACTGGCTGCCTGGTGTTACATCAGTTACACCAGGACGCAATTAGCGCGAAGGCATCGTTTTTATGCCACCAAGTGACCAAGGGTGTCAATTTGTGTTTTAAATCCGGCCTGTGCAATTAAGGAATACAATGATATTGCAGAATTTAATATTACATAGTGTGAGATATCTAGTTCTAACTAGGGCCGGGCATTTGGTGAAGGGTTTCCTTTCCACTGGATCTTTGAAACTGCGGCATTGGCAGTCCAATCTCCAGTGCTGATTGTCACAATTCTGGCAATCTTCTATTGGGTTCTGTTTGATAGATAGTGAGATCTTTTTGCATTGAAGCAGGGCCATATCTTATTGGATATAGTGAATAGTGAATAGTGATTTCTATAAATATAAATACATTAAGACTTACTGGTAAAAATACTTTGGTTTTCTATTACAAAATACAAGTAAAGTAATAAAAAAAAATAGCTAAGATTCTTAAACAGTTTTTGTTTTATGTTTATGGTAGTTAAAACAGCATGGAGAGGTTAAAAACTTACAAATTAAGTACAACAATGTTATGAATGACCATGAAGCAGCTATTGCTCCATCTGGAGTTCGCCGTTTCAGGAAGTACCGGGATATCTTTCGCTGGGATCGCTTCATTTTTTTATTCCATCTGGATTGAAAATAAACTTAAATTGTTCCTTTCAGGACGAATAAATATTTCTTTTAAGGGGTTTGATCGATTCAAGAAAACAAAAACATTGAATCTTTATTTTATTATTATTCGTTTTTCCTGTTATTTAGTCGAGATTTTGTAGTCGAGATTTCGTTCCTCAAGATTTCATTGCCAACGCATATCAAGCAAGGTGCAGCAGAATTTTCGGCGTTACTGTTAAAGGGTAGTGATGGAAAAATTCAACAGAAAGAATAAAATATAAAATTCCTATTAAATTGATGTCACCTGGTTAATTATGTCCGTTAACGGAAAGATTGCCTCTTTTCTAGCTCCCCTACGAAAAAAGATAAAAATAAATTGTTTGTACAAATAAAAAAATTCTGATTTAGAAGTTAAAAATGACAGGTGTAGTCTTTTAAAATGAAGCTCAGAAAACAGTGTATTTTTTTATATATTTATTTTATATTTACTTTTTGATTTTAACAGTTGGACAACTTCTTTATAAGCTACGTTTGTCGTCATTGCACTTATGACAGAGCATGGCCAACCAATTTCTTTAATAAATGAGACAACTAGACCGGTTGGTTTTTGTATTGACCATTCATTTGCACGGTTCCTAAGAATTTCTGAACTTTGAACTTCAAATATCCGATCACTGTATGACTGGTTTAATTTTGAATGGATAAGAAAGTAAAAATGACAACAACCGTATGCGCCCGCCATCTGAGCTGCGTAAAACGATATATCCACTGCTAAATAATTTTCTACGTTTCGAAAATTGGGAAGAGGTGTATGCTCATGTAAACGTTTCTAAGGCTTATAACGTATTTTTAAAGGAATAACAAAATTGCATTAGCTCTGCAAGCTACGTCACTGTTCCCAGAAAATCGTCGTTGAGGCTCAAGACTTGGATAACCAGTGTTCTTAGGAAAATTTGACAAAAGCACAAATTGCGTAAAAAATGAGACCCGAATTTCTTCATTAGTATTTATTTAGTATTTTTAATTATTTATTTGAAATTCTTATACGGTTTAAGCTATAATATCTTATAAAATAGTGGTAAGCTAAGACATTAAAGAATAGTAGATATACCAAATTCAATTTCACAAAAGTTAGAAAGAAACAAACAAAATTTAATTATAGTTAAAGGCTACAGTCCGGGTGAACTGTTCCTATTCCTATCGCTCATTAAGTGGGCGTGACAAAAATCTAAGTTTGGGAGAATTGTTAAGAAGGATCTTCATATTTTGTTGTATAACATTAAAGGGATTTTAATGTGTTAATTGTTTCAATTTTTTTGTAAAAACACGACCCTTGAAAGTAAGCATGGTAGAAAAGTTTTTACAGAAATTGCCCAAAACGACTTTAACTGTACTTTGCTAATGATTTCTTTAATAAACCGGTTTTGTATGAAAGCGGGCGTGTCAGTGGTTTACAAATATTTACGCATGAGCATTAAGAGCCCCTAGAGAGTAAACATTCAAACTTTGATTTTTCGAAAGAAAAACTGTTTTTTTTTATTGTGGCAGTGAGTGGATTTTAAAAATCGTTTAACTTGTATATCCGGGTGGCAACGGTGCAGTAGTAGTGCATTCGCTTAGTGATTGGAAGGTCGTGCGTTCAATCCCAGCCAAATCCATTACTTTATTTTGAATATAATGTAAAAACTTGATCTCCCTAATTAACTTAGACAACACCCGTGGAGAAAAACCATACAACTGCACCAAAACATTTCTTTCCTATCTATCGTATCTTAGCGTAAACAAATTATTAGAAAGGATATAAAAAAATGAACATTAAGAACTCTTAGAGAGTATATATTACAAATTTCAGATTCCTGGCTCAAACTTTGACTTTTCGATACAACTGTATTATTTAATCAAAGCAATTTTAATTGGGACGAAGGACTGTGTTATGCACAAATTTTGGGATACCCCGTATACTTTTTCAACGGTCACATGGATGTGACTATGCGAAATTTACCTACGATTAAAAATAACTCAAAGATTTCTTGCAGTCTCAACATATTCTATTGAAGACCTCCCTAGTAAAATAAGAGGAAAGTAGACAAGATCTATAGGTTTCCTAGATAAATCCCTATAGTTCAGACCAACGTTCAATTTTCCTCTTTATAATACAGAGGCTATGTTAATTGTAATGAGCAATTAGATGAGGTAATTGTATCGAAATATCAAAGGTTTTCAAATAAAACCGGCTATAGATAACTTGATATAATTTTGTTTGTTTTTTTCGTAACTTTAGCAATTTTCATTTGCCGTTATTAAAATTAATTATGAGTACCAGAAATAGTTTTTATACTTTCTACCAATTTCTAAATTAAAAACCATCATTTATTATTTATCAGTTGTTATCGAAAATTCGATGGAATGCTTACCTATGTAAATGTGTTCGTATATGAATTTAGTAGAATGGGTCACAAATTAATTAAATCGAGATTTCAAAGAGTATACGCCTTTTCTGCTGGTGAAATTTAAAATATGTACATTTAAAATTAAACTACAACGTTTTTTCTATGTGAGCGAATTTCGGCTTCATTGGTTATCCGATTACAACGAAATTTGTCCCTATGTTATAGTTTCACAAAAGTATGTATGTGTACCGCATTCATCAACGACTCGAAGTATTGACAGTCAAATAGAGGTTTCTATCGTTAGTCCTGACCGCACAGTGTACGCGTATTAATGTACGATGAGGATTTTTCGTGCTGATGATAGTATGTATGTAGTAATTAAACTGAACCAAGATCCGGTTCAAACAGTGTTGGATCTCAATTAATAATTTCTGAGCGGCAAAATAAAACATAACACGCGGGTTGTAGCGAAGTGGGAGGGCTATGACCCCTTTAGTCCAGAGCATAACCTCGTCGTTAAGGAAGTAGAAGAAAAGAACGGGTTAAATAGATACTTTATTTATCAAACAAGGCTTTCGCGAGCGGTGTCGCTTTTATGTGGAAACAGCATTTAAGGCTACCGATCTATGGATGTAGTTTTAGAGAAAGGTGAATTCATCGGTGCAGAGAAATAACTCAACGGGAGTCTTCTTCACATGAGAATTTACTCCGCTTACAGTGAGAAGTAAAACCAATTTGTTTCAATGTGGAGTTATTTAATTCCACCACTTACGAGATGTGTGAAATTATTTCCCTTGTGGAACATCGGAAATAAAATTATAACTTAACAAGAAAGAGGAATCGATGGCGAATTTCGAAGTTGGAAGTCTCTTTAAAACCAACACAAGTCTGTGACCTGACCACCCTCCTTAGGTTCTCAGATAAGGCTTTTCTCCATTTTCGTTTTAAACCACTCCAGCCAAAATCGTCAGACTTTCTAGGCTTTGCTATCTTCACAGAGATAAAATTTAATTTGTTCGAAAACATTTCTTGGTGCTAAATTTAATATGTTTGTTAATATATTCTGATATCCTGCTTAAGAATCATCTCCCAATTGATTTAAGGCATTCCAATAAAAACAAACAACACTAAATTTCGCAATTCTAAATCAAGTGACAAATACACCAAAATACGGGCCCAAAATATCCATGTGCATCAAAATCCATCATAGATATCTACTGAATATCCTGCCAAATCCTTTAGTAAGCCACATGCACAGATAAAATTCAATTACCTTACCGCTTTTATTTTATTTCTTCACTGCTCTTTGCTTCATGTGCTGTTTTCCCATTAAGCTCGGAAGTGTTGGGGCAAGACATAATACAAACACAGTATGTAAGGTATATGGATATGGATTTGTATTTTCTTTTTAACATTTTCTATTTACTATGTGAATAGAAGCGAGATGCGATTTTATATTTACAGTATGTTTAGAAAGAAGGCGATTGGTTTGATGAATTAAAATTATATTATGTACTCGTATTTTATCATGTTTCTTTTACGACTAATTTGATAAGAAATCTACGGACTTGGGGATGACATAGAATCAAAACTGGAGTGTTGTTCTCTAACTTATTTCTTTTATAACGTCGATATGTCCTATCTCAAATCCTACCCCAAACATTTCGGGTGGGTTGAGGGGGTAAATTTCCGCCGATCCCCAATTAGTTACGGCCTTGCTGGAGATTAAAAGCGTAATTGTACAAATTCGAGTGAAATTTTCACTACAGATAATAAAATAGATATTAATACAGCCCTTTTATAAGAATTGTATAGTAAGAACAAAAAAGCTCTTGTGGAAACTTGGGAGATTCGGCATCCGTCACTAGTATAATTCCATTCCCGAACAGTGCATATGCCTATTTAATTGAGGAAACAGAAATAAATGCCAGCAAAAATAAAAAATTCTCTTCACCAGGCACCCGAAATGGCGTTCACTTTTGTCTTGCCGAATAGGCGTACACAATGGCTTGCAATTTGTCTTATTATCCGTGGCCTCAGCAGCAAACAAAAGTTTTTCCTTTGGGATGTTCTAGTATTTTTGTTATTATAATGTTTGTTATTGTTACTATTATTTTGATTGCCGTTGTTATTTTTGCTGCCGTGACATAACCCCAAGCGTCATAAGCCCAAATTTCGAAATTTGGCCTTATGCCGCATTGTGAAAGTGACATAAGGCCAAATTTTAGCATTTAGTATTATGACACATTGAAAAAGCGCCATAAGGCCAATTTGGCTTTATGACTGGTGCTGTTTTCAACAATTTGCCATTGCACCTACTCCAATTCAAACAGTGACCCCAAGCAGGGGGGTTGCAGGGGGGCAGCTTTCCCCGTCATAGTTTTTATTTTAACGGAAGCAGGCGGATATCGGAACCCAATTGCAATTATCCGATTTCGAAGCCCAATTGTTTCGTCGCCATTCGTCTGAATTCGGAACACACTTGCTTCCGTTATCGAAACGAAATGAAGGTACATAGTTGTAAATTAACTGCTATTGTTGTTGCACCGCGCAATTATCCTTTCCAAAGGACAAATATCGACCCAAGTCTCGATGAGCATAAACCAGAGCTCAAACAAGTTTGGAAATAATTCGATTTTATTTGCAACTTCAACTCAAATCAGAACTTGAATGAAACCTGTCTAAGAACAATTTAAATTAGAGTTTGTAAAAAAATAATTAATTTTATTTACCCTTGACCAGTACAGGCTAAACTTTCAACAATCAAATTCAATCTATTTTTGAAGGTCACAAAATACTCGCTACTTATATTTATTCTTTCAATAGAGAGAGACGCAAGTAGTTTTGAAACTATAGAACAAAAAAAAATCGCCCAATTTCCAACGAAGTTGCCACTTAACCAAAAAGGTAAAGTGGGTTTAGAGGGTAAGGCAGGAACAATAATATTAACGACGGCTGGATGACAGGGATTGTATATGTAAATTCAAAGGATTAAGTCCGCATATATATTCCGTTAATTGAAATTAATATGTACGTCCTATAGGTCGTTTTATTAATTTTGTTACGAATTTCATTATGTTTATGCATGCAAATAAAATAAAAACATAGGGACGGGCTACAGTCCGCTTGGGCGAACGGTTGGATACCCTATTCTTATTCCTATCCCTCATAAGTGGGCGTGTCTAAGTATGGTTGAATTGTTAAGAACGCTCTACATATTTTGTTATATAACATTTAAAGGATTTTATCGAAAAAAACGCTCCGTAGCTCAAACTTGGGTGTTTCAATTAAAATAGTTTTATTTAATTGTGGGCGTGTCAGTAGACGGATTTAAAAAAAATTAACACATGAGCATAAAGGGCCCCTAGAGAGTATATATTGTAGATTTCCGCTCCCTAGCTCAAACTTTGAATTTTCAAAAAAAGTTTTGCAGTGGAGCAGTTTTAGGAGTCATAGATCATATAAAAAAAATTTCAGCTTTCTAGCTCAAAATTCGATTTTTTCCAAAATTTTGTTTTTTTGAGTTTGTGGGCGTGGCTGTGGGTGGTGGACATTACTGTCGATGCTGATCATAAATATAGTAACTTAGGGGTCTACGGGCAATATTAAGGTATCTTACAAACTATGCGTCAAAATTAATATACCCTTAGAATAGGGTATAAACATAGGGAAAGGCTACCCTATTTAAATTCTTACCCCTCATTAAGTGTGCGTGACAAAAGTCTAAACAAAGGATTTTATTGGTAAATCCTAGTTTTCATAAAAAAAACGCCCCTGTAAAGTGGGCATGGCAGTAAACTTTATATAAAGGAATTGCTCAAAACGACTTTAACTACATACTTTGCTAATGATTTCTTAAATAAAACAGTTATTTATAAAAACTGGGCGTGTCATAAAATATTAACACATGAGCATTAAAGGCCTCTAGAGAGTATATTACGAGGGCGGGTCAATAAGTCCGTGACTTTTTGAATTTCTGACGTCTTTACTGAAACGGCAACACTGCTCCTGTCAACAGGCATCTGTCAGTTGACTCCTGTCAAAATTTAAACTTGCTGCGTCAGTTAGTTTGTGTTTGACAGCTATTTTTATCAGACTACTCACTAATTTGAGGAGACAATGGAAAAAAGTGAATTTCGTGTGCTTAGTAAGCATTATTTCTTGCGAAAAAAAACCATTACCGAGACCAAGGCTAAGCTTGAAAAATACTATGGGGACTCTGCACCATCGATTTCAATGGTAAAAAAGTGGTTTACTGAATTTCGTTGTGGCCGTACAAGCACTGAAGATGCCGAACGTCCTGGACGCCCAGTTGAGGTCTCTACACCCGAAACAATCGAAAAAATTCACGATATGGTGTTGGCCGACCGAAGATTGAAAGTGCGAGAGATTGTGGAAGCCGTAGGGATCTCGCATGGCTCAGTGGTTTAAATTTTGAATGATCACTTGGGCATGAGAAAGCTTTCCGCAAGATGGGTGCCGCGTTTGCTCACAGTCGACCACAAACGCAATCGTGTAACAACTTCACAGGAAAGTTTGGCGTTGTTTAATCGCAATATGGAGGAGTTTTTGCGCCGTTTTGTAACCGTGGACCAAACATGGATCCATCACAACACACCAGAGACCAAACAACAGTCAAAACAGTGGGTTTCTAAGGGTGAATCGGAGCCAAAGAAGGCCAAGGTGGGTTTGTCAGCCAATAAAGTTATGGCGACTGTTTTTTGGGATGCACGCGGGATAATCCACATTGACTACCTTCAAAAGGGAAGAACAATCAATGGGGAATATTATGCCAACTTATTGGACCGATTCAATGACGATTTGAAAAAAAACCGACCTCATTTGGCCAAGAAAAAAGTATATTATATTCTCTCGTATATTCTAAATCTCAGCTTACAGCCCAAGGACAGCGACATGCCAAAAAGCGCATTACACTGTCACTCGTTGTGGATGGACAGGTTGTTCAATTTTTTCTTTAAGGTTTTCTGAGCCCGAGATGCCAAATTTTTTGTTTGATAACGTACCCAGACAAATTAAATGAGCCTCATGTCTAAGAATATTTTTTTTGTAAAAAATCATGATTTTGTTCATTCATTTCTATCTCCCAATCAGCGAAAGAACAACGTTAAGCGTGGTCTGCTGACTTTAAATTTTGGGTCAACTGCACCTTATAAGCATATAGGCCAAGATCTTTATGCAAAGTGGTTGCGGTTAATCCCAATTCCTCTCGTCTCGAAGTGGACACACCTGGATTTTTTAGTCACACTAAGGCAGGGCGACGATATTTTCAAATGACGTTGTCGGACGAACAAGATTTGTTGGCATCACAACATAACCTTCTAGAGACGTTCGTTTTTTGAATCAATGTGATGAAAAAGCTCTAATTTTTCAACCAAAAACTGTAGTTGTCAATAGTTGTGTTTTTTTTGCACGAGTATATGGAATTACAGAAACGCACATCGCTGCGAAAATTCAGCAAAAAAATAAAAAAATGCCAGCGGTTTTGACAATTTGGCTTTTACGGCTAAGACAGTTGACTGAATTCGTTGACATTTTCTGAGAGTTCATCACAAATAGCTACCTCGGACATGATATTGGGAAGCACTGTTGTTATATCTGCATTGTCGATAGCAGAAATATCTATCATCGCTTTCGTTATCTAATTTTGGGCATGGTTTTGTTTTATTTAACTTGCAAAAGAACATCACCATAACACTTTATAATTTTCATTTTTCAGCGAAATTTCATTTTGACAATTGTGTCTGTTAAAAACAACACATGCTCATTCGCCGTGTTCCTTTGCACTCGTATATAAGATTGACACAAAAGAACGACCATCGCCGCTTAAAAATTCATCAAAAGAAACTTGGCAGCACAGCTGCACCTATGACGTTTAGTCAGCCGTAAGTTGTAATTAAGAAATTTTTATTGAAAACCCTGAAATTCAAAATTTTTAGCTTCCGCCAATTGAAATTGATGCCAAACATATTCTAAAATTATAAAAAATAATTTCACGTTAACTGATTTGCTAAATTAAATTAACCTTATGATAAAGTTTAAACAAAAAAAAAATAATAATAAAATCAAGAACAAAATATTCTTCGGGATGTTTTTTTTTTTTTTTATAATTTGCGTGCGCTAAAGAGATTTCTTTTTTCTGTTTTGTTTGTTGCTGTAAGTAGCTCCCAATGATTCATTGCCTATTTTTGGGTGCTACTTACTGTATGAAAATTTAATTTTAATTTGGTGAGGGCAGAGATAGCCCTCATTTATTTGGCTTACTACAAGCTAAAACTAACATCTAATGAATAACTTAAAAACTAAAACTTAAGGATTAGGGGAATGGCGAAGGAGATCGATTTTTAGGCGGGCAGGGTTGTGGTTGAAATTAAAGACGGAAAGATTTGAGTTAACCTTCTGCAGCATACGGGAGATTGGTTCGTTGGAGCCATATAAGGTTCGATTGGTTGGAAGGTAAAAGAGACGAGGGCAGCGTAAATTACGAGGATTAGTGTTAAAGAAAATAGAGTTGATAAGAGAGGCGCAGTCGACGGAGCCTGAGAGAAGGCGATAAATGAAAAGAATGTCCGCAGCGTCCCTACGATCCTCAAGGGAGTTCATGTTAATGAGATTTAGGCGATCTGAGTATGGAGGCAGCATAAAAGGATCATCCCAAGGCAATCCCCGAAGAGCAAATCGAAGGAAGCGACGTTGGATGTTCTCGATTGTGAGCACGTGAACTTGATGAAAATGAGACCACGCTTGACTGGCGTACTCAAGGAGGGGGCGAACAAAAGTGGTGTAGAGGGATTTAGTGACGTAGGGGTTGCAGAATTCTTTAGGCCAGCGTTTAACAAAGCCAAGTGATGCGCTGGCTTTACGAATTATTTCGTCAATATGTAAACAAAAATTTAACTCACTGTCATACAATATTCCAAAGTCACCGAGAGATTGAACTAAAGAGATTGGTTGACCATGGAGAAGGTAGTGATGGGGAGGGGATTTGTTGCGCTTGCGCGATAGGGTAATAGATTGGCATTTGGGAATGTTAAGCTCTAAGCAATTTTTGAGGCACCAGGTTGAAAACCGATCAAGGTCTTGTTGAAGGAGAGATGAGTCATGGGGTGATCAAACGAGTATAAAGAATTTGGTATCGTCGGCGTATAGAGAAAGGGAGGAGTGATTAATGGCATTTTCAATGTCGTTTATATTGAGGATGAAGAGAAGGGGACCCAAATGACTGCCTTGCGGAACACCAGAGGTTGCCAAGAATGGAGCCGATAGGACGGTTTTCCAGGTAGGAAGATATCTATTTTAACAAAATGGGTTCAAACCCAAGAGCGGACAATTTAAAGTGAATTAATTGATGAGGTATCTTATCAAATGCCTTGCTAAAGTCAGTTGCAATTACGTCAACTTCGTTGCCGTTCTCTAATGCCGATAAGGCAAATGACACGAATTCGACAAGATTTGTAGTGGTTGATCTACCTTTCAGAAGCCATGTTGGTAAGGGAAAATAAGAGACTTGCATCGAAAGCTTAAGGCTTCGTATATGATACTTTCGAAGATTTTGGGAATATGTGAGAGTTTGGCAATAGGGCGATAATTAGTGATATCACTTTTTAATCCTTTTTTGTGTATCGGAGTAATGAAAGCGGTCTTCCAAATCTGGGGAAATGCTCCTTGGGAAAGAGATAGACGAAAGAGGAAAGAAAGAGGGACCGACAAATTGGAAGAACACTTGTTGAGAAAAATTGCGGGGAGGCCATCTGGGCCGGGTGAGAATTCATCGTTTAGCTTTTCTAACTTATTTTCAATGAGAGTATGGTCAATAGTTTGAGAGAAAAAGGGTCCAATAGAGATGTTAGGTAAGTAGCTGAAGTACGTGGAGACCGGTACAAATAAGTTGTCAGAGAAAGATTGCTTGAAAAATGCGGCAAATGAGTTGGCAATGGTATGTGGGTCCGTGGATGATACGTTTTCATAAGAGAGAGAAGCAGGGTAACCGTCTGACTTTTTTTTTTAGTTGAGGAATCGGAAAAAGGACTTAGGGTCATTTATTAATTTGACTTGTGCATTATTTATATAGCGTTGGAAGAGAGAGAGGTGAATTGTAGATAGATACCGAGATACTTAGAGTAGAAAGAATAGAAGGATAGGAAAGAAGTTTGGTGCGATGGGATTTTTTCTCCACAGGGGGCGCCTAAATTGCTATAGGGAGATCTGTTTTTGCTGTATATATTCAATTTATAAAAATCATGGAACTGGTCGGGATTCGAACGCACGACCTGCCAATCACTTATTGAATACCATCGCAGCATTGCTACCTGCATGTGTCAGTGGTTGGAGGGATCAGAAACTTTGACATTTCCTGAAAAATTCATGGCAACAATTCATCAGAAACCAAGGAAATGCATTTTGGAAACACTGTTTTATCCCCGCTAAGAGACTAAGCGGCGATACATATGCCCGCTAAAGTTAGCGTATTAAGGATAAGTTGTTGTTGTAGTTTACATGCAAATTTCAAAAATAAGCGTATATGCGCATGCAAAAGAACACAACTATTATGAAAAATTAAGTAATCATATTTTATAACCTCCTAGTCCTTTTTTATCAAAAGGCATCGCCAATGGCAATTGAATATGGAGAGTTCAACAAGCTTTAAATTATTTTTTTTTCACTGCCCCACCTGTTGCGAACGTCTGAGTATCAATTATCATGAAAAGCTTCTCAAATTTGCCCCTCGGATTCGGGTCAAAATTGTAGGTCCATTCAAATGATTGGAAAAGCAATGTTTAAGGCCTTTGTTATGCTTAAATTTATTTTTAAAAATATTATGTATTGATAATAAACAAAATATAATTGTCAGACATCCTGTATCAAGAGCGATTATTTTCTAATTCCACAAATACTTCTTCTGCATTACAACCAAAATGTCATATAAAGTTTTTGTATAAATCTCCTATATGCGTTCTCACTGGTTAACACCGTTGCTTTTACATAAGATTTCTACCGACGAATTATTACCCTCTTGTTCCTGCTGTAGTGTGTTGTAGTAGCCTAGATAAATCTCGCATTAAGGCTATTACTGTTACTGTTTATTTGCTGATATGTATTCCAGTGGGTGCGATATCCTCACCCTCTGCAATAAAAACGAATATTTGTGGAAATTATTGAGGATGTGACTGCTAAAATGATGTCTCGAGTACTTGGCTGTGCGTATCAGTTCTGTACAATGTTTGCAGGATTAGTAGATTTTCTGCTTATGTAAAGAGAACATAATTTGTATCCTTCATGTTCTACGCTGTCATTGCGATGATGACTAATGATGAGTGCCTATACCAAGGAAACGGTGCCGCCAGTTCCACAGCAATACTCTGGATGTTTATCCGACTTTTGCAAGAGACCGGAAATGTGCTATTTGACCCGGCGTAATTTGAAACGGAGGCGCATCGGTCAACAGTCCAACACACTAACCACTGAACCACTGCTCCTATAGTTCTAGTATTATGTATATCAAATACAATTATATTGATGTGGAATCGGAATAGTGCCAGTTACATTCGGATTTCATTTGATTGAGTGCTTCACCCGCTTCTATGAAAGCTTTAACATTTCCTCTACTAATGTGGCTAAGGATCTATCTGCTTTTGCTTCTCATATTAACTCCAAACGTATCTCATATCTTCAACGTAACCGAGTTGATCACAATAATTTTTTTCGTCCCTAAATCACCTTTGGCCGCCTCAGATCTGAAATTGCCTCTATCCTTCTACTATCAAAACGTAAGAGGACTACGCACCAAAACTCACGCAGTTTTCCGTCGTACTCACACTCTTCCTTTTGATATTTATTTTCTTACCAAAACTAACCTCTCCCCGAATATCTTAAACCAAGAGTTGTTTCCAGCATCTTTCAACGTCTTTCGTGATGATAACGTCACTTGTCTTCTAGACATACTTCCCTGCCGTGGCGTTCTCATTGCAGTTCATAACAGCTTGAACTCTTCCATCATCTCAACATCAACCTCCCCTCTTCTAGATTTTGTTGTAGTAAAAATCTCACTCGTTAACCGTTCTCTCTACGTAATGTGCTTCTACATACGTCCGTCTCAACCCATCGAATCCTACCAACTCGTCGTGGATGCCATCGACCATTTACTTGATACTTGTAAGCCAAACGATGAAATCATAATTTTTGGCGATTTTAATCTCCCTAATCTACAGTGGAGCTTATCGGAAGATCAATCTTTCTTTGTCCCAATAAACCCGATATCTAGTAAGGAATGCCTTTTTGTCGACCGCTTAACCGATTCTGGTCTTTGTCAAGTCAGTGGTGTTAAAAATTATATGGGACGACAGTTGGATCTTGTTTTCACAACTGACCCTGTAAACTCCTCAACCATTGAAAGTTCTTTACACCTTTCTACTATTGACGCTTACCACCCTCCTCTGCTCCTTTCTTTCTTTTATCACCCCTCTTCCCAATCCCTGCCTCCAACTAACCTGTACTCCTACGACTTCCACAAAGCTAACTTCCGAAAGATCACTGACTTTCTGAGCAGAATCGAACTCAACTTCTCGAACTTATCCGTTGATGAAGCTGCCACCCGTTTTTATGACGAAATCTTTAAATGCATTTCCTTATTCGTTCCTTAGTCGCGCCATAAAATCTCACCATCTTCCCCTCCATGTTACTCGTATAATAGGAAACTGCGTTCACTTCGTAATAAACGTAACAAACTATGGGCAATCTATCTTCTAACCAGAACTACTACAGATTATTCGAATTATCTCGGTTCGTACATACAGTTCTCTAACCTTTTTCACTGTCTCTATCAACGCTATCTTTCTGATGCTCAAGCTAACCTCATCAAGGACCCACGGTCATTTTTTCATTTTGTTAATTATAAAAGGAAATCTGATGGATATCCCTCCTCACTCTTGTTTGAAGGCGAGTCCTTAACGGACCCATTTGTAATCGCAAACTCTTTTGCTACCGTGTTCAAGCAGTCCTTCACTGACGACTGCCCTGAACCGGATCACTATTACTTCAGTTATCTGAAAAACTATACCGTTGGCCCATTCATTTTACCCACCTTTGACCATTCCATGCTGTGCGACAGACTTCCTCATCTCAATGATGAATTTGTACCCGGCCCAGACGGCCTTCCAGACATTCTTCTCAAAAAGTGTTCTGCGATTCTTTCACCTTTCACTGCCAATCTCTTTAAACATTCCTTATCTCTTGGGAAATTTCCTAAAATCTGGAAAACGTCCTTCATTTCACCTGTTCACAAAAAAGGGCCAAAGAATGACGTATCTAACTATCGACCTATTGCCAAGCTGTCGCATTTATGTTCGAAAGTATGATGTACGATTCATTATCCTTTCAGTGCAAGTCTCTTATCTCCCCCCTTCAGCACGGTTTCCTTAAAGGTAGATCCTCAACCACCAACCTGGTTGACTTTGTCTCCGTTACACTTTCTGCTTTAGAAAGTGGCAATGAAGTGGATTTAATCGCTACTGACTTCAGTAAGGCCTTTGACAAAATATCTCATCGTTTGATTCTTTTCAAACTCTCCTTCCTTGGCTTCGATCCCCCACTATTGAATTGGTTTTCTTCTTACCTTGAGAACCGATCTTATAATGTTCGTTTTCGCTCTGTTCTCTCTTTGCCTTTTAAAGCCACCTCTGGTGTTCCGTAAGGTAGCCACCTTGGACCTTTGATTTTTATTCTGGCTATAAATGATATTGACAACGTCATTAAGTTCTCCTCCATCTCCCTCTATGCCGATGACGCTAAATTCTTCAAAATCATTTCTTCTCCACACGACTCTGATCTTCTTCAACAAGACCTCAATAGTTTTTCGGTCTGGTGTCAAAAAAACTTTATGGAGCTGAATATTGCTAAATGTGAATTTCTTACTTTTTCACGTAAACGGATTCAGTCTCCCCCCAGATGTTACTTTTTGAACAACCAACCCATTGTTACCGTTCTAACCATTCGCGACCTAGGTGTTCTGTGTGACAGAGAGCTTAACTTTCGGTCACATATTGACGAGATAATCAATAAAGCTAACTCAGCCCTTGCTTTCGTCAAACGGTGGTCCAAAGAATTTACCAATCCCTACGTGACAAAATCCCTTTACATTACCTACGTCCGCCCTCTCCTAGAGTACGCTAGCCAAGTGTGGGCACCATACTATCGGGTCCACATTACAAGAATCGAAAGCATTCAACGTCGATTTCTCCGTTTTGCTCTTCGTGGGCTCCCGTGGAATAATCACCTTATCATTCCACCATATCACGAACGCCTTAATTTAATAAACCTTCAGACCCTTGAAAAAAGAAGAGATGTGGCTGACATTCTGTTTATACATCGTCTTCTCACTGGCTCCGTTGATTGTTCCTATCTTTTGAACTACATTGCCTTTAACACTAACCCTCGGAATTTAAGATCCCCTCCTCTTTTCTATCTTCCCAAAAGTCGCACGTCGTACGGCTTGAACGAGCCGATATCCCGTATGTTGCAGAAGGTCAATTCTAACCACCTCCTCTTTGATTTTAATCACTGCACTTCCTCCCTAAAATCTACCCTCCTCCACCCCTCACCATCCACCTAATTAGTTTTAAGTATTAGTTTTTAAGCCCTAGCTGTAAGTCTTAGTGTAATTAGTTTTTTAAGACCTAAAGCTTGTATTAAGCTGAATAAATGGGGGTGTATGCCCCCACCAAAATTAAAAATTTAAAATTAAATTAAATTACGGTATGCACATACTTGTATGAACATTTTCATTTATCAAGGCCATCAAACATAATGGCCTGAGGCATACACTAATGTCTTATTTAAATGTAGTAAAGTCGTTTGTGGTATTTTAAATTCGTTCCATTTAAAGAGACCATAAAGACGGCACGCTGTCGTGGAAACTTTTTTAAATTTTAATGGAGAGAATAGTGCGAGGTTGCAACCCAATAAACGGAGAGACGATCTGTCACAAGTCATTCGGGACACTCGCAGACATGGACTTTTTTCCGGATAATAAATGCTAAAATTTGTGAGTATCCAGGGAAAATAGCTCCATCATCCCTAATAAAAAGCTATTGCATTTTAACACACCGTAGGGGCGAAATCGCATCTATATATTATAGGAACATACCTACTTATTGTAATGATGTTTGATATTGTTGCTTAGGAGTTTAAATTGATCATTACAAGAAGAAAAGCAGTAAACCGCGGTTCATTTGATCCCTGACTAAAAACTCAATATTCAATTTTCCTGGTAACACTCACAGCAACTTTTATATGACAAAAATGATTAAATCTAACTTAAAATTTACAGGATACTTATTTTAGATTTATTCTGGGCGCTTGTTGCATTACGCAACAAGTGGTCAAAATCCCAATTGCTTTCCAAGGGCCTGGCAGTCATCAACGTCAGCACGAGCCGCCGTGAGCCCTCTGAAGCGTTACAGCCTCAGTCACTCCCCGGAAGTACCACAATACCAAGTTGGTGAGTCAGGCCTCGTTCAGAAATGCCCTTGCTAACTTAATCTAACTTATAAACTAAAAGGATGTTACCTATAGTAACGCACCGTCCTGGGAGGGCATGTTAACCCCTCCCCCTCAAAAAGTCACCAAAATTCGGTGAATTGCTTTTCCGTTACGAATTAATCCCTATCCGATATTGCAGTACTAAAACTGGAGAGCTCATGGGCATTGGCGATGTTATTGGGGTAGTGATCTCCAAAGATCACACCATTGTCCCTCGCCATCGCCCTTGCAACGTTCCTTCAAGTCACCTTAATGAGGACATTGTCATTCCTATTCAACTGAGCCCGATCGTATAGGACCTTGTTGGGATAGGTTTTTATATAGTTGGAATCAGGCATTCGGAATCAGGCATTCTCTCCAAAACCCGAATCTTTTCCATATAACTAAGCGCTATATTAAACCACAATGGACAACCATAAGAGATGAACGGTCTTATAAGACCCACGTAGCATACGACCTTCACTGTGGAGTCAAGTTGAGTGCTATGAAATAGTCTCCTTGTCTGAGCATAAGCCTTCTTGGCCCCAGCAAGAGAAGCAACTATATGTCTATCGAAATATAGATAATGATCAAGCCAGATACCCAGATATCTAAATTCGCTTCTCACCGCCAATGGCTATCCATTTTGTCCAATAATGGCCAATTTCTTCAAGTTTTTTTTCCGGTATCCCTGGAGGCCCCAGCCAATGTTGTTCTGAATAAGATTGTTTCCGTCTTCTAAAAGTCGATTTTCAACTTCCAGTCGTCGCAATATCCCCTAATTTGATCGAAGTCACGCAGCAAGAGAATGTTAATCGTCGGCATACGCTTTAGCATGTCTGAGTGAACCCACTAGATTACTCGTGAAAATGTTAAACAGAATCGGAGAATGTGCCGCACCCTGCTGTAAACCGTTTTTAGTTTAAAATCCTCTGCTTAAAGTCACGTTGCCACATTCGACAACGAACTTCTTCCCATAACCATATTATAAATTACATAAAGCGAAGGTTTGTGCATCCCCCGCCTGGTCAACTTGCAGAAAAGTCCCTCTAACCATACGGTGTCGAAAGCCTTTTCAAAATCAACCAGGCAAGCACTTGTGCTTTGGTTCTGCATTACACTGAAAATCGGCAACCAGTTTGGACGCGGCATGAATAGTGTCATGCCCCGCCCTGACACCAAATTGGTTGTCCGGAATTACCTTATTGTCCTCGACCCACTTCAAAACGTCTGTATTTACAACTTTTCCAAAGACCTTGCTAATATTCGGAAGTAAACTAATCGAACTGATATTGACAGCGTTCGTCCTTTCTTTACCCTTTTTCGGGATTTGGTGTACCACAGCTATTTTTCACAGCCTGCAGAGCCAGGTGTCTCAATACGACGTTTGGGACACCATGCACCCCCGCCGACTTTTTACTCTTACTCTTACGTCGAAGATGCACGTCAGCATTCATCCTTCGACATGAAGAAGTGCGATACATCTAGGCCATTGGCGACAACTGAATTCGCATGGTTTTGATTGAATACGGTGAATCCGGTATTCTCAGATAGTCAATTTTCAAGTGCAGTGCGCAGACCAGAGCCTTAATCTCCACTTTCTCCTGTAGGTCCTCGACCATGAAAAAACCAAATCATCAAAAAGATGACTTCAGAAGCTGGTGCCGAGAGAACAATTTTTTGTTTTTAGGACTGACTAAGAATAAGTCCAGCAAAGTGGAGGACTGAGCAGAAGAGAAATAGGAACAATAATATTTACAGAGACCAAATTAAGAGAAAATATTTCATCTGTAATACATTTCGAACAGGAGACTGCGGTTGAAGTTTCCACACAAAACAATGTGTGGGCACGAAATATATATTTCTTGGAAAGAATTAATTAAATGTGAGAGTATAAAGTATCTATTAGGCGGATAAAAGGCCTACATTCCTCGTTGACCAGGTAAAAAAACATGCTCAAACTCGAACAACCAAGGGGAAATGCTTCGCAGTCTGCACTTTAAATTGCTCCTAACGTATACCGCAACGCAGTGGCGTGGCGTCCATATAAAACGATTCCTACCGTCTTCCCTTTTAAAAATCCACCAAAAGTAAGCACTATCTGCCAAATAAATATATGAAAAATGAAACCCGTCCCGTATTTTAATTATAAAATAAAATCTACACACACACTCACACATAAGCTATCGAATAAGTTTAATATTTTCATTCTACCTCTCGTCTGTATCTTCATACTTCATTCAAGAATCAAGATTTAACCACATTCCACAATCCACAAATCACAAACAACAAACCAACGAAGAGTCACAAAAATACTCTTAGTAAAAAGTTTTCAACTACCGCTGCTCTCTATAATAGAATAAAAAATATTTTTCCGTCTTATTTACTTGTTTTATATCCCTTTCTTCTACAAGCATTGCGGTTCCGATCCTCTTTGTTCAACACCCGCTTTTATATTCAAAGAAAAAGACGCTACATTTCGTCTTATAAACCAAATCTCACGCTGAATACTTGGAATTGTTTCATTTCATTCTCCCTTTTGCGATTAGCATTGCGTTTCAATCGGAAGATATCAACATGTTGCAGGAATGCAGGTGCTACGTTTGTCTCGTTTTTTTTGCAACATTGTGTCTAATAACACGGTGTTCTTTGACTTATTTCTTTTTATATCCTATTCTAAGGGTATATTAATTTTGACGCATAGTTTGTAACATACCTTAATATTGCCCGTAGACCCCTAAAAGTTACTATATTTATGATCAGCATCGATAGTAATGTCGATCTAGCCATGTCCGTCCGTCCGTCCGTCCGTCCGTCCGTCTGTAGCCAAAAATTAGGCCTTTAAACTGGACCTAGAGAGCTGAAATTTTAACCATATACTCTCTAGGGTCCCGAAATAATCAAGTTTACGAATTTTTGAAATCCGCCCACAGACACGCCCACAAACTCAAAAAAACCAAATTTTGGAAAAAATCGAATTTTGAGCTAGAAAGCTGAAATTTTTTATATATATTCTATGACTCCTAAAACTGCTCGGGATAAAAAATTTTCGCCCACTGACACGCCCACAAATAAATAAAATAATTTTTTTTTACCCTATTCTAAGGGTATATTAATTTTTGAAAATCCAAAGTTTCAGCTAGGGAGCTGAAATTTATAGTATATACTCTCTATGGGCCCTTTATGCTCATGTGTAAATATTTTCAAAATCCGCCCACTGACACGCCCACAATTAATTTTTTTTTTTTTGAAAATTCAAAGTTTGAGCTAAGGAGCTGAAATTTATAATATATACTCTCTAGTAGCCCTTTATTCTCATGTGTTAATTTTTTTTTAAATCCGCCTACTGACACGCCCACAATTAAATAAAACAATTTTATTGAAACACCCAAGTTTGAGCTAGGGAGCGTTTTTTTTTTTGATAAAATCCTTTAAATGTTATATAACAAAATATGTAGAGCGTTCTTAACAATTCAACCATACTTAGACTTTTGTCACGCCCCCTTATGAGGGATAGGAATAAGAATAGGGTATCCAACAGTTCGCCCAAGCGGACTGTAGCCCGTCCCTATGTTTTTTTCTTATGACATAATATCTGAATGTGTTATGTGGGTTGATTCTTGATTTTGAATTTGATGTTGATATTGATATGCGTGTTGATGTAAGAAGTTGAGCTTTCATTTTTCTCTCTTGTGATAGTTAATGCTTCGATGTTTTTACAAATTTATTGTTATACTTTTGTCTTATGAAATAAAATATGGTAGAATATTATGGCAATTTGTCAGCAGAGTAAATTCAGCATATCGCTTAAGAAAAGTTCATGTCAAATAAAATACCGACACTTGTTTTTATACCCTATTCTAAGGGTATATTAATTTTGACGCATAGTTTGTAACATACCTTAATATTGCCCGTAGACCCCTAAAAGTTACTATATTTATGATCAGCATCGAGAGCTGAAATTTTAACCATATACTCTCTAGGGCCCGAAATAATCAAGTTTACGAATTTTTGAAATCCGCCCACAGATACGCCCACAAACTCAAAAAAACAAAATTTTGGAAAAAATCGAATTTTGAGGTAGAAAGCTGAAATTTTGTATATATGATCTATGACTCCTAAAACTGCTCAGGATAAAAATTTTTTAAAATCCGCCCACTGACAAGCCCACAAATAAATAAAACAATTTTTTTATAACCTATTCTAATGGTATATTAATTTTTGAAAATCCAAAGTTTGAGCTAGGGAGCTGAAATTTATAATATATACTCTCTATGGGCCCTTTATGCTCATGTGTAAATATTTTTAAAATCCGCCCACTGACACGCCCACAATTTTTTTTTTTTTTTTTTTTTTGAAAATTCAAAGTTTGAGCTAGGGAGCTGAAATTTATAATATATACTCTCTAGGGGCCCTTTATTCTCATGTGTTTTTTTTTTAAATCCGCCTACTGACACGCCCACAATTAAATAAAACAATTTTATTGAAACACCTAAGTTTGAGCTAGGGAGCGTTTTTTTTTGATAAAATCCTTTAAATGTTATATAACAAAATATGTAGAGCGTTCTTAACAATTCAACCATACTTAGACTTTTGTCACGCCCACTTATGAGGGATAGGAATAAGAATAGGGTATCCAACAGTTCGCCCAAGCGGACTGTAGCCCGTCCCTATGTTTTTTTAAGCAGGAATTCAAATTTTAATTTAGAATCAGTTGGAATTTATTGACAGACTGCGTTGCACAAGTGCAATAACTTGAAAAAATCTAGTGTTTTGTAAAGCCAATTTGATAAAATCTTAAATTAAAATAGTGAAAAGTTAGATGTGAAAGTGAAAGTGAAGGTTAATGTGTAATTTTTTAGTTTCATTTATTACCAACTTACTGATAAAAACATTTTAGCTTCTTAATTTTAGTGCAGTTTTAGATTTTTTTTTGGAAATGTCTTTGATTAGTGTAGATTGCTGTTTAACTGATTTCCTCCTGGAGGATTCAAATAGTTTTAGTAAGCTATCTTTTCTTGATAAAAAAAAGTTATAGACGTAGGGCGCTCTATGCCTTTTATAAATATTAATTACCAAAGGAGAGATGGTTTTGTGACACATTTTAATGTTTCCTTATACCAAAAATATAAGTGGCTAACTGGGAGTTGCAAGCTTAATAAAATGTTTTGTTTTCCTTGTCTTCTTTTTTCAAACTCCGCCCGTGTTTGGAGCCGAACGGGTTTCACTGATATAAATAATTTAGTTAATTCTTCGAAAAAACATATTAAGACAGAAAAACATATTCGTTGTTGTTTATCCCTACACGAATTCGGCACGAATCGCATTGAAACTTCTTTAGGAAATTCTTTCGTTGTTCATAATAAAAAAGTAGATAAAAATCGGAAACTAATGGAACGTTTTATTGACACGGTCATTTTATTAGGCAGACAGGAGTTAGCATTTCGCGGTCATGATGAAAGGTCTAGTTCAGATAATCGTGGCAATTATGTCGAAGCGGTTTATTTTTTATCTAAATATGACACTTTATTTTAATCCCATTTAGAGCAGTGTTCAAGTACACACAATCCAATTTTTTCAGGTTTATCCAACGATATTCAAAACGATTTGATACATAGTATCGCGGCGGTTATTAAATCCGAAATTAAAACGGAAATCAAGGATGCTCGGTTCGTGTCGATTATGATCGACGAAACACCAGATTTGAGTCATAGGGAACAACTGAGTGCCATATTTCGGTACTTGTCAGAGGATGGTATACAAGAAAGATTTCTTGGATTTTTTGACGTTAGCGCAAGTCGTAATGCAAATGAGTTATCCAATCATATATTTAAAATTCTTGAAACATACGACTGCAAGGAAAAGTTAATAGGACAATCCTACGATGGTGCCGCAGTTATGTCCGGCGAGGGGGGTGGTGTTCAAAAGAAGGTCCTTGATGAATGCCCGATGGCAAATTTTATTCCTTGTTATGCACATGTTTTAAATTTAGTACTATCCCGATCTCTAGAAAACATAGCAGAACTTAAACTATTTTTTGGCTATACTAATAGCATCGTTCGATTTTTTAATAAATCCACAAAGCGGTCCAATCTTTTAAAACAAATTTCCAATCGACGCATGCCAGGAGTATCGGAAACTCGATGGCATTATCATTCAAGAATAATAAACGTAATCTTTAACTGTAGAATAGATATAATTGAAACTTTTAGTAAAATAATTAATGACTCTAGGGAATGGGATACTGACACACTTTCGATGGCAGAAAGTTTATTAAATAAATTAGAGAGCAAGGAATTCTGTTTTTTGCTTCATACCCTTTCTGAAATATTTGCAAAGACCGATGTATTATTTAATTTAATTCAAAAAAAAACAAACAGACGTTAGTTATGCCAAGCAAGAAATCGAACGTTTTGAGTCATGGATAAGCTCTGACTTTTTAAATATGTTTGAAGTTATTTATGACAGCGTAAATGATTGCATCGAACCTCCACGTAAACGCAGGTTGCTTGACTTCGATTTGAAGACGAATTATAAGCGCCTTTTTGTTGAAATTAAAGACAATATAGTTAGCCAAATAAATGCCAGATATAAATCATTTAGTAATCTTACATTTTTGGATTTACTAAATAATTTGAAGTATGACACTTTTTCTCGTTCCAGTCCAGATGTAAAAATATCTTCCCTAATTAAGTTTTTTCCTAGAATTTTTGACTTCACGGCATTAAAAAATGAACTTAATGTTTTATATTCTTCGTCGTCACTTCGGCAGTTTGAGGTTCTCGACCTTCACAATCATTTGAATAGTGAAGCATTGAAAGAAGTGTTCCCTCAAGTCTTAAACTTAAGTAGTTTCCTTTTAACACTTCCCATTTCCGTCGCCTCCGTTGAGAGGTCTTTTTCTGCTTTAAAAAGAATTCATACTTATTTAAGAAACTCACAGTGCGAGGATAGGCTCTCTGATTTAGCCCTCATATCGATAGAAAGAAGACTTCTTCTTAAAATTAAAAATAGACCAAACTTCTATGAAAGGGTATTGGCAGAGTTTATCAAAAAAGATCGTCGAATAGCATTAGAATACAAATAATTATAAAGAACTAATATTTTAACAAAACTTTTCACTTTTTTTTTTTAAGTGTGTGAATTTTAGCTGTTTTTAATTTTGATTTATTTTTATTGCTGACATTATTATTTGTATCGTTTTTATATTTTAACAAATATAAAGAATTATCCATATAATTCTTCTGAATTTTCTTATTTTAAAATTACTATCCACATTATGCTGAATTTTTTTAAGTTATTGTATCATGCGTCTGTCAAGACCGGCTTCTTTTGAAGCCACTTTTGTTATGCTTTAAACTCATTGTTGATTGAAATATTAATGTCTTGAAGTATAAAAAATGTGGCTAGAGTATTTTTGCTAAGTCAATGTGGAATGCATATTATGTAGATACAATATCCCCATTAAAAATTATTTTATTTCAGGTTTTAAAGATTTTTATTTTTATAGGTGACTAAATTTTTCAACGTCTTCCCTTTTAAAATTATCCACGCCACGCCACTGCCGCAACGCCACCACCAGAGCGACCTATACGGTTTGAACTATTCGCCCATAGGTACTTAGTTTTGAGAACAACACTTTTTGAGGATTGGGAATAGTAAGTAGGTACCTACCTACCTATACTTATGTTACCATAAATCTTTCAATAAAAGATGTTAGGTGAGGCTAGGTTGGTGGGTTGATAAAGAAGTAGTTCTTCCTCATCGCGATCGCACGCAGGTCAATGTTGACTCATTTTAATACCCATAAGGGACCCCCCTTAAATTAGAAAGAGGAATTTTGAAAAGTTCCGTCAGTTCGTGGAAAAAGTAATTTCTTAAAGTTCTTTTCTCAATTGGCTGAGGCATGGGCTTTGGGCAGTGACACAGAAAGCGGAGGATATCCTCGTGAGTTTCTTCATCACCGCAACCTCTGCATAAGTCGTCATCAGTAAGATGCACTTTCATTTGTGTTTTTTTTTTAGTAAATTGTGTCCAGTAAGCATTCCCACCAACATCGATACAGATTTCCTGTTTCTTTGAAGGAGTTTGTGGGTTCTGGCTTTGCCATTATTTTCTACCTGCTTTGAGATCGCACAGTGGTTGTTTGACAGACTGGGAGAACCATTTCTTGCTTATTTATCAGCATTTTTATTGCCCTGTATACCGCTGTATCCAGGGATCCAGCAGAGTTTTATATTATGTTGACTGCCGAGAACCTTTAGCTCTTCGCGACCCCGTTTCACAAGCTTCGATTTTATTTCGACAGCGTTTCTTTGATCGCAGCCTAGCTGTCAATGAAAATTGTGATTTCATCCCGTGGTATCGCCGCCATTAAGGCTGATTTGGCTGCCTCTGCCACTGCCAATATCTCCTTTCGTATAGATGGAGATGTATTCAGCTGCATGTTCTTTTAATTCCCATTCCACTCTGCTAGGAAAAATGCAGGAGAATTTTTTTTATGAAAGTCTTGGTACAGTAGCATATAGTCGGAAGATACAGCTTTGTCCAGGTATCTGTTAAGAATCTGTGCCCCGTTGAATTCTTATTCCAACAGTTTAGCTGATGCGAAGGGCGCTTTTTGCTGCAGATTCTTGGGTAAATAGGTCCAAATATAACAAGTTAAGGATGGTTTCGAGTGCCGCAGTTGGGGTGGTTCTCAATGCACTGGACATGCCCACAGATGCTATCGTTTGTTTCTTTGTCATGTTCTATAGGTGGGTAACTTTATTAGTGAATTGCCACTATATTAGTATATGTCTTACGATCGCCGTGTAGGTACATCCATAGAATTATCTTGGGGTTAGGATCCCAGTTTTTCCCGAATATCCGGCTCCATGAGAAAAAGGCGACTGTGGTATTTTGTATGCATGCAGGCACATTCGATTTCAGTTAAGTTTCCTGTCTGATATGACACCCAGGTATTTCGCGGAGTCAGATAGTTTGAGGGTAGTCCCATCAATACCCGGTAGGTTGAATCTTGGTATCGTTCGTTTATTGCTCAAAATAACCTTTACCCCACTGTATTGTAGCCTAATACGTATATCTCGTTAATGACCAGTACCAGTACCCACAACAGAGGTGAGACAACCCCTCCTATGTGCCTCTAGAATTCTATATGCTGTTAATTTGAGATGTGTGTCTCCTAGCTTCGCATTTATTTTCCTATCGCTAAGCATGCTCTCTTTTATTTTAATTAGAGTGAGGTTCACTTTAGGATTTACTAGTTTTCCTTTTACTTCACTTGTCTTTACACTACTGAAGGCTCCTTCAATGTGGAGGAATGCAGCAAGTGTATATTCTTTCAACTGAAGAGATTTTTCTATGTTAGCAACGACATCATTTAGGACAGATTCCACTCCCTTACCCTTCGTGTAAGCGTGTTGAGTATAAATAATAATGTGAGATTAATCGGTCTAAAATCTTTCGCAGTAGTATGGTCTGGTTTACCAGCTTTGGAAATAAATACCACTTTTACCTCCCTCCAGCACGCTGCCGGTACATGGCAGCATCTCAGACTGTAAAGCAACATTTTGTGGAGATATGGCGTTATAAAACACATCGGAATAATACCATCGATCCCGGGGGATTTGTATGGAAGAACGAATCAATTCGGTAATTGACTCCTTTACCGAATTGATTCTTTCTTCACTAACAATTCCTTCCGGAATAAAATTTTGTGGAAGTAACTACAACCGTTGTTACCATTTGTGAAACACAATGAACACTCTCAAAAAGTCACACTACAAGTCACGGACAAATATCCGCCTTTTTCCAGTTTAAGGTTCAATTAGGTCTAATTATTCAAAAATAATAATCTGAAATTAGTATCAACAGATGAAAATAAATCGAATCTGAAAGGGTTACAAAATTACCCGCGAATATCTTGCAACAGTTACCAACCAAAACCACTTCGATTAATGGTGGAAAAACTTAAGGATATACCTATTCAACCTCTGGTTTTTGCTTTTGCAAAAAATTGTTATTAAAAACGCATTCGCTGGTTATAGATTACGTATTAATTTTATCCCGACTTTTGATGTGAAATAGGTTATGCACAAAACAAAAAAGAGAAAATTCATTTGTTTAAAATTAAATGTGATTTATTTCCTGTCATCGCGTGATTGCTGGTAAAATATTTAAATAAAAAAGATCAGGACACAAGAGTATCGATGTCCTGAAAATTGCATGTGCCCAGGCTGTTGCGGTGAGAAGTTGAGTTGATCCTTTTTTTATTTCGCAATTATGAAATACAAGCTGCATGTACGTGCACACAAACATACTTACATACATAACAGAACGACAGGTAGTTTAAACCAAACAAATGGCAAAACATTTCCAACCAAATCGCTCAAGTACGTCAAAATGGAACCCAAAATGAGTGTGCCAACAGATTGAAAAGTTCACTTATGTCGGAGACAAACGCGTTTCCCTATACAGAGGTAGGTAAGAACCTACCTTACATTAATGTTTTTCAAATTTTAAAAAATCGTGAAATAAATGAGTTTGTCTTTTATTTTTATTTCTTCAAGGACCTCGCATCTTAACGCAAAACTTGTTTGAAGTGTTTAACTTGATTCACTTGAATTTCTTTGACACATTTTGTGGTGTGAACATGTAAAGAATCGCTCCTTAAATCGAGAATTATTGATTTTTTTATTTATTATCATTTCTTTTAGGCATTAGTAATGATTTAGCAAAAAATAGTTGGTGATTGAGCGTGATTAACGGCCCATACAGGGCATAGAATCTATCTTCTCCAACCACTCTCATGCGAAGTGGAGACTTACAGTTTTACGCCGAATCCGAACGGCAAATTTGAGAAGCTTCTCATGACAATTTGATACTCTTGGATGTTTGTCAGACGTTCGCAAGAAACAAATACATACATCTGATTTTAATAATACCTCAAATAATTGTAATAAAATCAGTCTACTGATAAGTATAGAGTATTACCTAACTGTCTGTATAACCTGCATTTAAGTACCCGTATTATCTAATCACTTTTAATCTGTATAGGTAGATCTGCTGACGATAATCAAATAATCTTTATGAACGAGCAGCTGCACAGCTGTGTTTCCAATTTGAATATTAGCAAGGAGTTACCATATCATCAAAAATGAGCATGAGTTTAAATTCGTACACCTCCCTTCTTTAAGAACTTTCGGCAGATTCGATACATGGATTATATCCGTTCAAAATTCACAATACAGCTCACATATTCGCCTGCAAGACAACTAGCAGCTACCATTAGCGGAGAAACGAAATTGTGTTATCGGACTGAACCAAACCCTGTTTGATTCGAAAAATTAATCCATTTTCTATGGAAAAACAATATATTTGTGTTTCATAGACAACTCGAGTTTTTGGGGTGTATTTGCATTTGTTTAAATGTCTTCAGCTATGCGAGAAATATTTCACACCTTCTTATCTGGCTACAAATTATAGGCGTTTTTCGCCCCATTTGAGTACAACGCTTATATGTATTTGGTCCGGTGCCCCAATACATATTTGAAGATACTTGACAGAATACAAAATCGCGCGATAAAAATGGAAGGCGATCGAGATATCACGAAATGCTTAACTTTCCTAATCATCGTCGCAATGCCTTCTGCCTATCTCTGTTTTATCGATATTTCCACTATAAATGCTCAAACGAAATACTTAGCCAGCTGCATTACACCATAAGAAGATTTGAACCGCAATACCCGCCATGTCATAAATGCACATCAGTTCACTCTTAAGCCTGAACAATGTGAAATGCTCTTCCTCGCTCTGTTTTTCATGTCCATTATTATTAACAAAAGTTTAGAAATAACGTGCATCGATTTCTACGCTACCATCCCGCACTACGTAACTATATATAAATATTATCTACAAGTATACTAAAAATCTATTTAGCGCACGTACATTATGCAAGAAAAAATGTTTTGGCTTGTTTTAAGTTTTTTTTTTTGCTTAATTTACACAGACAAAATGGGACTTTGTTTCATTATGAAAAATTTCTCCATTTTTGGGGCCTTATTTCAGTTTTACCGTTGCGGTGTTATTTCCTGCGACGTAGTTTCGCAGCGCTCTATGTGAAAACGTAACGTTTTTGAAATATTTGATGAAACGTAAATATGTTTCAAAATGGAAATCTATTCTGACACCTTTTTTTAAAACTGCATGTATGTATTTATTTTTAGCATGTAGGTACTCTGTACCACTTGATTTAGGACAGGTATTTTGGTTTTTGGAAAACGTTACGATATTTTTCAAACCATTCACTTACTTCCTTACTTAGGGTGGCGCTATAGTGCGGGGTGGACCTGGACCTCAACCAACAAGCGTCTCCAGCCAGCACGATCTTTGGGCAGCTGTATCCAGTTTCGCAGGCAAAGTTGGTTAAGGTCCCCTTAAACTTGCGTGCGCCACCTGAGTCGCGGTCTTCCTCTACTGCGCCGTCCCTCGGGTGTGGATTCGAAGATCTTCCGGGCCGAAGCATTCACGTCCATTCGCTCTACATGACCCAGCCACCTCAGTCGTTGGACCTTCACTCTTCTGGCTAAGTCGATGTCGCTGTACAGGCCGTACAGTTTGTCGTTGTATCTCCTCCTCCATTCACCTTATATGCAGACGGGACCAAAAATTACCCGCAGAATTTTGCTCTCAAAACAAGAGTGACCTTATCCCTTTTTGCTAGAGTCCATGCCTCAGCACCATAGAGGACAGGGATTATTAAGGTCTTTTAAAGGGTCACTTTAGTTGTTCGAGAGAGGGCTTTACTACTCCATTGCTTTCTTAGACCAAAGAAACAGCGATTGGCAAGAGTTATTCTTCGTTTAATCTCACCGCTGGTGTCATTGCCTGAGTTCATTGCGGAGCCTAGGTAGACAAAGTCCTGAACCACCTCAAAGTTATATCTGTCTATAGTGGCATTCTGTCCCAGACGTCGGTGTTGTTTGTCCTTTCTTGATGACAGCATATACTTGATTTTGCCCTCATTGATTGCCAAATCCATCTTCGCATCTTCGCCCCCTCCGTCTCAATACTCACGAACACAGTGACGCTGCGTTCTGCCGATTATGTCGATGTCGTCGGCGTAGGCGAGCAGATGAACGGACTTTTGAAAGATTGTGTTTCTGGTATTAGCATTTGAGTTTTGCACTATTCTTTCAAGAACGATGTTGAAGAAGTCACATGACAGCGCATCGCCTTGACTAAATCCTGTGTGCATTCTCCATTGTCATCCTGCACAAACGGACGAGTTTGGCAGGGATGCCAAAACTAGACATTGCTCTGTATAGGTCGTCTCTATAAATGCTGTCATAGAAAATCGATGAAAATGTGGTGGGTATCGATTTGGACTTCCTGGGTTTTCTCCAAGATCTGCCGTAGTGTGAATATTTAGTCGATGGTAGACTTTCCTGGCCTGAATCCACACTGATAGGAACCAATCAGGTTGTTGGCGAAAGGCTTCAGGCGTTCACACAGCAGGGGATATAAGATCTTGTAGGCGATGTTAAGAAGACTACTCCTTTCTTGAGTATCGGGCAAACAATGCTAAGGTTCCACTCATCGGCATACTTTCCTCCGACCATATTTTACAGATGAGTTGGTGCATGCTCCTAACTAAGTCATCGCCTGCCGCCTTGAGTAGCTCGGCGGTTAGGCCATCTGCTCCAGCGGCTTTGTTTACTAATCTGGAAATTTTTGTGTGGATTTTTAGAAGAATATAATTACGATAATGTTGTTAAATCAAATTCACGGTTAGGTTGAACGTTTTTAATTTTATGGATCTTTTGCCAATAAGGTGAAATATACTTCTTTGTATCCCTATTCTAAGGGTATTGAATTTTTAACTCATAGTTTGTAACAAACCTCTATGTTGCTCGTAGACCCCTAACAATTAAAGATCATTCATATGAGAGAGACCAATTACCCGCTTCCGAACTATTTTTCTTAAAGTTTGGTACATGACACAATGTTTTGGTCACGGACCGCCGCGAATTCCAACCGGAAAAGTACAAGCAAATCCTTACAACATTCAGGCTCGACCGATTTATTAAATCTTTATTATAATGGAACGCGACCAAATGTTGTAGATTGTGAATAAACTTTGTGAAATTGGATTTCGATATTTGGTTAATTTAACCGTACTGAACACTGTTTTTTATACCCTATTCTAAGGGTATATTAGTTTTGACGCATAGTTTGTAACATATCTTAATATTGCCCGTAGACCCCTAAAAGTTACTATATTTATGATCAGCATCGATAGTAATGTCGATCTAGCCATGTCCGTCCGTCCGTCCGTCTGTCGGCAAAAATTAGGCCTTTAAACTGGACCTAGAGAGCTGAAATTTTAACCATATATTCTCTATGGTCCCGAAATAATCAAGTTTACGAATTTTTGAAATCCGCCCACAGACACGCCCACAAACTCAAAAAAACAAAATTTTGGAAAAAATCGAATTTTGTGCTAGTAAGCTGAAATTTTTTATATATGATCTATGACTCCTAAAACTGCTCGGGATAAAAAATTTTCAAAATCCGCCCACTGACACGCCCACAAATAAATAAAATATTTTTTTTTATACCCTATTCTAAGGGTAGGTATATTAATTTTTGAAAATCCAAAGTTTGAGCTAGGGAGCTAAAATTTATAATATATACTCTCTATGGGCACTTTATTCTCATGTGTTAATTTTTTTTAAATCCGCCTACTGATACGCCCACAATTAAATAAAACAATTTTATTGAAACACCCAAGTTTGAGCTAGGGAGCGTTTTTTTGATAAAATCCTTTAAATGTTATATAACAAAATATGTAGAGCGTTCTTAACAATTCAACCATACTTAGACTTTTGTCACGCCCACTTATGAGGGATAGGAATAAGAATAGGGTATCCAACAGTTCGCTCAAGCGGACTGTAGCCCGTCCCTATGTTTTTAAATATATTTTGATAAAAAAATTCAAGAATTTCAAAATCCGCCCACTGACACGCCCACTATCTCAAAAAACAGATTTATCGAAACAAAAAGAAATTTGAGCTACAAACCCGAAGTTTCGAGTATATTCTTTCTAGAGACCCTAAATGCTCATCTGTAAAGAATTTAAAAATCCGCAAAATGACACGCCCACTATTTAAAACAAAACTGCAAAGTCCTCTGCTTTGCAAAGTAAGTAGATAAAGCAGTTTTTAACAATTCTCCAAAGTTTTCTGCCATGCCGACTTTTTATAGGCGTTTTTAACAAAATTCTTTGTTTTTTGATAAAATCCTTATAAAGCTTTCAAACCAAAATATATAGACAATATCCTTTTTTATAATTCACCTGTACTTGGATTTTTGACACTCCCACTTTTTGGGTAATAGGAATAGGGTATCCAACAGTTTGCCCAAGCTCATTGTAGCCTTTCCTTATGTTATATTTGTACCAGTTGATTAAAGACAAATGCAAAATCTGCCGGTAATGACATTCGGAATCATATAAAAGCGCGTGTAGAGCATAAATTTGACGACATATTTGACGACATATTTTTATATAATCAGCAGCTATTGGAAAAGAAAAGACATTAACTGAAGGAGGAAAAGGTCAAATTTGAGCAAACAACTACAAAAGTATCCGCTTCATAGCCCAAAAGATTGGAAGAGGCCATACAGTTGTACATAACAACCTTAAGGACCCTGAAAACTATGGAAAAAATCACAAAGTACGTATTAGCAAGGCAGCAACATCAGAAAAACGGCGAGCAATACTGAGAACTGCTTAAAAAAAATAAGATGAAGCTATCACTACTACACGGAAGAGTCGGCGAATTAACTTTGCAATGACCAATGAGACACATCAGGTGGAGTCGTGAGTGGCGATTAGTCGTATTCGTCGTCTTTTCCGACGATTAAAAGCTTAACTTGAACGGACCTGATGGATACAATTAATATATCCATGATTTGAGGAGGAATGAAATGACATTGAATAGAATACAAGGGAGGGAGCTTGTATAATTGTAAATCTATACTGGAAACAGTTTTTCCCATTTTTCGGAATTGTTTGGTGGACAACGTTTGAGTTTTCAGCATTACAACGCCTCTATACATGCCGCAAGGACAATAAAAATATGTGAATTTCTTTTTACGACATGATTGTTATATATCCTTCTATCTATTGAAAAACCTATTCGATTTGCTTAGAGCGAGCGAAAAATTATAATTATACCCAACCAAATAAATCGCGTTCTGCAGGTTTGAGGATTAACAAGAGAGAGATTTTAATTCAAACAAAAATATGACATAACTAGTGATGACAGATGCAACTCCTAATTTATAATTATATGGTTGCACACAAATGATAAAAGAGACTAATAACCAAAAATCATATTACAAGACCTTTTTACCATGTGCAAAAAAAAAAATTGCCAGATTATTGAACGGTTTTAAAAATATCGTAACATTTTCAAAAAAAAATGTCTGTCTTTAATCAAGTGGTACAAAATGTACCTGCGTTGAATTGCTATTTTTGGAAAGCCGAAGGTTTGTTATGTTTTTGAGGACTATTATTGTTGTTTTGCTGAAGATATTCGAATAGTTGTAAGAGTGACGTGTCATGAACGCACCACCCTTTTTTCAAATGACCATACAATTTTTAAAATAAATTCGTTTTGTTTGGTATTTTAACAGCCTTTTGATGGTTTAATTTAACGTTAATTTTTTGATTGCATGTGAATATTTTAAGTTTAAATTAATAGTCAAAAAAATGAGAAATGTCGCATTCCAGCAGTCGTAGGGGTACTTATTACAGAAAAATATTAAGTACTGCATTTATTTGGGATCCTTTAAACAGCTACGGCATTTTTAACAAAAACAGAAAAGCTTTAGTAACCCTTAGGCGTTTTTCTTTTTTAGCTCAGAGCAGAGCCTGTATTGTCAAAAAAGGTATTTCTTTTTTAGTTCAGACACATCATAGCACAAGAAAGCCACATCGGTTAGGTAGATTTAGCTATGGTGCATGGTGCACCACTGGTGCATTTACACACACGTCATCCTACATTATATTCTTGTAATTTTGGTGATCAATTGTGCCACAATGACAAGCTTTTTGATGGGTACTAATAACTTGTTTGAGTAATCAAAATGCATATAAGCATATTGAATATATTATTACATCTTTATCGCTAAAAGGATAGACAGCAAATGTAAAATAATAAATGTAAATAACGACGACAGATTACGTCTTATCTTGAATTATATATGTATTTCACTTTGATGAGAGTAACTCCACTCAGCAAAACAATCAAAGTATAATTGAGCAGGACTTGAACCCTAATTATTATTGCAACCAAATCAACATTCGGAAAAGTTGTTGACAATGCTTCGCTGATGGGCTTTGCAATTCTCGAAGGCAGATGTGCGTCGCCGGCCTTTTGTGCCCCATTCGGCTTACCAATTGGGGTGGCCAAAATGTATACCCCGAGTTCAACTCCGTTAAAGAGATGATACACGATTAAATTTATGCAAAACCTGCCAACTGGCTGCCCTCACATGAAAAATAGTAAATAATTTAATCCCTTGGAAATAAAAAAAAAAACTGAATACAGATAGTGCTCTCCTGAATTCTGTGTAACAGCAGTCTTAAGTAGCGGACTTAAGTCGTCGTACTTGAACGTAATAATAGACCAACTTATGAGTATGAAAATAAATAGAAACTTTTTTAACACACCACGAACCAGAAAAGCTAGCCTTCAATGAAATCCCTCTTTAAGGTCGTGCAGAATAGACTGGATTAAGTAGATACAAAGAGCTACTTTGAAATGGATAACATCCCTTATCCCCCGGATAAATTAGTTTGTTTTAAATATTAAAACGTTTTCTTTTCGTATCTTCTTGTTCATCGGACTTGTTGACGTGTAAATGCCACGAAATAATATCTGTTGACCAATAGAATAATGATGGGGACGATACATATGTATCCCCATTTTGCGGAATCACTAAGTAGTGTAGGTAACGTGGTCATCATAATTCGTAAAAAATGTGCTAGTTAGATAAATGATTATGTGACGTGCAATACTAAGTTGGTACCAGCCGAATGTGAGTTGAATATCAAACTAAGATATTTAGGGACCACTGTGACTGGGTGATATAACTTTCGTGTGAATTTTATTTATTTAATCGACCTTCATATTATGTAAAGGAGTGACAGAAGAATTATTTGGTGTTGCATGGGGGCATAAGAGCATTTGAAAAATGTATAATCCCATGCCGATTATGGAAAACGGCGTTACATAACTCCCATTCACATTTTTAGCTACCTATCTGTAATCAATCATTGGGTTAGAAATGATTTTGTTATTTAACACTTGACCATTTAAAGGGACATATATTTCAAAAAAAAAAATGAAACGACAAGTCAAATGGTTATCTTGTTAATCATAAAGAAAACTAATTGCCAACGGCTTGGCTAATTGCGTTTAAGAAAAAAATATAGTTTTAGGACACATTTCTTGTTATATGCCTTATTTTATGAGCTAAGAATTAAACTGGGGATCTCCTGATTATTCCGGATATGTTGACTGACGAGAATTCGAGAATTAAGCACACGGGTATATGTTTTCGAGAAAACTCTTGACTCTAGATATCTAGATAATCAGAAACATAAACAGATACCTGGTTAATGAACTGCAAAGGACTAGCAATGTCCCATAACATGTAACAAATCTGACACATGGATCCAGTCTATACGCAGCTTGCGAAATGGTTTATGAACACGTACTGTTACTTACAGATCCCTATGAAAAACAGAAACAAACACGTTAAAGGGAAGATTTGAGCGATCTCAAAAATATGGGTCCACGACGTTTCAAGTGCAGCATTACGTTAACCGGTCATTTTAAATATAAATTGCCAGAAAATAGTTTTCTTGAATTTTCAGAATAACCAAAAAATACGCGCTGCAGCTGATAGATAGGCCATCTGTCATAAAAAGTATTTTTATTTGTATTTATTTGTATTTATTTATCTTAATAATTTGCTATGCTATAAGAACAACATTCTTTAAGAGTGCACAGTTAACATGTGGATATACATGAAGACATATTTTACGTTTATAGGAAAAAAATGGAAACAAGTAAGGGAACATTTTTTGGTCTAAGTGTGTCGGCTTTTGCCGACAGCCACATAAACCTAACCTAACCTAGGGGAACATTATTAAGTAAAACTAAAAATAAAATAAAATAAATAATATGGACATTCTCATTAAAAAGAAAAGTTAAGTTACGTTAAACGGAAAAAACGTCAATAAAACGTACTAGGATAAGAAAAGACTAAAGAAAAAAAACTCTGTGCATGACATTGGTTCTTATATTAAGGGGAAGTTGATAAAAAGGGCGAAGTATGATGGATGGTGCAGGACTTTTTTAGTGATACAATACCTCATAATATTAGGCTGTAGAACAATTTTCTACACCAAAATTAAGTTAATTTATATATTCGTATAGAGATATTAATTAGGAAAAAGAAATAAATGAAAGAAAAAAAAATTATCAAGAAATCATCTGTTTATTTAAACAATTTAAATTTTTGTCTACTTAAGTATTTTCTTCAACTTCACTTATTTCAATGATTGGCCGAGTATTAAAACAAGTATTTTCGCTGCACTGTAGACATGCTACACTGCAGTACAAGCCACTCTTTCGACATCCACAAGCAGATACACAACCCTTTTTGCAGCTACAAAACAACATTTGCAATAAATTATCTGGAGCTGGAGATTGATTCATTGCATGTTATTAAAATACTTCCAGCCCCAATTTTCAATGTCTACGTTTTCAATATCTACATTTCCTAACCATAACTGGATTTGTAGATATACTCTCTTTAGGTGTTCAAACGCTGCATCAGCTGTAGGAGGTAATGATGACAAAAGAACACTTGTTTTTTTGGCTGTTCCTTTTACAAGAAATTGAACTTTAATGAGTTCAAATCTTTGATTTATTGGAATAGAAGAAACTGTTGACTGTACTGGCTACAAAGGCCTTTGGGTCTATGGCGTTTTAGTTATCGTGTGTAGCACGGATAGATGAGCCTGGAAAGTGAACCTGAAGTAAGTTTCTTATAGTATCCTCGGGTTACATCGTGTAGGTACCATCTGTTTCTTTTGTAACCCTACACAGTTTGTATGCTATTTACCCGGAGCTTTATAGATACGCGCTGCGACTGGCATGTCTGCTATGTCTTCGGTACATTTAGTCCAAGTAGCTCGTTTCGATCTTCTCAATTCTGAGTTATATTCTGTGAGAGCGATCCTGTAATGGTCCCACAATTTTATTTATTTGGCTCGATGAAGAGCTTCCTAACATTCTTCCCGAGCTTAGCAAGTTGGTCCTACTACCAGGAAACCTTACGTTTCTTCATACTGGTTTTACTGACACAACTACTACCGTAGGAGGTTAGCAGCACTTTGTTGAGCTAGAAAGCTGCTTTATCCAGGTTTCACGTGGACTCACTTGACTTTTGAGAGGACAAGTCCTCGATGCATTTTCCAGTCCGTCGACTAGAAGTAGTTATTCGAAGCCTGTGTCAGTTTGCCAGATATGTCAAACCTTCGGAAAACGGATACTATGAACGTTTGCCAAATATGTCAAACCTTCGGATAACGGATACTATGAACGTAAGTTGAGTCTCCGCCTGGATTTGCGTTGTGGAAGATGAACTCAATTTTTCACAGATAATGCAGCTGTACTCATTAATTATACTACTGGTCCTTGATTCATCTATTGTTAGAAAACCGTGATAGAAAGCAATTGAATACATTAAATAATTAATTTATTACATTACGGCAGTTGCAGCTGCCGTTCTCCCCTCTCCACGTTCTAGTACCTGACCAAGGTCGTTATGACCCTTCATACGCTCCAACATTTTAAGAAAATATTCTTTTATGTCTATTTAGGTATTATTCAATGTAATAGATACGAAAAAAAAAATATTTTTAATAAAATTACATGCTTAAGTATTAATTTTTTATAGTTTTTGTTTAAATAATAAAAAAATCAAAATCACAAAAAAAATGTTGGTAAACTTTACACTTTATAGTATAAAAAAGAAAAACCCCCCTCGTCCATTTAAATTCATTCACTGTAACAAAAGTCTGAGGTCAAAACCCCCAGACCCTCCACTGTTAGACCTCGTCTTTTTTACGATTGGCGATGCAGAGCTGTCTGTTTATTCACTTCGTAGAATAAAAAAAAACTAATGGTGAGAAAGTGGTATCGAATCTTCCTTAAATAAATTAATCAGATTTTCTTCTTTTTCAATTGGTATTCTCGAATGTCTATCAGAATATGTTGGTTTAAGTTCAATAAGGTTTTGTTAATTTGAAACTTTTATACATTTATAACAGGTATCGGAAACCCCACAGGCGGAGCAGAAGGGATTCATTAAAGTGGGAGGGTTATGAGCCCTTAATCCTGATCGTAACCTCGCCGTAAAGGAAGAAAAAGAAGAACAGGTACATCGGCATGGATTGTTAAATATTTTATGACATTAAGTTTATGTTGCTGGACGCTGAATTTCCTTATATCGGTATCTACAACTTACTTTGTCACCAAGAGCATTTACCTGAAAATTGTTTTCCTTTTTTGTGCACAAGTCTTCGAGTTCATAGACCATGAGATTGTGGTTGATGAACTTTTTAAATGGTCGCGATTTATGGGAATCCAATATTAAAGTGACAATTATTGAAAGTTTTGCCATACACATTTTGATCTTCGTACCGCAATTAATTTTCACGTTAACACTTCTCTGTACATATTTGGGTGAATGAAGCTAATACTCAGCCTACAATAAGCGTATTTGCGCTTGGTTTGCTAAGTTTAATAGTGTGATTCGATGAGCTCACAACTTAATACGAGTAGGCTGTTATTTCCTCCCTGATCCAATATGAATAAAGAATGATGGTTTGCATGTAAACTTCTCAGATCAGGGGTCGAATTACCGCATCAGTGAACGAGTGAGTGACTTTCATAATGTTGATGTAGTTCAAAAAGCTAAAATATTTTTGTTTTATAAAAAGACATCTTTTTTGAGCTTGTGTACAAGGAGTTTGGCTCAAATTGTGCAGTGTTGTCAGTCAGGCTCAGCAAAAAGTGGCTAGATTTGTTTTATTCATTTTGCCCCATTCTCTTGACAGAAAAACTAGGTTCATGATATCGACGATGATTATACCATCGATTATGGATCAATGTTCTTTGTTTTTTTTTTTTGAAGGATGGGATAGATCTGACAATCTGGTTCCCATCATTATCGAAATTCGTCTTGTTGGTGGTGCGGTCTATTGCACTTTTCAACCCTGAAGACAATTCATAACATAAATCCATTTTCTTATAACAACACATCCGCACAGAAAGCACTTAATAAAAAGGATGCTCTGTTTTCAAAATCAATAAAAACTAAAATTACATTTCTCTTTCTCTATACACTCAAAAGAGTACATCCTTCCCGCTAAACTATTTAAACACACAAAAAGTTAACTTGGCCAAAACCATGAGACCGAAATGAACACAAAAGTTCCTTCAGCAAAACACCCCAACACGTCTCCGAGTTGCATTTTAGTGAAACTACTGCTCTGCTGCGGCAGCACTCACCAAGTGTGACCGAGTGGTCAGAGGACATAAATTAAGCTCTCTCATGGGTGGGTGGGGGCTAGAATCCAAAAATTTACCGCAGCAAAATCGCAAAATGGAATATCAACTGACCCGCTTCTCGGTTAACAACGAAACTTGAGAACAAAAGCGTACGGCGGCGACAGCGAATAGTGCATTGAGCGAGAAGCACGTAAACGAAAAAGGCAGACATTTTATTTTGGACATCAAAGTACCATTTGGTGTCTTGAATTTATTTTTACACAAGTCCATCGAAATGACGTTCAATTTAAATGGAGAGGACAAAGGATGCCAAATCATATCGTGTTTAAAAGAAAAACTTTCGAGTGCATGAAACAAAAGTCAATCTATATAAATAATAAGCATTTGTCGACGTTTCCCATGTTTTTTGCTCGATTCAGATGAAAAGTTAATCTTTGAACTTTGTTTGTTTTAAGTTTTGCTAGATTTTGACTGGAGCTGCATGAGATGATTTCCAGTGACTCGTTGGTTCTACATCAGTATGGGGGCATTGATAACTTTTATATTTAAGCAAACTGTTGGGTTTTCGTTGAAGTTTAAATATGTACCAATCAAAATGGAATGAACTGCAAGCTATTTATTAAGCTTGTGAAACTGCAGGACTATGTGATTTTCATTAATGGGATTCTCTAGGTACTCGTTGATGCGTTGTTGTGTCATTTTTAATGGACAGCTAGATAGAATAGACGCATTCTCTATACCCATAACCAACGGATATATTAGCATCGATAGGTAAAGAAGGTAGCTTTCCTTTATACTTTTCTGCCCGTTGAAGTCTTTACGCATTCACACATTGAAGTTAAGACTTTCTCATATTGAAGTTCACGAATTACAAAATTGAGAGAGCAGATTGGTTGAAACATTGGAAATATGAGAGAAAACTATTCAGTATTCAGTCTAGCTACCATAGCTTTGTATATAAAGTTCTATAGTAGTCTCACTTCGAGTATTCGACTTACACACCCCATTTTACGACTTAAGTATGTCATTAAAAAAGCTACATTTATACAACCATATTGTAGAACCTTTTCTACAAAATGCCAGTATGCCTTTGAATATGCATACGAGTATTCGTACTTATTTTTGTTGTCTTCCATTCTCCTCATTTATCGAATTTATTTTGTTTACTTCTCATGATGAGGATTATGATGGGTTAGTGAGAGGGGTGCGGGATTATGGTTGGTAAATTATTTGTTGTTTTTAATGGAAGTTTTTCATAAGTGTGTGGTTTGTCGTTTATTTATCGATTTTTTTTTTTTACTTCTCATGATGGTGATAGGATGTGTTGGTGAGAGGGGTGCAGTATATGGATGGTATATTAGTTGTTGGTTTTGAAGAAAGTTTGCGGTAGGTCAGGGGTAGGTATTCATTCATTCATAATCGGTATCAAATATCATATTATGTGCATTATTGTGATTGCATTATCTCGCACAAATAAATTTCCGAATATTATGTATAAGCTGAATTTTTTCATTTGGTTTTCCACAAACAATTGATTTCGACAGTTTGGACAGCTAAATGTAATTGATTAATGTATTCCTTTTGATACTTTAATCGACACAAACTGTGCATAACTATATGTTTTTTACACTGTTTTATGAATAAGGATTTATGCATAAAGGCTGGAGAAATATTTAAACACTCCATAAGAAGATATGCAATCATTTTGAGATGTTTAAGCGAATTCTATTGAAGAATGCTCTAATTTGTTTGCGTTGATGGGTGTGTGGAGCAGGTAGGCACTAGCGGTTGACCACACTCCAAAAATTAGTAATAATTACTGTAGTTTATATTCCTTTTTATAATTTCCACGGTTGAAATATCCCTCCTTCAGAATATCCTTTTTTGCGAGTCGAAGAGGTGTCCAGAGTTTTAATTTTTGTGAGTCTATCCCAGGAAAATATCATCCCGCAAAACATCAGAAATCGGGCGCGTTTCTTGGACGTTAGGACAAAAGCTTTCAAGATGTTCTACTACGGGACTTTTGTTCATTGGCGGAGATTTGAACGGTAATGCCGGTTAGTCAAACGAAGGCTATGAGAACTGCCATGGAGGACTGGGATACGGCACCAGGAACTCTCCGGGTGAAGGTATCCTAAGCATGTGCAAGTCATAAGGTCTTATCGTTCTCAAACAAAGCCGTCACCTGGTCAGTTACAGCAGTGGCGGAAACGAAACCCAGATTGATTGCCATTTGGTAGCACGTTTGCGTTAAAGATTGCAAAGTGATCCTAGAAGAGGCAATCGCCTCTGACATGTTACTTTGTGTCAGTATTGCGCCATGCTGCACCACCATTTATGGGTTAATAGTTAATAGGTTTCTACCTATACGATCAATATTTATTTTATTTAAATTTTATTATTTATTTATTTTCTTCTTAAGACGATAGGAGTTGGGCTTTTCGATTTTTGAAATCTTTGACCGCCTTCCTAACTTCTTCGACAGTAATGTCGTGTACTTTTTCAGTGTTAGAAACTTCTCTCGGAAAATATATCCTAGGCCATTGTTCCATTAGAAGTTTTTCGTCATCCACAAGAAGCAGCCCTTGAGCATTGTTGATGAACTTTGGCGAACGGATTTCCTTCTCTCAGCGGCAAATTTTGAAAATTGTTGTGTTCCTTTATGGATGCGAAGTGAATCAATTTTGGAGACTAATTATTTAAACACTGTAAAAGGTTTTCTGGATGTTCTTATACACTATCAGCTCTGTGTCGTGGAGTGCTTAAAGCAAGCAACTATCACGAGCAGAAACTGCCGGCACAAAAAGTGCTCTCACAGGCTCATCATTTAGTGCAGGTGTTAGTAAGGACAAAACAATTAAAAATACAATAATTATGTACCTACAAAATACTAACACAGACACAAAATAATGCAAACAATTTAAGACATTAAAGCATTATTACGCAAAATATTTTTTAGCTTAATTTTACTAACATGCAAGTCAATCACATGATCATTTAGATTATAGATTCTACTCATGCGACTAATAGGCTCATGCTTCCCATAATTCGTTCTATGATGGGGGCTAAACAATAATTCAGCACTGCGCAAATTATGGGCACCACCACGAAAATTAAAGCCAATAGACGACAGCAAGTCAGGTGCATCTATTTGACCGGATATAAGCTGCTGTAAAAAATGATATCGCTATTAAGCCTTCGTTGAGAAAGGGGTAACATTTGAAGAAGCTTAATACGCTGACTGTAAGGAGGAAGGTTAAAAGGATCATCCCATGGAAGTCCTCTAAGTGCAAATCGAATAAATTTACGTTAAATAGCCTCTATTCGATTTGAATGAATGTTGTAGAACGGCGTCCAAACTTGTGAAGCATACTCTAGAATCGGACGGACAAAACAATTGTACAATGACATAGTAACGTATGGGTCATTAAATTCTTTCGCCCACCTTTTTACGAAGCCCAGCATAGAATTAGATTTATTAACAATAAAATTGATATGCTTGGCAAAAACCAGTTTGGGATCGAAATAAACCCCAAGATCCTTAAAATTATCAACATTACAAAGAATATGTTGAGACAAAGAATATTGAAAGATGGAAGGTATATTCTTTCTAGAGAATGTCATATGTTGACATTTAGTAGGGTTCAGGGATAAACCGTTTTAATCACACCAATTGGCGAAGCTATTAATGTCAGATTGAAGAAAAATTCTATCTTGCTGACTTGTGATAGATTTAAATATTTTCATATCATCAGCGTAGATCAGGATATTACTGTGATTTATACATGCTTTAACATCATTAATGGCTAGTATAAATAGAATTGGTCCGAGGTGACTACCTTGGGGAACTCCAGACTGAGCTGTGAAAGATACAGATAGCGATCCTCTAAATTTGACTTGATAAACCCTTGATCTAAGGTATGAATTAACCAATTTTATGAAACTTCGTGGGAAACCAAAAGCCCTGAGCTTAAACTCGATTATTTCATGGGAGAGCTGGTCGAAAGCTTTAGAGAAGTCAGTGTATATGCAATCCATTTCGTACTTATTCTCTAAGGCATTAGAACAATCAATTCTTAAAGTGAAGAAAAAACCTTCAAGGTCATTCCTATAACAGCTTGCAGAAGTATCTTCAGATGGAAAACAATATTTCGTCGGAACATTAAATGTTTTGCATTATTTATCTTAGTCTTTGTATATAGACCTATTCTCGTTCAAGCTGCTTTGTCGGAGTTCGTGGACAGCCTGGTTTCTATCAGCAGTCGAGGAAGAATTTTTTTCTAACTACCGATACAGACCCTCCACAAACTTCATTTTTTCAGCGCACTTTCTCTTTGCGAGCCTCTTGTAAAGTCTGTATTCTGTTTCTGATTGACCTTTTTCATCTCCATAATTAGTGGAGTACTTTGACTAAGCTTTGAAAGACACTTTTTTGTCACTAATTAGTAGGTAATTACTGCTTTATCTTCATCTGCCGACCAAAATATTTCTTTGCCGTATTGGCAGCTTTTTTGATGCAGATAATTTTGCATAATTTGCTTTGTATACCCTATTCTAGGGGTATATTAATTTTGACGCATAGTTGTAACCTTAATATTGCCCGTAGACCCCTAAAAGTTACTATATTTATGATCAGCATCGATAGTAATGTCGATCTAGCCATGTCCGTCCGTCCGTCCGTCCGTCCGTCGGCAAAAATTAGGCCTTTAAACTGGACCTAGAGAGCTGAAATTTTAACCATATACTCTCTAGGGTCCCGAAATAATCAAGTTTAAGAATTTTTGAAATCCGCCCACTGACACGCCCACAATTAAATAAAACAAATTTTGGGAAAATTTGAATTTAGAAATTTTTTATATATGATCTTTGGCCCATAAAACTGCTTGGGACATAAAATTTTCAAAATCCGCCCACTGACACGCCCACAATTAAATAAAATATTTTTTTTGAAAAACCAAAATTTGAGCTAGGGAGCTGACATTTTTAATATATACTCTCTAGGGGCCCTTTATGCTCATGTGTAAATATTTTCAAAATCCGCCTACTGACACGCCCACAATTTTTTTTTTTTTATTTTTGAAAGGCCAAAGTTTGAGCTAGGGAGCTGAAATTTATAGTATATACTCTCTAGGTGCCCTTTATGCTCATACTTAATTTTTTTTTTAAATCCGCCTACTGACACGCCTACAATTAAATAAAACAATTTTATTGAAAAACCAAAGTTTGAGCTAGGGAGCGTTTTTATTTACAAAAGCTTAGTTTTTTCGATAAAATCCTTTAAATTTTTGTCACGCCCACTTATGAGATATAGGAATAAGAATAGGGTATCCAACAGTTCGCCCAAGCGGACTGTAGCCCGCCCCTATGTTTTTTTGTCCAGATTGTACCATTTGATTCTCACAAACACTTTTGTTTGTTTAGTTCTGTTCGTCCCCGCCGCCATAAAAATTTCTGGCAGCAGGAGGCGGTTTTGTTGGGCGATTGACTCTTCCAGGATCACTTTGCAATCTTTAACGCAAACGTGCTACCAACTGGCAATCACTCTGGGTTTCGTTTCCGCCACTGCTGTAACTGACCAGGTGACGGCTTTGTTTGAGAACGATAAGACCTTATGACCTGCACATGCTTAGGATACCTTCACCCGGAGAGTTCCTGGTGCCGTATCCCAGTCCTCAATGGCAGTTCTCATAGCCTTCGTTTGACTAACCGACATTACCGTTCAAATCTCCGCCAATGAACAAAAGTCCCGTAGTAGAACATCTTGAAAGCTTTTGTCCTAACGTCCAAGAAACGCGCCCGATTTCTGATGTTTTGCGGGATGATATTTTCCTGGGATAGACTCACAAAAATTAAAACTCTGGGCACCTCTTCGACTCACAAAAAAGGATATTCTGAAGGAGGGATATTTCAACCGTGGAAATTATAAAAAGGAATATAAACTACAGTAATTATTACTAATTTTTGGAGTGTGGTCAACCGCTAGTGCCTACCTGCTCCACACACCCATCAACGCAAACAAATTAGAGCATTCTTCAATAGAATTCGCTTAAACATCTCAAAATGATTGCATATCTTCTTATGGAGTGTTTAAATATTTCTCCAGCCTTTATGCATAAATCCTTATTCATAAAACAGTGTAAAAAACATATAGTTATGCACAGTTTGTGTCGATTAAAGTATCAAAAGGAATACATTAATCAATTACATTTAGCTGTCCAAACTGTCGAAATCAATTGTTTGTGGAAAACCAAATGAAAAAATTCAGCTTATACATAATATTCGGAAATTTATTTGTGCGAGATAATGCAATCACAATAATGCACATAATATGATATTTGATACCGATTATGAATGAATGAATAACTACCCCTGACCTACCGCAAACTTTCTTCAAAACCAACAACTAATATACCATCCATATACTGCACCCCTCTCACCAACACATCCTATCACCATCATGAGAAGTAAAAAAAAAAAATCGATAAATAAACGACAAACCACACACTTATGAAAAACTTCCATTAAAAACAACAAATAATTTACCAACCATAATCCCGCACCCCTCTCACTAACCCATCATAATCCCCATCATGAGAAGTAAACAAAATAAATTCGATAAATGAGGAGAATGGAAGACAACAAAAATAACTACGAATATGCATTAGGGTGGGCCGAAATTTTTTTTTTTTTTTTTTTTAAGTTGTAATACTGCGGAAAAGTTGCTAATAGTAGAGACTAAAAAGGGAAAAAAAAGAAACAAAATCGGTTAATATCTTCCGGTCGCGCATGAGCTTTAAAATTCGCTGAAATTTGAAAAAAATTGTATGTTTAAGATATATTTTTTTTATTACTAAACTTGGTAACATTTCAATGTAATAGCTATATTCGACTCTTACTCGAACCGACAATGATTTAGAAAAAAAATGGTTCTAATCGGTCAAGGTCTTCCGCTCGCGCAACTACTCTCAAATTTTATAAATTTTGGAACAAAATCACATAAAATACCTGCTACTGATCTAAGGTTTGTTTACTTATTACGAGTACATGGAATAGGAAAAATTGGAGGGTTGGACTTGATTGAAACAAAGAAACTCAATAAATCATTGGAAAGGAAATCGCGTGGCATCCATGATGATATTTCAAAAACCTCGTTCTCACAATCAAATGTAAATGTTGTCGAAACTGAAAATGAAGACCAATATTCTTCTAGTAAAGAAAGCGATAGCGACCAAGATTTTGAAGTGTCCAGAAAAGTTTCCTCTTATAATAAAAAACAGATGAGAATTCAGTTAAAATCTACTGCATTACTGAGCGATCGCTATGGAGTTTCTGATCGCGCTACTGCTGCAATCGCATCGAGTGTTTTGCACGACTTTGGATTAGTTAACGATTCTGACGTCTCCCAGGTTATAGACAAAAACAAAATAAGAAGAGAAAAACAAAATGTTAGGGCTGAACTATGTAGTAAATCTGACGAACTTCCACTGCAAGGTCTCTATTTGGATGGGAGGAAGGACGACACTTTAGTAGTAGATATAGCTCATTCGAAAAGGTTCCGTAGAGTAAAAAAAGAAGAGCATTACTCGCTAATTCAACAACCTGGTTCAGTCTACATCGGACATGTTACGCCCACTTCTGGAAGCTCTTCAAACGTTGTCACTTCTATAATTTCCTATCTGTCTGGTCGTGGTATTTCTCTTGACAAGTTAGTGGTTATAGGGTGTGATGGCACTGCGGTTAATACGCGTTGGAGAAACGGTCTGATTCGCCGAATCGAAATACATTTGGAAAAACCTTTACAATGGGCAGTTTGTCTTCTCCATTTCAATGAACTCCCTTTTCGACATCTGTTTCAATACCTAGATGGTAAATCTACGGGTCCAAAATCTTTGAGAGGGCCAATCGGCGAAAAGCTAAGTGACTGTGAAAAACGTCCAGTCATTGGTTTCAGGAGTATTGACTGTCAGATCCCGGCAATAGACAGAAAGATACTAAGTAAAGATCAACAATATCTACTCGATATTTGTACTGCAATGAAGTCGGGAATCTGTAAAGAGGATTTGGCTGTACGAGATCCTGGCCCCTTGTCACACTCGAGGTGGTTGACAACAGCAAATCGAACTCTCAGATTGTTCTTAAGTGAAGAAAGTCCCACGCCTCAACTTCAAGAAGTAGTTATATTTATTTTGAAGTCATACATGCCAATGTGGTTTAAAATTAAGACAAGTAAATACTTCACAGAGGGACCAAAACTTGTGTATGAATCAATACAATCTTCAAGATACCTACCTGATGTGTTACGTAATATTGTCGACCCTGTGATACAACGAAATGGCTTTTTCGCCCATCCAGAACATTTAATGTTAGCCATGGCACAAGACAATACACAACAGTTAAGAGAGCTCGGACTTCGACGAATTCTAAAGGCGAGACAGATAGATCAAAAAAGAAAAACTATCAGAACTTTCATGCCGCCAAAACTGAATTTCAGCGCTCAAGATTACTCTGAAATTATAAACTGGATGGACTGTGATTTATCTTCTCCCCCATTATTAAAAAATATCAGTGACGAAGAAATTAAATCATATATTCAAAGCGGCACAGTCCCTAATTGGGATATAACATTTAATACATTCCCAGTCCACACACAGGCAGTTGAACGATGTGTGAAAGTCGTTACAGAAGCTTCAGGAAAAGTTTGCGGAGCTGAGTCTAGGGATGGGTTTATCAGAGCGACTCTGCTGTCAAGGTCAACAATGCCAAACTTTGACCATAAATCAAATTTCAAAGTTCCATCAGCTAAGAATGAATGAGACCCTAGATGATCATGATCAAATTGTTTTACATGAGTTTCTTGGCCTTACACAAAAACTTTAAATAAAAAAAATGTATTAACAAATATATAAACAATAATATTGGTCTAAAATAAGTTTTGTTTTAAACATTGTATTCAATAAAGAAAACCAAAGATAGAAACGTGAGCGTTGTTTGTATTTTTATCCTCAAACTGTGGTTTATCTAGTATTTTTTGCGCGACCGGAAGATGTTGATGGATTTAAAAAAATGTAAAAGCATTATTTTCTGTGTTAATAATAGATAACAATTGGAGCTATTACATTCGGTAAGAGGATAATTTAAAAATGTTAAAAATTATCGTAAAAATGTGAATTTTTTCAAATGTTGCCAAACTTTATAGCTCATGCGCGACCGGAAGATATTAACCGATTTTGTTTCTTTTTTTTCCCCTTTTTAGTCTCTACTATTAGCAACTTTTCCGCAGTATTACAACTTAAAAAAAAAAAAAAAAAAATTTCGGCCCACCCTAATATGCATATTCAAAGGCATACTGGCATTTTGTAGAAAAGGTTCTACAATATGGTTGTATAAATGTAGCTTTTTTAATGACATACTTAAGTCGTAAGATGGTGTGTAAGTCGAATACTCGAAGTGAGACTACTGTAGAACTCTATATAGTAAAGTAACTAAATACAAACTCTTCCGCTCACTTTAAGATCTTTATTACGACTAAAAAAAGCATTTATTGTTACAATAAACAGAGACTTAAATCTAATGCGAAATTCAGTTCTCTTATCTGGATCTTCCCACAAAGATCAAGACGAGAAAAGAATTCGCGTGGGCAATTCCTGGAAAGGCGGAATCTGATTTCGAGTAAACAGACTCGAAATCTAACTCCGCATAAACATGCAGGAATGTGCCCAGTATGCATTGCGGGGGTGCCGCTTACAATAGGATGTGACACCTCCCCCCATAAGTTTTTTGGTCCACCAAAAATTGAAATTAAGTTTTAAATGGGTCTGTCATTGGTTGCGCTTTGACGACAATTTTAGTTTCTTTTGTTTTGCATTTCGCAATTACAATAAAAAGACTTATAACTATTACCAGCGTTATAAACGAAACAGAAGTGTACTTATTAATTTTTGATTCGAACTCGATGTATTTAATAGTTTCTCTATTTTCGATTGTTTGTATTTGCATTTCTTGTATATTTAAGTTACTTTTTATTTTTGTTAAATTAAGTTTTAGTGAAGGTAGAATAATAATATCTTTAAACTCTTTAATTTTGTTTGAAAATTTATAGTTGCTTAAACCTATATAACAATTTTTAAATTTGATTACATTGTTTCCTTCGACAAATAAATCATCATTATTACAATTCTGAGACATTTTCGTTTTTTGCATGTTTTTTGTTAGAACTAAGTTTTCTTTTATTTGAGTTACAGATTCTTCTTTATTTATTATATAAGGGCATTTATTGTCTGTTGACAATAGATTTCTAATACACTGGTTATCGTGGACTTTTAAGTTTTCTTTTTTTATTGTTAACTCACTTATAGTTTTAAAAATAATATTATCTTTAATAATGACTTCCTGGGTATCAATATCCAGCTCTTCGAATGCGGAATTAGGGCATGGTATAACCATTGCCTTTGAAAATTTTTCATCCGTAAATGTTGGTATGAGTAGTACAAAAATTAAAAGATCGTCTCTAAATATTACGCTATTTTTAAGATACGGCATCATAGTTATTGTTATTTTATAATGTATATTTCATCATCGGTCAGTATGTCGTGTGTCAATACGTCAAGTTCGCTTAGTAGGATTATGTCTTTAATTTTTTCTATTTGTCTGTCGATTGCTGTTATATCTGCAAACATTTGCAGTACATATTCGAATTGATTTGCCAGAAATATGTTTTTTTCAGTTATATTGGTAATTTCGTAAAGGTATTTACTCAACTTATTTTGTTGTGTATTAATGTGTTCTGAGATATCATTTATATTTTTGATAAGGTTTTTATTAATTATAACCTGTTTGTTGGATTGATCAGTAATTTGTTTCATGTTATTGTCTAAATTGTCCAAGTGATTGTATATATCTTCAGCGTCATCGTTATCCATTGTTCCTGCCCTGTTCCTGCCCCTGTTATTAAACCCCGTTTACTACGTCTCTCTTTGTGTATGTTAGGTACTAAAATGTTAAAATGGTTATGCAGTGTAGAAATTTCTCTATGCAGCATTTGATAGCTGATGTCATCGTTACTTAATTTTAGTTGGTTAAGATTATTGTATAATGTGTGTATTATATCAGCATATTGGGTGAGGTTGACGATGTGGGCTACTTTTGTATAGTTCTGTATGATTAATATTTCCTCTGTTGTCGTTATCATAAATCCGTTTTCGGTCAGAATCGGCAATACTTGCAGGTTTTGCCCAAATACCCTTGCAATGAGCAAGAAAAGTGTTATTAGTTTCATTTCCTGCAAGAAAATTTGAAAATTTAAAGAAGAGTTATCGATATTTGTAGCGACGTTTTAGTTGTTGTTTGCAGTATTTGGTTTGCCTTCTATTGCTATCATCAATCAAATAATTGGATTCTTCTATGAACTTATTTAATTTCTTATACTTAGCGCTGTTCTTTGCTATGTCCCTATTTCTCACAATATTACATTCCTGCTTATAATTGTAGTCTCTAGCAACATTCAGTTTATTAATTCGCTTTTGCTTTTCATTGGAAAACGTTTGGTGTAAATTTTGTATATCTGTTTTGTCAAGGTTTTTATTAATGAAATCTATGGGTCTCATCTTTGTCGTTGAATGAATGGTGTTATTGTAAATGCTTACAATTTTGAAAAGTTTTTCGTCAAGGGTATCGTCATCGTTATTTATTTGAGTGCTAACTTTACAAATTCGTAGATGTTCGTTTAATGTTCCGTGGAGCCTTTCTACGTCTGAATTTCCTGTCTTGTTATATGCTGTAGTTTGATGAAATGTTATGTTGTTATCTTTAAGAAACTGTTCGACTAAGCTATGGATTATGCATTTTTCACCATCTGAGACAAATTTATTCATTTTACCTAAATATAGAATTCTCTCTTTTAAAGCTTTCAGAACGGAAATCCATGTCCTGTCATTTATCTTATGGATAGTTGCATACTTCGAGAACTTGTCTATTGTAGTTATATACATAATGTTCCGATAGGGGTGCCATATATCCATGTGTACTATATCTTTAAAATGATGAGGTGATTCGGTAATGTTAAAAGGGATTTTAATTGGAGTACGGTCAAACTTTGCTAATTGACATATCTCGCAGTTATTAATAAATTTATGTACTAATATTTCCATTTTAGGTTAAAAATAAAGTTGCCGTAGTTCGGAATAAACTTCATTTATTCCTCTGTGATTCTTGCTTAAGTGTTCTTTTCCAATCAACGTTATTATTTCGTTTTTGTCGGTTATATCCCTTAATCTTATGCTTGATTTAAGTATCCTAAGACTTTGATTGTTGGAAAAATACTTTACATAAATGTTTTGAAACTGTAGGAAAAGGGGTGAATCATCACAATAAATGCACATAAGTCCCTTATCAACAATGACTCTTTTCATTATTTTTAATAAGTCAGTTCGTTCTACTACTTGAACGTAGTTTTCGACCTTTTTGTGAACTATTTTTAGTGTCACATTTTCTTTGTTTCCACGTGTAAGGTAGATTTGGTTCTTAAAAAGATTAATAGGTTTGTCTGTAATATGAATGTGATTGGTAGAATCTTCTTGTGCACTATGAATCGTTGCACCAGTTGACGAAATCTCGCTTTCTTCATCATTTTCGTTAAAGAGGTTAAGTAATGTAACTTCATTATCTCTGTATTGCGTCTCATCTTGATCGGCTGGATGGATGTTAACTCTAGTTAACCCATCGGCTACGCTGTTTTCCCTCCCTTTTACGTATTCCACAGTATAATTAAATTCATTTAGATGGATTTTCCATCTTTGAAATTTACTGTTTGGCTCAGTAAGATTCGATAGCCATACCAAGGGGCGGTGATCGGTTTTGATTATAAATTTCCTGCCAAATAGATAGGGTCTAAAATACCTAGTAGACCAAACTATTGCAAGGAGTTCTTTTTCTATTGTGCTATAGTGTTTTTCGTGGTCGTTAAGCGTTCTACTGGCATACGCTATCGGATGCCCACTTTGCGACAGCACTGCTCCGATTGCGAAATTAGATGCATCTGTTGTAAGCGTAAATACTTTATTGAAGTCTGGATTGATTAATACAGGTTCGTTAGTAATAAGTTCTTTAAGCTTGTTAAATGCCTGTATATATTCCCTGTTCTTTATGTTTATTTTAGAGTTTCTTTTAAGGAGTTTTACCATGGGATATGCCACTTTTGCGTAATCCCTAATGAATTTTCGGTAATATCCAGTAATACCGAGAAAGGACTTAATCTCCTTTTGAGTTGTAGGGATTTTAATTTGTTTTATGGTTTCTATCTTAAGCGGATTGGGTTTAATAGAATTTTCTGATATGACGTGTCCAAGATATGGTTTCGAGTGCCGCGAATTTACATTTTTCGACTTGCAATTTCAAATTAAACCGCCGCAATCTTTGAAAAAAATTTTGGAGTGAATCGAGATGTTCTGTAAAACTTGTCGAAAAAACCAATATATCGTCTAAGTAGACGATACAAATTTTGTTAATGTATTCTTCTATGATTGTATTCATGAGGCGTTGGAACGTCGCCGGCGCATTCTTAAGGCCGAACGGCATTCGAACAAACTCGAAGTGACCGCCTCGCGTAGAGAATGCAGTTTTATATTGGTCTTCGGGATTCACTTCAATCTGGTGGAATCCCTTAGCCAAGTCTATAGTTGAAAAATATTGACATTTCCCAAGTTTGTCAAATAATTCTGATATATTCGGCATTGGTAATCGATCATCGATGGTCAGGTCATTTAGTTTTCGATAATCAATTACGACGCGGTATTTTTGTAATTTTGACCCGTCTGAATTTTTCTTGGGCACAACCCAAATGGGCGCATTATATGGGCTATTACTGTGTCTAATAATACCTTGCTGAAGCATTTCGTTAATTTGTTTATCTACTCGTACTTCGTTGACATGAACTTCGGGGTATCGGTACGATCTGACATATATAGGAATGTCATTCTTAGTTTTTATAGAATGCTTTATTTCACTGGTAAAAGTGAGGTATTGGTCCTCACAATAAAATAAATCTTTATAAGAATGGAGAAGTGATTTTATTTGATTTACGTCTTTAGAGCTAAGATGTGAAGCTAAATTAACTGTTTTATTTTCGAAATCAGAAAATAAAATGTAAGAGCAACCATCGTCGTAGCAATTTTTAAAATACAATTCTTCTTCGGCGTTTAAAAAAAATGGTATATCCGCTTGTTCGGTTTTGAGGATCCTATTCTTATAATCAATTATGGCGTTAATTTCTGTCAGAATATTGTTTCCAATAAGTGCATCGAAATAATTGTGAAAGTTCACCTCTAAAAATTCTACATACAAATTGTTCAATTTAAATGGTTCTGGAATCGGTACTTTATATTTAACCTGGGTTGTAACACTTTTTCCCAAGCATTTTAAATTTTGAAATGGCACTTTCCATTTTGGATTATAGACATTTCCATTTACTATACTAAATGCTGCCCCTGTGTCTATAATAAATCGAAATGTTTTATTTGGGGATTGAATGGTTATATAAGGAAGTTGTTTGGTATATCCTCCTGAAAATTTTGGTGGTTTTCGAGACCGTTTAAGTTTTCGTTTGTAGAAATATCCATGGGTTCTCTACGAGTATTGTTAGCCTGATTGAAACTACTATATTGTTGGTTTCGCCTAGTTTGTTGGCTCGGTGTACGAATGTCTCGTCTATTTGCCTGATAACTGTTAGAATTACTTCTGTTATTATGAGACCTATTTGATTGTCGACTTTGGACGCTATAATCCATAGGTTCAACATTGTTGTCATAGTTTTGGGTTGGTATAGCTGGGTTGTTTTGAATAAAATCATTTTGCCTATTCCTATTACTGTTAAAATGTAAGTTGTTTCTATTGTTATAACCTGGATGCCTGTTAAAGTTTTGAAATTCTCTTTGCTCATTATATCTTTGTTGGTTCCTATAATTATTTTGTGGTCTGAAGTTTTTGTTTTGGTTTATTTGGTAATTATTGGATGAAATGGGGTATGATGTATAGGAATGTGTATGCTTAGAATAGCCGTTAGTTACACTTATGTTATAGGCATCCTCCATCGTAGTAGGATTTCTTCCAATTATAATTCCTTTTACTGGTTCAGGTAAATTTGTTTTGAAATAGTTTAGCACAATTCTTTTATTTGTTATTATTTGTTCGTTTGTCAACTGTTCGGCAAGTAAGTAAGCATTGTTCAATCGGATGGATAAGTCATTAAGTTGATTATAGAACTGCTCTACAGTACTAGTGCAACGGCATAGAGCTAAGTTGTCAAGTAGTGTATTAATTGGTGTAGTTTCACCATGCGCTATTTTTAAAATTGCTTTCAGCTGGTTCCAAGTTTCCACTTGGCCATTTTTGAAGATAGTGTATCTTGCCTTGTGAGTTAGTCTGTCTTGTACATGTCCTAAAACTATTCGTTTGAAGTGTACGTCTAGTGTTTCTATCAATGGTATGAGCGCATCTATTCGCTCGATGAAATTTATGAGGTTTTTTCCGTTACCATCAAATGGCTGGATATTGGCTATGCATTTAATTAGAATTGAAAATACCTCCAAAATAAATAATAACACTTTTATATATTTTATAAAATAATTGTTTTAACCAAATGAAATTTAATTGATGATGATGGGGCTGCTGCCGTTGTGTAGATAATGATGATGCAGATGTATATTTATGTAGAAATCTAAGTTATTTCTTCTTTTTTTTTTTGTACGATAGTTTTCTTTGTAACAATTCTTCTTGTACTTTTCACAGACACTTTGTTTCGAAGGGAAAATATGTACCTACATAAGAATCTTCTTCGATCTTTGGCTGAGAAGTCGCGTGGGCAAACGTTTGGGAGTTATTATTCTAAACGAAATAAAACTGTAATCTTCTTCGATTTATGTATTTATTTACTTTCGCGACTGTGTTGTATTTTTAAACGAAATTACTAATAATCTTCTTCGATTAAAGTTATTATTTACTTTCGCGACTGTGACGAAATAACTTATAATCTTCTTCGATTAATGTTATTATTTTTTTATTTCCGACTGCGCCAGTAAAGTAACTAAATACAAACTCTTCCGCTCACTTTAAGATCTTTATTACGACTAACAAAAGCATTTATTGTTACAATAAACAGAGACTTAAATCTAATGCGAAATTCAGTTCTCTTATCTGGATCTTCCCACTAAGATCAAGACGAGAAAATAATTCGCGTGGGCAATTCCTGGAAAAGGCGGAATCTGATTTCGAGTAAACAGACTCGAAATCTAACTCCGCATAAACATGCAGGAATGTGCCCAGTATGCATTGCGGGGGTGCCGCTTACAATAGGATGTGACAATATACAAAGCCATAGCCTAACTGCAGCTCGACCGCTGATTGGTTAAAATGGTTATATTTGTATAGCTTCCTTTCGCTAAGGAGTTAGGTGAGAAATATCAAAAATTGTTCTATACCGTACCGACATTTCCTAAGATCTTAGGCAGTTGGCCCATTCATTGGTATTAAGGCAATTTCGCATGAACTTGACTCAATACAATACCTACTCAAGGTAAAATACAAACATACGAAAGGCTACAGTCCGGTTGGGCAAACTGTTGGATACCCTATTCCTATTCCGATCCCTCATAAAGTGGGCGTTTCAAAAATCTAAGAATACATGAATTGTTAAGAAGGGTCTATATATTTTGTAATGCAACATTTTAAGGAATTTATCGAGTAAACAAAGTTTTTGTTTTTGTTGTTGAGGTAATCAAAGTGATCAAATATGCTTTAATAGGCTTAGCTATCTGCTTGGATGCATAAGGTGGCCTTAACCTTTTCTCCTTTCCCTTAAAATGATGTTTTATTAGCCGCGGCAATCGCGAAGTTGTTTGCCTGAAAAACACTGGTGTCCCATCCCAGGCTACCGGAAAGCTTTAGCTGATAGTCTCTTGAGTAGACACCGGCTGGAGAGACCGTCATAAAAGACCCATCCATCCATCGATTTCATCACTCATTCTAAGGTCAATCCACTTCTCACTGTTCCATCCAGCCGATCTGAAAAGCAAATTCGAAAGCGGAGCTCAAAACAGTGCTCCATCCCGGGTCAGTAATCTGTCAAAAAAATCTCTTTACACTGCACCTAGCACATCTGACTTGAGATTTACTGAGCTTAACCAATTTCTGGACAAATTACGCATGTGGGGTAGAGCTAATCTGGACATACTTTTTTTCGAGGTGCGAGGCTTTCTACACTGGGGCACTCATACTCAATACTGGCCCATTGTCCTACCAGGAAGACACCACTTTTAAATGTACTCATTTTCCTAAGAAAGACGAGTAGGCGCTTCAATGATAAAGCGGGACAATCACAGAGAAAATGTTCCGCCGAGTCATTGCTTTCTGCACAGGCTTGGCAGTTGGTGGTATCGCCCTATCCTAGCACCTTAAGATGCTTGGCAAAACCGTAATGGCCCGTAAGAACGTTAGAACAGAATGCCGCAGGTTTTTTGCAGACGCCGAGGAGAATTCGTTTAGTCTGTTTGCGCCCTGGAGAGTTATGCGATCTGCGATTGTGTTCATATGAAACCCAAACTTCAATGGAAGCCCTGATTGAGGAGATTGCATTCACGAACTATTTTGGAGGTGGTTAAAGGGTTAAGCAAGGTCTTACACGCAGCCTGACTGTCGCTACAGACACAGATACTTCGCCCCCTCCACGTTTTCCTCACAGCATAGTGGAAAACCATTACGATATCATAATTCTCAGTTTGGAAGACTGACGCATATTTGCCTAACGAGAAGAAAAGTCTTATGGTGTCGCTCTCCATGGGTATACTTAATGCAATTGATCACCTATTTACTTTCAACAACACCTCACCAATTCCAAAGAGTTAAATTGATGACCGACCTTTTCATTCTATACACTTGTATAACCTCGTATGTCTCTTTGGTATTACAGAAAACTTCGTCGTTATTTGAAATGTTCACCCACTCTCAAGTTATTACCCACCGCCGATATCTGGCTGTTACTTAATTATCTCTCCAAAATGTTCAGACGTTTACCCCCATCACCAACCAATAAGCCGGACGATTTTTCAATCATCGGGACTTGAGGAATCTCCACTTAAGAAAAATAATTTTCAAATAATATCGTCAAATCGATCGAGCTAAACTAATGTGCTTGCAGCCATATAACATTTTGTTGACTCCAATATTTTTCAAGATTAAGGGATTAAGTTGTAAAATTTAATTTTATTGAAAATTAATAATAAGCAAGTGTTGATGTAAGCTTTTGCATACACTTGACTTCGCAATTATCGTCGTAGAATAATAAAAATTTTAGGGTAGCTATTTGTGATGCGATTAAAAAATCGCAATGTTATTGCCTGTGCACACAAGTCTAACCTTGGAGCCATTATTTTTTGCAACGAGCAAACCCTAAGAGATGGCTCAGCTTCAAGCTCCTTGCAATGTTCGCGTGAGTGAAATTGTATTTTGGGCACAAGTCAAATGGACTGTTCTTTGAATGCTGCAGTTCATTAAAGAAGTTACGGGAACTAATCCAAATCTCCGAAGCATTAAGAGGTAACTGCGAAAATAAATATGGAGAGTTGATTTTGTTAGAAACTATGCCTTGTTTAAAGGTACCTAAGCTAAGACCCATACCAATAACGAAATGAATGCATAGATTAAATTGGCGGTCCCATTCTCTTAAATTGATTTTTGTGTGGGAGTGAAAGGAACTATAACGTTCACACTAAATTTGTTATATAAGTTATCAATTCGCCTTCGTATTTTCAAAAACTGTTTAACAGGCTTAACCGCTGACGTCAAACTTCTTGGTAGTCTTTCCGTTCTGTTGAAATGTGCTTTATATCCCGGGGCGTGTTGCCATACTGTATATCAGCGCAGACACCCATAGTTTGTGCCAAACAACTTAAAGCTCATCGAAAAAAGGTTAACCAAAATATATGCAATCACAGACTGCTTTATTGACTCTTATCGCTCTGGGTGGGTTTCAAACTCTGGACATCACCCAGAAACACAGCGTTTTCTGTGATACCAAAAGTATTGTACTTTGCATATAAATGAGCACACTATAGTTTATTGCAGAGGGAATCATGTCTGTGCTGAAATTCAGTATGGCAATACGCACTCCGAGGACCAATCCTCAGTACTCTGATATTCATATTATTAAAGGACAGTATATAGATAGGAAAGAAAACTGTGATAACGAAATTAAGCATCGCGAAAGGTTGATGAAATGGTGGAAAAACTAAGCCATCTCCTGTGACTGAAAAATGATTTCTAAGCTAATAGGAAGGGGACGGCTGGAGTTACAGCACTGTTTCACGGTTCGCCACAACCGATCATCAGACTCATTCTTCCTTCTTCTCAGGCAAGATGCTGGTCTAGGTTCGAATCCCTGTGGAAGTAATGGATTTTCGGGATAAAATGAAGGAAAAAATATAGGGGCGGGCTACAGTCCGCTTGGGCGAACTGTTGGATACCCTATTCTTATTCCTATCCCTCATAAGTGGGCGTGACAAAAGTCTAAGTATGGTTGAATTGTTAAGAACGCTCTACATATTTTGTTATATAACATTAAAAAGATTTTATCGAAAAAAACGCTCCTTAGCTCAAACTTGGGTGTTTCAATAAAATTGTTTTATTTAATTGTGGGCCAGTAGGCGGATTTAAAAAATATTAACACATGAGCATAAAGGGCCCCTAGAGAGTATATATTATAAATTTCCGCTCCCTAGCTCAAACTTTGAATTTTAAAAAAGTTTTTTTTTAATTGTGGGCGTGTCAGTGGGCGGATTTTGAAAATATTTACACATGAGCATAAAGGGCCCCCCAGAGAGTATATATAATAAATATCAGCTCCCTAGCTCAAACTTTGGATTTTCAAAAAAAGTTTTTTTTTTAAATTATGAGCGTGTCAGTAGGCGGATTTTGATAATATTTACACATGAGCTTAAAGGGCCCCTAGAGAGTATAATATTATAAATTTCAGCTCCCTAGCTCAAATTTTGCTTTTTCAATAAAATTGTTTTATTTATTTCTGGGCGTGTCAGTAGGCGGATTTTGAAAATTTTATATCCCGAGCAGTTTTAGGAGTCATAGATCATATATAAAAAATTTCAGCTTTCTAGCTCAAAATTCGATTTTTTCCAAAATTTTGTTTTTTGAGTTTGTGGGCGTGTCTGTGGGCGGATTTCAAAAATTCGTAAACTTGATTATTTCGGGACCCTAGAGAGTATATGGTTAAAATTTCAGCTCTCTAGGTCCAGTTTAAAGGCCTAATTTTTGCCGACAGACGGACGGACGGACATGGCTAGATCGACATTACTATCGATGCTGATCAGAAATATAGTAACTTTTATGGGTCTACGGGCAATATTAAGGTATGTTACAAACTATGCGTCAAAATTAATATACCCTTAGAATAGGGTATAGACAGACCAGCACCATAGGAAGAAGGAGTCTGATGATCGGTTGTGGCGAACCGTGAAGCAGCGCTGTAACTCTAGCCATCCACTTTACGTGGTAGCGATTATAAGAGATATGATTGTTCATTCAAAACAATATAAAAAGGAAATTGACGGAAATACAAAAACAAAAACCGGGAACAAATTTTGTGCTATCACATACAAAACCATTTAAATTGTAATAGGAAGGCTCTACACCGCAGATATTGTGCATCCGGCACTCGCATATGCGGTTTGCAATGTTGGACAGCGTAGACAAATTATTAGGGCAAATTGACGGCAGCTGAGATGAAGATGCTTCACATGACAGAGTAACATAGTTTTATCGAAAAAAAAAAAATTATAAGATCCGAGGAAGCCATCACATCAAAGCACCTATCTCAACGAAAATGTCATGTTAAAAGGAGAGATTCTATGAACCCTGTCATAAAGGCAATGTCAATCAACGTTCCTTAACAATCGCAAACCTCTAAGCTCCTAGATCACACAAATACAACAGCACCAAAATTTGATTTACCTTTTGAGAATTGATTCAAAATCGGGAGGCCCGCTGATCCTTTTTGAGGTCAACCGGCGAACCTCACAGGTCGGACAGGAGGGATGAAGTGCAGTGAAGTTAAGTGAAGAACGAACAGTGTAATAGAAGGCTTAAAAAGCATCATAAACCAAAAATAAAAATATTTTTATTGCAAAAAAGGCACTCAATATTGAACGGTCTGATGATAAGACTCAATTTCAAGTCGAATGTCAAACTTCTATATTTGACTCTTTTTGACACTATTTATTTGAACTAAATGTCTAATAATCCAACTGGTATCGGTGTGAACCAAAATTCGAAGTTATTATTGAATTCATTGTGCAGAATTCTTAATGGTTTTCATATGTGCCATATAAATTCCCGAAGCATCGTTCATAAACTGAGACATTGTTCAATTGTGATATTGAGGGTTCGTTATCGTGTCCAAACGGATATAAACTTAATCGTGCAGATTTCCATTGTGTGATAAATTAATTAAAGTCTATCGTCGTGTTGAATCTGATAATCCTGAATTTATCTTTATTAAAATTCTAAATGGGGATCATTCTTGCACAGTTGCACACATGTGCAGTGCATGCCACCAAGCATAGCCAATTATCGCACTCTAAATGATGTTATTGAAATGATCTTGCCATTATCTCCTAAGCTCTTTTGATGATGTGATATAAATATAAATCTGTTAAATTCGTCATCCATCTCTTACCTGCGATCGTTTTCAATTTCGCAATCCATACTCACTTTATGCCCAATTGTACACCGTCTCTGCTTGATATTATTTCACGAAGGGATCAAAGTTTATTAAATTTCTGTAGTCAACTAACTTTTCCCGTTTATTTTCACCACGACTTGCTGTTCATTACTCTAAATATAGAACTTAGTTCGAGTGAATATTTCAGCTAGCACTTTCGTGATTTTTGGAACACTGATCTTCATTGTTTATTTCTTGAATTTCGTAGCCATCAATTGGGCAACATTTACAGAAAACCGCATGTTAATGAGCAAGAGATCATATTTAATGATTGTATCAATTACCTCTTTGATAAATATGTTGCTTTCAAGTCACAAGTTATTAAAAATGCCAGCTGACCCTGGTTCTCACATCGAATTAAAGAAGCCATACTTCTAAGAGACATTTTGTATCGTCGCTTATTGGAGAAGGTTTGGTTGTATTGAGATGTAGGAAGAATTAAAAAGTGCCCGAAATAGGGTTTCCACCATTGTAAAAAGTCAAAGCAACTTCATTACTCAGGGGTCTTTGACTTAGACAGCCCCTCAAAATTTCTCTGGAAATAGGTTCGTACAGTCTCAATAAATAAAATATCATCCATTGGTGATCAGGAAACCGATATAGATGAGTTAAACCGAAAGTTAACAGATGATACTACCAGGCGTGATCATAACTCGTTGGAGTTCTCCGTTAACAATATCAAGGCTTTTCAATGTCTATTTTCGACGAAATCGCGGTTAGTTACGCAATTTTTGGGCTTAAATCTAAATGGGTAAGGTTGGACAATGTTCACCCAGACTTTCAAAAAATACTTCTTTCTCTAATTATTTCTCACATAGCACAAATTTTCAACACGATACTGATAGCGTCTTATCCATTAGAATGGAAAAAAAACAAAAATATTACCCTTTCCAAAAAAAATCAATTGTAGATACGTTAATATAGACCGATTGCCATTCTACCCTATCTGTCTAAAGTCCTCGAGTCATCAATCAGCAAACTTGAACCCATGTAAATAACAGCAATTTATATTCACATCTTTATAGTGCTAACCATAGCTGCATTAAAGCCCGTTTTAAAGATTCTGGCGATATTCGGGAAACTATTGACTTATATTAAATGACTTTAATCAATCTGTTCGATTTTTCATAAGCATTCGACTCAGTTGTCCATGACTTCAATTCAAATCGTACATTCTTACCTAACCAGTCGTGTCCAATCAGTGTCTTATAACGGAGTTCTATTTTTCTTCCTACTCATAAAGCCTGTCTTTCTTCTTACTCATGGGTGTCCCCAAAAGATAGAGCCTATGTCTATGTTTATTGATCCCTTGTCTTAATGTATTGTTTATTACAAATCTCATATTCACGCTGACAGCGTGCAGCTTTACTACAGTTTTAAAATAACGAGTCTGGCGGAGACTGTGATAAAAATCAATGGTTATTTGTCTTCAGCACATAAATGGGCAACCCAAAATTAGCCTAAATCCCTCCAAGTCCGAGATTGCTCGATTTAAAAACGGCAGTTACAGTCAATTCCCTAAATAACTACAAATTTAAGAATTCCTTTTAATAACTCACTTAGTTGAAATGGCCACATCCAGCCTGGTAGGAAAAATATATGCTGCTGTTCGTTTTTTTAAAAAAGACGTTAAGAATTGTTAAAGCACTCATTGTGCCAGTATTTTTACGGTCGCGAGTTATTTGCTGACTCCGACTCTGAGTCGTTTAGCAAACTTAAAGTTGCAGTAAGCTCAATTACAAGATATTTGTTAAACCTCAGACGATACGACCACGTGTCCACCTTCAACTGCCAGCTCCTCGATGCGATCTCCAGAGTCTCCTAACCTATAGAGTAATCGCATATCCATACGCAGTAGCTTACTTATTTATTTGAGAAAGTCATGTTTCCGCTATCCAGTCGCAGCTTCACTTTAATTCCGCCCGTTTTCGTATAAGCTTAGTTTCGCGAAGACAATTTTTTGTTCATGCCGTTAATTTTTGGAAAAACTTACCTCTAATTTTGCAGTTAATTAGTGTCTAATTTTGTTTCGGATTTTTATTTTCATTATTGCTTTTGTGTTGTTAACTTTGTATAAACTCCTCTATGATCTAAAAGAATTTGATTCCTATATATACAGAGAACATTATAAATTTAAAATAAATAAATAAATAAATAAATAAGCATAGACTGGGTGAACATCGAGCAGAAAAGTGTGTTCGCATGGATTTCATATGTTTGTTGTACTCATGTTGCACTGATGATGATCAAACACCATCACACCATGGTGAATCGTCGCTGCATTTGGAATAATAGGTCACTTATGTTATCAGCATTAAGTTACAATTTCCAAAAATAGATAGTTAACTGGAATTCCAGTCGAACTTCGATAAGTTGTACTTCGATAACTCGAATATTTAATAACTCGAATGAAATTGGTTGGCAATAGCGCCAAGACTGAAATTTACATGTAATTTTTATTTGATAACTCGAACTTCTATTACTCGAATGTCTTGACAACTTGAAGAGATTATTTGGCGTCACCTTCGATAAGTCGAATTCTGAAGGGGAATTCCCAAATGCTGCGTGTTTTTCAAGTTCGTTTCATAATGCATCGCTTTCGGGTTCACTGTTGGTCCTAAGAATTGTCAGATTTCTTGTTAGTAGGGGTTCGAACACACATTACTAGGCCGGTATATTGGTCTCAAAGCTTAGATTTTATTTTTGGAAAAAATAGTAGGCGCCTAAAATAACACAAATAGGAAGACAAAATACGTCATACACAGAGTGAAGATACGTATGAACAGTGCAGTGTGTATTAGACGACGATGTTGATACTTCTGAGTTTCCCACAGATGAAGATGTTGTCGAGATATTCAGATGCGAGTCGGAATTTGCACAGCTCGACAATAACGATGGCAGCGACAGTGATGTAATAGAGAAAGATTTGAAGGATGATTTCATTCAACCACCTTCAGACGAATTGGTTGCAAATTCGTTAAACATTTTGCGTTTATATGTACCTAAAGACTAACCAGTAACATCGAGAAAATAAAACCTTTTTTAATTCAATAAAAGAATTAAAATCTAAGTTATATAACAGACTATTTCAAATAATAATTATATTCCTGTACGTTTTTTGTGTTATATGTTCGCAAATAAATACATTATGTATTTATAACAATTTTGATATTTTACTTAATAACTCGAATTTTTTTTGTGGCAAGTGATGGTTAGAGTTATCGAAGTTCGACTGTAGTTGCAACTGCTTATTTTCGATCCACAAGGTTCGATACTAGGGCTATTTTTTGTTCAATACTTTCGCTTTTCAGACGCTATAACAAAACAATCTGGATCACTCCACTACGCAGATAATACCATTATCAAGCAACCTACGACCAATGCTAGCTCCTAATAAAATTCAAGCTACACCTCCCCACGTGGAAAATTATTTTAATACATAGGGACGGGCTACAGTGCGCTTGGGCGAACTGTTGGATACCCTATTCTTATTCCTATCCCTCATAAGTGGGCGTGACAAAAGTCTAAGTATGGTTGAATTGTTAAGAACGCTATACATATTTTGTTATATAACATTTAAAGAATTTTATCGAAAAAAACGCTCCCTAGCTCAAACTTGGGTGTTTCAATAAAATTGTTTTATTTAATTGTGGGCGTGTCAGTAGGCGGATTTAAAAAAAAATAACACATGAGCATAAAGGGCCCCTAGAGAGTATATATTATAAATTTCCGCTCCCTAGCTCAAACTTTGAATTTTCAAAAAAAGTTTTTTTTTGAGATTGTGGGCGTGTCAGTGGGCGGATTTTGAAAATATTTACACATGAGCATAAAGGGCCCCCTAGAGAGTATATATTATAAATTTCAGCTCCCTAGCTCAAATTTTGGTTTTTCGATAAAATTGTTTTATTTATTTGTGGGCGTGTCAATGGGCGGATTTTGAAAATTTTATATCCCGAGCAGTTTTAGGAGCCATAGATCATATAAAAACAATTTCAGCTTTCTAGCTCAAAATTCGATTTTTTCCAAAATGTTGTTTTTTTGAGTTTGTGGGCGTGTCTGTGGGCGGATTTTGAAAATTTTATATCCCGAGCAGTTTTAGGAGTCATAGATTATATAAAAACAATTTCAGGTTTCTAGCTCAAAATTCGATTTTTTCCAAAATTTTGTTTTTTTGAGTTTGTGGGCGGATTTCAAAAATTCGTAAACTTGATTATTTCGGGACAATAGAGAGTATACGGTTAAAATTTCAGCTCTCTAGGCCCAGTTTAAATGCCTAATTTTCGGCGACGGACGGACGGACGGACGGACATGGCTAGATCGACATTACTATCGATGCTGATCATAAATATAGTAACTTTTAGGGGTCTACGGGCAATATTAAGGTATGTTACAAACTATGCGTCAAAATTAATATACCCTTAGAATGGGGTATAAAAATGAAGACTAAAAATTTATTCCGGAAAATGTAGATGTTTAAGAAATACCAGTGGAAAAGAGGGTGATGCCTTTTTCGTCTAATGGCTGGGGTAAGCTCGTCGGTGGCCAGGGTTGCTCTGAAGAAAAAGGCAGAAAACTTCAGTTAGATTACCAAAGGTGGATTCACAAATAAATCCTTTTATTTAATTAATCTTTGTACTACTCAACTCTATTTTTAAGTTCCCACTGGAAATTCTTGTAATGAGACCGATTTTGTGAATCGCGGATTTTGACATATCTCCACGTTTCAAGGTCACCAGAGTCCAAATCCAACGTTTTTATAGAGATGTCTGTCCGTGTGTATGTTCGTATGTGCGTATGTACGTATGTGCGTATGTACGTATATGCGTTCGGAATTATCTTTCGCCACGATTATCTCGAGAACCAAAGAAGATATTGACATAGGACCGGGTTAATTCGAAGCGTAGTTACGTAACTCAGAACTGATTAAGTTTCCAGCGAAATCGGTCCGGCCGTTTTTTGTTAGTAAATAAATAACTAATAAAAATATCTTATTGATCCCAATGGGAAGGTAGTCGTGTGGACCTTACGGGTCGCACCCAGACCACTTTTTATTACATTTGCGGCGGACCGGCGGTATGGTCTGGGTAAGGAGGGGGAAATACGTCAGCATAGGGACAGCTATGGAAAATTCGATACAATTCTATCAAATTCCATACAAATGAGATTGTTCGAGTACAACAGTACAGCCTTAATTAGATACAATTTATCGCGCTGACAGTATTCTACTTTTTACGACCCACCGCTCTACACGGATCCAACTCTTTATTCCAGTCTCCAATTAGCCATCGCCATCGGCTGTAAGGAACTCATCCTGTTATGAATTTGACGTACATAAGTGGAAATCTTCTGAGCATAAATAAGCAAAATGAGAGCATTAAGCCTAAGCTCATAGAATAAACTATAACTAAACGTGTGTTATAAACTAAAGCAATTTTGTTAGTAAGGTTTCATTATGAAGTTATTAATGTTGATTTACGTTAGTATTTTTAATTTTTTTTTCGTTTGTTTATGTTTTTGAAAATAAAATATTTTGAATACAGTTTAAATAATTTGTTCAGTAAAAAATAGTTTTCAATACAATGGACTCCTTTTCAATAAAATTATAAAACAGTTGTAAGTATATCTCAGAAATGTCCTTTTCCAAGACAAATTCACCCGGAATTGTCTCGCTCACTCACCGGCTCACCTCAGATCTGTCGGCGCGTGTCAGGCCAAAAGTCAATAATGAAAAGTGCAATACCGGGAGATGGATCAGAAAACCAATAATTCTTCCTTCGCTCGGATCTGGATTATGGTTCGGGCGCCGCGCCGTCGCTCCATCAATAACTGACCATCCTGGGGCAGTATATTAGACAGGAGTTATAATTCCACCTCTGCCACTACTAGGATACAATCCCGCTACGCTAAAATACGTTTGGGGTGTCTTTTGCCTCCACTCAAAATGGTCGTGCTCGCATAATTTCCCGGAGGTCGTATAAAGTTCTATACGTATATCGTGGTATTCCCAAGACCAGCGAGTAACGAACCTCCCTGGCTGGTAATTGTTCTGGTCTATTCGATACATTTGTTCACAAAGTCCGGTGTGAGGTATATAAATGTCTGCTTGCTCGTTGCATTTGGTAATATTTCTGGTACCATGGTCGCGTGGTCGAGGGATATGGTGACGGCTGGGCGCACTGCGGAGGCAATCAGGGGCCCATGTGAGATTGTCAGAGCGGGCAGTCAGGGTCATTGTGATGGCATTGGCCGGTGGGTTGGTTGACTCCATGGGGCGGTTGCTGATACACTCATAGTGAGGTCGGACGGGCCTCTGGGTGCGCTCATCAGTGGGGTCGATCAGGGAAACTGCCGATGTGTTGTTACAGGACACTGTTCTGCAGTTAGGGAAAGCAACTCCTTATTGTTAAAAATTGAGGGCTGATAGCTCCGAATCAACAAGCATGGTAGAGCTGTGATTAATATGTCGAAAATGGTAACCGGAACACTAAAGCCTTTGCTTGGTTCTAATTACATGTTAAAAAAAAACTAAGATTCTTGTGTAGAAAACTCTCATAGTCCCCATTCTGACATAATGTATTCTGCACATAGTTTACCATTTCACCTTGTAGCAAAGAAAATGAAAATTTTCGAAAGAAAAATTCTATGATTTATTCCCGGAGTTTCCAGAAATCCGGATAGAAAGTGGTTTTCTAACAAAACTGTATAGGACGCAACCCATATCAAACCTCTTATGAACTATCAGGTAGATCTTTTTTTTAAAAAGATGGAACGGATAAGGTCCCCCAAAAAGCTCTAAAATATCCTTGATGGATCGATATTTTGATGACAGATTGGTGGATACATTCAATTTGTCTCCACTTAGTTTATTTAATGAGGGGTCCCTTATTCTATTAAGACCAGATGCAAATGATGCTCGCTAGCCCTGGTTTTTGAAAAAGTTTATCAAAATAATTAAATGAGATGATGTGTTGCAATATAAATTGGAGGGTGAGCAAATGCTCGCCTAAGCCGTTTTTTCAGTGAAGAATGCTATAGTATTATTTTTAGTTGTACATATTCATAATTTTAATTTCTAGTCTTTTCAAGTTAATTTCGCCGAAAAAGAGCATACATAAATGAATCAGTTGATATCGAAATGAATTTTTATTAACAGTTTCTTACTTATTTTATATCGTTTCTTTAAGTCAGACATATACAGAGTGTATATCGTACTCCAGACGTTTTTCTGGGTCACCGGGATTTAGCTGTTGGACCAACTGGATCTTGTAAGCGTAAAGGTGCAGATCTTTTTCAAAATTCGCTGAATCGTGCTACGCGGTATGCCTAACTGTGTTGAACTTTGTCGTGTCGATGTTTCAGGATCGGTTGTAACTCTATCCCTAACGACCTGGATGTTTTCGATCGATCGTCCAAAACGAGGCCTGCCCGAACGCCTCACATCAACGTTCCCATATCGCTCAAATTTGGCCACCAAAGCACGAATAGTAGGTGCTGTTGGAACATTTCTGACGCCATAAAATTGCCGGTATGCACGCAAATTATTGACTGGTTATTTAAAAAAATAATTTAACAATTTTTGTGCGATCGTGCGATCGTGTAGTGCTCCATGGTAAACTCAAAAATATCTAAAAATAAAAGTGTTATTAATTTTTTACATATGAAAGAGAATTTTGGTGCACCCTGTAATAACGTCGTCCAAAATTTAATATTGATCATGTTTGAATATTGATGTATTAATTTATATGTCTCAATAAAGTTACCTTGTAAAGTTGTAATTGAATTTGTATGATCTCGATAGGTCTCTTTCTTATGATTTTGACGGGTGCATGTCGTGCTCCACACTTATGCGAGAGTTTCATGATGTTAAATGCGTTGCTAGGCTCACTCCAATGATGACTTTTACTTACTTATTAATAAACAAAACTCGTTAAATAAATAAAAAGTTAATCCACTAATATGTATTTCACAATTGACTCAACTAACATATTCTTCTGCATTGGCTAGCTGTTTAATCTATCCTCCTCAATTTTTACCAAGTAAGTAAGTAAGTAAGTAATTCATTTATTTAACATGTTCTTATTACATTTTACAAGTAAGAATGAATTTTAAAGCTATGGCTTAGCCGTCAGCTTGATTAGGAAAATGCTTATACATGTACATTTGTAACTTAAACAATATAGTTAATAAACTTAATCAATCATACTCTGCTATTAATAGCGACCTGTATTTGTAGATGGATTTAATATAATAAAATAACTTTTTCCAATCACACTCGTTCAGAATTTGTATTGTCTCCTGCATGGTAAGGAATTTTTTTCTGAAGTAAGCTAGTCTTTGTGGTTTGTAGATTGGACAAACACTAATAATGTGAAAGCAGTCTTCTTTCGCTTTTAAGTTGCAAATATTACAAAACTGGTTGAAGCTTCCATTATATGGGCTGCCATTTAAACCAATCAACTCACATCTTGCTTTGAAAATAAGAGATATTTCACTATATGTAGTTGAGTGAGTCATTGAAATACGAGTAGTTCTTATCCTTTAGATTGAAGTTCAAGTGAGAATACAATACTCTGCTATCTGATTAACGAGCTTTCTTCATAAATCGCACTCGAATAGCATCTTCATTTTTATTTATTATTCGATAAAGTTGGTTCTTTAAGTTGTCCAGGTTGTTTAGATCGAATGAAATAGTTTCTCCACACACGTTTCCAATTCTTAACCATCTTGACGCCCACCAGTCCTTGTTTCTTAATTCATAAGATAGCATATTTTTGGTTATTCGGGAGTCTGGATACGAACCTAATTTAATGATGTAATCCGCTTGCGATTTGAGAGTGCTTGTAAAAAGCATTGGAAGACCCGTTTCCGATTGTGTAGTTCGGGGATTTCATTGGTAAGTTGAATAATTTTTTCAAGAAGTTCCTGTGAAATTTCTCGATTACTTCGTACTCGTCTGATCCCCAAACTTGAGAGGCGTAACAAAGAGTTGATTTAACAACTGAATCGAATATTCTGTATTTCGTTGAAAGGAGAATCCGTTTGTTTGCAAAAACATTTTTCCATGATAGATTCACTAAGCTTTGGGAAGACTTGGCTTTATCCGTTAGATGATTACCAAATTCTAAGGTTGGGTTCAGTTTCACTCCTAACTATTTCAGTTCCTTCACAATCTCTAATCGGTTTCCATTGTAAAACCATCTATTTCCACTTTGCACTCGTGGTGAACGGGAAAAGACCATAGTTTTAGATTTTTCGGTGTTGATGGTTAGTCCCCATTTTTTGCAGTAGCTGGCTAGACGATTTATCATCAATTGGAGATTTTCAGGAGATTCAGAGAGTAGAACAAGATCATCGGCATATAACAAGACATTGACCACGATATTAGCAATTCGTACTCCACCAGGTAAATCTTTTTCTATGTCGTTTAAAAATAGAGAAAACAATAAGGCACTAAGAAGATATCCTTGCTTTACACCAGTCTGTGTTTTAAACCATTCTGAGAAATCCTTTCCATCACAGACTGCTGCACTTGTTTCGGCATACATTTTTTTAATGGTCTTAAGAAATTTTGTAGAGATACCCAACTGAGATAGTTTATAGAAGAGTGCGCTTCGGCTAACAAGATCAAAAGCTGCCTTGAAATCTACAAAAAAGCTATACATTTTCTTGTTTTTGGCTTGAAAGGCTCTTATAATCGAAGATAATGCGAATATTTGGTCAACGGTTGAAAAGTTTTTTCTGAATCCAGCTTGACGCTCTGTCAGAATATTTTTTTTCATCTACCCATTTTTCTAATCGTCCTAAAAGTATGCCACAAAATATCTTGGGTGACACATTCATGAATGAGATTCCCCTGTAGTTTTCTACGTTTTCCAGCGAACCCTTTTTGTGGATGGGGAATATTACAGACTTCTTAAACGATGAAGGGATGTCTGCACTCGAGAACACACTGTTGAAGAGAACTTTCAAATAGTTGATTAAGGTTGGACTAGCATTTTTGTAGAATTCGTACGGAATCCCATCTTCGCCTGGCGCCTTTCCATTTTTGGATTTCATGATAACAGCATTAATTTCGTCAGTTGTTACCTCACCATCTAGGGAATCGTCGAAAATGAGCGGGTCTGCATACGAGAAAAAAAGGTTTGAGTTATCCAGTAGAAGATGTTTAAAATATATGGATAGATCATCAGCAGATGGTTAGGTTAGGTTAGGTTACTGAGCTGACGGGGCAAGAGAATCCTGCGCCCGTCACACTTAGGTCAATGTAGACCCTTTGTGATACCCTGGAGGTTACGCTTCCCTTATCTGGAACCAATGAAAAACCTATGAAAAACTTAGCGGGTTTACAAACCATCCCGATGCGTTGATGAACTTGCGCAAGTCATTCACAGACTTGCCGGAGAGTTCTTCTAAATCCTGGAAGAAATATCTGCCCAGGATATTGTTTCTGATATGACAGAGTGCAGGGCAGTGACAGAGGAAATGCGGGGTATCCTCATTCACCTCTGAGTGCTGAGTTTTAATTTCTTTGCATGGTAGCCCAGCATGTTGTGTCCGGTGATAACACCTGTGAGAGAGGACAAAGAATTCTTGTTCATTTGAAGGATTCTCTTGGTCTTTTGTTTGTCATATAGTGGCCACATTTTCCTTGTAATAACACAGGAATCAAGGGCACTCCATCTTTCGTTTGCTGCCATCAGTGTTTTATTTCCAATCACCTGTTTAAGGTAACAGGGTGGGGTTTTTACTGTGGTGTCAGCATCCCTTGATTCAAGGGAAGATCCTTTTCTTGCCAGTTCATCGGCTCTTTCATTTCCTGGGACACCACTGTGTCCGGGGAAACAGCACAGTCTTACAGTGTGCTGCGCGCCAAGAGCCCGCAGCTCTTCGCGACAGCTTCTTACAAGCCTCGATTTTATTTCTGTGGCGGAAATCGATTTTATTGCCGCTTGGCTGTCAATGAAGAAGGTAATATCAGCCTGTGGTATTGCCGTCATTGCAGCCTGCTTAGCGGCTGTTGTCACCGCCAGAACCTCAGCTTGGAAGACGCTGCTGTTGTCGGGGAGTCTGATCGAGCCAGATATTCCGAGCGTTTCTGAGTAGAAACCCGCACCAACGCCGGTATCCATCTTGGAGCCATCTGTATAGATGGGGATCGTTGTTGCATGGATTGGTACTTGGTTATCCTGCCATTCTTCCCTACAGGGAAAAGAGACAGTAAATGGTCTTATAAAATCTAGTTTGGGAGTAATGTAGTCTGTGCATACATTTCTACCCGTAAATTTCTCTAGAATCTGTGCATACTGTTGTACTGGGTTTCCAGTTTTTTTTTTGTTTGGCTTAGCCGCAAGGCACTGTTTGCTGCAGATTCTTGTACGAAAAGATCTAGGGGTTTAAGATTGAGAATTACCTCCAACCCCGCTGTAGGGGTGGTTCTCATAGCCCCAGTAGTGCCAATACAGGCAATTCTTTGGACTCTAGTCATAGTCTTAAGGTTGGTGGCCTTACACAACCCCTGCCACCAGACTAAATTACCGTATGTGAGTATCGGTCTAACTACCGCCGTATACAAGCACATGATAATTTTGGGACTCGGTCCCCAGGTTTTGCCGAAGATTCTATTGCAGGCGTATAAGGCTATCGTTGCCTTCTTTGCTCGTTCTTTTATATTGAGGCTCCAGTTTAATTTTCTATCCAGAATCACGCCAAGATACTTTGCGTATTCTGATGTTTGTAGTGGAGTACCCTCAATAGTTGGCGGATTGAATTGCGGTATAATCCTTTTATTGGTGAAGAGGACCAGTTCTGTCTTTTGTGGGTTAACCGCAAGTCCGCAGCTTCTGGTCCAGTTACCAACCATAGATAAGGCGTTCTGTATTTGTTCACTTAGAGTGGATGGGAATTTTTCTGTCGGTAGCAGTGCTAAGTCGTCAGCATATGCTACTGCCTTGACTCCACTAAGTCTAAGTTCAATCAGAATCTCGTTTAAAACGAGTACCCAAAGAAGGGTTGATAGGACTGCGCCTTGAGGGGTTCCTCTAGATGCTGACACCATGCACATTATCCATTTAATTATCGTATTCTCCACATTTAGGTTTACTAGGGCTCTTTCTACCGCTTCCCCTTGGACGTTGTTGAAGGCACCTTCAATGTCCAAGAAGGCGGCTAGAGTATATTCCTTGTCCCTTAGTGTCTTTTCTATGGTGCTCACGACACTGTGGAGTGCTGTCTCTACACCTTTGCCTTTCGTATATGCATGCTGAGCTGGGGATAAGACCTCTGGACTCAGTTTGCTACGAATATAAATGTCCATCAGTCTCTCAAAAGTTTTTAAAACAAAAGAGGTTAAACTGATTGGCCTAAAGTCTTTGGCGGTAGTGTGACTAGGTTTCCCAGCTTTGGGTATGAAAACCACTTTAACTTCTCGCCAAACTTTGGGTACATATCCCCATTTTAGGCTACTTAGGAAGAGGTTCCTCAGATGTGGGGTTATATGTTCTTCACATCTTTGTAGCATCATAGGGAAAATTCCGTCAATACCCGGAGATTTATATGGAGAGAAGGAATTAATGGCCCATTTTATCCTTTCTTCCGTTATAATCTCCGCTGTTGTTATGTGCTCCGTGTAGTGCTCTTCTTCCGGATTGTTATGCTCATTAATGCATCCCGGAAAGTGAGTCTCAAGGAGGAGCTTGAGTGTTTCATTGCAGGATTCTGTCCAGTTGCCGTTGGGGCCCTTGAGAGATCCCAAGGCTACTGGTTCCTTAGCAAGTAGTTTCGTGAGCATAGCTGATTCCGCGGTGCTTTCCATTTTACTACAGAAGGATTTCCACGAAGATCGCTTTGCTTGTTGCGTTACTGCTTTGAATTTTCTTTGACTGGATTTGTAGGTTTCCCAGTCATGGTCGGATCTTGTACGTTTTGCTACATTAAAAAGTTTTCTAGTTTCTTTCTTAATGTCGTACAGTTCCTTTGTCCACCATGGAGGAGTCGATTTTCTTTTACTCCTCGCTTGTAGGGGACATGATTTTTCGAACGCTTTACCTAGGATTTTTCCTAGATTCTCGGCATTCGTGTCTGTACTCTCTGGTGCATACGCAGCATCTGTCTGGAAAGTTCTTAAGTTCTTCCCACTTCCATATTGAAAAGGTCACAGTTAGTTTTTCTATGGTTCCTATATGATATTGGGGGATCGTTCGTGTCTGGTATCAGGAATTCAATGATTTTGTGGTCAGAGAATGTGTCCTCCTTTAATACCTTCCACTGATCTATTGTGATTGTATTCGAGTTACTTAATATTGTAACATCGATTACTTCTTGCCTATTTCTAATAACAAAAGTTGGTTCTGAACCCCTATTAGCTATAAGTAAGTTATGATCTATAAGAAATTCAAAAAGTGACTCACCCCTTGTATTTGTATTTGAGCTACCCCATAGGGCATGGTTGGAGTTAGCATCACATCCCATCACCAGGTCCCATTTTTCCCGTGTAGCACGTTGAACAAGAAGGTGGGTCAGATCTGACGGTGGTCCTTCCGTTGCATCATAGGGCATATAGCATGATGTTAGAATCAGCGGAGGGAGCCCGTTGCGCTCAAGTTTTACCGTCACGTGGTCGTTATCACTGTAGGTAGATAGAAGAAAGAGGTTAATCTGTTTCCTAGCTACTATACAAATTCTGATCTGACTATTTGGATCTGTCTGCACTGTATTAAACAGGACAAGTCCCTTCGAGTTTAAACCCCTTATTCTGCCTCCTGCTACCCAGGGTTCTTGAATAAGGGCTAGGTCTATTTTTCTATCCTCCATGAGGTAGATTAGGTTGGCGCTGGCCGCCTTACTGTGATGAAGGTTTATTTGTATTACCTTCATCACGGTTTTTTGGCTCCCCATCCTTGTTGGTTTTGTTGACATCAGCAGATACTCCTGTGCCTATTTGATAAACTGTACCATTAATCTCCCTTGCTATTCTCCAGAAGTCCTTCGAAGACTTTGTTTGACTAAGTAAGAGAGCTTGGCGATTATCGAAATCAGTTTTCTTAGCTAGGCATAGATTTTTGTAGTGGGTATTCACTTGGTTATACCACTTTTTAACATCAGGGTCATTACAAGTTCTCCAGACACGCAAAAGTGCAAATGATTTCTTCCTAGCATTTATGCATTCTCTATCAAACCATTTTTGTTTGAATGGTGACCTTATATTTGAAATATTGTTCGATGCAGCACTTCTTATACAACAAATTATTTGATTTGCAAGTGTTTCTGTTTCTTCAGGTATCGAATTATTTGCTGAGAGCAAGCTGTCTAATAACCGGTGGTAGGTATTTGTTTTTTCGGATTTCCATTTAAGTCTAGGTAGCAGGGGCAGGTTTTTGTGATGGGAGGATGTTTCACCATCAACTTCAACCACGATTGGCATGTGATCCGAAAAAGTTTTGCATTGTACCTCAATTTTTTTTAATTTTCCCAGTCCAGTCGTTGTTTACAGCACAAAAATCAGTAACTGAATTGCCTTGCCCTCCGACAAATGTGTAATGTCCTTCTCTATCACCTTCGGTACAGCCGTTTAACACAATAAGATCATACATTTGGAGCAGCTCTAGTACATCTGTTCCATTTTTATTGCAGATTATGTCTTTAGATACCCTATTGGTGCAGCATATACTAGGGTTTGTTACAGTTTGCACTATAGTGGTTTGTGAGTTACTTATTCTCGAATTCCAATCTCCAATCAGCATAACGCAGCTTCTCAAAGTCGTAAGTCCATTTGTTGCAGTTTATATATGATGGAACGATATACATATATATTATGATTTTGTGTTACATATTTTACTACGGTAGTTCCTTCAAATTCATCAAAATCGTAAGATTTTAAATGCGATTTTTTTATCCCGTACAGGCTGCCTCCACTTGCACGTCCCTTTATGTAGGTTTTACTTGCATCGCTCCAAATTAACTTAAAGCCATTAAAATATTTATTAAAATTACTTAAGTTATCACTTGTTAAATGTGTTTCAAATAAAAAGAAAATTTCAAAGTTCTTAACATAGTTAAAAAAAATCTACAAATAATAAATTATTACTTAATCCAGATATACTCGTATTGTAAGATAAAATATTTGCAGAGATAAATTTGTTTGAGCTGACGACGCATAATTCTCAGTTTTGTATGAAATTACTACCTTCCGGACCTTCGGTGTAAAGTGGCATCACTGGTGCATCTGGCTTGGGCCATTCGCGCTGACGTCTGTTTGACAACATAATTTCGTTGACAGCATTAAAATTGAGTTTTCCGTAAATATTCTGTAGTTCGTTTTCTCCGTTTGTATTATTATATTTAAGTTTGGTATTATTATCCAAATAAAATGTTTTATTACCAATTAATAAATTGTTGTTTTTAATCAATACTGCTTCGCTTATTTTAATTGTTTTGATGACTTTTCGATACCCGAGTAGAATTCGACGTTTGATTTGTGATTGTTTGCTAAGGTCTCGTTGGATATAGCAGCATGTGCCTTTTAGCTTCAAGGAATTTTTTAACATTTTCATTGCAGTTTCATTAGAACCAGTGCTAAGTTTGAGTTTAATTATATTCTTGTTTCCACTAAGCTTTACGGCTTGTGGCATTTGTTGTTGGTCTGCATCATAGCCTAACAAAAGTGTGGTTATGTTATGAATCCTTTCTTGGGGGTCAGATCGGTCGTTTGGAATCGTGAAAATAATATTTTTCCCTCTGATCTCTCGGCTCTGCAGTTCAAGCTCCTCTTCTAGAATGCAACATCGATTTTCAAAATGCTGAACTTTTTCAGATAATTCCTGGTTTTGTTGTCTTAGCGAGTGTATCTCATTGCTACGTTTGTTGAGATCGTTTTTTGTTGCTAGGTTGGCCGTCGCTTTGGAGAGTCCTGTATTGAACGATGCCTCGATAAAGGATTTGATTTTATCTAGGTCAGATTGGGAGATCGACATTGTTTGTTCTGATTTATAAACCTTTGATGGTCTGTTGATATTATAAAGTGGATACATATTTTTTTCAGGTGACGTTTGATCGATTTTCCTTTTGTTGTCAGTCATGTGACTTAGGTGTCTACTTGGAAAGATTATTTCACAGCTGTTTATACACTTTTAATTATTAATTAAGAGATTTGGCTAGTTTTATTTAAGAATTTTAAAAGAGCAGATTTGTAATTGGACTATACACTTTTGTCGCAGAGTTGCCAACCCAAGTATATAAAACCAAAATATCTTTCTGTTTAATTTCCTTATAGCCAAAGCCATACCACGTAGACATATAGCCTGCTTAACATAACATCCAAAAATTAAAACAGCCTTATTAGGGTATTTTTGCATTTTTAATTTATAAAACTTGCTTGTGCAACAGAAACAGTCAGCGTCCTTCCATAGAGAAGTATACACAACTCGTGAAACTTGCTTCCAATTTCAGTTTGATTAAACAAGCATCCTTCTGTTGCACCGAAAACGACGAAGCCCGAATGTATCCAGCCTCATTACCTCACTTCGCTGAAATAAAATTTTATCGAAGTTAAATAAAACTTCTCAAAAAACATACCTAACCGGGGAAAACAACTTGAAAACACCATACGTAGCTACTCGCATCCATCCGCTGAAATCTAAAGTTTTCTCGTTCTTTTTTCATACATCCCTGCCATCCCAGTCAATGGATGTTGTAGAAAAGTTATCTTTATTACCGAGAATACACTCGAGGCTAACCCATTCTGGTATTCGTAATGCTGACATTTTTCGAAAAATAAAAACAACCATATAAAGAAAACTTTCCAAAATAGCTGCTAAAAGATTAAGTGCAAAAAAATGGATGAAATATATTTTTTACTAACAAATAAAACAACAATAACGGTGTAGTGGTAGGTACCTTTTACCAAACACCAAAGTTATTGTGCACTTAGTCTATATAGCAGCTTCCTGTTTCTGGCTGGAGTGGAATTTAATTTGTGACTTCCAGATAGGTCTTTGATATGCAGAAAGCTCTGCCGAAGAAGAGAATTAATATGCCAAAATGGGAATCAGATATTCAAGATGAGGAATCACTCAAGCCTGGAGATGAGTAATGACACAGGGATGGGATGTTTATGGATTTTAATGCTGGGCACAGAACACAATCCAAAAAGGACTGTAGCCACTTTCACTACTAGAATGGCATTGCCGCCATTGACGGCATATTTCATTGAAATGGGTAAAAGGTATAGCTATCGAATTACAGTAGTTGAAAGCTTTCATCTATTTCAAGAGTCTTTTTTTTTGTGTGCAAAGGCACACGATTAGGATCTTATATATGCGAGGCACTGAGAGTTTTTCCATTTAAAAAGTTGAAGCCGCACTTAATCGATGTCTTTTTGGTTCCGGTGTGGGTACTAACTTTTGGCAATCAGTTCAGTTCCACGGGAGTGGCTTCAGTCTAAAGTATTTGTGAGTTCATCAGTTTTGTGAACGAAGATTTAGCACTAATGGTGCTCTTATTTGAACTTGGTCAGAGAGCTAAAATAAATTGATGGTAATTACTAATGAAGAGTTGAGGGTCAGTATTTATCAAATGTCGGTCAATGGGTTTGAAGAGATTAAAGGAGCTATTATGTACTCTAGGCAAGTGCCATTACAAATTAGTGTAGTGAATGGTTTTCCGCCAGAATGTTCGAAAGTCCTAAATGTAAACAACATCTTATATTGATACAACTACATACATATTTTGAAATTAAAATGGAGGTGTACCGAAAGCACAAGAGAGATATTCTTCTTGTATAAATGGAAAAATGCGGTGGATATTTATTTATTTATTTTTTTGAACTTCTGGCTCGCAACACGATGGAAAAGGCACTTCGGCCTAGACGATTTTTTGTGCCGTAGGAGCCAGAAAATATCTATGCTAGTAAAATGTCTACTTTCGTATAAAGCAGGCAAGTCTACGAGTGTTATATTTTCGGAATTCAGTTGTTCCCTGAAGAAGATCTTCTTTCTAGTTCAATTGAGGGCTGGACATTCACATAATAATATGTGTTCAGCTGTTTCATCTACTTACAGACATAGCCGGCACTCTGGTGAGTCGACTATTTTCATTTTGTTTAGGTAGTATCGTAAACCGTGGTGATCAGCAAGATATCCTACTGAGTTTTTGATATCATCCCTACTTAGATTTAGACATCTGTTGGCATTGGTGTAGAAGTGCCGATTGCCTCGTTCGGGCTGTGTAAGACCTAGGATGTTCTCACTATAGAAGATACATTTGATATGTACCTAGCTTTTTATTGCTGCAATTGCTACCAAAGGATTCGGGCCCCATTTAAGTAGGGGCTAAACCCTTCCTTGCCGGTTTATCGGCCTGTTAATTACCAGGTCTACATTGACCTAAGTGTGACGGCCCAAAATATATCATTGCCCGTCAACCCATTCACCCAAACTATCCTCATATACGAGTATGTAACATAAAACATTATTTGTAATCGAGTTCTATTTAAGGTTGGGTCATCGCTAACAAAATTAACTGTGTAGTAGACGTTTGAAAAGAATAAACGTTACCTGATTAATAAAAACAATAAAACTGAAATTTTATGTTTTAATTTGTATACATTTTTTTTTATTTATTGTTACTCCACGGAATATCTTAAACTATTTTAACTAAATAAAAATATGTAAGTAGATATTGCAACACTTCCTCAAAGTTGAAAAAAGTCATCCATATATACGAGTAAATACCTACTTTTAGAAAGGCAGCAAAGTAGGTACATATTATTACCCCGATGGAAATTTTGATAGTAACTCAAATGATTGCAGGATAATAATTCGGCATTCTTATGCGTTATGCCACCGATTTAATACAATTTGAAATTGACCATTGTTTCGCAGGCTGATGCTATCTCAACAACCAATTAATCTTCAAAAGTCTCAAGATAACATTTATTGATATGTGTAAAACCTCTTAAGCTACTGCTTTAATTGAGTTTGGCATGATCTGTCAACGATAAACTAGCACATATGTATTGTCTTTCTTTGTATGAATTCAGATATGACGTCAAATACCATTGCACCTGTTCGAGGCAATTTGGTTTTATTTACTCTTCAGTTGATAATTTTTAATGGCAATGAAAACTACATGAATACGAGGATATGAGTTATAAACTTTATCTTGGTTATCAATCAATACCGTCCACTTTAAAGCCTTCAGTTTAACCAAGGTCATTAACGTTTGGTACGAGAGAAACGAGCCATCAGCAATAACCTTGTATTTGGTAGCCGGCAACTGTTACCGCTTTCGGCACGCAGCTTTTCGATACAACTTTTCCGACTATGAATAGATAACGCAAATAGATTTGTTTCTTTTTGCTTCATAATTGAATTCTGTTACATGTTTTCCAATAAGGTTTATGGGTGCATGTCTAGTGGATACCAAACAAGCCTTTGAATAGATTTTGACTGAGACGGAATTATTATATATGAACTTAAAAGATAATCTCATAAGGGTGATAAGATATCTGATATAACGGAAATTAATTTGTCGTAAGAGAACAAAAACACACGAAGACTAGCATTTAAGCCATACAAGGAATTTGAAGTGTTATCGTGACTTGTAGACTAAGGCAATGAGAAGACAAATAGGCGCAGTGGGTAAGGAAACAATTTTGTGTGAGTAGTGTGATATTGAGCTCCAGATCAAAGCCAGGGCTGAGCTACCAAAATTATTTCTCTAACACCTTTTCCTTTTTGAACTATGTACGAGGCATTAATTTAATCTAACCTTTCAACGAGGGCCCTAAACCTAGCTTTTCCAACTATTTCCTTGTGCAAAGTGGAAGGGAAATACAATTTTAAGCCGAATCCGCACGTCAAGTTTGAGAAGCTTCTCATGGCAATTGATACTCTTGGATGTTTGACAGACGTTCGGAAAAGGTGAGGCAGTGGAAAAACTCTAGATGTAACTTGGCCCCGGCGGGATTTGAACCTGAGACCTTTAGATTAGTAGTCCATCACACTAACCTCTTTGCCACCGCGCCGACGAAAAAAATATTGTGATTCATAGTTTTCGCACTTTTCAATTATCGGCTGTCGGAATTTTTGCCAACGAGAGTTAACTCTCTTAGGGTCCTGAGTTCTATTCTTTGTGAACCGAAAAGGTGTCCAGAGTTTTAAACAGTTTTCTTGCGAAGCGGGTCACCGACGTACTATTCTTTGTTGAGCTATTTCATATCTTATGAGCTTTGTCTGGGCCTCGCCCTAAAATAGCTTAGCTTTTATTATTATTTATTACTCTAAGATCAATATACGCACTTTGTCATATAAAAGGTACATATAGCTATATTATTTTCCATTTGCTGAAATCGTCAAATATAAAGGGTTTTTCAACAGAGACGCTACAAAAGTAGAGCGATAGGGACAGCAAACGACGCCGAATTTCGTGCCGCTCTTTCGACATTTCTCTTCAGTAAGGTTTGCCATTTCATGATGGAAAGATATAGGAGCCAACAACGAGTCAAAATTATTAAAATTTACTACCGAAATTCGGAGTCAGTGGCCTCAAAGTTAAGAGCGCTACGTCCAATTTATGGTCGTCATAATCGTCCTAGCAGATCAACAATTGAGCGTCTAGTGGAAAAATTTGAATCCACAAGCCCAGTACAAAATGTTCCCGTGCCAGTGAGACAAAGAAGTGCCCGTAGTGTCGAGCATATTGCTGCCGCTGAGGCTTCAGTTGAAGAAAGCCCAAATGTGTCTCTCACACGTCGTCCTCAAGCGTTGGGCATCTCTGTGACGTCGTTGGGCATCTCTGTGACGTCGTTGTGGCCCCAATTGGATGATATGGACTTGGAGGACATGTGGTTCCAACAGGACGGCGCCACAAGCCACACAGCGAATGGCACAATTAATTTATTGGAAACCAAGTTTGGAAACCATGTTATCTCACGAATTGGTCCAGTCGCTTGGCCGCCGCGGTCGTACGATTTGACGCCGTTAGACTATTTCCTGTGGGGCTACGTCATGTCTATGGTCTATGCCAACAAGCCAGCGACGATTGATGAACTTCGTACGAATATCGAACGTGAAATTGCAGCAGTATCGGCCGATTTATGCTTGAAAACCGACGAAAATTGGGTTCAGCGTCTGAACTTCTGCAAGCGTGCCCGTGGTGGCCATGCAAAAGAAATCGAGTTCCATACATAATGGCATCGAACGTACTTTCACAGGAATAAAGAATTTCATTGATATCCAAAACCGTTTTTGTATTATTTAAAAAAAACTTTTGTAGCGCTCTTATTGAAAACCCCTTTACAAGGGTTAAAAGAAATCTATAAGTTTATCAAGACCAGTTTTTGAAATAGCTAAGTTAATTTTAGTTATTTATTATAAAAGGGGAACTTAAAGATAGTGTGGACGGTTTTGTTAAATAAAATTTATATTTTGTGATTCAACATCACAGATCTTTATTAAGAATAAAAGTTTGGCGGGGCCAGCTGTCAGTAGCTATACTTATTTTGTTGAGCGTATGTGTTACATTGCCCCGGAAGGTCTTGTCTAGATATACACCGAGATATTTGACAGAATCAACCCACGGGACATGACAGTGGGTAATTTGTAGCTGATCAAGAGGAAGATCACAGGACTTTCTTTTCCTACTAAAAAAGATGGCCTGGGTTTTGTCAGCGTTTAAGTTAACTTTCCATGTTTTGAAATAATCAACAATGATGTCTAGGGCATGCTGCAAGTTGTTTTCAATTGCATTGCCAACATCGTTTGATTGATTGATTGATTCTTTATTCTCAATTAACATATGCTGTCCTCTTGAGCTATAAATAGCAGTGTCATCTGCAAACATTGCTATTTTAGAATTCCAAATTTCTGGAAAGTCCGCGACATAGATGATATATATCAACGGATCCAAAACTGAACCTTGAGGTACTCCTGAAGTAATAATTCTCTATCAGGAGTGTATTTTATTTAAATATACTTGGTATGTTCTATTTGACAAAAAGCTTTGTATAACCTTTATCTATATATTAACACGCAGTTGCCTATAACGTGTTTCCACCCATGTTTACTATTATACGTCACATAGATATGATAACACTATATATATTTGGGTAGGGGCAATACATAGTAGTGCACAATACAATATACTTGAAGTTACTTGAACATGCTTGAAGTTACTTGAAAATGCTTAAAGTTACTTGAAAATGCCGGAAAAATTTTATATCATGTGAAATCAGAGAATGCAATGTCGAAAAATTTCATTTTCCGATTAATATGTATAACAGTCGACTTTGTTTTTTTTTCAACTTTAGAATAAATTGGTCGAATTTCGACCATTGGTAAGATATAATGGGCATCTTAAGTACCTCAGCTTATGAAGAAGACCGTCATGCCATATACTGTCAAAAGCTTTCTCGACATCCAGGAGTACCAGTCCAGTAGATTGCTTTACACTGAATGAATCCTTAATGTGGTTGCAGATTCGAAGAACCTCATGAGAAGTGCTGTGACCTTACCTAAATCCAAATTGTTGGTCTGGCAAGACATTGTGAGACTCAAGAAAAGCAAGTACATAGTTTTATTTTGATAATTTTTTCTAATATTCTACTTAGGCTATTCAGACTTATTCGACGATAACTGTTTGGGTTGTTAGGTGGTTTACCTGGCTTTAGAATTGGTATAATTTTTGCTATTTTTCATTTACTTGGAAAATAATGCAACTTGAGACAAGCGTTAACAATAAAGGCTATAAAGGTTACTCTAATGATTGGTAACTCTTTCAAATAAGAATTTTTCAGAGTATCTAACCCTGGTGATTTATTGCTACGCATATCCTGTATAATAAATTGGACATCTTCACTTGAGACGAATACGTCTGTTGGCAAAGTGACATTGGAGCTTTTGATCACATTCATAGACTCTTCGACTACGTTGTTAGCCGAGCTGTCTCCGCTGATTTAAGGATTATTAAAGTTTTTCCCAAATGAGTTCGCAAATATATCCGCCTTTATTTGACTTTTTTATTGTCGTAGTATATTTCATGTCGTTGCAGGTTACATCCATAGATACGGTTTTTTCCTAAAATAAGGATGGGGTATATTAAAGTCAGAAAATTAAGGTTAAGCACTTCTGCTATGATGTTCAAGCATCAGGACCAATTTATACAAGTCCAAAAACTCAATAAGGAAGTAAATTGTGTGTTTTGTGTTTACTAGGATATATAATGATCGAAAGCATAGATATGGTAGAACGCCAATTGCCAATCCATTTGTGTTGTGCCACCAGACAATGTTCATGATGTGACAGATGAAAGGATTATTGATGAAGATGATATTCCCAGGAATGACAATGTATGCCTATTGAAACACAAATGCATTTCCATTAATAGTTTTGAGTATTGTTTCCTTTTTATTATTACTACATATACAGAGCCGATAGCATCTGCTGCTAGTGCTCTCAAATAAATGTTATTAGTAATTAATTTTTAATTTGTTATTGATTAAAATAAATAAATAAATATTATTACTATATACCAAACTGCTTAGCAAAAACTATCTAGCTTTTAAAAAAACCGAACGGAATGATTATGAGACTGGTGAACTTATACCATATGAGGCTGATGATAAGCAACCATCTTCAACAGTAGCACCTCCGCCAAAGCGAATTTAAAAACACATACAAAACAGGATATAAAACATTGTCATCGATTGATGATGACTGGCCAAATGATCTAGGCCTTAATAATGCGATTGTTAAGCAGAGCATGTCACCCAGGATTTTTAAAGACATTAAACGTTTTAACAACAATAGAGCTCTGTATTGTTCTGTTGCAACATTTAAAAATGAAACTCCCATACAACAAAAGACTTTTTGGGTCAGCATAAGCAGGCAGCTTTTGCCGACGTCATCTCCAGAAGAATATCAGCCTTGCAATATGCCACGAGTTAGTGGGGCACATATTCTATTTGCCAATTAAAATACTGTGATTGCCAACAAAATGGATGTACCAAAAATGCAATGTCTATTTAATTCAAAAAATATCTTGCATTTTAATAACAATAGTTTTTATATATGGTTTTCAATTTTTTAATGTGTAAACATTTTTGCTCTCGTTGATGTGTAAATATATTTTTCTCGGTAGGGGCTAGTTGGAAATGGGCCCTAGCGAGGTAACCGTCGGAACGGAAAATTCTCCGAAATCGTCCGAATCGGAGAATATTTTGCTTAAAGTTAATTCCGTTCCGACGGATCGGAAAATTTTTCCGCCAAAATCTAACGCACACTAGCGGTATGCGTTGTAGTACGATGAAGTGCATTTTTTCCTGTTTTTGACATTTTGACACACAAGTTTTTTTCCGAAATCGTCCGCCAACATTTTGTTGCGGAATTTGTTGTTTTTTTATGTAAACACCTCGTAAATTGGTTTTTCGATGCACGAATTTTTTTAATAAAAATTTAATTTTGTTATATATAACGGTGATAATTTATTGGGATTTATTATGCAAATAAAAATTGATTGAATGTCCCTTTTATTTTACATCAGGTTATTTTACAAAGAGGTCCTTGGAGCCACAATAAAGGTCCTTTAAACCCGAAAAAGGTTGTTTTCCAAAAATGTCTTTAGAAACGGCACGGTATATATATGAGTTCAATGGTTTTTGAATAAATGGTCCTAGGAACAACAAACATTTTGGAAAAATATCCAGGTTTCGACTATTAAGGACCTTTTTTTTTGTTGCAAGGACCTCTTAGTCAAATAACACTGAACACAGATATACCGTGTGGATTCTAACGGCATTTTGGAAAAATATCCTTTTTTTCTACTTTTAAGGATCTTTTTTGTTGTTCCAAGGATCTGTTAGTCAAATAACATTGAACATAATATACTGCCCGGTTTTGTAGGAGTTTTTGAAAAAAATGTTTTTTTCGGGCTTAAGGACCTTATTTAGTGCTCCAAGGACCTAATTATTAGTTACACTCTGGCAACTATTTTTTCACAACTAAACACGCTTACATAGTTGCACTTCGCAACTTATAACTAATTTAAATTTCCAAAATTTGTTTAGTTATGTACATTCAAAGAAACTACAGCTAATTTAGTTGTAGCTTTTTAGTTAAACTAACTTTTGTGCAACTCTGCTATTGACTTACCAAGTTGAGCGGTTCCAATTCACTAACTTCAATGATTTTTACATGATCATTTTGATGAATATATATTTTATTTACCGTTAGAAAGTAAAAAACGAAATAAATAAATTCAAATGCAACTAACAATAAGCTTTAGTATCTATTTCTGCCACCTCCTGATCGTCCTCCACCGAATCCCCCTCCTCCGTAGCCTAAATCACGACTACCGCCACCACGGCCGCCAAACTGTTCCATTTCATTTGCACGCTTGTCTTTCTTTACCTGGAAACGGCGAGCCATATCCCTCAGTTCGTCAGGTACCTCTTGGTCAGCTTCTAAGATCTTAATCAACTCTTTCGACGATCCCCAATCAGAACGCGTGAAGAAACTCGACGACGTACCAAGGCGACCCGCACGACCTGTACGACCAACACGATGCACGTACTCCTCGATGTTGCAGGGGAAATCACAGTTGATAACATATCTATGGAATGATGAATTTATTAATCTGCAAGTCAACATTTATGAATTACTTACGTTATATCCTCGATATCAAGTCCTCTGTTTGCTTTACATCGGTTGCAATGAGAATCCTCACCTTGCCAATTCTGCTACACCCCAGTTCTACGCTCGTTTTTATCGTCTTCTTCTTATCAGCAAAATTTCCACACTGTTTATTCCACGAATCGTTGCGGTCGAGAAGAACACTTCTAAGTGCGCCTCCAGACCGTCACACATCAGCCGTAGGTTGACACTTTTCACTCAGAATTCACTTTAAAAAATCTACCATAACAAATTAAAGTACAAATAAATGTAAATAAACGTAATGCTACAATCACACAACACAAAATGAAGACCGCCGATTGATGTCTCAAATTGAAGACGGAAAAAACAAATGCATAATGAGGACTATCAAAACACACTGTTTTTTTTTGACTTTTAAATGGAATTGTTTTCATCTTTTGACAACTCGGTAATTACATAAATGTTTGAATTATAGAGATGGTAGTTTCGAAAATATATCGATATTTGACTGAATCGATATATTTTAAATAAAAATTGATTTGTGTTCTAGTTAACGCTAGCGTACAATTTATTGGCAAAGTGACATCCTTCCTTGTTAAGAACTATGAAATCAAACTCCCTTTATTGATACATATATGATAATTTAAAGCTCGTTAAGTCTTCATTATATATAAGTATCGAAAGACATATTGACTTATCGATATTTAAATGTACTTTGCACATCTTTTTCAGAACTTTAAGTCTGTCGCATGTCGAATCAATGCGACGCGGTGCGCCATCGCAATTATATATAATTTTTCTCCGATGACAGACACCTCGAAGGCAATTTGAGTCTCCGAAGGAGTATGCGTTGCGAAGAATTTTCCGTTCCGACGGTTACCTCGCTAGGGCAGAATCTAGCTTCACCATCATCGTCAGATATTCCCGTTAATTTTCATTACCACGTGAGTTAATCGCTGCTCGACAGATCACCGCAATTAAACGACGTTTGGCGCGGTTAGTACGTAGATGAATGACCGTTTGAGAACAACCGCGTGTCGTTGTTTTTTTTTTTATTTTATATATTTCGTTATATATTTTCCAGTTTTAATTATGTTCAATTTTAGAGATTATTATGTAATTACGAAACACCGGAAAGTTGTGTGAAAGTAGATTTGTTTTGAATAATATTGAGGTTGTATAGCTTGAAGTTTGTTGTACATCAGTTGAAGGTAAGAGGAAAAATATCGATTTGTACTTCGCTAACCGATGGCCGATTTAAGAATGTCACTTTTAGTTGTAATAAGGTTATTTACCAAGTGGTCCTTGGATAACCAAATAAGGTGCTTAAGCCCGAAAAAAGCATTTTTTTCAAAAACTCCTAAAAAACCGCGCAGTATATTGTGTTCAATGTTATTTGACTAACAGATCCTTGGAAAACAAAAAGGTCCTTAAAAGTTGAAAAAAGGATATTTTTCCAAAATGCCGTTAGAATCCACACGGTATAGCTGTGTTCAATGTTATTTGACTAAGAGGTCCTTGCAACAGCAAAAAAGGTCCTTAAAAGTCGAAGAAAGGATATTTTTCCAAAATGCCATTAGAATCCACACGGTATATATGAGTTCAATGTTATTTGAATGAGGGGTGCTAGGAACAACAAACATTTTGGTAAAATATCCGTGCCGTTTCTAAAGACATTTTGGGAAAATATCCTTTTTCGGGTTTAATTATTGTGGCTCCAAGGACCTCTTTGCAAAATAACATGATGGGACATTCAATCAATTTTTATTTTAAACGCAATATGCATAACAAATCCCAATAAATTATTACCATTATAGTAAAACAATAAATATTGATTTAGTTATTAGTTATTACCTAGGCAGCTAAAAAGCTACAGCTAAAAACTAACCAACTTTTAGTTGTCATCCGCAACTAACTTTGGCAACCTAACGACCTTAGTTACACAACCTCCTGCAACTAATAGCTAATAGCAAAAATTAGTTGTCATTATGATAGCTAACCACCAAATCGATTGCATTTTTAGCGCAGCTAATTTAACTACGTTAGTTACTTAGTTATGGCGTTAGCTAGATAACAAATTAGGTAGCTAACGCGCAACTGTGCCTACATGTTTACACATCAACTATACCGTGAGTGCAGCGTGGCTCACACCTTTTTTATTAATCTTTTTCAAATTCTTTTTAATAATTTTTTTTATTTATATATTAAAAAAATACTAATTTAACTTAAAACAGTTTCTTTCATAATTTGCTTGAAAGTAGTAAAAATCTTAGATTTGTATAGTGCTAGTGGACAAAATAAAAATGTCTAATAATAGCCAGTGTTTGCCCTTTCGAACACCTATTTCCAGAGTTTACAAACTAGCTTGCTTAATCTGACAACGGGTTCGATTTATTCAGCCACAGATTATGAATATCATCACCAACTCAGCATTCTGTAAACATTTTTGGAAACCCCTTTAAACAGCGTTGCTGCACCCAAAACATGTGTATACCATAATCAAAATCAACAATTCCTGCTTCTTTAACAGTTAGGTTAGGCCTCTTTAGAATTAAACACCCTCTCACTTTACTGCATCTCTACTGGTTTGCCGGTTTGATCCCAATAAATATCGGCAGCCCTTGCATCCTAAATCGCTGATGTTATTGCTTTTGTGGGAATAGGAGTTTTTACGTCTGCCTCGGTTACGACACATATATACTCTTATTATTGTTTATTATTTGATCGTCCATTTACTACACCGGTGATCTCCAGTCGTGTCAACCCACAAATTTCAATGCACTCTTGCGGGACAATTTCAAGTTATTAAATGTGTCGCTAGGCTCACCTTAGGGTTAAAATTGTCTGAAATGTGATTTCTCCCCTTACGGACGACGAGCGCTTCTTTTTAGCCCGTCTCTGCATGGGAAAATCATAATCAGCGATTAATCATTATTTATTTTGGGTCGACTGATAAAGTACAGCAATATTACAAGTGTTTATCGATAATCCATACACTATCCTAACCTAGCTATGGGTTTATTTAAGTTAAAAGAATTCAATGAAAATCAGTTTAGAACAACTCTTACTCGCGTGCAGTCTTACATAGTAGCAGTTAAATTCTGTACGGAGTAAATTCATGAGTCGAAAATGTGTTGCAAGTGCTGCAGTGTCCGTCAACAAAAAATATGGGTATTCACTTTGAGTATTATATTCCTGGTATCAGGAATAGTGACAATTTGTATCGTTCCCGGAATGATTCGCGAAATTTTAAACAATGTAAGTCGAAAGTGGAAGTCAGTTTGCGCAGCAATGATATTTCACGTTTAGTTTTGGTTTGAATAGCAACTGCCATTAACGGAAAAATCCAAAACATTTGACAAATGGCTGGTAACTCCGGTACCGATTTATATGCGTTTATATCTTTGGAATTGGACCAATCCGGAAGAAGTTGGAGACCTTGATGTGAAGCCAAACGTTGTTCCCATGGGACCTTATGTATTTCGTGAGTATAAAATAAAAGAGGACCTAGAATGGCATGCAAATAAAACGGTAACATACCTCAATACCCGTACCTGGTTTTTTGAACCGGAAATGACAAACGGGACATTGGAGGATTTGGTTACATGTCCGCATATACCGACATTGGTATGAATTTTTTATCAAATATAATTATAGAAAATACCCTATCATACATTGGAAAATTCACAACAGGCTACGGTCAGCATGACCCGAAATTTCAGTAAACTGAAGAAAGTTTTCATCAATACGATTCTCAGGACGGAGGGTGGTATGCTAGCTGTAACGAAAACCGCTGACGAATGGCTCTTTAAGGGATTCTTCGATCGTTACTTAAACTTTGCCGTGACGCTAAACAATCCGTCTGTGCCGATTAATTCACCGTACTTCGGATTGTTTTTGGGCCGTAACGGGTCGAAAGAGTACGATGGAACTTATACAATTCACACGGGCCAGGGAGATCTGAGCCAAATGGGAGAGCTCACGCATTGGAAAGGAGAGTCACATACTGGCAACTACGAAGGTGAATGTGGCAAAGTGAATGGTAGCACTGGAGATCTGTGGGTACCTCATCGTTCGGGGGATGAAGCAATCACTATGTTTATTCCTGACACTTGTCGATTTTTTAATTTTTTTCCTCTGGAAAGAGTACGGATGTTCGGCATCGACGCCATCAAGTACACGTCAAATGATATGACGTTTGACAGTGGAGAAAAGTTTCCTAACATGAAATGCTTCTGTCCACCAGACATCGAAGAATGCCCGAAGCCCGGGGTTATCTCACTTGGACCGTGCGCAAAGGGTGCCCCAATGTATTTGTCATTTAACCACTTTTACCTAGCCGATCCAAGTTACTCAGAACAGATAACGGGAACTGCACCTGATCCTGAAAAACACAGAAACTTTATTATAATGGAGCCGACTTTAGGAGTTCCGCTGGTGATGAACGCCGATTTTATGATCAGCTTGCGAATTCGAAGAGATGACGATTTCAAGTGAGTACATTTTAGTTAATAACCAAGGTTGGGTTTTTTATATGTAAGTTATCATAACAATATCATCACTTTTCACTCACGGCCTTTTCGGGAACTTGTTTTTGATGGAGGTTTTCGAGCTCTTGTGTCATGAATATGAATATATGAATATATGAATATGAATAAAGTTTTTAATTTTTAAATAAAGTAGTGGGATACACCTGTGGATATTTTTTTTGTAACGAAAAAAAGGGACCTAGGTATATTTTCTATTTGTTTTAAGATTTTAGGGGAGGTTTGGGCCACTATTTCTGATCTATTATTGTACTCTTTTGAACGAATTCCAGTAACTTTTCTGTTTGACAGTGCCATGAAATTTGTCCATTGAGGGCCGGGCTTAGAATATCACTGCATGCCCGGAATACAGCGCTTGTCGTAGAAGGCTAATAATGGGAGAAATTATCGCAAGGCAATTTTACAATAAATCTTAACACGACTGCAGAACACCGGTGTCGTAAAATGAAGATTAAAACATAATCAATAATAGGAGCCAAGCCCGGCATGTATGTGGGCATAAGTGGATATATTTTTAACTATATATGTGCAGACGGTAAATTAGGACGGCCATACACGCTTCTATATTGTGTTTCCATCTTTATTTTATAATCTGGCAATTAGTTCAGTGATAACCTCTAAAGCTACCCATATAAACTTCTTACGTAGTGTAAGAAGGAAATCTTATATCGGAACCTACTTCGCAATTATCAGATTTCAAAACCTATTTAGTGCGTCGCTATATATTGTATTAATTGGAATTGAAATTTAAATATGTAAATATTTTCCTTTCAATTTGTTGCGAATTTCATCAAGTTTATGCATGAACATAAAATAAAAACATAGGGACGGGCTACAGTCCGCTTGGGCAAACTGTTGGATACCCTTTTCTTATTCCTATCTCTCATAAGTGGGCGTGACAAAAGTCCAAGTATGGTTGAATTGTTAAGAACGCTCTACATATTTTGTTATATAACATTTAACGGATATAATATAAAAAAACGCTCCCCAGCTAAAACTTTGGTTTTTCAAAAAAATTGTTTTATTTAATAGTGGGCGTGTCAGTAGGTGGATTTAAAAAAAATAACACATGAGCATAAATTGTCCCTAGAGAGTATTAAAAATTTCAGCTCCCTAGCTCAAACTTTGAATTTTCAAAAAAAAGTTTTTTTTTAATTGTGGGCGTGTCAGTAGGCGGATTTTGAAAATATTTAAAAACGAGCATAAAGGGCCTCCTAGCAAGTATGTGTTATAAATTTCAGCTTCCTAGCTCAAACTTTGGATTTTCAAAAAAAGTTGATTTTAAATTGTGTGCGTGTCAGTAGGTGGATTTTGAAAATATTTCCACGTGAGCTTAAAGGGCCCCTAGAGAGTATATATTATAAATTTCGGCTCCCTAGCTCAAATTTTGGTTTTTCAATAAAATTGTTTTATTTAATTGTGGGCGAATTTTAAAAATTTTATCTCCCGAGCAGTTTTAGGAGTCATAGATCTATATAAAAAATAGCTTTCTAGCTCAAAATTCGATTTGTTCGAAATTTTTGTTCTTTGTTTGAGTTTGTGGGCGTGTCTGTGGGCGGATGTCAAAAATTCGTAAACTTGATTATTTCGGGACCCTAGATTATGGTTAAAATTGCAGTTCTCTAGGCCCAGTTTAAAGGCCTAATTTTTGCCGACAGACGGACGGACATGGCTAGATCGACATTACTATTGATGCTGATCATAAATATAGTAACTTTTAGGGGTCTACGGGCAATATTAAGGTATGTTACAAACTATGCGTCAAAATTAATATACCCTTAGAATAGGGTATAAAGATGGTGGGCGGTCACACAATGACCATAACCAAACACACCGTTTATAGTTCGGTGAAAATCAATAGCAACAATATCTTAAGCTGCCAAAAAGTCCTGAAAAATACCCGCAAAAACTTGGAAAAGTATTGAAAATTTGTATTAACTAGTCGCATGAAATGTATTAAATCAAGTTTGAAAGGCCTTAACAATGCTTGCACAAGAGCCTACATATTTTTTCAATTAACCAAAAAATATTGTTCAACAATCTATACTTAGGTTTTTAAATTGAATTTTTAAAATGCTCATTCATTTGGAAATTATTATTAATAAACGTGGAGCACTTTGCAAAAATCTGTTTATACTTAAACAAGTATTTTTTATTAAATTATACCAGCACCATCAATATGATGGTGGCGATTTGTGGAATGTGTGTGCATGAAGCGTATCGAGTTCGTAATATAAACAACAAGAAAAACCTCCCCAAATTGGGTGACACAATAAATTACCCATAGAGCATTTTGCTGGTGGTTATTATTTTGCAGCCAATTAAAAACCATTCCCAGCGCTTGCAGCGGCGCGTTGACTGCAGAAGCTCATAGCGGATGTAATATGAAGTGCCAATTATAGTTGGTTGAAATTTTAATTTCACCATTTCAATTTTAGCTAATGCTTTTCAGTATTGTACTGCCAAAAATGTATTAAAATTCAACTGTTCTCACAAAAACAAGTATACGAGTACTATTAACGATTAAATAAGCTAAGGCACATTATTTTTTTTAAGAAATTTGCCTACCAATTTTTTACTTTACGACAATAATTTTTTATTAAGAAGTCGGGAAAATTGGTGAAATAGAATGGTTAAAATCTGTAATAGGTTCCATATGCTTTAGTCCTACTATAGCTATATGCTACTATATGCCAAAAATGTATCAAAACTCGAGTTTTCATTCTAATGTACAAAGTGTCAAAAATGTAAGTCAGAAATGGGTTTATTTGGCTTGGCGTTATTTCACGGCACTAACTGTTCTCATAAAAAATAGTACAGACACTCATCGAAGTGCCGAGAATAAGAGATTTGGGGTCAACAGTCTTTTGACTGAACGACGTGTTAACGATTAAATATGCTAATGCACATTATTTTTCATTCAAACGTCCCTACCAATTTATAACTTAACGACAATGATTTGAAATTCGGTGAAATAAAATGGTAAAAATATGCTAGATACTAGCTATATGCCGAAATTGTATCAAAGACAAACTTGGAACCCAAGAAAATGATATTTTTTTGAAATGTCCTTAGAAACCCCGCAGTAATTCTGTGTTCAACGTTAATTTCACTAAAGTGAAGTTTTATGAAGTACATTTCTCATCATCCCTACTTTGTATCCGAGTTTTAATACGTATTTACATAAACATCACGCCAAAGACGTATAACCTCTAACGCGCGTACATAAGTACACACACACTTTTTTTCTATATTAAGTATTTTGGTAATTCTGGTATAATGTAATATCACTGTCACTGCACAAGTGCATACCTGCCTACCGTGTGCAAAGTGTGTAAAATACGAACTCGAAAGTTACACTATTTCTCAAGAAAGTTAACACTGTCTATCTGATTCAAATTTCTATTTAAATATTCTATTTATTTACTCATCACATCATCAGTCAATATTTTGTTAATTGCATCAAAGAAACTTTTTTAGAAAAAGAAAACAAAAAAAAAACATATTATAAAAGTTTTCATAAAATGTTGGGTATCTAATGAATCCGGAATAAGTAAACTAAAAACATTATTTTTGTTCTTAACCCTTGAATGCATACCGTACCATATATGGTACAAATCTTTAATCGTACGATAATCTAGCAAATCAAACTGAAGAGTGCGACCGTACGCTTTAAATCGCAACAGACAGAATTATCGTTCAAATAAATACCGTTTTAGCTCGCTTACGATTTGTTTCACTTGGCAGTTAGCTGCCAAAGTGGTGGAATGCACTTTTTACACTTAATTTCTAAAGTAAGTTTTAATAGTGAAAAAAAAAGTTATCGCATTTATTATTCCTGTGGAGATAAGTATTGATGAGTACATTGTGCTTTGTTTTAGCTAAATAAAAAGAATCTTGGTCAAATTTGATATTTCCGAATATTTTTTTTTCCTGTTTTTGGAGGTACCATATATGGTACACCATGCATTTGACTATTATTATACCCTATTCTAAGGGTATATTAATTTTGACGCATAGTTTGTAACATACCTTAATATTGCCCGTAGATCCCTAAAAGTTACTATATTTATGATCAGCATCGATAGTAATGTCGATCTAGCCATGTCCGTCTGTCCGTCCGTCCGTCCGTCCGACGGCTAAAATTAGGCCTTTAAACTGGGCCTAGAGAGCTGAAATTTTAACCATTTACTATCTAGGGTCCCGAAATAATCAAGTTTACGAATTTTTGAAATCCGCCCACATACACGCCCACAAACTCAAAAAAACTAAATTTTGGAAAAAATCGAATTTTGAGCTAGAAAGCTGAAATTTTTTTTATATGATCTATGACTCCTCAAACTGCTCGGGATATAAAATTTTCAAAATCCGCCCACTGACACGCCCACAATTAAGTAAAACAATTTTATTGAAAAACCAAAATTTGAGCTAGGGAGCGTTTTTTTACAAAAGCTTCGTTTTTTTGATAAAATCCTTTAAATGTTATATAACAAAATATGTAGAGCGTTCTCAACAATTCAACCATACTAAGACTTTTTTCACACATACTTATGCGGGATAGGAATAAGAATAGGGTATTCAACAGTTCGCCCAAGCGGACTGTAGCCCGTCCCTATGTTTTTTGTAATGTGTTTGTAGATTATAGACATTTATTTCGTTATTATTGTCGAAAAGATGTACGACGCTGATGAGGTGGGGGATTTGATTTGTGATACTGGCGATTTTGAAATGGTAGGCATACCTAACAATGGTGATTTGTCTGATGATGAAAAGGAATGGGAAGATAGCGGATTGGATGATTTGATGAAAATCAAATATCGGAACGCGTGAGAAATCTGACCGAAACCAGTTACGCCATATTAGATGATGGGGCAATTTCTGGCGTATTTCTCAACAATGAGAAGCTGCCACCGGAAATGCTCTCACTGATCAGAATGACAAGTTGGGCCACGAACGCGAAGAATGCTCTAGGTATAAGGGTATTGCTATTGACATAACTTCCAATGATTTTGAGAGAGCTCGTTGAAAAAAAAGGAAACTTACAGTTGTACCAAGAGCAAATCACTTTTCTCGGGAGCCCTAAATTGCAACCAGAGATAGAAGATGTTTACGCAACTGCGCAAATAAACCAAAGAAATGGGGATTCAAATTCTTCGCCATTTGCAATACAAACGGTTTCATGTACAAGTTTGAAATTTACACTGGAGAAGCCCATCATTTATGGCCAGGAGAACCTGATTTGAAGGCGTCTGCTAATATTGTTGTACGTATGAAACGTGAAGTTGCCCGTTTTTTAAATTACGTAGTATATATGGATAGCTTTTAGACGTCCATACCATTACTGATTTATCAGCTTACCGTAGGCATTCACAGCATTGGAACGATAAATCGTAATCGAATAACAAATTGTAAACTTCCTGACCCAAAGATCATGATGAAATTGAATAGAGGCGTTTCGGCAGAGTTCACAACAGCTATTCAAGGTGTGGAGTTGACAACAATATCTTCGAAAGATAAAAAGGTCGTTAACCTTGTGTCCACTTTCGTTGGCATGAAACCATTGTTAGCGGAACATAATGTTGCTGTCGACGTCTCTACTGTTGAACGATGGGATAAAAAGCACCACGAAGTAATCAGGATTCCCTGTCCTTAAATAATAAAAGGTTACAATCTGCACATGGGCGGTGTAGACCTTATGGATTCTTCTTTGGGTCGCCTAAAGATTGGGTTAAAAAGCCGAAAATGGTACATCAGAATGTTCTACCATTTACTCGATATTTGCATGGTAAATGTATGATTACTTTTCAAAAGAGCAAACCCTTCAATTTTGATAACCGAAAAGAAGTTCCGTTTGGAGGTATCCTACGTGCTGAGAAATATGACAGAAAAGAGAAAGAAAGGTAGTCGGCCAAAGTCGGTCCCGCGAGGCCGAACCGAACATCAGCCGCCTTATGATTTGCGACATGATGGTACCTGCCAATTAATGACGGACGAGCTCGGTGCAAAAATTCGAAATGTGGTGGTGAAGGCAAGCAAGTGAACAATTTTCTATTTATGCAAAAAGTGTAATGTTTATCTATGGTTAAACGATAAACGCAATTATCAATTATCACACTAAGACTGAATAATAATAATTATAATTACACTAAAAACGTCTCATATTATTATTTTAGTTCATTTTTCATTCATTCATTTGCCTTTTTAAATATTTTCTTAATTAATTAATTAAAAATAAAACATAATTTTAACACATAATTTTAGTTTTGTGTTTTTCTAAATATGTATAGAAGTATAGTGCATGCATAGTGTTCCATATTTGGTACACATCGCAAATCGTCCTTTTTCCTCTTTTCCAGGAAAATTGTTCCTTTTTCAGAAAAAATAATGCCCAATTCGTGTTTATTAAGTGGTTTTACATTAAGTTAGCTTGGTCTCTATACTGGGGGCCGACTTCATGCATTTAAGGGTTAAATCCAATCGCCATTTTGCAAATTTGTTTTTAATGCCGTTTCTGCCACTAAGGCCCCTAGTGCTAAGATCCTATTTTTATTTTTAATACGCGTGAACCTTCCCTGATAAATTCAGATCATATTTATTGTAAACCGCATCGAAATCCGTTATTGCTTGTCGAAAATATCGAGGATAGACACATTTTGGGGAGATTGTTTTATACTATGTAGGTATAGATAGATTAATGATAGAAATTTTCGATCGCATTGAGATGTTGAACAAAAACTTCCAAAGCCGGATCCCTGTGTTATGGAATCTTATTGATTGATTAATTATTATCTTCACTTAAGATTACATTTTAAAAAGATAGATTCACGCAGAAAAAACAGTTATTTAAAATCAATAAACTTTCGGTTAATAACAACTGAGAAATACTGTTAATAATGCTCCTATAGAGCTAGTGGATTGAAATTAACTGAGTCAAGTTGTTTAAGAAAAATCGGTTAAAAATAACCGATTTATAAATTTCCCCTCCGAAATTTGTTCGGTTGTAAAATATCAAGTTAAGTCTGTAGTATTTCACCAACTTACTTTGTTTAACCGACCCAGTTGGTAAAATTGTATCAACTTACTTTGGTAAAAATTTGCCTACCTACTTGGTTGCATTTAACTTACTTTACTTTGTTGTTATTAGCCAATCCACTTTTTAGTTGTTATTATCCAACTCATTTGATTGAAATTAGTCAACCTACTTGGTTTCATTTAACTAACTTACTCTGCTGTTATTAGCCAATTCACTTGGTTGCATTTAACCACCGTATAATCTGTTGTCAGCTAACTTTAAAATTAGATAACCTTCTCGGTTGCATTTAACAATCTCAATTGGTTGAAATTAGCCAACCTTCTTGGTTGAATTTAACAACTTAAAGTTGAATATAGCTAATTCACTTGGTTAGAATTAACAGTTCTACTAGGCTGACACTGGGGTGTCTTGCGACTCCCTCAAAAATTAGGTGGGATATATCAGAAGATTTCCCTGGAGGTGAATCGCAGCTAGTGATCGTGGTACTCCCAAAACCAGGCAAAAAAAAACCTCCCCGTCTAATTTTGAGGGTCTACGAGTGCGATTATATGCAATAAGCCGTTGTGAATTATGATGAAGAGTGTAAAATTTGGTCAGCACTATTTTAAACTGTTCGCTGGTCGTACTTGGTCAGGTGGTCAGTGGACAGGATGAATGCTCGGCGCATAGTGCTGCCAACCAGGGGCCCGTTGGATTTAGTTAGCGATGCCGGTCACGGCCACATCTGTGTATGCCGTAACCACATAGGCCGGTCGGTCGGTTGGCATGTTAAGCGGTTAAAAACAACCCAGTCATTGGTTATATTAAATCTACACAAATTGGTTGTTTTCTAAGAAAGAAATTGTTAAATTCTGCAAACATTCGTTTGGTTAAGTTTGCATGTGTAGAACCGTTTTTGATAACCAATCAGTATGTTGAAACTCCAAATTCAGTAGGTTTTTCGTTACCAAAAGACTCTTGAATTTGACCAAACATCAAAATGAGACTGTTTGGTTAATATTAATCTAGCAACTTAATTGAAAACAACAATTTAGTGTGTTATTTGTAACAGTATGTGTTTAACCTTTTTAACACTGTGGTTTCTAATAAAAATTACTTATTTACTTTACAGAGACTTTTTTTTAGCAGAGCAAAAATCGCACTTGGTTATTGTAAATTTTTCTGCGTGTAGATAAGTTCTTTGTTTCCATATTTTATAATAATTAAAATTTTTTTGTTTTGGAATAAAGATAATTTTAACTAACTTTTAGTGTACAACTGCAATTTATCAACATTTTCAACATCTAGTTTTGAGTTAGCTACGAGTAGATCAACAAATTAAAAACGAAGTTTAGGAAGAAGACTTTTTAACAATTCAGGCTTTCAGATAAGCTATATCAAAGTAAAACAATAAGAAAATGATCACATGGGACTAAATATCAAAGAAAAACAAATCCTCAAGATTAAAAAAAATTCTAACCAACATTGAGATTGGCTAAGTGAGACAAATGGAAAGTATTCATATGTAAATACTCGTATATAAGTTCAAAAGAAATAATAAAAAGTAAGTCAGCAAGACGATAAAAACCGGGCTTTTGGTTTAGCTAAAACAAAAGAGATAAATATCTACGTGATTGATGACCATTCGGCATGAGTATTTCGGTAGCTCATTGCATGCTTAACAAACTGAATAAATACCTCTAGCCATAATTTCCATTTAATATTTGAACACAATCTTTAAAAGACAGAAAGCTTTTGGCAAAGTATAGTATGCGAATTTCCTGCCGGATTGGGCATACTGCAAAAAGTGGAAAACGTATTCATTCTGGTTTAGATTATAGTACGGAAAGATAGGGTTGATGCCGTTCCTGCAGGGTCTATGTGTAAGCCTCAGCATTTCAGCGCGAATTTTCAAACTTACTTTACTTAAAGGGCTCCCGAAGCGTGAAGAGTCTCTGTCTGAGACACTGCAGCCTTCTATCCATTGCGATCCCGGGCACGCTGCTTCCAGTTGTCTAGTCCAGACCAAGCGGTTTGGCATCCGGGTCTTCCATGTCGTCTCGAACCTGGAGGCTGGGAGTCGAGGATCCTCTTTGCTGGAGCATTATTGTCCACTCGCTCGATGTGGCCGAGCCAATGTAGTCAACGTGTTTTAGCTTTTTTTACTATATCCACATCTTGGTACAGCTGATAGTGTTCGCGGTTAGATATGTCTTCGTCTTCATTTGCCCTCCTCGCACATAGGAAAAAACATTTTCAATACTCATTCCTGTTACTGCAAACTTCGAAGGGAAAACAACTTTTGATAGTGGCATTGAAGACCTTATATTTTGTTTCTAGATCAACAAATTGGCAACAAAAGAACTGGAACCACATGGAGTTGATTGCTACCTTCACTATACTAGTCCTTTTCTTGATGTGCCAGAGAAGACTGAAATTATAGTTCAGTAGGAGGCTAATATATTTGAAATTGTTGGGTACTTCGATTCTGTCCGTTCATGTTAAGGTCCCAAGTATCAAAGTATGGCTTTAATTAGTTAATTTGTAGCTGTAGGGTTGTCGCGCTTTCAGATAGAATAAAATGATAATCAGCATATAAAGGTAATTTGACTTCAACCTCAGCATGCCGCCAGGTAAACTGTTACACACATCATCTATATAGAGTGGGAACAAAATTTGGCTTATTACACAACAAGACAAAAGAGTTAGATTATCTCGAACTGTCTGGTAATGGATATTAGTATCCTTGGTTTGGCTTAGACCAAAGGGTGTACCGTCAATATTCGAGACTTAGAACGCTCTTGCCTCCAAGATACTTGAAGCATTTCCGACATGTCTATCGCAACGTGACAATCTGATTGATAATACGTTGATAATTTCATAAAATGAATTTTTGTCGCATAAAAAGGGCTTAAAGCTAAATTCGATCAAAATGTTTCCTCTTTGCAGATTTTTCAGGAACATACGTGATGATTTTTATATTCCATTCTTTACAATATCACTAGGAGCACAAGTTAACGATGCCTTGATAAGGGAAGTTAAAGTAAGTAATCCCTTTAAAATTATATTTTATTCGCCTCCTTTTATCCAAATTATCACTTCTTTTTTTCTCAGTTTGCTATTAACCTTCCAAATTACGGATTATATTTGGGAATTGCTATGACTTCAATTGGAGCAATTTTGTTAATAGTTGGTATTTACCTGACTTTATCGAATAACTGGAGAGGACAGAAGGGGCTTTTATCCACAAAGAAGCTCTAATTTTTATTTTTTTTTAAAGAAGTTTCCAGACTAAGATTGGCTACTTTAATATTGATACTGGAATTAACTTTAAAAGTTGTTTATATTTTTTTACAATTAAGTGCTTCATTCATAATTGGAAGTAACTACATACCTAAGCTAACTATTTTAATTTGAAAATGTTTTAATGTTTTAAATATATATCAACAGAACGCATGGATTAGAACGTTTATATCGGTGACCCGGTTCAGAATGTCCCTGACGTCAGCTGTAAAATCAATCAAACGAAGAAGAGGACACATCATATTGACCTCATATCATGAAATATAGTAGGTTCAACGCCGGGCAAAGGAAAACGACTCGAATTCGGACTCGAACAGGGAAGATAAACTTAAAATCTCTATTAGTTTTTTTGTTTTTTTTTTAATATAACAGAGTTTACACGTTAATAGCAAAATTTGTTAATAAAATAATTTTCAAAATAAGAAATAAAAAAAGTGTGGCCGGTACTAGGACTGATTTTTTTTATAAGGGGCTTTGTTCTTTTTTGTATATATACAGTACCCTTATAGAGTTAAACAGAGCGCCCGCAGTTTTTGTTGCACCTAACAATGAAGTATTGTATTGCATGATTTTAGGTGCTACTTACTATTCGAAAGAATAGGAGGATAGGAAAAAGTTGTTGGTACTTTTGTAGTATTTTTTTCTCCACAGGTGGAGTTTGAATTGCTTAAGGAGATCTCTATTTCTGTGAATTCAATTAAAAATCATGGCCCTGGTCGGGATTCGAACGTACGACCTGCCAATCAGTTAGTGCATGCACTACCAACGCACCAATTGCCACATGATTGATTTATCGTAATGCGCTGAAGTTCAGAAAAACCTCCACATTGATCTTTTCTTTTAGCAAAAAACAATATGTTGAGATGTATTAATAGATAGACAACTAAAAAGACGAATTGATAAAGTAATTGAAATTCGTGAAGAGATAAGGTATTGTACCGGGATGCCTGCCATTATTCATTGAAACGGCGAAATCCACCGGCGGACCAGTAGGAATGCCAGTGGAAGGTTATGATCCATTTCATATTGATCATTGTTTTGCCGTGAAGAAAGAATAAGATTTTCGAATGGCAGAAAACCATTTACGCGCTATTTATCGACCCCAAAATTAGACGAAAACTTCAATAGTATCCAGCGGTTAGTGCGCTGGACCACTGTGAGAGTGGTTCGAGATTCAAGCCCTACTCAGAAATACCTTAAAGCGTATTCTTCCATCCACCTCTTGCGAAAGTCTCTTGTCTCCATTCCAAAGTATAGTTTGTCATGAAAAGCGTTCCAGAATTTTGATATTACGTAGAATTGATTTCTCCCCTTAGTTGCTGCTGTTATATTCGAATCCCGTCCCTGCATGGGAAACAATAATAATAGCTCTAACGCCACAATTAGCCAAACTTCATAAGAAAGGTATTGTTAATGATAAATTACGTTCTCTTAACGGCCAGCACACCATCTAAGCCGAAGACACTAAAATGGGAATAAGTATCAATAATTCGCATGCAGACAATGCATTATGTTTCGAAATGGTGCCATAAGCTATACAGACCATAACATTACACTTGATTTACAGCGTACTATATGTTATGGCATTTATCATAAACCGACGGGTTATGACCTATCGCTATTAGGATTTGACGTTGAACTTAATGCTACTTTGGGTTTATTCATATAATTTGTCATTGCCGCCGTATAACCTAATATTATTCTGAACTAAGCTCTAAGATCCCCCATTGTGAAGGAGAGGAACTTGTTCTGTAAATTAATTTCTGTGTTGTTGGCCTCCGAAATAAAAGATATATCCTTTTACAACTAAATAATAAATGTTGATTAAATAGAGTTCTTAAACCAACAAAAATCCTTAAATATTTGCTCTTAATCTGCTTCTATTAAAAATTGAATTAAACTCCAAAATCAATAGTCAAATTTTAACAAAAATATATACTTTGGATACCCCATCCAAGTTCATTGAATATGCCTTTGCACCTTGTAATTGACTCGTTACTGTTTTATTCGTTTTTAAAGAATCGAAATCGATATTGTCTAAAGGTCCCTCAATATATGGCCTTGGCAAAAAAACTAGTATGGGTGAATTTTTAAGAAAGACTTTGTTAACACACTTTGCGAAGAATATTAACTTCGTTTCCAACGACAATTTTTTTAATGTTCGCGTTTATTTACTGTTGCCTATTATTTATGTGATATTATAGTTCTCGTAGCCTACCGCCCTAAGCTGAATCTTCAGCTCGTCTGTTTAAGGCGCACGAAATGAGTCAAGAATGTGTTCAAGACTGCATTTTATTCAACAATTTATCGCTATTTATACAAAAATTCCTACAAGTTCTTCTTTTTTCTTAATGGCAGTGGGGCTATGATCAGGATTAAAGGGATCATACCAATTCCACTTAACTGCATCACTACTGGTCCGCCTGTGGGGTTCGCCAGCTCGATGTCAGAAAATAGCGACAGGCCTCCCTATTTCGAATCACTTCATCACTGAGGCCAATCGAATACTATTGTTGATGCGTTTTGTGATTCATGAGTACAAAAATTCTTACAACTAATATTCACAACTATAAGCAATATTTCCTTTAATTTTACAACATATTAATTTCATCTCAACGGTTAATTAGCCCAGTCATTTTAGGCATTTTAAACCCCAATCTGCGGAAAAATTCCTATTGAGCTGAATTTTTATATACACCTTTATTACGGCGTTGTAATGAAGATGTCAAAAATCGACATTGATATCGTGCCGGGTAAAAAAGTTATAGAGGTCAAAAGGTCACGAAAATCAGTTTTTCGCAAATATCTCGCGATCTATTGCTCGGAGGTCAATAGAGGTCATCATAAAAATTATTTGTGGTGAAATTATCTACAAAAATTGCCTCTTGCATTTTTCTGTAAAATTAACCATTTTTAGAGTAGAGCGCTGAGAAAACGACTAGAATGCACTCACATACGGTATTGTATACCGTACACCAAGGCGTAAACTCTTTTGCTTTTTATTCATGTTGTTAAGTGTCTTAAAAACTTCTATCTGATACTTGGGCGTTTTGTTAAAATATACTTATATTATAGAGGTTTTGGAACTTAGTAAAATCTACTATATATTATACAAACGACCAGCACTGGCAGATGTTCTGTATTTTATTGTTCCGAAACCCGTCACTTTATACCTGCTACTGTCTGTCGGACTGTGTTTAGCTCAGTTGAAAAATATTTCTTGAGTGTTAAAGATGTTCTTTTAGTAGTTGCATGCTCTTCAACAGTTTTCATAATGAGTGATACATGTTTTATATGCAATGTATTTTTTAGGATAGTGATGTAGTAGAATTTAGGCGTGGTCTACAAACATTAAAAAATGCTAGTATCGCTAGAGGTGATGGTAATATTGAATATTTAAATACAGTCACTGCGACTGGCTCAGTTGTTACTATCATGTTCAAAGGGGGGATCCTACGAACCCTGTCAAAAAGGCAATATCAATCAACGTTTCCATACCAACACGAAAGAGAGGCAGGCCAAAAAACGCATGGCCTCAGTGCCGAAGTGATTCAAAATCGGGAGGACTGCCGTTATTTCGTGAGGTCGAACCGGCAAACCCCACAGGCGGACCAGTAGGGATGTAGTGAAGTGGGACGGTTATGATCCCTTTAACACTGATCAAAGCCTCACCGCCTTTAAAGGAAGAAGAAGATGTGAAAGTTCAAAAATAAGCCTTCTGTCTAGGATTACTGCAAGATAATTTACTTCTTCGAAATATTTAACGATCTCGTCGTTTTAAAATTTGAACTATGTTAAATTTCTTCTTTTGGTTAAGGAGCTAGGATAGCCTTGCTTAGATTGATGGAAAAATTGTGAAAATGATTTCATTTCATTCAATTAGCTCGAATCATAGAGCCTCAAAATTGGAGACAAACGGATGGACGGACATGGCTAGATCGACATAACGGGATAACGGGATCGCAAGAAATGAGATCACCGTGAACTTGCTAGACATGGCTCAGATGAAGACTTCTCAGGACCTGATCCGGCGTTATGTCCGCCTGCATCCTCGGTCAGGGCTTCCATTGACGGTTGGGTTTCCAATTTGATTGTGCAACCCATAATGTAAACATCCATGGGCGGGAGGTTCAATATATTTTTTTTTGTTTTTAGCAACCAATGCATATGCTAGAAATCGTCCTATCATATCCGTGTAAACCTATAGGACTCTTTTCGGTGATAAGTTCCATGTTTTTACGAAAATGCCTTTGCACTGCCAGAAAACCTACAGCGCCTTGGCAGTCTTTAGCTCAACATACTTGGACCAAAGGAGTTTGCTATCCAAGATGACTCCCAAATATTTTGCTTCATTTGAAAGTTGGATTGTGACGGCCTTAGCACTGGCTCAGTCAACATGATCAGCTTCTTTTGTTCTCATAAAGAGAACAACCTCAGTTTTGAGAGGATTGACCGAGCTTTCTAGTTTTGGCGCAGACAGTCGCTATGCATGATCCAACAGAAAGTGCGGCAACACCATCCGCGTACGCCTGAGCGTTAACATTAAAACTGTTAAATGCGTTCAACAGAGAATCGCCCAGCATGCACCACAGCAATGAGGACAGAGCGCCGTTTTGCGGTCAGCCTCTGCCTATCCCCGCCATCACATTACGGCAAAAATCCGTATCCGCAAATAACGTTCTATTCATTAGCATAGATTTAATCCACAGCACCAATGGCTCGTCTATGCCGTGTTGTCCGGCAGAACTACACATGCCTCAATTTCGATGAAAATGACCATCGCATATTCTTTCTTGTCAAGCTAGTTCTCAATTCTACAGACTAGATTTTGGAGCGCAGTCTCGCAAGATTTCCGCGTTGATATGCATCTTGCATCTGAGGTAGTGGGTGCAATTGCAAATCATTTTTGCGCACGTGAAACTCGACCGGCCTTGCCATGCTTTTCAGCAATAAGGAATCAGACTGATTGGTCTGAAGGTCTTGGCGAGTGAGTAACGACTTCTGCCAATTTTTGGTATAAATGCCACTCTAACCATACTCCAGAGTTTTGGTTGTACCTATGCCAGTGCTAGAACAACGCTGAAGATTCTCTTCACTGTCGGTAGCAACTGGTTTGTACCTTGTTGCAGCATGGCTGGGTATACTCAGTCCGTTCAAGGTGACTTGAAGCCGTCAAACGACGCAAAAGCGCATTTGATAGCATCGTCCGTTACCAAAGCCTTGGCAATATACCAGCTACACCGAGTTGTTTGTCTCGGCTAATCGGGGCTGGTGGTGAGCCAATTGTTACATGTAAAGTGAGACTCCCGCCGATGACTAAGAGTTTCCGCTTGAACTTTGTGAAGGTGCCATCAAGTTTTCAAAGGATCCCAATTTGGCTGGTGTGACATTTTTTAGAACTTAAACCACCCTCCTAGTTTCACCTAGTGTTTCAATCTTTTCGCAGAAAGAGAAGCACTTTTCGATACCCGAATTAACCTCATATATTCTTTCTGTTTCGATCAGTAGAGATTCCAGACTTCCTCCAAATGAGTTTTGACTGACCTGTTTAGAAGTTTTCTAGCTTCTCTTCGGATTCTTCGTAGTTTCTAGTTCCGCCGAGGAACGACATTACTTTTAATGTGGAGCACACCCTGCTGATCTCACCAAATACAGGGCATTACCTTCGCGCCATGGATATTCGGCTTTGCCGTTGATTTGGCTGGTTGGCCAGGTTTCACATATGATTTTTTGCGCTTGGGGTTGTCGTAATGGATCCATTCTTCATCACCTGTAACAATCCGCAAAACCGCCTTTCGACATCTCTCAGCTTGAGTTCATGTGGAACCCAATTTCCTTGCTTTTGAATATATCCAGCTGCTTTTAAACGTTTTGAAATGGCTGCTTGAGTGACACCCAAATATTCTGCGAGCTCTTCTTGTGTATGGCAACAATCTTCATAGAGTAATGCTTCCAGTTCTTCATTTTCAAACTTTTTTGGCTGCCCAGGACGTTCATCGTCTTCCAAGCCAAAATCACCACTTTTAAATAATGCAAACCACTTTTGGCACGTTCGCTCAGCTAGAGCATGTTCACCATAAACTTCCACCAAAATACGATGACTTTCGGCAGCGGTTTTCTTCATATTAAAGTAATGAAGAAGAACTCCCCGCAAAAACTTTCAGGCACAAAATTCGACATATTTGAGTGAAAAGAAATTATTGTTGTTTACGCTTCAAATGAATGACATATACTGAAATGACGTACAATGACAGTAGCTTTCCAACGCATGTTCCAATGGAATAATAACAATGGAATAATACAAGTTACGCCATCTCTTCGCAAACCGCACGAATTAAGTTATAGACCTCAATAGTAACTTTTAGAGACCTACGAGCAATATTAAGTTATATGACAAGCTATGAGTCATAATTATAACTGTTGGGTATCAGTTCTCCCAAGCGGATTGTAGAATTCCTTATGTTTTGAAATGAATGAATGAAATAAATAATTTAAATGAAATGAAACATAAATTTATCGTGAGCGTTTATGTTGTACATGAATGTTTATTTTCCGTTAATAATTCCAATTTAATTTAGAAGCTATTTTGAAAAATCATACTTTGCTGATAACAGAGAGACTTCTCTCATTTTTTGTTTCCAACATGAACTCCCGCATTTATGGGAAGACAATTTAACCGCGGAATTCCGAATTGGAGAATTCAACTCAGGAAATATTTAGAATCGGGCCGAGTAAGTATTTCCAGCGGCCGTATTATTTAGGTGCATAAAAACTATTTTTATACCGAAACTAGTTCTTTACTTACTTAGGGTGGCGCTACAGTCTTGGAGTGGACCTGGGCCTCAACCAACAAGCGTCTCCAGCCAGCACGATCTTTAGCCAGCTGTCTCCATTTTCGCACGCTAAGTTGGTTAAGGTCCCCTTAAACTTGCGTGCGCCACCTGAGTCGCGGTCTTCCTCTACTGCGCCGTCCCTCGGGTGTGGATTCCAAGATGTTCCGGGCCGGAGCATTCACGTCCATTCGCTCTACATGACCCAGCCACCTCAGTCGTTGGACCTTCACTCTTCTGGCTAAGTCGATGTCGCTGTACAGCCCGTACAGTTCGGCGTTGAATCTCCTCCTCCATTCACCATCTAGGCAGACGGGACCAAAAATTAACCGAAGAATTTTCCTCTCAAAACGATCAAGAGTGACCTCATCCGCTTTTGTTAGAGTCCATGCCTCCGCACCATAGAGAAGGACTGGGATTATTAAGATCTTATAAAGGGTCGCTTTAGTTCTTCGAGAGAGGGCTTTGTTACTCAATTGCTTTCTTAGCCCAAAGAAACAGCGATTGGCAATAGTTATTCTTCGTTTAATCTCAGAGCTGGTGTCATTGCCTGAGTTCATTGCGGAGCCTAGGTAGACAAAGTCCTGAACCACCTCAAAGTTATATCTGTCGATAGTGACATTCTGTCCGAGACTTCGGTGTTGGGTGTCCTTTCTTGATGACAGCATATACTTTGTCTTGCCCTCATTGTCTCAATACTCACGAACGCGCCAGTGACATCCCGCTGTGTTCTGCCGATTATGTCGATGTCGTCGGCGTAGGCGAGCAGATGGACGGACTTTTGAAAGATTGTGACTCTGTTGTTAGCATTTCAGTTTTGCACTATTCTTTCAAGAACGATGTTGAAGAAGTCACATGAAAGCGCATCGCCTTGTCTAAATCCTTTTTTGAAATCGAAGGTCTCGGTGAGTTCTTTACCGACCTTGATGGAGCAGCGTGCATTCTCCATCGTCATTCTGCACAAACGGACGAGTTTGGCAGGGATGCCAAAACTAGACATTGCTCTGTATAGCTCGTCTCTATAAATGCTGTCATAGGAGGCCTTAAAATCGATGAAAAGGTGGTGGGTATCGATTTGGACTTCCTGGGTTTTCTCCAAGATCTGCCGCAGTGTGAATATTTGGTCGATGGAAGACTTTCCTGGCCTGAAGCCACACTGATAGGGACGAATCAGGTTGTTGACGAAAGGCTTCAGGCGTTCACACAGCACGGCAGATAAGATCTTGTAGGCGATGTTAAGAAGACTAATACCTCTGTAGTTGGCGCAGTTCAGAGGGTCTCCTTTCGTGAGGATTGGGCAAACAATGCTGAGGTTCCACTCATCGGGCATTCTTTCCTCCGACCATATTTTACAGATGAGTTGATGCATGCTCCTAACCAAGTCATCGCCTTCCGCCTTGAACAGCTCGGCGGTTAGGCCATCCGCTCCAGCGGTTTTGTTGGAATTAAACTTAGATATGGCTATCTTCACTTCATCCAGGTCGGGTGGATGGAATTGGTGGTCTTCATCGTCCAGGTTGAGTGGTGCATTCTGCCTGACAGCGGGATTTAGTTCGTCATCGCCGTTAAACAGTCTGCAGAAGTAGTTCTTCCATATCCTCAGCATCGACTGCGATTCTACTATGATGTTTCCTAGTTCGTCCTTGCCGGCTTCGGTTCGGGATCTGTAGCCTTGGCAGGTTCTTTTTACCCTTTGGTAAAACTGCCGAACCTCATTCCTGCTGTAACATCTCTCTATTTCCTCGAAACTAGTTCTTTGGAGCGTTAAGTTTCCAGCTGTGAGCAAGTCGATTTTATTCGTTCTCGTTTTGACTTTTAAAATTTGAAATCTTGAACCTAGTTATCCAAACGCGTGTTAATACTAACGATTTGGCTAAATTTATTTGAAAATCGAATTCTCTCGAAAACTTTGTGGTTTTGGCCTACTTCGTAGATAAGTGTTTCTATAAAACTCTTACCACCAATCGATTTCACTTTGTACACGGAATTGCTAAAAAAAAAACATAGGGACGGGCTGCAGTCCGCTTGGGCGAACTGTTGGATACCCTTTTCTCATTCCTATCCCTCATAAGTGGGCCTGACAAAAGTCTTAGTATGGTTGAATTGTTAAGAAGGCTCTACATATTTTGTTATATAACATTTAAATGATTTAATCGAAAAAAAACGAAGCTCTTGCGAAAAAAAGCTCAAACTTTTGTTTTTCAATGTTTTATTTAATTGTGGGCGTGTCAGTAGGCGGATTTAAAAAATGTTTGAACATAGGTATAGAAGTCTATATTATAAATTTCAGCTCCCTAGCTCAAACTTTGGTTTTCAAATTTTATTTAACTGTGGGCGTCAGTGGCCGGATTTTAGAAATAGTAGCTCTCTTAAACTTTGTTATTTCGGGCCGCTGGAGAGTATAATATGGTTAAAATTTCAGCTCTCTAGGTCCAGTTTAAAGACCTAATTTTTGCCGACAGACGGATGAACGGACGGACATGGCTAGATCGACATTACTATCGATGCTGATCATAAATATAGAAACTTTTAGGGGTCTACGGGCAATATTAAGGTATGTTACAAACTATGAGTCAAAATTAATATACCCTTAGAATAGGGTATAAACAAAAACATATTAGATTTTTATTTGATTTCTTTTTATTATATCACAAACACAGTTGCGACTAATTAAATTCGAAAAATAATCATCCCCAGAGGACGGGATTTATTGCATCCTTAACTTAGTTCAGTATTGCTTCAAAAAACATTGTAACTAAATATTAAAGATATATCTATACATAGATTTAGATACTTGTAACATTTATAATATACGAGTATGTATAATTGGTTGTTATGTAACGGCATCATTCTTACGTGATTATTTTGTATTATTATAATCGATGTGATCGATTTGCATTGACATCAATACTTAATTTGCTTTAACGGAACCAAAGGCTTTAAACTCAAAAAATTTCACAATAAATATTTTAAAACAAAAAAAGTAATCCCATTTTCCTTCGGCATGCATTGTCCTTAGAGTATAAGCTTGGGTCTGTCCTCCGTTCATCCATATCAGTTTATTTTGCTTAGTCAATTACGGTCTTCTCAGGAGCCTTGATGTTGTCCTGCTTGCGACTTGGCTGTAATAGATTTTTTTTATAGGAATCCGGTAAGAAGGTACAACTTTTTACCTTTGGATGCATGAGAATGAATGGTAGTTCCGCACATAGTTCACCACCCAAAGTACCAAGGAATAGCTTTATTTTGACGGCATACGACACGATTATTCCGAATGCATCACGGCTGTCTTGGCTAGCCAACCTGTGGAGTCGAAGCAAATCATTTAATGAGACTTATGACTTGATTAAATCTATGTACTCACAATGTAGTGGAAGCCAAAACTGTTTCCTTGCGCTTAACATCACCTTCAATGGCTATTCCTGATCGATCGATATTTGCAGCCAAGTTTGGAACCATGTACATCACCTTTTGGAGGCTGGAACCCGGTTGAATTGGACAGCCCTCACTTGTCTCCACAAAGGCAATGGTATTCCTGAACTGACCATTCTGGAAGAGTACCACATCGACTCCCTGTTGCACCATAGCCTTGATTTTCTTAACGATCTGTAAAAGGAGAGGAAATCATTTAAAAGAGTAGGCTTGCCATCCACCCTAAATAAACTTACCTTATTTGAGTTATTTCTAACGCAAACATTAATGGACATCTTTTCCCCATGGTGGTACAATTGCTTGTCCAATGTTACCTCTAGTTCTAGTTCGCCCGGTGAAAGAAGGAAATCTTTTCGAACCACTGTGCAGGGCTGTATGCCTGGCTTTGTCGGCGCATATTGCACCTTGCGTATACCCAAGTTGACCGTACTACGACGATGTGAACGGTCAACCTCTGTTTCACCAGTGAACACCTTGACAAAGTACTGCACACCACAAGGTTGACCCTCTTCACTGGCCTTTTGCTGCAATACCACCGATGCGGGAGAGCTTGGCGGCATCGTCATTACAAATGGGAATGCATTTGAACCCAACTTGGGCAGGAGTCGATCCTGCAGTTTGGTTAGATTCATATCAACCTTCTGTTGCGGATAGACTTGCATTGAGACCAGCGTAAGTTCCTTTTGGAAACGCATGCCCATCAGTTCGTCTTCTTCGCGTCCATAACGGAAGTTGCATAAGAGCTGGACGAAAACCTTGCGGTTTTGCTTGATGTACTCATCGTCGAGGACGACAATACCATCTGAAAGAAAAAAAGGAGCCAGTTGTAAGCAATTGGAATAAACACATGGTACTTTCTAGTATTTCTATTATTAGAAACTCGTCGAATGGATTGTAAAACTTAATTCTATTAACTAGGTTCGCCTGACCATATCAGCGAACTTCTCGACTGCTACCACAAAGTTAAAGAACTTTCTCGGCTTTGTCGGATTGCCAAACGTTTTTTTCGGGAGTTGGTTGGGTAAAAATAATGTATTTTTTTTGGGGGTTTTTCAACGCTTTGCTTCCTCCACATTGAAGTTAATACTGCTGCTGATATGATGACAAACATAATTCTACTGAGTATGAAATGCTTAAGCCCTAACAGGATAAAAAGTATCAAACTCAAAGTAAAAGCATGGTGTAACTTGCGATCCAAAGAATCTATCCGATTAAAAGATATAAGCTTTCGGTCACATAAGGGCTATCCATCTAAGGAAAACCGAATAAAGTTTAAATAAATGAACCAGGAATGACTGCGTTGCCTCATTATTCGTGTAAAATATTCCTACGACCAAAAGTTAAGGCATATAATACTACAAAGTCAAAACGTTTGGACGTTTGTTAAAAAAATTAACAATTCGTCCTGTCATCTAACACGACAATCATCTATAATGCCAGTTTAGCTGACAGCTATTGAGATCAGAGTTTGGCATCAAGCTCTTTTGTTGAAAATGCGAGCGCTTAGAATCGATGGTTTAAAAAAAAAATGTTGGCTCACCAAGGCGATGATAAAGGCACTTCGACCTATAAGATCTTTTGTACTTTCTCTTTCTAATTGCATTGAGGGCTGGACATTCACATATTATGTGTTCAGTTGTTTCGTCTTCTTCAAGACATAGTCGGCACTCAGGAGAGTCTACTATTTTCATTTTGTTAAGGTGATATCGCAAACCGTGGTGACCAGTAAGATAACCTAGTGTCTTAGACCGGGGCTGTGTCCCGATCTAGGACTGCAGCAGAGGGTTCAGGACCTGTGAATTGTGTTTCTGAACCGCTTCCGGCCAATTCATCTGCATTTTTATTACCAACAAACCCTTCATGGTCCGGAACCCACTATAGTTTGGTCTTATTTCTATATCCGGGTATTTGAAGGGTATTTAAACAGTGCATGACTGATTTGGAGTCAATGGGGTGCGAGCTAAGGGCATTTATAGCTGCTTGACTATCCGTGAATATATGTATGTTTCCGCCTTTAATACCAGATATTTACATATATGCATTTGGCGGGCACATTCTTGAATGGCGTGGAGCTCTGCTTGAAATACGCTGGGACTTTTTCCCATGGGTATCGTAAAGCATGTATTTGACACGTATATTCCGGCTCCTACCCCCGATTCCATTTTAGAACCACCCGTATATCAGTTTATGTCATTGTGGCTGTTTGGTGGGTAATTACTAGCCCATGCTTCTCTCCTTTGGATCCCTGTTTATTTTTCTGAAGGCGATCTGTGACCGCAAGTTCCGGGAGATCATCGAGTAGGGTCATTCTTTCCGGGTGTTCGTTAATCCTTATCTCATTAAACTGTATTAAATTTGTTGCACTGTGGATCGCCACTTTTTATACCCTATTCTAAGGGTATATTAATGTTGACTCATAATTTGTAATATACCTTAATACTGCCCGTAGACCCCTAAAAGTTACAATATTTATGATCAGCATCTATAGTAATGTCGTTCTAGCCATGTCCGTCCGTCCGTCTGTCGGCAAAAATTAGGCCTTTAAACTGAACCTAGAGAGCTAAAATTTTAACCATATACTCTCTAGGGGCCCGAAATAATCAAGTTTAAGAATTTTTAAAATCCGCCCACAGACACCGCTGACAAACTAAAAAAAAAAAACAAATTTTACAAAAAAAAACAATTTTGGGCTGGAAAGCTGAAATTTTTTATATAATGATCTCTGACTCCTAAAACTGCTCGAGAAAAACAATTTTTAAAATCCGCCCACTGACACGCCCACAATTAAATAAAACAATTTTATTGAAAAGTCAAAGCTTGAGCTAGGGAGCTGACATTTATAATATATACTTTCTAGGGGCGCTTTATGCTCATGTGTAAATATTTTCAAAATCCGCCCACAATTAAATAAAACGATTTTATTTAAAAACCAAAGTTTGAGTTATTTAACAAAAATGTATAACATAGACTCTCTAGGTGACCTTTATACTTATGTTTAAATACTTTTTAAATCCGCTAACTGACACGCCCACAATTAAAAAAAAAAACAATTTTATTGAAAAACCAAAGTTTGAGCTAGGGAGCTTTTTTTACAAAAGCTTCGTTTTTTTCGATTAAATCCCTTAAAAGTTATATAACAAAATATGTAGAGCGTTCTTAACAATTCAACCATACTTAGACTTTTGTCACGCCCACCTATGAGGGATAGGAATAAGAATAGGGTATCCAACAGTTCGCCAAAGCGGACTGTAGCCCGTCCCTATGTTAGTACCTCTTAGGCATGGAATCGATGTTATTTTACTTCAATTGATTAGATTATTGGATTAGATTTTCCAATGCTCGGTATTATCTCCGGCTCTTTTTCATATTTTTAATGGTGATTTAAAACTGCAAATCCAATTCATTCCAGATTCTCACATTCGTTTCCTTTTTCCCGGCGCTTATCTTCGGGTGTGGAACTGGAGCGGCAACGTCTATATTAAGCTCATTGAATTCCGATGTGACAGCATACTTAACTGGGTAGAATCGACCGGCATAAAGTGGTAAACGGAAGACTTTCCATTCTCGGTATGCCTGTTAATGGCAACCTCCATTAGAAATACCACATCGGCTTCCTTAAGCGATGCAAAAAATATTCCACCACTTCTGATCTAGCTACAACTTTTTTATAAGGTATTTATTCAACCTAAGCTTGAGTACAATTCTCATATCTGGTTACTTGACTCTCTGAGCCATCGTCGCAATGTTTCCTGTCTTTTGTTGAGTTTTCGGTATTTCCACCATTAGTATTCAAACGAAATAGCCAGTTCCATTCTATCCGCAGAACAATTCAACCGCAGTACCCAACATGCTAGGAATGCGCATCAGTTCACAACACAAGGAGTCTTTCCATTACCGAACCCAACTAATGTGGAAAGATCTACCAAGCTCTGTTATTCCCTTGCATTATCATTAACAAACATCTAAAACGAAAGTGCATCATAAAAAAAAATCGTACACCGGGCACAAAACCTTAAATTTAAATCCTACGGTAAAGTATTTTTATTCAGCGTCTCTAGAATGCTACTGATCTTCTTCTTTTTCCTTAACGGAAGAATCGTAATTCTTCCACTGTACTACAATCCTGTTGGTCTGCCTGTGGGGATTGGACCTCAATAAATATTGAAAGGCATCCCGGTTTCGGATCATTTCTTAATTGAGTCCAATCAAATGAAGGATGAGTGTTGTATTCGTGTGATAGAGTAGTATATATAGGCATGTATATTTTTTACGATTCGGACACTTGTTTGCTCCCATCATTGATTACTATTTGACTTCCTTTAAATACGCCTATGAAAACCAGTCGTGTCAACGCACGGATTTACATGCACACTTGGGCGACAGCTTCATGATGTTAAATGTATCGTTCAGCTTACATGAATGGCAAAATGGCCTAGATGTGATTTCTCCCCTTAGTCGCTTTTTTGACATTGTTATTTTTGGGGCAGTGGTGTTCTTAGTCCGCCCCTGCGGACATATATATAATATTTGTTTCAGGTCTCACTTTCAGATTTAAATATATTTGTTTGTTAGTTCCTTAGATAAACTTACTTACATGCTACATCCGAGACACAAATAATTAAAAGTAAATCAAAGCTAACAACAGTCTTAATCTAACATAGGTACTGACTCTAAGACGAAGACTCTAAACTTAACTATTTATATTATTCCAACTATAATTGCCTTTCGATCTAAAATCTAAAATAAACAAAATGATAAAGACGGCATGTTGTAATCTTTTTCATGGTTTTTAAAAATGTTATACAAGCTTAGTCGTAAAAGCTTATAAAATATTTTTAAAAAACCAAGAAAAAAGTTACAACGGGTGTCTTTATAATTTCGTTTATTTTATATAAAAACAATTAACTACTTAAAACTCCCTAAGATGTTTGGCCTACAGTCACTATAACGATGAGAATCAACACTCGTTGCCCCACGCATCGAGTGAACTCATTGCTGGACAAACCATATGTGCAATGTGTGGGAATGCACAGGGCGCTGAGACCGATGGGGCATAATGAAAAGTAAAAACCCACATAAACAACTACACATTTTATTTTGTTATTTCGCATCAGCTGCTATCTATTCTTTCGAATACTAATTTTCAAGAAAAATTAATCGGAAAGCAATACACATATACCCAAAGTGTAGGCTAGCAAACGCAACACAACATTATCCCAAACTACACAATTTGATTCCAAACGTTCGATTATAAAATTACCAACACAAAATGTTAACTGTTGATCTTATATGCCTACTGAATTAAATTCAAATTCTCTTTCAAATATTCAAGAGGAGCCAATTAGGCCAATCAACTTGCCAGTTAATGAAAAAGTTCTAGACAAAATTTTGCACAAGCAGCTACTTAAATATTTACTTACAGCCATATTACTAAAGACTTATTATACACTCTTTAACACACGAGTTAGCTGGCACACGGACAGCGAACATGTTCGGATGATAATGTTCCTTATTAATAATCACATTGTTCCATGTGTCTGCAATTCGCACCTAATATCTTTCATATTCCGTTTAAGTACGTTGGTGCTACTATAGATACAACGCAGTATGAAAGTGTAATATGCCCAATATGGGATGACATTTCTCTCTCATCCTCATAATGTTTCCACACATGCATGTGCTTCCTCTCAATTTGTGGATGCATGCAATACAATCTGAGAATGTGTAAAAGTTATCCGCTCCTTATACGCCGAAAACGCTGAGTTAAGTTATCCGCTTGTTATAAGTTAACAGATTTGTAAGTAGGTACTAACTCGCTCCTATTTGCTGCTTAATCATATGGTTGTTAAACGATAAGATTATTATCATCGAAAATCATTCGGGGTTTCGCCAATCACACTCGTATATATCCGCCTTAACATGGTGGTAAACATAGGGTGGAAAGAAGCTATCTCAAGAGTTAAGAAATTGATTTTGCAATTCTAAATCTAAAATGAGCTTTTGGAACAATCGATCCGAATATCTTATTGAGCAAATGGTTCGTGTATGCAATAAACGATACTGTATTAAACGTTTGTTTTAACCGGGCATATACAACAAACCAAAGTCAGGCAGATCCTCAAGGCTGAACAATTGAACCACTTCTTTTTAACTGCTACATCAACGACTTAACTAATACAAAAGTACGGAACAACAAAATAGCTATATTTGCAGATGAATCTCTTTTATTTGCTGAAGCCGAAACAACCTGAATGAAAACCTTATTATTTTCAATGTATGGTTCAAAGCTTATAATTCAAAATTTAAAGTTTAAAAAAATAACGTTTATATTAACGGTAAACGTTGAAGTCGTAGAAAAAATAAGTATATACTACTTAGGCGACCGATCTTAAGCTAAGCTAACAGCTAAGTTAACTGTATTCACCAAACCTTTGTGTGCAGATTTATGAGCGCTCATAAAAGCTATGAGTGATCCCTACCTCTCTTAAGTTGAGAGTTGCCTTCCTCTTTTCCGATATGGCAGGGTTACAATGAAAATTAATCAAAAGAAAAAACAACGATATTATTCCATCAACTACCGTTCACGCAATGAAAATCCATGCAACGGGAGAGTTTAGCGGCAAAATTCAATGAAGAGAGAAGGAGGATCGCGAGAAAGATCATTCTATCCTGCCAAACAATACAGCAGAACGTCATCAACTTACTTCAGGTGCAACAAGTGCAATTTATCACACAAGTATGGTGCATGTCCAGCATTTGGAATTAACTGAAATTTTAGCAAAAACTAAATCACTTTGCTACAAAGTACCAGTCCAAAAATCGAAGAGGTGTTATATCGCTGATTGCAGCGGCTGAGGAAGATGAATACGGTATATTTTTACGCTCGCTACGTATCGCTACTATGTTCCAATTAAATAAATAATTCTAGTAAAATAATAAAGTGAATATTTTTAGAAATTTAGTCACAAATGAAAAAGCTTGGAAGGAGGCCATCACGGTCGAAAACAATGTCATCCGTTTCAAACTAGATACGGTGTCTAAGGCGAATATTTTACCGCTGTCTTTATTTAAGAGAACTCAGCCACAAGTTTAATTATGTTCGATATGGGCCATATGCATAAACGGTATTAAATGCTTTTACTGGTAAATTTCCATAGTACTTACTGTTTGACATATGCATAAAATCAGTGAAAGTCATAGACTGTCATAGCTTGACGTTGTTTTGTTTTGTGCACGTTTTATTTCTTTTATTTAGCTTCTTTTCTGTGAAAAATTTAGTGTTTTAGTGTAGTGTTCTAAACATTTTTAATATCTGATCATTTAGTTTATTTTAATTGTTTATTTTGGTTGGCTTTTTGTGTAATAAAAGTTATCTCTTTGTATTTTTGGTAAGCGGCTGTTACTGTTCTTTTTTTTCTCTTCCTCTTCAATAATATGTATATATGTGCAGTTTATTTTTTTGTACATACTTATTTCTAAATTTTGTTCGCAGTTATTACTGACCTCCTTTGTGCAGGTGGCTAACGTGTCGTGCATGTAATTTATAGTGTTGCGAGTTCAATACTGGTTATAACATATCAGCAATTTCTTGTCTTTTTTCTGTTTCCATTGTTTTTCTTTTTTTTCCTGTCTAAAATCCCAGTTTAAAAATGGACTGCAGCGCTTATAAATGTTTGGAATCTAAAAATTCCTCCAATCCACTTTTTGCTTGTTATGGCCCTTGTGGCATGATGTTCCATGCCAAATGTGTTGGTTCAACCAATGCATTTATGGATAAAGTTAAAGCTTCAGAGATCGCCTTATGGTATTGCTCCCCATATCGAAAATTGTCACTGTCTACCCTTGCTTTCAAAATGTCAGTAGTCAAGGCTGACATGCTGAAATTATCTAAGGGGTTTAAAGACTTATTATTTTCAATACCACCGTCCTCAACGTATCAACATTCTCTGATCTTCATGTTTCGGCAGACGCCTCAACGTCTACTGACCTTGAGTTGCCGATTACTGAAGTAAAGCAGTGTACCCAACGGGCCATGGATACATTGACTTCATTTGACACAACAGGTTCCCCAACTGTTGAAGCTACCCCTGAGCCCATTGTTAATTTAGCATCGCCCTCATCTAATCTACCCGCAGGCAAACGAAAACGTGATATAACTTCCTCTGTGTTGAATCCAAAGGCAAAGCGGTTTAACCTTAGGAGTCAGCGAAAAAACTCTAACGAGGCGCCCACTCTTAATGTTATCCCCACATATATAAATCATTCCTTAGGTACAGAATCTGGAACTATTGAATCGATTCCCAGGCCGAAATCTATTTTCATTTCTCGACTAAAACCAAACACTTCTTCAGACGATGTCTTGAACCATTTGGTCTCGAGAAACTTGATCCCAAAAGATGACTCAATCAAATGCACCAAAATCAGCAAGGCTGAAGGGTTTGTTGCATCTTTCAAAATTGTCGCCCCTTCAGTATATTTCGAAAAGCTGTGCAATAGCACTGCATGGCCTGAAAATACGTTAGTTAAAGAATTTACACCCCGTTCGACAAAAAGTCGCAGGAAAGATTGTCCGTCCAAGTTAAAAAACCAAGTAGGCTGTCCCTCTACTATCAAAATGTAAGGGGACTCCGCACAAAAACCGCTGAATTATATATAAACTCGCAAGCCCTCTCTCATGATATCTTCTCCTTGACGGAAACATGGCTAAATGCCGGAATTCTAGACACGGAACTCTTCAATCATGAGTTCTCCGTATTCAGAAACGACCGTCATAACAATGACCTGAAAGCGCTTGGAGGAGGTGTTCTGATCGCTGTTCGTTCCAACCTTGAGTCACGCAAGATTGACTTTCCATTTCAACTTAATGTCGAAGTTATCTGTGTAAAAATTACACTTAAGAACAAACATTTATATGTTGTTAATGCGTACATTCCATCGTCTCGTCTATGTTCTTTGTATTCGGAACTCTCTATGGCACTAGACCATATTTTTGACATATCTTGTTGTGACAGCACTGTCTTGCTTATAGGCGACTTCAATCTGCCACATATTGGATGGGTACCTTCTGAGGATGATTCTCATTTCATTCCATCCTTTGACTCTGCCCAACAAGAGCTCGCTTTACTTGACAACATTTTGTCTTTTGACTTACAGCAAACAAGCTGTATAAAAAATTTCAGAAATCGAACTCTCGATCTTGTTTTCTCTTCTGACTCTGTTAGTACTGTGGTTCTGGAATCCCATCTCAGTATAACTAACATAGATGACAATCATCCACCCTTGGATATATTTATTGAACTGGGCGCACATCTGTACGAAAACAGTAATTCGTATGACCGTTCGCAATCTTTTGACTTTCGGAAAGCAAATTTTCAAAGGCTTTCTGATGAAATTAACAGCTTTAATTTTAACCTTACTGCCTTATCTAATATTGAAGATGCAGTAGGTTCTTTTTATTCTCTGATGGATAACTGCATGAAAAAAGTGATTCCTGTGAAATCCTCTAGGAATCTGAAAACGTCCCATCCCTGGTACACTAAAGAGCTAAAATCGATACGAAACAGACGTAATAGGGCTTGGAAGAACTATTTAAAAAGTCTCTGCCATTCAGATCTTGAACTCTATTTCACATTATTCAATGAATTCAAATCTTTATCCTGCAACTTATATATTGACTATATAAGTAAAATGGAATGCTCTTTAAAATCGAACCCCAAACTTTTTTGGGGTTTTGTCAATTCTAAGAAAAAACTGATGGTTATCCATCGAAGCTTACTTACAATAGTTCTACAACTGCTGATTCAGTAGATGCAAGCAATATGTTTGCAGATCATTTCAGTAAATCATTTAGGGGGACCCCTCTTCACATTGATGATCAATATTTTAGTTATCTAACTAGCTGTTCCCAAATAAGTTTTAGTAGTATCTCATTCGATTTGGAAACAATTTTAAAATGTATTTCTTCTCTCAAGAATGATTATTCATCAGGTCCTGATGGCATTGCACCGATCGTTCTTAAAAAATGTAGTCATGCAATTGCTCCATATCTTAAGTATCTGTTTGAATTGTCCATCAGTACTGGTAAATTCCCTAATCTATGGAAAAGTGCTTTTATCACACCTGTATTTAAAAAAGGCGAACGTGGTGATATCACTAATTATAGGCCTATTTCAAAGCTTTCGTGTATCCCTAAGCTTTTTGAACAAATTGTTTGCGAAAAGTTAATATTTCTTTGTCGCAATTTAATTTGTAATGAACAGCATGGATTTGTAAGAAACAGATCCACTGTCGCTAATCTGTTAAGTTTCTTGTATGATTGTTCTAATACCTTAGAGAATAAGGACGAAATGGATTGCATATACACTGACTTCTCTAAAGCTTTCGACCAGCTGTCCCATGAAATAATCGAGTTTAAGCTCAGCGCTTTTGGCTTCCCACCAAGTTTCATAAAATGGGTTAATTCATACCTTAGATCAAGGGTTTATCAAGTGAAATTTAGAGGATCGTTATCCGTATCTTTCACAGCGCAGTCTGGAGTTCCCCAAGGAAGCCACCTCGGACCAATATTATTTATACTTGCCATTAATGATGTTAAGGCATGTATAAATCACAGTAATATCCTGATCTACGCTGATGATATGAAAATATATAAATCTATCACTAGTCAGCAAGACAGAATGTTTCTTCAATCTGACATTAATAGCTTCGCCAATTGGTGTGATAAAAACGGTTTATCCCTGAACCCAACTAAATGTCAACATATGACATTCTCTAGAAAGAATATCCCTTCCACCTTTCAATACTCTCTGTCTCAACATATTCTTTGTAGTGTTGATAATTTTAAGGATCTTGGGGTTTATTTCGACCCCAAACTGGATTTTGCTAAGCATATTAATTCTATTATTAATAAATCTAATTCTATGTTGGGCTTCGTAAAACGGTGGGCCAAAGAATTTAATGACCCTTATGTTTCTATGTCATTGTACAATTGTTTTGTCCGTCCGATTCTAGAGTATGCCTCTCAAGTTTGGACACCGTTCTACAACATTCATTCAAATCGAATAGAGGCCATTCAACGTAAATTTATTCGATTTGCACTTAGAGGACTTCCATGGGATGATCCATTTAACCTTCCTCCCTACAGTCAACGTATCAAGCTTCTTCAAATGTTACCCCTTTCTCAACGAAGGCTTAATAGCGATATCATTTTTTTACAGCAGCTTATATCCGGTCAAATAGATGCACCTGACTTGCTGTCGTCTATTGGCTTTAATTTTCGTGGTGGTGCCCATAATTTACGCAGTGTTGAATTATTGTTCAGAATTATGGAAGGCATGAGCCTATTAGTCGCATGAGTAGAATCTATAATCTAAATGATCATGTGATTGACTTGCATGTTAGTAAAATTAAGCTAAAAAATATTTTGCGTAATAATGCTTTAATGTCTTAATTGTTTGCATTATTTTGTGTCTGTGTTAGTACTCGTATTTTAAATGTACATAATTATTGTATTTTTAATTGTTTTGTCCTTACTAACACCTGCACTAAATGATGAGCCAGTGAGAGCACTTTTAGTGCCGGCAATTTCTGCTCGTGATAGTTGCTTGCTTTAAGCACTCCACGACACTGAGCTGATAGTGTATTTAAAAATCACAGTAAATACTGAAAAACTAGTATTTACTGGAAGAAATAGTATTTACTGGTTTCGGATGAATTAAACTAGTAAGTTCTTTTATTGGTATGCATAAAAACTAGTAAGAACTATTTTTTTGTAGTATTTACCGAATTTTTTCAAATTTGTTAAAACCAACTTGAACATTTGCTAGTAAATACTTTTGTAGGTTTTATACCAACATTCACAGTCGTGAGTCTGATTTAAATTAAATGACGAAGAACAGTTAATAGCTAAACAGGATTGGCTTTTGAAATACAGCTTTCCTTCATGTATAGGAGCTTTGGATTGTACTCATATAGAAATAAAAAAGCCTCACTTACATTCTGAGGAATATATTAATCGTAAAGGATATGCCTCCATCAATATTCAAGTGTTGTTTGCGAATGGCCGGGTTCAGTTCATGATTCAAGAATTTGGAAAAATAGTTTTCTTGAACCAATTATGAGAAGTTCAGCCAATACAATTTTATTGGCAGACGAGGGATATGGAATTGCACCATGGTTAATGACCCCTTTCAGAAATCCAACAAGCAACGTCGAAAAATCATACAACAGATTGCATATCAAAGAAAGGGTCATAATAGAACGTTGTTTTGGTCAACTGAAGAGCCGGTTTCCAATTCTACAAAACTGTATACGACTTGAATTGAAAAACGTACCAACTTTAACTGCCGCTTGTTTTGTTTTACATAACATTGCAAAGCATCTAAACGATATCGACGACGTTGAGATATTGGAAGGCAGAGAAAATGAAAGTGCAGTTTATAGTTCAGAAAATAATGCCAGTGTACTTGAAATCCGAAGATTGGGACAAATGTGGAGAATTGAGTATGCAGAAATTATATATAGTTCACATTAATAACTTTATTGTTATTTTATTAAATATTAAAAAATAAAAAAACGCAGAGTATAACAAAAAATATTCTTCAGTAAAAATCAAAAAAAATTATCAGCCATTTTACAAATTATAAAATGTTTGTCCATATTCAGGACATTTATTTTGAGAGGTAGTTGAGCGATCGTTGCTACCGTTTATTATCCTTTTTTTTATTTCTTCCTGTTGCATCCTCAGAAGTTTCAGCTAGTCTAGAAGCACCAAACGTTGAAGCTCACTTGTAGTGATAGATAACGTTTCTTTTGTTTCCTGTTCCAAACACCTTTTTTGTTTTGGTGCCGATGGATGGGATGGAGAGTCTATAAGCTCTGACTCTTCCTTCTTTTCTTCTTCGAGACATATTTTTCTTTCCTTAGTATGTGTATCTGATCCTACAGATAGACAGCCTGTAAAAAATTTGAATATTAAGTTTAAGTATCTTACTATACAATTTACGTACCAGGTATTCTCGAAATTGATGGGTTCTGCTCCGCACCCATTAAATTTAGTTAAATGATTTCCCATTCTTTTAGCTTTATTGGCTTATTTCCTGTGGTTTTAAGGTCCGACTTTTTGTTCACATGAGTCTTAATGTTATTAATTCTCTTCTTTATTTGATCCTCTGTCATTAAAATACCGGTTTTGGCACTAAAATCGCTAATGAATAGCTTTAAAGCCTCCGCCTTCGATATTTTTATGTGAGGCTGTTGGAACTTGCTCATAAGCGCGTTATGAGTTTCGAGTATTTAATAAACTCTAAAGCTGTCGAAACTTCCTTTTTTGACATGACCTTTATTTTAACACTCACTTTAAGAACTTTATTTTATAAGACCTTTGTTTAAAGCCCAACGTACAGAATGACTAGTCAAAAACAAAAGTGTTTACAAAAGAAGAATGATTACAACGGTAAATTACAATAGAAATCAAAACTACAGCTGCTAATCACATAAACACATTTACTTTGTGTACTAAAGTGTATACAAAAGAAGAATTTGATAGAACGGTAAATAATATGAAAGAATTTAAAACTACAGATTCCAATTTACGTAAACATATTTTTCAAACAGTATTTACTAGTGATTTTGGATGAATTGGTAGTATTTACTTGAATGAATCCAGTATTTACTATCAGTATATGCTTATCGGTATATACTTTATTTTATGCATACCAAATGAAGTATATACTATAAATTTTTTCTTTTACTAGTAATATTAGTATTTACTTTTACTTTTAACTACTAGTAAGTACTTCAGATTTATGCATATGGCCCATTGTGTTGGAAACTATGTGCCGCTTAAATTGTTTTCATCATAATAAAAAAAAACCGCAATTTTTTTTCCAATATTGATTCCAAACTAGACCTTATTCCAATCCTAGCACTAGATGCATGCGTTTAATTAAGAACGTAGAGAAAGAAATCCATATAAAAACATAGGGACGGGCTACAGTCCGCTTGGGCGAACTGTTGGATACCCTATTCTTATTCCTGTCGCTCATAAGTGGGCGTGACATAAGTCTAAGTATGGTTGAATTGTTAAGAACGCTCTACATATTTTGTTATATAACATTTAAAGGATTTTATCAAAAAAAACGCTCCCTAGCTCAAACTTGGGTGTTTCAATAAAATTGTTTTATTTAATTGTGGGCGTGTCAGTAGGCGGATTAAAAAAAACATAACACATGAGCATTAAGGGCCCTTAGAGAGTATATATCATAAATTTCAGCTCCCTAGCTCACTTTGAATTTAAAAAAAAAAACAAAATAATTGTGGGCGTGTCAGTGGGCGGATTTTGAAAATATTTACACATGAGCATAAAGGGCCCATAGAGAGTTATATTATAAATTTCAGCTCGCTAGCTCAAACTTTCGATTTTCAAAAAAATTGTTTTATTTATTTGTGGGCGTGTCAGTGGGCGGATTTTGAAAATATTTATACATGAGCTTAAAGGGCCCCCAGAGAGTATATATTAAAAATTTCAGCTCCCTAGCTCAAATTTTGGTTTTTCAATAAAATTGTTTTATTTTTTTGTGGGCGTGGCAGTTTGCGGATTTTGAAAATTTTTTATCCCGAGTAGTTTTAGTAGTCATAGATCATATATAAAAATTTCAGCTTTCTAGCTCAAAATTCGATTTTTTCCAAAATTTTGTTTTTTTGAGTTTGTGGGCGTGTCTGTGGGCGGATTTCAAAAATTCGTAAACTTGATTATTTCGGGACCCTAAAGAGTATATGTTTAAAATTTCAGCTCTCTAGGTCCAGTTTAAAGGCCTAATTTTTGCCGACGGACGGACGGACGGACATGGCTAGATCGACATTACTATCGATGCTGATCATAAATATAGTAACTTTTAAGGTATGTTACAAACTATGCGTCAAAATTAATATACCCCTAGAATAGGGTATACAAAATAGAGAACTTTTTGAACATATCGGAAAATTTAAAAACCATTTAAAATTGAACTTTCTAGTAAAGCCATATATGCTAAGAAACAAGCTGTTAGCTTCTTAAAAAAAAGTGGTCTGGGTGCGACCCGCAAGGTCCACACGACTAACTTCCCAGTGGGATCAATATGATTTATGCAATTAGTGGGACATTTTGAAATGTGGTTAACCATAAGATATGGTTAAGAATTATTTAATAAAAATCCTGTTTAAGTCACACCATATAAAACTACATGCAAGACAGAAAAAAAACAGAAAATTTCTGTTTCTGCATTTCTTATAGGATATTTCCGTCATTATACGGGGGTTCCCGGAATTAATGAGTCATTACCTTACAAAGCATTGTTCCTTTACTCATTGCTGCTAGATTCTAAGAATTAAAGTCATTCGCTTTCAGCGACAACAGAGTGTATTTCGTGTAATATTGTTGCTGATTTTTGAGTTTGCAAAGGTTTGTCTGAGAATTTTTGAGTTTGCAAAGGTTTGTCTGAGAACTTTTGAGATAGATGTCAATATTCATATGTATCTTCATATATACATTTATACATTGCATTTTAGATAAAAAATGTAAGGAGGAATACGAGGATTATCAGCCGATGCTATTCATAATGCTCTCATCGAAAATGACGTTGAGAACGAAAGCGTTGGCAACATTTCCATTGTAGATGACATGTGTTCGACAGATAGTGAAGGAGATATTTTTGAAGCCGCTTCGGAGGTTGAAGACGAGTTATCCGGCTCAGAAAGTATAGAATTCGAAGCAGAAAATGACACCAAAGTAAATTTGTTCACTGGAAAAGATGGCATAGAATGGAGGTCACTTCCATATACTCAAGGCAGAGTTCCAGTTCACAATTTGATTAGGGGAAGCCTCAACAAAGTAGTTTTACCTCCAGGAAAACATATCGAAACAGCTGGTGATGCCTTTGCCTTATTTTTGGATGAAGATGTTATAAATCTATTTGTGCGATGTACAAATTTGAACGCAACTGAAAATCTTGCCCGGGCGTGGAAGCAAACAGATGCTATAGAGATTCGATAGTATATTAGCTTGTTGTTAGAAGCGGGAAGGCAAAAAAAGGGTATATGTGATTATGAAGAATTCTAGGATCCTATGTTTGGTCTCGTGTTTTTTCGTGCGTGTATGTCAAAAAACAGATTTGTGGCTTTGTCGCGATATTTGCGATTTGATGATAAATCGACGAGGTCCTTCCGGAGATCTCAAGATAAATTTGCTCCTATCAGAGACCTATGGAACTTGATAAACAAGAACTTCAAAAAGCACTATGTATATTCCGGGGGAAAACTTAACTATCGGCGAACAGTTGGTACCATTTAGGGGAAGAGCTTCCTTTGGACAAAATATACCATCGAAACCAGATAAATACGGTATGAAAATATGGTGGATCTGCGATAGCGGAAATAGCTATCCACTGTTAGGTATACCATATCTAGGAAAAGAAGGACCTAATAGAGGTACAAATTTGGGACAGCGTGTTGTCGAACAATAATTTGAACCATATGAAAGGACAAATAGGAACATAACTTTTGACAACTACTTCAGATTTGGTCATTCCTAGTATCAAAAGAAAAAGTATAAAAAGTTTACAGAAGAGCAACGTTTCCGTTATCAACGAAGCCCTACAAATCCCAACAACAATCGGTGCTGTTGCTAATCCTCCGCCAGACAAAATTCGTCGGCGATGCTTCATTTGCCCATCGCAACAAGGAAGAGCTTCTCATCAGTGTTGTGGTATGTGTGGAAAGAATGTCTGCAATGATCATTCTGAAAAAACAATAGTCTGTTTATCTTGCGCTAAAAATAAATAAATGTTTCCCATTTTTCCTAATACCTTTTTCAATAAACCAAAACTTGAATGGGTCATTCGAATTCCTACCATTAAAAATAACTTAACTTATAACTAATATTAATATTTTTCGTTTCCTCTGTTTATAACAACAACAACAATTTTAACATTCATAAAAAAGTGTAGAAACGAAACGTTTTTCTTGTGTGACTGTAAGTCACATCATGGCGGTTTATGTCAGTAAAACAGCATGATAGGAATAGGGTTAAGTGGTGCATGTGTTTTCACAAATTGGAATTCAAACGATGGTTTCGATCATATAGGCCAAAACAAAAGTTGCCGAAAGCTTCCATTGGCATTATAGTAGAAACGGAAGTATTTCCGGAATATAACCAGTCAATCTTCGGAGACATAGAGCGGCTGAGTGTTTAGACAGATAAAATTTGAACAAGCGCGTCAGCATGATAAAATACTCGTACAAACGCAGTAGTCTGTATTAAATTGAGAGAAAATGTGAAGTTTAATTCAAACAAAATTCAATCAAGAGTAAAAAAACCTATCTTCTCCAACCATTTGGTGTGCAAGTGGAAGGGACCTTCAGTTTAAAGCCGAATCCGAACGGCAAATTTGAGAAGCTTCTCGTGACAATCGATACCCTTGGATGTTTGTGAGACGGTCACAAGAGGTGGAGCAGTGGAAACAGCTTTACGTTCAGTACTTAGGGCATGCATTTTCAGACAACGGAAAAAGTCAAGACAGGAAAAGAGTGGAGGCGGTGTTAGCGCTAAAGGATCCTTCCAGCAAAAAAGATCTTCAAACATTTCTGGGAGTAATTAACTATTTAAGACATTTTTTGGCGATTTTTTTTTATAATTTTCTGACTCTAAAGGCGTTTTTCTGTAAATGTTACAGTTACCTTGAAATGCTCTCAAAGGAAGCAAGTGTACCTAGCTACCTAAAAAAATAATAATGGAACATGGGTCGTCAGTAGTCAGGAGGTTCTGGTAATCCTGGTGGAAACCCATTTCCCCGGATCCACAACATCAAGGGACCTAAGCCTACAAGGACAGGAGGAAGTCAACTGTCCCTCTCTTGAGTGGGAAGAAATTGATGAAATCATCAACCGGGAAAAGCTACGGCGGGCAATATAAACCTTTAAATAAATATAAAACTCCAGGGCCAGACGGTATTCTGCCGATCATGTTCCAGAAAGCACCAGAGTACACAAAACAAAAGATTTTGGAAGTTCTAAGACTTAGTCTAAGAACAGGGTATATTCTAACAGCCTGGGTGATTTTTATACCCAAAGCCGGCAAAGAGGATTGCACGGCCGGCGGTGAAAGATTTCAGACCAATCAGCCTGTGGTCTTTTATGCTCAAAACCATTGGGCGTCTAGTGGAAGCTCACATTAGAAATAAATGTAGCAATGGTTTTTTATGCGAGTCACAGCACGCATATTACCATAGGATTCGAGCTTTCCTGTTATGAAGATGATGGTCAACATAACACATCCTACGCAGCCAGCTATTTATAATCTTATTACACTTTGTAATGATAGAGTTCTTAGAATGAGCACGTGAAGCATTTCGTACCGAGCAATTTTTCTAGTTCCAAAACGTGATCAATACTACTTCACGAAAACTATAGCAGATTTGATGGCATCTCATCTGTCGATAGAAAGAAGTTATATCAAGCCAATTTTAACATTTACATGAGCCTAACGACACACTAAAAAGAGGCAATACTAAAAACTCCTGGATGGCAAAAATGCAGTTATTTAAACCAGCACTTCATTGGCCACAGTAAAAAAGCTATCGGTATGCGGCGAAACCCACAGGCGGACCAGTAAGGAGGCGGTAACATTTTGGGGTTAAGATTCCTTTTACATCTTATCATAACCTCGCCGTTAAAGTACAACAATCATTTATCCTTCAAAACGTCAGCTCAATAATGGTTAAAACAATGACCTCACTTGTAGAGGTCTTTCATTAGCGACTTGACAACTTCAAACTTTCAGTTTGAACGCACCCTTTAACCGATTACCAAACTGTCAATGTAAAATCAACATTTTTATCATCGTAAAGTATATTAAATAGTTAATACGAGTACATAGTTAAAATTTATTACCGAAATTTCGAGTCGGTGGTCGCAACTTTAAGAACGTTAACGCCAATTTTCGGACGTAATTCTTGTCCCAGTAGACAAGCAATTGATAGCCTAGTCAAACAATTTTAGTCAGAATATTTAATGCTTGATGTTGCCATGCCAGTGAGACTACGTTTTGCAAGAAGTTTGAAGAATATTGCTGCCGTAGAGGCGTCCGTCGCAAACCAGTCAAATCAGTTATTTTCACGGCGTCCTCCAGAATTTGGCCTCTCCAAGACCACATTATGGCGAATTTTGCGTAAGGGTCTTGGCCTACACCCTTACAAGATAAAGCTGACTCAAGAACTAAAGCCAATTGATCATATCAAGCGACGTACGTTCTCGAATCGGGCTGTGGACATGATGGAAGCAAATGAAGAATTTCATCGCAAAATCATCCTCAGCGATGAAGCGCATTATTTCGTAAACGGCTTCAGCAATAAGCAAAATAGGCGTTACTGGACAGCTGTGAACATTCATGTGCTTCATGAAAAAGCACTTCATCCGCAAAAAGTCACTGTTCGGTGCGCTTTTCATGCCGGTGTCGTCTTTAGGCCGTTTTTTTTCTTCAATCAAAATGACCGTCACGGTAAATAGTATTCGCTACAGAGATATGTTATAACGTTATTTCCCAATTGTACGAATTGGACATCACGATATGTGGTTCCAGCAAGACGGTGCCACGACAAACACGCCGGGTGCAACAATCGAGTTATTAAATTCTAAGTTCGGTCAACGTGTTACCTCTAGAAAGGGACCCGTCTATTGGCCGCCGAGATCGTGTGATTTAACGCCTCTAGACTTTTTTATGGGGCCTCATTAAATCATTGGTCTATGACAACAAGCCGGCGGCGGCATTAGAGGAGCTCAGAGCTAAAACTAAACGTGGTGGATATATGAACGAAGTCGAATTCCATTCATAAATGTTTTGATAGTAATTAAAGCCAATATTTTTTTTTGAGATATCTCAAGTAATTCGCATTTTATTTAAAATGAAGTTGTCAAGTCCTTAATGAAAGACCCTTTACATACAGTCCCTGGCCAAATTATTAGACGCACTGTAAGGTTCTATGTACTTTGTTTGTACTTGTTTATGTTCGCGTATCAATTGGTTAACACTGTAATGCAACACGTTAAAAATAAATACAAATGGAATCATATACAAAATCTCCTAGATAAAAACACATTATGTACGTTTGAATATAAAAATATTGCATAAAAACTTGTGCAACACATAAAAATATTAAAAAACTACAGTGCGTCTAATAATAACTGTACGTTCATTCAAACCTCCTGCAGAGAAAAGTAATTTAATCATCAAAGAAAAAGTTGTCTGCACTTCATAAGTTAACCTATGTAAGCCTGAACGTAATTTCCACAAATATAACACGTAATTAAATCTGTTCCGAAATTCCGAGCAAATTTAAATTGATCTTTTCAAGGATTATTTGTATTTTTCCAGGTTATTTGAAGTAAAAGAACCACTCATGCGAAACTGAATCAATTTGGGTAGCGGTACATCAATCGATTATTTTAGGGAACAAGAATTATTGCATACATACCAACAGGTTCCACAACAGTCACTGAATCGACGAATTCACGTCGTCCCATGTAGAGGGTGACCTTTGAATTGGGGGAGCATTTTTTGAAAACTTTGAAACTCACCACCATTTTTTAACTTTTTATTTTTTGGTATTTGAGTTAATTAAAAATTATTTTCTCTTTCTTCGGGTATCACTGTTCACCGGGGGAGGGGAGTAAAATGTTGAGGTTATTTATTTGTGTATTCTAATTGGAAGATTTTGTATTATGTATCTATATATTTTTTTATTTAAACTTTAAAATTTATTATGTTTTTTTAATGTGTTTCGTTCGGTCGAGGTTCGTGTCGCGGAATACTTTGCGTTTAACAACTGCCGGACAGTGTCTTTATACCTGTTCCTAATTGAATTTCGTTGTTATTGGCTTGTATGGCTTCTGAGTGAACAATTTTGTGCTGTCAACGGTGGAATGTGTGTAGGTAATGATTTCGCTCAAGAGACACTGTAAGGGGGTTGTAAAGTCAGTTTATGTCATCGACTGAATACTGTTGGATTTGTATTGGAAAGAGTTTTCGATATCATGACAAAGTGTTGAAAACGGTTATTATTCCTTTAATTCGAGTGTAACACCCTGAAATCGGTTTTTTTTAGATTTGAAGTTCATATGCACTTCTCAACTTTGTATGTGCTTAAGAAGCCTGAAACATAACTCGTTAATTCATAAAACTATGAGAATTTAACACGAAAAACTTCTCCGATAAAACTTCGAAATAGGTCACGACTTTGCCCAATTTCTGGCCCTTGCAGATCTACCTCTTATTACAGTTTTTTTAGCTACTTTACTGTTAGTAATTCAGGGATAGGTCAGAACAATCGGTTGACAATAGGAATAGAGGTCTAATAAATGCGTTCATATGCTTTCTTTAAACTTGGTAGGACCTTAATACTCGTATATGCCGATTTAATAAAAAAAGAACTGTTCAGTAATCGTTTACCTTTCACCAAAATGATGACCTACGTTCCCTCCCCGGAGAGTATTCATTTTGAAATAGGCGTTCACTGAGATAAACTGCAGAAAAACATTCAGTACCTACAGCTACACTGAGTAAAATATGTTTTCTCGCAAATTGATTTCCGTTCTCGATTGAACTGATTTTTAAATAGAGTTGATAAGATAAGTTGTTACTCTATGGGGCGTGGTAAGTTTTACTCCATATTCACCGGATGGCGGGTCAGTGTCAGGGCAAAAAAAAATTGGGTTATCTGAAAAAAAACTTTTTTTACTAGACGCAACAGCAATGTTATTTCACTCAAATATATCAAATATACCAAACAAGCATTTGAATTCATCAATATGATCCCCGCAATTCTCGAATATTCTCTTGAAATGAGGTTGCGACTTTGACATCCATTTTCCAATGGAACGTTTTGGATTCTAACTCTACAGACTCGGCTTTTTTGTACCTATTGTAAATACTCCACCGAATCGCTATCGGTGCACGCAATTATTCGAGGAGCCGTATGATTTAAGCATACGCAATACACATAAGTAGAATTGATTTTTGACTCCATGAGAGTGGACGAAAGTTCCGCTACACTGTATAACAAAATAGTAAGTACCCGAACATTAAACCACAATAACCAATTTCAAATAACAATAACCAGAAAGGTAAAACTTCCCAGATTAAAGAGAATCTGCCGGTCAGTGGAGTCAGTTTAGTGTGTACGCATGATTTCACTCAAATAAATGTTTTGTTATCCTCAGTGACTCAGTTGTTAGTGTAATAATGGACTACTAATCGAGGGGTCTTAGGTTTAAATCATACCGGCGGGGCCAAGTAACGACTAAATTTTTTTTTCGACTACCACCACCACTTGTGAATATTAGTAGGGCCCTTTTACTTCGCAAAAACATTTTTTGGGGAAGCTAAGTTTAAGGCAAAACTGTGAAGCACTTCTAGTCGAAGAATCTTTAAATTTGGTGCCGTAAAAAGGAAAAATCAAAATTCTGTGATCTTACACTCGGAAAGCGGAGTATCTCTAGGTATGGCTTTGAAACAAGTGGGCGTGGAATTCGTCCAAGAAAAAAAATTTAATTAAAATATGTAAAATTGCTGTTATTAAATTGCATTAAGTTTGTTTAAAATATTAAAATATTAAATATTAAAATGTTAAAAACAAATAAAAAATCCGTCCTACGGCCGTATCCCTATTTTGTATTTGGTTAGCTAATGCGGGTCATTGACTGAATAAACACCATGCACTAAAAATATATCTAATTTTACGATTTCTTATAAACATCAGACTCGTGGGTATATAAAAATCAGCCTTGCTGAAGAGACGACGTTTTTTTTATATATTTTAAACTTACTCTACTGACTAACACTGAGACTTAAAAGATCTTTTGGTATCGAAAGGGTGCCCTATCCTAAAGGACGAATAACCTCCCTAGTGAAGGACAAAACGTCTTTAGTATCAGAGTTTCGTAGCTCCAGCTGTGAACGTATCTCCCTATGAAAGATGCGTGTCTCAACCAGAGGTTTCCATGTCCGCCATACAGAACCTGCATTCTATCTCCGGGCATAGGTTCATTTTGTTAAGATGATATCTCAAGCTGCAGTGACCAGTAAGAAAGCCCACCAGCTTTCTAATATTATCCTCATTCAGCATAAGAAATTCCTTATAGGAATAGGGCCTAATTAATCGTTTATCGTTTGGATTGTCTTAACCCAGGGAAACTTTCCCAATGTTGGGAATATTGTGTTGATATTTTGTTAAACTGCTTTTTAAAGAATTTTATCGAAAAAAACAAGGTTTGTGTTAAAAACGCCCCAAAATAGGAAGCATGGCAAACAAATTTTCAAAGTTTTTGACTTAGTAAAGCATATAATTATACTTTGTGAATTGCAAAGCTAAGGATTCTGAGAATGGTTCAGCCCTTACCTGTGAATTAGGAATCAGGTTGTACAAATTAACTAGACTCTGAATGATATATTACCAACGGCAAGTGCAGGTGTGCCACAGAGATCGGTTCGTTGACCCATTTTCTTTTTGTTGGACATTAACTCCATTTTCCAACTACACTAGTTGCATTTACTGATGATCTGTTGGTGTCTTACTCAGCGCCTTACATCGAACATATTACAAGACCAAGTAACTGAAGACCTATTCCTGTTGCATAAGTGGTTCAGATTCCATCACATGGTACTTGGCAGGCATTTTTTTTTTATAATAAGCGTGCGCTAAAGGGATTTTTTTATTTTTTCTGTAATTAATACAGTACCCTTATAATGTTGCCACAGCGCTGGCGTTTTTTGTTGCTGCAAGCAGCATCCAGCAATTGATTCATTGCCTGTTTTTGGGTGCTGCTTACAAGTAAAAGAATATGAGGATAGGAAAGAAGTTTTTGGTGCGATTGGTTTTTTTCTCCACAGGTGGCGCCTTAATTGTTTAAGGGAGATTAGAATTGTTATGTGTATTCAATTTTACAAAGCATGGCTCTGGCCTTGATTTGAACACACGACCTGCCAATCACTCTGTGAATACACTACCATCTCACCATTGCACCATTGCCACCTGCACAAAGGTAATGTCTTTTTCCAAATAAGCGAGGTTACGTGCCATCATAAACTGCGAAAGGAGCATTTGTAATGTTATGGTGCTAAGTCAGTGACAAAGTTCAAGTATTTAGGTATTACTCTCAATAGCAAATTGAATTGGAAGGCACATAAAGGCAACGACAGGAAAATTATTTATGCAGCTTTAAGTAATATCTATCATCTAAAAAAAATTCTTACGTTACTAATCTAGAACCGGTCATAACAGCTCAAAAAAAGGTTATCCGAGAAATGCGGTTCAAACCAAGGTAGGAGGCATCATTACTACTATTTAGATTAAACAAAGTAATGCCACTACGTTATATGTACCTATGTATACAAAGTATTGAAATTGTTCTTTTTGTGAGGTCGTTTTTCAAATGTATACAAGTCCGAAGGGGTAAAAACAAACAGTACCGACGTTTCACAACAGTTTTAGCTCCTTTTATAATAAATAAGCTGCCTAGAAGTATTTATATGTAGAAAGTGTCTCTAAATTCCTGAAAGTTCTAAGGAATTGGTTAGTCTAGTCCCCAGATCAGAGGTAGAAACATTATTGCAAGTAATGTCATAACAATATTATTACACACGGTTCATTGCTATAAATACCCTTATCGCTTTTTTCAACAATATTCTAAATTCCATCTTCTTTTCGTTAAACTTAAGTTTTATTTCCCAAGTGCGTCTCACTTATAATAAAAAAGATATTATTAAAAGGAGATAACTTGACACTTGTCACTGATATTTGATATAACAAAGTGTTCAACTTACCGTTTCATAAATAAACATGGTTAAATATCAAAGAAGAATTAAAATTACTAAGAAGCAACCTTTTAGATTCATAAATGTATATATTTGAAATGGAAAAACAAATTGAAACAAATTGAAATTTGCATGATGGCATTGTTAAGAAAAACTTTGTTAACACACATTGGAAATACCTTCACATCCATCGACTTCTTAGATAAAATGTTTTTTTTTTAATAGTGGGCGTGTCGGAAGAAGGATTTGAAAAATCTTTTAACTTTATCATTTGGGGCCACTAAAGAGTTCCATATTTCTATATGTTCCCAATTTCAGATTTCTGGCAAAATTTTGGAGCCTCAAAATTGGTAACAGACGGACGGACAAGTTGACTTGATGCAGCACATTTTTGATGCCAACCAAAAATAAAGGAAGGCAATTCGCCATCTACGAGTCAAGAATATACCCTAAAAGACCATGCAGCTGAAAACCCAAATTTATTATGTTAATTTATCTTAGTCTCAATTCAGCAAAACTTATTTTACCAATTTTTTGTCCTACGGATCGTTCCGTTCGTGCTAAGCATTGGTAATTCAAGAAAATTTGTTTACACAAAAACACATTGGGCACATTCAATTGGCAAAGCAACGACGAGTCCCTACTATTGTACCCTTTCTCATTGATCGAATAACTCAAGTGACCATCATTTTGCTAGTGGAAGAAAGTAAACTAGTATGGAACTCGCAGTTACCTTGCAAATTGAAGGTGCTCATTTTCTCATTCAAAATATTTATTCAAAGCACTCACTATCAATACAATTCCAATACAAACATTAAATACGCAACACAGAAGAACAGCAACATTTGTTGATTGCTCACTGCACTCGCACAGTTGAGGTATGAGTAGTTCATGATGGGGTCCACTATTTCCGATGCCAGAGCCATCCGTATCTTCCGCAACCAATATCTCTTGCATTTCTAAGAATCAATTTTACTAAGATCACTTTGATTAACTTTTTTTGTAAAACATATCAATTACCTTCCATGGTCTTTGTGTTTTTATTTTGGATATTTTATAACCCAGACCACTCGGATGTTCGATGACAACTGAAGCAAGTCTTAAGTTCGTAAGTGCACTGATATTCGTATATGCCACTTTAATTTCAATACTATCTTTACCATATGCATCGAAGTTTTTAAGCTGAATTGACGTTAAAATGTCCAATGGACTTCGAAGTATTTATCCATTGTCAGCGTAAACATAGAAATCAAAACAAATATCAAGAGGAGCGAGGTTCCAATGGTTCTTAGATGACGAACGTATGTGTGGGCGTGTTGGGCACCGATGAGACCACTAAAGGCACTTAGGAACAGAAGATTCAATGTTTTAATCTTCTGAGACTGTTATTCAACGTAAAACAAAATGTTATTTCAAGTTGTGGTTTAATTTATTATCAAATGGATTGGTTAATCTAAAACATTATTAGATGAAGTTTCTTTTTTTTGCCTCGGGTTGATGCTGTTTAACACATTCATGTGTATGTAGCTATAGTACTCGTATAAAAAAGCGGCCAAGTGCGAGTCGGACTCGCCCATGAAGGGTTCCGCGCGAATTATAATTATTATTTACTTAAGCACCTATTACAGATTTATTATTAGAAAATAATGGTTCACGGTTTACGCATAAGGTTTATGTTTATGAAATTAAATGTTTTTTTTTGTTTTATATTTGAGTTGATTGAATGAAAGGTAAATTGCGGTTTACGATTTATGACGTATTAAAAAAACTACTTACTAGATCTCGTTCAAACCAATTTTCCATGAAAGATTGCATGGTAATGTACATCATATATTTTTTTTAGTTTTATCATTCCCTTATTTTAGAAGTTACAGGGGGGTGGCACACACATTTTACCACTTTCGAAGTGTCTCTCGCGCAAACTATTGAGTTTAGAAAAAAATGATATTAGGTTTGGGTTAGGTTAGGTTGAGTGACTGTCGGCACAAGGCCGACACACTTAGACCAGGGTTAGGTCCATTGTGATGCCACACGGATCGAGGGGTTTCCCCACTACTAGTTAAACCATTTAGAGCTTCTTATGAAGCGCGATAAACTTCTAACGTCAGTGTTAGCCAAGTCGTTAAGATTATTACGCAAGAAATCTCCCAGATAAAGATTTCTATTATGGGAGAGAGCTGGACATGTGCAGAGAAGGTGAAGTATAGTCTCCTCCTCCTCCTCGTGCAAGCAACTTCTACAGAAATCGTTCGAATAAACGACAAGCCTCGATGCGTGCTTGCCTATCAGACAGTGCCCTGTAATTGCACCTATTGTGGAGCTAATATGCAGTCGATTTAGTGAGATCAGACTCTTAGAGCGTCGCAGATCCAGCTTTGGCCAGATGTGCTTAGTCGCTTGACATGTATTACTACTTGTCCACCTAAGGTTTGTTCTCTCGATTGCAGATTGCTTGAATAAGTTTGCAGGTAGCGATTGGGATACCCAGAGAACCCTTTTCAGCTAAAAGGGGGAGTTTGGTTCCCTTTTTGGCGAGTTCATCAGCCCTGCAGTTTCCAGGAATATCTCTATGCCCCGGCACCCAACAGAGGTGAATGTTAAACTGCTCCGCCATCTCCATAAGAGATGAACGGCAGTCGAGGGCTGCAATGGAATTTAAAGATACTGAATCCACGGAGTTGATCGCGGCCTGACTGTCCGAGAAGATACGGATATCCTTTGTGGATATCACATTTCTCTTCAGCCACGTCAGGGCTTCTTTTATCGCCATAATCTGCGCCTGGAATACGCTACAGTGATTAGGAAGACGGAAAGAGAGACTCAGATTTAGCCTTTCGAAGAAAACGCCGCCACCAACCCCGTCACTAGTTTTTGATCCATCGGTGTAGAAGTGGATCGCTTTATCTTTCTCAAATTCAGCGTCCTCCCAAAATGATCTGGAAGGAATAGTGACTTGAAAGTTCTTCCCGAACTGTAATTGGGGTATGGTGTAGCCTATGTTTCCTGGTAGAGACTCAAATGAGTCCAGAATGATGGTGTGGCCAATATTGTTATTAACCCACTGCGAGGTAGCATTAAGGCGGACAGCAGAACAGGCTCCGCTTATGCACAAACCTGCTGTGCGTTGGACTTTGCCCAGCTTAGCACAGTTTATAGCTTTACTTAGGGCAGGCCACCAGACAGCAACCCCATATGTTAGAATCGGTCTTACGACCGATACATATAGCCAATGAGTTATGCGGGGTTGTAGACCCCACTTGTTGCCAATGGCTTTTTTGCAAGAGAAAAGTGCCACTGTGGCTTTTTTTACTCTTTCTTGTATGTTGGGTTTCCAGCTTAGCTTCCTATCGAAGATAAGACCCAAGAACTTAGCTTCGTCAGAAAATACTAAGCTTATACCACCAATAGAGGGTGGGTCGATGTGCGGAATCTTGTGTTTCCTGGAGAAGAGGATTAATTCTGTTTTGTGGGCTTTGATACCCAAGCCACAGCGATTAGCCCATTTCTTTGGCTTGTTGAGAGCGTTTTGCATAATTTCTTTTATAGTATTGAGGTGCTTTCCGGAGACGGCTATAGCAATGTCATCCGCATAAGCAATCACCCTGCAGCCCACCCCTTCCAGGTATATCAGTAGTTCATTCACCACCAAATTACAGAAAAAGGGGGAAAGGACCACGCCTTGCGGAGTACCTCTACTGACAGACCTCCTGGCGGATGAAACGCCCAGTTTTGAGTTGATAATCCGACTTGTGAGCAGTAGATTGATCAATTCACCAAGCGAACCCTCCACATTCAGTGCTATCAGTGCATCTGTGAATGCAGATGTACCCACATTGTTAAAGTCGCCTTCTATATCCAGAAAAGCAACCATAGTGTACTCCTTGTGATGAAGGGAGTATTCAATAGTGCGTACCAGAGAGTGAAGGGCGGTTTCAACTGACTTACCCTTACAGTATGCATGTTGGGACGCAGATAGAAGTTGCGTATTTATATTGGTACGTAGATGGATATCAATCAGTCGCTCCAACGTTTTGAGGAGGAATGATGATAAACTAAAAGGTCTCAGATCTTTTGGGCTGACATGGGAGTATTTCCCGGCTTTTGGTATAAAAACCACTTTCACTTCTCTCCAAGCCTGAGGAATGTATGCCAATTTTAAGCAGCTGTTCAGAATCATCTCCAATACTGGTGTGATGATATCCGAAGACATTTGTAATTCGGCAGGTATTATGCCGTCTGGTCCTGCAGACTTGAAGGGTTTGAAGCTATTTAGTGCCCAGAGCAGCTTGTCCCTTGTAATCAGACCTTGAGAGTGAGTCACCTGTGCCAGTGATCTATTCAGATCAGTGTACCCGGTAATGTTGGAGCTACCTGGGAAGTGAGTATCAAGTAGCAAATTGAGCGATTCCTCGCTAGATGTTGTCCAAGATCCATCAGTTTTCTTTAGACAGCTGGGCATGGTTGGATTTGAGGCTAGGATTTTTCTTAGCCTTGATGCCTCAGAGAATTCTTCTATTTTGCCACAGAAGAATATCCAGGATGATCTTTTGGCTCTTTTTTGTATAATTTGAGGGCTTCCTTATAGGAGTCCCAGTCAGTAAGTGATCTCGAGCTTCTAGCGCGATTGAAGAGTTTCCTGCAATTATTTCTGAGTGGTCCTAATTTCTGGTTCCACCAGTGGGGCTTTCTCTTTCCCCTAGGTCGTATGAGGGGACAGGAAGCGGACATCGCTTTATTGAGAGCCGAGGTAAGCTCATTGACCTTGCAGTCAAGCTCGGAAAAGTTGCAGGGTGGACTTAAAAGTTCAGAGGTAACTAGTACGCATAGAGTTTCTCTGTATTTGGGCCAATTAATTTTCCGAGGATTGCGGAAAATAGGTTGGCAGGGAGGATCAACATTGAGATTGAATTGAAGATAACGGTGGTCAGAGAAGGAGTGATCAGCCGAGACCTTCCAACCCGTTATCATGTCGTTGATGGTATCGGAGACAAGAGTAATGTCAAGGACTTCTTGTCGATTTTTGGTAATGAAAGTAGGTTCATTACCTATGTTACATACAATGAGGTTGGTGCTTAAAATATAATCAAAAAGTGACTCAGCCCTGTTGTTGATATCCGAGCTGCCCCATACGGTGTGATGTGCGTTAGCATCGCAACCGATTATGAGTTCAGCCTTCTGCCTCTTTGCTTCTTCGATCAGTCTCTAAAGGTTATCACCAGGGAGAGGCCCCACGTGGTCGTGGGCGAGATATGCCGATGCCAACCAGAGTGATCTGCCTGCAGTCTCCAGTTATATCCCGATCGCTGAAATTAGGGAGTAAATAAGCATTAAGGTTTATTTTCACTAGTATGCACGATCTTGGTTTACCTTTGTCGGTCACATACAGTGAGTAATATCTAGGAGTCCATGAACCAGGTTGTGTACAATCCATGGTTCTTGGATCAAGACGACATCTTCCCCGCTTTTAGAAAGGCGAAGAATAAGAGCGGCCGAAGCCTTGATTGAGTGTTGGAGGTTAATCTGGATTAACTGCAGCATTGTCGCTACAATCCAGAGGCACCTCCACCACGGTTTTATTTAGGCCTTCCAATTCCGAAGACGAACTGAGAAGTTCATCTTCACTCAGAAGAACCCTATCAAGGAAATCGTCAGTCTCCATATCCGATTGGATATCGCTTACGTAGAGTGACGATTTTGCTGTTGCCGCACGATCGACGGATTCATAGTCCTCCAGCGAAGGGAACGAGGTAGATGGCTCATCGTTCGAGGGTTCAGGGTGAGGAGAAGGAGGAGGAAGTTTTCGCGCCTCAAGTTCGTCCTTCTTATACACCCTCATTTTGACCTCGATCCAGCCAAATCGTATGAGGCCATCGGTCTTTGCCAGAGGAGCCAGGGTTTCCTGATTGATGATGACTACCGCACATCTGTGCTGTGGCGGACTAAGCCCGTCAGAGTCCCGGGGCAGCAAAGCTGAATGAGGCCCCCAGCTTTAAAAAAATGTAGTTTTACAAGCTTTTTATTAACGTCGCATTTGTATGTAAAAATAAGTGTTTATGTTTATTTCGTTAAAATCTGCCAAGTGAAATTTAAATTCGAATTAAATTATTTAGGCTAAATAAACATACATAGCTACAACATGGGATGGATATAGATGAGGAAAATAAAATATGCATCGATCAACAAAGAAAAATTAGATAAAATACATCAAAAACATTTTTTTTTATTTTTTGTGTGTTATATGTATTTTCGTGCCTTCAATTTACTGAAATCCTCAATAACTTCTATGAAATCGATTTCTTTGGAATTTTTTTCTTTCTATTGAAAGCACGGCTAGATTAACCAGTCGCTCTTGATCCATTGTAGGTTGAAGATAATTTTTAATTAGTTTAATTTTCGAAAAACTCCTCTCGCATGATGCAACGCAGATGCAAATAGTCAAGAAGTATTGAAGTCCCATTTTATTATAAACTAGCTGACCAAATTCAAAAAGTTGACCTTGCTTCGCCAGTCTGCCACTTCTAAATTTAAATCAAAATACTTGTTAATAAGAACTGATAAAGAAAACGTCGAGAGTGCCCCTTCTTGGATATACTCACATTGTGACTCCCTCTCAATCTTAATTACATTTCAGACCCTATCTTTCTCAATCCCATGCGCCACAAAAAAACAAGACAAACTACAAAAGGTGCATACAAAAAAGAAAGAAAAAGCTCACAGCACATAAGGTACAGAGAGAGAAACAGATTTGTGCCGCATACACACACAAATTTTCCTCCACTCAACGCTGGGAAAATCCAACGATCAGCTTCAATTGAACGTTTTACTTTTTTGAATTGTATAGAATTTATAGTTTAATGCTTATTGTTCAACTTCAGGACAACCTACAATGATTTATATCTTAAAATCTTTGTAGATAATTGAACTTTATATTCGGATGAAGCATTTTCCCGCGGTAAAAAGTAGCATATGTTCATCAGGGATATTGTCGGCTTCTAATGGTAAAACAATTTTTCAAATCGCTTCAGTAGTTTCGGAGCCGGGGCGCCCCCTGATTAGTTCGCCAGTGCATCTGTGGGAACCATTTTGCTACTCTAGTTTCGCCACCTTCCAGTTATGGGTCGGTAGTAAGCCTACTGATCGCAAGCTTGTAGAGGTCAGCCGATCTTTGGTCGCTACATACGACCAGCTTAATGTGGCCTTGATGCCACCGAGGCGTAGTTGCCCGAGAGCGCAGAAAGTACATCATCCCATCTTTCGTGGGAGATAGTGCCGTCTATGTGACTACGGTCTATAACCGCGACCACAATTTTATCTTTAAGGACCTCGCTAAACGGCCTGTGAGATATGACAGAGGGAGGGTTGCCGGTGTTGAGCACCCTCTGCCTCTTGGGAACCGAAATGGTCAGTTCCACTGATCTCTGGCGTTTTGTTGACAAATCCCCGCTAGGTTTGCTGAGAATTTGTAGGGCCCATTCCAGTTTCGCGATTTGGTGCGGGGTCCTATCCTTCACCGCGATGTTGCCACACATACGCTGGATCCGGGTGGCATTTCGACGATTTTTGTAATTCGCCGAGGACGGATTACGATGACGTGATCCGGCGCTGTTTGTGTGGGTAGGACCATGATGCACAGTCCCACCCCTGCCAGAATTGGGTTTTTGTGTGGGTCTACCGCCACTGCTGTTGCCGACACCAAAAGGACCATGAGTAGGCTCAGTCCCTCCTTCAGTCAGCCTTGCAGAAGCGGTGGTGGTTGAGGGGCCAGCATAGGGGGGACCATGATGCACAGTCCTCTCTCTGTCGGGAAGGGTTTTTTTTTTGCTCGCAACCGCTAGTGAAGGGACCATGTGTGTCCACAGTCCCAATCCTAGCTGGTGCCACCAGAGCTTTGCCGGTAGACAGTTTGGTCGCCGTACTACCGTCCGTTTTTAAAGGGAAACCGGCCGTAAATTTTTTTTGTTTTGTTTTTGTTTGTTTTGTTTTGTTTGGATTCATATTTAAGTCCCACGAGTAGCGGAGAAAAGAGGTCCATCTGCACAGAGATCCGCATTGTGCAGATAATGCTAGTTAATCCGGAGGGCACCAGGTATCCGGATATTCCGTGCGCGACTGAGCTATTTGATGACTGGGCCCTCAAACAAAGTTGACTCTCGGCACGGGTCGTATGACACCTTACGTCCAGCCCAGGTGGTAAAGGAGTGGAAAGGGGAAGGACGTATTGTCCTGTAAAGGCCGCATAGTAGTACACGTACTTAACTTGCGCCTTGAGAAAGAAAAGAGGAGAGGGGGACGTAGAGTCCGGGTCAATACTTGGTTGACGCTCGTCAACAGCCTGTCTGTCATGGGTGGCCCTTAGACAGCATAGCCCGTTGAAGCTGCGCCATAAGCCTTCGCACCGGCACCATCGAATGCAATGATGGTACACACGTCAAGGTGACTGACCCCGCGAAGGCTAAAAAATTAGAAACTTCAATATCATTTCTAAAGACGTATCCATAAACACCCCATACGTATGAGTTTGATGAAAAAAAAAATTTGAGTTTCAGTTCTAAGTACGGGGACCCAAAATTTATTGTTTTTTTTCTCTATTTTTGTGTGAAAATCTTAATGCGGTTCACGGAATACATCTACTTACCAAGTTTCAACAGTATAGCTCTTATAGTTTCGGAAAAAAGTGGCTGTGACATTCCCGGACAGACAGACAGACAGACATGACGAATCTATAAGGGTTTCGTTTTTTGCCATTTGGCTACGGAACCCTAAAAAACTGGTCGCACATCTTAAAAAGTAGATACATAATCGGAAAATTACAATTAGATGCATTTCTTTAGATAGGCCAGAAATAGGGAAAAGTTAATGAAAACTGTATCTATAATAACAAATTAAATGTGAAGTTTAAATGAATGCTTTATATTTAAATTCCTTTTGCATAGAAGTGCAAGGGACTACAACTTTGAGCTTTACACACAAATTTGCTTTTGCTAATACATTGGTATATACATGGAATACATTGACCCGTATTCCAATTATTTACATTTCGTTTATCAAATTCGGGAGTATCTACTGTCCAGGATTTTTTATACCAAAGTGTGAAATCCTAAAAGGATATTGTTTTTGTTACTAATGTACTTAACGAGATGAGTTCAAGCTGTTAAAAGAAATACACGGTCCGAGTAAGATCTTATTTTAAGTTAAGTTATTTATTTATTACTTATTTATTGGAATTCAGTGGAAAAATTCAAAAAAGTTTCTTAACAAATAAATTATGTCTTGACACTAGCGGAAGCCGGAGATCGTTGTTTGTTATTATATGTTTTTTTTTTATTGCTTAACATAATGGGCTCCCCACCAGTGAAAATGTTCTGCCTGTGACACTGCAGCCTCCCATCATCTGCGATCCCGGGCACGCTGCATCCAGTTGCACAGCCCAAGCGCTCTGGCATCCGCCATAGCTTGGGCGGAGGTTCGGTTTTCCTTGCCTTCTCGAACCGCGTGGCTGGGAGACGAAGATCCTCTTGCCTCGAGCATTATTACATACATCCACATCTTGGTACAGCTCATAGAGTTTGCGGTTATATCTTCTCCTCCATTCGCCCTCCTTGCACGCAGGACCAAATAGCCGACGGAGTAGTTTGACGGATCTATTAAAAATAGCGCCTTCCGTGTTGACACCTGACCTGCGCACTATTTTCTCCAAAGAAAAGATTAAAGAAGTCACATGATAGTGCATCTCCTTGCCGTAATCTAGTGCAGGTTTTGAATAATTCAGAAAAGCTGCTTCCAAACTGCAAATTACACCGCATGTTTTCAAGTGTCACGCGACATAACAGGATCAGTTTCGCCGGGATCCCATATTCGGCCATCGCCATGTACACTGTACAGCCCCTTACAATCAATGCTATCGTATGCGGTTTTAAAGTCAACGAAAATATGGTGAGTCTCGACTTGAAATTCGTTGGTCTTTTGCATACCAGCAGTAACACCAGTCAGGGAATTGTAAAAAGAGATGGTGGCGGATAAATCCTCCATGGGCCGACGGTAGCTCTCGCATCCCCGAAGTGGGTTAGGTTAGGTTAGGTTTAGGTGGCTGTCGGCAGAAGCCGACACACTTAGACCAATTTAGGTCCATTGTGATACCACGTATGCATTATCTACTCTAACTCTCTAGATGGGACTGGCCAACGACCCGCGGTTGTTCTCAAACGGTCCCTCATCTACGTACTAACCGCGCCCAACGTCGTTTAATTGCGGTGATCTGACGAGAACCGATTAACTCGACTTGGTATGGTCGTTGGTTCCGAAGTGGGTTACTGGCACCGGAATATCCTGCACGCAGTCCTAGGGTGAAAACAAGGACTGGCCCTCTAGGTTTGGGGTTGTGCCGACGCGTCAGGGTAACTTCCTGACCACGTCAAACAAGTCCAGTAATAAGATAGACAGGAATGGCACCTTGATTTCTCCAACCTCTACACCAAACATAGGAAAAGGCTACAGTCCGCTTGGCGAACTGTTGGACACCCTATTCCTATTCCTTTCCTTCATTAAGTGGACGTGAAAAAATCTTAGTATGGGAGAATTGTTCAGAAAGATCTTCATATTTTGCTCATATTTTGTTATACAACATTTAAAGGATTTTATTGAAAGAACAACATTTTTGTTAAGAAAAAAGCCCCTAAAAGTGGGCATGGTAGAAAATTGTATGTAAAGAATTGTGCAAAACGAATTTAACTACATATATACTTTGCGAATGATTTCTTCTATAAAAAGTTTTTTTTTTTGTTAAAGTGGGTGTGACAGAGGGCGGGTTTTAAAAATATTTACACATAAGCATAAAGCGGGACTGAGATATCACAAATTTCAGCTTCGTCGCTCAAACTTTGACTTTTCGATAAAATTGTTATTTTTTTGAGATTGTGTGCGGATTTAAAAAACTGATAAACTTGATTATTTCGAGCCCCTAGAGAGTATATGGTTAAAGTTTCAGCTTTCTAAATGCGTGTTTTCATTCAAAAATATATACATATATAAATTTATTTGTTTTGGTTACAGTTGTTTAAGGGGTTTTCGATCAATATTAAGGCATGCTACAAACTATGGGTCAAAAGTATAATCCCCTTAGGAAAGGGTATAATTATCTATTTGGATTCCTATTTGTCAGTCGGAACTTTACAAAAGCTTTTAAGTTATTCTCTTGACCAAGTCACTACACGAATATTATTTCTAATTATGGAACTCATAGATCAAATTTAATTAATATCGATTGCTTAATAAATGACGCTGTATCTTCTATAATTTCCTATACACTCGGCTCTATCATGGTATCCGTTCCAAAAGGAGATTTCTCTGCTACTTCAATTACTCTCCGATTGTCTCCGAGAACTATTCTTCGCGGAACATTTCTATACGTTAGGAAAACGTAAGCTATCAACTTAAATTCAGTCTCCGACTGGATCAGGTGCATCTATATAACCAGATATAAGCTGCTGTAAAAAATGATGTCACTATTAATCCTTCGTTAAGCTTACTCAATCATTTAAATAAGCTTGACACGTTGTCTGTAAGGAGGAAGTTTAAATGGATCATCCCATGGAAGTTCTCTTAGGGCAAATTGAATAAATTAATGTTGAATGGCCTTGATTCGATTCGAATGAATGTTGTAGAACGAAGTCCAAACTTGTGGAGCATAATCCAGATTTTGGACGAACAAAACAATTGTACAATGACATAAAAAGAGAGGGTAATTAAATTCTTAAGACCACTTTTTCGAAGCCCAGCATAGAATTAGATTTGCTAACGATAAAATTGATATGATTTTTTAAATCCAGTTTGGGATCGAAATAAATCCCAAGATCCTTAAAACTATCAACATTACAACATTGTTAGTTGCGTGTGTTTGCCGGTATTTGTGGCAAGTGTTAACACATATCACGTCACATTAGTAATGCAAAACTTTTGTTATAGTTCAGATAGTATAGTTAGGAGCCCGCAAGGTTGTTTACTTTATTTGTTCTCTTAAAAATCGGTGATACAGCCATAAGGGATAGGGGATGAGTCAGTTGCACAACTACAACTAATAGTTTTACTTGGGTCGAATGCAATACAATTGATTAAATAACACTTTTCATATCTATTTATTTGTATTTGTCGTACAACACCAATATATTCTTATCTTTATATTTGACGATAACTGCATTTAGAAAATGACAAATAACTTTATCAAACAAAAGCTAGTCTTATCACAATATAAGTTACTATGTTCAAAATAATATTAAATAACATTTGAAACCCGAATTTTAGCACAAATTGCAATCAATGTCACTGCCACAAAGCCGAGTGTAATTGTAACTATTTCCCATGGATTTTTTGTTACAATCATCGATATAAGGATAATGCACCCAGCCATAAAAACCACAATTAACAAGACGAAAATTAGAATTGTACTGATGTCTTTATACCATGGCAAGGCGAAAAGGTGATATGTGGTTTTTGGGCTTTTAAATGTGTCCTCAAAATTTGACTTTGGTATGAAGGCGCTGTCTTCTTCACCTTGTGAAGCCATGATTCTCACATAACGATAGTCAATGCTCGCAGCTGAAATACTTTGATCGAACTAAAGGCAGCGACACGAAAAACAAATTGATTACCCATCTTATCTCGTTTGTCATATTATTTTGACGATAAGTGTCAAATGAAGATAATCAGCAAGAAGCTGACTGTGAACGACCAGTCTTATGTTGGAATGTAAATTCAGTAAATATCAATAATTTTTCTACCGTTTATAAATGTAATTATTTTTGAGTGAATCCATCCGAAATTTTGCCTTGAATTTTTCCAAATCTTAAGTTAAGAACTTGGTTTTCTCAACAAGAACATTAACTTTTAGTTTGAGGAAACCCAGTTCATCTTTGTAATGCTTCAATTTTTCCCCAGTCTTATCAGATGTTTCAAGTGCGTTTTTGCAATCAAATCTTCAACCACCATTTCTTAACGTGATAGATCTCCTGACAAAAACTTTTGTATTCGAGGATAAATTCCTCGATTTTCGATTTCGAAAATAAATTTAAGATTAATTACCCCTATTCAGAACTTTTGCCAGACAGTGAGGGTCTAAGAATATCACCCCTCTACTCCACGACAGAGATCTGATAGTGTATGAACAAAACAGTGACAAAAAATAAAGCCCACAAATATAAAGCCAAACTCCAAATTTGGCTTTATTTCGTTTTCAAAATCGAGATTAGGCCAAATAAGTTTCATTTCGCTATACGAAACGTGATAGGCGGAAGAATAGTAGGGAACTAACAGTTGTGTTGCAAATTGAACGTGCTCAATAATGCAATGCAACCACTGTTCGGGAAGCCTTTTTGCTGACGGCTTTGATAATAAGGTGCCATTTCCGCTACACTGACAACACACTATATGCTGGTGGAACCCAGTATCCGACCACTGGGGTTTTTATGGTTTCCAATCTCATCGAGTCAAAAGTGTTGAAAGGATTCCCACATAAACATTTTTTTGCTGAGGAAATGAAAAACTAATTTATCAATTGAGTTAGGTAATGTACAAGGTGGCGCAAAAATTACCTTCCGATGTTTTTTGGCTGTAATTTAAAAAAAAATGAAAAACTTTGATTCTTCTTGTGGATTTTTTTTTATTTGGTCTTTTAATTTTTTTTACATCAAGTCGAGAATATGATGTCATGTAAATGGCCGCCGCCACAGTTGATTGTCATTTGAGCCCTTTTTATGGCATTTTCCATCACTTTGGTTAAAACTTCCGGCGATAGGTCCTCACATTGTTGACGGATATTGTCTTTAAGAGCTGCAAGAGTCTGAGGCTTGTTGATATAAACCCGCGACTTCAAAAAGCCCCACAAAAAGAAGTCTGGAGCGGTCAAATCAGGCAATCTTGCTGGCCAGTGCAAATCGCCAAAACGGGAGATTAGGCGCCCGGGAAATGCATCCTTCAGCATATCGGTTGTGGCACGTGCAGTGTGTGCCGTTGCACCGTCCTGTTGAACCACATGTTTTCCAATCCCAATTCATCAAGTTGCGGCAAAAAGAACTCGTTGATCATTGCTCTGTAGCGCTCACCATTCACAGTTACCGTTTGGCCCGCGACGTCTTAGAAGAAAAAAGGTCCGATGACTCCTCCAGCGAAAACAGCACACCCTACAGTGACTTTGAGCGGGTGTAATGGCTCTTCGTGGGTTACACGCGGATTTTCAGTGCCCCAGAAGCGTAAATTTTGCTTATTTACGTACCCGCTAAGATGGAAATGGGCCTCATCACTCATGATTATTTTTGATGAAAAATCATCTTCCTCTTGGTGGTGATTAAGGATGGCTTGAGCGTATGTTAGACGCGATTGGCGGTCAGCAGCTAACAGCTGATGCACCGTCTGAACTTTGTACGGAAACATCTTCAAATCTTGTACCAAAATTCGCTGTAAAGACCGTCGACTGATACCCATTTGCGAGGCACGTCGTCTGGTCGATGTCGACGGCGATTCCATGACATCTTCGGCTACAGCAGCAATATTCTCTGCAGAACGGCTACTCCGGGGTCTGCCACGCCTGGCAGCATCTCGTGTTGTGCCAGTCTCTTCGAGGCGAGCGGCTAAACGTCGCTGTGTTTCACCAGTAGGCGTTGGACGGGTAGGAAATCTGCGACGAAATTCACGTTGTGCCAAAGTCACCGACCGATTATTGCTCAAATAAATAGTCACCAATATTCCGCGTTCTGGAGCAGTGTAGCGTAACATTGTTTATTAACGTGTATTTCGCATGTGTTTACTACACAAATGTCAAAACAGAACTGACATTAGGGGCCAATCGCAAAATTTATAGCATTTTCTGATAGGAGGATTACTTTTGCGCCACCTCGTATATCAACAACTGTCAGGCAGGCGCGAGTAAGGGAAACTGGTGTAGTTCAATTATGGGATGGATGGCTCGCTTCGATTGCTAACTGAATGCCAAACCTTTTCTCTGCAGGCCTAACTAGCTCACGCGACTTCGTCACTCAGTAAATCATATTTCAACAATTGTCAGGCCGGTGGCGCTTGGGAAAAAATTAAGTATGTTAACCCCGGGGTATGCCGTATGTAGCAGTATAATACTTTCCAACCATTTAATTTTTATTTATTAAACTTTGGGTTATGTTTTTATTAACACGAAGAGCTACAAAATGTATTTCCTTTCGAAACAGAACGCTGGTCTACCATCGTTCTATTGGTATTAAGAAAAGGCTATAACTGATAATACTCCCGATGTTAATGAACTTAACGATGTTTTTCTAACCAGTGAAAATAACAACTCATATTTTACTCCCAAAGATCATTTTTGTAAGCATATGATTTAAATTTGAAGTCGTATCAGAAGTTGATTGCGCATTAATGATATTCATCCTTTAAAATCCAATGCTGTCGAAGAAGACAGTGCTCCAATTTGCTTTGTTAAGATGATCTTACCCCATATCATAACCTCTCTTACGCATGTGTTCCATTTTGTATACTGACTCTCAGTTCTTAGTCCGTTGAAGTTCTGTGGCGTGATCTCTAAGTAGGGGTATCCATAGGCTCTCTCATAACTAATTTTTTTTTACCTGGTGGGGAAGTTACGCCGACGCCACAGCCCTAACCTGGAGAGCCGGTTCCACTATACTTTCTCAAAGAAGTGTCAGTACTCCACTTCGGAAATATGAGCGCTGCCGTTGATCCATTAAGGGCTCATCCGCCACCATCTCTTTTTCAACACCCTGACATGGTCTTGAAAATCCTTAATGACCTCAGCTCCAAATATGTGGAAGTAGCTCATGTAAGGTATCTATCATCTTGACTATCAACTACACCGTTGATTCAATTTAGTGAATTCATCGACCGAACGGCCTCTTTCTGAGGGGCTTATGTAAGACTTCTGAGACTCATCAGCCAGTCTTTCCGACAGAGCATTTTGGTGTTGCTATTTTTTCCTGTTCAACAGCAAGCCATGTCTGTAGTCTCAGTTACGGTTATTGTGCATCGCCAGGTTGAGGCCTATCAATGCTTACCCTGATTCTACAACATACCACCGTGTGAGCAGTATACACATATGAATATAAAGTTTATTTAGAAGGGGTTTCCTGTGTATTTGGTTGACCTGTGTATTAGGTAGATAGTGTTGGCTGGGCGACATTTTAAAAGGGAAGTCGGTAGGAATCGAGTTATATGGACGCCATGACACTGTGTCCCATTCTGAAAGCCCTTAATCAATTTCTTTACAAAGAAATATAAATTTTCATGCACATCAAGCAGCCGTGAAGTTCATTCCGGGCCACTGTGTATGAAAAATCATTAACTAAAGCTTTACTGAATAGTTACCGAAATGTTTGTTCAAGCAACGTCCTGCCCTGTTTCCTCGATTTAACTGTACCTACTCTTCCCTAAGCATTTAAAAACTTCGTTGAAATTTGCCAAAATCCAAACAGTTATTTGGAAATTATCGTGATTCGGAAAGTTAGTTACATTCCGGACAGTGGTGCGTGCTTCTCTCGATTTCGATTATACAGCCTTGCCGATAATAAGACTTTATATGTGAGGGTTCGTCGGGTTATTTACCAAGACACAAAACTCTGAAATTCAAACGATAACATTTAAAGAATACATTTTGCAATCATGGTGAAGAACTCCCCATTCTATCGAATTGTTTGCAATCATTTCCCACATTCATATCTTTCGGTTTATACAAGTTGGGCAAATACATAAATGTAGGTACATACTTAAGATACTACACCTATAAACTGCGAATACTGTAAATAAGTCCGGTGAATAGCAGGCCCAAGGAATTAATAAACATTTTATGAATCTCTATAATGCTTATATATTTTCTTCGACTTTGCCCACGACCCGTGAAGGGTTTCTGCCTGAGACACTGCAACCTTCCATCCTCCGCGAAACGGGCACGCTGCTTTCAGTGGTCCAGGCCAAGCGCTTGGGTATCAGCGATGGCTTGGTCTCGGGACCGTCTATTCGATCATTGCCATATAGCGCTCCTGGCGATGAAAGCTATCATATGCGGCTTAGAAGTCGGTGAAATGATGGTGAGCCTCGATTTGAAATTCGTTGATCTTTTGCAGTATTTGAATCAGTCTGAAAATTTGCTCTATTTTCGATCTGCCGGGCTGGAAGCCACAGTGGTACATGCCGATTAGTGTGTTGCAGAACGACTTAAAAGATTCACAGAGTCGGTATGATAAGATCTTGAATGGGATAAGAATATACACAAACACTGAACTTCCGGAACTCGAGATGAACTGCGCGGTCACAGATCGCCTTCACAAGACTTTATGCTTCAATAAACGATTCTCCACAGAGATTTCCGATAGAGAGGCATGGGTTAGTTATAACCCACCAAATTGCCACAAGAGCATAAAGTGGTATACGGATGGTTCTGAATTGGAATCCGTTATAGGAGACGGAATTTATGGAACAAACACTTGCATCACAACACCTTTATGGTGGGTTCCGGGGCATTCAAGGTAATGGAAAGACCGACGAACTACCCAGAAGGGGCTCAGAAACTCATTTCAAAGGTCCCGAACCCTTCTGCTGCACTCCTAGATCGGCTGCTTTGCAGCTTTAAAAGGCTGGGAACATAAAATGTACCACCTATAAGGAGAGCATTCTAGGTCTTAGACAGGAAAACGATCCATATACGGCCCTTTGACAGCGGTGCCAATAAATGTCTGAATTCACTTGGCATGATACCACCTCATCGAAATGAAAATAGTCGACTCTCGAGAGTGCCGGTCATGTTTTGAAGAAGACGAAACAGCTGAACACATTTAATGTGAATGTCCAGCCCTAAATAAAAAAAGAAGACAGATATTCTTCATAGAACAATTGAGTTCCGAAGACATAAAGAAGAAATGCTACTAGCCTAAATAATTTCTATCCCATACGGCACAATAGCTCTTATAGGTCGCAGTGCCTTTTTTTCGCCTTGGCTAGCCAGAAGCTAATAAAAAATATACATACATATTTATATTAGCAATTTTGGCTTCCGAGATTCAAATTCAAATTCAAATTCAAATCTTTATTTAATAGCCTTACACAGTAAGATACAATAGATTAAATAAGTTTGTTAAGTATATTTGCTTTAATTTGATTTTTTATTATTTACTAGCGGACCCGGCGAACTTTGTCTCTCCAGAATTTAAGGCCTTCAGATAATCTCCAGAGTGATAATAAAACACAGATAGTTCAAATTTCAATGTGATTTATTTGAACGGAATCGAAATCAGTGGAGAGCGATATGATAAACAATGTTTTTCGATTTCGAACAAACACGAAGACGGTTTGCCAATACGCGAACAGGCAACGTACATCTGACCGTGTGAAAAACAGGGAAATTCGAGATTAATCACACAGACTTCCAACGATCGGCCTTAGGATTTATTGATTGTCATCGCAAAACCCAATCGAACGGGGAACTGAATCCGCTTGAATTGGAATGGAAGATCAGTTGAAATAATCGGAATTCGTGGGATAAGGACTTTCTCTCCTTTGAATTTGTCCTTGATGATCGTCACTTGATGATTCACATTCGGATGATTCAGATTCCGCAACATAATTATGATCGATCCCACCTTCAGCTGTAAATTATGCTGCGGAGTTCCTGGCACCGTCGGATAGTTAGTCGCTTCATCCTCGTGCGTCGGTCACGCTATCAACCAGCGATTTGACTTTGAATAATAAAATTCAAGCTGTCGACGTCCTTAATCTTCGGTGCTAGTATTGCCTGTTCACTAATCCAATCGAGGTTTTTATAATTTTGTGCAATGCCGGGGAACACTTTGGTGATGAGTGCCTCCTTCGACGATGTGAACTCGCAAAAATTTGCCGGTAACAATAGCCGTGTTTCTTTGCACGCGTATATAGGGATAATTTGAAATGTTGCATGTAAAATACAACAACAACTTATCCTATATACGCTAACTTTAGCGGGGATAGCTATCGCCGCTAAGTCCTTTAACGGGGATAAACAGTGCTTCCAAAACACATTTTCTTTGTTTCTGATGAAACGTTGCGATGAATTTTTCAGGAAATGTCAAAGTTTGACATCCCGTATGCGGCTTAGAAGTCGGTGAAATGATGGTGAGCCTCGATTTGAAATTCGTTGATCTTTTGCAGTATTTGAATCAGTCTGAAAATTTGCTCTATTTTCGATCTGCCGGGCTGGAAGCCACAGTGGTACATGCCGATTAGTGTGTTGCAGAACGACTTAAAAGATTCACAGAGTCGGTATGATAAGATCTTGAATGGGATAAGAATATACACAAACACTGAACTTCCGGAACTCGAGATGAACTGCGCGGTCACAGATCGCCTTCACAAGACTTTATGCTTCAATAAACGATTCTCCACAGAGATTTCCGATAGAGAGGCATGGGTTAGTTATAACCCACCAAATTGCCACAAGAGCATAAAGTGGTATACGGATGGTTCTGAATTGGAATCCGTTATAGGAGACGGAATTTATGGAACAAACACTTGCATCACAACACCTTTATGGTGGGTTCCGGGGCATTCAAGGTAATGGAAAGACCGACGAACTACCCAGAAGGGGCTCAGAAACTCATTTCAAAGGTCCCGAACCCTTCTGCTGCACTCCTAGATCGGCTGCTTTGCAGCTTTAAAAGGCTGGGAACATAAAATGTACCACCTATAAGGAGAGCATTCTAGGTCTTAGACAGGAAAACGATCCATATACGGCCCTTTGACAGCGGTGCCAATAAATGTCTGAATTCACTTGGCATGATACCACCTCATCGAAATGAAAATAGTCGACTCTCGAGAGTGCCGGTCATGTTTTGAAGAAGACGAAACAGCTGAACACATTTAATGTGAATGTCCAGCCCTAAATAAAAAAAGAAGACAGATATTCTTCATAGAACAATTGAGTTCCGAAGACATAAAGAAGAAATGCTACTAGCCTAAATAATTTCTATCCCATACGGCACAATAGCTCTTATAGGTCGCAGTGCCTTTTTTTCGCCTTGGCTAGCCAGAAGCTAATAAAAAATATACATACATATTTATATTAGCAATTTTGGCTTCCGAGATTCAAATTCAAATTCAAATTCAAATCTTTATTTAATAGCCTTACACAGTAAGATACAATAGATTAAATAAGTTTGTTAAGTATATTTGCTTTAATTTGATTTTTTATTATTTACTAGCGGACCCGGCGAACTTTGTCTCTCCAGAATTTAAGGCCTTCAGATAATCTCCAGAGTGATAATAAAACACAGATAGTTCAAATTTCAATGTGATTTATTTGAACGGAATCGAAATCAGTGGAGAGCGATATGATAAACAATGTTTTTCGATTTCGAACAAACACGAAGACGGTTTGCCAATACGCGAACAGGCAACGTACATCTGACCGTGTGAAAAACAGGGAAATTCGAGATTAATCACACAGACTTCCAACGATCGGCCTTAGGATTTATTGATTGTCATCGCAAAACCCAATCGAACGGGGAACTGAATCCGCTTGAATTGGAATGGAAGATCAGTTGAAATAATCGGAATTCGTGGGATAAGGACTTTCTCTCCTTTGAATTTGTCCTTGATGATCGTCACTTGATGATTCACATTCGGATGATTCAGATTCCGCAACATAATTATGATCGATCCCACCTTCAGCTGTAAATTATGCTGCGGAGTTCCTGGCACCGTCGGATAGTTAGTCGCTTCATCCTCGTGCGTCGGTCACGCTATCAACCAGCGATTTGACTTTGAATAATAAAATTCAAGCTGTCGACGTCCTTAATCTTCGGTGCTAGTATTGCCTGTTCACTAATCCAATCGAGGTTTTTATAATTTTGTGCAATGCCGGGGAACACTTTGGTGATGAGTGCCTCCTTCGACGATGTGAACTCGCAAAAATTTGCCGGTAACAATAGCCGTGTTTCTTTGCACGCGTATATAGGGATAATTTGAAATGTTGCATGTAAAATACAACAACAACTTATCCTATATACGCTAACTTTAGCGGGGATAGCTATCGCCGCTAAGTCCTTTAACGGGGATAAACAGTGCTTCCAAAACACATTTTCTTTGTTTCTGATGAAACGTTGCGATGAATTTTTCAGGAAATGTCAAAGTTTGACATCCCGCCGACCACTGGCACATAACGCCGAATATTTGAATATTTTGTTCTGTATTTTATTATTATTATTTTTTCAAAATTTAGTAAATCTGTCAATGTGAAAATGTTTTTTTTAATTTTATGTTTGGCATTAATTTCAACTGTCGGAAATTAATATTTTCGAATTTCACGATTTTCAATACAATTTTCTTAACTCAACTTACAGCTGTGTCACTAATAAACGTCATAGGTGCATGTGTGCTGCCAAGTTTTTTTTTTTGATGAATTCTTAAGCGGCGATGGTCGTTTTTTAATGCCATGCCTATATCCGCGTGCGAAGAAACACGGCTAATATCCAGTCGAAATATCAACATCAACAAGCGCCAGCAGGTCTGCAATGCGACTCTCATGTTCGTGGTCTATTTCAACTTCTTGACATGCCGCCACAAAGACGACGATTTCAGGCATGCATTAAGTTCATCGGCAGCAGTAGATTTCGGGATGACGCGTTTACCTTGGGTTTGATACTTTTTATGTTAGTTATCATATCAGCAGCAGCATCCACGCCGCTGTCGAGGAAGCACAACTACCAGTTAAAACTCCTAAAGAAACCGTTTAGTTGTTCCCAATTAGCTTTCTCGTATTGCTATACGGTTCTTTTAGGTGTTTGTTCTCTAACGATCTGGCTGGAGTACGAGACATTCGCTGATATGACACAATGGTCTGACGAACCTAGAGGCGGTAATACGTGAGAGGTAAGAAACAAGTCCAGTCTATTGGCGGTTTGTCTGCTTATGTCCTGTATTCATGTCGGCTCATTTACAAGCTCAGTCAGATTGTTTACGTCAGCAAAAATCTCGACATACCTTCTTTCGGGAGAGCTGAAAATGCTCAAATGATTAGGCGGCGATTTTTTTTTTTTTTTTTTTTTTTTCAAAAAAAAGGAAATCCAAATCCCAGAGCACTCAGACTCGGTAACGGTCCATTGTACTACCTTTCAGAAATCCTCCTTTTTGGTGTAGAGGCATGTGAATGGGTGGCGTATGTTGTTGTTCTCCATGGGGATTGAACCTGCGCCGCACGGGTCACAAGCCAACACACTAACCTCTACAAAAAGTGGCCTAATTGACGTCGAATGGAATTTGTCGCCTTTACCAAGATGGGCAGACGCCCACTGGGGTAGATTCATTTCCACTGATGAATCCAGGTATTGTCAGCGCTCACCAGATGGACGTAGGAGAGTGTGGAAACTATCAGATGAGAGATAATCTTCAGCGGCAGTTGGCGAGTGGGAACATTTCTGGGAAGGGGTGGGCAAAAATATCCATCTGCGTAAGAACCGAACAGTACCATTTGCACCGTTTATTGAGGAAATGTGTTTGCTGATGCAGGGCAATGCCATGCTATGAGCACGGATATAAATTCCATTGAACACGTATGAGACCTGCGGTAAAAAAAAATTAGGATGCGATCTGCCCTTTCAGACACGATCAGCGGCCTGAGATCTGCGCTGGTTGAGGAACGAGATAATTTCGGCGACACCATGGTAACATGGTAACGGCTCGGCGAATAACTGTTTTGTTATATGCTCTGCGAGGCAATTCCAACTACTAAACTAAAGGATCGAATATTCGTTAAATAAAAAAATAAAATAAAATATTGAATTATAAAATTTTGTTAACTTTCCTTATTTTAAGCTTTAATTGCTAAACTCCTTCCTTTTTTCCTATTTTTTAGATTAATTACTAATTTTTATATAAACAAAAGTATATTAATACTCATAGTATGTTACATGTTTTAATATTGATAGGAAACTCCTACATACATACATATTATGCTTTAACGGCCCATACAGGGCCTAGAACCTAGCTTCTCCAACCACTTTCATGCGAAGTGGAGGGGACCAACAGTTTTACGCCGAATCCGAGCGCCAAATGTGAGAACCTTCTCATGACAATTTGATACCCTTGGATGTTTGTCAGACTTCGCAAGAGATGCCAACAACACGCGGTATTCCCAAGTGGTCCTCCAGTACTAACCACGCCCTATGTCGTTTAATTGCGGTGATCGAACGAGAACCGATTGATTCGATGTGGTAAGGTCGTTGGCCGGTCATTGGTAGGAAACTCTTAAAAGTTACTATATTTGTGATCAGCATCGAAAGTTAGGTCGATCTAGTCATAGCCGTCCGTCCGTCCGCCCGTTGTCAATTTGGGGCCCAATTTAAGCTAGAAAGCCCACGGACACATCCACTATTTAAAAAAAAAACGTTTTATTTAAGAAATCAATTTAAAAGAAAGTGCTTTTCTTCGCAAAGTATGAAGATAAAGTCGTTCTAAACAATTCATCAATACAAAGACCACTTCTAGGGGCGTTTTTTTGCAAACAAAGTTTTTTTCGATAAGATCCTTAAAAACATTTAAAAAACAGTTATGTTTAAGAAAATATGTAGACAATATCCTTCTTAACAAGTCACCCATACAAAATATAATTGTCATTGGGAGATAGGAATAGGGTATCCAACAGTTTGCCGAATCGGACTGTAGCCTTTCCTTTTCTTTTGCTTGCGGAATTCCTTGTAAAACTTTGAAGCAAGGCCACCCGCCGAAACAAAATCCTGGCTACGGCCCTGCTTATAAACAAGAAGTTCGTTTTCAAATGTGCCAGCGTGAGTTCACGTCTTTGATTCAAAAAACAATTTACATTAGGGCGCGGTGAAGCTCTCCGATCCTGTTTAATAACTACACGAGTGATCTGCAAGAATCAGGTCCTAAAGTCGAGGTCATCCACATTCTTTTTAACGGCATAATGCAATGAATGGAAGTTGAAAAACAGCTTTCAGATGACGGATATAGTTTTGTTCATAAGTACATTGGTTGGGGCCTTCAGTGATACGAGAAAAAAAGTGGAACAAATTGGTAATTTATTGACAAAATACACAGCCATTGGCGGTGAAGAGCGAAGTAAGATATCTGGGAATATGTCCTCACCAGTATTTGTAGTTCAATATGTACAAAATTATAGATGTCTGTCTTGCTGGGGCCAAGAAGGCTAATGCTCTCACAACGAGACTCTTTCACAGTAGCCTACTTGACTACAGACTGAAGGCCATACTGCTGCGTTGTCTTTCTATGGCCAATCATCGCTTATGGTTATCAATTGTGGTTCAATATAGTTATATATAATCGCGTTTGGCTTGTTTTCTGTTTATCTGGACGACTGACTCGAATTTTATAAAATATTATCTCAACAAGGAATTATACAATGAGACTAAGTTGAACAGGATCGATAATTTCCTAATTAAGGTGGTTTGACTCGAACGGGGACCTCGAATTTGAGTAGGGTATGACTTGACTAACCTTAAATAACCCTTAAGGCCAAAACCGCAAAGACCTTATGGATTAAATAATCTTTAATTGCAAGCCGAAAAGAGCTTATGAATTGAAATCTCATTCAATTCGTAAATCCAAAAGAGCTTGCGAATTAAATATTTTTTAATTTACAAGTCGACTACTGACTTACGAAGCTTAAAAAGAGCTTAAGCTTTTGCAACCCTGAACAACACACATTCATTCTCCGTCGATAGTAAACATTACATAAATGATGCAAGTCCTAAGCTTGCAACAGTAAATAAGTCGGTTTCCATTTGAATTATAGATTCACCACTATTAATTGAAACTTAAATGATCCAGTTCTATAATTATGTAGATGCTTTGCACAGCAATAAATCGTATATAAATCAAACCATCGTTAGGTTGATCCAAAACAATGATTGTGGGATTATTTAACTTTATTTAAATTTGCTGGCTAAACGGAGGCGGGAAGCAATCGAATATTACACTGCATGGTTCAACCTTATCACACATTACAATCCGGGTTCTTCATGCATTTTAGTATAGGCCTATTAGTGTCCATTTCAATGCTATGTATTTGGGCGCGCGGATAATCCCGGTTAATTTATGGTATCCGTATATGATGGGATTTTGCTTTTAAAACTAAATTCCTTTCTTGCACGAGGAAGGTAATATAATTAAACTTTTCCCACTCCGAAATATTTCAATTTAATTAAATAAACCAAAACTCAAGGGCAACCATAAAGTTGCTGCTAATGAGTTCGCAAACTTAATTGATAAAATTAATCAAAAGAACCCTTCCTAACTAAATAATGTAATAAACAGTACTTGATCTCGGTCACATTCATATATGTACTTTTATTACACATGACCTATTTGTGCTCCCTTCATGATGACCTACAATTACAACTTGCATGACCTTCATTCGGCTGCATTTAGGACTGGGCGCGACATAAATTTTGTAATTTATTCCGCTATATAAAAAAAAATCCAATGTTACAATGAAAATTCGCGGTTGTCTTAAATATTATATGTGGAAAATGGTAACCTTTTGTTTCCAAGGAGAGGCTGAAATATGGTTTGCGATCCACATGGAGCGGGAGACAACACATTCCTCGAAACCAGGACCCAATGGAATGCAATTTATGTTCTTGATTAAGGGATCCTTTTTGCGGGAAAAGATGTACCAACGATTTATAATGTTTAATATAAAGTAAAGTATGTACTTGCATTCGACATTACCTCTTTCACTGGTCGCTGAGTGCAGTCAGCGACTGCAAATTTTGAATTAATTTCCAAATACATGTGTACACGTATTTTTTCTGTTTCACTATTTTAAAATTAATGCAATGCTGTCTGTCTGTTAAAATTTATTTTAGCGCTTTCAATGGCATTCAGATGAAATTTTGTGGCTGTAATTGAAATGGTGAATTGATGATGACATGATTTACGAGTATGCATTGAAAGCAAACTTTGTTTGAGTTCATGTTCGTAATGCGTTTTCGTGGCAGTGTCCGAATGGGATAGTTTCATTGCATTTTCCGGGCCAAACTGTCAGCTAGTTGGTATAAATCAAATTTTACATTCAAATTTATTACGATCATTTTGAATGTAAATAAAAACGATTTATTTACGTACATATCTCGCAATGATAGTGGATAGTACCACTTTCAGTCGTGGAGCTATTCGGTCAGACGTCAGAATGATCTGCGTGCGGACTATAATAATAAGGTGACTGTGTTGACACGAGTATTTATTAAATTTGTATACATTTCTTAATAGACTTGTTTTGGTATGCATTTGTAAATACTTATGTGATTAAGTATTGAATGTAAAAGTACCTATAGTTCGGCGAAAAATTGATGAAAAAAATGCCCATATACTTAAGCGGTTTTGCAAATCACTGCACCTACAGTTTATTGATGCATTGAAAAATATTTTCAGATACACAAGTCATTGATGTTTTGCCCAACGATCGCTGAAGGAACGAAAGTCAAACTAGAAGGACGAGCACTTTAAATTTGGTATCGGGTTTTCCAATAAGGACATAACAATTTTGTATTTACAAAACACAGAATAATTGAGATATGCAAATGAGCAACGAGAGAGCGTTTGCAGCGATCGATTTTTCTTCGCCAATTTTGCACCACTCCTCCACACAATGTTGGCCGGGACGTTGGCAATTTCGCGTCCGATATTATTCCTGAGCTCTTCGAACATTGATGGCTTGTTGGTGGCAAGGTGGCCATTCGACCGGACCATTTCTCGAGATTACACGATTACCGAATTTTCCCCTTAAATAGATCAATTGTTTGACCAGCTGCGTGGCATGTAGCACCATCTTATTGGAACCACATATCACTGAAGTTAAGTCCATCTAATTCTTGCCAAAAATTGTCTTCCAACATGGCACGATAGCGAACTCAATTGACCGCAACATGACAAACATCGACCAAAATACGATCCAACCACACCCTATGAAACATACACCACACGGAAACTTTTTATGGATGCAATGGAGTCTCTTGAAGCACATGTGGGTTTGTTACTGTCGAATAACGCATATTTTCCTTATTGACAAACCTTTTGAGCCAAAAATGAGCTTTATCGCTGAAGAGGATATTTGAATGAAATTCAGGATTTTCTTCAAAATTTTACAGAGCCCAGTCTTGAGTTAATTTGATCTTGTAATGCTGAAGGGCCAGATCTGAGGGATTCTCAATTTCTGTATACGGCGTGGAATATACTGATATGGCTAATTTTGAGCTGAAGCACTTACGGCTGCGATATTTTCCGTACTTCGACCGGTGCGTTGTCTCACTGGCACAGAAACATTCAGTATTGGGAAGTGAGACCTTCAGTGCTCAAAGTCGAGTCACACACATTGAAAAAGGCAACTTTGAGAACGGAATAACAAATCATTGAACACAAGAGAGACAATTCTTTCCAAATACAAGGAATAGAAAAAATTCGCTCAATTGATAAGCATTTGTATGTTGGGGAAAACAGAAACATGGCTAATAAACTTTACACTTCAACTTGGAATTTAGGTCGAACATTGTAGTCGAAGTTGATGATCAGGTGCTTATGTGTTCGATACCAATAAAAAGCATTGGTTCTAAAGTGTGCAGTGTGGTTGTCGAAGTCAAAGTCGGAGTGTCTGTGCTCATTTGTTTCTATCATAAAGAGTAACGATAAAGTCTTGGAAGTCTGGAATGAAATCACACCGAAACCCTTTTAATGTCTAAGCTAAGGTGCGGAAATTAAATAAATTTACTACACCGCAACCATCCACACTCATTCGCGCGCAGTGGATAAATAATAGAATGGAAAATTGTTTTGGAAAGTAAAAATTAGATTAATTGTAAGGGAATAAATTTGAGACTTTCTTTCGCGGCACGAGTACGATAACTAGGGCGCCAAGAATTGATAACGGTTTTTTTGTAGAAGGGTCAAAAACAAGCATTTTTGCCATGGGAGGGGGGTCTATATTGTCACGTTTAGGAGGTAGGGGCAATTTTAGAAAAAAGGACTTAAATTAAAAAAAATTATTAAAAAACAACGGCAACACTTACAATAAAGTTCTTTACCGGTTTTGAAAGCCAGAAATCTGTTCTATAATCCTAAATTTAAATTATTTTGTATGCAAATAGTTTTTAAAAAATTCGTATTTAAACCAAAAAAAATGTTAAAAAAATGAAAAAAAAAGTTTATACCAATTTTTTTTCAAAATTGTGAAATGAAATGCACTCCTCCTAAACGGGCGAGATAGGCCCCCCACCCCCCACCCATAGTAAAAAATGCTTGTTTTTGAGCCTTCTACAGAAAACCGATATCAATTTTTGGCGCCGTCTCCCCGCTTTCGCGAATATGCATTATGCAACTGAGAATAAATTTTATTTTAAGCGAAAATCAGAGAAGAGTAAAAACAACGCCACCTATAGTTAAGCATTGTGTATGATACCATATGTATTCCAAAATTTGACATTAAAATTAAAACTGGATATGAAAGTCGTTTTAACTCATCGTTTTATTGAAACTTCCATTGCTCTCTAGTGAATACGTTGACTTGAATTTATTCCCGCACGTATGCGACTATAATTGCGACCGAAAATTGGAGTAAGCGCTCTTAAAGTTACAACCACCAACTCAGAATTTTAGTAGTAATTTTTAATAATTTCGAAACGTTGCTCGGTCGTGAATCTTACCATGTTTAAAACGCAAACCTTTACTAACGTTTTGACATTAACAGATCATAAAAAAGTTTAAGGGTGCGTTTGTATTAAAATGCAAAATTTGTATGTCCCAATTGAAGAACCCTGTAGTAACGTCGGAATAAAAAGCAACATACTGCCTTTCACAAAGAACATTCGTCCTCACCCAGTGTGGTGCCTTGAATACCTCAAAATGGGTAATGGATATCTGGGTCAAACAAGCAGATTTATCACATTTCAACCATGGAGACTGAGAGTGACGGACGTGAAAATGCTGTAATATGTTTATTTCGAGTGTTCCCTAATCACATCAAGCATTGAAGACCGGTGGCTGCCACAGACGGTTTTTCTGAAATGTCCCTGTGTTGACTTTTATTAGTACAAAAAGCTTATTGCGAACGATACAAACATAGAACCTCTAAACAAACCTTCTACTCAACAACACTTTTCATAGAATTAAAGGAATACAATACTGTCTCATAGTCATGAAAATTATAATCAAATTTATTAAAATCAGTGTAACGGTTGTCCACAGTACGGGAATGTGCCCGTGTCCAATGAATTTCTGGAATGTCATCTAAGTTTATGGTGTAACAGTACCATGAATAAATTCCATACACACACAGACAAGCGCCTATGCACACTTTCGAAAACATTATTTGGTAATAATAAATTCTAAAATTCCGCAAATAGTTTTAATTTTAGGGAGACAAAAGGCGAAACGGGTCCGCGTCCTTTTATTACATCCAGCACTTACAACTCAGCACAGGGTGGGGTTACTGGTTACAACCCTTCAATATGTAGCATTTTCAATTTACCAACAGCAAAAATATACTATTGAACAGTGTTGTCTAAAACTTTCCAATGGGTGCACTCGCCGCTGTAGCTATAAAACGCAGATGGTTTGTTTAATTTCATATTGAAATTTGCGGTGCACAATGGAGGGCTCTTGGCGGCAACTAATGCAATTGTGGTGCAGGACACCAGTGCGGAACAATGTTTTCGTAATTTCTGCGATCCAACTTAATAGTAACGCGATTGATTTTGTAGAATTTTGAGAGTCGGTACTCATGTATGGACGTGATTTTGATTATATTACGCAGCTTATCCCGACCACCATTAAACAATAGTTCAACTAATGAAGGCAAAAAGGGGCATTTCCAAGCGAAAAGTGTTTTGTTAAATCACAAATAATTTGAAGTCCTGCAAACAAAAATGGGTCATCGAACATAAAGCTTTCTCTAAATCACTCAAGAGTGTCAAGTGAACACATAATATCTGATCATCTGGGTATGTCGATGGCGAATCAAGAAATTCCGAACTGATTTAAGTTCAAGAATATAATTTAACACTCGCACACCACCTTGGATTTGGTAAATCCTCTCAGTTTGATGTCACTGCCGGAATGACATCCTTCATTAGGCTAAGCATCAGAAACAGGATTGAGGGGGCAAGGATTTAAATTGAGGACATATTGATTTAGCGTTTTTGATTCCCCATTATTCATTGGCACTTATAACGCACAGCAATATGGTGTCAGAATGAGGGAGAGGTTTACTTGGTGTGAATACTGATTGCACCGATTGAAGGGTCTTACATCTTGATTGGATTAATTAGCGAACAAATATGATTTCACGTGTTTTGATTGTCATCAATGCTATAGACGTGTCTATAGATATAGTAGATGCCACTAAAGCTCCTTTGGCAATTTATAATACGAGATTGGGCACTTTGATTTTGAACCATCTTCTTATTGATTTAGTTGATAGGGAGACGTTTCTTCAAATAATAGAAATAGTTCCAAGGAATCTATACAACAATGATTTTGTGACAAATTGAGCCAAGAGACTTTGTTTTTGGGTTGTGCATAGAAAATGTGGGCGCAGTGACGCAGTGGTTAGTGTGCTACATATCGAGGGGCCTCCTGTTCAATTCAGTCCGCGGGCCAGTAACACCACAAGTTGTTCGACACTGCCCCACCTCTTGTGAAAGTATGACAAACATCCACGAGTATCAATTATCATGAGAAGCTTCTCAAATTTTGACGTTGGGCGTTAAATTTTTGGGGCCTCCCACTTCGCACACGCAAATGTTTGGAGAAGATATGTTTAAGGCCAAAATATCGGCCACTAATGCCTAATATTTATTTTCATTTATACAAAATAAGGACTTGAATCACAAGAAATTTATTTAATTTCAGTAAATTTATTTACTTGGAATCAGCACAGGAGTTAAGACGAACAAAAGTTAACCCAGGGGATATTGCAACATGTACATGTTTCAGAATAGCTATGTTTCCCACTCAATAGGTACATTAAACGTTAAAAAAACACAGTATGGAGCTTTAATTATTCTAGAAAGTATCGAACTAGCGACAGCCAAAGTCTGTGACATTAGCCTTATTTGGGCCAGACGGTACTCGACTGATTTGACCCTCAAACCAACTCACAGACTTTTGGAATAATCAAGGTCAAATGCAGGGTGTAATTGGAGCCCAATTTAAAATCGGGTGATCTTTTGTGCGAGATGAAGTTTTGAGCAATTATTTGAGAATCGTTTTGTTTATGAACCCGTTTATTTAAATCACTCTTATATCACTCTATCTATTTACCAATTTCTTACAAATTACTTTATTTTATTGAAACGCGTTAAGTGAGAAATTATTACTTGTTATATACTGTGCTTACAGTAATAATCGTAACTGCTCTCATGCTCAGTTCTTTTCTGTTTTATCCGACATCTGTGCAATCTACCAAAACATAATCATCTGTGGCGACTTCACTACAGACCTGTTAAAAAACGATTCTTTAACTTTTCGAATGAAGAACTATATTTCATCTCTAGGGCTAGATATAGTAAATACAACTTCCCCAACACGTTTTGCTCGTAATATATTACCAGATTACCCGGTCTTTTAGATCTTTTTATTGTCTCTGAACCGTCACTACTGCTTCTGTTCGATCAACTATCGTTTGATTTTGTTTCTGACCTTGATCTCCTGTTCTGTACCTACAATATCAATTTGACTAAGTCTGCGGTCTCTGAGAGCTTCAGGTTTAAGGATTTCAGTTCTATAGATTTAAATGCGCTTCATATGCAAGTGACATCTGCTCCCTGGGAAGAATGTCGGTTAGTTTCTAACCCGAACTATTTTCAAGCTATATTATCTTCGTTGTTTGACAAATATGTTCCGAACAAAACGGTACGTATACGAAATAGAATCTGTCCTTGGTTTACGTCGAATGTGGTGGGTGCAATTAAAAACCGCAATAAGTTATACAGCAAATGGAAGCACAGACCCACTGATATTAACTGTAATGCATACAAGGTGGCTCGAAATTTCGCAACTTCAATACTGCGCACGCCGAAGAAAAATTATTATGCTTCAAAACTCAACATTTCCCTACATGCAAAAAAGCTCTGGAGCAACCTGCGTAAAATCGGTGTTTTTAGTATTAATAATAGTTCCAAATGCTGTCTAGAGCCTGACGAATTAAATAACTTTTTTCTTGGGACCGATTCAAGTGAAAGTGGTTTTGATTTTGATCAATCTGTAAACTCATCACTTCTCAATGTTAGGCTAGAAGATTTTGAGCTGGTCACAGAAAATGATGTTGTTGAGTGTAGGTATAGCCCAAATTAAGTCTGACTGCATTGTAGAGGAAGGTGTGCTAATACGTTTTGTCAAACTTATCTTACCCGCAATCATAACTCACCTCACCAAGGTTATCAACTGGTGTATTATAACCTCTACTTTTCCGGACTCTTGGGAAATTGCACGAGTTTTGGCTATTGCATAAAAAAACTAGCCCCACCTCCCCTGCTGATTACAGACCGACTAGCATCCTACCCTGTTTGTCAAAGGTTTTCGAGAAGCTAATATCAAAGCAGTTAACGAAATACTTTTTAAACAATAATTTGCTAAGTTCTCGACAGCCTGGGTTTAGAGCTAACCACAGTTGTTCCACTACCATGGTTAACTTACTGGAGGAAATTAGGCAAGATTTTGACATATTACGCTTCTCTGTTTATTAGATTTTTCGAGGGCTTATGATAAAATGAACCATGAAATTCTACTCTGGAAACTTAGACATTTATTCGGGCTCAGTGACAGAGCAGTTAATCTGATAAATAGTTTCCTCTCCGCAAGGTTGCAAAGGGTTATCACTCATGAAAACTATTCTCAGTTAAAAGCAATCACACGGGGAGTACCACAGGGATCAATTTTGGGACCGATCTTATTTTGTATTTTTATAAACGACCTTCCATGTGTCTGTAAACACGCATCAGTTCACCTATATGCAGATGATGTTCAACTTCATGCCGCAAGATCGTTTGCTTACCTTGCCGATCTCGCTGTCCTTGTCAGCGAAGACCTACAGCGGATACACAAGTGGTCTGTAGAAAATGGACTACAACTTAATCCTAAAAAGTCGCAAGTTATCCCCATATCATACAAAAGGCTTGATCTTACCCTTTTACCGGATATATGGCTAAATGATACAAAAATTAAAGTAGTTGAATCTGTCATCAGTCTAGGCTTTGTAATAAACCGTAGCCTATACAGTTGCAATCACATCAGTATGGTCATTGGTCGAATATACGGATGTCTACGTAAATTATGGCTTTCCGCAGATTTTACTCCAATTGAAACTCGGCGGAAGCTTATAATAACCCTTGTACTACCTTTCATTACGTATGCTGACGTTGTCTACAGCACTCTCGACTCATTATCGCAACGTAAACTACAAGTTGCCTTTAATGATGCGGTACGATATGTTCATGACCTTCGTAGAAGCGACCACATATCCGTATATTCTCGGAGGCTTCTTGGTTGCGCTCCCGCAAGATAACATCAACGCTAGAAACTGTTTATTTCTTCACAACATCATACACAGCCAATTCCCTGTATATCTGTTCAATAAGCTTAATTTTTTTCAATCTCCTAGAACTATGAATATTACCCACCTTCGATACACGCACCTCAACTCCTCAAGTCTATTCTTCATTCACGCTGTCAGGCTATGGAACTCTTTGCCTACCCGAATAAAAACCATCGCTAATTTCAAAACTTTTAAAAGTGCTGTTCTTCTTTATTTCTCATCGACTACTTCTCGCATCTAATACCTCTCACTATCTTTTATCCTCCCTTTCCGTTATAGCGTTATCTTATCTGTTTAAAAATAATGTTATTTAGCTTTAAGGCATTTGAATTTACTATATATTACTATATAATTTTTGCATGTTTTTATAAACGAAAATCAACTCAATTGAAATAATATGACTGATTTTGACAATTGCTTCAGTGCTGCTTTAGTGCTCCTTTCTTGTTGATACGCACTGATCTATTAAAATCTACTTCACGAATTCCAATCAAGCTCTTGGGTCATTCATTTTGCAGTGGCCGATCATGACCATAATAAAACTACGTCTCCATGTTGTCCACTCACCTGCCAGATTTCCGTAGTCCAGTTCTGGTAGTTATCTATCGTTCGACTGACTCACATTTTCGCTGTATTAAAAATATTATTAATATCAACTGAAATGTTGATTTTGCTATTCCGATTCCTTTTTCTTTTGTCCTATGATTGTTCCCTTCTACTCTTTTCTTATTTACTTTTTCTCTATCTCAAACTGATTTCTCTCTATTCCCTACTCTATTTGTTTTTTATTTCATACACGACTTTTTCTTAACTACTAATTTTACTTTTTCTCTATCCTAATTGATTTCTCTCTATTCTCTACTCTATTTGTTTTTTTATTTCATACAATACTTTTTTTTAACTATCAATTTCCTAGTGTTGTGATTTTTAATATAATAAGTAAAGATTGACCTGGCATTATCTGGCTTTACGTTTTTGCCGTAGTGATGAATTATGATAGTTCGCCCACTCACGGGCTGGTTGAGGGAGTTGCAGTGCGGTCAGTTATGAAGATTTTAGCTAATGTCCGTGTGGGACTAAAAATTTGTTATTTAAATGCTCGAAGTTTAAATTTGACGAAATTAGATTATTTGAAGTATATTTTCAATGGGTTGGGAATTGATTTGATTTGCGTTACTGAGACATGGCTGCGGTCAAATTCAGATTATACTGATTCAGCCGCTGTTGGTCAGTTATACAATATCCCTGGCTACAATCTTATTCGTAATGATAGGGTTACTAATACAACAGGTGGAGGAGTTGCTGTGTACTGTAGTACTGCAATTAAGTACAAAATACTGAGTAAATCTCAAGGTAGTGGTGTAGAATATCTCTTATTAGAAGTTAGTGATGGCAATACAAAATGCCTTGCTGGTGTTGCTTACAATCCTCATCGAAGCTACTCTCCTGAGTCATTGTTTTCAACAATTCAGGATTTTACTGCACAGTACGAGCATATTATTATTTGTGGTGATCTTAATGCGGATCTGTTGAAATACGACAGTAAAGCTCGTCAGCTATTAGATTTTAGGGCTGCTTCCGGATTGTCCATAGTTAACTCGTATGCTACCCGTTTTTCTCCGAATGTTCCTTCCAGTCTTCTTGATGTCATAATGGTCTCTAATCAATCAAATGTCTTACTTCATGATCAGCTGTCGTTAGTGGGTGTGTCTGATCATGACTTGTTGTTCTGTACGTACGATATTGACTTGTCTCGTTCACTATCCCCATCATTTTTCCAATTTAGAGACTTTGCTTCTGTCGACATAAATGCCTTGCAACTTGATGCGAGCATACTTCCTTGGCGTAATTGCTATTTTGCGTCTAATGTGAATGACAAAGTAGATCACATACAAACATTGTTATTGGACCTCTATAACAGACATATTCCTTTTAAGACTGTAGCAATACGCAATAGAAATTGTCCCTGGTTTACCTCTGAGGTACGCGATGCAATGAAAATCCGTAATAAAGCATACCAAAGATGGAAGTCTACAGCAACGAGTCTCAATTGGGAGCTTTTCTGTCGTGCTCGTAATCATTCAACCTTTATTACGCGTAGGGCGAAGAAAAGATATTTCTTATCCAAATTGAGCACTGACCAAACCTCAAAAAGGCTATGGAGCAATTTGCGCTCTTACTGCATTGGGAAGAAAAATGTTGTTGATAATATTCCTGATGTCAATGACCTTAATAATGCCTTTCTCTATAACGCTATTGACAGTCCACATTTTAGTCTTAATCATGAGCTGTCTTTCGACTTTGACTTTGATTTTGGAGTAGTTTCTGAAATTGATGTCGTTAATTCCATACGCTCTGTAAAATCGAATGCTGTTGGTGAGGATGGTGTACCAATTCGTTTTGTCAAAATGATTTTGCCGCATCTTTTAAGCTGTATTACGCATGTCATAAATTTTTGTATCACGTCATCAACTTTTCCTGATTCTTGGAAGCTAGCCAAAGTCATTGCTGTCCCAAAAAAAACCCTGCCCTTATCGGCAACCGATTTTCGACCAATCAGTATTTTACCTTGTTTGTCAAAAGTCTTGGAGAAAATTCTTGCAAAGCAACTCTCAAATTACATTAATCAACATTGTTTGTTATCCTCGATACAGCCTGGCTTTCGAGAACATCACAGCTGTTCTTCAGCTATGATCAAAATTCTCGAAGACATAAGAGTTGAATTTGATAAGGATTACTTAACTGTACTTTGCTTGCTTGACTTCTCCAGGGCCTTTGATAGAGTGGATCATAATGTACTTTGCCAGAAACTCAGGTTGTATTTTGGTTTCAGCGAAAGATCGGTGCGTCTAATAAGCAATTATTTGAGAAATCGCTATCAAAGAGTCGTTCATGATGGAAAATCTTCCCAACCTGGTGCCCTTGCTGCAGGAGTACCGCAAGGATCGATTTTAGGACCAATATTATTTTGCCTCTTTATTAATGACCTTCCCAAAGTATGCTCCAGCGCTTCTATTCATCTTTATGCTGATGATGCACAGATTTATTTATCTCGACCAATTGGACTCATCGAGGATCTTGTTACCAGAGTTAACGAAGATTTGAGAAATATATACAACTGGTCCATTTGTAATGGGCTCAGTTTAAATCCAGCGAAATCCCAATTGATCTTAATTTCGAAGAAGTTTTTTAACACCGATGAACTACCCCCTGTTTTTTTAAATGACATGCAGCTTAAATTTGTGAATGTTGTGTCCAATCTTGGTTTTAAACTTAATCGCTCATTATCAGCAACCGATCACATAAATTATGTTATTGGACGAATCTACGCTGGGCTGCGTAAACTTTGGCTATCTTCCACCTTTACTCCAGCAGCTACAAAGCTAAGGCTTGTTAAGACTCTGTTTATGCCTATAATTGATTGCGCTACTGCTGTTTACTGCAAGCTTGACTCACACTCTCAGCATAAATTACTAGTTGCGTTCAATGACATGATTAGGTATGTGTATGGGGTGAATCGATATGAACATATTTCACAATATCACAAACTGGTACTTGGTTGTACATTTCAGCAATTTCTCGACCTAAGGTGCTGCCTTTTTATGCATAAAATCATAATAAACAAATCTCCTGTGTATCTGTTCGAAAAATTGCAATTTCCCCAATCCTCCAGAACTCTAAATCTTATCATTCCCAGTTTTACTTATTTGAACTCTTCGCGCCTCTTCTTCATACATGTCACCAGAATCTGGAACTCCCTACCCACAGCGGTACAAAAAACTATTAGTGTCACTAATTTTAAAAATGCAGTTTTAAGACACTTTGCTTTACCATAGCAATCTTTGCTTGTATTCCCCTTACTTTTTTCTTTAATTTCAACTTTCTACTTTTCTTCTTCTTCTTCTCTTCTTTTATCTTTTCCCCCTTTTAGTCTTGCATTGTTAATATATGCCTTTTAACTCAAATTTTTTATTTTTATTTATTTCTTTATTATCTATATTTGTAGTTATTATAATCATTTTGTTTTATATACTATTAATTTTTACTTTAAATATCCTTTAACTTTATGTACTATAAAAGACTTAAGTCTTATTTGTACTATGTATTTTCACTTAAATAAAAATTGAATTGAATTGAATTGATGGTCCGATTGTTTTTATATTCGCAGATTAGTCACAAATTTTTTTTCTAGTTCTTATTAAAATTATCAGGATTGGCCCACTTCCGACACCACGTAATATGTCGCAATGAAGACGATAAAGATTTTTTTTTTTTGCCTCTCTATTACTCGACGAATGTTAAACTACCGATCAACAAACTTAGCTTCTATTACATTGTATGGAATATTCTCTCGTTTGACATATGCACTTGATCAATAAAAAAGAAAGCAATCAAATGGCTGAGCATTTATTGCACATTTATTATCCTTTTTTATATTTTAATGTGTTTTATTTTAAGCTTATATTTATTTATTTATATTTCCGATTTCCTTTTACAATTTTCAGGATTATACACATTTTTTAAATGGTCTCCAGGGAACATAAACTGCTCCATTAATCTGTACAAAAACATCAGAATAATTTTGACGGCAGTTGAAGTCAAAAGTGAGGCAGGACATGTCCAATATTTCCGATAAAATAACGAAAACTTATCGGCAGAAAAATGCATCAAAAATGGAAGGGTCTAAAAGCGCAGTATAAAAAGATAAAAGACAACAAAACACCAGTGGAAATATTGGGGATATTTTGACGATCTCGATAAAATCCTCTATAGGAGGTCGAAAATAAATCCGTCGGCGGTTTGTTCGAGCGACGACTCGGCGTTCGTCGTAAATGACGACGGCTGTCCTCAGGCTTATGATTTTGCTGAGGTAATGATTGGCGATAGCTTCAAGATCTTCAGCTAAAAGAAAAGCACCGGGTGGGGAAGCAAAGGCCAGAAGACACTCCGAGAAGATGCGGAGAGATGATAGGTTCCTAAACCTAATGGCTAATTTGGTGGATTATGTGACAGCAAATCCACCACCATAAACTAGGAAGTACATTTTTTTTTGATTATTGTCAATCGATTGTTAAAATTGTGTTTTTTAGTGGCTTGCGACCATCACAGTCAATGAGGAAGCAGCGATACGAATACAAGAGGTGAGTGTTTATATGATTTTATTATATCCTTCAACTTTTTTTTTTGTTTGTTTTGTATAAAAGGAAATCCAAATCCCAGAGCACTCACACTCGGTAACGGGCCATTGTACTACCAGGCAGAAATCCTCGTTTTGTTGTTCCCCATGGGGATCGAACCTGCAACGCACGGGCCACAAGCCAACACACTAACCTCTACACCGTCGCCACCCTGATCCTCCAACCTTAATATATGTTATAGAGGGACTACCCCCACGTTCGTGGTTAGAAACAGGAAAGAGGTCATAGTCATCACACTTGTTTCATTGTCTCAAACACGGAAGTGGTGGCAGTGGTGCGATGGTAGTGTATTCACTAAGTGATTGGCAGGTCGTGCGTTCGAATCCCGACCAGGACCATGATTTTTATAAATTGAATACACACAACAACAAAAAATCCCATCGCACCAAACTTCTTTCCTATCCTTCTATTCTTTCATACAGTAAGCAGCACCCAAAAATAGGCAATAAATCATTTGCTGGGTGCTACTTACAGCAACAAACAAAATGCCTGCGTTATGGTACTGTGTACTACAGAAAAAAGAAATCCCTTTAGCGCACGCAAATTATAAAAAAAAAGTGGGAAGTTGGTGGATGGTGGTAGATGAAACGTCTCTGTCAAACAATCGATGGATACATTTCAGACTAAACTAAAATAAGGCATGGAGTTTTTATAAAAATCCTAAAAATGCATACTGGGCGAGATATTCAAAGGTAGTTAACCTACATCTAGATTCCTAGCAGATTCCAAGGGATAATATCGCAGAATTAGACAGGGCGGCTGAACATATAAATAAAATTATGGCACCAGCTTTTGAGGAAGCATGTACGGTGAATAAAACACCTAAAATGGTTCAGCCTAAATGGTGGAAGAGGGAAATTGATCCAAAAACGAAGGAAGTTAGGAAACTCTGCATTAGAGCGAAACTTGTTAAGGAAGACAAGACATGGGATGAGTATTACGAAAGAAAAAAACATTTTCAATATTTAGTAAGGCACCCTGGCAGTCATAGGCATATAGAGATCAGTAGCTTCTCTTCCTCCGGGTAAGTAATAGATGATCTCATAAATAGGTAATAGTTACGGTGGGCTATCCAGTCCTTCAAACCGTATAAATCTCCAGGACCAGACGCTATTTTGCCGATCATGCTGCAAAAAACACCGGAGAATGCTATAGACAAGATAAGGAAATTCTTAGATTTAATCTAAGAATGGGATATGTACTGTACAGCAGCTTGGAAGGAAGTGGAGGTGGTTTTCATACAAAAAGCTGGTAAGTAGGGACAAACAACAGCGAAAGATTTCAGACCAACCACCCTGTCATCTTTTTTGCCCAAATCCTTAGAGCGATTAATAGACGCTCATATAAGAAGTTAATGAGGTTACGGCTTCTTAAGCAAGTCGAAACATGCGTACATGAAGTATAAATTTGTAGATAATGCTCTACACGACGTAGTAGAGAAGATAGAAGAACCCTGCATTTCAGCAAATGCTCCCTAGCGGCTTTTGTAGTCACTGAAGGAGCTTTTAGCAATGTGAAAAGTGGGGTTATTAATTACGCCTTGATCAACGCAAACATCGAACAAGGCGTCATAAACTGGATCTGCAACATGCTTGCCAGTAGAAAAATAAACTGCTTCCTTGGGTATAGTTCTGTCCGAAGGTCGGCAACCAGGCGCTTCTCACAGGGGGGATTTATTTCTCGACTCATCTGGTTATTGGTTATTGAGAATGTCCTGAAGAAACTTAGGTCAATGGTTATAAATGCCACTGCATATGCAGATGATGTTTTAATCATAGCACAGGAAAAGTGCTTAAAGATTCTAAGTGAAATCAGGGAGCTTACCTTGAATATAATCAGCAACTGGACGAAGAGCAACGGACTCAATGATTGGCAAGGCGAAACTAGTCCTTTTTACAAGAAAGAACAAGATACCGCAATTCAACCTTCCAAAACTGGGAGAAGTAGAATTATCCTTTTGGAATACGCGCTGTTCCTGTATCTGGGCGTAATTTTGGACCAACAACTGAATTGGAATCTCAATGTTATGGAAAGAATAAAGAAAGCCAATAACACTCTCTTTGTCTGCACAAGAACAATTGGAAAGACTGAATTATGGCGCCGGAGCTTCTGGACACCTTTCTGCATAATACCGCTTGATTTACAGATCAAACAACTTGCGCCTCACGGCCCATTAATCTGGGTTACTTTGAGGGTTGTGATATTGGACATTGCCCGATTGTGGCAGGGCTTCTAATAATAACTGATGAAATATCCCCTTTTATCGACTTTGACATTCCGTATAAGGTGTCATATCCCGAAAGAGATGAATGGCAAAGAAATGCAATAATACGAGTAAAACCAAATGAAATTGCATTATATACAGATGGTTCTAAAACGGCAGGAGGAACTGGTATTAATGCTGCCGACCAGACCTGAGAGTGTCATAAGACTTCCGGATACAAGCAATGTCTTCCAATCAAAGGGTTCTAGCTGTTCTTAGGCCGGCGGAACTAATGCTGATGCGGACCACTGTGAACATTACTGAAAACACCATGGTCTTCATGAATATAGAAAAACAAACTTTCTGTGGTTTGTCTTTCAAAACGAAAATTGGTTTTGTAAGCTTAGTCATTCGACGTAGGTATGATTTGGTCATAATAAAGTCTTTTTTTTCAATAATCTTGCGATCGGATTAATTTTTACTCTCTCATCACTATTGCTATTGGGAAACAGTTCTCATGCCAAAATGCTCATATAGTTAATACAATTACTTAATTCTTCCATTCTGCCCTCAGATAACTAAATAATTTAGAGACAAAAATAACTTTCTGGATTGACGGCCTCGTTCAGCTCCTGACGGCGTATGTACACCATGTTGGTGACTAACAGGCGCCCAAAAAGCATTGAGGATGCCGAGGGCTATCGATCGGAGCGTGAGGCAACGAGTGCTTACCATGCGGATAGTAGATTTTTCAACAGCACGAGGTCAAACTATAAGCAAACGGCATTCCAACACACCACCAACGCAAACTCAAACTACCAGGCGGCTGTTCCAACAGGCGCTTAACCAGTCATCAAACGTAAAAAGTCTCGGATTTTTTTCCGACTTAAAATTAGAAACATGCGTACAAGCACAAACTAGAGAAATGGATACACATATTTGTCTTCTCTGTGGCAAACTTACTTTTACTTAACGGTCTCCTGACTCGTGAAGAGTCTCTGCCTGCAGCCTACCATCCTCCGCGATTCCAGTTGGACCAAATTTTCGACGAAGTATTGTTTTCGAAAGATCCCTATATTAGCTCTCCTTTCCTGTTGGTGTTTACTCCGAGGCAAGTTAACTAACTCACTATTTCCTAATTACTGCTATCAACTATCACGTTTTGTCACTAGTAGGTGGACAGATCCATAGCTGATTTTGTCTTCGTTGTTTTCAAGACGAACCATTTTTGTCTGTTCTTCAACATCAAGCCGCACCAAGAAAACATCTACCACGGCACGTTTGGATATCGACTACATACCCCATTATATATAAATACTCGTACTTAAAAAACAGTGGGCTCGCATACAGATTGTTTCTGGTAGGTAAGCAGAAACTTTCGTTGGTGAAATTTCATTAATCAATGTTCTTTTTACCAATGGTCAATAATCCAATAATCATAAGTATTTGTAAAGCTAAGCGAAGCCGACCAACCTTAATGTTACATTAACATTCTTAAACAATTCTACCTAACTGGCTTCATAGTTAAAATTCCAGACTTTACGAGTAAATCACACACCACTTGGTTATTGATTTCTTCACGTTGGATTACAATGTGTATGCGATAAAATGACTTCTGTTGCCGCTGACGCACAAGTAGTCGGCACATAATGACTTTGATGATCAATATAATCCTAAACAAATCAAGGCCTTACGAAACCATCCCACAGAATTAAATTTCGTTTTTCGGTATGGATACTTCGTCGTTGGTTGTGAACTTTTCAAATGGTTGGTATAGACTCTAGATAGTATTAAGTGTCACGTTGTTGAGATGTTACACTGCACTTACCTTAGTCATCTATTGCAAATGTAATGAACCACAATCACATGAAATCACCACAAGGGTAAGCGGAATCATTGTACTTGATTTACTCTCTTATGGGGAGTACTGGGGTGGGATTCTATAAAAAAAAAAGAGAACACAAGAACAAGGGACGCGCTACAGTCCGCTTGGGCGAACTGTTGGATAGCCGATTCTTATTCATATTCCTCATAAGTGATCGTGACAAGAGCCTAACGCTCTACATATTTTGTTATATAACATTTAAAGGATTTAGGTAATCGAAAAAAAGAAGCTTTTGTAAAAAAAAACACTCCCTAGCTTAAAGTTTGTATTTTCAATAAAATGGTTTTACTTAATTGTGGGCGTGTCAGTGGGTTGATTTTAGAAATTTTATCTCCCGAGCACTTTTAGGAGTCAAAGATCATAATTTAAAAAATTTCAGCTTTGTAGCTAAAAATTCGATTTCCTCGATAAATATGTTTTTTGAGTTTGTGGGCGGATTTCAAAAATTCTTAAATTTGATTATTTCGGTCCCCTAGAGAGTATATGGTTAAGATTTCAGCTCTCTAGGTCCAGTTTAAAGGCCTAATTTTTGCAGACAGACGGACGGACTGAGGGACAGACGGACATGGCTAGATCGACATTACTATCGATGCTAATTATAAATATAGTAACTTTTAGGGGTCTACGGGCAATATTAAGGTAATAATAACTTCGCGTCAAAATTAATATAGATACCCTTAGAATATGGTATAAAAAAACGAAACGAAAAAAAACTTCGCATTTCAGCAAATAAACAAAGCACATCGTTCGTGCATACGAATACGTTGAACCTTTTCACCTTACAGAATTTTAAAGCAGAACTTTGTCTTGCTTGTTAAACAATGTAACGCCATTTATTTTGCCCAACCACACTCCTCGTATCAGCGATTTCCTAGGGTAGTTCTTCGACGGGTTCCCACTAAGGTGACTTGTGTCACGATCGTTTTTTATAATTAGCCTGGGCTAAAGGAATTTCGTTTTCTGTATTTGATACAGAGTACTCTTCTAATAGGCGAGGAGCCACCAAACATGAAAGTTTCGTCATCACGCCTACTAAAATTTTAAATAAAAAATAAAAGTTAACACTCAGACGAAGAAGATTTGCTTGGTAGGCGTAGATTTAATTGGCCGAAAACATTTTAAATAAATTATAATATTATTAAATTTCCATCAGGTCGCGCAAACCTATTTCAATGGTGTGATAAGGGGGTAAAATTTATCCATTATCGCGGAAACCTTTTTTTTCATTTTACGCGTTTTGATGTTAGATTCATAAATATCTTGGTATGCGTGCTTACAAACTGCCAGTATCGCGCATAGCAGATTTAATTATGTGGTTAGAGATTATACGGTATAATGGATTTTACTTCATTCAAGACATTTCTTCCGGAGTCATGTCTTTCTTCTACCTCTAGTTTCTTCCTGTATCGCAAGGACACTCGCAAATCAAAAACTCCTCAGTCAAACAGTCGCAGATAGTTAAGGTTGCGCGGTGGACTCTATCACAACTCTATCACAACAACAACAATTCCGTACTATACATACAAAGCTTAATGGCTTAATAGAAATAAAACTCGTGTTCAAATTTAATTTTATTATTTTTAAATGTTTATTGCCGACTCGTTTTGAGAACTTTTAAGTTGCGCTAGAATTAATAGCCTTCGTCTTCGCCTGATAATATTTATATAATATTTCTTCAACTTTTAACGGTGCTGATGGGCCAATGTACCACAATGGTTCAAGTTTACTGGATTCATTTAATTGCCATCTACATTCTGTTGGATCGTATAAAATACAAGTAGCATCAGTAGCATTTTGCCGCATTGCGTTTACAAACATGGTGCGTGAAATTGTTTGCCTTAAAGGAATATTACTAGAATTGAAATTTATCATACCGTTGTAAAATTCTTCTTTGTCGCTTGTATTTGCAAAATTGTATTGCAGTCAAATATTTTACACCAACATATTGTTTTTCCTCTAGACCGTGGGCCAAACTATTTAAAGTAGCTATGTTTCCTATTTCTTCTAACAATATTTTTAATTCATGTTTTTGGTTGTTTTCGTCTCCGGTTGTGTTTAAATGTTATTGAATAAAAGATATTTAATAATTTTTTCACTTTATTTATTTTTCTTTTTCTACTTTTTAATTCTCACAACTTTAATTTTATTTTTAAATTATCGCTACGCGTTTCGAAGTACCTACTTCATCGTCAGGCGAGTACTTGTTGTCTTTGTTATTTGGGGCCGCTTGTTATGCTGTTGTGTGGTTATTGTAATTGTTTATGTCTGTCTCTTTTTGTCTTGTGCTGTTGATTGCTGTGTCAAATAGTTGGTTTGTTCTTAGAGTTAGTTTGTCGTTGAGTATGTTTTCTTTTTCTGTTTTGTGTGCTTTGTATATCTCGAACTCCTCCATAGTGTCAAGTAGTTTCCCTTTCTGTGTTATGTGTAGTGGTATTACATTTGTTTCTATATTGTTGTAATTGTGGTTGTTATCTATTAAGTGTTGAGCGTATGCTAACTTTGTATTGTATTTGGGGATATGTTCTTTAAACCTGTCTTTGAACGTTCTCCCTGTTTGGAATATGTAGAACTTTTCGCAGTCGCTGCATTTTATTTTGTACACTCCTGATAATTCCTCCTTATTTGTTTTGGTTGTTGTATTTAATATTTTTTGTATGTTATTGTTTGTCTTGAATGATATGTTAATATTTTGTTTTTTGCATTGTTGTTGTATTATTTGTGGTAGCATGTTGGTGTATGTTATGGATGTGTATTTGTTTTCTGTTGTGTTGTTGTTGTCAATTCTTTTATTATTTATTTTTTGTTTCATCTTTTTATGTAATTTGTCTATTGTCGATGGGCTATATCCGTTCGCTTGTCCTATTTGTTTTATTGTTTGTAGCTCTATCTGGTAATCTTTTTTGTCCATTGGTATTGTTATTAGTCTAAATAATAGTGAATTGTATGCTGCCATTTTTTGATTATGTGGGTGGTATGATTTATTGTTTATCGTGAGGTCTGTGGTAGTTGGTTTTCTGTAGATTTTGTACTTTAATTTGTTGTTGCTTTTTGTTATGTTGAGGTCCAGGAAATTAATTGTGTTATTGTTTTCTATTTCTATTGTTACTTTAATTTTGGTATTGATGCTGTTGATGTATTTGGATAGTATTTCTATTTGTCTCTGTGTACCGTCGAATATGATAAATGTGTCGTCTACATATCTATAATATGCTATTATTTTCTGGTGCTGTGTTTTTTTGTGGGATAAAATGTATTTGTTTTCGTAATTGTTTAAGTAAAGGTCAGCTAGTAGTCCGCTGAGAGGTGATCCCATGGCTAATCCTTCTGTTTGTGTGTAATTTAATTTATTGTTTGCTCTGAGTACTAACACGCGTCACCCCGTATTGTATTTTCTTCACTTGTTTCACACCACTGACAAGAATTCAAGTCAACGCGCCTTTGAAAATACATTATGAAAAAACGTAGGCCGCCTACCCAACCTTATTGTAAATCCAGTGTGACCAACCACAATAAAAACTTTTTTTAGCGAAATCAAAGCAAAAAAGAAGCATTTATTTTCATATTTTTGACTGAAGGGTAATTGTAGAGGTTCATAATTAGGTGTAATCAGTAAAAAAAAGGGTAATCAGAAAAACCAGCCATAAACCATTTAAAAAAAAAGTAAAGCAGGTAGCACTGCACGAAGTGAAAAGTTAAAGCAAGGAAATAGATTTAGAAGAAAGATATGACTCCGAAAGAAATGTCTTGAATGAAGTAAAATCCATTATACCGTATAATCTGTAACCACATAATTAAATCTGGTATGCGCGATACTTCCGGCAGTTTGTAAGCACGCATACCAAGATATTTATGAATCTAACATCAAAACGCGTAAAATGAAAAAAAAAGGTTTCCGTGATAATGGATAAATTTTACCCCCTATCACACCATTTAAATAGGTTTGCGCGACCTTTCATCTAAAAACCATTGGTCGGCCGGATTTTTTCTCAAAGAATATGATATTTCCCACAATGTCTATGAGATTGATTAAAATCCGTGATGACAGAAAAAACTGATGGAAATTTAATAATATTATAATTTATTTAAAATGTTTTCGGCCAATTAAATCTACGCCGACCAAGCAAATCTTATTCGTCTGAGTGTAAACTTTTATTTTTTATTTAAAATTTTAGTAGGCGTGATGACGAAACTTTCATGTTTGGTGGCTCCTGGGCTATAATGTAAACACAGCGCAGGCATTTTGTTTGTTGCTGAATACAGAATCCAGAATACGAGGATAGTCAGTACCGGATTTAGGGGAGGGCAGCCGGGGCTACAGACCTGGGCCTCCACAAAACAGGGGACCTAATACTATTTCAACTTCCGACGAGTAGTGGATTCTACTCCCGACGAATCTCATATCGATCAACTAACTACAGTTGTTAGATATATTGAAGGATCGATGCCAAAAGAAAGATTTCTAACCTTTTTACCAAACTGCGGAAATACCGGCGAGGCCATAGCAAACGCTTTACTAAAATTTGTAGGTGACCATCAAATATACAATTTGGTTTGCCGAGGCCGGTCATATAACACTGCTGCAAACATGAGTGCTAAATACAAAAGTATGCAGGTTCTTATTTTGGAGAAAAATCATTTATCGGCGTTTGTACCATGTTGTGCTCATTCTCTCAATTTAGTAATAAAGGCAGCTGCTAACTCTTGTCCATCGTCTGTTCAATTCTTCGATTTCGTTCAGAACTTATATACGTTCTTCGCAGCAAGTACAGAGCGATACCAAATTCTCGTAGAAGAAAAGCGGACAATTTTACGTTTTAAACAAAATAAGCGATACTCGTTGGTATTGTCGAGCTGAAGCTAAAGGAGCAAAAAGACATCGTGAAGCATCGAACCTTTTACGAAAGATGAAAAACGAGCGATTCGAAGGTACAAGCAAGATGTTGCAGGACCCGAAAATGATTCTTGAATCTGCAATGCGTGCATTAGAATCACTGAAATCATTCGTCAAATCCAAAAGAGATGATTTTGATCAATACGAGTGTTCCGCACTGAGACGAACTGGAATTGGATTTGTTGAGCTTACGAATAGGCGATTGCAAGCGATTACAGAGAAATATTGCAGTTAGCTGAACTGAAATAGTAGTTAGGAAAATTAAACTCGATTCAACTTTTTGATTTAATCTTTTACTTTATTAACTGGCAGTTAGCTGACGAGTGTTTTAAATCAAACATCTTTGCTCTCCTTGAAGCTGCTGATTGTTTATATACCAGCTCCAGCTGGCTCCAGGAAATAACCCCCAAATGAAAAATTATATAACTCCCCAAAATGTGTATGGAGGTGGGGATTTACTTCATATGAAATAAACTCCCAAAATTGGGGACTTATTTCATGGGTTTTTGAGGACTTATTTCGTACTTCAAATTGGGGGGTTATTTCATAGTGAAATAAGTTCCCAAATTCAACTATAAAAAAATAAGTCCCCAAATTTCTAAAATAAAACCTCACACCAACTCCAAATAAAACAGTGACCGTAAGGAGGAGGGTTGCAGGGGGCAGAACGCCCCCCCCCCCCCCCCCCCCCATATGCATTGCACTGTTTATGAGATTAGTTCCGAAATCGCAAGTAGATTCCATAAATAGTGCAATGCATATGGGGGGCCATGCTGCCCCCCTGCAATCCTGCAACTGCTTGGGGTCACTGTTTGGTTTGGAGTAGGTGCGAGGTTTTATTCTAGCACATGGCCTTATTGCACTATGGGTATATGAATTCGAATGGCCTTATTTCACTTTCAGAAAGCCATAGTGAGTCATAACACTTTTCTTTTTTATATGCCAGGCATTCATCTCAAGGTTTGCTCTAAATGTAATTTAAAATTGCAGGCGAAGTCAATCGTTGAACGACATCCATACCTCAATAATTGTCCTTATTGTAAAAGCGAGGCAAAAGAATCCATTCTTGTATATAAATAAACATTAAGAATTGTACATAATTACTGCATGTATTATATAGAAACCTTTTTCTTATTCTGTAATATAAAAAAACTCAAAAAATTGTGGACTTATTTCATACCTATTTGGAGAATTATTTCATACTTATTTGGGGTACTTATTTCATACCATTTTCTGGACTTACTTTATCTTCGATTTAGAGAATAATATCACAGTGAAATTATTCCCCAATTTTGGGTAGTTATTTAATTTTTCAATTCGGGAGTTATTTCGTTGGGAGGTTATTTCCTGCAGCCGCTCCATTTTGCGCAAACTATGGGGTAGTGTGTGTTGGTGTAACTCGCTGTGCGAATAGAGACGTTGATCATCAACAATGCCCACCTTTTCGGAGTGTGGGTTAGAGTGCATTGTTGATGATATGCATCTCCCGCATTTCCAATTCGGCCTACATGCATTTCATGGCTGTTGGTTGGAGGTGATGACCACACTTGTCAAAAGGCGTTGTGATTAGTGAAAGGGAGGACGAACTACTCGTATCTTCTCCGCTGGCCATGCACTTATATTTGACTGTTCTCGGGTTTTCTTCGTTGCGTTGTGTCGTATTTTTATAGTTTATGTTTGTAACTTTTGATTTTTGTAAAAAGTTCTCTCTCGGTTTGTTGAGTTGTTGAGTGGTGTGCATTTAACCCAATTTCTCGCGATGATTGATATTATAATTCATCCTAGTAATTAGGTTTCTGCAAACACTCAATCCAATCATTTCTCGGTGTTGATTTTGTTGTGAAGCAACAACGAGAAAGCAGCTTAAGAAATATGTAGTACTGACCAATATGTTCAATCACGCACCAGAACAAGTAATGTGAGGTTGAATCCACTCGATTATATTATAAAAGCACAAGACGCAAATCTGTCACCAAAAGAGAAATTCAAAGTATCCGGTCTTATCGCAGTTATCGATCAGCTATGTGTTTCTCTTACTGAAAAATAGCATGCATACGAAGCTGTAAGTTGCGATTTGGATTTTACAATCACATAGAGAAGATGGATGCTGCAAATTTGTATGCTGCAGCAGAGGCATTGGTGAAAGTATACAAATATGATTTAGAGCCTAGTCTTGGTAATGAGTTGGTTCAATTTCTGTTTTTGATCAACTCATACAAAAAGGATTATAGAAAAGACCAATCTACCGAACTATTTTACTATCACATTTTTGAAGATCAAAATTTTAGAGCTACATTCCCAAACATTGAAACATTCCATCATTTTCAAAAATGAAAATTATAAAAAATAGACTTCGAACTACGATGGGACAAAACCGTCTATAAAAGCTATCCCTACTCAGCATTGAAAGCGATTTACTGCGGGAACTGGTTTTCAGCGAAATCATCAGGGATTTTTCGTCGAAAAAAGCTCGCAAGGTTACATTTATTTGCGCTTTGATATAATTTCATATAATTCTTGTTTTTGTCTCTATTTATATATGTATGTTTGTTAAGATAATTTACTTGGATTCGCAATAACTTATTAAACACTTGACTGAACATTTTTTTAAATTTTATTTGGAAAATAATAAGCCAAAGGGCCTCCACTCATTTGTTGCCCCAGGGCCTCTAGACCTCTAAATTCGTCTCTGAGGATAGGAATAGGATAGAAGCTTTGTGCTGTTGTGGCCAATCCACAGGTGGCGCCTAAATTGCTTAAGGGAGATCTGTATGTTGTGTGTATATTTTAAAAATCAGCAGCAGAACTTAAAGGGATCAATGTTTTTTAGAGCTTGCACTTTTTTCTCCGGGGTAGGATTTTTGAATTCATTTGCTAGTCATTTTCGACACAGCATTAGTTTTGCTGCTCTTACTTCTTGTTCAACTCTTATATTTGTGCCAGTAAAATCTTGGCCGACATGATCAGCACCCGTATAGGCCATGTTAAGTGCCAATCGTACAAAAATGAATGCAACCGACACTGGAAATTTATTTTTTTCTTTAACAGAAACCACAAACAAACTACTTGTACATGAACACCCCCATCTATATTACCCCTAAACATCGGTTGTCGTAAAATTTAACTAACGGGAAAAAATATCATCTATGTAATATAAACAACTTTTACAATCAGGTGAGCGTAGCAAAAAACATCTTTAAGCTGTTGCGCAAATGAGCAGGCAACCGTGGGGTGACACGAGTGGAGACACCAGTGCGAGCATGCATGCACATGTCGAAATCGTAAAAACGAGGCAGTCCTTAAAACACCAGTTTTTATTGACCTCAGTGATGAAATAATCCGAAATCTGTTGGCTTGCCAATAATAGTTAAGGTCGCAACGGCGAACCCGCCAAGCGGAACAGAAAGGATGCAGTAACGTGGGACAGTTGTAATCAAATTAATCCTGATCATCTCGCCGCCATTAAGGAAGAAGAAGATGAATATTTAATTTATTCCCATTTCTTTTAATATTTTCAACTCATATACTAGGTTAACTCAAATTAAGTAATTTAAATAAATCAACAGTGAAATAAAACCCCCAGCACACACTTAGATAATGATAATGTTATCATATTAGCATAAATAGGTAAGGGGTATGCAGATGATTTGCACATTACCGCACTCCAGCTCTTCACGGCGAACAAAGTAATATGGAAAATAATATAATTTATAACTTTGTACCTTGAGCATGATGAGCACGCATAGTGTGGTGATTAACTTCCTCTCGCAAGCAATGGTGTCAAAGGATTACAAAACGACTTCATGTAGAATAGTTTATTCTACACCTAACTGCAGGAGTAGACCTCCTTAATTCCACCAAAACTATCATAATTAAAGTGGCCTAGTTAAGGAACTTAGCGGGTGGTGAAAAGGATAATCTACTGGAGAGATTGTTGTTGTTGAAAATCATACGAAGAAAAAATGGGGAGAAGTGGAACTGATTCCAACACAAAAAGGATTAATAGACTGAGGGACTTGTTAACTGCAAGGAAATTAATAGTGAAACGAATTTCTGAATCAAAGCTGCTTGAGGTAGAGGTTAGGTTAGGTTAGGTCGCTGTTGGCAGAAGCCGACACACGGGTGGCAATGGTGCAGTAGTGGCAATGGTGCAGTAGTAGTGTATTCGCTTACGGAATGGAAGGTCGTGCGTTCGAATCCCGGCCAAGTCCATTACTTTATACCGAATACATGAAATCGTAATCTCCCTAAGTAACTTAGACACCACCCGTGGAGAAAAACCCTACAACTGCACCCAAACACTTCTTTCCTATCTCTCTATTCTTTCTAATACCAAGTAGCTTACACTGTGTTCTTAGCATATAAGGGATAAAAAAACTTAGACCAATTTAGGTCCATTGTGATACGTATGTATTATCTACCTCAAACTCGTCGATGGGACTTGCCAACGACACGCGGTTCTTCTTAAACGGTCCTCCATCTACGTACTAACCGCGCCCAACGTCATTCAATTGCGGTGATCTGACGAGAACCGATCAACTCTACATGGTATGGTCGTTGGTGAACGCATGAGGTAGAAGGTTTGGAAGCTTATTATCCGGCAACCAAAGTGTCCATCCATATAGGGGCATGTCGGAACAACCAAGATTTCAGACTCAAATTAAATCTTTTAAGAATAACTATAGGGAGTGCTTAAGTTTTTCTGTTTTTGAAGCGGCAAACCGCAAACCGATTTATGACCACTTAACTGATTTACAAAGCTAAATTTAGCGCAAACTCGCGAAGTTCGTAGCCTAAGGAGTGTGATTTTTTTTATAAAGCTTCTGGCTAGCCGAGGCCAAAAAAGGCACTGCGACGTATAACATCTATTGTGCCATATGGGCGAGAAATTATTTATGCTAGTAGCATTTCTACTTTCCGTACAAAGCAAACGAATAGCTTCCATCCAGTTTCATTTAGGGCTGAACATTCACTTAAAATGTGTTCAGCTGTTTCATCTTCTTCAAGACATAGCCGGGACTCTGGAGAGTCGACTAATTTCATTTTGTTAAGGTGGTATCGAAAGCCGTGGTCGCCAGTAAGATAACCTACTAAGTTTTTGACACCGCGCCGACTCAAATTTAGACATTTATTGGCATTGTTGTTAAAGGCATTTATTGGCATTGCTGTCTAAGACCTGGGATGCCGTCCCTAAAGGTGGTACATTTCATATGTTCCCACATTTTTATAGCTGCATCAGCTGCCGATCTTAGGAGTGCAGTAGAAGGGTTCTGCACCTTTTAAATGAGTTGCTAAGCTCTTTCTGGCAAGTTCATCGGCCTTATCAATACCATCAAAACGCTCATGGCCCGGAACCCACCCTAGCTTTGCATTGTGCCTTGTCGATTGTTTGAAGTGTATTAAAACAGTGCAATACTGAATTGGAGTCAATAGTATACGAGTTAAGGGAATTTATGCCGCTTCACTGCCCGTGGATATATGGATGGTGGCGCCTTTAATGCCAGATGTATTGATGTGACTGGTGCATTCTTAAATGGCATGGAGCTCTGTTTGAAATAGGAATTTTCCCATAGGTAATCTGATACATGTGTTTGTTCCGTAAATTCCGGCTTCTACACCGATTCCATTTTACAACCGTATACTACTTTTTGCCATCAGGCTTCTTTATTGGGAATCTCCGTGGAGAACCGTTCTTTGAGGCATAATGTCTTTTAAAGGAGATCTGTGACCGTTAAAAAGCTTTTTCACTCTAATATGCATAGCATATGATCCGACAAATATTGCGCATAAAAAGAGATGAAAGAGTAAGGTCTAAGACTTCTTCACTTAAGGAGTTTCTAAATGTGGGTCTATCCCCCTTATTAAGTACAACGAGGTGTTTGCTGTTTGATATTCCCACGGTACATCGCTGGCTTGGCTTAAGATGTCCATAGCCCAATGCGGGTTGGCCTGTGGAAAGGTCATTGTTGTCATTTCTTGTGTGCCTATTCGGATTTCGTACTCTGTGAGGCTTGTTGTCACCCCTTCGTCGTACAAAGCTCTATGGAGGGAGACCATACCATCTTTTGTATGAATGTCCGTGTTGTGCTCGTGCTTTCATCCGATCTGGCATTGACGTTGCTACGCTTGAAACTGCTGCATCAGCGACAGCACTGCAGCCAGCCCCCAGATGATCTTGTATCGGCACTTCTTTCGCTAATTACGCAATTGCTCTGCGGGAAGAACCCTCTGATGGAAATTTTTCTTTCGAACTCTTCCATTTCATAGTAGATGATTGATGACTCCACACCCATGGCAGATGTCATATCTTCATCGACAGGGTGTTCTAAAATATTTCTTGTTGGTGATACAATTTTAGAGGCATCATTCTTTACTTGTTTTTCTTTGTTTGTATCCATTTTGATTCCCACGTGTATTCGGAACAGTTTTTCGCCCGTGTCTGACCAGTGTTACCCACTCGGTCGCCTGGTAATTGAAGTTTGCAAACTAAAAACTAAGCTCCGTCTTAGACATGCATCCTTCGGCGTTTTCTGTTCCAAATAAAAAGTTAAGGGATTTACTGATGGAGTTTACTCACCGTATCTATTTACTAGGCTTACTCCTAATATCCCCAGTTGGGATAACCCTCCTCCTTTAAGCAAATAATCAAATACACCTTTTATAAATTGTACGATATTGACTCATCCTTTACCTGACGCTATGCCTACCATAATAATAGATAGATAGATGCATCAACAGCAGTATGGTGCGAATGAATGGCTATAGCTAAGATCCATTTTAAAGGGACTCTCTTCCTCTTAAATATATTTATCTGTTAAATACTTAACATACATGATAAGAGTTGGACATTTAATTACTGTCAAAGCCGACAGTCGTCTCTCAATTTTAGTCAGATATAATACTTGTACCACCAACAACATAGTGTTGCAAAGCCAGCACTTGAAAGTGGTATTTTCATATTCGAATTCAATCGAAAGTTTGTCGAATTCCAAAAATTTGTATTTTGAGATTCGATCGAAAAGAAACCGGTTTTATTCGAACGAAAAGAGACATTCGAACGAATTCAGTCGAATCTCAAAACAAGTATAAAAAGTTGTGTCTCAAAATGAACAAAAACAGAAACTTTTACTACTTGTGAACAGGCACATATTTTCCCAACAGTCAGTCATAAAATTAAAGGGCAAATAACAAACGACCGTTGGAATTTAACAAGATCAAACAATGAACTACTTGAAAAGCGTATAAAAGATGCGACACTAAGTAAAAGTTTACGGGTATAAAATTTCCAACAGGTATACAGACTGAAAATCGATTGGAAAATGTATGGCCTCATCCTCGTGAACGCCAGTTTGTATGTATGTCATAGTGTGCTCAAAAAAGTCGAGCCTTACAACGCTGCAACACCAACATCAGATGCTTGTAACACTTCTGCACTTGAATTGTTGCAAATTGTATTCTCTTGGAAAGATGTCTCTATTTGTACTGACGGATGCACTTCTTACTTGTTAATGTACAGGCAGAGCTTTTTCGGCCTGCTCCTCGGGAACATTAGTTTGATCTTACGAGATCTTCCAATAAAATTCCTGTGGGAAACGAATATGGGGCGAGATTGCAATCAAAGTTAAAAAATGCAACCGACACAGTGATTGGCGATAGAACTCAACCGAATTATCAAAGCGAAGATGTAGACGACGAGCGAATAAAACGAACCGATACGTTCGATGGTTGAACAAGAAAAAGCCATGTTTATTGCAGCTGCTGCTATAAGTTAATACTTAGTACAATGGTTTAGTACAAAAACATTAAAGAAAATATGGCGAATATTATTTCATTGGCGGCAAATTTGAATTCATGTTTAAATGGTATAAATTGATACAATAAAGCTTTCATATATTTAGTTGAACTGAATTGAATGTGACAAGTAAGTTAAATAATTAATTATGAATTGTGATGTCTTCTTTGAGCCCCAACATGCATCCTTTACCCAAAATGTACCGTTCCATCGGCAAAGGTCCAAAATGTAGTCAGGATTTCTTCACTGAAGCTATAATGGAGATGGTGGTATTTCAGTCGTCCTCCTCTAACATCTTCAAGGCATGTACTCGTATTTAATCCAAACAAGGCCATTGACTTTGCTCAATAATGAGAAGCTAACGACTAGCGCAATCACAACGTAGTGAGTGAGCATGTATCTAATCGGAAGTACACATGAAATGTACAGCTTCGACTCGTATGGCGAGTATTTCTATTCTCTTTCATAAAAACAAAAAAAAGAGGAGCTCAGTAGTTAGTGCGTTGGACAACTTCGGGCGAGGGGTTTGAGCTTGGAATTTCGTCAACAGCACACAGTATCAATTGTCATGAGAAGCTTCTAAAAATTGTCGGTGTTTAATTGTATGTCCCTTCTACCCACAAGAAGTGGTGGCATATCTTTCTTCCGTTCTAATCAATCCATTTTGAATGATGGATATTTTTTTAACCGAATGTCAATAGTGAAAAGGTATCTGCCAGTATTTTGACAAATTTTGCAATACCATTCCCAGCTTTTTGAAGTTCAAATTTGAAGTTTGGTGCTCAAGTTATTCGCACATTATGAATAACGCTCTTACTCTAAGCACAAATAACGAAATTAGTTTTTATTTATTTTCATTATCTGGCGCCCAACGTGTGACCCATTAAAATTGAATTAATCAGTGACACAATGTAACGAGTGGAATAACAGAATCTTGGTGAGACTTTTCATACAGATGGCGATGATTCTACTATTTCGAAATGACTCCTGAAATTCTTTGCACAAAAAATCGCCAAAATTATCTCTATTTTATTTGCACATAAATTGTATTTTAGACTTTGATAGATACTGTCTTAATGGCGATTATACTTCTTCTTCCTTTAATGGCGGTGAGGCAATGATCAGGATTAAAGGGATCATAACCCTCCTCACTTAACTGCATCCCTACTGGTCGATTTATGGCGATTATACAAATAAGGATATCTCGAAAATGTTTCATTTTTTCGAGTAAGTTTCTAATCGTTGCGTGCCATCCCGAAGCACACCTTCAATGGATCCTATCTTCAACATAGCTGTCAATATACATTGATATAAGGGTATTTAACAAATTTAAAAGGATTCCCAATAAATCAGCAAGGTATATCTTATTGAAGCAGCGTAACATGACGTCGACTTATCTTTATAAATTATAGCTGAAAAGAAAATCCACCCTGTCCCGGTGTGAACATAACGTCTATGCGTGGTCGGTAACAGCAGCAGCAGTATAAACTAAGCAATGCAATGAAACTTATAAAGGACATAAATAATTAATTAATTCGGTTAATACGGAGTACGGATAGTCCTTAGGACGTGCTATGCGCTGCATACCTTAATTAGTTAATTAGCTAGGCGAACTGAAAATGCTGCAACATAGCTGTAAGTTGTGCATCCTGCACCATAATTTAGGCTAAACGTCTTCGGCATAGAAAATAGGGTAGAAAATTATGAACAAGACGGAAACATAATTTAAAGTGAATTTAGAAATAGGGACACAGAGATGGTAATGTATAGCGAGCTTACGATATGCACACATAAGAAGATGTTGTTAATAAAAGATAATATAGAAAGAGCATCATATATTAATTTTGACGAATAGTTTGTAACATACCTTAATATTGCCCGTAGACCCCTAAACGTTACTATATTTATGATCAGCTTCGATAGTAATGTCGATCTAGCCATGTCCGTCCGTCCGTCCGTCCGTCGGCAAAAATTAGGCCTTTAAACTGGACCTAGAGAGCTGAAATTTTAACCATATACTCTCTAGGGTCCCGAAATAATCAAGTTTACGAATTTTTGAAATCCGCCCACAGACACGCCCACAAACTCAAAAAACAAAATTTTGGAAAAAATCGAATTTTGAGCTAGAAAGCTGAAATTTTTTATATAGGATCTATGACTCCTAAAACTGGTCGGGATAACATTTTTTTCAAAATCCGTCCACTGACACGCCGACAAATAAATAAAACAATTTTTTTGAAAATCCAAAGTTTGAGCTAGGGAGCTGAAATCTATATATATATAAGAAAGTGTCCGAAGCGATGTAACCGCATAACTCGAGATTGGCCGAACCGATTTTGATGATTTATACTTTGTTGGAAAGGTATTTTCTCAGCACGAGTTTTAGATGAAAAAAAATCTAAATTTCAAAATGGCTTATTTTGACCACCCAGCGTGTTACGACAGGTTTTTTTCGATTTTTTTTAATTTTTTTATTTTTTTTTCCATTTTGTATTTATTTATTTTGGCAACAACCAAATAAAGAATCACATTTGAATGTAACATATCGTATCACAATTGAACTGTCAGATAGACACGCAACGTAACGCCATCTATTATCGATCAATGGAGAAGCCAATTTTGTTCCATGTTTGGTGGCGCTGTCGGATTCGGATTTCTTCATTGCGATTTTGTGAGTTTTTGTGAATTAAAATTGATATGAGAATATATCTATATCTATTTATATATATATTTGTATATAAAAATCAATCCATATTTGCGTTTGTTGCCGGTGTTTGGCCAAACGCGTTAACCGATTCCAATGAAATTTTTTTTTTAAGAAAGGTGACGTCTATACGAAGGATGTTATGTATGTGCGATGTCTGTATCTGCATCGGTGTGTAAATTATGTGTTTCTTAAAAAAGAAAAAAAAATTGACAATGTATTTATACACTGTGTGTTTCATATGTAGGTATCATGTGCTTTGAAAAAAAAACAAATTTAAGTGAAATAATAAAAAGTTTTTTTGTGTAATATTTTCTATATATAAAAATCAATCCATATTTGTGTTTGTTGCCGGTGTTTGGCCAAACGCGTTAACCGATTCCAATGAATTTTTTTTTACATGAAAGGCGACGTCTGCACGAAGGTTGTTATGTTTGGCTATATCTGCATCGGTGTGTGAGATATGGGCATTTGAGTGAGTACACATGCATATGTGCGTATGCGTGTAAATTACGACGCAGATACAGAGACCGTACAGACGTCACTTATTTTGTTATCCGAACAAGCATATGAAAGAGGGAGACCACACGAACGTTTCAAGCTTATTGTGGAATTTGTGCGCACTTTCATTCTTGAGATATCGTTGTGTTCAATATTTTATTCAAATAACTGTTATTGAAATTTTTTGCATTTTTTTGTGAATCGGACATGGGAAAGTTGGTTTTCCAACATTGATAACAATCGGTGTGGAAGTGAATGAAAAGTGATTCAATCGAAGTTTTTTATTTTCGCTTTGTTGTTTGATTCGCAGAAGTAAGGTGACATAGGCGCCTGCCAGACAACAAGCACCTACCCTAAACGGAACAACGAAGTTGTGTGAGCGGCCTAAGCCATGCGGAGAAAAACGTGCAGTCCCTTTCACCGGTTGAGCTCAAATCAGGCAATCTTCGGTATTGGCCTGAGAGTGTTTCTGTGAACTTTGGTCAAAATCGGTCTTCTTTTTTTAGGCGCAGCAACATACGCCGGATACCCGCTATAGACAATTATAAGGACGTCTGCTCGAACATATTGGCCAATAGAATTCTCGGGCACGGGCAAAGCCGGGCAGGTGCAGCTAGTTTATAATATATACTCTCTAGGGGCCCTTTATGCTCGTGTTAATTTTTTTTAAATCCGCCTGTGTCAGTAGGCCCACAATTAAATAAAACAATTTTATTGAAATACCCAAGTTTGAGCTAGGGAGCGTTTTTTTTTATAAAATCCTTTAAATGTTATATAACAAAATATGTAAAGCGTTCTTAACAATTCAACAATACTTAGACTTTTGTCACGCCCACTTATGAGGGATAGGAATAAGAATAGGGTATCCAACAGTTCGCCCAAGCGGACTGTAGCCCGTCCCTATGTTTTTATCTTAACTTGATTATTTTTCCATATTTTCCACTCAGATAAAAAACAATTTGCTCGAATGTACATTTGCATGGAATGTTGTCAACTGTAGAAACAGGTCATATCAGCAAAAAATATTGTCGCCTACATTATTGTTCCAACATCGACTGTTCTATAGATCCTGGATGACCCAAACACTCATTCTTATAAAGAAGTCAAGTACTTGCAGCCTGTCCCCGACATTGACATGCCTTGGTCGCGTACTGCTTAAACTCTCGGTGTACTTTGACAACGTTCCACGAATAATTGTGTTATTCCTTGCTGTTCGTTTCATTGCTGTGTTTCTTTCGATTCCCAAAAGTTTGCCGCTTTCTTGTTTTAAATTGCGCTATTTAGGTTCCACATAAATTCTCGCCCTGTCTGGCGAAACAATTATTCGGATAAAGTTTATTTTTTTGGACTTTTTTGCTTTTGCTTCGGCAGCAGCCAGCAGGTTCCGAAGTCCTTGGCAAAAATGTGTGAATCTTATTTGTTCCGGTAGATAACGAATGACTATAATAAAGAAAACTTTTAAAATTATACAACACCTGAGAAAGTAGGGAGCGTGAACAAAGTGAAGGAGTCTTGCAAGAATGTTATTTTTCACCACTTTTTCTACTATTGATCTTCGAATGCAGGTTTTAATTTGCCAAGTTTTTACTACATAAAAGAGACGATTTTGAAAAACTAATTGTGGATAGAAGAGCTTATAATGAAACAGTTAAATGCAAGTATGAACACTATGTAAAATTAAATGGAATGGAGCAGTAAAACTGCAAGGATAACCGGATTAGCTTGATTATATGCTAACTTTTGGTGTGTTGTGTTATTTGGGTTGCTATGTAGTATACCCGGCTCTTTTCCTTGACATAAAATAACAAATTCTTTATTATCTTTATGGAGAAAGGTCTTACATCTACGAAGTCGAAGAATCAAGAAGAAGTACATACAACAAACGGCTTACATACATACATGTTGAATGGAACATTCAAGTGAAAAGACGTGTTAGTATCTACAGATAAATAAGTTGTTCAGGAGGAAAAATCACAATGATATTCCTTGTGTTGGAATCTCCCAGACAGCAGAGAACAGACAGACGGTACTGACTGCTGGAATAAGTCCAGAAAGTGTCGCTTCAAACGATGATTTTTTCGTGGTCGAGGACCCACAGGAGAAGGTGGATTTGCTGGGCGCTTGTTTCGAGGCCGTGTATACGGTGAACAATCCTGTTCGCCGTAACCACGACATTGAGAATAGGGCTCTGGTGAGCCACTTCGATCTGCGCACCGAACTTGAGAATTGGCGATCTGAGAATAACGGATTCACCGTGTTCACTGATGAAAACCATGCTAATGCAGTTGTCGCCAATGGCCGAGATGCATCGCACTTGTTCGTGTCGAAGGATGATCTTCTGTGCATCTTCGAGACACTAAAGAATAAAAAGTCGGCGGGGATGGATGGTGTCCCAAACGTCGTATTGAGACACCTGCCTCTGGAGGCTGTAGATATTTTCACCACGCTGTTTAACAATGCGCTGAATAATGCATATTATCCGGCGCATTGGAAGGTAGCTGTGGTGAACCCTATCCCGAAAAAATGTAAAGATAGGACGAACCCTGCCAATCTCCGGTCAATTAGCTTGCTTCCGAATATTAGCAAGGTCTTTGAAAAGGTTGTCAATAGAGCCCTGTTAAAGTGGGTCGAGGACAATAACATAATTCCGGACAACCAGTTTGGTTTCAGGGCGAGGCATGACACTATTCATGCCGCGTCGAAACTGGTTTCCGACATTCAGTGGAATAAATGCAAGAGCCAATGCACGGGTGCTTGTCTGGTTGATTTTGAGAAGGCTTTCGACACCGTATGGTTAGAGGGACTTTTCTACAAGTTGACCAGGCGGGGGATGCACAAACCTTTGCTATATGTAATTTATAATATGCTTATGGGAAAGAAGTTCGTTGTCAAATGTGGCAACGTGACTTCGAGCAGAGTCTTTGAAATTAAAAACGGTTTACAGCAGGGGGCGTTCAATTCTCCGATCCTGTTTAACATTTACACGAGTGATCTGGTGGGTTCACTCAGCCATGCTATAGCGTATGCCGACGATTTGGTGGCATACAGATCAGGTCCTAAAATCGAGGTCATTAACATTCTTTTGCAGCGTGACTTCGATCAAATTAAGCGATATTGCGACGACTGGAAGTTGAAAATCAACTTTCAGAAGACGGAAACAATCTTGTTCAGAACCCCATTGGCTGGGGCCTCTAGGGATACCAGAAAAAACTGAAAAAAATTGGCCATTATTGGACAAAATGGGCAGCCATTGGCGGTGAGAAGCGCAGTTAGATATCTAGGTATCTGGCTTGACCAGTATCTATATTTCGATAGACATATAGTTGCTTGTCTTGCTGGGGCCAAGAAGGCTTATGCTCTGACAAGGAGACTGTTTCATAGCAGTCAACTTGACTCCAGAGTGAAGGTCATTTGCTACGTGGCCCTTATAAGGCCGATCATCGCTTATGGTTGTCCATTATGGTTTAATATAGCGCCTAGCTATATGGAAAAGATTCGGGTTTTGGAGAGACAATGTCTTAGGACCTGTCTCCGGTTGTTCCGAACGCCTGAATCCAACTATATAAAATACTATCCCAACAAGGTCCTATACGATGGGGCTCAGTTGAATAGGATTGACAATTTTCTCATTAAGGTGACTCGAAGGCACGTTGCAAGGGCGATGGCCAGCGACAATAGTCTGATCTTTGGGGCTTACTACCCCAATGAAATGTACATAGAGAGTACAATCCGGTCTGGCTTTATCCCGCCGGAGGCATTTATCCATATTGATGCAAAAGGGCTGGTACAGACGAGGGATGGTATCCCGGTATTATACCACCGCTACCGCAGTGCGAGAGATAAACGGCTCATCCGCGGCGAGGACGGCGCCAATGCTCATGAGTTCCTCCGTTTTAGTACCGCAATAGCGGAGAGGGATAAATTCGATACAGAAAAGCAATTTGCCGAATTTTGGTGGCTTTTTGAGGGTGGAGGGTTCAACATGCCCTCCCAAGACGGTGCGTTACTCTAGGTAACATCCTCTTAGTTTGTAAGATAGACTAAGTTAGCTAGGGCGTTTCTGGGAGGGGCCGGGCTCGCCAACTTGTGGTGGTGCTTCCGGGAGGTGATTGATTCTGTAAGGCATCAGTCAGCTCACGACGGCGCGTGTGCACGTTGACGCCTGCCGGGCGCTCGGAAAGTAATTGGGATTTTGAACACTTGTTTCGTAATGCAACGAGTGCTCAGAATCCTAATTATAGTTAGAATATGTTAATTAGTTTAAGTAAGTAGAGTAGGTAGTTTGTAATTTGTTTTTTTTTATATAAAAATATAAAATTTGATAAAGATGCCGAGTTTTCTTAAAAATTTTCTCGATGAAAACATAATATGTAAGATTAGTTCGTAAAATAGTTTTTAGGCCGAAAGGTAATAATTATAAGATAGAGTTAAGTTTAGGGCGTCCGCATAAGGATCAATATTCTAGAATAAGTATACTGTTAATTTTAAGTTAGCTTTAATCATTTTTGTCTAGTATGTAAGTTGATATAAGCTAATAATTAATAAAAATGAATTTAAAAGTAAAAGTAACGTGTTAGTATCTAGTGCAATCTTGCAAAAGTTTATAACCAAAAGGGATTCAAAGTTTATATCAGTCTTAACAAAAACAATCTAAGAATCCTAACAGGCCTGGCACTGGCCCACAAGAGGATAAGATATTTGGGCAGACACCAAATAACAGACAAGGACATACAAACCATAGACCCATAGCTCATTCTCAGATTCATCAAGGAAACTGGACTGGACGCTGTGCTCTAAGGAGTGTGACCTGCCAAGTATAAATCAGAGCAAAACCCCGATACGCTTCATAAAGGAAGTGTATCTAGATGGGGCTCTGAAAGCGGGCATGAAACTCTCCTAGGTACAAACAGGGGACACAATAGACCAATTGGTCGCAGTGTAATATACCCTACTAACTATTATTATTAGAATTTTTTTTACTTCCCAGTACTGGGTAATTGATCCGAACATGAAAACCGTGATTTACGACATACATATTTCAAAAATTGAATATGTTCACAATATGTTTTTCAAATGTTTTTAAGATGATGTGTGTGTGTGCGTGTATGTTGTTTTTTTTGTTGGCTGTGCCAATGGATGTGGTAATCTTCGAAAGATGGCATGCACGATTCGCAAGCCCGAATAATCGATGCCAGGAATCCTACATACTAATCCACACCCAACAGACTTTTACCACTCTCCCCGCGGCACTGCCGTTAGTTATAACTTCGCGGGGCTGGTATCATGCTATGCGTCTTGTGGAGCTATTGCTGCTACTCCTGTTTCAGCTTGATCTGTTTCTACTGCTTCTGCTGCTTTGCGAATTTTCTCAATCCTTCGCAGCTCACTTTGCACATTCGTTACGTATGCGGCAATCTCTTCCCAAGCCGCTTCTGATAACAGCATATGGTCGATTTTAGACGATGGGCTATGTAATTCTATTCTCCCGTGTGCAAACCGCCCGCAGTGGAATATTGCGTGCTCCGTTGTTTCTTCTTCTTCCGGGCATTCAGGGCAAAATGGTGAGGTATCGTGTCTAAATTTGTACAGGTACTTGCGATATCCTCCATGACCGGATACGAACTGTGTAAGATGGTAATTACAGTCCCCGTGTTTGCGACATATTCAATCTTTTATCTGTATGTCCATCTCCCTTTTGCGGTATTGGTCCAACGAGTTTGCCAAGCAGCTGCTAACGCTGCTTTTTCTTCGACCTTTATCCTCTGAATGGTAGTAGCATCGCGTTGGTCCAGGGATATTCTGTTATATATCCTGGACATCTCATCTGCGAGAATGTCGATGGGGACCATTCCAGCTATAACAAATGCAGCCTCTTCTGAGATGGTACGAAAACCGCTAATTGTCCTTAGCGCGTAGAGTCGATATATGGATGGCAATCTTTTTTTAGTCACCTTTGTCCTTAGTGCCTGCACCCACCAGACTGGGGCAGCATAGAACAAAACCGAGGTGATTACTGTGGAGAGGAGCATCCTTTTAGCGTAACCAGGTCCACCGGCAGCATGCGCGAAAGAGCTCCTTGTAGTTGCGCTGCCTTTTAGGCTAGGTAGTCAACATGGGTTTTAAACTGCAGCTTAGTATCCAGCATTACTCCACAAGATATTTAACCGCCGCTTTTGACCTGATGGTTTGGCTACCCATCTGAAAATGAGCGAACTCTACGATTTTTCTACTTGATATAAGTACGGCTTCTGTTTTATGGTCGGCCAATTCTAGTCCGGCGGATAAAAGCCAGTCCTTTATCTGGGAAATGGCCTCGTTTGTAGCTGATTCTACAGCACGGATATGTTTAGCCACTGTCACGACGGCGTCAATCGAAGGACTTCGTCGTACATAATGTTCCACAGCAGCGGCCCTAAGACTGATCCCTGTGGGACTCCCGAGGTGAATTTGTAGTACTTGACTCCTTCATCAGTGGTGTACCTAAGCTTCCTATTGTTGAAATAATTCGTCACTATTCGTGTTTCCATTCTGGCGAGTGATCCTCTGATGAACGACCAGTTCGTTGAATTAAAGGCATTTTTTACATCTAATGTTACTACGGCACAGTACTCTTTTGTGCCATATAGCCATCTGTCTCCTTCGAGGACATTTCTGCGATTTCAACTACCGCTTTTATGGCATCAACACTAGATCGCGCTTTTCTAAAGCCAAATTGACGATCTGAGAAGGCTCCTTTTTCTTCTGCTACAGCGAGTAATCTATTATATATTATTTTCTCGAGTATTTTTCCCATAGTATCCAACAGGCATATTGGGCGATAGGGCGATGGTTCTTCTGGAGGTTTCTTTCCTTTTGGTAACAGGACCAGGTGTTGTGTTTTCCATTTTTTAGGGAAGGTTCCTTCTTCGAGGCATTTCTGCATAGTCGACATGAAGACTCTCTTTTTTAAAGCAATTTTTACTGCCTTGTACGGGATGCCGTCCGGGCCAGGCGCCTTATTGTCGCCTAAATTGTTACACGCCCTTAGCAGCTCCTCCAGGGTAATTCGTGGGATATCCTCTGGATTGACCTCTCTTATTATGCTGCATACAGTATCTGGTCTTTTGGGGAAAAGGTGCTCCACTATGGACCTCATCATTTTAGGGCATGTTATTGGAGGGGTTCTGTAGCCCTTTAGTTTTTGTCATCACCACTTTATAAGCCGTACCCCATGGACCAACGTCCGCTTCTTTACATAGCCGTTTGAAGCATGTTGTTTTGCTCTCCTTTATAGCGGAAACGTTGGGCATTTAGGCATTTTGCCCGTAGTGAGCTTATTCCTTCAGTCCACCAGTAGCACGGTTTTGCATTCCTGCTGTTTCTTCGTCTAGGCATTGATGCATCGCAAGCTGTGGTGATGGCGCCTGTAAGGCGATGTGCAGCGGTGTCTGACGTTCCACTCAGAGTTACAGCAGCGTTCAGCGTCTCCTCGAATGTAAGGATCGGCGTTCCATTTTGGACCTGTAAGCTGCGGGAGGTGGGCTGGGTTCTTCTTCTTATCCCTTATTTCCATAATTATCGCCTGGTGGTCGCTGTGTGAGTATTTTTCACTGACCCTTCACTTCATGTTTTTTAGGATGGAATTGCTCGTTAGGGTGATGTCGATGATCAAGCCAACTCCAGCCTTCCGATAGGTATTTGCCCGGCCTTTATTAGCGACGCTTATCGCTAGAGGTGCAAATGTTTCAACTTAGGCCTGTCCTCTAGTGTTAGTGAGTCTGCTGTTAGTCCAGCATTAACTGCTATTCGCTGGCCGTAAGGCTGGGTCTTGCAAAGCAGCTATATAAATTGATCCCGTTTATTTTCTCTCTGACGAAGCCTTTTGCTTGGTCATTCACATCTTGGAAGGCATAGCATAACGTCCGCATATCCATATTGCCGCATGTTTTTCCCTATCACAGATCCAATTGTTGTTCTGTTCGGGACATTTATAGGGCTCACTGATCAGGATGACATCCGCTTTTTCGTCTTTGGCCGTTTGTGCTAGGATGTCCTGGGCTCTTCTACACTGATTGAGATTTATTTGTAGTATCTTTATGATCTTTTGCTTGTGATAGCCCTCTTGAAAACTGGGCATCTGTTACTGCCGGCTATATGCTTCGCGTTATCCGCGTTTTCTCTCTTGCAGAACATACAGGATGGCTCCCTGTCGCAATTCTTGGCTATGTGGCCTTCAACTCCACATCTCCGACAAAGCTTTTAGTGGTCTTCTTCGCTTTTGCATTGTTTAGCTAGATGGCCGAACTCTTGGCACTTGAAACACTTTCTCAGCAGCGACTTTTCGCGAGTTCGACAAATCACCCAGCCGATTTTAATTTTGCCCGCTCCTAATAACAACTTCGCGTGTTCTGCGGGAAGACTGATAGTTGCTGTTTGCTTTCCTCCGAGATAAAACGTCTGAAGGCGATATAACTTGAATTGCCTTTTTATTGCTTCGCAAATGTCTTCCTTTGTCGTAATCTCGTCGATATCCTTTATCTCAATGGCCGTACGGTGGGTGAGGGTCCTTATGTTTGCATTTGCACCCAAGGCAGCACTCATTGCGCTTTTGAATTCGTCCTTTTTGTCTCCTAGTCTTGCTTCTTTGAGCTGGATTAGTAGGTCACCTTTTTGTGTCCTCCGGATTCTGGATACAGCCTCTCAAATGACCTCCAACTTTCTAACAGATTTAATGCTACGGAGTATCTCCGCATACGATAATTTACCCTTTGCATCTATGATAATAGCATCACGTTTTATTCTGGATTTGTGGATCACTCTTTTTTTTGGCTTATGACGACTGACCGTTGACCATAATCCATCCTTCGCCTTCTGTATTATGTTCGTGGAGTCAGATTGCTGCCTAATTCTCGTTCTCGTTTCTCGTTTTCTCGCGATACGACTTCCTTATGGTGTCAATCGATGTAAATATGATCAGAAAAAAATTAGCTTGAATTCGGTCCAACAGTTTTTTTTTTTGTTATAACTACTACTACTTACTAATCCAGCTCAAAAGACTGATTAACATGTCAGCATTGGGGATGTTATTTAACTGGTCCCAAAATGATATTTTATAATTTTATGGTCACAATATTTTTTTCAGATGGTTTTTAGGAGATGTGTGTAGTATTTCTTCAATAAATAAAATTTCTAAATTCCCCACAATTTACTTTATAGTAATTTTTAATAATATAAATGGTATATGTACGTTGGTGAACTTTACTTACACTGACTTTGGTCTAGCCGTTTTTTTGTTTAAACAAAAAGACTGAGAAAATATGGATTTTAGAATTTCTTAAGAAAGATTTATCCGATCTAATTTGTTCTGGTGACAATCCACTTACCTCAAAATATCAGATATTTTCATTGAGATTGTATCAAATAGCAGCTCCAAGCTTTTTATAATCGTAGAAAAATGTAAATATAATAAAAATAATTAATATTAGTAATGAATGAGGAGAAGAATCAAATTATATTTATTTTATTCATGGGACTCCTATGTCGTCGCACTCATCCAAAATCTATGATTATTATGCAAAATTAAAAGAAGGAGAAACGACATTTAGTTTGCAAACCAGTGTTAGTTACGTGTTGCATTGCAATGGTTCTTAATTACCAGAATTAATTCAGGATTTAAAATATTTCTTTTGAATTTTTTAGGTATTCTCTTAAGCTTCTTCCTAAAAAATATGCATAAATTTAGACGAGCAACTAAACATCGAAAACGAGTAGTAATGTGATGATAATAATCATACAGATACTTTGGCAGTTACAACTGACATATCTGTACATTTTGCCGATTCAACCACTGCCACAAGACAAAATCAGTGAAATCAACGAATTTCTTGCATGTAACAGGTATAGTCCTGCGCAATTGACACTGAAATGACAGGCAAATCAGATAAAAACTAAGTGGAAATTTGATTTGGCGGACAACGTATTCGATAACCGATAAAATCAACAATCTCTCCATTGCTTTAACAGAGCCTATTGTCATTGGAAAATATCCCAAACCAACGAATTCATCGGTTAAATTAACTTGAAATATACGAGTACTATTGCTATTGACACATATTTTTGAATAAAATGTTTTACCGATCGGCTTAATAAGTCATAATATGACTGGTGAAACTGATCCAAAAATATAATTATAATCATACTTAACGTATGGAATTTGAGTAAAATAAAGAAAATGTAAATTTCTAATATGTCCAACATTGCTATTGTGAATTACCATAACTCTCCAATAATTTGAATTAGGCGCTCAAAAGCCATCTTTATTATATTAACGTAGAAAAAGACAAAGCATAATGTACGATTAAAATCATATATAAAAGGAAAGTAAAACGCAAAATAAATGTTCAGTTATTATTAGTCGCTATCGACTCAACCGTTTTTTCTTGCTCTTGTCAGCAATTATCGAGCTTTCGCACAAGGAAAGCAACCATCTCGTTCTCGTCGCCGGTGTCTCGCCAGTTCACATCAAATCGCTTCGCCTCAATCCTATCTCTATACATAGGTATAGAACATCAGTGGCTGCGATCGCGAAAAAGCATCAGAGGTCTTCTCCCATTGTCTGGTCATTTTCATATCGTCGGTGCGGGTGCAGTTAGCACCACACAATCACTCATCGCAGTGGAAAATAACATTTGGTTGGTACTCACACCTTTTCGTGCAAGTGCCTTCGTTAATTGAAGAACGTCCAACGACCGAAGGTCACCTGCCGGCAGCACAAAATAGTGCCGTCGTACAATGACAACTTTAAGCTGTTGAATTTACAGTTTTTAATCTCTCGGTGATTTCGGAAGTCACTCTGCAATAAAGGAAACATATGTATTTATAAAATAAATTTAGAGTTTATAATACCAACTTAAATTTTGAATATTATATAAAGTATGATGCGAGCGAGTATGTTGATTCAAATAAGTAAAGAGTGAGTTATTAAACACAACTAAGCCATTGGTGGTGGCAATGGAGCAGGGGGTAGTGTGTTGGCTTGTGACCCGTGCGATGAAGGTTCAATCCCCATGGGGAACAACAACATACGCCACCCATTAAGGGAGAGAAACGAATAGCACATTGTTTCTCCAACCTCTACACCAAAAAGAGGATTTCTGCCTGGAAGTACAATGTGACCGTTACCGAGTCTGAGTGCTCTGGAATTTCGATTGCCCTTTTTTTTAAAAAAAATAAATAAAACAAAACAGACGAAAGAAAAGCCATTGGACGCATTATGACCCCATATTTTAATTGAATTGTAATTATTGTTCATATTGAATCATATAGCTATATAGGAATTTATGAAATAATAAATCTAATCTAATCCAAAAAAAATCATTCTGAGCCCTTACGTGGGCTACGAGAACTCTTCTGTCGGATCCCGGGTGGACCTTTATACTATGAACGTCCAAGCCGCCATTCATTTCTGGGCAGCTTCCCATCCCTTGATCCCTGGTATTATCATAACCCCTGAACTTCACTGCATCCCTACTGGTCCGCCTGTGGAGTTCGCCGGTTGGACCTGAAAGAGTAGCAGGCCTCAAAATATTGAATCACTTCGTAACTGAATGCTACTCAAATTCTGGTTTTGTTACACGGACCTCTTGTCAAGATCCAAATTGGTTCATATCCGTGCACAATAAGAGCAAGGAAAATCGGTGTCATTTAAGGCCGAAGCGAAACAAGAACATAGGCACGGGCTACAGTCCCCTTGGGCGAACTGTTGGATACCCTATTCTTATTCCTATCCCTCATAATTGGGCGAGACAAAAGTCTAAGTATGGTTGAATTGTTAGGAACGCTCCACATATTTTGTTATATAACATTGAAAGGATTTTATTAAAAATAAAACGTAATAAAAACGCTCCCTAGCTGAAACTTTGGTTTTTCCAAAAAATTGTTTTATTTAATTGTGGGCGTGTCAGTGGTCGGATTTTAGAAATTTTATCTCCCTAGCAGTTTTAGGAGTCATATAATTATCATATATAAAAACCTTCAGCTTTCTAGCTCAAAATTCGATTTTTTCGATAAATTTGTTTTTTGAGTTTGTGGCCGTGTCTGTGGGCGGATTTCAAAAATTCTTAAACTTGATTATTTCGGGCCCCTAGAGAGTATATGATCAAATTTCAGCTCTCTAGGTCCAGTATAAAGGCCTAATTTTTGCCGACAGACGGACGGACGGACATGGCTAGATCGACACTACGATCCTGAGCATAAATATAGTAACTTTTAGGGGTCTACGGGCAATATCAAGGTATGTTACAAACTATTCGTCAAAATTAATATACCCTTAGAATAGAATATAAAAAGACGTATTCCACAAAAGGTAATTCTGCAACGGAACACGCAACAACATAACCCCTTCAAATAACCTTGTTTCTCTTTTTGGATCCACATTCACCTCAAAATAGTATAACCTCTTACTCCCAAACAGGGCAATCAAGTGCCGTCGAACAAACCAATATTTAATTACCTGCATCGAAACCTAATTTGCGCTGGGAGGCCAAAGGAATAGCAAATCGATGAATCCGCTGAGTAAACGTTTAATCCACACGTTATCATACCTGTGTCTGCTATGCGACTTGATGTTGGGATTCTAATTATTGAACTAATTATCTGGAATTGTTATCAAGCGAAAGTACTACAAACACCGCTTCTTCATCAATCGCAAATCGGCTTCAACACTGAATTACACACATTGCCACCTTGACTCAATTGTGCATATAACAACAGCTTCCTGTTTGTTATATGCCATCAGCAGTGCCACACTGCATAATCTTATTAAAAGGAATCCGAAGCATTATCCAGAATGTACTATATCCAACCAACAATGCCCTCTCAGAGCATTCCAATACGTTCACCGCCATCACCCCAATAATTGAATTGCACAGAACGCAATGGAAATACTCCAAACGTTTCAAGGAGGGATTGAATAATAATTCGTTTCCCATTATCACATAGTGAGTAGGTCCGTGATGGGGAATTCCGAATGCACCAAGAGGAGTCACCCGTTTTTTGCAGCATCCGTTAAATGCTTTAAACTGCGCGGAATTTCGATGAGGATTCAGTAGTTGTTGCAACAACCCTGACTTTTCCTAGCCGAACACTTGTAATCTTCACAAAATGCGGTTTCGATAATTCCAATAAAATTAATGGTATCTCGAATGCGGACTTAAATTACTAGCGCGGTCGGGTAATTATCGAGGTGGTCGGAGCGAGCGTTGTCTTTTCTCCGTGGAGTGGTGGGCAGCATTTTATCATAGCCCGGGTGACGTATCGACGCCGGCCGTACAACAATGTGGTTTTGGTTAATATGTTGTTATAATTAACACCAAATGTAATAATACTGAATGTTGAAAGTAGAGATAATTGAAATATAGCTTTGGCATCAACTGCCGTTCACCCGCCTGCAGGATGATCGATTGTTGTGGAAGTAGGAACAGGACGAACAAATATATAGATATATGGCAGTTAACCAAGGGGCATAGCATGGAGAAGTGGAGAATGTGGCAGCCATAAGTTGAATTATCGGGAGTATATTTGGGGGTATCGTGGTTTCATGATAAATGCTAAATGACTTTAGAAATTTTAATAACGAACATTCGCAAATTTAATTGCAAGCTGTAATCACTGTTACCACTAACTATTTGCGCAATGGATTCGAGCGGAGTTAACATATTTCAGCTTCACTGATCTTGTGGTTAGGTGGCTTGCCATCAGGGATGGTAACTTGAGCAGACTTCCTTTGGTAAATGGAATATTTGCTTTGCGAGTTGCCTAATTTTCATGATTGCAATTGCCTTCTGGCGGCTGCTTGTTTTGTGTTACAGAAACCGTAGCTTATTTGTCGAATTCGGGTGTTCCATAAGCCATGTTGTTTTGTGTGACATCAAAGCTTTCCTTAATTATTTTGAAATGGAGTTTGTTTATCCATTGAACAATAGCTATACTTCTGATGCGCATATAATAGCATAGGTACGACTGTCAGGGTCAGAGATGAGTCAGAGATAAAGTTTCAGTTTTGTTGTAGAATGATAATACATAATATGGACGGTAATAACGTAACATAGTACCAAGAATGTACAGGGTGGCGCACGAATCGTGGTAAAAAAAACAAAACGTATTATTTTTTTTATTTATTATTTTTATTATTTAGATTTGTTAACATGAATGCTTCGGATACCGAAAAGAGGATTTCGATAGTGCAGCGGTACCATGCTTTGCAAATTCTTCATTTCCGTTTAAAGGGAATTTAGGCTTGAGTTTGGCTCCACTCCCCAAAATAGATGGGCCATTATGAGGCTGGAAAACATATTTGCCGAATCTGTCAGCATCGCACGAGGACCGTACCATCGAGATCAAAATGTCCGGGTGCAATACACAATCGCGGCTGTAGCATCGTCAATTTAGGCAAATCCAAGCGTTTCGACTCGAAACTTATCGGCGCAAAATGGATTTAGCAGATATATATAACTGATAATTCATGATGACTTCAACCATTGAATAACTACAAATAGAAATGGCACCGATACGTCGCTGTGGTCGCTTGTGCGGGTTTATGAAATGGATTGGATAAAAACGAAAATCTATAATATCCCAATCAAAAATATCCCTCAAGGAATGGGTAATTTTTTGTTGTAAACCAGTTTTAGGTAGGATATTTCATGCTTATCTTGGCTGTCGATACGCTTCGATTGTTCTTATTTAATTGTTACTTTTGGAATTTTTGTTGGAGTTTTAAAGGAGTGTTTTTTTGATGTGTAAACATCTTTGCTCTCGTTGATGTCTAAATATCTTTTTTCTCGGTAGGGGATACTAGTTGGAAATATCGAGCGTCACCGTCATCGTCAGATTTTCATACCACGTGAGTTAATCGCTTCTCGTCAGATAACAGCAATTAAATAAAATATCGATTTGTACTTCGGTAACCGATGGCCGATTTAAGAATGTCACTTTTAGTTGTAATAAGGTTATTTACCAAGTGGTCCTTGGAGAACCAAATAAGGTCCTTAAGCCCGGAAAAATTTTTTTTTTCAAAAACTCCTAAAAACCGCACAGTATATTGGGTTCAATGTCATTTGACTAACAGATCCTTGAAACAACAAAAAGGTCCTTAAAAGTAGAAAAACGGATATTTTTCCAAAATGCCATTAGAATCCACACGGTATATCTGTGTTCAATGTTATTTGACTAAGAGGTCCTTGCAACAACAAAAAAGGTCCTTAAAAGTCGAAGAAAGGATATTTTTCCAAAATGCCGTTAGAATCCATACGGTATATCTGTGTTCAATGTTATTTGACTAAGAGGTCCTTGCAACAACAAAAAAGGTCCTTAAAAGTCGAAGAAAGGATATTTTTAATAGAATCCACACGGTATATCTGTGTTCAATGTTATTTGACTAAGAGGTCCTTGCAACAACAAAAAAGGTCCTTAAAAGTCGAAGAAAGGATATTTTTGCAAAATGCCATTAGAATCCACACGGTATATCTCTGCTCAATGTTATTTGACTAAGAGGTCCTTGCAACAACAAAAAAGGTCCTTAATAGTCGAAAACAGGATATTTTACCAAAATGTTTGTTGTTCCTAGCACCCCTCATTCAAATAACATTAAACTCATATATACCGTGTCGTTTCTAAAGACATTTTGGGAAAATATCCTTTTTCGGGTTTAATTATTGTGGCTCTAAGGACCTTTTTGTAAACTAACCTGATGTAAAATAAAAGGGTCATTCAATCAATTTTTATTTTAAACGCAATATGCATAATTAATCCCAATAAATTATCACCATTATAGCAAAATAAAAAATTTTGATTTAGTTATTAGTTATTGCCTAGGCAGCTAAAAAGCTACAGCTAAAAACTAACCAACTTTTAGTTGTCATCCGCAACTAACTTTGGCAACCTAACGAGCTTTTTTTTTTTTTTTGTCGGGATGTGTGAAACTTTCTGCACTGGAGCACTCCGACTCAATACTGGTCCATTGACACACCACATTTTACTGTGGGAATTTACTCGTTTTTCTAGGAAAAACGAGAAGGCGCTTCAATGATAAGGAGCTTAGGTTTACAGCACTCACCATATCCGCACCAAATACCTGCCACCTGATACGAGCAAAAGCAGGACAATCACAGAGGAAATGTTCCGCAGTGTCGTCGCTTTCTCCACAGGCTTCGCAGTTGGTGGTGTCGCTTAGGCCTAGCACCTTAAGGTGTTTGGCGAAAGCGTAGTGTCCCGTAAGAACGCCAGTAGTCTGTCTGCAGTCTTTTCTGTTGAGAGACAACAAGAATGCCGCGGATTTCCCACAGACGTCGGGGAGCATTTGCTTAGTCTGTCTGCACCCTGGAGAGTCATGCCAACGGCGATTGTGTTCATAGGAAACCCAACCGTCAATGGAAGCCCTGACCGAGGACGCAGGCAGACAGATCGCTGGTTCAGGTCCTGAGAGGTCCCCCTCTGAGCCTTGTCTATCAAGTTCATCGGAGATCTCATTTCCCGTGATCCCGTTATGACCCGGGACCCAGACAAGTTTAAGTGAATTCAGCCTTCCGACCGAATTCAGAGATATCTTGCATTCACGTACTATTTTGGAGGTAGTTAAGGGTTTGAGTAAGGCCTTAAGCGCAGCCTGACTGTCGCTACAGACGCAGATACTTCGCGCCCTCCACCTGTTCCTCGTAACATAGTCCATGGCCATTAGGATAGCATAAGTCTCTGTTTGGAAGACTGACGCATGTTTGCCTAACGGAAAGAAAAGTCTAACGCTATCGCTCTCCACGAACACACCAGCACCAGATCCTTGATCGGTTTTGGAGCCATCCGTAAAGATTCGACTGCATTCCCTTCCAGGTTCAGAGTCCGGCCAGAGCCAGTCCTGGACGCGAGGAAAGTCGACCTCGTATTTGCGCTTTAGCCGAAGTTCCGGTGTCATCGCATCAGACGGCATATCCATAAGACAGGAGTCGAAGGACAACCGTTGCGCAAGTTCATCAAAACTCCAGTGCGAGTTATACCTAAAGCCACCTCTTGTAAGACGTGAGATAGCCTTGATTGTACATCCCATGATGTAAACACCTAACGAGCTTAGTTACACAACCTGCAACTAATAGCTAATAGCTAAAATTAATTGTCATTATGATAGCTAACCACCAAATCGATTGCATTTTTATCGCAGCTAATTTAACTACGTTCGTTACTTAGTTATGTCATGGTGTTAGTTAGATAACAAATTAGGTAGTTAACGCGCAACTGTGCCTACATGGTTACACATCAACTATACCGTGAGTGCATCGTGGCTCACACCTTTTTTTTTATTTGCTACTGGTTTTACTGATAAATGATATTTTGGCAGGTGTTATATCTGATTGCACTACCATTGCACTACCTAGGTATCCGATTTGAAAATGTTGTCGTCATTTTCATTGCGATCATAAAAATCAAATACATACCTATCATATGATTGTAGATATGAATAATAATAGCTAGATATTATTTTGTTTTTATATTGTTGTGATATTATATTGTTTGAATTATGTGAGTAGCCATATTACTCGTATCACGGCGATTGTCGGTTGGCAATACAAATCTTGAAACACAATACCTTTCTTTATTCTTGCACTCCACATAATCACAGAACACCATTTTTAAATCATTAACACAAAGCACTGTATATCGCAAGGACACTAGCAAAAATTATAAATTAAATGCCAAAGGAATCCAAAACGCATGAAAATAAACTTGGGTAGGCTGATTTTAAGTGTATCTGTAATTGTTAGCATCGGTATCTATTCACAAGAAAAATAAACATGGGAATATTTTGGGAAATTCATTTTACCTAATGCAGGAATCTAGAAAAGGTCGTATGCATACACTAACTTATAACAATAAAGGTCAGTATGTCGCTTCAAAATGAGCGGTGTCCATTTCTATTTGTAGTTATTCTATGCTTCAATTTGTTTCCGTACAAAGTCCAAATTGTTAGCAAGGTAAAACCTCTGGATTTGCCTAATCGCCTGGAATTTTACCATAATATGAAGAATACAACAGCTTGATAAATTGCTTGTTCATGTCAGGTGAGGCCCATTTTGATCTAAACGGCAATGTAAATAAGCAAAATTGCCGTATATGCAGTGAATCTAATCCAGAAATACTCCATGAGACGGTACTGCACCCAGAACGAGTCACTGTGTGGTGCGCAGTTTCATCAAGATGCATTGTAGAGCCATGCCTCTTTCAAAAAAAACGGTGTAATAGTAACTGCCAATGGAGACCTTTGTTTAAAGATATTCAAAAAGTTTTTTTTACCCAGAACTGCTCCGAAGAAGTATCCGTTTTAACAGCATTTGGTTCTAGCAAAATGGAACAATTGTACACATAGCCAGACCGGTTATGGCGGAGCTCCAACGAAAATTCCCAAACAACTTAATATCCAGAAACTCCACTTTCCGCTGGCCCTCAAGGTCACCTGACCTGACTGCACCACACTTTTTTTCTATGGGGTCATGTTAAGCAAGAGGTGCACAAAACGAAACCAAGGAATTTGCCTGAATCGAGGCAGTCCATTAGAACAATAATTGAGGCGATCCCGACTGCAACCCTTCAGGCCGCAATGAATAAGGTGTCGTGAGGTCATTTACGGTAATTACGTTCTGGGTTGAACGTTTTGAATTAAAAAAAACACAATGGTTTTTTTCTCCTCTTTATTTATTTATTATATTATTTATTCATTATAATATGTCCATGAAAGAAGCCGCTGTCTAGGCGTGGCTGCACTTCTAACGTAGATTGTTTATTTATAATATTATTACTTAAATTAAATCAATGAAAGAAGCCGCTGTCTAGGCGTGGCTGCACTTCTAGCTTTGAGAGTTGAATTAGAACTAACTTTTGCTGAACTATCCCACCGGTATTTATATGAAGTGCTTCCTGTGGGATAGGAGTGCACTTGTTTATGAAGGAGGTGTGAAATATGAGTATATTTAGTTGGGATTTTGTTATCGGAAGGTTTTGCAACTGTCGGCAAAAATGGTGGGAGCTTGTGTTGTAGAGTGTTATGGCGAAGGCGAAGAGGGGTGTGGGGAATGATCTGGTAGTAGGTTCGGGTGTAGTCTGTGACGTAACTCGGTATATCATCTTCAAAAACAATTAGCTATATAAAAAAAAAATTAATTTTCTATACAATAAAAAAAAATTAAATACATTGATTAAAAAAAAAATTATTTGAATTTCTTATTGTAGCACAATTGGTGTGCCACCCTGTATAATAATACCATACTTATTTCGGAGATTTTGGTCACGCAAAGAGCAATAGCATAGCGTAGCTACCAGCTTTACCCACTAACAACTCCAGGGGATGAATTACTGCATCAGCTAGCCAGCATTACTTTACTGAATTATGTGAATTTGGCATAATGGGCACGGCTCGAGCATGACTTCGAGTATTTATTTCGATTGTTTAGCACTTTCTTGCCAGTGATCGTGTATTTGTTATCCAACAGACGTTATCTGCGACGCTCTTTGAGTTTGATCTCACTTAACCTACTGCACATTGGCTCAGCCATAGCTGTCATCACAGGACACTGTCTAATAGGCAAGCACGCATCAAGGCTTGGCGTTTACTCAAATGACTTCTGTAGAAGCTGCAGGGATGAAAAGGAGGAGAAGACTACATCGCATCTCCTCTGCACATGTCCTGCACTCTCCATGAAACAAATCTCTACCTAGGATCCTTCCTCCTCAATGTACTCAGTGACTTAGCTAACACAGATGTTAGAAGTCTATCGAGCTTCATTGGTCTAAGTGTGTTGGCTTTCAGCTAGCAGCCACTTTAACCTAACCTACCCTAACCTTTCCAATAGAACAAAATAGCAAACGGTTTTCTTAAAAAAATTCGTAAATAGTAGAAATGGATAAGCAACAATTTTTGCCAAATTCCGATTGGAAAAAACAGCCCGGAGCTATACTTTGGAAAGAGCTCATAAAAACTTTTATTTCAAAAGGTCCACTCATAAGGAAAATATCCATATATATACATAAATATCCATTTCGAATTTTCGATACACAATTTTACAGTGTATTTCCAAATACAAGGTTGGCGCAAAAGTAATCCTCCTATCAGAAAATGCTATAAATTTTGCGATTGGCCCCTAATGTCAGTTCAGTTTTGACATTTGTGTAGTAAACACATGCGAAATACACGTTAATAAACAATGTTACGCTACACTGCTCCAGAATGCGGAATATTGGTGACTATTTATTTGAGCAATAATCGGTCGGTGACTTTCGGACATCGGAAGGTTATTTTTGTGCCACCTTGTATAACCACTAAAATAGTTTCATAATTCAAAACAAACTGAATATCAGAAGAAAAAATGGCATTTCTTCATCCAATTATTATATTGTACTATAATATTATCTTAGTACAACTGAAAATTGTGTTCGATAGATTTTGTTTTCAAAACAACATCCCAATGTGTTAATTCGAATTTTCGATAACGAACAGCTATGGCTTCTTAAAAACAAACTGTAAGGTTGCACAGGGTGTCCCAAAAGTCACTGACTAATGTAAAATGATAATAACTTTTAAAGATTTAAATTTATAGATTTTTCAAGCTAGTTGTGGAAGATTGTATCCAACAAATGAGCACCAGCTTCAGTCTTAAAGAATGGGTCCTTCCTGGGTTTATTTACATAAACTTTGTCCCCGAAGTATACCCACAAAAAAAAGTCTGTGGCTGTTAAATCTGGAGAACAAGGAGGCCAATTAAATCGTTTGATATGAGTCGGTCACTAAAAAACTTGCATAATAGCGCCATTGTGAGGCGGTGTTCCTCAAGGCTCCGTATTAGGGCCGCTACTATTTTCCTGTTTTATAAACGACATTGCGGCGAGTTTCTCCATATCTAATCATCATATATATGCAGACGATGTGCAACTATATTTGATGTTTCCGGAATCACATATAAATCGTTCCATAGCCACACTAAATCAGGAGCTCGATAAAGTTTTTTCTTGGTCCAAATCAAACAGACTTCAACTTAACTCTAACAAAACGAAAGCTTTGATTATCAGCAGAATCTGCCATAGCCGTGTGACGCCACAACTTGTTCTCAACAATCATCCAATAGAGTGCGTTGAAAACATAAAAAACTTAGGAGTACATTTTACCCGAAACTTGACGTGGAACTTACATATATCTAAAATCGTTGCGAAAATCTACGATGCACTTCGAGGCCTTAGTCCAACAAAAAGGTATCTTCCGGTAGGTGCTAAACTTAAGCTAGTCAAGGCCTTTCTTCTGCCAATTATTCTTTACGGTTGTGAAATTTTCTCCAATATGGACTCCGAGTCCAAACTAAAACTAAATGTTGCCTACAATAGCTGTGCTAGGTACATCTTCGATATAAACAGACTTGAGCACATCTCCGGCTACACCCAACGAATTACTGGCTGTTCCCTAACAGCACTTTTAAAATATCGAACCATTCTATTCTTACACAAAATCATTACCACGAAAATACCAGAATACTTATACAATAAAATTAGAATGGGGCGAACCCACAGAGCTATGCAATTAATCCCACCTAGTCATAAGTATTTGGTCACTTCACGGCAATTTTTTGTTCATGCCATTCAACTGTGGAATTCGTTACCCCTTCATATCAAGCGATCTTATGTTAGCAACACTTTCGCGACACTCATTTTTCAATACTACGCAGAGATGTTCTAGTGCATCGACGTTACCTTTCCTGACATCCCCCTCATACACTATTTTCCTCCTCTGCTAAGCTTTTTATCGCATTGCGTGCTTTTCTTTTCTTTCTCAGTTCCTTTTCTTTTCATTTTTCATTATCCTCTCTTTTCTTTATTTCGTTCTTTATCTATTTTTTTTTCTCTCCTTTATTTATTTTGAATTATTTCATAGTTTCCCATAAAAAGCATGTACAATATTTTATAAGATTTATCTTTTTGTAACATGAATTCAACGGATTAATAAATCTAAATCTAAATCTAATAAATCTAAGTGTGAGCAGTAGCTCCATCCTGTTGGAACCACATCTAAGGTCTGTCAGCAAGAGCTGGCGCCAGCATTTTTGAATCATAGCCCGATGTCTTTCACCATTTGCGGGAACTCTGCTGCCATCATCGTCCTCAAAGAGAATGGCGCAATAAGTTTTACGATGCCTTCTAATTCGGGGCAGATCAACAACAGCTTCCTGTTGCTGAAATCGTCCACCAGATCCGGAATCATGTTAACAGAGGGTGGATTCCGCACATGAAAATGATTCTGATAAGTTCTTCGAGATAAATTAATATTACAAATTTTTGAAAAATAAAATTCAATGATTTTGGGCTCCTGCAAGGTACTGCAAATCATTTTAATAAATCGCCCAAAGTTGTATAAAAAATACCTGAAAAAACACAACAGTTATGATTTTTTCTAAAATCAGTCAGTGACTTTTGGGACACCCTGTTCAATATCACCCAGCCTGTAAATGCTATCGTCTATATGATTTTAAGCAAAGCTTTATCGGATGATTCGTGGACTTGACTAACCGGAGCTATTAGTCCGGAAACATCATTAATCTTTGAAGGTGCCATGACATAAGGTCATATTTTAGCGTATGTCGCTTTGCGAAGACGTGATAAGGCCATTATGGGCTTATGTCACATTCAAGACATAAAGACAATAAACAGGGTTTAAAACTATGGACACCTCTTCAACTCATACACCAGTCGGCCTTCGGCTTCACATGTAGGTTCTCAGAGGTGTTTCAAAGCTCATAAGTTATGAAATAGTTCAACAGATAACAGTGCCTGGGTGACCCGCTTTGTGGGTAAAGAGGTTTGAAATTCTGGACATCTATTCGATTCACAAAAATTACAAATCTGAACACCTCTTCGACTCACAAAACTAATATATTCTAATAATTGAATGCTCAGTGCGCCGTTGTGTTCAATTATTAGAATACGTCAGAATATAGCCTTACCTATGTCACGGCACTATTTTTGGCAGATGTGCGTAGTAATGATTTTAGTATATGCTTGACAAACATAAATGACGCCTACAGACTGTGCCTGTGCAATACTTAACATTAAATTTTTAAAGTTATAAAAAACACAAGGGCACATGTCTTAGTTGCATAGTGCTGAAATCTTGCCAACATGATAATTGACATCGCGTTGTAAACTGGCATTACATAAAAAAACAATGTCTGCCAGCTCTACAGTGGGGTGATGTACTCCTGCCGTCGACCTTAAGTTGTAATACAACACAACTAAATTGTCAAAATCGCGTAGCCTTAATACTTTTAATTGCGCCTTTGTGCGCAGCTTCCGTAACAATGGTCATTATTTTACACTCAATTCTCCAAAAAGTGTACAACTAACTACATACATGCTGTCTTATTTCTCCGCTCTGGGGAATCATTTCGCTTTTATCGTAAGGAGAACAAATTCAAACATCGCCAAAGCAGTACAATTTAAAAAAAAATAACAATAAGAATTTTAGACTGTAAACATCACGTTATGAACACACATGTTTTTACTGCATTTGACGGCCATATCCAAATATGTCACTATAGCTCCCTATTTAGCCTATGATAATAAACAGTTTAAGTTATTTTGTGTGGTATAGGCGACAACGTCCCTCATTTACAACGGTTTTATTCTTGCTCTCAATTCTATAGCAAGCAAATGTCTAGGTTTATGGAAGCAAACACAATGCCAACATGGGGTACAGCACCCACCACTAAAACATAAATATTAATATTTCCACAAATTGATACACGGCTCTGTTCACATCGTTGAACCAACTGAAGTTGATGCTATAATAAAATACGTAGGTACCATTTATCAATACCACAATGCACAACACTATTGGGTGGCCAACGATGTGTATCATTTTGCATCATCTGCAAGGACCCAAACCTATATCCATTACTGGATAAACATATAAAATACTGCATTGAAAAGGAGATAGAATGCAATTAGTAAACCGCAGCAAAGCCTCCAATTCCAGTCCCCAACAAGGAATATTAATTTGGGTAGATATAGTATATCTAGATATATGTCAGCTGAGCTAACTTCCGATCTATAGCAATAATTAATCCTCCTGACTTCAAGGAATGTGGTTTGGCTGTAAGTTATCATCCGGCTGTGAAACCTCAACCAGTTCAAAGTTAATGAGCATTAATCGGAGTCTGTCAAAGTTATCGGCCGTGTTGACGGCAACGGTGGTACTCGTATTATTATAGTGATAGTGACGGTGTAGGTGACGACAGAAAATCACAGGACATTATTACGCCATTGTGATGGATGTTATCACAATTACAAACATGTAATATTAATTAGGTTGTACAAAATAGTTTAACGGGATTAAGTACCTAACCGTAATAATTACAAGGCATTATCCTTTTGCTGAAAATGGCTTAGCAGCAGGCTTTAGTAAAACTTTGTCCTCAAACTTGAATTTTGTTGGATTGTGTATGCCACAGTGCGGAGCGGCCATTATCATAAAATTTTCGGTTGGGTAAAAGTTTTGAATAATGGTTTACTGAAGTTTTGGATTTCTTTTAACCTTTTTTGTTGCTTTGGAAAAGAAAATGAAATAAGGGGTAACGATATCTAAGGCAATGTCATTAGAAGTTGACACTTTTTAGATATCTTCGGTCTTAGAGACAATTGACGCCGGTCATTTATATTCCAGTCGTGTAGAAAAGATGTTTTTTTTTCAAAATTAATGATGCTAGTATGACAAAAATGGAAAATTAGGATAAACCTCTTTATATAAGACAATATGGCCATTATGCTGCAGAAAGAACCATTAATGGTCGCATAATGTAGGCCTACGGAAATGTTCATGCTATGTCTTAAACTGGGGCATACCTCGGGCGTGGAGAGATGTGAAGGTCATTTTCGTTCCTCATGAAGATAAGGAGAAGCCCGCTGTATATGGTCAAAAGGAAAAGTGTTGGACACTGCCGCAAGAATGGCTAGTCGAAGATTTAGTGAAATAGCGGGTCATAGGATATCCAAGTCCTTGTGGCCCAACTTGAACAAGAAGAAACCAAGGGTGATCGTGAACCTTAGTAGATGTCAGTTTTCAATGTACTATTTACAATTTTTTTATTTAAGGAAATATTCAGATACAAATCTTATAAAATAGCGTAAGCTTCAATGAAAATTAGGATACGTGTTAGCTTGAGAGGGTAGGCAGATGCACTCCTTCACCTCGTAATCTTTATTGATAATACCTCCATGGCTGAGCTCCGCAAACTTAAAGGGAAGATCTCATACCGCTTCGGTGAGATCAAAATGATTCTTAAAAGCACGATTAGATTCCAAGATCTGACAGCGGTGTATACCTCTAAAGCGAACGAAACAACAACAATTGTACCACGTAGATCAAATGAGTCTGGGGGTAGACTTCCCATACCTCGAGGAGCTATGCCACAGGGCCACCTACCAGAAATGTGTCTGAAGTTCAAACAGTCTACTTCGACTGGCTGTGCCACAGGGCCAGCTCATCCAAGCAGTTCAGGCAGCGATAAGACGACAGTGATGACCGTTTCTGTAGACCGCACCCAAACAACCTGCAAAAGTAGTATTATTTCTGTTGGGCAAGCTACCTCGAGCGGTTCTGGAAGTTGGGCTAAGGCAACGGCCACCACTTCGTCGGATCGCCCCTACCTACAGGGTAGATCACTTTTCCCAGGAAAACTGGCAATCTGGCTATCAATGCCTCCGACCCGGTCAGCGCCACAACTGGGCGGATTAACCTAGTTGGGAACAGAAATGACGAGTCAGACAGGCACCAACCACCAGATCGTCCTGGTCTGGCTGCTTGCCAAAAAGGGAAGGGCCCGAAAAAAGCTCGGCAAGCTAGATCCTCAAAATATTATCTATGAACACCATTAAGGTGCTACAGGCGAACCTTCATCACGCTTAGGGTGTGTCCGCCACTTTTAGCAATAACCTTATAACCTTATGCCTCATCCAGGAACCTTGGGTTATCAGCGGAATTATCAAGGTTCTCGGGAATAGGGCAGGTAAGCTTCTTAGCAGGGTCCGCAAGTGCCGACGGCGGCCTGCTTAATCGACAAAAATTTCAATTAAAACATCAATCCAATTCCAGAATTCACTAATAAGTACCTGGTTGCCGTACTTATAGCAGTCCCGAGAGATAGAGGCAACCATAACATCGTATTTTGATATTGGATATTTATTGATTGATCAACGCTGTACATCAAGATAAACTTATACCTAGTACAGGATATAAAATTACATATATCGTAATTACACGTAGTGTGCAAACAAGTAAGTTAAAAAATATTTAAACAACAGGAAAAAAAGAAGAATATAAAAAGAAAGCAATATTTAAATTAACCAAAAGAAGTTAAAGAACATAGGGACGGGCTACAGTCCGCTTGGGCGAACTGTTGGATACCCTATTGTTATTCCTATCCCTCACACGTGGGCGTAAAAAGTCTAAGTATGATTGAATTGTTAGGAACGCTCTACATATTTTGTTATATAACATTTAAAGGATTTTATCGAAAAAACCAAGCTTTTGTAAAAAAAACCCTAGCTAGCTCAAACTTTGGTTTACCAATAAAATTGTTTTATTTAATTGTGGGCGTGTCAGTAAGCGGATTTAAAAAAAAAATACGCATGAACATAAAGGACCCCTAGAGAGTATATATTATATATTTTAGCTTCCTAGCTCAAACTTTGGATTTTCAAAAAAAGTTTTTTTTTAATTATGGTCGTGTCAGTAGGCGTTGAAAATATTTTCACATGAGCATAAAGGGCCCCTAGAGAGTGTATACAGTAGACTCCCGTTAGTGTGAACACCGGATAACGTGAACAGATTTTTCTTTTGCTTGACATCTCTAAAACGTGAACAAATTATGAACACTCTAAAACGTAAACAACAATTTTTGCTTCAGTAACTAACAGTAAACTGTTTGAGCAGGTGTATTGTAGCTTGAAATTCCTTATTCTTAGTACCTACAATACTTTGTCTTGCACAGTTTCCAGTTTTTTGCACGTGAATTCGTGTCAGTTTGTTTCTCGTTGTTCCTTGCAATAATTGTTTTTGATTGATCTGCTCGATTTGCGCGATTTTCTTTGTTTTTTTGTCATCATAAGTTTTATACGCGTTACAGTTTTGGTTTTATAGTTCTTGGCTTAAACATAAAGTTTTTGTCACTTAAGGACAAATGCGCGATAATGTAGCAATTCCGTAGTGGCTCCAATGTAACAAGCTTGGCAAAAAAATACGACGTTGCAAAGTCTACTATTTGTGCCGGTAACAAAAAGAGTGAACAACACATTTTCAGGGCCAGGGAGCTGAAGGTGAGCTGGTTAGCCAAAATGACATTAGTGTCTTAAGGCGCCTTAGAGAAAAAGCAGTGAGAATGCTTTTGGAGAAGAAGAAGATGCAAAAATAAATGACGGATTTTTTCCATTTTTCGTATCGGTAATGCCCGTGCTCAGTCAATATTTAATGTAACTTTTTATGCCAAAACCTTTTATTTAATATCTCAAGTAGCACAAACGTCAAAATACACCAAAATATTTGGTGTATTTTTTGCACTTTCGTGATATACATTTTAAATATAAAAAATATGCCACTTTTGAGTGCAGTTTTTGTAGAAATAATTTCAATTCGGTGTATGTAATACCGCGTTGTTACACCGGATGTTCACAAATTATACCGATTTTCGGTACACAAATTGTTCTAGTGGTATACAAATTATTCTGGTCACTAGAACATAATATACCCCGGAAGTGTAAATAAAAAACTAATAATTGGTTTATATACCTCGATATTAAATAATTTACACCACATTTTGGTGTAAAATTATTCCCATTAGTGTGAAAAATACACGATGATTCGATGAATAAAATATACTATTAGCGTACCAAAATCTGAAACAGAATTTATTTTGAAATACAATTTACACCGAAGTTTATTTTTTTTAAATTGGAAAGGATTAAATTTTACACCGAAGTTTACTTTCTGATCGGAAATGTATCTGAATGATTTGTATTTGTTTCTATGATTCTAATTATTCACCTGCATTATATGGACGCAAGAATATTATGAATTAGTATGAATGCGAGTGCCTAATTTAAAAACGAAGCATATTCTGATGAATGATTTTTGGTCCTACCCCGTCTAAAAATTGAGCGCCTCGAAAATATCCATTAATTAATAATTTCTAAAACGATTCGTGAAAACTATTTATTCGAAACCTACAATTTTTTAATTTTTTTTAGAGACGTTATGTTAAATAACGAAAATACCAAATATATATATATAAGTTGCTATACAATTAAAATACTTAATCATTTTTTTCATTTAATATTTAAATTTTTTAATATTTCTTGAAAAATATGGCCGTCGTCCAAAATACAGGGTGTCTCAAAGTAACCGCCGCAACTTATGAAGTAATTTACTCGGCTTTACTTTCTTTTTGACTTAAAATAATTTTTATGATTTTTAGAATTTATTTCTTTTAAACCCATTTTTCCAATTTGTAAGTATCTTATCTAGCTACAAACAAGGAACTCATTTTAATTTAGTAATATATGTATAATACTTTTGATAGTAAATTGTGCGAAAATCTTTAATCGCATAGAAATATTTACATTGAAAAGGCAACAGAGTACATTGAGTACCTATAAACTGAATATGGTAAATGATACGACAAAGCAGATTGCAAAAAACGCATATCTTAAGCCGATGCTCTTTGCCGATTCCCCGTTAAGGACATGCTCTTGGAAAATAACTGCTGGGAAAAAATTATACAAATATTTGCAGGTTAATGCTCTATTAAAAAATGTCGTCTATTTTTGAGACCGATTTTTTAACTGGCTTTAACTTGGCAAAACTGAAGCCGACTAATCTTGATTTTTTTTTTATTAAAACAGGTAAGATTTTCTTTCCTCCATACAGCTTTTTTCTATGCGATTCACGATTTTTTAATTAATTAACTATCGTACGTATTATTTTGCTAAATTAAAATGGAGTTCGTCACCCTGTATGCGTTACTCTAACTCCTGAATTTGGAACAAAATGCGCCCGTTTTAAAGCAGAAAAATACACCATTGTACAAAATATATCCAAAATTGCGCTTTCGGTTAATTTATTATGCGGGAAACTGTGCAAAATATACCCCAAGCAATAAAAAAATGCACCACTGTGAAAAATATATCCAGTAATTTGTTGTAGTATGTTTGTAATTTGCTGTAAATAGTGTAAGAAATGTCCAAAACAAAAAAAAAATTATAATTAACATTGGAATTCAAGAAAATAAATATATTTAGGTACCAATATTTAATAAAGTTGTGTGTATACATTTATACATTTTTTTTAAAGAATTTTTGATTTCATTTATTTTCATCCTTTGGTTCAGAACCCAGAGCAGCTTCTTCATCCTCTTCTTCGGCATTTTTACCCAATTTAACTTTTTTTGCAATCCGTTGGGGCAACGGGCAACGTGCTCTTTTCGCTTTAGGTAGTCGCGAAAGTAGCCGGGCTGAATGACTGTGGTTGAAATGACTACTTGGAAGCGATGTGAGACTCACGTTCTCTTGGACTAACTGAAAAGTTGACGTGCATGGCTCAGTAGAAATCATTTGCTGGTGCTGGCTCCGAGCCGACATTAAAGATTCATACACATTTGAATTGAAAGCCTTTTTTGCGCATGAAATTGTTGACGGGTACGACTAATATTTTTAACGTTTTGGATTTCATCGTCCGGATTTTTTATTTTATTTTTTACCTCGGCCAATAAATGTAATTTTCCTTTTACCAGTTGTATTCCACAAATTGTGAGCCATCTTTTTCCGCGCAAACGACACAAATTTTTATTATATCAAAGTATATAAAAATCACAATATAAAAACTTTACACTTTACTTTACTTTTAACTAAGCGATGTTTACACGACACTTGATTGCGATACACTGGCGCATGAGTGTGGCGCATATTCAACCAATATTCAATATTCAAGTGTATTAAGTACACCAAACTGTGCGCGTGGTGTATAGAATGGCACATATTCAACCAATGAGTTTATTAAGTGCACCAAATAAAATACACAATGGACTAGATGTTCTTTCATATAAACTTATATTTTCAAAAAAAAAAATTAATAAACAAAACACAATAGTAGTAACAATAATTAACAGCCCAATCAGCCAATTTAGACATAAAATCAATGTGTTCGTCTAAATCATCAATCACGCAATCTTCCGAAGACGGTTCCAATTCCCGATTTATATTTTCCACAACTTCATCATTATCATCCAAATCGTTGTTCGAAATTGAGTCTAATAATATTTTATTTGGCTCTACTTTAATATTAGGTTCATTTAAAATAATATTTTCTCGCGATATTGAACAATTTATAAAGTTTTTGTCCCAAATATAAAAGTTGATGTTCGTCGTTTCAAACAAATTTTGACGATTTTGCTGAATGCTGGGTTTCAACTGATTTTTAATTTTTTTAAAAAGTGTTTTTTCCTACGATACCACTTCAAATAATTATTAAACTTCGAGTTACCAATTTTTATATTTGCTAAATAAATAAACGCGCGGTTACTGTAAGCAAATGGCAGCTGAACTGAATAAAACATTTTGTTGACATATGATTTGACATTGGTATAGTTTAGTGTATTTAATCTCCACAGGATTTAAATCTTACACCGAAAAATGGTTGCTCATTAAAAATAGTGTATTTTATCTACAAAATCTCATGTTGGTTGATTTCAAAATTGGATTTTTTATGCGCCACTAATGATATATTAAAAAAACATCTGCTAATCGGTTTATTTTTTGCACCGAATTGGAACAGAAATGTTGAAATTTTGTACAGAAAAGGCAATGATGTAATTTGTATACCGGTATATTTTATCAAATACACCAAAATATTAAAATTTTCTTCAGTTTTCTCAATTTTACACCAAAATTCACGAAAATATACCAAATTATACACCAGTGTGCTACTTGAGATGTTCCTATGCAATAACTTTTTGTTTAAAATTAAATAAATGAACGGAATGTAATAGTAAAAGCGCATTATTTTTAATTTGTTCATAAGACGTTTTAAAATGAAAGTCTACAGTGGGATTGCAATATTCATTTATTAAAATTTGACCTTCGCAAACGTGAACTCTCCCGCAAACGTTAACCCCCTAGGTTTTTAATTGTTCACGTTATCGAGAGTCTACTGTATTACAAATTTCAGCTTCCTAGCTCAAACTTTGGATTTTCAAAAAAGTTTTTTTTTTAAATTGTGGGCGTGTCAGTGGCCGGATTTTGAAAATATTTACACATAATCATAAAGGGCCCATAGAAAGTACGAGTATATATTATAAATTTCAACTTCCTATCTCAAACTTTGACTTTTCAATAAAATTGTTTTATTTAATTGTGGGCGTGTCAGTGGCCTTATTTTAAAAATTTTATCTCCGGATCAGTTTTAGGAGCCATAGATCATTATATAAAAAATTTCAGCTTTCTAGCTCAAAATTCGATTTTTTCCAAAAATTTGTTTTTTTGAGTTTGTGGGCGTCTGTGGGCGGATTTCAAAAATTCTTAAGCTTGATTATTTCAGGACCCTAGAGAGTATATGGTTAAAATTTCAGCTCTCTAGGTCCAGTTTAAAGGCCTAATTTTTGCCGACAGACGGACATGGCTAGATAGACACTGTTATTGACGCTGATCATAAATATAGTAACTTTTAGGGGTCTACGGGCAATATTAAGGTATGTTACAAACTATGCGTCAAAATTAATATACCCTTAGAATAGGGTATAATAAATTAAACAGAGAAAAGCACAACCAAATACAAATTTAAAGATGAGACAAAGAAGAAAAGAAAATAGAAACCTAAGCTACATCAGTTCATACTGGAAAGATGTTCAAAACAGGCTTTAAGAATTTGTTTGTGTTCGACTATAGACCTCACATAATTGGATAGATCATTCCAGAGTTTGACAGCATAAACAAAAAATTGCCTGCGTGATGTTAAGCAGATATAAATAGCAGGTCGCAGTATAATATAGCGATTGGATGAACAGAAGTTTATTTTCTCAAATAAGTAGTTTGGTTCTTTCCTGTGCATAAGCTTGAAAAGTAAAGCACAACACCGATATCTGAGAAAAGCCTCCAAGTTGCATGCAAGAAGTTGACGAGCTTCAGATGAGACATGATCAAACCTTCGAAGATTGAACACTAAGCAAGCAATTGAGTTAAACGCAACCTTTAGTTTTTGAAGCCAAGGCCGTAGCCAGGGGGGATCACAGGGGTTCGAACCCCCCCCCCCCCCCCCCCGCAATTTTTTTAAAAATGCATCTGTAAATCATACTTTTCCGCATCAGCATGAAATTTGTACTCAAATAATTATTGATTATGTTCAAAATTTCTGATTTTAGTTTTAAGCTATGAAAGGCAGTTTTAACGGAGTTCAACCTGTAGTACGCGAGTCTCATCCAGAAGCCTTATACGTGCATTGTAGCGCACACTCTCTAAACCTGGCATTAGGGCATTCTTGTCGAATTCAGCCTATTCGCAACACTATTGGTACCAACAAATCCGTTGGAATTTTTTTTAAATTATCGGCAAAGCGCAGACATTTGTTGCAGGAAATGATTAAACAAAATTATGCTCAAAATAAATGGAAAAATTTAACAGCAATGTGTGAAACACGCTGGGTGGAAAACCATAATGGGTTGATGAGGTTTAAGGAAATTTTTGAAGCGATAATTGATGCTTTGGAAGAGTTGTGTAGTGATAAGGACTCTCATACGTCATAGAAGGCGAGTTGCTTTTTAAGAATTATTTCAGCTAGTGATTTTGCAGTAAGTTTGTGTTGTATGAGTGTTTTGTTTACATATACATTGCCACTTTGTAAGATCTTACAATCCCCTTTATGCGACTTAGTGTCTGGATTGGAATTGACAACAAACATATTCCAAGGAATATCATTCCGGAGTTCAAAACAATTTTTGAGACTGCACAAAACTTAGTAAATGTTGTGGATGAAAAACTTAAAATTTCAGGAATTGTGTCAAGGCAGCAGCACAGACAAAACATGAGCACAACAGATCCTGAAACCTATTTTAGGATAAGTGTAATGATTCTCTTTTAGGTGACTTTTTAAGTCAGCTTAAAATGAGATTAGAAAACCATAAGTCCACACTTTCCTCTTTGTGCATTTTATTCCATCGATCCTTGGCAAAAACGAACAAAATTATAAAGAAGAAAACTTCAAATTTTATAAATGTTTTTTGGATTGGGATACTTTAAAAGCTGAATTTACGCTATGGAAGACAAAATGCCATACACAAAAAGATATAGAGCGTTCAAAGAGTGTAATAACAGCTCTTGAGGAATGCATTGAGGATCTGTTCCCTGACATCCACTAAAATTAAAATTTTGGCGACACTACCGGTTTTAACATGTACAACGGAAAGAACATTTTCGGCAATGAAACGTCTAAAAACTTATCTAAGAAATTCCACCGGTGAAGAAAGATTAATAGGATTGGCGTTAATGTCAACTCATCGACAAATTGAGATGGACACTGACGACGTTTAAGATATATTTATAAATATATATGATTCCTACCTACATGTTATGTAATACTTTTTGTATTAATAAAATTTTAAAGAATGATAATTTGTACCTAATAAATAATAACTTAAAATTGTTTAAAAAAAAACATTGGAAGTCTTTTAGTTTTTCAAATTTGTTTGAGAGTTTTCTTGAAAAAAACTAAGTATATAATAGTATTTTATTAGCAATAGTCTACCTAGGAAAAAAATATTGAAAATGGTTAAAGCATTTTTTTAGACCGTTTTTTTTTTTAATTTTTGAAAAATATTTTGCAATTTTTTGAGTACATATTTTAATACAAGGAAATCTGTAGTTTTCATCTGGAAACAAATGTGGAAAAATTCAATATACCCGTTTTAAGCATATTCAAAAAACCAAAAAAGTTATGTATGAATTTGATCATAAATGCCTTCCTAAATTTTAAATTTAATTAAAATCGGTTTTGTTGTTAGCGAGAAATTCTGATGTTAAAAATCGGTTCTATATGAGTTACCGTTTTAAGATAAATCTCGCAAAATCCATTCTTACCAAAAGATAGACTGTTTTATCTTAATCGTTAAGGCCGTTTTTTAGAAAAATTAAGTTTTAACAAACCGTTATATGACATATACCATTGTTTTAGATTTAAAACTCCAATTTCAACAACGCCTAGTGTGAGACTACTAAATAAACACTATGAACCAAGTTTGCGTATCGGCCCATCCGCTTAGGCTGCAGATCTGCAAACAGGCAGACGGACGAACAGAATTTTCCAACACATTTTTTTCTACTTCCCTATCATCGTAATGTTATGTTTAATTGTTATCTCAATTTTTTTTGCACCAATCCATAAAGTGCCTTATATATGTATATGTAGTATAGTACCATAATCCTGTATTAATTTTATTTATTACATCTAGCTACCATTCAGAAAGGTACACACTGATTGGTGTACGGATATTGTATAACCCCCCCCCCCCCACACACACACATAGGGGGGTAAATAGATGTCATTATAATAGTGTTGAATATATAGGTGATGTGGGGAAGTAAAATTAGAAGGATGTTATCTAATCCAACATACTTGAATTTAATAGAGAAGACTGCGTTTCCTACTTTGTTTGCATCAACTGCAGCTAAGGAAAATTCGTTTTCTCTAACATGCTGTATGTGGGTCAGTGTATTTTCCGGGAGACGAAAACAACATACCTCCATTGGATGTCCAGGCAGTCATTGACGTCATACTGCGGGCGGTTATCGCTTTATTTAGAGTTGCAACTTGCAACTGCTTATATTCCATTCTCCTGGAGACAGGTCAACGTAATTTGTATACGAAAAATGGCAACAGGCCAAGTGGACTGCCTACAGACACATCAGTCTAAGATCTTCATTCTTAAATCTATGGAAAGGTTTATAGATGTTCATATAAGAGCGCAGAAAGAAATATCTAGACCCCTACACTCAAGTCAATTTGCGTATAGAAAGGGCAAATCCACTTAAGGTGCTTTCCACACCACTGCCTTTTAAAAAGGGTAGAGGAGGCATTTCAATCCGTGGAAATTGCCCTATGCGCCTTCTTAGACGTTGAGGGTGCGTTCGATAACACCGGAAATGACTCGTTTGCCAGGGCGATCAGTAATATAGGTATCGAAGATTCGACGACATGGATCAGAGACATGTTGAAAAGTCGAATTATAACCTCCTCCTCTGGATGAAAATCGGGTCTATGACGGCAGCCAGGGGCTGCCCCAAAAGAGGGGTACTCACCCCCCTCTTAGCACCACTAGTCATCGATAACCTACTAATGGTTAGCTTACCGCAACCGTTACTGATTTGATGCAGAATGCATTGCAACAGGTTTGAGAATGGTGTACAAATGTGGTAGGTACTATCCGGCCATCCTCACAAAACCGTCCTGGTGCCTTTTACGAGAAGAAGAATGGTGGCCTTTCACCTTTACAAATCATTATAAAGAAGACGGCTGCCAGATGCGCTATTGAGCTGTAGCTTAATTACAAGTATAATTGAAATGACCTCGATGGTCATCTGACAATACTTGACTCAATCCCAAACTTAGACAAGTTTTATGCCATCTCTGACTTAATTATTAGGGAATACCGTTTTGGAAAATTATTTAAGGGTATGTCTACCGTAAAATGGACAGTAGCGTACGATAAGTTTGAACCATAGATTTCAAAATAAGTTTGCACAATTTGCACGCGTTGTTCTCGCGCTAATCTATTCATCGTAAAATGGCAAAACGTACTAACCACAAATAAACTTTCAACAGAAGTTTAGTTTAAAAACCAAACCTCTAGAATAAACACCCTTTACCAAGAATGTACAGCGTATTGGTCCTAGGTTACACGGTCCAACTGAGCACAGCAGAACGGTCTTTGTTATAGAGGTACGTCGGTTGATGTGTTATATAATATATGTGATTATTATCGTTCCGACCTTCGCTTTTATACCTCTGTCTCCCCGATCCATACCGTGTCTAGGCATGTGCGATTTCCATTCCCGGATACCCTTAGGAATAATTGATTCCATTTAAAAAATAAACAAAAATCATAGACAGATGCTCTCGACAGCCTTCAATCACAATGCTGTGTTACAGAATCCGGCCTCAACTTCTCGGTGTGCCGTTGGGCAACAAATCCAATCCTAAAGTACGGAAGAAGATGCCACATATTGCCCATTCACACTTTGTAATTGTATTAGAACCGGGAAAACGGACACTACCGCTTCCAATTCTGAAGCATCCACTTTCGTTTACCCATGTAGCATAATATCGGAGAAATCAAGATGCTCTTCCATCCGAAGTACATCGTTCGAGGATTTCATTCCGTAAGAGCTCTCAAATATAAGGAGAGGGATGCTGTAGTTGTTATTTTTGTTGTTGTTTCTGTCGTCAGCCCCAGGGTCTCACTAGTACGTTCCGAAGGGTCCGTCCCAGCAGAGTCGACATACTGGGATAAGGCACTTTATATAACAAGCTTTTCCTTGGCATCGGAGATGGCTCATCAACGGTTGGTTTTAACTCCAACATTCATACTTGGGCACGGTCTGCTCATACCATGACTGGAACTAGTCATGGGTAACCCTTCAGATGACTACCGCCTCCGATAGCATAGTCTTTTAAGTCCTACTGAGCGACTTAAGCTTCCGCACCAGCGCCATTGAAAATTAGTCCACCGTCAATTTACCTGCCTTAGCGGGAGATCCTACTCCTACATTAATTTGCTTAACATTGTATCTCAAAAAATATATTTGTAGGTTCCCAACTCTGCAAGGTTTCCAGAGATAAAAATCGCCCTACTGTGAGATTATTTTTTTGTTCAAATATTTTTCTCCCGAAATCAGCAAAAAACAAACAAAAAATAAAACAACCGTATTTTAAGCACCAGAATAGAAATGGTAATGAAATGTTCCTTTCTCATCATCATAAACTTCAACCTCTCACCCCATAAAAAGGCATAATCCAAAGCTCCTACCAAGCTATGATCAATCGCATTCCGACTCCCACTTGCTTTACTGCAAGAGGAGAATTGAATGGATTCACCCTCGCAACAATGGTAAACTTCCATTGTATCCGGTGCGTGTATTCTACTTTACTTCCTGATTAAAGTACCTACGCTGTTGCCAGCATCGCATCGAACAAACATCGGCGTGATTTAATAAAAGGAATTCCAAACGATGATTGGATCTCTGGGGACGATATGGAGATTTTTGCTGTTTTATTTTTGCACAAAACATTGTGAAATTTTTGAAAATGCATTTCAAACCGTATTTTGCACACTAAATGGAGCTGAACGCGCTCCAACTAAATGAGCAAAAAAAGTTGAACGTCAATTAGTGAAATTTGTGTGAGATGGTTGTTTGCGATTCGCTTTTGCCGCACCTGAGGGGTGTTATGACCGGAAAAGCAATCGAGATTCGGATGAATAACAAAATGCTTTCATAGTCATTCAATTGGAAATTTGTACTTCGATATTCTATCTCAATTTATTTTGAAATTATCACCGCAGGATATCTATATGGTTATTTAAATCTATTTTATTCTAGTTCGCTGATTTTTTTTATAATTTCATTTGTTTGTAAAGGAAAGAGCAATTCAATTTCAAAAAATAAAATTCATGCCTGGATCGTACGAAGCATAGAAGATTTATTATTATTTGTTAAAGCACATTTCGAATGACCTTACCGATGAGTAAAATTTCAAAGCAGATTGAGCGAGACTAAAAGTACCGTCTGAATTAATTACCAAAAATAAAACGTCTTATGTTAAGCGTTTCGACATTATGTACGCTTCATTTGTTTCTCTATTGTACAAAACGCGTAGGTAATGCATGTATGCACATGCATACATACGAACGTTCATTGTTTTGATTTAAAATGTTTAAATTTTAAAAACTTAAAGGGGTAAACAATTTTGATCTGAGTAACATTATTCATTGCTTCGTTTGCAATTCGATTACAATTTTGTTCTGGAATCCACATAAATACATATATATTTCGTGACAGTAAACTGCATATACAGGGGCATCCAACAAAAGGTGTCATTTTAAATTTCGTGCCATTGTTGAATTGTCAACATTTTAATGAGTAAAATCTATGAGGCTAGATAATCATTCGCACAACGAAAGGTGTGTGGTGGGGCTCATTTCCATTTGTAAGTAAACAAACAAAACTGTCTCATCTGGGGCTACGAAAACCCAAGAGAAATAGTGGACCAACCTCTTCATTTAAATCGAGTGGCGAGTTTGGTTTTCGCGCGTGCGGAGGCTTCATTATGTTCGAAAATGATGCTGGTGCGACTGCCTCACTGATGCATTGCGTTACCAAATGATGTTGACCCACTTTTTTTGCCTGAAATTAACTCCAGAATACTACTTTTCGTCTGTGAGCCGGAACGTATTCGAGTTTTCCCTGAAATTTCATGATCGCTTGTAAATATTAATGCACGAGTTCGTGCCAACTCTATATTGTGCTTTGCGGGCTTGTGTGCGGGCGCACGTCTGATTCTGCTTTTGGGTTGCTGAGTTACGGACCACAGGGATATTTGTATCCAAAAACTGCTCAAAAAATCAATATTATCACAATTTAGAGTAGAAAGGTAATTTTTTCTTTGCTGTAGTTAAATACCCATGCAACAATGTTCCGTAGTTGTTTTTAATTTTTGTGCACACAATTTATTACAGCATCCGTTGGAAGTCATAGATAGAAAGCTTGCCTTGTGGATTAGTACATAGTTGTGAAAAATCGATTAAAATTTTAATTTCTATTTTTATGGGGCGTTTAGCTGCAGGGGTGTACTTTATTAACTTCCCAGTACTGGGTAAGTTATTGTAGTTGGTCCGAAAATGAAAATCGTAGTAAACAACTTATTTTAAAACTTGAAGGTCCACAATATGTTTTTTAAATATTTTCAAGAAGACGTATGCGTGTGAAGTAAAAAATGTTCGCTCACATTTTCTCGCGTATATACATGATATCGACTTCGTTCTGGTCCCAATGAAATTAAACAGAATTCGGTCCGGCCGATTTTTTCTTTAACAAAGAGATTGATTAAATTCCCAAAATTGGGGATGTTATTTTAATTGGTCCGAAAATGAAAATCGGAATTCACATTATATTTTAAAATTTTAATGTGCAAATGTTTTTAAGAAGATGGATGTGTTTTTTTTCTTGACTGTGCCAATGGATGTGAAAATCTTCAAAAGATGACATGCACGATTTGCAAACCCGAATAATGGATGCAGGAATGCGCCTACGGACTAATCCACACCCAGCAGACTTCAACCATTCTCCCGGCGGGACTGCCGTTAGGTATTACTTCGAGGGGCTTGTTAGCAATTCATGCTTTGTGTCTTGTCTTGTGTCAGTTGCTTCTGACGCTTCTGCTGCTTCTGATGCTCTCCTTAGCTTTCTACTCTCTGTAGTTCATTTTAGATAGTTGTTACCAGATTACAAACTGCCATCCAATTGTCCTCCGACTGCAACATAAGGAACGAACGGTGGATTGTGCTGATTCGTTCTCCATTCTACGAATCGCCTACAAAAGATGGATGGGTGTGTGTGTGTGCTCTACATATTTTGTTATATAACATTTAAACGATTTTATCAAAAAAAAAAAACGAAGCTTTTGTAAAAAAAAACACTCCCTAGCTCAAACTTTGGTTTCTCAATAAAATGTTTTGTTTAAATGTGGGCGTGTCAGTAGGCGGATTTAAAAAAATTAACACATGAGCATAATTGGTCCCTAGAGAGTATATATTATAAAATTCAGCTCAATAGCTCAAACTTTGAATTTTCAAAAAAAAAAATTAAATTAAATATTAACACATGAGCATAAAGGGCCCTCTAGAGGGTATATATTATAAATTTCAGCTCCCTAGCACAAATTTTGGTTTTTCAATAAAATTGTTTTATTTAATTGTGGGCGTGTCAGTGGGCGGATTTTGAAAATTTTATATCCCGAGCAGTTTTAGAAGTCATAGATCATATAGATCAGCTTTCTATCTCAAAATTCGATATTTTCCAAAATTTTGTTTTTTTTGAGTTTGTGGGCGTGTCTGTGGGCGGATTTCAAAAATTCGTAAACTTGATTATTGCGGGACCGTAGAGAGTATATGATAAAAATGTCAGCTCTCTAGGCCCAGTTTAAAGGCCAAATTTTTGCCGACCGACGGACGGACGGACATGGCTAGATCGACATTACTATCGATGCTGATCATAAATATAGTAATTTTTAGGGGTCTACGGGCAATATTAAGGTATGTTACAAACTATGCGGCAAAATTAATATACCCTTAGAATAGGGTATAAAAAGATGGAAAGATTCGTTTCCGTACCAGTTATAATGATGCTGAAAATGGTGCAGACTAATCTCCATCACTCAAAGCTAGTATCCGCTAACTTGCAGCTCCGCTTCAATGAAAGAGCCTTCGATGTTGCCCTTTACAGTATTCCTGGATAGTAAATAACATTGTCATAGGATTGAGGGCCTCTGGATACGCGATGATTTATGCAGGAGTAGTTAAGATAAGAGTCTGCATCTTCGCTCAAATATCGCTTAACCTAATTTGTCTATCTTATCATAGCACAAATCTAAGGTGGACGGCAGAAGGAGTATATTATGTAAAAAATTGTAATTATAAAACTTTGAATTTTTTATTTTTTTTAATCAAACTGGGAGTTTCTATTTTTATGCCGAACTCAAGAATAGAAAACGTATTTTGTAATATTTTGTAGTAAAGAAGGAAATCGGGCGATTTGTACTCATTTGACCACTAATATTTTGTTCGAAAAGTGACTTAAACAACATAAACAAATCAAAACAAATAAATTGTATTTCATATATAGGTAAGTATGTTTTTAAAGAATGGACAAAATACTGAAATAAGAAAATTAATCTTCTTCCACAAATTCTTCTGTATTTGGAAGTAAATCAATTGAAGAGTTCGCAATTTTTAGATTTATAATAAAATTCGTCTAAATTCCGGTGCAGGACGGGCTTAGAATATCTCTTCAGCGCCCAAAAAAACAGCGCTTGTCGTAAAAGGCGACTAACGTTGGGAAATTACATTTAGGCAATTTTAATATCCAGGTGAGCCTAGCGAACATTGTGCATGCAAATCCGTGAGTTGACACGACTGGAGATCACCGGTGTCGTAAAAGGTCGATCAAACAATAATCAATCAAGGGAGCATGCACATGTCGAAATCGTAGAAAGGAGGCAGGCCTAAGAACTCAAGGATCACACAAATGCAACAATACCAGCATTTGATCGGCCTCAGTGATGAAGTGATCTGAAACCAGGAAACTTGCCGATGTCGATTGAGGTCGAACCGGCGAACCCCACAAGCGGACCAGTAGGGATGCAGTAAAGTGGGAGGGTTATGATCCCTCTAATCCTGTTCATAACCTCGTCGTAAAGGAAGAAGAAGAATATAAAATTCGTGAAACTCAGGTCTTATTAGGGGTAGCAGGCTGATTAAATCCTTTTCTTTTATTTTGAAATAGGCAAAGTTTCTGTGTACAATTTTTTGGGTTGTAGTGTTGGTTCCGGGTATCTTCGTTTTTGCACCTTGAAAAGCTACTAACGAATAATAATGTTGATCTGGAACTCCAAGTAAAGATGGAAATTTTAATTTAATAGAAATTTCAAAGCCTACTTTTCATGCAAACATCCATATTTACATTTTATGGAACAAGTGAGAATGAAATACTGGCATAGCCGAATTATTTGGTCATTTGAGTACAAGTCAAAGAAATAGTAACTGTCAGTCCAAAAAACCAATACCCCTTATTTGATCACAACAGTATAAGTTGGCTTATACTCTTTTAACCTCAAACAATTATTTCTCATAGAGTTATGTTACTTTGACCACTGCCTTTTAGAGTGATTTGTGCAATAGACTTATACTACTTTTCCCAAAAATGCTAGATTAATTATACAGTCGAATGGTGTACTTATATCATTTTGACCAAATTTTGACTTATTTAGCACGGACTGAATGATCTAAAAAGAAAGCCTATCCCTTGAAAACTCAGATCAGAAAATCGCAACGTAGATCTTGGCACAGTCTCTGTCAGACCACTGAGAGCGCATCTCACTCGGACAGACTGCACAAACTCCTTTCAAAAACAACCTCTACAGAATTCGCTTGAATATTAATAGATTTTTCTGGCTGTTCGCCTATCACTGGTCAAAGACCTGCAGCAGAGTTCACTGCTCGCTCACAAATATGTCCACTTAAATTAGATTAGATTAGATTATTGGGGGGGAGGTGGTATAATGTATCCAGATAGGGATTAATGGGTTAAGTAGGCGGTCGATAGTTTGGAACTATACAAACCCCCGGAACCATATGGGATTTTTCCCGCTCAGCTACAAACCGCATTCGGAACAATACGGCAGAACCTGTCGTTCATTCAGAAATTGTAGTGACGAGGTAGAAGAGGAAACGAGGTGAGTAGGATGGATGTGTAAATATTTTTAAAATCTGCCTACTGACACGCCCGTTATTAAAAAAAATCGTTTTCTTAAAGAAATCATTGTTGATAAAAGTCCTATTCTTCGCAAAGTATGTAGATAAGTCATTTTGAACAATTCCTTCATATTAATGTTTTCTGCCACGCCCACTTTTAAGAGGAGTTTCTTACAAAAACAGGCAGGGCTGGCAAAATGCCACGGGCCCCAAGAGGGCCAAGGCCCAAGAGGCCGCGAGCTCAGAAATAACCTAACATTTTTAACAAAATTTTGTACCTTAGTACTTACAATTTTTTTAAGTACATACTTAAAATGAATCAAAGTGTGGCACAACTAAAGACCATATACAAATGCAAACTAATCATTCAAATTTCTACACATTCAAAACAAAAAGATGTCGATTTTCAGAACGCATCCATTGGTTACTTAATTTTGTCGTGGTACGTTGGTGACGCGGGCGAGCTAGTGACGGATATCTAGAAGAATTGGAAAGTTATCGACATGAATTTGTAAATTTAAAAATGTCCATCAACCCTGAATTTTCTAAAAATCGTCAGAGGAAGAACAACGCCATTTTGGCGAACTTTGCGAAGATGAGTGTCTTCAAGATCCAGAAAGTTCGTTTAAAGTGAACGTATTTTACCGAGTATTAGACATCATTATTAATCAACTGAAATCCCGTTTCCTTCCAATGAATGAAATTGTTTCCAATTTCAGTGTTTTGCAACCATCCACTTTGCATATCTGAATCATTTGCCAGGGAAATTCTCAGTTTTCAGTCCACTTTCAGAGACGAAATAAGGTACGATTACATGGTCATTTTTTCGAGTCATTTAAATAACGCTATGACTTTAGGAAAAAATGTCGCATTAGAGAGACATTCAAGATATGATTCGTCATTGGTCATTTGAGAAAAAATGGCGATCACACGAAATGACTATCATCGTCATTTTTGTCCCAAAATCAAATGACGCACACTGCGAGTGTTTTAGAATTTTCCGTTGGGATGTCACTAAATGAAGAACGAAAAAATGATGATCACACGGTAATGACTTGCCTCATCAAAATGAGAAAATTATAGCTTCTGTCATTTAGTGTTTTTCGCTCATCTAAATAAAAGATGTCAAAAAGAACTTTTGCGATGATGCTGGAAATTGCGAAGACGGCGTATTTGGCAGCGTGTGTGCTGGACAGCTGTGAAGACGACCTTGATTACGAGCCAACGCGACGAAAGCGGAGTACTTGGCAAAAGAAGTGGTTGAGCCGTCGTGAGAAGAGTGGATTTTGTGCTGGATTACTGCTCGAATTGCGCGAAGAAGAACCTGAACTATATCGCAATGTCCTTCGTATGTCAGCCAATCAATTCGATTATTTGTTGAGGTTGGTGAAGACACACATCGAAAAACAGAACACAAATATGCGAGAGAGCGTTTCAGCGGAAGCACTACTGGTAATAACGTTCAACACAATTATACCTTGCGGTTTCTAATAACATTTTGGAAAAATATCCTTTTTCCAGGTTTGAAGGACCTTTTTTGTTATTGCAAGGACCTCTCAGTAAATTAACGTTTAACACATTTATACCGTGCGGTTTCTAATAACATTTTGGAAAAATATCCTTTTTCCAGAATTAAAGGACCATTTTTTTTGTTGTAAGGACCTCTTAGTAAAATAACATATATACATATACATACATATATAAAAAAAAAGACTTGCAAGAATCCAATATTATAGCAGACTTAAAGCCCTCGAACGACTTAAAATCAGTCAAAAGACTTAAAGCATTCAAAAGACTTAAAAGCAGTCAGCGCGTTTTCGTGTCCTTCGACAGCCAATCAACCTGGATGCCGAAAAAGCAAAGACAGTCGTGCTGGCGTGCATGTCGCTCCATAATTTTTTAATCACCACTAATAAAGTAATGTAAATGTGGATATTTTACATCGCCTGCATCGATTACACCTTGACCGGAGTTTGTCTTGCGCAATTTCGTCACGAACGCCTTGAAGTTGCTGCGCATGCTTTTCCACTTCTTTCTGGCGTCGGTTAAATCAACTGTGTCGATGGCCAGCTCTAGTACAACAATTGCACAAGAATCGGTTTTGACATGTTGAAGTTTGTATTCGGTCCCAAAGCGCCCGTTGCTTTTGCACCGGTAAAATCAAGCGCGATTCTTCTTCGTCGCTCCACGAATAGTCAATTTTCCTATCCCTATTTACTCCTGTTTTCTGCGTTTTGCCTAATTTGCTCGACTTTGTTCTATTTTGGGTATTCAAACATAGTTAACAGAATAGTCCATATTGTAGGCACTTGACGGCAACGGGTCGCATTCCATTTCACCCACAGTAATTTGTACCAAAATAGCAGCCAGACACATGCAACAAACACTAAATGAAAGCACAGATATCATATTAAATGCTGTGTCATTTGTCATTTGCGCAGAAAAACTACACGGCATGAATTTCGTGCCTTGTCACTTTTTGGAGGCTGTCATTTAAATGACGCAACAGCCAAAAAGTGTAGTCATTTGTCCTAGGCGTCATTAAAGAGCGATCACACCGCCATTTTTTCCGTCATTTTAATGACACAAAATTCATGTCATTTTTCTAGTCATTTAAATGATGCCTGAAATGTCGTCCCAAAAATGGCGATCAGACAGAACGACATTAAAATGACGTCTTTGTGACGTGATTTTTACGTCAGATCGTCATTGAAATGACTCGAAGAAATTACCGTGTAATCGTACCTTTAGAGAACTTGCTGGTTTATTAATAATAAAGAATCATTTTATGTCGTGCAGCTTTCCTGAAATATGTACTGCATTAATGTTATCTGTTACAATTCCTGTGACTACAACTAGTGCTGAACGATCATTTTCGAAACTAAAATTAATAAAAACCTATTCAAGAAACTCTATGGCACAAGACAGGGTACTTAACTTGGCTATTCTGTCTATTGAAAATTCTATGGCCCGATCTTTAGACTTTGATAATGTTATAGATATTTTTGCGGAATAGAAACCTCGGAGAAAAGAATTTTATTAATAAAAATCTTATTAAAAGTAAATTGTTATTTCATTATAAATATTTGTATAAACCTATGCTCTTGAAAATAATACTTATTAGATATTTAACTAAAATGCACACAATATTATTAATAGTTTTGGGTAACTACTTTTTAATAAACCACTTATGTAGGTTTAATAAAATTAAATTCTAACGTGACTATTTTATGTTCATTGGGTCGCCGGAGGGCCCCATCCGAAGAATTTGCCACGGGCCTCAGATGGTATAGTTACACCACTGCTTACAGCACTGTTTCACGGTTCACCACAACCCATCATCAGACTCCTTATTTCTGTGGTCTGTTTTCAATTCATTGTTTCCGAAAAAAAATGTTTTTTCTACACTGGGACTCGATAATAGACCAGCGTTTTCTCAGGCAAGCACACACCATTGAAGTTTCAGTTCATCCTGAAATGGTGTTTGATTGTTTATTTTTGCAGTTTTATTGCTGCAGTTTTTTTTATTACTTAGGTGTTTACTTACAGTTTTTGAATTTTTCTTAAGATGTTTGCTTCTGAAGAGCAAATACAAGGCTGATCAGTTGTTGTTAGATGGAAACGAATTGCTTTCAATGTGATAAATAAAAGGCTTGTTGCCTATTTATTAAAATAATCAAAAAGGCAGTAGCCAGTTTAAAATATATTTTTTGTCGTATAATGTCAGAACTAGCAATTATTAATCTTGTGTAAAATGTATGAGTCTAACGCAAGCGAACAAATTTTGCTTTGCGGTTTTGGGACACTTAAAGTCAATTGTTTAACAACCCAGTCTTGATCTTAATATGTAGCTTATGAATTATAAACTATTATTTATATCAACAAAATAAGCATTTGAATTTAACATTTTCCGTACGGAAGCTTTTTCTGTTCATTTTCTCGGTCAATTCACAAAAAGTGGTACAAATCGTTCTTATAATGTGCTCCTTTCAATTTGCATAATCATCAACTTATAACGTGTTGCTATAACTAAGCCCCTACTTTGGTAATGGAGTTCCCTACATTGATTCCCTAACTCTTAATCCATTTAAAATCTAAGAATTTTTTTTAAACACCCAGGCAATATTAAGACCCCTGAAAATTGTTGAGTCTCTAACATTTATCTGGTGTTTCTGAATTAAAGGAGTATGTGACATTCATTTTAATACCCGATCATACTGCATATTCTGACAATAGATTTAGATTTAAAGATACACTTATACCTATTGCAAACAAACAATCAGCATCGCCAAAAATAAAATAGTGTAAGCGAAATTTGGTCAGTGTAAGGATAACTACTGCTTAACTGTTTACTTAGTATATATGTTAAATCAAAGCAATTGAAACAGTGTCGGGAAGAGCTGAAGGTGCATGACTTGGAAATTGCTGATGAAGTAGCAAGAAACCTGTGAAACATCGAAGAATATGTGGCCAGAGTATGACAAAGCCAGGACCCACAAATTTCTTCAAAAAAAACAGGGAATCTTTTTTGATGATGGTGAGAATACATACTGGACATAATTATCTCAAGAACCACACAGCGAAAATGCTGCGCAAGCCTCAGTTCGTTAAGAAAAAGAACTGAAGAAAATTATTTGTCCACGACCTGAAATCCCTCTCTTTAATCTTCCCAGATTTTCAGCAAAATCCGGATGCACATGCAAATAAAAAAAAAAATTGTTCAGGATCGTGAATGCGTTTGGCAATTGAGCAGGTGACCATGATATGACAAATTGAGAGAACTGTAACACAGTCCTGATATTCATCCGGTGTTTCTCACTTGTAAAGGTGCCGAATTGCGAAAAGGATTTTACCTACCCTGGGACTTTTTCTCAAATCGTACATCATACAACACATACAATTGTATGATCTTCACAATTATCATACAGCAATTTTGTTAAATATAGCTTTCGGTGCAGGGAAATAAGTCCACGGGAACTAAGTCCACTGAGGGACTTAGTTCCCACATAGTGGGAAATAAAACCACTTTCGCGAAGTGGACTTATGTAGTTCCCATGTAAAGTGGGAAATAAATTCTCAAAACTCTGAGTGGTTTTAGTTCCCTTTTAATGTGAAGTAAATTCTCACTGTCGACTAAGAACAAAATAAAATTAAAGAGTCAAGTAGGTACTTTGCAATTTTTATTAACAAAAGAGAAATTAACTTTTAGCTGAGACAGAGTAATATAGGTACCGTGACCTTGCACCTGCTCCAAATCAAACAGTGACACCAAGTAGGGGGATGGCAGGGGGGCAGCATGCCCCCCATATGCATTGCACTGTTTACGGGATTAGTTACGAAATCGCAAGTAGATTCAATCAACAGTGTAATGCATATGGGGGGCATGCTGCCCCCCTGCAACCCCCCTGCTTGGGGTCACTGTTTGATTTAGAGTAGGTGCGAGGTACGGTTTTGAAATTTCTTTATGTCCCCCATCATAGCACGAATTATGGGAGGCATGAGCCTATTAGTCGCATGAGTAGAATCTATAATCTAAATGATCATGTGATTGACTTGCATGTTAGTAAAATTAAGCTAAAAAATATTTTGCGTAATAATGCTTTAATGTCTTAAATTGTTTGCATTATTTTGTGTCTGTGTTATTATTTTATAGGTACATAATTATTGTATTTTTAATTGTTTTGTCCTTACTAACACCTGCACTAAATGATGAGCCTGTGAGAGCACTTTTAGTGCCTGCAATTTCTGCTCGTGATAGTTGCTTGCTTTAAGCACTCCACGACACAGAGCTGATAGTGTTAAGATTTTGCTTGAAGAGTGTGATAACTAACTGCACTTTACAGTTTTTTGTCTAATTCTAAATGTTGGATGTTAATTCCCTATTCTTATTTTTGAATGTGTACTAAGTTCCCATAAAAAAATGGACTTAGTTCCCACTTTACATGGGAATTAAGTCCACTTCGCGAAAGTGGTTTTATTTCCCACTATGTGGGAACTAAGTCCCTCAGTGGACTTAGTTCCCGTGGACTTATTTCCTTGCACCATAGCTTTCGCTGCCATACAGCAATGTACATGTAATGTGTGTACGGAGAATCGACTGGAAGTTTTGGAAAAATGTATGATCTGGAGTGAAAGAAATTTACTGCGCCGTCTACAAAGAACCAAACCTTTAGACTAAGCGCTATAAATAACCGCTTCTAAACTGAGGAGTTTAGCAGGAACTTTTAATGGGAAGGTACCTGCAAAACGTTCTTATTTCGTGAAACATAGCTGGTATTTAATAATACAAAACATATAAGATATGAAAGACAAATTGCTGATTAATCTAACTACTAGGTGCAATAATTGGAAGGCTGGCTCCTCCCCACCCGGCGATGAAATGCCAAGACGGCCGTACCACAGGGAAATCGGGAAGGAGAAAGAAAAGGTAAGTGGGTTAAAATCCCACACTGTTACTGAGTATAGCTGAATTTCGTCTTTTGAAGATTACCACCTCCCAGCGAAAAAAAAAACAAAAAAATCTCTTAGCAAACAAATTCGAATACATCGTACATTTTATACAGCAGAATTTAAATTTGAAAGTTGGCGTTCATTATTTTACATGAATATTGCCAGGCCAATGAAGTGTTAACAATATTTGCTCTAGCGTCGAAGAAGTTTCCTGTATGTTGTATGATCTTAGAAAAAGGCCCCAGATTCATAACAACCTTATGCAGTCTTCTCAGGTGAGCTTTGTGTTATACGGAACATGGGTATGAAAAGAGAGGTGCGCCCGCAGAAATGTTTGGAAAGTTTTCCAAATTCCAATTTGTTGGCTCTGTGTCAGCAGTTCCATAACCCTTAACTCAGACGGGTGCAGGTTCCCATGTTAAGGTTATATTGGTATTAGAGTTGCGCCTGCTTCTGATGGATTCTATGGACCGGTACTTGTTGGCCCACTACGAAGTCCCTAGTGGGTGGCGACGGTGTAGAGGTTGTGACCCGTGCGGTGCAGGTTCAATCCCCATGAGGAACAGCAACATACGCCACCCAATAATGGAAAGAAATGAATGGCACCTTGTTATCTCCAACCTCTACACCAAAAAGAGGATCTCTGCCTGTTAGTACAATGGACCGTTACCGAGTCTGAGTGCTCTGGGATTTGGATCAGTGGGACTGCAAATAGTCAATGTACACCCAGTCTTCTTGATCTAGCTATTGTTTCTGATCCGTCTTTAGTTATTCTTTTTGACCAATTATCCCTTGAATGTGTTTTTGATCATGACCTTATTTTTTCCCGCTCCGCTATTCCTTTTTTTTTTTTTTTTTTTTTTTTTTTTTTTTTTTTTTAAAGGAAATCCAAATCCCAGAGCACTCAGACTCGGTAACGTTCCATTGTACTACCAGGCAGAAATCCTCCTTTTTGGTGTAGAGGCATGTGATTGGGTGGCGTATGTTGTTGTTCCCCATGGGGATTGAACCTGCACCGCACGGGTCACAAGCCAACACACTAACCTCTACACCGTCGCCACCCTTTATTCTGCTATTCCTTTGTCTTTTACGTATAGAGATTTTCGTTCTGTTGATTTAAATGTACTTCAACTTGCAACCTTGTCAGCCCCTTGGCATATATGTCGCCTAAATGCAGATCCTGACCAAAAATTGAACCAATTTCAAGCAATTATTTCAGAACTCTTCAATCAATGTGAACCTATCAAAACAGTGAGTATACGTAACAGAAGCTGCCCTTGGTTTACAACTGACGTAATCAACTCAATGAAAGCTCGTAACAGACTGTACAGTAGATGGAAACATAGGCCAACAAATTCCAACTGGGCTTCATATAAAGTCGCGCGAAATAACACAATTGATATCATACGTACCGCCAAGCGAAATTTCTATGCTGCAAAATTGAATACTTCGCTACCTTCAAAAACACTGTGGAGTAACCTGCGTATGATTGGTGTTTCTGGCAGTAAAACTGATTCAAAATGTGACTTTAATCCAGGCGAGCTAAATGAACATTTTCTTGGTGGTGTTGCTGAGGCGATTCATTTTCCATTCGATAGAAATCCTGACGTCACAGTTCCAAGACTGGACGATTTTGAAGTGGTTACGGAAGATGATGTCCTTAAAAGTGTAGCTGAAATCAAGTCGAATGCTACTGAGGATGATGGGGTACCAATTCGTTTTATAAAATTAATTCTACCCCTATTCGTCTGCCACTTGACTCATGTCATTAACCATTGCATCACTACGTCCACCTTTCCCCAGTCTTGGAAAGTTGCCCGATTTCTACCCATTGCAAAAAAGGCCAATCCAGTGTCTGTTGGAGACTTTAGCATCAGCCCATCAGCATTTTACCATGTTTGTCAAAGGCTTTCGAGAAACTCATAGCTAAACAGATTAACAAACACTTATCGCGTCATCAGCTATTAAGTCCTTAGCAATCCGGCTTTAGAGCCCACCACAGTTGCTCTACGGCAATGGTTAGCATTATTGATGACATAAGGTGTGAGTTTGACAAAGGATATATGACATTTCTTTGTTTGCTTGATTTCTCAAAGGCCTTTGACATGGTTAATCATGAAGTCCTCTGCTGGAAACTCAAAAACATGTTTGGCCTCAGCGAAAGAGCCACTAAACTGGTTCGTAGTTTTCTTTCCGGTAGACTGCAACGTGTTTTTTCTGGTAACAGTTGCTCGATTTTAAAGCCCGTCAAACAAGGCGTACCACAGGGATCAATTTTGGGGCCGATTTTGTTCTGTATGTTTATTAATGATCTCCCATCCATCTGTAAACATTCATCAGTTCATCTTTATGCTGACGATGTTCAGCTTTACTTCTCTCGTCTGGTAAATGAAATAAATGAACTGGCGTCTCGACTGAACGATGACTTGTCACTAATTCATCACTGGTCGGTTGCTAATGACTTACGGCTGAATCCATCCAAGTCCAAGAGCATCCCAATATCGAGTAAAGCTATGGAACTCAACCATCTTCCTGATCTTTGGCTCTCCGACAAGAAAATTGCATCCGTCGAATCGGTCACAAGTCTTGGATTTATTATTAATCGCAATTTGAGTGGCTATAATCACACCAACGTCATCATTGGTCGTATCTACGGCTGCCTTCGCAAACTGTGGCAAACTGCAAGTTGGTGGTTTATTGTAAACTCGACTCATTGTCTCAGCGAAAGTTACAGATAGCTCTTAACGACGCAGTGCGGTACATATATGGCCTCCGTAGATACGATCACATCTCTAACCACTCCAGGGGCCTCCTTGGCTGTACACTGCAACAGCTGATGAATGCCAGGAACTGTATCTTCTTGCATAAAATTATTAATTATCGGTGTCCTCCCTATCTTTTTGACAGGCTCAATTTCGCTCGTTCTACAAGGACTTTCAATATTGTTTTACCATATTATCGGTACTTAAATTCATCACGTTTATTTTTCATTCACGCTGTAAGATTATGGAACTCATTGCCCTCTCAAATGAAAACTATAACTAACGCCACACATTTTAAAAGGACAATCTTTTGTCATTTCACTAGCACAACATAAAAATAATCCTCCATACTCTGTTCTTACTTATTCTTCTTGTCTGTTACCATATTCTTGTCTTGTTAACCTTCTTTCGTTTATTCCAACTACATATATCCTTATTACCCTTCCATATGTTCGCCCAACTCTTAGGTTAAGTCTAATTATTGTTCATAGTTTTAAGTTTTGAAACATTGTCTATCTTCATATTTAAATTACTACTAAGAACTAAAAAAGATTTTATCTTAGTGTACATACCATATTAATTAAAATAAATTGAATTGAATTGAATTGAATTGAACGGAAATTCTTATTTTGTTTTAAAAATAATCTTGTTGGAAAATAATATAGAAACGTTGACTAGTTACGGAGGGAGAAACGAGGAAAATACATATGTCTCAAGGGAAGACATTGCTTCAAATGAAGACATTGCAAAACTGCTTTCCGACAACACTTTCTTCTTTCACTTAAGAAACTTGTTCATGATTAAATTCCCCCTAACTGAGGGTCTGTCATCGTATTTCAAAATAACGACACGAGATATTTTAACTACTACAAGAGGGAGGTTTCCTGAAGTGAGGTATACCGTTCAATTAAATGATCCAAACTTCTTCTGAAACACATATAAAGTAGACGTAGGTATTTGTATGTATTAACTGCTACAAGTATGATAATGAACACGATAGAAATTTCTAACAACCCAATCTTTGACGTGCTTGCGTAAAGTTTGCTCCCAACTAAAAGAAAGTTGGAAAAGAGTGAAAATGAAAGCACGAACGACTCAAGATTAAGTAGAATTCAATGAACCCATCTAAGGACAATTCGTTGGATTTCTTTATAAATCCTTGCGTTCAAAATTGTGCAACAACAAAAAACAACAAAGGAAAAAGAGTGGTAAAAGAGAAAGTTGTTTGTGGGCATTAAGTTTTCATGGACCAAGAGATTACAAGGGGTCAACATCAATAACAATAGCTTATTTTCTTGATATCAAATGAATTGCAAACCTCCGCGTTCTTTAGAAGTATAGCGTTCGATTGCTTATTCAGATAAATTCTAAGGGGGATACCTAAAGGCATACGTGATGGCCCACCCTTTACGATTGAAATCCTATGGCTCTTTTACCATGATATGTTCTTTAAAGGGTGTTGGCGTTTTGAGTGCTAGGTAGGAGGAGTGGCTACCTGGTAGACCACCAGGACACAATTAGTGAGTGGGCGCCGCTTTGATATCAGCACTCAATTGACCAATTGTGTCAATTTGTGTTTCAAATCCAACCTGTGGAATTGAGAATTTCAATGATATTGCAGAATTTTATATTACCTACTGAATTCTGATAGGTCGTCAAAGAAGGTTTTGCCGAGTGTTCGTTGTTAAAGCTAGAGCCGGACATTCACAGAGGAAGTGGTGATGGTTTTTCTTTTCCACTATGTCTTTGCAACTGCGGCAGTGTGGGTTCAAAACAAACCAATGTCCAGTGCTGATTGTTACAATTTTGGCAACCTCCTGTCGGGTTCTGTTTTTAGATCGTGAGTTCTTTTTGTGGAGATTGATGCTGAAATGGTTGATTAGACAAGTGATTATGTACGAGTATTAAAACTGTGTCACTAGTTTTTATGATATTGAGTCGAGACCTTTTATTGCTGCTTGGCTAGGAGTATCAATAAAGAGGTCAACATCTCTCTTAGTTATGAGGTAGAGGGCGAGTATCCTAAAAGCCTCCCTGATCGCTAGTACATCTGCTTGAAAAATTCTAGAGAAATCCGAGAGCCGGAATGATTTGGATATGTTCAGTTCCGCTGAGAAGCTACCCGCGCCGATTCCGCAATCCGTTTCCGAATCGTTGGTAAGAATTGCTAACTGGTGCTTCATTGGACAGGCTCCCTTTTTCCACTCCGTCCTGGATGGGAAATAGACTTAGTGGCTTTATTAAGGTTGTGTTTGGACGTTAGGTTGTCGGGTAAAGTTGCAGCCTGATTCCCGGTAACACGTCAAGCATCTTACTGTGGGCGTAGAGTTTTGATGACCAGAAGCTAGATTATCTGAGTCTTGCTGCGCTGCAAGATGCAGTAAATCTGATGTAATGGCCAATGTGGAGGAGGTTTAAAAGTACATTTGGGCCTTCGGTCAGATTCCACGAAAGACCCCGTTTGCACCAATACCAGTCAACCTATGAACTCGATTAAGTTTTTTGGTGTTGTAAGCTTTGCATAAGGCAGGCCACCATACTAGTGACCCGTATGTGAGTGCTAACTGTCAATCTCATTTTCAGGCTGGTTCAAACTGCTGAACTTACTTCGGCTGTTGATACACCCAGGAAGGTTGGACTTCCAGTGCCAAAAGAACTATATTCAATCAGCAAATTTTGCTCGCGTACATTATCAAATTCCTTGCAAAAAAAATACAAAATACCCAAACGAGACATGAATGGTTGAAAGAGAATACCCAACGCTGTCCCATAAATTTTTCCCGTTTGCTGCACACACGCGGTGCGCGGTTCTGACTCTGTTTAAAAATACTACTAGTTTATTCTGGCCTTAACAGTCTTGTGTTCTCTGTTTATAAATTGTTATTACTATTTTGGTTTTAACATAGCTTCTTCGATATATGTTCGAAAGTATATTTTTAGATAGATACATAGATAGAGATAGATATAATGTTATCGGTTAGTTTTTTGATTCTAGCACAAGTCATTTCAACATTCGCTCTTCTGTGCAAATCTAAGGTGGAGTCATGCCATGGTAGATTCAACATAATTTTTAATATTTTATTTTGAGCTAATTGCAGCTTCTTAATGTGACATTTTGCACAATTTCCCCAAACTTGGCACCAATAAAGAAGAATGGCTTGAAAAATAACCTTGTGCATTATTTATTTGTTTTCAGTAGATAGTTTTGATCTTCTGTTGATAAAGGGGTATAACATTTTAATGGCGATGTTAATTTGTTTTATAGTTTTGCTTGTTTGATCTTGAAAATTAATTTTGGATCAAGATGCACACCCAGGTACATCACTGATGGTGCCCAAGTAATATTAGACCCGTTAATATTTATATGGCTGTTTGGAAGATTGCACGATTTTCTTTTTCTGGTGAAAAAGATGGCATGCATTTTCTCAAGTATATTTTTGATACGAATAAAAGAGACCTAAATCTTACGCCGATTCCGAATGGCAAATTTTAGAAGTTTCACAGTTTGTGCTCTTGGATATTTGTCAGTCTCGAACCTCAAACAACTCGCTCATTAATCCAACCACTGAACTCTTGTGCCCACTGACTTTGTTTATCACTACAAACACGTTGCACTGTGACACGTATCGCGTTTAATTGTATTGCGCTTGAATTGTATTGCGCTTGAATTCAGTTTATGGGTCCCTTCTATTTTGTTGATTTTGTTATTATTAATGAAAAAAAAAAATCAAAGAGTTCAAGGCGATGCCGTGGTTTCAAATATAAGAGAAGTCCCATTTATTTCCCCTGTTGACTTCTGTTGGTTTTCAGCGTAGACATGGCATCACCGTTTCGTGTCACACACTGCGACTGACAGCAACTTCGCATCGGACATATTCATCTGTCATTCGTTCATCACCTTTTTCTTTAGAGCGCAAAACGTGCGCGCCTTTTTTTTCTTTTACATTAAATATATTATACGAACTTATATCGGACGTGTTCTTATTTTCTTGGTTCGCCCACTGGTCTGCAGATAATTCTAACAGAATGACGAGTACGCGCATTGCAAGAATCGACGCACTGAACAAGGATAACTACGATACGTGGCGCATGCACATGGAAGCGCTCCTAATAAAAAACGACGCATGGGACTTCGTCAGCGGTGCGAAGGTCGAGCCAGAGGTCGATTTGGACAGAGCAGCGTCCGTTCTAACGCATCAGAAGTGGAAAGCCTTCGACCAAAAAGCGAAGTCCGACAACATCTTGTCTATTAGTGCAGCGGAATTAAAGCAAGTGAAAGGATGCGAGACATCCCGTGATGTTTGGCTGAAACTGGAGAGCGTCTTTCAATCGAAAGGCCCCGCTCGTAAGGCAACGCTTCTAAAGCAGCTTACAGTTCAGCGGATGCATGAAGGCGACGATGTGCAAGAGCATCTACGTAAGTTTTTTGACGCGGTCGACAAACTTAACGATATGGACGTTGACATAAATGCCGATTTACTCGCTATAATGCTTCTCTACAGTTTGCCTCCTAGTTTCGCAAATTTTCGATGTGCAATTGAATCCCGAGATATTCTACCATCTCCGGAATCATTGCGTATTAAAATTATCGAGGAGTCTGAGGCACGCAAGAGTGAATCTCATGGCGAGGTGTCAAATGCAATGGTTGCAGGGAAATTTAACCAGAAATATCGTGGTCATCCGACAAACAAAAGCAAAAGTCAGAGCGAGTCATTCGCGAATCAAAGCGATTCAAAGTTCACATGTTATCGCTGCAAAAGTGTCCGCAAAGACACGACAAGCCATCATATAATGCGAAGCATGCACAACATCTTCTATTTCTCTGTCAAAGAGATGGTCCACCAGACGATGTAGCCATCGATAAGGCACTTCAAACGAAGAACTTTAATCGAAACCAGTCGTGGTGTCTTGATAGCGGTTGTTCCTCCCATATGTGCAAAAACCGGAACGAATTCGCTCGCATCGAAGAGGTCACAGCGGAGAAATTACACTTGGCAAGTAGTGCTTCAACAGATATTAGGGCGCGTGGTAATGCGTTGGTCAAGGTTAAGGAGAAAAGCGCAACCAAGGAAGTGGAACTGTCAGACACCCTCTTCGTGCCGTACTTGCGCACAAATCTAATGTCTGTGGGCAAAATTACCGACATGGGGTATTGCGTTATATTTGAACCAGAATCTGCGAAAATTGTTAATCGAGATGGAGAAACAGTTCTTACAGCAAGGCGAGAAGATGGGTTATACATACTTCATTCAGGCAAGTAGTGAGAATTGCATGACATTGCGCGATTCTCCCAGTGCATCAGTTCACAACAATATGCTCCACGTTTGGCATCGACGCCTCGGCCACCTCAATGTACGGGATCTAACCGAGGGTTTCCGAAAGGGAACGATGGTTGGAGTTGGAGTTGCGGCCGTCGGCAATTCGGAAAATTTCGTATGCGAGACTTATCCCCAAGGTAAAATGGTGCGCACTCCGTTTCCAAAGCGTTCAACACGGAAAACTAAAATATTGGAACTAGTGCATTCCGACGTCTGCGGGCCGATGAGAACGGAATCGTTGGGCATGGCAAAATACTTCGTCACGTTCATAGACGATCACTCGAGATGGTGTGAAGTGCGATTTATCGGCAAAAAGGGTCAAGTTCTCCGGAATTCCAAAAAGTCAAGTCATTGTTAGAAAGGGAAACCGACGCGCGTGTCAAAAGCTTTCAATCAGACAACGGCTTAGAGTACAAAAACAATTCGTTTGACGATTTCTTGAAACTGCAAGGTATTCGCAGGCGATTAACGGTCGCATACAATCCGGAGCAGAACGGGGTCGCCGAACGGAAGAATCGTACGCTCCTCGAAATGGCAAGGTGCCTTCTTCTTCAATCCGGACTGCCGAAATCATTTTGGGCCGAAGCTGTTGCAACGGCGAACTACATCTGATTCAGATAAGCACGCTGTAAAGGTGTTCGTTAAATCGGAAAACGTTGAGGACGTTCATTCGACGGCCTACTGCGAACGATACCCATCGGTGCCAGTGGAGAATAAATCTGAGGAAGGACAGCAATGACAAAAGAGACTCTTCAATACATCATTCAAACCGAAAAAGATGTCTCGCTTAACCGCAAAGCGCAGAAAATGCTATCTGATCTTCAAGAAGGCAACAAGGTGTGTCTTCTCAAAAAGGCACTGTACGGTCTTCGACAAGCTGGTCGGTGTTGGTACCAGAGATTAGACCGGGAACTACGACTACTTGGATTGTGTCCTGCAAAATCCGATACCTGCGCGTACTTTCGCGGTTCAGGGGGAGATATATTGATTGTGTTGATATACGTGGATGACTTCTTGGTAATATCGCGCCATTCGAGAGAAATTGCGGAACTCAGGGACGGACTGTCGAAGTCTTTCGAAATCAAAGCTCTCGAGAAGGTTCGATGCTGCCTTGGACTGGAGTTTATCAGAGGCGACAGCGGGTACACCATCCATCAACGAGGGTACATTCAGGATGTTCTGAAGCGATTTGGAATGGTCGACAGTAAGCCGGTGTCTACCCCCATCTCAGCGGGTGGAACGTCAATCGGCAACGAAGATTCAAAAGATAGCGGACCGGAAAAGCTGCCCTACCGCGAGCTGGTGGATGCATTAATGTATCTTGCAATGGGCACTCGTCCCGACATTGCGCACGCTGTCAGCTGGCTAAGTCAATTCAACGACTGTCACCGGCGGGTACACTGGGTTGCAGCTAAACGTGTCCTGCGCTATCTACAGGGGACAAGGAATCTCGGGCTGACTTATGCATCGTCAAACGCTGGACTCACAGGAATGGTCGACGCCGACTGGGGCAACTGTTCCGAGGATAGACGCTCATACAGCGGCTACGCGTTTACTTTAGCAGGGGGAGTCATTACATGGGAGTCGAGAAAGCAACGAACCGTCGCGCTATCATCCACCGAGGCGGAATACATGAGCCTCTCCGAGTCTATAAAGGAGGCCATACTTCTGCGGAAAGTCCTAAAAGAACTTGGATTCGATTCACTCGTCAAGGAAGTGGTAGTTTTCTGCGACAATGTGGGAGCTCAGAAACTAGCCTCAAATCCGATACACCATTCCCGTGCAAAGCACATCGACATCCGGTATCACTTCATCCGGGAGGCATTACCCAACAATAACATACATCTGCGGTACCTGCGGACTGAAGACATGGGAGCAGACGTACTCACCAAGGGATTGCCAGGCTCCAAACTCAGGAGGTGCCTCGAAATCCTAGGCATTCATCATGTCGACATGTAACGAGGGGGAGTGTTGGTTTTCACCGTAGACATGGCATCATCGTTCTCCGTGTCACACACTGCGACTGACAGCAACTTCGCATCGGAGATATTCATCTGTCATTCGTTCATCACCTTTTTCTTTAGAGCGCAAAACGTGCGCGCCTTTCTTTTCTTTTACATTAAATATATTATACGAACTTATATCAGGATTCAATACGCATTGCATTATTGGGTGTAATTTTAAACAAGACATTAACCACTAGGTAGGCGCTCGGCCGACAGCCACATTAACCTTGCCTAACCTATACAAGACATTTAGCACGTTAACCACATTAACCTTGCCTAACCTATACATATACAAGCCATTAAGCACGAATACAATGGAATAGTTCTGGATCTAGAGCTAAAAGTTTTCAGTTTCACCCCCATTTAGTGTTCAATAACAACTCCAGCTACTTTGACTGGTTGCTTAACCATCTCTTGCATCGCTTGCGACTTTTTCTTGACCCCTGTGACGCTGCCCGTGGGCCATGGCTCATAGGGTATGGTTTTTTGCTTTAGTAAAATCTTAGATAGTTATATTAAGACATGCCAAGAGGCTTTTTGTTGCTAAATGAAGAACCATTTGTAAATGAACTTTGACAACAAATAACTAACACTGAATGATCGCAATTATTTTATGTTTTATAAAAATCCAATAAATGCCAAACCAAAGCCCACAATCCTCCAATAAAAATTGGGAATATATCCTGCAAAGAACTGCTTGAATAGTTATTACATGAATATTTAACCACATATTACATACTTTCACTAACATTGTTTTCTCATATAAAATCGTGTTGACTGCAGATTACGGATTGCAACATACGAACAATATCCTCAGCTATGTCCGAGAGCTTTGTTTATTTATTTATTTTTCTATCTGGTTCTGGACTCTGGATAGAAACCACTTAATTTGAAGTAAAATTGAAAAATACTACCTCGTCGTATTGCTTACGTATTGCAAATTCCATGTATGGCGCCAGTTCTAGGCCAGCCCCTGTTGCAAATTGGGTAATTTAAATTGGGAAAGGAACACTCGTATGTTGGCCAAAGTTAGATCTTCTCATTGAATATTCTCTAAAATGCATACCACTATGCATAAATAAAAATGTCCAAACCGCACACATATTGCACCATCTGCTGTTTGTTATTCGGAATAAAAAGAGAATTCCTGGACAAATACAAAATGTTTAGATTTACTTTTTTGGATTTGTATTTTGCTAAAAAAAAAACAAATGAAAGACTTTTTATTTTATTATTTGCCGTCGGTTGGTATTTTCCTCTGTTGCACATTCACAAATTAACTCTGGCAGAAGTTTGGAGTTCCGGTTTTGTTTGCAAACCGCTCACATTGACTACTGTACGTAAATAAAAACTAACGATACTGGTTGAGAGTGAAATTTGCTATATTCGGGGACGTATTTTACATTCAGGAAGACCTTCGAGTTTATAAGTGCGCAGCAAATTTGGGTCTTTTTCCCTGGCCGGCGGATTGGCAATTTTTTTTTAAAAATCAACCTAAAATGACAAAAAAATAATAACATACGGACGAAACGGATACAGTCTGCTTGGGCGAACTGCTGCATACCCTATTCCTAACCTCCGTTTACGGTGGAAATATTAAAAACGACATTATCTAGATACTTTGCGAAGAACAGGACCTTCATTTTTAATTATTACTTCAATTAAACGGTTTTTTTTTAAATAGTGGGAGGGTTTTTAAAATCTTGAGCGTTTCGCCTGCTATATTCCGACATCATCGGCCATTCCCAGCGTACCGTGTATGAGGCTTTCAGGGCGATTGAAGAACAGGAGAAATTGGTTGCTCTTGAAGTAAATGAGGACAAGACCAAGTACATGCTATCAACAAACAAACAAACATCTGTCCATCGCCTTGGCAAAACGTTACTGTTGATAGCAATAACTTCGAAATAGTTAAGGAGTTCATGTACCTAGGAGTAAACATCAACTCCACGCATGACACCTTAGTGGAGATCCGGCGGAGAATTCCGTTAGGAAACCGCTACTACTACGGTTTAGCTAAACAAATAGGTTTAAAACTCCTTACTCGAAGGACCAAATCTATGCTCTATCGAGACAGTCCTACTTTATGGCGCCGTGTGCTGGACGATAAGTTTGGTCCTGTGTGCGATTAAGGCGAATGGAGGAGAAGTTACAACCGCGAACTCTATGAGCTGTACCAAGATGTGGATGTTGGGCAAAAAGCTAAATCACGTCGACTACATTGGGTTGGCCACATTGGGCAAATGGTTTATAATGCTCAAGGCAAAAGGACATTCGACTCCCAGCCCCAGGTTCGAGAAGGCAAGGAAGACCGAACCTCCGTTTTAAAGACCAAGCCATCGTGGAATACAGAGCGGTTGGTGTTGGGACCTGGAAGCAGCATGCCCGGGATAGCAGAGGATAGAAGGCTGCGGTGTCTCAGGCTGAGACTCTTCATAGTCGGGTGCCCGTTAAGTGAGTAAGTTTATTCCAAATTTATCGATGATGATCTCAAATATAGTAATTTTTAGGGGCTTGCAAGCAATATTAAGGCATGCCACGAACTATAAGTCAACATTATAATACCCTTAGAATAGTTATAAACATAGGCATAGGCAAACAAAGATTGAGGGGGTCATAACCCTCCCACTTAAGGCATCCCGACTCCTGAACTGTGGGGTTCCCGATTCAACCCCAATAAATATCGTCAGGTTTCCTGGTTTTGGATTACTGTATCGCTGATGCCAACCTAATCCTGGTATTTATCCATTTCTGTGATGATCCAGGACTTTTAAGGCGCATGCACGGGTGTTATAAACAACGGGAACACTTACAATAAAATACTATGAATTTTTAAAATCCAGAAATCTGTTATTTCTATAAATATTTATCTAATCGCAGATGGTACCCAACGTTGCCCGGATCTTACATTGAAAATCATTTAAAATGGTTCTATTCAACATTGAGTTTGCAAGCCTCTGAAAATAATAAAAATGCTCTGTTGTTCCTTACTACCTACCTACTTTGGTTATTTTCTGCAGTCTTGAAACTCAGTCTCGAAATAAATAAAGCATGAATTGTGGGTTCTCTTTAACAAAAAACTACGTGTTAAATTAAATTTCAACCAATTTATTTTTCTTTTTTGATGAACTTGAAAGAACAATAAAGTCAATTTTAAAAATTCTGAAAAAGAAGCCTTGAAAAAAAATTGTACAAAATTTTAAAATAATACCTTAATTGAGAAAGCAGTTAAAGTTGAGAGATATGTAGGGAGCGCTACAGTTTCGATTTTTACATTCGAAAAGCAGAAACCCTTCAAAAATATTTGAACAAAATATCAAACCTCTTACTTTAATTAAGAAAGAAGGTAGACTAAAATTCCGTATAGGGGGGCACTGCAGTCAGTCAATTTCTACATCCGAAAAGCAGAAGACCCTGAAATGTATTTATGAAAAATTTTAAAGTTCTAGCTCAATTGAGGATCGGTCGATCGTTCATCCAAAATGCAGAAGCTCAAGTTTTCTTGCGATTTGATACAAATTCTGGCCAGCGTTCCGCCACACCTTCGTTCTCATTGCGTACACTACTTTAAATCGTGCAGTCGTGATTTTCCAATCGAACAGGAATCGTGCGAAAGCTGATACACAATACATCAAACAAAAATATTCAAACATCAAAAGTGATGTCTCAAACATCAAAAATTAAATTAATTTAGTTTTTTCAGTATTCCATACAAAATTGTTAGACATCGTCCAATTTAATTACAAAAAAAAAACAATTGGACGAAGATCTTAATTTTAAAAATAGATGTTGATATGACTGGCGAACAAAGGAATAGGATGCTGTCATTGTCGAGAAAATCAGATTTGGAAGTCTTGAGATATCTTGTAATATATAAAAAATCTGACGAACAAACCAAAGAACGATTTTATATATGGAAGATATAATGTAGGTACATACATATGTATAAATATAAAAATCAATTGCCGTGTGTGTGGCTCGCAAAAACCCGAAAATGGCTCGACCGATTTGGATGATTCTCTTTTTGTTTTGTTTGTCTGAATACTGTGGTGGTTCTCGGAAAAATTGGAATGAGCGTTTTGTACGGGAATCTTACACATTCTTTGAAATTATGGGTTGTGTGTTCGTCTTCTATTCGTTCACGCATCGTTCATCCAATTGTATTGAAACTTTGTACAGGTGGTGTTGGCACTTGCATACCATTTTCTGGCATATTAAATATTATCATCACCGTACCTTGTACTGTAGGTGCCGCGTTTATTTTTGTGTGTTCGTCTTCTATGCCTTCACGCACCGTTAGTTCCATTTCGTTAAAAATATGTACAGCTGTTGTAGGCACTTAGGTGAAAGTTTCTTTTATAGTACCATCAATATGGGCTAAACTATGCGGCGAAAAGGGTGAAATCCCCTCAACCCTCGAAGCGGGCCAACCAAACACTGTTTGATTTTAAAAAGTACACTGACATAGGCGTCTGCCAGACATCTAGCATCTATCCTTAGTCGAGCAACGGAGTTGCATGAGCTTGCGGAGAAAAGGGTAAAATCCACTTAAAAAGCAAACCGATTGAGCTCGAATTTCAGCAGGTAACCATCGGTATTTGCAAGAGAGTGTTTTTTGAAGTTCAAAATCGGAAAGACTGTTTGGATGGCATTTGTTTTTGTTACTATAATAACATGTATTTTTTCAGGCACGCCGGATACCCGCTGGTGAATATATGAAGCCAATTTAGTGCTTAATTTCAGGATTTTTGAAAAAAATCAGTAAACAATCTTTTGATAACATAATTGACCTTACACATTTTGTCCCTCTTCAAAATCCATTTTTTTAATTGCCAAAGCTATTGTGCTCTTGCCCCCAATGATCGAAAAAGTAACGCAAAATCGTTCAGAATAGGGTTCCTCAGAAACAGGCACGGGTCATGGGCCATATTATATTCGCGCAATTGAAAAGTCGTACTAATTTTTTATAAATTCGAAAACTTTTTTACAAATATTTATTAAAACTTACTTTACTTGTACTTTTTTTTTAATTAAAATGTTTTATCTCGCTTTTCCATCTCGTATTGAAAGTCGCAGCGTTTGTCAATTATAATAGAGTCAGTCCTACCAGATACAATATGGAAAATAGTTGTTTAAAGATAAATAAATTTATCCATTGCAATTTAACTACAGGGTGGCACACGAATCGTGCTACAAAAACAAAACGTAATAACTTTTTTCTGTGTGAGTGATATGTAGTGAATCTAATCCACAAATACTCCAGAACGAGTCACTGTGTGGTGCGCAGTTTCATCAAGGTGCATTGTGGATCCATACCCCTTTGAAGAAAACGGTGTAACAGTAACTGTCAATGAGGACCGTTATTTAAAGATGTTGCAGGAGTTTTTTTTGCCCAGAACTGCGCCGAAGAATTATCCGTTTCAACAACATTTGGTTACAGCAAGATGGAGCAATTGCACACATAGCCAGACCGGTTATGGCGGAGCTCCAACGAAAATTCCCAAACAAGCGCAATATAGAATCGGTTGAAGATGATGAAAGTGATGTGAGCTGTTCAGCGAGAAATGTAACAGAGTGTTTAAAGAAGGCTGTTGACTCTCTTAAATGTAAGAGAAAAGTTAACAGTTCTGGTGCAAATCAGTGGTTTAATAACATGCTTAGGTCAATGAAAAGGGACAAACTACATAAATATAGAATGGCGGTATGGTCAAATTCCCAAAATGACTGGCAAAACTACAGGTTAGCTAGGAACAATTTTAAATCAGCACTTGATAGGGCAAAAAGTGAATATGTTTCACAAAAAATTCAATCAGCTAGAGATCAAAAATCGATGTGGAGAGCTATAAAAACACTTGTGTTGCATAAACAAAAAAGTACAATAAAATGCGTTTTTTTTGAAAACGTCTTGGTGAACGATTGTAAAACGTTGTCTAGCAAATTTAATGTTTTCTTTGTTAACAGTGTGTGTGTGAATTAAATCATGCTACTCCCTGTATTCAATATGTGAACGTAATTCAGCCAGTGAACAAAACTTTTAAATTTAAAGAAATAACACTAAATGAGCTTAGGGTCATTTTAAAAAATCTGAAAAATAAAAAAGACCCTAATATGTTAAGTGTGAAAATGCTTAGTGATGTTATGGGCAGTATTGGTCCGAAATTGTGCGGAATTATAAATAAGTCAATGGCAGATGGAATTTTCCCAGAAACATGGAAAAAATCTATAGTTGTTCCAATAGAAAAGTTAAAGAATCCTAAGTAACCTGCAGACTTTCGCCCAATCAATATGCTGCTCAACGAAGCGAAAATCTTGGAGAAAAGTGTGCAGCAGCAGCTTCAAAAATTTATGGAGGAAAATCATCTATTCGCGGAGTGCCAATAGGGGTTTAGAGGTAGACATAGCTGTGAGACGCTAATAAATCTCATCTTGGCGGAGTGGAAAAATGAAGTTCACTCAAAAAATAAAATTGCGGTAGTCTTTATCGACCTGAGACGAGCATTTGAGACAATTGACAGGTACATCCTAATTGATAAGCTCAATAAATATGGAATTAAAGAGAATGAATTAAGGTGGTTCGAGTCATATTTGCAAGGACGTACACAGAGAACAAGGGTAGATGATGCAGTCTCGGAGGCAATAAATGTAGTCTTGGGTGTGCCACAGGGATGGGTTCTGTGGGCCCTGCTTTTTATAATATATATTAATGAAATGCCAAAAATTGTCAAGTGCTCACGATTACAACTTTTCGCTGACGATGGTCTCTTATATGTTTCGTGTAATAATTTAGAAGAATATATCGAACAGATAAACAGTGATTTAAAAGAACTGCATAAATGGTTTCAGATGAACAAATTAAGCTTAAATATAAGCAAGACGAAGTGCATGCTTATTAATGGGTTGTCCAATAGTAGAATAGTGATCAATGACGAATCAGTTGAAATTGTTAGTGAAATAAAATATCTGGGTATTATGATTGATGAGAATTTAAATTTTAATGGTCATGTTGCATACATAGCAAAGAAAATTGGTAAAAAAATTGGGTTTTTTTGGCAGAATACGAAAAAGAATGTCAATTATATGTGCAATAAATGTGTATAATACAATAACCAAGCCACATTTTGAATACTGTTCTACAATTATATATTTAGCGAACAATACTATGTTGGATAGACTGCAAAGGTTACAAAATAGAGCGATGCGCATAATTTTAAAATGCCACTGGCTGACTCCAATTGTGAACATGTTGAATGTGCTGAAATGGTTGAGTGTGCGACAAAGGACGATTATGAATGTGTTGTTGTTTGTGTTTAAAATGAAAAATGATTTGTTACCCAGATATCTCTGTGATAAAATAATATATGTCGGTAGTGTACATAACTATAATGTCCGTAACAGAAATAACTTTCGTCTTCCATACTTTACAACAGTAAAAGCACAGAATACAGTTTTTTATAAAGGCTTTAAAATGTTCAACGAGCTACCTAATGAATTGAAGTTAGAGAATCGACTTTTAAGTTTCAAGCGAAATGTTGTAAATTATGTTAAGACCAACTATGATTAGATTCCCTTAGTGTTTTATACTGCTGGTTTAAACTTTCTTTGTATTACAATAGCTAAATATTGCTAGATAAACTAAAACTACTACTAACCACTACAAATTGAACACCAGAGCCTAGTCCCTTATAGGGCAGGTGAAAATATCCTACTTATGTAGAGATAGTGCGTAGTAAAATCTATAATTCTATAAAAAAAAACTTCGGATACCAGGCGTCCTCCGATTTCAAGATAGCCTTCCTGTGGTTATACGGGTAGACCACGGGCGAACGATGCCTCTACAACTGCATCATCAACTAGGGATGTTTCAGAACACCCTGCATTACCAACTGTTGATGTTTTAGAACACCCTGTCGTAAATGACGTGACACCTGCCAATCGGGAAGGGTCACAAACCACGGATTCGGAGATGATGAGCTTAGAAGAGAACTTGTCTCTTCTTAGTGACGATATCTCTGAATCCAGCACGCTATGCAACGTCAGCATACTCTCGGATGAAGTGCATCCCATGAATACAGGCACGCCGGAGACCTCTGGCATAACTGCACAGACTGAGTCTAAGCGCGTCAAATTCACACCATCCGAACGGCGCCGTTTTAGGCGTGCGCTGAAAAAGGGGAAAAACGTAGAGCAGGCCAGAATACTTGCTCTGTCGACAGAGGTCGACCCAGGCTCCGAGGTGAAGCGTACAAGATCCGACGACAATACGCCGCCCCAATCCGAAGCGAAATGAGCTCGCACAGGAAATACAGCCGTCGACAAAGTCTCCTATAGAGATATAGCGAGCTTTGTAAGACTGGGTGTAGTACCTGTCGATCGGGATCGCAATCGTCTCAGTAATGAGCAAATGGCCCAGATTCAGGAGAGGATTATGGACATCACCATCGAACAACGTGATGAGGGGACCAAACCAACCTTCCGCGGTACAACTTTCAAAGCCGGATGGCAAATGATCGTATGTGCGGACGCTACCACTGCAGAGTGGATGAGAACGAACTTCGCGAAGCTCAAAGAAAAATGCGGGATGGAAGTGACGCTTGTTTGGGAAGAATTTTACCCGAAACCACATATCGTCAGAGACTTCTTCCCACATAGTACCGGAGTAGCGAATGAGAGCATACTGGCAATTCTAGATGGCCACAATAAAGAACTCAACACCAGAACGTGGAGAGTTCTGCAAAGATCTGACGACAGAGATGTCGCCCATATGGTCCTTGCTGTAAACGAAAGCACGATGAAGCGACTTGTTGAGCTAAAGGGGATGGTCTCGTTGGTGCAGGGAAATAAGTCCACGGGAACTAAGTCCACTGAGGGACTTAGTTCCCACTTAATGGGAAATAAAACCACTTTCGCGAAGTGGACTTAGTTCCCATGTTAAGTGGGAACTAAGTCCATTTTTTTATGGGAACTTAGTCCACATTCAAATATAAGAAGAGGGAACTAACATCCAACATTTAGAATTAAACAAAAAACTGCAAAGTGCAGTTAGTTATCACACTCTTTAAGCATAGTCTTAAGCTTATCATGGTGACATAAAGCCAAAGTTTCAAAACCGTACCTCGCACCTACTCCAAATGAAACAGTGACTCCAAGCAGGGGGGTTGCAGGGGGGCAGCATGCCGCCCCATATGCATTACACTATTTATGGAATCTACTTGCGATTTCGTAACTAATCTCATAAACAGTGTATTGCATATGGGGGGCATGCTGCCCCCTGCAACCCCCCTGCTTGGGGTCACTGCTTGATTTCGAGTAGGTGCGAGGTCACGGTACCTATATTACTCTGTCTCAGTTAGAAGTTAATTTCTATTTTGTTAATAAAAATTGCAAAGTACCTACTTGACTCTTTAATTTTATTTTGTTCTTAGTCGACAGTGAGAATTTACTTCACATTAAAAGGGAACTAAAACCACTCAGAGTTTTGGGAATTTATTTCCCACCTTACATGGGAACTAAGTCCACTTCGCGAAAGTGGTTTTATTTCCCACTTAATGGGAACTAAGTCCCTCAGTGGACTTAGTTCCCGTGGACTTATTTCCCTGCACCGGTCTCGTTCAGGTTTGGACAGATCAAACTAATCCTCAAGAGCGCAGACAAATCGACGAATCAGGCGTCAAGAGACAACCAAAGAAAGGCTACAATACCAGGGGCTAGTATTAGTACTGCCACGGATGCTACAGTAAATGATAAGCCATCCACCAGCGCCAACAGTAGCGCCACACCACCAGTGGCTGGCATTAGTGCTGCCACGGGTAACTCAGTTGCTAAACAACTGTGGTGCTGGATGCTAAAATAAAGGCGAAAAAACGGACAGCACAAACGCGCACCGTAACCGCTTTAGGCCAAAACTGGCGGCCGAACAGGCACATACAAGCGGGAAAGATGGACAGAACACCAGAAGTTCAAGGGGGAGACAAAGTGGTCTCTCTCAACAGGGTTACGTACGACGCAGGCGTGATAACAAACCTCATAGAGTGCGTAGATAATCCCGAGTACGTGAAGAAGAAATGACGTCTCTAACTGTGCTGCACGCAAACCTGGGGTGCCAGCACGTAACTTGATACAATCGAATTGAGTCGAAATAATCGAACGTTTGTAGCACCTAATTCGGTTCAATCGTTTGACCTCGATTGTATCGTCGCAGTAGGCAGCATACAACTGAAAAATAACGTTTGAAACAAAACTTTATTCTCGATAGCAAATACCTATCGTTTATTAATAAAAAAATGGAAAATAAGCAAAATATGGCCATTAATAACAAACAAAGAGAAATTTTAACAAATTTTATGTGTGATCATCAGGATTTAGCTCGAGGAATTTTAAAAACTGCACAGGGAAGGAAAAATACGAGTAGTAGTTTTCTTTGGGAACGGCTAGCTAACTCATTAAATACAGATGGTCCCCCACAAAAAGATGCAAGAGATTGGAAAAAGGTGTTTACTATAAATTATATTATATTTTACCTATACATTATGTATGTATTTTAAAATATTTTTTGTACCGACATTAATTTCTTAACTCCCACTGGCTAGAAGACTCAATGTTGCACAAAGCTGTAACACTGGTGGAACTGACGTGCTTCTAATGTTGCTTGGATAATTCAATGAGTTGAAGATCATTAAGAAGCATTCCTTGTCTAAACTGCTGCACAGAGCTAAACAAAAAAATAATGAAGTAGATTTTATTCTTTTCTTACTCATTAGGATTACTTACGCATTTTCAGTCAATTCTAGTGGATTGCTTTTATCTCTCAAATACCTTCTTTTGGTTTTAGCATTTAATTCTTCTTCATCCTCACTCTCCGACATATCATATTTGATGCGGACTGGAATAGTGATTTGCAAATTTAAAATTAAAAAAACCCCATTTTACACTTCAAATTATTTTTTAAAATGACACTTTTAAGTACAATTCACAATCAAACTCGTTTCAAGTTACATGCTACCGAAATTTATTTGTTTCGAGTTGGCTGACGATGAACAATCCTCGATTGTATCAAGTTACGTGCTGGCACCCCTGCACCGCGCTATGGGTACATCGGACACCTATATAGCCAAAGATGTGCCGAAAGGAACGTCGCTCTTGGTTTAATCCAGGAACCATGGGCAACTACAGGTAAGATCTTTGGTCTTAACAGCAGAAATAGAGAGCTAATTTTTGCCAAAGGTATTTTTAGACCTAGGGCAGCTCTTTCCATTGCGAAAGGTATAAAATTCTCTCTCATTCCAGGTTTCAATACTAGGGACCTGGTGGCCGTTTTAATTGAACGCCACAATGGCCATGTGGTATACAAGTTCGTATGTGCATCGGCGTATTTTGCTGGGGACCTAGAGGAGGTACCACCTACACCAGTACAGGAACTTGTCCAGTACTGCCAAACTCAGCAAGTACATCTTCTTATCGGCTGCGACGCGAATGCACATCACCAGATTTAGGGCAGCCGAGACACAAACAAAAGAGGTGAGTTACTTTTAGATTACCTATATAGTAAAGACCTAGTTATTCTAAATAAGGGAGATAAGCCCACTTTTAGGAACAGTATACGAGAAGAAGTTTTAGACCTTACTCTCTCGTCTCCTTTTATACAAAACATTGTAGAGGACTGGCACGTGTCTGATGAAGCTTCTCTGTCTGATCATATGCATATTATGTTCAGGCTGCGATGCAACACCGAGTGCGCGCCGGTCAAATACAATAATAAATTAACTAACTGGAGAACCTATAGTGAAAATCTTGCAATCAGAACTGATCTGCTACCACATTCACCACTAACACCGAGTGAGGCGGACGCTGCACAATGTCAGCTTAACGACATCATTATCTCATCCTTTAGGAGTAGTTGTAAGGTAAAACGCACCGTGGTAAAAAGAAGCGTACCATGGTGGAATGAAAACCTGGAAACTATCCGAAAGAAGGTGAGAAAACAATTCAATAAAGCGAAACGCACCGGCGTATGGGATCAATATCTATCCCTGTTAACCAAATACAACCAAGAGTTGCGAAGATCTAAAAGGGCCTCATGGCGCGCAAACTGCGAAAAACTGGAAAAACTCCCAGCAGTGGCGCGGCTCCAGAGCGCACTTTCAAAAGATCCTTCAAACTGCATGGGATTGCTCATCAAACCTGATGGAACAGTCACAAGCGACCGGGAAGAAACTCTCACAACCTTGCTGCAAGTTCACTTCGCTGTTTCCCTAATTGTCGATCACACAACTGATCACACTACTGAGGTTTCATATCCAACTAACCTCAGTAGAAATAATAGTTTATCTGGTAAATTATTTAGTCCAGATAAGCGTGCTAATAGCCGCCACCAAACATCGCACAGCAAGAAAATCGCCACTGAAGCTCTCTGAAATTGGGTTTAATTCATCTCAAAGCTTTTACATTAATGAAAGCCTTACCAAGAGGAACTACCAGTTGCAACGGCATGCACTTAGACTGAAAAATCGCTCTCTGCTCTCTGCGGTCAACACCGTCAACGGCCAAGTTCTTGTTCGTACGACAACAGACGAATCGACGCCCACTCTAATTACATGTTTGGATGACTTGAAAAATATTGTTGGACCAGCCTTCGAATTTCAAACCAACAACATAACACAATCGCAGCTTCATAATAATATATAAATATTTTCCTTTAGTTTAATCTTCACACAATTTGTCTTCTTTTCTTATTCTCTTTTTCTAAATCAGAATATCGTAGACTTGTAAGAGAATCTTCAATTATTTCTATTTACTTGCTTTGTCCTCTCTTTGTTTTTTTTTTTTTTGTTTTTTTTTTGTTTCTCTTGTCTTGGTTTTCTTTCTGTTGTCTAATAATTCAATTAGTTTCGGTATGAACGAAAACTCGAAGTTTTTATTGAATTTATTGTATAGAACTTTAATAAACATTGATCACTAAGTAGAATAATATCAAGCAGAGACGGTCTACAATTGGGCATAAAGTGAGTCCTATCGTCCCATAAGCTTGACATCGTTTTTCCTGAAAACAATGGAAAGAATAATTGACGTTCATATCAGAGAATGCGTAACTACTAGCATGCCTCTACACCCCTGTCAATATGTGTATCAAAAGGCAAATCAACGGAAGGCGCCCTGTTAAAAATAACAAATTACATAAACAATGCCTACCGTTGCAAAGAAATTGCACTATGCGCCTTTCTCGACATAGAGCGTGCTTTTGATAACACCGGTTTTGATTCAATATCAAATGCTTTATTTCACCGAAAGGTAGACCTTCCCACCATAAACTGGATAAAAGCGATGCTCGAAAGTCGAAAATTACTGCTTCGTCAGGACTGACTTCAGTATCAGTATCGGCTGTCCACAAGGCGGAGTTTTATCACCCCTCCAGTGGTCTTTGGTCATAGATGACCTACTTCAAAAACTAAGTAATTTAGGCTACGACATAATAGGGTACGCCGATGACTATTGTATTGTATTGTATGTGCAGTGGGGTCATCAGTAGATGACAAGCACTTAGACCTATTGGTCCATTGTACTTCAGCATAGCTGCCCGCTCGCTGCTTATTGGCGATTAGTAAGTGAGGGAGAACCTGCCAGTAGCCTTGGCAAAGCGAAGAATATTTGCAAGTTCAATTTCCCCATCTCATCTTCGTTAACGAATTGTTTGCCTATAGTTGTGAGCCTGGTTCTGGCGAAAGCCGGACATTCACAGATGAAGTGAGATGCCGTTTCATTCGCCTCCATGCAGCACTCACATAGGCCCGAGCTCCTAATGTGAATGGTTTTGAGGTGCTCGTTAAGAGGACTGAAACCGGTGACGAGACCAATCAAGGATCTCAAGTCATTCCTGTTTAGTCCAAGCAAAAACTTAGCTCTGCTGATTTTTGGACCGTCCACTAGCTTCTTCGAATACCTGCATGAGACCAGGTCATGCCAGTATTCGGAATGTTGTTGGCGTAGAGCCGAATCCATTTCACGTTTGTGGACGGATGAGCAGCATCCTATGGATGGTTGTGGGCCAATGAAGGCTGTTGAAGAGCCCTTCCTGGCATCCGCTCTTTCATTACCCTCGATACCTGTGTGCCCAAGAAAACAGGCAAGTGATACCGAGTTACATCTTCCCAGACGGTTAAGCCTAACCATGGTTTCCTCAACTATTTTTGAGTTGAGAGAGCCAGCCGAACAGGCTTTGATATCGGCTTGGCTATCTGAGCAGATGTATAAGGTTTTACGGTTAATCCTTCTCCTTGGATATTGGCGGCAGTGGCAATCGCAAAGATTTCTGCCTGAAAAACAGTTGTTTGTCTACCCAAGGCTGCAGATAGATTTATCCGACAGTCTCTAGACCGTCAATAAGTGAGCCATCAGTATAGACGATGACATCACCCGGCCTAAAGCCATTCCACCCCTCACTGTTCCATTCCTGCCGTTCAGGAAGGATGACCTGAAAACGGCGCTCAAAGACTTGCTTTATGCACACAGTGTCAAGTGCTCCTCCCCGATGGCCAGGCTGTCATAGAGAGCTCTCTACCTAGCACCTCTGGCCCCATCGCCGAGATTGACACCGATGACTTGGTCATCATTATTAGGGGCAAAGAATCAAACGTAGTTACTTCACGTATGCAAAACGCCCTTAAGATAGCTATAGACTGGTGCGTCAAGGAAAATCTCTCCATAAACCCCAGTAAAGCTATCATAGTTCCTTTCACAAAAAGAAGAAATCTCAGCTTAGCCCAGATTTCACTAAATGGCACGACCATTGAGTATTCCGACGAAGTCAAATATCTTGGAGTAATCCTGGACAAAAGACTAAACTGGAACTCTCACATCAACAACAAAATCACTAAAGCTAACAGAGCTTTATGGGCCTGTCGGCGCACATATGGCAGAACCTGGGGAATCTCTCCAAAGATTGTCTACTGGATCTACACAGTGATGTTAACACCCATTATAACATACGCCTCCATTGTATGGTGGACAAAATCCACACAAAAGGTCGCAATAGAGAAGCTCAAAAAGGTACAACGGCTTGCGTGCCTCGGTATCTCCGGAGCCATGCGAACCTGTCCAACGGCTGCCATAGAGGCAATAACAGGAATTACACCTCTCCACATATACATTCAAAAATTTTCGATCCGCAGTGCAATAAGTCAAATACATTTAAACGAGATAAGTCTTAACGATCATCCGGAACTTAAGACCCTTCTCGATGAACTGCCAGAACTCAACATGAACTGCGCGGTCACAGACCGCATTCATAAAACACTATGCTTCAATAAACGGTTCTCCACCGAGATCCCCAAGAGAGAAGCATGGGTTGGTAATAACCCACCTAACAGCCACAACAGCATAAAGTCGTATACGGATCGCTCTAAAATGGAAGCGGGGCTAGGAGCGGGAATATACGGACCAAACAAACGCTTTACGATACCCATGGGAAAAAGTCCCAGCATATTTCAAGCAGAGCTCCACGCCATTCAAGAAAGCGCTAGCCACATAAATTTATCTGGTATAAAAGGTGCAACCATCCATATATTCACGGATAGTCAAGCAGCTATAAACGCCCTTAGCTCGCATACGATTGACTCCAAATCAGTCATGTACTGCTTCAACACCCTACAGGCACTCGGGACAAGTAACAGGACCAAGCTATGGTGGGTTCCGGGTCATGTCGGGGTGGAAGGTAACGAAAAGGCCGACGAACTGGCCAGAAAAGGTTCGAAAACACCCTTCATAGGTCCTGAACCCGTCTGCTGCACTCCTAGATCAGCAGCAACGGCAGCAATAAAAAGCTGGGAATACAGAAAATGTATCCATCTTTGGGAAAGCATCCCAGGTTTAAGACAGACCAAACGAGCCATTCGGCCTTTCAATAAAAATGCCAGCAAATGCCTAAACCTAAGCAGGCATGATATCAAAAACTTAGTAGGTTACCTTACTGGCCATCATGGTTTAAGATATCTTCTACACAAAATGAAAATAGTAGACTCTCCTGAGTGCGGACTCTGTCTTGAAGAGGACGAGTCAGCTGAACATATTTTATGTGAATGTCCGGCCCTAAACGGAATTAGAAAGAAGATCTTTTTCAGGGAGCAAATGTGCCCCGAGGACATAAAAAATTGGTCTACTAGTAGAATTGTCCGCTTTAGAAGGAAAGTGGAAACTCTACTAGTCTAAATTTTTCTGGCCCATACGGCACAAAAGATCTTTTTAGGTCGAAGTGCCCCCTATTTAATCGCCTTGGCGAGCCAGAATTTAAAAAAAAAAAAAAAAAAAAAATGTCAAGCAAGAGGTGTACAAAACGAAACCAAGGAATTTGACCGAATTGATGCAGTTCATTAAAACATTAAATGAGGCGATCCCGACTTCAACCCTTCAGACCGCGATGAGTAATTTGCTGATCAGATGTCGCAAATGCGTGGATGAGCATGGAGATCATTGACGGTCTATCATCTTTAAAAACAATTAGTTATATAAAACAAAATTGAATAAAAAAAAATTAATGAAATACAATGATTAAAAAAAAAAGTCATTTGAATTTCTTATTGTAGCACAATTGGTGCACCACCCTGTACTTCTATCTTACGTTTTCCATTAACTTTTCATTTCATTTAGCAGGTTAAATCTATAAAATCAAATACAGAAAGCCAATTTTATTTGGTATCTATTTAACCTTCATCCCACCCTTGTGTAGAAAACTACACATAAGCTACCTTTTTCTTGTTTTTTTTTTTCAAAAACCACTAATTTCTAATTTTTGGAATTTTCTGACTTTATTATAACCCTTATTTTACTTAAAAAAAACGTATTTCCTCATAAAAAAAAAGTTTATGATGGTCGTTATTGTTATAATTACGTTAACTACCTACTTGTGTAGATTTCTACACATATGAATAATTAGTGCATTTCATATAAAATGCCAGTTTCATTGAGTCTTTTCGAAAGTAAACATTGTGCGTATATATTGTGAATTTAATAATAATAATAAAAAAAAACTATCTCGAGACCAAGATATCTTACAGTTAAAGATATGGAAGCATTTTTGTATGAAAGTGATGGTAATGATAGTGATATTTCTTGAGACAGTGATGAAGAATTTGTGCCAGAAGAAAATGTTGGTGATGACGATGACTTGTATTCAGACGATAGTGATTCTGACGTTGAAAAGGAAGTGAGTGAATCAAATGAAACAAACGAATCAGTTCGAGGTGATATGGATCCATTGCTTGTTTCAAAAGATGGTATTGTTTGGCAACCACAACCATATCAGCATAAAAGATCTAGGAATGAAATTGTAATTTTTATTCGTCCTGGAACAACGCTTTTTTACTTTTTTTTCCAGTTGTTTTGGGTCTCGTTGATGGTTTGAAAGGTCACAACATAACAATGGATAACTTCTATTCTTCGTATGATCTTGGTCAAAAATTGTTGTCAGAAAATCTTACAATGGTTGGCACTTTGAGAAAAAATAAAAGAAGCATTCCACCAAAAGCTTCTTGAATGTAATAAAATTACGCTGTATCAATCTACATTTATCGACAATACAGCACTTGTTTCGTACATTGGAATGGAAAATAAATGTACTGTATTGCAAACTACAATACACAACTCCATACAAATTGGATCTCGTGAAAAAAGTTGCCATCAATTATAGAGTATTACAATAAAACAAAAGGTTTGTTCAGTCATAACGCAGCTTGCGACAAAATATTTGTTGTAATGTTATATGTTGGAATGCCAGGAGTATTAGTAACAAATGTAATGAGTTATTCAATTTTCTTTGTGTTAATGATGTCGATGTTTGTCTTGTGTGTAAAACGTGGCTACATAGGAGCATCTCCTTCTCACACACCAACTATCACTGTCATAGAGTAGATCGGAAAAATGACAACAGAGGCGGCGGGGTTGCCATCGTATTGAAAAAAGACTTAGTATATAAGTTGATACCAAATGTTAAAACGAATATATTCGAATCAATTGCCATTGAGTTAATGTTACATGATAATACTAAATTTAAAATTGTGTCTGTTTACTTCCCTGGTGACAAGCTGGAAGTTGATAGGGAAAATGATATCAAGCGCAGAAAAGGTTAGTTTCTTTAAGGCCGATTTAAAAAGACTTGTAACAAGTAATGATAAGTTTTTACTCGGGGGTGATTTTAATTACAGGCATCGTAATTGGGGTTGCAAAAGAGCAAACAAATGGGGAAATTTGTTGCTGGATATCACAATGAGATATCCAATATGCTTGCTCTATCCAAATGGCCCAACCCATTTCCCAACAAACAAAAAGTCCTCGCCATCGACATTGGACTTGATCATAACGAATTCGCCTGAAAACGTTACGCAGCCAATAGCTATTAATGCCTTGAGCTCGGATCATATTCCTATAAACTGTGACATCCTTCTAAAGAGTAGAAGAAAAGATGTGCAATATTTAGATTTTAAACATGCAAACTGGGATAAATTTAGAACCGAAATCAAACATCGTCTTCGAAACACAGCCTGTGATATAGATAGCGTAAGCAATCGTGGACAAATAGATGAAGGTATTGAATATTTTACAACGTCCCTACAGGAAAGTATTGGTGAGTCCGTTCCTAAGAAATCAATAGTGACAAGGACAACTCTTCTTCCACAACATATCTTAAATTTAATTAAAATTAGAAATAGATTAAGAAGTCAGTGGAAAAGATATAGGCAGGTAAATGACTTCAATGAAATGAACCAGCATACACGACAAATAGCTGCAGAAATTCTAAAATTCAGAAACAAAAAATGGAACGAAAAACTATGTTCCCTTGATCCAAATTCTAAACCATTCTGGAAAATAGCCAAAATTCTAAAAAACAAAAACAAATTTATCCCTCACTTGGAAGCTAATGATTCCCTGATAATAACGAATGAAGAAAAGGCGGATATATTTGCGAACTCATTTGGGAAAAACTTTAATAATCCTTTAATCAGCGGAGACAGCTCGGCTAACAACGAAGTCGAAGAGTCTATTAATGTGATCAATAGCTCCAATGTAACTTTGCCAGCAGACGTATTCGTCTCAAGTGAAGATGTCCAATTTATTATACAGGATATGCGTAGCAATAAATCAGCAGGGTTAGATACTCTGAAAAATTCGTATTTGAAAGAGTTACCAATCATTGGAGTAACCTTTATAACCTCTATTATTAACGCTTGTCTCAAGTTGCATTATTTTCCAAGAAAATGGAAAATAGCACAAATTATACCAATTCTAAAGCCAGGTAAACCACCTAACAACCCAAATAGTTATCGTCCAATAAGTCTTCTCATCAGGTTCTTCGAATCTGCAACCACATTAAGGATTCATTCAGGGCAAAGCAATCTACTGGACTGGTACTCCTGGATGTCGACAAAGCTTTTGACAGTATATGGCATGACGGTCTTCTTTATAAGCTGAAGTACTTTAGATGCCCATTATATCTCATAAAGGTTATACAAAGCTTTTTGCCAAATAGAACATACCAAGTATATTTAAATAACATACACTCCAGCTCAAGAATTATTTCTTCAGGAGTACCTCAAGCTTCAGTGTTGGGCCCGTTGCTATATATCATCTATGTCGCGGACTTTCCAGAAATTTGGAATTGTAAAATAGCAATGTTTGCAGATGACACTGCTATTTATAGCTCAAACGATGTTGGCCATGTAATTGAAAACAACTTGCAGCATGCCCTAGACATCATTGTTAATTATTTCAAAACATGGAAAGTTAAGTTAAACGCTAATAAAACCCAGGCCATCTTTTTCAGTAGGAAAAGAAAGTCCTGTGATCTTCCTCTTGGTCAGCTACAAATTAAGCACTGTCATGTCCCGTGGGTTGATTCTGTCAAATATCTCGGTGTATTCATTTCATTTCATTTCATCAAATTCTTTATTTACATATAATATATTATTTTAACAAAATTCATAGAATTTACATAGACATGGCGATTATGCCGTCTGTCGGGTGTATATCTAGACAAGACATTAACCTTCCGGGGCCATATAACAAATACGCTTAACAAAATAAGTATAGCTACTAAGATACTGTACCCTCTTATATGTAGGCAATCACCCATGAGTAAATTCAACAAGAGTACAATCTATAAAGTCATCTTTCAAGCCATTATCCTGTATGCTTGTCCGGTGTGGGGAACGTGTGCGAAATCACATATCAAAAAACTTCAAATTGCACAAAACAAAACATTAAAAATGATGGTAAACCTTCCCTGGCTTTTCTCAACCCAACTTCTACATAAAGAAACATGGGTACTACAAGTGTCAAGGAAGTTTGAAGTTCCCAACCAAAGATTCAGCTTAAGATGTAGCAATTCTAGTAATATGTTGATAAACAATTTAATAAGGCAGTAAGCGCTTTTTTTACGGTTTATGTGCATTTAAATATTATTTAATTATTTATTGTTGTTATTATTTATTTATTTATTTATTTATTATTGTTATTATGTATTTGATTATTTATTGTTATTATTATTTATTTATTTATTTATTGTTGTTATTATTTATTTATTTGTTTATTGTTGTTATTATTTATTTATTTATTTATTGTTGTTATTATTTATTGTTGTTATTATTTATTTATTTATTGTTATTATTTATTTATTTATTTATTTATTGTTCTTTTTATTTATTTATTTATTTCTTGTTGTAATTATTTATTGATTTATTTAATTTATTTAGTTCATTAATCCTGGCAGTTTCCTAGTTTTAAGTTTTAAAAAAAAATATATATATTAAATGAAGGTTTTAATCACAGTTTCCTTCAAACTTTTTATCCTAATTGGTAATTATTTTCACAAAAACTTACAATTGTAAGATATAATATATCAAATCTCTGAGCAAGCTGCGTATTTATTAAATTTTGTAAAGCCTTAATCTATGAATAAAAATTATATCTATCTAAAAAAAGTTTGTTCATATATACAATGCCTCTTCAGATCCTCTAATGATTTTTGTTTTCATTCGATATACGTGGTGTAGATACAGTTGACAAAATGCTATCTTGCTACAGCTGTAAAAGAAAAACAAATAGATGGCCAATGGTCATATTTGCAAATATGATTGATATTTTGAATTCATTAATTATTTTCAAAGAAGTGAATCTGAATTGGCAAGCAACACAAAAAACAACAATACGAAGGAATTTTCTACGTGAACTTAGATTTTCACTTGCAAAACCATATATGGCAGCTAGAAGTGGTAAACCAAGATCAGCATCATCAGCATCTTTGCTTGCAATTGTTTCAGGAGAAAATCTTTAGATGATATTTCTACATCATCTTCATCAAATCCACCAAAAAGGCCAAGAAGCGTTCGACTACAAATAAAAAGTAGAGCAAGATGTCACGTTTGCTATGAAGAAAAGGCTGCCACCAAAAATAATATATACGAGACGATTTGTTGTTTTTGCACAAAAGCTGCTTGCAAAAACCAACATAATCGAAATGTTTGTGTAAAATGCATTCAAGAAAAACTAATTTAAATTTATATTCACTTGTTTCTTTAGAATAAAATTATAGAAGTATTTTTTTTAATTATCTTAATTAAAAAAAAAAAAACATTCATGGAAAACACTAAAATCCCATATGTGTAGAAATCTACATACAAGGGTAGACATCGTTTTTTTTCTGAGGATGAGATGAAGGTTAAGATAATCAGATCCCAAAACAATTGAAAATACAAACAAAGCTGGTTGAATGCGGCAGTTGTATGCATTGGCAAAAACGCGTTCGTAATTATTATAAATAATTTTTAACCGATTGTCAAAAACTTAAGGAAATGAAAACAATTTTGTCAAAGACTTGAAATAAATTTCAGAATCTAAATAATTAAGATGCGCCATCATTTCGCATGGAAAAAAATATGAAAACAATCGAGTACCTATTCAGTTTTGTTACTAAGTTTGATAACTATAGCCATAAATTATTTAATTTATATTTTAAATGCCAAACAAATATTTATCCATACACATTTTAGCAATAATAGGTTAATTTGCACTCTCGCTTCTGTCATTTTCCTGCAATCCAAAACGTCCCGATTTGACAGCATATTGATTGTCGATTTATTTTCATGAACACAAGTGTTGCTGAACTCATGCAATTCTCCTGCAGTTATGAACCTGAAATTTACAGGATAGCATTTTTTTCAGTTTTGAACTCAACCCATTTTTTCAAATTTCACAAAATCTGACAGTGATAAAATAAATTTTAATATTTTAAAAATCAAAAAATGTTCAAACAAGTACTGCAAACATTTGTCGATTCTTTTGAAACAGGGTCCAGGTAATGAGTTTACTTCACTTGCATTTAAAGCTAATTCGATTGTATGTAAATGCAGTGGAGTAGGCATTTATCAACTAAATAAGACATGCAGCGTTATAATATAATGCACATGAGGTTAATCGTATAAAACCTAACCAGCTTAGGAAAACACATAATCCGCAATGTACATAATTTTAAACTTTTAATTGACTTGACGTTTATATATCCAAAAGAATTATAGAACTCACTACCCCAAAGTGCATTAGCATAATTTGACACATTTGCATCCTTAGAGAGAAAGTGTACTGTTTGATATCTGGCACTCAAATAAACTAACTGAATTATTCAATTTTAATTTTAAGCACACTGAGGATAAAAGCAACTGTCAGAGCTGCTGATTAAAGTGCAATATTTGCATTTATTTCAGTTTACTATTTTGTAAACTGTAGCTAATTTCCTCGACCGTTTGACAGGGCTACACACGTCGTAATTGTGATCCACAAATACTATGATTTGAGTTTTCGAACAATTTAGTTTTTCTTGAAAACCGCGTTTCCATAATAAGGGAAGTAGAAGATATTTTAGATTTTAGATTGCGATACTCTTATGTAGAGGGCGAATTAGTATTGTTAATCGTGCGATGTTGCGATTCGAAATCAAGACTTAATAAAGCAAGGCAGTTTTCGTACGACCCAGTCGTGGCTTTATTTATTATTAAAGAAATCAAAATTCACAAAAGCATGTAACTTTAGTAGCATTACAAAATTGTGAGTAAAGTGTTTTATTCTCTTTAATATTTCTTACGAACAGTTTTCAGGTGACCCCTACGCAGTGAAATTTTAAACCCATACTCGCTCACCCAACTTCGTTAAATACAACATCATGTTCAGATACCTCATCTCTTGACCTCCAAGCTTATGTGCATTTTGTCCCATTTTTTCGGATCTTTTTTCCAAAGTTGTTTTTTTTTTGTTAATAGAAATTCATTTTTTGAAACTTCCCAATGGTTATATAAATGTTGACTCATAACTCAAAATATGCCTTAATATTTGTCGTAGTTCCGTAAAAGTCAATATTTGTGACCAGCATCGAAAGTTATGTCGATCTAGCCATGTCCGTCCATCACCAATTTTGAGGACCTAAAACTCAAGTTAGAAAGCTGAAATTTGTAAGAAATATTCTTTAGGTTCCAGAAATGATCAAGCGCAAAATCCCCTTTTTGGGGATGTGAATACAAAAAGGGTATCGCACAGTTTGCCCAAGCCTTTCCTTATGTAATTTTTTTTAAAAAGTAAGTACGACCCGATAGCGGTGCCTAAGCTCGAAAAAAAAAACCCCAGTGCTTAAAAGCATCTGAGACGAACAACAGGCAGCGATCTGAAACGCGTAACTAGACGTAGAAAAGACAGGCAGTAGAAGAACAGACGGCAGCAATCTAACAACTGATGCTAATCACCGGCAGAGCGCAAATTGGGAAAAGGGAAGTTATAGGAAGCGGCCACAAGAATGGCTAGTCAAAGATGGAGTCACATAGTGGGTCACAAGGTATCCAAGGCCCAGTGGCCCAACTTGAACAAAAAGAAAACTGGGGAGATTTTGTAGCTAAGTAGATGTCAGCTAAGAATGACTACCGGCATCATTTCCGGACATTACCTTCTGAGGAAACACGTCAAAAGATTGAGTCTCTCGGAAACAGGCGTGTGCAGATACTGCAATGACATTTGAGTCACGGAAAACATTAGGCACATACTCTGCGAGGGTAGAGCTCGACATAGAAGAAGATGCTTGTGCAACTATTTCCTTGATAGTCCAGAAGCGGTAGTGTCAATTGACTGCAACAAACTAGTGACATTTTTTAAGGAAATAAAATGCTTTGAGGAAGAGGTTTAGGATGATGAGTGACGTTATAAATACTTGGTTCCCCCAAGGATCGCGATGAGTCCATTATGGTGCCTAGTGTTTCTTTGAAAGCAATTTCTTATTCCTGTTTAACCTTACATATCCAATCATTTCATTTTATTACAGTCCAATTTTATACCCTATTCTAAGGTAATTGAATCGGCCGTTTTTAGAATCTAAAACTGGAGCTAAAAAGCTAAAAATTGGAACTATACCCTCTAGAAGCCCAAAACGCTCTTGTGTGAAGGTTTTTAAAATCCGCCGATTGACACGCCCACAATTTAACAAAAAAAAAAACAGTTTTATCGAAAAGTCAAAGTTTGAGCTAGGAAACTAAAATTTGAAATATATTTTATTTAGAAGCCTGAAATGCTATGTGTCAAGATTTTTCAAATTCCTCCATTGACACGCCCAGAATTTAAGGAACAGTTTTATTGAAAAACCAAAGTTTGAGCTAGAAAGCTGAAATTTATAATATACACACTCTACAGGCCCTAAATAGTCATGTTTAAAAGATTTATTTTTAAATCCACCCTCTGACATGCCCACAATTTAAAAAAAAAAAACGTTTTATTGAAGATATCATTGGAATTGAAAGTCTTATTCTTCGCAAAGTATGTACATAAAGTCGTTTCAAAAAATTCTTCCCTAACATTTTTTTTTTAAAAAAAACGTCGTTTCTCGAGAGAAGCCTTTTAAAAAAAAAACAAATCGTAAGACCATATCATTCTTATATTTTTACCGCGCTCATTTTTTTACTAATAGGAATGGGATATCAATGGGATATCAACGGACTGTAGCCTTTCCTTATGTTTTAAAAATAGGAATTTTAAATCGATTTATTTCTTCTTTTTATACCCTATTCTAAGGGTATATTAATTTTGACGCATAGTTTGTAACAAACCTTAATATTGCCCGTAGACCCCTAAAAGTTACTATATTTATGATCAGCATCAATAGTAGTGTTGATCTAGCCATGTCCGTCCGTCCGTCCGTCCGTCCGTCTGTCGTCAAAAATTAGGCCTTTAAACTGGAACTAGAGAGCTGAAATTTTATCCATATACTCTCTAGGGTCCCGAAATAATCAAGTTTAAGAATTTTTGAAATTTTTGGATTTTGATCTAGAAAGCTGAAATTTTTTATATATGATCTATGGCTCCTGCAACTCATCGGGAGATAAAAAATTTTAAATCCGCCCACTGACAATTAAATAAAACAAATTTTTTGAAAAGTCAAAGTTTGAGCTAGGAAGCTGAAATTTATAATATATAATTTCTATGGGCCCTTTATGCTCATGTGTAAATATTTTCATAATCCGCCCACTGACACGCCCACAATTTAAAAAAAAAAATGTTTTTGAAAATCCAAAGTTTGAGCTAGGGAGCTGAGGGAGCGTTTTTTTACAAAAGCTTTGTTTTTTCGATAAAATCCTATAAATGTTATATAACAAAATATGTAGAGCGTTTTTAGCAATTCAACCATACTTAGACTTTTGTCACGCCCACTTATGAGAGATAGGAATGCGAATACGGTATCCAACAGTTCGCCCAAGTGGACTGTAGCCCGTCCCTATGTTTATTCTTTTATTTTCGTTTCCTCTATTAATATAAACAGAAAATAATGTTTTTAGTTTTTTATGACCACAGTAAAACTTGTGAGACGTACGTCAAACCGATTGTTAAAAGAATGTTTTCGCAAATGGTATGCAAATTGGACGTACATACAATGCCAAAATGCAACGTATACGTAAAAACAAATCGTCAACTTGATGATTTTGATGGATATACGTCAAAATCATTTTGAATATTTCACCAATGAAAAGAGATAGAATAAAACTGATTGTAAACATAGGGAAAGCCTACAGTCCGCTTGGGCGAACTGTTGGATACCCTATTCTTATTGCTATCCCACATAAGTGGGCGTGACAAAAGTCTAAGTATGGTTGAATTGTTAAGAACGCTCTACATATTTTGTTATATAACATTTAAAGGATTTTATCAAAAAAAAACGCTCCCTAGCTCAAACTTGGGTGTTTCAATAAAATTGTTTTATTTAATTGTGGGCGTGTCAGTAGGCGGATATAAAAAAAATTAACACATGAGAATAAAGGACCTCTAGAGAGTATATGTGTATGTATTATAAATTTCAGCTCTCTAGCTCAAATTTTGAATTTTAAGAAAAAAAAAAAAACATAGAGACGGGCTACAGTAAGCTTCGGCGAACTGTTGGATACCCTATTCTTATTCCTATCCCTCATAAGTGGGCGTGACAAAAATCTAAGTATGGTTGAATTGTTAAGAACGCTCTACATATATTGTTATATAACATTTAAAGGATTTTATCAAAAAAAAAACGCTCCCTAGCTCAAATTTGGGTGTTGCAATAAAATTGTTTTATTTAATTGTGGGCGTGTCAGTAGGCGGATTTAAAAAAAATTAACACATGAGCATAAAGGGCCCCTAGAGAGTATATATTATAAATTTCAGCTCCCTAGCTCAAACTTTGAATTTTCAAAAAAAAAAAAAAAATTAATTGTGGGCGTGTCAGCAGGCGGATTTTGAAAATATTTACACATGAGCATAAAGGGCCCATAGAGAGTATATATTATAAATTTCAGCTCCCTAGCTCAAACTTTGGATTTTCAAAAAAATTGTTTTATTTATTTGTGGGCGTGTCAGTGGGCGGATTTTGAAATTTTTTTATCCCGAGCAGTTTTAGGAGTCATAGATCATATATAAAAAATTTCAGCTCTCTAGCTCAAATTCGATTTTTTTCCAAAATTTAGTTTTTTTGAGATTGTGGGCGTGTCTGTGGGCGGATTTCAAAAATTCGTAAACTTGATTATTTCGGGACCCTAGAGAGTATGTGGTTAAAATTTCAGCTTTCTAGGTCCAGTTTAAAGGCCTAATTTTTGCCGACAGACGGACGGACGGACGGACGGACGGACATGGCTAGATCGACATTACTATCGATTCTGATCATAAATATAGTAACTTTTAGGGGTCTACGGGCAATATTAAGGTATGTTACAAACTATGCGTCAAAATTAATATACCCTTAGAATAGGGTATAAAAATTGGAAAGAGCACCCTCGAAAACTGCATAGGTACCCAGTTAAAAATGTGAATTTTGGCGCATACGACAAATCAATTGTGGCGCGACGAAACCGATAAATACATAAAAACAAGCTTCTTGGCTGCTACTTTAGTGTTAGGTGAGGTTAGGTTATAGTGGAAGTCGGCAGCAGCCAACACACTTAGACCAATAAAACGGTCCACTGCGATACCACATGGATCTATCTTCTCCCTACTCGTTGAACCAGTTGGAGTTTTTGATAAAGCTTGAAAGCCTTTTAATGTCGATGTTTATGAGATCGTTGAGATCATTGTAAAAGATAGATTCCAAATTTAGTTTTCGTCTTTGAGAGAGAGCAAGGTATGTGCAGAGAAGGTGGAGAATAGTCTCCTCCTCTTCCTCCTCCTCGCCCAAGCAGCTTCTGCAGAAGTCATTTGTATAGACCCTGTTGCATGCTTGCCTATGAGACAGTGTGCGGGGATTACAGCAATTGTAGCACCAACCAGCTTTGGCCAAATCTGTGTTGTCGCTAGACAAGTGCTGCCACTTGTTCACCTAAGTTAGTTCTCTCAATGGCCTCACGCATAAACATGAGTTTACATGTAGCAATTAGAATGCCTAAGGGACCTTTATCAGGTAGAAAAGGCAGTACGGTTCCTTTTCTGGTGACTTCATCACCCCTACAATTTCCTGGGATATCACTGTGTCCCGACACCCAGCATAGGTGAATGTTGAATTGCTCCGCCATCTCCACGAGAGATGATCGGCAGTCTAGGGCTACGATGGAGTTTGTATAGACAGAATTCAGAGATTTTAGCGCAGCTTGGCTATCTGAAAAGATTCGTGATGTCCATAGCGGATATCACGATCCTCTTCAGCCACGATAGGACTTCTTTGATCGCCATGATTTCCGCCTGGAACACGCTGCAGTGGTTAGGGTGACGAAAAGAGAGGCTGAGTTCAGCCTGTCAGAGAACACACCTCCACCTACCCCCTCGTCGGTTTTGGATCCATCGGTGTAAAAATAGATTGATTCATCTTCGACAGGGTGCCTTCCTCCCAGAATGTTTTGGGGGGATGTTGATTTTGAAGTTTTTGTCAAAACGGTGGTGTAGTCTATGGTGCTAGGGAGAACTCTAAATTTTTTAGAATAGAGGAGTTGCTGATTTCATTCTCGGACCGCTGGAACGTTGTTTCAAGGCGAACAAGCAGTCGCTTGCTTACTAAAGATGTCAAGTGGTGTCAGGTCCATTGCAGCAGAGGCAGTGCACCACTTATACAGAGACACGCTGATCGTTAGACTTTGCTTAGCTTATCGCGATTTATCGCTTTGTCTAAGGCAGCCCACCAAACAACAATGTACGGGGTCATAAGTATCGGTCTTATTACCAAGATGTATACCCAGTTGGTAATGCGGGGTTGAAGGCCCCATTTACTACCGATGGCTTTTTTGCAAGAGAAGAGTGCTACCATAGCTTTCCAAACTCTTGCTTGTATGTTAGCTTTTCAGCTAAGGTTTTTATACAGAATGAGACCCAAGTATTAAGCTTCATCAGAGAAGACTAAGCTTGTGCCCTTGATTGAGGGAGGGTCAATGTGTGGAATTGTCGTTAGCTTGTTGAGAGCACTTTGGAGAAGTTCTTTCACGGTATTTAGGCGCTTCCCTCAGGCGGTAATTGCAACGTCATCCTAGAAAGCGAGGGCTCCTTACAAGAAGGTTCCTCTACTGACAGATCTTCTGGCAGATGCCACACCCAGTTTTCAGTTTATAGTCCGGCTTGTGAGTAGTAGATTAATTACCTCGCCAAGTGATTTGCAATCGCGGATGTAGGTATTGACGATGTTAAAAGCTCCTTCAATGTGTAGGAATGCAACCATAGTGTATTCTTTAAGGTGAAGGAAATATTCGATTGAATGTACTAATGTACGAGCATGTAAGGCTGTTTCAACAGATTTTGCTTTGCAATCTTCATGTTGAGCTGTAGACAGGAATCATATATCAATGTTAGTACATAGATGGATTTCAATCAGCCTTTCTAACGTTTTTAGAAGGCATGATGGTAGACTTATGGGTCTGAGATCCTTAGGATTTACATGGGAGCATTTACCGGCTATGGGTATAAAAACTACTTAAACTTCTCTCCATAACAGCGGAATGTAGACCAGTTCTATGCAGCTTCTCAGAATTATCTCAAGCAGAGGGATGAAGATATCCGAGGTTTTTTGAAGCTCTGCTAGTATTATGCCATCTGGCAACGCGGATTTATATGATTTGAAGCTGTGTAGGGCCCATAGCAGTTTGTCCCTAATAATCAGACCTGTGTAGTTAGTTGTTCGTGCAATTGGCCTGTTTAGGTTTGCATTGCTAATAAAAATAACGTTTGAGCTACCTGGGAAATGTGTATCCCGTAGCAGATTAACCGATTCTTCGCTAGAAGTGGTCCAGGAGCCGTCCGCACTCTTCAAACAGCTAGGCATAACTGGGTTGGTTGAGAGGATTTTTCTTAGCCTTGATGCCTCGGATGATTCTTTTATTTTCCCACAAAAGAGTCTCCAGGACGAGCGTTTGACTTTCCTCAGTTATTTTTTGTAAGCATTGAGAGATGCTTTATACAAGGTGGCGCAAAAGTTGTCAGGTGGCGCAAAAGTTGTCACCCGATGTTCTTTCGCTGTAATTTTTTTTATGAATGAAAAACTTTGGTTCTGCTTTTGGATTATGTTAATTGGTTTCTTAAGTTTTTTCTGTATCAGTTAACTTCAAAAATGTCAAAGTAGAATTTACATTTGCCGCCATTTGCAAAAATTATAGCTTCTTCCGATAGGATGATGACTTTTGCGCCACCCTGTATGAAGCCCAATCGGTTGTGAACTTGGCTTGGTTGAACAGTTTCCTCCAACTGGTTCTTAGAGGTCGTAATTCTGAGGTCCACCAATACGGCTTCTTTTTGCCTCTTTGGTGTTACAAGATTCGACTTTCCTAAAGGAGTTGTAAGTTCACAACGTCCTACACTACCACATCGGTGGTGTTCTCCATATCTGCAGTTATACGCAGGTTCCAGTTTCTTGTAGAAGCCAAGTTAGCAGAAAAAACAGACAACCGCAGCTTACCTATTCAGACTTACTTAAAAGTTATTTAATTCACTCAACATAATTACTTTCTCATGAATACGAATTTGGTAAACAGTAGATATTTTAAAATAAATACATATATCATCAATTTACCTATTCCTCAAGTGAGCTAAACTACATCGAAAATGGTTTATGGATCAAACATTGTATACATTGTAACCCTATACTACAACAATATTGTTCAGAATATTGAGAGATGTTGTATTTCTCTGTAAGATACTTCCATTATTGCTGAAACTGAAGGGATAAAAGTAGCTATATATGGTTTTATTGCATTCATGTTCAAACGGTTATCCATCATCACAAAAATTTGTTGCCTGGCCATAGTCATTTACGATGTACGGGGATATTCTTGGATATCCTTTCTGAAAACAAGGAAAATCCATAAAACTTCATAACTTAGCACACCACTTACTCACAAAGCAATTTCACATGGTCTCAGGTTTTTAATTATTTGCTTTTCTCAGGACTTGGTAGGTCATTGTGGACTTATACATCCTTGTGTAGAATATATTCTTCGTTTAACGGTATAACTATCCTCGATTATTTTTCTTCTTTACTGATAGATGTACTTTGTGCTTCTATGGTAGAAATATTATTGAAAAGATAAAAATCCAAGAGGATTTAAATTTCCTCAGGATGCAATCGTTAACTAAACTCATGAAACACTTTTTATGAATTCCAGATACGAGTGTACTCGAATGTGCATAACAGTAAGATTTTTGTGTTCGATATGAATGAATGCTTGTTGTAGCTAGTTTGGATCAGTCTAGTTCTCATCATGTTATTTCAAGGCAAACAGAATAGAATGCCGTAAGCCGGCCATATTTAAGATTGTTGGTACAGTGCATTCGGATAAGTGTACTTTTGTTTTCTGAATAAGGTCCATTCTTGTCAGTTCTGATTTGAACAAAGTTTCATTTTTCTAATACTCTAAGATTGAAATTCAGGGATGATTGCAATTGCTACATATATACCGTAACGTTGCCTTAAATGATTTCTGTAGTGGCACGTCAAAATGATTAATTGAAAGTATTCCTCGGTACCTAAACAGGCATTGGTGGTTACTGCGGCTGAGATAAATGATAGCATTTGAAGATACGAGTATAATACCTGTGCTGAGTCCGTTCTAAATACTGTCGAACATAAAAAAAGCAAACATTTCTTCTATAGTTAGCCTATATTTATTGCTCTTGTAGTAGCATGGCGTAAATACACGCTCAATGGCTTATCTTTTTCAACTTCTTATACACTGGCGATCACAAGGATGAGGCCATACATTTTGCAATCGATTTTCAGTCTTTATTGCTGTTCTAAATTTTATACCCGGAAACGTTTACTACCTGTGAACAAGTACATATTTTCCCAACAGTAAGTCATAAAACTAAAGGGTAAATAAGAATCGACCGCTGGAATTTCCCAAGATCAAACAATGAACTACTTGAAAAGCGTATGAAAAATCTTCGAAAGAATGGAAAAAATGATTAAAATGTTTACATTTTTTGGTTTTAAAACATTTATTTATTATGTTTTACTACCTTAACAATGAGTACGCCCGCCATTTTAGGATATGACCTCTATAAGACGGTTTGGAATAGAATCATATAGTTTGATTTAAATAATTAAGAGAAATTTTTGCTCGGGCATCGAATAGCTTAAAGTGTCCCTGTCTTGAAATTGTCTGCCGCCTTCATACACTTTGCGAGATAACCATACCCAAACATTTTCGATTATGTTTAAGTCCGGTGAATAGGGCGGCCATGGTAAAAGTTCCACGTCTTCTGATTGAATCCAACTTCTAGCAACACTGTAGGTGTGAATAGGGCCATTGTCTTGTTGGAATATCTAAGACAGTGGTCCGAAAATGTTTTTCACTTTTGTAAATGACCGTTCCAGCAAACATTTTTTGTTGTTTCCGTCCATTGTTGTGGACAAAAACTCCAACTCAATTGTGCCATAGTGGGTAATAGCTTCCCACACCATTACACCAGATTTACGGCTGTGATGTCTTGCCAAAATAACCTCCTTCTTTATTAGATCATGGAAATAAAAGTTGTACCCTCAAATTTTCAGAATGGTATCTGTTGATGAGCAAGTTTCCTTCATTCAGGATAATATTAACTATCTTTTTAATGTTCATGTTCCTTATAAGACAAAATTTTTGAGATACAATGACCATCCCTGGTTTAATAATAATTTAAAAATCTTAATTAACAAACGAAATATGGCGTATAATACGTGGAAACATTTTAGACTGGAGGTATTTCGTAAGGCTTATACTGACTTGAGAAATAGAATTGTTTATCAGATTAGGGAATCAAAAAAATTTGTTTACTCTTCTCGACTAAATCCTTCTCTGGCTCGTCATAACCCTTGGAAAAATTTGAGGGACATTAGGTGTCGGTAAGCGCTTGAATAATAATTCAGTTACCAATATTGACTGTGATGAACTGAATAAAAATTTTACATCGCTCTCATCGTCTGAGCCCAATGGCAGCTCTATCCTCTCAAGTTTATCGGAAGCGAACAGCTTTACCTCTGGGAGATTTAGCTTTGCCACCGTTAATGAAGAAGATGTATTAATATTCTGTTTATCCATAAAATCTAATTCCGTTGGAATCGACGGCATTTACCCAGTATTTCTGAAGGCTACGCTTCCCTACACTTTAAAATACATAACCCATGTCTTTAATGTGATAATCATGACTGGAGATTTTCCTAGCATCTGGAAACATGCAAAAATCATCTCTGTTCCAAAAAGCCGTAATGTGTATCGCCCAATAGCAATTCTACCATTCTTATCCAAAGTTTTTGAAAAAGGTTATGAGCATGCAGATAAGGCTCTTCTTGGATCACCATGACATGTTATGTCAAAGTCAATCTGGCTTTCGTCCTAACCACAGCTGCACGAGAGCTTTAATAAATGTAGTCGAAGAAATAAGGCAGAGTTTGGATAAAGACCATGTAACTTTTCTTACACTCCTAGATTTCTCAAAAGCTTTTGACACTGTCAACCACCATATTTTATGCGGCAAACTAAGGGACAAAGTCCAGTTCAACCAAACGTCCTTCTTTCTTCCGCTAAGCAGAGGTGTCCCTCAGGGATCTATACTGGGACCTTTACTATTCAGTATGTACACTAATTACCTCCCCTCGCATGGTTTCAACTCGTCCTTACATATGTATGCTGACGATGTGCAGCTTCGGTATAGCTGTCCTCTGGGTTTAATTGAAAATGGAGCTTGCGAGTTAAATGAAGATTTAAGTAAAATTTTGCTCTGGTCCCGATCAAATGGACTCCGTTTGAATACATTCAAGACCAAATGTTTGATTATCTCTAGAAAACCATCAGACACTTCATACTTTCCACAAATACTACTCAACAGTACACCCATTCAGTTTGTTGAGTCAGCAAGAAATCTAGGATTAGTCTTTAACAAAACCCTAACCTGGACCAACCATATACAATTGGCAATCGGTAGAGTGTATGGTGGCTTACGTATGTTATGGGCCACCCAAAGAATTACTCCAATTAAAACAAGAATGATACTTGCGAAGTCACTACTCATCCCCCTATTATTATTTGAGTGTAAAATTGTTTGCAACTGTGATAGCAAGCATAGGAGGAAACTGAATGTTGTATTCAACAGCGTGGCAAGATATGTTATTGGTCTGCGAAGATATGAACATATTTCTACATATTCTAGACAAATATATGGTTTCACTCTGGAAGACTTAATTGCTCTAAGGACCTTAACATTGCTCAACAATATTCTGCAAACACGAAAACCACCGTATCTACATATATAGCAAAATCCAGTATTCCTCATCAGCTAGAAATTGTAATCTGACACCAGCACGCTACTCTTACCTCGTTTCGAGTCGTCAATTTGTTTGTACATGCGATTCGGTTGTGGAATTCCCAAACAATAGGGATGGTAGGATGTGGCACTTGGTTCGTAGCAAGGCTTAGGCAACATTTTGAGGCGCTTCGATGATAGACTTTAACCCTATATTTTAGCTGGCTTTAAAGCTCGCTCTTTGCAAAATTTAAGTTTGGTTTCTTTTCTAGTTTATTTTCTTTATTTTCTTTATTTTCTATATTTTAACCTTTTTTGAACTTTATCAATAACAATATGCTGTAACTTAGTTATCACTCACTTCACGCAATAGTTGTTAATACTGAAGCTTACATTACCTTAAAAGATATTGTATCTTAAATCAATATAAATAAATAAATATGAAATATTAAATAACCATCGGGGCCGTCAATGTTAGACATTTTTTTATCCGAAAAGGCAATGCGTTTCCATTCACTGCTCCAAGCGACATGTTCTCTTGCAAAATTCATTCGATGCTCCTTGTGTACTTGCCTCAAAACAGGTTTATTTTTAAGTTTTCTTCTCTGTATAGTATCACTTGTTCGTATTATCCTTCGGACCGTCGCTATGCTGGCTGATACTCCGCTGTTGGTCCTTATTTTAGTCACTGGTAGAGTAGAATATGAGGCAAGTCGTAAAATAACCCGCTTTTCTCGCAATTTTGTTGCTTCTGCCGTGCGTTCTTTTTGATTTTTCTCATATTCTTGTGGATCCGCAAGATAACTGTTTACAACAGTTTTATTTCCATTTAGCCTCCTGGCAATTTCACGCACTGAGAGTCCTAACTCCTTGAAAGCATATTTTTTTCTGTCGCTGTAAAAGTCTTTTCAGAACCCATTTTTTTAACTAAATAAAAAAAGTTCTTTTCAACGCTTTTTTAAATATTCTTAAAAAAAACTTTGAAAAAAATCGCTGATGTGAACTCATGCAACGAAATCTTCGCAATGGCCTCGTCCTTGTGCGCGTCTTTTTATACGCTTTTCAAGTAGTTCATTATTTGATCTTGGGAAATTCCAGCGGTCGATTCTTATTTAAGCTTTAATTTTATGACTTACTGTTGGGAAAATATGTAGGTACGTACCTGTGTTCACAGGTAGTAAAAGTTTCTGGGTATAAAATTTCCAACAGGTATAAAGACTGAAAATCGATTGCAAAATGTGTGGCCTCATCCTTGTGATCGCCAGTGTATGTTCTAATTTAAGTTTTTTGCTAGAGTATTGCAGTTTTTTTGATTTTTAAATCGCTTACGGGTACTCCTATACAAGTATCTTTGATTCGAAAGTTAGTAACATTAATCCTTAAAAAGATGACATCATAAGCGCAATCAAGTCAATTGAATCTTTTAAGTATCACTTAACATGTCAATTATCCAAGATGACATAGTATTTCTACTCAACTATTTCAAGAAAACTGAATTAATTACCCTGTGGGATAAATTCAATGGCGCTATTAAATATCCTGCTCAAGTTAGTAAACACTCTAGGTCAACTTGTATACAAACTCATTCATATCGAATGGATTGACCAATTTATTTGAACATCACAATGGCAAATATCGAATAACAGAATCAGGAAAATATCAAAAATATCAAAATATCAACGATGTCGATAAAGAAATGGGATACGATTATTTTTTTTGCTGTAGCATACTATACAATGTAGGGTATGATACAATGTCGTCAAATTGACATTGTGCTTACAACCAGACAATCAACAACATATATATATAACATTGTGGAAAGGGAAACAATTTTTTCTTGTGTCTGGGGTTGAAACTTTTTATGGAAAATTATACATGGTCAGTGCTCTGTGAAGGAATGTTTTTGATTTGAGAAGGATGAACTCTTATCTACATGATCAAACTATGAAATTGGATTTTGATTTAAACAGCTTGTATTTGTAGATGCGGACTTGTTTGAGTAATGGGAATGCAGTTTTGGCATGTTTGCAGAACAGCTTTGCAACCCTGCTAACAACTGTCGTGTTTTCGCTAAAAATTTCCCCCAAAGGTCTCTACGAACATTCGTAAAATATTCACAAAACACTTTCATTTCACATTTGCAGAATTAAGATTTGTATTAGGCTCAAAAAAACGCTCAGACTATATATAGGGTATATTAATTTTGACGCATAGTTTGTAGCAAACCTTAATATTGCCCGTAGACCCCTTAAATATATTTATGATCAGCATCGATAGTAATGTCGATCTAGCCATGTCCGTCCGTCCGTCCGTCGGCAAAAATTAGGACTTTAAACTGGGCCTAGAGAGCTGACATTTTAACCATATAATCTCTAGGGTCCCGAAATAATCAAGTTTACGAATTTTTGAAATCCGCCCACAGACACGCCCACAAACTCAAAAAAAAACTAAATTTTGGAAAAAATCGAATTTTGAGCTAGAAAGCTGAAATTTTGTATATATGATCTATGACTCCGAAAACTGCTCGGAATATAAAATTTTCAAAATCCGCCCACTGACACGCCCACAAATAAATCAAACAATTTTATTGAAAAACCAAAATTTTAGATAGGGAGCTGAAATTTATAATATATACTCTCTAGGGGCCCTTTAAGCTCATGTGTACATATTTTCAAAATCCGCCTACTGACACGCCCACAATGCAAAAAAAAACTTTTTTTGAAAATCCAAAGTTTGAGCTAGGGAGCTGAAATTTATAATATATACTCTCTAGGGGGCCCTTTATGCTCATGTGTAAATATTTTCAAAATCCGCCCACTGACACGCCCACAATTTAAAAAAAAAAAAAAATTGAAAATTCAATTCAATTTTTTAAATCCGCCTACTCACACGCCCACAATTAAATAAAACTATTTTATTGAAACACCCAAGTTTGAGATAGGGAGCGTTTTTTTCGATAAAATCCTTTAAATGTTATATAACAAAATATGTAGAGCGTTCTTAACAATTTAACCATATTTAGACTTTTGTCACGCCCACTTATGAGCGATAGGAATAAGAATAGTGTAACCAACGAGTGATTCCTAATTTCTTCACCCCCTATAATTGGCGCAGTTTAGAGAATCTCCTTTCTTGTGGATCGAACAAACGATGCTGAGGTTCCATTCTTTAGGCATACTTTCTTCTGACCAAATCTTGGAAACGAGTTGGTGTATGCACTTCACCAAGTCATATCCCGATGCCTTAAAAAGCTCGTCATTTAAACCGTCTGGTTCAGCAGCTTTGTTGGACTTAAGCTTGGATATCGCTATCCTCACTTCGATTTGGTCAGGTGGACGAAAGTTTTGGCTTTCATCGTCCAGGCTGAATAGTTCGCTCTGCCTGACAGCATAAATTGTGTCGTCTTCGCTGTCTAACAGTCTGCAGAAATGGTTTTTGCATGTCCTCAGCACCGACTGTGACTCTACTACAAGATTTCCTTGTTCGTCTGTCTCTACAGGTCTCTGTTCGGGTCTTGTTTCCGTGACATATACTTTTTACCTTTTGGTAAAACTTCCGAACATTGTTCCTGGCGTAGCACCTCCCTATTTCCTCGATCGCGTATTTGATGTACGCTATGGGTAAATCCAGAAATGCATCACTGCGGTAGTGATGCCGCATCAGCTCTGCAGTGAGTTCAAAAACGCAAATATTTTGCATCACTGGAAAGGCATCAGGTTCATCATTACAAAGGGGTAAACTGATGCGCAAACATAACAAAAAATATTGGGACGGGCTACAGTCCGCTTGGGCGAACTGTTGGATACCCTATTCTTATTCCTATCCCTCATAAGTGGGCGTGACAAAAGTCTAAGTATGGTTGAATTGTTAAGAATGCTTTACATATTTTGTTATATAACATTTAAAGGATTTTATCAAAAAAACGCTCCTTAGCTCATACTCGGGTGTTTCAATAAAATTGTTTTATTTAATTGTGGGCGTGTCAGTAGGCGGATTTCAAAAAAATTAACACATGAGCCTAAAGGGCCCCTAGAGAGTATATATTATAAATTTCAGCTCCCTAGCTCAAACTTTGAATTTTCAAAAAAAATAAAAAATTGTGGGCGTGTCAGTGGGCGGATTTTGAAAATATTTACACATGAGCATAAAGGCCCCATAGAGATTATATATTATAAATTTCAGCTCCCTAGCTCAAACTTTGGATTTTCAAAAAAATTGTTTTATTTATTTGTGGGCGTGTCAGTGGGCGGATTTTGAAATTTTGTTATCCGGAGCAGTTTTAGGAGTCATAGATCATATATAATATATATCATATAATATCATATAAAATTCGATTTTGATTTTTTTTTGTTTTTTTGAGTTTGTGGGCGTGTCTGTGGGCGGATTTCAAAAATTCGTAAACTTGATTATTTCGGGACCCTAGAGAGTATATGGCTAAAATTTCAGCTCTCTAGGTCCAGTTTAAAGGCCTAATTTTTGCCGACGGACGGACGGACGGACGGACATGGCTAGATCGACATTACTATCGATGCTGATCATAAATATAGTAACTTTTAGGGGTCTACGGGCAATATTAAGGTATGTTACAAACTATGCGTCAAAATTAATATAACCTTAGAATAGGGTATAAAAAAATCATCACCAAATAGCTTTATGCGTAGTTATTCGGCAGGCAAAGAAGTTGAAAGAAGCGAATTTAAGGACTAAGCTGTCTATTTGACAACTTATATATATAGGTATAGGCAAGCTTTGCCAGCAAACAATATAAGCCTTACATAAGGCTTTTCGCAATGCAATATAATTCCTAGTGTATAAGGTTTATGATTCATAAGGAATGATGCGACCATGCAATATTCCTTATTTTAAACCTTATTTTAACCAAGGCATGTCATTGGACCTAAGGAATAAACTCAAACTCCTTATTTTAAGTCTTATTATAAGACATAAAATAAGCCTTAGGTACCTTATGTACACCGTATAATAAGGCATAAAATAAGCCTTAGGTACCTTATGTACACCGTATAATAAGGCATAAAATAAGCCTTTCATAGGCATTATTATTAGGGTTACTATAACCCTATTATGAATTATGTACCTAACATTATTTAAAATCAAATAACCATTACTTTTATTATAACAATTCTCTTTTATTCAAATTTATGTAATTCAATTTTTATTTATTTATATAACTATATACAAAAAAATTTATTCACTTTTACTTAGAACTATAAAAAGAAATATTTCACTTATTGTACATAAAAAAAGATTTAAAAAAAACATTTTCATATGATATATACGAGTATATACATATTTACATTTTGAATTTGTTGAAACATTTTAATTTGACTTTTTTAAGCGCCGTTGATGTTTTCGTTCATATTTCATATTTATTCATCAGTAAAAACATTTATAATAGACTTTCAAAATCTTTAAGGTTATAAATGTGACATTTCTAAATTATTGATACTTCATGTTACAGAAAATACATGTATTGTTGTTTATATTAAAAAAAAAAAAAAAAAAAAAAAAAAAGTAGGGCTTAAGTAAACTAAATATAAACAATGTATTAATATTCAAAGAAAGGAAAAAAAACAATTTAAAAGAAGTAAAAGGAAAACGATTTCTATTAACTTAGGCGGTACTTTCTGTATTTATGTGCCTGCAATGTGCCGAAAGAGAGTATCACTAAAATTGTTTGCATCCTTGAGCCGTCTCAAACTAAAGGGCTCTGCATTCCAGAGGCGAATTTCATGAACAAAAAATTGGCGTTCCGTGAGCTGATATGCTACCCGGGGTGGAATCAAATTGCAGGAGCGTTGCGCTTGCGCGATTGAAGTTTATCATATAAATAGGGAGGCTGTTTGGTGGTTATGATATTGGGCCATATGCATAAACGGTAGTAAATGCTTTTATTGGTAAATTTCCATAGTATTTACTATTTGTCATATGCATAAAACTAAAAAACTAGTATTTACTGGAAGAAATAGTATTCACTGGTTTCGGATGAATTAAACTAGTAAATACTTTTATTGGTATGCATAAAAACTAGTAAGAACTATTTTTTTTGTAGTATTTACTGAATTTTCTTCAAGTTTGTAAAAACCAACTTGAACATTTGCTAGTTTTATAGGTTTTATACTAACATTCACAGTCGTGAGTCTGATTTTAAAGCAATCGGCACACTTTATTTAATGTAATTTAATGTAATAATTTTAAAATGCTTTACCGTTTTGAAAAAGAAAACATTGAGTGGTTAAGCGAGTATTTTATCGTTAAGAAATGGTTTGTAACATTTATTGGAATAAAGGAATTAACCGTATTTTCTATAAAAACTTAAGGGACTCGAACTGAAAAAAGAGCAGGAGATACTTCACCTCAAGAAAAAATGCGAATATTTTTGAGATATGTTGGAGATCCAGGATTTCCAGTTGGCGTTGGCGAAGACACAGGCTTGCATCGGAATACAGTTTGCAGAACTGTGCACTATGTGGCAAAACTAGTTCAGAAATTTTCTCTTTGGATAAAGTTTCGTTCAAATTACAAAGAACAGTTAATAGCTAAACAGGATTGGCTTTTGAAATACAGCTTTCCTTCATGTATAGGTGCTTTGGATTGTACTCATATAGAAATAAAAAAGCCTCACTTACATTCGGAGGATTGTACTCATATAGAAATAAAAAAGCCTCACTTACATTCTGAGGAATATATTAATCGTAAAGGATATGCCTCCATCAATATTCAAGCAACTTGTAATGCAAGGGAATGTTTTACAAGTGTTGTTTGCGAATGGCCGGGTTCAGTTCATGATTCAAGGATTTGGAAAAATAGTTTTCTTGAACCAATTATGAGAAGTTCAGCCAATACAATTTTATTGGCGGACGAGGGATATGGAATTGCACCATGGTTAATGACGCCTTTCAAAAATCCATAAAGCAACGTCGAAAAATCTTACAACAAATTGCATATCAAAGAAAGGGTCATAATAGAACGTTATTTTGGTCAACTGAAGCGCCGGTTTCCAATTCTACAATATATACTGTATACAATTCTACTGTATACGACTTGAATTGAAAAACGTACCAACTTTAACTGCCGCTTGTTTTGTTTTACATAACATTGCAAAGCATCTAAACGATATCGACGACTTTGAGATATTGGAAGACAGAGGTTTATAGATCAGAAAATAATGCCACTGTACTTGAAAACCGAAGATTGGGACAAATGCGGAGAATTGAGTATGCAGGAATTATATATAGTGCACATTAATGACTTGATTGTTATTTTATTAAATATTAAAAAATAAAAAAAAAACCAGAGTGTAACAAAAAATATTCTTCAGTAAAAATCAAAAAAATTATCAGCCATTTTACAAATTATAAAATGTTTGTCCATATTCAGGATATGTATTTTGAGAGGTAGTTGAGCGATCGTTGCTACCGTTTATTATCCTTTTTTTATTTTTGCATCCTAAGAAGTTTCAGCTGGTCTAGAAGCACCAAACGCTTCACCTGTAGTGGGAGATAACGTTTCTTCTGTTTCCTGTTCCAAACACCTTTATTGTTTTGGTGCCGATGGATGGGAAGGAGAATCTATAAGCTCTGACTCTTCCTTATTTTCTTCTTCGTGACATATTTTTCTTTCCTTAGTATGTTTATCTGATCCTACAGATAGACAGCCTGTAAAAAATTAGAATATCAACTTTTATACCAGGTATTCTCGAAATTGATGGGTTCTGCTCCGCATCCATTAAATTTAGTAAAATGATTTTTTTTTTTTTTATAATTTGCTTATGCTAAAAGGATTTTTTCTATTGTTACGGTACCCTTATAGTGCGTAACACAGCGTTAGCGTATGGGTTTTTTAGAGCAAGCAGCACCGGGCACTATCGTATTTAATTGCATGCTGTTCAGTGCTACTTGCTATTAGAAAGAATAGAGAGATAGGAAAGAAGTGTTTGGGTGCAGTTGTAGGGTTTTTCTCCAGTAAAATTATTTCCCATTCTTTTAGCTTTATTGGCTTATTTCCTGTGGTTTTAAGGTCCGACTTTTTTTTCACATCAGTCTTAATGTTATTAATTCTCTTATTTATTTGATCCTCTGCCATTAAAATACCGGTTTTGGCATTAAAATCGCTAATGAATAGCTTTAATGCCTCCGCCTTCGCTTTTTTTATGCGAGGCTGTTGAAACTTGCTCATAAGCACGATATCAGTTTCGAGTATTTTAATAAACTCTAAAGCTGTCGAAACTTCCTTTTTTGACATGACCTTTATTTTAACACTCACTTTAAGAACTTTATTTTATAAGACCTTTGTTTAAAGCCCAACGTACAGAATGACTAGTCAAAAAGAAGTGTTTACAAAAGAAGAATGATCACAACGGTAAATTACAATAGAAATCAAAACTACAGCTGCGAATCACATAAACACATTTACTTTGTGTACTTGTTAACAAAAGAAGAATTTGATAGAACGGTAAATAAAAAAAAGAATTTAAAACTACAGCTTCCAATTTACGTAAACATATTTACTAGGATTTACTAGTGATTTTGGATGAATTGGTAGTATTTACTACCAGTATATGCTTATCAGTATATACTTTATTGTATGCATACCAAATGAAGTATATACTATAAATCTTGGCTTTTACTAGTAATACTAGTATTTACTTTTACTTTTAACTACTAGTAAGTACTTCAGTTTTATGCATATGGCCCATTGTGTAGATGCTTGATGGTGCAGTATTCAATTAACTTGTTTAGTGAACAACGAAGAATCTTTTTAGTATAAGCGGAAACATGATCGTATCTTTTTAATCCAAAAACATATCGAATTATACTGTTAAATGCAATTTGAAATTTTCTCGTTATGAAGGCGTTGTTACAACAGAATATTTCACAGCAGTAAGTAATAAGTGGCACCAGCAGGGTTCTGGCCAGCATCAACCTTGTATTTGTCGGTGTGAAATTTTGCGAAAGTGAGAGGTTCCTGAGACAGCCGTAGATTTTTCCAATAACGGTCAGAATATGGTTGTCCCAACACAATGTAGTGCTGAACCAAATACCGCGATTTTTTACTGTCTGGACAAATTGAATTGGAAAATTTCCAATATAACGGGTCCGCCAAATAACTTTTTTTTTTGAAAATGCTATAAAAACAAACTACCGAATATTTTCTCAATTTTTTTTTTTTTTTTGAAAGTACAATCCTTCCGGTTAATAATGGAAAATAATTTCATTCAAATGGCTGACTCGGCTGGCCATGCAGTAGCCTATAGTAGCGTCATAGCAAGGTCTTTATGCAAAATTCGTCTCAATGATGTCTCCGAAATGTTCAATTGTTGAGAACGACGGTGATTGATGTTGATGGCGCTTCACGCACACTTTCTGCACAGCAGCAATATTCTCGGGTGTACGCACTGTTTTTGGCTTTTCACGCTTTGGTTTATCGATGAGGATGAAAGTTTCTTTCACTTTTTTCACAAGATAACGAACATACGGAGCTGACGGTGCTTCTCTTCTTCCAAAATCCGTACGCAATTTTCGCACACATTCTGCAACATTACCATGATTTTCAAAGTAATGTCGCGATATTTCCCAGCGTTGCTCAAGCGTATACACAACCATATTCGTTCAGCGGAAGGATGAAACTAATTATCTGTCAAATCAGACATGAGCTAAGTGTTACCATTCACGAAATAAGCACTAGTTGAAAAAAAAAACGTTAGATGGCGGACCCTTTAGATGCTAGGAACGCAAGATATATCCGGACAATTTCTGCTAATTACTAGGCACTTGGATTTGTCAGGATTTAGCCTTAAACAATTGCGCTCGGACCAAGTTAGGATATTCTTTAGATCCTGATTGTGCTTATGGGCACAATTAGTGATGAGACCGCGCTCACTGCTTATGTAAAGTTGTACATCGTCTGCATACATATGTACTGACGAGTTTTTGACAACAGATGGGAGATCATTAATAAAAATTGAGAAGAGCAGTGGCCCTAAGATGGATCCTTGGGGGACACCATTTAAAGTTGCTAAAAACTCGGATGGGACATCATTAATAAATACGGCTTGCGTACGACCCGTAAGATATGACTGAATAAAATTTGCTGCTGAAGATGAGAGCCCGAATAGTGTCATAAGTTTTTTAACAAGAAGCCCGTGGTGAACTGTATCAAATGCCTTGGAAAAGTCAAGTAGAGTTAGAAAGGTAATGTAGTTTTTATCCAGTGATGTGGCCGAAAGCCCGATTGATATTCGTAGAGTAGATTGTTTCGTCGAAGATAGGCGGACAACTGATAGTGAACACATTTTTCTAGGACTTTGGATAAATATGGTAGTATTGCGATGGGTCGATATTCTGCCGGGGCTCTACTTGTTGCCTTCTGTTTAAGGATTGGAATAATCTTGGCAGCTGTCCATAACGTTGGAAAAGTTGATGTCGTTAAAATAGTGTTGAAAATATGGGTCACTATTGGGAGAGTATATGGCAGGATCATTTTTATGAAGTAGGGATGGATTCCATCAACACCAACAGCTTTAGATTTTATTTTAAGGACAGCTCTGACAACATCTGCTTGCTAAACTCTCGAAAATTCAAAGGAGCCATTTGATTCGTTTAATTGAGATACGTTAGTGCTTGTCGATTGTATTTTGACGAAATCAGGATTTAGCTGATTTGGATCAACTTTATCCATCCCTGAATCTATTTTACCACAAATTCCTTGTCGCCGTAAATTCTTCCATAGAAGTTTGCCTGGAAGTTTATGATTAAAGTGTTCACGGAAATAATTTCGCTTTACTTCCTTTATTTTTGAGCAGGCAAAGTTTCTAAGAGATTTATAGGCCAACCAGAATTCAGGAAGCCTGAAATACTCCCATTTTCTAAACGCAGCATCTCGTTCATTTTTAAGTTTGAGAATTTCATAAGTAAACCAGGGATTGTTGCTGTATTTTACAATTTTAGTTCTATTAGGAACATGCTAATTAAACAACTGTGCAATTGTGTCTTGAAAGTATTCAACTTGGGCGTCGGTCGAAGTTTCACAGTATATTGGCAACCAGTTAACACACTGAAGGTCCCGTTCAAGAAGACCAACATTTACATGTTTGAAGTTTCAGTGGTTCCAGAAGGAGTAATAACCGATGAAAAGCTTAACTGGGCAATTGATACACTATCTCCCTTCAAATCACCTGGGAGAGATGGGATTTTTCCTATAATGCTCCAGAAGGCAAAGACCGTCATCATACCGATTCTCAAACGACTTTTTACACGAAGTCTGGAGTGCGGCTACATTCCTAAAGCCTGGCGGGAAGTGAACTTGGTATTCATTCCCAAGGCAGGAAAACCTAGCCACATCTATGCCAAGGACTTCAGACCGATAAGTCTGACATCTTTCATCCTAAAAACGTTTGAAAAGCTACTGAACATCCATATTCGCAGTTGACTCGACTATACCGCGATCTCCTCTGCCCAACACGCTTACACTAAAGGCAAGGAGTGGAAACTGCGCTACACGACGTCGTCAGCACTATAAACAAGTCTCTCAAGGACAAAGAATACACACTTGCAGCGTTTTTAGACATTGAAGGAGAATTCAACAATGTGGAAACGCGAGCAGTGGAAAGAGCATTGCAGAACTCCAATGTCGATCAGTCTCTCACTAAGGTGATTATGAGCCTGCTCAATGGAAGATACATCAATGCAACACTAGGCGATAATGACCTAAGAGTCGTGGCGTCCAGAGGCACACCACAAGGTGGAGTTATATCCCCCTTACTCTGGGTCCTTGTTGTCAATAAAATACTCCTAAAGTTCAAAAACAGAGGGGTCAAAGCAATTGCATACGCGGATGACGTAGTACTGCTTGCGACAGGAAAATTCCTATCAACTCTGAGCGAACTGTTAGAAAACTCCCTGCGGACACTCACTACGTGGACAAGACAATGCGGTCTTGGGATCAATCCACAAAAGACTGAAATGGTGTTGTTCACTAATGAAAGAAGAATACCAGAATTCAAACCACCAGAAATTGAGGGAATACCCTTGAAGGTGGCGGAGAGTGCGAAATATCTAGGAATTATCCTCGACAGGAAGCTGAGTTGGAAGCCAGATGTCGATGATAGAGTTAAGAAAGCGGCCAACGCTTTCTACGCATGCAACCGTATCTTCGGCAAAAAAATGGGGTCCAAACCCAAAAATTATCCTGTGGATGTATACGGCAGTTGTGCGACCAATACTCACATACGGCAGCCTAGTCTGGTGGCAAGCCACAGTTAAGGCAACCAATCTCAAGGTGATGGCAAAAATACAAAGACTAGCATGTATAGGGACAACCGGAGCAATGAAAACAACCCCAACCGCTGGCTTAGAAGCCATTCTCAATCTGCCACCACTGGATCTATACATGCCACTGGATCAGCCAAACAAACAGCTGGAACCCGAGTCATTTTGGACATGCACTGATTCTGAACATGTACATAGGGAACAACGTCATATCTGACTACATGTCTCCTTACTTAGATTTCGAAAAACCATTCTCTTGTTCATTTCCGAGCAAGGAGGAATGGTACGCAAACGAACCCATGAAAAGGAAATCGATATCCATCTTTACAGACGGATCTAAGATGGACTGTGGAACGGGTGCTGGACTATTCTCAGAGGAACTACACATTAACAGATCGATTAGATTACCTGATCACTGTAGTGTATTCCAAGCAGAAGTCTTAGCAATCACTGAAGTCGCAAGCATGGTATCAATGATGGCGATACCACACAGTGATATTACCATTTTTATTGATAGTCAGGCGGCCATTAAAGCGGTGTCAGCTATAGAAATAAAGTCCTTGCTTGTTCGTCGTTGCCGCGAGGAGCTCAAAGCTCTTGGCACAAAGCACAAAACGAGTCTCTCCTGGGTCCCTGGATACAAGGACATATCCGGCAACGAGCGAGCTGACGAACTGGCAAGAAAGGGGTCCGCGATGGACCATGAAGAGGCACTTCAGTCGGTTAAACCACCACTCTGTAACCTCAGAGAAAGAGTGGAACACAAAACACGAACGAAAGCCAACAACAGGTGGTTGTCACTTACCACTTGTGACATATGTCGCAAGCTGTGGCCAAAATACAATAAGGGCCGAACCAACAAACTTTTACGTTACGACAGGACATCGCTGTCAAAGTTGATCGGTACTCTTACTGGCCAAAACCTGCTAAGGAATCACACAATGAAACTAAATCTCAAGGATGACGACATCTGTAAAGGCTGCGGTGATGAGGAAACCCATGAGGACACACCTCACTTTCTCTGTCACTGTCCAAGCCTTTGTCACCTGAGGAACAGAACACTTGCAAGATACTTCTTCCAAGACATTCAAGAACTTTCTGATGTCTCACTATCAAATCTTTACAGGTTTATAAGGACATCCAAATGGCTGGACAAACTGGAGTAGGAAGAAAACCAAGGATGAAAGACAAAGGCCAGAACAGCGCGGCCAACACTCCCAACAAAGGGTATCACAATGGGACCACATGGACCTAAGTGTGGTGTAACAGATTCGTTCTATTTCATCAGCCCGTAAACCTAACCTAACCTAACATGTTTGAAGACCCTGTACGTATATTTTAGTGGTTCTGTGCAGGTGGAGGCGAAGTCAAAACATGTAAATATTAGATCATGTTTGAAAAACACGGGGGCGCCAACTTGACTGTAGAAAGCATTATGAATATCGCTTGATATAATTAAGTCCAGCAGAGTACTACTTGAATGAGTGAAATGAGTCGGAGAGGATGAGTTTAGCAAATGAATTCGTTGATCCAACTTATTCTTCGCTTTCTTAATAGTATCTCTTATGTCATTCTCAAGTTCTTCGAATGACATATTATGCACCGTGAACGGAACCTGCATAGAGAAATAATAAATAATTGATAAATTAAAAATCACTTCCACACAATTTTATTTTTTAACACTTTAACTTTTGCAACCACAATGCACACAAGTTTTCACTGAACTGCAATCAAATCGTCAACAAATAAAAAACGTTATATGCATTTCTTGATAAACAGTCAGAACAACTGAGTTAAGCTGGGTAAGTAAGGATACCCAAAAAAACACACAACTGTGCCTTAGTTATCACTTATTATAAGGCTTGGCGTCATGTACTGACTTGTTTCTGAGCACCTTATATTATGAGCCTTATTGCGAAGATCACTCGACAGTTGATAATTGACTATTTTCAATGTGCGCTATGTATTGTGAACGAACGATTTTGTCAATCGCAGTCAATTAAAAAAATTCAATTGACAAAAATACCAAATCAATCGTTCGTTCACAATAGCACACAATGAAAATAGTCAATTATCAATTGTCGATTGATCTTCGCAATAAGGATGAATATCTTATCATATGGCCTAAGTAAGGAAACGCATTATTTAATTCTTGAAATCAGGCATAAATAAGAGATACGGCTCCGGGAAATAACCCCCCAATGAAATAACCCCCCAATGAAATAACCCCCCAAATGTAAAATGAAATAACTCCCCTTCACTGTGAAATTATTCCCCAAATCAAACATGAAATAAGTCACCAAAATGGTATGAAATAAGTCCGCAAATAAGTATGAAATAATTCCCCAAAATGGATTTCAAGTGTTCAAGGTGTTCAAGGTGTTGACGGTGGTGACTCACTATGGCTTTCTGAAAGTGAAATAAGGCCATACGAATTCATTTACCCAAAGTGCAATAAGGTTAAGTGCTGAAATAAAACCTCGCACCTACTCCAAATCAAACAGTGACCCCAAGCAGGGGGGTTGCAGGGGGGCAGTACCCCCCCCCACGCATTGCACTGTTATGGGATCTCATAATGCGTATGCGGGGGCATGCTGCCCCCCTGCAACCCCCTACTTGTGGTCTCTGTTTGATTTGGAGTACGTGCGAGGTTTTATTTTAGCACTTAGCCTTATTGCGCTTTGAGTCCCCAAATTTGGGGACTTATTGCATAGTTGAATTTGGGGTCTTATTTCACTATGAAATAACCCCCCAATTTGAAGCATGAAATAAATCCCCACCTCCATACAAATTTTGGGAAGTTATTTCATCTTTCATTTCGGTTATTTCATTGGGGGGTTATTTCCTGCAGCCAGAGACACTACTTGTAATCTTATTTATACCTTATAATACGTCTTATCAAAACCTTATTATATGGCATATTTAAGACTTTTTATGGTTTTGCAATCAAGGTTATCCTTTTCTTTTACCTTATTTATCCCTTAGCCTTATAATTTGTACCCAATTTTCTGATGCAAAATAATACCGGTAACATTTTAACATGAATAGGACATTTTAGAAAAATATCCTCTTTTTGGTGTTCCAATGACCTCTTCCTAAAAAACTTTGAAGACAGAAATAGTGCACCGTTTCCAAGGACATTTTGGAAAAAATATTCTTTTTTCTGGCCATTGACTGTTGGTAAAATAAATGTAAACATAAGAATACAGCGCGGTTTCTAAGGATATTTTGGAAAAATGTGTTTTTTCGTGCTTCAAGTACCTTTATTTGTGCTAAAAATTATTTTGCGATGATTTGCTTTGAAGACAAAAAAATATCCTTAAAGCTTGAAAAAAAAATATTTTTTAAAAAATATCATAGCATACCGCGCTGTATTCTTTTGTAAAAATGTATTTAACCAAGGAACTCTTGGTTGGAACTCTTGAACCGGAAAAGGGATATTTTTCCAAAATATAAAAATCTATCGTCTTACAGTACTGTCAACTAAAACTTTCATTAGCAAATTTCCATCTGGATATAATAAATTTTTAAAAAATTTTAAAATTTTAATGCAAATTTTTGCGCAATGCAAATGTTTGACGTTTCTGAATTTACACTATGGACAAATGATGTGAAGTTAACTTATTGCTGATAATTTGATGTTAGGTGCTGATGCCGGCGGCAAGCGGAGTGGTATTCAGGGTGCAAATGCCAATGCGAAAATTCATATGCTCAGCAGAACATTGGCAATATTTGGTAGAACGTATAAACTTATCATGAGATGCCATTCTCATTCGCATAATGTCTAATCATAATAATAAACACTTGACAAACAATATCATTTTCGCAACTTATCGGTTGTCTATGACGCTCAGTACATGGCCACCCTTCACTCAGACTTGCCGGTCGTCGTTCACTGCGTGGCCGAAGCCATAAAGTAATACTGTAAACATAGGGACGGGCTACAGTCCGCTTGGGCGAACTGTTGGATACTCTTTTCTTATTCCTATCCCTCATAAGTGGGCGTGACAAAAGACTAAGTATGGTTGAATTGTTAAGAACGCTCTACATATTTTGTTATATAACATTTAAAGGATTTTATCAAAAAAAACAAAGCTGTAAAAAAGCGCTCCCTAGCTCAAACTTTGGTTTTCCTATAAAACTGTTTTATTTAATTGTGGGCGTGTCAGTAGACGGATTTAAAAAAAAATTTACGCATGAGCATAAAGGACCCCTAGAAAGTATCATATTATAAATTTTAGCTCCCTAGCTTAAACTCTGACTTTTGAATAAAATTATTTTATTTAATTGTGCGCGTATCAGTAAGCGGTTTTTAAAAATTGTACCTCCCGATCAATTTTAGGAGGCATAGATCATTATATAAAAAAATTCAGCTTTCCAGCTCAAAATTCGTTTTTTTTGATAATTTTGTTTTTTTTTTGTTTTTTTTTGAGTTTGTAAGCGTGTCTGTGAGCGGATTCCAAAAATTCTTAAACTTGATTATTTCTGGACCCTAGAGAGTATATGGTTGCAATTTCAGTTCTCTAGGTCCAAGTTAAAAGCCTAATTCTGCTGATCATAAATATAGTAACTTTTAGGGGTCTTCGGACAATATTAAGGTATGTTACAAACTATGCGTCAAAATTAATATACCCTTGGAATAGGGTATAAAAAGGATATTGTGTAATTTTGGATAAATTTAAGGAGCACCAAAAATTTTAAACAGACTGCCCTTCTTCAAAGTTTAGCGAAGTCGAACATGGTGTCAGCTATCGAAAACAAAACAGTGTAGACACCTGTAGTTCCTGGGAACGTCAAATTTCTCACGAATAATAATGCAAGCCATATATTTGGTCTGACTCGCGTGTGTGCAGTTCCATTTGTGATACAGTTAGACCATATTTTACATCACACCTATTACAAATTGGAAAGCAGTCAGCTAATAATGTAAAATAAAGAATCACTTCTTATCATTATGAAATAAAAATAATTTCTTTCTTTACTTGTCCTTCAAACCGCATTTTTTCCACTCCCTCCTAAGATTTTTTAATACTATGAAGAATCATCTTGCTTACCTATTAATGGATTGTTTTATTTCTTACTGTGGAAAGGATCTAGAAGGTTGCAGTCAAATTTGTTTTGAATTACTTTGGTTTTGCAAGGTGATTTTTACACAACTGGAAACCGATAAGGGTGGGACAATTGCAACTCGTTCGTGCTTTAAGGTACGTATAGTCCAAGAGCTCGGGGCCAAAAAAGTCTCTGAAATGACAATAGCTTTTTTTCGCATTCGATCACATTATCATACTCTGGTCAGTAAAGGTCTTGTTAGGACAGGTGTCAACTGTGAGCAACGAGCTAACAAAAGCTAAAACTTTTTTTGGAGGCTATATTATTGCGTATAATAACGAATAGGACGGCGCTGGTCCATCGGGCCCGAAGTATGTATGAAAAATATGTACCTAATGTGCAACCGATTTTTAAAATCTTAAAAAAATTATACGGATAGGTACTTTATGTTATATTAAACATAAAAAAATAGTCAGTCAACCATTTCATAGGACAACGCTCGTCAGTCAGCAAAAATAAAACGCGAGCGTTCGATGTGGAAGCGGTGCTCGGCTCGCTCTTGGCTTTTTTCCAAGCTAACGTTGTACATTGTAACTTCAGTTTCAAATACGATTCAACCATTCATCTTAACTTTATTGGCTAATGTTAAGAAGGATATTGTTTACATATTTTGTTGCAGCTAAAAAATGGACAAAGCTAACTTTGTATTGAGAAATTGTAAGGAACGACTTTATTTACATTCTTTGCGATTTCATTTTCATTAATTTCTTCAAAAATAGTAGGCGTGTCAGTGGGCGGATTTACATATTATTTTACGAATTTCAGCTTTTTTCTCCGCAAAGCAAATCCAGTTGGTGACTAAATTTACATTTTTTTCATTATTGATTGTAGAGAGGTCTTTGTAGAGAGGTCTTTGATTGTCTCTTTCTCTCTCTCTCTATCTCGCCTCTCTCTCTCTCCCCCCCCCCCCCCTCTCTCTCTCTCTCTCTCTCTCTCTCTCTCTCTCTTAGGTGATCCCCAGTCATGTCAACACAAGGACCCAAATGCACATTTGCGAGACAGCATTAAGATGATAAATGTTTTCTTAGTCTCACGCTCACCTGTATGCTAAACATGCTTATCCCCGTCTAGACGACTTCTACGACAAGCGCTTTTTATCGGGGGGAACTGCAGGGATATTCTTATGCAAGCCCTGCAGTGGGTATGGAGGATTTTGTTGCACATTATGTACATACACATCAGAAATTGTTCGGGTCCGAGCTCTGCATATAGTATGACCTGAATGCAAAGATGGGCCGTCCAATCGTACCGCAACCAAGACGAAAAATACAGCAAAACAACAAATCAATACTCATTCACTACGCTGGTCAATCAAGCTGGCCACAACACTCTGACCTTGCCAATGCAATTTGTTTTATTCATCGTTTGTGTGTGAACGAACAAAACTAATGTATGAACACATATTTACCCAGGTTACGACGCCTCTACAGTCTAAAAGGAACGCTTTTTACTTACTTGTTAATATTGTAAGCCGCCACTGTATCAATGCGTTTGACCTTAATCCAAAACCCCACATAACGTAATCGCAATATTTCGAAAAAAAAACGAACAACAAATGGAAACGGGAGGCTTTTTGGTATTAGGGAAACAACTTTGTTCTCGTGATTTGTTTACATATTGTCATTATATTTCGTTAATAATAGCTGTTTTTAAGAAACAAAAACTAGATCATACCAGAACAGAACTGCCCAATGAATGAAAACTGTCAGATGAAATCAGAACAGAAAAATACGAAAATACAGCTTCGAGGTATATTATAGTTTCAGCTGTCAAATTTCAATAGATGATCCTTAGTCTTGAACTTGTTCCATATTAAACTAAGAAATATGATATCGCACACCAAACAAATAATTCGGCTGACATCAGTACAGCTTGTATTTTTTAATTTGACACATTTCACTCACTTGCCCTACCTCAAAACTAGGTGCCAGAATATAGAACCTTTGGGAACCCAAAATCCTGCACTTTTCTATACTTTTCTGTGCAGCGCAGGTACACTAAAGACACCTACTGTTTTTCTGATAAAAAATTTTGTTAAAAAGCGCTCTCTTAAACAGGGAAAATATCGGGCATTTTATCGGAAGGTGTCCTGTTCTAGCGGAGATATGGAGACAAAAATGACAGCAGAACTATATGGATCAAACTGAGCTCCTGGCAATTCTTAAATAAAAATAGCACTAAACTTTTTTAATAAAAAAACTTTTTTTAGCATAGGCTGGTCATGCATCACTTGATTTTTAGACTCTATCATTAATTGTATACTGTACTGAATTGTATAAATTGACTATTTATCTGATCGTGTCGAGTGGGCGTTTTTAACAAAAATGTAAACCTGACTAAACTACTACAATTATTGGCACCCCTAAGGAAATTTCAACTTTGATCAACTATAACATTTTTATTTCTAAAGCTATATGAATCTGTTGTTTACCAGAGTATAAAACATTAAAATTCGCGTTGATTGAGTATTATAAAAAAAGATTAAATAATTGAAAATATATTTAAAATGTCAACTTAAAAAAAGCTTACTAACAACTACAATTATTGGCACCCTGATATAATTATTGGCACCCAAAAACTAAAATTATTGGCACTCTTAAAAACAGAAAAAACATGATGTTTTAATCAATAGTTTATTATTTTATGTTTTCAAAGCGTTATATTTTGATTCATAAAATAATAGATAAATATAGTATTTATAAACTAATAAATATATATTGTAACAAACGCACAAAGTAGCATCACTACACTCCTCAGTGTATCCATTGCACTAACATACAACCAGCCAACACAACGACGAACTTTCTTAAATCGTATCCAACACAACGACGCACTTCCTTAAATCGTATTCAACACAACGACGCACTTCTTAAAACGTATAAAAGAGGGTGCAGAACCATCATCCTTCACTTGTTCTGTAACATTTTCATGTTTTTTCATGTTTGAGAAAGTCGAGCTCTACAAGTTGCAAAACTCCCATATTGTCATTTTGTATAAATAATAATTAAAATTGTTAAAAGTTATTCTCTCAGTCTATTTATTTTGTATTTTATGGAAATTCTCCCGCTAAAATATATATTTTTTTGGGGGGTTGTCATTTACTTTAGTGTTTAAAGGAGTATAGCTATTTATTTAATTAAAAGAAAATAGATTATATAATAGGCATTGTGGTATACAAAATTTGTAAAAAGCTTTATAATTTTGTAAACAAATAGCTACATAGCTAGATATACATATTTTTTTATTGGAAAATAAAAAAATAAATATATTATTTAATTCATTACTAAGTTAATTAAATAAAATAATTGAATAAATAGATACTTATATCACATTTTTAAATAAAAGAACAGAAATTTGTTTGTAGTTCGTTGCAAGATAATCTAATAAAAAAAAAATTAAATAAATACTTTTTATATTATCTTTAAAGGAAGAAAACTAAATTAATTTTTTTTAAAAAATAGCTATGTATTTTCTTAAAAGTTAAACTAAATTTCATCAAGCAAGGCTTTTTGAAAATCGTTCTCGCATTTAAGATTTTTTTTTCAGCATTTTGTTTAAACTAAAATTAATAACGGTTGAAAGATACAACTATTGGCACTCGTAAAAGTACAACTATTGGCAGTGCCAATAATTGTAGCTATATAGGATGTTATTATTGGCACCCCCCTCCCAATAATTGAACCCTAATATTTTCTGCAGCCAACTATTGGCACCCCTTTTCCTAATAAAATAATAACTTTTTTTTACAAAATATATTAAAAAGCGACTTCTTTAATGTATTATTATAGTAAACAAAAGAAGTTTTCATTAAAATATTTAAAAGGGAGTAGTGATAAGAAACTTACAAAATTATAGCTCCTTAATGAAAACAAAGGAAATTTCGAAGATTTTTTACTTTTGTCGCACGTTTTAGCAATCACTTTCATTTATAAAGGGCGGTCGGAAATCTCACACTTCACAGATTCTCGTCAGATCACCGTACTTAAACGACGTTGGGCGCGGTTAGTACGTAGATGGGTGACCGTTTGAGAACAACCGCGTGTCGTTGGCCAGTCCCATCTACAGAGTTGAGGTAGATAATATACGTGGTATCATAATGGACCCAAATTGGTCTAAGTGTGTCGGCCTCTGCCGACAGCCACATAAACCTAACCTAGCCTAACCTTCATTTATAAAACTGAACTAAAAAGGAAAATCTCCAAACTAAATTGTCGAAGCTCTCAAGTTCAAATCCCGCCGGGGCCAAGTAACATCTAAACGTTTTTCCACTGCCCCACCTCTTGCGAACGTCGAACAAACATACAAAAATATCAATTTTTCATGAGAAGCTCCTCAAATTTGCAGTTCGGATTCGGTTTAAAACTGTAGGTCCCTTCCACGTCGCATAAGCAAATGGTTGGAGAAGCTAGGTTTTAGGCCTGTATGGGCCATTAATGCCTTTAATTTATTTTATTGTGTCTTAACTATCATGATCGTGTTAGTATTGAATAGGTATATAATGATTATTACATAGGTATATTTGTTTTTCTGTAAATTTTACTTTGTGTATGGCCTTACAACACCTGCACTAGATGATGAGCCTGTGTTGTAGTTGCTTGATTTAAGCAATCCACGACACAGATCTGATAGTTTATTTAAAAAAAAAACCTTGGGACTACCTTTGAATTATTTTATTACATGGTGATTGAATACAACAAAGATCCAACTGTCTTGACGACACCTTTACTGCTGGCGGCATTGCGGTTAACACAGCTGCGATTTTATTTGATTTAACGATTACAGAGCCACGAGTTTAGTGGCACACTGAATACTACACAATGTATGTAAATTGGGCACAAGAATTCAATCGCAAAATAATTATTTTTAGTTTTGAACACTTTTGGTTGCTACTGTCGTTCTGTAATCCACAAACTTTTAAACACTGACCATCTGGTACACAACCCACAGGCAATCAGGCATGCTATGAAGTGATTCTAGCACCAACTAACCGCCATCAAACCAGACGTTGAAGCTTGAGTTCCAATCTTGGGCTTACATTCCACACCCATCAAGCACGATGATACCCATGAATGGGAGTAAAACTGGATCGATGAAGCTTGCGCGTTATCCAAATAAAATTACTAATACGCCGTAGAGTGAGCCAGAACTACTTGTACAGTCGCAAAGCTTAATCATTGTTACTCTACATATTTTCCGGTAAAACACGTAGTAGTCCTGTACTTTTCGCATTTGATTTTCAGAAAGCAATAAATAAATAAATAAATAAGAAAAATATTAAATACATAACATTTTGTAAGTAAAAGTGGCATCTTGTGTTTTTGTATCCAGTGTAAATATCCGAATTCAATAAAATTGGTAAATATAAAAGAGTGGTTTATATTTTTAGCAAACTTTTATGTCCATGCACTTATCCTCTTCCATTCCATTTTTGATAGTCCTTCTTCTTCCTTTGCCTTGATTGAAAACATTAAAAGACAAAATTCGGTTGGAACAATTCAATAATAATTGACCATCATTGCTAGCAAAAGTTGTTATTCTCTTGTGATTAATCTGATTAAACAGGGTGGCAGGCCGCAAAAAAAGCCGACACACGATGTTCGACAGTATCTACGAATACAATTTGCAATCCCATCCCTCCGTTACGATGCTGTTTTGGTTGTATTTTTAGGAGTAGGATGTGGGGTATATGTGCGGTAAATATAGCTCGGAGCCACTGTCGTCACTCGCTGGATGTTGATCAATCAAAATTACGACATGGTTCCGAATTTGGAATAATTTATTACACGAGTTCGACTATTTTTACAGTTTGTGATGACTGTCTCTGGATTGTGGGCATTTGTTTAATATAATGTTTAATAGCGAGTCATAGCTTGTTAAAATGTTCGTGTTCTCACTCGTTCACTGAGTCATACGCATGCATTTGAAAATACCAATTATAATGAAATGACATGTTGAAAATAATGACATCGTCAGATGTGTGTATTTGAATATTTTAATAAATTGAAATGTTAAAGGCCGGTTTGAAAGGTTTCGGATAAAGTTTCCGATAGTTAGCCGACACATAAAAGTTGCTGATATTTTTTTTCTGTTTCATCGTCAAAGTCTGTGATAAACTAACTGCTGGAAAAATTTATCACCACTAAGATTAAAACCATTTTTAAGTAGGTAAATTGTATGGTTGCGATTAAAATGCATAAAGCTAGCAAAAATTGCGAAAATTCAAACAGCCGTGAGAGAAATACCAATTTCTCTCAAGAAGAAACGGACCTTTTAGTGTCCCTTACGGAAGGAAAAAAAAACATGTAATCGAAAACAAAAAAAGTGACGCTATAACTTGGAAAGAGAAAGAATAAGCCTCAAGTTGAAAAATATGAGGCAAACATTGAAGCAGCAAAAATCCAAAAAACAGAGAAGCTGGAGCACAAATTTAAATAAAGAAAAATTTTGGAAAAGGAGTTGGAACACAAGGACACTGTATGAATTAGAAAAACAACAACTTCTTCTTAAAATTGAATTGTTAAAAAAGGTTTATGAGAAAAGTGAATAAAATGCTTCATTCACAGTCGCGCTTTACTCTATTCATTCATTCAAGTTATGGTTAGATAAGACCACAGGTCATTTTGCCAATTTTATTTATTTAAAAAGGCACAAACAAATTTAATTATAGCAGACTGGAAAAAAAATTAATAACAGAATTTCTTACAATATTTTGTCTACTATCTCTTAATAGACTATTACTAACATCATTAGTTTCATCAGTGTTCTGCGAAAACTCCCTAAGTCCGTAGTATCTCTATTAATAAATTATACAAAAGGAAAACTCCCTAAATCAAAACATTTTGAATTTCTTGTCAGTGAAAGCTCCCCAAATGAAGTTATTGGGTTTTGACTTGCAAACGTTTTGCAGTATTTTGTTAGTGGAAATTCACGGTGCAGGGAAATAACTTCACATGGGCAATAACTTCACCTCGAGTGGGCAATAATTTCACTTTTTTTTGTGAACTTATTGCCCACCATAGGTGAGCAATATCTTCACTTTTTTGTGGGAAATAAATTCTCTTAACATTTTATGATAATTCAAGACCCGTACCTCGCACCCACTCCAAATCAAACAGTGTCCCCAAGCAGGGGGTTGCAGGGGGACAGCATGCCCCCCATAGGTATTGAACTGTTTATGGAATCTACTTGCGGTTTCGCAACTAATCCCATAAACAGTGCAATGTATATCGGGGGGCATACTGCCCCCCTGTAACCACCCTGCTTGTGGTCACTGTTTGATTTGGAGTGGGTGCAAGGGTCTTTAGTTATAATAGACAAACTCAAATTATAGGTGGGAAATAACTTCACAAAATTTACAGTGAAGTTATTGCTCACCATCAGTGGGCAATAACTTCACAAAAAAAAACTGAAGTTATTGCCCACTCGAGGTGAAGTTATTGCCCATGTGAAGTTATTGCCCGTGAAGTTATTTCACTGCACCGAAATTCACTTAGCGTACTATAATCGATTGTGAAACGTCATATTAAACAGAATTGCGGTTGAATCTATATTCTGTTGTGAATGGGTATCAAAGAAAAGCCGTAGTTTTATTTAAGGCATAGAAAACGTGCGATCAAATACATACTTTGTTTTGAAAAACGAATCTAGTGTTCGAGCCGCAACTTTTTCCTTAAGACGTTATCGATAAGCGATGGACCTCTTAGATCTGCTATCAAATGAGCAAACTTAGTAACCGGTACATTTGGGGGATCAGATAAACGAGGCCGCCATGCTCCAGGAATAAAAACAACAGAAGCCGATAAAATTGCAGTAAATAAGCTCATTGAAAGATTTCCAGTTATGGAGTCCCATTTTTGTAGAAAATCTTCAAAAAGAAAGTACCTTGATTCTCAGTCAGTTGACAATTGCAAAAATGCATGAGCGTTATCAAAATGAAATGATTGCAGAAAACCGAAAAGCAGTTAGTTTAACTACGTACAGAAATATTTTCGCAAGGGAGTACAACTCAACATTTTTTAATCCGAAAAAAAGATCAGTGTGCGGTTTGTGCCAAATATTTTTTGGCGAAAAATGACAGCAAATAGGAAATGGAAGCTGAATATTCTATGCGCAAAGAACGTGAAAAAGAAGCCCTTTACAGCAAAGCAAATGATAAGGAACTAGCTAGCTGAGAGAACTCGTGTGTAACCGCCACTTCTGACCTTTAAAGTGTTCTTCAAATTCCATGTAGTGACGTGTCACCTATGGACTATAGTCGAAAGCTCTGTTGTTATAATCTGACGATTTATGAGGGTGCTGCACCTAGCAACGCGTATTGCTATGCCTGGACGGAGATTAACGGAAAAGAGAAAGTGCTGAAATTGGGACATGCTTGTACAAATATCTTCATCAACTGCCGGACTACGTCAAATCAGTTTCTCTGTTTTAGGTCACTTGTGATGGCCAAAACCGCAACCATAATGTGACTGCTATTCTTTTGTACTGTCTACAAGAAGATTCGATTCACATTCAGGAGATAGAATAAAAGTTTCTAGAATCGGGCCACTCAATGATGGAATGTGACAGCATGCATAGTGCAATTGAGTCACAAAAAAAGTATGCACAATGCATGACTGGCTAAATACTCGTATATTTCGCCTTGCTAGTTCCAAAAGAGGAAAAAAGAAAAATAGGGAATATAAAGTTACTGAGCTGTTACTGAGGTTTAACGAATTCCTCAATATTTCATCACTAGCGAAAACAACGCTTTAAAATTTAAATGTTGATACCGAGGGAAGAAAAATGAACTGGCTTAAAGTAAAAAGCTTTAAGTATTTGAAAGGTTGCCCAGGTACATTGCAATACCGATACGACCACCATAGCCCCTATACAACTGTAATTGTCAGTGGAAGAGGAAGGCCTAAAAAAGTGAAAATAGAAACACTCCGCAAGTAGACTTGTTGCGTTTTTGTGAGAGCGGAGTTATTCCTGAAGAATTTCATGGATGGTACAAATCCCTTCCAGTATCCACCCTTCCATTAGTAGATCGGATTTCTGAAGCAGCAGTTGATAGCAGCAACGATGAAGCGGAATAAGACGTTTTCTAAAACGTTTATCTACTTATTTTAACTTCTTATTTTAATTTTATTTTTTAACTTGAGTTCCGTAATTTTAAATTACTTTTGAATTTTTTGTAGTATTTTCTAAAACTTTTTCGAGACTGAATTGGTGTGATATTTTTTATGGAAAAATATTCAATCATTTTTCTTAACAATTATAAACTTTTCCTCATTGTAATGACTTTCCTAAATAATAAAAATGTTAAATCTAATACATTATTTCTCGTGTTTTCTTTCAGAGAAAATTTCCTAAGTCAATTTTTCCTATTTTATCCTTTCCGGGCTAACTAGTTCCAAAATATTTTATTTGTTAATGGTTACCCAAAGTTCCTCATATATGAAAAACCCAAGATCGAACACTTACGAATATTTTCAGATTTTTAATATTGATTATCAACTTCAAATGCAAATATCTCAAAACCAATAAAATGGATTTGGGGAGTTTTCATAGAACGACGACGATTTAAAAGTTTCTTCACCCATGTCTGTGGCTATATTATGGAGAGCACTGCACTGTACTTTTGAATGGTGCAAAGTAATTTGCTTTGACAAAACTGGAGGTCTGCTCTTTCATACGCCATAATTATAATCTTTATACTACATACTTCGTTCTGATTTGTGGCTCGTTGTACAAGTGCTCTCCAGGTCTCCGTGGATTGTGAAAGGGAGTTATCAAAAAATTTGTGTTTTCATACCTTTTATCTCCGAGAATCAAGTTTTTCCCAAATTCTCTATCAATTAATGTTTGCTTAATACGCGAGTTATTAAAAATAGTTTGATCATGGCATGATCCAGGATATCTAGCAACTATGTCCATATTATAAGTAATCGTTGCATTGATGGAACTGCAAAACTACTGAAAATCCAATAGGCAATGGTAAATAAGGAAATGCCATGTTTGGAATTCTACTTACTAATTTTTAATATAAGGATATTTCCTAGATAAAGACGCCTTATGCGAAACACTCTGTTCCTACGGGGCCGTGTAGTATGATCGTAATATTCTTCAAATTCGTCTTCTAAAAATTCAAACAAATCCATGTTAGGGCACTTGTTTTTGCGGTCTACGGTCGTCAACGAAAGAATGCTTTGAAACTATATTTTTTCCAGTAACTTCAAATAAATATTTTGTTTATCTTCTGGATAAAGGATTTAACAGCCACTTGATCCGGCTGATAGGCTATCCGAGACTTTATCTGTCAGATATCACTATCCGAAACCTTTAAACCAAAAGTTCATGTTTAGCCGAGAGATAAGTTCCGGATAGGCTATCCGAAGCTTTATCAGCTAGTCTTGAAACTGGCCCTAAATGTTCCTTAGTTAAAGTACTAATGTCATTCCAAATTCGGGTCACCTTAGACCGGTGTTTGTGACTCAATGTGGTATTATGTAATTTTGAGGACTCTAAATACTTAATCTTTAAAATATGTGTTGTCAATTTGCGTGGTCTAATTCGTGAGGCTTATCGTCTCTGTGTCTTATATAAAAATACGGCGGAATTATGCACACAATAAATTCGATCAAAAATGAAATTGTCACTCTGCCTACCAAACAGTGATCATTTTTGTTTCATAAAGACCATATTCGGTGCATACTTCAATGGTGATTTGTGATCAGCATCGATAGTAATGTCCATCTACCCATGTCCGTCCGTCGGCAATATTTAAACCCTAAAACTCGAGGTTTCTAGCGGAAATTTTTGAACATTAACTCTCTGGGAGCCCTCAAGTGTAAGAATTTTAAAATCAGCCCACAGACACGCCCACAATCTTTAAAAAATATCTTTCGAAAAACTCAAAATTCGTTTTATAAAGTTGAAATTTGAAATATTTATACTCTCGCTGACACTTTTTCTTGAAGAAATCATTGAAAGCCAAATCCCTATTTTTCGCAAAGTATCTAGATGAAGTCGTTTTCTGCTTGGCCGACTTTTTAGAGGCGTTTTTGTATGAAAACTTTGAATTTTGGATCAAATCCTTTAAAAAATGTAGGTACAAAACAAAAAGTGGGCGTAGCAAACAACTTTGTATCTGTAAATCGTTAAGAAAGATTTAATCTACATACTTTGCGGGCACAGTGGCTTAACGGTAAGTGTGTGAGACTACTAATCGAGTGGCCTCAGGTTCATAACACGCCAGGGCCAAGCAACACCTAAAGTTTTTTTCCACTGGTCCACCTCTCGCGAACGTTTGACAAACATCCAACAGTATCAATTGTCATGCGAGAAGATAGCCTCCTGGAGTTTTTTTTATAAATAAACAACTTTATTATAGAAAAAACGGTTATAGGAATCACCAAATCCTTTGAAACGAATAACCACACCATTCTCCCTAACACATTATATTGTGTGAGGTTTTATTTGTATTTGGTCTAAGTCATATTGGAAGGAAAGAAATTATATAACATATAATAATAATAAAAATATTGGGACGGGCTACAGTCCGTTTGGGCAAACTATTGGATACCCTATTCTTATTCCTATCCCTTATAAGTGGGCGTGACAAAAGTCTAAGTATGGTTGAATTGTAAGGAACGCTCTATATATTTGTTATATTACATTTAAAGGATTTAATCGAAAAAACGAAGCTTTTGTAAAAAAGCGCTTCCTAGCTCAAACTTATATATTATAAATTTCAGCTCCATAGCTCAAACTTTGCATTTTCAAAAAAAGTTTCTTTTAAATTGTGGGCATGTCAGTGGGCGGATTTTGAAAATATTATCTCCCGAGCAGTTTTAAGAGTCGTAGATCATATATAACAAAAATCAGCTTTCTAGCTCAAAATTCGATTTTTTTCGATAAATTTGTTGTTTTTTTTTTTTTGAGTTTGTGGGCGTGTCTGTAGGCGCATTTCAAAAAATCTTTAACTTGATTATTTTGGGACCCTAGAGAGTATATGGGTAAAATTTCAGCTCTCTAGGTCAGGTTTAAAGGCCTAATTTTTGCCAACGGACGGACATGGCTAGATCGACATTACTATCGATGCTGATCATAAATATAGTAACTTTTAAATGTCTACGGGCAATATTATGGTATGTTATAAACCTTACGTCAAAATTAATATGCCCTTAGAATAGGGTATACGTATATAATAGATATGTTCTTGGTCAAAGACTGTTCTTAATCTGTATAAAGGCACTGTTTGTTAAAAATATTAAACCTGAAACTTTTTTTTTATAATGACATTCGAGTTGTGAGCTCTTTCGTTCTTCTAGCTGCTCATTTGACGGACACAAATACGCTGTTAACCTTGTATCTCCAGACGAAGTTAGCAATTCTTAAATGATCGATAATCCTTGAAATTTTCAAGATGGTGAATTTGAAAGAGTGAATTCAACTTCACTATATCGAGCACCAAATATTCAAATTTGTATTTCCTTCCAATGCATAGCACGTGCTACTTATAAATAACTCTTCTCTTTTATATCGACATATAAAAACAAATTAATTCAAACAAATTAAAACGTTCTCTTGTTACTTACTCAAGCTATTGCGGAGACATTCATTACTCAAGCAAGCCACGAATTTTCATATAAAAAAAACACCGTCCCGCTTCTTTCTATCGGCAACTAACAAAGTTGACACAAAAAAGCATTAATCGCTTGAGTGTACGGGTTTAAGTGTGCAAAGTGATTTCAATCAGATGTCATTGAAATGAGAAACAACACATCCATGCTGTGTTTCCGAAATGCTCTACACGTCCTCTGCATTTGGTGTGCTTCGTTGCCGGAGTAATTCTATTTAAGAAAAGAATTTCTCCAGCAAATCTTTAAAAAAGGATAGAAATCTCACAGAGTGTTTGTATCTGATTGGATAGTACCCTTTGCAACCTTTTCCGCTTGCAGAGTCCAAAGAAATGACTTAGTCTTGACATTTAAATCACAGTTTAATTCTTCTGAATTTCTGACAAACACCTGAGTATGAAGTTGCATCAACAAGGTCTGTAGTTTTTTTTTCTATAATTTACTCACGCTAAAGGGGTTTTTGTTTTTCTGTATTTGTACAGACCCTTATAGTGTTGGAACACAGCACAGGCATTTTTTGTTGAACAAGCAGCACCTAGCAATGAAGTATTGCATTGCATGATTATAAGTGATACTTACTATTCGAAAGAATAGGAGGATAGGAAAGAAGTTTGGTGCTTTTGTTGAGTCTTTTCTCCACGGGAGGCGCCTAAATTGCTTAGGGAGATCTGTTTTTACGTGAGTATTCAATTTAAAAAGCATGGCACTGGCCGGGATTCGAACGCACGACCTGCCAATTATTTAGTGAATACACTACCATCGCACCAGTTCTGCAACGGAGTCGACACAAAATTTCAGGCAATTTCTTCAAGAAAAACATAAGAAAAGAACAAGAGTAATAATTGATCTAGCCCCTTACCATATATAAGCTATTCTATTATTTTTCTTATGGGGAAGTGACGATCAGAATTAAGGGAATCGTAACCCTCACACTTTAAGGCATTCCTACTGGTCCGCCTGTGGAGTTAGCGGGTTGGACCTCAATAACATCGCCAGGCTTTCCGGTTTCGGATCACTTCTTTACTGAGACCATCACTTACTGTATTTGTATGATCCCATCCTGACTCTTTTTCATGATTCCAACGCGTACATGCTCCTGTTATTGATTTTTTTGATATCGTCCTTTTTCGACACTTGCGGCAGAGTTTCAAGATGATAAATGCTTCGCTAAGCGCACCTGTATATTGAAATTGCCTAGATATGATTTACCCCCTGAGTCGCCTTTAACGACAAGCGCTGCAGTGAAATTCTTAGCCCGGCCCTGCAAGGGAACTCTTACAATAAATGCTTAAGAATAAATTAATTTCTTTTAACAATTTTGATATTACTGGTACTGGTACTATTTCATTATGGGCTCAGCGGCTAAGCGTGAGACTACATAGCGAGGGGTCTAAGTTGAAATCACCCCGGGTCAAGTAACACCTAAAGTTTCCACTGCCCCACCTCTTGTGAAATTTCCAAAAGTATCAATTGTCAAGAGAAGCTTCTCAAATAAAATTGTAGATCTCTTCCATTCGTGTTAAAAATATAACTTCGCACGCACAAATAGTTGGAGAAGCTAGTTTGAAGGCCCTCCATGGGCATTAACCACCCTTTTTTTTTTACTACATTATTTCACATTACATTAATTTTTTTTTTTTTTTTTTGAAAAAAGGAAATCCAAATCCCACAGCACCCAGACTCGGTAACGGTCCATTGTACTACCAGGCAGAAATCCTCCTTTTGGTGTAGAGGCATGAGAATGGGTGGCGTATGTTGTTGTTCCCCATAAGGACTGAACCTGTACCGCACGGGTCACAACACACTAACCTCTACACCGTCGCCACCCTTCATTACATTATTTAGTACATTAAATTAAAAAAGGCCGACATCCAACTTAATTGGCAAAGAAATTCTGGAAATAAAGACTTTCTATTTAAAGGCTAATACATGCTCCCTCAAAATGAAATCCGTTGTACAAACAATGCCAATTATGGCCTAGTCAGCCGATTAACATGGAACTGAATTTTCGTTTCATAACTTCTTCGTAGTGTTGCAAACTGCTAATCATACAAAATGTGCCCTATCTCAAAGGGGTATAAAAAAAAACCGAATCAAAAGACCGACTCGCTAAACGCTAATATAATAACAGAAAGTGAATATCCGCCAAACCAAAAACATGACTTAATAAAGAAAAAGAACACTTTACTTAGCCTGGTGTGCCTGGACTGGAGCTGGGCACGCTAATATTGGGCTTACAGTTCAAACCGGGATTTCGTGAAGCCAGGTTAAACGTAGGCGCCCTCCGAACAGTGCGCAGCAAAGTTTGTTTATTTATTTAAAAAAAATATATAAAACGTGCTGTGAGAAATATCTAGATGGACTTATAAAATTTAATTAATTGATCAATGAGACAATTTTGTTGAAAGATAATAATCTTGATATCTGGGGAAAACCGCACTTGTACGTGTCTTGAATTCAAAATGGTAGCAATAATAATTTAAAGAATTAATTGTTTCTCGAACATTATGTGCGAAATTAATTGGATTATAAATACACATACCATTCTATAATGGAATAATTTAGCCAGACGTTTTTTTTCAAGAACATACATTCAAATTCAGCTTAATTTCTAAGCCGACTATTCTGTAGTGTACTGTTCCAGCTTAGAATTACGGTTAGGTTAAGTATGTTTTTAAAATTGCACCAAATAGCCCTTAAAATTCGTACACAGGCGAATTTTGTTAAAAATACAGTTTTCCTCTCGAGGGATTTATTGGGCGTAGTTGCCGGGCTTTCAAGGCCAAACATTGGGATTGGTAAACACTACGGAAACAAGAATTGGGGTCAAAATTTTGGCGAGGTCAAAATCCTTTTTTCAAAATTTTGTTTTACAAAATGCTGCTTTGAAAATTCTGCTTTTCAGAATTCTTTTTTTCAAAATTCTGCTTTTCAAAAAGCGCGCGCTTTTAAACATTTTCCAAACCTTTTCTTTATTATTTGCAGAATTTTGTAAAACATTCTACCTACCTACTCACTTGTTATAGAAGAAGAGGTAAAAGTAGTTTTTTATTGGTTTTAAGATTGCTCTCTTGGTTTAGACAAATATTCTGTTAGTATACCCTTGTGAGTGAACGTGTGCTTCTAGAGTGAAAATGAATATATTTGTAATTAAATCCAATAAAGGAAAAGATACGTTGTGCGTGGATGGATATTATGTATTATTGTGAAAAATTAAATAAATGTAAAAATAATTATAATTGGGCATATGCATGTCCAAACCGAATAAAAAATAAAAAGCACGATAGTGACTTGTTGGTAATTTCAATTATGAAATAATTTTTTATTTTTTTGGTTGTTTTTTTTTGTGTTCCTGTGTACCTTCTTTATACGTAATATATTGTAATTTGTTGACAAAGTTGAAAAATATTTGGTTTCTTTAAATTCGTAATTTGGAAAAAAACAGAATCAGCAGAATTTATTTGTTTAAAATATTGCCTGTCAGAATTTTAAAAAGCTGAATTTTGTAAGTAACAGAAAAAAGCAGAATTTTGAAAAGCAGATTTTGTGTGTTAAAAGTAAGAATTTTGCAAAGCAGAATTTTGAAAGCTGAATTTCGAACCGCTCCCCGGAAACAAACCTAAAAGAAAACTAGTAGCTGACCTTAGTCTATTCTATAGAGCCAATGACAGTTATTTTGAGGAATCGAATTGTTGTTCGTCCAACATATGACAAAGCACATGTCAGTTACCATTCATCTCTTAGATGAATATACGAGGGCGGGTCAATAAGTCCGTGAATTTTGGAATAAAACACAGATTTTTTGATAAAAAAAAAAATTTATTTTTAACGTAGTCCCTTGAGCTCTATAAACTTTGTCCAACGCTTCTCCAATTTTTTTATCCCTTCCAAAAAAAATGATTTGTCGAGGTCCTCAAAATAGGCCTTTGTTTGCGAGATGACTTCATCATTGGAGTCAAATCTTTTTCCACCAAGCCATTTCTTCAGGTTTGGGAACAAGAAGTAGTCGCTCGGAGCCAAATCTGGAGAATAGGGTGGATGAGGGAGCAATTCATAGCCCAATTCATGGTTTTTTGCCATGGCAACTGCACATGTGTGCACCCTTGCATTGTCTTGGTGGAAAAGAACTTTTTTCTTGGCCAAATGAGGTCGGTTTTTTTTCAAATCGTCATTGAATCGGTCCAATAAGTTGGCATAATATTCCCCATTGATTGTTCTTCCCTTTTGAAGGTAGTCAATGTGGATTATCCCGCGTGCATCCCAAAAAACAGTCGCCATAACTTTATTGGCTGACAAACCCCCCTTGGCCTTCTTTGGCGCCGATTCACCCTTAGAAACCCACTGTTTTGACTGTTGTTTGGTCTCTGGTGTGTTGTGATGGATCCATGTTTCGTCCACGGTTACAAAACGGTGCAAAAACTCCTCCATATTGCGATTAAACAATGCCAAACCTTCCTGTGAAGTTGTTACACGATTGCGTTTGTGGTCGACTGTGAGCAAACGCGGCACCCATCTTGCGGAAAGCTTTCTCATGCCCAAGTGATCATTCAAAATTGAAACCACTGAGCCATGCGAGATCCCTACGGCTTCCACAATCTCTCGCACTTTCAATCTTCGGTCGGCCAACACCATATCGTAAATTTTTTCGATTGTTTCGGGTGTAGAGACCTCAACTGGGCGTCCAGGACGTTCGGCATCTTCAGTGCTTGTACGGCCACAACGAAATTCAGTAAACCACTTTTTTACCATTGAAATCGATGGTGCAGAGTCCCCACAGTATTTTTCAAGCTTAGCCTTGGTCTCGGTAATGGTTTTTTTTCGCAAGAAATAATGCTTACTAAGCACACGAAATTCACTTTTTTCCATTTTCTCCTCAAATTAGTGAGTAGTCTGATAAAAATAGCTGTCAAACACAAACTAACTGACGCAGCAAGTTTAAATGTTGACAGGAGTCAACTGACAGATGCCTGTTGACAGGAGCAGTGTTGCTGTTTCAGTAAAGAGGTCAGAAATTCAAAAAGTCACGGACTTATTGACCCGCCCTCGTAATTTATAACAATGCAAGGGTAAGAGCAAAACTTACCTAAAAGAATCTCTAGCTTTGCGTTATAGGTTCACCCTACATGAGAGAAAAAATAAAATGAAACCAAAAAAAATTCTACTACTAATTATGAACAGTGTATTCTCAGTCATCTGTACCTTCGGTTATTATGAACTGTTCCAATATTATGAACCGAAAAATGTTACTGCTGCAATTCACTCAGATGAACTATTATTCTAATAATTGCACTACAAGTTCATATACATAAATGAAATTAAGTTGAAAATAAATTCGGCGAAACAGATTTAATTTTACATTTTATTATATTACTTCATTCGTATCTGGACGTGCAAGCCGATTCCTGTGGTTTAACGAAAGGATAACATCGATCGGTGTGTGCTCATAATGTCAAAAAAAGAAATAGAGAAATATGATCCAATATATGGTTGATTGTACCTATAGTTCCAATATATGAACTATCCGGTTACTGGCGTTTGTCATTACCCTTGAATTATGAGTCCAGTTGAAACCAAATGTCTCCTAAGTGCAATTCATCACGTCGTGGGAAAAAAATCCTGTAACATGTTCACCTAGCAATCTGAATTAACCGCCACTGTGGCCTCATTTTCTTCAACAAAAAAAAACGGGATCAACATACGCAGCTCAAAAAATTGCACACCACATTGTGACTTAAGGTGAGTGCAAAGGCCTTTGATTCAATTCTCGGGGATTGTTGTCAGTCCAGTAGTGCATGTTCTGTTTGTTGATGCATCTCAATTGAAAATGGCTTTCATCAATAAAAGAAACAATGGCGTTCCTGGAAAGGTTTTGGAGAAGCGCCTCACATGTGTTCCTCCGAAAATGGAAGTCGGGTTCCTCCGAGAATCGAAGTCGCGTTCGGAGAGTTTCTGCACAATCTTGTCGCTAATACTACAATATGGAAACCAGAATTTACTGTGAAAAATAAAATAAACGGCGACCGTGCCTAATGATGGTGACTATTTCATCGGAAGTTATCCTGCGACTTTCGAGCTCGCTTTGATCCATTTTAAAATGAGTTAGTCTATATATCTGCCATGCAGGAAATTTGACATGGAATCATATCCAATGTAATCAAAAGCACACGCTAGGTCAAGAAAGGCGCATAATTTTATCTCTTCGCACCGGTAGGCGTTTTAGCTGAGCATTTAGTAGCCGTTTTAGTAGGCGTTTTAGCAGAGCGCCTTCATTTGATTTGCCTTACTGATATACAAATTAACATTGGTGTAGACGTAGAGGCATGCTATCCGGTAAGCATACTATGATGCAAACGTCAATAATCCTTTCCATTTTCAGAAAAAAAATTGTCTAGCTTTTGGGACGGTAGATTTAGGTAGTTCACTCGGCTTATTGCCTGTTTTGGTGATGGGATGAATACCACGTTTATCTTCCTATTTAAAACTGAGCCTAAATAAAAAATTAAGCCAGGTAAAAACTAGTCTATTTCTTTTTGGATAAGAGATTTAAATACACCGTCTGTTACTGGTAGCGTGGATGGTTTAAATTAGTTCATAGTCACTTAACTTCATCCGGGCTAAAAAGTTTTTCGGAAAATCTGTTAGTTCTGCAGGGGTTTTTTAGGGAGCGGGTCGAAATTTTGCTTTCAAAATTCTGCTTTCCAAAATTCTGACTTATAACACAAAAATTCTGCTTTTCAAAATTGTGCTTTTTTTCTGTTGTGTGTCTTACAAAATTCTGCTTTTCAAGATCAGGCAATATTTTAAGCAAATAAATTTTACTAATTCTGTACTTTTGTCAATTTTTTTTATTCGGTTTGCACATGTCCAAATATAATTTTTACATTTATTTCATTTTTCAAAATAACACATACACTTCGCTTCAACTGAATAAGCACAAACATTTTCTAAGCTACTTTGTCCATTTTTTCAAAACCTTGTGCCGTAATATAACATTTGATGATGCAAACTGTTTGCAAATGATGTTTACAAAATAAATCGGAAAGAATATTTCATAAAGTACCGCTATTTTTTTCCTGGTTCCCTTGCAAAGCATTAATATGGAAAAATGCAGTTTTATTTTGCGTCAACTGAATAGACACAAAGTCATTATTTTCGCTGGTTATGAGTTTTCTGTGGAGATTGGCACATTAGATCAACAGTTGAAGTACTTTTAGTGAATTTTGTTTGATTAATTGTATTTCAAAGAAAAATGGGTAGATCAAAATCTCTAAATAGTGTTGAAAGAGCTCAAATCGATTTACTAAAAGACCAAGGACCAACCGGGCCTTCTATCGCTGACAAAATTGGACGAAGTTCTAGTGTGGTCTATTCTTATTTAAGGAGCAAAGATTCGCACGGAAAAAACATGAAAGGAGGCCAAAAAACGGCAACAACAGCGGTTGATCGAAGAGCAATTTTAAGATGTGCTTCCAATTCCTGCGACTCTGCGGCAAAAATAAAGCAGAAAGCCGGTGTTACTGCAAGCGTTTCAACAGTGCGAAGGGTTATCAATAGTACCAAACATCTGAAATGGTTAAAAATTCAAAAGAAACCACCATTTAACGAGAAACGGAAGTGTATGCGCTTAGAATATTCCAGGCTCCATATGAGTTTTAAAAATGAATGACGTCACGTAGCTTTTTCGGATGAAAAGAAGTTTAATTTTGATGGCCCTGATGGGTTTTATTATTACTTCCACGATATGAGGAAAGAAGAACGATTTTTAGCGCGGCATCATAGTCGAGAAGGTGGTGTTATGGTGTGGGGAGCAGTTAGCTACTATGGCACTATTGAGCTTGAGTTAAAAACCTTAAATGGTGGTTTCTTTTGAATTTTTAATCATTTCAGATGTTTGGTACTATTGATAACCCTTCGCACTGTTGAAACGCTTGCAGTAACACCGGCTTTCTGCTTTATTTTTGCCGCAGAGTCGCAGGAATTGGAAGCACATCTTAAAATTGCTCTTCGATCAACCGCTGTTGTTGCCGTTTTTTGGCCTCCTTTCATGTTTTTTCCGTGCGAATCTTTGCTCCTTAAATAAGAATAGACCACACTAGAACTTCGTCCAATTTTGTCAGCGATAGAAGGCCCGGTTGGTCCTTGGTCTTTTAGTAAATCGATTTGAGCTCTTTCAACACTATTTAGAGATTTTGATCTACCCATTTTTCTTTGAAATACTCGTACAATTAATCAAACAAAATTCACTAAAAGTACTTCAACTGTTGATCTAATGTGTCAATCTCCACAGAAAACTCATAACCAGCGAAAATAATGACTTTGTGTCTATTCAGTTGACGCAAAATAAAACTGCATTTTTCCATATTGAATTCTTTGCAAGGGAACCAGGAAAAAAATAGCGGTACTTTATGAAATATTCTTTCCGATTTATTTTGTCAACATCATTTGCAAACAGTTTGCATCATCAAATGTTATATTACGGCACAAAGTTTTGAAAAAATGGACAACGTAGCTTAGAAAATGTTTGTGCTTATTCAGTTGAAGCGGAGTGTATATATATCCACGCACAACTTATGTTTTCCTTTATTGGATTTAATTACAGATATATTAACTTTCACTCTAGAAGCACACGTTGACTCACAAGGGTATACTAACAGAATATTTTGTCTAACCCAAGAGAGCAATCTTAAAACCAATAAAAGAACTACTTTTACCTCTTCCTCTATAACAAGTGTAGGTAGAAATTTCCAAATTCTGCAAATATTAAAAAAGGTTTTTTTTAAAGCAGAATTTTAAAAAGTAGAATTTTGAAAAAAAGAATTCTGAAAAGCAGAATTTTGAAAGCAGAATTTTGTAAGACAGAATTTTGAAAGCAGAATTTAAAAAAAAAGAATTTTGACCTCGCCAGAATTTTGATCCCAACCCGTTTTTTGGAGCTTATATCTCCGCTATACAGTCATTAAATATGTCCATAATAAAGGACCCTGGGAAGTGAGCTCGAAGCAATGTTTTCAGATTTTCTTCTCCGTCGCGTGTAATTTTTTTTTATTTTTTTATAATTTGCGTGCGCTAAATGGATTTCTTTTTTCTGTAGTGACACAGTGCCCTTATAGTGGAAACCACAACGCATGCATTTTTGTTTGTTGCTGTAAGTAGCTCCCAGCAAATGAATCATTGCCTATTTTTGGGTGCTACTTATTGTATGAAAGAATAGAAGGATAGGAAAGAAGTTTGGTGCGATGGGATTTCTTCCTAGACAGGTGGCGCCTAAATTGCTTTAGGGAGATCTGTTTTTGTTGTGTGTATTCATTTTATAAAAATCATGGCCCTGGTCGGGATTTGAACGCACGACCCGCCAATCACTTAGTGTGTCACTACAGAAAAAAGAAAAGAAAAATATAAAAAAAAATTGCTACGCCAGGAGATTTTTTTTAAATCTTCGCAACTTTTGGTTGTATGTGTTGTTGACTTTTGTTAGATCGTCTTTTTACGACAACGGCGATCTCAAGTCGTGTCAGCTCACGGATTTGCATGAGCACTTGCGGAAGAGTTCCAATATATGTATTAAATGTGTCACTAGGCTCACCTGGATGATAAATTGCCTAAATGTGATTTGCCTAACCTCACCTTAAGAGAAAATAAGAGGATATTTTCAACTGTTTTGTATTTTTATGCGTTACTTGAATATTCAACTCATACTTTATTGAATACCGTCATGTGCCAAATATACATACTGATGTTTAAAAAAAAAAGAGATTATAAAATAAACACCAGAACTGTTTGCTTCTTGTCAATTGCAAAAAAAAACTTATTGCTTGACACATACGAAGAACACATCAATAACTCAACTCAATCAGTCTTTTTATCAGCAAAACACATTCTCAAAACCTACAAAGTATCTCTTTTAACAAAAAGTGTTGTAGCCCACTTGACTAAGGACCGCAATTAGTTGCCGCAGCGCAAATCGACATATCTCCGCGTACTTTCTAATTTTATTCTGATCAGTTAATTAGTATTCTGCCTGAGCGTCTAAACCGCATGCCCACATATCAATAAGATTCTCATTGCGCCTGTCGCCCATCAACGCTGTTGAGTACATTAACGCAAAAATAAATGCGAAAATACGGCTTATGATGCAATCAATGTGACAAGAGGAAATTCCAAGCCAACTACTGGAAAACCTGCTCGAAATGAAAATCCTATCTTGTAGTATGTGTACCGTTGGTAGATTGCATAACACGAAATGCTTGCGGGCACAGAGAATCGCATAACAGTTTGCAGTTCACTTACTTTCATTTGAAAACGACGAAAAAAGCAGACAAATTATAACTGCTTCGTTTTGCAAGTTTTCGCATCCAAAATGTATGCGGAAAAGTATCTCGATGCCTAGATTCATCGACCCACTGTAAAACATTGTATACACATGCACAGATTTTTTTATCTTTCTGTGTTCAAGCTCGGGTCCAATTTGGTCCGATTGGTTACTTCACTTATAGTTAGATATTTATCTATCTTTGTTGTCACTTTAAATTTAAGTCACCGCACAGAGAGAGGGAACGAGAGAGAACTGTTTATCTGCAGGTTTCACAGTTGAATATTGTTTGTATTATGTTGACGGACACGCTACAGCGACAAAATTCTTTGAGGATGAAGACTGTGATAAAGATTGTGCGGAACAAGGCGAGAAGAAGTCTCGTTATTCATTGATTATAATAATAAAGACATGGATTGTAAAGTAAGCTAAGCTATCTCTGAACGCCCCCCTGGTGTCTTTAAATTTAGCCGAGTTAATTGAATTTCCTGTAGGAACATTGAAGAATCCAATATCAAAAAGTAAATACACACATGTACATACATGCATGATTCTATACAGTTGTTCGACCTCTGGACAGTGTATGAGCGTGGTATGTATATGTTTTGTTTACCCTATCCTAAGGGTAGGTATATTAATTTTGACTCATAGTTCAAATTTGCCTTGATAATGGTCGTAGACCCCTAAAAGTTGTGATCAGCATCGAAATTTATGTCGACTTAGCCATTTTCGTACGTCTGTCACCAATTTTGAGTCCCAAAAATACGAGTTAGATAGCTGAAATTTGAAACACATACCTACTTCCTGGGGGAGTTGTTGTAGCGCTTTTAAAAAATCATATTGAAGAAGTCGCATAGTAGCGCACCAACCTCATACACCAGCATTAGCCTTCTCTGATTACGAAAGGCAGTCGACAATTCTGGAAGCGGTTTAGCCGTGATCCTCGGTGATAAGCGGATTAGCAGTGACTCCTCAAAAGACCAAAAACATGCGATCGGAGAAGCTAATCACAGTCAAATGTAGTCACATACTTTTAAAAGACGCGATAATTATAAAAAAAGAAATGAGATAAGATTAGATAGGTTTAGATAAGATAGGTTATGTATTTATTTAAGAGTCTTAAAACCTGTTATACAACTTCCTACGTTAAAATACTGGAAGTTTTGATTTATTGTGACTTTATTATCAACACTTGCGTCCAAAATGTAAGCTTTTCTCACCAATTTGGAATTTATTTGCTTTTATATAATGTCTTCACTAATCCCGTCAGCAGCTTAAGCTCAAAATGAAAAAAAATTCCTAGCTCAGGTATCTCAAGTACATAATTCTATAATAAATATGCTAAAATCTAGATATATGCATGTAGGTACTAGTACTCCATATGAACTTTAGCTAATGAAATCCGCATGGCCTTGAAGAATTAACATATTACTTATCAAAATATCTTATTTTGAAAGCTGCAGCCGCAACTTTCTCACTGTGCACCATGATAAAAGTCAAAATGCGCACATTGTCTAGTCGCCCACTTCCTCCCCTCCAATCAACCCCCCATTCAGTGTGTTCCTCTCCCCAAATGATTGACTTAACTTCTCCGCAGTCATTTTTTTTTCATTTTCATTTCATTCTTAATCCGGCAACCGTTTGCGTTATGCGCATTGCGAAACATCTACTTCAGAGCACAACAACCGACAATAATCAGTGAAATTACCTCCTCCATCAGAAAGGAACCCCAACCCCAATCCCAATCGACGACGACTGTGAACATTGTCAGTGCTAGCAGCTCATTTCTATTCAGTGCCATTTGGATACAATCGTCTTCATCATCAACAAGTGCAAGTGGAAAATGTAAACGGATAAGTACGTGTATTTAAAAATGATAACTCGCAAATAGATAAACCGACCAATTGAGAGATGTAAAAGGAACAAAAATTTCACTGTTGTTCCACTGCAAGACTGAAAAGTTTAAAATTTTATTCAAACAAAAAAAATATAAAAATCTGTGTCCGAAGAACCCATATATAATCGAATTGAAATTTATTGTGATCTCTTTTACCATCGAGTTGCAAACATATTTTGAAAATGACAAAATCTACCGAAAGTAGTAGAGTCCTTGTGATAGCCATTATGGCACTGTTTGTATTGCTAGTTAACGGAAGTGAGGTCGCGAGTGACATTAAACCCGTGCATCAAAACGAACACAACTTTAAGAACCAAAAGCTAATTGAAAGCAAAATTATTCCCGAGGTTAGCATCGTGCTCAAGGATAAGGATAACGCCCGCGATGATAAGTGGGAGCAAACTAGGCGTTTCATGGAGGATGGCCTACCCGTCCTAGATGTTTACGGATACAAACCGAAAAAAGGTGAGTTGCATACAAATAAACTACTTAATTTCAGTATTTTATTAGAGCAGAGTTGTTTGTTGCTAGGGTAGAGAGGGGCGACGGAACTCTTCTGAATTTATTTCTTTCGCGTTGGTTTAATCTCATTGGATGCCAAGGCCAACAAATTTAATAAACTATTCTGGACACGTGACTAGATTATTCTATTGAAGATGAACCTATATAGCGGATTACTTATTCACTTATCTAGAATTTTCGTTTTTTTATATAATTTATTTTATTGGAAGGCTTTTTTGTTGTGCATTTGAGATGTTGGTCACATTTAACAATTTTATTGCGATTCTATTTTATTTTATTTTTATCATCAATTTGACTGCTTCTCTTGGATTGAAACAACTTTGATATAACTTAATGGAATTATAAATGTATAACCCGGACCCACAAAAATGAATACATTGTGTGTCAAAAGAAACCCTTTTAATAGTTATTTAACCGCCTTTGGGCTACTGCAATTCAGTGCGTCACAGGTTTAGGCCCTAGTTTCTGACCGAACAAGCCATACCACACCTAATTTTGTCAAAAAAAAATGCTGACAATCGCAATCTGGTGATATAAACGCATTTTTTGAGTGAAAGCGTTACTCCGTCGACTTTAATTATACCCTATTCTAAGGCTATACTAATTTTGACTTATAGTTTGTAACATACCTTAATATTGCCCGTAGGCCCCTTAAAGTTACTATATTCGTGATCAGCATCGACACTAATGTCGATTTAGCCATGTCCGTCCGTCGGCAAAAAAAAAGGGCTTTAACCTGGAGCTAGCAAGCTAAGATTTTAACCATATACTTTCTAGGGGCCCGAAATAATCAAGTTTAAGAATTTTTAAAATCCACCCAGCCAAAAAAAATCAAAAAATTTACCTTAACATGGGGTTACTTTGACCCGTTTTTGCACTATTTTTGGAAACATCTTAAAAATGGTAGACAAAAAATGTTGATATATTTTTTTTCCACCCCGTTTCATTAATAAGATGTGAGATAACGCATTTATGCTATAAAAACTATTTAAATAATAATTAAAATCATTTTTTGGAAAAAGGGGGCAAAGGTGTCCAAGGGACGGGGTTACTTTGCTCCATCTGAAACTTTTAACTATATTTCCTTTTTTTAATAATAATAATAATAATAACTTTATTTCATGTAAAAAACGGTTCAAGCACTACATATTAGCATTATAAAAATTAACATCTAGTATTAGCTAAGGAGCTGGAGCAAAGTTAATATTATATTTCAATACCATAGATTCAAAAGATCATCTGTAAAAAAAAAGAAAAAAAATTAAAAACCAAACTTTTTTTACAAAAAACAGAACAGCCTTTTTTATAATCCAATTATAAATGCATAAATCAAAGATTGAACACGAAAAACTTCATTAATTCTACTTGAGTAAGTATAAAATAAACATAAATAACAATTTAAAGAAAACAAAAAATAATTCACTTTTAAAAACAATAAAACATATGTAGTAATATAGGAAAAAAAAGAAGAGATTTTAAAAATAAAAAGAATTCAAAATATTAATTATAAAAATAAAGTTTCAGGAAAATATGGAATTAATCTCCTCGACTGAAAAAGTGCCCCTTTTAGAAACCTGTTTTGGTGGTTTAATAGACCCTATAACATCGCTCCAAGGGTATGATAGTTCATCGCTTTTAGAGGGCCATTTCCAAAGCTTAAGAGTTGTGTGCTTAGAGTTGATGGTGACCGCTTTTTCGTTGAGTGCGAGAATTTCTCCGGGGTATATCTGTCCCTCATACATGAATGCAACAAACTTGCCTACCTCTCGGACAACTTTCTCCAAATTGAAGTCATTGCGATTGCCTGTAGATCTGCCTTCTACAAAATCGATAAATAAGTTTTCATCTTCGAGCTCGTTAACAATATCCTCGAAATGTATGTCTTCACTAGAGTCATCATCGAAAACCATAGCTTCTTCCATCATATAGTGAGATGTAGTGGGCTGATTGTCATAATCCTTCTGACAGTGGTGAGAAGTACTGGAATCATCTTCTTCATTTTCAATAGCAACTGGAACTTTTCTTCCGCCTTCCTGTGAGAAATTTCGCCTCTTCTAATTTCTTCCAGACATTTTTGTAGGGAATCGTCCGTGTAATCGGCATACCTTCTTGTTCCCAGCACCCTTTTGTAGTTAATTGGCATTTCTAGATAAATAAAGTAGGAAGTTTCAATAAATATAAACATAAAAATACAGTAACCATAATTTTTTTTGATGTTTTGGGGTTACTTTGCCCCAGAAGCAAAGGATGCATGTTCACATAAGAAAAAAAATAATAATTATTATTTACCATGCTTAATAATTAACAAAATAATATTATTAATGGAAAATCTGTACTTACTTTGTTAAAAATCACACAACTGTTTGTACATACGAAATTGTCCACTTTAAAAATTTAACACATTTACTACGTGAACTACACGTTTCAATTGCTGCTTAGTAACTGCCGGTAGACGGTGCGTTGCAACATGTGGCAGTTGTATATGTGTGTGTGTGTACATTACGGTAGGTTCGGTTGATAGAATGGTACATGTCTGAGCTTGAATCAACAAACCAACTCTTTTCAGTGGCGCAAAGTAACCCCTGCGGGGGCAAAGTAGCCCCATGTGCCATGTTAGGTATCAAAAAATCAAAATTTGAGCTAGAAAGCTGAAATATTTTATATTATGGTCTTTAGGAGCCCAAACTGCTCAAGAGTAAAATTTTTCTTAAATCTGCCCTCTGACACGTCCACAATTAAATAAAACATTTTTTTTCAGCTAGAAAGTCAAAATTTGTAATATATACTCTCTAGGAGCCCTAAATGCTCAATTGCTCATGTTAAAAGATTTTCAAAATCCTATGACAAGAACACAATGTAAAAACATAGGGACGGGCTACAGTCCGCTTGGGCGAACTGTTGGATACCCTATTCTTATTCCTATCCCTCATAAGTGGGCGTGACAAAAGTCTAAGTATGGTTGAATTGTTAAGAACGCTCTACATATTTTGTTATATAACATTTAAAGGATTTTATCGAAAAAAACGCTCCCTAGCTCAAACTTGGGTGTTTCAATAAAATTGTTTTATTTAATTGTGGGCGTGCCAGTAGGCGGATTTAAAAAATATTAACACATGAGCATAAAGGGCCCCTAGAGAGTATATATTATAAATTTCCGCTCCCTAGCTCAAACTTTGAATTTTAAAAAAGTTTTTTTTTTAAATTGTGGGCGTATCAGTGGGCGGATTTTGAAAATATTTACACATGAGCATAAAGGGCCCCCAGAGAGTATATATTATAAATATCAGCTCCCTAGCTCAAACTTTGGATTTTCAAAAAAAGTTTTTTTTTTAAAATTATGAGCGTGTGTGTCAGTAGGCGGATTTTGAAAATATTTACACATGAGCTTAAAGGGACCCTAGAGAGTATATATTATAAATTTCAGCTCCCTAGCTCAAATTTTGGTTTTTCAATAAAATTGTTTTATTTATTTGTGGGCGTGTCAGTGGGCGGATTTTGAAAATGTTATATCTCGAGCAGTTTTAGGAGTCATAGATCATATAAATTCAGCTTTCTAGCTCAAAATTCGATTTTCCAAAATTTTTTTTTTTTTTGAGTTTGAGGGCGTGTCTGTGGGCGGATTTCAAAAATTCGTAAACTTGATTATTTCAGGACCCTAGAGAGTATATGGTTAAAATTTCAGCTCTCTAGGTCCAGTTTAAAGGCCTAATTTTTGCCGACAGACGGACGGACGGACATGGCTAGATCGACATTAATATCGATGCTGATCATAAATATAGTAACTTTTAGGGGTCTACGGGCAATATTAAGGTATGTTACAAACTATGCGTCAAAATTAATATGCCCTTAGAATAGGGTATAAAAACGGTTTTTTTTTGAAAAATCAAAGTTTGAGCTAGGAAGCTAAAATTTGGAATGTGTAATCTCTAAGTTCTCATGTGTAAACATTTCGTTTTGAACAATTCCTTTATAAAAAGTTTTCTGCCATGGCCAGTTCGAGCATGTTTGCACTGCTCATCCAACAATATTTAGCTCAGCCTTTTGACCACAACTGCCATAAAAGCAGTGTTAATGCTATGCCACACATGGGGTACAGAAAATGAAGTTAAGGCTTTACGTGTTCACCCACCTTGACAGCTTAATAATAAGGTGGGCCTACTCATGTTTGGTGTCTTGGGAACGACGTCGAAAAAACGCCACAGGGTAAAAATTATGTGCTAGCACTAGTAAAATTTCGTAATCCATGCTAAGAAACATGAACTGCACTCCCTGCTGGAGAGTGTGGCCTACTCATAACACCTCTTGTGTTTAAGAACAATTTTGTGCTCAGGAACATCATTTTCTTTTCGCCACAATAACCCCCACTAGGAGGCCAACCGAAACAGATTATAGCTAGGCCAACCGAATGTCTGCGTGGCTAACGAATATAGCCTCCAGTCGAGCTTTGCAAATGAAGTCTTTACCAAGGCCCGCCAACCTTATAATGTCGCATTATTGTTTATGCATTGTCGCGCAAGGCTAGAACAATAGATAAGTAATGATACTTTACTCCTGCAAGCCTCAAATTGTTCCAACAGCTGGATTATACCACTCAAAACAAATGCAATTGCGAAGGCAGAAGATGTATAATGATATTGTAAACATTTTCTTTAATGTGTACTTAGAAGCAATTTATTTGTAAGAGCTTACAGCAGAGATAACAGAGTAAGTTTAGATGTTAGTGTGTTGAACTACTAATTTTCTAAATGTCTCAGGTGCAAATCCCGCCGGGGCCAAGAAACACCTTAAAATTGTTTCCACTGCCACACCTCTGAACGTCTGACAAACGTCTGAGAGTATCAATTATCATGAGAAGCTTCTCAAATTTGCCGTTCAGATTCGGCTTAAAATTGAAGGTCCCTTCCACTTCGCACAAGCAAATGGTTGGAGAAGCTGGGTCTTAGGAACGATGGGATTTTCATTTCCATTGATTTCTCAATAAAAGGTTTGTTTTTTCATCGTCAGACAGCGGAGTTTAAAAAATATTTACACTTTAGCATTTCGAGCTTTTATAGAGCATATATTTCAAACTTCCTCGAATTTTGTTTTCTGCGCTGCGTGACAGAATTTTTAAAATTCTTGAGTTTACTACACTTCTTAAAGCAAACCGATTTCTTGTTTCTGTTGGATTTATATTGCATTCAACAGACACGCACTACCATTAACGGGATTGTTTACCTATCTTGTTGTCTGTTAGATGGTTCGTGATGCATTTTATTGAGTTTTTCGTGGAATGCCGTTAGTGACGCGTTATAAATAATGGCTTCTTCTTCGACCAGTGCAGTTAAAAAATCGCGTAAAGTTTTAGTGAAAACGTTGCTAAAAAATATATAAAAAATCGGCGCACAAACTAGCCTATGACATTTAAGAAAAAAAAAAGATTTTTAAATTTGTTTGCTGAGGGTTGCAATGTGAAAGGATTGGAGAAACGCTAAACCCTTAAATAAGCTTAAAATCATAAAGTTGACACACTTACAAATGGTTTCGTCAGCAAAGTTTTACTGGAGTTACAGTTTCAAAGCAGAGGGTAATAGAAAAAGCTAACAATTTTCACGCCAAACTAAACACAGCCTCCGATTCTGAAGGCTGGTTGGGAAAATTCAAAAACCGGCATTGCGTTCATGGATTGAAATCGTCAGCTGAAAAGGAATCTGCTGACTACTTTCTGAGCTCATCGAAAAAAAAATTAACACGTGAGCAAATTTACAACGCCGATCAAACCAGTCTTTTTTGGTGTTTGCCTCAAAATACTTTGGTATGCAATGACAAGCGTTTAGTTGAGGCAAAACGACTTGAACACATGCTGGAACGCTTCCAGTTATCTACAACTCAAACAAGCGAGCTTGGGTTACCCAACAACTGTTCCTTTGGTTTAACAAGCTATTTGTTCGGAAAGTAAAATAATAGCTGGAAATAAGCAAGAAGAATTCTAAAGTTTTATTGCTTTTGGATAACTGGCCAGCCCACCCAGACGTGAATAATTTCATAGCCCAAATATATTAGTGAGATAGCTTCCACCAAATTGCACATCTCTGATTCAGCTAATGGACCAGCGCGTGATGCGTAGCCTCAAGTGTCATTACCGCAAAGAGTTCATTCGAAAGCTAATTAAGAGTAGCTTCGAGAACTTGCAAGATTTTTTCAAGTCATTGAACATTAAGGGTGGCTTGTGGGCTATTTTTAAGTCCTGGAACTTCGTTACCGCCGATGATCTGAAATATCTCTGACACAATTTACTTTGTCCAGAAAACGAAGAGGAAGGTAAGTTTCACCGCAATCAAAAAATGTTGTTTCTTTAACTTATCGACTTAGTTTCCATTGACGAGGTTTCAGCAATTATGAAATATGTAGAGGATTTTGATGTCAATGAAATAAGAAATTGGTTGGACTCGGATGCAAATGCTGCTACATTTGCTGTCACAGGTCGAATGTAGTAAAAAAAATGATTGTATTTTACCCCACAATAAGAATGCAAGCTACTCTTATTGAGTGGTAGGATATCCGTTATTTATTTTCAAAAAGAATTCGTTATTAATTTGCGCCGCCTAAGTTATCGTACTCTCCTCCGAAAATACCTTTTAGGCACAATCACAATGATTATTTCCAGAGAAACTTTTTCTGCCTTTCCTTACACTGCCGTAACTCTTTTTCGAGACCAGCCGGAAGTAACAGTTTTTTGATCGAGTTGGTACGAGTACGAGTACTTAAAACATAAGGAAAGTCTGCAGTCCGCTTGGGCGAACTGTTGGATACCCTATCCGTATTCCTATCCACCAAAGTGGGTTTGGGATTGGTTCAGAGTCCTTTCCCATTTTATGGAGAAAAAAAATGTCAAAAAAAATCACCTAAATTTAAAAATATTATCAAAACGCCCGAAAAGTGAGCGTGGCAAACACTTTGTATGTGCGCCATTTTAAGGGGAACATTGTCTACTTATTTTCAAAACAAACAACGTTTTCATGTAAAACGCCCCCAAAAAACTTTGTTTGGGCGAATTGTTTAGGGCCTCAAAATTGGTCACGGACGGAACAACTAGATCGACATCATTTTTGATGCTGATGAAAAATGTTGTTACTTTCAGATCAATATTAAGGCATGTTATAAACGTTGAGTAAAAATTACTATAACCGTGCGATTACACGGTCATTTTTTCGAGTCATTTAAATGAAGCTGTGACGTCAAGAAAAAATGTCGCATTAAAGAGACATTTAAGCTACGATTCGTCATTATTCATTTGCGAAAAAATGGCGGTACACGGTAATGACTAGTATCGTCTTTTTTGTCCCAAAATCAAATGACACACACTGCGAGTCATTTAAAAATTTTCGTTGGGATGTCATTAAATGAAGAGCGAAAAAATGTTGGTCACACGGTAATGACTTGCATCATTAAAAAAAATGACACCTTTCCTATTATTTCAATTTCGTAATGAGAAAATTATAGCTTCTGTCATTTAGTGTTTTTCTCTCATCTAAATAAAAAATGTCGAAAAGAACTTTTGCGATGATAATTTAAATTACTATATACATAAAAAAATATTAAACGAAGAAATAAAACTCGGGTTTATATAAAATTGTATTATTTTAAATTGTTTATTGCTGACTCGTTATGAGAACTTCCAAATTGGGAATAATATTAGCCTTCGTTTTCGACAAAAGGAGGAACGCCACAAGCCGGTGTCCTTTCCCTCTTCTGTGGAACTTGGTGGCATGGTGATTGCCTATGCGGATGACGTTGCTATTGCTGTTTCAGGGAAATACTTCAACACTTTAAAGGAACTCCTTCAAAACTCTCAACAAACTGACTAGATGGGCAAGAAGCTTTGGGCTGGGGGTTAACCCTCATAAAACCGAACTTGTCATCTTTTCCAGGAACTATAAAATCCCTCATATTGACCCTCCCTCTTATTATCTAATTAAGGAACCGCATTACCTCTTCTACCTGATAAAGATTTTCCAGGTATATATACTAGGCGGCGCAAAAATAACCTTCCGATGTTTTTTGACTGTAATTTAAAAAAAAATGAAAAACTTTGATTCTTCTTGTGGATTATTTTTATTTGGTCTTTTAATTTTTTTTACATCAAGTCGAGAATATGATGTCATGTAAATGGCCGCCGCCACAGTTGATTGTCATTTGAGCCCTTTTTATGGCATTTTCCATCACTTTGGCCAAAACTTCCGGCGATAGGTCCTCACATTGTTGACGGATATTGTCTTTAAGAGCTGCAAGTGTCTGAGGCTTGTTGACATAAACCCGCGACTTCAAAAAGCCCCACAAAAAGAAGTCTGGAGCGGTCAAATCAGGCGATCTTGCTGGCCAGTGCCAATCGCCAAAACGGGAGATTAGGCGCCCGGGAAATGCATCCTTCAGCATATCGGTTGTGGCACGTGCAGTGTGTGCCGTTGCACCATCCTGTTGGAACCACATGTTTTCCAATCCCAATTCATCAAGTTGCGGCAAAAAGAACTCGTTGATCATTGCTCTGTAGTGCTCACCATTCACAGTAACCGTTTGGCCCGCGACGTCTTCGAAGAAAAAAGGTCCGATGACTCCTCCAGCGAAAACAGCACACCATACAGTGACTTTGAGCGGGTGTAATGGCTCTTCGTGGGTTACACGCGGATTTTCAGTGCCCCAGAAGCGTAAATTTTGCTTATTTACGTACCCGCTAAGATGGAAATGGGCCTCATCACTCATGATTATTTTTGATGAAAAATCATCTTCCTCTTGGTGGTGATTAAGGATGGCTTGAGCGTATGTTAGACGCGATTGGCGGTCAGCAGCTAACAGCTGATGCACCGTCTGGACTTTGTACGGAAACATCTTCAAAACTTGTACCAAAATTCGCTGTAAAGACCGTCGACTGATACCCATTTGCGTGGCACGTCGTCTGGTCGATGTCGACGGCGCTTCCATGACATCTTCGGCTACAGCAGCAATATTCTCTGGAGAACGGCTACTCCGGGGTCTGCCACGCCTGGCAGCATCTCTTGTTGTGCCAGTCTATTCGAGGCGAGCGGCTAAACGTCGCAGTGTTTCACCAGTAGGCGTTGGACGGGTAGAAAATCTGCGACGAAATTCACGTTGTGCCAAAGTCACCGACCGATTATTGCTCAAATAAATAGTCACCAATATTCCGCGTTCTGGAGCAGTGTAGCGTAACATTGTTTATTAACGTGTATTTCGCATGTGTTTAGTACACAAATGTCAAAACAGAACTGACATTAGGGGCCAATCGCAAAATTTATAGCATTTTCTAATAGGAGGATTACTTTTGCGCCACCTTGTACCTATCGATACTTGTAAACTTATGTTTAAACTATCCGCAGTCGAGACTCGAGAGTACAAACCTCATGTGAACAGATAGTAATATATGCCACGACAAAGCATATCTACGACTGCACATTGGCTCTGCTATTTGTGTTATTACAGGACAATCTCTAATATGCAAGCACGCATCAAGGCTTGGCGTCTTTTCAAATGACTTCTGTAGAAGCTGCAGGGACGATGAGGAGGAGGAGACTACACTTCATCTCCTCTGTACATGTTCTGCACTCTCCCATAAAAGAAATCTCTATCTAGTGCTAACAGCCACCTTAACCTAACCTAACCAAACCCTGACCCTATTTACTCCTGTTTTCTGCGTTTTGCCTAATGCTCGACTTTGTTGTACTTTCGGTATTCAAACTCACACGATAGTTGCCAGAATAGTCCGTATTGTCAGCACTTGACAGCAACGGTTCGTATTCCATTTCACTCATAGTAATTTGTACCGAAATAGCAGCCACACACATGCAACAAACACCAAATGAAAGCACAGATATCATATTAAATGCTGTGTCATTTGTCATTTGCGTAGAAAAATGATACGGCATGAATTTCGTGTCGTGTCAATTTTTTGAGGGTGTCATTTAAATGACGCAACAGCAAAAAATTGTAGTCATTTGTCCTAGGCGCCATTAAAGAGCGATCACACGGTCATTTGTTCGAGTCATTTTAATGACACAAAATTTATGTCATTTTCTTAGTCATATTCCTAGTCATTTAAATGACGCCTAAAATGTCGTCCCAATAATGGCGATCACACGGAACGACATTAAAATGACAGCTTTGTGACGTGATTTTTACGTCAGAGCGTCATTGAAATGACTCGAAAAAATGACCGTTTAATCGAGAGTATGCAAATAATGTTGATGCCATATTATTACTAACATATAATATTATGTACCTTCTAGTACCTACCTGTTATGTGTATGTACTCTTTAAATGAATCAATCTTAGCTTAACTTGACGCGAATATGTGACAAACCACGAATTCTCTCCTGAATATGTCCACTTTGGTCCGAAGAGTTTCGACATATGCAAATAACTTAGAAATTTACACGTTTCGAATTGCATTCTCAATGGGCTTAAATTCTAAAGAAAAGCAAAATCCCCAAAATCGGGTCATAAATTCGAAAACCCAGAAAAATTATGTTATATTAGTTTTTCAAATACATAATTTCAATTATAGATATTTAGTTGTAAAGTAAAATGAAGTGTTTTTCCTACCTTTAATAATGAAATGATCTTTAGGTATACATATATCAGCTCCAAAATGGCACTAAAAAGAACTGCGACAGTCCGATTTTTTCGAATATGATTTTTATCTTTCGTCTGTTGAGTCACTGTGGCGGCTACTCTATAACGGTAGGCTATCATTTCCCTTTCAAGCAATCTATATAATGGAAACATAATCAAAATCTTTTACCCATTCCCTACTCAATTATGTTTTATATTTCCTACATACGTGCCTACGTATATTCTCGTCCGTTTGCATTACTTATTCGCGACGCGTAGTGTCTGCTGCAATGAGTTTTATTAATAAAATATGACACACTCTCTCGACTGACGACGCGGCGAACGAGGTTCGTGTACATAGACTTTCACAGCGCACCCTTTGACGGTATATTTTATTAATTTTAGACACAGAATTTCAATGAGTGGTTTTTTATATAATGTTGGCACTGTTTGCATTGTCATTTTGATATAATTCACATAAAACAAAACAAGAAACCAATATCATATCCTTGTCTCCCTTATTTTCTTTTTTATTCCAGAGATCCCCTTCACATTGATTATACCTAAAATCGATGTTCGAACTATCGACAAACCAAGACTGAAGGAGTTCATGCTGGAACACATTGTGCCCGGCAAGGTGTTTGACACGTTCACCGACGAGGAGCACTATGGCAATGGGAATGGTCACAAAATTACATTCCGCAAACTGGAGAAGTCCCACAGCAATCAATGGCTTCTAAATGGATTCCAAATAGTGCAAAAGCAACGACTGAGTGATAATTTAATTGCAATCGCAATCGACGGCTACTTGGGTGATAGGAAGTCACCCTATTCGAAGAGGAATATCCAGGAAACGAATAGGTACGTATTTATAAGGATTTCCACTTAAGCATTCAGCACTTGTAGTGTCTTCACAATATTTAGTCGATATAACGAACCACAGCGACTAGAAATGCGTAATGCCACAACGAAGAGCGAACCATTGCCAAAGGAATCGAAATCAAGTCCTCTCATGTCATTCTTGATAAGTATGAAAACCGGAACCAAAGTTTTCCAGCATTTCCTCAGCAAAAGCAATCTTACCCAGATAATGGACGATGGACCATATACGATACTCATTCCGGCTGATAATGCATTTCAGAGATGGCACCCTATTGACTGGGGCTTCTATCCGTTCAGTGTGCAGGAGTTTACCGAGAGTGTGCTGCGGAATCACTTTCTGCCCACACAGAAGCCAATTCGGATGGCAGATGTTAAAAATGCGGGTCGCATGACAATGCGAACAATGGGTGGCGAGAATGTTGTCTTTCGAGGTTTTCGTAAGTATTCTTGCCGCTGCCATATGAACATTTATAATGACACTTATATTCTGGGATTTCAGCATCACCATCCGTTAACAATGTTTCTATAATGGCTGATTATGCCCTCTCGAATGGCAACCAAGTGTTTGTCATATCTGAGGTTCTTTTTGTTTCGGAGGCTGTTGTGTCAAAACTGCACCAGGTAAACTGAGAGACGGCTGTATAAATTGGAACATAAACTCACTCTTTTTTTTGGCAGATGCACAAGGATAAAGAAACTCCGCCGCTTCTGGCTTTTCCATGGTTTGGAGCGCAGTTCCTCTCGCATTCATTCTTGGCACTCGAGCGTGATCCACGATTTACGCAAATTACTAGGTAAGTTGAAGGTACTGCCTCGATCTGCCGTTATTCATACTCAAATACACCTCCGGTGCAAATTCGATTTATGTTGAGGAATCACGTTTAAAGTTGTATCTCTTATAACTAATAATATAAAAAACAAAATAACGCACTATAACAGGCAGAAAATAGTGACTTCTTAGCCATAAAAATAGTTAATCTTTGTATCTGTCCTAAAAACTAGATTTTCTGTTTTGTGTTACCACTTTCTTACGCTAATGAACGGTTTCCAGACTCTCAGATACGTCATTCTTGCACTTAAGTTAACTTTATTAACAAGTGCGACAGTTGCTTATTTTGGAAATAAAACAAGGCTTATTGACTTAGACCTTTATTAAAAATAATATAATTAAAAAAATTAAAAAAAAAAAAACTTGGCAATATTGACGCAAAGTGCATTTTCGTCATTGTTTCCCTTAGATACATAACAATGATCTGGCCTCTTGGAATTTATGGCTTAAACCTCGAAGACGTGTACTTTTCTTGAAGTGCCACGCGCAACTTCTATCTGACATTAAGCCCGGTGGTTTTGCGTACCCATATGCGAACGTAAATCCATACAAACTTTCGTGCTAAGAAAATGGTAATTTTTCTTCAAATAGATTTTGGACCTGTAAGAAAATGAGCAGTGTTGTTGCTTCTTTTCAAGCCAAGCTTTGACTTTTTTACTTTTCTGTGGGTACGCGTTCGCGTACTTTTCTTTGAAATGAGAGGTTTCTCGGTTGATAAAAGCTTAAAATTATTAAAAATTAACTTTAAAGTAGGTTAAAGGTAGGTCCTGAATTTGGAGATTTGACAGTTTTAATTTTTCTCAACGTTAAAGTTTGACTTAAAAATTTGCAGTACGCGAACGGACCAATTTTCCGGTGGATGACTCTCAGTGTCACTCTACCTCGTGTTTCACTTTTTTCCGTGAGACTGCCTTCAAAGATTTGGCCATTTATACGTTCATAGTTTTTGTGTGGAGCTTATTGTGGTTCCCTAGAAGAAAGCCCCGAGGCGGATCAATAGATGACAGTGGCGTAGCGTCCAAATTCCTTTATATATGCCTTTTAAAATTCCGACCAGACAACACTATCTAGGTACCAAATACAAAGGAACCCCACCAAATGAACTTCTTATTCTTATTCATAATATATCAATCAATGGATAAAAAGATTTGCAGTGAGATGATTTTGTATGTAAAATTGCTTACTGCATGTAAATGTTTGCTGAAAGTTGTCTCTATTTCTACTCTTACTGCGCCAATAGCAAAATTTGGTACAATTTTTCCGGTTTGACTTTTCGTGCTGTGAAATTCTACATTACCTAGCATTTAAGTCTGTTTGGTCGTTCAGTGATATTTTGGTCAGCCAAAATGCATTCTGAATGTTGGAAATACGTAGGTACTTTATGTGTAGAAAAATGAAAACTGTCAAATCTCCAAAATCGAGAGAGAATCCCCTCATTTCAAAGAAAAGTACGCGAAGGCTTTTGTGTAAAAGATGAAAAACGTCTAAGTTTGGTTTGAAAAGAAGCAACCGCTGTTTTTTTTTTGCTGCCAATCTCATAGGATTTCATCATTTGACAGTTTTAATTTTTTTACCAGCTGATATTCTGTGTGAAGAAAAATGAACGAAAGTACATTTCTCTTTCGTTCATCTTTTTACCATTTTCTCAGTACGCGAACGCGTTTGTGTAGTTTTGCACGAAAGTTCATATAAATTTACGTTTGAATATTAGTTCGCGAACAGACCTAATATCTCACTGCACACGTGTTTCATGTACATTAATGCTTGCATTACTGAGTTCGTCCTTACTGCACATGTTTCAGGTCGTATAAGCCATCGATCGTGTAAGGTCGTATAAGCCATCGAAATTATTATGCGTATATCTTCAATCGCATCTTCATTCGCATACTGATCGTCGCGAGAAAGCGAAGGCAAAGGCGACCCGAAATATGTCGTGTTATAAAATCTCTCACTGTAGGGTTGCTGGTAAAAACAAATTTGTGTGTATCCATATCTTCATTGCGTTTACTCATCGTTGAGAGAAAGCGAGTGCAAAGCCTTAAAGGCAACACGAAAAATGTCGGGTTATAAAATCCCTCACTGAAGACCACGGATGGCAGAACTGTCACTTTTTAGAAAAACTACATAATGATACATCTGCTAAAGGTAAGATTAGACGGCATGCCAATTGTGCATTCAAATGACCACAGCCAAATGACCAGATTATCTGTCAAATGCCCAAAAGTTCAGCGCTGTCAGGGTAGTATATTAGACTACGTGACCACAATGACCATTTTTGTTGTTACATTTTCAGTTTGAGTTGTGGTAACGCCGTACATGTTAAAGCGAAACTTAATTTTTCAACAAAATAAATAAAACAGATAATCGGAAACATTAAAGTAATACCTAGGTATTACACAACAAATACTAAACCATGCACATAAAAATAACAAGAAAACCTCTAATTAAGATAGAACAAAAGCACAATAAAAATGTAATTATTAAAACAATTTACGGCAAATGTTATCCAAAAATATTATTATTATCATGCAAAAATGTTATTATTGAAGTATTAAATAACTGCACGCTTAGAAAAGATCAGAATTTTCAGATAACAAAAATGACAGCAACGCCATAACCAAATTTCAATAAATTGCATAATATGGTCATTAGGTCATTATACTGGCATTCGTGCTTATTGTCCGATTACACTGCATGCAATTTTGTCATTTTTATCTGTCAAAATCAGCATGGTCATTTGTGGTCATTTAGTCATTAGGTCATTTGAGATATGCCGATTACACTGCATGACCCTATTTTGACAGCGAGAACTGTCAAAAATGGTCATTAAATGCCAAAGTGGCATACAGTCTAATCTTACCTTAAGTAGTTTATGTAGTTAAATGCAGTTAATGTAGTAAATCAAACAAATTGTAGCAGAGGTAGTTTCAACTGTCAAATGATCTATCAATTGTCAAATTTGATATTTGAATTTTTGATATGTGTTAGTTAGCTTAGTTTTTCGTGTGAGCAAAAAATTTAAATGAAACGGAAAAAAGTTATTAAATAACTAAAATAATGACTGGTAAAAATCTGCATGGTTACTGGGTTGAAATTTGATATACTCCATTTAAAAAAGACAACGAAAGGATACGTGCACTCCGCGACACGTTTCCTGTCCTTCTTAAAAATACAATATCAGGCACACCGGAAAGAGAAACTATGTTGGCATTTAGCTTAAACTACAACAAGCGCAAAAAATGCTTCAGTAAGCCAAAATCGAACTCAATATTTTGTAGTAGATCGGGCCATTGTTCTTCCTTAGCTCTGTGTTTGAATCCTTTCTGTTCAACACCACCTTTCTTATCACACAAATAACACGCTTTTCTTCGACTTATTTATTATGATCAGCTGTAATGCTGCCACACGAGCTTATTGTCCGATTACAATCAAATCAAGTTTATCTGTCAAAATCAGCACGGTCATGTGTGGTAATTTGTCCATTAAGTAAATGGAATTGATTTGATTTAAGTTCTGTTTTTGTTATACTTGACTTAAGAGAAATACTTAAAGCAAATTAAGTGTTGCAAATCCATTTTACATAAAATCGATTTCAGTACAGGTCCATTATTCAAGTGCAATTCTAGTTTGTTGATTTTCTCCTGAAGAAAGCAAATCATTTTATTCGGAACAAATGTAAAAAAGGAATGTCTTTTTTCTAGGTGCACATAACGCCTACCTTTTTTTACATTTTCAGTTTTTTCGACATCCCGACCTGTTGGCCTTAAAATTATTGTATAACTTAAATTTGTTGTTCATTCGAATGTAAGTAACTACAAGATGTTTTTCCAGGTTTTCTGTTAGAATCATTAGTTTCCAATGATGCAGCTGAATTAGCAGATGAGGTAACAATATCAATGTTGGAACAGGCAATTTGATATTAATATTGCCTAGCATTTTGTTCTGACATGTTAAATTGGTATTCTAAACCCTTCGATGATGATGGCGGGGCTCGGGGGGAGCAAGGGACTTATGATACTAAGCATCACTATTGGCGTCACAATCTTCAATGATGGCAACAGGGGAACTTCTATTTTCATTCTCAGCGACACGAGAACGAACACTTATAGATTTAGTCATCTTAGGTCATTTCTTATGTCATTAATCTTGAGTATTATTTGGTGAATGTGATTGAATGCAATTGATGCAATTGTACCCACAGTGTTTGTTCTTAAATATAGTCCCGAAAGACTCACTATTTAGTCCAGAGCAATAAACGTGAAATTCGCCCTGGAAAAGTAATTTGTACTTCACTTCCGCAAATTTAACAAATTTATTTTTTAGACAAGCCGTTTTTTATTATGACCCTTGGTCCATAAAGATCACGCGCAGATAACGACGACGAAACCACCTCATCCAGTTTTTCGCTCTATAACACTGAAAGCTCGAAGTCCTCGCTCGGTACAGACAATTTTTTTCCAAACCACCAACATCAATAAATCAGCCATACGACTGAATATTTTGTCTTCAATAAAAATCTAATTCGCTGGTTTTTCTTAAAAGGAAATCGTTAATATATTTATTAACAAATGGTAGAATATTTTGTAGCGAACGTTTTTGTTAATGTTTGTTTAACACATTATTATGTGTATTTTACCGATACCATTTCATCAAAAATGGTTTCTATTCACTTATTAGGGTCCAGAAATTTAAATGTTATTTTTAATTTTAAAACAGTATGACCAAAATATTTAGTTATTCGATCATTACAATTATTGAATGACGTTTGCAAATAAATATGTCATATTAGCAACATGAGTGCTTGATAATGGTCAACACTATTGGGGATTGATAAAGTTCTTCGGCGATATCTGGTTCCAAATATAAGGCGTTTTTCATGTTAAGCTCTGAGCAGAGCACTGAGCAGAGACTGAGCACGTCGAGTATGCTCTGAGCGCGATCCGATCGCAGATGTATTTATGCTTAGTTTTTGCTTTTTTCACAGCACATTTTACTTTGTTTTGGTTTTCTGTTGACTACGCAGCCAGGTAGGTACATGGTAGATAAAGTAAGAAAGGTTACTCCGCCATCTTTGCTTTCTTTTCCTTAAAATAATTCGCTCCTAGTTTCACATTTAAGAAAATGGCAACCCTGTACACTGGTCGTTTTAGTACTTAACAGCTATTCATAAATAAAAAAGTAACATTATTTTGTATTTTTTAATGTTAAATCTATACAACTAACAAGTTCTAACAGCAAAATTTTCTAATTTCAAATTTTACAAGACCCGCAATAATGTTGCTAGTGCAAGTTTTTATCAACTTTAAATAAAAATTTAGACAACATGTACTCCTCCACTAAAGAAAAAACAAATAGCTGATAGAAAAAGTCCGACATAGTCCGAAATTCATTGTTCCGTCAAGTATCATCTTATATTTGTAAATATTACGTTCCACAATCAGCCATAAAGTATTTGTTCCCCTTTTTAAATGTAGAAAAAAGCTGATCCAACAAAGCGGCCGTTTATTATAAGGAGATTAATATACATATTACATATGTCAGAGAGATGTCACGAATCTCTACCAATAAGAATGTGCTTCAAACTTACTAATTTCTTTCGATCCTTTTTTGACATATTTCCTGAAACATTCAAAAAAATTAAATAAATTTTTTATGAAAAGAATTATTAAAAAAGCTTTTATTTATAATTTATGTCCAGCTAGTGACCACAAATCGACCAGTGTGCGCCGATGCGAAAGTACTAACTGAGAAAGTTTGCTTGCGTGAGCTTCCAATACAATTTTTATGTAAAAACCAATACATACAACAGTTAAAAATTGTTTTAGAGCTGTTTTTTTTTGGATTGTCTTAATGTACAGACTTTCCTTTTAGCAATAACTAATTTTGGTTATTAGGGTCTACGTTTTAATTGCATCGAAAAATATTTCTTTTATACGATGTTGTAAATGTACTTCCCTGTTTAATGAATACCTCCTAAGCATTTTTAAAATAAGTTCACTAATACATGCAGGTACCTCAACAATGCCGAAATAGCCCCACACGTATCAGGAGCAAACTACACCTTTTTCGTGCCTGACGACGAGGCTTTCGAACGACTAGGATTCGACCTTCTTGCCGACGATGTATTGGTAATTTTGAATCTTGTCGCTGCCTTACCCAATAAAGGCTCATGTTTTTTTTTCTAGGCCTCATCGCGGGGAGTCAAGATGCTGTTGAATCACTTTATCCGCGGCAGACTCTACGATCGTGACTTGAAAGATGGCGGGGTTTTCGAAACAATCGGTGGTGGCTCTATAAAAATTACGCGCCGACCAGGAAGCAATGTTACCGTGAACAACGCGAAAATAACCGAAAGCGAAGTATTCGTCTACAACTTGGGTACAATGTTTTACCTGAGCGACGTCCTTTACTCCGACATCCTCCGAGAATATGTGTCAATAAAATCTCACTCTGGCATCAATAACAACTTTGAAGCATCCGGACATGGAGTGAATCTACGAACATCGTCACAGGCACCGCCCAGCGATGTGGAAATAGTGCCAAATGAATTCTTCACCGAACAGAGTGGCACCGGCGACTTTCCCTTGCACGATGAGGAAATCGAAGATGAAATTATAACACCGAAAGCTTTACCCGTACGGTATAATTTCGAACCCCCAAAATAAGCCATCGACGAGGAATACACGAGCGCAAAATATATTTCACCCAAACAAGCGATTCCTTATCGATGGACTAAACCTTTATAGGAGAGTCTACATTCCACTTGTTCCCACAACATTTACGCTCCATCCACATTCCCGGTCCCAGATACTGAAAAATACTCTATGAGCATCAAACAGCCCTCATCTCATGCGCCTCCCCGCATCCCCTTCCACGGGACAAATATATGTGATTAAGGATATTTTATAATTTACAAGAATTAATTTATACGAAAGAACAAAGTTAGTTTAACTGATTAGAGGCAGCAATGAAGGATATTTTCTAGAATAAGATTATAAGTAGAAATTAAAGAACCCCTAAATTAAATATGGGATGCGTTAAGATTACGCTTTAAATGTTGTTTATATTTTTCTCTTTCTGAAAACGGAGAAAAAAAATATTAATTACATATCTAACGGAAAGCCGTATCCATTTCACACAATTCACCAGTCAATTGCACGTCTAGTAAAAAATGGTTTCTTTCATAGAAAGCAAAATTGAAACCAATTGGCCAAGGAGACCCCAGGCCATTTTTTAGAAAATATTAAAAAAAAATCGGAGGAAAAAATAGATGCAATCGCATTATAATCTTATTAATGTTAGTAATTTTTATAAAAATAATATATAAATGTATGTGGCATTTTTTTAAGTTTATGGATTTTAACATCTAGAATTTTAGACTATACATATATTTTATAATTAATAATTATTATAATGAAAATTTAAATATTTAAAAAGAAGATAAATTCAATTTATGTAATGTTTTGTTGGTTATGTAAAAAAATTAAGATAAAATCATTATTATTATTGTATAAACATTTTGCATATAAAGTAAATAAAATGAAATAGACGAGCTCAAACTCGTTAATTTTAAAACAACTTTTGTTTTATATTAATTTTGTTCCGCTCGAGCTAGGAAAGTAATAGGTACTTAGGGCTGCGTGAAACTAGATATACATACATACTTTTAGCCAAAAAGATGTGTATTGTGTACATATGTCGTCTTCCATTAGACCACTCGGAGTTCTTGTTTTGTCTTCGAAAATATTTTGAGAGTGCTTTTTCTCTCCGGAAAACAAAAAGAGTACTTACAGTGGTCCAATGAAAAACAACAATAGTTTAACCCATACCAAAGTGACATAAATCCATTGAGGAGTAACCACACCAACATATTCCGGTTGGCGGCTGTAAGATGTAGTGAATAGAAACACAACATGAACAGAGAAAAACTATATATAACTATAGGTACTGTTATTATTTTAATTAATATAAACTAAATTGTTTTGAAGGTCAATATTTGCAATAAGCACTATAAATACGTAGAAAAGATCAATTTTACTGACGTCCAACAACAGTACCGCCCTACTGCTGGATTATTTTAAACCTCCTGCGAGTACTCTTCATTCAACAGTTCCGGAGTATGTACTTATTCTGGATCGTTTAGGAGTCAAAGATACTTTTGGCCAAAGTCGTTTACACTACCTACTCGGAAATATTAAATATATTCACGCAAAAATATAAAATAGAGACATTGTAATAAAACTAGCCAAATTCGCCATTTTCAAAGCATTTTGTTGTTCTCCTTAATAAATAACGAGGGTGAACACGTACTTGCACTCATACTACCATATTTGACACTAGTCGCGTTTTATTGGGAAATAATATCAAGCTCAGCAATTCAAGTTCCAATAAAACGCTATGCTCACTTATATATCCACCTTAAGTTCAAATGTCAAACTTGGTATCGGTGGTCTTACGTATGTGTCGAAATCATCTTATGTCAAAGTAGATTGTCACCGACAAGAATTAATAATAATTATTATTTGGAAAAAACATATACAGTCAGATGGATAACGAAACAAAAGAGGTCAAAATAATAACTTGTTTATTTCTATGCTTAAAACAATATATTTTGAGTTGAAACATTAAAATAACATGTACATACAAATTTTGTTTACTTTTTCGCCATCAACCACTATAATGTAGTAAATAATAACAATTGACTCTTTTTTTATAAGTTTAAGAATGTTTCCGCAAAATTATGGGTTGTATGCAGGTCGAGTTAGATTAAAGTTCAGAACGAGTTGAATTCGAGATGGGATGTAGAAATGACAAAACATAGTGAAAAAATAGCTCACAACAAAATAAAATGTCAGCGAACAAATCCTAAAAATAATCAATTCTGTAACCCGATTGGGTGTCATTCCATACCGAAGGTATCTTCACTTTCTATATTCACTCATGTGCTGATCTATTTATCTTCACTTTGAGTTTGTTGTTGTTTAAGGTGTAACATTTTGCTGAGCTGGGTAAACACTTTCCAATAAAATGCGACTAATAACTGACAACAAAAACCAAACACAAAACACGCTGTCAAAATGTACCAGTACAAACAACACAAGGGGTGAGATGCTGTAAACAAAAACAAAACGAAAAGCGGTTTCGCATTTCAAGTAACGCAAGAAATCAAGCCAAATCGAAAGTTTGCTTTATGGAACTCCTTTCGCTGCCTACTTCACGTTCGTTAGCGTTTTAGAAACCGTGTGACATCGAAGTTTGAGAATCTAAAATCAAGTTTCAGGACAATAAAATGAGAATTATGTAGCGCAGTGGCTCAGTGGTCAGTGCGTAGGACTACGAAATGATTGGTGCCCGGTTTAAATCTAGCCGACGTCGAGAAAGAAACTTCATTTTTCAGTTTTCATTAAATACAGAGAATCAGGGCGTGTTACGCCCCCAAGCGAAGTCAATACCATGTTGGCTACTACGCATACGCCTCCGCAACACAACGTTTTTCGATTCCAGTTAGTATGGAAATTAAAAAAAAACACGAACTCACATGTGTTGTGAGAGAGTGAGCTCGCTGTGATCCAAAAAACTTACAAATCAAGGCTTTTTATGTATGTGAGAATAGAGAATCGCTACACAGAAAAATAAAAACTACTAAAATTTAGTTTTTCCACGTTTGATCTATCATTTTTTTTTACAATATTTACATTATATTACTTAGAAACTTAGGAGATGAGATTGGTCCGGCATTTTCGACAAATAAATATATATTCTGTACCTACCAATTCTTTGAATACAGGTAGACCTCACTTAACACGAGGCTTACCTGATAAATGCCGTGTTAAACGATACAAAAAACTAGTGCAAAAAGAGTGGTTACGTTCCACGATTTCAGAAAACTGTCAGAATTTTTGTCCAAATATGTTTTATTCAAAGTTGTATTATTATTAAAGATGAAAAAAAAATTCATCATCAAGTACGTACCGAGCGAGCGTCGTCAACACAAAAAAGGAACTGAACTGAGTAAATTGGACTGGAACCGGTTCCCACACCAGCATTTGCTTTCTACATGTAAATCGGAGAAGTCCCTTTTTAGATGTATGTTCCTATAAAAACAGCTGATACGCGTCTACTGCCCAGAAAAATATGTATACGTGTGACATTTGTGCAAACCATCAGACATTGGGCGCGTTCAATTTACAAGTCAACTACTAGTGACTACTATTTTACCTTTTCTCATTGATCAAATAACTCACGTGACCATCGTTTGGCAAGTGATAGACATTTAATTAGTAGAAAACTTGCAGTTGACTTGCAAATTGAACGCGCCAATTGTGTCTCGCACGCCGTGCTGTAAGAAGTAGGTACGTGTTAAGTGAGGTCTACCTGAATTCCATTTTCAGAAATTATTTGTACGTGTAGCGATGGCACCTTTTAATTCCAGTCCATCGAATTCATCTTCAGAAGCTCTATGTGGAGATGACCGTATTCGGGATCCTGGCAAAACCGATCCAGTTGTGTTGCGTGACGCTTGACAACACGCGGCGTAATGTGCAGTTTGGAAGCTGCTCTTCCGAGTTTCTTCAACCTTGTTCTGGAGAAAGGAGTGCGAATTGCGGTTATGCTGACGATATTGACATCATCCGTCGTTCCCAGCGGCGATTGAAGAACAAGCGAAATTGGTTGGTATTGCAGTAAATGAGGACATGGCCAAGTTCAAGCTATCAAAAAACCAACAAACATCTGTCCACCGCCTAAGACAAAACGTCACTGTTGATAGCAATAACTTCGAGGTAGTTAAGGAGTTCATATACCTAGGAATACACATAAACTCCACGAATGATAGGGAGAATTCCCTTAGGAAACCGCTGCTACTGCGGTTTAGCGAAACAAATAGGTTCAAAAATCCTCACTCGATGGACAAAATGCATGCTGTATCGAACCTTAATCCAGTTATGTTATAATTTGCCGAGTGCTGGACGATAAGTATAAAAGGGGAGCTAATGTTGCGTTTTTTTGAAAGAAGATATTTGGTCCTGTGTGCGAGGAGGCGAATGGAGGATACGATACAACCGTAATCTCTATGAGCTGTACCAAGATGCGGATGTAGTCCAAAATCTAAATCACATTGACTACATTGGCTCGGCAAAATTGAGCGTATGGACAATTATGCCAAGAGGATCTTCGATTCAAAGCCCTTAGGTTCAAGAAGGCAAGGAAGACCGAACCTCCATTTAGAAGACCAAGCCATCGCGGATGCCACGGTGATTGGTCTGGGGAACTGGAAGGAGCGTGCCCGGAATAGCAGAGGATGGAAGGCTGCAATGTCTCAGGCAGAGACTCTTCGCGGTTCGGGGACCAAACTTCACAGAAGCACTTTCGGTTCAATACCAAAGATTGCCTTAAAATTTGAGCTCATCGGCTCATTGGTTTCAGAGTCCATAGTATAGACTTCCACGAAGGGTCAGTCACCTTGTCGAGCGCACCTCTCTTTGTTGGTGCCGGTGTGGAGGCTTAAGGGTGCTGATAAAACGGGCTTTGCTGTCGACGACCTTCATCGTCAGAAGGGTCACCCATGTCAGACTGGCCGTTGTTTTTCAGCATCTACTACGAACTGCCCACAGGACAATCCGTCCTGATCCCACTCTCCCGTCTCCACCCCATCTTCTCCCACTCCTCTCTTCCTTCCTCTCCCGCTTCCCATCTCTCTCCCTCCTTTATACCCTAGGCTGGACTAATGGAGACCCGTGCCGATAATCAGCCTGGCTGAGGGCCCAGGTTTTAAAAAATAGCTCAGTCGCAAGCGGAGTATCCGGATACCTGGCGACCTCCGGAACAGCTAGCCTTATCTGTACAATGCGGATCTCTGTACAGACGGACCTTCCCTTCTCCGCTACTAGTGGGAACTAATATGAACCAAAAACAAAAACAAAATTTTAAGGCCGGTATCCCTTTGAAACCGGACGGTAGTACGGCGACAAAGCTGTCTACCGGCAATGCTCTTATGGCAGCTGGCAGCGGAACTGTGGATAACCGTGGTTCCTCCGTCAGTGATTGCGAGCACAAAAATAAATTTTAAATAAAAGTGGTACTGTGAAAAATGGTCCCACCTCTGCTGGCAGCAACCCCTCAGGCAGTGTCCCAAAGCTGCCCCTGGTAAAACTCCTGCTGCACTAGTCAGGGGTAAGACTGTGCAAACTCATGGACCTTCCGCTGGCAGTAAACGTATGGATGCTGCTACCAGCGTAACACCTCGACGTCGCACTACAAGGATAAACACAATGCAAATCGCATTATTGGCTCTATCGGCACTATCCCTGAGGTGGATAGAACCCCTGCGCAGATCAGTAAACTGACCTGGGCTCAGAATGTACTCGCAGGAAAGGACAAGACCAGCGGAGACATTGCGTCAAAGCGACAGAGATCGGTGGAGGAGGTCACACCAGCATTCCTCCTAGCGCGTCCACCGTCAAATCTCATAGGTCTTTTAGCGATGTCCTAAAAAAAGGTATTGTGGTCGCAGTTATAGACCGCAGCGACGCCGATGGCAGGATCTCACCTGAACGGTGGGATCTCATTATGCTTTCCCTGTTGGAAAACATCGAGGATTTCTACAAAGATATCCCCGGACCACCGCCAATAATCCATGATGGCGGCTGGCATCAAGGACGCGTGAAGCTTATCGCGTGCGACGATCAGCGATCATTGGACCTCTACAAAGTCGCGATCAACAAGCTTGGTGAGCTTTGGCCAGGGGCTAAGCTTGATGTTGTTGCGAGGGAGGACATCCCTTGCCGACCGAGATCGCGTGCATGGATCCCAATTAGCCCTTCCTCCCCTGAAAGGATACTGCACCTTCTCAAAATCAGCAACCCATCCCTTCCGACTCACGACTGGAAAGTCGCAAAACTGGAAGAACAAAAGGGTTCCTACCGATGCGCTGTTATCATCATCAATCAGGAATCCCTTGCTCATCTGGCAGCGACCGCAGGCGTGATTCGGTTCGGGTGGAATGACATCACGCTGAAAGTCTACAAGAAGGATGATTTGGACGCTGATAAGCGACCCCATCATCCCTCCGAATCTGTTGTGTCGGGTGCAAGCGTACCAGTCACCTTCCCCTCCCTAGAGGATGACATTTCAGAGCCCTCTAAGGAACCAACCATGTCTCTACCCCCTGTGATCGACTCCCAGTCGGACATGGACACACACGACACCAATGACAATGACCTTCTGAGGGAAGACGAGCTCCTTAGCTCATCCTCTTTATTGGAAGGCTTGTCCAACAAGGATCCTCTGAGTGAGGATGAACTTCTCAGTTCGTCCTCTGATTTGGAGGACCTCAATAACACAGTGATGGAGGCTTCTCCACAAGATCGTAGCAACAATGCTGCAGATCATTCAGATAAACCTCCAACACTCGATTAAGGCTTCGGCCGCCCTTATTCTCCGGCTAGCAAAAACCGGAGAAGACTTAGTCTTGGTCCAGGAACCCTGGGTCGTCAATAACCTGGTTCGTGGACTGAAGACCCCTGGATACTACCCACTATATGTGTCCGACAAAGGTAAACCTAGATCGTGCATACTAGTGAAGAGTAGCCTTAATGCTTATTTACTCCCTAATTTTAGCGATCGAGATACGACGGCTGCCAAACTGGAGACTGCTGGTAGCACATACTGGTTGGCATCAGCGTATCTTGCCCATGACAACCTGGGACCTCTCCCTGGTGCTAACCTGGAGAGTTTTATTGGGGAAGTAGAGAGGCGAACAACTGCACTCATCATCGGATGCGACGCTAATGCGCATCACACCGTATGGGGCAGCACTGATATCAACAGCAGAGGTGACTCACTTTTTGATTATATTTTAAGTGCTAACCTCATTGTGTGCAACATGGGTAGTGAACCCACCTTCATCACCAAGAATCGACAAGAAGTCTTAGACATTACTCTTGTCTCCGATAACATCCACAAATTGATATCGAGTTGGAGGGCTTCGTCTGACCATTCCTTCTCAGACCACCGATATCTCACCTTCAACCTAAACGTTGACATCCCCTGCCAATCCACATTCCGAAACCCTCGGAAAACAGACTGTCCCAAATACAGAGAAACGATGCGCAGACATATAACCTCTGAACTCTTAAGTCCCCCACGCAATTCTAGCAAGTTTGACAGCAAAGTCAACGAGCTCACAATGGCTTTTAATGAAGCGATGGCTGTTTCCTGCCCACTCATACGACCCAGGGAAAAAAGAACCCACACTGGTGGATACCTGAATTAGGACCACTGAGAAAAGATTACAGGAGACTCTTCAATCGAGCTAAAAGTTCAAGATCCAATACTGACTGGGACTCCTATAAAGTATCCCTCAAATTATACAAAAAATAATTAAGGAAGGCCAAAAGATCTTCGTGGAGACTCTTCTGTGGCAAAATAGAAGAAACCTCAGAGGCATCAAGGCTAAGAAAAATCCTTGCTTCAAATCCAACTATGCCTAGCTGCCTAAAGAAAGCAGATGGCTCGTGGACTACATCCAGCGAGGAATCGCTCAATCTGCTACTTGACACACACCTCCCTGGTAGCTCCAACATTACCGGCCATAATAACCTAAACAGGTCACCTATGGATATACAGGTAACAAATTCTCAAAATCTGATTACTAGGGACAAGCTTCTTTGGGCACTACAAAGCTTCAAGCCCTTCAAGTCTGCAGGACCTGACGGCATAATACCTGCCGAACTTCAGAGGACTTCGGACATCATTCTACCAACACTGGAAATGATTATGAAAAGTTGTTTAAGGCTGACTCACATTCCTAATGCTTGGAGAGAAGTTAAAGTAGTCTTCATACCCAAAGCTGGCAAATACTCCCATGTTAGTTCAAAAGACCTCAGACCCATCAGTCCATCATCATTCCTCCTCAAAACGCTGGAGCGTCTGATTGATATCCATCTTCGCATGAATATAAGCCCGCAACTGATGTCTGCGGCACAACATGCGTACATTAAGGGTAAATCAGTGGAAACAGCCCTTCACTCCTTGGTACGCACCATTGAATACTCCCTTCACCACAAGGAATACACTATGGTTGCCTTCCTAGACATAGAAGGCGCTTTTAACAACGTCAACACATCTGCTATCGCAAATGCACTAACAGAACTAAATGTGGGTGGATCGCTTGGTGTATTGATCAATCTTTTGCTCACAAGCAGGATTATCAACTCAAAACTGGGCGTTTCATTCGCTAGAAGGTCTGTCAGTAGAGGCACGCCACAAGGTGGTGTCCTCTCCCCCCTTCTGTGGAACTTGGTGGTGAATAAACTACTGACATGCCTGGAAGGGGAGGGTTGCACGGTGATTGCCTATGCGGATGACGTTGCTATTGCCGTCTCAGGGAAATACCTCAACACTCTAAAGGAACTCCTTCAAAACGCTCTCAACAAGCTGTCAAGTTGGGCAAGAACCTGTGGGCTGGGGGTTAACCCTCACAAAACCGAGCTTGTCCTCTTCTCCAGGAAATATAAAATCCCTCATATCGACACTCCCTTTATCAACGGTACAAGCTTAACCTTTTCCGATGAAGCTAAATTTCTGGGTCTAATATTCGATAAGAAGTTAAGCTGGAAACCCAATGTACTAGAAAGAGTAAGGAAAGCTACAGTAGCACTTTTCTCTTGCAAAAAAGCCATCGGAAATAAGCGGGGCCTACAGCCCCGCATATCACACTGGCTATACGTATCGGTATAGACCGTTCCTGACATACGGGGTGGTTGTCTGGTGGACTGCTCTGGACAAAGCGGTAAACCGTGATAAGCTGAGCAAGGTGCAACGCACAGCTTGTCTGTGTATCTGCGGAGCACTCCGTACGACCCCTCCGCTGCACTGGACATTTTACTGCATCTGACACCCCTGGATATTTTCAGCAGGCAATCAGCTGATTGCCTGCTCCGCTGTCCGCTTAAAAGCCACCTCACAGTAGATCAATACGAAAATTGGCCACTCTATCATTCTGGACTCACATGGGTCCCTACCAAGAAACATCGACTACACTATACCCTAGCTACAGTTCCACAGGAACTTCCAAATCACTATCCCCTCCAGATCATTCTGGGAGGGGGCTGACTCCACGGAAGATAATTCGATCCACTTTTACACCGACGGATCAAAAACTAGTGAAGGGGTTGGAGGTGGTGTTTTCTCAGAAAGACTAAATATCAATCTCTCTTTCCGTCTTCCTGATCATTGTAGCGTGCGGAAATCATGGCGATTAAGGAGGTCTTGTCGTGGCTAAAGAGAAACGTGATATCCGCTAAGGACATCCGCATATTCTCGGATAGGCAAGCCGCGCTGAAATCCTTGGATTCAGTCTCTTCAAACTCCATCGTAGCCTTAGACTGCCGTTCGTCTCTTGAGGAGATGGCAGAGCAGTTCAACATTCACCTCTTTGGGTGCCAGGGCACAGAGACATCCCAGGGAATTGTAGTGCAGACGAACTCGCCAAAAAAGGAACAGCATTACCTCTTCTACCTGATAAAGGTTTCCTAGGTATGCCCATCGCTACATGTAAACTCATGCTCAAGCTAGCCGCAGTCGAGAGTACAAACCTCAGGTGGACAGGTAGTGATACGTGTCTAGCGCCCAAGCATATCTGGCCAAAGCTGGACCTGCGACGCTCTCTGAGTTTGATCTCACTTAACGGACTGCACATTAGCTCTGTCGTAGGTGTCATCACAGGGCACTGTCTAATAGGCAAGCACGCATCAAGGCTTGGCGTCTATTCTATAGACTTCTGCAGAAGTTGCAGGGATGAGGAGGAGGAGGGGACTACACTTCATCTCCTCTGCACATGTCCTGCACTCTCCCATAAAAGAAATCTCTATTTGGGAGCCTTCTTCCTTAATGAACTCAGTGACTTGGCTAACTCAGATGTTAGAAGTCTATCACGCTTCATTAGAAGCTCCAAATGGTTTTAGCGGGTAATGGTAGATACTCCCGATCCTAGTGGCATCACAATGGACACCTTTGGTCTATGTGTGTTAGCTTTCGGCTAACAGCCACCTCAACCTAACCTAACCTAACCTAGTATAGACACACACAAACATAAGTAGAAAGGTAAATACGAATATTGACTTTTATATAAAAAGATTTCATTTCTATGTGGCCACTGAGATTACGGTAAGAACTTACTTTCAGTAGTGAGATGGAGTTCGATTCCACTTCCACTGGGTGGGAAGTCCTAATAATGGCTGAATTTTTTTGCAAACATATGTGGAATTAGACGGACAATCGAGCCTCGCAAATTGAATGCGCCCAATTTCATCTATGGTGAACTTGTTCAGCTTAATTTGTTTCCAAAAAAAAATTATTTTTGCCAAAACAACGTGATTCTCACGGTTTCACTTTTACTTTTTGTGCACAATCCTATGATGTTCTTTAATTTTTAGTATTCAAAAAGTGTTATAATTCGCTAAATAGGCTTCAAAACATTCATTCACGTAAAATCAAAGACCGAACATTTGAGGAAAGACTAGTGGACAGAAACGGATTCAAATCAAGTCACTAAATGCCTATTTAAGTTGGTTTTATTGGAGATCGAAATATTTTTCTGCAAACACTTCTGATTTCAAAAAAAAAAATGCGCCCAACTAAATTTTGACAGTAGCTGTCATATGAAATATTCTCCGTTCAGTTACGGGTCTGTGTAAACCTACTATAACAATTCAATAAGCAAACTTGCTCCTGTGGAAAATATAACTTTGGGGTGGAAAAAAGAAAAACAAAAAAAAATATTTGTGTTAATTTTTCGATTTGAAATCAAACTAAGAGCAAAATCTGGAAAAGCCCAATTGATAACCACAAAAGTTTCGTTTTGCAGTATCCCATTGTAAATGTACTTCCATATAAATTATAAATATACTACATTTATTTATATATAAGTGAGTATAATGGTTTTGGGCTTACTGTGCTAATTAGCATGTGCTAATGTAACCGTTCCCATAATTAAACCATTTAAAAATATCTGTCGCTGCAATCGCTATAGAGACTTTAAATTATGGCTGTCACATCCACTGTCAATGCCAAATCAGCCATAAACAACTTCTTAAAATCATTTATCACTACAAAGAAGTGAATCTGCAGATTTTTATTTCCTTCAGTTACAGAATACAGATCCTTTAAAAAAAATGCCTCACGGACACTCGCACAATCATGGCGACGAATGTGGCCACGAGGCTACAGACATTGATAATGTACTTGAAACGGGAATTCAATACAGTTTGTATCAAAAAATTGACATTGAGAACTTGGAATGCTTGAACGAAGAGTTCGATGGAAGCGGCAAAAACGTCTTCAAGCCGTACGAAAAACGTTTTGATTTTTCCGAGGTATGCAATTGATTGAATTTCCCTTTCAATTATCAAATAAAATTCTTTTTTTCAGTTTGTCACAAGTGATGCGGATGAAGAGCTATTGTTCAACATTCCATTCACCGGCAACATCAAGTTGAAAGGAATCATTATCATCGGAGCAAACGATGATACACATCCAAAGAAAGTACGAATGTAAGTTAAGCAAAAAATTATTTGTTGCATTAGTCTGAAATTGTACGATTTAGGTTTAAAAACCGCGAGAAGATGACGTTTAGCGATGCCGAATTGAAAGCTGATCAGGAATTTGATCTCAGTCGTGATCCTAGAGGCGAAGTCGAGTATGCTCCGAAGTAAGTAAAAACTAACACTGTTGGAAGTGAAAATAATGTTTGCGTACTATTTGCAGAGTTGTAACATTTTCGTCTGTTCATCATCTGACATTGCATTTCCCGTCGAATTATGGGGCGGATAACACTCGGATTTACTACATTGGTAAGTGGAAGATATTTGTAAGTTAGTAGGGATCTACAATTGAACGTCGATTCCGAATGACACATTTTGAGCAGCTTCTCCTGGCAGTTTGTAATCTTACATGTTTGTCGGACTTTCGTAAGAATTTATGTAGTGAAAAGCGTTAGACGCTACTGTGCTGTTTTTATCCTGGGCTTCCTGAGTTATAGGTCCTTATGGAATTGTCAGTTTTTTGGCCAAAGGCAACTGAGTAAAAAGGTCTAATAAAAACACCAGAAGAATGTTATATGCATTATAGGTAATAAACTTATTAAAGGCGAACACCGCAGGCGGACCACTACGGATGAAGTTAAGTGGGAGGGCTATGATCCCTTTCATCCTGAGTAAGCCTATCATCCCAGTTATAATTTATTTTGCAGAAGCATTGGACGTTTGCAAAAGCGTATGAAGAAAATATCTTTGTAGCTTCGAACGCAAAATTGTTCGTTCTATTTTTGATCTAGTTTGTGCAAGCTTTGGAGTATAAGATTCCAACTATAAAAGCTGTGCAGGATATCACACATCAGTTGTTTAAGATAATAAGAGGTTATTTGGCAATAGAGGGCATTTGCAATAATTTGAACAAGTGTACAGCAAAAAAGACTAACTGTACAATACTTGGTCACCTGATAGCAAAATGAGTGCACTGGTTTCCTTCTCTCCCACACTTTGGATGCTTGAACTGGCTTGATATTTGCAAATAGTGTACAGTGTTAACTGCAAAGAACACATTGAGTGCACTGAATAAAAAGATAGAAAAATCTAGTTTGTTTCTAGCAGCAAGTAGTGCTGCCTCTGAACACATAATTTCTTGGTGTTGCAAGGACCTCTTGGCAAAAAAAACCTTGAACACAGAAATAATGCCTCTTGGACCTCTTGGTAAAATGACTCAACGCAAGAATACTGCGCGGTTTCTTAGGCTATTTTGGAAAAATATCCTTTATTTTGGGATTCAATGAACTTTTTTGGTGTTCCAAGGATCTCTTGGTAAAATAACTTAACAAAAAAATATCCTAAGAAACCTCTTGGATATAAGATAAAAGGATATTTTTCCAAAATGTCCTTAGAAACGGTGCCCTATTTCTGTGTTCAAGGTTTTTTACCAAGGTGTCCTTGAAATGAGGACAAGACCAAGTACATGCTATGAACAAACAAACAAACATCTGTCCACCGCCTAGGACAAAACGTCACTGTTGATAGCAATAACTTGAGGTAGTGAAGGAGTCCATCTAGCTAGGAGTAAACATCAACTCCAGGAATGACATCTTAGTGGAGGTCCGGCGGAGAATTACCTTGGGGAGACCGCCGCTACTTCGGTCTAGCGAAACAAATGGGTTCAAAACTCTTCACTCGAAGGACAAAATGCATGCTCTAGCGAACCTTAATTCTACCAATCCTGCTTAATGGTGCCGAGTGCTGGACGATAAGTAGAAAAGGGGAGCTAATGTTGGGTTCTTTTGAAAGAAAAATACTCCGTCGTATATTTGGTCCTAAGTGCGAGGAGGGTCCGGTTGAGAGCCCGTGAAGTAAGTAAGTTCTTAAAACAGCAGGAACACGAACAAAATATCACTTCAGAGGCAGCACTTCCTGCTGCCAGAAACCAACTAGATTTTTCAACAGTTTCATTTAGTGTACTCAGGGTACTGTACACTTTTTTACGAATACCTGCACTAAATGGTTTGTTATCAATGGATGAAACACTCGCTTAGAAATCAAATATCGCGTGATTTGTTCATTTTACTTTTCAATCTTGAGTGCAATAATAAAGAGTACTTGAAGCAAAATGAATGTCTTGAAATTGGTTTCAAGACATTCATTGCAGACCTTTATTTACCAATTATCATTAATTTCCTCTAACACATTTATTTTGTTTTCATTCCAGGTCTGCGTGGCGAGTTCAGCGAATCTCATTTCCATGGAGTCACTATATGTACTTATGAATCCCGACCGAATACCTCTGACCACAAAAATGAATTATTTGATACAGTTAACAAAGAAGTTCAATAAGAAGCCATTTTTTTATTTGTCTCATTCACTGCGATTGCAGAATATATGTATCTGGGGTAAAATCGGCTAAGGTTATAGTCACTTTTGCGATGGTCACTTTGACTATCACCTTTTGTTTACTCTGTGTAAAGTGATCACAAAATAATGTCTAAAACTCGGCAACTCTATCTTATTTCTTGGTTGTGCTGTATTTCAGACAGAACAACAACAGACATTAATTTTTATTTTTTCGGATTCCAGTTTGAATATTTGAATTTGTTTCGGAAGTTGAAAGTGATAAAATAGGATTACACCCGAAATCTATATAAATAAAAGGTGGCAATCAAGCTGACTGCCACTTTTCATAGAGCAAACATTATAAAAGTGACTAGCAGTGTCATATCACCTTAGCTGATTCCAACCCTGTATCTTACAATGTGTACTTTTTAATAATCGTCAGTAAATTTAAATTTTTTTAATTGCAAAAATTGGTAATTTTAACTTGAAACAAACATAACTCAACAAATGCTTTCATTGCTAGTAACTTTCGCTTCCGCAACTCTATTCCACTGGAATGGATCGTTTCCTTATTTGTCAACTTGAATGTAGCATGTCTGCTTCAGTGTGCAGTCGTAATGAGTTAACAAATTAAATGGCGGAATAAAATACACAAAATGATTATTGATCATAGTAGAAGCCACGCATATAAGAGAAAGTCCTTTGCAAGGAAATGATGGGTTTGATAATGAGCTAAGATTATCATCTATACAATGTTCTATTTCTTCAAACGCATATTCATAGTTTACAAAGGATCTGAGCGTTGTAATTTGAAGCGGATATTGATTGTTAACAAAATAAGGTAACGTTTATCAGAATGGACCTAACATTGGTCTAAGAGTGTCGGCCTTAGGATGACAGCCACCCCAACATAACCTAAGGTAACGTTAATTTATCAATTATCTTTTTTGGTAAATAGTTTGTTTATAACTGCTCTTTAAAATTACATCGACAAAAAAGATTTTTTTTTCAACTCATTAAGAAAAGTTAAGAAAAGAAAAGTATCGAACCTCCTGTCAGGCAGTGTTCTTTTTGAGATTTGTAGTCATCCATAGGTAAAGTTAGTTTGTGTTAGAGAGGCTGTCAGCAAAAACCAACTCACTAAGCCTAATATAAATTCATTTGTGATACCGCATGATTCTACGTAATTTATTTTCCTACCTTACTCAACCGTGTAGAGCTTCTGATGAGGCGTTGTAAGAGACTTTTAATGTCAGGTCGAGTTAGTCATTTAAGAAAGCAGGGCATATAATAATCGAAAGGTCCCCGGTTCAAATCCCGCCAGGACCAATTAACATCTAGAGTTCCTTCCACTGCCCCACCTCTTGCGAACGTCTGACAAACATCGAAGAGTATCAATTGTCATGAGAAGCTTCTCAAATTTGTCGTTCGGTTTCGGCTTAAAACTGTAGGTCCCTACCACTTCGCACAAGCAAGTAGTTGGAGAAGCTAGGTTTTGGGCCCTGTATGGACCGTTAATGCCTTATATTTATTTTAACCTATAGGGGCGCTAATATGCAGTCTGTTTAGAGAGATCATCATCGAGACACGTGCTGTAGTACGTCTAGACCCAAGGATTCTTCTTTCAGTTGCATCTAGATTAGTCGTTTTTATGAGTTTGAAACCCAGTAATAACTCTCGTTTCCTGCTTATCGTCCAGAAATCACGCCATAAAGCAGAACTGGAAGGATTAAAGTTCGGTAAGCATGCATTCAGTCCTTAACTACTGCTTCTACTTAACGGGCTCCCGAACCCGTGGAGAGCCTCTACCTTAGACACTGCAGCCTCGCATTCTCCAAAATCCCGGGCACGAAGCTTAAAATAGTCCAAACCCAGCACTCGTGATAGCTTGGTCTCTACAACTGAGGTTCGGTCTTCCTTGAACTCTTTAACTTGGAGACTACAAGATCCTCCTCACTGGAATCGGCTGAGCCAATGCAGTCACCGTGTTTTAGCTTTTTGTACTACCATGGCCCTCTTGATGCAGCTTTTAGAGTTCGCAATGATGTCTTTTCATTCATATAGATCCGTTCGCGAACTAATATGCAAACGTAAATTAATATAAACTTTCGTGTAAAACTACACAAACGCGTTCGCGTAGGTACTGAGAAAATGGTAAAAAAATGAACGAAAGAAAAATGTACTTTCGTTCATTTTTCTTCACACAGAATTTCAGCTGGCAAGAAAATGAAAACTGTCAAATGATGAAATCCCATGAGTTTGCCAGCAAAAAAAAACAGCTGTTGCTTCTTTTCAAGCCAAACTACGATGTTTTTTCAACTTTTCACAAAAGCGTTCGCGTACTTTTCTTAGAAATGAGAGGATTCTCTCTCGATTTTGGAGATTTGACACTTTTCATTGTACGCGAACGGACCGTTCCGAGGTAGCTTGCGTTTTCCGATGCAAAACTGAGCTAACACGAAATATTGCACTATTTTTCACCTCAAAAGTGACATGATTCCAGAGTAATACCGACGCAATCCAAAATGACTAGGTAATAACCAACTTGTTGTTTTAAATTAAAAATCAATAAAAGAAAGCGACATTACGAAATATTATCTTCAAATATTCAACTCTAAAAACTCTTTTCCAAATGCAAAACAGATACAAAACATTTTTTTTAATTCTTCTAATGCAATACAGCGATAAAACAAAATATCTTCCCTTTATCTTTAAATTTTTCTGTGCTAAGGAGCGACAAGCGATATTTCAAAATTTGGCGGGACTTTTAATTATTCCAAAAATCATTTTCTAAAGGAATTTATGAAATATTTTGTGAGTTGGTCGTGATACTCGTAACATTTAAAGTGCGTTATAAAATTAATAAAATGGAAAATTCTCCCAGTTTAGCTATTTTGAGAAGGGTAAGAGAATGTTTAATAAGGAAATGTTAAAATTTATAGTCTTATTTTTTAGTGTGCAAATTCAAGATCATTACAAAATTTTGTCGAAGGCAGAAGGAAAAATGTCATGAAGGTGCCTTCTTAACACTTTTGTGTTCTGTGGGTATATTTTTTGAAATTCTATTTTTTCCTTATAGGTAATAGGAGTCTGAAAATTGTAATAATCATCGCAATGTACAACAACAGGAAGAATTAAGTCATTTGGGTGAAATTATAGACACCTCCAATTTGGAGACTTATACCATAGGCCCGGCAATACTCGAAGAAGAAAAGATGGAGAAGAGTGTTTTTGTTTTGTTTTTTTTTAATTACCTAGTTTTATCTATTTACCATCATATACAATGCTGGGCTTGAGAGAGAAATTGAGCATTGTTCATGAATTGGAGGTAGAGTTGGAAGCTGAGATTGCCGCTGTTGTTGATGCTGTGAATGGAGATGATGCCGTTGTTCACCTTTCGAAGAAAATGTTCAGGTTGATGAAGGAATCATTGAAGAAGAAATAGAATTGAGTTGGGTCTTATCTAAACAAAATCTTGCACCTTTAGCAGTTTTATTTTATTAAGGTCAATGAAAATGTTCTTACAAGAAAGCGTGGCCGAAACACGCTTAACTGGACACCAAACATTAATAGCTTAAAACGACGTTCGGGGAGAGCTATACGGCCGAAACAACGGGTCGTGGTTTTCAAGCCAGATCTGTGCGATTGGGTTGCAATCACATGTTCTTTCAAATGCCCTTTCAATTTAACTGACATGCAACGGGAACACATTTTAAAAAGTTATTGGAAGTTGGGGGACGCATCGATGCAAAGGAAGGTTATCCATAACAGTGCCCAGGAAGTTTAGTCAAAATACCGATACACAGCAGACAAGTAGATATGTCAAACGGACGAAAAAACAAGTGATGTGCATGGACTCGCAAGCCGTTAGTCCTATGACATGTGGCGAAGTTTCATCATTTTTCTATAAAAGGAGACTGCTTTGCTTCAACTTCACCATCTTGAAGCTGTATTCAAAAGAAGGATTTTGTTATTTGTCGCATGAGCGCATAACACACAGAGGGTCCGATGAGATTGGTGTAAGTCTTAAAACCTACGTAAGTCTATAACTGCTCTGGACAAAATGAAAATAAATACATTTTATCTCTTTTGATACAATTAGTTCAAATCTACGTTGTCAAATCAATAACCCAAATGTTTTTAATAGTCACACAAAATGAAGCTGATAACATGCATTCATTAATTGGAAAAAAAACAAGGCAAAATATTTAAAATCAAGACTACTCTATCCAACAAAAATTGTCAGTATACATGCCTTATGGAGGAGCTTTTTTTCTACCAGTGGTGCCTGCAGATACTCTCACGGCACTCAAATGCAAGAATTGCCACTGAAATAAAAACCAAACCACTGTCATACTAAGGAATTGTTGTTGTAATTTTCCTAAAATTCGCATACAACCCACCACAACACAGCCGAATGGGGAATGAGCATGATCGTCTTTTGTTCGCTTGCTATTATCATCCACCAAAATAAGCAGTGTGTGTGACTGAAGCACATCAGAAGAGTATTACTTACCATCTCTACATTGAACCATATCGTTAAGGGTTTTTCTATGGATTTTGTCAAAGAAGTTTCGGTTTTGGTGCTTTTGAGAACGAATTATTACGTGGGGTGTTGCCATTCGGTTTTAATTTGATTGTATTTGTATTGTGCAGCTGCACAAGTGCAGTTTTTTTTACCATCTGTTTAGGTATATAACATTGCGTCGTGGTTATTTTATGTTTTACAATATTTATAATGAATAAATTGGATTACAGTGATATATTTTTCGTTTTGATTTTTTTTTTTGTGTTACGAAATTTATATATTTTGTTGGTCTACTGGAGATACCCTTAAAAAAACGCGTCTATTATTATCTTACCAGAAAATGAAAAAGATAAACGGAATTTATTTCATTCCGCAATATTTTTATTTTAAATTGGGATATGGTAACCCTAATAGAATTGCTCTCTGAGTTATGGCGAGTTATCATTCACACTACGAGAGCTTTAAAGAGGGACCGATTTATATAAGTCATTGCAACCAGACTGAGAGACAAACATCCTATCATTTCTGTACCTACTGACAATTTTTCTTGGACAATTTTTTCTTGAAAAATAATTTTTACTTGCGACCAACTTGTGCCCATCATATAGTTAACAAAAAAGTCGAAACCCTTCTATAAAGTCCACCAACTGCAAACCAACGAAATATTTGATTAAAAGGACTTAAACAGGAAAAAAATTCAAAAAAAAAATCTTGATGGGGAAAATGTTGTACGGGCTGACATCAATGTTATCATGGTTGAAAAACAAAGTCCAACCATAGTTAAATATACGACTTTGTTTGCTGATGAAAACTTCAATGCTTTTAAAGTCACTACTGAACAGAGAGCTATAAGTTTAAATCCACCTTATCCTAATGGCCCACCACAAAAAACGTTAGCGAAGCAAAAAGATTTGCTGGACTTATGCGAACAAAATTCTATTACAGCTTGCCATCACCACTTTTTCAAAACCTTAGAACGTGAAGAAGTAATAAGTCCTAAATAAAGTGTTATGAGAAAAAGAAGAGCTGGAGGTTAAAATAACATTTAATGTTTTAATACATACTCTAAAATTTCTCAATTTTGTTGTTTCAATTACTCGTTTCCTTTAAAAACTTAGATGTGATATTTCGAGTTATATCCTTCTTGCACAAGAATAATTGTTTCAATCCATAAGAGACATTTTGAATAATCGCTCTTTTGCATTAAAAGTTTGTTTTGATTTTCTTAATTAACTAAAAAGCGTTAGTTATTTATATGATGTGAGTAAACAAAATATAAGTTTTCGTTAAAAATTAAAAGGTTGATTATTTCTTTATGTAATGAAGCCTACACATTTGAAAAATTGTTTTCTTATATTAAGTTACGTAAGGCAAAAGTTTTTTTTGCAGTCGGGTTTTTTGGGAATGCAATTTTTTGACTTATCGCTCTTTTGCACTGAGGGTGCGGTTCGCGTACTACTATGCAAACGTAAATTTATATAAACTTTTGCGCAAAACTACACAAATTCCGTTCCCGTATAATAAAATGGTAAAAAGATGAATTAAAACAAAATGGTCATCCCTTCATTTTTCTTCACTCACAAGAAAATGAAAACTGCCGAATATGTTCTGAAATCCAATGAGTTTACCAGCAAAAAAAACAGCTGTTGCTTCTTTTCAAGCCAAACTTTAATGATTTTCATCTTTTTACTCAAAAGCTTTCGCGCACTTTTCTTGGAAATGAGTGGATTCTCGTTCGATTTTGGAGGTTTGCCAGTTTACTTTTTCCTACACGAACAGACCTTTTATATAAACTAAAAAGACGAACGAAAATAACATTTAGGTACTTTCGTTCATTTTTCTTTACGCAGAATGTCGGCTGGTAAGAAAATTAAAACTTTCAAATGATGAAATTCTATGGGTTTGAAAGCAAAAAAAGTTTCATATTTGGATATGATGCGCTCATCATATTTATTTTTTATTTTTTTTTTATTAATAATTTATTTTTGATTAAGTTTTATTAAAATACTTATCGCGTGATATAGGGAATGTACCCACATTCGGGTTGTTTTTAGGAAACCGCTGTTCTTTCGGTTTAGGAATTGCAAAGCAAATCGCTCCATGAAGATAAAATAGCAAGTTCTATAATCCAGGGATCCTGCCGAGATCACAGAGAATTAACGAATGCGGTGTCTCGGACAGACATTCTCCACATTCCAAGAGCACGATAAATTAGCATTTCGATTTCTACTTCAATTTCCAAATTACGAAAAGTGCCCACATCTCAAATTGAGAAGAATCTGTTTGACAGTTTATTTCAAGAGAAACAGCGGCAGCTAAAATTTCACTTTTCAATGTACTAATCTAAATTACACGGGTGCAGCAAAACTCGTGAGTCGATCCACGTTCCATGCACTAGCTCGCGAGCGTACATATTATCATTTCGATAAACTCACTCGTGAGCGTGCACCGTAACGAGTTCATGAGTTTTTGAAAAGCCCACACTCGTAGGTGAAAAATGAGCAGTGAGTCGTTTATAAGCGCTGCTGAGTGAGCATACTATACAAACAGAACTACTTTTTGAGGTCACAAAAAACAACCCTAATTTTGGGTTGGAGGATCCCGCCATGTATCCCAGACCGTATGTTACAATCTACAAATCTACAGGCACAGGCTCACATTGACAATACAAGCGCTTCACAAAGAATCTTACAGGTTTTGTCATCTCAACGATGTCAATAAAAATAAGAAAGCAGTTTTTAGTGTTTTCGATACAATTTTACAGGTTCAATAGGTTCGTTAAAATATTTTTTTGTCACAGGTGTAGATAGGGACTTATAAAATAGTGCCTGTAAAATTGTATAAATTGGCCTGCAGAATTGTTATAATTTATTGGGATATACAGGTCTACACTTCGTGTTTTGTGAAACGCCTGAAGAATTTATGTTAGGGCCCTGGGTGCGATTAACCTCCGAGCCGATAAGTTCGTTCATCGCTTGTGTTCTAATCGCTCTCGCTTCCCGTAGGTGTAATCCCGCTACTTCGTTAGCACGCGTTTTCTTTTTTTTCAGCATCTATGCACCCCGCCTCAATAAAACAAAAGAAAATAGTTGAAGCAATGAAACCACAAGGAGTAACCGATGTCTACAAATTTCGAAAATTCTTGGAAGGCATTATGCATGCCATAGGTCTGATTTTATTCTCCTAGGATCTTTTCCGCTCCCCATCCACGGTCAACGTTGGGTGATATAACCTCAAAGTAGATTAGTACTTTCCCAATCCAATACGGTGCCGTAAATGCCATCATCAAAGAGCTGCAAGCGATTTCTAAAAATCAAAGAAATTTCAAAAAACAAAAACGATAGAGAAATGTAGTATTGCAAAAGCCAGGCAGATATATGGTGCACAAAATCCTCCTATTCTGCAGTTTCTTAGACTGCGAATTCCCGAAATCAATTCCGACCAATAACAATTTATCAAACGAGAAAATATTTGCTCTCGCAGAGAGTACCCTCCCAAAACCATCCAAGCCGCCAGCAAAGCTTCCCAAAATCCATTATCACCAGTGAATCCAATGATAAAATTGCAAACCCTACCAATGTGAACTATTTAGCTACATTCAATGCAAACCAGTTTTCTCCAAACTTATCCCATTCACATCCCGACCCACATACCCTGAACATTACCTATCTCCATGCGAAAATACGATTCTAACAAAATTAAAAACAATACTCCCAACCATCCACCAGAAAATACCCTGAACCAAACCATTGATTATACAACAACAGCTTACTCACCTATATCCACAGTAACTCAATCATTTCTTAACAGCAACTAATATTATATCCCTCCCACGGAAGATGATAACGCCACTTAATAAAATCCTCTCCCCACAACCCACAGACTGCAATGGCCAAAACAACAGGCTACTGTATGTACCTTATGGTCAAAAACAACCCAGACATTTTTAAAATCTGTCTGCTGGAGCTTTACAACCGAATCTTTTCCGAAGGAATCATGCCACGAAGCTGGAAAACTGCAATGGTCCTTCCAATTCCGAAACCTAATAAGAGCGGCTTTGATACCAATTCAGACCTAGTTCTCTGCTCCTATATGCATCTAGGTTAATCGAAAAAATAATATCCATTAGATATTGTAGAAAATAAAAATTTGAAAGCTTTCAGATGCTTTAGCAAGTAAAAACCGAGTATCAATTTTGTCAATTGACTTTGAAAATGCATTTGACAGAACTGGAATACATACTTTTTTATTACTCCATTCCAGACATTTATATGAATATATATATCTGGAATCTATGATCAATAACGAAGCAAGCTGTGATGACGAAATTAAGCATCGCGTAAGCGCCTGATGAAGTGGGGGAAAAACTCAGCCATCTTCTGTGATCGAAAAATGCCCCCTAAGCTGAAAGGAAAGCTCTACACCGCAGTTGTGCGCCCGGCGCTTCACAATGTTGGACAACGTACAAAAAGTAAGAAGGCAAATTAACGGCATCCGAGATGAAGATGCTTCGCATGACAGCAGGAGTAACAAAGATTGATCAAAAAAGAAATTCCAAGATCCGAGGAAGCCTTCACATCTAATAACCTATCTCGAAAAAATGGAGCATGACCCGCTCAGTTGGTACTGTCATGTTCAAAGGAGAGAACCTACAAACCCTGTTAAAAGGGCAATATCAATAAACGTTCCTCGAAAAAATGAAGCACGACCTGCTCAGTTGGTACTGTCATGTTCAAAGGAGAGATCCTACAAAACCCTGTTGAAAGGGCAATATCAATCAGTGTTCCAATCATAGCTTTCAACGACATACGGAAACTGCTTGAAAACACACAAAAATATAAGGCATTCGCTTTATGCAAATGACCTTATTATTTTTAAGAATTGCAAAGACCTAGATACTGTCAGTAGAATTTGTTCCTTAATCCTTAGCGATTTGAATAATTGGGGAAAATCATTCGGCGCCAAGCTATCGATAGATATATGTAAAGTTTTACACATGTGTAAAGAAAATAATTGCGCTAAGCAAATTAAAACTAACTTTAATAACATAGCCATAAGCAACGTTGATAATCTAAGTATGCTTGGACTCATTTTTGATAAAAGCTTTACCTTTCTTTTTTTCTTTACAGTTTCATCAATATAACCCGGTCCATACTCCTATACAAAATCGACTACGGTTTATCTATTTACAGAGAGTGTACCCCATTATCGTTAAGATTCATTGAACTAGTTTACCATGCGGCCATTGGAACTAGCCTAAAAGCCTTCCGATCTACTCCAATCGCAAACATTCTTGCCGATCCTAGCCTGCCTACGATTAAACACCGCACTATAACACTTACATCCTTGATTATACTGAGAGTAAACACTACATGCAATAAGCTATCATCGGAATTGACAACAATATTCGACTGCACAAAAGGAATCCCAAAATTCATTCAACCTTGTCGCACAGCCTTTAATCTGGGGCAAACATGGATGTACTCCCAAAACGTATCATCCGCCGGCCAGCCCTCCCATGGCTATTTAATGTCGACTCTATCAACTCGTCCTAAAATTCACTCAAAAATTACCTAACACCAGAAGCAGTATATACTCGTAAACAGGGTTTCTTGGAAATGCTGAAAACTACCGAGCAGTCAACTGGATGCCTGATTTCACCGATCGCTCGAAAACTGAAGCCTGCACAGCATTCGTTGTTGTTGACGAAAACGAAAAAATCCTATCCAAAGGTCTATTACTACAACAGTCATCTGTTTTTCAGCGAAAGCCACAACCATACTACGAGCCACGACATACGCGAAAAAGTAAGGTTTTAATTTGCTCTGATAGTCTCTCTACACTAACAGCAGTAACCAACCTATATAATGATACTCCGATTATTGTATCCATCCGCCTTCCGGAAAGAACTAATAAAGAACCAAGAAAAATGCTGTGGATTCCAGTGCTTGTTGGAATTAAAGGAAATGCCGATACAGTAGTCAAGGCAGCAGTCCGGGAACTTCTGGTAACTTACTTTATTTGCAATAAGAAAGACATGAGCAAGCACATTCATATCATAACTGCTGCAATGCAAACAGGAATGGGATAGTTATTCCCACCATCACTAAAACCAGTTGTCCTATTTGTCACCTCTGCAGCTCCAGATCTACGATTGCACCATTATCAAAGCCTACTACATACACAGTCTCCATCCACTTCCCTATCCCACCTGCTCTCAACCCCTTCATTATGCAATGCTAAAAAAGTACATAACCTTCTTTGCTCCCTCCAATTTAAGTTGAAATATAAACTAAAAATATATTTAACTAGCCGAACGCCCTGGTAGCTATCGCTTCAGTGTTTTTTGTATTAGCATTATAATTTTTTATATGTTAATAAAATTTAGTAATAATAATAATAATAATAAAAGCATCTGCCTACGAACCCTTCTTAGTATTCATTTCGAAGAAGAATTTTACTCAAGCTACTCGTTGGTCCAACTTCGAGTTCGTAACTTACGAAAAATGTTGAGCTATATCCCTAAGCGAGTGTTGAAAAGGGGGGGGGGGGGCTTTCTAACAGAGCTACAATCAAGGCTGTAGCCAGACAATTATTTCAGGTGTTGTTATATTTTTTCCAAACACCAATTAGTGTGTACCTTTCTGAATGGTAGCTAGATGTAATAAATAAAATTAATACAGCCCATTTTAGAAGAAAATCGACCAAACACGATTTTTAATTGGGATTATGGTACTCGTACTATGTGTATATAAGGCACTTTATGGATTGGTGCAAAAAACATAGGGACGGGCTACAGTCCGCTTGGGCGAACTGTTGGATACCCTATTCTTATTCCTATCCCTCATAAGTGGGCGTGACAAAAGTCTAAGTATGGTTGAATTGTTAAGAACGCTCTACATATTTTGTTATATAACATTTAAAGGATTTTATCGAAAAAAAACGCTCCCTAGGCGATTTTAAAAAAATTAACACATGAGCATAAAGCGCCCCTAGAGAGTATATATTATAAATTTCAGCTCCCTAGCTCAAACTTTGAATTTTCAAAAAAGTTTTTTTTTTAATTGTGGGCGTGTCAGTGGGCTGATTTTGATAATATTTACACATGAGCATAAAGGGCCCCCTAGAGAGAATATATAATGAATTTCAGCTCCATAACTCAAACTTTGGATTTTTAAAAAAAGTTTTTTTTTTAAATTGTGGGCGTGTCAGTAGGCGGATTTTGAAAATATTTACACATCAGCTCCCTTTAAGCTATAGAGTATATATTATAAATTTCAGCTCCCTAGCTCAAATTTTGGTTTTTCAATAAAAATTGTTTTATTTATTTGTGGGCGTGTGAGTGGGCGGATTTTGAAAATTTTATATTCCGAGCAGTTTTAGGAGTCATAGATCATATATAAAAAATTTCAGCTTTCTAGCTCAAAATTCATTTTTTTCCAAAATTTTGTTTTTTTGAGTTTGTGGGCGTGTCTGTGGGCGGATTTCAAAAATTCGTAAACTTGATTATTTCGGGACCCTAGAGAGTATATGGTTAAAATTTGAGCTCTCTAGGCCCAGTTTAAGGGCCTAATTTTTGCCGACGGACGGACGGACGGACGGACATGGCTAGATCGACATTACTATCGATGCTGATCATAAATATAGTAACTTTTAGGGGTCTACGGGCAATATTAAGGTATGTTACAAACTATGCGTCAAAAATAATATACAATTAGAATAGGGTATAAAAATTGAGATAATAATTAAACATGACATTACGATGATAGGGAAGTAGAAAAAAATGTGTTGGAAAATTCTGTTCGTCCGTCTGCCTGTTTGCAGATCTGCAGCCTAAGCGGATGGACCGATTTGCAAACTTGGTTCATAGTGTTTATTTAGTAGTCTCACACTAGGCGTTGTTAAAATTGGAATTTTAGCTCTAAAACAATGGTATATGTCATCTAACGGTTTGTTAAAACTTAATTTTTCTAAGAACGGCCTTAACGATTTAGATAAAACAGTCTATATTTTGGTAAGAATGGATTTTGAGAGATTTATCTTAAAACGGTACCTCCTATAGAACCGATTTTTTAACATCAGAATTTCTCGCTAACCAAAACTGATTTCAATTAAATTTAAAATTTAGGAAGACTTTTATGAGCAAATTCATACATAACTTTTTTGGTTTTTTTAATATGCTGGAAACGGGTATATTGAATTTTTGCAGATTTTTTTCCAAATGAAAACTACAGATTTCCTTGTATTGAAATACATACTCAAAAAATTGCAAAATATTTTTGAAAAATTAAAAAAAAAACCGGTTTAAAAAAAACTGCTTTAACGGTTTTCAATATTTTTTTTCCTAGGTAGACTATTGCTAATAAAATACTATTGCATACTTAGTTATTCCAAGAAAACTCTGCAACAAATTTGAAAAACTAAAAGGTTTTTCCAATATTTTTTTAAATAATTTTTAAGTTATTATTTATAAGGTACATATCATCATTCTTTAAGATTTTATTATTACACAAAGTATTACATAACATGTATGTAGGAATCATTTTTATAAAATTAAATTTAATCTTCTGGCCTTCTGTGCGGCAAATATAACTAAAACTTCCTCAGTGTCAATATGAATTTGTCGATGAATTGACAATAACGCCAATTCTGTTAATCTTTCTTCACCGGTAGAATTTCTTAGATAAGTTTTTAGACGTTTCATTGTCGAACATGTTGAAACCGGTAGTGTCGCCAACATTTTAAGAAGCTTGTGGATGTCAGGAAACAGATCCTTATTGCATTCCCCAAGAGCTGTTATTGCACTCTTTGAACGCTCTATATCTTTTTGTGTATCGCATTTTGTCTTCCATAGCGTAAATTCAGCTTTTAAAGTATCCCAATCCAAAAAAACATTTATAAAATTTGAAGTTTTCTTCGTTATAATTTTGTTCGTTTTTGCCAAGGATCGATGGAATCAAAATGCAGAAAGAGGAAAGTATGGACTTATGGTTTTCAAATTTCATTTTAAGCTGACTTAAAAAGTCACCTAAAAGAGAATCATTATACTTATCCTAAAATAGGTTTCAGGATCTGTTGTGTTCATGTTTTGTCTGTGCTGCTGCCTTGACACAATTCGTGAAATTTTAAGTTTCTCATCCACAACATTTACTAAGTTTTGTGCAGTCTCAAAAAAATTTTTGAACTCCGGAATGATATTCCTTGGAATGTGTTTGTTATTAATTCCACATGTTCCAATCCAGACACTAAGTCGCATAAAGGGGATTGTAAGATCTTACAAAGTGGCAATGTATTTGTAAACAAAACACTCAAACAATACAAACTTACTGCGAAATCACTAGCTGAACTAGATCTTAAAAATCAACTTGCCTTCGATGACGTATCAGAGTCCTTATCACTACACAACTCTTCCAAAACATCAATTATCGCTTTAAAAATTTCCATAAACCTCATCAAGCCATCATGGTTTTCCACCCAGTGCGTTTCACACATTGCTGTTAAATTTTTGCATTTATGTTGAGGATAATTTTGTTCAAACCCCTGTGACCCCCCCCCCCCCCCCCACCCTTGCTACGGCCTTGGTTACAATGGGAGATATTTTGATGAATTAAACGAAATAATTCCAAGGAATACATTATTTGCTCGTCCTTCTAGGCCGGCAATCATTCCTGACCTTTTGAACTTGAAACGACCAATTTCCTACATTCGAAATCTATTCATGGTATTTATTAATTATTGGTTAATTGGTTAAATCATGTTGATTGTAGAATGAAGGTTTCCTTAAGCGAAAAATCTTTCTGGGCGAGATAAAGAGTATTGCCTATCATTTGCCTATGTCAGGCTCCTCGAGAGATCACTCAAAGTGGGTTCAATTTGTTCATGCTGCAGTAGCACCAACACAGTCAACTTAGTTATTTGTGCCTATAGGTATTAATGTACTGTAAATTTATCTAAATTTTCTCATCTCGGCTTATTGGGTAGGTATTTTTTCAGCCTTATCCCAATTAATTTCTTAAAGACCTAGCGGAAAGTCAAAGAAAACTCCAGTCAAGCTTTATTCCAATTTCATATCAAGGTTAATCTTTCATAACATACAAACATCTATTCTTTAGTTCAGCTACGAGTAGAGTACCTGTTACCATGATGACGAACCAGCGCACTAAATCAAGTCTCTCATATTCGTACAGTATCCCTTTAGAGCTCAATACAGGCACAAAATAATCACAGCTTGCATCCAAAAGCTGTTACGTGTAAGGTACTTACCAGAGTTCTGCAGTTTGCAAAGTAAAAAACGTTGGCGGTTTTCTTCATACCGTGTGCAAACAACAAGCACTGGGTCGTTACGCCTCAAAAACGTTTCCTCCAGCTCCCAAACAACTCTGTTCACTTTTCCTCTTTACTGTTGTTGTAGATGGTATTTTAACTGAAACGTTATGGTGATTAAATACACCATCACTATATGGATTTTGAGTAGTTTTTTATACCACCATGGTGAGAGGGTGGCTGAAATTTTGAGACGTCTTCATCCACCTGTGAAATCACAGAGACATCGTCTTGAAAAATATGTTCAACAACTCAAGTAACTTTCTTACACGGTTTTGATCGAAAGCCCATTCAGTCTTTTGCGCAAGTTCTGCAGGTTAGGATGTTTACCTGAGTATAGTGTTTATTGTGTGCGCTGTTGTTTTGTAATTGAATTGCATATATTATATACATATGTATCTGCTAATATATTGTTATTCTGTTTGTGCAGAGAGTGTGTGAATAGAAATTGAAAGTGAAGTAGCCTTCATTTAAATAAAATAAAAGCAAAAGTAAAGCCCTCCCAAAAAACAAATTTATTTCAATTGTGTTAAACATAAATTATGTAGGTAATAATATTGTGAAATATAGTTCATGTGCATAGGTTTACATAAGCCAGTGTGGCAATAAGGCCTAAGATCTAGAATCTAGGCTTAGATTACATTTCTGTGTTCATGACTTTGGCTTTGAGTACTTACAGTGAGCACTAACTGTTAACTATTTCATTGTTTAAGTGACTGGAAAATAAGTTGGATCAACCCTCTGAACGGAAGCTGATTAAATCAACCAACGATCGGATATTCTTTTTTTGTGGTGTAAAAGTACATTTCCAACTTCTGACTCTGATTCAAGATACAAATATATTGTAAGAATTTAGTTATAACAAAAATTTATAATGGAATTTAAAATGTATCCTGCGGATGTTATGAGTTAAACACATCTCCAAAGTGTCAAGTGATGATATTGAAAAAACTATAAAACGATAGGGGATTTAACGTTGTTCTCTAAATTAAATTAAGCTTATATGTGACTGATGATTGCCAACATCAAATACGTAATAGTATTGAAGTTATAGAGGTTTTTTTCTAGATGCTTTTGAAATTCGATCCAGAAGACATACACCTGAAAACACACAGTTTCGACGCGTCCTTATTTAAAATTGCGTAAAATAACATCAAGCGCCGATAAAATGTTTCCACTTGGCTCCTAGCTTGAATCAATTTCCCATCAGTGTGATTCCCCCGTGAAATTGAGCCACGTCATGTCTTAAATACGGCAGCAATAATTTCCACTCATTCGATGATCAACTCGTTCAGTTCAGCTTGATAAATAAAATGATTCCATCAAAAATAAGACCTAAAAAGTACATAGTACATTTATATGCAAATCGTACTAGCTGATGATTCGTATAATGAAATCAAACACAAGGGATGAGTTTTGTTATCGCAATATGCATGACCGCCAAAAGACAGCAATTGACTACCAGTCAATTATTACTTATAGGTAGTCTGGTAGCGCTCAATGTAGTGAAAAAGAAGTAATGTTAATACTTCAACCCCAAACATCAATTCCTTTCTTTAGTACGAAACCTAAAAACTAAAGCTATTTGCTGCGTTGTTGGCTGCAGAAATAATTTCCTCAACGCAACTGCGAGTTTCCTATTATACTTAACCCTCTATCACTTGCCAAATGATGGTCATGTGAGTTATTCGATCAATGAGAAAGGGTAAAATAGTACGGACATGTAGTTGCTTTGCAAATTGAACGCGCACAGTTTTATTTGATTTACTTAGTTTTCCTTGACTTTAATTAATGGACTTTTGCGGTCGCTAAAATTCTTGTTCTCATGGCAGTTGTTTTGGTCTAATATAGGCTTTAGAAAATTTATAAAATGAGTCTTATCAATCCTAATTTTTTTTTTAGTAATACTAAGTTACTAAACGAGTTCCCGACCCGTAAATAGTCTCTACCTGAGCCACTGCAGCCTTCCATCCTCTGCAATCCCGGGCACGCTGCTTAAAGTTGTTCAGACCAAGCGCTCTGGCATCCGAGATGGTCTTAAAAACGGTGGTTTCTTGCCTTCTCGAACTTGGGGGAATGCGGTCGATGTAGCCGTACCAATGTAGTCGACGTGATTTAGCTTTGGACTACATCCACATCTTGGTACCTACAGCTCATAGAGTTATCGTTCAGCACTAGGCACCATACAGCAGAACTGTCTAGATTAGAATTCGAAAGAGCATGCATTTTGTCCTTCGAGTCAGAAGTTTAGAATTCATATGTTATGCCGAAACAAGCTAGGAGCGATTTCCTAAGGTTCTGGCCCAACCTCCACTAAGGTGTCAGTCGTGGAGTTGATGTTTACTTCAAAGAAGATGAAGTCCCTAACTACATCGAAGTTATTGCTATCAATAGTGATGGTTTGTCCTAGGCGGTGGACAGGCGTTTGTTTCTTGGTAGCACGTTCTTGTTCTTGTATTCATTTACTTCAAGACCAACCAATTTCCAGTTCTTCAATCGCCTTTAAAGCTTCTACCACGGCACTCTGTCTCTGGAAACGGCCCACGATGATGGACATACCGCAGTAGCTGTAAGGATCTTTGAAGATAGTGCCTTGCGTGTTGACACCTAGGGCCTGTACCACAATAGACTAAGTCTTGTTAAACAAGTAAAATTCAAATTAAACTTGTTTAGTTTGTTGCTAAAGCCTCTGTCCTACGAACTTTTTTCTCCAGATTTACAGCAAATTATAATTGCATATTAAGACCGGTTGAAGATATTAATCACTCCTCTCTGCGAATGTAATTTAATTTATTGCATAGGCCTCACAAGCACAATTTTCATACCATAGCCAATTCTTCTGCCAGGAGAATTTTTTTGAGAGCACAAGGATATTTAATCTTTGCATCATTTTGTATAAACATTCCTAGAAAAGTAAATACAAAGCTACAACCTATTTTTATTACGCTTAAATATACTTTAAAACAGAGAAAAAGTTTCCCTTCAGAGAAGATAATTTTTCCATAATATTGAATTTCTTCTCCGAACTCTTTTAAACGATCGAGGAGCTCCTACGATACGAGCAGCATGCTCCACTGGTATTACTGGCAAAATAATATAGTCAATATCATTCTCGAGGGTCTACGAATGAGTTAGCATATTCTCTCAGAGTTATGAACTTATGAAAATGTAATAGAACGCTATTTTAGTTAGATGTATGTAGTAACCAAACTACACGAAAGCAGATACATCAAATGAAGAATCAAAACAATTGTGAAATCGAGATTAATAGAAATATTTGATTGAAAATGATTATAGGAACATTTCTTAAATTTTTGTATCGTTTTATGTTGGCCCATCCAGTAAATTAGAATAAAGTCATACGGGCTTACATGAACGAAAAAATGACAGGCTGAAATATCAACTGTCATTTTAAGTACTGTTGACAGCTGTTAAACAACCCGCCCAAAGAAATTTCTTGGGCAGAAATTCGTTACTTTTTCAGTTGAGGGGAAGTGATTTGTTCTCTCGTTGCCTCTGTCTTTTACGAAATTTGTGGGAACAACTTAAAGCAGTTTTAAGTAACTTTGAGTATCTAAAAGTAAAAAGTTGGTAACCATTTTAGCTTTTACTTATAACTCAGACGACCAGAAAAATTAACGGTTTTTTATAGAACAGTTACTTACAAGAATTTTTTTTCTATGGGAGGGGGGTAGTCTATCGCCCCATTTGGGCGGGACGGGCGATTTTCTAAACAAAAAAAACACTTCAAATGCAAATTTTATTTTAAAAAATAACGGTAATACTAACAATTAAGTATTGCACATTTTTTTAAAGCTAAAAGTCGGCTATATCATCCTGTTTTTAAATCAAGTGATTTCCATCAATAGTTTTTGAAAAAACTAATTTCAAACTCAAAATTTCGGAAAAAAATGAAAAAAAAAAAGTGTATATTATCTTTATTCCAAATTGTGAGACTACATACTAAAATATAATATTTTTATGCTGTTATTAGTTTTTAATCGAATACTTAAAATTAGATAGTTTTAAGTCTACTAGTTTTCGAGAAAATTGAAAATTACAAAACCTACTTTATTTAAATTTTTATTTATGGACTTGTTTTTCCTTGACGTCAATGAATAAATAATGATATCCTTCTAATAAGTAGAGAACGGTAAGTTATTTTGCGTTACCTAAAATGCAAGCATTACGGTACGGCGTATAAACAGTGGGTGCAACTCCCCTGCCTGGGCTCACTATAGGATGTGGGGTAGGTAAAAGGTTGGGTGTATGTATGCAAAGTTTCTTTTGCATTTAAGGAATCTGGATTTAAAGAAACTGAGTTTGAAATTAGTTTTTTTAAAAACTATTCATGGGAATCACTAGATTTAAAAACAAAATGATAGAACCGACTTTTATCTTTAAAAAATGTGCAATACTTAATTTAAGTTATTACCGTTATTTTTAAATATTTTTTTCCTATTTGAATTGTTTTTTTTTAGAAAATCGCTCCTCCCTCCCAAATAGGGGGTGATAACTGTTCTACACAAATCTGTCGTTAAACTTTGTCGCCTGAGTTAGATATCGTACTCTCCCCAGTTCACGGAACAAATGTGATGAATAATATTTTTTTGTTCTCTAACTATGTATATTTCTGTTTTCGTTTAAAATGTTTTTTTCAAGTTTTTTTTATTATAGAAAATCTAGTTTTTGTTTGAAAATAAAAATCTACTGCAATTTTTTAGAGAATCTGCTGTGAAAAATGAGTCACAAGGTGATAACACTAAGGGACAACCTTAAGTAGTTTTTCGTAACATTGAGTAGATTAAAGTTACTTGGAAAAGTAAAGGAGCAGACCTACTCGTAATGTAAACAATTTTTTTTTGAAATCGTTACTCAAAGCGATGCGCAACTACTTGCAATGAGCATCAACAGCTCGTACACTATCCGTCCACTTGTTGAGCAACGCTCTCCAGCCATCTCGAACGCGTAGGTTAGAAAGACCCTGGTTTTTTTTTAAAGTTGAATGCGTTGATTTCGAAATTCGTGCATTGCGCGTAGTGGACGACCGTCATAATGGTCTGCGTTCAAATAAGGTTATTGAATTGGTGAGTCAACAGCCTTTAATATACCCCACTTATGTATGTCTTTATGGACTCATTGTGAGGGGGATTAGTCGCTTCCTCATTTTTATAATTACTATATCCTGTCCAGCCAACAAGTTGGAACAAAAAACTTTATGTGGATATTGAACAAAGAAAACCACAATCAATGGGATTTAGAATAAACGTACAAATGGGAATAATTTTAATATTGAGCAAAATAGAAATTATTGAAATATGTAAATATTAAACATAACATACTCAAATTATTAAACACCATAACCTAAATGCTTAAAGAGCTCTTAAGTTATGTTACTTCTAATAAAGTAGTCTTTTTTTTATAGAAACTATGCTTCCGGTCGGCTGCGGCAGAAATAACTATGAGAAAACAGAACACTGCTAGGTTTTACTATCAAAACAAGACAACTATTTTGAGTCTCTTAGCACTTCTATCATGTGCAACGTTCCATAATGTCAACGCAGATGCCTGTCCAGCTCCAGATGAAATCTTACCATGCCGGTGTTCCGTACATGAGAAGGACATTCACATATGGTAGGTCAATTCCAAGGATTTAAATTTATCAATGTAAACTTTTTTTCTATCACAGGTGTTCACACAGCAGCTTGCCACAAATCCTTAACAGCATCAAGGCTATAGAGAAGTTTATAAAATCTCCCATTGATGAACTTGTTTTGGAGAACAATCAACTTCCTGCCCTCCCAGGTCGATTCTTTGGATCCTTGCAAATAGTTCGCTTGATGTTACGTCACAACAGCCTCGAACGGGTCTCAAGCGGATGGCTTACCGAACTAGAGAACAGTCTCGTTGAAGTTTTCATAGTGGAACCTCGATTGCGTAGCATCCCCGTGGAAAGCCTCAATGGCCTCATAAATCTTATTGCCATTACGATTCAGAGTAATGAACTTAAATATCTGCCCAATTTCTCGGGCCTTATCAGTCTTATGTACCTTAATATTCAGAGCAAAGTGCTTACCGAATTGCAGCCACATATGTTCCGACACTTGCCAAAACTAAAGGACATTCATGTCAATGGTGGACCCAATCTAAATCAACTGCAACCGGGACTATTCAAAGAACTTATGTCGGTGAAAAATATTGATTTGTCTAAAAACGGCATTAATTGGATACATCTTCGAGGGCTGTACCGGCTGCCAAACTTGGTTAATCTCAAACTGTCCAATAATGAAATTAGCGATGTTGCAATGGTCGGCAGACTTATAAAAGGTCTGGAGAGCCTAAAGAACCTACGATTGGACTATAATATGGTGAATGTTCTCGCAGAGAATTCATTCGTAGACCTTCCAAGCTTGAGCGAGTTGTACCTTAATGGCAATAGGATTACTGAAATCAAATATGGAGCATTTTATCGTACTCCCAACCTTAAAAGGGTGTACCTGCACAACAATCACATCAAGCGCATTCATCCTGAGTCCTTTCTGCAAATGTCCGGAACAGGAATTGAGAGTCTCTACATTAGCCACAACGAAATTGAACGTGTAGATGAGCTGAGGTCCTTATTAGACTCTTTACCTACACTTAAGTTCCTGGATATAAGCAACAACTACATGAAAGGTATACCATTTGGTGTCTTGAGGGGTCACGGCACTCTTGAGCAGATACACATAAACAACAACTACATACAAAGTATTGGCAGGGATGCATTTATGGCAATGCCTGCCTTGAGGGAGCTTCGTCTCAGGAATAATAGCCTTTCGGAGAAACAGCCAAGGCCATTTTGGAATCTGCCAGGTCTAATGGGCCTTGATTTATCCAAGAATTTATTAACCACTATCGATTCAACCCTCCTTTCTGGCCTTCCCTCGTTAAGAAGACTCGATTTGAGTGAGAATCTCCTGACCAAGATCCATCCCGATGCTTTTCAAAACAATCCCATGTTAGAAACACTTAACATATCCTCCAATGGGCTGGTATTAGTGCATCCAGATACCTTTCGCAACCTAAATAGATTGTTCGAAGTCGACGCCAGCTTCAACCAATTGACTGAGTTTATTCCGGGTCTGCCGAATATTGTAGAACGAATCTCCATAAAAAATAACCTCATTTCCAGTCTCCATCCTACGGTGGGCAAGTTGCCAAATCTAAGAATGCTGGACTTGAGCCTAAATAAAATTGAACACATCCCTAGCCACACGTTTCAAATGACTAATGAATTGCGAGTCCTAAGCTTGGCAGACAATAAGCTGAGAAACCTCGAAAGGAACACATTTTCCGGTGTTGAACGCATCGAGCTGTTAAATTTACAGAACAATGATCTGACAGAGATCGATGATGAGACGTTTTCTCTGATGTACTACCTGCGAAATCTAAATTTAAACGGCAACAAACTGGAGGTCATCACCGATATGATGTTTGTCAATAACACGAAATTGGAACAATTGAATCTGGCCCTTAATAACATTCGCAACATATCAAAACGGTCCTTCGAACAACAAAGTGGTCTTGAGTATTTGGACATATCCGCGAACCGTCTCAGTGAGATGTCAATTACATTGGCCAACTTGAAGAACCTTCGCGATGTCGACTTAAGTTACAACAACATCGGTCAGCTGCGGATCGAAGTGTTATCGGAATGGAAAAACGTCGAAGAGATTCGCCTGTCAAATAACTTGATCTCGGAACTTTTGAGTGGAACTTTTCAAAACCTCCCCAAGCTGCAGTATTTGGATATGTCAAGTAACGAAATTTCTGCTATCCACAGCGGTGCTGCCAAAAATCTCCCCGAACTGCAAGAACTCGTATTGGCGGACAATAAACTTATTGATCTGAAACATCGAGTGTTTGAAAATTTACCAAATCTGCTGGCACTACATTTTCAACACAACCTGCTGAGGTTTATTTCGCCAGACAGCTTCTTTAGTTCGCCTTCGATAGTCTTTTTAAATTTATCGAAAAATAATTTCTTTTCAATGGATAACATCGGATTGTATAACATGAAGAATCTGGAAGTGCTTGACTTGTCTTTCAATTCAATTAGGACTGTTTCAACTTTACCCCTTCGTTCGTTAAGCTGGCTTGTGGAACTTAAGATGGACAGCAATCAGATTTGTAAAGTACAGGCAAGTTAATGAAGCAGGCATTTGAGTACCCATTTAAGGATAAAGATGAGAATTCAAATGATTTCTACAACCTCTTCCTGATGGTTATATACGTCTGTTCTTGTTCGTGGCACAGATGAGGCATCTCATCTTATAGTCAAATGGGCAAACCAAAAATATTGATTATCCATTATTTTACATTTAAATTGCATTACATTTAAATTATTTTCAGTTTTCTTCTTTTGTTTAACGACGAGGTTATGACTAAAAGGATCATAACCCTCACCCTTCACTGCAAACCTACTGGTCAGTGGGGTTCGCCCGTTTGATCTCAGGCCTCTCGATTTGAAATCATTTTGTCACTGAGGCCAAAAAATTGCTAATCCAGGAGTTTTAAGGCCTGACTCCCCTTGCGATTGTATGCGACAATTGATTGATAGTGCCCTTTTGAAGGGGTTCGTAGAATCCCTCCTTTGAACGTGACAGTACCAACTTGCGCTCCATTTTCTTTGAGATGGGTTCTTTGGCGAGAAAGCTTCCTTGGACCTTGGAACTTTTATTCGATAAAGCTTTGTTGCTCCTCCTGTCATGCGAAGCATCTTCATATCAGCTGCCATTAACCTCACACTTTTTGTACGCCGTCCTATATTGTTAACCATATGTAAGCGCCGGGAGCAAACTGCAGCGTGGAACCTTCCTTTCAGCTTTGGACGATTTTTCGGCCACAGAAGATGGATGAGTTTTCCCGCCACTTCATCCATCTTACGCTTAAGCGATTATTAATATCTCTACATCTACAGGTTGCTTTGCTTTAAATCAAAAATCCCAGATATTTAAACTTTGTGCACTTGGGAACCACTTTTCCATTTATATAAATATCTGGTATAGATCGGATGGGATCAGCAAACGGGCAGCAAGCTCTTTTTTCGGACTTATACGATATCCATTCCTCTTCAAAACTTCCACCCATGCATCAAGTTGCATGGACGTTCGATCTTCGCTTAAGATGCCACTCAAAGATGAAAATCGGGGTCTGTAATAAATATAAAAGGGCTTCATTGGTGCAAGCCGACTTTGCGAACTCTTGTCTGTACTCTCTCAAAGATGTCAATAATCATCTGTACGTAGCTTTCTGAAACTCCTCGTTTTTTTTTTTTGCGCAACCTATAACAGATCTCTTGTGTGTCGATCCTCCTAGGACCACCATAGGAATCCTTCAAGGAATCACGATGTTTTTCCATCATGATCCTTATTTGGATTGCATCTGTGGTTAATTTACCTGTGACAAACCCACACTGGTCTTCAGATAGCCGTATGTATCTTTCGCAATCGGCTATCTAATACCCGCTCAACGATCTTCAGCTGTGTGACATAAGCTTGTTAGAACAGTTATTATCACAGTCTCGCGTATCGCCTTCCTCTTTCTACTGAGGAATAAGAAAACTTTCTCTCGTCTCTTTGGATCGTTTCTGATCAGTTTGGAGATAAGAATTAAGAAGCATTTGGACTCCCATCTTTTTCCAAAACTCCTTTTGTCTTTTTGGAGTCTTTGGCGGGCTATCTAACTTCTTCGACGTTAATGCCGGGTACTTCTTCATTGTTATGATTAGCTACTGGAAACTAACTCCGCGGAAAATGTTTATTTAGAAGTCCTTTTTTCGTCATTCACAAGATGCAGCCTTTGAGCAGGTAAGTTCGCGAACTAAAGGTCCGTTCGCGAACTAATATGCAAACGTAAATTTATAGAAACTTTCGTGCAAAACTACACAAACGCGTTCGCGTACTGAGAAAATGGTAAAAAGATGAACGAAAGAAAAATGTACAAAGCAACAGCTGTTTTTTTTGCTGGTAAACTCATAGGATTTCATCATTTGACAGTTTTCATTTTCTTACCAGCGAGCTCCTTCATCTCTTTTATTAGTGGAGCACTTTAACCAAGCTTCAAATGCCGCTTTATTGTCGCTTATCACTGTTATAGCTTCACCTGTTCAGCACCATGTTTCTCTGCCGTTGTGATAGTGTCCTTTTGAAGCCCCTAGTAGTGATTTAGCTCCATCAAAGCAAAGTCGTTGTAGTGAATTCCATGTCTTGTGATCTGCACTCTGCATCCTTAACTTCATTGATGATGTGATGGAGATAATTTTCCATTTTTGCAACCGTTCGTCCCCGCCTCCATCAACATTTCTGTCAGGAGGCAGCGGTGTTGCTGGGCGATTGCTTCTCTCAAGAGCAATTTGTAATCTTTAACCTGAGGCTTCATTGAAAGTGCTACCACATGGTAATCAATCTGGGCTTCATTTCCGCCACTGCTGTTAGTGAGCAGGTGTCGGCTTTGTTTGGCGTGCGTGGTATTAAGAACGGTAAGACCGTACGACTTGCACATGCTTAGAATATCTTCACCCGGAGAAATCCCGGTGCCATTTCCCAGTCCCCCAAGGCAGTCTTCATAGTCTTCGTTTGATTTTCCTATTCCAACTCTATTCAAAATCAAAAAAAAAAAAACATTTTGGCAAAACACTTAAAAAGATATTAAATATTCGCATTTTAAATACTCTTTTCAGGGATATCCATTTGAAGTGATGCCCCGACTACGAGTCCTATCTCTTCGCAATAACAATTTAAAAACTCTTCATGAGAAAACATTCCAAAGCCTTCGCGGAAATATAGCAATTCTGGATTTGGATGGTAAAATTTTGTAAAACTGATTACAGAATGTTATAAAAGGTCATTCTTGTTTTATTCTTTAGAAAATCCTATGATTTGTTCGTGTACTGTGCAGTGGTTGAGTGCATGGCTTGAGGAAACAAATTTTCCACATCCAGGACCGACCTGCCAAGATGGACAGTTGCTACGAAATTTACGAAATGAAAAACTAAATTGCACCGATGATCAGAGATCTTCCAATTTCCTGCCTCTATACAACGAACATGGAGATGTATTCGCAGGAGAAGGTCGAAACGACTTTAAAGACGATTGCGATTCATTATCCATGGAAGTGGATAACATGACGCGTCCTCTACTAACAGATAGTGACTACTTTTACGACCAATTTGTAGACTATCCAACATTTAACGTTAATCATAAAAACTCTTCTATGAATGTCAACCTCAACAATATAGCTCCGGCATTGATTCACAGCAATTCACTTATCAATGGGAATATTGATTTAAGTAAAACTCTTCTAAATACCAGCGTTCTGAATAAATATCCCCTGGTGCCGCAATCACAGTCTCCATTTACATTCTTCGGCTATCCAATCCCAGCTCTGGGCATCGGAGGGCTGTTGGGAACGAATTCTCGGAGAGACCGCGTCTATAAGAAGATGACACCTACCAACGGCAAGGTGAGAATGATTCAGCAACCCAACAGCAGTGAGCTGGAAAAGTATCTTGCCCAAAAGACTCAGTATCATGGAATTACATCTCGAAGTCGTGGTTTCTCCGAATCTGGTTCAGAAGAAGCAGCCAGCAGTGAAGATGCTAAACTCTTTAAAACCTCATTGACCGAGCCCAACGTGCAACAAGGTGGTTTCAAGCCGATTTTGCCAGAACAGCTGGGTGGATTTATTCCAATGACTCCAACTACTCAGCCCAGTCGATTTTTCCATTCAACTAATGAAGTTGTCAGTCGGACCCGGGTGACTAGTAGCACTTCGACAAAGGCACCTACTTTCGTTGAAGAGCCAACAACTTTTAGTGCACCACCATCGTATACGTACTACGTTACGGAAAATGATGTCGCAACCGAGGATTATGACAGCATGACTGAAAGCAATTCATCCACTTCGAAAACAACATTCTCAATAGAGGAAATCGAAGAGACCCTGTCATCGGAAGCAACCACATCGAGGACGATCCTTCTAATTCCACCAGCAGAAGAATTAACCCAGCCCACGTATAAAGAATCTCCAGTAACGGATATTCCTCTTGTCTCCAGCACAGATGAGACTCAATTAAGTTCAGAAGAAGAGATTGTTCCTCGTATCTCCTCGAGTGGAAGATCAACTATCACAAAAGTCTTTTCTCCGCAAACTCTTCACCGGTATCTGCCTGCAGCTAAGGAATATTTCAGTGAAAGTACAACCGATGCATATATCGAATATGCAACTGATATACCAGTGACGGCCCCATATAGAGGGCTTAATACTGTCAAAAAAGATGGCATGGACTGGTACTACAAAACCTATAAGAACAGAAATCGACTAGAACGACACGAGAGACTGGAAAACTCGTTTCATAACTCGGGTTATAGTCTGCGTACTAAATTTGTGCTTTCAATAGTTTTCTTAATATTCCATTGGTTTTATTTATTTTAATTACTACAACAAGAACATCAATAGGTTAATAAATTTTTAAGAAAAGTTATGTATGTTACCAGATGGTCTTTTGTTAGTATATTTTGTCGATTGCAAACACTCTTTATTAGTTCATTTTAGCCCTACCTCTCACGTCTCACCACAAATCATCAGGGCCCTTTTCCATTTCACGACTTTACAGCTTTTCATTTTGTACCTGCATACAATTGTGAAGCGAATGAAATGAAAAGGTAGGTACTAAAAGCGCTTTGATGGATAGAGCCCTGCACAGTTAATGCTCAATCACCCCGGCCACAAGAAATTTACGCAAACGTTCCGCATCAGTGGAAAGACATTACCAGTGCATAAACTGATGCACTTATCTCAATGCTAAAAGCATTAAGATAGTTGCCTTGCCGATGCTTTCATTATACAGCTTAATAATTTGTGCAGTGATGCCGTATCGATGCGGATTGTGTTGACGTTTCCGCATTCACTCGCGTAATTTTGACAATGGCAACACTACAATAGAACTTCATCTCCGTTGAAAGGAAGTCAGCAACGCACTCGACTGATTGAGTCAGCTTCCGCGAATTTATCCCTACCATGGACTTTAATCTATGCTTTAGAAACTCAGATGTCAACACCTGCGCCGAGGGTATTATGGAACTCTACATTCCCCATGCTACCAAAAATTTGAAATCGAATAAAAATTTGAAGACAAATAAACATCTAAACACTCTTTAAGTCCTTTTACATTCGACAAAAATGAGTTCTCTTTGTACTCCGAAGAAAAAATGCCCTCCATTTCCCTGAATTTCTTTGATACTTTTCTTTATTTCTTACATCCCTAGTAGTTTTGAACAATTGTGCCGAAATTTGTTTAACTTCTTCAGAAGTGTAGAGGGTTTAAACGAATTTAAAGAGCTACAAAGCATTTTTGATGATGTCCCAAACCACAAGCTATTAAGATTAAATGACAAAAGATGCCTTCTTTTGAAAGTACATATTGCAATTCGAACGGTACAGCAGTGGCCAGTTTCAACACTTATCTGGGAGGACAAAATTAAAAGATATATCTCAAAAACTATTGTAAAAAAATTATGAAATTATTGAAAAATCATCCACTACTAATTTGCTTTATCTAAAATGAAAAGTTTATATTATTGGAACGATAAATAATCATGAATAAAACTCGCGTTTTGTCTTCTTTTTTTTTGCTCCATTTATGGAGGGATAAGAATTCCCCGTTTTTTTATTCAAATCCCTTCTCCCAATTCTCTACCACATATAAATTTTATATCGGATTAATTACAGCGCTGCCACTTTGGAACAATCGTAGCCAAACTGCTACGCGATTTCCAAAAAAGCACTCTCCGGAAATACCCACACTACGGTTAGGTTTAGGTTTATGTGGCTGTCGGCTGAAGCCGACACACTTAGACCAATTTAGGTCCGGTGTGATACCCACACTACACTTTGATACTTTAGGCCCTATATGGGCAGTTAAAGCCTAATTTTTTTCACTGTCAAACTCAGGATTTCATGATTTGACATTTTTCATTTTCTTACCAGCCGAAATTCTGTGGAAGAATCTTTTTGCCATTGCCTCAGTACGCGAACCAGTTTGTGTAGTTTCACATGAAATGTTATATCAATTTACAATAAGTATGCGAACCGACTTATATTCTCACTGCGTATGTATAAAACTTCTTTTATGGGGTCTTAAGGAGGCATTAAGCCGATGTCGTTGTCCATTGGTAATCCAGAAGAGTCCTTTTTCTGAAAGTGTGCCATTCGCATGACCGTTATTTTCCTTACCGCTTCTACGTTCCTACCCGCTTACTTTTCTGTGAAGAAAAATAAAAGAATACCAAATCGAGAGAATCATGTTCATTTCAAAGAAAAGCAGGCAAACTCTTTCACAGAGAAATATTGAAAAAAAAACCTCAAAAATTCGCTTGAAAATCAACACGTTTTTTTTTTGCTGGCAAGGTTCGTAAAATTTCTTTAAGTTGTTCCTTAACACCAAAAATTCTAAAAAGTTTTCTTGTTGTATACAAGAGAGCAAATTATTTCCCCTCAAATGGATGAGCTATGAATTTACAAGATGTTTCTATGGTTACAAAACAGCTGTCAACATTAATTTATAGGTCTATTTCCTTACTTTTCAAGTAACTTCAAGTAAATTCTCAAATTTCGAGAAGTGCTTTTATTAATTTTATTAATTCTCTCAGAGATTGAAAGAAGTAAAGGAAAGCTTTTCTAGTAAGATGTAGTAAAACACCGTGTCCACGTACAATTAATTTCCAGCGGCAGCAGAAGCAAAAAAGAACAAAAGCAGACCAGCTGTCAAATTTGGTTTGCTGGGCATTCATAGCGTACAGAGAGAGACAACGATTTTCATGGATAGCATCGCTGCACTTACAGAAAGGAACATCCCCTCTCTTTTGTTTTTCGCATGCTACAAAGAGTATACGAACACAGCATGATTTTCCTCGCAGACCATCGAAATATATAATGGCCTCCACATGATAAATATCAGTAAGCAATATAATAGCGTGACGAAATTACATGACAGCAGAAACATCAAATGAAAAATCAAAACATCGTGAAATCGGGATTTATAGAATTATTTGAGTGAAAAATATTAGGAGAAAAATATTTGATTTAGTATTATTATCTATTACTATTATAATTCCGTTTGCGTACGAATATGCAAAAGTAAACTTGTATAAACTTTAAAATTAAAAATGTCACATGAAAATATTTCTCAAATCAAAATGTTTGTGATATTCTTTTACTTAGCCTTATATAATTATCTAATCAAATTCATCCTCACTCTAACTTAAGAGTTCATTTAAAATGACATCATCTCAATCGTTTTTACACATTTTTGGATAAAAAAAATTGCAAATTTGAGATTGAAGAAACGCTTAAATCGAGTATTTTCTATCGATTTTGGAGATTTGGCAGTTTTCATTTTTCTAATCGTAAAAGTGCGCAAATAGTGTCCATCTAGGAAATCAGGATTGGAACCTGAGAGCTGAGACCTTTAGATTAGTAGTCGTTCAAACACTAACCTCTGCGCCACTGCGCCCACGAAAGAAAAATATAACAAACTGAAATATCAGCTGCCATATTAGGTCTATTCGCTTATCTCGTTTTCGATTGATCCACTCGAGTACTCTTTTTATACTTCCGAAAATATAGGGTTTTTCCCCTCCGGATACCCCAGGTGGGTCAATGGAAAACCATTCTAGCTCACAAGTAACTTCAAGTAAATTCTCGAATTTCCAGTAGTGGGGATAAATTCTTTCTGAGATTGAAGAAGCTATGAAAAAGTAAAGGAACGTTTTTTTAGTAATTTGTTGTAGCCAAACTATATGACAGCAAAATGAATGGAATTTGTAAAATCGGGATTAATAGAAATATTTGACTGAAAATTAATAAGGAAAGGCAGATTTAGTTTTCATTTTTTAACAAGCAAGTGGGGAATCTCTTAAAAGACCTTTTCAAATTGAAACAACACCATATGCATGTAAGGAATCACGGTGTTTTCCCATCATGATCCTTATACCATGGATTAGATCTCTGGTTTACTTACCTGCGACACACCCGTAGTTGTCGTCAGATAGATGTATTATTTGCTGCAATCGGCAGTGTAATACTTGATCAACAATCTTCAAAGTACTTTATTTAGACTTTATAATCAGTGTGTTTCTTTATTCATTCGGAATATTCGGAATATTCCGGGTGAGCCATTTACGTTTCTTTATTCAATAGAATATTCCGCATAATCGATTTCGTTGTTTCTTTATTCATTGTGGATTAAATGGATTGCATTCTTTTTTTCCTAGAGAAAGGTGAACAACATACATAGAAGCAACAGCAAACAATCAAATGGGCGAGCATTTATTGCAAATTTATTGTCTTTTTTTATATTTTTATGTGTGTTGTTTCAAGTTAATTACCTATTTTTTTTATTATTTATTTTTAATTTCCTTTAACAATTTCCAGAATTAAATACATTTTTCAAATGGTCTCCTGTGGGCATGAAATGCCCCATAGATGTTTGTGACAAGACGACTTCATGAGCAGGGTTGTTACTTATGATACATAATACAATACCATACTACATAGGTGCATGTTTTTTGAACTTCGTACTAAAACCTTACGAGAAAGGACGACTTATTTAATGTTTAACTTTTTTCTTCGATTTAACATATTTAACATAATTACATAATAACGAAAATATAATGTTATTCATAAAAATAATACCAATATTTTAGTCACGAAAAAATATGTTAAGCTTTTTCTGAGCGAAAGTCTTGTATTACTGTATTGGGTACTTTGTTAAGAAACGCAGCTGTAGAGACTTTAATAGGGACAAGTCGTTTTCCGGTACGTATTGTTTTGGTTGTTGAAAGTATTGATTGCTTTAAAATGTTCAGTCAATCACAAATTCGTCAACGATAAATAAATTTCGAGAATTGCTTCAATTTTTTCTTGACGTGTAAGAAAGAAATAGCTTCACTAAGTCCTCTATCGCATTTTGCTTGTCAGTGTTCATAGTAGATGTATAATTTGTCAATTGGCATTCAAATTACCAAAATGTCAATCGATATATAAATTTTGTTGAAAATGTCCCCTTACAAAAAAGTTTAATGTAACTTTTATTACTAAGATATCGTTATTATTATTGTTGTTGTGAATACATATGTATTGTACCTAAGTACTTAATTTTGTACTTGTTCTTGAGCTAAGTGGCAACGCTGGTCATGAGACAAATGGCTCTCATTCTATTCGGTCCATTTTTGTAGTCGCAAACCATAGTAAACAGCAGTAACCTTCGCTTAGTTTTAAACGAATAATGAAAAGGCCCATTATATGTATTTATGCTGCTGCTGCTTCCTTATTCGTAATATGCATTGGTCAGAGGGATCGTTACTGTAAAATTGTTAGTCAAGACTCTTGTTTTGTATTCCACAATCAGTACCCAGTTTGTTAGAGGTTGTTCGGTGAATTATTGTATTTTATTTTTTTGCGTGCCACCCGCAGCTCTGACGTGCCAAGATTTCAATGAATGTACACCAGCTAAGATGTGTCTTTTTAACTTTTATAGAGTAGCTAAGCGCCTTTGAAATAAAACACAAACATATTACATGTGTACGCTTTTATTTTATTTTTCTGTTTAACGCAAATTTCTTTTAATATTTAAATATTGTTTTGCTTTTTTTAATAACACTATTATTGTGTTCTTGGTACATACATATAATTTTTCTTTCTCAATAACATTGAATTATTTTGATCTCTCTACTTAAAACATTAACTTCGATTTATTTACAATTATTATTTTGTTTCACATTCATAGTAATAATTTTTTTATAGTTTATTATAAAGTAAAAATAAAATAATAATATGTATGTTAATAATAAAAAATGATAACACAAACATATAAATACTGATAAAGACCTCCGCGATTTACAATCTGCAAAATGTAGAAAACCTATTTTCAAAAAAAAATAATTAACTGAAATTAACAATTCATATAAAAAATAACAAATTAAATTTTTTTTATATTTCGTTATATATATTTTATTTTATATAGCTATATTTATTTATGCATATATCGTTGATTTACATATATTTATTCATGGAGGTTTTTTGTTGTGCTATTTTTATTTATATATATATTTTATGTTCCAGAGTAACATTTTACAAACTAATGGTAACCTAAAATTTCTTTTTATATAAACAATAATTCACTTTAACGAACATATAGAATAAAAAAAACTTTAACAGTAATTTTGGTTTATTTCGTTTTTTTATGATTTGTTAATTTTGGTTCTTAAGACTTTACATTTTTATATTGCAGCATACAAATGCCGTACAGATGTCAATCAGAGAAGTAAATTGAGAGCAGTCTCTTAAATTCTTACCGGTGGTAATCCTTCACTCTTTTTTTTAACAAACCCAGAGGCTTGTACCAATAACAAATTAACTATGAAGATATCCAAAAGGGAATTTAAAAGAACGAAACCGACCACGTATTTAAGATCCACTCTTAGTTTGTTATTGGTGAAGACCAGAATGTACATGTACACCCATCTGTCTATAAAAAGGAGACTGAAGATAATAACCAATAACATATATTTTTTTTTATTTATAGAAAAACCAATTAAATATTTAAAAAATGAAGCTCTATAAAATTGGGCAAAATAACAACAAGTCTCTCAATTCTACACTCGAAACAAACAAAAGTATGCAGCACTTTGTGTGTTTTCTTATTCTCTTTTGATAAGCGAGAAATATAGTGAGTGTAATAATTTAACAACGCAAGATTTACATTATTATTAATTTTTTTTTTCAAGGTGGTGGATAGAGTAAATCCTTTTTGATAACAAAAAAAAATTATAACAAATAATATTAAATAAACAAGGGAAAATAATAATTATGTAATTACAAATTAATGATAAAAGAAAAAAATAATCAGTCCATTGTTTTTTTTTTACTTCAAATTAATTTTGCTTTTTCATAGCTATAGCATGATACAACATTAAAATTTTTTTTTAACATTTTATGTAGCAAAAAATGGAAACAAATATACATATATATAAGCGTAATATATTGTATTTTTCACTTTAATAATTTAGTAGTGTAGGTATATGTTTGTTGTATGTATGTGACAATTTTCCATAATTATATTATGACATATTTAAGAAATATTTTTGCAGCCCTCCCCCTACCCATATGCCCAAAAAAAAAAACAAAAAAAAATTCTGGGGATTTTTTGTTTTTTTTTTTTCCTTAAATATTTCCTCTGCGCTATACGCTGCCAAGGACATTCGACTTTAGATTTACATTGTCCCTTTACTTTCGCAGAGGATTGCCATTTTGATTTGCTCTTTTGCTTATTGCGTTCGCCGCACACATCATTTATATTTTTAAGCACCGACAAAGCCATAAACTTCTAGAACACGAATTTTGAAATCACCTGATGGACAAAGCGGTGGATTGTTGAATGTTTTACAGCTATCTGTTTTGCCACAATGAATGTTTTCGTCCATCCAAATAGCTTGACCTTCACTGTAAAGAAAATGAAAGAAAGAAAAAATCAATTAATAAATATTTAACACAAAACAATCAAATGTTATTTGTGTCTTGATCAATTGTCTGAAACAACCCACAAAATATAGCTGACGCATTGAAACCTAAGCCGCATTCAATACCATTACCACCCAGTACAGTTTTGTCAACTCAGATTAAATGGTGTATTATTGTTTAACATTTGATTAATGTTCGTATGCGCTTATAACAAATACTAAGATCACAATCTTCTCGAATTTTCAGCCTACAATCAATATAGGCCATTGATGGGCTGTTTGTTCAAAATCTATATCGTTTATGTACATAAACGTTAAATAAATTTTCTTAACGGCTACACTAGACGACTACCAACGTTTTGAATTTGGGGGTCTCAACAGAATAATAAAAATAAACATAAAATTCTTATTGTTTCAGCTGGCAGTTGGAAATAACTCCCCAAGAAAAACGCTACAATTTCTACACGACACAACAACTTTTTTTTGGAATTGGGGTCTTATTTTATTTGTTGGGGGTCTTATTTCGTTTTTATTTCAAATATGCTTTTCTTCATTATTTAATAAATATGAATATAACTTAATAGAACTGAAATAAAGCCCCAAACATTAATTTCAACATCGTTCTAAATAGTGCTTTCAGTTCGCGTTAATTTTAATTTCTTAAATTGCTTTAAGTTTTCGAGATTCTAAACAGTAATCCATTTTCTAAGGGAAAAATACACAATAGAACTGACATAGGCACCTGCCAGATAACTAGCATTTACCCTTAGTGGAGCAACCAAGTTATATGAGTGGGCTAAACCATGCGTAGATAAAAGTTAAATCCCTTTTACCCGCAATACTGTCACCCCAAAAACTGTTTGATTCGAAAAAGTAAACTGAAGTAGACGTCTGCCAGACAACTAGCACCTACCCTTAGCGGAGCAGCGAAGTTGTGTGAGTGGGCTAAACCACGCGGAGAAAAAGTTAAATCCCTTTAAGCTGCGATGCTGGCCATCCAATGACTGTTTGATTCAAAAAACAAAGTTGATATTGGCGCCTTCCAGACAACTAGCACATACCCTTAACAGAGCATACAAGTTTTGTGCGTGGGTTACATCACTAACACCCATCCTAACACTAGTTAATTCGAAAAAGGAATTGACATAAGCGACTGCCAGATAACTAGCACCTACCATTAGCATAGACAAGAAGAGACGGGAGCGGGCTTAATCATTTTCAGTTTGATTCGGAAAAGTAAGCTGCCTATGACTAATTTAAGTTGTTGAAATAGATATGGTGAATGATGAAGGTTGTGCCGTCGGGCCAACTTGCCCACCTCGTCATGGTTATGAGAGAGACACCAGCCTCGGATATGGACACCGCTCAACTAAAATCACGATCCAGAACGTCAACGGACTCTGAACTGAGAGTATGCACCTGGCACACACGTACACTGTACACTCCTGGTGTACAAAATCAAACATGTATACAAAAACGACAGCAGTGTGACATTTAATGCCGCTGCCACAAAATGATGCACATGTTAGGAATCGGATTTGTCATGGGAAATCGGATAAGATCAAAGGTCATTGATATCAGGCCGATATCTGATCGCCTGGCTGTATTCCGCATCCAAGGCTCATTTTACAACATCAGTCAAAAGATCATATCAAGGAAGAGTTCTATGACCTCCTGGACGGAGCTACAGAGCCTTTCCGAAGTACGATGTCAGGATCGTGCTTGGGCGCCAAAGTCGGTAAGAAAAGCATCTTTGGCGGAATAACCGGCAAGTAAATAGATAACGGCTTTCGACTTATCGACTTTGGAGCAGCACGTAAAACGGTTATAAGCAGCACTAGGTTCCCAGGGCTGCACATTCACAAAGCAACCTGATGATGAGTGCGCTCACCAGAACAGAGTGACAGACCTGGCACATCTGCAAACGCTGCACCGCAAAACTAAGGCAGCAAGGGAAGAGTATCGAGCCAGGAGAAGGGATGAAAAGAAGAGGGCATACACAGTCTCCCAGCTCAAGGAGAAGAAGAGCGACTGGCTGCTGGCTTTAAGACTGGAACGCAGGCACTTCGAAACAGAGAAGAAACCGAGGCACAGTGCATAGAAGATGCGTTTAAGCAGCATTTCCAACAGCTGTTAAATTGGCATCGTGTAGAGAGAGTGATAAGGCAATAAGAGAATCTACTCCCAGTCAACAGTCCACCAACCAATTTTGAAGAGGTTAGCGTAGCTGTTATTAATTTTTCTCCATGCCAGATGACTGGACAATCAACTCCATATGCCCCATCTTTAAGAAAGGCGATTCTTTGTCTTGCAAGAACTATCGAGGCATATTCCTGCTAAATGTAGCATGTAAGACCTTATCTAACTAATCGGCACGTACAAGTGTGGCTTCCTAGACAAATCCTGGAAAAGACCAATAATTTCAAATCGAGTCCCAACTACTTTTCATCGACTAAAAAGCTGCATGTGATAGCATTCACCGTCTAGAGCTCTACGTGGCGATGGCGATGTGTCGCGTGATGCTGGAAAACGCGCAGTGGGAAATAGCTCTTCCGAACAATTCCAAAACTACAACGGAGATGCACTATCATGTGACTTCTTCAATCTTGTTCTGGAGCAGATGGTGTGCAGGGAAGGTGTCAACACGGAAGGTGCTATCTTCAACAGATATCGACATAACCGTGCCGTAGTACAGGCTTTCATGGTGATTATACAACTGACAAAATTTGTTGGTACTTGCTCTTGTCCTCATTAACTTCAAGACTAACCAATTTCGCCGTTATTCATTGCATTGAAAGCCTCTAACAGCGATCCTAGAAATCATTGAAATAAAATAAGTATTAGGCATTTACAGCCCATACAAAGCCTTTAACTTAGCACCTACAATTTAAGATAATAATTGGCATAACAATTGCTACTCTTTGTTGATTTTCAGACATTCGCAAGAGGTGGGGCACTGGACAATACTTTAAGGTGTTACTTGGCCCCGGCGTGGTTTTAGCCTGGGACCCTTAGATTACTAGTCCGTGCGGAGCCACTGCGCCCACGCATCCATCGACATGGACTTTTATCTTGCAACCCTATCATAGTGTAAATGTGGCCGCCTACAACGATAAAATAATAAATCAGAAATAATACAAAGGATATTAATTTTTCTCAATATTTAATATTAATCAGCAAAAGTTTAAAACACTCACCCTCCACCAATTGTGATCATTTTCGCATCCGCTGCCATAAAAAGTTCTGAAGCATGCCCATATTCTTTATCGCCATCAATACCAACCCAAGGATATTTTGCTCTCTCAGGATACAGTGAGAATAGGAAGGTTTCACCAGTGCCAAAGTAGGCCTTCCGTTGACCCTTGTCATCTTTGACATTGCGCTCGAACCATCGCGTTGAACAATATGCACCAAAAACCTACAATTGTACAAAAATAACAATTTAACAAGTAATTCCTTAGATATCAACCTTGCATTTACTTCGTTGTTGAACGTTTTAATCATCATCAGAGTAGGTTCATGTTGCTCCACCCGAACATAAAATGTTGTCAATGAGGAACCATGCTCTTCGGTTGTATACAGCAGTACCGGTTGGTACATTGTTATTCTAACTGGCAGCCATGACCAGAGTGTAAAGAGCTGCGCACAAATAAATCTCATATTAGTCACAAGTTTTCTTTTTCACAAAATATTTAACTTTAGCCAAAATACAACACTTACGAGTAAAACAAAAAAAAAATATTGATAAATCTTGGGAAAAGTATAGTCAAGGAAAAAAAGTGCTAATTAACGACATCGAAGCGGAACAAACGGTTTGAATCAAAATCAAAAGATAAAAAAACATCGACAAACTGCTGACATAAAATGACACAAAACCAAATACAAACTAAAAAACTAAAAATAAATAACTAGGACCACGTGGGGACTAAAAAGGCACAAACATAACTCGTGTAATGAGGACGTATATCCTGTTGACTGAAAAATATGAAAAATACTGAAATACAGAATTGTGGACTTATGAACAATCAAGATTGCGTTTATACAATGTTTAGAGGCTTATCTCGAAAGAATAAAATAAATAAGCATGCTAATTTAATCGTATGTATAAACTAGTAACCTTGGCTCTAGTTTTTAAATAAAATGAAGGTGGTAACTCAAAGAGTAATTCCAAAAAAACATAATTAAATGAATAAACAAATAACATTAGCTTTTTGTGCGTAAAAGACGATCGCAACGGGTATTTTTAAATTTTAGATTTTTATTAATATAAGTCTAGCAACACATAAATCTAAACTTGAATATTCAATAGATATTGAGCCGTATTCATAAAGAAAAGGATATGCTTATACTTGCAAAATATAAAGCAAATCCTTCTGTTTGTATTCATAATAATTTCGAGCAGAACCTTATACTTTCCGAGTAAAAGCATATCCTTTTATTCGCATAAAAGTAAATGGGTATGCATAAACTTGACCTTTTACTTCAAATAAAAAGCTATCAGAGTTATATCAGTAGCAGACTCATCTCGGTACTAAACGGTGGTGTTATCCGATTTTCAGCGCCATTTCAGGGATGCTAAATATTATAAGCCCCGCTTATCTACACTTGTTCGTGATTTTAAAGATTTATACCGTTTTGAAGAGAGAAATTTACAGTGGCTCGCGGACAGAATTTTAGGTACAAATGAAGAAACTCGTGGAGGTGCCTTGTCAACTGCCCATAGAATGAAGGTGTGTTTGCGATATCTCAGTGATCCTGGATATCAGAAAGGTATTGGTGAAGAACTTGGTGTTAGTCAAAAACGGTACGGTATCTCGGACTGTGAATGCAGTAGTTGACAGCATAGTTGCACATGCAACTGATTGGATCAAGTTTCCAACTAGCAATAGGGAAATAAGAAAAGAGTTATGGCAAAGGCAGTTTAAGTTTCCGACATCTACTGGTGTAATCGATTGTACCCACGTAGGATACTGAAACCAAAATTCTATGGAGATGAGTACATTAATCGAAAAGGTAAAGCTACTCTGAATGTTCAAGCCACTTGTGATGCCAAAGAAATTTTTACTAGTGTTGACGTTAGTTGGCCTGGATGGAAAAATTCACAAGTGTGTTTGAAATTAAGAAATCAAAACAATGTTGTCATTGGTTACAGCGGATATGGGATAGAACCATCAATATGAAAATCCTAATTCTGGTGCGGAAGAAAAATATAATAAGCTTTTGAAAAAAGAAAAAGTAATTATTGAACGATGTTTTGGACAAGTGAAACGCAGGTTTCCTATCTTACAGTAAGTTTGTCGGGTGAAATTGGAAAATATACCAAAAATAATAATTGCCTGTGTCGCTCTCCATAATATCGCTAAAAATTTAGGCGATGCTGATTTCGAACCTGTTGAAGAGGCACTAGAAGAAAATCATAAAGATGCAAATCATCATTTCGATAACACCAACAGTAATGAACTACGTTTTCGCCTTCAAGAACAAGAAATCCGAAGAAACTTGAGTATTATATTAAACAATATTAATGATATGCAGTTTACTTCAAGTGAAAATTTAAGATGTCTTTTTAAACCAAAAATACATTTTAAAAATAATAATTTTTTTATTTTTTTTTATTTTAATCCAATTATGTTTTGATTACAATTTGAAGTACGATTGTTCCCCATCGCTAACAGTAGTGGTTGGTGTAGCTTTCTTTATCATTTCCAACTTCTTTTCATAGTATTCATTTTGCACAACACTCGTCCGGTAGTGCTGTAACAGAACTAAGCGTTGAAGTTCTTTTGTAGTCAGTACTCTAATTTCATCTGTTTTATACTTGTCTGTCGCTAATTTCTTTTTTTAAGGTAACAAATTTTGTGGTGGTTCAGAGACACCACCACATGCTTCCTCACGAGATACTTTACTGCTTCTTCGTTCATCAGCTAGTTCACTCCCTCTTTGCTGTATAGACTCGCTTTCATGAATATCGACCTGGATGGCACCACCGATTCTCCCAATAGTTGGATTGCTGTCACCTTCCATAGCCTTTAGTAAACGCTTCTCCCAATCTAACAGTTTGATCGCTTTATTCCCAGTTATTTTCCAAGTCCGTTTTTTTGTTATTGTTGATTTTTTTTTAACAAACCTTTAGCAACCAAACGTTGCTGCGTATTTATTGGTGAGTGCGCCGATTGCTTCATCCTTCCTTCTTTTTATTTTTGGCACTTGAGATTTTTCCAATATAACGGGATTATCGGCAGCTGGCACAACAAAAAAATTAAGAGCATCTAGCATGCCATTCAGCGTTCTGACGAGTCTACTTATTGCTTGAAGGATATCCTCGCAAGTATAAGGTAATCATTATGAATATGAAAAGAAGGAAATGCTTATACTTCAACCTTTTACTTTAAAGCATTACCTTATACTTCTACCTTATACTTGGGAGGATATCCTTCGTTTTTATGAATACGGCCCATTGTCTCCATTCTTTGGATTTGTAGCGAAATGAAAAGCCTCATTGTGTCTAAAATTGCTCACAGAGACTTTTGTGTTTGAATTTGAGATGTGTTAGCATCCAATGCTCAGTAAGTAATTTTGATGTCAATCTTATACTGAGCATTTCACAAAAAAAAAAACACAAATAAAATATTAGCGGAGCAAGCCAGTACGGATTTCTAAAGCGAGTGTTTTTTCCCCTCTATTTACCACCAATTCATGAACATTGTACTAGGTTTACCATCTAGCTAGACTGAACATTTTTAATTTCGTAGCGAAATCGGATTGCAAGCCAGACTAGGGTGATCCATCGATCGAAACATGTTAGACTATCCTAAAACATGTTTCAAAAGTACGAATACTTGGAGAATAGCACATGTCCCACATTGGTACCACCAAACCGTTTGATCCGGTATTAGCCCGAGAGTGTTTCTGTGAAGTTTGATAGAAATCGGTCCAGCAGTTCGCTCACAACTACATTTTTGTTTTTCGCGCTTTGTATGTTATATATAAAAAATAATGTTATGTGTTCGCCTTATATGCCGTCACGCTCCATCGGATTGGATTGAATCTTTGTGTTAAGTCGTTGTTGGCACTTGCCCGAAAGTTTCTGACATAAAACGTACAATAGATGGCGCGCGTGTTTGTCTCTTATACGTTCGCCGATAGTGTTTTTGTGAAGTTCGAATAAAACCGGTCCAGCAGTTTGCCTTGCAGTTTTGTTTTTACTAAAAAATGTATTTTAGTATGCACAGCAACGTACGGCGGGGAAACCAGTCGTAAATATATAAATTTGTTATCCATAAACCTAATCGGCTCTATCCAAACTTCATTTGTAATTTGAAAAAAGGTACGTACATATTGGTATTCTGTACAAGCCTTGATGATGTCCTAAAAAGGTTTAATCATTTGTCATTTATGTAACCATCTATTGTCTGTTACAAAATGAAAACAATCACTTAGATAAAATGTAAAACGTACCAATTTTGGAAAGCAAATCGACCTCAAGTATGTAATTAAAAACAAAAAGTAAATGTTTCTTTCAAACTTAATGAAAATAAAATCGTGTTATTTTGTTGCGTGTAAATTCATTATTAAAACATAATAAGTAAAATAAGTAAAAAAAACTATCTAGCTAACATCTACTACAACAAACAAATTATCTGGCGGGTCGCAAGAATTAGCCAAACAAAATATATATAAGAAATTTTTAAAATGAAATTTGGTGCGGTCACCTAAATATCGATTACTGAAACATTCTTACTAAACATTACACTTACATCTTCACCACTGGCTATTTGACTTTTTAACGTTTGAACAGGATACGCGCCCATGGCGAGCACCCTATGGCCAGGAGATTGTTCGCCCTTTTGTTTTTTGTGTACACATTGAAATATGATTTTTTTTTGTTGAGAAGGAATGGGTAGTGGTGATGTGGATACAAACAAAATAAAAAATAACATTGATTCGATGCAAATGCATAAAAAACATTTAAATATGGTGGATTGTTTGGTTGATTTTTGGGTTTTGTTTTCAATGATATATTCAACACATGGCAAACACGTAACGTAAACATTTTCATATATAGGAATTGTTTGCAAATATTTTTTTTTGTTTTTTAGTGTTAACGCAGTCAACATTTATATATAAAATATATACGAGCAATCAGTAGCAGCAATTTGTTTTTTTATATTTTTAGCAGTAGTAGTTTTTAGTAGTAGTAGTAGTAGTAGTAGTAGAAGTAGTAACAGAATGCAGCAAGATGAGAAATAAAAGAAAAAACAAACAAAACAAATGTTTTTACTTTCATTTTCAAAATAAAGTGGTTTTCAGTCACTTAGTTGTAGATGACTGAATTTTTGTTATTAATTAACGAATCAACTATCAATGTATTAAAATAGTTCAAATAGAATCAGCATTTTTTTTTACTACCTGAAATATGTTCAATAAGAAAAAAATAGCTAAATCGGCCAATAAAAAAAGAAAAGCCCTTAAATTTTGCAAAAAACATTTCATTTCTCTGCCTTTTTTGTCTGTATAGTAACTACACAACATGTTTTTGGCTTGCTTGAGACATTCTCATAAAAAAAAAACATTTCAAGAGAAAATAAACAACAAAACCAATAAAAAATAAAAATATTATTTTTTTTTCACAAAAAAAAATCAAACGAAGAAAAACAAAACAGCAAACTAACAGAAGAACTATTATGAACAAAATTGAATAATTATTAAGCCCCATACCAGATTGCGACAGGTCTCGGAATGCACCCTCTGGAATGTTATTGACACATTTTTCAAAAATGAATGAATGTTCTTAAAATTTGTGAGAAATGTCTTACAACTAATTTTTTTAACATTTTCTAGTGGATTGTTCTGAAAATTCTGTAATAGTTAACATATTTAAAGAGTTCGATAACTTTTAAGCCAAAGTACGATTTCAGTACGAGGATGAAGGGTCACGATTCTTGTGATGAAATCAGAGAGGGCATTAAACTTATTATAAGTTGTATGTCTGTATAAAATTGGGCTTCTGTAAATGAAACAATAGTGGATTAATAGCCTAGGACATGGAATTTTAGCCAAATGAAATTAAATTTTGGATTGGAGCATTGGCGATATTGAGGCTGAAGTTTATAGGCTACGTCACTACGAATATAAACGGCGAGACCGCAATGGGGAAAGAATAATGGCACTAAGTTGTAACCAGGTAGAGTAAACTCCATTAAATCGGAGCTTACACTAACCTGTGTTTCACTTAGTGCCAAAACAGCTGGTTACTTGAGGGAGACATGACAAGACCCACCGATGTTGCTCACATCCACTACAAAATTTCTTCACATTATAAATTACAAATATAAATAAAACACAAACTCTGACGCTAAATACCTAAGCCGAGCCGTGAAGTGAAGACGCACGTTGGATTTCCAAAACAATTTACTGCAGGTGTTATGCCCGTACGGCAATTTGCTTTATTCTACCAACAAAACCAACACCAGACTACATGCTATCCGCCTGATGCTATCTCTACCCAACCATTACAAGAACACACACGAAAATCGTACGGCACTTCGCGACGAGAGACGATTCGCAACTCTAACTCCAACTCAGTTATGAAGTGACCCAGTTATGAAGTGACCCGAAACCAGGAGGGCTGCCAATATTTTTTGAGGTCGAACTGCCAAACCCACATAGGAATGCAATAAGGGAGGGGGGTTATGATCCCTTTAATTTTGATCATAGTTTTGGCGTGAAAGAAGAAGAAATATATATGAAATGTTTTATAAAAAAAATTGTTTTTTCTTCAATTGAAGAAAATTAGTGTATGCGTCTGCTAAACATAGTTAACCGCAATTAAAAAATTATATATTTTTAGAAAAAAGCTAATTTTTGGTTCTAATTTGTATGTGAATGAAAGGTGCCCGCTTATAGAAGATTGGACTGTGGCCCCTATTGCGATTGTCGATTACCAATCGAACGACATTTGTCGATTGTGTCGATTGGATCGACCGATTGGTACTGTCTCAGCAATCGACTGTATAATGCTCTATTGTGAAAGGCTTGCAAAAAAATTAACATCTAAAAGTAAGCAACACACAAGCTAAGAAAATGTATGCACTTGTGTCCAGGTGAGTGGTAATTATTGAGTTGTAATTGTAAAAAGTGTTGCCTACTTTTAAATGTCAATCATGTTAAATCGCCAGAATATTGTGAATATTTATATGCGTAAATGGTCGAACAGAAAATACAATCGTCGATCGTTGATCGAAAAAAGTCGTTCATCGATCAAGCAATAGACAATGTATTTTTGATCAGTATCGAAGAGATGTGAGTTTTAAGGTCTTTAAAATCTAATCGGATTTAAAAAAAAAAACTGTTAAAAAATTTGATGGAAATCAAGGGTTTGTTCTTCTTTACAGAATGCACTTTTTTTTTTACAAAATCCGATTCATGGCGTTTTAATCAAAAGTTGTTTTTTTTTTTAAATTAAATTCATTAAAAAACAATTTTTTACAACCTACTAGTTATTCAATTTTCTGTAATTTTTATTGGAAACCAACAAAATAGACATGCTCTTAATGCAATGACACACCCATTAAGGCAAATATAATACGAGAAGTACCAAAAGTACCTGACAAGCGGAAGGCAGTTATTTGATTACTTAAGGTGGCGCTACAGTCCGGGGTGGACCTGGGCCTCAGCCAACAATCGTCTCCAGCCAGCACGATCTTTGGCCAGCTGTCTCCAGTTTCGCACGCAAAGTTGGTCCCTTTCCACTTGCGTACGCCACCTGAGTCGCGGTCTTCCTCTACTGCGCCGTCCCTCGGGTGTGGATTCGAAGATCTTTCGGGCCGGAGCATTCAAGTCCATTCGCTCTACATGACCCAGCCACCTCAGTCGTTAGACCATCACTCTTCTGGCTAACTCGATGTCGGTGTAGCCCGTACAGTTCGTCGTTGTATCTCCTCCTCCATTCACCGTCTATGCAGACGGGACCAAAAATTAATCGAATGATTTTCCTCTCAAAACAACCAAGAGTGACCTCATCCGCTTTTGATAGAGTCCATGCCTCTGCACCATAGAGAAGGAGTGGGGTTATAAGGGTCTTATAAAGAGTCACTTTAGTTGTTCGAGAGACTGCTTTGCTACTCAATTGCTTTCTTAGTCCAAAGAAAAAAAATTGGCAAGAGTTATTTTACGTTTGATCTCAGAGCTGGTGTCATTGCCTGAGTTCATTGCGGAGCCTAGGTAGATAAAGTTCTTAACCACCTCAAAGTTTGTCTATAGTGACATTCTGTCGAGACGTCGGTGTTGGGTGTCCTTTTTTGATGACATCATATACTTTGTCTTGCACTCATTGATCGCCAAACCCCCGATCCTCAAGAAAGGAGACCCCTGCGCCAACTACAAAGTTATTAGTCTTCTTAACGTCGCCTACGAGATCTTATCTGCCATGCTATGTGAACGCCTGAAGCCTTTCGTCAACAACCTGGTTGGTCCCTATCAGTGTGGCTTCAGGCCAGGAAAGTCTACCATCGACCAAATATTCACACTGCGGCAGATCTTGGAGAAAAGGCAGGAAGTCCAAATCGATACCCACCACCTTTTCATCGATTTTAAGGCCACCTATGACAGCATTTATAGAAACGAGCTATACAGAGCAATGCCTAGTTTTGATACCCCTGCCAAACTCGTCCGTTTGTGCAGGATGACGATGGAGAATGCACTGCTCCATCAAGGTCGGTAAAGAACTTACCGACCGAGACCTTCGATGTCAAAAAAGGATTTAGACAAGGCGACTTCTTCAACATCGTTCTTGAAAGAATAGTACAAAACTCAAATGCTAACACCAGAGGCACAATCTTTCAAAAGTCCGTCCATCTACTCGCCTACGCCGACGACATCGACATAATCGGCAGAACGCAGCGGGATGTCATTGGCGTGTTTGTGAGTATTGAGACGGAGGCGGCGAAGATGGGTGTGGAAGGCAGTTGCTGTATGAAAAATATGCATATGGTAGAAAGTACGAACCTTACAAAGCTTTAATTTGAAGTTCGATGACAATACGTTGTTTAGTAAATATTATTGGGGAAGCTGCCAGTGAATTTGTAAACATAGAACAAAATTGTTCATCATTATGTGATACAATACTTTCATTTGAAATGCCACAGTCCAATCAATATCAAACCGGAGCTGGCTTCTACTCTGGGAACTGCTCCTTTATTTAAATTAGTAAAATTACGGGTGGCAGAGTTTAATCGAGGCCGTTTGAGCTGAACATCGTAGTTATCGATCAAATGAGGTGACTACGCAAGAAATAGCGAACAAGTTACACAACTTGTATTGGATGACAGTCGACTGATATGGTAGGAATTCAAAAAGTGCTATACATCGCATGTCAAATGAAAATTTGGACTTGAGAAAGCTGTTCGCAAGGTGGGTGCCGGAATTACTCACAATGGAACAAAAACAGTGTCGTGACGATTTTTTAATCTAGTGTTTGGTGAAGTTCAACAGCAATAAATCCAAGTTTTTGCGTCGATTCATAACCATGGATAAAACAAGAGTCCGTTCTTTCACACCCGGGCCGAAAGAACAGTCAAAACAGAGCAGAACCGGCTCAAAAAAAGGCGACGAAAGTCCATGACCATCTACAGGCAAGTTCATGGCGTTAGTTATTTTTGGATGCGCCTTGGAATACGTTCATTAAAGGTATTCATGTAATCTCGTAAAATCTTCGTAAACGTCGAGCACTTCGAAAGTTTACGACTTGGTAAAGGAACTGTCAAAATTTGTAAGAAAAATCTTTAAAAACAATGTGGTAAACTTTTGACATCAATTTCGTGTGCAGATCAACCAATCAGCGGTCGAGCTTGCGGGTGGCAATGGTGCAGTAGTAGTGTATTCGCTTACGGAATGGAAGGTCGTGCGTTCGAATCCCGGCAAAGTCCATTACTTTATACCGAATACATGAAATCGTAATCTTCCTAAGTAACTTAGACACCACCCGTGGAGAAAAACCCTACAACTGCAACCAAACACTTCTTTCCTATCTCTCTATTCTTTCTAATACCAAGTAGCTTACACTGTGTTCTTAGCATTATAAGGGTACTGTAACAACAGAAAAAAAAATCCCTTTAGCGTAAGCAAATTATAAAAAAAAAAAAAGTTAGGCCGTGTCATACTGAATGCCCCACCTGTCATTCTCCACAGATGAAATAAAGATGCCTATCCAACAGGTGATTGATTTTGTATCATTTACGCAAGCAGTTTTAAGGGGTGTTCAAGAAAAGGTCGTCGTAAACTGAGACTTTTACGAAACTGGTAAACTTTCGACGTTGCATGAAAACCCTTATTGAATATCTTCAGAAAGGACAAACAATCAAAGGAGAGTAAAATGCGAATTTTTTGCAGTGTTTCGGTGAAGAGATAAAAAAAACGGCCGCGTTTGGCAAAAAAAAGTTTGTATTCATAAAGATAATGCACCAGTTCACACACCCGGCATCGTGATGGCCAAAGTCAATGAGCTCAAATTCAAATTCCTTCTTCGGGCACTTCTGGGACTATCGTCGTAGATGTGCGAAAACTTGAAATTTATCTTTTACGCTACAAGGAGCCTATACTATGATCTACGAAACGCCAAACTTCTATAAAATTATGTTTCTTCGACTTTGAAGGTTTTTGGAGAATTATAAATTTCCGCGTTACCTATTTAGTACATCATCGAAGCGAAAATCAACTAGTTATTCTTATTATGTGACCGTAACTGCGACTGACATTATCGGCCGTTTCCAGCATACCGTGTTAGAGCCTTTCTTAGCGATTGAAGAACAGACGAAATTGGTTGGTCTGTAAGTAAATAAGGACAAGACCAAGTACATGCTATCAACAAACAACCAAACATCTGTCCACCGCCTAGAAGAAAATGTCACTATTGATAACAATAACTTCGAGGTAGTTAAGGAGTCCATCTACCTTGGAGTAAACATCAACTCCACGAATGACACCTTAGTGGAGATCCGGCGGAGACTTACCCTAGAAAACCGCTGCTCGAAGGACAAAATGCATGCTCTATCGAACCTTAATCGTGCCAGTCCTGCTTTATGGAGCCGAGTGCTGGACGATAAGTAGAAAAGGGCAGCTAATATTGGGTTCCTTTGAAAGAAAAATACTCCGTCCGATATGTGGTCCTGTGTGCGAGGAGGGCGAATGGATAAGAAGATACAACCGCGAACTCTATGAGCTGTACCAAGATATGGATGTAATCTAAATCACGTCGACTACATTGGCTCCGCCAGATTGAGCGAATAGACAATAATGCTCCAGTCAAGAAGATCTTCGACACCCAGCCCCCTGGTTCGAGAAGGCAAGGAAGACCGAACCTCCGTTTTAAAGATCAAGCCATCGCCGATGCCAGAGCGCTTGGTCTAAAGAACTGGAAGCATCATGTCCGGGATCGCAGAGGATAGAAGGCTGCAGTGCCGAGACTCTCCACGGGTCGGGAGCCCGTTAAGTAAGTAAGTAACTGCGACTGACAAGTGAAACAACAAGTTTTAACATATTTGTCTTCCTTTAACATGTGATTGTAATTATTAACATACCCGAATTTGTATTAGAAAGACTTGGTTAATTTTGAAAAAATTATTGTGCAAATATTAGACGCCTTAGTTCTGACAGTTTCACTCTTTTATTTTGAGATACAGAAACTCTAAGTATGTGTTAAAAATGAGTTCTTGTACAATGCTTGTTTTTTTGTGGTAGAGACCCCAGATCGCAGTAAGGTTTATCAAATAAAAGCTTTGACTGGCAGTCAAATCTCTAATTAAGATATTTAAGTGGGTCATGGTACAACATAACATATCTCTTAAAGAGATAAGGATTTTTTTTTACAGACACAATATATCAGGGGCGGAATCGGCTTATGTGATTTGTGATAGCTGATGTGTGAATCATAATTTTGGAATATTTTCTTGTGACAGCTACAAGAGGTTTGAAGAAGAAAAAAAGAAGTGGGGCAATGGAAAAAACTGTAGATGTTACTTGGCCCCGGCGGGAATTGAACCGGGTCCGACACACTAACCACTGAGCCCGACTGAAAAGCTCAATTATTTAACAAGCCAGTTGCGTTTTTGAAAATTGAAATTCTTGAATCATTTGTTGGATACTAGCTATGAATGTAAGAACATATATATGTACAAATATTTCTAAAACTGTGCAAATTAAGTTATATAATTGATTTTATCAAAAAAGAAATAACAACTAGTAAACGTTTGTTCAAAATATTATTTTCACCTATACTTAATCAAAGTCAGAGGAGACAAACCCACCCCCTATATTCGGTGTACTCGTTGTCCTCAGTGTGTTATAAACAGTTAATCTTGCACTTGATTCATTTGAGTGAAGCACCCAGCACAACAACCGACCACCTTACAATGAATTAAATACGAATACGACACAATAAAACTATACCTTGGGCCGGTACGAGAAAGAAATAAAGGCAAATAAACTTGAATGTTAACCACTTCAAATGATTGGCTTAAAAGTCATCGACACCTTATTTATTAAATAATTCTTCCATTTAAAGTAAGAAAATGTGTTCATTTCCTACTCAGAGACTCATTACCTATTATTATCTAACAATAATTCCCTAAACCATTATAAAAGATTTATAAAAACAATAATATAATATAACATCTTACCTCTCGTATGGTCAATGTGTGTGACATCATTTGAATGTTGAGTTGCGATTGGCTCGTTGGTAAATTATCACTGGAACGCGATCGAACTAATTGCTTTGAACCGCTTAGAACTGATCTACTTTTAAGCAACATTTCAGTCTTAATAAATATCCTAGATATATATGTGGAACTGTAAAATTAAAATACGCATTATACTAGTGGCTTAATGTGTTAAACTACTAACTTACCTTAGCCCCCTAATACTAAACGCCGATTGCAATAGTTTCGCCGGTGTGACTGGTATTTTTTTGCAGAATTTTATAAGCGCATTACCAATGTCATTCTTAATATTATCCGGACTCCATTCATTGTTCGACGTACATTCCTTATGGAATAAACTGAGTATGACCAGAGCGATTCGATAGAAGACCTTAATGCCCTCGTGAAAGAAGCAATCCATAACACGAACTAAATGCTGAAAAGGTAAGCCAGCCAATATCCACCAGCACCAGTCCATAAAGACGCGTTCCAATTTCTGACCAGGACACATTCGTTGCAAATACGAGACGGAGGTTTTCTAAAATTTAATCAAAACTCAATGTGCATTACAATTTCCAGTGGGATTAATAATAAGAGCAACTTACAGTATGTTTTTTGGCAATTTGCATCACTGTCTTCCAAGTGACTTCATGTAGTAGTTTTGTCTGATTGATGAATACTTTTTCTTTACATGCAACTAAACTGGCAAGACAATGATAGGCTTCTTCTTCTGTACAAAATAAATAACACAATAAATAGTTAATCAGTGAGCTACTCAATGCAGATGGCCCATTCTAATGTCATTTTGGCAACTAAATACAAATTGTAACTTTACGGTGATTTTTACGTTATTTGTGGACTAGTTTTGTATTATTATTAATTTATTTTTATATGATGACTCTGTGACTCAATTCACTTGTTATGGGCTCTTGAGATAAGCAATTAACGATTTAGCTGAGCTTTTAATATTTACGATTGCAATTTAACAAATAAATACCGAAGGGGGTTGTATTTAAAAACAGAAGCATGGTATATATATCTTGAATAATTTGTGATTATATTTAGTACTAATGTAAATTTTTCGTTGTATTTAAGTAAAGCTATTACTTGAGGCTTATCATTATTGGAGTAGAGGTTCAGATATAAATTTTGCATACAACTTTCTTTGGAGGATAGGTTAGATAGGTAATACATATAAAATAAGAGGTGTGCCTTACGTGCTTCCCATAATTTGAAAGATAATGGTCACTTAGAGTAATAAAACTAACTCTTGAAACTCTTTCGGTAACCCGGTTGTTGTAGGCCACTACCTAAAGGTGCTAGGCCTAAGCGATACCACCAACTGCGAAGCCTGTGGAGAAAGCGATGACACTGCGGAACATTTAATGTGATTGTGCTGGTTTTGTTCGTATCAGGTGGCATGTATTTGGGGCTGATATAGTGAGTGCTGGTAATCTAAGCTCTTTATCATTGAAGCGCCTACTCGTCTTTCTTAGGAAAACGAATAAGTTTACACAGTAAAAGTGGTGTATCTTCCTGGTAGTACAATGAACAAGTATTGAGTCTGAGTGCTCGAGTGTAGTAAGTCTCGCACCCCAACAAAAGGAAAAGAAAAAAGCCGGTTGTTGTTCCGATCGTAAAAACGTTAAAGCACAGTGAGTCGAGTTCAAATAGACATAACGTTCATCGCATCTGAAAGGGCTTATGGTAGTGTAAGAGGGGATACATCTTTCATGCCTAGCGTAAGAAGTGAATGCCAGGGAATCTGAGGTATATTATTAAGGCTAGCATGGAGTCAACAAATTTAGCGAGTTACACGGGAGTAGTTCGAAGTGCAAGGCTGTGCTTTCATTACTATTATTTTTGAAGGTCATCAAAAGAACTCAATGGGGACTGCAAAGTTTAGAAATCACCTTGACTCTGCGTTTACAAAAAAAAAATAAGGAGTATCTTATAAAGATAGGAATAAGCTAACTGACTGATAGCTTGGATGAACTTTACCTCAGACAGAATCTAGGTGGACGAATCTGAGGAATATTGCAATTTCCACATAAATTGGCCCGCATATAACAGAACACAGAGCCGCATATAACAGAACACAGAGCCGCATAAGCACAGAAAACATATAGAAGTCTTTAAATAGCTCGCGCAGCCAAACTCAGCATTCCATACAAGCCGAGGAAAAGGAAATCAGAGTGAAACCTCATTTCATTTCCTTTGCAAATTTGCGGCACTGGCCAAAACATTTGACGTTATTTGTAGACTAGATTTGTGTTAATAAATATTTATTTTGTTTGATGACTCTGTGAAATGCCGACATCGCGGACGTAGCAAACCGTTCTTCGATTTGATATCAATTCTGGGTCATCATCAGATGAACTTTACGCTTTTGAATCAAAATAGCGCTTAAGCGCTAGTTTGCGTGTACAGAAAGATTTCTTCTCACCTTAAAGTTTTCTTTCCACTGCCTGACATCTCGCGAAGGTCTGACAAACATCCAAGAGTATCAATTATCATGAGAAGCTTCTCAAATTTGCCGTTCCGATTTGGCTTAAAATTGCAGCTCCCTTCCACTTCACACAAGCGAATGGTAGGAGAAGCTAGGTTATAGGCGTTGTAAGGGCCGTTAATGCCAAGTATTTATATATTTTATGGCGAAGAAGCCAATCAAAATACAGTTTTGTAAGAAAAATGTACATTCTCACGCCTTCTTTAACGTACATAAGAAGGAAGTTCTATTCGTTTTATTACTCACCTATTACTGTGATCTAGAAAATCAATTGCGCAATAACCTCCCCACTGAATCAGATGCAACCGTTGTACATACGCCAATGAGATAAGTAGGTACTAAATTAACGTCTATTATACTAGTACGTGTATTGCATCTTATTTGTGGTTGAATATATTTCGACTCCGATCAAAGCCAGACCTCTATAAGGAACCAAATAGTAAAAAAAAAATTGTTTGCTTGGATGACTTCTACTGAAATTGTTGCGACATATCAAGCTGTCGTGCCATTATGTGTAATCATTTGACGAGATCGTGATTGTGGTAACAGCAGCGGTACTAAGTTTCACGTCATCCCACCCAGCCAAATTTTTGTATTGAATTTATAAAATTACCCCGTGGGGTAGCGAAATTAGTATGTTCTATTTTCTTTTGTTACTTTTCTCTGCCATTGCAAACCTAAATAGCACACAATTGACGTAATTGAATTGTTTTTATTTTATTTGTTTTATTTCAGCAGGTTAATGTGTGTAAGTTTAAGGGCTGAGCTCATTAAAGTCCTGATAGATGGTGAATTTTCATTTTAAAGTAGATATTTGTATTTTTAATAACAAATGGATAATTTGATACCAAGAACTTTTCCAATATACATGTTGTGTAAACTCAAGCCGTAAATCAATTTCCGATTAAAGAGTAAATAATTATTGGAGTAGGTATGTATCTTCCTATAAAGGTAATTGTGCAAGTTGGTGATACAAGAGTTAGATCAGAGTCAAACCTAGAAGCGGGGTAGTGTTTAAAATATCTTGGAGATATTTTGTTCACAGATTCACTCTTTGAAAGCTTCTTATCTGGATCAAAAACGAACTGTGATGGAACAAAAAGTAAGGATGCGTTATAGTGTGAAGAATATGATCCTTCTAATTCAATTTTTAACCTCGCTGATGAAAAAAGAAGAACAAATAAGTGCAAACCTGTGCAATTTTCAGTCGTCGGAGAAAAAGTGCCAAAATGCCAAGATTAAATGCAGCTAACTGGCCTGTCGTACAATGAATAATGACAAGACTTTCATTAGATAAGGCACACAAAAAAACTGAAGCCCACGGACGACATGCAGTGTCGCAATTTTGCGCCGGTTGGATTTAAGAACAGTAGGCAACTTATTATATTTTTTCAACAATAAGGTGCTACTCAGAAAACAATTTCCATCCTATCCAACATACTTTGTGAACGTCTGAAGCCGTTCTCGACAATAGACCAAAACTTCACACTTAGGCGAATTCTGGAAAAGACCAATGAATTTCCAGTCGAGACCCACCACATTTTTATCGACTTTAAAGCCGTATATGATAGCTAGATTCATTGTCAGGAGCTCTACGTGGCGATGGCCGAATTCGGGATCCCGGCAAAACTGATCCACTTGTGTCGCGTGACACTTGAAAACAAGCGGTACACCTTAGTGGAGATCCGGCGTAGAATTACCTTGGAATACCGCTGCTACTTCGGTTTAGCGAAACAAATGGGTTCAAAACTCCTCACTGGAAGGACAGAATACATGCTCTATCGAACCTTAATCCTACCAGTCCTGCTTTATGGCGCGGAGTGCTGGACGATAAGTAGAAAAGGGCAGCTTATATTGGGTTCTTTTGAAAGAAAAATACTCCATCGGATATTTGGTCCTGTGTGCGAGCGAATGGAGGAGAAGATACAACCGCGAACTCTGTGAGCTGTACCAAGATGTGGATGTAGTCCACAAAAAGCTAAATCACGTCGACGTCATTGGCTCGGCCATATTCAGCGAATGGAAAATAATGCTAAATCCAAGAGGATCTTACTCTCAGCCCCCTGGTTTGAGAAGGCAAGGAAGACCGAACCTCCGTTTTAAAGAGCAAGCCATCGCGGATACCAGTGCACTTGGTCTGGACAACTGGAAACAGCGTGTCCGGGATTGCAGAGGATGGAAGGCTACAGTAACTCAGGCAGAGACCCTTCACGGATCGGGAGCCCGTTAAGTAAGCATAGACTAATTTTACGATAAGACTATGGATCAGGTCAAAACTTAATTCGTGAACTTTCAAAATTGAAAAACCATTACACAGAAAGTTCCTCGGCGGAATGGATGGACAGAAGGACACATGTAGGCTCATATAGCAGGAGCTATGTAAAAGATATAGGTACTTAAAATTATTATCATTCGTCAAACTATGAACCAAATCGCCACAGATGGAGGGGATATTACGTCAGGTCACTTACTGTCTACAGCCTAATTCAAAGCAGAACAAGCTGCCAGATTATCAACCAACAAGTTCAAAAAGTTAGACGTCGGAATTTGCCCAAAAAAAAATTAACCAGCTGGTGGTCTTTGGTCACACAAAAAAACGAACAGATTTAAAGATAATAAATGTCAGTAGGTTAGCGGCAATAGGTCCAAAGTGTCAAATGAAGGTAAACAAGGAAATTGAGTATTACTGAGCGCTATCTGTTCATTAAATAATCAATGTATGCACGTATACACAAATAAACTTGATTTACGATTTAATTAAAAAAAAAAAAACAAATATAAATATAAAAACATTCTCTGTTCGATTGTCATACTAGCTCATCTGCACGATTTCTTATGAAAACAATACCGATTTCTACCGTCAATCTTATCTGGTCTAAAACTATTCGGATTTGTCCAGTTTCATACAGGCTTAAGGCGATATTTTTCACTCTGGGAGACTGATTTGAGTCTGTATTCCCAGCAAGAAAAAAATAACAACTGACGTTCATATTTTCAAATTGTCTACAATCATTCGATTTCGCACGGTAATAATGGCAAATACTTCCTCTGTCTACAATCGACACAATTGTACATGCAGAGAACTACATACTCGCATTGTTCGCAAAATCCCAGCCGGACAATAAAAACAATCATTAGTCTGGGTCCAATTTTTCTACAGTCAGACTATAACAATGACAACTTCAATTGGCCTCTATTATCGGTGAGTAGGTACTATCAATATGTATACAAGTACAGACATGTCAATGAGCTCCTGTTATCAGTTTGTAGCACTTATTTTATTACTTTATTTACATATTTTCTGTAAATAAACAGTTGGCATTGTGGCAATCGGCGGAGTGGAGAAATTGTTTTGCTTGAAGATGAAATTTAAATTTCCATAGAACTTATTTCTCTTCTCAAACGTTATCATTGCAAATTCTAATTCTTATACTGAAATGGGCACAGATGTTTACTTAGTTCAGGGCAATTTGCCTAGATAATGTTTGTACATACATATGTATGAATGCATGTGTTTTGTGTTGACATTCTTCAATCATTTAATTTCAATGAAAAGTTATAAACTTTAATCGACCTCCAAACGCGTTGAACTTGTGCAGCCTCTGTATGACGTTTCATACGTTTTATGAAAAAGGTTTTGCGTTTAGAGGCTGAATAGCTTCATACACTTCTAATAATAAGTTTATGAATAAAGCTGTTAAATTTCAAGGAGTGGCTACAAATTCGCTCTTAGACTGCCCATACAAAAAAGGATAAGGAAAGGCCTTATCTCCTGTCCCCCAACAAATTTGCTTGTCAAAAAACTAAGTACGGGCGATGGGCATTGTCTCCATATTTTTTTATACATAACTGTTTTTTTTTCGATTTTTGAGGAATTTTATGGAAAAATCTAGTTTTAAAAATGTTTAACTCTCTAGGAGGCCGAGATGATCAAGTGTTCGTTTCGGCCTCCTTGCGACAAAACTAATATATTTTCTATAATGAAGAACATTCAGTGCATAATTGTACAATAGATCCCATCATTGCCGTCTATTTAAAATGCAGATTACTTCATCTTCATCCAGGCTGTTTGATCCAAAGAATCTTATGCGGAATTCCTTTTATTGGACAAATGGTAAGAAAATGAAACACATCTTCTCTAACATTCAAGTTGAACATAAAAAAAATATTGGGCATAAACGGATCATAGCCTAAGACGCAGCTACTCCAACCATTTGCTTGTGCGAATTGAAACACGACCTTCAATTTTAAGCCTACTCCGAACGAAAAATTTGAGAAGCATCTCATAGCAATTTATACTCTTGGAAGTTTCTCAGACTTCTGCAAGAGATGGAAAAAAAACTTTGTGTGTCTGGGCCCGGCGTGATTTGAACCTAAGACCGATTAGTAGTCCAACACACTAACCACTGAGCCCAAAAAAGTTGGATCGTTGTAAACACATTTTTAAAGCTCTCAGGAATAGATGTAGTCTCTAATATCCGGTTTTATTCCGACGTGAGCGCAATAACAGATTCAGCCATGAAATTTTGACAGAATTCGAAGGACGTCTCTTGGAGCTTTCTTCCTGTACTTCTTAACATGAAAATAGTTCAAAGATATTCTTGAAAAGAGGGGCTGCATACGGAAATAAGAAAGAACTAAGCGTAGTGTTGAGAAGGTTGCTGTGCTACACTGTTCTCTTAGCAGAATAGTTTTAAGCGTGGTGATGATTGTATTTGTATGACCGTTTATGTACTTCACAGCGTTCCAAAACTCTGCGGAAGATCTTGAATTGTTCACTACTGCAATCTTTGGTTACTCGTAAGCTACCTTTTTTTGTGTAGCACAGGTGCTTAAGAAAGAGCCATTACTGGATCACGCAAATGCTACAACACCAGCATTTGATTGGCCTCATTGATGAAGTGATCCGAAACCAGGAGGCCTGCCGGTGTTTACTAGGGATGCAGTTAAGTGGGAGGGTTATGATCCCTATAATCCTAATCATAACCTCGTCGTAAAGGAAGACGTAGTAGAAGACATGTTCTTAAATACCCTATTTGCTTTTCTGTACAGAGACCTTCATGTCTCTGGCGCTATGATTTAAAGCGAAAACAAAGCGAACAAACGCGCTTGAGATTTTCGACATATAAACTCCGTACCACTCTCCCTAATCAAGCAGGCAATTTTTTTGGAAAATATTACGATAATTTTCAAACTATTTTTTCTGGATTTTTACGTATGGAAGAAGAATATATAACGATCATGTTGTAAAAAGAAATTCACGGTTAGGTTGAAATTTTTTAATTTTATGAATTTTGTTCCAATAACGTTGTAAAATAAAACCCTTTTTGCAGTTGATTAAGGACAAACATAAATTCTACCTGTTATGCCATTGGGAATCATATAAAAGCGTGTGTAGAATATAAACACTAACAGTTGAAGAGAAAAAATCGCCAAAAGACGTGAAAGCAGGGCAACAACATCTCACGAATGGTGAGCAATGCTTAGAACTGCTTCCAAATCAAGGTTTTTTATCGGAAAAATAAAGGGTTAAATTTAGCCAGAAGAATGACTGTTTACTGCGTGATAGACAGCCACCAATATTCAGCACAAAAAATTAAGATGAAGCCACCACTGAATGCAACACGTATTAGTAAGCGACTTGACTTTGCAACAAGACACATCAGGATTTGTCTTATTCGCCAAATTTTCCAACCAAAAAAAGTTTAATTTGAACGAACCTGATGGATACAATTATTATTTCCATGATTTAAGGGAGGATGAAATAACCTTGGACAGCAAGGGAGGCGGTGTAATGGTATGGGGAGCAATTACACACCGTTCCACCTGTTTACGAACAGGAAGTTTCTTGATTTAATTTAAATCCTTTGATAATATAGGATATTCGAAATGCAATCTGAAAGGACGCTACATTATATTTATGTTGTAAAATTGGGATTAGGCAGATAAGTTCAATTTTTATGATGCTTTTCCCAAGAAGGTCATAAAAATTAGTCCTTTTTTCATTCCACCTGTTTACGAACAGTATTTTTTTATAAATTCTAGCTCGCCAAGGCGATTAAATAGGGGGCACTTCGACCTAAAAAGATCTTTTGTGCCGCATTACGAACAGTAACTAAATCTACCTGTTATCATATTTCAAATCAAATACATAGGCATCAAGAGTACCGGGGAACAAAGTTCAAACCATAATTTCATAGAAACAACAACTATGAGTAAAAAAACCATTAACTAAGGACGATATAGGCCAAATTCGAGCTTACCAGGAACAAGGTAAATCTATCTATTTTATAGCCGGTAAGATTGGAAGAGGGCCAACTGTTGTTCATAGCTATCTTAAGAACCCATAGAACTGGAAAGCAAAGCCACAACAAGTCCGGATCGACGGGTGATACTGCGAGCTGCTTCAAATTCAACACTTAACCGTAACAGAATCCAGGAAAAACTGATGTTGAAGCTAGTAGATCAACTGTTCATCACATAATACGAAGGCAAACCATATAAGGACACCAAAAACTTAAAAAGAAACAATCATTGAACGCAGCACGCAAAAGTCAGCGCATTGATTTTGCAATAAGTGACATCACGTGGTGTCGAGAGTGGAATACCGTCGTCTTTTCAGATAAAAAAAAGTTGAATTTGGACGGAACGGGTGGATATATGTACTTATTAACTTCCCAGTGGAAGTTCTTGTAATGGGGCCGATTTTGTGAATCGCGGATTTTGACATATCTTCACGTTTCAAGGTCACCAGAATCCAAATCCAACATTTTTATAGAGATGTCTGGGTGTGTGTATGTACGTATGTGCGTTCGGAATTATCTTTCGCCACGATTATCTCGAGAACCAAAGATGATATTGACATAGGACCGGTTTTATTAGAAGCGTTATTACGTAACTCAGAACTGATTAAGTTTCCAGCGAAATCGGTCCAGCAGTTTTTTGTTAGTAAATAAATAACTAAAATAATTTGGCTTTATTTGTACTATTTATTGTCATTTTTCATTGAGCAAATCACTATTAGATTGTGCTCCGTTATTTCGTATACATGTAAATTTACAGGTCTCCGTATTGATAACAATTGTTGCATTAATATATATCACACTTCGCTGTTATTAACAACATTTAATTTGCATGAACAATGTTAAAGAGCATTTTTTAACATTAAATAATTCTTAACCATATCTTATGGTTAAACACATTTCAAAATTTACCACTAATCGCATAAAGAATATTGATGCCACTATGAAGTTAGTCGTGTGGACCACAACAGACCACTTTTTCTCCATGATTTTGGGAAGCATGAAATAACCTTAGATAGAAGACACAGCAAGGGAGGCGGTGTGATGATATGGAAAGCAATTGGCTTTGACGGCACAGTAGAACTGGATTTTCAAAGCTCACAAATGAATCGCTGACTTTTGCGTGCTGGGTTCAATAATTGTATCTTTTTAATTTGTTGGTGTCTAATCTGGTTGGCCTGCTGTATTCCTTCTTGGGAATAGCATCATACAAATTTAATTTATCTGCCTAATCCCAATTTTATCTTTTTTGAACATAGAATTAATAGCCTTCTTTCATATTGCATTTTGCGTTTCCCATATTATCGAAGAATTAAAAAAAAATCGTGAAATTAAATAAAGAAACTACCTGTTCGTAAACACGTGGAACGGAGTTTATTTAACGGTGCAGTAGAACTGAATTTTCAGAGCTCAAGAATAACAGCGAATACCTACAAATCTATACCGGAAAGAGCTTTTCCTCATTTTCGCAATTATTTGGCGGACAACGATGTACGTTTCAGGAGGACAATGATCATTTACGTAACGCAAAGGACAACAAAGGCCTGGATTCTTACCCAAAATTTAGACCTATTGAAATGGCCACCATATTCGCCCGACCAGAACATCATGGAAAACGTTTGGGGATAGCTTTCAATAAAACTATAGAAGGGAGGCAATTAATATTATAGTAGGGACGAGAAAATTGAACCAGTTTGGTCCGAAATTCCCCTCAATTATTTACAGTCACTTTATGAATCTCTACAAAACAGTCTACTTAACTGTTCCAAGAAGGAAGTACCTACATTTTAAGACCTTGTTGGAAAAAAATTGTTAAAATTAAAAAATTCCAACCCAACCGTAAATTTATGTGTGAAGTGAATGGTTTTCAAAATATAGTAAGATATTCAAACAAATTGAGTGTTCTTAATTAAGTGGTGCGGAGTGTATAATGTATGTATATTTTTTTGAAAATGTATAAAATGCCGGCGATTTATATAGGTAATGTAGAAAAAATGATTTTGCGAAATCGAAAGAATGTTGAAAAATTGACTGCCTTAATAATATGGAAACAATGCGAACCATTATTAGGTGTCATGAAATAAATATTATTTGACTTCAAAGTCGAAAGCAAAAGTTTTGCAATTGAAAGGCGTTTTCGACGTGTTTTTATAACATATACAAATTTATAAGATTTATTCTTAATGTGTAGGTTATATGTATCTGAAATAAGGAAACAAATAAATGAATAAATATACATAATGAACATAAGTTATCAACTGATGCTCATCAAAAACCAACAGCCCCTAATCAAATATTCCAAATATTGCCACATTTAGGACTATAATCCATCCATGAAATTATTAAGCACAAATGCTCGTACCATTCAATAGCAAAACTTCATCAAACTTCGTGAGAACTCAATTATCACAACAAATTTACAACTCCATTTCCAGGCAAAAAAACAAACACACATACATATACAAGTATAGGCTTGCCGTTGCATAATAACTCAAGGTATGGCCACCGAGATATATATTTGCTTTGCGATAGCTTTGAATATTTGATATTGCAATTGTCAACTAAACATCGTGTATGATTTTTCAATTATTACCACAAGGGGTACGGAGTGCTACGATCTATTGTCGGCAAATCAAGATTTTCCAAACACAGAGTCATAATAGGAATCAACCAAAAGCAACCAATTTTTTACAGTGAAATTAATTCGAAAACATAGGGGCGGGCTACAGTCCGCTTGGGCGAACTGTTGGATACCCTATTCTTATTCCTATATCTCATAAGTGGGCGTGAAAAAAATTTAAAGGATTTTATCGAAAAAACTAAGCTTTTGTAAATAAAAACGCTCCCTAGCTCAAACTTTGGTTTTTCAATAAAATTGTTTTATTTAATTGTGGGCGTGTCAGTAGGCGGATTTAAAAAAAATTTAAGTATGAGCATAAAGGGCACCTAGAGAGTATATACTATAAATTTCAGCTCCCTAGCTCAAACTTTGGACTTTCAAAAATAAAATAAAAATAATTGTGGGCGTGTCAGTAGGCGGATTTTAAAAATATTTACACATGAGCATAAAGGGCCCCTAGAGTGTATATATTAAAAATTTCAGCTCCCTAGCTCAAATTTTGGTTTTTCAAAAAAAATATTTTATTTAATTGTGGGCGTGTCAGTGGGCGGATTTTGAAAATTTTATGTCCCAATCAGTTTTATGGGCCATAGATCATATATAAAAAATTTCAGCTCTCTAGCTCAAAATTCGATTTTTTCCAAAATTTTGTTTTTTTGAGTTTGTGGGCGTGTCTGTGGGCGGATTTCAAAAATTCTTAAACTTGATTATTTCGGGACCCTAGAGAGTATATGGTTAAAATTTCAGCTCTCTAGGTCCAGTTTAAAGGCCTAATTTTTGCCGACGGACGGACGGACGGACATGGCTAGATCGACATTACTATCGATGCTGATCATAAATATAGTAACTTTTAGGGGTCTACGGGCAATATTAAGGTATGTTACAAACTATGCGTCAAAATTAATATACCCCTAGAATAGGGTATAAAAAGCAACACGCCAAATGCAATAAAAACCGCTATATTAATACCATAAAATGCTGAAGTATATTTTCGCACTTTTAACATAAAAGTTTGAGCTTCGCGTGGGCGTCGTCGGTATAAAAATTCCGAGCAAAGTGATATCAGACAAGTAGCTTAAATAAATGTTTATATCTCAAAAAGTAAAGCTAAAGGCTGATATGATTTGTACATTTTATTTTTTTTTTGTTATAAAAGTTTACCTATACATTTTCTTTTTTACTTACCAGACATGAAATGCAATAAAATTGATGTTATTGGATACAATATTGGACTGAAGGTGATATCGGGGCAATCATATCCTAAAACATTTACAATACGATCAGCTACTGCACGTCCAGTTCGTGTGAGATGGTATGGCAAACAGTGGGCGGAATCCACAAAGGCTGGTAGCATGATTGGTTTTTCGGAAAGTTCTGTTGTACCAAAAACCTGAAAAAAAAATTTAAAAAAACTTAAATTTCTAACAAAATATTTGTGCGAAAGGATATTCCGTTAAATCAAAGTTTTCGAGAACAAAACATGTCTAATTCGACGAACAAACCTTAAAGCTTGCGAATCGATTCTGTCAATAAAGTCAAATTGCATGGGAGAGGATGAAATACACCCTGACTTTGTCAAAATTCTCCTTCCACGTAAGTTATTTTGTCAACTCTGTTCTTACTTTCTCGATGCACCTTATTATGTGGAAGCAAGCAAGAGTTATCCCTATCCTCGAAGAAGAGAGCAAATCGGAAGACACGCCCATAGAATCTAACCTTTTTTATGGAAATCTTTCAAATCCATTATATGCACACAAAACAAGATTCATCAAAAACCAAGAAATCTTTTGACACCTCTACCATCTGATTTTCGGCCCCGCGCTCCTGAATTACAGTTACTGAAGAGATAAGAAGGTTAAAAGATAAGAATCAGGTGGCACTTTTATCTCTATTAGACTTCTCTAAGGCATTGGATTCAGTCGACCCAGTTTTACTATGCACAATTTAAATACCGTTTTCAATATGTCTCATTCAACAAACAAACTTATATTCTCCTACATGTGCAACATATGTAGTAGCAACTATTTACCAACACAAATTAAAAACATAGGGACGGGCTACAGTCCGCTTGGGCAAACTGTTGGATACCCTATTCTTATTCCTATCCCTCATAAGTGGGCGTGACAAAAGTCTAAGTATGGTTGAATTGTTAAGAACGCTCTACATATTTTGTTATATAACATTTAAAGGATTTTATCAAAAAAAAAACGCTCCCTAGCTCAAACTTGGGTGTTTCAATAAAATTGTTTTATTTAATTGTGGGCGTGTCAGTAGGCGGATTTTAAAAAAATTAACACATGAGAATAAAGGGCCCATAGAGAGTATATATTATAAATTTCAGCTATCTAGCTCAAACTTTGAATTTTCAAAAAAAAAAAAAATTAATTGTGGGCGTGTCAGTGGGCGGATTTTGAAAATATTTACACATGAGCATAAAGGGCCCATAGAGAGTATATACTATAAATTTCAGCTCCCTAGCTGAAACTTTGGATTTTCAAAAATTAATATACCCTTAGAATAGGGTATAAAAAAATTATTTTATTTATTTGTGGGCGTGTCAGTGGGCGGATTTTGAAAATTTTTTATCCGAGCAGTTTTAGGAGTCATAGATCATATATAAAAAATTTCAGCTTTCTAGCTCAAAATTCGATTTTTTCCAAAATTTGTTTTTTTTTTGAGTTTATGGGCGTGTCGTGGGCGGATTTCAAAAATTCGTAAACTTGATTATTTCGGAACCCTAGAGAGTATATGGTTAAAATTTCAGCTCTCTAGGTCCAGTTTAAAGGCCTAATTTTTGCCGACAGACGGACGGACGGACGGACATGGCTAGATCGACATTACTATCGATGCTGATCATAAATATAGTAACTTTTAGGGGTCTACGGCCAATATTAAGGTATGTTACATACTATGCGTCAAAATTAATATACCCTTAGAATAGGGTATAAACATAGGGACGGGCTACAGTCCGCTTGGGCGAACTGTTGGATACCCTATTCTTATTCCTATCCCTTATGAGTGGGCGTGACAAAAGTCTAAGTACGGTTGTTATTATTATTTTGTTATATAACATTTAAAGGATTTTATCAAAAAAAAAACGAAGCTTTTGTAAAAAAAAACGCTCCCTAGCTCAAACTTTGGTTTTTCAATAAAATTATTTGATTTAATTCAGTCAGTAAGCGGATTTAAAAAAAAATTAACACATTAGCATAAAGGGCCCCTAGAGAGTATATATTATAAATTTCAGCTCCCTAGCCCAAACTTTGGATTTTCAAAAAAAGTTTTTTTTAAATTGTGGGCGGATTTTGAAAATTTTATCTCTCGAGCAGTTTTAGGAGTCATAGATCATATATCATATATCTCTAGGCCCAGTTTAAAGGCCTAATTTTTGCCGACGGACGGACGGACATGGCTAGATCGACATTACTATCGATGCTAATCATAAATATAGTAACTTTTAGGGGTCTACGGGCAATATTAAGGTATGTTACAAACTATGCGTCAAAATTAATATACACTTAGAATAGGGTATAATTAAGTTAGATACTTCGCTTATACGAGGGCGGGTCAATAAGTCCGTGACTTTTTGAATTTCTGACCTCTTTACTGAAACGGCAACACTGCTCCTGTCAACAGGCATCTGTCAGTTGACTCTGTCAAAATTTAAACTTGCTGCGTCAGTTAGTTTGTGTTTGACAGCTATTTTTATCAGACTACTCACTAATTTGAGGAGAAAATGAAAAAAAATGAATTTCGTGTGCTTACTAAGCACTATTTCTTGCGAAAAAAAACCATTACCGAGACCAAGGCTAAGCTTGAAAAATACTATGGGGACTCTGCACCATCGATTTCAATGGTAAAAAAGTGGTTTACTGAATTTCGTTGTGGCCGTACAAGCACTGAAGAAGCCGAACGTCCTGGACGCCCAGTCTCTACACCCGAAACAATCGAAAAAATTCACGATATGGTGTTGGCCGACCGAAGATTGAAAGTGCGAGAGATTGTGGAAGCCGTAGGGATCTCGCATGGCTCAGTGGTTTCAATTTTGAATGATCACTTGGGCATGAGAAAGCTTTCCGCAAGATGGGTGCCGCGTTTGCTCACAGTCGACCACAAACGCAATCGTGTAACAACTTCACAGGAAGGTTTGGCGTTGTTTAATCGCAATATGGAGGAGTTTTTGCGCCGTTTTGTAACCGTGGACGAAACATGGATCCATCACAACCTACCAGAGCCCAAACAACAGTCAAAACAGTGGGTTTCTAAGGGTGAATCGGCGCCAAAGAAGGCCAAGGTGGGTTTGTCAGCCAATAAAGTTATGGCGACTGTTTTTTGGGATGCACGCGGGATAATCCACATTGACTACCTTCAAAAGGGAAGAACAATCAATGGGGAATATTATGCCAACTTATTGGACCGATTCAATGACGATTTGAAAAAAACCGACCTCATTTGGCCAAGAAAAAAGTTCTTTTCCACCAAGACAATGCAAGGGTGCACACATGTGCAGTTGCCATGGCAAAAAACCATGAATTGGGCTATGAATTGCTTCCTCATCCACCCTATTCTCCAGATTTGGCTCCGAGCGACTACTTCTTGTTCCCAAACCTGAAGAAATGACTTGGTGGAAAAAGATTTGACTCCAATGATGAAGTCATCTCGCAAATAAAGGCCTATTTTGAGGACCTCGACAAATCATTTTTTTTGGAAGGGATAAAAAAATTGGAGAAGCGTTGGACAAAGTTTATAGAGCTCAAGGGAGACTACGTTGAAAAATAAAATTATTTTTTTATCAAAAAATCTGTGTTTTATTCCAAAAGTCACGGACTTATTGACCCGCCCTCGTAGTACTATGAATTATATATGTTATACTATGAATGTGAATATTTTCCAATGTGGACGCTGAACAACGTCTTAGCTCATGATAGCCGTATACCTGATTGCGGCCTTGAAGTATTTTTGAAATTCTGAACGTTATCCCTTCTCCTCAAACTTATACTTACGAAGAGTCTGGAGTACCCATATGATAGTATAACCTTCTTGCGATCAACACGGAATTTAAAAATTATACCTTATACATTTACGTGCATGACCTCTGCCAGACAGTTTTTCGTTCGTGCTATAACCCTATGGAATAACATTCCCCTTTCTATTAGGCAAACATTTGAACATATAGACTTCCTTAAATATGTCCTACTTTATCATTAAAACAATAATTGAAAAATCCTCTTTATAGAAGCTTCTAAGTACCTTATTCGTATACGTATTAATAAACTTATTAAACATCCTCTATACATTGAACCTTCATAAACCGGTACTAAACGTAAACTTTAGATTACAGCTGATAAAAAAATTAAATGAAATAAAATATCTATTGTCCACTACAAGGTCCCAGCGGATCGTTGAGAATACGAATGAGTAACGGTCGTGTAGGATCCATTTGTATTGAAAGTCTTTGTTCATTTTGGATTTGTTTTTTGTTTTGTTTTCTTTCTAACAATAACGCCCCCAAAAGTGGGTGTGGAAAAAATGAGCGATTTGTTAAGAAGGATATTGTTTCCATAATAAGTTATTGGTTTATTATAGTTTTTTTAGGGAATTAATCGAGAACATGCCAAAAACGCCCCTAAAAAGTGGACGTCACAAAACTTTGTATGGGCTTTTGAAGGCTGTATGTAGATCTTTGAAATGACGCAAAATTGTAGCAAATGTAAAAAATCTACCCTGTATCGTTCTTCTTTTTTTGAAATGAGGTAACAGAGCACATCTTTGGAGTATCTTTCAATTCCGTCTATCAAATTGTATTCCATTATGTAGTATGTAGTTTGCAAGATTCTCTAATTTTTAACAACAGCGTACTCGTTTCAATTATCTTCAATGCAATGATTTTTGGAAGTCATTCGTCCGGCATCTAAAGAACTTAAATTACGTAGTCCACGTGTAGTTTTTGGTTTTGGGGTTTTGAAAAAGGGTGTTGGTAATCCGGTTTCAATATTTATCATGAACTGTACATAATTCTTTTGATGTAGTACCTCTAAACTATTTCTCAACGATTTTGTCCTGCGCACTGTTTTCTATAGAACAAGGTTGCAGAAGTCATATGATAGCGCATCTCCATGACGAAGTTCGGTGCAGGTTTAAAACAATTCGGAAGAGCTATTTCCAAACTGGACATAACACAGCGTGTTTTAAAGTGTCATGCGACACAACTGGATAAGTTTTGCCAGGATCCCATATTCGGCCATCGCCATGCGGACCCTCTGAGGATGAGTGCTACGAACGGATCAGGAGCCCTTTAAGTAAGCAGGTGAATAGTCAATCCAAAATCTTGCTTTATTCTTTTTGGTCAGTTTATTGATTTCAATCAAGTTTGGCAAACGGTTATACAGATATCATTATCAAAGTGCTGGAAAACTATTAACATAATTCCGATTCATTGATACTTTCAACGATAAATATGTAAAGTGTATATGAAAAAATAAAATTTTCAATTGAATAGCCATGTAACTATGTAACAACATTTGATGCCTTTCAAATGCTTAAAACATAGTTTTAATCGCCATCTATCTGTAAAAAAAATATCGTAGCGCATAATTATGAAATTAAACCATTTCATTTGTTTACAATGCGTCATAGACTGCCAAAAATAAATATGGCCAGTTCATAGGCTATAAAAGAAGAACCTATACAATTCGTTGTACGTAACACATTTGGCATTCTACGCCATGTCCAGTGACAATTATAATTTTGTATAGCCGAATATGTACTAGAAAAACAATTTGGAAGAAACTCTGCGAAGAACGACTGTCTGTTTAATTTGGCAATAAAACTTAGTTTTTACTTTCTCCTGTCCAACGTCAGCTACTAATAGTTGTCGTCTATTAATTTTAGTTTCCAATAATTATGTGTTTTAATATCAACGATAATATACAATGTTCTTTATGTTTACCTGTATTTTTAATTATTTTTCGGCGATGAGTAAAAAACGATGCCTAGTGGTACAGATTAAAATTCTGTCAAATAAATTTCAAAAGTAATGATTTTCTGTGAGCTAGCATTCACAGTGATAACTTATTTTTGCAATTATTGTACTTATAATCTGAAGTATTATATTTTTACGAGTGTAGTGCCAATTAAACAATTACTGACGTCAGTGATTTATTGTCAAACTCTATGGAAAAAAGAAAGAAGTCGAATGGATCCATAAATCGATTAAAAATGTTTCTGAGTGCTCGTATCTCAATATGTAAAATGCCATTCAATTTTGCAGTAGCAAGTGCGCAAAATAAACACAAGTAGTATGATATTTAGTTAATTGGATGCAGAAAGGAGACAATTTTAGGCAGGATTAGACGATATACTGAATCAGCATACTTATGCTGTAAATTGCGCCCCAATATCGTCTAATCCAAATTTCTGTTATCATTATAATATGCTGAAAGGTGTTTGTTGAAAAATTTGCTGGCTAGCCAGTATAGGTATGTTGGTGACTTAAGCATAACGTGTAATCACCCTTTGGGGACCGTATGCCAGCATTCAGAAAAATGTTCGGGATATGTTGATATATATGCTGACGAGCTAAAGTTGGATCATCAGCATCCGCCACTTTTTTCGGCACACGGCTTAGAATCGGCTTATTATTCAGGGCAACGATAAAAATAACAACTACATACGAGTATCTTAAGGATCCTGATAATTCGTAGGAGTCCGATTGTGCCAAAAAACAAACAAAAAAGATACAAGTAAATAAGAACTAAGTCGAAGGGAGATTGCTCGTACGAAGATATTGAAAAATTAATAAAAGCCGTCGAGCAGTGCCGAACGTTGTGAGCTATATCTGCTACGAAATAAAAATTGCCCAAAACGCCCGTGTGGAAGGAAATTTCGGAGAGTTTTGGCCAATTCACGTGGAAGGATTGTAAATCAAAGTGGGCCAATCTGCGGGTATCATTTTAAACTGATTTGGCTTAACATCGCGCCAGTAAATCATTTTAATTAAACAATAAAACATAAACAATTTTGGGAAGTAAACGATAACCATCATTCAACGCAATCGACTGGGGGCGGGTCTGGTGCAAAGTTGCAGCGATTGATGACACCACCATCGGAAAATCGTCCATTGCAACCGACATCAGCATAAAGCACTTTGTACTCCGGTCTGTGATGCCCATCAATGCTCTTATAGGCTCTTTCTTTGCGTGCATTTTTATTTTTTGACCTTCAATTAAACCATACAAAAACGAAATAATAAAAATTAATACAATTTAATCGTTGGAATGATGATTAAAATAAATACAATGAAATGAAAACGTACATTTCACCAGATCCGTAAAAAATCGATAAATGCAACACGCACGAATGCTAAAATAGCGATATGACAATTTGTCAGCATATAATCAAACGGGGCTTCAAATTGTTCAGCGTACCGAATTCAACATATCGTGCATTCGGACATCATACGTGCTGAAAAAACATGATAGCAAATCGTATGCCAGCACATGCTGACACCAAAAAATTTGCTGCTTTGGGACAAATTCAAAATATTTATTTATTTATTTTATTTATTTAATTTATTCACTATTTTTGATTTAACAAACTTTTTATTGATTTAAACTTATCGTGTAAAAGGGCATCATAGGCCAGACGAACATATGCCTATATGCTATGTATTGATTGTATAATAAGCATATGATTGTGGGCATATGTATGTTGAATAAGCATATCGTCTAAGCCTAGCTTAACATTTTGATATTCAAACTGATCTAAGGTTAGTTTGATTCTGTCAAGTTGTGAACCATTACAGATAAAATCAATATATTAATCTCGCGTTAATGCGAAATACGATATTTTGTTATGTTCATGCCCAAAAAGGCTTCAACGGGGAGCTTCCAAGCTGAAATAAGGAAATAGCAATTTTCAATTGACGCTAAGAACCCGGAAGATTCAATGCATCGGAGCAACATTTGACTGTCATAGAGTCTATTGAACTGGATGACTGTGCGCTAAGTAATGCTTGACTATTTGAAATGTGTATCCTCGCGCCCTTAATAACCTTTTCATGGTCTTATCATAGTTCAGATCCCAACAGTATGGACGTCAGCATCGAACTGAGTGGGACGTACATATAAAAATAGGTATCGAGACTTTGGTGCTGACTCCAAAAATGCCAGCTTAAACCAGATTCCATTTTGCCAAAGCGATGTAAGGGGGTGTGTCACCACCGAAAAAATTGTTTAAGTTAAAATCTCGGTAGGTCCCGGTGGTCTTATATAAGCTAATCGCAAAATTCCACATTGCGAAACAACTAATTGAACATCAAGACAGCTAAGCTCTGTTTAGTGGTGACAACAATAAAACACCGTTGCTCTTACAGACGTTACAGACGGATGAATTTATAATTACTACCCAAAGTCTTCTGAGTTATAAATGAGCAAATTTAAGCCGAAGCCCGAATTACATGCAATGCGCATAGTCTGTGTAATGCTACATTTTTATTAATTTTTTGCATAAATGTCAGCCTCACATAAAGAAGACAGATGGATGCTGAGCGAAATGGACACATATACAAATGTTCCTTTTATTCGTTTGCTTTTTTTATTTTGTTAATTTTTTTATTTATGTTTCGCATTTAACACACTTCCTATTTTTTAAGTTATAAATAAAAAAACAAGCTATGAGGCAACAAAAGAGTGCATTTTATTATATTTTTTCAAATAATATTAACAAAAAAAAATGCACGAAGCATCAGTACTAATAAAAGCGGAAAAAAGAGAAAATGTCAAAAACAAGCTGAAACATAAGCAAAGGCTTCAGTCCGCTTGGGCGAACTGTTGGATGCCCTGTGCCTATCCCCCAAAAGTGGGTGAATTGTTAATAAGGATATTTTCTACATATCTCAGTATACATAACTGTTTTATACTTTTTAAATGGATTTTATCAAAACAGCAATGTTTGACTTTATCTACATATACGAAGAGAGTGTGACTTTCAATTCCATTGACCTCTTCAAAATAATATTTTTGGTTTAAATAGTGGGCGTGTCAGTGAGCGGATTTTAACAATACATACACCTGAGCATTTGGGGCCTCTAGATGGGTTGGGGTCGAAATTCTAGCGAGGTCAATATTCTTTTTTCAAAATTCTGTTTTACAAAATTCTGCTTTCAAAATTCTGCTTTTCAGAATTGTTTTTTTCAAAATTCTGCAAATAATAAAAAAAGGTTTGGAAAATGTTTAAAAGCGCGTGCTTTTTAACATTTTCCAAACCTTTTTTTATTATTTGCAGAATTTTGTAAAACATTCCACCACTCACTTGTTATAGAAGAAGAGGTGAAAGTAGTTTTTTTTATTGGTTTTAAGATTGCTCTCTTGGTTTAGACAAATATTCTGTTAGTATACCTTTGTGAGTGAACGTGTGCTTTGTTTAGTTTCTTAATGCTGTTGTTTTTTTTTTTTTTTTTTTTGGTAATTTCAATTATGAAATAATTTGTTATTTTTGGCTGTTTTTTTGTGTTCCTGGTACCCACCTGTGTACCTTCTTTATAAGAAATATATTGTAGTTTGTTGACAAAGTTGAAAAATATTTGTTTTCTTTAAATTCGTAAATTGAAAAAAAAACTGAATTAGCAGAATTAATTTGTTTAAAATATTGCCTGTCAGAATTTTGAAAAGCAGAATTTTTGTGTTAAAAGTCAGAATTTTGAAAGCAGAATTTCGACCAGCTCCCCTCTAGATCGTATATATTCTAAATCTCAGTTTCTAGCTCGAATTTTGATTTATCCGATAAAATGTTTTTTTTTTTTAAATGGTGACACGGAAGATTTCAAAAATTCTTGCACTTGCTTATTTCGGGCCCATAGAGATTTTATGCTCCAAATTTCATTTTTCTAACATCAATTTTGGGGCCTTAAAATTGACATAGCTTATGCGGATTACAAATATTAATGTTACAAATAGGTGTGTTACAAAATATAATTAAAAATTATAATATCCTTATTTTTTCTGAGCTTGTTATGTTTTCATGGATTGTCTTACGTTTTCACACCATTGTTTCTCACTTTTGTGACTGTTGTATACACACATGTTACATTTTTGGCGCTCCTCATCAAATGCATTAAAAAGGAGGAACAATGGAAATTTAATTGCAAGAAATTTCTTTTAATTTTTGTAGCGTAAATTGTTCGACAGTCTTTTTTGTGCGATTTATTTGTGTAGATAAGTATTTTTGACCTTTCATTGTTTTTTGGTTTTGGTTTTTTGTCTTTTTGTATTTTCTTCGTTAGGGTAAGGTTAGGAGAACAGTCTAGATCCGTTGTCATAGAGGAAACCTATGAATGGCTATGGATGAGCAAGCCATCCTGAGGCAAACTTACAAACTTGTGTAAGTCAAAAACGGTCTTGCCGTGCAGTTCTTCTAGGTCCTGGAAAAAAAATTTTTTTTTTGATTAAGAGGAATTTATTTTTGATGCGGCAGAGTGCTTTGTAGTGGCAGAGAAAGAAATTTGTTTTTATTCGTTAAGTAACTTGTTTGTTATCGATTTATTTTGTCGGAATTATAGGATTTTCTTGATATTGTTCTTTTATGTTCATTAACAGTATTGTTTATTTATTTTGCCTTGGCGTGTACGGTGTTACCCAAAATTCACGTTTGAAAATAAATAAAAAAAATATGCTTCGAATGACCGGCAAGCAAATATGACCATTTCGGTAATTTTGGTCACTAGTCTAATATACAACCTTGACGACGCTGATCTTTTGGTGATTTGACAGGTAACCTGGTAATTTGCCTGTGGTCATTTTTACGCCCACTTGGCAAGCAGTCTTATTTTACCTTTAACCTGTTCATAATCAGCTCCGGCAACCAATATTCGGATTCGATCAATTTCTAGAGATAAGGTTGGCAGCCAGTTTATTGCTTCCTTTAGGTACTATTTTCGGACATCATTACTGCTGTTACGATTTTATTTGCATTTTACTGAAAACACCACTTGTGGCCAATCGACCTTAAGCAAATACAGCACAACTTTTAGTTAAAATCTACAGCCATAACCTTCCGATTTAAGAAAAATGTCTGACTTGACTATGGCCGCATTAAGAGCAATCATTTTGGCATGGCATACCTGACCAGCCTGAAGGGAATTAAGAGCGAGTGCATTGAAGAAAGCTTGCTGCTGTCCAGTTTTTGATTGGACGCCATCATTACTCATAATATTTTACTGTGCAGAATTTACAGGCAAAACGTTAATTCAAGGAAATTTAATTTATAAGTACGCCCAAGAAAGGGATGTGTAAATTAATTGTAAAAAAGCCATCGATGACTTTGTTTGCCGAGGAATTCTTCTAGCTGGTATTAACCGTTAACATAAAACGAAATGGTGTCCTTCATATCATAAGTCAACGTATTATTAATCAATGGCAGGTGCCTCAAAGCGTTGAAATATATTTTTTTTTTAATTTTCTTTGGCATAGGAATGAAGTGGACTACAACTTAAATGTTCGCTTCAAATGGGCCAATGTTCGTGGCAAAATAGAAAAAAGCTTTACGTTTTTAATAGATTCATAGCGTGGTCGCAATATGAATTATTTTGCTTTTAGGCGAAATGAGGTATCATTCAGCTAAGTATATAGCATCAAAACTGAAAACAGATCAATCAATTTTATCGAAATTATATGATTGATATTAAATAACTGAGTAGGTATTTTTTTTTATCACAACTTATCATTTGTTTGAAATAAACTGTATTTCTGTACTTATTGAAATATTTTTGGTGGCTCAATTGGAAGGAAGCATACATGCAATCCGCCTTTGAATTTGTGTATAGACCGAAACGAAGTCTACAAAGACCTAATTGTAAAATATTATAGCCTACGGCAAAAAAGACCACAAAAGATCACCAAATTCCAGCCATTAACTAAAATCTGGCAAAGGTTATGCTCTGTGGCTCAATCAATTAAATGAAAAATATTGAAGTAAGTGAACCCCAAGAATTATGTTGGGACCAGCAGTATTTTGTTATTGATTAAGAATACACGTAGTTGTTCTGTGGTGCAGATTTAAGGTGTCGGTAGGCTCACCTGAATATTATAGCCACTTTCGGTGTGATTTCCCCCTTCGTCGAATTGTACAATAAGCACTGTTTTTCAGTGGGAGCTGTAGTGACATTCTTGTCTCGTTCCTGCACGGGAAGGCGCTTGTGTAATAATCAATTCTGAAATATTTAAGTTTGTGGTCAGATCATCGACTTGATTCGTATAGTATAAACATATATGTTTCTAAAATCACAACCGAGTCCACGTATTGCTACAGTCGTATAAACATGACAGAAAGTGTCTCCAAGTCTTCCCGTTTGTTTTAATTCTGATGAATTAGGAGCTGCGCAAAAGGAATTTCAGGTCACGGTCCCGTATCCTCATTTACCTTCCAATTAAATTACTACCTTATCTAATTAAAAATGTATAGATGACATAGTAACATCAACAAATAATTTGGTTTAGGTATTCGGTTAACAAAAAGCCTGACAGTTAGGTGAACAGCACAACTGGTTGTTGACATGGCTGAACAATTATTAGTTTTTTCGTTATGTACACCAAGATGTATTTTTTTACCAGCATTTTCACGCATATATTTGATCACAGTTTAAGAAGGCCTTAGAAAGAAATATCAATGTCTTACCTGATGAACCATTTCCCAATAGAACCCTTCCAGCATATTTTGCTTCGTCTGATGTTGAGCACATAACGCCGGCCATAGCTGAGAACGTATCGGTGAATTTATTGGCCATGAATTCTCTCGAAGTATGATTTTAACTTCACGTTTTTTCACCTGTAGTATGAGCGGTTGTATCTCAGCAAAACATTTAAGCAATGGTTCTTTTCCTGAAATGAGTCACAAAACATAATAATAATTTATTCAGGCAATCCAAACAAAAGAACATATACTTATGTAAAAGTAAAAAACAAAAAAAAAAAAACAATTCACCATAAGATTATAATCGATGAAAATAAAATTAAACACAAACAAATTATCAATAGGGTAGAAGCTATTAAAGTTACAAAAAAAGATACAAATTTAAGTTTGGATCACAATTATCCGCCAATGCAATCCACTTGACATAGATTTATATTACAAACTTCGATTATTAACTGATAGCGACCAGACCCACCTCCTAATATTTGCTGGAAATATGTTGGAACTCTTTATTGAGTCCAAAAAATTAAAGGAACCGTGTGTGACTTAAAAACACAAAACCTCTAAAATATTGATAGTGTGGTATCACAATTAAAAGTTCCTTTTTTTGATGATTTCTGATTAATTGCTAAGCAATTACGTCCACAAATATGTGATCGATTGCTAATGACAACAAAAACAGAAAAAGAACATACATACAACCGCCGGCCGCCCGCTAACTGATAAAACACAATCTAAACAAAGTGTAATTAGAAAGCAACGCTTCGGTATCTATATATTTGTCGAATGTGATATCGATTAAAACAAAAATATTAAATGGATTCAGTGGCTTAAGGGATATGTGTGTACTTATTTCGCTCCATTGCCCCGTGGAGGAGAAGTTAAACTAGCCATGAACTATGTGGAATCTTAGGAGCACACGTACTTAGTTCAAAAACATTTAGGTATGTCAGACGATAGACACCTCATGAGATGTCTCGAACATTATCCTAATTTGTAAGGAAGAAGTATCAAAGAGTACTGAATTCGAATACGTTATATTTACGTTTATTTAAGTAGCTCCAGTAAATAGTAAATGAGTAGTAAATTCACATTTTTGATGAAACCGTGTTGGATGTTCCGATACAGCCGAAACTTAACGTATTCTTTTTCCAAAATGTTTGACATGTACACAACAGGTTCCCGATTGATAATTCCAGTGAAACGGACATCGAGTTTAAAAATAAGGATTTTATTTCATCCCTTTTATAAATTTATGTCAAAGAATTGATTGTATCAATAGATTATTTTGAAGTAAGCTGAAAATCGCAATCAGCGGGACACGAAAATGTCCAACGAAGTTAGCAACTTTTATAGCTACCAACTCAGACCATTTGCCATTTGCACCTACCATAAACATAAAAAGCTAATCACCCCAATCGTGGAATCCGTCGGGGGGAACGATCCGCTAATAGTGAACAATTTGTATCGTGTAATCCGCAGACGTGAACCATCCACATGTTGGTAACGTGAATTAAATTCACTGTATCGTGGAAAACGAACGGATCGAATCTATCCATGCATTTGACATCCGCAGTTTTTATTTTATTTTCACTGAATTTAATTTTTACAAAACAAATGTGTTTGAAATAAGCTGTCACAATTGAATTTCCTAATCACCAATAGTGGTCGGTAAGGGAGAGTATCAGACGGATCCCACGATAGCAATTTTCTGTTCACGTGAATCGAATAAGTGAAGTGAATCTCAGATCAGACGGATTCCACGATAGGGGTTAATATAATATTCAGGATTTGTTGAGATGGAGTAGACATAAATTACTGGTCTTCAAAAATTACAACTCGTTGACAGATCATCACACCTATGAAGCATTTTCAATCATCGCATTTATGAAATAGATGGATAGGTAGATAATTCTTTATTTACATTTCTCTAAAAAATTGAAATGGTTTACAATAAAGTTTACAAGGCATCGGAAAAAAAGAAAATGCCGTCTGCCGATTGACAATTAATGTTTAACGTAATAGAGAGAGTTATACTTTCTAAAGAACTTGGGCTTTTAGATTAGCTAAATCGAAAATAATAATAAAAAATTTAAATTAAAAGTGCTGCAATAAACTGAGATTGTTTGTTTAGCTAAAACAAAACAACAAAAAAGAATAGTCATTTTATAATGATGGTAAAAATAGCAATTCGATCAGACTTCAGACCTTTTGATAAATTCATGTTTAGTTTATGGCATGTGAGACGAACCGAATGAGCAACCTCCAACCGCCTCCTACATTTAATACCAGCTCATTAGATGTTAGATAGCTCCTGGCAAAATACAGTCTTAGGATTTCTTGGAGTATCGGGCACACCGCCAAGAAGTGCAGAATATCTTCCCGTTTGCTGAGATGACAGAGGGCGCAGCTAGGGTTTATGTCATATGCGGCCTGTAGTTCAGCTCTAGCTTTTCGGTGCGAATTTCAAATATAAGGCACATTTCCGCAATTGTGAACCTTCTATTGAAGTAATTGTCCGAGCCTGGGGAATTATCGAGTTGCTTGAAAATTAATCTCGCCGACGTTGCTTTGGCTTGATCAAGGCAAGTTTGGTACAACCCCGTGTCAATAGCGCAAACACAGTCGTAAAATAATTGCTTCCATTCATCCGCATTACTTCTCGACAGATTTAAAGGAGAGTTATATGCACCGGCTATGTCATACCATTACTTTATATGTGATTAAGCACGCGAGAACACTTGCGAAATTTTTTTTGCAGATTGGATATCGGTCTACGGAACACTTTACAAACATAGTCTGCACTAGCTTTCAGGTTTTTTTATGACGGTGTAAGGAAGCCCGGACTCCACATAGAGGGCATAACTCGCTGTATTAACAGGAAATTTAAATACACGTTCAAAAAAGTATCGTTGGATTGCTTCTATCGCCTCTAAGTGTCTATACCCATACACTTCGTTTGCATAGCAAAACAGTTGTAAATGGTAGCATCAAACGCTTTAAACTTGGAAACAGGATGGACATAACTTCTTGAAAAGAACCACAGGGTATTAAATGCCAGTAGCAGTTTTATCTCTTTTATGTGGATTGATGTTCAGATTATAAGTAAGCAGAAAACCAAGGTGTTCAAATTCTAACTACTTCGTTGTTATTGCCACTCAGGGTTCATGTACCCTCGCTAATGCACACACAATTTTGTTTTCTAAACATCATTATCTTGAATTTCTCGGTATTAATATTAGGATCCCATTCGGCGCTATATTCCTTTAGCTTATTTATTTGATGTTGGAGTGATGATGGACTTTGAGAGAGAATTACCAAATCAGCATAAAGTAGCACTTTAACTTCCACATCACCAGAGCTAATACTTCCTGTTATAGTTGAACAGATATCATCAGTATATAATGAAAACATAGGGAAAGGCTACAGTTCGCTTAGGCAAACTGTTGGATATCCTATTCCTTTTCCTATCCCTCATAAAGTGGACGTGGCAGAAATCTTAGTACGGGTGAACTGTTAAGTAGAATCTACATATTTTGTTATACAACATTTAAAGTTTTGAATGAACAACCATATACTCGTATCTTACAATCGTTACCACGTGAAGTGGACGGCTGGAATTACAGAGTTACAAAAAGACAGACCAACACCATAGAAGGAGTTGGACGATCGGTTGTGCCGAACCGTGAAACAGCGCAGTAACTCCAGCCGTCCACTTCACGTGGTAACGATTGTAAGATATATGGTTGTTCATTCAAAACAATATAAAGGAAATTGACGGAAAACAAAAACCAGGAAAAATTGTGTGCTATCACATTAAAAAATCAATTAAATTGTAACATTTAAAGGATTTTATCGAAAAAACAAAGTTTTTGTAAAAAAAAAACGCCCCTTTAAAGTGGGCATGGCAGCAAACTTTATATTCAGGAATTGTCCAAAACGACTTTATCTTTATACTTAGAATAGCACTTTCATTTACAATGATTTCTTCAATAAAAAGGTTTTAATAGTGGCGTTTAATAGCATTAAGGGCCTATAGAGAATATTATAAATTACAGCTTCCTCCCTCAATTCAAAAATCTCAAAACACAAGAACATTCTGGGCCCCCCAAGAGAATATATTCCAAATTTCGGGCTACTAGCTATAATTTAAAAATGTTCGATACATTTGATTTTATTTGGACGGACATCAACATTACTGTCGATGACCATGACGAATATAGTGACTTTTAGGGGTCTACGGGAAATATAATTGTATGTTTCAAACTATGAGTCAAAATTATTATACCCTTGCAATAGGGTATAAAAAGAACCGGGCTTAGTTTGAAACCTTGCGGAACACCAGAACTAGTGACGAAGGTTTTTGTTCTGTTGTTGCCATTTTGCACAGATGCAGACGTATTTGAGAGAAAATTTTTGTAAATTCTTACATACTTTGTCGATAAACCTAGTGTTGACAGTTAGGATGATCATCAAAAGCAGCCGTATGATCTACAAAAAAACATAGGGACGGGGGGCGAACTGTTGGATACCCTATTCTTATTCCTATCCCTCATAAGTGGGCGTGACAAAAGTCTAAGTATGGTTGAATTGTTAAGAACGCTCTACATATTTTGTTATATAACATTTAAAGGATTTAATCGAAGCTTTTGTAAAAAAAAAACGCTCCCTAGCTCAAGCTTTGGTTTTTCAATAAAATTGTTTTATTTAATTGTGGGCGTGTCAGTAGGCGTATTTAAAAAGTATTTAAACTTAAGTATAAAGGGCACCTAGAGAGTCTATATTATAGATTTTAGCTCCCTAGCTCAAACTTTGGTTTTTCAAAAAAGGTTTTTTTAAATTGTGGGCGTCTCAGTGGGTGGATTTTGAAAGTATTTATACATGAGCATAAAGGGAGAGTATATATTATAATCAGCTCCCTAGCTCAAACTTTGACTTTTCAATAAAATAGTTTTAGTCAAAGATTATATATAAAAAATTTCAGGTTATTAGCTAAAAATTCAATTTTTTCAATAAATTTGTTTTTGTGAGTTTGTGGGCGGATTTCAAAAATTCTTAAGCTTGATTATTTCGGGCCCCTAGAGAGTCTCAGTTCTCTAGGTCCAGTTTAAAGGCCTAATTTTTGCCCACAGACGGACGGACATGGCTAGATCGACATAACTATCGATGCTGATCATAAATATAGTTTATGATTTTAGGGGTCTACGGGCAATATTAAGGTATGTTACAAACTTCGCGTCAAAATGAATATACCCTTAGAATAGGGTGAACAAATATAGTGATTTGCTAAGGTGGTTAGGGTAAATATTTGATCAACCGTAAACAAATTAGCACGGAAACCAGCCCGAAAAATACTTATCTTGTTATTGCTTTCAATCTATCTGATCAGACGACAATATCAATTTTAAGTGAATAATTTTCTCAGTGAATTTAGTACCGATATACCGCTATAATTCTCCGGGAGACACGGATCACCTTTTTTAAAAATAGCACAAATGGAGGAGGTTAAAAAACATTGGTTAAAACATCTCATCCATAAAAATGCGTTTGAAAAAATTAAGCAGATATATCAGAAACTCTGTGTAGAATGCATGTAGATCGTAGAACTCTAAAGGTATTTGATCTGATCTACTTGCCTTATTTGGTTTCATTATTTTGAGACATGCTGATAACTCCGCCAATACATGAAAGTTTGCATGGATGTAGTTATTTTAAGAACAAACAAGGAAACAAATAAATATTTTTTATTTTCCAAAAACTGGTGCATGGAAACCATTCCCATTTCTATCAGCAACCAAAAGACCAGCAAATCAAAATTTAACTGGGAGGTAGTTCTAAGTCTTTAAATACACTGATACCATAAACCATAATCCGAGTTCTTCTATACAAGAACTTCTTGAGCCTAAAAAGTCCGCCATGAAAAGTAGTGAGGAAAAGAACGCAAAAGTTTCTATGCTTCTGTATACTTCTTCTTTTTTTTATTTTACATTGGATCATTGGATCATTTATGGATCCGTAACTTGTTGTTAATAACAAATTTCTTATAAGTTCCAACAAGTTTTGTATATACTTGCATACCTGTCCAGTACATTATACGTAATTAAAAAAATAGCATCAATCGAATGTTAATAAATACAAATATCAATAGAACTGGTTATCGCGATGATAAATACATAAATTAAAATGAAACTTGTGACAAACAATAAGTAACAGATATGCTAAAAGTCAGGTATGAGCTAGTCAGATTTTGAGTTGTTTAAATCAGTCACAAACCATTTGATGGATAAGATTTTATAGATATGAACATTTATATATGGAATTGTGAATGTATGATTAATTACAAAAGGAAGCATTATTGACATATACTTATTAACGTGAGCAATTAATTTTAAATTGTATATAATTACAATCATCGTTAAATTTAAAACATAATGCCGAGCAGATTCTCACGCGATATACTCGAAGTCAAACATTTATGATAAGCTAACGCTAATGCTTTGACGATCCAAATAATGTTAACATTGGTAGTAAGGTATTTTTTTGATAACAATGTCGGTGGTTTTTTTTACACCAAATGATGTGTAAGTTTTAAAGCTACTTTTTCAGGAGAATTGCGGCACTCCCGCAATAAAAGCAAAGTAGTCCGAAGAGACTCCATCGACCACAACTTGGATTGGTCGTTCTTGAAGGAAATTCTGCATCCGGTCAGATGAGTGGGGCATTATACCAGACTCGATCAAAAGCTTTTAAAAAGTATACAAAGCTACAGCTTTTGAAGGCGATCACTTTTTTTTAATTTTTTTGGGAACCGGTTGAATGTGGGCGGTTTTCAGCAATTAGGCAGCTTGCATAAAAGAGTGCAAGTTCAGGTTCAGTTTTTTTAATAATATGGCAGATATATCATCCGGTCCAATTGCCTTTTTGCAATACAGTTTTTGGAGAATGTACTGCTAGTGATCGAAATCGCATGTTTCTCATTGACGATTGCACTCGTGGAATTAATTAGTCCGTAATCAAGAGTCGAATAATCTGGCTAGCGAACCGTCTTCTTTAACTAATAGAGGAAAGGAAAAGTAGCTGAAAATATTTCCAATCAATTTTAACACTAATCAAAAATGGCATGATTCGCTCCACTAAGACAGTCAATGAATTTATTTGTTCTTCTCTTATTGTAAATTAATTTTGGAGTTTCCGGCGATTGGTTGCACATCATTAAAGCCTCAATTTTTAATGAGAGAAGAAGAGAGATTGCACCAATGCACAATGAATGTTCTTATTCTAAAACCGCTTTGTTCCTTCTTTATCAGCAAGTGTGTTACAAAAATTAATGTGCAGCCACGATGTTCATGGTAAAGGATGAAATGGATTGTATATATATCTACAGACCTCTTTATAGCTTTCCACCAGCTATCTCATGAAATAATCGAATTGAACCTCAGAGCGTATGGTTTCGCAACAGGTTTCATAAAATTGGTTGATTCATAATTTAGATCAAGGAATTATCAAGTAAACTTTAGAGGTTCGCCGTCAGAATCTTTTAAAGCTCAATCTGGAATTCCTCAAGGAAGTCACTAAGGTTTAATTCTTTTTATACTAGCCATTAATGATGTAAGGGCATGTATAAATAACAGTAATATTCTGATCTACACTGATGATATGAAAACGTATAGAGATTCCTGCCGACCCACGTAAATAGCTTCGCCATTTGGTGTGTTAAAAACGGTTTGTTCCTAAACCCAATGTATGACATAATCTAGAAAGAATATCCACCTTTCAATATTTCCTATCTCAACATACTCTTTGTCATGTTGATTGTTTTAAGGATCTTGAGGTTTATTTCGATCTCAAACTGGATTTCAAACTTATTGTTAATAAGTCCAATTCTATCCCGTGATTCGTAAAAAGGTGATCAAAAGAATTCAATGACCCTCACGTTTCTTTGTCTTTGTAGAATTACTTTTTCCGCCCAAATCTAGAGTATGCATCACAAGTTTGGACAACGTTCTAAGTGAATACTTCAAATCGAATCGAGGCCATTCAACGAAATTCAATTCGATTTCCCCTAAGAGAACTTCTATGAGAGGAACCATTAAACCATCCTCATTACAGTCAACGCATCAAATGATACCCCTTTCTCAACGAAGGATTAATAGCGATATTTTTCTACAGCAGTTTATATCTGGTCATATAGACGCGTCTGACTTGCTGTCCTCCATTGGCTTCAAATTTCCGTGGGGTAGCCTATAACTTACGTACTGTTGACTAACAATAAGTCATCATCATAGAAAGAACTATGGCAGGAATGAGCCTATTAGTCGCATGAGTAGAATCAATAATTTAAATCATATCATTGACTTGCAGGTTATGAAAATAAAGCTTAAACATTTTTTGCGATATAATGTAGTTGTATTTTATTGTATCGTGAAAGTTTATTGCCTTTAAACACTCCACGACACAGATCTAATTGTGTGAATTACTATTTATAAAAAAAAATTCGAATGCAAAATCGGTTGCGGAAAAACTCAGATTGAAGGTATCACATGGATTCAAATTTCTGCATGGCAAATATTATCCTGAAACATTACAAAATATAATATGTTGCATTAAAAACCAACAAAAAATGTATGTCATTTTCCATAATGCCAGCTGTTTAATTTATTCAATATTCTTCGTTTCAAAAATAAAAATAAAAAAACATGGATGTATTTCATAGTCAAAATAAAGTCAAGAAAACATAATATGTCATGAAATAAATACAAGAAAAATAGAAGTTCAATTGCAAATGATTGGGCTGAATTATTGCATAATAGACTTTGTTCTCATATCGGAAAAAAATGGTTAACAACCAAACAAAAAAAAATACTATTAAAAAAGCGATTTAAATAATTGTGTGCTTTAAAAGGTCTTTTATCCATTTGACCGCTGTCGTCTGAATGAATTCTAGTGTCGAAAAAAAAAACAAATAAAAAGAAATACCCATAAGTTTGTTTACGAAGATGGGAGTGAATTAATTCATTTTATTTTTTGCTTAAAGAACCCGCAAAATGTATACGAGTACAATGAATTGGGGGATTATAAAAATAAATGGCAAATTTATAACAACAAAATAAACAAACACAATACATAAAAAAAAAATCATCACGTGTTGTCTTTGAGTGATCAAGTTTAAGAGAATGCGGGAACTTTCATTTGTATGTACGAGGATGTAAATTGTATATTCTTTAGTGAAAACAAAACAAGAACACGTTCTGAGATGTTTTTTAAAGATTTAAATAAACATTTGAATGGTTATTACGCTTGATATGACAAATTCAAATGAGGTGTTATCCCTTTCTTGAACAAAATTCCAATTATAAAATAGATACAATTTGTTGAATAAAACGAGCATAACATGGTTAGTACAACGACGCTTAGGTTGAACGCAATAAGGATAAGATAATTGTCAATTCAATTCAAAAGTATGTAGAGCGAAGTCAATCAATGGACATTTGCTAGAAAAAGCGGCTTTTCCAATTTAAGCCACACTCTTACTCTGAAATTACATATATGTTCAACGGATGTGTTCAGTTAGCCTTTTAATGATATATGAGAGGCAAAACAAAGAATAAGGTTTCATCTCTATTCTAATAACGCTTTCGGGGGGTTATCACTGCTGTTACAAATCTGAAATGCAAATTCGCCTCCCTCACAACAAAGAAAATTGATTTTTGCGGAGAAAACACATGTAGGCATTTTTCACCGACCGAAAGTAAGGCAAAGCAATACCTGCAGTAGACAAAGACCAGGAACTGTTCATGGTGTACGAAAACCTCGGACAACAACAACATGCCGTTTCAACATAAATTAGTTGAAAAAATGCCGACGTGTAACCAATGGCTCATAAATGTAAGAGATAGATTTAGTGCTAAATTTCAATAGTGCCGGCATGCTCCAGTCCTGCAAGGTCTCAAGATGCTTAACCTTCGAAAATCATTGAATTGAATTGCACGAATTGAACCATACGAAAATATGTAGGAAACGGACAACTACTCGTATATTCAGCAGCCAAAAGTGGACCACATGGACTAAGTTAAAACATTAAGAATTTAACACAGAAGTTTGAGCCCAGAGGCTCGCTACAAACTACCACCGTTAGAACCTAGGGAACCATGTCGATATCATATTACACTTTCGGAAGGGATTACAGTAATGCATGAGTTTGAAAGATAAGTTAACGTTGTGGATGCAATTAGAAAAGTTAAAGGAATAAAAAGTGGAATTTCATCAATATTTCATAGTATCCATCGGCAGCATACATACAGCTTTGGTTCATTTTGATGACTGTGGCCCCTTTTTACAATTTTGGTTGCAAAATATCTTACTTCTAAGAGTGCCGAATAGGTAAGCTTTAAGAAGAGTGTTTTATATGGTATTGTTAAACTTTTGGTGAAATAAGATTTTTTCACACAAAACGAAAAATAATAAAAAAAAACTCCAAACATTTGCGTGTGTGAAGTGAAAGAAACCCACGCCGACTCCGAACGGTAAATTCTTGGAAGTTTGTAAGACTCTTGCAAAAGATGGGACAGTGGAAAAGAACTTTAGGTGTTGCTGTGCCCCGGCGTGATTTGAACCTGAGACCCCTCAATCAGTAGTTCAACGCACTAGCCACTGAGCCCACAAGTATTGGCATATAAACTGGAAAACCACCCAATTGGGTTCAAATAAAAACAAAGCGTTTTAGCCATTCTCGAGCAAAACAGTGGTGAAAAAAGTAAAAGGACCATTTATTGGATACATATTACCAGGAGTTTTTCTTTTTTGTTATTTTGTGGCCATAAACTTTTGTAAATGTGGCGATTTTCCGATTGGTAATGACTGATACTCAATTATACTTTGACCAAACTTTTTCCTCAAAGTATATTTACCTGAGCTGCTATAAAAAAAAAAAAACATTTATCGTTGAAACAACCCCAATAAATCAGCCTTCTCAAGACTTATTGACTTCTATAAATTTATTGCACTTAAATTATAAAACAGATAATTTCGAAATGGTTTTATGAGGACTTTACCGGAGCTGCCAAAAATTGTCCCGAGGCCGTAAACTCGTTATCACTAATTATTAAAAAGGTGTGACCCAAAAAAGTTTTTCAAACATTTTAATTAACAAAAAAATGTCATATTTGTCATAAGAATCATCACATATTCTCGTAGCAAGCATAATTAACTTTCACTGTCTGTACAAGCCATACAGTTGGCACAAACAATATTCTCTTTTTGTGACAATTTCTAAGTTTTCCAAAATTAAGTAAATAAATTTGTCTACTCCTATTCTATTAGCACTTCGTGCAGGGACGGCTGTGTCACTGGAGCGATTTTAACATTCAGGTGAGTACAGTGACATATTTAATATCCTAAAACTGCCCTGCAAGTGTTTGTGTGTAGTCTTGGGTTGACACGACGAACGTGGCTTGCACGCTTCAACATCATAAAAAGAGGCAGGCCTGAAAACGTCTGGGTCACACATATGCAATAACGCCAGCCTCAGTAAAGAAGTGAATCGAAATCGGGAGGTCTACCGGTGTTTATTGATTCCAAACCGGCGAACCCGACTGGCAGATAAGTCAGGCGGCAGTAAAGCGGGGGGGGGGGGGGGGCTACGTTTCCTTTGATCCTGATATCTTATCATGTAACTTTACGACCGGTTGTCGTCTCAGCGATACAAGTTAGCGAGATCTTCATTAGTTTAATTCACGCAACTCTGCCACCATCGTGTGTCTATCGTAAGTCGAAACAAACTTAAATCTTTTACTAAACAGTTGATTTTCGATTAAACTAGGAACTAGGAGGTATTTCTTATTTGCATAGCAAAAGTCGAACGAGCTCAAACGACTATCAAATATTTTTGAGTTCAAACATAAACGAGTTAGAGTATTTAGAGTTAAATGGTTTGCAAGCAGCTTTAGAACGAATGTATCGTTCGCAAACATCTTAATCTTTTGCGAGTATATGATGATATCATTCGCCAACCTACTATGCTTATCTTACCTAAAAACGTACCTACCTACCGATTCTTAACCCTTTCGATCCGGATGGGACATAGAACAAAGGTGTTTTTATACCTTGGATGTCCCATCCGGATCGAAAGGGTTAAAATAAAAATACATCAAAAACAAAAAACAATATGTGCTACGCGTGCAGTGTGCTACTAAAGCAACGATTATACGGTCAGTGAAAATTGTCTAAGCGGTGACTTTCTAACGTCAAGATAATGTCAGAATTCGTCCAAAGTGGTTAAGTCGTGTGATTCTGACTTCGTTTTGACGACAGAGATTCAACGACTTAATAGTAATTTATCTAACTTGATCTTTTCGATATTGTGCTATTTTTTTTAAATCTAAGGTATGCGTAAGCCTGCGATTAATTAAAAAAAAAGAGTGCATGTGTCCTATTTGGTTTCCGAGTTCAATGCTATAAGACATCAATACTCAAGGGATTTGTTGAGAGTATAGAGAAAAAATGATCAAACGAATAAAATGAAAATCAATGGATTGTTGGAACGAGTTAGAATGTTTTTAATTTCCTCATACCTCTGGTTCCTCATACTTGTATCAGAGACGTCGGGCTGTCAATTTGAACAAACTATACTGAGTTCTGGGTTCACTGACAAAATAATAACAGTCTAGATTTGTTTTTGGCTTACGGGTAAAATGAAGAATGAGTACAGTCAATATTAAGGTATGTTACAAAACTTTGAGTCAAAATTAATATAAACACTGGGTATACAAATAGATACTTCTTGAGTCTTGCAGTTAGGCTGATCAGCTTTCCGTCAATTCGCTTTGAATTGTTGAATGAACAACAGTATCTTGTGATTGCTACCACTTGAAGTGGGGACTATAGTAACAGCGCTGTTTCACGGCTCGCCACAATCGATCGTCAGCCTCCTTTTTCTGTGGTACTGGTCTATTGCAAATAAGAATCTGCAATTGTGGGTGAACACTTCGTACAGTACCACTTCCGCCAAATATAACACTTTACCCACTCTTCACTCGGTAAACATGTGTGTCCTTTTATACACTTTGGAGAGTTACGCTCCGACTCTTCTTTCTCTTTGTTTGATTGATTGATTTTTATTTGTTTATAAAAGAATTTCATAATAATAATGTGTATGTGTATATATTGTTCGACAAATTAAATTAATACATAAAAGGGATATTAATGAAAAGGTCAAATACAATTCCGTTTCTTTTTAAAATCAACTTTTCTTAGGTTGCGAAACTCATTCGAGAGTTCATTTAAAACCTTTGAGACTATGACATCGTATCTTCTCCGGCCATTGTCCCTAGCTGGAGCTGGGTTTGTCGACTAACCCCACACCCAGTTTAATAAACAACTTGCATGATAAATTAAAAATACGCTAGAGTTTCCAAATTTGTACATGCTTAAAAAAAGCAGCCTTCGGAAAATGAGTTTGGTTTCAGGCGACGCAGGACACTATTCATGCTGCATCGAAAGTGGTGCCTGGTTGAGTTTGAGAAGGCTTTCAAGAGATTATGGTTAGAGCGATTTTTCTACAAGTTGACCAGACGGGATATGCACAAACCTTTACTATTCCTCCGAAACGCTAAAGCGAATGCCGACGAATTGCTGGCATACAGATCTGGTCCTTAAATCGAGGACAGCAACATTTTTTTGAAGCATGACTTCGACCAAACTAAGGGATATTGCAAAAACTGGATGCAATTGGCTATTATTGGACATAGTAGGCAGCCATTGTCGATGGGAAGCGTATTAAGATATATGAGTATCTGACTTGATTATTATCTGTATTTATGTATTTATTTATTTCATCAATCAGATAAACATAATAACAATAATATTATGTACCTATAATAGACTTCGAAATAACAATATTAATGAATAATGAAAGAGTTAATAAATGGATGCCTACATAAATAATTTAACCACCAATTGAGGTAAGATAGAATAAAAAGCGCTTCTTGGAAGCTTCTCTGCTGAGATTGAAATATACGAACTACATAATCAAATTAGCTTCCCTGACACATCGCGTAAACAACTCATTAAGCCCGTAAACAGTTCGATTGACGGATTCCCTGAACAAATTACGTGCTCGCAACCCCGTTGTAGAGGTAGTATACAGCTTAACGAGAGATTATGAAAAGGCACAATTACAGTGGTATGTAAATACCTCATGAATGTGATAGAGTAGTACGTACGGCGTACTTCAAGGGACAAGGCCTATCATATTGGATATTCCATTGTAAAAATGGTTCCAGATTACGCAACAGAATTTCTTACATAATTATACACTAATTATAGATGGTATAAGTTATGTAGCTTAAGTAAGTGAAGTAGTGTAGGTAGTTTGTTTGTAGTTTGTTTTATATGCAATATAAAATTTAATGAAGCTGCAGAATTTTTAAAAATGTTCTCGATGAAAACATATTATGTAAAATTAGTTCGTAAACAAATTATAGATAAGTTAAGAGCTCCGCATAAGGACGAATAATATAGAATATGTATCCTGTTAATATTAAGTTAGGTTTAATCATTTTGCTATTGGTAAGACCCATCATGTTCGGTTATCACTTCAAAATCCTCAGGACTTGGTACAGATATTGAGTTGTGTAGCGAAAATCAAAAGATGCTTGCTTCATTGGTATCAATAAAGAAGTTGAGTTCATGAGAATCAAGGATACTGTGGTACACATTTAAACTCGCATTACCTAAAACCAGCCATCAATTAAACAGGTAAACATTAAAATAGTTTCACCAACTGACCTCTGAGAAAATCACAGACTTTGTTTTACGATCGCATAGTCAACTATCACTCGACTGGACGCGAAACAAAATTCAGAAAATGATGATAACAATAATAAAGAACAATAAATATTATATGCCTAAGAGCAGTCCAATTCTACAATTATTTAAAGAAATTACGTTTACTGAAATTCGTAAGCTGGCGAACCCCACAGCCGGACCAGTAGGGATGAAGTAAAGTGAGAGGGTTATGTTCCCTTTAGTCCAAATCATTACCTCGCCGTGAAAGAGAAAGAAGAAGACGTAATCGAGTACTGGAAGGGTTTGCAATTTCTTTAATTGTCTTGTGTTTCAATTTGATTTATTTTCAAATAATTCAACAAGAGGTTGTCCATTCAAATTTCCAAAAACAGATTGTGAAATAACAATCCGTGATCGCCAATAAAAAATAAATAAATGTAGTAAATTTATTAGTTTAGCAAAAACCTTCTACAAAGAATTAAACACAATTGGACATGTCTCAACCAAGCGCCCTATTGTCTCATGAGTCAAGAAGATATAAAAGTATCAAGTGCACAAACCCCATTTATATTGCAAAGTAAAAAAAAAAAAAAACAAGAGTTGAAAATTGCCTCAATTATATACAGTGGGCGCCAATAAGTGTCACCCTAATTGAAGTAATATATTGGTAAGAGAGAAACGGGCGGAGTTCATCTTTATTGTACCCCAGCTCGTTGAGAGTATCTAATTACCAAGCTTTTTTTTGTGCTTGGTGTTCGTGGCTTAAGAACATCAATTGGTTCATTGATTGTCACCCATAAATACATACGAATATATGGAATGCCCATTGCCTGCTTTTGCTACGAGGTTTCAACTCCACGATTTATTATTACATTCCTGCGGATAAAAGTTCACACTGATTAGCAGTCGGTTGACTGAGCGTCATTTGGAATATCAACAATAAAAAATATGAACGCAATAACAAAATGTTTGCATTGCACTTTACTTTTTTATCAGCCGATCGTAATCGAAGCAACTTCCACAAAATAATTAATGAATTACACAATCTATCTTGCATAAAAATTCAAAAATAAATATAAAATAAAATGTGTTGAGTGCTGCTAATACTCCTAAATTAAATTGTTGTAAGTGTATTCCATTGGAAAGATATCTCTGTTAAACAAGTTCCGAAGTGTGTTTGTTTTATAAAAAAAAACTCAATATATGAGACCAATACTTAATCCCTGGCCGAACTTGAGCTTTATAAGAGAGGAGGAGTTGCTTCGGAGTACAGTACCTCCTTGCTCTGAAAATGTAATTCTATTTTTTTTTTATTTAGTGATGACAGAAATAATTATCGCCTGTTGGTTGCGATTCCCATATTAGTATGAAATTAAATTGGCATGATCATCTCTACACGTTTTTCTAAAAATTATACTCCAATCAAATCGTGCATTTTGATCCAAGAAGATGGAATAATGACTGGGTAAAGAACACTTTAAATTGGGTACCGTTTTTTTATAAAACTATAAGCGAGTGTTTCGTTTGATTGCAGGCCCTAGTATCGAAGAAGTAGCAATGAATGAATGTTTTTCTTAAGATTTTGTTTAAGTTAGGTTGAGGAAAATATAAGTTTTTCGCGAGCGCGATAATTGCTACCTTATGCATAAATGATAAGATGTCACTCAGAGACACAACAATTTGATCTATTGGTCATATATGTTCACGTGGCACTGACGGTGGAAATTCATTCAATTTAATACTATAAATAATTTAATCACGAATACGAATTTCAGTACATAAACGCAGGCATCTCAATGTTGTTCAAGAAAAAATAATATTAATAATAACGTAGAAGGATAGAAAAAAATCTACGCTATCCTAGTGGCTATGCATTTTACTGTAAGGAACAGACAGAGGTATTTATATCTGCAATGCCAAACTTCCATGCCAAACTTCCCTTAACCACCCCTTAGATAGTGCATTAACTAAAGACCTATCTTATTTCGGTTGGAAGGCTAAACACACTTAAGTTTGCACATGGTAACGGGTCACATGAACTTGTTCGTCAATGATCGGACAAAGACTTCTCAGGACCTGAACAAGTGGTGGATCCATTGTTGACTGAGACTCCTATAGACACAACATTCGATGGCATGATTCTACGCATTGCAGACAGGCTAAACTAATTCTTCCAGATGTCTGTGCGGGAAGTCTGCGGTATTTTTCCTATCACCATCGAAAAAAGATTTGGAAATTCTCACGCCTTCCCACTCTTTTGAAAAGCACCTCAATGTGCTGTGATTAAACGACGCTTGTGGACAGGGGGTAGACGCCGCTGAGCAATTTCTCCGCGACTGTCTTGCCTCTGTTCGAACCATTTTCAATTTTAAAATATTGCTTTTTTTATTATGTGCGGGCGCAGAGACTCAGTGGTTATGCGTTGGGCTACTCAGCGAGGGGTCTCAAATTTAAATCAGGCCGGGGCCCAGCAACCTCGGAAGTTTTTTCTTACCTCTTGTGAAGTCTGACAAACATCCCAGAGTATCAATTGTCATGGGAAGCTTTTCAAATTTCCCGTTCGGAGTCGGTGTAAAATTGTAGGTCCCTTTCGTGTCAATATAACATCGAACATTGGGAATCTAGGTTAAATGCCCTGTATCAATCACGGATAGTAGAGTGAATGAAGATTAATAAAGTTATTAATCGCTATATTTATTAAGACTGTGAAGTTTGTCTGCCTATACGTGGATTTGAACACGCATCACGTTAAAACTACTCACTCAATCCGTAGGGTTTATAATGGAGCAGCATTTCGATTGATTTCATCGTGATCAGGAAATACGCATTTAGAAGATATACGAATGCAAAGCTTCCTGAAAGAGGGCAGATGTCGTTGTCGGTCGTCCACGGCACATAAAATGTTTGATGGTTTAAGCGATATAAGCTTCCATTGTTTAACGCAAACTTTATAGTTCTAAATGTCAGCTCACAGGTGTTTCTCATCGGGTAATGTTTGCGCAAGGACTGGTGGTAACCGCGTTGTTTTCGCCCCTTTTTTGATTTCTTTTCGTCGACGTTTGAAGAGGGTAAGAGGAAAATAATGGGTAATGCCTTAAGAACATATTCTTTGTGTTAACTTAAATTAATAATTAATAATTAGGAGTGTTCGATTTGAAATAAACCCGGTTAAACGAGTTTCGACTGTTTATTATGTTTATATATTTTTTGGCTACGCTTCTCGCAATCCATATTGACCTATAACAGGAGATATTACAAACTCTTTAGTAATAGTTTTGCTAAAGTTACTCATGCTTTGTTAACTCCCAACTTAGGTGTCTATATCGGATATTTCGTGGGGATAGGTATGGTAGGATTGGCTCTGGTACTGCAATTTATGTTCGTTCATGTATTAAATGTAAATCTGTTTTGTCTTCCCCTCCTGATAGTGTAACACAGTACTGTTTTGTCGAAGTCATGGGTGGTAATAGAAAAACTCTGCTTGGGGTATATTATCGTCCTAACAATCAAATAGATATGTCCCCATTTTATTCGCTGCTTGAAAACATCTCAACGCACTACGTCATAATTATTTGCGGTGACTTTAATTGCAATATTTTGAATAAAGAAAGCGCCTCTTTTGTAAATAACATGAAATCCCATAGTCTAAATCTAGTAAATTCCTTAACTCCCACTCATTTTACTAACGCAAGTAGTACTTTGTTAGATCTATTTTTCTCAAATACTAGTGGCGATATTTTCTTTAACCAAGTATCAGCTCCGATGTTTTCCAAGCACGATTTAATTTTAGCATGTTTTAATATTTCACTCTCCCAGATTCCGCGTAGCATCACTTATAGAAACTTTAACGCTAATCTACTTCGAGTTGATCTGGAAAGAGTGAACTGGCAATGCTTATATAACTATCAGTCATCAGATGAGCAGATAAATACGCTTAACAATATAATTCGTAACCTTTTTAATACACACGTCCCAATTAAAATTAAAACTATTAAAAATTCAGTCATATCCTGGTTTACTCCTGAAATTATGGATCTCAAAAATAGACGCGACTTGGCATTCAAGAGATGGAAACGATTTAGACTGCAAGAGCACTATAATGATTTTCGTAGCCTAAGAAATATTGTAACTCTTAAAATTTGTAAGGCTAAACGTAGTAGACAGATGTTGTTAAGGCAGTATTATGTATTAAATCCAAATCGTCAGGACTTGATGAACTCTATCCCTTATTTATTAAAACTATCCTAGCATTTATCCTTCCAGTTCTTTCCCATATATTTAATACTATCCTAATGACATCCCGTTTTCCCAGTGCCTGGAAAACTGCTAGAATAATACCCGTTCCTAAAAATAAAGGAACTGCACAAACGCCCCCTGAATTCCGTCCTATTGCAATATTACCGTTTCTGTCCAAAGTTTTTGAGAAAATTGTTCATGTCCAAATATCATACTATCTTCAGCATAATGCTTTACTTTGCAAACACCAATCAGGATTTAGAAAGCAGCATAGTTGTACCTCAGCGCTGCTTAAAGTAACGGATGATCTAAGGTTGTGCATGGAAAAAGACCAGATCGCACTGTTAGCATTATTAGATTTTTCTAAAGCTTTTGACACAGTAAATCATTCAAAACTTATATTTAAACTTATGAATCAATTTAATTTCTCGTCATCTGCAGCCTCTTTGATTTACTCGTACTTATCCGAACGTACCCAAGCAGTTGTGGCAGGCAATGCGATGTCCAATTTTAAGCACACACCTATAGGTGTCCCGCAAGGATCTATCCTGGGCCCACTTTTATTTTCCATTTTTATAAATGATCCACCCGGCGCCATTACCTTTTCTTCTATTCATATGTATGCCGATGATGTTCAGATGTATTTTTGCTTTGAAAAAGGTCATACTCAAGACGCCACACTCAAGTTCAATTGTGACCTTGAAAGCATCTTTCAATGGTCACAAAGAAACAACTTCTGTTTAAATTCTAAAAAGTCTAAATGCATGCTAATATCCAAAACTGGTATGGATTCACGTGATTTTTCTAGGTTATGTCTAGGGAATGAATGCATAGAAATAGTTGATAAGGCTAAAAATTTGGGCATTTGGTTTGATAGCAACTTAAGATGGGATCTTCATGTTCGTATTGTTGTAGGAAAAATATATGGATGTCTGCGTAACCTATATATGTCACAGTATTACACCCCCGTCAAAACAAGATTAATGTTAGTTAGATTTCTTATTGTTCCAATTTTATCTTTTGGGTCTGAGGTTGCAATGTACTGCGATGCTGAATCCAGAAGAAAGCTTAATGTTGTCTTTAACAATATTACTCGTTATGAGTTTGGTTAAAAGCGCCAGGATCGAATATCCGTATATAAAACTAAAATTCGGGGCTTAACGCTGGATAAATATTTAGACTATTGTACTATAAAATATTTGCATAAAACCATAATTGCGCGAAATCCAGAATACCTATTTGAAAAACTTACTTTGTCTAATATGCCTCGTATTCTAACTATAATCCCTCCGCGTGCAACATGCATTTCAACCGAGCGACAATTTTATGTTCATGCTATTCGCTAATGGAACTCTCTCCCTCTTGGCGTAAGAAGACTTTGTTTTGTAGACCGTTTTAGTGTATCTCTTTTTTCTTACTTGGCTGGAAATTTAATGTAGGTTTTAGGGCTTTTAATGTTTTAATGTTAAACATTTTATGTTATAACTTTAATTTTTAATACATATCAATACCATAATTTTGTAAACCTTTTTGCTTAGGCTTAACCATTCTATTTTTCTCTTTTTCTCAACTGCCGTTTTTATTGTAAGCATTTTGTACCCAATTTTTTTAATTATATTAAATTAAAAACTTAAATTTTATTAAATTAATTAATTGAATTAAATTGTAATAATTAATTTGTTAATGATCACATTTACGTCATTATAGATACTTATTGTAATCTTTGTAAATGTTTTAAACCTAATAAAAATATCAAATATCAAATATTAAGTCTGAAATTTCGTTGCACATATAAGCGTACCCATACCCAAGAAAATTTATAGAAATGAAAATTTTTGTTCAATCACAAAATTATTTCGGAGCTTTTTGGGGATCTTTATATTCTCCATGCTTGAAAAAAAACACATACTTTAATAACAAAGGTGCTTTTATTAGCACTAACAACATTTTGGTTTTGTTAATTTAACAACGAATAACAAGTTTAATACTCTGAACCGGCTTTCAGTAAATTCAACCTCATATACACCTAGCCGTAATTGCATACTTAATCACAGACTAACAGAAATTGCATGCATGTTTATTGCACATGTAATTAACAATTCGGTATTATTATACTGCCAGCATCGTTGAGTTTGCACCGTTACTTAACCCCCGTGACAAATTACAATAGAGTGGACTATCAGACCTTAGGTCAAACTCATTAAAAAGGCTCAAAACGAAAGTAAACCAGGTAACACATGAATTCTCAGCTTTGTATAGGTATAGATCACTGATTTTAATATAAACATCTCTGAAAAAATATTTAAAATAAATTTCTATCCCTAAACATAAAAATATAAACTCATGTCGCGCGATGTACAAAACTTATTAACTTATTTACCTGAACTCCAGCACTGACATTTTGTCGTTAAATCATTCGAACTTGCGGTTATATACGATGGTAGTTCAAAAAATTTCTCACATTCCGGATTCACATAGATACTGCTGCGACGACTAAAATTATCCAAATCTGCACGAAGAGTGAGAATTTTTCCCACCATTTTTGTTTTAAAATTTTAAAGGTATGCAACTTTTTTCCCACAAATATTCAATTTTTTTTATTTATTATTTTTCGCAATCAAAATACGCAATAACACTCCATTTAGAGGCGCAAATAATCAGCACAACACCGCATCACAACCGCTACTCACTTTCAATTATCACCTATTTAATTTTTCATCAATAATAATTCAATTAAAGTTCACTTTGCGTAGAATGAATAATTCGAAAAAAAAAAACTTAAATAAAATAAAATCATTAAAAACAAAACAAGTTTCGCGACCACAATTTATTTTATTATTATTTATTTATTTATAAAATAGCACTTAACGTTGCCATTTATTACACTCTGCGCATACTATTCAGTGTGAAACATTTTTTGGGGTAGACCCTTGTAGAAATGTACCACAGTGATCTCAGTGAGAACACGACTACAAGCAATCACATCAAGATAAAACTAACAAGGCCCCAAGTAAACATAAAAAAATAAAAGGCAAAATGTTATTCTGATTATTTTGTGCACGGTTCGAGAGCTCAATACGATCGCACGAGAAACAAGAAGCTCGAGGAGAAAAAAATCTACGACCGAGTGAGCTTTTAGCCAGCTGATCAAAACTCAGATACACATCACGCATCGAATGCAGGACAGACAACAAAATAAATTGCACTAGCAGGTGTTTTAAAGAGTTAGGGGTGTGACATGAAGCACGTTTCTAGATATTATGAAACGTTTCCACTCTTTCTTTTCTTTTTCTTTTTTCTTTTGCAATTTGTTTGTGTACGAATGTTTAGCTAAAAATAGATACACACCGCAATTTGCAGATCAACAACACGACTAGTAGAATAATTATGTTGTGTGTGCGGCAAAAAAAGGAAGGTAACTAGTATTGTTGTTTTTTTTTTGTGCTCGAAAACAATAAACAAAACTTGTGTAAACAAAAAGAAAAAAAATATTATTTTGAAATGTAGATTCCTTCACATCAGGCCGGTGTGACATGGTTATCGCAGACGTTTTATCAGTGTTTATCGGGAAAAAAAACTGTGATTACGTCTTCTTAGCTAAATCAGGATAATTTATCTTTGGATAATACCGTGTGGTTGCAATTGCATTTATGTACGTTTTCAGACATGCGAATGACTGACTACAGTAGTACCTACTTCTGTTAAAAGACGAAACTGCTGAGCAACAGCCTTCCAACACTTCCGTTGGTTTTATCATTGAATCTAAGATACCATTCCCGTTTGTTTGCTCTAAGATAGCAGGTACTTGATTTTGGACATATACTAAAAGCATATCGAACCCAAACAAATTTTAAGGCACCGCAAACATTTGCTTGCCTTCTCCAGAGGAAGTACCCATGCATCCGAAAATTGTCAATAACTGGCAGTTGTTTGAAATTATATAATAATTTGAGAACACTCTTCAAAAATACATAAAGCGTTTTGGTGCCAATTTCTGATATGGAAATGATGCAAGGCAGCTTCAAAGATTTTGTGATTTGCACCAAAAATAGTTGACCTTTATTTTTTATTATAATATACGTCTTAACGGTTAACAACACTTTAGATGTTTCAAATGATTAACAACATTTCTAATTTGACACAAAAAATAAGTGATTGAAACTATAATTAGCAGCTGTCTGGCTGTTCTATTCAAGTTCACTATTACTGCTGTTCAGTTGCAGCCCTATCGGTCCGAAGACATTCGTGGAAAAAACTGTTTCGATATACTTTAAGTGAATGATAAATCATTTGATGTATTGTAATTATAGATTCAATGCAATTATTTCTGCAAAGCATTCAAAATAATTAAGCATTTCCCTTTACAATCAAACAACACTGTGCCTATAAGAAATAATTGTTCGTCGTTAATATAAATTATGTTTGGGAAGGCGCAAACATTGGCACAATACTTGCTCACAAATACAAACAAATTATTTCAGGTTATAATCAAGTGATCGTTCCCCTCTCAATCTCAAATTCAAAGCTTTTTTGTTCTGCAACCAAAATAATTATGTTAGAGATGTCCCTATGGTTGTCTAGTGTAGTATTAGATAATTTACAATATGTGTAGAGAACCAAATGTTGCATTTAAAAAGGATATATAGCGTGTATGGATATCCAAAATCATGAAAGTTTGACTATTACATAATCTTAGCGATATATTTTACGATCGAGTATCCCTTTTTGAAAGACCCAATGTCATCGTACAATCTGCTTGGCGGATTGTTTAACACCTCATTTTTAAACAGTTAAAGAAAAGTGGTCGTGGGTTACGTTATCGGTCGGTATGAGTATTTGGCCATTTTGTGTTACTTCTTTTATTAAAAATTGTCCAAAATTTGTTATTATGTTCAAAAACGCAATCAAAAATTGCCCGTCAGAAATCCTTGTGATTTTTTAGGACTCTAACGAGTACATTTTTCAAAATAAGGAATCGTAGCTCAAATTTAAAGGCGCCGAAATTGCAAACGAATGGACAAACACAGCTAAATTGACAAATCTTTCAAGCGCATGGTCATACACCTTCGTGCCACTTGATTTCATACCGATATTTTTTTTTTGGAAAAAATAATTTAATAATCAGTTTCTGATAATGTTACAACTGTAACGCTCCTTTCACATTATACGGTTGTTTTGACCGTACGGAAAACCCGAATTTTGCCGTGACCTGTGAGACTGTGAGATTAGCATTTCAAAGAATTTTACTTCTATTTACTTCTGACGAAGACTGCATTCGAAAACCAATTAAGTGACGCAACATGTTCAACGAATGAATATTCTCAGATCAAAATCCAATTAAAACAGATCCAAACCCATTTTAGTTTCACGTTCGACAAAGGAATTCATCCGAATTGAAAATTCCCCCAAACACAATGTGATAATCTTCCACCGAAAATTTTACAATAAGTGCGACTCAATTGCACCAATTGAATATTCTAATTAACGTCAGCTAAGTCTCTAAGTCAGCCAGAGAATTGCACTCCTCTATCATGACGCACAACATTCATCCGAAAATATGCAAGCAACAACCGTCATCCACATCTTAACCAAAACAACAACTTTTTCACCAAAATTGTAGATTAGATCATTTCCCTCTCTTGAGCACAAAGTGCCTTTCTTACCACATTGATTCGTCTAAAAATAATTATCAACAGCGTCTATCCAAACTCGGATTCGACAAACAATATCACTTTTGCATCCGCAACATTCCGTAAACGAATCAGCAAACCGATTCAGAAGAGTCAGCGCCATCCATAGTAGAACACAAAATCAATTGCATTTTCTTAAACGAAATTTCGTCATCGTGTGAATTGCCAAAACTATTGGTACAAGATATGGTTTTTTTCTATCAAAACATTTCATCCATTGACCGTATGGCGTATACCAATGGATAACTACTAGAATTTGAATCCTTTTCTTTCTGTGTATTTATAGACGTTCTGCCATCTTAAAAGTTTAACACGTTTCAGCCGAAAGAAACGTCAATCAACTTGTCGTGCACACACTGGCAGTTGTCCAAAAATCAAAAAAAGATTATTTTTCGTTTTGTGTAGCAAAAAACATAAGACAGTGAAAATTGAATTTGAATTTTAGCGAAACACCTTGTTATCGTGTTGTGGTAAATATTTTTGAAATTATAGAAAACGAACTACAAAATGACAACAACAGACATCCCAATTAGCCGAATGCAGAAACCGCTTCAGTTTTGGTACGGTGTAGGTGAATTTATAACACAAGATGTCATAGCAAGCGGAATGCATCGCGTATCGCTGCATTGGTAATTAAAATCGAATCGCGCAATTTTATTTTTGTTTACATTTTTGTCAAACCGGTTGTTGCTTTCAAAGAATTATTCTATTCGAGTAGTGATTTTGTAAGTACATAAATGCAGTGTCATGCTAATTGTTGTATTCGCCAAGTCATTTTTAAATGAAGTCAGAAAGGGAAAAGCTATTCGTCACATTCAGTATAAAGATGATAGGTCGATTTAAGAAAAAGATACTAAAATGATTTACGTATTTTGAATTGATTTTTTTAAGAGGGCGTATGAGTAATATTTTTTATTGCAATCCGATTAAATGCCGATTATTGATATCATTAAAATGTCCGTATTTCAAGTTGTGCCGTCTAGGTTAAAAAAAAGACAGTTGATAGCTATGCAGTGCACAACACGTTCATATCAAAGGCAGATCTGTGAAAGTTGACAAGCCCCTAGAAAAAAGAAAACCAAATGCCTCCAAGTTTAACCCAAGTCTTACTTTAAAAAAATTATCGTCTGGGTATAACAGGTTCACTCAAACTCACACCGTAACTAGGTATGGAAACGCGTGTGAACCTTCAACACATGGAGCACGTTGCAAAGAGAAAGAAATAAATTTGCGAGGAATCTTGAATAAAAGGGTACTTATGTCCCTCAATGATTATTGCAAACCAAAATGTGATTTCCACAAAATTGTCGTGGTTTTTATACCAGATGGAAGAGACTGGAATGGCTCAGGGGTTCGATTATGCGCAATAAGCAACATTTTCCTTAAAAACATCAAAATAAAAAAAAAATCTTGAGGAAATGAAAAATTTTTAATTTTTTTTTTATTATTATTAAATTTTAATTTGTTTTTTAATAAAATTTTAATGTTTTTTTTATTTAATATGGCTTATTCTAAGATGTTCTGTAAAAGAATTTTGGTGAGGAAGCTTTTTTTTCTATTTTTTTTTTATTTTTAAAGTTTTTCATTTTCACTACAAAAGTCCATAAATTTCTATACAAGTATGTATACTGTTAAATACCCCCGTGCCGTGGCGTTATTTCACTTTCCATTGGTGCTGTTTTCAACAATTTGCCCTTGCACCTACTCCAAATCAAACAGTGGCCCCAAGCAGGGCGTCAGGATGCCCCAATATGCATTGCAATTCAAAAAAATTAAAACTAACAGAAAATGTTACTTTTCTTAAGAAAAAATATTATATTTATGTTTTAAGGCCATTTGAAACCAGAAAAAAAATTATTGCTTAGTGCGCATAATCGAAACCCACCCCGAAGTAAGAATCTTCTAAAAAACACTGAATTTCAACTAACGAATAACTGTAGTGTGGTTCAAGCTTAGATCAACGCTGTTAAAGACACAACAAGGTTACTATGTCGTGAAATAAATAGAGGAATGCCATTCCATTTTTTATTATTTCTACTAATTTTCAACTCAACTTCAAGTCCATCTTAACTCATGAGTCGAAAACCTGCACCGAGATTTCAACGCTGCTTTACGAACGAAGCATAAAATGTATCAATCGTGCCAACTAAAAGTTCATTCAAGTTCATTCAATGTTCATTCAACCTATGCGCAGCATGATTTCACTTCTGCTTTCAACCGCAGTGGTCCGCAGTGTGATCTTGTATTTGTAATACGTGTAAAATACTACTTCACTAGGGATAGCTTTTCCAACAAAACAGGGGTAATGTCAATTTCGTAAATAAAATCACATTTGGCGCAAACAGTGAAGGAATATGTAGCTGGCTTAACTTTTTGAGCACATACATACATACATCCATACATATTTGGTTAAATAAACTTTAGTAGGTTAGACTTTTCTAAAATAAGGATTTTGGAATAAGTTATTATTATAAGTAGGATAATGTTTCATGAAATGTGGTAAAGGTAATTTTTTGAGTTGCAGGGTATAAACTGCAAAATTGTTTGTTATCGCATATGAAGGTATTTTTACAAAATAGGCTTTTTGAACTTTCAAGAACCTCTTGTTAAGACAAAATAAGTACTTCGCTGTTAGCAAGGAACTCTTAGTAAAATATCATTTTATTTTTGGGGGTTTACAGCATCTATAGGTAACTCTGCGTTGCTGTCGTGGGCAGCGTAAAATCTCCGTTTAAATTTTCGCGGACATAATGTTGAATATATATAAATAATAATATACATAATAAATAATTTTGTTGTGGAAGGTGTGTGTACATGTGTATTTATTTTTTTACCAATGTTTTACTAAGGGATACTTAAAACCCTAAAAAGGGCTAAAAACGGAGTACCTAAAAACGGAGTACCTATTAATTTTTTTCAACAGTCTTTTATACAGAAATTCTTAAAACCCAAAAAAGTACACACATGCATATACATACATATATACATATTATAAACATACACATAGCTATATATAACCGTAACTCCAAAAATACATTTCTAAATCTAGTTCTGGAAAACTGTCTTTCAACATTTCCAGAGTTTATTTACCGAAAACGTCGGGTTGTTGACGAGCAAAAAATTAGTTTTATTCCAACTCAAAGTAAGGCAAGATAGCGCACCTTAATTGTACATACTCTTCATTGGCATTGGCTAAATTCAATGAAACTGCTTTTATTATGCCTAGTGCCAAATTATTTACAGCATTTATTGGTAAGTTCCTAATAGTAAGAGAGGGAAACACGCTACATCAGCGTACCGAGAAACTTGCAGGTAGATAAAGATAGAAAAATGCAGGGAGGGAGTAAAAAAATCGAACTTCCAATAATTTTTCAAAAAGTGTCAAGAACAGCACATTTGTCACTGTGTGCTGTTTGGCAATGTATATTGAAAGTTACAAATTCAAATATACCTTTCATATTATTTGCTTTCTGATTTGATACACATAAAAGCAACGTGTATGGTCAAAAATTGCAGTGCCCTCAAACTCCCGCAATGCACACTCAAAAATAAATTCTCTTTGGGAACATGTCGGAAAAGCCTCATTAACGATTGAGTAAGAAAACCAACGTAAAATATTTCATCCCTCCTCAAATTTGCACTAGCTTCTACCGCCACCCCACTAACTACAAAACTATGTATTTTAAGCGCGCATTAATTGATTTCTTCCGCCCGCTAGCAACAAGTACATATATGTCAATTTCATTGGCGATAAACTTCAAGTTAGTTTCGTGTATTAAATAAATATAAAATAGTCTTCCCCGTTCATGTCTCGGCATCGCACATATCTAAATATTCCATCTTACTCTCTTTTGATAAACAAGATACAAATGAAAATATTTAAAAGATAAATGCAAATTTAAAATGTAATTTGAATGCAAGTGTAATTAATTTTGTTGTTGTAGTAGATACCCTGTAGTTTCTGAACTAGTCTCGTGCTTTGAGCAATTTGCATTTTTTTTTCTATGCGGACAGGCAGACGGGAACGCCGTTTGGGTATTCTTTGTTTGCCCCTATGGTAACGCTTAGGTTTGACCAATAGCGTGAATGGGGTTGAAAGTGGGCGCGGGGGTACCTTGAATATTTATTTTGATTTTTTTTACGATATTTTATTGTTTAAATTCTTTTCCTATGACGTGTTGCGTTCTCTTTAAATAAATTTAACAGCATGATTATGAGAGTTTTATTGTTTTTTTTCTGCAAGAGCTCCGCAAAGTAATCGAGAGGCGACTGGTTTCAATTTCGCATTTGAGCTTGAGCTTGAACTGGTGTCGAAGCAGACAGCGACAATAGCGTACGCTAACGCTTTGCATTCAACAATTTACTTCCCCACTTGTGGAGAATATTTTTTTAAATGTATCCATGCTTAATTAACCAGGCAAACTGGATATATAATATTCGAATCTGATGCTGATATACGAACATTAAAAGTGATTTCTGGTGCAGTGGTGTTATTGACTGAGCTTAATACACGTATCATGTGACTGGTGTTAGTGTGTATTTGATTGTATAAATGGATTTCAAAAGAATTTTTTAGTCTAAAATTCAAAAGTTGAATTTAAATAATATCTTATTTGAATGGGGCACTGCAATATTATCTAATGCCTAAACGTTACATTGGATCTGCCACAGACGCCATCTTTTCTTGTCTTATGGCCTTAGGCTAGGCCCTGGAAGTTTCCCATACAATAACGGAATAAAAATATCACTGCAGTACCCTGCAAAAAAAGGCTCATAAACGCCGTAGGCTATTTTACCATTCAAGTAAGCCTAGCGACCATTCACGTAAGCCTAGCGAAACAATTAAAATACCTAAAAGTGAGCATGGAAGTCCGTGGATTGACGACTGGATATAAAAGGTTTTGTAAGAAGACGATCAAACAATAATCAGAACGGAGATATGCACGTGTCAAAATCGTAGAAAAGAGGCAGGCCTGAAAACTTCCGGACCACACAAATGTATAAACACCAGTAATTGATTAGCCATAGTAAAGAAGTGATCCTAAATCAAGAGGCCGGCAGATGTTTATTGAGGTCAACGGCATGATTTGTGCTTGCAAATCGATTTTGTCGGATATTTTTTTTCCATCTGTACGATCTGCCCGAAAACGATTTCATTGTTGCAACTTGTCGACGTATACATACGTTCTAGATAACGCTTGCTATGATCAGTGGTTAGTGCCGTTGTGCTACTGATCGAAGGTTCTCAGGTTTAAATCACGCCGTTTCAATTTTGCCTTCGCACATGCAAATGGTTGGTGGAGCTAGGTTTTAAAACCTATATGGGTATGCCAAATATACATATTTTAAGTTTTTTAGATGACGCTAGACCTGTGTAAGTTTAATTTGAATTTTCGTTTATGAAAACAAATAAAACAGATTTGTTTAAGTAAGACGACTACGCCCATTCAGAACCTGAATCTTGCAAAAATGTCTTCCCTACTTATTATAGCAATGAAAGCTTTTAATGAAGCGTAACAGACTGCTCATGCTTGTAATTATACATAAACGCCATTGGTTATTGGGAAGACCGAAGGAGGGTTTAAGAATCTGAGAAAACAGCCTTACTTGTCCCGTCATTAGTTTTTGATCAGTGGCTGTAAAAGTGGATCGATTTATTATACAGCATCTTCCTCCCACAATGACTTGGAAGTTGTTGTCATACATGATATGTTTCTATATTTTTTGGAAGGATCTTGTATGTTTTCAAAAAAGAATTGCGGCCAGTTGCCTTCGATTGAATTCAATCTTTATTGAGGCTTTTGAAACACATACCTACGTATGATTTAACAACTTTGGTTCGGTATAAATAATGTGTAGACGACTTATAAATTATACCTGGCGAATCAATTCACAGAAGTATGATTTTACTCGTATCATGAATTTAACAGATATACCATCATTTGTGTAAGAAGTTAGTTTATAAGCTTGCTCCCGGCATACTTTCTGATGAAAAGTTGAATTTCTGCTGCACAATCAGCCAGTGAGTGAAACATGAGGTTGTAGGCCCCATTTGTCAACAAAAGATAGCTTGCAAGTGAAGAAAAACAGTAGAAAAGTGCTACTGTGAACCTATATTTAGATTCGTCAGAAAATGATAAGCGTATTATATCGTTGATAGGAGAGTCAGTGCGTGGGATATTTTCTGGAAGAGATGACAAGTTCCGTTTTGTTGGGTTAAAACCCTCATTGTAAAAGGGAATAAGTTTGTCACATTTAAATTAAAGATATTTCTTCCAATAAGGATTTTTAAAAATTCCGTTGATAAAGTTCAGCTTATTTCATTTAAGGACTCGTAAGAAACAACTTTAAAGCGAATATATATCCACCCACCATTTTCTGAAATCTTACCCATTTCCCCCAATAAGTAAAAATGTATGATAAGGAAAATAAACGAGCTTATAATTTGCTCAATTTCACTAAACGCATTTTTAGCAAAAAGTCCAAAAAACCAACTAAATTGAATCCGCAATTTTGCCACATTATTTGCCCTAATGACCGTATGTGTTAAGGCGATGGAAATAACATGTTAATACAACACCAACCCGCATTTTAATTGAATTTAGTGAAAAAATGTGATCGGCTTTAGAAATCATTTTTGACATGTTTTGTTATTTTTTGTTTTTAAGTTAAATGGGCCGGAAAAGTCGTCCATTGCAAAGTATCAGTGTCACACGCGTTCCTTTGTAAGTAAAAAAATTGTGAGTGATTATAACAACATTACTGGTACAATTTGGTTTCACAAAAAACCTTAATCATTTTCGTCAAATGATAATATTGTCACACTCTTTTTCAAATTGATATTTTCCCCACCTATATTTGTTTTTGCATCAATTAAGTTATTCTATTTTTGCGTACATCCGTATGTATGCACGGTTAATTATTATCACTTTATTATTGGCTAATGACAGTTGTGTGAGCCTCTAATCTGCTCAGACGTATTGGCTAACATTTATAGATATTCTCTGATTTGGACGATACGAGTCAATCATGTGATCAAACGATTAACAACCTGTTAAAAGATGTAGGCTTTGATAATAAAGTGGAATGCTATACAAGAAATTAAAAATAAATCGATAGACTAATGGAATCGAAAAAAAATTGTTTGAAGGTTAATAAATGTAGACGGGTATGAACATTTGTCTAGGAAGTTAACGTCCCCACCTGAAGTTGTGCAGTGTGCAATTATAATTCGAAAAATCGCTGTGTTGAACAATTTAAAATCAAGATCGCGGTAGAACTCGCAAAATAATTAGTTTAGCCGGTTGGCAAACTGCACCATTTTCAATTGTTTCTTACATCATTATGTATGTACATAATATCCTGCAGACAGAACAGAATTATACGTTTTTACGCCATATTTAAGCCATATTTCTATTTATAGATTTTCTTGTGACACTGACGCCAAATAAAGAGCTTTTCCTGATCATAAAAGATTCACTCAAAATGCATAAAAAGTTGAAATACTTCCCACTTTAATAATAAAAAAAAAATCTGCATGTTCTCCATCACGTAAATACCCATACAACTAATTTATTTTAATTTTTTTTCTGGGTTTTCATACAATGATTATTGTAAAAAGATGTTTACTTCAATTCTATTTTCGGGAGAAAATAAAAATGTCTCATTGAATTCGCAGCGTATTAGTGGAACAAAATGGTAACGAGAAATAAAAAAAAAATATTTAAATACCACGTATTATTGATTGAATTTCGAACACGAAATAAGTGAAATTACTAATTTAACATTAAATATAAGAGCATTAAAATTTTATTATTATTTTTTATAGAACGAATCGAACACACAGCCGTGCAGATAACACTTTGTTAACACCGTTTAATAATTATTTTAGTACCAATTGACACTATTCTTTTTGATTCTATCGAAAATGATACTGTATCATATATGTACTAACATATGTATGTATCGCGAGATCAATTTGTGTTCACGAGACGATAGTAAATTTGTACTAAGAAAATGATCCTCAGCGGCGGCCGTTCGAATCGATACTAATTTTGATTTGTTTCAATTCAATGTCCGAACTAGAAATAAAATAGATATGTTGACGCTGTTGACAGATACACAACTCAGAAATAAGCTTTACATTCTCAACGAGTAGTATTGTGCTCTCGCTAGCATGAATGTTATCAGTAAAACTGATAGAAGTGTTTACATTATTCTATACTTCACTGTGATTTGCTGATACTAAACATTGTTTCTGTATTTTATCAACTGCTACCTGACCTGACCGAATTTTGAAATAATAGCAGAGCGCGTTAGAACCGGCCGGCCAACGACTTTTTTCTCCGAGACTTATTCTTGAATAAAACTCGTGCCGCGATCAATGTCAATCAGAAATTCAGATGGGAGACACTGCGAGAGAGAAAGAGAGTTATTGTATGAGTAGATTAATGCTTTACCCTTTTTTTAGTGTGCGTATTAAGTAAGGTTATTTCGTACTCACTGGGCACAGTGGGGGTAAGAAAAAGTGAATGAAATCTTGTTATTTTTTTTACAGCAAATCAATTTATATCACCTATATGTGCGCATCTCGGAATGCTTGTTATTAAAGATAACCAAGTGCTTAATAGAACAAGAATATTGTCATGACATATGTATAATGCTAAAAAATAAACGCATTTCCAATAAAAAAGTTAGCCGGCCTTAGCTAACTCAGCTTATCCGGAATTGCTTAAGGCTTATTTCCTGTCTGTAAGCATAGCAATCTTCCAATACTTTTCAACCAAATACAGCACTTTCATTGAAAAGCCTTCTTAACAAGCACATCGAATTGGCAAGGGATGTGGCTCTGATACTCGATGATCCAGCGCAAAATATTGCTAATACTGCTGCTGGGAAGCGACAACCAAAAATTATATTTGCATTAATTCTTCTTATAAAGGGTGCGCCATTAGATTTCGACATGTAAAGTGTGACAGTTTTAAATCAATTTGAGAACTTTATTTTTTAATCTGTAATGTGGTTTATTTCAATCATGTATGGAATAAAACGTCACCCAAATGGTCAGGCTGTAGTCGTCAGCTTGTATACATTACAGTTTGGATGACGCTGAGGCATAATTGCGTTCAATTATATTAAGGTATCCAATCAGTTCATGCTTCAGCTCTTATATGGAAGTTGGTGTATCGGCGACGTTTCAAATGGTCCGTGTACTTCAGTTCCTGACTCAATTAAACCTTGTAAGCGGGGTAATTAAAGTCCTATCTCAAAATTTGTTGCACAGACACGAAAAGAGGAACTGTTCAAGGACGCACTGGTGCTGCCACATTTACCTCCGACCCGGTTGTCTCAAAAAAAAAATTGTTTTTATGATTTACGAGCACAAAAGGGATTTTTAGTCACCGCGAATGGTAGATAGTTCCATACAAGGTGGGACAAAATTAATGCCCCTTACTTTTTTCAAGTAACTTTAAGCAACTCAAAGTTAATAAAAACTGCTTAACACAACAAATTTGTAAAAGAGAATACGTTTAGTTAAATCCCAAATATACTCCAATCAGCTCAGTAGTTCTTTAAGTTGTCATCGATTGTGGAATAACTTACGCAATATAGGCTTAGGTAAGTCAAGGGTCGAACGAACCATGGATGTGGATGGTAATATCCTTAACAAAAAATTTGTTTCATTACCATCATCACCCCTCTTGAGTAGTGAAACTCCAACCCCAATTTTGTTTGGGAATCACGGAAACCGTCCCAGTTTTGGCTTTCGAGCGGTGGACAGTGCTGATGTTGTCGAAAGTGTTCTTTCCGTCAAGTCGACTGCTGTTGGGCTGGATGAAATACATCCTTTGTTTTTAAAAATGACTCTGCCGATTGTATTGCCGTACATAACTTTCATGTTCAACACAATTCTAATGTCTGGTGAATATCCTGATCTGTGGAAGCTTGTAAAAATTGTACCTCTTCCTAAAAATGCAAAGGGTGTTGAATTTAGACCCATTTCAATTTTACCCTTTTTGTCAAAAGTATTTGAAAGAGTTTTACAAAAGCAAATCAGTGATTATCTCGCTGCAAATAATATGCTTACTCCAAAACAATCCGGATTTCGTTCCAAGCACAGTTGTATCACGGCATTATTAAACGTAACTGACGATATAAGGCAAGCGCTGGATAGGGATGAAATTAGTTTTTTGGTGTTGCTTGACTTTTCGAAAGCTTTTGACACAGTCAATCACTCTAACCTATGTAAAAAGCTTAGGCAGCAATATAACTTTTCATCAGCTGCAACTAAGTTAATTTATTCCTACTTAACAAACCGAAAGCAAGCAGTACTGGTTGGTGACAACTTATCGGATTTTCTCCCTAATAGTTCTGGCGTCCCTCAAGGTTCCATTCTTGGTCCCCTATTATTTTCAATCTACGTTAATGAACTTCCAACTGTACCCGAGAACTGCTCTACTCACATGTATGCAGATGACGTACAATTGTCCTTAAGCTGCCCTCTCGGGCTTATTGAGCATGGTGCTTCAAGTGTCAATGAAGACTTAGTTAAAATAGTACACTGGTCTCATTCAAATGGTCTTATTTTAAACCCAACAAAGTCCAAATGTTTGGTTATATCAAGAAAAAGACTAGATCTGTCTTACTTTCCTTCGATTATGTTGAGTAATTCTCCCATCGAATATGTCGAAACTGCGAAAAATCTCGGGGTTACATTTAATCGCTATCTAACTTGGGATAACCATATTAATTCACTTGTCGGAAAAGTTTATGGTGTACTGCGTACGTTGTGGGTAACTCAGTCATTCACACCTGTAAGAACCCGTTCACTACTTGCAAAGACTCTAATAATACCGATACTAGTTTATGGGTGCGAACTTTTTTGCAACTGCAATTCTGTAAGTAAAAGAAAGCTTAATATCGTTTTCAACAGCACCGTGCGCTACGTTTATGGGTTAAGTAGATACGACAGATTGTCTGGTTTTTCTACTCGTTTGCTTGGAATGACTTTTCAAAATTATCTTCAACTACGCAGTTTAACCTTACTATCCGATATATTGCTAACTCGCCAACCACAATACTGTTTCGATAGAATAAAAATAGCGTCCTCGTTAAGATCTCGTCAACTAATTCATCCCCGCTGTTCGTCCTTAACATCTGAGCGTCAATTTTTTGTCCATGCCATTCGTCTGTGGAACTCTTTACCGCAATATATAAAAGAAATACAGAACACAACGAGTATAAAAAAGGTATTAAGAAATCATTTTTCAGTTAGCTTGTAAATGCATTTTTTTAAAATTGTAATTGAAGAAATAATCAAAATTGTATTAAACTTAAACGTCTATTAGCTCTATTCTGTTAATTAGCTTTTAGAGATTGGGATGACTTTTGTAATTTTTCATGTATTTGGAAAGTATCCTATTTTGAAACACGATTGAAAAGTATAGTTAGAAATTGGACACCTTTTTTTAGGGAGGTTTCTTAAAAATAAATTTTTTAGTCCAACAAATCCAGGTGATTTAGTATTTTTGAGACTATGTAAAATTTCTTTTAAGTCGTCGGTAGATACAATATCATTCCTAACTTCGATGGTACTTGTATTAAGGAATTGTATTGATTGGAAAACGTTGTTTTTGTTAAACAGTTTTTTGTTTGCAGTTAAATTACTTGCAACTAAGTAGTTAGCACAGAATTCAGTTGCTAAAGCTTTTTCCTCGTAAGAAAGCAATACTGTATTACCTATCTTAAAGGCTGGAATGTGGGCTTTTTTCCTCTTAACCACTTTTATGATATTCCAAAAGGGTTTACTTCCTTTATCTAAACCTTGAAGCTTAAGGTTCCATGATTGATTTCTAAAACCGGCAAGCAATGTTTTTATAATTGCATTCAAAGGTTTTCATTTCGGAGTAGTAATATTGATCTCTTGACCTGATCCATAAAGTTCTGTATTTATTTCTAATTTTAATGGTGCTTTGACATTTATGTCGTAGACAGAAAGAGAATTAGTTGACAACAATTTATCTTATAGACATATAGAAAATTAGTTGAAAACAAAATGGCAGCCACGACATAACTTTTGCCCCACCCATGAATGACGGCGGAAAAACCGATGCAAGTTGATTTTAAGTTTTTGTAGATTATAATGTATACGAAAAACAGAGCGGGAAAGAGTATTTCAAATTCGTGTTGTGCGGCTAAAGAAAGATTATTTTTATTTCACTGTACGTTCGAAAATGGGCCTATAGGTGAGCTGATGTGCATTCATGCAGGTGGAATGCCGCTGGCCATTTCGTTAAAGCACTTGAACACACTAATTATCTGGCTCCTTCATTATTAACACAAGTAGGCTGTACGTTCTTACTTACTCAAGGGCTCCTGACCCGTGGAGAATCTCTGCCTGAGACACTGCAGAATTCCATCATCCGCGATCCTGGGCACGCTGCTTCCAGTTGTCGAGACCAAGCGCTCTGGCATCTGCGATGGCTTGGTCTTTAAAACGCAGTTTCGCTCTTCCTTGCCTTCTCGAACCTGGGGGCTGGGAGTCGAAGATCCACTTCGCTGGGGCAATAATGTCCATTCGCTCAATGTGGCCAAGCCAATGAATTCGACGTGATTTAGCTTTTTGGACTACATCCACATTTTGGTACAGTTCATAGCTATTATGTATTATGTAAGCACTCTTTCCCTGTTTAACCAAAACTGGCAGTATCCGTGTTTAGAACTAACATTGGTCTTCCAGTTAAGAAGTTTTGAGCCAATTTGCTTTGCAAATCCGAAGTATTCCTAGAGTAATTCTCCGTCGGATCTCCATTAAAGTGTCATTAGCCGAGTTAACGTTTACTCCGAGGACTTCAAATTGCTATCACTCACTCTGTTACTTCAACAAGAATACCATGAAAACGTAGAATCGCAGTGGAAGAAATTGATACTTGTCAACTCGGTTGAAGAGTTGCAACCTTAACCACTACCAAACGAAGCTGGAGTACAGTTTCGGCTCAACGTTGGTGGCAAAGGTTTCTGTTAGGAGGGTTGCTGACTGACCAAGGGAGAGAGGGCACTGTCCCTTACTTCAACTGGGTCGGTTCACGGAAATCCCGGAGATCTGGTGTGTGTCCAGCAATGACATGCTCGCATGATCGGGCTTAGCAGACCCCGGGTTTTTGAAAGTAAAAAAGGAGGAACATTGTTCTGTAGGCAGCGAAACTGACTGGAACGCTGCCTCTCGCCTTGAGTAGGTCACATCCCGAGATCCCGGTGCCTGCCCAGCTAGATGCATGTCTCGGGCGGAGCAGGCACTGGGGTTCTTAGAAGAAGCCAAAAGAACGATTTTCTTAAGACCTTCATACATGGTGAAGAACAACTCGCTGCACGAGGTGCCACTGCTTTCAACTGAATATGACGTGTCTTCTCAAGGTAAACTCTATATACCTGGGGCCTCTAGTTTCAAACTGCATTCCTCTTTTCTGTACACATGGGGTATCTCCTTCTCGTGGGTCCAAAATAGGACAAAACAAACAAAGGGAACGGTGTAAATAAATCAGGCACGAATGACTTTAATAAAACCGATTTTCATACGATGGCAGCGGCAATGACGGAGGAGGAAGAAACTAAATCTTACTCCAAGAGCTGTCCGTTGGAGGAATCGATTGAACGATTGACATAAACCGCAAGAAGCATTTTCTTGTGGACGATAATAGCCGATGCATCGCCAGCTCGTAAGAAACTAAATAATGAACTGCAAAAAAACGATTAGGACGTTAGGGAAAAACTACAATTGAGGACAATGAAAGACGGAGGATTTAGATGTAATGTAAGCCAAGTAAGAAAAGGGATAGCGATGCTTCTGATACAATCGAAACTATTGCTGCAACCACGGTAAACCCAGCAAGCAAAGCTGTTGGAAAACTGCGGACCCGCTGAAACAACGCAAAAACGCACAACGACTGCTAGCTAGGGCCAGGAACCGCAAAATCAATTCTTTTACGGAAAGGGAAGCGGTTCAGATAGACAGAGCTTGATCGGCTATCAAGTTAAGTTGATTTTCAAATAAAAAAGGAAACAAACATTTTCAGTAGATATTCTTATTTCAAAAATGTCCTATCTTTGATGTCGAAAGTTCAAAACCTCAATTAAAAGGAAAGGAACTGCGTTTTATATAATGTACCTATCCACTGTCTTATCGCATTGACTGTATAATTCGCTCAATTCATTAATTCAAAACACCAAAATATCACAAATTCATCGTTTTGTATGCAAAACACATATTGTTCAACGTCAAACGATAATTCCGACTAACGTTCAGTAATAGAAAAATGAACAAAACAAATTGGACTCTTTATATGTCTGTCAGTAGTCATAATACAATTACCATAAACGGAAGCATGTAATTAGTACAAAACGATAATTACTATTATGTCATCGAAGAATTCATATAACGTCTGCATTCGTTCTCGTTGCAGCCAAAAGATTCATTACAATGATTTTCGAAAACAGATAAATGACCACAAACTATCTTTATCCACAGAGTTAACTTTTGTTTTTAATTGGCCTTCAAAAGAGCTTACATTACATATTCCAACAAACACACACTGAAATAAAACGAATTCGGTTAATTTGCTTGCAACCCTCTTGCTCGCTCATTTTCGTTTATCAACGTTTCGACAACAACTCCTCCACAGCTGCTGTGAAGTATGCTTTCATTCATAGCGTTCTAAGCTTAAGTTCTCAAAAACACTATCAGCGAAAAGCAAATTGAATTAACCTCAAACGATGTAATAATACCAAATAATACGCTAAAGTGTATCGAGCATTTGGAGCTAGCACTATTAAAAGGTAGAGCTTTTGAGATTTAACTATAATCGTATGTGTTGCGGGTGTCGATCTTATCTAGTGTCACGTGTAGACATTTTCATTTATCTTGCTTGCTTCTAGAATAGTCTATGAGATTTCTAATTGCGCTTTTCCTAATCAAATTAATCAATGTCGAGGGGTAAAAAGCTACTTTCGAAAACTTGTAGCGTAGAAAAATGGCATACTTCTGGGCGAAAGTGACAGAGCGCCTAGCGGTGGTATCAAAAAAATACACATTTTCTGTATTCGACGAATCGGTTTTTTTTTTATGTACAATGTACATACCTACATATTAAGTAATTCAATTTAAATACAAGAACACGTTGCATTATTTTGTATGACAATTGTATTGTACGGACCAAGGGTTCAAAGAAATAACGAATAGACGGGAAATCGGTGTATAATAAAATCACATCATCAATGAGAATGCTTGTATCTATCCCGCAAGCAGCAGTTCGAAATGATTTGATTGGACTTACTTATGGTATTAGTACGTAATGATGATAGGACTATCCATTTTTAATAATTAAAGAATATGTAATTAAGGCAAGAATGGTTTGCGTTACGATTTTCTACCTGGCATTATGAGATTTTTAACTGATTTAGGAAAAACAAATGCACAGCATACCTAATATAAGTACTCGTTTATTTGTGGTAATAATTTAAATTTGCTTATGTCAAATTTTGCCATTTTTCAGTACTAGCGAAGAGTTTCAATTCAGTGTTTTTGAGGTCGATTTTATTGAAGGTTAGGTAACTGAATTTTTTTTCCAGAAAACAGCACCCACATAATGTATTCCTTGTTTTGTTGAATGCTGATAACAAAGTCCCTAGAAAGTTATTTAATAAACCTAAGCTTTTTTAGGGTTCTGTAGCCAAATGGCGAAAAACGGAACCCTTATAGATTCGTCATGTCTGTCTGTCTGTCTGTCCGGGAATGTCACAGCCACTTTTCTCCGAAACTATAAGAGCTATACTTTTGAAACTTGGTAAGTAGATGTATTCTGTGAACCGCATTAAGATGTTCACATAAAAATAGAAAAAAAACAATAAATTTTGGGGGTTCCCCATACTTAGAACTGAAACTAAAAAAAAAATGTAAATGTTGCCCCCCCCCCCCCTAACTTAAATAAGGGAATGATAAAACTTAAAAAAATATATGAGGTACATTACCATGCAAACTTCAACCGAAAATTGGTTTGAACGAGATCTAGTAAGTAGTTTTTTTTTAATACGTCATAAATCGTTAACCGCAATTTACCTTAATCAACTCAAATATAAAAAAAAAAACATTTAATTCCATAAAGATAAACCTTATGCGTAAACCGTGAACCATTATTTTCTAATAATAAATCTGTAATAGGTGCCTACGTAAATAATAATTATAATTCGCGCGGAACAATTCATGGGCGACTCCGACTCGTACTTGGCGGCTTTTTCATAATTTGGGCTTAAAATGGCTTAATTCAATATAAGAAGAAGAACGAAATACAGAGTCCCTTACTGGAACTTTTCTCTAATACGAATTTCTATCGAGAACACTGATTAGTGGTCGTATTTTTTATATAATTTTATCTCCCTTACTCGGGTATTTCTATATCTCGAAGATATGACGAGTGATTTTTTTTTAAGCGTTTGGTTTTTAGTTGTCAAAAAAACACAGGAAAAAATGCAAGTGTGTAAAAATTATATTTGAGTTGAGAAATCAATGCTTGCCATTTACTTTTTAAAGATTATTTCATGTAAATGTTCATTACGACTACAGTTAAAGTGATCGATACGGAGAGTCCAATTTTGAGCCACTTTTTCGAGCATATTGGCTATTTTATTGCTAATAACACGTGTAATGTTGTCTTCCAATGCTGCAATTGACGCTGGCATATGGCACGACCTAGCCGACCAATACAACGGTTCAAAACGGAAGATAAATTTTTTTGACAACAAAAAAACCAAACGCTTCAAAAATCACCCATAATTTGAATTGTAACTCGAATTTTAGGCGAATTTGCAGATAAACCATGTTATTTTGGGTCTTATTTGTGGAAGTACCTATAATTTTAGCAGCGGGATGATAATAATTGAAAAAAAAATCGCAGGAACGAAACAAAATAAAAAATGCAATCGAAAAATAAATGAATGACAAATATGAGATTAAAGTACCAAACAAATTAAATCCAAGAATTCTTCTGGCTTATATGAAATTTAAAAATAATAAAAGCGACATAATCGAGTAAATTAAAAAGCAAAACATAAACAGAAATAAGCTACAATGCAGTAATCGAAATAGATGAGGATTCCTTTCCAAAAATATTAGAAGCAGGAAAACTAAATATAGGATGGGAGCGGTGCAAAGCATATTATGGAATCGACATACTGGTGTGCTTTAAATGCTAATGATATAATCACCGATCAGCTGAATGTAAAAAAGAGGAAACGTGTCTCAGATGTTTGGATAAACACAGAACAAGTAAATGATTCAATAAAAAAGCGTGTAAACTGCATACGAGTGAATGAAAAGCTTAATATAGGTCCCGACGCAAATCATATAACATTCAGCAGCGTATGTCCGATTTACCTAAACAAGTTGGAAGGCCAAAAAGAAAAGAATTGGTTATCAGCAATCAAATGCAATCAGGGGGATTCTTATAAATATGTATACAAGGTTTAACAAATAACTTTGAAGAACTAGAAATACTATGCAACAGACAAAAATATGATTTCATAATTTTATCTGAGACGCATTTAGCCAAAAATATTCAACGAAATGAAATAGAAATCAATGGCTATGAAGAGGTATCCTGCCTTTCAAACTCAACGAGAACAGGAGTAGCAAAGCAATGAATTGGTAAGTCATCAACGTGGTTACAAAATCAATTGACAATACGGCATGGTTTATAGCGAGCAAATTCATCCAGTTTGATGTTAAGGCAATAGCTCCAGGAGTTTAAATCAAAACATTGAAATGCTAACAGAACAACAGAAAAATAATATTTATGGGTGCGATTTCAACACCAACTGGTGCAAAAATGATACGTATAAAAGAGAAATGATAAGAGTATTTGAAGATAACTATCCTGAACAAAAAATGAGACAATACTCGAGAGTGAAGGCGCAATCTAAAACAATAGTGGACTATATTGTAACTAATATTAAAATCGCAAAAGTTGAAGCAAAATAAAGTGAAAAAATATCTGATCATGAAATTATTGAAATAATTATACAGGATGAAAACAATACATCTAAAATCAATAAAACCGATCAAATTTTGAAATATAACAAGCGTAACTTCACCGAAGAACTAATTCAAACTACAGGGAGAGGACCATACTCATACAGAAGAACTCGAAAAAAATAGATGCAATTTTAAAAGGTACAATAGATAAATTCAAAGTCACAAAAACAAAAGAAGTAAGCAACCAAACAAATAAATGGTTCAATAATGAACCTAAAATTTTGAAAAAAAATAAAATCGAAAAGTACCACAAGCCAGATTAAATGATCAAACAAGATGGGATGAATATAGAACTGCAAGAAATCATTATAAGATGGATCGATTTATGAATTTCAAAGTTAAAACAGCGAGCGGACAAAAAGAAATGTGGAAAACCATAAAAAATTTGATTCTAAAACAAAATAAACCACCAATTAGCCACGTAATTTTTATAGGGATGGTCAAAACAGACGAAAAAGAAATTTCTAACCAATTTAACGAATATTTCATTGAAAGTGTAAAAGAGAAACGAAATCGAAGAGACTCAATATATAAACAAGATTGTACGTTATGAATGCAATTTCACATTGAATCAAATTACATTGGAACAGTTAAAAGAAACTTGCAAAGAAATAAAAGATAATCAAGTTTTCAAAAATTAGACCCCAAATAATACTTGATAACTGGAATACGTTAGGAAATAACCTATTCGAAAAAAAAAACATTTCATTACAAGAAGGAGAGTTTCCAAATTCATGGAAGGACTCATTGACCAAAAAAAGTGAGAAGTTCCGTGACACTGCGGACATGCGAAACAATTAGTGGAATATTTAGAAACCAACAACATTTTTACTATCTATCAATCAGGATCTAGAAAAAATTACTCATGCGAAGCTGCAGTAAACTACGTTAAACTAAAATGTTGGCACTGTTTTTGGACTTCAAAAGAGCATTCGAAACAATAGATCGAAATATTCTATTAGAAAAATTGTCCATGTATGGTATACGAAATAGCTAAAATGGTTTAAATCATTCTTATCAAATAGAACCCAGAGAACAAAGGTCAATGTTTGTGTGTCCAATGTTATAGCAGCTAGCATAGGAATTCCACAGGGATTGATTCTCGGAGCGATGCTGTTTATAATTTAAATCAACGATATGACGATCTTAATACGTGAATGTAAGATGGTACTATTATGCAGATGACGCATTGGTTTATTCCAAAGGAGAAAATGCAGAAGAATGTAGAGAAAAGCTACTATGTGACATCCAACAAATACTAGAGTGGCTAGAAAATAAACATGTTGAAACTTAACGAGAATAAAACGAAATTAATGGAGATAAACACTAACAACGAAACAGCAATAGAAATAAAAACTAAACAAAAATAGAAAATATGAGGAGATGAAATTTTCTGAACACATCGATTACATGTTAAAAAATATTGGTAAAAATATCGTTTTTTTCAAGTGGATACGAAGAAAGATGGATTCCCTAACGGCGATAACAATACATATATAACACCATTATAAAGTCGCATTTCGAATATTGTTCTACAATATTATATTCATGCTGCAATCAAGGTCAGGTAGAGAGGTTGTAAAAACTCCAAAATAAAGCAATGAGAAGTAGTTTTAGATGCAATAGATTAACATCAAAAAGATACATGTTGGATGCGATCAAGTAGACGTAAGAGAAAGGTTGGAACTAGACAAGCTAATAGCAGATTTTTAAATGAAACAGGGTGCTGCACCAAGCCACCTAGCAAGTGGAAGGACAGGGGTTGGAGAAGCAGAACCGTATCAATTGAGAAACTTCAATGACATCAGAGTAAATCGCGAGATTTCAGCAGCCGCTGGCAACACGCTTTTGTACAAGGGAACACTTTTATTTAACAACTTGCCAAATGAAATAAAAAACGAAAAAAATGTCAGCGTATTTAAATCTAGATGCATACATTTTGTAAAACCAAATAGGACTTACTTAAAAATTGAACTGCAAACACAGTTTTAGTCTATGCATATTTTTGATATTTAAACTTAAAATTTTGATTTTTGTAAAGTATTTTTATACTGATTTATATGAATTGCTACTACTACTACTACTTCTTATTGAACATCGAAGACTAGTCCCGTAAAGGGCGGGTTAAAAGTATCCTACTTATGTAGAGATAGTGCGTAGTTAAATCAATCAATCAATCAATCAATCATTATCCTTATGCATTGCATATAGCATCAATACCTTAATTTTGCAATTTGTTTTTCTACTGTGCTTTATAAGTGCGAAATATCTGTTATAACTTAAATTTTACAATTCGGGTGAAGATGGCAATGCGACAATTGAAAGCGATTATCACTTGACGACAAATTCTTATTAATACGTGAAGGCCCGAAAAAGAAGAAGAAAGACATTGCTGCACAATTCGGTATTCCCCCAAATACATTCTCAATTATTTTGCAAACCAAGAGCTCGCTTTTGGAGAAAATACAAAGTCATATTGGGAGCAGTAAACGAAAGAGGCTCGCAACCTGACCCTAGGATGATATTGATAAAGCTATGGTAGAAAAGGTAACAGTAGCTCGTAATTTGTTTCCTGATTTTGATTCGTGTTTTCTGTAAGTTGAAGTTTCTATAACTCGAATTTATTTCACGGTCACTTGAAATTTGAGTTTTTAAAGTTTCACTGTAGCATGTTGACTTATGCTATGAATTTCTTTAATTTTTAAGAGACATAATAGCAATGTCATGACTTAGTTGTTTTAAAAAAAATATGTTTGTTCAAGTTTTTAAATTATTTCTGCTCAAAATAGACATAAGCTTTTACAAACAATTGAATTATTTTTCGTTTATTGGCGAAGAGTAATGAGACCCAGAATAAGAAAACATTTTAAGCAAAAAAAACTCGATTTGTAGTAAGCTACTCTTACTTATTGCCATAGATATCATTGCACAGAATTCATATGATTTTTTAAAGTATGTACAGTACACATGAATATCGACGGTTGAACCAGCATAGAATCTCAAATCAATTATTAATTGAAAATAATCAGAAAAATTAAAGCTACCAATTGATATTTTCAGCATTCATATTTGGTTGAAAAATTTGGCACAAACTGAAATAACTAAATTTCCGAAAATTTGTATTGTCTAAAAATAAACAGTACTTCAAAGTTCGCTCAATATTTTTGTTGTTTCTGAAAAACGTATAAAAAGAACTTACTACCATTCAACCATAGGATTTATTTCAAATGTGTTTATATAGACTTGACGGGGCAGGAAAAAATGTAGTCCCCAGCGCTTTGGTATCTATGTATCGTGGGCAGCAATGTCTTCCCCAAAAATACTAACGCATTATTGGAACCTTAAAGAGCTATACAACCATAAAATAATGATAAAAAAGCTTTCTGGTCCGTCTCTCTGGCTATATTTTTTTAGAATTTGCTTACGTTTTTCTGTAAACGTTACAGTACCCTTATTGTGCTCTTGCGAACGTCTGAAAAACATCCAAGAGTATCAAATTGTCATGAGAAAGCTTCTCAAATTTGCCGTTCGGATTTGGCATAAAACTGTTCGTAGGTCCCCTCCCTTTCGCATTGAAGTCGTTGGAGAAGCTAGGTTTAGGCACTGTATGGGCCGTTAAGGTCAAATATGTATGTGTGAGTATTGTGCTAAGAACACAGAGCAAGCATTTTTTCAGCAAGCAGCACCTTGCAGTGGCCTTTTTAGTTGCATGCTTTTTTTAGGTGCTACTTACTATAAGAAGATAGGTTAGAAGTGTTTTTTGCAGTTGTAGGGTTTTTCTCCACGGGTGGTGTCTAAGCTGCATAGAGAGATCAAGTTCATTCGACTTGGCCGGGATTTGAACGCACGACCTTCTTATCAGTAAACGAATACACTACAACTGAACCGTTCCCACACGCAGACGCAATATGTTATCTATATCGCTATGATAAGTCAAAAAATCCTATTAAGCCCCTTTACCGTCTTCGGTGCTTAAGTTCTCTCGCAATAAGTTTTTTTTCGGTTTTATACTCTCTTTTTGTGAAAACTGCTCCGTTTCTTGTCTTGTCGTTCGTTTAATTATTCTGATAAAGAAAACACCGCTGAGAGTAAATATATTAGATCCTACATTGTGTGTGTGAGACACATGTTAGTGGATTTGATCATTCGTTTTGTGTGCGTTTCTTCGCTCCCACATTGTTGGTATTTTTAACTTGAATTGGCGTACAAAAGTCTCTTAAGCATTACTATACATAATTATTTTTATTTTTATTTATTTTTAGTATCATGTGAACTTCATTGAAGAATTTAGATAAATATGATAAAAAGTATTATTTATGAGATGGCATTTGAAAAAAATTTAAACGGAAATAGAAAATAAAAAACATAAAAACTAAAAATATTTAAATTTAATGATTTTTTTTTAATACTCACTCGGTAGCACGAGCGTGGAGATTTGAAGTTTACCTAAAAACAAAAACATTAAATATATATATATAGGTATGTATGTATTGTATTAATAAATAAAACAAAAAGAAAATAATTTATCTAAGACAAACGCAAATTTGAACACTTTTTTAAGCACGATGGAATTTAATTTTTATTCTTTTAATTAAATGCACAAATCAGGTTAATAACCTTTAAGAGGTTGATTTAAATTTCGAGGTACATCCAAACTTAAATGATTTGGCATCCGCTTGAGACTTTACACTTCATTCACTTCTCGCTTAAATTGTTGTTATCATCATGGATTGCTAAGCTATTGATCCCATCGAAGCTTGAACCTACTCGTATTTACAATTTTCCATTCAAATAAAACTAAAGTGGATCAGCACAGCTATACTCCGTGTTTTTTGATCTAATACGATACCCATTTTCCCCCTACAAAAATCTGCAATTTGACGCCGATTCCGAACGACAAGTTATGATAAGCTTTTCATTACAGTTTATACTTGGATGATGGTCAGACTTTTACAAGATATGGGACAGTGGAACAACAAATGTTTAAGTGTGTTAATGGATTCGAGCCCCGATGACTGCTGCTCATTATGATACCGATGTGGTTAGGAGATTGAGAAGGGTAAAATATTTCGAATAAGTTAACTAGGTTACCAATAAGCCCACGCAAAAAGAGTGATTAAACATTGAGGCCTACATTTTTTTCTTCTTTTTTTTAACGACACGAGGTTATGATTTGGGCTAAAGGGATCATAATCCTCCCACTTTACTGCATTCCTACTGGTCCGCCTTTCTGAGGGGCTAGCCGGTTTGACCTCAAATGCAGGGAGCCTGGTTTCGAATCACTTCGTCGCTGAGGCCGCTTAAATGCTGGTGTTGTTGAATTTATGTGATTTCTCCTTTCAACATGACGGTACTAATTGAGTTGGTCGCACTCCATTTAAAAATGGAGTTAAATCGTGGACATTTTCGTGAAGATTGTCGACGTGGAGTAACCCAACAACAGTGTGCCGATCAACTGTTTTCGACTTTGGTGATAAAAACCAAATGTGGTTCGCACATTCAATCATGGTCGTCGTTCGCTCCAGGACGAATTCATCATTAGTTTAAATAGTCGTCCAAAATCGGTTTTGTGCCAGAAAACATCGATGCTGCGCAGGAACTAATCTTGCAAGATCGTCATGTGGCATACCATGAAATTGAGGCATGTTTGGGCATTACTTCCACTCGCATACATTTAATATTGCATGAATATTTGGCCGTCAAAAAGATTTCTTTGCGTTTGATACCGCATAGCTTGACATACGCTCAAAAAAAGGGGTGGGTCGATTGGTCCAAATGTTAAAAAAATTCGATCGCGGTGTTTCAAAAGACGTCTATTAGATCGTGCCAGGCGACAAATCATGCATCTTTTCGTATGAGCCCAAAACTAAAGAGCAATCGACTGTATGGGTCCAAATCCAACAAAAGTTGTTCGCGCATGAAGCGCTTGAAGAAAATAGTCGCCTGTTTCTTCGGAAAAACCTGGAATGTCGCCACCAACATAACATGTAACGTATAACAAACAGTCAATTGGAATGTTACGCCATTATTTGTTTTCCAGGAGTTATTGGAGTAGTATAAGGAAAAGCTAACGCCGAACATTAATCATTCCTGAAAATACGAGTTCTCCCACGTTGGCTCAAACAAGTGATTTTTGGAGCAGTCAAAACATCGAATTGATGGGTCATCCGTCGTACAGCCTGGATTTGACACCCAATGACTTTTTATTCCCGCCCATCAAAAATTTATTTGCCCGGTCAAGGTTTTTTGAAACTCATGCAAAAGTGTATTAATATGTGAGGGAGTTTGTAAAACAATTAAGCCATTTTCAATGATAAATGTTTTTTTTTTAACTTGTTTTTTCTCAAAACATAAGTAGCTTTTACAACCCTTGTACGCTGGCGAACAAACTCCGGTGTAGAGCCTGCCTTTGAGCTTGGGAGGCATTTTTTCGGTCACAAAAGATGGCCGCCCTTTCCCTTTTAATCATAGATCCCAGATATTAGAACTTGCGAATGACTTTACCATGCTATAAATGTCTAGAGTAGGTCAGAGTGGTTCGGAGAATGGGCAACACAGGTATTATATCTGTTTATACAGGGCCTAAAAACCAAGCTTCTCCAACCATTTGTTTGTGCGAAAAGAGATCTACAATGAAGCAGACTCCGAATGGCAAGCTGGAGAAGCTTCTCATGACAATAGATACTCTTGGATTGTCGTCAGACTTTCGCAAGTTTTTTTTTTCAAATGAAATCCAAACCCCAGAACACTCAGCCTCGGTAACGGTCAGTGAAAAAAAAAAAAACTCCAACGGGCCCCAGGCGTAATGTGAACCCGAGACCCCTCGATCTGAAGTTCAACGTAGGAATGTTACAGAGGTGGTTTTATCGGATTCGGAGTCGGAAACCTCATACCGACCTCCGCGTTGTCGGAGGTGAATCGGAATCGAAGGCGGAGGTCGAAAACCAAATTATAAAAATATAACAATATAATTTTTAAGCAATTTTGGAATATCATTCGTCAAATTATAATCTCGAAGAAAATTGAGCGTCTAGACTTTCTACAACACTGAAATGAAGGTCGTCTAAGGCGATGATTTCGAAAATTAATTTATCAACTTAAGTACATAGACGCATCACATTGTTGCTTCCTATTCAAGATATCAGCCAATGATACCTGTATTTTAGCTTATTCAATTCCAGTTTTCAAGACGCTTTCAGCAATTAACTTTAAGTTTTTCTCTAGTTTCAAAAGTTCTTTTTATTTATCGGCATGCAGCGATTTCAAATGCCCTTTTAACGAAGTCGTGGTGCCGCCTCTCCTGGGTTATTTTTTTCACAAACAAACAATACGCCATATCCGAATCGATTTCACTGAAATGTTTCTATATCAAACTTGACTTAGGCTTCATAGCTAATAATATCTAGTTAATAATCGGCAAGTTATCTGCTTACTATAACTAACCAATAAATAAATCACTAAAACGCGTTTCTCGTACGTAAACGAACAAAAGAGGCAGTCGTATCGTATCTATAATTTGCCACAACTCGATCACACTTCGTCGTTAATAAACCAACAAACAAATCAATAACACACCAAGAGTTGTCACCGAGAGGGTTCCGAAAATTCTTCATTTTGATTATATCGGAACCGGAGCCGGGTTCGGAGGTGCAATTTAAGCCGGAGGTTCCGACATATCGGGTTCGAGTCGAAGCTTCGTAACATCCCTAGCCGTCTAATACCCGGTCAACGATCCTCATGATGTGTGGTATCATCGTCATCCATCCCGTCATATCTGTCACTTTTGCAAAACACAATGTCAGTGCTCAAGTCACTATTTTTGTTCCCTTTGAATGAAAAACTTCACAAAGGCCTTGTGTGTGCCAATGTATGTGTATTTGACTTTGCTTTTCTATAAACATGCAAAGTTTCAAATAAATACAACTTACGGTTCGTGGGTAATCGTGTTTTTGAAAATTAACAAAAAAATGTCATTCCTAAAAATATGTACGCTGCTCAGCTACTCGTAGAGTTATACAGTACCTATTTACCCTGCAAATTTCATGACTTTGCGATTAGCGGCTTGAGCTGTGCGTTGATGCGTCAGTCAGTCAGGACAATCTCTTTTATATACTTTACTGAAGATATTTGAACCATTGAAATTACGGAAATGAACACATAAAAAGCGATCTCCAAAAACTTCCGAACCTAAAAACATCCACAAAAAAAAACATATGTTAACAGCTTACTAATTGAACGTGCTGAACCAGTTAGTATCATAGATCAACAGCAACTGTATTGAATGTAATGCTCTAGATTTAGATCATGCTTTGTACAACAAACAGTCAGACAAAATATCCGCACAGTTTTGCAATTTCTTTTGGTACAAAAATGTATATCTATGCTTTTTTTTTGTCTAAGCACTTATTGTCATCATAAACTAACCTACTTCAATTATTTTCCATGCCAAATTTACTTAAGCACGTCAATGACGATGAAAATGGCACATCTGCTCCAAAGAACGATAAAATATTAAATTTCGGTGTTCAATATCAGAACATTCAACCCTATGAACAAATTAAATCTGTCTTTTATATTGATCGGTTTTTTTTCTCTACTTGTTTTGCTTCTTTTGTTTTACTTGTTTGATTGGTCCCCTCATGCATTCTTCTTAATCGAAGTCAAGCTAAGTTTATAAAAAAAACTTCAACTGGTGACATTCTGCGATGAACCTGCGGCACGCGCTGAGCAGTGATAATATCTTTTGTTTTTGTATCTTAAATTAGTAACACAGAAAATTGCAAAGTGGCGAACGCACGGCACAGTCCACTGTAAAAGTTTTTTTGCCAAAGAAAAAACCGTCTATATTTGGCTACCCACATAGAAAAGTTATTCAAAGTGCAATGTCTAGATTCCGTATCAAGTTAAGGATTTTTGGCGCTTTAGGAGTGTAACTATAAAAAGAGAAAAAACATTTTGTGTTCCGTTTAAGGGTTATGTTAAGGGCATCAAATTAAATGCATAAGCTATTGCCACAAAGAAGCTTAAATATGTTGCCCTGTTCTATAAGCTGATGGTTTTGTTAGAATTTTCAATTCAATTGATTCAAAAGAAATATTCACCAATTTTACCAAAAATACAACACAGACAATAATTGAGAATACATTGCAAAGATGATTATAATTTCAATGCATGTGATGTGCTTATACCTAAAAATATCCCATGGTTACCAAGCGACTTTAAGAAAATAACGCGGAGAACAGGAATGTACTATGAATGTTCCTCACAAAAGCGATGTGAATTATTAATTCATATTATTACAACATTTTCTTGTTATGCATTTAGAAAATAGCCGTTGTTGGTTTATTGTTTCCGTCAATCAATCAGTGTTGGCAAATATATTAGGTAAATTGAATATAACATAACACGACGAACTAATTTAGTTTGCAATTATTTATTGAATAATGTTGCTATCCATTAAGATGTGTTGCGGTGATGCCTTCATTTTTGTTATAATAAGTGTAAAACGTTACTTACTCAGTGTTGCCACTAAAAAAAAGTGATTCCGGTCAAATTTGACCGAATGACCGAATTACTTTGATTTAAATTCGGTCAAATTTTTCGGTCAAACGTTAAAACACGAATTTTTAACCGAAAAATCGGTCAAAAACCGATATAACCTATAACCAAAAATAAAAAAAAAGTCGTTTTTTTCACAAATTATATTTAAAATAGAACAAAAAGTAAACAAAATAACAAAAAAAAATTCATTGAAGATTTATTTTTAAGTGTGTTATGTAAAAGATCCGAACATATCTGGTCCGGTGCACCAATAAATTATTTGGAGTTACTTGACAGGATCCAACAACGCGCGATAAAACTAATTGGCGACCGACACATCGCGAGATCAATTGACTCTCTTAGTCATCGTCGTAATGTCTCCTGCCTTTCGTTGTTTTATCATTATTTCCACCATAAGTGCTCAAACGAAATAGCCAGTTGCATTCCTCCCCTTGATCATTTCAACCGCAATACCCGTCATGCAAGGAATGCTTATCAGTTCACCCTCAAGCCTGTGTTCGGACGTACAGTGAAGTTCAAAGAATCTTTCCTCAGCCGTACAACACGAATGTGGAATGCTCTTGCCCGCTCCATTTTTCCTACACATTATAACCTACAAACATTCAAAACCAACGTGCATCGGCATCTCTCCTTTTCGTCTCACCCTAATTTTCTTAACGCCCGCGCTGTAAGGGTTCCAACAAATCCCTTTAGTGCGCGCTTATTATATAATAAAAAAAAAAAAAAAAAAAAAAAACAATAACAATTTTATCCATCTAAATCTAATAAGAAAATAGCGAAAATAAATAATAATTTCTAAATCATAAATCAATCTTATAAAAGGAACTTTTAATTTGGTTTATTCTATAAAATCGTAGTTATTCAAAGTTATTACATGTAAATTAAATTAAAATAGAATCATCTCCACGCTCTCTGAATCGGTTTCATTATTTCTATATATTTCACTGGTCCGTATTTTTTGTATGATTTCATTAGGTATTAGGCTTTGTAAGGACAAAGATTAAGCGGAAGGTTATTTCTTATCACTAAAATACTGTTTAATAAACTTAATTTCATTTTATTTCGTTGCTTAGTTTTTATTAGATTAACTTGGCTGAAAATTCGTCCACTTCGGCATTAGAAATCAGTAATACCAATACCGACATTGCAAAATTAGCCAAGTCGTGGAATATCCCGCCACTTGCATCTGTGAAGCTTGTAACTTCACACCAGAAAGCCTCTGTTGACTCGGTTGATCAACAGATTGTTCCACTGAGAACAGATTTTTTCTGATGTATAGTTATCAACTTGCATTTCCCTTAAAATTGGCAGTAGTGATTTTTTTTTATACATTCATCAATGGAAAGGGAGCTTATAAGCTTTAACATACTTAAATTGTTTGGCATTCTATCTTGCAATTCTATTATCAGTTTTATAATAAAATTCTTGCAGTTGCTTCGAAAAACTTCAATTTGTAGTTCATTAAGTTTGTTGTTTGAACTTAGTTTATATAGAAGTTCTTCACACTGAATTCCCAAATAAGGTCTAGATTGCAGTGAAGCGTTCTTAATGTGGATATTTACACTTACAATTTCGTCTTCATTCGTTTGCCTTAAAAGTCTTCTAATCATATCTACTCAAGATTAAAAATTCAAGATCTTGAAGGGCTTTAATTCGCACTTTCAAAAAGTTTATTTATGAATTTCTGTCAAAATTGGTTTGACAAAACAAAAGTATAAATAATTGACTTCGTTTTTATAAAGCTTTGACAGATTTGTCACTTTAAAACAATTTGCATTTTGTTGACACAACCCAAAATAAGTTTTTAGTTCTAAAAACTGTTGGTGAATTCTTGTAACCGCTGATTCAATGGATTTATTTTTTTAAATTAATTATTTTTCAGTTAAAAAAATAAATTTTCTTGGTAGATAATATATAATCGTTTCGGTCAAAAAATCGGTCAAAAATCCGTTTGACCGAATCTTCAAATTTTCTTCGGTCAAAATAAAGAGATTTCGGTCAAAATGGCAACACTACGTTACTTGTAACCTGGTTCGATTTTCAAATCAGTTTCAAAGCAAGGACTTGACACGTAATTTTGTATCTTAAGTTTGGTGTCTTAGCGAAAATCGGGGGTTATTTGAAGGTCGGTTCAGTGCATATATTCTCTATAACAGTATGTGCCTCTCAAAATTAACATTTTAGCAAAAATATATGTATGTATATGAAAAAATCCTAAGGTTGTGTGCTGCATCAATTCGCAAGCCTGCCTTGCGATGTTATAATCAACATTGTTTCTTTCAGCGATCATTCAACACTTCGACCCTCCTATGACACTTTTCTTTTTCTTTTCATTTACTGGCTAGGTTATGGTCAGAATTAAGAGTAGGTAACCGGTGGATTTTCTTTCTCGTGCTGTGAGATTTTCTACACTGAAGCATTTGGACTCAATAATGGCCCATTGTACTGCCAGGAAAACACACCCCTTTTTCTTGTTTTTCTAAGAAAAAACGAGTAGGATCTTCAGTGATGAGTAGCTTTTTAGCACTCACGCCATCAGCACTAAATACCTGCTGGACGTTGCTTTCTCCAAAGGCTTCGCAGTTGGTGGTTACGCTTGCACCTTAAGATGCTTGGTTAAATGGTAGTGACCCGTAAGAACGCCAGTAATTTGCCTGCCATTTTTGACAACATTGAGAGATAACAAGAATGCCGCAGGTTTTGTACAGATATCGCAAAGTATTCGCTTAGTCTATCTGCACCCTGGAGATTCGTGCCATCTGCGATTGTGTTCATATGAAATCCAACCATCTATGGAATATCTGAACCAGGTAGACAGAACCCCGGTGCAGGTCCTGAGAAGTCCTCCGCTGAGCCCTGTCTGGCAAGTTCATCGGAGACCTCACTTCCCGTGATCTCGTTATGACCCGGGACCCAGACAAGACTAAGGGAATTCAGCATTCTGACCGAATTCAGAACTATTTTGGAGGTAGTTGAAGAGATGAGCAAGGCCTTAAGTGTAGCTTGACTGCCGACCCAAACGCACATACTCCGCCCCCTCCACCTGTTCCTCACAACATAGTTCATAGCCATTAGGATAGTATAGTTCTCCGTTTGGAAGACGGACGCATGTTTGCCTAACAAGAAGTAATGTCTAATGCGGGTGGCGACGGTGTAGAGGTTAGTGTGTTGGCTTCTGAGCCGTGCGGTGCAGGTTCAATCCCCATGGGGAACAACAACATACGCCACCAAATCACAATGCCTCTACACCAAAAGGAGGATTTCTGCCTGGTAGTACAATGGACCGTTACCGAGTCTGAGTGCTCTGGGATTTGGATTTCCTTTTTTAAAAAAAAAAAAAAAAAAAAAAAAAAAAAAATGTCTAATGCTGTCGCTCTCCATGAAAACACCAGTAACTTGATTGGTTTTGGAGCCATTCGCGAAGATTCTACTGCATTCTTTCCAAGCTCAAAATCTGTCCAGAGCCAGTCCTGAACACGAGGAAAGTCGACTTCGTAATCGCGAATCACCCGAAGTTCTGGTGTCATTGCAAAGAACAGCATTTGCGCAAGACAAAAGTCGAAGGACAACCGTCGCGCAAGGTCATCAAAACTCCAGTGCTAGTTATATCAAAGGCCACCTCTTCTTAAACGCGAGATAGGTTTGATTCTGCAACCCATGATGTAAACATGAAGGGGCGTGAGGTTCAATAATGCATTTAGAGCGGAGCCAGGCGTGCTGTGGAAGGCCCCCGTATGCCGAGACATACCTTCCTTTGGAGTTTGGCGAAAGCAGAAGCAACGTATTAAGGTGAAAGCTTATTCTACCAAACAACCGACCCATATTCTAAAAATGTTCTCATCAAGCCGTGTAAATCCATAGGACTCTTTTCGGTGATAAGGCGCATGACTTGCCGAAAATGCACGTCTAGGGCCGCCCGCGCTTAGGCGCAGACAGTCGCTATGAATGATCCAACAGAAAGTACGGCAACATCAACCGCGTGCGCCTGACCGTAGACGTTAGGATTGGTGAAAGCGTTCAACAGAGAGTCAACCAGCATGCACCACAGCAGTGGAGACAGAACGCCGCCTTGCGGGCAGCCTCTGTTTACACCCGCAATCAGATAAGGGCACAATCCCTATATGCAACTGACGTTCTATTTATTAGCATTGCTCTATTCCACAGCACCAATGATTCGTCTACCGTGATGTGAAGCTCTGCCAGACAAGCTTCACATGCTGTCCAAGTCGCATTGTCAAAAGCACCCCCAATATTGATGACAATACCGATCGCGTATTCCTTCTTGTCGAGCGCGCTCTCAGTTCTACCAACTAGATTTTGGAGCACAGGCTCGCAAGATTTTCCGTGTTGATAGGAATGTTGCATTTGAGATAGGGCAAAGCAGTTTTGCGGATATGGAGCTCGAACAGTCTTTCCATAGTTTTCAGCAAGAAGGATTTGTATTGTATGTGCAGTGCTCGCTGCTTATTGGAGATTATTAATAGAGTCAGTGAGGGAGAACCTGCCAGTAGCCTTGGCAAAGCGAAGGATATTAGCAAGTTCAATGTCCCCCATCTCATCTTCGTTGACGAATTGTTGCAAGAAGGAAGTCAGACTGATTGGTCTGTAGCTCCTGGCGAGTGAGTAGTAGTTTCTGCCAATATTTGGTTTAAATTACCCTCTTAAAATTAACTGGAAAGTGAGACTCCAACAGATGACTAAAAAGTTGCGCTATCGTCTAAGTGATGGTGCCATCGGGTTTTCTGAACGAATCCAATTTGACTGGTTTGCACTTTTCCAGAACTTTGTACACCCTACTGGTTCACCTAGCGTTTCAATCGCAGAAATTTCTATAAGAAGTACTTTTCAATACCCGAATCAACCTCATTTATATTCTTTGTGTTTTAATCGATAGAGAATCCAGTCTTCCTTCAAATCAGTCCTGAGTGACCCATTTAGAGGTTTTCTAGTTTCTCTTCGCATTCTTTGCAGTTCCAAGCTCCATAACGGAGCTGGCGTTCTACAAGGGGTTTTGTTTACTGGGCACGTCAGTTCGAAGCTGCTGGTAATGGCACAGTTCAGGTCATGAACAGCTTCCTCTAACTTTGTCTCGCCCAGAGTTTGGTTGGAGTTGGACTCCTCCCTAAAGCGTATCCAGTTGTTTTTCCTTAATCTTCTGCAAAGTTACGGCTTCACACTCGATTTGGTATTCGATGTATCTATGGTCTGAGAGGGACACCTCCAGTTGGTAAGCACCTCAAAAAACCTGCTAGATAAAGTTAAGTGGATTACCTCTTGTCTTCTTAGCGTCCTAAGTTGATTGTGAACCGACATTGTTAATCGTAAGATCAGACGATAATATAAAATCCAGGAGATGGTTACCTCGTATGCAGCACTTGCTGCTGCCCCAAACCATGTTGTGAGCATTGGCCTCGCGACATATAACTAGGCCAATTGTTCTGGTCTCGCATAGATTATCTATGAGTTCAGCGATTGTCTATGGTGGTGGGGACACTACCGAATCATAGGGGAAACAAGCTGACGCAACGACGCTTATAGTTACAGCAACTGAATCCAGTGCTCGGGGACCTCCATCAGCTAGAGGTGTTTACGTGGAAGGGCGCAGGTGCGCACGTAATTGCCTCTAGATCCAGACTGCGAAGTTTAACAAAGAGCCTTATTGCGAAGATCAATCGACAGTTGATAATTGACTGTTTTCAATGTGTGCTATTGTGAACGAACGATTCTAAAGGATTTTGTCAATCGCAGTCAATTAAAAAAATGCGATTGACAAAAATACCAAATAAATCGTTCGTTCACAATAGCACACATTGAAAATAGTCAATTATCAATTGTCGATTGATCTTCGCAATAAGGCTGAAAGTTATTAGTTAGGTTGGATAGATCGCTGCGCAGTCAATCCGTCGGAATCAATGATTAGGGTGACTATATTTAAATAATAAATCACATTTGAGAACTGATAACAAGACAGCTGGAATAACACCTTCAGTTCTGGTTGTGTTCACAAATATGAGGCACCTAACGCGCCCCAAAACACATTTGACTTCTCTCAGGAAAGGTAACGAACATGTCACAATAGGATCCCTATTTTATGGACCTGGAGCAAAACGGAATTGATGCTTTTCACCTTCAAGAACGAAAACTATGTAATGTATTAAACATTAAGTTAGCACTGACATAAGCTAAGTCATATAATGCGTTAAATTAAGTTGCACATAGTCGTAATTGACCAGCGCCCACAGTATGATAACCACCCATGCGCATTTAATTAACAATTTTACGGAATAAGCATCCTGTGGCTTTGGAGCCGAACCGCATTACAGCGTAATTCACTTAACGAACTACACACATTGACATTTAACTAGCAAACACTTCTAATTGAACATAGCATTGCCTTACCAAAGAGATAAGTCAGTCTTAGAACCCCACACAATGGCATCATAATTGGTCTGTCAGAAGACAAATCCGGACCAAGTCCCTAAAAGGCCACTGTCGGTATTATTATGTAAGTATGTATCTCTCCAAATCACTGTCATTATAGATGTGTCTAATTTCTCGCATTCGATTGACATAAAAACCTCCAAAAATGGTTCCGTCATGGTCATTTAGGCTTTCTGCCTTCTTGCCAATTGGATAATCAGGTCGTCAGTCAATTTGCCGGCTTAAGCGAATGGATGTTTTATTTTGGGATATGCGTATACCATCACACTACTTAACAAAGATTAATAAACAAATTGTCAATTAAATTATGCGATTACAACCACGCGCAATTAAGGAAAATAACATAGATGCGTGTGACTATTTGCGGGACACTTTGACGAATTCGAATACGGATGCGTGACATTATTTCCTTGCCACATCATATATGGTGCTCAGATTCTGATCAAATTGGATTACCGCTAAGTGCCTGGATTCCATGCAATGCTGGTGGCGGCGTGGCGTGGCAAATTGAATTAATTTTATGATTGAGTCTTATTTTATTTCTTCGTAATTTTCTCTGGTAAGACGACTATGCCGGAAAACGACGATAAAATTTGTGTTTAAGTGTGATGTGCTCGCGAATAGAAAATTTCTGTGAAAAATACTTTCGTTTATCATGAGGAAAATGCACGAAAAATCGTTGAAGATATTCAATTAATCATGGAAGAGAAGCGTCTCTCATCGTACGCCTGCCGGGTTTCGGTATTTATTTCAACGTGGGATATGTTCTTAAATATTTCAATTTTAATTTATGGATTTGCAAATCACTTTTGGGCTTTCGAAAATTGTGGTGTTTTTAACAAGAATAAAATTCCTCATTTAACAACGATTGATTGTCGAAATTTCACCAAGCGAAAAGGCAAACATGTTTCGAAATGTTCTTGCATATATTACAGTTATTATGATTTTAATTTTAAAATAACGGGTGGATTTTGTTTTTATGGATGAATTTTTTTTTTTTTTTAATTCTGGCTCGCTAATGCGATTTATAAGGGGCGGGGGGCACTTCGACCTATAAAGATCTTTTGTACCGTATGGGCCAGAAAAATTTAAACTAGTAGAATTTCCACTTTCCGAAGAATTCTTTATGTCCTCGAGGCTCATTTGTTCCCTGAAGAAGATCTTCTTTCTAATTCCATTAAGGGCTGGACATTCACATAAAATGTGTTCAGCTGACTCGTCCTCTTCAAGACATAGTCGGCACTCAGGAGAGTCTGCTATTCTCATTTTGTGTAGGTGATATCTTAAACCATGGTGACCAGTAAGGTAACCTACTAAGTTTTTGATATCATGCCTGCTTAGATTTAGACATTTGCTGGCATTGTGATTGAAGGGCCGAATGGCTCGTTTGGCCTGTCTTAGACCTGGGATGCTTTCCCAAAGATAGATACATTTTCTATGTTCCCAGCTTTTATTGCTGCCGTTGCTGCTGATCTAGGAGTGCAGCAGAAAGGTTCGGGACCTATGAAAGGTGTGGCTGAACCTTTTCTGGCCAGTTCGTCGGCCTTTTCGTTACCTTCTACCCCGACATGACCCGGAGCCCACCATAATTTGGTCTTGCTTCTTATTCCGAGTGTTTGTAGGGTATTGAAGCAGTACATGACTGATTTGGAGTCAATGGTATACGAGCTAAGGACGTTTATAGCTGCTTGACTACACGTGAATATATGGATGGTTGCACCTTTTATGCCAGATAAATTAATGTGGCTGGCGCATTCTTGAATGGCGTGGAGCTCTGCTTGAAATACGCTGGGACTTTTTCCCATGGGTATCGTGAAGCGTTTGTGTGGTCCGTATATTCCCGCTCCTACCCCCGTTTCCATTTTAGAACCATCCGTATACCACTTTATGCCGTTGTGGCTGTTTGGTGGGTTATTACTAATCCATGCTTCTCTCTTGGGGATCTCCGTGGAGAACCGTTTATTGAAGCATAGTGTTTTTTGAATGCGGTCTGTGACCGCGCAGTTCATGTTAAGTTCTGGCAGTTCATCGAGAAGGGTCTTTAGTTCCGGATGATCATTAAGACTTATCTCGTTTAAATGTATTAGACTTATTGCACTGCGGATCGCCACTTTCTGAATGTATATGTGGAGAGGTGTAATTCCTGTTATTGCCTCTATGGCAGCTGTTGGACAGGTTCGCATGGCTCCGGAGATACCAAGGCACGCAAGCCGTTGTACCTTTTTGAGCTTCTCTATTGCGACCTTTTGTCATTTATTTGACATTGCTCCCATGGATGCATTTACTCAAATGGGAGAAAATTCAAAATTTTATTAGCAAGTTTTGCAACAAAAAAGAATTTACCAAGTTCTAAGAAAGACATTGAAGAAAAGTCTGCTTGCTGAAACCGTAAAAGAACTTGTATAAAGTGTTTTTTTACAGCTGTAGGACTTGAAATCGAAACAAAACACAGTTTTTTTTTATATATATATACCTATACAATACAGAAAAAACAAAGCCCCTTTAGCGTAAGCGAATTATATAAAACGGGCTCACGACCCGAGAAGAGTCTCTGCCTGAGACACTGGCACACTGCTTCCAGTTCTCTAGACCAAGCGCTTTGGCATCCGTGATGGCTTTATCTTTCAAAAGGAGGTTCGGTCTTTAGTAACGTTGCGAAAACGTAAACATACGGTGAAACTTTAGTAGGCTCTGAAAAATGTTGCTGTTAGATATTTTCATGTCAACGGAAATTATTTATTTATTTATTTGTGGTGCTTTTTTGCTGAGTAGTGCAAGGGCATTGTCATTGTGGTATACGGAACGACTGAAAAGGTTAAATTTGATCTGAATATTGTCTTGAAGTTTGCAAACTCAGTTGGAAAAGGAAGACAAATTTGCGAAATTACGTTCGCTGTTTGACACAAATTTCTGAAATTTTGGTATCTGTTCACATTGTTTGTCAAAAGATGAACAAATAGTCCCCTTCTTTGGCCGCCTCATGTCAACCGATGAATACTTGTATCGGTTCATACCATATTGTGGGAAATGTTAAAAGAGAATTTGGTGGAACTTGCTTGTCAAAGATCTCTTCATAGTTGTTGAATATATTAATTCTCACAAAGTATATTTTAATAACTTTATTACCAGTTTAAGTTCATTTGAGAAATGAAGAATATTTTGCTACCGGAAACGTCCGCAAAATTAGAATCCTGAAATCCCCACTAGAGACAAACAAAAACCAGCGTGGTGCAATGGATTCCTACCATGATCAAGAGAATGAAATCAGAGTAATACGAGTGCCAATTCCGTTGTAACAGTGGCAGCCAGTTGAGAGTCAGCTCAATCAAATGTCATTTAAAACGATATAATCGTAAGGAAAAGAGGGAGATCTCAGGTAATACAAACACATATGATTGCAATGTACAATATATATATATGTATATATATGGGGATGTTGACTTCCACGACCATGCAATGGGAAACTACCGTTTAAATATTGGTGGCAAAAAATGCTGGGTGGCCGCAGTGGCGCAGATGTTAGTGTGTCGGATTACTAATCTAAAGGTTCCACATTCAAATCCCGCCGGGGGCAAGTAACATCTTAACATGTGTTGTCACTGCCCCACCTCTTGCGAACGTCTCACAAACATCCAAGATCAAATTTGCCGTCCGGATTCGGCTTTAAATTGTAGGTACCTTAGACTTCGCTTAAGCAAATGGTGGGAGCTCCGTGTACAAAAAACAGTTAACACAAGAATTAAAGCCAACTGACCACGCAGTGTGTCGCCAATTCGTTAATTGGGCCATAGAGAAGCAACAACAAAATTACATTTCAAGCAAATTATCTTCACCGATGAGGCTCATTTTGAAATTGGCGGTTATAATAAACAAAACTGTGGCATTTGGGCTAAAGAAAATCCTAGAGGATTGCTTGAAAGGCAAATGAAACCAAAAAAAATAATGTATGGTGTGGTGGATTTTGGTGTGGTGCCGTAATTTTTCAATTTTCTTCGAAGATGAAAATAGCTACGCAGACTGTGGATGATATTAATGTGCAGAACATGTGGTTTCAACAGCATGGTGCAACATGCCACACAGCAACGAACTTAATCGATCTTTTGAAAAAGAAGTTTAACAATCGCATAATTTCCCAAAGAACAGACGTGAATTGGCCACCAAGATCATGCGATTTAACACCACTGGATTTGTTCGTATGGGGTTTCTTGAAGAGTAAGGTTTATGCCGATAATCCTCAAACTGTTCAACCCCTCAAAGACAATATCCTCGAGCAAATATCACTTATTGAAGCATCATTATGCCTGATTCATAATGTTAGTAAAAGGTTGACAGTCTGTAGCAGCGGAGGTCTCTTGGACGACATTCTTTTTCATTATTAACCGGAACCAATGTACCTATGTACATTAATTTCCAATAAAAATAAATACAGATTTCACACAATTTATGTCTTTCATTTAAAATTTAAAATGATACCTCAAATTTGAACACCCTTTATATATACATATGAAAAATAATGGCCACCACTTTATATCAATACGATAGACTCTGCGATAGTGGATGCCTGGAAACTGTACAGAATTGTGTACAAAGAAAAATCAATTTCGCACTGGACTTAGCTGTGAATTAGTTGGTAGTCTCATAAGTGCCACCAAGTGCAAAACACAATCCGTCCGAGAACGCCGTTCAACCTCATCTCTACCATTCACTTCGCGATTAGATAACGTTGGACACATTATTGAGGGGAATCCTGAAAATTAAAGAAGACGATGCAGAGTTTGTAATATCACAACTGTATTTATGTGTAACAAATGTGCAATTCCGTTACATTCTCATTCTTTTAAGTCTTACCACACTTAATTTTTTTTTATACGAACTGTCGCAATGTTGCGTTAACGCAACACCCCAAAAGTGGGGCTGATTGATAAAAAAAAATTATTGCGAAATGTTTATAAACACTCCATAAAATAGTTATAAATTCAGATATTGGAGTTTTTCTGAAAATTTATATTAGTGACCATAAGTGGGTAAAAGGGCTGAATGGTTCGTTTAAGCAGTCTTAAAAATGGGATATTTTTCAAATTAGAGATCTATTTGATGCGTTACCAGTTTTTATTATGGCGATTGCTATCGATCTGGAAGATCCGCAGAAGGGTTCAGGATCTTTAAATCTAGTTTCTGAGCCCTGGCCAGTTTGTCGGCTTACTTATTACCTTCAATTACCTCAAAATTCAGAACCCCGTAAGAGTTTGTTTATATTTCTTAAGCTGGCTGAGTGTTTGAAGGGCGTTACTGATTTGCATGACTGAGTTGGAGTCAATTGTTTGTGAGCTAAGCACATTTATAGCTGCGTCAGTGAATATTTAATACCGTATTTGTAAATGTGGTTGGCGCATTCTTGAATGGCATGGAGCTCTGATTGAAAAACGATGGAGATTCTTCCCATTGGTATTGCGATTTCGTGTTTATGTAGGTCCGTTGATACCAGCTCCCACACCCAACTTACTTTATGTCGTTGTGGCTATTGGGTGGGTTATTGATAACCCAATCTCGATTGGGGATCTCTGTGTAGAACCGTTTCTTAAGGCACAAAATCGTAGGACTACGAAGATGAAGATTCGCCTATTTTATGGACAGGCTGGACAAATGCTGTTTTCCATCTTCTTGGGAAGAGCCCTGAAGAAAAGGACATATAGAAAACTCGCGCAATGGTTTTGACAGCGAGCAACAACACCTCTTCAGAACAATAGTGGAAATACCATCTGGACCAGCGGATTTGCGAACGTCAAGATCTTGAAGTACTCTAGCCACTGTAAGAGTACGGAAGTGGATTGGTCCCATGGAGTATTCTACGCGCCAGAGTACAGGGGGAGACAAAGCACAATCTGAGAGGTTTGAGCTGACTGCAAAGTGAGCAGCAAGCAGATTGGCATTATCTTGGGTTTGATACTTTTTATCCTGTTGGGGATGAAAGATTTCATGCCCAGGTGAATTATGTTTGTGACCATATCAGCAGCAGCATCCAAGTCGCTGTCGAGGAAGCATAGCGACTAGTTAAAACTCTTAAAGAAACCGTTTAGTTTTTCCCAATTGGATTTCTCGTATTGACATACGGTTCTTTTAGGAGTTTGTTCTTTAACAATGTGGTTGGAGTATGAGAAATTTGCTGATATGATACAATGGTCTGACGAACCTAGAGGCGATAATACGTTCAAAGCGTATTTATCGGGGTGAGAAGTAAGAAACAAATCCAGTGTGTTTTTAAGCTGAGTCAGGTTATTTACCTCATCAAAGATCTCGACGTAGGTACCTTCCTTTTGTCTGACCAGAGTGTCGAAGCCAACTTGAATTGTGTACATTGAAATCACCCGCAATGACGATTTCGGTACGAGGATGAAGGGTCACAATTCTTCTGATGGAATCAGACAAGGCATTAAACTTATTATAAGTTGAATGTCTATCCAAATTTGGACTACTGTAAATGAAACAGTAGTGGATTAATTGCCTATGGACATGGAATTTGTTATGTTGGGAACCAGGGTCGAGGTGAGGAGGACGCGGCATGCTTGTGGTTGCTCGGCTCAGCTCGTCGGACGGGGGTAGTTCTTGTCCCCTCACCATATACCACCTGCTCAACAAACGTTTTGTCCATGCCAAAAAGTTGTGAAAAGAGAGAAAAAAAGGAAGGAAGTTACTCTACGTAGACCACGGACGGACCAAAAAAGATAGAAAAGCAAAAATGAAGGAAAAGAAAATGTCCAAGGACCTGGGCCGATACCCAAGAGAGAGAAGGGAAGGAGCACGCGAACTAACCTAACTAGCCTAAGCTTAAGCTAACTAATCTAACATTAAAAGCTAAGCCCTATAATATAACTAAGCTAACTTAAAACTACACTAAAACTATCTTACCCTAACCACAAATCACTTTCCCTAAATCTCTCTTTGATACCGGGTTCGTCATGAACCCGAAACATGCCAGATGTTATTGGCAAGGGTTGGCCATCCCACCCTTGTGTCTTTCGACACAACCTTAGCTATCACTCTGGCCGATGTTGTGAGTGATAGCCCCTCGACGAACCCCTCCAGTCACAATTTATGTAAGTATGTAAGTAGTGAAAAGTTTGTATGTCGTCACGTCATTTCGTCCAAGTTTGTATTGTCCTGTTATGTCATTGTCGACCTATAGAAGGACGGCCTTCACAGCCGTTCACACACCAAAAGCAAAATATCTAGCCGCGCATATTTAAATGCACAAGTAAACAAAAAAACTCAACGCCATGAAAGGCTATTTCAATATTTAATTAATATAAAAAAAGGCTTAAAACTACTGCAAGGAAATTCAAAAAAAAAAATAAAACTAATATTCTGCACTTAAAGGAGCTTAAAAACTAAAAAAAAGGAATACAAAAAAATATATAAAAACTTAAAACTACTCACGGTTTTATACGGTCCCCCGTTGTCCTGGTACCAGCACGACGAAGAACGTAGATTGATGATGACCAATACGGCCGATGATACGCGCACTATCAAAAGTTTTAAGGGCAGAATTTACAAATAAACTCTCTTAAACTTATTCTAAACCCGAACTCAGACAGACTAACTTTAAGTTAAAACTAAAACTATGATTAAAAAACTTCAAAAGACTAAGTAAAGGAATTAAAAAAAACTAAAACTAAAAACTACGATTCAAAAAAAAAACCCATTCAAAAAAGCAAAAAAAAAAAAAGGATTTCAAAAAAAATATAAGGCTTCAAAAAAAATTAAATTGAAAATTAAAAATTAATTCAAGCCAAAGGGCTAAAACTATACGCCGCTGCGTGTTATGTGGCATCAACAACAACAGGCACCAAGAAGTGCTGACACCACATAACACGCAGCGGCGTATAGTTTTAGCCCTTTGGCTTGAATTAATTTTTAATTTTCAATTTTATTTTTTTTGAAGCCTTATATTTTTTTTGAAATCCTTTTTTTTTTTTTGCTTTTTTGAATGGGTTTTTTTTTTGAATCGTAGTTTTTAGTTTTAGTTTTTTTTAATTCCTTTACTTAGTCTTTTGAAGTTTTTTAATCATAGTTTTAGTTTTAACTTAAAGTTAGTCTGTCTGAGTTCGGGTTTAGAATAAGTTTAAGAGAGTTTATTTGTAAATTCTGCCCTTAAAACTTTTGATAGTGCGCGTATCATCGGCCGTATTGGTCATCATCAATCTACGTTCTTCGTCGTGCTGGTACCAGGACAACGGGGGACCGTATAAAACCGTGAGTAGTTTTAAGTTTTTATATATTTTTTTGTATTCCTTTTTTTTTAGTTTTTAAGCTCCTTTAAGTGCAGAATATTAGTTTTATTTTTTTTTTGAATTTCCTTGCAGTAGTTTTAAGCCTTTTTTTATATTAATTAAATATTGAAATAGCCTTTCATGGCGTTGAGTTTTTTTGTTTACTTGTGCATTTAAATATGCGCGGCTAGATATTTTGCTTTTGGTGTGTGAACGGCTGTGAAGGCCGTCCTTCTATAGGTCGACAATGACATAACAGGACAATGACATAACAGGACAATACAAACTTGGACGACATGACGTGACGACATACAAACTTTTCACTACTTACATACTTACATAAATTGTGACTGGAGGGTTTCGTCGAGGGGCTATCACTCACAACATCGGCCAGAGTGATAGCTAAGGTTGTGTCGAAAGACACAAGGGTGGGCTGGCCAACCTTTGCCAATAATATCTGGCATGTTTCGGGTTCATGACGAACCCGGTATCAAAGAGAGATTTAGGGAAAGCGAGTTGCGGTTAGGGTAAGATAGTTTTAGTGTAGTTTTAAGTTAGCTTAGTTATATTTTAGGGCTTAGCTTTTAATGTTAGATTAGTTAGCTTAAGCTTAGGCTAGTTAGGTTAGCTCGCGTGCTCCTTCCCTTCTCTCTCTTGGGTATCGGCCCAGGTCCTTGGACATTTTCTTTTCCTTCATTTTTGCTTTTCTATCTTTTTTGGTCCGTCCGTGGTCTACGTAGAGTAACTTCCATCCTTTTTTTCTCTCTTTTCACAACTTTTTGGCATGGACAAAACGTTTGTTGAGCAGGTGGTATATGGTGAGGGGACAAGAACTACCCCCGTCCGACGAGCTGAACCGAGCAACCACAAGCATGCCGCGTCCTCCTCACCTGTATCGAAGTTGCCCCTGTGGCTCGACCCTGGTTCCCAACATAACAAATTTTAGTCAAATGAAATTAAATTCTGGAAACATTGTACATATTGAGGCTGAAGATGATAGGCTACGTCACTACGTATATAAACGGCGAGACCGCGATGGGGGAAGAATAATGATACTAAGATGTAACCAGGTAGACTCCATTAAATCGGAGCCAACGCTTACCTGTATCTCACTTAGTGCCAAAACATCTGGTTTATTGAAGGACACATGAGGGGAATAATGAAAAAAAAATACCATTATTATCGCTGCAAATATATCAATCCACATTAAATTTCCCAAATGCTGTATATTATCGTTATCTATTTGACGTTTCGGCATTATTTAGCAAAAGACAACCTTTTACATTACTTCTGTCGTCTTTAACATTCTTTATCAGTTGAAGTTAATAAAATTTATACTTAAAACTAATATCTTCTATGTTCAATTCGTTTTTTTACTGTTAAAACACTTTTATCATATTTCATTCATAATATAGAACGGCTTAATGTTTATCATTGTGTTATCAATATGATATATGCAAACAAATGGGGTATGCTGAGAACGTAACTTTTGTGCAAACGTGATTTCGAAAGCACAATTCCAACTATGATAATCACTTCTGTGTTGCTTAAACTATAAAGTTCGAGCAAATATTGATAATGTTTTTTCCATAAATGGTATCGAAAGTCATTGTATGTATGGTGCTAGTTATTATATTATTCTTTAGAGCCGCTCAGCAACTACTTTTCGAAATAAAAACGATGAAACTATAGACATCATTGTTTATTTTGAAGTAAGTAGGTCTGTATAATCAAAACAAAAATCATGTGTTTACTATTTAAATAACGACTGAACAACTAGATTAATTATACGCACATCAGAAAAATACAACATTGGCTTTGGTCATATCAATCACTTAGTCCCAATCAGTGAATTCAGTTTGAAATGACAAAACAGAACCTCATTAAATAAGGACTGCAGTTGTGTATAAAAATATACATCGCATCATTGCGATTTCTTCAAACGAGTTCGATCTTTGAATTGTGGTTCAATTGATATCTTGTATCTCATCCATTGTTGACTAGATTATAATGCTAATATCTCTCTTTTCAGCGTATCATATCAACTATACTTTCGTGGAATATTTTTAAAATGTTTGTATTACACTATGGCGATGGCCTTGTGACAGTGATTAGTCATTAACTATTTACACCTTTATAGTTGTCGATTGAATTGAATCATCATAAAGTCCTCGGTTACAGGCCGACGTTTTTAACAAGAGTATTTTGTTTGATTGATAGTTAGACGGTAGTGCCTCGCCAGTTGTTTGCTTTTGTGGAGGTACATAAGTATAGCACATACTTTAGTGTTTTTAAGTATGGTTGTTAATTGTTGGTACATATATGTAGATTAAAATATTGGACTTTAACTTCCACCTAAATAAAGGTATTTTGTTTGTTGGCGGAGATTCGAAGACATTTAGGAAGAAGATTGAAATGGAAGACTGGGATATGGCACCAAGAGTTTTCTACTGATATTGTAAGCATTTGCTTGTGTAAGTCGGTACAAGCAATGTTCGCTGGCAATTGATCATTTACAGAAAAGCCGGGAACGAATTCACATTTGCTAGCCAGTTTCATGAAGCCTAAGGTTAAAGATTCAGCTCGGTAGTCGGAGCAATCACTGGTTTGATTGATACAGTCATCCCCGGTGTTGCTGCCTTCCCGCTGAGCAGACAAACTGGGGCCGGAGTTGGGATTCGATTGTAACAGTCACCCCCACTCTGCTCCTCTCAAAAAGCTCTTGAGGTTGACGTGTGTTCTAAAACCTGCAGTACATACCCCCACTGTATTCATTAACCATAAGTATCAACCTTAAATCCAAACGGCTTCAACTCATATGAGGATGGACCCACAACTCGACTATGACAGCCGCCCCTCACTGCTCCCTTTCCGCGGACAAGCGTAGCTTGTGGTTCATATTGCAACAGTCACTCCAAGCTGCAATCCCACTTAGGGTTCGACTGCTTCAGTCACTCCCTCAAGAACAGTTTGAAACCTATTACTCGGATGTGCAGCCGATTCACCCCGATCCTCCCTCCATGGTATATAATAACTTGTTCGGGATTCGATTGTATTGGTCACCCGACTCGGAATTTCCTGCAAAGAGAATAAAGAGCAGTTTGAGGTTCGATTGAAACACTCATCTCAAAAGGCTCTTCTTTCCGTGGATCAGGAAGCAGTAGCTCTCCCTCCATTGCGCAGTGAAATTTGATCATTCCCAGGGTCGATTGCATCAATCACCTCAGACTGATCCTAGCCCATGGTTTCCCGATTCGGGCGGAAATCGCGACTGCACTAGTCACTCTCAATATAACACAGCCGTTATGCAAATTACAGATAGGCTGCATCCCCAGACTCTTCATGAGTACCTACCCCACAACCACTAACTCGCAGTAGATAATTACGGGGCTCCCAGTAGGCCGAGAGACGACCGGCAAAAAGATCCTGGGAGTCGAACGTCCAGCAACACCATCCACGCATTTATTAGCAATAAGAAAAACAACCTCCTTTACATCATCGACTCAGTTGAAAAGTTCAAAGATCGGTTTTTTTTTAAATCCATTTTAATTACTTAAACTTATTCGAAAGCCCACTCTCGGCATATTTTTTCTTTGATACAAGGAATACACAAACAAAACACACACATTTTATTTAATAATTAGCGTCTTCCATTAATTTATTACTTTTGAAAAAAAAAATTAAACAGAAATAACCTCATCGTGACATTCTTGCTAAATAGAAAACATTTTGCTTCAACAGGATTTCTAAAAATAAATTTAAATCACCAAATAAACCCACCAAGTTTCCACTGAATCACACTTACACACTCAATAGCAATACCTGACATGACAATGACACTGACAGCGCCAAAATTTGCTGCATTCTGACACCTCAGCAGCGGGCGGGCAAGTATACAATGAGTCATTGAAGTGTAGTTTCCTCGTCCTCGTAGTGGAAAAATTATTTTCCAAAAGAAATTATTCCCCAAAATTGCTTGTGACAGTTTCAAAATCATTGATGTTATCTTCTTTTTGACAATAATGACACGCGCAAGTTTATTTATCCGATTTTTGTTTTTTTTCTATTTTTTTTTTTTTTTTTAATTCGGAAAATATTTCCACAAGAACGAGCTTAATGATGAATAAATTTTCTTTTTCAAAAAATAAAAATCGAAACAAATACATTTCGAATATAATAACGAGCACTGTGTACTTGAGACAGAGACCACTTGAATTTTTGAGTAATTAAAAGTGTTCTCTCGTCCAACAAATAAATATATATGTACATAACTCGCGCATTTTTAGGTTAATTAATTTTTTTTGGTGTACATTTTTAAAATGCGAGGCAGAGGTTAAAAGAAAAAAAAAATCAAAATGCTGGCTTCTTTACCAGAAAATATATTTTAATTCACTGCCGTGGTTAAAGCATTCATTTTGCGCGCTGGAAATGGGGTACTTTTGTTTTTGTACTTATTTAGCTTTCGCGTTATTTATTCCGCAAAAAAAGAAATTTATAGTAGTTGAAAGTGACTCCAGTAAAAAATTGAGAGCAATTTGCGAATTGAATGGAAATTATTGCCAACAACAATGGAAGTATAATAAAATATTTCAAGGATGAATAGATGCTCTGATTGTGTTCGTAGGAAGACTACTGTATAAAGATATTTTATATTTACAAATTGTAAAGAGAACGTCGATGTGTTTATTGCGTGGGCTACAAATCCAGCCTTGATACTTTTTCGATCGGGCGCACAATTGGCCGGTTGCGTTTTTTTGGTCAAATGGTACATCCCAATAGTCTGAACTTTGACAACATTGTCTTTTTCATCTTCCTTTATGGCGGCGATAATATGATTAGAATTAAAGGGATCATCTATCCCTCCCACTTGACTGCACCTCTACTGGCCCGCCTGTTCTATTAACCATTTCGACCCCAACGAATATTGGCAAAACTTCCGATTTTGGATTACTTCATCTACAGGCCAGCTGGTCGTGAAAGGGCGATCAAGTAATAATCAAAAACCGATCATGCACGTGTCGAAATCGTAAAATCTCCTGGATCACGCAAATGCAGTAACACCAGCATTTGATTGGCTTCAGTAAAAAAGTTGTCTCAAACCGGGGAATCCCACTGGGTGGTCCAGTATGACGCTTTAATCCTACTGACAATCTTGCCGTAAAAGAAGAAGATTGACTGTGCATTGTTTGATGCTATCTTCACGCCAGCGGCATCATAAGTTATTAATAATAATAACCTATTATAATAGTTAACGCAAGTGATTATTTCATGGAAAGTATGTCCGACATTGATTCGAACGATATTTGGTTCCAGCGGCAGCTCCTTCCGCTGCTATACTGTTTATATAACTATTCACTTACTGAGGTCTGCTTTCAAAATTTTATCACGAATTGGACCAGCGAGTTGAGCACGAAGATCGTGTGATTTGACGTTACTCGATTAGTTCTTGTGACGTACATACGCCAAGTCCTTGGTTTATGCTGATAAAACTAATCAGGCCTCAGAAACGAATATTCAAAGCATAGTTGGTGAGATAGACTGCCAAATTCTCCAAAGAGTGACCAACAATTGGAAACATATGCTTCAAAACATGTTCAAAGCATTATATACTGAACGATTCTTTAATATGACAGATAAATAAGTTGTTCAGGAGGAAGGATCACAATGATATTCCTTGTATTCGAATCTGTCAGACAGCAGAGAACCGACAGGCAGTACTGACTGCTATAATAAGTCTAGAAAGTGTTGCTTCCAACGACAATTTTCTCGTGGTAGGGGACCCACACGAGAAAGTGGATTTGCTACGTGCTTGTTTCGAGGCCGAGTATACGGTGAACAATCCATTTTGCCGTAACCACGGCATTGAGAATAGGGCTCTAGTGAGCCACTTCTATGTGCACACCGAATTGCACCGAGAATTGGCGATCTGATAACGGATTCACCGTATTCAATGATGAAACCCATGCTAATGCAGTTTTCGCCAATGACCAAGATGCATGGCACCTGTTCGTGAGGATGATCTTCTGTGCATGTTCGAGTCCCAAGAGAATAAAGAGTCGGCGGGGTGGATGGTGTCTAAAACGTCGTATTGGCCTGGCTGCCTCTGGAGGCTGTAGATATTTTCACCAAGCTGTTTAACAATGCGCTGAAAAATGCACATTGGAAGGTAGCTGTGGAACACCCAATCCCGAAAAAGGGTAAAGATAGGACGAACGCAGGCAATCTCCGGTCGATTAGTCTGCTTCCGAATATTAGTACGGTCTTTGAAGAGGTTGTCAATAGAGTCCTATTGAAGTGGGTCAAGGACAATAACATAATTCCGAACAACCAGTTTGGTTTTAGGGCGGGGCATGACACTATTCATGCCGCATCAAAAAAAATTTCCGACATTCAGTGGAATAAATGCAAGAACCCATGCATGGATGCTTGTCTGGTTGATTTTGAGAAGGCTTTCGACACCGTATACTTATGGAAAAGAAGTTCGTTGTCAAATGCGGTAACATGACTTCGAGCAGTCTTTGTAATTTAAAACGGTTTACAGCAGGGAGCGGTGAATTCTCCGATCCTGTTTAACATTTGCACGAGTAATCTGGTCATCTGGTGAGTTCACGCAGACATGCTAAAGCGTATGCCGACGATTTGGTGGCATACAGATCAGGTCCTAAAATCGAGGTCATTAACATAACCTCGATCAAATTAAGGGATATAGCGACGACTGGAAGTTGAAAACCAACCAGGGGCACCAGGACGGTGCGTTACTCTAAGTAACATCCTCTTAGTTTATAAGTTAGATTAAGTTAGATAGGGTGTTTCTGAGAGAAGCCAGGCTCGCCAACTTGTTGTTGTGGTGCTTCAGGGGGGTGACTGAGGCTGTAAGGCTTCAGCCGGCTCACGGCAGCGCGTGCGAACGATGACGACTGCCAGGCTCTTGGAAAACTTGTTGAGTAATGCAACGAGTGCTCAGAATCCTAATTATAGTCAGAATATGTTAGGTAGGTAGGTAGGTGGTAGGTAGGCCTGAACCCAATTAGCACTTGTTTTGCCTTTTTGTTACCACGACTCGTGTGACCTATGTTGTAGTGGTTGTAGAGGATTTGATGTGTGGCTATATCCAAACTGTGGAGTTGAGAAAACGGATAAGATCTTGTATCCCTTTGCAAGATATAGGGCTAAGGTCGTCGAAGAATGGTTGATTCAGTGCCCGCAGTCTGGCTCTTGCTAGTGCCGGACATTCGCAGAGGAAATGGAAGAGAGTTTCTCTTTAATTTACATTCCCGTAACTTCGGCAGTGGAGGTTAAATGGGATATGTAGTTTGGCCGCATGGTCTCCAATTGGCCAATGCCCGGTGATTATCGCCGTAATTCTGGAGACATCGAGGCAGGTTCTGTTTAGAAGATCCTCTCGTCTTCTTTTGCCATATGTAGGCCATATCTTCCTTGATATGATGCAATTACTTAACCTTCTCCATTGAAGATCGGCTTTCTGCAGGAAGTGTGAGTGTATTTGTGTCTTGACCGCACCTAGCGGAATGTGAACCCTTACCGCGAGTGAGCCGTCCAGAACTGAGCCCTGCCTAGCCAGCTCATCTGCACGCTTGTTTCCTGTTATGTTACTTTGCCCTGGAACCCAGAGTAGTGTAACACTGAAACTTTCGCCCAGTCGGGCAAACTGGTTCCGGCACTCCTGCACCAGTTTGAAGGATATGGTAGCCGAGTCAATAGCTTTGATGGAGGCTTAGCTATCTATGAGGATAGGAATGTTTTGTTTGTACGTTGTGTCACGCCCTAGTTGCGTGCAGGCCTCTCGGATAGCCAGTAGTTCCGCCTGGAAAACGCTGGCAAAATCCGTGTGACCGTGTCGAACTCTTTCACTACTTTGTCCCTCTTCCCACAAGCTCTGGAAACTTACTTGGAAGCCTTTTTTGAAGTTTAGTTTGGGTGTGCAGAGCCGGTAGTTTGTAATTTGTTTTTACATAAAAATATAAAATTTGATAAGGATGTCGAGTTTTTTTTTTGAATTTCCTCGATGAAACATAAATTTAAGATTACTCCGTTAAATAGGATAGCCTACTGTTAACCTTATTTTGAAGTAAAATTTAGATAGTTTAGGGCACTATTTTTAGAAATAATTTAATCATGATTGTGCTCAAGTGCCTTAATTGTTTCAGGATTGTTTACGGAACATCGATCTTAAAGGATAGCTTTCAAACTGATGATATGATCGAAATTAGTCTAAGTAGATTTGAATTTAAAAATAATTTGCTATTATTTGTAAGTAACTTTAATGGTGGCAATGTTAAATATTTTTTCTTTTTATTCATTATATTATATTTCTATCAATCAATCACTAAAGTATTGTAACTTTGTTTGATGAAATAAACTAAACTAAACCAAAAAATATTGCAATGTCACATCAGCGCTCGGCTTCAGCGAAGCAACATCAACTTAAGGATTGATTTCACGATTATTGAACTGAGTGCGAAAATGATCCATTAGTAGGTGCACAATTTGTGTGGCGTTATGGGAATATTTGGAGTAATTTATTTTATTTAAAGAGGTAAATAAAATAAATTATATTATATAGATAGTGTTAAATATCAATGAAGATTCTTCTGTCGCATTAAAATGAGCGGTGTCCAGTTTTATTTGCAATAATTCAATGGTACGAGTATGAAGTGTTAAAGGTATTTGTACAAGTTCCATGGAAGTGGAACGTCATATCGTACAAGTAGGAGTCAAGAATTGACCCCTTATTTAAATAAGAAGAGCTAAACGTTTACCGAAATGAGCATTAAATAAATTCTGAAAATAATTTGTTTATATTCGGTACCAGATGTGATAACAAATTCATAATATTAACATGCATCCCCAGGAGATTGAAATTAATTGCAAACTTGCTCTGCCTTCTTCTCGTAAGCGTAACTAATGCCTACTGGAAGAAAAACAAAAAAAAAATATTATAATTATTTTTTTTTTTGTTAAGTCAAAACAAATCATTAGCACATTTTTCATATGTTTACAAACTCAACGATATTGCTCATAAAATATACAGTAACACAACATCGATAGATTGCATCCGTTTCAGTCCATTTCCAATGGGAAATGGAAGCACAGCGAACACGAAAAGTGGGCGTTATTGAGTTGATAATTGATATGCCGTCATTTAATTTCGTAATTATATTTGTTTTAATTAATGCGTTAAGGATTTGAGAAAAAACTAAAAGAATAATTTTTTTGAAAATTAATGCACTGTCTTGGCGTGCTGAGCGAACTTAACGCGTGGTATAGCCTATATGTGGCCATGAATATTTATTACTCTATCATCGGTGTGTAATCAGAGTAAATAAATAAATACCTGCTGCGAGTACGTACAAAAATATATTATAATATATGAATGTTTTGTTAGCTAGTGAAATTATCCATATAAATTTAGTTTAACTATCAATTAACTACACTCATTGAGCTATGGCGAACGTGCGCCAGTTTAACAGGCTCCCAAATGATTCACAGCATGTGAACTCAAGTCTATTTTTTAGGAATAAACAAAAGAGTGCGAAAAGTTTTTCAAGTTCAATACGATCAAAATACGATAATTGCTTCAGAGAGAGAGACTTAAAATATCAGTAAACAAGAAAAAGTACACGAGCCAAACCAAGTTTCTCTCGAAAGTTATTTCTATAAAAGAAAAATTTATAATATCTTATATTAGTTTCGTCTTAAATTGAAACCTTACATCCAAGAAAGAGTTCGGAAAGCTACGGTAGCACTCTTCTTTTGCAAAAAAAAAAGCCATCGGTAATTGAATAGCGTCTTTAACCCGGCATTACCAACTGGCTATAAATCTCGGTAATAAGACGGATACTTATGTACGGTGTAGTTGCCTTAGACAAAGCGATAAAACGCGATAAGTCTGTAACAAAGTCCAACGATCAGCGTGTCTTTGCATGAGTAAAGCACTGCGCACTATACACCCTCCGCTGCAATGGACATTCTGTTTCACCTGAAACGCCTTGATATCATTGGTAAACAAAAGGCTGCTAGTGCGGCTGTCCACCTCAAAGCAACTTTCCAGTTTACCGAGAAGGAAATAGGCCACCTCTCTATTCGAAAAAAATTCAGAGTCCTCCCTAGTAACATACACAACACCACCCCTCAGCTTCATTTTGACAAAAAACTTCCAAGTGGCAATCCCCCCAGATTATTATGGCTGCAGAGGATCTTTGTATCCGTTAAGCACATTCGAATCTTCTCAGACAGTCAGCCGCCATAAAATCCCTGGATTCTGTCCCTAAGCCCTTTCACCGGGCTACCCAGGTACTGTTGTCGTGCTACTTCCTACTTAATGCGTATTTTGTGTTGCATTGTTATTGGAACCCAAGCAGGGGGCAGCACGCCCTAAATGTGTTGGCTTTATTTCCACTTTGAATGCGAAATAAGGCCATCAAACTGATTTGCGGGTCTTATTTCCATAAGTTTTTTTTTGGCAATGAGCCTTATTGCGAAGATCAATCGACAGTTGATAATTGACTATTTTCAATGTGTGCTAGTGTGAACGAACGATTCAAAAGGAATTTGTCAATCGCAGTCAATTAAAAAAAATTCGATTGACAAAAATACCAAATGTATCGTTCGTTCACAATAGCACACATTGAAAATAGTCAATTATTAATTGTCGATTGATCTTCGCAATAAGGCTCAATATATCGTTATAGTAAAGAAATAAAGCCAAGTTGGGGTTTTTTTCGTTTTCGAAAATAAAATGAGACCAGCATTTTAAATTTGGACTTATTTCGTTGGACGTTATATAACGTCACCGGCGTACCCGGTATTATCGAAAACACCCTCAATGTCTATGATATCAAAAGGGCTATTTTAAAGGCTTGAAGCACTCCTTCTATCTTTTTAACAAGACGGTGGGGTGAAAAGCCTTCGCATGGATTTACCCTTTCTGAGCGAATATTGGCTTGAGCGTAAGAGGGATAGTTGTTTCTATGCGGTCTCTAAAATGAACATCAATAAGTATTTCCTTGGTTTCAGAAACGATGCTTGACTGATAGGTCTATATCATATCATATAAGCGGTTCACTTGGCCTTTCACCAGATTTACGGATACCAATCATATTCACCTGTCACTAGGTCAATGGTATACATAACCAGGTGTAACTTGCTTTCAACACAGCAACAACTGCCGGCAGGATTACCTCTATTACCCTCTGAATTATAGGTGAAGATAAACCGCCGGCCGGGGGCTTTAAATATTTTGAAAGAGCCTACTGCTTATTTCACCTTATCTAGACTAAATATTTTCCCAGATAAACTGTTTACGCGTTTGAGTTTTCGTGTGTTGCATGAGTAGAAGAACTTGGGAAATGCACCTAAAGTAAGGTTTTGAGCGTATTCGTGGGGTCCGTCGTGTAGGTTCCATCATTTTTCTTTACTGATTTATGGATATGCGCTGCTACTGGCACGTCAGCAATGTTTTCGCAGCATTTTCTTCATGTACTCGTAGATCGTTTTGATCGTCTCTGTTCTGAGTTATATTCTGTGAAAGCAAACCTGTATTCGTTCTACCTTTTTATGTGAACAGCACATACAAGTTAAATATCCTAGCTTCTCCGTAGTTGTATTTTTAGCACGAATAAAGGTACCTATGGCGATTCCCAACGGTAAAGTTAAGATGTTTCTTATGACGATTTGTACTCTTACATGTTTGTAAGACTCCTGAAGAGCTAGGATTTTTATAGTACGATATTTTACCAAAAGAGAGTAAAAGAGCTACTAAATATGCATATCCAGCACAAATTTTTTTCAAAAAAGTTTGAGATCTACTATGATACTGAGGAGGGTTTTAATAGTGTATTTAAAATGCTACATTTGTAACCCCACCTGGAGAAATCGCAGAAATCGAATAGGGTTTATGAGTAGTTATTAGTTACAACGTAGCGCTCAACCAGTACCTACTCAACACAATGTCCGTGAATCGTAGTAGTAATAAATAATAGGTGTGAGCCGCACTTTATTAGCTCCCGACATTTTCAATAAATGATAATATGTACGATTATTAATGTTGCACTGCACAATTTGATGAATATTTCTTTATTGAATTTGTTAACAACTGTCTTACGCATCTTAACGCACTGTATATCAAAGATGTTTTGTAACTTTTTTTATCTTAACTTAGAATTTGTATTGTTAATTTTTATAAAAACTTTGCATAATGCGACAAAAGAAAACAAAATACCCGCAATTAAAAATAATGATATACATAATACTCGCTGATAACATTATCAAATGCACCAGAAATCACCCAAAAATAGAAATGATAACTTCATCAACTTCGCGTCATTGATATGCGACCTAGTTCATGGATTGGTAAGATAACTTGAATTTTTTGTTATATTTACATGCATTAAATGTTGAGTTTAAAACAAACTTACCTGATTGCTTCGAATTAGATTGATAGTCAAGATTTTTTATTTCCGATGTATCGACATGGGGTGCAAAACCTTCGTAAAGGTCGCTTTCCTCTTCGATTCCGCTCAATTTTTCGGCATGCACCGACGCATCCCGATTGTATGGCATTTTCGAATCAATTTTGTATTTTTTTTTCCAACGCTTTCTAATAAAAATAAATAATAATAATCTTTGGTACTTGAGTTTGAGAGAGAATTTTTCCTTATTCAGCTGCTATCTCGCGTTGATAAAATATTTTTTTTAATCTCTTTGTTGTATCCTTTGTTTGTTATAAATCCTAATTTTCGTTTTGTTATTAATTCCTTTTGGTGACTAGATGTGAATTGCAGTATCTCCGATTATTTTGATGTAGTTGTTTGATTTGTATTTGTTTTAAAATTAATTAATTTAAATTTATCTGTTGTATGTTTTCGAAATATATTCGTATGTAATATTGTTTATGGAGATAGAAATACTCCAATGCGATGATGTCGTGCTGAATTCATTATTGAATTTCGTACAAATATTTTCTTATGTGAGATCTTCAAATAACATTGTTCAATGTTGCGATGTTTCTTTGATCCTGAAATGGAAATGGAAATAATAAACAAAAGCTTGTTATTGCTTTTTTTTAAAGCAAAATGTAAATGTATAGACAACATCAATGTTATATGAATGTATTACATACTTGTATATATTAAGGTAATTTAAATCAAAATGAATAAAATGAAATTAACAGTTCTTAAGTTTTCAACTTTAAATGCTGTATATTTGTTTAAGTTTTTAAGAGTACACAAATAGATTTTGAATTGTATTTTATATACATAATCAAAGAAACCTACGATTTAAAAATGTATTTCAACTCGAAAAGAAACATAGTCACTGAACTCAGGGAATAGTTGATGTGCGTTTGAGGAGCATTTGCCGCAGCTTTATTAAATGTTACTTGGTGTTATCCTCGTTGACTTCAAGGCCAAATAATTTTGCCCGTTCTTTAATCTACATTAAGCCTCTATTGCGGCACGCTGGGATCAGGCGACTACGATGTCGTCAACATACCCTAGTAGCTGGACGGATCTGTTGAAGATAGTGCCTTTCGGTTTTACACCTGTCCTGTGCACTATCTGCTCCAGAACAACATTGAGAAGTCACATGATAGCGCATCTCCTTGCCGGAATCTGATACAGATTTGGAATGCACAATGCACACGAGTCATATGTCACGGGGCCAAAAGGATCTTCGATTTTCATGGCGGATGCTACAATGCGTGTTCTGGATATTTGGTAGCAGCGAGCCCGGGATCACATAGGATGGATGGCCACAGTGGCTCAGGCAAAATGACGTGACTTAAGACCGCATTTTGTGGTCAACAGGGTTTTTCGTGATTGATGGTTAAAAATGCATTACTTTGCGGAGACTGGCAAAACCTTTTGTTCAAACAAATTTGATTGCGGCTTAAAAATGTTTATTATACTGGATAAGGATAGCATTGCAGTATGACAGCTAGAAAGACGATTTCGATCATAATTGATTTTTTGAAACAAACAAGTGAAGTAAAGTAAAGAGGATGACACTTAAATTAATAAATTAATAATTTAAAATGAACTTGAAAAAAATATTCCCCGGAGTTGTTTTGACTTCATTTGGGCTCGTATGAATCTACGGAATTTGGAGGAATTTGAAAGAGAAAGTAATAGGTGCACAAATGAAATAGCCAGTTGCATTCCACCCCTGGAACATTTCAACCGTAATACCCGCTGTGCAAGGAATGCGCATCAGTTTACCCTTAAGCCTGTATTCGGGCGTACAGTGAAATATAAGGAATCTTTTCTTAGCAGTACAATACGAATGTGGAATACTCTTCTCCGCTCCATTTTTCCTACGCATTATAATCTACAAACATTTACAACCAACTTGCATCGGAATCTCTCCCTATCTTCTAACCCTAATTTCCTTAACGCCCGCGCTGTGTAGCTATTACATTATAGGGGTATCCAAAAATCCCTTTAGTGCGAGTACATTATAAAAAAAAAACTATGAAGAACTGTACATCGATATAATAGACCAAGTCAAAAAGGTCACAATACATAAGCTATATGGGTACGGACATATTATTCAGCACATGAACGAAGGTAACTGGATATGCCGATGAACGCACTAAGGTAAGAAGCACTTAAAGCAGATATTGCAAGAAACCGTTCTGAAAAATTCAAAATCTCAATGATAGATAGAACGCAGACAATTAAAGCGTTTAACATTATTGCTTGCATTATACCCTTTCTAAGGCAAGCATAAAAAGTCTAAAAGAACCTACAAAAGAAAAACTTAAAGATCAAGCGATGATCAAAAATGACACAAGACAACAGACAGCGGTCCCAAAAATGACAAATGCTCAGGCAGCATCCAAACCAACTGAAATACTAGCAGAGCAAGCCGTTAAACACAAAGGAAAGTTGCAATGGAAATCCTTATTAAAAAAAAATCTTAAACGGGATTGACCCCATGGAAAAATGCAAACGATGTTTGATAGAATATCATTGCTAGAGAGACAGAACAAAAGAGCTATACCGAAAAGACAAACGTGATGAATACAATTAAAATGCTTGGAATGGGTTAATGGTATCGAGAATAGAAAGCAAGAGTTCCAAGTGACTGTCGACATAAATCAGATAGATGTATGTCTTATTTCAGAGACACACTTTAAATGGAGTACTTTAAACTGCAAGGATATAATTTATATCACTCCCCACATCCTCATATTGTGCAAAAGGTGAATCTGCAGTTTAATAAATAATACGATTGAACACCATATGGAAGGAAATTTTCAATCATGTGCCATCCGAGGTAGGTATTTACATAAGTGTAAAAGCAAGCAGTGCCAAATATCTATTCCATCAGTATACCCCACTCCCAGCTATAGACTAAACAAAATAAATTAATCGCGGGAGGGGATTTTAGTGCCAAGAATTATTATTGATCTAGATCAAAAACTACTCAAGACAGAGAACTATATGAAGCTATTAAAGAAGATGGTCCCAAATATCACTCAACGGGAAAACCTACCTACTGGCCTACAGATAGGAATTTAGATCTTGTCGATTTATTTTTATCAAAAAATTAAGTAAACGCAGAAGAACAAAAAAATAGAGGTTATAAAAAATCGAAGTAAGGTGCGAAGAAGACAGACCTATTCCCCCAGTAAGAGCTAAAGAACTTGCCAAAGAAATTAGGACAGGCATAAATATAAAAAAAACCATAGGATTTAATTGGAGGAAAACTTTTAAAACAATTTTCACGAAAAGGATTAAAAAAAACTAACGCAGATAATAAATGCTGCATTCATAAATACCTCTTGATATACAAGAATTAGTTAAAGCCAAGAATTTAGGTAGTTCAAACAATACAATTTACAAATCCGACAAATGGCGGTTTTTTTCTTTTCATTAAATTATTCAAAAACGAATTGTCGAAGAGTCGAACGACTAGGTGCACTCCTATTCGGGATGACGACAAATGAGTTGCAGAAAATCCTCAGGAAATGGAGGTATTACTTTTTCGAATTTAACAGTGTTTGGTTAACCTATTAAAAAGTGATTTTTTTTTTAAGTTTACCGGTAGACGATGGATCACGTTTGGATTTTTCCCGCTCCAAATGCGACAATTTCGCTCATTAACAAAGCCACTGAAACAGAAGTGAGCCTTATCACTGAACAAAATTTGCTGTAGAAATGTGGATTGCTCAATCACTGAACTTACGACACAAACCATGATTGATTGTTTTAATTCTGTAAACCAATATGCTTGCACAAAATCTATGAAGGAGCACCTTGGCAATTGGCCGAAGGCGATTTTTAGTTGTGCGCACTTCCGTAGTAAATTTAATAAACGAGTTAATGTAGTGTGGAGATTTTTTTTTATATAATAAGCGTGCGCTAAAGCGATTTCTTTTTCTGTAATTGATACAGTACCCTCATAATGTATGTAAACAGCGCAGGCATTTTTTTCAATTCTGCACCTACGAATTCAATGCCATTGTTGACGTATTTCATTGCCTACTGTTAGGTGCTAGAACTAGGAAGATTTAGAACGATAGGAAAGATTGGGTTGTGTATTTCATAGGGTTTCTTTCTGCACGGGTGGCGTCCAAATAACTTAGCGAGCATTTCCGTTTAAGTTTTCTATTCAAGTTTAATCCGCAGAAACTTATACAATAATGTTTGATTTTACTCTGCGGATTTTTGATTCATGGACATGGTAGGGATGTGAGGGGGGCAACCTTCCGATCAGCAAGTGAATACAGTGTTGTGTAGCGAAGTTGATTATGTAGAGCGTTAAATTTTCGGTGATGCCCTATCTATAGATGTTGCTGACTGTGAAATTCAGAGCTGCTATGTTAAAAAAATGCGCTCAAAATCTCATCCTAAGCCAATCATGTGTGTTAAGTTCTCCAACCTTACAACGAAGCAACGCATAATGTGCGCAAAGATGACTAACAAAAACAAACTCATCTCTCAAGTGGTTGACCTCTCCGGCGGGGACGTAAGCAGAAGCAACAGCAAGAACAACAAAGGAAGCAGCATATTTGTCAACGACTCCCTAACTCGTTACACAGAAGCTCTTTTAATGAAAACGAAAGAGATAGCGAAGGAAAAAGGTGCAAAATACGTATGGTTTAGTAAAAATCAAATATTATTAAGAAAGGAAGAGGGTGGAAGAGTTATCTCGATTAAATCATTTAGTGATATCTCACTCATTTGAGTTTGTCTTCTTGTCCTTTTCTTTTTGTATTTGTATTACTATTATGAATTCCAAAAATGATTTAATTGATAACTCTTCTATCCTTGTCCAATGCAAACCTCACTGTGATGCTGTTCTAACTAATAGTTGTTATTGCAATGCAAGATTATTTATTGTTCATCAAAATATTAGAAGTCTGAGAGAAAACTTTTCTGCGCTCGTCGCACATATTAACTCGTTTGCGTGTGTCCCGGATATTGTGTTCGTGTCTGAGATCTGGATCTATGAGGTTGAAGAAAATGATTACTTCCTGCCTGGTTTCAGTTTCTATGCTAAGACAAACGAAAATTACGCAGCAGGTGGCGTTGGCTGCTTTATAAAGAACACTCATAAAATCATTGATGTTTCCAAAGTTGTTTGTCCTAGTGCAGACGTCTTAAAGGTGTCCATCGAAATAAATAATGAAATGTTTGTTTTTTTATGTGTTTATAGATTGCAGATGTTTAATGTGACGATGTTTATTAATGATTTTTCTATTGTGTTAGATAGGGAGAAATCCAAAAACTTAATGGTTGTAGGTGATTTTAATGTTGATTGTCTAGATGAAAGTCCTACGGTATCAAATTATCTTTCTGTGTTAGCTTTAAATGGCTTGACAAATTTCATCAATGTGCCTACTAGGCCTGCATCAGGTACTTGTTTAGACCATATATATGGACGTTTTCGAAATGTTGCTTCCATAGAGTGTGAATATTGTGTTTTTGATTTTTTGATTACTGACCATTCCATGACCGGCGTTCTATTTAACGTAGAATCTAAAAACAATAGCCCAACTCAGAAAAGTGTACAAAGCAAGCCAAATATAAACTTTACTAAGCTTCGAAATAAGTTGTGTTTTGAGTCCTGGAACAATGTTTATAACTGTAGTGACGTATCGTATGCATATTTTAATTTCTTAACCACTCTTAAAAGCCATATTGCTAGTTGCAGTTCTCTGACCACAAGAAAATCCATAGTTAAACTTAAACCTTGGTTATCTAATTATTTATTAAATAAAGTAACAACTAAAAATAAACTTAGAGTAAAGTGCAAGAAGAACCCAAGCAATGTGTCTCTCAAAATGAAATATAAGAAGATATGTGCTGATTTGAAAAGGAAATACCAATTTGCCGTGACTCTTATTACCGTGCTCAATTTTATTCAGCTAGAGGTAATCTTAAGAAAGAGTGGAAAGTTGTAAATACCATTCTCAACAAAAAATCGTCCAATCAAAAAACTATTGTTCTACGTACTAACAATATGGAAATAACAAATACACATGAAATCGCTGACGCTTTTAATAGACATTTTTCAACTATCGGACTTAAACTACATACTGGACTTATTCAAAATTTATGTTCTCAATGTTCTGCTATTGGTGATGTAAACTGTAGAAGTTAGGAATAGGAGATAGGATAGGATAGGAAATTATAGGCCGATTTCTCTTCTGCCCAGCATAAGTAAAGTGTTCGAAAAACTTATAAAAACTAGGTTAGTAAACTTTTTAGACAAGACTATGTTCTTTCACCCTACCCAATTCGGTTTTCAAAAGGGTAAATCAACCGAGGACGCACTTTTAAATGTTTGCTCTCAGATAATGTGCAACCTTAACAGTAGAAAATGTACAGCTGCGTTATTCATTGAAATAACCAAAGCCTTCGACATGGTTGACCATAAAATTCTTTTAAGTAAACTGGAAAATGCAGGTGTGCGTGGGTTCATGCTTGAATGGCTTGATTCATATCTGAAAAATAGATCACAGAGAGTAAAGTTGAATGAGACGAGAAGTGAGGTGCAATTAATCAGGCTTGGGGTACCACAAGGTTCAGTCTTGGGTCCCATTCTATTTTTAGTCTATATCAACTCACTCTTCCACCTCAATCTAAAAGGCTTACCTACTGCTTTTGCTGACGATGTTGGGTTATCGTATGGCGTGAACAGTCCCTTAGATCTTATCGCTGACATAAATAGTGATGTACATATTCTTAGACAATGGTTCGCTGAACACAAACTTGTAATAAGTCCTAAGACTAAATTAATGTTCTTTAATCTATCTGCGTCCATTAATCCAAAACCGGATATATACTTTCATGCACCGAATTGCGAAAAATTTAAATTATATCAATGTAAATGTGCAACCAGTGTGTTTGGTCAATTATTTTTGTAATAGTGAAAATTGTAGTGATGGTTGTTTTCTGATAGAGAATGTAGACGAATTTATGTACTTAGGACTTGACTTGACTTGACTCTAATATGAAATTTTCATCTCACACTACTGCATTGAAAAAGTACTTTATTTCCACACTTAGGCATTTCTATTACCTTCGTAACATATGTTCAACTAAGCTCCTAACCACAATTTATTATGGGCTTTTCAATTCTAAACTTCAATACGGTATAAATTGCTGGGGAGGTGGCTATCAAAACAAAATTCAGCCATTGCTAGTCTTGCAAAAGAATGTTGTCCGGAAAATTTGTCGTAAACCTGCTAGGCATCCTAGTTTTCCTTTGTTTTGTCAATTAGGGATTCTTCCTGTTCGTCACTTATACGGTTTTAAGGTTCTAAAAGCGTTCTTTATGAAGTCTGGTAACCGAAACTTCCGTATAATCCCAAACTATAACCTACGAAATAACTCACTTAATATGTTACAAGTGCCAAACTATCGAACCACCGCATATAGAAATTCTTATTTAGTTATATGTAATCGTTTATTTAATGTCCTCCCGGAAGAAATCAGATGTGTTCAAAAGTCCGAATGTTTTCTTAAGCGCGTAAAGAATTGGCTGTTTTCTCATCATTATTATAGTCTAGACTCTCTTACTTCTAATATTTTGATTTAACTGTTGTCTCAACTTTTGATGTTAGTATATAGATTACAAAAATTGTGCATCCTTTATGAAGTGATAACAAATTGTTACCATGTTAAATGAATTAAATCTGCTGAAAATTGCTTTTTCTATATTTTTTTTGTTCAATACCCCACCCCATATGATTGTATTTTTCCTTTTGAAGTGGCATTCAACACTATTTGAACTCACTCTGAATAAAATATCGAATGCCACCAAATTTCTTTTACCTTACTTTGTAATTCCTTATATATTGAATTTTTATATGGATTTGTATTATTTTATATTTATAAGTAATTTAAGAGAAATAAATATCAAAATCAAACAAAAAAAAATCAAAAAAAAAATAAGCGCAGCACCCTATAAACATTTTTTTTCTGAAATATACTGAATAAAAAGATGGTATCAGCTGTCAGATAACCTATCAGCTGTCTGAGTGTTGCCATATGGAAAGAAAATATCATACAAAAATACCCATTATCTGTTATTATTTTCTTGTATACACATTTATATTGTTTTTTTACTGATTTATTAATCTTTGATTCATTGAACCGTTTGCGCCTTATTTCTAGTCAAAATTATTAAAGCTTATACATTTATTTACTTCTATTTTTTTTCTCCTTTTTTCAATTGAAGGTTTTTCGTGTTTTCCTTCAGTATTTTAGGCTTTAATCTTTTTTCAACTTAGATCATTAATATACGCTAAAGATCAATGATTTAGAAGCATTATTGTATTGGAAATAGATATATGTATCTACTACTTTCCTAATGTGCTCAGATAGTCAAACAACTTTTAAAAGGCTGGTGCCCTTGCATACACCAAACGTGGGAAAAACGCTTCATATGTTGAATTTCAAATTCCCAGGCAGTATTCAGCCTGAAATAACGCATATAATTGTGAATTATTTCAGTTCCTCAGTATTAATAGCATTCTTTATCTGGCAGCCAAGAACTAGTAAAATTCAAACCAAATTAGTGTGCACTTATTTTTATTGTCAAACGTTCCTATTGTGAACTATTATTTCTCCTCGGTCTTAAACAAATATGCATAAATCAGACTTAATTCATAAATGAACAAATAACAAGAAAAATAATTAGCTACAGCAGATTTTTCAAAACAAAAATAGACGCAAACAAACAAATTAAAGAAAAATCCTCACGTGATAGTGCGCCCCTGCAAGGTTATTTTCTAAACCGCTAGGCAAATAAAATCCCCCTTGTTATTCCTGGCACAATCCTCCACATTCGCAAACAATCTAAGAAATTAATTATGAGAGCACGACGCAGAGTCAAATGTAATTAATGTCAAAAAAAAATTATTAAGAAGGCAAAAAATAGAACAATTTCTATAGCTGTGTCTTGTCGCACATTGAACGTTCACAGAATTTATCACTTTAGGCAAAGAGTGTGGGCTGGTCGGTCAGCTTTGTCGTGTATCTACGTACATCAAAAGTATCTTAGTATTATCAGAAGAATTTTGATCAACAGTTTTGTCAGGGGGTTTTATTATCCTCCCAACTACGGGCTGCCGTCATCTTTTATTAAGCATATAGATACTAAGCAAGATGTCCAAATTAGTCATAATTTTTGCTTTCGTCCTGCTGTTGGTGGCGTCGATTTTCGGCGGCAGCAATCTTTATCCATTGCGTTTTGCCATTTTCGCAGATTTTATAGATGCCCTTCTATTTTGAATTGGTATCTTGATTATTGGAGCTTATATACATACCTAGATATGTATTCTAATAATTGATTTGTATGCAATAATACGGTGAATGAGCCCGGATGTTCGAAGTGGGTATTTCCGCTTGTTTGTGGTACAATTCGAATTTCGTTACTTCGTGGAACAGAAACACAAAATGCTGGTGGATGACATCAGTATTGAGTGATGGAATTTGAATTCTCATTTTTTTTGTTAAATTGGGAAAGCTTCTGAAGTCAGTAAAATGTTCCCTTTTTTAACGAAAATAGCAATTTTCTACCACTTTTTTTGGTCACACTGAAATTATGTGCTTCTCCTTGTTGGAAACCAACATCATTGAATATAAACATCAACAATAAATACATACCATCCTAAACTTAAGCCACAAATTGGAATTCATAACAAAAAAACATGAATTTGAAAGGGAACAGTAGGCGTGTTTTCTCAGTATTTTATGAAAGGCTTAGAAAATATTTCAGCTGCAAAATATTGCAACAAATAGGCCTTTATAGAATTCGTTATTCTGGCTTGTGTCCAGATGAAAATCAACAAGTTTGTTCGTTATAAAATGTTTTTTGGTACATAGATATGCTGGCGGTTGACAAGTGCAGTGTCACATGGTGGGCATTAGCTGAATGACTCGTAGGACGAGTAAACGATGCATTTCGAATGATTATTTCATTTATTCATCAGCGACAAGTCGATGAGTCAGTGGTAAAAATAGATATAAGCTGTCAAACGTTAGTAGAGTATTTTAAGATAATGATAGAAAGCCGAATGCTCCAGATCCCTGGAGTTCGGCTGGTGATTTGATGACACATCTAACCGTAAAATGGAACCAATCTCTTCACCAAGGTGGTGTTAGTAAGATTGCTGCATATTTCAAGGCATTTGACAGAGTTTGGCATCAAGCTTTCTTGTCGAAAATGCGTGCATTTAATGATACTCTTCTTCAATGGAATAGAAATTACATTTCGGACCTTTTAAGTCTGCAACTCATTAAATAAATGCTGGTGTTCACCAAGGCTCTATTCTGTCCCCGACTCTCTTTCTTTGTTTTGTAAATGATCTCCTGTCTGTTACTTCTAATCCAATCTATTCCTTTGCCGGTGACAGTACCCTCAGCTTCTCTTATTCGTTTCTTGGGAACGGCAACGTATGTTAAGCTCATTAAATTCCGATCTTAACAGTATAACTCAGTGGGGTTCAATCAATAGAGTGGAATTTAATGCTTCTAAAACACAATGCTGTCTCCTGTCATTAAAGCTAAACCCACACACACTGTCATTATCCATGAATGGCACATGCATCGCTGAAACCGAATGACTTTCTATACTCGGTATGTGTGTTCATAACAAGCTTCGTTGGAATGACCACATATTCGATGTCGCCAAAAACTCTGCGAAATGTCTAGGCTTCCTCAAGCGATGTAAGAAATATTTCACCCTTTCTGATCTGGCTACAATTTATAAGGCGCTTATCCGATCGAAACTCGAGTACAACGCTCATATCTGGTCCGGTGCACCAATAACTAATTTGGAGCTAATTGACAGGATCCAAAAACGCGCGATAAAATTCATTAATGACTCTCTTAGTCATCGTCGTAATGTCTCCCGCCTTTCGTTATTTTATCGTTATTTTCACAAGTGCTCAAAAGAAATAGCCAGTTGCATTCCTCCCCTTGAACATTTCAACCAAGCCAGTGTTCGGACGTACAGTAAAGTTTAAAGAATCTTTCCTCAGCCGTACAACACGAAGGTGGAATACTCTTCCACGCATTGTTTTTAATTCACATTATAACCTACAAACATTCAAAACCAACGTGCATCCGCATCTTTCCCATTCGACAGGTGGCAATGGTGCGATGGTAGTGTATTCACTAAGTGATTGGTAGGTCGTGCGTTCGAATCCCGACCAGGGCCATGATTTTTATAAAATTGAATACACACAACAAAAACTGATCTCCCTAAAGCAATTTAGGCGCCACCTGTTGAGAAAAAAAAATCCCATTGCACCAAACTTCTTTCCTATCCTTCTATTCTTTCAGTAAGTAGCACCCAAAAATAGGCAATGAATTGCTGGGAGCTACTTGCGCAACAAACTAAATGCCTGCGCTGTGGTTTTACCATTATAAGGGTACTGTGTCACTACAGAAAAAAAAAGAAATCCCTTTAGCGCACGCAAATTATAAAAAAAAAAAAAAAAAAAAATTCTTCTCACCCTAATTTCCTAAACGGTGTTCGGCGCTATTGTAGCTATTACATAATAAGGATCCTAATAATAAATCCCTTTAGTGCGCGTATATTGAAAAAAAAAAATAGGATAAAACGGGAAACGCTTTGGCCTAAGAGTATAAATCAATTTCTTGGAAGCATACTTTGCAAGTCATAAATATTAATTGGCATGCCTCCAATTTTAATATGTTGAACAATCCAAGTATTCTCTCGGAATTAATGTAGTCCTTTGTTTTTTGTATGCATTAAATTTAACCACATTGCTTCTTCCCAACATGCATAATTTTCTTGGTTCAGAGATAATCTGTTCGCATATTTGACGATGGGCAGTGCTTGCATTTACAGGCTCGTCATTCGAGAAGGAAAATATAAGAGTGCTGTCATCAGCAAAACTATGAATTTTATTATAATATGTCGACTGCAGAAGGTCATTAACATGGATAAGAAACAAGGTTACATACACTCCTGCAATAATAGCAAATATAGTGCGACGACACCCCCGATCACAACTTGGATTAATCGTCCTTGAAAGAAACTCTGCATCCAACCACAGAGGTTACAGGATATTCCGTAACAATAAAGTTTGCTTAGCAAGGCTACATCATTATTCCTTTTAAAAATCGTTGTTTTTGTACAGTTACTATTCGTGGAGCAACATAGCCCAACGTGGGTCAGGGTAGGTCCAAGTAAATAAAATTATCTTGATGGATATAGGAAAAAAAATTACCTGAAGAATGATTTCTTTTCTTTGGTAATACCTCAAAATTACCCCTTTAAATACTTTCCAACAAGTGCACAACACACTGAATACTAAATACGTATTAACAAACTGTTTAAATAAAAAAAGAGCGTGGACAAATCGCAAGACTTTTTTGGTTCACACTGTATACTCGCGTTTGGTAAACTTTTCTCTGGATAACGAAATATGCGGAAAACCTGCTTCTAAACGCGATAATATCACCACAACTAGTCATGAGTTTGCTCCAAATAACACACATTTTTAATTCATCAATTATCTTTCTGATCCAGCAGTTCGTATGAAGGTGGAATTGAACGAAGGCGGTAATTAATGTGGCAAGAAATACATGGGTCATTAACTCCTATGCACTACAATAATTCTTCTTTGCATTGGTAATAATCGCTTATCTTGCTGCCCGAAGCTCATGATGTTAAGATCCCCATTTGGTGTGCTATTATTAAATTATGTATATTCTCTTTTTTAAACTCAGCTGTAGAAGTAACTGCTATATTTCTGACAAATTAAAAGTTGAACGAAGATTCAAAAGCTAAACGAAGATTTAGCAATAGTGTTTTAAAAACGACAATTGTCAATGAAACCACACGTCATACGAAACGATTGCATTTGATTTTCAAAGCAAAATCAACAAGTCAAATCTTACATATGACCATGACCATGAAACTACAGAAAAATTAAAAAAAAAAAAAAAACAATTAAGAAGAAGATGCATCAATCCAACCACATTAAGAATAAACGAATATAATTGTTTCCACAAATAGTTTTATTTAATCTAATGAACCATCGTTTTAGTCATTATACAAACACCAACTTAATATAATTGCTATAAGTAGATAATTCAAGAAACTAAACTTCAAATGCTTTTAAATTTGAGGTGAAGTCTACGTACAGAAACAAACACGTTTTTCATGTGATGCAGCAGCGCCACAAGCAATAAACAGCGCTGTATTCAATAGAGAGCTGACTTAAACCATTAAATGATTTATGATCTTGGTAACGCTATTTTGGTTAGTGCAACCATTGAGGCCATTGAACCTGTTAGCCATTGCCCAGTCTGATGACGTGAGTTTGGCGAAGAAATGCAAAAAAGTCGTTCGCAACACGAAACAACAATCGAAAGTGGTCACCCGGGAGCCGGGAGGCACTTAACAATTACTGTTATAGTGGCGACTTTTCCGGAGTCATGAATGGTTGCTTGTGCCCCAAGAAAATAATACAATGTCTCAAGTGGGTTACCCCGGTGAGAATTATACACTTAAGAGTTAATAAAAGTGCATTATGTTCGCATTTCAATTGATTAAATAAAATATTAGGCATTAACGGCTCAATTGATACTCTTGGATGTTTGTCAGAAGTTCGCAAGAGGTGGGGCATTGGAAACAAAACTCTAGATGTTACTTGCCCCCGGAGGGATACTAACCTTTCGATTAGTAGTCAACACACTAACCACTGAGCCCACCCCTTATTTCATCGTTTTATTATTGGTTTGAGCTCTCTAGTATACCAGGGGTGATACGTATGCACATCCCTACGCCCTTATGTCCGAACACCTGTAATTTGTATAGGTTTTTTAAAAACATATCTCAGATGTTGTTTAGTTAAGCTTGCTTGCTCAACAACTTTGCTTCAATTCTTTTTTATACATTGTTACCTCTGTGTGTTTCCTTAGCGAATTGTGTCTCAATGAGTAAGGACACTAACATTGAAATCACCGCATTACGAAATGTAATTGTAATTGTAACAGTCTCTTCACGCGTTTATATTACTCAAACCTTAGGCAACGTTGCTTTAATTTGAAAATTGATAATAAATACGAGTTTGGAATTAAGGCGCTACTTAGAGATGTTTAATACAAGGTGGCGCAAAAGTTGTCAGGTGGCGCAAAAGTTGTCACCCGATGTTCTTTCGCTGTAATTTTGTTTATGAATGAAAAACTTTGGTTCTGCTTTTGGATTATGTTAATTGGTGTCTTAAGTTTTTTCTGTATCAGTTAACTTCACAAATATCAAAGTAGAATTTACATTTGCCACCATTTGCAAAAATTATGCTTCTTCCGATAGGAAGATGACTTTTGCGCCACCTTGTATAACGCAAAATAACACCTTAAGTGTAAACTGTCAACCGATTCCGTCGGTAGCTCGTACAACGACCTAGATATACCCATTTTGATGTTGAATCCGCAGAGACGAGCTTAGAATGTATGCATCATATAAAAACAGCGATTATCTTAAAAGGTGGGGAGAAATCACATCTTGGGAGTTTTACCATTCATGTCAGCAATGAGCCACATTTAAAGGCAAATCCGTGCGTTAACACGACTGGAGATCACCGGTGTCGAAAAGGAAGATCAAACAATAATCAATAATAGGAGCATGCAATGTCGGAATCCTAATAAAAACCTAGGCAAGCCTGAAAACTCCGGGATCAACACAATTATTTTAATGACATACATAAGTACCCACAGGCGGACCAGTAGGAATGCAGTAAAGTGGGAATTATGATCCCTTTAATCCTGACAATAACTTTGACGTTAAGGAAGAACAAGAAGAAGTTCTATCTCGATCAATCTGAGGTATAACATCAAAACTCGACAGACCAAATAACAACACAAGCGTATTTACTACAACAAACGATCAATGGACTTTTTTCAATTTACACAAAAATCACGAATTAATGAAAACCAGTTTGAAACACGCTGGCAGTGACAGTAAGCTAACATGTTGTATGTACAAATAAGTATCAAAACATTGTTTTGTGCAACCGATATGATTGTCGCAAAAAATGATATCATACCAATATGCGCCGCTCCGGGGAAATCATTTTTTTTTCATTTTCCTTTCATAATTTAATATTTTTTATCCTCTTTTTTATGCTAAATTTAGTCGATGAAGCTGAACAAATTGATTCTACATTTTTCTATTTCTATAAATATAGCTGCGGCTATGTTTCGAATTTATTTTGCGCGAATAGTGAATAGGAAAAAAAATATGAACACATGCACACGATGACAGTGTGAAAAATTATGAAAATTTGTAGATACATATATGCTTGGTGCAAGATTTAATGTATTTAGCAAGATCATAGTTAATTGTAAAAATGTATGATTTATAGATCAGCATTTCAAAAATACTAGTATCATTTTTATCGGTACTGTGACCTCAAAATAATTATATTGACGGTGGTTGTCCAAAACATGCTTTATTCTTGTCCATCTAACGAAGGATTTTATTTTATTGTGTGCACTTTCAAGCGAACTCGGCTACGTTCATACTTAGTTCGATACTTCTCGTATAGATATGAAATTGAAATGAAATTCTTTCATTTAAGAAAAAACATATAATTCAATATGTTTAGTTGTTGCTTTCCCTATCAAACTTCTGTATTTAATGTTTTGTTAGCTTAACATGTGGGAGAAGTGGCTAGTGGTTGTGGCATTGGTATACTGACGTGGTTTAACTCAAATCGCCACAGTAATATCACTTCCTGCGAAAGTTTCACAAACACGCAACAATTTAAATTGTAATGTAAAAAACTTTTCGAATTTGCAACTCGAAATCGGCTTAAAATTGTAGGTCCCTTATTCGTGTCGAAATGTATTACACAGTAATAACAAAATATATAGACAATGCCCTTTATACGCCCCTTTTGGTTCGTTTTGACCACATTTAAAATGTTTGGTCATAAGAAACCCAAAAAACACCATCTTCCTAAATGGACAACGACTCTCAAGTCAATGCGGGCTAACAGGTTTCCCAAGCGGACAACCTCCTCAGTATAAAGCTGCGAAAAGCAGCATTTTCTAATTTACCTTATTCGATTTTATGGTTTACCGTATCGAACGCATTAGTAATGGCGTCATTGTGTTGAGTTATCATAAACAGATCAATCAAAGTTCAAAAGAGCATCCTCAGTCGATTTGCCAGCTGTAAGCCCATATTGTTGTTCTTTTCCTTAACCGCGAGGTTATGATCAGAATTAAAGGTATCATAACCCTCCCACTTTATGGCCTCCGCACTGGTCCGCCTGTGGGGTTCGCCGGTTTGACCTCAATAAACATCGGCAGGCTTGCCGTTTTGTGATCACTTCATAGCAAAACAAATGCTGGAGTTATAGCATTTGTATGATCCTGGCCTGGATCTTTTTTGCATGCATGTTATTGACTTTTGTATGATCAAAAGGATGATCATACAACAACGGTGATCTCCAGTCAGGAGAGATTTAAGATGTTAAATGCTGGATGCTAACATTGCCGATGTGATTTGTCCCCTTAGTCGCCTTTTACGACAAGTGCTGTTTGGGGGCCGCTGCAGTAATGTTTCCAGCCGTCCCTGCAAGGAAAGTACATATATTGAAGGGACTGAAATTTCTGAAATTTGAAATTTGAATTTTTCACTTCATCTGCACACGCCACCTAAGACATGGTCTTCCACTACCACCGTGTTATCCCTCCGGAAGGGCATCAAAGATTCTCCGAGTTCGGACATTGGTGTCCCTGACAAACTCTTAATAAGTACCAGCCACCTAGCGGATGTACTTTGACCTTTTTTAGTACGCATACCATAAATAATATTTGGGACCGATTATCAGCCACCAAATTCTTCATTCGAAGCAACAGAGTGTATTGTCATCCGCACTTCACAGAGTTCATGCTACTGCGCCAACAACAGTAGAGGTATCAATTTTATTGGGAGAAACGTGAAACACATAATTTCTCCAACTTTTATGCCGAAAACTAATTTTTTGGGTAATGCATCTCTTCTTTGTTGAACATCTATTAAGGTAAGCGCATTTCCATCCGGATAGCGGTTGGATAGGGTTTTTGAGAAAGAGCGGGTTGGAAGCCCTGACCGAAGACGCAGGCATACACAACGCCGGTTCAGGTCCTGAGAAGTCTTCCTTTGAGCCCTGTCTAGGAAGTTCATCAAAAATCTCATTTTCTATGATCCCGTCTAAGTCTAAGTGAATTCATCCTTCCGACCGAATTTAGAGAGATCTTCCGTTCAGGAACTATTTTGGAGGTGGTTAAAGGGTTGAGCAAGGTCTTAAGCGCAATCTGACTGTCGCTACAGACGCAGATACTTCGCCCCTCCAACTGTTCCTCATCACACAGTCCACAGCCATTAGGATAGCATAAGTCTACGTTTGGAAGACTGACGCATGTTTGTTTCCCTAACAAAAAGAAAAGTCTAATATTGTCACTCCAGATCCGGCACCAAATCCTTGATCGGTTTTGGAGCCATCCGTGAAGATTCGACTACCTAGGGTTAGTTCTCTCAATAGCATTCAGTTTTAGAAATCTTTTTCAGTTAAAACGGACAACTGAACTGCTCATCCATCTCCTTAAGAAATGATCGGCAGTCTAGGACTTCTGTGGAGTTTACATATACTGATTCCAGGGATTTTATTTTGCCTCTTCAGGCAAGATTAGACTTCTTTTATCGCTATTGTTGCTTGGAACACACTGAAGTGATTAAGAAGACAAAATGAAAGACGAAGATTCAGTCTGACTGCGAAAACACCTCACCTACCCCGTGATTAGTTTTTTTTTCCGTCTGTATTGAAGTGGATCGATGCGTCATATAATAAAACGCCTCGCTCCCATAATGATCTAGAGGGCATGGTGACTTGAAAGTTGTTGTCAAAGTATTGCTGGGGAAAGGCTAGACTAACCTTCTTTGAAGGATCCTGAAGGAATTCAGAATAGCGGAGTTATAAATTACCTACTCGATTCACTGGGAGATTGTATCAAGATGTCGTGAAACGAATTGTGAAACAAAATGTCGGGTGCTGCGTAGGGAGTGGTACAAAGTGCTCCGCTCATTCATATGTAGACGAAGTGACCGTTGAAATTTACTTATCTTATCACGATACACCGCTCTGTCCAAGGCAGTCCACAAGACAACCACACCGTATAAAAGTATCGGTCTTACTACCGAGTGAGTGAGTGATACGGAGTTGGAGGCCCCATTTGTTATCAATGCCTTTTTTTAGAGAACAGCGCTTCTGTGGCTTTCTGAACACTTTCTTGTTTGTTAGGTTTCCAGCTTAGCTTGTCATCCAAAATAAGACTTAATTATTTAGCTTTGCCAGATAAGGCATAGGCATAACTTTGATAGAGGGATTTTTAGCATGTGGAATTTTGTACTCCCTAGTTAAGGGGAAAAGCTTAGTTTTGTGACAAGCCTCAATGATCTGCCCATCCCATCAGCTTATTAAGAGCGCTTTATAGGAGTTATGTAAATATTAAGCTCTTTTCTGAGAAGGCAGCCCTCCCTTTCAGGCATGTCAGCAGCTTCCTCATTACCAAGTTCCAGAGAAGGGGCAATAGGACCCCATTTTTTCTATACTGACAGATCTTCTGGTAGATGTTACACCCCATTTTGAGTTTAAAATAATATTTGCTAGCGGGTTATTTATTATTGGACTTGACAGTACTTACAGTTGGCAACTGCAAAGACGTCTCTTTACAGAAGAAGAAGTCAACAAGTAGTCGTTAGAATTCGTAAAACTTTTGTTTTATAAATTGCGCGTGCAAAAGGCATTTTAAGCACCCTTATTATGTACATAGTTACACAGAATGGACATTAATGTGTATAGGAAAAACAAAGTATGATAGAGCGATCCACATCCATGTTGTACGGCTAAGGAACGCGCATTCCTGGCATGGCGGGTATTGTGGTTGAAATGTTCTGGGGGTGGAATGCAACTTGGCTATTTCATCGTAAAACTTAATTTATTAATTGGATTCATCCTACCAACCACAGTGTAATAAAAATGTTCAATATATATTATGTATATCCTAAATTGTTCAGTGTTCTATCTACAACAGTTAATATAATGTCCCACATTCACTCTGGTAAAATCCAACATCATTCAACTTAATCTTCTGAAATCGCCGAGTTCCATTCTACCCTAACGAGGCATACAAAACTACCGTGCAGCAACAAAATTAGAAACGTTAAGTGTTCAACTATTAATTAAAAAGAAATAAACGTTGCATAAACAATGCAACATGAAACCCGATTTCATTACGCGGTCAATGTTCTCCGTCACTTCGTTATACGCTCGTGTAACTGTGTTGATCTCACAACGATAGAAAACAATCAAAAGATACACAGCGCAAATCTGTATCTGTGTGCTTTACAACTGCACTGTATATTATGAAATCAGTGCGACCATAATAGAAATATCACTTGAGCGGTTTGTATTCGAGTGCATTCAGCCTTGGAACTCGCTGGTTCCGCTGCTTTCAACACATCCTAATTATGTTCACGGCAAATTACACACAATACGGCTTCACGTGTAAACACGGTAATACAGTTTCATGTATAACCTCCGTGTAAATAAAGTTACGTTGTTAAGTACGGTCAGTTCGGTGCAGTGATTGCGATGAATCTTAAATGGCTTACACTGCTGTCTAGTTCACCGGATCAATCCAATTGCAGGTTGATATAATTTAAGCTTTGGTTTTACTTACAGGTAAACTTGGTAAATTCGTTGTATATTAGTGGATCTGAAATTAAGCAAAAATTTACAAATTAGTAGGAACAATCTAACAAATAATTCGAACAAATAATTTCACATAGTGCTTATGTCAGTAACGTACTTCGCCGATATGTGCTTACTAACGTCATAAAACTTTAAAGAGCTGACGCATGAAGTTAAAAATAGTGCGAGCTGCGAACAAATCGATGTAGTTACTATCGAATCTTATCATAGAACAGTTTAATCCACACGAGGTGAAATGAAACAGCATTAAAATTTATACAAATCACTCATAGGTCTTTTTGATAGCTATAGATATTAAGCAATCAAACTGAAAATTTTATCCTTTATGTGGCGTATCAAAAAAAAACAAAAAAAAATTAATAATTCGGCGAGACGGAGAATATGTAATTTTGGTGTAATTATGCATTAAAAACTAGTTGAAGTATTTCAGATGGATTTCCAAGTATCTCTTTGAATTTGAACTCGTTAAAATAATTCTACTTGGTCCAGAAAGCAAAAGTCAATTGTCAACAATGAGAAAATTCAAAACTTCAGGCAGGTAAAGTTAATCATTCAAAAAAAGACGTGTTATACCCTACTGAGGGTAAATTAATTTCAACAGTATAGTTCTTAGAAATTTGTACCGAAAGTCGTAACTTTTTAGTCACTTTACCATTTGTTGTGTCCTTTAAAATTGAGTTCGGAAGTTGAAAGAACAGTGGCGAAGTATGATTAGTATTGACTCCATCCACAGAAGTGTAGCAAGTAAAATAAACACATGAGCACTTAAAAATAATTCCGACAGAAAATAACTATTAAACAACTACTAAAAACTAATAAAATCAAAATGTAGCGTTCTTTCTACATCTCTTTCAAAAGTCAGACAAACATCCAAAAGTAGAAACTGGCATGAGAAGCTTCTCAACATGTTCCTTTCGCATTGGGTGCTAAATTGTAGGTCCCTTCGGGTCTTAAATAAAGCTAATATCCTAATATTTATCTAGTAACTAGCTGGCACCCGCCCAGGTTTTGCCCATGCACATGAATTGTTTTGGCCAATATGTTCGAGTAGACTTCATTATTATTAATTGTCTATAGCGGGTAACCGGCGTGCCTAGCTGCGCCTAACAAAAAGAAATACACCTATATGTTTTTTATAGTAACAAACAAAATTGCAAGGCAAACTTGGTGGACCAGTTTTGCCCAAACTTGCAGAAACATTCTCAGGTAAATACCAAAGATTGCCTGATTTGAGCTCATCGGTTTGGTAGTTAAAGGACTGCTGATTTTTCTCGATATTGCTTAGCCCGCTCGCGCTACTTCGTTGCCCCGCTAAGAATAGGTGCTAGTTGTCTGTAGTAGGTGCTAGCTGTTTGTCAGCTTACTATTTCGAATCAAACAGTCACATGAAAGAAAAAAAGTTCTATAGTATCACTTTTTATTTACTTTGACACCATCATCCAAATTACCGATTCGTGGTGAGAAAATTAACTTTCCGATGTTCCATTTGCGAAACAATACGCAACCGCTGAGAATACACGATGAGTGTTGATACTTTCTAATTCTATAGTTCTAATCACTCTTCATATACAAAATTCCCATACAAAACACTACATAATATCGACATTTTTACTACATATTACATTTAAAAAAAAAGGTCCAAATCGTTCCAGCCGTTCTCAAGTGATGCGGTTACCAACGGACAGCATTTAATTTTTATTATGTAGATTCAATTTATGAAAACTAAAGTGTTACAAATTGGATAACGGCTCTTATCGCTATCTGGTACAGGGAAATAACTTCACGGGCAATAACTTCACCTCGAGTGGGCTATAATTTCAATTTTTCTATGTGAAGTGAGCTTCACTTTTTTGTAGGAAATAACTTCTCTTCATAGTTGAGTGTCACAAATGGATCCGACAGACCCACAGTGCTATGTGCCATGAAGTTACGAAGTTATTGTCCGTGACGTTATTTCCCTGCATCTCGCTATCATACACTATAAATAGGGTATCTCCTGCCTCAAGGGGATTGTCTATCTTTGAGCAAACTATCCATAAAAGACACATTCATTAGTTGGATCACGAGGACAATTTAAGTGAAGAAGCACTTAAAATGGTTCAAGACTGGACCCCATTTCCTTTCTCAGGTGAAGATTAATGTTTTAACAAGACATATCTCTACTAGCTTCATTGGTATTCCAAAAAAAAAAACCTTTCACTCCACCACAACAGGGATAATCATTTTATATAGGAACGTATGGTTGCATGTAGTTTTTAAGAATAGTTTTCGTGTCCTGCCGGAGTTTTTTTTCCATAAGGATTTGTTAGTACTCTTTTAATTTTTTGTTTTGTGTTGTTTTGAATGAACAACCATATTTCTTACAATCCCTACCACGTGAAGTGGACGGCTTCAGTTACAGAGCTGTTTCACGGTTCGCCACAATCGGTCATCAGACTTCTTTTTCCTATGGTACTGGTACTCTTTTAATGTTAGTACGTTGATAGTTACGTAGGAAATGGGGATAATAATGACAGCGGAGGAACAAGCGCAGGAACAAGCGCAGGAACAAGCACAGGAACAATTTTTGTACTTCGCTATACGTCCGAATTCAGGCTTGAGTTTGAACTGATGAGCATGACATGGAGGGTATTGCGGTTGAAATGTGCTAGAGGTGGAATGCATTTGGCTATTTTGTTTAAGCACTTATGGTGGAAAAACCTATTAAATAACATTAGCCAGGAGACATTGAGACTATGACTAAGAAAATCAAGCGTTTTCGTAGTGTCACAATCGGCTGTGAACATTATCGCGCGTTTTTTTATTCCTTTCGAGGAGGTCCAAATAAGTGTTTGTCACCAGACTAGATAGCATTGTACAAACTTATAAATTGAAGCCAGATCAGTAGGGGTAAAATATTTTCATAGCGTTCTTAGTGACATCGAATCCGTAGTCATTACAATAAAGGGATTTAAACAAACACCAAGCATTGCTTGCAATATTAAAGAAAAAAAAACATGTAATGAGAGTTTTGCTAATAAACCTAGACAACTTATGTACATGTGTATAAACAAGAAATCGTGAAGCATTTTTAATGGCTGAAGTAATATTACTGCTTAATTACCTTTGATTTCCATTAACTGCTATACAATTATGTAAATTGGCAGAATAATACTGCACACGAATAAAACGTTAAAAATAATGATCCCAATGCTTCCCCTCCCGACTCCTCGCAAGGATAATCTTCTATACTGCTACTTGAGTTCATACCTATTTTTAAGTTAAGCATAGACATTGTGTCTACAATTGAATCGGTTCAACTATTCAATCAACCACAAATAATAGATTGAACCCAAAGCATACCCACTCCATCGAAGAGTAGAAAGTAAAGTAATCGGTCTCATCAATACATTTTTTCAAATAAATGTATGAGCTTTTGGTATTCCCTAACTCCCATTTCCTATTAATATTTATCAAGTTTTCCCACACGTGTTTTCCGATATAATTTCACAAAAACTCTCAGATAATATTTGTGTGTGTCTAACAAAATCATCAATTAAGTTGCCGGTTCAGCAATCATGACTCAACCAAAATTAGACTGAATTTATTGACAAACACACAGAAGCTTTTTGATATGCAACTGTTAGTGAATGCATTATTTAACTTCACTTTGACTTTGAAACTTGAACTCGAAGTCAAACATATTTTTAATTGGAAGTTGGTATAAGGAGGCGCTATTTTTTTTACAATGTACACGCACTAAAGGGATTTTTTTAGTACCCTTATTATGTACACAGCGCGGGCATCAAGGAAATTACGATTAGAAGAAAAGGAGAGATGCCGATACACGTTGGTTTTTAATGTTTGTAGGTTATAATGTGAAGGAAAAATAGAGCGTGGAAGAGTATTCCACATTCGTGTTGTACGGCAGAGGATAGATTCTTTGAACTTCACTGTACGTCGAATACAGGCTTGAGGGTGAACTGATGAGCATTCATTAATTGGCGGGTATGCAGGTGGCATCGGTGCGATGGTAGTGTATTCGCAAAGTGATTGGCAGGTCGTGTGTTCGAATCCCGACCAGAGCCATGCTTTGTAAAATTGAATACACACAACAATTCAAATCACCCTTAAGCAATTAAGGCGCCACCTGTGAAGAAAAAACCCTATCGCACCAAAAACTTCTTTCCTATCATCCTATTCTTTCAGTAGTAAGCAGCACCCAACAGGCAATAAATCATTTGCTGGGTGCTTCTTGCAACAACGAAAATGCCTGCGCTGTGGCAACATTATAAGGGTACTGTATCAATTACAGCAAAAATAAAAAAATAAATCCCTTTAGCACACGCTAATATTATGTAAAAAAAATGTTCTAGGGGTGGAATGCAACTGGCTATTTCGTTCACGCACTTATGGTGGAAATAACGATAGAATAACGAAAGACATTACGACGATGACTAAGAGAGTCAATCGATCTCGCGATGTCTCAGTCGCCAATGATTTGTATCGCGCGTTTTTGTAGCTCCAAATAAGTTATTGCTTTGTAACAGGAAATAACATACTTGCAAATAGAAGTCATAGTCACATACAATAACCTGTTAAACCTATCTGCACGATTCCACTTAAATGTGACGAGGGAAAACATAAAACAGGTTCGAAATGTCTGCGATGATGGGGGAAAAGGTGGCTTCTGGTGAGGCTCGTATTTTGTTTCAGCTCCAAGCCTTGGTAAATGAACAACAGGAGAATAGAAGATGAAAGTGAAGTAATGATGTGTGACTGGGAGAAAAACATTACATATTCTGACATTATTGTTGCTTTCATTTCACCATTTCAAATAGAAATTATTGTATCTCTTCAATATTCTTCGAGATCAAGCTGGAAAATATGCAAGTGTCATATACTTGTGTTAAAGTATTTAAAGAGGTGATTCTGTGGAATATTCTAAGAATTGAAAACGTTCTATGCGTAGTATATTTTTATATTATCTCACTCTTTTTCAAGTTAAAGCCATGTTATGGAGGTGTAACCACTTTAAACGCAATTACTTCTTAACTATTATCGGTTTTGTTCATTAAAGAGAAACAATTTAGTATTTAGAGTCTTAAACAACGTGGGTACATCTGTGCGCCTACAAAAAAGATATGGCTCCCTAAGCTCAAAATAATAAAAATTTGTTGTTCCATTTTTTTTACTTAATATGCATTTTTTCGAATTTTTTACTTTTCCAAAAGATCCTTTTCAGGACCACAAAAAAAATTGCTAAAATATTTTAAGAGCAATTCAGTATATCACTTTATTACCTGAAATAATGTTATTTTTTATTTAAATTTGCCCCAATTTTTTCAAAAGCCTTATTTATTAATCAATAATATTGAACAATTAATTATATATATACTATTATTCGTATAATACAGAAAACAACGGTATGAGGCGAGAATATGAGGTATACTTTGCAACTGGTGCGCCGAATTCAGGTATCGCGCTAGTTTATTTAATTTTTTTGCAATAGTAATAATCATTTCTCCATCGATAAAAAAATCATTTTAGATGTAAAATTTGACGTAGAATACGATGGTTATACTTAAAACAGTCTAAGTGGTGGGTAACATTGTTAAAATTTGATTAAAACAATTAAATTGTTTATAACGATATAATTTTTTTTTATAAATTTTGTTGGAACTATTTTTATCTTAAAATTCACTCTATTATCTTGACAATTAAAAAAAGAAGTTTTCTTTAGTTTAAAAAGAACCGGAGTTATGAATTTTTGAAAATGAGTCTCCAAGGCAAAAATCACGAAAATCTCAAATTTTAAACCCCTTCTATCTTCAAAAAAAAAAAAACCTCGAACACGTGTCTCTTTTTTTCAATATATAAACCGTAAAAAAAATTTCAGCCAAATCAAAATTGTGTCGGTCAGAATGGTGTTCGGTTTGTAAAAGAATGACCCATGTGCACTTCGTTTTGACCATTTGTGCCATTTTTTGTTCGGCGTAACTTCAGGAATCTTCACTTAACGGATTATACTTCTTAACCGGGACACCCTGTATAATGAAAATTTCGGGAGAGCTTTAGTTTGAGCTACCCTGACGTCAGGCTTCATAGCATCGCGAATATTTAGCTTAAAGAAATGGTGTTGTTCAATAGATTTTTAGAAGAAACAAGCAGAACTAGCCAAGCTGAATTCGTTCATAGTTACGTGGTCCCGTAGGTGGAGCCACAATATAACTTCTAAACCAACGAACTCATATTCCAACTATATGTAAGCAATGAATATAGAATTACATCTCAAACAAAATTCTATGTTGAACATTTTTTTTATGGCGGGTGTTGACATTAACACCCGCTCTCCCAGCTCTGCTATGGAAAGAACTTTTCCATTCTTTCTCTCAGTAAAAACAATAAAACGAGACACCACGCACCACACACAATAACACACTCAATGAGTCATACGATATATATCCTTATCGTGATGTATAACGTGATTGCGACCGCGATTGTGTGGGAATAAGCTTTTCCTAAAAAAATGGTATACCTCGCTCTTTTTTAAGATTTACACAAGAGCATTTTTTATTCAATTTCATTTTCATAGCCAGATAATATTTCTTGGTAATTCTATATTCTTTGATGTGTGAAAGCTGTATAAGTAGGTGCTGCTCCGGTAGGTGGTGCCACAATTTAGTTTAAATTCAATTTCTTGGATTTTAGAATATTTTTTTTAATATTCTAAATCCATGCAATTGAGATTATGTTAAATTGTAGTACCACCTACCACAGCAGCACCTTACTATAAAACTTTTTACACAAAATAGATTACATATAGGTGAATATGTTCTCAGACGGCAATTCGTATAGAAGTGATAATGTGCGCCAGCGCCGTTGTTTGGATGTGATTTTGTCATTTAAAGTAAATCAATATGTTATCTGAGATCTGAAATATTCAATTTGAAACCTCATACTCTACTATAGCACACGCGGCCGGTGTCTTAGTGATTCGTGGAAAGCTTCCCACCTACACATGGGAAAGGAAAAACACATGAGTTCCGTCGAGCCGCGGAGGAGTACTAGCCTAATCTTCATTCTGATAATAAAGAATGTGAAGTGTATCATTACATCATCTGACCCAGACATTTTCGCAAATGAAATGAGGATTTGTAACCAAATTGCCTATACTTCGGATTCACAGTCTTCTGCCCGGAACCGACACGTGAATAAATGTCAAGTTATTGCTAACCGCCTTGCCACAAAGAGTATATTACTGTTTTAACAGAGTTTATTTCTATAGCAAGTCTAAGCCATGATCATGGCGTTATGTGAGACACTCAACTTGATTTTCAATTCCGTATAGGCGACATAATATAAGAAATGCTAGCTCATCGCTCAGCTTTTTTAAGCGATAGTCAAGTGAGTTTTTTAACCCGCTGTTTTCGCCGCTGCGGCAAAGAGCTCTGGACTCTTGGCTGGCAGCATAAGACGAATCTTTGGTAGGTCCCTCGATGTAGAGACATATCCGGCAGCGAGCGAGCTTACGAACTTGCAAGAAAAAAATCTGCGAAAGACCAAGAATATGCACTTCAGTCGGTCAAATCAGCACTCTGTAATCTCAGCGAACGATTGAAAAACAAGATTCGAATGCAAACCAACTACGGGGAAGATCAATAACCACTTGTAAGGTAAGAAATCACAGAAACTGTGGTTAGAAAATTATAAGAACCGGACCAACAAAATCTTACGAACAGAACATCAATGTCCAATTTAAGCGAAGCTGTTCCCGTTCATAATTTTTGAAGAAACTACAAAATTAAACTAAATCTCAAGGATGACTCTATCTGTGTTATGTTAGATTTCTTTGACATAAAGAACCATATTTTGTTTCCCCGTGCAGGAACGGGATAAGAATATCCCTGCAGAAATCACATCTAGCGTTGCATCGCATTTAACATCTTGAAACTATCCCGCAAAATGCATACACGCCTGGAGATCACCGCTGTCATAAATATACGATCACATAATAATCTGTAAGCAGATCATGGACGTGTCGAAATCGTTAAAAAGAGGCAGGCCTTAAAACCCCTGGATCACTCAATTGTAAAAAAAAACAGCTTTTGAGCCTCACTTAAAAAGTGATCCGAAACTGGGACACCTGTTGATACTGGCAAAACCCACTGGCGGACCAGTAGGTGGGCAGTATAATGGGAGGGTTATGATCCCTTTACCAGCCTTGTTTCTTTTCCATATTTATGGCCCTCAGCAGCCGCCACATAATAAAGTTTATCATACAATAAAAAGAAAAACTTGATAATTTTATAGTTTCGTTCTCGAATGACGAGCCTTTTAATGAAAGCTCATCGTCAAAGACGTGAACAGATCATCTATCTTGACATTAGTAGAGGGGCACTTATCACTGCCAGCTTCATTGTCTGCCACCATGTTTCTTTGCCGAGTTGAAAGTGTCTTTATGGAGCCCCTACCAGTGATTTGGCTCTGTCTAAGCAAGGCCATTTTAGGAAATTCTACATGTCTTGTGCCCTGCAAAACTTCGATCGTTATTTATAATATTTAATATTGGCAATAAATGTATCGCCTTTCTCTTTGTCCAGATTATACCATTTGATTTTCACAAAAACTTTTGTATGTTTATTTTTATTCGTTATCGTGCCCATTAACATTTCTGTCAGGAAAAGTCGGTGTTGCTGGGCGATTGCCTCTCACAGGATCACTTTCCAATCTTTAACCCGAGGCTTCCAGATGTTAGTCAATTTGAGTTTTATTTCCACTACTGCTTTAAGTGAAAAGCCTTTGTTTGACGAACGTAGTATTTAGAACGATAAGACCATTTGACTTGCACGTGCTTAGGATATCTTCACCCTAAGAGTTAATGGTGCCGTAACTCAATCATCCATTGCGGCCTCTATAGTCAGCGTTTGACTTCCCAACATGTCCGTTTAAATCTCCTCCGACAAACAAAAGCTCTTCCTTGGGACGTTCTTTGGGATGGACTGACAAACGATCACTTGACTTTGAAATGGTCAAGACGCTACCAAGTAGATCTACCCTGTTCCGTGCCGTAGTAGAATATCTTGTAAGCTTTTGTCCTAACGTCCAAAAACAAACATGCTTTGCGTTATTTCGCAATGTGCAGTCACCTTCTTACCTTATCTTTAAGCTCGTAGCTACGACCACTCATACTTAAAACGTTCCAACTCCCGACCCTTAGCCGACCATTTCTGCCCGTCCCATGATAAGTATTGCCTGGCGGGAAAGTGTCCTTTCTATTAGCGTTCATTTCCATTATGCTTGAGTTTAAACAATTTTGACACTTTCAAGCTCCTATTATTTGTTTTTTGATCTTCTTTTAACGACACCGGTGCTCTCCAGTCGTGTCAATTTACGGATTTGCATGCACGCTTATGGGTCATTTTCACTTTGGAAAAATCGGATAAAGCTCCGACGTCATCTGAACTAAACACAACTTTTAAACTTTTCAAATTTGCGAGGCTAACTTCCTTTATTTCTTTTGAATAAAAAATAATAAGTTATCTAATTTTACGGTCACAAAAGAAGAAAAAACACAATATTTATCGTAACTCGGAACAGGCGTGTTCTCCTATCTTCTAATATTTAAACAGATTTTCTACATAGCCGTAACTACCCTTTTACACCACATCAATGAAGTAATAAAGTTGCTTAGTTTAAATTTGTTATCTGTTATCATTTATGTACTTTGGGATAACGTGCGGCTTTATACTATAATTATTTTTTTAGTTTTTAGTTCATATCGCCGATGAGCCATTTAAGAAATAGAGCTTTCATTGTTTCCTTCTTTCGAATAAAAAAAAAACAAAATATGTCTCACAATATTTTGATTCAAAAAGATTTTGACGGTATATAACAATTTGCCAAATGGATGTATAGCGATTATAATGCTAATTTAAATTATTGAAAAGAATTATAAATACGATTTTTAAATTAACTTTTGTGACAAATCCTTTAAGCTAAATAAAGAATCAAAAGATATTTCAAGCGTCAGACACATAACTTCACTTCACAAAATTGATTGCTGCTAAATATTAAAAGTGTCCATTTCAACTTCGGGGGTTATCGAAACGATAATGGACTTTAAGTTTAACAATATTTACTAATGCTGTTATCATGGATTTGTTATATTTATAAACCCAATAAAGATGCTACTAAATTTAATCTTCCCAAACAGTGTTTCGGGTTCATAATTAGAGACATCATTGTACGTGACGGTGTGAAGTCAACTACAGCCTGATGCCAAAAACGAGATTTAATCTCGGCACGTGATAAATTACTAGGTATCTGTAGGCAATTCAGTTTTTTTTTGTTGGAATTTCATTCAGGTGAAACCTCATACAAAATGCCGTCACAAATTCAAACAAATATTTAAATAACTAAATCGTTCATCTTATTGATCGTCACGAAAAAAAAAGCAGCTCCGGATGCGAAACGACGGAGTACATTTTGATTAAACTGTTTCACGTAGGTACTTACATGTGCGTACTAGTCTACATTATATCTTCCAGTTAATTAGTGCAAATAATCTATTAACAAACATAAAATAGAATACGCAGAATGTGCCTCATATAGGACCGAAAACCTAACTTCTTCAACCATTTGTGTTGCGAATCCATACTTTTAACAAAAAAGGAAGGAACTAACAACTTAACGCCGATTCAGAACGGAAAATATTTGAGAAACTTCACATGAGAGTTTATACTCTTAAAAGTTCATCGGTGGGATTCGAACCTCGAACCCCTCGCGCGGTAGAACAAGAAACTAACTATTGAAAAACTTCACCCACAGGAAGGATTAATTATGAAAACCATTTAACTCCTTCTCTATGATGGTCCCGACCTGCCGAACGTTGTCTATAAGCGAGTACAGACGATCTGCCAAAATTTCGCACAGTTCGTCAATAACACTGAACTAATGACCAAATTTTAAGACCGTTGGGGAAGCTCAACAAAGCTTCACAGTATGTACAGTGTACTCTCTCCTAACGGACACCCCTCATAAGCGGACACCTCTCATAACCGGACAAATTTCAAAGAACGGAATAATCTACACAATTTTTGATGTAAATAATTCTCTCTTAAGCGGACTCTTTTATAACCGGACGCGGACACCAGTTTTCATAGCCGCAATAGAATTTCACTCTCTCTTAAACGGACAAAATGCATTTGGCACACTTCGTTGTCTTTTATTTTGTTTGCTTTTTTTCCTTTTCTTTGCGCTTTGCCCTTGATACCCAGCAAAAAATTTTAAAAAATGGCAAAGAATGTAAGTTAAGTATAGTATGCTACGGCGCCGGAGGGTGCCTGTCGACTATCCGACTAAAATTCTCGTGGCGTATTCTCGTAAGTGTATGCATAATTTGAAGCATAAATACATAGTTTCAAGTGGTGCAGGGAAATAACTTTACATGGGCAATAACTTCACCTCGAGTGGGCAATAACTTCACTTTTTTTTGTGAAGTTATTGCCCACTCATGGTGAGCAATAACTTCACCGTAAATTTTGTGAAGTTATTTCCCACCTATAATTTGAATTTGTCTATTATAACTAAAGACCCTTGCACCCACTCCAAATCAAACAGTGACCCCAAGCAGGGGTTGCAGGGGGGCAGCATGCCCCCCATATGCATTGCACTGTTTATGGGATTAGTTGCGAAACCGCAAGTAGATTCCATAAACAGTTCAATACCTATGGAGGGGCATGCTGCCCTCCTGCAACCCCCTGCTTGGGGTCACTGTTTGATTTGGAGTAGGTGCGAGGTACGGTTCTTGAATTATCATAAAATGTTAAGAGAATTTATTTCCCACTAAAAAGTGTAGTTATTGCCCACTCGAGGTGAAGTTATTGCCCATTTGAAGTTATTGCCCGTGAAGTTATTTCCCTGCACCGTTTCAACTAATGCAAAAAGGAATTTTTAAAGGCTTTGTTCTTGTTTATGTTTTGTTATTATAATTTTTATTACCTACAATTAATGTTTATCACAAAAAATGCATTCCATTTTAAAATAAAATGTTATAGGTGCCATAAATGCATAAATGTCTTGTTTCTTTTTTCAAGGTTGTCAATGAAATATTTTTTCTCATAACCGGACACCTCTAATAAGCGGACAAATTTCTTGGTACCGTCAGTGTCCGCTTATGAGAGAGTTCACTGTAGTTGTTTTTAGTATACAACATCATTTGGAAAATAAAAATTCCAGTGCATAATAATGGCCCTAAGCGATCTACCTTGCTGTTGTAATCGGATCTCATAACATTTGTCAGTAAGTAAAATTATTTGCACTTGAGGTTCATAGGTCGCTCCGGGCTTTCCAAATTTGGAAAATTGTGCACTCCTCGTTTGGCGGAGGTCCTCAAACATGACAAAAATTTAAATATTCAAGTAATCTACCAAAAATTACGTACTCAAACACCCAGGTACTTACGCATCCAAAACATAGTCCTTTTTTTCTGAGCTTTATTAGCAAGTGCGGGAAATAAATACCAGGACGATGGGGAAAAAACTCCACTGTATAAGTCTGCTCTGCGGCACTCCTGTTGAGAAAAAATGAAATAATCTCCCTCCTGCTATGAGGACATTTCACTTAACGGTTCACAATCCATCATCGACCTGACTGTGGTTTGTGTCCCACTGACACAGCCCTCCGTGTACAGAATTGACAATTTCACTCTTTACTCTTCAACAACTGCCATCGACTTTCAAAGTCAATGGCCCTACAATAATTACACTCCTTGACGTCAACGTGAGACATAACCAGCAAACGCCATGGGCAGGCACTCAGTTTCGTATACATATTCAATTCACGAAAAGAAGGGTTGTGTTTTTTTTCGTTTTCTCTGTTCACGGTTCAAAAGCTTGGAGAAATTTGTGTTTGAAATTTTGGATCGATAACTTTACCGTTTACCAGTTAGGTACACTCCCTTTGTGACAGGGTAGGTGTATGGGATGATGGTGGTGAACGTATCAAAGTGGAATGTGGAGATTTTGCTTAGATAGGTATTTGTCGAAAGGCTATTTGTATTGCGGAGAGGTGTTGTTTAAGTGTTAATTTTGTTGTACGAGTAGTTTACCTTGCTTTTGCCTTTTAGAAAAACAAGACAAGGTAACATTTATAGGGTTAATGCGTTGTAATCAAAACCGTTGTTGAAGGAATGTTCAGCCATCAAGGATATCTACAAAAGTGGCATTTTTTAAGGGTACGTGACCATTATTTTGCGTATTTTAATGAAACAGAGTAAGGGTAAACAAAAAAGAAATGGCTTCCTAAGAGGTGTTATATTGAATCAGCAGTTTTAATGGGAAATTAAACCCTTTAGAATAGTATAAGTATTTATTGAGGGTCTTTGTTTGGGCGAACCAGTATAGCGATGCAGTGAAGTGGGAGCGATATGAACCTTTTTAGTCCAGCTAATAGCCTCGCCGTTACACGAAAAGGAGAAGAATGAGGGTCTTTTTTTGGGCAAATACCTTCTATGCTATTTGGGGAAAGGTGTGATTTGAAGGGAGCGATGTTGATGTATTTAAAATTATGAGACGAACCATACCAGGGTACGATTTGGAGGGTTGATATTTGCGAGCAACTGAAACGTCAACTCATTCACAAACATAGTGGGCGCAGTGGCTCAGTGGTTAGTGCGTTGGACTACTGATCGAGGGTTCTCAGGTTCAAATAACGACGGGACCCCAGTTGTTTTTCACTGTTCCAGCTATTGCGAAAGTCTGACAAAGATGTAAAAGTATGAATTATCATGAGCTGCTTCTCAAAATTGCTGTTCTGAATCGGTGTAAAGTTTTAGATCCCTTCCACACACTCAAATTTTTGGAGAAGCTATTTATTTTATTTTATTAACAAACATTACGAGCATTTTGTCGGTTGGTCCAAAAAACGAATTTGAATTTTGTTTAAATAACTTTTTGCATAGAAAAATACAGAGAGGGGTGAATCGACATCAGGACCAGTAAGACCATGGTGTATACGGATGGTTCCCTCATGAAAGGTCTTCCTGGATGGTCGGATTATACAATCTGCAGCCTTAGTAGGGACAGATAAATGGCTTTAATGCAGATTTTTTCGAGATCGCCACAAAGGTGCTGTCTCTGTACTTCTTTCTAATACAAGCGTTAAAATATATAAAATGTAATAAAATTTGTAAACAAAAATAATTGTATTGTATGTATATACCAAGGTTCGCAGAACGATATATGTAATATGATTCGTTCTCTCATGAAAAGTTCGCAAAGGAATTTGATTTCTGATTCGATCGCGAACCTTGTTTTTTGGTTCATTTAAAAATAAAATTCGTTTTCACGATCAAATTAAATCTGTTGCGATCTGTAAAATATAGTTCGTTCACGAATATATCATAAAAAAAAAGTAATTTTACATAAAAATTATATTACATATTTAAATATTGAAAAAACATAAGTAAAAAGTATTTTTATTACATATTAAGATTTTGGAATAAATTTATTATTATTTATAATAACATTATTTATTGTTTCTTTGTATAATTTGTTTCTGTTTTTTGTCAAAAAAAACTGGTAGAGCGCTAAAAGCCCGTTCAACAGAGACTTGAGTTGATAGATGAACCTCTTTGCTGCTCAATGTTTCCAATGCTCAATTTTCTCTCACAAAGTAAGCACGTTGATTCATCAGATTCTTCATTATAAGAAACATATTAATTTAACTCAAATGTCTTTATTTTCCCCATTTCAACCAAAATAATAATTATTGAAAATATAAATCGCGAATCGAGAATGATTTGTTTCATGGATCTTTACGGATCCTTATCGCGAGCGAACCATATTCTACCTAAACTTATTTTTCCGATCTCTCACGAACGAGAGATACAAAAAAAGAAGGATACAGCTCGTTCGTGAGAGAACTTTTCATTTTTAAAGATCGAACATTTTATCGTTCGCGAACTTTTTTTTTATGGTTCGTGAGAAGATCGATAAAGAACGATAAAGATTCTTATTTTATCGTTCGCGAGCGATATTTTACGAATCGGACGAAGAGTCCAGTATCAAATTTCCTTTCCTGATAACATTCAGGACACGGTTCGGTAGGTCATGCAATTTGTCTATCGTGTAACGAATTTGGTACCCATTTGCTCCACTAAACTTTAGCAGTGGTTTGGTATAGGGTAGGTAATTATTAGTCGGATCATAGTGTTTTTCTCGTTAAAGCATCGGCCGCAAAAACATCTACCAGTTCACGTTGGAAGCGGGCGATGATTTTTCAATTCAAATCCCAGAGCACTCAGACTCGGTAACGGTCCATTATACTACCAGGCAGAAATCCTCTTTTTGGTGTAGAAGTTGGAGAAAAAAAAATGTTATTCGTTTCATGAATGGGTGGCGTATGTTTAACCTGCACCGCACGGGTCACAAGCAAACACACTAACCTCTACACCGTCGCCACCCCCCTGGGCGATGATGGTCATATCGCCAGCGTCCCCAATCGTTGGACGGATCTGTCAAGAAAGAACCTTCCTGGTTGATGACTGTTCTGCACAATATCTGCATAGAACAAGATTGAAAAAAGTCACTGGACAGATGCATTTCTTGGCCGGAGTCTGATGCAGGTTTGGAATAATTCAGGCGAGCTGTATACTCCCAAACTGCATGATTACACCGCGTGCTTTCCAAAGTCACGCTACAAAGGTTGATTATTTTCCCGGTGTGCTGATTTCGGTTGAGCTCCTGACAGCGAATGCTATACGTAACGCGAGTTGAAAGTAGTGATGGACGCATTCGAATGATATAATCGATTATAATCGATTCAGACAACATTTCGAGATATCTCGATTCTTCACTCGGAATGATTTCTCACATCTACTTACTCTATGCAACATGAGAACTCGATACTCGAGTGCCGATTCGAGACCGAGAAGAGAATATATTAATCGAAAGAACGAATGAACAAAAAAAGAGGAAAACACACAAAATCGAGAACTCGAGAAGTTGGCCATTTGTGTATCTCGCGTGTGTATTCACGACTTTGGGTTTGGGTTTTATATATTCATTTTCTTAATCGATGCATTGTTGAGGGTTGAAGTTGAACATTGAATTGTAAACGAAAAGCGAGAAGCGAGAACCGTTACCTATGTTATGATTTTTTTTGTGTTGGGTTTTTTTCATTTATTTTTATTAACTGTTCTTTTCTGTGCTGAAGTCTGAAGAAGAAGGTACGATGCGAGTAATTTATGAATGTCTTGTCTATATTTTATTTTTTTAGAAAGCAATAAAGGTAGGTAAATCAAATTATAATCAGTAGTTTACTGTGATTTATATTAGATATTTTGTGTAATCGGCAGTGATTTAAAATAAAACCTGGTGGAAAAAATTATTTCGAAGATCATTCGAATGGTCATTCGATTCTTTAAATCATTCGAATACTAACATCTCGATTCTTTAAATCATTCGATTATGCCCACCACTACTTTAAATCATTCGATTACGCCCATCACTAGTTGAAAGTTCATGAAAAGGTGCTGAGCCCAGTATTGGATCAGTGTGAAAATTTGGTATATTGTCAAACTGCCAGGCAAATGAACTGGCACGTCTCGATTAATGTGCTGCGAAACAGAGCGAGTTGTTTGCACAATGCGATTTGTAGCAGGGACCGTTTTTCAAACAAACCAAATAAACACAAACACGGGCCCAAACAAGGCTATTTTTTGTTACTATTGCAAATATCTGTTTGAATAAGAACGCTGAAGCACAGACGAATATTATTTTGGAATATATTTAATCACATTATCTATTAAAGTAACTCTTTGAAAACAGTTTGTCTCCTGAATGTTGCCGATGTTCTTTCCAAAAAAAAAGGTTTTTGTTGCATTTTGGACGCTCTAATAAATGGACGAATAACTATAAATACACTTTCCATTAACGACCACATATGAGGATGCACAAAAAAATCAATTAGTGGGACTCACTCTAAATGCACACAAAAAAAAAGAAAATTCAACTTGGTGTCTTAGGCCTAGTTTGGCTCGTCCGTTAGATACAACCTCCGTTTTATATCAACTGTATGTACCTACAAGGAAAAGAAATGAATGTTTTATTTCAGAAGGGTGTTGCTATCTCAATTACCCTCAAACCAAACTCGTACGATCCCCCTTTTTCGTAAACAAATCTCCCAAATGACAAGCAATTACTCACTTGCCGAACATTTCTGACAAAAGAACACAACCACATCGGATGTATTAATTGTCTGGTTTGTGCGCATTTTTTTGTATTAACGCATTAAGACAAGCAATATGTCGCAAATAGCGCACTTACCTCCAAAAGAACAAGAAACTTCAACGAACAAAAATAAATTCCGCCAACTAGTACAAATTGTTTAAATGTCGCGGCTGTCTTTTCACGGACATGACACAAACAACTGTTTTATGTCCAGCACAGCGAAAAAAATTTCCAAACACAAACATCTAACTACACGGTGCAATCCGCCGCCGTAGAACCGCCATTCCGATTCTCTCACAAGCAAATTAATTTGTCAACTTGCAATATCAATTCAGCAAGATGACACAGAAAGCACCGTACGTACAACTTCTCGTATGTTGAATCTTGCATAGTGTATCTACGAGTATGAGTGTAGTAGGTATCTGCGCCATTGAAATGAGGAAAGATTTGATAAAATGTTTGCACTCTCAACGACGCGCTCGGCATCCGCCCAATGGAGATTACTCAATTAGTTCGCACTACGCCTCGGTATCACTTTGCGGGTTTTGCAGGCCATCACAGTTGCCTAAGGGATGATACGGGAACACCGTTTCAGGTCATATCGCCATCAAGAACAGACTCAACGAGATAATTTGTTTTCCTTTTGCATGTGAAAAGAAGAAGGCGGACATGAGGATTCCTTTCTTAAATGGAATTAAGATGACTACGACGACGACGACTATAACAAAAAACAACTATGTATGTGTATTCTGAATGAGTATCTGGATCTTCTTTCATGAATGCATCTGTGTGTTACGAACCAACATTATTAATATTTTTTTTTATTATTATTTGTTCTGGTCAAGGTTACACTGTAGGACTGTGATATACTAATTCCCGGGCGGATGAACGAGGTCATTAATTCACTTTTGAAAGCAAAACTGTAAGTGGATCCAGAGATTTATGTGGCGAGGATTGATTTTATTAACGCTGATAGGATTTGTTGTGCGAATGGGGAAGGTATTTGATGAAACAAGTGGGATTTCTTTGTTCGGGTTAATCTGCTGGAAGTTGATGTAATAAAAAAGAACAATGCCTAATGTGTGCGGATAATAAAAAAAAAGTAATAAGACCCGATCCGTTTTATATAATCCCTGCCATGCAATATCCTGGAATGGTTTTATTCTATAACTCTGCCGGTTTGATGGGCACGGATATTTAATGAAATTGATACATAGTAGTCAGGCCTAATTTGGGTATTATGTCTGACTTCATTGATATAATTATCACTGAGGATAGCTAAGTGTAGGGCCTGTGCATAAGGGGAGAGCTGAAAGCTTACGTACATCTTTTTCTCTTCTTCCTTAACAGCCAAGTTATGATCAGACTGAAAAGGACCATAACCCTCCCATTTTACTGCTTTCCTACTGTTGCGGGAACATCGTTGTGAGGTTCGCATCTTTGACCTCAATAAACGTTGGTAGGATTCGGATCACTTTTTTACTAAGCACAATCAAATGCTGGTGTTTTTGCCTTTATGTGATCCAGTAGTATTTAGGCCTGCCTGTTTTTACGATTTCGACACTTGCATTAAATTCTACCCATAACTATTTTACACGACAGTTCAACTTAGAGTTTGCATTTTTCATATCGAATTCCTTCCTAAGCCACACAACATGCATGTGAATAGCTATACCGCGCTCTATCATACCTTCCATAACAATGAACAGACATTAGGAGCAAACGTCGTATTTTCCTCTGATCCAACATTTCTATGCACTTCCTTTGAGCAAAAAATAAATAAAAAATATTATTATATATATTAACGTTTCAAAACTATGAACCGAAGTTTGAACTTATTCACTAATGAAAAAAAAACGCGGAGTTACGTAGATTTCGCAGCTGGCGTTAAACCGGAAACGTGCGAACTAGGTAAGACAAATAGAATTGAACATCTTAAATGCGTTTTTTTGATTGACAACCAAAAATATATTACGATTACATGAAACGTTTTGCCAACAGGTATTCGTCAAATTTGAGGTATCATTTTAAATTTTCAATAAAAGATATAAACTGTGTGAAGTCTGTATTTATTTTTTTTGAAAATTAATGTAATTAAATTGGTTCCGGTTAATAATGACAAAGAATGTCGGGTAAGTGACCTCCTCTGCTAGCTCCGCAGACTGTTGTCAACCTTTTACTAAAATTTTGAATCACTATTTCGCATATTGATGGTTCAATAAGTGATATTTGCTCGATGATGTTGTCTTTGAGTTGTTAAACAGTTTGAGGATTATCGGTATAAACTTGACTCTTCAAGAAACCCCATAAAAAAAATCCAGTGGTGTTAAATCGCATGATCTTGGTGGCCAATTTACGTCTATTCTTCAGGAAATTATGCGATTGTGAAACTTCTCTTTCAAGAGATCGAATGAGTTCGTTGCTGTGTGACAAGTTGCACCATCCTATTGAAACCACATATTCTGCACATCAATATCTTCCAATTGACTCAACAAAACGTTTCTAATCATCGCTTGATATCGAGCATGATCCACAGTAACTACATGTCCATTTTCATCTTCGAAGAAAAATGGACCGATTACGGGAGTCGGACAGAATCCCGAAAGCCCAAAATCCCGAAAATCCAAAATCCCGAAAAACTAATATCCCGAAAACCCACAATCCCGAAAATCCAAAATTCCGAAACACCAAAATCCCGAAAATGAAACTAAAAATTTTACTGTAATTTGGCAAATTTATTTAACAAAATAAAAAACTTCAAATAAATAAAACATAACAAAAACAGTTCAAGTCTTACAAAAACATATCAAAAACGATCCATGACAAAACAATATTTAATACAAGTTCATATTGTACGCAATTAATCTGAGATAACTTATTTCAGAACGCTTTCGCTGCTCACACTCCCAGTAAAATGTATCCTTGTATTTTTTGTAGCCGTCAATAAGCAGTTTCTCACGCTGTTTGTTTGTTTTTACGATGGACACGTTCATTTTCACTAAAGACTTCAAACACAAAATGTCACTGATAATAATAAAGTTTTTAATTTTAAAGGCATGCACGATACTCACTTTGTATTACGATGTTCACTGTCTAACAAAAATCTAGTCGGTCAGCTATCACACTACTCGTATTTGAGTTCAGCTCAACTGAATGCACATTGCGAATTTCAAAACATTGCAACGCAAACAATTGCAAAACATTATTACGGTAAATGGAATGGACAAACACTTGTCTATTTTACACACAAAATTAAATAAAGAATCCCGAAAAATAATAGATATATAAAATGAAAAATTTGCGCAAATTTTTCATTTTATATATTATTTTTGTTTTCGGGATTCTTTTTTCGGGATTTTGGATTTTCTGGATTTTGGGTTTTCGGGATTTTGGATTTTCGGGATTTTGGATTTTCGGGATTTTGGTTTTCGGGATTGTGTCCCCCAACCCACCGATTACGCCACCACACCAAAATCCACACCATACAGTAACTTTATTTGGTTTCATATGCCTTTCTAACGAACCTCTAGGATTTTCTCCAGCCCAAATGCGACAGTTTTGTTTATTGACATAACCGCCAATTTCAAAATGAGCTTCATCGGTGAAGATAATTTTCTTGAAAAAATTGTCATTTCTCTATGGCGCAATTACGAATTGCCGACGCACTTTACTGTGTTAACTGTATTTTGTAAGCCTCTACATGCAGATATTTGTGAAAAATGTTAAACAAAGTTGTTGGTTTGAGGTTTAATTGTTTTGAAGGACGACGTCCTTGGTTCTTCAGCAACATTCTGATAATAGCTGCAATATTTCTACTTGAACGACCACTACGATGATAGGCTTTACTTCTCACGGTTTGACGGAGCATTTTCTTTACCGTATTTTGAACGAAATTTTCTTTTAACTTCTGCAAAACTTTCACCATATTTAAAATAAGTTTTAATAGTAAAAACACGTTGCTAAATAGTGTACCGATCCATTTTAGCAAACGGGAATGTATTTACTTCATACTTCGGTATAATCTAATAAGTAGCTGCAAAAAAAAAGTGGCGGCCAATTTAAATTGATGCGTAAAATTTGAACACCCAATACAAGCGTTGCAATATTAAAGTCTAGGTGTCTAGTCTATAAAAAGAGCGTCCCCGACTGAAAATTCATAAACTTTTTGGCATCAGTAATTTTTTTTTAATGTACATATATAATGCACTTTTATATGCGATTATACGTGCCTCATGAGTATGCACTCTGTCCAACTGTATATTTTGTCTCCAAATCAGTGGCCATTCTCGGGGGCAAACAACATATTCGGAAAAATGCTTATTAAGGGCCAGAATTGCCTTAGCGATAGCGAATTGAATCTGACGGAGAGAACAGCAGCAAACTGCACATAGAAGGCTGCTGTTTGGCCGCGCGCGTAGGTATTTGCTTCACAAGACGGCATCCAATGTATAGCTGATGGGAGACAGACAGAATCCCGAAAATCCAAAATCCTTTTTCTTCCTCTCTTCTTAGACGACGGGGTAATAACCTGGACTAAATGGGACATAGCATTCACCCTTCAGAGCATCCCTACTGGCCCGCCTCTGGGGTCGCGGAAAATCTTAAATCCCAAAAATCTAAAATCCCGAAAACCCAAAATCCTGAAAACTTATAATACAAAAAACCTAAAATCCCGAAAGGGAAACGAACCCAACAGTTTCTGTTTTATTTTGATCAATCACCCCGGTCGGGTGATCGTGCAAAACCCATTTTTTTGAATTTAGGGTTTTCGGGTCTGTGATTGCGACCCTAATCTAATGTAACATGGCAAAAGAAAGAACTCATTTCCAGTCAACAAAAAACCGGTTCCACCACCCAGTATAGAAAAAAAAGCTTAGCTTAAGCTCAAGAATAACAAGGCCAACTGTTTTGATGGTTAACTAAACAAAGTCACAGATGTTTCGCAAGACTTTGGAAAACTCGCGGTGCCGTGCAATCAGCTTTTCTAAAACTTACAATTAATTTCGCTAAGCAAATGTTCTATCATGCGAGTTCTTCAATTTTGTTCTCGAGCACATAGCATAATTAGGGCAGACCCACACTAAATAAAACAGACACAAACAAAGCAAAAACACCTGCTCATAACCTACACCGGATGAAGGAAAACTAAAGCGGTTTTTTTACTTGCGCTATTTGTTGTGGGTTGTTGATAGACATGTTTCCATTTACTCAGAAATTTCTTCTATAATAGCCGTGTTTCTTTGCACGCGGATATAGGGATAATTTGAAATTTGCATGTAAAATGCAACAACAACTTATCCTATATACGCTAACTTTAGCGGGGATAGCTATCGCCGCTAAGTCCTTTAGCGGGGAGAAACAGTGCTTCCAAAACCCATTTTCTTCGTTTCTGATGAATCGTTGCGATGCATTTTTCAGGAAATGTCAAAGTTTGTCATCCCGCCGTCCACTGGCACATCCTGCCGAATATTTTGTTCGTGATTTTATTATTATTATTTTTCAAAATTTAGTGGATATAGGCATGGCATTAAAAAACGACCATCGCGAAACGAGGCAGCACACATGCTCCTATGACGTTTATTATTGAAACAGCTGTAAGTTGAGTTAAGAAATTTGTATTGAAAATCGTGAAGTTCAAAAATATTAATTTCCGATAGTTGAAGTTAATGCCAAACATATTCAAAAATTATAGAAAACAGTTTCACATTGACAGATTTACTAAATTTTTGAAAAATAATAATAAAATCACGAACAAAATATTCGGCGTGATGTGTTAGTGGTCGGCGGGATGTCAAACTTTGACATTTCCTGAAAAATTCATCGGAACGATTCATCAGAAATGAAGAAAATGGGTTTTGGAAGCGCTGTTTCTCCCCCCTAAAGGACTTAGCGGCGATAGCTATCCCCGCTAAAGTTAGCGTATATAGGATAAGTTGTTGTTGTATTTTACATGCAAATTTCAAATTATCCCTATATCCGCATTCAAAGAAACACGGCTAATGTACGTTGGTTCATTTACATACATCATACGTGCAATGTTTGTCCGTGGGCAATAAAGCAAAAACGTTTTGTTTGTCGGTTTTTGTCGCTTTATTCAGTATGGCCAAACGTTTTTAAAAATGTGTATTAAAATATCAGAAAACATCCAAAAACCAGTTTTGTTTGTGGCAAGCAGTTTTGTTCTATGTAGTGTGGATAGGACCCCAGTGAGTAGAGCAAAAGCAAACAAAGCAAGAACACCTGTTCATAACGCACACCGAATGGAGCAAAACCAAAGCTGTTTTTTGTGGGTTATTGATAGTCATGCTTTCATTTCCTTACAAATTATTACCCACAACTTTTCCATAATGCCTTTATAGCTGTGTTCTTTTTATTTAAAATTGTATAGATATTGTTGTACAATTTTCCATCAAAAATAATATTCTTTCAACGTCACATATAATACACATCGCTCTCATGCTAAACATTTATTCTTGCTTTGATTGTTTCAGTGGGTTAATGTGGGCGATCCTACTAGATTGCATTTTACTTACTTACTTATACTTAACGGGCTCCCGTCCTGCTCAGGCTGAGACACTGCAGCCTTCCATCCTCTGCGTTCCCGGGCACGCTGCCGCCAGCTGTCCACACCAAGCGCTCCGGCATCCGCGGTGGCTTGGTCTTTAAAACGGAGGTTAGGCCCGCGTTTCCTTCTCGAACCCGGGGGCTAGAAGCTGAATATCCTTATGACTGAAGCATTAATGTCCATTCGCTCAATGTGGAGAGCCAATCAGCCTTATTGCGAAGATCAATCGACAATTGATAATTGACTATTTTCAATGTGTAATATTGTGAACGAACGATTCATTTGGTATTTTTGTCAATCGAATTTTTTTAATTGACTGCGATTGACAAAATCATTTAGAATCGTTCGTTCACAATAGCACAAATTCAAAATAGTCAATTATCAACTGTCGATTGATCTTCGCAATAAGGCTCAATGTGTTCGGCGTGATTATGCTCTTTTGACTTCATCCACATCTTGGTACAGCTCATAGATTTTGCGGTTGTATCTTCTCCTCCATTCGCCCTCCTCGCAAACAGGACTAAATATCCGACATTTTATTCTTCTTTCAAAAAAAATATCCGTTGTATATGCCTAACTATTTTGCCTTGCCTTTGCCTAACTTGATTAATTGCTTAAATGGTTTGTTGCTTATTTCAATTTACGTTACTCCTATAACATACGTGCAATATTTAACAATAAAGCAAAAAGTTTTTGGTTGCCGGCTCTATTCAGCGCGAATATCAGAAAACATCGAAAAAACTCTTTTGTTTGTTTCAATCTGTTTTATTCTTAGGAGTGTGGATTGCACTCTTAGTGTAATCTGGTCGGTAATTAAACGGTTCATGGGGCTTGTGACCCGTGCGGTGCAGGTTCAATCCCCATGGGGAACAACAACATACGCCACCCATTCGCATGCCTCTACACCAAAAAGTAGGATTTCTGCCTGGTAGTACAATGGACCGTTACCGAGTTTGAGTGCTCTGGGATTTGGATTTCCTTCTTTAAAAAAAAAAAAAAAAAAAAAAAAACCAAGGTTAATTATATTACAATTTGCTCACTCGTAGCCAAATAAGTATCTTATATTTGAAGCGGTCAACGATACGCAAATAACTTAATTCCATGCTTTAATCGGCAATACACAGTAACCAACAATCTCAACAGCCGACGGTACATTGTACAATTTGTATATTGATTCACTTTCAATTACCAAACAATATGTTAGTTCTTATCTAACAAAATACGTCGATTGTGATAGATGTAAAAAATGTTATCGTGTTGAAGATACTCTTCAAACTCGTTGTTCGTTATCTTTGTGCACATGTTTTAGGAATTATTCGAACAAGTTTCATAATTGAAAATTACTCTGAGGATGTATGTAAATAGAAATCACAAAGTTCCTTATACTAGCCTAAGTATGTCGGCTTTTGCCGAATGCCACTTCCACCTAAGTAGGTATGTATAGTCCATCCCGAAGTAAAAGAAGGATCCCAAGCCCAACATGCGCAGCAGCAATTTATTTAAGGGATATTTTCTCTTTTAAAGTATTTTTGATCGCATGAAATTGTTAATGCTTTTCTCTACTTTATCTTTTTTGCAGCGATATTGGAAAACGTAATTGTTTTATTATTGATAATGTGTTTTAACTGTCATCGAGTTTCACCAATTAATTATTGTAGTAACTCATGAAAAAAGTTTCATGCACGAAGTAAAACATTACGATTAAGAAAATAAAGAAATCATGAAAAATAGCAAAAAATAAATAGTCGAGATTTTATTTGTAGTAAAAATATACCTATTATGCACTTACAATTGGACACTCAGGCCTTTCCATGAAAGTCGTATCGGGCGAGCCAGGTCAATTTTAAGTGAGTAGAAAAGTGACCCATCTTTTCTCAACTAACCTAAAAATCTACCTGTCTACCTGCGTTCGTGTGAAGACCTGCGTGCCCATGCACAAAGTATAACGGAAATTCCATTTCAACCCTTTTTAATAATTACTCAAAACTGTGGCTTTCATTACTGAACACATATTTGAGAAGTGAAACACCCAGCAAATTTCCCTTGCGCCAACGACGGTTCTGTCTGCTGTGTGGACACTCATGTCTCGATCGTTGATCGAGAGATATGTTTTCGCAAGCATGGGTATATTTGTTGTATGAAATGCGCACATATTTTTTTAGCTGTAGTTCTGGTTGGAAAAGTAGTTTTGTTGTCGCTAAGAGAATAAAATCCCTGATGTGAAGAGACCTGCGCAAGAAATTTTCACTTAAGTTGGTACGGGCTATACAATGTTGTATCCGGTAGAGGTTATTTACATTTTTCGCTCGCATTATGAACGTTAGAAATGCTAAAAAGTTTGCTAACGGAAGCATAATTCGGTTTTATAGCAACTGTGCCATTTAATAATATGCAAATCTCTTGCGAACGTCTGACAAACATCCAAGAGTATAAATTGTCATGAGAAGCTTCTCAAATGTGCCGTTCCAATTCGGCTAAAAACTGAAATTTGCACAAGCAAATGGTTGGAGAATATATATAGTTTTTTTTAAACCAAGAAGAGGTCCAATCTTAGCTACTTAAAGAAATATAATCAGCAGTTTCCTGAAGCACCTAGTGGCCACCATACTAATTGCATTTCGAGCACATGGTGTACACGCAAAACCTTAAGCTGACGGCGGCCGTAGGGCTGCAATGACTCCTACTTTTGATGTTGCAGATGAGTCCGGAAAAATTATTCAAAGGACTCCTCACCCACTCCTGCTCCATTTTTACTGCTGAAGCAACAGCAATACAGAAAGACAAACACATTAAAACAATAATCTACATTGACAGACTCTGAACAAGTAAAGCAATCAAAAAATGTCAGTAACAAAATATCTACTATTGATTCAATCCGAGATAAGTTATTTACAAATCGAACACGACTAAATTTTTTTTTGGGACGCCAGGACCCATGGGAATAACGGTTCATGAAGTTTCTTTATTAATTATTGGACCTACAGCTATAAAAACAGAAACAACTATCATTGGAAGCAAGGAGGAAAAGAATGGATGAATTATTCCCACCACAACAGTACTATCAGGGTCCAATCTTTTACCTACTCAATCTAGCTGCGGTCGACCTTGATTAGGACAAACGAATTTAAATCATAGTGACCTTCTTGGCAAAAAGTGATAAACCTTTTTGCATAAGGGAACTGTTGTATACCCTATTCCTACTCCTATCCCCCAACAAGTGGGCATGGCAAACATCTTAAAACAGGGGAATTGTCAAGAGGCATATGGTCTACATATTTTATTATATATAACGTTTAGAACTATTTTTAAGGATTTTATCGAAAAAAACAATGTTTGGGTAAAACAAAACGCCCATTAAATGTTTGCATAGGCATAAAACTTTGTATAGAGGAATTGTTAAAAACTACTTTATCTATATACTTTGAGAAGAATATAACTTTCATAACCAATGATTTCTTCGTCAGATAGCTGAGCTTGAAGCCATTTCAAATGATAACGTTATTCGTATCCTGCATGACCATTTGGGCAAGCAAAAATGATCCGCAAGATGAGTGCCGCTTTTGCTGACAGTTGATCCAAAACGGAATCGGGCTCAAATTTCAAAAAACCAAGTGAATTTTTACGGTGTTTCGTAACAGTTGATCAATCCTGTATACACCTTTACACGCTAAGAGTTAAAGAACAATGGAAACAGTGGATGTCTGCAGACGAACGTGATGCAAAAAACAAACGTTTTTGGCAAGAAAAGTGATGAAACGGCCATTTTCTCGGCCTTAAAAATTATTTAAAGGAGAAGGCTCTGCTCCTTCTGGTCAACGCAACGTGTTTTCTTCTAGATAAGGATATGAAAAGCGACGACGGAGTGATTGTTGCAATGTGTTTACCAGCAAACTGCACGCTATTCTCCTGCCAATGGAACTAAATGTGATCAACATGGCGGCACATTTGGTTGGAAGCGATAAGGGGCAGCTTTAGAGATCAAATTTACGGCATTTAATTTAAGACATATGGCATATCTCTTGGCCATGTATAATGATGTGTTGGCACCCTTATGCAAGTAGTGATTCCGACGAAGAAGACTAACTGTAAAAGTGAGCAAATTCTAATCAATTGCAATACAACTCCGTCAATGAACAATATAGCTTCAAGAGCTTTTCCCGACTGACTGTTGGAAGAAACAAACAGCTGTGTTGCCAAAAATAAAACTGATCTGGGTTCAACCTGCAATTCAGCCTAAGAAATTGAAAAAGATTGCAGCAGTAGAAAATTTGGCATCAAACGATTTTTTAAACAAATCTATAAACAAATGGTATTACACGTATAGTTCATATTGTTACCAACATGTACATAATGTGAATTTTTGTATTTTTAAAATCTATTAAACTTGTTTTGTTTAACAATTAAATAAATATTTATTTTAAGTTATCTTTTTGCTTAATTTTTTACACCAACATTTTTTGTATCAGTTATTGCAACAACCTCAATTAACACAACTGCGCAAATTTCTTTCAGTTTTTTTTACGGAGGTCGTGCTGTACATGGATACCCAGTGGACTGTCACAATCTCTGAAGTACTTTTAGTCAAAAAATAACCGGTGGCGCCAATGTTTTCAGTGGCACCAAAAAAAAATAGGTGCAAGATGGACGTATAAAATGGCGGAATGCATGTGCCATCCAGCGTTGCCTGGTGGATAAAAATGGAATATGTGGTGACCGATAACAGATTGACCACTGATGTTGTGATGGATTTGACTAAGGACGTATTTCTTTCTTATGCAAATAAATTATTATTTATTATTCATTTACTAAATTAAAATAAATTCATCTTGGTGAAATTAGTGAATAATTTTTTCGGGCGATTATTGGCACAGCCGTTAGGGCCGACTACTAGCACGTTCTTCTGGTTTTTAGAAAGTTGCGTTCTGTAAGTTTATTTAGCTTCTTTTTTTTAAAGTGAAGCCCTTTTTCTTTTACTTATACATCTTTCATTCGAGAAGAAATAGTTCACTCACTTAGCGTTAAAGTATAATAACCTATAATTTTGCATTAATAACCTCTATAATGGAATTGGTGATAAAGGTAAAACCTTATTACTTAATCTCCTGATTGAAGTCGCGAAATACCAATCAATTATATCCACCCTGTTTTCGCAAATTACAATCTCTGACTTCCCGGATGAAATCTCTTGACGCTACTAAATTAATGATTTATTTTACCCAAATAACTTTAATTGTATGACCCTTTAATTCAGTAAATTTATAATAAATAATTATTGATTCATATCAGGAAACAGTCGTCATAGGTCGTTACACATTCTGTTTTTATCCACCAGGATTTCCATGACAACTTTTCCAATCGTCACTATGGCAGTGCTGGACAGAAATGGTTTAATTTTGTACTCACCCTAAACAATAGTGCTAGACATGTTGAAACAGGAATAAAGTTAGCCACTACGTATCTATGTATAATAATATCAATGATTATTTGATTTTGTTTTTTTTTTCAAACTTGGCAAAGACTTGTTCTAGCGAGTGCCAACGATATTTTATATTGCGGTCTTCTCTATAGCTGCTAAAAGCAATGAATTCAAATAAACTTTAAATATAAAATATTAACGAAATAATTATAAATAGTACCCAGAAAGCCCTGGCAGATGGAATAATTTCTTACAAGTTAATATTTCATAAACAAATATATATTTCTCTCCTGCCTTTTCGACGAGGTTATGATCGGGATTAAAGGGATCTTCCACTTTACTGCATCCCTCCTGGTCTGCCTGTGGGGTCGCTGATTTGACCTCAATGAACATCGGCAGGCCTCTCGGTTTCGGATCACTTCATCACGGAGGCCGATCATACGAGTATGCTGTTGTTATTGCATTTGTGCGATGCAGGAGTGGCCTGCCTCCTTTTTACGATTCGACACTCGCAAGCTTCCATTATTTATAATTGTTTGATCGACCTTTTTAGGACACCGGTTATCTCCAGTCGTGTTGATGCACAGATTTGCATGCACACTGGCGGGACAGCTTTAAGATGTTAAATGTGTCGCTAAGCTCTCCTTGATTTTTAAATTGCCCCTTTTACGACAAGGGTGATTTTTGGAAGAGTACCGCAGTGATAATCTTTGCCCGTCTCTGAACGGGTATAAATAAATATTTATATATATATTTTATATATTAGATATATTCGGCATTAACGGCCATACACGTCCTTAAATCTCCCGAACCATTTGCCTGTGTGAATACAATTCCAAGCCAAATCAGAACGGCAAATTTGAGAAGCTTCTCATGACAGTTGATACTCTAGGATGTTTGTCAGACGTTCGCAAGAGGTGAGGCAGTGGAAAAAATAGTTAGGTTTTACCTATAAGTGAATAATTATGTTTCAACTTAAATATAATATTTTCCCAAAACTTTTTCTAAAATTCCAGGTCACTTAAAGGGCCTTTGTTTTCAAAACTAAAAAGATCCATCAGCACAGCAGGGGTGTGGTCCGACCACTCATCTCTTGCAAATTCTCAACTCATTTCGTAATTATAGCACGTTAACTGGAATAAGCATGCTTCAGTGTGATTTTTTTAAATCAATCAACCAGAAATTTTCCACCTAGGGCACCCGAAATGAATAATGTCAAACTGATGAAATTCTTCGAAAACCCCCTCATGATGGGATCCTACAATCACACTACGATGACGCAACAATTTAAAAAAAAATCAATATTCGTTCCCCATTCTGCGACTAGGCAAGAGAGAAACATTTAAACTATTTCCCAGCTTTTTTTCGCCGTGCTGTTGCACATTTGCAGGTCCAGTGTGACCAATCCAGCGCCTTCCTTGCTGCAGCGTTAAAAAACGAATGTTGATGAAAAATCTTTTAGAACAATTCTCCCAGCAAAATCCTCATTATCAGCAGAGGTGGCAGATTAATCTTACTCACGTCATCTCAGTCGTTAACTACGCTTAGTTAGCAGGTAAACAACACTCCGCCTTGAAGTACATTTAACTACGTCTACTATTTGTAAGTAATTTTTAATTTGTTGAAATAAAGAAATTAAGCCTAATATGGTATAAAAAATGCAAAAAATTGGATAAAAAAATGCAAGAAAATGACCAGTAATTCAATTTGTTGATATACTCTTTATATTTTGACGGACATTAAAATGACAGGCGAATCGCAAAGCTACACTTGACAGTTGGTACTAAGTTTTCTAAGTTAACTATACCTTAATACGTCGACGTAACAAATGAAGTGGTTTTTCACAAACAAAATGATATTTTCGCAGAAATTCTTATAAGAGGTACTTTTCAGTACCCGAATTAACCCTCTCATATTCTTTCTGTTTCGATCGGTAAAGATTAAGGTCTTCCTCTAAATCAGTCTTGAGTGACCTATTTAGAACTGGTGTTCTGCAAGGGGTTTTGTTTAATAGGCATGTCATTTCGAAAAATCTGGTGGCGGCACGCCGCCTTAGGTCTTGAGCAGCTTTCTTTACCTTTTGTCTCGTCCTGAGTATGGTTGGAGTTTTCTCTAAATCCTCTCCTGCAAAGTTATGGCTTCGCATTCGATTTGAAATTTGATATATCTATGGTCTGACAGACACTTCCGAAGAGACCCCAGTTAGTAACCGCACGCATTAAAGTACCTTTTAGTTAAAGTTAAGTCGATCACCTCCAGTCTTTCTAAAGTCACAAAAGTTGACTGTGAACCCACAATGAATATGGTAAGATCAGACGATATTATGAAATTCAGAAGATAGTTTCCTCGCACGTTGCATTTGCTGGTGCCCCAAACTACTCGTATGTGGTGAGTTTTGGCATCGCAAAATATAACTAGGCCAGTTTTCCTAATGTGGTAATAGTCTATGATATATATATATACATATATTTCATGAAATAAAGAATCTAAAATAAAAAAAATCTAAAATCTAATAGTCTATGATTTCATTAATTGCCTTTGTTGGTGGAGGCACAACCGAATCATAGGGGAGATAAGCTGACCACACGACGAAACCAAATTCAAACTCCATTCGATTCGTAGCTTAAAGCTGCAGCAACCAAATATTGGCCACACAATTGTCCACGCTTAGTTGCGAAGACAAGATCCGACACAGCCAGATCAGCGCTGGGCTCTTCGAAATGCTCGTCACAGAGTATCGTGGCGCCGCGAGCACCTCCAAGGCCACTGATGCGATTTTTCAACACCCCTGGATCTTGTATGGAAGTTATGTTGAATATTGTGTCCAACACGGAAAGCAGTAATAGCTTTGCAGTGTTCTTGGTTTTTCTAAGTATATATAATTACCGTGTTTTTGTTTTTGTAAATCCAGGCAATGGAATTAAAGTTTGATTGTGTTACCACCTAAGGAGCAGCAATAACCTATAAAGCTTTCTCACAAAATAACTTAAATATTGTGTAAATATCACCTTAATTGGTCCATTGGTAAAGGAGTTGTATTGTGACGCCATCTACCGTGACCCACATTAACTTAGAACTAATCTCGCAGTCTTTTTCACACGTGTTGTGATTATGAAATCAATCGATCGAGTGGTTTAGCTTTTATGTCATATCCCGTTTAAATACGAACATCAATCCGGATTCAATCCGCATAGAATTCCATGTTATTTTTCTGTGATTGGATTGAAAATCAGCACGTAAACTCGAAATAAAAGATCGAGATAGTCAAGTGAGAGAGTGTGTATACGGCCTTTATGTTTTCACTTTTTATTTTGTAATTGCAAAGGCAATGCAAAACACGTATTTAGTGGAAACTGTGAAGATCAATTCCAAATCACTTCAATTTCTCAATTCGGAGCAAAACCCCGGTTCTTCTTTCGATTCAGTTTCAACTCAATTCGGTTATGTAAACGCAATAACGCATACTTACACACCAAGGATTTTTTTTAATTTAATTAAATGTCGAATGAGAATGTGTTTTTTTTTTGTAGTGACCATTTTTAGATTTATAACTTGAAAAACTTCCTATTACTCAAATGTAAGAGTAATTGGTAACACTGGCGAAGGAAAATTCCACTTAAGATGCACTGGAAACAGATTGAAGATTATGGAAATAATGTTCTTGTTTTCCAATTGCAAAGCATAATTCACATTCACTCAAAAGCACATCAACTAACACGACAACAAAATAATTGTTGATTTGGTGCAATGTCAATGGAATGGATAAATGAAAGTCGATGCTTGTTGGAGCAGTTACACGAAAAGCAACAACAAAAACTTCGCCGGGATTTTCTTCGCCTATACAGAATTGACAGCAGCTGTGATTGGGGAATGCGAAAATCAAGAGCGATAGCAGCCATGGGCAACCGAAATAAACAAAAATTGCAATGGAAATAAAAAAAAACATCAAACTTACTTTTATTTAATTAACTAATAATAATAGGCTGTAGTTTCTTATTCCAATTCGCGAGAGATAATCTATTACACAAAGTTTCACAAAAGAATTTTTTTCAATTCTCGGTGATTTTTTTTCTCCGAAGAATTGACGAATTTCACAGTGAAAAAATGACGAATTAATCTAATTTACAACACAGAAGTGGATATTCACAAACTTTTCGTAGAATTTTTGTGGGTAATTTCTCCACGGACAAGGGATGAGAAATCGATTTTTATTTTTTCCTTTCTGCCCGAAACACAGATTTTGTAGAACTCCTTTTTCGGGGAATTTCGTAATTGAAATGGTTAACACTGATTTTTAAAAATTCACTTGATTTGCAAACGATTTTATTTCTATATTTTTAAATTATTTTCGTTGGAGATTTCTATATTTCGAATTTTGCACTTTTCTAGGTACCGACATAAAATTACCTTGCGGATACTGTGACGGCGCGTATTAAAATAATCGTACCTATGTTCTCTATTCTTTTGGTTTATGTTTTGGGATCTATGTACGAAACTGAGTGGAATGTCGAGCAGTATTATTATTGTAGAAATATCTCGGCAACACGCTGTGCAAAGGGAAATTATTTGACGTTTTCATCAATGATAAGTGGAGAGTTTCCGGAACAGTGCTGACAGTTCCTAGAACTTTAGTACTTTTTATGAAATGGAGTACATACATTTTCTTGTACCTGGCTACGGCTTTCTAGCCTACCCGAAGTCGAGATAATAATCGATGGCGGATTAATAGTTGTAAGAATGTTAAAACACACATGGGCTCACAGGCATATACGTCACAAGTTTCGAGTAAAATAAGTAAGTAAGTAAGTGGACATGAAAGTACTTCAACTGATAGCGGTTGGGTTCCCGCTATGGAAATTCCCATTTGTAAGTGTAATTTAAACAAATTTCTTCTCCTGAAATATCCAAATTTCGAAAAGGACAGCTGAACAGCGCACTTCAAAACGGAACGTCGTAGACCGTAAATTTCATTGTGTCAGTTTTATATAGAAATTTTCGTTTAACATCAGTAGATTTTTTTTTTTAAAGGAAATCCAAATTCCAGAGCACTCAGACTCGGTAACGGTCCCTTGTACTACCAGACATAAATCCTCCTTTGGGTGTAGAGGCTGGAGAATGAGTGGCGTATGCCATCTAGATTGAACCTGCACCGCACGGGTCACAAGAAAACACATTAACTTCTACACCGTCGCCACCCTAACATCATTAGCATACTAGGCTTAATGACGAGATACTCGTATGATATTGACACGAAGAGCAAACCCTCCCACTTCACTGTATTCTTACGGGTCCGTCGGTTTGACCTCAAAAAGTATCGGCAGGCCTCCCGGTTTTAAATCACTTAGGTACCTTTGAAGTTAGATTGGACTGTATGCCAATGGGGACAACAATGACCATTCCTGACCGTTTTCGCTTTTAGAATTGGGTCATGCAGTTTATTGGGCATATCAAAAATGATCTAATGTCTAAATGACCACACGTCCGCCTCGCTCAATGAGATCATTTTTTTTTTTTTATATAATTTGCTTACGCTAAAGGGATTTTTTTTCTGTTGTTACAGTACCCTTATAATGCTAAGAACACAGTGTAAGCTACTTGGTATTAGAAAGAATAAAGAGATAGGAAAGAAGTGTTTTTTTGGGTGCAGTTGTAGGGTTTTTCTCCACGGGTGGTGTCTAAGTTACTTAGGGAGATTACGATTTCATGTATTCGGTATAAAGTAATGGACTTGGCCGGGAATCGAACGCACGACCTTCCATTCCGTAAGCGAATACACTACTACTGCACCATTGCCACCCGCTAGAGTCTAGACGTGAAGGCTTCTTCTGATCGTATAACTTTTTATTCGATCAACCTTTGTTACTCCTGCTGTCGTGCGAAGCATCTTGGTCAGCTGTTCAACATTGTGAAACATATATTAGCGCCACACGCAGAACTGCGGTATAGAGCCTTCCTTTCAGCTTATGGGGCTTTTTTGCCACAGAAGATTGGAGAGGTGTTCTGCCTCTATATATCATATACTTACGGCCTTACGCGATCATTGATCTCGTCATAACATTTAACTTCGCTATTAATCATAGATCGCAGTTATTTGAACTTTTCGTACCTATTTAGGAACCATTTGCCGTCCAAGCCTGAAATAGGTCGAAGTGTATCAGAAAACTGGCAGGGCGGTATAAGATCTTTTTTGGAATAAAACGATACATTCTCCTCCAGTACATCCACCTATAAGTCAAGTGCTCGTTGCAGGGACATTAATCCTCGCTTAGTTGTTATGATGAATCCATTGTCTTCAAAGATTAAGTGATGCACTTTTCCCTCGAGCAGATAATCAAGGACTGCAATAAAAAACAACTGCCTAAAGACGCTTTGCTGGTGTACACCGAATTTTATTGGAACCTCTTCGGTGACTGCAGCGGGTAATATCACTCATATCTTTGGTCCCTCATACTTGTCCATGATCAATTGTACTAGGGTGTTTAATCACGATGCTTTGCATTCTGATCCTTGCGACAAACCTATACTGGCCATCAGATAGGTAAAAGTATTCGTTCCCGCAATCGATCATCTTATACTCGTTCAACGATCTTCATGGTGCGTGGCATCAGCTTAACAGAATCTCTTGTTGAATCCCTTTATGCTAACCTGGATGTTAAAATTGACTAGACGTGATCGGTGTTATGATAGAGGTTTTTACGGAGATTGAATAATAGGCAAAATTGGTTGGTCTTGAAGTTAATGAGGACAAAACCAAGTACATGCTATAAGCAAACAAACAAACATCTGCCTAGGACAAAACGTCACTGTTCATAGCAATAACTTCTAGGTAGTTTGGAGGACATCTACCTTGGAGTAAACATCAACTTCACGAATGACGCCTTAGAGGAGATCCGACGGCGAAGTACTTTAGAAAACAACTGCTCTTTCCGTTTGGCAAATACATGCCCTATCGAGCATTAATCCTACCAGTCCTGCTTTATGGGGCGGAGTGTGGGACGATAAGTAGGAAAGAGAAGCTAATATTGAATTCTTTTGAAATAAAAATACTCCATCGGATATTTGGTCCTGTGTGCCAGGAGGGCGAATGGTGGAGAATATACAACCGCGAACTCTATGAGCTGTACCAAGATGTGGAGGTAGTCCAACAGGCTAAATCACGTCGACTACATTGTGCCGTGCGAATGGACAATAACGCTGTAGCCAAGGGCATCTTCGACCCACAGCCCCAGGTTCGAGAAGGCAATGTGAACCGAACTTTCGTTTTACAGACCAAGCCATCGCGGAATCAGAGCGCTTGTTATAGATACCTGGGAGCAGCTTGCCCACGATCGTGGAGGATGGAAGGCTGTATTGTATCAAGCAGAGACCAAAGGCGATTCCTTATTAAAACAGATTTCTAAGTAATAGAAATGGAATGGCAAAATCTTGAGTTCTCCGAGTGTTTTTAGTGATAGATATATCATAGAGGGTCTATAACCTAGCTTCTCCAACTATTTGTGTGTGCGAATCTATATGTTTCAGATGAGAAGCAGATCACACTTATCCCAGGCGTTTGTCAGGTTTCCGCAAGTGATGGGGTAGTAAAAACTAGTTTAGTGTTAAAAGGAAATATGAACATCAAACTCGTCGTTCAACAGTCCAAAAAACAACCAGTCTCAGTATAAACAATAAATTTTTATTTTTCAAGAAAAATACTAAACCTTTTTAAAATTTGTTCGTAGAATGATTTTGTGTAAAATAATGAGTACTCTTAGTATACATTCCAGAAATGCGGAAAAGAGGTACAGCCCTACTTTTAGTCAACAGCAAGTTAAGAAAAAATCATGTTGCACATTTCGTTGTTCTTTTGGTTTAAAGCTAGAGTGCTACCGGGCAACTTGTGCCCAACTTTGGTTGTTATCTTCCTGGCGTATGTCTTTTCATTTGTGAGCATAATTGACTTTTCGTGTTGGTGCCTGAAATTGGCCAAAGAATGCGTATGACTTATATGTTATTCAATTGATTTTGTTGTATTAACTTACCACAGCACAGCTTCAGGCCTACCAAGTTGCATACAGAGCTTGATGTCCGAATAAAAGTCAATATTGGCCAGTAGGGTTATCTTTGGCTCGTTGGCTAACGAAAATGTGTTTTCTAGCTTCGCGAACGATGTTCCAAGGACCATGGATCCAACTAGTCCGGTGCCAGATCTGTGGAAAATGTATACGTTCAAGAAATGGAATGGAGAGAGCGAAACAAATTACATCTGATTGATTTGCGTTTGCCCATTGCGATTCCACAAACTAAATTCCACCTGACCGTTCAGATCAATCGAACGAGCACCAAATACTCGCAGATAAACGGTGGATCCACTCGACAGCATTACGTAATGTTCATGGTCTTGAACAAGCGTCGTAGACAGGAATGCTGGTGTCGGCTCTGATGCTGTCCCACTCCAAACGTGGCCCATCAGCTCGGATTGACCGTTGAAGAAGACAAGCGGACGTAATAAAATGCCTTGAACTGATATTTCCATGCCAGCTGTAACGGGGCTATCATCAGTCTCATCTTCGTCGTCGCTGCCACCAACAAACGAGGAAAGTCCACTGGTATAGAGTCCAAGTTTAAAAGTGCTGATCTCCTCGCGCCCGGCTGACAAAATCAATTCCACACCTCCTCTTTTAAGCACACCTTTGTTTACCTCCTGAGTGCTTATTATGCTTTCATTATATGCCGGTGATCTCGACAGTTCTCGACGCAAGGCTGTTGATAGTCCTTTTTGTGCCATCACATGGTAATTGTTGATGGCCGGCCTCTCCACAAGACACGACTTCAACAGTGCCAAAAACCTCGAGCACTTTTCGCTGATCATTTGCAGTTTCTGCAATACGTATGCCTTAACCTCGAACTGAACATCATTCGAACCTAGGTAGTCCAGCAGACCACCCAACTGACCTCTACTTGGCTTCATGTCCAAAATGATGTCCAGAGCAATCGTCCGTGAACTAGAGTCATGCCTCCTTTCAGTTTGATAAAAGATTGCCTCAAAGACCTTGCGATTCTCATCAGAAAAGCTCTTAATTGGGAAGTTGCGAAGTGCTTGTAGCGCTGCAACCGATACTTTTGCATCACCTTCCGAGGCTAGCTTGATTAGTTGCGGGATGGTTGTGAGATCCTGCAGATTCTGCAAGGCACGAATGAACTGTGTCTTGCATTCAGCCAAGGTGCACTTTGTGGTCAACTGATCGACAAGATATCCTCGGATTTTCGTTACCAGCTCATCTTCCTGACCAAAAGTGGACTGACGTGTCAGCGAGGCTGTTGTCTGAATGATGGTGTCGGCTAGATTTTCATTTTTAACAATATCTGACTGCACGCGTGCGAAGAGATCTTCGATTATCGCCCGATCGGGATGAGTACCCACTGCCAGAGCTTGGAGGTACTTTTCAATGTAATCGGCATTTTTATTCTTTTTCACATCGAAAACCTCGAACATGGCAGTGTGTGCGTCGATAGTTTGGGCCGCTCCTAGAAGATCGACAAGTTGGCTATGGAGGGATTTGAACGACTCAAGGATCCCTACGAATTCATGAGATGTTGTGATTCTGGCAACTGGCAGGAGTTTTACTAGCAGAAGTGCTGTTGACTCCTTGCCAATGTGCTCTTCTGCAAGTTCTTCTTTGTGCGCCAAAATTTGACCAGCTAGCTGTGGAATGTAAATTATAAATAGCAAACAATGCATACAGGGATTAGTTGACCAGGTGAGAGAGGCCTACATTGATTTTATAATTACCGTCACGCCCTTAATTTCACTGGTCGCTCCATCTACCTCCGCTGGTAGCTCCATTGTTCGAAAGTTCTCCAAACTAGCAACTGTATCGTTCAAGCTTTCGAATTTAAGTTGCTCTACGACAGAACCGGCAACATGCTTGAAAGTAATCACAGATTTCACTTGACTACCAGCGTCTGGTTTGGCATTCAACGCTATGGAATGTGATTCATGTGACGTAAACCTCAACAGGCTACCGTCTTGAGCGAAATCATAATGAACTTTCAGTGAGGGCCGCATTTCAACACCTGAAGGGAGGGAGAGTTCTACATCTACTTTGAATTCATATTAACATCGCATGCATGTTGTACTTACCCAATGGAACTTCCGATCGATAGCTGACCTTTAGATCCCAATTACTGCAGTCTGACTTGATTTTCTCGAATTTAGTTGACGACTTTGCCGAGTAGAAGACAATACATTCGCCAGACACATCTACTTCCGGGACCGGCCCGTTCTCGTAGTGGAAATTCAAAAGACTGGCAATGCTGCGCCGCAGGTTCAAAAGGTACGAATCTCGACTACGATCTGACAGCAGTTCTGTTACCTTTCCGTCCTCGACAACTACATAGTAGGGTTTGTCGATGATTTTGGAAACTTCTTGCAGGTCACCGGGTATTTTCACTTTTGGATTATGGATGGTGATTAGCAGTAACTGGGTTGAATCCCGATTCCATATTGAACGGATTGTTACGGTTGCGGATAGGGTGTAGCTGCTGACATCTTTTGAGTTGGATTTTCGAATATCAGTCAGAGACACTTGATTCTCGTATTCAAAGAATTGCTGGGTACCATACGGAATAAGTTGTTGGAGGGATGGGGCTTTAAAAAGAATTTAGATAATAAGTTAATTTAATAAAACGTTTAACAGGAAAAGGACGAGCTAAGAATATCACTGTATGAGCTTATGAGCCCCTAGAAACAAAAACTACGCCGACGACATTCCCCTAACGTCAATATTAGTGTTGACGAGTACTCAAGGTCTCCATCAAATGCGCTAATATCATCAATCGAGCTACGTTATTTCAATCAGCCATTTTTAAAATTAGCACAAACAAAAATTAAATGAGACCTGAACATGCGATCTGAATATTTTTGAACGGCACGGCTTTGTTTCAGCTAATATAATTGATAATTTACTAAAGCTTCGTCGCAATTCAATCATCATCATTATTAGAATTACTTTAGCCTAGATCAACAAATTTCATACAGTTGTTGGACACGCATACTTTAAATAATCAAACTTTGCGATTTGTCTCTCTAAGAAGCATGGCAGGACGCTTGGTCCCTCTGACATTACTAAAGTTGGATGCGATCGCGACGAGGTTCTCTGCGAAGCTACGAAAAGCTTTGGAGGCAGCTGGCTAACTTTAAACTTGCTGTGAAGGCATGTTTGTGGAAGCCAATTGCAATTGCAAGGCTGCCCAGTACTCCTGAACAAGACTTGTAAGCTCATTACGGGGCCTACAACCATATATAATGCATTGGCTGTAGACTTCAGTAGTAACACTGATTCTACTGTACAAAGTTTTGGTATAGGTATAGGAGTTCGATCTTTAAATGAAAAAAACCTAACGGGAGGCATGGTTCGGTATCAAAGTTGCATTGAAAGCAACAAATCCAATCACAGTCATGTATCACCTCCTTTCAGTGGACATTATAGATAAGCCGATTGCTAAAGCTAAGCACTTCGACTCTGAAGCTCTCAGCAATGGAGAGCAAAAGACACTGGTATTCCCAGATCGACAGCCTAATGAAATTAACTTCAATCTTGGCTTCAAACACTAATCATTAATCATTGAACCTTCCAGCACAGTTGTAGGCGCAGAATTCGTATATAAATAGCACTCCAAAAACGACCAGCTATTGTAGGTAGTAAAGTTGCCTTCTGATTCTTTGTAAAGAAATTTATTTACTAAGTCTCTCAAGAAATGACCGGTATTTGTTGGATAACTTTTATTTAAAGATTACTTTCATCTTTCATCATTGTTAATATTTTAATCGAACAAGTTCTCACTCGATTGTATAGAGGACATAACATCCCGAAGGGATTAAAGTCCTTCCAATAAACATATACAAAATAATTTCCAGCAACTGCGACACGTCGTCACTCGGGGCGACGGACTTATGATATATATTTATATATATATATATATATATAATTGAAACCCATGAAATTGAACGTGGGTCATCTGGGGGTTATCTCTTATATTTGACAAGTAAGTATTTTTGTTTAAAACCGATTACTGCCACTCATAGAGCATTTGAAGCAAAATTAACTCAGTTTTTTAAGTCAACGAATATGACAATAATGGACATAAACCGGCAAAAAGGTCAATAGCCCAATACTACAGCTAAAATTAAAATAATGCTACACTGAATAAGTTATCATTCAATTCCAAATCGATAGGACTTACCAACTAAGCCGATGGTGATGATGAGTAACCACAATAAAGCCGTTGCAGGCTTTTCAATTTGTGTCATGTTTTGGACAGTATTGTTTATTAACTATTAACTGTAATGTTTTATGCAACAATTATTTATTGAACAACTTCATTTCACTTAAAAACAATAAAAACCGAACAGCCAACAAGAGGAAAACGCAGGCATAACTGAGGTGGATGAGAGACTACTTGTTGCCATCGCTGATTTTATCAACCATCCACTGTAGCTGTGGCGTACTGTGCTGTGGACCGTCAAAATTCTTATCTATCAGAAAGATCTCTCCATAACAGTCGCGGTTAGTTAAAATGTACCTCTCCACACGTTAGACGCGGTCTCCACGTGCTATAAATTGGTAGCTTACCCTAATGCATGTTGCCATTGTCTCCTATAATTTTGATGGCTGACGATGACGAGAGAAAGCATGCTGTGCTACCATACTCTTTATAGCATGCCAAAAACAAAAAAGAGGGGATGTTAGTGCAGTAATTCTCTCCATGAAAATCTCCTCTCTCTCAAACGAACCATGTATGCGATGAAATGCCCAGCAAACAATTTTTTTCTTTTGTTAGCTAAAATCCGAGCTAAATGTTGACATGATGCGTGGTTTCGAGAAAATGTCACTGAAAACAGTTGTTATTTGCAAATAACTTTCATTTTCGTATTAAATATGTCTCGTGTAGATATCACTTTTGTTAACCTCACATAAATAACTCAGGACATTTTAGTCACTGTTTGTTTGCTGACATATCTGTGGACTGAAATTTGACATTTGAGGTTTGACAGCAGCTTCTGAAAATCGAATATATTTGCTTTGATTATTCTGGTGAGGATTCACCTGCAATCGGTATCTTCTTTGATTTTTGATTCTTTCCCATTGATTTAATTCACTTAACGCTTTCAAGCAAGGATAGCTTCGACTTGTTTTGTTCTTCACAATATGGTTGGGAATGAAATGTCGTAACATAATTTGCTCAGGCAAAAAAACACAAATAGGCGACAACCATCCTGACTGAAAAGTTAGACATTTTTCAGTCTCGGGAGACGCCGTGTTATGGGCGTTGTCAAACTTTTTTATTTTTTGTTTTGCTCCTTTTTTTCGTTGATTTCAACGAATTCGCACTCTAAAACATCAATTTTACTGTGTTTAATGAATGCAAACAAGATGGGAACAGAACAGCGCACGTGAGGGAACAGTACAGAAAAGTACAGCTTCGTGTCATCTCTTCTCCTCTCAACTCTGAAATTTCAAAAAAATGATCCCCAGTGTTTTCTTGTGAACTTCGGCTTTTGAGTGAGCATTGCAACCCCACTGTTTGACCTGAAGTCGATACAATATGAACTTGTTCCATATTATTCTTTTAATTTTCTTTTATTTGTAACATTAAACTAAGAAATATGATATCTCTTGACAAAGAAATAAATCAGTTGGCATCAGTACAATTGGAATTTTAAAATTTGCCACATTTCACTTGAACTACCCAAAACAAAGTAGGACCCACTACGTTTTTGACTTTCATTTGAAAAAAAATTAGTGATTATATTTTTTTTTTGGTTATAGTTTTAGCTTAGCATTAAGAAATTGAGTACACATAATCAATACGGAAAAAAATTTCAAAATTCAATTTACACACAAAAAACATTTTATGGGAACATTTTCGAAAAATAAAACTTCACATATCACTATTTTTTAGTTATGATTTGTTGTTGATTTGTTTTGCTTAGTAGCGAGTAGAGCCACTGTACTAGCCTATCTGGTACGCTTTCGATCAGATGCGTTACATTTTGTTCGGATATGCGCTCCCAACAGGCTTTTAACGCGTTTATCAGCTCTTGTTTAATGTTGACATGGCTGTGGTTTTCTTTGAGGGTTCTTTTTAATTGATCCCGTAAATGTTTGATGGGATTGAGGTCTGGGCTCTTTGCTGGCCATGGCAAAAGTGAAATATTGGCGTCAGAAAGAGCTGCTTGCTTACTACGAGTCGTATGTGGGCGAGCATTGTCTTGCTTAAGAACAATCCCATCGCCAACTCTCTGTGAAAATGGGATCACAACAGGTCGTATTACCATCTCAACGTAACTGCCGGCGGTAACGGTGTCCTCATCCAGAATTGCCAGCTCTATTGTGCCTAGCAAATTTATTCCAGCCCATACCATAACTCTGGGCCCCCCAAATCGGTCACTTCCGTCAATGCACGGGTCGGTAAAACGTTCACCTTGTCGTCTCCACACGCGTATTCGTTTATCATCACTCAAAAACTGTAGAGTACATACCTCCAGTTGTCCATGGTCCAATTTGAATGCTCACGGGCATACCTTAAGCGCGCTGCTTGATGAGCCGCTGTAAGTTTCGGGCGAATAGCACGCACTCTGGAACGTTGACCATCTTCGTGGAGTCGACTGTGAATGGTTTGATCGCTGACTTGAGTGCCAGTTGAATGCCGCAGTTGAGTTTGTAAAGCCAGGGCGGTTACGGTACGCTAGCGACGTTCAGTTATTCAAATGTGCCGGTCTTCTTGCCGAGTTGTGACTCTGATTCTTCCCGATCCAGGTCTCCTTGCTACACTACCAGTCTCCCAAAAGCGTTCCCACACGTTTCGGATAGCTCGCCTCGACACACCGATAAGATTTGCAACAACCCTTTGAGACTCTCCTTGCTCCAGCATATTTACCGCTCGAATTGCGTTTTCAGTATCCAAATGACGTCTAGAACCGGGCATGGTAACTGCTTCCAAATTCTTTGCATATTTAAATGATTCCATTTTCCTGAAAATATATCGAGAAACTATTGATAATTAATAAAAAACTTACTTTTCTTTACTGCGTCCTGTTTACCCTCCACATGATTTTCTGACATTTGACAGAAAAAAACAAAAAAAAAAAAAATTGGCAGTCATATCTGGATCTCTAAAATAGAGATTCAGATTTGACTGTAAAATTTTTTGTTTTTCCCCCGACAAATGTCAGAAAAATAATGGAGGGTAAACAAACAAAATCATTTAGCAGTAATAGGCGGGAAAATACTAGGAATCAGCAAACAGAAGTAAGTTTTTTTATTAATAATCAATAGTTTCTCGATATATTTTCAGGGAAATGGATTCATTTAAATACGCAAAGAAGTTGGAAGCAGTAAATAGAAAGAACTGTACTGTTTGCTTTCTTTGCAAACTTTCAGGTGATGGCGAAGACGGAGCTGTGCTTTCGTGTGAATAAAGTGTTAAAGGCAGTCTTCTTGAATATAAATTTAATCCAAATACCAAAAGAGAGAGAAAATTCTCATCATTTTTCACATGGCTGGTCAATGAACTTGACAAAGACCTATATGTACCCGATAACCATCTCGTAGATTGACATCGAACGTATTTTACTCAAGCAACTGATGCCGTCCAAGTGAAACAACCTGGTGATATAAACGTTCATTGTACAATTCGCTTTCTATATACCATTGCATTTCAATTTGGATCCAAGTTTGGCGCGTTTGCTGGGAGTGCATACTCAGACTCGTCCAGTAATCACATCAGGCCTTCGGCAATTTATTAAGACACATAAATTTCAAGATGCACAGGAGCGTCAATAAATAAACTGTGACAAATATCTGGGGCAAATATTTGGTTATCCACGAATGAAGTTTGCTGATCACGGAAGCGTTTAAACCCACTGTTTCATCCCCAGATATAGTTGGGATCAATAAGTTGATTGATTCACGCTCGTGTGCATCTTGTAATTTATGTCTCTTAATAAGTCTTTTTAACATGTCTTTTATATGAGTTAAGCGTGCAAATTTTAAAATAATTCGCATTGCTCTATTCTGAGGCCTTGAAGCATCTACCATCTGCGCGGATTACATATTTTTTTAATTTTAACGAATCTACTTATCTGCTTTCGGTTAGGTACCTACCTTATGGCAATGCTGTAGGGAAACGCAATTTTCCCGCCTTTTGGTTGTCATTTATTGAACGAATGTCGCATTCGTTGCGGCTTGTGTTGTGAAATTCCTCCATATCAAATTGATTTAAAACTGGAACGCAGTTGGTTTTGTGGTGCTTAGGTTGGTCTGCAGAATATTCCAAACAAAATGATTTCATGTCTGAACTTGCTCAGTAAATTTGTACTTAATCGAACGCATGTTTTTTGTATCTCTAAATTGCCATTTGTACATACCTTTTTAATATTTCACTTTCGTTTATTGTTTATGGAGTTTCAGACGGTTTATTTCTTTTGCTTAAAACTTCTCTTGATTATTAACTCTTAATTATGATTCTATATTGACACCACATTGAGGCTACATAATTATGACTTTGATATCGATTTCAGAAATTATTTGAGTCACTTGAAGAGTGGCGCTTGGAAATTAATAAGATAAAATGTGAGTATGGTTTGGGTAAAACCAAGGAAAATTATACACAGCAATCTTTCGATTTGTTGTCTCATTTAAAGCGTACACCGAGCACGGAAACCATAATTGAATTTCACAATGGATATCATTGATCTCCCTTTCAAAGCTGAGTACGCCAAAAGCGGTAGAGCAAGTTGCAAGGGTTGCAAAACTAATATTGCTAAGGACAGTCTTCGTTTAGCTGCGATGGTCCAGGTGAGTAAGATTTGACGATAAAAACAACTTAATTTTAACGGTTGTCTGTTTTAAGTCTGCTTTCCATGATTCCAAGCAACCGAATTGGTTTCATGAAAAATGTTTCTTTACAAAACAACGTCCAACCTCTGCTGGGGATATCGAGAATCTGGAAAACCTTCGCTATGCGGACCAGGAACGTGTGAAGAAATCAATCTGTAAGTAGTAAGATAGTTTTCTATTTGGGGTTAGTTCGTTGCTTGGCATCAGAGCGCTGATTGTGAAAGGTAAGGATTTTCTAAAGTCTGGTACCAGATCCAATCGAACGTTTTGTGTAAACGTATATGGACGGTCTGCAAATACTTTTGTTGTACGGCACGGCATCCTTGGGATTTAATTTCATTGTGAGGTTCCTTAGCAAATTGTGGCCGTTAAGAATTCCAATCAACTTAGATTAGAGTGGTGTTCTGTCAAAACGTAGAACGTTTTATGTAAACGTATCAGGAAGGTCTGCAAATAATACTGTTGTACGGCACGGCAGATTGAAGATGCACGGCATAATGAAAGTATTCGTCGTTAAAAGAACCGTAATATGGCGATGGCAGCCCGACAAAACTTTTTTTTAGGTTAGGTTTTAGTGGTAATGGAACAGAGCTAATTTGGTAATTACTTATTTAACGGGTTCCCCACCCTTGAAGTGTCTGCCTGATACAATACACTGCAGGCTTCCATCCTCTGCGATCCCGTGCACGCTGCTTCCAATTGTCCAGACAAGACGGGTGTTCGGTCTTCCTTGCCTTCTCGGTCCTGGGAGCTGGGAGTCTAAGATCCTCTTGTCTGGAGCATTATTGTCCATTTGCTCAAAGTGGCCGAGCCAATGTCGGCGCTATTTGGCTTTTTGGACTACATCCACATCTCTGTACAGCTTATAGAGTTCGCGGTTGTATCTTCTCCTCCATTCGCCCTCCTCGCACACAGGATCCGGCGGAATATCTTCTTTCAGAAGAACGTAATACTAGTTCCCTTTTTTACTTATCATCCAGCATGGCACATTAAGCAAAACTCTCAGGATTAAAGTTCGATAAAGTATGCATTTAGTCCTTCAAGTGAGGTGGGAACCCATTAATTCGTTTTGCCAAACCGAAGTAGCAATAGTTTCCTTAGGTAATTTTCTGTCCAATCTCCACTAATTTGTCATTCGTGGAGTTGATTTTTGCTTCAAAGTAGATGAACTTGTTAACTACCTCGAAGTTATTCCTATCAACAGTGACGTTTCGTCCTAGGCGGTTGACAGATGTTTGTTTGTTTGCTAATAGCATGTATTTGGTCTTGTCTTAATTAACTTTAAGACCATCGAATTTTGCCTGCTCTTCAATCGCCGTAAAAGCTTCTAAATGGGAAACGTCCGATGATCTCTACATAGTCCGCATACCACAGTAACTGGACGGATCTATTGAAGATAGTGCCTTCCGTGTTGACACCTGCCCTGCGCACTATTCCTCCAAAAACCAGATTGAAGAAATTACATGAAAGCGCATCTCTTTACCGGTACATGTTTGAAATTATTCGGTAGAGCTGCTTCCAAACTGCAAATTACACCGCGTGTTTTCAAGTGTCAATCGCCATATAGAGCTCCTGACGATGAATGCTATCATATGCGGCTTGAAAGTCGATGAAAATATGGTGAGTCTCAACTTGAAATTCGTTTGACTTTTCCAGGATTTGCCTCAGCATGAAAAGTTGGTCTATCGATCTGACGGACCGGAACGGCCTGAGAAGTTCATACTGTACTTTGGATAGGATCTTATATGCGACATTAAGCAGGGATATACCTCGATAGTTTTCGCAAGGCATAGGATCGCCTTTCTTGTAGGTAGGGCATATGGAGCTAATAGTCCAGTCATCGGGCATGCTTTCTTCACGCCTTACTTGGTTGATTATTTGATGCATGTGCGTATCAAAACATCACCTCCGTATTTTAAAAGCTTCGATGATAACGGTAAGCCATCAGAGTCGGCGGCTTTTTCGTTCTAAATAGCTAAGCCAATCTCTTCTATACTGGGTGGTGAAATCTGTTCTTCATTGGACGGAAATTACAGACTCCAAAGCATGATAGCGTCACACTTTTCAAATCACAGTTTCCTCGTTCCAATCGGTCATCAGCCACCAAATATAAAAACATAAAAAATTCAAAGGAAATGTTTTACATGGTTGCCACTGGGCTGAAAAGTCAGGGAACGAACATTTTGTCAGGGAAAGTCGGAGAATTTCGAAACAGTCAGGAAAAATTCCCTCTGTGTGTATTTTTTTTTTATAATTTAAAAAAAAAATGTATGCCGGGCTCCACCCATACGTTTACGCAAAAATATAAAAATCAATGCGCCTGAACCATCGACATGTTCGCAGTCACCGAAGATGTTATTTGTGAAAGAGAAGCAACTTTATATCTTTTCTCTTCTGTGCAATATTTATGAATTTTAATTTATGTGATTTTCCATTGGGAGCAAAAATATTACTTTTCATGAATTCACCTTTTTTCTTATTTTGGGATCACATTTCGCAGATCTCGATATCTTTCGAGATATACCTACGCACCATTTCACTAATCCACCATTATTATCTAATAATGTATGTAATATGGACCCTTGGAATATTTTTTTAATATGATTGATTGAGACGATTTTGGTTTCGAGAAAGAATAGCGTTTGCACGCTGTTGTATTAATTGCTAAACAGCTAATGGAGATGCTAAGTAGCATTGAAAAGCATATCAATCCTATGAAAATTCTGCGATAATGCTTAAATGGAAAACCACATCTTCATGCTTTCCGAAAAAAAGACATGCAAACTTATATGTAGGTACATCAAAAATCAAAATACAGTCTATTTCGATTGACTTTGTTTAGCGTTTGTTCCCTTTGCTAAGGAAGATTTTGTATAGAATAGTTTTTATATTAAGGCAATAACGGCAAAGCAAGATGCAAATTATGCAAAAAAGAAGTTGAGTTAAGCAACATGGGCCAAAGGGCTTTGGTATCGCATCAAAATGGATTAGCGCATAAGTCAAATTCTAAAGGTTTAACGTCACAAAAAATTGATTCTTCACTGCGTCTCATTCATTGGTCGCCTCTAGTAGTCAAAAAACATCTCAAAATACACCAGAAAATATTAACGCTCAAAATACACAAACAAAATATTTTACTTTCGACAAGACCGATTCCATTGTCGCAGAGATAAGGTGGTGTCTGTATATTATTTCAACCAGAGGGTCCTTGAACTCGTCTGTGGAAATTAGTGATCTTTTTCGAGTGATGTTCCCAGACAGCAAAATTGCTGAAAATTTAAAGTTAGGAAGAACTAAGAGTTCCTACGTTATCAACCACGGTATCTCCCCATATTTCCATAACAATCTTGTGGATAAAGTAAACAAATGTGACGACTTTGCTATATGTTTTGACGAAGCACTGAACAAAATAGCTCATAAAGGACAAATGGATATAGTTGTCCGTTTTTTTTGATGAATCGAAAGGAATTGTTTGCAATAGGTACCTAGAAAGCTAGTTCATGTGATCTTCAAAGTCAGATGACATTTTAAAACATTTTGACAATGGAATCCGATTTTTGAAAAAAGAGAAACTTCTTCAAGTATGCCCAAATGTAAATTTATCTTTTTTAAAGAAATTAAAACAACAGCGAAATGAAATTGATCCGGATGGTACGCAGCTACTAGAATGTGGTGCGTGTGGTCTCCATGTAATACATGGAGCCATGAAAACCGGACTTACAAATGTTTCATGGGACCTGCATATTTTTTTAAGGCATCTTTATTACATTTTCAAAGACAGTCCTCCAAGGAGAAGCTTATTTACATCCAAAACTGATTGTACTCGATTTCCCCTGAAATATTGCGGTGTACGTTGGCTCGAAAACAAAATCTGTTTAGAGAGATGCCTGAACATTTTTGATGAGTTGAAGCACTTTTTCTTTGACAAATTCAGATTTACCAAAAACAAAGCCAACTGAAAACGTAAAAAAATACTTCCAAGCCAAATTGTTAGACTGCAAACTTGCATTTTTCCATACAATTACATATGATTGTGAACCATTTTTATCAAAATTTCAAGGACAGAAACCATTGATATTTTAACTTTATGAAGATCTCCTCATAATTAAAAACTTATTGCATCGCATCGTCAAAAAAAAAGTATATCAGCGAATGCTCCATAGGATCTCAACTTTTGTCCATCGATCTTTCAAGTGAATCCAAACTTCTGGAAATAAAAAACGTTGACGTTGTCTTCAAAGCAACGAAAATCATCAATGCAATAAAACAAAAAGACAATTTTTCGGAAAAAGATATTTTAAAATTTAAACTGGATTGCCACAAAATTATGAGCATGAAAAATAAGCATACTATCAAAACAAGAAGCCCATTAAAATACGATTTGATTGTAAACGTGAGCAGTCTTAATCCTAGAAATATTTTGCAAAACAACGGTCTCTACAGTAAAAGATCCAAAAATTTGCTTCAAATTTTATATAATGCCAACCGATTGTTTGATGTATGCGCGGAAAGGGCAAAATTGCAGTACATAAATGCATGTACAGATGCCCTAGAAGAGGAGTACAAAAGCTTTATAATCAACGAATCTACTTGCAGAGTTGATGAGTTCCACTTTCAGCTTTTTGGCAAAAATGAAAATTTTAAAGATTTTTGTCATGTTATAAAAATGTGTTGCATTCTCAAATTCATCTTGGTTTCACTTTGGAGGCAAACGGAGAAGATAATAGGCCACCCTCAATCCGTGTTTGTTAAGACTCGTGTTTATCGTGTTTTGGTGCACTGTGTGCCCCTGTACTATTTCCATAAAAAAATATATGGAACTTCAATAAAGAGTAACTTTATTTATTAAATAAATCATTAATTATTACTTAAAAAACTTAGGATAAATGCATTATAATTAAACTGGAGAATGCGTCTTGGAGCGTTTTGATGGTGGCTGTGTAGAAGATGTGGATGGTGCTGGGACATGTCCATACACAATTCGTCATTATTGTCATGTTCTGCATTTCCAACATAGCAACCTTCACATACCCGTATGCAATGCTTGGAACACGTAGCGGTGTTACACAAATCACAAACTGCGGTGGTTTTTGTGTCTCCGTTTGATCCTTTGCGATCAACTTTACAATTTCATTGACGGTTTGTTGCCCAGTGAAGGATTTGCTAAGTTGTACATCTGATAAGCACAAATGCCTGCCACCATCTATCATTTTGTGGAAAAGCGTCATGGGCCACCGATTAACTAAAACGCAAGTGTAGATACGGATCATTTGATCTAACGTATTAACTCCTTCCTTTGTAACATTACAGTCGATTATAATCTGAGGCTTTCTGGTCTCTTCATTGATTGTTTCATCAGCGTGAGCCGTTGACAATAGCATGACGTTTTCCTTTGTGTCAGAAATATAGCTTACTACACACATTGAATCTGAGAAGCAGAAAATATAAGAATAAGCTTCTCTTCGTTTTATTTCATTTGGATCAGTAAACTGATTGCCGATCGAATTGTGCCTCTAACAGTTGTTTTTCGGATACGACGGTGTAGAAGTTAGAGTGTTGGCTTGTGACCCGTGCGATGCAGGTTCAATCCACATGGGGAACAACAACATACGCCACCCATTCTCCTGCCGCTACACCAAAAAGAGAATTTCTGCCTGGTAGTACAATGGACCGTTACCGAGTCTGAGTGCTCTGGGATTTGGATTTCCTCTTTATTCAAATAAAAAAAAAGGGGGATACTGGTAAAAAATTGTCAATTGTTATATTATAACCCCTATCGAGAAACCGTTGAGATAATCGAAGGACCAAGTCGTGCGCAACATTCTTGGCTCGCTGTTGTCCTGGCTGCATACCTAAATATATTTCTCCAATGAGAGGATAATTTGTCGCTGAATCCACAATCCAAAATATCTTTGTCCCATATTTTCCTGGTTTACTGGGAATATACTGTCGGAAACTGCATCTTCCACATGTCGTTACCAACTGCTCGACAATGGTCAACTCTTTAGATGGTCGGAAGAATAGAGTAAGATTATGCTGACACAAACTCCAAATGTAAAAAAGCGCAGCCAACTTATCTTCTTGCTGTCGACTTGGTCTAGTGCGTGAGTCATCAAATCTAAGGAACCTTGTTATTTGCTCAAATCGTTCCAGAGACACTGCGGCTCTGTAAAATGGCATGTGCGAACTATGATAAAGATCCTTCGCCTCCACTGAAGATGATTTTTCAGCGCCAGGATATAAAAGTTTCAACCATTGGCGGCGATATGACACGCTTGAATGCATCCGCTTTGTCTTCGAAAGCATCTAAACGATAAGGCCCATGATGTTTTCGTTCATTTTTTGCACTAGCTGTTCTTTGTTGTTCACTTTCGCTAGGTAGCGAGAGCGACCACCAGATTTGTTTAAATTTTTTGTTTCGAGCTACATACCTCATTCCTCGGTTTGGTGCGATGGCTGAAACTCCTCTTCCTCTTTCCCCTCTTCTTCCAAATGTTCCCCTCTGCCATCCTTCTGCATTTCTTCAGCGATCTGTACGATTCGTAGGCCGGTCAACGCGGCCGGTTCATAATCAGGGTCGTCAACGTCGGAATAGTCTTCTCGTATTCATCACCGATATCCTCGTCTTCATCATTTTCTGGAATGCCGACAATTCGAGCGTTTTCTTGTGCATGAGCAACAGGTATGTCGGAACCTCCAATATTTCCACGATTTTGTTCGTCACCATCGTCATCAAAAAAGTTCCCGAAATCATTCTCAATGCGCTCCCGTTCTTCGGAAGACAACTCTCGCTGTGCTGATGTATTCAACAATCTCAAAAAAATTGCCCATTTTTCTGTCGAACCAAACCATATAAGAACACTTTATGCTTCTGGTGTAAATCAGTTAATTATCTCGTTTATTTACAGCTCCTTATCTTCGTTTTTCCTAAAAATCACCTTATTTATCCTACAAAATTACTGGCCTAAAATATAAGAGATTTGCATACAAAGTATTGTGGGGCATTGAGTGCACCATAACACGAAATCTCCTTTTTATTTTTGAAATGTAACCGTACGTTACTGCACACAAGTACAAGTTTGATTATTTTATTTGTATGCACACAAGGCACTTACCTTTCAAACAAATCAGATGTAGATGGCGTCTGCCTACTAAAAGTTCGTTAAATTTAGATTTGAAAATTGGTTGGGGCACTCAGTGAACCAAACACGGATTTAGGGTTAAGACAATAAAAAAGTAATTTCAATTATACAATAAGTTAATCTTATAATTACAATGAAGTTTACAATATAATAAGATAAGAGATAAGATAAAAAAGAAAGGAGAGAATAGGGAAATATAGATGACGGTTAAAGTTGGGAGGAAAGTTAGAATGAAAACATTAGGATCGGTTTGAGAAATGTAGAAAGACTGTTTAAAACGATTGGTATTGGAGATGGTTCTGATATTTATTGGTAGGGAGTTTCATCATTTTACAGCATAAATAACGAATAAACGAGACGAATTAAGATATTTGTAACGTGGTGGAATTAAACAAAGCGTTCTAACTGAACGAGCAAAATTAAGGTTTAGATACATAGGAGTAGTTGTTATTGTTATTAAGTTATATAGGAATATACAGTTTCTAGCGTCCATATAGTGCTTAAGGGTTGTATATCTTCGTAGCCCATGAATATATCTTACCGCATCGTTGAAAGCAACTTGAAGATTGCGCTGGGAAGGAAGGAATCGACATTATACTGTAAACCTCAGAATACGTAATAAAGGGTAGGATGAGACTTATTACAAGTGGCAATAGCCAAAGTTGCCTAAGGCATCCATAAATCCTTATTACATAATTTATATGGTCGTATCCTGATAAGTTAGAGTCGATAAAAAATCCCAGGCTAGTAACAGTAAGAACAACCTTTAATTTGAAAACAGAAAGCACGACATCAGGTAAAGTTTGGATGGGTCGTTTTTTTTATACCCTATTCTAAGGGTATATTAATTTTGACGCATAGTTTGTAACATACCTTAATATTGCCCGTAGACCCCTAAAAGTTACTATATTTATAATCAGCATCGATAGTAATGTCGATCTAGCCATGTCCGTCCGTCTGTCGGCAAAAATTAGGCCTTTAAACTGGACCTAGAGAGCTGAAATTTTAACCATATACTCTCTAGGGTCCCGAAATAATCAAGTTTACGAATTTTTGAAATCCGCCCACAGACACGCCCACAAAGGGTATATGTATTAATTTTTGAAAATCCAAAGTTTGAGCTAGGGAGCTGAAATTTATAATATATACTCTCTTTGGGCCCTTTATGCTCATGTGTAAATATTTTCAAAATCCGCCCACTGACACGCCCACAATTAATTTTTTTTTTTGAAAATTGAAAGTTGGAGCTAGGGAGCTGAAATTTATAATATATACTCTCTAGGGGCCCTTTATTCTCATGTGTTATTTTTTTTTAAATCCGCCTACTGACACGCCCACAATTAAATAAAACAATTTTATTGAAACACCCAAGTTTGAGCTAGGGAGCGTTTTTTTTATAAAATCCTTTAAATGTTATATAACAAAATATGTAGAGCGTTCTTAACAATTCAACCATACTTAGACTTTTGTCACGCCCACTTATGAGGGATAGGAATAAGAATAGGGTATCCACCAGTTCGCCCAAGCGGACTGTAGCCCGTCCCTATGTTTATACCCTATTCTAAGGGTATATTAATTTTGACGCATAGTTTGTAACATACCTTAATATTGCCCGTAGACCCCTAAAAGTTACTATATTTATGATCAGCATCGATAGTAATGTCTATCTAGCCATGTCCGTCCGTCCGTCCGTCCGTCTGTCGGCAAAAATTAGGCCTTTAAACTGGACCTAGAGTGCTGAAATTTTAACCATATACTCTCTAGGGTCCCGAAATAATCAAGTTTACGAATTTTTGAAATCCGTCCACAGACACGCCCACAAACTCGAAAAAACGAAATTTTGGAAAAAATCGAATTTTGAGCTAGAAAGCTGAAATATTTTATATATGATCTATGACTCCTAAAACTGCTCGGGATAAAAAATTTTCAAAATCCGCCCACTGACACGCCCATAAATAAATAATTTTTTTTTTTGAAAATCCAAAGTTTGAGCTAGGGAGCTGAAATTTATAATATATACTCTCTATGGGCCCTTTATGCTCATGTGTAAATATTTTCAAAATCCGCCCACTGACACGCCCACAATTAATTTTTTTTTTTTTTTTTTGAAAATTCAAAGTTTGAGCTAGGGAGCTGAAATTTATAATATATACTCTCTAGGGGCCCTTTATGCTCATGTGTTAATTTTTTTTCAATCCGCCTACTGCCACGCCCACAATTAAATAAAACAATTTTATTGAAACACCCAAAATCCTTTAAATGTTATATAACAAAATATGTAGAGCGTTCTTAACAATTCAACCATACTTAGACTTTTGTCACGCCTACTTATAAGGGATAGGAATAAGAATAGGGTATCCAACAGTTCGCCCAAGCGGACTGTAGCCCGTCCCTATGTTTAAATATGGGTATAACTTGCGATTTGTCTGGATTTTGAAATAATTCATTAGTTACCTCATTTAGTTGCGTACAAGTTCAGCTGTATTATTTAATGGCCTGGCCAAATAGAGCTGAACATCATCAGCATAGAGATGGACCGAAGTATGTTTACAGACAGATGGCAGGTCATTTATAAACATATAAAAGATAATGGGACGAAGTATTGATCCTTGTGGAACACCCTGCTTTACTGACAGAAGAGCGGAAGAAGAATCGGAAGTTATTACTTTCTAAAATCTATTTGAAAGAAAGTTCTCAAAAAGTTTTACTGCACTGTTACCAAAACCAAAGAGATGTTGCAATTTCCAGCAAAGAATTTTATGGTTTACCTTGTAAGAAGCCTCAAAAGCACAGCATCGCAAGCGATTTCTTTTCTCTCCAAGATGTTCACTTATTTACGAAGAGCGGGGATCTCAGCACTATGCATATGAGCCGTGGAAAAGTAGTTTTCATCAATTCGATCAACTCTAGATACTTTGCTTGAAATCGCTTCGAAGCGCTGAGCCCAACTTTCTTTAATTTCATCAATTTTCTTGACAAATTTCGATCGCATTTTGTCAATTTCCTCTGTGAAGCTGCATTGTAATGATGCGGATTGTTTAGCCAACTGGGATTGTAGCTGTAGGTCTTTACATTCCTTTGTTGTTGCCTTCGATAGATTGTGAGAGAGGGCCAATACGAAAAAAAACAGCGTCTTTCTGAGTTTTGTTTCGTGTTATTATACTCGAGGATGATGATGAAGATGACATTATTTTCGCGAGAATAACTATTTGGCGCAAAGAAAAGTAAATGCACAATTATAGGCGATAATACTGTATGGATCGGGGGTATTTTAACAAATTTCAATCAGAGTTTTGAGGATTCGACTTTTCCGAGTACAAAACATTTGTACTACGTAGTAATGTGCTATTTCTCAGATTTAGCTGGACCGATCACGAAAAACACGTCTATTCAATGTGACTGCACATGAGTCTTTTTTTCTTCAATAGGGATGCAGTTAAGTGGCAGGGTCCCTTTAATCCTGATCAAAGCGTCACCGCCATTAAGGAAGAAGAAGCTCCTCAAATGTTGTGTCATTCCGTAAATGCAGTGGTATTTAGTATTTGTTAACTGAATAGATTGTATCCAACGCTCTAACGTGATTACTTAATTAGCGCGTTCAGCGAGGTTGTGATTCGGCCTCGGACTGGGGAGAGGTCAAGCCATGCCCATACAAGTTTGTAACTTTCCTTTTACGTTTAAGCTGAACTTGGTGCGAATGCTGTTGTAACCGCTGGCAGTGGCAAGGGCAAGAAGCGCTCCAAGGTGGAGGGTGCAGCTGTTAAAGACTTTGGCATTGAATACGCAAAATCAGGTCGATCAGCTTGCAGAGGATGTGAGCAGAAGATTCTTAAAGACCAAGTACGCATACGAAAAACTGTTTTCGACACGGAAGTGGGAATGAAATATGGTGGCCAACCTCTGTGGCATCATGTGGAGTGCTTTGCTCAGGTTCGCGGAGAGCTAGGTTGGCTGGCGACAGGAGACAATTTGCCCGGTTTCAAGACTCTCTCAAAAGAAGATCAAAAAACAGTCAAGGATGCTTTACCGTAAGTCGAACAACATAACTCTTATTGATCTTTTCAACTCTCACACTTGTAAATGTACCCTTTTAGTGCCGTAAAATCCGAAGATGTTCCCGACGCAAAGATAGCTAAACTTGAAAAAAAAGATGAGAAGGAACTGGAAGAAGAGAAGAAATTGGCGAAAACTATCACAAATCAAACAAAAAAGGTCTTTAAGTTCCGCGACAATGCCAAGAATGAAATGTCCAAGAAAGACATTACAGAGCTTCTTGAAAAGAACGGGCAGGAACCTTTTGTTGGTGATTCGGAGAAACTCTACGACCAACTTGCTGACATGCTAGCATTCGGTGCCATAGAGAGGTGCAGCGCTTGCAATGGAAACCAGATGATGTTCCAGAAGTCGGGCTACTTGTGTAATGGTCAGCTCACCGAGTGGACCAAATGTATGAATTTGGTAAAGGAACCTAAGCGGAAGCCAGTTCAGATTGCAAGTGCATATAAATCGAAGTATTCTTTCTTAAACGACGTAAAAAAGAAAGTAGATGTGCGTGCGATTCAGTATATTGCACCGAGCACGATGACAATTGCTAAGAACGCAGCCATGAAGAAGGAGGAAGAACTTGATGGGTACGTTGTTGTCTGCTTCCATTGAAGGGTAGCGGATTATTAATTTGTCCGTTTTTTGTTTTTGTATTTTCAGACCGAGGGTGAAGCGTGAGCGCCCGCCACTTTATCTGTTTCAATTCGCTCATATTGGTCTGAAAGACTCTGAAGCAGACTTAAAGAAGCGTATCACCAAACTGGGTGGAAAACTTGATACAAAGATCAATGACCAGGTCATTGCCGTTCTTTCGACCAAAGACGATGTCGACAAAATGAGCGCTCGCATGACCAAGGCCCAAGAACTGGGAATTCATGTTATTCCCATCGAGTATGTGAAGGCCGTTGAAGATGATCCGACCGGAGCTGTTCGCTTCATTTCTGGCATGAGTCTCTGCGACTGGGGAACAGATCCATCACTTCGTGTACCACAAGAAGAAGCAAAGAGTGCCAGCTCAAAAAGTATTTACACCAAATCGGTACCAAAGTCCATCAAATTGACGGTCAAAAACGGCATGGCAGTTGATCCAGACAGTGGGCTGGAAGGCATGGCTCATGTCTACGTACAAGGAAAAGATAAGTACAACGTTGTCCTCGGACTTACCGATATTCAACGGAATAAAAACTCGTACTACAAGTTGCAGTTGCTGGAATCGGATTGCAAGCAGTCGTAAGTACACAAGCTTTTTTTTGTGGAGTGCGTATAAAACATTTCTTGCAGATTCTGGGTGTTTCGTTCATGGGGACGCATCGGTACTACTATTGGTGGCACGAAGTTGGAGCATTACGATTCAGTTTATAATGCCATGGAACAGTTCAAATTAGTGTACGAAGACAAAACAGGCAACGTTTTCGAAGACCGACACAATTTTGTTAAGGTAAAAAAGATAATCACTGAGTTATACAACTAAAACTACAACTTAATTTTTCTAGATGCCAGGACGAATGTATCCCATCGATGTTGAGTACACCGACGAAAAAAAAGTGGACCTCAATGCTGTCCACAAAGTTCCTTCCAAGTTGGAGAAACCTGTTCAAGATTTAATTAAACTAATCTTTGATGTGGAAAACATGAAAAAAACAATGTTGGAATTCGACCTGGACATGGAGAAGATGCCGCTCGGTAAACTGAGTCAAAAACAAATTCAGTCCGCCTACAAAGTGCTCACCGAAATCCAGGGACTTATTCAAAACGCCAGCAGCAATGCCCAATTCATCGATGCTACCAATCGATTTTTCACACTGATTCCTCATAACTTCGGAGTGCGCTCTCCACCGCTGCTGGATACAATTAAACAAGTCGAAGAGCTCTCCTCCATGTTAGATAACCTAATGGAAATCGAATGCGCCTACAGTCTCATAAGTACCGAAGACACTGACAGTGATGTTAATCCAGTCGACAAACACTACGAACAGCTGAAGACAAAACTTGAGCCAATGGACAAGAAGAGCGAGGAGTTCGCTTTATTAAAGAAATATGTCAAGAACACTCACGCCGACACTCACAAGATGTACGATCTTGATCTTATCGACGTATTCAAAGTGGCTCGGCAGGGCGAAGCTCGCCGCTTTAAGCCATTCAAAAAGTTGCACAATCGCCGTCTGCTATGGCACGGTTCTCGTCTGACCAATTTCGCCGGTATCTTGTCGCACGGTTTGAAAATCGCACCACCAGAGGCACCTGCAACGGGTTACATGTTCGGTAAAGGTATTTATTTTGCCGATATGGTATCGAAATCGGCAAACTACTGTATGACCAGCAAGCAATTTTCTACTGGTTTAATGTTGCTGTCTGAGGTAGCTTTGGGCGACATGATGGAGTTGACAACATCCAAATACGTGACCAAACTGCCTAAGGATAAGCACAGTACATTCGGCAAAGGCCGTACTATGCCCAACCCGGCTGAATCCCACTTCAGAGAAGACGGTGTCGAGATCCCTCTAGGCAAGAGTATCACTGACAATAAATCTCAGTCCTCGTTGTTATACAATGAATTTATCGTCTACGACATTGCTCAGGTTAACATTCAATATTTGCTGCGATTGAAATTCAATTACAAATACTAAAAAGGAAGAAAAGAGGAGAGCCATATTCCAAGAAGTCGTTATTTGTTTAAGTTTTCGTTTTAAAGTTTTTTTTTGTACATCACTGGATGTGATAGTATTTCTATGTACCTATGTTGTATTTGTCTTACAATTCCACAAATAAAGATGCGTTTCGTATATTTTCTAAATAAACGTATGATTACTTATATTCGTTTGTGTCGATCTTGAGTGGAGTCGCTCTGATTGCCTTCCATCCTCGGTGACTACGCTTTACTTACGTAATTTCTTATATTTAGGTGACGATCGGTGATGGTAATTGTTGCGTTTCGATAAATCAAAAAGAGTACCTCCACATCGACGAAGGCAGGACGGAGGATCATACGTGTGATGTAAAACGTTAAAGGTAAGCAAATTGAGTATTGTTAAACATATCACCTTACCCGTTGGTCGTAAGCATTTACCTATTTAAACATTGGTTCGAAAAAAAATGTATGTAGGTACATAATGTACATATTATACGTACACATTTATTTAAAAAAGATTCTTAAGAAAACAACCTTAACAATCTAGTATCACTTTACAAACCCTTAAATCGAAACACTCGCGCGTTCAAACTCCCCTGGCCAAACTTAGTATTTTAAAGATGAAAAATTCAAATGTGACTTTATGAACTGTCCAAAGTACTGCACAGCTATGTGGTTTGATGCATTGAAAGTTAGTCGCTGTCTGATCATTAAAAAGGCCGCTATTGTGAAAATCAAATAAAAGCTCGCCAGACAAGTGACCGAATAAACATAATCGACTCCATCGAAGCCCAAAATAGTCAATAGAAACTTTGATTTTTTGAACATGCAAAAAATTTCTGTATCCGGACAGAAAGTGTCCAAACGATTGTTGCCATATAGAGCAGCTACGAGTCCTTCTAAGCCATGCCGCAGGTAACTCATTGACATTAAAAATCGTATGTATGTTGGTATGTAGATATCCTTTCCGTAACCGACGCCATATGACGAGAGCAGAATTAATGGTACCGATATAACAGGTCCAACAAAAGCGGAGTTCTAGGGAAAAACAACATGTTTGAAACGTTCTCCAAAATTGGAATATTTTACTTACCACTATGCTTAACCGTGACGCAACGATTACGCCCAGGCTGTCTGAAGTCATTCCCGTCAAAACTGAGATGAGGAAGACCATGGAAAATCGATTTATTTCCAACGGCTGGTTGGACATCAGGTAGATCATCGTCAAGTAGATCACGGCAAGAATCAGCATGAATGGAAGTTTTGAGCAAACCATGGCAAGGTAGTAGGCACTAAGGCTATACCACTGATTGAAATATTCCCGCTTCAGAAGTCGAACTTGAGTTGGAACTTAAAAAAATAAATATATTTATTTGCTTTAACAAGTCTTAATTGAAGTTAAACTCGTTCACTTACATTGCAGCAAAACTGGCATCATAGGCAAGTAAAGGTAAGCAATGATGATCGTGAAAGAAAAGCCAAAGTTAAACAAAGCCTTTGTGGCGTCATTTCCTACGCCATCGTAGATTCCACCGACTACGATGCCCAAAGCGATGGTCAGAAAGAATTTAAACCTTATGTGTGACTGGGTAAAAAGAAAGAATGCATGTTCAATAGCTTAATTTAGTCGAATCTTAGCCTTACCTTATCCCTCCACATTTGTAAGAGCATCCGTCGCTGAAGCAAATGGAATTGGAAAAGCCAGGAACACTTGGATTTGAGAAGTTTTGGATTGATTTCTTCGTCGAACATTTCGATGGGTTTAAATTGCTCCTGTGATATGGTAGAATTGTTAAGTTCCGGTGTCCATCGCAGACACTTACCATTCTCAACAGCAGCGACCATTTTTTCATGATACTCGCCGCCATATTCACGGCCAGTCACTTCGATTACTGAAAAGAGATGAAGGTGTTTTTTATCGTTTTATGCTTGCTTTAAAACACATTTGTGGAAGTTTGATTTTTTTTCTGTGATAACTGTCCACCGGCAATGATTACCGTACCAGTCCGTAATTCAGATTCTAAACAAGGGCTTACTGGTCGCGCGCTTCTCCAGACTGTTAAAGCGGGATGTACGATCATGGCAAACGATTGCATCGATCATGACTTACTACAAATGAACCATGTCAAAAAAACGAAAGATGAAACAAACTACTCGTCGAGTATGACTTTTTCCGATGACGACCAGACAGAAAGTTCAGAAACCCGACAACTGACGCACTGTACCGAGCGAAAAGTAAACTGCTCTCGGGGCTTAAACCGCTGCACAGACAGTTTACTGACCGCAATGAATAGATACGAACGCTGGATGCAAAATTACGAAACCTGACGGCTTATTGAAGAAAATTTCAGAAAATCTGTAAGTCTGTACGTTGGCAATAAAAAGAAAGAAAAGACGATAATTGTTTTCCATGTGTCCAAATGTCACAGACATTACTGACTACTGAAATAAGTCCGGAAAGTGTCTGCAGGAGAGCTGATTTGCTGTCCTTGTTTCAAGGCCGCGTATATGGTGAACAATCCTTTTCGCCGTTACCACGAAATTGAAAGTAGTTACTTATATCTGCGCACCGATTTTCAGAATTGACGGTTACACCAAATTCAATGATGAAAAGGATCCAAATATCGTCATAGCAAATGGACGAGACACAGCCCACTTGATCGTCTTGAAAGATGATCGGCTATGCATCTTCGATTCGCTTAAGAACAAAAAGTCGGCGGGAATGGATGATATCACAATTGTCGTATTCAGACTGTAGATTGATGATGCATATTATCCGGCGCATTGGAAGCCCGCTCCTATCCCGAAATGGGGCAAAGATAGGACGAACCCTGCTAATCTTGGGTCAATTTGTTGCGAATGTCAGCATGGTCTTTGAGAAAGCTGTCAATAGAAACGTGTTGAGGACATTAGCGTTTTGACACTATTCATGCCGCGTCGAAACTGGTAGCCTGCATACAGTGGAACAAATGCAAGAGCGAATGCACGGGCGACTGTTCTTTGGTTTTAAAAAGGTCATTCGATACCGTATGGTTAGAGGGTCTTTTCTACAAGTTGATCAGGCTGAGTATGCACAAACCGCTGCATGCAGAACATTCTTATGGGAAATAAGTTCATTGTCAAATGTGATACCGAGACTTCCAGCAAGGGTTGCAAAAGCTTTAGCTCTTTTTTAGCTTAAGACCTCGTTCAATTAACAAGGCAGTAATGGAAATGAATTAAATAATATTTAATTTACAAGCTCTTATGAATTTACAAATTCACTCACGCGTACAACCGACGCGACGTCCAAAATCAAGGTACAAAAATAGAAGTCAACAAGACACTATAGGTACTTTATCTAACCAAAATTGTCAGTAGAGGCCTTATGGAGGAGCTTTTTTTCTACCAGTAGTGGCTGTAGATACTCTCACGACACTCAAACGCAAGAATTGCCACTGAAATAAAAACCAAACCACTGTCATACTAAGGAATTGTTGTTGTAATTTTCCCAAAAAATCGCATACAACCCACCACAACCAGTCTCCCACACAGCCGAAATGGGAATGAGCATGATCGTCTTATGTTCGCTTGCTTGCTATTATCATCCACCAAAATAAGCAGTGTGTGTGACTGAAGCACAGCAGAAGAGTATTACCATCTCTACAATAAAGCATTTCATGAAGGGTTTTTCTATGGATTTTGTGATTTTGTCAAAGAACTTTCGGTTTTGGTGGTTTTGAGAACGAATTATTACGTGGGGTGTTGCCATTCGGTTTTAATTTGATTTCATTTGTATTGTACAGCTGCACAAGTGCATTATTTTTTACCATCTGTTTAGGTATATGACATTGCGTCGTGGTTATATAATTTTGTATTCTAATTGCCTGATTGTGTTTATAAGGCGGACACAATGGTTGTTATCGAAATCGCTGATAGTGCATCTAAGCAATTGGTTTACTTTATTGCTTATATGAATAAAGAGAAACATGACTACAAAGGATCTAAGTGTAGAAAAGAAACAACAAATTGTTGATGCAACTGAAAAATTCTATGGCCTTTTTAAAAGTAAATCGGAAGCCGTAGGAAATGCAGCTAATGTTTTTTTCTGTTACGGAACGAACTGTGTACAGGCTTTTAAGGGAAAAATCAATCAAAGGCCACAATTCACCACCAAAGAAGAAAAATAAATTCGGTATCAAGAGCAAGGTCGATGATTTTGACAAATGTGCCATTAGGCGGATAGTCCATCAGTTTTTTTTATGGATAATGATCTTCCAACGCTAGACAAGATTTAATTGGAAGCACAAAAAAATGCAAATACTATAACAAAAATAAGCAGATCATTTTTGCATACAATATTACAAAAAGATCTCGGACTTAAATTCGTCAAACGTCAGCGAAAGAATCAAGTGACATTATTTTTTGGAGACGAAGATATTTACGCGAAGTAAAAAAATTAGAGAAGAGAAAAGACAAATTTATTTTACTGATGAGACCTGGCTCAACGAGGGCCACACTCGAAGAAAAATTTGGATAGACCCAAATATTACAACACCACGACAGGCGTTTAATGAAGGATTGTCAACAGGACTGCGATCACCATCTGGAAAAGGAAAGAGATTACAGATTACAGGAAAGAGACTACAGGTTTCGCCGATGGAGGACTTTTATGATTCATTTCGGGAAAAACCGGAGACTACCACGAGGACATGAACGCTGATGTGTACGAGAAATGGTTTAAAGATATTTTAATACGCCTGGAACCCAACTCCGTCATAGTTTTGGACAATGCTTCCTATCATTCCAGAAAACAAAATAAAGCACCATCCACTTCCACGAGAAAAGATGAAATAAAAAAGTGGTTGAGGTCTAATGCGATAAGTTTCGCGAGGATGATATGGTTAAAGCAGAGTTGCTTGAAATCGTTAAACGTTACAAAGGCAAGTATGAAACATACGTCGTGGATGAAATGGATCAAAATGCGGGACATAAAGTGCTTCGCTTGCCGCCTTATCACTATGACCTTAATCCAATAGAATTGGTTTGGGCTCAAGTGAAAGGGTTTGTAGCAAGCCAAAAGAAGTCATTTAAAATGGCTGAAATAAGAGACTTACTAACGACAGCACATACAAGGGTTGACAAGGAAAAATGGCATCGATGTGCCTAACACGTTGAACAGGTTGTTGAGCCAAATATGTGGGAAATGGACGTTTTTGCCGAGGAAGCAGTTGAAAGGTTAATAATAGACCTAAATAACGAGAGTAGTAGCAGTAATTAGTAGTAGTAGTAATTATTGTAAGAGTTAAGCATGTAACTCACACTGTCAAACCATATTTATATTCATGTACTTAAATTATATATTATGTTTATATATACACATCTAGTCATACGTGTAAGATTAAGAATAATAATAAAGAGAGCGTCAGTTTCATGATCGCATTAAAACAAAACGGACGTGTCGTTATTTAATCCGCGTCGTATAGTGAAACAGTACTACAAATTCTCAGAAGTGGGATCATAAAAAAAAAAACAAATAAAATAATACCTTGCCACAAGTGAAATTGAGTGCAAAATAAAATTGGTATTACAGATTGTGTGTTTACCACAAAGTTGGTTGTGTCGCCGCTTGTTCAGTCACCGCGAAATTTTTTTGTCGCCGCTTGTTCAGTCACCGCGAAAAAATTTTTTTTTTTATTCTTTTCGGAAAAAAAAACAGTATTGAATTCAATCGAATTCATAGCAGCAGATGTGCGAGGAGAACATCCGAGTAACGGACGACTACGAGAAGTGATCGAAAAACAGCCGCTAGACACTGCAGCTGAAAAAAAAAAACTTCATAATGAGAGAAAATGAACTGTTGCAACGGATCGCAAAAGCAAACGATAGAGCAGAAGCTAAATCAGAAGGTGGTGCAAAACGATCGGACTGGACGACAGGGGAGTTTAACGTGGCGCAACAAATTGGATTGCGGAAGGAGATGTTGCCGGAATTTAGCGGAACGACAAGTGTTGATGTGTGGCTGGCACAGCTAAGGAATGTCGAAGAAGTGTACGGTGTGGAGAAAAAAAAATTACACGCACTTTTCGTAAGTAAATTGAGAGGCAAGGCCCAAGAATGGTTGTACGCACAAACTAAATTTTTAAACGACGACATAGATAACCTGACAGAGGAGTTGAAAGAAGTTTTTGGTACAAAACAAAACAAGATGGAGATGAGAAAAAGATTCGAAAACCGAAAGTGGAAAGTGAGCGAAACTTTCAGTGAATATTTCTACGACAAAGTCAGACTGGCGACTGGATTGAAAATGGACGAAGAAGAATGGATTGAATACGCGATTGAGGGATTTTCTGATGATAACATAAGGTTATATGCCCGTGTCCAGGGGTATACAACAAAGGCAGGACTACTTCGAGCGTTCGGCAAAGTCACTCAACGGAAGGTGCAGACAGGATCGACAGCGGATAGAACGGCAAAAGATAGACAAGTGGACGGACAAAGAGTTGTAGTCAGGTGCTATAATTGCAACTCGGTGGGACACATGGCAAATGGCTGTTCTAAGCCAAAGAGGAAGTCAGCAGTACATCAGTTGTCAGAAGATGACAAGACCAATGATTACGTAAGACGTTTGTATTTTAAGTTTATAATTAATAGTGATAGTATCCTCTTTGACTGCCTCATAGACTCCGGAAGTCCGATAAGTATGGTTAGAAGATCGTGTATACCGACTAATATATCCATATATAAATGTAACACACGAAAAAAATATTTCGGGTTAAACAAAACCTTGCTTAAAATATATGGAATGGTGTCGTGCGTCGTTTTTTATAAACAAGTTGGAATTAAAGTAAATTTTATGGTAATAGACGATGGATCGACGAGTTATGAGGCAATCTTGGGGAGGAATTTCCTAAAAAGTGGAAAATTTAAACTAGTTTCACAGTTAGAGAATAATACAACTTGCTCAAATGAAATAGAAAATGATAGTGAACGTTTTGAAAAACAGCTCTTGTTAATCGACTGTAAAGATAATGATAGTTCAGAATTGGATTTAGAAGTTGGTGAAGACGTTTGTTATGGTCATAAAGAAAAGCTTAAAATGTTATATATGTCAAATTATTTGCTTGCCGATCGCCCTACGGAACCGGTAATAAAAACTAAAATGAATTTAACGCTAAATGACATAAAACCGTTTCAGTGTCAACCGCGTCGTTTGTCGTATGCCGAAAAAAATGAACTTAGTTCGTTACTAGACGAATATATCAGTAAAGGGTACATTAGAGAAAGCGAATCTGAATACGTGTCGCCGATAGTATTGGTGCAAAAGAAAACAGGGGATCTTAGAATGTGTATCGATTTTCGTACGTTAAATAAAGCAACTGCAAAAGATAGTTATCCAATACCGGTGATCGACGATTTACTAGACAAACTGGTAGATAAGACCATTTTTTCTAAACTAGACCTCAAGAACGGTTTTTTTCACGTATACATGCATGAAGACGCGGTAAAATATACGTCGTTCGTTACGCCGTTGGGGCAATACGAATTCTTGCGAATGCCGTTTGGTTTGAAAAACGCGCCGTCAACGTTTCAAAGACACATCAACAAGATATTTGCAGACATGATTAGGAACGATGAAGTTATAGTATACCTAGACGATATAATGATAGCTACGACGACATACGAAGACCATTTTAGGATACTCTCTGAAGTTTGGAAGAGGATGGTAGAAAATAAATTGGAACTAAGAATAGATTAGTGCAAATTTTTACAAAAGAAGATAAAATATTTAGGTTTTACGATTACGGGAGAGGGTATACAGGCAGATGATAGGGGTATCGAAGCTATACAAAATTTTCCGATTCCACAAAAAACCCATGCAGTACAAAGTTTTCTGGGATTGTGTTCTTATTTCCGTAGATTCGTTAGAGATTTTTCTACCATAGCAAAACCATTGTACGACCTTACCAAAAAAGACAGAGAATTCAAGTTTGGTGACGAACAATTAAAGGCTTTTGAAAGCTTGAAAAACAAATTGATAGAAGCTCCGGTCTTGGCACTGTATAGTCCAAAGGACGAAACAGAACTTCATTGCGACGCAAGCGCACAGGGATTTGGAGCGATTCTGCTACAAAGAAAGCAGGACGGAAAGTTACATCCGATTTTCTATTTTTCAAAGAGAACGACAGATTACGAAGCAAAATTGCATAGTTTTGAGTTAGAGGCGCTGGCAATAATAAGTGATTTAAAACGTTTTAGGGTATATTTACAAGGTAAACAGTTCAAGATCGTAACTGATTGTAATTCGTTGACCCTAACGCTAAACAAGATAGAACTGAACCCTAGAATTGCCAGATGGGCGTTAGAGCTACAAAATTTTGATTACACTCTAGCACACAGGGCAGGTACTCGCATGCAACACGTCGACGCGTTAAGTAGATCGACAAATATTCTGACGATCGAAACGAATACTTTCGAGGAAAACCTGATAGTATGCCAAGGAAGAGACGGAAATATAGTTAAGATCAAAGAGTTGTTAGAACGATCGAACCATAATTTATACGAGATGAGAAACGGAGTGGTATATAGAAAGAAAAATGATGGCAGTGTCGTGTTTTGTGTACCAACAGAGATGGAAAGTCACGTTTTGTATAAATATCATGACGAAGTAGGTCATGTAGGAACAGATAAGGTGTTAGAATTAGTGTCAAAAAGTTACTGGTTTCCCAAAATGAGAGAGAAGATAGGATCGCACATAAAAAACTGTTTGAAGTGTATTGCTTTTTCGGCTAAACAGGGCCGTGAAGAGGGTTTCATTCACAACATACCCAAAGAAGAAAAACCGTTCGTGGTAGTACATTTAGATCATTACGGTCCAATAGACAATTCAAGGACGGCTAAAAAGTATATACTAGTGGTAATAGATGCTTTTACAAAATTCGTGAGACTCTACCCGACTAAAACTACAAATACAAAGGAAGTAAATCGAGCGTTTACGGACTATTTTAGAGCGTATAGTAGACCGAAGTATATTATTTCAGATAGGGGTAGTTGTTTTACCTCTGCAGAGTTCAAGGACTTTTTGTCCAAAGAAGGTGTTCAACACGTAAAGATTGCGACAGGTTCACCCCAAGCAAACGGACAAGTAGAGAGAGTGAACAGGAGTTTAGGACCAATGATAGCCAAATTAGTCAAACCAGAAGAAGGGGTATTTTGGGACCACGTCTTAGAGGTAGTCGAACATACACTCAATAACACAGTGGGTAGGACTATAAAAGAACATCCTAGTGTAATGTTGTTTGGAGTGAATCAGAAAGGCAAATGGTCGGATGAACTTAAAGAAAATTTGACAGAAGTAGAATCAGGAGATGTACGCGACCTGGCAAAGACACGTAGCAAAGCAGCTCTAGAACAAAAAAAGTCACAGGCATACAACAAACGATACATAGATAAAAAACGGTGCAAGCCCACAAAATATAATATAGGAGACTACGCTATGATAAAAATTTTTGACTCGCACCCAGGGGCGTCTAAAAAACTGATACCGAAATTTAGAGGACCCTACCAGATCGAAAAAGTCCTACGAAACGACAGATATCTGCTTAAAGATGTTGACGGTTTTCAACAGTCGCGACTACCTTACCAAGGAGTATGGGCGGTCGGCAATATGAAACCATGGTTGAACAAGAGTAAAGCGAATGATTGATTGTAAATTTGCAAGATCAGGTGATCTTAATGGTCAGGATGGCCGAGTTGTAGTAATTATTGTAAGAGTTAAGCATGTAACTCACACTGTCAAACCATATTTATTATTGTAAGAGTTAAGCATGTAACTCACACTGTCAAACCATATTTATATTCATGTACTTAAATTATATATTATGTTTATATATACACATCTAGTCATACATGTAAGATTAAGAATAATAATAAAGAGAGCGTCAGTTTCATGATCGCATTAAAACAAAACGGACGTGTTGTTATTTAATCCGCGTCGTATAGTGAAACAGTACTACATTTATAATGAATAAATTGGATTACAGTGACATATTTTTCGTTTTGATTTTTTTTTGTGTTACGAAATTTATTTTTTGTTGGTCTACTGGAGATACCCTTACAAAAACGCGCCCATTATTATCGTACCAGAAAAGGAAAAAGATAAACGGAATTTATTTCGTTCCGCAATATTTTTATTTTAAATTGGAAGATGGTAACCCTTATAGAATTGCTCTCTGAGTTATGACGAATTATCATACACACTACGGTAACCCTGTGAGAGCTTTAAAGAGGGACCGATTTATGTAAATCATTGCAACCAGACTGAGAGACAAACATCCTATCTTGCCTGTACTGACAATTTTTGTTGGAAAAAGTATAGTGACTTAGATAAAATTAAAGGATATTGGGACGAATGGAAGTTGAAAATATACTGTCAAAAGTCGGAAACAATCCTGTTTAGAACTACATTGTCTGGTGTTTACCAGAAAAAGCTGAACAAATCGGCCATTGTTGGACAAAATTAACAGCCGTAAGAAGCGTAGTTAGATACCTCGGTGTTCGGCTCGAACAGTAAGTACCTGTATTTTGACAAATATATAGGTAGATGTTGTCTTGTCGGAGCTAAAGCGGCTTAAAATCAACATAAATACGATATTTGACAAAAATTGACAATGGTAAACAAATTTGATGAATCGGTATCTATGATTGTCGTCAATTATCAAAATTTTTGATTAACTGTTTATTTTATGCGGATTTTTGATCTATTGTGAACGAAATAGCCTGAGGCCCAACTATGTAACTCGATTCTATACAATAAAACCGTTTGAATTTGATTTTTCTTTTCAATGTATCTATCAACTTAAATGCAGGTTTCGTTTGAAAACTGGATATTTTAAGAAATATAGGCGACAACATTTCAAATTCGATTCTAATTGAGTATAAAGCACAATAGTAAAAATAGAATTGAAAATGGCTTTCGAATAGATTAGAAAGTAGAATCGAGTTATGTAATAGGGCACCTGAGCTTGGTAGTCTCTTCCATAAAAGGCGTGGCAACAAGTAATCGCGAAATGCATGAGGCTCAACAAAAACAAATCTAAAAGTTCGTACATAGAAACGAAAGTCATGACAAAATTTATTAACAGCAAAGATTAAATTTAAACTGAAGCTAAACCAACGAACAGAAAAAAGAATTTAACATCTTAAACGTCAAATTAAATACTCTCCACAATTGCATTTTGCTTGTCAGTGTTCACAATCATAATACCTAAATGTCGAGCATTTGTAGATTTGGTCCTTTATAAATATTGATCTTTGACAACCATAAAAAGGGTGTATGGTTGCCCTTTGTGTTCTGGTTCAATATAGAGCCTAATTATTTGGGAAGTATTTGAGCGTTCGAGAGGCTTGCCTCAGGCTGTTTCGAACTCCTAAATCCCAGTTCAACACACGTCCAGTCAACGAAGAATCGGTTCCACCACCCAGTACTGAAGAGGCCAGCATAGCTGTTAAAAAGCGAAAGAAGCTGCCGCCTCTAAAGGTTTCCCAAGATCGACAATAGACCAAATTGCACACAAAGGTAAATCCTGAAAAGAACAATGCATTTTAAGTCGAGACCCACATCATTTCATCGACTTTAAAGCCGCATATTATAATATTCATCGGCAGGAGCTCTACTTGGCGATTGCCGAATTCGAGCTCCCGTCAAGTCTGATCCACTTGTGTCGCGTGACGCTAGAAAACACGAGGTGCAATGTGGAGTATAGAACAGTTCTTCCGAACAATTCCAAACCTGTACCGGATTCTGGCAAGGAGATTCGCCGTCTTGTGACATCTTCAATATTGTTTTGGATCAGGAGGAGCTATACCAAGATTTGAATGTAGTCCAAAAAGCTTAAACACGTCGATTACATTGACTCGGCCATATCGATAGAATCGACAATAAGGCTCCAGCGAACAGGATCTTCGATTCCCAGTCCCCAGACCGAAGACCGAACCTCGGTTTTAAGGACCAAGCCATCGTGGATGCTAGACCTTGGTCTGGATAACTGGAAGCAGCGTGTCCTGGATTAAGGAGGATAGAATGCAGCAGTGTCTTAGGCAGACACTCTCCACGGGTCGGGAGGCCGTTAAGTAAGTAAGCAATCCCAGTTCATACAATACAATCCCAACAACGTCCTATACGCTCAGCTGAATAGGACTGACAATTTCCTCATTAAGGTGATTCACGCTCAGAAAATTAGGATGGCGACTACGCGGTGCACCGAGTGCTCACAGTTTAAATAAAGGGACCACAAAATTCGTGCTGGTTGCTAAAGCAAGGCCAGTTTTGATTTACAGAAACAAACGCAAACCGAAGGTAGGCAACAACAAAGTTTGTCACCATTAACGACTTCGTATGTGAACATACCTAAATCAAAAGGGTTACTTTTATTAGCTCGACGCTTTAATTAAAAATTATAGTTAATAGTGAGATAAGTTAATTCCACGAAAGCACAGTGTCTATTATCACATTACTTCTTTGAAGAAGTGAACGTTGTCCGTTTTATAAAACTTTAATTACCGAAGTAGGGTTTAAATTGCATATTTGATACTAAGCATTATTGGATCTCATTTGAAAGCGCTCCTGTAATTGATCTTACTTTCAAGAGCAAATGTTTAGTACGTGTTGATTCATACTTACTAAAATCGGCTGGGTTGTACGTAAGTGGGCAAGACAGCCCAATCGTTCCCATAAACGGCACTATATTCGTTGTGGAACCTTGGTAAACACACTGGCCATCGGCAAGGACGTACACTTTGTCAAACATGTCGAAAAGCTTCGCGGAAGGTGCATGAATCGAGCATATAATTGTCCGTCCTGAGTGTGCAATTCTCCTCAGCAGCGAAATGCATTGAGAGCTCGATAAGTCATCTAGACCACTATAAAAAAAAAACATTTAAAAGTTATTGGTGGAAGTGAGTGGTAGCTTAACATATTTACGTGGTGGGTTCGTCTAGGAATATAACTGGTGGATTATTTACCAGTTCCAATGCGACTGAAAGGCGTTTCTTCTCTCCACCCGATAGCTGCATTCCCATTGTGTGTTGAGACTTTTCCAGACGCAGTATACAGAGAATTTCGTCTATCTGAGAAATTAATAAAACCTTAGAACTTAAAAAAATAGCGCGTTGGCAGTATTTAGTTACCACTTCCATCTTTTGTGGCATGGTCAGCTCGTTTCCAAGCTTTAGGTGAGCAGCTAGTATCATTGCCTCTTGAACTGTACAATTTGGGTCGAGCACTTCGTCTTGCATAATGTATCGGGACATACGTCGAAAGAGCTTTGCTTTTCTCGGTCGACGGTTCACATTTATCTGGCCAGTTGCATTTGTTGAGCTGAAAATATATTAGATTGGATTGCCTTTGCATTACTATAATAATTAAGTGACGACTTTACTTGTAGCCAGCCATAATATTTAAAAGTGTTGTTTTGCCACATCCTGAAGCACCTAAAATTGCTGTCAGCTCGTTGGACTTGAATTCGCCGTGAATTCCGCGTAGAATGAGTTTTTTTCCTGCAAAATAGAATGGATTCTTTTAGAGCTTGGAACCTATGGGAATGTGACAGGCTGAAGTCCGTGCCATTGCGATCTTCGCCAGGATATATTTTGAAAAGGGCCTTAGAGGCGCCATAATACACATATTTACACAAAACTAAGCAGTACTTCAAGCCATGTCGTCTAGTTCAATTGACTCTATGCAGAGCCGTAGCCAGGAATACGGCCTGGTTGCGACTTCAACCGACTATATAGCGCCCAAACCAAACCTTAACAAAGCCGCGCAAGTATAATTATTATTATTATTTTTTTTAATTTATAACTATGTAATAAAATTACAATAGCAATCTTAGAATTTCGGCACTAGTTGCAAGGGCTTAGACCTACTAAAATTAAGTTTATTTCGTGTTCAGAAACTATTTTCTAAGTTAAGGGTTTCTAAAAATTTAAAAACTGTTATTATGTTTTGTTTTTCGGGCGCAGTGGCTCAATGGTTAGTGTGTCGGACTACTAATCGAAAGGTCCCCGGTTCAATTCCCGCCGGGGCCAAGTAACATCTTGAGTTTTTTTCCACTGCCTCACCTCTTGCGAACGTCTGACAAACATCCAAGGGTATCAATTGTCATGAGAAGCTTCTCAAATTTGCCGTTCGGATTCGGCGTAAGATTGTAGGTCCCTTCCACTTCGCATAGAAAGTGGTTGGAGAAGCTACGTTTTAGGCCCTCTATGGGCCGTTAATGCCGGATATTTTTTTTATATTTATGTTTTGAGGGAACCTTCAACAAAACGAAAAGTTTGTAATTGGGAGTTATTTGCATCATGGTGGAGTTGATTTTGTAATTCTGTGGTAGTGTGTTTGAAAGGTAAAAGTACATTATTGTTGCGGAGATGACAGCAGGGTGGAGGGTGTCTTGTTATTATATGGCACTGGGTGAAGTTGGTGCGCTTTCATTACTCTTGATGCCAACATGTCCTGGAATCCAAACAAGCTTCAACTTTTTGTTCGAAGCGATAAGTTTATCACATATTTTTTCTATCAGATCGGTTATGTTGTTGCTGTTCTTCAGAGCAGAAATGGAAGATGTTTGGTGTTGGTGAATTCTCGTGCAGCTTTTAAAAATTCAAAACCTTCGACAGTGAAGACCTTTGAAATGTTGTTAAGCAGTCCTTTGGTAATGGTCTTACCGTTTTCGTCTACGATTTCGAAAGATGTTGCGCTTTCAGACTCGAATTCGTCTGTCAAGATGCGCTTCCAATTTGGAAATATCAGGACATATTGGTATATCTTACTTTTTCCCCAGAGATCGAGTTGTTTCACGTGGAAGAGTACCTATTTCTGTACTTCACTGCTGCGCAGTATTTTCTTGACAAAGATTGTGTCAAAAGTGTAGTTAACTGTTTACGTCATTTTTTCATTTTACGTATGGCTATAACTGGGCCCTACGAGGCAGCCACTCCTTCCTATCTACCTATCTGGAGCATTTCGAAAACAGCGGTCTGCTTGGTTGCAACACTTCAGAGAAGCGAGTTCATCGTCAGTCTTTTGGTTTGTGACTTTTCAGTTTCATACTTTCTTTGTCCGATCAACTGCAACGAAAACCACGTTATTTTGCATCAGCAGCTAGTGAAAGAAGCACTTGATATGGAACTCAGAGTTCCGAGACTCACGTTCCATGCTTTTGAGTTGTATCCACCTTCACGCTTTATGACAAATGTCACAAACAAGTCAAAAACAAAGTGAAATTATCAAAGATTTGTAACAACTTTGTTTTAAAATGCAATAACACAAGGATAATTGTTTAATTACTGATAAAGACATCAATAATCGCGAACTGAAAAGGCAAATTAGAAATTCGTCTGTTCCAAAAAGTGTATAATATATGCATTGCAATTTCAATAAATATTTAGTTTTTACTATTTTCAAATTCAAACAACTGAATATGTTTCCTTTTGATTTTAACAAATTGTTTGTTATTCCAAATATATGTAAATAAAAATACACTCGACAGCAAATAAACCGGGCCACCCGCTACGTTCAAACTCTTATTCGATTTTCTTTTAAAGTATAAAACATACAACTAAAAAAGTAGTACCAACAGAAAGTGCGTTATATGTTGAATAAAATTAATGGAAACTCATTGGGATTATTCAATTAATTCAGTGTTTATTTAAGGTTATACAAAAAAGAGTCGTTTTCCAGCTGTGTTAATTAATGTAATCATAAAATGAAAAAAAAAATGTAATTAAATATCAAAGAAAAATAAAAAAAAAATGTTGGTCAATATCTGATATTGCCTCCTCTTGTTTGGATAACTACCAGCATCTTTGAATTCGTCGACCTCACGAGCCTGACGATGAAATCTTGAGGAATAGCATTCCACTCCTCTTCAAGTGCGATTCGCAGCTCTGGAAGCCGTGTTGGAGCAGGTATCCGGGCTCCCGACGTTTCAGTTCATCCCATAAATCTTCTATCGGATTCAAGTCCGGGCTTCGAGCTGGCCAGGCCATCGTACGAATGCCGACGTTCCGTAAATACTGGGTCACCACATATGCAGCATGAGGCTGTGCGTTATCTTGCATTAACAGCATATCCTGCCCGATATATCCTGCGAAAGGTAACACATGGTCTGCGAGGATTTCAGAAATGTAGCGAGGAGAAGTCAATCCACGTGTACGGCCCATTGGTCAGATGAAAACTAAAGCTGTATGTGCGGTTAAGCAGATGCCGCCCCAGACCATTACAGATCCTCCTTCATAAACAACAGTTTAATCGATGCAACATTGAGAATATCGTTCACCAACGCGACGATATACTCTCTGACGTCGATCACTTACATGTAGACTCACCCTGGTCTCATCAGTAAAGAGTACATTACACCACTGCTCCAACGTCCAATCCCTTGGGTCTGCTGCAGCTTTCTTTGGAGTCAGGGCCTGTTCAAAAAGTCTCCTTTTGACGGTATCTGAACTTATGAACACTTGGTGTTCGTCCCGCAGACTTCGTTGGACTTGAACTGTATTTAGGCGGCGATTTCGCAGAACAGTAAGTTTAATAAAGCCATCATCTGCTGCTGATGTAGCCCTAGGTCTGCCCGTACCTGGACGTCGATCGAATGCCCCAGTCTCTAGGTATCTTCTGTAAACTCGTTGCACCGAAGATCTGCTAATTTGAAGTCTTCGAGCGACTTCACGTTGCACAACGCCTGCTTGAAGTAGTGCTACAGCTTGAGCTGCTTCCTGAGGTGTCGTATCCATTATTAACAACGTAAAAAAACGTAAAAATACACGCGGTTGAGCAAACACTGGACTAAATCTAAAAAAACATAGGGACGAGCTACAGTCCGCTTGGGCGAACTGTTGGATACCCTATTCTTATTCCTATCCCTCATAAGTGGGCGTGACAAAAGTCAAGGATGGTTGAATTGTTAGGAACGCTCTACAAATTTTGTTATATAACATTTAAAAGATTTTATCAAAAAAAACGCTCCCTAGCTCAAACTTGGGTGTTTCAATAAAATTGTTTTATTTAATTGTGGGCGTGTCAGTAGGCGGATTGAAAAAAAATTAACACATGAGCATAAAGGGCCCCTAGAGAGTATATATTATAAATTTCAGCTCCCTAGCTCAAACTTTGAATTTTCAAAAAAAAAAAAATAATTGTGGCCGTATCAGTGGGCGGATTTTGAAAATATTTACACATGAGCATAAAGGGCCCATAGAGAGTATATATTATAAATTTCAGCTCCCTAGCTCAAACTTTGGATTTTCAAAAAAAAAAATTATTTATTTGTGGGCGTGTCAGTAGGCGGATTTTGAAAATTTTTTATCCCGAGCAGTTTTAGGAGTCATAGATCATACATAAAAAATTTCAGCTTTCTAGCTCAAAATTCGATTTTTTCCAAAATTTTGTTTTTTTGAGTTTGTGGGCGTGTCTGTAGGCGGATTTCAAAAATTCATAAACTTGATTATTTCGGGACCCTAGAGAGTATATGGTTAAAATTTCAGCTCTCTAGGTACAGTTTAAAGGCCTAATTTTTGCCGACGGACGGACGGACGGACGGACATGGCTAGATCGACATTACTATCGATGCTGATCATAAATATAGGAACTTTTAGGGGTCTACGGGCAATATTAAGGTATGTTACAAACTATACGTCAAAATTAATATACCCTTAGAATAGGGTATAATTATAACAGACACTGACTAACTTTTTTTTTTTTTTATTGAAAATCAAAGTAACTAAAGTATTCAACAAAAATGTTTCTTTCACTGTCACTCGCGTTCAGTTTTTACATAACGACAGCTGAAATAGTGTGGTTAGGCTTACGAAACCTACGACCGATCTTGTAACTTGTAATTGCTTTTTGGCAGTAACTATAGTCAGGCAACGAGAATCGTTTTATGTAATCAGGCACCAGGCTCTGTTGAATCGTACTTTCGTGTCTTGCTGATTTTATTCCTTGCGTCGATACGCTGATTCAGAATTTGTCGGACAAATTTCTTAATGATAATGCGGGAATACTTTCAATTTTACAGATTCTTCTTGGATTTGCTGCAACTGAAAAAGTAGATGCCTTGGATCATCTTGCTCCATACTTTAGTAATTGAGTCTCAGAATCCGCTGTGAAAGCTGAGTATAAATTGTGGTGTGAAAAATTATCAGGACATGAGAAAGACGACGAGGTTTTGGAAGTTTTGGATTTTTGTGACACGAGCAGATTTTCAACAATAATATATCTTTTAACAGTTTTGTGGGGCACTCTTCCGGGAAAAACGGCAATTGTGGTGTGATTTCACACTGAAAAGAATAAAGACTTACAAATGGAACTCAACGTGCAACAAAAGACTCAGTGCACTCGCCGTTCTGTCAATACGGGGACCTAGGTTAGGTCATGAGGTTCTCGGGATTATGGCAGCAAAGAAGTCTCGAAGTTTGAAATTTTGAATTTCTTCACTTCGATTAACTTCATTTGATAAACATGTACAGGGTGTCGCACCAATTGTGCTACAAAAAGAAATTCAAATAACTTTTTTTTAATAGATGTATTTAATTTTTTTTATTGTATAGCAAATTTAATTTTATTTTATATAACTAATTGTTTTGAAGATGATAGACCGTAAATGACCTCCATGCTCATCCACGCATATATGCGACACCTGATCACAAAATTATTCATTGCGGCCGGAAGGGTTGAAGTCGGGGTCGCCTCAATTATTGTTTTAATGGACTGCTTAAGTTCAGTCAAGTTCCTTGGTTTCGTTTTGTACACCTCTTGCTTGACATAACCCCATACAAAAAGTCTGGTGTAGTGTGGTCAGGTGACCTTGGGGGCCAGCGGAAAGTGGAGTTTCTGGATATTAATTTGTTTGGGAATTTTCGTTGAAGCTCCGCCATAACAGGTCTGTCTATGTGTGCAGTTGCTCCATCTTGCTGGAACCAAATGCTGTTGAATCGGAAACGAAATTTCTTCGGCGCAGTTCCGGGTAAAAAAACTCCTTCAACATCTTTAAATAACGGTCCCCATTGACAGTTACTGTTACATCGTTTTCTTCAAAGAAGTATTGTCCCACAATACACCTTGATGAAACTGCGCACCACACAACCTTTATTTTCATTTGGTATCTCACTGAGAGATATTCCATTCGGCATTGACATCAAGGTCTTGATCAGAAATATATTTATATTTATATTTATATACCTACTCACGTTTTCCCTCTTCGGTTGAGATTTATTTTTTAATTTCACATATTACACTCCTCTGCTTTTTTTTATAAAAAATAAATGGAAATGATCAACGTAAAACATTTTTTCGTCGTGAATAAATCAAAAGCCTATAATATATAGAATTCAATCGTTATCTTTATTTAACATAATATTATAAGTATATAAAAACGCTTTATACACTGGATGTTATAGGGTGAAAGGTCATTGGCAATGAGAATGACTAATCATTTGACACAAGCTTTTTTTTGTGGAGTGCGTATAAAACATTTCTTGCAGATTCTGGGTGTTTCGTTCATGGGGACGCATCGGTACTACTATTGGTGGCACGAAGTTGGAGCATTACGATTCAGTTTATAATGCCATGGAACAGTTCAAATTAGTGTACGAAGACAAAACAGGCAACGTTTTCGAAGACCGACACAATTTTGTTAAGGTAAAAAAGATAATCACTGAGTTATACAACTAAAACTACAACTTAATTTTTCTAGATGCCAGGACGAATGTATCCCATCGATGTTGAGTACACCGACGAAAAAAAAGTGGACCTCAATGCTGTCCACAAAGTTCCTTCCAAGTTGGAGAAACCTGTTCAAGATTTAATTAAACTAATCTTTGATGTGGAAAACATGAAAAAAACAATGTTGGAATTCGACCTGGACATGGAGAAGATGCCGCTCGGTAAACTGAGTCAAAAACAAATTCAGTCCGCCTACAAAGTGCTCACCGAAATCCAGGGACTTATTCAAAACGCCAGCAGCAATGCCCAATTCATCGATGCTACCAATCGATTTTTCACACTGATTCCTCATAACTTCGGAGTGCGCTCTCCACCGCTGCTGGATACAATTAAACAAGTCGAAGAGCTCTCCTCCATGTTAGATAACCTAATGGAAATCGAATGCGCCTACAGTCTCATAAGTACCGAAGACACTGACAGTGATGTTAATCCAGTCGACAAACAATACGAACAGCTGAAGACAAAACTTGAGCCAATGGACAAGAAGAGCGAGGAGTTCGCTTTATTAAAGAAATATGTCAAGAACACTCACGCCGACACTCACAAGATGTACGATCTTGATCTTATCGACGTATTCAAAGTGGCTCGGCAGGGCGAAGCTCGCCGCTTTAAGCCATTCAAAAAGTTGCACAATCGCCGTCTGCTATGGCACGGTTCTCGTCTGACCAATTTCGCCGGTATCTTGTCGCACGGTTTGAAAATCGCACCACCAGAGGCACCTGCAACGGGTTACATGTTCGGTAAAGGTATTTATTTTGCCGATATGGTATCGAAATCGGCAAACTACTGTATGACCAGCAAGCAATTTTCTACTGGTTTAATGTTGCTGTCTGAGGTAGCTTTGGGCGACATGATGGAGTTGACAACATCCAAATACGTGACCAAACTGCCTAAGGATAAGCACAGTACATTCGGCAAAGGCCGTACTATGCCCAACCCGGCTGAATCCCACTTCAGAGAAGACGGTGTCGAGATCCCTCTAGGCAAGAGTATCACTGACAATAAATCTCAGTCCTCGTTGTTATACAATGAATTTATCGTCTACGACATTGCTCAGGTTAACATTCAATATTTGCTACGATTGAAATTCAATTACAAATACTAAAAAGGAAGAAGAGAGGAGAGCCATATTCCAAGAAGTCGTTATTTGTTTAAGTTTTCGTTTTAAAGTTTTTTTTTGTACATCACTGGATGTGATAGTATTTCTATGTACCTATGTTGTATTTGTCTTACAATTCCACAAATAAAGATGCGTTTCGTATATTTTCTAAATAAACGTATGATTACTTATATTCGTTTGTGTCGATCTTGAGTGGAGTCGCTCTGATTGCCTTCCATCCTCGGTGACTACGCTTTACTTACGTAATTTCTTATATTTAGGTGACGATCGGTGATGGTAATTGTTGCGTTTCGATAAATCAAAAAGAGTACCTCCACATCGACGAAGGCAGGACGGAGGATCATACGTGTGATGTAAAACGTTAAAGGTAAGCAAATTGAGTATTGTTAAACATATCACCTTACCCGTTGGTCGTAAGCATTTACCTATTTAAACATTGGTTCGAAAAAAAATGTATGTAGGTACATAATGTACATATTATACGTACACATTTATTTAAAAAAGATTCTTAAGAAAACAACCTTAACAATCTAGTATCACTTTACAAACCCTTAAATCGAAACACTCGCGCGTTCAAACTCCCCTGGCCAAACTTAGTATTTTAAAGATGAAAAATTCAAATGTGACTTTATGAACTGTCCAAAGTACTGCACAGCTATGTGGTTTGATGCATTGAAAGTTAGTCGCTGTCTGATCATTAAAAAGGCCGCTATTGTGAAAATCAAATAAAAGCTCGCCAGACAAGTGACCGAATAAACATAATCGACTCCATCGAAGCCCAAAATAGTCAATAGAAACTTTGATTTTTTGAACATGCAAAAAATTTCTGTATCCGGACAGAAAGTGTCCAAACGATTGTTGCCATATAGAGCAGCTACGAGTCCTTCTAAGCCATGCCGCAGGTAACTCATTGACATTAAAAATCGTATGTATGTTGGTATGTAGATATCCTTTCCGTAACCGACGCCATATGACGAGAGCAGAATTAATGGTACCGATATAACAGGTCCAACAAAAGCGGAGTTCTAGGGAAAAACAACATGTTTGAAACGTTCTCCAAAATTGGAATATTTTACTTACCACTATGCTTAACCGTGACGCAACGATTACGCCCAGGCTGTCTGAAGTCATTCCCGTCAAAACTGAGATGAGGAAGACCATGGAAAATCGATTTATTTCCAACGGCTGGTTGGACATCAGGTAGATCATCGTCAAGTAGATCACGGCAAGAATCAGCATGAATGGAAGTTTTGAGCAAACCATGGCAAGGTAGTAGGCACTAAGGCTATACCACTGATTGAAATATTCCCGCTTCAGAAGTCGAACTTGAGTTGGAACTTAAAAAAATAAATATATTTATTTGCTTTAACAAGTCTTAATTGAAGTTAAACTCGTTCACTTACATTGCAGCAAAACTGGCATCATAGGCAAGTAAAGGTAAGCAATGATGATCGTGAAAGAAAAGCCAAAGTTAAACAAAGCCTTTGTGGCGTCATTTCCTACGCCATCGTAGATTCCACCGACTACGATGCCCAAAGCGATGGTCAGAAAGAATTTAAACCTTATGTGTGACTGGGTAAAAAGAAAGAATGCATGTTCAATAGCTTAATTTAGTCGAATCTTAGCCTTACCTTATCCCTCCACATTTGTAAGAGCATCCGTCGCTGAAGCAAATGGAATTGGAAAAGCCAGGAACACTTGGATTTGAGAAGTTTTGGATTGATTTCTTCGTCGAACATTTCGATGGGTTTAAATTGCTCCTGTGATATGGTAGAATTGTTAAGTTCCGGTGTCCATCGCAGACACTTACCATTCTCAACAGCAGCGACCATTTTTTCATGATACTCGCCGCCATATTCACGGCCAGTCACTTCGATTACTGAAAAGAGATGAAGGTGTTTTTTATCGTTTTATGCTTGCTTTAAAACACATTTGTGGAAGTTTGATTTTTTTTCTGTGATAACTGTCCACCGGCAATGATTACCGTACCAGTCCGTAATTCAGATTCTAAACAAGGGCTTACTGGTCGCGCGCTTCTCCAGACTGTTAAAGCGGGATGTACGATCATGGCAAACGATTGCATCGATCATGACTTACTACAAATGAACCATGTCAAAAAAACGAAAGATGAAACAAACTACTCGTCGAGTATGACTTTTTCCGATGACGACCAGACAGAAAGTTCAGAAACCCGACAACTGACGCACTGTACCGAGCGAAAAGTAAACTGCTCTCGGGGCTTAAACCGCTGCACAGACAGTTTACTGACCGCAATGAATAGATACGAACGCTGGATGCAAAATTACGAAACCTGACGGCTTATTGAAGAAAATTTCAGAAAATCTGTAAGTCTGTACGTTGGCAATAAAAAGAAAGAAAAGACGATAATTGTTTTCCATGTGTCCAAATGTCACAGACATTACTGACTACTGAAATAAGTCCGGAAAGTGTCTGCAGGAGAGCTGATTTGCTGTCCTTGTTTCAAGGCCGCGTATATGGTGAACAATCCTTTTCGCCGTTACCACGAAATTGAAAGTAGTTACTTATATCTGCGCACCGATTTTCAGAATTGACGGTTACACCAAATTCAATGATGAAAAGGATCCAAATATCGTCATAGCAAATGGACGAGACACAGCCCACTTGATCGTCTTGAAAGATGATCGGCTATGCATCTTCGATTCGCTTAAGAACAAAAAGTCGGCGGGAATGGATGATATCACAATTGTCGTATTCAGACTGTAGATTGATGATGCATATTATCCGGCGCATTGGAAGCCCGCTCCTATCCCGAAATGGGGCAAAGATAGGACGAACCCTGCTAATCTTGGGTCAATTTGTTGCGAATGTCAGCATGGTCTTTGAGAAAGCTGTCAATAGAAACGTGTTGAGGACATTAGCGTTTTGACACTATTCATGCCGCGTCGAAACTGGTAGCCTGCATACAGTGGAACAAATGCAAGAGCGAATGCACGGGCGACTGTTCTTTGGTTTTAAAAAGGTCATTCGATACCGTATGGTTAGAGGGTCTTTTCTACAAGTTGATCAGGCTGAGTATGCACAAACCGCTGCATGCAGAACATTCTTATGGGAAATAAGTTCATTGTCAAATGTGATACCGAGACTTCCAGCAAGGGTTGCAAAAGCTTTAGCTCTTTTTTAGCTTAAGACCTCGTTCAATTAACAAGGCAGTAATGGAAATGAATTAAATAATATTTAATTTACAAGCTCTTATGAATTTACAAATTCACTCACGCGTACAACCGACGCGACGTCCAAAATCAAGGTACAAAAATAGAAGTCAACAAGACACTATAGGTACTTTATCTAACCAAAATTGTCAGTAGAGGCCTTATGGAGGAGCTTTTTTTCTACCAGTAGTGGCTGTAGATACTCTCACGACACTCAAACGCAAGAATTGCCACTGAAATAAAAACCAAACCACTGTCATACTAAGGAATTGTTGTTGTAATTTTCCCAAAAAATCGCATACAACCCACCACAACCAGTCTCCCACACAGCCGAAATGGGAATGAGCATGATCGTCTTATGTTCGCTTGCTTGCTATTATCATCCACCAAAATAAGCAGTGTGTGTGACTGAAGCACAGCAGAAGAGTATTACCATCTCTACAATAAAGCATTTCATGAAGGGTTTTTCTATGGATTTTGTGATTTTGTCAAAGAACTTTCGGTTTTGGTGGTTTTGAGAACGAATTATTACGTGGGGTGTTGCCATTCGGTTTTAATTTGATTTCATTTGTATTGTACAGCTGCACAAGTGCATTATTTTTTACCATCTGTTTAGGTATATGACATTGCGTCGTGGTTATATAATTTTGTATTCTAATTGCCTGATTGTGTTTATAAGGCGGACACAATGGTTGTTATCGAAATCGCTGATAGTGCATCTAAGCAATTGGTTTACTTTATTGCTTATATGAATAAAGAGAAACATGACTACAAAGGATCTAAGTGTAGAAAAGAAACAACAAATTGTTGATGCAACTGAAAAATTCTATGGCCTTTTTAAAAGTAAATCGGAAGCCGTAGGAAATGCAGCTAATGTTTTTTTCTGTTACGGAACGAACTGTGTACAGGCTTTTAAGGGAAAAATCAATCAAAGGCCACAATTCACCACCAAAGAAGAAAAATAAATTCGGTATCAAGAGCAAGGTCGATGATTTTGACAAATGTGCCATTAGGCGGATAGTCCATCAGTTTTTTTTATGGATAATGATCTTCCAACGCTAGACAAGATTTAATTGGAAGCACAAAAAAATGCAAATACTATAACAAAAATAAGCAGATCATTTTTGCATACAATATTACAAAAAGATCTCGGACTTAAATTCGTCAAACGTCAGCGAAAGAATCAAGTGACATTATTTTTTGGAGACGAAGATATTTACGCGAAGTAAAAAAATTAGAGAAGAGAAAAGACAAATTTATTTTACTGATGAGACCTGGCTCAACGAGGGCCACACTCGAAGAAAAATTTGGATAGACCCAAATATTACAACACCACGACAGGCGTTTAATGAAGGATTGTCAACAGGACTGCGATCACCATCTGGAAAAGGAAAGAGATTACAGATTACAGGAAAGAGACTACAGGTTTCGCCGATGGAGGACTTTTATGATTCATTTCGGGAAAAACCGGAGACTACCACGAGGACATGAACGCTGATGTGTACGAGAAATGGTTTAAAGATATTTTAATACGCCTGGAACCCAACTCCGTCATAGTTTTGGACAATGCTTCCTATCATTCCAGAAAACAAAATAAAGCACCATCCACTTCCACGAGAAAAGATGAAATAAAAAAGTGGTTGAGGTCTAATGCGATAAGTTTCGCGAGGATGATATGGTTAAAGCAGAGTTGCTTGAAATCGTTAAACGTTACAAAGGCAAGTATGAAACATACGTCGTGGATGAAATGGATCAAAATGCGGGACATAAAGTGCTTCGCTTGCCGCCTTATCACTATGACCTTAATCCAATAGAATTGGTTTGGGCTCAAGTGAAAGGGTTTGTAGCAAGCCAAAAGAAGTCATTTAAAATGGCTGAAATAAGAGACTTACTAACGACAGCACATACAAGGGTTGACAAGGAAAAATGGCATCGATGTGCCTAACACGTTGAACAGGTTGTTGAGCCAAATATGTGGGAAATGGACGTTTTTGCCGAGGAAGCAGTTGAAAGGTTAATAATAGACCTAAATAACGAGAGTAGTAGCAGTAATTAGTAGTAGTAGTAATTATTGTAAGAGTTAAGCATGTAACTCACACTGTCAAACCATATTTATATTCATGTACTTAAATTATATATTATGTTTATATATACACATCTAGTCATACGTGTAAGATTAAGAATAATAATAAAGAGAGCGTCAGTTTCATGATCGCATTAAAACAAAACGGACGTGTCGTTATTTAATCCGCGTCGTATAGTGAAACAGTACTACAAATTCTCAGAAGTGGGATCATAAAAAAAAAAACAAATAAAATAATACCTTGCCACAAGTGAAATTGAGTGCAAAATAAAATTGGTATTACAGATTGTGTGTTTACCACAAAGTTGGTTGTGTCGCCGCTTGTTCAGTCACCGCGAAATTTTTTTGTCGCCGCTTGTTCAGTCACCGCGAAAAAATTTTTTTTTTTATTCTTTTCGGAAAAAAAAACAGTATTGAATTCAATCGAATTCATAGCAGCAGATGTGCGAGGAGAACATCCGAGTAACGGACGACTACGAGAAGTGATCGAAAAACAGCCGCTAGACACTGCAGCTGAAAAAAAAAAACTTCATAATGAGAGAAAATGAACTGTTGCAACGGATCGCAAAAGCAAACGATAGAGCAGAAGCTAAATCAGAAGGTGGTGCAAAACGATCGGACTGGACGACAGGGGAGTTTAACGTGGCGCAACAAATTGGATTGCGGAAGGAGATGTTGCCGGAATTTAGCGGAACGACAAGTGTTGATGTGTGGCTGGCACAGCTAAGGAATGTCGAAGAAGTGTACGGTGTGGAGAAAAAAAAATTACACGCACTTTTCGTAAGTAAATTGAGAGGCAAGGCCCAAGAATGGTTGTACGCACAAACTAAATTTTTAAACGACGACATAGATAACCTGACAGAGGAGTTGAAAGAAGTTTTTGGTACAAAACAAAACAAGATGGAGATGAGAAAAAGATTCGAAAACCGAAAGTGGAAAGTGAGCGAAACTTTCAGTGAATATTTCTACGACAAAGTCAGACTGGCGACTGGATTGAAAATGGACGAAGAAGAATGGATTGAATACGCGATTGAGGGATTTTCTGATGATAACATAAGGTTATATGCCCGTGTCCAGGGGTATACAACAAAGGCAGGACTACTTCGAGCGTTCGGCAAAGTCACTCAACGGAAGGTGCAGACAGGATCGACAGCGGATAGAACGGCAAAAGATAGACAAGTGGACGGACAAAGAGTTGTAGTCAGGTGCTATAATTGCAACTCGGTGGGACACATGGCAAATGGCTGTTATAAGCCAAAGAGGAAGTCAGCAGTACATCAGTTGTCAGAAGATGACAAGACCAATGATTACGTAAGACGTTTGTATTTTAAGTTTATAATTAATAGTGATAGTATCCTCTTTGACTGCCTCATAGACTCCGGAAGTCCGATAAGTATGGTTAGAAGATCGTGTATACCGACTAATATATCCATATATAAATGTAACACACGAAAAAAATATTTCGGGTTAAACAAAACCTTGCTTAAAATATATGGAATGGTGTCGTGCGTCGTTTTTTATAAACAAGTTGGAATTAAAGTAAATTTTATGGTAATAGACGATGGATCGACGAGTTATGAGGCAATCTTGGGGAGGAATTTCCTAAAAAGTGGAAAATTTAAACTAGTTTCACAGTTAGAGAATAATACAACTTGCTCAAATGAAATAGAAAATGATAGTGAACGTTTTGAAAAACAGCTCTTGTTAATCGACTGTAAAGATAATGATAGTTCAGAATTGGATTTAGAAGTTGGTGAAGACGTTTGTTATGGTCATAAAGAAAAGCTTAAAATGTTATATATGTCAAATTATTTGCTTGCCGATCGCCCTACGGAACCGGTAATAAAAACTAAAATGAATTTAACGCTAAATGACATAAAACCGTTTCAGTGTCGACCGCGTCGTTTGTCGTATGCCGAAAAAAATGAACTTAGTTCGTTACTAGACGAATATATCAGTAAAGGGTACATTAGAGAAAGCGAATCTGAATACGTGTCGCCGATAGTATTGGTGCAAAAGAAAACAGGGGATCTTAGAATGTGTATCGATTTTCGTACGTTAAATAAAGCAACTGCAAAAGATAGTTATCCAATACCGGTGATCGACGATTTACTAGACAAACTGGTAGATAAGACCATTTTTTCTAAACTAGACCTCAAGAACGGTTTTTTTCACGTATACATGCATGAAGACGCGGTAAAATATACGTCGTTCGTTACGCCGTTGGGGCAATACGAATTCTTGCGAATGCCGTTTGGTTTGAAAAACGCGCCGTCAACGTTTCAAAGACACATCAACAAGATATTTGCAGACATGATTAGGAACGATGAAGTTATAGTATACCTAGACGATATAATGATAGCTACGACGACATACGAAGACCATTTTAGGATACTCTCTGAAGTTTGGAAGAGGATGGTAGAAAATAAATTGGAACTAAGAATAGATTAGTGCAAATTTTTACAAAAGAAGATAAAATATTTAGGTTTTACGATTACGGGAGAGGGTATACAGGCAGATGATAGGGGTATCGAAGCTATACAAAATTTTCCGATTCCACAAAAAACCCATGCAGTACAAAGTTTTCTGGGATTGTGTTCTTATTTCCGTAGATTCGTTAGAGATTTTTCTACCATAGCAAAACCATTGTACGACCTTACCAAAAAAGACAGAGAATTCAAGTTTGGTGACGAACAATTAAAGGCTTTTGAAAGCTTGAAAAACAAATTGATAGAAGCTCCGGTCTTGGCACTGTATAGTCCAAAGGACGAAACAGAACTTCATTGCGACGCAAGCGCACAGGGATTTGGAGCGATTCTGCTACAAAGAAAGCAGGACGGAAAGTTACATCCGATTTTCTATTTTTCAAAGAGAACGACAGATTACGAAGCAAAATTGCATAGTTTTGAGTTAGAGGCGCTGGCAATAATAAGTGATTTAAAACGTTTTAGGGTATATTTACAAGGTAAACAGTTCAAGATCGTAACTGATTGTAATTCGTTGACCCTAACGCTAAACAAGATAGAACTGAACCCTAGAATTGCCAGATGGGCGTTAGAGCTACAAAATTTTGATTACACTCTAGCACACAGGGCAGGTACTCGCATGCAACACGTCGACGCGTTAAGTAGATCGACAAATATTCTGACGATCGAAACGAATACTTTCGAGGAAAACCTGATAGTATGCCAAGGAAGAGACGGAAATATAGTTAAGATCAAAGAGTTGTTAGAACGATCGAACCATAATTTATACGAGATGAGAAACGGAGTGGTATATAGAAAGAAAAATGATGGCAGTGTCGTGTTTTGTGTACCAACAGAGATGGAAAGTCACGTTTTGTATAAATATCATGACGAAGTAGGTCATGTAGGAACAGATAAGGTGTTAGAATTAGTGTCAAAAAGTTACTGGTTTCCCAAAATGAGAGAGAAGATAGGATCGCACATAAAAAACTGTTTGAAGTGTATTGCTTTTTCGGCTAAACAGGGCCGTGAAGAGGGTTTCATTCACAACATACCCAAAGAAGAAAAACCGTTCGTGGTAGTACATTTAGATCATTACGGTCCAATAGACAATTCAAGGACGGCTAAAAAGTATATACTAGTGGTAATAGATGCTTTTACAAAATTCGTGAGACTCTACCCGACTAAAACTACAAATACAAAGGAAGTAAATCGAGCGTTTACGGACTATTTTAGAGCGTATAGTAGACCGAAGTATATTATTTCAGATAGGGGTAGTTGTTTTACCTCTGCAGAGTTCAAGGACTTTTTGTCCAAAGAAGGTGTTCAACACGTAAAGATTGCGACAGGTTCACCCCAAGCAAACGGACAAGTAGAGAGAGTGAACAGGAGTTTAGGACCAATGATAGCCAAATTAGTCAAACCAGAAGAAGGGGTATTTTGGGACCACGTCTTAGAGGTAGTCGAACATACACTCAATAACACAGTGGGTAGGACTATAAAAGAACATCCTAGTGTAATGTTGTTTGGAGTGAATCAGAAAGGCAAATGGTCGGATGAACTTAAAGAAAATTTGACAGAAGTAGAATCAGGAGATGTACGCGACCTGGCAAAGACACGTAGCAAAGCAGCTCTAGAACAAAAAAAGTCACAGGCATACAACAAACGATACATAGATAAAAAACGGTGCAAGCCCACAAAATATAATATAGGAGACTACGCTATGATAAAAATTTTTGACTCGCACCCAGGGGCGTCTAAAAAACTGATACCGAAATTTAGAGGACCCTACCAGATCGAAAAAGTCCTACGAAACGACAGATATCTGCTTAAAGATGTTGACGGTTTTCAACAGTCGCGACTACCTTACCAAGGAGTATGGGCGGTCGGCAATATGAAACCATGGTTGAACAAGAGTAAAGCGAATGATTGATTGTAAATTTGCAAGATCAGGTGATCTTAATGGTCAGGATGGCCGAGTTGTAGTAATTATTGTAAGAGTTAAGCATGTAACTCACACTGTCAAACCATATTTATTATTGTAAGAGTTAAGCATGTAACTCACACTGTCAAACCATATTTATATTCATGTACTTAAATTATATATTATGTTTATATATACACATCTAGTCATACATGTAAGATTAAGAATAATAATAAAGAGAGCGTCAGTTTCATGATCGCATTAAAACAAAACGGACGTGTTGTTATTTAATCCGCGTCGTATAGTGAAACAGTACTACATTTATAATGAATAAATTGGATTACAGTGACATATTTTTCGTTTTGATTTTTTTTTGTGTTACGAAATTTATTTTTTGTTGGTCTACTGGAGATACCCTTACAAAAACGCGCCCATTATTATCGTACCAGAAAAGGAAAAAGATAAACGGAATTTATTTCGTTCCGCAATATTTTTATTTTAAATTGGAAGATGGTAACCCTTATAGAATTGCTCTCTGAGTTATGACGAATTATCATACACACTACGGTAACCCTGTGAGAGCTTTAAAGAGGGACCGATTTATGTAAATCATTGCAACCAGACTGAGAGACAAACATCCTATCTTGCCTGTACTGACAATTTTTGTTGGAAAAAGTATAGTGACTTAGATAAAATTAAAGGATATTGGGACGAATGGAAGTTGAAAATATACTGTCAAAAGTCGGAAACAATCCTGTTTAGAACTACATTGTCTGGTGTTTACCAGAAAAAGCTGAACAAATCGGCCATTGTTGGACAAAATTAACAGCCGTAAGAAGCGTAGTTAGATACCTCGGTGTTCGGCTCGAACAGTAAGTACCTGTATTTTGACAAATATATAGGTAGATGTTGTCTTGTCGGAGCTAAAGCGGCTTAAAATCAACATAAATACGATATTTGACAAAAATTGACAATGGTAAACAAATTTGATGAATCGGTATCTATGATTGTCGTCAATTATCAAAATTTTTGATTAACTGTTTATTTTATGCGGATTTTTGATCTATTGTGAACGAAATAGCCTGAGGCCCAACTATGTAACTCGATTCTATACAATAAAACCGTTTGAATTTGATTTTTCTTTTCAATGTATCTATCAACTTAAATGCAGGTTTCGTTTGAAAACTGGATATTTTAAGAAATATAGGCGACAACATTTCAAATTCGATTCTAATTGAGTATAAAGCACAATAGTAAAAATAGAATTGAAAATGGCTTTCGAATAGATTAGAAAGTAGAATCGAGTTATGTAATAGGGCACCTGAGCTTGGTAGTCTCTTCCATAAAAGGCGTGGCAACAAGTAATCGCGAAATGCATGAGGCTCAACAAAAACAAATCTAAAAGTTCGTACATAGAAACGAAAGTCATGACAAAATTTATTAACAGCAAAGATTAAATTTAAACTGAAGCTAAACCAACGAACAGAAAAAAGAATTTAACATCTTAAACGTCAAATTAAATACTCTCCACAATTGCATTTTGCTTGTCAGTGTTCACAATCATAATACCTAAATGTCGAGCATTTGTAGATTTGGTCCTTTATAAATATTGATCTTTGACAACCATAAAAAGGGTGTATGGTTGCCCTTTGTGTTCTGGTTCAATATAGAGCCTAATTATTTGGGAAGTATTTGAGCGTTCGAGAGGCTTGCCTCAGGCTGTTTCGAACTCCTAAATCCCAGTTCAACACACGTCCAGTCAACGAAGAATCGGTTCCACCACCCAGTACTGAAGAGGCCAGCATAGCTGTTAAAAAGCGAAAGAAGCTGCCGCCTCTAAAGGTTTCCCAAGATCGACAATAGACCAAATTGCACACAAAGGTAAATCCTGAAAAGAACAATGCATTTTAAGTCGAGACCCACATCATTTCATCGACTTTAAAGCCGCATATTATAATATTCATCGGCAGGAGCTCTACTTGGCGATTGCCGAATTCGAGCTCCCGTCAAGTCTGATCCACTTGTGTCGCGTGACGCTAGAAAACACGAGGTGCAATGTGGAGTATAGAACAGTTCTTCCGAACAATTCCAAACCTGTACCGGATTCTGGCAAGGAGATTCGCCGTCTTGTGACATCTTCAATATTGTTTTGGATCAGGAGGAGCTATACCAAGATTTGAATGTAGTCCAAAAAGCTTAAACACGTCGATTACATTGACTCGGCCATATCGATAGAATCGACAATAAGGCTCCAGCGAACAGGATCTTCGATTCCCAGTCCCCAGACCGAAGACCGAACCTCGGTTTTAAGGACCAAGCCATCGTGGATGCTAGACCTTGGTCTGGATAACTGGAAGCAGCGTGTCCTGGATTAAGGAGGATAGAATGCAGCAGTGTCTTAGGCAGACACTCTCCACGGGTCGGGAGGCCGTTAAGTAAGTAAGCAATCCCAGTTCATACAATACAATCCCAACAACGTCCTATACGCTCAGCTGAATAGGACTGACAATTTCCTCATTAAGGTGATTCACGCTCAGAAAATTAGGATGGCGACTACGCGGTGCACCGAGTGCTCACAGTTTAAATAAAGGGACCACAAAATTCGTGCTGGTTGCTAAAGCAAGGCCAGTTTTGATTTACAGAAACAAACGCAAACCGAAGGTAGGCAACAACAAAGTTTGTCACCATTAACGACTTCGTATGTGAACATACCTAAATCAAAAGGGTTACTTTTATTAGCTCGACGCTTTAATTAAAAATTATAGTTAATAGTGAGATAAGTTAATTCCACGAAAGCACAGTGTCTATTATCACATTACTTCTTTGAAGAAGTGAACGTTGTCCGTTTTATAAAACTTTAATTACCGAAGTAGGGTTTAAATTGCATATTTGATACTAAGCATTATTGGATCTCATTTGAAAGCGCTCCTGTAATTGATCTTACTTTCAAGAGCAAATGTTTAGTACGTGTTGATTCATACTTACTAAAATCGGCTGGGTTGTACGTAAGTGGGCAAGACAGCCCAATCGTTCCCATAAACGGCACTATATTCGTTGTGGAACCTTGGTAAACACACTGGCCATCGGCAAGGACGTACACTTTGTCAAACATGTCGAAAAGCTTCGCGGAAGGTGCATGAATCGAGCATATAATTGTCCGTCCTGAGTGTGCAATTCTCCTCAGCAGCGAAATGCATTGAGAGCTCGATAAGTCATCTAGACCACTATAAAAAAAAAACATTTAAAAGTTATTGGTGGAAGTGAGTGGTAGCTTAACATATTTACGTGGTGGGTTCGTCTAGGAATATAACTGGTGGATTATTTACCAGTTCCAATGCGATTGAAAGGCGTTTCTTCTCTCCACCCGATAGCTGCATTCCCATTGTGTGTTGAGACTTTTCCAGACGCAGTATACAGAGAATTTCGTCTATCTGAGAAATTAATAAAACCTTAGAACTTAAAAAAATAGCGCGTTGGCAGTATTTAGTTACCACTTCCATCTTTTGTGGCATGGTCAGCTCGTTTCCAAGCTTTAGGTGAGCAGCTAGTATCATTGCCTCTTGAACTGTACAATTTGGGTCGAGCACTTCGTCTTGCATAATGTATCGGGACATACGTCGAAAGAGCTTTGCTTTTCTCGGTCGACGGTTCACATTTATCTGGCCAGTTGCATTTGTTGAGCTGAAAATATATTAGATTGGATTGCCTTTGCATTACTATAATAATTAAGTGACGACTTTACTTGTAGCCAGCCATAATATTTAAAAGTGTTGTTTTGCCACATCCTGAAGCACCTAAAATTGCTGTCAGCTCGTTGGACTTGAATTCGCCGTGAATTCCGCGTAGAATGAGTTTTTTTCCTGCAAAATAGAATGGATTCTTTTAGAGCTTGGAACCTATGGGAATGTGACAGGCTGAAGTCCGTGCCATTGCGATCTTCGCCAGGATATATTTTGAAAAGGGCCTTAGAGGCGCCATAATACACATATTTACACAAAACTAAGCAGTACTTCAAGCCATGTCGTCTAGTTCAATTGACTCTATGCAGAGCCGTAGCCAGGAATACGGCCTGGTTGCGACTTCAACCGACTATATAGCGCCCAAACCAAACCTTAACAAAGCCGCGCAAGTATAATTATTATTATTATTTTTTTTAATTTATAACTATGTAATAAAATTACAATAGCAATCTTAGAATTTCGGCACTAGTTGCAAGGGCTTAGACCTACTAAAATTAAGTTTATTTCGTGTTCAGAAACTATTTTCTAAGTTAAGGGTTTCTAAAAATTTAAAAACTGTTATTATGTTTTGTTTTTCGGGCGCAGTGGCTCAATGGTTAGTGTGTCGGACTACTAATCGAAAGGTCCCCGGTTCAATTCCCGCCGGGGCCAAGTAACATCTTGAGTTTTTTTCCACTGCCTCACCTCTTGCGAACGTCTGACAAACATCCAAGGGTATCAATTGTCATGAGAAGCTTCTCAAATTTGCCGTTCGGATTCGGCGTAAGATTGTAGGTCCCTTCCACTTCGCATAGAAAGTGGTTGGAGAAGCTACGTTTTAGGCCCTCTATGGGCCGTTAATGCCGGATATTTTTTTTATATTTATGTTTTGAGGGAACCTTCAACAAAACGAAAAGTTTGTAATTGGGAGTTATTTGCATCATGGTGGAGTTGATTTTGTAATTCTGTGGTAGTGTGTTTGAAAGGTAAAAGTACATTATTGTTGCGGAGATGACAGCAGGGTGGAGGGTGTCTTGTTATTATATGGCACTGGGTGAAGTTGGTGCGCTTTCATTACTCTTGATGCCAACATGTCCTGGAATCCAAACAAGCTTCAACTTTTTGTTCGAAGCGATAAGTTTATCACATATTTTTTCTATCAGATCGGTTATGTTGTTGCTGTTCTTCAGAGCAGAAATGGAAGATGTTTGGTGTTGGTGAATTCTCGTGCAGCTTTTAAAAATTCAAAACCTTCGACAGTGAAGACCTTTGAAATGTTGTTAAGCAGTCCTTTGGTAATGGTCTTACCGTTTTCGTCTACGATTTCGAAAGATGTTGCGCTTTCAGACTCGAATTCGTCTGTCAAGATGCGCTTCCAATTTGGAAATATCAGGACATATTGGTATATCTTACTTTTTCCCCAGAGATCGAGTTGTTTCACGTGGAAGAGTACCTATTTCTGTACTTCACTGCTGCGCAGTATTTTCTTGACAAAGATTGTGTCAAAAGTGTAGTTAACTGTTTACGTCATTTTTTCATTTTACGTATGGCTATAACTGGGCCCTACGAGGCAGCCACTCCTTCCTATCTACCTATCTGGAGCATTTCGAAAACAGCGGTCTGCTTGGTTGCAACACTTCAGAGAAGCGAGTTCATCGTCAGTCTTTTGGTTTGTGACTTTTCAGTTTCATACTTTCTTTGTCCGATCAACTGCAACGAAAACCACGTTATTTTGCATCAGCAGCTAGTGAAAGAAGCACTTGATATGGAACTCAGAGTTCCGAGACTCACGTTCCATGCTTTTGAGTTGTATCCACCTTCACGCTTTATGACAAATGTCACAAACAAGTCAAAAACAAAGTGAAATTATCAAAGATTTGTAACAACTTTGTTTTAAAATGCAATAACACAAGGATAATTGTTTAATTACTGATAAAGAAATCAATAATCGCGAACTGAAAAGGCAAATTAGACATTCGTCTGTTCCAAAAAGTGTATAATATATGCATTGCAATTTCAATAAATATTTAGTTTTTACTATTTTCAAATTCAAACAACTGAATATGTTTCCTTTTGATTTTAACAAATTGTTTGTTATTCCAAATATATGTAAATAAAAATACACTCGACAGCAAATAAACCGGGCCACCCGCTACGTTCAAACTCTTATTCGATTTTCTTTTAAAGTATAAAACATACAACTAAAAAAGTAGTACCAACAGAAAGTGCGTTATATGTTGAATAAAATTAATGGAAACTCATTGGGATTATTCAATTAATTCAGTGTTTATTTAAGGTTATACAAAAAAGAGTCGTTTTCCAGCTGTGTTAATTAATGTAATCATAAAATGAAAAAAAAAATGTAATTAAATATCAAAGAAAAATAAAAAAAAAATGTTGGTCAATATCTGATATTGCCTCCTCTTGTTTGGATAACTACCAGCATCTTTGAATTCGTCGACCTCACGAGCCTGACGATGAAATCTTGAGGAATAGCATTCCACTCCTCTTCAAGTGCGATTCGCAGCTCTGGAAGCCGTGTTGGAGCAGGTATCCGGGCTCCCGACGTTTCAGTTCATCCCATAAATCTTCTATCGGATTCAAGTCCGGGCTTCGAGCTGGCCAGGCCATCGTACGAATGCCGACGTTCCGTAAATACTGGGTCACCACATATGCAGCATGAGGCTGTGCGTTATCTTGCATTAACAGCATATCCTGCCCGATATATCCTGCGAAAGGTAACACATGGTCTGCGAGGATTTCAGAAATGTAGCGAGGAGAAGTCAATCCACGTGTACGGCCCATTGGTCAGATGAAAACTAAAGCTGTATGTGCGGTTAAGCAGATGCCGCCCCAGACCATTACAGATCCTCCTTCATAAACAACAGTTTAATCGATGCAACATTGAGAATATCGTTCACCAACGCGACGATATACTCTCTGACGTCGATCACTTACATGTAGACTCACCCTGGTCTCATCAGTAAAGAGTACATTACACCACTGCTCCAACGTCCAATCCCTTGGGTCTGCTGCAGCTTTCTTTGGAGTCAGGGCCTGTTCAAAAAGTCTCCTTTTGACGGTATCTGAACTTATGAACACTTGGTGTTCGTCCCGCAGACTTCGTTGGACTTGAACTGTATTTAGGCGGCGATTTCGCAGAACAGTAAGTTTAATAAAGCCATCATCTGCTGCTGATGTAGCCCTAGGTCTGCCCGTACCTGGACGTCGATCGAATGCCCCAGTCTCTAGGTATCTTCTGTAAACTCGTTGCACCGAAGATCTGCTAATTTGAAGTCTTCGAGCGACTTCACGTTGCACAACGCCTGCTTGAAGTAGTGCTACAGCTTGAGCTGCTTCCTGAGGTGTCGTATCCATTATTAACAACGTAAAAAAACGTAAAAATACACGCGGTTGAGCAAACACTGGACTAAATCTAAAAAAACATAGGGACGAGCTACAGTCCGCTTGGGCGAACTGTTGGATGCCCTATTCTTATTCCTATCCCTCATAAGTGGGCGTGACAAAAGTCAAGGATGGTTGAATTGTTAGGAACGCTCTACAAATTTTGTTATATAACATTTAAAAGATTTTATCAAAAAAAACGCTCCCTAGCTCAAACTTGGGTGTTTCAATAAAATTGTTTTATTTAATTGTGGGCGTGTCAGTAGGCGGATTGAAAAAAAATTAACACATGAGCATAAAGGGCCCCTAGAGAGTATATATTATAAATTTCAGCTCCCTAGCTCAAACTTTGAATTTTCAAAAAAAAAAAAAATAATTGTGGCCGTATCAGTGGGCGGATTTTGAAAATATTTACACATGAGCATAAAGGGCCCATAGAGAGTATATATTATAAATTTCAGCTCCCTAGCTCAAACTTTGGATTTTCAAAAAAAAAAATTATTTATTTGTGGGCGTGTCAGTAGGCGGATTTTGAAAATTTTTTATCCCGAGCAGTTTTAGGAGTCATAGATCATAGATCATACTCTCGGGACCCTAGAGAGTATATGGTTAAAATTTCAGCTCTCTAGGTACAGTTTAAAGGCCTAATTTTTGCCGACGGACGGACGGACGGACGGACATGGCTAGATCGACATTACTATCGATGCTGATCATAAATATAGGAACTTTTAGGGGTCTACGGGCAATATTAAGGTATGTTACAAACTATGCGTCAAAATTAATATACCCTTAGAATAGGGTATAATTATAACAGACACTGACTAACTTTTTTTTTTTTTTATTGAAAATCAAAGTAACTAAAGTATTCAACAAAAATGTTTCTTTCACTGTCACTCGCGTTCAGTTTTTACATAACGACAGCTGAAATAGTGTGGTTAGGCTTACGAAACCTACGACCGATCTTGTAACTTGTAATTGCTTTTTGGCAGTAACTATAGTCAGGCAACGAGAATCGTTTTATGTAATCAGGCACCAGGCTCTGTTGAATCGTACTTTCGTGTCTTGCTGATTTTATTCCTTGCGTCGATACGCTGATTCAGAATTTGTCGGACAAATTTCTTAATGATAATGCGGGAATACTTTCAATTTTACAGATTCTTCTTGGATTTGCTGCAACTGAAAAAGTAGATGCCTTGGATCATCTTGCTCCATACTTTAGTAATTGAGTCTCAGAATCCGCTGTGAAAGCTGAGTATAAATTGTGGTGTGAAAAATTATCAGGACATGAGAAAGACGACGAGGTTTTGGAAGTTTTGGATTTTTGTGACACGAGCAGATTTTCAACAATAATATATCTTTTAACAGTTTTGTGGGGCACTCTTCCGGGAAAAACGGCAATTGTGGTGTGATTTCACACTGAAAAGAATAAAGACTTACAAATGGAACTCAACGTGCAACAAAAGACTCAGTGCACTCGCCGTTCTGTCAATACGGGGACCTAGGTTAGGTCATGAGGTTCTCGGGATTATGGCAGCAAAGAAGTCTCGAAGTTTGAAATTTTGAATTTCTTCACTTCGATTAACTTCATTTGATAAACATGTACAGGGTGTCGCACCAATTGTGCTACAAAAAGAAATTCAAATAACTTTTTTTTAATAGATGTATTTAATTTTTTTTATTGTATAGCAAATTTAATTTTATTTTATATAACTAATTGTTTTGAAGATGATAGACCGTAAATGACCTCCATGCTCATCCACGCATATATGCGACACCTGATCACAAAATTATTCATTGCGGCCGGAAGGGTTGAAGTCGGGGTCGCCTCAATTATTGTTTTAATGGACTGCTTAAGTTCAGTCAAGTTCCTTGGTTTCGTTTTGTACACCTCTTGCTTGACATAACCCCATACAAAAAGTCTGGTGTAGTGTGGTCAGGTGACCTTGGGGGCCAGCGGAAAGTGGAGTTTCTGGATATTAATTTGTTTGGGAATTTTCGTTGAAGCTCCGCCATAACAGGTCTGTCTATGTGTGCAGTTGCTCCATCTTGCTGGAACCAAATGCTGTTGAATCGGAAACGAAATTTCTTCGGCGCAGTTCCGGGTAAAAAAACTCCTTCAACATCTTTAAATAACGGTCCCCATTGACAGTTACTGTTACATCGTTTTCTTCAAAGAAGTATTGTCCCACAATACACCTTGATGAAACTGCGCACCACACAACCTTTATTTTCATTTGGTATCTCACTGAGAGATATTCCATTCGGCATTGACATCAAGGTCTTGATCAGAAATATATTTATATTTATATTTATATACCTACTCACGTTTTCCCTCTTCGGTTGAGATTTATTTTTTAATTTCACATATTACACTCCTCTGCTTTTTTTTATAAAAAATAAATGGAAATGATCAACGTAAAACATTTTTTCGTCGTGAATAAATCAAAAGCCTATAATATATAGAATTCAATCGTTATCTTTATTTAACATAATATTATAAGTATATAAAAACGCTTTATACACTGGATGTTATAGGGTGAAAGGTCATTGGCAATGAGAATGACTAATCAAATCACTAGTTCCACATGCAATAGTTAGTGAAAATGTCTATATGAGATTTTTTTTTTCTCTCAGTTATAAATATCTTTCAGTGGTTGACCAATGACCAGAACCTAAAAAAAATTAAATTAAATGTTTCTCTCTGACTCTGACCAAGAGCGAAAAACGTACGGTGCTACAAATGGCCTCTATCCTAGCTAAAAATCCCAGTGTCAAAGTGTTATTTATAGACACTCACAATAGGCACAGACTTAAGTCATGAATATAACTTTGACCGAGGTACAAAACGTGATTACAAAACTTTCTACGAAACAGAACTTTTACAGTAAAAATAGCAGAACACTTTAGCGAATAGGACAATGTCGTGTGTGGTGTCCTATAGTTAATTCAAACTAGGCCCCTTTGTCTTTATCAATCGTGTGCATAAGAATTCCGAACAACCTTCTTCTGTGCTCAAAAAACTTGATAGGAAGGCTCTACACCGTAGTTGCACGCAGTGTTGCCAGAAGCTGATAGTGGAATATCCTAGATTGTTCGTAAAAAATCCCTTTACAATGTACTTTATCCCTTTTTGAGAAAGTTCCCTTCGAAAGTCTCTCCATATGCCCCAAACCCACAAACAGTGTTAAATGAACGAAAACTAGATCAGAACAGAAGAGAGCAGCACAGTACAGAACAGAAAAGTACAGTTTCCAGTCATATTAAATCTCTCAGCTGTGAAATAAATATCCTCAGTCTTTTCTAGTGAACTTCCGGTTTTGGGTGAGCATTGTGCTGTCAATATTTGGCCTTATGTCGATTTGATCACAATTTGAACTTATTGCATCTTATTGTTTATATTTTTCTTATAGATATACTATTGTAACATCAAAATAATGTCGTTTTCGATTGGGCTTTTCGGATTTTGCTCTCAGATCTCAGATTTTTCGTGCCCAATCGAAAACAAAACCAGATTGATTTTTTGTGTGACAACTGACAGTCCGCTTGTTTTTGCTAATGATGAAAGTAATCAAGAACAAAAAAAATTGATTTTATGCCCAATCGAAAACGACATAAAAAATACGATACCTCATGCCAAACAAATAAACCAGTTGACATCAGTACAATTTGAATGTTCAAATTTAACACTTTTCACTCACTTGCCCTACCTCAAAACTAGCAGAACATTATGCTGAATTTGTCTGCTGTTCGCCCAAAATATGTAGGTAATTTTCATCTCTGAAGAGCACTTTTGTAAATAAACGTCAGGTAATGACCCCTAGTGCGATGATCAACTATCAATTAACAATTGACATTTATCAATCAATTTTATTAATTGGTATTGTGACTGTCAACTGTCAATATTGTTGATACATTGTGAATTTTTTATATTGAATGAAAAAAATCGGTATTGTGAAGAACAATATTCATCAATTTTCTTGTCCGGTGTCAATTTTTCTTTCAATCGTAAATTTGCAGTCGATGAGTTCGGGCTGGTAAAAAAAATAAAAAAGATATGTGAGTTTCGAATTCAATAGAATAAATATGTGATATTCCAAAGGTCTCAGAAAGTAGGAGTAGCAAAAAACAGTTATGCAGGTTGGTCCAGTTGATGGAAGATAACGAGGAACTCGCCAAGGGATGTTGTTCTAAAACTGTAGCAAATACCAAGTGGGAAGTCATTGCTGTGGAATTGAATAGCTTAGGGCCTCCAGAGCGAACTTCAGAAAAGTGGCAGAGATTATAGATCGATTTAAAATGTGAAGTAAAAAAGAAGAAAACAGAAAACAAAATAGAAGTAACAGCGACTGGTGGTGGCCCAAACAGGCTTCACAAATTCAGCAATTTAAAAGAAGCAGTTGTAAGTTTATTCGAATTTAATACATGCGTTAATCCACCTGGAAGAGAATAAAAAGTTCTGTTGAAGTCATTTTATAATTTTATTTATTTTGATTTTCAATCAAATTTCAGTCAATCGGTTGATAGTTGATCTTCGCAATATGGCGAAATGCCATTTTTATGTTTTACATAATTTACCGATAGACTACGAGTACTTCGCGACAATGTCAGTGTCAAATTGGAAATTATGAATTATCTGAATTAATTGTTGGTCAACATTGGCGCATTTCTATGGCGGGACGGGAGACGTTTTGCGTGAATATTTCTCAAAAAGTTTAAAGCAAAGCGATATATAACTAAAAAAAGGTTCCATAATAAAGAATAAATATCCAAAAGAGTTTTTGAATACTAAAAAGTAAAAGATAGAATAGGATTGTATACAAAAAATAAATCCGAAAAAGTGGGAATAGCATTTTTCAATTTTTAGTCAATATGTTTACTGTTTTTATTGCTTTGTTTTGCTTTAACATAGTTTCTCAGGTTTTTTGTCTATAATTTGACAGTTTTTTACTCTTTAATAGCTTTTGTTTTATACACTTTATTAACAATCGCAACAATTTGTCCATACGATTTCTGCAAATTACTGAAATCGAATTCATCTATTATTTTTTCACGTCTAAGAAAGAGATACTGCACTTCATAAAGATGTAGCTTTGCGAAGTGGCCTATGGGGAATTTCGAGAGAGGATTACGCTCCACCCATTTGCGGGTCTTAGGGGACGGGGGATGCGGAAGTTGACTGTCTCTTATAGTTTTTTTTGCAATGAATTTTATGATTACTTTCGTTAATTTTTACAAACTTTATGACTTATTTTCGTTTAAGCTGTATATGTCAACGACGAATTTGGGATTGACTGAAAGTTTGGTAACAATACATTTTTTTGACAACGATAATACCAAATTTATTTAAAGAAGTGTTCACACTAGATCGAAAATTCGCATAAAATTCACAATTTTGACGATTGATCACGATAATAAATTCATGAACTTTGTTGATTATTGTCATTTTTTTTGTCAAATATCGTATTGATATTTGACTATCATATACAGGCCCATCAGGCAATGCACTTGGAACGAACGTAGGAACACTCTACACCCCTGGTGCTGCTCTTAAACTTTAATCTGTTTTCGTTCTAAATAAGGCAGATATTATTGCTATACAGGAGATGCGATGTATGGCTCATGTGTGCGAAAACGACAACAGTGTGAAATTCATAACAACTTGAATGGGGCGTGGGAATTCGGCAATACGACCAAATGTCATTGCCCGATAAGTGATGGAGGGCCAGATCGCCTGGCTGTAATCCTAGTCCAAGACACATTTTACACCATCAGTCTTTTATGTGCAGACGCCCCTACTGACGCTGCAACGCAAGACTAGGGCAGGGAAGGGAAGTGAATCGAGCCCTTAGAAGGGAGGAGAAGAGAGAAGAAGAAAATCGAAAGAACATAGATACAAGCAGTAAAAGCAAAATGAGATCGAAAGGTCTCGCGATTGAAACAACATCCGAAGGTTTAATACAAAGAAACCACATACAAAATAATTTTTCTCATATTTCCTGGTGGGTTCACTGCAAAACCAAGTAGATTTTAAGGAACTGTACCTCATTTAAAACAGTTAAAAACTGTTTTGTCTGTTATGAGAGCGTCGAAAGTGTTAAATCGTGCATTTAGTTTTATCGATTTTGTCAGACGGAGTGATTTACGTAGTCTTGTGAATAAATTAGAAAAAGGTGGTTTTTCGGAAAATGGCAGGTAAGTAAACTACATAACTGCAAGAATTTCTTACTTCTTTGTTATAAATAAATATTATTTGAAGTAGTTTATAAGATCTGTGACTTTTTTCAGGCTTTTTTAACATGGTTTACCTATGAAACCACTGGAAATAAATATTTCAAGTGTTGACAATACCGTACTTCAAAATCAACTATTCGACATAAATGCTATGGATATGGATATTATTTTTGCCGACCGTTGCGGACATTCCGGATCAGTTAGAGACACCAACCGATGTATTCCTTCATATTTTTCCTAATGAATTGATTGAACATATATCATTTCATACCAATTTATATGCCGTGCAGACGCCTGGAGGAACTAGCAATAGCTTTAGTCCAACTAATTCAGATGAAATAAAAGTGTTCCTGGCAATAAACCTAGCAATGGGCATCAAAAAGCTTCCCAGCTATTGCGATTACTGGTCATCTATGCCTCAACTCAGGGATAGTTACATATCTTCGCTAATGTCGAGAGATCGATTTGCGTGGCTTCTTGGCCATATCCATATAAATGATAATTTGCGACAACCCGAGAGAACATCTCAAGATTCCGATAAGCTATATAAGTTGCGTCCTCTCATCACGAAGTTATCAGAAACCTTTTTGTCATCACTCAAGCCGTCAAAATTTCAATCAGTAGATGAGTCGATGGTTAAATTTAAAGGACGCAGCTGTTTTCGTCAATATATGCCGATGAAACCCATAAAACGTGGATACAAAATTTGGATCCTGATGAAAGAGGCTATGTTTCTCAGTTTCAAATATATACCGGAAAAGTTGCGGGAAGTACTGAAGAAGGTCTTGGTTCACGTGTTGTCAAGGACCTTTCAAGAACTTTAGTTGGAAAAGGACACTACATCTACTTTGTTAATTTTTTTAACTCCAACCAGCTACAAAAAGATTTACAAGCCGAAATGATTTATTCCTGTGGGACTTTTCGGAAAGGAAGAAAAAACGCGCCGACCGATCTACTTGATGATAAAGAGTTACACCAAGGTCAATCTGATTGGCGGATAAGTTAGGATGGCCTTGCTTTTGTAAAATGGAAGGACAGAAAAGCAGTGCATTTCTTGAGCAACTTTCATGATCCATCAGTTACTGGGACAGCAATGCGTATGCAAAAAGATGGACGCAAAAAGCCGATAGCTTGCCCAGAACTCGTAGATGATTATAACAAACATATGGGCTATGTCGACAAAGCAGACATGCTTAAATCCATTTACGAAATATATCGCAAATCAAAAAAATGGTGGCATCGGATTATGTGGTATTTACTTGATATATCTCTTTTGAACTCGTATATATTATTCAATGAAAAGGCGGGTTCGAAATCACTTTCTTTAAAAATGTTTCGATTATCTGTTTGCTCCGGTCTTATAGGAAGCAGGCCACTGAAAATAACAAAAGGAAAACCAGGTCCAAGTTCTAAAGCTGCTCATTTCAAAACCAAAGTGGCGTTTGAGAAAAGGTTTGACAAGTGCGCTCATATGCCAAAATATGGAACGTCGCGACGGTGCGCTCATTGTAGTACAGCATCTGAGCCTCATCGCACAAGGTGGTCTTGCTCTTGCTGTGACGTTGGACTTTGTTTATATGACAAAAAAAATTGTTTTGCTTTGTATCACACTTTGTAAGAAAATAAATGGAGACAAAATATTAATACAATTTTTATCGAATTTTTTACTTAGTTTTCTCCTGGTTACGTGCTGGAACCGCTTTTTTAAACAACAATAAAAGGTTAACATTTTTAATTTTTTTTTTATATATATATTTTTTTAACATCACTAACATCACTAACATCAAGCAAGTTTTATCAAAATTTCAAATAAATATACAAATTTTTGAAAAAATTGCACCTTCGGAAACAAAGGATTAAGCAACATTTCCAACCGCTGTTAAACGGGTATTATGAAGAGGGAGATAGGGCAAGAAACGAACGTCCTGTCCTGTCAATGAAGAACAGGCTCTGCCCCGACTCCATGTATAGAAGAGGTAGTCATAGTTGTAAGAAAGCTAAAGATAAACAAAGAAGCCGGCCTTGATGGTTGACCAGCGGATCTCTATAAATACGGAGGTGATTTTTTAGAAGGGCACATTCAACAAATCATTAACTAAGTATGGGTGACCGATGACTGAACTATCAGCTCCATATGAGCTATACAAGAAAGGCGATCCTATGTTTTGCAAGAACTATCGATGCATATCCCTGCTAAATGTCGCATATAAGATCCTATCGAACTGAAGAGGTTTTGCAACACAGAAATCGGCACGACCCAGTGTAACTTCCGCCGGCAGATCAACAATAGACCAAATCTGTACACTGAGGCAAATCCGTCGGATATTTGGTCATATGTGCGAGCAGGACGAATGCAGGAGAAGGTACTACATCTTTCTTAACGGGCTCCCGACCCGTAAAGAGTCCTGCCTGAGACACTGCAGCCTTCCATCCTCTGCGATCCAAAGTAGGCTGCTTCCAGTTGTCCAGACCAAGCGCTCTGGCATCCGCGATAGCTTATTCTTTAAAACGGGGGGGGCCTGTGAGTCAAATATATTTATTATGGCTGGAGCATTATTCAGATGCGGCCGAGCCGCAGCTTTTTTTTTGACTACATCCACATCTTGGTATAGCTCATAGAGTTCGTGGTTCTATTTTCTCTTCCATTCCCTCTCCTCGCACACAGGACCGAATGGACGTTTGGAAAATTCGAAATCCGCTGGCTGTCATTTGAGATTCTTTAATTATACATTTTAAAAATGGAGAAATCGTTCTCTGGTTTTTGTTAATATAAAGCATCGGACGGTTTTCCATATGCCAAGGTTTCCGCTTTTTAATTTTCACATTCATGAATTTAATCCATTTAGTTACATTGTTATTCGGACATTGTCATGTTCGGGAGCTCGAAACAGAAATTGGCAATTAATTTTCGGCACATTCGAACTAGCGAAGACAAAACACTTTTTGGTGAATACTTAGCGAAACTTTAAAACTTAGAACTATTTATATTCAAAATCAATTGGTGAGTGGTCGGTGGTATTCACCAATGCCACTAATCAAATTGCAACAATAACAATTGGTGGTAAATATAGGCGATACATTTGTGCCATCGAAGTTCTTGAAATGCTACGAACTATTGAACTTGAAAGTGTACCAAGAAAATTAGCAATTTGTTACAATTATTATTCTCATTCCATTGCAGTATTATTAACACCGGAAATTAAGTACTCGACAACAGGTTTATGTACTCGTGACTCTACACATGAGCGCGACTTGCGCCAAGGAACAATTAAACAAACTGCGAAGAAAACCATTTTTAATGCCAATATTACTATTCCAAGAGTGGGCGATTTGATTAGTTCATTAAGTTAAAATAAGAAAACAGGTTTCAGTACCGTGTTTTTGTTCGCGGCAAAATCGAATCGAATTCAAAATATCGTTATATTAACCGTGCCGAACCCTGTTTTCTTTATATATTTTGATGCACTGTTCAAACATCCCGTTGTTGGAATGCATAGTAAAGTATTTGCAATTTTCATAAATGCATTTAAAGCGGTCTCCTCCGCAGTTCGTCTAAGCGTTTGTTCGCGCAAGTCGCGGTCATGTGTACTCGTATAGTCCCTTATAGTACATAAATCTGTCGTCGAGAACTAAATTTCCGATGTCAATAATATTGCAATGGAATGAGAATAATAATTATTGTAACAAATTGCTAGTTTTCTTGAGGCACTTTCAAGTTCAATAGTTTCTAGCATTTCAAGAACTTCGATGACACAAATGTATCGTCTATATTTACTCGTAATTGTTGACTTGCAAATTATGCCAACAAAATTGTAAATTATTTTCAGTTTAAAACAATCAAAAGTCAAGTCTCATCACAGTTGTGAGTTCTGTTAGGTCTACTCTCAGGTGTAGGAAAAACAATGAGTAATGTTCGTTTCTAAATTGGATTAGGTATCTGACAGGTAATTAAATCTGCGATGCGCAATCATATTCTATATTCGACCTCAATCATTGAACAACGCATACAAACTATGTATATACGAGTATGTGTAGTGTATATATATTATGTACATTCGGCGCCAATGGGCATAATATTTTGTTCACCTACTTTGTGACAAGTATAAGAACGGGGGGCTTAACACGTGACAATGCATCTGATAATGTCACGGCAATCTTGCACCTTCAACTGACAATTGCATGTTGTTGTTAATTCGATTGGCCTTGACATTTTATTGGTGGAACTTGAAAGAATATTCAAATTGAGGTAGAGTTTGTGCAGAAGTTTTTGTAATGTAAATACGTACTAAGAACAAAGAGCTGACTAAAATTGGCAAAGCGTTAAACAATGTAGCATTTTATGTACTACCGCTGCGGTCGGTAGTTGATGTTGGGTTAATATTATATTCGAAAAAATGTTTCCTTCTCAAGTCTTAAGATGAGACACATGTACTTTTGTAAGCATTCCCCTAAAGCGGAAGCCTGAATATCATGGGCTACATCTCCGCCTTGAAGGCAAGAATAAGAGTTAACCAACCACTGGCAGCGCAAACATTCCCGTTTATGTTGTCTAGAGAGAGGAAAAAGGGATAACGGAAGGTACTTAGACATAAATTTACATTGATAATCTTCAGTATATAGGAGTTCAGCCAAAAATCTTCACCTGAAGGAGGTGATGGTTCAGATAAATAGCGTAAGATACCGCAAAAATTGCAAATCAATGGGCGCGTTAAATTTTCAAGGCAACTACAAGTCACTACAATTTTACCTTTCCTCAGCGGTGACGTGAAATAAAGCCAAACGAAATAAGGCCAAATTGCAAATTCGGCATCATTTCGCTTCCGAAAGCAAAATAGAATCAATTTGGCTTTATTTCGTCATGCAAAACGAAATAATACCAAAAAACTAATGGAAATAAGACCAAACCACTCCGTTGTGCACCAATGTGCAACTATTATCGATTTGTTTGCTTACAATTATGTTATCAGACTTAACGGTAAAACCATTAGACAACTTGTTTTTCCCGTTTTTGTGATTTCTGCGATCAGTATTTCTTCATTAGTTCGCGGTTTGTTCTAATGAGTGGTCGAAGTGATAAAAAATAATACTTGAAATGAGTGAAAAAAAAAATGTGTTTTTGAGTTTCAATCTTGCGAAGGATTTAGAAAGGGAAGTAATTTAATCTCTGTTCCCCAACTAAGACAGTTATATAGATTTAAATCGAATGCTGGTGGAATAAAAAAATATATTTGCTACCAGAAAACATGCAATGCTAGTTTGGTAATTGACTTTGAAGGTTCTAAATATTGCCGTATACCTAAAAATATTTCTCATTTGCATTCTACACAAGAAAACATTAGAAAAAAGTTAAGCTTAGCAAATTCGATAAAAAGAAAGTGTGCTGATGTGAATTTAAGAAGGAATAGTGTGCGAGAAGTTTTTAATGAAGAATGTGCGAAGGATCAGGAAAGTGCACTGCAGCTGCAATTCGGTAAAATGCAAAGACAATTGATTAACATTCGAAATAGTGCCTTGCCGAAATGTCATAAAAACAGCAAAGACATCATTGAGATTTTCAAGCAAGAAAATGTACTCGAAAAATTTGGGAATTCTAGGAATGAAAAAAGTGAAAAGTTTTATAGAGGAACAGTTGTCGAAGACAATTTTCCATACTCCATGTTTATTATTATATTATTATAGCTCTACTCCAAGGAAATATTTATTGGATGGGACATTTAGTATCGTACCAGCTTGCGATTATAAGCAGCTACTAATTGTCCATTTTGCATACAACGACCATGTAAGTTAAATTTAAGATAATGCAGTTAGAATTTCTATATTATTTTCTCAAAATCATTTTAGGCTTTTCCGTTCATTTATATTTTAATGAGTAACAAATCGGAAGTTATATATATACGCATGTGTTTCAATTTATTGAGTCCAATTTTTTAAAATTTGAACCCAATGAGTTTACAACCGATTTTGAGGCTGCTATGCGAAACGGATTAAGAAATGTTTTTCCTTCAGCATCATTAAATACTTGCTGGTTTCATTACACCCAGGCATTAAGAAGAAGAGCTAGGAAAATTAAAAATTTTGTTTCTATCATGCGCACGAACCACGACGTACACCGAATATTTCAAAAACTGTTAGAACTTCCGCTGATGAGTGCATCAAATATACAAATAGCATTTAACTTGATAAAATCCGAATTAGATAAGCAAGCTTGGTCACGAAACGCAAAAAGAGCTTTTAAGGAATTTATCGTGTATTTTCAAAAACAATTAATTGAAAAGGTATGTAATTAAAATAAGGCATAATAAAATATAAAAAATAAATTATCTAAAAGTTTCTCAAAAAAAAACTTTTATTTTAGCTTAAGGGAATTTAAGAAAATAAATACATAATTATTTTTGTAAAAAAGTACATTAATACCTAATTATTTTTGTTTCATTTCATGAATTTTTGACTATGGCCTTTGTTTTGTTTAACTGGATAATATAGATATGTGTTTTTGTTTAAATACGTTATTTTTGTTACTTAGAAAAACTTTACTTTTTCTAAATAATTTATTTTGTTATCAGACTATCACCCCTATTGCGAGTGTCAATCGACAATCGATAATTGACTATTTTCAATGTGTGCTATTGTGAACATATCATTTTCATTGATATTCTTGTCAATCGCATTTTTTTAATTGACTGCAATTGACAAAATCCTTTAGAATTGCTCGTTCACAATAGAACACATTGAAAATAGTCCATTATCAATTGTCGATTGACACTCGCAATATGGGTGTATGACTTCATTTTATTTTCTCATGAACAATACAACTTCGTTAAGAAAATGTTCAATACTTTCCGAATTTAGGATCACAGTTTTGTTAAATAATCAGCCTTATTGTGAGTTTCGCCCGGAAAATATTTCACCTGGTGAAATTCTGTCCGCCCGGAATTTTAAAAGCTATTGTGAGTTTCGCCCGAATGATATTTCACTTCGAATCGACAGTGACATTTCGAACACAGACGAACACACCTAATTTGTGTTTTGACAGCTTTAAAATATAAAGTGCCAAATAAATTAAATGCAAAAAAGAAATAGGGAAGTTAAGAATATTTTGTATTAAATTGCATTGCGTAGTACTGCGGTTCTTAAAAATAAAATACTTAAGAACTAGTATGAAAAATGAAATAAAGCCAAAAATGTAAACATTTAACGGCGCAGGGACATCAGTCGCTTTGAGTTAAGTTCCAATTGTTTAGTGTTTTTTTTTAAATAAATACTGTGCATATTTTTAGAGTTTATAAAATAGCAATCCAATATTTGCTGGATATGCTTACCAGTCCAAACCAAAATAAGCGATTCCACCCATCGTGAAACTCGCAGCTTGTTTACGTTGTTTTTGCAGATGGTGGATATCAAAAAGGACCAACAAATGTCAAGTCGAGACCGGCGATTGAATAACAGGAAAAATTAATTGGTATTAAAGTAAATGAGGACGAGACCAAATACATGCTATCAACAAACAAACAAATATCTGTCCATTTATTTTATTTGTAGCCGTCTTTTTTCGCACGTACGTTCTCCTGTTCGCCCGAAAAAATTTTTTTAGCTCTGAATGACGTTTAATTCCGCCCGAATTGAGAGCTGCCAATAAGGGGAATCTTTCGAACATGAAATTTTTTTTCGCCCGAAATTCACAATAGGCGAAAAGAAAAAAGGGCTGAATGTAAACGAAATAATGCCAAATTAGTGTTGTTTCGTTTTCAGTAACGAAATAAAGCCAAACTAAAAATTTGGTTAAATTTGGCTTTGGAAAACGAAATAAAGCCAAATTTTGGGAATTCGGCTTTATTTCGTTTGGTTTTATTTCACGCCACATCCTCAGTGATCAAATAACTCACGTGAATATCGTGAAATTTAATTAGTAGGAAACTAGGCCTTGCAAATTGAACGCGCCAAATATCTCAGTGAACCTTCAGCCGACTGGCGTGTTGGGATGACGTTAGTCGTAAAATAAAAGATTAATAGCAGCTTAGAATGAAAACTCGGCACGATGCCAATTTGGATCTCCAATAACGGCATATCCCTGCTTAATGTCGCATATAAGGTCCTACCAAATCCCTTTCCGCTACCGGCCAGTGGATCGAGGATAGACAAAATTTTTACACTGGGCAAAATTCTGGAAAAAATCAACAAATTGTCGAAGACGAAAGTTGAAACTCATCACTTTTTCACTTTGAAGGCGAATAGGTATAGTGGAATTAATAATCAGGAGCTCTAATGGCGATGACCGAGAACGGTACCCCAGCAAAATTGATCCATCGGCTCTGTCTTATGAAGGTGGAAAACCCTCGGTGCAATGAAAAATTTGAAAGCATTTTTTAATACATGTTTTCAACATTTGCACCAGATTTCGGATCTTGAGTAGGGCAGAAGGTAGTATCTTCAACAGAAAGTATCGTCATGGAAAACAACATGTCAATATACGACAAAGGAATTATCCCAGTTTAATATCTCTGATTACAGACAGATTTGATAATTGCGAAGATCTTTGTCAATTCTTCGAACTGATTCTATGGTTATTTAAAAAAAAATTGCGTTTGAATTGGACATGTTTGTGATAATATTAACTGATGATTCCACACCACGACATCCGGGTGAAACGCCAAATGGGCAAACAACGTCAATTATGTTATCAAACATTGGGAAGATGTTATAGATATCACACTTTGTAACAACAATAATGGTATAAAAGTGAACAATTTGAGAGTGTCAGATTAGTAATTTTTCTCAGGCCATAATAAGATACTATTTCACGTAGATCTCGGTATGAAAGCAAATTGGTCAAAGTTTAGCCAAGTCTTTAAACAGAAGCTGGAAAATTCGATTCAGAAAACAATTCTACTACATTGCTCGACACAAAAGTAAATACTTGCGAAAAAGCTTTTGGCACCATCTCTCCCCAGAAAGGCGGAGAAAGAATAGATTGAGTCAACTGTAGGATCTGTAGAGCTCTGAATAAACACAAATTTCCCCGAATGCAAGAATAACAGAGCAGAGCCTACCAGCTCCCAGGGCAAACAATCCAAGGCATGGCATTGAGGAGGAATGATTTTGATGGGGATGAATAGCATCGTTCCCTATAAATTGCGGATTGCCCTAGCTCTTGCATGGCTTTCATTGGGTTTGTTTCACCTTTACTATGTCTCATAGAAATAAACAAAATCCTATTAAGTTTAGACAGAGATAAATCAAGGTAGTTGGGCATGCGAACGATATGGAATGTTCCCTCTGCTATATCCCAAAACATTTAAAACGCTCAAAGCTAAGTAAGCTCCTGGGCCAAAAAAGTTATGGTTTTTACCTACGAAATCAAAATATCACACCTCCTTGCCTAAACGGACAACAAATCTACCTATCGACCAGTACTAAATATGTATCTGAGCGTTGTCTTATGTAGATCCTCTACTTTTCTGGGAATTAAATATTGAACAACGGATAAGGAAAGCATGCATATAGTTTTCAATGTCTGTATCAAAGCCCTTGGCGAAAAATGGGTCCCACAAACAATATTGATCCTATGGATGTACATATGTACACACACAGCCATGGTACGACGTATCCTTACAATTGGGTTAGTAGTATAGCGGCCATCTCTAAGAAAAGGCTACAAAGTAAAGGAGTTTGAAGGCAATTTATTAGAGATTCGAGGTTCGGATCAACCTCGGTTTGGCGAAGCGAGTGGGATCAAAAGTATTGCCGCGAATGACAAAATGGATTTATTGTGCCGAGTCCTGGCAGGGAAAGCTGAGACTGGACTCCTTCGAAAAAAAAGTTCTCCGTCGGATATTTGTTCTTATGTGCCGGAAGAGCGAACGGACGAGAAGATACAACCGCTAAATCTATAAGTTGTGCAAAGACTTGAATGTACAATTATGCTCCATCCAAGACGAGCTTCGATTCCAAGTCCCTAGGTTCAATATGGAGCTGTGTCAATAGTGACCGATTCGTTCCTTGAAAAGTATTGAATGGACGAATCCAGACAATACCAAACAATCGATTTGGGTCCGGGTCTTTGATTTACGAATCCGAAACGAAATGGATATACCAAAACCAATATAGATACACCAAATAAACGGTCCAGGTCCGGGTCATTTATAAACGAGACAGATTTGTAATCGAATGGAATGGCTGAAATTAATTCTTTATTGAATAAGTAAAAATCCCAATTCTTTGAGAGATACCGAAATACAATGGATTGATGAAAAATTTACAATACTAATACTTTGAAAAAAAACCATCCCCAATCCTATTCTCAATTCATGGCACGTAAAACTACGGCCCAGGTAGCAAAAATAATTTCCTGACACTGCAAAACTAGACAATGCTCATTTCTATAATGTTTTTTCTTTATGCATTGGGGTAAGTTTGAAATATTTAAAAAATTATCGGATTGTCAGGACTTTTTTTTCAATTATGATTACCGAGATCGCAATGGGAACGAACGAATAAAGGACCGATTAAAAAGAGAACGATTGGCACAGCTTTAGTTCAAAACGACAATTAACACCCTATCTTTAGTTTAAGGACCAAGTCGTCACTGATACCAGAGCGCTTGGAGAGCTTGGGTAGCTCGGGTGCCCCTATATGCCGCAATAGTATGTCACACAAGAGAGCATGAACTTTTCATGTCACCCTTAGACTTAAAAGTGCTAACACTTTAAACTCTTTCCAATTGAAGACATATCGAAGAACGGGAAGAAAAACGTAATAAGTCCAAAAATAGATTTTTTTGAAATATTGATATTATAAAAAAGAAAACTCTACACGTTAGAAAAACTACAAGTCTGGTTTGATTGAGAGCACTTATAAGCAGAAGTGCCGTTATTCATTTACTCGCAGGTGTTCATCCCTACGTCAAGAAAACTGACACAACTTAGTTGTGTCTTGTGTCTCATCCTTATCTTACAGAAAACAAGTATGTAGCTTCGCAACAAACGTCACAAGTGGTTAAGTGTCATTGCTTGAATACGAATTTATTATTTTTTTCAATCAAGAAAATTGACACATGTCATATTTATTACAATTCCCAAAATGGTACGCGCCATGTTCGATGTTTTGACACAATTTTAGTTAAGTCACCAAAAAAAACGTCAAAAGTGACACGTCGAAGTCTAATTGCTAGTTATTATTTTACGAAAAGAGTTTTAAGGTCCGTTCGCGAACTAGTATGCAAACGTAAATTTATATAAACTTTCGTACAAAACTACACAAACGCGTTCGCGTACTGAGAAAATGGTAAAAAGATGAACGAAAGAAAAATGTACATTAATTTTTCTTCACACAGAATTTCAGCTTTTAAAAAAATGAAAACTGTCAAATGATGAAACCCTATGAGTTTGCCAGCAACAAAAACAGCTGTTGCTTCTTTTCAAGCCAAACTTTGACGTTTTTCATCTTTTTAAACAAAAGCGTTCGAGTACTTTTCTTCGAAATGAGACGATTTTCTCTCGATTTTGGAGATTTGACAGTTTTCATTTTTCTACACATAAAGTACGCGAACGGACCTTTGAAGATACGTTATTATTATAACCTGTTATTTCTGAAGTAATTTTAAAAATCACAGATTATCCAAAAAAACATCAAGGTGGAGAGATAACAGGACGTTGAAGGATTTAGTAATCTTCTTTTTTCTGAAAAATGTGACTTTAATTTGTCGGACCATCGATAAGTAAATCAAAAAAACAGTGAAAATTCAACTAAATATAAAAAAAAAATCTGTTAACTATAACGAAAATAAAAATAAACGAAACAACACGAAACTAAAAAAAACAAAGCAATGGCGATTTCATTAATCACTGACGAGTTCAACTGCCTTATCTCTACGTTGAGCCTGCAAATCGAAAATATTTTTCTCCTGCTTTCCTAAAAGTGTTTTATTTAATCTGCAGACGCGTCGACGCACGCCTTGATTGCTACAAATTTACTAGATAATTCTAGGTCTGCGTTAGTTCGATTTGAATTTTTCTTTATGAACACAAACAATGCCGATCTTTGTAAGTAGGACGATTACAAACCTGACCCGATTCTCCATGGTTTTTTTAGGACTCTAATACTTTAGGTACTTTTACTGAAAACTTCAAAATGCTTACCTTTGGTAAAATCAGGAACCGAATAATTTAAATCGCTAAACTCCAAATTAACTGCTGACCAATTGGGTAGATACTTCAGCCCAGAACCTTCGGGTGGATCTTGCGATTCAATACTAATCTCATTCAGATCTGAATTTGAAATACTTTCATGGGAACAGCAGGCATTCGAACCGTTTTTTCTGTACGTTGAAGATGATTTGTCCATTGTGCTGCGTATATATATATTTATGTTTATATGTGTTTGACTTCAAATATGAGTATCACAGAACTATCGTCTTCACAGATTTTTTGTCTTCATGTTTCCTCAGTCTGCAATAAAAAGAAACATGCTGAACTGATAGTTGGTAACATAATCTTAAGCAACCTTATGAATCCTTACATTCCCCTTACTACGAAACACTTGGCTAGAGGTATGCCAACAACATCTAATCAAAAAACTGATGTTAATGGCTGGTAATATTTATTGATGTTCGAGTCAGGATGTCATTATGCTCACTGCAATGTAAATTACTTATGCAAGTAATAGCCCTTGTCATGCAAACCAGAAATATTCAACCGGAGTGATTGCGGTTAGCGAATCGATTGTTCCACTTTAAGACTTCGAACTAGACTTTTCCAAAAAGAAATTCATTATGGAGTTTAATTGTATATAGTTCTTTTCACTCGTGTGACAAAAAGAAGTTTATGCACACACACCACAGCGGTACGCGGTATCGGTTTGGGTGCTGCTGCGTTCACATTGAGGTGGTATTGACATTTGTATAGCCTATTCTAAGCGTATATTAATGTTGACTCATAGTTTGTAACATACCTTTATACTGCCCCTAGACGCCTTAAAGTTACTATGCTATGGTGCGTGATCAGCATTGATGGCAATGTCGATCGAGCCAAAAACTAGTTCTTAAAACTGAAGCTAGAAAGCTGAAATCTGAACCATACATACTAGATAGGGCAGGCGGCAAAAGCCATGCTACAAAGATTTATGTATAGAAATATATTGTAACAAAAGAAAGAATGAAATAATAAATCAAAACTATGTATCTATCTATCTATCTATCTATCTACTCGATAGAGGCCCGAAATAATCAATAAGCATTTTTTTTAACAAATGGGTTTAAAACTATTCACTCGAAGGTCAAAATGCATGCTCTATAAAAGAAAAAAATCGTTTGATATTTGGACCTGTTTGCGAGGAGGGCAAATGGAGGAAAAGATACAACCGCGAACTCTATGAGCTGTATCAAGATGTGGATGTAGTGCAAAAAGTTAAATCACGTCGACTACATTAACTCGGCCACATTGAGCGAATTGAAAATAATGCTCCACTCAAGACGATCTTCGACTCCTAGACCCCTGGTTCGAGAAGGCAAGGAAGCACGAACCTCCGTTTTAAAGACCAAGCCATCGCGGAGTACTGGAAGCAGTGTGCCCCGGATCGCAGAGGATGAAAGCCTGCAGTATCTCAGGCAGAGACTCTTCACGAGTCGGGAACCTGTTTAGTAAGTAAAGTAAGTACCTAACTAAGTAGAAAGCATTTTTAAAATCCGTCCACTAACACGCCCACAATCTCAAAAAAAAACAATATTTATCGACTAAATCAAAATTCCAGCTAGGAAGATGATTATTTTTAGGGCTCCAAAAAGGGGTCGTGCGTTAAGATTTTTAAAATCCGCCCACTGACACGCTCACAATTTTAAGGAATAGTTGTATTGCAAATTGAAAGTTTGATCTAGGAAGCTGAAATTTGGAAAATATACTCTCTAGGGGCCCTTGATACCTATGTGTAAAGATTTTTAAAATCCGCGCACCGAGAAAACAACAATTAAAAAAATGCTTTATCGAAAAATCAAAGTTTAAGCTAGGAAGCTAAAATTTGGATTAAATTCTCTCTAGGGGCCCTTTATGTTAATTTGTAAATACAGATTTCTAAAATCCGCCAACTGACACTCCTACTATTTCAAATAAATTAAAAAAATCATTTTGAAAGTATGGAGATAAAGTCATTTTGAACAAATCCCTCATATAAATCTTTCTGCCATGACCACTTTTAAGGGACTTTTTTCATAAAAACTTTTTTTTTAATCCTTTAAATATTGTATAACAAAATAATGTAGATCCTTCTTGACAATTCACCCATACTATATTTTTGTCACGCCCACTTTATTAAGGATGGGAATAGGTGGTTTTCTCGCCCCGTTTATGAGGTAAGGGTAATTTTAGAAAAAAATGGCTTAAATTGAAAAAAAAAATTATTTAAAACAACGGTCACACCTACAATAAAGTACAATACAGGTTTGGAAAGCCATAAATCTGTTCTATAATCCTAAATTTAAACTAAATTATTTATTTCAATAGTTTTTTGAAAAATGTGGTACAGGTTATTGTTTACCAATGTCATTCGTTATTCAACGAAGAGAAAGAGTGAAATTTTTTGTCTGTGCATAAAGAATTGCGGTTAAGCATCTTCTACTTCATCCTAAATTAAATAACTTTTCAATATTTTGTTGGTTCGGGGATTTGTGTCGTCCACTGTGTTGGAACTTACCGATGAAAGTGGAAAAATATAATAATTTCAGGTGGCGGTGCTCAGAACAAACCTCTAAAAATAAGGTGACAAACATTGTAGGAATACAATCAACCCATCTATCGGCACATTTTTCCATGGGCCTCAATGTCGGCTAGAGAATTGCGAGGTGCTTGCTATAATTGTCTCTTTTGTGATTAAAATGCCTGTGAAGACGGTTTTTCAGGTAAATTAATTAAATCTTAGGCTACAACTTGAGGATTTTTTTTTAAATATTATTATATACTCGTATCTGGCATTTAATCGCTTGGCGTCATAACGGCAATAAAAGTGAACTGTAAATCTACTATAATAGGTTACTTTAACTATTGTCGTGAAATAGCCGAAATAACAATGTCTCACGTTGATGTCAACATTGGCGGCGAAGACAAATCGACGAGACTTTTCTTACATTAAGGAAATACCACAGAGGCCCTGTAACCGAACAGATGAATTTCTTAGTGTTGGGATTGTTTTTCAAAAAAGATAAGGTCAGGCGCTTCTTTAAAGTGAACTCCAAATGTAATGAAGATTTGTGGCCTTATATCCACAAATACGTTAACTCCAACACCAGTCGTATTTGTACCGACAGTGCACGCCAGTACATAGGTGTTGTGAAAATCTCCCCTAGTTCTACGATCCATGAAGTTATGAACCACAGCAAAGGCGAATATGATAACAAGACCGATGCAACCAATACCATTTATGATCTGGAGAATCAGAAAAAGCTTCTAAAAAAAAAAATATTTTATACTGCAAAACAACGGGCCACCTTCACCAATATATGTCACTTTTCTTTTATCGAAAATACTGCCTTGAAAAGAAAATATAAGGACGACTTGGACTCCCAAATTATGGAATTTTTACTAGACGTAAAAAAGTATACCCATGTTATATCGATGGTTTAACCAACGACCTTACCACGTCGAGTTAATCGGTTCTCGTCAGATCACCGTAATTAAACGACGTTGGGCGCGGTTAGTACGTAGATGGGGGACCGTTTGAGAACAACCGCGTGTCGTTGGCCAGTCCCATCTACAGAGTTGAGGTAGATAATATACGTGGTATCACAATGGACCTAAATTGGTCTAAGTGTGTCGGCTTCTGCCGACATCCACATAAACCTAACCTAACCTATATCGATGGTGAAAAAAGTGACGGTGACAGTGAGCACTTAGAGTTTGTTTTACCGCCAAAACAACCTTGGCTTCTCACCATCACCGACGAACTCAACGAACTCGACAGTAATAGTACGGACGGTGACTTCATTGACGACACTTACATTTACATATCTTTTTAATACATTGAAAGTTGAAAAATTGACTTGACTATTTTTTACTAACTCCTGACTTACTCACAAACTGACCGACTGAGATGCGTAATGCCATGCTATTCTACCTCCTCGTGGTGCATTTTGGGAAGCGCTAAATGAATTGCTGAACTTTACTTACAAAGATGAACCACATTAACATTAATCCTCAAAATGAAATCACGGTAAATACCAAAAATCTAAAATCTCATAAAAGCGTAGTTTTAGTAATTTTCAATTTTCTCAAAAACTAGAAGACATAACCTAACCATTCGGTTTATTGTGTTCGATTCAGAATTGATAGTAACATTGACCACAAATTGTGCCAATTAAGCACTTCACAATTTTGAAAAAAATTGGTCTACATTTTCTTTTTCATTTTTTTTATCAAAATTTTGAGTTTGCATGCGATTTCTGGATTTCAAAACCGGTATATTACTTTATTGTAAGTGTTGTCGTTGTTTTTTTTTAATTGAGGTAATTTTTTTTCTAAAATTACCCCTACCTCCTAAACGGGGCGAGATATAACCCCTTCTATAAAAAACCGTTATCAATTTTGTGCGCCCTAGTTATCGTACCTACTCTCCCCGAATTATGGGTTAAAAATGGAGTGAATTTCTTTAAACTTGAATCATGTGAGCTTAAGTTATTCAATAAGATCTCAATCACCTCATATTCCCTTATTGCATTTGAGTGAACATTCATCCATGCAAACGCCACTTAAAATATTTTGAAATTTAAGGGATGCACTGATCTTTTTGGTTTGACAGCTGACTGTGTAACTCGCAGTATTTTCTTTTTTCTCCAACTAATGACTTGTTTTGGTTGTTTGTTCGAATAAAAGCGTTTAAAAATGTATAACAAATTTTGCATTTGTATTCGTCAGTTAGTTTGTTTGCTTTAACACCTTTTGCTTTAGGCCGGAGAGCTGAAATGTTGTACCTAAATCTACGATTTGAATGGAAATTATTTCCAAACTGTATATCTTTATACCCTATTCTAAGGGTATATTAATTTTGATGCATAGTTTGTAACATACCTATAACATAATATGATCAGCATCGATAGTAATGTCGATCTAGCCATGTCCGTCTGTCCGTCCGTCTGTCGGCAAAAAATAGCCCTTTAAACTGGACCTAGAGAGCTCAAATTTTAACCATATACTCTCTAGGGTCCCGAAATAATCAAGTTTACGAATTTTTGAAATCCGCCCACAAACACGCCCACGAACCCAAAAAAATAATTTTTCGAAAAAATCGAATTTTGAGCTAGAAAGCTGTAATTTTTTATATATGATCTATGACTCCTAAAACTGCTCGGGAGATACAATATTCAAAATCCGCCCTCAGACACGCCCACAATTAAATAAAATAATTTTATTGAAAAACCAAAATTTGAGCTAGGGAGCTGAAATCTATATTATATACTATCTAGGCGCCTTTCAAGCTCATGTGTAAATATTTTCAAAATCCGCCTAGTGACACGCCCACAATTAAAAAAAAAAACTTTTTTTGAAAATCCAAAGTTTGAGCAAGGGAGCTGAAATTTATAATATATACTTTCTAGGGGGCCCTTTATGCTCATGTGTTATTTTTTTAAATCCGCCTACTGGCACGCCCACAATTAGGGGAAGTTAGTGTACCTTGGTTCGGATTTCAGTTTTTTGCCAATATTTTAGGTGTCGTTTTTTCATTAGTTTTTCATTCTTTTTTTTGTTACTACCTGAAGTATTTTCTATGATATGGCGAAACTTCCAAAAGGATATTGCTAACCATTCCTTAGAAAACTTTACTTTTATATGCTAACCTCAAACGGTCTAAGGTACAAGACGTGATTGTACCTTGGTCCACGGAGTATTGTACCTTGGACTGAAAATATTATTGAAAGTTTTCCTATAGTTTAAAGATGAAAACTTTAATTTATTTCAATAAATAGTAAAAATGGTACCATTCTTTATTTATTTCCAAAAAACAGCAAAAAAACAAACCATTATCTTAACGTTTTTGTGCTTGATTAAAAAAAAATTATTTCAAATAATAGTATTAAATAAAAAAAAACTCTTTTACTGAAAATAACTTAACAAAGGACTTCAATATTATTTAAAAACTTACTTTAATTGAACAACATAAAAGAAAAACAAATTTATCACTTCAATATTATTTAAAAATTTTCATTAAAGAACAAACCAATGGCCCAAGGTACACGCGCTATGATAGGTCCAAGGTACACTTAGTGGGGCACTGACCCACAAAAGGATGAAATATTTGGGCAGGCACCAAATAACAGACAAGGACTTACAAACCATGGACCCACAGCTCATTCTCAGATTCATCAAAGAAACTGGAGTGGACGCTGTGCTCTAAGGAGTGTGACCTGCCAAGGATAAATCAGAGCAATACCTTGACACGCTTCCCAAAGAAGTATCTAGAGAGGGCTCTGAACGAGGGCATGCACCTCTCCGAGGCACAAGCAAGGGGACACAATAGACCAATAGGTCGCAGTGTAATATACCCTAACCAAATATTATTATTATTAAGGTACACTTACACCACTTTAGCCAAACAAATTAGATTTTAACGTAGTATTCAAACCACATACGAACGATAGTGCGTTCCTACCAAAAGACTATTAATACTTAATTAATCGATTAAAGTAGCGGAAAAGAGACAGAAAACTAAGCACTACATAACTTCAGAAAAGAGATTAAAAAAAAACTTTTTTCATTGAAAACTATGATTATTTTTTTTTCTGCCAACTCGTGCAGTGCCTTCAAAAAGAAACTGAGAAGACAAATGAACAGAAGATCAACATTTCGCAGAAGGACCGGTTTTTGCGTGCTTTGTATTTTTCTGAAAATTGGCGCTCGGACCAAGGTACAATCGGACCAAGGTACACTACCTTCCCCTAAATAAAACAATTTTATTGAAAAACCAAAGTTTGAGCTAGGGAGCGTTTTTTTTTACAAAAACTTCTTTTTTTTTGATAAAATCCTTTAAATGTTTTATAACAAAATATGTAGAGCGTTCTTAACAATTTAACCATACTTAGACTTTTGTCACGCCCACTTATGAGGGATAGGAATAAGAATAGGGTATCCAACAGTTCGCCCAAGCGAACTGTAGCCCGTCCCTATGTTTTTAGTTTGCGTTTTACCAACGTTTTCAGCTTTATGATGTTAAGGTAATTTTTAACTTGGTTTTCTTTTAGTTTTTGTCATACAATTCTTTCGCAAATGGAAACATGACCACTGCTTACCGCTCCAGTATAAAATCGGAAATCTGCACTGATCATGCTTGGTGAACAGGTTTACAAAGCTCATAGTTTAGCAAGTGTCGGTGAATACCGCCCTAAGTATTTCAGGGCTTCCTTTGGTTGTATTAGGATAAAGACGCCACTAAACGGCACATGAAATTACATTTTCAAAAATAATTAAAACTGGCGCTTATTTCGTCTGCGCCACATAGAACTCGTCTTACCGCTGTGTTGTATTACACTGCATTACCATGGTGCGACGTGGGATACAATTTTAAATTATTTTCCTGACGCTGCGCTGTAAATGGTATTTGAATTGTTTTTGTTGCAATACAATGTCATTCTGTTGTAATAAAATAGCCTCAGCGTTAAAAAACCGTTCCGTGTGGCCAAATAAATCATGTCGTCGAGCCGAATGCTTTAATGACATTTTGAAAATAAATACTGCCGATTAGAAATTAACCAGTCGGCGGTCTAGCCTTAGGCGCAGTTTATAGCGATATGGAAAAGTTGGAGCAGAACGGACATTTTAATATTTGTTTTGAGTTATTTGGTGTGAATTGACTGGGAAGTGAAACATCCATTTCTTTCCTTAATATGAAAAAACAATTAAACTCTTTCTAGCAAATATTAAGCTGATTTTTTTCAAAATTTCTTTATTTTAATATTTATAAGAATGAATTAGAAATTAAGTTTGCTACAAAGTATGCACTGAGTTTAAGAGCCCCTAAAATACAAAACAATTTTTTTTTCGTGTGCGTTTTTCGTGGCGCTATAACCGCTATTTTAAGTCCCCACATACGTTCGATTCATTTGACCAGACTACATTTGAACTCGATTGCAATTTAAGTCCTGAAATGCAGAACAAAATATGTTTCAGACTGAATATTCACGCCATCGATAATAAGATCTAATGCTTCTGACTAGGTAGGTACCTATACCTATCTGTTCAAAACAAGTGTCACACCTAAACGGAGAAAAATCATGTTCCGTTTGTCAACAACTTTTTATCGTTATATTGGTCTATTGGTTAGGTTAGGTTAGGTTTATGTAGCTGTCGGCAGAAGCCGACACACTTAGACCAATTTAGGTCCATTGTGATACTACGTATGTATTATCTACCTCAACTCTGTAGATGGGACTGGCCAACGACACGCGGTTATTCTCAAACGGTCCCCCATCTACGTACTAAACGCGCCCAACGTCGTTTAATTGCGGTGATCTGACGAGAACCGATTAACTCGACGTGGTATGGTCGTTGGTTTTGGTCTAATGGTACCTATGCATTGCATTTTAGAAAATGTCTGTGCAATGATGCAAACGTTAGCAAACACAAGTGACCATCAATTCAGCACAGAATAATTTCGGTTCGAAACGCAATGCTTAATTCAAATCTATCTGCCCTATTAAGCATCTCAGCTACAAATAATGATACTTTCCTTTATCTGTTAAAAAAAAAATGCACTCCTTAGACAGAATGTTGATTCTCAAAGGTTTAAATTCTCTCACGCTTTTGATTTTATACTAAGGACATTAAGCTTTTACTGCAAACATGCTCAAATATAGCTTGCATAACCAAATCAACAGACACACGATGTAACGACAGCAATGAGGTAGAAATTCCACCTCAACTACATAAAGTCGATATATTTGTAGATGTAACGCTATATTACGCTGGCTGGATATCTATCTTTTCGCTTAATATCCCAACCGAATACTAACAGGTTTCGTGTATTATGTTAGCCATATCTGAACTTCACATGGTCGAGGTTATTACCATGATCTTGAATTGCAGTAATGATGCGATCGACAGAGCTGGTTTTAGAGAACGTCAATTTTCAGCCAGTCGTTGATGTGGCTATAAATGTATTGAAATGCAAATTTCCTCCATGTTAAATTGTGCCTTAGTCAACATAGCTGGAAGTTGCCCACGGGTAGCCTACAATTAGCTCTGATATGCAGGTCTGCAACTGGGCTTGTAAGCCCCCGCAACTTAATACCAATTGTAATACTGTGTTTCATGGCTTAAGTGAGTTAAGGTAAGATAATATAAACTAAATTCAAGTTCTAGTCAGGTTGTTTTAAACAGTTAATGGCCTGTGCCTTCTTCATCATCTTCACTGCATCACTGTTCGCCTGTGCCTAATTTGCATTTATCAATTGAAAAAAGTAAAAGTGACGCTGTTTTTGCTACGTGATTATAAGGTTGACGTGTGAATTGTGTAAAGGTGTAAGTTTGTAAAATAAAAATAAAAATGTGTACTCATACGTTTATTGGTTCGAAATGCGTACGTGCGTCGAATATGAATGTGTGGAACGGTATCATAACAATCAACGGAGTTGAGCCGATTTTGTGAACTATTTAATCAATATTCTTCTTTCTCTTTACTGATGAGGTTATGATCTGGACTAAAGGGATTTGTCATTCTTCACCCTCTCACTTTAATGCATCCCTACTGGTCCGTTTGTGGGTTCCTGAGGGATCATAACCCTCCACCTTAACTGCATTCCTACTGGTCCGCCTGTGGGGTTCGCCGGTTTAACCTCAGAACATAGCGACAGACCTCCCGATTTTGAATCACTTCATCACTGAGGCTAATCAAATGCTAGTGTTGCTTCATTTGTGTGATCCAGGAGTTTTTAAGCCCTTCGCGAAGCTATCTCTTTCCTAAGTGCCGAATTCTTTTCTTAAACGTCAGAAACAAAGTGAAGATAAAATTTCAGAAATTTGCACAAAACGTATGGAAAAATCATTGTGATTGTTAATAAAGTGTATATTTAAATGAAAACAAAATCTATTGAAGAGTAAAAAGTACCAAATTCTAAAACGCGAATCTCACGGTTTTTATACCCTATTCTAGGGGTATATTAATTTTGACGCATAGTTTGTAACATACCTTAATATTGCCCGTAGACCCCTAAAAGTTACTATATTTATGATCAGCATCGATAGTAATGTCGATCTAGCCATGTCCGTCCGTTCGTCCGTCCGTCCGTCGGCAAAAATTAGGCCTTTAAACTGGACCTAGAGAGCTGAAATTTTAACCATATACTCTCTAGGGTCCCGAAATAATCAAGTTTAAGAATTTTTGAAATCCGCCCACAGACACGCCCACAAACTCAAAAAAACAAAATTTTGGAAAAAATCGAATTTTGAGCTAGAGAGCTGAAATTTTTTATATATGATCTATGGCCCATAAAACTGATTGGGACATAAAATTTTCAAAATCCGCCCACTGACACGCCCACAATTAAATAAAACAAATTTTGGGAAAAATTGAATTTTGAGCTAGAAAGCTGAAATTTTTTATATATGATCTTTGGCCCATAAAACTGCTTGGGACATAAAATTTTCAAAATCCGCCCACTGACACGCCCACAATTAAATAAAATATTTTTTTTGAAAAACCAAAATTTGAGCTAGGGAGCTGAAATTTTTAGTATATACTCTCTAGGGGCCCTTTATGCTCATGTGTAAATATTTTCAAAATCCGCCTACTGACACGCCCACAATTTTTTTTTTTTATTTTTGAAAGTCCAAAGTTTGAGCTAGGGAGCTGAAATTTATAGTATATACTCTCTAGGTGCCCTTTATGCTCATACTTAAATTTTTTTTAAATCCGCCTACTGACACGCCCACAATTAAATAAAACAATTTTATTGAAAAACCAAAGTTTGAGCTAGGGAGCGTTTTTATTTACAAAAGCTTAGTTTTTTCGATAAAATCCTTTAAATTTTTGTCACGCCCACTTATGAGATATAGGAATAAGAATAGGGTATCCAACAGTTCGCCCAAGCGGACTGTAGCCCGCCCCTATGTTTTTTTTATTTTTTGTACATAAATCTCCTAAAATTGTTAGCTTTTTAGTATTCCAAAATAGTGGAGTACTCCTTCTTAATTCTGCAACTTTTTTTTTGTTAAAATTCAGTTTATTATAAACATTTAACGAAATATTTGCGGGAAACTAGTCTCCCGCCATATAAATTCGCCATTGTTTTCCTTCATTTCATTTTGCTGGAAGTTTTTATACCCTATTCTAAGGGTATATTAATTTTGACGCATCGTTTGTAACATACCTTAATATTGCTCATAGACCCCTAAAAGTTACTATATTTATGATCAGCATCGATAGTAATGTCGATCTAGCCATGTTCGTCCGTCCGTCCGTCCGTCTGTTGGCAAAAATTAGACCTTTAAACTGGGCCTAGAGAGCTGAAATTTTAACCATATACTCTCTAGGGTCCCGAAATAATCAAGTTTACGAATTTTTGAAATCCGCCCACAGACACGCCCACAAACTAAAAAAAAACAAATTTTTCGAAAAAATCGAATTTTGAGCTAGAAAGCTGAAATTTTTTATATATGACTCCTAAAACTGCTCGGGAGATACAATTTTCAAAATCCGCTAACTGACACGGTGACAATTAAATAAAACAATTTTATTTAAAAACCAAAATTTGAGCTAGGGAGCTCAAATTTATGATATATACTCTCTAGAGGCCCTTTAAGCTCATATGTAAATATTTTCAAAATCCGCACATCCACAATTTAAAAAAAACTTTTTTTGAAAATTCAAAGTTTGAGCCAGCTGAAATTTTTAATATATACTCTCTAGGGGGCCCTTTATGCTCATATGTCAATTTTTTTTAAATCCGCTTAAATTTTATTGAAAAACCAAAGTTTGAGCTAGGAAGCGTTTTTTTGCAAAAGTTTCGTTTTTTTTTGATAAAATCCTCTAAATGTTACGAGTATATAACAAAATATGTAGAGCGTATTTAACAATTCAACCATACTTAGACTTTTGTCACGCCCACTTATGAGGGATAGGAATAAGAATAGAGTATTCAACAGTTCGCCCAAGCGGACTGTAGCCCGTTCCTATGTTTATACACTATTCTAAGGGTATATTAATTTTGACTCATAGTTTGTAACATACTTTAATATTGCCCGTAGACCCCCAAAAGTTACTATATTTATGATCAGCATCGATAGTAATGTCGATCTAGCCATGTCCGTCCGTCCGTCCGTCCGTCCGTCTGTCGGCAAAAATTAGGCCTTTAAACTGTACCTGAGAGCTGAAATTTTAACCATATACTCTCTAGGGTCCCGAAATAATCAAGTTTACGAATTTTTAAAATCCGCCCACAGACACACACGCCCACAAACTCAAAAAAACAAAATTTTGGAAAAAATCGAATTTTGAGCTATAAAGCTGAAATTTTTTTATATATGATCTATGACTCCTAAAACTGCTCGGGATAAAAAATTGCAAAAATATGCAGAGCGTTCTTAACAATTCAACCATACTTAGACTTTTGTCGCGCCCACTTATGAGGGATAGGAATAAGAATAGGGTATCCAACAGTTCGCCCAAGCGGACTGTAGCCCGTCCCTATGTTTTTATTTTCATTTGCCACTGACGTTGTCGCGAAGTTCTCTATTGGAACGTTGATTGATATTGCTTTTTTGACAGGGTTCGTAGGATCTCTCCTTTAAACATGACAGAACGAACTGAGCCGCTCGCGTTGCATTTTTTGCGAGATAGGTTCCTTGACGTGAAGGCTTCCTCGCATCTTGTACCAGCTACGCATATGCGGACTACACGGCTATTGAGGAAGCTGTAAGATTTATGCAAGTCGACTTTAATGGGGTTACAGCTTTGTGTCACTACCACGGATTAATAAATACTAAAGATAATCACATTGATTGCTTGTACAAAATCGGATCTAACGATCTTATAAAATAAGATGATGGCTGCTCTGGATACAGAGAACGTGTTAACCTACAAATATCTTGGTTGACTACAACTTTTAATAGAGTTGCCATGTAGAGGTGCTACAAAAGAAACAACGTCAATCAGATTGCGCACTTTTTCATATAAGCAATGTATGTAGGAAATCCTGGCTAACACTTATTGAAGATAAACGCATCAGACAGTGAACACTAGAAGACGAAAATAGCATTTTTAGGAAATTTCGAGATACAAGACCAACTATAGCCAAAGGACGTATAATGTCGCAGTCGCAGTGATAGCCGTGTTTCTTTGCACGCGAATATAGGGATGGCATTAAAAAACGACCATCGCCGCTTAAGAATTCATAAAAAAAAAACTTGGCAGCACACATGCACCTATGACATGCACCGTGACACAGCTGTAAGTTGTAGTTAAGAAATTTGTATTGAAAATCCTGAAATTGAAAAATATTTATTTCCGCCGATTGAAATTGATGCCAAGCATATTCTAAAATTATGGAAAACAATTTCAAATTAACAGATTTGTTAAATTCAATTACCTTTATAATGAAGTTTAAAAAAAAAAAATAATAAAATTACGAACAAAATATTCGGCGGGATGTGTTATTGGTCGGAGGGATGTCAAACTTTGACATTTCCTGAAAAGTTCATCGCATCAGTTCATCAGAAACGAAGAAAATGGGTTTTGGAAGCACTGTTTATCCCCGCTAACTGACTTAGCGCCCCCGCTAAAGTTAGCGTATATAGGATAAGTTGTTGTTGTTTTTTACATGCCAATTTCAAATTATCCCTATATCCGCGTGCAAAGAAACACGGCTGATATTAAACGAACTCCCACCAAAGTTTTTCATCCTAACGAAAAATTAAGTTGTGAAAAACGTCAAAGAAATCTACCTACAATTATGATTGTAAAAATTCTATATTCGTTGTGTGTCATATTATTGTATTATTGTAGTCAGTTCAGTTTACTTTAATGCAATCCAAATTAAAATGTTTAAACATAAAGAATCAACATTGAAAAGTAAATAAAACAATTGTAACTAGAAATAAATAGCCAATTGAGAATTACATGGTAGCGTGTCCGAAACTTACGTTTTAAGATATTGCGAATTCAAATATCGACATATTATGTCTAAATACACCTCGTTATTCTTTGCTGACGATGAAGCCATCATTAGCGAGGATCAAACGTCCCTGCAACAAGCACTTGATATATGGGTAAAAAACAGAATACTTGTGGTGCCCGTTCTCTGAAACAGTCCGACCTATTACAGATATTTATATGAATGGAGTAGTTATTTCCAAGTACGAAAAATACAAATATCTGCGATCTATGAGCAATAGCGAAGCAAGTTGTGATGAAGTGGCGGGAAAACTCAGCCATCATCTGTGATCGAATAATGCCCCCTAAGCTGAAAGGAAAGCTCAACACCGCAGTTGCAGAAAACAGTATAACTTTCCCCGGATACCGTCATATAATCAGAACAAAAAATCAATGTTCAAAATAAAAGACGTTGCCCACTCTTCAGGATAAATCTAAAAATTACTAACGAATCACTTCCTTATCGATAAAAAAACTTTGCACTATAATCATTTATTGCTGCCAGTCGTAAATTCACAGATTAACTTTTTTCATTGCTGATCAAAAGTCGAAAACAATTGCAAATAATTGCAAATCCGAGACAAAAAAAACGCGAAATTCGAAGGTTTTAATTTACAATACTTCGAATTTTGACGTTGTTCATCTTTTTACGCAAAAGCGTTCGAGTACTTTTCTTTGAAATGAGTGGATTCTCTCTCGGTTTTGGAAATTTGAGAGTTCTCATTTCTTTGATCGAATGTCAAAATACAGATTCTGCGAATATCAAAATAAGCATGATTGTCAAATATTACATTACACAACAGCAATGTACATATAAACTCTTTCAAATGATGTCGTGCACCGCCGTCTGATGTAAATACCCTGAACCATCTACTCAGATCATAGAGCTAAGGCATCTGATTGCAGCCAGAAGTACTGAGCAGGACATACTGAAGCCCAACTCGACATTTAGTGTCAACGTCAGAGCATTCCTGCAATAAATTTAAGTCGAGGAAACTCACAAATGTACAGTTTGCAAATTTAAATAATTTCAACATAATTTAAGAGAATATAGAAGATTTTATGAAAATAAATAAATTTAATTTAATTTATTCACTGCATCTCCTCTTGCGGAAATCAGTTTAAACTGTCGCGCGAATCGTCTCAAGTTTGCGGTTCCGAATACGTGTCAAAGTATATCAACAACAACAATAATTACCGGAGAAGCTAGACCTTAAGAATAATTTATTCATAAAATACAAAAAATGTCCTGCTAGAGGGTTAATTATTAGCGTCAGCAAAGTAGATTTTTTCATTGCTTTTTTTTTTAAATAAAAGTAAAAAAGTCAACTTAACTTAAGAAATAACGAAACTTAGTAAGTTAGACCACATTTGTTCATTTTGACTTCCTGCAGAAGAGCAAAAGAGCAAATATTGTCTTCAATGAAAAACGTCATTAAATACAATTAAGAACACTAAACTTACCAAAAACCAAAAGCAAACCAAAAACATAGGGACGGGCTACAGTCCGCTCGGGCGAACTGTTGGATACCCTATTCTAACTGGGCGTGACAAAAGTCTAAGTATGGTTAAATTGTTAAGAACGCTCTACATATTTTGTTATATAACATTTAAAGGATTTTATAAAAAAAAAACGCTCCCTAGCTCAAACTTGTGTGTTTCAATAAAATTGTTTTATTTAATTGTGGGCGTGTCAGTAGGCGGATTTAAAAAAAATTAACACATGAGAATAAAGGGCCCCTAGAGAGTATATACTATAAATTTCAGCTCCCTAGCTCAAACTTTAAATTTAAAAAAAAAAAAAAAAAATTAATTGTGGGCGTGTCAGTGGGCGGATTTTGAAAATATTTACACATGAGCATAAAGGGCCCATAGAGAGTATATATTATAAATTTCAGCTTTTTCAGATTTTTTTTAAATCCGCCTACTGACACGCCCACAATTAAATAAAACAATTTTATTGAAACACCCAAGTGAGCTAGGGAGCGTTTTTTTTGATAAAATCCTTTAAATGTTATATAACAAAATATGTAGAGCGTTCTTAACAATTCAATCATACTTAGACTTTTGTCACGCCCACTTATGAGGGATAGGAATAAGAATAGGGTATCCAACAGTTCGCCCAAGCGGACTGTAGCCCGTCCCTATGTTTTTAATCGTGTTTCTTCTTGTTGGCTTGTTTATTCTAGCAATATATCCTATACAGTTTCGGTATCATATAATAATGTCTTTACAAATCATTAGTAGAAATTTGCGAATCGGTTAGTTAAAAAAAACATTTGGATTTTCAATTCCAATCCTTTCAGCAGAAAAGGCCTAATTTCCGGTTAAAGCAGACATAAGGGCTATTGTTTCTGTAATTTTAAACTAATGAACGATTTTAAATTTGGCTTAATGGCTTTCGATCTTCAATTTAAAGCAAATTCTGAATTATCTCTGTGTTTGGGTGGACAATTAAGAAAAGGCTTAATTGGGTGTACCCTGACCCATGTTAACGGTAATTGCGCTGTTAGTACTATTGATAGAAATTTCGTTTAGGCCTCTATTTTTAGAAGAAATATTAGCCTTTGTAATTGCATTTAAATAAATTTTATATCTTAACTCAGTCTTAAGATATCCAATTTTTAACCTGTTCCGTTTTTCCTGCCCATGCTAATTTTTTGACTTTCGGTTCAATTTTCTCCAGAAAATCCGTAATAAACATAACGTTTTAATATTTTTTTTGAATGAAGGTAACAATAATAAAAATAAAAGCTTACGACAAGTTTGTAGAAAAACTCATAGATTTTATGATACTTGGGAAAACATGGAACAATGCAAATCAAATGGGAAGCTCTTACACATGTTCGATGCTTTATGGGGTTTTCATGGGCGCAGCCATTTTTGTATTCTTAAGATTAAAAAGCATAGATGGAAAAGTAATCTACGTAAGTACCAGAACTCATAACAGATTTAATAAAGGCATTTGTTGTTCCCCATAAAATGTCATTTTCAGATATCTCTGACCAGCAGTAGGTTTTACAAATAAACGTCAGGTAATACCGTTTTTATGTTTCATACATATTCACCGAAAAGGAATTTCGAGAGAGAATCAGGCACGGCCCATTTGCGAGTCTTAGGGGACGGGGTATGTGGAAGTCGACTATCTTCTATAGCTCATCTGAGATGACAGCACTTTAACATCTACGTTTTTGAATGACGAACCAATTTATTCCTGCACTACTCCTCGTCAAAGACGTGAACACATCATCCTACCAAGATACGGGTAAAATACTCATGTGGGTGGATTGTATCTGGTTACATTTAAAGTGAATGAAACGCAATTGATGCCTTTTTCTTGAAAGAATTCTTCTACTTTTCCCCAGATTCAAACAAATAAGCTGCCTATTATTAGGTTAGGTTAGGTTATAGTGGCACTTAGACCCATAAAAAGGTCCATTGTGACACAACACGGATCTTTCTTCTTCCTACTCGTTGAACCAGTTGGAGCTTTTGATAAAGCTGAAAAGACTTTTAATGTCGATGTTTATGAGATCGTTTCGATCATTGTAAAAGAAAGATCCCAAATGGAGTTTTCGTCCTTGAAAGAGAGTAGGTGGAGAATAGTCTCCTCCTTCTCTTCGTAAAAGCAGCTTCTGCAGAAGTCATTTGTATAGACGCCAAGCCTTGTTGTATGCTTGCCTATGAGACAGTGTCCTATTATTCCTAATGAGAATATAAATATTCTTGGTATACCAGTGAACTCGGGCGTTACTTGGCATAACCACTTATCTAATGTTGCAGAGTCTATTTTTTTTTTACAGTTACTGTTTCATAGCAAAGAGGAATATTACTCTGAAGCAATTCATTCTAATTTAAAAGCACAAGTAAGGCTATGAAATGGGTATTGCTCTCACATGATGATCCTGAATTGACATTCAACCTTCAACCACTGGCTCAATGGATACTACCATTGGAGATATTATGAGGAATTTAATAAATTAATTACTTCTAACGCGCCATTTGCTTGTCCTACTAAGCAGTCAGCTAAGTCCATCATCTGACGGTGTACGTACCTGTTGGATCCCAGCAAACAATATAAGCCTTACATAAGTCTTTTCGCAATACAATATAAGGCTTAGTATATAAGGCTTATGATTCATAAGGAATGATGCCACCATACAATATTCCTTATTTTAAATCTTATTTTAACCAAGGCATGTCATTGGACCTAAGGAATAAACTCAAACTCCTTATTTTAAGGCTTATTATAAGGCATAAATAAGCCTTAGGTACCTTATGTACACCGTATAATAAGGCATAAAATAAGCCTTAGGTACCTTATGTACACCGTATAATAAGGCAAAAAATAAACCTTTCATATACATTATTATTAGGGTTACTATAGGCCTATAATGAATTATGTACCTAACAGGATTTAAAATCAAATAACCATTACATTTTATTATAAAAATTTTCTTTTATTCAAATTTATTATTGGTTATTATTATAGGTTGGTGCTATTGTAGGGTTTTGCCCATGCGTGCCGCCCTAATTGTGGAGGGAGGTCTGTATTGTTGTGTGTGTTGTGTTGTGTCGGCAGAAACTGACACACATAGACAAATAAAAAGTTCCATTGTGATACCACACGGATCTATCTTCTTCCTACTCGTTGAACCAGTTGGAGCTTTTGTTAAAGCTTGAACGACTTTTAATGTCGATGTTTATGAGATCGTTGAGATCATTGTAAAAGAAAGATCCCAAATATAGTTTTCGCCTTTGAGAGAGAGCAGGGTATGTACAGAAAAGGTGGAGAATAGTCTTCTCGTCCTCCTCGTTCAAGCAGCTTCTGCAGAAGTCATTTGTATAGACGCCAAGCCTTGTTGCATGCTTGCCTTTGAGACAGTGTCCGGTGATTGCACCAATTGTAAACACTTAGAGCGTTTCAAATCCAGCTTTGACCAAATCTGTTTTGTCGGTAGACAAGCTAGGCTTGTTCACCTAAGGTTAGTTCTCTCAATGGCCTCCATCATAAACATGAGTTTGCATGTAGCAATTGGAATGCCTAAGGGATTTTTATCAGGTCTAATATCTCTGTGTCCTGGCACCCAGCATAGGTGAATGTTAAATTGCTTAGGACTACTATGAAGTTTGTGGAGACAGAATCCAGAGATTTTAGCGCAGCTTGGCTATCTGAGAAGATTCGGATGTCCATAGCGAATATCATGTTCCTCTTTAGCCACGATATGACTTCTTTAATCGCCATGATTTTCTGCCATGATGCATGCCGGTTCTTGCTGCACGGTGTCTGTATTTCCAATTTTACTGCACCAATCGTAGAAGAACAGCACAAATTGGTATAATTTTTTCGGTTTGACGTCTCGTGCCGTGAAATTCTAGCATTTTAGTCTGTTTGATTGTTCAATAATTATTTAATAATTGATATCAAAACTTTTTAGATTAAATGAGTAAAAATTATGAACTAACCATAGAACGTCGATTCAAAAAACTTGAAGTTTTTAATCGCTATAACATTTTTCCTTCCGTTCCAATTCACTTCAGAAAGGAAGTCGTCTGAAATTAGGAGACCGAAGTGTTTGCCCACTTTTCCTCTAATTTTAAAAGAAAGGTATAATTTCTGCAAATTTACACCGTTCCAAAAACAAACCAAAATATTATAGATATATATGATTTTACTTACTAAATCTACCTCAAATTTAACTTTTGCAACCACAATGCACAGAATTTTTCACTGAACTGCAATCAAATCGTCAACATATAAAAAACGAAATATAAATTTCTTGATAAACAGTTAGGTATGTCTGCGAAATGTGCAGAACACCTGAGTTAAGACATATTATAAGGCGTAAGTAAGGATACCCAAAAAAAAAACACACCTGTTCCTTAGTAATTACTTATTATAAGGCTTAGCGCTTAGGTAAGGAAATCAAACAGTTAGGTTGGCGGCATGTACTGACTTGTTTCTAAGCACCTTATATTATATCTTATCATAAGGCTTAAGTAAGGAAATGCATTATTTAATTCTTGAAATCAGGCATAAATAAGAGGCAATACTTGTAATCTTATTTATACCTTATAAAACGGCTTATCAAAACCGTATTATATGGTTTATTTAAGACTTTTTATGGTTTTGCAATCAGGGTTATACTTTTCCTTTACCTTATTTATCCTTTACTTAGCCTTATAATTTGTACCCAATTTTCTGCTGCTGCCATGACACACATTGACATATTGGCGTGCAAAACCGGAAAAAAGTCCAATTTTCAAATAGCCAAATTGAGAAGTAGATACATTTTTTGTTAACAAACGGCGGCGGTTTAATTCTCATGGAACAAAAAGCTGTAATATTATTTTTGTTAATCAACGCACTTGAACTTAGTTCAAACTTCAAAGTCATTGATTGCGGATATCAGTTGTTTTCTTATCACCATCCGAACAATTTGTTACATTTCATAAAAGTATTTCTTAAAACTTTGTAACTTGTCCTTGTGATAAGTTTTTCAAATATGAACAATACAGCTGCAGGTGTGTTCTGGTATTTTAATCTATTTCAACGTTGAATTGTGTTATTTTTATATTTAGGGGAATTAATTGAACGTCACCTCAAAAAATAGAAAATGGAGCACGGCCGGCTCAGTTCGTACCGTCATGTTCAAAGTAGAGAATTCCGTCGATTGATATTGCCTCAATCAACGTTCCAATACAATCGCATTTGATTGGTCTCAGTGACGAAGTGATTCGAAATTCGGAGGCCTGCTTTTGGGTCAAACCGGCCAAACCCACAGGCGGATCAGTAGGGAACGATTGTTACGGGCTATTAAGCACAACTAGAGAAAATAAATAAGTAGTGGTTTGCGATTAGTGCGAACCGATTTGAATTATCACCCCTATCGTGGAATCCGTCGGGGGGGACGATCCGCTGGTAGTGAACAATTTGCATCGTGTAATCCGCAGACGTGAACCATCCACATGTCGGTAACGTGAATGGAATTCACTGTATCGTGGAAAACATCCGGATCGAATCTATCCATGCATTTGACATCCGCAGTTTTTATTTTATTTTCACTGAATTTAATTTTTACAAAACAAATGTGTTTGAAACGAGCTGTCACAATTGAATTTCCTAATCACCAATAGTGGTCGGTAAGGGAGGGTATCCGACGGATCCCACGATAGCAATTTTCTGTTCATGTGAATCGAGTAAGTGAAGTGAATCTCAGATCCGACGGATTCCACGATAGGGGTGTATGTAACGACTGCTGAAAAGGATATTATTTGATTTACGCTTGAGATTAGGTCGTTTTCATTTTAATTAAAGTATGAATGGTCTTACTATAGAAAAGACTCACGAATAGACAGTTCATTGCCTCATTCGATAAGTGCAAAACTATGTATTTTGTAGTAAGCTTAAAAATTCACAATATCCATTTGATTACACTTTTATAATTGCTAATAATGGGTAGAATTGACTTAATAGTGATGATTGCAAAATTTCAATCTGCTGTTCTGAGGTGATTATGGCTTGACTTATTCGGATTCGAAATTGTAATAAGTGGGATGGCTTTTTGTATCCATAAATGACTAACGATAATTAATGGCATTTCTCGCAGTAAAAAAAAAACAAGACAAACATATTCTGAAATAGGGTTCATGAAGGGAGGTCTGGTACGCCGAGCGTGTATGATCCTCATTCAAAGATGTTGGTCGGAAAGTTTGTTTGCTCAGTAGCAAAGATGCATGGGCCGAAGAAGAAACGCGCGTTTACCGCCTACTTTTTGTTGCCTTCTCCTTTTTTTATAATGAGCGTGCGCTAAAGGGATTTCTTTTTTCTGTAATTGATAGAGTAACCTTATAATGTATAAACATTTTATTTGTTGCTGCAAGCAGCAGACAGCAAATGATTCATTGCTTGTTTTTAGGTGCTACTTACTACATGAAAGAATAGGAGGATAGGATAGAAGGTTGGTGCTGTTGTAGGGTTATTCCCACGCGTGGCGCCTTATTTGTGGAGGGAGGTCTGTATTGTTGTGTGTGTTGTGTTGTGTCGGCAGAAACTGACACACTTATACAAATAAAAAGTTCCATTGTGATACCACACAGATCTGTCTTCTTCCTACTCGTTGAACCAGTTGGAGCTTTTATTAAAGCTTGAAAGACTTTTAATGTCGATGTTTATGAGATCGTTGAGATCATTGTAAAAGAAAGATCCCAAATATAGTTTTCGCCTTTGAGAGAGAGAGCAGGGCATGTACAGAAAAGGTGGAGAATAGTCTTCTCCTCCTCCTAGTTCAAGCAGCTTCAGCAGAAGTCATTTGTATAGACGCCAAGCCCTGTTGCATGCTTGCCTTTGAGACAGTGTCCGGTGATTGCACCAATTGTAGCACCAATGTGCAGTTCAGTTCAGTTCAGTTCAGAGAGATCAAACACTTAGAGCGTTTCAGATCCAGCTTTGACCAAATCTGTTTTGTCGGTAGACAAGCTAGGCTTGTTCACCTAAGGTTAGTTCTCTATAAACATGAGTTTGCATGTAGCAATTGGAATGCCTAAGGGACCTTTATCAGGTCCAATATCTCTGTGTCCTGGCACCCAGCATAGGTGAATGTTAAATTGCTTAGGACTACTATGAAGTTTGTGGAGACAGAATCCAGAGATTTTAGCGCAGCTTGGCTATCTGAGAAGATTCGGATGTCCATAGCGGATATCACGTTCCTCTTTAGCCACGATATGACTTCTTTAATCGCCATGATTTTCTACCATGATGCATGCCGGTTCTTGCTGCACGGTGTCTGTATTTCCAATTTTACTGCACCAATCGTAGAAGAACAGCACAAATTGGTATAACTTTTTCGGTTTGAAGTCTCGTGCCGTGAAATTCTAGCATTTTAGTCTGTTTGATTGTTCAATAATATTTAGGTCAGGCAAAAAGCTTACTGCATGCATTACTGCGTCGTCCTTGCTGCAGATCTGTTTAACTCATTAGTCATACCATTCGCTTAATTGAATGTGAGCTTTGATTCGTTTCGTTTTATAAAAACGTATACAGTGCTTGCCTTTGGTTGGATGAATGTGCATTTGTGTGAAAGCAACGAATGTTTCGAGAGGCTCATAAAGTTCTCCAATGTGTACTACACCTGGAATAAATAAAATAAATAACGCGATATGCGAGACTGTGATAATTCTGTTCTATCAAGCTGATGAGACACACCATGAAGATTGTTGAGCGAGTATGAGATAGCCGATTTTAAAAAATAATACGGCTATCTGTTGACTCGTTCGGTTTGTCCCAGGTAAATAGGTAAATTTATAATTAATACAATTCAAAGTAAAAGGATCATAATGGGAAAACATCGCGATTGCTTGAAATAAAGGACAGGCGTTTGGTGTAAAATTATTTTGAAAAGACAACTAAGAGATCTGTTAAGAGAACGAGGAGTGGGTCAACATGCTCCCAAGACGGTGCGTTACTCTAGGTAACATCCTCTTAGTTTATAAGTTAGACTAAGTTAGCTAGGGCGTTTCCGGGAGAGGCCGAGCTCGTCAACTTGTGGTGGTGCTTCCGACTTTCCGAGAAGTGATTTACGCTGTTGTAAGGCTTCAGTTAGCTCACGGCGTATGCACGTTGCAGGCGCTCGGAAAGCAATTGGGATTTTGACCACTTGTTGCGCAAGGCAATGAGTGCTCAGAATCCTAATTATAGTAAGAATACCTACGTTAAGTAGATAGTTTGCAGGCCGAAAGGCAATAATTATAATATATAGTTAAGTTTAGGGCGTCCGCATAAGGAACAATAATCTAGATTCTAGAATAAGTATCCTGTTAATTTTAAGTTAGATGTAATCATTTTCGTCTAGTATGTAAGTTGATATTCAATAACAATTAAAATGAATTTAAAAGTATGGACCTATTTCAAAGAAAATTGAGCGCGATCGGGCCAGTTGGTAATAGGTCCGTTCGCGAACTAATATGCTAACGTAAATTTATATAAACTTTCGTGCAAAACTACACAAACGTGTTCGCGTACTGAGAAAATGGTAAAAAGATGAACGAAAGAAAAATGTACTTTCGTTCATTTTTCTTCACACAGAATTTCGGCTGGTAAGAAAATGAACTGTCAAATGATGAAATCCTACGAGTTTGACATTAAAAAAAAACAGCGGTAGCTTCTTTTCAAGCCAAACTTAGACGTTTTTCATTTTTTTACACAAAAGCGTTCGCGTACTTTTTTTTTTGAAATGAGAGGATTCTCTCTTGATTTTGGAGATTTGGCAGTTTTCATTTTTCTACACATAAAGTACGCGAACGGACCTAATGTAAAAAATGTTCAAAGGAGAGAACTTCGTCAAAGGCAATTTCAATCAACGTTCTAAACTGTCAAATCTCTTAACGCACATCTTGAACAATAACCAAACATTTCGTAGCACTATTATTAATTTTTTGTCATTTCTTAAAATGACAACCAAACCATACAGCAATATTGTAATATGGATCGTACAAATGACAAACAAATTGCCTTTAATGTATATACAGTAAAAAGGTTTTTAAAAACCCCAGAAGTTCTTCTGAGCAAGCCCAAAAGGGAATTTGGTATAACAAAATCGATGTGCGCAAAAAAATTAATTTTTAGTCAAAGGTAACACCAAGATCTCGAAACTTATAAGTTAAAGCCACGGGACATCATTCATATTAAAACCAATTTAAAGAAGCACAATCCTTTCCTCCAAAAAGTAGGCAATTCAAAATTTGAAGTATGGGCGAATAGTTAAGAAGGATATTGCCTAAATATTTTGTTAAACATAACTGTTTTTTTTTTGTTTTTTAAATGATTTATCAAAAAAAAAAAAAAAAAATGTTAATGGTAAAAAACGCCACTAAAATAGGCGTGTCAAACAACTTTGTATAAAGGAATTGTTAATAATGACTTTATCTAGATAATTAACGAAGAATAAGAGTTTCATAACGTGTCAGTGGGCCGATTTTGAAATTATTTAATCGTGAGCATTTGAGACCCCTAGCGATTAAATATTCCAAATTTCATTTACTCGATAAAGGTTTGTCACTGGGCGGCTTTTAAGAAACAACTTAACACATGATCATCGTGGGCTCATATACAATATATGTTCCAAATTTTCAGCTTCTTCCGAATGTTGATTTTTTAGATAAAAAATTGCTTTTTAAATTGTGGCCACAAGTGGGCGGATTTCATAAAAAAAACATTAACATAAACATAAAGACGGGCTACTGTCCGCTTGGGCGAACTGTTGGACACTCTATTCTTATTCCCATCCCTCATCACGCCCACTTGACAAAAGTCTAAGCATGGTTGAATTGTTAAAAACGCTCTACATATCTATATATATAAAAGAAAGTGTCCGAAGCGAAGTAACCGCATAACTCGAGATTGGCCGAACCGATTTTGATGATTTATACTTTGTTGGAAAGGTATTTTCTCAGTACGGGTTTTAGAAGAAAAAAAAATCTAAATTTTAAAATAGCTTATTTTGACCACCCAGCGTGTTACGACAGGTTTTTTTTCGATTTTTTTTAAATTTTTTATTTTTTTTTCATTTTGTATTTATTTATTTTGGCAACAACCAAATAAAGAATCACATTTGAATGTAACATATCGTATCACAATTGAACTGTCAGATAGACACGCAACGTAACGCCATCTATTATCGATCAATGGAGAAGCCAATTTTGTTTCATGTTTGGTGGCGCTGTCGGATTCGGATTTCTTCATTGCGATTTTGTGAGTTTTTGTGAATTAAAATTGATATGAGAATATATCTATATCTATTTATATATATATGTATATAAAAATCAATCCATATTTGCGTTTGTTGCCGGTGTTTGGCCAAATGTGTTAACCGATTCCAATGAAATTTTTTTTTAAAGAAAGGTGACGTCTATACGAAGGATGTTATGTATGTGCAATGTCTGTATCTACATCGGTGTGTAAATTATGTGTTTCTTAAAAAAGAAAAAAAAATTGACAATGTATTTATACACTTTGTGTTTCATATGTAGGTATCATGTGCTTTGAAAAAAAAACAAATTTAAGTGAAATAATAAAAAGTTTTTTTGTGTAATATTTTCTATATATAAAAATCAATCCATATTTGTGTTTGTTGCCGGTGTTTGGCCAAACGCGTTAACCGATTCCAATGAAATTTTTTTCCATGAAAGGCGACGTCTGCACGAAGGTTGTTATGTTTGGCTATATCTGCATCGGTGTGTGAGATATGGGCATTTGAGTGAGTACACATGCATATGTGCGTATGCGTGTAAATTACGACGCAGATATAGAGACCGTACAGACGTCACTTATTTTGTTGTCCGAACAAGCATATGAAAGAGGGAGACCACACGAACGTTTCAAGCTTATTGTGGAATTTGTGCGCACTTTCATTCTTGAGATATCGTGTGTTCAATATTTTATTCAAATAACTCTTATTGAAATTTTTTGCATTTTTTGAATCGGACATCGGAAAGTTGCTTTTCCAACATTGATAACAATCGGTGTGGAAGTGAATGAAAAGTGATTCAATCGAAGTTTTTTATTTTCGCTGTGTTATTTGATTCGCAGAAATAAGGTGACATAGGCGCCTGCCAGACAACAAGCACCTACCCTAAACGGAACAACGAAGTTGTGTGAGCGGCCTAAGCCATGCGGAGAAAAACGTGCAGTCCCTTTCACCGGTTGAGCTCAAATCAGGCAATCTTCGGTATTGACCTGAGAGTGTTTCTGTGAACTTTGGTCAAAATCGGTCTTCTTTTTTTAGGCGCAGCAACATACGCCGGATACCCGCTATAGACAATTATAAGGAAGTCCACTCGAACATATTGGCCAATAGATTTCTCGGGCACGGGCAAAGCCGGGCAGGTGCAGCTAGTTTTGTTATATAACAAGGAATTAATCGAAAAAAACTAAAATAAGCTCCCCAGCTCAAACTTTGGTTTTTCAATAAATTTTTTTTATTTAAGTGTGGGCGTGTCAGTAGGCGGAGTTAAAAAATATTTAAACATATAAAGGGTACCTAGAGAGTCTACATTATACATTTCAGCTCCCTAGCTCAAACTTTTGTTTTTCAAAAAAGTTTTTTTTTTTTAAATTGTGGGCGTGTCAGTAAGCGGATTTTGAAAATATTTACACATGAGCATAAAGGGCACCTAGAGAGTTTATATTTTTAAATTTCAGTTTTCTAATTGTGGGCGTGTCAGTGGGCGGATTTTAAAAATGTTATCTCCCGAGCAGTTTTAGTAGTCAAAGATCATAAAAAAAAATTATTGCAGCTTTCTAGCTAAAAAATATAGATTTTTTGATAATTTTTTTTTTTGAGTTTGTGGGCGTGTCTGTGGGCGAATTTCAAAAATTCTTAAACTCGATTATTTCGGTCCCCCAGAGAGTATATGTTTAAAAGTTCAGATTTTAGATTTTAGATCGACTTTCTATCGATGCTGATCAAATAAAGTAACTTTTAGGGGTCTACGGGCAATATTAAGGTATGTTACAAACTTCGCGTCAATATTAATATAGGTACCCTTAGAATAGGGTATAAAAATACAGCACAGTAAAGAAGGCCTATTGCCTATTGCCAATTTTGAAATGTACAGTGGTGGAATGTGTGAGTGCTTCTGGTGTTGATTCTGAATTCAAATCCAGAAGCTAATTTCTTTTCTTTTCAGGAGAATAACTGCCATTCGAGTGCCAATGGAGCACTTCCATAAAAGTCCGGAAGCATTTCGGATTACCAATGGAAAAAAAATTTCACTTGCTCTAAGACTTACTTAAAAAAATATTTAAGAAAATACTATTTTTTATTTTAATCAATTAACTGTAGGATTTGTATATTTGTCATGAGCAAGACTAAATGAATTAAAATCACATTAGTTTTACCCCTATGGTTTTAAGATATTTGTATTTTCTGCTTGCAAGCAGAAATATGTCATCTTGAGCACAGTTCTCCTGAATCAAATCCATATTGAAAAGCTATTCGCTGCTCTACTTACATTCTTAGCTCAATAGGGAAGATTCGTTTTTAAAATTAACGTATTAATATTGTTTTCTTGGTAGCGGAACACGTCCCACCGGTAAATATCTTTCGCAAATTCAAATTTCTATACCACACATTGAAATAAATAATAAGCTTTCATTTTGCAGTTCCGCTATTAACAAACAAAAAATTCTCACTATTTATTGCGCGTTTTGAAATGAATTCGGAATTTGATTCTATTTTTAATACCCGCAGTCACAACATCAGATTCAGCTATCCGCTATCCATACGTTTACCAGTATCTCAAATATAAACAAACCATTTAAAAAATGCTTATCTTATTTTGAACTCTTCTGAGTTCATTCAAAATATTCTCCGTCAAAAGAATAAAAGATAATGTTTTTTTAACGCGTATGATTGTTTTTTCTCTAAGAGTTGTTAGAATATTTTAGTTCCAAGTTCGTGCAACTCTTATGTTAAACTTGCACTCATTAAAAACAAAAAAAAAACCAATTCACCTTAAGGTTGTTGTTTTAATAATTAATTTTATTTTATTTATTTTGTAAACTTACACTTATATTGCACGTCTATATAAAATTTGGGTAAAACACTTCGGGCAATTGCTGTTGAGAAATTTACTTAAATTGAAGTCAATTAAATAATTCACTTATAAGGAGTCACACACGCACAAAAGGTACTTGTACACTTAAATTAAATTGATTTTAAATCGGTTGGACTCTAGGTTCGAATACAGAAGCAAAATAGATGTACAATACACTAAATTTAATTTTTCGGATGCACTAACGGATTAGGTGAGGGTGTTGCTGATTTTATTTAATTAGCACTCGATTGCTTATATTAAAATTTAAGAATGCACAAAATGAATACCAAGAGCAATTTATTCGGGTAAGAATATCTGATGTCAGCGAACCGAATTAAAATCAAGTGGTGCCCTGCCAAGACTGTCGATAACTGAGCGAAATGTTGAGCTAAAAAATGATTTTAACTTGTACGCGCACAAGTACGATCAATGTTTTATTTTTTGTTTTAATTAAAAAACGTGTGTACTGATAGAGGTTGTAGCACAAGTGGGTTCCGTGGCATTCTAGCTTGCTTGTCCGTGCGTATTACTAGAACACCGAAGTGGAAGTAGTATTGCAGATGCGATATGTTGAGTGGTGTTACAAGCTGACTGCCTGCGCCTGCGGGCATCCCAAGAAGGGCTGCTCTTGAATGTAGATTGAGTGAAATCGGCGGTGACAGTGGGGTAACAAAAATATGTACATTTTTGTCGTTGGTAATTGTGAAAATAAAATGAATGAGCTGAAAAAGATATTGTATATTTTTATCTTTGTTTAATGTGAAAATTTAATTAATGATCGCAAAAAGATATCGTTGTAGCACATTATTTGGAACTCAAAATTTAGTTAACAGTTTACTCAGAAATCGTGAAAATATTGAAATTAAAGCCATACTTGGATCCAACGGACTTAAGGTTTTTAATAAAATTTTGTCGCTAAAATAATATCAAGTGAATTCTAGCGACTTTTCACGAGGCGGGATTCCATTATGAACATCAACCAAACATTTTTTAATTCTCTCCCTGCTGCGATAAACTCTCTAAGAAACCGATCTATTGATTTCAATATTCAGCTGGCCATAGAAATTCAACATATAGATTACCGAGCAATTTTTCTGTTCTGGAGAAAATTACGGTTTTAATTGAAGGAACACTGTTAAACAGTGCGCAATTCTATAATTGAACTAGCGCAACTTGTATTTGACGATGACAATAAATACTGAATTTAGGGATACCACAGGAGATACTGCTAAGTTTGGACCCAAGTTGTGAAATACGAAAAATGCTGCAGGTATAAATGATTTATAAGAATTATCTGATTTGGCAATCGCTATTCTATCTCTTCTATCTTTTTCTGAAGTTGAAAGAATTTTTATTGCAATGAACATTGTTAAAAACAAATTGCGAAACCAACTTTTGCTGACGTTGAGTTAAATGATAAAAATAAGAAATCAATTAAAGTGATAAGCTGTTGATCTACCAGCTGACCACAGAATTTAGCCAAGAAAATTGCAAACTGATTCAATATGATAGTTCCACTTACTGAGCCGCCTTTTCGAACCAGGTGGCTGGGAGTCGAAGATCCTCTTAGCTGGAGCATTATTGTCCATTCACTCAATATGGCCGAGCCAATGTAGTTGAAGTGATTAAGCTGAGATAGCAGTCCTTCGCAAAAACATAGTGATATTTTTGCATCAACTTCGACTAAAAGAAGTCAGGAACCTATACTGCCGTCCTAAGAAAAGTCGTTTGAGTAATTTTATTGATTTGACATCTGCCATTTATTCATAAGATATCTGAACTTATGACTCTTTCTATCCAACGTAGGTGCGTGAACGTTTAGTATGGCTTCGACAAAAGATACAATTTTCATACTTAGGAAAAAGCTCAACGTATCATCGTATTTCAAGTCGATACCCACCACGTTTCCGTGTGACACTGGAATAAAGGCGGTGCAATGTTTGATTTGAAAGCAGCTCTTTCGAATTATTTCAAATATGAACCGCATTTCAGTAAGGAGATGAATACGTGCACTTGTCTACCTATTTCACAATGTCTAGTTATTATGTTTGTAGGGTGTTATGTTTTTAAGTTAATTTGAGTTTCTCTTGCCCAGCCTTGGCCTCGCAGCCACCTAACCTACCTACCTACCTAAGCTTGGATAATTTCGTAAATTTTCTATCATTCTGGGTAGTTAGATGTCGTATATGGGTGTTTCCTTGTTTCCAAGGGAAGAGTACGCATCGGAGAGTAATAAAATGACTTTATTTTAGTATCTTCTTTATTATATTTTATGTTTATATATTATTTCAGAATTTAGTCCGTTGTCGCAAGCTAGGCTGCGACCAAATTGATAGTTAAATGGTTCAATCGCATTTGTCCAACACACACACCCTTCCGGAACTTCTTGCCGTGCGTTGCTCAACCCCGCTGATGCAGACATTTGTTCCTCAATAACCCAAAATGCCATCGTCGCCGCTTGCCCTAGCTATGCGTGTGCATTATCAGCATAGGAACACGTCATTGGTATCAACATGTCATTCACACTAGCCCCGACCAAACATAGTGCTTTATCAGCATGTGCACAGAACTTATATGCGGACTTTCCTTTGACTGTTTCGTCAGTCGAGGATATACCCCCATTACTCATACTGTTTATGGGTTCTGTTATCGACTTGTAGGAATGATATGTGATATGTTGACACTGACCTAGTGAAGCGACCTTTTGGGAATATCGTATATTAGGCATTTTATGTCATGCGGTTATATGACGTAGGAGTAGATATGCAATGATATGCGGTTGGGTTGAAGAGTACATTTATTGGAAGAAGTGGAATGCGAGTGGTATTTGGAATGGTTTGTGTTTATGGGATGGATGGCAGATGTTATAGGTACTACATGGGTTTTGTGGAATAGAATACAGCAAAGAAGCATTTTTAAGAAGTGTGTATATTATCAAAGCTAGTGCATTTTGACTTTACAGAAAAAATCGCTTCCCCAACGGATATAGGATTAACCGTAGACAAAGAAAAGGTCTCTTCCAAGGAATTTGAGGAAAAACTATTTGCTTCGTAAACTTCAATTCAATCATGAAAAAAATAAATACTAAAAAATACCAAAATACTAATTATGCAGCAGATCAGCCTTTAATTGATAATCGTAAGAATTGCGATTTGTATTTTTTCTTAGCATTAATAACGAGCTTTGATATACAATACTTTAGTATTTTGCTCAAAATAGGACTTGTGTTCTCAAGCCTTGTAGAGGAGATTTTAAATTGAAGAAAGTATTTACCCACCCATAAGGAATGCTGCAAGATAGTCCAAAAATAACCCACCGCCTTCCTGGGGTGGGGGGTAGGTCCTCTACCAGGCGCGTCCCTTGGGTGGCGGATAAGGGAATGCCCCGGTACGATGCAATGTAAGTTCCACATTGATTCGCGATCCGGGGTAATGAGGTCAAGAGTGATGATGCCAAAAAATTCCACTGTAAAACCCATCGTGGGCCAAAACCAACTCTGGGTCAGAGTGTTGGAAGGGAGTAAACCCTAGCTAAATCCCACTTTTAAGCCAAGGTCGACCCGTGCCGAGGGCTGCATGGTCAGATAGTGGTTAAAGATAACTGGCCGTTTACGGTTCCCTCCGACGCCCAGGCAAGGCCGGTTGTATTTAAGTGCCTTATCCCGGTAATTCGGCTCTGCCGGGACGGACCAACCCTTCCGGACTTAGACGTGGGACCTAAAATTAAAAAATGAACAAACAAATAACAACAGATAAAAAAGAAAAAAAAAACCAAAAAAATAAAGACCCAGGCACTTCATCAGAAGATGAACTGCTCGCCTCCAGTCAGGAGACAATAGTGGGTAGCGGGGACTCTGAGCGGAGCTCCACTCAAAGTACACCTGCTATCCACAAACCATCTACTCCCTCTACACCCGCTGCGCAGGTGCCCTCGACCTAGTGCCCAAAAGCGTGCGGTAAATACCCACAAATCAGCTAGTAATCGCAGAAAGAGCGCGTACCAGAGGGCCATCTTCATTCTGGGTAAGATTACCAAGAAGGAAGAGGCCGCCACGGCTTTTTCGCAGGACCTAGCTGAAAAACCCAAGCACCAGCAGATTATTGATGAGTTCATCAAGAATCGCAGGGAGCCACCACCACGCAAGACGAAAGCAATTAAACGCAACCGCTCACAAGAGGAGGTCAAGTCTGACCCTCAAAGAAGCAAAGTTGCTAAGTTGGCTACCGCCAAGCACCACAACCCAATCTCAGCACCCCAGATGACACGAGCAGTCAGTGAGGTTGTCAGAGACGACCTACAAGTCGCTTTGGTGGATGAACTCTCTACCAGCGGCAAGACAGTGGCTGATGTTTGGCGTGCCATTGAAAATAAACTTTCCGAGATGGTGATGGACCATCTCTTAAATAACCAAGGCGAACCCCTCCCCTGTTTTGACTCAGCTGAAGTCATAAGAGGTTACAGGGTAATCAAGTATGAAGACGCTTTCTCCAAGGAATTCCTAAGCGGTTGCGTTCACAAGATCCGTGACGACTTGACCAGCTTAAAGCTTAAGCTGATCCTGGCCAGAGAGATTCCGAGGAGACCGAGAATTCGTATTTGGCTGCCAAATATGACCATCGACAGTGATAAGCTGATTAACTGTCTCAAGCTCCACAACCCTGTGGTTCCCATGGATGACTGGAAAGTTATCAAGGCTGAGGAACCTCACAACAACACCCTATCCTTCCTAATAATGGTGACGGAAGAGAGCGCAGATCACATAGAAAAGATTGGCTGCAAGCTCTGCTTCGGCATAAGGCATGCCAAAGTTAAAATATTCAGGTCCTCGTGTCAGGTCGACGACTTAGATGAAGTCGACGATGCCAACAAGCTGTTGGAGGACACGAGGATGGAGGCGAGCCGTACTACCACCCTAACCGAACAAACACCCGAAAGCAATCAATGCTGAAAGTCGTACAGATTAATCTGAAGCACTCAGTCTGTGCGTCAGATAACCTGATGGTTTTCCTCAAAGAGGAAAACATCGACATCGGCATTGTGCAAGAACCTTGGGTGAATATAAGAGGCCTAAACGACACCGGATATATCATCTACTACAACCGCAACAATAATAACCATGGTAAGCCAAGAACCTGCATTCTAGCTAAAAGCATATTAAAGTTTTTCTATGCCCAAATGTTAGCTCAGCCGATCCAACAGTTGTTAAGATGGAGAACGCAGGAGGCGACCTGCTAATCGCATCCGCCTACATGGCACACGACCGGCAAGTATCGCCTGAAGAAGTCCAGGCAATGATAACCGCCATAACAACAACAAGGACCAACCTGCTGCTGGGCTGCGATGCAAACTCCAGGCATGTGCTATGGGGCAGCTCGGAGTCAAACGAACGCGGTGAGTCTCTTTTTGATTATATTATTGAAAATAACCTACTAATATGTAACAAAGGTAACACCCCGACCTTTATCATTCCGAGTACGGACAGTTTTAACGGCTGGGAAGACGTTATAAGTTACGCTGTGTAATAATAACAATATTATGAAGGTTGAAAATTGGAGGGTATCCAATAAAAAATCGTTCTTAGACCACAACTGGACACTCTTCGACATAGATCTCGCTGAAGAGATCCCGAAACCTTTCCGAAACCCCAAAAAAAAAAAACGATTGGGCAAAGTTAAATCAAGTTATTAAGACTAAGTTACACAAGACCCCCAATCAAAAATTGACCTCCACTTCAGAACTCAACACAAAGGTTGAGACATTTGAAAAAGCTTTCTACGTAGCGTACAAAGTCTCGTGTCCGATCAAATATAGCAAAAAATCATTCCCCCCTTGGTGGAACAAGGAACTCTCTGCTCTCAGAAAATTGACTAGAGAAACCTTTAACATCTGCCATAAATGCAACTACTGGCAACCCTACCGAGATTGCCTTAAAATCTACAAGAACTCTATTAGAACTGCTAAGACACAGTCGTGGATAGAGTACTGCCAATCCATTGAAACCCTCAAGGCCTCCGCAAGACTCAGCAAAATATTGTCCAAAGAACACTCCAACCCATCTCTTCTGAGAAAGAAGGACGGATTTCCATGGCTCACATCGATTTACAGGAACTGTATACTCTACAATCATGTACCCTATTCATGGAGACGAGTGCGAGTTGTTTACATTCCAAAAGCGGGTAGACGCGGTCATGAAACTGCGAAAGATTTCAGACCAATTAGTTTGACCTCCTTCGTACTGAAGACGCTCGAACGTCTCCTAGACAACCATCTGAGAGGGGCAATAGAAGCTTCACTCCTCTTAAAATCTCAACACGCTTACCTCAAGGGAAGATCTACAGAAACAGCTCTTCACGAGGTAGTGAGTACGATAGAAAAATTCCTACATTACAAAGAATACACCTTGGCTACCTTTCTAGACATAGAAGGAGCCTTCAACAATGTACACACTGAAGGAATTCTAGAGTCCTTGAGGGAGCTGGAAATAGAAAACCATCAAAGTCAATGGATTGTTTCCATACTCAGCACTAGAATCATTCAAGCAGCTTTAGGAAATAGCAATGTAACCAAATATTCCAAAAGGGGAACACCTCAAGGAGGAGTCATCTCACCCCCACTCTGGCTCCTAGTAATGAACAAAATCCTCATAAGTTTAGACAGAGAAGGAATCAAGGTAGTCGGGTATGCGGACGATATGGTGATATTGGTGTCAGGAATGTTGCCCTCCGTGATTAGTAAAATCATGGAAAGTGATCTAAGCAAAGTTAGCACTTGGGCAAAAAAGTGCGGTCTGGGAGTCAACCCGGGGAAAACTGTGCTGATGGCCTTCACCACCAAAAACCAACATACCTGACTTTACGCTTCCTCGCCTAAACGGCACACCCCTACCCCTTTCAACCAGTGCCAGGCATTTAGGAGTTATCCTAGATCCTAAACTCAACTGCAAAATAAACATAGAACAACGGGTAAAGAAGGCATGTATAGCCTTCTATGCCTGCAGCAGAACCTTCGGCATAAAGTGGGGCCTGCAACCAAAATTGACCCTGTGGATGTACACAGCAGTGGTTCGACCAATCCTCACGTATGGGTCAATAGTATGGTGGCCGGCTCTAAAGAAAAAGTACAATATAACCAAACTTAACAAGGTACAAAGAACGGCATGCATAGGAACAACGGGAGCTCTACGGTCAACACCGTCAGACGGACTCACAGTCTTACTGCATATTTTACCTCTTGATCTACATATAACAAACATCACAGCACACAGCGCGATCAGACTCAGAGAGTCTGGATGCTGGACTGCGAAACCCTACGGCCACAGTAGTATTCTAGATTCTCTACCTAGAAAACTAGTTCCGCCTTCAACAGACTACATCATTCCCAGAATGTCTTTCACAAAACATTTCGTCGTTCAAATCCCTACTAGATCAGAATGGCAAAATGGACAAGTGACAAAGGATTTCGATAAAACAATCTACACCGATGGTTCAAAAATGGACTGCGTCGTGGGTGCGGGAGTTTTTCCGGAATCCTTAAACATCGCAAAATCGTACAGACTTCCGGATACTACAAGCGTATTCCAGGCGGAGCTACTGGCTATCCGTGAAGCCTGTCGCCGGATCAAACCTCACTCAAACATAACACCGAGGCAAAGGATCGCCATACTTATTGACAGCCAGGCTGCCATTAAAGCGATCGCTTCGGTCACTATTTCCTCTAAGTTAGTACTAGAATGCCGTAATGAGCTGGTCCTGCTTCATAAGTTCAAGGTTACCCTGATCTGGGTTCCAGGGCACAGTAACGTTTATGGAAACGAACATGCCGACGAACTGGCCAGGCAAGGCTCAGCTCTCCACTGCTCTCTGGCGGAACTAGTCCACATTCCGCTCGGAGCAGTTGAGCAAATATCACCACAGAATACCTCAAGAAAGCCAACCTCAGATGGAGCAGGCTGACTACATGCGTCATATCTAGAAAAACGTGGCCAAACTAAAACAAGGCAAAAACAACCGACCTTCTAGGTATAACCCGAAAAGAGATCGCAAGAATAACAGCGATCATCACGGGACACTGGCGTATAGGTGACCATGCGGCCAAGCTGGGCATCCCATACAATACACACCGCCGCAGTTGCAAAGTGACAACTGAAAAAGAAACCCTAATTCACTTTTTATGCACCTATCCGGCTTTAGCTAGTACCACACTACGAACATTGGGAAGCGCTTTCTTCAATTCACTTGAGGAAGTCTCTGAGAAAAGTATCAAGGAACTGATAACTCTCCTGAACTCCGCAGGTTGGATTTAGCCTCCCCCACCAATCGATAATACCCAGGTTTACGTGAGTTTGTGGTAACAAAACGGCACTCGGTGCTAATTGGGTTTGCCTTAACAAACCGACACACCTACCTGCCTACCTAACCCACCGCCTTAAAATTACGAAAACATTTTTAACATTAACATTGTTGTTTTTCGTGATTACGTGATTATTTATCGTATATCGAAGCATTTTTGTTCTTACAATATCATCTTATGACTTAAAAAAATTATCTGCCATTACCATTTAAAAAGGAAAAAAATAATGAAAGAACAAATTGGCAGGGTCCAGCGTTGATTCATAAATCATTCAATAACTGAATTTTATAACAAAATTAAAAACAATGATTGTGTGTATGTATTAATATATTGGAAATAACATGTATATAATTTTGTTTGCAAAATAGCAATTTTAACATTCCAGCGTCATTAATTTTAATTTGACAGATTCTGTGTGAATCAAGTTTTGTGGTGCTAATTTGTACAAGTAACAACCAAATGATTATGACTAATATTAAATAAATGTACGTTAAGATCGGAAATTGTGGTAATTACTGTTCTTTCAAGCTAACGTTACCGGTTGAGAATAATAATATGGCGGATTTTTCGCAGATAAATTGAACAAAGATGGAATCAACACAAAAAATCATCTTGATTCCTAAAAAGATTTGAATAATGGTGTTGACTAATTTTGAAAACGTCTTTGATATTAAGCCAAAAAATGGTTATGGGTTAACGGCGATTAACAGGACATTAATGAGAGAGCAAAGGGAACAAGAGTAAGATGCCCATTCGGAGTCAGCGAAGAGTTCCGAATCAAAGTTTTTGTACACCAGAGAAGCGTACTTCTCTAAAGTGAATCGAATATTATTTACCGACGCCATCATAATCGAAGATCAATCGTATCTGCAACCAAACATGTGTGGAAAGGGCGCATGCACTAAATAATCAAGTAAGTATGGGTTGAAGAAAGCATGCCTGATGACTGGACAAGCTTCATATGCCCATCCCTTAACAATTCTATACGGTAAGAACATCTCAAGTCATTCTGCAACCAACACAGCCTGGCAGGTCGATAATAGACCAAGTCTTCATACTGGGCAAATCCTGGAAAAGATATGTATTTTAAATCTATCTTTTCATCGACTTTTAAGCCGACTAATAGCATTCGTCGTCAAAAGCTCTACATGGTGATGGCTGAATACGGGAGCCTAGGCTTCGAAGAGGCTTTCACGGCGATTGAAGAATAAACATAATTGGATGGCCTTCAAGTCAACGGACAAAACCAAGTGCATGCGTGCAACAAACAGCCATATGTCCACCGACTGGGAAAAAACGTTACAGTTAATAGCAACAACTTTGAGGTAGTTAGGGAGTCACCTATCGCGAAGTAACCATCGACTCCATGAGCGGAGATCCGATGCTAAATAACCCAAGGAAACTGTTGCTACTTCGGTTTGAAAAAAGAACTGAATTCTAAACTCCTAACCCAGAAGACGAAATATACTACAAAACAAGTGCCAAGTGGTGGAAGACAAGCAGAAAATTATGGCTAATACCGACTTCTATCAAAAGAAGATTTCTTCGTCGGATTATTGGTCCTGTGTGCGAGGAGACTTAATGGAAGAGATACAACGTTGAACTCTATGAGCGTGCCAATATGGGAATGAAGTCCGAAAAAACAATAGAAGACTTTCGACTTGCAGCCCCAGGTTCAAGCTATCATTTTTATTTATTTTAACCATCTGGTTTATTCAGCCCCAGGTTCAAGTCTAAAAGAAAAATCGAACCTCCGTTTTGATGACCAAAAAAACGTGGATCTCGGAGCGCTAGGTCTCTATAATTTGAAGCAGCGTGCCCGGGATCACTATGGATGGAGGACTGAAGTGTCTCCGACAGACCCTCCACGAGTCAAGATCCCGGTCAGTGAACCCGATGTCTCCCATCTTTTGAAGAACGCAAGGGATATTTCGTCCGGCCTAGCAGCTTTTCGTTTTTGGAGTCTTTGACCATCCTCCCAACTTCTTTGGCAGCACTGCCGGTAGTTCTTCGTTGTTTGGAACGGGCATTTGGAAAGTATGTCCGGGCAAACTATTCATTTAAAAGTTCTTCGCAATACTGTTGTCACCTGTGTTATATTTGTTTCTCATCCACAAATGGCTGCCCTTGATCATTGTTAATGAATTCTGGCGAACGGATTTCCTGAGCATTTTCATTCTCTGATATTGCAATTGAGCTGGAATCTCGAAGTGTATCCCGTATTTTCGTCCGTCGGTCAAAATGGTTGGACGGATTTTCTTCAAACTTTGTATTTGGGGTTTCAAGGCTTAAAACACGCTGCCATTTTTATAACCTATTCTCAGGGTATTATAATTTTGACACATATTTTGTAGTATATACCGTAATATTGCTCGTAGACCCCTAAAAGTTACTATATTTGTGATCAGCATTGAAAGTTTTGTTGATATAGCCATGTTCTTCCATCCGTTGTCCAGTTTTAGGCCTCCAACTCGAAATTTGGAACATATACATTGCCGAACATGATCGAGTGTAAATATTTTTAAAATTCGCACACTGACATGTTAATTATTTAAAAAAAAAAACAAAAATTATTTAGTTCTGTTTTTAGATCATGTTTATTGCTGTCTCAATAAACATAATCCAAAAGAAGTGCCTATGATTTTTATTCATGAAAAAAAATTACAGCCAAGGAACACCTGACACTTCGTATTTACCTGATACAAATATTTAGATAAAATTTGGATAGGTACTTAGATTTTTGAAAAAAAAAAATTATAATTTTTTTTATAATTTTTTCTTCTGACAGTGGCTAAAATTTTAAAAAAACATAATTTTTCTTAAAAATGGTTTGAATGATTCTGATTATTTTTCGATTTGTAATACTTGGAGTGAATGTAAGAACATGGTATGGTCAGATTTTCGCAAACAACTCGAATAACGCCACATTACACAAACGGCTATATCTAAACCGCAGGAGTAATTTCAACCAAATTTTATTTTAATGCTTATACTACTATGTGAAACAAATTTGCATAATTAGATTTTCAAAAGACTTTTCCATAAAGTTTTAATTCGTACAACAGTTTTTAAATATTTCAGAAATTTCACTTTTCTCAGCAACGGCTTCAACGATTTTGATGTGTTGGAGTTTTAAATACTTTAAGCGAAGATATGTAAGTAAATTTCAAACTCAGTTTCACTCAAACACGTCAATATCTCAAAACCGATTTAAATGATTTAAAAAAAATTTGAGGTTTGAGATGTCGCTGAGCCTAAGAACAACTTTGTATACTCAGATTTTTAAAATAAATTCTTGTATTTTATTCCGTTTCATATAATTGATAAAAACATTAAGATACAACAAACATCATTATTTATGTTGTGCATGCGGCATTATTTACCCATTTGTGTTTCAAATATGCCAAAATGTTCATCTGGAAATGGAGACTGAAATAATGCGTTCAGAGCGGTAGGTCGTAAAAAGTAAAATGCAGTCAACGCTATGAGTGTTAAACTTAAAACAAATAGATTAATTGATTCGATTTACATACTTCTTTTATTTTTAAAAATATAGAATGTAAAAGAATTCAAAAGATGCAGATTGATAAATTGTATCGAATAAACGCAAATTGCATTTTTGTACTTGAACAAATTCATATGCATTGAATTCGGTACAATGGTATCGAATTTTGCATCTCTGCCGTTTAGAGCAATTACAATTCACCATTTTTAAAGCATTAGAAATTTCCTTTAAAAGCTCTTTGGACCACTGTGCGGCGGCACGTGTGCACGAGTTAGGTAGGCTAAGTAGTAAAGGTAATTTGTAGATATTTATATAAAATATTAAAACAATAAAGACATCAAGCATGTACCTTTTCTTGCCTGAGAAATAGTAAATAGGCCTAGTCGTAAGATAGTTCTATAGGTCAAAAGACAACTAGTTTTAATGGTATAGTTAAGTTTAAGAGCGCTCGCTTTAGATTCAGTAATCTAGAATTACTTTTCTTTTAAAATAGATTTAATAATTTATGTCTTGCCTGTAAGTTAATAAAACAATAATAAAATTACATTAATAAAAATTGATTTAAAACTAAGTGATGTTCGAAAAATGTTACTGAAACCATGGTTTACTATCTGGGAATTTATAGGAGCTATGATTTGAGAGATATAAATTTATGAAAGTATAAATTAGTATGTTTTTTTAAATTGTAAAAATCAGTTCGGAGTGCAAATCTTATATTTTGTGCTTCGCTTGTCTTATATTGACAACCCGTAAAATGTCTGAAAGACTTAATATTGCTCAATGAATTTTTGCATTTTATTTTAAAAAAATATCGTGACACTGTAAGTATAAGCAGAAAGAAAGGCTAAGGGAGGAAAAAAAGACGACTCCAGTGGATCGTTTTTTGGTGCTCCAAAGCCTTCGGCATTGTTTCAAAACTTTGTCGGATATCAAAAATTACCTATTTTGAGCAACAGGTAAAATAATTTAGGCGAGCTTGGATAATAACCACAACAATTTTTGTGGTTACAATTGAAGAGCTCCACTCATTAGCTATGGATGCGATTGCCAAATCAAGTTCATGTAAAACTAAAATAGACCAGTTAAACGTTATCGAACATTTAAGTTTTTGTACTCTAATAATATTAAGTAATAACACAGATAGAAACTTGAATACTGTTCAATGGAATCATTGTATATATACTTTTGAAGTCTATTTACAAATTTACAATGATAGAATGAATGGCAGGAGTATTATCAAGAAACATTTGTGGAGTTTAGGAATTTCCTAAACAACAACCACATTGATTATCTAATTATTTTTAAGTATTTTTAAATAAAATAAAGTAAAGTATGCCGAGCATACAAAATAACTTTAGCTATACAAAATATTATATTTATCCACCAAATATGTGTAAGTCATTAAATAAAATTACTTCTTGGAATTGCTTTGCCAGGCATAGCTGATAAGTCAGCTATTTACTATTTATACTATTTATGTTAAACAGTTATTGTTAAAAAATGTATGTTTTTCAAAAAGCCTCAATAAAAGAAATGAAATGAATTAATTATTTACTTCTAATTTCAAATGTTACAGAGTTGGTAGGAATAACAAAAGAGGAGGGGCTGCTATTCTAGTGAGAACATCGGTTCAGCATTCCCTCTTACCAGTTGTAAAAACCAAAACAATTGAAAATGTATGTATTGAGGTCATATTTGGTAACCAAAACAGTGTGCTACTTATTTGTGCTTATTTTCCTTTTGGAGCTAGTTCTGCCGGGAAAAGAATTGCTTTTATAAACATACTCGTATCTAAGGAAACTGTTTAATACAAATGGAAAATTTATATGGTGATTTAAATGCTAGATACAGAGATTGGTGTTGCCATAGAGCGAACGCTTGGGTTAACATACTTTCAGACATATGTACCACGTTTCCTATTACTGATTTCTTTCCACAAAGTCCAACGTAGGTTCCACCCCGCTCCCGTGGAAATCCATCACTCCTTGATTTATTTATTTCAAACATTTCTAGTCATACGTATATCTCAACCTATTTGTTTTATTGTACTTAATTCAGACCATTACCCTGTTTTTCGTCCACACTATCGCAACGAAGAATTTGTAGGCGTCTCAAAGGCTTGTGACGGGTATAGGTGATGGTCTAATGTTTGTCGGGCTCTACAACAAAATGTTTCGAGAAATTGTAACCCAAAGTAAAACCAAAACATAAGGAAAGGCTACCTTCCTCTTTTGCCAACAATTGGATCCTTATACATAATCCTATCCTATCCGCTAAAAAGGGCGTGCTATTAGGTAGAGAATCCTTGTCCATTTTTGAAATCGTATTCGCTTCCAACAAAATTATGGGAAGGCGGGGATAAGGTAACAGGGGTTAGTTGTAACAGCTAAAAAAAGGTTCCCCCGAAAATTAAGAGCCGCGTTAAAGAGAAAAATATTCGTATGTATTTGTGTGACTGCGATTTCTTATCCGCGGTCGTAACTGATCGACCAAACTTGACAGCATCTGACCCGATACCATTTGTTGTGGAGCAACCTGCAGCAGCCGACGATAGTAGACAAGAGAGAGACAATCCCGAACCTGGAGAATCACCACTTGCTTAAGAATAGCCGCCATCAAATGGAACCAGGCAATTCGTTGCTCCTTCAGTATTCAATGACTTCGGTATTTCACTGCTTGGCTGGTTGAACAGACACAGCGCTTCTGGAGAAAAAGTTCAAAGTTTTTTTTATCGAGTGAATTGTGATTTTTTGTTTTATAAACTTTTGTTTTTCTCGGGCGCAGTGGCTCAGTGGTTAGTGTGTCGTACTTCTAATCGAAGGGTCCCCACTTCAGTTCCCGCCGGCGCCAAGAAACATCTACAGTTTTTTTGTCCACTGCCCCACCTCAAATACATTTTTCATGTTAATTCGCGAACGTCTGACAAACAGCCAAGAGTATCAATTGTCATAAGAAGCTTCTCAAATTTGCCGCTCGGATTCGGCTTAAAATTTTAGGTCCCTTCCACTTCGCACAAAAAAGTGGTTGGAAAAGCCTAATATTTATTTCTTATTTATTTTTTTAAATTTTTATTTATTTATCATATTTTAGTTTTTTTTTTATGAAGTGAATTGTGATTTTGTTTAAATGAATACAAAAGTATTCTTTTAATAAATGATATCAATAAATTAATATTTTTTATTAACCCCTCTGAGCAGACTTTTTAGGTGCTTATTGGTAGATTTTGTAGCTAAAATATTGTTCTTTGACTTAAAACTGGTTTGGCTGACTAAGTTGCAAAATCTAACGAGAAGAAAGAATTAAATTAATTCGAGAGAGCTACTTCTTACCCCGCTTTCCTCCACCAAGATTTGAAAATTCAATCAGAAAGCCCTCTTAAAGGCGGAGGTCTAAGTTTTTTGTTTGAACTGTTATTTTCGATTTTTAGCAATTAATCGAAAAACAACGTCTTGTTAAAATTAATAAATAATTGTTTTTGTAATATTTTTTTCGAAGAAAAGAACGTTTTATCGGAAACGCCCCAAAAAGTGGGCGTGCCAAACAACTTTGTAGAGGCAAATTGTTAAGAAATAATTTGTCTTGGTACATTTTGACCTTCATTATACCCTATTCTAAGGGTATATTAATTTTGACGCATAGTTTGAAACATACCTTAATATTGCCCGTAGACCCCTAAAAGTTACTATATTTATGATCCAGATGTGGTGGTTTGGGATCATCAGTGGATCACCACAAACACATCAAATCCATACTCGATTTTAAACAATTTTATACCAGGGGTATATGTGTTGTCACCACTCACGAGTGAGTGTGCAACTTCGTTTTTAAAATCGAGTATGGATTTGATGTGTTTGTGGTAATCCACTGATGATCCCAAACCACCACATCTGGGTTAAACTCCACAAATATATATAGTCATATCTACTAGTAATAGTTGACTATATATATATTAATTTTTGAATTTCAGTCATAGCCATACAATAAGCTGAACAAACATTTCTTTTGTTATTCTTCAAATCTGAAGGGACATTTGAATTGGAAATAAGTTCACACTCACTCCTGAGTGGTGACAACACATATACCCCTGGTATAATTTTTTTTTTATATTTATGATCAGCATCGATAGTAATGTCGATCTAGCCATGTCCGTCCGTCCGTCGGCAAAAATTAGGCCTTTAAACTGGGCCTAGAGAGCTGAAATTTTAACCATATACTCTCTAGGGTCCCGAAATAATCAAGTTTACGAATTTTTTAAATCCGCCCACAGACACAAACTCAAAAAAACAAAATTTTGGAAAAAATCGAATTTTGAGCTAGAAAGATGAATTTTTTTTTATATGATGTATGACTCCTAAAACTGCTCGGGATATAAAATTTTCAAAATCCGCCTACTGACACGCCCAAAAATAAATAAAACAATTTTATTGAAAAACCAAAATTTGAGCTAGGGAACTGAAATTTATAATATATACTCTCTAGGGGTCCTTTAAGCTCATGTGTAAATACAGTATAATCCCGATAAATCGTAGTGTCAAGGGACCTAGAGTTTATTGCGAATTATAGGGGTTTTCGAATTAGCGAGATTACGAATTATTGAAGGTTTAAGAAATAAAATACGATTTAGAGGGATTTTATGTTTTAAATTCAAATTCAATATTTAACACAATATATTGGATATATTATACATAAAATACAATTTTTCTACATACATAGGTACATACTTACATAATATGTATGTACAAAAAAAAATAAAAAAAAAATGTTCACAAAGGGACAGACACTTATGTATACGATTAGAAGTTTGCAATGTCATAGGAAATTTACGTTAGCATAACGGTAACCGTTTTTGCCAGAAAGTTGAAACAGAAGCAGCTGCCATTACCTGCAGCTGCACACATTTGCAAGGGTGAGAAAATCCCCTTTCGCCCCCGGATGTTACTCCAAGTCCTTTCTTTTTGATTAAACATAAACATATTGTAGCAAACGTATTGAAGATAACGAATGAGACTTTTTTTTCAAATAAACGGGGTTATCAACAGAGACTTACGAATTATAAGACGTTTTATATTACTTAGCATATGGAAATTATTGCGAATTACCGAGGGGACCGAAATGCACTGTTTTTTACGAATAACCGGGATTTTTTCAAGGGACCTGCAGTTTATTTCGAATTAGAGGGGTTTACGAATTAACGGGGTACGAATTATCGAGATTATACTGTATTTTCAAAATCCGCCTACTGACACGCCCAAAATTTAAAAAAACTTTTTTTGAAAATCCAAAGTTTGAGCTAGGGAGCTATATACTCTCCAGGGGCCCTTTATGCTCATGTGTTAATTTTTTTTAAATCTGCCTACTGACACGCCCACAATTAAATAAAACAATTTTATTGAAACAGTTTGAGCTAGGGAACGTTTTTTTCGATAAAATCCTTAAAATGTTATATAACAAAATATGTAGAGCGTTCTTAACAATTCAACCATACTTAGACTTTTGTCACGCCCACTTATGAGGGATAGGAATAAGAATAGGGTATCCAACAGTTCGCCCAAGCGGACTGTAGCCCGTCCCTATGTTTTTCATTTACTCGTAGGTTAGCAGGTTGATGCTTCGTGTTTCGGTGCCATCATAATATCTTTATCTTCCTTTGTACGCAAAAAACGTTACTCGAAACGATCCAACTGCAGTACAAAAAATTTGCAGTCGTAATCAACCACTGCGTTCTTAACAATTCAACCATACTTAGACTTTTGTCACGCCCACTTATGAGGGATAGGAATAAGAATAGGGTATCCAACAGTTCGCCCAAGCGGACTGTAGCCCGTCCCTATGTTTTTCATTTACTCGTAGGTTAGCAGGTTGATGCTTCGTGTTTCGGTGCCATCATAATATCTTTATCTTCCTTTGTACGCAAAAAACGTTACTCGAAACGATCCAACTGCAGTACAAAAAATTTGCAGTCGTAATCAACCACTGCGTTCTTAACAATTCAACCATACTTAGACTTTTGTCACGCCCACTTATGAGGGATAGGAATAAGAATAGGGTATCCAACAGTTCGCCCAAGCGGACTGTAGCCCGTCCCTATGTTTTTCATTTACTCGTAGGTTAGCAGGTTGATGCTTCGTGTTTCGGTGCCATCATAATATCTTTATCTTCCTTTGTACGCAAAAAACGTTACTCGAAACGATCCAACTGCAGTACAAAAAATTTGCAGTCGTAATCAACCACTGCAAGTGGTTAGACACAAAACAAAGTTGAGCAAAGAAAACTTTTCACTTCCAGGTGATAAGTTTTAGTGCGTGTTTTAAGAAATATTGCGATGATTTATTTGGGGTTTCTTAAAATTGAGATCTGTTTACGCATTTGTTTATGCATTTACTTTTTTTTAAGAGAATTAATACTAAAAATGACTTTTTTGGTTAAACTAAAAAAAGTTTGGATTCGTCATTAGCAAACGGGAGGCTTTTTCAATTGAAAAATATGATAAGTATAGAAGAGCTTCGAAATAAGCGAAATGATAAAGTTCAACAAAACAAGAAACCAAATCTCAAGAAACGAATGGTGACTATTTCGCCTTTTTCAGGCGAAAATGAAACGTTTGGTTGGACGGACTCTGATAGGCCCTTAAACTTTTTGGTGGAAACTACGAAGGTTCCAGAAGTTTTGTAGGCGGTAACTGGTGTGAACCTCAAAAAAGATAAATTCGTGTTGGTAAAATTCCCCCATTAAAAATGTTTTTTACCATGTTGGACTAGTCACTACAGTTAATGCTTCTGCGCGTGTCGTTAAGTTTCTCTGACAACAGAGAAAAGAGCAATGCTTTGTTGAACTTCAAATTAAGGACAAACTTGAGTTTTGAAGCAGGACATAGTGTAAATTTTAAAAAATACAAATACATTTTTCCTGTTAATTATTTAACATAGATGTTCCCCTAATGTTTTTTTTTTGCATACGTAAGAAAGTATAATCTTTGATGAAGATTGATGAAGCCTGCTTAAAGAAGGAAGGTTTCGACAATTTTTCCATGGTTCACTTGTCATAAAAAGGAAACAAAATGATAATAACTTAATGAACGACTGTTTTATTGTAATGAATATACAAAGACTTCAAACACGAGCCAGCAGAAATAAATATCTTGTTTTGGTAAAAATTGTAATCAATAAACTGTTAGGATATTGAAAGCCCCCACTTTTTTTTAAATAGTGGGCTTGGCGGTGGGTTTCATTGATCATTTCGGGTTCTCAGAGAGTATGATTATATGTCCAAATTTATGTTTTCTGAGTCGAATTTTACTGCCTACGAATTGGTGACAAGCGGACATTGCTAAGATCGACATAACTTTTGATGCTGATTACAAATATAGTAACTTTGAAGTAGATTGGCTAATGTGGCGGACAAAAAAAAAAGAGGGCATTATCAATATCATGTTACAAAACCCACTCAGAGTAGTATTCAATATTTTTTCAACAGTGAATAGAAAAAACAATTTGTTAACTCAATTTGCCTTCAGAAATGTTTGCAAATCACAGATAGTTGATGTTACCTTCAATATCAGATCAAGTTGGATTGTCATTTAAATTCATCCAATTAATTACCTTTTTTAAAGAGCAATTTTTGTTGCTTAAAATAAATATATAAGATAATCACATAAAGTGTGGGTAATTGACTAAAGGAAATGAAAGGAAACATATTGGAAGAGTGTTACCAATGATAGTTTCTATTGAGGTGCGTATCAGAAGAAATAATTTATTATTTTGTTTAAGAATGTTAGGAACAAGAGGACAAAAGAGGACACACAAATAAAAGAGAATAGCAAAAAAATCTAGACGAAATAAGAAAGTGGAAAAAGATTGCGGAAAAAAATAAAATGTTCTTTTTAAAAGAGATATTCTGGAAACCAATTCTTTGAAAGGTCTGCGACCAATATATTACAAACTATGAGTCAAAACTAATGTACCCTTGGGATAGGGTACAAAAATAGCAGTTTAAGTACAATCGCAAGACGCGTTTAACGAATTATAAAGTTATAGCTCTCAAAAATCGCATGAGGCATAAAAATAAATATCAACTTTATTATCCAACAAACATTAACTATGCATTTGAATGTGATGTTTGAATATGAAATTATTATGTGGGTTATTTTTACTTTGCCACTAAATTAATTGCGTTAATTCCACTTAATGAGTAATCAGAGGAGGTGATGCGATGAGTTAAGATAAAGAATGCCAAATAATATTTTAGGTCGAAATTGAAAAACGCAATACTTTGAAAAAGAAAAGAAAATCAACCGAGGGGTTTTCTATAATTAAAATAAATAAACAATATCCATCGCAGGCGGATTTCAGATTATCGTCTTAATATAGAGTCAATCTATTAATTTTGTTATATTATTTTGTTTTGTCGAGCCGATAAGCGAACGATATCCTTCGAGTATCTTTGGGGCCCAGCCATGTTTAAGTAAACCCCGATAACGTAAGTGAGCTTATTTTAATGTCGTTTCACCAAATGTGGGATCATCAGTGGATTTAACACAAACACCGAGTCTATGCTATGAATTGCAGGGAAGGGCTAAGAACATCATGAGTCTAGCGACTAATTGAATATCAAAACAGCCCTCCAAGTGTGCATGCAAGTCCGTTGGTTGACACGATTGGAGATCTGCAGTGTCGTAAAAGGAAAAATAATGAATAATCAATAAGGGAGCATGCATGTTTCAAAATCGTTAAAAATACGTGGAAGGATTAAGATCCATTATATCCTGAACATATCTTTCCCGTGAGAGAAGAAGAAAAAGGATTTCATGAACCGGTGCGACGTTTTCAGAGCGACTCCGTTGGCGATAATTCAAAAATGAAATGCGATACAGAAATTCAGGCAAGCAAAATCATGCTCTACTGTCAAGATCATTGAAACGGTCTCGAGAAGTAGTTAAGGCCATTTAAGGAGAAACATGGGTAGGTACATAGGTAACACAAAAGAATACTATGGTCTCTTTACATAACTTTTCAGACAATCCTCGTCCAAGCGATAATAGTGACCGATATCGTCATCAGTTTGCTTCACGTAACTCTACCATCATCGTGTTATCTATCGCCAATCGCATAAGAATTCATTTAAGAAATCTGCTATGAATCCAGTAGGAATCATACTCCTACTCAAGTTAAGACGGCATTGTTACAACTCTTTTGCAAAACAGCTGATTTTCGGTGAAACTTAAATGTGTTAAAGCAAGTCTTAATTTTATTATTCCCGTATTCTAATTTTTACTTCTCAAATTAATTTGCCTTTTTACTATTAATACCTTGTAGGCGAATAAGTACGATATGATGTTTAATGTCCGAACTTTTTTAATATCTTACATAACCCACTGAAGACATCAGCGGCTGCATATTTTTGTTTGACATTTCTAAATCGCAAGGGAAAAGCAATGAAATAGATATTCTTAATTATAATTATTTGCATTGATTACATTCTGTAGCATTCAAGGAAAACATCTGAAGTCAATTGTTCACTTTACAAACCCACGAAAACTGCTACGATTATCTGCAAAATAAATAAATGACAGCCATTTTAAAGGTAAAAATATAAATATTAGGCACGTATAGGGCCTAGAACCTAGCTTCTCCAACCACATTCTTATGCGAAGTGGAAGCGACCTACAACTTTAAGGCGAACGGCAAATTTGAAAAGCTTCTCATGATAAGTGATAATCTTGGATGTTTTTCAGACGTTCGCAAGAGGTGGGGCAGTGAAAAAAAACTCTAGATGATATGGGCCACAGCGGGATAAAGGTTTTAAAGGTAGCACGAAGCAAAACTATCGTCAAAACGGTGTCGTCAGACGATCATCCTCTTACATGATGAGACCCCTGTTCAGTAGTGACGTTGGACACCCCAAAAGACTTTAAGTCTGCAAATTTGTTATTCATCAGATGGTCACTAGCCAGGATGGGATACACCACAACACTATTAGAAAGCTGAGATATGAAACTGTCAAAAGGTTAAAATACTCTGAAATCTCTACAAGGATGGAACTTTATGTATGACGGAGTTCTGAGACTGCCGTTGCCACGGGGATTCAAAATGATTTAATTCGCTGACGGCATAGCGGTTGCTACAGGTGAAAAGCACATTGACGAGATATTCAAGCGCGAACGAAGAAATCGTTCAAATCAAAGAGTCCTTAGTGTCTGTGGGTCTAGCATTAGCTGACGCAAAATGAAGGCTGTTCTCATAACCATTCGGAAAAGAGTGTACGTAAATATTCTTATTGGGTATCAAACAACCAGAAGCAGCTAATAAATACCTTTAGCTCTACATTAAATTAAATAATACTGAAATTATTCTTCAGTTTAAATTGAAGGTGTATCGAAATTAACAAATTCTAAAAACAAAAGTATATATGTATGTAGTTATCAAATTAAATAAAAGAAAACAAATTTAGCACCTTAATACTAGTTCAATCTGTGTGGCAACACTGTAGTGTTCAAAATACATGTGAAGAAGGTGCAGGGGTAGTTTATAATCAGTTGAACAAATATTTAAAGCGCTGGGTTATGTGGGTCATTAGACGATAAGCTTCTTAAATGATTTGTTAATGTTTGTTACCGTATTTTAGGCAGTTGCAAGTCTGGTATGAAACTGTTGCTGACATAAATTTAAGTCGATGAAAGAGAGGTTATTTGATTGTATTATGACTTCATAATGTTGTTTAGGATTCTCATAAATGTATATTTGCGTATGAAATCAAGTTAATGCAGATTAAAAAAATCAGCTAACTAAAACAAATTAACTCATATAAAATCAAATTTTTTGAAGTGACAGCGAAGTTTAGTATTTTCTCCACTAGTTTTGCCAGAATTTAGGCAGTTTTGTAACCGCGTCTACGTCCGAATTTTAATAAAAAAACTTAAAAATTCTAGTATATCTTTTCAATTGTAACAAATAAATAAATAACTAAAATTATGTTGGCTTAAAAATGTAATAGAACGAAATATTCGATCAGTTCTCTCTATGAAATTTCTAAATTATTCAGGCGTTCCACAGGATAGTCGTATTGGGCCCCACCTTTTGTTATTGTAATATTGACTCATAGTTTGTAACACGCCTTAGTACTGGCCGTAAATTCTTTAAAGTTACTATAATTGTGATGAGCATCGCAGAAGGGTGAAATTTGTACCGTATTTAGTCTAGGGTCCCAAAATAATCAAGTGTAAAGTGTTTTAAATCAAATATTGAATTGAAGGTAGTCAGTAATTGGACAAAGTCTTTCTTAATAATTCGTTTATTCAAATTTTAAATTTTTGACCATTTCGTTAAAATTTTAAAAATGTTCCAAAATTAAGAAAGAGCAAGTGGACGGAACGCGGTGAATTTTTGTTTAATAAACCTATTAAAAATATTTACCTTTCGCAAGATTTAAGATAGGCGCATCGTATCACGCTCATTGCATTCGATCGACAAAGTACAAAAGTTTAAAACATATCTGCTTGCCACAAACACAACAATTTCATAATGAAAACTTCTTTCTATTGTTAGGGTTACATTGCTGTCACACTCCTAAAACTGCTCGGGATATAAAATTTTCAAAATCCGCCCACTGACACGCCTACAATTAAATAAAACAATTTTATTGAAACACCCAAGTTTGAGCTAGGGAGTGTTTTTTTCGATAAAATCCTTTAAATGTTATATAACAAAATATGTAGAGCGTTCTTAACAATTCAACCATACTTAGACTTTTGTCACGCCTACTTATGAGGGATAGGAATAAGAATAGGGTATCCAACAGTTCGCCCAAGCGGACTGTAGCCCGTCCCTATGTTTTTGCTCTAATTTCTAAACTAAGGGCGTTATTTTACATCCAATTTTAAGCTATGAGCTTTATAAACCTACTCACCAGGAATTATAGGCGCAGATTTAAGAGCGCTCATAAGATTTATCAGTGGTCCCCACCACTCTTATTTTTATGATGGTTGTCAGCCTACTCAAATCTCATTTTCGATAGCTTGATTATGAAGACTTGTTTTGGACTCGAACTCTAATAGTCCTGAAAATTGACGTCACTGACCCCGTTAATTGGGAAGAACTCATTTTTTTTATAACACTGTGCTGTGCACGCAATCATTTATCATAAGTATAGGGTGTTTTTAATGGAATATCCAAATTTTAGGTTTATTAGATCACACATCTTATGGCATTTAATGTTTAAAAATAACTTCTGGCATATGGCATCCGCGACAACGCCTTATGAACGCCATCCTCTCGGTCCAATTTTGAACCACTTTTTCGAGCATACCAGGTCTTATTTCGTCAATAATCCTGCGAATGTTGACTTCTAAGTGACCAATCGTTGCTGTTTTATCAGCATAGAGATTTGACGTACCCTCACCAAAAGGAGTCCATAAGTGTCAAATCACACGAACGAGGTGGCCAACTCACAGGTCCATTTCTTGAGATGATTCGGTCACCAAACGTTGGGTTCAACAAAGTCATGGTTGCACGCGATGTTTGAAATTTGGAAATTAATTTCCACGATTAGTAAACGTTGTTTTGGTGTAAGTCTTTTCATGGTGATTTGCCAAAGTATACTAAAAAAAAAAACCAAATTATGACAGCTAGTTTGATAGTTATCCCTATCAGAAGTTTTATACCTCCATAAAAAACACCCTATACAAGAGTGTCCACTTTCCAAAAATGTTTCGCCGATTACTTAGAAACTTGGCGATTATAGACTTGTCCTCGTTAAAAAATAATATTTTTTATACGAACAGAAATAACATTTATTTCGACACACTCAAGTTAATACATCACGTAAATTTTTCTTACTGAGAGTTTATTTTCTAAATACCGCCAAGTTCTTCTTCTCCCTTAATGACGGTGAGGCTGTGATCAGTATTAAAAGGATCATAACCCTTCCGCTTAAATACCGCCAAATTAAACAATGCAAAGCTGTTGGTGGTGATTTGACATTTCGTGAGTTATGTGAAACAGAAAATGAGTCGTTGAAACGCTGACGTTGAGACCACAGTCAATTAAAAGGTTACACGAAGCAAAACCATCGTCAAAACGATATCGTCACACAATCATCGATTAAAGTGGTGAGACCCCTAAACAGTACCCTAAAACTTAGTGAGTAATAATCATGCTCTGATTACAGAGGTGGTTAATGTAGTTAATTTAAATATACAATAAGTATATGGGTACAATCCTTTATCATCAAAAAAATATTTTTTTTTTTAAATTTAAATAATCGGTCTAACGACTTTGTCTGCTTAAACGAGTTAAAATATTTTCTGGTGTACAAATAATTATCCACTTCTCAAAAGACATCCCAATACCTCAAAATTGCTTTGATAACAAAAAAAGAGCCACATTTAATGCTTATTGGACGGTTCTTGTTTTTTCTTAATGTATTTTTTTTCCTGAATTTATTACTATGCTAATTATACCAATCAAATACACCTCAACTGGTAGTGCTTTGAACTCATATTGAATGAAGGACATGGCCGTGACGTAATGTGCATGAAGAAGAACACAAAATTCGCGTACGAATAAATGAAAACAGTTTGCAATTGAGTAAACATTAGATATCAATATTCACAAAAGGCGAAACATCGACATACCATTATAATAATTCACATATGTAGATACTGATATATAAAAAGATATTCGGCGATGTTCGGAAGAATACCTCGAAGCAAAAATCCTCCGATTTTTATCAGATCAGATTCCGACGGATACCTCGCTTGGGCAGATTCTTAGTTTATTTCTTCGACAGACTGTACTGCGTTTTTGTTTCTCTGTGCTCCTGACCTAGGCTTTTTTCTTGAGTGAAGAAAAATAAACTTGGACTTTGTGTTGTTTCTTTGCACGTTACGTCATTAGAATAAGTTGTTTTTTTGTCTACTCTCGTCGAGTTCATTGGCAGCTGAGCTGGTAATGACTGACTCTTCAGTGCTGTCGCTGTATTGTGTGTATTTTATTTACTCATATCAACATTCCACTCAGATTATTTACAGTGCTATCAAGTTGTCAAGAAAATTGCAAAGAAATAAACGTTTTATAGATACTTTGTATTTTCTTTATGTATTTTTCGAATCTAATAACCAGTGTTCGTGCAGTTAATGAGAAGATTTAGTGTAATCACCCAGCATGCAACTAGCCTATTTAAAATATTGCAAAAATATACGAATTTTGTCTATTGCAGGCAAATGTGAATGTTGTATGATTTATAATACATCAAAGGACAAAGTCCAATTCAAACATAGAAAAAAAAACATATGCACCATTTGTATCCTAAGATCAAATTGAACTTTTCTCATTAATAATAGGATATGGGGATAATTTGAAATTTGCATGTAAAATACAACAACAACTTATCCTATATACGCTAACTTTAGCGGGGATAGCTATCGCCGCTAAGTCAGTTAGCGGGGATAAACAGTGCTTCCAAAACCCATTTTCTTCGTTTCTGATGAACCGATGCGATGAATTTTTCAGGAAATGTCAAAGTTTGACATCCCTCCGACCACTAACACATCCCGCCGAATATTTTGTTCGTGATTTTATTATTATTTTTTTTCAAACTTCATTATAAAGGTAATTGAATTTAGCAAATCTGTTAATGTGAAATTGTTTTTCATAATTTTAGAATATGCTTGGCATCAATTTCAATTGGCGGAAGTAAATATTTTTCAATTTCAGGATTTTCAATACAAATTTCTTAACTACAACTTACAGCTGTGTAACGGTGCATGTCATAGGTGCATGTGTGCTGCCAAGTTTTTTTTGATGAATTCTTAAGCGGCGATGGTCGTTTTCTGATGACATCCCTATATCCGCGTGCAAACGCAAAGAAACACGGCTAATGAAATGCATAAACTATTTGAAACTAAATTTTAATGAAGGTAGGTATAGGTACCTACATAATGTATATAAAACATAAGGATTTGTTACTCTTTTTCCATCTGTGCACCTAATAGCTTATATTTTTTATGAGAATCTACTATTTGAGTTTTAAGAATAAGAAGTCAACCGTACCAGGGCCCTATTTCGTCAACCATTTATCACTTTGCAACTTTGCAAACAAATAATTTCATGCAAAGTAAAAGTGCGAAGAGTTTCACCAAAAATGCAAACTTCTGACGAATTTGCACTTCTCAAATTTCAAAGTTTTTTTGCAAAGCGAAAAGTGTAAGCATTTCACCAACTTCAAATAGAACTTTGCATTTGCGAGCGTGTTTTGCAAAGTTACAAAGTGAAACATATGTGTGTATACAGTATATGCCTTCAATGGGTTGAAGAAAGTCTAAAAGAAATTAGCGCTCAAGAAAGTATAATCAAACATTTTGTAAATCAAATTTTGACGAATAGGAATTGAAATTACCCAATTTTATTTCGTATTTCAGGCTTTACATTTTAGGAACAAAAAAAACCAAAACATGTCCCAATTTTTTTTTGGTCAGAAACTACGATTCGGATGAATTAAGGGCCATTTTCTTCACTATTGCAAGTTGAAACAAAATTGCTGGTTCAGATAAACTGCTGGCTGAGGATAACTAACTGATTTGAACTTGCAGTTTTAAAGTCGCATTCCTTCATTATAACTCCCAAAAAAAACTATCTAAAACCTATTTATGACCGAAAGTTTAGAGCAAAAAATCCTTTCAACTTTTTTTATTTTCGAAAGTTGAGAAAACGTTTTCCTTCGAAAGTTGGGGCAACGGCAAGTTGACAACAACCGGCATTGTCATTGTCAATTCTCAAAATTGACAGTTTAGATACTACTCAACTACGACTGAAAAAAATTTGTGTCGGTAAGTTGAAAAAAAAACCCTAAAGTTGAAAGACAACTACCAGGGAAGAAAGTGGTCCTTTATACCAAAAAAAAATATTCGTTTAAGAAAAAAGTTCAAGTTTTCATAATTCCCATAATCTACCTGGAAAGCTCATTGAAACAGCACAGAAAAATCGGCCCGGGTCACAAATCATCATTGCATTTATGTCATGCTTTCCATGTGATTAATAAACTATTCTTCATTTTCCTTCGGTACATCCATGTTGATCATCAAACCGTCAATGCATCCAGCTACATGAGGGAATCCAAGGGAAGCTAGCAAATTTCAAAGAATTTTCGGGCCAGCAAATGGCGTTGGCAAGAAATTCATCATTTATTGCGACCGAAACCCGGTGTACTACTCTGCAGACTGAAGCTTTATTTATTTCGTGCTTAGTAGAAGTGTACTCGTACCTACATAAAAGATTCCTTAAAGTTTTTATTCCTGAAATACTTAATTTGTGTATCTTTTCCCAACAATGCTAACGCCATTTTGGTGCTATTTATGAAAAATGGTTTAGTTTGGATTCCTTTTATTCAAAATTTGATATACAAAACAGAATAGGTCTGCTTACGAACTAATATGCAAACGTAAATTTATATAAACTTTCGTGCAAAACTACACAAACGCGTTCGCGTACTGAGAAAATGGTAAAAAGATGAACTTTCGTTCATTTTTCTTCACACAGAATTTCAGCTGGTAAAAAAATGAAAACTGTCAAATGATGAAATCTTATGAGTTTGCCAGCAAAAAAAAACAGCGGTTGCTTCTTTTCAAGCCAAACTAAGAGACGTTTTTCATCTTTTTACACAAAAGCGTTCGCGTACTTTTCTTTGAAATGAGAGGATTCTCTCTCGATTTTGGAGATTTGACAGTTTTCATTTTTCTGCACATAAAGTACGCGAACCGACCTAATGTTCAATTGCATTTTCTTGCGCGCTGAATTCTTTTATACGACCGAATCTCTCAGTTTTCTTCAGCCCATTGAGACATATATTATATATAGGTAGGTGTAGGTACTAAAGTATACGAACAAGTTAAAAACAGTAGGCCTTGTCGTCTACACGGCCGTGGCTACTTTTGCGTATCAACACTTATGGACCATTGTCAAAGGGGATCTGTAGGAATGCAGTAAAATGGGAAGGTATCCCTCTAATCCCTATAATCAAAGAAATTTAAGGAAGACAAAGAAAAGCAGGTATGGATGGTGAGGTGACGATGCTGATAAACTGTGTGGGTTTGTTTAAATATTTTTACTAGCTACTTGCTGCACCCGCCCGGCTTTGCCAGTGCCAAGAATTTGATTGGCCAATATGTTCGAGAAGCCTTCATAATTATTGTCTATAGTGGGTACCCTGCATGCGTTGCTGCTCCGAACAAAAAGAAATACACACTGCAAGCCAATTTGGTGGTCCGATTGAAACCAAACTTCACAGAAACACGCTCAGGCCAATATCAAAAATTGCCTAATCTAAGCTCAATTCAGTTCGTTGGTTAAAGGGGCTGCAGCTTTTTCACCGCATGGCTGAGCCCGCTTTGTTGCTCCGCTTAGGTTAGTTTCTAGTTGTCTGGCCTTTGTCAGCTTACTTACGGAAAAAAGAAACTTCGATAGAATCACTTTTCATCCACTTTCGCACCAATTGCGAAATAATCGATTCGTTGTGAAAAAAACGCTTCAATGTTCGATTCGCGAAAAAAATGCAAAGAAAAAGAAAACAAGATTATTAAAAAATAAACAAATGGCAAAGCTGTTGATAAGTTTATCTCGCAATGACAACTAAGTCATTGCTATATCATTCTAATCATTCTCTATACAAAACACAATATCGGTTTCCCCAAATTTTCCAATTTTACTGGATACTGATACAGGAGCAAGTCTGTCCAAGAAAATTAAAATAAAAAACTGGATAAACTGAAAACTCGTGGCTTCAATGGCACAGTGCAAGCACTCATTGCCTGAGAAGACGCTGGTCTAGGTTCGAATCCCAGTGGAAGAAATGGATTTTCGGGATAGGTTAGGTTAGGTTTATGTGGCTGTCGGCAGAAGCCGACACACTTAGACCAATTTAGGTCCATTGTGATACCACGTATATTATCTACCTCAACTCTGTAGATGGGACTGGCCAACGACACGCGGTTGTTCTCAAACGCTCCCCCATCTACGTACTAACCGCGCCCAACATCGTTTAATTACGGTGATCTGACGAGAACCGATTAACTCGACGTGGTATGGTCGTTGGTTGTTTCGGATTTTCGGGATAAAATGAAGATAAAAGACAGACCAGCGCCACAGAAGGAGTCTGATGATCGGTTGTGGCGAACCGTGAAACAGCGCTGTAACTCCAGCCGTCCACTTCACGTGGTAACGAATGTAAGGTTATTCATTCAAAACCATATAAAGGAAATTGACGGAAAACAAAAATTAAAACCAGGAAAAATTAAGTGGTATCACATAAAAAAACAATTAAAATTTTCCATAAAAATGGATTTTACAAACATTTGCCAAGAAAAGAGGCAAGTCGGTCCAGCCGTTCTCAAGTAAAGCACTTACCAGAAGATTAACCTGTTCAAAGTCTGTATTTCGCTACGAAATCAAGGAATTAAGTTCGATACTTTTGATAAAAAGTTTTTTTTTCCCCTAGATGCCACTATTTGACAAAAAGGACAATCGATAAATTAATGTTACTCAATTTTGTGTACGTTCCTTCCGTCCCGGTCGTGTGGCTTCCCGATCCGAAGTGCACGATTAAAACGACCAAGCATGGTGATGGAAACGTAAAGGTCTGGGTTGCTTTTTCGTGGCATGGTTTTGGTCCCATAACGGCGAACAAAAGTAGGTATGCGGCGAAGTGGGAGGTTTACGATCCTTCTAGTCCAGAACATCACCTCGTTGTTAAATAAAAACATAGGGACGGGCTACAGTCCGCTGGGCGAACTGTTGGATACCCTATTCTTATTCCTATCCCTCATAAGTGGGCGTGACAAAAGTCTAAGTATGGTTTGGTTATTGTTAACATTTACAGGATTCTATCAAAAAAAACGAAGCTTTTGTAAAAAAAACGCTCCCTAGCTCAAACTTTGGACTTTCAAAACAAGTTTTTTTTTAAATTGTGGGCGTGTCAGTAGGCGGATTTTGAAAATATTTACACATGAGCTTAAAGGACCCCTAGATAGTATATATTATAAATTTCAGCTCGCTAGCTAACATTTTGGTTTTTCCAAAAAATTGTTTTATTTAATTGTGGGCGGATTTTGAAAATTTTATCTCCCGATCAGTTTTAGGAGTCATAGATCATATATAGAAAATTTCAGCTTTCTAGCTCAAAATTCGATTTTTTCGAAAAATTAGTTTTTTTGAGTTTGTGGGCGTATCTGTTTTGCGGATTTCAAAAATTCGTAAACTTGATTATTTCGGGACCGTAGAGAGTATATGGTTAAAATTTCAGCTCTCTAGGTCCAGTTTAAAGGCCTAATATTTGCCGACAGACGGACGGTCGGACGGACATGGTTAGATTGACATTACTATCGATGCTGATCATAAATATAGTAACTTTTAGGGGTCTACGGGCAATATTAAGGTATGTTACAAACTATGAGTCAAAATTAATATTCCCTTAGAATAGGGTATAGAAATAAAGCTAAAACAGTCTATCAAAAAACGTTAGTGAAACAGTGAGGGCGGATTTTAAAACGATTTCAACATGAGCATAAGGGGCCTCTGAAGAGTATTTATTTCAGACTTTAGCTTTCTAGCTCAAGCTTTGACTTTCCGATAAAACGGGTTTATTTAAAATGTGGGCGTTTCAGTTTGCGTATATTAAAAATCTATAAGTATAACCAGTAATGGCCGTTGGAGAGTATATGTTTCAAATTTCAACTGTCTAGCTCGGGTTTTAGGTCCTAATTTTTGCCTTGATGTCAAATCGTGTGAAAACCTACGCAAATCATTTTTGATAATTTGCGAGCGCTTGAACAATATGCGACCACATGAAAATGTATTTTTTTACTGGGTCATTTAATAGTCTTGAAACAGAATAGTATTTTCTATTTATATTTTTAGTTTTATACCTGGCGAGTTTTCTTTTCGCTAATCACAATTTTTAAGGTTTAGAAAACTTACAGTTATGTTTTTTATTTAATTGCATTTTTCCGAAAAGGCCTATTTCGGAAGGGAAAGTATGCTTTTCGTGTGAATTTTTTTCATTTGTTCTTATTTCCCTCCACAACCTTTTTCTTAAATAACCCTATCCATAATCATAAATGATACAATAATGCCGATAGCAAGACGAGAGCCTGGTCTTTATCGACAATTTCGACATCACTCAGGCTACTCAGGCCAGGAATCGCTTAAAGCAAAAAGTATTAAATGATTTAATTTTCTAAGTGGGTCGCCTTGCAGAAAAATGTTTTTAATTTTTAAAATTTTGTAATATTGTTTTGATTTTTTGTAAAATAAAAACTATTATATATTATATAAAAGTATATCAGAATAGAACGGAACAGAACAGCACAGTTGAGTGAAAACTGTCAGATCAGAAAAGTACAGCTTTTCGTTTTATGTACTCTTCTCAGCTACGAGATTTCAGGTAGATAATTCTCACCTTTTTCTAGTGTTGTTCCGGCTTTGAGTAGGCATTGCACTGTCAATGTTTGACTTAATGTCGATTTGATCACAACTTGAACTTGTTCCATGTTATGCTCTTCATTTGTTTTTTTTTTTTAAAATCCGAATATATGAAACATTTAACTAAGGAATACGATATATCATGCCAAGCAAATAAATCAGTTGACATTAGTACAATTTAAATTTTCAAATTTCAGTATTTTTATCACTTGCTCTCGCCAAAACTAGGTGTAGAATCTTGTGCAAAACTGACCTGAACAGCTTCATGAAACAAAAAGTGACAAAATGTATAACACTTTTCGGCAAGATTCATACTCATTGAGCACGAATTCTTGCATTTCTGTGCAGCTCAGGTACATTTAACGCACCTACTGTGTGAATGAGGGTATTGCTCGTATTAGAATGAGATACCTGGGCAGCTATTACTAAAGGCGTTTTTCTTCAAAGCAAAGCCTGAGTTGTCCAAAAAAAGTTCGTGTTTCTTTTTTAACTCTGACATACATATCAGTTCGCGATCGCAAACATAAATTTATATAAACTTTCGTGTGAACCTGCACAAACGCGTTCGCGTACTGAGAATATTTTTCTTCGCACAGAATTTCAGCTGGCAAGAAAATAATATAAATAAATAAATAACTGTCTAAGTATGAAATCCATTGAGTTTGCCAAACTTTCACGTTTTTCATCTTTTTACACAAAAGCGTTCAAGTACTTTTCTTTGAAATGAGAGGACTCTCTATCGATTTTGGAGGTTTGATAGCTTTCATTTCTCTACACACAAAAGTACGCGAACAGACCTAGAGCGTTCAAACTGTATTTATTTGTTTGTAAATAAGGGAAAATGAAATTAAAAACAATTAAAAATACGGTCGGAGTTGCTTTTCTGTCGTAAAAAGTAATATAATTTAATAAAATAATTTTTATTTATGATTTCTAAGCAAATGATAACTGGGCGCTCAAGTGTGTTTCATAAACAACAAACCTAACCTTACATATCTCTCTTCTATCTTTTATTTTTAAGCAATCAGTCTTTTCGGTAAAATCTTCAACGCATCAGTTTAACTCCAATGTGGTCCAAATAATGAGATAAGACAACACATTCGTTGGAGCGTTACATCAAGCAAAGGACGACGAAAAGCTTTTTCATAGTAAAAATTGTGATAATAAGAAGATTTTTGAGAGTGTTGGTTCTGGCTGTCAACCTAAATGTGTGGTACAGCTGGTGTGATTTTTGGTTTCTTAATAAACACCTATTACCATTTCACTATTTATTATTTTTAATTTTAAGTAAACGATTAAGTTTTTATTTTTCTTTTTTTGTTTATATTTCACCTAAAAAAACTTGACTCCAGTTTATAATATACATGTATAAAAATAAAAAGAATTAGACACATTTATATGTATATCCTCTATTGCACACTCAATATAAAACAAAGAAAATACATTTATGCACATCTATGGCTAAATACATATATGCTTGAATGTGTGTTGTAAATTTACTATTTCCACAATAAAGTCAAAAAATTATTCTTTATTTAAGTTACACTATTTATATATATTTTATTTTTTTATGAATTAATAATTTGTTCGTGTATACAAAACCAGCCTTACGTTGTTGTTGGTTTAGTATTTTGCTTGTCATAAGGTCTTTTCGATTTTTACTTTGTTTTTTCTTTTTATTTTATAAATAAGTTTTTAATCTTAATTCTAAATATTAATTTTGTTTTATTTTTCGTTTGAATTTGATTTAATTACAATTATTATATTTGTATATCTTTGTGTACAGCCCTTTGCACCAAAATCTGCAAAGTTAATTTGTTTTCCTTAAAAACTAGAAGAAAAAAATATAACAAAATCAAAATAGAAAAATACACAGATAGACTTAAAAAATTATCTTGCTGTTTTCAATTTCCATCGCAGGAACAAGTACGCTGAGGTCCTCAACACAAAGAATATAACAACCAGTGCAATGATGTCCAAAGTATAGTCAGCGTTGACCATGTCCAGTTCCTCTAAGGTGGTTAATGGTGATTTGAAGTGGCAATATGTCTGATGGCATTTGAGTTTCTCACGACCATAACCATAGGTGGCCAAGGCGGTGCCTTCAAAACCGTAGCGGATGTAAGATAGGTATGTTATCCATCGTAGATAGACCGGTATCGCATCGAAGGAGACGAAGAATCCAGAGAACAGCAGGAACGGCACAGACATGACCGGAGCTAAAAACACGCCGTTTTGTACGTTCATGGCAGCACCGACAACCAGCCCAACACTTTGTGCTACAAAGGAAATTAGAAGGCAGGCGCCCAGGAACATAGAGAATCGATTTAGATCCCATGGTTGTGAAGTGAAGTAGTAGACTATTGTTACGTAGAAGACACAGAAAATCGCCTTAAAATGAAAGAGGAGTAGATTGAATTTGAATTAAAGTTCGAAAGCTAATTATGTATTGCTTACCTGGAATGGTATGTCGGAAACCGTGATGGCCAAGTAATATGATTTGAGGGAATACCACCGGTTGAAGTTTTCTTTTAGCAGTACAGGCATCTCTAGCGGGACTGTGGGTGAAATAATTTAAAATTAAGTGCATATTCATTCATTAGTCAAAATTAAAAAAAAAAACAATTTAATTGCGGGTAATCTTTTTTTTAAGACTTCAAGAGATATAAGAAATAGAAAGAGTAAGTCCAGTTTCCCATCAGGCATTTAACGTTAGGTAAGTTAGGTTAGGAAGGCTGTATGCAAGTATCACCCAGATGCCAAACAAAAAGGCCTATTGTGAGTACACTTTTTTGTTACATGGCAGCACACGTAGCTAACAAAACCATTTGGATCTGTTAATGAATCTTTTGATATCAGTTAGAGCTTAGAGGTGTCCCTGCTAGGTCTCCCAAGCAATCGAAGAACAGTTCAACCATGCGGGAGAGTGGCACAGGAGATGTTCCGCAGATTCTATTTCCTCCTCATCACTGCAGAAGTAATTAGTGGTGATAAATAGCCTTCTGGTCATGTGTCCGATTATGCAGTGTCCGGTTAATATCCCGACGAGCACACGGGCTTGATTTCTGTCAAAGGACAATAGGGATTTGGTTTTCTTTTTGTTAATGGCGGGCCACAAACTACGGGTTATGAAAACACTTGAAGTGTTGTCCCATGCTTCCTTACTTGCACATCGGCCTCGAGTGGGTTCATATCCGAGCCGCATCTGGCCAGCATATCAGCTGTTTGGTTCCCTACCACACCAACGTGACCAGGGACCCAGCAGAGTAGTACTGAGTGGTAGCTGATTGCTCGAGTGCCAGGAGGCACTCGTTGGCGCATTTCGCGTTTATGAGATTGCAGTCGATCCCTCTAAGAGCTGCCTGACTGTCCACGCAAATGGTTCCTTTGCTGGAAGTTTCATCATAAGGACAGTCTGCGCTGCTTTCTTAGTCGCGTAGATTTCAGATTTGACTGCAGTATTTTGGCAGTCGGAAGGATTGGTTGATACTAAGTGCCGCTGAGAAGACTACTGGTCCTGTTTCCTTATCCGCCTTCGAGCCATCTGTGCAGGTATAAATGCCTTTAGTGATCGTGCTTAGTGAATTCCAGTCCAGTAGAGCGGGTATATAGGCTTTGAAGTTCTTTTCCAAGTCGTATCTATGTTTCACATAGTCCGTTAGTGGCACGAGCCCCCCTTTAAATAAAGGTGCCCAGTACGCGGGAGTGTCCGAAGGTGTACGGCCACCAAATTTCCATCTCTCTCAGTCTGAGAACATATTTGGCTGCCGCATTCTTCGTGGAGAACTCCAGGGGCTGTAGGTTCAGTAATGTTTCCAGACCCAGTTGGGGAATGGATTTCATAGAACCAATTATCCCCAGACAAGCATTGCTTTGTGCCTTATTCAAGTTTTTGAGGCAGGATTTTGTGTTAACCGTCTCCTACCATATGATCGAGCCATAGGGAGAATGGGTCTCACAAAGGAGGTAAGCAACCAGTGTACAATGTGCGGCTTTAAGCCATGTTTCTTTCCAAAAGCTTTTCTAAAGGCGTAAAAGGCATTCAGTACCTTTTTCATTATCTTTCGGTGTTCCGTTTCCAGTTTAGTTTGGAATTGAAGATCACGCCCAGGTACTTGACCTCGTTTGAGAGATTTAGGGGAACAACTTTCAATTTCGGTAAGTTCCATATGGGTGCCTTGCATTTCTTATTAAACAGGATGAGCTCGATCTTTTCGGGGTTGACCACAAGACCGTTGTCATCCGTCCAAATTGATAGTCTTAATCGTTAGTCTGTTAGCAAGTAGGAAAAGAGTTAAGCTTATACTTAGGAAGTGGAAACAGGCTTGGAAATATCCATCGTTCCAGATCTCCAAATGTAAACCAGATTAATAATTATAATAGCAACGGGATTTGAATATTAATGGAGGGGTTTCAGGTTCAGATCACGATGGGCCCTGTTACATTTAACCTTTTTTTTTAAACAACTAACATAAGGCATTAACGACCCATACAGAGACTAAAACCTGGCTTCTCCAACCATTTGCTGTGCGAAGTGGAAGGGACCTACAATTTTAAGCAGAATTCGAAGTTCACAAGAGGTGTGGCTGTTAAAAACACTTTTGGTGTTGTGGCGGGATTTGAACCGGGGAGCTTTCGATTAGTAGTCCAACGCACTAACCACTAAAAAAGATCTAAAAAGATGCTCATTATCCAACATCAAAAAGAAAACATCTCTTCTGAAACCATTCCTAAGGAGAGCAGAGGAGACTCCACTTAGAAGCTTTTGCAGCCACTTTAACTTTATTAACCTATCTTTTGAGGGCAGTAGATACATTTACTCGTACAAATGTCAAGTGGTCTAAATTTTAAAATTTACCATTAAAATTTTACACTCCCAACCTGAAGATCTGAAAATCTATTTGCAGAGCTATGCTACGTTTTCACTGAGCTGGGCTCTTAACCGATCTTATGATTATGATTGGTCAGTGGGGTTCGCCGGTGGTTTGACCGGCAGGCCTTCCGATATCGAATCACTTTGTTGCAGAGGCCAATCCAATGTTGGTTTTGTTGCATTTGAGTAATCCAGGAGTTACCCCTCTCCTTTCCCCGATTGTATAGAAACACTGACCAATATTGGCTTTTTGACGGGTTTCGTAGAATTTCTCCTTTGAACATGGGGGGCTATCACTCACAACATCATGAAAAGAATGGCGTTCATTACAGTTGATTAAAGTTGAACGTGCAGATCAAGCTCCATCATGCAGTTGCAACACTCATTTTTGTTTAGCCAGTAATGAACAAAGTCATGGCTGCGGTAATGATGAAATCAGAATATTCATCTTGGGACAGAATTTTTTATACTTTTTTCTTGACTTCTTCATACTTACATGATAAAATTGTAATTGTCATCGAGGTGTACATCAGGAACAGCATATTGAAGAATAGAAAGCCAAGATTACTCAACACTTTAGCTCCATCGTTGCCAATGTCATAGTAGAGAGCGCCAATGAGGAAACCAACCAGCAAGTGAGCAAACAATCGAAGGTACATAAGAGTCTGTTAAGGAAAACAAAATTGGCACTGTGAAGTACAATTCTCTGTGGAAATTTAAAAAAGAGACTCACCCAATCACGATAGCTAAAAAGCAATGTACGCTTCAATACCACCCAAAATTGATGAGTCTGTGAGGTGGGATATCGTTCCGGCGATGCAATTTCACCCGTCAGCAGCGCTGATGTAACATTGTCATTTTTTTCAACATCAATCACGAGATCGCCCTTTTCATTGGAGCTGGGCAACGTCTCAGACTCTTTGACCAAATCATTCACCAGATTGCCACTAAGCAATTGGTTGTTCAGCGAAATATTGTCCACAAACTTTGAGCAGGTCGCGTTTTGAGCATCATTTTTATCCAGCAGAGCCTTCAAATTGTGTACCTTGACAAGATCGTTGCGGGCCTTAATGCCAGCAAAATCTAGAGTGGTGCGAATATCACGTCTGCCATTTTCGATTGCGTTGACCAGATTTCCCTGATTTTCGCCATGCTCCCCACATGCGACTTCGATTACGTAACTGGCCGGATTGTGGTAGCTTGGACATTCAAGACCAAGTGTCCCCAGAAACGGTACAAGTTGTTTTGTGCTTCCCTGGTATATACATTGACCATCGGCAAGGGTATACAATTGATCAAACATCTCGAAGAGACGGGCCGATGGTTGATGAATAGTGCAAATGATTGTGCGTCCGCCCGCTGCTAACATCTTGAGTAAATGGATACATTGAAAACATGTTGAACTGTCCAGGCCTGAAGTGGGCTCATCGAAGAACATAATTGGTGGATTGCTGACGAGTTCGAGGGCAATGGAGAGACGTTTCTTCTGACCCCCAGATAAATTGCGTGTAAAGGTGTTTCGGTGCTCGCTCAAACTGAGTGTTAAAAGGATGTCATCGATCTGTAAATGGAAGAATGTGTCATGCCAAAGTTTCAAGTAGAACAGCATAGCTATTTGTATATATTTTTGGAAACGTCGGGAAACGGACCAAATGTTGGAATATGGGATTAAGAAATAATTTCATTTTCAAAATAGTTTCAATTTTGAAAGGCAAAGTAAACAGCACTTATTTGAATGAGTTCGTCGCAAGGACGCTTTGGGCCTTAGAAGAACGTCATCGTCTTTGTTAAAATATTTAGGCACGCCTATCATAAGAAGCCATAATGGAAGTGAACCCAAATATGAACAGCTTTGGTAGTTTTACTAAGGATGATTCTTTATATAATTTTATATGTTTGCAAAGCTGCCCATGCAGGGACGGGCTAAGAATATCACTGCACCGCCACCAAAAAACAGCGCTTATTGTAAAAATTTGCAAGGGGAAACATCACCATTCATGTGAGCCTTACAACACATTTAACATCTTGAAACTGTGCCGCAAGTGTGCACGGAAGGTTCAAATAATAATAAAGCATGCATGCCACGAAATCGTTAAAAAGGAGGCAAGCCTAAAAACTTCCCATTTCATTGGCCTCCGTGAAGATGCGATCCGGCTAACCCCACAGGCGGATCAATTGGGGTAGAGTAAAGTGCGAGGGTTATTATAAATTTAATCCTTATCATAGCCTCGACGTTAATAAAGTAGAAGAAGCATTCCTGGACAATGAAGGCGCTTTTAACTAACGTCATCTCACCTGCACTGAGAACTCTGAAGATATACATATATATATTTTTTTTTATATAATAAACACGCACTAAAGGGGTTGGGACCCTTATAATGTATTAGCTATACGGCGCGGGCGTTAAGGAAATTAGGTTGAGAAGGAAAGGAGAGATGCCGATGCACGTTGGTTTTGAATGCTTGGAAGAGTGCGTGGAAGAGTGTTCCACATTCATGTTGTACGGCTGAGGAAAGATTCTTTGAACTTCACAGTACGTCCGAATACAGGCTTGAGGGTGAACTGATGAGCATTCCTTGTATGACGAGTATTGCGATTGAAATGTTCAAGGGGAGGAATGCAACTGGCTATTTCGTTTGAGCACTTATGTATGTTGAAAATAACGATAAAATAACGAAAGGCAGGAGACATTACGACGATGGCTAAGAGAGTCAATCGATTTTGCGATGTCCCGGTCGCCAATGAGTTTTATCGGGCATTTTTGGATCCTGTCATGTAGCTCCAAATAAGTTATTGGTGCACCAGACCAGATATGAGCGTTATACTCGAGTTTCGGGCGAATAAACTCTTTATAAATTGTAGCGAGATCAGAAGGGGTGAAATATTTGGCGACACCGAATATATGGTCATCCCAACGAAGGTTGTCATTAACACACATACCGAGAATGGAAAGCCTTTCGGTTTCAGCGATGTAAGTGCCATTCATAGATAATGGCAATGTGTGTGGGTTTTGCTTTAATGACAGGAGACAGCATTGTGTTTTGGAAGCATTAAATTCCACTCTATTGGTTTTACCCCAGTGAGTTATCTTGTTAAGATTGGAATTTAATGAGCTTAACATATTTTGCCGTTCCAGCTCCACACCCGAAGATGAGGGGCGTGACCCAAGAAACGAATATGAGAAGCTGAGGGTACTGTCATCAGCAAAGGAATGGATTGGATTAGAAGTAACAGACAGGAGATCATTTATAAAAATGAGAAAGAGAGTCGGGGACAGAACAGAGCCTTGGGGGACACCAGCATTTATTTGGTGAGTTGCAGACTTGAAATCGTCCGAAACAACTTGAATTGAACCGTCCGAAAGGTAATTTCTAATCCATTGAAGAAGAGTATCATCGATTCCAAATGCACGCATTTCCGACAAGAGAGCTTGATGCCAAACTCTGTCAAATGCCTTTGAAATATCAAGCGCAACAATCTTACTTTCACCACCTTGATGAAGAGTGGTTCCACTTTTCGGTTAGATATGTCATCAAATCACCAGTGGACCTGTTGCTGCGAAAACCATACTGCCGGTCATTAAGAAGTTTTTGCGATTCAAGATATTTCATTAGCTGACGGTTTATCAGCGTTTCCATGACCTTAGAAAGAAGGGATGTAAGTGCAATTGGTCGGTAGGAGGAGGGAGAAGAAGATTCGCCTTTTTTGGTACAGGCTGGACAAATGCTGTTTTCTATCTTCCCGGAAAGAGTCCTGAAGAATAGGACAGATGGAAAAGCTTACGCAATGGTTTTGCCAGCGAGGAAGAACACCTCTTCAAGACTCACTTGGTGAGCTAATTAATCTACTGCTCAGAAGCCCGATTATAAACTCAAAACTAGGTGTGTCATTTGTCCTTAGAGATACCCGTAAGGTAGGTTCCTATCCCCATTGCCTGAAACTTATTAGTGAACGAGCTGCTGATATGTACATGTCTAGAAAGGAGCTGACCTTAAACTGATCGCATATGCGGATGAAGTTGCTATTTCCGTCTCAGGAAAGTATCTTTGTACCTTTTAAAAAAACTCGTTGTTGTTTGGGAATTAACCCCCACAAATCTGAACTTGTCCTTTTCACTAGGAAATGAAAAATCCCACATATTGACCTTCCTTTTATAAGGCTAAATATACAAATATTTTAAAGCTGGAAATCTAAGAGTTTGGAAAGCTACGGTAGCACTTTCTTCTTGCAAAACACCCATTGGTAACAAAATAGAGCTTCAACTGGGTATCACTTGCTGGCTACCTGTCTCGATAGTAAGACCGATACCTATGAACGGAGTGGTTGTCAGCTAGACTGCCAGAGACAAAGTGATAAATCGTAATAAGATAAGCAAAGTTTAGCGATCAGCTAGTTTATGTATGGGCAGATCACAACTATGTTACGAAACGTAAATATTAGAGTAGCCGCATTGTTTCTATCTGAATGGAGGAGAAGATACAACCCCGAACTCTATGAGCTGTACCAAAATGTTGATGCAGTCCAAAAAGCTACATAAATCACGTCGACTACATTGGCTCGGCCACATTGAACGAATGTACAATAATGCTCCAGCAAAGAGGATCTTTGACTTTCAGCCCCCAGGTTTAAGAAGGCAAGGAAGACCGAACCTTCGTTTCAAAGACCAATCCATCGCGGATGCCAGAGCGCTTGGTCTGGACAAATGGTAGCAGCGTGCGCGTATAGGTCGCGAGCACGTTAAGTAAAGTAATAGGGCCCATACACTACACATGCCTGCATGCGCAAACAGTGCTTGCGCATGCAATCCGCCAGTGTATGGGGTGATCCATGTGTTTGCGCAAGCTGCATGAGCAATATCAACAAATTTTGATATTTTCTTGCTTGCGCATGCAGGCATGTGTGGTGTGTGTGCTAGTTTGTGCATGCAAGCACGATTGCACTGCTAAAGCAATTAAAATTGCCGCAGCAGTGGTGTCGGAGCTGGACATCTTTTTAATGTTGTCTGTTCAGCGGTGAACACACGACTGAAGATTGCGCAGTTTGCATGCGTAGTGTGTGGGAAAGCGTGTTTGCGCATTTTTGTGCTTGCGCATGCAGGCATGTGTAGTGTATGGGCCCTATAAGTTAGTACTGTTCTGTCTATCCACTAAAAACTATTTTTTTATTTGCACCGCAGAACAAAAACAAATCCGACTACAAAGTATCTGCTTTTTTATTCTGCGGTTAAATACAAGGTGAGTTGTTAGTGAGGAGACAAAAAAACCACGTCTATTATAATAAAATAAATAAATAAAGAAAAAAGCTAGGTAAAATTTAAGGACTTTGTGACAGTCGCAAAACATGCAGAAAAAACGAAACGAAAAACACGAATTTCAGCATACGAGTATCAGTAAAGCAAATCGTTTGTGTATACGAAATCTTTAAATCGTTTTCGCCTTAAAGAATCGCGTTATTTCATATAGCCCAACCGAAATAAATTGACGCAGCTTTAAATGTAAGAAAGTTAACTGGTTTTCTTATGGGTCAAGTGAATTTGGATAAACCAAATTTTCATATAATTTAGGTACTCCTCTTAACTGAAAAAAAATATGGTTAACTGAAAGAATTATTATCTACAGCCGAAATTAATAGCTTATACTTTAACAGCTCCGTGTTAAAATAGAGATTTATAGTATTCCTTCGATATACAGGTTGGTTAATTGAAGCTTTTTTTCGGTTGTTCTTAGGAACCCCGGTCACATGAACATTTACCTTAAAAGAGCACTTAAGTGAGAATAAATTGTGGCAAATTGCCGTTTCAGTTAAGCGAAGTCGACATATATAAGTTTTCTTTGTTACAAGAGTCGATAAACAATGGCTGTATACTTGCAAAAAAATATGATGCGGAAAGTTAAATGCAAACCGTAATCAGTAACAGTACTAATTGCTTCCTTATTATAAAATCGTAAACTCGGGAATACTAAGAACATGAAACGCATCTGTTTTCCTACGCAACTTAATGGTTTAATTTAAGGGTCATTTGCTGAAACGAAACATAAATATTTATGTTCAACTTAAACGCTAATGTGCTACTTTTTCTTCCGTGTTGTCACTTGTAAGATTTAATCACATGGATTGTTCTACATATTCTGCGACCTCCCAGTTTGCCAGATCTTTAATCTTTTTTTGTAGTTTTCTTGTGGACACTTATACATGCATGCTTGTTTCTCATTCTTGTTGCACATTCCTATTGCGAATGCAAGTTTCTATTGAATCTGAAAATTTATTCAACTTACCATAGCATTTTTCTCTAGTTTCGTAAACTTTTTGCTTAGCTTCAAATTTGTGGCCACAGTCATTGCTTCTTGGACGGTTAAGTTCGAATGCAATTGATTGTCTTGCATGATGTATGCGGAAAGCTTGCGAAATATGCTCAGGTTACGTTCACGTCCATTCATTGTTATCGTACCATCGGTGACATTCGTTCTGAAAGGTTAAAAAAGAAAACAAACTCAGCACATGTCCGGATGGATATAAATTAAATAATTAATGATGTTTCTGTTAGAATGTATATTTTAATTTTTTTAATTGAGAAAAGTTTTTGCGAATAACTAGATTTGTATGTATACCTATATAAGTAAAGACTGCTATGGGAGTGACAAAGGTCACAATGTTAACTTGAATTTCAAAAGTGACATTGAAGGTGCGTACGCGGTTTCACCGAAGGACTTGAGGGATTATTACCCCCACCCCAATTCACTCCATGCCTACTGGTCCGCCTGTAGTGTTCGCCGGCTTAACCTCAAAAAGTATGTGTCACTGAGGCCAGACATTTTTAGGCCGGCTTTTTTTTACGATTTCGACAAGACCAATCGTTCATATTGTTCAATCTTTTTTCTACGACAGCGGTGATATCCAGTCAAGTTAAATCACGGAGTTGCATGCTCACCTGTGGGACAATTTCAAGATTCTAAATCACGGATGGAAAATGTCATTTCTGAATTGTGTTTAAAACTGTTCTAAAATTGTACTGAAATGGAGTCAAAATAATATAAAGTGAACTCAAAGTATATTTTTTTTAAATCTATTTTTAAGCTATTGCATAGCTTTTATCGCGGGCTTTGAGCGCAGCGACCGAATCAAGAAATTCCGTAACGAAAAAAACCTAACGCCCCATACTTTCTCACAAATATAGCAGCTGCGAATACGTAAGCAGCTGTTTGTGAGAAAGTATACACGTGTATAGGTAGGTACCTATCCACGTGAGTTAATCGGTTCTCGTCTATATAAAATACTATCCCAACAAGGTCCTATACGATGGGGCTCAGTTGAATAGGATTGACAATTTCTTCATTAAGGTAACTCGAAGGCACGTTGCAAGGGCGATGGCCAGCGACAATAGTCTGATCTTTGGGGCTTACTACCCCAATGAAATGTACATAGAGAGTACGCTCCTTTATCCCGCCAGAGGCATTTATCCAAATTGATGCAAAAGGGCTGGTACAGACGAGGGATAGTATTCCGGTCTTATCCCATCGCTACCGCAGCGCGAGAGATAAGCGGCTCCTACATGACGGGGACGTCGCCAATGCTCATGAGCTCAATATCGGAGAGGGATAAATTCGACACGGAAAAGCAATTCGCCGACTTTTGGTGGCTTGTTGAGGGGGGAGGGGTCAACATGCCCTCCCAGGATGGTGCGTTACTCTAGGTAACATCCTCTTAGCTTATAAGTTAGATTAACACCCCTATCGTGGAATCCGTCGGATCTGAGATTCACTTCACTTATTCGATTCACCTGAACAGAAAATTGATATCGTGGGATCCGTCGGATACTCTCCCTTACCGACCACTATTGGTGAATAGGAAATTCAAAATTCAATTGTGACAGCTCATTTCGAACACTTTTGTTTTGTTAAAATTATCTCATTCACGTTACCGACATGTGGATGGTTCACGTCTGCGGATTGCATGATGCAAATTGTTCACTATTAGCGGATCGTTCCCCCCGACGGATTCCACGATAGGTAAGTTAGCTAGGGCGTTTTTGGGAGAGGCCGGGCTCACCAACGTGTGGTGGTGCTTCTGGACGCTGTAAGGCTTCAGTCGGCTCACGGCGGCGCGTGTGCACGTTGACGACTGCCAGGCACCCGGAAAGCAATTAGGATTTTGACCAGTTGTTGCGCAAGGCAATGAGTGCTCAGAACCCTAATTATACTCGTAGTTAGAATACGCTAAGTAGTTTAAGTAAGTAGAATAGGTAGTTTGTAGTTTGTTTTACATAAAAAAAATAAAATCTTAATAATGATACCGAGTTTTATTTGATTTTCTCGACGAATACATTTATGTAAAATTTAGTTCATAAATAGTATTTAGGCCGAAAGGCAATTATTATAAGATATAGTTAGGTTTAGGGCGTCCGCATAAGGACCAATAAATAAGAATAAGTATCCTGTTAATTTTAAGTTAGATTTAATCATTTTTGTCTAGTACGTAAGTTGATATTCAGTAACAATTAAAAAATGAATTTAAAGTAAAGTAAAGTAATCGGTTCTCGTCAGATCACCGCAATTAAACGACGTTGGGCGCGGTTAGTATGTAGATGGGTGACCGTTGAGAACACCCGCGCGTCGTTGTTTTTTTTTTTTTTTTTGATATGTAAATATCTTTGCTCTCGGTAGGGGCTAGTTGGAAATATCGATCGTCACCGTCAGCGTCAGATTTTCAGCGTCACCGTCGTCGTCAGATTTTCAGGTCGGACGACAAAAAACCAAAGTTTGAGCTAGGGAGCTGAAATTTATAATATAGACTCTAAAGGCGCCCTTGATGCTCATGTGTAAATATTTTCAAAATTCGCCCACTGACACACCCACAAAAAAAAAACCAAAATTTGAGCTAGGGAGCTGAAATTTATAATATAGACTCTACAGGGGCCCTTGAAGCTCAAGTGTAAATATTTTCCAAATTCGCCCACTGACACGCCCACAAAAAAAAAACCAAAATTTGAGCTAGGGAGCTGAAATTTATAATATAGGGGACCTGGGGATCCATGATACCCCCCTTTGTTTTTCAATTATAAAAACTATATTTCTATATTTATGAAAGATTTTTTTCTCTCTAATATATATATAAGTATTTGCTCTGAGAACCTTATTCACACAAATTTAAATATTTGATCCTAAATTAGATTTTTTTAACAAATAGAAAAAAGTACAAAAGTTACCAAGTATCCCCACCTTAGCTATACTCGATCCCCTGCATGGGGGCTCCTTGATCATAGGGGATCAAGTATCACCAAGCATTAGTAAGTTAAATAGCTTTTCAGTATTTTTTAAATATTTATTATAAGTAATGCTGCTGTAAGGATAAAAACTCAACAAAAAATAAACAAGTTAAAAACTAAGCATTTGAAATTATTTCAGTCATCATTGACTAGGCTAAATAATGAAAAGAAAAACAAATCTCATCATCATCCAGTGACAATTGTGATTTAACATACGAGTAGGATAAAAAAGTAAAATAATAGTTATTAGATAACATCAATAAACGTTTATAATAGCTAGGAACACAAAAAAGATACTAAGGAATATCGTTATCATCAAATCATTTTTTTATCTGAAAGCTTTGTAGAGATTTTGGAAAGCGAAATGTTCCTACTCGTTTGGACGAAGAGTTAAATTTTGGCTCGGAGATCCTTTTAACAATTTGGCTTCGAGATATCTCCCCAATATCATCTTTTTCTGGCCAATTGAATCGGCACTCATCAACTTTTCTTGCAAATCGAACATTTAAAATGTTCTTAGACTTCGACATAATTTGGCCAACATATCGGTGGACGATATTTTTAAGTGATTTCAAGTTCACAATCACCCAATCACCAACAGAAAGCTCCTGATCATTCATGGCTTCATTTTCTGAGACGCTGGATTCGGCATTGTCACTATCGTCAGAAGAGACAACAAATTCAGATTCTGGTGAGGGAGGCAAACTTTCTTCCTCATCGGTCGAGTCCTGATTAATTTGTAAGTTTCTTTTAATTTTGTTTATTTGTTTAATTGATGGCTTTGGACTTTTCTTATTCTTTTTTTCCTCTCTTGCCAGAATGTCAGCTATAATCCCGTCTTTTATTGGCGTGTTGTTAGCGACAGTCTTTTTTTTATTTTGGGGTTACTAGTTCCCGGGGACCAAGTATCCCTAACGCATGGGAACAAAGCTCCCCATATCACTTTTTTCACAAAGTCAATTTTTACAAAACTATGTGATGATATTATTACTCACTAACAGCAGATATTTAGTCTAAATACATTAGTTTTCTGGGTTTTCACTAGTCTTTGTTTAAACTCACCCAAAAACCAACAAAAAATCAGGAAGAAACTTACCAAAAAAAATATACGACCATCAGCAACAAACAATTTTCTTGACTACTTGCAAACCTATTTTTTTGACAGCGGCTGATTCAGCCCATACGTAGCGCAACGCTAAAGGCAATCAATGTTGCCACTGCGGTATTTTTAAAATGTATTTTTCGATCTAAAAGTAAGGGTTATCATGGTGCCCCAAGGTATCATGGATCCCCAGGTTCCCCTAGACTCTACAGGCGCCCTTGATGCTCATGTGTAAATATTTTCAAAATTCGTCCACTGACACGCCCACAAAAAAAACCAAAGTTTGAGCTAAGTATATATGCAATAGCTTTACCGCGGCAGTCCCCGAGTGCCACACGTTTTTTAATTTCTAACTCAAAAGTATATAATAATATATAGCAATCTGGACAATTATGTTCCTGTTCCCACTTTTCGTACCACGCATTTTAGAAACTTCTACTCCATTGTGTCTTCCAAGTTGTTTAATACGTTTCCTGTGGCTCTTCGGTGTACCAGGTCTTTGTCAATGTTCTTAAAAAAAATTAAACTGTGACTTCTGGATTTTGATCACAGTTAAATTGAAGTTCTGCTGCCTTATATTGCTTAGTATTAAAATAATTTCTTAAATTAGCTACTTACAGTGCGGTTCACATGGTTATCCGCACCATTTTGCTCTCAATAAATTGTAGTTTTTCTGTTTGTTTTTTTTCATGAACTACCAAACAATGCATTTACATATTTGAAAGGTTATTAAATTCTCTTGGAAAAAAACCTAAATTCAAGATTAATGAGAGACACTTTATTAAAGTTTTTCCGAGTATTTAAAGTGAAAATGGGTAAAAAAAAAATGTTAACGGTATCGGAAAAAGCTAAAATTGAGGCCTACCACTCAGAAGGGTTTTCTATGCGGAAAATTGCAAATAAAATAGGACGATGTGATAAAGCAGTTCGAAATTTTTTTATCAAACCCTTCTTACCTACGGAAAAAATAACAAAGGGAGGACAAAAACAGCCTTAACACCGCACGAGAAGCGAAAAATAGTAGGAATTGCCTCAAATTCAGCACACTCTACGAAGAAAATCAGACAACTAACGGGGTAAGTGCCAGCAGATCAACGGTTCGTCGAGCTATTTTAGGTGTTCCACACTTGAAGTTCAAAAAGTTAAAAAAAACCACCAGTAAACGCGGCAAGAAAGGAACTTCGGTTGGAATTCGCGCGTCTTCACATGACATGGGATACTCAGGTTGAGGGTATCTTAAATTGGAGAAATATGGTGTTTTCTGATGAGAAAAAGTTTAACCTAGATGGTCCTGATTGGTATAATTTTTATTTCCATGACATCCGCAAAGACGAATGCTTTTTGAATCGCAATCATTCCAAGAAAGGAGGAGTAATGGTATGGGTGGCCATTTCATACTACGGCGCCTTTGAGTTGGTTTTTGAGTTGGTTTTTGTGTCTCACAAAATGACAGGAATGTCTTTTAAAGCTCTTTTGCAAACATCTTTTCCAGCCATAAGAGAGCTTTTTGGACCAATCAAGTGGATATTACAACAAGATAATGATCCGATCCACAACGCGCACGTTGTAAAAGCATTTCTCGCTAGTGAAAATGTGGAATTGTTGCCGTGGCCACCATACTCACCTGATCTAAATATTATTGAAAACCTTTGGGGGGATGGCTGACACGTCAAATTTATGAAGGAGGCAAGCAGTATGAAAGCTGTGAGGAGCTTATTGCCGCAATTAAAGAAGCCTGGCCTAAGATTTCATTAGATTATTTAAAACAATTGTATGAATCTCTTAAAGGTAAAATTTTTGACGTCATTTCAAGTCGTGGAGGTTGTACAAAGTATTGAAACTGTGAAAAATAATTATAATAAGAATAAAAAAAGCAAACAAAAATTTTAGAAATCGATCAACTATTTTTTTTTCAAACTTTAAACAGGTGCGTCTAACCAAGTGAACCGATTTATTTGAGCTTTTTTTGCACTAGTGGGAAGAAAGAGATCAAAACTACCGTTAAGTGTCTCTCAATAATCTTGAATTTAGGTTTTTTTCAAAGACAATTTAATAACCTTTCAAATAAACGCATTGTTTGGTAGTTCATGAAAAAAAAACAAACAGAAAAACTACAATTTACTGAGAGTAAAATGGTGCGGCTAACCATGTGAACCGCACTGTACTTACTGCTCATTCAAAAATCATTGTATAGCTTTTATCGCGTTTTGTTATATTGTATCAATAATCATTTTAATATTGCGTACCCCACATAATTCTGAATTTTATTTATGAATATTATATTATTTTATCTAACAGAGATGGCTGAAATGGCTGAAATGCAATTCCTTGGGAAAAACTACAGTTGCAACGTCTGCTACATATTCGTGTAGTTATCGTAGAAAACGTAGATAAATGTGACAGACATAATGTCATGTGTAGTTTTTGAGTTGTCAATTTAACATCTTTACGTCACTGACATTGACAGGACAATCAATTTGGTAGACAAGTAATAGACGTAGTTAAATGTAGTTTCCCTACAAACTACGCGTAGGTAAGCATAAAAATTACGTGAGGAGTTTACCCTGTCAGCTCTGGTCTTCAAGCTTAATTACCTCATTTTGCATCCATTTGGAAATGAAGATTCCGAGCGGCGGGTTGCACAAAACTGAATACAGTCAACGCTATGTGTAAACAAATAGATTTGTCGGTTGTTAATTGATTCGATTTTTTTTTTTTTTTTTTTGAAAAATACAGATTGCAAAAGAATTCAAAAGATACAGATTGATAAATTGTATCAAATAAAGGCAAATTGCACTTTTGTTTTTGAACAAATTGATTTGTATTGAATCCGATACAATTGTATCGACTTTTCCATCCCTGTTCTAAATGTGTCGCTAAGCTCACTTAAAGTTTAAAGTCGCTTAGATGTGGTTCCTCCCCTTAGTCGCCTTTTACAACAAGCGCTGTTTTTTTGGTGGCCGGTGCTGCGATGTATTCAGCCCGTCCCTGCATGGGCACCGGCAAGGGGGGGGATTCGTTTAATTATTCCAAATTGTATGCATAAAGTTGTAAATCCGTCGAGTGGGTATGTTTATGAAAAAAGGCTCTAAGGATGCCCATTTGTAATTGAAATAAATTCGAAGAAATTGCTGAATAAATTCAATTCTCTTTTCTTTTGAAATGATAGATCAATTGAAATCTGTTTGTACGAGTATCTCCATAAACTCTGTTCTGTTATCAGTGCAGTTGAATTCCTGTTACTAAATAATAAGCAAACAATGCTGGTCAAAGTATAAGGGTTGCTGGAAAAATAAATAAATTTATTAAAATAAATCATTGTAGCGTCATCTTCTTTGTGCAGTATTTCTTTTCTTTTGCTTTCATACATAAGGTTTCTGTCTCTGTCACAGAACAGAACTTTAATCTCGAACAAAGTGCGCATTAAATTGTTGCCGTTTCTCTTCCACAGTTTGACAAATTATATACAACAAAAATATTACGAAATTCTGTATGCAAGATTGAAGATAATAGAAACTTCAAGCAGCCAATCATTGTTTACAGCTTCAGTAAGTTTGATGTGACAAACACCAGGGCTGTCCACAATAATAAACAGGAAAATAACTTGGAAATTATCAATAAGATTCCACTAGCAGTGCAATTGTTTATTAATAGAATGACAGAACGAGGGATTTTACCCATTAAGAGCTCAAATGCCTAATTTGCGCGGCTTACTGTGTCGCCTGGTGTTCTATGGTTATGATACGAGTATCTCTCACGTTCCAATTACAGATCCGCAGCTATAACCACTTTTTAGCTGTCAAGAAAGGGAAAAGCATTCTTTTGTATAATTTTAAGCGAAACCCACTCTGAGGTATGAGTAATTTTGTTCACCTGAAATGCACATAACCTCACGTCAATGAAACAAAGTCGATAGAGAACTAGATTGACCTTCGTTATTTTGACAGCAAAATATTGCGATTAAAATGTTTGCAGTTCTTTCCCCCTTCTCAGTGGAGATGGGGTATTCAAACCAGTCTCACAGCTTAAGATTTTAATTTCATCTCCCATTAAGTCGCACACGAATGACCTTGTTAGCGCTCGAGAATATTTATGTATGACGAAGTCCCCGCTGATAAAGAATGTTACTGTAAAGTGGAAAAAGCTAAGCTGCGTTCTGGGCAAGCAGGTTTCTAGACTTCTAAATAAAACAATGTTTTAATTTCGTCGCTTTAGTGACACAAAAACGTATGTCAATATTTGCTACTCGTAGTTTTCAGGAGAGACGATTTTGTGATTTTGTTTTACTATTTTTCCTACTATTTTTCGAAAAAAATGTTGATACGGCAAGTGCTACTCGTATCTTCTAAACTACTTCACCTAGAGGTACAATTTTTTGCCACTATATATAGAATGATATATGAAGAAAGGTGTCATACCCAGTTCAAAATCGTAAAAAATGTAGTTATGTATGTACGTTCTTGTGTCACTAGGGCGACGATTTGTGAATCCTTGGAAGTCATATGCTAATACTGGAATTTTCCATTTCTCAAAATCACAACAATGCCAACGTACTTTGCATCTATTCAAAGGGAGGACACATTAAAAGTACAAGCAACAACTGATAAGTGTGTTCGTTCTTATTCATTGTAGGTTCCTTTGTTTTACATTGAATGGAGTAATAATGTATTGACCTGGAAACAGTTTGTATTCTAAAAGAGCTGATAAAATAATTCACTTGTTGCTTTTGAAGTAGCCACAGCCATATGTCGTGCCAGCTACAATAAAGTCGATTTTATCAAATTGGAATTGAAAAAGTTTAAAGTCCATGGCATATTATCGTGAAATTGTTTTCGAAAATGATTAGTAATGCAATGAGTGTTAAGGGTTAAGGTTGGTAATGCTGTAGAATGGAAATAGATGGTGTCAGTCAACCGTTTACTTTTAAAACAAAGTACGTATAAGTATAAAAGTGTAGGTACGTGTGTTTATGGTAAAACTTTATTCCAGCACTACACCGACCAGATGGTAGAATGAATAGAATATTTTCTTAGCAAGTTTGTTTACTTTTTTACTTCAACTTTAAAGCTAAAAAATGTTTTCCCTAGACAAAGGAATAAAACAAAATTTTACCATTGCATATTGAGCTTAATAAAAAATGAGTTGTGGGAGTAGCGGTTTAGTGGTTAGTGCATTGGACTACTGTCCGACGGGTTTCAGATTCAAAACACGCCGGGGCCCATTAGGAACTACAAATTGTTTTCCAATGCCCTACCTCTTGTGAAAGTCTGAAAAACTTTCAATAGTATCAATTGTCATGAGAAATTTCTCAAAGTTTGTCGTTCATAGTCGAGGATAAACTCACTAGGAGAAGGTCCCTTCAACTCGTCTCAAAAAAAGTTCGCGTTCTTGCTCTGAAACTCTCTTCGCCTTCTGTGGGGTGAATTATGTGGATATAACTCCGAGAAGAGAATTTGGAAAATGCAGAGTAGAAGCAGTGACGCGTACCATTTTTCTGCTCGGCGGAAAGATAGCATACCAAGAATGACTGCTTCAATCCAACCCAATATATCTTATCTACTGGAGTGCTGATTGAAGTGACTGCCGCAGTCTAACCTCAAGCAGTCTTCTTCCTTTGGCAGGAGAACAGGTTGGAATGACTGATCTCTGTCGAATCCCAGCTTGTTGTTCAAAATCCCTGGCGAGGGACCGGTGTATGGTTAGTTCAACTGCATATGTTAAGGATTGATTAGTGCAGTTGAGTTTAGCCCGACTCAAGAGACCATGTGTTAGGATCCGAGTGGGGTGACTGTCAGTTCAAACCTCAGACTGATCCCGATTCACTGCGCAGCGAGGGCGGCCTTCTTGGGGTGACTGCTTCAGTACGAACCCATTTTGTTACCTAATCAGCGCAAAGGAGAGTGCTTTGAGATGACTGTTTCAATCGAATCACAAAACTACCCTCTATTTTCTTGAAGGTAATACCGAGTCGGTTGACTGCTTCAGTCGAACCCTGAAAAACTCTATTTGAATCCATGGGACGACTGCAGAGTCGAATCTCAGTTCTTGAGGATAGTGGCTGAGGCACACGAACATCTAAATGACAAGCGCATCGTTGATGCAGTGTGGCTTCGGATGACTGTTGCAGTACGAACCTCAAGCCGCACCGATCCACAGAAAGGGGGTATAGAGGAGCGGTTGCCATAGTCGTAGGGGGTTTATCAGCAAGTTATAGTTTAACCATTTGGATTTTGCTATTGCAGGGCAATGGAGGTATGCGATGGTTTCCTCTTCCTCAACATCTCTGCAGCTTCTGCAGAAGTCTTTGGAGGGTACTCTCATCCTGGTGGCGTGTCACGCTATAAGGCAAAGGCCAGTGATAGCTCCAACTACAGAGCTTATATTTTTCCTGCTTATGGAGAGGAGATTGGATGTTCTTTTTTCATCATACTTTGTCTATATCTGTTTGGAGGACGAACATATGCTGATGCTAGTCTATCTATTGTTCCCTTGTACCAGCACATTTTCTGATAGTTTGAACTTTAACAATTGAATGGGCACGGCCGGTTTGACAATGCGGATTTGATGTTTTAAAAACAATACCGTCTAAATGTCGTCCATTCCTCTCAGCCCACTCTTGCAATAGTTCTCTTCGAGAGCAAAGCGTTGATTGGGGCCTAAGCCCCCGACTTAAGGTATCCCCATAAAAAAAGTCATACGGTATAAGTTTCGGTGACCGAGGTGCCCAGTGTATGTCTTCTTAGTTGCTAATTAATTTATAGGGAAAACATACACTCAGCTTCTCTTTTAACCTCTTTGTGTGTGGAGTCTTGCTGAAATTGTGTTCTGTTGTTGACAACCCTAGGGTTTTGGGCACCATTGTTCTGTTTATAAACACAGCCATCAATATGAAAATCTGCTTCATCAGTAAAGAATATGTTTCCAAGTTTCAGTTTTTTTCTAAGGTAAGACTAAGGTTTCTCGAAAATAGTCATTTCCATTTTTTATTTTTTTTATTTTTTGTTCGTCAGTCATTTCGTTGAGTAACTGCATACTTTGCAATTTCTATGGGTGAAACTTAAGTTTATTTTTTTAAATAACGTGCACTGTTGATGTATTTCATTCCAGTACAGGCCGCAATCTTCCTTATCGATTTACAGGCATTGCGCATAATTTCGCGTCGAACTTGAGACACATGTTCTGGCGTCGCATCGCTGCTGACGTGGATGGTTTCGAAGTATTTTGTTTAACTGTTGTATCCTCTTGTCTAAACTTTTGAACCGTCGACCAGATGAGTTTCGTGCTCGCCTCGTCAAATATTGAATTGAGTAAAAAACGCCCCCGAACGAACGAAACGCATTTTAAATATTGCTCAACGGCGCAAGCGGTGCGCTCCCGACCAGTGACTCAATGTGACTGGCAAATGACGCGCGTTGAACGATACTCCTTTCACTCACATCACCCTGTTAGTTTACGAGCAATTCCAACTTAAACTTTTCTCATCGATGTATTTCGTTTTTTTTTTGACTGCCACTACTCTAATCAAACACCTAACTCAAGAAAGAAGTCGGGAAGCCTTCTCTGTATAGTTTGTTATGTTTTTCAAGGAGATTTCAAAGTTTTTAAAAATAAAAATGTTAACCACTGCGCAATGTTTTTGACGAAGCAGCTCTAGTAATTGCGGTATTCACAAAAAGTATAATTACAGTGTAGGGGAAGGTAGTGTACCTTGGTCCGGATTTCAGTTTTTTGCCAATATTTTATGTGTCGTTTATTCATTAGTTTTTCTTTTCTTTTTTTGTTACTACGAGTACCTAAGTCTTTTCTATGATATGGCGAAACTACCAAAAGGATATTGCTAACCATTACTTACAAAACTCTACTTTTATATGCTAACCTCAAACGGTCTAAGGTACAAGACGTGATTGTACCTTGGTCCACGGAGTATTGTACCTTGGACCGAAAATATTATTAAAAGTTTTCCTATAGTTTAAAGGTGAAAACTTTAATTTATTTCAATAAAAAGTAAAAATGGTACCATTCTTTATTTATTTCAAAAAACAGCAAAAAAAACAAACCATTATCTTAAAGTTTTTGTGCTTGATTAAAAAAAAATTATTTCAAATAATAGTATTAAATAAAAAAACTCTTACTAAAAAAAACTTAACAAAGGACTTCAATATTATTTAAAAACTTACTTTAAAGGAACAACATAAAAGAAAAACAAATTTATCACTTCAATATTATTTTAAAACGTACATTAAAGGACAAACCAATGGTCAAAGATACACGCGCTATGATAGGTCCAAGGTACACTAACACCACTTTAGCCAAACAAATTAGATTTTAACATAGTATTCAAACCACATACGAACGACAATATGTTCCTACCAAACGATTATTAATACACTCACCGAAATCGATTAAAGTAGCGGAAAAGAGACAGAAAACTAAGCACTATTAACTTCAAAAAAGAGATAACAAAAACACTTATTTCACTGAAAACTATGTTTATTTTTTTTCTGCCGACTCGTGCAGCTGTGCTTCAAAAAGAAACTGAGAAGACAAATGAACAGATGATCAACATTTCACAGAAGGACCGGTTTTTGGTTGCTTTGTATTTTTCTGAAAATTGGTACTCGGACCAAGGTACAATCGAACCAAGGTACACTACCTTCCCCCAATCATCTGCAGTTCGTCTGGGAAGCTTATACATAAAAAACAATCACGCTTTGGAGCCTCGCTTTGACAAACGCATCCAGTTGAACCATAGGAAATCAACGAAACCTATCACAATGCAGCGTTGCGTTTCAACTTCAAAATGAAGAGGTATAGGATACGAGTCTTAAGTAATATTTGAATTTTCGGTTTGAGTTGCAGACAAAAGCGCACGTTAATCTTTAAGCGTTTGGACGTAACGAAAGCAAAGCACACGCCAAAGCGTGATTGCGGATTAGGCATTAGGAACGTTCCGTCAATTTATATTGAATGGTTGAATGAAAAAATAACAACTTGTAAATGCTGACACGTGAAGTGGGGGGCTGGAATAATAGAGCTGTTTCCCGGCCTGCCAAAGTCAATCATTAGATTCCTATTTGTTGTGCGCGTCTTTTTTTGTTAATTTTTCTCGGAAAAGCCTTTCCCGAACTGGGATTCGAATCTAAACCAGCGTCATTTCAGGCAGGCGCACTACGCACTCCGGCTTCGAAGCCACAACTTCTTATATGCCTGGATGGGATTTCATTGTTTATCCATTCATAATGAACAGATGCGTTTGAAAGTTCTTTCGACTTTAACCGAAAATAAATAATTACGAAACTTCTCCGTGCTAATGGTTTAACGAACTATGCAATTGGTACACCTGAAAAGCTTAACCCCAGGCTATCATCAATCGTAAAACAATTTTATTTGTACCTTCGTTGTGGTGTCATAAAACAGTTGTTCCAAAAATTAAACAAAATTTAATTTTATTTGAAAGTCACTTTGACATTTCAATGAATTTTTGGTTTAAAAAAAATATTTCTACTTAAAAGCAGACGTTTTCCATCATTTAAAATAAAAACAAACCTTAATGATAACCTTAGTCAATTTTATGTGCAATATGATATGCAGTCGGCTTTCTGCTAAATTGTTATAAAACAAATGAATGCGAAGTTTAATGATGAGTAACCGAGTTTTTCCTTTTTAATATCATTTGCTCCCCACCCCATAATTTACGATTACACTAGTTTCAATGTTACTTAAGCTGTGAAAGGTAATTACGCATATATTATGGCAAGTTATAAGGTAAAAAGGTAATAAAACTGTTTTAATCAAAAACTTGGCTTGCCAGACATTTAATTCTTGAGTACTTTTGCATGCTTGTTTGACCTTTTACAATATAATAATTATTTTTATCATTTTTAAGGTCATTAAAAGTCCAGACTGAATTCATGACTCAGTTTTTTAACCAATTATATTCTTCATACTTTTTAATTGCTGAAGAAAAAATGTTTTTATTCTACGTTTTGTTTTGCGTTAACGTAGTAAAAACTATAGGTAGGTAGGTACGGTAGGTAGGTACAAGACGTTATTTCAACAGAACAGATAGACATGAAGATACAATCAGAAATATGTTTATTTTGATACATATTCCAAAAGAAGACTTGCGTAAAAATTGTTTTTTTGTTTCGGGTAAGAGAACAAATATGATTCTGTGCATTCCCGCAACTTACCAACACTCGCACCTTTCCACAAATATTGTCGCGTTCAACTTGGGGCTACGACGGGCTATGGCCAATATATAATGTTCTCCAGGCGCATTGTTCGGAAGTTTTGCCATAATGTGAAAAGAACATGGCAAGGCAACAAGGGCCGAAGAGAGACCTGCAGATATGAACATAGTAGTAGAGTCACGGCCTACCTGGTCAGCTACAAAGGGCTCTGTCATAGCAAAACGTAAAAAGTGGAACAGAAAATAATTTGAAATAAATACATTATACTAGTCATTTCTGTGAATTGACTGAGTTGAGCAAAAAAGCTTTTCCAAACGGAAAAACCAGTGCTAAATTTTGTTTGCATAAATTCGTTTTCTTATTCATAGACCACATTTTAAGATCAATTAACAATTAATTGCCTGCTTGCCTTTTACGTGACACTCTAATTAGGGCCTAATGTAGATGCTTTGGTCGGGAATATATATTAACTCTTTCCAAGACTTGGTCGTAGGAAGGTATGGCCTGTGATTGGTACCGATAGTATAAGTTAGCATATGCATATATATGCGTACTGTCATTTGCATTGAATTGCAAGGCAGAAATAACGGTCATATTGGAGGCATTCTCACATTTCAGGTAAGCTCACTCTTTGAGCGAAAGGAGCGGAGCGACTCTTGAATGGCTGTCAGATTTTGGCAAGATATCGGGCAGTGGAAAAAAATAACTCAAGGTGTAACCTTCTGGGCGATTGTAACATTCAGGTTAACCTAGCGATATATTTTACATCTTGAAACTCTCCCACAAGTGTGCTCCCAAATCCGTGAGTTTGCACGACTGGAGATTACCGATATGCCGTAAAAGGAAGATCAGATAATATGTAATTGCAAGCAGGAGCATACACGAATCCAAATCGATAAAAAAGATCAGGACCAGCAGTGAAGTGGGAAGGTAGTGCTTGTCAAGGCCTTGGTAAATGTTTGATCGGGTGCACCGCGTACTAGCCATGCCATACAGGCCATAAGCCTTTACCATTATTGGTTTTTTTTATGTGATACCACACAATTTTTCCTGGTTTTAATTTTTGTTTTCCGTCAATTTCCTTTATGTTGTTTTTGAATGAATAACCTTACATTCGTTACCACGTTAAGTGGACGGCTGGAGTTACAGCGCTGTTTCACGGTTCGCCACAACCGAACCGACTCCTTCTGTGGTGATGGTCTGTCTTTTTTCCTTCATTTTATCCCGAAAATCCATTTCAAAAACAACATAAAGGAAATTGACGGAAAACAAAAATTAAACCCAGGAAAAATTGTGTGGTATCACATAAAAAAACCATTAATCGTAAAATTCTCGACAAAAACAATGTCAAAAGTCTCTATCACCCATTTCAGTCCAACTATTCTTGTCGAAATGGAATAGAATTAGAGAAAACACAGAAAGAAAAAACCAGAATGAATAACATAATATACTTACAGGAGCAAAGTTTGTCCAAGAAAATCAAAATAAAAAACTGGACGAACTCGTGGCTTCAATGGCACAGTGCGTGAGTGCTTGCCTGAGAAGACGCTGGTCTAGGTTCGAATCCCAGTGGAAGAAATGGATTTTCGGCATAAAATGAAGGAAAAAAGACAGACCAGTACCACAGAAGGAGTCTGATGATCGGTTGTGGCGAACCGTGAAACAGCGCTGTAACTCAAGCCGTCCACTTAACGTGGTAACGAATGTAAGGTTATTCATTCAAAAACAACATAAGCCTTTAAATTTGAAAATTGTTTCATTGAAAATAACTCATACATTTCTGTCTCTAAAGAATCATGCTGAAATTTTTAGGTTCTTGCTAGGGCCACTGGATGGACCGCTATGCATTTAAACAAAGAAATTTGCCTGCCCGACCCACCTTGTTTTATAATTATAACTTCTATATTTATCTCTCTGAAGTATATTATGCTATACGTCATTATCATTTAACAAAGTGCTTGCCAAGGCTACACACCTGCTCTTGGCGTTGTTTTGAGTGAGTCACCGTTTCGGCAGTGGGAACACTGATATTTAAAAAGCACAGCTGTTTTTTGAGTTTAGTTGCAGCGGGTGGCACTGGTGCTAAGTTTCGATACGGAAAAGCAAATCGCCGAATTTTTGTGCCTTGTTGAGTTTGGAGGGATCAAAATGACCTCCCAAGACAGTGCGTTACTCTAGGTAACATCCTCTAAGTTTACAAGTTAGACTAAGTTAGCTAGGGCGTTTCTGGGAGAGGCCGGTCTCGTCAACCTGTGGTGGTGCTTCCTGGAGGCGACTGACGCTGTAAGGGTTCAGTGCATGTTGACGACTGCCGGGCGCTCGGAAAGCAATTGGGATTTTAACCACTTGTTGCGTAAGGCAACGAAAAAATAATTTAAAACTCAAAAAAAGTGTATTCACTTAGTGATTGGCAGGTCGCGCGTTTGGATCCCGACCGAGCTATCATTTTAAAAATTTAATGCACACAACAGATACAGATCTCCCTAAAGTAATATAGGCCGAAGAAAAAAAAAAAACATACAACAGCACCGAACTTATATCCTATCCTCCTATTCTTTCATATAGTAAGTATCACTTAAAAACACACAAATCATTTAGTGGGTGCTGCTTGCAGCAACAAACAAAATGCCTTCACTGTGTTTACATTATAAGGGTACTGTATCAATTATAGAAGAAGAAATCCCTTTAGCGCACGCTAATTATATAAAAAAAGCTCTATGTACCACCATAATTTCTGAAATTTTTAGCATTTATAGGCTATAAGAGGTCGAAAAGTATACAGGATGCTAAACTAAACAAAATTTATTCAGTTTTTCGTCCATTCAAATTGTGTTCTATAACAACTAGAAAATAAATTTTGCTTCAGCAAAAAATATGATAGTGCTTTATAATTATTCTCGGTGTAGCTAGAAAACTCCAAATGTTTTCAAATATATACATATTTGCTTATGCGATTCTGGAGGACTTGAAACATAAAACCAAACAACAATACATATTTTTAACCCAGTCATTGGAAAGGGGGAAGTTCAAATGTCATTATTCTGATTTTCGCTGAAAATAGGTGGAGTGGAAAATTGATTTTCTGAACCCTTAAATAAAAGTAGCTTATCGTCAAGCACTGAAACAATTATGGCAATACAATTTAAATTTGAATTCACTTTTCTTTTGTTCGTGGTGAAGTAAAGGCAGTATTTTTTTTAATTTATTTAAACTGAGTTCCTTATCTGTTTTATAGTCGTTCGCAAAGCTCCGGCGGATAGTTGTACGTCTTATATATAAATAGGCATATCACTTATTCAAGCAGATCGAATAATTGCATCATTTATTTTACAGTTGAATATGCTTAGGGAGTTCCGTAATTTGAAATATATTGATAAATGGTTTAAACGTGTGTAATACGTTTTTCCGGTCATGCGACTTTGAGTTACAGTTGATTGATACATCCTCAAAAGGGTGGATTTGGCTGATTATGAGCCAGAGAAAAAAGCAATATAGTTTTTACTAATAAAATTAGCCATTGCGATTTAGATAGATAGATAGATATGTATTTATTTCGTATAATTTTTAACATTGGTGTTGTTACCGCACATTTTACATTACAGGGATTTGATAATTTTATCTTGCCACTGAAATGTTATTTACACGGTTACAAATTACTTTAACAAAACAAAATATATTTATATTTAGAAGGAAAACACGATAAAAACCTTCTATTAAAAATAAATCATAATAATAATAAATACATAAATAAATAAGTAAATAATAAATAAATTAGTAAATAAACTAAAGGTTATATAATATGTGCATAATATATATGTATATATTTTCATATATCTAAATATATATGACTAGATTAGGATATGTAAGATACAAAAAGTTTGTTAGTAATAACATATATGCTGACATATTGAAAAATAAATAAATAAATAAATATACAACAAAGAAATAAACACTGTTAATATATAAATAGATAAATAAATACTGAGAATAAATAAATACAATAAATGAAAGAATAAAAAAAGGATAAATATCAGAATAAATAAATAAATAAATAAATATATAATAAATAACTTCATCGAGCTAAGCTCCAAGGGCACTGACATATAACATGTGATAGGTATATAACAACAATAAAAAAAAAAGAAAAAAAAAGAAGAAATAAAGACATAATTTGGTACATAATTCATTAATAAGTGGGTTGTCAGCAAGACTAGATCGATCGTCAAACTTGGATTTAATTTTTTGTATTTTTTTATGGATCAATTCAACATTTGTTTTATAGTGTAGGTCTAAGGTAGAAAATTGCCAGGGTAAATTAAGCATCAGTTTTAAAATTTTATTATGGCATATTTGAAGTTTATTTATGTAGCAATTGCGTTTTTGCCATACTGATTTGGCATAAAAAAAATCATTGTCATACCTTTGAATAATTAAATAGAATTAAGTGTTATTTTTCTCGGAGTGTTTTAACGTCTTAAATGAAATGTAATGGCATAAACATCTAGTCGTGGGACAATTTCACAAAATCACAACAAATTGAACACATATACCTACATTGATTACAATTTATTTATATGTGAAAACTTACTTGTATCCAGAAAGAATATTGAGTAGAGTGCTTTTTCCAGCTCCCGATGGTCCCATGATGGCAGTGAGCTCACCCGAACGTAATCTGCCGCTGACATCTTTAAGAATTTTTTTAACTCCTGCAAATATAAGAAATAGACATTAATTAAGTATACCCTATTACTGTAATTTGCTTAAATATTATTTGAATTGGCAAATGCGGAAGTTATTTCCAAACCCACCTATCGGACTAAAAATTGTGGAATACGATCTTCTGAATCTTGTAAAATCAAAAACTTTCTAAACAAGTCAGGAGCATAGTAATTAAATGTCAAGAAATGAGTTTACTTCCACAACAACCTACTGTTTGCAAGATTTCTGTTCCAAAATGGCCTTTACAAATTTTAGTTTTAAAAAGGCATGTCTCTTACAAAAAAGCGTAAGTTTAACGTTTCATCGGGAGCCACTTTGATAACTCGCCGCAGGTTAGGATTCACGACACATAAATTTAAGTGGCTCTGGTAAATTTTTGTCAAACTCTATAAAACCAAGTTGAAAAAACCAAATAATCACGGCCCAGCCGATACCATTAGAGCTAGAAACTTGAAATACAACAGGGTGGAAAGAGGGACACAAACTTTTTGTGTTGACTTCACTTCCTTTAACTTTCCATTTAAGTCACAAAACGTATTCAATAATAAAAAAGGCCAAAGTTGTTGTAAGCCAATACTCTTCCGAGTATTTTAAGCTATCACTAAGCTATCTACTCCGTCTAGAAACTATCGAACAGTAAATCTAAAACCGGTATTGTTTTTATCAAATGCGAAAAATTCAAATTCAATATCGAAAAAATGTTTTTTTTGTTAAGTAGTGGGCGTATCTTAAAAATCTTTACATTTGGTCATATTGGGCCCATAGAGGGTATATCGCACATACAGTATTTTCATCAAAACCTTGCAAAAGCCGATTTTTTGAAAAGTAAAATTGAGATCTATTGCTTGGCATAGCGGATGCTACATAAATACACATGGGTCAATATGTTGTAGCTGTTTATACCCTATTCTGAGGGTATATTAATATTGACTCATAGCTTGTAACATATATTAATATGGCCCGTAGACCCCTAAAAGTTACTATATTTGTGACCAGCATCGATTGTAATGACGATCAATGTTCGTCCGTCCGTCGGAAAAAATTAATCCTTAAAACTTGAGGTAAAAAGCTGAAATTGGAACTATAAACTCTCTAATGCCCCGAAATAATCAAGTTTAAGAATTTTTCAAATCCGCCGACAATCTCAGAAAAACAAATTTAGGTACCTATCGAAAAAATCGAAATTTGACAGAGAAAGCTGAAATTTGAAATTTATTGTCCATAGGGGCGTCAAAATGCTCATGTGTTAAGATTCCCCCCCACTGACACACCCACAACTTAAAAAAACCAAAAACAATTTTACCGAAATGCCAACGTTTGAGCTAGGAAGCTGAAAGTTTAAATATAATACTCTAATGTGTAAATATTTCGAAATAAATAAAAAAATATTCCGCCCACAATCTAAAAAACCGATTTATTGAAAAAATCAATTATATGCAAAGTTTTCTGCCATGACCATTTTTAAAGAGCGTTTTTTCACAAAGACTTTGTTTTTCGATAAAATCCTTTAAATGTTCTATAACAAAATACGTAGATCCGTCTTAGCAACTCACCTATATTTAGATTTTTGTCACGCCCACTTTATGAGGGCACAAGAAGACAAAGAGGAATGTAAGATTCTCCAGGAGGTAGTTTCGGAAACACAAATGACGGAAACAATAGTCGATGATTTTTTAATCGCCCAGAAGTTGCGGCTAAAATAAATTCTTCCTATTCTTCAACAGTCAAAAGAGGCATCAGAAGTTAGAAATAAATATTTAACGTAAGTTAATTTTTATTGTTTAAAAATAATTATACAAAAAAAAACTAAGATGAACCTAATAAAAATATTTTGAACTTACAGACTCTAGCGGTTAAATTATGTCAGGAAATACTTAAGGAAAGATCGCAATATGGATGTCCTCAACAAATTGCTACTTAGTTCCGATCCACGCATCAGTTACATAATAAAGTCAGCACCGAAAAAACGGTTGTTTTCAAAAGAAACGATTAGTTGTATTCGATTTAGAGGAATCGAATACAACTAATGAAAGCTTGATTTCTCTGGGATAAGATGAAGCTAGTGAAGATTCATTTGGTGAAGGGTCATGGGCAGAATCCAGTGATTAATTTCGTTTAAAAAAAACAAAACAGATACCTAAAATGTATACTATATAAGATTTGTTTGCATTAATTTTCAATAAAACATATTAACATCAAATTTTAAAACAATTAATGGTAAATTGTATTTTATTGTATGAATATAGATTTGGATGAAGAACTAAATAAAACAAAAGCATCCAAAAAAAAATTTCTGAAATAAGTATCTCTGTCAAAATTCTTGAAAAAGGTAATTGTCCACTAAACCAAAGACAAAATGCTCTTTATATCTGCAGGGTGCAGCTACGTCTTTGTACTTTTAATTTATTAAAATGTTTGGAAGAACATTGCCGTATCTGTCAGTTGCATTTCAAATCTCCAAGTAACACCACTCCATTTTGTAAGTCAACAACGTTATTTCGAATTCCGATGTTAAATTAATTTAATTTTACTTAGTTTTCGGTTTAACAAAGACTTACGTCTTTGGCAGTTTTATATTCAAATTTTAAGAAATTTTACTCAGCTTTTAGTGTAACATCACTCTTTTGTTTAAAATGATACTATAAATCACAAGCTAATTATTATATTAATACTTATAGTACAAACAAAATTATACAGTCATTATTTACTTCTATTGAATGAAGAAATGAATTGCTATGTTTTTTTTTTCAATAAAAAGGAATTAAACAATCTTTGATTGAGTTTCCTGAATAATCAACATTTTTTGCATTTAGGTCTTTACACCACCGGCGCACATATAAATCAAACAAATTCAACGAGGATAAGAAAAGATATATTTATAAATTAAAATAAAATCAGAATATAATGTCTTTTATACAATTATACATTTTAATTGAATTTTATTTTATAAATATATATTTTTTATAATAGTTGTTTTTTTTTAAATATTTTAGTCCGTTTACTATTTTCCTACACTGTTTGAAGTAGAATGTATCACTGGAATGTATCGCTATGATATACTCTAATGTGCCACAAAATAAAACATCTTAAAAATCCGTCCACTGTTATGACCAGTTTTATTTTGGCACTCTTTAAAGGTCAGAAAAATACTGCATTTTTACATAGCATCAAAAAAAAAATATTTTTTGACAAAATCGATACTATGTAAGGGCTAAGAATATCAATGCAATAACAACGGCCGACATTACCGTTCTAATGATAACTGACAATTATTTCTTCAAAAATATGGATAACATTAAAATTAAATTTTTAAGAATTACACTGAAATAGTCATGAACTATTCTTATTAGGAGATCCGCAATATTTGGAACTGTTGTAAAGTAAAACATTCTGTTAATTCCTTTTTCTGGGAAAGTTTTATTTTAGCCAAAGATTCTTAAACACCCTGTAAAGTAATTTTGATATTTACCATTTTTATAGCCTTGGGAATTTCCTTTAAGCAGAAAAAAATTATTGTCTTTGTTCGTTTAAAAGTTATGATTTTTACAACGAAAAAAAGTAATTTTGGACCACAGTTGGACGTGGAAGTGGGAGGATTTTTTTTAACAATCAAGATAATAACAAAACTCATAATACTTGATATAAAAACTAAATTTCACGTTAACGCTGTTGAGAAATAAAATAACTCAATAAACGAATAACAAGTTGGCTTAAGACTAAAATGTTAGCATTAAGCAAATTACAATATCTCCAAATAGGGAAAAAAGCAGTCGCTACAATTTTGCATACGGTTTAACAAATATTTAAAGTCAAATATCCTATTAATTTGTACACCGCAAATATCAAGCACGTTTTTGTAGCTCTATTCAAACCTTAAAAATGGACCAAAAAAGGTATTTCTATATTTTAGTTGTTTAAAATATTAAGTGATATTTTTTTATTATTTGGCATTTAAAATTATTTACCAGCAGAAACAAAACAACTAAGTGACATTCAAGGAACTCATGAAATATGACATACATATGTAGTTGCAAAAGAGAAAATGAAGAGGTTCACTTTTTTGTTTCTTTTCTACTCTAGAGCAAAATTGACCAACTTTGAAGAGCTTTTCAAATCAGAAAACTATTTTGTTTGGCGTTTTTGAAGCTATCTTTATACATATTCCTATTTGAAATTAAATACCAAACAATTGAAAGAAAGATGGGATTTTTGACTTTTGGCACGGCAGCCGCCGCGTTGTAAGACGTCACACCGGGAGCGGCGAGCACTGCGCATAAATATATTGCAATCTCTATCATCCAGTGCGGATGACGAATTTGTATTATTATTTGCCGTGCCACGATCCAGAAAAAGCAAAATTAGTATTCAATTAACTTTTCTAACACATATCAAACAGAAAAACAATTGAAATGACATTAAACGCGCAGGCGCAGGAAATAATCTGTAATTTTACACAACGCCGCGATCAATCGCTGAATGACTTGAGTAGTAATGTTTTAGAAATGTCAATTCAGTACAATTTTAATCATGAATCGCTTCACACATTTTGTATCGAAATCAACGCTATACCGCCCGAGATGCTCGAAAAAGTGATGGAAAACACAGCAAAAAGGGTTAATTTAGCTTTGGTCAATGGAGGCGGGTTGATGTTGTGTTCAAAACTATTCCAAATAAATTTTTAATGAACAAATTAAAAAAATACCTTATATATGGAAATCGGTAGTTTTATTCAATATTCACATAGGTACCGACATAAAAGATAGCGCATCTCGGTGTCTAACGAAGATAGGTTTTAACAATGAACCCATGCCACATAAATGTTATAACGTTCTTTGTGAACTGTTCAATAATTTAAGTTATTTATTTTTATTACATATAATATATATTTTGTTCTTGAATATAAACTAAAACACTTTATTCAATAAGTTTATTTACCAAACAAACGTTTTTTATGTAATTTTATGTCCAACGGAAGACGTTTTGAAATATTTTTACTTTCAAATGGCGCTATATTGGATTTTACTTCCAAAAGCAGCTATAGTCAACTTTAAATTGTTGAAACTTGAATCTAATTATATTGATAACTTTAAATTAAATCGAAATTGCATGTAGAACAAAAAAGTCTTGAAGATATAAAGCGCGTGCCACGCGAAACAAAAGCTCTGAATCCTCTGAGAAAGAAAATGGAGAAATAAAGCCATACAATTTTTCTCTCAGAAATCTCCAGAAAAAACGGAGCGCTAGATTAGATTTTTTTTTGTCCCACTTAAAGAAATTTTTAAGCGCTCAGAGATCGCTCTTCGTGGGACGCGCTTATTCTTTTGCCATATTTCGGCATTGTAACGGCTAAAATGTTTTTCACGTTATACTCAAAATTATATTCGGCTCAGATAGCTCCCCAAATGTTGGTAGATCTAGTGAAGAAAAATATTGCGAAACAGTTAGTCTGTATTTGAATATCTTCATGGGATTTCCTCGCTATAAACGCTGCGTTTTTTCTATACAAAAAAACAAACATTGCCTGAGTATGGCCAACCATCTAACGCCCCCTGACCGCCTAAGGCGGTGTATACACTAGGGGTCAGCACAATCTTCGGTCCGCATAATTGCTTTTTGTGCGAGCTATGCCGTTTTATTGCGTTCTATTTGCTTGCAATGTCAGTTCGAAAGCACAATTGGCCACATGACAACGCACAAAAATATTTGTTGTCAAACACGATTTTCGGAAATAAATAAATATAATAATTGTTTCAATTGGTTTTTGTCTGATAACACACGTGCATTGCATTGCAATATATACTGAGTGGTTGAATGAACAATAACAACCTGTGATTTTTCCAGAATAATAATAATTAACCACACTAAAGGAGTCTGCTGAACGCTGTGGGAAGCCGTGAAAAAGCACTGTAACTCCAGCCCCCCCACTTCACGTGGTAGCAAAAGTTGTTGTTTATTCAATCGTTTATAATTTTTGAGATATGCAAATCGCTCACATTGTTTTTTTGTTACCCACCCAATTGTACCGTCATATATTTGCATATAATTCGCAATTCCTTCTATATGTGGTCGCCCTAGCGTTTCTAAGTACTGAACCCCTCTGGCCTGTTTCCGATTTACCGATTTGTCTTTGATTTGAAAAAGGCCCATTTATGTTCATGTAGGGCTGATTCTTATAAAATCATCTTGGAAAACATTTCGGAATATTTCCGTTAAATAAGCTACCCATCAGAATTAATGCACATATCCGCTTAAGGCAATGCCTAATATTTTTATTAATTAATTATTTAAACTCCGCCTCTGTTGCTTTGCACTTTACCCACAATCGTTTTTCTTGACTCTCAAGCATAAAGCTTGGAAGTCCTGACCCCCACGAAAGTCCCTAGATAATAAGACAATTATAGCTAAGATGATTCTTACCTTATATTATATACTTATTCAATAGGGACGAAATGCAAGTGAGTACCACTTGTTTTAAGTGGGAGGGTTCCATTTATATAGAAGGTATGAAGAATACTATGTTCTTTTTGACAAGTAACGTACTTGTTTTTCTGCTTCTTCTTCTTTCACGACAAGGTTACGATCTGGAAAGGGAATATAACCCTCCCACTTCACTACATCCCTACTGGTCCGCCTTTAAGGTTCGCCGATTTGATCTTATAAAGTATCAGCAGGCCTCTAGGTTTCGAATCGCTTCGTCATTGAGGTCAATCAAATGCTTGTGTTGTTGCATTTTTTCGGTACTGTAGTTTTTAAGGCCTTTTGTTTGCGATTGTATAAGAAAATTAAATGATACTTAATGATACATAACAGCACCAATCAACTGAGCCGGTCGCGGTTCATTTTTTGAGATAGGCTGTTTAACCATAGAAGACAATTATAAAATCATAGATTTGAGGGATAAAGCATTCAGAGAATTATGGTTCAAGTATTAAACATTTAAGAATGACGTAGAAGTAGAATGACTGGGGAAATATGCGTAGGTACGACTACCGCTATTTCGTCTTCAATGGATTTATACAATGTAATAAGACTGATCCTAGAAAAGTATATTTGTGGAAATAAAGCTAGCAGGTATAGTGATTGACTACATATTTAACAAAAGCTAACCAAAGTGCTAAAGCGATTTTAATGTTCAATAGGCGCACGTGTCATTATATGACACTATATGAATATGAATTTACACAACACTTTGATAGAGTACTTTATGCCACAACGTTATTGTCAAATGAACAAACAAAAATAAATATCAGCTTCGAGGGAAAACACTGGCGAAATTCCTTGGCGGGAGATGAGATTTTCTTGAATATTGCTTAAAAATGTATTATAAAGAACATTACAAAAAAAACACTTAAAAGTAAAACACATCATATGTTTGTGTACGAAATATAAATAAATATCAGTAAGTGCAGCGTTGATGTAACAAAAGTATTTCTCATTGAAACAAATCAAATTGAACAATTTTATCCAATGATGTACTTACTGCCTCCTGCACTGTTGCAATCTAGAGTCTGCTTTAGGTTGCATGCAAATGGAAGGGTTAGTAAACTTTTGATTACCCACAGAGCTGGGCCTGAGGGCTTTGTCTAAGTTCTGGAAGACAAAATCAATAACCCAGCGCAGCCAATTATTTCCAAAGTGTAGGGCCAACTCAAGCTGCAGTATTGCAACAAATATCAAGAACTCAAACGATCAATGTAAGAAAAACTTAAATGTTACGCTTCTAATTTGTTTTCAAGGCTAATCGCTTTTAAGTCTATTGCATAATTGTCAGGTGCGACATTAATGAGGGGCACTTGAAAGCCGCCAAGACTACAGAAGATATTTTGTGGATTTAGTGGGCGATTATTCAAAAACATTCGCTTTATTCGAGATTCTCACCTGCTGCAAACGATAGGTTTAGAAAAGAAGTGAGGGCTTCTAGGTTTTGGCTCTAACTTGCCAGTTTGACGCTGCTATTAAGCTCTTCTGCGCTTACTTTAAATGAGCTTTTCCTCTTAGGCGGACCGAGGTATGTCCAAGAACATTTCGGTAAGCGAATTGGTCTATTGTCGATTTGACGGGTCAGAAGTCACTCTGGTACGTGCCGATTAGTGTATTACAGAACGGCTTGAGACGTTAACACAGTACGTTGCTCTTAGACCCCTTAAGTTTCTGTTTTTGTAATCAGCATTGAAAGTTATTTCGATGTAGCCTTTCCTCATGTTTCTTTTAGTACAAACATCGTATTATTAAACATCGCCCGTCTTTTTATGTTGTATGTTAAATTGTTCGATTCTTTGACTTTTGTCACGAAAAGCAATACCATCTGGTGCTGGAAATTATGGCCAATACTAAGCTCTCGAGTTGAAGGATTCTAAATATTAATAATTTTAAGCACATTGGAGGCGAGATCTGTTGTTTTACTTCCAACTATGGATATCCTTTACAATCAATATTAGACCGTTCGCGCCAAGGAGGGCGTCAGATTTATTGTCAGAGACAGAAATAGGGTGAGTATCTTAACATAGCGAAACTTTACCGCAAATTAATTATTGTGTTTTGCCAGCAACTGATGCATTTAAGAGAAGAGGCTAAGGCAGTGACCAACACGCCTGCCCATGTGCCGTATCTAATGCCATAAAATAAATAAATATTAGGCATTAACAACCCAGCTCCTCAAACTATTTGCTTGTGCGAAGTGGAGGACATAAAATTTTTCAAACCGAATCCGAACAGCAAATTTGAGAAGTTTCTCACTACAATTGATGCTCTTCTATGTTTGTCAAACGTGGCGTGACGTAACTTAAGAGATGTGGCGGCGCAAACAACTTTTAGATATTACTTGGCCCACCGGGATTTGAAACTGAGACCTTTAGATTAGTAGTCCAACACAATTACCTCTGCCCCCACATCGAATCGCCTGGCGATACAAATAATCGTCTGTGAAACTTGAATGCATTAAATTTTTTTTTCTTTATTTTCAAATTTAACAAACTAGTGACGTCAGACAATTTTAAGTTGATTTGCATCGATATCCATTTAATTGCTTGCACGTTGTAGTGTTTTGTATTGTATCTACTTGCTTAGTTTTTAGCTAAGCCTTATATATTATATTAAAGTGACACAGTTGGTCATCCATCATTTTTATTGTTTTTATTGTTTTTTTTTCAATGGCTTTTGTTTTCTCTTAAATATACACATTATATTTCCATCCATTTTTTTTTGACATTCATTGTAGGAGATTCGGCGCTTCGGAAATAGATAGCTTCTCGAACCCTACAAAAAATAGCCGTTTAAACCGAAGAAAAACACTCGAATCGCCAATGCCGATCATTCGCAAATTATTCAAAAATCTATTAGCATATCAATATGTTTGAATCTTTTAATATTTGGCTTGCAAAATAGTTCTTAAAATACTATCATACTCCGATAAAAACTCCAGGTTACCATGAAAATAAATTTTGAGCAATTATCAACTGTGAATTTCCGCGTTATTCGCATGTATTCAAAATTCTATGACAGGCAAATTGATCTGTGAAATGTATTTGTGCAAACGACCCGGAGAAGAAACCAGTTAAAACACCGGCTTCCGCAAATGTTAGTAATACGAGTTTACAAAGAAACACTACGGCTTCCTATTGGCATTTGTTTACACCATCTCTTCCAGGGCCACTATCTAATCCATTTGTTTACATTTCTCGTGCGTGAAGAATTCCAAAATGCCACCAGATCAAGTTCAGAATCAACAACTACTGTCCGACCGACATCCAAAATTAAATATGCAAAGACCGGCAGAAGAAATTTCCGCCAATTGCTCAAGGTTTTGGCGTATGGCTTAACACCAAAGTTCAATACAATTTTACTTTGACTTCCATGGTGTCATCGTTGTTGGCATTAGCTACGTCACAATATTGATGATACAATGAGGCATTCGTAGCTAGTCGACGCCAAGACGCCGTTGATTTGGTTAAGATACTTGTTTGTCAGGCTGTCAGCTCTGGTGTTTGCTTCCTCTGGACGTGAAAGTTCAAAATGCGAAAATCGACCGGTTTTGGTTTCAGTAAGTCGATGACGTTAGGGCTAACCCCATTCAAGGTAATTGATAGATATGTATTAAATATTTTGCTTTGCTATTGTTTACCTTTTCCATGTGTTCGGCACGATTCATTCGAATAACGGGCTATTTCGTTTTTTGTCGTGCAAATGCAACAGTGATTGAATAGTAAAAAGGTTGATGACCACCAACGCGCATTCAGCTTGACTTTGTATTCATGGATGATGACGGTGTGTTGCACAATTCGTGCTAATAATTTATGCTAAAGGTTAGTGAAGTTCGCTGAGGTTTAATAGGGGTGATGTGCTTTCTCATGTTGATAATGGGTGCAAGGATTTTGTTCGGGGACACTTTTTCATTGCGTGTAGTAGATCGGTTAGTTTATTTATACAGTGATTGCTCACCGTAAACTGTTTTAATCTGCGCATTAATATTCGATCATTGCATGCAGCACAGAAGAAGTAGCTGTCAAAAGGCTATTTATATCAATAATCACGGCAACAAATACCATGCAAGTAACAAGAGCGTGATAAGAAACAGCAGCAAAATAGTTAGGCGATCTATCGCGTGTAATTCACAGATGCCACGCTTTCAGAGAAAACAATACACATGAGTCTGTTGATAAACGCCAATCTATTCCTGTCTTGATTGGGTAAGTTTTTTTGCACATAGATTGCTTAATCTTATGTGTAACCTTTTTGGTTTTTAGGTTCCCATGTGAGAACGTATGCGATGTGTATGAAGTTGTCATCAAGTTTTTGAGCTTTTAAATGGTTATCAACTTAATATCAACACGTGCGACTAAGAATCGAATTAATAATCAATTTCTGTGCCTAATGTTCGTCTGCTACGTTAAGGGCAAGGTAACGAATTGGATGAGAACAACCCTAGTAATTCGTCTCTATGGGTCTCGCTTGTGTGACCTCAAAAAGTATAGGCCGGACTTCCGGTTTTAGATGTCTTCATCACTTAATACTGCTGATGTTTTTAGGTATGCCCCTATCTTTTGATACACATGGGTGATCTCCAGTCATGCTAACAAATATTTGCGGGACAGCTTTAAGATGTCAAATATGTCGCTAGGCTTGTCTGGATGCTAAAACTGTTTACATATGATTTCTCCCCATAGTTGCATTTTACGACAAGCGCTGTTTATAAGGGGCGCTGCAGGGATATTCTTCGTCCGACCGCGTGCGGAAAATAACTTTTAACTGCAGTCCAGTTACTCATTGGGTTGCAGATGAATATTTACTCCACTTTTTAAATGCATTACATTTTACTGATGAATAGACGTTTGAAAACAGTATTCATGTTGGCTATATAATTGAAAGGCGATCGATTTTAGTGTATCTAATTCAAAATAAAGTATTTTAATATGTACAAATATAGTTTTAAACATAGGGGCGGGCTACAGTCCGCTTGGGCGAACTGTTGGATACCCTATTCTTATTCCTATATCTCATAAGTGGGCGTGACAAAAATTTAAAGGATTTTATCGAAAAAACTAAGCTTTTGTAAATAAAAACGCTCCCTAGCTCAAACTTTGGTTTTTCAATAAAATTGTTTTATTTAATTGTGGGCGTGTCAGTAGGCGGATTTAAAAACAATTTAAGTATGAGCATAAAGGGCACCTAGAGAGTATATACTATAAATTTCAGCTCCCTAGCTCAAACTTTGGATTTTCAAAAAAAGTTTTTTTTTTTAAATTGTGGGCGTGTCAGTAGGCGGATTTTGAAATTATTTACACATGAGCATAAAGGGCCCATAGAGAGTACATATTAAAAATTCCAGCTCCCTAGCTCAAATTTTGGTTTTTCAAAAAAAATATTTTATTTAATTGTGGGCGTGTCAGTGGGCGGATTTTGAAAATTTTATGTCCCAAGCAGTTTTATGGGCCAAAGATCATATATAAAACATTTCAGCTTTCTAGCTCAAAATTCAATTTTTTCCAAAATTTTGTTTTTTTGAGTTTGTGGGCGTGTCTGTGGGCGGATTTCAAAAATTCTTAAACTTGATTATTTCGGGACCCTAGAGAGTATATGGTTAAAATTTCAGCTCTCTAGGTCCAGTTTAAAGGCCTAATTTTTGCCGACGGACGGACGGACGGACGGACGGACGGACGGACGGACGGACATGGCTAGATCGACATTACTATCGATGCTGATCATAAATATAGTAACTTTTAGGGGTCTACGGTCAATATTAAGGTATGTTACAAACTATGCGTCAAAATTAATATACCCCTAGAATAGGGTATAAAAACCATGGTAGAATAATTAAGATTCCAAGAACCTTTCCATATTCCCAACCTCCCACTTACTCCAAATCTAACATAGACCCCAAGCAGGAGTTTGCAAAAGGCACTACTAATGCCATTTTCAAAAGCGTCATTATGCCAAGTTTGGCACCATGTCACCAGGCGAACAAAAAAAATCAGATTTAATTCGGTTCAGCCGTTTTTATGTAAAAAAATATTGATTTTAGAATTTCTTGAGAACGATTTATCCAATCTAATTTGTTCCATATACAGGGTGTTTTTAATAGAGGTATGAAACTTCTGATAGGGATACTCGTCAAACTAGGTGTCATACTAATAAAGTGTGTTTGACTTTTTTTCAGTATACTTTTCAATGGAAAGACTTACACCAGAACAACGTTTACTACTCGTGGAAATTTGTTTCCAAAATTCGCGTTCTGTTCACCAAACTTAACAAACAGTCGTGCAACCATTACTTTGTTAAGCCAAACTTTTGGTGAAAGAATCATCTCAAGAAATGGAACTGTGAGTTGGCCATCTCGTTCGTGTGATTTCACACCTTTGAACTACTTTTTAAATATTAAATGCCATCAAATTTGTGAGCTAAAAAAGCCTAAATTTGGTCATTCCATTAAATTTGTTGTTTTTTTTTTTTTATTTTTAAAAAGAGTTGTATTCCTCTTTAAAAAAAACACCCTATACTTCAAAATATGGGATATTTTCATTGGATTTATCAAAGAGCAATTAACATTTTATATTATGTAATAGTAAAAAAAATATAAAAGGCAACAAATAATTAATAGCTATTAATAAGGAATGTGGAGAAAAATTAAATAATATTTCGCGTACTCTCCTTTGTTGTTATTATATTATTACTAGCAGACCCGCTGAAAAAATGCATGCATATTTTCTATTTCGAAAATATTAATCCCCTTACTCTTATTTTTTTATTCATATCATATTCATATCACGCTGATCGTCTGGACTTCCTGCGACCCAGTTGTTTTATATTTTGCTCGGTTTTGTCTTAAGACGGTTTTTAGCAAAAGTTTGGAAAAATTCGAAAGAAAAATAGTTGCATATTTTTTCGTGAATCGAACATTGGATTTTTTATTTTCTCACCACGAATCGATAATTTCGATAACAGCAATTGGTGTTAAAGTGAATGAAGAGCGATTCAATCGAATCCCTTTCTTGCGTGTTGCTGGCCAGACCGATTGAGCTCAAATCAGGCGATCTTTGGTATTGGCCTCTGACAGTGTTTCTGTGTTTGGATTGTAGTTTGGTCATGTATTTCTTTTTGTTAGCCGAAGCAACGCACGCCGGCTACCCGCTAGTATTCTTATATAAAATCTTTGACGCACAAGTGTGAGGCAATATCATAGCCAAACTCGACCGGTTGACTTCATGTTCATAGACATAATGGTTCACATTACTTGTGGTCCCGGTAGGTGTGCCAACAAAATAATTTTATTACCAATATTCCCCCTTCGGGATATATCCCCCTTCGGGATAGGGGTCAGAATTTACCCGAGGTAGGCATACCGGTCGTAAGAGGCGACTAAAATCCACCCTTCGGGATAGGGATCAGAATCTACCCGAGGTAGGCATGCCGGTCGTAAGAGGCGACCAAAATCCACCCTCAGTATACCGAGTGCATAGAGTATACAACAAATGCAATGATTAAAACAAAAAGATATAATACCCCAGGTGGCAGCCCAGTTCTACTGGAAAATCCACACTCTTCGGAGGCAGGCTCTACGGATTCTGGGGAGAGCCATTTATTGCAATCATCCGACCCTTTTAAAAATAGTAAAAGGGTAACTAGATCACCACCAACGGGATCTGTGCCAGAAGCAAAAACTAATCGAAGTCCTACGACGCCAAAAGATTTTGGACGCCTTTCGAGGGACTCAACGAAATGCAAAAGCTTCGAGGAGGAAAACAAGGAACTCCGCACTAAGCTTAACCAAATTGAACAGCTTTACCAAGAGCTAAAAAAAGAGCTAGATCAGCTGAAAGCTGAGAACAAAGCACTTGTTGAATCTCAACCTAAAAAACAGCCAGAAGCCAAATCATACCGCTCAGCTAGCCGCGATTATCATACAGACGAAGAAGAGCTAGGGCGCGAAACGGATTGGATCACTAAGAGGAGACCGAACAAAAAACGGAAAGCCGGCTCCTCACCAGAAGTCGTTGTGCTAAAAGATAGACAACCCAAAAAGGCAAATGCCAACGAAATAGAAACGCTAAGGAAAAAACCTCAAAATAAGGTATACCTTCCACCTCCAATTAACGTTGTCGGAGTTTCAGACTACAGCAAGCTAAGTAGCCTTCTTAAGGAAATAGCAAAGTCCACATTCAAAGTAACATCTCTGAATAATAATGTGTGGAAAATAAATGTAAGCGATCCTGAGAGCTATCGCGCAGTTTCTCAAAAACTGAATACTGAGAAGGTACAATGGTACACTTATGAAAACAAGTCTGAAAGGCCACACCGAGCTGTAGCCAGAGGGCTCCATTCTTCGTGCCGCAAAGAAGATGTTTTGCAAGATCTTAAAACTAAAGGTTTCAAAATTATCGACGCGGTTAATATACTTAAAAAAGAAAAGCAAAAAACGGAACAAGACGAGGAAATTGCTGTCAAACGCGGACTTCCGCTATTCATGCTTAGTTTCGAAAAGTCTGAAAACATGGAAAAAATATACAACATTAAAACTATGCTAAACATAGTGGTTAAAATTGAACCGATGCGCCAAATGACTCGTCAGATTCCTCAGTGTAAGCGTTGCCAAGGCTACAATCACACGCACACGTATTGCCAAAAAGAGCCGCGTTGCGTAAAATGTGCCGGTAAACATTTATCGAAGGAATGCGCTCTAAGTAGACAAGACCTACCAACATGCATAAATTGCAATGGAAAACATCCGGCAAATTATCGCGGATGCGAAGTGGCTAAGGAACTTCAAAATAGGCGCGACAAAATAAAGAAAACTACGCTACCAATCGCAAATAAAACCAATAACAAACCTGAAAGGGGCAACAATAAAACCAATGAAGGACGAAAAAAGGCTAAAGAAATGGTCAAAACACAACACCCAAGAGAAGGAAAATTGTTTAGAAAAAAGTCACCGAAAGCTGTTCCACAAACATACGCTGAAGCTGCGTTGCAAGGACGCGAACAAACAAATAAAACATCTGATCCAGTCTCCCAAGTTTTCTCTGCAATTCTTGCCAGGCTAGAAGAACAGAGCCAAATTAATAAACGTATGTTTGAAAAACTCGACAAGCTCGAAAATCAATTTCGAAGTACACGTGCAATAATATAAATATGACGGATTTAGTTAAATTAGTGACATGGAATGCGAACGGCCTTCTGCATAAAATGGACGAGCTCGAGATATTCATTCATAAATATGAAATTGATATTTGTTTGATTTCGGAAACTCATCTGACGAAAGAAACCAGCACAAACATTCGAGGATACATTGCCTATCACGCATATCACCCTTCGGAAAGGGCGAGAGGCGGGGCATCCTTTTTGATCAAAAATACCATTGAACACTCAGTCAGTGGAACAATCGAGCTTGACAAACTGCAATTATGCACGGTGAGCGTAAAAATTAAACACATAAAATATGATTTTGCAGCTATCTATTGCCCCCCACGTGCAACGATGGAAAGAAGCGATTTTATAAGTATCTTTGACTCACTTGGACGAAATTTCGTCATCGGAGGTGACTTTAACGCAAAACATACCTTCTGGGGATCGAGATGCATTTCAGTAAAAGGTAGAGTTCTTTACGAAGCCGGTATGGAATTGGGGGTAGACTTTCATTCCTCAGGTAAACCGACGTACTGGCCCTCGGATACGGCAAAAACACCAGACCTCATCGATTTCTTCATCACGAAAGGTTTGTCGGGAAACTCTATTGTAGTTGAGGAATGCTTCGATCTTTCTTCTGATCATTCACCGGTCATTTTGACAATTAACGGCTGTCTACGAAAAAAAGAAGGTCCGCCCAGACTAACTAACATGAAAACAAACTGGGAATCCTTTAAAAAATACTGTGAAAGTAAAATCGATCTCAAAGTGACTCTTCGAACACCCCACGAACTTGAAGACGAAGTCGATCAATTTATTAACGTCATACAATGCTCAGCCTGGAAAAATACTCCCCATAAACAGAAAATAACCACAAATTGCGAAATAACATATCCCTTGGAAATCACGCAATTGTTAAAGAAGAAAAGGGGAGCGCGCAAAAGATGGCAACAATCTCGCGCTCCACAGGATAAAACCACTCTTAACTACCTTTGTAGTAAACTTAAGAGAGAAATTCGAGACTTTAAAAATCGTCAAATTTCTACATATCTTGGAAGCCTAACTGCGGATAAAAGTACAAATTACTCGCTCTGGAAAGCCATGAAAGGCATTAAAAAACCAAAAACGCAAGCGCCACCCATCAGGAAAATCAATGGAGAATGGGCGAAGAGTGACAAGGAAAAAGCCGAAATATTTGCAGAACATTTGGAAGAAACATTTAAGCCATTTGATGGTCAAGCGTTGCTCGAATTTCCTGTCCTAACCGTGGCACCTGACAATTATAGAATAAAAAGTGTATCGCTAGCCGAACTACGCTTCGAAATAGAGAAACTAAAATTGAACAAAGCTCCTGGATATGACTTAATCACAGGACAGGTCCTTAAAGAGTTACCTAGGAAAGCTTTAATAAAGTTTGCATATCTTATAAATGCATCGTTCAGGTTATTGTACGTTCCACGACAATGGAAGGTAGCTGAAGTTATAATGGTTCCAAAGCCCGGTAAACCACTGAATGACAAAAAATCATATAGGCCAATATCTCTCTTACCGATAATGTCGAAGGTATTCGAAAAACTTTTGTTAAAGCGCCTACATCCGATTATCGAAGAACGTCGATTAATACCTGACCACCAATTCGGATTCAGGATTAAGCACTCTACAATCGACCAGGTTTACAGAATAACCAATGTAATTGAAAAAGCCCTAGAGGAGAAAAAAATATGTTCTAGTGTTTTTCTCGACGTCTCTCAGGCCTTTGATAAAGTATGGCATACAGGGTTGAAACATAAGCTAAGACAAGCTTTTCCGAAACAGTTATCTGATATCCTTAGTTGTTACTTATCAGACAGACTCTTTCGTGTAAAACACGGAAATGATTACTCGGAAGCGTTCTTGGACCGATCCTATTTCTAATATACACTAGTGATATTCCTCAAGAAGAAGGCACAACAGTCGCCACATTTGCAGACGATACAGCTATATTAGCGGTCAGTAATACCGTTGAATCAGCAACTAATAAACTCCAACGTTCTATTGACAAAATTTGTGATTGGACAAAGACTTGGCGTATTGCTCTCAACGAGGCCAAATCAACGCACGTGAATTTTACTTATAAAAAGGTAGACAACTTACCCATTTTCATTGATTCGGTACGAATTCCGTACGCAAACGAGGCAAAATATTTGGGTATGACACTCGATGCGAAATTAAAATGGAAACCGCACGTCAAGAAGAAACGCGAAGAGCTCGCCATTCGATGTAAACAAATGCACTGGCTGCTTGGTAGATTTTCCCAACTCAGCATGCAGAACAAGCTGCTTTTATACAAGCAAGTACTAAAACCGGTTTGGACATACGGTATACAACTTTGGGGTTGTACCAAATCCAGTAATATCAAAATTTTACAAACTTTTCAAAACAAAGTGCTAAGAAAAATAGTAAATGCACCATGGTTTATCAGAAACACTGATATCCACAGAGACCTAACTATGGCTACCGTCGAAGATGAAATAAAACATTTTGCCTGCAAACAACAGACACGCCTTCACGGTCATTGCAATATCACCATGCTACAAATTCGAGACGATACTAACCTAGTGCGCCGATTACAAAGGATAAAACCATTTGAATTAGCGCAATAAGATGTAACCGCGTGCTTATGGCGGTATTAGCAGGTGCCTCCACTGGAAGCTGCCTGCCAAACGCGTAATTTACAGTTTAAATAAAACTACTAGATAGGAATAACCTAGTTGTAGTATGCAGGTTTCGATGGGAGGTGGTTTTTGTTTTCTTATCTTAAGTGAGAAAGAGTCGCATGTACGATTTTCCACCTACCCCTATTATTCGTCCGAGCCTAGTTCTGGTTCCAAGTCTCGTGCTTTTAACCAGGATAGGTAACTCTCAGCTTGCTGAGAGTAACGATAATATTACTATGGCTTGGGAGTAATATTAGAAACTCTATAAAAAAAAAAAAAAAAAAAAAAAAAAAATACCAATATTCTTATTGAGCGCATATTCACAGAATATGTAAATAATTTTGTGAGAAAACGTTATAGGTTAGTGCTGCACCGGTAGGTGGTGCCACAATTTAACTTCAATTGAAAGAGGAGCACTTCAACATATTTCAGTATGCGGCGGTACTGTCGTTGAAGATCTCTTTTTATACAATTAGAGTGTTGTTTTCTCGGATTTTATTTCTTATTTACGTTCAATATGGAACATAGAGAGTGAAAGCATTTAATCATGAATTGTAGAATAGAAACGCAAGATCCACTATGAAAGAAGGAACAAGAGGATCTAATAAATAATTGATCCTGTGTACAAAACAAACTCAACTGTTAATTATTATTACTTACTTAACGGGCTCTCGACCAGCAAAGAATCTATGCCTAAGATACTGCAGCCTTCTATTCTCTGGGATCCCAGGCATGCTGCTTCCAGTTGTCGAGACCAAGCGCTCTAGCACCCGCGATGGCTTGGTCTTTAAAACGGAAGTTCAGTTTGCCTTGCCTTCTCAAACCTGAGTCCTGGGAGTCGATGATCCTCTTGGGGGCTGGAGCATTATTGTCCATTCGCTCAATGTGGCCGAGCCAATGTAGTCGCCGTGATTTAGCTTTTTGGACTACATCCACATCTTGATACAGCCGATAGAGTTCACGGTTGTATCTTCACCTCCATTCGCCCTCCTCACAGAGAGGACCAAATATCCAAATATTAGCTCCCCTATTCTACTTATCGTTTAGCACACGGCACCATAAAGCAGGACTGCCAGGATTATGGTTCGATAGAGCATGCATTTTGTCCTTCGAGTGAGGGGATTCGACCCCATTTGTTTTACCAAACCGAAGTAGCAGCGGTTTCCTAAGGTAATTATTGTCGGATCTCCAGTAAGGTGTAATTCGTGGAGTTGAAGTTTCCTCCAAGGTGGAAGAACTACTTAACCACTTCGAAGTTATTGCTAACACGGTTGACAGATGTTTATTTGTCTAATTGTGAAAAACTCTTTTTCGTTAGGTTCTCTTATATTTTTACTCAGCAGCTGAACATACTCGTAAATATATTTATTAACGAATGTAGGTTAGGGCGAACAAAAAGTTTGGCGGGTAGAGTTGGGCAAACAAAAAAGAATAATTATAAATAGAAATGAAATTTTGTAATTTAGATTACAGCGAAACAAATATCGGCAGGTTCTGCTATTTTTATAAATTTGTTCACTTTTTCGTACGGCAAAGTGTATTTTAAAACTAAAAGAAAGTGGCATCTACGCAGCTGTATAGCCAAAAGACTCAACAAAATTTTTGTTACATTCTATACAATCTTATCCCGTCTTACACAATGGCTTCCCACTCACTTTTAAAATAATTTCTGGTTCATCAATGTGACACTTTTAGTATCATAGTTTCGTGCTTTTATTATGATTGCTTCTTTCAGACTCGTGCTGCGTTCAGTGGCTGCACATAAAGAAAACACACAATTCCACTAACCTCAATTTGGTCAGGTTATGCTGGTTCTTAGCTTTTTTCCCATTTCGTACTGTATTCGAAAATTCAATTCTATATGTGTGTATGTATATTGCGAGGAGTACGAAACGTGACCAAAGTACAAATGCGACTTTACAGCTTTTCCCCAGTGGTTTTCGCTCGAGTTGCAAGGTTTGCTTTATGTTGACGTTACTAGAGGTATTTTGAAATTGGATACCAACTAGGTACGTACTATAACGAACTTGACCTCTGTTTAGGTAGAGGCTAACCAAAATAGGAGAATTCATTTAAAATAGGTTTCGTTTTTGTTTTTGGAACCACAACGTTCAAAGTGTGAAGTTTGTCGCTTCATTTGATTTAAAAATAAAATTTAAAAGCGGGCTCTGTTGTATTGTGAAATTACTTTATTCATTATAATGCCAGCAGTCATGCGATATTTCAATCGCTTAACTTACTAATGTCGCGGTGTGTTTTCTTTTATGTGGTTTTACAAAATAGGTAGTTCAAGTCATTGCGTTTATTTTGTGCGTACAGAATAAAAAAATGTTGGCGCCGAAAAAATTAACAGTGCGTTTGTTTTTCTGATCGAAAAGAAGTTTTTACTTTCTCAAAAATAACTTCCATTGTATGCAGGTTCAGGATTCAGTCTCTGAAAGACTTCTTGAGCTGTGCGGAAACTAAGAGTAACTACTCACATATTCATTATCTTAAAGTCAACCGATGATACCAGTCAATATATGGTAGCTTCTTCTTTGTATTGCTTTGCTCCAAATTAAGCTATACTTTCAAGAATTCAGATAGTTCGTAGGTTCTACAGTCAGTTCGTTTAAATATTTAGATTGTGCAGGGCATTGCTATGTAGTAGTGCTGGAAATTAATGCTATAAATTAATTAGCATGCGATTTTTTAATACTTAGCATTTGAAATGCTAATGCTAAATTAATATGAAATTAATATGAAAATCATTAAAAAGTAAAGTGAAGATTTTTTTTTCCTACAAATTTAATATTTAGATACACACAATACGGCAATTAGTCTTCAAATTCTACAGATGTTCTGCAAGACCGCATCGCAAATGCATTTAAAGATCGCATTCAGGAAGCCATCGCAATTTGTTTATTTGACTTTAAAAAGGGAAACGAAAATTGAACTTTTATTTGAGACTAATTAAAAGCGAACTTACGAATCTCTCTGGTAAAAAAATTAGTACGATCACAAGAAATAAAAAATGAATAATCCTAATTTCAATACATATAAGAAATTAGCAGACTAATACATTAACCTAATAAGTGAATCGCATTATTCGCGATATTTCCCTAAAGATAATGCTATTTCATTTAGCATTAGCATTAGCATCATCAAAAAATATTCATTTGCTTAAACAACAAAAATTCGCAAATGGGGCTTCTCCTTCATAACAAAATGTGTTGCTAAAATGAGAAGAAAAGTGTAGTTTTCCGTTTTTGTTAAATCGAATGAATTATGCAGCTAGAGCAGTGGAACATTTCAAAACGGAAATAAACGTAAGGAGTAAGTGTGTACGCAATATTCATAATGTGTGTTTTCGTTTTGAAAAGCCTACTTCCTTCTTTCGCTGTGTGTACATCTGCAGTTGGGAGCTCTTTTCATCTTCTTGTTCTTGTTTTATCTTTCTCACTTCTGTCTTCTTGTTTTATCTCGATCACAACCTTTTGTCATTGGTTGTTTTGTTTGAAATTGACAGAGACAGATACACACTGTACACAACGCACCGCATACTGCAGAAAAATAGCATAGCATTTCATCAAATTTAGCAAGTTATTTTCATACTGCTAATGCGAAAAAACATTTCATCGTGAATTAATTTTGCTAATGCTAATCATCCCATCACTACTATGTAGCTCTAAACAGTTTCCGGAGTTTTAATTTGTTTAATCACAGGAACTGAGCAATCTATTAAATTTTCGAAAGCATGATATGTTTGCCATTTGAATTTTTTTTTTTGTAAGTACTCGCTCTACCACATGGGAACAGTACCTGCTTACTTACTTACTTAGGTGGCGCTACAGTCCGGGGTGGACCTGGCCTCAACTAACACGAGTCCAGTTGCATACTCCAAGTTGGTTAAAGTCACCTTCCACTTGTGCGCCCCACCTAAGGCGAAGTCTTCCTCTACTGCGAAGCCCTTCCGGGTTTTAATCGATGTCCATTCGGGCCGGAGCATTGGTGTCCATTCCCTTTATATGTCCCAGCCATCTTAGCCGACTGATATGTACTTTTCTGATCAGGTCGATGTCGCTGTACAGCTCGTAGAGTTCCCTGTTAAATCTCCTCCTCCAAAGCCCGCCAACGCAAACCGGGCCGAAAATCATTCGAAGAATTTTGCTTTCGAAACGACCAAGATCTTCATCCGCATTTGCTAACATCCATGCTTCTGCGCCATAAAGCAGGACTGGGATGATGAGGGTTTTATATAGTCTGCTTAATGTTTCTTGACAGGCCTTCGCCTTAGTAGTCAGTTGCCTTCTTAGTCCAAAGAAACATCGGTAAGCAAGTGTAACTCTTCGTTTGATTTCTGCTGTGGTGTAATTATCAGAGTTTATTGCGGAGCAGAGGTAGATAGAGTCCCTAACAACCTCAAAGTTGTAGCTGTCTATCGTGACGTTCTGTTAGAATTGTTGATGTTGATACATCAACATGTATTTTGTTTTGACCTCATTCACTGCTAAACTCGTTTTCGCCGCTTCTGAGATAATACTTGCAAGCGTAGCAGTGGCAACTTGCTGAGTTCTGCCAATGATGTCAATGTCTCCAGCGTATGCAAGTATGAATACATTCGAAATCGACCTAATCGACTTGGACGGAAAAATAAATAATAAAGGTAGATGTCTGAGAATTTCAGAAGCGAGAGAGGTGTGTGGAACCAGAAGAGGCAGAATAAAACTTAAAAGTTATTGTCAAGGACAATAATCTGACAATAATAAATTTGACTTGAATAACTCTTTTGTTAACTACTAAAAGCACCTTACAAATCGATACGATATATTTTTCCCAAAGTAGCGATATAAAAATAAAATAACACTGACAGAAATATATGGTCTTCATTTTTACTAATGGTAAGGAATGGTAATTTATTTTGTATGTGTTGGAAATGGTGTATGCGGATAATCACACACAGATTTTATCGAGTTGAACACCACCTAGATAATGTAATTATAGACTAAGGACAAAGAAGAATGAAAGATATATATGTATATCTATGGGATATCTTCGATCTGGAGGTACCTGGAAGGATGCAGATGCATTTTCTACCGCATGCTGGGCTGAGTACTGAATGGTGTAAATTAGTACTCCATCCATTGAGTGCACCGGGAAATATTGATCTTAATTGATGTATCTCCTAATTATTTGTATACACCGACACGGTAAACAAATTTAAGTTTTATCGCTAGTATTCCTTTCTCCGGACGATCCAACTGCAGGAAAGAGGCACATTTATTTTCAACTTCCTAAGATAATTGTCTATAGCAATAATGAGAAACTTCGTCGTGTGTGGTTAAAGAAATCTTTCAAAACTACAATAAAACCTACTAGACTAAATGTATACCGCTAGCGTACCCGTGCGGCAACTCTCGTAGGTATGTGAAATATTTAATATAGAAGGTGCACATCATCACGGCTTCAGTTGATTCTTCTTCTGCTGACACCTCCGTTGTTAAGATTGATTGCGTGTGAGAGCCGCAAAAGGTTTAAGGTAATTAAGGTGTAAGATGTGTTCCGTCTAGACCTGCACCCCGATGCTCCTCAGACAACATTTGCCTTATTTAGGTATATCTATTGTTCGTCAATCTTTCGAGATCGATTAGTCAGCAACTCTTGCCGGATCACACGAATTGGTTGTAATTATCTTATTTCCATCTTGCTCAATGGCTTCATTAATAAATCAAATTTGCTATTAAAGGATGCGGAAATCCCTTAGATAAATCAGGAGCGGCATATACATGCATTTCGAGTCCCCGCTGAAGAAGTCACAGGGCCCTATTTCTTTGAAGACGTAGATGGAAATGCAGTGAATAAGAACGGGCTATAAATGTCGCCCAAACAAAAAACACTTTCGTAAATGGCGACCAAGAGCAAAAGTCATATCTATGCAATTTTACCATTCATGTGAGCCTAGCGACACATTTTACGTCTTGAAATTGTGTCCCGCAAATGTGCTTGCAAGTCCGTGGGTTGTCATGACTGGGGATCACCGGCGTTGTAAAGGGAAGATCAAATATTAATAAATAATGGGAGTATGTACGTATCGAAATCGGGAATAAGGCAGTCCTTAAAACTCCTGGATCATATAAATGCAACACCACCATCATTTGAATGGCTTCAGTTAAGAAATAATCCGAGGCCGAGAGGCCTGCCAATATTCATGGAGCTCAAACCGGCGAATCCCACGGACGAACCAGTTTGATTCAGTAAAATGGTGGGGCTATGAGCCCTGTAATCCTGATCATGACTTCGCCGTTAAGAAGAAGAAGATAGAGCAATGTTAGAAAACTTTATATTCTTGCCCACATGAGATATTAAAAACCGGCGCTATTTTACATACAGTCAGATTGATATCAACTGTTACTATTCTTCGAGAAATGTTTCTAGGCCAAATAATCTCAAACAAAGGACACATTTTGTTGGCCGGCTCGCTCTCCGGATTTGCTGCTAAATCCCAAAATCAAAATTCTTAAAACCTTTAATAAAAAATAATGCATTTTAAAATTGAAGAAAAGAAACACAATTAAAATTTCAAATTAGAAAAAGAAAAGAAAAATTCCTTATATGAGAAGCGAAACACCAAAACATCATGACCTACGAACGAGAACTAAAAACAGATTCTAAACGTTTAACGTCGTAGGCAAAGATAAAATTACATTCATGAATGTATTGATAGGACAAAGATTCCTGATCCAAAAAGGAAGCTTATTAAAAAGCCGTCGTGATGCCACTGTATAAAAGTATTTGTAAGCTGTAGTTCGAAATGTAGGAACAGATAATAGATGCAGTTGATTACCACATATATTATAATTTTCAGGAACTCTAAAATTGTAATTATTATGTAAATTAATTACTATAGAAAAAAGACTTCGCAACTCTTAACTCAAAAGTGGCAATTTTTAAATTGTTAAATAGTGTTAAACTTGGATATTGTAGTTAAGAGTGAAAAATATTATATTATATTGTTTTAAGAATGTTAGTTTTGCATACACTCTGCAGATAAAAGAAACTAGTAACCGTGGCCCAAAAATATTTCCTCAACTTTTCGATATGATAGTAAAAACACATTTTAGAGTCAATAATAAGTCCCAGGTATTTAAATTCGTTGACGCTCGCAATTAGGAAACACTTTTCGCCGCAGTTAAGATTGCTACAAAACGTTTTAGTGGAGAAGCTACTGAAGAAGGAGCTCAACAGCTTGAACTTTTGGCACTTAGGTGCATACAACAAAAATGTCAGTATGAAACGAGTTTTACGCTGATAGACTGAAGTACTTTATTTTTGGTTTGGGACTGATCATCAGTATATGCACAGCAAACCATGTACAAAGCAGTTCTAAATCCGATTTTATATCAGCTCTTAAATTAAGAGGGCTTACCGAACTTTATGTTAAACTTACGTCATCTGCAAAAGCAGTGATACAAACTTTCGAAAATTAGTTCAAATAACGAGTTGATCTAGATAAGGAAGAGCATGGGTGGAAAAACACAGCCTTGTGGCACCCGTTAATGGATACGCTTAATTTCACTTTAGTTGCTTCGATCTTTACTCTTCTCGATCTATTATTAAGATAAGATTTGAACCACTTTAGCACAAAACTTTAAAACAAGAATTTTTATCTTCCGCTCCGCAGCAGAATGATATGGTTATCAATATCAAATGCTGTGAACTTTTTGTTATCTAAAATAATAGAAATTCAACAGTGCAACTTCTGTACTTTTATTTTTTTGAAGTCCGTATTGAAATTGATTAAACTTGTTATATTTAGAAAGCTAACAACCCTATTTTTGACAACTTTCTCAAAACTTTGCTTAATGAAGGAAGCGAAATGGGCCTGTAGTTGCTGACATCATTGGCATCACCTTTTTTAAACAGTGACAATATATTCGCAGATTTAATAGCTTCAGGGAAAACTCCCGATAAAACACTTTTATTAAAAATTGGGCTAGGATATCAACAACATCCAATTGAATATACCATCTATGCCAGAAGAATTTGAGTATTTTATTTTAAGGTACCTATCGTTTTCAAACACTCTTAGCCTGTAATGGGCTCGGAGAAAAATGTACAGCTCTGGGCTGGATTATTTAGGATATCAGTAACTTCAAGATTATCAGTAGCCATGCGATCATTTAAGAGAATCGTAGTAGAAGAAAAAGGCTTAATATGAATATTGTTAAATATTTTCCACTTGCCTCTAATATTTCCTCTATTTAAGTTAAATCGATTTTTTTTTTTTAAATTACGGCATTTGGAATTTTATATTTTATTTGCAGAAATAACATTTTTCATTTATTTTTCAGACTGGTATTTCCAGAATTCTTAGTACATTTTAATCGGAGTTTATTTTTTTTATTTATTAAGTGGACAAGGTCCGAAGTTATAAAAGGTTTTAGCATTATAGATGACTTTTTAAAAGTTGTAAAACTACAGTGCTTTATGTGACTGCTTAGACATTTTATAAAAATATCAAACGATTTGGTTTTGTTAAAACATATTGCAATGACTCCAAGCATAGAATATTCTTTAATTTTTCTCATCCCCTGAATAGTTTTTTTTTCATTGTTTATTATACTAAGTAGTAAGTCTGTCAAAGAGTGATCAGTAATGGCACCATATAGAACACATTTTTCACAATCATCAAGAGAAATAGCAGTTGTAGATTTGCCCCTAACACAAAAGATGCTATCTCAAATGTTTGATAGATTTGCTGTATAATTTACCAAGTCATACATATAGCCTTGCGACAAACGTCAAATTGAACAAAACTTGGTTTTGATTTTAAAATAATTTCAGTAGGTAGGACAGATACTGTGTATGATAACCCACCCTCACCAATAGATACTAGACAAGCCAACAGATCAGAACCAAAGGATGTTTCATTGAAAAGAGCAGTTCTAGATTTTGAGAGAAATTCCTTCGATTTTAAATGAAAAGCACTTTTAGAAAATTCTTCAAAAACACCAAAAAATCATATTTATGAAGCCGGTAACGCACAAAACGGCATAAATTAATTTGGTTACATTGAAAGATAATTTCAGAAGTCAGCACTCAAGAGGTCTAATAAATACGTCGGTACAAAATCATCATAGTCCTGTTTGACAAAACAACCTTCACTACCTGCAGCATATTTCTCATTGGCCTTAGCGAAAAATTCGTAACCCGGTAAACTAAAATCTTTTTTTTTTCGAATTCATAGATCCGAATCTCGGAAATACTCGTAGATACAAAATCGGGCAAGGAGACAAAATAGTCTAGATAGGACACAAAATTTATAAAATTTCCTCTGAGACTTCTGATGTGTTATTGTATAAAAAATAGTTTGCTTACAGAACATAACTGAGATAAAAAAGCTTGCTCACAGTTAGTATCAATTAGGTTGGAGGCAGTAATATTATCAAAACAATGAAGATAAGTTACATTATCAAATGACTATTTTAACAACAAGCGGATCAAAAGGAATGCAGTACGCTACAGTCCTTCAAACCCGGATCCTAATCAAGAAAAATAAGATGGTTGCTCTGGCAACCGTGAATATTCGGTCTTCTGAAGATTTTCTTTACTAGAGCATTATTATTATACATTTAGACTACATCCACATACAGATCATAAAGTTCGCGGTTTATATTTTTCTCCATTCGCCCTCTTTAATGACCTAAATTACAATCAGTTGTGCACACATTTTATTCCGCGTTTATTGATTCGGATTTATCACTTCATTCAGCGACTCTGCATTTATATTAAAATTGCCGGCAAAAAGTATATTAAAGGCCGTTGACCTGGTCAATCCAAAAATACACAATTTTGTTTTCATTTACTAATGCACAAAAGCGCGGGCGCAAAAAAAATGCAATAAGATGCGGCCTAAATAATTTCGACGTAGCAAGCTTTTGGTCATGTTTACTACGGAAATACTCATCATACTGTTTAGACAGAGGTGGCCGTAATGTTTGTTTTTAAATTTGTATTGTGAGAAATCTATATTAATTGTGTGTTATTCTCACCTGAAAACCCTCGGTGTAAGCCATGACGACGGTTCGCCTACACGATGCTGGCTAACCACTGTGGTTACCTCAAACCTGATAATATACATATGCTATGAAATGTCACATGCATCGTGTCCGTGTGTGTGTAATTCTGAATAAAAACCTGATATCTGTGGAGTTTTCTATTAGTTAGCGATCAAACCATTAAAGAATTATAGCTGTGAGAATATATTAAAACAATGTAAGAAAACAGGATATGGATAAAATTGAACAAAAAGGGTTGGTTTGGTTGTTGTTGCTGGTGCTGATGGTTAAGTACGGTGCATATGAAAAGCTTATATGCCGTCTAAGGTGAATCTTTGTTTCTGGCGGAGCAATGCCGCCATAATACATTAAATATGGAGGTTAAATGCAATGAGTCACTTTAGATGTGCACTTTACATTTTTCTATGGAATAAAAGCCCATAAAGATTTTCATCCACTTGGGGCGAACGTTTAATATCCTCTTAATATTCCTACTAGCAGTCACCCTGGCTCCGCTCACTCTTTCTGTTCAGTCGCTTAATTCCGTCATAAGGCTTTGGAAATAATTAGTAAATTTCTTTCCGTGCAATCAACAATAGACCAGATAGTACGCAGGCACGGAAGACAATATCACTAACAGATCTGTCCAACTAATGACGGAGGATATCGACAGCATGCCATACTAGAGAATTCTACGGCGTATGAAGAATAACCGAAACAGGTTGGTCCTGAAGTCAAAGAGGACAAAAGTACATTAACTGCATTTAAACTTTGATCCGGACATAATGTTTGTTTGTAAGCAAGTTGCTTACGCTGGAACAAGTAACAGCTAAAGCTTTTTTTCCACTGTCCCACCTCTTGCGAACGTCTGACAAACATCCAAGAGTATTAATTGACATGGGAAGCTCTCAAATTTGCCGTTCGAAGTTGGCTTAAATATGTAGGTTCCTCCCACTTCGGATAAGTAAATAGTTGGAGAAGGTAGGTTTTGGGCCTTGTGTATGAGCCGTTAATGTCTAATTTTTTTTTACTGGAATCAAGGTATTTTTCGATACCTTAAAATATATATTCTTCCATATGAACAACAGGGTATTAAAATTTAATCGAATCTGTATAGTGTATGTTGGAAATCCAGGTTTCAGTTAGCTTTGGCAATGACAAATTTGCATCAGAGACTGTTTGCACAACTCTGTATTATGTAGCAAAACTTACAGTTATCTAAAAAAGTTACATTAAGATTTTAAATGTTTATTAATTGCAACACAGGATTGGATTTTAAAATATAGTTTTCCATCTTGTAAAGGAGCCACATTAGCTTCCAACCCATACAAATGTGTTTAGTATTTACAACCAATTTCCGTTGAATCGGTAGTATTTACTTGACTGAATCCAAAATTTACTACTGGTATTTGAAACAAGGAAAAGCTTTATTTTATGTATCAAGAAAATACTTGAAATCTGACATTTAACATTAAGTACTAGTATTTACTTGAAGTATAAGTAAATTATGTATGGAATTAAAGATCTGCAAGACATATTTTTTCTAGCTTCGAATGAATTTAGTTAGTAAATACTTTTTTCGGTATGTATAAAAACAAGGAACTATTTTATTGTATCTAAAACTTAGTACCAATTTTTCAAGTTTATAAAAACCAACTAGAAAATAGGATAAGAAAAGGTTAAAATATAAATTATAAATTATGTTCGTATTATACAATGTTATTTAGAAAATTCAAAAGGTTACAATAATAAAATAGTAAGCTATTAAATAATACGCCATAATTATTCATTGGAGAAAGTAAACTTAAAAACTTCGTCTTGGTCATTACAATCATAATTTGATGGAATTTCGTATATAAAGGGTCTTCCATTAGCGACTTGACAACTGCAAATTTTCGGTGTGAACTTAACCTTAAACCGATTACCGAACTGTCAATGTCAAAATAATCACTAAAATTAACATTTTCATCATTTTCACGAAGGAATAACGACGTTTACAAATAATGAAAATTTACTACCGAAATTCGGAGTCGGTGGTCGAAACTTTAAGAGCGTTAACGCCAATTTTCGGTCATAATTCTCGTCAAAGTAGACAAAGCAATTCATAGTCTGGAGAATATTGCTGCCGTAGAGGCGTCCGTCGCAAATCAGCCAAACCTGTCAATTTTATGGCGTTCTCAAGAATTGGACCTCCACAGACCACATTATGGCGAATTTTGCGTCAGAATCTTGGCCAACACCCTTACAAGATCAAGCTGACTCAACAACTAAAGCCACTTGATCATATGAAGCGACGTTTGTTCCCGAATTGGGTCCTGGACATGATGGAAGAAAATGAAGAGTTTCCTAGCAAAATTAACTTCCGCGATGAAGCACAGTTTTGGATAAACGGTTTCGTCAATAAGCTAAATATGCTTTACCTTATGTGTTTCATAAAACAGCACTTCATTCGCAAAAAGTCACTGTATGGTGCGGACGCCACCGGCATGTCTGTGGGCCGTTTTTTGTCGTCGATGAAAATGTCAGTCACGTTACGGCAAATGGTATTCGCTACAGAGACATGTTAAGACGTTATTTCTTTGAGCAATTGGATGAATTGGACATCAGTGATATGTGGTTGCCGCAAGCCACACAGCGGGTGCAACAATCGAGTTATTGAAGTCTCAGTTCAGTGAACGTGTTATCTTGAGAAACGGACCCGTCTAATGGGCGCCGAGATCGTGTGATTTAACGCCTCTAGACTTTATTTTATGGGGCTTCATTGATCTATGCCAACAAGCCGGCTAGAGGAGCTAGAGGAGCTCAGACCCAATATTGAACGAGAAATAGCGACCTTATATTCAACGTATAACAGCTCCCGTGGTGGACATATGAACGAAGTCGAATTCCATTCATAAAAGTTTTGATAGTAATTCAAGCCAATACTTTTTTTTTGAGATATCTGAAGTAATTTGTATTTTATTTAAAAAAGAAATTGTCAAGTCTTGAAAGTCGTTAGAATGTATAAAAGTAATGGTACAACATGCATTTTTTATACTACCTAAAAATAAATAAATATTAGGCATTAACGGCCCATAGAGGGCCTAAAATCTAGCTTCCCCAACAACTTTCTTTGCGAAGTGGAAGGGACCTACAATTTTAAGCCGAATCCGAACGGCAAATTTGAGAAGCTCCTCATGACAATTGATACTCTTGGATGTTTGTCAGACGTCCGTAAGAGGTGGGGCAGTGGAAAAAAACTCAAGATGTTATTTGGCCTCGGAATTGAACCGGGGACCTTTCGATTAGTAGGCAGACACACTAACCATTGAGCCACTGCGCCCGACGACACATTTTCTACACTGGAACTGAACTCAATACTGGTCCAAGTCCATTGTCCTGGCAGAAAGAAACATAACTTTGAATTATATTTTGTAGTCTTTCTGAAGAAGACAAATTCAATGATGAGGAGCTTAGATTTTCTGCACTCTCCACTGATTTTCTGTTGAGAGACAACACTAATGTCCGAGATTTTGTACAGACGTCGAGAAGTATTCGTTCAGTCTGTCTGCACCCTGGAGAGTGATGCCATCTGCGGTGGTGTTCATAAGAAACCCAACCATTAATGTAAGCCCTGACCGAGGATACACGTAGACCCAACACCGGTTCAGGTAATGAGAAGTTGAGTAAGGACTTAAGCACAGCTTCACTGTCGCTACAAACCCGGATACGCCGGCCTCTCCACCTATTGTCAACAACATTGTTCAAAGCCATTAGGATCGCATAAGTATCCGTTTGGAAGACTGACACATGTTTGCCTAACGAGAAGGAAAATCGAATGTCGTCGCTCTCTATGAGTTTCGACAGCATTTCCAGGTTCAAAGTCTGTCCAGAACCAGTTGTGAACACGAGGAAAGTCGACTTCGTAATGATGCATCATGCGAAACAGAAACAGAAAAATAATGAAAAGGAGGCGGATAGCTGTAGTGTGGAGATTTTGCAGACTATAGTTGTGTTTCAGTATATAGAATTGGTATTTTAGTATTTTTTATTTTAATACGTAATGTTTCAGTTACAAAAATTCACAAAATATAAGTGGCATTGACATTTTTGCCGTCAGCCAGGAACGAGAGAATTAACCATATGGGAACATAACCATTGAAAATTAAGATACAATAATTCAATAAGTATTTGTTTTTTAAGCGATTCATCTATGATTTTATGTCGATATTTTGAAGCACAACAATAAAAACCTCCAATTTTGCCCATTAAATAACGCGATTACTTCCTCGGTCGATAGCACAGTTTTCGCCCCAATGGTTTCTTCTTATTGCGTTGAGTAATGAACGAATCCCGATAAAGTGCAGTACATTTTCTTTGGCTCGTAGATTGCACAGTGTGCACTCCTATTGTGTTCACACTATTCCCATAAAATAATTTTCGTATTGAAGCACGCGATATGCACACCGCGTTTGACTTTGGTGTGCCTTATCTTTGAAAGCGTTACGAGAGGTTAACTTCATATTCATCATCAGTTCTCGTAGTCTGGGTTTCTACGAAGTTTCGTTATAGACAACAACGTATTCGTTGCTTAACCTGGACCATTTACTGAAAAAATTGACCTTTTGCTGGATTTGGTGCTTCGCCTTGTCAGGACTTTTAAAATGTATTGGAAATGTAGCTTCACTGTGTATACATGAATAAAGGCGGGAGTCCTCTTTCGAGGTGAAGCATGTAGTTAGGTGCATTTTATGGTAACCTAAAGATTTGTTTGATAAAGTATCTCATCAATTTTTCGACTTCGTCGTATTGACGAACACCCCATACCAACGCCGCGTAGCACATAACCGACATTACCACCCCTTCGTATACTGTTTCACTATAAAAGCAAATAAAGAGAGAGCTGTATCGTAGATGTCCTTCGACTCTATTACAGATGCCATCTGACGCAATGAACCCGGAACTATCGCATTGACACCGGAACCATCGCATTTAGAACAAAATTCAATATTGTCAAACACAACTCCATTCTTCATATCAGTAATCTGTTCCGTTATCTGACAAAGCGCTTTAGATTTTGCAAAACAGAATGTCTGTGTTGTGTACGCTCACATCATTATACCCTATTCTAAGGGTATATTAATTTTGACGCATAGTCTGTAACATACCTTAATATTGCCCGTAGACCCCTAAAAGTTACTATATTTATGATCAGCATCGATAGTTATGTCGATCTAGCCATGTCCGTCCGTCCGTCCGTCCGTCCGTCGGCAAAAATTAGGCCTTTAAACTGGACCTAGAGAGCTGAAATTTTAACCATATACTCTCTAGGGTCCCGAAATAATCAAGTTTACGAATTTTTAAAATCCGCCCACAGACACACCCACAAACTCAAAAAAAACAAAATTTTGGAAAAAATCGAATTTTGAGCTAGAAAGCTGAAATTTTGTATATATGATCTATGACTCCTAAAACTGCTTGGGAGAAAAAACTTTCAAAATCCGCCCACTGACACGCCCACAATTAAATAGAACAATGTTTTTGAAAATCAAAAGTTTGAGCTAGGGAGCTGAAATTTATAATATATACTCTCTAGGGGCCCTTTATGCTCATGTATTATTTTTTTTTAAATCCGTCCACAGACACGCCCACAATTAAATAAAACAATTTTATTAAAACACCCAAGTTTGAGCTAGGGAGCGTTTTTTTCGATAAAATCCTTAAAATGTTATATAACAAAATATGTAGAGCGTTCTTAACAATTTAACCATACTTAGACTTTTGTCACGCCCACTTATGAGGGATAGGAATAAGAATAGGGTATCCAACAGTTCGCCCAAGCGGACTGTAGCCCGTCCCTATGTTTTTATTTTTATTTGTTTCCCTCTAAAATATAAATCCAAGCACAGTCTTCTTGTGTTCGGTGTAGCTATGCAATTTTTATGTGCGTCCGCCACTTACCTCCCTATAGCAGAACTACGGTTACAGATAACCATTTTAAATATTTTTGCGTTCGAGTATATGCAATTTTAAATGATTTAAATATATATATTCTTGCCGTATAAAAATACATATTTAAAAGAACGATCTTCAACCAGCGCGGCGCAGCGTTTAGTTTGACCTTTCTGATAATTCATAGGTTAGTTAAATTTCCACTCGCTTGGATTAATAATTTAAGCTATGTACGCAAGTATTTTTCCATTTTTTATTTAAACCTTGCCACATGGAGCACTACCACGTCTTTGGCTTTTGAACATCACATAACAATGGAATAGGTTTGTATACAAATTCCGATAAATACGTCTTGTTGATCACAGGCTCACCAGATTTCTTGAGTGATTACAAGTTCACATTTCATACAGACTGGCTTTTTGCTTATATTCATTATGAAAGTCTTTATTTCTCCATTGCATGACCAGAATTGTAAGTCAAAACCAATCAATTATTCTCTAGAACAGAGCAGATAGAATGACTCAACCGTCTGAGTGATCTTTTCAATTGAAGTGCATTTTAATTGCATTCATCGCGTTGCACTGTTTGATTTACTCATCAAATTGCATTACAATTATTTAATATGTAACATACGTCTTATGTCCGTTGCAGTCAATCATTTTTTATCCAAGCTGTTTGTAGAAAATAACTGTTATGCAACATAGCACACGTTTATCCCATAATCCCTAGGTTAAATATACCGGGTTAAATTGATTGTACTAAGTCATTATGAATTCAAAACACAATTATTTGATTGATTGTATTGTGAATAAAATAAAAATGATTACAAAAACGGAGTTCTTATAATTGTGTGACTCCAACGACGTCAGTGAATTCATTGAAAGACGTCAGTCACATGCCTACCATTGGAATAGGAATAGAAACGGATTTGAAAATAATTTAAACTTAACAAAGGTGCGCCTTTGAATCAGAATACCAATGGAAATCGAAAAGAATTGCATGACAAAGACTTGCAGTTTTTTTTACCAACAATTTTCCATGAATCACTTCAACCTCAAATCTATTCCAACGTAACACTCACAAAAGACAAATGAAAATTGAAAAAGCCAAGCACCGGCCTGCATCATCACAGCTCGATACCACCCACTTAACGACCCAAAGGATGACGAAAGGAAAGCGTAATCTATTTAACATGGATTCTATGTATGTTTGTAGAATTTGATTTCTCTCCTACCAACCTGTTGCACATACATATATACATATTATATACTCGAATAGACCCACCACTATGCGAAAGCTATTTTAACAACGACGACGATGTTGCTATTTTAACCACAACAACAAATTCGGTCTTAGTTTAGGTTTTAGTTTGGATTTAGTTCGAGTACAAAATAATTGCTTTATGTGACTTCCGTTTCACACGAAGATTTTTTTTATGATCTATAATTGCTTTGGAAATTAATTGTTAGCAACATTTGGCATTTGATGTGTCGGTAAAAATGTAAAACGACATCCATTTGTAGAGTTCGTGTAATGTAAATTTTTTTTCCTAATGAACTTTGTTGCGAATGACCCCTGTTGTGGGTATCCCGAAACGAAATCCTGCGAATCTAGAATTTCCCCATAGATGTGATTCATGTCTTTAACATATGCAAATCGACATGCCATTTTGTCCAGGGCAATGCCATCATCAACATAAACGTAAGCTTATTTCACACGAATCATACACATATTTGTTCTGTACCTTCACACACAGGGTACGGAAATGCTCAGTTACGAGCGCTTATAAACCGTTTATACGAGTAAGTTGCTTCGTTTCTGTACCTGTAGCAAACATGTGGCAAACATGTATACAAGATGGTAATCAATTATTAGTAAATAGCTTTTACGACTTATAGAAATTTTCACTTTCCTTTTTTGGGAGGCTATGCGAAGAAATTAATGAGTTGAAAAGGCGTAATTCGCCCTAAATATTTTGAATTTATTCCTACGTTTCTGTACCTCCAGCAATTTATGTAAATTTTGTACTTTCTAAATTAGAATAATAATTAAGAAGGTTGATAATGCATCATGCTTTACTTTACTCGGAGATGAAACCATAGACATGGACATATCAGGCACAGAACAAATGTCATTATTTCTCCGATACGTCGAGTTCCACAAAGACCTGCGCAAACTGATTTTTCGTGAAGATTTTGTAGGATTCGTACCGATTTACAGCCAGATTTCTGAAAAAAAAACCACGGAAGCTCTCCTGAAACGTTGTGGAAAGTTGAGTTTTTAAATGAAAAAACGCAATGGTCAAGGTTATGATGGAGCACGTGACATGTCTGGCCATGTCATAGGCGTCCAGTCGAGAATGAAGAATCTGTCTGAATCTGAATCCACTGATGATGTATGATCACTGTTATAGCCATCGTTTATACTTTGCACTGTCAAATTCCATGTCAGTCCCACGCGTTCGGAATTGTCTTGGGGTTTTGAACGTTGTGACAAACTTGTTCAGGACCCATGCGTATGTGACGAAAATTCTTTACGACCTCATCCAATAGGACATGCACCGGAGAGGAAGAAGGAGAGGCTCATTGGTCTCTGTGAAACAAGATTCATTGAACGTTCTATGCCATCCTTTTTCGAACTATTCAACATCATCCAAATGGGATTAGAATAAATATTTTCGAAATCTTGAAACATTTCAAAAACAGCGGTCTGCTTACTTGCAGCAGAAAACGAATTCATCGTCAGTCTCTTAGTTTGTGACGGACCTTTCAACTCCATGCTTCCTTTGTTAATTCGACTGCAAGACAAATCACGTGAATTGGGATCAGCAGTAAAGCACGGTTATGAGATTTTGGATGCGCTTCAAGAGGTACCCTCACATAAGTCCAAGCGTCATAAGGCCAAATCTCGAAATGTGGCCTTATGTCGCATTGTGAAAGTGACATAAGGCCAAATTCTAGCATTTGGTATTATGACACCTTGAAAAAGCAAATTGTTGAAAACAGCACCAAGCGAAAGTGTCATAACACCAAATTGGCCTTATGACACTTTCGCTTGGTGCTGTTTTAAACAATTTGCCCTTGCACCTACTCCAAATGAAACAGAGGTCCCAAGCAGGGGGTTGCAGTAAATTGCATATGCACTGCACTGTTTATGGAATTAGTAACGAAATCGCAAGTAGATTCCATAAACAGTGTAGTGCCTATGGGGGGGTATGCTGCCCCCCCCCCCCCCTGCAACCCCCTGCTTGGGGTCACTGTTTCATTTGGAATAGGTGCGAGGTACGGTTTTGAAAATTTGGCTTTATGTCCTTTCCGGATTTGGCCATAAGATGCTTTTTCAAGGTGTCATAATACCAAATGCTAGAATTTGGCCTTATGAGGCTTGGGCTTATGTCAGGGCACCGCTTCAAGAAGTTCTAAGTATCAAACAGGTCTCGTTTTTCTGTTTTTGTTCCTTTCGTCGATACGCTGATTCAGAATTTGTGGAAAAAATTTCTCAACGAAAATGCAGGTATCATTTCAAGCTTACATTTACTACTCCCGAGATTTGCCTTTTTTTAGGGTTCCGTAGCCAAATGGCAAAAAAACGGAACCCTTTTAGAAGTCAGGGAATGTCACAGCCACTTTTCTCCGAAACTATAAGAGCTATACTATTGAAACTTGGTAAGTAGATGTATTCTGTGAACCGCATTAAGATTTTCACACAAAAATAGAAAAAAAGACAATAAATTTTGGGGGTTCCCCATACTTAGAACTGAAACTCAACTTTTTTTTTTTCATCAAACCCATACGTTGGGGTATCTATAGTTAGGTCTTCAAAAATGATATTGAGGTTTCTAATATGTATCATTTTTTTCTAAACTGAATAGTTTACGCGAGAGATACTTCCAAAGTGGTAAAATGTGTACCCCCCCCCCCCCCCCCACCCCCTCTCTAACTTCTAAAATAAGGGCATGATAAAACTAAAAAAAATTTATGATGTACATTACAATGCAAACTTCCACCGAAAATTGGTTTGAACGAGAGTGGCCGCTTTTTTATAATTGGCGTGCGCTAAAGGGATTCGTGAAAAATGCAGGGTTTTGGGATTCCTAACAATCAAATATCTTTTAACAGTTTTGGCGAACCTTCTGGTCAGTGGAGAGGTTATTTTGGACATTAAAAAGAATCAAAACTTACATACGGAACTCAACGTGCGACGAAAGGCTCAGCACACTAGCCGTACTGTCAATGGGTACTTAGGTGATCATCTGAATTAAGTTCTCCAGATTATGGCAGCAAAATAATCTCGAATATTGAAATTTCAAATCTCTTCATTCCGATCAACGCCATTTGATTGACAATAAAAATGTATGTGCGTAATGGAGACTTCAAAATATATGGAGGATATGAATGACAATAAAAAAAACTGTTTTTAACTGTAGTTTTTCCTATTTTAATAACAGAAATATCCAAGTAAAGACACACTTCCCCAACTGATTTATAACTCTGCCGCCCCCAACCCGCGCGAAAGAATTTCCTACCTATGGCCATGACGATAACAACTGAATTATGTATAAGTAGGAACTAGAAATAGGCACCTTAATACCTGCACCAGTATATCGATTTAAAAAAAATCGCGATAATAATTATATTCAATTGCTACGTTCTAATTATACTTGTGACATACAATTGGTATCTAAGAGTGGATAACACAAGCAAATAACCCGTTTTATTGGAAGACAAGCTAATATAGCAACCCGTTTCGCTGATAAATAGTCAGATGAAATTGTAACTAATTTGATCTTCAAACATGAACTTGTATTTGTAATAATTAATAACCGGTTGAGGGTATTAATTGTGGTGTAATAGGAACAGCGAAAAGGAGGACGGATGTTGAATATAGTTAGTTAGTTAATCAGTTGTTTTATAATTAAATACGTAGCAATACGTGCAATGATGAGTGCAGTGCGGGTAAATTATTTAGAATCTATATATTTATACGGAGTTGCCTATTGCTATTATACGTCACATAGATATGCCAACACTATATATATTTGGATAGGGGACAATACATAGAAGTGCACAATACAAAAATTATCCACATACATACGAGTAACACACATTATGAATTACAGCAGGTAAAATGAAGCGAATTGGATGAAATTACAACAACAACAACATTGCTGTTTGAAGCAATAATCTGTCAATCGGAACGGAAATTTTTTATATAATATGATGAAGTTACTTGAAAATGCTTGAAGTTAATTGAAAATGCTTGAAGTTACTTGAAAATACTTGAAGTTACTTGAAGTTACCAACAACAACATTGCTGTGCATGTCATGCATTTGATAATGCTTGAACATACTTGAAGTTACTTGAACAAGCTTGAAGTTACTTGAAAATGCTTGAGGGAACTGAAAATGCTTGAAGATACTTGAAGTTACTTGAAAATGCTTGAAAATACTTGAAGTTACTTGAAAATGCTTGAAATTACTTGAGGTTTCCTAAAAATGCTTGAAGTTACTTGAAAATGCTTGAAGTTACTTGAAAGTGCTTAAAAACTTGAAGTTACTTGAGAATGCTTGAACATTTTTTTTTTTTTTTTTTTTTTTATAAAAAAAAGGAAATTCAAATCCCAGAGCACTCAGACTCGGTAACGGTCCATTGTATTACCAGGCAGAAATCCTCCTTTTGGTGTAGAGGCATGTGATTGGGTGGCGTATGTTGTTGTTCCCCATGGGGATTGAACCTGCACCGCACGGGTCACAAGCCAACACACTAACCTCTACACCGTCGCCACCCATGCTTGAACATACTTGAAGTTACTTGGACATGCTTGAAGTTACTTAAAAATGCTCCAGAGAATCCAATGTCGAAAAATTTCCGATTAATATGTATAACGGTCAACTTTGTTTTTTTTCAACTTATAGAATAAATTGGTCGAATTTCGACCATGGGGCGACCTCTAGTTTCAATTAATTGGCATACATTTTTCAAGAGAATTTTGAGTCAATTGTGACAATGAAAACGGGGGATTTTTTTTATCCGAATAATATATTTATTAAATAGGGAATACCTAGACTACAGGCAAAAACGTAATTTAGATTGGAATTTTGATAAGCGGGATTTTAGAAAAAATGATTTAAAAACTTTTTTTTAGATATTTTCGAAAAACGAGATTTTAAAAAGCGTGATTCCGATCTTTTTCTTCATAACGGCTAAATCATGCCTATTTTCTTTAAGATTTCGACACGTGCATTTTCCCATTATTGATTAGGAGAGGAAATCTCCCAGGTGGAGTTTTCGTCTTTGAGAGGGAGCAGAGCATATGCAGAGAAGGCGGGGAATGGTCTCCTTCGTTCTCTTCCATGCAGCTTCTGCAGGAATCTATTGAGTAGACGCCAAGCCTTGTTGCATGCTTGCCTGTCTGTTAAGAGAGATCATACTCTTAGAGCGTTTCAGATCTACCTTTGGTTAAGTCTGTACCACTACTTGTCCATATAAGGTTTCTAACTTCAACATAAGTTTGCATCTATTAAGTGGAATTGCAAAGGAACCTTTATCAGGCAGTGCAGTTCCATGTTTGTCGAGTTCATCAATCCAACAATTCCCTTTGATTCTCTTTGCCCGGCCCCCAAATGTGAATGTTGCATAGCTCCACCATCTTTGAAAGAGATGATGGACACATTTTGTCAGTATGTTCTTTACGGTGTCTGGATTAATCTTAACAAAGTAAGGTTTATTTACGGTTGACAGTGGTGTTAGAAAAAAACAAAATGTCAAAAGGTTCTAGGTGTTACTGCGATCCAATTGGTACCCAGCCATTTGTAACGTGACACCGTTGTTCGTCCTCAGGATTGTGGTGTGGAAAGTCCTCGCAGCAACACCCAGAAGCAATGTTCCCCCCTGTTGCAGTTGAAGTGTTCTGTGCTTTTCGAAAACCGCAGCCAACCGATATTCGTCTTCAGGATCGTGAAGAAGAAAGCCCTCGCAACACCCAGACCCAACATTCAACTTTGATGTGATTGAATGTGTATGAGGCATAAAACAACTAAATTTGGCGATAAGGGGTTATACCAAGTTAAAGCTGAATTCTCCGTAACAAGAAAGGATTGACACCGATTTGAATCCGTGAAACAATATTAATTGGGTTTTCTGGGCGTTGAATGCAATGTAGAATGTGCAGTAGTATGAAGAGATAATCTGTTCGCATCTTTGAGGGTGAGCAGCGCTTGAAATCTATCCATTCGCGAACAAAGATTCATATAGGTACAACCAGCAAAACCAGTCGACTGCACTTGTTCGTTAGTGTGGAGTAGAAACACATTTGGAAATCGTGTCGATCCTCGTTGCACTCTTGCATGTAAAGCAGATGAATCCGAAGAAAGCTCGATTGATCACAACTTGAATTGATCATCCTTGAAGGATATTCTGCATGCAACCGAAGATTCGATGAGTAAGAAATCGGTTTATTCATGAAATTCTTTGAAATGTTCAAAGCTACAGCTAATTGATTTAATGATAAACATACACTGAGTTTTAAAGTGATATTATTGCGAAAATTCGATAAACGAATATTTATTCGCATAGTTATATTGGCGGAAACACCAAATTCACCACATTTAATAATTAACAAGTTGCATTTGCATCTTCCTAACATACACCAATTTAAGTCTAAGGTTTTAGTCTTCCAAAACGGTTCAGGAAGGTGTGGATGTGCTGGAAGTACAAAGTAAAACAATACCAATAACGTGGAGCTAACTTGATTCTTCATTTTAATATGGAGCCTTACCTCCCACAAAAATTAAAAGCTGCTATATGCTTGAAATTCAGAGAGGTCAACTATTTTCAACACCCTCCAGGTTTGCTTCCAGCAAATGTAAAGTATAAAGTCGTTCAATCAACTGCATGGTTGATGAACGCTAAACTGCGTCAGATACCTTTCCCCTTTGTTTGTTAGTAAAGGTTGATGCCAGGCTTGGAAAAAAAACACTTGTTGTATCATCGATTGGAGCGAAGTCAATGTAAACCTGTGGAAACGACAGCTTAATTTATTCATTATGCTTGAATATTAACCCAGCGAGAAATAGATGGAGAACTAAATCACAGTTTAAATGAACAAAATTGTTTTAATTTCAAGAACAGCATAAATATGATTTGAAGCTTATGCCTGGAACTGCAACTGAACAATTTAGATTACATCATCAGCAGTGCAAGATGGACCTAATGACCGTCAATGGAAAATATGTTTTTTTTAATTTTGTAATGAATTTTGAACCGTAATAATATCCTTAACTTAATATACTTTATTTTGCTAGCAAATAGAAACTAACGTTTTACTATTATGAAATAAACATGCTAATCGAGCAGACGGCAAATATGCCAATGTCAATATGTTCTTGGCCTTTATTGACGGCGAAGTTATGAACATAATTAAAGAGACTTCAATAAATACGTTTGTGTGGTATATGAGTTTTTAGACCTGGCTCTTCTATTATTGATTATTGTTTAATAGCCCTTTTACAATACAGGTGTTCTCCAGTCGTGTTAACCCACGGATTTGCGTGTACACTTGTTGAACAGTTTTAAGATGGTTGACGTGTTGCTGGGCTCACCTAAATTATGTCAAAATGCCTACATGTGCCCATTCCTTTTACGACAAGCGCTGGTAATGGTTTCTTTACGGTCAAATATTGCAATTTCACCTAACCGATGTTTTTACCAATGCCTGTCAAACGATCGTTCTTTAAGCAGATAATGGACGGTAAAGCAAGCACAACGACAAATCCGTTCAAAGTTTTAATTAAAAAAAAACTGAATAACCTATGTAGCTAAGTACCTCGTCCACCACATTTACTTCGATTTTTTTTCGTTGCATTTCTTAACAACGAACTTTATGAGGGCTTAGACACATTCGATTATTAGCATTAAAATATCATAGTAAGTATAGATATGTAATGAAAAATGTAGCGAATGAAAACAAATGATCCAACTAGAAATGTCTACCTACACATCTTAGGTACCAAGAAGATACGTTTCGCTTCAACTGAATTGGTAGGTGTAGTCCGGCCAAACTCAGTTGACACAGGTTTCCATGTAAAATACTGGTTTTCTTATGGAGCTTTGTGTCAACTAAGTTTGAACAGACTATACAAAAATTTTCAAAGAAACGTTAACAATTTGTTTGCAACTAATGTGCATAACATCTATCAGTTAAGCCGCTTATTGCTCCAACATCAACGTCGCAGAATTGCTTATCTATCCGCTGCTATTTTTGCCGATTTTTAACCTTTTCTTCCATATGAATTATTGCTTCTCTAGTAAAAATAGATCACATCGATCAAGTCGATTTAAGCCTTTTCAGCGCCATTAATAGAATTTCTCCGAATTTGAATTAAATGTTTAAATTTTGACAGGAACACTTCAACTGTTGATCTTAAGTGCCAATCTACGCAGAACATACGAGTACATAAACAATGAAGATAATGAGCAAGTATCTATTCACACAACGCATTTCTTCATATGGAATCCTTTGCAAGAGAGCCGGAGCAAAAATAGTGCGGCCTTTTGAACTATTCTTTCTCATTTCTTTTACTTACACCATAAACACAAAGTAAACAGCATAAAATGATAATGGAAGGAAATGAAAAAGAGGCATATACCTTCACTTGTCTGCAACTGAATAGGTACAAAATGTTGAACCTATGCCTCTGTTTTATTCTCATCTTTCGGATACAGAACAAAAGCCTGAACCACTAACTGTAAAAATATAGGTTAATGTTGATAAACAAATGAAGACGATATGATATGAATCCTCTTCAACCACTAAGAACAAAGTGAGAAGGCAATCTTAGGATCAACATAAAAGTTGGCGATCGTAAACAAACGTGTTAAGCAATCTGCATAAATATTTCAATACTGTTTAGAAATTAAATGTAATAAGTTTTTCATTATTTTCTCAAACAATGTTCATTTCACGTCACCCCATTATACTTCTAAATTGTTAACATTGAACCCGATCGCTGAACCTTAAAAATGTTGAATCAGAACAACCACTGATAACTTAACGACGAATAACGATTTAAGCAATAATAAAAATGCAAACGTTGTATCAACACAGATACTTTGCTTAAAATATATGTTTGTGTATATTTATCAATTAATTCATTTTTTTCTCGAAATAATCCAGTTTGCAGTTAAATTCGCTCTAAACCCTGCATATTTTTATATGCCTCAATCCGTCACATTACGTATTTAGCTATCATCATTTAACAGCTTGTTCCGTTGAACTCCTTTCTTTTACAAAAACAACATCATGTATTCTCTCAATTCTTATCAACATAATCAAAATGATTAAAAATATCAAAGCAATATTTTCGCACGACAATTAAAATGTAATTTTTGAAAAAGAAAAAGAAAAAAAATAATCAAAACATTGGTACTTACGGTTTGAACCGCCTTCCTTGACAGCGTATGATACATTGTGGAATCCTAGATCTACGGCAGGACGTTTTGGCAAGTGCTGCAGTGTTTTCGGTTGTGCTGGTACAATTTGCGCCTTGGCCACTACACCCGAGTTCCTATTATCATTTAATAGATTATTAGTTGCACTATCGCTTTTCACCATTTTGTTAAAATTATTTTGTTCTATTTTGTTAAATAGAGAGTTAGTATATGAAAAAAAATCACAACACAAGAAAAGAACAACAAAGTTGTCAGATCATAGTAGGAGATATGAATAGACGATCTTCTCCGTTCCGTGTATCTCCGTCTAACCTTTGACGATCGTTTATCTTTTATTTCTTTTTATTTTGTTCTCAATTAGAACAATATGAAAACAGTGGGATGAAAAATCTTGAAAAAGAAAACAACTAAAAATGCACGAAATTCTCGAGAACCACTTTACATTTGGTTTTATGTTTTCTAATACGCGAAGGGAAATTTTAACAATTTTCCAGTGTAAGAAATCCGTTTTAAAGAAGAAAAATCGGGAAAACTCGCTCAACTCGATCGGTATGCGTTCTAATTAGAAGTGTTGCACTAGAGACGACAACGCACCCAAACTATCACATCAACAGTACGATCGCGACTGAATTTAAGTTTTAAATTCGTTTGCCACAATAAAGCAGCAGTACGACGATCGACGAGCAGCGCACAAAAAGCAATTTTATTTTTTATAATCTGGCTGGCATTTATCGTACGATCAGAGCGATGACGTTTGTACTAAAAAAATACACATGAAAGAAACGCTGGCACACATGTGTGAAAAAGGGAAATGTGCTCTTTCAGTTGTCGGCAGTGTTGCCAAACCTCTTCACAAGCTGGGCGCTGTCTGCTTTGAAATTTTGCTCTACATTTTTTTTCTCCACTGACTCATAAAAAGCGAAAACAAAGCAAATAACTTAACTGTTTATACCCTATCTCAAGGGTATTATAATTTTGATTCATAACAATTTCGAAATTTGTAACATTGTCCTAGGGGCACTGGCACTGACATGCCCACTATTTAAAAACAAAACATTTTATAGAAGAAGTCAATGGAAGCGCAGGTCATTTCTTTCGCAAAATATGTAGGCAAAGTCTTTCTTAACAATTCAATCATACAAGGTTTTTGGCAGCCAAAAAACAGTACAGCAAAATATGAAGGCAATTCCTTTTCACAATAAATTCGCTCACACAAAGTAATTTGCCATGCCCATTTTTTGGGGGCGTTTTTGACAAAAACAAACATTATTTTTTCGATTACTTTATTGCTTTAGGACAAAGATAACTGTATAAGCAAAAACATGTTAACAATGTTCGAAAAGCAGCCAAAAAACCTATCTCGAAAAAAATGGAGCGCGACCGCTTGAGTTGCTACCGTCATGTTCAAAGGAGAGATCCTACGAGCTCTGTCAAAAAGGCAATATCAATTAACGAGGCAACTTAATCTGTATATTAATGCGGAGTTGCCTATAACGTGTTCCCACCCATCTTTGCTATTAAACGTCACATAGATATGCCAACACTGTACATATTTGGGTAGGGGCTAATACATAGAAGTGCACAATACAAAAATTATCCACATATCTATATATTAATACGGAGTTGCATATAACGTGTTTCCACCCATTTTTGCTTTATACGTCACATAGATATGGCAACACTATACATATTTGGGTAGAGGACAATACATAGAAGTGCACAATACAAAAATTATCCAAGTTACTTGGACATGCTTGAAGTTACTTGAAAATGCTTGAACATACTTGAAGTTACTTGCACATGCTTGAAGTTACTTGAAAATGCTTGAAGTTACTTAAAAATGCTTGAAGTTACTTGAAAATGCTTGAAAATACTTGAAGTTACTTGAAGTTACCAGCAGCAACATTGCTCTGCATATTATGCATTTGATAATGCTTGAACATACAGTCAAAATCGGTTATAACGACTTTCAAGGGACTGACGAATTTTGTCGTTATAAGCGATAGGTCGCTTTAACCGATATCAAGCTATATACAAGGTGGCGCAAAAGTCATCATCCTATCGGAAGAAGCTATAATTTATGCAAATGGCGGCAAATGTAAATTCTACTTTGACATTTGTGAAGTTAACTATACAGAAAAAACTTAAGACACCAATTAACATAATCCAAAAGCAGAACCAAAGTTTTTCATTCATAAAAAAAATTACAGCGAAAGAACATCGGGTGACAACTTTTGCGCCACCAGACAACTTTTGCGCCACCTTGTATATCAATTGTAAGGATTTTTCTTTTTTGATTTATTTTCCGATAAGAAGGTACAACCACTTGTCACACTGAAAAATTTGCACTGAGTAAAACTTCCCCAACCTAGAGCAAACTCAATAAACGCAAAAGCAAAAAATAACGTCTACAAACGGTAACTGTAACATATCCCAGATTCTACGAACTTACATACATCGCATCTACAGAGAATCAGTTTACCGTTCTAGAAAAAAAAATTACTCGCGCCATTAGCTGCGTCGACTTTAGTCGTTATAACCGATATTAAATTTAAAAAAAGGGTAAAATCGGTCGTTGTAAGCGATATGTCGTTATAAGCGATGTCGTTATAAGCGATTGTCGTTCAATGGAATTACAACGGCGCTGTTTCGGGACCTAAGAATTTGCTCGTTGTAACCGATACGTCGCTATAACCGATGTCGTCATAAGCGATTTTGACTGTACATGAAGTTACTTGGACATGCTTGAAGTTACTTGGACATGCTTGAAGTTAGTTGAAAATGCTTGAAGTTACTTGAAGTTACTTGAAAATGCTTGAAAATACTTGAAGTTACTTGAAAATGCTTGAAGTTACTTGAAAATGCTTGAAGTTACTTGAAGTTACCTGAAAATGCTTGAAGTTACTTGAAAATGCATGAGAACTTAAAGTTACTTGAAAATGCCTGACAAATTTTATATCAAATGAAATCAGAGAATGCAATGTCGAAAAATTTCATTTTCCGAATATAAGGTATAACAGTAGACTTTGTTTTTTTTTCAACTTATAGAATAAATTGGTCGAATTTCGACCATGGGGCGACCCCTAGTCTAAATTAATCTAGCCTAATCCCCTCTAGAGCTGGGCACTTACATGTAATCTCCAATCCGTCGATAAATAGCTCTTATATGTATACTACATGAAGTTCAATCATAGGCGAATAACAAATCACACTTTGGGTCCCGATCTCACTAAACCAAAGCATTAGCTACAATCGAGTCTAGCCACCAATATTCATCGCGTTTGTATCTGTCATCGTTATTTTTATCTCTTTCAGGCATGCTACGCAGTATCTAAGGTTAGCATTTCTATCTTCAGAGTTATATGGATCATAAAGGATACGTTTATCTGTTGCCCTTCTAGATGTATGATAAATGATAGGCACATTCGTCGAGTCAGATAAGTATGCATATTCATACGCAACAGGAATGTGTTTCAGGTGGTATGTGGCCACTCTCAAATGTATTTCGGAAATACCCAGGCCTTAAATAAAATAAGCCTGAAATAAATTCGTACTCCACAACATTAGCTGAACGCACAAAGTGTTTCATCACATGGTCAGGAATCACATCCCCGATTCCAGATATATCAGAAACATCCAGTAGTGTTTTATTAGATGCCGAAAGTCGGAATGTGCACTTCTGTATATCTGCATGCATGCCCGAAGTCACTTTTGCTCAAATATTTGAAGGACGTATATGAAGAAGATATGTTCCACCATATTGGATTAACATAAGTCAGAATCGGACGTATAAAGGGTTGATAACAAATGATCTTCACATCGGGTGTTAGAAAATTGGAGAAGAAAAGATGTTTAAGACACATAAATGCCGCTCCTGCCTTTTGCAACTAAGTATTTACGTGCTCATTGAAGTCTTGCGAACGTCTGAAAAACATCGAAAAGTATCAATTGTCATGAGGATCTTCTCAAATTTTCCGTTCGGATTCGGCTTTAAATTGTAGCTTCGCACAAACAAGTGGTTGAAGAAGTTAGGTTTAAGACCCTATATGGGCCGTTAAATCCAGGAAAAGACCATCGATTTTCAAGTCGAAACTCGCTGTCTTTTCATCAACTTTAAAGCCGTAGAAGAGAGCATTACAAAATCCTATCAAAACTGATCCATCTGATCACGCAGTGTAATCTACAGATGGGGAGCATTCGATTCGGAAAAGCAATTCTCCCAATTTTGGTGGCTCATTGAGGGGGGAGGGGTCAATATGCTCTCTCAAGGCGGTGCGTTACTCTGGGACACATCTTCTTAGTTTATAAGTTAGATTAAGTTATCTAGGGCGTTATTGGCAAAGGCCGGCGCTCATCTGTGGTTGAAAAATTCTGTAACCACTTCGAGTCATAAGGGAAGCGGTATGTCTCTTGGAATGGTTAAAACTTTAGATAAAATAGATCTTTCAAGTCGCAGTATCAGCCATGTGGGCAGATGGATTTATTTAAAAAAAAATATAGTTCCAATTTCGTGTCAATATTTTATTTGGCCGAGTTATATAGTATACAAAAAATGCTTGATTAGGTAGAACACAAAACAACAAAGTTAACCCCGGTTTAGTTATAAAATGTAGAAAGAGGGCATAAATAGCAGGTGCATATCTTGGGCATAATGACTTAACAGTAAGAAACCTAGATAAGATTACCAGTCATAAACATTTAAGCCCAAAAATGGTGGACATAATTTTAGACTGTTTAATGGAGTTTTATAAGTTACGGAATTTATTTATATAAATATAACTAGGAGATATTAACGGCCCGTATTATGTTAAACAAGCTTCTGCAATCATTTGTTTGTGCGAAGTTCAAATTTTGTCGCGAATTTAAGGGACATATACTTTTACGCCGAATCCAAACGGCAAATTTGAAAATAATCTTCTCATTGCAAATTATACTCTTGGATGTTCGTCAGGCTTTCGTAAGATGTGAGACAGTGAAAACCCTTTAGGTGCTGGAGTTAACTGAACTTTGCACCCCTCGTTCAGTGGTCAATCATTTCGCTCGTATGCCATTGAATTTTTTTTTTTCATTGAATTTTAAGCCAAGTTAAACATAGCATAGTATAAAATTATTTACAATTAAAATCAATATTTCAATTAAAGTAACATTACTGTTGTAAATAACAGTGACACACTTTAAGTTAAGATAATAGGATAAGAATACATTTCCAGTTGGCCTTCAGTGTCACGTGCCATAGGTTAGTGTAAAACATACGAACTTGCCCCGTACATATGATAACGTTTATTGTTATTGAATTACGTTTGCGTTAAAAAATAAAACAATGGTAAGTATTGTAGAGTTGATCGTATCATATATCAATATTGTATCATCGTGGCCTTTTTATCGTCGTGAAGGTATGCATTTGGCAATTAAGGAATTTCATTTAAAATGCACGGAATAGGCCTTAAGAAATCGCAGTTATTCATACGTGTTTGTGGTATAATTGTGTTTACAAAGAAAAGGTCATATCATTTGGAAGGTGGAAACGAACAACTTGTTCATATCAGATCTGCAATATTTGTCGCACGTTGATGCTTCTGATTGTTGGAATATCAAAGTCCTAACAAAAAGTAATCTTGTTTTTACAGGTGTAAAAGACTGAGTTGCCCATAATGTACGAAGTACGAGGTACATTTTGCCGAGCAGACCGTTTATATGGTTATCCGTAGTCAGGAAGCGGTTAAAAGTTGTTGAAAAGTGGTTTTTTGCAGTTTCAACATATTCGATGGGAGCATTGCTTAACAAAATCGAAGAAATATAACTAAGATCTAGACTTTTTCTAGATATTACAACACATACAGATTTGTTAGGGTTTAAAATGAGACGATTTAACTGGGACCACTTTGCAATTTGTTCAAGATCTTCATTGACACAGAGAGCTCCATGCTCAATGAGCCCACGGGGGGAAGCTAAAGTACAGTTGGATGTCATCAGCATACATATGACAAGAGAAGTTATTAAATAAAGATGGATTTTCGTTGACATAAATTGAAAACAATAGGGGACCAAGTATAGAACCCTGTGGAGCCCCGGTAACATTTGGGAGAAAACTAGACAAACTGTTTCCCACTTGCACTAATTGCTTTCTTTTAGTTAAGTAAGAATAAATGAGGTTTGTAGCCACCGATGAACAATTGAATTTCTGTATAACGTGATTGACTGTGTCAAAATCGTTTGAAAAATCAAGCAGAAGCAAAAACGTCACCTCATCTTTATCAAACGCTTGCCTGTCTTCACTGACGTTTAAAAGTGTTGTGATACAGCTGTGTTTTTCACGAAAACCAGATTGTTTGGATTGTAATAAATATAACACATTTAGCGGTTTTGGGAAGTGATATGATCTTAGCAGCCTTCCATAGGCCGGGATACACTCCTGACATTAAAACAGTATTAAAAATAAATGGTAGGTAAGGCAGTAGAACAGGCAGAACCATATACAAAAATTTGGGGTGAATATCATCTAGCAATAGAAAGCAAACTTTCAACAACAACGGCACCATCAACAACCAAATCCAGTGTGATCTGCGTAATTCGTAAATGATAATGGGATTTCTTTACTCGACAATGAAGCCAGTGACAATGGTAGAGAAATAACAGTTTTGTTGAGAGTATTACCATCTATTTCCTCAGCAGGACTACACCTTGAATTGCCAATGGCAATATTGATTAGGTTTTTCCACAATTGTCCTTTTTGTCGCTTCTTTCCAAGGTCATGGAAACGCTGATCAACTAATGAAATATCATAAATCCCGAAAACTCCTCAATGACCGACGTCACGGTTTTCACGCAAATAGGTCCACCGGTGATTTGATGACATATCTAACCGAAAAGTATAACCAATCTCTTCAAGAAGGTGGTGAAAATAAAATCGTTGCGCTTGATATTTCAAAGGCGTTTGACAGAGTTTAGTACCAAGCTCTCTTGTCGAAAATGCGTGCATTTGGAATCGATGATACATTTCTTCAATGGATTAGAAATTACCTTTCGGACTGTTTAATTCGGGTTATTTTGGACATTTTCAAGGCTACAACTCACCAAATAAATGCCGGTATTCCCCAAGGCTCTGTTATGTCCCCGACTCTCGTCCTCATTTTTATAAATGAACTTCTGTCTATTACTTCTAATCCAATCCATTCCTTTGCTGATGACAGTACCATCAGCTTCTCATATTCGTTTCTTGGTTCACGCCCCTCTTCTTCAGGTTTGGAACTGGAACGGCAACGTATGTTAAGCTCATTGAATTCCGATCTTAACAGCATAACTCAGTGGTGTACAACCAATAGAGATGAATTTAATGGTTCTAAAACGCAATGCTGTCTTCTGTCATTAAAGCAAAACCCACACACACTGCCATCATCCATAAATGGCACATGCATCGCTGAAACCGAATGACTTTCCACTCTCGGAAATGTGTTAATGTAAGAAATGTGTGCCGATGTAAGAAATATGTGACCCCTTCTGATCTGGCTAAAATTTATAAAGCGTTTATTCGCCTGAAACTCGAGTAGAACGCTCATATCTGGTCTGGTGCACCAAAAACTTATTTGGGCCTACTTGACAGGATCAAAAACGCGCGATAAAACTCATTGGCGACCGAGACATCGCGAGATCGATTGACTCTCTTAGTCATCGTCGTAATGTCCCCTGTCTTTCGTTATTTTATCGTTATTTCCATCAAGTGCTCTAACGAAATAGCCAGTTGCATTCCACCCCTAGAACATTTCAACCGCAATACCCGCCATGCAACGATTGCTTATCAGTCTGTATTCGGACGTACTACAGTGAAGTTCAAAGAATCTTTCCTCAGCCGTACAAGATGAATGTGGGATACTCTTCCTCGCTCTATTTTTCCTTCATATTATAACCTACAAATATTTAAAACGAACGTGCATCGGCATCTCTCCTTTTCTTCTTATCCTAATTTCCTTAACGCCCGCGCACCTACTAAAAGAATCCCTTTAATGCGTGTACATTATAAAAAAAAAAAATGCCGCCCACTTAAACAAGTATCAAGCTGATGAGGACAAATTTGGGATTTGGCTAAACGTATTTCAGCTACTACTCTCTTTCAACGTCAACAATACGTACGTCGCAACGAATTCAGTCGATAACGCTTCCAGGTATTATAAGCCACATCCCTTTCTTGTTCAAGCCTGACTCTACACCTTTCGACTGAGAGCAGTATTTCTATTCTCTTTTATCAATTTAAGGGAAAACTGACTGCAAATTTGGAGGCGCACCAATTGTGCTACAATGAGAAATTCAAATAACTTTTTTTTAATGAATTTGAATCGGATACTTCTTCGGCGCAGTTCTGCGTAAGAAAAAACTTCAACATCTTTATATAACGGTCCCCATTGGCAGTTACCGTTACACCATTCTCTTTAAAGAGGTATGGCCCCATAATGCACCTTGACGAAACTTAGCACCACACAGCGACTCGTTTCGGGTGCATTACCGTCTGATGGAGTATTTCTAGATTAGATTCACTCCATATGCGGCAATTTTGCTTAATTACATTGCCGTTTAGATCACTACCGGCCTCATCAGACATTGCTGTTGTCTTCTTCGGTCATTTCAATAATTTTTTGGCAAAATTCCAGGCGAATAGGCAAATCCAGAGGGTTTAACTTGCTTGCTATTTGGACTTTGTACGGAAACAAGTTTAGGTCATCATAAATTATCCGTTGTAATAACCGTCTGCTAACTAAATTTGCGCCAATAAGTTTCGAGACGAAACGCTTGGTTTGCCAGAACTGACGATGCTACAGCCGCGATTGTGTCTTGAACCCGAAAATAGGGATCTCGATGGTACGGCCTTCGTGCGATGCTTCCAGATTCGGCAAACATGTCTACTAGCCTCATAATGGTCGGTGAGAGAGTTAGTGTTTAAAAGGTTGCAGATATGACAAATTAAAAATCGTTCATAAGTTAATTTTCACTCAAAAAAGGGGCGACATGGCAATTTCAACACAGGTCACCGGATGTATTTGAAAGTGAAAACAACATTTATTTTTTATTCAAACTGCATTTTTAAACTCAACTTTAAATTAATCAAATATAGCCATCTACATTATTAGGTTTTTTTTATGTAAAAGCGAGAAAGTTTTCGTACGACCGTCGTGCACTTTATTTGAATATAAATTCACCCAAAGGTTGCCTCAATGTTAAATAAATAAAGTTGCTACAGCAATTATTAACGGAACTATTTGTTATAACATGGATTAGGTAAGGATTTTCTTAAATCTTCGGTAAAAAAAGTATTCAACGGAGATAGGCCCTTACCGTAGAACAATTTTATCCTTAGAACGTTTTCAAAAATTGTATCTCAAAGTATTGAACCTTAAGTCGGAAACACTCTGTTGAAATTAAATCATTTAACTATCATGATGTTTAATACTACAGTGAAAACTCTCTTGGGCGGACAGCGACCGTCGGACAATTTTTGTCCGCTCAGGAGGAGTGTCCGCCTAAAAGGAGGAGAGTAGCCAGATTTATACTCGTACATTTATTTTTTATTAATTTAAGAATGATGAATAGTCAAGTAAGGGAGATCCACCTTAATATATGTATTAAGCTTAGTGGGTGGGTCCACTGTTAATACATTTCGAAAGAGAGGAACAATATCTTCCGTATAGACTTCTTAATTAAGAACGTTACAATTTATAGCTTAAAAAATTCTGAAATGGTCGATTGGCGTACATTTTTTTGTTTCTTTTCAAAAGTCTATTTTGCTTTCTAAATTTTTTAAATGTTGTAATGCAATGTAATCGTCTTTTAAGAACTGCTTTAAATTTGCAATGGATATTAACGCGGTTTTATTTGAGTGTACCTCACAAGAACCCTCAGCTATAGGTTCAGTATCCGTATCATTGTTGTCATCAGTATCCGTATCATTGTTGTCAATTACGTCTACTGTTTCGATACTCGTACATTCAATATCAAGCTCTTGCTTTGGATTTTCTGTCGCCAAATCATTGTCTATTGCGAGAAATTCTTCACAATCGGAATAAAATCTACGGGGAGGTTTTGGCCACCTTGGAAAATCGTAAACAGCGTTGCTAGGGGTAAGTCATCTTCAGGCTCGAATTCAATTAAACCATTTACACTTTTGTCGAACACAGCTTTTTTGAAACAATTTTTTATTGTTTCCGGCTGCACCTTGAGCCAGGCTGCTTTTATGAAATGTATAGCCTCCAAGACGTTAATTGGCTTATTTGCCGAACATGTCTCAATATTTGCTAAGATATGTTTAACAAAGAGGCTTCGATAGTGAATTTTGAAATTTTGAATAGCACCTTGGTCTTACGGCTGACAAGCTGATGTCGTGTTGCTTTTATGAAAAATAAATTTAATATTTTTTAATCGTAAGTCCCGAGGGTGCGATTGAATTGTCTAGGAATAGTAGAATTTTTCTATTTTGCAGGCCTATTTTTCGGTCGAATTCCATTAGCCACTGGGTCATCAAATCGCGTGTCATCCATGCCTTCTTGTTTGACTGCCAATTTATTGGTAACCTCTTGTTGTCCACTGTGGAAAATGCTCTGGGGCGTGTAGCTTTCCCAATCACGAGTGACTTTTCTTTCTCTCCGGCAAAATTCGCGCAAAATAGGACTGTGAGTCTTTCTTTGGACAATTTTCCGCCATGACATTTTTCGGATTTGAGCGCTAAAGTTTTGTTTGGGAAAGCTCTGAAGAAGAGGCCTGTCTCATCAGCATTGTAAATATCCTGCGGCCTATAACCAATTAATATTGATGGAAGTTTTTCTAAAATCTGTTTAACATCTAATGGGTTTATGGCAGCAGCTTCTCCGGATACACATCGAAAAGTTATGTTGTGCCTATTGCGCCACCTTTGCAGCCAACCGTTAGATACTGCAAAATCATCGATTCCTAGTTTCAGAGCGATTTCCTTCGCCTTCTCTTGAATAATTGGCCCAGATATTGGAGTGCTCTGACTTCTTACCTGACAAAACCAGTCGTAGCACATGGAATCGTTTTTTTGCCGTCTGTATTCATAAAGCTTCTTTTCTTATTGATGTTTTTTTTTACCAGATAGCCAACTCGACCGTATAGTCTCTTTGTCCCGAACAATAAGCGCAGCCTGTGTTTTTCCAATGTTAAATCTGGTTAAAGCCACATTGATCAATTAATGTTTTTGCAGTTTTAGTTTCTTTGCATGTCGTTTTATCTTTTATCTAACGCACGCACTGATGAATTATCTTTTTCATACGCATTTACAATCTCCATTTTTAGGGTTCCGTAGCCAAATGGCAAAAAACGGAACCTTTATAGATTCGTCATGTCTGTCTGTCTGTCTGTCTGGGAATGTCACAGACACTTTTTTCCGAAACTATATGAGCTATACTGTTAAAACTTGGTAAGTAGATATATTCTGTAAACCGCATTAAGATTTTCACACAAAAATAGAAAAAAAAAATTTTGGGGTTCCCCATACTTAGAACTGAAACTCAAAAATATCTTTTTCATCAAACCCATACGTGTGGGGTATCTGTCTTCAAAAATGATATTGAGGTTTTTAATATCATTTTTTTCTAAACTGAATAGTTTGCGCGAGATTGACACCATCAAAATGGTAAAATGTGTGTCCACCACCTGTAACTTCTAAAATAAGGGAATGATAAAACTAAAAAAAATATATGATATACATTATCATGCAAACTTCCACCGAAAATTAGCTTGAACGAGATCTAGTAAGTAGTTTTTTTTAATACGTCATAAATCGTAAACCGTAATTTACCTTTCATTTAATAAACTCAAATACAAAAAAAAACATTCAATTTCATAAACATAAACCTTATGCGTAAACCGTGAACCATTATTTTCTAATAATAAATCTGTAATAGGTGCCTAAGTAAATAATAATTATAATTCGCGCGGAACCCTTCATGGGCGAGTCCGACTCGCACTTAGCCGCTTTTTATACCCTATTCTAAGGGTATATTAATTTTGACGCATAGTTTGTAACATACCTTAATATTGCCCATAGACCCCTAAAAGTTACTATATTTATGATCAGCATCGATAGTAATGTCGATCTAGCCATGTCCGTCCGTCCGTCCGTCTGTCTGTTGCCAAAAATTAGGCCTTTAAACTGGGCTTAGAGAGCTGAAATTTTAACCATATACTCTCTAGGGTCCCGAAATAATCAAGTTTACGAATTTTTCAAATCCGCCCACAGACACGCCCACAAACTCAAAAAAACAAAATTTTGGAAAAAATCGAATTTTGAGCAGAGAGATGAAATTTTTTATATATGATCTATGACTCCTAAAACTGCTCGGTAAAAAAATTTTCAAAATCCGCCCACTGACACGCCCATAATTTAGAATCAACTTTTTTTGCAAATCCAAAGTTTGAGCTAGGGAGCTGAAATTTATAATATATACTCTCTAGGGGCACTTTATGCTCATGTGTTAATTTTTTTTAAATCCGCCTACTGACACGCCCACAATTAAATCAAACAATTTTATTGAAAAACCAAAGTTTTTTTTCGATAAAATCCTTTAAATGTTATATAACAAAATTTGTAGAGCGTTCTTAACAATTCAATCATACTTAGACTTTTGTCACGCCCACTTATGAGGGATAGGAATAAGAATAGGGTATCCAACAGTTCGGACAAGCGGACTGTAGCCCGTCCCTATTTTTTTTTTTTTTAAAACTAAGTGTTTTTCTATCCGCAATTCTGATGTTTTCACTTCAACATGCCAAAACTGAATAAGGCCTCGCGTCCGTTCCTAAGGGGTTCGTGTCCGGCTAAGAGAGGCGTTTTTCACAATTCATAAAAATATATTGTCCGCGTCTGGTTAAAAGGAGGTCCGTCCAAGAGAGGTAAAATTGTTCCGAAAAATATAAAAAAAAATGGTTTAAGAGAAAATGTCTGCGCAAGAGGGGTGTCCGCTTAATAGGAGTGTCCGTTAGGAGAGTTTTCTGTTATGGTTACAAATACGCTGTAAGTCTGATCTCAGCAGAAGTGATGCAATTACTTCATCAAAAGACATTTGCTCTTGCTAAAAGCAACAGCCCATAATGGGCTGGAATCTAACTTCTCTAAAAAGTCAAGCATCTGATGGGGACAGTTTTGCTTTCACGCAAATATAGATTGTTTACTTCATTTTTTTTTTTTGAAATAACGTGGACTATTGGTAACCAAGCCGACGAATAAAAACTAATTCGCTCGTCTACAAATATCTTTGATAAGATAAAATTGATTTGAGACTTTTATTTTATTTTAGTTTAAACATTAGTATTTAAGTTCAATCAATTAATGTTCTACCAATAGATAAGCAATCTATTTCGTATGCGGTCACTTTCGAAAAGATATCCGCAGCAATGTGTCCAAAGTCCACTGGCAATAAACACAAAGAGCCGTGCGTGACGAGGGCTTCGCTGTTTATTATAATGTGGAACAATATTTTTCATTTCCATTGGACTTTGCTTTGCAGCACAAAAAAATAATGTCGCTCAGCTGGGAAAAGAAATATTTTGAAATTACGAAATGAGCTTATACTCGTACAAGGAAGTCTTGGGGCTAATATGTGTTTTATTTACACAAAGTTTCTGTTATCAACGTCAATAACTCTGTATAAGCTGAGCATACCTTGTTCATCTAATCAGCGACTTTAGTGGGGAGCTGATAGGAATTGAAAGTTCAATGTTAGTTAATATTTATGATTATTTCCCTTTCTATTCTTTTTTTTTTAAATGTGACATTTACTTGGGAAAAATTTCAATTGTCAAGTATCTATTTGCGTTCCCTGTGATATACTCTAGTACGTGCAATCTAATGGGAATGGTGCTCGAGGTTTGTACGTAAAAAAATCTTGGTCGTCAAATGATGTTAACCTTCAAAATTGGCTCTGATTTCCAAGAGCAAAACAAAGATGCTCGTAGGATATATCAAACAACATCTCTAACGCGCATCATTAAAGGAAAAAAGAAGAAAAAACAAATCGAACAACAGGATCTTGATAAAGACGAGGAGGAAGAGGAAACAGAAGATGACGTTTATTTCGAGCCCCGTCTAGCGGGAACTGCTAAAATTGCGAACATCATAGAGCTGTCGCTCAAGGAAGCAATGCCTGGATCAGAGGGTCAAGAATAGCTGGAGGCGATTAAAGATGAGATTCGAAGACTTCTCAAGAATAATGCTTGGGAACTGGTCGAGCGTCCAGCGAATAGAACTACTGTAAGCAGCCAAGTTGTTTAGCGAAATAAATTGAAACCATATGGATCTTTGAATCGGAAGAAAGCCCCTATTGTAGCCAGTGGATTTGAACAATGCCAAGGAATCGTTCAGACTTCTAATGGCACTGGCTGTTCATAACTATTTGTCAGTTTATCAGATTGCAGATTTTTTAAATGTGGACTTAGAGCAGTAGCTCTAGTCTTGATCTGAAACCAGCCACTTAAGTCGCATGTCTTCACTAGGGATCAAGCAAAGAAGAGTTCACAGTCGTTGCAATTGATGATGTTCTGTATGCATTACGAAGTCAAAAGACATTGGACAGTATCCGGAATGGATACCTACTGCTAGGGCTTCGCAATAATTCAACGAGATGGAAAAATAAGGCTGAAGTAGCAAACATATGTCAAGGAGCTGTTGAAATTAATCTGGATGCAAAAAAAGAGGTTGAAGAAGATATCGATCTTTGCGGCACTCCTACATTAATAGCAAAATCGTCCGAAGATACTCCACCGACCACATCTTCAATTGATTAATCTTGAAGGAAATACTGCACCCAACTAAAAAGTTTATCCGGTATTCCGTAAGAAGTCAGTTTGCTCAGGGCTTAATGCCAGACTCGATCGAATGCTTGTGAGATTTCCAAAGTTACATCTCTTGATTCGCTATGCTCTAGAATTGCATTTGTCCATTGATGCGTTTAACCCTTCATTTATTTCCTGACCCACTACTTTAGACAACATGGACAGTAGCCATTTAGACGATAATTTTGTAACAGGCACTTTTTCCCTTTTTTTTTGAGAACCGGTTGAATGCGGTAGGTTTTCCAGCAAGAAGGAACCATTTGATGAGAGCACGAAATATTTAAAGCTTGCGCAAGATAGGTGCAAGTTCTGGTTGGGAATTTTGTTTAGTATATTCTGTCCAATGTCAAGAGACACAGCTTTCCACGTAAAAAACTGGTTTTCTTATGGAGCTTTGTGCCTCTTGATATTGGACTGACTATACTATGACAGGCAATCCGTCCGGTCTAATTCGCTTTTTGCAATCCAGTTTTTGGACAATGCGATGGATTGTTCGTGTTCATATGTTTCTTGTAGAGTAGACGATTGCATTCCTTATGGTTGCATTAGCCCGTTTAAAGAGTAGAATTTGTATACCCTATTCTAAGGGTATATTTATTTTGACTCATAGTTTGTAACACGTCCTAATATTGCCCATAAACTCCTAATATGTACTATATTCGTTATCAATCAGCATCGATAGTAATTTCAATGTAACCATGTTAGTCCATCCGTTTGTTCGTCGGTAAAAATAAGGCCTTTAAACTGGGCCTAAAAAGCTAAAATTTTGACCATTCACTCTCTAGGGGCCCGAAATAATCAATTTTAAGAATTTTCAAACTTATCAAAAAAATTGAAGTTTGAGCCAGAAAGCTAAAATTTCAATATATGGTGTTTAGCGGCTCGGGAGTTAACATTTTTAAAATCTGCCCACAATTTAAAGACCAATTTTATCAAAAAGTCAACGTTTGAGCTAGGAAGCTGAAGTTTAGAACATATTCTCTGGTGGGACTCCTAATGCTCATGTTAAAAGATTTTTTCCAACAATTTAAAAAACAGTTTTTTTTCGAAAAATCAATGTTTGGGCTAGAAAACTTAAATTTGGAATATATCGTCTATAGAGACACATTATTGCTCATGTGTAAATATTTTTAGAATCCGCCCACTGACACGCCCACTTTTTTCAATAATAGGTTTTTCGAAAAAAAAGGTTTGAGCTAGTAAGCTGAAATTCGGAATATATGCTCTCTAGATGACCTTAACGCTCATGTGTAAATATTTAAACATAAACTTTGTTTCTCCAATTAAAATCCCTTACATTGATTTTGCTCAATAAATGAGGATAGGATTATGAAAAGGGTATACAACAGTTTGCCCAAGCGGACTATAGACTTTCCCTATGTTTTGAAAACATATTTGCAAAAACATGAGCTTTTTCTTTTTATAATCCACTTTGGCCAGCGAACCGGCTTCTTTCACTAAGGAGAGTAGTTGCAAATATTTTATAATCTCTTTTGGCAATGACTAAAAAGGGAATGATCCGCACTTGGGCTATCAATGAGATTATTCGTTATTTTCATTGTAACTTGACTTTTCAGCTCCAACCTATGAGTTTATTCATTATTCGCTCATTGTAGTTGGACTTTACTTGGGCTTGAACGCCAATCCTTAAATGTTTTGTTCTTTGCAGCTTCAGCTTGCTGGCATTATTGGTTTATAAAATTAAAATTTTTAAAGCGTATGACGAATCTACAGAAGTTCCATGCCGAGAAGAATCATTTCGGCAATACTTGTGCAAGTGTTGACATTTGTGAATAGATCCCCCATGGTAGAGCTGCGAACAATATAAGAAGATCATTCCAATCAGTGCTAATGTACTCGTAATTCCGAATCAGGCGTAAGCGATGCTGGCGTCCTTTTACGGGAACGGAAAGAGAGTGAACTGCTTTAATTCGAGAATAGTCTGAGTTACCAAAGGGGCCGAAAATTGAATGATGTACTAAGATTGGCGTTATTCGAAATGCGCGTTGGTTAATGAACAAGCTGAATAAGATAACAACAGATTGCAAACGATTCTGCCTTCCTTCCTACCTCATCAGTTCTGTTGGAACATCGTAGCTAATTTTAATAATAAACGTTGAAAACGCCTAAAAAAAAAATAGGCTTTGTGCATTTACCAACCACGTATTCATCTCTTTTGGGGATCGTTGGAAAAGTCCCATCTCGCAGGAGTTCCGACTTCCAAAGGGAAAACTTACTGCTTTCGTGGGAACTTATTTGCTCCCGAAAAGACATTAAAAATAGTTGTTGTTTATTTTCCCAAAATGTTAAAAAAAAAACGAATCGAACAAATTGTAATCCATGCTTAGGAAATATTCTAATAAACAGAACGAATCGAACGTAGCTTTGTCTATTGCCTGTGCTGTGCATCCTCGAGTCGAGTCTGAGTCTCGATAGTTTCATTTTCCCAAATAAAAGAGACAAAATACATTCGTGGTAGCAATTGTAAGATTTGGTTGTTCATTCAAACAACTCAAAAGGAAATTGACGGAAGCAGCCTAAATGCAAGTGTGTTATCAGTATCACACAAAAAGCCATTTCAAATTGTAATCTTCTTGACCAGTGTCAAATTTAGGATTTAGGTCTAACGTTGAAGTCGAAGTTGATGTTACGTAGGCGTGTTATCACACAAAAAACCATTTACATTCGACATTGTTTGTTTTGCGTTCTTTGTCCTGTTCTTGTCATCCCCAACCAAGACAGCCGCGCAGATGTCGTACCAGGTACGAGAAAAAATGGAAATGTATGCGACAAAATTAAATGGTAAATACGCTAATTTTAGCTTACAATAAAACAATGAATCACCTTTTACATATACTGATGATTAATGTTTACAACTACACCAGTGATTCGGAAGCTTGCCCCAGCCCAAGGACAAGAAAAAGAAACATCCGCCTAAGCAATCTAAACTTCATGACTGCAATTGCCTGAATTAAGGACAGGGTTCCGGCAAACGTTAAAAAAAAAACAAAACTGATATGCAAATTTTACAAAGCAACATTACGTGCAGGTTCTGAAAAAAAGAGCGCAGAGTAAAAAATATAAAATTAATATATCTTTCATAGCGACATTTTTTCAACATACACTACACTACACATACGAGTACACCAAGATGAATAATAACTTCTTTTTTATCGCAGGAAATTTAAAGTACAAAAGGGAATTTTTTCTATCTGATATGGGAATTCTGTGGAATAACCCCCGCGGCACTGTTCCGAATTCATAGGGCCAAAAAGAATATATTAAATTGTTGCATCAACATTTGATAAAATGAATGTGCATTCAATACAAGGTCATAGCCATGCTTGATGTTTCGATCAACACCCAGCCGTACCAAAATTTAAAAAATATGTCTAATCTATATAATTTTCTTTCAATTCAATGTCATGAGCTCCGAATTCAGTTATATATCGATCTGCCACGCTGTCAATGCTCATTTAATTAATCGTTTTATTTAGAGCTGAAGCTGCGATAGCAATTTAATTTTCAGCTTCAATTCACTTGAGTATCTCTTGTCTAATTGTAAGACTAAAGCACTCAACTGCGGCAGAAAATAACCATTAATAACATATCCCACTCGTTAACATTATATTCCATACAATATGAACAGTTTTGTTGGCAGGCAAAATTACTTTCCAGTCTTTTTTAGATTTCTGTGCACATTTTTGTAATACACGCGAATAATATCTACAAATATGTGGTTGCTTACTCGTGTGTGTGGAACCGGCAATGAAAAGCGATGCAAATTTGCTTTAGCTAAATATGTCACATAACTCATTAGGCTGGAGACGTTTATGAGCCTACTACATTCGAGCATGTTGTGTGCTTTTCAGAACCTGATGTCATAAAGGCCTTGACTTAGTTATGAAAGATTTTGTAACAAAAAAAAAACGTATCCGTAACCAAGTGGAACTGTGGATTAGCGAGTGATCATTTTTAATTATTACCTGAAATTTTAACTTTAGGTGCACGGAGTTTGAAAAAAAATCTAATGAACTCTATGTCATTATAATGTATGTATTACAAGGTGGCGCAAAAGTTGTCATCTGTTTACTTCACAAATGTCAAAGTAAAATTGACATTTGCCGCCATTTGCAAAAATTATAGCATCTTCCGATAGGGTTTTCAGCCCTTGGGTGGCCTTAGGCAATTCTGTGTGCCAATGTTCTAAATGATCCACGACGTTTGATATCTATCCAATGTAGTTTTCAGTCGGATTGGTGAACGCCACTGGGTGATGACTTTTGCGCCACCTTGTAGTATAAAATGGACAATAATGATGTTAAGCACAAAGAGAGCAATATGGCAAGAAGTGAACCCAAGTCCAATCATTTAAGGATACTCTCCACCACCGATTATTAAACTTAAGAACAACATTAATGTTTAAGCGGAGTTCATCAAATACAGAGCTGCTCATGCATCAAATTCATTAAACAAGTATCTACATCCCCATCTACACAAAAGGCTATTCTCAGTCTTGCAGGTACTAACAAGATAATGTCGATATACGTTACGCTCTCCAGCGAACTGTGTGAACGTCTTAAGCCGTCGCGCAACACGCTCATTGGCACCCATCAGTATGGCCCACTCCCGGCAGATCGACAATGACCAAAACGTTCACATTTACACAAACACGTAAAAATACCAATGAACTCAATAAAGTCGAGACTCGCCTCCATTTCATCGACTTTAAAGCCTTATCGTCCGAAGCTCTACATTACATAAAAATAAATAAATAAATAAATAAATAAATAAATAGATATTCGGCATAATCGGTCCATACGAACGTCTGACAAACATCCAAGACTATGAATTGTCATGAAAAGCTTCTCAAATTTGCCATACGGAGTCGGCTTCAAATTGTATTTCTCTTACGCTTCCCACAAGCAACCGGTTGGAGAAGCTACGTTCTAGGCCCTGAATTGGCCGTTAACGCACCTTAATCATATTTTTTTATATTTATTAAAATCATGAAGGACAACTTTGAAAATCTTATTAATCTTTATTGAATTATCTATATCTTTCTTAATGTATTGAATAGACCATCAAATAAATTAATACACTAATAAATATGTTCTATATGCAATATTTTATGCAATTAACAAATAGATAAATAATGAAAAACAGTAAATAAAATATTTTTGAATTAATTTACGTAAGCATGAACAAGGTTAAAGCAAATGAATTAAAAAATATAGTACCTAGTACAAAAACATTAAGTAAATACATTCGTTTTGAAATAAAAGATTTTTCGATATGAACTCAAATAATCAAAAAAACATACGGACAGTCCGCTTTGGCGAACTGTTGGATACCCTATTCTTATTCCTATCAGACACATCTAGAGTCTATATTATAAATTTCAGCTCCTTAGCTCAAACTTTGGTTTAAAAAAAAAAAAAAAATTGTGGGCGTGTCAGTATGCGCATTTTGAAAATATTTACTCGTGAGCATAAAGGGTCTCTAGAGAGTTATTATGAACTTCAGCTTCCTAGCTCAAACTTTGGTTTTCAAAAAAAAGTGGCCTGTCAGTGCGCGGATTTTGAAAATATTTCCACATGAGCATAAAGGGCACCTAGAGAGTCTATATTATAAATTTCAGTTTCCTAGCTCAAACTTTGTGACTTTTTCAACATCTTACTTGAGAAAATTGTGCGAAACTCGCAAGCCAACACTAGAGGCACAATTTTTCAAAAGTCTGTGCAACTACTTGCATATGCTGACGACATTGACATAATTGGCAGAACTCAGCGAGCTGTCACTGGTGCGTTTGCAAGTATTAGCACAGAAGCGGCAAAAATTGGTTTAGTGGTGAATGAGGGTAAAACCAAGTATACGCTGTCAACAAGAAAGGAACACACAACATCAATGAATCCGACAGAACGTCACGATAGACAGCTACAACTTTGAGGTAGTTAGGGACTTTGTCTACCTTGGCTCAAACGAAGAATTACACTTGCCAACCGCTGTTTCTTTGGCCTAAGAAGGCAATTGACAAGTAAGGTCTTGTCAAGAAACACTAAGGAGATTTTGTATAAGACCCTCATCATCCCAGTGCTGCTCTACGGCGCAGAAGCGTGGACATTAGCAAAAGCGGATGAAGATCTCCTTGGTCGTTTCGAACGCAAAATTCTTCGTGTGATTTTCGGTCCCGTTTGACGGGCTTTGGAGGAGGAGATTTAACACCGAACTCTACGAGCTGTACAGCGACATCGACCTGGTCAAAAAAGTGCGAATAAGTCGACTAAGATGGCTAGGACATGCTCCGGCCCGAAGAGTCTTCGATTCCAACCCGGAGGGACAACGCAGTAGAGGAAGACCTCGCCTTAGGTGGCACGCGCAGGTGGAAGGGGATCTCAACCAACTTGGAGTGCGCAAGTGGAGGCAGTTAGCCAAAGATCGTGCTAACTGGAGAGGCGTATTGGTTGAGGCCCAGGTCCACCCCTGACCGTAGCGCCACCTAAGTAAGTAAGTAAGTAAGCTCAAACTTTGACTTTTCAATAAAATGGTTTTATTTAATTGTGAGCGTGTCAGTGGGCGGATTTTAGAAATGTTATTTCCCGAACAGTTTTAGGAGTCAAAGATCATCTATAAAAAATTTCAGCTTTCTAGCTCAAAATTCGAAAAATTTGTTTTTTTTGAGTTCGTGGGCGTGTCTGTGGGCGGATTACAAAAATTCTTAAACTTGATTATTTCGGGCCGCTAGAGAGTATATGGTTAAGATTTTAGCCCTCTAGGTCCTGTTTAAAGGCCTAATTTTTGCCGACAGACGGATGGACGGATGGAAATGGCTAAATCGACATTACTATCGATGCTGATCGTGAATATAGTAACTTTAGGGTAATCGTCGATGGTCACCAGCAAAAAAAAAACGACAAATGTCTGTACATTATGCAATGAACAAAACAACCGTTTAGAAATATTACCAATACAAGAAAATATTATGATGTTATCTACTTGTTAAACAATAAAAAAGAATCCGATTATTGGAAATGTCAGCACAGATTACGATTAATATCAACAACGTTCATTTAACGTAGAACTAAATAAAAAATAATATCTTTGCCACTCAAAGAATGTAATTATAGTGACCGAAGTCAAAGAAATTATCCATACATAAGTGGCCTTTGGCCGTTCTAACAAGCAAACGATTAACTGGGCAACATACAAAACGCTTTGGCTAATAATAATGGACAAATTAATTAGGACAAATCGTTAGAGCTCAGTGTCAGTGTGTTCCAATTAAGCAGAATCCACTGTATTGCTAACAACAATTTATTTTGTAAAAAGCGAAACGAACTTTTATCATTGCAGCAGGGCAGGAATACTTTTTTTTTTTTTTTTTTTTTTGTCGGGGTGTGTGAGACTTTCTGCACTGGAGCACTCAGACTCAATACTGGTCCATTGTACTACCAGGCAGACACACCACATTTTACTGTGGGAATTTACTCGTTTTTCTAAGAAAAACGAGAAGGCGCTTCAATGATAAGGAGCTTAGGTTTACAGCACTCACCATATCCGCACCAAATACCTGCCACCTGATACGAGCAAAAGCAGGACAATCACAGAGGAAATGTTCCGCAGTGTCGTCGCTTTCTCCACAGGCTTCGCAGTGGGTGGTGTCGCTTAGGCCTAGCACCTTAAGGTGTTTGGCAAAAGCGTAGTGTCCCGTAAGAACGCCAGTAGTCTGTCTGCAGTCTTTTCTGTTGAGAGACAACAAGAATGCCGCGGATTTCCCACAGACGTCGGGGGGAATTTGCTTCGTCTGTCTGCACCCTGGAGAGGCATGCCAACGGCGATTGTGTTCATAGGAAACCCAACCGTCAATGGAAGCCCTGACCGAGGACGCAGGCAGATAGATCGCTGGTTCAGGTCCTGAGAGGTCCCCCTCTGAGCCTTGTCTAGCAAGTTCAACGGAGATCTCATTTCCCGTGATCCCGTTATGACCCGGGACCCAGACAAGTTTAAGTGAATTCAGCCTTCCGACCGAATTCAGAGATATCTTGCATTCACGTACTATTTTGGAGGTAGTTAAGGGTTTGAGTAAGGCCTTAAGCGCAGCCTGACTGTCGCTACAGACGCAGATACTTCGCCCCCTCCACCTGTTCCTCGTAACATAGTCCATGTCCATTAGGATAGCATAAGTCTCTGTTTGGAAGACTGACGCATATTTGCCTAACGGAAAGAAAAGTCTAACGTTATCGCTCTCCACGAAGACACCAGCACCATATCCTTGATCGGTTTTAGAGCCGTCCGTGAAGATTCGACTGCATTCCCTTCCAGGTTCAGAGTTCGGCCAGAGCCAGTCCTGGACGCGAGGAAAGTCGACCTCGTATTTGCGCTTTAGCCGAAGTTCCGGTGTCATCGCATCAGACGGCATATCCATAAGACAGGAGTCGAAGGACAACCGTTGCGCAAGTTCATCAAAACCAAAAGCCACCTCTTGTAAGACGTGAGATAGCCTTGATTGTACAGCCCATGATGTAAACATCAAGGGGCGGAAGGTTCAATAGTGCATCTCGGCCGGAGCCAGGCGTGCTGGGGAAGGCCCCCGTGCAGCCGAGACATACCTGCCTTTGGAGTTTGGCAAAAGCAGCAGTGACGTATTTACGTGAAAGCTTATTCCACCAAACAACCGATGCGTATGCTATAAATGGTCTTATCATAGCCGTATAAATCCATAGGACTCTTTTCGGTGATAAGCCCCATGTCTTGCCGAAAATGCCTTTGCACTGCCAGAAAACAGACAGCGCCTTGGCAATCTTCAGCTCAACATGTTTGGACCAAAGAAGTTTGCTATCCAGGATGACTCCCAGATACTTTGCTTCATTGGAGAGTTGGATTGTGACGCCTTTTAGCACTGGCTGAGTCAACCCGACCAGCTTCCTCCTTCTCGTAAAGAGAACAACCTCAGTTTTAAGAGGATTGACCGAGAGCCCATTCCTAGTGCACCATTCGTCGACCACGTCAAGGGCCGCCTGCACCTTGGCGCATACAGTCGCTAGGCATGATCCAACAGAAAGCACGGCAACATCATCCGCGTACGCCTGAGCGTAAATATTAGAACTGTTGAGTGCATTCAACAGAGAGTCGACCAGCATACACCACAGCAGTGGAGACAGGACGACGCCTTGCGGGCAGCCTCTGTTTACCCCCGCCATAACATAGCGGCCACAATCCGCAACTGCAAACAACATTCTATTCATTAGCATTGCTTTAATCCACAACACCAATGGTTCGTCTACTCCTTGTTGTCTGGCGGAGCTGCACATGCTATCAAAAGTCGCATTGTCAAAAGCACCCTCAATATCGATGAAAATGCCCATCGCGTATTCTTTTCTGTCAAGCGCGCCCTCAATTCTACCAACAAGATTTTGGAGCGCAGTCTCGCAGGATTTTCCGCGTTTATAGCCATGTTGCATCGGTGATAGTGGGTGCAATCGCAAAGCACCTTTGCGCACGTGAAGCTCGACCAGCATTTCCAAGCTTTTCAGCAAGAAGGAAGTCAGACTGATTGGTCTGAAGCTCTTGGCGAGCGAGTAGTCACTTCTGCCAATTTTTGGTATAAATGCCACTCTAACTGTACGCCAGGGTGTTGGAATGTATGCCAGTGCTAGGACAGCGGTGAAGATTTTCTTCATAGTCGGTAGCAACTGGTTTGTACACTGTTGCAGCATGGCTGGGTATATTCCGTCCGTACCAGGCGACTTGAAGCCGTCAAAAGACGCAAAGGCGTATTTAATGGCCACGTCCGTCGCCACGGCCTTCGCAATATACCAGCTACGCCGAGTTGTTTGTCTTGGCTCACTCATAGTCCGGTAATCGGGGCTGGTTGTGAACCAATTGTAATCTGGTTTCCCGGAAAGTGAGACTCCAGCAAATAACTAAGAGTTTCCGCTTTCGTCTCAATAAAGGTGCCATCAAGATTTCTAAGTGAGTCCAGTTTGGCTGGTTTGCCCTTTTTCAGAACTTTAACCAACCCACTAGTTTCACAAAGCGTTTCAATCTTTTCGCAGAAATTCTTATAAGAAGCACTTTTCGATACCCGAATTAGCCTCTTATATTCCTTCTGCTTCGATCGGTAGAGATTCCAGTCTGTCTCTAAATCAGTCTTGAGTGACCTATTTAGAAGCTTTCTAGCTTCTCTACGAATTTTTTGCAGTTCCGAGCTCCACCAGGGAACCGGTGTTCTGCCAGGTGGTTTGCTTACTGGGCACGTCAGTTCAAAACAGCTAGTAATGGCGCTATTCAGGTTTTGAACAGCATCCTCTACCTTTTGTCTCGTCCTGAGTTTGGTTGGAGTTTTGAGAGTTTTCACTAATTCCTCCCTGAAGCGTATCCAGTTGGTTTTTCTCGGATTCCTCCTCTCCTGCAAAGTTATGGCTTCGCATCCGATTTGGAATTCGATATATCTATGGTCTGAGAGGGACACCTCCGAAGAGACCCTCCAGTTAGTAACCTTCGCCTTAAAGTATCTATTTGATAAAGTTAGGTCGATCACTTCCTGTCTTCTTGACGTCACAAAAGTTGGTTGCGAGCCAACATTGTTGATAGTAAGATCAGATGATAGAATGAAATCCAGGAGATGGTTTCCTCGCATGTTGCATTTGCTGCTGCCCCAAACAATGTTTTGAGCATTGGCATCACAGCATATAACTAGGCCCATCTTCCTTGTGTCGCAATAGTCAATGAGTTCAGCAATTGCCCTCGGTGGTGGAGGCGCTACCGAATCATAGGGGAGATAAGCTGACGCCACGACGAAGGTCTTCCAATTTCCATTCGTTTCGTAGCTAATGGCTGCAGCAACCAAATCTTGGCCACAAAATTGTCCAAGCTTAGTCGCTGAGAGAAGGTTCGACACAGCAAGACAAGCCCTTGGTCTCTCGGACCGCTCGTCACAGAGTATCGTAGTGCCACGGACAGCTCCAAGGCCACATTGCAGGTGGCAATGGTGCGATGGTAGTGTATTCACTAAGTGATTGGCAGGTCGTGCGTTCGAATCCCGACCAGGGCCATGATTTTTATAAATTGAATACACACAACGAAAACTGATCTCCCTAAAGCAATTTAGGCGCCACCTGTTGAGAAAAAAAAAATCCCATCGTACCAAACTTCTGTCCTATCCTTCTATTCTTTCAGTAAGTAGCACCCAAAAATAGGCAATGAATTGCTGGGAGCTACTTGCGCAACAAACTAAAAATGCCTTCGCTGTGGTTTTACCATTATAAGGGTACTGTGTCACTACAGAAAAAAGAAATCCCTTTAGCGCACGCAAATTATATATAAAAAACAGATGCGATTTTTCCACACCCATGGCTCCTGTATGGATGTTATGTTATGAATACTTAGAGAAGTGTATAATAAGTTCATATAGCTGCACTTATTGATAACCGAGCTTTTCGACTGATTAAATAAATTAATGATGAATCATTGGAAGTTCTGTTTAACTATTTCCGTTGGACTGCTGTTAGGTACCTATCTCTGGTGTTTCACAAAATGTTAGCCAAACCAATTCAAGCAATAACAATCTGAAATTCAAAATTAATTCAGAATTCAATCTTAAAGAATAGAATGCGAGCTTAATACAAAGTTTTCGATTATGAATTTTAAATTAAAAAATTTGTCACAATTGAGCACGTATTTGTCCAATATATATAATATATATGTATAGATTATTTCGTTTTTTATTTGCATTTTGCTTGTTGTCGCACACTTTACAATTACGGAGATATGATACTAATAATATATCTTACTACTGAACTATTAATTTAAACGTATAATAAGGTCTATATTTAGACGAAAAGAAAACAATTTCGTTTTGAAGAAACAACGCAAAAAGCTCAAATTCAACAAACTTGTCCAATATTTTATAGCTTTTCAATTTTCATTGGCTTATTGGTATGGGACACCGAGAAGAAATATTAAACAAAGCTAAACCAATAAGCACATGCCCCATCGAAATACAGATCTTTCATGATTTGAATTTTAAACTCAGACTTAACCATGGCAAGGTCAGAGAAAACCACAGCTTCCAGTCCAGTTTCTCTGAGGAATCTGAGAAGGAGCTGTGGTTTATGGTTTGTATAAACCTACTTATCTGTTATTTGGTGTTTTACAAAATAGCTTCTTGTGAGTCAATGCCTGACAGGATTCCAGAATATGGTCTGGAGTTTCAACGCTCTCGCTATAGAATCTTCGACCTTCTTTTATATACTCATTTTCCTTAGGTCTTTACTGAGTCTACAGTGCCCCACTAGGAGACCTGTCAGTCTGATGCAAGCTTTGAATCTTTATAGGTTATACTTTCAGTTTAGAAAAGTTTTAGCCATTGGTCTCCAGTTCGCTCAAGTATTGTCAGCTGTATACGGAAAGTAGAAATTCTACTAGCCTTAATAATTATTGGCTCGAAGTGGATTTTCCATCACCTCTCCGAGCCAGAAGCTTTAAAAAAGGCAATTTATTGATATGGAGTGAGAGTAAAATTGTGTTTTTAAATAGATTTTTTGTTTTAGGAGGTTTTTCCCAACATGGCAACACTCAGCTGATAGTAAATCTGACGGTATATTTTTATTCGGGGAAGGGATTAATGACGCTGAAGGAAAACGCTTTACAAATCGAAATCACCTTAAGTCGAAATATTAACGTAAAATAAATTTTTAACAGAAAAAACTCAAAGTAACAAACTTTACCTCGTTATGCAACAAATTGAATGAAAAGTCGCTTAACATAATAATGGCGTTTTTTATTGAAAAAAAGATTTGCTCTTTTTCGGTTTTGCATGTTTCATTGTTCAAAGAACAATTCTGTATAGGTTTATATTCTATAATTTAATAAATAGTCTTGCGTCAAAGGTAGGACAGATACTCTGTGTGATACCCCCACCCTCAGCAATACTAGAATAGTCAACTGATCAGAACCAAAACATATTTCTTTGAAAAGACCAATTCTTTCGATTTTCTATGAAAAATGCTATAAGGAAAAGAAAATAGTTTTCGAACATAAAATCTACTATCGTAACTCGAAGCATAGATAGCATTATATGCCGAGGAAGGCTTCGTTATTCTTTCGACGTATGATTTAAGTCACAATGACTTAAGTCGATGCGTCGTTGCACGTGATGGGACTCTGCCAAGAAAGCGCAGAGTGCGCATAGACGAAAATATCGGCGACGATCCCAATTCATCGATTCGCCATCCTGCGCAATAACTTGGTCTTTGTTGATCAATTTTGTAGAAGATTTTTCGCAAGCATACTGGTTAACACGCTTACAAGAATCAATTCCTGTAATAATTGATGCCAGAGGATCATCGCTTGCGTCGTGTTCAGTGATTGGGCGCTTGAACAGTTGGGGGTCGATCCACTTTTTTACCTTCAATTTTTGTTCTGTGATGAGGTTCACTTCTATATCACTGGCTTTGTTCATAAGCAAATTTGTCGCATTTAGAGTATGGAAAATCCAAACAAAAATATCCATCCGCTACCGATGTGTCCTGAAAAATGAACTGTTTGTTGCGGTGTATGGGTAGGCGGCATCATCAAAAATTAACAAAAGCGAAATGCCATCGTCAATGGCGCCCGGAAATTCTGATTCAACTCGAATCGTACCTACTCCAAATTTGTTTTCTATATTTTTTTTTTGTACCTCCTTTTTTGATTTTATATTTGTTTCATAAATTTGAAAAAAAAAAAATTCCCCAATGGAGGAAAGAGTTTTTCGAGAATACAGAATGGAAAATTGACCAGCACCACAGAAAAAAGGTTGTGGCGAACCGTGAAGCAATGCTGTTACTTCAGCCCCCACTTTACGTGGTACGAATCGCAAGACACAGTTGTTTATGCAACAATTCAAAGTAAGCCAGTCAGGCTAAGTGCTTGTCAGCCCCACCAAAAAAAAAAATGTTTTAAAGCAACAGTTTCAGAATTCCGGGTAGAGCTATTGTAATCAATGCCACTGTACAGATAACGAGCAGGAGTCTATTACACAATGCAACAAGTATTTTAGGTAGGTGAAGTTCAGTTCAATTCAGTATTGAATTTCACTTCACTTGTTTAACAACAATTGTTATAATATGTTATGGGCCCCAGGTTACAAACAAGCAGGTAGATATCTGGACTCAGATATCTGCCTTATTGGGGTTTTTAAGCGGATAATATAAATGGCTCACCCGCTTAAATGCCCAAAGAAAGCAGACATTTTGATGGGGTAGTTTTCCGGGCTTTACTGTATATGCTGATTACCGTTAGTTGAATTGCGTTTTCCATTGATAATTCGGAAGAAAATCTCCGATCCGGGATCGGGATTCCATAATCGAACTAGTATCGATACTTAGATAGTCGTGTTTTTTTATTCAAGCGTACTCGTGTATACACTTATTGCCGCCATATGCATGTTAAATACAATAACAACTTATCCTATATACGCTTACTTAAGCGGGGATAACTATCGCCGCTGAGTCTGTTAGCGGATATAGATTATTGCTTCCAAACACCGTGTTTTGCGTATTCCGATTACTTTTGTTATCGAATGTCAAAACTTTGGCATTTCTCACTTACTGAACTGACACATCCGGCCGAATTTTACTTGCGTATGAAGTTTTATTACCGCTGCCATTTCCAAACCATTTGTCCTATAGGGATCAACTTTATACTTTAAGCTGTAATTTCCTTGCGCTACAACGCAGTATTAGATTCAGAGTTAACTAATGGACTAAAAAGGAGATCAGAGCAGATGAAAAAGCAACCCTAAGAGCAGCAGGAAAAAAGAAACTTGAAAATGTTAGAAAATGTTACCAATACAAAAAAAATAACAAAATTTTTAAAATGGTGTAGATGTATGTATTTCTTTTATTGACTATGTCTTTAAATGATATTTCGCTGTTGCAAATAATTATAGAGTGAATTACTCCTATTGCCAGCATAATCTGCTAAGACCTGCTCCCCGAAGTTTTCATCCAACGTATTATTTATGGGATCCGAGACGATAGCAGAATACAAATCATCATAACGTATGCAAATATTATTCAATATATATATATATATATATAGAGCATATATAGAGCATAAATCCATCTGTTCCTTGAACTTTAGCAATCTCCTAAATTGTCCCTTGAGCAACCCAAAACCATTTCCCACAACAATTCGACTTGAAGAATGAATTTTGTTGAAATTTCGTTGAGTTTTCCATATTCTTTAAATGGTGGCACCAACCAGCAGTACGGCGGATATGCAGAGTCACCAAGTATAAATGCTCCATTGGGGAAAATGGCCGCATAATTTGACTGTGCAGTGTGCACTTGTGTAAAAGGTTAATCTCCGTAGAACCCTCTAGCCATGAAGAGATCCTGGTTTCCCGTATTGTATGTCCATAAACCTTTTATTGGCGTCAACCACAGCTTGCAAAACTAAGCTGTACGATTGTTTCCGATCATCAAAATAGCACTCCTTGTTTATCTTTGGTACTTTTATAGTTGTGTGCGTGCAATCTGTAGCCCCAATTATGCTGGGTAATCTCTTCTTTTCATAAAGTTTAGCTTGAATTTCGTCTATATCAGCTCCTTGTGGCCCTTTGACATATTCGGGGCCAATTCCTATCAAAAATGATGCAGCTCTACGGACAACAATCCATGCTGATGATTTCTTAACACCGAACAAGTTTCCCAGCTGCCTAAACGTCACAGATGTAGATGTAGGGAGATTTCCTGACACATAATCTTGGTCTGCCTCCATTACAATTTAATGGTTCTGCACACTCGAATTGCGAATACCTTGCTGGATAGAAAAACTAAATAAACGTCTGCTTATTAATGAATAGAAAAAATACATTTATAAATATGAGGTATTCGATTGTTTGCCGCCACAAACGCATGTGAGATTTAAAATCTTTTTCATCAAATGCATCGCTCAATTTCCCTGCAAATTGGTTATGAAATAAGGCAGCAGAAAAGTCAACCAGCATAGTGCTGCCAAGTCCCATTATTATGGGAGGATTTAAAAAAAAATCGTAAAAAAATTCGTAAAAATCAAGAAACTACTACACGTGGAACAGAGTGTATGTTTCAATTAATTTTAATTTATTTGTAAACATGGCTGAGACAAATATGAATAAACTTGATTTTGTAACTGAAGAAATTGTACACATCATCTGCCTCTTACGCAAGAAAGCTTCGGAATGCTTCCGGACTCATCTGGATTACCAATCATTCATTGTTTGTTTGATTGTATCGTTTACAATAATGCATTATCTTTAAATTCAAACCCGTCCCCAGATACAAGCTACAACTCCGTTTTTAAATATTACTAACTACCTATGCACTTCCTCTTATAATTTAATTGCACCTTATTCACATAATTGCATCACAAAGTGGTATTACAAGAAGGTCTTCCGGTTCGGTCTATCGGTTGTTTGAATTGCAAAACTTTTCTTTTCTGCAACTGCATGTATGTAGGTAGTAGTCTCACCTATCTTCCTACTTAGTAATAAAAATATAATACAAAATAATACGGCTATGAAGAGTATATACGTACAAGTATCTAGATAAAACAACACATTCACATTTCATATTTTGCTGGGTCCTATTTGTCGGAAGTTTAATTATTTCATTATTTCAACTAGCTATTTATTTGTTTATCACTCTTTGTAGTTCGATGTATATGTGGTTTATCATTAATTGTGTGATAGACAAGTTAATTGCCGGTATTTTTATTGTCAAAGTTCAAGTGCAAAGTCTACCATCCAAGTGATATGTGATTACGCTTTGCGAATATGTAATAAGTAACTGGTGTTGTAGTAAGAAGTATAATTCGTTGTTGTTTCCGTTGTAATAGTAAATGATATTTAAATTGAAGTTGTTAGTAATTGAAGCGAAAAATTGAATGTATCGCAGGTTTGAAAAAGAAAAGGTAACACAAACAGGAATAGACCACGCTCACGTATAATTGGCGATTTGATTATTTTATTTTATTGTCAGGAAGCAGATAAGTTTAAAGCGAATTGAACTTTGATAAAATATGTTTGTTGGTTTTTTATAACTATCAGAGTTTAATACATGTATGTGGGAATTAAAACAAAACGAATTTAATAGATTAGGTGGTATTTATTTAAAGTTAAGAAATATTGCTCATAGGCAAGTAACAAATAAAAAAAAGAAGGTATGTGGTACTTCACTGGTTCTGCACGTCCTTCCGTGCCTACTATTATAATGCAACTCACAATAACTAAATTAAAACTCGGAAGAGATGGAGACAGCGAACTCGAGTATGTGTGTCGGTGTGCGTGCGCACGACGAAGAGTACTTTAGGTATCTCGTGATCGCGTTAGCGGACCACGATATCCCACATGTATGTTTTGATTGGTTCGTTGGTGTGATATTTACAGGAGAAGAACTTTGACACATATAATTGCTTTTTCCTAGTTGAAATACTTCTACCATAGTGTTGCTGCTCTAAAAACAAAAAGGAGTTAAGTTCTTCAGGCAGGGTGCTTGGCGTGTTGTCCATGGACGTTATGTCCGTCCAAAATGTCTTCTTTTTTTTAATTTCTGGCTCGCGATTTATAAGGGGGGGTACTTCGACCTAAAAGATCTTTTGTACCGTATGGGCCAGAAAAGTTTAAACTAGTAGAATTTCCACTTTCCGTGTAAAGCGGACAATTTTACCAGTAGAAGAATTCTTTATGTCCTCGGGGCTCATTTGCTCCCTGAAAAAGATCTTCTTTCTAAATCCATTAAGGGCTGGACATTCACATAAAATGTGTTCAGCTGACTCGTCCTCTTCAAGACAGAGTCCAAAAAGTCTTAGTTACAAACAGACATAACGTCCAACTGAAACGAACATAATGTTCATGAACATTAAATGGACTTAATGCCCATGGACATTATGTCCGTTTGTAATTATTTCCATGGACATTATATCCGTTTACATTGTGTCATCCCACCATAATCGGTATTCTCATAAAATAGCTAATGATTTAATATTTGGATCAAAAACTCCGCTTAAAGTGGGCGAACAACTTAATGTAGACAATTTGTAAAATAGGACACTTCCTATATATTTTGTAAGGAACATAACCTTAATTTGTAAAAACTTTTTTGATAAAAATAAAATATCCTTGTACATTGTTCACGTAGGGGCTCAGTGGTTATTGCATTGGAATTGGCGCACTGACCGACAAGTCTCAGGTTGAAATCACACCCGGCCCAGGAACATGCAAGCGTTTGTTTTTACTGTCACTCCTCTTGCGAAAGTCTGGATCAATATTAGTTGTGTATTTTTACTTAAGCGTATATACGCTTATATACATTTGCATGGTAAATATACCACTAACTTAGCCTATAAACGCTAACGATATAGGTGGCTCCGGGAAATAACCCCCCCATGAAATAACCCCCCAAATGAAAAATGAAATAACTCCCCAAATCAAAGATGAAATAAGTCCCCAAAATGGTATGAAATAAGTCCCAAAATAAGTATGAAATAATTTCCCAAAATGGAGTGTTCAAGGTGTTATGACTCACTATGGCTTTCTGAAAGTGAAATAAGGCCATACGAATTCATTTACCCAAAGTGCAATAAGGCTAAGTGCTAAAATAAAACCATTGCACTGTTTATGGGATCCCATAATCCCATCCCATAATAAAACAAATTGCCCTGCTTGGGGTCACTGTTTGATTTGGAGTAGGTGCAAGGTTTTATTTTAGCACTTAGCCTTATTGCACTTTGAGTCCGTGAAATAAGGCCATACGAATTCATTTACCCAAAGTGCAATAAGGCCAAATGCTAACCCCCCTGCAACCCACCTGCTTGCGGTCACTGTTTGATTTGGAGTAGGTGCGAGGCTTTATTTTAGCACTTGGCCTTATTGCACTTTGAGTCCCCAAATTTGGGGACTTATTTCATAGTTGAATTTGGGGACTTATTTCACTATGAAATAACCCCCCAATTTGAAGTATGAAATAAGTTCCCAAAAACCCATGAAATAAGTCCTCAATTTTGGGGGCCGTACGGGCATAACACCTGCGGTAGATTGTTTCGGAAATCTAACGTATATTTTCAATTCACGGTCTATGTTTAGTTAGCGTCGGAGTTGTGTTTTTTTTATGTTTGTTTTTTATAATGTGTAGGAATTTCGTTGTAGATGTCAGCAACATTCGTGGGTTGAGGAAGAATTTTTTTTCATTATACGCCCATGTTTTTCACAACAAACCAGCTGTTTTGGCACTTAGTGAAACCCAGGTTAGCGTTGGCTCTGATTTAACAGAGTTTAGTCTACGTGGGTACAACTGAGTGCCTTTATTCTTTCCCCATCGCGGTATCGCCGTTTATATACGTAGTGACGTAGCCTCCCAACTTCAGCCTCAATATGGCCAATGTGCCAACCCAGAATTTAATTTCATTTGGCTAAAACTCCATGTCCGTAATCAATTAATACACTACTGTTTCGCACTCGTACAGTGGCTAGAGTACTTCAAGATCTTGACGTTCACAAATCAGCTGGTTCAGATGGTATTTCCCCTATCGTTCTGAAGAGGTGTTCTTCTTCGCTAGCAAAACCATTGCGTAAGCTTTTCCATCTGTCCTATTCTTCAGGACTCTTCCCGGGAAGATGGAAAACAGCATTTGTCCAGCCTGTACCAAAAAAAGGCGAATCTTCTTCTCCCTCCTCCTACCGACCAATTGCACTTACGTCCCTTCTTTCTAAGGTCATGGAAATGCAGATAAACCGTCAGCTAATGAAATATCTTGAATCGCGAAAACTTCTTAATGAAAACTTCTTAATGATACTCTTCTTCAATGGATTAGAAATTACCTTTCGGACCGTTCAATTCAAGTTGTTTTGGACGGCTTCAAGTCTGCAACTCGCCAAATAAATGCTGGTGTCCCCCAAGGCTCTGTTCTGTCCCCGACTCTCCTTCTCATTTTTATAAATGATCTACTGTCTGTTACTTCTAATCCAATCCATTCCTTTGCTGATGACAGTACCCTCAGCTTCTCATATTCGTTTCTTGGGTCACGCCCCTCATCATCGGGTGTGGAACTGGAACGGCAACGTATGTTAAGCTCATTAAATTCCGATCTTAACAGCATAACTCAGTGGGGTAAAACCAATAGAGTGGAATTTAATGCTTCCAAAACTCAATGCTGTCTCCTGTCATTAAAGCAAAACCCACACACACTGCCATCATCTATGAATGGCACTTACATCGCTGAAACCGAAAGACTTTCCATTCTCGGTATGTGTGTTAATGACAACCTTCGTTGGAATGACCACATATGCGATGTCGCCAAGAACGCCGCGAAATGTCTAGGCTTCCTTAAGCGTTGTAAGAAATATTTCACCCCTTCTGATCTGGCTACAATTTATAAGGCGTTTATTCGCCCGAAACTCGAGTACAACGCTCGTATCTGGTCCGGTGCACCAATAACTTATTTGGAGCTACTTGACAGGATCCAAAAACGCGCGATAAAACTCTTTGGCGACTGAGACATCGCGAGATCGATTGACTCTCTTAGTCATCGTCGTAATGTCTCCTGCCTGTCGTTATTTTATCGTTATTTCCACCATAAGTGCTCAAACGAAATAGCCAGTTGCATTCCTCCCCTTGAACATTTCAACCGCAATACCCGCCATGCAAGGAATGCTCATCAGTTCACCCTCAAGCCTGTGTTCGGACGTACAGTGAAGTACAAAGAATCTTTCCTCAGCCGTACAACACGAATGTGGAATGCTCTTCCCTGCTCCATTTTTCCTACACATTATACATAAGCTACAGACATTCAAAACCAACGTGCATCGGCATCTCTCCTTTTCCTCTCACCCTAATTTCCTTAACGCCCGCGCTGTGTAGCTAATACATTATAAGGGTCCCAACAAATCCCTTTAGTGCGCGCTTATTATAAAAAAAAAAAACATAGTGCTACCAAGTCACAGTCGAGCGTTTTTTTTTACTCTTTCCATCTAATAAATAAATAATAATAAAAAATAAAAAAAACACACCTAATGTTAAGAGAAGCTTCTCCGCTCAGACCCAGCATAAAAATATACGTCCCTTCCATGTGTGCCAAAAATATAACTTCGGTTATACAAATGGTTGGAGATGCTAGGTTTTAGGCCCTGTATGGGATTAGTGAGGTGCTTACATTTTTCTTTAACCTTTTCCTATTCGGACACTCGCATATATGATATCTTTCATCAGAGAAGACTTATGCCACTTACTATAAAATGTCAAGTTTTGATCGATATGTACAGATGCTGAATAACCGCACTGATTGAATTCCATATGTTATCGAATAAATCAACTAAACAAATTGGGATAATGTGTTACGAAGCATTACGTATCGAATACAATTTTGAATTGTACTAGGAGTCCCGATTGGAATTTTGTAAAACATTATTGTTTTATCAAAACTTTACTTTCATTTGTACTTTTTACGAAATCTTATCGGATGAAGAAATATCCGATCAGTAATAAGGAACTGTCAAACAATTGACTTGATACTCACAGTCATACTTGATATCATAACATAGTGCCAAATAATTCAGTGACGTATTGCTCGCTAGCTGAAGCGGTTATACGGCCCCAGAATTGGATTCCCCACAAAAACTGTCATCAAACGTATATGTTCCCATCTTAACAGATGGCCTAAGGAGGGAGAATCGAACAGGAGCAGGAGTCTTCTCAGAAGCGCTGAATATTAACAAGTCTTATCGACTTTAAGATTATTGTAGAGCTTTCCAAGCTGAGACGTTCATAGTTAATAAAGCAGCTCAGATCTACCAATGGAACTACCAGCGATGTAAATGACCATTTGCGTGAACCGTCTAGCAGCATTTAAGGCGATCAACTCCAATCCTGTTAATGCGAAAAGTGCAAGAAAGTTTTATTTAATCGGATACTGCATCATCGGACACATAATTAACAAACAGGCTCGTCATCCTAAAAATTACTTCTGAGATGGGAAAAACATGGAACAATCTGACATTTTTGTGCTGTGCTGTTCTGTTCTGATCGTTCATTGGGCTCGGGTATTATTAAAACACCAAGATCGTTTATCGTTGGACGATTTTCAGTCATACGAACAGATAGACATGGTCATTGATTCATTCGAACAAACAATTAAAAAAAGCAGCCGATATATCCATCCCAAAGAGACAATCTTCTTATCTTAACTCGAATCATTCACCGCTGACGGCACATACACTACTAATGATTCAATTGCGGAATGCTGAGAGGAGAAAATGGATTTTTTACAGGCTAGACATATTTAAAAATTATAAATTATAAAACGAAATTCAAATCTTTCGAACTCAAAAGTGGAACAACCTGTTATCTGGTTTCGTTAAAGGATAAAGCCTTTTTGGAAAGTCACAAAAATAATATAGAAAAAGAGCTCAAACATACCACCCCTTTGAGCTCAAAATGATGTTTTTATAACGCAGGAAGAAAAGGCAAATATTTTGGCTGAAACATTTTGCAAAAATCACAAAGTTTCAGCGCACCTGAGTGACCCGTTCACTGAAAATCTTGCAAGTGATAAACTTAAGGCATTAAATAGTACCCCTCCAAATCATTACTCAGAACTAACTATTAACAACCGCCTCGTTGAGGATTTAATCAGCGAAATTAAAAATGCAAAAGTCCCCTGGTCTCGGGGGCATAAGTAACTGCCTATTAACTGCATTACCAAAAAAAAGGTATAACTTATTTAGCTTTTATGTTCGACTTTTGTATTAAACATTGTTATTTCCCGTCAAATGGAAAATAGCCAAGAAGATGATGAAGTCAAAAGATAACCCTAATAATTACAGGCCAGTACTTTAAGTAAGATATACGAAAAAGTTATACAGCGTCGACTTTTAAACCACGTTCAGGCTGTTAACTTATACCCTCCGGAACAATTCGGTTTCAGAGCAGTCCGGGTTAGGTTAGGTTAAGTTGACGTGGCTGTCAGCAAAAGACCAACACACTTAGACCAATGTAAGGTCCATTGCGTTGCCACACAGATTTTTGGGCATGGGGATTTGTTGTGAACACTGGAATTGCTAAGTCTTCAGGGTACGAAATCCCTTTTGGTGTTCCACAAGGTTCTGTATTCGGTCCTATCCTGTTTAACATTTTTATGTCTGATTTACCACGTCTTGCTGACAACACCGAAGTGGCCATGTTTCCACAAGACGCCCTTACAAATTTGCAGAGCTTACTGGATTCATTACTGAGCTACTTTACTAGGTGGAAAATAAAAGTCAATGATGAGAAGTGCCAAGCTAAATGGTTCACTCGACGCAGAAAGCAAAGTCTTCTTCCCCAATACATGCTTAAAGTTAGCTCTACAGATATTCAATGGTCCGATGACTGATAAAAAACAAACTTTTGAAAAGCATACATATATCTAATACTATTCATAAAATCTACCTCCTAACTAAAGTACTCTATCCCTTTATTAATAGAAAGTCTAAAGTAAAACACATAATAAAGTCCTAATTTTCAAAACGATTTTCCAACCGGTTTTAATTTATGTAGCTTCAGCATGGTTTGACTGTGCTGAGACTCATATTAAGAAACTGCAAATCCGCCAAAACAAAATTTTAAAGCTTATGCTTAACCTACCGTAGTCTTACTCGACAGTCCGACTTCATAATAGAGCAAATGTCAGCCCAATTAAATTAGTATTATACAAGCTCCAAAACAATTTTTTTTGAAAAATGCGCTTTTTCAGACAATTAGCTTATACTCACCCCTAACTTTTTTTTTTTTTTTTTTTTTTTTTTATTTATAAAAAAGGAAATCCAAATCCCAGAGCACTCAGACTCGGTAACGTTCCATTGTACTACCAGGCAGAAATCCTCCTTTTGGTGTAGAAGCATGTGATTGGGTGGCGTATGTTGTTGTTCCCCATGGGGATTGAACCTGCACCGCACGGGTCACAAGCCAACACACTAACCTCTACACCGTCGCCACCCTCCTCTAACTTTTACTATATTGTATATTTATTTTATTTCAGCAAAAATATACATTCTAAACACTATTGCACAATTGACAGAGATGTGGTTATTATTACCTTACTACTGATAATCTTATATAATTGTAAATGAAAAATATCAACCTATATATATATTTAAGTAATAATTTGAGGAAAAGCTGATGGAAAAAACCTCAATACGAACTATAATAGGATCATCGAAATGAGAGAAGTGGTGGTGGGCAACTTGATTTTAGATATCACGTACATGAACAAGTACAATTACTAAATAAACATATATAAATAGAATGACAATTATATATATAATTGACAAATATAATAAGTTAACAAATATAAATAATTTAAAGAAACATATATAAAAATTTAACAAATATAAATAATTTACCAAATATGAATGACTGAACAAATGCAGACGATGAATTAATATAATAATGAAGTCAATTTTAAATATAAATAAATAAATAGATAAATGTCTAGATTAATAAATAAATAAATAATAATAATTATAATAAATAAATAAATAAATAATAAATAAATAAATAAAACATAGGGACGGGCTACAGTCCGCTTGGGCGAACTGTTGGATACCCTATTCTTAGTCCTATCCCTCATAAGTGGGCGTGACAAAAGTCTAAGTATGGTTGAATAGTTAAGAACGCTCTACATATTTTGTTATATAACATTTAACGGATTTTATCGAAAAAAACGCTCCCTAGCTCAAACTTGGGTGTTTCAATAAAATTGTTTTATTTAATTGTGGGCGTGTCAGTAGGCGGATTAAAAAAAAATTAACACATGAGCATAAAGGGCCCCTAGAGAGTATATATTATAAATTTCCGCTCCCTAGCTCAAACTTTGAATTTTCAAAAAAGTTTTTTTTTAAATTGTGGGCGTGTCAGTGGGCGGATTTTGAAAATATTTATACATGAGCGTAAAGGGCCCCCTAGAGAGTATATATTATAAATTTCAGCTCCCTAGCTCAAACTTTGGATTTTCAAAAAAAGTTTTTTTTTAATTGTGGGCGTGTCAGTAGGCAGATTTTGAAAATATTTACACATGAGCTTAAAGGGCACCTAGAGAGTATATATTATAAATTTCAGCTCCCTAGCTCAAATTTTGGTTTTTCAATAAAATTGTTTTATTTATTTGTGGGCGTGTCAGTAGGCGGATTTTGAAAATTTTATATCCCGAGCAGTTTTAGGAGTCATAGATCATATAAAAAAAATTTCAGCTTTCTAGCTCAAAATTAGATTTTTTCCAAAATTTTGTTTTTCTGAGTTTGTGGGCGTGTCTGTGGGCGGATTTCAAAAATTCGTAAACTTGATTATTTCTGGACCCTAGAGAGTATATGGTTAAAATTTCAGCTCTCTAGGCCCAGTTTAAAGGCCTAATTTTTGCCGACGGACGGACGGACGGACATGGCTAGATCGACATTACTATCGATGCTGATAATAAATATAGTAACTTTTAGGGGTCGACGGGCAATATTAAGGTATGTTACAAACTATGCGTCAAAATTAATATACCCTTAGAATAGGGTATACAAATAAATAAATAAATAATAATAAATATAGTAAATAAATAAATAATAAATAAATAAATAATAATAAATATCGTAAATAAATAAATAATAAATAAATAAATAATAATAAATATAGTAAATAAATAAATAAATAAATAATAACAAATAAGTGAAACAAGTAGTGATATTATGTTTGTTTAATGTAGAAGACCTAAAATCAAGGGGTTGTCAGAGCAGCTGCAAGACCAGCTGTAGCGATCAAATAATTTATACAGTCTTACTGATATTTTTTCAATGTTTGAGATCGTATGCAGTTCTTCGGGCGAAAAATGCCAAGATAAGTTTAAAATCATTTTCAGTAGTTTGTTTTGGGTTATCTGTAGTCTATGTATGTGGCTTTTTGAACATATACCCAAACAAGATTGCTTGAAAAATTACTTTAAAAATAATGAGTTTGTTTTCTTGGTTCTTTTTTGATCTTCTGTGTATAAATGAATACAGCATTTTAATTGTGATATTAACTTTCCTGATGGTTTCTTGGACATGAAGGCTAAATGTTAACGACTTGTCAAGGTGAACCCCAAGATACTTAGCACTTGATTTCCAATTCGTTTGCATATTATTTATTATTAGTCTGTTGCTTGGTAAGAAGCAGACTTTTCTTTTTCTAGTAAAACAGACAGCATTTAATTTAATTTTCCAATTGGCAAAGTATGTTTGGATAACATTTAAGTCAGATTGCAAATTCGTTTCAATGTTTAAACCAACTGAATCTGATGAATAAATGCATGTGTCGTCCGCAAAAATGGCAATTTCACAGTTGGTTAATTTTGCAAAATCGTGCGTGTAAATATTATACAGGATGGGCCAAGAACCGAACCCTGGGGTACCCCTGCATCAATTGAGAAACCTGCTGATAACCAGTTATTAACAGAAACTTTGAAAGAACGCCCTGATAAAAATGATTGGACTAATTTCACTACGGAGATTGGGAAACGTAGGCTTAGTTGTTTGTCCAGAAAGCCCTCGTACCTTACTGTGTCAAACGCTTTTTCGACGTCTTTAACTTTTACTGATTAAGTAAAATTGGGTGATGTGCAATCTTGGTTTGTTAAGTATCATATAATGGTTTTTTCTTGTAGTGTTTTTCCTTAAATATCTATTTATTATAAACTATTCAAATAATTCGTCAAAAACATTGTACCCATATTGTAGATGCAAAGAACTATGTTCTGTATCCCTAAAACGAAATATGTATCTAATTATTTACTTTGTAAAACAACTTCATGCTGCAAATAAAATTGAATTGAAATTGAATTATTAAAACACGTATGTATTTGCTGGCGCAAGGTCCAGACTATAGTAACCCAAACTATTACTATTCTGCCGTTAACAGACTATACAGTACAGGGCCTAAAAAATAGCTTCTCCATGCTTTTGTGTGCGAAGTTATAGTATCGGCACCAACGCCAAGTTGGAGAAGCTTCTCATAACCGTTTATTCTATTGGATGTCTGTCAGACTTTCCTAAGAGGTGGGGCTACGCGGGATTCGAACTTCGTTTCTCTCGCTCAGTATTCCAACGCAGAATGATCCAGTGTCCCACTTTTCTTTCTGTATCAGAGTTTCTTAGTCTGCTCTTGCTAGCTACAAAAATGTGTTTTTGTGGATGACAATCACTAGCCTGCATTTATTCTCTAAATAAATGTCGACAGAAGAAAAGAATTTACAAAGTTACATGTCTGCAACTGAACTTAGGATATTTATTTTGATTTTGTAACCCGTAACCGGATATGCTGCCATCACCATCATAGGGGTTACACCCAAATAAGTCTTTACTTAAAGGGAGCATCAGTTTATTAATAAACACATCTATTAATCTAAATTGCATTACACGAAACAATGCATAACTGAGTGGGCATTATTTTATTAAAGAATTGCCTGCGTGTACGGAGGGCATTCGATATGTCACCGATTTTTTTATTGTAAATCACGCCCAATTCGTATAGACACCGATACAAAAGTTGTGAATTAATTCGTTTTGATGGGATCTTTGCTGGTTTGAAAGCAAAAACTTATTCACTGCATAATATTTTAATTATTATTTAATTATTGCGAATGTGCGTGATATTGTTTTTGTTCCTTAATATTCTTTGCCGTTGAATGCACTCATTCACTCAACACTTTCGATGTGTTTAAAAGTTTTCGTATGACAATCGGTTCGCAACTTAAATGCTTTCACTTAAACCCGTCTGCTATAAATTCGCCCGATTCGCTTCTATTCGTGGGTAGGCTAACGCGTATGCGATGCGAAGCACTTTGTATGCACTTTTAAGTTTGAGTGAACTTAAACTTCGACAAGACGATACGATGCAGCAAACACGACTGCACGAGGGAGTGCTCTAATAAATATTTAACGGACGCTTCACTATTGTATAAGAATTTACTTTAAATTCGTACTTGTATATGTCACATGGATGTATGGTGTGCGTTTATGTCCTTGCGTGTGAGTCACACACATCTGTGACCCGTATTATAGTTCACATGAAATATTTGAACAAACCTATATCTAGTTGCTTTTTATGTTCTGCCAGACCCGCGCGCCTTCGCTCGAGTGTTCCCTTAGATATTTAGATATATTTAGATATTTAGATATTTTAGATATTTAGATATTTAGATATTTATTTATTTAATTAAACAACCATATACAAAAGATTACAACTAAGTATCTATAAAGTGTAGATGTGATCAAAATGAAATTATTTTAAATAAATTGATTATAAAAACAAGGAAACAAACAAAAAAAAAAAAAAAGTGTTTACATTTAGTGTGCAATTGAATATTATAAATTTATGAAAATAAACCTATCCTAGACCCTACGATCCATTTATCCTATTATTGCCAGCCAAATATGTGAAGAGAGAATCAGCAAAACCACCCACAAAACAAAGTCGTCTAATACCGAGAGGAAGTAAATTCCATAAGCGAATAGCATGAATAAACATAGGGGCGGGCTACAGTCCGCTTGGGCGAACTGTTGGATACCCTATTCTTATTCCTATATCTCATAAGTGGGCGTGGCAAAAATTTAAAGGATTTTATCGAAAAAACTAAGCTTTTGTAAATAAAAACGCTCCCTAGCTCAAACTTTGGTTTTTCAATAAAATTGTTTTATTTAATTGTGGGCGTGTCAGTAGGCGGATTTAAAAAAAATTTAAGTATGAGCATAAAGGGCACCTAGAGAGTATATACTATACATTTCAGCTCCCTAGCTCAAACTTTGGACTTTCAAAAATAAAAAATAAATAATTGTGGGCGTGTCAGTAGGCGGATTTTGAAAATATTTACACATGAGCATAAAGGGCCCCTAGAGAGTATATATTATAAATTTCAGCTCCCTAGCTCAAATTTTGGTTTTTCAAAAAAAATATTTTATTTAATTGTGGGCGTGTCAGTGGGCGGATTTTGAAAATTTTATGTCCCAAGCAGTTTTATGGGCCATAGATCATATATAAAAAATTTCAGCTCTCTAGATCAAAATTCAATTTTTCCCAAAATTTGTTTTATTTAATTGTGGGCGTGTCAGTGGGCGGATTTTGAAAATTTTATGTCCCAATCAGTTTTATGGGCCATAGATCATATATAAAAAATTTCAGCTCTCTAGCTCAAAATTCGATTTTTTCCAAAATTTTGTTTTTTTGAGTTTGTGGGCGTGTCTGTGGGCGGATTTCAAAAATTCTTAAACTTGATTATTTCGGGACCCTAGAGAGTATATGGTTAAAATTTCAGCTCTCTAGGTCCAGTTTAAAGGCCTAATTTTTGCCGACGGACGGACGGACGGACGGACGGACGGACGGACGGACATGGCTAGATCGACATTACTATCTATGCTGATCATAAATATAGTAACTTTTAGGGGTCTACGGGCAATATTAAGGTATGTTACAAACTATGCGTCAAAATTAATATACCCCTAGAATAGGGTATAAAAAATTGCCTATCAGTAGTTACACAGGTAGTGCGCGGAGGAATTAAGCTCAGAGATCGTGATGAATTAGAAAAACGAAGTTTTTCATACAGATAAGCAGGTTGTTTAGTTACAATGATTTTATGCAAATATTTTAAAGTACAATATTCTAAGTACACATCCAAAGTACATCCAAGAATTTTCTTTTTGAATGTCGATATGTGATCATAGCGCCTCAGTTCATAAACGTAACGAGTAACGTTGTTAAATGCAATATCAAGTTTTCTCTTGGTTTCCGCCGAACAGTTACAATAAACTTCGCAACCGAAACTAATAATTGGAACAATTAGGGCTTTAGCAAGCATCAATCTTGTGCTTAGGGGCGTAAAGTGTTGTGACATAGACAAATTTCTTAAACACCCATATATCTTTCCTATAACGGTACCAACATGATCATCCCATCTTAATCGAGAGTTAAACCAAATCCCCAGATTCTTGGCTTTATTAGTAAATTCAATTATATCATTGCCTAAACTAACAATTGGTAAACAAACTGTATCCACGGCATTTTTGGATATAACCAAGCATTTCGATTTCTTAGGATTTAGCTGTAAGCAATTTCTTTCGGACCAAAGGTTAATACTATCAAGATCTTCATTTAGTTTAGTAACTGCATCCTCAATAAGTCCGTACTTACAGCTTAAATACATTTGAACATCGTCCGCATACATACCACTGCTTCATATTCTTATCCCCCAAAGTGCAGTCATTTTCTTGGTTTCAATTTTCATTGTGTGGAAAAAAAATAAAACTCGCCTACAAACAACTAATATGAATATCTGATGTCATTTGAAATGGAATACCATAACTCAAATGAAAATGTGGCAGTGTTTTTGAAGCACTTTAGTTGTTTTAAAATCCATCGCCTTTTTTTTCAGATTGGATTATGCCAGAAGACTCCTTTAAGTGCCAATAATGGTAATGTTAGGTTAGGGTGGCTGTCAGCTAATAGCCAACACAATTAGACCAATGAGGTCCGTTGTGGTGCCACGTGGATCGGGGGAGTTTCGACCTCTACTCGCTAAACCATTTGGAGCTTCTAATGAAGCGCGATAGACTTCTAACGTCTGTGTTAGCTAAGTCGCTGAGTTCATTAAGAAAAAAGGCTCCAAGATAGAGATCTCTTTTATGGGAGAGTGCAGGACTTGTACATAGGAGGTGAAGTACAGTCGCCTCCTTCTCCTGGCCCCTGCAGCTTCTACAGAAGTCATTTGAATAGACGCCAAGCCTTGATGGATGCTTACCTATTAGACAGTGTCCTGCAATGACACCTATAGCAGAGCCAATGTGCAGTCGGTTAAGTGAGATCAAACCCACAGAGCGTCGCAGATCTAGCTTTGGAGAGATGTGCTTGGCCGCTAGACCAACTGTCCACCTAAAGGCTGTAGGCCCCACTTATTGCCGATGCCTTTTTTGAAAAGTGCTTCTGTAGCTTTTTTGACTCTTTCTTGTAAATTGGGTTTCCAGCTTATCTTCCTACCGAAGATTAGACTCAAGAATTTGGCTTCATCGGAAACGGTTAAGCTTTTATCGTTAATAGAGGGACGGTCAATATGAGGGATTTTATATTTCCTGGAAAAGAGGACAAGTTCGGTTTTGTGAGGGTTAATCCCAGTCCACAGTGATTTGCCCTTCTTGTAAGCTCGTTAAGAACGTTTCGAAGGAGTTCCTTTAAAGTGCTGAGGTGGCAATCACCTTGCAGCCCTCCCCCTCCAGTCAAATCAGTAGTTCCACAGAAGAGGGAAAAGGACACTGCCTTGTGGCGTACCTCTACTGACAGACCTTCTAGCGGATGTACCGCCCAGTTTTGAGTCGATAATCCTGCTTGAGAGCAAAAGATTGATCAATTCACCAAGCGAGCCATCCACATTCAGTTCTGTTAGTGCATTTGCGATTGCAGATACGTTTACGTTGTTGCAAGCAGCCATAGTGTATTCCTTGTGACGAAGGGAGTATTCGATGCTGCGTACCAAGGAGTGAAGGGCGGTTTCCACCGATTTACCCTACAATTCGCATGTTGGTCCGCGGACAGGAGTTGCGGGTTTATATTCGTACAAAGATGGATACCAATCAGACGCTCCAGCTTTTTGAGGAGGAATGATGATAGACTAATGGGTCTGAGGTCTTCTGGACTTACATGGGAGTATTTGCCAGCTTTGGGTATGAAAACCATTTTTACTTCTCTCTAAGCCTGAGGAATATGAGTCAGCTTTAAGCAGCTTTTCAGAATCATCTCAAGTGCTGGCAGCATGATATCCGAAGTCATCTGTAGTTAAGGGCTTGAAGCTTTGTAGCACCCAAAGGAGCTTTTCCCTAGTAATCAGGCTTTGAGAATTAGTTACCCGTATATAAGTGACCTGTTTAGATTGCTATGACCGGTAGTGTTAGAGCTACCTTGGAAGTGAGTGTCAAGGAGCAGATTGAACGATTCCTCGCTGGATGTAGTCCACGAGCCATCTGCTTTCTTTAGGCGGCTAGGCCTAATTGGATTAGATGAAAGGATTTTTCTTAGCCTTGATACCTCAGAGGATTCTTCTATTTTGCCACAGAAGAGTCTCAAAGATGATCTTTTGGCCCTCCTAAGTTCTTTTTTTATGATTTGAGGGATTCCTTATAGGAGTCCCAGTCAGTTTTAGATCTTGAGCTTTTGGCACGATTGAAAAGTCTCCTGCAATAATTTTTCAGTTCTCCTAATTCTGGGATCCACCAGTGTGGCTTCTTCGCCAATAATACAAGGAGAACATTTTATGAAGATCGATTGGGTAGTTTCTCAGTCACGCCATTCATAGAAAGAAATTTTTATTTCATATGTTCCAAAGCGTTTCTATTAAAATGACTCGGAAAGTATTGCCATCGCAATCGGATTAACTTCTTTGACAAACCTATTTGTCTATGTTAACATTTTAATTATGCATAAACAAGCTGAGTGCTTGACTCTGCTTAGCTTATCATTGTTTCTCGCTTTATCTAAGGCAGTCCACAAGATAACCACGCCGTATGTTAGTTAATAGAAAATTTGACTGCTTGAGCTGACAGCATCTTTTAATTCAGTATTGATTGTGAAGTCATCATGAAAATACTGTTTTTTTTTATAAATAAAAAGGAGATCCAAGTCCCAGAGCACTCAGACATGATAACGGTCCACTGTACTACCAGGCAGAAATCCTCTTTTTGGTGTAGAGGTTGAAGAATGGCACCTTATTCGTTTCTTTCCATAAATAGATGGCGTGTGTTTTTGTTCCCCTACCGCACGGGTCACAAGCCAACACACTAACCCCCACACTGCCGGCTGAAAAGACTTACGTGCAGCCGCCGCCGCCTCCACGCAATCCCTCAGCTTTCACTGTTGGATTTGGAGTAGGTGCGAGGTTCGATATATGCAACTTTAAACGGCAATTTTTTCACTGCATATAATTTTTTGAGATTTGTTTTCGGGATTTCGAGCCATAGAGGTTAAATAGTCAGAGTTAGTTGACAACATTATTTCCAGCAATTGGCTTGTGGCCTGGAGTCCAAGGTCTTGTATTTGAAGTCGTTGGTAAATGCGGGAAAGCCAACAAGGATTAGCCGAACATTGAGCGCACCATTCTTCAGATATGGCTTTAAATGCTCAACAAAGTTGACAAGAAATGGAGCTCCAGGATGCAGTTCCAAAGATGCTTTCAAATCCTACTGATCTTAAAAAACCACTACAAATTCCATAAGCTCCAAATAAAGTCACGAGTGCAATATGACATAAGAGATATGCTCCAAAACTTGTCAATAAGGTGGCTGAACCTATAATTATTTCTAAGTTGAACCACAATGTGTAAGCCATATTATTTAAGAAGTCATTTTTAACTTTCTAGTGTACTTAAGTATAATAAAGAAAAAGATAATGCTGACTTTCCGAACTCTAACTTCGTATGCGGAGTTTCTAGACTTATAAAGGGTGTTTTTTAAGCAAGTACTAACTTTGATTTTCAACAAAACACATACCTTAAGTAGCAATTTATTTGTGTTCAATCAATCAACATTTAGACACAACTTCAGGGACATCCCCACCACTGGATCTGATGGATCTGATGAATGTCAACCGAAAGACAACGTTTTCGATCACTTTTTCAAGCACATGGCCGAATGTGCTTAATAACCCGAATAATGTTGGCTTAAAATGCGACGTCACGTATCCTCAAAACAAATTAATCAAGAGGCTATCGATCACAACATCTTGGAGGCCAGTTTACAGGTCGAATACGCGAGTTATGCTTCATCGAATTTTTCCTTGAATAAGTAAGCACATAGCGCCATCTTGCTGGAACCACATCTCTTTCATACCATTCGACAATTTTGCTTTTTAGCATTGCTTATGAGCATAAAATGAGTCTCATCGCTGAACACAATTTTTCGATAAAACGGCGGATCCATTTTTTTTTTGATTTTGTGCCCATTAACAGAAATTTCGACGCAAACCATGTTCATTCGGTTTCTCAGTTCTTGCATGACCTGGATCTTGTAAGCCTTCAAACCAAGATCTTTGCCTACAATTTTCTAAAGGGTCTTTTATTAGCGAGTTGACAACTTCAACTTTCAGTGTGAACGCAGATCAACATTTTCAGCATGACGAAGAACAGGAAGGAGCAACGTTTACAAATAGTTAAAATTTAGTACCGCAATTCCGAGTCGATGGTCGTAACTTTAAGAGCGTTAACGCCAATTTTCGGCCGTAACTCTCGTTCCCGTAGACAAGCAATTCATAGTCTATTGAAAAATTTGAGATAGAATATTAGCTGCTTGATCCTGCCGTGCCAGTGAGACTATTTTTTGCCGGAAGTGTGGAGAATATTGCTGCGGTAGAGGCGTCCGTCGCAAACCAGCCAAATCAGTCAATTTCACGTCGTTCTTAAGAATTGGGCCTCTCCCAGACCACATATGGCGTCTTGGCCTACACCCTTTCAAGTTCCAGCTGACTCAAGAACTAAAACCATTTGATCATATGAAGCGACGTACGTACTCGAATTGGGCTATGGACATGATTTCTTCGTCGATGAAAATGACCGTCACGTTACGGTAAATGGTATTCGCTACAGAGACATGTTGGAACGTTATTTCTTGAGCAATTGCATGAATTGAACATCAGTAATATCTGGTTCCAACAAGACGCTGCAACAAGCCACACAGCGGGTGCAATAATCGAGTTATTGAAGGCTTGGTTCGTTGAACGTGTTACCTTGAGAAACGGACACCCCTATTGGCCGCCGAGCTCGTGTGATTTAACGCCTCTAGACTTTTTTTTATGGGGCTACATTAAATCATTGGTCTATGCCAACAAGCCGGCGGTATCCGGTTCAACGTATCCGCCGCTGCATACGTTCCCGTGGTGGAGACATGAACGAAGTCGAATTCCATTCATAAATGTTTTGATAGTAATTCAAGCCAATACATTGTTTTGAGATATCTCAAGTAGTTTGCATTTTATTTAAAAAAGAAGTTGTCAAGTCCTTAATGAAAGACCCTATATAAAGTGGACGGACAAATATTCAATATTCTCCTGAACGGATGTAATACTCTCTTCATTACGCACTCTTCATATGCATTTCTTTACCACTGCATCTTGCAAAAAAATATTGTGTGAAAACGGTCAACAATACGGTGAATAGCGGCCTCAGATGGTGAATTATGTCGGGTGTAATATGGCCCAAGTGTAAGTATAATGAACTTTCGATTATAACGAACCATTTCAACCAGTCCGAATAAATGTCCAATGATAACTACGGATTAGATTTCCCCAATTCTCGGGACTTCCCCGAGAACTGTATATCTGTATGTAAGTATTTATGAACAATCTCAAACGAAAAATTGTTGTCCTTCAACAAGAATATTTGATTATTATGAGTATGTCTGAGGGATACCCGACTGTTTGAAAATGTCCGCATCTACCTTGCGTTTTTGCATGACAAGCCTGATTCCATCTGCGTTGACGGCAACACAAAGACAAACGTCCAGGTCTCTATTCGGAAAGAAGGTCGTCCAACTGACCCCACTGTACTGCGCGAAATTTACACGCGCTATCATGAAGGCTTTAACATTTCACCTAATACTGTGGCCAATGACCTCTCCGCTTTTGCTTCTCACATCAACTCTAGACATATCTCACATCTCCAACGGAGCAAAACAGACCAAAACAAATTTTTTCGTTCCTAAATTACCACCATTGACCATACCCCAACCTATTTCCACTACGCCTCCCTGCAACAACATCCCCCTCTCTTTTTACTATCAGAACGTAAGAGGCCTCCGCTCTAAAACCCAGAATGTCTTGCGTCAATCACATACTCTTCCTTTTGACATCTATGCTCTGACTGAAACCAACCTAACGCCAGATATAAAGAACCAGGAGTTATTTCCCCCCACTTTCAATGTCGCCCGTCTAAAGGACGACTCACCATGCAGAGGCGTCCTACTGGCTATCAACAATGGCATTGACTCATCTCCAATAGCCACTCCATCTTCTTCTTCTAAAGTCAACTTCGTCGCAATAAAAATAGCTCTCCCTCGACGGTCTCTATTCATCATGTGCTTTTACATCCCACCGGCCCAACCTTTCGAATCTTACCAATTTGCTGTCGATGTGATTGACCAGATGACCGACTCGTCAGACCCCTGTGACGACATCATTATTTTCGGCGATTTTAATCTTCCTCATCTGCTCTGGACTCCATCAGATGATGGATGGTTTTTCCTGGCTTCAAACCCCAACTCAAATAAGGAATGCCTTTTCATAGATCGTCTAACAGACTCAGCCTTTGCCAAGTTAGTGGCGTCTCTAATTATATGGGTTAGACCTTATTTTCCCTACTGATCCCATTAACTCCTCTGTCTCGCTTTCTGCCTTGTCTCTATCCACTATTGATAATTTTCACCCCCCACTTCTCCTTTCTTTTTTCCATGACTCTCCACCACAGCCCACGCCCGCGACAATTCTCCCCTCTTACGATTTTCACAAAATTAATGACTATCTAAGCAGGGCCTCTTTTGAATTTGCCAACCTCTCTCTAAACGATGCCCTGTCCGTTTTTTAAACTGAATTATTTAATTCCATTTCTCTTTATGTACCCTTCCCTCGCTATAAGACATCTTTTCCATCACCACCATGGTATAACCGCAAACTTCGCTCTTTACGTAACAAGAGAAATAAACTAAAGGCATTTTTCCTTCGAAATAATTCCCCCTCTAATTATTCTAATTATCTCGGCTCATATCTTCAGTTTACCCAGCTTTATAACTCTCTCTACCAGCAATATCTTAATAAGGCACAATCCAATCTTATTATCGACCCTAAGTCGTTTTTCCGATTTGTTAACTACAAACAAAATCTGACGGTTACCCCGCATCCCTCTCCTATGAAAACATATCCTCAAGCGACCCGCATACTACTGCGAACTTCTTCGCAAACTTTTTTAAACAATCTTTCGCCGACAGCTCTTTCGTACCTGATCCCTCTTATTTTAATTATCTACTTAATTTCTCCTTTGGTCCCTTTCTTTCTCATACCTTCGACCCTGCAGTAATTGAAAATATGCTTCAAAAACTCAATGACGAGTTCTCACCTGGGCCAGATGGTCTTCCCGCTATATTTCTTAAGAAATGCAGCTCCAAAATTTCCCTCCCCCTCTCTCACCTTTTCCAACTTTCACTTTCGCAGGGAGAATTCCCTCAGATTTGGAAGTGCTCATTTATAACCCCGATACACAAAAAAGGACTAAAGAGCGAAATAACCAGCTACCGCCCTATAGCTAAACTCTCACATATACCAAGCTCCTCGAAAGTATCGTGTACGAAGACCTCAGCTTTCATTGTAAATCTCTCATCTCCCAAAACCAACATGGCTTTATTAAAGGCAGATCAACTACCACAAACCTCGTGGAATTTGTGTCCTCTGTCCTCTCAACCCTGGAAAGCGGCAAAGAAGTCGACGTTATTGCAACCGACTTTAGTAAAGCGTTTGATAAGATATCTCACAAATTAATCCTCTTTAAACTGTCTTCACTCGGCTTCGAACCCATATTGTTAAAATGGATATCGTCATACCCGGAAAACCGTTTTTATAATGTCCGCTTCAGGTCTATCTTATCGGCGCCTTTTTTGGCTACCTCTGGGGTTCCACAAGGTAGTTATCCAGGTCCCCTTCTCTTTATCATAACAATAAACGACCTTGATCGAATCATTAAACATTCCGCCCTTTCACTCTACGCTGATGATACTAAGTTTCGTATGCCCATATCTTCACCACAAGACAACAAGAACTACAACAAGATCTACTCGTGGATACTTTTTCCACCTGGTGCATCAAAAATGGCTTAGAGCTTAATATCGCCAAATGCCAGTCTATTACCTTTTCACGCAAGGTAAACAAATCCCCTCCCCGCATTTACCTTCTCCATGGTCAACCTATATCCCTTGTTCAATCTCTTCGCGACCTTGGCATTCTGTGCAATAGGGAGCTTAATTTCCGTTTACATTTTGACGAGATAATTCTTAAAGCCAATTCATCACTTGGCTTTGTTAAACGGTGGTCCAATAAATTCTCTAACCCTTACGTGACCAGATCTCTTTACACTACCCTTGTTCGCCCGCTTCTTGAGTACGCCAGCCAAGTATGGTCCCCTCTCCATCAAGTCCATGTGTCCAGAATCGAGAGCATCCAACGTCGCTTTCTCCGATTCGCTCTTCGTGGGTTACCCTGGAACGATCCCTTAACCTTATCTCCCTGTCTTGACCGTCTTAAACTCATTAAAATGAATAGCCTTGAGGAACGCAGAGACGCTGCAGACATAGTCTTCATTCATCGACTCCTCTCTGGCTCCGTTGACTGCGCGTCACTTTATAACTCTATTCCATTCAATTTTGTGTGTTGCTGTAAGTAGCTCCCAGGTCCCAGCAATTGATTCATTGCCTATTTTCGGGTGCTACTTACTGTATGAACAAATAGAAGGATAGGAAAGAAGTTTGGTGCGATGGGATTTTTTTCTCCACAGGTGGCTCCTAAATTGCTTTAGGGAGATCTGTTTTTGTTGTGTGTATTCAATTTATAAAAATCATGGCCCTGGTCGGGATTCGAACGCACGACCTGCCAATCACTTAGTGAATACACTACCATCGCACCATTGCCACCTGCCTCCCTTTATCGCACGCAAATTATAAAAAAAAAAAAAAATACTAACCCTCGTAATTTACGATTCCCTCGTCTCTTCTATCTTCCGCCCCTCCGCACGTCCTATGGCTCCAACGAACCAATCTCCCGCATGCTGCGGAAGGTTAACGCAAACCTCACCGCCTTCGATTTCAATCGCAGCACTCCCTGCCTTAAACTTGATCTTCTGCACCAAACTTAAACCCTAGCTTTTAATTAGTTTTTAAGGTATATCACTAGCTTGTATTAAACCAAATAAATGGGGTCTTATGCCCCACCAAAATTAAAAAAATTAAATTAAAAAATTATTATGCTTGGATCAAACTATAAATTTTAAAAGGCAGTACAAAGGAATTTAGTTCCAAAGTGCAAAGAGAAAAGATACTACGCGCGTGAAAATTAAACAAATGAAATGGGAGATGCACCATTAAATAAAAAGATTAAATGTTTCTCAAAAAGACAAACACGATATAATAAAGCGATTACATGGAAATGGGTATAAGTACTGTTGGCACAATTCGGGGGTAAGAAACGTAAAAAGGAAAACATACAAACGATAAAGTGCATAGGTTGTGGATTTTTTAACAAAAGTTGATGTTATATAACTTATGGCTAACTTCAGTTATAAGTTATAACTTAAAACGAACCAAATTGGTCGGTCCCTTCGAGTTCGTTACAAGCCGGCCCCTACTAGTGATGGCAAAAAAAAATCATTAATCGATTAATTGATCATGTGATTAATCGAAGGGAGCGATTATTAATCGCGATTAATTGCAAAAAAATTAACCGATTAATCGGTTTTTCGGTTAAATTTTGATATTGTCATGAAAAAGAAAATAATTTCAAAAATAAATTGTTTGCTGAATTTAATTTAACTAAATTTAATTTAATTTATACATAAAGAAAAAAAATACATTATTTGTTAAAAACTGATTTCAAAAACAAGAGTTCTGACAGGTGTTTTGTCGTTACACGATTCCGTTTGTCCGTAGCAGTTGCACCTGCTTTGGAAAAAAGCCTTTCGGATGGTACGGAAGTCCCAATCAAAAAGCAATATTTTTCGGAAAGAGTGTATAGCTTAGGGTAAACGGATTTCATCTCTTCCAAAACATCAACCACATTTCGTTTTAACTCGAGAACCACAGCATTGAGGAAGAAGCTTAGTTAGTCTTGAGGATGTGCTAATTCATTGTCCGTTCTTCGTCGTTTGTGGGCCAAAGTCTTATGGTGAGCCCATAAATCGAATTCATTATCACCCGTGGAAGACTATTCTCTTCCACTCCCAATTTCGCTTCTGATGGTTCTCATAACTTTGGACAAAGCTATAGGAACCTGAAAATGGATTTGTTTGAACCGTGGGTCTAGGAGTGATGATGCTGCCAGTAGAAACGAATATTCCATTTGTCCAAGGCGGCGGTAAAACTGGTTCAAAATATTTGTTTTTAATTTGTTTGCTACCACGGATGTACAGTAAATTTGTATTATTTGTTGACGCCCACAATCAGCAAGTGGAATTACTTGACTTAATGTGGCGTATTTCTCTCCACTTATTTGAGTAGTCATAGCTTCCAATGGTCTCAAAAAGGTAAGCATTTCCACAATTTCCTTTTTGTTTTTTGTTGTTATCATGAGTGGTGCATCGGATTAGTTTATTAAAATTTGGCTGATGTATGGTACTAATTTATTAGAGTCGTCCTCGTCGGTCGTCTAATACTTTTATTGCTGTTGTTTCCGCAATGATCTGCGCTGTCTTGTTCTAGGCAGTATTGCTTTAGTAGTGATGGTTTTCTTTCGATTATTTTCGATTACTTTTGTCGATTATTTGGTCGATTAATCGAAAGGAAAAATTCGATACAATTAAATCGTTAACCGAAAGAAAATAACCGATTAATATAAAATTTTCGATTAATCGTGCCATCACTAGCCCCTACTGTATAAGTTCCCGAGCAGATAAATGTAACTTAACTTTTTGCCATTTTATAGCTTCATATTAAAATGTATGTAGGTAGGCATATGTAGTATTAAGAAACGTCTAAGCCTCCCTTGTTCACACCCCCTTAAAACCCAGCCGTGACCTTGACATTACGGAGAACAAGAGTCTACTCATCTACTGTTCGCATTTGAAAAGACTCGGTAAAAAATCTACATGTCGGCATTGGTATTCAAAATTACAGCAGCAGAATTCTTATAGAGTAAACCTACTAGCGGGAATTAAAATAAGTTGTACCGAAAGAGTTACCTACATAGGTACATGTATGTACATCACAAAAAGTATGTGTACGTAGGTACCAGAAGTATGTAAGTATCTTTTTTTTTATTTAAATCATTATTCGTACTAAAATGAAACAAAGTGAGTAATTTCCTCATCCATATATAATATAATAATCTGGTTTTATTGAAACTTGTTGTCTAGTTACCTGCTTCAAATCAGAGGAATGACTTGTTTTGACAAATGAACGCATGGATGCTTTAAAACGGAATAGAGAATAAAATAGTAATAATAATAAAACAGCTAACTCGTTGATTGCACTTCGTCGATGGCAAGCGCAAAACTTTGAAACGTAAGTAGGTATCTAGGTACATACATACATATTAATATAAACGAGTTTTCTATTAGTTGGCGACCAAATGACTGCCAACCAAAGCTCGCAACATGTCCCATAATGCATTATACATAAATCTTCAGTTTTACAAGCGAGTAAAGTTTAATGCTCCTTCTTACCTGTCACTGTCCTCCGAGTCGAGCAAATTATCCACATAGTTATCACTTTCCATCTTACTGCAATCGTTGCCGTATGAATCAAAAAAAAATACCTATAGGATATCCGTTCCAAAAGAAAAACACGAAAAACACACTCCCCCAACAATCCACCGCCCACCAAACTGTATTCAACAGCTGTATCAGTCTATTTCCACGCGCACTCTTCATTCGCTTATTTATTGTTCGTTAGCCTGGTTTTCCATTTGTAGATAGATGATGGTTGCACTCGTAAACCGAAGAAGGAATTGGAAAACAAATCAAATCACCGTTATACATACGAAGTGAAAACCGCTAATTAGGAGTGACAGTGAGAGCACTAATGACACGGTGAAGAGGAAGTACATGTGTACGTGTAAGGTGTATGTACGGGTATGTTATGGAGAGTACTTCATTCGAAAAGCGATGTTTAAACAAATCACAAAATAAAAAAACATAAAGAAAACAAAAAACTAGGAAAAAGGAATAGGCTTTTGTCGTCGACTACGCGCGCTAATATAAATTATTAGCTTTTACTATGCGAAGAAAACGGTACCACATGCTTTGAGCAGCGTTACCAAACTAACTGCGTGTGAAATGGAAGAACAGTAAACCAACGGTTCAACTTGAAATGCATGTAAAGGGGTGGTTGGTTGGATGCAACAGTGCGTCCAGGCGAAAAACGGAGGACTTTTGCGTTTGACGATCTCTATTCTCTACCATGATGTGCTTGCAGTGGGTATTGGCTATTGGCTAAAGCTTTGGAGTCACAAAGAAAACTCAAACTTTTGCTTTGCGTAGCTTGGTTTTGTGGCCGGAAAACAGAGATAAAGACAAATTACAACATTTGTACATAATGTAGCTATGTGCTTGGTTTTCACATGTCCATAGGAAAAACGAAGGCTTGAGTACGAACAGTTCGCTGTTTGGCTTCTCTATTCCTTTCTCTAGCGTGGACATTTATATGAGAACCCTACCACACGTGAAAAGATATTGAAGTATGTCTGCACCTTTAAAACATAAAACAAGTGGTTTGGACTGTGAGACTTATGTATGTATTTATAGCCTATTCGAAGATGCTTAAGTATTGTTGAGACTGGAAATTAATTTTTATGAAACTTAATTCAACAACATGCATTATACTACTCCAAAGATAGGATTCGAATTTTCGACATAAGGTGAAACTTTAGTAGTAGTAGTGTCTTCGCTTACTTAAGCAACTTAGACACCACCCGTGGAGGAAAACCTTACAACTGTACCCAAACACTTCTTTCCTATCTCTCTATTCTTTCTAATAGTAAGAAGCACCGAGCATGCAAATGAAAGCATGCAATGAAATACGATATTGCCAGGTGATGCTTGCTGTTAAACACAAATGCTTACGCTGTGTTCTTAGCACTATAAGGGTACTGCAACAACAGAAAAAATCCCCTTTAGCGTAAGTAAAGTGCTTCTGAAAGTGTTCCATTGGTACTCGAATGAAAGTTCTACTGGATTTGAATTCAGAATCAAAATTTAAAGCACTCAGATATTGATGCATGATGCACATCTTCTTCCTTGACAGGACGTGTGATCAGAATTAAAGGGACAGTAACACCCTCACTTTACTGCCACCCTACTGGTCCGTCTTTGGGGACCAGCAGGAATCGGCCAACACATTTAATATAAACGTCAAAACAGATAAATGCTGTTTTTGTTGTATCACTGGTCGGCAACAGCGGAGGCAAAGGAGCTCATCAAGAAGAAGTGGCAAGTGAGGTGGAATCGAGAGAGCAGAGAACAAAGGACCGCGAAGTTGGTTAAAAAACGTTGCAGAGTGGAATACACGGGAACACGTAGAAGTAAACTACTACGTTACCCAGCTCCTAGCTGATAGGATAGGCAGGAGGAGTTAAGCATGCCCGTACGAAGACTCTGAAATTAATAGCGCCAACCACACATTCTTTGAATGCAGCAGATGGCCAGGGGAAAAGAGAGGTTGGAATCCCTGAGTTGCCATCACTCCAGATACCATAGCCGCAACAATCTCAATGAGTGACCAAAAACTGGAGTCAAATATCCTCCTCCATAGTAAGGAAAATATACTTATTTTTATTTGTTTATTTTCATAATCTATTTCGCAAAGTAATTTTGACCAGTAACTAATAATGGATAAACGAATTTGACGTGTACGCTTGTTTAAAAAAAAAACTTTTGAATTACCAATTGAAGGCGCCATAAATAATTTTTATTTTAAAAGCTGTGACTTTATAAAATTCTTAAAAACATTGAATGTCAAATACCCATGACTTGTTCATCGAGAACTTGGCAACTTCTTTTTTAAATAAAATGCAAACTGCTTGAGATATCTCAAAAACAAAATTATTGGCTTCAATTACTTTAAAACATTGCAGGTGGCAATGGTGCGATGGTAGATTGGCAGGTCGTGCGTTCGAATCCCGACCAGGGCCATGATTTTTATAAATTGAATACACACAACAAAAACAGATCTCCCTAAAGCAATTTAGGCGCCACCTGTTGAGAAAAAAAAAATCCTATCGCACCAAACCTCTTTCCTATCCTTCCATTCTTTCATACAGTAAGTAGCACCCAGAAATAGGCAATGAATCATTTGCTGGGAGCTACTTACAGCAACAAACAAAATGCCAGCGCTGTGGTTTCCACTATAAGGGTACTGTGTACTACAGAAAAAAGAAAACCCTTTAGCGCACGCAAATTATAAAAAAAAAAATTGAATGGAATTCGACTTCGTTCAAATGTCCACCACGGGAAGGTATGCAGCACATTTCGACCGATACGGCCGCTATTTCTCGTCAGCTCCTCTAAAGCCGCCGGCATTTTGGCATAGACCGGCCAATAGACGAGTCCGTTTCTCGAGATAACACGTTCACCGAACTGAGAATTCAATAACTGTGACGCTTGTATCACCGTCTTGTTGGAATCACATATCACTGATGTCCAATTAATGCAATTGCTCCAATATGTCTCTGTAGCGAATATCATTCGTAACGTGATGGTCATTTTCATCAACGAAAAAAACGGCCCAATGACGCCACCGGCATGATAACCGCACCAAACAGTCACTTTTTGCGGATGAAGTGCTGTTTCGTGGAGCACATGTGGGTTCTCACCTGTCCATACCCTTCAAGCAAGAGACTCCGTTTTACGTCCGCAAACGGAGTCAATGACATATGGACTACTCCGCATACGGCTCCGCATACGGGTCCGAAAAACGACGTTTTTCGTATCCAATTAGTATGGAAATTGTAATAGCCGCGGACTCACATGTGTATCTATTGTGACAGATTGAGTTCGCTTTGGTCAGCAAAAAACGAATCCAAAACTGATCCAAAAAAAAGGCACAAATCGAGGCTAGATAAGAAGAGAAACGAGAATCGAGTATCGCTAAAATACAAATCAGAAATGTTTGTTCATGTTTATTTTATTTCTTAAAAACAATACATTTTTGCATTTTGTACACCTGCAACCATTTCTCCTTCTCCTGCAAAATAAATGAATCAAATAAATGTGCATGTTATCTATACATATGTACAAGGTGGCGCAAAAGTAATCCTCCTATCAGAAAATGCTATAAATTTTGCGATTGGCCCCTAATGTCAGTTCTGTTTTGACATTTGTGTAGTAAACACATGCGAAATACACGTTAATAAACAATGTTACGCTACACTGCTCCAGAACGCGGAATATTGGTGACTATTTATTTGAGCAATAATCGGTCGGTGACTTTGGCACATCGGAAGGTTATTTTTGGGCCACCTTGTATGTTACTTACTTTCAGCATGAATTTGTGCCGGTAGCATTTAAATCATCGAAATGCGGCCCATAATTGGTAGTTTCGCCTTCATCGGTTGTTATTTTTTTTTTGGTTTTGATATATCTAAATTCAAACAAAGTTTAATTAAGCAAATAATTGTGTGCAATAATAAATTCAATTTTAGTTTACCTTTCAAAGAAAATTATATCTGCAGCTACAGCCAGAAACAGTGTCAGTGACAGATGAACGAATCGCCTTTACAAATAACTACTCTCGACTCTCGCTCTTCTTCTTATTGGCAATGTAGTTACAGTCAATTTACAAATGTGTGCGTGGAACGCCTCATATATCGCGGATCCGAAAATGACGGGAAAAGTTGGGTCAGGGATTTTGCTTGAAGGGTAGTAACGCATATTTTGCTTATTGACGAAGCCGTTTAACCAAAAATGCGCTCAATCGCGGAAGATGATTTTCATTCTTCATTTGCTTCCATCATTTCCAGAGCAAACATGACCAAGTGGCTTAGTTCTTGCGTCAGGTCAAGATCCTTGATGTTACCGTGCCGGTAAGACTATGTTTTGCCCGAAATGTGGAGAATATTGCCGCTGTAGTGGCCAAACCAGTCAAATCAGTCAATTTCACTGGTTTGGCCACTACAGCGGCAATATTCTCCACATTTCGAGCAAAACATAGTCTTACCGGCACGGTAACATCAAGCAGCGAATATTCTGACTCAAATTATTTTACTAGACTATGAATTGCTTGTCTACTGGGACCAGAATTACGGCCGAAATTTGGCGTTAACGCTCTTAAAGTTGCGACCACCGATTCGGAATGTCGGTAGTAAATTTTAATTATTTGTAAACGTTGTTCCTTCGTGTTATTCATCATGCTGAAAATGTTGATTTTACTCAATATTTTTACATTGACAAATCGGTAATCGGTTTAAGGGTGTGTTCACACTGAAAGTTTTAAGTTGTGAAGTAGCTAATGAAAGACCCTTTACATACATTTTAATGTAAGAACTGCAGCCCTTCCCTATGATTTATTTCGCTTTTTGGTTTAGGGGGAAAACGTTGACACCGGCTGAGATTCTCAATCCAGCTGAAGTTTGATTAGACGGGATTATCCTGTTGTAATATTTGCATATTTTTATGATAAATTGTCCCGACCTAACCAGCAGCTGCTGATAAAATTTGAAATTGGTGTCACTGGAACTCTTAAAGCGTTTTTCATTGAAAATCGAAGGAATTGCTCTTAAAGTCTAGAATCGCTCCTTTGAAACATGTTTTGATTCTGATCAGTTGATTATTCTAGTATTGGTGGTATTGATTGTCGCGACGATGGGCGATTCTCATAAACGAGGCATTGTGTGCAGATGCGAACACGAAAGGATATCAAAGGGAAAAAACAAGTGATTAAAGTAGTAACTGAAAATGTATAAATTAATGCAGCTCTCTAATACCAACCATGTGCTATCGGTTTTTTTATGTTTATACTTTTGTTTCACACACATTAAAAGGACGTATTAATAGTTTTAAAGATGAGTTATGGAAATGATGGGTATATTATCCTCAACGATGGTGCCACAATAAAAATTGATGATGATACGTGGCTTTTTTGTATACCCTATTCTAAGGGTATATTAATTTTGACGCATAGTTTGTAACATACCTTAATATTGCCCGTAGACCCCTAAAAGTTACTATATTTATGATCAGTATCAATAGTAGTGTTGATCTAGCCGTGTCCGTCCGTTCGTCCGTCCGTCGGCAAAAATTAGGCCTTTAAACTGGACCTAGAGAGCTGAAATTTTAATAATCAAGTTTAAGAATTTTTGAAATCCTCCCACAGACACGCCCACAAACTCAAAAAAACAAAATTTTGGAAAAAATCGCATTTTGAGCTAGAAAACTGAAATTTTTTATATATGATCTATGGCTCCTAAAACTGATTGGGAGATAACATTTTTAAAATCCGCCCACTGACACGCCCACAATTAAATAAAACAATTTTATTGAAAAGTCAAAGTTTGAGCTAGGAAGCTGAAATTTATAATACTCGTATATACTTTCTATGGGCCCTTTACCAACGACCACACCACGTCGAGTTAATCGGTTCTCGTCAGATCACCGCAATTAAACAACGTTGGGCGCGGTTAGTACGTAGATTGGCGACCGTTTGAGAACAATCGCGTGTCGTTTGCCAGTCCCATCTACAGAGTTGAGGTAGATAATACATACGTGGTATCACAATGGACCTAAAATTGGTCTAAGTGTGTCGGCTTCTGCCGACAGCCACATAAACCTAACCTAACCATGGGCCCTTTATGCTCATGTGTAAATATTTTCAAAATTCGCCTACTGACACGCCCACAATTAAAAAAAAAAAAAACTTTTTTTGAAAATCCAAAGTTTGAGCTATTAAGCTGAAATATATAATATATACTCTCTAGGGGCCCTTTATGCTCATGTGTATTTTTTTTTTAAATCCGCCTACTGACGCGCCCACAATTAAATAAAACAATTTTATTGGTAAACCAAAGTTTGAGCTAGGGAGCGTTTTTTTACAAAAGCTTCGTTTTTTCGATAAAATCCTTTAAATGTTATATAACAAAATATGTAGAGCATTCTTAACAATTCAACCATACTTAGACTTTTGTCACGCCCACTTATGAGGGATAGGAATAAGAATAGGTTATCCAACAGTTCGCCCAAGCGGACTGTAGCCCGTCCCTTTGTTTTTTTAAAGTTAGATACACAAACAAGTAATAAATTTGTATTAATTTGTTATGTATGTTAACTGGATAAAAAGGAAAAATTATATACAAATATTATGACAGCTCATAAGTCATAATATGCAGCAACCGTCCACTTCCGGTCAACAATAAATGACTATTCAAGTCTGGGGCGACAACGAAAAGAAAATGATGCTCGCCCTATACGTGACGATTCACATAAGTGATAACTGGAATGGATTTTGTTTGCTGGTTTTCTGATATAAGTTTAGCAACCGTCTATGCATCCAATTTTGAAACTTCAAGATCAGTTGTTTTGCTTCCGGCAAAGACAAATAATTTTATTGAATTAAATGTTATACTACAAAAATATTTGAGTTTTTGCATCGATCGATTTTATGCCACCAGCATTTCTAATTTTGTAGTAAATTGTTGAGAAGGCTATCGAAGAAGATGAAAAATAATCCAACAAACTAATAAAATTAAGATTTTTCATCTTTTATTTAAGTTCTTCAAATACAACAACTACCTACTGAAATTATTTCACAATAAATCAAAACCTTTCCTCACTTTGACGTTTGATGCAACTCTTTTTGTATGTAGGTACATATTGGTAAATTATAGAGCAAATCTCTCAAAAATTTGGGATTGCACCTTTTGTCTTAGGGGCAAAACCGACAAAGGTTTGATCTTTTCAGCAAAGGAGCAAAGGAGAAAAATGCCATTTGAGAAAACCGATTGAAAAACAGATTGGAATATTATCACGCTATAAAGCTTCGCGTTGACAAACGCATCAACTTCAAAATGAGACTCGTACAAAAGAACGTAATGATTCGTAACGTTGCTGTTACTTTTAAATTCAATTCATTCAATTGGACAAAAATCAATTAAATCTAACTTAAAATTAACAGGATACTTATTCTAGATTATTGTTCCTTATGCGGACGCCCTAAACTTAACTACCTATCTTATAATTATTGCTTTTCGGCTTAATCTTACATATATGTATTCGTCGAGAAAATCAAATAAAACTCGGTATCATTATGTAGCGTTTCTGTAAGGGTCCGTGTGTTAACAGGAAGGTAGGGGCAAGTATGGACTGTCAAGATTGTTCTTCGTGTAAAGTACGAGTCTTAGGTAATATTAGAATTTTTGGTTTGAGTCAAAGGTCAAAGCGAATGTAAACCCTTCGGACTTAACAAAAGTAACGCACGCGCAAAAGCCTGATTGTGGTTTAGGCACAAACACTTTCGAACTTATGTACGGATAGAGAATATAAAAATGCGAACCAGAACTACCGTTTTGCCCCATGATGTGCTACACCCCAAGGTGTATTCAAATAAAAATAATATTTTTTTTTATAAAAAATAGATTGTTTAATCTTTTCGTTTTATTTGCCTAACGAATATTTAAAAATAGAGGCAGGATATAAACCGTCTGTCTAAAAGTCTTTTACAAACTGAAGGTTTTTTTTAGCAAATAGAGTGTTTTCATAATTTCATTAATTTTGTACTAAAACCAACTTTACTTTGTCCATGAAACTAAGGGATGCGTTGGCAAAATCGATTTTTAATAAGTTCTGGATATTCAAAATTAAAACAAAACAAAAATTAAAACACAAATAATTATGGTCCGTTTCGCCCCTCTCAAACCCAACCGTCGATGGAAGCCCTGACCGATAATGCAGGCAGAGATAACGCCGGTTCAGGTCCTGAGAAGTCTTCCTCTGAGCCCTATCTATCAAGTTCTTTGGAGATCTCATTTCCTGTGATCCCGTTATGACCCGGGACCCAGATAAGTTTTGGTGATTTCAGTCTTCCAATCGAGTTCAGAGAGATCCCGCCTTTATGAACTATTTTGGATTTGGTTACAGGGTTGAGCAAGGCCTTAAGCTTGACCGTCGCTACAGACGCAGATACTCCGCCCCTCCACGTATTCCTCACAACATAGTACATAGCTATTAGGAAAGCAAAAGTCTCCGTTTGGAAGACTAACGCCTGTTTGTCTAATGAGAAGAAAAGTCTAATGTTGTCGCTCTCCATGAAAACACCAGCACCAGATCCTTGATCTGTGTTGGAGCCATCCGTGAAGATTCGACTGCATTGCTTTCCAGACTCAGAGTCTAGTCCTGAGCACGAGGAAAGTCGACTTCGTAATTGCGCATCAGGAGTCGAATGACAACCGTCGCGCAAGGCCATCAAAACTCCGTTGCTAGTTGTACAAAAAGCCACCTCTTCTTAAACGTGAGATAACTTTGATTGTGTAAACCATGATGTAAACATCAAGGGGCGGGAGGTTCAATAATACATCTAGGAAGGAGCCAGGCGTGCTGACGTAAGTGAAAGCTTATCCACCAAAAACCCAATGCATATGCTAGAAAAAGTCATCAGAGCCGTACCATGCGACTCTGTTGGGTGATAAGCCCTATGTCTTGCCGAAAATGCCTTTGCACTACCAGAAAACCGACACAGATTTGGCAGTCTTCAACTCAACATGCTTGGACCAAAGAGGTGTGCTATTCAGGATGACTCCCAAATATTTTGATTCATTGGAGAGTTGGATTGTGATGCATTTTAGCACTGGCTGAGTCAACCCGATCAGCTTACTCCTTCTCATAAATAGGACAAGCTCGTTTTTGAGAGGGTTGACCAAGAGCCTATTTCTCTTGCACCATTCGCCGCTCACGTCTATGTCTATCAGCATGCACCACAGTAGTGGAGCCGCTTTGCGGGCAGCTTGCCTTTGCAGTAATGCAATATGTTTTCACTAATGGACGTGTGGCAGAGGTAATCACTGCAGTGTTGCATTTTCAATTTATTTATTAAGTTCAACTGCAGCATGCAGCTGCTGTCAACGGATGTACTCGTTAATCGCGCATAAGTGTGTACTGTCTGAGGGTTGCACCGCAATTATGATAAAGTTTGCTTGGTATTACGTTGTCGAATAAAATACATTGAATCGATGTTTTAAGCGAGCAAAAAACCAGTTGCAGTTCGATTTAGTTGCTATCGCTAGAAAGGGGACCCCCCCCCCCCCTTTGATCCATCAGACAAATAAAGATAATATGAATATTTGAATACTGCATCGCGCAAGTCATACTATTGCAAGTACACTCATGCAATTTGCATGCTGACAGAGAAGCAGTCACAGTCAGCAATTTTGGTGTTTAGCTGAATATTGAGCTTTTTGCAAAATGAACTGAAAAAATGAAATGAATGAACTTGCAGTGTTGCACTTGCATAGTGAATAAAATGATGATTAATGATATGCCAATAAATTAGTTATAATTACCTGTTGAATGCAATTTAGCAATGTGTGGGTTAAAGTGCAGACGGGTGTATCTACATTCGCATTTTGCGTTGAGTTTGTATGTTAGTGATTAAACAGATTCGCGTTCTTGAAACTGATGTCAGACGGTATAAATGACCCAAGAACAACATTTCAAATTACCAAGCTTTTGATTTTGTACCTTTATAAACATATACATTTTGCTTTTCCTAAATGTTTGTTACAGAGTGGAAATAACGAACAAATTAATACATGTAATCGTATGTAGGTACACAACAAGGGTACTAACTAGTTTTGACACCCTGCTATACGTGATTCCATATGGATAAGGAATTAAGGATAGCAGATAAAGTTTCTGAAATCAGATTCCTCTTAAACCTCTATAAAGGTTTATATGCTAAATGGTTTTTTAGTACCCTTAGAATGTAGATATGTTTAAAGCATTAAGGAAATGGGGATGAGGATGATAGCTGAGAAGCCGATCCGAGTTGGTTTTAAATGTTTATAAATTACAATGGTCTGAAAAACAGCGAGAAGAGCAATCCACATTCATATCGTATGACTTAGAAATGATTGTTGTTTTTGACTGAACGTTTGAAAATAGTAGCCTATTTTAAGGGCGAACTGATGAGCATTCATGGCATGTAGGGGAGGACGGGGCAGAGAGGACCACTTAACGTTTGTTAATTTATTAAAATATATTGAACGGAGGAAAAAGGCTCTAATTTCCTTACCACATACCTTTAGATGTCAACATTAAATAAGTAAATATTTGCTATCACAACTTTATCACTTATGTTCTAAAAATTAAAAGTGCATAAAAAGTGATTTTGGTCCGCTGTGCCCCATTGTTGGGGCACATAGGACCTAGGTAGTCTACGCCCCCTATGAAACATCTTCTGCTCTAAAAGTAAAAGAACGGATAATCTTCAATGTATGTAGGTATTTATTCTATTCCTTTAAATCAATAAATAACTTAAACATTTTATTAACTTCATTGGTAGAAATTAAACAAATTAAATAAATATAAATAATAAATGTTAAATAAATATTTTTTTTAAGCTGAATTTAAGCGCCATGCAAACACGTTATATAGTTGTCGTCGTCCTCTGCTCCGGCACAAGCATCATGTGCCCACTTTTTACAACCACGACACTGGATCCAGCTTTCATTTTCTTTTGATTTAAAAAATGTATTGGTGCAATAAATGCAACAAGTATTGGAGTCATTGTTGTTTTCCTAGGATGAGCTCGAGCTTCTGCGACTGGGATTGCCCTTAGTGATGGTTTTTTTATTTTTTGGAATTGTTTTTATTGTTGTGTACCATCTGGAACAAAAACAATCAAAAATTAATCGAGTTTATTTTCTATAGGGGGCACAGAGGTCCGCCCTAGTCCTCTGTGCCCCAATACGAATGCCTTTTAAAAAGTGCTATTGACATGTTTGAGCTCGAATATTTCACAAAACTAAAATAGCACTAAGCACCACTAAACTCACTGTTTTCGACATAAAAACTTGAAATTTTTATTTGGATAGCCTTTAAATAGTAAACACGCCCACTTTTATACATTTTTTTATAAACTTACCTTAAAAAACAATAAATTTTAATTCATTCCACTGGAGAGCACTCGCACGCACGATAGAAAATAACCAACTGAGAAGCTAGATGGGCGCTTTTATTATTTCGTTTAACTTTTTGGCTAAGTCACTTACTTAACGTTTTAAACAGAAAGTTCTATGTGCCCAGCTGGTCCTCTGTGCGCCGTCCTCCCCTACGGTATAGCGGTTGAAATGTTCTTAGGGTGGAAATATCAATAAAATAGCAATAGGCGGGAGACATTGCGACGATAACTAAGAAAATCAAGCGATTTCGCGATATCTTGCTCGCCGTCAAGTTGCTGCAAACAACTATTTTTATAAACAAGTCTTAGGTATTCTATTACCTTTTAAATGTCTAACAGATAAATTTTGCATGAGAGTCGTTAATCAACTGATACAAAAAAGCGGTTTTTATGACCTTATTGTAAACAAATTCATAAAATTAAAAAATGTCAACTTAACAGTGCATTTTTTTTTATAGCATGATCACTATATCTCCTTCTTACCTTTCGCAAAAGAGTTTTTCTTGATTAGTGAATGGTTTTAAGAATATCGTAGCATTTTCAAAAAAATTAAATGAAATGGATGAGGGTGGCAAAAAGTATCAAAATAATTTTTGTTCTTAGTTTTTAACTCCATCTCATTAGTAATTAGCCAGAACTAATTAAAAAAACATAGGGACGGGCTACAGTCCGCTTAGGCGAACTGTTGGATACCCTATTCTTATTCCTATCCCTCATAAGTGGGTGTGACAAAAATCTTAGTATGGTTGATTTGTTAAGAACGCTCTACATATAATTATAATTATAATTAGAGTAAGGATTTTATCAAAAAAAAACGAAGCTTTTATAAAAAAACGCTCCCTAGCGCAAACTTTGGTTTTTCAATATTTAATTGTGGGCATGTCAGTAGGCGGATTTAAAAAAAAATAACACATGAGCATAAAGGGCTCCTAGAGAGTATATATTATAAATTTCAGCTCCCTAGCTCAAACTTTACAATTTCAAAAAAAAAAAAAAACATAGGGACGGGCTACAGTCCGCTTGGGCGAACTGTTGGATACCCTATTCTTATTCCTATCCCTCATAAGTGGGCGTGACAAAAGTCTAAGTATGTTTGAAATGTTAAGAACGCTCTACATATTTTGTTACATAACATTTAAAGGATTTTATCAAAAAAAACGCTCCCTAGCTCAAACTTGGGTGTTTCAATAAAATTGTTTTATTTAATTGTGGGCGTGTCAGTAGGCGGATTTAAAAAAAATTAACACATGAGCATAAAGGGCCCATAGAGAGTATATATTATAAATTTCAGCTCCCTAACTCACTTTGAATTTTCAAAAAAAAAAAATAAAAAATTGTGGGCGTGTCAGTGGGCGGATTTTGAAAATATTTACACATGAGCATAAAGGGCCCATAGAGAGTATATATTATAAATTTCAGCTCCCTAGCTCAAACTTTTGATTTTCAAAAAAAATGTTTTATTTATTTGTGGGCGTGTCAGTGGGCGGATTTTGAAAATATTTACACATGAGCATAAAGGGCCCATAGAGAGTATACATTATAAATTTCAGCTCCCTAGCTCATACTTTTGATTTTCAAAAAAAATGTTTTATTTATTTGTGGGCGTGTCAGTGGGCGGATTTTGAAAATATTTACACATGAGCATAAAGGGCCCATAGAGAGTATATTTTATAAATTTCAGCTCAAACTTTTGATTTTCAAAAAAATTGTTTTATTTATTTGTGGGCTGATATTTGGCCACTGACACGGGCGGATTTTGAAAAAATTTTATCCCGAGCAGTTTTAGGAGTCATAGATCATATATAAAAAATTTTAGTTTTCCAGCTCAAAATTCGATTTTTTCCAAAATTTTGTTTTTTTGAGTTTGTGGGCGTGTCTGTGGGCGGATTTCAAAAATTCGTAAACTTGATTATTTCGGGATCCTAGAGAGTATATGGTTAAAATTTCAGCTCTCTAGGTCCAGTTTAAAGGCCTAATTTTTGCCGACGGACGGACGGACATGGCTAGATCGACATTACTATCGACGCTGATCATAAATATAGTAACTTTTAGGGGTCTACGGGCAATATTAAGGTATGTTACAAACTATGCGTCAAAATTAATATACCCCTAGAATAGGGTATAACCAGGTTTGCCAACGCATTTGTTAATTTCATCATGAAATTCTTTTCAATTTAGTTTACATTTAATAAAAAAAAATATAGTTTACATTTAATAGTTGTGTTCTTTGAAGATGGATCGAAGATCGAACATACCTACGTTCGAAAGATTCTTAGAGCCGCCACATGGACCGCCGAGCATCTATGAAAAGCTCACCTTAAAATGTGATGTGTCTGTCTGGTAGTACAATGGACCAGTATTGAGTCTGAGTGCTCCATTGTATGAAGTCTCACACCCCGACAAAAAAAAATCTATGAAAAGCTATCGACGCTATAAAAAACAACCAAATTATCTGAAATTAAGCAAAATATTTAAGTTTCCAAAAACGGACACATTTGAAGGTTATTATTTTACCTTCATACTTTCAATAAATTATAATTATAAAAAATATTTATATATATTAAAATCAATTGCCGCGCCGGTTGACAGAATTGCATGATTCTTCTTTTGCTTTATTCGTCATAATACAGGGGTGCTTACGAAAAAAAATTTCCTGAAAAACCGAAAAGAAAAGCCGGCAAATCGAAATCTGCATTTTTATGTATGGAGAATGATAAGAATGGTACAGCAATGACTTCGATGGCGTTGCTAAATAAAATTATCGATTGCATATTTTTGCGAACCAAATTTCGGAGAGTTGTTTTTCTCACCACGGTAGTTTCGATAACAGTTGGTGTGAAAGTGTGGTGAAAAAGTAATTCTATCGAAGTTTCTTTCTTTCGTGTTGGTGTTTGATTAGAAGAAGTAAGTTGGCATAGGCGCCTGTCATACTGCTAGCACCTACTCTTAGCAGCGCTACTACATCGAACTGATTGACAGCAAATCAGGCTATCTTAGGTATTGGCCTGAGAATGTTTTTGTGAAGTTTGGTCAAAATCGGTCTTCTTTTTATTAGACACAGCAACGCACGCCAGATACCCGCTATAGACATCAATTATGTCTAGTTGAACATATTGGCCAATACAGTTTTTGGGCACGGGCCAAGCCGGGCGGGTTCAGCTAGTCGTTGTATAAATTGTTTCTTTATTCTCATTCAAAAACTAAAAAATCGAGTGGTCCAGTTTGCCTCATTAATATTGAAAAATATAAAAATATGGCGGCTTACATTGAAACTAAAGCTCTTGTAATGAAAGCTGTTTCTGTATTGTATAAGTGTATGGCTTGTTATAAGAGTTTAATCATCACATTTTCCACTATTTTGACAGTTCCATTTTATTCCACCATGCATAACTATATTAGACGAACGATAACTGATGCTAATATGTCGTATTTGAACGAACCGTTCCCTTTATATTGTTTAAGATCCATTTATTTTCTTGCTGCAACTACGTCATTGGATGGATTATAAATTATATTGAGAATATTTTTTTTTCATTTTTTTTTATACATACATATATATTTTTCTTTTAACATAAGAGGACTTTTTATAATATATTTTGCCAATTAAATGTATCCATTTTATAATTTTAAAATACATACGCTAATTTCTTGTATTCTAAAAAGAGTCTACGTCGAGAGTTGAAGTTTCGCAACAAAAGTCTTATGCTCTTATTGAAGGAGTAAAGGTCTTGGAAACCCTTTTAACTCGTATAATTTAGTATAATATTCTTATAATAAGTATAGGTACTACATGATTAAATTTAGGCTTTGTTATGGGAGTTATGTTATGAGAGTGTTCAAAAGTTTTTTTTTTTTTTTTTTTTTTTTTTTATTAAATGCTTTATTTCATGTTAGGGTACAAAATTAATTTTACAAATTTAATTCAATGTTATATAGTACTAGCTATGAAATAGTTAAGTACAGTCTGTTGTCCAAATGACAAGAGTCGAATGTACTATGTAAATTTTCAAAAAAAAAAAAAAAAAAAAATATGTTGTGGGGAGTTACTAAAAAGAACCAAAGAGCAGTCTTTTTAAAATGCAAAAAGAGAAATATTTTAAAAGACAAGAATAAATGAATATATTGACAAAGCATATACTTTAACAATGAATAATATTAATTAGTAAAAAAACTATTCAAGGCTGAATAATCCAACGACAGTAATCATTTTTTAATACCGTTTAGAAATACATTTTTCATTCTCTCACATCTAATAGTATAAGGAAGAGAATTAAACAAACGGGGTGCGATGGCATAGTAAAATCGTCCAAAGTGTGTTTTATGAATTGTAGGAATGGTAACAAAATTTCTGGTATTCACCCGTAAGTTATGGCTTTCGATATATCTTACAGAGTAAAATCCCGAGTTTTCAAAGAAAATTTTTAATACTTTGTAGCAGTAAAGGTGTCTTAACGGAAGAGTTTCGAGGTGTTTGAACAAAGGCAAACTTGGAGTTCTGCGATTAACTTTGCACAAAATGCGTATTGCGTGTTTTTGTTTTACTAGTAATGGCTCTGTTTTATTAAAATATGCACCACCCCAACAAGTAATACCATATTGCAGCTTAGATTTGAAAAGACCATTATAAACTAGTTTAACGATTGATTGACGACAATAGAGGCTAAGATGATATAGTTGTCTTACCACTTTGTTAAAATACTGTTTAAGATATAAGGTATGACTGTACCAACTGAGCTGATTATCTAAACCAATTCCTAAGTATTTAAAGTTGTCAACACACTCAATTTTAAAACAATTACTGCAACAAGACTTCTGATTATAAAAGGTTATAGAATTATTGTCGTAGTTAGGTAAACGAAAACGTTCGCAACTCGGAGAGTGATAATATATAGGCAAGTCAACACAAATATTGCTTTTTATATTAAATAACATAAATTTAGTTTTATCACTGATAATAAGTTTGTGTTTTATAAACCACATTCTTAATAAATCGAGATCATAGTTTACATCCGAAAAAACGTTAAGCAAACTTTTACTGGAGTAAGAAAGAGCAGTATCATCAGCAAACGCTGTAATTAAGCCTTTGCAAGGTTGAGAAAATAGGGAATTAATATAAATCAGAAACAAAATAGGACCTAGGACTGAACCTTGAGGAACACCAAGCTCAATGATATTCGATGAGCTGTAGCTATTTCTTATCTTTACCATTTGCCTACGATTTTTCAAATAAGAAACAAACCAATCATAAATGTAACCTCTAAACCCTATACGGAAAAGTTTATCAAGTAAAATTGTGTGATCCACCATATCAAAGGCCTTAGTGATATCAATAAATAAAACATAGGGGCGGGCTACAGTCCGCTTGGGCGAACTGTTGGATACCCTATTCTTATTCCTATATCTCATAAGTGGGCGTGACAAAAATTTAAAGGATTTTATCGAAAAAACTAAGCTTTTGTAAATAAAAACGCTCCCTAGCTCAAACTTTGGTTTTTCAATAAAATTGTTTTATTTAATTGTGGGCGTGTCAGTAGGCGGATTTAAAAAAAAATTAAGTATGAGCATAAAGGGCACCCAGAGAGTATATACTATAAATTTCAGCTCCCTAGCTCAAACTTTGGACTTTCAAAAATAAAAATAAAAAAATTGTGGGCGTGTCAGTAGGCGGATTTTGAAAATATTTACACATGAGCATAAAGGGCCCCTAGAGAGTATATATTAAAAATTTCAGCTCCCTAGCTCAAATTTTGGTTTTTCAAAAAAAATATTTTATTTAATTGTGGGCGTGTCAGTGGGCGGATTTTGAAAATTTTATGTCCCAAGCAGTTTTATGGGCCAAAGATCATACATAAAAAATTTCAGCTTTCTAGCTCAAAATTCAATTTTTCACAAAATTTGTTTTATTTAATTGTGGGCGTGTCAGTGGGCGGATTTTGAAAATTTTATGTCCCAATCAGTTTTTTGGGCCATAGATCATATATAAAAAATTTCAGCTCTCTAGCTCAAAATTCGATTTTTTCCAAAATTTTGTTTTTTTGAGTTTGTGGGCGTGTCTGTGGGCGGATTTCAAAAATTCTTAAACTTGATTATTTCGGGACCCTAGAGAGTATATGGTTAAAATTTCAGCTCTCTAGGTCCAGTTTAAAGGCCTAATTTTTGCCGACGGACGGACGGACATGGCTAGATCGACATTACTATCGATGCTGATCACAAATATAGTAACTTTTAGGGGTCTACGGGCAATATTAAGGTATGTTACAAACTATGCGTCAAAATTAATATACCCCTAGAATAGGGTATAAAAACCCGGAGTTTCAGATGAGTTTAAACTAGAGTACAGTTCACCAGTTAATTTTAACAGTGCCGTTTCAGTAGACCTACCGCTTCTAAAACCAAATTGACAATCACTGAAGAAATGAGTTCTCTCTAGAAATGACAGCATTCTAGATTTAATACCCCTCTCAAATACTTTTGAAAATATCGATAACAAAGATATAGGGCGATAGTTATTTAAAGTGGTATTATCACCTTTTTTATGGAGTGGTATTACAACTGCCGTTTTTAGTGATTCTGGAAATATTCCTAACTGTATACTTATATTAAAAATATAGCATAAGACATCCGAAATTTGAAATGAAATTTTCTTCAATATAAAGCTAGAGATGTTATCAAAAGAAGTTGAATTTGATGTTTTTAGAGAACAAATAATTTTATGAATTTCTAGAGCAGTGAAATGTACACAGAAAAAAGTATTGTGAGAGTCTGATGAGTGATTTTTTAAAGTTTTTGGAGTTTAGCTTTCAAGAGAATGTTAGTTGAGCAGAGTGTTTTGCTTTAATGATAGAGGGCAGCATTGCGTTTTGGAAGCATTTAGGTCTATTTTATTGATTGTAGCCTACTCATTTATGCTGTTAAGATCGGAATTAAATAAGCTTAAATACGTTGCCGTTTAAAATCCACAACCGAAGATGAGGGGTCGTGACCCAAGCAACAATTATGAGAAGCTGAGTGTACTGTCATCAGTGAAGGAATGAATTCGGCTAGAAGTAACAGACAAGACATCATTTATTAAAATAAGAAAAATTATATAATAATAAAAGATCTTACTTTTACCACCAAAGTAAAGAGATTGGTTCCACTTTCGGTTAGATATGCCATCAACCTGACCGCTCATAGCACAATCTGTAAGCGTTGAAATAGCTGCAAAGTACCCAGCAACCAGATTGGCTTTATCTAAAGAGCTGACAGCTGGACTATCATTATAAAAGCTGTCAGATAGATGACGAGTTCGATTTTTTGAAATTTTTAACAAACGAACAAATGTTTCTACTATGTAGGACTTTGTAGAATTTTTTGCCCCCTCTTTTGGTCGTATGAGAATTTGACACGATTGTTATGGGCATTGCAGCCATTTCTGGCTCGTTTAAACTTTTTTCGGTTTTCTCTAGATGCGAACAAGTAGCGAAACGAAAAACTTGGCTTCCTTTTAAATCTCACTCCTTTTCTTGTCTGACTTATAAGACACAAGCAGTTTTTGTGAAGGACGTCGTTCGTAGACATTTATGAATTTTTTTTGGTGTGATTTGTACATTATGTATGTATACTTTCATCTTTTGATCGCGTTCTATTCTATTGTGTTTCGGTAATCTCATCAATATTGGCGTGGCCAAAAAGTATACCATAAAATACTTAATTTCCTAGAAGCGCTGATAAAAACAAAAAAAAAACGGTGGCATATCTGTAGGCACAATGTGTCATAGGTTAGGTTAGGTTAGGTTATAGTGCAGTCGGCAGAAGCCGACACACTTAGCCCAATAAAAAGGTCTATTGTGATACCACACGGGTCTATCTTCTTCGTACTCGTTGAACCAGTTGGAGCTTTTGATGAAGCTTGAAAGACTTTTAATGTTGATGTTTATGAGATCGTTGAGATCATTGTAGAAGAAAGATCCTAAATGGAGTTTTCATCTTTGGGAGAGAGCAGGGCATGTGCAGAGAAGGTGGAGAATATTCTCCTCCCCCTCTTCGGCCAAGCAGCTTCTACAGAAGTCATTTGTATAGACGCCAAGCCTTGTTGCATGCTTGCCGGTGATTACACCAATTGTAGCACCAATGTGCAGTCTGTTCATAGATATCAAACACTTAGAGCGTTTCAGATCGAGCTATGGCCAAATCTGATTTGTCGCTAGATAAGTATTGCCACTTGTCCACCTAAGGTTAGTTCTCTCAATGGCCTCCCTCATAAACATGAGTTTGCATGTGGCAATTGGAATCCCTTAGGCATTCCTAAGGGTAGAAGTGGCAGTATGATGGTTCCTTTTCTGACGAGTTCATCAGCCCTACAATTCCCTGGAATATCTCTGTGTCCTGGCACCCAGCATAGGTGAATGTTGAATTGCTAGGGAATCTCCACGAGAGATGATCGGCAGTTTAGGACTACGATGGAGTTTGTCGATACAGAATCCAGAGATTTTAGCGCGGCTTGGCTATCTGATGTCCTTGCGGATGTCACGTTCCTCTTCAGCCACGATAGGACTACTTTAATCGCCATGATTACCGCCTGGAATACGCTGCATTGATTAGGGAGACGAAATGAGAGGCTGAGGTCCAGGCTGTGGATCGATTCATCTTCGACAGGGTGGCCTTCCTCCCAGAATGTTCTGGCAGGAATATTGACTTTGGAACGTTGCATCATACTTGATAACATTTTACTAAAATAATAAAAACACTTTCTTTTTTTTAAGAAATAAATGATTTTATTTTTTATAATTTAATGATATAATATCATTACGTATAATCGTTTTTAATTATAAATCTTAATATACTCCTAAAGTTCGTAAATCAACAAGCCGCTTAGTATATATATCTGCTTGCCGCACATTTTCTTTTTTAAATAATTTGGTAATTATTATAAATCAAATATTATTGATTTTGTGTTTTGTTTAATATGTTGGTATAGATGTTGTTTTTTTATTGTAAATTATTTGCTTAAAACAGAGTATAATACAAATTGTACATTTTTTAATGGATTTAGCCAGTATCCAAGGATTTTGTGTGAGCCATTTTTTTAAGCCCATATTTGGATATCTGTTTTTAAAGAAAAAAATAGAAATTTAATTGTAAGAGTTGTAGCAATTGGTGTAAAATTAAATTTTATTTTCGGTTTTAATATTAAATATTATCACGTATCACAAAATTGATTTCATGGAATTTTATATGCTTGCCCATGTTTTAATTTTAAAAATGAAGTATGTATTTTGGTACTTTTTTTTAAGAGTATACTTATGTAACGATGTTTCCGTTTTAATATTTCTTGTTTGTTTACAAAATGTTTCTAAGAATTATTAAATATGCAGTTAAAGAGTTGACCTTAATACATTTTTATATCTTATTGAAATGACTCTTATTTTAATTGTTTTTTATTGATACATTACGAATACATATAAAATTGTTAAATATACCATGACATGATACTGATTTTGTTTGTTCTTTTATGTTTGGTTGAAATGTTCCGTCAAGGTTTTTTGTTATTTTTAAAGTTTTAATTGTGTTTTTAATGAGTATTGCGAATGATTTTTGTTAAGATTTTTTTCTGTTCCTCTATCCTTTGGATAAATCTAAGTTTTATAGGGATTTTTTAATTTCTAAATATTTTTTCTTCTTCATAACTACTTGCTCATGCACTGTTCGTTAACTTGTTTATGATTATGTTTTATTTGTTAGTAGTAACATATATTTAAGATATTTTCTCAAATTATATATTAATGCAAGAAATGAGAGAACGTGCAAAGGTTAACGCACTAAATGACTCGGTGTCATACAGGCAAATAGACTTAAAATACAGAAAACATTCAAGACAAACTAATTTTCGAAGTCATGAAGAGGACTAATTAGTCACCCCTCAAAATTACATTTAAGTAATTTCTTAAAAAGTATGGGAACAGCCCTACTATTAGCCAAATTTATATTACTACAACAGTTTTCAAACGTTTGACAACGAACATTTGACGATTTCACAGTTTGACAACGTTGGCGAACAACAATTGCCAAACGTTGACATTTAGTCAAACAATCTTTATAAATAAATATAAGGTAATAACAGCCCATATATGCGTGTACGCATTCAAAGGGACGTATTATTTTACGGCGACTCCGAACGGCGAATTTGAGAGGCATCTCGTGACTATTGATACGCTAAGCTGTTTGTCAGATTTTCGCAGGAGATAGGGCAGTGCAATAAGGTTTTACTGAGCTTTGGCTTGATTTGCACCTGAAACCCATCGATTAGTAGTACAACGCAGTATCCACTAAGCCAACAATCTAATCGTGTCTTAATGCATACACTTAAACCTATCCATAGTGACTTCACAACGCTTCGCTAGTATTTCGACGATGGTCATCTATTTTTATTTAGTTATATTCTATTGAATACTTAACCAAGACGTGAGTCAAAAGCTGACTTATTTGCGCGAATGTGACAGACATGTGCGAAAGCGTTATATGTGCATTTCAACTATTACTTTTAACGTCAAAGTAACAGAAACAGAATTCAGTATGTTTAGTGGCAAATCAGACGTCACTGTCATATACTGTAATCTGTTTCTGTTTCCGTTTTCGTTGCTTGCGGCTTGTGACAACCAACAGAACCTAGTCGATTAGCAACAGAAAATAGAAAGCTAAATTTCACAGTAACAAGTCGAGAGTGCATTTTTTGTTCTGTTTCGACTGTGTCATCCTGGAGAATTTTCCATTCAACAATGCGAGTTACATTGCTTATGGGTGAAACAACCTTTCTTCGCGAAGGGTCAGTCACATTGACGTACCATCAATGCGTACCATCATCGACTGCTAATGAAGTCGATATCCGGTCGGGGCATCAACTTTTTCGTTGACAATCAGGCCGCCCTAAAGGCGCTGGAATCATGTGTCATCGGATCCGAAATAGTCTGGTATTGTCGCATAATGTAAACAGCTCGCGGATGAACTACCAAGAAAAGGGGAGAAATGCGTTTGCAAAGCGCAAGAGTGAACACAGAACCTCACCTTGGTGTAGTCAAAGGCAAGCTATCGGATGCGGCCCTAAGAATGGCTAGCCAAAGATGGAGTTACAAAGTGGGGCACAAGTATCCAAGGCCCACTGGCCGAAATTGAACATAAACAAAACTGGGGCGATTCTGAAACGAAGTAGATGTCACCTTAGAATGACAATCGTCATCCTTTCCGGGCATTGCCTTCTGTGGAAGAACGTCAACAGACTATTGCTATCAGAAACGGACGCGTGCAGATACTGCGATAAAATTTGCGTCACGAAAGATATTACGCACATACAGTACAAACTCGATTTACGCAACTAATAGAAATTGAGGCAGTTGCAATAACCGAGGTTATTGCACTTACCGGGTTACAATTTTTTTAATAAAAAATTATGACATAGCCATTTTACTCTGCTTCTGTAGAGATAATGACATGGATGTACTAGGTGGCGTAAAAGTCAATAGGTTATCTAAAATTTAAGACATCAATAAACAGAATCCAAAAGCAGAATCGAAGTTTTTCATTAAAAAAAAATAAGGTCGGGTGACAACTTTTGCGCCACCTTGTATTTACAAAGAAATTGCTAAGGCTCCAAACAAAACTATATAACTGTGAAATAACGGCATAAATAATAAACCATAAGGAGAACATGCAAATAAAAAATAGATAAATAAACGCAAGAAGTTGCACTACTCCATGTAAATGTGTTGAAAAATTGCTCTTATAGAGTCAAGAAGTGCGACGACTTTAGTGTTACGAAAATCGGGCGAATCGATGGTTGCGTTAACTGAGTTCGTACTGTACTCTGTTTGTGCCAGGGTATCGCTCGACATAGAAGACGACGCCTGTGCAACTATTTCTTTGATAGTCTAGAAGAGGTAGCGTGGATTGACTGCAACAAATTAGTGAGTTTTTGTAAAATGCGTGGAGGAAGAGTTTTAGGATGACGACTTTATATTTAGTTGGTTCTCCAGGGATCGCGATGGGCCCATTATGGTGCCTAGTGTCCGATGAACTAGTGTCAAAGCGCAGACTAACCTAACCGAACATAACCTTTGTCGGCTTATAAGTCACAATTTCAAAGTTTTCATACGATTTCAATTTTGCAGGAAGTTATTTATTTTTTGTATGTTTTTGTTATCTTTTTGACCTATGATTTTTTTCATTCTAGGTCAACGTTTCTCAAATGTATCTCGTAATTAAGCCCGGCTATATACCTTTGCCACAAATTTATAACTATGCTCAAAACATTGGCAAATGTGTATTATTATTTAACTCCCGCCAGGATCATATTCCATAGCAAGTTACGAACGTTTTCTTTTTACCTTTACACTTTACTATCAATCGTAACCATTTAACATCAATACGTATTTGTCTTAATTTAAATTGAAAAATATATCTATATAAATATTAATGTTGTGTTATATAAATTATGAAACAATTTATTTCTTCAAATTCAATTAACATAATTGTTTGCACATATAATTTGTGTAATATTCTTTTTTGAATTCTGTTTTGTTTTTGTCTAACAAATTTGGGGTTTATTTACTTAAGTGATTTTTATAGTTATAGTTAAATAAATTTTTTAACTTAAATTCATTCTTAATTAACAAATCTAGTAGAAAAATAATTTCGTTTTATGTATTCTTTTGAGAAATTTCTTAAAATATAAGTTTGTCAGTTACCGTTATTAATCCATTAAGTCTTGCGAAGCTTTTTCTTAAGGAAACAAAAAAATGTTCTCTAATTAGCTGTTTAAATTGAATACATTACCGACATTAAAGATCTCATTTCGCGAAAACGATGGTTTCACTAAGTACATCATCGATCCTCCTACAGAGACGAACCCCATGTAAAAATAATTTCACAGAAATCATTTTCAAATATTGAAAGCAACCACAAGACGCGCACTCGTCTTTAGAAAAATGTTCACTAATTTGCTTGCGGTATAACAACACACGAATGATTGCGTCCGATATGCATCATGTTTACCCATTCTCCTTTTCGACTGGTTGCATCTGTTTTGCCTAATTATGTTTATTTAAATCACCGATTGATGTCCACATCAATCAGCTTTAACTCGTTGAGACTCTAAAAAACGAAGAAGATATCTGCCATCATATTGATAGGGCTTCTTTGAGGGGAGTTGACAAAAGCTTATTGGAGTGTGAATGCGAGTGAAAAACGAGTTTTCCTATATAAAGTGACGAAATCAGAACAATTCTACATCATTCCTAAAAAGTGTCTCATTCAAGCACCATGGGCGTTCGAGTTGCGAGCATCATAGCACTGGGGGCTATCATTGCAATAGGAGCTACCGCGGAACCATTAAATAAGGACATTCTCAATCTACCATCGCTGATCCATTTCACCGATCTATTCAACAAGGATCATGAAAAAATAAATAAATTTTTGGGAACCTGGAACCATGCAAATTGGTTGACTCTGCAATGGCCATCCTATCCACAAAAATGGTCATCAAAACCAAGTTATCCTGTTTATCCAACCAATCCTGGATATCCAACTTATCCTGGACATCCAACATATCCCGGATACCCATCATATCCTGGAGTTCCACCAATTATTGGATACCCACCAAAACCAATCAAGCCAATATACCCATATCCCGTTCAGCAACAAACAATCTACCCATCTTATCCATCGTATCCACATTATGATAAAAATCCCCAATATCTCCCATATCTGCAATATCCATCATCACGTCAATTTGACACCGAAGTGTTAGATCGCTATTACAAGTACAATGAGGATGGCAGCAAGGAATACAAGTAATTCCATTCCCGGGCTGAACTTCGTTCGGGGCTTAATATTTGAATTTCTTACACAGATTTATATTGAGCAACGGACTGATTATCTATCAGAAAATAATGAATAGCGATAACCAGAATTTTCAAGTGATGGAGGGATACTATTCGGACACGCGGGACGACAACACCTACTTAATAACTCATTTTAGGGCCGATGAGAATGGATACTCTACTTCATGTAAGTTAACAGTCTGTATGGTTTTTTTTTATAACTGTTTTCAATTCAAGCTGAAACAAGAGATTCACCACCTTCCTACCCCGACATCAAAGCTATGGTACATCTTCCGTTGCCAGCATACACCACGAAGCTGCAGGAGTAACAATCTGAAATGTTGATTTGTTGTGTATTGACAGCACCAACTTTTTAAAGATGAAATAAACTTGAATAATTCAACATGAAAGCGAAGGTGTTTTGTGTTGTGGTTATGGTATAGAATTATTTGCGTCACACAGATACTGAATGACTGAATAGAACCCGCACTAGGCTTTCTTTCAAAAAAAATTAAACTGTGCCAAGGACTCATAAACTGCTTTAACCCATAATTCACTAGGTGAGTCCCTGGGACTCACCCATCTTTTTCTTTCGCGCACAGATCGTGCATTTCTACACACACACATATAAGATCCACAGTACCTTTATGTAGTGTGGTGATAAACGCGATATCGGTCGGATGTGTTTTTACAATGAGTGGAAGGGTGACTTTTTGGTGATCAGTGAGTCCCAGGGACTCAGGTAGGTACTAATGTTACAATTTGCATATGTGTTTGCTTTATTTATTTATTTATTTTTTTTGCGAGAAATTCAGTTATAAGTAGGTATGGATTTAAGTAAACCAGGCCAATGTGGTGAAGATCTTAACAGAAGTAACCTGATTTCGGGTTTATACAACACTATTTTGCCATTTGAACTACGTCTATCAATTTCATCTATTACCAAAAGAGAAATACCTGACGCGCCCGAGGCTGCAGAAGAAAAACTTCCCAGAGGTGAGCGCAAATACTGCCATGTTTGCAGCTCCAAAAAGAGGACTAAGACTGCATACCTTTGTTGCGCATGCAAGAAGCCAGTTTGCCTGTGATGCTCCCGCAAAATATGCAAAAAGTGCAAAAACTTCTAAAATCAAGTCTGCATTTTAGTACCTGCACGTTTTTTTTCTTCATATGGAGACAGTTACTTTTTGCATCAAATATGAATTAAGCGTTATTTTTTTGTTTTGAAAAGTGAATTGCTGGTTTTTTATTTATTTTTTTTATATATTTTTTTTAAACCTAAAAAATGTGATTTTTCAAAAAAAAAAGACTTCGAAACTTCCATGAATAAATCTTAATTTTAGAACATTTTTATAAATATTTTTGTTTTATTTTATCAGGAAGAAGTTGAAGTTCAAAGAACAAAAGTAATTCTTTTCAGAAACATATACTAAATATTGAAAAAAAGCAATATTACACAAAGTGAGTCCCTGGAACTCATCTAGGTATTTATGCGAGTTTTTTCACCTAGTGAATTAAGGGTTAAGAACGTTTTCGTTCAGTTTCTCCGAATGTTTCAGAATGTGCCCTTTTGTCCTGATATACCTATTTGTTGAAGCAAAAAACACACCAAACTCCAGTGCCGTTAGATATCTAGTAGCCACAAATTTGTCCAACAATGATCTATAGAGCAGATGCAAAGATACATATACTTATCCTTTTCTTATTTTATCTTGAGTGTATGAATATTTCATTTTGAATAAAACAATCTATTTTATTTGCGTTGCTTGTAAATTGCATTTTTCTCTTTAATATGAGAGCGCAGGCCTAGTGAAAATTTATATTACGACAAAAATAGCTTGGCATTGTGCTCCTCAACTGCCTTGTGACCGAAAAATTGTTTAGTTGTTTCATGCGCTAATTGCAAATATCCGAGTGATCACAAAATCTGCCAGTGGACTTAGTCAAGTGAGGAAGATTAGCGATCTTATTCTCATTTATCTCAGCTTAAAATAATGGAGGAAATGTTTACCTATGACAGCCATTCTGGTCTGGGCAAAAGCTGGACATATACCGACAAGTTGCGAAGCCGGTGCATCGCATGCATACAGCCCGAGCTTCTAAATTGATAGTTTTTGGAGCTCCTCGAGTCAATAGAAACCCATGACGGGACCCAATAAGGATCTCACCTCATTTCTATTCAGTACGAGCAGAAGCATAGTAAAGCTGAATTTTAGACCGTGAACCAAGAATGTCTGCAGGACGTGAGATCATGCCAGCGTTCGATATGATATAAAAGTAAACCCAGTCATTTTAATAGACGAGCATTTATGTTGTAAATGAATGTGGGACATTAAAATCTAATTGGGAGTCCGTTCTGGGAAAACATCCACACTTTGATTATCCTGGATGCCTGCGTGGGCAACATCTGTGGAAAAGAAGTCGGGGTCAAGTACCTACTGTATCCTGAAGGCCATTCAAATACCATGCACATGCTGCAGTATTGCATAAACCCGCAAGATGTTTTAGTTTGAGGTTGAACCACACTTCTTGTTTCGATTGGTGTGTTAAGAAGTGCCATGTAGCTTAACGGTGCCATATATGTATATATCGTCATATTTATCTCGAGTGATGTATTGCAAACTGTTGCGTATGTATATTCGATTATTCCATAATTACTCAAGACTAGTCAGGGAGTTAAAAAAGAGATGGTTTATGAATGAATCCTTTATGTGCTAACGGCAGCTCGTTTATCCCCGAAGAGGCAAGTTACTGGCACCAGAAAACCCTGCCTGCTGTCCTAGGGCCAAAGTTTACGGCCCTTATTGTGAGTGTCGATCAGCAATCGAAACGATAACTGTCGATTGGTTGCGATCAATTTTGCTTTTGGTATTGTGTAACTTAATCGATAGAGAAACAGGTTATTGTGAATAAAAATGTGAATATTGTGAAAACATCTTGACTTTGAACTGTCAAACAGCTGTAATTGTCTTTCCCTTCAAAAATTGCTGATACAACTTTTTCCGTCATTTTTAGGTCCGCGTTATATGAGGCGATATATATAAGCACACATTTGTAAGCTCTTTTTTCGGGGTGCGAGGTTTTCTACACTGGAGCACTCAGATCGAATGCTGGCCCATTGTACTGCAGGCAGACACATCACTTTTACTGTTTGAATTTACTCGTTTTTGCAAGAAAGACGAGTGGGCGCTTCAATGATAAGGAGCTAAGGTTTACAGCACTCACCATATCAGCACCAAATACCTGCTATCTGATACGAGCAAAAGCAGGACAATCATAGAGGAAATGTTCCCTGACCGAGGACGCAGGCAGACATAACGCCGAAGTCTTCCTCTGAGCCCTGTCTAGCAAGTTCATAGGAGATGTCATTTCCCGAGATTGCGTTATGACCCAGGGCCCAAATAAGTCCAAGTGAATTTAGCCTTCCGACCGAATTCAGAGAGTTATTGCATTCACAAACTCTTTTGGAGGTGGTTAGAGGGTTGTGCACGGCCTTAAGGGCAGCCTGACTATCGCTACAGATGCATATACATCGCCCCTCCACCTGTTGCTCACAGCATAGTCCATAGCCATTAGGATAGCATGGGTCTCCGTTTGGAATACTGACGCATTTTTGCCTTACGAGAAGAATATTCGAATGATGTCGCTCTCCATGAAAACACTAGCACCTGATCCTGGATGCAGTAATTCGGACACAGATTTTAATTTAAACGCGTGCCGATAAGAGTTGTTTGTGCAAGCCATTCAGAGTATTCGATGTACTGTCTTCGTACAGCAATAGCGTGTTTCATTGAAAATCTAAGGATTCGCTCTGATATCTAGATTAGCTCGTTTCAGTGCGAAATGTTTTGGCCTGACGTTGCATTGGGTTTTGTCGCGTCGGTGTTAATTAAAATTGAGCTTGAGTGTTCCCTCAACTTTTGTGAGAGAATACAACATTTGATGGGAATAAAACGAGTTCGTTAAGTGAGAAGGGAGTGTTGATAAATGACGGTTAACTCGACTCTGGTGTGAACAAAAATTTATTTTATTAAAAGAACACTCGAACACATTATGGCGAAGCAAGTTTTGAAGACGACAAAAGTCATCGGTTAAGCGTCGTGTAACTCTGCCATCTTCGGTCGCCAATTAACGGCAGCTGAGATGAACAGGACTAACAAGGCTCGATTGAATAATAATTTCCCAGATCCGAGGAAGCCATCATGTCAAAAGACATATCCCAAAGAAGATGGAGCGCGGCCGGCTCAGTTGGAACTGTCGTGTTGAAAGGAGAGATCCTATGCTACGAACCCTGTCAAAAAGGCAACCGCAAAACAGAGGCAGCTCTAAAATCTCCTGGATCACACAAATGCGACAACAGTTTGGCCTAATTCTAAATGCTGCCGATTCATTTCCAGATCATAACTTTGTCCTTAAAAAAGAAGAAGATTAAGGAGAAGAAGAAGAAGAAGAAGAAGAAGAAGAAGAAGAAGAAGAAGAAGAAGAAGAAGAAGAAGAAGAAGAAGAAGAAGAAGAAGAATTTTCGATGCGTTCCTGGTTTGTTGACTCCAACTGGATGAGGTTGAACAAAATATATTAACGTTTGACATGGATTTCCAGAATCTGTGTATATTACCCAACATCGCAGTAACTCCAAGTCCAACAATGGCGCTAAGCAGAGGGGTTGCGGGGCAGGGCATGCCCTCCCATACATATTGTACTGTTAATGGGATCTTCTTGTGATGCTCTACAATATTAACACGTTTTAAGTGCATCAATTCATCAAATTAATCGTTAAAAATTGCGCAGAAATGGGTTAAATACCTCTAGCTCACGAAGTTGTCCATCCAAGCGCTGTTTGAATAAAAAATGTAAGCTGTGCAAAATGTCCCTCAAAAAAAATTAAAAAAGACCCCAAAGTAATGCAAAATTTTCCTAAAGGGACTACAAACTGATGTTGTTGTTGCCTTCTTTTTATTTGTTTTTAGCCATTTTGCATTGTGGCCAAATCAACGGGAGCCACTCACTTAGTCCCGCAGAAGGATGCAGATAATAAATAAGGCGTCAAACGAAACAAAGGTTGTTTTAAAAGAGTTGGAAGGTGCGAAGATACCCTTAGAAAGATTGCCGCCTAACAATGTCAATTCAAAATAAATTAAAAGAAAGATTAGTTTCCTTTGGTTACTGGGAGAACCTGAGGCAAACAAAAAAAAAATAGCACGCAGACTTAACTGATTAAACAAATAAAATGATTTATCAAAAAATTAAACAAAAATAAACAATTTATAAAAAACAAAGTTATTTATTTATTTTATCAATCATCGGAATCAAATTTATTTCCTACACTATCCCATAAATAAAATTTTACTAAGCCAAGCTAAAATAAGTCTAAAATTGATTTATATCTGTAAATATATTTTCTTTCGATATAAAAAAAATATCACCAAATGAAAACAATAAAAAAAACAAATTAAGATAAACATCAACTAAATTAATATGAACAGCATTGTGTTATAAATTTTTGTCTCCCTTCTTTGTTTTAACAAATTAAAACAATACTGTAATATCACATAAATTAAAAAAGTATATATTTACATATAAAAATAACCCACCTTAAAAATGGCCGACAACATTTCCTTCATTCATTCATCGGGGTTTATAAATACGATCAAGAGGAGTTTAATAGAAATTGTATGTATGTAAATCTATTCACGTAATATTGCAAATATTTCTCCAAAGTTATATAACATAGGTTGCTCGTAATATTTTAGTCAGATAAAGAAAATAAATTCATAATTCATCAGTTTTTTTTTGTTTTAAACATATTTTTTTACAAATTTATTGAAAATAAAATAAAATCGTATCTAAATTTATTTAAACCTATTTGTTTACATTTTTTTGGATCCTGATTAAGGAGAAAACCAATCTCATTGCTTATCTTAAAAGTATAATGGAAATGCTAAGTATTGAGATTAGTTTCAATTTAATTTTCCGTTTTTGTTTATTTTCAGTTTTATTTATCGAACCGGAGTAAAATTTATTTGCATATTGAATTTAATGTGATGCAAATTGTAGACGCAAGGACGGAAGCAAAAGTTCTGTTTGTTTCATTTTCTGGATTATTTTTGTTTTTTGTGAAAAGTGGAGAAGGAGACCAATTTATGGTAGTAGGACATTTTCTCTTCTCCTTGTGAAACTCATTGATACATTTTTTTACAATCTTAAAAAATATTTATATTTAATTTTTAAACGTGTGTTTAAGTGTTTTCGTGGTTGGTATGTTCGCTTCCAGGTCCGGCTTTCTAAAAACAGGATTTTTTTGTTGTCTCATTTGTAAAATATAATTGCCTTATGTAGTTTCACATTTACTGGGTTTCCTGTATTTCTTTTATTTTAATGGCAAGATGAACATGGAAATTAATGAATTTTTCTATATCATAATGTGATGAGTGGTTTGGTAGGTAACGTGGTGTTTTTATTCCTAAACAAAAGAACGTTCGACGGTACAAGACGGGTCCCTAAATTATATATGAAGATTAAAATGCTTGACAAAAATATTACTCTGAACACACGTTTAGTTGAAGAAGATAGGACTGGCGCTATATAAGCTTATTGGCCAAGGTTTAATTTTTGTTTACTATCTCGTCTATTGAATTTGAAGTTTGAGATCCGTAAGGGTTTATCTTAACTAATCAAAGCTAATCAGCAAAAGCACACCCTGAATCAGCGAAACAAACATTCAAAGGCAAAACAAAAAACCGTATGGAAATGGTTGTCGAAAATACTTGGCTTTGGATACGATCAACTCATACCGAACCAACCAAATTGGTTTTAAATGAGCGTTTGTGTCTATTATTGCATAGCATCTTATGGCGCAACACACACACTGCATAGGGCGAACAAAAATGAGCCTGGTTGTCGATAGCTGGACTATTGTTTTCCGGAAACAACATTTCGTTGTTTTTTTTTTGATTTTACACTGGCGTTTAGAGTTCTGAAACTTTTGGTGGGAAATGAATGTTGACACAGAGAAACTATTATTTCTGATTGTGATAAGAAGTTCTATACATAATTATAACGACAAGGATCATGTAAATAAAATAATAATCGAAAAGCTGTGAGTAGAAGCAGCTCAATTTTGTGTTTTTCTGAACATACCAAACGAAATAAAAAAGTGAAATGTTTTTTTTTTGTGTAACATTGTGTTTCGGTTGGTGTTTTGAAATAAAAAAAAAATTCTTACCTATGAAACCAAGAACTTTTTGACTAATGCGGTGGGTTTTCAACCTAAGTACTCTTACAAGTTGCAGGCTCGCGTCAACGCGTCATTGTGAATTTGTGAATCTAATTTTTGACGCTTTCGATCAAAAAATTCTGTTTAGGTTAGGGACACACTCTCCGTTTAAGTTTAATAACAGTTTTTTTCTTTGGAAAATCGTACGATATTTCTAAAACCATTCACTAAACTTCGAAAATCCTTTTGCGGAAAAAAGTGAGCTATATTATTATAGCGATCATGTTGTAAAAAGAAATTCAAGGTTAGGTTGAAAGTTTGAAAAATGGAGAATTATTACACAGTGCAGACCATGGAAGGTAGGTAGTTAATGCACCAGTCGTATGTGTATAATTAACCAAGAGGTTACTTAATGTAGGTACGACCACATCATTCATATAGTTCAATAAAAAATATAGTTCAAGACATGATTTGCTACACTCTGTTCATGGCTTTGCTCTAAACTAGAATAGAAAACCCCCTATTATAACCGTGTAGTAGCATACTGCACCACTGTGCATAAGATAGTATGCTTTTGTGGTGCATCATGAAATTTAAGTTGAACATTGAAACCCGTCTGGGTTATTAAAGATTTATGTAGAAAAAAGGTCACGACCACTTAAATAAAAAAAAGATACACGCAGCTCATTTTTGTTTTGTTTTCTTGTATCAGTTGATTAAGGATACATGCAAAATCGACCATTTATGACATTCGGAATCATATTAAAGCACGTGTTGAGGAGGACATTATTTTAAAACATCTCCTTATTGTATCAGCAAATTATGGGAAAAGGAAAGACATTAAATGAAAAAGGCAAACTTCGAGCTAACAAGGAGCAGGGGCAAAGTATCCGCTTGATAGCGCAAAAGAGTGGGAGAGACTATACAGTTGTACATTGTTACCTTAAGGACCCTACAACTATGGAGAAAATAGCAAAGAACATGTAAGCAAGGTAACACCATCTCAAAAGTCAAATATAACACCTTAAATGGAAGGATTAATAACCCTTATGTCCAATTACTTGTAATTATCTAGTTGTCAGAAACAATCTTTCTTTGGAAGTACTCCAAACACTGTAATGATTTTTATCTCTTAAATATAGAATTCTCTGATAAGTTATACGATAAGCTGAGCTAATATTGGGAATTGGGATCTTTAGAAAGAAAAACACTCCGTCGGATATTCGGTCCTATGTGCGAGGAGGGTGAATGGAGGAGAAGATAAACCGCGAACTCAATGAGCTGTACCATGATGCAGTCCAAAAAGCTAAATCACGTCGACTACATTGGTTCAAGAGATTGTTCGACTCCTAGCCCCCAGGTTCGAGAATGCAAGAAATGCCGAACCTCTGTTTTAAAGACCAAGCGAACGCGGATGCCCCAGGACTTGGTCTGGACAACTGAAAGCAGCGCGCCCGGAGTCGCAGAAGATGGAAGGCTGCAGTGGCTCAGGCAAAGACTCTTTACGGATCGATAGTCCGTTAAGTAAAAGAAAAGTAATTGGATTAATAGTATTATCCCGTAAACTTTGAAAATCGTTTTCTAAAAACTCACACATTTAGACATATCGCGACTTGCCTTAGCACCACAGATACAATGAACTGATGCAGTGGTGTCGTGTAGGCAGTACGACAAACAGAAGACTTGCACATGTGTATTGGATGGGCGTATATACCTACTAATATTAAAGGCATCAATTCTTTACGTTGGCACTATTAAAAACACTAAGGTCACTCATGACAACACAACTGAAGCCCATAGGATATTTCAAGAGTTCCCAAGCTTTGTTGATTCAGAGCTGTTTTGATAAGGTGTTTTAGGAACTTTTACGCGGCGATTCAAGGTAGACATTTTTTTTTCCAAGCATAACATTTTGTCTTTTTGAATAGGACGGTTTTTCTAAAGGGTAAGGCTAGGGGTCGGAACAAAAAATAGCAAACCTGTATTGTAATAAAACAATATATCTTGCTGCAGCCCTGTAGTTATTCTCTGCCGTCCTTAACTAACATTCTGCTTAGATAAAGATACACCAGATTACCTATACAAATTACAAATATTAATTTACTTAGGTGTAAATGTCTATGTACCTTCTCCAAAATAGAGAGAGTATTGTTTCTTTTTTGTTAAATGCTTTTTTAGCCGTTATTTTGCGTTTAAAAAAATCATTATTTTGTTGTAACTTAAAAATGTTGCTCCAGAATTATTTACAGTTTTTTTTAACTTAATAAAAGGCAACCTAAAGGCAACTCTAGTCGTAACGGTTGACTAATCAAAAAAAGGGGTCATTACATGATTATTTTATGAAAATTCAAAACAAAATATAAAAGCCAATATTGATATGTGACATAAATTGAATTACAGATGGATTGAACTCCATTTTCTGATAAAATTGTAAAATTTTAACAAAATAAAAGTTGAAAGCAATTAAAAACGTATTGCAAATTTAAATCTTAACTGTGAGTTACCCGATACCATTGCATTGCCATGCAAAGTTATTCGTTTACATTTTCCCCACGAAATAGATTTTTAGAGTCTCACAAAATCACTCCAGAGTTCAAGAAAAAAAAACCCCTTACCAAAAGGTTAAAGTACATTGTTTACAGAAATTAAAAAGAATACAATCTAGTTAGCTATAATTAATTTTATAATTAAATTTTGTTCTTAACGTATAGAGTGTAATTTCCAACGTAACACAAAATATGCAATAATACGTAACGCAAAAAATGTTCCTAGCAACGCGACACTATCAATCCAATACTCTGCATTATCCATTGACATTTCTTCAAGGAATTTCTTTGGACTTCGGAAGTGACAATAAATCTCCGAACATTGTAATTTGGCACGATCCATGCCGTAAATAGAGACCATGGCACCTAAAAACAGACAAGACTATTAAACTATATATTGGAAGTATATTTTGAAATGTATTTACCCTCGAATCCGTAGCGTACATAACTAACGTACGTAACCCATTGCAAATATCCGGGAATTGTATCAAAATTGACGAAGAAACCTGAAAATAGGATCGTTGGTATTGTGGTAACTGGGCCAAGAAATACACCGGCTTCAATATTTAAGCCAGCACCAATTAATAGACCCAGACTTTGGGCTACCAATGATGTTAGCACACAAATGAACACAAACATCGAGATGCGTTGCAACTCCATCGGTTGAGATGTTAGATAATAGACTACAATCACATAGACACTGGAGAACACGATCTAGAAGGAAAACAAGAAATTAGTAAAATACAAATACAAACAAAATAACGAAGGCTTTATGAACAGCGCTGTAAAATATATTAGGCAATAATGACCAATACAGGGCCTTAAGCCTAACTTCTCCAACCATTCATGCGTGCGAAGGTGAAAGGGACCAACCATTTTACGCCGACTCCGTAGTGCGAATTCAAGAAGGCTCTTCATGATAATTGACACTCTTGGGTGTTTGTAAGACTTTTGCAAGAGGTGGGGCAGTGGAAATAAATTTTGGTTAAGGCGTGATTTTAAATTGAGTCCCTTTGAAGCATTGCGACAATATATGACAAATAAAAAACTGCCGCTCAATAGACTAAGAAATATACATATACTGTTGGATACCCTATTTCTATATCTTCCTTCAAAAAGTAGGAGTGGCAAAAAAACTAAGTATGCGTGAATTGTTAAGAAAGAAATTTTGGTATAAATATTTTGTTATACATAACTGTTTTGTACCTTTCTGAAGAATTTTATCGCAAGAACAATGATAATAATAGGCATCTCAGAAAATGTTGTATGGAGGACTGGTCAAAAACGACTTGATCTACATACTTCGATTCTTCAATAAATTTTTCTTAGGCGTGTCTATGGCCGGATTTTAAAGATTTCTTAAGATTGTTTAATACGGGCCCCTCAGGGTATACATATGTTCCAAATTTCAGTTTTTCAGTTTAGATTTGGAGACTCAAAATTAACAACGGATATACCGACATAGCTAGATCGAGAACACTTTTGATGCTGATCACAAATATAGTAACTTTTAGGGGTCTACGAGCCATATTAAAGTATGTTACAAATTATGAGTCAAAAGGGTACTATACCTAGAATAGGGTATCAACTCGTACAACTAAGTTTTGACCATAGCTGTCATCCCAAATTGTCTCAGTTCAGAATGGTGAAATGAAATTTCAAACTTGGTCGAGCATGTTTTACCGTGTTCTGAGGGTTCTCTAAGCGTTCAGCAATAGACTCCTTGGCACGTACCAGAGCGAATTCCGGCCAGGCAGATAGAAAATAGACCCAATTTTCACACTGGGGCAAATGTTGGAAAAAACAACGAATTTCAAAACGAGACTAATCATCCATTCATCGACTTTGAAGCCGCATATGATAGCATTCATTGTCAGAAGCTCTATATGGAGATTCCGAATAATTGTCCCGGCAAAACTGATCAAGCTGTGTCGCGTGACACCTGAAAACATGCGGTGTAATTTGCTGTTTGAAAGCAGCTCTGCCGAATTATTCCTAACATGCACCGGATTTCGGTAAGGAGATGTGCTATCATGTGACTTCTTCAATCTTGTTCTAGAGAAAATAGTGCGCTGGGTAGGTGTCAACACGAAAGGCACTATATTTAATATCGGAGGATATCGACATCATCGGCCGTTCTCAGCGTTTCGTGGTAGAGGCTTTTAAGAGCCCTACAGAATATCAATGTTATTTAATTGAGTCATCCTCCAAGTTCCATTGATCATTGGTATGCTCATCAATGTTTTTGTCAAGTAACATTGATACATTGATGAAAACCGAAATCGATTTGGTTTTATTCAATGTTCATTGACAATAAAGTGATCGTGTATGGCGCTTTTCTTTTTTATTTCAAAGCAGAGAGTTATCAAAAAGAAGTTCGTGTTTCTTTTTTAGTTCTGATCTAAGCGTTCTTTTTTCGTTCAAAGCTTGAACAAAATGCGCTCTATCAGCTAAGAAAAAATGTACTCAGCAGTCTAAAAAACTGAACACAGCCAAGGACAGACTGAGAGGAGGGAAAATTAGGGAACACGAAATAAAAAAAATAATGAAAAATACGGTCGGGGGCTATTTTTCTGGCGTAGAAAGTAATACAATTTATTAAAATAATTTCTATATACAAAACAATCAAGTGTGTTTCATAAGCAAATCAAAACGCTATGAGCAGGCTTGCTAGAGAGCATGCTCTACTTGCTCACGCTCTGTTTACTGCTCAGCTCTGAACAAAAAAGAAACATAGGGACGGGCTACAGTCCGCTTGGGCAAACTGTTGGATACCCTAATCTTATTCCTATCTCTCATAAGTGGGCGTGACAAAAGTCTAAGTGTGGTTGAATATTTTGTTATAAAACATTTTAAGGATTTTATCAAAACAAACGAAGCTTTTGTAAAGAAAACGCAACTTTGGATTTTCCATAAAATTATTTTATTTATTTGTGAGCTTGTCAGTAAGCGGATGTAAAAAAAAATTAACACACGAGCATAAAGGGCCCCTAGAGAGTATATATTATAAATTTCAGCTCCCTAGCCCAAACTTTAGATTTTCAAAAAAAAAAAAAAAATTAAATTGTGGGCGTGTCAGTAGGCGGATTTTGAAAATATTTACACATGAGCTTAAAAGACCCATAGAGAATATATATTATAAATTTCAGCTCCCTAGCTCAAATTTTGGCTTTTCAATAAAATTGTTTTATGTAATTGTGGGCGTGTACGTGGGCGGATTTTGAAAATTTTATCTCCAGAGCAGTTTTATGAGTCATAGATCCTATATCAGCTATTCAGCTTTCTAGCTCAAAATTCGATTTTTTCAAAAAAAATTGTTTTTGTTTGTCTGCGTGTCTGTGGGTGGATTTCAAAAATTCGTAAACTTGATTATTTCGGGACCCTAGAGAGTATATGGTTAAAATTTCAGCTCTCTAGGCCCAGTTTAAAGGCCTAATTTTTGCCGACAGACGGACGGACGGACGGACGGACATGGCTAGATCGACATTACTATCGATGCTGATCCTCAATATAGTAACTTTTAGGGGTCTACAGGCAATATTAAGGTATGTTACAAACTATGCGTTAAAATTAATATACCCTTAGAATAGGGTATAAAAACGTCGAAAGTTACTTGTCAGTGTTGTCATTTGTGCAAAAAAAATGCAGGCAAATACATCAAATTGTCTTTCCTTATTGGCAGTTAAAAATAACTGAAAAGAGCTTAAGCAAAAATTATTGTCAATTTTCATTAATGCGTAGGTATGTAGGCTATTTTTTATCAAAGTTACTTAACAAAACATGTCGCCAATAATACTTGTTATTTAACATTGATCGTGTGTGGGGCCCTTTAATGCGATTGGTATTGAAGTTAATGATTACAAGACCAATTACATGCTATCAACAAACAAACATATATCTACCCCCTATTACAAAACGTCATTGTTGATAGCAATAACTTCGAGGTAGTTACAAGGTTTATCTATTTTCGATTAAACATCAACTCCACGAATGACATAGTTAAGATCCGACAGAAGGAAACCACTGCTGCGTCGGTTTGGCAAAACGAATGGGTTTTAAACTCCTCACTCGAAGAACGAAATCGAGCCATAATCCTGCCAGTTCTGAACTAATATTGGGGTCTTACGAAAGAAAAACACTTCGTTGGATATTTAGTCCTGTGTGGTGTGCGAGGAGGGCGAATGGAGGAGAAGATGCAACCGCGAAACCTACATTGCCTCGCCCACATCGTATGAATGGACAATAATGCTACAAGAGGATCTTCGACTCCCAGCACCCGGGTTCGAGAAGGTTCGTTTTAATAACCAAGCCATCGCGGATGCCAGAGGGCTTGGTCTGGAAAACTATAAGTAGCATGTCGGGAGGTCGTTAATTGAGTAAATACATAGTAGGAAACGTACTGTTATTGTTTAAAAATATATTGTGAACTGTTTTCTTTCAACGTGTTTGTTTTTTAGTCAGCTGACGGGTGAATTTATTTGAAAGGTTTGTTCGCTTTGCCAAACTTCCAAATGCAGTGAACAAATTCTGTTTCGCTGATAGTAAATTTTAAAGTACGTACGGAATGTTTTCGGACTCTTCTGGATTACCAATGGAAAACTATATAATAGAATTTCGCTTCCATTCTTTGAAAGATAACGAATTTTGGTGCAGAAAGTAAGCAAACACAGCCTCTGTCAGCTTAACCAGCTGTTTAAAAAAGTGTTAAAAAACTTGCCTCGACAAAATGTTTTACCTTTTCAATTGAGGTGAGGGGAAGTGAGTTTCAGCACTCTCGTTGCCTTTTTTGTTTTTGCAAAGATTTTGTGTTAGGAAGCAACTTCAAGACGTTGTTCGTATAAGTTGATTTCAATTACTTGAAAAAATGAATGGAACATATCTATACATATCTCGTTCCAGAGCTCCAATACCTTAAGATGTGGATGTAAGGATAATTAGCAGTCTTGAAGCTTTGCAAAGTTTGCAATCGTTGACCTTCAGTTTATGGGTTAAAAGTAAGGCCTATATATCTTGTATGGTGGCATGTCTTATGCATGATTATATGTATTAAAATATAAAAAAGGTGGGACTTAATACTCTGGTCACAGTGGCCATGTCTGGGTCTGAAATATCAACTGTAATTTTAAGTACTGTTGACAACCTGTCCAAAGAAATTTCTTGGGCAGAAATTCGTAACTTTTTCAGTTGAGGGGAAGTGATTTGCCTCTCTCTGTTACGGAATTTGTGTGTTAGGGAACAACTTTAAGCAGTTTCTAGTAACTTTGATTGGCTTAAAATCGCATGGACAGATGGGGTTTATTGATAATAAATAATAAATTAAGTGGAAGATCATTGTCTGGCTAGTTCGTTTGTTCTTGAGTTATAAACTTATTAGAACCTCTTACGCTGCGGCAGGTGCTGTTCGCATTAAACCCGATGTTCACACACCGGTTGGTATATGCAGTTTGTTGAGTTAAGCCTGTGTAGACTTTTCTGTTTTTTTTCGACAGTGTCTTTTCGGGTTTTAGACTCCAACTCGTTCCAAGTAGACGTTTGTCAGCGGTCTTTTTAATGTGCGAGTTCTAAGCGAGTTTTTGTTTTTTTCGGTTTGTCTAGTTTTCTTCTTTTGGTGAAGGGTTGAAGGTTACTTTGGTGCTTTTTCTGGCTGACATTTAAGTCAACTTTTACGCCAGTCAGCAATCGTGGGAAGAGGTCTCTAAGTGTGTTTCTTATATGTTACCTCTGATAAGGATAGCGATATCGTCGGCTTATCCTTGAACATAGAAACCTACGTTGCTGAATATAACCAGAATCTCATTTCCTACGATGCTAGGTACCTAGTGAGGGTCTTATTTTCCTTTCGGCTAGCATGCAAACCCATTAAGTCTCGAATTATTTTTACTTAATATACTCGTAAATTTTTCATATTAATAGCCATGACTTATAAATAAGTAAATGACTTTATTTTGCTAAAATTGTAATTTTTTGCTGAGCGGTCTTAGTTTTATAAGCTGATTTCCTTTGAGATCGCTGGGACAATAATAGAAAAAAAGTCTATTGTTCGGTTACTTTATTTTACACATTATGAAAAGTTTTAAAACAAGAAATACATAACGTTACATCACATTTCGCACAAAATTTTCTTGGCCTTCCTGTATATCCTTCTAACTGACAATGCCGCTGGTTAGACCTTTTCTCTAAAATATGGTTCTTGCCATCATTATCTAATTCCAGGTAAAACCTTTGAACGCGAAGATGATGGTGTTGATGTTGGGCGCCCGCGAGCAATTCTCATATCTTTTCCTAACTTTAGATAAGTCCTGGCTATTCCTCTCCTTACAGATTTTATGGAAATCGTGTCGTCCTCGTTCACCCTTTTGTATAAACTAAACATGTTCACCACAGCCATATCAACCATTCTTGTAAAAAGGCACCAGTACCATTTTTTGCCACGAATAGCAATTGTATGTTTTTCCAAAAGCCAATCGTGATGATCTACGCCTCCCATATATGATTTGTAATTGTTTATTACACCTGGTTGACCCAAATTGATTTTTTCTTTACTGGTAGGACACCATCGCTTCACTTGTGACAAGGAAAGAACAATGTCAAAGTTTGTGGCCACAGAAAAACATTTGTTATCTTTCCATTTCACTATGAAAATTTGATTTTTGTTGTCAAACTGGCTTTCGTAGTAACCCCTTTCCTATTTTTGCATATCTTTGTCAGACATCAATGGACACTTTTTATTTCGCACCTCTCTTATAGTCCCTGTTGCTCTGAAATCTTTGCTTTTTAAAGCAATGAGCAGTTCGTGGCCCGTAAAAAAGTTGTCAAAGAAAACTCGGTGTTTAGAGGGATCTTCAGCACATTCTAGCATTTCCAAAACTACCCTTGAGCCAAGAGATGTGTCCAGTTGCCCACTAGATGACTAGAAATTGTAGCAATAACCATCTTCACCACATATGGCCCAAAGTTTGTATCCAAACCTTATTGGTTTTGCACGGATAAATTGTTTGAGTGGGTAGTGGCCGTAATACCTTAGTATCATTTCATCAATTGACAAGTTCTGATGAAAAACGCCCCAATTTTGAAAGTTGGTACATATCAAATCCATCAAAGGTCTTATTATGAAACACCTGTCATGTTTATTTGAAACTGCTAAGGCCTTGTTTTGAAAATGAACTGCACTTTTTATAGATATACTGGTTTCTGCTCATAGCGTCTTTCACAATTTGCACTCCTAGATCGTCTTCTTCGGACCAATAATCTTTTTGACTTGGCAAAGTATGGTATCCAGAAAATATTACAAATCCAATAAACACTTTTATATTATCCTGAGTGATAGTGAACGATATGTTGTTTTTTATTTCATGAGCATAACGAAGAGATTCATTTTTGCATCGATCTCAAACGAGATCGCTGAGACCTAATGGGTTAAATCGTTAAGATGCGGTATCGTCTACCCGTGTTTTGAGTGCATCGACATATCGGGCGTTGATCCGTGTAATCGAATACGGTGTCAATATCAAGAAATAAATAAAACGCTATGTCATCATCAGATATAAAATTCTTTATCTTGGGGAAAAAACTCTGAAGTACGTGGGTGGTCGTTTTTCCTGACTGTGTCGAAATACTGTAGTTTTGGACAACACAAACGCAACAGCACTATTATTTGAGTGGCGTTGTTGGAGGAATGATCAGGACACCTGCCGAGGTCAATCCTGCGAACCCCACCGCCGAACCAGGGCCCTATTTCATAAACATTGACAAGTGACAATTCTACAAATTTGTCGCTTTTATCTGACATGTTTTCATTGCATAACGTATTGACAGGTGACATAATTGTCAGTTAAATACAACGACAATTTTGTAGTGACAATTTTGTACTGTCAGACTATGACAAATTTGTCATTGTCTTATTTTGACAAATTGTTTGTAACGTACACAAGAGACTGAATTGATCTACAATATTATTTATATATGTACACATTGTTTACATACATATGCATGTATGTACAATTGTACATATAAGTAAAATAACTGATTTTCTCTTTCATTTAATTTTTGACCTTGTTTAAAATTCCTTCCAGAGTATTATTTTAGTCTTACACTCAAGTCAAGTGCAGTTGAAATTACATTGAATAATACACTAAAAACAATTGTTCTTAAAATTTTACTCCAAAATCATAAAACATTTTATTTGGAAAATTCAGCGAGACCTTGATCCATGAAGTAAAAGTTAACAAATGGAAGGAGATTGCAGACCAAGCTAAATCCCTCAACGCAATGGACTCCAAAAACATTGGAAGTATCTTCGAGACACTATATGGCAGAATTGAAGAAAGAGAACAATTGTTAATAATAACAAATTATTCATTAAGCATACCTACCACAAATATTTTAAATACTAAATTCTAGGAAAAAATGGACAATAGAAAAGGAACTGATTCAGGAGGAAGTAAAAAATGCATCATAGACGAAAGTGATAAAATAATTCTTGAAATAGTGGGAAAAGGTTCACCCATTATTGAAGGTCTTCCCGTTCCCGAAGCATCCGAAACTTGAGTCTTAGCATCAAGGCCATGATTTCTTCTTGTGGGATGCTGGAGGTGTCGACCAATTCAAATCACTGTTAATTCTTTCTTTAAAAAATCGAGGATGGCGTTCGCGACATTGCACATCAAATTCATTATCACTTTTACTTAAAAACAATATTAAAAATTTTTTACCGAAATTGTCACTTCACTACGGAGACTCAATTGCCTGTCACAATTGTCAATTGCATACTGACAAAATTGTAATTTGTACTTTTGTATCTGTTCCGTAAAAAATTGTCACTACAAATTTGTCGGGAAATTTGTGACAATTTTCCAAAAATCTCTGACAATTTTTTTATGATCCGAAATCTTGACAATTGTCGCAAATTGTCCGACAATTCTACAAAATTGCCAACTTTGTTATGGGACAGAATTTACACAACTGTCAAGTTGTCATTTACAAATTGTCACCTGTCACCTGTCGCACCTGTCAATGTTTATGAAATAGGGCCCAGTAGGTAATGACTACTGAGTAAAGTGATACGGTTTTCCTTTCCAGGAAGAACATTGTAGAAAGTAAAAATTGTCAAACGCTCATGGTGTGGTGGTCGATCTGAGAGCGTTACAAGCACGCAGGTAATTAATACCATTTTGCACTTGAAAATAAATAGTATCTTTAACGTTATTCCAATGCCTTTGGAAAAGCAAACGGTGCGGGAAGAAAATCATGATATTTTCCCGAGTCGTAAGAAATAATTTCGATGGTTTGCGTTTTGAATTTTCGAAACGCCGCGCCGTTTTTGATATTTTTAAGATTTTGTTGCCTTTCATTTATTTTATAAAACCAAAGTTATTTCTTCAGCGCTCTAGATTCATAATTCAACTTTCTATAAGCTACTCAGAATTTATAAAAACGTTCTATTTGTAGGTAATTGAAATAGAAAAATCGAACTAAGTTAAATGAAAAATCCTTAACAACATTTACCTGAAATGGCAGATCGGCCAGTGTCTTGGCGAAGTAGAAAGCCTTCAGGGAATACCAATAATTGAGATGCTCTCTCACGAACACCGACATCTCCGTTGGAACTGCAATAGAATAAATAACAATAAAATCACTCTAACATACAATCATGAAAATCGAGAAGCTTACACGTCAAAATAGTGGGCATCATTGCTGTGAACATGGTGAACAATGTTGTGAAAAATATGCACCCAGCATTACTCATCACCTTCGATGCTTCATTGCCGACGTCATAGTATATCATTCCAATTATCGCGCCGACGATGACGTGCGACGCTAGTCGCATGTGCGTTAACATTTTGTCTCGCATAATGGTCACAAACGATCTCTTTAAAAGTATCCAGAACTGCGTCCAGCCACTGGTAGGGAAGCCTGATTTATTCGGCAGGGTAATGACACTCTCATGTGAGTCCAGCAGGGATGTAGTGCAACCGGGTCCTGTTGGTGCTTTTGACGACATACTACTATCGTCTCCATTGGCGGTGGTGTTAGTGGTTGGCACGTTAATAACAGTGCACTCAGACTGTGTCTCGCATTGTTGCTGCTGTTGCTTTAGGTCCAGCTTCGGTGGTTTCAGTTCGCTGGCATCATTACTGTTGGGCGGAGCATTTCCCTTTATCAGATCGTTCGCTATAGTCTTATTGTTCACTAAATCAATGGGGTAATCTCTCTGACTGTACCTCTTGCATTTGCCGTCCTTTACTGCCAACACGAGCTTATGCACAGCCTCTCCGTACTCACCACACGCCACTTCCATAACATAATCGGCAGGATTATGATAGCTAGGACATTCATAGCCCAGCGATCCTAGAAATGGAACTAAACCTCGTACATTGCCCTCGTAGATGCTTTGACCTTCGGCCAGCATATATAGTTGATCGAACTTCTCAAACAATCTAGCGCTGGGCTGATGAATCGTGCAGACTATAGTACGACCACCGCGTGCCAGCGACTTGAGCAATGAAATTAACTGGAAGCATGTTGAGCTGTCAAGCCCGGATGTGGGCTCGTCAAAGAACATTACTGGGGGATTGTTAACCAGTTCTAGGGCAATCGAAAGCCTTTTCCGTTGGCCACCAGAAAGGTTATAGGTTTTCGTATTGACGGACTCGGTAAGGCCAATTGTATCGAGAATCTCATCGACAACGACCTTTTTGGCCTCGCGATTCATGTCCTTGCCAAGTTTCAGGTTCGCCGAGACCATCATTGCTTCTTTAACTGTAAGGTTGGCTATGAGAACATCGTCCTGCATAATGTAGCAGGAGAGCTTTCGGAATCTGCGAAGAATTCGTTCCTTTCCGTTGATGAGCACTGAGCCGCTCAGTTGTGAAGTCCTGAAAATAAGAAAATAAGGATAAATGTAAAAGAAATGTTTGATACAAAAATGCGAGGTTGGCGGAATCTTTATTTACGAAACTTTTTAAACTTCATAATGCAACGATGGCAGTACCTACCTTTGTTTTCAATTTCCCTTGCCCAAGGACGATCAAACAAAAATCAAAATAGTAAAATAGACAAAGGCCGAATCATACAAATTTTATGTTGAGGATGCGGATTGTGGCCGTTATGTTTTGGCGGAGGTAACACACACTGCTGTGGTGTATATGCTGGTCGACTCTCTGTTGAACGCACTCGACAGTTCTAATGTATACGCTCAGGCGTACGCGGATGATGTTGCCGTAATTTCCGTTGGATCAGGCCTAGCGACTGTCAGCGCCAAGGTGAAGGCGGCCCTTAACTCGACGAATGGTGCACTAGGAATGGGCTCTCAGTCGATTCTCTTAAAACTAAGGTTGTACTCTTTACGAGAAGGAGGAAGGTGATCGGGTTGACTCAGCTAGTGCTAAAAGGCGTCACAATCCAACTCTGAAGCCAAGTATCTGGGAGTCATCCTGAATAGCAAACTTCTTTGGTTCAAGCCTGTTGAGCTGAAGACCGCCAAGGCGCTGTCGGTTTTCTGGCAGTGCAAGGGCATTTTCGGCAAAACATGGGGCTTATCACCGAAAACCCAAACTCCAAAGGAAGGTATGTCTCGGCTGCACGGGGGCCTTCCCCAGCACGCCTGGCTCCGGCCTAGATGCACTATTGAACCTCCCGCCCCTTTATGTTTACATCATGGGTTGCACAATCAAAGCTATCTCACGTTTAAGAAGAAGCGGTTTTTGGTATAACTCGCACTGGAGTTTTAATGAACTTGCGCAGCGGTTGTCCTTCGACTCCTGTCTTATGGATATGCCGTCTGATGCAATGACACCGGAACTTCGGCTGAAGCGCAACTACGAAGTCGACTTTCCTCGTATTCAGGACTGGCTTTAGCCAGACTCTGGGCCTGCAAAGGAATGCAGTCGAATCTTCACGGATGGCTCCAAAACCGATCAAGGATCTGGTGCTGGTGTCTTTTTGGAGAGCGACAACATTAGACTTTTCTTCTCGTTAGGCAAACAGCGTTAGTCTTCCAAACAGAGACTTTTGCTATTCTAATGACCATGGGCTATGTTGCGAGTAACAGGTGGAGGAGGTGAAGTATCTGCGTCTGTAGCGACAGTCAGGCTGCGCTTAAGGCCTTGCTCAAACCCTTAACCACCTCCAAAATAGTTCTTGAATGGAAGCTATCTTCTAACCCTAATTTCCTTTACGCCCGCGGTAGCTATTACATTATAAGGGTATCCAAAAATCCCTTTAGTGCGTGTTCATTAAAAAAAAAAATCTCTGAATTCGGTCGGAAGGTTGAATACACATAAACTTGTCTGGGTCTCGGGTTATAAGGGGATCACGGGAAATGAGATCTTCGATGAACTTGCTAGACAGGGCTCAGAGGAGGACTTCTCAGGACCTGAACCAGCGATATGTCTGCCTGCGTCCTCGGTCAGGGATTCCATTGACGGTTGGGTTTCATATGAATACAATCGCCGATGGCATGACTCTCCAGGCTGCAGACAGACTAAGCAAATTCTTCCCGACGTCTGTAGGAAATCTGCGGCATTCTTGTTGTCTCTCAACAGAAAAGACTGCAGACAAACGACTGGCATTCTTCCGGGCCACTACGCTTTTGCCAAACACCTTAAGGTGCTAGGCCTAAGTGGTACCACCAACTGCGAAGCCCTTAGAGAAAGCGACGACACTGCGGAAAAAAAAAATTGCTGTGACTGTTTTTGCTTTTACGTATAGTGTAAGAGGGTTAAAAAGGTCGTAAGCAGTTTATGTTGTGTGTACGAAAAAGAAGATACAGAAACCGAGTTTTTTCTATTCATGCTTTCATGGCATATAAATTAAAATTTAATATAGGCCGAAAGATATTATCATTCATCTTCACAATCTGGATATGTACCTTTATGTATGTATGTTTAAATTTTGTTTGATTTAAATTTTTAGGACTTAATTAAATGTTTAGGCTTGGTCTCATGTATGATATGTTAAGTAATGGAAAGTAATGGTAGTGGAATAATTAAGTTAAACATGGCTGGGGTGTAGGTGGACTTAAGGACTATGTGTGGAATAGCGAGCTGTATGTGGAAATAAAATACAAAACTGCTTTTCACAGTCTCGAACGAAGCGGGGAGATTCTGCTAGTCTCATATAAGAAAGAGCTTCCTTTTAGCAGGAATCCCATCGAGTCCGTATAAGGTTCTGGTTCTAAGTGCACAGTTTCTAAGCCAGTCCTTGTAAGTTTATTGCAGGTTGTTTTCCAAAGTTTACCTTTGTTGAATGTATCTGTCTAAAGAGACGCGTTGTAAGAACAAACTTGACCGAAATTTAATCTGTTTATACCCTATTCTAAGAGTATGTTTATTTTGACGCGAAGTTTGTAACAAACCTAAATATTGCACGTAGACCCCTAAAAGTTATATTCGTGATCAGCTTCGATAGTAATGTCGATCTAGTCATGTCCGTCCATGTAGGCGAATGTAGAATTTTGAGCTAGAAAGCTGACATTTTTAATATGCATATGGTCTTTACAGGCCCAAAATATTTGGAAGTTAAAATTTTTAAAATCTGCATAAATAGTGGCTTGTCTGTAAATATTAAATATTAAATAAAACTTTTTTATCGAAAAGTCGAAGTTTGAGCTAGGAAGCTAAGATTTATAATGTTTACTCTGTAGAGCCCCCTTATACTCATGTTAAAAGATTTTTAAAATCCGCCCACTGACATGCCCACAATTAAAAAAAAAACGTTTTTTTCGAAATTTCGAAAGTATGAGCTGGGCGGCTGAAACTTGGAATATATACTCTCTAGGCGACCTTAATGTTTTCGTGTAAATATTTTTAAAATCTGCCCACTTTAAAAAAAAATGTTTTATTGAAGAAATCATTCGTAAAGTATTAGTTAAAGTCGTTTTGAACAACTCCTTTATATAAAATTGTCTGCCATGCCCACTTTTAGTGGGCGTTTTTACAAAAACTTTGGTTTTTCAATAAAAGCCTTTAAATGTTTTATAACAAAATATGAAACTCTGAACAATTCTCCCGTACTTACATTATTTTCACGCCCACTTAATGAGGGATAGAAATAGGATATCCAACAGTTCACCCAAGCGGACTGTAGAGTTTCCATGTTTTTTTTCGATTTATCTTTCCCAAGAAAGAGAATATAACACGTAACGCAAAGTGAGTGCGTAATGACAACACTTATGCAAAAAATAATATCTAAATCGTATCGAACAACGATACTGAAGATGCTCAATACAAATATATCTATGTCGGACATAAATGTACATCTGTACATTATCGACTAATTTTAGTCAGAAGCTTTAAATTTCTCAGTAAGAGACCACGGCACACCTCTCATCCTAAACTTGACGTGACTTAAATTAATAAAAAAATTACCAATTTATTCAGACTCTCACTCAATGAACCAAATAAAAAGACGATGAAAATATCTCGGCGGCAAAACTTAAATAATCCTTGCAATTATTTTTGTTATAGAGGAAACTTTGACTATTTCCCCATCAACCCATGGGAACCAAAAATGAAGAGAAATGGCAATAATTTGATTATACCGGTTCATTAGGAAGGTCCTTTTGATTCGATCGTCCTAGGTGACTAATTGAATTCACTTCATGCGTCGCCCTGCATCCTGCGCACTTCTGGCTTAGGTGGATACACTGACAAGTCGTTGAAGTGGAATGGCTTATGTCTCTGATGAATTATACAATATACAAGCTCTCAAAGTATTTGAAATTCATCTCACATTCAGAGAAATAAAAGGGAACAGTTCACGGAAAGACAGGAAACGTTAATAATGATTGAGTAGAGTTTCAAATAAAGGATACTATGCATGTGCGGTAGGTAGAAGTAGAATAAAAATGTAATATAGCAATGTCATCTAAAGTGTAACGTTGCGGAGAGCTTAGCTTAGAAGTGAATCAATTACATGAAGGTAATGAAGGAAAACAGCATCTCATTAATAATTGCCTTTGCAAAGCGAAATGCATGCAATGGGAAGTGGTAACATCGAAGTATAATTGCATAATTTTAAAGGTTTACGGATCCACGCAATTGATTTTGGGACTTATGTCTACGATGGAAATGGGCTCTGTATTCCATTTTGGGGTGACTATTGTGGAAACAGTGCGCCGGAACTAAATAGTTTCTTGCGTTCATCCATACTAATATTATAAATGCGAAAGTAATTCTGTCTGTCTGTCTGTCTGTCTGTCTCGCTTTAACGTAAAAACCACTAAACCGATTTAAATGAAATTTGGTACACAGATAGTCTAGAGCCTGAGAATGGACATAGGCTACTTTTTACCGCGGGGAAATGCTTCATCCGCTGTCCAGAAGCGGAGATCTAAGCTGATATCTAAGAAAAGTTGTAACTCTCGAATGCTTTTTAGCTCCCAGCTTTGGAATGACTCATCCAACTGAAATAGGATTTTTTTTAATATAAAGTTCAATTATGTACAAAGATTTTAAGATATAAATCATCTTTGTAGGTTCTGAAGTTGAACAATAAGCAATTAACTATACATTTTATACAATTCAAAAAAAGTAAAATGTTCGATTGAAGCTAGATCGTTGGATTTTCCCAGCGTTGAGTGGAGGAAAATTTGTGTGTGTGCGGCGCTAATCTGTTTTTTTTCTCTGTACCTTTTGTGCGTGTACTTTTTCTTTCTTTTTTTTATGCACCTTTTGTAGTTTGTGTTGTTTTTTTGTGGCGCATTGGATTGAGTAAGGTAGGGTATGAAATTGAATTGAGATTGAGAGGGAGTCACATTGAGAGCATATCCATATAATGAGAAGGGACACTCTCGACGTTTTCTTTATCAGTTCTTATCAGCAAGTATTTTGTTTTAAATTTGAGAAGTGGCAGACTGGCAAAGCAAGGCGAGCATGGGTCAGCTAGTATATATTTATAAATGACTCGTTATTTGTGTGTGCCTTTTAAAAACTCACAAACCGCTTGACGGATTGATGATGAAATTTGTGAATGTGTAGGTACTTTGTGGTGTCTGAACTGATCTTAAGAAAGTTATGTATGTAAAAAAAAAAACACTTAAAGTGATAAAAGAGATAACTGTTTACATGTAAGCAATAAAAACAAATTATATTGTCAACATTTTAATTTGAAGAAACAATAGTTGCATTGCTTCGATCGCAATATAGAATAGCATTGGCACTATACCATGTCTTAGCCAGGTTTAAAAAGACGGGTATAATAATGAGTTTTAAGACAAAACAATAACATTTAAAAAGTGAGTGTCTGTTCTTCATCTGGGCTGTGGTTCTCTGCATGTTGAACTCTGAGATGTGTAGGCGAAACGAGTTAAATCGCTTTAGCCCGCGAAGCGTTCCATTAAAACGCGCTTTTGATTCAAAAAAGTATGCGTGCCGGATAAAAAGCACCTACCCTTAGCGGAGCAAGGAACTTGCATGAGCGGGCTTAACCATGCCGAGAACAGGGTCAAATACTTTTTACACACCCAAACACTGTTCGATTCGAAAAAGCTGACAAAGGTGCCTGCCAGACAACGAAACAACGTTCGCGGATTCCGCTAGTTATCCATAAATGGCCGCCCACGATCTCTTTCCTATTATTCAATTTTCATAGCTCGTCATGGTCATCTGGCATTTTGTTAGTAGTTGTCTACTAAAATTGTTTTATTTGCTCACGGATTGATCTTCTTTGCACGGCATGAGGCAGTATTCCCACAGTATTTACAGTTCGGAATCGGCGTTAAATGATCCTTTCCAATTTATTTTATTTATTTATTTATTTATTTATAAAAAAAATCACTTACAAGTAAAACAAAGGTCTTACAATTTATAGTAAGCCTTCAAATGTATTATTTTACAGAGCAATTACAAAATTTAAACAATAGCATTTAACTAATTATTTAAAATACAATTAAAGGTACCTACAGATTAAAAAGAAACATAGGGACGGGCTACAGTCCGCTTGGGCGAACTTTTGGATACCCTATTCCTATTCCTATCCCTCATAAGTGGGCGTGAGTATATACGAGTATTATAAATTTCAGCTCCCTAGCTCAAACTTTGAATTTTCAAAAAAAAAAAAAATTAATTGTGGGCGTTTCAGTGGGCGGATTTTGAAAATATTTACACATGAGCATAAAGGGCCCATAGAGAGTATATACTATAAATTTCAGCTCCCTAGCTGAAACTTTGGATTTTCAAAAATTAATATACCCTTAGAATAGGGTAAAAAAAAATTATTTTATTTATTTGTGGGCGTGTCAGTGGGCGGATTTTGAAAATTTTTTATCCCGAGCAGTTTTAGGAGTCATAGATCATATATAAAAAATTTCAGCTTTCTAACTCAAAATTCGATTTTTTCCAAAATTTGGTTTTTTTGAGTTTGTGGGCGTGTCTGTGGGCGGATTTCAAAAATTCGTAAACTTGATTATTTCGGGACTCTAGAGAGTATATGGTTAAAATTTCAGCTCTCTAGGTCCAGTTTAAAGGCCTAATTGTTGGCTACAGACGGACGGACGGACGGACGGACATGGCTAGATCGACATTACCATCGATGCTGATCTTAAATATAGTAACTTTTAGGGGTCTACGGGCAATATTAAGGTATGTTACAAACTATGCGTCAAAATTAATATACCCTTAGAATAGGGTATAAAAAAAAAATTTAATAGAAGAGCTTAAGTTGAAGAAAGTAGAAAATTTGTTGTAATTATTTGCCAAATATATAAAAACATTAGTTTTAAAACGAGTTGCATCTTCGATTCTTCTCAGCGCTATAGGTAGGGAGTTCCAGAGACAGATAACGTGAACCCGTTGTAAGGTATGGGGTTAGAACAAAGTATCGTGTTGATTGATGGAAAAAATTCTGTTGTGCAAGTAATCAGGTTGTTTAGTTTGACTGACCTTATGTAAGAAACATAAAGATCGAAATTTCAAAAGACTATTGAGGCTGCAGCCACATATACTTTTAGAAAACACTGAGACATGGTCGTAATAACGCAAACTGTAAACATAGCGAGCTATATTATTATAGGTCAGATTCAATTTGCGATTGGTCGCAAAATCGGTGTGACAAAAAACTTCGCATCCATATATTAGAACTGGTAGTAGAGTTTTAGCGAGCAATAGTTTTATACGTTTAGGAATGAAACTTTGAGTAACTCGGAGAGCACGTAAACTTGCATATATCTTACCAACAGCGCTATTTATATGGTCGCTCCAGGTTAAGGTACTATTGAACAGTAGCCCAAGGTTCTTTGCAGTGTGAAAATATTCTATTTTATAATCACCTAGTTTTAGAGGAGGTAGAGTTGAAAAATCAAATAACTTGTAGAAAATTTGAAGAGATTTTGACTTGAGGGGGTTCAAAACGAGACAATTATTCTGAGACCACTGCAGGATAGTTGACAAGTCGCACACACAAATAATTGGAGATGCTAGGTTTTAGGTCCTACGATCGTTAATATTCAAAAAATAAATATTTTTTATGTTTTAAAAAAAAAAAACCATTTCACCGGTGCTGGCTGGCTTGCAAATGAAATCACAAAGGTACATGCATTACACACACATCACCCACAAGATTCTGGAAATTTCAGTGCACGAATGCCCGGCTTAATAGTAAGTACAACTTTGCCGTATCCAAATCCTTAACTATATAAAATATCCGATATCCGAAACCATGCGGGTTCTATCGAATTTCAGCTCGCTCATATGGAAATATTCGGTTTTCCTGATAATTTGAATATCCGAACTTAAGTTGGGAACGTGAAGATACATAGCTATATTACACTGGAGCATTTCGTATGCTCAGAGGAGAAGCATCTAGCAGCTTCGTGGATTCAGAAAATCCTACCTGAAAAAGTTGAAAAGCTACAAATACAAGGTGGCGCAAAAGTAATCCTCCTATCAGAAAATGCTATAAATTTTGCGATTGGCCCCTAATGTCAGTTCTGTTTTGACATTTGTGTAGTAAACACATGCAAAATACACGTTAATAAACAATGTTACGCTACACTGCTCCAGAACGCGGAATATTGGTGACTATTTATTTGAGCAATAATCGGTCGGTGACTTTGGCACAACGTGAATTTCGTCGCAGATTTCCTACCCGTCCAACGCCTACTGGTGAAACACTGCGACGTTTAGCCGCTCGCCTCGAAGAGACTGGCACAATACGAGATGCTGCCAGGCGTGGCAGACCCCGGAGTAGCCGTTCTGCAGAGAATATTGCTGCTGTAGCCGATGTCATGGAAGCGCCGTCGACATCGATCAGACGACGTGCCACGCAAATGGGTATCAGTCGACGGTGTTTACAGCGAATTTTGGTACAAGATTTGAAGATGTTGCCGTACAAAGTCCAGACGGTGCATCCGCTGTTAGCTGCTGACCGCCAATCGCGTCTAACATACGCTCAAGCCATCCTTAATCACCACCAAGAGGAAGATGATTTTTTATCAAAAATAATCATGAGTGACGAGGCCCATTTCCATCTTAGCGGGTACGTAAATAAGCAAAATTTACGCTTCTGGGGCACTGAAAATCCGCGTGTAACCCACGAAGAGCCATTCCACCCGCTCAAAGTCACTGTATGGTGTGCTGTTTTCGCTGGAGGAGTCATCGGACCTTTTTTCTTCGAAGACGTCGCGGGCCAAACGGTTACAGTGAATGGTGAGCGCTACAGAGCAATGTTCAACGAGTTCTTTTTGCCGCAACTTGATGAATTGGGATTGGAAAACATGTAGTTCCAACAGGACGGTGCAACGGCACACACTGCACGTGCCACAACCGATATGCTGAAGGATGCATTTCCCGGGCAACTAATCTCCCGTTTTGGCGATTTGCACTGGCCAGCAAGATCGCCTGATTTGACAGCTCCAGGCTTCTTTTTGTGGGGCTTTTTGAAGTCGCGGGCTTATGTCAACAAGCGTTAGACTCTTGCAGCTCTTAAAGACAATATCCGTCAACAATGTGAGGACCTATCGCCGGAAGTTTTGACTAAAGTGATGGAAAATGCCATAAAAAGGGCTCAAATGACAAACAACTGTGGCGGCGGCCATTTACATGACATCATATTCTCGACTTGATGTAAAAAAAATTAAAAGACCAAATAAAAATAATCCACAAGAAGAATCAAAGTTTTTCATTTTTTTTTTATGGCGGCATGACAAAATCTGAAAAAATAGACTTTTTTGAAATACCAGCGCGACCCTGTTTTCTTTTTTTTTAACAAGCATATTTAAAAATGTCGGTTTGAGAATGCTGATTCATTATCCATTTAACTTTTGTCGGAATGTATAAAAGGTAGACCTGAACTCAAACTAGATCGCATATAAATGGACAAATATGACCGCCAGCTTCATCCGGTCAAAAGCTGGGGCAGAGACCTCTTCAATCAAATATGTATGCCACCTTGGCCAGAATAGAATTTTCCTGCACCGTAAGCCTTTACTGCAGGATTTGCTTTCAATCTACTTGTTCCATAAATCAATATGCATACAAAATATGTATTTATAAAATAATATCCACTTACTTGTATCCAGCTAAAATATTCATTAGCGTACTCTTGCCCGCTCCCGATGGGCCCATAATTGCAGTCAGTTCACCATTTCGAAATTTGCCAGTCACTCCTTTAAGAATTGTTTTGAAGCCTCGTCGTCTGCCCTCGGACACCGAATACGATAATTCAACAAACTCGATGTCGACAGGTGGTCTCTGTGGTAAGTGTGTTAGCGTTACGGTTCCCTTTTTCTGACCATTCGGACTGTTGTTGTGTACTTTTGGCGCGAGTATGTGGTTTCCGGACATGCTGCCATTGCAAATATTGTTTTGTGAGCTGCAAAGACAAATAGAATAAAATAAACAAATGAATAACAATTCAATGTAGAACACAAAAGAAAAAGAAAAAATGTTGTCGCATACTTCGTTCGTGAATGTATATATCCGCTCCTTGGTGATTTCGAAGTCAGAAAGGATAGATTCTTAGGACAACTACCGCTGACGTTGCAAGAGTAATTATTATCACAATCTGCGGCAGTGCAACCGCTCGTTGCACAACAATTCACATCGTTTAAGATAGCTCCCTCGTAGGCTGAATTTCTAAAGCCGCACACGGTTGTGCTATGAAAGCTTTCCAGAGGATTTTTATAAATATTAACCACTAAATTATTGCCACTAGAACTGCTGTCACAGCGTTTTATATGATGGTGGGATGCTTTCACAGACATCGAGTCGAATGAGGATGACACGGTTGGAGTCGCAACCACCCCCGGCGCAATACTATACCCGAGATCCTCAAGGCTACTGCAGCCCGATACGCTTTTCATTATTCTTTCCTTTAAATGTTTTTTTTTTATTTCACTCAAGAGCTGAACCTGATGTACATCTCTCTATGGGATTGCACTGGTTTGGAGGGATGCGTTATTTACAGTCACTGTTCTTATACGTTCGAAGAAAATTTTAAACTAAACACTGACAGACCACAGTATCTAAAAGATCACAGTTGTATTGCGTGTTATGACGACTCTATCCCCACCACTGCACTGGTCGGACATCATATTTTTTGTTTTTAACTAGATGGATGAAGTTGAACAAACTACTGTACGTATAGCGATACTGATGGTTACCGATGAATGTGATACAATTGATTAAATTAAAAGTTCAACAATGAGTTCAAAATCAAATAAAAAACATAGATCTGAAGACTTTAATTGGTAATTGATTGGATTTGAATCGCAACGAAACAAAGATCAAACCGTCTGGACTGCAATGTTCAGGCAAAAGACGAATTTTAATTTTAAATGAAGACCTTGTGGGCGTGGGATAAATAGTTTCAAAATCAGCTGGTCGGTGAGTGAAACATTTTTTCATTGTTCAAAATTCAAACCTATCCCAATAAATTTAAATTGGTTACTACTGGAATTGTCTATAATTGGATTCTTAAAAATGCGAACGTATGTTCAGGCGTTTCTCCATTGATTTGAATATGACTCAACGTTCACCCGTGCTGTTGTGTCGGAAGAAGTAGATTTAATTCATAAATACATACAGGGTTCTGAAGGTTTAATTTTGATTTAAGGGATAAAGGGACAACTACATTCGGCAAAAGTATAAAAAGTTCACAAAGCAAAATAACGCGTTGTTCTCTCTTGATCCCATAATAGTACCTGGGTGGGTAAAAGGGTTTAAAACTCTAGACACCTCTTCGACTCTGATAATATAGTACCTGTGTGGCCCGCTTCACGCTAAAATGGATTAAGACTCTTGACACCTCTTTGACTCACAAAAAAACACGCATTAAAAAAAAACTACTTGCTGGATCTCGTTCAAACCAATTTTCGGTGTAAGTTTGCATGGTAATGTACATCATATATTTTTTTTAGTTTTCTCATTCCCTTAATTTAGAAGTTACAGGGGGGGGGGCACACACATTTTACCACTTTGGAAGTGTATCTCGCGCAAACTATTCAGTTTAGAAAAAAATTATATTATTGAAGACCTATCCATAGATACATAACACGTATGGGTTTGAAGAAAAAAAAATGTTTGAGTTTCAGTTCTTAGTATGGGGAACCCCCAAAATTTATTGTTTTTTTTCTATTTTTGTGTGAAAATCTTAATGCGGTTCACAGAATACATCTACTTACCAAGTTTCAACAGTATAACTCTCATAATTTCGGAAAAAGTGGCTGTGACATTTCCGGAAAGACACACAGACAGGCATGACGAATCTATAAGCCAAATGGCAAAAAACGGAACCCTAAAAAGGATAATTACAGCCTTCAGCAGGGTTGTGTTTGCGTCTACTCCAGCTCGAGTGTGCAGACAATTAATTTTCTCCCTCTTTTTCAACTCTCGAATATGACAATAGTCCTGTTTTTTTTGTAAAATAATGTATCCACGTATCCACACAAAACAACATTCTATCGACAGAAACTGTCGATAATAGGCCTGTTTTTTCTGAAATTGTACCAATTTTCGAGTTTCCATGATAAACAAACAAAAAAACATAGGGACGGGCTACAGTCCGCTTGGGCGAACTTTTAGGATACCCTATTCTTATTCCTATCCCTCATAAGTGGGCGTGACAAAAGTCTAAGCATGGCTGAATTGTTAAGAACGCTCTACATATTTTGTTATATAACATTTAAAGGATTTTATCGAAAAAAACGCTCCCTACCTCAAACTTGGGTGTTTCAATAAAATTGTTTTATTTAATTGTGGGCGTGTCAGTAGGCGGATTTACAAAAAATTAACACATGAGCATAAAGGGCCCCTAGAGAGTATATATTATAAATTTCAGCTCCCTAGCTCAAACTTTGAATTTTCAAAAAAGTTTTTTTTTTAAATTGTGGTCGGATTTTGAAAATATTTATACATGAGCTTAAAGGGCCCCCTAGAGAGTATATATTATAAATTTCAGCTCCCTAGCTCAAATTTTGGTTTTTCAATAAAATTGTTTTATTTATTTGTGGGCGTGTCAGCGGGCGGATTTTGAAAATTTTATATCCCGAGCAGTTTTAGGAGTCATAGATCATATAAAAAAAATTTCAGCTTTCTGGCTCAAAATTCGATTTTTTCCAAAATATTGTTTTTTTTTTGAGTTTGTGGGCGTATCTGTGGGCGGATTTCAAAAATTTGTAAACTTGATTATTTCGGGACCCTAGAGAGTATATGGTTAAAATATCAGCTCTCTAGGCCCGGTTTAAAGGAGTAATTTTTGCCGACGGACGGACGGACGGACGGACATGGCTAGATCGACATTACTACCGATGCTGATCATAAATATAGCAACTTTTAGGGGTCTACGGCCAATATTAAGGTATGTTACAAACTATGCGTCAAAATTAATATACCCTTAGAATAGGGTATAAAAACGTGCTATCGGCAGTCACTGACGTCGTTTATTAATTTTGAACTTCAATAAACATTTTTTGTTGCGATAGAATTACAGAAAAGCTTTTTTATTTCAAAACGAACAAAATATGTCGATTCAACAAAATAAATATTATATACATTGATGAACGAAATACGTTATTTAACGAAAAGAATTTATTAATCCAATATTTATTCTTTTACTTCCAGGCGTCAAAAAACACCAGTTTCCCGATCAGTTAGAAATATTTAAAAAAATATTATCAAGCTTGAGCTCTGTGTTGTGGGAGCTCAACGGTTGTTCATCACACTGTGCTCGATTCGGTGCAGGATATATTCTCACGACGAGAATTCGTGAATTGGAAGCCGCAGTCATGTTATTTGACTCCCCTATGCTATTTTCTTAAGGACTTCGTCAAGGCATAAGTCTTTGTCGAGAATCCACAGACTTCGGATTATTTGGAAGCCAACATTTAACAAGCTGTTGTCGGCAAATAGCCGCAGATATTAAGTATGGCGATCAAAAATGCGAGCGATCGGGTGCGTCAGTGTAACAAATTCGTAGTGGACGTTTAAACAAAATCTTGTTTCGAACATAACTGTGTTGTTTGACCTTTAAAAAACACAAAAAACTACATGCCAAACGGTTGATTTTTAAAATAGTTTCAAGATGTTAAATGTGTGGCTAGGCTCACTTGAATGTTTATATTGCTAAAGCCGTGATTTCGCCCCATAGCTTTGTATATAGACTCTATAGTAATATCATCAACACGAATTTGAAAACGTCGACCTCCACGAAAATGGCAACAAAACGGATAGCGATTGAATATTTTTGTGTGGTTTGTGTCTTAAATTTGATGATGGTATGAGGATACAGGTAAAGGAAAACGAAGAAAGAAAACCAAATAAACTGGTTTGTTTCTCTTTATCGAATCATTTTGATATTATGTAAGTATTTATTTTTCTTTGTAAGAAGGAGCATGAGCAAGGAGATTTTTTGACGATCCGCATCGTCGCGTCGGCAAGTAGCATGTATCATGACTGATGAGAGGGGGATGATCGAAGGGACGAATAGTTTTTCCTCAAATAAGAAATTATGAGGTTATCGCTTTTAAGACTTTTATCATTTCTTTTTAATTGATTCAGAAATATCAATCTAATTAATTAAGAAATAATTATGTTACTTTGTGTCAGTATTGCGCCAAGCTGCACAATCCTTATGGGTCAATTTTATTCAAATTTTATTATTTATTTATTTTAAAATGCTTATGCCAATGGTTCGTATGAATAAGAACTAGCAGTTCCTTGGAGTAAAAGGCAGCAGTTTAGTAAAAGCATTTGCAAATTGCTTCAGTACGGTAGGTATGAACAAAGTCTTTCAATTCTAAAGTGAGTTTGGAAATTCGATCTTAGCATTTACTTTACTGAATTTGCAGGTACACATAGACAACATAGACATTAGAAGAAATAATCAATCTATTTAATTTAATTTTTGTTTATTAAACTCATTGTTTTTCTATTAGCATGTTCTCCTTTGCTTTGTTATTTTGCCGATATCTCACAGTTATGAAGTTTTGTTTGGACCTGGCCCTCGTTGCTCATTGCAGGGACGTTTAAACCTCGCTAATCCATCGTCAGCAATGAATAACTGATGCACATTGGAGTCCGTCACTTTTCCTCCAATTAGCTAATCAAGCACAACATCATTGGACTTAAGACACTTGCCTGGTGTACACCTACTTTGATTGTGAACTCCTCGGTGACGCTAACGGGACATCTTACTCTCATACATTTCCATGATCATGTGTACGTAGAATTCTGGAACTCCTCTTTGTCTAAGCGCCACCCAAAACAGATCCCTTGGTTGTCTTTTACAGGCCGCTTCAAATTCAACCAACACCATATGCAAATCCTTTAAAGAATCACGATGTTTTTCCACCATGATTCTTATACTTTGGATTGCATATGTAGTTGATTTAACTGAGACATACCCGCACTGGTCTTCAGATAGCCGTATAATTTTCCGCATTCGGCTATTTAATACCCGCTCAACGATCTTCATGGTGTGTGACATCAGCTTGATTGAACGGTAGTTATCAGACTCGCGTATCGGCTTTTCCTTTTTACAAAATAAGAAGAAAACTCTCCCTCCACGGGTTAGGCATTGGATCGCCACTCATCAGTTTAGAGATGAGAATCATGAGCCATTTAGACCCGATGTCTCCCATGTTTTTCCAGAACTCAGAGGGTATCTTGGCCGGCCCAACCGCTTTTCGATTATTGAAGTCATTGAATGCCTTCCTAACTTCTTCAACAGGAACGTCGTGCATTTCCTCAGTGTGAGGAACGCCTCTCAGAAAATATATCCGAGGAAATTGTTCTGCTAGAAGTCCTTAAAAATATTGCTGCCACCTGTGTAGTATTACAAACAAAAGTCCCGTAGTAGAACATCTTGAAAGCTTTTGTCCTGGCGTCTTGAGAAACGCTCCCGATTTGCCGTGTTTCGCCATTTCGTATCCTGAACATATAAGAAGCCAACTCGACCCTAAGGTTTCGCCTAAGCTTAAGCATTACTTTGCTATCCCCCGGAAATCAAATAGCTCTGACCCGAGCATTTCTGAGGGTCACAGGATTAACATTGCATTAAACAATTAATATTTCTTATAGCCGTCTATTTCTCATGTATGTGAAATAGATGGATAGGTAATTTCTTTTAATTTTCCTGAAACGGACCAACAATAGTTTTCTTATTTTATTCTCGGATAGGATAAAAAATGTGGGCTTCTTTAAAATGTGATATGCCTAACCATGCGCTTGATGAAGTTCAATAGTTTAAATTGGGTGTGTACCTCTAACTTTCATTATTGGGCGGCGGGTGGTAATGGTGTAGTGTATTCGCATAGTGATTGGAAGGTCGTGTGTTCAATCCCGGCCAAATCCATAACTTTGGTGCTCGGTCTTCCTGAAATTGAAATTTGCTCTATATCAGGCGCTAGTGGTCAGCCACCCCATTCACTAAGCTGTCTATGCAAAACCAAATGAAAAAATTTTGCTATATTAGGAGATTCCATTGTGTAACCTAATTCAAACGAAATATGTACCTATACCTAATATGATTTTTAATACCGATTATGAATGAATGCCGCTTTTATTTGATGAACCAATTAATAAATAAACCAATTTCAGTTGTTCATGAATACCCGCAGCTATTATGACAAGCCGAGCACCCGCTCGTACACACACTATAACTTGTCTGATCTTATTATACCCTATTCGCTAGATACTCGTAATTTTGACGCATAGTTTGTAACATACCTTAATAATGCCCGTAGACCCCTAAAAGTTACTATATTTATGATCAGCATCGATAGTAATGTCGATCTAGCCATGTCCGTCCGTCCGTCCGTCGGCAAAAATTAGGCCTTTAAACTGGACCTAGAGAGCTGAAATTTTAACCATATACTCTCTAGGGTCCCGAATTAATCAAGTTTACGAATTTTTGAAATCCGCCCACAGACACACGCCCACAAACTCAAAAAGCTGAAATTTTTTATATATCTATGATCTATGACTCCTAAAACTGCTCGGGATAAAATTTTTTCAAATTCCGCCTACTGACACGCTCACAAATAAATAAAACAATTTTTTGAAAATCCAAAGTTTGAGCTAGGGAGCTGAAATTTATAATACAAGGTGGCGCAAAAGTAATCCTCCTATTAGAAAATGCTATAAATTTTGCGATTGGCCCCTAATGTCAGTTCTGTTTTGACATTTGTGTAGTAAACACATGCGAAATACACGTTAATAAACAATGTTACGCTACACTGCTCCAGAACGCGGAATATTGGTGACTATTTATTTGAGCAATAATCGGTCGGTGACCAAAAAACATCGGAAGGTTATTTTTGCGCCACCTTGTATATACTCTCTATGGGCCCTTTATGCTCATGTGTAAATATTTTCAAAATCCGCCCACAATTATTTTTTTTTTTTTTTTTGAAAATCCAAAGTGAGCTAGGGAGCTGAAATTTGTAATATATACTTTCTAGGGGCCCTTTATGCTCATGTGTTATTTTTTTTTAAATCCGCCTACTGACACACCCACAATTAAATAAAACAATTTTATTGAAACACCCAAGTTTGAGCTAGGGAGCGTTTTTTTTGATAAAATCCTTTAAATGTTATATAACAAAATATGTAGAGCGTTCTTAACAATTCAACCATACTTAAACTTTTGTCACGCCCACTTATGAGCGATAGGAATAAGAATAGGGTATCCAACAGTTCGCCCAAGCCGACTGTAGCCCGTCCCTATGTTTTTATCTATGCTTCAATTTATATTTTTTCACATGCAAATATGGTTTATAAAGCATTTGGGAATCCTCACTGCTGGAATACGATTTTCCTTCTGCGACCTGAACACACACACACACCAATTGTATTGAATACAAAAAAACAAGTTACAGGTGACTGTGATGGTCTAATTGTAATATGCCATAACCTACCCTAAACTTCCATCGAAGCCAACAAATAATATACCATCAATCTACTCGACGACAATTCTCACACCTTTCTTTATCCACCATCGCCCCTGCCTTTAAATATGAATATCCATTTTTCACTTGCAAATATGAATTATAAAAAAAATTATTTGAGAATCCTCACCGCAGAATGCGACTCTCCTTCAACGATCATACACATACATACCAGTTACCAATTGCATTAAATACCAGAAAACATAACCTACCTGTGTCATCTTCCTTCTCATATACCTAGTCACCAGCATGAAGGAGAACAAAAAATCAGCTGTTTGCCCAAAACCAAATAAAAATATTCTGCTGATACTTCCTTCAGAGCCAACAAATAAAATACGATAAATCTACCCGATGAGAATCGGCGCGTTCAATTTGCAAGTCAACTGCAAGTTCACTACTAATTAAATGTCTATCACTTGCCAAACGATGGTCACGTGAGTTATTTGATCAATGAGAAAAGGTAAAATAGTAGTCACTAGTAGTTGACTTGTAAATTGAACGCGCCCATTGTCATGCTACACCAAACATCAGCCACACCATCCTCATATTCCCAGTCACGAGAATGAAAGACAATGGAAGACAACAAAGGTGTAGAAAAGGTTCTACAATATGGTTGTATAAATATACCTTTTTTTAATGACGAACTTACGAAGTGATAATACTATAAAGTCTATATACAAAGCCCATAGTCGCCTTTTACGACAACTGGGAGTTATTGAAAAACCTTATATTGACGACATTGTTTAACGGGTATGTTGATTAAAGTTGTACAGGCCAAGCACTCTGGCATCCACGATGGCTTGGTCTATAAAACAGAGGTTCGGTCTTTCTAGCTCTCTCGAACCTGGGGGCTGGGACTCGAAGAAATTCCTTAGCTGGAGTATTAATATTTAATATCCATTATCGTTGTGGCCAAGACAATGTAGTCGAAGTGGTTTAAGTTTTTGGACTACATCCACATCTTGGTACAGCTCATTGAGTTCGCAGTTGTAAAGGCTGTTTTTTATAGAGGTATAACATCTCTGATAGGGACAACGGTCAAACTAGCTGTCATACTAATAAAGCGTGTTTGAAGGGCTGAGTTCATAATTGTAAAACTTCCGCAGTACTGAAAAAAATGCGTTCATAAATGTAAACAAACAGCATAAGCTCTGCGTGAGCATGGCAACACTTGTATTCATAAAAGTAAAACGACAGTCAATTTGCGGTCAAATTGGCATTTATTTTTATTTTGTTCCTGAATTTGCACGAAAATGGCAGAGGAGCAAATGTGAGTATTTTTTTAATTAAATTTATTTATAATCGTAATATTATTTTGTTTTCTTAGCTTTTAATATGAAATTAATTATTTTTCTTTCACAGGACTGAATCTGAGTCCAAACTGTGGTCTAATGCTGACACCAAACTAGTCATTTCTATTCGGTTAGGAATGGAATCGGAATTTGTAGCTGGGCGGAAGAAGAAAAGCGTTCTTTGGGAAAATTTTAATATATTTTTTTCTTATCTTAAACAACAAGCTCGTTGCTTGAATAAAGCATTTGAAAGTTGAGCCTTTAGCAATATTGAATTAACAGCTTATTTCTCAAAAAGAGCAATTATTTGCAAGCTTCCTCATATCTATTTTCGGCCGTCCGCAATTTGAGTTTTTCCAAAATGGCTTAAGTTCATTCAGAACAAACTGTTGGAAGTTCTGTGTAATTTCCGTAAAAAATAGTTATGAATACAAAGGGGCTTACTTGAAATGTAGACCTGGTCATCCGAAAATGGTTTTGAAAAATGTCATCCGGAAATTCCTTGTTCGTTTTAAGGAAATTTTTACTTATTGAAATATGCCTTATTAACATCGTTATAAAGGTTTTCATATTCAAAAACATTTTCCTTCTTCTTGGGTTTTTTAATTTTCTTATTTCTGCCAATTATCGTCCCATGTTTTCAAAAACGGTTTATTCCGCAAAGCTTAGAACAATAAGTAAAAATATTTTTGTTGATAGCCATTTTTTAAATGTAGGGTAGGGTGGGGCAGATTCGACACATTTTCTGAACGTTGCAAATAATTTCTTCTTAAACAAATATTTAAATATTTTTTGGATTGTATATGAAACTTTGTTTATTACACTACAAATATGCATCATTATTGAAAAGTTTTCGAAGCTCTAAGATTTTCATTTTTTTTTTTTCAATTTTAACTGAAAATGACGATTGTGCCCCGCCATAGGGCACTTTTGTCATGTGGGTGGGGCACTGTCATCGCGGTTTTTTTTTGTATGTACTACAAATAAAATCAAAAGCTTCTAACAAAAAAATTTATATTTCTCATTTTGTCAACATTTGCTACTTTGAACTCAATTTAAACAAAGTACATGTATGATGACTGCACACATGCAGTTGTAATTGTGTTCATAAACGTATTTGAACATATTTTAGGCAGCGCATGGGCAACAAAGCCTGTAATTACGAACTCAGCCCTTTTTTCAGTATATTTTGGCAAATCACCATGGAAAGACTTAGGTACACCAGAACAGTGTTTACTAATCGTGGAAATTTATTTCCAAAATTCGCGCTCTGTTCGCTAAACTTATAGAGCACTTCGTCAAGTTTACGGTGCGCATAATCGTCCATCTGAGCAGCTAATACGCAATACTATGGATCGATTCATGACAACATTTACTCTTTGTAATAATATTCATCCAAATCGAGCCCGTACCGTGCTACATCGTCGCTGTAGACATGAGTGTGAGAGAGGACCCGAATTTATCGATCCAACGCCGTTCTCAGCACCTCGGTCTCTGCCCGTCCCCTACTTGGACAATTTTGAGGAAAGATCTTGGCCTACATCGATATAAGATCCAACTGGAGCAAAAATTAAAGCCAGCGGACCATCCATTGCGTCGTATGTTCTGTGAATGGGCTCAGAATCAACTGGAAGTTGAACCAGATTTTTATCGTCAAGTCATCTTTAGCGATGAGGCTCATTTCTCACGGGTTTGTAAACAAGCAGAACTGTCGTTTTTGGAGTGAGCACAATCCTTATGAGACTCTTGAGACTCCATTACATCCCGAAAAAATCATTGTTTGGTGTGGTTTGCATGCCGAAGGCGTCATCGGCCCATTTGTCTTTAAATCCGAAACCGATGCCAACATTATTGATTCGTGATTTTTTTATTCCTCATGTCATTGGAAATCATTTGGAGAAGAAATGGTTTCAACAAGACGGCGCAACATGCCATACAGCGCGTGCAACCATGATTTTGTTGAGCCAAACGTTTGGTGACCGAATCATCTCAAGAAATGGACCTGTGAGATGGTCTACTCATTCGTGAGATTTGATACCTTTGGACTTCTTTTTGTGGAGGTACGTCACGCGGAGGCCATATGCCAGAAATTATTTTTAAACTTAAAATGCCATTAAATTTGTGAGGTAATAAAACCAAAATTTGGTCATTCAATTAAACTTGTTGTTTTATTTTTAAAAAAAAGTTGTATGCCTCCATAAAAAACACCCTGTATCTTGTCTCCCATTTGCCCTAATCGCACACAGCATAAAATATCCGACGTAATATTTTTCTTTCGAAAGAACAAAATATTAGCTCCCCATTCCTACCTATCATCCAACACCCGTCGCCAAAGGGCAGTACTGGCAGGAATATGGTTCGATCGTCCTTCAAGTCAAAACTGCTGACCCATTTGTTTTGCCAAACTGAAGATGAACTCCTTAAATACCTCGAAGATATTACGTTCAAAGGTGACGTTTTGTCCTAGGCATGTCCTTGTTCTTGCCCTCATTCCAGACTAACGAATTGCACCGGTTCTTCAGTCGCCGTAGAAGCCTTGATGTCGATATCGTCCGCATACATTGCCGATAAAAGTTATACTCCTTCACAAATACATAATTGAGAAAACCTCCTCGCCGAGAACACTTTGTTTAGCCTATTTTCGCGCTGAATCAAGCTTTCTTCTTGATAAAAACGTTTTTTTTTAACATTTACATGTATACATTGAAGAAGCTCATTTTATAATTATACCCTATTCTAGGGGTATATTAATTTTGACGCATAGTTTGTAACATACCTTAATATTGCCCGTAGACCCCTAAAAGTTACTATATTTATGATCAGCATCGATAGTAATGTCGATCTAGCCATGTCCGTCCGTCCGTCCGTCCGTCCGTCCGTCCGTCGGTAAAAATTAGGCCTTTAAACTGGACCTAGAGAGCTGAAATTTTAACCATATACTCTCTAGGGTCCCGAAATAATCAAGTTTACGAATTTTTGAAATCCGCCCACAGACACGCCCACAAACTCAAAAAAACAAAATTTTGGAAAAAATCGAATTTTGAGCTAGGAAGCTGAAATTTTTTATATATGATCTATGACTCCTAAAACTGCTCGGGATACAAAATTTTCAAAATCCGCCCACTGCCACGCCCACAAAAAAATAAAACAATTTTATTGAAAAACCAAAATTTGAGCTAGGGAGCTGAAATTTTTAATATATACTCTCTAGGGGCCCTTTAAGCTCATGTATAAATATTTTCAAAATCCGCCCACTGACACGCCCACAAATAAATAAAACAATTTTTTTGAAAATCCAAAGTTTGAGCTAGGGAGGTGAAATTTATAATATACGAGGGCGGATCAATAAGTCCGTGACTTTTTGAATTTCTGACCTCTTTACTGAAACGGCAACACTGCTCCTGTCAACAAGCATCTGTCAGTTGACTCCTGTCAAAATTTAAACTTGCTGCGTCAGTTAGTTTGTGTTTGACAGCTATTTTTATCAGTCTACTCACTAATTTGAGGAGAAAATGGAAAAAAGTGAATTTCGTGTGCTTATTCAGCATTATTTCTTGCGAAAAAAAACCATTACCGAGACCAAGGCTAAGCTTGAAAAATACTATGGGGACTCTGTACCATCGATTTCAATGGTAAAAAAGTGGTTTACTGAATTTCGTTGTGGCCGTACAAGCACTGAAGATGCCGAACGTCCTGGACGCCCAGTTGAGGTCTCTACACCCGAAACAATCGAAAAAATTCACGATATGGTGTTGGCCGACCGAAGATTGAAAGTGCGAGAGATTGTGGAAGCCGTAGGGATCTCGAATGGCTCAGTGGTTTCAATTTTGAATGATCACTTGGGCATGAGAAAACTTTCCGCAAGATGGGTGCCGCGTTTGCTCACAGTCGACCACAAACGCAATCGTGTAACAACTTCACAGGAAGGTTTGGCGTTGTTTAATCGCAATATGGAGGAGTTTTTGCGCCGTTTTGTAACCGTGGACCAAACAGCAGTCAAAACAGTGGGTTTTTTTTTCAATAAAGTTATGGCGACTGTTTTTTGGGATGCACGCGGGATAATCCACATTGACTACCTTCAAAAGGGAAGAACAATCAATGGGGAATATTATGCCAACTTATTGGACCGATTCAATGACGATTTGAAAAAAAACCGACCTCATTTGGCCAAGAAAAAAGTTCTTTTCCACCAAGACAATGCAAGGGTGCACACATGTGCAGTTGCCATGGCAAAAAACCATGAATTGGGCTATGAATTGCTCCCTCATCCACCCTATTCTCCAGATTTGGCTCCGAGCGACTACTTCTTGTTGAAGAAGAAAATGGCTTGGTGGAAAAAGATTTGACTCCAATGATGAAGTCATCTCGCAAATAAAGGCCTATTTTGAGGACCTCGACAAATCATTTTTTTTGGAAGGGATAAAAAAATTGGAGAAGCGTTGGACAAAGTTTATAGAGCTCAAGGGAGACTACGTTGAAAAATAAAAAAAAAAAATTTATCAAAAAATCTGTGTTTTATTCCAAAAGTCATGGACTTATTGATCCGCCCTCGTATACTCTCTAGGGGCCCTTTATGCTCATGTGTTAATTTTTTTTTAAATCCGCCTACTGACACGCCCACAATTAAATAAAACAATTTTATTGAAACACCCAAGTTTGAGCTAGGGAGCGTTTTTTTTGTTAAAATCCTTTAAATGTTATATAACAAAATATGTAGAGCGTTCTTAACAATTTAACCATACTTAGACTTTTGTCACGCCCACTTATGAGGGATAGGAATAAGAATAGGGTATCCAACAATTCGCCCAAGCGGACTGTAGCCCGTCCCTATGTTTTTTAAAATGTATATCTTATCTAGGTATTTATATTCGACAGGACGAGGAAAGTTTCTTAACAAGATTAAAACTAAATTATGTGAATATCCAAAAAGTAAAGACACTGTTGTCATTCAGTATCTTTTCCTTGAAATTGGTGTTGGAAACTTCATTTTTGAAGTTGTTTCGGGCCCCTTATGAATCTTCTCACTTTAATTAATGGTGAAACTCATTGTAGCTGCTTTTGTTTGCGTGGCCTGCTTCTCCATGGTGTTCAAGTGTCCAAAAGCTCCCTGTATGCTTTTGAGTTTTTTTGCCTCAGTACTATCTGCATATTCTGCCTATACTCCCAAAGTGGTAAGCTGAGCCATAAAATGTCTGCTTTTTAGTGGCCCGCAACTTATTCTCGGAAGTATAGGTCAAAATGTATCAACACTTGAGAATGTCATAATCTTAAAATGAGGACGCGGGTGTTTTCTCATGGCGGAAGCAGAGGCGTATATTTAAAAAAAAGATATAAATCAATTAACCAGCTGTTCGTAAACACGTGGAACGGAGTGTACTTCCATTCCATTATTATTGTGACATAATTGTACCTGAACAGAAACTTGTTTACTTCCTTGTGCCGTATACTTCTCAAGCGTTTATGATTGCATTGACTCCGTTTGCACTTTACGACAACCTTGTCGGAGCATTACACTCCATAACACCATGATATTCTTCGCTGTGATGTTGGATACTGTTCTGTATCCGATGTCAAAGCCAGAATGGATATCTGTTTTTATCTAACTTTTTTTCTGCTTCGCATTGCAAATATCCTCTGAAGTGTACAATAAAAAAATAGAATAAATAAATGCACGTGATGATTTTTCGTTGGAAAATGAAACGGAAGCTAAACTTTAAGTGTGTACATTATGTCCTGTGCTTCTGTTGAACCTTGATTATATCTTGAGTGTTGTAAGTACTACAGGGTTTTCAATAAAATGTTTCATTTGGATTTATTAACAAAACATTTTTTTGTTTTTTCAATCAGTAGAAAAAGGCTTGCGAATAAGAATGAAAAGCAATATCAAACTAACCACTCTGATCAAATGTTCGCACATTTACGGGTCTATTTCATTGATAGCGGGATAGTTATTGGCTTGATTTCAATAAACCTTCTCATTCATTAGGCCTTAAGGAAAGAAGTTGCACGGTGTTAAATCGTACGATCTTGGCGGCCAATTTGGATCACCATTTCGAGAAATGACTCGGGCAGGAAACTTTTCTTGCGAAGGAACAATGGTTTCGACATTGGTGCGGCACGTAACGCGGTCTTGTTAAAAATACCTTTACATCGCTTGCATTCATACCTTCAAGTTCCGGTCATGAAAATTCATTGGTCATGGTTTCATAGCAGAATTCATAGATAAATGGCATGCATTTTTGCGTCAACTGAACCTTAAAGTGATTATGCGAAATTCGGGGACTATTTTCAGCCACACTTCCGGCTACAACATAATTCCAGTTGTTCTTGCTCGATGGGGACAATTGCGGTAGTTCAAATCACTTAATTGTTGCAATAGCTCAAATTTCTGAACCAATTTAAGAGATGGCTAGACGATGCTTCACGTCGACCGTACAAACTTAAAGAAAAGCGATCCTAAGTCTTGCAAGGACTACCGAGGCATATCCCTACTAAATGTAACATAAAATATCCTATTCAACCTACTGAGTGAACGTCTGAAGCCTTTCTAATCGGCTCGTAACATTGCAGTGTGCTTCCGCCATGGCAGATCGACAGTAGACCGAATCTTCACACTTAGGCAAATACTTAAAAAGCCCAATGCATTTCAAGTGGAGACCCACCATCTTTTCATCGACTTTAAAGCCGCATATTATAGCATTCATCAACAGAAGATCGTAGTGTGAAATACGCGTTGCAAAGTCCAGCATAAAAACAGCTCTTCCGAACTATTCTAAACCTGCACCGGATTCCGGTAAGGAGATGCGCTGTCATGTGACTTCATCAATCTTGTTCTGGAGCAGAAGGAACTATTTTCAACAGATCCGTCCAACTACTGGGATACGCAGACGATATCGACATAATCGGCCGATCACAACGAGCAGTGTAAGAGGCTTTCATGGTGATAGGAAAACATGCAAAATTGGTTGGCCTTGAAGTCAAAACAGAGTACTTGCTTTCAAAAAACAAACAAACATCTGTCCATCGACTAGGACAAAATGTCACGTTGAAAGCAGCAACTTCGAGGTAGTGAGGGAGTTCAACTACCTCGAAGTAAACATCGACCCCACGGTAGAGACCTTAGTGGAGATCCGACAAAAAATTACAGTAAGAAACCTTTGTTACTTCAATTTGGCAAAGCAAATGGGTTCAAAACTCCTGACTCCAAAGACTTAAATGTAAGCTTTACAAAACGCTGATACTGTCGGTTCTGCTTTATAGCGCCGAGTGTTGTACGATAAGGAGGAATTTAGAAATATTATTAAAAATACTAGGTCGGATATTTGGTCCTGTATGCGAGGAGGGCGAATGGAGGAGAAGATACAACCGCGAATGGTCCTTCGACTTCCAGCCCCTAGGTTCAAGATGACAGGGCAGACTCAACCTCCATTTGCAAGACCAAGTCATTGCGGATATGCCTGCGCGCTTGGTCGCAGACGCTGCAGTGTCTCAGGTAGATTCTCCACGGGACTTGAGCTAGTTAAGTAAGTTAAGTAGTTTATCTTTAGTGAAGCGTAATGCGTAATTTTTACCGTATCGCAAAATAGCGGAGTTAAAAAAGGTAAACTTTTTATCTTTGACCGACGAAATGGATGAACAGCTTCATAACTTCATAACGTTAAGCCCTCCATTTCAACGACATTAGTTTGGATATATATTTTACTTGATACGTGGTATTTCTATTCAGCATAGAGGTTGGTTTGAAAACTTTGTGGCTTATAAAGCTTTCCGTGAACAATAGATGGAAAATCTGGATCGCAGTTTGTTCGATCAGTTTCAAAACATGATCAGCCAAATCTTGAACTTTTACCCCAATTTGATTGAATTGTTGGCTAGTTCTCTTGGTGTTGGATCTTCTTCTCAATCGCATAATGAAACAGTTGCAATCCACCTCAAAAAAAAAACTGTTGTTATCAATGTAGAAGCATTTAACCCTTGACAAAAGGGTATACAGGGCTATGATATTGTTAATGAATAAGACAGAAAGGGTTCTACTACGAGCCATGAACAGACGGACCAGTCTGTCAAACCACCACTGTCCGATCTCAAAGTACGGGTGAAAAGAAAATAATGGAAATCGCCAAAAACAGGTCGAACATCCTTCCTACCAGAGAAATATTCTTCTTTCCACGAGCTAACGGAACTTTACAAAATCCCTATTCCTAACCTTTTCAGGTTTCTAGCAAAAACCGGATGGCTAGAGAGGGTTTAAATGGACATCACCATCGTGACGAAAGAAGACACCACAAAACCTATGGGCATCACAATGTGTTAACATTGACCTGTGTGTGATCAGGAAGTACTACTTCTTCATCAACTCACCAACCTAACCTAGACTATTTAGGGTAAAGGAACTAGTGTCCGACAGTTAACAGATTTCTTAACTTTAACTTTAGTTAGTTTTCTTAATACGAATATTACAGAAAATGTTTATAGTGTTTCTCAAAGTGTAGACAGGTTTCGATAATATGACATTAAACAAGAAACAATAAAACAACAGTATTGTTTAAAATTATGTTTTAAAAAAGTACGATTTACTTTAGTATCGGGAGTATTCATCCGGACAGTGAATTTTAGTGTCCGGACACTTTTATCTCAGTATCCGGACACAAACATTTACTGTTAAAATCAAGCTCTTTGGTAAAAATAAAACATTTATACTCTTTATAAGAATATTTAGGAACTATAATTAATATCATGTATTTTTATTATATAATAAAAACATAAAAAAAATTAATGAAATAGAATCCAATTTGAATAATTTTTTTTTTTTTGTTTTAAACAAGAACAAGAATAAGAGATGGATGGGTTGTCTCCTCTATGTCCATGTCGATTTGAGATACTCAGGACTGGATTAGAGATTCTTCTTCTGACTCTGTTCCAATGAATTCAAAACTTAGAAGGACAAATAGAAGACAAATCCTCTATTTACGATTACAACTAAACCACCGATGTCCGATTTTGACAGAGATGGTGCTCAGAGACCATTGCTACCAGAATGGCCCAAAGACTTAACATTGCCGCCATGGTTAAATATGGCATCAATCTAGAAGAGGCAAATAACAAAGGGCGGCCGAGTAAAGCATAACTCTTGCACCGAGTGCAATTCTAGCTGTTAATCACAAGTCCTCGAGTAAAGACAAAGATCCATGGACAATTAATCGACTTAAAAGGATAAGACACTCAGAAAGAAAAATAATTATGATGGAAAACCGCTGTGGGAACTTAAAATCCGCGGTCTGAACTCAAACATAAGTCCAACTACAAAGGATTAAAACCCAAAAATAAGCAATCAAGTATGTAAGTACATCATCGTAGCCGATTATCCTCAACCCAAGGAAATCTTCCTTATTAGGATAGCCAGACAAAGACAGACAAGCCGACGAGCGGAGCACAACTTCTCGAGAGATGAAAGACCACATCCTCTTTCTAGGAGGGAATATATGGTTAAATTCCTCACAAATTGTGGTAAGAATAAGAGGTCAAAAAGTGAAGCAGATAAAAAACCAGGGCTATATATCTTCGAACAGAACAAAAGCCTCATTTAAAGCATGATAGTGCTCAACGCAGATTCCAAGATCCTCCATTTCTTATAAATCGGCCAATTAAGAAGCCATCGCACTCCGGAAGACTGGCCATCTACGTCTTAAAAGTCAGTACGTATCTAATTGATTGAACTTATCTGGGCAAGCAAAATCCCTATTGACCCTTTCTTTACAAGGACTCGATAAAGAGCATGCTATTCTCCTCTTCTGCTTCCTAAACACGCCATCTCCACGTCCTATAAATTTCCAGCAGACAGCAAAAGCAGAACAAAAAGCAGGCTAGCTGTCAAATTTTGCTTGCTGGGAATTTCATCGCATACATGTTTCGTTTGAGAGAGAGAGAGAGGCAACAGTTTTCATGGAGAGCATCACTGCAGTAACAGCAAGGAACATCCCCTCTCTTTTGTTTTTCGCATGCTATACAAAGTATGCCAAACATGCTATCAATTTATAGCACGTGGAGACTGCGTATAATGGAGGCGAGGCTATGATCAGAATAAAAGGGACCCTCCCACATTACTGCATCCCTACTGGTCCGCTTGTGGGGTTCGCCGTTTCGACCTCAACGAATATTGGCAGGCCTTCCGATTTCGATTCACTTTATTACTGAGGACAATCAAATGCTGGTGTTATTCCATTTCTGTGATCACGGATAGTTGGGCCAGCCTCCATTTTACAATTGCGACACGTGCAGTGCATGGTCCCATTATTGATTATTGCTTGATCGACCTTTTATCTCCATCAGTCCTGTTACGGATTGCACACTTACGGGATAGTTGTAAGATGTTCAACGTGTCGCTAGGCTCAAGGTAATAGCTAAAATTGCCTAGATATGGTTTCTCCACCTTAGTCGCCTTTTACGACAAGCGCTGTTTTTTGGGGGCGCTGCAGTGATATTCTTATCCTGTCTCTGCAAAGGCAAATAAAAATCATATATTCTTAAAAAAAAACATTTTAAAATGATTTCAATTTCAAATATCTTGTTCGTTTTATATTCTCTTTAGCCTCTCTTTAGCTAACCTCTCTGAGTCAATTCTTCATTTTCAAATTATAATTACACAAAAACCTTTATTTTAAAACACTTTGCACGTTAATTGGATACTGTATCTATCATCAATCATCATATCATAAATTTTAGTTTCGGTACACCAAAAAAATCGTCAAAAATGTTAAATACATTTAAATTTTATATTACAATCATACGATTAATACTCGTACCTATATATTTTATTGAAAGCAAATAATTTTCGATAAGTTAACAACTACATAGTGCTTTAAAAATACCTTTCCTAGATGGTCGCACTAATTGTTTTGGACAGAAAACAGCCTCGACTAGTGTTCTTTAAGGCATCAGATACTAACGGCCGCGTAACTCTTACAACAGACCGTTAATTTACTTACAACTTGGCATTTATTTGCGCAATACATAAAGGATTGCTATTTCATGGCTGTTTGAGACTATTCCAATGAAATGCGCTTAGATCTTTTCAATTAATGACGTTGTCCGGATACAAGCAGTGTCCGAATCTTAGTGCCTTTGCCTTAACCCTAAATTAAATTAAATTAAATGTAGGTACCTACAAGGTGTAGGTGTAGGTTAAAAAAACGTAGTTCAAATTTTGTACCCGCTGCGCCGCCGGAAGAATTAAAGTACATATTTTTGCAATATTTCATTCTTAATAAGTAGGTATCTATGTACCATCGTTGTGTTGATATAATAAATTTTAGGGCTGAAGCCGCACCCTGTGTACATTGAGTTCTCTCCCTTGGGATTACCTACACCTAGCGTAAATTCGTAGATATTTAAAAATGATTGATGCCCAGCCGTAGTAGAAGTCTTCCCGTTTCCCCTGCACTTAATAATATCACTTGATAATAATAGGGCATTTGTCCATACATACATATTTATATTATGTACTTTGTATCTATGTATGTATTCTATTAAAATTTTAAAATCTCAGCAACATGTTGCTAGATATTATATGAATGCTGTCTTTGTGTACAGACTCTATATACAAAGATGCTGTTTATTAACATAGCAACAACGATGAACAACTCTCCACTGGCCGGAATAAAAGCGGATGAATTATGAATGAATTTGTATTGGCATGCCATGCGCAATGAATTGACAATCAGCTGGATGAGTAACGAGCAGTCGCACTGGCATGACAACGAACGAGAGAGAGAAGGAAATACAAACAAAACGACTGGCAAACAACTAAATGAATTTGTTGCTTAGCATACTGCGAACTGCGGACTGTGGTATACAATATATATACAGCTACAAAATATACAATTTACAAAATACCGGAACTGGAAGACTGGTTGAGGCACTACCACCACCACGCTATGTGTACTTCCAATGTCGGTGCACTTGCACTTAAAATGAACACTGGAATAGCATTATTGCACATCGTGTGAGGGTCAGGCTACGGTTAGCCGCGCATACAAAGAAAAAGAACTCTTATGAAAAAAACCCGTTTCCGTATGCACACAGAAGTCAGATTCGAGTGCAAGAACAAAGCAGTGAGTCAGCGCACTTTCGCTAGAGTTAAGCACTGCATCTGGAAGTCATTTGAAATATGTATGTAGTTTGTTTTGGAGATTTGTTAGAAGTGTGCCAATAAAACAAAATTACCCACTAAGCGATGCATTTCTAGAGGACTTTGAACTTACTTACTTGGTATCACAATGGACCGAAATTGCGGTCTAAGTATGAATGGGCTCACGCCCTCGCAGCCACCTTACCTAACCTAACCTACTTAAAAGCTCGCTGTGATGAACGATTTGAAAAGATAGAATCACAAAAAGATGACCGCAATATTTTTATGACTAGGGAAAAGATGACTGGGTCAGATTCGAAGGTTCGAAAAGAAAAATATTTTTTACTGTTGCGTTTTCGTAGGTAAATTAGGTAAATTTTCTAATTTTTTCGGTCGGAAAAGTAACGGGACTTCAGTGTGTTATATTTGCTTTCCTAATTTCCGTTTGTTCAATCCAACGGGAATTCTCTTACGGACAAAATGACACCGGTCAAAGTTTAAGTTCAATTTTTCAGCCTAAAACAAAATACTAAAGCTCTGGATGAACTACAAAATATCGCTTTACATCAATGCGTCGCGAGGAAATTTGGCGTTGCAAAATCAACGATTTTTGGAATAAGAATCAGCAAAATAAAGTCGCGAACGTTGAAATCAGCAGGAATAGAAAAAAGAAAACCATTTGAATAATGAAATAGCTACAGGTGATTCCTGAAGCAGCGAGATAGACAGGTGGCAATATCGGGGAATATGATTAGAGCGAAAGCCAACAATTTTTATTAGCCGCGTTTCTTTTAGAAATGTATTCACGGAACGATTACATTTCTGTTTGCAACACAAATTATTGAATGTATATATATTTACCCCATGTATCCAAAGCAGCCCTGCTGTGGATGTTATCGACAGCTATCCGCAGTATTGCTGGCTATAAAAATTGTTGACCGACGGTACTTGTAAGTACCACAATGTTTTACTTCAAATAAAAACTCTATATGACAAAAATATGGTATATGACAAAAATATGGTATCGACAGCGAGACTTAAGTACTCGTACATGTATTTTGTTGTTTATGATTTTTTTTTGTAGTTTTAGACACGGTTATAACGGTTTTTTTTGACAGCTTACTAGACTTTGAAGGGTGTAATTTTAGTTGATTTTGTTGTTTGCAGATCTAAATAGCCATTGCGTTTTTCGTAATTTTTTTTAGGTGTTTAATTGATTTGCATATTGGCCTTTGGAAAACACACGAAATCAATTGAAGTTATACGGATTTTTCATATATTTCCACTAAAAAACTACATTGGACTGGTAAGTACCGTTGGGCTGTGCGACAACGAATGTTCGAATAGTAATTTTTTTCTTCGTGTGATTTTCATGTATATGTATATAAAGTGCATTATGTCGGCTGTTCAGAATATTTATTTGAAGGATGATGAGATTTTGGCATTGATTGAGGAATTACCTTTGGACAATAATGAAGATACTGACCTAAAATCCGAAGATGAATTGGATCTTATAACAATTCGTTCAAAAATAAGAGCTGCTGCCCGAATGAATTAGAAACAGGGTGAAGCTGTGCTTCAAGAAGAGCTTGAGCAGCTTTTGGGTGATGGCGAGGAAATTCCGGATAATCGTCCAGGATGCAGTCATTCGGAAAAAAAATTCCGACGAAGAACCAAATCGCCAATGCTAAGCTAGCGATTGTTTATCAGAAATTCCTGAATTTGTATTGCCTGAGGGTCCAGTTGAAGGTTTGTTTGAGACCTGCGACAGTCAAACAGATTTTTTTGCCTCTTTTCTTTAAAGTGTGCTAAATAAAACTGTTTATCAATCTAATCTCTACGGGGTTAAACAAAGTAAGGTGTTGGGTTTGAAGAAGGGTGAGCTACTAGCTTTCATAGGAATAAACTTTCTTATGGAATATCATAAACTACCCAGCCGGAGGCACTTTTGGAGTGAAATTGAGGATTTGGGAGTTCCGGTTGGTAAAACGATGAGCCGTCATAGATTTGATGCCATTTTGAGCAGCTTAAACATAAATGACAACAGCCTAATTCCAAAAGATAAAAAAGATCGACTATTCAAACTTCGGCCAATGATCGATTCTCTGAATGATAAAATCAGCACATCCTACCACGGAACAAGACAGCTTTCTGTTGATGAGTCAATGATTCTTTTCAAGGGCAGAAACTCCATGACGCAATACAATCCCATGAAACCTATAAAGAGAGGGTACAAATTATGGTGCTTAGCAGATCAGCATGGCTATATAAAGAAGTTTTCGATTTACCAAGGAAAAGACGTGCAGCTTGAAAATAAATACGAAAAATACGGTCTCGGTGAAAGAGTAGTTTTATCACTGACTGAAAAGAAGTGGGGACAGCAAAAAATTATTTTCTTTGATAACTATTTTTCGTCAGTAAGACAGCTAGAGAAACTTAAAACCGAAAAAACTCTAGCTTGTTGCACGATTAGAGCAAATAGAAAAGGCAACCCGAAAAATTTGAAATATGATAAAAAATTGAAAGAGGAGATTTTGACTATCGATCTTCCAAAGATGGGATCAGTTTTTATAAATGGAAAGACAACAGAACAGTACTGTTGGCTTCAAACTACCATGGCAATGAGCTTTCAACTGTTAAGAGAAGGGATAAATCGGAAGTGCAACACGAAGTAAGTTGTCCTAAAGTCGTAAAAGACTATAATTCTTTCATGGCAGGCGTGGACCATGCTGATCAACTTCGTGCCGCATATGGATTAGACCGCCGGTCAAAGAAGTGGTGGCATCGTCTTTTTTGGGGAATGCATGAAATATGTTTCGTAAACTCGTTCATCGTTTACTGCCAAATGAATGAAATAGTATTCCTTCTGGAGAACAAGAGATGTGTAACCCTTGGACTTATGTCACAGAAAGATTTACCTGTTGACAGACATGGTCTAAAAAGAAAATCACAGAATGACGATTCTCCGCAGTGCAGCAAAATCGAAGGGGCCAAGGAGAATCTGTTTCGAAGGACGTGCGACTGGGTAATCTGGGTGTTCATTGGCCAAAGATTGTTGAAGCACGGGGAAGGTGTAAGCTATGTAGTATCAACAAAATACAGTCAAAGAAATTTTCGAAATGCAGTCATTGCAATGTATACCTTTGCTGCAATGAAAAAAAACCGCTTTTCCTTGTACCATGGAATACATTTTCAGTAACAAAAATTATCTTTTTTGATAAAATGCATTTCAATTATAATAATTATCATATCATATTCAAATAAAAAAGAATAACAACCTTTTTATGATTTTTTTTTTGTATCCCATAACCCAACGGTGCTTCTGAGCACCACTATTACTTTTAGTCCTTGGAGGTTCTTTAAAAACTCGAAAATAAGCTATCCTTCTTAAAACAGCCTAAAATGAAATACTATCAAAAAAAAATTTTTTTTTTAAAGTTTTCAATAGCTTGGTTAACGTATCAATTTGAGCACTGCTGTGGATACATTTCTCAAAGAAACGCACCTATTATTTTTTTTGAGAACGTTATCTCTTATTGCCAACGAAGTTTGGATGAAGACTGTTAAGGCATGGTTTGGAATCCGACACAACATACATATACATAAATGTGTATTTCTTTTCTATACTGTCGTATAGTTCTCTGTGGATATAAGACCTGACTGAAATTTTAACACTTGAGGTTTGACAGCTGCTTTTGAAAATCAAATTCACAATCAAGGTATTCTTTAATTTTTGAATTCACTTAACGCTTTCAAAGCAAGAATAGATATGAATTGTTTCGATGTTTGCAAAATGGTTAGGAATGAAATGTCATAAGATAATTTGCCAGCCAAAGAAAACCAAATATGGAGGACAATAAACCTGACTGAAAAGCAAGACATTTTCCAGTCTCGTGGAGACGCCGCCGTGCTGAGCTACCTAAACATTTCCTGTCGCAAAATTTTACTATAAAAACAGTTTCAGATAGATGAACGCTTGAAAAAAGATGGTACGGCTTGGCATTGTATTTACGTGATCCTTTTTTCACATCTTGAAAAAAAATTACATAATAAATAATCTGTGATGTATCAAGAATTAGAACAACCTGAACAAAATTAGATGGTTTATTTTTTTGTTCTTGCGTAGAAAGAGGATCTACACCGTCTCGCAGCTCAAGGAAATCGAAGAGTCCCGCGATCGAGAGTTGAAAGTCTTTCGATTTTGGTGAATTGTTAAGAAGGAAATGGTCTTCATATTTATACACAACAGTTGGTTTTTTTAGGGTTTTTGGCAAAAAGAAAAGTAAGTTTTTGTAAAGAATAACTCCTCTAAAAAGTGGGCATGACAGAAAACTTTGTTTGATGGAATTGTTAAAAGCCAATATGTCTTCATACTTTGCGAACAAAAGGACTTACATTCCCAATGAATTCTTCAATCGGTTTTAAATGCACGCATTTTTGATTTTAGTCATAGTCGTGTTGTCGTGGGATACACATCACAAAAAAGGCTCCATAAGTTAAAATGAATTGTTCAGTGTGTAAAAAAATAAATAAATCGCAATTGCCCTAGAAAAATAAATTGTGGAGACTGCAAGCACATTTTCCATTTAAACTGTGTGAATATCACTAAAGATGATGCTGAATTTTATAAATCAAGTGCATATCGGTGCGATAAGTGTGCAGTTTTACGACGGCGCTCTCTGCATTATTAAATGTCAGCAGCATCCAAGAAGCGCACCAATAACAACGCTCCATCTAAAGCTAGTACTCTTCCAACTGGAGAATCCAACACTCAGCCGTCATTTAGACAGTCATTTAACAGTGACATCAATAGCGAGAGTGAATGTACTTTCCAGATTGTATACGCTAAACTGTCAAAGTTAGAAGACTGTAACAGCCGCTTTCTCCAAGAATTGTCCGAATTGAGAAAAGAGAACGAAGAGCTAAGAGCAAAAGTGCAAAGTTTAGAGTCCAAATCAAATTGGCAACAACAAGAATCGCTAATGAACTCTATAGACATTGTTGGTGTCACAAATGTCAATGACACCAATGCAATTGAAAAAGTAAAACAAATTTTCAGTGATGCCCTATCTATAGATGTTGCTGACTGTGAAATTGTGAGTTGCTATGTTAAAAAAATGCGCTCAAAATCTCAGCCTAAACCAATCATCTGTGTTAAGTTCTCTAACCTTACAACGAAGCAACGCATAATATGCGCAAACAAAAACAAACTCTTCTCTCAAGTGGTTGACCTCTCCAGCGGGGATGAAAGTAGAAGCAACAGTAAGAAGAACAAAGGAATCAGCATATTTGTCTACGACTCCCTTACTCGTTACACGCAAGCTCTTTTAATGAAGACGAAAGAGATAGCACAGGAAAAAGGTGCAAAATACGTATGGTTTAGTAAAAATCAAATTTTATTAACAAACGAAGACGGTGTAAAAGTTATCTCGATTGGATCATTTAGTGATATCTCACTCATTTGAGTTTGTTTTCTTGTCTTCTTCTTTTTTAAAAGCCTGCTGTTCTAACTGTTCTCTGTTCTCTAACTGTTCTGTTCTTATTGCAATGAAAAAATATTTATTATCAAAATAATAGAAGTCTGAGAGAAAACTTTTCTGCGCTTGTCGCACATATTAACTCGTTTGCGTGTGTCCCGGATATTGTGTTCGTAGAGTGTGAATATTGTGTTTTTTATATTTTTTACTGACCATTCCATGACGGCGTTCTATTTAACGTAAAATCTAAAAACAATAGCCCAACTCAGAAACGTGTCCAAAGCAAGCCAAAAATAAACTATACTATGCTTCGAAATAAGTTGCGTTTTGACCCTTGGAACAATGATTATATGTAACTTTAGTGACGTATCGAATGCATATTTTAATATCTCAACCACTCTTAAAAGATATATTGCTAGTTGCAGTTCTCCGACCACAGGAAGATCTATATATAAACTTAAACCTTGGTTATCCAATTATTTATTAAATAAAGTAACAACTATAAACTTCGAGTAAAGTGCAAGAAGAACCCTAGCAATGTATTTCTCAAAATGAAATATAAGAAGATATATGCTGATTTGAAAAAGAAATAGGTACCAATTTGCCGGGACTCTTATTTCCATGCTCAATTCTATTCCGCTAGAGGTATTCTAAAGAGGTAAGAAAGAGTGGAAAGTTGTAAATACCATTCTCCACAAAAAATCGTCCATTCAAAAATCTATTGTTCTACGTACTAGTATCTAATAAGGAAATAACGAATAAACATGAAATCGCTGACGTCTTTAATAGACATTTCTCAAGTATCGGACTTAAATTACATAGTGGACTAACTCAAAATCTATGTTCTCAATGTTCTGCTATTTATTTATTTATTTTATTTCCTTAGAGATTTTAAGTACGATTGGCAGTTTGAATAACTCAAATTCATGTGGTGTCGATCATATTTCTAATGTTGTCCTTATAAATATTGTATGTTTCATTGTGGATGTATTACCTGATGTTTTCAATCGTAGGGGTTTTTTCCGGTATTTTAGCTGACGGTCTAAAGTGTTCTGATATTATTTCTTTGTTTAAAAAAGGCTCTCCAACTGAAATAGGAAATTACAGGCCGAATTCGTTTCTGCCAGGCATAAGTAAAGTTTTCGAAAAACTTATAAAAAAATAGGTTAGTCAACTTTTCAGACAAGACGACGTTTTTTCATCATACTCAATTTGGATTTCAAAAAGGCAAATCAACCGAGGAGGCACTTTTAGATTTTTGCTCTCAGATAATATGCAACCTTGACAAAAGAAAATGTACAGCCGCGTTATTCATTGATAGAACCAAAGCCTTCGACATGGTTGACCATAAAATTCTGTTAAGTAAACTGGAAAATGCAGGTGTGCGTGGTTTCATTCTTCATATCTAAATAATAGATCACAGAGAAAAAAGTTAAATGAGACGAGAAGTGATGTGCAATTAATCAGGCTTGGGGTACCAGAAGATTCTTTCTTCTGATTCCCATTCTATTTTTAATCTATAACAACTCACTCTTCTACCTCAATCTAAAAAGCTTACCTACTGCTTTTGCTGACGATGTTGGGTTATCATATGGCGTTGAACAGTCCCTTAGATCTCATCTCTGACATAAATGGTCATGTACATACTCTAAGGCAATGGTTCGCTGAACACAAACTTGTGATAGGTCCTAAGACTAAATTAATGATCTCTAATTTATCTGCGTCCATTAATCCAAAACCGGATGTATACTTTCTTGGTGCATGAATTGTAACATACCTTCATATTGCCCTTAGACCCCTAAAAGTTACTATATTTATGATCACCATCGATAGTAATCTCGATCTAGCCATGTCCATCTGTCTGTCGGCAAAAATAAGGCCTTTAAACTGAACCTAGAGAGCTGAAATTGTAACCATATACTCTCTAGGGGCCCGAAATAATCAAGTTTAAGAACTTTTGAAATCCGCATACAGACACGTCCACAAACTCAAATAAACAAATTTATCCGAAAAATTGAACTTTAAGCTGGAAAGCTGAGACTTTTTATATATGATCGCTGACCTATAAACAGTTCGGGAAATAACATTTCTAAAATCCGCTCACTGACACGCCCACAATTAAATAAAACAATTTTGTTGAAAAGTCAAAGTTTGAGCTAGGGAGATTTTTTTTACAAAAGCTTCGTTTTTTCCGATTAAATCCTTTAAATGTTATATAACAAAATATGAAGAGCGTTCTTAACAATTCAACCAGACTTAGACTTTTGTCACGCCCACATATGAGTTCGCCCAAGCGGACTGTACGCCGTCCGTATGTTTAATTCTAAGCTTCAATACGGTATAAATTGCTGGGGAGGTGGCTATCAAAACAAAGTTCAGCCATTGCTAGTCTTGCAAAAGAATGTTGTCCGGAAAATTTGTCGTAAACCTGGTAGTCATCCTAGTTTTCCTTTGTTTTGTCAATTAGGGATTCTTCCTGTTCGTCACTTATACTGTTTTAAGGTTCTAAAGTGACGACGGTGTAGAAGAGGTTAGTGTGTTGGCTTCTGACCCGTGCGGTGCAGGTTTAATCTCTATGGGGAACAACAACATACGGAACCCATTCACATGCCTCTACACCAAAAAGAGGATTTCTACCTGGTAGTGCAATGGACCGTTACCGAGTCTGAGTGCTCTGGGATTTGGATTTCCTTTTTATTAAAAAAAAAAGAAAAAAAAAGGTTCTAAAAGCGTTCTTTATAAAATCTGGTAACCGAAGCTTTCGTATATTCCCAAACTATAACCAACACAATAAAACAGTTAATATATTACAAGTGACAAATTATCGAACCACCGCATGTAGAAATTCTTATTCAGTTATATGTAATCGTTTATTTAATGTCCTCCCTGTTATCTCATGATTATTATAGTTTAGACTCTCTTACTTCTAATATTTGGATCTAACTTTTGTCTCAACTGTTGATGTTAGTATATAGATAACATAAATTTTGCATCCTTTATGAAGTGATAACTAATTGATACCATGTTAAATGAATTAAATCGGCTGAAATTCGTTTTTTCTCAATTTTTTGTTCAACACCCCAACACCCCTTGTTGGATTGTTCCCTTTGAAGTGGCACTCAACACTATTTGAACTCACTCTGTATAAAATATAGAATGAATCCACATTGTTCTTACTTTATTTTGTAACTCCTAACATATTGAATTTTCATATGGATTTGTATTTCATATTATATTTACGATAGAAGTAATTTAAGAGAAATAAATATCATACATACAATATACATCCATACATACATACAAAAGAGCTTGATGCCAAACTCTGCAAATGCCTTTGAAATACCAAGTGCGACGACCTTACTTTCACCATTTGAGATTGGTTTTTCTTTTCGGTTGGATAAGTCAGTCATCAAATCACCACCGGTGGACGGTACTGCCGGTCATTTAAGAAGTTCTCGAGATTCAAAATTTTTCATGTACAATTGGTCGTTAAAAGGAGGGAGAAGACAATTCGCCTTTATGGGGACGGGCTGGAGAAATGCAGTTATCCATCGTCTCGGAAAAAGCGCTGTTTAATATTGTTTTGCAAGCGAAGAAGAACACCTATCTAGAACGGTAGGGGAAATACCCTCTGTCAAAACATGAAAAGCGTTCTGTAGTTGGTGTATCTCCCTTTTACATAAAAAGTTTTAATTTGTTGCCAAAAGTGATTTACTGAGCCGTTTGTAAAAAAAAATCCGGTTTGTGTGCAAATATAAAACGAGATTGACCCCAAAACAGAAAAGATCTTATGTCAAAACTCAGATTTGAGTTTGAGCGATGTTTTTGCATACGATTCGCTATTTTAATCGATTTTAAGAAGGATTAAATTGTTGATGTCTCATCTGCAACTGACAATAGGCGCATTTGTGTATGAACACTTTAGTCATTTAAAGGGAATTTGAAAAGCAATCGCGGATATGATTCTTTTTTGAAGGATCCAAGCATATACTGTGGCTGGGTTTGTAGGGTAATTCTTCGTCTGACCTTCACTATGGTGTCATTCGTGAAGTTGATGTTTTACTTTGTGGTAGCTGAACTCCATAACTACCTCAAAGTTGCTGCTTTCAACAGCAATGTTTTTCTAGTCGATGGACAGATTCTTGGTTGTTTGTTGATTTAAGGCCTACCGATTTTTCCTCTTCTTCAATCGCTGAGAGCGTCCGATGATGTTCACAAACACATGCAGGCTCGTTTGCTGAAATGACTCATAATGGTTTAACTTTAGTTTAAGTACTGGTCAGTAGGGAGAACTTAGTTCTTTATGTGGAACTTAAATCTTTTATGATCAGCAAACGAGCGTGAACGATTGACTGCTTATTCGTCGCAAGTCAAGTTGGAATTGAATCCATTAAACCTTGATGATATTACACTCTTGGTTGTGACAGTGTAGAATTAAATGTATTGGCTTGTGACCTGTGCAATGCCGGTTTAATTCCCCACGGGGAACATCATTAAAGTCCGCCCATTAATAGACAGAAACGAATAACACCCTGTTCTAGTTTCTCCAACCTCCACACCTTAACAATATACCTGGTAGTTCAAATGGACCATTAACCAGGCTGAGTGCTCTGGGATTTTGATTTCCGAAAAAGCGATCAGAGAGCTTTTTGTTGTCAATGCACACAACTGGGTAAATCCTTCTCATAATTGACATCAATTAAAGACTTTAATTAAGAAAATCAGATAACACAAGGCTTGAATAAATTGAACATGAATTCCAAATTCACACAATCTCAGCAACTAAAAGAATTCCCGACGAGAGAATGCGCTCAACTTATATAGTGCATCCTGTAATTATTTTCATTTCACTCCATTTCGTAGAAAACACCCATTTTCGATCTTTTAATTAATTAAATATTTTTTATACGCCTTTGGAAAATGTCAGGTTGACTTTAAGCCCTAAAATCCATATGCAAAGTAATCTTCCTCCGATGTTTTTTTTTTATTTATAATTTGCGCGTGCAAAAGGGATTTTGAGCACCCTTATAATGTATATAGTTACACAGCACGGGCATTAAAGAAAATAGGAAGAAGGAAGGACGAGAAACCGATGCACGTTGGTTTTGAATGTTTGTAAATCATAATGTGTAGGAAAGCAGAGCGTGATAGAGCATTCCACATTCGTGTTGTTCGGCTAATTACCGATTCTTTGTATTTCACTGTACGTCCGAAAGCAGGCTTAAGAGTGAACTGATGCACATTCCTGGCATGGTGGGTATTGCGGGTCTAATGCAGCTGGCTATTTCAATAGAGCACTTTTGGTGGAAATATCGATAAAAAAATTATAGGCAGGAGACATTACAACTATGGCAAGCGATTTCGTGATATATCGTAAATAAGTTTTACCTCGCGTTTTTGTTTCTATCGAGCAGCTTCAAATACGTGATTGTAGCACCAGCTCAGATATGAGCGTGGTACTCAAGTTTGCTACGAATAAACGCCTTATAAATTTTAGCCAGATCAGAAGGGGTGAAATATTTCTTGCGTCGCTTAGGAAGCCTAGACATTTCGCAGAGTTCTTGGCGACAACGAATATGTGGTCATTCCAACGATTGTTGTCATTAACACACATACCGAGAATGGAAAGTCTTTCGGTTTCAGCGATGCAATTCGACAGAAGACAGCACTGTGTTTTAGAAGCATTAAACTCCACCCTATTGGTTGTACCCCATAGCATTTTGCTGTCAATATCGGAATTTAATGTGCTTAACATACGCGTTCAACCATGAAACGAATATGAAAAACTGAGAGCGAAGGAATGAATTGGATTAGAAGTTACAGGCAGGATCCTTCATAAAAAATGAGGAAGAGGGTCAGATACAAAATAGAGCCTTGGGGAACACAGCATTTACTTGGTGAGTTGCAGACTTGTAACCGTCCAAAACAACTTGAATCGACCTGTCCGAAAGGAAGTTTCTAATCCATTGTAGAAGAGTATCATCGGTTCCAAATGCACGCATTTTCGACAAGAGAGCTTGATGCGAAACTCTGTCAAATCGCTTTGAAATATCAAGCACAGCTACCTGGTGAAGTGATTGATTCCATTTTTCGGTTAGATAAGTTATCAAATCACCGGTGGACCTGTTTCTGCGAAAACCGTACTTCCGGTCATTAAGAAGTTTCCGGTATTCAAGATATTTCATAAGCTGATGGTGAGTCGGCGTTTGACCTTGGAAAAAAGGGACCTAAGTGCAAGGTCGTAGCCAGACAATTTTTTCGGGGTGGGGTGGGGGGGGGGGGGGGTATATTTATTCCACACACCAAGCAGAGTGTACCTTTCTGAAGGGTAGATGTAATAAATAAAATTAATACAGCCCATTTTAGCCGAAAATCAAAAAAACACGATTTTTAATTCGGGCTATCGTACTATACTATGTATGTATAAGGTAATTGTATACGAGAAGAAGTTTTAGACCTTACTCTCTCGTCTCCTTTTATACAAAACATTGTAGAGGACTGGCACGTGTCTGATGAAGCTTCTCTGTCTGATCATATGCATATTATGTTCAGGCTGCGATGCAACACCGAGTGCGCGCCGGTCAAATACAATAATAAATTAACTAACTGGAGAACCTATAGTGAAAATCTGGCAATCAGAACTGATCTGCTACCAGATTCACCACTTACACCGAGTGATGCGGACGCTGCACAATGTCAGCTCAACGACATCATTATCTCATCCTTTAGGAATAGTTGTAAGGTAAAGCGCACCGTGGTAAAAAGAAGCGTACCATGGTGGAATGAAAACCTGGAAACTATCCGCAAGAAGGTGAGAAAACAATTCAATAAATCGAAACGCACCGGCGTATGGGATCAATATCGATCCATGTTAACCAAATACAACCAAGAGTTGCGAAGATCTAAAAGGGCCTCATGGCGCGCAAACTGCGAAAAGCTGGAAAAACTCCCAGCAGTGGCGCGGCTCCAGAGAGCGCTTTCAATAGATCCTTCAAACTGCATGGGATTGCTCATCAAACCTGATGGAACAATCACAAGCGACCGGGAAGAAACTCTCATAACCTTGCTGCAAGTTCACTTCCCTGGTTCCCTAATTGTCGATCACACAACTGATCACACTACTGAGGTTTCATATCCAACAAACCTCAGCAGAAATCTGGTAAATTATTTAGTCCAGATAAGGTAAAATGGGCCATAAACTCATTTAAACCATTCAAGGCACCAGGAAGTGACGGAATTTTTCCAGCCCTCATTCAAAAGGGTATGGAATTCTTCCTACCTAACATGATTGCCTTATTTAGGTTCAGTTTCAACTGGGGCTACATACCACGCACTTGGCGGGAGGTCAATGTAGTATTTATCCCCAAACCAGGTAACAAACCTAGTGAACTACCTAAATCCTATCGTCCCATAAGCTTGACATCGTTTTTCCTGAAAACAATGGAAAGAATAATTGACGTTCATATCAGAGAATGCGTTACTTTTAGCATGCCTCTACACCCCTGTCAATATGCGTATCAAAAAGGCAAATCAACGGAAGGCGCCCTGTTAAAACTAACAAATCACATAAACAACGCCTACCGTTGCAAAGAAATTGCACTATGCGCTTTTCTTGACATAGAGGGTGCTTTTGATAACACCGGTTATGATTCAATATCAAACGCTTTAATTCACCGAAAGGTAGACTTTCCCACCATAAACTGGATAAAAGCGATGCTCGAAAGTCGGAAAATCACTGCTTCGTCAGGACAGACTTCAGTATCAGTTTCAGCTATAAAAGGCTGTCCACAAGGAGGAGTTTTATCACCCCTCCTGTGGTCTTTGGTCATAGATGACCTACTTCAAAAATTAAGTAATTTAGGCTACGACATAATAGGGTATGCCGATGACTTGGTCATCATTATTAGGGGCAAAGAATCAAACGTGGTTACTTCACGTATGCAAAACGCCCTTAAGATAGCTATAGACTGGTGCGTCAAGGAAAATCTCTCCATAAACCCCAGTAAAGCTATCATAGTTCCTTTCACAAAAAGAAGAAATCTCAGCTTAGCTCAGATTTCACTAAATGGCACGACCACGGAGTATTCCGAAGAAGTCAAATATCTTGGAGTAATCCTGGACAAAAGACTAAACTGGAACTCTCACATCAACAACAAAATCACTAAAGCTAACAGAGCTTTATGGGCCTGTCGACGCACATATGGCAGAACCTGGGGAATCTCTCCAAAGATTGTCCACTGGATCTACACAGTGATGATAAGACCCATTATAACATACGCCTCCATACGCCTCCATTGTATGGACAAAATCCACACAAAAGGTCGCAAAAGAGAAACTCAAAAAGGTACAAAGGCTTGCGTGCCTTGGTATCTCCGGAGCCATGCGAACCTGCCCAACGGCTGCCATAGAGGCAATAACAGGTATTACACCTCTCCACATATACATTCAAAAAGTGGCGATCCGCAGTGCAATAAGTCAAATACAGTTAAACGAGATAAGTCTTAACGATCATCCGGAACTTAAGACCCTTCTTGGTGAACTGCCAGAACTCAACATGAACTGCGCGGTCACTGACCGCATCCATAAAACACTATGCTTCAATAAGCGGTTCTCCACGGAGATTCCAAAGAGAGAAGCATGGGTTAGTAATAACCCACCTAACAGCCACAACGGCATAAAGTGGTATACGGATGGTTCTAAAATGGAAGCGGGGGTAGGAGCGGGAATATACGGACCAAACAAACGCTTTACGATACCCATGGGAAAAAGTCCCAGCGTATTTCAAGCAGAGCTCCACGCCATTCAAGAATGCGCTAGCCACATAAATTTATCTGGTATAAAAGGTGCAACCATCCATATATTCACGGATAGTCAAGCAGCTATAAACGCCCTTAGCTCGCATACGATTGACTCCAAATCAGTCATGTACTGCTTCAACACCCTACAGGCACTCGGAACAAGTAACAAGACCAAGCTATGGTGGGTTCCGGGTCATGTCGGGGTGGAAGGTAACGAAAAGGCCGACGAACTGGCCAGAAAAGGTTCGGAAACACCCTTCATAGGTCCCGAACCCTTCTGCTGCACTCCTAGATCAGCAGCAACGGCAGCAATAAAAAGCTAGGAATACAGAAAATGTATCCATCTATGGGAAAGCATCCCAGGTTTAAGACAAACCAAACAAGCCGTTCGGCCTTTCAATAAAAATGCCAGCAAATGCCTAAACCTAAGCAGGCATGATATCAAAAACTTAGTAGGTTACCTTACTGGCCACCATGGTTTAAGATATCATCTACACAAAATGAAAATAGTAGACTCTCCTGAGTGCCGACTCTTGAAGAGGACGAGTCAGCTGAACACATTTTATGTGAATGTCCGGCCCTAAACGGAATTAGAAAGAAGATCTTTTTCAGGGAACAGATGTGCCCTGAGGACATAAAGAATTCTTCTACTAGTAGAATTGTCCGCTTTACACGGAAAGTGGAAAGTCTACTAGTCTAAATTTTTCTGGCCCACACGGCACAAAAGATCTTTTTAGGTCAAAGTGCCCCATATTAAATCGCCTTAGCGAGCCAGAACTTAAAAAAAAAAAAAAAAAAAAATAAGGTAATTGAGATAACAATGAAACATGACATTACGATGATAAATAAATAAATAAATATTAGGCATTAACGGCCCATAGAGGGCCTAAAACCTAGCTTCTCCAAACACTTTCTTTGCGAAGTGGAAGGGACCTACAATTTTAAACCGAATCCGAACGGCAAATTTGAGAAGCTTCTTATGACAATTGATATTCTTGGATGTTTGTCAGACGTTCGCTAGAGGTGGGGCAAAATGTGTTCGAAAATTCTGTTCGTCCGTCTGCCTGTTTGCAGATCTGCAGCCTAAGCGGATTTGCCGATTTGTAACCAAGTTTACATAGTGTTTATTTAGTAGTCGATTTAGATAAAACAGTCTATCTTTTGGTAAGAATGGATTTTCCGAGATAACGGTACCTCCTTTAGAACCGATTTTTTAACATCACAATTTCTCGCTAACAACAAAACCGATTTCAATTAAATTTAAAATTTAGGAAGGCTTTTATTATCAAATTCATACATAACTTTTTTGGTTTTTTGAATATGCTGGAAACGGGTATATTGAATTTTTCCAGATTTTTTTCCAGATGAAAACTACAGATTTCCTTGTATTGAAATACGTACTCAAAAAATTGTTAAATATTTTTCAAAAATAAAAAAAAACTGCTTTAACGATTTTCAATATTTTTTTTCCTAGGTAGTGCTAAAAAAATACTACTTAGTTTTTCCAAGAAAACTCTCAAGTATATTTGAAAAACTAAACAATTTTTCCAATATTTTTTTTTAATAATTTTAAGTTATTATTTATGTATGTATGTACTGTACATATCATCATTCTTTAAGATTTTATTATTACAAAAAGTATTACATTACATGTAGGTTAGGTTAGGTAGGTGGGCTGGCATAGTGCCACACTCAGGTCAATGCTGACCCATTGTGATGCCCATCGGGGGAGGAGGGTAGTCTCTTACTCATTTTTAACCCTGTCTATAAACAGCTGAGATTAATTACTCGCTGTGCTGTTCGATGCAAACCATCCTGTAGATTTGATGAACTTCATTATTCTGTCTATTGGTGTGCTGGAGAGCTCGTCTAGGTCGTGGAAGAAGTGTCTCCCCAGGAATCTGTGTCTAGTGTGTTGGAGACCCGGGCAGTGACACAGGAAGTGGGTAGTGTCTTCCAGAGCTTCCTCGTCGAAACAGCTTCTACAGAGTTCTTACTCCGTCAAGCGTAATTTGTTCATATGGTACCGCAGAGTGTTGTGCCCCGTTAAACCTACATTACATGTAGGTAGGAATCATTTTTTTAAAATTAAATTTAATCTTCTGGCCTCCTGCGCTGCAAATATATCTAAAACTTCCTCAGTGTCATTCTCAATTTGTCGATGAATTGACATTAACGCCAATCCTGTTAATCTTTCTTCACCGATAGAATTTCTTAGATATTTTTTTAGACTATTCATTCCGGTGTACCTACATGTTGAAACCTGTAGTGTCACCAAAATTCTATGAAGCTTGTGGATGTTATAGGAAACAGATCATTATTGCATTCCCCAAGAGCTGTTATTGCACTCTTCGAACGCTCTGTATCTTTTTGTGTATCTCATTTTGTCTTCCATAGCGTAAATTCAGCTTTTAAAGTGTCCCAATCCAAAAAAGTTTTATAAAATTTGAAGTTTTCTTCGTTATAATTTTGTTCGTTTTTGCCATGGATCGATGGAATCAAAATGCACAAAGAGGAGAGTGTGGACTTATGGTTTTCAAATCTCATTTTAAGCTGACTTAAAAGGTCATCCAAAAGAGGAATCATTATACTTATCCTAAAATAGGTTTCAGGATCTGTTTGCACTAGCTTATAGGTTTTTTATGTGTTTGTTATTAATTCCACATGTTCCAATCCAGACACTAAGTCGCATGAAGGGGATTGAAAGATCTCACAAAGTGGCAATGTATATGTAAACAAAACACTCAAACAACACAAACTTACTGCAAAAACACTAGCTGAAATAGATCTTTAAAAGCAACTCGCCTTCGATGAGGAATCACAGTCCTTATCACTACACAACTCTTCCAAAGCATCAGTTATCGCTTTAAAAATTTGCTTAAACCTCATCAACCCATCATGGTTTTCCACCGAGCGTGTTTCACACATCGCTGTTAAATTTTTCCATTTATTTTGAGGATAATTTTGTTTAATCATTTCCTGCAACAAATGTGTGCGCTTTGCCGATAATTTAACCATAACGGATTTTATGGTACCAATAGTGTTGCGAATAGGCTGAATTTGACAAAAATGCCCTAAAGCCAGGTTTAGAGAGTGTGCGCTACAATGCACGTATAAGGCTTCCTGGATGAGACTCGCGTACTAGAACTTGAACTTGCTATGAGGTAGGTGTGGACAAACTGCTATAGATTCTAAAGTATGTACATGTCTGATTGGCAAGTATGAGGGATCATAAGAAAGCTTAAAATATTGTCTTTTTGATGATTTATAATAAATTTGCATCACCCATATAAAAATTGTAGGAAAAATTTCGCAGGGGGGGGGAGGGGGGTTCAAACCCCTGTGACCCCCCCCCCACCCCGGCTACGGCCTTGCCTAAGTGCAATTGTTCGGTATGAAGAGGAAGAAGATGATTCACCTTTTTTGGGACAGGCTGGACAAATGCTGTTTTCCGTCTTCTCTGAAAGAGTACTGAAGAATGGGCCGATAGAAAAGCTTACGCAATGGTTTTGCCAGCAAAAACCTCCTCAATATCATCTGGACTATGCAATTTAAGGTGGTAAAAATACAATTTGGAAAATTTGTAGGTATTTTTTTTGTACAGTCTTTCGAAAATCGCTCTTTACTCTGCTCCATCCTGTATAACGACTTCGAATCTACATTTTCTAAAGATTGATAAGGTAATTGGAAGTTACTCATGAGTTTTGCACAATAGGCAGACTTATATTTGAGGGAGAAATTCCATAATAGTAATGATAGCGGTAATTATGTTGTTAGATTGACATTTTCATGTAATAAACTGCTTGCGGCTGATACAGTTCAACTTTTATAGTTTCATTAATGAAATTCAAACAACTCTGCAGTAAAATCAATATGCTGTGCAGGAAGCCATGACAATGAATAGCACCGGAAAGAATCATACTTATCTACTACGTGATAAGGTATCTCTGAATTCAAATTTCCATAATATATTTAGGTACCCTTTGTTTTGATTTGCATTATTCAAAAAAACACTAATTGAGCGGCTTATGGGCTGGCTGAAAATGGTCTGCAGAACATATGGTTTCAATGGTGACGTCATTTGGTATTATTTCACTATCCATTGCTTTCAATTTTGCGTGCCCGATATATCCCTTTCAGCCCCGTATAACACATTTATGCGGGTAATATTGACTCATTTTCTTATGTTCATAGTTCTGCTCCTGTCAAAATACAGTCTACGGATTTCTTGGAATATCGGGCACACCGCCAGAAGTGCTGAACGTCTTACCGTTGAGATTACAAAGGGCGCAGCGAGGGTTTATGTCAGTCCCATGCGGCATGTAGTTCAGCTCTAGCATTTTGGTGCGAATTTTAAAGATAAGATGTATTTCCGCAACTGTGAATCTACTATTGAATCGAGTTGCTTGAAGATTAATATCGCCGAGTATGCTCTGGCTCGATTAAGGCAACACAAACTCGTGTCAATAGCAGACACAGAGTCATAAAATAATTGATTCCATTCATCTGCATTTCTTCTCGACAGATTTAAATGAGAGTTATGTGCAGCGGCTATGTCATAAAAGGCGATTGAGCGCGCGAGAGAGACACTTGCGAAATTAGTTTTTGGAGATTGAATGTAGGTCTACGGAACACTTTACGTTTTAGTCTGCACTAGCTTATAGGTTTTTTATGTAGATGTAAGGAAGCCCAGACTCCACATAGGGGGCATAACTGGGTGTATTAACAGGTAGTTTTAATCCACTAAGTATTTAAATAAATATACTTCGTTTGTATAGCAAACAGCTAAATAGTAGCATCGAACACTTTAAACTTGGAAGCAGGGTTGACATAACTTCTTGAAAAGAACTTAGACCAAATGCACTTTAGCTGTAGCAGTTTTTTCCCAAATATGTGGATTGATTGTCAGATTGTAAGTAAGCAGAAAACCAAACTAATTCGGTGTTATTGCCATTCAGGGTCCATGTACCCTCGCTCCTACCCATACGAATTTGTTTTCTAAACACCATTGCCTTGGATTTTGTGGTCTTAATCTAAAGATCCCATTTGTCACAGTTTTACTTTAGTTTATTTATTTGATGTTGGAGTGTTAAGGGTCTTTGGGAAAGAATTACCAAATCATCAGCACAAAGTAGCAATTTAACTTCCACATCACCATAGCTTATACTAGCTGGTATGCTCTGACAGATATCATCTATATACAAAGAAAAAAGAACTGGGCTTAGTATGCAACCTTGTGGAACACCAGAACTTGTGACGAAGGTTTTTGACCTGTTTTTGCCAGATGTAGACGTATTTGACAAAAATGTTTCGTAAATTCTTACATACGATTTACAGAATCAAAAGCTGCCTTAAAATCTACTCTCTCAATAGAGGGCTTTGCTAGGGTAATTAGGGTAAATATTTGATCAACCGGCGAAAATTTAGCACAAAAACCAGACTGAAAACTACTTATTTTCTTATTGTTTTCAGTCCATCTGACCAGACGACAATATAATATTTCAGTGAATAATTTTCTCAAGGAATGTAGAACCAATATACCTATATATATATAATATTGCAGTGAATAATTTTCTCAGGGAATGTAGAACCAATATACCTCTATTCTCCGAGAAGCACGGATCACATTTCTAAAAAAAAAAAAAGTGCAAATGGAGGAGGCTAAAAAAATGTCGGCTTATACCTACCTCATCCATAAAAATGCGGTTAAAAAGCATGAAGCAGATATACCAGAAATTCTGGAGTAGAATGCCTGTAGAACTTTAGAAGTATTCCATCTGACCCAGATGCCTTATTTGGAGACATGCTGCCAAATCCGACAATTCTCTTTTCGAGCCGAGATCTGCAATACTGATATTCGGAGGCCCAAAACAAATGCTTTTCTGATCAGGGTCCTCCAATAAGTGCTTCAAAAAAAATAGTTAGAGTTTCAACATTAATTAAAGGCGGTACATTATTTTTACACTCCCCTAAAATACGGGTATTGGCCCAAAAAGACTTACAGTCCTTACATGACAACAACTTATTGGCGACGTTTTTGAAATAGAGTGATTTTTTGCTCAAAAACAATTTGTGTATGCATCTTATTTCTATGGAGGTACCTTTAGCATTCTAAGCCCTTCGTTGCTTGTTGTTCTGAATAACTTCAAGAAATTTTAAAGATTTATCTCTAAGTCGCCTACACTCGTTATCGTAACAGCATATAGAAATGATTGTTCGCTGGTACACCAGCTTGCTTAATTGCTAGATGGATAGCGTTTGTAGCTTCATCTGTAGTGCAGATATCTAAATTTGGCAATGCCCCCACCAGTCGACTAAGATTGTCATTATAGCGAACAGCATTCCTCTAAGCCTGTCCTATTGTCACCGAACTATCTGAGGCGCTTGCTTGTTTGAAATACTTACTAGTTTCATTTCAAATGAAACCACAATGGACAAATGGGCTGAGAAGTTAGCAGGAGCTACATCAAAATCAAGATAGTGCGATTTAACGCCGCGCCGCAGGATTATTTTCTGTAGGAGTATTTGAAGTCGTTAGTATATGCCGTTAAAGCCATTAAAAAGCATCAAATGCTAGAAAAAGTAATTAAAAATTGGAGTTCCAGAATGCAGTACCTAAGATGATCCCGTTGAGTCCATTATGTTCGAGTTTCTTCATCTTAAATATCATCGCATTATCTATCGAATAAACTCAACTTGTGTGTATTTCATTTTCAAATCCTACAGCTCTTAAAAAACACCCAAAAACACACACACAGCATTAAGAAACAAATTCGAAAACTCAAGTAATAATAAATCGTTTTGTACTTAAGTTTTGTATTACCCAGTTCTGCACTTTATTTTTGCTGTGAATGAAAGGCTAACATATAACATATAACCCAACCCCGAGATGATTTAAATTGTTGCGAGTGGAATTTTCCAAAAAAAATGTCTCTCGAGAACAAATTCCACACTTTGATCTATTAGAGAATTTGTCCATTCATTAACACAAACTTCGCAAAGCAGGAAAAGCTGCGCAATTGAAATGTCAAATGTCATCGCAACACAATTTGATTGCAAAACCTTTATCGGACGTTACCTTTGACTAATTACACTTTATAAGTATATATACAATGACGTTACTCATCTTTGCCTTTTTTGCAAGAAACTCAAAATAATTATGGAACACATATGAAAAGAAAACAACGCCATAAGAAAAAGATGCGTAATATTAGTCTATTGCGCAAATACTCACCGTCTGCATTTCATTCTCTGAGTAGCAGTGATAATATCGCTTGCTTTTGTGATCATGCATACTTAATTCCAGATGTGGAAACAATACTCTTAACTTGCGCGTTATAAAGAACGAGGAAATGCAACAGGTCCCTTGTTCTGAAAAGTTAATTAAATTTTTTGGAAGTATACAATTTGCAATATTAGTGATTATGACAAGTAACGTCCTCACTGTAACACCAAGGAGATGCGTGGTCTCATTTTGGACACAATAGGCTGGTCCTCCATCTGAATATACGAGTATTAAACACCAGATGTACTCTTTGGTGCAGGAATAACATAGTGGGATATAAAACCAGTTTAGCGAAATGGACTTAGTTCCCATGTAAAGTGGGAAATAAATTCCGAAAACTCTGAGTGGTTTTAGTTCCCTTTTAATTTGAAGTAAATTCTCACTGTCGACTAAGAACAAAATAAAATTAAAGAGTCGAGTAGGTACTTTGCAATTTTTTATTAACAAAAGAGAAATTAACTTTAAACTGAGACAGAGTAATATAGGGACCGTGATCTTGCTCCTACTCCAAATCAAACAGTGACTCGAAGCAGGGGGGTTGCAGGGAGGCAGCATGCCTCCAACCAAAAAAAATTAATTTCGCGAAAGATAAAATGTTCGATCTTAAAAATTTATAGTTGTCTCACGAACGAACTGTATCCTTTGTTTCTGTATCTCTCGTTCGTGAGAGATCGGTGAAAACAAATTCAGATAGAGTATGGTTCGCTCGCGATAAGGATCCGTAAAGATCCATATAACAAATTATTCTCTATCAAGTATCCGTTCGGTACGGTTGTGAAGCGATTTATATTTTCAATAGTTATTATTTTTGTTGAAATGGGGTAAATAAAGACATTTGAGTTAAATTAATATGTTTTTTATAATGAAGAAGCTGACGAATCAACTTGCTTACTTTGTGAGAGAAAATTGAGCATTGGAAAACATTGAGCAGCAAAGAGGTTCTTCTATGAAAACTTGCACAAGTAGTGCTGGCAGTGCCATCAACTCAAGTCTCTATGTTGAACAGGCTTTTAGCGCTCTATCAGATTTTTTTGACCAAAAACAGAAACAAATTATCCAAAGAAACAATAAATTATGTTTTGTTAGTTAAACTGAATGCAAATTTATTCCAAAATCTTAATATGTAATAAAAATACTTTTCACTTATGTTCTTTCAATAGGTATTAAAATATGTAATATAATTTTCATGTAAAATGAGTTTTTTTCTTATGAGAACAGTTCGCCAACGGATCTCCAATAGTTCGCATGTGATAAATTCGCGAACGAACTATATTTTATAGGTTAGGTTAGGTTTATGTGGCTGTCGGCAGAAGCCGACACACTTAGACCAATTTAGGTCCATTGTGATACCACGTATGTATTATCTATGGCCAACGCCACGCGGTTGTTCTCAAACGGTCCCCCATCTATGTTTTAACCGCGCCCAACGTCGTTTAATTACGGTGATCTGACGAGAACCGATTAACTCGACGTGGTATGGTCGTTGGTTACTATATTTTATAGATCGCAACAGATTTGATTCGATCGTGGAAACGAATTTTTTTTTAAACGAACCGAAAAATAAGGTTCGGGATCGAATCAGAAATCAAATTCACTTGCGAACTTTTCATGAGAGAACGAATCATATTTTATCGTTCTGCGAACCTTGGTTCGTACCTTTGACTATGAAGAATGCGCTCACATTAAGAGGCTCGTCATTTGAGTTAGATTTTAGAGTGCTTTCGCAACCGAACTCTTTATTTCATTTAATGCCGAATGCAGAAGGTCATTAATATGGATAAGAAACAAAGTTCGAAATAGTGACATAAGGCCACATGACGAAAATATGGCCATTTGACGCTTTCCAGAAGTGACATAAGGTGGTTTTTCCAGGTATGGCCTTATGTCGCTTTGCGTAAGCAACATAAACAAAAAAATATTTGGCATTAACGAACCAAACAGGCCTAAAGCCTAGCTTCTCCAACCATTTTGCTTAGCTGAAGGGACCTGTTGCAGAATAACTTCTAATGTACCGATCTGAACACTACCACCGTGTTACAATATGCTGACGAATAGAGAGACGTCAAATCATCATGCATCGTATTACCCAAGTTGGCATGTATAATTTGATCTAACCTCGTTTTTTGTTGGGGTAGGTATATAAAAATCGCGTGCTTGACGAACAGGGCATTGGTTTCTTTAGGTAACCATTTTGTAACACATACGTATTAATTAAGAATCAAGAGTCTAAAATTGAAATATTAAAAAGAATTTAAACAAAAAAGCTTGTTTTAATTAAAAAAATACAGGACCTACAATTTAAAACCGAAACTAAACGTCGAATTTGAGAAGTTTCTCATGATAAGTGATACTCTTGAGTTGCCACAAGGCAACATATAAGGCCATGTTAAAATGTTGAGACTTTTAAATGTTGAAAAATAATCTTACAAGAAACTCCCCCGAATTTAATTTAATTTAGTGAGGTAGATAACGCGCTGCGCTTTATGTCACGGCACCTTGCAGCACTCCAGCATTAATAAAAAATTAGTAGGAAGAGAATTCATCGAACACAACTTGAAACCACAGAGTTTATGCGGTGTTCCGTAAAATGTCACAGCAGGGCTTAATGACAGACTCTTTCAAAAGCTTCGATATGCCTAAAACTACAGTTCTTAATTTGGACATTCTTTTCAATTGCATCCGTCCACAAATTAGTTACATAGCTGAGTAAGTTAACCGTTGAGCGCCGGCTTCGAAACACAAATTGCCGATCGCTTATTAGCGGGGATTTTCTAAATATTTCACCACCTGTATACTTGTTGTTATTGCCTTTTTCATTCCTTTTGAAAACGTGGACAGTACAATATTTGAGCGATAATTTGTCACAGGCACTTTACCCATTTTTTGGGAACTGGTTGAATGCGGGCGGTTTTCCAGCTAGACAGAACAATCTTCTGAGAGTACTAGATAAGCTCGCATAAAAAAGGTGCAAGTTCTGGTGCAAAGTTTTTTAGCGCTATGGCAGGTATTCGGTTCCATTGCCTTTTTGTAATCCAGTTTTTGGAGGAAAACCTTATGTTTCTCATTGAAGAATACACTCGTTCAAATATTGGTGGTTGCCATATAAATTACATTAAAGCGGTCAAAAATATTTTGAAGGTCACTATGTTTCAGTAAAGTTTAATGTACAAGTACAAATTTAAACCCCTTAATTGAAAGGTGAACTACCTAATTTGAAGGCTTTTTATTTTTATAGTTTGCGTTTCTGTCAAAATTTGTAGGAATTTGATAGCTCAAAAAGAAACGCTATATCGCTGAAGTAAGCGGAGTCTTTGTATCGATTTAGCAATTATCGGTGAACTACATATTATTTCATAAGTTGACACTCTTACCTGCACCCCCTTCTGACCCAATTAAAAGAATAAGACCGAATGCTTTGCCCCAAATTCTCAAGCACAGCAAACAAACAAAATCGAAATAAATCCTTCCACAGACCGATTCCTATTAATAATTTGGTATATACAATACATACAATAAGGCTGCACTCTAAAACACCGAATTTAGTCGCGTGACTGTTTAATTTGATATTCCTTTGTTCGAAAAAGATGCGTGACTATATGATAGACCTCACTTCACCTGAAAAATGATCTTATGTTCTTGGGAAACTCGTTTCGAAAAAACTAATAAATTCCATGAAACAAATCCTTTTCATCATGACAATAATTGTAATTGGAGACTAAAAAGTCCAAATGACACATTAAAAAAGAAAAGAAAAAAACTGCCACAACAATACACTTGGCATTCATCACTTCTTGCTATAAACTATAGTAATGGCCATCACAGCACACAACACAGGACGTTTCGTACTCGTTTGGAAATAGGAAGCAAAGCCCAGAAAGCACTTTTGTACGTCTTTTTATGTCGATGTCGTTGGCGTTTGTGGGTCGTTGTTTTTATTCGTTATATTACGTTCAACTAAACGTTCGGTCCATGCATCGGTGCACGAGTACTATTTGATGCATGACAGGCGTACTAGACCAAGGAACCGGTAAACGTATATGACGACGAGTAGGATGTGTATAGACAGCACGATGCACAATCCTAATTACGCTACGTTAATTTAAACAAAAAAGAAATCCTGCATGACATTCTTTTTATTTTTTTTAATGATTTATTATGACAGCGCAATTCTCAACTGACGTTTACGGGTCTTAAAAAGCCGACGACAATACAGGCACGAGTTATATTCTATATAACCGACTGAAGACTGAACGAACCGCAATCGTTTATCCTTCTATAAACCACCACTAACCAGGCAAAGCCCACGGTCGTAGTCAGGAACGTTTTAGAATTATGTTCGTTTCGTATAGCCGTTACGTAGACGTCGACGTCGCCGCGCTAGTGTTGACGTTCAAACAAATCAAAAAGGGGTGGGATTTAAAGGGGGTCGATTGCTGTACGAGTTCTAGCTGCTAGTGTGTATCAGTCAGTGCTTACAACATCGTATGCATGCTCCTTTCGTTCTATAAAGGATATTATAACAAAATCGATATTTTGCTTCTGTACAATGGCTTTCTACCTCCTTCGAGGTAGGTTGGAGTGCCGCGTTTTCAATGTTCAACCATATCTCCACTCCTTCATAAAAGGATGTCCAAGGAGAGGGTGATGTATTGTATCCGCTCCCTTTTCAAAGTTATTCGTTACACAATAGACTGCAAAGCTGCAAGACCAACGACCATCAGCTGTTCAATGTTGGCGGCATCAAAGCCACTGCAAATCCAAATCCATGGAATAGTGGGACGAAGAATAGTGCCGAAATGGAAAATGATTTTTTTTTGTGCTATTTATATTGCGCCTGGCCAATGTGTTGAATATTTGTGTAGGGTGGGGAGCTGTTGAGTCTTAAGCAAATTTCGTGTAAAGGTCATTGAAAAGCAACAAAAAATACATTTCAATACTTTCTATTGATAGCCGAGAATTGCTATCGATTCGTGTTGGCATTGGAAGTATGAGAGACAATTAGACGACGTGGGACTATTGTGCACTTTAGATAGGTAGCATTTAGCAATTCCAGTGCGTTATTGTGTGAGTTTGATGTTTCTGATAGGTACTGTATTTACTTGTATTATCGTTTTGCTTGTTTTAATTGACATTTTGATGGAAGTTTTGACAGAAAAAGTCTGGGTACTATTGAAAAATTTCAATCAAGGAATACCCAAGGGCACTTAATTTGGAAACTATAAAATGTCACAAACAAAACTAAGGGCCATTGGTAAAAGTCCACTCATTTTCACATTGTGCCAGTGCAAGCAAACAACAGATAGGTACTAGGATCTAGGTCTGGTTCAAGTTACTTGTGTTTTTTGCGCTATGCGTGTATTTTTGAAATTATAATGTTTAATTATGAATTTGAAAAATAGATTTCTATTTTAAGTCTTAAGTAGTGAGATCTTTGACGTCGTCGTCGTAGATATTTGTTTACCACAAAATTAAAGGAAGTTGATAGCATATAAATTGTCTTTCATTAAGTTCTTGACAACCTCTTTTTTAAATAAAATGCAAACTAATTGAGATATCTCAAACAAAAATGTATTGGCTTGAGTTACTATCAAAACATTTGACTTCGTTCATATGTCCACCACGGGAACGTCTGCAGCGGTCGATAGGTTGAACCCAACTCGGCAGCACATTTCGACCGATACGGCCGCTATTTCTCGTTTAATATTGGCTCTGAGCTCCTATAACGTCGCCGGCTTGTTGGCATAGACCAATGATTTAATGTAGTTCCATAAAAAAAAGTCTAGATGCATTAAATCACACGATCTCAGAGGCCAATAGACGGTCCGTTTCTCAAGATAACACGTTCCCCGAACTGAAACTTCAATAACTCGATTGTTGCATCCGCTGTGTGGCTTGTGGCACCGTCTTGTTGGAACCACATATCACTGATGTCCAATTCATGCAATTGCTCAAAGAAATAACCTTCCAACATGTCTCTGTGGCGAAAACCATTTACGGTAACGTGACGGTCATTTTCATCGGCATGAAAATCGCACCAAATAGTGACTTCTTGCGGATGAAGTGCTGTTTGATGAAACACATGAGGGTTCTCACCTGTCCAGTAACGCATATACGGAGGTGATATTTTGCTAGGGCGCATGGTTCAAATTATCAACCATGTATGGATGGAAAACAGCATGCCCGATGACTACAAAATAAGCTCCATTTGCCGCATCTTCAAGAAAGGCGATCGCAAGTCTTGCAATAACTATCGAGGCATATGCCTGCTTAAGTCGCATATAAGATCCTATTTAACGCACTGTGTGAACGTCTCAAGCCGTTCTGCAACACATTAATCGGCACATACCCGTGTGGCTTCCAGCCTGGCTGATTGGCAATAGACAACATTTTCACACTGAGCCAAATCTGGGAAAAGACAAATGAAAAGCCGCATATGAAAGCAGGAACTCTACATGCCAATGGCCGAATATATGATCCCTTCAAAACTGATCCAGATGTGTCGAGTGATGTTGGAAAATAAGCGGTGGATTGTGCAGTTTTGAAACGACTCAGTTAGACCTCAAAAAGTATCGGCAGGTCTTCTTTAATTGCGCGTGTTTTTGAAATTGTGTCAGTCAGTTTTTAAGCCTGCCTCTGTTGCAGAATATTATCGTCATGCAGAAAACAACTTGCATTTTTCGTAGAACTAATACCATAGACTCCTAAAATTCTTTGAAATAAGTTCTGTTTACACATACCAAAGTTAAGGTATATAAGTACAACTAAATTGCTTGCCAAGACAATACATTAAATTTCGTTAGTCACTTGCCATTTGATAAAGTTAGTTTCCTTCTTCCACTCATAATTCTTAAGAACTAAAATGAATCCAATCCCAGCTTGCTAAGTACTCATACGCTGATGTACATAGTTGCATCATTCCATGAACACATAGGTACATGTTTTGCTAAACAAATTGATAAGTCATGTATGAAATCTAATGTGGCTCGTAAAAAACTATCCCACAGTTTAGATCAATAAGCTTATAGAATTATCACTTTAAATTTATGAATTATGAACCCTTAAAGTTATTTGGATAAAGCTCTATTCCAGCCCCTCCTCTTTAGGATATAATCACTAGTTGCATAGTCAGATAAGTCATTGACCTTATTATTAAGGATAATGCTTTCACTTAATGTGTAATGAACTTCAAAGTATACTTAATACGTATTTTACCAACTTGCGTAAAAAGAAACCCACCAACTTTAATTCGTATTCAGGTCCAATAATAAGACGACAAACAGAAGAATCCTATGCATTAAAAACGCATATGTACAGTGTCCTTTAAAGTTTGTTCATGAAAATCAAGAGAATGAAGTTGTTGGTATTTGACAATGGCTCAATGTGTTTGCCTTCAGTCTATATTTTCTTATGATAGACATATCGGTGCGGCGAGCGGCTGTGCATTTGTATGTCCATTTTAAAACGGAAACCATATCCTCTCATAAGCAATGCTTCCATTGTCCTTGATGTAATACTATTGATTTCAAGGAGATTTGTAAAACCTCCAAGTTCATTTTCAGTCGGATACTGTGGCGAATACGCAATTCTTATATAATGTATTCTTTTTTTCAATTTTTATGTATGCGTTCTGTTTTTGTGGGCTTTATTTAGAATTTAATTTAGACGCACTTATTTGTTGATTGAAGGTACAAACAATATATTAACGATATAGGTAAGTAGAGAATCAATTATTTTAATTGGAAATGCGTCATTGGGAAAAATAACAAAATTTAGAAACAATTCCGTCTAACATAACTCTTGTTGTAAACAGAGAAAAATATTTACTTATTTTAAAATAAATCTTTCAGAACACTGCAATAAAGAATGGAACAACAAAATTAATATACTTGACAAAAATGGAAAACCATTCTGGAATATAATCAAATTAGTAAAAAATAAAAACAGACAGTTGTTGCCGTTTCTTACAAACTCTTCAGGTACATATACTAAACCGATACCGACAAAGCTAATGCACTTGCCGGAAACTTCTTAAGCAATCACACTGTGTCACAACATCTAGGCGATACTGACACAAACGCTTTGGTAAATAGCAGAATCCAGGCATTTATGGCGGACAGTGATAGTCATTCATGCTCAACCACTTATATTACCGGGGAAGATATAGAATTTATAATAAACAACCTGCAAATTAAGAAAAATGGTGGCCTGGAATTGATTAGAAACGTTTACCTAAAGCAATTACCTGGAGCAGGTATTAAATTTATTGCATTCATAATAAACACATGTCTAAAGGTACAATACTTTCCTGATGCTTGGAAAATGGCCAAAGTGGTGCCAACATTAAAACCGGGTAAGCCAGCAGTAAGACCGGAAAGTTATAGGTCAATCAGCCTGCTAAGTAACTTTTCCGCATATTGCAGTTCCAGAATGGAAATTATATAGATTTTGAGCCCTATGTAAAATATCTTTTGATTTATTTGGACTCTAAACTCACATTTGAGGACCACATAAACAAGACAATAAAAAAACTAGGGATGCCAATAAAAATGTAGTACCCATTCATAAGTAGGCAATCCCTACTATCCACCGACAAGAAAATTATCTTGCACAAAGTAATCTTCCAAGCAATCTTGCTATACGAGTGTAAGGTGTGGGGCGACTCTCCAAGATGTCATACAAAAAAATTGTAAGTGTTCCAAAACAAACTGTTTAAAAGGATGCTAAACTTAAATACCCAATGTTGAATTGATTGCTAACAGAATCGATAAACTAAATATAGCGTTCAAAACAAGATGCAGCTTTGCTGACAATCCCCTCGTAAATAATTTGAATACTTCAAGTTGAGTACTTTGTCGCTCCAATGTACTTATTTTTCGCTTTTTATATATGTTATGTTAGGTGTTATTTACATGTTAAATTATTTACTTATTGTCTATTAACTTATTGGTTTATGTACGTACAAACATTTTTTTTTTACCTAAAGTAAATTAAATAACTTTGTTTGCAACTATTCCTCTTCACTCTATCGTAAGGTCACACAATCTAGTCATTTATTTGTAAGAGGTTAAATTTAAGTAATACGCATCTATTTATTTATTATATTTATTATTTAGTATTTTTTTTCTTTTTATTATTTTATTACTAAGCTATTATTTATTTATTGTTTATTTAAAATATATTTTGTTTCTATTATTTAATATTTTTTTATATATTCCTTCCGTATTATTTCATTATTTATTATTACTTATTTAATTACTTGTTTATTTATTTATATATCTATGTATATTTATTTATTTATTGTATGTAGCTATTCACAATAGTTTTTTGTCCTTGACAAAAATATAAATAATGTTTCAGAAGAAAGACACAATGCATCAAATCTCTGTAAAACGTGCGGTAATAAATATAATGTAAATGATTCAAATGAAATGAATTTATCTATCTATCTATCTAACCTTTTAGAGTAACTAACAAATTGCAAACAACACGCGTGTGTTGTGCCGTCATGCCGATGGGTGAACTTCGCTCTTCCCCTCACTCATTGGGCCAACGTACACTGCACTCATATTTTCAATACATACTTTTAACGCATCGAAACACCCTGTCCTTTAGTTTAAACTTAATTGTAGGTCGGTAGGGGAGAGCGGGGCACCAATTAACGCTTGATATCTTTGAAAATTGCTAATAAAATCCTATCAAAAAATATTTCGTATAGTAAACCAAAGTTTAAAATTTGCAATACTGTTTCCTTTAACCGTCATTGACTTTCGGTGAACTTCTCAGCCGATGCCTGGAGGTATAGCTCGCGAACGTTCGTAAACAATTTTTCGTTCACAGTATCTCGCGTATAAAAAATAATATCTACTTCATTCTGATGTCAATCGACGCGTATTGAGATTGACCTAAATATGATCTGAAAGAAATTGCACTGAATTCGGGGCAGCGGTTTTTTTTAGTTAAGCAAACAGACTGAATGAGATTTTATCAGAGAGCAATTCATAGTTTTTTTATAATAGGAAAAATAAAGTAAACAAAAAAAAACAAGAGTGCACAAATTTGTTGGTGAGCTTTTCTTTGTGTGAACAATATATTTTGAAGACATTTGGAACTGTATAAAGGTACGTTTTTTGATTAATATGTAAATTATTATTATTTAAGCTATGTTCTGCCTTTTGACTTGCTGGGGCAGGTTTGAACAAAACGGCCGGCGCACGTTGTATGTGGGTCATTCTTTTACAAACCGTACAGATTTGAACAAAAAATGACCGACACATTTTTGATTTGCCTGAAATTTTTTTCACGGGTTCTATATCGAATAAAAAGAGACTCCTGTTTAAGGATTTTTATTTATTATTTTTTTTTTTTGAAAATAGAGGGGGTTGAGATTTTGCGATTTTCGTGATTTTTGCCTTGGAGACTCATTTCCAAAAATTCATAACTCCGGTTCTTTTCAAGCTAGAGGAAACTTTTTCTCATTGTCAAGATAAAAGTGTGAATTTTAAGAAAAAAATAGTTCCAACAAAATTTATAAAAAAATGTATATTGTTATAAACAATTTAATTGTTTAAATCAATTTTTAACGATGTTACCCACCACTTAGCCTGTTTTAAGTATAACCATCGTATTCGACGTCAAATTTAAAATCTAAAATATTTTTTTTATCGATGGAGAAATGATTATTACTATTGCAAAAAAATTAAATAAACTAGCGCGGTACCTGGCGTCGGCGCAAAGTACACATCATATTCTCGCCTCATATCGTGTGTAGTGTGTAAAAATGATGTATTGTATAGGTACTGTAGGTATAATTTAATTATTATTCAATAAGTTAATATTTTTTATTAATAAAAACGAAAAAAAATAAACAAAATAGTGATGATGCAATATCTGTAGTTTAAAAACAAAGAATCTCAGTTTTAAATATGAATCGTTCTGCCGAAAAGCGTCGGCTGCCAGTCATAATACTGAGTCTCTAGACTCGTTTAAATGCTCCATGTATTCTTTACTTTAGGCTGTATTCGGAAACGATAGTTTCGTCAACTTTGGTCAGGCAGTAGGTTGGCAAAAATTTATTGAAACTGTCAACTTCAAACAGTGGATAACAAGTGAGAGAACTTCATTACATACTTTGATATCTAGTGTAGATGCATTTTTAGAATATTTAAGTAGTGGTTTAAGTAAATTGTTGCTACATTCTTTTTTAGTAAAAAAGCAAAGGCAGTTTATAAATGACAAAAAAACTAAATTGATGAAAAATGAATGCATTGTACTAAAATTCTGCTCAGGGCATACATTGCAATAATGATCAAGTAACAATACATCCACTTTCTTTTACTACAAAGATGACAACGACGAATTAAAAATTAAAAGTTTTGTTTCTGTTTCTGAGTGCTTACGTCATGATACTATTGCTGTTCATCTATTTCAAAGACAACTAGTAAAATTTATAAAAACACATTTAAAATATGTCAATAAAATAATATACTTTTCGGACGGTGCGAGTGGACAATATAAAAATAAAAAGAATTTTATAAATCTTATGCACAATTTTGAAGATTTTAAAATGGCAGCTGAGTGGCACTTCTTCCCAACATCACATGGCAAAGGACCACGACTTGCTGCTAGAGCAAGCTATCAAAGGGCGAATAATCAAATCCGTACACCACAAGAGTTATTTGACTGGGCTATAGAAGCTCTACCAAGTATTACTTGTTCCTACTCAACCAATTATGAGTACAACGAAGAATGAAAACGACTATCAGCACGTTTCCAAAAAGCTTTAATGATAAAAGGAACTTTAAAATATCATTGTATGATTCCAATCTCGCTTCAAGAGTTAGAAGCAAAGCAATTGTCTTTGCATAAAAAAAACAAATATTCTAAAAATTAGTAAGTAAGAAATGAATATTATGATAATTATAAATATTTAGACTGATATAATATTGAGACAGAAAAATGTACATGTACTTCTGAATTAAAATCATAATATATCACTTTATTACCTGAAATAATGTTATTTTTTATTTAAATTTGCCTCAATTTTTTAAAAAAAAAACCTTATTTATTAATCAATAATATTGTTCAATTAATTATATATATACATACTACTATTCATATAATACAGAAAACAGCGGTATGAGGCGAGAATATGAGGTATACTTTGCAACTGGTGCGCCGAATTCAGGTACCGCGCTAGTTTATTTAATTTTTTTCCATTAGTAATAATCATTTCTCCATCGATTAAAAAACCATTTTAGATGTAAAATTCGACGTAGAATACGATGGTTATACTTAAAATAAGCTAAGTGGTGGGTAACATTGTTAAAAATTGATTTAAACAATTAAATTGTTTATAACAACATACATTTTTTTTATAAATTTTGTTGGAACTATTTTTTTCTTAAAAGTCACTCTTTTATCTTGACAACGAAAAAAAAAAGTTTCCTCTAGCTTGAAAAGAACCGGAGTTATGAATTTTTGAAAATGAGTCTCCAATGCAATAATCACGAAAATCTCAAAATTTCAACCCCCTCTATTTTCAAAAAAAAAAAAAATAATAAATAAAAATCCTTAAACACGTGTCTCTTTTTATTCGATATAGAACCCGTGAAAAAAATTTCAGGCAAATCAAAAATGTGTCGGTCAGAATGGTGTTCGGTTTGTAAAACCGTGTTCATGTGTAAAACATGAAAGTTGAATTCGAATTTGTACTTCAAAACAATTTGTGTGTGTGTGCATAAGTTGGTGTTTTACTTAAAAGCTTAACCACGAAATATGGTTTGACATACGTTCAAGGCCGAACACACATTTGAACATAAGGACCTACTTCGATTTAAAATAAAAATATATAATTTACCTTAATTAAACTGCTGCAATTATAAGTCTAAATCAGAGTTTGCTGATAATTGAAATATGTACATCGGTTTTTATGAGACTCGAAAGCAAAAAGTGTTCAAAGGTGTCCCCCTCTCCTCTACCATTCAAACGCTGAACGTTGAACGCGAGCAGTTCTAAGTTTTGTCGAAAACATGCATGCAACTCCCAGACCCAAATTGTATTGGGAATCCATATACTGGGTGGCGCACGAATCGAGCTACAAAAACAAAACGCAATGATTTTTTTTTGTGTGAGAAATCGGCTTACTTTTTTTTTATTTGGCAGGTTACTATTTAGATTTATTCAAATAAATGCTTGGGATACCGAAGTGCAACGGTACCATGCTTTGCAGTCCTTTATTTCTGTCCAAAGGGAATTAAGGCGAGAGTTTGGCGGCACTCCCCCGAGTAGATGGATCATTATGAGGCTGGTAAACATGTTTGCCGAATCTGGAAGCATCGCACGAAGACCGTATCATCGAGATCCCTATGTTCGGGTTCAAGACACAATCGCGGCTGTAGCATCGTCAATTCAGACAAATCCAAGCGTTTTGACTCCAAACTTATCGGCGCAAATTGTAGTTAGCAGACGGTCATTACAACGGATAATTCATGATGACTTAACCAAGAAAGCAGATAAGCAATGTATATAAGCAAAATTGCGGTATATGAGGTGAAAGGGAAATCCAGAAAAACTTCATGAGACGCTACTGCACCCAGAACGAATCACTGTTTCATCAAGGTGCATTGTGGGGCCGTACCTCTTTGAAGAAAACGGTGTAACAGTAACTGTACCCAGAACTGCGCCGAAGAAGTATCCGTTTCAACAGTATTTGGTTCCAGCAAGATGGAGCAACTGCACACATAGCCAGACCGGTTATGGCGGAGCTCCAACGAAAATTCACAAACAAAGAAATATGCAGAAACTCCACTTTCTGCTGGCCACCAAGTTCACCTGACCTGACTGCACCAGACTTATTTCTATGGGGATGTCAAGCAAGAGGTGTACAAGACGAAACCAAGGAATTTGACTGAATTAAAGCAGTCCATTAAAACATTAATTAAGGCGATCCCGAGTTCAACCTTCCTGGCCGCTATGAATAATTTTCTCATGAGGTGTCGCATATGCGTGGATGAGCATGGAGGTCATTTATGGTCTTTCGTCTTCAAAAGCAATTAGTTATATAAAATAAAATTGAAATTTCTATACAATAAAAAAAATTAATGAAATACATTGATTAAAAAAAAGTTATTTCAATTCCTTATTGTAGCACAATTGGTGCGCCACCCTATACATAAAAATACCACCAAATCAAAGCTGGTCGATTTGAAATAGCCCAATAAAAATAGGGCCGTTTTGAAGCTATTGGTAAGGGAAAGGTGGGCCAAACTTCCCGCTCATTGAAACGATTGCTTTTCTTTATGAAATTATTTACCGGTCCAGACTTTTAAATCGCTTATATCATAGAAAAGTTATTAACGTAAAGGTGGCGAGTGTGGGACACTTACACAGGAAGTATAGGACACTTAAACAGGAAGTGTGGGATACTTACACAGGAAGTGCAGGACCGTCTCCTCCTCTTCCTAATCTCGCTTCTGAGTAGTAAGAATTCCACTCTTATGCTTAAATGATTAACCATTATTACAATTTCTATCTTCGTTCAAATGCAAAAGACTATTAAAGATATTTATTTAGGATCCCATAATTCCCGTGTAGGATGGGGTTAAGAATATTATTGCATCAATTTCGACCCCTTCAATTCTGATCATAACCTTGCCGGCCGGCGAACAGGAAAAGAAGCACATTCAGGATCACATAAGAGCCCACAGGCGGACCAGTTGGGATGCAGTGAAGTGGAAGAGTTTTGATTATCCCTTTAGCAATAATTATTTTCTCGTTATCTGAAATTTCTATCATTCGGTGTTGTCTTTGCTGACCTTTCTAAACAATAATCTATGGAAATTTTTTTAAGGTTATGTAAAACTAAACAAGTTTTTCATGTATGATTAGCAGAAGTTGTAGTTAAAGCCATTTATTATCAGACAAATACGTCAAAACAAAATATATACTTAGAAAAAAAAATTAACTTAACGTACGCGCAATGTCGTCAACAGTTAATTGTCCAATATTGGTTGGGACAAAAAAATTATACGTAAAAGAGAAAATTACAGATTTGCAATTGTACGGTAATTTAGATTTAACTGACTTGCAGTCGATAAGTGAACAGTCGGTTGTTAACTTGATCTCTACCAAATTTATTCAACACCTCACTACGCGAAAATGGGTGGGCTACACCCCGACATACAATTTTTGTTTGTCGAAACTTAAGGATACTCCACTCTAAAGAATTGCACCTCTTAACTGGAATAACACAGGGTTTGTTTTCGATTGCTCGTAACATTCAAATAAAAGACCTCAAAGACTGCGTGTGCAGGGACAGCCGAAGAATATCACTGGAGCGAACCCAAAAAAAGGCGACTAAGGGGGGAATCGCAATCAGCAAATTTACCATTCTGGCGACACATTTAACGTCCTAAAACTGTCCTAACCGCTGGATCACACAAATGCAACACCACCAGAATCTGATTGACCTCACTTAAGCGGCCCTTACACGGTCAATCGGTTGACATCATGCATCGTGTATGTGTGGATTGACGCTACCCCTTACACAGTTCAATCGATTGACGTGAAATTTTTAGTTTTTGTGAGTTTTCGTGGTGTACGGATGTGCGATAAGTGAAACGGACGATTGTATTGCATATTTTGCTCTTGCACATTGCATAAAGAGGAAAAAGAAAAAATATCGAGAAATAGAGAATTTTAATGAAGGTGTGGTTAATAAAAGGAATCAGTTCACACAAGAAAATCTTTTGTATGAATTGAAAATATTTGCACAGGACGATTATAAAAATTTTATGAGAATGGATAACTCCACTTACGAGGAATTGCTTAAAATAATTTCTCCTTTGATTATGAAAAAAGATACTCGTACATGCATGCGTGAAGCGATTTCCGTAAACCAGAGGCTTTCTACAAAATTGCGATATCTTGCAGATGTGTTTTCGCTTCCGTGACACAAAACACAATGAAGTAATTACGTCAATCCAACCCTTACACATATCAATCAGCATGACGTTCATCATGCAAAATCAAACTAGCTTTGTTTTTCTTCAATAAGACTTCACCAAATGTGTGTGACTCATACAGATACATTTTCACAAACACATGCTAGTGATTGATGTCATTAGATTGACCGTGTAATAAAGAAAGAGGCCTTCCAATGTTCATCTGGAACCAGTGTATCCCACATGATGCGGATCCACTAATTCATAATCATAGCTTCGCCGTGAAGAAAAGAAATAGAAGAGGCACACTTCAAACACAAAACAATTTAGCGAAGCGCAGGTCACATAAAATTACCATTCCTACCACGCAACGTTATTACATTTACTTCAACATTTACGAAGCTAAAATGCTTCAGATAGCAAATTGATAATTTTCTAAGAAAAACTGTAAGTCAATTGCAAATGCTATGAAATATTGTTAGCCAATGAACACGAAAAAATAAAATTAACTATCTACAACAACAAGAGCGAATCCAGTCTTTTGTGAAATTGATTAGTTCACCCCACTCTTCCTTGAAGAGGAAATCATATTTCTCCATTATGGTGGCATTGTTTCATTCTAAATTGTGAATTGGAAAATTCAATTTTATGAGCATGGCGGAGTCTATGCAGAATCTCGTTAAAATATAATCTAAGGGGAGCAGCAACACAAAAAAATGTGTGCCTTACAGATATTTGAGGTGCCCGGAGTGTTCAATAAAAATTGGATTTTGGTGTGAAATTAAATATTTGTCCAGTACTTATCAGTTGAGTTATACTTTAGCTAGCTGGTATAGTACAATTTTCGTACTGCTTTCCTGACACCAGGATACAGGAGTAAGCCAAGCCGAAATAAATTAAGATAAAAACTAAAATTGAAGTAGATAAGGCCTTCTTTTAAATATCTAATAAAAAAAGGACAAATCCAAAAAATAATTGAAAATTCTCTAGCAAGTCCTTGTTTTAAAGATCCCATAATTCGTTATAAGAAATCATCAAACAAAAAAAAACCGGTCACAATATCCCTGGCCACGTAGGTACCTATTTCAGAAATTAAGGTCAGAATATCTGTCTCACTTACACCACGTGAAAATATTCCATCAACGTATCAAGTGTTTCCAGCTACATGGTAAATATTCACCTACTTGAGCAATCGACGCCCGGCCACAGGAAATAGCACATTGCAAATCGATCCTCTTGTCCTTATTAAGTATGCAAGCTTCTTAGAAATCATAAAATGCCTTTTAATCTTCGTAATTTCCATAAATATTTAATGAGAGAAATATCGATTTCCATGTGAAATAATTGTTCCGATTTTTTGTAGGTACCAGGTGCCGTGATTTACCTAACTTTACTCCAAACATTATAATTTGCTCTGCATGACGAGTTTGGGAGTGGAATTAATTCAGTTTTGCGTGACCGATACAGGATTAGGCAAGAAATACGTTTTTTTGACAGCTGGTTTTCGCTGATAGAGCATATGAAAGTTTACTAAAGAGGTATGCCGGGACCAAAAAAAAAAACAATATTAGTTAAACCCAGAATATTTAATTCTTATTTTGTATTGCAATTAATTAAATTCCAACGTGACGCAAGGATCGAGATGCAATATACGAGTACATCTAACCCTATACGTGCATCAATATTTGAAATACTAAACGGAGTGCAGCTGCTGAAGATTTCATACCTCAGGAGTCACGTAATGGCGCGGTTATAAAATATTCATTCGCCTAAGATAACTGTGTAGTGTGTACTGTCACCTTGACGTACATTATGAAGGAATATAATAGCTTGACGAGACCGATTAGTGAGAACCAAAGCGAATGGCAAGGAGAACTGGATAATCATTTATTTAACGATGGTGTTATGGGGCGTACGGACATACGAGTAGTTTCGCAGATTCTCTTTGGCGCTAAATTTACTCATGAAGAATAATGGAAATTATGAAAGTTTCATAAAATGTATGGTAGGTAACCCAGACATAAAAATTTTAACAACTTTTATCTGGAGTTTGTTAAAGTTTATGACTAAATTGCAGACAAGCTGAGGAGCACTCTATTTACATTCTCTAATGTGCTGAAGGGTGTGCCATAAAGGACTTACATAAGTGTTTGATTATTATATTTTATTATCTAATATTTTAAACATTTTTGCGTGACAGATTTTTACACTGGGTTAGTGTCGTGTACATTGGCACTTGCATTGACCTTTGGATAATGACATCGTTAGGATTTTGTCAATTTGGAAGAAGGCCAAAATCAAGAACGTCCCTAAAATGATGATTACTAAGGTAAGAAAAAGCAGCAATTAAAACAAAATTTTGACTGAAACGAACATAAATCCATGGAGGACGTCGTACAGGACCTACATGACGAATGTCGAGCAGCACATTAAGCTTTATTACGATATTTTTTCAGCAGCAAATAACATGTACGTCATGCACTCCCCTCATTAACCAAATATCGACCAAACCTGGACTGGAGCTGGACTGCACTAGTCAATCCTAACATATTGCCGCTAAAGTACCCACACACAGATCTCTCGCCAGCGATTTGGGAAGTTGGATTCGACAAAGTGGGTCATCCCAACCTGTACTAGTGCCAAAGAAAATAGGACTGCTTGAGTTAAGACTCCAACAATTACTTCAATCAGCAATCCACACTGAGCGTTAGATAGGATACAGGGGGTTCGCCTGAAACAGCCACCCTCGGTATGTTATCTTTCCGCTGAGCAGGAAAATGGGACCAGAACCCAAAAATGAAGTTCGACTGTAGCAGTCACTTTACTCTGCTCCTCTCCAATGGTGTTCGATGTGTGAAAGTACACACAGCAGACAAAATCATTTGATCAATACATGACGCAAACAGATAAATAGAAAGAGTAGTCACAGTGTAGAATGGCCAAGCTGCTGGGACAACCCCAAATAGAGAATGTCGGACACACCAACTTATTCCAAAATTAGAGCTCTCTGTGAAAAGAAGAGCAGGCTATTTCAGACAATTCCTAACTGCCCATAACCAATTGCTTCATACTGCTAAACTAGAACAAAAAAAAATGCTTATTGTATAATATAAGCGAACAAATTTCAAGTTTAAACTGTAGTTGCTCGTAAACTGACAGGGTTAGGTAAGTTGGTAGCGTTCGGCTTGCGTTTCCGCAGCATCGCCACAATATGTACACATGTACGATGCAAAATTATGCGCAATCTGCGTAAATCGTTAAATTTAAGAGCTTACTGCATCCCGAAAATGCACTGTATGATCAGGATCGAAAGTTATAACGAAACACCCATGTTCGTCACCATTTTTGAGGCCCTAAAATTCGAGATAGAAAACTATAATTTGGAAAATTATGGGAACATCTCTAGCAGCCCCCAATGATCAAGTGAAAAGAATTTTCAAATAATCGTTGATGGAAACGAAGGTTCTGTTCTTTGTAAGGCATATAAAAAAGTCGCCCATAAACTTTGTTTTTTAATAAATTGCTTAAAAACCAATATCATTCGGCAAGTGTAAGAGGGTTAACTAGTAGGGAACTCGTAGTTGCATGGCAAATTGAATGTACTCAATGTCCTTCCATACAATTCGACATAAGAGTGTTTTTTTCCACGCCTACTTTTTCGAATAAATTCTTAATGTTTCGTCATTTTGATAGAAAACCAAAAAATTCAAAATGGACAGACTCTCAACCAATTTCACGCTAACTTTAAGGGGACAGGACTATTTCCCAGTATTTTTTTTTCGCAGAGGTAAATTGAGGTCTGTAGTGATAACAAGAAATACAGAGGTTAGGTGTTTAAGTTGAGCTGTGACTGCATATGAGACATTTTTGTATTAACAAACACCTGGAGCATTTCCAGGGTACTCATTCCATAACTTTAAGGATCATCATCGCCAAAGCGATACTCGTGAACGATATGTCTAACGATGTCTCTAATTTCTTTCAAGTCTATCGGTATAGATAGACTATATATACTCGTATATACAATAGACGAGACGATTATCGTTTATTTCAAACAAAGTTTGAGAATTTTGACTACTTCCAGAAACTCTCAAACAATAGTTGAAACATAGAGAAATGCTACAGTCCGCTTGGGCGAACCTATTCCTATTCCCCAAATAGTGGGTGTGGCAAAAATCTCAGTAAAGGTGAATTGTTAAAAAGGATATGGCTTACATATTTTGTTAAACATAACCGTTTTGTACGTTTTTTAAAAGATTTTATCGAAAAAAAAAACAATTTTTTTTTCAAAAACGCTCCTAAAAAGTGGGCGTAGCATAAAACCTTGTGTAAAGTGTTCAAAACAACTTTATATATATACACACTTTACGAAAAATAGGACTTTCATTTTCAATGATTTTTTTCAATAAAACGTTGTTTTTTCAATAGTGGACGGACAGTGGACCGATTTTAAAAAAACCTTTCACATTAGTATTTCGGACCCTTAGAGAGTAGGTATAGCTTATTTCAGCTTTCTAGTTCGATTTGAGATTTTTCGATTTATTTGTTTTTTGGGATTGAGGGCGGATTTTAAAAATCTTACATTTGATTAATTCGGAGAGTATATGTTCGAAACTACAGCTTTCTAGCTCGAGTTTTAAGGCCTACTTTTTTCCGATGGATGGACGGACGTGGCTAGATCGACAAATTGTAATTTTAGGGGTCTACGGGCAATATTAATTTATGTATGTTACAAATTATGAGTCAAAATTAATATATCCTTAGAATAGGGCATAAAATCTTGAGCTGCTTGGATTTCACTCCGTATTTCTAAATTGGATTAAAAGTTATTAAGTTGGAAGAAAACAACACGTCAAAATTGGCAATGTGTTGTCAAATGAAATTGAAAACTTATCCGGTGTACGACAGGGCAGCCATCTCGGACCACTCCTTTTTGTAAATGATTTGCCGTATCATATTTCATTTTCAAAGTTTTTTTTTGTATGCCGATGATCTCAAAATTTTTAGTTGCATCAGATCTCCATTAGACGTAAATAAAATTCAAGTTTATCTTAATTCTATAGTTCACTGGCGTAATCTTAATGGACTCTATTTAAACACTAATAAATGCAGTGCTGTTACATTTTCTAAAATACTTAATCCTCCATGTTTTGATTTCAAAATTGATAATCAACCTTTACAATTAATATTGATGACCTTGGAGTTATCTTTGGCTCTAAATTGAGCGTCTCACTTCAACTTGACTATGTTATTTCCATAGGTAACTCGATGTTGGGCTCCATATTCAGAAATTCTAAGTCTTTTGATTATCCGTACGCCGTTAAAACTCTTTATTTATCGCTTGTTAAGGTGTGTCCACATTAAAGAAACATTTTTTAACATTTCAGAAACATTTCATAAACATTTCAGAAATGTTTAAAAAACATTTCAGAAACAAAGAAACATTTCTGAAATGTTTCCGAAATATTTAAAAAAAATATTATTTTGGTCTGGACGATTCGCGAAACATTTTTGAAATGTTTATGAAATGTTTCTGAAATGTTTTTTAAACAAATGGGAAACATTTCAGAAACGTTTTTTAAACAATGTTTCCTGAAATATTTCTTTGGTGTGGACACACCTTTAGACCTTTGCTGGAGTATTGTTGCGTTATATGGAATCCCTATACTCAATCAGGTATCGTTCGGATTAAACAAATTCAGAAAAGGTTTTCAAAGTTTGCCTTGTCGAAGATTTTTAAAAACGAAATGTGGTCAGATGTGCCTTTATTGATTTAAAACCTCTAATTTGGAAAAGAAAATTAAATTCTGCACTATTTGCTTTCGATGTCCTCAATTATATTACTGACTGTCCCGTGCTACCATCAATGTACAATATTTATGCGCCTTCTCGTAGTTTGCGCCCAAGAGATGGTGATTTCTTATATGTTCCATATCATAGCACAAGTTATGCAAAACATTATCCAATTACTGATTCTTGTATTGCTTTTAATGAGCTTGATCTTGTAATTGATTTGAACAAAAGTAGGGCAGACGAAAGATACGAGTATATTAAACTTATTGTTAATCTTAAAATTTTAATTAATTATGTAATTGAACTTATTGTTAATCGTCTTTATTTTTAATTTGTACCAAAGTCTCCATAGAGTAATGTAACCTGATTTACGAAAGAAATAAAGAAATAAAAAGACCCTATGTGTAATTCAATTTGTAATAAAAGACATTCGTCTTCTTTTTTGTGTAAATTGCTGTTGAATTAGTCATTTAGTTAATTGCAAAATGTATTTTTTTTTTTTTATTTTTACATCATGTTCTTGGTTTATTACAAACATTTAAAAATATTTTACGGATAGGTTTGAATTAAGGGAGCCTATGATATTACATCGAAAAATGGTGAGGAGCTATACGTTCAGTTGTCTCTCCCTGCCCGTTTAAACAAATTAATCACATAGCGGAGGACTCTTTCAGCACATCGCAGCAGTCGGAACCACTTGGAGAAATATTCAGGTTGGGAGATTTGCTTAGCGCTTGCGAAAACTGAACGTTACAGGCAGGCCAACAAAGTTTAGTCAAAACCTGCACTTAAAATAACTAAGCAACTCCTAAAGTTATTCAGAGAGCAGATACACACAATTGTGGATTTTTTATGAGACGATAAGAGTCAAAAACACCATGCACATTGCACATAGCTGCTCGAAATGCACGGACTTTGAAAAACCAACTAAATAAATAAATATTCGGAACTCACCCATGATTTAAGGCGCCATTTTTTAAATTATTCCCAACGAAATCCGTTTGTGCCTTTGCAACTGATGATGCCATAACACTATGTTGATTTGTTGTCGAATTTGTTTGGAAACTAACCGTACCGGCCGCGAGGATCATTGCACTGTTTGAATTGTCTTTACCGACTAGTGGAAGATTTATCCGCCCGTCATCCATATCTTCACGGCTTTTATCCGTTTAAGTATTTCTTTATCTTTTTATTTTAAATTTGTTAACTCTTTTTTTCTTACATAGGTTTGATTTGAAATTGTAATTTTTTCGTTTTTGAAAAAAATTGTATTCACCGCACGGATCACGATTCGTCTATATCAGTTTTTACTCTCGAATAAATTTAAGTTATAAAACTGAAATAAAAAAAAAACAAACTACATGCGCAAGCCGAGAACGTTCACTTGCAATGGCGTTGTTTTGACATGGTGTAATTCATGGCTTGAAATTTGAAAGAGTTACTCCGATGTGATGTGAGCTGATATTTAAATGATAAACCTTCGTGGAATCTGTAATGAAATCGAAAAAAAAAATCATACAATTAAATTTCGAAATTGTTATTATTTTCGGATCTGTTTGGAAATATATTATACAAATTCACAAGTTTGATGGCCGCAAAACGGAAGTTGTTTCATTAACATAATGTAAAAGACAGGAATTTGAATTTGAGGAGATTGGCAAAAGGTTGGAAGGAAGAATACGCTTAAATATCTCAAAAATTACAAAAGATGCTACATCGATTTCGCAAGGAAAAAATATATGTAAACCAAATAAAAGAATATTACGCCGAATATTAGGGCAGATATCAAATGTTACTTCGGGCAGGGATTGACGGAAACGCGCACAAAACACAGTACAATCACTGCCAATGAGTTCATGCATCACTTCGGAAGCATACTCGCATAAAGCTCTACTAAAATTTCAAAATTAATGTGTGTATATCTCTTAGATATAGGTCAATCTTTTTTCACTATTCCAATCAAAAAACATAGGCACGGGCTACAGTCCGCTTGGGCGAACTGTTGGATACCCTATTCTTATTCCTATCCCTCATAAGTGGGCGTGACAAAAGTCTAAGTATGGTTGAATTGTTAAGAACTCTCTACATATTTTGTTATATAACATTTAAAGGATTTTATCGAAAAAACGCTCCCTAGCTCAAACTTGGGTGTTTCAATAAAATTGTTTTATTTAATTGCGGGCGTGTCAGTAGGCGGATTTAAAAAAATTTAACACATGAGCATAAAGGGCCCCTAGAGAGTATCTATATATTATAAATTTCAGCTCCCTAGCTCAAACTTTGGATTTTCAAAAAAACTTTTTTTTAAATTGTGGGCGTGTCAGTAGGCGGATTTTGAAAATATTTACACAAGAGCTTAAAGGGCCCCCAGGAGAGTATATATTATAAATTTCAGCTCCTTAAAGGGCCCCTAGAGAGTATATATTATAAATTTCAGCTCCCTAGCTCAAATTTTGGTTTTTCAATAAAATTGTTTTATTTTTTTGTGGGCGTGTCAGTGGGCCGATTTTGAAAATTTTATATCCCGACCAGTTTTAGGAGTCATAGATCATATAAAAAAAAATTCAGCTTTCTCGCTCAAAATTCGATTTTTTCCAAAATTTTGTTTTTTTTTAGTTTGTGGGCATGTCTGTTATTAGTTAATTAGTAAACTTGATTATTTCGGGACCCTAGAGAGTATAGGTTAAAATTTCAGCTCTCTAGGCCCAGTTTAATGGCCTAATTTTTGCCGACGGACGGACGGACGGACATGGCTAGATCGACATTACTATCGATGCTGATCATAAATATAGTAACTTTTAGGGGTCTACGGGCAATATTAAGGTATGTTACAAACTGTGCATCAAAATTAATACACCCTTCGAATAGGGTATAAAAATGTAGGAACTTTTAATGAAAAAATCGACTATAATAAAGTTATATAAAATAAAACCTAGCTTATTGGTAAAACGACACTTCTTAAAGTAATCAAAATAACTTTGAAGTTCATCAACTAGTTTTGTTCCAAGTTAAAATGACACAACACGAAAAGTGTTACTTTATTTATCACGAATTCATAATTTTTTTAGAAGCAAAGTGTTACAAATAAAAAAAAGTCATTTAGCTGGGAAAACAACAGGGATCTTTCCTTAAATTCAAATGACACTTGTGCCCTCATGCTGTCAGAGTTATAGTATATAGTTAACGTTCTGTATATAGTTAACTCAAAATCGTTAAATTTTGACTTATGTCAGTTTGCTTTTCAAGGGACGATGTGTTAATTCGGAGTGGAACTGTCATTTACCCACAGTGCGAAGTATCTGGGCGTAATACAAGGTAGGAAATTAAATTGGAATCTCAGCATAAGAGAAAGAATTAAAAAAGCGTATAACGCCCTCTTTATTTGTAAAAGAACAGGATGTATATAGTGGTGGTTATACCCACACTTACATATGGCTCACTTGTGTGGTGGAAGGAAACTAACAAAAGAACCATATTTGGAAAATTAGCGACGGTGCAGAGAACGGCTAGCCATTACAGGTGCACTCCGTACTACTCCCACGGCAGCACTGGACACCTTTCTGCACCTTATCCCGCTAGATTTCAAAATGAATCAAGTTGCTGGCAATAGCGCCTTGCGCCTCAAAAATTTGGGCCAGTTTAAGGAGTGCAGTTTTCGGTACCGCGTGATTTTAACTGATACCCAGAAGTTCTATACTGACAGATGAAATGTCACCCTTGGTCGACGTCGACATCCTGTATCAAATGATGTATCAAATCCGGGAAGGGAAGAATGGCAATGAGATGGAGTCACAATATCAAATGAGGTTGCGATCTACGCACTAATGGTTCTTAAACAAGTGGGGGAACGGCTTCTGACATATTTGCTGTTGATCCAGACTTGAAAGAGTATATACGACTCCCGGACACAAGCAGTGTCTTCCGTAAGGCGGCACTTTAGGCACTAGAATCTGTTAACATCAATTCACAGTCTTAACTGTCGCACAATGTTAAAAGCAGCATGCAGGCAGAACTGAGTAAGACTGTGATGGGTACCGGGACACAGCGGTATAGAGGAGCAAGCCGATAAGCTTGCGAGAAATGGGGGGGGGGGGGGGGGGTGGGGGTGGAGAGTAGTGGAGGTGTGGACATCAAACCACCGTCAAGCCGGCGTTATCAAGGGAATAATTAATGAGAAAATCTTAAAAATGGCTGAAGTTAGGTGGCAAAATTTAAGGGCATAGGTTGTCTAAAGCGCTTTGGCCGCATTTGGATAAGGAAAGACTTAGGGAAATTAGCAAATTGAGTAGGGAACTGCTTAGAACGGTAGTAGGGATTATGTCGGGACACTATCTCCTAAGGAAGCATGCTACGCGGCTTAGACTGTTAGATGTGGATGCATGCAGGTTTACCTGCAAGCCAAGGAAGACATAACACACATACTGTGTGATGGCGAGCGTATAGCACGGAATCCAAGGAGGTTTCTAGGAAAGTAATTCTCCGAGGAATTAAAGGAATTGAGCGGTACAGACCATAAGAAGATGATAAAATTCTACAAGAAGATTGGAAGTTCTGTGAGGAAAAGTGTTTAGATTTTTCTAGTATTGAAGTTTTGATTTAATCGGTTCCCTAGGGATCGCAATGGGCCCCTTTGGTGCCTAGTGCTGTATTCGAACTGCATACAACTTTTTTTAACCTAACCTAATACGGCACCAAAAACATTTTGAACTCGTAGGATGCTAAACGTAGCGATTAGCTGCTTTGTCGCAAAGGGTGATTATGTAATCTCATGGCTAACATAGCGATTAGCTGCTTTGAGGCAAAGTGCGACTTTGTAATCTCATGTATACTATATTTCCATAGAATAAAATGTTAGCGTATCTTAACTTTATTTGTGTATTAAGAGGTTATCTGAAAATGATACTATGATGGTCTAGCCAAAACAGAATAAGAATCCGCTTTTTGTGTACACTAAAATAACAGGAAGCATTTAAATGATCGATAACCGTCATCCGCGAAACGAATCTAAAATCTCTCACACACTTGCAGCAACAACAGCTTTTCGTTGGTTTCAGTGACGAAATGATCCAAGATAGGGATGCCTGGCGATAACTTTTGAGGTCGAACCGATGGCCCTTACAGGCCCTTACAGAAGTCATGCAGTAAATTCAAGAGTGATGTTCCCTTTTAATAGAGTTCAAAGTCTCACCATCAAAGGCAAACGAACCCTAGAAACTGTTTGAACGCGAAAGTAGAGTACAGACTAAGAAAGATAAGCATCTGAAAGTATTAACTGCAACGATCTGATAGTGCTCCTCCAGGTTCTTTCCTATACCGACTTCCTATTTTATAACAAAATCTCCTGTCTAATATTGCATCCATTAAAGAGTAAGCGACAATTATTATATTTTGTCCTCGACAGAACTAGTAAAATGGAGTACCACCTCCAATAAAATTAAATTTAAATCTTCCAAAACACAATGATATGTATATTAGTGTATAGTAGTGTATAGTCTGCCCATGTAACGGTACTATCGATTTTCACAGGCTTTCCATCGATTCCATTCCATTTGTTCAATGGATACAGATCCTACCACACATTTACATATTATAACCTGATTAGTCAAGCGAAGCCATATTTAGTCCTGGAAATGAAAAAACCTTCAATAGTTGAAGATATTATCCTTCATAATTACATCCAGTTCAATAATTTTTATTCATATGACCTAAGGGTAGATAAAAAAAGATCTACACATTTAAATTAATTCGTTTCTTTGCCTCTGTGGTGCTGGTCGATTCAAATGTCCTTGTTTAATATTAATCATCACTATTGCTTATATTTTACATATCATTTCTATTAGCAAAACACTTGTAGTGAAAACCTTCTAAGAGGTTTTTCCAACTTTTACTAGGTTTAAGCTAACACATTCAGCACTCCAGAATGCAGTTACATCTAGCTGAATGCAAAGTTATTCAAGGGACTCGTTTCTCTTAAAGACAATTTTAAGTTGAGACTTATTATAGTGCACATTCAACATCATCGCAAACGTACACGAAAACGGGTTTGAAAAAGGAAAATATGCAATATTCGATCGAGTCTACACTCTACTTTTTTTTTTTTTTACACTATCAGCTCTGTGTCGTGGAGTGCTTAAAGCAAGCAACTATCACGAGCAGAAATTGCCGGCACTAAAAGTGCACTCACAGGCTCATCATTTAGTGCAGGTGTTAGTAAGGACAAAACAATTAAAAATACAATAATTATGTACCTACAAAATACTAACACAGACACAAAATAATGCAAACAATTTAAGACATTAAAGCATAATTACGCAAAATATTTTTTAGCTTAATTTTACTAAGATGCAAGTCAATCACATGATCATGTAGATTATAGATTCTACTCATGCGACTAATAGGCTCATGCTTCCCATAATTCGTTCTATGACGGGGGCTAAACAATAATTCAGCACTGCGCAAATTATGGGCACCACCACGAAAATTAAAGCCAATAGACGACAGCAAGTCAGGTGCATCTATTTGACCGGATATAAGCTGCTGTAAAAAAATGATATCGCTATTAAGCCTTAAGAAAGGGGTAACATTTGAACAAGCTTAATACGCTGACTGTAAGGAGGAAGGTTAAAAGGATCATCCCATGGAAGTCCTCTAAGTGCAAATCGAATAAATTTACGTTGAATGGCCTCTATTCGATTTGAATAAATGTTGTAGAACGGCGTCCAAACTTGTGAAGCATACTCTAGAATCGGACGGACAAAACAATTGTACAATGACATAGTAACGTATGGGTCATTAAATTCTTTCGCCCACCTTTTTACGAAGCCCAGCATAGAATTAGATTTATTAACAATAAAATTGATATGTTTGGCAAAAACCAGTTTGGGATCGAAATAAACCCCAAGATCCTTAAAATTATCAACATTACAAAGAATATGCTGAGACAAAGAATATTGAAAGGTTTAAGGTATATACTTTCTAGAGAATGGCATATGTTGACATTTAGTAGGGTTCAGGGATAAACCGTTTTAATCACACCAATTGGCGAAGCTATTAATGTCAGATTGAAGAAAAATTCTATCTTGCTGACTAGTGATAGATTTAAATATTTTCATACGAGGGCGGGTCAATAAATCCGTGACTTTTTGAATTTCTGACCTCTTTACTGAAACGGCAACACTGCTCCTGTCAACAGGCATATGTCAGTTGACTCCTGTCAAAATTTAAACTTGCTGCGTCAGTTAGTTTGTGTTTGACAGCTATTTTTATCAGACTACTCACTAATTTGAGGAGAAAATGGAAAAAAGTGAATTTCGTGTGCTTATTCAGCATTATTTCTTGCGAAAAAAAACCATTACCGAGACCAAGGCTAAGCTTGAAAAATACTATGGGGACTCTGTACCATCGATTTCAATGGTAAAAAAGTGGTTTACTGAATTTCGTTGTGGCCGTACAAGCACTGAAGATGCCGAACGTCCTGGACGCCCAGTTGAGGTCTCTACACCCGAAACAATCGAAAAAATTCACGATATGGTGTTGGCCGACCGAAGATTGAAAGTGCGAGAGATTGTGGAAGCCGTAGGGATCTCGCATGGCTCAGTGGTTTCAATTTTGAATGATCACTTGGGCATGAGAAAGCTTTCCGCAAGATGGGTGCCGCGTTTGCTCACAGTCGACCACAAACGCAATCGTGTAACAACTTCACAGGAAGGTTTGGCGTTGTTTAATCACAATATGGAGAAGTTTTTGCGCCGTTTTGTAACCGTGGACGAATCATGGATCCATCACAACACACCAGAGACCAAACAACAGTCAAAACAGTGGGTTTCTAAGGGTGAATCGGCGCCAAAGAAGGCCAAGGTGGGTTTGTCAGCCAATAAAGTTATGGCGACTGTTTTTTGGGATGCACGCGGGATAATCCACATTGACTACCTTCAAAAGGGAAGAACAATCAATGGGGAATATTATGCCAACTTATTGGACCGATTCAATGACGATTTGAAAAAAAACCGACCTCATTTGGCCAAGAAAAAAGTTCTTTTCCACCAAGACAATGCAAGGGTGCACACATGTGCAGTTGCCATGGCGAAAAACCATGAATTGGGCTATGAATTGCTCCCTCATCCACCCTATTCTTCAGATTTGGCTCCAAGCGACTACTTCTTGTTCCCAAACCTGAAGAAATGGCTTGGTGGAAAAAGATTTGACTCCGATGATGAAGTCATCTCGCAAATAAAGGCCTATTTTGAGGACCTCGACAAATCATTTTTTTTGGAAGGGATAAAAAAATTGGAGAAGCGTTGGACAAAGTTTATAGAGCTCAAGGGTGACTACGTTGAAAAATAAAAAAAAAAATTTATCAAAAAATCTGTGTTTTATTCCAAAAATCACGGACTTATTGACCCGCCCTCGTATCATCAGCGTAGATCAGGATATTACTGTGATTTATACATGCTTTAACATCATTAATGGCTAGTATAAATAGAATTGGTCCGAGGTGACTACCTTGGGGAACTCCAGACTGAGCTGTAAAAGATACAGATAGCGATCCTCTAAATTTGACTTGATAAACCCTTGATCTAAGGTATGAATTAACCCATTTTATGAAACTTGGTGGGAAACCAAAAGCCCTGAGCTTAAACTCGATTATTTCATGGGACAGCTGGTCGAAAGCTTTAGAGAAGTCAGTGTATATGCAATCCATTTCGTCCTTATTCTCTAAGGCATTAGAACAATCATGCAAGAACTTGCGCTACAAAAACAGAGAATAATAACTTATAATACCCCCTCCTAAGGTTACTTGCATATACTTATTTTGACTCATAGTTTGCGCAAGGACGGGCGTAGAATATCCCCCGCATCTCGTAAAAGGCGACTAAGGTGATAAATCACATCTAGGCGATTTTAACATCTTAAAGCTGTTCCGCAAGTGTACATAGAATTCCGTGGGTTGACAGGACTGGAGAATACCGGTGTCATAAAAGGACAACCGAACAATAATCATTAATACGAGCATGTACGTGTACAAAAAAGGGCCTACAAACTCCAGAAATCCTGCCAATATTTATTGAGGTCGAACCGGCGGAACCCACAAACGGAACAGGAGGCATGCAGCGAAGTGGGAGGTATATGATCCCCTTAATCCTTATCATAACCTTGCCGTAAAGGACGAAGAAAAGTTTTAACATGCCTTAACAATGGGCGTTGACCCCTAACAGTAACTATATATGTGATCGATCTAGCCTTGTCCGTGCGTCCGTGCGTCCGTTCATCCGTCACCAACTTTGAGGACTTTAAATTCGAGCCAGAAAGCTGAAAATACTCTATTGCGGTCTGAAATGATCAAGTTTAAATTTTTTTCAAATCCGCCTACTATGTGTTTTAAAAAAAACAAAGTTTTATAGAAGAAAACAATGGAAATGAAGGTCGTGTTCCGCGCGAAATATGTAGTCAAAGACTTTTTTAAGACTTCGCACATAGAAAGTTTTAAAATTATTTGCCACAAAAATGTTGTATATTCGATTCTTCTTCTTCTTTCATTACGGCGGTTATGATCAGGATTAAAGTTATCATAACCCTCACACTTTACTACTTTACTAAATCCGCCTGTGGGGTTTGCCGGTTCGACCTCAGCGAATATTGGTAGGCCTCAAGGTTTCAATCAAAAAAAAAAAAAAAACATCTACAAGGACTCTTAATCCAAACCCAAGTCCACTTTGGGGGGATAAGAATATGAAAAGGGCGTCCAAGCAGACAGAAACGCAGCGATGCTCCATGAGAAGGCGTTGCATCCAATTCGAGTCACAGTGTAGTGTGCGTTTCATCAAGCTGCCATGGCGGGCATTACTTTTTCGAAGCAAATAGTCGAACTGACACGCTCAATGGAGACCATTACATGAAGATGCTGAAACAGTTTACGTTTCCAGAGCTACGCCGAAAAACGCATGCTCCAATGTAATTAATGGCGCCGAGAACTAAACGATATGAAGGAAGTGAGAAAGAAAAATTCTTGTTCGGATATTTGATACTGAGTGCGAGGAGGGCGATTGGAGAACAAGGTAAAACCGCGAATTCTATAAGCTTTACCAAGATGTAAATTTAGGCCAAAACACTGTGACTGCATTGACTCGCCTGAATCGAGCGAATTAAAAATGATAAACCAGCCAAGACAATCTTACACACACAACCCAGAGGTTCGAGTCTCAGCTACCAAGACCTCGCGGTTACCAGAACAACTGCCGAAGACTAGTGGCATCGATATCAAGAAGCCATCAGAAGTGCCGCAAGTGATATGCCCGGTTTCACCAGGCCACCACCATGGAACCCCTGGTTTGACGAGGAGTGCCGGGAAGCGCATGCAGCAAAACAAAGCGCCTACGAAGCGGCACTGCATAGATAGATGAGAGCAGCTCGTCAGCTCTACGAGAAAAAGAGGAGGGAAGAACATCGGCTTCTCCGGAGAAAAAAGAAAGAGCATGAGAAGCACGCGATAGAGGAAAAAGACAGGAACAATGTTCGGAAGTTTTACCAAAAGGTAAAAAGGACTTGTCACGGAAACAAGACCCGAACAGAAACCTCAGCATCATTTGCCCGATCCCTCTAAACTGCGCCAATTATAGAGGCTACCGGTGCGGTTTTAGGCCCGGTAAGTCCAAGGCCGATCAGATAGTCACACTACGGCAGATCCTGAAAAAAACCCAAGAAGTCCAAATCGATACCCACCATCTTTCTATCGATTTTAAGGCCGCATATGACAGCATCTAGGTGATGCGCTGTCATGTGACTTCTTAAACATCATACTTAAGAAAATTGTGCGAAACTAGCAAGCCAACACTAGAGGCACAATTTTCCAAAAGTCTGTGCAAGTACTTGGATATGCTAACGACATTGACATAATGGGCAGAACACAGCGAGCTGTCACTGGTGCGTTTGCAAGTATTAGCACAGAAGCGGCAAATATGTGTTTAGTGGTGAATGAGGGCAAACCAAAATATATGCTGTCAACAAGAAGGGACACACAACATCGACGAATCGGACAGAACGTCACGATAGACAGCTATAATTTTGAGGTAGTTAGGGACTTTTGCTATTAATTCTGATAATGACACCACAGTGGAAATCAAACGAAGAATTACACTTAAGACGACAATTGACTAGGAAGGCCTTGTCAAGAAACACTAAGGAGACTTTGTATAAGACCCTCATCATCCCAGTCTTGCTCTACGGCGCGGAAGCGTGGACATTAGCAAAAGCGGAGGAAGATCTTCTTGGTCGTTTCGAACGCAAAATTCTTCGAGTGATTTTCGGTCCGGTTTGCGTTGATGTGCTTTTGAGGAGGAGATTTAACAGCGAACTCTACGAGCTGCACAGCGACATCGACCTGGTCAACAAAGTATGTATAAGTCGACTAAGGTGGCTTAGACATGTAGAGCGAACTGACCCCAACGCTCCGGCCCAAAGAGTCTTCGATTCCAACCCGGACGGACAACGCAGTAGAGGAAGACCTCGCCTTAGGTGGCGCACGCAAGTGGAAGGGGACCTCAACCAACTTGAAGTGCGCAACTGGAGGCAGTTAGCCAAAGATCGTGCTAACTGGAGAGGCGTGTTGGTTGAGGCTCACGTCCATCCCGGACTGTAGCGCCACCTATAAAGTAAGTAAGTTAAAAAACTTTATAAAAATTAACATTTTTTTTGTAATTAATATTATAATTAATGCATACTTATATTTTTGTAACTTATTATAATTAAGACAACATAAACTATATGAATTAAAAAAGAAAATGTTCCGAGTTTTTTCATGTAACAAGTCCCACGTAGCCATGTACGTACACATCCGTGGGAGTAATAAGTATACCTTACCTAGTCTTTATACGGTATCGAGGCCATAAGAAAAGTTCATCGTTTAGGGACTACCCCACTGTCGGCACCATATGGTTGCTAGTAAATTTGTGCAATCGTTATAGCGTCGTAGTTGTTGAAGAGACCTTTTTTTCTCAAAATATCGTCATATTTTCCACTTTGCTGAATCGAGGTCAAGTTTAAAGCATGTCAAATTGCTTCTCGTTGATATAATTTGTGAAATATTTTTTCATGTGTGAGTTTCAAATGAGTATTTTTTTACATTACACAGATGAACTCGTCCTATGTTAACTGTATGGGAGGTCAGGGAATATACTTTTGGAAATTATGTACTCGGGCAGCTTCGTTTGTCAGGCCATTGCCCATGGTATAGGATAGGATGTCGGATGCTAGATGATTTTCAAGGTGTGCAAAGTAATTGATGGACGTTTTTAATTGTAGTCATCTTCTATTCGTACCAAAAAATAACTACACACACAAATGGTTGGTAAAGCTAGGTTTGAGGACCTGTATGGGCCGTTTCTGCTTAATATTTATTTATTAAGGCAAAATTCTATTCGATTAAGACTTAGAGCTAGTTTCAAATTTATCAAGCAGACAGATGTTGGGCAAGAGGTGGTGATGTGATGCACTTCCTGGAGATATATTTACTGACAAATTAATTTAATTCATACTTGCAAAATATTTAAGTTTTCAGATCTCCTCCTTTCTGAAACTCAATATGAAATCAATCAACAAACTTCTCCTCTTCAATAAGGTGAAATTGATCAATGTACAAAAGTTTATAGATGCAACTTACATTGTATTGTTAATTGCTCGCGCATTTGACAACGTCGGCAATTTTATAAAATTGATATTACGTCAGCAGAACTGACTGCTTCTTCTAATTTAATAGCTTCCGCACGTATTCTATGGGTGTGTACCGTTTCGTTACAAAATTCTATCTACAAACCTGATATTAGCCGTCATTTACTTTTTAAAACAAGTGCTAAGATAAAACAATCTTTTTTACTGAGAATTAGGAAAATAGTTCAAATAAGGTTCTATGTATTTTAATCAGTTTTCGATTAATGCCTTTTATAAACTGCATTATAAAATTTAATTTGTTTATTACCCACCAAATTTAGATAGATTTTTTTTTTGTGTTGACCATTATTTTGGGTCTCGGTAACAAAGTATTTGTCGTACTTTTATTTAAGCGTTATATTTGTAAAAAAAAGTTCAGTTAATAAAAAATTATGTATAGTTTATTTTGGTGCAATTGTGCAGGACTGTGATAATTACCGTTCCATCAAGCTGATGTGACACACCATGTAGATCGTTGAGCGGGTATTAGATAGCCGAATGCGGAAAATTATAAGGCTATCTGAAGACCACTGCGGGTTTGTCGCAGGTAAATTAACCACAGATGCAATCCAAAGTATAGACAAGAGTAAGATACCCTGCAATCAAAGTCAGTGAACACCAGGGAAGCGTCTTAATTCAATTGATATTTATTACAGTCGTTGATTTTTTGCTTGAGGGAAAAGTGACGAACTCCAAAATACATCATTTATTCTTTGCTGACGATGGATCCATCCTTAGCGAGGATCAAACGTCCCTGCAATGAGCAATTGATGTGTGGGTGGAAGTTTTGAAGGGGAATGTGTATCGTGATAGTCCGAAAAAAACAGAATACTTGTGCTGCCCGTTCTCTGATCCACTCCGACTTTTTCTAGACATTTATGTGAATTGAAGAAAAGTTCAAATATCTAGGATCTATGATTAATAGCGAAGTAAGCTGTGACGACATTAAGCATCGCGTTAGCGTAGGGTGGATGAAGTGGCGGGAAAACTCAGCCATTTTCTGTGGCCAAAAAATGCCTCCTAGGCCGAAAAGAAGGCTCTACGCCGCAGTTGTGCGCCTGGGGCTCACATATGGCTCACAATGTTGGACAGCGTACAAAAAGTATGTGGGCAAATCAGCGGTAGCTGAGATCAAGATTTTTCGCATGACAGCAGTAGTAACAAAGGTTGATCGAATAAGAAGTTCCACGTCCCGAGTAGCCTTGATGTCAAAGAACCTATCTTGAAAAAAATGGAGCGCGACCGGGTCAGTTGGTTATAGCCGTGTTTTTTTTGGACGCGGATATACTCGTAGGATTGGCACAAAAAAACGACCATCGCCGCTTAAGAATTCATCAGAAAAAAATTGGCAGCACACATGCACCTGTGACATGCACCGTGACACAGCTGTAAGTTGTAGTTGAGAAATTTGTATTGAAAATTCTGAAATTGAAAAATATTTCCGCTAATTGAAATAGATGCCAACATATTATAAAGATATAAAAAAACCATTTCACATTAACATATTTGCTAAATTCAAATACCCTTATAATAAAGTTTGAAAAATAATAATAATAAAATCACGAATAAAATATTCGGCGGAATGTGTCAGTGGTCGGTGGGTTGTCAAACTTTGACATTTCCTGAAAAATTCATCGCAACAATTCATCAGAAACGAAGAAAGTGGATTTTGGAAGCACTGTTTATCCCCGCTAAAGGACTTAGCGGCGATAGCTATCCCCGCTAAAGTTAGCGTATATACGAGTAGGATAAGTTGTTGTATTTTACATGCAAATTTCAAATTATCCCTATATCCGCGTGCAAAAAACACGGCTTATGTCATGTTCAAAGGAGAGATCCTACGAACCCTGTCAAAAAGACAATATCAAACAATGTTTTCATACGAACGCGAAAGGAAGGCAGGGCTTAAAACTCTTGAATCACACAGATGCAGTAAAACCAACATTTGATTAACCTCAGTGACGAAGTGATTCAAAATCGGAAGGCCTGTCGTTATTTTCTGAAGTCAAACTGGCGAACCTTACAGGCGGACTAATAGGGATGCAGTTAAGCGTGAGGATTATGATTCCTTTAATCCTGATCATAACCTCACCGCCGATTAGGAAGAAGAAGCAGCAGACGATTTTGGTGCAATTGTTTATTAGTTTTTAAAGTTTTGTATTTTGTTTTAAATTACAGAATGTTTAAGTACCTCAGTGCGTTTCGAGGTTAGAATCCCAACCATTAACACGTAACATTTAGTCCACTGCCAACCTCCTGCAAAAGTCTGACAAACATCCAAGTGTATAAACTGTCATGAGAAGCTTCTCGAAATAAATCGTTCGCAATCGGCGTTAAATTGTAAGTGCCTTCGATTCGTGTTAAAAATATAGCTTCGCACACTCATATGGATGAAGAAGCTAGATTTAAGGCCTTATATGGGCCGTTAATGCCTAATTTTTAGTGTGCCCTATTCTAAAATATGAAGTTAAAGTAGTTCTGAACAATTCCTTTATATAAAGTTTTCTGACGTGCCTACTTTTGAGCGGCGTTTTTTCCAAAAGCTGTCTTTTCGATAAAATCTTTCAGATATTGTACAACAAAATATGTAGATCATTCTTAACAATTCACAAATACTTAGATTTTGTCACACCCACTTAATGAGGGATATGAACAGGAATAGGGTATCCGAGAGTCTAGATAGTTTTATTTAAGCTTTGAAATTCGCAGATAATATTAAAGATAAAATGTTGGAGAAGCCATTAAACAAAGTCCCATGCTTAACAATATACACTGCCGCTCATCTGAATAGGTTCAACTTCTTTTTAACCTTACTGTTAGCCTCTCTTTATATATACTGCAATGGCAAATATTTGTTATACATATAATGAAAGAGCATCATTATACGCTTAGTTTGAGAGAAAAAAAGTGTCTTAAAGCTTACCGTTATTCTGACACGCTAGCTTGACCATATCATTCATAAAAACGAACACATTTTTTGGCTCATCTCAATAGGTTCAACAGCAAAAACTTTAGTTTGTGTGTAGTTACGTCAGTCAATTGTACTCAGATTTTTTTCTGCTAATAAACCTTGTTGAGTGTACATGTTAACGACAAAATGGGTCGCGGAAAACCTATAAGCGAGGAAGAAAAGGGCAAAATAAAAGCATTTCGAGAATTAGGCCTACGCCAATGGTGCATTGCGAAAAAAATTAACAGAAGTCAAAATTTAGTAAGCAGTTATTTGTGAAATGTCGAACAGTATGGAAAAAATATGAAAGGTGGAAGTTATAGGGCCACATCAAGAACCGATAGACGTGCAATCATCAGAGCAGCCTCCAATTTTCATGATTCCACGTCAAAAATAAAGATCAAAACAGGTGTAAAGTGTTGTTTGGCGACAGTAAAACGGGTTATCAAAAGTGCTAAACATTTGAAAAGAAAAAAAATTCAGGAAAAACCATCGTTTAATGAATCTAGAAAAGAAATTCGTCTCCAATTTTGTAAAAAATACATGTCGTGGAAGTCAGAGTGGCAAAAAGTGATTTTTCAGATGAGAAAAAGTTTAATTTAGAGGGCCCTGACGGCTATAATTATTATTTTCATGACCTTCGAAAAGAGGAACATTATTTAAGCCGTCTGCATAGCTGTGAAGGCAGTGTCACGGTGTGAGAAGCCATTTCCATCTACGGAACCTTCGAACTCCAATTTCTTACACCGAAAATGAATGCTTAATCTTATAAAGGTGTGCTAGAAAAGGCTTTCCCACAGATTTTTGACCTGTTTGGACCAATATCGTGGACATTCCAACATGATAATGCCCCTATCCACACAGCGAGGACGGTAAAACAGTGGATTGAGAGCCAAAATGTTCAGCTGCTGGAGTGGCATCCATACTCCCCTGACCTAAATATCATAGAGAATGTGTGGGGACTTCTTTCACGTAAAGTATACGTATAGTCAGGGCGACAATTCGAAGACAAAAAATCATTAATCGAAGCAATTAAAAAAGCTTGGACCGAAATTTCGCTTCAATACCTAGAAAAATTGTATGGTTCTATACCAGATCGAATTTACAAGACTTTATTAAAAACAGGCGGCAATACTCATTATTAATTATTCACCCCTATCGTGGAATCCGTCGGGGGGAACGATCCGCTAATAGTGAACAATTTGCATCGTGTAATCCGCAGACGTGAACCATCCACATGTCGGTAACGTGAATGAAATTTACTGAATTTAATTTTTACAAAACAAATGTGTTTGAAATGAGCTGTCACAATTGAATTTCCTAATCACCAATATTGGTCGGTAAGGAAAAGTATCAGACGGATCCCACGATAGCAATTTTCTGTTCACGTGAATCGAATAAGTGAAGTGAATCTCAGATCCGACGGATTCCACGATAGGGATGATTGTTATTACAATCCCACCTATACAAAATGCAAAATATATCAATAAATTACAATTACTATTCTCGTTTTATTTCATTTCATTCGTTGAACCTATTCAGATGAGCCAAAAAATGTGTTTGTTTTTATGAATGCATATGGTCAAGCTTGCTTGTCGGAATAACGGTAAGCTTTAAGACACTTTTTTTTCTCTCAAACTAAGCGTATAATGAGTGGGTGGCGACGGTGTAGAGGTTAGTGTGTTGGCTTGTGACCCGTGCGGTGCAGGTTCAATCCCCATGGGGAACAACAACATACGCCACCCATTCTCATGCCTCTACACCAAAAGGAGGATTTCTGCATGGTAGTACAATGGACCGTTACCGAGTCTGAGTGCTCTGGGATTTGGATTTCCTTTTTTAAAAAATAAAAATTAAAAAAAAAAGCGTATAATGATGCTCTTTCATTATATGTATAACAAATATGTGCCATTGCACTATGTATAAAGAGAGGCTAACAGTAAGGTTAAAAAAAAGTTGAACCTATTCAGATGAGCGGCAGTGTATATGCGGCAACAATACCATACCCTACACTGATTACGAGCATTGCGGGTGGCAACGGTGCAGTAGTAGTGTATTCGCTTACTGAATGGAAGGTCGCGCGTTCGAATCCCGGCCAAGTCCATTACTTTATAGCGAATACATGAAACCCTAACTCCCTAAGCAACTTAGACACCACCCGTGGAGAAAAACCCTACAACTGCACCAAATCACTTTTATCCTATCTCTCTGTCCTTTCTAATAGTAAGTAGCACCTCAAAGCATGCAATGAAATACGCCATTGCTAGGCGCTGCTTGCTGTTAAACAACAAAATGCTAGCGCTGTGTTCTTAGCACAATAAGGGAACTGAAAGATTTACAGAAAAACCCCTTTAGCGTAAGTAAATTATATATAAAAAAAAATGTGAATTTGTTCTTGCGAATATTCTAATAGTACCGAATGCCATTTTTTCTTTGATAAAAAAAAACAAAAACGGTGAAGTAATGATTTAGCTATTAAGACACGGAAAACTGATGGCCAGTTCAGGTTGGCTAAGAAAGTTTAAGTTTTTTAGCTGACGGCAAGTAATGGGTGTGTACGTGTAGTTACTTCGCCAAGAAGCGAACACTACTTCATGAAATGGTTCACAAAAAAAAATCTTCAAATACATTTAGGTACTTTGAAAATTTTTGTCAGACGAACAAAACTAATGTCTGAATGAAGGAGCTAATCTTTGCTGTGTTGGCGTTGTTGAGATCATTTAAATCATTGAAGAGATATTTAACCAGTGTAACCTTCCTTATGTTGGCGACGGCGAGTGCAGGACAAGTGCATAGGAGGACACTCATAGTCTCTTCTTCCTCTTCGTCCCTACAGTTTCTTCAGAAGTCATTGTAGGGAATGCCTAGCCTTTGAGCATGCCTTCCTATATCACAGTGCCCGGTGAGGGTGTTTACAAATTTGGAGAGGGTTCCTCTCTTATGCCTCAGAAGTCCGATGGACCTGGATTTATTTAATGTCGGCCAGAAAAGCCTTGCCGTGTTACATTGGTCGAGTTGTTGCCAACGACGATTGGCATCGCTCACCGCATTTGTGCTGATTTGGTTAACATAAGACGTTGGCGCCTCGATGTCAGTGACGCTTATGCTGTTTAAACCAGAAGAGCCTCGTCGAGCCAGTTCGTCAGTTTCACAATTCGCTGGTATGTCACAGTGACCCGGCTCCCAGCAAAGGGTGAGGCTATACTGACCAGATATCTCGTTAGAAGATGCGTGGCAGTCTTTCACTACCTTGGATCTCGACGTGCTGGATGCAAGGGATTTGATGGCCGCTTAGCCGTCGATGTATGTATATTACAATATCTGGTTTCGATACCGTATTAACCGACAGCCTTTCAGCGGCTTGGCGGACAGCGGTGACTTCGGCCTGAAAAACGCTGCAGTGGTTTGGAAGGTTAAAGGAGAGGGAATATCCAGGTCTTCCGAGAAGATTCCGGCACAGATTCCGTCCTCGGTTTTGGACCCATCCGTGAAAATTGACAGTGATTCGTGCTATAGGACATTACGTTGCGTCCACTCGGTTTTATCTGGGATTAGATGTTGGTAGCCCAAGTTGAAATTGAGTTCAGTGGGCAGGTGGTCGGTGACCTAAGATGTCGATACATCGATAGTATTTTGGCATGTCCTTTGTGTTGCTATTTCCATTGCTTGGAGCATCTCAGTCTTATTGCTGAGCTGGCAGCCAACTGTTCGCGGACGATGTCAGTCGAGAGAAGGTGGAGTATGGTTTGGAGCGCCAAAGTGGGAAAGGTTCTCAGTGCACCGTTGATGCTGAGGCATGCAACTCGTTGAGTTTTATCCAGTCAGGTAAGGTTAACGTAATGATCTGATCTACAATGGACCTTTGCATTTCGGAAACCACACTAGTACTTTCTATTACTTCGTCAGAAATCTTGCAGAGAGTCCTATATTCCATGCACTCGGCATTCTCTCCTTTCCAACATTTTACACTTAAGATTGTGTAACCTCCGAGTGCTACCGCAGATTGTTAGCCACCATGTAAAAAAGTGCACCATTTTGTGTGCCTGAGGAAGTGAATCTTTGCGGCATAAAGCACTGATTCCTCAATTGAGTAGCCATGTGCACTTTTTGTTTTTATATGAAACCCCACATGAATTTTCGGCAGAGTTTTTTCGTTCATAATAAATATACATTTTTCCCATCTGTTTTTATCTGTTCACATACCCACAACATTTTTGCGTCGGTCATTGTCTTGTCATACATTCAAAGTCATTAAATTAATTTGACTGAACATTTTTCAACGCCAACAGCAAAGTTTGTATGCTCTCGTTGTCTGCTTAATTGTTTTACTTTTCACTTTCGCTTTTAGTCATCACCACCGGTCTTATTATCTGAGGCTACTACAACTACGTATACACCGTTGTCCTGCTTTTATTTTTAGACACATTTTTAGATCTAGATACATTTTTGCTTTTTTGTGTATCCATTCTGCAAGCATACAATTGAATGCATGCGCTAAGCATCAAGTGCAACTGCACTAACAATATTGCAAAACTTGAAGTGGAAATTTGCCAATCAGACAAAGTGTCGTCAGGATTTTTGTTTCAGCTTCATAGAAGACCGTGAGAATATGAAAAACGCTGTGTTGCTGCTGATTAATATATTTCGCTGTTCGGTATATGACGTTGCATGTTTTTGGATTGGTGTTAGGTTATGAAAATGTACCCCAAACTTGTTAGTTTCATCTTCGTGCAAAATGGAAAGGTATATCGACCCGTGTGTTACAGTCCAGCTGAAGATAATGAACAAAAATTCCACAACGTTTGCACTTTTTTCAAACGTTTATGTACGAGTATTACATTTCGCTATGTCCTGGACACGCCAGCATGGAAATTGAATCGCAGCGTGGTCTGGCTGTAATTAAAGAGTGTGAGCCATTGCGGAAATTGCAGCGGTTGGAGTGTACTTCTCACGTACGTGTAGTAGGTCACGTCTGGATCCGATCTCACCAAGTAATTGGATTGCAAATTTGATTGCAGACTGGAAATATGCACAGATGTAGGTACATGTAAAAGTGGGTTCCTATTATTAAGGTTCGGTCTGTTGAAATCGTTTGTGCAGTTCTACAGCAAAAGTTATGAACGCAAAGAGATGCTGCACTTGAAAACGGCAAGCTTTTCTGGGGATTGTGAAGTCGATTTTTTTTTTTGTGATAAAAAGGCTGTGTTGAGGTCAATAAAAAATAAATTCTGACTCACAAAGTCAAAGCCGATCAATGGGAGAGGATGTAGGAATAAATAAATTGTTCTAGATTACAATCTGAGGAAACTTTGCCGTCCCTTCATGCTCAAGACGTTTCTTCAGAAACTCTTATTGGTGTAAGCAGATTTTCATAAATTAACCTGAATATTGGTCAGACAGACGCTTAAATGTATTGTTTAACTCATATGTAGGTATATAAGAAATCTATCGGTTATGCTGGTTTATTTATATTTACATCCATATCTGGCTAAAAATATAACGAGTGCATGAAGCCAACGAATGATGTTGACTTGGGAGATATTTTTGTTACGAGTACTTGTACGGATCTATTTAGAGAATTTATTTGGTCGGGGATGAAGAAGAACAATCAGATTTTATTTGCTCTCCAGTTTAGAAAAAACATGCACTATCGAAACAATGTATGTATTTATGTACTTAAAGAGCAGAACCTCAGCCTCTCCTTTCGTCTCCCTAATCACTGCAGCGTGTTCCAGGCGGATATCATAACGATTAAAGAAGTCCTATCGTGGCTGAAGAGGAACGTGATATCCGCTATGGATATCCGAATCTTCTCAGATAGCCAAGCTGAGCTAAAACGTCTGTATTTTGTCTCCACAAACTCCATCGTAGTCTTAGACTGCCGATCATGTCTCGTGGAGATGGCGGAGCAATTCAGCATTCACATATGCTGTGTGCCAGGACACAGAAACATTCCAGGGAATTGTAGGGCGGGTGAACTCGCCAGAAAAGGAACCATACTGCCCCTTCTACCTGATAAAGGTCCCTTAGGCTTTCCAATTGCTACATGCAAACTGATGTTTATTAGGGAGGCCATTGAGAGAACTAACCTTAGGTGGACAAGTGGCAACACTTGTCTAGCGACAAAATAGATTTGGCCAAGGCTGGATCTGAAATGCTCTAAGTGTTTAATATCTCTGAACAGACTCCACATTGGTGCTACAATTGGTGTAATCACCGGACACTGTCTCATAGGCAAGCATGCAATAAGGCTTGGCGTCTATACAAGTGACATCTGCATAAGCTGCACATGCCCTGCTATCTCAAAGACGAAAACTCCAGTTGAGATCTTTCTTTCACAATGATCTCAACAATCTCATAAACATCGACATCAAAAATCTTTCAAGCTTCATCAAAAGCTCCAACTGGTTCAACGAGTAGGAAGAAGATAGATCCGTGTGGTATCACAATGGACCTTTTTATTGGTATAAGTGTATCGGGTTGTGCCGACTGCCACTATAACCTAAACTAACCTAACCTACCACTTGAAGATAAATATTATATTCTTTAAGGAGTCACCCCGTTTTGTATTTTATACAACACAAGTTTTAAGGAGGCGGGGACGAACGAAAATAAACTAACAAAAGTGACTGCGAAAATCAAATGGTACAATCTGGCCAAGAAAAAAGACGAAGTATTTGTTGTCAAAATGAAAAAGGATCGCCATAACATCATCGACGAAGTTGAGGGTGAAGAGTGCAGATCACAAGAAATGTGGAATTCCCTACAACAACTTTGCTTAAACAGAGCCAAATCGCTGATAGGGGCTTCAAAAGGCGCTCAGATTCAAGCAAAGTGTGTGGAGGGCCTACGAACTACGACAAACCAACTTGAACAGGGACAGAACTACCTCAGAAATGACCGCTCAGAGAAGCCCAAGTGCCAAAGTTCATCAACAATGGTGAATGGCTCCTTTTTGTGGATGACAAAATAATACTACATAGATGGCAAAAGGATTGTGACGGATTTTTAAACGAGCAAGTTCCTTGGATATACATTTTAAGAGCCGTTTCCAACAATGAAGAAGTACCCGGCATTATTGTCAAAGAAGTTTGGAAGGCGGTTAAAGACTCCAAAAGACGAAAAGCAGTTGCTCATGTGTAAATATTTTTAAAATCCACTGACACGCCTATATTAAAAAAAAATTGTTTCATTAATGAAATCATTGCAAATTAAAGTCCTATTCTTCGGATAGTATGTAGATAAAGTCGTTATAAACAATTACATACCACAAAGTTGTCTAACATTACCACTTTTTAGAAGCGTTTTTTTTAAATCATTTTTCTTTTCGATAAAATCCTGAAATAAAGTACGCAACAGTAACTTATAACAAAATTTGAAGACCATACCATTCTTAACAATTCACCCATACTTAGATTTTTCCACGCCCAGGGTATCCAACAGCTCGCCCAAGGCTTGAGCAAAGATTGATTTGAAATGCTTTTACAATTTGTTCGCACCAATTGAGTTAAGAATAGCACTACAATAGTAGTTCCTTCAAAAGTTCACATGCTCTCAAAATTTTGTAAATAATTTGTTTTTTATTCTTGAAAAATGATAGACACAATTAATGCAACGGTCGTCAAATCGATACTTTCGTACCTCTGAGTCGAACCTAAAACATACACACTTGGCATAAATTAGCCACTGCTTTTGTTTATTTAAAAACAAAATGTTGGTTCAACAGGATCAGATCTTGTATTTTCTTAAGTTCTGAGAGCCACAAGGTTGAATACTCGGGCCGTTATTGTTTCCCTCTGTGTTAATGAACATCCTGCAATACCTAAACACTGTAATGTCTATATTTTTCCCAATGACTCTCTTCTTTTCTTTTACGGCAAAGGTTATGACCGGAACTATAGGGTTGGTAGCCCCCCACTTTATGGTATCCTTAATGGTGTGCCTGTAGGGTTCGCCAGTTCAACCACAATGAACATCGGCAGTCTTCCCGGTATCGAATCACTTCTTTACAGAGGGCAATCATATGCAGCTGTTTTTAGATACGTCATGTCTGTCTGTCTGTCTGTCTGTCTGTCCGGGCATGTCATAGCCACTTTTTTCCGAAACTATAAGAACCATACTGTTGAAACTTGGTAAGTAGATCTATTCTGTGAACCGCATTAAGATTTTCACCCAAAAATAGAAAAAAAAACAATAAATTTTGGGGGTTCCCCATACTTAGAACTGAAATCATACGTCTGGGGTATCTATGGATAGGTCTTCAAAAATGATATTGAGGTTTCTAATATCTTTTTTCCAAACTGTGCCCCCCCCCCCTTTTAACTTCTAAAATAAGAGAATGATAAACCTAAAAAATATATATGATGTACATTACCATGCAAACTTAAACCGAAAATTGGTTTGAACGAGATCTAGTAAGTAGTTTTTTTTAATACGTCATAAATCGTAAACTGCCACTTACCTATTATTAAAACATCGATCAAAGTTACAACGAACTACAAGAACTTTTATATGATGTTACTTGCTGCTACGGAACCCTTCATGGGCGAGTACGACTCGCACTTGGCCGCTTATTTTGAATTTGTATGATCTCGGCCTGCCACTTTTAACGACTTCGACGAGTGCTTGCTACTGTTATTCATTTTTGTGTGAGCGCCCATTTACGTCACCGGTGATCTCCAGTCATGTCCACCAACGGATTTGCATGCACGTTTGCGGGAGAGTTTCAAATGTTTAATCCGTAGCTAGAGGCACCTGAATGTTATAATTACCTAGATGTGACTTTTTACTACAAGCGCTGACGGGGCGCTGCAGTAATATTCTCAGCATGGACAGAAGATGACAATTTCTTATTTGAAACAATATCGGAAAGACTGGCTGACGAGTCTCAGAAGGCTTATATTAGCCACTCAGAAAGAGGGCGTACGGCAGATGAATTCATTAGAATGAATCAACGGTGTCATCGACGCGACGGTCGGAATTATCAGCAGCTGAGGTCAGTAGCATTGAGAGTTTGACAAACATTCAAGAGTATCAATTGTCATGAGAAGCTTCTCCAACTTGCCTTTTGTAGTCGGCGTTCAATTGTAGGTCCCTTCCACTTCGCACACGTAAGCGTTGGAGAAGCAAGGTTTTAGACCCTATATGGCCCGTTAATCAACATATTTTAACTTTATAAGCCTTTCACAAACATAAGATACACTGTAGTCCTGCTGTACAAACATTTTGTTTATTTAAATAAATAGTAAATATTTACCGTGCAGGGACAGGCTAAGAATATCACTGCAGCATCTCATTACATCTATGAAATTTGACCATTCATTTGAACCTAGCGACAAGTTTTACAAATTGAAACTGACACGCATGTGTGTACATGCAAATGCATGGATTGACACGACCGGTGTCGTAAAAGGAAGATCAAACCATAATGAATAATGGGAAAATACACGTGTTGGAATCGCTAAAAGAAATAGGGACGCCTAAAAACTCTTGGATAACAAATGCAACACTAAAATTTGATTAGCCTTAGTTAAGAAGTGGTCCGAAACCGAGAGGCTTGTCTATATTCATTGAGGTTGAACCAGCGAACTCCACATACGGACCAGTAGAGAAACAGTAATGTGGGAGGGTTATGGTCCCATTAATATGCAAATGTATAATTTTCTTTGGTTAACATTTAAATTAATTCTTTGTTTTCTATGCTATTTCCTTCCGATGTTGTTATTTCTTTCGTATTCAAAGTCCATAAATTTCCAGAATATTAGCATGTGCCTGTGTAAGCAGAAAAGTATTTGCAAAAATAGAAAAGACTAACAATCCGAAACTACTAACATCAACATCAATACGTGATACGACAACTAAGTGTTCAAGGTCAACACCGATTAAATTGTGTTTGCTTATTTGTATCTCTTGTTTTATATTTGGCTATCAATGGTATCAACAAAACAAATATAATTTCTAAAGATTTAAAATCATAACTGATTGAAATTCTGTATGTCAGCTGTACACGAATTTGTGATCAATTGAATATTGTACACCCATCCCATGAACAAAGGTGGCGTGTATGTAACAATTGTAAATGGCGCCAGATATTCTGCAGATAAATACTAGATAAAGTACTAACCAGATTTATTTACACTTTTGTTGGTCAGAATACACACTGTCGACATCAATTAACTGCCTGATTACGTATCGGATGTTTTATTTGAATCTAACTCAAGTAGGTAGATGATTTTAACTTGTTAAATCGGCATTTTATTTATTTTTAAGTTGTAAAGTGACACTTTAATCGAGTGCAATCCGCAGCTTCTAAGTAATGGTTAGTTGTGTGTACTTTTATATTTAATATGACGCATTATAATAATAGGAATAAAATAAGAAGCGCATTGACTCAGTTTTCAGCGCGTTGGACTACTGATCGAGATTTCTTAGGTTCAAATGACACCGGACCCATTGACACCTAAAAATTGATTGCAACCAACATTTTTAATGTTCTTGAAAAACTTCTTGAATCTGCAGTTCGGAGTAGAAGAAATAGAATGTGTGGAACGGCGCAGGGACATAACGTCGGTGAAACCAGAAAATCGTGTAACTCCACTTTTAAACGAAAATGAGATTTGAATGACATCTATTAGCTGAAACCCATATCTACAACTCGGCGAAATTTGAGCCCCCTAATAAGATTAATTATTATATTATCGGCGATTCAGTTGGTAGCATATTTTCAAAATCACTGCATTTGGTGAGTACACTGTTTGTGGAAAAATGCTCTCCTGTAAAATTTGCTAAAATGTAGTTACACAGTTTTCTGGTTTCACCGACGATAAGTCCCAACTTTTACTTTTGGGCTCTTATGTCTCACTTAGGTGGGTCATAACTCCCAAAATTGATTTGGAACTTATGTCTCACTCCAGTGTGAGATAACTCTCAGAAGTAAAAGTTGGGACTTATGTCTCACCAAATGATGTGAAAGTAAAATAAGGCCAATTTGGCGTTCCATTGGTGCTGTTTTCAACAATTTGCCCTTGCAACTACTAAAAATCAAACAGTCACCCCCACCAGAAGCAGGGGGACAGCATGCCCCCATATGCATTGCACTGTTTATGGGTTTTGTTGCGAAATCGCAAGTAGTTTCCATAAACAGTGTAGTGGAGTAGGTGCGAGGTTTTATTTTAGCACTTGGCCTTATTGCACTTTGGGTAAATGAATTTCACTGCACCGTTAATGAGTAAGTCGGAGGAAATATATGTACACATGTTTCAATTTATTGAAGCAAACATGTTCCATTTTCCTCCCGCTTCCTTTACAACCGATTTCGAACAGAGCCTTTGAAATGGAATTCAATAAACATATCCTGCTGCTGAGATTAGATATCTCTACGAAAATTTGGGACTTATGTCCCATCTTCGACAAAATATTTTGAGTCATGGTGTGGGACAAAACCAAAAAACAAATTTGGGACTTATGTCCCTGCGCCGTGTGGAACATCTCCTGTGCTACTGTCCGGCCTCCAAGAACGACACGACGGTTCTGCTTTTTATAAAAAAACATAGGGGCGGGCTACAGTCCGCTTGGGCGAACTGTTGGATACCCTATTCTTATTCCTATATCTCATAAGTGGCAAAAATTTAAAGGATTTTATCGAAAAAACTAAGCTTTTGTAAATAAAAACGCTCCCTAGCTCAAACTTTGGTTTTTCAATAAAATTGTTTTATTTAATTGTGGGCGTGTCAGTAGGCGGATTTAAAAAAAATTTAAGTATGAGCATAAAGGGCACCTAGAGAGTATATACTATAAATTTCAGCTCCCTAGCTCAAACTTTGGACTTTCAAAAATAAAAAATAAATAATTGTGGGCGTGTCAGTAGGCGGATTTTGAAAATATTTACACACGAGCATAAAGGGCTCCTAGAGAGTATATATTAAAAATTTTAGCTCCCTAGCTCAAATTTTGGTTTTTCAAAAAAAATATTTTATTTAATTGTGGGCGTGTCAGTGGGCGGATTTTGAAAATTTTATGTCCCAAGCAGTTTTATGGGCCAAAGATCATATATCAAAAATTTCAGCTTTCTAGCTCAAAATTCAATTTTTCCCAAAATTTGTTTTATTTAATTGTGGGCGTGTCAGTGGGCGGATTTTGAAAATTTTATGTCCCAATCAGTTTTATGGGCCATTGATCATATATAAAAAATTTCAGCTCTCTAGCTCAAAATTCGATTTTTTCCAAAATGTTGTTTTTTTTAGTTTGTGGGCGTGTCTGTGGGCGGATTTCCAAAATTCTTAAACTTGATTATTTCGGGACCCTAGAGAGTATATGGTTAAAATTTCAGCTCTCTAGGTCCAGTTTAAAGGCCTAATTTTTGCCGACGGACGGACGGACGGACGGACATGGCTAGATCGACATTACTATCGATGCTGATCATAAATATAGTAACTTTTAGGGGTCTACGGGCAATATTAAGGTATGTTACAAACTATGCGTCAAAATTAATATACCCCTAGAATAGGGTATAAACAAGTTCTCTGCACAATTTGTTATTTAGGTTTTCAAATTGGCAGTCCGGTTTTTTTTGCTCGAGGGCGGGTGAAGAAGGAATAGCTAAAATTGTTTTTAATTTCCTTGGCCAAAAAGAATATACTGGCACAATTTGTATCGATTTATACAAAATGCACAAATAAAATAGATTCCAAATTGATTCAATCAATGTGTGGGAAAAATTATTAAAGGTCCTTTTTGCTAGTACATTTTTCGTTGCGAAAAAAGGAATCTTTGGAAGCATTTTCAAATTGAAATTATAAGACGTCACTAATATACCCTCTTAATCTCGCCCAACAAGCTTCGATTTTATTTTCTTGCACAGATAAATGTTTGACGAAAAAGGGTTTATGATTATTAGATATAAATTTGTCCAAATGGTACTATTAGAAAATATATTATTATTTTTTTTAAAAGACTCCTATTTCTATTGTCGTTTTTCGTAGGTACCATTGTTACGAGTCTTTTTGGGGAAAACCCAGAATGCCATATGTTTTACCTGCGCTACAAGTATTTGAAACACCAAAACAGTTCAAAATCTTTAGAGCCGTTTTTGCAAAAAGTGAAACTTTTAAATGTGTTTGATACTATTTTAATGATTGTCAATTGATTTAATTTTTGTTATTGTAAGCGGGCGATTCCTGTAGATTTTGTGTATCACAGTCAGTTAGAAATTGACAGGAAGAAGAAGTACATTAACAATAACACAAATTGGAAATAGTCAATTATCAAGTGAGAATTATAATGAGATATTGATACATATTTGTAAATTATCACAATTGCCATTTTCTAAATTATCCAAAGTTAAAAAATATCGACCTTTATTTAAAATGATAAACTAAGGAAAAGGTCGTCGTGAGATATCAGCCCAAAATTCCTAGTACAAAAGTTTAAGGAATTCCGTCAGCCGGTTGGAGATTCAAATTTCAGAACTTTTGTAATATCTTTCTCCTAAGTTTACTCGTATATGTACTTAAATATAAGAGAAAGTAAAAAATGTTTGCCGAATAACCTACACAGTCCCTGGCCAAATAATTAGACGCACTGTAAGGTTCTGTGTACTTTGTTTGTACTTGTTTACGTTCGCTTATCGATTGTTTAACACTGTAATGTTTAAAACGTTTAAAATAAATACAAAATGGAATCTTATACAAAATCTCCTAAATAAAAACACATTATATGTATGTATGTTTAAATATTAAAATAAAAGTGTTAAAAAACTGCAGTGCGTCTAATAATTTGGCCAGGGACTGTACACCTATGAAATACAGAAAATTCATACCATCATAACTGGAAAGGACCTATGATTTTTTGCTGGTTGCGAACGGAAAATTGTTACGAAGCTTCTAATGACAGTTTATACTTTGGAGTTTTTTGTCAAACTCTCGCAAAAGTAAGATCGGTGTATAAACTTGCAGGTGCTCACGGTTAAGGTTCGAACCTTCCTAAGTAGTCCAACACCTGAGCCAATACCTTCACGACGAAGAAGATCGATAAATTGTATCCAGTTCCTATGCTGGGAAGCTGTAGTCTCCTTCTAACTATGGGATCCTTCTCGCATATGTAATTTAAAAAAAAAAAATCCAGTTGTTTTGAGGGCGCAGTGGCTCAGCAGTTAGTGCGTTGGACTACACGCCGAAGCCCAGTAACACTTTAAATTTTTTCGATGCCTCTTGCGAAAATCTGACAAACATCAGAGCACCATTTGTCATGAGAAGCTTTGCACAATTGCCGAACGTAGTTGTCGTACAGTTGTAGGTCCGTTCCGCTTCGCAAACGCAAAAGGCCTAGAGAAGATAGGTTTTAGGCCCTGTATTTGCCTCTAATTCCTAATATTAATTCATTATACCCTATTCTAAGGGTATATTAATTTTGACGCATAGTTTGTAACATACCTCAATATTGCCCGTAGACCCCTAAAAGTTACTATATTTATGATCAGCATCGATAGTAATGTCGATCTAGCCATATCCATCTGTCCATCTGTTGCCAAAAATTAGGCCTTTAAGTTGGTCCTAGAGAGCTGAAATTTTAACCATATACTCTTTAGGGTCCCGAAATAATCAAGTTTACGAATTTTTGAAATCCGCCCACATACACGCCTAGAAACTCAAAAAAACGAAATTTTGTAAAAAGTCGAATTTTGAGCTAGGAAGCTGAAATTTTTTATATATGATCTATGACTCCTAAAACTGCTCGGGAGATAAAATTATCAAAATCCGCCGACTGACACGCCCACAATTAAATAAAACAATTTTATTGAAAAACCAAAATTTGAGCTAGGGAGCTGAAATTTATAATATATACTCTCTAGGGGCCCTTTATGCTCATGCCACAATTAAATAAAACAATTTTTTTGGAAAACCAAAGTTTGAGCTAGGGAGCGTTTTTTTTTACAAAAGCTTCGTTTTTTTCGATAAAATCCTTCAAATGTTATATAACAAAATATGTAGAGCGTTCTTAACAATTCAACCAGACTTTTGTCACTACCACTTATGCGGGATAGGAATAAGAATAGGGTATCCAACAGTTCGCCCAAGCGGACTGTAGCCCGTCCCTATGTTTTTAATTTTATTCCAGTTGTTTCGTAATCGTTGTCTTGAAAAATGCCTTATCATCACGGGGATATCTAGTCGTCGACGAAATTCGAGACCCGGCATTTCCTCTAGACTTATTTATGTCCAAGGTACTTAAATTTACGAGAATATCACGTTTCAGTGTCGATTTTCGATACATGTTTAAGCCCAATATATGGGAAATATTAGATACGCGATATATTGCTTTAGATAAGCACCATATAATTATATACGTTTGTATGCTGGGCCGCCAGCATAATACAATACCCTTGAAGTATGACGGACCACAAACAAAGATCTGCCTCCCCTAAAAATAAAATTATTTATGATTTTTTCTCTCCGATTCCTTGCAGTAGGGTTGCAGAGTCAATTGGACTCGGTCATCAAAAACATGAGAAAGAGACAAGAAGAGCATCTTAAACAAAATTGAAAGCTCATAAAAAAATGTCGACTCTTTCACAGCTATAAGATATCATCTAACGCCAAGTCTATATTTAATTCAATTCATTCCCACAACAAACTAAAATACATTCTTGATTTATCCACTGCGTAAGACGGTAATGCACGACGCTTGCATTTACGTATTTATGTTTGAAGTGTTTGAATAACCATGCCCGACCGAAAATTTTTTGAATTTTATACACTATACCATGTAAGGTGTAGGCGTGTTTAATACGCTGTACTAACAACGCAAAGTCACATTTTCTATTAACTTATATTTACTTATTCTCAGAAGTGAAAACATGTACTTTGCTGAGCAATATGGCGAGAACACAGATTGACATAAATCTGCAATTAGTAACCCAGTCATTATCTTCTAAGTCCATATAAATCTTAACGTTTGAAATTATTCCATACACTACGGATACACAAATAAGCACGTAATTACAAAATTACTCATCATCTTTATCATGAACAGAACAACACTCCTGCCATTGTGAACTGTCTACCTTTAAAACAAATGAATATCGGATTTTTGTATGAGAATCATACACACTGAAAAGAATTGTGATACCACCGTGAGCTGTGGATAAATCCCACTTTGTTGCTTAACCCGCTTTGTCTACCTCATCATATCGATAATATTTAACCTAACAGCAGCACAATTTTGTTTAGTCGTCGCATGAGAAATAAAAACTGTGCGTCTGTCACAGATATCACCTCAACCCTGACCTATAATGCTTCGGAGTGACACGGTGCTGTTTCGACTTTTAAATAGAGGAGTTCAGCTTTGTGAAACAATTGTAGATACCTGTATTAGAAAAAAATTTGCACATACGTTGGGCTATGCTAGAAACGTCCAAAAAAAGAGTGTTAATGTGTACATATCCATATATAAATGACACAATATGTACAGGGATATTTTAGTTGCCGGTGAATTGTTTTCTTCATAGGGTTACCGATAAGTTTTTTCAGAAAGCAGAAATGAAAAGCTTTATTGAAGGAAAACAACATATTTATAAAAAAAAAAACACCGGTAATCCTCTTCATATTTTTCGGTGTCCTATGAAACTTCTTACATCATTGGACAAAGAAAATGTTATTTTATCCCTGCAGATATAAGGGTGATATAATAAATAAAAAAATCCAGCAAAAAAAAAACACGACACGGTAAATCAGAAAACAAAAACAAAATATAAATTTCGTGGCACCTTCATCTGAAAATTGGTGGAATGGTTGTAGTCTGTTAGGGAACTGGAGGGAGGTTTACTATACATATAATTTTCTCATGCTTTTCGAGCTGTCGAAATTTTGTATTCTTCTTCTGTTTCTATTTATTGCAATAAAATATCATCTTGTCATAAAATGCTGAAGCTGTGAAGAAGGTGAATTTAAAAAAACCTGCCCACAGTAACCGTATTTGAAGAGGGATTTGGGGGTAGAATACCTACATACATATGTATTAAATTAAGCCGAAAGCAGATATATAACATTGGCTTTTGATGGGCATCGGACAACTGGGTTAACCGAAAGTTTTAATTATTGAACATATACTGCTAAAACATAACATTCATTAACTGCTTCACTTTGGAAGGCTGTTTAGTATGACAATGTGTTCGAAGGGAAAAAAGTTAGGGGTTAGACCGAGTCTCACTCTTTGGAGACATTCATCTCCTGCAGTGGCAGAAAATTGGTTGTTTTGTTGCGCCACTGGAATACGTTCACTGCTTCTAGGTCTGTTTTTTTGCTTTGACTTTGATACTATCAGTAAAAATTCGATAAGTTTTGTTTATTTTTAGTAAAATGATTTTTTTGGGAAAACCTGCAAATTTAAAAGCTCGAAATCGCAGAAAAAAAGGAAAATCGTAAAATTTGGTATACAAGTTTTAAGATTTAACAGCAACAACGGTAAAAATACAAAAACAACAACAAATAGTTCACTTAAGAAGCAGACATTCGCAATTTTGTGCGATTAACATTCATTTCTTGGGACTCAGCACCTGAAATCAGGACCAAAGCTGGGGTTAGCGTGGGCATTTCGACTGTCCGAAGATTGCTAAGTGTTCACTACATCTAAAGTACCTAGCTTTTAAAAAACGCTCAATAAACCCCAACCGAAAACCGGTTATTTTAATTCGGTTTACCAGTTTTATTTTAATCCAATAACCGGTGGTGGTTTTTAGACCTCCAAAAAATGCAGACAACACTGAAAACTCATTCGTATAAAAATATTTGTTCTCTCACACGACCTAAACATTTTCTTTTCGCTCGCGTCACGTTTATTCGCACGATTTTCGCCCGCCTCTACCTTATCTGTAAACCTAACAAGTCGATAGCTAGTTAGTTTAGTGGTTAGAAGGTGATATTGCTAAGAAAGTACACACACTTCCTACCGACGGACGGTTCAAAGATGGAACGCGGAGTCGGCGAGGGTATCTTCTCAGCGGAACTGAATATATCCGAATCATTCTGACTCCCGGACTCCTGTAGCGTATTCCAGGCAGTGCTGGATTTACGCCTAGGCCCGTAAGGCCCGGGCCTGGGGCGGCATGATTTTAGGGGCGGCAAAATTTTGATAACACTGAAAATCAAGAACCGTAAAATGTTAGAATACAGTCAAAATTCGATAACTCAAACTACTATTATCCACAATAAAAGCTCGACTTATAAAGACTTCGATTTATCCAAATTGTTCCTCAAAATTAAAATAATCAAACAATTCAATATGTATCTGAAATACATATGCACACACGTTTTGTGCTTTTATTAAGTCTAACACATTTTACATTAATGTAGTACATAAGTATTTACAACATACATAAAATTATTGCCTGTATGTACATATATGTACCTATGTACTTACAACTTCCAACCAGCAACGAAACATGTCGGTAATAAAAAAGTCAAATTTCTTAAACCTACATAATTATTTTTGTGTGTATGTAGGTAAGTATCTCGTTTTCTTTTCAAATGAAAATTCGCTTCAAAAATTCGAATTTAAAATGCATACGTGATGCTGTTATTTCTTCTCACTAAATGGGAATTCCCCTAAAAAAGTTCGACTTGCTTGATGCATATGCGATTTTTTTGTTCGAGTTATCAGGGAAAAAAATGTATGGGAATTGAACTCTAAACGTTGTTGACACATAATTTTGTTCGAGTTATAAAAAAATAAGGTTGTCCAAGTTTGACTGTAATTTGAAATTGATAATTTTTGTGGATTAATTTACCTTTATATCTATAAAAAATTTTGAATATAGGTAATTCCGACTTTACCCTTTAATTTGCCGGTGCAATACAATTTTTTTTAGATCAATATTATTGGCCGTTGAAAATAATACACTAAAAAATCGGCAGTGAATTTCTCAGTTTTTTTCAGTGAAGTGATTGCGGAATGCAAAATTTTTGTTCATCAGTTTAAAACAAATTCAAATTTACAAGTAAAATTGTCGCAATTCTGATATAAATTTATAATCAAATATGAGTGCATATCGAAATAAACTCAGTGGTGCTGAATATCGTAAAAGAAAGGCAGAAGAATCTACGAAAAAATGTAATTTACTAAAGAAAATCCCAAAAATATCTAATTTTTTAACAAGTTCGTCAAAAACTTCTAATAATGATCAACAGCCATTATGTTCATCTACTGTTAGTATTTTACTATAATTATCAACATTTTTTTTAAATTGAATGTAACGTTGTTCTTAATCTAAGGGCGGAATCACATTTGTGCTATCACTCCAATGAATTCCATATGCGTAGAAACATGTTTTTGTCGTGTGGTGCAGTGTGGCGCGTTGAGTCGATATCGCTCCTATTACGACTGCGCCACACCACAACGATCTATGGAGCAATAAAACGAGACAAATATACTATCTGAAATTGGGTATGTGAAAGATCTAGAAATCAGAATTCATTTAAATAAAAACCACAGCACACAATCCAAGTGTGCACAGAACGCGACAGGACACACCACACGTTACCTTTCAAGCGTGGTTCCGGCTTAAGAAAATAAGAGAATAAGAAAAAGAGTTATCAGTTGTTTAAAAATAATGTATTTTTCTTCAGCAGAAAATAGACGAGATTTCAACACCAAATATCGAAGAAAGACAGTTAAGCCCTCCTTCACCAAAAGATACTGAAGAAATACAGTCAAGTTCTCCTTCAACTAATTTATTACGTGACAGTTCAATTGCAGGTAATGTTTTAGGAATCAGTAGTGATCCCTTCTTATGGAATTTAAACGAAGAAACTCAAGAATATATCATTTTAAACGGTGCACCACAAAATAATATTCATATTATTAATTTTAAAAATTCTAAAAATGTTTATAGTGATAAAACAAGATATTGCTCGAAAAATTTATTTCAACGAACTTTGAAGAATGGAGAGATTCAACGCCGTGAGTGGTTGATGTATTCAGAAAATAAAGGATCCGTATTTTGTATTCCATGCTTACTATTTAGAAGATGTGGTGAAACAAATGCTTTCACCTGCGAAGGGTTCCGAGACTGGAAAAACTCAAAAGCACGCGTTGAAGGTCACGAAAACTCTGACGTTCATAAAACTAATGTTAGTAACTTAAAAGCTCGAGCGGTAGCTCAAGGACGTGTTGATCAACATTTATTAAAACAGCTCGACGAAGAAATTTCGTACTGGAAAAAAATATTGTATCGGATAATTGCAATCGTTAAATCACTTGCAATAAGAGGACTGCCGTTTCGAGGGCATTCAGAGAGAATTGGAGATCCCCGTAATGGAAACTTCTTAGCATCAGTAGAACTTGTTGCTGAATTCGATCCATTTCTATCTCAACATTTAAAGTCGTGTGCGCATCCTGGTAGTGGCAACATATCGTACTTATCAAAAACAATCTACGAAGAAATTATATTACTGATTCAAAGTCAAGTATTAAAGCACATTTCTACTGAAGTGCAATCCGCTAATTACTTTGGTATTATTGTAGATTCTACGCCTGATATTGCTCATGTCGACCAGCTAACTATAATTATTAGATATGTACGTGCAAATGGTGAACCCGTTGAAAGATTTTTAGAATTTATACCTAGTACTGGTCATAAAGCAAAGGATATTGAAGATGCTGTATTAAACTCATTAAAAAAAAATGGTTTGGACATTATGAACTGTCGTGGTCAATCGTACGACAATGCAAGTAATATGTCAGGGATATATTCAGGAGTTCAAGCACAAATGAAAACAATCAATCCATTAGCAGATTACGTTCCTTGCGCTGCCCATTCGCTAAATTTAGTAGGCATTTGTGCAGCTGAATCTGTACCTGAAGCAGTTGATTTTTTTTCTACTTTGCAAGAACTGTATAATTTTTTTACGATATCTACACATCGTTTGGAGGTCCTGGCGCAACAGACAAATTTAAGACTCAAAAGCCTTTCTCAAACTCGATGGTCTGCTCGACATGATGCATGCTATGCTTTAGAAAAAGAGTGGTGTGCAATAATTGAAGCATTGGACTTTATTGGAGAAAGCAATGACGAGAAACCGAGTACACGATCTGAAGCTATTGGATTAAAACAGAAATTACAGCATTTAGAAACAGCAATACTAGTCACAGTTTGGAATGTAATTTTAGATCGTTTTAATGCTGTTAGTAAGAAACTTCAGGGTTCCCAAATTGATTTATCATCCGTAGTCCGACTCTACGGTTCGTTGGCCTCTTTTCTTCAGGATATGAGACATAAACAATTTTTAGAATATGAAGAAAAAGCTAAAGCGCTGTCTGGAGTTCAAGATTATTATCGCTATGGTACTCGCCGCAGAAAAATCAGAAAACTTCAGCCAGACGAGTCACGGGTAAATGAAAGAGCACCTATTTCTGGCGAAGAAAATGTTCGTACAAATATTTACTACCCTATTTTGGATACTCTAAGTACACAATTAGCTGAACGTAAAAATGTATACGATAAGCTTTATGCACAGTTCAATTTATTTGATAATCTATCTGAAATTGATACGAATGAGTTGAAAAATGAATCAAATAAACTAGTCAATAAGTATCCTGACGATTTAGAAGAAACATTAGGAAATGAATGTATTCACTTTCATTATCAACTTAAAGATTCATTGGTAAATTCTGAAAATGTAAGTTCTGCGAAAAATATATGCAATATATTGCATTCACAAAATCTTTGTGATGTTTACCCTAATTTAGATATTGCTCTACGAATTTTTTTGAGCATCCCAGCAACAAATTGTTCTGGAGAAAGATCTTTTTCAACTCTGAAAAGGGTAAAAAATTATTTACGTGCAAGTATAGGCCAAGACCGACTTAATGCCCCTGCATTATTATCTATTGAAGCTCAGTTGGTACAAGAACTGGATTACGATGATATAATTGACGTTTTCGCACGAACTAAAGCCAGAAAGAAGAAAATGTGAACGCAAAAAAGCTATATTCAAATTAATAATTTATATTTTAGACTTTATACGAAAAGTTGTACCTATGTTAACTAATTAAATGTTGTATTGAAATTAATAAATTTGAATTCATAATAATTTAAATATTTAAAAATTTTATATTTATTGTTAATAATTTTTTCTCCATACAGCAAAAAAGGCGGCATATCTCACGGGGCCTAGGGCGACATCGAACATAAATCCGCCACTGATTCCAGGCTTGTGATCCGGGACGCGTGTAGGATACTCACACTCTTCCCCAGAACCAAGAGAGACGTTGCCATCTTCATTGATAGCCAGGCAGCAATTAAAGCTCTCGACTCACACTCCATATCATAAAAATTAGTCGCACAGTGCAAAGACGCAATCAATTGTCTAAGCGGCCACGCCGCAGTGCGATGTCATAGTTGTAATCGAGGATTTCAATGTTAAGTCCGCAGGGAAAGCATCTTCAATGGACTAGTCCGTAGCCACAGCCGACACGACCCCACGACAGTTAACGGCTACTGACCAGAGCTGTCGAAGGGCTCCTTTGCTGAGCACTGGGCTTCCTATAAGTTAAAATGCCTCCGCAAGTTTTAAAGTTAAATTTGCAAAAAACAAAAATAATAAGTTACATTTTGAAAGTACATGATGATATACGGATCGCAATGGATCAAGATAAAGTGTCAATTTTGACATTGCTCGATTTCACCAACGCTTTTAATTCAGTAGATCATGAAATTTTACTTAGTAAATTGGGCCACAAATTTGGTTTTTCTTCATGTGCCCTAAGTCTAATGAACAGCTTTCTCGATGGCCGTAAACAAGCCATTGTAGTTGGCTCCATTACGTCTGATTTTGTTGATCTGAAAAGGGGAGTTGCTCGGGGATCTATATTAGGTCCTCTGCTTTTCAGTATGTTTATTGGCGACATAGTACTCGTAGATGTAGTCAAATATTCCACATACCATCTATACGCAGACGATTTACAGATATATTTTTCATTCCCTTTGGGACTCATGGAAGATGCCGTCGTGAAAATTAATGAAGATTTATGCACTATACATGAATGGGCAATAGCTAATAACCTAACAACCCAAAGAAATCGCAAAGTATAATTATATATAAGGTATCTCTAGAGGAATCCTATTTCCCAGACGTAATTATGGATACACATGTCATTCCGTACAAGTCCAACGTTAAAAATGTATTTTCAACAAAAATCTCACATGGAATGAACATGTGAATAAAGTAATTGCTGGAATTTATGGTGGTCTTAGGCGTCTCTGGAGAATATCAGCTTATATACCTAAGTCCACGCGGCTAACTCTGGTTAAAACCTTATTAGCACCAATTATAATATACGGGGTCCCTTTGTATGCTGGAATGAACTCAATAAGCAGGCAAAAACTAAATGTAGCTTTCAACTCCTGTGTTCGATTTATACATTGCCTAAGAAGGTTCGATCATGTTTCTCATTTATCTAACTGCATTTTTGAAGTCTCAATCATGTCTGAGTTTGTTATAGAAATGTGCAAATTTATGTTGTTACATTGTCGAACTCCGACTTATTTGTACGAGAAAATACAATTTTCTGCATCATCGAGGAAGTTAAACTTAAACACATTTAGAACTTCAATATTACAAATACGTAGATCTTTCTTCCCTCTAAGTGCCAGGATCTGGAATATACTACCGACTCAAATTAAAATCATAAACAATTTAAATGACTTTGTCCGCTCTTTAAAGGACCACATCCAGAACCCTGTTGTAGCTATGCGTTTTCATTCCATTTTTGTAAACTAATTTGTATTGTTATTTTCATTTTCTTACTTCCCTTTTATAGTTTAAAATATTATCTTATAAATAACATTTGAATTATTTTGAATATGCTTGTACGTTAAGATACTACTTTTGAATTTGGCATGTACATAAATACATATATATAATGAAATATTGTAAATTTTAATGGTTATAAATGAGATGCCCATCTCAAGGCTATTGTTGAATAAAATAAAATAAAATAAATAAAAAAAAAAATACATTTTAATGCCTATGCTAAACAATATTTGCATTCTATTACAAATTCATAGCGAATGTTTATTGTATACATAATTTGCACATCTCTATTTCGGCCAAAAAGTGACCTTCCATAGTCCATTGTCAAACATTGTTCATCACGGTTAGATTTCAAAAGCTCATAATTGCAGTTATGAAAATATGTAAGTTGCTTATCGATTTGTATTTATTCGTAAAACGTTAGTTCGATTTTTAATAAGAATACCAAGAGAATATGCTGCCGCCACAATCTAAGAAAAAAAAAAACCAAAACCACCAAAGATTATCCGAAATCAAAATCCTTATCTGCAGCAGTGAAGGAAAAACAAGCAACAATAAAAAACATCTTTCAGCTGATAAAACTTAGAAATTTAAATTTTAAGTCGCACAAAATAGTGTATTTTCGCCATCAAATTTCTTTATTTATACTTTATTAAATCTTTAATTGGTCTGTCAAGTTATGGCTTCTTTATTTAATCTTTATTTCTTTCTTATTAGGCAATTTCATCAAGAACTTAAATTGGTGTTTCCACTTCTACTTAGAGCATTCTTAAATACTTCTTCAATTCATATTCCTCAAATCGGTGTTTCTTCACTTCTTTAATCCTTCTAATGCTTTTGTTTTTAAGGCATTAAATCGGTATTTATGGGATTCTTTAATACTTCTTTAAGCTTTCTAAAAATGTATTTATTGTGGTTTTCGTGCAAGATGAACGACAAAATGTGTTAACAGAATCTATTAAAATTGTGGAAAAATAAACTATTACAACTATTACAATTGAATATCAATGTTGATGGAGTACCAATCTCAAGTTGTTCTAGTGAATCTTTCTGGCCAATTCTGTATAACATCCCCGTAATGCCGGACATTTGACCTTCAGCGATTTCAATATTCCACGGAAAGAGTAAAACCTACCAAATTAATTCATAAAATAGTTTAATATAATTCCTTTGATCATCTAGACAAACCTTCAAGCTGTACTGTATGTACTGTATTAAAAGCAAACAAGATCGCAGCTGAAAAGTGAGTTTATTTTAAAAATTTCCATAAATAGCATTTTTAATGGGAATATAAGCATTTTTTTAGCTGTAGCTTACCACAATCCAAAAACTTTCTGTCACAAATGCGTCGCGAAAGGAAAAAATTGTTTGATGCGGAAAAGCGTACAAATCATGACTTTTGAAAGACCAAAAAAAATAAATAATAAAAACAAAACAATAAATTGAATTGTTTGACCACGTTTGCAATCAAAGTTTTTTTTCTTAAGAAATATCATACCCTTTAAAGAAGGAGTAAAAAAGTATTAAAGAAGACTTATGACGCCAAAAGTTAGTTGAAAATCAGCTAAACAAGAAACCCAGCTACTTTATGTCTCAGATTTTGAAAATGCATGTAGGGAAGGACTCTATTTCTGACTTATACGTCACTCTACATGGATTTTGATAAACCTTTTACTTGCTGCTTTCCGAGCAGGGAAGAATGGGACAAAAACGAACCGCCAAAAGAAAATCTATATCTATCTACACATATGGATCGAATATGGACTGCGGAACGGGTGCCGGATTATAATCAGAGGAACTGAACATGCAGCGCTAGATCAGACTGCCTTACTATAGCAGGGTTTTCCAAGCTGAAGTATTGGCAATCGCAGAAGTTGCCTATATCGTCCATTGAAACACAAAGGGGCGTAAGTAACAAAAATCCGATTTTGAGAATAATTACATAAAACAACGTTAAAGCAAGTTTTTTGGCATCACAAAAGGTCGTGCATTGGAACCCATTGTTGAGATTTCGTTTTATTGTTCTGGGGCAAAAGTGATATTTTGTAATTGTTTCGTACCACGAATAGGCTTTTCTTTTAACTCTCCTGTAAAATTGGTAAATATCACTTACGCCCCTTTGTGTTTCAATTCACGATATGATGCCTACCATGGTGATTTTTTTTTGACAGTCAGGCGGCCATAAAAGCAATTTTTGCTGCTGAAATTAAATCCAAGCTAGTTGCACAATGTCACGAAGAGCCCAGGGTTCTTGGCACACAGCACAACATGGACCCCTGCTGGTAGCCTAGACACATAGACATAGCCGCAACAAGAAAGCTGACGAACTGGCAAGAAAAGGGTCAGCACTTGATCAAAATCGGGAACTTTAGTCGATCAAACTGCCATCTCAGAGAGCGGGTGGAATAAAAGATCCGTATAAAGGCTGCGAATTTCTCTGTCTGATCGAGTGACTGTCACCTGAGGAACGGTACACTTGGACGCTATTTCTTCCAGGGCATTCAAAAAATTTCTGACGGCTCACAAATCTTATGTTTACAGGTGTAAGGACATCGGGATAACTGGACAACGTTGAGTAGGGAGAGACAAAGAAAAAAGAGCACAAAGCCGAAACAACGAGACCAACGCCCCTACAGAAGGGTATCACAATGGGACCACAAGGACCTAAGTTTGGTATAGCTGAACTGCCAATAACCTTGCTTTATATAATCACCATATATTTGTTTACCGGAAATTTTCTAAATGCTTTGCAACTTGTAAAAAATCGCCCAAAAGCAAGCCTCTCAACATACATAATACCCTGGATAAGCCTTCACAAAAACTATTCTTATCAAAAGTATTATTAAAACCTGATTAATAATGGGGATTTGTTAATCAACGCGTAGATTGGAATTCTTAGAAAAAGCAATCTTCGCCTAGTCTGTTGAAAGCCTTCTTATCTCGTGATTGCTTATAAAAAGTTGCAAAGTAATGTTTTAAGTGGGCTGATTAAGGTGCAGCCTAGAAATATTCTTTTATTGTCGAATACTACAATTTAATTACATAGTCGTTAACATCTTTTTCCAGATTATAAAGCAGAATAGTGTTTTACTTAATAAATGAGTTGAAGATAGTCAACATATTTTCACTGCAATTATGGCAAGAGTAAGGGTTCATCCTTAAGTTTAAATTATATAAATTCTTAAATTTGTTCACCCACAGGGAAAATACCCGAAGACGATAAAATAGACTTGAAAAATGATTTTCCATTCTTCCTTTGCATTTCAAGTTCACCCCAACACAGTTCCCCTTTCCTTTAATCAACATCCCTGCCGTTTTTTTTTTATTATTTTAGTCAAGTAGAAGACTCTGAACTTCGTGATTGACGTGAAAAAGTGTAGGAAAAATTACAACATAAAAAAAAAATTATTAACTAAATTTAGGACACGCGCGGATACTTCAACATAACGTACCTACATACTTTTCTGCCACAACAATATCCAAGGATGATAAATAAAGAAACACACGCAAAATCTCATTCCAGACCATTTGATATAGAATATCAAATTGTCCGACAAAGTTTGCTACGAAGAGTAGCCCACATACATACGTCAAATTCTGAATACAAATAAAATGAGGTAACTCCTTTTACATAGGCAATTTATGTCATGGACAATGAATGTACATAATTTGATTAGACGTATGTCTCATGTCATGCATAATTCGCAATTTTATGCAGTTACCCGTTTTGGGAGATATTACATTGCACATCTATCTACTTAGATATGCAATTGGAGGAATAATTTGATTGAAGACAATTTATCGTATAAAATAAAGCATAAAATTAAAACGATCGAACGACGTCACCGTCGCGTCGTCGTCGTTCAGTCGTTTTAATTTGATGGGATCTGGCCTCTAAGTAACATTGTTGGGTGCTAAATATGTTGGTTTGTTTTGTTAGGAAAATACTAATTGTTGCACAAAAATAGTTAAATTCAACTTTGTGATTTACACATTTTTATGAAAATGCTTTTTTTATAATTAACGTGCGCTAAAGGGATTTTTTATTTTTCTGTAATTGATACAGTCCTTATAGTGTTGCCACAGCGCAGGCATTTTTCGTTGCTGCAAGCAGCACCCAGATTCATTGCCTGTTTTTGGGTGCTGCTTACTACTGAAAGAATAGGAGGATAGGAAAGAAGTTTTTTGGTTTGATAGGTTTTTTTTTTATCTCCACAGGTGGCACCTTAATTGCTTAAGGGAGATTTGATTTGTTGTGTGTATTCAATTTTACAAAGCATGGCTCTGGTCGGGATTCGAACACACGACCTGAAAATCACTTTGCGAATACACTACCATCGCACCTGCCACCTGCTTTAGGCTTACATTGACCTTAATGGGCTTAAATTATGAGTTCTACACCGTTTTATTGGGTGATTAAAGTGGTGCCGTGACATAACCTGTAGCGGAAACCTTGGAAATATCCACCCAACATTTTGGTAACCCTCATCAAAAAAAAAATCTTTTTTCAAAAAGTAACCGGCTTAAGATACTCTGGCGGAAGACACTGAAAAGCCGCTGTAAACATGTGCTTCGCTACCTACTTACCACAGGAAGCTGCAAGTTCACGCTGACCCTTTCAGCGAATATAAATGCCACCACGAAACGTAACCAAGCTTTCATATTCATTTTCATTTTTGCGGCGGAAAAACAAACCGGATCGAAGAAACGTGAGTGAAAAAAATATAAGAGTTACTGTTACTCAATTAAGAAATTTATAGTGTCTCGGATTGCGTATTTATTCAGGGATATTAGCTTGCTAAATTCCTCATTGGATAAGATAATTTATTATACCCATCGCCAGAGTGATCGGCCTCAAAGGCATTTTAAAATTACCATTCGTCCATCGACGAATTCATCCACCGCGTGGATTACGAGCAGAAATAATACAGGCAATTGGTACGGAAGAATATTTCGGGCATCCATTATTTTTCTTACTCTATTCTCCTCTTTAGATTGTGAGATAACCGTCCGCGTAAAGCAAAGCTCCCCAGCGAGAGATTACGCAATTGTTTTAATCCTCAAATTGCTCCAACGGCAATCGAAATCTATCGGCATATACGATTCGGGCACACTGCGATAACTGCATCACCCCCGCCGAACATATCAAGAGGAACAAAATCCTCTTCCGCCGATCACCTCTGGCATTGATATTAGCACGTGGTGTGTCCATCGAAAATTGTATTCATCGCCCGCAAACGCATCGAATTTGCCCTACAGAGAACTACCTGATACTCCCAGCAATCTGGGCCACCATTAGAACCTATACCGGGCGCAAGCATCTCACCTCCCTGTCACCATCAGCAAACTTCAGCTCATCACCACTCCGAAAAAAGGCGTCCGCAAGCAGTCAGCATACACATCTCGGTGTACATACACCTGACCTGGTTGATTCCCTCCAACTCCCTACTCGACGTCACCACCATCCGCCACGCTAACCACCGAAAGATCAAGGCAATCGACTATTTACGTCTGTAGCTGGCTAGCTTGTTAGCAGATCTTTGTATGGTGCAAGTGAAGTATTATTGCAACCATGTGTTGAAATTCTTGCTTGTGGCAATCGACGGCGTGATCGGTAGAATATGGAAAGTTAAGGCGTAACCAAGACTAATAAGGGGCCTTCCAATAACATGTATTCCGGCAAGGAGAGGCCATGGAGCTATCGCCTTAGGTCGATAGTAAAAGGCGGGTACAGACAGCCGATGAGCGATGAACCCAATACAGAAATCCCTGTTCGGTCATCGCCGGGTCAATATTATCTGACCCTGTGAATGTACATAATTATTATGTACCTCTACTTTTATTCTTCTGCTCTACAAATAACTTCTCCTTACTTTAATACCTTCATACTGACTTTATACTTCCTTAAATTTCTAAATCTACATACTCAACTGTTATATATCTTCTTACCTTTAGCTTTATACAGTAATCATCATGATTGCTCCCCTCTTTCGGACAGACCTCTTTTGTATAAGAAATCCCCTCTTCAAGTGACTTCTCCCAACAGGTTCGATATCGATAAGATATTTGGCACGATTTATTTTGTACTGGTTGTAGCAGGCAGAACCCCCCGACGAGCTTTTGACCGGCATTCCGCAAGCGTGCCACCATCTGCTACAGGGATTTCTAACACCCCTACCCCCCGGTTACAAACCCCAAGCGTCATAAGCCCAAATCTCCAAATTTGGCCTTATGTAGCTTTTTGAAAATGACATAAGGCCAAATTCTAGCATTTGGTATTATGTCACTTTCACAAATCGTAATAAGGCCAAATCCGGAAAGTGGCATAAAGCTACATTTTCAAAACCGCACCTCGTACCTACTCCAAATCAAACAGTGACCCTAAGCAGGGGGGTTGCAGGGGGGTAGTAGGCCCCCCATAGGCATTACACTGTTTATGGAATCTACTTGCGATTTCGTAACTAATCCCATAAACAGTCCAAGGCATATGGGGGGGGTGCTGCCCCTGCAACCCCCCTACTTGGGGTCACTGTTTGATTTGCAGCACCAAGCGAAAGTGTCATAAAGCCAAATTGGCCTTATGACGCTTTTTCAAGGTGTCATAATACTCGTACAATGCGACATAAGACCAAAATTTCGAAATTTGGGCTTATGATGCTTGGGATTATGTCACGGCACCGATTTAAGTGTATATTAATATACAAATACTCTATGCTGATCAATACGGCCAACGCCACCTAAACAAATTTTGTTGAATTTCCATTAAAGCGCTTACGATTCCACGGATCTAGTCAAAGTGTAGGACATAAAATCCAGCATTTCCAAACATTCGTGTGGGCGAAGCTATATTTTTGACACAAATGGAAGCTACCTAATATTTGAGGCCGATTTCGAGTGGATAATTTTGAGAAGATCCTGATAACATTTAATAATCTTGAATGTTTGTCAGAACTTCCCACGAGGTGGGGCATTGGAAAAAATGTTAGGTGCTCCTGGGTTGTATTTGAACCTCGAATCTCTGGCTTAGCAGTGCAACGCAGTAACCACTGCGCACATACCCTCAGTAACTCAGTTAGTATACTTATATTAAATAGACGACTTACTTTACAAATTTCTAATACAACTTATCGACGATGGTAGTATATTCGCAAAGTGATTGGCAGGTCGTGTGTTCGAATCCCGATCAGAGCCATGCTTTGTAAAATTGAATACACACAACAATTCAAAATCTCCTTTAAGCAATTAAGGCGCCACCCTGTGGAGAAAAAACCCTATCGCACCAAAAACTTGTTTGCTATCCTCCTATTCTTTCAGTAGTAAGCAGCACCCAAAAATAGGCAATGAATAATTTGCTGGGCGCTGCTTGCAGCAACGAAAATGCCTGCGCTGTGGCAACACTATAAGGGTACTCTATCAATTACAGAAAAATAAAAAATCACTTTAGCGCACGCAAATTATAAAAAAATAAAAAAAATATGGGACTCAAAGCCTTTGAAAAGATGATAAGTCTCGACTCTTTCTTCTATTCAGGATCATCTTCTTCTCTCTTCTTCTGCCTCGATACTCTTCTTCTGTGTGTGTATCATCTGTAAACGCATACATCATGCGGTGTTTGGTAACCTATACAGAGGTCTCGGCTAATTCTTTATCGGTATCGGTTCAACATATTGTTGTCGCTTTTGGGTCGTGAGTGTACAGAGTAGAGTCTCTCCTCATGCCACTGTCTGAAGACTCTGGTTACTCCAAGTGTGCTAAGGCGTCCAATGTCAAATTTCTTCTTTTGGGCAGTTCGCAGCTTCTCTCATTAAACAGCCGAGCTCTTAATTAAGCCGCAAGAAAAATATTATCAGAAAACGTTGAAAAAAAAATTAAGTTAATGTTTTTACTTGCTAAAAATATAAAATTTACCAAAAAAGTTTAAAAAAAACAAGCTTCATATTCAACTTTAACAATTCGTCACACTATAAAACTCACGTTTTATATGTGCACGTTGCATGAGCGCCTCTTATCAATTAGCATATATGGCGGACCCGAATACAACTTTGACATCGTACCCCGGACAGTCTCCGTCCAGGCAGTCATATACCTGCCTCGTCGGTAAATACGTGTTTATATATTAATCTGATATGATATGAAATGAAGCCTTGTTGGGGATCGTAGCGAAGCGAATACTTATCGGCTCCTTGCCTATAACTTTTGTTCTAATTCAGCTGTAATAGATGTGGTAATTTGTCCTTCTCATAATACCTGATCCTGTCCTATACCGTACCGCTCAGGGATAGACTCAAATTTCTGAGTAGGACCTATGGTGTACAGCGTCGGTACGTTCCAGGTTCATACTCTCAAATCGTAGTCTGTTGACGTTCCATGTCTGGTTCAAGCATTTATCTAAGTTTCTAGTTAAAACTCGAGTTCAAATCAGGACGGGACCAAGTCACAGCTTAATTTTTTTCTCCACTGCCTCACCTCTGACGAACGTTTGACAAACATCCCAGAGTATAAATTGACATGAGAAGCTTCTCAAATTTGCAATAGGGAGTCGGCTTAAAATTGTAGGTCCCTTTCACTGCGCACAAGCAAATGGTTGGAGACGCTATGTTATAGGCCCTATATGGCCCAATATTAGTGCCTAATATTTACTTTACTTGTACCGGTACCGATTTGATATTTGGAAACGCTTTGCTCACTGAGTTCCCACGATTAGAGATTGCCGGAATCGTAAAAGGAAGATCAAACAATAATCAATAATAACTGGTAAACTGATATACTCGTACACGGCCAATGGAAATGGTCAATGCGTTGACTTTCTAATATATAAGTCAAAAGTGATAAACATGTAAACTCTACTCCTGTACCGTATTTCAATCTTCTTCATAACGTTTCACTGTGCGTTCCAACTTTGAAGTTGATTATGTACAAGGCACACAAGATACTGCTAATCGATAACGATTTTTAATACGAGTATTTAGATTTGAAGAAGCTTGTTAGTCAGTGTCGCGAAGAGCTGCCGGTTCTTGCCGCACAGCACATTGTAAGACTCTGTTGGGTCCCCGGACACAGTGGTGGCCCAGGAAATGAAAGAGCCAATGAACTGGCAAGAAAATGATCATCCCTTGAATTAAGGGAGGCTGACACTGCAGTAAAAACCCCACCCTGTTACCTTAAACAGGTGATTGGGGATAAAACACTGGTGGCAGCAAACGAAAGATGGAGTGCCCTTGACTCCTGTGGCATAACCAGGAAAATGTGGTCACTACATAACAAACGAAAGACCGAGAGAATTCTTCAAATGAATAAAAAATCTTTGTCCTCTCTCACAGGTGTTTTTACCGGACACAATATGCTGGGCTACCATGCAAAGAAATTGAAACTCAGCACAGTTGACCTCTGTAGAGGATGCGCGGATGCTCTGCACTCTGTCGTATTAGAAACAATTTCTTCGATAAACATTTCTTCCAGGACTTAGAAGAACTCTCTGGCAAGTCTGTGAACGACTTGCACAAGTTCATAAATGCATCGTTATGGATTGTAAGCCCGCTAGGTTTTTCATAGGTTTTTCATTGATTCCTAAGTAAGGGAATCATAACCCCCAGGGTATCGCAAAGGGTCTACATTGACCTAAGTATGACGGGCGCAGGATTCTCTTGCCCCGTCAACCCAGTAACCTAACCTAACCTAACCTATTCCGATTTGAATATTGTAATTAACGAATGATAACTGAATATAAAACAAAGGTCGTAGAAAAGATATTAATTATGAAAGATTTATTTATATGACATACATATATGCGGCATTCCTTTTAATATTTCTTATTTATAAATCATGATTCATTTTTCCCGCTAATTAAAAAATTGTGATTTATTTTATTTTAACGAGCTTACGCTTTGTGTATCATGTCATGTAGTACGTAATGTCTTATTGCATTGCAACGGTACCTGATACTCTAATACTCAAAAGTAATCAAATTGCACATGAGTTTAATTTTGTACCAAACGGAAATTAACTGGAAAACACGATTCAAAGCAGAACTGTTGAAAACTTCATTGAGTTTTTTTTTGTATTTCGAGTCGGTTTGCTACGGTTGGTTCCATGTTAGTCATCGCATTTGGAATACAATTAATCAATTCGACTTTATCAGTTAGCCGATGCAAACCGAAACTGATAGCTTTTGTAACGAACCGAACCGAATTGTCCTTCGGGTCAGTCAACTCGGTTTGAGAAAAACATAGTCCCAGTTTTTGCCCAATTCGGTTTTAATCGGTTTGCAAATCGAGTATATTCCTCAGTTCACATGACTATCACCTGGTAGAAGAACACTTGCTCTGAGTACGAATGTCGATTCTGCAGCAAAGCTAATAAGGGAGGAAGTGAGAACCTGGTTCTTCATGGATGTACCCCTACATTGATAAAGTTATTACACAATTTAATGTCGGAAATTTCCAGTGAGTTTTTGATATAGAAGAAATGTGTCTCATACCGTTTAATTATCTACTGATATTAAATCACTAGTAACTGATTTCTTTATTCAATTTAATCTAGTTCAAACAAAGAGTGTTTTCAAAAATAATAATCGTCTATTTGATTTTATCTTTGCTGACAGACAATTTAATATTTGTATTGAAAAAAAGCTAGATAATCCGTTCGTTGGAATATTGAATTCTACAGCTTTTTAAAAAGAAGTAGTCAAAAAAACATTGTGTAAGATACGAGTAATTATCAAAAAATTGACATTTATGCATTGAGTCGATATCTCTCCCTGTTTTAAATTGTATTAGATTCGTTGAATTTTACGCTTGTATGATAATTTCACATCCAATGCAATGACTGCAAATGACTGATTTGTTCCAAAGAGACGATATAACTCAAACGCAGATCCTAGCCTGATTCAATAAAAGGTTAATGAAACTGTCTTGGCCTAGTAGCTATTGAGACCAGCTATGTGGGAGTCAGTGAGTGGTATATGCATATATATTAAGATTATTTGATTAGTAATTATTTTTTTACTTTATATTTCATTTCTTTACTTTTTTTTAAACAACCAGAACTAAAAATAAATGTTGGATTTTTCCACTTCTCCTTTTTTGCAAGAGAAAAAAATTTTCTTTTATTTTTTATTTCATTGTTTAGTAAATTAAGTGATGTCTTGAAGAGTATTGACTCGATAAACCTAAACTTAGGCTAACCTTGTTCTATACACCTTTTTGGCGTTTAATTCAACTGAATTCAAACTGCCCTCCAGACACCAGAAGTGGGATTCTGTAAAAAAAAACAACGAATAACATTTTTTTTTTTCAGCAAATCAACAAAGCAAATCCTTCGTTCGAATGAAAATAACGAATGCCGCGCAAAACAGCATTGTTTACAGGGGTTTTCAATTATTTAATTCTATGCCTCAAGAAATAAAAAATGAAAGAAATTTGGCCTTATTTAAAAGAAATGCTGTAAGTTATATAAAATGTAATTTTTCTTATAATTAATTAAATTATATTTACCTAATTTATTTATTATTAAAGTTCTTGTAATTATGTAAAATGAATCTTAATAGTGGAGAATCCGCTAAATAAATATATACAGATACAAATACAAATACAAATGTTGAACGTTTTCGTCTTACAGAATCATACAAACTGAAGCCAACTCTACAGAACTTTCTGTATATGTATCTACAGAATTTTAATCTTGCCTACAGAAATACAGAAACCAAACGAAAATTATTATAGAAATTTCAAAATATCCGATTCCAAACAGAAAGAAATACAATTATTGTAAATATAAAAGATTTATTTTGTTTTTTCCCTTAACAAAACTATTATTTTAACTACAACACTAACATGTAATCAATGTCATTTTTCTTTAAACTATTTGCGGTGTGAGCGAGAGCAGTACTCAAATAAGGTAAAGCAAATAATACTAGTCCCTACTATTTTACCACTCCTTATTGATCGAATAACTTACGTAACCATTGTTTGGCAAGTCATGGATATTAAACTAGTAGGGAATTTGCAGTTGCCTTGCAAATCGAATGCGCCCAATGTATTCATTTTTAAAATTAAACGTTACCATCAGCCGTCTCTATCATTCTATACAAATTTCATCTGGATGAGAATGACATTTCGCGCGTTCAATTTGTAGGCAGTTCACTACTAATTAAATTTCTATCACTTGTCAAAAAAAAATCAATGAGGAAAGGTAAAATAGTAGGTACTAGTAGTGCCATGCAAATTGAACGCGACATTGGTTAAACCGCTATTTCTATTTGCTTGCAAGCAGCATGCATTTCATTGTATTTTCGCTTCTTTCAGTTTATTTTAAACTTTTTAAAAAACAATTGGAAATATTAAGATTTACAGTATATAGGTCTGATAAAACAATGAGTTTAAATGAGGACAACTTTAAAAAAAAACACTCAAAAAAAGTAGCAAAAATTGTGATAAAATCAAATATTGTCAATCTTGGGAAACTGTAACCATTTACAAGGCGTGACTAAAAAGCTTTTTTCTAAGGTTACATTTTTGTTGTGTTTCATGTTTACTAAACTTAATGTACCACCAATCCACCAATTACAACTTCAATGCTGCCGGAAATATCAACATGATTGTTTAGGAACCAAATTAAAGCTGTATATTTAATATATGTTTAATAATGATATGTTTCTTAGCGGAGCACAATCTGTCATTTTACATAGCAGGGCATTGGAAGAGCTAAGTGCAATCAGCTTGTCCCGTTTTATAAATCGCTAGCGAGCTTAGATTAGAAAGAACAAAGGCGATTCAGATTCATTTTGAAAAAGATTGTTTTTATAATAAAAATAAACGGTTGAGTAATTTACGATTTTATTTGACTTTAAAGTGAACAAGGTAGGCTGTGGGTATTTGGTGAGTATGGGCAATAACAACATGGATTGTTAATAAACAATGTACAAATAAAGATTTAACACTTTTCGTACGTTGACAAAAATATTGATTTCCACAGATTATACAGAATTTGAAAGTTTATCTACAGGGTACAGGTGTGGTACATTTGACACTTATTTTTACAGATATTTGTTAAAATTATTGATATACATATTTCAAAGTTTGTTAATATTTTCTACATATTGAATATTTGAGATCAAATGTTGAAAAAGTTATTGATTTAGTGGAAAAAACATAAAATAAATAAATCAGCATAAACAAAGTGATGAATGGTTGTCAAGAAGAAACATAATTGGTCGTTCCTTGGTACAATTGGAAACATTATTATACTTTATCCAACAAAAATTGTCAGTACAAGCAAGATAGGATGTTTGTCTCTCAGTCTGGTTGCAATGACTTACATAAATCGGCCCCTCTTTAAAGCTCTCACAGGGTTACTGTAGTGTGTATGATAATTCGCCACAACTCAGAGAGCAATTCTATTAGGGTTACCATCTTCCAATTTAAAATAAAAATATTGCGGAACGAAATAAATTCCGTTTATCTTTTTCCTTTTCTGGTAAGATAATAATAGGCGCGTTTTTTTAAGGATATCTCCAGTAGACCAACAAAATATATAATTTCGTAACACAAAAAAAAAATCAAAACGAAAAATATATCACTGTAATCCAACTTATTCATTATAAATATTGTAAAACATAAAATACTAATTTCTAATATCACTCAACTAATCCGATGAGTAATTACTGCTACTGCTCTCGTTATTTAGGTCTGTTATTAACCTTTCAACTGCTTCCTCGGCAAAAACGTTCATTTCTTACATATTTGGCTCAACAACCTGTTCAACATGTTGGACACATCGATGCCATTTTTCCTTGTTAACCCTTGTAAGTGCTGTCGTTAGCAAGTCTCTTATTTCAGCCATTTTAAATGACTTGTTTTGGCTTGCTACAAACCTTTTAACTTAAGCCCAAGCCAATTCTATTGGATTAAGGTCACAGTGATAAGGCGGCAAGCGAAGCACTTTATGTCCCGCATTTTGAACATTTTGACGTAAACAGATTTGAGAAATAAATGCCCCTTAAATTAAAACGTACATAACTAGGTACCTATACCTAGTATGGTGTTCCATATTGCTAAGAAAAAAAAGATTGTGCTTTTATTTCGGGGGCACCACGTAATTTGATTATGTAGCATAAGAAACTATTTCAGTATTTTTTTTTTGAATTTTCTAAATGACATTAAGGGGTCGCTACCAAGGTTTGAATTTTAAAAATAACCTCAAAATCTGTATTTGTTAGATTCTTTTATTTTTATAGCCAGGACGCAAAACTTCACCGATGGATGCCAATGTTGATTGGCTTAATTCGGATAATAATTGACCGATAAGCCAAACCTTACTTTGATTTCTAGTAGCTTTACTGAGTCCGCTACTTGTAGACGCCATTGCAACATGTTGAAACACGTTACTATGACTTTTTACCTAGTTTCATTAAGCAGTTATGAAATTTTTCAAAAACTAATTTTAAACTTTAGTAACATCCCTTAAAAGTATGTCTATCAAAATAAACTCATCTGTCCCGATCAAGTAGATACTCAATTCTTTTACATCAGTTTTAAACCAGTTAAAAATTATGGTTTCACTAGAATTTTATTCATAAATAGGATAATAATTTATCTTACGAGTAGGTACTCAATTTTTGGATGGTGTTTCTTACCTTAAACTCTGCGCGTGATGTTGAAAAAAGAGATGTCCTTGATTTAAAAGGTATACTGTTTAAAATTAATGTTATCACAATTTTTAGCCGATGACATAAAAACGCACATTTTTCGATAAAATGTATACACTTTGGCACATTTGATAATTTCGCTTTGAAAACAACTTTTGGACGAAATTTATTGTTGCATTCGCTCCTTTAAAATCATTTATTAGATAACCACTGCATTTCGCGGACTATAAAACACTAACTAAAAAAGAATGGAATGACAATTATTTTTAAGATCGCAAAACCAAAACACACCAGATACAATTCAATTCGAAAATTAAATACGAGGTACTAGTTCTACACTATGTAGGTTAGGTGCGCGGATGGAGTTGGAGTTCCGTTCCACAAAAACCATAAAAGGACCCAGTCTTTCTCTTGTTCTGACCTATTTGAATCGTTCTCTCTCTCTCTCTCTCGAAAACAATTTCATGAATGAAGAGAGCGCATACCTCAAGGATGTGTCCTGGAAATTGTACGGCATCTGGGCAAACAAAAATGTCTACTATTCCTACCTACCTACCATAGTTACCGAAAAGTTTAAATATGAATGAATATTTTTTCGAATAATAGGTATGCGAATAGTTTTAGGCTAAATTAAACATGATTTTGTAAAATCAGATAAAAGATACGACAAGGTGAAAATCCGATGGATTCGAATACTTTTCATGGGTCAAAGCACGGATGCCTTCTAGGTTATATCAATAGTGGTACGGTTATTTGTCCCAATAACCAAAAAATAGGTTAAAGTCAACGACAAGTAACTGGCATCACTTTGACACATTTTTAAGGTTGACATTGATATTTTACAATAACTTTTTTTTTCAAAAATTAGGATATATAAAGTAGGTAAGAGCAGAACTATTGTATCTTATAGTAATATCATTGGCTAAATGGCATCTATAGAAAATGCCAAAAATATATACAAAACTCCACAAAAGATTTGTACACAAAATTTCTTTGATTTACATTTGAATACGCATTAAAAACAGCACATGCTGTATATAGATTTATGGTCGGATTTTTTTAAATTAATAACTCCAAAGTCAACTGAAAGGTATGTAGATATCCAATTAAAAACTTCAAATAGAAGAAGTAATACGTATCATCAGCCACTTTTTGTGTATCTTAAGATTTGTTTTCATTTGTTTCAATTGCAAGAATTTGTATACATATTTATTACACTGTGGAAATATTTAATTTCTTGGTCAAATTTCATTCCAAAAGTATGTATCTACAGCACGAGAGCAACATTTAACATGACACAAAAACTTGTTCTTCTTTCAGATTATGCACAGTTACAGAAATAAATAAATGCCAGCTGCATCATGTGAGGAGTTGAATATTGTTTAGCCAAAGTTCACAAAAACAAAAAAACATTTAGATTCACTTTTGAGTTTCGGCTACGTTTGCAAGAAAACTGTTGTTAAACTAACCAAATTTGTTTAGTTAACAAAAAACAAAATCATTTATAATATTTAGTGCGTTTGCGCACAACAGCTACAGCATCACTTCACTTTTCACTAACAGTCGTAAATATTTGATGAATAGCAAACAATGAAAGGAAATAAATAAAAACGACCATGTGTATCTTAAAAATACATCGAATGAAAAAGAAGAAGCAAGACTTTTTGGAGACTTTTCGGAAACGAAGATTCAAATGTCAGATCTACATAAATGTAATTTTACCGAAAAGAAAAATGTATCTGCAAGAACTGGATTTGGATATAATGTCAATGTAAGTATGTTTGTTTTTGTTTCATTTTAGAAAAGTATCTAATGCGATTCAAAACCTTTTTAGAACAATGAAAAACTAAACACAATTAATCTAATTCGTTTCTTTTATCAATCGCATTAACACAACACCAAGACACCGCGTTCGTATATATACGTTGCCCATCAACCGTCGACGCGGAGCTAAATTAAGAGACTGTTCTGATATAAATTCAAGTTGGACGATAATGGTTATGGTTTGGGTAACGGATGAATTCTAATTGGATTTCTAAGTTTCTTCTATCTTTTGTGTATGGTTGTATGAGTTAAACAATTTGGTTGGGATCTGTTAACGTTTAGCCATGGGCATATTATATTCTCTGTTAGCGACTGAGACTGAGAGTATTCTCTGCTGTATATACTGTTGAGAAATAATCAATATTTTATAAAAAAAAAACATCTGTTCGAGTTCAGCTGTCCTCTTTCTTTTTACCTCAATAGATTGGTTCATTCTTGAATGAATTTCAGTTTGTTGCTGACACGTTTCATTCGGGCTTTGTGTTTTAAATTGGAATGAACTTGCGAGGAAGTGTTGGTTGAATGAACTTGTTGCGGATACATTCCAATTGAACAAAGAAAGAAATCTAGAAGAAGATACAAAATGTATTTACATAGCGTCCGCGCGTCCGTCAAATATAAACATATGTACGTATTCTTTTGTTTTCCTCTGGATTAACTGAGTATGAGCATGGATGAGTGGGTAAATTTGTGATCTTTGGACGAAGCGATGGGCATGTTTTACGTCACGGTTGTGTTTCTGCAATTGGCTGGTGTGGTAACATGCAACGTAATAGCAGCAGCAGATAAAAATACAGTTCGGTTGATGTTTCGTTATTCTACAAACCATGCACAAATAGAATACAGTGAAAAATTAAATGTTTTTTTTGCTATAAAAAAAATATTTTTTTATTTTTTTATAAATTTAGAGATACCTAAGTGCCTTTGTGTACTTTAGCGGAATTTTTATACAATAAAACCCGGATAAGTGCCTCTCGCTTAAGTGCCTAACCTTTTTTTTGAGAACCAAAATTCTGAGGATTTTTACATATAAAATTCATCTTATAAGTAGCTTTCGCTTAACTACCTTTCCCGCTTAATTGCCTTTTCTTTTGTATACTTTTATTGACATTTACCTGAAAAAAAATCTTCTAAGCACATTTTTGAAATCAGCTGAAAAAATACAAAAGCTTTTTTTCCTTTATTTTATTTTATAAACCAATACAAAGTTTTCTTTTTAAAGGTTACCGATACTTGTCAGTTAATGTAATGTATTTTCTTATTTTTTAAATAAAATTCAATGTTTTTTTGTTATAAAAAAAATAAAAAAATATTTTTTTTATAACAAAAAACATTAAATTTTATCTAAAAAAATTTAGAGATAAGTGCCTATGTGCACTCAAGTGGATTTTTTTATAACTGCCTAACCCGCATAAGTGCCTATCAAAATGGGGCATTTAAGGTGAGGCACTTATCCGGGCTTTACTGTATAACTGCCAAACCCGCATAAGTGCCTATCAAAACGAGGCATTTCAGGTGAGGCACTTATCCGGGTTTTACTGTAATTGCTTTGACATCGAAACGAAATTGAAGTTGTTTTATATACATTTATACATATAAAAACATGAAGTGTATATCAAAGCCACCACCACAAAAAAATTGTGCGCGATCCTTTAAAAAAAAGTTAAATAGATTAAAGATTTTTATTTTTCAAAAAAAAAACCAATTTGTTTACTAAAAGTTTTAAGAAGACAACGTTTTGTAAAATGAAGGGTCTTTCATTAAGGACTTAACAACTTCTTTTTTCAATAAAATGCAAACTACTTGAGATATCTATACCAATCATTTATTACATTTCTCTCGTCGATTTTTGTCTCGTTGCAATTTTTCGGTATTTCCTTTCAAAATGTGTCATTGATTCCCCAGGCAATTGTAAGTAATAAAAATAGAAAACTAAACACAAATTAGGGTGTTAAAAAAAGCGAAGATAACGTACAGAATATATGTATCTACGTAGTATGTTACCAGGATGAATTTTAGCTGTTTTTTATTAGCCAATTTCAACATTTACTTTATCGAACATTTTATTTACGCAAGATTACTTTTCCACATATATCATTTGTTGAAATTTCATATCTCGTCAGTCTAGTTAAAAATCGTATGAATATACCCTCAACATTTCGCAGAACAGACTACGACTTTTGTCTCGCAATGAGAGATGTACTAGAAAAAAGGGGTTTTATATAAATGCTTAATGAGAAAAACACTAGCTGCAGTTAATGGTGAAGCAGTTTTTCTACCAGTTATCCATTGACAATCTGGTTATAGAATTAATAACCTTTGGTACATTTACATTGTTTATGATTGTCTAACATATTTATTATTAACAGTGCACATATGAATGTAGATCGCATAAACAACCTTATAAGTTGTTAACATTTGTACCGACATTAAGGTCCATGTTTTGCATACTCGTACACAGGTAGTATACAACGATGGAGAACAGCGTAAAAATGTTTTTTCTACTGCATTCTTTTTTATACCCTATTCTAAGGATATATAAATTGTGACTGATAGTTTGTAGCATACCTTAATATTGCCGTAGACCATTAAAAAAATACTCTATTCTCGATCAGGATCGATAGTAATGTCGATCTAGCCATGTCCGGTCGTCGTCAAAAATTAGGCCTTTAAACTCGAGCTAGAAGGCTGAAACTTTAACTATAGGTATACTCTCTTTTTGTCGGGCGCAGTGACTCAGTGGTTAGTGTGTCGGACGACTAATAGAAAGGTCCCCGCCCCGGTTAAATTTCAATCAAGTAACATCTAGAGTTTTTTCCACTGCCCCACCTCTTGCAAACGTCTGACAAATATCCAAAGGTATTAAATGTCATGAGAAGCTTCTCAAATTTGCCGTTCGGATTCGGCTTAAAATTGTAGTTCCCTCCCACTTCGCACAAGCAAGTGGTTGGAGAACCTAGGTCTTAGGCCCTGTATATTAATGCCTAATATATATTTTATTTTATTTAGGTAAATTTTACTACGAATAAATGATCTATCTATCTACACAAGCGTATGCCTTCCGTACATTGCGTCCAATGCGTGTCAACGACGACGAGACGCTCTATGCAGGTGCCCTTAGAAAATTACGAACACTGGAGCAAAATGAATCAGACGTTTTTGACATCTGTACCTAAGTAAGGAATTATGGGTGATTTCTTCCACTTGCTGGAAATTTTCAGTGAACAGCTGATATTCACATGTGATATTCGTAAAATCACAGAGGTTGCAAATTAAACGCACCCATTGTCAATTGAAAAATTAAACATCTTTTGTAAACACTGACAAGCAAAATGCAATTGTGAGCAGGTATTTCATGTCGTTGTTTCGTTTTACTTCAGCTAAAATTTAATATTAATTTTATTTTCGGTGTTAAAGAATTTGGTGATGACTTTCGTTAAGGCTTAGAAACTTATTTTTTTTTTTTCACGACTTTTATGAAGGTGAATTTCAATTGATTATTTTTATTCAATTTTTGAAAACGTTGTTTTATAAACGAAAATGAATCCTCAATATCTATTTGTCAACGAAGAATTGACTGAAAATTTAATAGCTTTTAAGGTTTTTAACAATGATACTCGTACTACCAAATTTAGTAATATAATGCCGATTCATCAATTTTGTTTACCATTGTCAATTTTGTCAAATATTGTATTGATATTTGACAACCATGATAGGGCCCTTAGATGTGTGCGTGAACCTCTAATTTTGATTTCGTTATGCAAAAACCAATCCGCAAAAGTTTTCAAGTCGTTTTGCAGATGTTTTTGCGTTTGGGGAAAATTGAGAGACTCTTAAAGTCGAGTATCTCTTAAAGCTTATCTCATCTGTATCCGTATCCCAATTCCCAAGTCTAGGCATGAGTATTTTCTTTAAGTTTTGGAATTTTAAAGGCAAATGACGCCATTGTATTGGCAGTTGCCCTCTTAACCTTTTACATATATTTGAGGCATTAAAATAAAAGTTTAGAAAAATCTTGTACATTTGCGTGAACTAAATTGTACATTTAACTCAATAACCGCCTCATTTAACAACAGTAACAGCAGAAAGATAACTTGCACCGAACTTATTTCGCAAGTTCAGAAATCAAAAGCATTGCCGTGCAAATTTCTTTACGAACTTAACCAGAAATGACAAAGATTTTGTGGCCATAAAAGCTGACCTTTAGTTGACGTCTACTTAGACAAATAATTACATTACATTTACATATACAACTACAATTACATGTGAAAGCCACGTGACGGGCGTACCATAATGACAGATTCGTGTGTTTGAAATTGGATATTGGTAGTTAATCATGTGACGGGAAGCGTAAAATCAAAGATGATATGCTCCGATATGTTCGCACTTTGTTTCCTCTGAAATCACAGTGCGTTGTAGGTTTTTCTGAAAGAAGAGCCATTATATAAAAAATAATTGGAATACATTTTAAATAAATACTTGCACATAATGCCAAATTGTATATCAATTAGTCGATGTTTGCGATATCTTAATGGTATGTAATTGGCAATCATTAAATCACATTGCTGTAGCTGCATTAAGGTGCTGCTTGCAGCAATAAAACAAAAATAGCATGCGCTGTGTACTATACACTGTAAGGGTACTGTAACAATTACAGAAAAACCAATTTAGTGTAAGCAATTAAAACAAAACAAAACATAATTAGTTCACATTACACCCAAAGTTCTTCTACGAGTAGTACATCAAAGTCATCCGAATTTAGATACAATATTCTCCACGTTGTAGAAACGTAATTGCCTTCACCGGCCGCACCTCTTCCGAACGTCTGACAAGCATCCAAGAGTATCAATTGTCTTGAGAAGCTTCTCAAATTTGCCGTTCGGATTCGGCTTTAAATTGTAGGTCCCTTTCCACTTCGCACAAGCAAGTGGGTGGAGAAGCTACGTTTTAGGCCCTGTAATGCCTGTTAATGCCTAATATTTATTTTTTATTATATATTTTTACATTAGCGAAATCTCGCGAACAGAGGACCAATTTTCGACAAAGTGAAGAAAATAAGAATCGGCTTGGTATCCTGATGCGGGCGAATGGTGAATATTTACAGACAAAGTGCCACCAGATCTACTTCATGGGACCTAGCAATGAAGTAGATTGAGTTGGCCTTGATTCAAGAATCCTGAAAAGAAGTAGGTAGAATAATGAGATCTAACGCAATTGGAATTGTACTGCACTAAAAGACGCTTGTTGATCCAAACAGTTAGACCAGAATCTTTTCCTGTAAAAGGAAACAGATACACCTCTTTGTTGTATTTACCAACGATACAGCCACACAACCGTGAAACGGGCAGGAAACGGGCTTCCTCCGCTGATCATATAACATCGTGCTACATGCCATACTATGCAATAGATGGACCTCCGTGAGAACCATCTTACCTTCAACAATGCAATGTTATGCAAAATCTAATCATATGTAAGGAGTCTGGGGACGTGTTTGAGATGATTTCGACTACTCCAGATAACAACATATATTTACTAATTCGATTTCTTGCCTCTTATTATTTAACAATCTATTTATTTAATGACAAGAGCCCAAGACACCCTCAGCGACAAAGACCTACTACCTCTCCTCATAAGTGCATGTTTTAAATATTCAAATCATAAACGAGCTAAGCTCTTACCAAGGCGATCTTGACTTGCTTTTAAATCGAGCATGGCGTTCGACTGGTTCGTCAGTGGCGTAGAGTGAGAATACTTTTCGCCAACATCGGTGGAGAACACCACAAAATGAGTCACTTTTTGAATTTTTGATTGAAAATAACATACTCGTACTTGTGGCAAATAGGGGCGCTGGACCAACTTTTGTTATCACAGACAGGGCAGGAAGTAATTATGCCTGTTCTTTTCGGCGTAGCTTAGTACTAGTTAGTACTTCCTAGTAGAAGTGAAATAGAACGTACTCTTTCTACTGCTTCTTTCAGTAACTAACCGCAATCTCATTTACCACCATACAAATTTATGGCTGTCGATCATAAACGCACAATGTTATTTATTTCTCTTCGGAAAGATACATAATATGTACGTTATAAATGAAACAATTTGCATGAAAACTTTCCTTATAGATATGGCATCGCCGCCTGGTGTTAATACTCGTATAATTCGGAATTAGTAGGTTGAACAATTCATACCATAGAGCTGAAGCAGTTGATTGCACTCAGAAGTACTGAGCAGTACATACTGACGCCATAGGATCTCGCTTGGACGTTACTCCAATCAATAACCCAAGTAAAATCGCAATAAATCAATGGAAGGTATTAAAGGGCGAAACATTAAAAAAAAAAACATAGAACTCCTTGAATTCGAATTCAAACAAATATCTAAAATTTAATTTTATGAGTTTTACTCGTTAAGAATTGTTGTATTGGTACAGGAAACTTTAGTATTAATTCTCTGTTAAGCTCTGAAGAAAGCATGCCTTTTAAGAAAAAGGAGGAAAAGGGAACAGGACACATCTTCTACAACATTCATTCAAATCGAATAGAGGCCATTCAACGTAAATTTATTCGATTTGCACTTAGAGGACTTCCATGGGATGATCCTTTTAACCTTCCTCCTTACCGTCAGCGTATTAAGCTTCTCCAAATGTTACCCCTTTCTCAACGAAGGCTTAATAGCGATATCATTTTTTTACAGCAGCTTATATCCGGTCAAATAGATGCACCTGACTTGCTGTCATCTATTGGCTTTAATTTTCGGTGTGGTGCCCATAATTTACGTAGTGTTGATTTATTGTTTAGCCCCCATCATAGAACGAATTATGGGAGGCATGAGCCTATTAGTCGCATGAGTAGAATCTATAATATAAATGATCATGTGATTGACTTGCATGTTAGTAAAATTAAGCTGAAAAATATTTTGCGCAATAATACCTTAATGTCTTAATGTCTTAATTTATTTGCATGATTTGTGTTTCTGTTAGTATTTTATAGGTACACAATAATTGTATTTTTAATTGTTTTGTCCTTACTAACACCTGCACTAAATGATGAGCCTGTGGGAGCACTTTTAGTGCCGGCAAATTTCTGCTCGTGATAGTTGCTTGCTTTAAGCACTCCACGACACAGAACTGATAGTGTAATTAGTTTTAATTCTCGGTTAAGGACTTAAGAAAGCATGTCTTTTAAGAAAAAGGAAGAAACGAAAACAGACTTCCATAAGGCGGACAAAATAATCACATTAGAAAAGAGACTTCGTCCACGACACTCTTATATAGCAAAATGTACAAGAACAGACACCGACTGGGAGGGGGTAGTCTCCAAATGCTACCAAAAAAAAATCAAAGAGACATTCGAAATTAACTGAACCCGGAAGTAATGTGTCCGGCGCAACATGCTTACGCTTAAGGTTAAAAATATGATACGGCACTCTGCAGTATCGTTAGTAATGTGGAAAATGTGACCTTCAATAATGTCCAATCTAACTATTCGATTCAACTAATATTTTTCGAAGTGTTTTTCCCAACTGGTTATCCTGAGCACGACCCAAAGAGGAGAACAAATTAATTTCTGTTTGAATCTTAAATTTTGAGAATGTCCAATTTAAATAACCGAATATTGTCTTTCCTCACTGCTGCACCAAGGAAGTAAGCTGACGTTTTTTTGACATTATCCAAGCAATCAATTTAAAAAGTTTAGATTAATGAGGTCGAATCTACACGGAGTGATTTACGCTTACCTTATTTGCTCACTAATATGCAATCACCACCCCTATGTAAGTGAACAACACCAACTCAACGTCAACTGATTAACAAGTGTGCTAAGGAACAGACTAATTTACTCAGAGTTATGGGGATCTTCCCTTCCCAGGGTTCTCGTCGTAGACGAAATTCTAATCAAGCGAAAGTTCAGTGGGGTTATAGAAGAATCTTTTGTAGACTACCTAGCACTGCTATAGTGAAAGGGGAACCCCTTATCAACGAAAATAAGCTGGAGTCTCAACATAAAGGTAAATGCAGCGATAGGGTATCCGCAAAACCTGAGGTCCTGGGAATACAATTGTCTATATTTTTTATTCAAAATGGCTACCAACAATATCACTAAGAAGACATCTTTCAATGCAATCCAATTCCATTCTCCCCTGGCTTGGAAACCGTGTAAGAATAAAATAATGTCCCGACAGCAAGCAAGATTTTTCTGGATATTTGTATTCACAAACATCCTCCTGCATTGGCTACAATTGTAATTATTTACGCTTCTGTAATATTGCAGAATCCCCATCCCATAGAGCCCATACCCGCTCTAGAACGACTAAATCCAACCTATCACATTCTATGCAATGAGTGACGTGAATGTATTTATGTATGTAGGCATTATTTCCCACGAATGTAGTACGGATTCCACTTAATTTATGGGGCAGGCATCAATCCACTTAGGAATACTGAAATGAGTTCCATATGCAGCACTATGCTACTGATACTGATACTGGGTGTTAAAGTGTAGTGTGCATTTAAATATTAGGGCCAGGGGGTTTCATTTCACCTCATCTAATGTTTGTGGTTTTGACGGAACAACGATAGGATTATTCCATTGCATTGTTGAAGTGATAGTAGTGCTGCCAGCTGCAGTAGCGAGTGGCATGTCGCGTGTGTCACCTTGATGGCGAGTGTGGAAATGGCAGACATGAAAGGGAAACGATTTTATATTTTTATGAGGCAATGGGGGTGCGATGAACTCATAGCGGTAGAAATCAAACTATATATATAGAAGAGTGTGTAGTATCTGGATGTGCGGGTCAGTATCAGTATACATGTCAGCCTACACAACAGTACGCTGTTCCACTGCGAAATGATGTTTTAGCGGATAATTAAATTAGATTGTTAAATAGAAATCCCCAATCTTTTCCGCAAACAATTTATTGTCCGGGACATTAATTGCTTGCGAAGTTTTGACATCTGAAGAGAATACATTAGATTAACGCCGTGCAGCGACGGGCTTAGAGTTTATCACTGCGGTGCCCCAAAAAACACCGCTCTCGTAAAAGGCCACAACGGGGAGGAATTGCATTTAGCCGATTTTGACGTTCAGGTAAGCCTACTGACATATTTAACATCATGAAACTGTCCACAAGTGTGCATGCAACTCCTTCGGTTGACTTGTCTGAAGATCACTGGTGTCGTAAAAGGATGAATACACATGCCAATATATAACAAAATTTTAAGCTTTTTTTAAACAGTATATTACTTATTTACTGAACACGACTTCCGACCTAGGAAGAGCCTCTTCCGGAGCTTCCAGTTATCCAGATCAAGAGCTGTCATCCGCAATGGCTTGGTCCTTAAAACCTACGGTCGGTCTTCCTTATCGTCTCGAACCTGGGGACTGGCAGTTGATGATCCTCTTCACTGGAGCATTACCATTCATTCGCTCGATCTGGGCGACCCAAATTGTAGCCGAAGTGTTTTACCTTTTTGGAGTACATCAACATCTTGGTATAGCGGCTTCAGGAAATTACCCCCAACGAAATAACCCCCTAAGTGAAAAATGAAATAACTCCCCAAATCGAAGATGAAATGAATCCCCAAAATGGTATGAAATAAGTCCCCTCGCACAGAGAACCAAATATCCGAAAGAGTACATATTTTGTTTTTTTTTTCGAATGAGCCCAATATAAGCCCTCCCTTTCTGCTCATCGTTGTGTAGATTTTACACTCGGCCTTAAGGGTTGGGAGTTTTGAACCCATATGTATTGCCAAACCGAAGTTGCAACGGTTTCCTAGGATTTCTTGTGTTGATGTTTACTCCGAAGTAGATGAGCTACCTTACTATCTCGAAGTTGATGGTATTAACTATGAGGTTTTGTCGTAAGGCGGACAGTTTGTATGTTGAAAGTAAGTACTTAGTTTTGTCCTCGCTGACTCCAATACTAACCAATTTGGCATATTCTTCAATCGCCACTCTAACGTATCCCTGTTGTTGGATAGTTTTGTTTGAGATAGTGCTTTTCGTGTTGACCATGCGCACCATTTGCTCCAAAACAAAATTAAAGAAGTAACATTATAGCTCATCTCCTTTCCAAAAACCGGTGCATGTGTGGAACAGTTCGTAAGAGTTGTTCCCATACAGCACATTGCACCGCCTGTTATAGTGCATTGTGTATGTGGTCTGTCTATTAACTGTTGGGTTTCAACTATAGCTTATGAAACTCTCCATACATACTGTCTTTTCGCAAATTTTTCCTATCAGCAGCGTACCAGGCTGCACAAAATTCCTATTTGAAAAATATTAAGAGTATTCATGCAATTTTGTTAAGCCGCCAAAAACTTTGTAGACATTGTTTACTTCGTAAAACTGTCGCAATTTGTAGGGCTTTTGAAAGATCATTTAACACTTTGTAAACTTTTCACGATAACGACGGCTTTACGTCTTGTATAAAGCTGTAAACTTTCTGCACCTTGATTCGCCAAATTTCAAATTTCAAAGGGTGGGAATAAGATTCTCTCAGATAACGAAAAACAACAAAATTTTATCCAATTCTTGTACGTCAAATATGTATGTATAAAGGACAGACAGAGAAAAACATAACCAAATACACAAGCTAACAATACGTGTTAATTCACTAACGCATCACTGGCATCATGATGCTCATGATGCTTTGCAAAATGTTCATTAACGCAACTATTCATTATTGCAAAGTTGATCAAACTGATCCGCAAACATAACGAAAAAAAGCATCACAGAAATACCTGATGCGCTGTTGATTCGCCGGAAAAAAGCAAGAAAAATGTCGAAAGAGAAAGAAAAGTAAGTAAACAAACATTTTAATTGATAGATACTATAAGAGGATGTATAAGAAGGTGTCCAAAAAGGATTTAATGATTTTCGCAAATCCTAGAAACATGGTTTGGTTTTCATTTAGAAAAGTTAAATCATTAGTGGACTTACATCGAAGGTGGAGCGGCACATTCTAAAATGATTTTGAAATACATCGTCTGGATATTTTTCTAGAACTTTGAAATAGTCCCTAATCTTAGGAGTTTTCCTTCTTTTAAATCTGCTAATTAAAGTCCGTATGCGTTTCGACCTCTTTCTTCTTGCTTCATGCATGTTTTTTTTTTTTTTATAATTTGCTTACGCTAAAGGGATTTTTTTTTCTGTTGTTACAGTACCCTTATAATGCTAGGAACACAGTGTAAGCTACTTGGTATTAGAAAGAATAGAGAGATAGGAAAGAAGTGTTTGGGTGCAGTTGTAGGGTTTTTCTCCACGGGTGGTGTCTAAGTTACTTAGGGAGATAACGATTTCATGTATTCGGTATAACGTAATGGACTTGGCCGGGATTCTAACGCACGAACTTCCATTCTGTAAGCGAATACACTACTACTGCACCATTGCCACCCGCAAAAATTAAAACTAAATTTATCGTCTTTACGATCAAAGTTATCGATCAAAACTTTTATTAGCAAAACTTCCATTTTAAATGTTTGATTTAAACAATGCGTTCTAAAACTCAAACGCCATATTCAATCACCAACGCATCAGCTTAAACTGAGCATCGCATCAGCATCGCAAATAAGCAGTGATGCCGCATCACTGCGCAAATGTTTGACGTTTCTGAATTTACACTACACACCATAATAATGGCGTGTTTGACTGGTAATCCGGAGCGGAAACATCTCGGATCCGGACTATTCTGAAAGTGTTCAATTGACAAGATCAAGAGACATTTGCTTCTAGATTTTACTTTGGAAGCAAATCAGAAGCGCTCACATTTTTATACAATACTAGCCGTAAAGGCATTACGCAAATATTCAATTCATTTTGAGTCATTTTATTGATTTTGTTCATTTCGAAATTGCAGCGTTTTATTTCAATTCTATATTTATTGAAGTGCTGTGGGATACACAGTATTTCTTGTTTTTCCATCTGGTGCGTAAACGAATAAATCAGACGGTTTTCCGACGCGTGAGCAGGCATAAGCTGCACATGTGAGAAGCATGGATTCCCCAAATTTAATCCACACACTTTCAACGATTGTCCTTGTACTTTGCTGATAGTCATTGCGAAAGCGAGTCGCACCGGGAACTGCAAACGTTTGAATTCGAATGGCATATCTGTCGGGATCATTGGGATACGCGGCAATAGTACGTCTTCACCTTTGAATTTCCCGGTCAAAATTGTTTCCTCGATAACATTGTTCATCAATTTCTTGACTGAGAGTCTGGTTCTGTTGCAAAGTCGTGGTGGCTTTATGTTTCGAAGAAGAATGATGGTGTACGCCATTTTTCAATTTAAGAACGTGCGGTGGCATGCCTGGCAAATCAAGCGAATTCAAGAATTCAGTTGGATAGTTGACAACTTCATCTTGATTCGCCACAGTATCGATGGACTTATGTATTGTCGTTGTCGTATTTGCAGATGTTTTCCAAGAAACGCTTCGACTCACGTGTAACACCTGATAGCAACGTTGATAGTGGTTCGGGTGGTGGATGTAATTCTGGCAGTTTAACTTTTCCACTGGCGCAGCACATTCCTGGCGTTTCGTTCTTAAATTTGAGGGCGCTACAATACATGCAAATTTTATCCATTTTTCCAATGACGACACTTGGATGAAGACTGTAATCATTATTACTCTCATAATGCAATGCACCAAGATTTAAATCAGCGTGCAGTGTTCGTCTTGATCGAGGGGTGCTTATTCGAACATTTTGCAGCCTTCTTTCCCGTTGTTCAGTTGTCTCAGACGAACGGACCTGAGTAGTACGTACGATTCAGACGAACGGGTCTCAGCTGCATGTACTCGAAGATTTTTCAGCCTTAATTCTCGTTGCTCGTCTGATTCTGAGGCTGGAAATGCTCTTTTCTTCCGTGGTGTAGATCGGCCAATTGCTTGTCGCTTTGGAGGCATAATTTTTTTTTTTTTTATTTTTTTTTATAATTTGCGTGCGCTAAAGGGATTTCTTTTTTCTGTAGTGACACAGTACCCTTATAATGGTAAAACCACAGCGCAGGCATTTAGTTTGTTGCGCAAGTAACTCCCAGCAATTCATTGCCTATTTTTGGGTGCTACTTACTGAAAGAATAGAAGGATAGGAAAGTAGTTTGGTGCGATGGGATTTTTTTTTTTCAACAGGTGGCACCTAAATTGCTTTAGGGAGATCAGTTTTTGTTGTGTGTATTCAATTTATAAAAATCATGGCCCTGGTCGGGATTCGAACGCACGACCTGCCAATCACTTAGTGAATACACTACCATCGCACCATTGCCACCTGCAATTGTACGGGAACGACGTGAAAAATGCGTTAGAATTTATTAGATGTCAATCAGCGAATCCGAATCTCACAATGTATCCAATCCAATTGAACCGGCTGTTCACACCCGGATGGAAATGTTAATATTAGCCGTGTTTCTTTGCACGCGGATATAGGCATGGCATTAAAAAACGACCATCGCCGCTTAAGAATTCATCAAAAGAACTTGGCAGCACACATGCACCTATGACATGCACCGTGACACAGCTGTAAGTTGTAGTTAAGAAATTTGTATTGAAAATCCTGAAATTGAAAAATATTTACTTCCGCCAATTGAAATTGATGCCAACATATTATAAAAATATAAAAAACAATTTCACATTAACAGATTTGCTAAATTCAATTACCCTTATAATAAAGTTTGAAAAATAATAATAATAAAATCACGAATAAAATATTCGGCGGAATGTGTCAGTGGTCGGTGGGTTGTCAAACATTTCCTGAAAAATTCATCGCAACAATTCATCAAAAAAGAAGAAAATGGATTTTGGAAGCACTGTTTGTCCCCGCTAAAGGACTTAGCGGCGATAGCTATCCCCGCTAAAGTTAGCGTATATAGGATAAGTTGTTGTTGTATTTTACATGCAAATTTCAAATTATCCCTATATCTGCGTGCAAAGAAAAACGGCTATTGACGGTAATCACCAATTCGCTGGGGCAAATTTGAAGTGAAAAAAATCTGCATTTGAGAATTGTTGAATTCGATTTTAATTCCACTCACGATGATATCCGGAAAAAAACTGCACAGCAAATGCGTTCGGAACGTAAATCAGCAGTGAGATCCTTCACATACACATTCGATGATCTTCGTGAGTTCGCTGTAGAGAATGAATAAAATCAGCTCACGAAAACTATGAACATTTAATTCGATTGAATTATTTATCTAAATTAATTTAACTCACAATGAAATGCACAAAACTATTCGAAAAACGACAATATTGTCTGTTCAATGTGAGCCGGACATGAATTTCACAATTTGCATAAATTCTTATGTCACCCACAACTCGAAACGTCATCATTCGTTCGCTGTTTTCGTTTCAATTCAAATCAGCATGAACTGTCACGGCAATATATGAAATTCGTTCGAATGACAGTGGCGCCATATGTCGAAAATTGGTCGTACCAACTCCGAAACCTTCGTATGCTCATGCACAACAACTTTGCTAAAGATCATCACACGATCAAATGCATAGTTTACGACTCTATAAAGGACATACTGACAAACATTCATTTTTATATTGTACAATATAAATGTCAAGATCATTAAATAAAATCCTTGTTCTGGGCGACCCTCAGTAGTCCAACGCAGTAATAACTGAGCCATATTACTGTGTTGGACTACTAAGCGAGGTTCGAGTCTAAAAGCATGAATACCTTCCATATAACTACCACCCCGACTCTTGCGATAGACTGACAAACATCCAAGAGTCATAAACTGTGATGAAAACTGTACCGTTCAGAGTCGGCGTTAAATTGTAGGACTTTTCCATTTATGATTAATTTATACCTTTTTGCTTGGCACACACATATGCTTTCAGCAGCTTGGTTTAAGGGCCTGTTAATTGACTAACCGGGAAGTAATGCGTCTGATCATGTTAGCAAGTCGTTTGACCAATTATTTGTTGCTAGGCCTTATCTGCTTATCCCTGAATATAGCCTCGATAAGCTGCAAAATTACATTTAACAACAAAGTATTGAAGTTCATATTTCATGTTTTATTGTTTCGATTATCGGCAACCATGTGATATAATCAAGCTAATCCCAAATAATTGCTCTTGTCGTCATGTCATGTGCTATAGCATTTTTTAATCTTTCTTTCATTTGTAGAACGTGGCATACAACGGCGATTTTATGGACCTACGAACAGCCAGGCTAATTTGTCATAAGGAGAGTTTCAAGTGGCAGTGCGATTAGATCAAAGGAATTTCGTCACGTCCATTAGCATTATTGAACACCTGCCCGCGAAATTTTGAACACTTACAAACATTCATGGCTTAGATAAGGCAAGATTAAGTTATTTTTGGTAGCCAAATTATAGGAACTTCGATTGTTAGAACCCTTTACAAGACCACTGGTACTGTACAGTCCCTTTACTTCCTAAGTATTCTTCACGTACGATAGTTTATGTTTAAGTGAATAATTCTATGGTCCAATGGTTAGTGCACTACACTACTGACCAAGAGATAATAGGTTCAAATCACTCCGGTAACAACTTAATGTTTCTACTGCCTCAAGTCATGGACGGGAACACTGCAAATATTAAACAGTCAATCCGAATAAAGTTCAAGTAAAATTCCCAACAAACATACCCAAATCTGACATCACAAAGTTCATTCGGTTCCGACTTGGTCACACTGTGTAAACCCACCAGCAACTACTCAAAAAGGAATCTAGACCAAACTGCCCCACCTGTCTCAGCACAATTAATGTAACGCATTTGTTAAGCCCATGTGGTAGATGCCACTGCGTTTTGGGGCCTTTTGACCAAATTTTAAATTTTATCAAAACGCCCCTCGTCGTTTCCACCGAACGGAGAACATTTCACATGACAGCTACGGTCAGCGTTGCAATAAGCATAAGTGCATCTGCCAGGCAGATTCGTAGAATTTCTTTTCTAATTCATAATTTAAAACCAAAAATTAACAGTGGACCTGATTTAATTTTATTCACCTAAGAAACTTTGAACTGACGTTATTTTAAATTACTTTTTAAAAAATATTTATGAGATTAGATGTTTTTTCTTCGAAATCTGTTTCTGTCCATTTCTCCTTTTATTTATATATTTGTTGGTCCATCTTTTTTATGTGAATAAATATTTTGGCGACTGTTTTAAGCAGGGCGAGCTGAATAATGTGCTGACATATTTAAATGGTTTGTTTGATTTGACAAACTTCCAAATGCAGAGACGAAATTCACAATGCTGAAAATGTAGGTATGGCGGGAATGGCGGGAACAGTGTTGCATTTAGCTGAAATGACGAATTTCGTGTTCGCGTCTCCACGACCGAGAAATAGAATGCCATAAAATGTACGGCGGCGTTTCATAGCTTACTATTACAATAGGAAATGTCACAGAGTGAAGCACTTCATGAAAATGACAGCCCTTAAAATACTATCCATAGAAAGCTAAGAACTGAGCAATATATAAAAAGCAATTTTTCATATACATACTACTATTGGAAGGCTTCACGAGTAATTATCATACAATGCTACATTTTATTCTATGAAATATTACTCGTGGAGACGCCGTGTCACCCTCACACTTACATGAAATGGCTTTACGCAAACACGATTTAAGTCAGGGCCAGCAACACTAAAGCTAAGATTAGACTGTATGTCATGTTGTCATTTCTATGACAATAAATATTTTTTTTTATAATGAAGTCGCACTAAAGGGATTTTTGAATACCCTTATAATGTAATAGTTACACGGCGCGGGAGTTAAGGAGATAGGGAGATATGCCGATGCACGTTGGTTTTAAATATTTGTAGATTATAATGCGTAGGAAAAATGAAGCGGGGAAGAGCATTCCACATTCGTGTTGTTCGGCTAAGGAAAGATTCCTTGTATTTCACTGTACGCCCGAATAGGCTTAAGGGTAAACTGATGCGCATTCCTTGCACAGCGGGTATTGCGGTTGAAATGTTTAAGGAGTGGAATGCAAGTGGCTATTTCGTTTGAGCACTTATGGTGGAAATATCGATAAAATAACGAATGACAAGAACCATTGCGACGATGACTAACAGAGTCAATCGATCTCGCGATGTTACAGTCACCAATGAGTTTTATGGCGCGTTTTTGGATCCGGTCAAGTAGCTCCAAATAAGTTAAATTTATTGGTGCACCAGATCAAATATGAGCGTTGTATTCGAGTTTCGTGCGCATAAACACCTTATAAATTATAGCCAGATCAGAGGGAGTGAAATAGTCCTTGCAGCGCTGAACCTAGGCATTTCGCAGCGTTCTTGACGACATCGAATATGTGGTCATTCCAACAAAAGTTGTCATTAACACACATACCGAGAATGGAAAGCTGTTCGGTTTCAACGATGCAAGTGCCATTCATGGACAATGTCATGATGTTAGGGTTTTGCTTGAATGACAGAAGACAGCATTGCGTTTTGGAAGTATTACATTCCACTCTATTCCCAGACTGAGTTATGCTGACGAGATCGGAATTCCACACCCGAAGATGAGGTTCGTGAACCAAGAAACGAATACGAGAAGCTGAGGGTACTGTCATTGGCAAAGGAGTGGATTGTATTAGGAGTAATAGACAGGAGATCAATTATAAAAATGAGAAAGAGAGTCGGAGACAAAACAGAGCCTTGGGGAACACCAGCATTTATTTGGTGAGTTGCAGACTTGAAACTGTCCAAAACAACTTGAATTGAACGGTCCGAAAGGTAATTTCTAATCCATTGAAGAAAGGTATCATCGATTCCAAATGCACGCATTTTCGACAAGAGAGCTTGGTGCCAAACTCCATCATATGCCTTTGAAACATCAAGCGCAATGATCTTACTTTCACCACCTTGGTGAAGAGATTGGTTCTACTTTCCGGTTAGATAAGTAATCAAATCACCAGTGGACCTGTGCTGCGAAAACCGTACGGCCGGTCATTAAAAAGTTTTCGGGATTCAAGATATTTCATGAGCTGACGGTTGAACAGCGTTTCCATGACCTTGAAAAGAAGGGAAGTTATTGCTTTTCGTGTTCTCGGGAAGAGCCCTGAAGAAAAGGATAGATAGAAAAGCTTGCGCAATGGTTTTGCCGGCGAGGAAGAACACCTCTTCAGAACGATAGCGGAAATACCATCTGCACCGGCGGATTTGTGAACGTCAAGATCTTGAAGTATATGGTCATTCATCTTTCAAACTTACCATTTCATCGCATATTTCTTGCGGAATATAAGACAGCTGCACCCTTCTTTTTTTCTTCTTCCTTAATGGCGGTGAGGCTATGATCAGATTTAAAGATTTGAACCATCCCACTTAACTGCGTCAATACTGGTCCGCCTGTGTAGTTCTTCGGTTCAACCTCATATAGTAACAAGAGGCATCTACAATAAAACAATACCGATTTTAATTGCAGACAAGACCTAAGACAAAAAATGTCTGCTACTTCCTCGATTATGAGCCCTTAAATCCTGATCATAGACTCACCGCCATTAAGAAAGAAGATCATTGTTTTCTTGTAGATACACAGGCAGATTTCTCCTCTTTTTTAAGTGCTAATTCTCTGCTTTAAAAGCACCAAAACAACAACCACCACAGTTGGAACTCAAATGAATGTTTTGACAGCAAGTGCTTAGATATCTCACCACAAAAAATCTGTAAATGGCATACCATGGGCATGTTGGCAATTCTGTTTCTTTCATATCTTATTCTCTGATTACACTTAATGACCAAATGTCATGTTTATCTGTCAGATTCAGCCTGGTCAAATGTGTCATTTGGCCACAAGGGATATGCCGATCACACTGTATGACAGCGATTATGTGCATTTTTGGCAGATTTCTGGCAAGCATGACCCAATAAATGACCAGTTGACATACAGTCAAACTTACCATTCATATGAGAGCGACCAGGGAAATAACTTCACGGGCAATAACTTCACATCTAGTGTTAAATAACTTCACTTTTTTTTGTGAAGTTATTGCCCACTTAAGGTGAGCAATTACTCCACCGTAAATTTTGTGAAGTTATTTCCCAAATCTTTACTTTGAGAATTGTGTTTTCAACAGTTTGTCCTTGCACCTACCCAAATCAAACAGTGACTTCTATCAGGGGGGTTGCAGGGGGCAGCATGCCTTCCCCTAATGCCTTGCACTGCTTATGGTATTAGTTGCGAAATCGCAAATAGATTCCATAAACAGTGCAATGCCTATGAGGGGGCATGCTGCCTCCCTGCAACCCCCCTGCTTGGGGTCACTGCTTTATTTGGAGTAGGTGCGAGGTACGGTTCTTGAATTATCATAAAATGTTAAGAGAAATAATTTCCCACAAAAAAGTGAAGATATTGCTCACCTATTGTGAGCAATAACTTAACAAAAAAAGTGGTCTGGGTGCAAGCCGCAAGGTCCACACGACTAACTTCCCAGTGGGATCAATATGATTTATGCGATTAGTGGGAAATTTTGAAATATGGTTAACTATAAGATATAGTTAAGAATTATTTAATATTAAAAAACGCTCTTGTTCATGGAAATTTGTTCATGGAAATTAAATGTTATTAATAACAGCCAGGTGTGATATATATTAATGCAACCATTGTTATGAACACGAAGACCTGTAAATGTACATGTATACGAAATAACGGAGCACAATGTAATAATGATCTGCTCAATGACAAATGGCAATAAATAGTAAAAATAAAGGCAAATGATTTTAGTTATTTATTTACTAACAAAAAACGGCTGGACCGATTTTGCTGAAAACTTAATCAGTTGTGAGTTACGTGATTACGCTTCGAATGGTCCCATGTCAATATCATCTTTGGTTCTCGAGATAATCGTAGCGAAAGATAATTCCGAACGCACATATACACATACGTACATACACACACACAGACATCTCTATAAAAACGCTGGATTTGGATTCTGGTGACTGAAACGTGGAGATATGTCAAAATCCGCGATTCACAAAATCGGCCCCATTACAAAAACTTAAACTGGGAAGTTAAAAAAAGTGAAGTTATTTCCCACTCGAGGTGAAGTTATTGCCCGTGAAGTCATTGCCCGTGAAGTTATTTTTCGGCACCCGACAAATTACTTGCATCCAAACGAGTACAGTGAAAGCTCCAGTCGCTGACAGTTTCCGCAGGCGGACATCTCTCGTGGCCGGATGAATTTCATAGTCCCAAGTTGTTCGTTCTGATTTAGAAGATACTTCATACAAGGCATCTCTCTGTTTCATTAACTGGTTTTTGAAGACATCAGAATGGCACCACGAAATTTAACATGTAAAAAGAAAATACAGTAAGGTGGGGTAAAATAATGGACGTGTGTTGCTTAAAAACAAACCAAATTACATGGACATCCTGCCTGTTTGAAATAAACACAATGTCCACATGGAAACGTGTGAATACAGTATAGTATCAGAAGTAGATCCCATAAACAGTGCTATGTGTAAGGGGGCATAGGGGCCCAACTGCAATCCTTCTCCTTGGGCTCACTGTTGGATTTGGACTAGGTGCGATGTTGAATTTAATGAAAACAAAACTTGGAACCCCTTTTATGTATATCCAATCTCGCACCCTTCCAAATCCAACAGTGAACCCAATGAGGGGGCATCCCCCCATACACATAGCACTGTTTATGAGATATACTTCTGATTCAGACGTTTTAGGTCTTCAAAAACAAAAATCGCATCAATCCACCAATGAAAAAAAAACATTATGTCTTCTTCAAACGGACATTAAGTCCATTTAGACTTTGATTCGGATATGATCTCCGTGGACATTATGTCAGCCCACAGCACAAATGTATTATGCTCTATTTCTTTGATATTTCACACAGATGGACATCTCCTGTGGCCGTACAAAAGCAAGGGAACCGCGGGTGTCGGCCCACGGGAGCTTTAAATATATATGCGAACTGAGACTTGATTCACATGAACATGATACAATAATTATTTGGTCGAGGACGCCCACGAATTTCAACCGGAAAACCAAATACAAGCAAATTCCCATCGCATTTAGACTTTAAGATATAGGATTACGCTCAAACGAGTTTTGTAGTCGTCGGTTTGCAGAACGCGGCCAAATGTTGTTGGTTGTGATTTCTCAATAAACAATTGCCAATTTGCATTTCTAAATTTCGTTTCCAGTTTGAACTTACATATTAACTATCTCGCTCTAAGAACAGTAACATTTGCTACTTCCTGTTTATAAATGCATTAAAAGTAATTTTTTGAAACTTGTTTATGGGTTCGTTAGCGCAAGTCACGCTTATGTGGACCATTCACATAAGTAAAAACCGCAGAAACTAATCTGTTATTTTTTAAGTGAAGAAAAACAGAACAACATAAAGCGAAACTAGGTATATGTGTGACTTTTTGAATCTCGCATGACATGTTAGTCGGATTGATTGCGAATTAATTATTCAGATGCCATTGTTGGCTACATGAGTAATACATCAAAAAGACTCAGTCTAAGTTTAAAAGTAAATAATATGGGGATACCCTATACTCTTTGGGCCTTACTATAACAAACATAATAATTAGCCTAAATTAGAGGTCAGATTATTTTAAATTTCCTTTTGCATAGAAACTTCTCGTAAAACAGTAGGGCTTCCATTATGTGACAACAATTTAAATATAGACATCTCCGGTATCTCCAAGCAAGTGTTACGGTACTAAACGCAATTCCGTTGTTTATGTAGGTATATCGGCTAGCATAAATGCCATTCCATTTATGCAACTTCGCCCTTAATGGACTTGCCAAATACTTGAATTGTTAATAGCTCAATATTATAACTCTTTAAATAGGATATTGCGATCCTTTTCTAAGGGTATTATAATTTTGACTCATAGTTTGGAATATGTCCTTATTGCTCGAAGACCCTTTAAAGTTACTATATATATGATCAGCATCGAAAGCTATATCGATCAAAACATTTAAAGTCCGCCCACTGACACATCCACTATTTGCAAAAAAAAAACTTTTTATTGAAGAAATCAATGGAAATGAATGTCATATCCTTAGCAATGAATTTCAAATCGACGCCCACTACCTTTTCATTGACTTCAAAGCAGCATATGATAGCATTCATCGTCAGGAGCTCTCCGTGGCTATAGCCGAATTCGGGATAGCGGCAACACTGATCCATTTGAGCTCTTCCGAATTATTCCAAACTGAGAGGCAAATGGGTTCAAAATTCCTTACTCGAAAGACAAAATGCATGCTCTATCGAATCTTAATCAAACCAGTCCTACTTCATGGTGATGAGTGCTGGACGATATGTAGAAAAGAAGAGCTAATATTGGGTTATTTTGAATATACTCCGTCGGATGTTTAGTCCTGTGTGTGAAGAGGGCGAATGGAGGAGAAGATACAACCGCGAACACTATGAGCTATACCAAGATGCGGATGCAGTCCAAAAAGCTGAATCACGTCGACTACATTGGCTCGGCCACGTTGAGCGAATGGAAAATAATGCTCCTGCTAATAGGATTTTGGGCGCAGTGGCTCAATGGTTAGTGTGTCGGACTACTAATCGAAAGGTCCCCGGTTCAATTCCCGCCGGGGTCAAGAAACATCTTGAGTTTTTTCCACTGCCCCACCTCTTGCGAACGTCTGACAAACATCCAAGAGTATCAATTGTCATGAGAAGCTTCTCAAATTTGCCGTTCGGATTCGGCGTAAAATTGTAGGTCCCTTCCACTTCGCAAAGAAAGTGGTTGGAGAAGCTAGGTTTTAGGCCCTCTATGGGCCGTTAATGCCTAATATTTATTTATTTTATTTAAGATGATTTTGGACTGCTAGCTCCTGGCTTGAGAATGCAATAATAATAATAATATTTGGTTAGGGTATATTACACTGCGACCTATTGGTCTATTGTGTCCCCTTGCTTGTGCCTCGGAGAGGTGCATGCCCTCGCTCAGAGCCCTCTCTAGATACTTCTTTGTGAAGCTTGTCGAGGTATTGCTCTGATTTATCCTTGGCAGGTCACACTCCTTAGAGCACAGCGTCCAGTCCAGTTTCTTTGATGAATCTGAGAATGAGCTGTGGGTCCATGGTTTGTATGTCCTTGTCTGTTATTTGGTGCCTGCCCAAATATTTCATCCTTTTGTGGGTCAGTGCCCCACAGGATTCCAGTATATGGTCTGGAGTTTCGGCGGTTTCACTGCAGAATCTGCAGAGCCCGTCCTCCGATATGCCCATTTTCCTCAGGTGCTCCTTGAGTCTGCAGTGCCCCGTGAGGAGGCCTGTTAGGGTTCTTAGGTTGTTTTTGTTAAGGCCGATACAAACTTTGAATCTCTTTTGGTTGTAATTTCCTAAGAGTTTCTTTGCTTGCCTCAGACCTTGGAGGTTGAGAAAGGTTTTGGCCTTTGTTTCTTCCTCCAGTCTCCTGAACTCTTCGCGTATAGTGTGTTCTCCTATCCCGCAGAATGGTTCAGGTCCTATGAAGGGTTCCTCTGCCCCTTTTCTTGCCAGAGAGTCCGCTGCCTCATTGCCCGTAATGCCAACATGGCCAGGTACCCTGCAGATGGAGATTCTGTTGTTCTTGCCTAGTCTATTCAGTCCTTGTAGGCATTCCCACACGAGTTTTGACTTGATAACGTAGGCGTCAAGAGCCTTTATAGCTGCTTGGCTGTCAGACATTATTGCTATGTTGCAATTTCCATAGTTTTTCTCGAGGTTGATTCGAACGCACCTGTCTATGGCACATTGAGAAGGCAAGGAAGACCGAACCTCCATTTTAAAGGTCAAGCCATTGCGGCTGCCAGAGTGCTTGGTCTGGAGAACTGGAAGCAGAGTGCGCAGGATCGCAGAGGATTTAAGGCTGCACTTTCTCAGGCATCAGAGACTCTTTACGGGTCGGGAACCCATTAATGAAAATTAATGAATTCTTCGCAAAGCATGTAGTCCTTTTTAACAATTCCTTCATACAAAGTTTTCTTATGTTTAGTTTGAGTTGATTGACTTCAGGATATTTGTAGTACCCACAATACAAGATGTCTTGTTAAACAGTAAAAATCAATATAAAATGTACAAGACTTGTTGAATTTGTGGTACAGGCCCTAGTCGTAGTCATTCAGGTTGAGCGTCTATGATACTTAAGATAGCCCCATAAGAAATAATCGATCGACGTCAGATCGCACGATTTAGTTTGCCGACTTGAGAACAACCGCGTGCCTTTGGCCAGTCCCATCTACAGAGTTGAGGTAGATAACATACGTGGTATCACAATGGACCTAAATTGGTCTAAATGTGTCGGCATCTGCCGACAGCCACCTAAACCTAAACCTAACCTAACCTGGCCGACTTAATGGTAAATTTGGTAATGTTGTCGTTACATCGATGCGCCGAAAGTTCATGGTTTCATCGACTTTGCACCATCCTGCGTACACCAAACAGTGAACTTTTGGGTGTGCAATTGAGTCTCATCGGTCTTTTGTGGACATACCTCACTCCAGACACACTAATTTTGCCTGTTCCCATTGAGCTAAATGTGAGCCTCATCCCTAAAAACGATTTTTCGATAGAAATACGGATCGGCTTCAAGCTGCCCAAGAGCTCATTCCGTGAACTACCGACGCAACCAATGGTACAATCATGATGATTTGTCAAACAATTAATTAATGTCAAAAAACTGTTAAAAAAGGCATCACTGTTTGAAAGTAATCCCTAAATGCCTTCAGTATCCAGATACTGAAAATGTGAAGCAATAAATAAATTCTGTTTTGATGCTGCTAAAAGATAGCTATGCAGCCATGTTCTCTATGATTTAAAGAACGGAAATTGTGATTTTCTCGCAGATTTTCAGTATTCGGACAGCGTTTACTAAGTGAGAATATGTGTGTCCGGATACTAAAAATTATTATTATTATTATTTATTAAAACATAAATTAATTTACACTTTAATGTTTTTTGAAACTGCGCTAGCTACCAAGGCTTTCGGCTGACTAAAAATTAGTTTCTTTATTTTGTATGTAATTTTCAGTTTTAGTTCAAATATCCTACATGTGCATTTTTTTATTATTTTTTAAAGAATGGATGCAGATAACATAGCTAAGGCCTTAGAAGATATATTTACAATCAACTAAGTATTCAAAAAGTGCTAATAAATATGGTTTATGTCGTTCAACATTGTATGACCGATTAAAGGGCAAAAGGTTACTCGGTGAAAAAGCAACGAATATTGGCCCAGATCCTTATTTGACATCTGAAGAGGAGGAACAGATTGCTCAGTGTCAGTGGTGTGCCAAACTCGGCAAGTGTGGATTTCCCATTAAAATGGACGATTTGTTTGATACTGTTCAAAAAATCATAAAAGATTCGAACCGAATAACACCGTTTAAAAACGATCGCCCTGGAAAAACATGGGTGCGAGTTTTCATGGAGCGGAACCCTTCATTATCAATGAGAGAAGCGGAGAGCATCAGCAAGGGTAGGGAAGAAGTCACCCAGGAGACCATATTAAAATGCTTTAAGGAACTTAAAGAGCATTGGTCAGAAGCACATCATGAATGACCCGAAACGAATTTTAAATGTGAGGAAAGCAGCTTTTGCCTCTGCCCAAAAACTGGCAAAGTTATAGCCCCCAAAGGATACAAAAACTTTTATCAAATTGCTGCTGGGAACGCGAAAGAGACGCTAACGGTGCTAGTCGTTTTTTTAAGCAGACGGAAAGCTTTTTGAACGTATGATGGTGCTTCCATACTTGCGTCCGCAAAAAGATATCATTGACAGTATGCCAAAATCATGGTTTTGGGGCTGAAGTGAAACCTTTTTTGAGTATGTCGCTAACTGTGTTCACAAGCGCTTACTGACTGATAACGTGGAACGACCCGAATACCACCCACATCATGCAGCCGGCGGACGTTAGTGATTTTAAGCCCCTGAAATCCGATTGGAAAAAAATAATACGTAATTGGCAGTCAACAAATTTGGGTCACACATTAACAAAAAGAAACTTTTGTCCCCTTTTGAATAATGCAATCATAAAAAATAAGAATATGGTGGCTACCATATAAAATGGATTTAAGGAATAGATAGTGTTTTATTTTATAAAGGCAAAAAGGACTTAAACTTCATACAAAACGTTCGTGTCCGGATACTAAAAAAAAGTGCCCGGAAACTAAATTCTGTTGTCCGGATACTAGTGCAAATCGAACTTTGATTATGTTTAAAACATTTACAAAGATTACAATAAGTATCTATAATGACGTAAATGTGATCATTAACAAATTAGTTATTAATTTAATTCAATTAAATTAATTTAATATAATTTAAGTTTTTTAATTTAATATAATTTAATAAGTTGGGTACAAAATGCTTACAATAAAAAGGACAATTGAGAAAAAGAGAAAAATAGAATGGTTAGCAGCTTAAGCAAAAAGGTTAAAAAATTATGGTATTGATATGTATCTATTAAAAAAATATTTAACATTAAAACATTAAAAGCCCTAAAACCTACATTAAATCAGCCAAGTAAGAAAAAAGAGATACACTAAAACGGTCTACAAAACAAAGTCTCCTTACGCCAACAGGGAAAGAGTTCCATAAGCGAATAGCATGAACATAAAATTGTCGCTCGGTTGAAATGTATGTTGCACGCGGAGGGATTATAGTTAGAGTGCGAGGCAGATTAGACAAAGTAAGTTTTTCAAATAGGTATTCTGGACTTCGCGATTTTATGGTTTTATGCAAATATTTTATAGTACAATAGTCAAGTATTTATCCAGCGTTAAGCCCAGAATTTCAGTTTTATATACGGATATACGATCCTGGCGCTTTAAACCAAACACATAACGAGTAACATTGCTAAAGACAACATTAAGTTTTCTTCTGGAGTCAGCATTGCAGTGGGTACATTGCAACCTCAGACCCAAAAGATAAAATTGGAACATTAAGAGATCTAACTAACATTAATCTTGTTTTGACGGGGGTGTAATACTGTTACCTATATATAGGTTACGCAGACATCTATATATTTTTCCTACAACAATACGAACATGAATATCCCATCTTAAGTTGCTGTCAAACCAAATGCCCAAATTTTTAGCCTTATCAACTATTTCTATGCATTCATGCTTTGTCGAATTTATTTTTTATAAATATTCATAATGCAATATTTGAAAAAAATTGAATGCTTTATTATTTAAAAATATCGCTACTTTTACAAACACTAAAACTTCTTACAAAAACTTGAATAGTAAGAAAACGACTGGAAGTCAAAGTTAACAAATATGTTAACTGTCCGGATACTAGTGCCTTTACCCTACTAAAGTATGAATCAATACAAGAAATGTCAAAATATGCATAGGACAATGGCTATGCAAGATATATAAATTGCTCATTTTTTGTATGACACTAAATTACCTCATTAGACAGTGAAACTCCAAATCATAATCATTCCCACAACGCTTATGTGTAACCGAAAATTTCATTTAAACTCCTAATTGGTTAAAAATTGCATAATCATCATTTTCCCAGTCGTCGCTCGCTGTGTCTATCGACATTCTAAGTGCAAACTGAGTACAAGTGTACCGAAATGCCCTCAGTATAATATGATCAACTAAATAACCATATTACTGCTACTGACTGCAGTTAACTCATTTGTCCAAGCGGGCAGTTCAAGTAAATTCACCCCCCGCCCCTCCACATCCCGTGGTTACATCTCATCAAATCTCGCGCGACAGCGTAAAACCAATGTTATCCACATTTCTGCCTCTCGCATGGATCTGTGCAAGTGACTAGCATTTGCTTTTGTATAACATGGTCATGATTCGTTCGCAGAATCCTTTGTTCGATAAGCATAGGTGCTGATGGGAACAGTTTTACTTTGTTCTGTTTATTTACATCGCAGCAAAGAGCAACTACATCGACATTGATGAGTAATTAGTTTCGGTATGGATAGAACGTTTTTGTAAATGATTGGCGGCCGATTAAATGGGAGCACTTCACTTGACACGGCTTGTTTGTTTTATGATTTATACAAATAAAAGTAATATCGATCAAATCGCGATGAGTTGAGTTTTAACGAATTCAGTAATTGACCTGCAGGCTACAACCATGCGTAGGGGCCTGGAGTTTTAAAAACTTACTCTGTAAAACACATGAGCGGTGCATATTTTTGTATTTATTTTTTTAACTTGCCTTACTTCATCGTTTCACATAATTTCTATTTTCTGAATTAAATCTCAATCAATATAAAAGGCTTGAGGTAGTTAAAGCCATCAGTTAGCGCTCTATTCCATATTTAACCTGAGCTTAGTACATCAAATCTAAGGCCGGGATAACGCACAGTCAACTATAATTGTCAAAGAGGTGTGATAAAATATTTGGGCATTTTTTTTTTTTGACATGACAAACACCTCGTTTGTAAATTAAAATTAAATATAAAAAAATTGAGTGATGACACGGTCATATTTCTTTGATGAATCATTAATGTTCATAGATATTTTAGCTCTTCCTTGGGGCGATGAGTACCGTTGCCAGGTCAGTCTCCTTATAGCCAATCTGGCTCCCATTTTTCTTTGCTATTAAAATTAACAATATCTAATATTCCAGAGTTTGGGTATTTCTTATTTCATGTTGCGATTTTTAGGCTCCTAGTATTAGGTCTGTTCGCGTATACCTAATTAAAAAAAATCCTCTTCATTGAAAATTGTGAAATTTCTACTGAACAAATTTATATGGGAAGGTAGGCTACAAACTTGCAAGCACTAGAGATACACTCAAGCTTAATTTGTCAATTATTTAAACCAATTTTTGTTGTTGTAGGTATGTGTAGTGAAGTGTACCTACCTATCTACGATAATTTTCTTATTTCCATTTTTATTACAAACAAAATTAACATAAATATTAATGGTATAACTTTGTCAGCTATGAATTCTAGAGCTTACGTTAGGTTAGGTTGAAGTGGCAGTCTCCCGGGGCCGACACACTTAGGCCAATAAAAGATCAATTGCGAAACCATGTGGATCTATCTTCTTCTTACTCGTTGAACCAGTTGGAGCTTTTAATAAAAGTTGAAAGTTTTTTAATAAGATCATTATTATCATTATAGAAGAAAGCTTCTAGATGTAGTTTACATCTTTGAGAGAGAGCATGGCAGGTGCTGAGAAAGTGGAGAATAGTCTCCTTCTCATCCTTTTCCAAGCAGCTTCTGCAGAATTCATTTGTGTTGACGCCTTGTTGCATGCTTGCCTCATTGTCCGGTGATGAAACCAACTGTAGCACTAATGTGCAGTCTGTTCAGAGAGATACTTAGAACGTTTCAGATTCAGCTTTGGCTAAATCTGTTTTGTCGCTAGGCGAGACTAACCACTTGTCCACCTGGGTTAGTTTTCTCGATGGCATCCCGCTTATACACGAGCTTGCAAGTTGCAATTGCAATGGATGTCCTTTACGGATACCACGTTCCTCTTCAGCCACGATAGTACTTCTTAAATCGCCAAAATTTCAGCCTGGTTAGGTTAGTGTATTGGACTATTAATCTAAAGGTCTCAGGTTCAAATCGCGCCGGGCCAAGTAACACCTAAACGTTTTTTCCACCGCATCACCTCTTGCGAACGTCTAACATACATCCAAGATTATGAATTGTTGTGAAAAGCTTCTCAAATTTGCGATTCGGATTTGTCTTAAAATTGTAGGTCCCTTTCACTTAGCAGAAGAAAATGGTTGGAGAAGCTACTAAGCTAGGTTTTAATCTGTTTCTTAACTTTTTTGCTAACTTGTGTTTCTCTGAGGGAATTTTCTCTCACACAGAGCATGCCACTAGAGCCATGTAGGGCAGAAGGCGTATATATGGCAGAAATTGACGTTTGAGACCCCAACTGACTCACTGGATTGATATCATGGATGCCAGATCACATACGTGGCCATTGTATGCCGAAAGTTCTTTAACGGGAAACGGCAACTAAGCTCCAGAAGCTAAAGAAAATTTCCTTTCCCATTAGGAAGAAGGCTTCTAGATGCACTATTAAGCTGCAGATAAAGAACCAGGTGACCTCGTGAGACACCTGACAATCTATGTCTCAATCCAAAAACCGGATCTATCCCCTCCCAGGAGTATTGTTTTGGGAGACTATTTAAGATTGAAATATTTGACCGGGCAAACAAGGCCAATATTGTTCCGGTACTAGACCCTAGAAGTCTGGTCTAGTTTACCGACGCACGGATCAAAAATGGAATCTTTAGTTGGAGATGGCGTCTTGGATGGACGAAACAACAAAGTCTTGTTGCCGATGACAGAGTGTATCAGTGTTTTCAGGGTGCGGGAATAAAGATATTCTCGATTTAAAGAGACGTGCTAGCATCCTTATGATCTGCATGCCCTTATTACGGGTTCTTCAACTCTGCTGGCTGGCTGGATACTTCTCTGTGCCGGCCAGGAACCCGACCAAAGTAAACCCTGATGTGTCTGATTATAGATTGCAGCGCATCCTTGCAACACTTGACTGTCATAGAGTCCATTGAATTGGACAATAGTTGTTTGAAGTGCTGCTTGACTGTTGGAGAATATATGTATCCTGGGGCACTTGAATTTTATTTGAACGTTAATTCTCGAGCAGATATCAATGGAATGAACTTCAGTCTGGAACTAAATGGGACATATTCCAACAGAAAGTGAGGGTTTGATGTCGTTCAAAGCCGCCACTTGCGACTTCTGAGTGCATTCAAAGTCTGCGAATTAGACAAGAACAAAGACTTTTTGGGTTCAGCGCCGGAAAACCAAGTTCACGCGGTCCAATATTTCTACTTCAAATAATCGTTCCTTCTTATTGCGTTCAGGATGGATAGTTACATCGCCGCCCCAAAACCGATTTGGCGTATACGCCAAAATTCATTTCTTGAACTAGTTATTAAGCCTTGTGTCTTCGGGAGCGCCGTTTTCAAATTAGTTATCATAGTATTGTTCTATCTCTGAGATATTCAAAATGGTTTTACCGTATATCCATCAAAATCATTAAGTTCACGTAGGCGTATGTTGTGGACCCAAAAAGTCTGGTATGGTACACCGACGGATCAAAAATGGAGTCTGGAGTTGGTGCTGGTGTCTTTGGACCCAACACCAAGGTCTCGATACCTATGGGGATGTGCCCCACAGTGTTCCAGGCGGAAATCCATGCCATTGAGATCTGCGCTATCTTAAACTCCAACAAAGGAATTAAGGGCGCAAAGATACATATCTTCTCAGACAGTCAGGCGGCACTTCAGGCACTGTCGTCCAACACAATAGACTCTCTGACTGTAAAAAACTGCTGCTGCGCCTTACAAAAGCTAGCTAAATACAACAAAGTTAAACTCGGATGGGTGCCTGGCCACCGAGGTTTTGTAGGGAATGGAGCTGCAGATAAGCTTGCCAGAGCTGGCTCTGAAGCCGCTTTTGTCGGTCCAGAACCGTACTGCAGTGTCAACTGGACTACTGCTCTAGGGCTTGTCAAAGATTGGGAGCAACAGACTCGCCTTGAACATTGGGTAAGCGCCCCTGGTCTGAGACAGTCTAAACGCTTGATTAAGCCCCACTCCTATAAGGAAATCCTTACTCTAAATAAGGAAAGCATTAGACTGCTGGTTGGCTTTCTCACTGGCCACTGCGGTCTGAGATATCATCTCAACAAGATGAACCTATGTCCAACGCCAGAATGTAGATTCTGCATGGAGGACGAGGAGACCTCAGAACACATACTCTGTGAATGCCCGGCTCTACATTGGTTGAGACGACGCCTTCTCCACAGAGAGATGTTATCACTTGCAGAGCTTCGCAACTCTACCACCAAAGACGTGCTGAGTTTCATTAGGGAAGTCAGTCGCCTTTTGGCGTAAAGACAACCTTGTGGCACAAAAGATCTTTTCAGGTCGCAGTGCAGGGTTTATTTAAAAAAAAAAAAAAAAAAAAAAATAGGCGTATGTTTGCTGTCGCTTGGACGAACTGTTCGATACCCTATTCCTATCCCTCATAAAGTGGGCGTGGCGAAAATCTAAGTATGGGTGAATTTTTAAGAACTATCTATACATTTTTATTTTTTTTAAAAGAGAGTATATAAAGGGTGTTCAAATTTGAGGTATCATTTTAAATTTTGAATGAAAAACATAAATTGTGTGAAATCTGTATTTATTTTTATTGGAAATTAATTAACATTGGTTCCGGTTAATAGTGAAAAAGAATGTCGTCCAAGTGACCTCCTTTGCTAGCTCGGCAGACTGTCAACCTTTTATCAAAATTTTGAATCACTTTTTCGCATAATGATGATTCAATAAGTGATATTTGCTCGATGATGTTGTCTTTGAGGTATTGTGTAGTTTGAGGATTATCAGCATAAACTTTACTTTGCAAGTAACCCCATAAGAACAAATCCAGTGGTGTTAAATCGCATGATCTTGGTGGCCAACTCACGTCTGTTCTTCGGGCAATTATGCGATTGTTAATCTTCTCTTTCAAAAGATCGATTGAGTTCGTTGCTGTGTAGCATGTTGCACCATCCTGTTAAAACCACATATTCTGCACATCAATATCTTACAATGGACGCCACAAAAAGTCTCTAATCATCGCTTGATATTGAGGTCCATCCACAGTAACTGCATTGCCATTTTGAGAAAAATGGACCAATTACGCCACCATACCAAAATCCACACCATACAGTAACTTTTTTTGGTTTCATTAGCATTTCAAACAATCCTCAAGGATTTTCTTCAGCCCAAATGCGACAGTTTTGCTTATTGACAAAACCGCCAATTTCAAAATGAGCCTCATCGGTGCAGATAATTTGCTTGAAAAAATTGTCATTTTGTTGTTGTTTCTCTATGGCCCAATTAACGAATTTCCGACGCACTGCGTGGTCAGTTGGCCTTAATTCTTGTGTTAACTGTATTTTCTAAGCCTTTACATGCAGAACTTTCCACAAAATGTTGAACAAAGTTGTTGGTTTGAGGTTAAATTGCTGTGAACAACGACGAAATGACGTCCTTGGCTCTTCAGCAACACCTCTGCTAACAGCTGTAATATTTCAACTCGAACGAATACTACGATGATAGTCTTTACTTCTCTGATCTTGAACCGAACCAGCTTCTTCAAATTTATGAACCATAAGTTTAATAGCACGGTTTGACGGAGCATTTTCTCTATCGTATTTTGAACGAAATTTTCTTTCAACTTCTGCAAAACTTTCACTATATTTAAAATAAGTTTTAAAAATAAAAACACGTTGCTCAATAGTGTACCGATCCATTTTAGCTAGCGCGAATATATTTACTTCATACCTGAAAAATCTGCGGTGTAATCTAATAGCTGTAAAAAAAGTGGCGGCCAATTTAAAATGATACGTCAAATTTGAACACCCTTTATTTATTATGAATTTCAGCTTCCTAGCTCAAACTTTGACTTTTTGATAAAATTGTTTTTTTGATTTGTGGGCGTGTCAACGGGCGGATTTCAAAAATGTCAACTCCCGAGCATTTTGAGAGCCTAAGACAATATATTAAAAATTTCAGCTCCCTAGCTCAAAATTCGATTTTTTAGATACATTTTTTTTTGAGATTGTGGTGGGTGGATTTTAGAAATCTTTGCACTTGATCGTTTCGGGCGCTTAGGGAGTACCTATATGATCTTAATTTCAGGTTTCAATTGTATGGAATTGTATGGAATACATATTGGTGACGAACATGGCTATATCGACATAACTTTCGATGCTGATCACAATAATAGAGACTATTAACAAAAAAACGTTTAATCGAAGAAGTCGATGGAGATGAAGCTTGTGTGATTCGGAAAGTATGAAAGTATTTTTGGGAATCGGTTGACTAAGGGCGCTTTTTGATACTCAAGCTGAGAAATATGTTTTCTTATTTCAAGCCATGCACAATGCCATTCTTAATGAGTAACTTATCTCCATACCTCACAATATGACTTGTATTGACAGACCATTTTGACAACATATTAAGTATAAACAGCCCATGTGGGGCCTAAAACCTTACTTCTCCAACTATATGGAAAGACCTACAATTTAAAGCCGAATCCGAACTGCAAATTTGAGAAGCTTCTCATGAAAATTGATACTCTTGGATGTTTGTCAGACATTCGCAAGAGGTGGGGCAGTGGATAAAACTTTTCGGTGTTACTTTGCCCTGCGGGATTCTAACCTGAGTCCTTTAGATTAGTAGTCCAATACTCTAAACTTTGCCCCACTGTGCCCACTTTGACAACATTTTGTATTCTATCCGATCAATTGTGAATGATACGAGTAGATGCAATCACAGATATCGTAAATGTTTAATATTTTTTTATAGTTTGACAAATGCGCGACTGGCGATTGATGTAATTTTAGTCTCAACAAACAAGTGACTCATAAAGGTTTCGTTTCCCCCGAAGAATTCCATCCTAGACTCCTTACAAATTATTCCGATTCTATTTGCATTCGGAAATACGAGTACTATTCATAGCAATGTTCACAGATGATGTGCTAAATAAAATCGAAATCATTTCTATTGCGGTGAACAAAACCAACTCATGTTACGTCTCCTATCGCAATTCGCAAACGAAAATGACACGACACGTTTTCGATTTCAAACAAAGACCGAGGAAGAATACAATAACAAAAACATTTTGTTCATTTGCTTATCGAATCATTTCCATTAATGGAACTCCGATCGAAAAGCATCCGCATCGTGAGAAGTGTACGTTAAACTTTGGTCTCTCGTATTTTGTATAAAATAATAGTATTCAAATTGTTGATAAGAATTTTTCGGTTGTGTGCTAGATTAAAACAAAAAGAGGGTTAGGGTGGGGGTATTTTAATGGAATTTCGTAAATTGTAAACAATTTGTAAGAATTTTCGCAACTTCTACAATTTTACTATCAAACTGTATTTTATTCAACATCTGAAAACATACTGCAACACCAGCAAATAATACAACATACAAGAGTATCAGTTGTCATCAGAAGTTTCTCAAATTTGTCGTACTGAATCGGCTTTGAATTGTAGCTCCGTTCCACTTCGCACAAGCAAATGGTTGGAGAAGCTAGGTTTTATGTCCTATATGGGCTGTTAATGCCTAATATTTATTATTTATTTTATTTATTTGTTTTCAAAAAACATGGTTCCGTTGCTGTTGAACTTATTATGAAGTAGGTACCTACCTAATAAGATTTCATATACATCGCATCAATTGCGGGTTACTGTCTGCCTTAAATAAAATTCAGCTATAATATGAAAAATGGTGATAATTAAAATTTTTGAAATCATACGCACTTTCCAGGCTTCTGCCATCGCAATAAAACGCTGAAAGATGGCGCTTTCTTCTTTGTGAAAAAGGTAGGAGTGTAAAATAAGGCGGATAATTGAATAATCTTCCTTCGGCAACATTCAGATGTCGAAATGTTTAACTTACTATGCCTAGATAGGGACATAGCAGACTACCCAAAATAAATATGAGGCATAAACAGTCCATACAGAGCCTGAAACAAGATAACTAACCTGGCAAAATTTGAAGAACAGAACATTGTGATGTTCATGAATGGCATCTTGTCTGAAAGAATAAATGGGCGCGTTCAATTTCCAAGGCAACTACTAGTATTTCATTCTGTTAACGATTTTTTTTTTTTTTTTTTTTTTAATAAAACCCTACTACCTGAAAAGATCTTTTGTGCCACAAGGTTGCCTTTACGCCAAACGGCGACTGACTTCCCTAATGAAACTCAGCACGTCTTTGGTGGTAGAGTTGCGAAGCTCTGCCAGTGATAACATCTCTCTGTGGAGAAGGCGGGCATTCACAGAGTATGTGTTCTGAGGTCTCCTCGTCCTCCATGCAGAATCTACATTCTGGCGTTGGACATAGGTTCATTTTGTTGAGATGATATCTCAGACCGCAGTGGCCAGTGAGAAAGCCAACCAGCAATCTAATGCTTTCCTTATTTAGTGTAAGGATTTCCTTATAGGAGTAGGGCTTAATCAAGCGTTTAGACTGTCTCAGACCAGGGGCGCTTACCCAATGTTCAAGGCGAGTCTGTTGCTCCCAATCTTTGACAAGCCCTAGAGCAGCAGTCCAGTTGACACTGCAGTACGGTTCTGGACCGACATTCTGTTAACGATAATAAGTGTTACCTACTGATTCATTGTTATTTGTTGTTTATATAATTTTTGCTTAATAATTTGATACTTATTTATTTATTTATTTAATTAATAGCTTATTGATTTATTTGATTGTATTTACTTGTTTTATTTGTTTATTTATTTATTTATTTATTTTATTTATTAACTTTTTTATTTATTTATTGAATTGTGTATTTATTTATTTATTTATTTATTTATCTATTTATTTATTTATTTATCTATTTATTTATTTATTTATTAATTCATTTATTTATTTCATTTATTTATTTTTTTATTTATTTATTTATTTATTTATTATTATAACTTTTAAATTATTAACAAAACAACCTAATTGACTTGAGTCATATGCTATATTTTACATATATGCTTGAATTTATTATTATTTTTTTTCTTTTTTTTAAATTAGAGGTTTTTTGGTATTTTCCTCTAAGCGCAACATTCTTTCGCTATCTTTTTGTACTCAGAAGAGTCGATTTTTTATCCAATAATGTTTCAGTAGTTGGCTTGCAAATTGAACGCGCCAAATGTCACTGCAATTCAGTCACACAAAGAGCGTTTTCAACGCCGCGTCGAGTTCACCGCAGATTACTACAGATTATTTCCTGACGCCCACGCCTTAAATATCATTTGAATAGTTTTTTTTTTGTTTGATATAATAGAGAAATAAATTTAATATTATTTTTTGCTTTTTCGCGATCGTAGCATGGCAAATAAAAATAAAAATTCGTCATCCGCGCTGTTTAATGGAGATTACGGTATATTTATGGAAAGTGCTCACTGCTCCCCGTGTTACTCCTTATAATGCGGCGGTTCAAACGCCGCTTCGAAATAGGTTCAATGCCGCATAAAATAATGTCAATGCGGCGTTAAAAACGCCTTCTGTTTGGTGAATCCTTTAGTGGCCGATTTGAAAACTCTTCACACTTGATCATCTGGGCCCTTAGACGGTTATTGGACGATCGAGGTTGAAATCACGCCTGGGGCCAGTAAGATCTAACGTTTTTTTCAACTGCTTCACCGCTTAAGAAAGTATGACAAACATCCAAGAGTATCAATTGTCATGAGAGGCTTGTCAGAATGTGCTGTTCGGAATCAGCGCAAAACGGTAGAATGGGAACACCATATTCATTGGTGTTCGAAAAAAGGAAACTGAATACTTGATCACCCGATAAGAACGTTGTTACAACATAGGGTTACCTTGAAGCATGTGTTCCAGAGACTACGAAGTCCGCAATTAAAGCATAATCCGGTAAAGTGTGATTTTGTTAGCTACAAGGTATAATACCTGGGGCAAGGACTGATCTAGTGAAAAATTGGCCGGTTCCCAAAGACAACAAACTGTGGAGCTTCCTGGAACTTGCAACTTACTAGAGACGGTTTGTGAAGGACTTTGCAGGGATCGCAAAGAACTTGCATCACCTGACAGAAAAGAGAAAACCATTCCAATGGTCAGGTGAATGCCAAAAGAGTTTCAAGGTGCTCATACACCAACAATGTGATGCTTCCATTCTAGCGTACCCAACTGCAGGAAAAACATTTATTGTAGATGTACGCGCTAGAAATGTTCGGATCGAAGCCGTTCATTCCCAGATCCATGATGTCCAAGAGCGAGTAGTTTCTTACTTCAGTAAAGTGCTCTTCACGCCGGAGAGGAACTATTGCGTTACCAGGCGGAAACTCCAAACTTTGATCTTGGCACAAACAATTTTCTTGGGTAGAAATACAGTCCGCTCCACGTGTTTACGACCATGTAGTTTCTTGATTTAATTTTACGAAATTTTTTAAAACCTTGGATAATATGAGAAAAACCATACGCAATATGAATGAAGTCTATATTATGTTTATGCTGTAGAAAAGAAATTGGGATTAGTAAGATAAATTCAATTTTGATAATGCTTTTCAAAACAAGGTCATAAAATTAACTAAAAAAAAAAAAACTAAATCTACCTGATAGATGCTTAAAGGGTAATAAAACAAACCAATTTTTTTGGAATAAATTAATTTGTGTTTTATTAAGATTGTGACAATAGTTTTGAATAATGTGTACTACTTCCCGATAGCTGTATCACTTCAAAAAACTCACTATGAAGAGATTTATACAGTTCTTCCAAGTAATTTAGTGAATTTTCGGACCAGGCTTGTTTTATGGCTTCAATTATTTCTTCAAGACAAAGTACATATATACTGCCACAAAGTATATGCTGTCATGAAGAAAGATCACACAACATCGACGTCTCGGACAGAATGTCACTATAGACACATATTATAGCTGTGAGGTGGTTCAGGACTTTGTCTACCTAGGCTTCGCAATGAACTCAGGCAATGACACCAGCGCTGAGATTAAACGAAGAATAACTCTTGCCAATCGCTGTTTCTTTGGACTAAGAAAGTAATTGAGTAGCAAAGCCCTGTCTCGAACAACTAAAGTGACCCTTTATAAGACCCTAATAATCCCAGTCCTTCTCTATGGTGCAGAGGAATGGACTCTAGCAAAAGCGGATGAGGTCACTCTTGGTTGTTTTGAGAGGAAAATTCGTTGAGTAATTTTTGGTGCCGTCTGCGTAGACGGTGAATGGTGGCGGAGATACGACGACGAACTGAACTTACCAGAAGAGTGAAGGTCCAACGACTGAGGTGGCTGGGTCATGTAGAGCGATTGGATGTGAATGCTCCGGCCCGGAAGATCTTCGAATCTACACCCGAGGAACGGCGCAGTAGATAACGAGCGCGACTCAGGTGGCGCACGCAAGTGGATTTATTTAGCGTGCGAAACTAGAGACAGCTGGCCAAAGATCGTGCTGGCTGGAGACGCTTGTTGGTTGAGGCCCAGGTCCACACCGGACTGTGGCGCCACCCTAAGTAAGTAAGTAAGTAATTATTTCTTCCGGATTGTAGTATTGCTTTCCTCCTTCGTAGACCTTTTTTGAATGTCATCGCCACAAGTTTTCAATGATGTTCAGGTTCGGTGAATAAGGCGGCCATGCTAGTAGGTCTACACTTTTACAGTGCGCACCAAGGTCAATACTTGAGTCGAACATTTTAAAATAAACTTTTTATTTTATTTTCTTAAAATAAAATCAGTACAAGCACTAAAGTGATACCTCAAAATCGTTTTTAATTAGTATGTACTTGAAATTAACATTCTAGATAAACTTATAGGTATGATTTAATTATTCGAACGGAGGAAGGAAGTGTTCACAATAGGGGAAAATTGTTGGTTTTCGTATTTATTTTATTTAAATTATTATAGTAAATAAAATTAACAACAGGAGCTATAAGAATATTTCATCTTCAAATTAAATCAAAACTATGTTTGTAAGCCCAATGCAAGCATTTTTTACTGACTATTCGTTTTTCAAAGTTTGTAAACTATTCGACAATAGGGGGCTATACGAGTAAAGCACAAGATATTCATCAAAAACGACTCGCTTCAAATTCTATAATCAGGCCAAAGATCTCCACTCAGCAGTCTTTTCTTTTTTTCCTGAAATCTCTCTACCTAAAATTTTTCCCTCTTTTTTTCATTCTTAAATTAATTATTTTTTTTTAATTTCATTCCAAATTATTTTCAATTTTCAAAATATTAAGGTATTTCGGGTTTTTACTTCCTCTGTTTGTCGCTCACCATAACTTAACCTGTATGAACTCTTTAAGAATTGTTTGTATTGTCAAATGTTTAGAGATAAGTTATCAAAAATATTTAAATATCTAAATAACATTTTTTGGCAAAATTCATTGACCTAATTATTTTGCCATAAAAAAACTTGGTTCCCTAGGCAAAAAGTTCACGTAATTTAACAAATTTCTTATTTGTCTATACAAATACATGTAAGGTATATCACACCTCTTTTTAATTAATTATTCACAAATCAATTATCTAAAAAGGCATACCAACCAAATAAAAATAATAAATATACCTACAGCGACACTAATAATACGATAAACTGGAATAACCCAATGAACTGACCTACCACATTGTGCTGCGCACCAAAATAAGTTAACAAGTTATAAGGTAAAGGTACCTACTACGACAAAAGAAAGAGTATTACGGCCGGCGTTAATCATCTCCTGCAGTACCCTGCCATGCCAACCAGTTCATTCACATTATCTGTTCTGAGTGCGCGTGTACCCCAACTGCCTTCGCTTTAGTTGAAAAAACAAGAACAACAAAAACAATCTGAATAATATTATTTATCCACCAGCTGCCGAGTCCATATTAAGTGCACATGTACCGGGAATGAACTTTAGATGAATACCCTTGTAAAATGTTTTGTAATAAAGTAATGGTTGTGGGAAATCATATCATTGTTGAAGAGCGACTGCTCAATATCCACGACAGCGATTGCTGATTACTCACAACAGCGAAACGATTAATTGTTGGTTTTTGCCCTTAGCTCATAGAAATTATTTGCATTGAGATTCGTTCTGAATAAATAAATAATCAAACGGAAATTGAATCAGAACAGAATACACAAATAACAGACTATGGGACTGCTTGAAAAATGAACAACATTATTTGTTGACTGGAACGCTTGGTGGCTAGATACAATGTTGATGCGCATATCTGTTAATTAAATGAATTTGTTGTAACCAGCGTCAGCGTTGCTGCGTCAACAAAATAGTTCGTGCGGCCAGTGGCAAGAAAACCTGTCATTTTGCATGCTGTGCCCATAATAAATTTGTTCATTTGCGTTTTTCAATACACAAGTCCTAACTACAATTAAAAAACATAGAGGCGGGCTACAGTCCGCTTGGGCGAACTGTTGGATACCCTATTCTTATTCCTATCCCTCATAAGTGGGCGTGACAAATGTCTAAGTATGGTTGAATTGTTAAGAACGCTCTACATATTCTGTTATATAACATTTAAAAGATTTTATCAAACAAAACGAAGCTTTTGTAAAAAAAAATTTCCCTAGCTCAAACTTTGGTTTTTCAATATTTTATTTAATTGTGTCAGTAAGCGGATTTAAAAAAAAAATAACACATGAGCATAGAGGACCCCTAGAGAATATTATAAATTTCAGCTCCCTAGCTCAAACTTTGGATTTTCAAAAAATGGTTTTTTTAAATTGTGGGCGTGTCACTGTGCGGATTTTGAAAATATTTACACATGAGCTTAAAGGGCCCCTAGAGAGTATTATATTAAAAATTTCAGCTCCCTAGCTCAAATTTTGGTTTTTCAATAAAATTGTTTTATTTTTTTGTGAGCGTGTCAGTGGGCGGATTTCGAAAATTTTATATCCCGAGCAGTTTTAGGAGTCATAGATCATATATAAAAAATTTCAGCTTTCTAGCTCAAAATTCGATTTTTTACAAAATTTTGTTTTTTTTTGAGTTTGTGGGCGTGTCTGTGGGCGGATTTCAAAAATTCGTAAACTTGATTATTTCGGGACCCTAGAGAGTATATAGTAAAAATTTCAGCTCTCTAGGCCCAGTTTAAAGGCCTAATTTTTGCCGACGAACATTGCATTCAATGATATTATTCCTTATGTTCGTGGACTGCGAAGATATGACCATGTTTCGGCTTACCGGAATAACATTCTTGGGTGCTCTCTCTCACACAGTATTTAAAAGCAGAAATTGTATATTTTTGCATAAAATTATCTATTTAAAACCACCATTCTATCAATTCGAAAAACTGCAATTCACACAGTCGTCAAGAACATTCAATGTAATAACGATAACTCGTCGCGCCTGTTCTTTGCTCACGGCATTCAGCTATGGAACTCTTTACTCGAAATCATAAAACGGGCATCGAGAGCCTCTGAATTCAGGACAGCTATTTTTGAATACTTTTCTCAACAGCAGTAGATTGTCTTTTTCCTATTTTGCTTCTCTTTATCCTTCTGTCTTTAACTATTACTTCATCTATCCCCCTATTCTTTATATTATTTCTATTGTCTTTATTTTATATTTAATATTCATGTAATTTTATTTTATTTAAATTGTTTTATTATATAATTTTTATAGTTAGGGAACTCTAAATGTTAATTTTGTTAGTACTCTTTAAAGACAAACTCTTGCATGTACTTAATAATTTGTAAATAACATAAATTGAAAATTGAATTGAATCATTGCTCTGGTGCACCGAAACAAAAGAAAACATCAAACATGAAATCTGTTTTCATCTCCAAACTTTGTGTAAGCTGAGACCAGTGTGTTTATATTTAAAATTGAAATAAAAAAATAATTGATATGCTCTATGCTTTAAATTATTATTCAATTTTAATTTATTTTAATTTTTAACTGGGATTATCCTGGGATTAAAAAAGATCCCAGAATTGCAACCCTACTATACTGCTTACAGTAGAATAGTTCCTAATTCGAACTGGAGTCTAAAGGCCTCGAATTGATATTTAGTCCTTATTGATTAATATTGACTTAAATAGTGGGTACTACTAACCCCATAATGTTCGATTACTTCCAGCGCCTGCGGTGGAATAGGCCATAAGGAAAACCGAAAAAGTGCAGTGAAATCTCTCCAAGATGAATTTATGGCGTCAATCAAGTCTTCCTTGATTTCAAACTGACTTTCTTCTTCCTAAACTTTCCGTGAGAGTCATTTCCAAAAATTTTCTTTATGTTCCAGACAGGTGAGTATGGCTCTGGCAACAGTTCGACAATTTGACCTTTAATCCAGACTTAAGTTTGCTTTGCGGTATGTATGGATTGGCCTGCTAGAACGTCCATCGGTGTCCAGCAAAAAAAAGAGGAAATTAAAATTCGCTCCAGTATGCATTTGAACGTTGCCGCGGTCTGTCATAAGCTTTGAAAATCCAGTCCAACTGTGCCGTAAAATGATAATGCTCTCCATTCCATCACACCAACTTTTTTGCTGTGTCTTCTATTCACAGTTATTTCATCTTATCTCGATGTATGAAAATAGAAATTTTAGCCTTCGGGCCATACAAATTAATCTTCTTTTCGTCAGAAAAGACGTTCTGAAGTCATTCTTTATTCCATCATACATACTGCTTCGCAAAGCTAAGGCGCTTATTTCAACCTCCTTCATTTAGGGGTAGATTCTTCTTAATTTTCCATTCATTTAAATACATAAATGACATTCGATAAAGAATTGCTCTGCTGCTTCTGGGGTTATGGTCCGTCGGTCTGCAGGTATTGTAGCCATATTTATATGTGGTTTCCGTAGTTTTCCATTATGCGGAAATTGTTGTTCACGAGTGTTGCCTATTTAGCGGCTGCTATGTATGACCCTTGTCCTTCCAGACCCGAATTTGAGCTCTACTCTTCGTTAAGTTGACTTGTTTTTGGTATAGTTGTTAAATTGATAAACAAATGTTGCAAAATATTATATATATTTTTTCACTTTTTGCATCGTTTTAAGCTAGGCGACCAAAACCAATTTTACGATCGGCCGTTTACGAAACTGAGTACCTACGGCTACGATAGCTTGTTGACAAATTGGCTAATTTGAAAATCTGTATCCAAACACAGATTTACATTCGGTCTAATCGGCTGTTCGCAAAATCGATCTTGCCTAGCCTTAGTCATTGTTTTCGGTGTGACTAGATTAGTTTTTAATGTTGATTTAAACGACTGAGATAAAAACAGATGGCATTTATGTGACCCGAATTGGTCAAAGTGATAACTGAAACAAACAATTTTGTAGCTGGAGTCAACATTTTTTCTGGAAAATTTTCCCACGTTACCCTCACGTTCTTAAAAGGTTTTTTTTTTATTATTTAAAGTTACGGAAAAATCGTAATAAGTTTATTGTAATAAGAGTGGACTTAAACGAATGAGTCACAGTGTAATAATTAACTGACACTTTGCATTCATATGTATTTGGCGGAATACCTATACCACTCATGCTTACAAAAAAAAGCGGCTAAGTGCGAGTCGGACTCGCCCATGATCCATGAAGGGTTCCGCGCGAATTATAATTATTATTTACTTAGGCACCTATTACAGATTTATTATTAGAAAATAATGGTTCACGGTTTACGCATAAGGTTTATGTTTATGAAATTAAATGTTTTTTTTTTATATTTGAGTTGATTGAATGAAAGGTAAATTGCGGTTTACGATTTATGACGTATTAAAAAAAAACTACTTGCTGGATCTTGTTCAAACCAATTTTCGTTGGAAGTTTGCATGGTAATGTACATCATATATTTTTTTTGGTTTTATCATTCCCTTATTTTAGAAGTTAGAGGGGGGGGGGCAACATTTTACCACTTTGGAATCGTCTCTCGCGCAAACTATTCAGTTTAGAGAAAAATTATACTAGAAACCATTCATATATATCATTTTTGAAGACCTATCCATAGATACCCCACACGTCTGGGTTTGATGAAATTTTTTTTTCAGTTTCAGTTCTAAGTATGGGGAACCCCCAAAATTTATTGTTTTTTTTCTATTTTGGTATGAAAATCTTAATGCGGTTCACAGAATACATCTACTTACCAAGTTTCAACAGTATAGCTCTTATAGTTTCGGAAAAAAGTGGCTGTGACATTCCCGGACAGACAGACAGACATGACGAATATATAAGGGTTCCGTTTTTTGCCATTTGGCTACGGAACCCTAAAAATGACATCTGACTGGCACAAAGGAGAGTATCCCAGATAAAAATCATTATATGGCAAACTGCTATATATTTTTGGATTCCACTCAATCTCAATGGTAGATATTAGCCACGACAAAATGTTGCGATTACACTGTTTGCTGGAGTTGACAGACATAGAATGCCCAAGCATACCAAACGAATATCATAATATAAATCTAATCGCATCTTTAGGGAGGAAAAAATACGTACCTACGTACATCAATCTTAATTCTACCGGCAACGCTGAGCATAGCAGAGAGCATCTGCTTGAATTTCTTTGTTTCGTTGCAAATTCATGGGGAATCATGGGTGAGTTCATTGCATTCATTCGGTAGAACTGCCTGCGACTTCATAGATACGAAACGACTTCATCTGCTTTTGCATTGTGATTGGGAATGTGGTTGTCTTGCTCTTTGTTTGGAAATGGGGTTGTGATTTGGGAGTAATTGCAAATCACGCAGGCGCTTCAGTATTGCCGGATATGATGAAAAGGATTTTCAGCTCCGTACATTTTATAACCCCTCACTCTACTGCCTCTAACCTGGTCCGCCTGTGTAGCTTGCCGGCTTGACCTCAATAAACATCTATTCATATAAGCCTAGCAACACAACTAACATCTTAAAGCTGTGATAATCCGCTTGGGGGAGCTGTTTGATACCCTACTACTATCCCCCAAAAAGTAGGCGTGCCAAAAATGTATGTTTAGGTGAATTGTACAGAAGGATTTTCTCTATAAGGGCTAGGATTTTCATGCAAATGCATTTGTTTTGATAAAATTTAGAGGCAAGGGAACTTATTTTATTTGCGAATCATGAAATTTTCTTTAAAATGGAATGTAACCGTAAGTGCAAATTTTTGCATATTTTTAGAATACATAAATACATATTTGTTGTGCATATTTTCAAAAAATTCAACTATTGTTTTTTTGTTATAAAAATAAAAGACTGCATTTATTATTTAAAACTGGATACAAATTTATTGCTTGCTCCATTGGCATCCCGGATCGGAAAGTTCTTCTGGAATACCAATGGAAACATGATCTCATTTGGACATTTACACGTGAAATACATTGGCACAACATCAACCAAAACGACCAACAGCGACAGCCAAGAGACAGCTGCTGTGGTGTGAAACATATTAGCACAGCAACGGCACACAAGCGAAAACAAATAGAATGTAAACAAGAGAGATAACTTCTCTCAAAATGCAAACAAAAATCCGCTCAATTTTCGGAACTTGCAATAAAGTTACTCGTTCCTCGCAATGAGAAGAATAAATTATCGAGTTCTCATTGCGTTTTGATATTTGCTGTGTGAATTGTATTACATAGTTGACTTTGTTCACAATGTAACAGGATTTAACTTATTGTAAGTAATGAGAAGGGCACAACAAGAAGGAAAGGAACGCATTTGTCAAATATTCATTTCATTTTGGGGAAAAAATGTTTTGGCGAAGTGGCTCAGTTACACATAGAAAAGGTAATTATTATATTCCGCGCATTCAGTTTCGTTCTCGTTCCTGTCAAAATCGAAAAAAAATGGCGACAATTGTGACCCCTCTATTTGTTTAAAAGTGTAATTTTGTGTGTTAGTTTGTGTTTCGCACAATTTTTTAATACAATTATAAACAAACAAAAAAATATAAAAAATACGCTGTGCTTTGTACGGATGTTATTTAAACAATGAAGGAAAAAATGCAGGTAAAAAAATGTAATTTCACTCATTCCCAAAGGAAAATAATAAATTGTGCAAAGAGTTGGTGGTCTTATGACGAAGAAAAGACAAATTTAATATCACCACAGCTCGGATTTGCTGTAAGCATTTTGCAGCAGATGATTTTGTTCCATCAAATCCGGTACCTATTTGAGCAATATGGGATGAACAGTGAGTCAAGACGCCTTAAGCAAAATGTTGTACCATCAGTCTTGTCTAGGGATGCCAGACGTCGCGCTCAGTGCGGGACCATCCCGCTAAAAGGCTTTTGTCCCGCAACTGTCCCGCAAATTGTCCCGCACTGACAATTTGTCCCGTAAATGTCCCGTCTTTCAACTTGTCGCCCTATTATTACTTCATTATTAAATTAAATAAATTACAATTAATAACACATAGAAATTATAGACTAGCCCTAGTTAGCTATAATCATAACATACAAAGTGTGAAGGGCGCCTTAATCTGATGATGATAGTTCAGTGGTCAAAAAGTTAGCCCCAAGCCGCCTGTCTGACATTTCATTTAATGTTTGTAAATGAACGGCTCATTTCAACTGAACAAAGTTCAAAATAAGGTGATGGAGTTCAAGGATTTTTGCGAAATTGACTTTTGGAAAAAGGAAATAGTTTCGAAATTAACTTCATCTGATAAGTACTGAAATTTGGAGTTTGGCTTTCGTAGAATCGCATCTTTTTATACCCTTTTCTAAGGGTATATTAATTTTGACGCATAGTTTGTAACATACCTACCTTAATATTGCAATAAAACAATTTTATTGAAAAACCAAAATTTGAAATTTATAATATATGTTATATCGGAACCCACTTGTGCGCATCTAGATTTTAAATTCAATAAGTAAACATTTTGCCATACTTTCAATGTACACAAAAAGATGCTATGACAAAGAATAATTGTAGTCAACACTTTTTGTCCTAATCAATGTTTATGTTTTAAAGATCCATCGCTTCAATGTTTATAAAATATGAGCAGGAAATGTGACTCAGCACTTTTTGCCTTTAGCAACTGGTGCGAGAATATCCGCAGTCAAAATGCTGCGTTAGCAATTAAGCAATATAAAAGGGGATCGATGTATCTCAAGTTGTTAAGTCTTAAGTCTACCATACCAACAGTCACTTCGTATAGCGGAAGATTTCCCCCCACCAAGGGTAAGGGATCTGAAGCTTTGACTTCAATAAAAAGTTATTAAAATTAAATAAAGTCTTTTATTTGATGTCGCTCTCTGACGAGAGCGCAAATATATTTTTTATTAACTTAAAACACTTAAACAAAATTGGCGCAGTCGGTAGGATTGCACAAATCGTGTAATCCTTGTAAAAATCTACCGTTCCGTTTAAATAGTGAAGTAAATTTCAAAAATAAGTTTTTTCTGCGAAAAAGATTAAAACAAATCTTTGAGTCTACGACTAAACACGGTGCTGTGAATAAATAAAAATAAATTAATACAAAATTGATTAAGATATTTTTAAAAAAAAAAGTTTTGAAAGTGAATAAACCGTACTCACATTGACGGGTAAAACATTTTTAAATAAATTCAGTGAAAAGATCGAAGATCCAACAAATCTATTCAGTGAATAAAAACGGATTAATTAGTGGTTCACCCCAATGCACATGGTAATACCACAAAACTCATAGAGAGAAATTAATCAACCTCATAGACTAAGTTAAAGAAGAAAAGGGCAGCTTCAGAGCTCCAACAAATAGCATAAAATAAATGTTCAAGAGATTGCAGAAGAAGAAGATAATTAACCCAGAAAGCAGATACACTGACGAAGAGGAATCTAGTTCAACAGAAGAAGAAGACCTACATCTACTAGAAATTCAAAACAGAAGTATACCTGAATATTGTAAGAATTATTTTGAAAATAGAAAAATTAAATTACTAGAAAATAAAATTGATAATTTAAATCTTAGTTTGGGCAATAATATTTTAGACAATAAAAGTAAAAATAAAAATATTGACAACATTTTATTGACAAAATTTGAAGAAAATAATCATAAGTTTAATCAAAGTAAATTAAGTATAGAAAACTATCAGAACACCAAAATGGCTACATCCCAAGTAAATAATACACCCAAAAAAAGCTTAACGCTTAATCCATTAAAATATATTGAGAAACTTATTACGTTTGATGGTCGCACTGAAGATCTTTACACATTCCTCACAAATGTAGATGGAATAATACCAACTCTTAACGAGTATGATAATCAAAGCCAACTGATGTGTATAAATATTTTAAAATCCAAATTTATTGGAAAAGCAAAAAGATGCATTGAGATTCACTCCCACTTACAAAATTGGTTAGAAATCAGACATATGCTAATTAATAATTTCGGAGGATTCAAGAACAGCCTACAATTGTACGAAGATCTAAGACAGATCAGTTTCAGAGGTAACGTTTTAAATTTCTATAACGACATACAAAAAACTTTGTGCGATTTGAACCAAAAATCGGTTCAAGAAAATAAAGTCCATGAAGTGAACAATAATAATCTCACAGCCTTAAATATTTTTAAAGAGAAATTGCCGGTACATATGCGAACAATTCTTTTCGCCCTCAAACCAATGAGTTTGCAGGAAGCCCTACACGAGCTCACAGAAGCAGGATTTGTTGAATCAAACTCTTTTGAAGAAAGACAGCCAAGGCAAAACTTCAGCAATAATGTTAAGAACTTTCAACCTAAAATGTTTGTCCCACAGAATCATCAAAATAATTTTAGACCCCAAAATTTCCAAGCGTTTGGCCAAAATAGAAACAACCCTAACAACAATTTTAGACCAAATAATTTTCGACCACCATTCAATCATTTTCAAAACAGAGCTCCTTTCCAAAATAATTACAATACAGATAGGAACTATAACCAAAACAACTCTAGATCACAGCCTATGGACATAGATCCAAGTAGTAGTCAATTGAGACGTAACCCAACACCGGTTAACAGACAAGTTAATTACAACAGAGGAAATCACTCTAACAATCCTGCGGGATATAATGAAAATAATAGTAGTAATACTGAAAGGAATTTAGAAACAAATAACGAAACTCACGAGAATCAAAAATTTTCAGTTACAAGCCTCGGAAATAAATCCGGACTTCCCTATCTCAGAATAGAGAAAAACGGCAAAATTATACGTATGCTCATAGATACTGGAGCAACAAATAGTATCATTAATAAAATAGACGTTCCACCCCAATACATACAAACTAGAAAGCAACCGTTAAAAATTAACACAGTAGGAAACCCTGTCGTAGTGACAGAAGAAGCATTATTTCCCAAAGAAAAATTCGCCTATAAAGTAAAAGAAAACTGTCTTTTCCATATATTGAATTTTAGTCCAAATTACAATGGGATAATCGGTAATAATATTCTATTACCTAATAATAGTAAATTAGATTATGCAACCAAGACATTAACACTGAATGACATAAAAATTCCAATATTTTTTGATTTAATTGACGAACAAGACTACATGATGGAAGTTCATCACTTAAGCGGCTTAACGCCAAATGACACTATCTTCGACGAGTTTGAACAAAAAAATACTGAACACATGAATATTGAAGAAAAAAGAATTCTCTCTAAAACCCTAAAAGAATATCAAGATGTATTCTTTCATAAAGGTGACGACCTAACATTTACATCACACGTCAAACACAAACTTACTGTCTCAGACAATTCCCCAATTTTCACCCGGATATACCGCTATCCCGAGGTACATAAAAATGAAGTCAATAATCAGATCCAAGATCTTTTGGATCAAGGGATAATCAAACACTCGAGTTCACCATATAATGCTCCGATATGGGTCGTACCCAAGAAAATGGACAAGATGGGAAATAAAGAGTGGCGTATAGTTATTGACTATCGCAAATTGAACAAGGTTACCAAAGAGGATAAATTTCCAATTCCTCTAATTGAAGATATACTCGACAAGATGGGTCGAGCCAATTATTTTTCTACTTTGGATTTAACAAAAGGTTTTTACCAAATTGAAATAGATCCACAAGATCGTGAGAAGACAGCCTTCTCCACACTTTCAGGACATTATGAATGGATCAGAATGCCATTTGGTCTCAAGAATGCTCCTGCTACATTTCAACGCATGATGAACGAAGTCCTAAGTGACTACATTGGTAAAATATGCTATGTTTACCTTGACGATATCATCATCTTTTCTTCATCACTACAAGAACATATTCAACATTTGAAACTAATCTTCAAGAGACTTCGACAAGTCAATCTTAAAGTTTCTTTGAATAAATGTGATTTTCTAAAGAAAGAATCCGAATTTCTCGGACATATAATTACACCAGAAGGTATCAAACCCAATCCGTCAAAAATTCAAACAATAAAAGATTTTCAAATTCCCACCTCCATAAAAGAAATACAATCCTTCCTAGGTTTAACTGGATATTATAGAAAATTCATCCAGGATTATGCTAAAATAATCAAACCTATGACGTTATACCTAAAAAAGGATTCAAAAATAGATATAAAGAACGAACAATATGCTGACGCGTTCAACAAACTAAAAGTAGCAATGACAGATATGTTAATTAACAAACACCCAGACTTTAGTAAAGAATTTATATTAACAACCGATGCAAGCAATTTTGCAATAGGTGCAGTATTGTCCCAATCTCACGGACCACTTTCATTTGCATCCAGGACACTTAATAAACACGAGTGCAACTACAGCACTATAGAGAAAGAACTCCTAGCAATCGTTTGGGCAACCAAACAATTTCGTCATTACCTATATGGTAGACGTTTTAAAATTTTAACAGATCATAGGCCGCTAGTTTGGCTACATAATCTGAAAGAGCCTAATTCTAAACTACAACGTTGGAAAATAAAGCTCGAAGAATATGATTTTGATATTGAGTACCTGCAAGGCAAAGAAAATAAAGTTGCCGATGCTCTATCAAGAATCAAGATTTCACCTGAAATTAACGCTTTAGAAGAAGACTTAGCGAGTACACAACACAGTGTCGAATCAGATAGTACAGACCTAATTCCAATAACAGAAAAACCCCTTAACATGTTTAAACGTCAGATAATCATCAAAACAACTAATGAAGATTCTCAGGAAATATCCTTTCCGTATATAGGTAAAAGATTAATAACAATTACGAGAAAAAATTTTACGACCAAAGACTTTGATCTAATAATATCAGAATGTGATATAAATTGCACAAATGCAATATTCATAAATAACGACGATTTACCTTTAAACAAATATGCGAATGACGACGAATTATTTCTTAAATTTCAAACCCATTGGAAACAACACCATAATAAACAGAAATTATATAGAAGCATATCTAACCTATTAAATTTACATCCTCCAGAAACTGAGGAAACAATTAATAAAATCCATATAAAATTTAATCATATTGGTATTGAAAAAACATACCTTGAAGTCATTAGAAAATTTTACGCACCTAGTTTACGTGAAACTATTAATAAAGTATTGAACAATTGCGAAATGTGTAATTTCAAAATAGAAAGGAATCCAATAAAACTACCTTATGAAAAAACGCCCACGCCCTCAGGCCCTCATGAACACTACCATATGGACATTTGGCCCATACCAAGAAATGGTAGCTACCTAACATGTATTGACAAATTTTCAAAATTTATAGCCCTTGAACGTTTAGAAACAAAGAATCAAGCCGATGTGCTAACCGCTATAACTAAGATATTTATTTATCTAGGTAAACCAAAAATCTTAACGACCGACAATGATAAATGTTTTTTATCTTACACAGTTAAACAATATCTCAAAGACAACGAGATAGTAACTCACATTACTACGCCATATCGACACACAGGCAACTCAGATATAGAGCGTTTGCACTCCACTCTCAACGAGAACATAAGATTATTTGAAAAGCAAAAGCCAAGCTTAGTCGATAACGTGACACGAACAATAGAGGTTTACAACAATACGATCCACTTAACTACTAGAGAAAAACCGAGTGACATACATTTCGGACGCATAGACAATAAAACAATATTTAATAGAATCGAAAGCACAAAAAATAAAGTTTTAGCTAGAGTGAATAAAGATAGAAAAGATACCGATATAAATCCTAATTTTACCAAAATTTATAATCCTACATATTTCGATAAATTAAAAACAAAGCATAGGAAAGTAAAAGTGATTGAAATCGATAAAAATAAAATAACTATTAAACCAAACAGAGACTTACAAAAATTACACAAAGACCAGTTTCGAAAGAAAAAGAAAAAATTTAAAAATGATAAAATTAAAATTGGCATCGATACTAGTTCTATGGCAGTTAACACTGGCCTATAGCCAAGAAATACAAATAACTAATTACAACCACGGTAACGGTTTTACCATTATACAACTACAACAGATACAAATAATAGAAAACTATACTAAAATACTTCATATTATAAATTTAACTAAGTACGAAACAAATTTAGAAATACTAGAAGAACATATACAACTTTTACCTGAACCAAACATTGAAATTATTAATTTAATGAGACATACAAGAAAAGAATTTGAAACTATAATACCACATAACAGACAGAAAAGAGGACTTATTAATATTTTAGGTACAGGCATGAAATTTTTATCCGGAACTATGGACGACGATGATAGGCAAGAAATAGAAGAAAGGCTAAAATTAATAGAAACAAATACACATAATGTAATAGAAAACTCAAATTTACAAATACAGATAAACAATCATTTTAATGAACAAATTGCGTTAGTAACTAACATGTTTAATAACAAAACTAAGAAACTTACCGAACATATAGAAAAATCTATTCGCATTCAACACGATTTAGAAAGGGATCTTAACAAATTGAAATTAGAAATAGAAATTAAAGACAATATAAAATATTTGATAAATGACATCGACAAAATTAAAGACATAATTTTAGCATCGAGACTAGGAATCCTAAGCAAAGACATATTTTCAGAAACAGAAATTGATAAAAATAATATTACAATTGAAAAACTTTCAGAAATCAAATTAGAACTTTCTTTGTATAAAAACTCTATTATTTTTATAATTGAATTGCCAAACTTTACAAACGAATTATACAAACAAATACATATTCAACCCATACCAAACTTAGAAGATAGTCAGCAATTAGAGATAACTAATAAAATATATTTGACTAAAGATCAAGCAATTTACAATAATACAAATATTAAAAAATATTTATCAAAAATAAATGATAACTGCTTACAGAATCTATTTAAAAAACAAATGAATTGTAAACTAATAAAAAATGTAAACCAAGAAATATTAGAAATAGGAAATAATAATCTTGTGTTAATTAATGTAAAATTACAAGAAATAAATCAAAATTGTAATAATCAAAACATTACTGTTAAAGGTAACTACCTAATTAAGTTCGAAAATTGTAAAATTGAAATAAATAATAAAATGTACGAAAGAAAAAATTATAAGCACGAACCTTTAATACCAAATGTAATTGAGAATATTAATTATACCAAATCAAAAGATATAACTTTTCAAGAATTACATTACCAAAATATACAAAACTTAAAAGAAATTGAAGAACTGAAATACAAGCACAAACATACTAGTTTAACTATGTACATGATAATTTTAATCATTATACTTGTTATAATCCTTTATACATATTTAAAATGTAAAAATAAGAAGATAATAAACAATGAAAATCTTCCAAAGGTCACTTTCCGACCATTAGAAGACTCTAAAGGGGGAGGTGTTATATCGGAACCCACTTGTGCGCATCTAGATTTTAAATTCAATAAGTAAACATTTTGCCATACTTTCAATGTACACAAAAAGATGCTATGACAAAGAATAATTGTAGTCAACACTTTTTGTCCTAATCAATGTTTATGTTTTAAAGATCCATCGCTTCAATGTTTATAAAATATGAGCAGGAAATGTGACTCAGCACTTTTTGCCTTTAGCAACTGGTGCGAGAATATCCGCAGTCAAAATGCTGCGTTAGCAATTAAGCAATATAAAAGGGGATCGATGTATCTCAAGTTGTTAAGTCTTAAGTCTACCATACCAACAGTCACTTCGTATAGCGGAAGATTTCCCCCCACCAAGGGTAAGGGATCTGAAGCTTTGACTTCAATAAAAAGTTATTAAAATTAAATAAAGTCTTTTATTTGATGTCGCTCTCTGACGAGAGCGCAAATATATTTTTTATTAACTTAAAACACTTAAACAAAATTGGCGCAGTCGGTAGGATTGCACAAATCGTGTAATCCTTGTAAAAATCTACCGTTCCGTTTAAATAGTGAAGTAAATTTCAAAAATAAGTTTTTTCTGCGAAAAAGATTAAAACAAATCTTTGAGTCTACGACTAAACACGGTGCTGTGAATAAATAAAAATAAATTAATACAAAATTGATTAAGATATTTTTAAAAAAAAAAGTTTTGAAAGTGAATAAACCGTACTCACATTGACGGGTAAAACATTTTTAAATAAATTCAGTGAAAAGATCGAAGATCCAACAAATCTATTCAGTGAATAAAAACGGATTAATTAGTGGTTCACCCCAATGCACATGGTAATACCACAAAACTCATAGAGAGAAATTAATCAACCTCATAGACTAAGTTAAAGAAGAAAAGGGCAGCTTCAGAGCTCCAACAAATAGCATAAAATAAATGTTCAAGAGATTGCAGAAGAAGAAGATAATTAACCCAGAAAGCAGATACACTGACGAAGAGGAATCTAGTTCAACAGAAGAAGAAGACCTACATCTACTAGAAATTCAAAACAGAAGTATACCTGAATATTGTAAGAATTATTTTGAAAATAGAAAAATTAAATTACTAGAAAATAAAATTGATAATTTAAATCTTAGTTTGGGCAATAATATTTTAGACAATAAAAGTAAAAATAAAAATATTGACAACATTTTATTGACAAAATTTGAAGAAAATAATCATAAGTTTAATCAAAGTAAATTAAGTATAGAAAACTATCAGAACACCAAAATGGCTACATCCCAAGTAAATAATACACCCAAAAAAAGCTTAACGCTTAATCCATTAAAATATATTGAGAAACTTATTACGTTTGATGGTCGCACTGAAGATCTTTACACATTCCTCACAAATGTAGATGGAATAATACCAACTCTTAACGAGTATGATAATCAAAGCCAACTGATGTGTATAAATATTTTAAAATCCAAATTTATTGGAAAAGCAAAAAGATGCATTGAGATTCACTCCCACTTACAAAATTGGTTAGAAATCAGACATATGCTAATTAATAATTTCGGAGGATTCAAGAACAGCCTACAATTGTACGAAGATCTAAGACAGATCAGTTTCAGAGGTAACGTTTTAAATTTCTATAACGACATACAAAAAACTTTGTGCGATTTGAACCAAAAATCGGTTCAAGAAAATAAAGTCCATGAAGTGAACAATAATAATCTCACAGCCTTAAATATTTTTAAAGAGAAATTGCCGGTACATATGCGAACAATTCTTTTCGCCCTCAAACCAATGAGTTTGCAGGAAGCCCTACACGAGCTCACAGAAGCAGGATTTGTTGAATCAAACTCTTTTGAAGAAAGACAGCCAAGGCAAAACTTCAGCAATAATGTTAAGAACTTTCAACCTAAAATGTTTGTCCCACAGAATCATCAAAATAATTTTAGACCCCAAAATTTCCAAGCGTTTGGCCAAAATAGAAACAACCCTAACAACAATTTTAGACCAAATAATTTTCGACCACCATTCAATCATTTTCAAAACAGAGCTCCTTTCCAAAATAATTACAATACAGATAGGAACTATAACCAAAACAACTCTAGATCACAGCCTATGGACATAGATCCAAGTAGTAGTCAATTGAGACGTAACCCAACACCGGTTAACAGACAAGTTAATTACAACAGAGGAAATCACTCTAACAATCCTGCGGGATATAATGAAAATAATAGTAGTAATACTGAAAGGAATTTAGAAACAAATAACGAAACTCACGAGAATCAAAAATTTTCAGTTACAAGCCTCGGAAATAAATCCGGACTTCCCTATCTCAGAATAGAGAAAAACGGCAAAATTATACGTATGCTCATAGATACTGGAGCAACAAATAGTATCATTAATAAAATAGACGTTCCACCCCAATACATACAAACTAGAAAGCAACCGTTAAAAATTAACACAGTAGGAAACCCTGTCGTAGTGACAGAAGAAGCATTATTTCCCAAAGAAAAATTCGCCTATAAAGTAAAAGAAAACTGTCTTTTCCATATATTGAATTTTAGTCCAAATTACAATGGGATAATCGGTAATAATATTCTATTACCTAATAATAGTAAATTAGATTATGCAACCAAGACATTAACACTGAATGACATAAAAATTCCAATATTTTTTGATTTAATTGACGAACAAGACTACATGATGGAAGTTCATCACTTAAGCGGCTTAACGCCAAATGACACTATCTTCGACGAGTTTGAACAAAAAAATACTGAACACATGAATATTGAAGAAAAAAGAATTCTCTCTAAAACCCTAAAAGAATATCAAGATGTATTCTTTCATAAAGGTGACGACCTAACATTTACATCACACGTCAAACACAAACTTACTGTCTCAGACAATTCCCCAATTTTCACCCGGATATACCGCTATCCCGAGGTACATAAAAATGAAGTCAATAATCAGATCCAAGATCTTTTGGATCAAGGGATAATCAAACACTCGAGTTCACCATATAATGCTCCGATATGGGTCGTACCCAAGAAAATGGACAAGATGGGAAATAAAGAGTGGCGTATAGTTATTGACTATCGCAAATTGAACAAGGTTACCAAAGAGGATAAATTTCCAATTCCTCTAATTGAAGATATACTCGACAAGATGGGTCGAGCCAATTATTTTTCTACTTTGGATTTAACAAAAGGTTTTTACCAAATTGAAATAGATCCACAAGATCGTGAGAAGACAGCCTTCTCCACACTTTCAGGACATTATGAATGGATCAGAATGCCATTTGGTCTCAAGAATGCTCCTGCTACATTTCAACGCATGATGAACGAAGTCCTAAGTGACTACATTGGTAAAATATGCTATGTTTACCTTGACGATATCATCATCTTTTCTTCATCACTACAAGAACATATTCAACATTTGAAACTAATCTTCAAGAGACTTCGACAAGTCAATCTTAAAGTTTCTTTGAATAAATGTGATTTTCTAAAGAAAGAATCCGAATTTCTCGGACATATAATTACACCAGAAGGTATCAAACCCAATCCGTCAAAAATTCAAACAATAAAAGATTTTCAAATTCCCACCTCCATAAAAGAAATACAATCCTTCCTAGGTTTAACTGGATATTATAGAAAATTCATCCAGGATTATGCTAAAATAATCAAACCTATGACGTTATACCTGAAAAAGGATTCAAAAATAGATATAAAGAACGAACAATATGCTGACGCGTTCAACAAACTAAAAGTAGCAATGACAGATATGTTAATTAACAAACACCCAGACTTTAGTAAAGAATTTATATTAACAACCGATGCAAGCAATTTTGCAATAGGTGCAGTATTGTCCCAATCTCACGGACCACTTTCATTTGCATCCAGGACACTTAATAAACACGAGTGCAACTACAGCACTATAGAGAAAGAACTCCTAGCAATCGTTTGGGCAACCAAACAATTTCGTCATTACCTATATGGTAGACGTTTTAAAATTTTAACAGATCATAGGCCGCTAGTTTGGCTACATAATCTGAAAGAGCCTAATTCTAAACTACAACGTTGGAAAATAAAGCTCGAAGAATATGATTTTGATATTGAGTACCTGCAAGGCAAAGAAAATAAAGTTGCCGATGCTCTATCAAGAATCAAGATTTCACCTGAAATTAACGCTTTAGAAGAAGACTTAGCGAGTACACAACACAGTGTCGAATCAGATAGTACAGACCTAATTCCAATAACAGAAAAACCCCTTAACATGTTTAAACGTCAGATAATCATCAAAACAACTAATGAAGATTCTCAGGAAATATCCTTTCCGTATATAGGTAAAAGATTAATAACAATTACGAGAAAAAATTTTACGACCAAAGACTTTGATCTAATAATATCAGAATGTGATATAAATTGCACAAATGCAATATTCATAAATAACGACGATTTACCTTTAAACAAATATGCGAATGACGACGAATTATTTCTTAAATTTCAAACCCATTGGAAACAACACCATAATAAACAGAAATTATATAGAAGCATATCTAACCTATTAAATTTACATCCTCCAGAAACTGAGGAAACAATTAATAAAATCCATATAAAATTTAATCATATTGGTATTGAAAAAACATACCTTGAAGTCATTAGAAAATTTTACGCACCTAGTTTACGTGAAACTATTAATAAAGTATTGAACAATTGCGAAATGTGTAATTTCAAAATAGAAAGGAATCCAATAAAACTACCTTATGAAAAAACGCCCACGCCCTCAGGCCCTCATGAACACTACCATATGGACATTTGGCCCATACCAAGAAATGGTAGCTACCTAACATGTATTGACAAATTTTCAAAATTTATAGCCCTTGAACGTTTAGAAACAAAGAATCAAGCCGATGTGCTAACCGCTATAACTAAGATATTTATTTATCTAGGTAAACCAAAAATCTTAACGACCGACAATGATAAATGTTTTTTATCTTACACAGTTAAACAATATCTCAAAGACAACGAGATAGTAACTCACATTACTACGCCATATCGACACACAGGCAACTCAGATATAGAGCGTTTGCACTCCACTCTCAACGAGAACATAAGATTATTTGAAAAGCAAAAGCCAAGCTTAGTCGATAACGTGACACGAACAATAGAGGTTTACAACAATACGATCCACTTAACTACTAGAGAAAAACCGAGTGACATACATTTTGGACGCATAGACAATAAAACAATATTTAATAGAATCGAAAGCACAAAAAATAAAGTTTTAGCTAGAGTGAATAAAGATAGAAAAGATACCGATATAAATCCTAATTTTACCAAAATTTATAATCCTACATATTTCGATAAATTAAAAACAAAGCATAGGAAAGTAAAAGTGATTGAAATCGATAAAAATAAAATAACTATTAAACCAAACAGAGACTTACAAAAATTACACAAAGACCAGTTTCGAAAGAAAAAGAAAAAATTTAAAAATGATAAAATTAAAATTGGCATCGATACTAGTTCTATGGCAGTTAACACTGGCCTATAGCCAAGAAATACAAATAACTAATTACAACCACGGTAACGGTTTTACCATTATACAACTACAACAGATACAAATAATAGAAAACTATACTAAAATACTTCATATTATAAATTTAACTAAGTACGAAACAAATTTAGAAATACTAGAAGAACATATACAACTGTTACCTGAACCAAACATTGAAATTATTAATTTAATGAGACATACAAGAAAAGAATTTGAAACTATAATACCACATAACAGACAGAAAAGAGGACTTATTAATATTTTAGGTACAGGCATGAAATTTTTATCCGGAACTATGGACGACGATGATAGGCAAGAAATAGAAGAAAGGCTAAAATTAATAGAAACAAATACACATAATGTAATAGAAAACTCAAATTTACAAATACAGATAAACAATCATTTTAATGAACAAATTGCGTTAGTAACTAACATGTTTAATAACAAAACTAAGAAACTTACCGAACATATAGAAAAATCTATTCGCATTCAACACGATTTAGAAAGGGATCTTAACAAATTGAAATTAGAAATAGAAATTAAAGACAATATAAAATATTTGATAAATGACATCGACAAAATTAAAGACATAATTTTAGCATCGAGACTAGGAATCCTAAGCAAAGACATATTTTCAGAAACAGAAATTGATAAAAATAATATTACAATTGAAAAACTTTCAGAAATCAAATTAGAACTTTCTTTGTATAAAAACTCTATTATTTTTATAATTGAATTGCCAAACTTTACAAACGAATTATACAAACAAATACATATTCAACCCATACCAAACTTAGAAGATAGTCAGCAATTAGAGATAACTAATAAAATATATTTGACTAAAGATCAAGCAATTTACAATAATACAAATATTAAAAAATATTTATCAAAAATAAATGATAACTGCTTACAGAATCTATTTAAAAAACAAATGAATTGTAAACTAATAAAAAATGTAAACCAAGAAATATTAGAAATAGGAAATAATAATCTTGTGTTAATTAATGTAAAATTACAAGAAATAAATCAAAATTGTAATAATCAAAACATTACTGTTAAAGGTAACTACCTAATTAAGTTCGAAAATTGTAAAATTGAAATAAATAATAAAATGTACGAAAGAAAAAATTATAAGCACGAACCTTTAATACCAAATGTAATTGAGAATATTAATTATACCAAATCAAAAGATATAACTTTTCAAGAATTACATTACCAAAATATACAAAACTTAAAAGAAATTGAAGAACTGAAATACAAGCACAAACATACTAGTTTAACTATGTACATGATAATTTTAATCATTATACTTGTTATAATCCTTTATACATATTTAAAATGTAAAAATAAGAAGATAATAAACAATGAAAATCTTCCAAAGGTCACTTTCCGACCATTAGAAGACTCTAAAGGGGGAGGTGTTATATCGGAACCCACTTGTGCGCATCTAGATTTTAAATTCAATAAGTAAACATTTTGCCATACTTTCAATGTACACAAAAAGATGCTATGACAAAGAATAATTGTAGTCAACACTTTTTGTCCTAATCAATGTTTATGTTTTAAAGATCCATCGCTTCAATGTTTATAAAATATGAGCAGGAAATGTGACTCAGCACTTTTTGCCTTTAGCAACTGGTGCGAGAATATCCGCAGTCAAAATGCTGCGTTAGCAATTAAGCAATATAAAAGGGGATCGATGTATCTCAAGTTGTTAAGTCTTAAGTCTACCATACCAACAGTCACTTCGTATAGCGGAAGATTTCCCCCCACCAAGGGTAAGGGATCTGAAGCTTTGACTTCAATAAAAAGTTATTAAAATTAAATAAAGTCTTTTATTTGATGTCGCTCTCTGACGAGAGCGCAAATATATTTTTTATTAACTTAAAACACTTAAACAAAATTTATATACTCTCTAGGGGCCCTTTAAGCTCATGTGTAAATATTTTCAAAATCCGCCTACTATCACGCCCACTATTTAAAAAAAAACTTTTTGAAAATCCAAAGTTTGAGCTAGGGAGCTGAAATTTATAATATATACTCTCTAGTGCCCTTTAAATGTTATACAACAAAATATGTAGAGCGTTCTTAACAATTCAACCATACTTAGACTTTTGTCACGCCCACTTATGAGGGATAGGAATAAGAATAGGGTATCCAACAGTTCGCCCAAGCGGACTGTAGCCCGTCCCTATGTTTTAATATAAAAAACTTTGATGTGTATAATTTAACTTACCTATAAATTGCAATTAAAACGAAGACTGTTAATATAAATAATAAGTAATAACTTGTTAGTTTTGTGAAATGAGTCGTTAGCTTCTACTGTTCCTTTTGCATAATTAATTTTTGTTTATATTTTTGTATAAAAATAGCTTAGTCAATACAAAGACTGGTAAAACATTATCTTAATATATAATCTTCATTTTAAATATTTATTTTTACCTATTTATGTTAAGTTACGGTCCCTTGAGTTTTTACTCATTTAACATGTACATCGTCAAAATCCGAAAACTAAATACTTTTAAAGTATGTATTTGCTTTGAAAAAGTTACATAAAATGTACAAATATGAATTAAAAGACTTACTTAAACCAATATTACTTAATACAACCAATAAAATGTTAACTAAAATAAAAACGTTTTTTTCACTTCAAATGCAAAAATGTCCCGCCATTTTAAACCAAGGTTAATGATACCTAATTTTATCCAATATTTATGATCCGTTATTTGTCGTATTATTAGTAGCACAGTCCTAATCCAGACAAATAATGAATGTGACCCACCAATACCCAACAATGATCCTGATTCATCTGGTTCCGGTTGAAACAACTTGGAAATGGTTCTACCAGCGCTTAACGCTGATCTAGAGCAGCATACATGTTAAGACCTAGAACCACCTTGCGTTTGCATTGTCGATTGTAGTACACAAACTGAGACGACTTCACCTTCGTTTACAGAGTCAGTTAAATAAAAATGCAGTACTGTAAATATTCTATGACTCGTTTATATTTTTTGATTACAGAATGAAATCGTAAGGCTGAAACAAAAATGCTGGAAGCGGCAAAAAGTTATTGATTCCGTTGGACACATATTCACAAAAGGTCAGTTGAGAAAACTGGAATGCCCAAAAACACGTATGAGATGGCTATTGGAAATTATCGCGATTGCGACAACAGATTCATGCTGCAGGCCCGCGGACGTACCGACTGCTTTTAAGAAAGGGGCATCCACTTCTAGCCGTAATAACTCTAAAAAAGTGGTGTGCAAAAATTGAAGTGTATCCAGGGATATTTCAGTGTAGGTATACTGCATATTATGAAAAAGGTCTATAAGAAGCCAATCGATAAAATCTGTGTCATTCCATTTGACGAAATGAAAGTCAAGGAAAAGATATGCTATGACAAGCGAAGAGATGACATTTTACGGCCTGCCAAGTACGTCCAAGTTGCCATGATACGTGGTTTGTCTGAAAATTGGGAACAGCCAATTTATTACGATTTTGACCAAAGAATGATGGAAAAAATACTATATAGCTTTTTTATACCGTTCACGACTGTGGATTCGATATAGTTTCAATAGATTGCGATCTATGAGGAACCAATCAGGTATCGGCTCAAACGTCCTATTTCCAGAATTCTAGTGATCCTAGTAAACGAATTTAAGTTTTACGAGTAGCTGATGTGCCACATCTCATGAAGCTAATCCGGAACAACTTTGTAAATATTGAGGGATTTTTATTAGAACTCTTATCAATAAAGGAATCATAGAAGAGATGATTTTAGAAACTAAGAACAAATCCAATCTTTCTGTGGCATATAAAATATTGCTGGCGAATTTGAATGTCCGAGGAGCAGCGCATACTATTTCGCAAGCAATATTCCGTGCAGGAAGCTTGGGGGAGTTGACTTCAAAAAATGGCCTTAAATGTTCCGAGTTTTGTAAACAAGTATATAATATATAACATCTTCAGCCTTATTGTGAGTTTCGCCCGGAAAATATTTCGCCTGGTGAAATTCTGTCCGCCCGGAATTTTAAAAGCTATTGTGAGTTTTGCCCGAATGATATTTCACTTCGAATCGACAGTGACATTTCGAACACAGACGAACACACCTAATTTGTGTTTTGGCGGCTTTAAAATATAAAGTGCCAAATAAATTAAATGCAAAAAAGAAATAGGGAAGTTAAGAATTTGTATTAAATTGCATTGCGTAGTACTGCGGTTCTTAAAAATAAAATACTTAAGACCTAGTTATTCGAAAAAAACGCCAAATGAAATAAAGCCGAAAATGTAAACATTTAACGGCGCAGGGACATCAGTCGCTTTGAGTTAAGTTCCAATTGTTTAGTGTTTTTTTTAAATAAATACTGTGCATATTTTTAGAGTTTATAAAATAGCATTCCAATATTTGCTGGATATGCTTACCAGTCCAACAAAAATAAGCGATTCCACACATCGTGAAACTCGCAGCTTGTTTACGTTGTTTTTGCAGATGGTGGATATCAAAAAGGACCAACAAATTTCAATTCGAGACCGGCGATTGAATAACAGGGAAAATTGGTTGGTCTTAAAGTAAATGAGGACGAGACTAAATACATGCTATCAACAAACAAACAAATATCTGTCCACGTACGTTCTCCTGTTCGCCCCAAAAAATAAGTGAACATTTTAGCTCTGAATGACGTTTAATTCCGCCCGAATTGAGAGCGGCCAATAAGGGGAATCTTTCGAACATGAAATTTTTTTTCGCCCGAAATTCACAATAGGCGAAAAGAAAAAAGGGATTTTTTTCGGGAGAAATCTTGTTCACGCGAAACTCACAATAGGGCTGAATGTGTAGGAATTTTGTGGTGGATGTTACTAACATTCGTGGGTTGAGGAAAAATTTGTTTTCATTATACGCCCATGTTTTTCACAACAAACCAGATGTTCTGACACTTAGTGAAACCCAGGTTAGCGTTGGCTCTGATTTAACAGAGTTTAGTCTACCTGGGTACAACTTAATGCCATTATTCTTTCCCCATCGCGGTATCGCCGTTTATATACGTAGTGACGTAGCCTACCAACTTCAGTCTCAATATGGCCCATGTGCCAATCCAGAAATTAATTTCATTTGGTTAAAATTCCATGTCCGTAGGCAATTAATCCACTACTGTTTTATTTACAGAAGCCCCAACTTGGACAGACATTCAACTTATAATGAGTTTGATGCCCTGTCTGATTCCATTACAAGAATTGTGACCCTTCATCCTCGTTCTGAAATCGTTATTTCAGGCGATTTCAATATACACAATTCAAGCTGGCTTCGACATTCTGGTCAGACAACACCCGAAGGAAGGTACGTCGAGATCTTTGCTGAGGTAAATAACCTGACTCATCTTGTAAATGAGCCGACACGAATACCGGACATTAGCAGCCAAACTGCCAACACATTGGAATTGTTTCTTACCTCTCACCCCGATAAATACGCTTTGAACGTTTTATCGCCCCTAGGTTCGTCAGACCATTGTATCATATCAGCAAATTTCTCGTACTCCAACAACAAAGCTAAGAAACAAACTCCTAAAAGAACCGTATGTGAATACGAGAAAGCCAATTGGGAAAAACTAAACGGTTTCTTTAAGAGTTTTAACTGGTCGGTGTGCTTCCTAGACAGCGACGTGGATGCTGTTGCTGATATGGTCAAAAACATAATTCAACTGGGCATGAAGTCTCTTATCCCTAACAGGATTAAAAGTATCAAACCCAAGGTTAACGCGTGGTGTGAATCGAGCTGCAAGGAGGCTATCAGGTTAAAAGAGGTAAGCTTTCGGCTATTCAAAGCCAAACCATCTGAGGAAAGCCGTAAAAAGCTTAAACAAGCCAGAAATAACTACAATGCCCACATTAATCGTGTCTATAGATAAGGCCAATCTGCTTGCTGGTCACTTTGCAGTCAGCTCAACGCTCCCAGATTGTGTTTTGTCTCCCCCTGTAGGTACTCGAGCGCGTAGAATACTCCATGGGACCAATCCACTTCCGCACTCGTTCAGTGGCTAGAGTACTTCAAGATCTTGACGTTCACAAATCCGCTGGTCCAGATGGTATTTCCCCTATCGTCCTGAAGAGGTGTTCTTCCTCGCTGGCAATACCATTGCGTAAGCTTTTCCATCTGTCCTATTCTTCAGGACTCTTCCCGGGAAGATGGAAAACAGCATTTGTCCAGTGTGTGCCAAAAAAGGCGAATCTTCTTCTTCCTCATCCTACCGACCAATTGCACTTACGTCCCTTTTTTCTAAGGTCATGGAAACGCTGATAAACCGTCAGCTAATGAAATATCTTGAATCGCGAAAACTTCTTAATGACCCGCAGTATGGTTTTCGCAGCAACAGGTCCACCGGTGATTTGATAACATATCTAACCGAAAAGTGGAACCAATATCTTCATCAAGGTGGTGAAAGTAAGATTGTTGCGCTTGATATTTCAAAGGCATTTGACAGAGTTTGGCATCAAGCTCTCTTGTCGAAAATGCGTGCATTTGGAATCGATGATAATCTTCTTCAATGGATTAGAAATTACCTTTTAGACCGTTCAATTCAAGTTGTTTTGGACGGTTTCAATTCTGCAACTCACCAAATAAATGCTGGTGTCCCCCAAGGCTCTGTTCTGTCCCCGACTCTCTTTCTCATTTTTATATAAGATCTCCTGTATGTTACTTCTAATCCAATCCATTCCTTTGCTGATGACAGTACCCTCAGCTTCTCATATTCGTTTCTTGGGCCACGCCCCTCATCTTCGGGTTTGGAACTGGAACGGCAACGTCTCCCGTCGCCTTAGAATTGGTTTGACGTAAACGCCAAAACACCTTTCTCAGCAAATCGATTTTGAAGTTTGAAAGCGAATTGTGAAAAATCTGGCCGATAGTATTTCTTAAATTTTTTTTCCCTAGTTTATATGTAATTGAAGAACTCATTTCTGTAATTGTTTCACCTTAGCCCGATAGAAAGTTTTAGAAATATTTAACCATTTGTTCAGAATGGAATTGACGTAAATGCCATCTGACTTACTACTTTTGTCGTCCATACACGTACGGCAAATAAATTGGCTTATACGTCATACCAATTCTCACCAGTAGAATATTTAAGTGACGTAAGTTGATATTTTACTTCCAAGTCACAAATAAACATTTCGGCTGATCTCCAATAAAATTATGCCTATCATGTTCCAAAGCGAATATTCTTATCCGAGTAATTAAAACAATTGTTACTTTTTGAAAACAGTTTAATTCATTAAATTATCATGGTACATATAGGTAAGGTACAATGTTAATAGTAGGTAAATTAATAGTAGGTATAAGAGAAAAGTTCTTAATTTAACGGCTTTTTTGTTTTATTTAAAATGTAATCACAATTTTTCTTACATAAGGAACAATGGGAACGCATTAATATAACATAACAGTCTTTTAATTCATTTGGTGGAATTTGTTAACTTGCTGCTTAAATTTTTAGCAACGATTTAAAATAAGTTTGGCCAACAGGCGGCAAAAATGGAAGAAGGCTTACTATATCCCATTTCTTCTCCTAAGATATATTTTTGCCATCACTTAAAATATAAAGTTTTTGTTTGAACAGATTTTTTGGAGTTGTAAGATTTTTATTTTTTGCCAACTTCAAGTCACCGAAAGCTGTTCCACAAACATACGCTGAAGCTGCGTTGCAAGGACGCGAACAAACAAATAAAACATCTGATCCAGTCTCCCAAGTTTTCTCTGCAATTCTTGCCAGGCTAGAAGAACAGAGCCAAATTAATAAACGTATGTTTGAAAAACTCGACAAGCTCGAAAATCAATTTCGAAGTACACGTGCAATAATATAAATATGACGGATTTAGTTAAATTAGTGACATGGAATGCGAACGGCCTTCTGCATAAGATGGACGAGCTCGAGATATTCATTCATAAATATGAAATTGATATTTGTTTGATTTCGGAAACTCATCTGACGAAAGAAACCAGCACAAACATTCGAGGATACATTGCCTATCACGCATATCACCCTTCGGAAAGGGCGAGAGGCGGGGCATCATTGTTGATCAAAAATACCATTGAACACTCAGTCAGTGGAACAATCGAGCTTGACAAACTGCAATTATGCACGGTGAGCGTAAAAATTAAACACATAAAATATGATTTTGCAGCTATCTATTGCCCCCCACGTGCAACGATGGAAAGAAGCGATTTTATAAGTATCTTTGACTCACTTGGACGAAATTTCGTCATCGGAGGTGACTTTAACGCAAAACATACCTTCTGGGGATCGAGATGCATTTCAGTAAAAGGTAGAGTTCTTTACGATTTCTTCATCACGAAAGGTTTGTCGGGAAACTCTATTGTAGTTGAGGAATGCTTCGATCTTTCTTCTGATCATTCACCGGTCATTTTGACAATTAACGGCTGTCTACGAAAAAAAGAAGGTCCGCCCAGACTAACTAACATGAAAACAAACTGGGAATCCTTTAAAAAATACTGTGAAAGTAAAATCGATCTCAAAGTGTCTCTTCGAACACCCCACGAACTTGAAGACGAAGTCGATCAATTTATTAACGTCATACAATGCTCAGCCTGGAAAAATACTCCCCATAAACGGAAAATAACCACAAATTGCGAAATAACATATCCCTTGGAAATCACGCAATTGTTAAAGAAGAAAAGGGGAGCGCGCAAAAGATGGCAACAATCTCGCGCTCCACAGGATAAAACCACTCTTAACTACCTTTGTAGTAAACTTAAGAGAGAAATTCGAGACTTTAAAAATCGTCAAATTTCTACATATCTTGGAAGCCTAACTGCGGATAAAAGTACAAATTACTCGCTCTGGAAAGCCATGAAAGGCATTAAAAAACCAAAAACGCAAGCGCCACCCATCAGGAAAATCAATGGAGAATGGGCGAAGAGTGACAAGGAAAAAGCCGAAATATTTGCAGAACATTTGGAAGAAACATTTAAACCATTTGATGGTCAAGCGTTGCTCGAATTTCCTGTCCTAACCGTGGCACCTGACAATTATAGAATAAAAAGTGTATCGCTAGCCGAACTACGTTTCGAAATAGAGAAACTAAAATTAAACAAAGCTCCTGGATATGACTTAATCACAGGACAGGTCCTTAAAGAGTTACCTAGGAAAGCTTTAATAAAGTTTGCATATCTTATAAATGCATCGTTCAGGTTATTGTACGTTCCACGACAATGGAAGGTAGCTGAAGTTATAATGGTTCCAAAGCCCGGTAAACCACTGAATGACAAAAAATCATATAGGCCAATATCTCTCTTACCGATAATGTCGAAGGTATTCGAAAAACTTTTGTTAAAGCGCCTACATCCGATTATCGAAGAACGTCGATTAATACCTGACCACCAATTCGGATTCAGGATTAAGCACTCTACAATCGACCAGGTTTACAGAATAACCAATGTAATTGAAAAAGCCCTAGAGGAGAAAAAAATATGTTCTAGTGTTTTTCTCGACGTCTCTCAGGCCTTTGATAAAGTATGGCATACAGGGTTGAAACATAAGCTAAGACAAGCTTTTCCGAAACAGTTATCTGATATCCTTAGTTGTTACTTATCAGACAGACTCTTTCGTGTAAAACACGGAAATGATTACTCGGAAGCGTTCTTGGACCGATCCTATTTCTAATATACACTAGTGATATTCCTCAAGAAGAAGGCACAACAGTCGCCACATTTGCAGACGATACAGCTATATTAGCGGTCAGTAATACCGTTGAATCAGCAACTAATAAACTCCAACGTTCTATTGACAAAATTTGTGATTGGACAAAGACTTGGCGTATTGCTCTCAACGAGGCCAAATCAACGCACGTGAATTTTACTTATAAAAAGGTAGACAACTTACCCATTTTCATTGATTCGGTACGAATTCCGTACGCAAACGAGGCAAAATATTTGGGTATGACACTCGATGCGAAATTAAAATGGAAACCGCACGTCAAGAAGAAACGCGAAGAGCTCGCCATTCGATGTAAACAAATGCACTGGCTGCTTGGTAGATTTTCCCAACTCAGCATGCAGAACAAGCTGCTTTTATACAAGCAAGTACTAAAACCGGTTTGGACATACGGTATACAACTTTGGGGTTGTACCAAATCCAGTAATATCAAAATTTTACAAACTTTTCAAAACAAAGTGCTAAGAAAAATAGTAAATGCACCATGGTTTATCAGAAACACTGATATCCACAGAGACCTAACTATGGCTACCGTCGAAGATGAAATAAAACATTTTGCCTGCAAACAACAGACATGCCTTCACGGTCATTGCAATATCACCATGCTACAAATTCGAGACGATACTAACCTAGTGCGCCGATTACAAAGGATAAAACCATTTGAATTAGCGCAATAAGATGTAACCGCGTGCTTATGGCGGTATTAGCAGGTGCCTCCACTGGGAAGCTGCCTGCCAAACGGGTAATTTACAGTTTAAATAAAACTACTAGATAGGAATAACCTAGTTGTAGTATGCAGGTTTCGAAGGGAGGTGGTTTTTGTTTTCTTATCTTAAGTGAGAAAGAGTCGCATGTACGATTTTCCACCTACCCCTATTATTCGTCCGAGCCTAGTTCTGGTTCCAAGTCTCGTGCTTTTAACCAGGATAGGTAACTCTCAGCTTGCTGAGAGTAACGATAATATTACTATGGCTTGGGAGTAATATTAGAAACTCTATAAAAAAAAAAAAAACTTAAATATTGATTCAGTCTTAAATTCTAAATCTCTTACCGAAATTTTAAAGCTAAGGGAAAACTCTTTTCTTTTTTTATATACAAGCATTTTTAGTTTCGCAAACGGAATTTTGGTAAAATAAAGATATTCTGATTTCCTTGAAAATGCTATAAAATCGTTTGGCTGCATTTGAACAATTATCAAATGAACCTTAGGGCATTGCATGTTTGTTAATAACTTTATAATGTGAAGAGGGCTGTAGATTTCAATATTTTTAAGGTATCTATCTATAGTGCTATGAACACAATCGACCTCTTGAATTAACGAATGACCTGCCTCTGAAAACTTTTGTATGATCTCCTCGAAATCGCTGTCATGTAGAAGTTGTAGCAAAGCTGTTGAGTTTATTTTATTTTTATTTTGGGGTACACATGAGTCGCTCCATAAAGTAAACCTTTTGATTTCTGGATTATCACAAAGAATTTGTTTTAAAATTTTTCTCAACGCACTAGTTAAATCGTTTCCACTGCGTCCGCTGTTCGCCTTAGTCCAGATGGCACAGTACGTTTTTTTTTTTTTTTGTTTTCTAGGTATTAACATCGTAGCGGTTAAGTTGAAGACTTTGATTTTTCTCTTATAATAAAATGATGAAGCGTTTCCTTTCGGAAGTGAGAACACACTCTGCAAATCGTAGCATACAACACAATGAAGGGGATCAATATTAGTCCTGTCAATATAACGTTCTGCTCTTAGGGCTTGTTTTTCAGCTTCGTGCTCCTCAAATTGTGATTGTTCTAATTCAGTTATATCCACTTTGTTTTTAAATAGCAAGCACTTGTCGCATTGGTCTTTTTTTGGTTTCAGTAATGAAATATTAAATTCTGTATTAAATATAGTGCGATAAATATGAAGCTGAACAGGATTATTTGTATTTTGTTCCCTGTATAAATTAAACATTTTTGTAATATTCAGGTGAGGGTCAAGGTATTTCTTTTGTGAGGTGCTACGCCAATAGTGAGAGTCAACTGTGGGAAAAGTTTTAATATGTTTGCGGACATCATCCAGTCTTTGAGGTGAGGTCACTTTTTTTTATTCTTTCCCTTTTTCCTGATAAGGGGGCACCCATTAATAGTATCAGCTAAATTATTAAAACAATAATATATCCTTTTTTCGTTTATGAAAAGTGTGTTGAGGAAAAATGTCTTGCAAACCCGGAGAACCCTATCGCCTTGAGTTTCAAGGTAGTATTTGAATGAACTTTTCTTTTTTTCTGACTCGATCACTCTCCTACGAATTAATTCCTCCTTCTGTACAAATTTAAAATAGAACTTACTTTTGTCTTCATCCGTTAGACTGCAAAAAAATAAATGAATCCTAGCACGTTATTCTTCAGAAAAATATTTTCTGCAAAGAAAGAAGCAAGTAGATATCTTTACAAGCTGGTCCAACGGTTTTTTGTGAAATCTGGATTCCTTTATAGTTTTCATAAGCTTGCCCTGATTCTCGCAATCTCTTTTGTACGTGCAATTTCCAAATTTCAGGTCGTCTCTGTCGTTTTCTTGAGAGTGGAGAACCTTCGCTTTCTATCAAATTAAAAAATAAATAAATAGATATTATTTTTTGTATGATTGTATTATGTACAATATACCTGAAGAGGTGTATCCTGGAGGTACTTTTCTTAGATTATTATGGCTTTCTGGACTGTTCGGATTAATGTAAGAAGCCGAGTTTCCATAATATGTCCCCGAAGGACTAAGTAATATATCCGAATCTGGATCTTCATTTTCGTCTCGTCCTGAAAGAGTAGACAATGTTAAATCGGCCACCGCGTCACAAAAAATCTAATAAAATTACCTGAGAGATCAGGATCGGATGATGAACAGCTGCTAATCACATCAGAATCAAAGTTAAGTATTTCATTTTTAAGGCTAAATAATGTAATATTTTAATTATTTATAAAACAAATAAGAGCAAATAAAATACTAACTTACCGAAGCAAGGATGGGGGCAAGTGTAAGTCGTCCATTTTTGCGTCCTTACTCTCCGCTCGCTCTTAGACAACTAAATTTTTTGGCGCGCTCTAGCAAATGATAATATTTATTCACTTAGTTAATGGACGTACCGCAAACCAAAACTCTCAACCACAATTTAACAATCTGACGTACGAACAGTGGAGCTATTACATTGGTCAAGGGGCTACAATGGACGTAAGGCAAACCAATTCTGAGTACTTTTTTTCGTATATCTAAAGGCAATGTTCGTACGGCAAACCAATTCTCACAGACAAATTTCCACTTTTTGCTCCTAAAATTTGACGTAAACGCCACCAAGTGGTTTATACGTTAAAGTTGTGTCGTTTACGGCAAAGTCGATACTCAATATCCTCGTAACTAGATGAGATAGAGCCAAACTAATTTCAGAAATGGAAAGAGCATCGTCAAAAACATATAACAGCATATATAACTCAAAAACGTCAAAATGGCGTTTACGTCAAACCAATATTGGGGCGACATCCTGTCATTAAAGCAAAACCCACACACACTGCCATTATCTATGAACGGCACTTGCATCGCCGAAACCGAAAGACTTTCCATTCTCGGTATGTGTGTTAATGACAACCTTCGTTGGAATGACCACATATTCTATGTCGCCAAGAACGCCGCGAAATGTCTAGGCTTCCTTAAGCGTTGTAAGAAATATTTCAGCCCTTCTGATCTGGCTACAATTTATAAGGCGTTTATTCGCCCGAAACTCGAGTACAACGCGCATATCTGGTCCGGTGCACCAATAACTTATTTGGAGCTACTTGACTGGATCCAAAAACGCGCGATAAAACTCATTGGCGACCGAGACATCGCGAGATCGGTTGACTCTCTTAGTCATCGTCATAATGTCTCCTGCCTTTCGTTATTTTATCGTTATTTCCACCATAAGTGCTCAAACGAAATAGCCAGTTGCATTTCTCCCCTTAAACATTTCAACCGCAATACCCGCCATGCAAGGAATGCTCATCAGTTCACACTCAAGCCTGTGTTCGGACGTACAGTGAAGTTCAAAGAATCTTTCCTCAGCCGTACAACACGAATGTGGAACACTCTTCCACGCATTGTTTTTCCTTCACATTATAACCTACAAACATTCAAAACTAACGTGCATCGGCATCTCTCGTTTTCTTCTCACCCTAATTTCCTCAACGCCCGCGCTGTGTAGCGAATACATTATAAGTGGGACCCTTATGCGTGTTCATTATAAAAAAAAACATAGGGACGGGCTACAGTCCGCTTGGGCGAACTGTTGGATACCCTATTCTTATTCCTATCCCTCATAAGTGGGCGTGACAAAAGTCTAAGTATGGTTGAATTGTTAAGAACGCTTTACATATTTTGTTATATAACATTTAAAGGATTTTATCAAAAAAAAACGCTCCCTAGCTCAAACTTGGGTGTTTCAATAAAATTGTTTTATTTAATTGTGGGCGTGTCAGTAGGCGGATTTAAAAAAATTAACACATGAGCATAAAGCGCCCCTAGAGAGTATATATTATAAATTTCAGCTCCCTAGCTCACTTTGAATTTTCAAAAAAAAAAAAAAAAATAATAATTGTGGGCGTGCCAGTGGGCGGATTTTGAAAATATTTACAGATAAGCATAAAGGGCACATAGAGAGTATATATTATAAATTTCAGCTCCCTAGCTCAAACTTTGGATTTTCAAAAAAATTGTTTTATTTATTTGTGGGCGTGTCAGTGGGCAGATTTTGAAAATATTTATACATGAGCTTAAAGGGCCCATAGAGAGTATATATTAAAAATTTCAGCTCCCTAGCTCAAATTTTGGTTTTTCAATAAAATTGTTTTATTTTTTTGTGGGCGTGGCAGTGGGCGGATTTTGAAAATTTTATATCCCGAGCAGTTTTAGGAGTCATAGATCATATATAAAAAATTTCAGCTTCCTAGCTCAAAATTCGATTTTTTCCAAAATTTTGTTTTTTTGAGTTTGTCTGTGGGCGGATTTCAAAAATTCGTAAACTTGATTATTTCGGGACCCTAGAGAGTATATGGTTAAAATTTCAGCTCTCTAGGTCCAGTTTAAAGGCCTAATTTTTGCCGACGGACGGACGGACGGACGGACATGGCTAGATCGACATTACTATCGATGCTGATCATAAATATAGTAACTTTTAGGGGTCTACGGACAATATTAAGGTATGTTACAAACTATGCGTCAAAATTAATATACCCCTAGAATAGGGTATAAAAAAACTTGGCAGGATATATTTGCCACAGAATTAAAAATCCTGATTTAGTGGTCGATACACGTGGACTAACCAATTAACTGAGGGGTTTTTACAAAAACCAACCGAAGAAATGATGACAAAAATGGAAAAAATGGAAACAATTTTTAAAGATTTCAAGGGAGATGAAATTATATTTTGTTTACACTACACACACTGATTGATAGACTCAGCAGAATATATCATGCGAACAAAAAATGAAACAAATATTTGTACGTATTGGCTGAAACAGATGTACATCAAGAACCGTCCAATGACAACATTGCTTATTTCTATTGGTAGAAACACATGTGCAGCAAGAGCCGGTAAGATGATTTTGTATGTAAAATGACACATTGCTTACTGCAAGTCAATTCTTAATGCACCGATTTTAGTAGAACAGCACAATTTGGTGCAATTTTTCCGGATTGACGTTTCGTGCTGTGAAATCCTACGACATTGGGCAAGTTCAAGTTCCAGAGCAACACAAGTCTCTTGCGAGTTACCGCATGACTAGTTATTTGAACGCGTTGCCCAGCATCTGTTATTGCTGTCAAATACACAGGTGTAGTGAAAAGTTATCGCTCTGCACACGAAGCGGCTCATCAGGTGCATACAATATTCGTCCTGCATCGAGCATTGCTCTCCGTCTAATAATCCACAAACGAACCTTTCTGGAGTATTCATGTATTCAAGTATTCTTACAGGGGTGGCGACGGTGTAGAGGTTAGTGTATTGGCTTATGACCCGTGCGGTGCAGGTTCAGTCCCCATGGGAAACAACAATATACACCACCCATCAATGGAGAGAAATAAATGACAACTTTTTTATTCCAACCTCTACACCAAAAAGAGGATTTCTTCATGGTAGTACAATCGACCGTTATCGAGTCTGAGTGCTCTGGGGTATGGCCTTCCTTTTTTTTTTAAAAATAAATAAAAAAAATGTATTCATACATATCTACTGAATTTTTTGAATACAAGCGTATGCCTTCCATATATTGCATCCAATGCTTGTCAACGACGGCGAGAGGTTCTTCAATCGCCATGAAAACCTCTAGCACGGTACGCTCAGAACAGCCGATAATGTTGATATCGTCCACATGCTGGGATATAGCTGGACGGATCTATTGAAGATAGGGCCTCCCGTGTTGACACCTGCCCTTGGCACTCTTTTCTCCAGAACAAGAGTTGCTGACTCCCTCCCGTCACGTGCGCACGTGCTCCATTTCTTTTGCTCGCAATCGGATGTCAAAAACATCAAGAATTCGGCCGCATCATCTATCCCGACACTCATTTATAATGACATTCCAGCTGTCAGCTCTATAGATAAGGCCAATCTACTTGCTACTCGCTTCGCAGTCAGCTGAACGCTCCCAGATTGTGCTTTGTCTAACCTCTCTTCAGGGCTCTTTCCAAGGAGATGGAAATCAGCATTTGTCCAGCCTGTACCAAAAAAAGGCGAATCTACTTATCCCTCCTCCTACCGCCCAATTGCACTTGCGTCCCTTCTTCTAATAGGTCATAGAAACGCTAATCAACCCCGTCAGCTAATGAAATATCTTGAATCGCGAAAACTTCTTAATGACCGGCAGTATGGTTTTTATGGTTTTCGCAGCAACAGGTCCACCGGTGATTTGATGAAATATCTAACCGAATAGTGAAACGAATCTCTTCACCAAGGTGGTGAAAGTAAAATTGTTGTGCTTGATATTTGAAAGGCATTTGACAGAGTTTGGCATCAAGCTCTCGTGTCAAAAATGAGTGCATTTGGAATCGATGATACTCTTCTTTAATGGATTCGAAATTACCTTTCGGCCCGTTCAATCAAAGTTGTTTTGGACGGTTTCAAGTCTGTAAATGCTGGTATTCCCCAAGGCTCTGTTCTGTCCCCCACTCTCTTTCTCATTTTTAAAATGATCACCTGTCTGTTGCTTCTAATCCAATCCATTCCTTTGCTTGCTGACGCCACATAACTGGATCAGTTTTGTCGGGATCCCGAATTCGGTGAAAATGTGGTGGGTCTCGACTTCATTCATTGCTCATTTCCAGGATTTGCCTTAGTTTGAAGATTTGATCGTCAATCTACAGAGCCGGAAGCCACAATGGTACGTGCCGATTAGTGTGTTGCAGAACGCCATCAGACGTTTACACAATACGTTGTTTAGGATATTATATGCGACATTTAGCAGGGATATGCCTCGATAGTTCTTGCAAGACATATTGTCGATTTTTTGAAGATGGGGCATATGTAGCTGATAGTCCAGTCATCGGGCGTGCTTTCTTCTAGCCATACTTGGTTGATGATTTGACGCATGCCCAAAACATCACCTCCCTATTTGAATAGCTTCGCTGTTAAACCATCAGAGCCGGCGGTTCTCTTCTGTACTGGGTGGTTAAATCTGTTCTTCATTTACAGGACGTGTGTTCTTTTGTTGAACTTTTGGTGACTAGGTTTCCGTCGCTGTTCGAAGAGCCTGCGTTCCGGTCTTAAATCCAGCAGTTTTTAGTTTTAAGTAAAATGAATCAAAGGATTACGATATAACTGCAAAATAAATATTAACAACAATGCGTACGGGCTTCGCCGACAGGACCACATATCCAATTAACACAATAATGTCCTTAGCTGTTCACTTAGCAGTTTTTAAATGTAAGGTGCTGTATCTTCTTGCACAAAATTATACACAAAAAATCGCCACCATACCTCTTTGAAAAACTTCAATTTGGTCGTTCGGCAAGGACGTTTAGTCTTATAACTCCCTCCTCGAACTATTTGAACTCCTCACGTCATTTCTTCATCTTTGTCACCGGACTCTGGAACTCCCTGCCTACAGCAGTAAAACAAATAATCGGAGACACACAATTCAAAAATGCCGCTTTAGAGTATTTCTCATGAAAATGTAACAACTTCTTATTTCTTTGTTTCTTTTAACAGTCTATTCCTCTTTCTCATACTTTTCTCCTCCCTTCCTATCCCCTCCCTCTTTACCGTTATAATGTATTTGTATTATTCAATTATTGCTTATTGTAGGTTATCTACTGAATAAAATCAATCCTTCAATTATCCTAAATTTAAGTACTATAGAAGACTACCCCCGTATTAATAAACAACGGATAGCGTCGAGTTAGCACTAGCACATGTGTTAACTCATAATTTTGATTAATAAACGTGTGTTAGCCTGTTAGCTTTCACTGGCATGTGATAACGAGTGGATAACTTAACTCACCGAATTCGGCGTATAAGGAGCGGATAACTTCACACATTCTGAGATTGTAGTTCATGCATTCACAAATTGAGAGGATGCGCATGTATGTGTGGAAACATTGAGAGGATGAGAGAGAACGCTGCCTCCCATTTGGGCATATTACTTTTTCATAATGCGTTGACTCCATAGTAGTACCATAGTATTGGAATGGAATATATACAGTAATGAGTGTCAACTGATGAAATATGACAGATACACTCGATTTTTGAGTATAATTTGGTAAAGTGCATTGTGGGTGAAGTGCTGCCGTATTGTAGGTGATAAAGAGCAAACAGCTAACACAGGGAAAACATAGTTTTATTAATCAAAAAAGTTATCATATGGACAAGTTCGCTATATGTGTGCCAGCTAACTCGTGTGTTAAGGAGCGGATAGTGTGTTTCTATTAATATGGCTGTAAGTCTTATTTGTGCAAACCAGATTAAATAAATAAAAAAAAATAATAATTCCATTTCTTTCTTTAATTTTCGCCTAACGTTCGAAGCCTCTCTTTCAGCCTCTAGTGGTTCAATGCAACTACCACTTTTTACTTCTTCAACGTCATCGGGCCAAGTATCCTGATTGTCTATACACAGATTGTGTAAAACACAGCAGCTTAAAACAAATTTGCACATGCTTTAAAAAATGCCAGCCTTAAAAGTTGTCGGAATCTATTTTGCAGTAAAATAAATACCTTCTCTATTTTGACTCTTCCCCCCTACCACTACCACTCGTATCGAAAACTCCATGCAGAGTTGTCGGCAAGAGTACGATAACTCAGGCGAAAAGAAAAAATAACGGTTTTGTGTAGAACAGTTACATACAAGCATTTTTTACAATGGGAGGGGGGGTCTATCTCGCCCCATTTTGGAGGGAGATATAATTTTCTAAAAAAACCACTTCAAATGGAAAAATAATATTTAAAAATAACGGTAATACTTACAATTAGGTATTGCACATTTTTTTTAAAGCTAAGAGTCGGTTTTATCATACTATTTTTAAATCAAGTGATTTCCCTTAATAGTTTTTGAAAAAAACTAATTTCAAACTCAAAATTTCGGAAAAAAAAATGAAAAAATCAAGTTTATATTATCTTTATTCCAAATTGTGGGACTATATACTCATTTTTTTTACTACTTTTTCCTGTTATTAGTATTTAATCGAATACTGAAAACTAGTTGGTTTTAAGTCTTCTAGTTTTCGAGAAACTAGAATTCGACCTAATTTTTATTAAATTTTTATTTATGGACTTTTTTTCCTTGACGTCAATGAATAAATAATGATATTCTTCTAATAAGTACAGAACAGTAAGTTATTTGGTGTTAGGTACCTAGAATGCAAACATTACGGTACGGCGTATAAACAGTGAGGTTAACTATGGGGGGGCCTGCTGCCCCCCTGCAACCCCCCTGCTTGGGCTCACTGTAGGGTAGGTGCGAGGTTGGGTGTATGCAAAGTTTCTGTCTGGATTTAAAGAAACTGAGTTTGAAATTAGTTTTTTAAAAACTATATTCATGGAAATCACATGATATAAAAACAAGATGATAGAACCGACTTTTATCTTTCAAAAATTTACAATACTTAATTGTAAGTATTACCGTTATTTTTAAATATTTTTTTTTTAAAGAATTTTTATAGAAAATCGTCCCTCCCGCCCAAATGGGATTTATTCGTTTATTTTATCCACTATTGTTCTTATATAATATTACATTCTCACTATTAATCACCCTGTATTTAAGAATAGTTTTCGCCTTCTGCAATTATTTTGTCTCTTTCTTTTGTTGTTACTCTTCTGTTCTTTTTTTTTTTTTGATACATGTTACCAGAATTAAACGTAATTAGGAGAGGTTAACATTGAATTGGTGGTGTGCTCTTAATTTGGCTGCTGTTGAATCTAATCGCTATAAATCCTAAACATAACTGTTCTACACAAAACTGTCATTAAACTTTGTCGCCTGAGTTATCGTACTCTCCCCGTTCCCCGAGTACGGAGTATGGAACGGATTTTGTTTGCTGGTTTTCTGATATAAATGTAGCAACCGTCTATGCATCCAGTAATAATATTCATCGATATTAAATTTCAAGAAAGGATAAGACACCCCATTTTTGGGTTTAAGGGAGACGTCGACTATCTCATGACATGAAGCTCATCTGTGATCAGTATCAACCACTCGGTTGGGTTTTTATTGAACTCCGTGTCTTTTTACCAACAATAAAAAAAATATTCAATTAATCTTATATCAGACTAATAATGATGCCACAACTTATAAAGGGTGATTTTTTAAGAGCTTGAGAACTTTTTTTTAAAAAAAAACGCATAAAATTTGCAAAATCTCATCGATTCTTTATTTGAAACGTTAGATTGGTCCATGACATTTACTTTTTGGAGATAATTTCATTTAAATGTTGACCGCGGCTGCGTCTTAGGTGGTCCATTCGGAAAGTCCAATTTTGGGTAACTTTTTCGAGCATTTCGGCCGGAATAGCCCGAATTTCTTCGGAAATGTTGTCTTCCAAAGCTGGAATAGTTGCTGGCTTATTTGTGTAGACTTTAGACTTGACGTAGCCGCACAAAAAATAGTCTAAAGGCGTCAAATCGCATGATCTTGGTGGCCAACTTACCGGTCCATTCCTTGAGATGAATTGTTCTCCGAAGTTTTCCCTCAAAATGGCCATAGAATCGCGAGCTGTGTGGCATGTAGCGCCATCTTGTTGAAACCACATGTCAACCAAGTTCAGTTCTTCCATTTTTGGCAACAAAAAGTTTGTTAGCATTGAACGATAGCGATCGCCATTCACCGTAACGTTGCGTCCAACAGCATCTTTGAAAAAATACGGTCCAATGATTCCACCAGCGTACAAACCACACCAAACAGTGCATTTTTTGGGATGCATGGGCAGTTCTTGAACGGCTTCTGGTTGCTCTTCACTCCAAATGCGGCAATTGTGCTTATTTACGTAGCCATTCAACCAGAAATGAGCCTCATCGCTGAACAAAATTTGTCGATAAAAAAGCGGATTTTCTGCCAACTTTTCTAGGGCCCATTCACTGAAAATTCAAGCGTTGCTCGTTAGCAAGTCTATTCATGATGAAATGTCAAAGCATACTGAGCATCTTTCTCTTTGACACTATGTCTGAAATCCCGCGTGATCTGTCAAATACTAATGCATGAAAATCCTAACCTTAAAAAAATCACCCTTTAAATACTATGTAATTGCACAAAACCAAACCTGTCAACACGTTCTTACAGTTAGAAACAAAATTACCAAGAAAGCTCATTCACAGACCCAAACCGCTTATTGTCATCTCAAAGCATTCAAAAATATAAAAGCATTTTGCTTGTTTTCATAGGCGGTGTGTGTATTTGCTACATTTATGAATAGTTTTACTATCTGACTAAGGGGGCAGAACGTTCGCTTTAATTTGAAATTTGCATTCAAAACTGTATTGAAAGACAATGAGCTGTTATACATACTGTTATAATCGAAAACGCTTTCTGAAGTTGTGGAATGTGGAGTCTCAAGTAGGTCACCGTATAAATGAAATGGATTTTAATAATTGGGCTATGCTAACGTTCATTTAACTCAAACGAGTTACTAACACAAACTAAAGGGCTTCGAATAATGAAGATAATTATAGGGGACCCGGATCAAAGTGACTTTCGAAACTGAAATTGAGGTGTGTTAGCACTGCATAGCTCTTCATAAACGTTCTCTTTATTTTGTGGGCAAAAAAGACTGCCGTTGACGTAACATGTTCCTGTTAAAATGCATAGATCGACACAATCTTTTTCTTTAAATGTTGCTTATGAATTGTTAAACTAATATGTCACAACAAATTGATAAATTTAACATAAAATTTGCTAGAAAACGATTTATTTATTTACGGAAAACTTTTTCTCTTCAACTTCAGTCAATTCATTGAAATGATACAAATCGTTTCTATGATGTGTTCATTTAAATGTGGGGCCTAAGGTCGCAGTTATAGCAATACGTAAAAAGTGCAGCAGTAAACACATTGAACGTTTACGATCAAAATGGCTCATTACGTTGTCTATCACTCTACTTTTTAATAGTCTTCGTTGACAACATAACAGCTGCTTAAATTGCCAAAAGCAATTATTGACAGTTTTCGCGTTGCCAATGCTTCTGGTAGCTTATCATTCGGTTCTGTCACTGGTGAGCTTAAGTTCGTTACAGTTGCCCCTTAACATTTATGATGCTACGGTTGACAGCTACGATTGAAACTTGGTTGGACATTTTTTTTCTTTGAAATCAGAGGATAATGCACCAAAATATTTAATTCTCCCATAAAATGAACTTAAAGATGCATTGAGTGACTTGATTTGAGTCCATTTCTGCGCACTTTCTACTTCTTCATTATATATTTTTCGGTCCATACTTGTCCAAATCTGATATTTTGCCGGCTGTTTTCTACAGATAAATAAGTTGTTCAGGAGGAAGGATCACAATGATATTCCTTGTGTTCGAACCTCCCAGACAACAGAAAACATACAGACAGTACTGACTGCTGCAATAAGTCCAGAAAGTGTCGCTTCAAACGACGGTTTTTTTTCGTTGTCGAGGTCACACAGGATAAAGTGGATTTTCTGGGCGCTTGTTGAGATCCTGGATTGGTCTCGTCACCGGTTTCAGTCCTCTTAACGAGCACCTCAAAACCATTCATATTAGGAGCTCGGGCCTGTGTGAGTGCTGCATGGAGGCGGATGAAACGGCATCTCACTTCATCTGTGAATGTCCGGCTTTCGCCAGAACCAGGCTCACCACTATAGGCAAACAATTCGTTAACGAAGATGAGATGGGGGAAATTGAACTTGCAAATATTCTTCGCTTTGACAAGGCTACTGGCAGGTTCTCCCTAACTGAATCTTACTAATCGCCAATAACCAGCGAGCGGGCAGCTATGCTGAAGTACAATGGACCAATAGGTCTAAGTGCTTGTCATCTACTGATGACCCCACTGCACATACATACATACATACATAGGGTGAACAATCCTGTTCGCCGAAACCACGACATTGAGAATATGGCTCTAGTGAGCCACTTCTATCTGCGCACCGAACTTTAGAATTGGCGATCTGAGAATAACGGATTCACCGTATTCAATGATGAAAACCATGCTAATACAATTTTCGCCAATGGATCTTCTGTGCATCTTCGAGTTACTAAAGAATAGAATGTCGGCGGGTGGTTGGTGTCCCAAAAGTCGTATTGAGGCACCCGCCTCTGGAGGCTTCAGATATTTTTCCACTATTTTTAACAATGCGCTGAATAATGTACATTATCCAGCGCATTGGAAAGTACACCCTATCCCGGAAAAGGGTCAAGATAGGACCAATCCTGTCAATCTCCGATCGATTAGCTTGCTTCCCAATATTACCAAGGTCTTTGGAAAAGTTGTCAATGGAGCCCTGTTGAAGTGGGTCGAGGGCAATAACGTAATTCCGGACAATCAGTTTGATTTCAGCGCGGGCCATGACACTATTCATGCCGCGTCGAAACTCGTTTCCGACATTCATTGGAATAAATGCAAGAACCAATGCACGGGTGCTTGTCTGGTTGATTTTGAGCAGGCTTTCTACACCATATGGTTAGAGGGACTTTTCCAAAAGTTAACCAGGCAGGGCATGCACAAACCCCTGCTATATGTAATTAATAACATGCTTATGGGAAAGAAGTTCGTTGTCAAATGTGGCAAAGTGATATTGCGACGACTGGAAGTTGAAAATCTACTTTCAGGAGACGGAAACAATCTTGTTCAGAACACCATTGGCTGGGGCCTCTAGGGAAACCACAAAAAACTGGAAGAATTTGGCCATTATTTGACAAAATGGGCAGCCATTAACGGTGAGAAAAAAGTTATATACGAGTATCAGGGAATCTGGCTTGACCAGTATCTTGATTTCGATAGACATGTTGATTGCCTTGCTGGGGCCAAAAACGCTTATGCTCTGACAAGGAGACTGCAGTCAACTTGACTCCAGAGTGTAGGTCATTTGCTAGGTGCCCTTTTAAGGCCATCTCCTATTCTAGAACTGATTAAGATAAGAAATATTCTTAGGTCATCTGGATTAGAACTAGAAACTATATTTACCTCTATGAAATGAAAAGCCTCAATGATCGCATCAAAATTTTAATACTGACTTTCCGAAACCTCTCCTGGAACTATAAACTCCAGGGTTTAAAGAAAGGGAGTAAACCATTCTGGAACATTGTTAAGATAATTAAAAAAAAAAACGGTCACATTCCTGCGTTCAGGGATGGAAATTCTATTTTGCTCACAAATACAGAAAAAGCAAATGCATTATTAGCCCGCGAGTTTTTTTTTTGTAAATCATCATATAACAAATAACATTTCTAGCAGTAATAATACAAATTCTGCAGCTAAGCGTTCTATGGAACTTCTGTATTCAAGTACCGTAAATGCAGGGGACAACTTTGTATCTATTACTATGGAGACGGTATTGTCAAGCCTGAAAACCAATGAATCTGCTGGTCTAGATCAAATAAAGAACTTATACCTAAAGAAACTTCCAATTATAGGTATAAAATTTCTTCAATGTCTATTCAATGGTTGCTTAAAACTGGGATACTTTCCTAAAGAATGGAAATCAGCAAAAGTTATCCCAATTTTAGAGCCGGGCAAAAGTGCTACCACGGCTTCTAGCTTTAGTTCGACTAAGAATTGATAGTAACATTGACCACAAAAAGTCAATTTAGCATTTCATATCACAATTTTGAATAAAATTGGTCTACATTTTTTTCCATTGTTTTTATCAAAATTTTGAGTTTGCATGCGAATTTTTCAAAAACTATTGCCATAAATAATTTAATTTAAACTTAGGGTTATAGAATAGATTTCTGGCTTTCAAAACCGGTATAGAACTTTATTGTAAGTGTTGCCGTTGTTTTTTAATATTTATTTTTTTCAATTCGAGTCCTTTTTTCTAAAATTGCCCCTACCTCCTAAACGGGCCGAGATAGACCCCCCCCCCACTCTCATAGTAAAAAATGCTTGTTTTTTGGCGCCCTAGTTATCGTACTCTCCCCTTTCTTCGTTATGTTAACAAAATCTTAAAAAAAATTAATATAAATTTGTTAAAACATGTTTTTTTCACTGGTTTCACTGATTTTCTATGGTTCAATTATATGTCTTTCAACACGACGCTCCAAAGCGTGATTGTGTTTTACTCATCAGTCAACGCTGTTTTAAAGTTATTTTTCATTGAATATTATTCCCAATGTTAGGATGGCCAGAGCTCCAAAACTATTCAATATTTATTTCTTGTCACTGGCCCTATAGCGTTAACTTTAAAACATTTTCTAGCTAAACCTATTTTGTCGTACCAAAGCCTTGAATTTATTGACACAGATTCATAAACTAATTTACAAGATAAGCAATTTTCTGTTCATAAATGCATTAACGTGATTTTCCTGCTATTTGGTTTTTTGTTCGTTCGTTTGTAGGAAAAAAATAATTTTTAAACAAAATAAGAAAAATTAACAAAGACATAAGTCAAATAAATCAATAAACATAGGGACGGGCTACAGTCCGCTTGAGCGAACTGTTGGATACCCTATTCTTATTCCTATCCCTCATAAGTGGGCGTGACAAAAGTCTAAGTATGGTTGAATTGTTAAGAACGCTCTACATATTTTGTTATATAACATTTAAAGGATTTTATCAAAAATAACGCTCCCTAGCTCAAACTTGGGTGTTTCAATAAAATTGTTTTATTTAATTGTGGGCGTGTCAGTAGGCGGATTTAAAAAAAATTAACACATGAGCATAAAGGGCCCCTAGAGAGTATATATTATAAATTTCAGCTCCCTAGCTCAAACTTTGAATTTTCAAAAAAAAAAAAATAATAATTGTGGGCGTGTCAGTGGGCGGATTTTGAAAATATTTACACATGAGCTTAAAGGGCCTATGGAGAGTATATATTATAAATGTCAGCTCCCTAGCTCAAACTTTGGATTTTCAAAAAAATTGTTTTATTTATTTGTGGGCGTGTCAGTGGGCGGATTTTGAAAATATTTACACATGAGAATAAAGGGCTCATAGAGAGTATATATTATAAATTTCAGCTCCCTAGCTCAAACTTTGGATTTTCAAAAAAATTGTTTTATTTATTTGTGGGCGTGTCAGTGGGCGGATTTTGAAAAATTTTTATCCCGAGCAGTTCATAGTCATAGATCATATATAAAATATTTCAGCTTTCTACCTCAAAATTCGATTTTTTCCAAAATGTTGTTTTATTTTGAGTTTGTGGGCGTGTCTGTGGGCGGATTTCAAAAATTCGTAAACTTGATTAGTAAGTAAGTAAGTAAGTAAGAAATTCATTTATTTAATATTTTCTTATTACATAAGTTACAAGTTAGAATGAATTTTAAAGCTATGGCTTAGCCGTCAGCTTGGTTAGCAAAATGCATATACATGTACCTACATTTGTAACTTTAACAATATAGTTATTTTTTTAATAAACTTAATCAATCATAATACTCTGTTATTAATAGCGACCTGTATTTGTAGATGGATTTAATATAATAAAATAACTTTTTCCAATCACACTCGTTCAGAATTTGTATTGTCTCCTGCATGGTAAGGAATTTTTTTCCGAAGTAAGCTAGTCTCTGTGGTTTGTAGATTGGACAAACACTAATAATGTGAAAGCAGTCTTCTTTCGCTTTTAAGTTGCAAATATTACAAAACTGGTTGAAGCTTCCATTATATGGGCTGCCATTTAAACCAATCAACTCACACCTTGTTTTGAAAATAAGAGATATTTCACTATAGTTGATTGAGTCATTGAAATAGTTCTTATCATTTAGATTGAAGCTGAGGTGAGAATACAATACTCTGCTATCTGATTCACGAGCTTTCTCTATAAATCGCACACGAATAGCATCTTCATTTTTCTTTATTATTCGATAAAGTTGGTTCTTTAAGTTGTCCAGGTTGTTTAGATCGAATGAAATAGTTTCTCCACACGCGTTTCCAATTCTTAACCATCTAGACGCCCACCAGTCCTTGTTTCTTAATTCATAAGATAGCATTTTTTTGGTTATTCGGGAGTCTTGATACGAACCTATTTTAATGATGTAATCCGCTTGCGATTTGAGAGTGCTTGTAAAAAGCATTGAAAGACCCGTTTCCAAATAGATTGTGTAGTTCGGCGATTTCATTGGTAAGTTGAATAATTTTTTCAAGAAGTTCCTGTGGAATTTCTCGATTACTACGTACTCGTCTGATCCCCAAACTTGAGAGGCGTAACAAAGAGTTGATTTAACAACTGAATCAAATATTCTGTATTTCGTTGAGAGGAGAATCCGCTTGTTTGCAAAAACATTTTTCTATGATAGATTCACTAAGCTTTGGGAAGACTTGGCTTTATCCATTAGATGTTTACCAAATTCTAGGGTTGGGTTCAGTTTCACTCCTAAATATTTGAGTTCCTTCACAATCTCTAATCGGCTTCCATTATAAAACCATCTATTTCCACTTTGCACTCGTGGTGAACGGGAAAAGACCATAATTTTAGATTTTTCGGTGTTGATGGTTAGTCCCCATTTTTTGCAGTAGCTGGCTAGACGATTTATCATCAATTAGAGATTTTCAGGAGATTCAGAGAGTAGAACAAGATCATCGGCATATAACAAGACATTGACCACGGTATTAGCAATTCGTACTCCACCAGGCAAATCTTTTTCTATGTCGTTTATAAATAGAGAAAACAATAAGGCACTAAGAGGACATCCTTGCTTTACACCAGTCTGTGTTTTAAACCATTCTGAGAAATCCTTTCCATCCCAGACTGCTGCACTTGTTTCGGCATACATTTTTTTAATGGTCTTAAGAAATTTTGTAGAGATACCCAACTGAGACAGTTTATAGAAGAGTGCGCTTCGGCTAACAAGATCAAAAGCTGCCTTGAAATCTACAAAAAAGCTATACATTTTCTTGTTTCTGGCTTGAAAGGCTCTTATAATCGCAGATAATGTGAATATTTGGTCAACGGTTGAAAAGTTTTTTCTGAATTTGATTATTTCGGGACCCTAGAGAGTATATGGTTAAAATTTCAGCTCTCTAGATCCAGTTTAAAGGCCTAATTTTTGCCGACGGACGGACGGACGGACGGACGGACGGACATGGCTAGATCGACATTACTATCGATGCTGATCATAAATATAGTAACTTTTAGGGGTCTACGGGCAATATTAAGGTACGTTACAAACTATGCGTCAAAATTAATATACCCTTAGAATAGGGTATAAAAAAGATAACCATATATTTGAAACAATTTCGATGCTTTATAATACCAACTTGTTTATTTCCATTTGTTCTATTCGGTATTTGTTATCCCAAACCAACCACAGCACTCACTGCAAACACACCCCTCCATCTCACCGCAAAAACAAAATTGGAAACTTTGACAAAACATTGGTGGCAGCTGCAAAAAATCTATTCGCTATCGCTGCCTAACAACTTACTTACTTACTTAATGTACTCCCGATCCGTGGAGAATCTCTGCCTGAGACACTGCAGCCTTCCATCCTCCGCGATCCGGGGCACGCTACTTCCAGTAGCCCAGACCAGTTGCCCAGACCATGCGCTCTGGCATTCGCGATGGGTTGGTCTTTAAAACGGAGGTTCGGTCTTCGTTGTCGTCTCGAACCTGGGGGCTGGGAGTCGAAGACCCTCTTCGTTGGAGCATTATTGACCATTCGCTCGATGTGGCCGAGAAAAATGTAGTCGACGTATTTAGCTTTTTGGACTGCATCCACATCTTGGTACATATCATAGAGTTCGCGGTTATATCTTATCCTCCATTCGCCCTCCTCACACACAGGACCACATATCCGACGGAGTATTTTTCTTTTTAAAGAGCACAAAATTAGATTGCCTTTAGTGCTTATCGTCCAGCACTCGGCGACGTAAAGCAGAACTGGCAGTATCGGTGTCTTCAATAGCCATGATAGCCTCTAACATGGCACGCTGATATCAATATCGTCCGCTTATTGCCTTTCGTATTGATACCTGCCCTACGCACTATCTGCTCCAGCACAAGATTGAAGAAGTCACATGACAGCGCATCTCCTTGACGGAATCCGGTACAGGTTTGGAATAGTTCGGAAGAACGGTTTAAATACTGCCAATTGCATCGCGTATTTTCCAGCGTCAAGTGACACAGCTGTATCAGTTTTGCCGCGATGTCGAATTCGGCCATCGCAGAGTAGAGCTCCTGGTGATAATTACTATCATATGCGGCTTTAAAGTCAATGAAAAGATGGTGGGTCTCGACTTGAAATTCATTCGTCTTTTTCAGAATTTGCCTTAGTGTGAATATTTGGTCTATTGTCGTTCTGCCGTCTTAAGACGTTCATACAGTCCGCTGTCGAACAAACGAAACGCAATTCAATTCAATCGAAAAATGATTTCCAGCGAAATGGCGATTGAATGACTGACCTGGCTAAAGTCCTGAATGTCGACAAAAGAAGGTCATCATTATCTTGGCAATTGCTGGCGGAAAGTGTCGCTGTCGGCGATTTGTTCATAAATGTCGGCCAATTTGATGGTGGGCAGCCGATATTCGACTGGGATCGATCACCTATTTATAGGTGAGTTTTGTCATGATTGAGTACAGCGACTCTTTAACCGTGGATCCTTGATTTTTAAAGGAGTGCTAAACCGTGTTGCTGACATTCAATTTCAATTTTAATTTAATTCAATTTAATTTATTTACAAATCATTAAGTACATGTAAGACTTTGTCTTTTAAGAGTACTAACAAAATTAACATTTAGAGTTCCCTTACTATAAAAATTATATAATAAAACAGTTAATGAAATTACATGAATATTTAATATAAAATAAAGATATAATAGAAAAAAAAATAAATATAAAGAATAGATGAAGTAATACTTAAAGACAGAAAGATAAAGAGAAGAAAAATAGGAAAAAGACAATCTACTGCTGTTGAGAAAAGTATTCAAAAATAGCTGTCCTGAATTCAGAGGCTCTCGATGCCCGTTTTATGATTTCGAGTAAAGAGTTCCATAGCCGAATGCCGTGAGCAAAGAACAGGCGCGACGAGTTATCGTTATTACATTGAATGTTCTTGACGAATGTGTGAATTGCAGTTTTTCGAATTGATAGAATGGTGATTTTAAATAGATAATTTTATGCAAAAATATACAATTTCTGGCTTTCAAATACTGTGTGAGAGAGAGCAACAAAGAATGTTATTCCGGTAAGCCGAAACATGATCATATCTTCGCAGTCCATGAACATAACGAATCATATCATTGAATGCAACGTTTAGTTTATTTTGTGAATTGGAATCAAGCTTACAGTAAACAACATCAGTGTAGGTTATTATGGGAAGTATCAGAGTTTTCATTAGTTTTAATTTTATATCACGGGGAACAAAGCTGGCACACGTCCATAGGCAACCATAAATTCGACCAATGGTGTAGTTTATGTGATCATTACCAGAGAGATCCCGATTTATTATAAATCCTAGGCTCTTGACTTTTTCAACACACTTAATTTCAATACCAGACAACATGATAGGAGGCAGATTTCCAGTTTCTTTAAAGTTCTAGGAAATTAAGATAGCCTGTGTCTTAGCTGGATTTAGTGTTAGTCCATTATTGACTGTCCACAAATAAATAGCTGCCATATCTTCATTTATACGATGGAAAAGATCTTCGATTAATCCGACAGGCCTAGATAAATAAATCTGAACATCATCAGCATAGTGATGGAACGATACACTGTTACAATTACGAACTAAGTCATTAATAAAAATAGAAAAAATAATAGACCCTAAAATTAAACCCTGCGGTACGCCCTCATGCAAGAATTTATCATTCGAATAATTTTCTCCAACTAAAACTCTTTGTGACCTATTACTTAAATAACTTTTAATAAGCCTGACTGCCCTATCACTGAAACCGAAATAGTGACGCAGTTTACTACATAAGATTGTATGATTTACTCTGTCAAAAGCCTTGGAGAAGTCAAGTAAGCACAAAACTGTCAAATAATTGCGGTCATATTGTTGTCTTATATCGTCCAATATCTTAACCATTGCTGTGGTACAGCTATGTTGAGGCCTAAAGCCAGATTGAAAGGGAGAAAGCAAACTGTTTGCATTAACATGACGAACCATTTGATTCGCTAGTAACTTCTTGAAGACTTTTGAAAGAGTCGGTAATATACTTATCGGTCGATAATCCGAAGGAAGCGAAGCGTGTTGTTTTTTGGCAACAGGGATTATGCGTGCAACTTTCCAGCTATCAGGGAAAATAGAGCAAGTAATGCAATGGTTAATTGTATGTGTCAGTGAGCTTAAGATGTAAGATAAAAAGGACATTCCGGTAAAACACAAAGGTGCATTTCAAAAGCGCAAGGACTGTGAAGGTCAGGTAGCTGAACAGAAAATGGGCAATGCCCAACTAGCTGAAGTAAATCGTCGAGTTGATGTCATATCGTTTTGCAGTAATGGCCGGGATGACACACTTACATCGGAGAACAGATCAAGTTTTATTTCAATGTTGTAGGTAAGCCTCAAGAAGCTCATCGCCAATTTGTCTAGAACCTGAATTCTCTAACTTGTTGTTGCCATTTAAATGAATGTATAGAAACTTTTGCTTATCCATTTTACCCACGAACACAAAAAAAAATATTTCGCTTGCTCAAATCGAAGTAGGAAAGGTCCTATTTCAAATACTAATGCTCTGTCACTGTCAGTAGTAAACATTTTTTAAATCAATATTTGGTGTATGTATGTTAATACGATGTACATTTTGCTGTGTTACTACATTTCTGTCGAAAATAGTTTAAAATTTGTCGATGGAGTGCAAAATATATAATAGATAAAAACAAAAACCAGAACATGATGTTGTCTAGGTTATTTAGTAAAAATTATTATAGAATTTGGTGCAATACAGATTAAAAAAAGGCGATAATGCTCACCCTTCTCGGATGTTCCATACGTAACCACTTGAGTACAGCACAATAATTACCAAACGCGGCCAAGAGTAGTGATGGTGATATTGATGTTACACCACTGTTTCTGTCGGGGGACTCTGATGTACAGATACACTTTTCAGTCTTTATACCTCTAGGAAATTCTATACCCAGAAACTGTGTGGTATATATTTTCCTACAAGTCAGCCATAAAATTAAAGGGTAAATAAGAAACGACCGCTAGAATTTCCCAAGATCAAACAAAGAACTACTTGAAAAGCGTATAAAAAGATGCGTCACCAGGATGAGGCCACATGCAAAATCTTAGAAAGAAAGGAAAAAATTAATAAAATGTTTACATTTTATGGTTATAAAACATTTATTTATTATGTTTTTCTACATTAATAATGAGTATGCCCGCCATTTTTCGATATGACCTCTATAAGACGGTTTGGAATACAATCATACAGTTTTCTTTTTTTAATAATTAAGAGAAATTTGGGCTCAGGCATCACGAATAGCTTCGATGTCCTTGTCTTCAAATCGTCTGCCGCCTTTATACACTTTACGAGATAACCATGCCCAAACATTTTCGATTATGTTTATGTCCGGTGAATAGGGCGGCCATGGCAAAAGTTCCACGTCTTCTGATTGAATCCAACTTCTAACAAGCCTGGAGGTATGGATAGGGGCATTGTCTTGTTGGAATATCCAATACAGGGGTCCGAAAATGTTTTTCACTTTTGGAAATGACCGTTCGAGCAAACATTTGTAGTTGTTTCCGTTCATTGTTGTTTACAAAAACTACAACTCGATTGTGCCATAGTGGGTAATAGCTCCCCACACCATTACACCTGATGTACGGCTGTTATGTCTTGCCAAAATAAGCTCCTCCTTTCTTAGATCATTTAAATAAAAGTTGTAACCATCGGGGCCGTCAATGTTAAACTTTTGTTTATCCGAAAAGACAACTCGTTTCCATTCACTGCTCCAAGCGACATGTTCTCTTGCTAAATTCATTCGATGCTCCTTGTGTACTTGCCTTAAGATAGGTTTCTTTTTAAGTTTTCTTCTCTTATAGTACCAGTTTTTCGTATTATCCTTCGGACCGTTGCTATGCTGGCTGATACTCCGCTGTTGGCCCTTATTTTAGTCACTGGTAGAGTAGAATTTGAGCCAAGCCGTAGAATAACCCTCTTTTCTCGCAGTGTTGTTGCTTTTGCCGTGCGTCCTTTTTGATTTTTCCCATAGTGCAAAATAACTGTTACCAAAATAGTCTTACTTTTATTTAGCCTCCTCTCGGAATCGAGTAAGACTGTGCTGGGTACCGGGACACAGCGGTATAGAGGGAAATGAGCAAGCCGATGAGCTAGCAAGAAAGGGAGGGGAGCTGGAAAATAGCAGAGGTGTGAACTTTAAGGGAAAAATCAATCAAAAGATCTTAAAAATGGCTGACCTCAGATGGCAGATCATAGAGGGACATAGGGTGTCTAGAGCGCTTTGGCCCCATTTGGACAAGAAAAGATCTAAGGAAATTCTAAAATTGAGCAGGGAACAGCTTATAACAGTAATTGGGATTATGTCAGGGCACTGTCTTCTAAGAAAGCATGCTAGGCGACTTGGTCTAGTGGACACGTGCAGGTTCTGTTGTGATCTACAATCCGAGGAAGACATAACACACATATTGTGTGAATGCGAGGGCACGGAATCGTAGGAGGATTCTAGGGGAATACTTCTTCGACGAACTAGGGGAGCTGAGCGGCATAGACCATAGGAAGCTGGTTAAGTTCTGCAGGAAGATTGGGCTCTGTCTAGGAAAAGTTTTTTTAGGTTTTTAGGTTTTTCTCAATTGAAGTTTTTCAAGTGGTTCCCTAGGGATCGCGATGGGCCCTTCTGGTGCCTAGTGCTGTATGCGAATTGCATACCCCTTTTTAACCTATGACCTATGACCTAGCCTCCTCTCAATTTCTTGGCCTGAGAGCCCTAACTCCTTGAAAGCATCTATTTTTCCTCTTTCTGTCACTGTCAAAGTCTTTCCGGAACCCTTTTTTTTTAAACTAAATAAAAACAGTTCTTTTATACGCTTTTTTAAATATTCTTAATAAAACTTTGAAAAATATCGCTGATGTGAACTCCTGCAACGAAATATTCGCAATGGCCTCATTCTAGTGCGCATCTTTTTATACGCTTTTCAAGTAGTTCATTGTTTGATCTTTGGAAATTCCGGCGGTCGTTTCTTATTTATCCTTAAGTTTTATAACTTACTGTTGGGAAAATATATACGAGTAGCTGTTCTCAGGTAGTAAAAGTTTCTGGGTACAAAATTTTCACCAGGTATAAAGACTGAAAATCGATTGCAAAATGTATGGCCTCATCCTTGTGATGGCCAGTGTATACCTAATATAGATTATCTGTGCTCTGATGCCTTGAATACCGCACAATTAATATATTAAAGTTCACAACGAATTAAATTTACATTAGGCAAACGTATCCAAATACAAAGTTCTGTCAAATGAAACCAAATGAAACTGAAAACAAGAATCTTGTTGTTTTGGATTATTTTCACAAATCTTTCACAAAAAGAAGATTGCAAACGAGATGATTATGATAAACCGATCTAGTGTCGATTTATCAACGATGAAAAAGAAAGACATGAAATCAAGAATTTGTTAATTTTAATTTTTACAATAATTGGATGACGAATGCTTATGCTTACTGCTTGACGGTCGAATTACAAGAGAGCCAACATGGTATAGAGAATTTTAGTAAGACGTATTAAGAAAAGGAAGAATGTTAAGTCAAAGCAAAATAAAATAATGGTTTCTCTTATACGAGAGCTTAAGAAAAGAAAAGTTACCGTACTCTATGTTAAAGCACAGCAAGCAGCAATTAATAGAGAATGGTAAGCAAAAAATAGTTTCAGTTAAATTACAAATACAGAAATAGAGTACATTATGCATGTTGGTTAAATATAAACATTTAAAACAGAACACTTGTTTTATAGGTATGACAATCACTTGCACTTTGGCAGAACTAATGCAATTCAACTGCGCTTTTATTGTTTCACATAATATTCACCGATAGATCATTTTGAGAGAGGAGTAGGCACCGCGCATATGCGGTTCTTAAAGGACGGGTGATGTGGAAGTTGACTATCTATCATATGTAATCTGTGGCCTAAAACCAAGCTTCCCCAACCATTTGCTTATGCGAAGTGAAAGGGCCCTACAAATTTACGCCGAATCCGAATGGTAAATTTGAGAATCTTCTCATAACACTTACTACTCTTGGATGTTTATCAGACGTTCGCAAGAGGTGGGGCAGTGGAAAAATAACCTTAGGTGACCCAGGCTTGACCCCGGCGTGATCCCACCTATACCCAATGGCTCTTTGTAAGAGAAAAGTGCTACTGTAGCTCTTATTAACTCTTTTTTTTATGTTAGTTGAGAAGAGGCCAAGTTCAGTTTTGTGGAATTTTATACTAAGGCCATATATATCTACTAAGCTGGTTAGCCTGTTGAAAGCATTTTGCACGAGTTCCGTAGTGTATTGATAAGCGCTTACCAGAAACGGCAATAGCAACGTCATCCGCATAGAAAATCACTTTGAAGGTCTTCCTTTCCAGGCATATCAGCAGTTCATTGGCCACCAAGTTCCAAAGAAGGAAAGGACGCCGCACAGTGTGTAATTTCGCAAATCTAGCGAGGCTTAATTGGAAATTCAATGTCGCCCGTTTGAAAATGTTTTGATATGACACGACGGCAACTCCAGGCAATAACATTCTAACAAAACATATTGCATTAAACCGTTATTTTAGGTTGGACAAAATTACAAGCAGCGACAATTTCAATGCAAAAAAATAATGCAGGTCAGTTGCATATTAAGAGTCAAATTGATCGCGCGTAATTCAAGTAATATTATTTTTTTGTTCTTATATTATCTACTATTATCTCTCAAAAGGTAAGGTGTAAAATATGTGGTCACATAAAAAATGGAAGAAATGATCGTTTTGTTTGAAGGCTTTTGTCTTGTCCGTTTTTTTACATCTTTGAACTTTGTGAAGCGTTTTAAAATAGTACCCGCATGTACCCGTCGTGAAATGTTGTTTAGTACCTCCTCCTGTGTTTTTTCATCAGAATCTATTAACTTTTTCTGCTTCTGAGTGCCCAGCCCATACCTACATTTTTTTTTTCATTAGGAACTTATTAATATGAAACATCAGGCAAGGTCAAATACAAGTAAGTGAACAGATTTCTACTTTCTTCGGAGTTGTATCTATCGAGCCGTAGTACTGCAATCCACGGAAAAAGAAGTTCACCTCCTCAGGAAGGTATCGCCTTATTGAAAGCTCCCAAAGCTACCGAAGCTCAATGTAGCAACAGCTCGGATGATGATTATTTAAATAATAATAGTTAAATAAAGGTGCCTGTCCATTTGAGAGTAAAAATGCTGAGAGCAGCTCTCAGGCAACTCTCGAGAGCAAACTCGCAAGTGGACATAGTCTTGAGAGTAGTTCGCGGAGAGTTTACTTTTTACTCTCGAGATTTGAGCATTTTGAAAGTCACTCGCAAGTGGACACTATCAGAGATTAGCTCGCAAAATTCCAACATGCTTCGTATTTTGAGAGCAGCTGTCTGAGAGTCGACATGGCAAAACAATGGACATCGGAGGAAATTAATTGACTCATTGAGAAATATGAGTCGGATTGAAATTTTATGGTAAAATAAATAGATTCTAAATAAACTAAAATAAATTCGATAATTTTTAAAAATTAACTTAATTTATGTTCCTTGAAGTATTTTTAATTTACGTTTAAAAATTAAGTTTTTTTTTGTTTTTGTTTTTAAGTTCAAATATTTAACTTTTGAACCGTTGAAAATTGCTGAACAGATTTCTCTCACAATTCTTCCAATCGTACAGACAGGGATACGAAATAGGTACTGAAGGCTGCCATATGAATCACCTGCACAGATTAAACAGTTTTAAACATAGCTTTTAGTTCACCTTTTAATATGATATACAAATCAACTGAATTACCAGATGCCAGAAATCTAAGTGTAACCAGTACACGCTCACGTACTGGTATGGCTTCCCTTAATATGGTATCCATTTTAAAAATAGTAGGCCCAACGGATTAAATTATATATTCTACTCGTATTTCACTTGTTGTCAAACGGCAAAAATCCTTGAACTGTTGAGCATCTTCAATTTGAAGCTCTCTTGTAAAAGTATACCCTGCACCGAGTTGACGACGACGATCTACCTATGGTTTAACCCAGCATTTCTATTTTGCTTTATTATTTTTTTTACGAAGAGTGCTAATAATTATTAACGCAGCTGCAACCTTTTGCTTGTAAGAATACATTTTAACTGGTAACTAGCAGACGAAGTATATCAAGTGGACACGGTTATGAGAGTACTCTCAGGGAATCTACTCTCAAAATGTTATCAAAGAACTCGAGAGATTAAAATCTCGAAATTATTACTCTCAAATGGAGAGCCACCCGAGAGCAGCTCTCGAGAGTTTACTAGCGAAAGTACTCTCAAATGGACAGGCACCTTAAGAAACAAATACATTTTTTTTAGTTGCATACAAATTCTTTCGGGTGTTTTAAGCTACTAGGTTGGAGGCATTGTATTGTATGTGCAGTGGGGTCATCAGTAGAGGACAAGCACTGAGACCTATTGGTCCATTGTACTTCAGCATAGCTGCCCGCTCGCTGCTTATTGGCGATTAGTAAGATTCAGTGAGGGAGAACCTGCCAGTAGCCTTGGCAAAGCGAAGAATATTAGCAAGTTAAATGTCCCCCATCTCATCTTCGTTGACGAATTGTTTACCTATAGTGGTGAGCCTGGTTCTGGCGAAAGCAGGACATTCACAGATGAATTGAGATGCCGTTTCATCCGCCTCTAGGCAGCACTCACATAGGCCCGAGCTCCTAATGTTTAGGGTTTTAAGGTGCTCGTTAAGAGGACTGAAACCAGTGACGAGACCTATCAAGGATCTCAAGTCTTTCCTGTTTAGTCCAAGCAAAAACGTAGCCCTGCTGATTTTTGGACCGTCCACTAGCTTCTTCGAATACCTGCATGAGACCAGGTCATGCCAGTATTCGGAATGTTGTTGGCGCAGAGCCGAATCCATTTCACGTTTGTGGATGGATGAGCAGCATCCTATGGATGGTTGTGGGCCAATTAAGGCTGTTGAAGAGCCCTTTCTGGCCAGAGCATCCGCTCTTTCATTACCCTGGATACCTGTGTGCCCAGGAACCCAGGCAAGTGATACCGAGTTACATCTTCCCAGACGGTTAAGCTTAACCATGGTTTCCTCAACTATTTGGCTTTGGTAGCGGCCAATACACCAATCAGTGTGTCCCTTTCTGAATGGTAGATGTAATAAATAAAATTTATACAGCTCATTTTAGCCGAAAATCGACCAAACACGATTTTGAATTGGGATTACGGTACTATACTTTGTATAAGGCACTTTATGGATTGGTGCAAAAAAAATGAGATAACAATTAAACATGACATTACGATGATAGGGAAGTAGGAAAAAATGTTTTGGAAAATTGTGTTTGTCCGTCTGCCTGTTTGCAGATCTGCAGCCCAAGCGGATGGGTCGATTTGCAAGCTTGGTTCATAGTGTTTATTTAGTGGTCTCGCACTAGTCGTTATTGAAATAGGAATTTTAGGTCTAAAACAATGGTATCTATAATATGTCCTATAACGGTTTGTTAAAACTTAATTTTTCTAAAAACGGAATTAACGATTTAGATAACACAGTCTATCTTTTGGTAAGAATGGATTTTGCGAGATTTATCTTAACACGTTACCGATTTTTTACAACAATGCCGATTTTTTTGGTTTTTCGAATATACTGGAAACGGGTATATTAAATTTTTCCAGATTTTTTTCCAGATGAAAACTACAGATTTTCTTGTATTGAAATACTCAAAAAATTGCAAAATATTTTTTAAAAATTAAAAAAAAAAACTGCTTTAACTTTTTTCAATATTTTATTTCTTAGGTAGACTATTGCCAATAAAATACTATTGCATACATACGAGTAGTTTTTCCAAGAAAACTCTCAAACAAATTTAAAAAACTAAAAGACTTTTCCAATATTTTTTTAAATAATTTTAAGTTATTATTTATTGGGTACATATCATCATTCTTTAAGATTTTATTATTACAAAAAGTATTACATAACATGTAGGTAGGAATCATTTTTATAAAATTAAATTAAATCTTCTGGCCTTCCGCGCTGCAAATATTTCTAAAACTTTCCTCAATCCTGTTAATCTTTCTTCACCGGTAGAATTTCTTATATAAGTTTTTAGACGTTACATTGTCGAAAATGTTCTTCACTGTGTATACATGTTGAAACAGGTAGTGTCGCCAAAATTTTAAGAAGCTTGGTGATGTTAGGAAACAGATCCTTATTGCATTCCCCAAGAGCTGTTATTGTACTCTTTGAACGCTATGTATCTTTTTGTGTATGGGATTTTGTCTTCCATAGCGTAAATTCAGCTTTTAAAGTGTCCCAATCCAAAAAAGATTTATAAAATTTGAAGTTTTCTTCGTTATAATTTTGTTCGTTTTTGCCAAGGATCGATGGAATCAAAATGCACAAAGAGGAAAGTATAGTTTTCAAATCACATTTTAAGCTGAGTTTAAAAGTCATCTAAAAGAGAACATTATACTTATCCTAAAATAGGCTTCAGAATCTGTTGTGCTCATGTTTTGTCTGTTCTGCTGCCTTGACACAATTCGTGAAATTTTAAGTTTTTCATCCACAACATTAACTAAGTTTTGTGCAGTCTCAAAAATTGTTTTGAATTCCGGAATGATATTTTCGCGTATTCCTTGGAATGTGTTTGTTATTAATTCCACATGTTCCAATCCAGACACTAACTCGCATGAAGGGGATTGTAAGATCTTACAAAGTGGCAATGTATTTATGTAAACAAAATACTGAAACAGCACACACTTACTGCAAAATTTTATGTATTAAACATTATTGTAAGTTTGCACAAGTTTAGTAATGAGTCAAATAAAATGAATTTTACAAAATTTTCTGTTTGGTCGGCAGCAATGTTCTGTGTTTCTGTTGTAGCCAGATAGCGATAGTTCGGAGGTAGGTGTGGAAAAACTGCTATAGATTCTAAAGTACATGTCTGATTGGCAAATATGAGGGCTCATAAGAAATCTTAAAAGATTGTATTTTTGAAGGTTTTGTAATAAATGTACACCACCCATATAAAAATTGCCGTGTAGGACCTTTTGCGCATACTTAAATGAAAAGTGAGTGAATGTTGATTCCTCGTGACGTCACCTAAAAGAAAAAAATAGGATAACGAAATGCGCAATATATTACCTTGTTTTCTGTATATCTTGGGCTGGGGCTACGTCTCGTTTGGGGTTGTATTTAAAAATTGTCAGAGTTACTAAAACTAAAATCTGAAATTTTGAACATAATCAATAAATATTTGAGTACAAATTTCATACTGATGCGGAAAAGTATAATTTACAGATGTAATTTCGGGGGAGAGAGGCTAACTCCTGTGCACCCCCCCCCCCCCCCCCCCCCGGCTACGGCCTTGATATGACGCAACAGGAATAATATCCAGCTATATGAGTGAAATTAATCGTCAATAAAAATCAAAAAAAAAATATGAGGCATTCTAGTGAGATATGTATGAATGAGAGGTGAGAAAAGAAAAGAGTTCAACATTATTTTCCAAACAGTCGAGCAGAACATGCCTACTCGGCATATATACGACTCACGAGAATGGAAGACTTTCTGGGGCCAGTTAAAATAAGAAAGTGATTCATTCTGAAACACATTATGTTGTTTGCAATTAATTTGACTAAATATGTATTTTTCAAATATGTTAAAGCAACACTAGATTACAGAAACTACACAATGCACTTTAACGACAGGTTGATATTCTCCAAGTGGAAAGTCCTTAGCCCCAATCCCAGAATTTATCGTAAACAACAAGCAATGCATGAACATATGTAAATTTATTATTATTATTATTAACTCATGTACTCGTATATTGCGCGTCTAAGGAGTCAATCATGTAATGTAAGGGCTACGGTGAAACCCCAATGGCGGCAGCACAGAAATATATTTTCTTTAAAAATTAAGTTGTCCTTGTTTGGTATTTAAACTGAACTCTCGGAATAATATTTAACTAGCAAATATGTAGCTACGTATTTCAGAGAACACCTACGATTCGGCCTTATGGAGGGACGAATTTTTTATTAACTTATGACACATTTTACACAAAATTATTGGACCATTCCCAATTCAATCAGTAACGATGGCCAACAGTACAATTTAATTAATTTTTCCTCTGTGGCATCTAAACTTATATAATGCCCCACAGAGTAACTATCGTTTTCCTATCCTTTTTTGTTTTAATGCTTATTTACTTGCGCCAAAGATATGAAAAAAGTGGCCAGCAAACAGCATGACCTTCCAACCCCATTCACACACAGGCTTCCTTCTGTAATTGGGCTACTCACCACTATGACGCTGTGGAATCCACAAATTTAAGTTAGTCATAGCAGCTGAGTACTGACGCAACAAATTCGTCCCTGACTGCGAAACAAACCAAAATCTATAAAAATTATTAAATATGCAAAGTACAAACTACACAACCCAACTGCGCCTCCCGTCAACAGAAATCACATTAACCAGTGTGACGATGACGAAGACAAAATCGAAGAAAAATCATGCGGCAACGACTATGCTTTTAGCTTCATTAAATTTGTACTGCAATTGAAAATTAACTTTTAAAGGACACCAAACCGAAACAACCACAACCTCATTGAATTGCTATACCACTCGAGTCGTCATATATCAGAGGCACCGGGTATGTAACACATTCCCTTCGACAACAACTTCTAGTCCTTCTAATATGCAACCGAGTGCAAAAATAAATAAGAGGTATGGAATAATGTCAGGGCCATTAGCCAGTACAATACTTTGTCGATGGGATTGGGTTGGTAGAAGCGGTGACAGTGGCTGGACTTAAACAACGAATTTCTCTTCTTTTTTGTTTTTCGTGCACTGGTAACCTTGACTTTTCGCTTAGACTCTGGTCAGAGGAGGGGTTTCTTTGATTCGCGCAGAATATAATATAGATACATGTGAAGACACAACAAGTGAGTCGGAAGTCGTTCATCGTAGGGATGTGTGCACAGTATTACCCCTTTTTAAATGGTATCAGTTGATATATTGACGTGTGGATCTCAGTACTGCTAACTGACCTTTGGATCTTCGAAGCTAAGGGCTTGATTGGGGAGATTTGTGCTCCTGTGTGTCTTGAATATTATAAGTTGACGAAGGGAGGAAACTATATTTTTCTACGACTTTGCGAATTGTAGTGAGTAATTCTTTGGTATGTTTTGTTGTGAATGATGTCTGGGGATTCCAGTGGTAAATGCATTCACAAGAGAGTGTTAAGTTGCTCTTTGACGTCGCAATCTAATGAGTTTAATATTTTTGTAGTGGCAGAAGTTTGGGTTAGTGTTTACCAAATTTGGAAAAAAATACTGCCGAACACATAAAGTCTGAAACGAAAGTTATAAATGAATCGACGCCGTGATTTAAAATGAAAAAACAAAATTTCGCGTTCGCCTACGATTTTTATACTTATACACATACATTAGCTGCATTTAAGTATCGGTTAGATCTGATTTGGATTGGATTTGCTTTCAAAAATTCTTGTACTACAACCATAACACAAGATCCAGATGAAAAGCGAATTCTGAATTGTTCAACAGAGGCTGGAAATGGCTTATAAAAGCACAGTCGCATTTTAAAAGGGTATGACGTATAATATTGCACAACATGTTTAATACATGTATGTAAATTTGGCAGCCAAAGGATAGTGATTTTTATACCCTATTCTAAGGGTATATTAATGTTGACGCATAGTTTGTAACATACCTTAATATTGCCCGTAGGCCCCTAAAAGTTATTATATTTATGATCAGCATCGATAGTAATGTCGATCTAGCCATGTCCGTCCGTTCGTCGGCAAAAATTAGGCCTTTAAACTGGGCCTAGAGAGCTGAAATTTTAGCCATATACTCTCTAGGGTCCCGAAATAATCAAGTTTACGAATTTTTGAAATCCGCCCACAGACACGCCCACAAACTAAAAAAAAACAAAATTTTGGAAAAAAACGAATTTTGAGCTAGAAAGCTGAAATTTTTTATATATGATCTATGACTCCTAAAACTGCTCGGGATATAAAATTTTCAAAATCCGCCCACAATTTTTTTTTTTTTTGAAAATTCAAAGTTTGAGCTAGGGAGCTGAAATTTATAATATATACTCTCTTGGAGCCCTTTATGCTCATGTGTTAATTTTTTTTAAATCCGCCTACTGACACGCCCACAATTAAATAAAACATTTTATTGAAAAACCAAAGTTTGAGCTAGGGAGCGTTTTTTTACAAAAGCTTCGTTTTTTTTTGATAAAATCCTTACTCTAATTATAATTATAATTATATGTAGAGCGTTCTTAACAATTCAACCATACTAAGACTTTTGTCACACCCACTTATGAGGGGTAGGAATAAGAATAGGGTACCCAACAGTTCGCCCAAGCGGACTGTAGCCCGTCCCTATGTTTTTTTATAATTTACTTACGCTAAAGTGTTTTTTTTCTGTATTTGTACAGACCCTTAGAGTGTTGGAACACACTGGAGGCATTTTTTGTTGAGCAGAAAGCAGCACCTACCAATGAAGTATTGCATTGCATGATTTTAGGTGCTACTTACTTCTTGAAAGAATAGGAGGATAGGAAAGAGGTTTGGTGATTTTGTAGAGTTTTTTTTCTCCACGCGTGGCGCCTAAATTGCTTAGGAAGATCTGTATTTACGTGAGTATTCAATTTAAAAATCATGGAATCATAGCCCTGGCCGGGATTCGAACATACGACCTGCCAATCATTTACCATCGCACCAATGCCACCCGCAGTGATACGAATATATGAGAGCACAGGAGCTCTCACGATAGCCTCTCACTACCAACTCCTACTCTACACCAGCACGTTGGTGGCTGCTGGGTGCCTAATATATCGGCTGGAGATTGGGTAACCAATCCCTTTAGAAAGTCGTTGCGGAAGAGAGAGGGGGAGAAGTGTTTTTTCACGCTGATACACTTCTTCATGCTTCAGAGGGCAGCGAATGAATTTCCCAGATGAGATCAACGGTGGCGTCTACCAGTTCCAGTCAGGTTGAACTATTAGTGTTATCGCTATATGAGCTGCTTTGACATATTTGAATCGCAGGTCTTTATGGATCTCCAATACTGAGTCGAGGTATTGGAAAAGAGTTGGTGGCGGATGAGCACTAAATGAGCCAACGATACCGCTCATATCCCCGGCCCCTCGTCCTAAGGGTAAAAATGGAACTGGCCCTCTAGGTTGGGGGTTGTGCCGACGGGGAACGTGCGGACACTGTACACCCCAGGTGCTACTCAAAAACTTGAGTCTGTCCTCGAGTGGTACAAGGCAGCTATTAATTAATAATGGATAGGATCAGGTATTATAAAAAGAAAAAATGTGACATTTTTTACAGCTGCCATAAAAGATTACATATGTTAGGGTGCAGATTCGTCGTGGGACATCGGCTTAAAACAAAAGTAATAGACTTCAAGCCGATAAGTGATCGCCTGGCTGTGATCCGCATCAAAGCTACATTTTGAAACATTAGCCTTATACCCCTACCGATGAAGTAGAAAATCAAGGAGGAGTTCTATGACCTCCTGGACGGAGCCTACGGAGCCGGTCCGCAGTACGATGTTAAAGTTTTGCTCCGGTATTTTAATGCCAAAGTCGGTAAGAAAAACTTCTTCACGATACGACAGCAGATAACGGCTACCGACTAATCGACTTTGCCGCAGCTCGTGATACGGTGATAAGTAGCACTAGATTTCCAAGGCTCAGAATGTTGGCTCAGATGGTCGAACTGCCAACCAAATCGACCATGTGCTTATCGATGCGAGGCAATCGCTATAGAAACAACATCCGGAGATTTTACAAGAAAGCAAAGCAACTGGCTGCTGGCTCTAAGACCGGAACGCAGGCTCTTCGAAAGAGTAGATGTACTTAAACTGCACACCGGAGAATTACATTAGGAATCCGCTCCTATCTAACCGGCAGTAGCCAGTCCTACTTCATGGTGCCGATTGCTGGAAGATAAGTAGAAAAGGGGAGCTATAATTGGGTTCATATTAAGGAAAAATACTGTCGGATATTTGATCCTGTATGCGAGGAGGGCGAATGGAGGAAAAGATACAACCGCGAACGCTATGAGCTGTACCAAGATGTGGATGTAGTCCAAAAAGCTGAATCACGTCGACTACATTGGCTCGGCCACATTGAGCGAATGGAAAATAATGCTCCAGCCAAGAGGATCTTCGACTCCCAGCCCCCTGATTCGAGAAGGCAAGGAAGACCGTACCTCCGTTTTAAAGACCAAGCCGTCGCGGATGCCAGATGTCTGCGGAACTGGAAGCAACGTGCCCGGGATCGCAGAGGATGGAAGGCTGCAGCGTCTCAGGCAGAGACTCTTCACGGGTCGGGAGCCCGTCAAGTAAGTAAGTACATCTATGTAAATATTTTTATGAAAGATTTGTGCTCGACAGTGATAAAAATGTTCTTCTTACTATTTCTTATGTATATTATGATCATAACCCTCCCACTTAACTGCATCCCTACTGGTCCGCCTGTGGGGTTCACCGGTTCAACCTTAGAAAAGAATGGCAGGGCTGCCGATGTTGAATCACTTCGTCGCTGAGGCTAATCTAATGCTTTCGTTACTGCATTTGTGTGATCCAGGAGTTTGTAGGCCTGCTTCTCTTTCGGGTTTGTAGGGGAACATTGATTGATATAGCCTTTTTGACAGGGTAGGATACCTCCTTTGACCATGGCAGCACCAACTTTGTGCACGCTGTTCAACTTTGTGAACCGTATCTGAGCGCCGCCGGGCGCACAACTCAGCTATGGGACATTTGTCAGTCACAGAAGATGGTGAATCTTACCGCAATTTTATTGCTCATAGATCGCAGATATTTGAAATTTTCCCAATTGGGAATCACTCATCCATTCCTATAAATGTTGGGAATAGGTCGAGGTGGACTGTTTTTTCGGACTAAAAGCTTTGCCACACAGAACGCGTTGCACCGCAGCGGTCCACCAATTACATTGTATTACATACATCGCAGCGTTAAAACGTGGCGGAAAAATGTGGCGTTGTATAAAATTACAGATTATTTCCTGACGCCTACGCGTTAAATGTCATTTGAATTATTTTCTTTTGTTTGATAGCTATACTTATTTATTTTTTTATACCCTATTCTAAGGGTATATTAATTTTGACGCATAGTTTGTAACATACCTTAATATGCCCGTAGGCCCCTAAAAGTTACTACAGACGAACTTCGAGAACTCGAACCATCACTTGCCACAAAAAAAAATTCGACTTATCAAGACTTCGAGTTATTAAGTAAAATACAAAATTGATATACAGTCGAACTTCGATAACTCGAACCATCACTTGCCACAAAAAAAAATTCGACTTATCAAGACTTCGAGTTATTAAGTAAAATACAAAATTGATATAAATACATAATGTATTTATTTGCGAACATATATAACACAAAATACGCACAGGAATATAATTATTATTTTAAATAGTCTGTTATATAACTTGGATTTTAATTCTTTTATTGAATTAAAAAAAAATATTTTCTCGATGTTACTGGTAAGTCATTAAATATAAACGCAAAATGCTTAACGAATTTACAACCAATTCATCTGAAGGTGGTTGAATCAAATCATCCTACAAATCTTTATCCATTAAATCACTTTCGCTGTCATCGTTATTGTCGAGCTGTGCAGATTCCGATTCACATCTGAATATCTCGAAAACATTTTCATTTGTGCGAAACTCCGAAGTAACAATATCGTCATCTAAAACACACTGCACTGTGTGCGTATATATTATGTATTTTGTCTTCCTGTTTGTGTTTTTTTAGGCGCCTGCTATTTTTTTAAAAATAAAAACTAAGCTTTGAGTTCGTTTCGACCAATATGCCAGCCTAGTAATGGTGTTCTAACCCCTACTAACAAGAAATTTGACACTTCTTATTCACACATAAGGAAATCACGACTTTCTGCACGTATGCATAATAAAACGAACTTGAAAAACATGCAGAATTTGGGAATTCCAATTCATAATTCGAGTTATCGAATGTGACGCCAAATAATATCTTCGAGTTATCAAGACATTCGAGAAATAGAAGTTCGAGTTATCAAATAAAAATTACATGTAAATTTCAGTCTTGGCGCTATTGCCAACCAATTTCATTCGAGTTATTAAATATTCGAGTTATCGAAGTTCGACTTATCGGAGTTCGACTGTATATTTATGATCAGCATCGATAGTAATGTCGATCTAGCCATGTCCGTCCGTTCGTCGGCAAAAATTAGGCCTTTAAACTGGGGCTAGAGAGCTGAAATTTTAACCATATACTCTCTAGGGGTCCCGAAATAATCAAGTTTACGAATTTTTGAAATCCGCCCACAGACACGCCCACAAACTAAAAAAAAAACAAAATTTTGGAAAAAATCGAATTTTGAGCTAGAAAGCTGAAATTTTTTATACATGATCTATGACTCCTAAAACTGCTCGGGATATAAAATTTTCAAAATCCGCCCACTGACACGCCCACAATTTTTTTTTTTTTTTTTTGAAAATTCAAAGTTTGAGCTAGGGAGCTGAAATTTATAATATATACTCTCTAGGGGCCCTTTATACTCATGTGTTAATTTTTTTTAAATCCGCCTACTGGCACGCCCACAATTAAATAAAACATTTTATTGAAAAACCAAAGTTTGAGCTAGGGAGCGTTTTTTTACAAAAGCTTCGTTTTTTTTTGATAAAATCCTTACTCTAATTATAATTATAATTATATGTAGAGCGTTCTTAACAATTCAACCATACTAAGACTTTTGTCACACCCACTTATGAGGGATAGGAATAGGGTATCCAACAGTTCGCCCAAGCGGACTGTAGCCCGTCACTATGTTTTTTTTTATATTATAAAGCTGCAAAGTTTGTTTGGTTTAACGAACTAATCTCAGGAACTACTGGTTTGAATTGGAAAATTCTTTTTGTGTTGGATAGTTCATTTAGCGAGGAGGGCTTTAGGCTTTATAACTTCACGCTGCGACCAATAGGAGCAAAACATCTATGGAAAATGGTTCAAAAACGGAAAAAATTATTCCTTTTGAGAGCTTCCGTTGCGTGCATAATATTAATCCCTATCCAAATAAATATGCTAATCACAAGTATTTAATTGTCAACAAAATTGTCCTTGACATCATTTGATTTCAATCAACTGATCTGATCGAAGACATGTGCGTGCTCATGTGTGGCAGCCTGCTGTCGGCATTGCGAATGGCAGCGCCAAATAGTTCGATGCACGATGCTTTTTTTTTTGACTTTGAAATTCATTTTTTTATTCATTGATAAATATCTGCTTACATACTAGACAAAAATGATTAAACCTAACTTAAAATTAACAGGATACTTATTCTTATTTATTGGTCCTTATGCGAACGCTCTAAACTTAACTATATCTTAGAATTATTGCCTTTCGGCCTACGAACTATTTTACGAACTAATCTTACATATATATTCCTCGAGAAAATTTACTAAAACTCGGTATCATTATTGAGATTTTATATAAAACAAATTACAAACTACCTATTCTACTTACTTAAACTACTTAACGTATTCTAACTATTTATAATTAGGATTCTGAGCACTCGTTGCCTGGCGCAATAAGTGGTCAAAATCCCAATTGCTTTCCGAGCGCCTGGCAGTCGTCAACGTGCACACGCGCCGCCGTGAGCCGACTGAAGCCTTACAGCGTCAGTCAACTCCCGGAAGCACCACCACACGTTGGCGAGCCCGGCCTCTCCAAAAACGCCCTAGCTGACTTAATCTAACTTATAAGCTAAGAGGATGTTACCTAGAGTAACGCACCGTCCTGGGAGGGCATGTTGACCCCTCCCCCCTCAACATGCCACCAAAATTCGGCGAATTGCTTTTCCGTGTCGAATCTATCCCTCTCCGATATTGCGGTACTAAAACGGAGGAGCTCATGAGCATTGGCGACGTCCCCGTCATGGAGGAGCCGCTTATCTCTCGCGCTGCGGTAGCGATGGTATAAGACCGGGATACCATCCCTCGTCTGTACCAGCCCTTTTGAATCAATATGGATAAATGCCTCTGGCGGGATAAAGCCAGACCGGAGCGTACTCTCTATGTACATTTCATTGGGGTAGTAAGCCCCAAATATCAGACTATTGTCGCTGGCCATCGCCCTTGCAACGTGCCTTCGAGTGACCTTAATGAGGAAATTGTCAATCCTATTCAACTGAGCCCCATCGTATAGGACCTTGTTGGGATAGTATTTTATATAGTTGGATTCAGGCGTTCGGAACAACCGGAGACAGGTCCTAAGACATTGTCTCTCCAAAACCCGAATCTTTTCCATATAGCTAGGCGCTATATTAAACCATAATGGACAACCATAAGCGATGATCGGCCTTATAAGGGCCACGTAGCAAATGACCTTCACTCTGGAGTCAAGTTGACTGCTATGAAACAGTCTCCTTGTTAGAGCATAAGCCTTCTTGGCCCCAGCAAGACAAGCAACTATATGTCTATCGAAATACAGATACTGGTCAAGCCAGATACCTAGATATCTAACTGCGCTTCTCACCGCCAATGGCTGCTCCTTTTGTCCAATAATGGCCAATTTTTTCCAGTTTTTTCTGGTATCCCTAGAGGCCCCAGCCAATGGAGTTCTGAACAAGATTGTTTCCGTCTTCTGAAAGTTGATTTTCAACTTCCAGTCGTCGCAATATCGCTTAATTTGATCGAAGTCACGCTGCAAAAGGATATTAATGACCTCGATTTTAGGACCTGATCTGTATGCCACCAAATCGTCGGCATACGCTATAGCATGGCTGAGTGAACCCACCAGATCACTCGTGTAAATGTTAAACAGGATCGGAGAATTGACCGCCCCCTGCTGTAAACCGTTTTTAATTTGAAAGACTCTGCTCGAAGTCACGTTGCCACATTTGACAACGAACTTCTTTCCCATAAGCATATTATAAATTACATATAGCAAAGGTTTGTGCATCCCCCGCCTGGTCAACTTGTAGAAAAGTCCCTCTAACCATACGGTGTCGAAAGCCTTCTCAAAATCAACCAGACAAGCACCCGTGCATTGGTTCTTGCATTTATTCCACTGAATGTCGGAAACCAGTTTCGACGCGGCATGAATAGTGTCATGCCTCGCCCTGAAACCAAACTGGTTGTCCGGAATTATGTTATTGTCCTCGACCCACTTTAACAGGGCTCTATTGACAACCTTTTCAAAACGATGCACGATGCATTCAATCGCGAATGGCAACGGGAGCAATACTATGATCGAGATGAGCTGGCCGAAAGAGTCCCAACAAATGTGCCGCTATTAAATGTCGAGCAGAAAAACGTGTACGATTCGCCGATGAAGGTTGTTGACGATGGAACGGGAGGTATTTACTTTTTCGATGCTCCCGGTGGGACAGGCAAGACATTCGTCATTTCGTTGATTCTGGCAACAATTCGGTCATGATCTGAAATCGCGTTGGCTGTTGCATCCTCTGGCATTGCTGCCACATTGTTTGAAGGCGGTCGAACTGCACATTTCGCTTTGAAGCTGCCGATGAATCTTCTCACGGTTGACAAGCCAACGTGTACAATGACCAAGAATTCGGCGACAGCGTAATTGATGCGAGAATGCAAAATCATCATTTGGGATGAACGCACGATGGCCCATAAACAAGCTTTGGAGGCAGTTGAGCGAACGATGGAGGACTTAAGAGGTGATTCGAGACGATTTGGTGGGGCTACGATATTGCTCTCCGGAGATTTTCGTCAAACGCTTCCCATCATCCCAAAATCTACTGCAGCCGATGAACTTCTTGCATGCCTGAAATCGTCGTCTTTGTGGCGGCATGCCAAGACGTTGAAATTGACCACGAACATGAGAGCCGCATTGCAGAACGACCCATCGGCTGCTCGAGACAACTGCTGGCGCTTGGCAATGGCCAAATTCCTGTTGATGTTTCGACTGGATTGATATCGTTCCCGGCAAATTTTTGCTAGTTCACACCGTCGAAGGAGGAACTCATTACAAAGGTGTTTCCCGGCAGTGCACACAATTATAAAAATCTCGATTGGATTAGTGAAAAATAGATGAAAGAATTCAGTATTATTTTTTGCTTTTTCTGGATCGTAGCACGGCAAATAAAAATAAAAATTAGGCATCTGCACTGGATAATAGAGATTACAGTATATTCATGCAGTGCTCACCGCTCCCCGTGTGACATTTTCTAAAACGCCACTTCGAAATAGCCTCACCGCCAAGACATTGGATCGCCGCTCACCATGTTTGGAGCTCAGAGGGTGTCTCGTCTGGCCCAACTGCTTTTCTTTACAGCGACCAGTTAAAACTCCTAAAGAAACCGTTAAGTTTTTCCCAATTGAATCACTTATTTTCAAAACGTGACATGTCCACATTTTCAGAAAAATCGTTTTATATTCTTTTCCTGCAAAGTAGGGATATCTGCGTTGCCATGTGAAACGTGATAAGTCCAACTATAATACTTAATTTTTAATAGAGGCGCGAAATATAAGTTTATTTTCGAAAAGTGATATGTCCTGGACATGGCACGTTTTGAAAAAAATCAAACGGCATATGCAGATGTATTTTGTATTATGCACAGCGTTATTGGAATAAAACTATTATTTTCTAACTTCCAACGAAAAAAAAAATAATTGTTTTGGAAAATGATGGATTTAGTGTATGTACAGAGTTTGTATTGTAAAGTGCTTTTTTTGCCCTACGCCTAAAAGCTCTAGAGAAATGTCTGATTTGGAAGAGTATTTTCCATCGGCTTCTGAAGAAGAGCCTTCAGGTAGCAAGCGGAGGAAAGGAGTTCGGAATTTCCAAAATTACAAACGCAACGTGGTAAAAGAAAAAAAGCTTAGAGGGGAAGAATACACCACATACAAGGGAAAAGTGGTCCCAGCTAGCTAGAAAGGCTGAAAATACATGCAGGTGAGTTTCTTATTGTATTTAGTGGATGCTCACTGTCTTACTGTCGCTGGTCTTTACAGATGCAAACGGCTTAATTGCTTTGAACGTATTGACCAAAATGCGTCAGAAGAAATACGCCAAAGATTTCGCAGTCACCCGACAAAAAATGAGCAAGATCTTTATCCACAATCGTTTGTGGAAGCATGGCCAGTTGCTCGAAGTCGATCACGGGTTGGTTTGGACGACGAAAAAACAAAGCCCAAATCAGTGACTTATAAATACTTTGCTATTAGTGGTGCTCGTCGCGTAGAAGTATGCAAGAATGCTTTTTGCCAGATTTTGACTATAACGCGTGATGCAATCACATGGGCGGTCTCCCATTGACCATCGTGGATTCAACCCCAAAGCACATTAAAAGCCACAGGTAGTTATCGATAAATTGTTTGAATTCATAAGATCTTTGCCAAAAAAAGAAACTCATTACGGAAAGGACTGCATATTATATCTGGATTCGCGTTTAAATATCAAAATTTTGCATCAGATGATTGTGAGAAGAAATAAGTTATTTCTATTTCCACAAATTTTATAGACAAAACTTTGGCTATCGGTTTGGACGACCACAGGTTGATGTTTGCTCAAAATGCGAGGAGTTATCAGTTAAAATAAAATCATATTCTCTCTGCAGTAGTGTAAAAAGAGTAGCTGCTGGTGAAAAAATAGTTCATCTTCGTCGAGCAAAGAAATTTCATGAAAAGATAAAAGAAGTAGGTGAAATCATTAAAAATGAAAAGGACTCATATGGAATCATTTTTGATTACATGCAAAATCTCCCACTGCCTCATATTCCTGTGCAAGAAATATTTTACTACAGGCAGAAATGGGTAAACGTTTTTGGAATATTCGATATGAAAACAAAGAGAAGCATAATCTATCTTTACCATGAAGGCATAGCAAAGAAATCTCCCAATGAAGTTTGCAGTTTCGTTTGGCATTACCTCCAAAATAATATTCCAAAAACCGCCAAGAAACTATACGTATTTTCGGATGGCTGTGGGGGACAGAACCGAAACCATACTGTTGTACGTTTCTTGCACAGTTTAGTTTGGGAAGGTCAATACGAGAAAATTTATCAATACTTCTACGTACGTGGGCACAGTTTTTACCTTGTGACAGTACGTTTGGTGTAATCAAACGATTCTTAAAGAGGTATGATAGAGTATATACTCCAGAGCAATACGGAGAGTATATTGAGAAATCCAGCAGTCTCTTTACCGTACACTACGTCAAAACGGAAGAAATTATAAATTTTTCCGCGTGGTTGCCTTTTTTTACCCTATTCTAAGGGTATATTAATTTTGACGCATAGTTTGTAACATACCTTAATATTGCCCGTAGACCCCTAAAAGTTACTATATTTATGATCAGCATCGATAGTAATGTCGATCTAGCCATGTCCGTCCGTCCGTCCGTCCTTCGGCAAAAATTAGGCCTTTAAACTGGGCCTAGAGAGCTGAAATTTTAACCATATATTCTCTAGGGTCCCGAAATAATCAAGTTTACGAAACAAACTCAACAAAAACAAAATTTTGGAAAAAATCGAATTTTGAGCTAGAAAGCTGAAATTTTTTATATATGATCACTGACTCCTAAAACTGCTCGGGATATAAAATTTTCAAAATCCGCATACTGACACGCCCACAAAAAAATAAAACAATTTTATTGAAAAACCAAAATTTGAGCTAGGGAGCTGAAAGTTATAATATATACTCTCTAGGCGCCCTTTAAGCTCATGTGTAAATATTTTCAAAATCCACCTACTGACACGCCCACAATTTAAAAAAAACTTTTTTTTGAAAATCCAAAGTTTGAGCTAGGGAGCTAAAATTTATAATATATACTCTCTAGGGGGCCCTTTATGCTCATGTGTAAATATTTTCAAAATCCGCCTACTGACACGCCCACAATTTACAAAAACTTTTTTTTTTTTTAAATCCAAAGTTTGAGCTAGGGAGCTGAAATTTTTAATATATACTCTCTAGGGGTCCTCTATGCTCTTGTGTTAATTTGTTTAAATCCGCTTAGTGGCACGCCCACAATTAAATACAATAATTTTATTGAAAAACCAAAGTTTGAGCTAGGGAACGTTTTTTTTACAAAAGCTTCGTTTTTGTTTGATAAAATCTTTTAAATGTTATATAACAGAATATGTAGAGCGTTCTTAACAATTCAACCATACTTAGACTTTTGTCACGCCCACTTATGAGGGATAGGAATAAGAATAGGGTATCCAACAGTTCGCCCAAGCGGACTGTAGCCCGCCCCTATGTTTATTTCATAAAATTGGTGTTGTGAGAGGAATCTACCGGGAAAAAAGTTCAAAGGAGTTCAAAGATCGCGTTTATTATTTCAAACTTTGGAATGTTTGTCTACCATGCAAACAAAGTAGAAACACACGATTTCATCGATGGACTCTTGACGCACAATTTTAAACTTAAAAAGTGTAACGGCCCACTTTCGCTCCCGACGGCTCTTGTCATATACAAGCAATAGTATTGACACAAAAAAAAAATGAATCACATCCGCAAAGTGGTGCAGTACGTTCCGGATGAATTCAAACAGTTTTACGATCGCATTATCGGCTGGAAGACCAGAAGCGCTTCTGAAGAAAACAATCGTCCCAATATTGAGATTTGTTCTGGTGTTGGAGAATAAAATAAAAATCGTTTCACTAAATTTTGTCAAGCATTTTTATTTTCATGGTTTTTTTCTTCTATTTATGATTAAAACTTAATGGCAATTACAAATTAAGTTTTTTTTTTAGTTTTTTTTTCAAAACGTGACATGTCCAAAACAGTTATTTTTTTTTATCTTTTTATATATATGTGCCCTGGTAATACGTTATAAGTGAAAACTAGTGCACTTACTCCAACCCTACGATATCATATTTTTGTTATGATTAATTTTCCACGGAAACTGTTTTTCTCGTCTCCTGAAATTTTTTTAAATGTGGACACGTCACGTTTTGAAAATAAGTGATTCAATTGGCTTTCTCGTATTGCCACACGGTTCTTTTAGTAGTTTGTTCTTTAACTATGTAGCTGGAGTTCGAGAAATTCGCTGACATGACACAATCGTCTGACGAACCTAGAGGTGATAATACGTTTATGACATTTTGGTCAGGGTAAAAGATAAGAAACAAGTCCAGTGTGATGGTCGTTTGACTGCTAATGCCCGGTATTCGTGTCGGCTCATTTACAAGATAAGCCAGATTATTAATCTCAGCAAAGATCTCCACGTAAATTACTTGGGGTGTTTTCTGAACAGGGCTGAATTTCGCACTTAGCCTTACCCACCCTTACGTCCCGTTTACACTAATCGCGATTTATAAGATTCCGCAACATGCTATGAGTTTGAATGTGGTGAAAGCATTTTCTTTTTTTAATCCTTAACGCTGAATTAGGTTCAAATTCATTCCACGCTCGCACTCCAAACTCACAGTCAAAAACACAGTGAACAAATTTGATCGTGGTGTACACGGCGCTGTATGAACATATATTTTTTCCTTTTTAACGTCATCTCAAAGCAATCAAGTCTATGCCGACTTGAGCAAGCAAATGTTGGACACGGTGATCAGACATTGGAGCGATCGTCTGCGTCAGCGTAAACAAAACAGTGGTTGACATTTGACATATATCTTAGTTCGAACATTGTCCAAGATCCAGAATAAAGAAACAACTAAATAAAATGTCAAACGGTTGTTGTTTTATTTAAAAATAAAGTCTTACTGATTGGCCCTATACAGCCAAAAAATAAAACATGTATAATATTTTACCATACATGTATATAAAAAATTTAAACATACACAAATATTTTACGATTGTATTTGCTTTTTACTTCAGTTGAAATATTTAAACAGCATTATCAAAACACACTCAAACATTGGTCAAAGTGCTAATCATTTGACTATCGTTTTATGGCATTTTTTACACGAACAACTCGGTGTAGTAACAGAGAAAGATATGTATAAGTACATAATAAATTTCAACACCAACCTGTCCAAAAGTATTCACTGACTTTAAATGTTCCAAAGATTATGTACCTACATGCGTGACTGTGTACTCGTCAATGTACAACTTCAATTTCCACTGTTTACACTCAATAAACGACAGAGCTAGCAACCACATACAATGAGTGTTGAATTACTTTAGATTGTATTCGTATATATTCAACTCATTATCTACTCAACCACTTCTTGTGGCATGCAGCAGCCACATGGGCATGGCAGAAACTGGCACTCAAAAAGTCATCCATAAGATCATAACGAATGGTGATATCTGGAGCTGGAAGAGCCAGATTTGTTCTCATGCATCCAGATAAAATGCCAAGCTCAATCCATTCAGGTTCAATTAAAAGACAGAAGCTTTTCAAGCTCTCATGTCAGTTAGCTTGTTTCTTATGGTCCCCCTTATAACAGAGCTTCGCTTAGAAGTACGCACAGAATGCCCATAGCTGCGATGAATTTCAGTTCACATTTTCGATTGTATCGCTGTGTCAGCCGGTTGTGTTTAAATTGAATTTAATTAATCCGTTTATTACCTGTTTTAAATGAAATTAAAGTAGTTGATGTGTGGCATTGGAGTCAATTGTTGGGACAAATGTCACGGATGGCCTTCTGCATCCGTTAAACAAAAGGTAGGTATTTCACTCATTTTGTGTCTTAATTAATTGTTTGAAAGAAAAATGCTAAAACTAAATTAAAAGTAGTAAAAGATACAAATTCGTGCTAGACAAGGGCTGTTTAATTAATCATGGGAGAATGTATCTTTATGTCGTCATCACCAAATGATCGTGATTTGATTCAGTCCTCGTACATGTGTGTGGTTTTTTTTATTACTTTATTTAACTTACGTTGATTTTAAGATCTATGTACGGGGAAGTATTATTTTATACAGTTGCTGACACAAGTTTATTGGACGATTACTTTAGAAGTTTAAAACCGAGAAAAATAAATAAATATGCTGCCATGGAAACTGGAACCACCGTAAACACTTTTTGTGTGTGGGTCATAAATCCATTCCAACATGCCAAAGGCACAGTATGTAAAACTATGATGTAAGCCTCCAAAATCGATGAAACAAAGCTCTTTTCCGCTGTTTTCGTGGAAGTTTTTCAATAAAAGCAACAAAAAATCGCACCCTTAAGCTATTTAGTTACAAACACTGCGATATAAACTTTTAATACGTTTGACATAATATGATGTTTGTTTGATACCTAATACTAATAGAGTTGATGCTAGCCAACGGACTATGTTTGTGAGTGGTAGTTTCTAATCAATTAGGATATTTTAATAGGCGCCAATCTACTTGAATTATGACTCACATGTCGGTATTACACTTTTGGAAATACATAGTTCAGCTTTCAAGTGTGTCATACAAGAGATCTAAGGAAGGTACCATTTTTCAAGGCTTGGAAAGAGTTCTTGAAAATGGATGAAAGTGTGTGCGTTCCCCTTTCCACCCGATCAAAATACTGGCAAAAATTAAGGCAACTTTAAAACATAGGGACGCCTGGGCGAACTGATACCCTGGATACCCTATTCTTATTCCTATCCCTCATAAGTGGGCGTGAAAAAAGTCTAAGTATGGTGAAATTGTTAAGAACGCTCTACATATTTTGTTATATAACATTTAAAGGATTTAATCGAAAAAAACGAAGCTTCTGTAAAAAAACGCTCCCTAGCTCAAACTTTGGTTCTTCAAAAAAAAGGTTTTTTTTCCATTGTGGGCGTGTCAGCTGGCGGATTTGAAAAATATTTGCACATGAGCATAAAGGGCCGCTTGAAAGTATATATTTACTATAAATTTCAGCTCCCTAGCTCAAACTTTAATATTTCAATAAAATTGTTTTATTTAATTGTGGGCGTGTCAGTGGGCGGATTTTCTTCAAATTCTCCAACTTGATTATTTCGGGACCGTAGAGAGTATATGGTTAAAATTTTAGCTCTCTAGGTCCAGTTTAAAGGCCTAACTTTTGCCGACAGACGGACGGACGGACATGGCTAGATCGACATTACTATCGATGCTGATCATAAATATAGTAACTTTTAGGGGTCTACGGGCAATATTAAGGTATGTTACAAACTATGAGTCAAAATTAATATACCCTTATAGAATAGCGTATACAAAAAAAATGTTTTGCACAAATACATATAGCTATATATTTGATTTAAAATTCCGTGCAGGCACGGGCGCTTGTCATAAAAGGCGATTAATGGAACAAATCACACCTGGCCAATTTTAACATCTAAGAACTATTCCGCAAATGCACCTACAAATCCGTTTGTTGACATCACAAGAGATCGTTAAATGTCAATCAAAAAAAAATTATAAAAAGAACAACAAGTGGCGATAGTGTAGAGGTTAGCGTGTTGGCTGTGACCCGTGCGGCTCAGATTCAATCCCCATTGTGAACAATAACATATGCCACCCCTTAACGAAGAGAAACGAACCTTTACACCAAGAAGAGGATTTCTGCCTGGTTGTGCAATGGACCGTTCCGAGACTGAGTGCTCTGGGATTTGGATTTCCTTTTTTAGAAAAAAAAAGCACGCGCTGAAATCGAAAAAAGAGGCAAGCCGGCACTATTTGATTGGCTTCAGTGAACAAGTGGTCCGAAACCGGGAAACCAGGCGATAATTATTGAGCTAGAATGGGCGGCGAAATTACGATCCCTTTCATTCTGATCGTAACCTCACTTTTAAGGAAAAGAAGAAGATAAATATTTGATTTTTAGTTGTAGATAGATTAGATTAGATTAGATTCTTTATTTCATGAAATATATGTATAATAGTTTGTGTTTGAGAACACGAGCATGGCAGAAATAGCCGTCTGCCGGAAATGACATTTCATAGATATTAAAGAAATTATTACATAGAAGTTAAATTGAAAAGGAAAATTGAAAAAGAAAGAAATACTTATTTACAACACAAGATTTAGGGTTTAAGCACAAAAGATTAATTCGTTATGTCTTCAACAATAAGTCGACAGAAAAGATGAAAAAAAAAAAATATTTATATAAAATAAAACAAAAAAAAAAAAATACAATTTGTACATCAGTATCTATGTATAAAACTAGATTAAAGGAATGGAATGGATCAGCGAGGGGGTCTACAACAATTTTGATGATTTGCAACATAAAGATTTATAATTTTGAAATTATTTAGAACACCAAAAAAAAAATAATTAGCAATTTTAAATGATTTGAAACATAAAAGAAAAATTTTGGATTATTAAAGCAATAACTTAAGAAGAACGGCAAAAGTTGCTTGTAGCTGGACTTTTAAAAGCTATTACGATATAACAGAGCATGATTGCAGTATTTGTACAAAACAAGCCACCCCCTAGCTCCGTTTAGTATATCGTACAGACTATTTACGAACAGATTGCTTACTCGGAAGTATAGTCGACGAATCTATTGTAAAATAGGGCATTCCGCAATGAAGTGGTGAATATTTTCAGGCACTCTCATGTTGCATAGATTACACGTTTCCTCAAGATCTGTTCTGTGTGGCATGGAATTCAAATTTATTAAATCTGCTCTCGCTCTAAACATGGTGCTTATAACTTTCGATGAAAAATTTATTATGAAATAACTTTCGTGAGATAGCAAATGATGGTTTAGGTTCCTATAGATTAACCTTAAAGCTGAGGAAGATGCACTAATTAGGTGCTGATCGTATAATTTGTCATCCACTTTAGCAATGATCATTGCAAAAAGCCTCTGCCAGTCGTTAACATTAGTTAAAGTAAAGGAGACATTCAGTTCGAGAGATATCGCTAGCTGGTTCCAATCCTTAAATGGAGAAGCATTGGTTTGTAGCAATCTTATTAAGATAGTCTTGGAAAGATTATTCCCGCTTCTCATTACCACTCTGGTTAAATAATCAGAATGAGCTTTCAAGTTTCGCACGTAGATTGGAGGCAAACCTGACTCTACATGAATAGCGTAGGTCGGAGTCGCATTTGGTAGCCGGAATAGACGCTTGAAAAAGAATCTTTGGACTGCCTCAAATTCTTCGAGGGGGCTCACACCAAAGGCCTGCACACCATAGCACATACAAGTATTAACTGTGGCGTTAAACACTTGATACTTCGAAGAAAAGTCAATGTTTTGATTGGCGAAGAGCTTCGGCCACATCATGTTGAGTGCCAGTTTGGCTTCAATACTTTTTTCTCTGGCATGCTTGTTAAAGTTTAGATTATACGACAACAAAACACCCAGGTACTTGAACTCACGAACTACCTCTTTTTAGTTGTATTTTTCCGTAAACAACAAAGAAACGAGTGTTTCTTGTTTCTAGTCGTCAATTGTTTGTCCACACGATTCGGTTGTGTAATTCCCTTCCCCAAGCCACAAGGATGATGGGATGTAGCTCTCGGTTCAAAACAAGACTTAGGCAATATTTTGAAGCGCTTCGATGATAAACTTTTACACCCATTATTTTTTGCCCAATCCTCACGTCCAGTTGCTCATGCGTCACTACATCGGAGACAAATTTATACTACTATTGTATCATATCTTGTACTGCAACTCCAAAATTAAAGAACAAAATACAAAAATAACTAAGTAGAAAGCCAAATGGAGAAAATTAAACGGTTTTTTAGGAGTTTAAACTGGTCGTTATATGCTTCCTCCATAGGGATGTGGATGCTGCTGCTGATATGATAACTAATATAATTCAGCGGGGTATGAATAGCCTTTTCCCTAACAGGACAACGAGTATCAATCTAAACGAAATCGCGTTGTGTGACGGTAGCTACAAAGAAGCTATCGGATTAAAAGAGGCAAGCTTTCAGTTATATGCCAACTCATCTGCGGAAAAACAGAAAAAGTTCAAACGAGCCAGAAATGGCTGCATCACCCACCATAAATCATGTGAAATTCTCCTTCGCATAAAAGTTGAGGCAACTCATTTACAATGACACTCCAGCTGTCAGCTCTTTAGATAAGAGGAGTATCCTTGCTACTCACTTTGTAGCTAGCTCAATGTTCCTGGATTGTACTTGATCTCTCCCTGTAGTCGAGCGCCTAGAATACTCCATGGCACCAATCCACCACCTGATCTCAACAAAATCAAATCCGCTGGTTCATATGTTATTTCTCTGTCGTACTGCAAAGGTGTTCTTCCACGCTGGTAAGCCCCCTGTGTAAGCTTTTCTATTTATCCAACTCCCCCGGACAATTCCGAGAATATGGAACACTAAATTCGTTCAGCTTATTATTATAAATTTCAGCTCCCTAGCTCAAACTTTGTTTTTTTGCCGTCCGACCTGAAAATCTGACGATCATGGTGACCCTCCATATCTCCAACTAATTTTTTATTTTTTTTTTTGACTTTGAAATTCATTTTTTTATTCATTGATAAATATCTACTTACATACTAGACAAAAATGATTAAACCTAACTTAAAATTAACAGGATACTTATTCTTATTTATTGGTCCTTATGCGAACGCTCTAAACTTAACTATATCTTAGAATTATTGCCTTTCGGCCTACGAACTATTTTACGAACTAATCTTACATATATATTCCTCGAGAAAATTTACTAAAACTCGGTATCATTATTGAGATTTTATATAAAACAAATTACAAACTACCTATTCTACTTACTTAAACTACTTAACGTATTCTAACTATAATTAGGATTCTGAGCACTCGTTGCTTGGCGCAATAAGTGGTCAAAATCCCAATTGCTTTCCGAGCGCCTGGCAGTCGTCAACGTGCACACGCGCCGCCGTGAGCCGACTGAAGCCTTACAGCGTCAGTCAACTCCCGGAAGCACCACCACACGTTGGCGAGCCCGGCCTCTCCCAAAAAACGCCCTAGCTGACTTAATCTAACTTATAAGCTAAGAGGATGTTACCTAGAGTAACGCACCGTCCTGGGAGGACATGTTGACCCCTCCCCCCTCAACAAGCCACCAAAATTCGGCGAATTGCTTTTCCGTGTCGAATCTATCCCTCTCCGATATTGCGGTACTAAAACGGAGGAGCTCATGAGCATTGGCGACGTCCCCGTCATGGAGGAGCCGCTTATCTCTCGCGCTGCGGTAGCGATGGTATAAGACCGGGATACCATCCCTCGTCTGTACCAGCCCTTTTGAATCAATATGGATAAATGCCTCTGGCGGGATAAAGCCAGACCGGAGCGTACTCTCTATGTACATTTCATTGGGGTAGTAAGCCCCAAATATCAGACTATTGTCGCTGGCCATCGCCCTTGCAACGTGCCTTCGAGTGACCTTAATGAGGAAATTGTCAATCCTATTCAACTGAGCCCCATCGTATAGGACCTTGTTGGGATAGTATTTTATATAGTTGGATTCAGGCGTTCGGAACAACCGGAGACAGGTCCTAAGACATTGTCTCTCCAAAACCCGAATCTTTTCCATATAGCTAGGCGCTATATTAAACCATAATGGACAACCATAAGCGATGATCGGCCTTATAAGGGCCACGTAGCAAATGACCTTCACTCTGGAGTCAAGTTGACTGCTATGAAACAGTCTCCTTGTTAGAGCATAAGCCTTCTTGGCCCCAGCAAGACAAGCAACTATATGTCTATCGAAATACAGATACTGGTCAAGCCAGATACCTAGATATCTAACTGCGCTTCTCACCGCCAATGGCTGCCCCTTTTGTCCAATAATGGCCAATTTTTTCCAGTTTTTTCTGGTATCCCTAGAGGCCCCAGCCAATGGAGTTCTGAACAAGATTGTTTCCGTCTTCTGAAAGTTGATTTTCAACTTCCAGTCGTCGCAATATCGCTTAATTTGATCAAAGTCACGCTGCAAAAGGATATTAATGACCTCGATTTTAGGACCTGATCTGTATGCCACCAAATCGTCGGCATACGCTATAGCATGGCTGAGTGAACCCACCAGATCACTCGTGTAAATGTTAAACAGGATCGGAGAATTGACCGCCCCCTGCTGTAAACCGTTTTTAATTTCAAAGACTCTGCTCGAAGTCACGTTGCCACATTTGACAACGAACTTCTTTCCCATAAGCATATTATAAATTACATATAGCAAAGGTTTGTGCATCCCCCGCCTGGTCAACTTGTAGAAAAGTCCCTCTAACCATACGGTGTCGAAAGCCTTCTCAAAATCAACCAGACAAGCACCCGTGCATTGGTTCTTGCATTTATTCCACTGAATGTCGGAAACCAGTTTCGACGCGGCATGAATAGTGTCATGCCTCGCCCTGAATCTCCAACTAATGAACTGCGATTCATGGACACAATGACTTAACTCACTTCCGGTAAATTCCATCTGTCGGCAACTGTTTTAGATATAGCTTTCTCCTTTGGATCGGTTTGGATAGATGATGAGCTTAGTATTGCCCTCTATTGAGGAGATTCAAGGGTGTTTACCCATTCCACGAACCTTTCCGCCGACTAAATTGTATGCGTTGTTACGGAAGTCTACGTTTGTCTACACTTCCGTTACGCCGGAAGTCTACATTGGTCTACACTTCCGTGTCGCATTCACCAGCTTAGTCAAGCATGCGTAAAGAAGATTTACTTCAAAAAATATTTTACTTTTTCATGTAAATAATATGTATCTATTTATTTTATAACTAACATAACAAAAAAAAGACGATTTATTTTGGCTCCACTGAATAGGTTCAGAAATTTAACAATAAAAAATCTTGTTAATATAAGTACATAGTATGTATCAAATGCTAATTTAGTATTTTGTACTCCCTTCTTTGTTTAAAATAACTTCATACATTCGGTTTGGCAAAGACTTAATATTTTCCAATATCAGTAAGCAAAATCGTAGATAAGGCTTTTTTAATGGCAATCGAATTGTCTCCCGCCCTCATAAACTCTTCGGGACAACAGCCCCCAGAAGTTCTCAATAATATTAATGTCCGGGAAGTACCGCGGCCACTCAAGCAATTTTACATTTTGGTCGTTTATCCACTGTTTCACTACCCTAGGTGTATGAATGGGAGCGTTTTCGTGCTGGTATGTCGATGGAATCCGTCCGGAAACGTTTGGAAATGCGTTTTGTATGCATTTGCGTTAATTTTTGATTATATAAACTGTAGCTCACAAGTTCCATAATACGATATTGCCCCCCACACCATTACGCCACCGACACAGGTGCGGTGACGACTTAACACGCGTTCCTCCTTTCGCAGGTCGTGAAAGTATTGAACACCTCCTTTCATATTAGCCGTGTATCTTTGCACGCGAATATAGGATTTTCATAAAAAAACGACCATCGCCGCTTAAGAATTCATCAAAAAAAAACTTGGCAGCACACATGCACCTATCGACTTCGCGGCGGGGCGAAATGTTGTCATAGCAAGTACGCGGTTCCCGCATATCGATATTCATAAAGGCACATGGAGCTCTCCCGATCAATCAACCGTCAACCAGATTGACCACATTGCGATCGACACAAGGCACTCCTCCAGTATTATGGATGTCCGAACGTTCCGAGGGGCCAACATTGACTCGGACCACTATCTTGTTTTAGCCAAGGTACGCCTTCGGATATCCCGAACAGCGCCAAGACAAACAAATACTGTGAGGAAGTTTGACGTCGGACGGCTAAAATCGCAAGAGGTCACAAGATCCTTCTCCGATCGAGTCTCTCTCAATCTCTCAAGAAGTGCCATGCAGCAAGCATCAAATATCGAAGACCAGTGGCAACATTGCCAAAAAGCCATCAGAGACGCCGCCTCTGATGTGCTTGGTTTCACTCGGCCACCACAACGAAACCCCTGGTTTGACGAAGAGTGCCGGCAAGCACATGCAGCGAAACAAGAGGCATACAAAGCGGCGCTGCAGAAAAAGACAAGGGCTACTCGTGAGCTCTACGCGCAGAAAAGAAGAGACGAACACCGGCTTCTCAGGAGAAAAAAAGAAAGAGAACGAGAAGCGCGCGATCGAGGAAATAGAGAGATGTTACAGCAGGAATGAGGTTCAGAAGTTTTACCAAAGGGTAAAAATAACCTGCCAAGGCTACAGATCCCGAACCGAAGCCTGCAAGGACGAACAGGGGAACATAGTAGAATCGCAGTCGATGCTGAGGATATGGAAGAACTACTTCTGCAGACTGTTTAACGGCGATGACGAACTAAATCCCGCTGTTAGGCAGAATGCACCACTCAACCTGGACGATGAAGACCACCAATTCCGTCCACCCGACCTGGACGAAGTGAAGATAGCCATATCTAAGCTTAAGTCCAACGAAGCCGCTGGAGCGGATGGCCTAACCGCCGAGCTATTCAAGGCGGCAGGCGATGGCTTGGTTAGGAGCATGCACCAACTCATCTGTAAAATATGGTCGGAGGAAAGTATGCCCGATGAGTGGAACCTCAGCATTGTTTGCCCAATCCTCAAGAAAGGAGACCCTCTGAACTGCGCCAACTACAGAGGTATTAGTCTTCTTAACATCGCCTACAAGATCTTATCTGCCGTGCTGTGTGAACGCCTAAAGCCTTTCGTCAACAACCTGATTGGTCCCCATCAGTGTGTGGCTTCAGGCCAGGAAAGTCTACCATCGACCAAATATTCACACTGCGGCAGATCTTGCAGAAAACCCAGGAAGTCCAAATCGATACCCACCACCTTTTCATCGATTTTAAGGCCGCCTATGACAGCATTTATAGAGAGGAGCTATACAGAGCAATGCCTAGTTTTGGCATCCTTGCCAAACTCGTCCGTTTGTGCAGGATGACGATGGAGAATGCACGCTGCTCCATCAAGGTCGGTAAAGAACTCACCGATACCTTCGATGTCAAAAAAGGATTTAAACAAGGCGATGCGCTGTCATGTGACTTCTTCAACATCGCTCTTGAAAGAATAGTGCAAAACTCAAATCCTAACACCAGAGGCACAATCTTTCAAAAGTCCGTCCATCTACTCGCATACGCCGACGACATCGACATAATCGGCAGATCACAGCGGGATGTCACTGGCGCGTTCGTGAGTATTGAGACGGCGGCGGCGAAGATGGGTTTGGCGATCAATGAGGGCAAGACAAAGTATATGCTGTCATCAAGAAAGGACACCCAAGACCGACGTCTCGGACAGAATGTTACTATAGACAGATATAACTTTGAGGTGGTTCAGGACTTTGTCTACCTAGGCTCCGCAATGAACTCCGGCAATGACACCAGCGCTGAGATTAAACGAAGAATAACTCTTGCCAATCGCTGTTTCTTTGGGCTAAGAAAGCAATTGAGTAACAAAGCCCTCTCTCGAACAACTAAAGTGACCCTTTATAAGACCTTAATAATCCCAGTCCTTCTCTATGGTGCAGAGGCATGGACTCTAACAAAAGCGGATGAGGTCACTCTTGGTCGGTTTGAGAGGAAAATTCTTCGGGTAATTTTTGGTCCCGTCTGCATAGATGGTGAATGGAGGAGGAGATTCAACGACGAACTGTACGGACTGTACAGCGACATCGACTTAGCCAGAAGAGTGAAGGTCCAACGACTGAGTCATGTAGAGCGAATGGACGTGAATGCTCCGGCCCGGAAGATCTTCGAATCCACATCCGAGGGACGGCGCAGTAGAGGAACACCGCAACTCAGGTGGCGCACGCAAGTGGAAGGGGACCTTAACCAACTTAGCGTGCGAAACTGGAGACAGCTGGCCAAAGATCGTACTGACTGGAGACGCTTGTTTGTTGAGGCCCAGGTTCACCCCGGACTGTAGCGCCACCCTAATTAAGTAAGAGTGGGCTATTCTGGTTGATTTGTCAATCGTCGAAGTCAGTTGCGAAAAAATGCTGTTGTCAGAAAATTGCGATTGCGGCGAATATCAATGGGAATCGTCCGTTCACAAGAGCAACATTTGAAAAAATCAATTGTCAATTGAGAATGTTAAAAGGGTTGATTATATCAGGACCTCTTGCGAACGTCTGACAAACATCCATAAGCATCAATTGTCAAGAGAAGCTTCTCAAATTTGCCTTTCGGATTCGGCTTAAAATTGTAGGTCCCTCCCACTTCACTTAAGCAAATGGTTGGAGAAGCTGAGATTTACGACCCTGTATGCGCCGTTAATGCCTAACATTAATTTTTAATGATTATTTCAGGCTAATTAGACGGCTTAAATTATAACTTACTTCAATCAACCATTGCATTTCACTTTAAACTTAGATACGAGTATGGGTCGCATAAAACATGTTGCACTAATAGAGCGTGCTTTCACTTACTTCACAGCTTCATAAGGATGGCAGATCTAACGGAGAGAATGCAACAGCAATTGAATGTACGAAGAATATGGTGGAAAATGTAATTAGTTCCAAAAATCCCAAAAAAATGGGGACAGAGCGGAAAAAAAACATAGGGACGGGCTACAGTCCGCTTGGGCGAACTGTTGGATACCCTATTCTTATTCCTATCCCTCATAAGTGGGCGTGACAAAAGTCTAAGTATGGTTGAATTGTTAAGAACGCTCTACATATTTTGTTATATAACATTTAAAGGATTTTATCAAAAAAAAACGCTCCCTAGCTCAAACTTGGGTGTTTCAATAAAATTGTTTTATTTAATTGTGGGCGTGTCAGTAGGCGGATTTTGAAATTTTTTTATCCCGAGCAATTTTAGGAGTCATAGATCATATATACAAAATTTCAGCTTTCTAGCTGAAAATTCAATTTTTTCCAAAATTTTGTTTTTTTGAGTTTGTGGGCGTGTCTGTGGGCGGATTTCAAAAATTCGTAAACTTGATTATTTCGGGACACTAGAGAGTATATGGTTAAAATTTCAGCTCTCTAGGTCTAGTTTAAAGGCCTAATTTTTGGCGACAGACGGACGGACGGACGGACGGACGGACGTGGCTAGATCGACATTACTATCGATGCTGATCATAAATATAGTAACTTTTTGGGATCTACGGGCAATATTAAGGTATGTTACAAACTATGCGTCAAAATTAATATACCCTTAGAATAGGGTATACAAATTGCAGGTAGACAGGTGCATTGTTCGTTCTCCTAAAATAGATCTGTTTATATCTTGACATGTAAATGGAATTGAAGTTTCGAACAGTACACGGACACACACTTTTCGATGAAGATTGTAAGACTGTAATTTTAAAGCCAGGTTTCCCTCATAAGCAAATGGAACATTCTGTTACATTACTGAGGCGAGAGGAAAAAACTGCATTCTGTTTAAATTATCTTTATTTGTATACCCTATTCTAAGGGTATTATATATACATCATAAAGTTACTATGTTTGTGATCAGCATTCAAAGTAATGTCGATCTATCTATATCCGTCCGTCCGCCCGTCCATCCAGCCGATCGTTGTTAATTTGTAGGCCCTAAAATTCGAAGTAAAAAGCTGATGCCATTAAAGCAAAACCCCAATAAGATGCCATTGTCCTTAAAAGGCATTTGCATCGTTGAAACCGAACGGCTTTCCATTGTACACACGGTATGTGTGTTAATGACAACTTTCGTTGGAATGACCACATATTCGATGTCGCCAAGAACGCTGCAAAATGCCTAGGCTTCCTTAAGCGCTGCAAGAAATATTTCACTCCCTCTGATCTTGCTACTATTTATAAGGCGTTTATCGGCCCCAAAACTGTAGTACAATGCGCATATCTGGTCTGGTGCACCAATTACTTATTTATAGCTACTTGACATTCAAAAACGCGCGATACAACTCATTGGTGACTGTAACATCACGAGATCGCTTGACTCTCTTAGTTATCGTCGCCATATCTCCTGTCTCTCGGTATTTTATCGATATTTCCACCATAAGTGCTCAAATGAAATAGCCAGCTGAATTCCTCCCCCAGTACATTTCAATCGCTATACCCGCTGTGCAAGAAATACGCATCAGTTTACCCATAAGCCTGTATTCGGACGTACAGTGAAATACAAGGAATCTTTCCTTAGCCATACAACACGAATGTGGAATGCTCTTCCCCGCTCCATTTTTACCAATTTATTACAAAATATGTCGACAATATTAGATATCTGTCTTAACCACTCGCCTAAATATTTTTGGTAATTTTTTGGAACAAAAAAGGACTCTCAACCCAATGCCACTACCACTTTGTGGGTATTTGGCAATTAGTAGGATATCCAAAGGCATTGAAGAACAAATCTGTTGCGGTCAGAACTAGGCTTCAGTGTGAAGTCACTCACACCATTATTACAGCTGTCAAAAATTACTGATAACAGCACTGATAAAACGGAGACTTCTGTTTCTCACATCGCTGCGTGCATGAAAAATGATTGCAACTCAGCGCGAAACACTGATCTAGATGTTGGTGGTGCTGCCAATAATGTACTCGATGTGAACGCCGCAAATAAATCTGCTAAGCAAAGGGATGTCATCGTTGGGACCAGTTATCGCTGTACTGATCTCAAAATTGCTAGGAAATACAAATGGTATCATATTGGATGTTTCTTGTTACCCACTTCAACTGAGGAAGTTCGTGATTTTATTTCAACTTCACTTGGAATTGATTCGTCACTAATTTTGTGTTATAAATTAACAAAGCAAGATGAATTTGAATCTATGCTCAAGTTTTTCAATTTTAAAATTGGAGTTCCCGTTGAATTCGCAAAAAAGATTTATGTGGATTCATTCTGGCCAAGTGGTGTTAAGATAAGGACTTTTGTCTTTAAAGCTAATAACGAGGAGACGTCAAAAAACGTTACGGAATCGACGGACGAACCGTCGTGTAAGAATACCTTGCAAATTTACTTCCACAATGCCAATGGTATCAGGACAAAAGTTGCCAGTTTGTTCAACAATTCTTGGCATCTGCACTATAATATCATCATTATTGTCGAATCTTGGTTGTATCCTAAAATATTAGATAAAGAAATATTTGATGAGCATCTTTATGTAGTTTTTCGATCTGACCGATGCAAAGTGGCTGCTGAACGTGGAGGTGGATTCATCATTGTTGTTCGCACTACCCTTGGCGGCAAAGTGCTCAACCTACCAGTTTCAGATGTGGAACAAATTGGTTTCTCTATCATCATAAACGCCCTTAACAAGGATCGTATGTATTTTGTAGTAAGTTATGTGCCCCCAAACAGTAAACTTGATTGTTATGAAAAACACATAAATAATATAGAATTTGTTAATAACTTATGTTCTATATCAGATAAGCTTTGTGTATTAGGTGACTTTAATCTTACTGATATTAATTGGATTTGGTCTGAGTCTGATAAAATGCTTATTGCTAATAATATTAAATATGTTCATGAGTATTATTTTGTAGATTCTATTCACTCGCTAAATTTGATTCAAATCAATGCAATCCGAAAATCTTTTCCAAAGATATTAGATCTAATTTTTGTTTGTTGTGATGAACTTAAAGCTAATGTTACACTGGTTCCTTTCTCTTTGCTGAATGAATTCATGAACCATATAGAATTACTAATGGAAATTGAAACGTATAAGTATTTAAAACTTAACGTAAAGCACGATGATTATCGCTTTAACTTTTCTAAAACTAATTTTTTGGGTCTTAATAACTTTTTTGATAGCATCGATTGGTTCAATGAAATATATTACTTGAATTTAGATTGTATGTACAAACGCTTTGTTGAAATTTTGTGCGAGGGCTTTGCTAGATTTGTCCCATTTTCTAAGAGAAGGCCTCTATCCAAGCCTCCTTGGTATAATAAACAATTAATTCATATAAAGAATTTGAAAAATAAAGCATTTAAGTTGTTTAAAAAGTCAAATAATCAAAACCATTATGAGAACTTTAGCAAACTGCGCAGAGACTTCATAGGGCTTAGTAAATTCCTTCACAAAGGTTACATCATGTCTATTGAATGCAACATAACATTAAACAGAATAGTAAGTCGTTCTGGCAATATACGAATATTAAACGAAAATCAGTTGGAATTCCAAATACAATGCTTTACAAAAACGTGGATTCGTCTAATGTTGAATCAACCCTAGACTTTTTCGCTACATTCTTTGAATCTGTCTACTCAAACAATAATTCTCATACCAATACGAGAAGACAAATCAGTAATTGTGTCAACATTGGGTCACTACAACTAGGATTTGAAGAAGTTCTCCTGGCTCTTCAGTCTCTCAAGCCAAACCAAAATTTCGGTGTTGATGGTATACCTGCCATTATACTTAAATTCTGTAGTAATTCTCTAAGTGCTCCTTTGCTAAATACCTTTAACCATTCTCTTTCCGAAGGCAATTTCCTTGAGGTTTGGAAGATGTCATTTGTGGTACCAATTCATAAATCCGGCTCAAAAAATAATGTCGAGAACTATCGAGGTATTTGTAAACTGTCAGCAATTCGTGAACTTTTTGAAAGCATCGTTAAAAATAGACTTGAGTTTTTGACGAAGGAATGTTTGTCCGAAGTTCAACATGGTTTCGTATCTGGACGGTCTACAGTTACGAACTTGGTTTCTTTTTCTTCTTACATTCTCAATGAAATGGAGAACAGAAGTCAAGTCGACGTTATATACACCGACTTTAGTAAAGCTTTCGATTCGGTTCGGCATTCAATTCTTCTCGAAAAATTAGAATATTTTGGGTTTCATTCTGAAATTCTTCGTTGGATTTCATCTTTTCTCATTGGTTGCACTCAACGAGTAAAAATTGGTACTTCCCTATCTAGAATGATAAACTGTACCTCAGGCGTACCGCAAGGGAGCTACTTAGGCCCATTACTTTTTATTATTTTTATTAATGATATTACTTCTGTCGTCAGAAATAGTCAGTTTTTACTGTACGCAGATGACTTAAAACTTTTTTTCAACCATTAAGTGTATAGAAGATTGTCATTTGATCCAATCGGATCTTAACTGTATTATTAAATGGTGCAATGCCAATGACTTGACACTCAACATAAGTAAGTGCAATGCTATATCTTTTACCAGATCTTCGTCTCATATCGAGTTTAACTACTCAATTCACTCAACACGTTTGAACAGAGTAGAGAAAATCAAGGACTTAGGTGTTATGCTTGACTCTTCATTTTCTTTTAAAGCCCACATTGAATATGTCGTTGCAAAAGCTAATTCAGTTGTTGGATTTATAAAACGAAATGGTTCGGACTTTAAAGATCAGTTTGCCTTTGTTATCGCTTTTCACTGGGTTAGTTCGATCGCTTCTGGAATATGCCGATGTCATTTGGAATCCTGGCTATTCTACCTATTCTGATCGACTCGAAAAAGTTCAGAGGCGTTTCACAAAATATATTTTTTATGAAATGCATTGGATCCCTTCACCCAATTACAAAGCAAGATGTCTTCTACTTGGAATAAAATCACTGAAATCTCGAAGACAGATTCATGATGTAATATTTGTGAGGGACTTACTGTGCTACCAGATAAGATGCCCTACTCTGCTGTCGATGGTACCCATATATGCTCCATCTAGACTCTTAAGAATAAGGAATCTTTTGTTTCAGCAAAGTCACAGAACTAATTATGGTCAAAACGAACCTATAGATATCTAGAGCCATACTTGCTTTCAACAGCGTTTATAGAGAGATAGATGTATCCTTATCTAGAGACAAGTTTAAATCTTTATTATTATGTATATTTATATTTTAATTTTTGTAAATTTATAACGTCTGTTAGCTATCTTATTATGTTGTAGATGAATTAATTAAATAAATAAATAAAAAAATAAAAAAATCATCGTCGTAATGTCTCATGTCTACTGCTGTATTATGAGTGCAATTGATAAATTATACATCTATTGTAAACATTGACAATCAAACGTTTAAGTTCTTAAATTTCTTTGTTCGTGATTCGTAAAGTAAAAGTTTAATTTGTGTTGTAGGTAAATGAATTTTGTATCAAAAGAAAAACAACAGCTACTCATTCGCTTAATTTATTTTAATGGCGTATTTGTGATTGACTTAACGTTTTATAACTATTAACATTTTTGACAACGATGATATCAGCTTATCAATAGAAGGGTTGACAATAGGTGGAGAATCCACATAAATTTGACAGCTGATCAGAAATATAATGATTGATCACGAAAATACCGATACATCATTTTTGTTGATCATCGGCAATTATTGTCAAATATCGTATTGATATTTGACAATCATACTAAGGCCCTCAGGCAGAGGCCTATGCTTTCTGCACAAGTGCATCTATACGTCAGGTAATAATAATAATAATATTTGGTGAGGGTATATTACACTGCGACCTATTGGTCTATTGTGTCCCCTTGCTTGTGCCTCGGAGAGGTACATGCCCTCGTTCAGAGCCCTCTATAGATACTTCTTTGTGAAGCGTGTCGAGGTATTGCTCTGATTTATCCTTGGCAGGTCACACTCCTTAGAGCACAGCGTCCAGTCCAGTTTCTTTGATGAATCTGAGAATGAGCTGTGGGTCCATGGTTTGTATGTCCTTGTCTGTTATTTGGTGCCTGCCCAAATATTTCATCCTTTTGTGGGTCAGTGCCCCACAGGATTCCAGTATATGGTCTGGAGTTTCGGCGGTTTCACTGCAGAATCTGCAGAGCCCGTCCTCCGATATGCCCATTTTCCTCAGGTGCTACTTGAGTCTGCAGTGCCCCGTGAGGAGGCCTGTTAGGATTCTTAGGTTGTTTTTGTTAAGGCCGATACAAACTTTGAATCTCTTTTGGTTGTAATTTCCTAAGAGTTTCTTTGCTTGCCTCCGACCTTGGAGGTTGAGAAAGGTTTTGGCCTTTGTTTCTTCCTCCAGTCTCCTGAACTCTTCGCGTATAGTGTGTTCTCCTATCCCGCAGAATGGTTCAGGTATACGTCAGGTACATATTATATGTATTTTTGATCTGCTCTCTCATTGGGCACATATCACTAGGTATATTATTGAAAACGATCAATAGAGAGAAAGAATAAGGAGAGTGTAATCTTTCGCCTCTCCCTCACCAAAAATCAAAATAAAATCAATTAATCTTACTCTTCTTGTTCCAACTCACATATTCCAATATAATAATCGCTGTTGAATTTCCACCAAAAATTTCCATTTCCTTTTTTTCTGCCGAACGGACTCAGTTTTATATTATTATTTTTGTTTAAAGAGCTCTACGCTCGATTAAGCTTGTTGAAGTGAGCTAAGAGATCTAGCGCTCTACCGAAAAGCGTATTCTGTAATAAAAGCAAAACTTAACGCTGAAACCGACCGGCTCTCCATTCTCGGTATGTGTGTTATTGACATCAGCCGTGTTTCTTTGCACGCGGATATAGGGATAATTTGAAATTTGCATGTAAAATACAACAACAACTTATTTTATATACGCTAACTTTAGCGGGCTAAGTCTTTTAGCGGGGATAAACAGTTTGACATCGCGCCGACCACTGGCACATCCCGCCGAATATTTTGTTCTGGATTTTATCATTATTTTTATACCCTATTCTAGGGGTATATTACTCGTAATTTTGACGCATAGTTTGTCATATACCTTAATATTGCCCGTAGACCCCTAAAAGTTACTATATTTATGATCAGCATCGATAGTAATGTCGATCTAGCCATGTCCGTCCGTCCGTCCGTCTGTCCGTCGGCAAAAATTAGGCCTTTAAACTGGACCTAAAGAGCTGAAATTTTAACCATATACTCTCTAGGGTCCCGAAATAATCAAGTTTACGAATTTTTGAAATCCGCCCACAGACACGCCCACAAACTCAAAAAAACAAAATTTTGGAAAAAATCGAATTTTGAGCTAGAATGCTGAAATTTTTTATATATGATCTATGACTCCTAAAACTGCTCGGGATAAAAAATTTTCAAAATCCGCCTAGTGATAAATAAAACAATTTTTTGAAAATCCAAAGTTTGAGCTAGGGAGCTGAAATTTATAATATATACTCTCTAGGGGCCCTTTATGCTCATGTGTTAATTTTTTTTAAAACCGCATACTGACACGCCCACAATTAAATAAAACAATTTTATTGAAACACCCAAGTTTGAGCTAGGGAGCATTTTTTTTGATAAAATCCTTTAAATGTTATATAACAAAATATGTAAAGCGTTCTTAACAATTCAACCATTCTTAGACTTTTGTCACGCCCACTTATGAGGGATAGGAATAAGAATAGGGTATCCAACAGTTCGCCCGAGCGGACTGTAGCCCGTCCCTATGTTTCAAAATTTAGTAAATCTGTCAGTGTGAAACTGTTTTTTATAATTTTAGAATATGTTTGGCATTAATTTCAACTGTCGGAAATTAATATTTTTGAATTTCATGATTTTCAATACAAATTTCTTAGCTCAACTTCCAGCTGTGTCACTAATAAACGTCATAGGTGCATGTGCGCTGCCAAGTTTTTTTTGATGAATTCTTAAGCGGCGATTGTCGTTTTTTAATGCCATGCCTATATCCGAAACACGGCTCCTATATCCGCGTGCAAAGAAACATGGCTATCGTTCGTTGGAATGACCTCATAATGGACGTCGTCGTCAAGAACGCTGCAAAATGTCTAGGCTTTCTTAAGCGGCGCAAGAAATATTTTACCCTTTCTGATCTGGCTAACATTTATAAGGCCTTTATTCGCCCTAAACTTGAGCCGGTTCCCCAATCACATATTTGTAGCTACTCAACAGAATACAAAAAAAAAATGAGCGATAAAATTTATTGCGGTCGTGATATCGCGGAAACATTTGACTGTCTTGGGCCCATTTCACACATAGCCGGCAGCCGGGTAACCGGTACAATGTCTCCTGTCTATCGCTATTTATCGATATTTCCATTATAAGTGCTCAAACGAAATAGGTAGCTGCATTCCACAACCGCCATGCCAGGAATGCGCATCAGCATTGAAATATAAATCCTTAGCCGTACAACACGAATGCGGAATGCTCTACCTCGCTCCATTTTTTCATTCACATTATTTTATACAAACATTCGAAACCAACGTGTATCGGCATCACTCCCTATCTTCTTATCCTAATTTCCTGTGTAGAAATTATATTTGAAGTGTACTAAAAAAATTCACTTAGTGCGAATACGTTAAAAAGATTGTATTTATTCGCATATACTGCATGTAAAATACATGTACTGAACTATTTTAGATCCACTAAATAGGTTGCCTCTATACCTTTTGTGCCAGGACACAAGAGTGCAGGTAGGTAGGTAGGTAGAAGTGGCGGTTCGGTTTGAACCCAATTAGCACTTATTGTGCCTTTTTGTTACCACGACTCGTGTGACCTATGTTGTAGTAGTTGTGAGAGATTTGGTGTGTGTCTATATCCAACCTGTGGAGTTGAGAAAACGGATAAGATCTTGTATCCCTTTGCTCGATATAGCGCTAAGGTCGTCGAAGAATGGTTGATTCAGTGCCCGAAGTCTAGTTCTTGCTAGTGCCGGACATTCGCAGAGGAAGTGGAAGAGAGTTTCTCTTTCGTTTACATTGCCGCAGCTTCGGCAGTGGATGTTAAATGGGATACCCAGTTTGGCCGCATGGTCTCCAATTGGCCAGTGCCCGGTGATTATCGCCGTGATTCTGGAGACTTCGGGCGGGTTCTGTTTAGAAGATCCCCTGTTCTCCCTTTGTCATAAATAGGCCATATCTTCCTCGATATGATGCAGTTAGTTAACCTTCTCCATTGAAGATTGGCTTTCTGCAGGAATTTTGAGTGTATTTGTGTCTTGACCGCACCTAGCGGAATGTGAACCCTTGCAGCGAGTGAGTCGGCCAGAGCTGAGCCCTGCCTGGCCAGTTCATCTGTACGCTCGTTTCCTGTTATGTTACTATGCCCTGGAACCCAGAGTAGTGTAACACTGAAACGTTCGTCCAGTCGCGCAAGCTCGTTCCGGCACTCCTGCACCAGTTTGGAGGATATGGTAGCCGAGTCAATAGCTTTGATTGCGGCTTGGCTATCTATGAGGATAGCAATGTTTTGTTTGTACGCTGTGTCACGCCCTAGTTGCGTGCAGGCCTCTCGGATAGCCAGTAGTTCCGCCTGGAAAACGCTGGCAAAATCCGGCAGGCGAAGGGATATTGATATTTTTAGTGATTCCGAGTAGACACCGGCCCCCACACCACAGTTCATCTTAGAACCGTCGCGTCGGTGTATATGACCATGTCGAAATCTTTCACTACTTCATCCCTCTTCCAACAAGCTCTGGAAGGGAAGCTTACTTTTAAGCCTTTTGTGAAGTTTAGTTTGGGTGTGATGTAGTCGGTTGGAAACGTGGCCATGCCTTCTGGTAGCGAGTCCAGAATGCTGCTGTGGCCGTATGGCCTTGCAGTCCAGCACCCCGATTCCTTGAGTCTTACCGCACTACATAGTGCGGTATCTTTTGCGTGTAGGTCAAGAGGCAAAAGGTGCAAGAGCACAGTGAGCGCCGTTGGGGCTGGCCTCAGTGCACCCGTGGTGCCTATACGGGCTGTCCTTTGCAATCTTTTCAGTTTTGTGAGGTTATAACCTTTACTCAACGCGGGCCACCATACTAGTGATCCATAGGTGAGGATTGGACGCACTACTGCTGTGTACATCCACAAGGTCATCTTTGGTTGAAGTCCCCACTTCTTTCCAAAGGTTCTGCTACAGGCATAGAAGGCAATACACGCCTTCCTCACTCTGTATTCAATGTTATGTTTCCAGCTAAGTTTAGGATCGAGCGCGATACCCAGATACTTAGCGCTGGAGGATAGTGTAAGTGGTGGAACGTTTAGGCGGGGTAGGGTAAAATCGGGTATTTTGGTTCTGGTGGTGAACAGCAACAGTTCGGTTTTGCTCGGGTTAACGCCGAGGCCACACCTTGTAGCCCAGGTGCTTACCTTGTCTAGAGCATTCCCCATGATATCACTTATCACGGAGGGAAACTTCCCTGACACTAGTATCACTACGTCATCCGCATACGCGACAGCTTTGACCCTTTCCCTGTCTAGTTTTACTAGAATTTTGTTCATGACCATTAGCCATAGTAGCGGAGAAATGACACCACCCTGTGGCGTTCCTCTATTGGCAAATTTGGTTAAGTGGCTGTTGCCTAGTGTTGCCTGAATGACTCTTGTTCCGAGCATAGAAGCTATCCATTTCCTAATAGATTCCTCTATGCCCAGTTCGACCAGTGATTCAAGAATAGCTTCCGTGTGTACGTTGTTGAAGGCTCCCTCTATATCCAAGAAGGAGGCTAGGGTGTATTCTTTGTAGTGTATGGATTTTTCGATAGTTCGCACTACCTCGTGGAGAGCCGTTTCCGTGGATAGGCCTTTGAGATAGGCGTGCCGTGATTTGGAGAGCGATGTTTCTGGCAGAGAATTTCGCATATGGATGTCTAGGACACGCTCCAGGGTTTTGAGTATAAAGGAGGTTAGACTGATAGGTCTGAAGTCCTTTGCGGACACGTGCTCGCGTTTACCCACCTTCGGTATAAACACCACCCTGGCGCGTCTCCAGGAGTGTGGTACGTGGTTTAGCAATAAACAGCTTCGGAAGATCGACGCTAACCAAGGTATTGATAGGTTTTGCGTTTTCGGTAACATGACAGGCATAATGCCGTCAGGCCCCGGAGACTTATATGGGGAGAAGCTGTTAATAGCCCAGGAAATCTTTTCCTCGGAAATTATTGAGGTGATGTTGCTGTTGGGAGCAGGTTGTACTTGCCGAGGCCTCTCGGGTTGCGTACTAATATCACTGCATCCGGGAAATTGAGTGTTTATAAGGAGTTCCAGTGTCTCCGCTGGAGATTCTGTCCATCCTCCGTCTGGTCTTTTCAGAAAAGAAGGGTTGGAGTGTTCCTTGGACAAAATGTTGCTTAGCCTAGCGGAGTCCTTAAGGGTTTCTATCGACTGACAGTACTCCATCCAGGCCTCCTTTTTGGATGCCTTTATGGCTTTCTTATACAGACTTAGACAGTCCTTATAAGGCCGCCAAAAATTGTGTTTGTGGCAGATGTTTAAAATCGCTGTAGTCATCTGTCTGAGACTGGAGAGATCTTCGTTCCACCATGGGGAAAGCGTTTTTTTACTGCGTTTAACTGGGCACGAGACTTTGTATGCTACATCCATAGCCTTCTCAAAAGTCTTTACCTGTACCTCCAGTTCTTTAATTGCAGCTGTGTTTGTTTCAGGTATATTTTTGAGTTTTGTCCGAAGGACTTGGCCAAACTTGGTCCAATTAACTCTTTTGGGGTTTCTATAAGGTTTTGTGGTCTCGACCTCAAGACTCATGTCGTAGAGGATCCATCTGTGGTCAGAGAGTGACTCCAGAATGGAAACTCTCCAGTTGTCGACCTTAAAGTTATTATTGTTTGTTTTTAATGTAACATCTAGTACCTCTTCCCATCCCCTGTACGTTTCCGTACTCGGAAAGACAAAAGTTGGGGTCGTACCCTTGTTGCAGACTGCTAGGTTAGTGGTTAACAGAAAATCAAAAAGTGACTCACCTCTTTCAATATCTTCTGAGCTGCCCCAGATAGAATGCATGGCGTTGGCGTCGCAGCCCATCAGTAGGTTGTCCTTCACTGTTGTTGAGGCTATGAGCAGCTCCACCTCCTCTGGCGGTACAGGTCTCCCATGAGCCATGTATGCTGAAGCCAGGTATGTTGTTTGGTTCGCACACTCCAGTTTAATCACTGTCAAATCGTATGAGCTAAGATTGGGACATAAAAAACCTTTTAGATGTTTCTTAGCTAGTATGCATGCTCTAGGCTTACCTGTGGCCTGGTGTTTGTAAAACAGGTCGTATTGTGTGCCTTGGAGCCCCTTTACGGATGAGTCTCTCACCCATGGGTCCTGGATAATGCCGATGTCAATGTTCTTCTCCCTTAGAAAAACCATTAGATTAGCGGAGGCACACCTTGAGTGCCTCAGGTTAATCTGTATGACTTTCAGCATTATGTAGTTGAAGTTGTTTCGTCGGCGATCATCAGGTCCTCCAACAACTTGTCGGTATCGACGATGTCCACATCGTCCTCAGGACCTGAGGAAAGGAAGACTTTGAGCTTGGCATGCCTTATGCCAAACCTAAGTTTGTGGTCAGTTTTCTCGAGAGCACCCAGGCATTCGTTGTTTATGAGTTACATGTTATATGTTATGTTATATGTTATGAGGAAGGACATGGTATTTTTATAGGGTTCCTCCGCCTTGATGACTGACCAGTCATCCATCGGAACCGTCGGGTTGTGGAGTTTGAGACATTGGAGGAGCCTTCCCCCTTCTATCTTTATATTGGGCAACCAAATGCGGGCCCTAGGTCTCCTCGGGATGTCCTTAGCAGGCATAAGCTTGAGCTTCAAACCATCCCAGGCATCGCTAACTTTAGCAACGCATCCACTAAGGAAGTCTTTGGAGAATTGGTCGGCGCACTTGATTACCCGATATCCCCTCACCACCTCGGCGGAATCAAAGTCGGGAAGTGGTTCCCCTTGGTTGTTGACGATGTGGTCTATCACCATTTCGGAGAGCTTGGCCTCAATGCTTCCCCACGCATTCTCTATGGATTTCCCGTTTGTCGAGAGATCATCCACTAGTGCGACCTGAAGGTGATCCCTAACCACATCGGTAAAGGGACGCTTCTGGGCCGCACCGGCCGCCGACGTGCTTGGCTTGGCTGTTGCTGCTGAAACTTCAACAACCTTGGTTTTTTTTGGGGCTGGGCGATGGAAGATCTCTTCTTGAGACCTGTCACGCTTCGCTCCCTGCCGGCTTTTGTTTTTCAGGCTCTCGTGGAATTCGTCAACGATTGCCTGGTATTTGATCCTATCCGCCTGATCCTTTTCGTGGACCTTTCCGGCAGCCTCATTTTTCGCTATCTTACCTAAGATATGGAGGGCCATCTGGTACTTGCTCTTATTAGCTTTCCCTGCGGGTTTGGGTTTGTTTCGGGTATGTTTGTTTGTTAATTGGTTTGCGTCGAGGTGCTAGCCTTAGCATTCTCGCCGCTTTGTGACGGGACGATTGTCTCCTGACTGGAGGCCAGCAATTCGTCCTCTGATAAGGTACCAGCCTCTGGCACCCTCATCTGCTGGTCTTTTTGTGTTTCGTCTTCTTTTCTATCCATTTTTGTTTTTTTTTAGATTTTGTTCCCACGAGTAGGATCGGAAAGGGTGGTCCATCCTGGCAGAGCCGTCTTACCAGGACAAGGCACTTATACAACCGACCTTGCCTGGGCATCGGAGGGGGCCGTTAACGATCAGTTGGTTTATCCACTTACTGACCATGCATCCATCGGCACGGGTACCTCTACCTTGGCTTAAAAGTGGGATTTTTAAATTGGGTTTACTCCCGAAAAACTCCCGAATACGCGGGGTTATCTCCCCGGTGATTACCGGAGAGTAGGAAGGGGTGAGGAGAAGGGGGGAGGAAAAAATGGGGGATGAGGAAAATGAGGGGGGGGGGTGAATGAAGGAATATATAAGGGTGAGAGCGGACGTAAGATCCTGGTCAGTTCTTAGTTGACGCTCATCAGACGGCCTGTCCCTCAACAGATGCCCGATGACTCTTTGCGCCGTAAGCCTCCGCACCGGCACCATCGAATTTGTTTGCGGTGATGGTACACACGTCAAGGTGACTGACCCCGCAGGAGGCAAGAGTGCATAAAAGAAAGGAAAAAAAATCTGTTCATTTTAAGGAAAATAAAAGAATAAGTCATTCTCAAGCCTGTCAAGAGTTAAAACACATTGAAACATTAAAAACATTAAAACACATAATCGAATTTGGTTCTTTTCACTTTAGTGGTGTGGTTAGATTGACGACCGCACTTCTGCAGTGGACTAAGAATAAGAGACAACTTAAAGAACTGCAGTGGCTGCAGAATTTCCTTGTGTTTTCGTCCAACGTGTATGTTCATTTTTCTCTGCAAGAAATATTCTGCTCATGTGTTTCGGGCTTAATGCCCAAAATACATCTGCAGAAGTAAACAGACAACAAATTTACTTTTTTTTTGTGGTGTGATTTTTTCTTTTGAATTGTTTGGAGATTGGACACTGCACTCTCATGTAGTGGATTTATAATTTGATACAACTCGCAGAAATACACTGGCTGCAGAAATTACATACATATGTTCTCGCATATTCAAGAGTGGTTGTTCTATTTTATCTGCAAGCAATATTCTGCATATGTGTTTTGGACTTTAGGATTTTGTTCTTAATTTTTATTTCGGGTGCATTTTCATTTGGCTGCAGCGCAGATATACCACTGCATGCTTTGTTTTGGATGCAACCTCGATCAATTCGATGCATTTATTGTTTATGTGTACTTTTTGATACTAGAGACATCGTATAAGGTTTTAAATCACTCATTAGAGGCATGTGCAGGGGCAAATCATTGTCAGACATTAAATTATGTACTCCGAGTAAATAAAATGTTTTTTCGTTTATAATTTCGTAATGAATCTTCCAACTAAACGAACTAGGGTGTTTATCCTGCCCACATTTTGTTACCCTTGTTGATAATTTTCTTTTGCTGAACAACAAAGTATCTTCTGCTAATTGAATATTTCATTTATTTTATAACAGAAACGAAATGCTACTTAATTGGCTCATTTCATTTTACTATTGTTTATTCATGAGCAGAGGAATGTTTTGTTGATTGCTGTGGGTGGTGGGTGTATCTTACGCGTGCATTTAAGTTTTAAATCCTTCTTGTCTCTGCATCGGAGCGTTTTAAAAAGTCATACAGTTCGAGACAACAATGAGGAGTTGATGGAAACACCAATGGATACCCGCGTAGTAAAATTTCTTGACTTTAACGCACACTTCATATTTTTCACGAATAGCGTGTGGTTCATCCTGAATTCTCTCTGTCATTCGAGCAGCTGATATTCACTAATTCAATGCGGTTATTATGGACTTAGCTACGGAAATAGAATACCTAGGCAATAGACGCAAGTTTCATTGACTAGGTGCTCTTACAGAGCAGAATAATCATTTTCAATCGCCGAATCTGTCGGAAATAATAAATAGTCTAGTTCGATTCCGCTATTCTAGCTGTCAAAAACCGGTTTAAATATAATTTCCCATTAAATTGCAGTTCCTGAAACAAAGTGTACAAATTAATTAAACAAAAAACAGCATCCGTTTTCATTATAGCTACATTTATAAAATTTGATGCAATCAGATACATACATGTGGATCTGTAAATTAAAGAAGAAAAAAAAAAACAATATTCATCTTATTTTGAAACGCGATTTTTGGCAAACGTTTAATTGCATTCCAACATGTGCGTCTTCGGAGACCGAGAAAAACAAAATTCACTTGTGTTGACGCGAACTTCGAATGATCCTTGCGCGCCGCATCGGCCTTTACGAGTATACCGTATGTCAATGAACAGGTGAGCAAAACGTTTTTAGTTTGTTTTTGTTTTTCATTTTCTATCGCGATCCCCATGTGCAATATTAAGTCAAGTTGAAAATACTTATAGATGCGAAATTTTGATTTATTTTATTATTAAACAATTTATGTAGTCTAATTTACCAAAGGCAGACTATAATTACGTGCTATTAAATAAAAACAGCATACAGTTGCACTTCCTCTCTTTCTCTACATATCTTGATAGTGAGTGCATAAGGTTATTAGTGTTTTCAATTTAGGACGCAAATATTTTGGCATCGAAACTATTACCCCGGTTAAGGGCGACTCTGGCAAGCAAAAGGCTATTTAGGAGACTCACATGTTCATTCATTTATGGACAAAAAATGATCCATGCTGATGAACTTCGGTACAGGAACTCAAATGCCTTGTTTCATTTGGAGTGCTTGGATTTTCAACTAAATTTCCATTTTAGATAGAGATAATTTCCATTTTTGATCAAATTTTCCCAATATAAAAAAAGGACTTATTATTAATCTTGGTGTATGTTGGAAAATTTTGACACGTAGGGTAAGGTTGCTCCTCTTACCCGACGTATTCTGCTTTGTAAAATTTGCTTGTCACTTTGGTTTTTTATTATATTAAGGCTATAATGTTTGGAATGCTTGGCGACTGCTTTTCCCTAGTCCTTGACTGAAGCCATCTTCCGAATCACTGGTGCTATTATCCATTTAAGCATCTACTAATCATCAGTATAATACGTGTTTCATTGCAAGCTGAAATATGCCTTTGTTGGGGATGACCAGAACAGTACGAAGAACGTAAAACAAACAAATGAACACTGCACATATCTTTTTCTCTTTTTATATTCTATTCTAAGGGTCTGTCTCACGATGTCGAAGAAATGCTCTTTTCAATGAAACATGTTTTGGTTTTGATCAACTGGCGAGCGTGCGGGGATATCACACACACTATCTGATTTACCTTATTGAAATTATTTCACAATAAATATTAACCACGTTTTCCTCACTTTGACGTTTGGCGCAACGCTATTTGTTGGTAAATTATAGAGCAAATCTTTCAAAAATTTGAGATCGGAGCTTTCGTGTTATTGGCAAATCTAGAATTGCTCTTATTCTTCAATGAAGAGCGAAAAGAGCAAATATTTTCTTCAATGAAAAATTACTCTCCAGTTAAATACTTCCGTTAGCGAATAGTGCGTTTGACATCCATCCATCCTTCTTATAAATTAATGTCTTAGGCAACTGTATTCATCAGTTATTCCAGTAGTTATGAATGGAAATTAAAATAAAACATAGGGACGGGCTACAGTCCGCTTGGGCGAACTGTTGGATACCCTATTCTTATTCCTATCCCTCATAAGTGGGCGTGACAAAAGTCTAAGTATGGTTGAATTGTTAAGAACGCTCTACATATTTTGTTATATAACATTTAAAGGATTTTATCAAAAAAAAAACGCTCCCTAGCTCAAACTTGGGTGTTTCAATAAAATTGTTTTATTTAATTATGGGCGTGTCAGTAGGCGGATTTAAAAAAAATTAACACATGAGAATAAAGGGCCCCTAGAGAGTATATATTATAAATTTCAGCTCCCTAGCTCAAACTTTGAATTTTCAAAAAAAAAAAAAAATAATAATTGTGGGCGTGTCAGTGAGCGGATTTTGAAAATATTTACACATGAGCATAAAGGGCCCATAGAGAGTATATACTATAAATTTCAGCTCCCTAGCTGAAACTTTGGATTTTCAAAAATTAATATACCCTTAGAATAGGGTATAAAAAAATTATTTTATTTATTTGTGGGCGTGTCAGTGGGCGGATTTTGAAATTTTTTTATCCCGAGCAGTTTTAGGGGTCATAGATCATATATAAAAAATTTCAGCTTTCTAGCTCAAAATTCGATTTTTTCCAAAATTTGATTAAACTTGATTATTTCGGGACCCTAGAGAGTATATGGTTAAAATTTCAGCTCTCTAGGTCCAGTTTAAAGGCCTAATTTTTGGCTACAGACGGACGGACGGACGGACGGACGGACATGGCTAGATCGACATTACTATCGATGCTGATCATAAATATAGTAACTTTTAGGGGTCTACGGGCAATATTAAGGTATGTTACAAACTATGCGTCAAAATTAATATACCCTTAGAATAGGGTATAAACATAGGGACGGGCTACAGTCCGCTTGGGCGAACTGTTGGATACCCTATTCTTATTCCTATCCCTCATAAGTGGGCGTGACAAAAGTCTAAGTATGGTTGAATTGTTAAGAACGCTCTACATATTTTGTTATATAACATTTAAAGGATTTTATCAAAAAAAAACGCTCCCTAGCTCAAACTTGGGTGTTTCAATAGAATTGTTTTATTTAATTGTGGGCGTGTCAGTAGGCGGATTTAAAAAAAATTGACACATGAGAATGAAGGGCCCATTGAGAGTATATATTATAAATTTCAGCTCCCCAGCTCAAACTTTGGATTTTCAAAATAGTGTTTTATTTATTTGTGGGCGTGTCAGTGGGCGGATTTTGAAAATTTTTTATCCCGAGCAGTTCATAGTCATAGATCATATATAAAAAAATTCAGCTTTCTACCTCAAAATTCGATTTTTTCCAAAATTTTGTTTTTTTTTGAGTTTGTGGGCGTGTCTGTGGGCGGATTTCAAAAATTCGTAAACTTGATTATTTCGGGACCCTAGAGAATATATGGTTAAAATTTCAGCTCTCTAGGTCCAGTTTAAAGGCCTAATTTTTGCCGACAGACGAACTATCGATGCTGATCATAAATATAGTAACTTTTAGGGGTCCACGGGCAATATTAAGGTATGTTACAAACTATGCGTCAAAATTAATATACCCTTAGAATAGGGTATAAAAACGTTTTTTTTTTTCTAATTGTGATCAAAGCGTTGATTATTCCATTTTTGTTTAAAGTGTTTAGAGAATTTTTGAAAGAAGATTATAGTAATAAAGAGAGAGAGGTATGAATTTTCAAGGACCGACACCGATCTCTTATAAGGAGATCGCTAATGATGGCTCCAAAGGTAAGGTTAGGTAAGGTTAGTCAGGGCTATAACATTACTGTCATAGAAAAGTAGGCTCCATAATGGGCCCATCACGATCCCTGTGAGAACCAACTAATTATAACGTCAGTCGTCATCCTTAACCCTTTTTCCAAAGCATTTTATTTCCCTACAAAAACTAACTAATTTGTTGCAGTCCATCGACTGTGCCTCTTCTAGACTATCAAAGAAAAAATTGCCCAGGCGTCTTCTTTCATATCGAAGGATACCCTCGCACTTACAAAGTATTTGCGTTATATCTTCCATGACTCAAATATCATTGGTGTCCGTTTCTGAGTACCCTAAACTTTTGACGTGCTTCCTCAAAAGGGGATTCTCGGAAAGGATGCCGACTGTCATTCTAAGCTACTTAGTTTCAGAATCGCCCCCAATTTTCTCTTTTTCTCTTTCAATTCAATTTCAATTTCCATTTTTTAACATCTTTAGTTTTGAGTTGTGCAATAAGACCTGGCCTTTTATAGTACAAACGGTAATTGCATCAATGTAAATTGAATAAATATTAATAAATAAGGCAAAAGTAACAAACGTGATAAAGAATGATTATCATAAAAATTCAAAAATTCAAGGTGAAAGGAAAAATGGAGAAAATTATAATTATCTTGAAAAATCTTTATTACTATTATTATCATCATTGGTGCGTTAAAAAGTATTTAAAAATATTACATTTGAAGTTCTTGGAATTGCGAATCAGTTTAATATATAGGTATAGGCAAAGAGTTCCAAAGCCTCGCGGAGTAGACGAAAAACATATAAAAACATTAAGTGTTCTCTGAGATTGTGAAAACGCTAATCTATTGTAAAGGTATCTCGGGGTTTTGCTATGAAGGAGTTTGTGGAAAAATATGAGACTACGAGCATTTACAAATTGGTATAAAGTACAACCTAAGACATTTCTAGATAGAAGAGAGATTCGATCATATCTCTTCAGTCCATAAATGTATCTAACGGTATCATTAAAAGCTACTCCTTTTTTATACTGAGATAGAGAGTCCAAGTCACTATATGCTACCTCGGCATACGTGATAATAGGTAAAATCAGAGCAATCGCAAGTTTACGACGAGTTTCTTTAGGAGTAAAACTAACAGACAGCCAAAGTTTTCTAAGACAGCCATAAACGCGGCCAACAACAAAATTAACGTGATCATAAGACGATAAGGTACGGTTCAGTTTAAAAGCTAAGCAAGTAACTGAATTAGCTTAACTGATTATTCCATTTGAGAGATATAAATTCGGCAGGATGTTTGGATCTATTAGCTTATTCGCAATTGCAATAATCTGAGATTTTGTCGGATTTAAAACAAAACAATTTAAGTCCATTAATAACGGACCATCTAAAAATCGCTGACAAGCCTTCATTACGAGGGCGGGTCAATAAGTCCGTGACTTTTTGAATTTCTGACCTCTTTACTGAAACGGCAACACTGCTCCTGTCAACAGGCATCTGTATCTGTCAGTTGACTCCTGTCAAAATTTAAACTTGCTGCGTCAGTTAGTTTGTGTTTGACAGCTATTTTTATCAGACTACTCACTAATTTGAGGAGAAAATGGAAAAAAGTGAATTTCGTGTGCTTATTAAGCATTATTTCTTGCGAAAAAAACCATTACCGAGACCAAGGCTAAGCTTGAAAAATACTATGGGGACTCTGCACCATCGATTTCAATGGTTTCGTATATTTACTTGCGGGATCGCGGACATCACAAAGAGGACGAGGCAAGCACAATTGAACATTATAAGCATAAAGGTGGGTAGTCACGTATTTACAAACAGTTGGCAGATCATTAATAAACATACAAAACAAAATTGGGCCGAGAATTGAACCTTGAGGAACGCCCTTAGTGATAGACTTAAACGAGGAGGACTTACCTCCAACTATTACTTTTTGTTGCCTGTACCTTGTGCCCCATTTTGTGACTCTATCTTTGATTAGCCATTTTTGTGGCCGCTTCCGATAACTTCCCTTTGCCTGCACACAGAGGAGGTTTTATGTCCACTCACGGATTTTGCAGACGTATTTCCCCCCCTTTTCTTGCTGGTACATCCGCGAGCTCAATGCCGTCACAACGCGGTGGTTTTTGCATAATCCCTTAATCATTGTGCGGTTATACCAGAATTTTGGATCTGATGACACATGATTCAAGCGCCGTGAGGGCGGCCTGACTGTCAATGTAAAAGGTGATAACCCGAATATCAACTTCATCAGCAGTTATTCCGTAGCCTAAAGTACTGCCAGAACCTCCGACTGGAAGACACTGCAACTGTTTGGAAGCCGCAGCGATTCCCCGCAGAATAGATTCAGGATCCTGTGCGATTTTGAGCCATCCGTGAATACTGCACTGTCACGTGAATCAATGACTGCATTATTCTGCCACTCCGCTCTATTGGTATACACCAATATGTAGGGTATCTCGAAAACAAGCTTACAGGGAATATCATCCGATTTTGCTGAATTTATGATATTGAAAATTCCAAAATAGAGCAGTGTCCAGTTGGACTGCTTTTGAACAGCCCAAAATTGGTGAGTCGTATCGCACTATTTACTCCTTGCAATTTGTCCTGTATATCTACAGGCTGTAGGTGCAAAAACGATCTAAGTGCCGCTGTGCGCAATGATGACTCCATCGTCAACAAAAAAAAGAAATCATTCATATAACAATTTTTTAATTTTATAGACAACCACGATCGAAGAAAAAACAAAACAGGGGAATACATGTGTCGAAATCGTTAAAAATATGCAGGCTTAAAAACACCTAAATGAAACAAATGCAACGCTAGCATTTGATTGCCATCAGTAAAAAAGTAGTCCGAAACCGAGAGGCCTGCCGATGTTTATTGAGGCCACACTGGGGAGCCCCGCAGTCGATTAAGTAGGATACCAGTTATTTGGGAGGGTTATGATCCGTTTAATCGTAATCATAACTTTGCTAAAATACTTCGCACTCAGTTCACATAAATAAGGGTGAGGGTGAGAAGATTCCTCGTAACATTCGTAGTGTTTTCGAAATGATTCGAATAACGGTACTTTAACAATATGGTTATATCTCAAGAAAGTATTAATTGTTTTCAACGATATCTTATATGAACGTGGATCGTCTCCAGAGAAAGTATACTTACAATTTATATTTATCAGGGTAGTTTAATAGTTAATGTTAAGAACAAAGAAAGGGGTATGTGCAGTAAAAGTTTCGTCCACTGAATGGGATATGTATTATTTTTGGAGACTAATTGCCGTAACTGTCATTTTCTGTAACAACATTCACAACATTGATACATCCAATTTGCTCGCACATTTTGTATATTAGATGCTATCACATCAATCAAACTGCAAAACCACGATAAGTATCAGTGCCGCACGGGCACAGCATTGATAAACCGATTTTGGACGACATTCGCGTGGCTTGAATGTAACCAGCCAGCTTGGAATATATAATTTTTTTTAAAGTTTTTTAAGGACCTAGACACTTGCACCGATTCCGAACGGCAAATGTGAGAAGCTTCTCACAACCGTTTATGCTTTCGGATGTTTCTCAGACTTTTGCGAGATATGGAGCAGTGGGAACAATTTAGGTGTTACTAGTGAAACTTGACCTTGGAACACCTCGGCCACTTGTCAAACGCACTACCCACTGAGCCACTCTGCCTACAAAATTAAACAGACACCCAACATATTTGAGGAACAAAACTTCTAAAAGTGTAATTGTGCCAATTCATGGCATTTGCTTACTGAACAAACTTTTGGTGAAAAAATGTTCACATAGTGTCTTTTTCTTAAACTGCAAACTTGGAAATCCAATTTGCTCTCCAAATGGTAAATTGGTGTTCAATGACACGCTTTTTCCAAAATTCCTATGCTTCCAGCGATTAAACCCGTCATATGAACGTTTATTTAATCCGCTTTCGTTGAACTTGCTTCTCTGCATATTTATCCATCACACACATGAGCTGATGACTTATAATGTAGCGTGCCATGACGAAATAGACTTAGGGATTAGTAAGAGTCATCCTACGTAAAGGTCGGAAAAGAAATTGAACGTGCTCAGAAATGATACAAACGTTCCAATGATGTGCTCGTTTTAGTTTGTTTATTGTTTCAAGTTGTACGTATTGCTATAACAGAAGCCTTATCAAGATCGCACCCATTGGGCGAAAACCAGTGCAGAAAGGAGGGACACTATTTTTTCTTTATTGTTTCAGTTACCATGTCGTTAGTTTATTAATAATAACATTGCCAGTGAAGGGAAACAACTAACAAAAGTGTATTACCACTACTTACGAGCACAATACAGTGTGGACTTAGTTGGGTTATATGACTGAAGGCGTGTTAATAATAGCTGAATAAGGATGGGGAAATTGTCACGTTGACATAATCGGAGAATAAATACGATTTATACACCAGGCACCGGTTAACTTTTTAGAGTAAGCACTATGGACGATGTCAGCTGTAGAAATGCAAACATTTGATTTGAAATGCGTCATTTAAAAACTAAAACAAAAACCCTGTTCGATGGTAGTTATAGGACCTAAGAGCTCAGAGGCATTGGACATAAACACGTCTTTCTCGTTGGACGTGTTTATGTGTACCCCACAAAAACGTTGAATAAAAAGAAGGTCTAGGTCAGCGTTTCCCAACCAGGGGTCGCTATCCAAATCTGGGTATTATTTTACTGGTTAAAATGGTTGACAAGTTTTTCAAAAAACGTAATATTTTATGGATTCAATTCAATTCAATTCATAATCTATGGCAAAAACTTAAAAACAAAAATAAAAATAAAAATATAAAAATATAAAAATAAAAATATAGGATTAGAGAAGAGTGAGTATAGGAGAGCTAGGTAGAATTGGAGAGATAGATAGAGACAAAGGAAACAGAGAGAGAAGAGTAAGTTAGAAGGAAGTAGGTGTATATACAATTATACATATGGAATTATGTTCATTGGCGCTGTTGATAAAAATAAAAATATAAAAATATAAAAATAAAAATATAGGATTAGAGAAGAGTGAGTATAGGAGAGCTAGGTAGAATTGGAGAGATAGATAGAGACAAAGGAAACAGAGAGAGAAGAGTAAGTTAGAAGGAAGTAGGTGTATATACAATTATACATATGGAATTATGTTCATTGGCGCTGTTGATAAAAATAAAAATATAAAAATATAAAAATAAAAATATAGGATTAGAGAAGAGTGAGTATAGGAGAGCTAGGTAGAATTGGAGAGATAGATAGAGACAAAGGAAACAGAGAGAGAAGAGTAAGTTAGAAGGAAGTAGGTGTATATACAATTATACATATGGAATTATGTTCATTGGCGCTGTTGAGATACATGCCTAAATATTCTATTTTTAAATTGTTTAGAGGAACTTATTTGCTTAATGTCAGTGGGTAGTGCATTCAAAAGCTTAGGGTTGACTGGATTGACTTCCGCGTTCTTAGGACCAACACTTTTTTGCAGTGTTAACTTGACTACTGCTCCGGGAATGCATAATGATTTGAAACACAAACTTCGTCTAGTCTATCAGCAATCAAGTACTTCTGATAACATAACTAACTGTGTTCTAAAACGAATTTAATTTTTTATCATTCATGTCTTATGGTACTTGTTTAATCTAAGTGTCAATTGTGGTATTCTGCCCTCATCTTAAAAAACTCCTGAAGTTATTCCTCTGTTAAAAGAAGGAAATCGAAACATGACGACGCAGTATAGACCCATTTCTTTACTCTCGACGTTGTGCAAATTATTAGAAAGACATTTTTTTTTAAACAATAATAATTTCTTTTGTAACAGACAATTTGGCTTTCGCGAAAACAGGTCAACTGAAGACGCAATTTTAAAGCTTTGTAGATAGACAAAGATTGAAATGACAAAAGCTTTTGATATGGTCAATCACAGCATACCTTTGAACAAATTGTACAAAGCCGGATTGAGAGGTGTACAATGTCATTGGTTTTCGTCTTACTAGTCTGGTAGAAGTCAACGTGTAAGACTTTATGGCATATACAGTGACTCCGCACCAGTTAACATTGGTGTACCTCACGGGTCAGTATTAAGGGCAGTTTTATTTTTAGTTTATATTAATTCAGTTTTTAAACAAAATTTTAACAGTCAGGTCACAGCTTTTGCTGATGATAAGGCGTTTTCATATGCGAATTCAAGCTTATTTGGCTCTGTAATAAATCTTCAAATGGACTTGCAGATTCCACGACAGTGGTTTGCAAAGCATGAATTGATAATTAGCGAGAAAACTAAACTGAAGGTGAGCAATTTAAAAGGTGCCTGTCCTCTAAACTGGGATATTGTATTTCATTCTTCTCCTTATAGAAAATTGTCCTCGTGTGCCCATATTTGCGGCAAGCAAAACTTGTTTGATGATATGTCCTGCAATTCTATCTGTTTTACAATAGTTGGTGTCGAGAGTTTTTAATATCTCGATGTATAAATAGATAGAAATCTTAGCTGGAAGGCTCATGTGAATGAGCTCAAAAATTACATGTTGGCTGTCACTCGTAAATTGCATTTATTTAAACCACATTATTCAAGGAAAATACTTCCATTGCGGACTTGCACACTCTTAATAACAGTATGGTTTTTCTACTTGGGGTGAACTATATAATACCACCATTGGTATGTATATTGGAGAAAGGAAAAAACTATGATAAGAGTTATCTGTGGCGCTAACAGATTAACTCCTAGTTGTCCTCTTTTCTGTAGTCTTCATAATTTACCAATAAACCATCCAAGGTTCTAAAAATATGTTTTTTTAAGTAGGGGCTGTAGTACTATCCTCTGAAGTTCCAACTCTTATAGTTAGGGAATATATAAAATTCTAGACAGCGTCAGCGCCCATGCTTTTTGATAAACTGCCGCTTCTAATAAGAATTATCAAAGTACCCGTCTTATACAAGGTGGCGCAAAAGTAATCCTCCTATCAGAAAATGCTATAAATTTTGCGATTGGCCCCTAATGTCAGTTCTGTTTTGACATTTGTGTAGTAAACACATGCGAAATACACGTTAATAAACAATGTTACGCTACACTGCTCCAGAACGCGGAATATTGGTGACTATTTATTTGAGCAATAATCGGTCGGTGACTTTGGCACAACGTGAATTTCGTCGCAGATTTCCTACCCGTCCAACGCCTACTGGTGAAACACTGCGACGTTTAGCCGCTCGCGTCGAAGAGACTGGCACAACACGAGATGCTGCTAGGCGTTGCAGACCCCGGAGTAGCCGTTCTGCAGAGAATATTGCTGCTGTAGCCGAAGATGTCATGGAAGCGCCGTCGACATCGACCAGACGACGCGACGTGCCACGCAAATAAGTATCAGTCGACGGTCTTTACAGCGAATTTTGGTACAAGATTTGAAGATGTTTCCGTACAAAGTCCAGACAGTGCATCAGCTTATAGCTGCTGACCGCCAATCGCGTCTAACATACGCTCAAGCCATCCTTAATCACCACCAAGAGGAAGATGATTTTTCATCAAAAATAATCATGAGTGATGAGGCCCATTTCCATCTTAGCGGGTACGTAAATAAGCAAAATGTACGCTTCTGGGGCACTGAAAATCCGCGTGTAACCCACGAAGAGCCATTACACCCGCTCAAAGTCACTGTATGGTGTGCTGTTTTCGCTGGAGGAGTCATCGGACCTTTTTTCTTCGAAGACGTCGCGGGCCAAACGGTTACAGTGAATGGTGAGCGCTACAGAGCAATGATCAACGAGTTCTATTTGCCGCAACTTGATGAATTGGGATTGGAAAACATGTGGTTTCAACAGGACGGTGCAACGGCACACACTGCACGTGCCACAACCGATATGCTGAAGGATGCATTTCCCGGGCGCCTAATCTCCCGTTTTGGCGATTTGCACTGGCCAGCAAGATCGCCTGATTTGACCGCTCCAGACTTCTTTTTGTGGGGCTTTTTGAAGTCGCGGGTTTATGTCAACAAGCCTCAGACTCTTGCAGCTCTCAAAGACAATATCCGTCAACAATGTGAGGACCTATCGCCGGAATTTTTGGCCAAAGTGATGGAAAATGCCATAAAAAGGGCTCAAATGACAATCAATTGTGACGGCGGCCATTTACATGACATCATATTCTCGACTTGATGTAAAAAAAATTAAAAGACCAAATAAAAATAATCCACAAGAAGAATCAAAGTTTTTCATTTTTTTTTTAAATTACAGCCAAAAAACATCGGAAGGTTATTTTTGCGCCACCTTGTATATATAACAAACGAGCATACCACGTCGAGTTTAAGTGTATCGGCTTCTGCCGACACCCACCAGATTCCAGTCTTCCTCCAAATCATTCTTGAGTGACCTATTTAGAAGTTTTCTAGCCTCTCTTCGGATTCTTTGCAGTTCCGAGCCCCACCCGGGACCTGGTGTTATGCAAGGGTTTTTGTTAGCTGTTCACGCCAGTTCGAAATAGCTGGTAAAAGCACTGTTCAGGTTTTGAACAGCTTCCTCTACCGTTTGTCTCGTCCTGAGTTTTTTTTTTGAGAGTCTACTCCCTTAAGCGTATAAAGTTGGTTTTTCTCGGATTCCTCCTCTCCTGCAATTGCTGATGCCTTAACGTTTTGATTGTCCTTTTAAGTTGGTTTTATGATTTGGGGATTCTTACACGAGGGGGAGTAGAATATAGTATCAATTTCCTGGCAAATAGCAATACTACCTTATTACATAGTAGACTTAAATCTGAAGTCTTTTAAATTGTGTATCAACCTTTGAGTTTGTACAACGAGAATTTAAATATATTTAAATACAGATCTAAAAGTTTCCTTACGTCTAGCGGCATAAAACGTGTTGACACGGCACGTGTCGTGCTCGTGGTGGCAAGCAAAAACCGTTCTTCTACCTTAATGGCGAAGTTATGATCAGAACCAAAGGCGCCGTAACCCTCCCACTTTACTGCCTTCCTTCTGCTCTGCCTGTGGGTTTCGCCGTTTTCGGCTTCTCAAAGACGGTGTCGGATCATTTCTTTACTGCTGCGAATTGAATTCTGGTTGTATTTCATAATATGTGTGATCCAGGAGTTGGTAGACCTGATTTTTTTTTTGCATTCGACACGTGCTGCTTCTATTCCTATTTATTGTTTGATCGCCCTTTTACGACATCGGTGATCTCCAGCCTTTTCCACAGACTTGCATGCACACGCTTGTGGGAGCGTTTCAAGCAAGTACCAATGACTGAGCCAAATAAATTGGTAACGAGTGTTTGAAAGCATCAACCAAGAAACACCATTTTGTAATAAAATTTATATAAAACCAAATCTGGAAGGTGAATGATGTCGGTAATCGACATCATTTAAAGGCTTTGGCTATTTCTTTTGATTAGTTTTTTTGAAATAGCCACTTTGAATTTATTGTTTTTGTTTATCGATGAAACAAAAATGTCTATAATTATTTTTTGTTTTTTTATTTTCAGAACCGCGGAATTTAACCAACGATTATTCCTAACTCAAGAATGCCCTATAATCTACAAAATCACACCATGATGCCTAATTCCCATTTGAATACCAACCCATCACATGAAAATAGATGCCCGTAACCCATCAACATTAATTTTTCCTGGTCGGACCCGAGACGATTGCGCATGAATCTACCGCAGGACTTAACGGCAAAAATGGCCTTTCGAGAAGTGCGTGATATTAGATGACTTACAGATTATTTAAAATGGAATGTCAGAGCCGATTTCCAAATCGTGCGACAATTCTGTTTCTTCGACGAAGAAATATCCTTGTTGCCAGGATTGGAAAGTTTTGTTTGTATTTTATTACTGCTGAAGCATTTACCTTATAAATATCACTCAGTCCTCGATTGGCCATGACCGTCGATAACTCCTTCGGTGGACTCATGCACAATCTTCATGTGTCCGACCGAGGTTTGATGCAAAAGTGAAATAATCATGTAAACGATTAAAATTTTAATAAATTTAAACTAAATTGGAATTTGTTTTCTTTTTTCCGAAAAAGTGTTACGAAATTAGTTGCCTGCTAAATACTTATTGGACGTTAAGAAAATTTCATAAACTCGCAGCACCGCAGAATATTGACAAAGACAATCTTAAGGAGTATTATAAATGAACTGTTGTTAGTCTTGATCTACTCACTGACTCATTTAAATGAAGAGTTTCTACAGCGCGTGTTCTTCAGTTGCGGTCAATATTGTCCAAACTTTCAATCTGGCAGAATTCAAGTAATCCGACAAAAGCGGCCTGAAGACATGTAAAAATATTGTGTAAATTCAAAATTGGTTAGCGAGTTTTGTTTCGTTCCAGGGCAGTCGCCTTCAAGCATTGGAACAGTGAGGGGTTACTAATTTTGTATTGGCTATTCCAAATTTAGGTATGGACTTGGTACAATGAATCTGGCGGGATGTGCAAAATGAAGGGTGGTCAAATTCGACGTATCTTTTAAATTGGCCTCCACTTTTTTTACAGTTATTAGATTACACCGAAGTTTTTTCAGGTATGAAGTAAATACATTTCCGCTAGCTAAAATGGATCGGTACAATATAGAGCAACATGTTTTTATTATAAAAACTTATTTTAAATATGGTGAAAGTTTTGCAGAAGTTGAAAGAAAATTTCTTTCAAAATACGGTAGAGAAATTGCTCCGTCAAACCGTGCTATTAAACTTATCGTTCATAAATTTGAAGAAACTAGTTCTGTTCAAGACAGAGAAGTAGAGCCTATCATCGTAGTGGTCGTTCGAGTTGAAATATTGCAGCTGTTAGCAGAGGTGTTGCTGAAGAGCCAAGGACGTCATTTCGTCGTTGTTCACAGCCTCAAACCAACAACTTCTGCATGTAAAAGCTTAGAAAATACAGTTTACACAAGAATTAAGGCCAACTGACCACGCAGTGCGTCGGCAATTCGTTAATTGGGCCAACAACAAAATGACAATTTTTTCAAGCAAATTATCTGCACCGATGAGGCTCATTTTGAAATTGGCGGTTTTGTCAATAAACAAAACTGCCGCACTTGGGCTGAAGAAAATCCTAGAGGATTGTTTGAAATAAATAAATACTAAATACTAAAATGCCAATGAAACCAAAAAAGGAACTGTATGGTGTGGATTTTGGTATGGTGGCGTAGTTGGTCCATTTTTCTCAAAATGGCAATGCAGTTACTGCGGATGGAGCTCGATATCAAGCGACGATTAGAGACTTTTTGTGGAGTCCATTAAGATATTGATGTGCAGAATATGTGGTTTCAAAAGGATGGTGCAACATGCCGTAAAGCAACGAACTCAATCAATGTTTTGAAAGAGAAGTTTAACAATCGCATAATTTCCCGAAAAACAGACGTGAATTGGCCACCAAGATTATTCGATTTAACACCACTGGATTTGTTCTTATGGGGTGTAAAGTTTATGCCGATAATCCTCAAACTATTCAACACCTCAAAGACATCATCATCGAGTAAATATCACTTATTGAACCATCATTATGCAAAAAAGTGATTCCAAATTTTGGTAAAAGGTTTACAGTCTGCCGAGCTAGCAAATTAGGTCACTTGGACGATATTCTTTTTCACTATTAACCGGAACCAATGTAAATTAATTTCCAATAAAAATAAATAAAAATTCCACACAATTTATATCAAAATGATACCTCAAATTTGAACACCCATTGCAAATTGCGTTTGCCGCCGAGGCTTACTTCTCGATCGGATTTTCTGTGGTTCGCAACCGAACTCGCCTCCTGAAATCGCTTCAATGTAGCCCCGTTGGGCCCTGTCCATGACCGGAAATCAATTGTTTCCATGGATCACTGCGTTCAGACAAACAGTGAGTATGGCCAGACGAAGAACCGGAGTCTCCCGGCCCATCAGCTCGCCTGCGAACATTAAGGCAGTGAGAGCTTCAATCGTGTAACCCCCACAGCGTACTGCGCACGAACATGCGTCTACCCTTGGACTTTGCGATCGTTCAGGGAGGCGAAACCTTCATTTGCATTTGTACAAGTCGGCGATTGTGCAGGAACCCTTCGAATGTGATTTCAATTCTCGGAGAAGCACATGTGAAGCGCTTCCAGAAAATGGGCGATTTGGAGTGGCCAAGCTGTTCCCCGATTTGGCCCCCTGCGTTTTTTTTTGTATTTTTTTTCTCTCAATTCCCTTATTTATGTCAATAGTCCAAGGACCCTACAAGACCTGAAGGTCAATATCCGGGCAGAAATAACATACCCGCTGCTACGCTGGTTCAGTGTATGAACAGTGGGGTGCGTCACCTACCTGCTATGATTTTCAAAACTGTGTAAAACAAAACTGTAGATATGAACCTACATATTAAAACAAATAAAAAAAATTGATTCATAAACTGGGTTTTACTGCGTTTTGAAAAAAATGAGTTATGTTGTTGCACCCTGTATTTCTTAATTCTTTCATTCTTCTTCAGGAGTAGATAAGGCACAGTGCACAAGGATGGCATTGGGCCTTACTAATAATAAACTTAATGTGGATTTTAAATAAGAAGTCCGATTTATTTAAATTTTCGTTAAACAAAAGAGTTAGAGAGATTGCAAATCCCTGCCATTTCGTAGTCGTATCCGTTGATGTATCGATATCGTATCCGTGTTGGAGACACATCTGTCCACCTTATAGGTGGATTGGCACCCGAATCACTCTGAACCCATTTGGTACACAACTCCCGACTCGGAGAACTAAACTCATCTACCGAACCTTAATGCTTCCAGCTCTGCTTTATGGCGTCAGGTGCTGAACTAGATAACTAGAGGAAGAGCTGATACTAGGTCTTTCGTAGAAAAAAAATCCACGTTGGTTATTGGTACTGCAGAGAGCGAATGTAGGAGAATTTTCAACTGGAATTCTCAATGAGTTCACTACATTCAATTGTCCATATGGATCAACTAATGCTTAATCCATGAGAATATTCGAGTCGATACTAAAGCCTGTATCCAGCGTTTTGTATCGAAATATCTTTCTTCCTTTTTTTACTTAACCCGTGAATAGTGTCTGCCTGAGACACTGCAGCCTTCCATCCTCTGCGATACCGTGCAAGCAGCTTTCAGTTACCCAGACCTGATCTATTGGAAAAAGTACCTACCGTGTTGACACCTGCCTTGCACTATTTTATCCAGAACAAGATTAAATGAGTGACATGGTAGCGCATCTCCTTGCCGAAATCCGGTGCGAGTTTGGAATGATTCGGAAGGGCTGCACATTGCACACATGCGACACCGCTGGATCAGTTTTGCCGGGATCCCATATTCGACCATCGCCATATAGAGCTCCCGGCGATGAATGATAAGATATGCTTTAAAGTCGATGAAAAAATGATGAGTCTCGAATTGAAATTCGTAGGTCTTTTCCAGGGTTTCCCTCAGTATGAAAATTTGGTCTATTGTCGATCTGCCGGGCCGGAAGCAACACCGGTACGTGCCCATTAGTGTGTTGACGTTTACACTCTATGTTGGATAGGACCTTATATGCCTCGATAGTGTCTGCATGACATAAAATCGCCTTCCTTATACAAAAATATATGGAAGATCTAAATTCAGAACTTGCTCAAGAACTTTTACAATTCCCATCGATATATTTTACATAAAAATGATAAAAATGATAATACTCGTAGTTATATAATCTGCAATCAAGTAAATTTATACAAAATAATGTGGGGAAATTCAATCTTGCTCTGGAGCAGACAGTGCGCAGGTCAGGTGTCAACAAGAAAAGCACAATATTCAATAAATCCGTCCAACTACTGGGATGTGTAGATGATATCGACATCATCGGCCAATCTCAGGGTGCCGTGGTGGAGGCTTTCATGGCGATTGGAGAACAGGCAAAATTGGTTGGCCTCAAAGTCAACGAAGACAAAACCCAAGTATTAGCTTTTAAAAAACCAGCAAACATCTGTACACCGACTAGGGCAAAACGCAACTGTTGATAGCAGCAACTTTAAGGTAGAAAGGGAGTTCACCTACAGCGGAGTAAACATCAACTCCACGAATGACGCCTTACTGGAAATCCGACGAGGAATTATCCCAGCCCCCATGTCCGAGACGACAAGGCAGATCGAACGTCCGCTTAATAGACCAAGCCATTGCGGATGCCATAACGCTGGATGTATTATTTCTTCTTTGCATTGAAAGTGATTGGCTTAGTGAAACTAATTTTACGGCATCTTCACAGACTTAAAACTTCTAAAAAAATCGGACTAAAAAGTCTATACGAATCAAATGAAGGCAATTCAACCATTCCTGTGAGCCTGGCGACACATTTCACATCTTGAAACATCGCCCGGTGTCAAAAAAGGACAATCAAACAATGAGTAACCGAAGCATGAACGTGTCGAAATCCTAAAAAAGAGGCAGCCTGAAAACTCACCGAGCACAGAAAATGCAACACGAGCGTTTGATCCCGAAACCGGTAGGTCTACTGACGTTAATTAAAGTCAAATCCCAAAGGCGGACCAGCAGGGAGGCAATAAAGTGGGAAGGCTATGATCCCTTTAATCCTGATGGTATCATCGGCGTTAAAGTAGAAGAAGAATCTATAAGAATCTGCATTCATTTTTATACGTTTTGAATAAAATTTGTTTTTTGTTAAACTGAAGATATATTAAGTCATGAATTACATTTTACTCGTTTTATAACGAGAACAAAATCGCGTTATGATTGGATGTGTTTGTGGTAATCCACTGATGATCCTACATCACCACATCTGGGTAAAAAAAAGTCAATTCTGTTATCAAAACGAAGTTCATTTTTGCCTAATATTTTCAGATGAGCTGGATGATTTCGATGACAGTTGTGAATTGATCTTAAAAAGATTAATAATATTTAGCAATTTGGCCGGACGAGATACCCTCTGGAGTTCTGGACAAAGATGGGTGACATTGGGTTCAAATGGCTTATGATAATATTTTCCCAACTGATGAGAGACGATCCAATGCCTAACCACTGGAGGAAAAGTTAGCTTCTTCCTCTGTACAAAGGAAATTGCGATACACGAGACTGGGATAATTACCGTTCTATCAAGCTGATGTCACACACCATGAAGTTCGTTGAGCGGGTATTAGAATATATAGTGGAGTGTCTGGAGGTTTTGACCCAAGACTTTTTTTACAGTGAATGAATTTGAATGTTCGAGGGGTTTTTTTCTTTTTTATACTATAAATTGTAAAGTTTACCAAAAATTTTTTGGTGCTTTTGATTTTTTTATTATTTAAACAAAAACTTTAAAAAATTAATACTTAAGCATGTAATTTTATTTAAAATATTTTTTTTTTCGTATCTATACGTTGAATAATACCTGAATAGACATAAAAGAATATTTTCTTAAGATGTTGGAGCGTATGAAGGGTCATAATGACCATGGACAGGTTGTAGAACGTGGAGAGGGGAGAACGGCAACGGCAGGTGCCATCATGTAATAAATTAATCATTTAATGTATTCAATTGTTTTCTATCACAGTTTTCTAACAATGAATGAATCAAGGACCAGTAGTATAACTAATGTGTACAGCTGCATTATGTGTGAAAAATTGGGTTCATCTTCCGCATCGCAAATCCAGGCGGCCACTCAACTTACGTTCATAGTATCCGTTTTCCGAAGGTTTGACATATCTGGCAAACTGACACAGGCCTCGAATAACTACGATCCTAAGTCGACGGACTGGAAAATGCATCGAGGACTTGTCCTCTCAAAAGCCAAGTGAGTCCACGTGAGACCTGGATGAAGCAGCGTTCTAGCTCAACAAAGTGCTGCTAACCTCCTACGATAGTAGTTGTGTCAGTAAAACCAGTATGAAGAAACGTAAGATTTCCTGGTGGAAGGACCAACTTGCTTAGCTCGGGAAGAATGTTAGGAAGCTCTTCATCGAGCCAAATAAATAAAATTGTGGGACCATTACAGGATCGCTCTCACAGAATATAACTCAGAATTGAGAAGATCAAAACGAGCTACATGGACTAAATGCACCGAAGACATAGCAGACATGCCAGTCGCAACGCGTATCTTTTAAGCTCTGGGCATACAAACTGTGTAGGATTACAAAAGAAACAGATGGTACCTACACGCCGTAACCCGAGGATACTATAAGAAACTTACTTCAGGTTCACTTTCCAGGCTCATCTATCCGTGCTACACACGATAACTAAAACGCCACAGACCCCAAGGCCTTTGTAGCCAGTAGTGTCAACAGTTTCTTCTTTCCCGTAAATTAAAGATTTGAACTCATTGAAGTTCAATTTCTTTGTAAAAGGAATAGCCAAAAAAACAAGTGTTCTTTTGTCATCATTACATCCTACAGCTGATGCAGCGTTTGAACACCTTTCAAGAGTATATCTACAAATCCAGTTATGGTTAGGAAATCTAGATATTGAAAACGTAGACATTGAAAATTGGGGCTGGAAGTATTTTAATAACATGCTGATCCCAATAACATAGAATCAATCACCAGCTCCAGATAATTAATTGCAAAATGTTATTCTGTAGCTGCAAAAAGGGTTGTGGAGCCGCTTGTGGATGTCAAAAGAGTGGCTTATACTGCGTTGTGCATGTCTACAGTGCAGCGAAAATGCTTGTTTTAATACTCCGCCAATCATTGAAATAAGTGAAGTTGAAGAAAATACTTAAATACACAAAAATGTAAATTGTTTAAATAAACAAATGATTTCTTGATAATTTTCTTTTCTTTCATTTTCCTTCATTTATTTCTTTTTCCTAATTACTATCTCTATTTGAATATATAAATTAACTTAATTTTGGTGTAGACAAATGTTTTACAGCCTAATATTATGAGGTATTGTATCATTTGAACTATCAAAATTATAAATATTTCATTATTTTTTTTTTTAATCGAGATCACAATTTTTTAATAGGTAAACTTTTTTGTATATATTATAAGCTAAACATTCCACTTTGAATTATAAAATTTCATTCACTGTAACGGAAATCCGAGGTTTTCATGTTTTTAACGCCCCAGACACTCCACTAATAGCCGAATGCGAAAAATAATGCGGCTATCCCAGGGCCAGTGCGCGTTTGTAGTATACAAATCAACCCCAGATGCATTCCAAAGTATATAGGTACATGATGGAAAATCGTTTTTACTTCTTTAAGGACTTGCATATGGTGTTGGTTGATTTTGAAAAGGTCTTTGATAGACAACCAAACGATCTGTAATGGGGGGCGTTAAGACAACGAGGAGTTCCAGAATAGTTCAAATATCTGGGATATATGATCCATAGCGAAGCAGGGTGTCGACATTTAGCATCACGTCGTGTACGATGGATGAAGTAAATAGTAAAGGGAAGGAAAACTCTGAAATGTTCTGTGACAGAAAAATGTTGTCTAAGCTAAAAGGAAGGCTCTACACCGCAGTTGTGCGTGCGGCGTTCACATTTGATATTTTTACATTTGATATTTATTTATAAGTTATCTCTGTACATTTGAGAATATAAAGAATTCTTATAGAGTACATACAGGTTTTTTTGCGTTGTTTTGAATGAACAACCATATTTCTTACAAATGCTACCACGTGAAGTGGACGGCTGGATGTAATTCAAAACAACGCAAAGGAAATTGATTTAAACAAAACCAAAAACGGGAAACTGTGAGATACCACATACAACACCAAGTTGTATGTATGTATGTATGTACTTTATTGAGGCTTTTCTTTTATATTACTAGAAATTGGTTTTACATGAATGAAGTTATTTTTTTTTTTTTTTTTTTTTTTTTAATTTTAAGCCGACTTAGGATTGGTCAGGCTGTCACAGCAATGTTTATTAAGTTCTAATATTTTTTTTAATTGAGAAAATAAAGATATTACACTTCATAGGATACTAAATTATGAGAACATGTTTGCTCCATCATAACATGACAGCAATTTTTTGTCTTAAAACTAGGCAACGGATGGGGAAAAAAAATGGTAAAACGAGGAAGAATTCAACATAGGTTATGCCAAATACATTTTAATATAAAGAACAGATATTTTATTGATTTGTGAGTTCAAACTGAAAGTATAACAGATTAATGTTGGAAGAGAGTATAACAGATTTAAGTTTGCAAATTAAGATTGTGTTTATAAAAAGGAAACAGAATAAATAATTTAATTGTTAAATGCATAATCTATGGTAATTATAAGGAACTATAAGGCAAATAAGAACAAGAGAACTGTTTGGTAATATAGGTATTACTAAACTTAGCTTGAGACTTAAGGTAGCTAAAAAGTGTATTTACATTTTCACTTAATTTATATTCATTTCTTAATTTTATTTCTTATTATTATATGAGTATGTATATGTGAATATTTATGGATTCTATTTGTATTAGTATATAGAGTGTTTTTATCAATTGTTTTTGTATTTTGGGTTTGTTTTTATTACAGGGGTTAATCAAAAAGTTTTTTTTTTTTTTTCTTTTTTTTTTTATAATTAATGCAAAAGGTGGGACGCTGATTTGCACTCAGTCGAGAATTATTAGCCTCTGTAAGTAAGGCTATTACTTTTTTTATAAAAGTTTGGCAATAACTGGTGGTCCTCAGCAACTTCGAAGAGGGTTGCCGACCCTTCACTGAGAGTGCATACCGGTGACATATAATAGTTGTCTAGCAGTCGAGAGTCTATATTATTACTAAAAACCGATCGGATGTTAGGGTTTGAACAACACCAAGTTAAATTATAATGTTTCTTGACAACACAATGTCAATGTGTCTTTCACCCTCTCTATCACCCATTTTCAGTCCAACTATGCTTGTCAAAAATGTGGAATAATTAGAGAAAATATAGAAAGAAAAACTTGAATGAATAACATAATATACTTACAGGCGCTGGCCTGCCCAAAGAAAAATCAAAAAATACAAACTGGAGGAACTGAAACTCGTGGCTTCAATGGCACAGTGGATGAGTGCTCGCCTGAGAAGCAGCTGGTCTAGGTTCGAATCCCAGTGGAAGTAAACAATTGATTTTCGGGATACAAGGAAAAAATACAGACCAGTACCATAGAAAAAGGAGTCTGATGATCGATTGTGGCAAACCGTGAAACAGCGCTGTAACTCCAGCCGTCTACTTCACGTGGTAGCATTTGTAAGAAATATGGTTGTTCCTTCAAAGCAACGCAAAGGAAATTGATGTAAACAAAACCAAAAACGGGAAAATTGTGAGATACCACATACAAAACCAAGTTAAAATACAGGTTTTGTTAAAGCTATATAAAGACATCGAATGAAGTGAGAAAACAGAAAAACACAAGACAAATATACGGATGCAATAAATTTAAGAAATTATTAATAATAAAGACTTTGAAACATAGGGACGGGCTACAGTCCGCTTGGGCGAACTGTTGGATACCCTATTCTTATTCCTATCCCTCATAAGTGGGCGTGACAAAAGTCTTAGTATGGTTGAATTCTTAAGAACGCTCTACATATTTTGTTATATAACATTTAAAGGATTTTATAAAAAAAAACGCTCCCTAGGTCAAACTTGGGTGTTTCAATAAAATTGTTTTATTTAATTGTGGGCGTGTCAGTGGGCGGATTTTGAAAATATTTACACATCAGCATAAAGGGCCCATAGAGAGTATATATTATAAATTTCAGCTCCCTAGCTCAAACTTTGGATTTTCAAAAATTAATATACCCTTAGGGTATAAAAAAATTATTTTATTTATTTGTGGGCGTGTCAGTGGCGGATTTTGAAATTTTTTTATCCCGAGCAGTTTTAGGAGTCATAGATCAAATATAAAAAATTTCAGCTTTCTAGCTCAAAATTCGATTTTTTCCAAAATTTAGTTTTTTTGAGTTTGTGGGCGTGTCTGTGGGCGGATTTCAAAAATTCGTAAACTTGATTATTTCGGGACCCTAGAGAGTATATGGTTAAAATTTCAGCTCTCTAGGTCCAGTTTAAAGGCCTAATTTTTGCCGACAGACGGACGGACGGACATGGCTAGATCGACATTACTATCGCTGCTGATCATAAATATAGTAACTTTTAGGGGTCTACGGGCAATATTAAGGTATGTTACAAACTATGCGTCAAAATTAATATACCCTTAGAATAGGGTATAAAAAGAAAGAAAAATATTTTGAAGTTAACCAGATAGAGAAACAGGCGGTTCATAATGTTGGACAGCGTACACAGGTAAGAATAGTTCGTACATCATAAGAGGCATTCACATCAAAGAACATATCTCCAAGAAAATAGAGCGCGATCGGTACTGTCATGCTCAAATGAGAGATCCTACGAACCCTTTCAAAAAGGCAATATCAATCAGCGTTTCCATACAATCGCGAAATAGGGGCAGGCTTTAACTCCTGGATCCAACAAATACAGCAACACCAGCATTTGATAGGCCTCAGTAACGATGTTATTCGAAATTGGAAGGGCTGTCCCTATTTTTTTAGGTCAAATCGGCGAAACCACAGAGGCGGATCAGTAGGGATGCAGCGAAGTGGGAGGGTTATGATCCCTTAAGTCTAGATCACAACCTTGCCGCTTAAGAATAGAAGAATTAATAAATTATAATTCTATTATAACACACTGCAAAATGCAAGTTAAGAGAGCTACATATTTGATTCATAATTCAAGTTATTTAATTATTTGTTCTATTGTTCTTGCATTTTGCTTCAGTAAACACTTATTATTAATTTAAAATTTGTTAAATTTTCACTCTCGACGAGTGTCGTTGGAAGAGGTAATTCACTTTCAATTTGGTAAGGTTAAGCCATCGTAGATATAATGTGAAATAAATTTTGAAATTAGTTTGCGAATACATTTACGAGTATTTCCAACCAACAAACAATGAGCAAGTTTTTAAGTAACTATTAATATAAACACGGACAGTGTCGCAATTTAGTTTTTAGTCAACTAAACATTGTGACTTTTGGACCAGCACTCTAATTTAGCTATGTCGTTTAAACTAGTTGCCTTTCCGCCTTAAATCTATCTTACGTTCTAAGCTTATGTAATTCACAAAGAAAGTGAAAATAAAACTTGGTCTTGTGACAATTGGGATGCTAATGTAACCAATGTGTGAGCTTTGCAACAAGTTCGTTTCTCTCAGTCTGAGGACTGCCTATTAGCCACCTGCTTCCCATAGATAGTCCCTAAGGGTGCCGTCGGTGTGGATCATAAGGCTCCTGTAATGCAGATTTCCTGATCAGGGAGCTTGCGGGGCATTTATTTGATAGCGCAGGCCACCATGTTACGATACCGTATTTAACGATAGGCCTGACCAGCGGCATATATTTACAACCTGTTCGGGAGAACCTATTTTGGTCCTCAAAGAGAATTCGTCAAGCAGATAAACTTGCCGAAGTGGACGGCGATATAAAGGCACATAAACCAGTACATCAAAGTAGTATACAAATGATAAACACCGTCTCTTGTGCTTAGTTCTTAACAAGTGATTTATTAATCTAAATAATTCTATCTTATATACTAATTTACAAATTCAAGAACGTGGGAATGGGACTGGGAGGTGGTATAAAATCGGGTGGCACAGATCGTTGTATCTGTGCTTGAGGGTATTGGTTGCGCATGCACATTCCTGACTGTGACACTTGTGTATCGTCTGATCGTTGTATTCATGAAGATCCACGAGTGAGGTATTGTGGTTGCACCTGCACATTCCTGATTACTATACGTGGGTATCGTTCGTTGCATTTATGTTGGTGTCATATGGGATGGATTCGGAAAATTGAAATGGGAGTACATTTACAGTAGGGCAAGAAAGACACTCGACTGGAATGGGTACACTTGGGTGTACAAGTTAGGGTGTTAAAACTTCTTATCACAACCAAATGACTATCCTAGGTTGAAGACCCCATCTGGTGCCTAGAGCTTTTTTGCAGGAGTGGTTGGCGGTCATTGTATTCCTTATGCGATCTTGTATGTTCAGTTTCCAACTGAGTTTGCTGTCCAGGATTTTTCACATTTGTCTAGCTTGATTAGAAAAATTGAGTGGCTCATTGTTGAGCGTAGATGACCTTATCGCCGGCATATTAATCTTCCTAGTAAATAAAACTAGTACGGTTTTCGATGGGTTAACGCTGAGACCAATCATGTTGGACCATGAGGATAATTTCCTACGGACTGATTCCATAAGTTCTCTAATTGTTTGGGTGAATTTCCTCGATATGGCTATGGTTATATCGCCAGCGTAGGCCGTCACTTTGCATCCGACACCCGAGAGTACTAACTATTGAGTGAAATGGTGTTTCCACTGGAAAACCTTCACGGTATACGTGCTGGCACCTCGAAAGAGAGTTGTTTTCCAGATTTGACGAATGAATTTATCTACTCCAGTGTTTTACTGAGGAGAAGAGTGTAATGATCTACGTATTTCGGTATAAAAACCACTTTAACCATTTTCCAAGCTGTGGGAGTGTAACTCTGTTTAAGGCAGATTTTAAAAATCACCAAGATCCAGAGTGTCAGAGTTTCGATACCTTTCTGTAGCTCTATGGGTACAACTCCATCTAGTCCGGATAATTTATATGGAAGGAAGCTGTTTTCTTGTTTAAAAAAACAAAAAAAAATCAATGTTGACGCTGAAAGATCGGGATTCACAAAATGTCTGAGCAAAAGCAGCAGCATTTAACAAAAAAACAAAAAATTGAAATAGAAATTTTGGAATGTGAGAGAGGCTGAATTTGATCGGGATCGAGTTGCGCTGGATCGAGAATGTTCGGCCATCGAATTACAGCGGTCAAAGGCTCAACTACAAGGTGGCGCAAAAGTTGTCACCCGATGTTCTTTCGCTGTAATTTTTTTTATGAATGAAAAACTTTGGTTCTGCTTTTGGATTATGTTAATTGGTGTCTTAAGTTTTTTCTGTATCAGTTAACTTCACAAATGTCAAAGTAGAATTTACATTTGCCGCCATTTGCAAAAATTATAGCTTCTTCCGATAGGATGATGACTTTTGCGCCACCTTGTACTTCACGACACAGAATTTAATCGTGTTCGTTTGGCCGCTTTAAATAAAGGCAAGGACGTTGAAAAAGTGCCGATCCGTCACACACCATCAAATCCGATGGAAATTTTATCATTATAACCCACAGCAGCAGCAAAAAAAGAATACTTTTGCGATTAAGTTCATATCTAGATACCATTTTAATTTAAATCTAATGTTAAAAAGCATACATTTTTGAAGTTTGTTTATTTTTCTATTCTCATTAATTCTTCTACATTGATTGGACTGTTTTAAGCTTGATCTAAAATCGGCTGAAAATATGTGCGAACCAATCGAGAGCGGACAATGTCAGTGATTGTTGATGTTATTTGCAAAGGCGTACCCGAAGGAACATATGTGCCGGCTAGCATATCGGAAAATCCGTACACTTCCGGTGGTGGTTCCGACTCATTCTCGTCAATAGCTACGTTGTGGAGAACGGTACAAGCAATTGTAATTAACTGTACAGTCTCCACTCTGCACTTTAAGCCAGTGGCCAACACTGGAAAACGCCTTTTCCAAATGCCGTACGAACGTTCTATGCAATTGCGAGTGCGAATCTGCGATTCATTTTATAAATTTTCGATGGGGTTCGTGACATTCAGAAAAGATAGCTTGAATTAGTGTAACCCGAATCACCAACAAGCATAAATTGCTTGAACTCGCCTCTTTCGAATAGTTGTTTCAAACTCGACAGATTAAAAATGCGCTGATCGTGCGTGGAGCCCTATTAAGGAGCACATACAAAATTAAAAACCGATTTGAAATGTATATTTTTCATGTGAGCTATACCTGCCAACGAGCAACTATATCGTTTATCTTCAAATTCGCAGCACAAACCGTTTGAACGTTTAGGGAAAACCATCCCTTACGATTCCTAAAATTCTCTGCGTCAGTTCCACCTGGTGATTGAATTCGGATATGCGTGCAATCAATCGCACCAATAGTTCGAGGGAATTTTGCTTTTGCAAAAAAGTCACGTGATGCTTGCAGTAGTTCCAATTGGGTTTCCGGCATACGAATGAATTGTGGCGAAAGATTGGCAATCGCTCTCGACACTTGTTTCAGCATATGATGCACGGTGGCAATGCAATGAAATCGGCCGCCGCCAATTGAATTGATCCGAGTGCATAGTACCGTAATACGATTAATAGTTGGGTTATTGGTCGTAATTCACGCGATCTATAAAAGAAGAAAACCACTATAGGTACAATAAATTCCAACTTATTCGGCGTAAAATACCTTCTCTCTTCGTACGGCAACGAATTCATTATAAGTTGAAGCACCATCATTGTCGTCCGCTTTGAGAGACAAAAACGATATATGAATTCGCGGTCGTCCCATTTTTCGAGTCCAAAACGTAGTAGCATCTTGTATTGCCGTCTTTCACAGACCAAATTGCGCTCGTCTTCTTCGCTGCCCGAATCAGACGATGGCCAATCTTCCCAGAAATAATTTGAACGATACATTGTTTAAGTTTTCAAAAATTAATGTTTGATTATTTACGCCACTTGATTTGAAGTTCTTACAATCAAAAACAGAAATGAGAAAAAAAATCTGACATTTGACGTAAAATCCCAAGTGTGATCTACAACTTCTACTATTTCGGGGAGTTGATCAACTTTCAGTTTCCTTAACACTTCGGAATATCCAAAGTTGAGCGTGTCAACTTAAAGTGAATGAAAGCAATTTCTGAAGTTAAGAAGCAAAATCCCTGAGTTGTGTTTTTTTTTATTTTTTTTTTTTTTTTTTTTTTTTTTTTATTTTTTGATACACTATCAGCTCTGTGTCGTGGAGTGCTTAAAGCAAGCAACTATCACAAGCAGAAATTGCCGGCACTAAAAGTGCACTCACAGGCTCATCATTTAGTGCAGGTGTTAGTAAGGACAAAACAATTAAAAATACAATAATTATGTACCTATAAAATACTAACACAAACACAAACTAATGCAAACAATTTAAGACATTAAAGCATTAATACGCAAAATATTTTTTAGCTTAATTTTACTAACATGCAAGTCAATCACATGATCATTTAGATTATAGATTCTACTCATGCGACTAATAGGCTCATGCCTCCCATAATTCGTTCTATGATGAGGGCTAAACAATAATTCAACACTGCGTAAATTATGGGCACCACCACGAAAATTAAAGCCAATAGACGACAGCAAGTCAGGTGCATCTATTTGACCGGATATAAGCTGCTGTAAAAAAATGATATCGCTATTAAGCCTGCGTTGAGAAAGGGGTAACATTTGAAGAAGCGATATACATTTGGATCATCCCATGGAAGTCCTCTAAGTGCAAATCGAATAAATTTACGTTGAATGGCCTCTATTCGATTTGAATGAATGTTGTAGAACGGCGTCCAAACTTGTGAAGCATACTCTAGAATCGGACGGACAAAACAATTGTACAATGACATAGTAACGTATGGGTCATTAAATTCTTTCGCCCACCTTTTTACGAAGCCCAGCATAGAATTAGATTTATTAACAATAAAATTGATATGCTTGGCAAAAACCAGTTTGGGATCGAAATAAACCCCAAGATCCTTAAAATTATCAACATTACAAAGAATATGTTGAGACAGAGAATATTGAAAGGTGGAAGGGATAGTCTTTCTAGAGAATGTCATATCTTAATATTTAGTTGGGTTCAGGGAAAAATCATTTTTATCACACCAATTTGCGAAGCTATTAATGTCAGATTGAAGAAACATTCTGTCTTGCTGACTAGTGATAGATTTATATATTTTCATATCATCAGCGTAGATCAGGATATTACTGTGATTTATACATGCCTTAACATCATTAATGGCAAGTATAAATAAAATTGGTCCGAGGTGACTTCCTTGGGGAACTCCAGACTGAGCTGTGAAAGATACAGATAGCGATCCTCTAAATTTCACTTGATAAACCCTTGATCTAAGGTATGAATTAACCCATTTTATGAAACATGGTGGGAAGCCAAAAGCCCTAAGCTTAAATTCGATTATTTCATGGGACAGCTGGTCGAAAGCCTTAGAGAAGTCAGTGTATATGCAATCCATTTCGCCCTTATTCTCCAAGGCATTAGAACAATCATGCAAGAAACTTAATAGATTAGTGACAGTGGATCTGTTTCTTACAAATCCATGCTGTTCATTACAAATTATATTGCGACAAAGAAATATTAGCTTTTCACAAACAATTTGTTCAAAAAGCTTAGGGATACACGAAAGCTTTGAAATGGGCCTATAATTAGTGATATCACCACTACCTGTACTAATGGACAATTCAAACATATACTTAAGATATGGAGCAATTGCATGACTGCATTTTTTAAGAACAATCGGTGCAATGCCATCAGGACCTGATGAATAGTCATTCTTCAGAGAAGAAATACATTTTAAAATTGTTTCCAAATCGAATGAGATACTACTAAAACTTATTTGGGAACAGCTAGTTAGATAACTAAAATATTGATCATCAATGTGAAGAGGGGTCTCCCTAAATGACTTACTGAAATGATCTGCAAACATATTGCTTGCGTCTAGCGAATCAGCAGTTGTAGAACTATCGTAAGTAAGCTTCGATGGATAACCATCGGTTTTTTTCTTGGAATTGACAAAACCCCAGAAAAGTTTGGGGTTCAATTTTAAAGAGCATTCCATTATACTTATATAGTTAATATATAAGTTGCAGGATAAAGATTTGAATTCATTGAATAATGTGAAATAGAGTTCAAGACCTGAGTGGCAGAGACTTTTTAAATAGTTCTTCCAAGCCCTATTACGTCTGTTTCGTATCGATTTGAGCTCTTTAGTGTACCAGGGATGGGACGCTTTCAGATTCCTAGAGGATTTCACAGGAATCACTTTTTTCATGCAGTTATCCATCAAAGAATAAAAAGAACCTACTGCATCTTCAATATCAGATAACGCAGTAAGATTAAAATTAAGGCTATTAATTTCATCAGAAAGCCTTTGAAAATTTGCTTTCCGAAAGTCAAAAGATTGCGAACGGTCATACGAATTACTATTTTCGTACAAATGTGCGCCTAGTTCAATAAATACATCCAAGGGTGGATGATTGTCATCTATGTTAGTTAAACTGAAGTTGGATTCCAGAACCACAGTTGCAGAGTCTAACAGAGTCAGAAGAGAAAACAAGATCGAGAGTTCGATTTCTGAAATTTTTTATACAGCTTGTTTGCTGTAAGTCAAAAGACAAAATGTTGTCAAGTAAAGCGAGCTCTTGTTGGGCAGAGTCAAAGGATGGAATGAAATGAGAATCATCCTCAGAAGGTAACCATCCAATATGTGGCAGATTGAAGTCTCCTATAAGTAAGACAGTGCTGTCACAACAAGATATGTCAAAAATATGGTCTAGTGCCATAGAAAGTTCCAAATACAAAGAACATAGACGAGACGATGGAATGTACGCATTAACAACATATAAATGTTTGTTCTTAAGTGTAATTTTTACACAGATAACTTCGACATTAAGTTGAAATGGAAAGTCAATATTTCGTGACTCAAGGTTGGAACGAACAGCGATCAGGACACCTCCTCCAAGCGCTTTCAGGTCATTGTTATGACGGTCGTTTCTGAATACGGAGAACTCATGATTGAAGAGTTCCGTGTCTAAAATTCCGGCATTAAGCCATGTTTCAGTCAAGGAGAAGATATCGTGAGAGAGGGCTTGGGAGTTTAAATATACTTCAGCGGTTTTTGTGCGGAGTCCCCTTACATTTTGATATTAGAGGGACAGCCTACTAGGTTTTTTAACACGGACGGACAATCTTTCCTGCGACTTTTTATCGAAATTCTTTAACTAATGTATTATGAGGCCATGCAGTGCTATTGCACAGCTTTTCAAAATATACTGAAGGGGCAACAATCTTGAAAGACGCAACAAACCCATCAGCCTTGCTGATTTTGGTGCATTTGATTGAGTCATCTTTTGGAATCAGGTTTCTCGAGACCAAATGGTTCAGGACATCGTCTGAAGAAGTGTTGGGTTTTAGTCGAGAAATGAAAATAGATTTCGGCCTGGGAATCGATTCAATAGTTCCAGATTCTGTACCTAACGAATGATTTATATATGTGGGACTAACATTAAGAGTGGGCGCCTCGTTTGAGTTTTTTCGCTGACTCCTAAGGTTAAACCGCTTTGCCTTTGGATTCAACGCAGAGGAAGGAATATCGCGTTTCCTTTTGCCTGCGAGTAGAGTAGATGAGGGCGATGCTAAATAGACAATGGGCTCAGGGGTTCAACTTCGAGTGAATAAAATGGGCCTAATTTGGCTATTGATCTTGGTTAAAAATTGAGTATATGAAATTACCCGTCTACACTAATGCAGAGAAATGGAGACACTAATTGATTCCAGTTCCGTTAAAAAAAATGCTTCCTATTATAAGCGTTTATTTTAGGCTAAAAAATGGTCTGAGAGTGACCAACATCAAACAAAATCTCTCCTGGAACCTTTTAATTGACGCAAAAGATACTATTCTGATCATTGTGAGAATACGATTTTACTTCTCGATTTCAAGTCATAATCTAATCAAGAAGCACTAATAACGTATGTATGTACATAACTTAAACGTCAACTGATAATTTGAATGACAATTCGTGTTTCTTTTTTTCTTTCAGTTGCATATAGGTATTTAATTCATTTTTAGTTTCAAAATGAAGTAAGTCAGCTACAGGTCAACCAACCAACTTCTTTGAAGCACTATATAAAAGTTGCTCGACATCAGCTGTAAAAATGTTCTTAAATAATTGCACTTTGCTGCGATGTTAAATTTCAGCCTTACTTAAAATATTGTGAGTAGTAAAAGGTTGAGTAAGTTAAATTGTTTTAAAGACTCTTTTTTTTTACTCCAGTAGATTTTGTTCTCGAGCTTCCCTAAAAGAGGAACATTTTTAAAAGGGCCATGAAGTCAGGTATCAGGAAATATAAAAAATACATTTACAAGAAAAAGTAAAAAAGCAAGATAGAAATCTAAAATATAAAATTCAAAATATTAAGCATTTTTTGAGGAAGTATCTATATATAAATAATTATGTTACATGAAAAAAAGTACTTAAGGAGTTTAAATTTTATAAGACGTCAGCGCTAACATTTGCCTTTCTCTGAAGCAATAAATAGGCGCTTCATAGTAATCTTTGCGTATGCGCTTACATCTGCGGCCATCATAATGTAAAAGTGAAACGGGAGGACATATAGTCAGTAAGCGCTCCTAACATCTTCGTATGCGCTTATTTAGTCCTTCTGAATCGCTTCATGTTCCGCTGGGTATCTGAGTAAAACAAATACAAGCACACATATTAGTGTGTCAAAACAACTAATATTCCTATTGGTATAGTTTCACCTATACAAAGACAAAATGTCCAAATGGAGCAGAAGGAATTGTGTCGTTCCATAATGGGTTTCAGAATGAATAAATCCTCGAGTATGAGACGTGGCTGGATATCTTCTACTTCTTCATAAACGGTGAGGCCATGATCAAGATTAAAGGCATCATAACCCATTAATACATCCATACTAGTCCGCCTGTGGGGTCGGCCAGACCGAGAGACGCATCTGTGCTGCAAATCACCATTTTAAAACAATAAACAAACCCTTACCCAGTATACACATCTAACCAACAGTCAGATAAATGGTCGTGTGCCTTTTTAAATCAAACGAGATGCATGCGATGCGACCACAAATTGTCAGAGGCTGTGAGTGCTGCCACGTCATAAATCCAGGGAATGATTACCTCGTGCAAAATTGAGGCAACAGGTCAACCATAAATAGGACGTTGAGCACCACAACGCGCATCCGAAATGGCGCAGCATGACGACAAAAAATGCAAAATCCGAAAATAGTTCTGGAACGAATCTGATTAATGGCGCTGCTGAATTATGTGAGAGTTCCTCTGTAGCAACTTGTTGTATGTATGTGTTTCCGATGGCACCCAACGGGTGGTGCGCCTGGTGGGTGCTATTAAGGTAGTCAAACAAAATGTTTGGGAAATTCCCTGAAGAATACCAGTCGTGCGCATAGGGACCGATGATTACCATGATTTATTCGTGGCCTTCGACCGATTACGAAGAAACATCTGCAAGCAATAGGCTTCGCAAAAGCGGTCAGGTCTTAAGCAAGTTAGCAAATATCCAAAAACCTCCCACACATCGGAAATACAATTAACAATAGGAATCATTTAATCCAGATAGTGGGAAAGATTCATTAGGAAATCCTTAGTAAACTGGTAAAGCCTTCTGTAGCGGGGTATGATGCCACTGTTTGAGCGCATGTGCGGGCTGAAATGAATTTCGGGTTTTTCACTGCCCCTTTCCTTAATAAATTTACTACAAACCCCGTTGCCAAAATACCGAGCCTAGAATTTTCGGCGAGCTGTCGGAAAAATAGGAAGATTATGAGGGTGCTGGTGATGAGTTTGTGGTGTGGAAATGGTGATGGCTGTTCGGCGCTGGAGGAGAAACACGGAGAAAAGAAGAGAAATATAAATGCGCCGCATGGTAGCAACGGAATGGCAACGGCACAAGTGCCGGCATGAGAGTTGAGGAAGAAGCCATTTGAAGCAAATTAGAGATATGTTGGGTTGGTGTATGGATTTTGTGTGTGTGCAATTTCATATGCAAAAAAAAATATATATATTTTTATCGTAGCTCACTGCAGATTTTTTGACAACTATGCGCATGCACAGAATCGCAGTTGGGTAAGAAGGGATGTTTAGCTTTGTTTAGCGTTGCTCTTGCCTTCAGCACTATACCTATGTCATTGGGTGAGTTCGTCAGAGTGTGTTTTCACTTAAACGATGAAGGTATTTATGTTATCCAAATTCATAAGGTAAAGTGCAATTTTGTTGGTCAGAAAACTCTTTTTTCTTTCTTTATTGTAGAGATCATGATCTGAACTAAAGGGATCATGGTGGCCAAAGATGTTCACTCCTAGCAATTGTATTTTAAAACTACTTCGGTAGTTTTTATACCCTATTCTAAGGGTATATTAGTTTTTTTTTATGATATACTTAGGTACTGTCAACTGGGTTAAATTTTAAAACTAATCTTTTGATTTTCCATTAGCAATTTCTGCTATATTATACCTACTGTCAATTTTCATCGCCGTCAGACTGGCGCACTATGGGCGCAAATACAATTTTACGTGTCACACATATCATCTTGAATGTAATGCACATCAATATATATAATAATAACAAAAGTTTCTTAAACTAACAAAATTACCAATAAATAAAGTATAAAGAATTAAAAATATTTCAACAATTTCAATGAAAAAAGGTTAAACAAATTTAATGATACATACAAAATAATTTGGCATAAAAAAATAATAAAAAGCTAAATGCGATTTTTTTGGTTCGTTCTTTATGATACGCTGATCATAAAACAAAGGTTTTTTATTTTATCATAATTTATTTTTCAGTATAAGTAGATACATACTTATATAATAATTTTCACAACATTGTTGTTGAAAACAATTAATTGACAACAAATAAGTTAATCCGCCCGATGATGGAGCAGAAGCTCCGAAACGTGTCGCTTTATACAAAAACAAAAACAAGTTGTAAAAATTATATATAATTACTGAAAAATAAATTGTGATCAACAAAAAAAACCTTTGTTTTATGATAATTTGTTCTATATTTATTCGTCACACAACCGGAGACAAACAAAAAACAACAAAATATAATATAACATAAATAAATAATACGATCGCTTATGATCAAAGGGGGCAGAATGTTTTTCTTTTGTCTTTTTATCAACGCACTTAGGGATCAATTGCAGTAAAAAAGGATACGGCGGAAGGTAGCGGAAGTGTTTAAAACTCTTATCGAAATTAAAAAAAAATAGCAGCAAATTCATTTATGTATTATTAAAAAAAAGTATTAAACAAATCTTTATCTTAAAATATATTTTCGACTAATCGAATAGCCAAAGGTATTCGGCTTCCAGCAATATATAATACTTGTGTTAACCCATATACAAATTTATATGTAGTTAAAAAAAAGTTCGATTTAATAGTAACTTCGATACGTTATTCAGACAGTGTGATCCCTATTGAAGACTTTAGATGAAGTTTACTAATGCTTTAGATTAGTTCAAATATCAACGTTTAATTGTTGTATATAATCTGACTATTGTTTTATCAATTTTTAAAAACATAATAAAAAAAACACATGGCATCCACAATAATTTTGAAAAAAAAAATATTTTAATATTTAATTAAAAAGTATCACCTTATAAGTAGGTACATCTCCTACCTAAAGTGTAAATTAGAGCTAATCAGCTAAATCTGAACGCTTATAGTTCTAAAAGCAAAACAAAGCCCAATGTTTACGTTCGGAAGCTCCATTCGGATCCTTAGCCATGGTTCTACAGTTGGGCTGATCTCGACTTCACAAGCCACTCATTCAGATATGCAGTTAGTAGCCACACACCGGTCCTTCGCCAGGAATGTTGTCAGTCATCCCAACCTGTAGTCCTGCCAAAGAAATCAGAACTCCACTCTGAGGTTTGGATAGAATACAGGTGCTGGGATTAAAGCAGTCATCCTCGGTATGCTATCATCCCGCCGAGCAGTAAAATGGGGCCCGAACTGAGGATCGACTTTGACAGTCACTTCACGCTGCTCCTCTACAGGGGTGTTGAGATCATTGTGTGCACTTCTACTCTGAATTATCCAAACATTTTGTTTGAAAATGTTCCAATATTTTTCAAACCATTCACTAATCTGGGAAAAACATTTGCGGAAAGAAAGAAGAATATACAGCGATCATGTTGTAAAAAGAAATTCACGGTTGGGTTGGCATTTTTTAATTTTATGATTTTTTCCAATAGTATCATAAAATATATATACCTACATCTTTTCTTGCAACAGTTGATTAAGGACAATTGATCAATTTCAATTATTAGAAGTAGGTAGGTACACATATTTGCAACCTACACAGAGCAATGAACCCTTATTTTCATCTGATTGAACGTCTACCTACTAGTAACTGCCACTACGACCTTGTAGGCTCACATCTGATCAGATACTTTCGCAGTGCGTCAGTGAACTTCTTACGATATTTGTGTCACGGTTCACAACTTGATACAAAACTATGCAACCAAACAATTGCTTCTTCTACCCTAATTAATATACACTTTTTGCAAATTGCCAGCACAGAATACACAATTCCCCTGATTTTGCACCCCTTATGCCATATAAAGCCAACAGACGGCAAAGCAAATATTACACACCAGTGGTCTTGGCTGTTTACGTGTATGCTTCTAACGTTTCTCTATTCGATTCAATCGCACGCATCATGCTATATGCACTCGACAACAGCTGAAGCCAGCATACAACACATGTACTCACCACCAAAACCACTAACACCACTATCAACTCAGAGGGGTATCCGTATCCGTATTTCGTTTATTTCTACAATCAGAAAAAGATACAACACGACTCGACACAAAAGCTAAGGGAAGCAACAAAAACACTGCCGTAGCAAATAAAAAGACCAGCAACAACAACGCCGATTTATGACGAAAGAATATTCTTCGTATCAAAACGGTTTGGCCGACTGCTTCGTACATCATCTGCTCCTTGCCAAACATTCAGTCAGTTCAATTTAAGTCAACGAATCGGTCTCATCCAGCCTAACAGCAGAACAAGGCATCAGGCAGACAGAAAATAAAACAAATTCATATTTCATTTTGAAGTAAAGACACCGCGGTTCCTGCCCGGTTCGATAAATTCAATTTTAGTCGAAAATCGCCCGAAAAAACACTCACAAAAAACGGTTCAAGAACAACTCGAAAAATTAAAACTTTTTGCGAATTTCCGCGAAGGAAAAATTCCGGATACTCTCGATTCATTATTTTTTTTATCTCGCTAAATCCTTTTGTTCTTTGAGTTCATACATATTTTCGAGAAAAAAAAAAACAAAAAAAACAGCAAACTATTTTTCTTATAATATTTAATTTTGCTTAAGAGAATTGGTCCAGCATACACAACGCATACATGTATATGTAAATTCATATCTATCGTTTTGCTGCCCTGCAGTTTTCAAAAATCCAGACAACCACCAACAAACTGTGGTATCTGTATACTCTATCTATCATCATAGCTTTTGTTGCTTCCTGCTGCTGCTGCTGCTGAAGTTTCACCACACACACTTATACAATCGGTGCAACCAAAAAATATAAATACAAAAAAAGTTCATTCTGTTCAAAATTAGTGCACAAGCTGTTCGAAAAGGATTTCAAATCGCTTCTCATTATCGTGAAAATTTCTTAAAAAAAATTTCTAAAAACAAATAAATCACAAAACCAAAAAAAAAAAATTGCACCTGGGGACGGCCGGTGGAGGTGGTCTGGGGGCCCTGACTTCGAATTTGTGTCCACACCATACCAGCTAGCCTGGAGGCTTGAACCGTATCCGCTGGGACAACCAAGCAAAAGTATTCCTGTACAAACTCGACTACCACTGCGTGTCGGACGATAATTTCGTTTAAAAAATATCATAAAACGAAACATAACACAAAAAAACTTAAAGTAAAAACCAAAGAGCCATCTTTGATACTTTTTGCTATACAACAATATATTCAACGCCTCCCGTCTCCTCCAAAAGGCCTACCCACTACATAAAAAAAAGAAGACATTTTTGCAAATTCAATTTTGTTTATATTTTACAAGTGATCATCTAAAATAATTCAATTCGCATCTTACATTCGAAATTTAAAAATATTTATTATCTGTGATTTTTATAAAAAAAAAAATAAAATAGTAAGAAAATAAGTTTTAAGTTAAACAATAATTAAAACGTTCCGTGTTATATTCACACATCTACAAGGTCGTCAGTGGATTTAAATTTTTTGTAAGTACCAACACATATTTTTTGCATATATTTATTCACATTTTTAGCGATTTGCCTCACGCGATTTCCCTCTTTTGCTTACGTGGATCCGACCCCCAATACATCTCCTGTTCTTGTATTATGAGTGCCTCTTCTGAATTGATGTATCTCAAGCTCAACACGAGATGGATTGTCAGGACATGAGCTTACATCAAAGGATAAGATATATAAATAAATTACGAATATTCGTCGCCTCTGGTTGTTGTTTCATCGGACAGAAATCCGTTTACCTACGAATTTGTCTAAGGGTTCTTATGTGGGACGAGTGATAAAGTACAGTTGTTACTCGTATTCGTACATTATGAATAAAATTTTTATTCTGTGTGTTCTGTTTTGACTCTGAATGAAAGTTAAGAGAGAGAAGAGTTTGTGCCTGTTTTGCAAGAATTTAATACAAGTGTGTCAAAGTAGAGCACAGCGAACAGGATCTGCCTCTGGTACTGGTACAGGGTAAAGGAGCAGGATGAACAGAATGGAGAAAAATTCTCTCCTTCAAAGGAGGTTCGCGTTCTCTCTCTTGCTCTTGTGTAGTAAATACGGAAAATGTGCAACCGACACATGGTTCAGACGGCTAAATTTAAGGACAATGCAGGCACCTAAGTGGTAGTGCAAGGAGAGTGTTGCCAGCCGCAATCGATTTTATTCGGCTCTTTAGAGTTTTTGGGAGCAACGTTGTTTCAGCCATTAAGTGATTCATTTGGGATTGAATTACTTGATTTGAATATAGGTATAGCAGAATTGAAAAGGGCAGGAGAGGTGGTGAATATATCAATTTGTACATATTTATTTATATGAGGCGTCGCGCAGTGGGTCTGCACAAATTAGTGTACCTTTGACCCTGACACGCGCCAAAAATAAATTTTAAAGACGGTATTCAAGAATATCAATTATGGCACTTTGCGGCAGACTAAATCTCTATGATAAGTGTTCGCCGAATGAAGAAAGTCTTTAGGCATAAAATTTGATTCCACTAAAACTTCATGCGACGAAAGCAATGTCTACTCTATTAAATAAATAACAAATAAAAATCTATTTACGGGAGTATTAATTTTCTGATATGCTATGTATTTACATATACAACTACTAGTATGTACTATCTTCTAAAGATAACAGCGGATACAGGCCTAAAGCCTTGTTTCTCCAGACATTCGTGTGTGCATAGTTATAAAATATTGAAAAGAATCTACAGTCATGCGCTGTTTCCTAACAATTTAAAAAGCTTCTCATGAAAGATGGTACCCTGAAAAGTTTATTCATTAATGAAATTGATCAATGGATAACAATGATCTGCTGATTGCATGGTTATAAAGGTCCCGTTCGACCACAAAAGAAGAACGCACCTAAGTTAATTAATCGGCCAAAACTCTATTAAATACCCTTAGTACTCGCTTAAAATGATAAAAGAAAATAGAAATACTGCTCTCTGAGTTTGTGCTTATTAAGAAGCTGGGAGCTCAGGCTACCTGCTTATTCTCTTTTCTCCCAAAGGTCCCGTTAGGCCATGAGAGAAGCACCTAAGTTTATAAAACTTTCAAACGTCTCTAAATTACAATTAGTATGTACTGCTTAAAATTAGACGTGTTTCTTTGCACGCGGAGATAGGCATGGCATTAAAAAACGACCATCGCCGCTTAAGAATTCGTCCTAAAAAACTTAGCATCACACATGCACCTATGACATGCACCTTGACACAGCTGTAAGTTGTAGTTAAGAAATTTGTATTGAAAATCCTGAAATTGAAAAATATTTACTTCCGCCAATTGAAATTGATGCCAAGCATATTCTAAAATTATGAAAAACAATTTCACATTAACAGATTTGCTAAATTCAATTACACCTAAAATGAAGTATGAAAAATAATTATAATAAAATCACGAATAAAATATTCGGCGGGATGTGTGAGTGGTCGGAACTTTGACATTTCCTGAAAAATTCATCGCATCAGTTCATCAGAAATGAAGAAAATGGGTTTTGGAAGCACTGTTTATCCCCGCTAACTGACTTAGCGGCGATAGCTATCCCCGCTAAAGTTAGCGTATATAGGATAAGTTGCTGCTGTATTTTACATGCAAATTTGAAATTATCCCTATATCCGCGTGCAAAGAAACACGGCTAATTTTAGAATATGCTTGGCATAAATTTCAATTGGCGGAAGTAAATATTTTTCAATTTCAGGATTTTCAATACAAAATTTCTTAACTACAACTTACAACTGTGTCACGGTGCATGTCATAGGTGCATGTGTGCTGCCAAGTTTTTTTTGATGAATTCTTAAGCGGCGATGGTCGTTTTTTAATGCCATGCCTATATCCGCGTGCAAAGAAACACGGCTAGAGTAACCCTTTATAGTTCATTAGAAAGGTGAGAACTCAGGCTACAACACCTGCTAATACGCTCTTCGACCTTGTTCGTTATATGCTATAATGAAAAAATAAATTATAAGAGCAGATCAATATATTTTATACCCAAGATAAGAGCAACACTGGCGAGCACAAGGCTGAGGCCATACACTTTGCAATCGATTTTCAGTCCTATACCCATTGCAAATTCTATACCTAGAAACTTTGACTATTTGTGAACAGGTACACATTTTCAAAAAAGTAAATCATTAAATTGAAAGGTAAATAAGAAACAACCGCTTAAATTTCCCAAGATCAAACGATGAACTACTTGAAAAGCGTGGAAAAAGATGCGCAATAGGATGAACATGCAAAATCTTCGGAAGAAAGGAAAAAATGAAAAAAAAAATTCACATTTTACGAATTTAAAACATTTGTTTATTATGTTTTTCTACATTAATAATGAGTATGCCTGCCATTTTTCGATATGACCTCTATAAGACGGTTTGGAATAGAATCATACAGTTTTTTTTTTTAAAAAAATTAGAGCAATTCGGACGCAGGCATCACGAATAGCTTCGATTAAAGTGTCCTTGTCTTCAAATTGTCTGCCGCCTTCATACACTTTACGAGATAACCATGCCCAAACATTTTCGATTATGTTTAAGTCGCCCTCTAGGCAAAAGTTCATCGTCTTCTGATTGAATCCAACTTCTAACAGCCCTAAAAGTGTGGATAGGGGCATTGTATTGTTGGAATATCCAAGACAGGGGCCCGAAAATGTTTTTCACTTTTGGAAATGACCGTTCCAGCAAACATTTATAGTTGTTTCCGTTCATTATTGTGGACAAAAACTCTAACTCGATTGTGCCATAGCGGGTATAATAGCGCGCTACACCATTACACCTGATGTATGGCTGTGATGTCTTGCCAAAATAAGCGCCTCCTTTCTTAGATCATGGAAATAAAAGTTGTAACCTTTCTATAAACGCAAAATATGTCGCCATGTATATCCATATGTTAACTGTGCACTCTTAAAGAATGTTGTTCTTATTGCACAGCAAATTATTGAGATAAATAAATACAGATACAAACCATCGAAACGACAACGCGTTTCCTCAGTGCTCCAAGCGACATGTTCTCTTGCAAAATTCATTCGATGCTCCTTGTGTACTTGCCTCAATGCAGGTTTCTTTTTAAGTTATCTTCTCTGTATAGTACCACTTTTTCGTATTATCCTTGCGACCGTTGCTATGCCGGCTGATACTCCGTTGTTGGCGCTTATTTTAGTCACTGGTAGAGTAGAATTTGAGGCAAGCCGTAGAACAACCCGCTTTTCTCGCAATGTTGTTGCTTCTGCAGTGCGTCATTTTGGATTTTTCCCATAGTATTGTGGATCCGCAAGATAACTATAAACAACAGTCTTACTTCTATTTAGCCTCCTTGCAATTTCTCGGCCTGAGAGTCCTAACTCCTTGAAAGCATCTATTTTTCCTCTTTCTGTCGCTGTCAAAGTCTTTCCGGAACCTATTTTTTTTAACTAAATAAAAACAGTTCTTTCCAACGCTTTTTTAAATATTCTTAACAAAACTTTGAAAAAAATCGGTGATGTGAACTCCTGCAACGAAATATTCGCAATGGCCTCAGCCTAGGGCTCATCTATTTATACCCCTTTTAAGTAGTTCGTTGTTCGTTCGTCCTTGAAAGCATCTATTTTTCCTCTTTCTGTCGCTGTCAAAGTCTTTCCGGAACCTATTTTTTTTAACTAAATAAAAACAGTTCTTTCCAACGCTTTTTTAAATATTCTTAACAAAACTTTGAAAAAAATCGGTGATGTGAACTCCTGCAACGAAATATTCGCAATGGCCTCAGCCTAGTGCTCATCTATTTATACCCCTTTTAAGTAGTTCGTTGTTTGATCTTGGGAAATTCCATTGGGTCGTTTCTTATCTACCCTTCAATTTTATGACTTACTGTTGGGAAAATATGTACCTATTCACAGGTAGGAAAAGTTTCCGGGTATACAATTTCTAACAGGTATAAAGACTGAAGATTGATTGCAAAATGTATGGCCTCATCCTTGTGATCGCCAGTGTATTTTCTAACACAAATATCTCTTTGCATGTAAATGTCAATTAAAACAGTTCCTCAAATTTATTTTGGAAACATACGAGTAGAAGCACATTAGAGGTTGCATCTTTTGGATGCATCACAAAATACTGTTTTTATAGAAAAGAATTGAATTCTATTTAAACGCAGATTGAAGGATTGAAGGATTCAATCAATCTGATCACACAATTTTCTGTGATTGGATTGCAAATCAGCATGTAATGCTCGGCGCTACACAGTGAAACTAGGAGTTTTGCTTTATTAAGAAAATGCTCAGAATCAGAGTGTTTACATTCACAATATTCTTGGGTTTTCCACATGCGGACAATTTTTTGGTTTATCCTCGAAAGTAATGTTTTTCTAAATTTCTAAACAGGATTAACTTAAAAATATATTTATTTACATAAATTCATATTAATCCTCCTAATACCTATTATATGCAACATTAATGTGTAGTTGTAACTACATACAAATACAATATTTGTAACTTATTTCATGTAGAACTATGAACATATGTAATGTACCTATTCATTTTTATTTTATATCCCCATTTATTGTTTATACCCTATTCTAAGGGTATATTAATTTTGACGCATAGTTTCCCCCCTAAAAGTTACTATATTTATGATCAGCATCGATAGTAATGTCGATCTAGCCATGTCCGTCCGTCCGTCCGTCTGTCGGCAAAAATTAGTCCTTTAAACTGGGCCTAGAGAGCTGAAATTTTAACCATATACTCCGTAGGGTTCCGAAATAATCAAGTTTACGAATTTTTGAAATCCGCCCACAGACACACACGCCCACAAACTCAAAAAAAAACAAATTTTTCGAAAAAATCGAATTTTGAGCTAAAAAGCTCAAATTTTTTATATACGATCTATGACTCCTAAAACTGCTCGGGAGATAAAATTTTTAAAATCCGCCCACTGACACGCCCACAATTAAATAAAACAATTTTATTGAAAACCCAAAGTTTGAGCTAGGGAGCTGAAATTAAAAATATTATACTCTCTAGGGGCCCTTAATGCTCATGCATAATTTTTTTTTAAATACGCCTACTGACACGCCCACAATTAATTTTTTTTTTTTTTTTTTGAAAAACCCAAGTTTGAGCTAGGGAGCGTTTTTTCTTACAAAAGCTTTATTTTTTCGATAAAATCCTTTAAATGTTATATAACAAAATATGTAGACCGTTCTTAACAATTCAAACATACTAAGACTTTTGTCACTCCCACTTATGAGGGATAGGAATAAGAATAGGGTATCCAACAGCTCGCCCAAGCGCACTGTAGCCCGTCCCTATGTTTTTATTTCATTTCATTTGTAAAAATTTATTTTCCTTTTATTTCAGATTTTTTTTATTTATCATCATTCATTTCCTACACAAATCCATACATACTCGTACTAAACAAACGAGTACATACAATCAATACTCAGATGCGTATAGAACGGGGTAAGCATTTTTCTTTATATGAAATTTATATTGGTTAAAAAAATTACTTTTTTATGACGTAATTAAGATTTTGAGAAAATTTCTTCAAATCGCTGAATTTAAATCGTTTAAAGATTTGAGTTTTGAAAAACAGCACGAAAACAGATTACAATCGGAATTAATCAGTTATTGCTAGATTTTATTAAGGAGTCAAATTCTCTGTACGAATAAGTCTTAAATTATAGCCCGACCCGAATTTCAACATTTCGCAACAATATTTTGAAATTTCATTTCACCGTTCCCAGTGAACCTGGTTAAGTGGAATCCATTTATATGAGTCTCACTTATAGAGGTATGAGTTAAACAGTTTCTCACTATTACCCGGGTACAGCAGGAATTTTTTTCACTAGAGCAAGTTTCAAACGCCAATTTAAATTTCAATTAAAACTTTTTTTTTTAATTTTAATGGTGCGAAAAAAAACAATATATTATAATTTTACATTGAGTAGGTATTTATATATCTAATATAAAGGGTGGATCAGAAGTAACTTTTTAGTTTAAAATGATAATAACTTTTATAGATTTTTTTTATTAATAATTTATTTTAGAATCACAAAGTATGATTTATGGAAATTTTTTTCGGCTAAGTATGGAATATAATGTCCCTCAAATGAGCACCAGCTTCATGCTCACAGAGACGGGCTCTTTCTATAGCGTTTTCCATAACACTTCGTAGGACATCTGGGCTCAGCACCAGTATCAGCACGAATGTTCTCCTTCAGCTGCGGGATAGTGGTGGATTTATTTATGTATACTTTACCCTTCAAATAAGCCCATAGAAAAAGTCTGGTGCAGTCAAATCCGGAGAACGTAGAGGCCAATTAAATCCTGATTTTTTGGAAAATAAACGAAATGCTTAAACAACACATTTTGAGGATCTCCTGGCTTTAATTCTTGCCCAAATTTGGATTTTGTATGAAAACAGCTGCAATTCGGTTCTTGGGACTCTTCGCAATGAACTGCGGGACACACAGAGTTGACCAGAGCGGTTTCGTGTTGATGTTTCTGGACTCTCCACAACACTTGCAAGAATACGTTCCGCATTCGCTTCGATTTGGGCACTGCGAGGTCTTCCAGCTCAACTACAGTTCCTTGTTGACGAAATCGTGCCACCAGTGCCTTAATCATGTGCGCAGAGGGTTGATTTCACACATTAAAATGACGCCGATAAGCTGTTTAGGTTCAAATAATCGAGTGATTATTTTCAAAGTAAAATTCAATTAGTTTGGTCCTCTCTAAAGCGCTGTACTTCATTTTAGTAAATCTCCCAAGTTTGTTTTATAAGTACCTTAAAAAAGAAAAAAAAAGAAAAAAAACAAGACTTATGATTTTTTTCAAATTAGGAAGTCACTTTTGGCCCACCCTGTATTTGTAATTGCAGTTGCGCAGAAATCACAAAATATTTAAAAAAAGAACACCTAAAAAAAATTGCGAAAAATCGAACACAACGTGTTCAGAATTTACGGACTCGAAATTTGTCAATATCATTATCTTCTCCCTCAATCTGTTCGTAAGAGGATGGACCGTAGGCTTCAACAATTTCGTCTTCCGTTTGGAAACCAACGAAGATCAGTTCGTGATCGTTGTTAAAAAGTGGATTCCATTCATCCGCCGCAAGTTCTTTTTAATTATCTTCTCCTACATTCCGTTCTTGAAGTTTCATCGAGTATTTCAGTTATTCTAAAGCCTAATTTTTTACTGTGGTTTCGCTAACTCAGTACTAACTCATAGCCTGGGGTATATTGATTTCAGTGATCTCATTTTGTTCCATGGATTTAAGAATGTAATACACGACTTCTTTTCGATAGTAAGTCTTTAAATTGTGTATACTGAGTTGGTTTTAAAGCTATAGTTTGCTCTTAGTGCTAGCAGGCAAACGGCAAATTTCAATTTCAGTAAGCTCATGTGGGTTATGCAAATATCGACAAATTGCAAAATATTTCTATTTTCATTTTCATTTCCTTATCAATTTTCGTTAACCAATATGTAAAGATTTCATTTTTTATCCATGCTTTTTTATTATTTTTGTAGTCAACTGGAAAAGTTTTTACATCTCTAAAATACCTTGATTGATTTAATCGCCCAATAAAAAGAATGGGAAGTTTTTCAGCGGCAGTAGTATTGGCACTTAGCGCTGTAACACGTTCTTTCCCTCCATGACATTCATTTTCTTTTAACATAAACGATTTATCTTTAAGAAACATGACGAATTAAGCTGTCTCATCCGCATTAAACTTGTCTTCAGCGGTATAACTACTTATAAGAGATGGAAGATCTTTAGTCCATCTGATTCATAGACTCAGATCGACAACATTGCTTTCCTCATACATTTTTTTAAAAAACCCAATCATTTCTTTTTTTTAAACCTTCCAGCCAACGTTTTTTTTTTTTTTTTTTTTTTTTTTTTTTTTTTTTTTTTATTATTAAAAAAGGAAATCCAAATCCCATAGCACTCAGACTCGGTAACGTTCCATTGTACTACCAGGCAGAAATCCTCCTTTTGGTGTAGAGGCATGTGATTGGGTGGCGTATGTTGTTGTTCCCCATGTGGATTGAACCTGCACCGCACGGGTCACAAGCCAACACAGTAACCTCTACACCGTCGCCACCCCAGCCAACCGTTACTTTCTTTAAGGATATATCGGAAGATATTTATTCAATCATTGCTTTACACATCCTTCAAGTTTAGGATTTTCGGGAGCACGATTTTCCATGACCTTCACCAAATTCCGATTCAATTAACTGCTGCAATTATCTATTATCAAATTTATTTAATAGCTTCAATTTTACGCTTAATGACCAACAATCCTCACTTCGACATTTTTTAAATAAACAAAGGTTCAAATAAATAAGTCTACATACAGAGGTAAATTTATAAAATATAAGTTTCATATTTTTTGATGAATATGGACCACTCATAGAGGTATTCCACGTAACCAGGTACCACTTAACCAGGTTTGAAGGTATTTAATTCTTCAATAAAATGAACTAAACATGAATTGAATGACCTGATTTAAGTCCGTGTCTCTTCACTTTCTATATTTTTTTTAAATTTCGGCCCAACTAAGTCTGTATTTGAATAAATATTTCAACTGGTGTGGTTTTTTGGTCAGCGCGCTGAATGACATGAGGGGATATTTCAATGGTTTGTTTGATCTGGCAAACTTCTAAATGCAGAGACGAAATTCAATTCGCTGAAATTTATCATTTCAAAATGCTGCAAAATTTATGGTTAAATGATGAACATTTGGGTTGATATGTTGAATTTAGCTGAAATGGCGAATTTCGTGTCGGTGTAAACGTACTACGTAATAAAACGTAGAAAACTCTTGGACTGGACGCACTGCTTGCCCGCTAGAAGCAAAGGAGCAAAAGGCAGCTCTTCATCCCTCTATAAAGACAAAAATGTAGATGTTATGACAAAAAAACATCTTATTAAAATCTTAAAATTGGTAACCAGAACTCCTTATAAAAATAATGGTTTGCAGTTGTTGTTTCTTGTTGAAGCAGTCAAATGGTGTTTCCGATCAAATAAGTGTTAGACACCTTTAAAATTGCTAACCAGAATCTCTTACCAAAGTATGGGCTTGTAGTTGGGACACTTGGTGTTTATTTAAATTTCAACTCGGTTCAACTCGGTTTGTTACATCATTAGCCCCAATATTTTTGTGAGGAGAGTTCTCTTCAATCACAAATGACACAATTTTCTTTAAAAGTAGTCCCAATAATTTAAGAGAACTAGAAATGCCTAAAACAACACAATTTCCTATTTTCCCCTTGATAATTCGTGTATTGTAAATGCTTGATAAAGAATGTGGGCATTTTTTGGCATACAGTGTGATCATAAAAGGTTTCGCCAGGTCTTCGTATCGCCCATATGGCCAGTAGATAACACACGAACCCAAGCGTAAAATACTTGGGCTACCTAAATTCGGATACTTACATTGTGCTGATTCATTAAATTGTTCGAGCAAGTAACGCAATTTTCACGATGAATAAAATGTTTCATGCATTTTCAAAATAAAGAAAACAAAAAAGTTTAATTATATTTAAGGGATCTTGAGAATGAGGGATTTTATAAAAACAGATCATGTTTCAATCACAGTTAAGGAAACACTTGAAGAAAACAGTCGAACAAAGGAATAGCTTCAGCAGACAACCATTCCGTCATGGATTTAGACGTGAGAAAAGAAGTTAGCTGAAAACATAATTCCCTTCACTTGGAGCCGTGATATTTATGAAAGAAGTTCTTGCTGCAGTATGTCTTGATACTTTGAAGCATTATCTTATTCGTCTACACACATACATATTACATACAGGGCCTGAACCTAGCTTCTCCAACCAGCTCCTCCAAGAGGGGACCTACAGTTTTACGCCGAATCCGAACTGCAAATTTGAGAAGCTTTTTCATGACAATTTGATACCCTTGGATGTTTGTCAGACCTTCGCAAGAGGTGCCAATAACACGCGGTATTCCCAAGTGGTCCCCCATCTAAGTACTAACCACGCCCTACGTCGCGTCGTTTAATTGCGGTAATCGAACAAGAACCGATTGATTCGACGTGGCAAGCTCGTTGGCTTATCCGTCTAAGAAGTGTAAATTTCAGATACCACGTTTTTCTTACTCGCCCACGCAGACCTCAAACTTGGACTAAGCGCTCCTAATCGCGGTCCGCCATTGACTTAATGTCCAGTTCTTACGCTGTTACTTCCACTCAAGTCGCTTTTTCTATGCTTGAGTGTCAAAAGCGGTTTTGCTCTTGCTTGAGTTTTTTCACGAATTACGTAAATTAAAAACTTATAACATTTTTATTTTGTTAGGCAAACCGTATCCCATTTTTCAATCGTCCGTTTGCCAGTTCCGAATTCACATTTTCGTTCTCATAAGGCTCTTCAAGAGTTTAATGAGGGTGTATCCAAAGAGCTTACCTTTCGTTAAAAAAAAATGTTTCTTTGTTTTTTTTTTGGTTTGTCCCAAGGCCGTCTATTTTGTCTATAATTAACTAAACATACATATTTTAAATTATAAGGTTGTTTTAGAAATCCCCCTCGATGACGCATTGTCTGTAGTGGAGTGCATTCAAAGTATAATCGAACAATTGATCCCGGTTCTCTGTTTAAGATATCGATTGCAACTTCTTCGTCAATAACATATGAACCGAAGAATGCTTCGAGGAATTCCCTTAAAATTTAACATAACACTAGAAAGTGCAGTACATCTTCCTTTACTTTCTATATATATAACAGATATTACACAAAATTGGTAGTTCTGGTCGGTGCGGTTGATAGTTCAATTTAACCAGCTCTCCTCTCATTTTAAAAATAGTACCTATTTTATCTATCGTGAATTAGTTTAAAAACTATGTTCGCTCTTCAAGTTATTATTTTATTTAGCTTTAGTACAACCTTAATAGGGACGATTGGGCTTCATTGACAAATTTGTGGTACATCATACTGCCAGTTTTTTTAATGGGATTTCAAAATACCTTCTTAGAGAGTACAAGTCTGAACCAATTCTAAGGGTTACCTCATATACTGACGCAAGACGCTCTCATTCCTGCACCAGATTTCCCCGTATTGTTTTGATGTGTGTTAGTAATTTGTTTGGTAGCCTTTCTTTCTGAAGCGCAATCACTTTTACGGGTTCTTTTTCTTAAATGTAGCATATGTTAAAGAAAGTCATTGGCAAAAATAAACTCAGAATAAAGTGTAAAAAGAATCCTGAGAACTTGAGTCTAAAAAGAAGGTATAAAAAATTCTGTATTGAAATAAAAAAAGAAATTCCTATTTGCCGAAATAATTATTAGTGCTCAATTTAGCTCAGCACAGGAAAATTTAAAAAATGAGTGGCGAGTAGTAAATTGCTTAGTTAATAAATCCACTGCTTCTAAAAAAACTACTGTGTTGCGTGTTGGTAACTCGGAAGTTAATGACAAAATTACTATTGCTAATGCTTTCAATTGTTATTTTACCAATGTTGGCTGCAGTCTACAACCGAGTTCTATCAAATCGAATTGTTGTACTTGTCCTTCTGTTAGTGGATGTTCTGAACTGTTTAGGTTAGGTAAGGTTTATGTGGCTGTCGGCAGAAGCCGACACACTTAGACCAATTTAGGTCCATTGTGATACAACGTATATTATCTACCTCAACTCTGTAGATGAGACTGACCAACGACGCGCGGTTATTCTCAAATGGTCCCCAATCAACGTACTAACCGCGCCCAACGTCGTTTAATTACGGTGATCTGAGTAATAGTTTTGTTTTTGAGCCCATAACTTCGATTGAAATATTAAAAGTTATTGGTACTCTACCAAATTCAACTTCGTGCGGAGCTGATGGTATGTCAAACTGTGTATGTACTTAAAAAAATTGTGTTTTTTATAGTTGATTTCTTGGCATATGTATGTCTTAAATCGTTGCGTGTTTGAAGGTGTCTTTCCCGAATGTCTTAAATGTGCTGATGTAATTCCTTGATTCAAAAGGGGTTTCGCTACTGAGATCGGAAACTATAGGCCCATTTTACTTCTTTCTGTCTTTAGCAAAATATTTGAAAAACTAATGAAAAATAGAATAATGAGTTTTTTAAACAAAACTAGGTTTTTCAATCCAAATCAATTTGGCATTTTAAAAAGCAAATCAGCGGAAGATGCGCTCCTACAGTTTTGTTCCCTTTTAACGTCACACCTTGATAGGATAAAATGTACGGCTGCTTTATTTATTGATATAACCAAAGCTTTCGACATGGTTAACCACAATCTTCTGTTGGGAAAACTGGAGAAAGCTGAATTTCGTGGTTTCATGCTCCACTGGTTTTCGTCATAACTTGCAAATAGATCGCAGAGAGTTAAGTTGGATGATATAAGGAGCGAATTATTGTTCCTTAACCTGGGTGTTCCTCAAAGCTCCGTTTTAGGTCCAATTCTGTTTTTGATATACATTAACTTACTCTTAACTTAGTTTCAAGGGTTAACAAACTGCCTTTGCTGATGACATTGGTATCACTTATGGCTTAAACAGTCCTTTGGACCTAGTTTCTGATATTAATTGGGATCTTAGTTTGTTGAGACATTGGTTTGCTGAACATCAATTAGTGATAAGCTCAAAAACAAAGATAATGTTCTTCTGCTTATCTACTACACACACTTTGGATGTTAATGTGTACTTTCATGCACCTGAATGTCTTTGATATAAACTGTCTAGTTGCTATTGTGATTCCGGCTCTTCGTTTCCCGCTTTTTGTTATAATGTTTTCTGTAGTGATAAATGTTTCCTAATTGAAAAAGTGAATGAATTTAAATATTTGGGGATACTCTTGACTCTAGAATCACACTAACACATTGAAAAATTATTTCCGATGCACTCTCCGACATGTTTTTTATTTGCGTAACGTCTGATCTACAAAGCTTTTACTGTCAATCTATTATGGTATCTTTCATTCCAAGTTACAATATGGAATTGCTTGTTGGTTTGGTGTATATCGAAATAAAGTGCATCCTCTATTGGTTCTGCAAGAATACGTTCTAAGGAAAATTTGTCGAAAACCTCGTAGGCATTCTAACTTTCCTTTGTTCTGTGCCTTGAAAATTATTCCTGTCCGTCATTTGTATTGTTTTAAGGTGATAAAAATATTCTTTATGAAGTATGGTAATCCTAATTTTCTTTTAATTTTTCGTTACAATTTTCGTCGAAGCCTTTCGAACACGTTATCTGTACCCAATTTTCGCACTACTGCTTATCGTAATTTTTTCTCGATTTTGTCTTACTGGTTATTTAATGAACTTCCTCTGTCCATCAGATCAATACCAATTCCAGGAATGTTCTTAAACTGCGTTAAAATGTGTGTTGACTCCTTGTCAACGGAGAGTAGCAATGGCGGCAGATGCCTTCAAAAATGGTTTGTTTGACGAAAGAAAATTTAAACTACTCAACTTTTGTTGTTGTGTTGTTTTAATCTGTTAATATTTAATTTTACAAGAAAATGCTTTATAATTATATTATATTTAGTAACTTACTTTGTTCTTTCTGGTGGCGTTGTCAGACCGTCGTCCATTGAATACTTTTCATGATGATATACTTTTTAAAAACAAAATGGAGAGTTTTAGAACCTACGGGTTTTCATGTCAATTTTAGTTTCAATGAGAGCCGTCCGACAGCGCCACCAGAGAAAACCTTAAGGCTAAAACAGAGTCATTAAAAGAATATGATTTGGGCAGCAACATTTCCACCCCCCGTGAATCGATCAGGAAGATTCACCAACAATATCCAACTTAGCATGTTTGGAAACCGGTCTACGTAAAGTGCCCGTAGATGTCTTCACTAGAGCTGATCTGACTTGGCTGTCCGGCGCTGGAAACACTTTGATGATTCTACCACGTTTCCATTCACCTCTGCTTTCATTCTCATTGCAGACAACAACAATGTCCCCCACCTCCAGCGGCTTGATTGGTTGATGCCATTTTGTTCGACGTGCGAGAGTGGGAAGGTACTCCAATACCCACCTCTTCCAAAAGGTTTGTTTTAGCTGCTGTAATATATGCCATTGCTTGCGAAGATGTGTACCACTACTAACCTGCGGCGTTTGAATGTAATTCGGGCACCGTAACAAAAAATGATTAGGACTAAGCGGCTCTGCCTCGTTGCTCTCTATCGGCAGGTGAGTAAGAGGTCGCGCATTCACCAAGTTCTCGGCTTCAATAAGCAGACTTTGAAGCGCTTCAATTTGTGGGGCCTTTTCCTTCAGTGTAAATGCAAGAACATTTTTGACGCACCGTACCATCCTTTCCCATACCCCTCCAGCTGACGGATTTCCAGGTGTATTGAAGATCCACTCAATGCCATGCCGCGTACACTCGTCCTGGAGTCCTTTTTCTTTCAAAATACAGTCTTTCTTGCTTGCTCCAATAAAATTCGTACCACAGTCACTTCTCAAATGAACTGGAACGCCTCGTCGGTTAACGAAATTGCGCAAGCACATGATTACTGCGTCGGTCGATAAGTCCTTAGCCAGTTCCAAATGTATCGCACGTACGGATAAACAAGTAAACAGTGCAACCCATCTTTTTTCGTTTCAACGTCCAATGGTGATTTGAATTGGACCGAAATAGTCAAGACCAGTATACGAAAATGGCCGAACGTACGCTGTTAGATGATCGGTGGGTAATTGTCCCATTTGTGCTGGTTTTGGGACGGCGGATATATTTTTACAAAGTTGACACGTTGACTTTACTTTTCGAACCATTCGACGCAGACTTGGAATCCAAAATTTTGAACGTATTGCACAGACTATCGCTTCTTGGTTTTAATGATGAAACGCTTCATTATAATGTTGAAGTACCATCTTCGAGATTATATGTGACTTAGGTAAGATGATAGGCCTCCTTGCATTAAATGATAAAGACGTGGCGTTGTCGATACGGCCACCTAGTCGCATTACGTTGTCTTCATCCAAGATTGGCGTCAGGTTAAATATAGAGTTACTTTTGGAGACTGATTTATTCGCTAATAAGTCGCGCATTTTCTTTGAAAACACCTTTTCCTGAACCAACCGACAGATTAACTTTTCGACTGCCTTTAATTCTTGTGCTGAGAGTGGCATACTGGGCGATTTCAATTCCGATCCATTGGTTTTATTTATAAGGTCCTTGAATCCATTTATTCCACGTCGAACCCAACACATAACCCGCAGAAGTTTGTAGTAACACGAATATCTTTCAAATGGAATTGTCGAATCTTCATTCGAGATTGTAGAAACAAATTTAGATCGTCTTTCACAAATTCGATCGTTCGACGAAATATCGTTCGGCTGCTCTGGCCACTCATCCTCTACAGTTTTGAGAAACAAAGGTCCATTCATCCATGCGGACTTGACAGACGCTTTCAAATTAGGTCTAGTAGCGTCATCAGCTGGGTTTAAGATACCCGGCACCCATATCCAATCCCTCACTTCTGAGTCCATCAAGATTTCGGATATTCGGTGAGCGACGAACTGCTTATACGTACGACAATCGGATCTTATCCAATGGATCACCGTTTTAGAGTCAGACCAAATTATTACTTGGCTCGGCTGAATATCATGTCCGTTCAATATTACCTTTTTTAGTCGCACTCCCAAAACAGCTGCTTGAAGTTCCAATCTCGGTATGGAGAGGGTTTTCATCGGACTGCATCTGGTTTTACCAAGGACAAATACAACATCGATTTGGTTTTCGTACCTAACACGCCAATACCCAACAGCTGAATAGTCGACCTCGCTGGCGTCCACAAACAAATGCAGTTGAACTTCTGCATTTGAATCCATTATATGCCTGTTGTAGCATCGAGGAATTTTCAAATCTTTAACTTCGTCCAACTGTACATAGCATTTATACCATTTTTTGTAAATACTTTCAGGGATAGGTTCATTCCAATCGACATTGACTCTCCATAAATCTTGTAATAAAAGCTTCGATCCAATAATAATATTGGCAAGAAAACCTAAGGGGTCAAATATCGACATGGTTATACTCAATACTTGACTTTTCGTTGGTATAGATCTTCCTTCCAATATGGACTTTGGCATTTTTCCGAATTTTAAAACGAAACAAAATTCATCTGTACCCGAATCCCAGTACATTCCGAGAATTTTTTCGGTTGACGATTTACTTTGGCAGATATCTTTAAGATTTGTTGGCGGCGTGGACAAATTCATATTATTAATTGTTTTCAGAAACTCCGATGAGTTTGAAACAAATCCTCTTAATTCAAACCCACCCTTACTGTGAATCAAAGTTACTTGTTGTGATATTGAAATCGCCTCAGCTACGGAGTGAAAACAATCAACGTAGTCATCGACATAATTACATTCAATTATTGCGTTGACAGCCTGTGGATAAGTAATTTGTATAGACTTGCGTTTAAATTTTTCACAAATTGCGCCGAACATGGTGAACTAGTGGAACCGAAAATCATTGCGTTCATCACGTATATATACGGTAGCCTTTGCTGGTCTTCCTCTCGAATATTGATGCGATGGAACATATCTCGAATGTCGGCACACACACCGATTTGTTTCTGACGAAATTTCATCAGTATCGAAAGAAGTGGCTTTGGCTGATAAACCTCTGGACCTTTCATCAGCATGGAGTTAAGAGATCGAAAACCAATCGCAGTTTGTTTCCTTTATTGGGGTTGCAGACGGAAAAGTGTGGAAGGTACCATAAAGGTGGTTTTGAAATTGAGACTTCTTTTGGTGTTAATTTTCTGGCATATCCTTTCGCTACGTACTCTTATTTTAGCTTTTTACCATTCAGCTGAATACGGATCCTTTAACAGTTTCTTCTCAACTAATTGCAATCGTTTCAAAGCCATGACATAACTTTCATGATGTATTTCCGCACGATCGTGCTTCCAAAGAAGTCCCATCTCATATTGGCCTTCTATCTTTTTTGTGGTTTCTTTCAGGATCTTCTTAGCTCTCTTATCAGCTTCGGATATGATCATTTTAAGCGGCTGACAAAGATTCTCAAGTTCAAAATAGTCCGCAACTTGCTTCTGCAGATCCATTAAGGCATTTTCATCACGTCCAATAAAGTTCACTGTCGCATCTGCAGAACTTTCTTCGTTGGAGCCGAAAAGAGTCCAACCGAGTTTCGTCGTGTGGGCTGAAAATCCTTCAGCAAAGTTGACTACTTTTAATGGTCTCACAGCATTTGTGTGCGGTATGCCGATGAGCATTTGAGGTGCGACGTTGGAGTAATCTGCGACTGGAACATCCCTCAACTCGGCGAAGTCATTATGAAATTGTTTCATACTGAGGGTCTGGGCTGGGAAAAGTAATTGTTTCATGGTTCGCACATTTTTCAAGTGTTATCTGGGTGCATTGTCATACGATCCAGATATTTCGAGGTCGACATGCTGAGATATCTCGCTGGTGGTGTGGTCACCTATCCACCTCAGTAACAACAAGTCGGACTGACCCCTCACGCCAATCAAGTTTGCGACCTTTTCTTCGATTAAAGATATCTTGGCACCATCGTCAATAAAAGCCATGATGTTGCAGGAACCCTTCGGACCATTCAAACGAACTGGAATGAATTTAAAGAGTGTTTTCTTATCGGTGTTATTTAGAAATTCATGTGTGACAGGCATTTCATTAGATGCTGTGGTATTCTTATTGTACCACATAATTATCAATGCAAAAACACTTTTTATTACTTTAATTAAAAGAACAGAAGTACATGTTCTAGAATAAGGACTTTATTGTTCTTACACTTTCTATCGACTTAATTCTACTGACTTAAATGCTAGGAAATGTATGCTAGGAAACTTCATTCAGAAAACCCAGCTTGACTGATTAAGGAAAGGAAACTTGGTGGGTGTGCTCAGCGATAAGGAATTACGTATGGCCGGTGTTGCCAACCGCTACAATGCTGAATCATTCGCACCAATAACTGTTGCAACGGCGGCACTGGTACTAGGATTATTGTCTGAACTCTGCGGCATTTGATTTGTGCGTTCCTTTTCATCGTGGAGAAGACGATTGTGACATTTGCGACACGAGGCAATTCCACACTCTCTTCGAAAGGAACATTTAGCCGCACTATGACCAGTGCACAAGCAGCAGAAACAGACGCGGTGGCTTTTGACCAAGTTCCATCTTTCGGGGATGGTAGAACCTCTAAACTTAGGGCATTGATATAGTTTATGGTCTTGTTGACAGACCACACAGGCGATCGGCTTCCTTCTGTCTTCGGTGGCTACCGGGCAAATTGTGTTGACGTATTTGGGTCTCTTTTCACCTGAGTTTGGCTTTATTTCTGCCGCGATGGATATGTAGGCTGCGATTTGTTTTAGCCAAATACTAAACTCACGGACAGAAGGATATGACCCAATTGAAAATGTGTGTTTAACCCATTCCTCCCTTTTATTATAGGGTAGCTTAGACACCAGTTCATCGAGGAGTGATCGGTCATATAGGTGAGGCACTGCATCAGAGCTCTCAAGAAATACCGTGAGATTGGAAACAGTAGTGCTGAAGTTAACGATTTTCGTCATTCTATTATCGGAAATGTTTGGAAAGGACCTGGCTTTTTCAATTTGGCTCCTTAACAAAACGTCTGGTCGGCCGAAACTGTTCTCCAACTCAGCTATAATGGCGTTGACGCTACTCGAGTGTATGAGCAGACTTTCCACTTTTTGTTTGGCCGCGCCTTTTAAAGCTTTTTGGAGACGTGTGAGGTTCTCCAAGTCTGTATAGCCGTAAGCGAGTGTTGTTTCTCTATAAGAAACCGAGAACATTGGCCATTGTTCTGGTTGACCAGAGAATTCAGGGAGGTCTTGTAGTTTGCGAATCGGCCAAAACATTTGAGTCGTTGACATTCTTTGACCCGACGATATGTGGATCGGTGGCATGGAGTAGAAAGGCCTTTGTATTGTATACGACGGCGGCACGGAATATCTTGTGGGCAGAGATGTCGCAGGCATTGGTTGCGATGTGGTAACAACTACTTGGGCGAAGTTCGATGGCATTGCGTAGAGGTCGTTTTGACAATTCGGCATTGCAGAAGACGGCGTAGGGAATGTACGCATTGAATGTGTAGCATGTGTCGATGACATTGGAAATGAGGTGTGAGTTGGTAGCATATAATTTAAACCAGGTGGCAGTGGCACAGATTGAATAGGCATATATATATTTTGCGGCATATGACGATACATTCCTGACTTATTATCAGCGGCGTTTATGGCTGATATATGTGTTGATGGGTGTGGGACACTGATGCTGCAATGCGATGACGGGATGGTGTTTAAGGCTGCGGTAGCAACAGTGTGCTCAGGGTCTGGTAATCCCAGTTGTTGCTGAAGAACAACCTTGTCTTGCTCGGCTTTGGCAAGACACAGTGTCAGGTCTTGGATTTTCTTTTGAAGGTCGGCGTTGGTTGACTCCGGCTGGACTATAGTGACATCATTTTCAGTATCTGAATCTGACTCCAGTAAAACATCTGACAATTGCATAGTCATTTTGTTGGAGTTCCTTGTGAGTCTTGGCGGCATAAATTCTTTATTCGGCAAGTATTTCAATGAACAAATATGGCAGGTTGCAAAACAAAATTAAAAATTGTTGACTCCTTGTCAACGGAGAGTAGCAATGGCGGCAGATGCCTTCAAAAATGGTTTGTTTGACGAAAGAAAATTTAAACTATTCAACTTTTGTTGTTGTGTTAATCTGTTAATATTTAGTTTTACAAGAAAATGCTTTATAATTATATTATATTTAATAACTTACTTTGTTCTTTCTGGTGGCGTTGTCAGACCGTCGTCCATTGAATACTTTTCATGATGATATACTTTTTAAAAACAAAATGGAGAGTTTTAGAACCTACGAGTTTACATGTCAATTTTAGTTTCAATGAGAGCCGTCCGACAGCGCCACCAGAGAAAACACTAAGGCTAAAACAGAGTCATTAAAAGAATATGATTTGGGCAGCAACAATGTGTCTTGACTATGCAGCTTTACAATCTCTTACTTCTAATAATGGTTTAACTTTGGTTTACATTTTTTTCTTTTTAAATTTTTTGTTATTACAATTTCCTTTTCTGTTTATAATTTTTTCTATTTAAACATTTTTTTTTTTCTTTACTTTTTTACTTTTTTGGTTTTTATTACTGGGTCACCCCACCCAAATTTTGGTTTGTATAATTTATCCAATTGAAGTGACATTCTACACTATTTTTTCTTTGTATATAAATACTGAATGTCAGTAACCTTTCTTATATTTTCTTTGTATTATGTATCATTTTATGATTCTTCTCAATGAATCACACAATGAAAATGAAATGAAAGGAATAAAGAATATCTATCTATCTATCCAAAGGTCTCAGGTTCGAATTGCGCCGGGGCCAAGTAAGATCTAAACGTTTTTTCCGCTGCCCCATCTCTTGCGAGCGTGTGACAAACATCCAAGAGTATCACTTGTCATGAGAAGCTTAAACTGTAAGTCCTTTCCGCTTCGCACAAGAAAAATGGTTGGAGAAGCTAGGCTAATTCCACAATTTTTTTTTATATAGTTGTGGGAACTACTAGGTGATCTTAATATTCGCTTTGGAAAGTAATGCAGTAACTTCAATATAATCAAAATAAATTTTAAATTTATCAAATTGATGCTAACAACAAGTAGAATTGGACTGCAAAAAACATTTTCCGTGTTAAATGACGAATATGCCAACTTGTTTGCATTTGGGTCGTATGAATATGACTAAAATATGGTAAAATGGCTCATACAGTCTCTTACCGTGGTACAATACGAATGTGGGATGCCCTTACCATTCTCTCCTCCTGCATAATGTAATTAAAAAAACAAATCACAAACATTTAAAACCAACTTGCATCGTCCTGCCTACTTAATCATATCTCTAATCCCCTCGCTGTTTGATTGTTTACATAATAGGGGTGCTAAAAATCTCGTACTCACGCGCAAATTTAAAATATTTTAAAATATTTTACAAAAAAAAAATACTGAGAATTGTTAATCGGGCAGGGCTTTTTAATGTTCGTATTTATATAACACTTACTCCGATATTTGGAAAAACATGACTGCTCTTGTTATTTTCGAAACTGAAACACGAATGACATGAATGACAAGGCCTTTGGTTTTTATTTTTTGACGCATTTAGCCACTTGCTGTTAATTTATTTTGATATAAAAATAATTGCTGTAATATTTTTAGAGGCCCTTTGTTTTTGCCTCCAGAGAACTCTTTACCTCGTTTACGCTCTTTCCGTTTGAACTGTGCTCTTATGCATTCATGAGCCGTCTAACTCATCAACATTTCTATGCCAACTGCTAGCCTTAGCTAGGATATGCAAATATAGAAACAAACCCCATTCGTGTACAATATAGATGTTTGCTAAAGAAATAACTAGATCATGAAGGCGTCGAAATTGCCATTTACTTTATTTTTTTTTATTATTTAGTTACTATGTATATTATGTAATACGAGTAGGTACCTACACGGAGTAGAGTCGGCAGACGCAAAATTATTGATTTCTACTCAGACTAAAAATGAATCCCCAGCACCACCTACAGCACTGCAGCGCTGTGATTAGAAATTGCTATCGCTTCTCGTAAACTTCCCCACCCATAAATTTAGCAAACAGCTACAATAAAGGATTTAATACGAAGGCTTAAGGGCGAAGAATCTGAAATCACTTCTACTACATAATTCTGTGTGTCATGCAATGAACATTAATTTTCACTAATACCTGCCTACATAATATGTATCCATAGACATAATCATCCATATACGTATAGCAATAAATGTGTCTGCAAGTTGAAATAAATAAAAAAAAGAGGAAGAGGAAGGATAATGAAGATGTTGTAGACTAATTAAAAGGAATGAGATTTCTTCTGTTTTGTGCAGTCAGTTTTGCATGCATAGATACTTCTGTGTTTTTATGTTTGCTTTAGAAGTTTTTAATAAGCTCCCTTGGGGTTATTTGATGGTCTTTGATCTATGATTGCCGTCTCTCATTTATCAAAAGTTTGTTCGTATATTTTCCAAGCTGTCGGGAAGCTTGATGACTCAAAATTTGTTCGCTGGGCGACCTTCCCGCCCGGGCTTGTGCGATTTGTATTTTTATTCGCGTGTGCAAGTCAAGAGGATGGAGCACCGAGAAGGTATTAATCGATGAATATGTCTGTGAAAACAAAATTGTTTTTATGATACCAACCACATATTTTTCGACATACGTACATAGTTAGTCAGAGAGCATTTTTATTTGATGATATTTTGCAATGACGCCGAATAAAAACAACCTTTGTTTATCCCCTATTCTAAGGTATGATGTTGTTGATACAATAGTTTGTAAAATGTCTTTATATTGGTCGTAGACCCCTAAAAGTTCGTACTAACATCGAAATTTATGCCAAAGTTCGTCTGTCACCAATTTCGGGATCCTTTTAAATTCGAGTTAGTAAGCTGAAACAAAGATTGATCGAATAAAAAGTTCCAAGATCCGAGGAATCCCTCATGTTCAAAATAGAAAACATACGAACCCTGTCAAAAAGGCAATATCAATCAAACTTTCCATACAAACGCGAAAAAGAGACAGGCATAAAATCTCATGGGAGGGCTATTATCCCATTGATCTTGATCATAGCTTAACCGTAGAAGAATAAGACGCTGAAAATTAAACTCTTTAGGGACTCGAAATGATCATGTGTTAAGATTTTTCAAATCCGCCCGCCGACACTGTCATTGGATTGTCGGATTGTCTAATCCTTAACGGGCTCCCGATCCGTGAAGGGTCTCTGCGATCCCGGGCACGCTGCTTCCAGTTCTCCAGACCAAGCGCTCTGGCATCCGCGGTGCCTTGGTCTTTAAAACGGAGGTTCGGTCTTCCTTGCCTTCTCGAACCAGGGGGCTTGGAATCGAAGATCCTCTTCGCTGGAACATTATTTTCCATTCGCTGAATGTGGCCGAGCCAATGTAGTCGAAGTAATTTTGCTTTTAGGACTACATCCACATCTTGGTACAGCTAATAGAGTTCCCGGCTGTATCTTCTTCTTCTTTCGCCCTCATCGCACACAGGACCAAATATCCGACGAAGTATTTTTCTTTTAAAAGGACCCAATATTAGCTCCCCTTTTCTACTTATCGTCCAGAACTCGCCGCCATAGAGCAGGACTGGTAGGATTAAGGTTCGATATAGCATGCATTTTGTCCTTCGAGTGAGGAGTTTTGAACCCAATTGTTCCGCTAAACCGAAGTAGCAGCGGTTTCCCATGGTAATTCTCCGCCAGATCCCACTAAGTTGTCATTCGTGGAATTGATGTTTACTCCTTGGTATATGAACTCCTTAATTACCTCGAAGTTATTGCTATCAACAGTGACGTTTTGTCCTAGGCGGTGGACAGATTTTGGTTTGTTTGTTGGTAGCATTTACTTGGTCTTGTCCTCATTTACTTCAAAACCAACCAATTTCGCCTGTTCGCCGATGATGTCGATATCGTCCCCATACCCTAGTAGCTGGACGGATCTATTGAAGATAGTGCCTTCCGTATTACCACCTGCCGTTCGTACTATTTTCTCCAGAACAAGATTGAAGAAGTCACATGATACCGCATCTCCTGGCCGAAATCCGGTACAAGTTTCGAAGTTTGGAAGAGCTGCTTCCAAACTGCACATTTCACCGCGTGTTTTCAAGTGTCACGCGACCCAACTGGATCAGTTTTGCCGTGATCCCGAATTCGGCCATCGCAACGTAGAGCTCCTGATGATCAATGCTATCATATGCGGCTGTAAATGCAAAGGTGGTGGATCTCGACTTCAAATTTATTGGTCTTTTCCAGGATTTGCCTTAGTTTGAAGATTTGGTGTATTGTCGATCTGCCGGCCGGAAGCCACACTGGTGCTGGTGTTGCAAAACGGCGTCAGCAGCCTCGATAGTTCTTGCACGACATAGAATCGCCTTTTTGAAGATGGGGCATATGGAGCTGATAGTCCAGTCATCGGGCATGCTTTCCACCACTCATACTTGGTTGATGATTTGGTGCATGCGCCCTACCAAAATATCACCTCCATATTTGAATAGCTCCGCTGGTAGACCATCAGAGCCGGCGGCCTTATTGTTCTTTATCTTTCTCATAGCTAAGCCAACCTCTCCTATACTGGGTGGTAAAATCTGTTCCTCATTGACAGGACGTGGGTTGTCTTCTTGCCCTATTACTCTCTCTACATGATGGCCATTTACCAGCTGTTGGAAATGCTGCTTAAAAACATCTACTATTCCCTGCGCTTCGGGGACTAGGTTTCCGTCGCTGTTTCGAAGAGCCTGCATTCCGGTCTTAAAGCCAGCAGCCAGTTGCTTCGCTTTGTTGTTAAATCTCCGGATGTTGTTTCGATCGCGAAACTCTTTGATTTCCTTGAGCTGGGAGACTGCGTACGCCCTCTCTTCCCTCACTGCCCTTGTTTTGCTCTGCAGCGTTTTTAAATGTGCATCTTCTGTACCCTTCTTCCGATAAGCACATACATCATCATACCATGGCTACTCCAGGTGTGCTAAAGCGTCCAGCGTCGAATTCTTCTTTTGGGCAGTTCGCAACTTCTTCTCGTTGAACAGTGGAACTCTAAATTTAGTCGCAACAAGGAATGGTTAGAGTCGACGTCTGCCTCTCGGAATGTGTGCATGTCTGTGATGTTGTATGCGTGCGTCGCATCGATTAGCACTTGGTCGATTTGGTTGGCGGTTCGACCATCTGGAGAGCGCCAGGTTGCTATGTGGATTTTGAGCCTTATAAACCTAGTGCTAGTGCGCGAACGAACCTAATACCTTAAACTTTGATGTTTTCCATCTTCTTACGCAAAAGCGTTCGCGTACGTTAGAGGATCCTCTCTCGATTTTAGAGATTTGACAGTTTTCATTTTTCTACACATAAAAGTACGCGAACGCACCTACTAACAGAGACGAGATTTAGCATAGTTTTTGACAGTGGAATTTCTTTTTGTACTATAATTTATATAATAATTAGGTTGGCAGTTATAGTACATACGCTCATATCTGGGCTGATGCTCCAACCACATAAATTTGGGGCTGCTTGATAGAATACATAAACGCGAGATAAAACTCATTGGCGAACGAGATAATCGTTTGACTCTTTGAGCCATCGTCGTCTCCTGTCTCCTGCTATCAATATCTCTACCAAAAGTGATTTAATGAAATAGCCAGCTACATTCCACCCATAGAACATTTCAATCGCAATACCCGCCATGCCAGGAATGTGCATCAGTTTACTCTTAAGCCTACTTTCGGGCGTACAATGAAATACAGTGAATCATGATCTGTTTTTCCTACACATTATGATTTAAAAACATTCAAAACCAACTTGCATCGGAGTCTGGTCCTACCTACTTCCTCTTTTTCTTAATGCCCGTGCTGTATAATTATTAAAATTATAAGGGTGCTGAAAATCCCTTTTCACGTGCAAATTATAAGAAAAAAATATATACTATAGAGTCTGAAAGAGTTGCACTTGTGTCAATGTTCCAATTAAAGAAGCGCTTTTTTGACATTTGAAGCTTCGGTAAAAAAGTTTGCCTGCAGTTAAAGGAAATCGAGATATATCCATAATCGCAATATTCTGATATTTCCCAAGGACTTGTGCAGTTTGATCATTTAGTGATATTTAGGTTAGGTAAGGCAAAAGACATAATGAAAGCAGCCATTAGCGCTTTAATTTATCTATTACAAGATTAGTCTTCGGACGCAGTGGGATATCCATAGCCTCGATGCATACCACCAATCACACAGCCACTTTTTAAACGAAAATTAAAAAAAAATGCCCTTTGAATAAAACTTGGAATGAAATCGATGTAAATTCAATTCAATTAAACAAAATATTTATTGGTTTTATTTCTAATCAAAATGTCAACTGTGTGATTTGACAGTTTTTCAAATCTAGCTGCAAGATATTTGATAAAAAAAAAGTAAGATCCTCAGTGGAGGCGGAGGGGTAATAACTTTCTATCTCGATTTCTTTCTAGCTTACGAATTTTTCGAATTAAGGAACGGCAATCGCAAACGTAATGTGTAAAATTTAAAACAAATATGTACGAATTCGTAAGAAAGAGAAGGAACAAATTCGTGGTTTTTCAGAAGATTTCCTTGTTTTGGGAGAGGTACACAAACACACTTAAATATTTATCTTAACTGTCATTAGTTTGATTGCCTGCATAAAATGAAATTCTAGATCTTGCCCACAGGACCAGAAGAGCAACGGTGGAATGTTGCTGACTGCAAATGTGTGACTTAAATGATACATTTTGTTTCCTCCGGCTTGCTTAATGAAAAGTCGACCATTGTGTATTATCCTTAAGTAGTTACAAAGAAAAAACATATACAAAAACAAAAACACATCTTTGCCATAGTTATCCCTAATAAAAGAACTCATAAAAATTCTCAGTTTTGTTTTGCACTGGAGCCATATTATTTCAGTACAGCATTTGCAGTATCTCTTCATAATTAATATTGTTCTTAGAAAAATGCATCATTACCTTTCCTTGTATTCTAATGTATACGAATCTCTCGTAACAGGGTCAATGTAATGAGAATGCTGCAATTCAATGATGGCGAACATCAAGCAATTTTAATAAACACATTCACAAGAATCGCATGGACAATAACAAGAGACTTTAGCCAATTAGCCAACATAAACAGAGATCAATTCGTATATAGAATCCTATGTTCATGGACGCTTGCAAATTAAAATCTATTTGATGAATCAGTAGAATATTTTGATGTTGCAAGGGGTATGTTAATTAAACTGCAAGCAATTTTTAAATTAAAACAAAATGCACGACGCAACATTATCGGTTTTATAAGAATAGGTTGCGAATCACATGTTCGCATTTACCATTTTCTATACCTATTCCTAAAATCAGGAAAAATCGTATCGCAATAATGTAGATTCGCATTTTCTCTTTCAGCTAGCCCACTGTAGGAGGTAGGTCGTACCAATTTTATACCTGTATGCATAGAATGTCTATAAGATTACACCAATATATATGTATTTGTTTTGATTTATTTATTCATGCTATGTAATCACGCATACATGACCCAAGAGGTAAACTGAGAACGCGCATTTTAGATACTGTTATTGAGTACATCTATATATATACTTGGGCCGTTAATCAATTATTTTGGGAGGAGAAATGAATAAACGCCATCTTCTTACAATTACTCAAAGTATCATCATCATCACATCAAAACTGATCAAAATCTTTAGAGACGTTTTTGAGAAAAGTGAACCTTTCAAAACTTCTAAGCTGTTGTGAATAAAAAATATATTTAAAAAATCTATGGGATTTGTTGAAAATGGTTGTGGAAGCTGGGGTACAAATGTTTTTTGAAATAACTTGACCTGTTTTTGAGATACATAAAAGTAGGGCTCCGGTTTATATGCACCAAAAAACTAGTAATGCGTTTTAAATATGCAACTAAAAATGGAAAATGTTCACTTAAAAATGTATTTAAACCATATGCAGACGACTCCGTTTAACTAAAACGGCAATTTGTGATCCATTTTTTTACGAGTTTCGTATAACTAAATTAAATGTTCACCAAAACTCGAGTTCCTACAACAGATTGTTCATTTAACCAGCCTGAGAGATCGGGGAATATAATTTTTGTAGAAATAAAACTTTCACTTAACCGGCGTTTATTGTTAGGCTGGTTTTAGTTGAGGAGTAGGTATTTCATATGAAAAACATAGGGACGGGCTACAGTCCGCTCGGGCGAACTGTTGGATACCTTATTCTTATTCCTATCCCTCATAAGTGGGCGTGAAAAAAGTCTACGTATGGTTGAATTATTAAGAACGCTCTACATATTTTGTTATATGACATTTAAAGGAATTTATCAAAAAAAAAAACGAAGCTTTTGTAAAGAAAAACGTTCCCTAGCTCAAACTTTGGTTTTCCAATAAAATTGTTTTATTTAATTGTGGCATGAGCATAAAGGGCCCCTAGAGAGTAAATATTATAAATTTCAGCTCCCTAGCTCAAACTTTAGATTTTCGAAAAAAAAAAATCAAATTGTGGGCGTGTCAGTAGGCGGATTTTGAAAATATTTACAAATGAGCTTATAGGCCCCCTAGAGAGTATATATTATAAATTTCAGCTCCCTAGCTCAAATTTCGGTTTTTCAATAAATTTGTTTTATTTAATTGTGGGCGCGTCAGTGGGCGGATTTTGAAAATTTTATATCCCGAGTGGTTTTGGGAGTCATAGATCATACATAAAAAATTTCAGCTTTCTAGCTCAAAATTCGATTTTTTTTCCAAAATTTTGTTTTTTTTTAGTTTGTGGGCGTGGACTTCAAAAATTCGTAAACTTGATTATTTCGGGACCCTAGAGAGTATATGGTTAAAATTTCAGCTCTCTAGGCCCAGTTAAAAGGCCTAATTTTTGCCGACGGACGGACGGACATGGCTAGATCGACATTACTATCGATGCTGATCATAAATATATGTAGTAACTTTTAGGGGTCTACGGGCAACATTAATATATGTTACAAACTATGCGTCAAAATTAATATACCCTTAGAATAGGGTATAAACATAGGGACGGGCTACAGTCCGCTTGGGCGAACCGTTGGATACCCTATTCTTATTCCTATCCCTCATAAGTTAAGAACGCTCTACATATTTTGTTATACCTATAACATTTAAAGGATTTTATCGAAAAAAACGAAGCTTTTGTAAGAAAAAACGCTCCCTAGCTCAAACTTGGGTTTTTCAATAAAATTGTTTTACTTAATTGTGGGCGTGTCAGTAGGCGGAATTGAAAAAAATTACGCATGAGCATTAAGGGCCCCTAGAGAGTATATATTATAAATTTCTGCTCCCTAGCTCAAACTTTGGATTTTCAAAAAAAAAAAAATTAAATTTTGGGCGTGTCAGTAGGCGGATTTTGAAAATATTTACACATGAGCTTAAAGGGCCCCTAGAGAGTATATATTATAAAGTTCAGCTCCCTAGCTCAAACTTTTGATTTTCAAAAAAAGTTTTTTTTTAAATAGTGGTCAGTAGGCGAATTTTGAAAATATTTACACATGAGCTTAAAGGGCCCCTAGAGAGTATATATTATAAAGTTCAGCTCCCTAGCTCAAACTTTTGATTTTCAAAAAAAGTTTTTTTTTAAATAGTGGGCGTGTCAGTAGGCGAATTTTGAAAATATTTACACATGAGCTTAAAGGGCCCCTAGAGAGTATATATTATAAATTTCAGCTCCCTCGCTCAAATTTTGGTTTTTCAATAAAATTGTTTTATTTATTTGTGGGCGTGTCAGTGGGCGGATTTTGAAAATTTTATATCCCGAGCAGTTTTAGGAGTCATAGATCATATATAAAAAATTTCAGCTTTCTAGCTCAAAATTCGATTTCTTCCAAAATTTTGTTTTTTTGAGTTTGTGGGCGGATTTCAAAAATTCGTAAACTTGATTATTTCGGGACCCTAGAGAGTATATGGTTAAAATTTCAGTGCTCTAGGCCCAGTTTAAAGGCCTAATTTTTGCCGACGGAAGGACCGACGGACGGACGGACATGGCTAGATCGACATTACTATCGATGCTGATCATAAATATAGTAACTTTTAGGGTTCTACGGGCAATATTAAGGTATGTTACAAACTATGCGTCAAAATTAATATACCCTTAGAATAGGGTATAAAAACAAATGCTGAGAAGTGAAAAACATCGATTTTAAGAACGTGCACGTCACCTTTTAACTAGCTAATAAATTCCTTTGAATTTTTTTTTTTAGAGTAATTGTGCAATATTATTTTGTCTTTTTATTAAAAATATAAATGAATATTTTTTATTTAAGACTGAATAAACGTTTTTTTATTGAAAAGAAAAGAAAATACAAGGTAAAATACAGTACACTTCGCTTATCTGAACTATGCTTTGCTGGAAAATCGGTTAACTGAAAAAAAAAAACTTATCACAAGAAGTTTGTTGTATAATTATACCTACCCTATTCTAAGGGTATATTATGTGTAAATAGTGGACTGGATATACACTACCCCTATTTGCCTATAGACCTGTCGTAGCAGGCTATAGTACGCGAAGGCTACGAGTCGGAGAAGTGGGTGGCGACGGTGTAGAGGTTAGTGTGTTGGCTTTGTATGCACCCGTGCGGTGCAGGTTCAATCCCCATAGCGAACAACAACATTCGACACCCATTCACATGCCTCTAACCCAAAAGGAGGATTTCTGCCTGTTAGTACAATGGACCGTTACCGAGTCTGAGTGCTCTGGGATTTGGATTTCCTTTTTAGAAAAAAAGGGTATATTAATTTCGACGCATATTTTGTAACATATATTAATGTTGCCCGTAGACCCCTAAAAGTTACTATAACGAAAGCTTCAGGTTTGTTCCGGGCATAACTGGTTACACTAGAACAGAATTGAAACCGAAACGACGTCGCTCTGTGGCTAAGAAACGTCGCTTGCCACTCAACGACTTCGTGGCCGCAACCGTACAATCTCATAATGTTTTAATTTTTTCTTGTCGCTGAGAGTTTTGTCGCTGTGTCGCTCACTGCGGGCCGAGCCCTTAGACGAATTGCTCAAATCGATGATAAGCGATGATAATTTTCTTGAACAAAAGCATGATGTTCTCTAGCAATAAACAATGCCAATTTTCATGTTTTGAATTTAAGTAAATATAGCGTGCTTATAATTTTGCAAGTATGTATCTGAAATTTTGTTCCAATCTTTGTAGATACCAAATGAATTTTTTGTCTCATGTTTATTTCCACTAAGGCATCAGGAAAAAGAAATTATCCTTGAAAACAAGAAAAATTGTGATTTTGTTTTTTGATAAATGAATTTGCCCTCGGATGGTTATATGGCATACGGACAGAATAATAGAACTACGGGCCAGTCGAAGGTCATTTTTCAATGAAAGTAGTTGAATGCAGTGAAACCGCTCCTTATGATTCGGAAATTGGTTTCAAAAGTCGGCTGGCGAAATAAATGAGTTTGTGCTCACGTATACAAAATGTATATCATATATATCGGGTATTCTGTGGTACCCTTGATGATTTTAATAGTCTGATATTGCATATTTTACATTTGAAAAATTGAAAATTCAAATATCGAGAAATAGAGGTTGGATTTTATCTTAAATAATACATAATGCAAAAGAATGTCAAGTGTTCCTTGGGGTGATACTTATTGCTGCGCTGAATGGTTATGAGAGGTGTGTGGACGCTGATGAGGTTTTGTCAAAACGCTACATCTGCCTTAAGTTCCGTGACAAAGTCTTCATAATGTTACGGAACTTGACAGATGGTCCGGTACACTTTGGATGGGAACTTAATAACCACAATTTTACGTTTTGATTGAACAATTCCAGAGGTTAGCTAGTATTCCGTTTGAAACTGGGGGCGCTGTCCGAGGGCGTATATCATGCAAATACAAACACACGACCAGCAACAAAACACTCCATATAACTTACATTACACACATAACGCTACACAATCTCATAAAAGGACTCAAATAATACAAAAAGTATAATTTTTTCTTTTAAATAAACTTTAGGTTTTTGTAATATTAGAGGTGCAGGATGCAGTAAAGTTCATGTTAACCATGTTCACCAACACCTTCTGGAAAAGAAACCTAATATCCTAGCCTACGCTCGCTGTATCTTCGCTGTCCTGGATATAAACTGCATACCCCATTTGTGATTCGTTCGATAGTCCTAGGGTAGAGTCAATGAAGTCAGATACTCTTACATGGTTAAAGCTCGCTATGCCAGGACCCACCAAATTTTATATGTTGTCTTCATCATTCCCCAAACGACGTTATTTTATTCCTATTGACTTGGCTCGTATATCTTTCCATCGTGAAATGGCAAACCTTACTGAAGAGAAATGTCAAAAGAGCGGCAAGAAATTCGGCGTCGTTTGCTGTCCCTATCGCTCTACTTTTGTAGCGTCCCTATTGAAAAACCCTTTATAAGGACGTCAGCATCACACTAACCTTTTTTGAATTCTATATGTACTGAATGGAATGAAATTCACTTATGTTTTTGCAAATATGTCTTCAGAAAATTAAATTCTTGATGCGGGGTGTATGCAACCAGTGTTGCCAAATATTTTCAGAAGATCAAATAAAGGAGGCTTAAAAAAGATTTTAAGCTTCTTAACCAATTTTTATATAAGCAATATGTCCTTTCAGTAGAATCAGATATAAAAGTCAATAGTAAACGTTATTGGAGTTTTATCGATTGCAAAAAAAAACAATCTACTGGAATTCCTTATAAGCCGTGTTTCTTTGCACGCGGATATAGGGATAATTTTCAATTTGCATGTAAAATACAACAACAACTTATCCTATATACGCTAACTTTAGCGGGGATAGCTATCGCCGCTAAGTCATTTAGCGGGGATAAACAGTGCTTCCAAAACCCATTTTCTTCGTTTTTGATAAATCGAAGCGATGAATTTTTCAGGAAATGTCAAAGTTTGACATCCCGCCGACCACTAACACATCCCGCCGAATATTTTGTTCGGGATTTTATTATTATTTTTTTTTTCAAAATTTAGTAAATCTGTGAATGCAAAACTGTTTTTTATAATTTTAGAATATGTTTGACATTAATTTCAACTGTGGGAAATTAATATTTTTGAATTTCACGATTTTCAATACAAATTTCTTAATTCAACTTACAGCTGTTTCACCAATAAACGTCATAGGTGCATGTGTGCTGCCAAGTTTTTTTTGATGAGTTCTTAAGCGGCGATGGTCGTTTTCTGATGCCATCCCTATATCCGCGTGCAAAGAAACACGGCTATAGTATGCAGTATGATGGTGCCTTGTCATCAGACCTTTCAGTAATTTGCAGCATGTTTGCTAGCCATTTAAAATCTGTATATGCAAATAACGGGCCTATCTTACGCGCAGGTACAAGATCTGATTACTTGTCGAATACGATTAGCTTTGGTAGCTTATACTTACCGATTTCTGAAATAGTGGTAGCTCTGTCCGATTTCGTACCCGACATGTGAAGATGTTGATGATATTCCTCCTATTATTTTAAAAAAGATGCGCAGATAAAGTTTCTGTGTCGCTTTATATGCGTCTCAATAGTTCCTTGGAGCAAGGAATATTTCTGGATACTTGGAAAACCTCGTTCATAACACCGATTCATAAATCTGGTCCCAAACAAAATGTTACTCACTATCGTCAAATATATAAAATTTCCACTATCGCGAAACTGTTCGAAAAACTTTCTTGTTATAAACCTATAGCTCTTCTGAAGAACACAATTTCTTCTTATCGGCATGGTTTTATTGCTGGAAGATTCACAGAGAGTTACATGACAATTTTTAAAAAATTTATAGCAAACAATATGGAAAATAGGATGCTGTGTGATGTCATATATACAGATTTTTCAAAAGAGCATTTGATCGGGTAAGCCATGATATTCTTCTTAACGAATTGCGTTACATAGGTTTTCCTTCAAGTCTCTTATGGTTCAATTCTTACTTAAGAGGACGTTTGCAGTTTGTGCGGGTTACCCAAGGCAGCGATCTTGGGCCTCTTTTGTTTGTTATGGATATTCGCAATGTCGTCCTTAATTCTCAATGTTTAATGTTCGCTGATTACTTGAAAATATTTCGCTCAATTAAATTTCTTTAAATTGGTGTACAATTAACTGTTTAAATCTTAATGTTTTGAACTGCAACAGTCTCACTTTCTGCCGGAAACTGGAACCAATTCAGTTTACCTACAGTATAAAAAAATTTACCCTTTTAGACTATTTCATCCAAAAAAAGATTTAGGCGTATTATTTGACTATAAGCTCACTTTAACTAGTCGCAAAATGCAGGTCAATGACGGGATTTATTTTGCGAAACTCGCAAGATTTTTCTGACCCACATATTTTAAAATACTTATATTTTGCATATTGAAGATCAACCTTGGAATACTGCTCAGTTATTTGGAATCCATATTACATGGATCATTTGACAAGGATTGAGAAGATTCAAAAATGGTTTAATAGAGCTGCTATAAAAAAAAAATTAATTGGAATATCGACTTGCCATCCTATAATATTAGATGCCAACTATATTCGGCGGAGGTATTTTTCGATCATGTTTATACGCAGATCAGATATCGTAGACCATTGAAAAATCAAAATAATTTTGTTGAGCCTATTCATAGAGTGCAATATGGATATAATGAAACATCAACTAGATGCTTAAGAGAAGCTAATTCAGTTGGGAATATCATTGATCCTCACTTCAATATAAGAAGAAATACGTTCAAAAATGAATTGCTTATGCTTATAACAAACTCTGGTGAAGTTAATTAAGTATATTATTATTTGTTTGTATTGAGTACGTAGTCCATTAGAGGACCAAGTGTACCACAGTTTGACGATTAATAAATAAATACAGATGGGAGCTGTTTCAGAAATATTCAACTTGGTTTTAAGCGTTGGGCGCTACAATTATTTTCCGGCGGTAAAATTCATAAAAAGCAAAAAAAAAAAAACACAAATAAACTCCTTTCTACATGTTGTTTTTACATTTTTAAACGTAAGAAAATAGTTACAACATTATTAGATTATTTATCATAGAACATATTTTTAATTAAACAAATCCGACTTGTTTGTTATACTGGGATATATTTATGTTAATTATATTAAGAAGATTAGGTGCCCTGGTGCCTTAAACAAAGCTTTCAACAAAATAAATATAATTTCAATTTTCATGAATTTTCACTTTATAAAAAGTTAAATAAACGCTTCGAATGTATTCCCTATGCGCTTGACAAAAGAAATAAAGTGCACTACTGGGCCGTACAACGATTTTCTCGCTTTTATAAGAATTTGTTTGGATTTACATTTTTTCACTATACTCCATCCGGAATTAATAGTCAGTACAGTGAAGATCGTAAACTCGTAAAATCAGGAAACAAAATTCCTAGCAATGTCAAAGACATGTACATTGTACATAGCTGCATTTGATTTGTGTTAATTGCATTTGTTAATGGGTTAGTTAAAAAACATCTTGAAATTTAATCTTAAACCTTTCAACAGAGGCCAGAAGTGGGCAATAAAAGTATTTTTTTTTATTATTAAACTTCTGGCTAGCCCAGGCGAAGGGAAATGCACTTCGACCTATGAGATCTTTTGTGTCGCAGGGGCCAGAAAATATTTAGGCAGCAGAAGATTTCTTTATAATATTAATAAAAGTACAGTCACATTTTATAGGGTATGAGTATGCACAATATGCATAATTATGTTTAAAACAGGTGGCAATGGTGCGATGATAGTGTATTCACTAAGTGATTGGCAGGTCGTGCGTTCGAATCCCGACCAGGGCCATGATTTTTATAAATTGAATACACAAAACAAAAACTGATCTCCCTAAAGCAATTTAGGCGCCACCTGTTGAGAAAAAAAATCCCATCGCACCAAACTTCTTTCCTATCCTTCTATTCTTTCAGTAAGTAGCACCCAAAAATAGGCAATGAATTGATGGGGGAGCTACTTCCGCAACAAACTAAATGCCTGCGCTGTGGTTTTACCATTATAAGGGTATACTGTGTCACTACAGAAAAAAAAAAATCCCTTTAGCGCACGCAAATTATATAAACAAAAAAAAAATGTTTGAAACAAGTAAATATTTTTATGAAAGATATGTGCTCGACATTCATGATCTAAATCTCATGACCGCAAAATAAACCTGATGGTATTCTTGATTTAATTTTTTTGCACGTAGTAGATGTCAAATTTATAATTTTGTAACGTGCCGGCAAAGGTTTTTTTCTTAAACTGACTGACCTAATTTCCGGTTGAAGCATACATAACGGTTATTGACTCTATGATTGTGACCTTATGAGCGGTTTTTGATTTGACATAATAGCTTTCGATCTTGATGCGTCTATTTGTAGTCTTTTGGTAAAAACTAAGTATACCATTTTCTTACCACTGCTCTAAGTATTTACAACACTAACAGAGATCAAAGTACTTATAGACTTGAGAAAAGTGAAATTTTTAAAATTTTTGGAAACAGTTATGTATATACAATACATTAATACTTTTTTTTGAGAATCTAAGTATGTAAATATGTTTCAAATTATGTAATAAGTTTGATTGTAAAATTTGTTTGAAATCTCTCCAATGGTTTTTATTTTTAAAAATTTTCGAATGTGCCGCTATCAAAGTCTTTTGTGAAATTCGGAGTATGCCATGTTGTCACATTTACTTCACGTATTAGAAACCCCAAAAATCATCAAAATTTTAAAGCCGTTTTTAAGAAAAGTGATGCTTTTCAAAATTCTACCAACTGTTTTAAAAAAAAATTATAAAAATGTTTAAAAAATATATCTTTCATCCGAGTATGCAGATATCTTCTACATATTTGTATCTACTAAGATATTAAATTTCCTTCAAATTATGTTGACTGTTTTTGAGAAACTGTTGGTGTCCTAAAATACCCAGTAAAACTGAGTAAAAACTGAGTGGGCGATATTGTGCACTCAACCCAAGCATTCAATACATTAAAATTGATAAAAAAAAATCGTTTCAAATAGTATAAGTAAAAGTCGGTTGTGTAAATTTTATCCCAAATAACTTGACCCGTTTTTGAGATATTAGCTTTTTTTGTATAGTACCATTTTTGAGAAAATCGGTGTTGAACCAAACATTTGTATGGAAGGAACCGATAGTTATAGAAAACAAAAAACGCCAGCGAGATATAGGCCTATAAACCCCAAATACGAAGTTTGTAGCAAATCCGTCCACCCAATGTGGATTGAGCCTCGGTGACAGACATACCGATTTACGGAATTTCATGACACACTTTTTTGGACTTCTTGATAGTCGTAATATCATGCCTTCTCAGTTTGAGTTGAAAATTTCAGCACGAATGCAAAGTATACGAGAAAGTCAAAAATGTGCACTGGCCCACACACATATCACATTCGCCGACACTGAGACAAGTGTTCGAATAAGTACAGTGTGCTTTCCGATATGGAACAATAAAATAATCAAAATACATACTTCCTGGGTCGGGCCTATAATTATTTAATTTTTGTTCATATTGCATTTTCTTGTTTTTCCCCCCAATAAATTTTAAAAAAACAGAAAACAGCCTTCTTAATTTCGACTTACAACAATATAAAATTATTTTTTTATTACAGAAATGGAAATCATTCCTGAAGGTAAACACTTCCGTTTGGTGCAAGAATCAGAGCTTCCAGAAATTTTGGAACATTTGGAAAGATATATACCGGAATCATTAAAGGTATGTCAGTGTTATTCCTTGAATTGCATGAGTAAAATAACTGACAGGGTCGTGTCTATTAAGTATGTATTTCCAGCATCACATTATTTGCGCTTTGAAAGTGCTAAAGTAGTATTCGGTTCCTTTTTATAAAATGAATACAAAAATAATACACTACAGATGCACAAAATTTTATGTCAATATATGCTCTTTAATTTAGCGATCCTTTTATCCGAGTGAATATTTTTCTGTGGTATATTCAGGGTGAACTGTCGTCCTTGAACATGAGCTTTTTTTGCTGAGAATGGATTTTGTATGTGGCATTGATAGCTCCTCATGTGTTGACGGAGGCAAGGATACGTCCTTTCTTTTCGTTTTCCGTTTATTTATTTTTATACAAATTATGATATTTAAGTAATGCGGAACGTGAAAACTAAAGGTAGATAACATTTTATGATGATTTGACATTACCTGTTTTTTTTACACCTTTGGGAAGGAATATTGCGTTTCGTAATGGTATATCAAATGATTTATTTTTGGCTATAAGCAATTATGGAAAAATGTTGATGAATTTTTTCACAGCGAATGATTTAATTAATTTTGAGCACATATTTCAAAGGTTGCAAGAAGACTATTAGATGTCTTATTGAAAGTCGACTCTTATTCTGGTTGCTACGGGTCACCATGCAAAGTTAATAAGGAGAATGACAAAGACCTTTTTCAGGCTCGTTTTGTTGCTCTACCCAACCTAAATTGACGTAGTAAAGAGTGTTTCTGTCTCACTGATTATTGCAACTCCATTCGAATTGAAGCCGAGTCTATTTAGAATCTAGCCTGGTTATAAGGCTTAAGCAAGTTCTAACTTTTCCCTAAGCGTTGGGATGCAATTTGGTTAATGTGTGATAATTAAAAAAATGGTTATATGTACCTATATTTTTTACGTTAATGTTTCTTTCTTAACGGCGAAGCTATATGACCAGGTTAAACGAATATTGGCAGGCCTCCCGATTTCGGATCACCTCTTCAGTGAAGTGATGTTGCATTTGTGTGGTCCAGGATTTTTAAGGCCTACCTATTTTTTTTTTTTTCGAATTCGACTCGCGCATGGTCCCACTATTTATTATTGCTTGATATCCCTTTAACGACAACGGCGGAAGTCGTATCAACCCACGGATATGCACACTTGCGGGACAGTATCAAGATGAAAAATGTGTCGCTGGGCTCACATAAATTGTAAAATTGCCTACATATTTTTTGTTGCCGCTGCAGTGATATTATCTCGTCTCTCTTAACAAGGGCAAACGATGAACTATCCTCATTTCGAAACCAAAAATTATACGATAATTCTGTTATTACACCAATCACAATATACATAAGAACGTTATGGCGTTTTTAGTTCAGTTCTAAAAAATTACACTTACCTCGATGTTGCACCGGCATTTAGTAATATTTAGATGAATGGGAAGAAAATTTCTCGGTCAAATCAATGCTGACAATAGACAAAAAGATTTGTGACTAATGTAATCTATCGACACATCGATAGAAATATCGAAACTGAGTTTTAAAGCCCGTGTTTTCCAAAAAAAGATTTGAATTTCTAATAGGAACAGAGCTTCAAAAATCTCATATATATTTATGAAATAAGTCCTTTGATCTCCAGATACTGCATCAGCTGTCCATCCTCTGCAAGCAAGCCTTTAATTCTTCCAGTTTTCCAAAGCATGATCTGAAAGACTCCGCTATGGCTTGGGAGCTGGGAACATCCGATGATGTCGATATCACCGCATACCTTAGTAGCAGGACTGATCGGTTGAAGATAGAAATAATAATAATAGTGATTACCCTGTCAGTTCAAATGGGAAAAATGTAGTGTGAACGAAAAAGCTCTTGCAAAAATCTGAAAGTTCCGATTCCAAATTTATCAACCACAAATGGGATTTCGGTGGCGTTAAAGAAGCCAAACGAAATAAGACCAAATCTTCAAACTTTGGCTTTATTTCTATTTGAAAAACAAAGCATGACCAAATGTTAGAGTTGGGCTTTATTTCATTTTAGAATTTGAAATAAGGCCAATTTGGCGTTGCTGCGTTTTAAACTATTCGCACAAACATTGTAAATCGTTTGCATCTTCTTGCCAGGAAATGGACTATATTTTCGAATTAAACAGTGTTGTGGTGGCGCCTGCGCGGGTTAAGGGGATTTCAGCCTTTTCTGCGCATAGTTTAGCCCGCTCACGTAACTTCGTTGTTAAACAAATAAAAGCTCTCAATACACTAGAAAACTTTCTGTCATATATTTATAACTGATTTAAAAATCGTATGCACTAGGTTAGGAGTTTTAAATTTTATTCAGCAAGATTTAGATTATTGGGGCACAAGGTAAAATAATATTCAAAAATCGCTATTTTAAAAGCAAAATAAACCCAAAAAACTGATTTCAGAAAATTTGGCCTAATTTCCATATGTTTTTAGTCAAAATTTCGCTTTGGTGACGAAAGAACGGCCAATTGGGGTTGTTTTGTTTTTAAAATCGAAATAAGACCAACATTGGAAATTTGTTGTCGTTATTTCACGTCAACACGGGATTTCATATACGACAAATGCACAACATGCTAATTTTAGTACCAGGGGCATATGCCAGCTAAGATTCATTTCAGCAGGCAGCCAAAATTGTACACTTTTTAACATGATGGCTGAAAATCTGTACTGTGCCGAACATAAACTCCTACTGGTAGGTAAATCATTCGATATCAGACGTGCATATTTGTCATATACATACTACCTGTACCCGTCCGGCTCGGACCGTGCCCAAGAATTGTATTGGCCAATAAGTTCGGGTAGACCACATAATAATTGTCTATCAATCAAAACACTTTCAGTTGTTCCCAAATATTCCAAATTTCCGGGCAACTTTTCCAATTTTTCTTTCAAGAACCTGATTCGGACTATAACGAATATCTAAAAAAATGAGCCAAATCGGTCCAGTCATTCTCATGTGATGCGCTTACCAACGGACAGTATTTGACTTTTATTATACGATATAGACAAGCTGAACCCGCCCGACTTTGCCCGTGCCCAAGAATTATAGGGTGTTAGACTAGAGTACATAATTATTATCTTTAGCGAGTACCCGGCAGGCGTGCCTAGCTGCGCCTAACAAAAAGAAATATATACCTGTTTTTTTAGTACGAAACAAAATTGCAAGACAAACTTGGTGGACTCATTTTGACCAAACTTCAAAGAAAGGATCTCAGACCAATACCAAACATTGTCTGATTTGAGCTCAATCGGTTCGCTCGCAATCGGCTCAATGCGCTCAAGCAAATAATGGTAGGTGCAAGCTGTCTGGCAGGCCCCAATGTCAGCTTACTTATTAGAATCAAACAGCAACACGAAAGAAAGAAATTTCGATATATGTATCACTTTTCATTCGCTTTCACACCACTTGTTAATATCGAAATTACCGATTCGTGGTGCGAAAACAACTTGCCGATGTCCGATTCGCGAATAAAGATGCAAACGCGGAGAAAATACGAGCAATTAACAAACAATTGGCAAGGCTGTTGTTGATTTTATCTCGCAACGCCATCTTAATCATTGCTATTTCGTTCCAATCATTCTCCATACAAAATTCCCATACAAAGCACTCTATCAGCTTTTCCAGAATTTTCCAATTTTCCTGGCAACTATTTCAATTTTTGTTTCCGTAAAAACCTTATTCGAACTACAATATATGTAGGCTTCGCTTTACACGGAGGTTACGTTCGTGGAAAATACCGTGTTAAATTTGCACTGGTTATAAGAAATCATTTAACACGATAAAAGGGGTTACGTTCCACGATCTCAAAAAACCCTCAAAAAATATTTTATTTTGTTTACTTATAAGATTTCCTTTTTAAATTGAAATCGTTGTTAGGTATATATAAAAACTTATTCAAATTTCAACTGTTTTTACCTTCAATAAAAACGTAACATAAACAAAATAAAAGTCTTCATAACTTAACAACAAACATTACATTTTCAAATGCTGTTAAAATGTATTCTTCATCACGGCTTTGATTAATCATACGTGGGCGTTTTTGTAATGCCTTAATGTCGTTTTTAGGGTTCCGTAGCCAAATGGCAAAAAAACGGAACCCTTATAGATTCGTCATGTCTGTCTGTCTGTCTGTCCGGGAATGTCACAGCCACTTTTTTCCGAAACTATAAGAGCTATACTGTTGAAATTTGGAAAGTACTGTCAAAGCTCGATTCGCAATGCTCGATTTGCGCAAATTCTCGAATTCCGCACAAAGTGAAATATTTGCACTACCGCTCGATTTCCGCACACAATTGTGCGAAAATAGAGCCCTTAGTGTAAATGCGAGATTTCTTTGAGCATTCATACTATGTATTAAAAAAAATTCCTTTAATGTTCCGTTAATTTCCCATCAAGATGCTATCATGATGTTTAACGGCGCTCTAAGATGGGCTGAAGAAAATAGCAGAGGTTTTCAAGAAATCTCCCTTTTAAAAAATTTACGCTTAATAGCCGTAAAAATTAACATTATGTCAAAATTTAAACGGAGAAAATTGGACAATTATTTTAGTATTGGGTGCAATAAGTCAAATTGACTATAAATAAATGCGTTTTAAACTACCATTTAGTGTGTAGATATGATTTTTCTTATGTTTTATGTTTGTTTTGTAAACATTCGAATTGCGCACATTCTCGATTTGCGCAAATGGCCTAAAGTTTACCTAGTGCACAAATCGAGCTTTGCCTGTACTAGATGTATTCTGTGAACCGCATTAAGATTTTCATACAAAAATAGAAAAAAAAACAATAAATTTTGGAGGTCCCCGATACTTAGAACTAAAACTAAAAAAAAAAAAAATTCATCAAACCCATACGTGTGGGGGTATGTATGGATAGGTCTTCAAAAATGATATTGAGGTTTCTAATATCATTTTTTTCTAAACTGAATAGTTTGCGCGAGAGACACTTCCAAATTGGTAAAATGTGTGTCCTCCCCTCTAACTTCTAAAATAAGGGAATGATAAAACTAAAAAAAATATATGATGTACATTACCATGCAAACTTCCACCGAAAATTGGTTTGAACGAGATCTAGTAAGTAGTTTTTTTTAATACGTCATAAATCGAAAACCGCAATTTACCTTTCATTCAACTCAAATATAAAAAAAAAACATTAAATTTCATAAACATAAACCTTATGCGTAAACCGTGAACCATTATTTTCTAATAATAAATCTGTAATAGGTGCCTAAGTAAATAATAATTATAATTCATGGGCGAGTCCGACTCGCACTTGGCCGCTTTTTTGAAATTCCGACACCGTGTTCCAACGAGGCAGTGTCAAACGAAATATGTCGCAAAAAGTGAAACCTGTTAGATAACAAACATTATACAAAAAGCCAATAGAGCCAAAACGGTTCAGCCGTTCTCAGGTGATGCGCTTACCAACGGACAGCATTTCATTTTTATTATAGGTATAGATTGTTATCTATGAGCTAAGCGTGTTCATAAAATAAATTAAGTAATTATCTTTGATACTGTTCTCCATGTTGTTACCCCTGTTCTGCACACAAATTCAGAGCAAGATTGATAAAGTCACATGAGAGCGCATCTGCTTGCTGAAGTTCCAACACGCAACACATCTTACATTAGTATTACATGCGTGGTTGAAACGTTCACGCAACACGTTATGGATTATCTTTCAGTTAAAGAAAAAGTTCAAACATTGTTATCCGTTCAAAAGTTATGAATTTCCCAAAAAAAAAATCAATACGATTTGCTTGTTTTACAAAAAAAAAATTACGGAAATGTAACAACATCATCGCGACTTCTAAGCCACTCATTTTCAAAAGTAATTTAAATCTCTTATCTTCAGCATCCGTGATTCTAATTATTTTATTAATTTTTCATTTCATATTTCAACTTCACTAGAGAATAAAAGTAATCCCATTTTCTCTGCAATCGACTCAAAGTATTGTTTGATGAATCGTTTTGAAAATAATTCGCCTTAATGCACACACATTGTACTTGTATGCACTTTACAGAAAATGTTAAGTTATGAAATTAAAATTAAACTATAAGCCGATTATAGTCGTTCCTGAAGAATAATTCTAAGTTTTGCCTTCGACATTATGTGTATACTTTATACATTGAAGTCATGAGTAGAGGTGGCTGCGGTAGGTTTGATCTTGGTTCACTACTAAAACTTTCGAGGATTTTCATGCCGTGCAACTTACACCAACCAGAAAACCAATTTTCTCTACCTCAGTTCATAATGCCCGACGCTCAGGATGGCCTACTCCCATGTAGGATTTCACATGGATCAAACATTTCCGGAAAAATCTTAAATTAAATTTCTTTTTACAAGTATGTATGCGGATAGAAGTAAAATATTTCCAAGTAATATCGCGTGTCAAGGTTGCCTCAATTGGCGCCACCTGTAGTACGAAGATAAAAACGACAAAGCCATAAAACAATACATATTAAGGGTATTCATGCAACTTTCAAGTTTACTGTGTTCGTAAAAGTGTAAGTTTACGATGAACGTTTCATGAACACCCTCAAACACTTACGATATAAGGCATCTAGTAGACACGGGTCTTTATTTCATCACTGTAGTATCACGGATGGTGAATTCATTATGTCAAGCTTAACTGCAGCTCGACCGCTGATTGGTAGGAAACATTTTTCACGTTTTTCATCCTGATTTGTACACAGAATTCATGTCGAAAGTCTACCACCTTGTTGGAAAAGATTTTCCAAACAAATTTTGACAGTTCATTTATCTCGTCGAACGTTCTACGACATTGCATGAATACTCATATTATTTAAATATCGTTTTCGATTTTTGTTAATAAATCCTTTGAATGTGTGGAGCCACGTGTGATGCTTTTCGGTTTCAACTGAATGCTTTTCTCTTATGTTGGTATTTAATTTGCTTTCCTGAATAAATGAATAAATTTGTATTCAAATCGCAAACTCATGAGTAAAACACATATCAAACGTGAAACTTTTCATGTCAAGAGAAGGAATATTATTTTTTTAATTTTTTAGCCTCTGGCTTGCGAAGGCAAAGAAACAGGCACTTTGACCTATAAGATCTATTTAGGCTAGTAACATTTCTACTTTCCGTAAAAAGCGCAAAATGCTACCATCGGAGGACATTTTAATTTCTTCGGAATTCAAGTGTTCCCTGAAGAATATCTTCCTTCTAGTTTCACTTAGGGCTGAACATTCACATTAAATGTGTTCAGCTACGAGGGCGAGTCAATAAGTCCGTGACTTTTTGAATTTCTGACCTCTTTACTGAAACGGCACACTGGTCCTGTCAACAGGCATCTGTCAGTTGACTCCTGTCAAAATTTAAACTTGCTGCGTCAGTTTGTGTTTGACAGCTATTTTTATCAGACTACTCACTAATTTGAGGAGAAAATGGAAAAAAGTGAATTTCGTGTGCTTAGTAAGCATTATTTCTTGCGAAAAAAAACCATTACCGAGACCAAGGCTAAGCTTGAAAAATACTATGGGGACTCTGCACCATCGATTTCAATGGTAAAAAAGTGGTTTACTGAATTTCGTTGTGGCCGTACAAGCACTGAAGATGCCGAACGTCCTGGACGCCCAGTTGAGGTCTCTACACCCGAAACAATCGAAAAAATTCACGATATGGTGTTGGCCGACCGAAGATTGAAAGTGCGAGAGATTGTGGAAGCCGTAGGGATCTCGAATGGCTCAGTGGTTTCAATTTTGAATGATCACTTGGGCATGAGAAAACTTTCCGCAAGTTGGGTGCCGCGTTTGCTCACAGTCGACCACAAACACAATCGTGTAACAACTTCACAGGAAGGTTTGGCGTTGTTTAATCGCAATATGGAGGAGTTTCTGCGCCGTTTTGTAACCGTGGACCAAACATGGATCCATCACAACACACCAGAGACCAAACAACAGTCAAAACAGTGGGTTTCTAAGGGTGAATCGGTGAAATCTTTTAACCAACGACCATACCACGTCGAGTTAATCGGTTCTCGTCAGATCACCGTAATTAAACGACGTTGGGCGCGGTTAGTACGTAGATGGGGGACCGTTCGAGAACAGCCGCGTGTCGTTGGCCAGTCCCATCTACAGAGTTGAGGTAGATAATACATACGTGGTGTCACAATGGACCTAAATTGATCTAAGTGTGTCGGCTTCTGCCGACAGCCACATAAACCTAACCTAACCTAACCTAAGGGTGAATCGGCGCCAAAGAAGGCCAAGGTGGGTTTGTCAGCCAATAAAGTTATGGCGACTGTTTTTTGAGATGCACGCGGGATAATCCACATTGACTACCTTCAAAAGGGAAGAACAATCAATGGGGAATATTATGCCAACTTATTGGACCGATTCAATGACGATTTGAAAAAAAACCGACCTCATTTGGCCAAGAAAAAAGTTCTTTTCCACCAAGACAATGCAAGGGTGCACACATGTGCAGTTGCCATGGCAAAAATCCATGAATTGGGCTATGAATTGCTCCCTCATCCACCCTATTCTCCAGATTTGGCTCCGAGCGACTACTTCTTGTTCCCAAACCTGAAGAAAAGGCTTGGTGGGAAAAGATTTGACTCCAATGATGAAGTCATCTCGCAAACAAAGGCCTATTTTGAGGACCTCGACAAATCATTTTTTTTGGAAGGGATAAAAAAATTGGAGAAGCGTTGGACAAAGTTTATAGAGCTCAAGGGAGACTACGTTGAAAAATAAAAAAAAAATTTTATCAAAAAATCTGTGTTTTGTTCCAAAAGTCACGGACTTATTGACCCGCCCTCGTATTTCGTCATCCTCCAGACATAGCCGGCACTCTGGAGAGTCGATTCTTTTAATTTTGTTAAGGTGGTATCGAAAACCGTGGTGATCAGCAAGACTGAAATGAGTTTCTGAGCACTCTCCGCCCAGAACGTCGGTCTTTTCATTACCTTTAAGACTCTCAAGGCCCTGAACCCACCATAGTTTGATCTTGCTCCTTGAGCGGAGTATTTGAAGGGTATTAAAACTATGCAAGACTAATTTGGAGTCAATGGAACGCGAGCTAATGGCATTTATAGCTGCTCCGGAGATGCCTAGGTATCCGGAGATGCCGGAGATGGCTTTAGTCTATAAAAGCGTATGTAATTATGGGTCTTATTGATCATCCTATAGATCCAGTAGGTGAAATTTGAAGAGATACCACTGTATCTTCCATACATGCGGCGACCGGCCCCTAAAGCTCTGGCAGCTTTCGAAATTTGTCTATGTGAGAGTTCCAGTAAGGCCTGTTGTCTAGGATTACTCCTAGATTCGACCTTAGTTTCAATGTCTTCTTTTGGTAAAATTAACAATGACAGCCTTACTGGGATTAATTGGAGAGATTTCACTAGTGCACTAGTCTAGAGCTGTCTTAAGGGCATACGTATTGTGACTTCGTTTGCCTTCTTGTCTTTTATAAAGCTGACTACATACGTCATCGGCATTCCTAATTGTGCTGTTTCCTAAATTGCTCAATCTGTGGAGCAGGTCATCAATGATTAGTGGATACAGGGGAGGTGATAGTACACCTCCCTGTGGGCAGCCCCTTGTGGCTGATAGGTACTGATACTGAAGTCAGTCCCGTCGAAGCAGTTATTCTTCATCTCATCGCTTTGATCCATTTTATAGTAGGTTTGTCTATATTTCTTTTATGCAAAGTATTTGATATGGAATCATATCAATTTCACTTTTGTTTGTGAAGTTATTACCTTCGGCCTCAAATGCAGGTGTTTCAAAACTCACAAGGTATGAAATAATTCAACAGATAACATTACCTGGGGGGCAGCTTCGCGGCTAAAAGGGTATAAAACTCTGGACACCTCTTCGACTCATACTCCGGCCAGCCTTCGGCCTCAAATGCAGGTGCTCCAAGCTATGCTATGCGTCATGTTTCAAATTTAAACATATATAGGTTATTTTTTTTAAATACAGATATGGAAAACGGCGTATTAACGACTCAACAGGGATTGCGCACAACTTCAGCCAAATTTCGATATCAAATACAAGGTTCTTTCTTCTTTCCCATATGGCTACAATAACTTTGTTTGGCAGTATATTTTGGAAACTCAATATGATTGATAAAATTGTTTTAGAGTGTAATCATAAATATATGTATGCCGTCAAACCTGCCAAAGTTGGAGTCGTAACCCGTATTGACCAATTCACAGAATGATAAATAGGTTGCAGACGTGATGGTTTTCCCATGATCGCGTCTGTATTGTTAATTTTAGTTCGTTTCTAAGAACTGTTTACGTTACCTGTCAAATGACTTAGAAAGTCCTAACGCTCCTTTATGTAGAACTAAATGACGTGGTAGACTGGTTGTACCTCATTTGGGCTAAAATACATCACAGTAGCGGTGTTAACTTTGAAGATAATCAAGTCTTATGACACCTGCAACTTTACCCGATAGTGGGTTGTCTTTTTTTCGGCGTGCGAGAGTATCTACACTGAAGCACTCAGACTCAATACTGATCCATTGTACTACCAGAAAGACGCACCACTTTTATTGTTTAAATTTACAAGAAAGACGAGAAGGCGCGTATAAGAACGCCAGTAATTTGTCTGCAGTCTTTTCTGTTGAGAGACAACAAGAATGCTGCAGATTTTTTATAACCGTCGTCGGCGAGAATTCGTTTAGTCTGTCTGAACCCTGGATAGTCATGCCACCTGCGATTGTGTTCATATGAACCCCAACCGTCAATGGAAGACCTGACCGAGGCACAGGCAGACATAACGAGGGTTCAGGTCCGGAGAAGTCTTCCTCTGAGCCCTGTCTAGCAAGTTCATGGGAGATCTCAGTTCCTGTTATCCCGTTATGACCCGGGACCCAGATAAGTCTACGAGAATTCAGCCTTCCGACCGATTTCAGAGTGAATTTGCATTTACGAACTATTTTTGAGGTGGTTAAAGGGTTGAGCAAGGCCTTAAGCGCAGCCTGAGTCTCGCTACAGACGCAGATACTTCGCCCTCTCCACCTGTTGCTCAGAGCATATTCCATGGCCATTGGGATAGCATAAGTCTCCATTTGGAAGACTGACGCATGCTGTCGCTGTTCATGAAAACACCAGCACCAGATCCTTGATCGGTTTTGGAGCAATTCGTGAAGATTCGACTGCATTCGAAGCCAGTCTAAACACGAGGAAAGTCGACTTCGTAATTGCGTATCATTGCGTCGGACGGCATATCCATAAAACAGGAGTCGAAGGGCAACCGTCGCGCAAGTTCATCAAAACTGCAGTACCAGTTATACCGAAAGGCACCTCTTTTTAAACCCAAGATAGATTTGATTGTGTAACCCATAATGTAGGTAAACATCAAGGGGCGGGAGGTTCAATAATGCATCTAGGCCAGAGCCAGGCTTGCTGTGGAAATACCGCTTGCAGCTGAGACATACCTTCCTTTGGAGTTTGGTAGCAGTAACGTATTTATGTGAAAGCTTATTCCACCAAACAAACATTGCATATGCTGGAAATGGTCTTATCTTTCCGATGATACGAGTAAGTCCCATGTCTTGCGGAATATGCCCTCGTTCTGCCAGAAAACCGAGAGCACTTGGCAGTTTTTGGACCAAAGAAGTTTGCTATCCAGGATGACAGATATTTTGCTTTATTTTAGAGTTTGATTGTGATGCCTTTTAGAAATGGCTGAGTCAAAACGATCAGCTTCCTCCTTCTCTCAAAAAAAACCTCAGTTTTGAGTTTCCATATTTTTTGGCAATAATTCCTATAAGAAGCACTTTTCGATACCCGAATGAACCACTAATATTCTTTCTGATTCGATCGGTAGAGATTTCAGTCTTCCTCAAATCAGTCTTGAGTGACCTGTTTAGAAGTTGTCTGCCTTCTCTTCGGATTCTTCGCAGTTCCGAGCTCCACCAGGGGACTGGTGTTCTGACAGGGTTTTTGTTTCCTGGGTACGTCAGTTCGAAACAGCTGGTTGTGGTACTGTTCAGGTCTTGAACAGGTTCCTCTACCTTTTGTCTCGTCCTGAGTTTGGATTGGATGAGAGAGGATTCCCGAACTCCTCCCTGAAGCGTATCCAGTTGGTTTTCTCGGATTTCTCCTCTCCTGTAAAGTTATGGCTTTGCATTTGATTTGGAATTCGATATGTCTATGGTCTGAGAGGGACACCCCCGAAGAGACTCTCTAGTTGGTAGTCGCCTTAAAGTGCATATTAGATAAAGTCAAGTCGATCACCTCCGTCACAAAAGTTGGCTGTGAACCAACATTGTTGATGGTAAGATCAGACGATAGAATGAAATCCAGGACATGGTTTTCTCGCATGTTGCATTTGGTACTGCCCCAAACAATGTTGTGAACATTGGCATCGCAATACATAACAAGGCCCATTTTGTGTCGCAATAGTCTATGAGTTTAACAATTGCCCTTGGAGGTGGAGGCACTACCAAATCAAAGGGGAGATAATCTGACGCCACGACAGGTCGTTTTAGTTTAGTTCAATGCATTACATTAGGAATCGATTCATTAGAAGTCGATTCACATCAATAGCTTCCTGATTCATCCATGAAACAGCCCCCTAAAGCCAATAACATTAAAGCCCATAGTCTCCTCTCTTGCAACTCAGCTGACCAACAAAACACTGATGTCGCAATTCAATTATATATCATCGACTTATTATATCCTAATTGAATTTGTTTAACACCACAGTATCAGGGACAGAGTAGCCACTATGTATAGTTTTTCACAAAAAAAAAAAAAAAATACATATTAGAAAATCTGCATCATCTAGTTACCCGCTTTTGGTTCTTGCTAATTAAAAATCGATGACATAACATGGCCATCGACCATTTGTAGAGCAATCCGATGTGCTACAGTGAAGTGAATAGAATAGCTGAATGTTGAGAATTGCATATACGAGTTTGTGCATATAGGTAAGGCATGTCGATGCATTTGCACATCTATTAATCCTTGACAAATTCATCTTCAATGCATCGACGTGGATATTTTTTTTTTGCAATCCAATATGTTGGATGTAAGAACTTTATTAGAAAGAAAAGAAAAAGCAAAAGTACAAAATGATTTAAGCGTAGAAAAAGAATGGCCATGTGAGACCTGTCAAAATTAGTATTGGTGCAGTATAAGTTCAATTCTAGTATACAGTATAAGTTCAATTTTAATATGTGTACAGTAAGGAACAAAAAAACGCTTATTTCAACACTCCCTCTCGTTTTTTTTTTTTTTTTTTAAATTTAAATTCATATAAATATAACATTATCTGAAGAAGAAGTTTAGCAAATTCCAAATCGCTTCCTCAAACCACAAAATTTTTCTTTAGCAAGCGGCTTCGTCAACGGGTCGGCTAGTTGGTCGTCTGTAGAAACGAACTGAATACTTATTTCCCCTTTGTGTTGTTGTTCACACGTATACAGGAACTGTGTGTCGATATGCTTAGTTCTCTTTGATGACTCTGGATTCTTAACAATTGTAATCGCCCTCTGATTGTCGCAATACATCGGTGTTGGATCGATCTGTTTGCAGTTAAAGTCCGATAAAACTCGCCTCAGATATACAGTTGCCTTCGTCGCCGAACATAGTGCAACAAATTCTGCTTCTGTTGTCGATGTTGCTATTACACTTTGTTTTCGAGAACTCCAAGCAACAGGTCCGCCGTTGATAAAACACACCCATCCGGTAGTACTGCGTCTGGTATCAACGTCACCTGCCCAGTCAGCATCGGAATAAACAGCCAGTTCAATTTTGTTGGTGCCCAAACCATAAGTAATCCCATGTGACAGTGTTCCCTTTAAATATTTAAAAATTCGTTTGACTCCATTCCAGTGCATTTGTTTTGGGTCTTCCATGTAGCGACTCAAAACTCCAACTATAAAGGCCAAATCCGGCCGGGAAGAAATCATTAAATACATCAAGGAACCAATAGCTTCCCGATAGGGAAATAATTTAGTGTTAGTCTCCTTTTTACCAACATAATTACCAGACTTTGTAAATTTTACACCTGGATCAGCAGGAATTGAAACGGGTATACTTTGGTTGTGATTAAAACGCTCCAGTATCCTTTGCGCGTATGCACCTTGGTGTATTTTAATTGTGCCGTCCCCTCTATTCCTCTCGATCTGCATGCCAACAAAAAACTCCGCTTCCTTGTAAGTTATTTTGAATTCCTTGTGTAACTGGTTCAAAAGTTTTTGAATAAGAGACATGTCATCGCCACAAATAAGTCCATCGTCAACATACAACGCAAGGAAAAAACGCTTTGATTCTTTGTAGAAAACACACGAATCCATATTTGATTGTTTAAGTCCAAACTGCAATAAAAACTGCACCACCCTTTTGTTCCATTGGCGTGATGCCTGCTTAAGTCCATACAGGCTTCTTTTTAAAAGACATACACGATTATCCTCTGCAAAACCATAAGGTTGTTCCATGAAAATATTTTCATCTAAGTCGCCGTGTAAGAATGCCGTTTTAACGTCAAATTGGTAAATGTTGAGATCAAAAGCTGCTGCAACTGATAGAAGAGTTCTTACTGAATCATATCTAACCACTGGGGCAAACGTTTCTTCGTAGTCCAATCCCCGCTTTTGTAAGCAACCCCTTGCTACCAGTCGAGCCTTGTACTTATCAATTTGTCCATCAGCTTTGTATTTCTTCTTGAAAATCCAACGATTTGTGATGACATTTTGATCAGCTGGTCTTGGAACCAAAATCCAAATTTTGTTTTCCGCTAATGCATCTAACTCATCATTGATTGCGTCTAGCCATTTCGCAGAATCATCAGCCTCCATCGCTTCCTCAAGATCAACTGGATCTAATTGCGCAACACACAACTCAGCCATTGTCACTGACTCGTCACTATCCACTGCGTTCCGTTTTGGATATGGGTCCCTTGGAATTGGTAACCTTGGATTTCTCCGTGTTGGTTGACTTTTTTCATCTTGATCTCCCGCCTCTGCATGCACTGGCCGTTCGTCTTTCTTCTGGTCTTCGTGGCACATATCATTAGAGCTGGTCGCCTTGCCAATTACAACGTGAGGCACAACAGATATTTCATCAAATACGACGTCTCTTCTGATCAAAATCTTCCTTCCAGCAGGATCATACACTCTATACGCCTTGTTTCCCTCGCTATAACCTACCATCTGACATTTCATAGAATTCACTTCCCATTTTGTACGCTGTTCTTTTGGGATATGAATATAGCAATTGCTGCCAAAAACTCTAAGATGTCCCACGGATGGTTTTACTCCATGCCATTTCTCATAGGGTGTTATACCATTGAGTGTCTGAGTTGCCGTTCTATTCTTTAAATAAACAGAGGTATTAGTTGCCTCACCCCAAAGATATTGTGGCAAATTTCTCGCATGCAACATTGCCTTAGCACTCTCAACAATGGTCCTATTTTGTCTCTCTATAAAGCCGTTTTGTTCAGGAGCTCTTGGTGTTGATAACTCATGCTTGATGCCTTTGGATAATATAAATTTCTTCACTCCATCGTTGCAAAACTCCAACCCTCCATCTGTTCTCAATCTTTTAATTTGATGTCCATCTGCTTGAACATCCGCATAAAATTGCATTAGATTCTGCAAAACATCTGTTTTATGCTTTAAGAAAAATACAAAACAGTATCTGGAGCAGTCATCCTTTAATAGCATAAAATAATTAGCTCCACCAATGGAAGCCATACTCATTTTTCCACACAAATCGACGTGAAAAATCTCACCAGGAATCGCAGAACGCCTTCCACCCTCCTTAGGAAAACTCGAACGATGTTGTTTCCCATACACGCAGCTCTCACAGAACGGATCATTTTCGGTGGTAGTTTTTATTTTTAAACCTTCGACAACTTGCTTTTGGTGCATCGCCTTAAGCATTTTGAAGTTCACGTGTCCCATTCGCTCGTGCCATAGCATTATTGATCCCGAAGATACAGAATTTACTTCAACATTTTTACTAATTGGGTTGAAATTCATTTTATATAGCTTGCGATCTCTGACACCATCAACGATCAGTTTACCACCCTTAACAAAACTAACACGGTCGGCTCCTTCCTCAAAAATCACCCTAAATCCCTTTTCGGTACACTTTAGCACGGAGATAAAATTCTTGTCTAACTGTGGAACGTAAAGTACATCCTTTATGGTGTGTATTGAAGACAACCCTTCGTGATTAGTCACCTGCACATCGACATCGCCAATACCTTCCGCGTTTAAAGAGAAACCATCCCCAACTCGAACGTGAAAACTCTTACTGTCAATTGCAACAAAATTTGTAAACCACTCCCTCTGGAAAGACATGTGGTCTGTGGCCCCTGAATCAGCAAACCAAACATCTCGCATTTTAGTACAAGCCCTTGATGTTCCAACAGTAAAGAGTTCTGCCCTATCTGCAGACGGTGTTGAACACCAATCGGCGCGTGAACCTCGTGAACCTGTTTCAACTATAAATGACTGCGCATTGTTTCTTCCTTGCTGATCTCGTTGCTTCTTAAAACACTCTCTAGCCCAATGACCTTCCTTGGAACAATAATTACATTTGCCTTTGCGCTTTGTTGAATTATCTTTGTTTTTATTGTTGCTCCGCCTTCTGTTAGTATTTTTCCAGCTACTACTTGCCATATATGCAGCTTCAGAAGTACTACCGCGTTGACTTTCATTTGACCTTGATTTCAGAAGAGCCTCTTCGTTCACCAAATGGTCGGTGAGTTTCTCAATAGTTTGAGCCGCTCTCGGCACAGCATACCATGCAGTTCTTACATTGTCAAAATTCGACGGCAAACTTCCCATAATTTTAGCCATGATTACCTGATCTTTCTGCTCAAGATCCATGTCCTTCAAGCGCTGAGCGAGAGACATAACCTTAGCCACGTAATCTGCCATGCTTTCGTCTTCTTCCATCTTGCAGTTGATAAACCTATCTAAAAGTACCTGAACAGACTGGTCACTTTTTTCTGCATGCACGGTCTTTAATCTCGACCACGTTTGAGCAGCCGTTGTGCAGTCGGACAAATATTTTAACTGCTCCAACTCTAGACCACGCATCAAAAAAGCCTGCGCCTCTGCATCCTTGTCTTCCCAAGCAGAAAAATTTGTAATCGGACGAGGTAAAGTTCCCAAAATGTATTGCTTGAGTTTATTCTCAGTCATGTAAATCTCCATCTGCCGACGCCACAGTTGATAATTCTGCCCATTAAATCGATGAATGTGATAAATTTTATGTTCAGACATAATAACTCGTTTTTCAATTATTGTTGTAGAAAATTCACCAAAATCGCCTTCGGTTTCCCCTTCAACAAGCGTATGGTCGCCGATGGCCGAATCAAAAAAACTCTCAGCAACAGAATCTTTCCTATCCATAAACGATATAAAATTAGTTAGATTAAATTCAACTTATCCTTCTGAGACAGAGTGCTCTGGGCCCATAACCTGTTGGATGTAAGAACTTTATTAGAAAGAAAAGAAAAAGCAAAAGTACAAAATGATTTAAGCGTAGAAAAAGAATGGCCATGTGAGACCTGTCAAAATTAGTATTGGTGCAGTATAAGTTCAATTCTAGTATACAGTATAAGTTCAATTTTAATATGTGTACAGTAAGGAACAAAAAAACGCTTATTTCAACACAATATACCAGTTGTCTGGTTAAATTGGAATCGAGGGAAAAGAACTGCAATTTCCCTGAAGAAACTGCAAAAAGAAAAGCAATGAACATGAGCAATTATGTGCCCATAGTACCTATTACCTTGACCGTACTCCCATACTCCCCAAAGACAAATAAAATTTATTTTTTATGTATAGTTATCATTTCACGATTTTTTATTTCTCTTGAATTATTTTATATTACACTGATGCCAAACTTGGAAAAAACTAATCAATCTCAACCACCATCTTTCTATCGATTGTGAGTTATAATTCCAAATTTGCTGAGATCTTTTTTTTTTAAATTTTTGTTTTGCGATATATTGCGGCACACCAAATGCTTGACGACTACCTTTTCATCTGTTGCCGCCTTTATTTGATTCAGCTTTAAGCTTGCTTCCATAGTAAAGTTTCAAGGCAAAGCAAGATTAGCCCGGAACACAGTGCGACTCTGCCTAGCAAACACGTCTCAACAAATATTTATTATTTTAGAGCTATTCGATAGTTAGAGCAAATATAGTCGACGTGTTTAAGTTTTTCAAACTATATCCACATCTTAGTGCAGCTCATAGAGTTCGCGGCTGTATATTTTCTTCCTTTCGGCCCCTCGAACGCAGGACCAAATATTTCCGAAGGAGTATTTGGCTATCGAAAGAACCAAACATTAGCTCTCTTTCCTACTATTCAGCAGAACTGGCAGTATTGGTGCTTTGTATAGCTTACACTTGGTCTTCCGGGTCTTCAGATGTTTTGCCTAACCGAAGGAGGAACGGCTTCCTACGGTAATTCTTCATCCGATCACCACTTAAGAGTCATTCGTGGAGTTGATGTTTACTTCGAGGTATGTAGGTGAACTGCCATACTGCCTCGAAGCTACTGCTATCAACAGTGTTGCGGCTGGCAACATAGCAGTGGTAGTGTTTTAATGTGCTGATTGGTCAGAGTGCCACGAGTTCAAGTCCCGACTATGTCCGCAGCATACAAATTAATAGAATTGTAACGTATGCTTGCTCGTATTATGTACACTAATATAATTGCTTAAGTTTCTGCGGGTTGGATACAAAACTTCAACATTTTAGTGCTCCCTAACTCTACCCAATGCACAAACCAATCGATACAGCCGATATTTCTCGTTTAATATTGACTCTGAGCTCTTCTAACGTTCGTCGCCGGCATAGACCAGCGATTTAATGTAGTTCCATAAAAAAAAGTCTAGAGGCGTTAAGTCACACGATTTTGGCTGCCAATAGACGGGTCCGTTTCTCGAGGTAACACGTCCACCGAACTGAGACTTCAATAACTCGAGTGTTGCACCCGCTGTGTGGCTTGTGGCACCGTATGTGGCAGTAATGCATATTTTGCTTATTGCCGAAGCCGTTTAACCAAAAATGCGCTTCATCGCTGAAGATGATTTTGCGATGAAATTCTTCATTTTCTTCCATCATGTCCAGAGCCCATTTCGAGAACGTACGTCGCTTCATATGATCAAGTGGCATTAATTCTTGAGTCAGCTTGATCTTGCAAGGGTGTATGCCAAAATCCTTGCGCAAAATTTGGCATAATGTGGTCTGCGAGAGGCCCAATTCTTGAGAACGCCGTGAACTTGACTGGTTTGCGGTGGACGCCTCTACGGCAGAAATATTCTCCACAATTCGGGCAAAACGTTGTCTCACTGGCACGGCAACATCAAGCTGCGAATATTCTGAATATGCGCCTTTAAATTCAATGTAGCCTTGTTGTTGTTAAGCTTTTTTACAGCTATGCTAACCTCTTCAATACTGAGTGGTTGACTTCGTTTCGTTAACTGGTATGTCTGTAGCAAACCGCATGTATTCGTTATTTGGTAACGGTTATTCTATGACATACCAATCAAAAAACGTTTCTCTCCAAACAATGTCGTTATGTTACTCGCACGATTTTGTTACATATGCATTCAAACCATATCCCAAATGAGTCATCGTTTCTGTTTTCTTTTGGTGTTTATACTGAAAACGTGTGATAATGGTGCTGCGATACAATTTCTCTACTCTTTTTGTCATGGTGAGCGTAGATCCCGAACGCATAAGGCTACAAACTGTTAAGATGTAAATTTATTGAAGTAAAACTTCTTTACGCACGCTGGTGAATGCGACACGGAAGTGTAGACCAATGTAGGCTTCCGGCGTAACGGAAGTGTAGACAAACGTAGACTTCCGGCAACACGGAAGTGTAGACAAGCGTACCCATAAAATTTAGTCGTCGGAAAGGTTCGTGGAATGTGTAAAATCCTTGAATCTCCTTAATAGAGGGCAGTACCAAGCTCATCATATATCCAAACCGATCAAAGGAGAAAGCTATATCTAAAACAGTTGCCGACAGATGGAATTTACCGGAAGTGTGTAAAGTCATTGTGTCCATGAATCGCAGTTCATTAGCTGGAAATACGAGTATAAAGCGCCACCGTCATCGTCAGATTTTCATGTCGACGGCAAAAAACCAGAGTTACACTGACACGCCCACAATTTAAATTAGATGGAGCGAAAGAAGTTTTACTTCAGTCGTGTGGTCTTAAACACAATCCTTTTTTTTATTTTTGTTTCGTTTTTTTCTGTTTTTAATAAAAAAAGGGCAACGTTACTAACTCACTAGCTGTATATTATCTCCGTAACCGCATCATCGCACGCAAAATTCAAAATTGGAACCAAACCAAAACTAATAGTATTCATAACAGTTTCCGGACGGTATACATATTTTAACAAAAATAACGTCATTTATACGCTTATACCAAAAGTAACGAAGATAACGAGTAACGATATTTTTGTAATGGATACTGGGGCTCTAAGTTATGTTTTATACTGGATTCGCTCCTTCGCCTATCACTTTCTCTTTTCTTTTTAAAAAACCTCCGGATGTTGTCTCGATCGCCGAGACCCTGCGATCTCCTTGAGCTGGGAGACTGTGTATGCCCTCTTCTTTCTACGCAGGATCTTCTTCTCTCCCCTTCTCCTGGTTCGATACTTTTCCCTTGCTACCTTAGTTTTGCGTTGCGGCGTTTGCAGATGTGTCTATTTTAACACCATTATCGGGTGAGCGCATTCATCATCATACGGACTCTTTTTCGGAGGCATTCAGCGTTGAATTTCTTTTCTGGGCGGTTCGCAACTTTATCTCGTTGGCTAGCCGTGGTTTGCCATTTGTAATGTGTGCACGTTTAATATGTGCAGTGCCTCGTGTCGATTAGCACGGTGTCGAATTTTTTTGGCAGTTCGACTATCTGTAGAGCGCCAGGTTGCTTTGTGAATGTGCAGTCTTGGGAACCTAGAGCTATTTTTGGCCGTATTACGCGCTGTTCTAGTCTATTAATCGCAATCAATTGTCTGTTGTCGTATCGTGGAGGCTGTGCTTGCCGACTAATCCGCCAAAGATGTTTTCCAAACCGATTAAAAGTTGTACATCTGTATTGTACATACCTAAACGTTTTTATGTCTGCTTTTAACCACATATACGTTCGTTTTATTATAATTTAAAACAGGCATCTGGCATCATCCAATTTGAGAAATGCAATCGAATTCGAATCATCTTAATAAAGCTTCAAAACACTCTGAAGCCATCTACGAGTATTTTGTTTATTCATTGATTTAGGTATTGATTTATCTACAGAAATCTGAAAGAAAAAAGGTTTTCATTAATTATCTGCTTCACTCTTCAAATGTATCAACCTGCATACTCATAGTGTTTGTTTATAGGAGAGTTTTCATTTAACCATATGAAGATGTTGAAATTATCACAAAAAAAATTTTACAGGATACAAACCGTCTGAATGCCTTTTACAAACTGAACGTTTTTTTCAGCGAATTGTGAGTTGTCACAATTTTAAGTTTTATACTAAAACCAACTTTTTTTTAATTAGTTCTGGATATTGATGAAGAGATGGAGTTGAAGAGTTTTTAGATGGAAGAGTTAAACAAAAATTAGTTCGATCCTTTTTGACCCGCAGTCCTTTTTGCCCCTCTCTAAGCTACTATGATAGGGAAACGTAAGGGTCTATAAATTTGTTTGTACTACCTTTTATACAAAGCCCACCATAAAATTGAACTTATTAGCAATAAAATTAATATGCCCTGTGAAGTCGAGTTCGGGATCAAAAGAAACCCCAGGATCCTTTAAATTATCAACTATCAAGATAATGTGTTTTGTAAGCTGGAATGGATACGCTTTCTAGAACTCTATCTAAACTCAACTACAACTTTATATTTGTTAATGCGTTTCGGCCGGTATCCACCCATGCCTATATCTGTATGGCGCTACATATAAGGAAATAGGCCAGTATGAGAAATGTCACTATGGATGACCAAGTACACATTACAAATAATTCTCTTTGAATAAATTACTTTTCGTTTTAAATACCAATAAACAACCCATAAATCGCAGACCTCCGCAAAATGGCTAATACTACGCACTTAACGTCCAGTATTTTTCCCTTTGCAATTATAATGTGTACTTTTGTTTGGAGATAAAAACCTCATCTAACAATTGTAATTGCTTATCGAAGGTTATACGAGTATGCCTCCACTTGAATTACTTCGTAAATCTCGCTAAATATTCATTTACTAACGTTTTCCATCTATTTGATTGTAGTTTCATCAAACAATTAAAACGTACCTGAATGATCGAGTTTGGGATTTCCATTTTTACGTTTCCAAGGACTGGCCAGAAAAACCAATAATCTTACATTTCCCAGGATGCACGCTTACGGTATGAATTAAAAGTTTGCTATAAGTATTGCATTTAATTTTTAATTCTTATCTAACAGCCCAACAACAATATTTATCAAAGTTTTGGAATCTTTTGTCCATCGAGCCACATAGAATGTGTAGATTTGATGCGCACCGAGGACGTGCTGATAGATTGGCAAAAGCCATTGTACCTGAATTTTACGCACAAGAATATTATGAATCGCCTGGATGATTTTTATTCTACATTTGGCATTATGGAACGACTGGAAGGCGATATATATGTTTGTAAGAATTTAAATACTGAATTGCAATTGGAAGAGTAAGTTTTAATTTGAAAAAAAAGGAACTGAACTTAACATAACTCTTTTGTAGTTTACCGCCTAATGAGGCTGAAATGCGCCCACTTACCGTGGACGATGTTAAAGGTATTCATGACCTATATCCGGCCAGTGAGATTGAATGTGTTGAAGTGTTTGAAATATTAGTAAGAGTGCTACCCGGCTTGGGCATATTTAGAAAGGATACAGATGAATTGGCTGCTTGGATGGTTCACTCTTATTATGGTGCAATGTTTTCAATGCAGACTCGTCCAGATTATAGGCGGAAGGGGTAAGCTCATTTAAAAAAAAAAAACATTTCAAGTGGTATTAGTCTATCAGTATAATATTGCTGTGTGACGACTAATTTTCCCAAATTGTGTAAAAAATTGTCGCCCAAAACTTTCTGCTAGTTAAAATTTTGTCATGTCGCTATTTTTTGACATTTGGCTCCACATGAAGGTGTTAGAGAAATAAGAGAATAATAATTGTGTCTTGTTTCTTTATTTTAGTTTATTTTCCAGTTTTTCTTTCACATTCCTATTAATTTTTTCTTCGCACACATCTTAAAAAGTTTAAAGAATTATTTGACATGTCCGTGCTAAAAATCACTGCAGCAACCAATCTAAAATTAAGTTTGAATATTCGCAAAAAAAAACTTATTAATTAAATCAATTATCCTTTTTCAGTTATGGAATTCGCCTCGCTAGAACTCTTACAAAACTTGTCATCGAACGCGGCTACACTCCATTCGTAGTCATTCGTCCAGAAAACGATGCTTCCCGAAATCTTTACACTAAATTAGGCTTTGAAAAAGCCTTCGAAACGTGTCGTGTCAAAATGACACCACGTGAAACCAACGGAAAAGCACTGGACAACGATGATAATCAGGTAGTCGATGAAGGCATCGAGGATATGCTGGCTGAAAAGTGTGATATCAGCAACGAAAAGGGATCAAAGGAGAAAGTTACTGACGAAGGAATTGAAGAAGATAAATAAGTTATATAAACAATAACAAAAAAAGTTTACTCTATTAAAAAGACAAAAAATACAACTTTTTAAAAAACACTTTTTTGATTATTTAAATAAACAGAAAATGAAATATATATTTTAATATGCTAAAAATTGCTTTTACAAGACAAAATAAAATACAAAAAAAACGAAGAACTTAAAACAAAATCTTCTCTATCTTTTTTTGTGAATCCTTCCAAAACAAAATTTACATATACAGACAAATTATTTAAAAAAAACACAATATTAAAGCGAAACAATATATTGCTTAAGTTTTGAATATAAAAAAAAAATCAACGAGCACAAAGAAAATGTTTCCATCAAAATTTAAGCGGCTCACTTACAGCCAAGAAAAACCAAAAAAAAGTGTAATCAGTTTTTTTTCTAAACATTTTAAGATCTTAATATAAACTTGAAAGAAATAAGAAATATTGTAATCACTCAGACATTCGCTTCTTCCGTTTTGTTATGCTTATTCATTTTTCTTTTACTGTTGATTTTGTGTCTACTTTCTTTTTCTTATTGTATTGAACATTATTTTAAAATCCTGTTTTGATTTTTTTTAAAGAGTTCTGTATTTTTTAATTTGACATATACCTCTTTTCATGAACTCATACATTAAATTTGTCTTGCAAAATATGCTATATCACTGAGGGTCTACTAATTTTGAGTTTAGACCTGGCAATTGCATCATTTAAATCATGCTACGTATTTCATCGCTGCCGGCATAAGAGTTCATTATCTTTCTCATTACTGAGCCTAATAAATACAGATCATCGGCTTTGAACGGGAAGTATTATGCTTTGTGAGGAAAAAGAAGCAACGTTGTGAAAGAGCGCCTCTAGATGTTTGCTGATATAGCAAATTTCTATTGGATAATAATAATAAGGCAACAATTTCGTGTTTCTAGTCATACCAGCTTGGACTTTTTAGAGTAGGAGAAATGGCTTGGTAGAATATGGGTTTCGCGATTTTGGATGTGCAGACTACTACTTAATTGCACAACTACTGGATGTGCAGACTATTTTGTGTTTAATTGCTTGTCGCATTTATTTAAAACAAATTTAAGAATTTCGCAAGGTCGTAGGCCCATTATATTCTGTCTTTATAAATCAAAGACTTTTGTGCTTGGCAAACTAATATGCTAAAAAAATTTTGCCATTTTAACATAATTGCGACTGCTAGCTATAGAAGTATCTATTTTGTTCATATTTAACAAAAAACTCAATCAGGTTTCTCGTGAATAAATTCCGATGGTATTTTCTCCCTTGTCAGCAATGTAAATCTAATTGCTGAAAGGGAACAGTTCGCTCAGAAAATTTATGCGCGATAGGGCTGAAATCATCGAAGTAGCACGCAGCTTTTTTCCTATTTGTTGCGAACCCCACAAGCGGACCAGTAAAGATGCAGTGAAGTTGGAGGATTGTGATCCCTTTAGTCTAGATCTAAACCCCGTCGTTAAGGAGAAAAAGAATCCGATTCGCCAGTTCCAAAACTACTTGTGTTTATTTTAAATTGGCGCCAATATCATGTGAACCGATGAATAAAAAATCAAATATTTGCATTGGTCCTCACATCTACGAGTATCATAAGTTTAGTGAAATAAATAACATTAACATATTCTATCAAACCCCAACAGTGCATACGAAAAAAGACTAGTTAACTGCAATGAACTTTCTTCCATAATTTTTAAAACAATATTTTTTCTTTTACTAATAAGATAATAACGGCAATTAAATTGAGAACATTTGTATGCAGAATCACATACATGTTCAATAATAAATTATAAAGCAGAACAGAAATTTAAAGCGTTTAAAAAGGATTTTTTTAAGGATCATACCCTTATTTCATTGATTTCAAAATTCACATTTATTTTCAATTTATTATAATATAACAGTATTACCGATTCGGTCACGAAATGAGACATCACTATTATAATTCATAAAAATAAAAAATAAAATATAATTATTATTAGCAAAATATAAATTGAATACCGAAGTCAATCAAAGCAATAAAGCTGAATAAACAAACGGAAAAGGCAGGCATAACCTGACAAGCAATTCAATTCACCACTGCAAGATACACAGGCAAAACTTAGCAGTGCCAACAGACCCTTAACATTATCACCAAACTCAACCATTAAATGCTTTAAAAACAATTCCTCTAGTTGAATGTTGAAAATGCTACATCAACCCAAGCATTGTAAAAATATTTTAAACAACAAAGTTATTATTCATAGGAAAGGATAGCCGAATACCAAATAAACTGAGAAGAAAGAAATTTCAAACTTTAATTAAAAAAAAAGCAAAATAAAACTAAATAAAATAAATTTAATAAAAACAAGAAAAATACCAAACTTTATTTTTGTAGCACATTATATACCTATTTAAAAAAATAATAATAAAATAAATGAAAGATAGTTCTTCTTTCCGAATTTCCTTAAACAAAGAAGAGAAATAAACATTAAAATGAAATATTGTTGAGAAGAGAACTTTACAGAAGGTACTTGTTTTTTATTAAGTCATCTATTTATTTATTTGTTTAATTAAAGATTATTAATTGTATATTCATATTGTAATCATTGGACAAAAAATAATTACCATGTTCTTCTATCACATATATTTATATATTATATATACTTACAATGGAAAATTAAATAAAAATTTGAAGCATTTGTAATAATGTTTGAAAAAAAATTAAATAAAAACAAATGCAGATTAAAAGAACAGGAAACAAATAAAAAAACAATTTATGAAATGTAATGGAACAGTAAATGGAAAAGTAAATAAATCACTGGCTTTTAAATTAAGTTGAAATTAACTTAGCTAGAATTAAACAAATTTTTGAAAAATTGTCAAATATAAAAAAAACAATTCAAAACAATTGTAGATTTTCTTCTGACAACAAAAGTTTTGTGTTTTATTGTTCATTTATTTTTTATGGATTTTTCACTGCAGATATAAAATCAAAGTTTTTGTAAAGGTAAGATTAGACTGCATGCTAATTATGCGGAGTTGTTACGTTCGTATATTAGTCTTTGTGCCGAAAGTGGTCATATTTGGTCCGCTTGTGCGAACTGTTGGCTACCCTTTCCATATTTCTATCCGCCAAAGAAGGTGCGGTACTCGGTTGTGGGTCCTTGTCCATTTTGGGTTGCCCATGTTCTTCCCCGCTTAACAGTAGCGGAAATACAATCGGCATTTTTGAATGCCAAACCATCGCTATCTTACCATTAGCTAATGTCAAACGAGGAAGAAAGTTTTCTTTCTTGATTTAACCTCATTATCGACTGGACCACTCTGTGAAAAGACTTGATAATAAATATTTTAATAGCAAAGGATAAACTAATATAAACCTTCATTCAGATCAAAATAAATTTTAATATAATAAATTGGACTTTCATCGCGTTTTATTTTGTCTGACGGTTCAAAAAATTCTCCCCAACAATTACATAGTTTTCTATCAAAATGACCAAAATTTGAAAATTTTGGCAAAACCATATAAAAATGCAATAAGAAATAAGGCAAAAAGTAAAGATGGACTTTGTCTTCATAATTTACTTTTTTTTCAAGTTGAGGTCAGAATCCCGAAACCCCAAAATCTCGAAAACACCTTGTACAACACCGGTTAGACACTGAGTTATGGATTTAATGAAATCCCGTCAGTAGCCGAACACTGAGCTATATACACAAATGAAATAAAAACGTCGCTTTCTATTTTATGGTTCTTTATTGTATGAACGCTAAGATCAGAATGAAAATCAATTATACAATGTCTACTTGATATAAGCTTAACAATAGAATAGATAACAGTAATCACAGCAAGAGCGATGAAAGCCCTGTACAGTGTCTAGTAAATAGCAACCCGTTAATAGCCGGTCATGTACTCATATGTGTTATGATTTTGATCATCTTTGGAGATTTTCCCAAGGTCAACGGAACTTGTGAGAAAGATTATGTATAGTCTCGTTGTTTCCATGCAGGCTGTACGATATGGTTCAGTATACATGACTACTGGGGCCCCACTACGTAAATCGATTCTACTTTCGAATATATTCCAAATCCATTTCCAATTCTACTTTTATCTGTGCTTTGTACTCAATTAGAATCGAATATAAATTATCTCTTAAAATGTCCAGTTTTTAAACGAAACTTGTTTTAAAGTTGAGAGATAAATTGAAAAGAAAAATCAAATTCGAATGATTTTAATTTTAATCGAGTTACATAGTTTGGCCCCTGGAGATGCGAGACCAATTTGTCAGAATCCCAGACGATTACCATTGGCTTAGCAGACGGAGGTTCCGGAAATGGTGTCGACGATGGAGAAGGAAGGAGTGATCAAATTCTCAAAAAGACCATGGGCAACCCCAATTGTACTGGTCAAAAAGAAATATGGCAGCACTCGTCACCAAAAAGAATTGCTACCCTCTACCAAGGATTTACGATAAACTGGATACACTATCCGGAGCACGATGGTATATGTTTTCCACTCTGGATTCATCCGGAAGACCGCAAGAATGCTATTTGGGCTGTGTAACGCGCCGGCAACCTTTTAGCGTCCTATGGAGCGTCTTTTGTTGGGACGAATCGGGAAAATATGATTGGTCTACTTGGGAAATGTTACTCGTATATGTATATATGTAGATATATTTGTATTGAAATTAAACAACAATTACAAAAAGATAACAATTAAATATCTACAAAAACGTAGATGTTATAAATAAAACCTTAATTTTAACTTTAGATTTGATTTAAATTATATATTTCTAAAAAAAACGTTACCTTCTTACATTAAAATAAAAAAAAAACACTAAATAAATAAATAAATTAGTGAACATATAGAAAACTATTGAGTGCAGTTTTAAATTTGAATACAAATAAAAGTTGAAGTAAACTATGTATTATTTTAGATTATTTTGTGTCAATTGCGATACCTACAATACCCTACCACTGCCAGCGAAATGTTCAAAAAGAGAATTCTCAAATCCAACCATGAAACAGAGACGTCGAATGACAAGGGGAACGGAGTTCCACAAGTGAATAGCATTAACATAAAATTGTCGTTCATCGTAGTTGGGACAACGTTTGGAGAACATCGGGATAACTTGAAGGAAATTTTCCAGAGACTACTAAGCACGCAATTGAAGGTAAATCCGAAAAAATGTGATCTCTTAAGATTTGAAGTCAAATATCTGGGGCACATTATCTCGTCCGAGGGATTAAGGACTGACCCAGAGAAGGCCGATGCAGTGAAAAATTGGCGGGTTCCCAAAGAGAAACATCAACTGCGGCGGTTCCTGGTACTTGCAACTTACTACAGACGGTTTGTGAAGGACTTTACAGGGATCGCAAAGGACTTGTATCAACTGACAGAAAAGGGAAAACAATTCAAAGGTCGCGTAAATGCGAGTGTGTTTCAAAGGATTGAACACTAAGTGTCCATTCTAGCTTACCCTACTCCATGAAAAACATTTATTGTAAAGTGTATTTCATTGAGGACTTGACAACTTCTTTCTTAAATAAAATGCAAACTACTTAAGATATTGTATTGGCTTGAATTACTATCAAAAAATGTATGAATGGAATTCTACTTCGTTCATATCTAAATAACGGGAACGTATGCAGCGGTCGATACGTTGAACCCAATTTTCGATGACGCGGCCACACATTTCGACCGATACGGCCGCTATTTCTCGTCCAATACGTCTCTAACGTCGCCGACTTGTTGGCATAATTTAAGCGGCTCACTTACAGCCAAGAAAAACCAAAAAAAAGTGTAATCAGTTTTTTTTCTAAACATTTTAAGATCTTAATATAAACTTGAAAGAAATAAGAAATATTGTAATCACTCAGACATTCGCTTCTTCCGTTTTGTTATGCTTATTCATTTTTCTTTTACTGTTGATTTTGTGTCTACTTTCTTTTTCTTATTGTATTGAACATTATTTTAAAATCCTGTTTTGATTTTTTTTAAAGAGTTCTGTATTTTTTAATTTGACATATACCTCTTTTCATGAACTCATACATTAAATTTGTCTTGCAAAATATGCTATATCACTGAGGGTCTACTAATTTTGAGTTTAGACCTGGCAATTGCATCATTTAAATCATGCTACGTATTTCATCGCTGCCGGCATAAGAGTTCATTATCTTTCTCATTACTGAGCCTAATAAATACAGATCATCGGCTTTGAACGGGAAGTATTATGCTTTGTGAGGAAAAAGAAGCAACGTTGTGAAAGAGCGCCTCTAGATGTTTGCTGATATAGCAAATTTCTATTGGATAATAATAATAAGGCAACAATTTCGTGTTTCTAGTCATACCAGCTTGGACTTTTTAGAGTAGGAGAAATGGCTTGGTAGAATATGGGTTTCGCGATTTTGGATGTGCAGACTACTACTTAATTGCACAACTACTGGATGTGCAGACTATTTTGTGTTTAATTGCTTGTCGCATTTATTTAAAACAAATTTAAGAATTTCGCAAGGTCGTAGGCCCATTATATTCTGTCTTTATAAATCAAAGACTTTTGTGCTTGGCAAACTAATATGCTAAAAAAATTTTGCCATTTTAACATAATTGCGACTGCTAGCTATAGAAGTATCTATTTTGTTCATATTTAACAAAAAACTCAATCAGGTTTCTCGTGAATAAATTCCGATGGTATTTTCTCCCTTGTCAGCAATGTAAATCTAATTGCTGAAAGGGAACAGTTCGCTCAGAAAATTTATGCGCGATAGGGCTGAAATCATCGAAGTAGCACGCAGCTTTTTTCCTATTTGTTGCGAACCCCACAAGCGGACCAGTAAAGATGCAGTGAAGTTGGAGGATTGTGATCCCTTTAGTCTAGATCTAAACCCCGTCGTTAAGGAGAAAAAGAATCCGATTCGCCAGTTCCAAAACTACTTGTGTTTATTTTAAATTGGCGCCAATATCATGTGAACCGATGAATAAAAAATCAAATATTTGCATTGGTCCTCACATCTACGAGTATCATAAGTTTAGTGAAATAAATAACATTAACATATTCTATCAAACCCCAACAGTGCATACGAAAAAAGACTAGTTAACTGCAATGAACTTTCTTCCATAATTTTTAAAACAATATTTTTTCTTTTACTAATAAGATAATAACGGCAATTAAATTGAGAACATTTGTATGCAGAATCACATACATGTTCAATAATAAATTATAAAGCAGAACAGAAATTTAAAGCGTTTAAAAAGGATTTTTTTAAGGATCATACCCTTATTTCATTGATTTCAAAATTCACATTTATTTTCAATTTATTATAATATAACAGTATTACCGATTCGGTCACGAAATGAGACATCACTATTATAATTCATAAAAATAAAAAATAAAATATAATTATTATTAGCAAAATATAAATTGAATACCGAAGTCAATCAAAGCAATAAAGCTGAATAAACAAACGGAAAAGGCAGGCATAACCTGACAAGCAATTCAATTCACCACTGCAAGATACACAGGCAAAACTTAGCAGTGCCAACAGACCCTTAACATTATCACCAAACTCAACCATTAAATGCTTTAAAAACAATTCCTCTAGTTGAATGTTGAAAATGCTACATCAACCCAAGCATTGTAAAAATATTTTAAACAACAAAGTTATTATTCATAGGAAAGGATAGCCGAATACCAAATAAACTGAGAAGAAAGAAATTTCAAACTTTAATTAAAAAAAAAGCAAAATAAAACTAAATAAAATAAATTTAATAAAAACAAGAAAAATACCAAACTTTATTTTTGTAGCACATTATATACCTATTTAAAAAAATAATAATAAAATAAATGAAAGATAGTTCTTCTTTCCGAATTTCCTTAAACAAAGAAGAGAAATAAACATTAAAATGAAATATTGTTGAGAAGAGAACTTTACAGAAGGTACTTGTTTTTTATTAAGTCATCTATTTATTTATTTGTTTAATTAAAGATTATTAATTGTATATTCATATTGTAATCATTGGACAAAAAATAATTACCATGTTCTTCTATCACATATATTTATATATTATATATACTTACAATGGAAAATTAAATAAAAATTTGAAGCATTTGTAATAATGTTTGAAAAAAAATTAAATAAAAACAAATGCAGATTAAAAGAACAGGAAACAAATAAAAAAACAATTTATGAAATGTAATGGAACAGTAAATGGAAAAGTAAATAAATCACTGGCTTTTAAATTAAGTTGAAATTAACTTAGCTAGAATTAAACAAATTTTTGAAAAATTGTCAAATATAAAAAAAACAATTCAAAACAATTGTAGATTTTCTTCTGACAACAAAAGTTTTGTGTTTTATTGTTCATTTATTTTTTATGGATTTTTCACTGCAGATATAAAATCAAAGTTTTTGTAAAGGTAAGATTAGACTGCATGCTAATTATGCGGAGTTGTTACGTTCGTATATTAGTCTTTGTGCCGAAAGTGGTCATATTTGGTCCGCTTGTGCGAACTGTTGGCTACCCTTTCCATATTTCTATCCGCCAAAGAAGGTGCGGTACTCGGTTGTGGGTCCTTGTCCATTTTGGGTTGCCCATGTTCTTCCCCGCTTAACAGTAGCGGAAATTCAATCGGCATTTTTGAATGCCAAACCATCGCTATCTTACCATTAGCTAATGTCAAACGAGGAAGAAAGTTTTCTTTCTTGATTTAACCTCATTATCGACTGGACCACTCTGTGAAAAGACTTGATAATAAATATTTTAATAGCAAAGGATAAACTAATATAAACCTTCATTCAGATCAAAATAAATTTTAATATAATAAATTGGACTTTCATCGCGTTTTATTTTGTCTGACGGTTCAAAAAATTCTCCCCAACAATTACATAGTTTTCTATCAAAATGACCAAAATTTGAAAATTTTGGCAAAACCATATAAAAATGCAATAAGAAATAAGGCAAAAAGTAAAGATGGACTTTGTCTTCATAATTTACTTTTTTTTCAAGTTGAGGTCAGAATCCCGAAACCCCAAAATCTCGAAAACACCTTGTACAACACCGGTTAGACACTGAGTTATGGATTTAATGAAATCCCGTCAGTAGCCGAACACTGAGCTATATACACAAATGAAATAAAAACGTCGCTTTCTATTTTATGGTTCTTTATTGTATGAACGCTAAGATCAGAATGAAAATCAATTATACAATGTCTACTTGATATAAGCTTAACAATAGAATAGATAACAGTAATCACAGCAAGAGCGATGAAAGCCCTGTACAGTGTCTAGTAAATAGCAACCCGTTAATAGCCGGTCATGTACTCATATGTGTTATGATTTTGATCATCTTTGGAGATTTTCCCAAGGTCAACGGAACTTGTGAGAAAGATTATGTATAGTCTCGTTGTTTCCATGCAGGCTGTACGATATGGTTCAGTATACATGACTACTGGGGCCCCACTACGTAAATCGATTCTACTTTCGAATATATTCCAAATCCATTTCCAATTCTACTTTTATCTGTGCTTTGTACTCAATTAGAATCGAATATAAATTATCTCTTAAAATGTCCAGTTTTTAAACGAAACTTGTTTTAAAGTTGAGAGATAAATTGAAAAGAAAAATCAAATTCGAATGATTTTAATTTTAATCGAGTTACATAGTTTGGCCCCTGGAGATGCGAGACCAATTTGTCAGAATCCCAGACGATTACCATTGGCTTAGCAGACGGAGGTTCCGGAAATGGTGTCGACGATGGAGAAGGAAGGAGTGATCAAATTCTCAAAAAGACCATGGGCAACCCCAATTGTACTGGTCAAAAAGAAATATGGCAGCACTCGTCACCAAAAAGAATTGCTACCCTCTACCAAGGATTTACGATAAACTGGATACACTATCCGGAGCACGATGGTATATGTTTTCCACTCTGGATTCATCCGGAAGACCGCAAGAATGCTATTTGGGCTGTGTAACGCGCCGGCAACCTTTTAGCGTCCTATGGAGCGTCTTTTGTTGGGACGAATCGGGAAAATATGATTGGTCTACTTGGGAAATGTTACTCGTATATGTATATATGTAGATATATTTGTATTGAAATTAAACAACAATTACAAAAAGATAACAATTAAATATCTACAAAAACGTAGATGTTATAAATAAAACCTTAATTTTAACTTTAGATTTGATTTAAATTATATATTTCTAAAAAAAACGTTACCTTCTTACATTAAAATAAAAAAAAAACACTAAATAAATAAATAAATTAGTGAACATATAGAAAACTATTGAGTGCAGTTTTAAATTTGAATACAAATAAAAGTTGAAGTAAACTATGTATTATTTTAGATTATTTTGTGTCAATTGCGATACCTACAATACCCTACCACTGCCAGCGAAATGTTCAAAAAGAGAATTCTCAAATCCAACCATGAAACAGAGACGTCGAATGACAAGGGGAACGGAGTTCCACAAGTGAATAGCATTAACATAAAATTGTCGTTCATCGTAGTTGGGACAACGTTTGGAGAACATCGGGATAACTTGAAGGAAATTTTCCAGAGACTACTAAGCACGCAATTGAAGGTAAATCCGAAAAAATGTGATCTCTTAAGATTTGAAGTCAAATATCTGGGGCACATTATCTCGTCCGAGGGATTAAGGACTGACCCAGAGAAGGCCGATGCAGTGAAAAATTGGCGGGTTCCCAAAGAGAAACATCAACTGCGGCGGTTCCTGGTACTTGCAACTTACTACAGACGGTTTGTGAAGGACTTTACAGGGATCGCAAAGGACTTGTATCAACTGACAGAAAAGGGAAAACAATTCAAAGGTCGCGTAAATGCGAGTGTGTTTCAAAGGATTGAACACTAAGTGTCCATTCTAGCTTACCCTACTCCATGAAAAACATTTATTGTAAAGTGTATTTCATTGAGGACTTGACAACTTCTTTCTTAAATAAAATGCAAACTACTTAAGATATTGTATTGGCTTGAATTACTATCAAAAAATGTATGAATGGAATTCTACTTCGTTCATATCTAAATAACGGGAACGTATGCAGCGGTCGATACGTTGAACCCAATTTTCGATGACGCGGCCACACATTTCGACCGATACGGCCGCTATTTCTCGTCCAATACGTCTCTAACGTCGCCGACTTGTTGGCATAGACCAATGATTTAATGTAGCCTCACAAAAAAAGTCTAGAGGCGTTAAATCACACGAGATCGGCGGCCAATAGACGGGTCCGTTTCTCGAGATAGCACGTTCACCGAACTGAGACTTCAATAACTCGATTATTGCACCCGCTGTGTGGCTTGTGGCACCGTCTTTTTGCTACCACATATCACTGATGTCCAATTCATGCAATTGCTCAAAAAAATAACATTCCAACATGTCTCTGTAGCGACTACCATTTACCGTAACGTGAAGGTAATTTTCATCGACGAAAAAAAACGGCCCAATGACGCCACCGGCATGAAAACCGCACCAAACAGTTAGTTTTTGCGGATGAAGTGCTGTTGCATGAAGCACATGAGGGTTCTCACCTGTACAGTAATCCATATTTTGCTCATTGACGAAGCCGTTTAACCAAAAATGCGCTTTATCGCTGAAAATGATTTTGCGATCAAATTCTTCATTTTCTTCCATCATGGTTAGAGCCCAATTCGAGAACGTACGTCGCTTCATATGATCAAGTGGCTCTAGTTCTTGAGTCAGCTTGATCTTGTAAGGGTGTAGTCCAAGATCCTTATGCAAAATTCGCCATAATGTGGTCTTGGAGGGGAGTTGATTTACCAAAACATTTTTTTTTCGAAAGAAAAATCATTTAAGACGTAAAAAAACAATTTTGTTTAACAAAATATGTAAACAAAATCCTTTTTACAATTCACCCATATTTAGATATTCGCCACGCCAACTTTTTGGGGGGAAGTAATAGGAATAGGAATAGGGTATCCAACAGTTCGTCCAAGTGAACTGTAGCCTTCCCTTATGTTTTACTTATGCATTTGCATTTATTATCTAAATCCCCTCTTTTCACAAATTACTCAATAAAGTCTCAATGAGAAAAGCTGTAATGTTAACTTATAAATTTGCTCATAGTAAAAGAATTGTAAACACGTTTTCTTTTTCAACTGCCATAAAAGATAATGTTCGAAAACTTAAAGCTTAGTTCAATATCTATAGTGCGTGAAGTACCTACTCATACCTTGGTGCAGTACTGTAAATTGTGATGCGATTTAAATTCCTCTCTAACAAATAGCATATGCGATTAAATTATTAAATAAGGTTATCAGTGCAAATATTATTGTTCCAGTTTTAAGTGAGTTGTTTTCCGATTTCAGTTCCAGTATATTCAATACAAGTGCGGTGATTGCACACTTTTCTTTTTGATGAAATTGTGTGGCGAAGAGAATACAGGTTTTCCCCGGCTAATGTCACCCTGCTTAATATAGTATCGCTATAACATCGGAGTATGAATAATAACCATACATCGTTTAACCTTGCATTGACTCGCTGTAAGGTTGTTTGAAACAAAACGGTTTTCGGTTTTTTTTTTCAATTACTTAATCAGATATGCACCCAGAATTCAAGCCATTTTCATAGTGTACAACCTTTTGCCTTAAAATATCGTGCCAATTTTCTTTTACTTTTCAATATCGTTGACAAAAAGGTTTAACGAAAACTTCACATTAGGTCTAAAATTTACATAATCTGTTACAACCCACTGAAACGGAATAACTTATAGTTGAGACACAACAGCTCTGTTTGATTGGTTTTAAATTGTAAACGCAGCCTATTGACAAATATTTGCATAGGCTTTGACTCTACTTATTATACATTCCATGATTGGGTTACAAATTGTATATAGGTAGTCATGTACTGCCGATTGTAGAAAAATTGTATTTTATTCAAAATTATTCGTTGGATATTGACTTCACAGACCGATACTGTGTTAGTATCTTGGCCAAAAGCAAACGCGCCTTCTAAATTAATTTATTTATTCATATCTAGGTAAATAAATACAGCATTCTTGGTCACATTGCGCGATTGGCCTTTGGGCAGTAGACGCTACTGATGATTAGCATCTTTGCTTAAATTCAGGAATTCTAGGCGGGGGGTCGCACAAAAAAATTAATGGGAAAGTGAAAGGAATGCGGTATAATTTTGGGGCTTACCTTATCACTGGAGCACATTGAGGCAAAAACAATCACCCTCCAAATTACTGCAGATATTTCTGATTCGGCTTGAAATGATGGCTATCTGAGTATTTATTTCGGAAAATGTGACTCCTACAAGTGAATTTAAAATTTCAAAAACGTAGTTACTTCAGTAGTTTAGTTCAGAGCGCTCAATTTAGTTTAAACCTTTGTATTGAACTAGTTCGTTTATCGAGTTCAATTGGTTCAATATACGAGTAATTCTTGTGACTTGTGAATGAACACTTTGCCAGTTCGGTCGCTGTTGTAGATATTCTTGATGCCATCTCTTCCAGAAACCCTGCGTGCGAATACGTTCAAGATGCTAAATGTAGTCTTCGGTGGATTTTCGAATTGTATTTCTGGTTGGAAAATTCCACCACACATTAAATGCGAAGGTATTAAGGCAGTGAGTCAACAATGAATACAGGTCCTAGTACAGAGCGCGATCACCAATGGCTCTCTTAAGATACTTACTTCGCACAGCCAGCCAAGGTGAGGTGAAGAAGAAGGTATAAATTTCCAAGAGATATGCAGCCTTATTACGATTGTCAAAGATCAATTATTTGACATTTGATCAAATTTGTCAATCAATTTGTTATTCGGTATTATGAACAACGATTGACAAATTTTTCACTCATTGTGAATATTTAACAAAAACTAAATGTGAATAGTGCGCACTTCGTTTGACATTTCACTTTATTTCATTAGTTCTTCATCTTCTGAATACTTAAATTTAATCCATTTAGAACAAAAATGCCTTTCCAAGAAATTTAACACTTCCTTTAAAACAACCGACACAGTTGGCTGCGCCATGCCAATATTATAATCATTCCCAGAGCTTCGTTGGTAGCGTCCTTGCGCAAGGAATCTTAAGACAGCAGCAAGATTAAGTAAGTTGGGAACAGATCGCTGTCTTTTTATAAGCTTCAATTTGTCATCAAATACATTAAGGAATGCTTCCTTCAAAAGTCTAAAGTTTTGTACAAATCTAAAACCGAGTTCTAATTACTTTTAAGAAAATTTACAGATTTTTGTATGTACATACATTTGTTCGTCCAAATCCAGTGGATTAGAAGCATCACGTAATTTTTTCCGAATGTTTTCTTGCCTCATATTATCCTCTTAAACAATATCATTTTCACCGAAAAAATGTCTACCCTAGACATTATTATTTACAAAACAAATCAATAAAATAAACCATAATATGTTTACCAACGACGAATTCGCGATTGGCTGAAAGATTGATAGATACCAACAATTTTGACAACCATAATACCGCGAAAAAACGAACAATGCGGTTGACAATAGACCGCCAAATGGTATTTTATTCACTACTGATCAAAAATTTTGATGTTTGTTAATCATAATACCGTTTTATCAATTTTATTGGTAAACGAACAAATTTATCAAATATCGTATTGATATTTGACAACCATAATAGGGGTGATGGTCTTTGGAAAGATTGTTGGAAACAATCATACATACATTCTCTTGGTTAAGATGAAGAATGTTGATGCATAACTGACGCTGAGATAAAAAAAAAACAGTGGTCCACAATGTATCCGTGCGCTACTAACGACATATAGGTGAAATCATCATCTGGTTTTTTTTTTTGGAAATATTGTACGTACATCATTGAAGTGCAAAATAATTAGGAATTGGGTAAAGAAAATTCAAATTTTCAATAAAGAACGTAATTCCGACACGAAATAATTTTGTTCATCGTCATCCACTGTAACACGTCAAAATGCCGCACGAAAAAGTTAATGCAGTCGCAATCCCATTTGGAGGTATAACTAATTATAACACTATGGCTCTTGATCCACTGTATCTAGGAAAACAGTAGTGTACACAAATCACATTAATTCAATCAAAATAATGATCAAGTGTAGTGTCTGCAAGCGAGGTAACAAAATATGTATCCAATTATTGTGAAGTTTGTTTTAATTAGCTTTTGATTTGATGTATTAAATGAAGTCCCAGGCATTTTGCCTTCTAGTCTTTTTTTTTTTTTTTTTGCGTGTAGCTAGGTGAAAATCGTTGAAAGACATCGCTTGCGAGCTTTGCGATAGTGTGGGACTTGGAACACCCACTAAAAACACCCAGGGAAGGCATGATGTTACCATCCTTCCAGTAATCGCACCTTGTCTACAGACTAATCAGCAATTGTGTTTAAACATTTGCTTATGTATTTATGTACTGTTTTTAGGAACGTGGGATTATGTTCTTTCTTTCCTTTTTACCTAGTTAACAAGTTCAAAAGGTTTAACTCTACGTAATCTTCTAACTAAATTGTTGTTATTAAGTACCTAGTTGAACTACTTCTAAATTAGCATGGTTGCGAAGCCTAACTTCATGTCTTATTGCGACCTTCCGAACCTCGTCCTCTACTATTTCAATTTTTAGATCCCTATGTAGATCAGCCTTACGTATGTACCACGGCGCATTAACAATATTGCGTAATACTTTGTTTTGAAAGCATTGTATGCTTTGAAGATTTGTCTTTCTTGTGCACCCCCATAACTGGGGGCCGTATGCCCAAATTGGTTTTAATATTTTCTTGTAGAGAAGTAGTTTGTTGTAGATTGAGAGGCATGAATTCCTCCCTATGAGCCAATTCATTTTATTGTATCGTATATTTAGTTCATCTAGTTTTTTTTGACATCTGTTTTCCATCGCAACTTTGCGTCCAAAGCGTGAATACTTAGCTGAGTTCGAATGCAGAACTACTTTATTATTTATGTACACAGGTATATGTTGTACGTTTTTTTTCGTAAAGTTAATATGAACCGACTTCAGTTCACTTAATTTTATTTGCCATTTTTTGGTCCATTTGGAGATATCATTTACTGTCCTTTGCAGTTTTTCTGTAACTTCCTGTGCGGTTTTTCCTACTGCAAGTACAGCAGTATTATCTGCAAAAGTGGCAACAGTAGTTTCGTCATTTTGTGGTAGGTCGTTCGTCTATAGGAGGAACAGTACTGGTCCCAACACACTACTTTGCTTTCATGTGTTTCAATTCGGAGTACTCATTCTCTTGCTTAATTCTAAATAATCGTTGCATTATATACGACTCTAGTATTTCAGGGTACTTTTTTGGAAGATATTTTTGTAGCTTACGGATTAATCCTTTGTGCCAGACTTTATCAAAAGCCTGTGTTACATCAAGGAAGATGGCAGAGCATATTTGTTTTTCATCTATAGCTTTTCCTATTATATCAGTTATTCTGTGGACCTGATCTATTGTTGAGTATTTATTTCTGAATCCAAACTGATGGTGAAATCGGATTTCGGAACCCAATTGCTTCATCGCCATTTACCGGATTTTTGAATTTAATTTTCGAATTTCAGCTGTCGCGATTTGTCAGATTTTGAACCCGCTTGCTTCCGTTATCGAAATGAATTAAAATTTGTTTTAAATTAATCGGGATCGTGTAAGGAAATATGAACAACATGGTCCGTATAGTGAGAAAGCGCCGTGAGCATATTTGTATACGCTTATACAGTCTTCCTCAAGCGCTTCATTTTCCGCTTGGTTCTAACGCGCGGAACTCGTGTTCGAGTACATAAACACATTTTTTTTACCAAATGTTCATATCTTTTCATAAAAATCACTTTTTCCTAGAAAATAGAAAAGAAAATCGACAAAATATGCTTGAAATGGAAATTGTTTTCTTCGTGGGCCTAAAATGACGGTCCATGAGCGATCGAAATGATCCTGCATTTTGAAAAAGAGGTCCGATATCGATGATTTTGAAAATGCCGGTCCTGGAATCAGAGATTTGAAGAGAAGTCAATGCGAAAAGGGATTTTAAATGTGATTCATAGTGTTGAATACGCTTTATTCAAGCAACCGCGAAGCCCCCGCTTGGAGTCAAAGAAAGGGGCTAACGATGCAATTTCAATTTTTTAAACAACGGTTGCCGAATAACCACATCTGTTAGCGAGTAATACATTGCTGCATTATGTCAGTTTGGTATAACTGCTTCAGGTTCAGTTAAGGAATATAGCTCGATAGTTTTTCATTTCACTGTGCTGTCAGGTATTACGTGTTTTTCATCCGGTAGGTGTGAAGCATGGCTAATAAAATAGCAGAGATGTCCAACTGCATGATTTTCTTTAAAGAATTTGTAAATACATAGTAGAAATGGAAAATATTTGCTCGTTAAACTTCAATAAAAAAAAAATTGCCCAATTCCACTCAAAAACTTTGGGGAGAGCTCACAAATAAACTTGATGCAAAAGTCCACTTTTAAATATAATCAATATCTTACCTATTTCTATATACAATTTTACAGTGTGTTTCGGAATATAAACAATTAAATTTCACAATTCGAATCAAACAGAAATACCACACAAAATGACATTAGGCTTGTTTCACTTAGGGATCCCTGCGGGATCCTTAAATAAGAAATTTCCCCAGACAACATTTTTGGACTTCGCTGCCTCACTCAACCAATTTGTATGCATATTTGTGAGAAAACTGTGTTGTCACATCCTTTTTAGTGTATGTGAGACAGAGAAAGCGAGGAAGTTTTCTTTTGTTTGCTGATATGTTCCTCCTTCGGTCCGAAAGTCGGAGATGTATCTGTAAGTGGTACTTGCCTATTATCTTCGTCCATTAACAAATTATACTAGAACTGTCCTGTTGAAAAATTTTATTCGATACGTGATGCTTCGTCATTCCAATGTGTTTATTCAATCATTTGACAGCGTATATGGAAGTCACTTACTTGTTCACTGATGCGGTGATTCGGCCCCCTGTTTTGGTTTTCGATAACACTGATTTCGGAGGAGAATAACAATTTTTGTCAATTTAGTAAAGTTCACTCAACGAATCTGTCCACAAAGAAACTTTAATGTCTTTCTCGTGCAAACATATTTTAAATTTATTGGAAAAATAATTTATTACATATTATAAATTTATAATCTGTAACTGTTTACTTTTCAACACCTTCCAAGTTAATACTTCGGCATAATAGCACGGCAGCGTAGGCATGCAGTGATGCGTCACAAAATTAACTGATGAGGTTGTGTCGTGGGCGCATTGGCTCAGTCGTTAGTGTGTCGAACTACTAATCGAAAGGTCCCCGGTTAAATACCCGCTGGAGCCAAGTAACATCCAGAGTTTTTTTTACCACTGCCCCACCTCTTGCGAACGTCTGACAAACATCCAAGAGTATCAATTGTCATGAGAAGCTTCTCAAATTTGCCTTTCGGACTCGGCTTAAAAATGTAGGTCCTTTCCACTTCACACAAGAAAGTGGTTGGAGAAGCTAGGTTTTAGGCCCTGTGTGGGCCCGTTAATGCCTAATACTTATTTTTTTTGTTTAGATGAGGTTATGCCTTGTGATGACTTTTTCGTCACGTCTGTCACATCAAGCTTGGTTTTTGCCTGAATTCGTAGCAAACAATTACATGTGATTGTCAATTTGATTTCAGGAATGGAAGGTCTACTGAGACGGCACTCTTAAAATTAATCGGCGAATTGTACAAGAGTCTAAATATATCAGAAATATCGGCTTCCGTGTTTATTGACATCACTAAAGCTTTTGACATGGTGGATCACTCAATATTACTTGACAAACTTTTTATATAGGTTTTAGAGGTTATACATACGATTGCTTTGCTTCTTATTTGAAAAATCGAAGCCAAATGGTTAAAAAATATTTATAGCGCTCCGAATTACATTGAACTTGGTGTTCTACAAGGTTCAGTTTTGGGTCCTATTTTGTTCCTGGTATATGTCAACTCATTGTTTGTTCAACCTTTTAAAGGTATAGTTACAGCGTTTGCTGATGATACTGCTCTTTCATATTCAAATGCAAGTTTACTGAATATTTTTGCGGATGTGAACTATGACCTCGATTTACTGAGAAAATGGATCACAAAACACAAACTCATAATAAGTGATAAAACCAAATTTATGATATTTAATATTAATAGTAATTTCTGTGATGATTTGGCGATTTATTATCACTCTCCAAGTTGCACTCAGTTTTGCTTTACCAATCTCAATGATAATTTTATAACATTCAACAATTTTAAATCTTGTAGCAGTGATTGTTTCAGGGTGGAGTGTGTTGACAATTTTAAATATTTAGGTATAGTGTTAGATAACAAGCTCTGTTGGAATAATCATACACTTTATCTTAAACAATACCTTAATAAAGTAGTAAGACAACTTTATCATCTTAGTCTATATTGTCCACAAACAATTATAGAACTCGTATATAATGGTCTTTTAAAATCTAAGCTGCAATATAGTATCTCTTGTTCGGGTGGTACATATTTTTATAAAACGGAACCACTATTGATAAAACAAAAACATGCAATACGGATTGTATGCAAAGTAAATCGCAGAACTTCAAGTTTTTCTTTGTTCAAAAACCTTGAAATTCTTCCGCTAAGGCATCTTTACTGCTACAAAGTCTCAAAAATATTTTTCGAAAACTCGGGTTTTTACTTTGTAAGAAACGTAGATAACTATAATCTGCTGGTCAATACTAGAAGTTAGGTAACTGTTCCTATAATTTATAAAGCATACTTTAAAAGATTTTACTATGCCACCGCACCACTTTTGTTTAATTCACTTCCGGATATTTTTAGGTGTGAGAGGGCTAAAAATTTATTTTTAAAAGGTGTTAAGAAATGGTTGTTGTCTTTGAACTATTCAGCCATAAATAGTTTTTTTTTTGAATATTATTTATTGAATGTCTGGTGTATGTATTTTTTATTTTTTTTTCTTTCATTTTAAATAAAATAATTGTATAAGTTTTTTTTTGTTGCCATTGTTTTCTTTTATGTTATTCCCCATCAACAATTTGTGTCAATTTATTTGATAGATTTATTGCACATTCAACACTTGTCACTCTGAAAATAGATTGTACGTTAAACAAAATAAATAAATAAAAAAAATAAATAAATATTTTCACCCAAAAAAATGGTATTTCAGCCATCTCTGGACAGCACTTTTGCAAATAATAACTTAAGATAACGTTATTTTTATGTTTCACATATTATTATATTCACCAATAGCTAGTTTCACATTAGGATTAGGCACCGCGCCTTTTACGGGTTTCAGGGGAGGTTGGATACGCTAATCGACTATCTCTCATATCTCATCTGTGCCTAGCAACACTACAACGACAGCCTATAATTTTGTTTAGTTGATCAGTTTCAATGGCACCCAAACAAATCCAACAGCACCTTTTATATATTCTTGAAACAAGTAATGATAGCGCTGCAGAGTGTAGACTGTAATTGTTACAAAATAATCTGCCGCAGACTATGTAACATTGGGAGACTTTGAGAGCATGTTGATAAGGCAAAACAAGTAGGTGGCTTCACTCTTTATTTCTGTGTTACAGTTTGGGGTGGGGCCACTTTAAATTGATTACGCATACAATGTATGTACGAACCTGCTCAACTTTTCATACGTTTTATAATCTGAAGGGCGTACAATGTATGTACTTGTACTCATGTTCTAGTCAGCCCCTACTAAATATAAGCAAAGTTAACTGTGCCATCATAGATATTATGAAGCGGCAAAATAGACGGGCAAATTTGTTCTTTGGTCCTATTGAACCTGTGAAAAAGTATGATCGAATCGAGTGCTCCGTGAACCATCCGTGATTGATTAAGCACGTTGGAAACAGAGTGTAATCTATTCGTATTTGCAACAGCTTAGCTTGGGCAATATGAGCCACACAATAGCTACTTCGACTGAGTTTTATTTTATACGATGTACTCGGCCGACGAAAAGTCTCCGTTAGCCTTAGCAACGATAGATACCTTTGGATTAAAGAGGTTGGATTAAGTACCCTTATTAGTGCGGGTTTTGTAAGCGCAGAGTTTAGTGTATTGAACTTCTAATCTAAAGGCCTCTGGTTCAAATCCAGTAATATCTAAACGTTTTTTTCACCGCCCCACCTCTTGCGAAAATCGGACAAACATCCGACATTACCAATTGTCATGAGAGAATTCTCAAATTCGCCGCTCAGATCCAGCTTTATATTGTAGGTTTCTTCCACTTCGCACAAGCAAATGGTTGGAGAAGCTATGTTTAAGGCCCTGTATGGGCCGCTAATGCCTAATATTTGCATCCTCCTTTAATAGCGGTGAGGCTATGATCAGGATTAAAAGGATCATAACCCTCCCAGTTAACTGCATCCCTACTGGTCCGCCTCTGGGGTTCGTCGACTCGACCTCAGAAAATAGCACCAGGCCTCCCGATTTTGAATCACTTCGTCGCTAAGGCCAATCAAACGCTGGTGTTGCTGCATTTGTGTGATCCAGGAGTTTTGAGGCCTGCCTCCCTTTCGCGTTTGTATCGGAACATTGATTGATATTGTTTTTTGCCAGGGTTCGTAGCATCTGTCCTTTGAACATGACAGTACCAACTGAGCCGGTCGCGCTCGATTTTTTTGAGATAGGTTCTTTGACGTGAAGGCTTTCTCGGATCTTGGAACTTATTCGATCAATCTCTGTTACTCCTGCTGTCATGCGAAGCATCTTCATCTCAACTGCCGTAAATTTGCACTCATACTTTTTGAACGCTGTGCAACATTGTGAACCGTATGTGTGCGCCGGGTGCACAGCTGCGGTGTAGAGCCTTCTTTTCAGCTTAGGGAACATTTTTCGATCACAGAAGATGGCTGAGTTTTCCTGCCACTTCATCCACTCCATGCCAACGCAAAGCTTTATACCGGTCAATATGAACTTGAGCAGGCACTCAAGATTGTGCCCCTTTTTAAAATAATGACAATCTTTAGTATTTTTTGTGATCTTACTTTCATATGCTGAAATGATCTTGGATAATCGATTTTCCATAAATTTATTTCTCTTGTTCAAATGTATTTCAGTTATCCGAACTATAAGCTGAAGTACATACAGCGATAAATCTTCAAGGGCCTGCGTTTCTTTTGGCAAATTAATATTTCTTACCTATTACCCCGTGACACTTTTTTCGGACACAACTCAGTTCCCATTGGCATTTTATTTAAATTTAATGTCGCATATATTGCAGTTACATTATCCAGGTACAGTTAACCTCAAATGTGGGAATTTAATCTACGCATATAATTTGGTATTCACCGACAAATCTTAAACTATGAACTTCGTAAATCTATTCGCCAAGCATTATAAGCGCTGATTTACGGGCGCTCCTAAGACTTTAAGCGGTCCCTACCCACTTTTAAGTTGACAGCAGTAATATCTCAAAAATTTCAGAAATTTGAAATCAGCTGCCAGTCACTTGACATTGAAACGTTCATAATCAAAATGGAGAGAAATTGTTTTCTGGTTTTTGTTAATATAAAGAGTGTAGAACGGATAAAATTATATATGATATTGTCTACATACTTTGCTACATATGAAACTGTTTTTTACGTTTTTTTAAGGATTTTATCGGAAAATTTAATAGCGGCTTGTCAGTTGATGGATTTTAAAAATCTTTTTATTTGATAATTTTGGGCCCCTTGAGAGTATACATTTTATTTTAAATTTTATTTATTTGAATTTAAATTTGTTCGACATTAACGGTTTTATTTTCAAAAAATGGGTGTCATAGGGTGTCAATGGACGGATTTTGAAAATATTTGCACTTGGGTATTTTGGTCCCGTAGACAGTACCTACATATGTTTCAAATTTCAGCTTCTATCACGAATTTTGATTTTTTCGATACAACGGTTTTGTTTTAAATTGTGGGCTTTTTAGTGGGCGGAATTTAATCGTAGTACAGGGACTGTGGTAAAATGTAACCCAGCGCCGTTTTGAAATCGAATATTTTTTGTACACAAGTTTTTTTGAAGCCTGAAGCCTGAAGCTACCACTACAAACTTTATATCGAGTCCATTTTAAACGTTTTTATAGAACTTGTAGCGTCCTTTATATTTTTGCCATATTTTTTTCAAAAGTCTACGAGTTTGGTGGCTGGTGTAGCATTTCACCCAAAGCTTCTTTCCACGCTTTTTGAATTATTGCGGCATACAAAACTTATTGTTATCTGTTTGTGCCTTTTTTTCATGTTACTTGTTGCCAACTGCTTTTTGGAAACAGTCCATTTCGTGCTACAATTGTTGTTGTGCACAAGAGGAAAAGATTGTATTTCAATTATGAAAACCGACTTGTGCAGCATTTACAAATACCCCTATGTGAATATGGCCATTGTTCATAGAATGTCGACACCTGGAACGGTCTATAGTAAACAAAAAAACAGATATTTTTTTGGACTGCAACGAAAATAACGGAGGTGTCGATTTGTATCTATGATCAATTGGTATTCCCATATAACAAGTATGATGTGATCTATAAGAGGCTCAACCTAAATTCTGTGTAAACAAATTTGCCTTATATGGCCCTCATGTACGGTTTACCTGCATTTTATAATTTCCGGGTTAACATTTACCCCAAGCTTTTAAACTTCCGAATGGACCTTGCCCCTGTACTAGGGGTTAAAAATAGTTTTACTTAATCGGACCCATAGATAGAATATGTTCCAAATCTCAGCTTTCTCGCTCGAGTTTTAAGCCCTCAAAATTGACAACGTCCGAACGGACGGATGGAAATTGCTAGATTGGCATAACTTTTGATTCTTTTCACATATCGTCGGTTTTAAAATTTTTGGTGATAGCTCAAAGCTAGTAGGTAGAGCTCAATTATTTAATATTTTTGATTACGTTATTTATTTATAAATCAATAAAGTTGTACTAATACTAATAAAAAATATGTTGGTGACTTAAAAAAGGCATTTTCAATTCAAATTAACCAAAAAGTCGTAGAATACATTTTTTTGTAAATTTTTGTCAGTATGCATAAAAATAGCTGTAGATTAATGCAAATGTTTCATGCATAATAAATAAGTCCAATCTTATGTCATTTTGCACAACAAAATTCTATTAATCCAATAGTTTCGTTTGAAGGCAAAGTGAGTTAACGCAAAAATAAAAGACGTTTTACCACTTAAAATAATTGATTGAAATGTTAAAGTGAAATAAAATTAACCAAAGAAAAGCGTTACAAATAAGAAAGGTCGTTTCGCTGGAAAAAAAATGCAGCGATGTAGCATTAAATCCAAACGGACATATTCGCTCTGTTAGTTTTATCTATTTAAAATGGGTTGGTAGCTTACTTTCTTTACTTTTGGTGGCGCTTACGTCTTGGGTGGACCACGGCCTCAACCAACAAGCCCCTCCAACCAGCTCGATCCCTCGCTAGCCGCCTCCAGTTGTTCTCCAATTGTGCGCGCCACCTAAGGTGGGGTATTCCTATGCTACGTTGACCCTCAGGGGTGGATTTGAAGACTCGTCGGGCTAGTGCGTCCATACGCTCCACGTGTTCCAGCCATCTCAGCCGTTGTATTTTTAGCTTTTTGACCAGGTCAGCGTCGCTGTATAGCACGTATAGATCGTCCTTGAATCTGATTTTCCACACTCAATCGTCCGTTTATGCCATTCTGCTGCCCAGCGATGGTATATAGTAACTTTTAAAGGTCTACGACCAATATTAAAGTTTGTTGCAAACTATGAATCAAAATTATAATACCCTTAGAATAAAAAGTCTTTTCATTGGTTCACCCTTATTCTAATTTATAAAGGTCTGTTATCAGAAAAGAATACCTACATTAGTACACATTATTAAATGACAAGCATTTCTGGTGTGTATAGTCTTTAAATAAAGTTGGGTACTATTATCTAATTTAGTACCTAATTTGTTGAAATGCAAACGTCACAGATTAATTCACATGTATGGGAATATTTTATTTCAAGTCAAGTGAGAGATACTTACGATTTTTTAGTCGTACGTGAATGATCGTTCTGTTGAGTTTGTGTTTCTGTTCTGCTTATATCTACTGTGTACTGTGCATTTAACACTTTGTCGGTATGTTATAATAGTGTACTCATGTAACTATCATCTAAATAGTTTGGAAAACCCATACACTTGACTGATCAGCTTTCTATAAAACCTTGTACCTAATTGACGAGTTTAAATTATTTAATTTTCTTCAGTTTAAGCATCTGTTTTGAAAAACATGAACGCAGTTGCATTGGTTTTTTTTTAATTCAAAGATAATCGTTTCTATATCATTTAAGTCTACAGTAATCGATTTATTGCATTTCCATATAAAAACTTTTCCATCAACTAGGGAGAAGTAAAAAAAAAGTTAAAGTTACTATATAGACAAGTTTCTGTGTAAGAATTTGTAAACGATGAGTTGAAATTCTTTATTTAACTTCAGCTTCAGTATCTGCTGTAAAAAGTGTGAAACGCATTTACAATGTTTTATTTTAATTAAAAGATAATCAATAATTTATCACCAAAGTTTGGCGTAAGTTTATTATTTATATATGTATGTATTTTTATTTCCTGAAGTCATCCCAAAAAAACTGTTAGTGATAACGGCCCATTGATGATTGTGCAAAAAAATAACTAGTTCACGAGTATATCTTATCTTCATTGAAACATATTCATGGCTACCACGAAAAAAAATCCCACTGAAATGCCGTCAGTGCTACCATTTTTTCCTACATTAGTGGGAAATTTTGTTGTCGATTACTTCTAAAACTGACCTATGTCAGTCAGTAATTCTGGATCTGAAGAAGATTTTCTCTCTTATTTGTATTTTGAAAAAAAATATTATCTCTGTTGTGAAAACTTTTCTTTCTGCTTGAACACTGCAGTTGTCCGACGGGGTACACATCACGGTGCACAATGTTGGGCAGCGTACAAAAAGTACGAGTGCGAATGAAAGACAGCTGAGATGAAAAGACTTCGCGTGACAGCAGGAGTAACAAAGCTTGATCGAATAAGAAGTTCCAAGATCCGAGAAAGTCATCACGTCAAAGAACCTATCTCGAAAAAAAAAATGGAGCACGACCGGCTCAGTTTGTAGTACAAACTTTGTACAGTCCAGTTGAAAGGAGAGATCCCACGAACCCTGGTAAAAAAGTCAATTTTAATCAGCTTTCCCATACCAACGCGAAAGGGAGGCATGCTTTACAACTTTTTGATTACACAAATGCAACAACAAAAGCATTTGATTGGCCTCTTTGAAGAAGTGTTCCGAAACCCGGTAACCTGAACATCTTTTTTGAGATCTACAGATGCAGTGAAGTGGATGGTTATGATCCCTCTAGTTCACAGTGACGTTTAATCTAAGGTGCGCAGGTGTTTCCGCGAAAATCGTATCATTTTTGAATGCAGCATTTATCTGTACACATGTACTTACAATCCAAGTCGAGTTGCAAAACTTCTCCATTAAAAAACAACTTTAACTTCAATTTGTGTTTACTCTGCTGCGTCGCACAATTAGCCAAATCAACCAGAACCACATCACAATCACTCGCAACCCCAAAACTAAGGTCCGTTGGCGAACTAATATGCAAACGCAAATTTATATAAACTTTCGTGCAAAACTATACACAAACGCGTTCGCGTACTGAGAAAATGGTAAAAAGATGAACGAAAGAAAAATGTACTTTCGTTCATTTTTCTTCACACAGAATTTCGGCTGGTAAGAAAGTGAAAACTGTCAAATGATGAAATCCTATGAGTTTGCCAGCAAAAAAAAACAGCGGTTGTTTTTTTTTCAAGCCAAACCTAGACGTTTATCATTTTTTTACACAAAAGCGTTCGCGTACTTTTCTTTGAAATGAGAGGATTCTCTCTCGATTTTGGAGATTTGGCAGTTTTCATTTTTCTACACATAAAGTACGCGAATGGACCTTGTACGTCTAAAGCCGTTCTGCAACACACTATTCGGCACGTATAGCTTCCGGCCCGGCAGATCGACAATAGACCAAATCATCAGACTAAGGCAAATCCTGGAAAGGAACAATGAATTTCAAGTCGAGACCCACCACATTCATCGACGTATATGTTGATAGCAATAACTTCGATGTAGTTAAGGACTTCATTTACCTAGGAGTAAACATCAACTCCACGAATGATACCTTATTGAAAATTCGGCGGAGAATTACCTTTGGAAACCGTTGCTAATTCGGTTTAGCGAAACAAATGGGGTCAAAACTTCTCACTCGAAGGACAAAATGCATGCTCTATCGAACCTTAATTCTACTAGTCGTGCTTTACGGCGCCGAATGCTGGACGATAAGTAGAAACATAGGGACGGGCTACAGTCCGCTTGGGCGAACTGTTGGATACCCTATTCTTATTCCTATCCCTCATAAGTGGGCGTGACAAAAGTCTAAGTATGGTTGAATTGTTAAGAACGCTCTACATATTTTGTTATATAACATTTAAAGGATTGTATCAAAAAAACACGCAGCTTTTGTAAAAAAAAACGCTCCCTAGCTCAAACTTGGGTTTTTCAATAAAATTATTTTATTTAATTGTGGGCGTGTCAATAAGCGGATTTAAAATAAATTAACACATGAGCATAAAGGGCCGCTAGAGAGTATATATTATAAATTTCAGCTTCCTAGCTCAAACTTTGGATTTCAAAAAAAAAATTATTAAATTGTGGGCGTGTCAGTAGGCGGATTTTGAAACTGTTTACACATGAGCATAACGGGCGGTGGGCGGATTTTGAAAATTGTATGTCCCGAGCAGTTTTAGGAGTCATAGATCATATATAAAAAATTTCAGCTTTCTAGCTCAAAATTCGATTTTTTCGAAAAATTTGTTTTACAAATAATAGATACTTATAGTATAATATTATTTCTTAAAAAAAAAAAAGCGGCCAAGTGCGAGTCGGACTCGCCCATGAAGGGTTCCGCGCGAATTATAATTATTATTTACTTAAGCACCTATTACAGATTTATTATTAGAAAATAATGGTTCACGGTTTACGCATAAGGTTTATGTTTATGAAATTTAATGTTTTTTTTATATTTGAGTTGATTGAATGAAAGGTAAATTGCGGTTTACGATTTATGACGTATTAAAAAAAACTACTTACTAGATCTCGTTCAAGCTAATTTTCTGTGGAAGTTTGCATGGTAATGTACATCATATATTTTTTTTAGTTTTATCATTCCCTTATTTTAGAAGTTACCGGGGGAGGCTCACATTTTACCACTTTGGAAGTGACTCTCGCACAAACGATTGAGTTTAGAAAAAAATGATATTAGAAACCTCAATATCACTTTTGCATTTCCATATAAAAAGTTTTCCATCAACTAGGGAGAAGTAAAAAAAAGTTAAAGTTACTATATAGACAAATTTCTGTGAAAGAATTTGTAAACGATGAGTTGAAATTCTTTATTTAACTTCAGCTTCAGTATCCACTGTAAAAAGTGCGAAACGCATTTACAATGTTTTATTTTAATTAAAAGATAATCAATAATTTATCACCAAAGTTTGGCGTAAGTTTATTATTTATATATGTATGTATTTTTATTTCTTGAAGTCATCCCAAAAAAACTGTTAGTGATAACGGCCCAATGATGATTGTGCAAAAAAATAACTAGTTCACGAGTATATCTTATCTTCATTCAAACATATTCATGGCTACCACGAAAAAAAATCCCAATGAAATGCCGTCAGTGCTACCATTTTTTCCTACATTAGTGGGAAATTTTGTTGTCGATTACTTCTAAAACTGACCTATGTCAGTCAGTAATTCTGGATCTGAAGAAGATTTTCTCTCTTATTTGTATTTTGAAAAAAAATATTATCTCTGTTGTGAAAACTTTTCTTTCTGCTTGAACACTGCAGTTGTCCGACGGGGTACACATCACGGTGCACAATGTTGGGCAGCGTACAAAAAGTACGAGTGCGAATGAAAGACAGCTGAGATGAAAAGACTTCGCGTGACAGCAGGAGTAACAAAGCTTGATCGAATAAGAAGTTCCAAGATCCGAGAAAGTCATCACGTCAAAGAACCTATCTCGAAAAAAAAAATGGAGCACGACCGGCTCAGTTTATAGTACAAACTTTGTACAGTCCAGTTGAAAGGAGAGATCCCACGAACCCTGGTAAAAAAGTCAATTTTAATCAGCTTTCCCATACCAACGCGAAAGGGAGGCATGCTTTACAACTTTTTAATTACACAAATGCAACAACAAAAGCATTTGATTGGCCTCATTGAAGAAGTGTTCCGAAACCCGGTAACCTGAACATACTTTTTGAGATCTACAGATGCAGTGAAGTGGATGGTTATGATCCCTCTAGTTCACAGTGACGTTTAATCTAAGGTGCGCAGGTGTTTCCGCTCACCCCAACGAAATTCGTATCATTTTTGAATGCAGCATTTATCTGTACACATGTACTTACAATCCAAGTCGAGTTGCAAAACTTCTCCATTAAAAAACAACTTTAACTTCAATTTGTGTTTACTCTGCTGCGTCGCACAATTAGCCAAATCAACCAGAACCACATCACAATCACTCGCAACCCCAAAACTAAGGTCCGTTCGCGAACTAATATGCAAACGTAAATTTATATAAACTTTCGTGCAATACTATACACAAACGCGTTCGCGTACTGAGAAAATGGTAAACAGATGAACGAAAGAAAAATGTACTTTCGTTCATTTTTCTTCACACAGAATTTCGGCTGGTAAGAAAATGAAAACTGTCAAATGATGAAATCCTATGAGTTTGCCAGCAAAAAAAACAGCGGTTGTTTTTTTTGAAGCCAAACTTACAGGCGCGGGCCTGCCCAAAGAAAAAATCAAAAAATACAAACTGGATGAACTGAAACTCGTGGCTTCAATGGCACAGTGGAAGAGTGCTCGCCGGAGAAGCAGCTGGTCCTAGGTTCGAATCCCAGTGGAAGTAAAAATGGATTTTCGGGATACAAGGAAAAAACACAGACCAGTACCATAGAAAAAGGAGTCTGATGATCGGTTGTGGCAGACCGTGAAACAGCGCTGTAACTCCAGCCGTCCACTTCACGTGGTAGCAATTATAAGAATTATGGTTGTTCATTCAAAACAACCCAAAGGAAATTGATGTAAACAAAACCAAAAACGGGAAATTGTCAGATACCACATACAAAAACCAAGTCAAACTTAGACGTTTATCATTTTTTTACACAAAAGCGTTCGCGTACTTTTCTTTGAAATGAGAGGATTCTCTCTCGCGCACCGACTCCAACCAACTCAAATCTAGTCTGGCTGGGTATGATTTTTCCCCTTTTCTTCAGTGTTGAGGATGTTGCGGCTATTGGTAGAATCAGATCAACACTTCAATTCCGACTTTGCAATTCCAAAATACTACTAATAATAATTATACCACCGTGTACCTACTTTACTTAACGGGCTCCCGACCCGTGAAGAGTATCTCCTGAGATACTGCAGCCTTCCATCCTCTGCGATCCCGGGCACGCTGCTTCCAGTTCTCCAGACCAAGCGCTATGGCATCCGCGATGGCTTCGCCTTTAAAAATGAGATTCGGTCTTCCTTGCCTTCGCGAACCAGGGAGCTGGAGGAAGATGCTCTTGGCTAGAGCATTATTGTCCATTCGCTCAATGTGGCCGAGCCTATGTAGTCGACGTGATTTAACTTTTTGGACTACATCCACATCTTAGTACAGCTCTTCGTACACAGGACAAAATATGCGACGAAGTATTTTTCTTTCAAAATAACCCAACTCCCCTTTTCTACTTATCGTCCAGCACTCGGCATAATAAAGCAGGAGTAGTAGAATTAAGGTTCGATGGAGCATGCATTTTGTCCTTCGAGTTAGGAGTTTTGAAACCAACGACCATACCACGTCGAGTTAATCGGTTCTCGTCAGATCACCGTAATTTAACGACGTTGGGCGCGGTTAGTACGTAGATGGGGGACCGTTTGAAAACAACCGCGTGTCGTTGGTCAGTCCCATCTACAGAGTTGAGGTAGATAATATACGTGGTATCACAATGGACCTAAATTGGTCTAAGTGTGTCGGCTTCTGCCGACAGCCACATAAACCTAACCTAACCTAGGAGTTTTGACCCCATTTGTTTCGCTAAACCGAAGTAGCAACGGTTTCCACAGGTTATTCTCCGCCGGATCTCCACTAAGGTGTCATTCATGGAGTTGATGTTTACTCCTTGGTAAATGAAGTCCTTAACTACCTCGAAGTTATTGCTATCATCATATACGGCGATGAAAATGTGGTGGGTCTCGACTTGAAATTCATTGTTCCTTTCCAGGATTTGCCTTACTCTGATGATTTGGTCTATTGTCGATCTGCCGGGCCGGAAGCTATACGTGCCGAATAGTGTGTTGCAGAACGGCTTTAGACGTTCACACAGTATGTTGGGTAGGATCTTATATGCGACATTTAGCAGGGATATGCTTCAATAGTTCTTCCAGACATAGGATCTTCTTCCCCTATCACTCTCTCTACATCATGCCCATTTAGCAGCTATTGGAAATCCTGCTCAAATAGATCTACTAGACCCTGCGCTTCGGTGACTAGGTTTCAGTCACTGTTTCGAAGGCCAGCCAGTTACTTCGCTTTCTTGTAAGATCTCCAGATGATGTTTCGATCACGAGACTCTTCGATTTGCCGGAAAAGGAAGTCAAATAAGAATGGAAATATTTGTTTAGTTGGATTTTGTGCGATTCTCTTCTCCTCCTGCTAGCTTTGTATGTAAACTTTTTATAAAATAGTGCTACTTGTTAGTCGATATGCTCTATAATTGTAAAACCCCACATCGACTTAAGCAAAAGCAACATTTTTGTATATAGAGATCCTTCAGAATATGGACTTTCTGAAGATTTTCAGAAATGTTTAAGCTGAGCTCTTTAACGCTAATAATACCAAAAACAAGTAGTTCAGGTGAAAGATCATTCTTTGCACTTAAGCGAATTATATTTTATTCTAGTAACATTGTGCTAGAAGAAAAATTATAGGAGTAAGCTTTGATTTGCATAGAAAAAACATTGCTTAAGGAATAAAAAAGCAAGAACAGTTTCTATGATGAGGTTTTGGAGACCTTGGTCAAAAAGACTAGACCTATTGAACTTACGTACAAATAATAGATACTTATGGTATAATATTATTTCTTAAAAAAAAAAAAAAAAAAAAAAAAAGCGGCCAATTGCGAGTCGGACTCGCCCACGAAGGGTTCCGCGCGAATTATTACAGATTTATTATTTGAAAATAATGGTTCACGGTTTACGCATAAGGTTTATGTTAATGAAATTTAATGTTTTTTTTTATATTTGAGTTGATTGAATGAAAGGTAAATTACGGTTTACGATTTATGACGTATTAAAAAAAAACTACTTACTAGAAATTTGTGGAAGTTTGCATGGTAATGTACATCATATATTTTTTTTAGTTTTATCATTCCCTTATTTTAGAAGTTACATTTTACCACTTTGGAAGTGACTCTCGCACAAACGATTCAGTTTAGAAAAATGATATTAGAAACGTCAATATCATTTTTGAAGACCTATTCATAGATACCCCACACGTATGGGTTTGAAGAAATTTTTTTTTTTAGTTTCAGTTCTAAGTATGGGGAACCCACAAAATTTATTGTTTTTTTTTTCTATTTTTGTGTAAAAATCTTAATGCGGTACACACCAAGTTTCAACAGTATAGTTCTTATAGTTTCGAAAAAAAGTGGCTGTGACATATGGACAGACAGACAGACAGACATGACGAATCCATAAGTGTTCCGTTTTTTGCCATTTGGCTACGGAACCCTAAAAATGACAACCAAATTGGATCGTAGTCTATCACGTCTAAGCCGTGGTCCTGGAGAGAACTTAGAATAGATGCTATTATCGAACAAAAAAAGTGTAGAACACCTTGTTAAGAGCATCACATCACGTCCCTGCTATTCCAGATCGTAACTCCGTCCTCACAGGAGCGAAATACTTAAGAAGTCGGTTACCAATGATTCGATGTCAGTAGTCACATAACGTGGTACAAGATCAAAAATAACTGGGTATTTAAAATACCTACTTAAATCATCAGAATGCTATGAATCATTAAGATTATCCAAGTTATGTTTACAATTATTGTTATGATGTAAGCTTTGTATATAAATGAATCACTAAATGTATGGAAATGAAATGTAATTAACTATCACGAATATTTCTGTTCTGTTCGCAGCACTTGCTGGGTAATTGATAGATACCTAAGTAATTTGGGGTTTGCATGGACCAATTTGCATGGGAAACATCCTCGCAACTCTGATGAAAATGAACATTTGTATTTTCTAAAGACTATATACGATGTTTAAAAGAAAGTGATCATAAATAAAGGTCACGATTAGGTCGTACGAAAACAATCTCGCTTTTAAAAGAATTCGTTTCGAATCAAATTTTCTCATTAGCCATTTTCGATACTCGTGAAATCAGATGAAACAAATTGTAGCAATATAGATTTTGTAGACAGCTAGGTATATTTGATTTGTCTTAATTGCATTCAAAAATTCAGTTTTAATAAAAAAGTATTTTCATTATCACTTTCAAATGCACCTGGTAAAAATCTGTGTTAAAATGTCTATTTATACTCATTATACCTTGTCGCCCCTTATTCGAAAATATGTATACTCATTATTCCCTATTCCAGGGGTATATTAATTTTGACTCATAGTTTGTAGCACACCTTAATATTGCCCGTAGACCCCTAAAAGTTACTATATTCGTGATCAGCATCGATAGTAATAGCCGTGTTTCTTTGCACGCGGATATAGGGATAATTTGAAATATGCATGTAAAATGCAACAACAACTTATCCTATAAAAGCTAACTTTAGCGGGGATAGCTATCGCCGCTAAGTCAGTTAGCGGGGATAAACAGTGCTTCCAAAACCCATTTTTTTCGTTCCTGATGAACTCATGCGATGAATTTTTCAGGATATGTCAAAGTTTGACATCCCGCCGAATATTTTGTTCGTGATTTTATTATTATTATTTTTCAAACTTCATTATAAAGGTAATTGATTTTAGCAAATCTGTTAATGTGAAAATGTTTTTCATAATTTTAGAATATGCTTGGCATCAATTTCAATTGGCGGAAGTGAAAATTTTTCAATTTCAGGATTTTCAACACAAATTTCTTAACTACAACTTACAGCTGTGTCACGGTGCATGTCATAGGTGCATGTGTGCTGCCAAGTTTTTTTTGACGAATTCTTAAGCGGCGATAGTCGTTTTCTGATGCCATCCCTACATCCGCGTGCAAAGAAACACGGCTAATGTCGATCTAGCCATGTCCGTCCGGCCGTTGGCACTAATTTTTGCCAACGGCCTTTAAACTCGAGCTAGAAAGCTGAAATTGTAACCATATGCTCTCTAGGGTCCCGTAATAATAAGTTTAGGAATTCATAAGACACGGCCACAATCTCAAAAAAGCTAATTTATCGAATTTTGAGCTTGAGAACTGAAATAGATTATCTTTAGACCCCCAAAATGCTCGTGAGGGCAAATTTTGAAATCCTTCCACTGACACGCCCACAATTAATCAAAACTGTTTTATCGAAAAGTCAAAGTTTGAGCTATGAAGTTGAAATTGGAAATATACAGTGGACGTCCAGTATAACGAATTCCTATATAGCGAATTTTCGATATAACGAACTCTTACTAAATTTACATTAGCCGTGTTTCTTTGCACGCGCATATAGGGATAATTCGAAATTTGCATGTAAAATACAACAACTTATCCGATATACGCTAATTTTAGCGGGGGTAGCTATCGCCACTAAGTCCTTTAGCGGGGATAAACAGTGCTTCCAAGTTCCAAAACCCATTTTCTTCGTTTCTGATGAATCGTTGCGATGAATTTTACAGGAAATGTCAAAGTTTGACATCCCGCCGACCACTGGCACATCCCGCCGAATATTTTGTTCGGGATTTTTTTTTTTTTTTTTTTTTTTTCAAATTTAGTAAATCTGTCAATGTGAAACTGTTTTTTATAATTTTAGAATATGTTTGGCATTGATTTCAACTGTCGGAAATTAATATTTTTGAATTTCACGATTTTCAATACAAATTTCTTAACTCAACTTCCAACTGTGTCACTAATAAACGTCATAGGTGCATGTGTGCTGTCAAGTTTTTTTTTGATGAATTCTTAAGCGGCGATGGTCGTTTTTTAATACCATGCCTATATCCGCGTGCAAAGAAACACGGCTATTGACATCTCTAAATAGCGAACGTCAGCACAAATTTACTATCCGATATAACGAACGTTTTTACAACTGCTCATTATTTTCACATCTATTCTTGTTCCATGCAGTCCATATTGGAGGAACAATCATGTTCCCATTAGTGGTGCTATACTAAAATCGAAAGCCAGTAATATTCATCGAAACTTATACGGTGTTGATTTTATTGCTTGTGATGGGTGGGTTACAAAATTTAAGAAACGTTTTGGTGTTCGTATTCTCAAGATATCCGAAGAAAAGTTATCATCACGCGCTGATTTAGTTGAGCCGTTCAGAAAGGATCTATTGGAAGTCATCACAAGCAATGGGCTTACAGTGGATATGGTTTTTAATGCTGATGAAACTGGTCTTTTCTGTAAGTTTTTATTATGTTCACGCTGCTGAAGCAACACCCAACGGACAAAAAACATCAAAAGAGCGTATAGAGCTCTTAGCTTGTGCAAATGCATCGGGTAGGTTGAAATTAAGGCCTCTGGTTACCGGTAAAGCTTAGAAGCCGCGTTCTTTTGCTAATAAATGCTTACCCGTAGACTACGCCTTTTCTAAGTCAGCTTGAATGATAGTCAAAAATGTTGGTGGAAATATATTTATCTGCTAATAATTTACCAAAAAAAGCTCTTTTGCTCTTGGATAATGCTCCCAGTCACCCACCGGCAGAAAAGCTTGTTAAAGAGACGGAAGATGGCCGAATTTGGGCAATGTTTATGCCACCCACCGTTACACCTTTAATCCAAACGTTGAAACAAAACGCAATTCGACTTACTAAACTTCAGTACGGCTATAGCTTGCTATAGCATCATGCGTTCTAACTTCAGAGGTCCAGTTGTCACAGCTGCGCCGAAAAAGTTCAAACTTTTCGATAATTGTGCTTCTGGATCAAGCATGGAGCAAACTTTCAAGGGTAATGCTTCCTATATGTTTGGAGAAACATTTTGATAACAGACTACAGATTTTGATAAAGAGGATAAAATTCCACTTTCATTATTGCTACAAAATGAGGAAATTTCGACATTGGAGGGTACATTTAGTCTAGTAAACCATGTTTTTCCACAGGTAATATAGTTTGCCTTTTATAAATTAGCTCCAGTTTTGCATGCTGAAGCAGTCTCCTCTTTAGTAAATGTGCTTACTTGGGCTAAACAGGTGGATCTTGATATGTCTGACATATTTATGCTACGGCGGGTTTCAAGAAAAAGCATTAAACTTAAAAATTCAAGTTGAAGTGAAGCAGAGTTATATCAGTGATTTTTTTTCTCATTTGTAATTAAATTTTGAATAAAAAGAAGATGTACATATATAAAATACACACTGATTTTTCAATTAATTATGTATCAAAAAGTAAAAAAAAAAATGTTCGATATAACGAACAATTTCGTTTTAACGAACGACCTCAAACATTAGCTGTGTTTTATTATCCATGCGGATCTGGATCTGGATCAATTTAATACGTAAAACAAAAACAACACAGGATCTTGCTATTTATCGGGATCATTAATCGTGATCCAAAATGTAATTACAAAACTCACTACCTGTTTTTTCGTGGCGTTGCTTATTTAAATTATAGGAAATTATAGGAACACAATAATATTGCCAGACCAAAATATGAAACACTATTAATAACACAAAAAATCAATTAGCATATTTTCATATTCGAATAATTTACCACTGCGACTTTTGAGACGTTTTGCTTCGTAATATAATACACAAAAATTAATGGAAATATTAGCAGTACAATACTGTTAATATGTTGCATATTTGAACATAACATTTGAACAGTTTCTGAAAAAAAAATATTGAGTGCAAAATGTATGTTGATTTGTATTCAAATGGCAACACCCCCGACACAACAAGCGATCATATTGTGACGTCACATTGTACCCTATATTTGCAATATGGCTGAGTGCCAATCGAAACTTGAAATACCTGGTATTGTCTGTTATGTGTTAAAAACAACTGTTGCCACAACTTGCCACTGATGATCCAGATCGTTTTATTATCAGATCGGATCCGTATCAAGATCATTGGGATAATAAAACGCGGCTATTATATCATTCGTTATACTGGACGTCCACTGTATACTCTTTAGGAGCCCTTAATGCTCATGTTTAAATATTAAAAAAAAACGTTTTACTGAACAAATCAATATAAATGAAGGTCCTATTCTCCACAAAGAATGTAGATAAAGCGGTTTGAACAATTCCTTTATATAAAGTTCTCTGCGATGCCCACTTTTAAGGGGCTATTTTTACAAAAACTTTGTTTTTCGATAAAATCCTTTAAATCTTGTGTAAGGAAATAATATGTAGAGCGTTTTTAACAATTCACTCATACTTATACTTTTGCATCACCCAGTTTATGAGGGATAGGAGTCGGAATACGGAATCCAAAAGTTGGTCCAAGCGGATAGTAACCCTTCCCTATTTTAAAAAATCAGTTTTGTGTAGTTCTTAGGATAAACACAAAGAATAGGTAATGCTTTCACTAAGTACTTTTTAAGCTCACTACTTTTCCTACTGATTTGTTGAGAAGCAATTTTTACATAGGAGATCATTGCTCTTTTGTACATTTATGCTTTTGGTGTGATTTATTTTTAATAAAGATACTACTAGGCAACTTAAGGTTCTTTCGATACCTGGAGTCTTAGCATGCTCAAATCAATCAGTAGTTAAAGTGTTCTCTCAAGGGAGCAAAGGTTAGTTTAATGATTGTAGAGCGCTGGAGAAAATTTGGTCTATTCCAGACTTCTTAGAGGGAAGATAAATATCTCCTTGTACAGGGTGGCCCAAAAGTCGTTTTTCTACGTATATCTGGATAGTTCTGCAGTACTGCAAACGTTTTTCTAGGTCACCAGGATTGAGCTGTTGGACCAACTGGGTCTTGTAAGGGTATAGGTGCAGATCTTTACTCAAAATCCGCTAAATCGGGCTATGCGGTATGCCTAACTGTGTTGAACGTCGTCGTGTCGATGTTTCAGGATCGTTGCAAGACTTTCCCTAACAACCTGGATGTTTTCGATCGATCGTCCAAAACGAGGACTGCCCGAACGCCTCACATCTCCAAAGTTCCCATATTGCTCAAATTTGGATGTGTGGAAATATTAATTAAAAGCTTCCCATCCTACACAATTCGCTTTATTGACACTTTATTAACATTTTTTTTTTGTTGCGCTTATTAAACAAACAGATGGATGCAGTACCGGAAATAATTGACCTGTCCAAGGTTATAGAACCACACTTAGACGGAGGCAAATTAATATCGTACTCAAGTCGTTACCTTACCCAACCGGGTGATAACTATGGCAGTGTAATGCTATCCCTTAATGTCATTATTGGACGACCTGACGGAGTGACAGAAGAGCTGCCCTTGGTAGCTAAGCTTCCACCACTCAACAATGAAGTATTCTGGGCATTATTCAAGCCGGAAGTAACAGCGTTAAGGGAAAATTCCATTTATATTGATGTGTCCCCGAGCGTGCGCCAATTGCAATTAGACGCTGGAATTCAAGAAGATGATTTAATTGAGGTGTTTGCCAAGACCTATGGATGTCGCATTTCATTGAATGCAAATGCCACTACGCTTGATCGTAATGCTATTTTGGTGCTAGAGAACCTTCAAACCAGCGGCTACAAACCTGGCAAGCGACAAGTTATGCTTAGCTTTGATCAAATTAGAGTGGTTCTCAAGTATACAGCTAAATATCATGCTTTGCCAATAGCACTGCGACATTTGCAACCCGAAAAATTTGAAAAGCATATTCGACCGAAATTCTACCGCTTTGATTTCACCAATAATATGGATCCTGAGATGGAGAGAGAATTTCGAGAGGTAGAGTAATTTTAATTTAAACAAAGTTGACGTTTTTATAAGATTTTAACGGTACACATGTATTGGCACTTAACGACATATGCATACACGCCTAAGTTACAAAACGTCTAAACAGCATGGTATGATACCAATCCAATAGTTGAGCACAGTCGCGGTTAGTAATGATCGCGGTTTTTGAGAATGAATTTATACACGCTAATAATATTTTCATGTTTTTTTTGGGACTCGGTTTAGTTGCTTTTTACGGCGCCGGTGTCGTTTTCTGTCGTTGAATTATGTGCTGGTAAATGTGTAGAAATCTTGGGTTTTAATAAGCTAAGTACGTTATTTTTCTTTAGCAAACACATTCAGAATTTGGCCTAGCACTTGGCGATGATTTGAAAGCCATAGAACGATGTATAGAATTGGACTTGAATTTTAAAGAATACATGTCGAAGCCGGTGGAAAACGTCGATGGTATTTTTAATTCATTGGCTCACAATGACCTATGGACAAACAATGTTATGATATCCTATGGTAAGATTTATTTTTAAACAGCAAATGTAGTTGACCGCAGTTCTATAGTATTTCTGTAAATTAGGATTGCGATTTTATTTTTAATTTTTCTTCAAAAAAACCGTGAATGTAATTAATTCGTAGCATCTTTGCTTTTGTCAATATCTTTTCTGTACTTTTTAGAGCAGGTCAGCTTCATTTAACAAACCAATCTTTGCTATAATTGCACATCGCTGGCCTTAATAAATAGATTTCCTTTTTTTCAAATTTACTTGTGCGGAATATAACGATTGTTTTTTCAGATGACTCTGGTGCTCCCGTCAATGTTAAAATAGTTGATTTCCAGATTGCACAATACGATTCTCTTGCCCATGATTTGATATTTTTATTATTTTCAAGTGTTGATACAAACGTCCTTGAAACTCACTATCACGATCTTTTGAAGTATTATTACGAGGAGTTTATCGATTGTTTGGAGAAGACAAAATGTGACACCAAAGTTTATAGCTTTCAAAAGTGAGTACAAATATTTTATTTATTATTACATATTGTATAACGCAAATCTTTGGTTTTTATCCATTTCAGATTTATGGACGAAATAAACCGAATAGCCCCCTTTCAAATCCCTCATAGTATGTTTATGTCAAGGGTACTTTTTGCTGAGGATAAAAGTTTGCCTGACAACTTTGGCGAAATGGATTTAAAAACTTTGAGCGGCTGTTCACCGGCTTTGCTTCAGAAGCTGCGTGACATTGTAAGATTGTCACAGAAATTTGGTTTTTTCTGGTGAATTTATTGAGGGGTTAATAATTTGTGATTATTGTGTTGGAGTTTTATTCTTAGCAATTAAGCACAAATATAATATTTTACCAAAGACTTAATCCGAATGTGTATCTTTTGCTAGCTGTTTCTGGGAACCGTGTTCCAAAGTTTGCGTATTCCATCGAAACTATATGTATTTATTTTTTTGTGGAATACAGACGTCCGCCATATGGTAAGCATAAGGAGCGGATTGCCATTACTTGACTAGAACTAAATACACCCTAGTTGAAAAGTAAACTGGAGAAACGGAATCTCTACAGCTGTAGGAAAAGGCGAACTTATTCTTCGTCTGCAGGAATCTGTCGAAAGGGATGAAGAAACGAAAATCTAAAAATCTATTTCGTTTGATGTGGCAGAAAAGTAAATAAATACAAGTTTTGACATGGCTTTCTCAGAGCGACGTACCATAAACGTACCCTTATGAAATGAAATAGTTTTGAGCCCAGTCTAGACTTTTGTCAAACGGCTTGCAACTTTTTACTTAAAAGCATACTGCCGGACAGGAGCTGAGACTGAGGTTTAATCTTCCTTCTATTCGACCGCGGAAAAAGCGGTAGGCCTCCCGATTTTGAATCACTTCGTCGCTGAGCAAAAGCAAATGCTGGTGTTGCAGCTTTGGTGTGATCCAGGAGCTTTGAGGCGTGACTCTCTTTCGCATTCGTATTGGAACGTTGATTGATATTGCCTTTTTGACAGGGTTCGTAGGATCTTTCCTTTGAACATGACAGTACCAACTGACCCGGTCGCGCTCCATTTTTTTCGAGAAAAAAAGTCAAATTCTTTGGCATGAAGGCTTCCACGGATCTTGGAACTTCTTATTCGATCAATCTTTGTCACTCCCACTGCCATACGAAGCATCTTCATCTCACCTGCTTTTAATTTGCCCTCATACTTTTTGTACACTGTCCAACATTGTGAACCGTATGTGAGCGCCGGTCGCACAACTGCGGGGTAAAGCTTTAATTTCAGCTTAGGGGGTATTTTTCGAACACAGAAGATGGCTGAATTTTCCCGACTCTACGCTTAGGCTATGCTTAATGTCGTCATCACAGCTTGCGTCGCTATTGATCATAGATCCCAGATATTTTAACTTTTCGCACTTGGGAATCACTCCTTCATTCATATAAATATTTGGAATAGGTCGGACTGGATCAGAGAACGGGCAGTAAGTGTTCTGTTTTCTTCGGACTGATACGATACCCATTCTCCTCCAAAACGTTCATCCATACCTAGATCAAGTGCTCGTTGCAGGGACGTTTGATCCTCGCTAATAACGACTCCATCGTCAGCTAAGAATAATTAATGCTCATTGGACTATGTCACTTTCCCTTCAAGCAGATAATCAGGGACTGTAATAAATATCAAGCGGCTTGAGACGCTTCCCTGGTGTACACTATTCCTGCGATATATGCAGTATTTAAAACGCCAAAGAATTATGAAGATGAATGTAATACTTGTCTTCATTTAGAGCTTAGACTGTTGTTAGAGGCAAGCTCGCAACAGCAGTGTTGCATTATATGCTTATAGGTAAAGAAGTCGTTCCAGCAGAAGTAGAAATCATTCCAGAGGACAACGATGCTGTAAGAGCTTCTTACTTATATTCGATTGAAAGATAACACATTATTGATAATTTTTTTTACATAAAATAAGTGATCTTGCATACAGTTTTCAATTCCTACATATACCAACTATAGTCTCCTGAGACAAAGATCTCTCTTAGCGCTATTTTTTCGATATCAGACTCCATTTTAGCTTTTTTAAGCTCGCCAATTTGTTCTATGAAATTGTTCATTTTGTCAGTGATCTCCTTCTCCTTGAGTTTGTCATTGTTTGACGGAGTATTGCACTGGTCGATGGTATTAAATTAGATGATGATGTTTGTGAAGCTTTGGACTTTGAAATTCATTTTTTTATTCATTGTTAAATATCTACTTACATACTAGACAAAAATGATTAAACCTAACTTAAAATTAACAAGATACTTATTCTTATTTATTGGTCCTTATGTGAACGCTCTAAACTTAACTATATCTTATAATTATTGCCTTTCGGCCTAACTTTGTGAAGCTTTGGAGGTGACGATCGATGGACATAATTATAACGTCCTGAGCCTGGAGGAGGTTTAGGGGGAACTATTGTTGTCGTTTCTGTAAATAATAGTGATGTATGACGAACTATTGTTGAAGATGATGACGACATGAAATTCTTCGAAAAGTAAATGCTGAAAGAAAGAACATGTTAACATTACAGTACGCGAATAATTATAGTATACATATTTTTTTTCCAAAGTAGGTACTTCTAATGTCGTGTGGGTTACGATTGGGAGATATTTCCCTAAGCACCAGGCTCATTAAAGGATTACTTTCGTCTACCTTCTTTGTGTAGTTGTGCAATACGCCTCAAGTTTGTCGGTTTTTCTTTAGCTGGCTCTTTGAGTTTTGAAAAGGAAAACTTTTGATTTGTTTGAATCCCCTTTAAAAAATTAACTGGAAGCATTAAACTCATCCCTTTATTGCTCCCAGCAATTTGTTTTCTTGAAGTTGATAGTGCCGAAATATTTCAGCACCAGGTTGATAATTATTTCCTTTTCATCTGATAAATTTGGTTTTCTTTGCTTTTGTAAATTTTCATTAAAATTTTTTGGATATAGTAATTGTAAATTTGAATTAACTGGAGCTGATTTAGAATTTGTTCGATGATTCTAAGATTTTGCTGCTGTCAACTTAAGAGCGCGTATCAACCGCACATGTCTTTGGGCGCTCGTAAATCGATGCCGATGCACGTTGGTTTTAAATGTTTGTAGATTATAATGTGTAGGAAAAATGGATTGGTGGATAGGTTTACGAAGCTCATTGTTTAAGATTTGTCGATGAATACCGCCCTAGTATCGTTATAAGTTGGTCCATCAAGTATATCAGAAAAAAGTTATTCTGACTTATATGAAACAAAAAGTAACAAATTAAAATATCAACCTAAACAGGGTCGAGAACCTGGCTTCTCTAACCATTTACTTGTGCGACGTGGAAGGGACTTAAATTTTCAAGCCGAATTCGAACGACAAATTTGAGAAGCTTCTCATGACAGTGGAAACAACATTTTAAATGTTACTTGCCCCGGAGGAATTTGATCCTGAGACCTTCAGATTAGTAGTTCAGATCAGTTTAGCAAAAGATTTTCTGGAACTAGCTTTGAGGTGGACTAACTGAATGCAAAAAATCAAATTTCAAATCGTACGGATGTCAAGTGATTTATTTGCTTGGCATGAGATATCGTATTTCTTACTTTAATACTATAAATATTCACATATTTATAAAAAAAAAATGAGTGTGCTTAAGACCACACGACTGAAGTAAAACTTCTTTCGCTCCATCTAATTTAAATTGTGGCCGTGTCATTGGGCGAATTTTGAAAATATAAATACATGAGCATTGGGGGCCACTGGAGGGTTTATATTATAAATTTCAGCTCCCTAGCTCAAACTTTGGTTTTTTGCCGTCCGACCTGAAAATCTGACGATGATGGTGACGCTTAAAATCTGACGATGATGGTAACGCTCGATATTTCCAACTAATGAACTGCGATTCATGGACACAATGACTTTACTCACTTCCGGTAAATTGAATCTGTCGGCAACTGTTCTCCTTTGAATCGGTTTGGATAGATGATGAGCTTAGTATTGCCCTCTATTTACCCATTTTTACCATTCCACGAACCTTTCCGCCGAGAGGTTGTAACAAAAGAGTGTACGTTTGCTGCCTACACTTCGGTATTGCCGGAAGTCTACGTTTGCGCCGGAAGTCTACATTGGTCTACACTTCCATGTCGCACCAGCTTACTCCCCAAGTCAAGCGTGCGTAAAGAAGATTTACTTCAATAATTTCTCGTTTTTCCCAAATAGAATTTTTGTTATAATGTTGAAATGAAAATGTACGAGTATAATATTATAAAATGAATTTGTTTACTTTTGCTGTAAAAATCAAAACAAAGAATTATTAGAAATTAGAAAAAAAAGGTGTGAGCCACGCTGCACTCACGGTATAGTTCATGTGGAAACATGTAGGCACAGTTGCGCGTTAGCTACCTAATTTTGTATCTATCTAACGCCATAACTATGTAACTAACGAAGTTAAATACGAGTATTAGCTGCGCTAAAAATGCAATCGATTTGGTGGTTAGCTATCATAATGACAACTAACCGTTGATTCATCGGAAAAGCAGACCTACAAAAAAAAGCGTGCCACGAAAATAGTGAAAATATATCTCCAAAATATAAAAAAAAAATCTATTGAAAGCCGACATATTAAGTTCTCACCTTTAACCAGTCTTCGGAGCCTTATGAGCCTTAGCCCATTTAAGGCGTTTTTCCATCATCGCACTAAATCCTGAAAAAATTATAATTTTTAAGGTGGCCGTAATAATTTGATCACCCACTCTACCTATATGAATATGACTGTTTTGCATCAAGCTCGTTTGTCGAAAAGCTTTTATTTGTAATCGATCATACTCTTTTATCAAATCGTCTTGTCTAAATCGGTGCAATAAACCCAAACAAACCGAAAGTAAGCTGTAATGTAGCCACTACTTCCTATCGAATTACTTCTTCCACTTTACTGCATCCCTTCTGGTCCGCCTGTGGGGTTTTCCGGTTCGCCCCGCCCCAGGTTTTTGATCACCGTCATCTGTTGGCGACATCTTGCTGACTAACCAAAGCATATATGAAGAGCATCTTCTAGCCTCTAATTACCTCCCGGTCAAGATGAAAATTCACGACTTACAAAGAGAATTTTTGATTACACCAAGAGATTACCCCATAATCATATTGTATTGTTGATGAGGATTAAACTTGGCATTTACCCGATTAAAAATGTCCAAATATCAAACCAAACAAAATCAAGACGTTTCTCAATCCCACACATTTAGAGGAAAAGTTATTGCAGATATCAGACACGTACTGTTTACTTTCACTCACTTCAAATATCATAAATCTTTCGCAACGTTCGTGCGTTCCATCTGTTACAGCAGATTCCAAACTCCATCCAAAAGCCGCACTCCCCATCCAAGTAGATAACCGCCCACGTAATATATTCATACATACATACATAATGTTTATTTGACAACAATATTTATTTTCCTTTTATTTATTAAAATAATGCAAATGTGTGTAGAAATAATTGTATTTAAAGTGTATCAACATATTGTTCTTAAACGCTATCCAAAGAAGAGACAAAGTAAAGAAATAAATCTATTAGTTGTAAGTTCCGAACTTAAGACGCCCTTCGCTCCAATTTCGTCAGCAACCTATCGGCAATGTACTGCCAATACTTTCGGCGAATGATGTCATGTTTCTTCGACATATCATCGCACAATGCATAGACTTTCTTGGCGAATATCTCCCGATTAGCCGCGTCATCTTCATTCTGCAAGCATTTCTCCTCGTACAAGTCGATTAAAAACGCCAAAAGGTAGGGCGACCGTGACCCATTCTCGTAGATTTCCTCACTGAATTCGACTACATCTGTATGCTGGTCAAGTGAACCGTCGCTTTGCTTTAGCAAACCTCTTAGAAAATTCCAAGCGCTTTCATTATTCTTCACCACTCGAATGCGGTTCATGGTGTAATGCAGCTCACGCTGAATGACATCTGGAGTGAAGCCAAAGTGTCGCAAAACGAAGAATCGCTGATTCCATGCAGAGTTGTTGCGAATATCATCGGCTATCAACCGATCCACATAGCTGAGTTCGTCGTCAAATAAGCTGAAAGTATCAAAGTTGATTAGCGAGAACAGAAGGCCATTGGGATGGTTCCTACTTACTCGTAGGTCCGTATTACCCATTGACGATGCTGCCAGGCGTGGTAGTTCTTGGCATCCATATTAAGTACACTTTCGGTAAGATTCAGTTCCTTGGAGGGATCTTTAAGAACCTCGACTATGACCCGACGGTGATGCCACACCTGATAATTCTTCGGGCTATCGCGAATCACATCATCAATGTAGTCGAGTTCTTCATACAGATTGCAGTTTAACTGTTTAAGAATTTCTCTCCTGTATAAGTAGATGAATGGAATTTTGAAAATATAAAATTATAGATATAACGACAAATCACTGGAAGACGACGAGAATCAATGTATAGCGACTTGACGCTACATAACATCCAGAGGAGTGTCGAATGTTTATATATTCCGGCTCAAAAACCAATCTTGACACTCGGCGAACATTCCAGTCAAATTGATATGCAGAAATGGAAACTAGACTGCGTACCGATTTCAAAGGACTCCAAAAAACATGATTTTTGATTAAAGTTTTGATAAAAACAAACTTATGTCATATCCATTTCATTAATATACTTTGGTAGTACGTCTAAATATACACTTGTTCGCCATTCAACAAAGACCGGCCGCTAAATCAAATGACAAAACTCTTTCTGACCCGGTTTGTAGGTCAAAAACCTTTTCAAGGATGGCGCCCCTTCTTACTAATGAAAAACATCATCTCACCTGTACTGCCAAACAGTATAATTAGCAGAATTTAATCGGAGGGCATCTTTTGTTAGTTCCAGGGCTCGTAGTGATTTCTCTTTGCTGGCTAGAATGGCACGGAAATAATCATATACATCGCGAACTGAAAGATATAATGGGGAATTTTAGGAAAAAACATGAATCAGCCAAGAACACGCTAAAATGTTCATTTACATTTTGGACTGTAGGCAATGGCAACCACGGGGTAATCACCGTCGTCCTGGGCAAGTGGTGTCACGTCTGCCCATTCTTTCCGGCGGCTGTATGGTTCCCAATCTGGGGAAAGGTCTTCATCAGAACTATCGCTCATTGCTAGATATCACCCTTTGCACGACTAAAAATTAGTCTACTAATCAAAACTCGCAGTACTTGAATTAAAATTGAATCAAAAAAACAAATCAGTAGATTTTCAAGGCAAAAAGAAATGTTAGTTAACTGGAATTGTGTTGTCAAATTTGACATACACATCAGCTGCTTAGCAATTCCAGTGGGCGTAGTTCGTTAGGTGAGCATCGTACCAGACAAGAAAACAAATGTGCCGTATTTAACCGGCAGCGCCACCATTTTCATTATTTGTGATATCATCGCGAGTTTCGAAAATAGGTAATTGAAATGCCATTTTCTCTCATAGACGCCTTCGCGAAGCTATCTCTTTCTGAAGTGCCGAATCCCTTTCTTAAACTTCAGAAACAAACTGAAGGATAAACAGAAATTTGCACAAATCGTAAGAAAAATTGTTATGAAGGTTAATAAAGTGTATATTTAAGTGAAAACAGAAGCTATTGAAGAGTAAAAAGTGTTAAATTATGGAGGAAAAACCTGAGAAAGTATGTTTTGTTAAATATAAAAAATATCTTGCGAACGGATGACAAACATCCAAGAGTATCGATTGTCATGAGCAGCTTCTCAAATTTGCCGTTCGGATTCGGCTTAAAATTGCTTTGGTCTGTATATGCCGTGCTCAAAAAAAAATAAACACAGTGAACATGTTGACGAAAAACGCTTGTGCAGATCTTGTAACAGCCATTTACAAACATTTTCACTTTTTTTGTACAATTTTGTTTTAATTAATTGTTGTTCTTCGTTTGTATTAATGTGTATAAAATGTATGTATACAAAATTGTTCACCTTAATTTACTTCCAAACAAAAAAAAATGTTTGCTACAACAACGCGTTTCTCACTGTTTCACTTTTATTTTTTGTACACAATCCTTCTATATTGTTAAATTTTAAGTATGTATTCAAAAACATTGTTTGGATACTCCTTCTTAATTCTAGAACTTTTTTTCTGTTAAAATTCTCTTTATTATAAACTTTTTACGAAATATTCGCGCAAAACTATACCGCCATACAAATTCGCCATTGTTTTCCTTCAATTCATTCTGCTGCAAGTTTTTGGTTGCATTTGCAAGCTTTAACGTTGTCCGGTAAAATGATTAAATCAAATAAAAACTAATTAATATCGAACAAAGAATTACGCCCAACTACTGCCCCGTTTTCAATTACTGCTGAATTCAAAAAAAAATTATTTGAAAATATGATGAAAGGACAATTATGTGTGCTCATGAAGAATCTTCGAGTGCAGCGCGGAATTAATACACATGTCGGGCTGCGATATGTTGAGAGGGACTAGTGCAGTTCAGATTTCAGCCCGAATAGCGAGCCATAGGTTAGGATTAGGCTGAGGTAATTGGTGTTATTGAAGTTTGGACTCATCCCATTTCACTGAGCAGCGGAAGAAGAGCTACTGCTTCTTGATCCACGGAAAGGGCGTTTTGAAATACTGTTTCAATTGAACCACAAACTGGTCTTCATTCTTTTTGCAGGTAATTCCGAGTCGAGTGACTGATACAATGGAATCCTGACTATGTTATTAGATATAATGGTGGAGGAGATCGGGGTGAATCAGCTGCACAGTCGAGGAGTTGGTTGAAAACTGTGCTTGAGGGAGCAACTTAAGCAGGCGAACCGCTGAGTGCTACGTGCATCGCGGAGGCTCAGGTTCTAATAAATGACTCAGATTTGACCTAAAATCTCCAACCAATGGCTTAACAAACACTTGTCGCTGACCTTCATCTATATTCCTAAAAACGCATAATTTGTTCGTTCTACTATGCAGGCAGCGGCAGGTCATGCTCATCATCTGACAGTGCACTTGTCAGCTGTCTGCAAATCGACCGAGAGAATCTTTCCGGGGGAACACAAACTATATCAATTTAAGAGTAGAAGCAACCCTTATCTGAAGGCATATCGGGGTGCTTGCGTAGCGTTATAGGTTTTTTTGATAGAAAATATTTGAAAATAATAGTATCAGTCGTGGTTACCGGTTTTGAAAATAGGGGTCAATTGTGGTTATGATCAGAATTAAAGGGATCGTAACCCTTCATCATATGGCATCCCTACTCCCCTGCCTGTGGGGTTCGCCGATTCGAACCTAAAAAACAACGGCAGTGTTGACGGTTTCCAGTCACTTCCTTACTGAGACCAAACAAATTATGTTGTTATTGCATCTGTATGATCCCGGTCTGCCTCTTTTTTACGATTTCGACGCGTAAATACTACTGTTATTGATTTTTGTTCGATGGTCCGTTTACAACAACGTTGATCTCCAAACGTGTCAACCCATGGATTTGCGTGCACTCTTACGGGAAATGTTGAAGATGTTAAATGCGTCGCTAGGATAACCTGGATGTTAAAATCGACTAAATAGGATTTGTCCCCTTATACGCCTTTTATGACATTTTTCAGCAGCCAGCAAATACCTTTTTCAAAGGAGATAAAATGCTTGGTGGCATTGCCGTTGTATTCTCATTTATGTACACGACGATAATACAAAACTATGTAACAAAGAATGCGTATAACCATCATCATCCTCTTATTCATATTTTTTAACGGCGAGGCTATTGTCAGGATTAAAAGGATCGAAAACCTCTTAATTAACTGCCTCCCTTAGTGCGGGACCTTCCGTAACGGGTTTCTGACCCGTGAAGAGTCTCTGCCTGAGACACACATCGTCTGCGACCCCAGGCTTCCAGTTATCCAGACCGAGCGCTGTGGCATCCGTGATGGTTTGGTCTTTAAAACGGGGGTTCGGGTGGCGCTTGTCTTTTCGAACCTTTTGGCTTAAACATTTGAGAAGCTTCTCATGACAATTGAAACTCTTGGATGCTTGCGAGACGTTCGCAAGAGGTGGGGCAGTGGAAACAACTCTAGATTTTACTTGGCCCCAGCGGGATTTGAACCGTGGACTTTTCGATCAGTAGTCGAATAATTAATCAATTCTTCAATCGCCGTAAAAGCCTCTAACATGGCACGCTGGCAACGGCCCTTGATGTTGATATCGTCCGCATACCCCAGTAACTGGATGGATCTTCTGAAGATAGTGCCTTCCGTGTTGACACCTGCCCGGCGCACTATTTTCTCCAGGCAAGATTAAAGAAGTCACATGAAAGCTCATCTTCTTGCCAAAATCCAGTGCGACTTTGGAATATCTCGAAAGAGCTGCTTTCAAACTGCACACTACACCGCGTTTTTTCAGTTGTCACGCGGCTCAGCTGGATCTGTTTTGCCGGGATTTCGGCCATCGCCATGTAGAGCTCCTGGTGATGAATTCTTTCATAAGCTTTTTTAAATTCTATGAAAGTTCTCGTCTTGAAATTCGTTGGTTTTTTCCTGGATTTGCCGCAGTGTGAAAATGTGCTATAGGATCTTATATGCGATATTTAGTAGGGATATGCCTCGATTATTCTTGTCGCATATGGAGCTGATAGTGCAGTCATCGGAAATGTTTTCGTTCACCCATTTTTTTTTTTAATTATAAAAGGAAATTCAAAGCCCAGGGCACACAGACTCGGTAACGGTCCATTACCAGGCAGAAATCCTCTTTTTGTTGTACAGGTAAGAGAAAACAAGGTGTTTTTTTTTTTAATTAGCGTGTTCTAAAGGTATATATTTTTTTGTTGCTGCAAGCAGCACCCAGCAAATGATTCATTGCCTATTTTTGGGTGCTGCTTACGACTTGAAAGAATAGGAGGATAGGAAAGAAGTTTTGGTGCGATAGTGTTTTTTTTCTCCACAGGTGGCGCTTAATTGCTTAAGGGAGATTTTGAATTTGTTGTGTGTTTTCAATTTTACAAAGCATGGCTCTGGTTGGGATTCGAACACACGACCTGCCAATCACTTTGTGAATACACTACCATCGCACCATTGCCACCCGTATGATTCGTTTCTCCCCATTAATGGGTGGTGTATATTGTTGTTCCCCATGGTTATTGAACCTGCACCGCACGGGTCACAAGCCAACACACTAAACTCTACACCGTATTCCACCCATACTTGGTTGATGATTTGGTGCCCAACCAAAATATCATCTACGTATTTGAAAGACTCCACTGGTAAGCTATCAGAGCCAGTCGCCTTAATGTTCTTAAGCTTTTTACAGCTATGCTAACCTATTAAATACTGGGTTATGAAACCGGTTGTTCGTTGGCTGAACGTAGGTTCTCTCTTAACCCTAGGACAGCGGGCCGGAAATTCAGATACCAGTAACCCACTTCGGGGATGTGAGAGCTGCCGCTAGCCTATTGAGGGTTCATCCGCCACCATCTCTTTTTCAACACCCTGACTAGTCTTGAAAAATCCTTGCAGACCTCAGTCGGGTTCGCCGCATTAAAAACAAATCTTAAACGACCTTCAGCTCCAAACAACTTATCACTCTAAAGCACGCCCTGAATAATTATTAACTATACAGTTAAAATTTTTTGAATCAATAACTTTTTACCTATCCCATTTTAACTCACGTAACCTAGTATTGGACAAATCGAAAAGTGTTTACAAATTCTTTGTTGACACAATATAGAGTGAATGCACAATAATTATGTATGCTTGCTCGAGCTATCCAATCAAAGGTCAACACTTATCCATCACCAAGGAGACAGTCTAGCACATACAGGACAAAATGCATTCCAAGTCTATTAATCGGCATGAAATGGGACTTTTTCTGATTCAGTCTACTGTCTGGTCTTGTCGTGTCCGCTTCTTTTTCGGTTAAAGTAAAAAACAAAAAGTTATAATTAGAAGATACATACAAATTAAATCTATATGTGGACATTGTTTTTGTTTCAATAAATGACGAAATGTTTTCTAATCGTGATTTATTGGTTTTACTGACCGTTTGTTGGATACTGGCGTTAACCAATTCACAAACAACGCAAAACATCAACGTCTGTAAGTGGTTCCAACATTTTGTATGTAGCTTTAAAAAAACTGGCTATCTTAACCCTATACATAACCTGAAATTGTTTACATTTTTAAATTTTTACATCTATTAAGCGATACTGATAATACAAGTTCCGGCAGCAATATCAATCTGATCTTCAAGAAAATTTTGCCAAGTATTGCTTACATAACATGAGTCTTCTAGCGCAAAAAAAACAATGGCAATTGACTACGACAAAGCTAGGAACGCAGTAGTTTTAAATATTTCTTTAAATCATTTATTTGTAAAGAGGACGAATCAACATTATTGAGCCTATAAATTGGTTGAGCTTTTGAATAGGTAGGGTCCATGCAAATTGTTAATTATTCGAAAAAAAAGCTTTTTAACGTGACTAACACACAACTTTTGACTTATTTTCCCCAACGGGATAGCCCACATAAAACTAAAAGTATTCAATAGACAGGCCCGTGTTACATGATTAATGATAAATGTAGATGTCTTTTGTTTATTTTTGTTTTGTCTTTGAAATCGATTGCTTTAATTATCCAATATAATTAAATTATGTATAATTGAATAAAGTACTGTCGATTCCGCTTAACTGATTACTTAAGCGGATTTTTTACGTATGCGAAAGTCGGATGACTGAAATAAATATTCACTTAACAGAAATTCCTATAACTGAAAAACAATTTCGCTTCCCGACCTGAAAACCAATGGAATACCAATCACACTTTTATAAGGTGTAAGAAGAATCCCCCGGATAAAATAAATAAAAAGATTACAGAAAAATCTTATTTTATCTAGAAAATATATTAAGGAAGTTATGTAAAAGCTACAAGCTTATTATGTAAAAGCTACACGGCGCGGGCGTTCAGGAAATTAGGATAAGAAGAAAAGGAGAGATGGCGATGCACGTTGGTTTTTAATGTTTGTAGATTATAATGTGAAGCAAAAATGGAGCGAGGAAGAGTATTCCACACTCGTGTTTTACGGCTAAGGAAAGATTCTTTTATTTTACTGTACGTCCGAATACAGGCTCAACGGTGAACTGAAGCGCATGCCTTGCACAGCGGGTATTGCGGTTGGAATGTCCTAGAGGTGAAATGCAACTGGCTATTTCTATTGAGCAAATATGGTGGAAATAACGATATAATAATGGGACAGGATATTTTGCGACAATGACTTAGGGAATCAAGCTATCTCGAAATGTCACGGTCTCCAATGAGTTTTATCGCGCGTTTTTGAATCCTGTAGCTCCAAATAAGTTATGGGTATATCAGACAAGATATGAGCATTGTACTCAAGTTTCGGGCAAATAGAGCCCTTCTAAATTGCTGCCAGATCAGAAGGGGTGAAATATTGCTTGCATCGCTTAAGAAAGCGTAGACATCTCGCAGCGTTCCTGGCGACATCGAATAAGTGGTAATTCTAAAGAAGGTTGTCAATAACACACATACCGAGAATAGAAAGCCTTTCGTCTTCAGCGATGCAAGTGCCATTCTTGAACAATGGCAGAATGTTTGGGTTTTGACAGAAAAAAGCCTCAGGTTTTGGAAGCATTAAGTTCTATTCTATGAGTTATATTCCACTAAGTTATGCTTTTAAGATTGGAATTCAATGAGCTAAACATACGTAGCCGTTCTAGTTCCACACCCGAAGATGAGGGGCATGACCCAAGGAACGAATATGAGAAGCCATTTATAAAAATGACGAAGAGATTCGGAGACAAAACAGATTCTTGGGCAACACCAGCATTTATTTACTGAGTTGCTGAATTGAAACCGTCCAAAACAACTTGAATTAACGGTCATTAAGAAGTTTTCGGGATTCAATATTCATGAGCTGACGGTTTATCAGCGTTTCCATGACCTTGGACGAACGTCCAACGTGCAATTGGCAATTGCCACAATCTCGGAGCATTGAGCTAGCTGCAAAGTGAGCAACAAGCAGATTGGCTTTATCTATAAAGCTAGAATTTCATTGTAAATGAGTTTCGGTATAGAGGACAAAGCTGAATTCTGGATGTTTTTAACAAACGACCAACAGTTTTTACTTCCCGCGGGACATTGTAGTAGTTTTGCCTCAATATTGGTCGTAGGAAAATTTCGACATGATAAATGTGGGCTGGCTTTATATCTCTTGTAACCTGATAGCCTCTTTGAAGCTCCAGTCACACCACAAGTTTACTTTGGGTTTAATACTTTTTATCCTATTTGCAATGAACGATTTCATACGCAGTTGAATTATGTTTTCTTATAATATCACTAGCAGCATCTATGACGCTGTCGATGAAGCGACCGGTTAAAACTCTGAAAGAAACCGTTTAGTTTTTCTCATTTGGTTTTCTCGTATTGCCATATGGTTCTTTTAGGAGTTTTTTTATGTGATTGGAGTACAAGAAATTCGGTGAAATGGTCTGATGAACCTAGAGGCGATAACACGCCTAATGCGTATTTATCATAGTGAGGGGAAAGAAACAAGTCCAACATGTTAGCGGTTTTTTGCTAATGTCTGGTGTTCGTGTCGAATGACTGAGTCAGATTATTTACCTTAGCAAAGATCTCGACGTACTTCCTTTGGGTGTTATTTGACCAGAATACTTCCTCCGGGTGTTATTTGACCAGAATGTCGAAGCCAACTTTTCTGGCATGATATTTCAGCATTTTATGGCTGGTGATGACGCCCACGATTGAAGATAAAGCTTTTTTGTCCATTTGTAGCAAGCTCTCAGCTTGACGTTTGTTGTAGAGCGTCAACATTTTCCTGGTTGTGGCACAGGATTGAACTGTGCCCCGTCTCTCATTAGCCGCCTCTAGTATTTTGTCTAAATCAATTAATTAAGGTTGCAGGGCGGAATCTTCACTATTATGTTGGCTTGGCCACAATATCAGCGTTCTCGTTGCACGGCGCACCAATGTGACCGAGCACCCTTCAGAGCTTAACATTTTGCTGTACGCCAAGAACACGCAGCTCTTCGCGACAATGACCTTAAGCTTCTATCTTATCTCTACGGCAGAAATATGGAATCAGACAGGGCATCAAACTTATTATAAGTTGAACATCTGTCCAAATTTGTGCTTCTGTAAATAAAACAGTAGTGAATTAATTGGGCGTGTAATGAAAAAAAAATCCGTCGGCAAAACTAAGTCCTTTGAACCGGAGCTAGAAAGCTGAAATTTTAACCATATAATCTCTAGAGGCCCGAAATAATCAAGTGTAAGAATTCTTAAATTCCGCCCAGTGACACGCCCACAATCTCAAAAAAAAAAACAAATTTATCCACAAAATTGAATATTAAGCTAAGCGCTGAAATTTTTAATATATTGTTTTTAGGCCCTCAAAATTCAAATTAAAAATAAATGGGCGTTATTTTTAAAATCCGCCAGCTGACACAAACCCACTATTTAAAAAAAAACAAAACATTTTCCTTTTACAAAGTTTTTGCCATGACACCTAGTGGAGCTAATATGTCGCCGGTTTATTGAGATAAGACACTTAGAGTTTCGCAGGTCCTGCTTGCTTACCTAAGGTATGTTATCTGGATTGCGAAAAGTTTGTCATTGAACGCATTGATGTTTTTGAAAATTGTTGTGGGCATTTTTTTAAAAAGCAAATAATATCTATACTTTATCACAATAATTAATTATTATTATTATTTAAGTTGTCTAAATGTGTTTTTGTAACTCGAATTAAGGAAAAAAATAAATAAATAGATATAGACAAAGTTTTGCATGTAGTGATTGGTATACCTAGAGAACTCTTATCAGGTAGAAGGTAGTGTGGTTCCTTTTTTTGGCGAGATCATCTGCCCTACAGTTTGCTGGAATGTCTCTATGCCCCAGCACCCAACAGAGGTGAATGCTAAACTGCTCCGGCATCTCCCTAAGAGATGAACAGCAATATAGGGCTGCCATTGGTTTTGAGAGACTGATTTAAGGGACTTAAACCATAGAAACATAGACAAACCAACTATTAAGGGGCTGCCCACAAAGGGGAGTACTTTCACCCCTCTTGTGGTCATTGGTCATCGATGACCTGCTACACAAGATGAGCAATTTGGGATACACTACAATTGGGTACGCCGATGATATTGTCATCATAGTCAGGGGCAAAGACTCAATTGGAGTCACATCAAAAATGAAAAATGCTCTAAAGACAGCCATAGACTGGTGGATCAAGGAAAATCTTTCCATAAATCCCAGTAAAGCCGTCATCGTTCTTTTCACCAAAAGGAAGAAATTAGACCTAGGTCTAATCACAATAAACGACACGATCGTATAGTATTCCGACGAAGTGAAGTATCTTGGAGTAATCCTAGACAAGAGACTTAACTCACATTAACAACAAAATCACTAAAGCTAATAGAGCTTTATGGGCCTGTCGGCGCACATATGACAGAACCTGGGAATCTCTCCAAAGATCGTCTACTGGCTTTACACAGTAATGATAAGACCCATTATAACATACGCCTCCATAGTATGGTGGATAAAATCCACACAAAAGATCGCAATAGAGAAGCACAAAAAGGTACAACGGCTTGCGTGCCTCGGTATCTCCGGAGCTATGCGAACCTATCCAACAGCTGCCATAGAGGCAATAACAGGACTAACACCTCTCCACATATACATTCAAAAAGTGGCGATCTGCAGTGCAACAAGTCTAATACACTATACAGTTAAACGAGATAAGGCTAAACGACCATCCGGAACTTAAGACCCTTCTCGATTAACTTCCGGAACATATTATGAACTGCGCGGTCACATACCGCATTCAAAAAACACTATGCTTCAACAAAATATTCTCCACGGAGATCCCTAAGAGAGAAGCATGGATTAGTAATAACCCACCAAACAGCCACAACGGCATAAAAAGGGTATACGGATGGTTCTAAAATGGAAACGGGGGTAGGAGCAGGAATATACGAACTTAATAAACGCTTTACTATACCCATGGGAAAAAGTCCCAGCGTATTTCAAGCAGAGCTCCACGCCATTCAAGAATGCGTTAGCCACATTCACTTATCTGGCATAAAAGGTGCAATCATCCATATATTCACGGATAGTCAAGCAGCTATAAACGCTCTTAGCTCGCACACCATTGACTCCAAATCAGTCATGTACTACTTCAATACCCTACAAACACTCGGATCAAGAAACAAAACCAAATTTTGGTGGGTTCCGGGTCATGTCGGGGTAGAAGGTAACGAAAAGGCCGACGAATTGGCCAGAAAAGGTTCAGAAACACCTTTTATATGTCCCGAACCCTTCTGCTGTACTCCGAGGTCAGCAGCAACGGCAGCAGTAAAAAGCTGGGAACATAGAAAATGTATCTAAAGGGTTTTTCAACAAGGACGCTACAAAAGTAGAGCGACAGGGACAGCAAACGACGCCGAATTTCTTGCCGCTCTTTGACATTTCTCTTCAGTAAGGTTTGCCATTTCATGATGGAGAGATATACGAGCCAAAAACGAGTCGAAATTATTAAAATTCAGAAATTCACAATCAATTTATTGGTAACCAAGTTTGGAAACCGTGTTATCTCACGAAATGGTCCAGTCGCTTGGACGCCTCGGTCGTGCGATTTGACACCGTTAAACTATTTCCTGTGGGACTACGTCAAGTCTATGGTCTATGCCAACAAGCCAGCGACGATTGATGAACTTCGTACGAATATCGAACATGAAATTGGAGCAGTATCGGCCGATTTATGCTTGAAAACCGTCGAAAATTTGGTTCAGCGTCTGGACTTCTGCAAGCGTGCCCGTGGTGGCCATGCAAAAGAAATCGAGTTCCATACATAATGGCATCGAACGTACTTTCACAGGAATAAAGAATTTCATTGATATCCAAAACCGTTTTTGTTTTATTTAAAAAAAACTTTTGTAGCGCTCTTATTGAAAAACCCTTTATTATTGAGAAAGCATCCCAGGTCTAAGACAGGCCGAACGCCATTCGGTCCTTCAATAATAATGCCAGCAAATGCCTACAGTTAAGCAGGCATGATATCAAAAACTTAGTATGTTACCTTACTATGGTCACCACGGTTTAAGATATCACCTAAACAAAATGAAAATAGCAGACTCTCCTGAGTGCCGACTCTGTCTTGAAGAGGATGAGTCGGCTGAACACATTATATGTGAATGTCCAGCCCTTAATGGAATTAGAAAGAAGATCTTTTTCAGGGAACCAAATGAGCCCCGAGGACATAAAGAAATCCTCTACTGGTAAAATTATCCGCCTTACAAGGAAAGTAGAAATTCTACTAGTTTAAACTTTTTCTGGCCCATATGGCACAAAAGATCTTTTTTTAGGTTGAAGTTTTTGATTTGTTGAAGAATAGTGTACGAGTAGCAGAGCTGCCATAATATTCAAAAGCAAAATATCTACTATTTAGCTAAATTAAGCAAGCAAATGCAAACTGGCTTAAAATATTTCTTTTATTTTCCGGACATTCTTTCTGCATTTAAAACTGCCAAAATATCAACAGTTATGTACAGTTGCAGGTACTCAACCAATACCAGAATACGAATTTCATTGAAAGGAATAAATCTAGATTTTGAGACCATGTAAATATATGTATAATGCCCGTCAATTAGCTACAAGTTCAGAAAGTACATAGCTTGCGAAGTGACATGAACAGGAATACCCGTAATAATTATATTTCAAACATTTAAATCTAAATATCGATTATTAGTATCGGAGTTCATGTTTTTAATTTTATGTTAACCGATGTCAATTTATTTCAAACTGCGTATTATTGGCATTATTAGAGAAAGCACGAAGGGAATGCAATTACAATAAAAGCTTAAATAAACGTTAGAACGCTCGAGATTAGATCAAAATTTCACAATTTGTTGTATAATGTTGCTTGTCATACTTTTAAAACAAAATAGCATTTTGTTATGGACATGACACATTAACCGCCGTTGCCCTTGCAGGAACGGAACGGAAAAACTCCTGCATCACACAAATGCAACAACACCAATATTTTATTGGGTGCAGGGAAATAACTTCACGGGCAATAACTTCACATTGGAAATAACTTCATCTCGAGTGGGAAATAACTTCACGTTTTTTGTGAAGTTATTGCCCACTGAAGGTGAGCAATTACTCCACCATAAATTTTGTGAAGTTATTTCCCATCTATTATTTGAGAATTTATCTATTATAAATTTATAACTGAAGAGCAAATATGAAATGGAGTTATTTATGAGGTTTTTGTATAATTTCATTTATAACAAAATAAAAAAATGTATTTTTAGCAATTTATATCGGTGCCGTGAAATAAGGCCTAATACAAAAAGGCCATTTTTGAAATCGCATCCCGTTAGCAGTAATACAATAATACATCGGTTAACTTGTTACTCTTTTTAATTAATGTGTGTTAGCTTTCACTGATATGTGATTACAAGTGACTAACTTAACTCACCGAGTTTGGCAATATACGGAGCGAGTAAATTGCTCACATTATAGCCTTCTTTCATATTGCATTTTATTTTTCCCATGTTATCGAACGATCGAAAAAAAATCGTAAAATTAAATCAAGAAACTATATCTATATACATAAAAATCAATCCATATTTGAGTTTGTTGCCGGTGTTTGGCCAAACGCGTTAACCGATGCCAATGAAAATTTTTTCCATGAAAGGTGACGTCTGTACAAAGGATGTTTTCTATGTGCGATGTCTGTATCTGCATCGGTGTGTGAATTATGGGCATTTGAGTGAGTACACATGCATATGTGCGTATGCGTGTAAATTCCAATGCAGATACAGAGACCGCACATATAAAAAACTATCGTACAGACGTCACCTATTTTGTTATCCGAATGCGCATATCAAAGAGGGAGACCACACGAACGTTACAAGCCTATTGTGGTGTTTGTGCGCACTTTCATTCTTGAGATATCGTTTAGTCAAAGTTTTATTCAAATACCTAACTCTCATTGAATTTTTTTGAATTTTTTTTGTGAATCGGACATCGGAAAGTTGCTTTTGATACATTGCACTTTTTTTTTTTTTTTTTTATAATTTGCTTACGCTAAAGGGATTTTTTTTTCTGTTGTTACAGTACCCTTATAATGCTTACACTGTGTTCGTAAGCTACTTGGTATTAGAAAGAATAGAGAGATAGGAAAGAAGTGTTTGGGTGCAGTTGTAGGGTTATTCTCCACGGGTGGTGTCTAAGTTACTTAGGGAGATTACGATTTCATGTATTCGGTATAAAGTGTAATGGACTTGGCCGGGATTCGAACGCACGACCTTCCATTCCGTAAGCGAATACACTACTACTGCACCATTGCCACCCGCAATATTAATAACAATCGGTATGAAAGTGAATGAAAAGTGATTCTATCGAAGTTTTTTACTTTCGCTTTTTTGTTTGATTCGCACAAGTAAGCTGACATAGGCGCCTGCCAGACAACAAGCACCTACCCTAAGCGAAACAACGAAGGTGTGTGAGCGGCCTAAGCCATGCGGAGAAAAACGTGCAGTCCCTTTCACCGGTTGAGCTCAAATCAGGCAATCTTCGGTATTGGCCTGAAAGTGTTTCTGTGAAGTTTGGCCAAAATCGATCTTCTTTTTTTAGGCGCAGCAACATACGCCAACATATATAGACAAAATAAGGAAGTCTACTCGAACATATTGGCCAGTAGAATTCTCGGGCACGGGCAAAGCCGGGCGGGTACAGCTAGTTATATATACATGTCAGTATATATTATAAATAAGTATTTCGGAACCGGTCCTTACGGTTTTTATGCAACTTTGTATTAAAGTAATGTTTTACTTTCCAAGCTTATCCAGCTATGTCTCATCCCTGGGAAAACTGATTTTCAACAGGAAAACTGACAAACACTGCAAATTTCCCCAGACGAAAAATTTCATTCAAAATTGAGTAACGTATATTCCTTGAACTAAAATTTCAATTTTTTTAAAAAAAATAATTAAACAATGATACCTAATTAATTACTGTCATGTTGTTTTGCTTGGTGATATGGGTGAGGTATATTTGAGCAAAGGAACTGTGGCAATGTTTTGAAAGGGGAACTTGGTGAGTTCACCAACCGCATAGAGCCGCAATTCAAAAGGAAGAACCTTAACCCTACCTAACAAATTTGTGGCCGCTCGCTAAAACGCTATATCGTAGCAAGCACTATTATTTCGATGTTCGCCAAAACCAATAAAAACTTGTTGAGTTTTAATTTGTAAACCCTTTCTCCTATGCAAAAGATTATTTAAAAGAACAGGTCAATTAATCTGGACTCCACGTGAGATTTTTTTATTGCTATGATTGTGTTGCTTTGTCCCGAACGAAGCTCGGTCGCCCAGATATTGTTCATTATCAAAGAAAATATATCAAATGGACAAGTTCGCTTCTGCTGTATTTGCAATTCCGATCAGTAAACGCAATCAATTTGTCATATATTCTTATATTTCGCACATGCCTTGCCCTGCCAAAAAAAAAGACGAACAACTTTTGATATTGTTATATTCAGTCTGGTATGCGAAATCATAAATCGTTATTCTATTTAAAACAATCTTTGTTATTTCACTATCACTATTCTTCGTTTCGATTATATCAGTAATTCACTTATTACACAACAAGATTTATTTTTAAAATTAATAATGAAAACAATTCATAATGAATTCAAATCTCTTATTTATCACTTATATTGATTACAATATGTCGCACTCCATTTTATCACGTTTCAAAAGCAACAGTATTCCGGATACTTCTGCGATGCAATATAACTTCAGACACAACTTCAATGTATCATTTGCTGGCGATTCGTATGTATTGCACACTAGTGGAACCAAAACAGATAAATGAGTTGCAGCTAGAGTATACGGTCTTCGCACGAATACTTTAGTTTTGTACTTTTCAATTCATATTTATTAGGTTTCAACTTTTAACCATTAACATAATAGAACAAAATTATTACACCAAACTAAAAATGAACACGAATGTTATTCTATATTGCTGGTGCTTGCGGCCGATTATAACCTTAATATAACCTAAAAACTATTTTACGAACTAATCTTACATACGGGAATATATTTTTTTTAGAATCTTTTTTAAAAACATATATTTTATATAAAACCTTCCTACACTACTTAACTTAGGTACTAGGACCTGTTCACCGTCGGTTATCTTTAACCACAGACAAAAGAAATAAACAGATATAGAATGTTAGAACAAATGCATGTTCAAAAAAAAATTAAAACCCAGCATACCCAATACCAAAGCTGATATGAATAACCTAAAGTTCGAGCATACCCCATACTCAACCTTGTTAAGGGTCCTTTATTAAGGACTTGACAATTGCTTTTTTAAATACTACTACTTGAGATATCTCAAAAAAAAATTATTGGCTTACATTTTTTTTTTTTTTTAATTTGCTTACGCTAAAGGGATTTTACCGTGAATGTTACAGTATCTTTATTGTACTATGAACACAGCGCACGCATTTGTGAACAGCAATTAGCACCTAGCAATGGCATATTTCATCGCATGCTTTTCGGTGCCACTTGCTTTAGAAAGAATAGAGAGGTAGGAAAGAAGTGTTTTGGTCAGTTGTATGGTTTTTCTAAACGGGTGTTGTCTAAGTTGCTTAGGAAGATCAAGCCGGCGACGTTTGAGCGGCGTATCGGTCGAAAAGTGCGGCCGAGTCAGCGAAAATTGGGTTGAACGTTTCCGTGGTGGACATATGAACGAAGTCGAATTCCATTCATAAATGTTTTGATAGTAATTTAAGCCAATAAATATTTTGAGATATCAAAAGTAGTTTGCATTTTATTTAAAAAAGAAGTTGCCAAGTTCTTAATGAAAGACCCAACATAAACATATTACAGTCAAAAAAACAGAGCCTACTTCTATAATCAGTTTAGATGTTCATTATATTTTCAAGTGTTTTTGCTTTTTGGCCCGATTTTTTGGCGTTTTTGCTCGTTCAAATACATTTTTCTTTTCAACAAGGCAAGAATCATAAACGAAAGGGCTTTCTAATGGTGCTCAATGCAAATTGGATCTTTTAACCAATCAGAACAGAGGGACTCTGTTTCTTAAGTGTAGACGGATACTATGTGGGATTTTATATTGAGGTTTTCTGGACTTTTGGTGTATACATTTTCAAAAACCTTCGTTTGAAGCTTGCAGATTTAAAAAAAAAAAACTTATTCGAAGGGCGGAAACTATTTTCCGAAATCTGATCTGAGTTTAAGTATGCTTTGTGATGAATAAGAAGCTCCGAGTTGTCCGCCATTGTTTTATCAGTTTTAATTAATGTTTCCATTCCCTTAAAGCAATGAACCGTTGTTTTTTGTATTTAGTTGTAATGATGCGAATAACTCTTTCATTTCATTTGAAAACTTCATATTAACGCTGTTTCTTTTTAATGGTAAGTGCCCATTTAGAATGTCAAACATTTTATCAATGAATTTTTTTGAAAAAAAACCGAAGCATCCAACATTACCAATATCGCCATAGAAACACTATAGGAAAACACTTGAGTGACCAAACTCACTGTCATTTTTTGAAAATTTGTAGGGTCTATATGAGCTTGGGTGAGTTTTGGACATGCTCTTGGCATATTTTGAGAACCAGTAGTATATAAGTACTTTCTTTACCACGTCTCAACTGAAAATATCTCTATTAGAAGGACAAAAGTCCGAAGATATGAGAATTCTTCTAATAGATTTTACTATATGAGGTACATCATAACAGTGATATGTACCTATATCTTTTTACCTCCGTGAACAAAACAATTATTGTCTATGTTTTCAACGCCATCTTCTTTTTTCAGATTTGAAAATAGGCTAAGGTTTGTCGATCCTTGGCCACATGTGAGCGCTCCCACAAATATCCCTAGCTCTCCAAAAATATCCAAGCATGTCAATAATTGTTCTTTTAGTTCTAAGACCGGACAAGATTTCGAACTCACAACATAATTGAAAATATATTTAAATTTGCAGCAGAGTCTTCTAATCATAAATGCACAATTGGTTTTTCCTCTGACCTGTTCTATTTTTTATCACAGTAGTCAACAAATATGTCAATTCTGTTCTTAAAATTGATCTTAGTTATAATCTGCTCGATAGATATTGCATAAAAAAAGTACAACATTTTTACTTATCTCAGGGCGCTGGTCAACCTTTTCTTGTATCTTCGATAAGACTTCTTCGTGAAAGCCCGTAGATAAATGTGTACACTGAAGTAGAATTATGCAGAAAGAAATCGACAGTTTCCCTCATAAAACTATATACACTCCGTTCCAACTGAATAGGTACAAGCTTTTTCAAATCTATATGGCTCATTATTTCCACATAATGTACATGAATCTATAATTTGATGCTGCAACTTTTTGTCTATAATATTGCCAAAGGAAATGAGAAAGAATAATTCAAAAAGCACCGTTACTTTTTCTCTGGCTCTCTCGCAAAGCATTTCATACGGAAAAATGCATATTTTTTTGCGTCAACTGAATAGGTACATAGAAGAAGATTAACCCGTTTAAACAATTTTTAAAGTTTTCTGAGTGAATTAATTTATTTAATTGTCATTTGTTTGTGAATTTGGAGAACGATAGGTAGAAAAAAATCACTTAGCAGTGTTGAGAAGGCTAAGATCGATTTACTGTACTTGTGAAATAAAGAGTCGTACGGGAAAATATGAAAGGAGGTTATAAAACGGCCACAACAGCGGCTGATAGAATTTTATGAGGTGCGTCCAATTCCTGCGACTCAGCTGCGAAAATAAAGCAAAAAGCGGGCGTTAGTGCTAGTGTTTCGACAGTAAGAAGAGTGATCAACAGTGCCAACCATTTAAAATGGCTTAAAATTCAGAAAAAAACACCGTTAAACCATCAGCGGAAGTGTATGCGTTTGGATTTTTCTAGGCACCATATGACTTGGCAAGAAGAATGGCGTTACGTTCTTTTTTCAGATGAAAAAAAGTTTAATTTTAATGGATGGCTTCAATTACTACTTTTACGATGTGAGAAAGGAGGAACATTTTTTAGCCCGGCATCATAGCCGAGAGGGTGGTGTTATGGTGTGGGGAGCAGTTACCTACTAAGGAACTGTTGAACTCGAGTTCCAAACAGCAAAAATGACCGCGATAACTTGCAAAGGAATATTAGAAAGAAATTTTCCTAAATTCAATAATTTTTTTGGAGGGATAAATTGGACTTTCCAGCAGGACAACGCACCTATCCACACGGCGCGAATAGTTAAAAACTGGATAAGGGAGCAAAATATGGGATTGCTGTAGTGGCCACCGTACTCACCGGACCTGAACCTTTTGGAAAACGTATGGGGATGGTTAACCCGAAAAGTGTATGAGTCTGGCCATCAATTTTAAGACAAAGCATCTGTAATTGCCGCAATTAAATTAGCCTGGAGAGAAATTTCGCTGGACTTGTTAAAGTCACTTTATGGTTCCATGCCAGACCGAATTTGTGAAGTTATCATGAACAAAGGAGGCAGTACCCACTACTAGAATCAACAAATAAAATACTTTGATAAGGAAAACTTGTTTTATTTCATTCCAATGGCCGTTTTTTTGTGATTTCATTATTTGTACCTATTCAGTTGACGCAAAAAGAAATGCATTTTTCCGTATGAAATGCTTTGCGAAAGAGCCAGAGAAAAAGTAACGGTGCTTTTTGAATTATTCTTTCTCATTTCTTTTGGCAACATTATAGACAAATAGTTAGCATCATCAAATTATAGATTCATGTACATTATGTGGAAATAATGAGCCATATAGATTTGAAAAAGCTTGTACCTATTCAGTTGGAACGGAGTGTATGTAAAGCCGAATTTCTAATGTTTTTTTTTTCTTGTGGCAAGCTTTTTACCTTAAGTGTATTTAATTATTTAATGTATTTTGTTTAAATTTCTTTACTAAATCAAATATATTTTGTTTTAATTTTAAAATTTCAGTCTTGATTCCTGTCTTCCGAAAATTGACTACATTAAGGTATCTGCAAACACGCATCAGGAAATGTTTGAAATTCCGTTAGGCTTAAATCTACAACAGGACCTTCTGTAGAAGAAGTTGGCTTCAAATAGGTTTTTATATTTGAACCATATGAATAAGAAGAAACGAGATTCAATATCGGAAAAGACCCTTTTCCAGAATTTTGTCAATATCGAATTCTTTTCAAAATTTATTTCACATACATACAATTTTTTTTAAAGGACATTTCAAATGGGAAACTTTCTTTGTTTCTCCAGAATTTACAGAGAAAGAGAGCGAGTGATAAAAATTAAAAATGTCACGAAGAGTGTGGAGTAACGAGGATGTTATTCAATTAATTAAAATTTATGAAATAAAAGAAGTTTTGTGGGATCCAATTGATGAACATTTTAAAAATAAAAACAAAAAAGCCGATGCTTTATCTGAAATGTTTGATGTGTAAACATCTTTGCTCTCGTTGATATGTAAATATCTTTTTTCTCGGTAGGGGCTAGTTGGAAATATCGAGCGTTACCGTCATCGTCAGATTTTAAGCGTCCCATCATCGCCAGATTTTCAGTTCGGACGGCAAAAAACCAAAGTTTGAGCTAGGGAGCTGATGCTCATGTGTAAATATTTTTTCCAACAATTTAACGAAAAAGGCACAGGAGAAATTCTTTTATTACGTTATAAATTTCCCAGTTTTAATTATGTTCAATTTAAGAGATTATTATGTCCTTACGAAACACCGGGAAGTTGTGTGGAAGTAGATTTGTTTTGAATAATTGAGGTTGTATAGCTTGAAGTTTGAAGTTGAAGGTAAGAGGAAATATATCGATTTGTACTTTGGTAACCGATGGCCGATTTAAGAATGTCACTTTTAGTTGTAATAAGGTTATTTGCCAAGTGGTCCTTGGAAAATCAAATAAGGTCCTTAAGCTCGAAAAAAGCAATTTTTTCAAAAACGCTTAAAAAACCGCGCAGATATTTGACTAACAGATCCTTGGAACAACAAAAAGGTCCTTAAAAGTAGAAAAAAGGATATTTATCCAAAATGCCATTAGAATAGACACGGTATATATGTGTTCAATGTTATTTGACTAAGAGGTCCTTGCAACAACAAAAAAGGTCCTTAATAGTCGAAAACAGAATATGTTTCCAAAATGTCATTAGAATCCGCACGGTATATCTCTGCTCAATGTTATTTGACTAAGAGGGAGGTCCTTGCAACAACAAAAAAGGTCCTTAATAGTCGAAAACAGGATATTTTTCCAAAATGTCATTAGAATCCGCACGGTATATTTGCGTTCAATGTTATTTGACTAAGAGGTCTTTGGAACAACAAAAAGGTCCTTAAAAGTCGAAAAAACGATATTTTACCAAAATGTTTGTTGTTCCTAGCACTCCTCATTCAAATAACATTGAACTCATATATACCGTGTTGTTTCTAAAGGCATTTTGGGAAAATATCCTTTTTCGGGTTTAATTATTGTGGCTCCAAGGACCTCTTTGTAAAATAACCTGATGTAAAATAAAAGGGGCATTCAATCAATTTTTATTTTAAACGCAATATGTATAATAAATCCCAATAAATTATTAACATTATAGCAAAATAAAAAAAATTGATTTAGTTATTACATAGTTATTACCTAGCAGTGGCGTGGCGTCCATATAACACTATTCCTACCGTTTTCCCTTTTAAAAATCCACCAAAAGTAAGCACTATCTGCCAAATAAATATATGAAAAATGAAACCCGTCTCGTATTTTAATTATAAAATAAAATCTACACACACACTCACACATAAGCTATCGAATAAGTTTAATATTTTCATTCTACCTCTCGTCTGTATCTTCATACCTCATTCAAGAATCAAGATTCAACCACATTCCACAATCCACAAATCACAAACAACAAACCAACGAAGAGTCACAAAAATACTCTTAGTAAAAAGTTTTCAACTACCGCTGCTCTCTATAATAGAATAAAAAATATTTTTCCGTCTTATTTACTTGTTTTATATCCCTTTCTTCTACAAGCATTGCGGTTCCGATCCTCTTTGTTCAACACCCGCTTTTATATTCAAAGAAAAAGACGCTACATTTCGTCTTATAAACCAAATCTCACGCTGAATACTTGGAATTGTTTCATTTCATTCTCCCTTTTGCGATTAGCATTGCGTTTCAATCGGAAGATATCAACATGTTGCAGGAATGCAGGTGCTACGTTTGACTCGTTTTTTTTGCAACATTGTGTCTAATAACACGGTGTTCTTTGACTTATTTCTTTTTTCTTATGACATAATATCTGAATGTGTTATGTGGGTTGATTCTTGATTTTGAATTTGATGTTGATATTGATATGCGTGTTGATGTAAGAAGTTGAGCTTTCATTTTTCTCTCTTGTGATAGTTAATGCTTCGATGTTTTTACAAATTTATTGTTATACTTTTGTCTTATGAAATAAAATATGGTATAATATTATGGCAATTTGTCAGCAGAGTAAATTCAGCATATCGCTTAAGAGAAGTTCATGTCAAATAAAATACCGACACTTGTTTTTTTTTTAAGCAGGAATTCAAATTTTAATTTAGAATCAGTTGGAATTTATTGACAGACTGCGTTGCACAAGTGCAATAACTCGAAAAAATCTAGTGTTTTGTAAAGCCAATTTGATAAAATCTTAAATTAAAATAGTGAAAAGTTAGATGTGAAAGTGAAAGTGAAGGTTAATGTGTAATTTTTTAGTTTCTTTTATTACCAACTTACTGATAAAAACATTTTAGCTTCTTAATTTTAGTGCAGTTTTAGATTTTTTTTTGGAAATGTCTTTGATTAGTGTAGATTGCTGTTTAACTGATTTCCTCCTGGAGGATTCAAATAGTTTTAGTAAGCTATCTTTTCTTGATAAAAAAAAAGTTATAGACGTAGGGCGCTCTATGCCTTTTATAAATATTAATTACCAAAGGAGAGATGGTTTTGTGACACATTTTAATGTTTCCTTATACCAAAAATATAAGTGGCTAACTGGGAGTTGCAAGCTTAATAAAATGTTTTGTTTTGCTTGTCTTCTTTTTTCAAACTCCGCCAGTGTTTGGAGCCGAACGGGTTTCACTGATATAAATAATTTAGTTAATTCTTCGAAAAAACATATTAAGACAGAAAAACATATTCGTTGTTGTTTATCCCTACACGAATTCGGCACGAATCGCATTGAAACTTCTTTAGGAAATTCTTTCGTTGTTCATAATAAAAAAGTAGATAAAAATCGGAAACTAATGGAACGTTTTATTGACACGGTCATTTTATTAGGCAGACAGGAGTTAGCATTTCGCGGTCATGATGAAAGGTCTAGTTCAGATAATCGTGGCAATTATGTCGAAGCGGTTTATTTTTTATCTAAATATGACACTTTATTGGAATCCCATTTAGAGCAGTGTTCAAGTACACACAATCCAATTTTTTCAGGTTTATCCAACGATATTCAAAACGATTTGATACATAGTATCGCGGCGGTTATTAAATCCGAAATTAAAACGGAAATCAAGGATGCTCGGTTCGTGTCGATTATGATCGTAGAAACACCAGATTTGAGTCATAGGGAACAACTGAGTGCCATATTTCGGTACTTGTCAGAGGATGGTATACAAGAAAGATTTCTTGGATTTTTTGACGTTAGCGCAAGTCGTAATGCAAATGAGTTATCCAATCATATATTTAAAATTCTTGAAACATACGACTGCAAGGAAAAGTTAATAGGACAATCCTACGATGGTGCCGCAGTTATGTCCGGCGAGGGGGGTGGTGTTCAAAAGAAGGTCCTTGATGAATGCCCGATGGCAAATTTTATTCCTTGTTATGCACATGTTTTTAATTTAGTACTATCCCGATCTCTAGAAAACATAGCAGAACTTAAACTATTTTTTGGCTATACTAATAGCATCGTTCAATTTTTTAATAAATCCACAAAGCGGTCCAATCTTTTAAAACAAATTTCCAATCGACGCATGCCAGGAGTATCGGAAACTCGATGGCATTATCATTCAAGAATAATAAACGTAATCTTTAACTGTAGTATAGATATAATTGAAACTTTTAGTAAAATAATTAATGACTCTAGGGAATGGGATACTGACACACTTTCGATGGCAGAAAGTTTATTAAATAAATTAGAGAGCAAGGAATTCTGTTTTTTGCTTCATACCCTTTCTGAAATATTTGCAAAGACCGATGTATTATTTAATTTAATTCAAAAAAAACAAACAGACTTTAGTTATGCCAAGCAAGAAATCGAACGTTTTGAGTCATGGATAAGCTCTGACTTTTTAAATATGTTTGAAGTTATTTATGACAGCGTAAATGATTGCATCGAACCTCCACGTAAACGCAGGTTGCTTGACTTCGATTTGAAGACGAATTATAAGCGCCTTTTTGTTGAAATTAAAGACAATATAGTTAGCCAAATAAATGCCAGATATAAATCATTTAGTAATCTTACATTTTTGGATTTACTAAATAATTTGAAGTATGACACTTTTTCTCGTTCCAGTCCAGATGTAAAAATATCTTCCCTAATTAAGTTTTTTCCTAGAATTTTTGACTTCACGGCATTAAAAAATGAACTTAATGTTTTATATTCTTCGTCGTCACTTCGGCAGTTTGAGGTTCTCGACCTTCACAACCATTTGAATAGTGAAGCATTGAAAGAAGTGTTCCCTCAAGTCTTAAACTTAAGTAGTTTACTTTTAACACTTCCCATTTCCGTCGCCTCCGTTGAGAGGTCTTTTTCTGCTTTAAAAAGAATTCATACTTATTTAAGAAACTCACAGGGCGAGGATAGGCTCTCTTATTTAGCCCTCATATCGATAGAAAGAAGACTTCTTCTTAAAATTAAAAATAGACCAAACTTCTATGAAAGGGTATTGGCAGAGTTTATCAAAAAAGATCGTCGAATAGCATTAGAATACAAATAATTATAAAGAACTAATATTTTAACAAAACTTTTCACTTTTTTTTTTTTAAGTGTGTGAATTTTAGCTGTTTTTAATTTTGATTTATTTTTATTGCTGACATTATTATTTGTATCGTTTTTATATTTTAACAAATATAAAGAATTATCCATATAATTCTTCTGAATTTTCTTATTTTAAAATTACTATCCACATTATGCTGAATTTTTTTAAGTTATTGTATCATGCGTCTGTCAAGACCAGCTTCTTTTGAAGCAACTTTTGTTATGCTTTAAGCTCATTGTTGATTGAAATATTAATGTCTTGAAGTATAAAAAATGTGGCTAGAATATTTTTGCTAAGTCAATGTGGAATGCATATTATGTAGATACAATATCCCCATTAAAAATTATTTTATTTCAGGTTTTAAAGATTTTTATTTTTATAGGTGACTAAATTTTTCAACGTCTTCCCTTTTAAAATTATCCACGCCACGCCACTGTTACCTAGGCAGCTAAAAAGCTACAGCTAAAAACTAACCAACTTTTAGTTGTCATCCGCAAATAACTTTGCCAACCTAACGAGCTTAGTTACACAACCTGCAACTAATAGCTAATAGCAAAAATTAGTTGTCATTATGATAGCTAACCACCAAATCGATTGCATTTTTAGCGCAGCTAATTTAACTACGTTTGTTACTTAGTTATGGCGTTACCTAGATATCAAATTAGGTAGCTAACGCGCAACTGCGCCTGCATGTTTACACATCAACTATACCGTGAGTACAGTGTGGCTCACACCTTTTTTTATTTATTTATATTTTTTTCATGATGATAAACAACGAAGCTATCATTGCAACATCTTTACAATCCATTTTCAAACACAAAACTGAATACATAAAATGGGAAACAAAGAAACATTTCAGAAACATTTCACAAGTGTTTCTCGAAGCGTCCGCACCTAAAAAACATTTAAGAGACATTTCTTAAATGTTTCTGAAATCTTTCTGGAATGTTTTTTAAACAAATGGGAAACATTTCAGAAACGTTTTTTAAACAATGTTTCCTGAAATGTTTATTTGGTGTGGACACACCTTGAAGTGCAGAAAAAATACATAGTCTTAAAAAACCCAAAACAAATACCTATCATGTCTTACAAAAAACTACGCATTCACCAGAATACAAAAGTGCCAAATAAATATCTATTCAATCTGAAAAAAAGATTAAAATGTATCCGCATACTCTCACAGAATTTGATAATAATAAAAATCGAAAAAAAAGTGAAACTTGAGCCATTTACATAAACGAGTAAACTAAAGTCGATGTGGATCATGTCTAAACCCAGCGCGTCTTCTGAAATCGCTTCAATGTACCCCCGTAAGGCCCTATCCCGGACCAGAAATCAAATGTTACGTGGGTCACTCTGTTCAAACAAACCGCGAGTGTGACAAAACGAAGAACTGGAGTTCCTCGGCCCATCAGATCACGAGAACATTGAGGCAGTGAGAGCTTCAATCTTGCAATCCCCACGGCAGCGTTGTTTTCACTACTTGATGAATTGGACATTAAGTTACAACAGTACGGAAGAACGGCTCATACTTCAAGGCCATCGATGGCTGTTTTGAGGGAGCACTTCCCGGAGCGCTTCATCCCAATAAGGGACTGGCCACTACTCCCCCGATTTGGCCCCTTGCAATTTTGCATGTGAGTTGGAATGGTTGGGGTCGTTGTGTGGTGTTGTACAGTTATTATTGGATATTGTTTCCGGATGTGCTGACAGGTGCGAATGGAATGGTTGGGGTTATTGTACGATGTTCCGGTTTTAAAATATTACGTTGCCGTAACTACTCTCCCCTTTAGACGGAGCTGTCCACAGCTGTTTCCAAGCTTTTCAGAAGATCTTGCATGAACTTTTTTTATCCAACTCATTTAAGTTAACAGCAGTGTTTTCGTCTCTGCTTTGATCATTCTGCTTCTTCCTCAGCTTCGAGCTAATAAAGGGCTTCGCATTGTGCAATTTCGTAGTTTTCCAAAACTAAAATTTTGTTGTCTTGTGTCAGAATTAGTTCACATGAATGTTCTGTCTCAGTTTTAATTTCCTATGTTCGTCTGGAGCTGCTTGTTCTGCTGCAGTAATCACTGATTTTAATGTTTGTGCCTCAATATTAACGTAATTAATCGGTTCAGTCACGTATCAGTTAAACATTATTTTCTCAACGAAAATATTACATCAGAAGTCTAAACATTCCACTTCTATGAAAATAATCGACGTTTTGTTTCAATGCTTTTAATTTTATTTGCCAAATTTTCAAACAGATCACTTGTTATTTTTTTATGCTTCCAAGAAATTTCTATATTTTTTAGATTTTTCCAACTCTTGTTTTGTTCTCCCTTATGATAGTGATACTTTTATGTTGTACCCGGTCACGATTATCGTGGGTGCGAGCTCCCTTTTTTTCGAAGACTTACAAATGCACTGTTGTCCTTTATAGCGACTTTTGGAGCCAACTATGAGTTATTATTTCGCTTCGAAATACTTGAGAGCCCCACGCCCTTGGGCGCCAATTATAAGAACCGTGTTTTTCGTTTGTCAAATTAAGACTGACTTTATTTTATTACCAAATATAATTGAACAGAAATGACTAAACTTAAACTAGGTCATTGTTTTTTGCTTATTATGCTATTGCTGCCAATTATTTGAAACATTTTTACTTAATGGGTCAATTAGCGGGGACTTACTTGCTAGGAGAAATGACTTATCGGAGGCCCGGGCGCATCAGTTGTTGATTATTGCGGCATCAGCGGCAAATGGTGTGAGAACATAGATAGTTTTAATGTTGGTGCTCTGACTTTCTCGGACCATATGCCAATCACAGTAGCGCTGACCATAAACAAACCTTTGCCTCAAAAAAGCCTTGCTCTTTTGCCCAGGCTATTGTGGAACGATAGGGAAAAAGAAAGCTATGAAGCCAAACTTAGTCAGTATTCATCGGAAATTTTTTCCGTGATGCGTATGTTCAGGCAAATAAAGAATACAAAAAACTATGTCAAACAAAGCGAAATGAATACTTTTTAGGAATAGCTGAGAATCTAAATAATATCAAGGATTCGGCTTAATTTTGGAAAGTAGTGAAGGAACTGAATGGAAAAAAATTCAAAATTAGTAACAATCTGGATGCGCATATTTTAGCTAGTCATTTTAGAAACTTACTAAATCCATTAGAAATTGAAGAACCAATACAATTCGCTGAAAATTTCATAATCGTTGATTGTTTAGATCGGGATATCTCAATAGAAGAAATACACTGTGTTTTACGCAAAGCTAAAGATCACAAAGCCCCAGGGTATGATAGAGTTCCTTATGAGTTTTTCAAAAACGCCCCAAACAGCTTTTTGGAAAGTTTAGCGAGGACCTATTCAAATATATTGCACACGAGCGAAGTACCGGAAGCTTTCAAAAGGTCAATTGTATTTCCGATACACAAAAAAGGGAACATAAATAATGTGGAAAACTACAGGGGCATCTCGTTTCTGAATGTGATCGCGAAGATATTTACAGGAATTATGCTAAAAAGGCTTGAATTGTGGGTTAATGAGAATAATTTGCTAAACGAATCACAAGCAGGCTTCAGAGCGGGTTATTCAACAACGGACCACATTTTCTCCATTCAAAATATAGTAGATTATTACGCAGAAAATGGGAAAAAGCTGTATACAATATTTATTGATTTCAAGGCTGCTTTCGATAGCATTGATCGAGGTGCTTTGTTCTATAAACTAAATCTAATGGGCTTATCCTCTAAGATTTCTAACGTACTCAGAAACCTATACGAAGACACTGTCTCAGCGGTATGGGATGGGGAACATATGTCAGAATGGTTTGAAACCAAAAGTGGAGTCCGTCAGGGATGCCTTTTATCCCCCCTGCTGTTTGCGCTTTATATCAACGACATAGTTGACGCCTTGCCAAACGGTATTAACATTGCAGGACTTGTTATAAAATGCCTTTTGTATGCGGATGATGTGGTTTTGTTTGCAGATTCTCCAGAAAGCCTTCAGCTCATGATAAACAGGCTAGACAAATACTGTAAAATGTGGAATCTGGTAATAAATATTTCAAAATCAAAGGTTATGATATTTAGAGCAGGGCGAGGACGGCACAGTAGAAATGAAAGATGGCTTCTAAATGGTGAAAACATTGAAGTTGTGAACGAATTCACTTACCTGGGAATGATTCTCACACCGCAATCAAACCCAAAAACACACTTTCAAAGTAAATTGAAGAAATCTTTATCTGCTATAAACTCAACCTGGCAAAACTTGTTAAGGAACAAAAATGTTGCACATAGTGTAAAATTTAGAGTGTTTGATGCGGCTATGAGAACCATAATCACATATGGATGTCAGGTATGAGGATATCAGCAGCATGATGAGGTTGAAAAACTGCAACGGCTCTTCCTAAAAAAACTTTTCAGACTACCGAAATCAACACCTAATTACATGCTGCTGCTTGAAACAGGTCATCCACCTATTTTTATTTTCACCTTGAAAATGCACCTTGCTTATGTAGCGAAAATATTTACTTATGATGATGATCGGCTACCTAAATTATTAGCAAAACACAGTATACGAAAAAATATAAGCTGGTTCAAGAAATGGGAGGATATATACATATTGAGTGGGGTATCGGTGCTTCCCTGGGAGATGGAAGATGGGAGTATGAGAGAAAAAATCAACTGCATTCTCAAAAATCTAGACAACAAAATAAGACTAGATCTAATAGAGGAAGCAAAAGGCTCCCCACGCAGGTCTCTATATCCAAAGCTCGATTATAATCTGAGTGAGCGCAATTATTTTACAGACCAAATGAGCTTGTATGAAATCTCTATAATTTTTCGCATTAGGGGAGAGCTTCTTGACTTAAATTATAGACCTTATTTTAATAGCCAAATAACGTTCTGCTCTTTATGTAACTTGCGAGAACAAGAAACCTCCTATCACTTTTTATCGGTGTGCCCCATTCTAAAAGAAATAAGATTTGTATACTTTGAAAAGTCAATACTATGCGAATCAGACTCGATAAGTATCTTAAATGGAAGCAACTGGAAACTCCTTGCCCAATATTGCATTGAAGCTCACAACTATAGAAAAGATTTTATAAATTATTAAGAGATCCGAACCCAAAAATATATCCAATCTAGCTTTATAGCGTACAAAATAAAACCCATTTTTATACCCTATTCTAGGGGTATATTAATTTTGACGCATAGTTTGTAACATACCTTAATATTGCCCGTAGACCCCTAAAAGTTACTATATTTATGATCAGCATCGATAGTAATGTCGATCTAGCCATGTCCGTCCGTCCGTCCGTCCGTCGGCAAAAATTAGGCCTTTAAACTGGACCTAGAGAGCTGAAATTTTAACCATATACTCTCTAGGGTCCCGAAATAATCAAGTTTACGAATTTTTGAAATCCGCCCACAGACACGCCCACAAACTCAAAAAAACAAAATTTTGGAAAAAATCGAATTTTGAGCTAGGAAGCTGAAATTTTTTATATATGATCTATGACTCCTAAAACTGCTCGGGATATAAAATTTTCAAAATCCGCCCACTGCCACGCCCACAAAAAAATAAAACAATTTTATTGAAAAACCAAAATTTGAGCTAGGGAGCTGAAATTTTTAATATATACTCTCTAGGGGCCCTTTAAGCTCATGTATAAATATTTTCAAAATCCGCCCACTGGCACGCCCACAAATAAATAAAACAATTTTTTTGAAAATCCAAAGTTTGAGCTAGGGAGCTGAAATTTATAATATATACTCTCTAGGGGCCCTTTAAGCTCATGTATAAATATTTTCAAAATCCGCCCACTGACACGCCCACAAATAAATAAAACAATTTTTTTGAAAATCCAAAGTTTGAGCTAGGGAGCTGAAATTTATAATATATACTCTCTAGGGGCCCTTTATGCTCATGTGTTAATTTTTTTTTAAATCCGCCTACTGACACGCCCACAATTAAATAAAACAATTTTATTGAAACACCCAAGTTTGAGCTAGGGAGCGTTTTTTTTGATAAAATCCTTTAAATGTTATATAACAAAATATGTAGAGCGTTCTTAACAATTTAACCATACTTAGACTTTTGTCACGCCCACTTATGAGGGATAGGAATAAGAATAGGGTATCCAACAGTTCGCCCAAGCGGACTGTAGCCCGTCCCTATGTTTGTATTGTAATTTATTTCATTTCATATTTGTTTTTTTTTTCTTTAGCTGTTTATAAATTATTTTTGGAAATTGTTATACGAACAATGTTTAAAATAATATTAAAACACATCAAAGCTTACTTGAATTTATTGTTATATATATTAGTAAATATATTTGGAAAGTTTTTAACGGAAAAGAGAGATGGCATCTGGCAGACGGTTACAAAACCAAGGCCATATATTTATTTATCATAATGTTGAATTTGTAAAAAAAATAGTTTAAAGTATAAAATTAAATAAAGCTATTATTATTATTATTATTATTATTTGAAAGTGCAGTGGTTGTGTGATTGAGTCGGGTGCGGATGTGCTGACAGGTGCGAATGGAATGGTTGGGGTCGTTGTGTGGTGATCCGGTTTTAAAATATTACGTTGCCGTAACTTATACGAAGACTGCTCGAGTTAAGCCCCGAAAACTACGCAGCTTACAGCGGTAACCAGTTCTATCTTTAGCATAACATTAGTACCTACTTGTATGTACTTGTACACTTGTACACTTGTATATCTTCATCTTCTTTTACGTTAATGTCGGGGTTATGAACTGGATTAGAGGGACCATAAAACCCTCTCACATTACCTAGATGTTTATTTTAAAAAAAACCATTCGAATATCTTACCTGCATTTTCTATTTTCAGTATTCATCAACGAAGTGGACAATGAACCAGCAGCTAAGGCTGTTGAGGTTGTCATAACATATCTGAAGAAAAACCCCAGCTATGGACTCTCAGTTCTGGTTGACCAAATAGAGGCAAATCGGAGTGATGCTAAAGTTCTTCTTGAAACCAGTAATATATATCTTCTACGACAATCTTATTGCATTATATTATGACAACTTCTATCCTTATAGTATGCGCAAAATATGCTGAGAGCCTTGAAAAAAAGCAATCGCCTCACGTCATATTTGACACGACGAAGAGTGGAGTAGCCTCCGAAACTGTAAAGTCCTTCAGTCAAGCTCTGGGTATACCGACTGTCTCAGCTTCCTATGGTCAAGAGGGTGATTTGCGACAATGGAGAGACATTGATGAAATGAAATCCAAATATCTCTTGCAGGTTTGCTAAGGACATTCTATAAGTTATATTTTTCATTATAATTTAACTTTTCGTTAAGGTTATGCCACCGGCAGACATCATCCCAGAGGTTGTCCGCAGTATTGTGACCTACATGAACATTACTAATGCGGCAATTCTGTACGACGACACATTCGTCATGGACCACAAGTACAAATCCTTGTTGCAGAACATTCAGGCTCGTCATGTAATAACATTGATAGCCAAAGACGGCGAAAGGGAACAACAAATCGATAAGCTACGTAACTTGGATATTAATAACTTTTTCATTCTTGGAAACCTTCAGTCGATCAAGATGGTTTTAGGTAAATTGGGCAAATTGGTAAATATTATTTATATTCCCCCCTTTCTTACTCGTAATAGAATCAGTGAAACCAGAATATTTCGAAAGAAATTTCGCCTGGCACGCCATCACCCAAAGCGAAGGTGAGGTCCGCAGCCAAAAGGATAATGCAACAATTATGTTTTTAAAGCCCGTGGCATATCAACAGAATCGGGATCGTCTTGGTTTGTTAAGAACCACCTTTAACTTGAATGAAGAGCCACAAATAGCCTCGGCGTTCTACTTTGATCTGGCCTTGAGGACCTTTTTAGCTGTCAAGTGAGTCCAAAATGCTAGCATAATTTCAAAAGTAACTGTGCTTTCCAGGGAAATGTTGCAATCAGGTGCATGGCCAAAGGATATGGAATATCTAACCTGTGATGATTTTCAAGGCGGTAACACACCGGAACGCTTAATCGACTTAAGGCAATACTTTCTTCAGGTATTTTTAATGTTGGTTTTTCCCCGCCAATTATCTTTTCATAATTTGTTGAATTATTGCTTAGGTTTCGGAAGCAACGTCCTATGGAACATTCATGTTAGTCACGCAACCGAATTCACCCTTCAATGGTTATAGTTACATGCAATTTGAAATGGACATAAGTGAACTGTCCATTCGAGGAGGGAATTCGGTGAATACAAGATCGATTGGTAGCTGGGTCGCTGGCCTAAATTCATCTTTGAATGTGAAGGATGAGGAGGCTATGAAGGGCCTGACAGCCGATACTGTTTATAGAGTAGTTACGGTTATTGTAAGTATAGGCTTTGTAGTAATATTTTTTTATATTGTTTTAATTAAACACGACGCGCAGCCAACGTTAAAAATTGGTTAACTTTGCGCGATGACACGAGATGTTGGATGAAGTGATACCACGTAGCTACCTATAAATCAAATATAGACGATTACGCATTCCCATCGAAACAATCATGTTGGATACGTTGTTTTTGCTTTTTGTCGCCCATTGAACAATCTGTCAAATCGGTTACGTCATAAGAGTCACGAGCACTTGAAATGAATAAGAAAAGTGAACGAATTCTTGCAAAAATTTAATATTTTTGGAAAAAAACAGCAAAAACATATATATACATATATGTACAAGGTGGCGCAAAAGTTGTCAGGTGGCGCAAAAGTTGTCACCCGATGTTCTTTCACTGTAATTTTTTTTATGAATGAAAAACTTTGGTTCTGCTTTTGGATTATGTTAATTGGTGTCTTAAGTTTTTTCTGTATCAGTTAACTTCACAAATGTCAAAGTAGAATTTACATTTGCCGCCATTTGCAAAAATTATAGCTTCTTCCGATAGGATGATGACTTTTGCGCCACCTTGTGTATTATATACCTACCTCCAAGTAGTAGAAGTTTCTACGCAAATCTATCCTAATATTATAAAGAGGAAAGATTTGATTGTTTGTTTGTTTGTTTGTTTCGAATAGGCTCCGAAACTACTAGACCGATTTGAAAAATTGTTTTACCATTAGAAGCCGACATTACCCCTAATGAACATAGGCTTTTTACCGCGGGAAAATGCTTCATCCGCTGTCCGAAACCGGAGATCTAGGCTGATATCTAAGAAAAGTTGTAACTCTCGAATGCTTTCTAGCTCCTAGCTTTGGAATGACTCATCCAAATGAAATAGGATTTTTTTAATATAAAGTTCAATTATGTACAAAGATTTTAAGATATAAATCATCTTTGTAGGTTATCCTGAAGTTGAACAATAAGCATTAAACTATAAATTTTATACAATTCAAAAAAAATTAAAATGTTCGCTTGAAGCTACATAGATCGCTGGATTTTGCTGTGTGCTTTTTCTTTCTTTTTTCTGCACCTTTTGTAGTTTGTGTTGTTTTGTTTTTGCGGCGCATGGGATTGAGAAAGATAGGGTATGAAATATAATTGAGATTGAGAGAGAGTCACACTGAGAGTAAATCCATATAATGAGAAGTGACACTCTCGACGTTTTCTTTATCAGTTCTTATCAGCAAGTATTTTGTTTTAAATTTGAGAAGTGGCAGACTGACGAAGCAAGGCGAGCATGCTCAGCTAGTATCTTATAAAACAATAGAAAGAAATATTTGTGTTGGTACTCGTATTATAATATTAGTAAACAAAATTATTATTGCAAACCCTGGAAGTTTTGGTATTGAGTTTCTCTTCTCGCCTAAAGAAATATAATATACCTATATAGGTACCACTGTTTTAAAAGTTTTCTCTATGGAAAATGTGTCCTCTTATATATAAGATATACCTATTAATTTATTATTGGCTATGACATTTTGACAATCAAACACCTAACAGCTACCGTTATGTAAATATGTACATATTTGTTAATATTGCAAGAAATCAAACTTGCACAAGAAAACTGTCTTGCTTAGTTCACGCCATCACGACTCCTATGACGTAAGATGTTCGACAGATTGTTCGAGGGGCGACAAAAAGCAAAAACAACATGGAGGAGCTCGGGAGTGTGTTATCTTGGTTTGTCCTTAAATATTTACACATTGGTTGTAGTTGGAGTGTAATAGTAGGTACGTTTACACCGACCAGAAGTTCAATATTTCGCGACGAAATTTTATTTTACCGTTCCCTTTGAACGGAAAACATTTTACATGAAAGTCATGGTCAAAACTTGGTCGACCGGTTTTTTTAAATCAAACTTGGTTGTACCAAAATATTTGATTCTGCAATAAAATTAACTTAAAGATGAATTGAGTGACTGAATTTGTTTCCTCGCCTGCCAAATTCTTGTACGGAATGTCCCATTTCATTGAGACCTTTCGTAAACCCTCGTAAGTTAACGAAAACTTGACGAAACCGATCGTAATCACATATGAGGTCCGTTCGCGTACTTTATGTGTAGAATAATGAAAAGTGTCAAATCTCCAAAATCGAGAGAGAATTCTCCCATTTCTAAGAAAAGCACGCGAACGCTTTTGTGTAAAAAGTTGAAAAAACATCTCAGTTTGGCTTGAAAAGAAGCAACAGCTGTTTTTTTTGCTGGCAAACTCATAGGACAGTTTTCATTTTCTTACCAGCTGAAATTCTGTGTGAAGAAAAATGAACGAAAGTACATTTTTCTTTCGTTCATCTTTTTACCATTTTCTCAGTACGCGAACGCGTTTGTGTAGTTTTGCACGAAAGTTTATATAAATTAACGTTTGCATATTAGTTTGCGAACGGACCTATGGGCAGGGCATATACTATTTGAATGTTATTCGATATTTCCTTAAGCTAGCGTTAACTAAACTAAGTCCCAACTATACTAGACGAACGAAAACTAAAGCTAATGTCATAATTGAACGAACCGTTCCCTTTCGATCTATCAATGGCTTAAGTAACCCATAATGAAAGTATATGAACGGAAGCAACTGCCTGTGTTTTGCTTTTCCCATACAAGAAACTGGTTGTCAAATTTACGGGCGTAAAGTGCAAATTGGATCACTGCTTGCGAACGGAAGCAGAGGGGAACGAAACTTAACGAAACGGCGCAATCCGCTGTTATGGGCACACATATAATACAAATTCTTTGTATTCGCTTAGTTACTGAAGACGACATACGCACCGCTCCGACTATTATAGTTGGTCCTTTATTCTGTGAAGTGTGCGTTGATTGGTCTGCTGTGTGCGAGTGGAGTGGAGAATAGAAAAAATTATTTTGAAATATGGACAGGTAAAGCAATTAAAAAAAAATTGTTTCTAAACCGAACATTTTCGAAGATGTTCGTTATTAAATTTGTCAAACGATATGAGTAAATAACTTAGATTTTACGAAATATTGCATCACTTCATAAAAACATATTTAGGACCCGTTTTTTGCTCTTGCGCTTGCTTTTTCGACTACTACAGAATTTTGCCAGCGAAAACGCACGTAGGAATAGGAACAAGCATCTTTCTTCACATATTCTCTCTACTTTCTTTCCGTGCAACAACAACTATGAAGATTAACTGTTTAGGACGTCCTCTATGCTAATCAAAAACAAAAAAAAATGTCTCAAAATGGAGACTCGCAACCTAATGATACAGTGAACCGGCACGCAATAAAAAGATATTAATTTTGGCAACCATAATTTGTTCGGATTAATAAAATGAATGAATGAATTTACGGACCTAATTTTTTTCAATATTCAATTCCTTACAGCAAGCGCCATTCGTAATGAAAGACCCAACCGCACCGAAGGGCTATAAAGGCTACTGCATAGACCTAATAAATGCAATAGCAGAGATTGTTAAGTTCGATTACATAATCGAGGAGGTTGAAGATAAAAAGTTCGGCAACATGGACGAAAACGGCGAATGGAATGGTATTGTCAAAAAGCTAATTGACAAAAAAGCCGATATTGGCCTTGGATCGATGTCAGTAATGGCCGAACGGGAGCTTGTTATAGACTTTACAGTTCCCTACTATGATCTTGTGGGAATAACCATTATGATGCAACGGCCAACTACACCTAGTTCGCTATTTAAATTCTTGACAGTCCTGGAGACCAACGTATGGCTTTGTATTTTGGCGGCATACTTTTTTACTAGTTTCCTTATGTGGATCTTCGATCGCTGGAGTCCATATAGCTATCAGAATAATCGAGAGAAATACGAGGAGGATGATGAGAAGCGAGAATTCAATTTAAAAGAATGTCTGTGGTTCTGTATGACATCATTGACACCTCAAGGTGGAGGGGAAGCACCGAAGAACCTGTCGGGACGCCTAGTAGCAGCTACTTGGTGGCTTTTTGGGTAAGACTTATAGAATTTTAAAATGCTAACGTCAATGTACATAAGCTCTTTTATTTAGATTCATCATAATTGCATCTTATACAGCAAATTTGGCTGCTTTTTTGACAGTATCCCGCTTGGATACGCCAGTTGAGTCCTTAGACGATCTAGCCAAACAATATAAGATCCTTTACGCTCCATTGAATGGCACCTCGGCGATGACTTATTTTCAGCGCATGGCTGACATCGAACAGATGTTCTATGAAATTTGGAAGGACATGTCTCTAAACGATTCCTTAAGTGCTTTAGAGCGATCCAAATTGGCTGTATGGGACTATCCGGTGAGTGACAAATATACAAAAATGTGGCAAGCTATGCAGGAAGCTGTGTTGCCACCAACACTCGAGGAAGCCATTGCTAGAGTCCGGAATTCGACCACCGCAACAGGATTTGCCTTTCTGGGTGATGCTACTGATATTCGGTATCTAGTGATGACAAATTGCGACCTTCAAGTCGTCGGGGAAGAATTCTCTCGCAAGCCGTATGCAATTGCTGTGCAACAAGGCTCCCATTTGAAGGATCAATTTAATAATGCGTAAGTTTAATACTGCGTTAGTGTCTATTCTCACTTTTGTATTTTTAGTATTCTCACTCTATTGAACAAACGGCAGCTGGAAAAATTGAAAGAAAAATGGTGGAAAAATGATGAAATTCAGGCCAAGTGTGAAAAACCTGAAGACCAATCCGATGGCATTTCGATTCAGAACATTGGTGGCGTGTTCATTGTTATATTTGTTGGTATCGGAATGGCGTGCATAACTTTGGTATTTGAATATTGGTGGTACAAGTATCGTAAAAATCCAAGGATTATCGATGTCACCGAAGCTGTTGTTTCTAATTATGATTCTGGAGTCGATGGCAAAGGTGGTAAGACTACCATTATATTGGGACAGTCAGGAAAGGAATATGGCAAAAGTAATGTCGCCTTGCGGCCGCGGTTTAATCAGTATCCGGGCACTTTGAAGGCTCGTTTTTAGATTTTTGGCTATGGTATTATGGAAATACGCACAAAATGATACTGGTGTTGTTTTTTTTTTTGTCATATACGCACATTTATAGTTGTTTTACAAAGTGTTTGCAAAAATTAAATAAAATTGATTTGTTTTGTATTTCCTCTAAATAAATACTTTGTTTTTTAATGAACCTAGTAGGTCCGCTATTATTAAATCTAGAAATAGTACACACAGACCAGTGGCGTAGCGTTATGCCGCCCATAGTAATTTGTTCACACGCTAAAATAAAAACAAACCCTTTTTCTACGGTTTCAACCAGTTATACCTACACATATTATGTATGTCAATGAACTTGGTAAAATTTCTCTTCAAAATGTTGTCAACTGTTGTTCGTACTACTTTTTAGCAATTGAAGCAAAAATGAAGCCTCAAATTTAAAATTTTCCCAGAGACCTTCTGTTTGCAAGTATATTTGGGCATCATTAACTTTGTGCAGTACTGGTTTCCAAAAACCCAAAAAAAAAAACGGAAATGAAAACGATTGCAATGCTATTAACAATGCTCCTGCATCCGTCCGTGTGTTAAGGCTTTCGTCTGCCTCCATCAGCTTTTCCAAGGTATTAAAAATGCCCTCATAAAGGTTCCAGGTATTCTCGACTGCATCAGCTCTTGAACTCCATCTTGTTTCTTGCAGCCTCTTCAATGCTTTGCCTGAAGTACCAAGTAGAACTTCCCAACGGTTTGTGGACACGGAAAAAATAAGTATATACGTTCGAAGGTACCGAAGAAAGTTACCGAGTTTGACTCAACAGCAGCAGCATGTAAGCAAACCAAGCTCAAAGAGTGATTGGAGTGGGGTATAAATTCTGCTTTGGGGTTTATGTCTTTTAGTCTTTGCTGCACTCCTGTATATTTTCCAGCCATGAAAGCAGCATTGCCATATGCTTGACCTCTGCAATCCATTATTTCAAGACCATCAGATTTAAGTTTACTTAAAATCATGTCAGAAATGCCTTCAGCTCTTTTGTTCTTTGTTTCGATAAAATCAATAAAAGATTCCACAACTGCTACTTTCTGATTTTCAATTTTAAGATAACGTAATACTTGACTGGTTTGATCTTTGTGTGATACATCTGGGGTGCTATCGAATATAATGGAATAATATTTGGCCTTTTTAATTTAATTTTAATTTTAGTGGGGGCATACACCCCCATTTATTCAGCTTAATACAAGCTATTTAGGTCTTAAAAAACTAATTACACTAAGACTTACAGCTAGGGCTTAAAAACTACTTAAAACTAAATTAGGTGGATGGTGAGGGATGGAGGAGGGTAGATTTGAGGGAGGAAGTGCAGTGATTAAAATCAAAGAGGAGGTGGTTAGAATTGACCTTCTGCAACATACGGGATATCGGCTCGTTCAAGCCGTACAACGTGCGACGGGTGGGAAGATAGAAAAGAGGAGGGGATCTTAAATTCCGAGGGTTAGTGTTAAAGGCTTTTAACTTGACAGAAAATCGTTGACGAACGTTATCTACTAAAATATTAATGAACTCGTTTTGAATTTGTGGTGACATATAAGTGATAATTCTTCCACTCATTTTTATTCGTGAAATGTGTTCTCGAAACACTGGATCTTCATTGCGGTTTACCAGTTCTAAAAAGTTGTCCCTATTTGTACTGGTAATTTCTTCTCTGTGGCCACCAAAAGCCAAATTCGGTTTCGCGAGAAATTTAATAATATAGACCATTCTAATAAGAATTTCCTGCCATTTTTTTGTTTCTTTGGCTACGATATTTTACTGCCTTTTATCAATTGTCTCTCCTGGACTTGATTCATACCTGGCTTTGGGATTTAGTTTTTGCCAGTTATTAAAACTGTCATATGAGCAAAATTGTGATGCGTTGTTTTTTGTCCGGAATTTCAAACAAACGACAACAAAAGCAAAATAATGACCATTCTTTCGTTAGCCGCCTCGTCGTTCGCTAACATGCTACTACTACTACTGGACCGCGTTGTACAAGTAGCAATCTCATATTTACATCTATATTATTAGGCCACTTTCCCATATCATCTACATTTTTAGCTGATTCCAATGCTTTATCGGTCTCATTGTCAATGTTTTCAATGTCAGAATCAGAGACAGCGCCGGAGTCGGAACCATAACTATTGACAACTATATTTGAACATGTCGTTACAGATTGAGAAGTTGTAGGAATCTGTTGAGGTACAACAGCATTTGTGTTTTCAATAGAAGGACAAGGACGTGAATTTGAAGGTGACATATTTGAAGTATTCAGGCCTATTCTGCTATTCACGTGAATCATAGATTCAATTCACCCATTCGATTCCCTTTCACTCTGGCTTTCCATTCTGCTATCCATCTGGTGAACTACATTATCCAGCCCAATTTGACATTCAAGTTAACAGCTTTTCATGTGAAAATAATACGAGATTCGTTGTTTGCAAATTAAAATGAATGTAATCGATTTGATGATTTACGAACATCTTTGGAAAGTTGGATATGTTGTTTTGATTAATTATTTTCAATAAAATTAAGAATATAAACAAACAGGTATGAACAGTTTGGACCTTTTTTCGACTTCCAAACAGTGGATTGTTTAAAATTGGTCTCGGGTTCTTGTTCTGCTTCTAAAAATGTTAATAATCTTTATTTATACAAATAATCATCAATAATCAAGCAATAAACTTACATTTTATTGACCACCAACCACACAGACGATCCATTAAATGAAAAACCCGCAACATTTTATATGCGGATTTGAATTGTATAGAACGAAAACGAATGCGTTCACGTGAATAAGAGAATACCGCGCAGTATCTTCGATGTTACCGATATTAACGAACTGAATCCAGATTCAATTCGAATGAATAGTAGAATAGTGTTGACTGAAAATTGAAGAAAAATCCCCCTCGATGAATAGCAGAATAGGGGTGATTAACCTCAGGTAACAGGATATCTTTTGTTGAGTTCTTGTACTACTTTAGCATCTGAATTGTCAACAGTCAAAATGTCTGTTGGAGATTTTTATTGGAAATTAATGTACATTGATTTCCGTTAATAATCAATCTTGGTGGCCAATTCACATCTTTTCTTTTGTTCAATTGTTAAACTTCTCGGTTATGGTTTCGCAAATAGGATTTCGATTTCGAAAAACTGTTGATGTGGAAATGTTTGTAATAATTTTAGAATATGTTCTGCATCAATTTTTACTTAAGGAAACTAATATTTGCAAATTTAAGGTTTTTTCATACAAATTTATTTAAGTCATCACTGACAAAATGTCAAAATGGTTGCATGGGTGGGTGTATATGATAGGTGAAGTTGATAACAAACTATTTGAGTGGAAGCGTTCACACTTGAGCATGAAAATGTTATGTTTATTACATACATATGTATATATATTTATACATATATATATTATATCTATATTGTAAATTCCCTTCAGATGGCTCAAATAAAACCCGATCACTTTTCTTAATATTTTTGTATTTATTCACTCCTAAAACACTACTTCTCCTGTCGGCGGCTGTCAGATAAGACCTCCCGGAAGTCTTTTTATCTCCATCTATGGCCGTCTTTCTTTCTACTGTCACTCTCTCACAGAAGGTGTCACAATGAGTGGAATGCAATATGGCCGTCCTTTTTGGTGCTCGTACCACGGAACTACAGAGAGTGTTATAATATGTTTATAGTACGTTAACATTTAAAGATTTCATTACACATTACAACAAGGCCAATCTGACCATATGATCGCCCACGATCATGATATTAATAAATTAAAATTAAAACATTACTCTGGGGTTTCAACTTAAAACTAGTCGGGTGTTGCTTTCTTGAGATTGGTCGTTGTAGGGCACCTCGTCTGTGTTACCCATTTCCTGATTCGCGCAGCCTCAATAATGTTGTCGTATGGGGTATTGTGTCAGCTGACAATTTTCGATGTCCTTCACGACATACCGATCATTAGGCAATATTTTACTAATAACATATGGACCCCGATATCTGGGAATGAACTTTTTATTAGTGCCGACAGAGGTGTCAACATGTTTTATAACTACAAAGTCGCCGACGGTGTATGTCTTAGCAGGTGTGCTGTGTTTTAGAAAGTGTTTCTCGTTATACTCTTGAGATTTCTTAATGGCTTTCGACGCCTTTGACCGGATTACCTTTAGATCACGGGCTGTCCCATGATCAACCTTATCTTCCAAATACTCAGTAAGCTCATCAATAACCGGGCCACGCTGTTCCACCCCGAATAGTAGGTTGCTTGGAGACTCTTTAGCTGAACTGTGAACAGTATTATTAATGGCATATTCTGCCTGTGACAGCTTCGCGGCCCAATCTGCATGGTTGACCGGTTCACTTACTTTGTTCAACATTGCCTTAATTACCCTGTTTACACGCTCGACCTGTCCGTTGGCTTGGGGAGAGGCCACAGCAACTTTAACATGTTCCACATTGTTTCGGAGCATATAGTTCGCGAACTCAAGTGAAGTAAAGCATGTACCACGGTCGGTTACCATGCGCCTAGGACGGCTGTAGTAGCTGAAGTACTTGTCCAATGAAGTGCATACCTCCTTGGTACTGGTCGAGTTTACCGGATATAATCGCACAAATTTCGTGAATGCGTCGATTACCACTAGGATATGCTTCCGTTTAGAGAGCATGGAGGGCAAAGGCCCAAAATGATCCACATGAACTGTGTCAAAAGGGATCGGCTTCTTGGGAATACTGTACATATTATGGTCGTTAGACCGAGCGGGCACTGAGTACATGATGCACTTGATACAGTTCTTAATAAATTGCTCTATCTCCTTTCTCATGTTAGAAAACCAATAATTTTTCCGGATCTGATTATAACATTTATCAATACCCAAATGACCAATCTTTTCGTGTATCATCCTGATTAAGTTGTCCCGCATTTCCACCGACACATAGAGTAGCAATCGATTTCCTTCGATTTTACGAAAAACCAAACCATCTTGCAACGTATAATGTTCCAATGTTTCTATTTCTAACCTGTCCCTGAGCCTAATGATTTCTGGATCTCGGCTCTGAGCCACTTGAATATGGGTATCTATCTCATCGCTGGTAAGTGCAGCGACTATGTGACACCGACTCAGTGCATCTACATGCCCATGGACGCCCCACTGCGGTGCTGTATAGTATAGTCATAATTCTCAAGTTCAAGTGCCCACCTGGCGATTCTCGGATTCACCTGCTTTTTACCTAATGTAAGGGTGAGGGAATTGCAATCAGTAATGATTTTGATCTGAATGCCTTCCAGATATACTCGGAAACGTCGCAATGAGTAGATGATTGCTAGGGTTTCCAGCTCCGAAGCTATGGTACCTGGACTCTGCTGGAGTAGCTGTCTTTGCGAAATACGCAACCGGGTGAAACCTTTTATCATCCTGGCGCTGCATCAGGACCGGTTTCCCTTTCGGGGCTATATATTGCCAACACCGGTGCAGTGACAAGTTTGTCACGTAATTCTCGGAAGGCCTTAACACATTCAGCGGAAAAATCGTATCTAATCTAATAAGGGTTTAGCGATTTTTGAAAACGAAGGTACAAATCGGCGGAAGTATGAGAACATTCCAATACATCGATGTAGTTCATTCTGATTTCTTGGCATCGGGTACTGTTTAATATTTTGAATGTGGGTATCGGTTGGTCGAATACCCGATGCATTCACAACATAGCCCAAATATTCCAGTTCGTCATAACCGAACTTACACTTGTTCAGCTTGAGTTCTAACCCTTTCTCATAAAGGCGACGCAAAACCTCGGCGATGGTTTCTAAGTGAGACTCGAAGTTAATTGTAGCAACTAGGATATCATATAAATAAATAATTAGCTGGCCCGTCTCAATCATATCTTGGAATATTCCGTGCAGGAACCGCTGAAAGTTAGCAGGTGCATTCCTTAACCCAAACCGCATTTTCATGTACTCGTATTGCCCATCTGGTGTCACAAAGGAAGTGTATTGTATGGAGCTTTCACCCATTCCTACTTGATGAAAACCGTCCTTTAGGTCGAGTAGCGTAAACTATTGTTTGCCCCCTAAAAATTCGATGCAGTATTCGATAAGTGGTAACGGAAAATTATCCCTAATTGTTTTCTTATTCAGTGCACGATAATCGATGCACATACGCAGTTCACCGTTCTTTTTCTTGGTAAGCACAACTGCGGATGCATAGGGGGACTTACTTTGTCGAATGATCCCCCTTTCCATTAGATCTTTAATTCGTTTGCAAACTTCTCTCCGCTCAAGGACTGAAAGTGCCCTTGGGGAGCAATGAAACGGCGTATCGTCTGCCAAACAGATCTTCAATCTATAATCCTGATACCTACGTTCAATACCATTAGGGTTTAAATAATTTTTATCTATAACTGCTTTAAGAGCACTGCCTTGATTCTCAGTCAACCGTGAGCAGATATCGACATCTGGTTTCTGTTCACCTATGTCTATTTCGAGAATCGGCGGAACTCTATTATCATCATTGCTCGAATAATTTTTATCTATAACTACTTTAAGAACACCAACAGTCAATTGCGGTCGGGGGTTGAAATCAAACTTCTGTTTCCCTATATCAGTTTCCAAAAACAATGAAACTTTATTATCTAAGTGAACCGGCGACAAAACACTATTATCTGAGCCGACATACGGCAAAACACTTTCATCTAAGCGGACCTGCGACGGAACAATCACCATCGGCGGAATTTGGACATCGGTTTGTATGACACTCAACTGGAAAATAAACATAGAACAACGGGTAAAGAAGGCATGTATAGCCTTTTATGCCTGCAGCAGAACCTTCGGAAAAAAGTGGGGCCTGCAACCAAAATTGACCCTGTGGATGTACACAGCCGTGGTACGACCAATCCTCACGTATGGGTCAATAGTATGGTGGCCGGCTCTAAAGAAAAAGTACAATATTACCAAACTTAATAAGGTACAAAGAACGGCATGCATAGGAACAACGGGAGCTCTACGGTCAACACCGTCAGACGGACTCACAGTCTTACTGCATCTTTTACCTCTTGACCTACATATAACAAACATCACAGCACACAGCGCGATCAGACTCAGAGAGTCTGGCTGCTGGACTGCAAAACCCTACGGCCACAGTAGTATTCTAGACTCTCTACCTAGAAAACTAGTTCCGCCTTCAACAGACTACATCATTCCCAGAATGTCTTTTACAAAACATTTCGTCGTTCAAATCCCTACTAGATCGGAATGGCAAAATGGAGAAGTGACAAGGGATTTCGATCAAACAATCTACACCGACGGTTCAAAAATGGACTGCGGCGTGGGTGCGGGAGTTTTTTCGGAATCCTTAAACATCGCAAAATCATACAGACTTCCGGATACTGCAAGCGTCTTCCAGGCGGAGCTACTGGCTATCCGTGAAGCCTGTCGCCAGATCAAACTTCACTCAAATATAACACCGAGGCAAAGGATCGCCATACTTATTGACAGCCAGGCTGCCATTAAAGCGATCGCTTCGGTCACTATTTCCTCTAAGTTAGTACTAGAATGCCGTAATGAGCTGGCCCTGCTTGATAAGTTCAAGGTTACCCTGATCTGGGTTCCAGGGCACAGTAACGTTTATGGAAACGAACATGCCGACGAACTGGCCAGGCAAGGCTCAGCTCTCCACTGCTCTCTGGCAGAACTAGTCCACATTCCGCTCGGAGCAGTTAAGGTAAACATCACCGCAGAATACCTTAAGAAAGCCAACCTCAGATGGAGCAGGCTGACTGCATGCGCCATATCCAGAAAAACGTGGCCAAACTACAACAAGGCAAAAACAACCGACCTTCTATGTAGAACCCGAAAAGACATCGCAAGACTTACAGCGATCTTCACGGGACACTGGCCTATAGGTGACCATGCGGCCAAGCTGGGCATCCCATACAATACACACTGCCGCAGTTGCAAAGTGACAACTGAAAAAGAAACCCTAATTCACTTTTTATGTACCTGCCCGGCTTTAGCTAGGACCAGACTACGTACATTGGGAAGCCCTTTCTTCAATACACTTGAGGAAGTCTCCGAGAAAAGTATCAAGGAACTGATAACTTTCCTGAACTCCGCAGGTTGGATTTAGCCTCCCCCACCAATCGATAATACCCAGGTTTACGTGAGTTTGTGGTAACAAAACGGCACTCAGTGCTAATTGGGTTTGTCTTATCAAACCGCCACACCTACCTACCTACCTACCGTGACACTTTTACCATTCGGCAGACTTAACTGCTCTATATTGCTTACGTTTTTGGATTTATCACACGGACAGATCCTCGGGCCAGTACAACGACCAATCTTATTTATTGTTTTCTTACAAAAGTCAGAAGTGCTAATGACTGAATTATTTAAATTAAAGTTTGTATTTAACACGGATTCATTTTTATTTTTATTTACGGGCCTTATCTGGCTTAAATGAATGTTAAAGATTCCTAAAAAACTACGTCCTAGGATCAGCGGCAGTATCATCAGGTTATCTGGGAGTACTAAAAGAGATACTATTTTAATACTGTCTTGGAATTTAATATAACTTTGAATCGTACCGTACGTATAAAGTTTGGTTTGACCCACTCCCGTGTACTTCGTTGGTGTCAATACTTTGGATATCCTGATGTCGCTTGGAATTAGGGAACGCGTGATGATATTAATTGCGCTACCGGTATCGAACAGAGAAAAACAATTGATAAATTCGGCACTTCTGACTTGTTTAACAGAGAAAGCAACACTTACCGTCTTGATGGACTTCTTCTCGAGCTGTTGGTTTCGTTTTTGTTGGTATCGGTCCAGCCTAGACAGCAGATCGGCGATAGTTCGGGTATCATTGATCAGTGTTATGTTAGGGCTGTCGTCATCCAAACCATCGATGATAAAAGTCACCAGCTCTGCCTCGGGAACTGATATCTTCGCGGCCAACGATTTCATGGCGATTACGAATTCTAGGCATGATTCGCTTGGCCCGATCCGTCGTCGCTCTAGCTGCCTGTACACATCGCGGTAGGTTACCTGTCGCCCAAACGTTTCGATGAGAGCATTTTTTTGGTTCGGCGTAATTGACGACGCCCAACGTGCCCAAAAAGTCCTTCGCCGTTTCTTTCAACAGCCTGCGTACGCCCAAGCACATCTCGTCCGATGTGAAACCCCGTGTGGTAGTGTACTGCTCCAATTCAACAAACCATTTGCGGATATCACAATGGTCCTTCCCCGTGAATGGATTGAGTGAGCTCTCCATATGCTCAAAGTTGGCGCGGCGATAGGTGTGGTTTTCGCCTGGCGGGGAACTCTCCATCTCCCGTATCTGCTGCTGTAGTGCAAGCATTTCACGTCGCATGCGCAAAAGGTTTATTTGTGCTTGCAGCTGGCGTGCTTCGGCTCCTGTCTGGTCCTCTTCTTGGTGTCTGGCGAATTCTATAAACTGCTCGGCGGCTGGTTCGGCGGCTTGTTCGTCGGTTGGTTCGGCGGCTGAATGGTCGGCGGCTTGTGCGTCATCCTTTACGTCGGGAGGCCCACGCATGGCCATCCATTCCTCATATATTGGGCGTAATTGCGCAACTGTTGCACTCGGTGGGAAGTCAATATTTGCTCCTACCAGCACGTCCACCATTGCTTGTCGAGACAATCGCGTGCTTGACATTTTCAATTTATTAAAAAAAAAAAATTCGGGAAAATTTTTAGGAATACTATTTTTTAAAATTTATTTTGGGTCTGTACCCCACATCTGAGATGTAAATTCCCTTCAGATGGCTCAAATAAAACCCGATCACTTTTCTTAATATTTTTGTATTTATTCACTCCTAAAACACTACTTCTCCTGTCGGCGGCTGTCAGATAAGACCTCCCGGAAGTCTTTTTATCTCCATCTATGGCCATCTTTCTTTCTACTGTCACTCTCTCACAGAAGGTGTCACAATGAGTGGAATGCAATATGGCCGTCCTTTTTGGTGCACATACCACGGAACTACAGAGAGTGTTACAATATGTTTAAAGTACGTTAACATTTAAAGATTTCATTACACATTACAATATATATATATATATAATTGGTAACAAAAATGTAAATAGGGTTTGTTATTGATTATTATGTTTTGGGGATCTATTTGTGATTTCACAACGTACTTCGCACCTATCCCAAAATATAGTAGTGAACCCAAGCATGCACATTGTACTGTTTATGGGATCTATTTGTGATTTCAGAATGGACCTCGCACCTATCCCAAAGCTAACTGAACCCAAGCAGGGGGTTGCAGCCGCGACATTGTCCTGTTTATGGGATCTACTTGTGATTTCACAATGTAGAAAAGGAAAACCCAAAAGAAACACGATTGCCTCTAACGGATAGTAACCTTAATGCGAATTATACCGTTCACAACATTTTTTTACAATATTTCCCAAGATCACTTTAAGTCAATCCTGTTTCGATTCGATTTGCATTTTAATTCGAATCCACAATCTCTCATAGTCTAGTTAATACATGAACCTACAATTAATAGCACTGAATGCTGCTTTTTTCTGAATGTCTTCTCAATGGAATTTATTGACAGATTGAGGTTAAAAACGAATACTTTAAACATTTTTTTCGGATGTTTACGCGTTTTCTTAAGCTATAATTTGTGCAGACGTTGTTTTTAGGCCTTCCTCTACCTACAAAAAAAATTTCAGTTAGAAAAGCGAAATCCTATTTGGGAAATCAGTTCCAACTTCTCTTTCAAAAGATCGATTGAGTTTGTTGCTGTGTGGCATGTTACACCATTATGTTGAAATCACATATTCTGCACATCAATATTTTCTAATTGGCTCTGCAAAAAGTTTCTAATCATCGCTTGATATCGAGCTCCATCCACAGTAACTGTATTGCCATTTTCATCTTCGAAGAAAAAAGGACCAATTATGCCACCACACCATAAAGTAGCTTTTTTGATTTCTGCGAAAAAAAGTGATTTGGTAAGAGTATGGTACAAATATTTTTATATTTATTAGTAAAAAAAACAAAAGAATAACGCGGAACAAGTTCAAATTGTGGTAAAATCCACATCGGGGCAAACATTGACGGTACAATGAACATCCAAAACTCGAAGTTTACCAGAAAACCCTCTACGATCATCTATTTGAAATTTTACAGCTGAGAGGAGAATATATAACTTGAAGCTGTACTTTTCTGTTCGGATTTGATGTGACAGTTTTCATCACTTGTGCTGTTTTGTTCTGATCTAGTTTTCGGTCATTAAACACACCTATTTTGTATATCAAAGGAGAGGCAACAAACAGTCAAACTAATTTTTCGGAATTCAAATACATAACACAATACGGAATGTTGTGGAGGGACACGCGTAGAGGATCAGTACATACATAATCCCTGACTTCTCACAAGGCACTTCCGAAACCGGTCTCGAAAAAAAACCCGTACATATCCGCTCTGCGGAGAACTATTTGATAAATGTTCCCTGGATTCCATTAACCCCTAACAGAATTAACCGGGGTTAACTGCCAAATTTTACTGAGGCTAAAACAAATTGACAACAAGATGAGTTCTGCCGGCGTTATAGCTAGCCAAGATTTGGAACTCCGAAGGAGTTACACGTCCCTAATAAACGTGCTCTACAAATAAAATAAGGACCACTCGCGAAATGCAAGAACTGAAGCAATGTACTCGTAGGTGCATATTGACTAGAAACTACGGAGCGACTGAATTCTCTAAATTTATTTGTCAGTGACGAATTTGTGATTGACTGAACATTTTAAAGCTATCAATATTTTCGACAACCAAAACAATACATAGCGGAAAACGACTTGTCCCTATTTAAGTTTCCACAGCTGCGTTTCTTAACGAAGTACCCAATACAGTAATATACAACTTTCGCTCAGATAAAGCATAATATATTATTTATTTCTAAGATATTGTTATTATTTTTATGAATAACTTATATTCTCGTGTTGTTATTATGTTAAATATGTTGAATTGAAGGAAAAAAATAAAACATTAAATACAAGTATGTTATCCTTTCGAGTAAGGATTTAGTATCTACAAGTTCAAAAAACATCACCTTTTTATGTTGCATAAGTGGCAACACTGCTCGTTAAATCATATTAGGCTTTTTTCTTTTTTAGCTCCGAGCGGGGCACTGAACTGTCAAAAAAAGAACTGTGTTACTTTTTTGGCTCGGAGCGCTCTGAGCACAAAATTTGTATTTCTTTTTTATCTCTGAGCTAGCTCAGGGCTCGCTCGATGAGCTCGATTAAAAATGACCGAGCACATCGAGCGAAAAGCTGAGCGCGGCTGACTTCATTCATTATTTTGTGCTTTTTCCATAGTTTATTTACTAGAAATAATAATTTAAATTGAACAATCCTTGACAAACACCAATTTCAGAAGCAATCCTGACTATTTTGAAAATTAATAGAAAAAAAATTATCTAATGACAGTTCAGTGCCCAATTCTGTTTCTTAATTAGCTCGGAGCGCTCAGGTTATGTTCAGCTCGGAGCGAGCTCTGATCGCTCGGGCCCCGCTCTGTTCCCCGCTCGGGGCTAAAAAAGAAAAACGCCTTTTGTCACAATCACAAACATCTATGCGGCATTTCATGCTCACAGAAGACCATTCTAAAAATGTATGATTCTGGAAGGAAATTAAAAATATATAATAATAAAATAATTAACTTAAAACAACACACATAAAAATATAAAAAAAGACAGCAATGTTGCTTCTACTTTTTTTTTTGATCAAGTGCATTTGTCAAACGAAGGAATATTCCTTTTATTCCACCTTTCCCTAGGAATAAAAAGAATGCATTCCATTTATTCCAGAATGAATAAAGAAACACCGAAATGGATTATCCGAAATATTCCATTGAATAAAGAAACGTAAATGGCTCACTCGGAATATTCCGAATGAATTAAAAAACACACGGTCTGTCTTTTTTATTCCTTATCCGGAAAATATAAAGAAACACACGGACTAATGAACTATTAAATATCAACGTAATGAAATTTAATATATTTTAAATGAGGCCAATGTTTATTTTTCGACGTAAATAGAATGTAGTGAATGTAAATGTAGGCGTACAAGAGTGAATTATTTGCACTTCATTCATTGCGTATTGTACCGCGTAAAAAGTCTAGATGGCTGTAGTGTTTTGATCTTGATGAAATTATGTAGGTACTAAGCACATTTTTAAAGTCTTGTTTAGGATTTTATCAGGGGAACGCGGAGGCATTTGAGGGCCGCCCCTTCCGCCCCCTGTTAGTCCGCCACTGGGTGGCATCAAACAATGCTTATCCCTACTAGTGATGGAAATTAATGCTATTTTTGATTAATTTAATTAGCATGCGATTTTTTAATACATAGCATGTGAAATGCTAATGCTAAATTAATATGAAATATCATTAAAAAGTAAAGTGAAGATTTTTTTACTATAAATTTAATATTTACACACAATACAGTTTTGAACACTGATTACAACTAGCCGCCTTATCAGTCCCACCCACTTTAGAGAAGAAATTCCAAAATGCATTTAAAGATCGCATTCGGGAAGTCATCGCAATTTGTTCATTTGACTTTAAAAAGGCAAACGAAAATTAAACTTTTATTTGAGACTAATTAAAAGCGAACTTACGAATCTCTCTGGTAAAAAATTAGTACGATCACAAGAAATAAAAAAATTAACAATCCTAATTTCAATAATATAAGAAATTAGAAGACTAATATAAGTGAATTGCATTATTCGCGTTATTTCCCTAAAGGTAATGATATTTCATTTAGCATTAGCATTATCATCGTCAACAAATATTCATTTGCTTAAACAACAAAAATTCGCAAATATGCCTTCCCCTTCATAGCAAAATGTGTTGCTAAAATGAGAAGAAAAGCGTAGTTTTCCGTTTTTGTTAAATCGAATGAATTATGCAGTTGGAGCAGTGGAACATTTCAAAACGGAAATATACGTAAGGAGTAAGTGTGTAGGCAATATTCATAATGTGTGTTTTCGTTTTGAAAAGCCTACTTCCTTCTTTCGCTGTGTGTACCCCTGCAGTTGGGAGCTCTTTTCATCTTCTTGATCTTGTTTTATCTTTCTCACTTCTGTCTTCTCGTTTTATCTCGATCACATCATTTTGTCATTGGTTGTTTTGTTTGACATTGACAGAGACAGATACACAACGCACCGCATACTGCAGAAAAATAGCTTAGCATTTCATCAAATTTAGCAAGTTATTTTCATACTGCTAATGCGAAAAAAATGTTCATCGTGAATTAACTTTGCTAATGCTAATCATCCCATCACTAATCCCTACTCTATGCCTATAAGAGGGGCATGCGAACGTTGGAGCATCAGCTCACTTAACTCTGGCAAAGGAATTTTAAAATGGATGAGTTTTACTCTGCGGTAAACCACCAACTTTCTCTTATGATAAATAAGATTAAAGCGGAAAGCTTTTCAAAAGAAACCGTTAACGCTCTCCTGGAAACGTAACGAAATAGAGCACTTGAAGTGTTTATTCGCACCCTGCACGGCGGCCTATACCGGATGCTTATCATCCAGAAGTCAAAAAAAAAAATTGCCAGAGGCTTATTCGGCCTGTTTGGAAATTCAAAACTTGAATTACCGGAGCAATGTTATCCACGATCCATCGGATAAGAATGTAATCACGGCACCATTTAACCAAAATTTTAGGTCCGACCCAACCGAAGAAAAGGTTCCACCATAATTTAGATGAAAACAGCAAAAGCAATATACTCCGGTCCGCGACTATGGCACACCACCAACGCGCCCAAGCCAAGCGAAAGGATGGAAGTCGACAACTCGGTGCATTCGTGCCACGTAAATTATATATATACCGCCCGAAGGGTAACAACCCCTTTAAGCCAAGGGCAAGGTCAGAAAATGATCCCAACAAGCAACAAAGGCTATACAATCTCCAGGTCGAAAGCGAAGAGGAACCGGTACCTGACAATTGCTACGGCGGTGAGGAGCCGGTCATTGAGGAGGTACATTCTACGACGGACGGCAGTTCAGCGTATCTACCATATTTAAAGTACGTAGTCACCAACGGGCGAGCACTGAAGTTTCTTATTGATACTGGGGGCTAACAAAAACTTCATAAGTCCGTCAATTTTTTAGGGGCCAAGACTGTCACAAAGTCCTTCCCAGTGAATAGCGCAGTCGGCGAAATTAAAATTACAAAATGTGTAGGGGGAAGTTTTTTTAAGTTCAGGAAACGACACGACCGCCTGCATTGACACCCTTAAAGAACTTGAGGCGGTCATAGATAGAAAGTCAAATGTATACTGAAACTGAAACCCTCAATCATTATACCACTCAAAGAAAAAATATCCACGCAGGTTAATGTATTGGTGGATAAGCGTAATCCGTCTAATATTAAATTAGAAATTCAGCGTCTAATATGCAAATATGAATCCCTCTTTGGCGGAAATTAAAACAACCACCGGGGAACCAGTCTATTCCAAAAGCTACCCCTATACTGCCAATTTGAGGGAAGTTGTTGAAAAGGTAATAAGTAAGTTACTAGGAGAGGCCATCATTCGCCCCTCTAAAAGTCCTCTCAATTTCTACATATGGATTGTGGAAAGGAAAACTAAGCTATTCGCCGGAAAACAATACCGTATGGTTATAGACTGTAAGCGGGGTAAGTGGGTTATGTCATCACGGCCGAATGTATCAAGCCAGACGCGAAGAAGGTCGCTGCAATTCAAGGTCTCTTGCTACCTAAGAACTTAATAGATCGCAAGTCCTTCCTGTGGCTCACATTCTACTATAGGAAATTTATCTACAATTACAAGAAGATCTCAAAGCTCGCAAGGCATTTAACGACCTAAAAGAGCTTTTAGTATCATCCGAGATATTGGCCTTTTCCGACTTTTCGTTAACCTCTAATCTCACCACAAACGCATCTAACCTCGCATTAGGAGCAGTTCTGAGGTGTGTTTGGGAAAGACAGGCCAAAGACCAGAGAGATGTTGACCATAGTGTGGACATTTGCCCAACCTGCTATCCTATGTGTAAGGTGCCAAGGAAACTCGTATATATACTGATGATCTGCCCTTAACATTCGCGTTAAGCAACAGAAACTATAACGTGAAACTTAAGCGATGGAAAGTCCTCATCGAAGAATATAACTGCGAGCTAATATTGAAACCAGGTAAGTCAAACCTGGAAGCAGATGCACCGACAATATTATAAAGCCAGGTCAACCACTTGTCTCATTCACCTCGAGCTGAACCAGCACCAAAATCAAGTAGGGCAACTGGTTCCGTAACAGACACAACTAGTGACCATGGCTCCTCAACGAACACTTCTTCAGAGGTATCTGGATCAACAGACAATGCTGAGACAATAAACAGGGCAAACACAATTGTATTGACCTTATTCCTCATATAGAGGATATAATGTTTTTTGGAACCAGATCATAATCAAGGTATGTTAAGCGAATTCGAGGTGCACAGTGTGGATAATATTGAAAATGTTTGTGTCTTCCTAAAACAAAACAAAAAAAACAACAATGCTACTTTTGAGAAATTGCGATGAAAGTGTAATCAGTAAAAAAAATAATCAGAAAAACCAGCCATAAACCATTTAAAAAAAGCAAAGCACAAGTGAAAAGATACACACAACGAGGATCAAGTCGATAAGCCTTTAAAAAAGCATTATGAAAAAACCCAAAATCATTCGCCTTACGAAGTACTCCGCATGTAGTGTATTGTGTACCCTTTTTTCCACAGCGGTCGTTCCATAAGGGTTAAACACATCCTTTTGACCTGCTTCCACATATTGTAGGTTTTTTCTGCATTTTGCTTTGTAGTAGTAGGAAATGCATACATATGTAGAGATAGTGCCCTACTCATTATATGGATATACTGTGGCGTGTACTTTATTATTCTAAAGTTCAGACAGAAATGAAAGTGAAAAAAAAAACTATAGAATAGTTCGGCTTAAAAGTAACATCCATATTAATATTATAAATGCGAACGTAATTCTGTCTGTCTGTCTGTCTCGCTTTAACGCCAAAACTACTGAACCGATTTAAATGAAATTTGGTGCACAGATAGTCTAGAGCCTGAGAATGGACATAGGCTACTTCTTACCGAGGGAAAATGCCTCATCCGCTGTCCAGAAGCGGAGATCTAAGCTGATATCTAAGAAAAGTTGTAACTCTCGAATGATTTCTGGCTCCTAGCTTTGGAATGACTCATCCAAATGAAATAGTATTTCTTTCAATATAAAGTTCAATTATGTAAAAAGATTTTAAGATATAAATCATCTTTGTAGGTGATCCTGAAGTTGAACAATAAGCATTAAACTATAAATTTTATTCAATTCAAAAAAGTAAAATGTTCGATTGAAGGTAGATTGTTGGATTTTCCCAGCGTTCAGTGGAGGAAAATTTGTGTGTGTGTGTGCGGCACAAATCTGTTTCTTTACCTGTACCTTTTGTGCAATGTTCTTTTTCTTTCTTTTTTGTATGCACCTTTTGCAGTTTGTGCTGTTTTTTTATGGCGCGTGGTCATGGGATTGAGAAAGATAGTGAAAGATAGTGTATGAAATGTAAATGAGAGAGGGAGTCACACTCAGAGTATATCCATATAATGAGTAGGGACACTCGACGTTTTCTTTATCAGTTCTTATCAGCAAGTATTTTGTTTTAAATTTAATATGTTTGTTTTTTATGAATGCATATTTTACTGATAAATGTTATTAAATCTTGTTACATACATACAGAGATTATGTCCATAGTTATTTTGCAGTTTTTTTTTTAAACAATTTGCAGGAGTTTAAAATAACAGCTGCTCAATTTAACTGTTTAGAGGACCAAATGTTGAACTTGTCTGTTTAGTGCCTTCCGTGTTGACACGTGCTTCCAAAATGCACATTACATCGCGTGTTATCAAGTTTCATACGACATAGCTAGATCAGCTTTGCCGGGACCCATATTCGGCCATCGCCATGTAGAGCTGCTGACTATTAATGCTATCATATGCGGCTTTAAAGTCAATTAAAAGATGGTCAGTCCCGACTTGAAATTCGTTTGTATTTTCCAGGATTTGCCTCAGTGTGAAAATTGTGTCTATTGTCGATCTACCGGGCCGGAAGCCACTCTGTTACGTGCCGATTAGTGTGCTCCTAAAAGGCTAGAGACGTTCACACAGTAAGTTGGATAGCACACAGTTAGCAGGAGTATGCATTGATGTCAATAGTTCTTGAAAGACATAGGATCGGCTTACTCGTAGATGGGGTATAAGGCGCCGTCTACTGGGATTTGCGGACGATATCGACATCATCGGCCGTGCCATGTTAGAGGCTTTTGAAGAACAGACCAAATTGTTTGGTGTTGAAGTTAATGAAGACAAGACTAAATACATGCTATCAACTAACAAACAAACATCTGTCCACCGCCTAGGACACAAACGTCACTGTTGATAACAATAACTTCGAGGTAGTTAAGGATCCAAAAATGATATCATAGAGGAGATTCGACGAGGAATTACCTTCCTTAAAAAACCGCTGAAACGGTTTGGCCAAACACGTGGGTTCAGAACTCCTCACTCGAAGAACAAAATACATGCTCTATCGAACTAAATCCTACCAGTCCTGCTTTATAGTGACGAGTCCTGGACGATAAGTAGGAAAGCGGAGCTAATATTGGGTTAGGTTAGGTTAGGTTTATGTGGCTGTCGGCAGAAGCCGACATACATAGACCAATTTAGGTCCATTGTGATACCACGTATATTATCTACCTCAACTCTGTAGATGGGACTGGCCAATGACACGCGGTTGTTGTTTTCAAACGGTCCCCCATCTACGTACTAACCGCGCCCAACGTCGTTTAATTACGGTGATCTGACGAGAACCGATTACTTTTAAATTCATTTTTATTAGTTATTAGCTTATATCAACTTACATACTAGACAAAAATGATTAATGCCCCTATTGTGTAAGACAGTTGAGTTGTCTCTTGGTTGTAATTCAAAATTCGGTATTGCCAAACACAACCTTAAGCGAAAAGTTGACTGTCAACAGAGAACCAAGATGGCGGTGGTTGTCTGTGTGTATGCAACTGCTTTCACGATTACAACTGAAAAAGGTTGTCTTGCATAATACGAAAAAATAGTTTCGTTGTGTGAAAGTTGAGTTGTATTGAAGACAACTCAACTAAGTTGAGTTGTGTTATACAATAGTGGCATAAATCTAACTTAAAATTAACAGGATACTTATTCTAGATTATTGATCCTTATGCGGACGCCCTAAACTTAACTATATCTTATAATTATTGCCTTTCGGCCTAAAAAACTATTTTACTGAGCCGACTGAAGCCTTACAGCGTCAGTCAACTCCCGGAAGCACCACCACACGTTGGCGAGCCCGGCCTCTCCCAAAAACGCCCTAGCTAACTTAATCTAACTTATAAGCTAACAGGATGTTACCTAGAGTAACGCACCGTCCTGGGAGGGCATGTTGACCCCTCCCCCCTCAACAAGCCACCAAAATTCGGCGAATTGCTTTTCCGTGTCGCATTGATCCCTCTCCGATATTGCGGTACTAAAACGGAGGAGCTCATGAGCATTGGCGATGTCCTCGCCGCGGATGAGCCGCTTATCTCTCGCGCTGCGGTAGCGGTGGTATAATACCGGAATACCATCCGTCGCCTGTACCAGCCCTTTTGCGTCAATATAGATAAATGCCTCTGGCGGGATAAAGCCAGACCGGAGCGTACTCTCTATGTACATTTCATTGGGGTAGTAAGCCATAAATATCAGACTATTGTCGCTGGCCATCGCCCTTGCAACGTGCCTTCGAGTCACCTTAATGAGGAAATTGTCAATCCTATTCAACTGAGCCCCATCGTATAGGGCCTTGTTGGGATAGTATTTTATATAATTGGATTCAGGCGTTCGGAACAATCGGAGACAGGTCCTAAGACATTGTCTCTCCAAAACCCGAATCTTTTCCATGTAACTAGGCGATATATTAAACCACAATGGACAACCATAAGCGATGATCGGTCTTATAAGGGCCACGTAGCAAATGACCTTCACTCTAGAGTCAAGTTGACTGCTATGAGACAGTCTCCTTGTCAGAGCATAAGCCTTCTTGGCCCCAGCAAGACAAGCAGCTATATGTCTATCGAAATATAGATACTGGTCAAGCCACATACCTAGATATCTAACTACGCTTCTCACCGCCAATGGCTGCCCATTTTGTCCAACAATGGCCAATTTCTTCCAGTTTTTTCTGGTATCCCTAGAGGCCCCAGCCAATGGAGTTCTGAACAAGATTGTTTCCGTCTTCTGAAAGTTGATTTTCAACTTCCAGTCAGCGCAATATCGCTTAATTTGATCGAAGTCATGCTGCAAAAGAATGTTAATGACCTCGATTTTAGGACCTGACCTGTATGCCACCAAATTGTCGGCATACGCTATAGCATGTCTGAGTGAACCCACCAGATCACTCGTGTAAATGTTAAACAGGATCGGAGAATTGACCGCCCCCTGCTGTGAACCGTTTTTAATTTCAAAGACTCTGCTCGAAGTCACGTTGCCACATTTGACAAATAACTTCTTTCCCATAAGCATATTATAAATTACATATAGCAAAGGTTTGTGCATCCCCCACCTGGTCAACTTGTAGAAAAGTCCCTCTAACCAAACGGTGTCGAAAGCCTTCTCAAAATCAACCAGACAAGCACCCGTGCATTGGTTCTTGCATTTATTCCACTGAATGTCGGAAACCAGTTTCGACGCGGCATGAATAGTGTCATGCCTCGCCCTGAAACCAAACTGGTTGTCCGGAATTATGTTATTGTCCTCGACCCACTTTAACAGGGCTCTATTGACAACTTTTTCAAAGACCTTGCTAATATTCGGAAGCAAGCTAATTGACCGGAGATTGGCAGGGTTCGTCCTATCTTTACCTTTTTTCGGGATAGGGTGTACCTCAGCTACCTTCCAATGGGCCGGATAATGTGCATTATTCAGCGCATTGTTAAACAGCGTGGTGAAAATATCTACAGCCTCCAGAGGTAGGTGTCTCAATACGACGTTTGGGACACCATCCATCCCCGCAGACTTTTTATTCTTCAGTGTCTCGAAGATGCACAGAAGATCATCCTTCGACACGAACAAGTGCGATGCATCTCGGCCATTGGCGACAACTGCATCAGCATGGTTTTCATCAGTGAATACGGTAAATCCGTTATTCTCAGATTGCCAATTCTCAAGTTCGGTGCGTAGATAGAAGTGGCTCACGAGAGCCCTATTCTCAATGTCTTGGTTACGGCGAACAGGATTGTTCACCGTATACACGGCCTCGAAACAAGCGCCCAGCAAATCCACCTTCTCCTGTGGGTCCTCGACCACGAAAAATCGTCGTTTGAAGCGACACTTTCTGGACTTATTCCAGCAGTCAGTACTCTCTGTCTGTTCTCTGCTGTCTGGGAGGTTCGAACACAAGGAATATCATTGTGATCTTTCCTCCTGAACAACTTATTTATCTGTGGGAACATATTCGGACTACAGGTTTTAATAGCCCGAATTTTATTGCCCCAATACAGACTTACAGATTTTCTGTAATTTTCTTTAATCAGCTGTTTCAGGATTCGGATCTCTGACTTCAGCATCCTAACCTCCGGGTCGTTGGGTTCAGCAAATTGTCTGTACAGCCGTTTAAGCCTCGAGAGCAGTCTACTTTTTTGTCGGTATAGTGCGTCGATTGTAGGGTTTCAGTACTTTTCTGTCTGTTTGTCGTTTGATAGCGTCGTTCATTTGCAATAAATGCCGATCAATGTCATCATTTGTCATGTTACTGTTTGTCGGTGGGTCGATCCCACTCGAACGTATATCTCGCTTTAACAATCTGGAGAAGCGCGACCATTGTGCCCTCCGATAATCGAATGAACACACTGCTTCGTACTCCTCCAGCAGCATTTGCTCGTTCGGGATCCGTATTGCGGCGGCGAGTCCGTAGTGGTCACTATCGTACTCAAATGCACGTAAACAGTTCCGCGTGTATTGGTCTATGTTTGTCAGTTGAAGTCTTGCGTCCGTTAAGGCCAAGTCCAGGAAAGCACCGCTTCTTGGCAAAGAAGGGATATCCGTCGCGTACAACTCGAGTTTGTACTCAATCATATTGAAGCGCCACCAGTCGTGAAACTGGTTGCCCCTGGGATTTGCAGTAACATTTCCCCATGCCGCATGTTTGGCATTAATATCTCCGGCCAAGAAGTAATAATTCTCCTCCGAGTTCAGCTGCAGACTACGAAAAAGTGTCTCGAGCTCTGTCATAAATGGGTTGGGTGGAGGTGCTGCAGGTGCGTAAAGCGACACCACATACACTCTCCTCCGGCTATGGAGAGGAATGCATATGATGCATGCTTCCAACAACTGGAACCTACGCACGTCCCCGCTATATATAACCCTATGGCGCAGGCCTTTTCGAATTAAGATTCCAACCCAACCACCTTGAGTGGAGTGAGGCCGGTCTCTTCTTATTACATGATAGTTTTTGTATCCCAATTTGTGCTTCTGATTTAGCTTAGTTTCGCTAACCAAAAGCACATCCGGGTTTTCGGTTTTCAACAAATTGGCAAGTGATGTTCTTTTCTCGATCCTGACTAGTGAATTAACATTCACAACAAGGATCTTTAAGATTCCCTCATCCAGCGCAGCCATTAGATTTATGGCACACTAGACCCCACAAACAGCTCCGAATAGATAAAGTCAATTCGGGCCGCTTGTTCATTTAACTGTTTCTGGAACTTATCGATCTTTCCGTGCAGAGACAGAAGGATCGATTTTAAGTCCAGATCCACCTCTGGTGCCTTTTGGGCTACCTTTGGTTGGTTTAATGTCTATTGGGCTTGACCCGGTCCAGCTGCCATTTGGGCAAAGGACACGTTGGGTGCCACAAAATTCGAGAACGAGCGCCTATCGTCTTCCGACTGCTGTCTGCGGGCCTGGACTCGCTTTTTCAGCTCCTGGTACTTTGGGCAACCCCTGAAGTTGGCGGGATGCCCAGAGTCCCTGCAGAGCACACAAGAGAGGACACTCCGGTCTTCAACTCTCTCCTTGCCAAGAGAACATTCACCATGTTTGTGGTCCTTGTCGCACTTTACGCATCTGAACTGCATGTTGCAGTTAGCTGCGGCGTGCCCGAACCTTTGGCAGCGCATACATTGAAGTATGCGATCCGACCTTTTTATTTTCTCCCATCTTACAGCATGATAGTACAGGTAGCGGATATTTCGCAGCCTGTCAATTTTGCTGTCGGGAGTGAGCTGCACTAAAAAGAATGGTAAGTAACGGTTACCACCCCTTGCCACAGCTGAAGAAAACGGTTTGACCCCCACGAACTTGAGGTCATCGCTTTCAAAATTCTTAAGCTCTCTTTCAAGCTCCTCCGTTTTAATTGAGGGATCAATTCCCTTTAATACCACGGTTTTTAGCTTTTGCTCCCTTAGGGTGTACGTGAAGTACTCGGTCTTAACCTCTCCCAGGGCGGTGCGCACCCTATGGTACTCCTCTATTTTATCACATATAATTATGTGGTTGTTGGCAGATAGCCTTTTGACATGAAAGTCTTTTGTAATTAACTTACATAGCCTAATACTATCTATAATATCAAAGTTACTCACATTTATGGGTGGAATCCTTGACTTCCGCTGTTTTTTTTTTTTGTTGCTGCTGCTGTTGCTGCTGCACTTGTATCTGCGGTTGCTGCGGTTGCTGCTCTGATTGCAGGTTTTGTTGCTGATGTTGTTTTTGTTGTTGCTGCTGATGTTGTTGCTGTTGGTGTTGTTGTTTTTGTTGCTGTTGGTGTTGTTGTTGTGGCTGTTGTTGTTGCTGTTGTTGTCTTTGTTGCTGCTTCAAATGCAGCTGTTGCTGCACCTGCTGCTTTAACATAGCTTGTTGTTGCTGCTGCTGCGCTTTCTTTAGGCGCAACTGGTTGCGCTTCTCCAGCAACTCTTTTATAAGCTTGTCCAGCTGCGCCTCCTCATCTTTTTCTTCGTCCATTTGGACGGTGACCTCATCATCGACCGGTAGGTCCTTGAAGGAGTTTCCCTCTCTGACGTACCGGCCCTCTCCTCCGTCATACTCATAAGAGCGGGAGTGTGCTCCGTCATCATCGGATATAGCCACCGATGATGCCACACTATGGCCTGCCAAGTTTAACCTTCTTTTGGCTGAAAGGTTCGCCTTCGGATTCAACTTCCGTCGCCGTTTTTCCACCGTCCGATACTCCTCGCTTACAGTTTCTTCTGGCGTTGTAGCGAGAGCTTTTATTGTTGGCGTTGTTGTTGTTGATGTTGTTGTTGCTGGTGTTGCATGCGATGATCCCCGCCTGGGCAAAGTGGAACACGCTGTTGGACTTGGTGTCACTTTAATGGCATTTAAGGCTGCCCTTGGCATACAAGCTGCCGCTGTTTTTGTGCCTGCTGTTGCTGCTTTCATTACTGCTGTTGTTGCTGCTGTTGTTGCTGCTGATTTTTTTGCTTTATCTTTGTGTCTCTATCACTAAATTGCCGAAAAAAATTTAAAAATTGAAGACTGGCCGAGAATCGAACCCGAGTCTCCGGCGTCAGAGGCGGACGCCTTTACTTTTACTTTACTTTTAAATTCATTTTTTTTAATTATTAGCTTATATCAACTTACATACTAGACAAAAATGATTAAATCTAACTTAAAATTAACAGGATACTTATTCTAGATTATTGATCCTTATGCGGACGCCCTAAACTTAACTATATCTTATAATTATTGCCTTTCGGCCTAAAAACTATTTTACGAACTAATCTTACATAATTATGTTTTCATCGAGAAAATTGTTAAGAAAACTCGGAATCTTTAACAAATTTTTTCAGTTCAGTTTTCAGTTTTCTTTATTTCAATTAATATATGAAGCTTAATGCTAACAATATTGAGTACGTATTGAAAGGCTACAAGAAATAAATACTTGGCAATTAAGCAATATAATTTAAATTAGAAATAGTAAGAAACATTCTGTTATTCAATGAATAAGTGACGAATGTCCCATTATTTAACAATACATAAACAATTTTTTGTGGGGGTTAATCATAGATAAATATTTCTGTGTACAACTGTGTATTAACTTATAAAATGCATATAAACAAATGTATATAAACGCTCTCAAAATTCATATTTTGCGCAAATATAATTAAATCACTGGACTAATGATACTATCTATCTCAGAATGATTTTTAGAAAACAGCCAATGTTTAACTCCGCTTAAAAATTTAGATTCAATCCTCTCACATCTTAGTTCAACCGGCAATTTATTAAATAAGCGGCACGAAATTATTGTATAAAACTGACAAAAGATGGATTTATAAGCTCGTGGAACACATACTAAATGGCAGCTATAGGCTCTTAAACTGTAGTCTTCCTGAAGTCTTGCAGAATTATAACCAGCACTTTTAAAAAATAATTTCAATACATTAAAAAAATACAAATGTCTAACTGGAAAAATGCCGAGGTTTAAAAATAAGGGAAAACTAGGTGCTCTACGGATTACTTTAGAGATAATGCGAATGGAATGTTTCTGTCTTATGAGCAACGGATTAATTTTACAGGAATGAGTACCACCCCAGCAGCAAATTCCATATTGCAGCTTTGATTGCACTAAGCCACTATAAGGGAGTTTTAAAATTGATTTTGGGCAGTAAAGACTAAGGTGGTATATCTGTCTGACAACTTTGTTGAGGTAAAGTTTTAAATGAGAAGTATGTTCCATCCAACTAAGTTTCTTATCTATGGTGATACCTAAATATTTAAAACGATCAACGCATTCTATATCAAAACATCCAATGTCACAAGGTAAATCATACCTAAATGCTGGAGAACAAAATTGAAATCTGGAGCAGCAAGGAGCATGATAAGTTAAAGGCAGACCTTCAGGAACTATCCCCAGTAAGTTAAAAAACATAAACTTTGTTTTGTTGCTTATAACTAGCTTATGAAGCCAGAACCAATGTCGGAGAATTTCTAGATCATGATTCATGTCAGCAATTTTATATTTTTATATAAAAAAACAAATTACAAACTACCTACTCTACTTACTTAAACTACTTAGCATATTCTAACTATAATTAGGCTTCTGAGCACTCGTTGCCTTGCGCAACAAGTGGTCAAAATCCCAATTGCTTTCCGAGCGCCTGGCAGTCGTCAACGTGCACACGCGCCGCCGTGAGCCGACTGAAGCCTTACAGCGTCAGTCAACTCCCGGAAGCACCATCACACGTTGGCGAGCCCGGCCTCTCCCAAAAACGCCCTAGCTGACTTAATCTAACTTATAAGCTAAGAGGATGTTACCTAGAGAAACGCACCGTCCTGGGAGGGCATGTTGACCCCTCCCCCCTCAACAAGCCACCAAAATTCGGCGAATTGCTTTTCCGTGTCGAATCTATCCCTCTCCGATATTGCGGTACTAAAACGGAGGAGCTCATGAGCATTGGCGACGTCCCCGTCATGGAGGAGCCGCTTATCTCTCGCGCTGCGGTAGCGATGGTATAAGACCGGGATACCATCCCTCGTCTGTACCAGCCCTTTTGAATCAATATGGATAAATGCCTCTGGTGGGATAAAGCCTGACCGGAGCGTACTCTCTATGTACATTTCATTGGGGTAGTAAGCCCCAAATATCAGACTATTGTCGCTGGCCATCGCCCTTGCAACGTGCCTTCGAGTGACCTTAATGAGGAAATTGTCAATCCTATTCAACTGAGCCCCATCGTATAGGACCTTGTTGGGATAGTATTTTATATAGTTGGATTCGGGCGTTCGGAACAACCGGAGACAGGTCCTAAGACATTGTCTCTCCAAAACCCGAATCTTTTCCATATAACTAGGCGCTATATTAAACCACAATGGACAACCATAAGCGATGATAAGGGCCACGTAGCAAATGACCTTCACTCTAGAGTCAAGTTGACTGCTATGAAACAGTCTCCTTGTCAGAGCATAAGCCTTCTTGGCCCCAGCAAGACAAGCAACTATATGTCTATCGAAATACAGATACTGGTCAAGCCAGATACCCAGATATCTAACTACGCTTCTCACCGCCAATGGCTGCCCATTTTGTCCAATAATGGCCAATTTCTTCCAGTTTTTTCTGGTATCCCTAGAGGCCCCAGCCAATGGAGTTCTGAACAAGATTGTTTCCGTCTTCTGAAAGTTGATTTTCAACTTCCAGTCGTCGCAATATCGCTTAATTTGATCGAAGTCACGCTGCAAAAGAATATTAATTACCTCGATTTTAGGACCTGATCTGTATGCCACCAAATCGTCGGCATACGCTATAGCATGTCTGGGTGAACCAACCAGATCACTCGTGTAAATGTTAAACAGGATCGGAGAATTGACCGCCCCCTGCTGTAAACCGTTTTTAATTTCAAAGACTCTGCTCGAAGTCACGTTGCCACATTTGACAACGAACTTCTTTCCCATAAGCATATTATAAATTACATATAGCAAAGGTTTGTGCATCCCCCGGCTGGTCAACTTGTAGAAAAGTCCCTCTAACCATACGGTGTCGAAAGCCTTCTCAAAATCAACCAGACAAGCACCCGTGCATTGGTTCTTGCATTTATGCCACTGAATGTCGGAAACCAGTTTCGAAGCGGCATGAATAGTGTCATGCCTCGCCCTGAAACCAAACTGGTTTTCCGAAATTATGTTATTGTCCTCGACCCACTTTAACAGGACTCTATTGACAACTTTTTCAAAGACCTTGCTAATATTCGGAAGCAAGCTAATTGACCGGAGATTGGCAGGGTTCGTCCTATCTTTACATTTTTTCGGGATAGGGTGTACCACAGCTACCTTCCAATGCGCCGGATAATGTGCATTATTCAGCGCATTGTTAAACAGCGTTGTGAAAATATCTACAGCCTCCAAAGGCAGGTGTCTCAATACGACGTTTGGAACACCATCCATCCCCGCCGACTTTTTATTCTTTAGCGACTCGAAGATGCACAGAAGATCATCCTTCGACACGAACAAGTGCGATGCATCTCGGCCATTGGCGACAACTGCATTAGCATGGTTTTCATCAGTGAATACGGTGAATCCGTTATTCTCAGATCGCCAATTCTCAAGTTCGGTGCGCAGATAGAAGTGGCTCACTAGAGCCCTATTCTCAATGTCGTGGTTACGGCGAACAGGATTGTTCACCGTTTACACGGCCTCGAAACAAGCGCCCAGCAAATCCACTTTCTCCTGTGGGTCCTCGACCACGAAAAAATCATCGTTTGAAGCGACACTTTCTGGACTTATTCCAGCAGTCAGTACTGTCTGTCTGTTCTCTGCTGTCTGGGAGATTCGAACACAAGGAATATCATTGTGATCTTTCCTCCTGAACAACTTAATTATCCGTGGGTACATATTCGGACTACAGGTTTTAATAGCCCGAATTTTATTGCCCCAATACAGACTTACAGATTTTCTGTAATTTTCTTTTATCAGCTGTTTCAGGATTCCGATCTCTGACTTCAGCATCCTTACCTCCGGGTCGTCGCGATCAGTAAATTGCCTGTACAGCCGTTTAAGCCTCGAGAGCAGTCTACTTTTCTGTCGGTATAGTGCGTCGATTGTAGGGTTTCTGTACTTTTCTGTCTGGTCGTCGTCGGAACGTCCTACCCGAGGAATAGTTCGTTCCATAGTTCGTTTGATGGCGTTGTCCATTTGCAATAAATGCCGATCAATGTCATCATTTGTCATGTTGCTGTTTGTCGGTGGGTCGATCCCACTCGAACGTATATCTCGCTTTAACAATCTGGAGAAGCGCGACCATTGTGCCCTCCGATAATCGAATGAACACACTGCTTCGTACTCCTCCAGCAGCGTTTGCTCGTTCGGGATCCGTATTGCGGCGGCGAGTCCGTAGTGGTCACTATCGTACTCAAACGCACGCAAACAGTTCCGCGTGTATTGGTCTATGGTTGTCAGTTAAAGTCTTGCGTCCGTTAAGGCCAAGTCCAGGAAAGCACCGCTTCTTGGCAAAGAAGGGATATCCGTCGCGTACAACTCGAGTTTGTACTCAATCATATTGAGGCGCCACCAGTCGTGAAACTGGTTGCCCCTGGGATTTGCAGTAACATTTCCCCATGCCGCATGTTTGGCATTAATATCTCCGGCCAAGAAGTAATAATTCTCCTCCGAGTTCAGCTGCAGACTACGAAAAAGTGTCTCGAGCTCTGTCATAAATTGGTTGGGTGGAGGTGCTGCAGGTGCGTAAAGTGACACCACATACACTCTCCTCCGGCTATGGAGAGGAATGCATATAATGCATGCTTCCAACAACTGGAACCTACGCACGTCCCCGCTATATATAACCCTATGGCGCAGGCCTTTTCGAATTAAGATTCCAACCCCACCTCCTTGAGTAGAGTGAGGCCGGTCTCTTCTTATTACATGATAATTTTTGTATCCCAATTTGTGCTTCTGATTTAGCTTAGTTTCGCTAACCAAAAGCACATCCGGGTTTTCGGTTTTCAACAAATTGGCAAGTGACGCTCTTTTCTCGATCCTGACTAGTGAATTAACATTCACAGCAAGGATCTTTAAGTTTCCCTCATCCAGCGCAGCCATTAGATTTATGGCACACCAGACCCCACAAACAGCTCCGAATAGATAAAGTCAATTCGAGCCGCTTGTTCATTTAATTGTTTCTGGAACTTATCGATCTTTCCGTGCAGAGACAGAAGGATCGATTTTAAGTCCAGATCCACCTCTGGTGCCTTTTGGGCTACCTTTGGTTGGTTTGATGTCATGTGGGCTTGACCCGGTCCAGCTGCCATTTGGGCAAAGGACACGTTGGGTGCCACAAAATTCGAGAACGAGCGACTCTTTTGACGCCTATCGTCTTCCGACTGCTGTCTGCGGGCCTGGACTCGCTTTTTCAGCTCCTGGTACTTTGGGCAACCCCTGAAGTTGGCGGGATGCCCAGAGTCCCTGCAGAGCACACAAGAGAGGACACTCCGGTCTTCAACTCTCTCCTTGCCAAGAGAACATTCACCATGTTTGTGGTCCTTGTCGCACTTTACGCATCTGAACTGCATGTTGCAGTTAGCTGCGGCGTGCCCGAACCTTTGGCAGCGCATACATTGAAGTATGCGATCCGACCTTTTTATTTTCTCCCATCTTACAGCATGATAGTACAGGTAGCGGATATTTCGCAGCCTGTCAATTTTGCTGTCGGGAGTGAGCTGCACTAAAAAGAATGGTAAGTAACGGTTACCACCCCTTGCCACAGCTGAAGAAAACGGCTTGACCCCCACGAACTTTAGGTCATCGCTTTCAAAATTCTTAAGCTCTCTTTCAAGTTCCTCCGTTTTAATTGAGGGATCAATCCCCTTTAATACCACGGTTTTTAGCTTTTGCTCCCTTGGGGTGTACGTGAAGTACTCGGTCTTAACCTCTCCCAGGGCGGTGCGCACCCTATGGTACTCCTCTATTTTATCACATATAATTATGTGGTTGTTGGCAGATAGCCTTTTGACATGAAAGTCTTTTGTAATTAGCTTACATAGCCTAATACTATCTATAATATCAAAGTTACTCACATTTATGGGTGGAATCCTTGACTTCCGCTGGTTTTTTTTGTTGCTGCTGCTGTTGTTGCTGCACCTGTATCTGCGGTTGCTGCTCTGATTGCAGGTTTTGTTGCTGATGTTGTCTTTGTTGTTGCTGCTGATGTTGTTGCTGTTGGTGTTGTTGTGGCTGTTGTTGTTGCTGTTGTTGTTTTTGTTGCTGCTTTAAATGCAGCTGTTGCTGCACCTGCTGCTTTAACATAGCTTGTTGTTGCTGCTGCTGCGTTTTCTTTAGGCGCAACTGGTTGCGCTTCTCCAGCAACTCTTTTATAAGCTTGTCCAGCTGCGCCTCCTCATCTTCTTCTTCGTCCATTTGGACGGTGACCTCATCATCGACCGGTAGGTCCTTGAAGGAGTTTCCCTCTCCGACATACCGGCCCCCTCCTCCTTCAGCCTCGTAAGAGCTCGAGTTCTCAGCGTCTTCATCGCTTCCAGCGGCCGATGAAGCCACGCTAGTGCCTGCCAAGTTCGCCCTTCTCTTGGCAGAAAGATTCGGCTTCGGTTTTAATTTCCGTCGCCTCTTCTCCACCCTCCTGAACTCCTCACTGACTACAGCTACTGCTGACACAGCTTCAGTAGCAACTTTCAGTTGCGGTATCGTAGCAGCTTTTTCAGCTGCTATTTTAGCTGTTGCTAATGATGTTGTTGTTTTTGATGTCGTTGCTGGTATTGCCTGCGCGAAAACTCGCCTGGGCAACGACCGGCCCATTGTTGTTGTTGCCATTTTTGGGTTGCTTGCAGCTGTTGCCCTTGGCATACACCCTGCTGCTGTTATTGTTGCTGCTGCAGCTGTTGTTCCTGCTGCTGCTAATGTTGCTGCTGTTTTTGTTGTTGTTGTTGCTCTGGTTGTTGTTGCAGTTGTTACTGACAACGATTTTTTTGCCGGCTCACGTGTTTGCACCACGTGTCGCAACGGCACACCCACACAAGTACGCGGGACCTCCGACTTTCCGGGGTCCATCGCCATACACCGTACGCATCTTTTGTTTTTGTTTTCCTTTACACTTTAGTTTGTCTCTATCAATAGCTTTAAAAAAAAAAAAAAAAAAAGTTAACACTTTGCCGGGAATCGAAGCTGCGCCTCCGGCGCCTGAGTCAGACACTCGGTCTACTGAGCTAATCGACTAATAGGTTTTTATTTGGTTAATCACCACTATATCGCACTTTTTCGCTTTAAATCTTCCGTAACTAACTAGCCGTCCTGTCTCTGCGGGAGAATCGGAACGACCTGAGGCGGACGCCTAGCTTACTAAGCCAACTTTGGACTTAAAAACACTTGGCTAAATCGCTTTTATAATCGATACACTTTCCTTTTTTCCCGCTGAACACTAACTAGCCGCCCTATCTCGATGAGAGCTGCGGAACGACTGACAAGAACCGATTAACTCGACGTGGTATGGTCGTTGGTTAATAATATTGGGTTATTTTGAAAGAAAAATTCTCCGTCGGATATTTGGTAATGTCTAAGAGGACGGCGATTGAGGAGCAGATACAACCGCGAGCTCAATGAGCTGTACCAAGATGTAGATGAAGTCCAAAAAGCTAAATCACGTCGACTACATTGGCATGGCCACATTAAGCGAATGGAAATAATCATGCTGATTTTGACATTCGAATTCGAACGAAAGTTTGTCGAATTAGAGGAATTTGTATTTTGAGATTCGATCGAATAGAAAATTTGTTTGAGGAAAACAGGTATAATTCGAACGAAAATAGACATTCGAACGACTTGACTATTCATTCGAATCTCAAAATAAGCATCAATGCTCCAGCCAAGAGGATTTTCGACTCCCAGCCCCCAGGTTCGAGCAGGAAAGGAAGACCGAACCTCTGTTTTAAAGATAAGGCATCGCATATGCCAGAGCGCTTGGTCTGAACAACTGGAAACAGCGTTCCCGCGATCGCGGGGTATTTAAGGCTGCAGTGTCTCAGGCAGAGACTCTTCACGGGTTTTAAGCATGGTAAGTAAGTAAGAGGACCAAATGACGTTTCAAAATGAGAAGTGCTGCCCGTGATCAAACATTTGTTCGCGATCGCCTTACACAGAGCAAATAATAGTCAACTATCACCGACTCCATCCCAGACCATTAAGCTCGACGGGTAGAATGCCAATCAGAGTTGTCATTAGTTGTCAAAATTGAATGGTTATTATGTTTTATAAAAATAAAACACCAAATTATTACAATTTTCTAAAATCTTATTTTAATCAATTTCTACAATACTCAAAGATTTGTTTTCTTATTAGTTTCCTTTTTTGTGTTAATTCCCCATATATACACATAAATATATATACTCATACATACGTGTGTTCTTGTGTACATGGATATACACCGAAATGTGTACACAATTATTTAGTTTATTTCTCATTTGTTAGTCTACGATATCATATAATTAATTTTATTTATATATGTATATATATTTACTATATATAATATATTTTTTTGTTTCATGGTTTAATGCATTTTAAGTTGAGTTTTTTTTCAATAATAATAAACCACTTGCATTTGCTTTTGTTTTCGTTTCAGTTTAATGATAATTCACTTGTTTGCTACTATATACTACTACTTATTAGTTTAATAGTTTATTATATCAACGCTATGTATATTTCTGCTATATAATTGTTCATCCCATCCGGTCTAGAATGTATTGTTTAGCGCATCGTTTATATAATGTATATATTGATATACTTTGAATAATTTGTTCACTTTTTTAATAACACAATGTGACACATTCAAACTTGCGTTTCTCTTGGTGTTTTTCCCTTTATATTTATACATAATCATGTGTATGTGTATATGCAAAAATAAATCCATTTCTTTTCCATATTTAGGAATCAATATTGAGATTGGTAACTTTTTTGTGGACATTTTCGCTAGCTTTGCGTCTTGGTTTGGTGTTGTTTTTTTCTTTGTAAGCGCTTTTTTCATATATTTTTGTTAAAATTCTTTTCGCCTAAGAGTTTTGTTTAAAGTGTCTGTGTACTACAAAATTCCGATTCTATAGAAAACGCTCCAATCACCAAAATTAAGTAGCAAATTGAAATAATAACATGTTTCGTTGATTGGCTTACTTGTTTTTGATACAACTTGTATATCTGTTGTTTGTTTTTTTTTTGTGTAGAATAGAGTGTGGTTGTGAATTAAATGTACGCACACAAGAAACAAACAATTGAATGAACTTTGAGCTAATAAAAATAAGATACAATAAAAACAATTTTTTTGTAAGTAGCAATTGTAAAATGATATAATGTTATATAATATGTATAATATTTTTAATATTTAACTTAAGGATTAGACAATAAATTCAAATACACACAAGGATTGATTTTTTTATTATTTATAATGATCAACTTACGTAACTAATTTTTTATATTTTTCAATTTTTTCTCTCTCTCAATGCTTCACATTTTTTTAAGAACGAGCTCAATTTTTAATTGTTCCCTGCATCGTAGGTAAATTTTGAAAATTTGTAGTTTTTTTTTATATAAATGAACAATCAAAATATAATGAACAATGCAATATACATAATTTATAAACAAAATAAGTAAGAATAGAAAATTTTTATAAACATAATTTTTTTTATTTTTTTCAGACATTTATCACAATTTTGCTATTGGAAAGTTTTCAGTGATTTAACATGTAACGGGCCGATTGATAAATTTTGTTTGTAAACTGAATTGTTTGTTGAGAGTAATGAAACAAATGCATTGCTTGTGAAGATTGGCTTACATTATTAGTACAGGCCATAAGGAACATTTATGACTAACTTTACTGTTAAGTTTTACTAGAAATATTTGAATAAGAATTACTCGAAAAATGCTTATTATTGCTTTATTTTAATAATCAATAATCAATTGAATATTCTTTTTTTAAGAATTTTATTCATTTTCGGCCTCTCTTTGCAAACAAATACTAAATCTTAGTTCTAAGTACCAGTTTCTCTTACCACTGCTTCCCAGCAGTTAACATTTGATGTAGTCGTTAAATAGTAAGAAGAGGATTTATAAGTACCAACAAAACAAATTCGCAGATCCAATCTGATCAAGTGAAAGAAAAACAATCGCACGATCCCGTTTCTACGATAGCTGTGTCTTTCATATAGATAGACACCGCTATCGTCGAAACGATGCCGTTAAATCGTTTTTATTTTACGTGATCTGGTCCCTGTTTGGAAAAATAGATTTATAGCATGCACATCTTTGCAGTTTTTGGTCATGTCTCAGCCGCTGTCAGGTAAACTCGGAAATTTTAACAGGATGCACATCGATGCGGCAAAAAAAGACCTGCCCCAATGAGGTTGTGCGGCTTTTTGACATTAACTGTCATTTTTACTAAAAAAAATGTTGTAACTCCGCAATATTACGATTTTGTTTATAGTTTTTATGAGATAATGTCAATGTCCTCTTGCCAAGCACCCGCACACCAAAAAGTTAAAGGGCAACCTTTACGACTGAGCAGCAGCTACGTCTCCGGCTACCAGTCACTATGTGCAGGCGCTTGCTCCAGCTCGGTTTCAGAAAAGTTTTACTCTATTTGTATTTTTTTTACTTTTGACCGTACCATTGAGGCTGCACTATGGCTGCGGCTCCATTGTGTGCAGCCAGTAACGATGCCGATACGCAATGCTTTTAGCATGAAAGCATCAGTAATTTTCGTAGTTTGACATTTGTGCATCAACTTTCAACTTTTAAGTGATTCCCTTCTAGTCATCCAAAAAGTGGGTATTAACGAAAATGTGTCAAGGCCAATCATCATCTTCATCACGCATTTCCGAGTTTCCATTATGCTAGTTCAAGCGTCGCTGCTATTTCTTCAGAAGCAGGACTGCATCGGAAATAAAACGCGACGTCCTATAGACATAATTGGACGAAAATCTCTTATCATACTTCTATATCTAACCCGCATTGCAACTGATCTTCATACAAATTGCCGCATCTTATGCAAATAATTGGTCCACGTCGTTTGCGAGTCTGCGTCGCAAAAAAACGATATCTTTTTATGTGATGTGCTTGCAGATTATAAAACCTTTAACCGATTAATAGATCTTTTGAACTGACTTCTTCTTCTTTATGGCTAGGTTAACACAATTAAATTAATCATATCCCTCCCACTTTAACTACTCCCACGATACCGATGAGCCTTGCGGGTTCACCTCATCGACAATTACCATCAAAATCATTCCTCTTCTGAGGTCAATCAAAATGCTGGTGTTATAACATTTCTATGAGCCTCTTTTTTCGACGCGTGCATGCTCCTGATATTGATTTTTGTTTGATCGTCTTTTTCCCAACCATGGGTTTGCATGCATACTCGCAGGAGTGTTTGAAGATGTGGCTGGTTTATAAGGATGTTTATACTTCATTAAGTAGTTAAACTCATAAACAACTATGCACAATTTGAATGCCTGTATAATGACAAGAACGTCGAATATAGCGACTGCAAGAAAGAAATGTAAATTCGGATTCACTGCACAGTTTTTGCTTAATCAGTTCTGCCACACGTTCATTAACGCAAACGTTTTGCATCACTGGAAAGGCATTACGTTAATTTTGTTGCGTAAACGGATGCGCAAATATCAACGAAAAAAGCATCAGTGTTGCGCATTGGCATCGTAAATGGTGCAGCGATGCCGCACATCGATTCGCATTTCGTAGGCGTTTTCAAATTCACCCGTGTTGTCAAGTTTTTAGATCTTTTTTAGAACTAATTTTTTTTCAACTACCGATAATGTGAAGGAGTTTCACTGCATCGTAGAATACGCGGGGATCGTATCATATTTCTCATACTAAATTTTCAGCTAAATAGATGCATATGAGTTTTCTGTTTTTAAAATCCTTGTTTATTAATGAAAATTTTAACTAACACTTCAGTAAACACCTCAATTTACAGCAATAAAGCAAGCAAAATACACGAGGTAGAAATAAAATAAATTACACAATTTCAATTTACTTCAATGCTACGAAATTAAAATAGTAGTCTAACACCAACCCGGTGTATTCTACAATGCATATGTAAAGTAAAAGGGAAGCTACGATAGGGGTGATTGATTGTGCTTTGCTTTTCCTTTAACGATACACGTGATCTCAATCCGTATCAAAATATGGCTTTGATACACATTCGTTCACAGCTTTAAGCTATGTACAGCCCTATCGAAGTATTCGTTCTATAGAAATTCCAAAACTAAAATCCAATTGGAACACTCAGATTACGCTTGAGGTATCCGTTTCGGAATCAAATAAATTAAGCAAACAAATGTGTTCGTCATTGACAAATAAATTTTCAAGATTCATTCGCTATTTGTTTGTCAAACAACATTTTCAAAACGAAATGGTGTCAGTAATTTTTTTTTTGAAAAAAATAATATGACATATATACATTGTATTGAATAAATAGAATCAATGGAACTTTTCTTTCATAAGTCACAAACATAAACCAATCAAAAAGTTCATAAACATACACGAATGTAATTTATTAACAACAAAAATTAAATTAAAATTACTGAAGCGAACAAACCACAGAAAAAGAATTTAGTAATTTAAATGTCAAATGAAATCAACCTCTTCACAGTTGCATTTTCATCATTTATCAGTGTTGACAATAGATGTATCATTTGTCAATAATTGACAATAATAATACAAAAATACCGATAGTACTAGTATGCCATTTAAAAGCGAAACAGAAATATTTCTTTGTTTGTTTCTTTTCTCACAGAACCAAAAGCACACATATTTTTTTGGGAAAATTGTGACAATCTTATTTTCCAAAGAAACAAAAATGCAATAACCACAAACTTCAAAGTGACTTCGAAATTGAGACTCGCAAAAGTGCTCAAGAGTCTGAAGAAGTTTTTTTTCTGCTCAATGGAAAACAAAAATTGATCTGAACAAAAATACCTGCTCTAAGTTTGAAAACTGTTGCTATTTTCTGCCCAATGGAAAACGACATTAATCATTTACGCAGCAGTTAAAGAATTTCAGAAGAAGTTTGCCGTGTAGCTGTAACGCGTCATAACTCACTGCCGAAATGTACGTTACATTTGATCGAAGAATTTGTCCCATAAACGAACTGGAATGTAATTTGCACTCGCACGGATACCTCGATATCACTGATTAAATCTGTCGAAGATATAAAAAAATATTTTCGAAACACCTGATTCCTTCTCACAAAATTGATTTCAACAGATATGCTTCCATGCCGTGAAGTTTCCACTTTTCCAAAAATGAATTGACCCAGATTCAATTCATTCTTTTCTTTTTCTGCATTTATTGCAGCCGGCTCAATTTTGAATATTGAATGGCCGAGAAGTTGGTGTAAAAAGCTGAGTGTGGCAGAGACGACTGAAAAAAGGGAAAATAAAGGAAAACAATTGAAATAGCTGTCGGTGGTTGTTTTTCTAACGTAAAATGTAATAACAGTTAACATGGTTGCTAATCATGTGACAGTGAAGTGCTCAAGTGTGTTTTATAAATAAATCGCAGCAGTCTTTGCTTGCTTTACTCAGATCATACACATCAGCTCCAGCTCTGGTCAGAGCGAACAAATAAAAAGGACTTGAATGTGTTTGTTCATCGGCGTTGTCATTGTCGTAGCTAAAAAAAAGAAGCATACTAATTTGATAACTGATATACTGGGTTATACCCTTCTATTACTGGAAATTCCAGTTGAGCGTTTTCTTCTACAACAATTTACAACGATCTAACTAACACTAATATTAGATATCTCCTACGCTGCTTCATAAGAAGCTCTAACTGTCTTAACAAGTAAGGGCAAAATCCGTTCCCAGAACCACGTAGTTACACAGTGGACCTCAGATTGGATCATCCTGGGTTGACAACCACATTAACCTCACATAACCTAACCCATATCTTGTGTTGAAGAAAACGAGATAGAGCCCAAATAAAATGTAAGCTCCCTTCAAATTTAACCTTAACGCCTCGCCAAAGCTACACAATTAGTCCGATTACATGAGAGATCCAATGCAGATTCAATTTGAATTGCATTCCATGTTAACGGAATTCTAATCAAAATAGGGATAACTGAACAACATTTTCTGTGAACAACGCAATAAAAAACACTCAGTAGGAATTGCAACTCAATGCTATTTAATATTAATTTCTCAATTCAGTCAGAGCGAAGTTTCAAATTCGTTCAAGTAAGGTCCGTTCGCGTTGTTATTTGCAAACGTAAATTTGTGTTTTTTCTGTGAAACTACACAAAGCAGTTCGCCTACTGAAAAATTGGTAAAATTGAACATAAAATGTACATTCGTTAGTTTTCTTCACGAAGAACTTAGGCTGATAAAAAAAAAGATAACTGTCAAACGATGAAATCCTATGGATTTCACAGCAAAAGAAAATATCTGTTCGCGTACCTTAATAATCATACAAATTCATGAAATCCTTTTTTAAATTTTTGTGAAGATTTTGCGCAAATTTTACCGAGTTTATACAAATTTGGACCTATATCCCGCTTTACACAAAGACTATTGCATCTGCTCCATATGTAGTTCCAACTATCATACGGCTTTTGTAAGAATTCAATTTGTTTGAGGTGAGCTCATTTGAATAGATGAACGAACACCTAATTTGAGGTAAAGCATTATATCATTTTGTAGTATGAAAAATATACAACATTTAATAAATCTTTTTATTATCATTTTGTTTTTCATTTCGTTTTGGAGTTCAAATTTTAATTTAATTTATTTTGCCGATTAATAAATAGTTTTGTTGATAATGAGATGGAGTTGTTTTACTAAGGACGATGACCCGCATTAACTTGTGTGAATTTTTGTCATATTGGCAGTCAGTTATGGGTATTATCCCTTCATATTTTATTCTCTATCACAATGATATGAGGTGAATACGCTATTGCTACTCATTTAAGGTTAAATTGAGGCCACTTCATTAATTCAAAATGAGCAAATCATACAAACTCAATACAAATACGTGTCCTACTCAACACTACTAAACAAATTAAATGAAATATTAGGCATTAACGGCCATACAGGGCAAAACAACCCTGCTTTTCCAACCGTTTGCTGTGCTAATTGGAAAAGACCTACAATTTAAGCCGAATCCGAAATGGCAACTGATACTCTTGGATGTTTGTCAGAGGTTCGCAAGAGGTGGGACATTGAAAAAAAAAAACTCTAGATGTTACTTGGCCCCGACGGGATTTAACACGAAGACTTTTCGATCAGTAGTCCAACACACTAGCCACTGAGCCACACTACTAAAGAAAACTCAACAAACAGAGAAATTGATGAAACCCTGTTCCAGTTTTTTTCACAGTCAATTTCTTAAATCACTTTAAACATTTCCAATTTAAATTTTTCATAAAAACTATAATACCAGAGAAATTCTTTCTTTACTACTTAAAACAATATTATATATGTTCCCATGTGTTTAATAATTGCATGTAATAATACAGTTTTCTGCAAAAAAAAAAACACACAGACACAGGGTTAAACAAAAAGATACAAAAAAAACATAAGTGAAAAATATTTATATAAATTCAAAGCATGTGGTAACTTCAGGAAAATAAAATCTAAACAATTTACAATTTTAAATATTAATGTTTTTTCAATTATATATATTTTTAATTGTAGCATTGAATGCATATCTTATGCATCCGGATGCCTTTCTAGAGTATACATAATTATTTTCTTATATAGATGTATGTATATATGTGTGTTTCGTATGTGTAAAGAATATTAGAATTATATATGTGTGTATTCCTAAAACGCCTTTAAAAAGCTTCAATAAAGTTACAATATATATATCTATGAATATATAGGTAGATATATTTATAGTTTAATCAATTTTTGTTTCGTCATTTTGTTGAATTAAACGCCTGAAAATACATTTTCCAAAAACATATTTTCCATTATTAGATGCGTTTTATAGAGGTGGCATGAAGGGGAGGGGTTTGTTGTTTTCCCAAAAACCAAATCATGGGTTCATGAACAAGAATTAAATAATAAGGATTTTTATAAGATACACATGAACTAATCAACTGAAATGCAAATAATACATAAGTAAATCTATGGTAAAAACATTTTAATCGTTTGCATCAAATGTGGATCCATAGTTTAGTTGTGTGTGTGTGTCTTGTTTAGGGTGTGTGCCTTAGTTTTAATATATATTATGTAAACTGGAGAAAAAACTCCGTTTAAGGCTAAGTGAACTTATGAGATTTTTGTTGTTGCTTCTTTGTATTTTATATTTTTATATAAAGTAATTAGAATCATTTTAAAATTACTGTTTTCCAAGCGAATGAGGATGGATTCCTAAGGAATCGTTTCACTTTTTCTGCACTGCTGGTTGGGTTCTCGTGGAGATTATTGCACAAAGCGTTTTGTTTGCAACATATTTTGTTTTTAACAAATTGAAAATATGCACTCGTGTGTATAAATGAATATTTTAAGCGAAAAAAAAGAAATATTATCAAGTTTGTGTTTCGAGTTGTTTGAATTTTTGAGCTTTCTGTAAATGTAGCTGTAACCAGGCCCAGCCTTGGTTGTTTTTGTTGCTTTAACAAACAGACCATACTGCTAATTGTTAACTTATTGGCTAAATTAAATGTGTGTATGTGTGTCATAATAAATGTAAAAATAAAATCTAACTTCCCTTATCCATTGTCTCGTTCTCGTTGTCTCAATCTCTCTTCCGGCTGGTGGCACTCTTTCTAGTACACAACAGGATGTTGTTCAACGTTGGTTGGTAAATGTTGTAATTGCATGGCAGCGCGTGCTATCGCTGAGGGATCGGTTCCAATGAGAGCTATCGGCACTGGTGGCGGTTGGGGCTGTTGATGCTGTGATTGCTGTTGAGCTTGCTGTTGTTGTTGTTGTTGCTGTTGTTGTTGTTGTTGTTGTTGTTGCTGTTGTTGTTGCTGTTGTTGGTGTTGTTGATGATTTTGCTGTTGCTGCTGTTGATGTTGCTGTTGATGTTGCTGTTGTTGCTGCTGTTGCTGCTGCTGTTGTTGATGTTGCTGCCGATGTTCAGCTTGCTGATGTTGAGCTGCCTGTTGAATGGAGAGTTGTAGGAGCTGTTGTTGCTGTTGCAATTGCTGTTGATGTTGGTGTTGCTGCTGCTGTTGCTGTTGATGAGATTGTTGCTTTTGACTAATATTTGAAGTTATTGTAGACGTTACCATTGGAACGAGGCCTGGGGCCAGGAGGGTCGGATTAACCGGATTATTTGCACTTGTACTACCTGCAGTTGAAGTGATTTGCTGTATCGTGTGCATGGTTGGAGGCTGATGAGGAACTGAAACAGAAATGTGGATTTTTATTTGAAATGCTCGCTCGGACGTTAAGGACAAATAAAAGGTGGGCATGGAATGGAGAACACGATTTCCTTTTTTTATAATATGCACGCACTTAAGGGATTTGTTGGGACCCTTATAATGTAATAGCTACACAGCGCGTGCGTTAAGGAAATTAGGGTAGTACTCGTTGAGTACAAAGAGCGCCTAATGATGGAAACAAGCTTTCCGAAACGCGTAGCGGAAAAATAAATTCTAATATAAAAACAAAATAATAACAAGTTGTGATAAAATTTGAAAAATTTAAGAAAAATATTAACCTCTCTTTTATTTAAACTTTACTAAATTAAAACGCAACTGGAGACAAAAAGCAACAAAAATGAAGAAATTAGGGTGTTTGAAACGTGATTGAAATAGGACATGATGAATGTAGAACACTTTATAACAGACAAGTTGGCAAGTCGCTTCGCTATTCATAATAGGGGCTCTAATAAGCATAACATCAATGTTTCCCAAAAAAAACCACACTCGGCAGTAGGGAGATGCTAAAAAGAATCGCAAATCCTCACAGTAAGCCGTGCATTAGGTATCCAGCCGAGTTTGATTACTAAAATCCCAAAAAACTTAAATAAATCTACCTGCACGCTTCATCAATGTAGAAATTTCATTCATAAACGTATTAAGGATTACCGAATTAGTTCGACCAAATACATAATTATATACAACTAAACGTCACTAATCCCATTCTAACATTTATGATCGTACGGCTCAAAATAAATTTATAAATAACGTTTCATGCTACACAATAAAAAATTAAGCCTTATACTTGCTGTTCATTTGGTTCAAAAAATCATATACAAGTTTCAATGCAACAAATGCCAATAATCAAATATAAAACATCAACTCACTTATTATCGGGTTGATTTCCTGTTTGATTTGTGTCAAAATCCCGGGGATCGGTGTCGGTGGTGGTGGCATAACTGCATCGGGATGATTCATCTTCATGTGACGTTTAAGGTTCCCTCGTTCTACGAAAGCCTTACTGCACATAGTGCATGCATGCGGCTTCTCACCTGAATGCGAACGCATATGCGACACCAAATGACCTAAGGATGATATACAACGATCCATTAATAACTTCATTACATAATAATATAATCAATGGGACGGGCCACAACTGCCTCAAGTACCTTTGCAAATGAAGTTTTTCGGGCATTTCTCACACGAAAACGGACGCTCACACTCTTGTCCCTTGGTGTGACTGCGCTGATGGAAGAGCAGGTTGCCTTTCAGTGGGAAGCTCTTGCCGCACGTCTCACAGGCAAAGGGCCGATCACCGGTATGACAACGTGACATATGATTGATCAAATGTTCCTTGCGTGTGAACGGCTTATTGCACACATTGCAGCAGTGAGGATTGTCACTTGAATGTTGTCGCATGTGGTTGTTCAAGTGCTCCTTGCGTGTAAACGTCTTTTGGCAGTATTCGCATTTGTGTGGCGAGTCGCCTGTATGCAACCGGATGTGATTCGTTAGGTGTTCCTTGCGTGTAAAGGTTTTTTTGCAGTAGGTGCAACGATGAGGCGACTCACCCGTATGTTGGCGCACATGATTGGTCAGATGTTCTTTCCTCGTGAAAGTTTTCGTGCAGTAGGTGCATTTATGCGGAGACTCCCCAGTGTGTTGACGGATGTGATTCACCATGTGATCCTTTCGAGTAAACGCCTTAGTACAGTAGGTGCACTTGAAGGGGGTTTCGCCTGTGTGTTGACGAATGTGATTCACTAGGTGTTCCTTACGAGTGAAGGTCTTCAAGCAATAGGTGCAGCGATGTGGTGACTCACCCGTATGTTGGCGGACATGATTTAACAGATGCTCCTTCCTGGTAAACGTCTTCGCACAAAAATCACAGCGATGAGGGGTTTCTCCTTTGTAAAATAACAAACAAACACTAAGTATTTGGAATAAAAGTCAAATCATGGCTTAAAGCTACTCTTTACAATTGACACTTCATCAAAGAATTAAAAGAATACCTAATCAGGAACTTTAGTCTTGTTCCACTAGAAAACAAATTTGAACAACATTTGGGATATTAATTCCTTAATCTTTTTTTTATAGAGAACGAAACTGAGCCGGTGTTTGAAAATTTGAGAAAACACGAAAAGAGACGAAATACACCGGATAGGTAGGTAAGAACAGGTAGGTGGATTGCGATAATCTGGTGGTAATTTTGACTATGATCTAGACGTGTTTTTGATACTACTGTTTTTAACGTTTTTTTTAGATTTTTTTTTTTGAAAAAATAGTTTTTGTTAAAATGCCTCCAAAAATGGGGGGTGGCAAAAACGTTGGGGGAATTGTTAAAGGGATTGTCTACATATATTTTTTTTTAAATTTGTAGGGAATTTATCAAAAAAAAAAAATTATTTAAAAACTTTGTATGGTCGATTTGTTAAAAAAGATTTTGTCTAAATTCTCTCGAAGAACTTGACCTTCATTTCTATCAAATTGTTTGATAAATCAGTTTTAAATTATTAAATCGTGGGTCGCAGTGGACCCTTTTTAAAAATCTTTATATATGGGTTTAATTTAGCCCCTAGAGAACTTCGGCGCTTGAGTTTAAACGCCACAAAATTGATAATAGGGGAAGGACGGACATGTCTAGATCGCATATTTTCTATGATGATCGTGATCACAAACATAGCAACTTTTAGGGGCTTACTACCAATATTAAGACATGTTATAAACTATGTGTAAAAATTAATATTTAATTGATTAAGAATAGAGTATAGCTGTCAATCTAAAAGCAATGTGCACCGCAGAATCTAGAAAAAAATTATACCAGTCTTTTAGCAAGCGGAACTGTTTGTTACGGTTTAGTTGGAAATGGGAAGTTTGGTGCCGCATTTGTTGGCTTTGAGCAAAAACTAAATTCAGAAGCTAGCTTTGGCTCGAAATCATAAAAAGCATTTGATTGGCCTTAATAAAGAAGTGATCCGAAACCGGGAGGCTTTTCAATATCCGTTGAGGTCGAACCGGCAAACCCCACAGGCGAACCACTAGGAATGCGGTAAATCACAGCTTTGCCGTGAAGGAAGGTCGCTTTTTTGCAGGAAGAACAAGAGTCAGAGTCAGAAATATCTTTATTGCGGTATTTCTTGATTTCCAGCAGATGGGGGTCCATACTGAAACGATAAGATCTCTTACCTGATAAAAAACACTCTGTTATGTGCACAGGTAATAAAAAACAAGGGCTTATAATATAATTAATAAGACAACATTATGTTCGTCTGTTATAGCCAATAACCATCGACAGCAGTTGGCTGGATGAGTGCGCACTTTAACCTAACTCTCGATCCTCTATCTTAGAAAGTGAAGTGAGTTTTAATAAACCTTAATACTCGGTCAGATTCAGTCGATTTATATCAAAACCATATTTTGACTCATCAACGAATGATAAAATGCTTACGCAGCTATGTTATGGAGAAAAAAAAACTATGAATACACCGAAATTAAAATTACCTGTATGCCATAAAATGTGGTTGGTAAAGTGTTCCTTTCTGCTGAAACTCTTGCCACATATCTCACACCGGAATGGTGTATCGTTCGTATGAGACCGCATATGATTGGCCAGATGTTCCTTCCGAGTATACTTCTTCCCACAAATGTCACATTGATGCGGAGTCTGACCTGAAATAGAGGAGAACACGATGCGCTATCTAAACTATCGTTACAGCATGGTTTATGCCTGCCAACCTGTATGCCACATGTAATGGTTTACATAGTGCTCTTTCCGCGTAAATGATTTTTTACAAATATCGCAACGATGCGGCGTCTCTCCGGTATGCTTACGTACATGGTTCACCATGTGCTCCTTTCGTGTAAACGTTTTCGCACAATACTGACACCGGAATGGCGTCTCGCCCGTATGACTGCGAAAGTGGTTGTCCAAGTGCTCTTTGCGGGCAAATGTCTTCTGGCATATGGTGCACGCGAATGGCTTGTCGGTCGAGTGACGTTTCATATGCCGCTCCAGGCTGGCATTGTTGGCAAATACATTGAAGCAAATGACACACGTGAACATTGGCCCGCCAATATGGATCTTACCGTGGCGGGTAAGATCTTGCGACGTTGTGAATCCCTGTCCGCATACTTGGCAATTGAATGGCTTGCGCTCGCTGTGATAGCGACGATGAACAATTAATTGATAGCGAAATTGAAACATTTTGCCGCAAATGTCACAGATATGCGTACCGCCCATTATGGGTGTACCATCTGGTGCCAACAGTGGGGTATTCTGATCTACTCCCATTCCTTGATTTTCCATTTTAGGCATTAAAAGGCCACCGGGGGCAGTGGGTAAAACACCTGGCGGCGGAGCCGCTTGTGCAACAATGCCTGTACTGGTAAGACTGTTTGTTGTCACTATCGAATTGCCATTTGTCGACGGTGGCGGAGGTGGAGGTAGTGAGCCGGTAACAGTACCACTCACAGAGGTATTGCCACCAGCATTTGAGGTTGATACATTTGTAGTAGGATGCGTTACCGTGTGCGATGATATTTGCTGTTGATTTATTACTTCGCCATGAATCTTGCCAAAGACCTCGTGATATGATAAAAATTGACTCAAATCTTCAATATTGACTTTGTACATTTCAACGCCATGCGGCGGTTTGCTATTACCCAGCTCTTGCTGATCGCCACCGGGTCCGCCCGCTTGTAGTTTATTTACCATTTGTCCGCCGCCAACACCACCCGTCTCGGACGATAGCGGATTGTTGCCACCACTGCCAGAGTTCATTTTTGATGAAACAGAAGATGCTGGATTGACGTGAGCCACCATGTGATTGTTTTGCTTGCCATTGGCGAAAGGTTTCTCCTCCTTTATGTCTTGCATACCGTGTGAGACGTGTCGATTATCGTCGGCGGTCATCGTTCCTAAAGAGATAGAGCTTTATTTTTCCACAGTATTCATTATTGTGTATTTGTTTTACTACTAATTCATTTAATATTTAAATTTATTGGAAAAAAACTAATTAAGCAAATGTAAGGCAATAATGTAATTCAATTTACCATGAACGTGAAGGGAATCCGGATGGCGTGGTCCGGCAATAATAGTGCCATTTGGAAGCTGCTGTTGATTCAGTGAAGCATTTGTGATCATTGGATTGGGTATTTGAAGAGATGTTGCACCCACCGACGAGACAATGTGTGCTGGTGATTGTGTGTGCGAGTTTGCAACTAGTTGCTGGTCTTGCTGCTGTTGCTTGGAGTTTCCTGATTTTATTGCTGAGGCGCTTGAATGAGATGATATTGGAGGCGGTAGTGTAGGAACTGCTGATGCTGTTGGTGTTACACCAATGTTGTATGGCGGCTGACCGGGACCCTGAAAAAGATTCGTAACGACCCAATATTTTCCAAGCTGAAAATGATCAAACAAAAAAAAATAGAAAATACGTTAGAATTTGTTTAAAAATATAAAATGGTATATTCGAATATACTGTTATTGGATTAGTAAACACTGTACGTTTGAGTTATATGAGAACTTATCATCTGTGATGAGCTCCATGCTCAATGTAACGCAGTAAATTGAGAAAGATCACGTTCGCTTGGAATGAGCTGAAGTATTGCGTTCTATAATCTACAAACCCCAGACAGGTCTTAGGAGAGTTCTTAAAGTACCCTACCATCGAGAAAGCTAGGCACTGACCCGCTTTGTATAAATATATGTATGGGACAATTTGGAAAAGCTCATATTACTCCTGTGTGTGAGGAGGGCGAATAGAAGAGCAGATACAACCCCCAACTCTATAAGCTGTACCAAGATGTCAATATGGTCCAAAAAGCTAATTTACGTCGACTACATTGGCACGCCCATACCGAGCGAATGGACAATAATGCTCCAGTCAAGAGGATTTTCACTCCCAGCGAGGACCTCAAGAGGACAGCGGACAATGTACTACATGGGGTTCCAAACCTTTAACAATTTGCCACCTTATTTAAAAAACGAGTCAGATTTCAACGTATTTAAAAGAAACATTATTGACTTCATTAAATATAATATAAATTAAAAATTCAATTTGAAAGTTAAAGATAAAAAACTGTATTTCAAAAATTAAATCTTAAACCTTATATATTTATTGTCATTCCTTACAAAAGCTTATTAATTTATTATAAATAATGTTTAAACTAAATGGCTTCTCGAAAGGTAAATAAAATGCATCTATCTATCTATCTAGGTTAGGGAAGGCAAGGAAGACCAAACCTCTGTTTTAAAGACCAAGCTATCGCGGATGCCAGAGCTATTAGTCTGGTCAACAGAAAGGAGCTTTCCTGGAATCAGCTTGTTTTTAGTCGCACAATTACGTTTCATGAGCATCGATTTAATAATTGCCCAACGATTTTGGATTGCATTGAGTTCATGGGAGTTGTCCGGCCAGTCCAGCACATGTTTTTTTTTTTGCAAAGAATTATTTGTTTTTTTAAAGTTTAGCATGGAGCTAGGTCTTGTTGAAAACTGAAATCCCACTCGGGAATTGTCTTTGCATGGTGGGCAAGAACTTATTGTTCAAGACGCCGTGGTGGTAAAACAACCTTAAAACATTACTTTGAGCGGGTGTTTAGGGTTCTGCATAATAGAACCAGGTCGGAACTTTTTGCTGTCTTACAACTGTTGCCCTGTAGCCCTGAGCTTATCTGAAAATATTAATATTCAGAGGCCCATACGCCCGACTCTTTCCAATTGATCCTGAAGCTTTGTGCAATGCTTAATTAAGGAACTCCAGCATCTGCAGATATCTTCCTTACGCTCTGCCAGTGCGCTCAAGCAATGATGTTAGGCCGATTCTACAAAGTAAACAAAAATTAGATAAAAGCCTTATTTGTTTGTCCTGCAGGCGCCTATGCTAGCTTTATTTTCCAAAATACATTAAATGTCAAGCTTAAATTTGTAGTCTCTTCAATCCTATGCAAAAAGAAATTTAAATGAAGGGGACCACAAATTTAACCAACATATTAAGTTCGTTATTGGTAAGGCCCATAAAGTCTGAATATTCATTACTTCATCGCAATATAAAATAGCATTGGCACTATACCAAGTTTTAGCAGACAGGTATAACATTTAATTTTAAGACATAACAATAACATTTAAAAAAATTGAATAAAATTGGCACCAGTTCGAAAAACAATGCCACCAAAAAGAAGCAGTCCTAGTCAACGCACGTATGCAACCAAAGGCAAAAGAACTGAGAGAAGAGCTGAGAACAATTAGCAGCGCACCGCGAAGCGGGATACCTTATCGCCGTTTGATTCAAAAAAATTAAGCTGAAAAAGGCGCCTGCCAGACAAACAAACAACGTTCTCCGGGTTCCGGTAGTACAATTATATAGATACTTCGACTACTATTCTGGCGTTAAAGACCCTTACAGACTAAAGCTAAGCTCCTCTAGACATTTGTACGTACAAAATTATATTTAAGCACGAATAAAGGAACCTAAATATTTACGCCGAATCCTAGTAGTAAATTTAAAAAAAAAACTGTAAAACTTTTGCAATTGGTGGGATAGTGAATAAACTTTAAGACCTTCGTGGGTCCAACGCAGAAACCATCAAAATATGCTCTTCCTGAATTTTCGGTAAAAATCAAGGAAATGTAAATGTACTAAATGAAAACAATTTAACTACCAACCGCCAAGGTAAGCGGGTATGTAGGTACTTTGTTTGATATACATTATAAACATAACAACATTTCAGAAGATTTCTAAAAGCAAACGCCGCACCTCGACCTTTAGGTAATACATAGAAACAATCAAACAAGATGAAGGAAACTATTTTATTGGTGTCTTAACCCAATCGAATTTACGGCCCCACCAAGAAAAGACACTCATGAACGTCAGCCATTCCGTAAATAATAATTTTAATATACAAAATATTGGTCTAAGCGATTAAGATTTCTTAAGAACGATTGCAGTTTTAAAACTATTGTGAGCTCTCTTTAATCAGGCTTTGAATTTCTTTAAATGCGTGTTAAATCAAATGTTGCCACGTGGTTTGAATTAAATCAAGTCCTATTCGAAAAAAAATAACGCTCGATATTTTCTTTTCAACTCATACATATACCTAGATACCTACAACATTTATCTAAACAGTTTTTTGTTCGCTTACATGTTGGGTACCCGTGACAAGCGATGGATGGTGGTGTTGATGTTGTTCGGATACATCCGAATTGATCCCGCCAACAGGCTGAATAATTCCGTCAATACCAAGATTTTCGTGGTGTTGTTGCTGGACATGTTGCTGTAACATTTTTGTTTTTGTTTTCTTATATTTTTTTTACTTTGAATAGAAATTGAATCAAATATCAAACAAGGACTTTGTTACAATGAAGGGATGAATGATATGCGTCCTGTCGCCATTGCGACACTTGATTTACTCCTCTAGCTCGTACCTATTCACTAATTGGATAAAACTCCTCTTAACGAAAACATTATACATAAATGGAATTCCATAATTTATTGATTTTTCCTAACTAAATGATGATTATTATTACGATGATGATGAGGTACATATTCATAACGAATATATTTTAAGGGATGAACGAAGGGGAGATAGAGAGAAAGTGGTGCTGGTAGTATCGGGCAGGTGACCAGATGGTGGGGATGGTGGAAGTGTATTTAGATGGAATTTAGCATTTGAGAGCTATTCAGGGAGAGAAAGATGAACTATATACAAATACACACATGGCAATGATATGGAGGTGGTGTCGTCGTCGCGTTGTATATATTTTCTAGTGTTGCCAGTTGAGCCGTTATCATTTGATAAAGAAGTCAATTAAAAGGATTAAAGGTACAGTTATATTTGTTTCAGTGTAAATCGCATTTGCATAGGGGTCAGTGGTTAATTTTGGTTGGAGTGAAAGATAAAAGGATTCTTTTTTTCAATTGTGACAGGACTTGTGGATTTTAATCGTTAATACGATAAGGCTGGAAACCTAATTTTCGAACAACATAAGACAATATTTTAAATGACAAATCTGCACTGATTGAACGAGCAAGAACAAAAACCGAAATCCCTTAATGGTGAAGCATATATACTCGCTCGCATGACTGCAGCTTTTTTTAGAATGCCAGGCCCGCTTTTATATTACAAAAGCTGATTACCCTATCTAAATAAAAAAAAGTTCTAGTAAGCAATTTTGAAGTATAGTTCTGCTTATTGTCGAATTCTAGAAATACAAATTTACAGTAAGTAGGTACATATTCTTTGGACCGAAGCAAAGAAAATATTTGAGATTTAAGTTGACTGCTGTTCTCACTGATTATTGATGGCGTAAACAAAGTAGAAAAACACAAGGAAAAGCTACAGTTCACTTGGCGAACTATTGCATATCCAAATCCTATTCAAATCCCCCGAAAAATTGTTCGTGGCAATGTAAGTAAAGGTGGATTCTTAAAAAAGAAATTGTCTACATAATTGTTATACCTACATAATTGATTTTATGTTTTTTTAAAGTAGGCGTGTGGCGCAGTGGTAAGTGTATTAGACTACTAATCTAAAGGTCTCAGGTTTAAATGCGGCCGGGGCCAAGTAACAACTTAAAGTTTATTCCACTTCTCCACCTCTTGCGAACGTCTGACAAATTGATCCAAGAGTATCAATTCTTATGAAGAGCTTAATAAATTTGCCGTTCGGATTCGACTTAAAATTATTGTAGGTCCCTTTCACTTTGCACAAGCAAATGGTTGAAGAAGCTCTGTATTAATCTCTGTTAATGCTTTTCCATTGATTTTTTCACGTTTTTTTTTAAATAGTAGGAGAAATTGAAAAATAATTAGACTTGAGCATTTCTGGGCCCTAGAGGGTATATATTCCCAATTTCAGCTTCCTAGCTCAAATTGTAAGGCCTCAAAATTGACAACGGGCGGACGGTCGCGAACAGACGTTATTATGTACAATTCTCTCACAAAATTAATGAACGCCCACTTAATTTCTCCATAAAAAATATTTTTTTCCATTGCGATGCCAATACTGAACAAATTCGAATTGTATCTCAAAACTATTTTATTGTTTGGATCAAAAGTTCGAAAAAATATCCTGATGGCTTCTGCTCGTAACGCAAGGTTTGAAAGTAAAAAAGACTAAAAATTTACGCAAAAAATAACAGTGAATAAGAGTGACTTGGGCTAGAGAACTCATCATCCAAATCACAACAGGGTAAAAAGCTCCTCGCTTCCACCCTGAAACCTGACATTTCAAATCATCCACCAGTCACCTAATTTTCATAGCAGAATTTGAAGAAATTTTAACAGATACAAGAACCTGGGATGACGGTTTTTATTCACCGACGACTCGAAAACACATGATGGGATAGCTTATGGCGTTGTGAACGAACCTCGCACGGTAGTTTCTAAAAAAAATCTCTCTAGGTTCTCATCAATCTTTATATATCAAAACTACATGCTTCGGAAGATGGGAGACACCAACTTCACGTAGAAGTGCCCAATTAATAGGTCCATATTTCTGAGATGCAAAACAACTTTTCACAGCAATTAAATATTCGAACTCGACCGCAGTCCCAAGACCGCAAGTCAAAGAAGTATATAAAAATACTTCACGATGTAAGAAAGGCTACCGTCCGCCTAGTCGAACTGTTGGAGACCCTCTTCCTATCCGCCAAAAATTGGGGATTGGATTTTATCAAAAAAAAAAAAAAAAACCCTCGAAAGTGGGCATATCAGAAAACTTTGTATTGAGCTTTTAATTTTGATTTTTCAATAAAACTTTCTTTGTTAAATTGTGGTCGTGTCTGTAGGCGGAATTTAAAAATCTTTAGACAAGAGCAAGCCCATCACTGTATTCCAAATTTCAGTTTTCTAGCTTGAATTTGAATTTTTTTGATAAATCGGTTTTTTTAATGCTTACACTTGAATATTTCGATCCCCTAGCTAAAGAGTATAAACACTCCAAATTTCAGTTTGCTTGCTCGAATTTTGGAACATTAAATTGCCGACGGGGGGACATTTGTCTAAATCGACATTACTATCGATGCTTGATAGCAACTTTCAAGGGTCTACAACAATATACATATATTATGTTACAAACTATGTGTCTAAATTATAATAAACCTTAAAATAGGGTATAAAAACAGTCTTTTTGAACTTCTTACTGAAATCTCCTTAAAAAAAAACATCACGACTGTACAACAGCAAATAAACTGAAAATAAACTTCAATGGCACTTAAAGGCGAAGACCTTTGTAGCTAGCGGTAATTATACCCTATTCTAAGGGTATATTCATTTTGACGCATAGTTTGTAACATACCTTAATATTGCCCGTGGACCCCTAAAAGTTACTATTTTTATGATCAGCATCGATAGTATTGTCGATCTAGCCATGTCCGTCCGTCCGTCGGCAAAAATTAAGCCTTTAAACTGGGCCTAGAGAGCTGAAATTTTAACCATATACTCTCTAGGATCCCGAAATAATCAAGTTTACGAATTTTTGAAATCCGCCCACAGACACGCCCACAAACTCAAAAAAACAAAATTTTGGAAAAAATCGAATTTTGAGCTAGAAAGCTGAAATTTTTTTTTATTATTATTATTATTATAATATATTAACATATGATTACAAATACATATAATAATTAATAGTGAGAGCACTAGCTGCAGAGGCTTATGGCTCTATGGTATGTTATATGTTTGTATAATTAAATTCTAATGTTAAGACTATTTATATAATTGTAGATTGTTGCTATATTTTCGTGGTTTGGATTACTTAATAATTCGTAAGCTGAAGAGTTGGTGAGGGGGAGTGTGTTAGTTGGTCTACTGGTTGTACATTCCCTTATTCCCAGAATATGGTTTATGGTAATTTGTGAGTTACAACATTGGCACCATGGCGGAGGTTCGTTATTGAGAAGGTGTTGGTGAGTGTAAGAGGTGTGTCCTAACCGCATCCTCACGAATGTGGTGTTCATCTGTTTTGAAGTCGTGCCGGGGTAAACTGGCTGGGTTCTGTCCTTGTTTATAAGCGCGTAGTGGTGTTGGTAGTTATGCCAATCCGAAAGTTGTCTGGATTTAAACATTTGGTTGGTGGCTCGTATCATATCAAGCTTGGTGTAAGTTGCGAATTTGTAAACTGGGGCCCGGTGTGCGAGATTGGCAGCGGCATCGGCGTGCTCGTTGCCTTGAATCCCTATGTGACTAGGGACCCACATCAGCTTCAGCTTGTTCGGAGTTCTTATTAGGGAGTCTCTGATCTTGTTTATTATCCCAGTGTAATGGTTTGCATTTTGTATTGCTCTGAGTACTGATAAGCTATCTGAGCATATAACATGTTTCCCGCGTATATTGATAGCAGTGGCTGTCGCTTTTTGAACAACAAGGGCTTCAGCTGTAAAGATAGATGCGCAAGAAGGTAGTATACCTATGTTCAACAGAGAGCCATCTTCGTAGGTGGTTGCAAAAGAAACGCTGTCTTTCGTTTTGGAGCCATCTGTATATAAGAAATTCCATCCTTTTGATTTTAGTTGTGAGGAAATGCTGAGGAATAATGCGTAGAATATATCTTTGTTGGTGTTTGTTTTTTTATAGTTCGCCAGGTCCATGATGATAGATGTGTTTTTTAAACACCACGGTGGATATAAAGGGTTATGTACACCAATCCTGTTTAATGGAAGTTCCATATCTTTTGCCCATACGAGTGATAGAGAGATAGCAGATGGAAGGCGTTTTGGAGTTTTCGTACTGATAGCAGAAGTTATGTCTTTGTCTATAATTGATCCGTTTGAAAATAACAGCTTTAAGTACGATTAGGCTCTGGCGACTTCTATCCGATGTTCTATTGTAGGCAGACCCGCTTCTATCAACAGATTTTTAATAGTACTTGTGGGGAATGCATTGATGCTTCTACGTGCGGCTTGATGGTAAGGCGCTTTGATGATGTTGATTGTTGATTTCGGGCTGTTACCATAGACCAGCAGACCGTAATCTATTTTACTAAGCACAATGGATTTAGTTATTGCACAGAGAGTGTTGATATGTGCGTTACATTTCTTACTTGCTAAATAACTTATTATATTGGCTCTGGCAGCTAGGCTTTTTCTTAATTGTATACAGTGTGTTTTCCAACTATACTTATCGTTAAATATTAGACCTAGAATACTTAAATTCTTTACATTCTCTATGTTTACGTTATTGAAATTCAAGGAAAAGTCACTGCATGAGATTTTGCGACAAATATGCAGAGTCTTACATTTGTCTAGTGAAAGCTTGGCACCAGAAACATTTGTCCAATTCAATATGTCTTGAACTACACTTGATAGTGAGGTTCTTGTTTTTTCCATGTCCGTATGTTTACACAGAATATAGACATCATCTGCATAGATACAGTGATCAAGCTGTTTGTGTTGAAGAATAATTTTGCTCAGCTCATCAAAAGCGATAATGAAAAGAACCACCGAAAGTGGGGATCCTTGAGGAATTCCATTGGATAGCGGATACGATTTAGAAAAGGAATTGTTAGCTTTAACACAGATTTTTCTGTTTGTGAGGAAGGATTTGACGTAGAAGAACATTTTGGGGCCAATGTGCCATATTTTAAGCTTATTTAAAATCAGATGTATGCCTATCTTATCAAAAGCTTTTTCAAAGTCGAGAGAGAGTAATGTCACATGATTGCGACTTGACAGAGCATTTGAAATAAAGAAGTCTAGGTGAAGAAGTGCATCGGCGCAACCTTTGCTTGGCTTAAATGCCACTTGGTTTGGGCTAAGTAATTTTTTTGATTCGGTCAACCAAAGAAGTCTTTTGGCTATCATTTTTTCAAGTACCTTCGACATACATGAAATTAATGATATCGGACGGTACCCGTTAATATTATTTATTGATTTATTAGGCTTGGAAAGAGGGAGTATGGTTGCTGATTTCCAGCTTTGTGGAATGACACCTGTATCGAGGATACTATTATACAGCTGTATAAGTCGAAGTTTTGTTGATGATGGGAGATTTTTTAACATAGGGTACGATATTCTGTCCCTGTCCTGAGTTTTGCCTTTGAGTCTGGTCAAGCATGTTTCAAGTTCTAGTAAGGTAATTGGGCCTTCGATGCGTCTAGCTGACTCGGAAATTAGCTCAAGGTCTGGGGCAAGCGCATGGGAATTAATCTTGCTTGCTATGAAACTATTTGGAAAGTTTATGTCATTGGCCACATTCGACCAAGTGCGGGCAAAGTAGTTGCTAATTTCAGAAGCAGTAGATATTGGGCCTTCGGGTGTTTCAATGCACCTTATCAATTGCGTGGTGTAGTTCCCAGTTAAGCAGTGAATATTTTGCCAGATTTTGCTGATGGATGAAGTAGGTTTAATTGTTGAGGTAAAGTCATTTAGGCTTTTGGCTTTACTGGCTTTTACCGCTCTGCGAAATTTGGCGTTCGATTTTTTATACAGGATTAGGTTGTTGGTATTTGGATGCTTTTTAAATGTTCTCCAGGCTTTTGTTTTTTCATGCCTCAGATTAATCAACTCTGTGCTCCACCAGGGCACAGTCCTCTGATGAGTATTAGGGTTGGTTTGAGGGATGGATTTGTTCGCTGCTACTCTAATTGCTTTTTGAAGTACCGCGGCTTCTTTATTGATGTTCGGGGAGGGTATTTTATCTGACAGATATTCTAAGATGTGCTTGTTAAAACAAGCCCAGTTAGCAAAGTCAGTTTTAAATTTACGGGTAACTAATGTATTGAAATATGTTGGGCCAATAGTAATAGTGGAAATTATAGGGAAGTGATCGCTGTTGTACAGATCATCCAGAACTTTCCAAGAAGTCCTTGTGAACAATTCGGGCGAGCAGCAGGACAGGTCTATGTGTGTTAAGGTGTTATGAGTGGAGAAGTGGGTTGGGGAACCGTCATTTAATATCATGAGAGGAGAGGAGTTGTTTAGAAATTTTTCCAGTATTGTGCCTCTACGATTTGTGGTGGAAGAGCCCCACAAATCGCTCCAGGCATTGAAATCCCCGACAAGTAGTACGGGGGTTTGGATCTGGCTGAAAATAGTATCCAAATCGGAGCTGGAGAATGTTTGGTCAGGAGGGATATAGATGGAGACAACAGTAAACTTGAGCTCGAGCTGAACTTCGATGGCTATGGTTAGGATTCTACTGATAATGGGTATTTGTTTATGTGGGATGTTTTGTTTTATTAACATACCGATTCCTTGCTTGGCTTTTGTGTTATAGGAAAAATTGTCAAAGTAGCCCTTATAAGACTTAGGAATGTAAGGCTTGAATAGATAGGCGCAATGTGTCTCCTGAAGAGCGATAATATCAGGTATCTTTTCTTTTATTAAGATGCACAATTCGTCATAGTTATTGATGAATCCTTTTATGTTCCATTGGAGGATTTGGAATTTCTTAGCTTTGTGGTTTGGGTAAGATGGGTTGGGTGGGTAGCGACCCCGTCTACTAGGGGTCGATACATGTATGTTAGCTTGTGAAGAGTTAGAGTTGGTCAAAGAGTTGGGTTGGTCACCCTTATACCGCCGTACAGGGACTGAACAATTCATACTCCGCGCGGCGTTTGAATTGCTCAGTTCCTGAACGGCGGGGCTAGGAGAGCTACAAAAATTATTATTATTGGTCGGTTTTATGGTAATTAAATTCTGATTGAGTTGTGTAATAATTGTTGTTTTTTATTAGTGATTGAGTGATGGCTGAAATTGGTGATTGTGTTGTATTATTGAGAATGTGTGTATTATGTGATGTTGAAGGGTCTTGGTTGAGTGGAATATTTTGGCAGAAGTTTAAATTGGGTGTGTGAGTGGTAGACGAGTTAAATTGAGTGGATGCTGAGGTTAACTCGACTGAGCTAGGAGTAGTTTTGGTTGAAGGGTTTGTTAGTGTGTGATAGGGTGATGAGTCTGATTGTTTGGTGTGTTCGTGGAGAACTTGAGCGATTGTGTTTTTCTGATTGAGCTTTGAAATTGGTGTGCGTGGGGGGAGGGAGGATGAGATTTGCATACGAGTGCCGTTGTTGTGGGTTTTGGAATGTATTGTGACGTTTTCTGAAACAGTTGGTTTTTGTTGGTTTGCATTACTTGCAATTGTTGAGTAGGTTAATGGAAGAAAAGTGGTTGGGTTTTGTTCCCTATATATTTGCTTAGCTTCAGCCATGCTGCATTTTCGTGTTGTCTTTATTTTAAGTGTCTCTTTTGCTTGTTGGTAGCGTTGGCAAGTTTTGGATGAGGCGGAGTTCTCTTCGTTGCAATTAGCGCATGAGATACGTGTGCATTTTTCGGGGGCATGAGGTGGTAGGTTGCAATTAACGCACGAAGAATTGCTTTTGCAACGTTTGGCTGTGTGGCCGAGGAGTTGGCAGTTTTGGCATCGCATAGGATTGGGGAAATATTCAGTGACTTGGACATTATACCAACCTATGTTGACTGTATTTGGTGGTCGGAAGCGATCGAATGTTAATAGAACCAGTCCAGTTGCGCGTTGGTTGCCATCTTCAGTTTTCTTAAACTTGAATACATCTGTGACACCTTGTGACTTCATTTCTTCAATGATCTCGGTTTCAGGAACGTTAATAAGGTATGGGGCGTATACCGTACCTTTTGAAGAATTTAATTGGGTGTGTAGGGTAACTGAAATCGGGCATAGATTGGAGAGCGTTTTCTTTGATAAGAAATGGTCGGCTATTTTTTGGGATTTTGCTAAGACAAGAATGCTGCCGTCGCGAAGCTGTGTGATTTGTTCATAAGCCGTGCTTATGCCATCAATTGCTTTTTTAAGCAAAAAAACACTGAATGAGGTTAGGGGTTTATCAGCACTGGAGGAGGAGATCACTATAAATTTTGGATTATCCGGGAAAGAGTTGTTCGAGAATATATTAACTGGGTCTATGGGAGAGGGATTGGGTTTTTTCCTTTTTTTGTTCTTGTATTCAGGAGGTGGGTCTGTTTTCAGGCCGCTGAAGCGGTTGCCCGAAAGCACTCGTGGCCCTTCGGCCATTTTTTTTATATGATCTATGACTCCTAAAACTGCTCGGGAGATAAAATTTTCAAAATCCGCCCACTGACACGCCCACAATTAAATAAAATAATTTTATTGAAAAACCAAAATTTGAGCTAGGGAGCTAAAATTTATAATATATACTCTCTAGGGGCCCTTTAAGCACATGTGTAAATATTTTCAAAATCAGCCTACTGACACGCCGACAATTTAAAAAAAAAACTTTTTTTGAAAATCCAAAGTTTGAGCTAGGGAGCTGAAATTTATAATATATATTCTCTAGGGGGCCCTTTATGCTCATTTGTAAGTATTTTCAAAATCCGCCTACTGACACGCCCACAATTAAATAAAACAATTTTATTGGAAAACCAAAGTTTGAGCTAAGGAGCGTTTTTTTACAAAAGCTTCGTTTTTTCGATAAAACCCTTAAATGTTATATAACAAAATATGTAGAGCGTTCTTAACAATTCACCCATACTTAGACTTTTGTCACGCCCACTTATGAGGGACAGGAATAAGAATAGGGTATCCAACAGTTTGCCCAAGCGGACTGTAGCCCGTCCCCATGTTTTTCATTTGTGTTTATATGCATGTCACCATATACTTTAAATTACTACATGCTAGAATGACTAAATATCGTGTTCAGAGTTTGACTGTATCAGCCACCTGACTCGGTATTCCTCTACGCTTCGACTTAAACAGTCACCTAAAAGGATCTCTTTTACGTGGATGAGGAAGAAGAATGGTTTCGACTGTAACAATCACCGCATCAAGCTATCAGTCCGGGATCAGTCTGGAGTTCAACTCTAACATTCACCCCTCCCGGATCCGAATTAGGGATAATCGATGTTGAGAGACTTAACATCGATGTTTAAGTAAGCAAAACATCGCATAAAAAAAGATAACCTACTTTCAATTAAAAATTTTGAATATTTTTTTTGGGGATATAATATCCCAAATCTTTTATTTACTTAATTCCTTACCTACTGTTGTTTTTTTTTAACTACTTATTAATAAATACGATACCTAATAGATAAAATAAATTCAAGTACTCATGTATATTGTTTTTTTTTTACGATAATAGTCGGCATTCTATAAATTAATTCTATAACCTCGATGTTAACGAACATCGATGTTTTGAGTTCGATTATTATCGATCATCGATGTTCAGCCATCGGTGTTTTGCCAACATCGCTCATCCCTAATCCGAATCCATGGTTCTGGAGTTTGCCTGAGCTCGACCGCAGTAGTCAATGCTAACATATTGCAGCTACATTAGCCACACACTGATCTCCCGGCAGGGATTTGAGCAACGGTTTATGGTTCAGTCATCCAACCCTGTAATCCTGCCAAAGAAAAGAGGACTGGTTGAGGTTAGACTGCAGCTGTCACTTCAATCAGCGCTCCCTTCTCAAGGCAAGATATTATACAGTGGGTTCGACTGAAGCAGTCACCCACGATATGTTATCCTCCCGCTGAGCGGACAAAATGGGACCAAAACTGAGGTTCGACTGTAACCTTACTCTGCTCCACTCCAATGGTTCGGACAAAAATAGTTTTACTTTTTAGAAAACAAAGGGCTTAAAGCGTTGAACTCATATCTGACTAAACGAACCCAGCGCACAAAAGTAAATATTGTCATCTCTGGTCCCGTTATATTGACTCCGGGGTACCGTAAGGATTCATAATTGTCGCGTCATTATTTATAATTTACATAAATGAAATAGGTACCAAATATAATAAGTGTAGGATGTTGGGTAATTTGTATTAAGATCAACAATTAGAAAAAGTAATCAGGCAATGTGATCAGCCCATTCCTGCCGTTTTTTATTTCATTTCTTTCTAGTCATCGTCGCGTCGCAGGGGTCAACAGCTCAGGGATGGTATTTTTTGTGCTGTCGCCTTGCTTACCTTATTAATTACCTATAAAATTCCGGGCCAGGCATTGCATGATAGAAGTAACGTTTGCCAGGCATAAAGATAGCCTTAGTATTGGGCACTCTGTGCACGGTGGGCGCCGTGTAGGCGTTTGTGACGAAAATGCTGACCTGGTACAGCCTACAGCCATTGGGCGTATTGGATTTCCTGTGACGACGAAGATAACGACGGCGATGATGATGACTGGAAAAGGGGAGTTCTTTTCCAACCAGCGCCAGCGTCGCGTGCATTCAATAAGTTCTAAATATAAAAATGTAAACGTTTTCAAGTCTATTGTTTATTTGAGAAAAGGATTATTCAAGTTTACAGTTATTCAAGTTTTTACATAAGTCTGCAAAACAAAGTGGATGGAGATAGATGGGTTAGGTTAGGTTAGGTTTAGGTGGCTGTCGGCAGAAGCCGACGCACTTAGACCAAATTAGGTCCATTGTGATACCACGTATATTATCTACCTCAACTCTGTAGATGGGACTGGCCAACGACACGCGGTTGTTCTCAAACGGCCCCCCATCTACGTACTAACCGCGCCCAACGTCGCTTAATTACGGTGATCTGACGAGAACCGATTAACCCGACGTGGTATGGTCGTTGGTTGAGATAGATGGGACTTATGACAAAATAATTGAGTTAAACGGTGTTATAATTAAAAAGTATACAGCATCAAATATTTAGGACAATAATTAGCTAAAATTTGGTGAGCGCAATGATCATATGTGCAAAAATTTTGGAAAGAAAACTGCTTTCCTTAAAAGAATTCGGAGCAAAATAATACACTTACAGTTATTAAAGTGTACAATACTATTATTCACTTGAGGAAGTCTCTGAGAAAAGTATCAAAGAACTGATAACTTTCCTGAACTCCGCAGGTTGGATTTAGTCTCCCCCACCAATCGATAATACCCAGGTTTACGTGAGTTTGTGGTAACAAAACGGCACTCGGTGCTAATTGGGTTTGTCTTATCAAACAGCCACACCTACTTACCTACCTACCATTATGCCCCCCACACAAACATTGCAGTGTTCATGGCATAAAACGTTTTAAATTTGAAAAAAAAAATAATTGCATCAATCCACCTTCACTCGTAAACTATACAATAGCGACAACAAATTTAATTACTTTTATGCCTGTTTGGCCTTTTCTTTAAATTGGTGCATGGAAAGTAAAATTTTCGAAAAATTTTTAACAAGCCCGATTCATCGTCAAAATCGATGAAAATGTTGCTGTGTTCTTCGCAAAATATGTAAACATTCTTAAAATTCGCTTTGCAAATTTGTTTACCACGTCCCGTCCGTATATACTGTAGATGTACTAAGAAGCTAATGACTCCTCACTTGCCCTTTGAACGGCTTTTTCGTCATTCATGGCAGCTTTCCGAAAATAAGTAGTAAGTTTGATGTGTAAACATCTATAGCCGGACCTCTGGGGGAAATAGCCGATTTCATATAATGTTACAGTCCGTCCAATATCAAGAGACACAAAGCTCCATAAGAAAACCAATTTTTTACATGGAAAGTAGTGTCTCTTGATATTGGACAGACTATACAAGTAACACTGCCTATAAGTGTGTTGTATGAATTGATCAATCAATTAGAACGTTTGGGAATGTAGTAATATTTAGAATAAGAACAGCTAATATACATTTCGAACTCAATTGTTGTGAAGTTTACACCTCTTAACCGTGCGTCCCCTTCAGTCATACAATTTTTTTTTTGTATATAGATGCTGACAGGCAGTTGACAAGCACCGCCTCAGATTGTGCAGGCAGCTGCTTAATAGGACGAGAAAATCATGAATTTCTAGAAATTATTCCGTCATGGCAGCATCTATATAAGTCTAGTATAGCAAAGAGCGTGGTTGGAGATTGGATGTCAATTGCCATACAAAAATGTTCAACACTCAATTCCGTATGAGATGCAAATTCTTGGTAATTCTTAATTCATTGGCAACAACAAAGGTCTTGAGAACGCATAAATGTTTTCTTTTGGAAACACTTATTTATTAGTATTACTGGACCGTCCATTTTGAAAAATGAAGTCTTGGAATGTGTTTACATTTGATAATAATAGGACGGAACAGGAATTGCGAGATCCTGAATAGGTTTTGGCCGTAGACAACATATCCTTGTCCCTTTGGAAACCTTAAATAGTTTATTTTTTAAGTTGTTAGTCTTTGGAAGAGAACATTCCCATATCTACAGCGACACCTAAATTGTTACCCGCCACAATCAACTGCAGATTGTACATATCTCAAAGTTGCGTTATGCTAGAGGGGGGTTTTCGCAACCCTTGATTCGCGCAACCCCTCTCTTTTCGCAACACTAAAGTCGTCGCGCTTCCTGACTCTAAAGCGCAACTTTTAAAAAAAGGAACCTTGATTAATGCAACTTCTTGGGTTTATTCATTTATATGTATGTTCGTTTTTTGGTTCGTTATAGGTATCTGCCTTTATTTCACAGTTATGTAGTTTTGTTTGGACCTGGATATATTTCTTTGGAGATTCATACATATGCACATATACATGCATATGCTTCTTCAGTTGAGTTGTTCCTTCATTAGTTCGTTTTCTGATTTAAAAAAAAAAATGTGTTCAGCAATAGCGATTTGTTTTGGATTTAAAAATGTTTTTTTATGTCACTGTCATTCTACAGAAACATAGCCATTTTAGCTAGAATTTTTTTATTAAAAACATGTAACCCGGTAAGTGCAACAACCTCGGTTATTGCAACTGCCTAAATTTCTATTAGTTGAGTACTGTATTGCTAAATTTTTGTTTGAAAGAGAATTTGTTCTGAAATTTTGAATAGCTAAATCCTAACAATAGATTTAACCATGTGTGAAAAGGCTTACGTTGAAGCACCTTAAAACATTGCGAGAATCCCGGAAGATTCGTTCTCCAGACGATTTTTCTTCAGATTTCGACATTGTCCTTGTTAACAATAATATAGATCATTATGATACAAAAAAAAAGGAAAAATACACAAAAATTAAAGAAATGTCGTTTTCCATTGGTAATCCAGAAGAACTTTCCGATCCGGGCTGTCAATGGAACAAGCATACGTACATATTTTATTTAAGTTTGAGTTTAATGTGTTGTTGTATTTGCGAGACGTCACCAACAAGGAAGTTCTGCACTTGTTGTTGTTTTTCAAATTCCTTCAGTAAAAGTTTAACGGCATCAGCATTATCATCACATGATGATGACAACGATGATGCAGAGGATGAAAGCAAATTTATATAAGCCATGAGGCCATGAGAATATCCATTACACAATTAGGTATTTATTTGTTTTATTAGGATTGCCAATTATTTTCAGTGCACCTACTTATGGCATATGCCTGTTTTGACGTTTATATAGAACAGTGCTCGCACAGGCTTATCAGGTGTTAGTAAATACATAACCATACTATTTATTATTATTTATTATTGTAATAGGTGTATGTATATAAACAAATTATGTATGAAACATAGGGACGGGCTACAGTCCGCTTTGGCGAACTGTTGCATACCCTATTCTTATTCCTATCCCTCATAAGTGGGCGTAACAAAAGTCTAAGTATGGTTGAGTTGTTAAGAACGCTCTACATATTTTGTTATATAACATTTAAAGGATTTGATCGGAAAAAACGAAGCTTTTGTAAAAAACGCTCCCTAGCTCAAACTTTGGTTTTTCAAAAAGTTTTTTGTTTAAATTGTAGGCGTGTCAGTAAGCGGATTTTTAAAATATTTACACTTGAGTATAAAAGGCCCCTAGAGAGTATATATTATAAATTTCAGCTCTCTAGCTCAAACTTTGGTTTTTCAATAAAATAGTTTTATTTAATTGTGGGTGGGTGTGTCAGTAGGCGGATTCTGAAAATATTTACACATGAGCATAAATGGCCCCTAGAGAGTATATAGGTATTCACCCCTATCATGGAATCCGTCGGGGGGAACGATCCGCTAATAGTGAACAATTTGCATCGTGTAATCCGCAGACATGAACCATCCACATGTCGGTAACGTGAATGAAATTCACTGTATCGTGGAAAACGAACGGATCGAATCTATCCATGCATTTGACATCCGCAGTTTTTATTTTCTTTTCACTGAATTTAATGTTTACAAAACAAATGTGTTTGAAATGAGCTGTCACAACTGAATTTCCTAATCACCAATAGTGGTCGGTAAGGGAGAGTATCCGACGGATCCCACGATAGCAATTTTCTGTTCACGTGAATCGAATAAGTGAAGTGAATCTCAGATCCGACGGATTCCACGACAGGGGTGATTATAAATTTCAGCTCCCTGACTCAAACTTTGTCTTTTCAATAATTGTTTTATTTTATTGTGGGCGTGTCAGTGGGCGGATTTTAGAAATGTTATCTCCGGAGCAGTTTTAGAAGTCAAAGATCATATAAAAATTTCAGCTTCCTAGGTCAAAATTCGATTTTTTCGATAAATTTGTTTTTTTTTTTAGTTTGTGGGCGTGCCTGTGGTTAAAATTTCAGCTCTCTAGGTCCAATTTAAAGGTCTATTTTTTGCCGGCAGACGGACGGACGGGCGGACATGGTATGTTACAAACTGAGTCAAAATTAATATACCCTTAGAATAGCGTATAAGCATGTGGCTTAAAGTAAGGCAAAAATTACCGAATTCCGATGACCACGGGACACGGAATACGGAACAATGACCTGCTATAGGAGACCATGCAGTCAGACTAATTGTGTTTTTTGTTGAAAAAAAGATTTGCTAATTTTGCTCAAAATCTGGGTGGCCAGTTAATGTCGTAATTTGTTGACAACACACGTCCAGTGAACTTTCATTGCAGAAAATGCATTGTTTCATTTCAAGTGTGGCATGGCGCACCGTCTAGTTGAAACGAGTAACCGTCCGGACCTTTTTCACCCATTTGTGGGCAGACATAATGAGCCAACATCCACCGAAATGAATTCCCATCGACTGTTTCGCCTTCTCTAAATAAAAATGACCCGTGCAATGGTATTTCATGGATCTCGAAAGGATTCTCCGTTCCTTTAATGCGGCAAGTTTGCTTGCTAATAACGTCAAAAAGTGCGAAATGAGTCTCGTCGGTCATCAACATTTGTTTCATTTGTTTCCAAAAATCAGGTTCAGTGTCAACCATTCGAGCGACTATTTGGCCAAGCGGTCTCTCGGAAATATTCTTTGATTCAATTGCACTTTTAAAGTAAACAAATGCAAATCATCCTTCAAAATAAGCCGCAAGGTGGTTCCACTGACGCCAAAATAGCGCAGTGACGATACGTCGCATGTGGGTCCTCGGCAACACTCTGTCTTGCCGCATCAACCAGTTCAGAACGTCTTGGGGGTTGATGAACGGCACGTCAACAATTTCCTGCTGTCCCTTGCTCCACGAAATTGGATACCAATTGTTGTCAGACGGTGCTTGGCCACGATATTTTCGGCGAGCCTATATTGAATTAGCAAAACTGAACTACTATTTTGAATGTACAGCGTCACTATCTCAGCGCGAAGCCGTTCATGGTTAAAATTCTACTGAATTGACGTTTCAAAAACATGTCTACTCAAGTCAAACTAAATGTCAAAGTTATTTAATGTTTATTTACGACAAGATCTAGACTAAAGGACTAAATAACACTCCCACTTCACTGCGGCCCTACTGGTCCGCCTGTGGGGTTCGACCTCAAAAAGAAACAGGTGGCCTCCCGGTTCCGAATCACTTCGTACGTCATTGATGATAGTCAACTGCTGGCGTTACTGCATTTATGGGGTCCAGGAGCTTAAAGGCCTGGAGTTGTGGTTACAAAATGGCAGCTAGTACTAATTGGTTTCTTTTTATACAAACCGACACATCTTTTAAAAGAACTAGATTTCTATAGAATAGGGATGGTGTCGCCTATGTCCGAACTTTTCAAAAAAAAAAAAAACGTTAAAACTGCAAAATTGTTCAGATTTTAAACTTCTACAAATGCAAAGTTATGCACTTGTGCATGTCATCGGCCATTTTATAAATAAACTACCTATCAGAATTTTTTTATAAGGAAATCCGAATGGCTGGACAACCTGGAGTAGGAAGAAAACCAAGGACGAAGGACCAAGGCCAGAACAGCGAGGCCAACACTCCCAACAAAGGGTATCACAATGGGACCACATGGACCTAAGCGTGGTGTAACAGATTCTCTCTGTTCTATCAGCCCGTAAACCTAACCTAACCTATCACCATGAAGTTCAACCTAAAAAAACATGACTTTCTGATGAGGTTTCAGTGAGTGTGATCACTAAAGGTTTTGCTTAATTTTTTTTTTTTAAATTGTGCCAAGGAGAGTGTGTTTAAATGCAGTTGAATCATCACTGTATTAAATACAGCGACGTCTCATACGCAGGTGTTCCAAAAGCTACCTTTCATGACAGAATCCAAAGCAAAGTTTGAAATGAGCTCAATCGAATGGGTCCAACCACTGTACTCACAAATAGTTGAGAGATACAGCTTGTGGAGTGGCTTATTGCCAAGTGCGGATTCCCCTAGGTTAGGTTAGGTTTATGTGGCTGTCGGTAGAAGCCGACACACTTAGACCAATTTAGGTCCATTGTGATACCACGTATATTATCTACCTCAACTCTGTAGATGGGACTGGCCAACGACACGCGGTTGTTCTCAAACGGGCCCCCATCTACGTACTAACCGCGCCCAACGTTGTTTAATTACGGTGATCTGACGAGAACCGATTAACTCGACGTGGTATGGTCGCGCGGATTCCCCTAACAACGAAACGAACTCCTGGATGTAGCACAGAAAACAGTGAAAGAAAAAAAATGAAAATCTCATTTAAGCACGAAAGGTCCGGATGATAGGAAGCGACATAAGGAGGCATTCCAAAATGGTTCTGCGACTTAAGACAATTATTAAAATGATGAATATTCCAATTCGTTTAAATCTCATCTGTTATTTGCCTTAAACGAATTCTGCTACAAAAATCAAATCATTCTACTGTACCTTGCCATAGTATTAGACCCAGCATAAAAAAAAAATGTTTGTCTTAAATGGTTGCTGTGACTAAATTTGTAATAAATATGTTCTAGATTGAATTTGTTTACTATAATATATAATATCAGGAATAAAAAAAAGACGGAGAGGTTTTGCTAGTTAGTTAATATTGATTTATTTTTTTAATTTAAGAGTTGGGGATGCATGCTTTTCCTAAAAATCAATATTTGGTGTGCTCTCCTTTTGCAGCTAAAGTGCCTTAATTCGCCGTGGCATGCTTTCTATGCAAGATTGCACGGTTACTTGGATATGTGGGTTGTGATTCCACTCGAAAATGATCTTCTCCATCAGCTGCCTTTTCGTGGTTATGGCACTTTTAGCCACCGCCCGCTTCAAGAGCTCCCAAACATTCTCAATCGGATTCATGTCGGGGGAATTTCCTGGCCAATCCAAAACGTTGATGCTCCTTTCTTGGAGAAATGCAGTTATACTCTTGGCTTTGTGGCAGGGAGCCCCATCATGCATAAAAATGGGTTGCTCGCCCACAGAAAACCATTTTTGAAGCTGCGGTAGCAGCCTTGTTTCCAGGACCTTCTTGTATTGATCCTGCCGCATAGTCTTTTCAACCAGATAGAGCCGCCCTGTGCCTTTCCCAGAAATAACTGACCAAATCATTATGGATGGGGGATGTTTAATTGTGGGCACAATGCACTCTGGTTTATTTTGTTCGCCCGGTCTCCTTCTGTCAAACTTCGTTTTGTCCATCATTACTTGGAAAACAGATTCGTCAGAGAAACAAACCTGCGAAGTTAAAGAAATAGCGATTTTAAGGTTAAAAATTAGTTGTACTTTTATGACCTTATTGGCTTTAAGTTTGTCTTATTTTATTACCTTTTTTCAATCTTCAACAGTGAATTTTTTGTATTGATGAGCCCAGTCGAAATCATGGTGGCAGTCAGCTATGGTTTTCGAGCTGGTTTTCTGGCAAAAAGACCGATTTCAGCCAATCTACGCTGCACTGTTCGCTGGGAAATTCCAATTCCTTCATCGGAAACCTTTTTCGCCAACAGGGAAACTGGTAATTTTCGATTTGCCGTGCAAATATCCCGAATTTTGCGGTCTGTTCTTCCTCTTCGGGCTTAAAAACACCCCAAGATCCATTTTTTTTTTTAATATTCTTAACAAAACTTCGCGACACTCCAACTACACCCGCAATATCATATTGGGATAGGTTGAATGCCTTTAATAGGCCAACAACTTGGCCGACTTTCTTCGGGGAGAGGTCTGACCCTTTTCCCATCTTTCGAACGATTGAATACTAAAAAAAATTTTTTTTAATATAATGACTATCTGTATGCAGTTTTACCCATAAACAAAAGTAAAACATCAGAAAAACACGAGCTTTATTTGACAGAAATAACTTTTATATGCAAATAATTTTAAGGCACTTTTTGAACTTTTTAGTCACACAACCATTCACTACTTAATAGAAACTTCAAATGTTGCATAATATACCGTAAAGAAGTCTCAAATAGAGCCTAATAATTACCTAGGTAACGCAAAATATAAATGAAAAATAAAAGAAGCCTACTTCATACTTTTTAAAACATAGGGACGGGCTATAGTCCGCTTGGGCGAACTGTTGGATACCCTATTCTTATTCCTATCCCTCAGAAGTGGGCGTAACAAAAGTCGGAACTGATTTCCCAAATAGGATTTCGCTTTTCTAACCGAATTTTTTTTTTTGTAGGTAGAGGAAGGGCTAAAAACAACGTTTGCACAAATTATAGCTTAAGAAAACGCGTAAAAATCCGAAAAAAATGTTTAAAGTATTCGTTTTTAACCTCAATCCGTCAATAAATTCCATTGAAAAGACATTCAGAAAAAAGCAGAATTCAGCGCTATTAATTGTGGGTTCATATATTAACTAGACTATGAGAGTTTGAATGTGGATTCAATTCGAATTGAAATGCGAATCGAGTCAAAAGAGGATTGACTTAATGTAATCTTGGGAAATATTGTAAAAAAATGCTGTGAACGTTAGAATTCGCATTAAGGATACTATCCTTTAGAGACAATCGTATTTCTTTTGGGTTTTCCTTTTCTAGATTGAGAATGCGTTTAGTTACGTTGTGGAATCACTTGTAGATCACATAAACAGTACAATGTCTATGGGGGGGCATGCTGCCCCCCTGCAACCCCCCTGCTTGGGTTCACTGTTAGCTTTGGGATAGGTGCGAGGTCCATTGTGAAATCACAAGTAGATCCCATAAACAGAACAATGTGTATCAAAAACATAATAATTAATAACAAATCATATATACATTTTTGTCATCAATTATATATAAATATATATATAGATATAATATATATATTTATAAATATATGTACATATGTAATAAACATAACATTTCCATGCTCAAGTGTGAACTCTTCCACTCAAGTATTTTGTTATCAACTCCACCTAGCATATACACCCACCCATGCAGCCATTTTGACATTATTGTCAGTGGTGAATTAAATAAATTTGTATGGAAAAACCTTAAATTTGCGAATATTAGTTTCCTTAAGTAAAAATTGATGCAGAACATATTCTAAAATTATAACAAACATTTCCACATCAACAGTTTTTCGAAATTCGAAATCCTATTTGCGAAACCATAACCCAAAAGTCTAAGTATGGTTGAATTGTTAACAACGCTCTACATATTTTGTTATATAACATTTAAAGAATTTTATCAAAAAAAAACGCTCCCTAGCTCAAACTTCAATAAAATTGTTTTATTTTATTGTGGGCGTGTCAGTAGGCGGATTTAAAAAAAATTAACACATGAGAATAAAGGGCCCCTAGAGAGTATATATTATAAAGCTCCCTAGCTCAAACTTTGAATTTTCAAAAAAAAAAAAAAAATTATTGTGGGCGTGTCAGTGGGCGGATTTTGAAAATATTTACACATGAGCATAAAGGGCCCATAGAGAGTACATATTATAAATTTCAGCTCCCTTGCTCAAACTTTGGATTTTCAAAAAAATTGTTTTATTTATTTGTGGGCGTGTCAGTGGGCGGATTTTGAAAATTTTTTATCCCGAGCAGTTTTAGGAGTCATAGATCATATATAAAAAATTTCAGCTTTCTAGCTCAAAATCCGATTTTTTCCAAAATTTTGTTTTTTGAGTTTGTGGGCGTGTCTGTGGGCGGATTTCAAAAATTCGTAAACTTGATTATTTCGGGACCCTAGAGAGTATATGGTTAAAATTTCAGCTCTCTAGGTCCAGTTTAAAGGCCTAATTTTTGCCGACGGACGGACGGACGGACATGGCTAGATCGACATTACTATCGATGCTGATCATAAATATAGTAACTTTTAGGGGTCTACGGGCAATATTAAGGTATGTTACAAACTATGCGTCAAAATTAATATACCCTTAGAATAGCGTATAATAATTTAAAAAAAAAAATTGAATTTTTTTACTTGGGTCTAATAGTATGGCAAGGTACTGTACACTCACTTCTTCCAAACACGACCCCATCATACAACCCGCAGACGTAGGGGCTGTCAAATGCCTTTAAAATGGGCAAAAAGGTGCCTAGCGACTTGACAATTTTAAACGTTTAGTGTGAACACATCCTTAAACCGATTCTGTAAATGTCAAAATATTCAGTTTTCAGTGAAATCAACATTTTTATCATGGTGAAGAACACGAAGGAACAAAGTTTACAAATATTTATAATTTACTACCGAAATGCCGAGTCGGTGGTCGCAACTTTAAGACAGTTAACGCCAATTTTCGTCCGTAATTCTTGTCCCAGTAGACAAGCAATTCAGTGAAACAATTTTGTCGTGCCACTGAGACTACGTTTTGCGCGAAGTGTAGAGAATATCCAAATCCCAGAGCACTCAGACTCGGTTACGTTCCGTTGTACACCAGGCAGAAATCCTCCTTTTGGTGTAGAGGCATGTGAATTGGTGGCGTATGTTGTTGTTCCCCATGGGGATTGAACCTGCACCGCACGGGTCACAAGCTAACACACTAACCTCTACACCGTCGCGTGGAGAATATTGCTGCCGTAGAGGTGCCCGTCGCAAACCAGCCAAATTAGTCAATTTCACGACGTTCTCAAGAACTGGGCCTCTATCAGACCACATTATAGCAAATTTTGCGTAAGGATCTTGGCATACACCCTTACAAGATCAAGCTGACTCAAGAACTAAAGCCACTTGATCATATGAAGCGACGTACGGGCTCTGGACATGATGGAAGAAATGAAGAATTTCATCGCAAAATCATCTTCAGCGATGAAGTGCATTTTTGATCAAACGGCTTCGTCAATAAGCAAAACATGCGTTACTGGACAGGTGAGAACCCGCATGTTCTTCATGAAATAGCACTCCTTCCGCAAGTCACTGTTTGGTGCGGTTGTCATGACGGTGGCGGTGGATTGTGCCGTTTTTTTTTTCGTCGATGAAAATTACCGTCACGTTACGGTAAATTGTATTCGCTACAGCGACATGTTGGAACGTTATTTCTTTGAGCAATTGCATGAATTGGACATCAGTGATATGTGGTTCCAACAAGACGGCGCTACAAGCCACACAGCGGGTGCAACAATCGAGTTAATGAAGTCTAAGCTTGGTTAACGTTTTATCTCGAGATTTAAAGCTTTTAGATTTTTTGATGGGGCTACATTAAATCATTGGTCTATGCCAACAAGCTGGCGACGTTAGAGGAGCTCAGAGACAATATTGAACCAGAAATAGCGGCCGTATCGGTCGAAATGCGCGGCAGTCATCGAAAATTGGGTTCAACGTATCGACCGCTGCATTTCCGTGTTGGACATATGAACGTACATAATTCAAGTCAATACATTTTTTCTCATATATCTCAAGTAGTTTGCATTTTATTTAAAAAAGAAGTTGTCAAGTCCTTAATGAAAGACCTAGGTACCTATATGTTTTATCCTGTATACTTGTCTTACAGTTATACAAAATTAATGATCGACGTACATACATAATAACTGAAATTTAGTTTTAAAATAATTATTTTGTTGCAAAAGAAAGTATACGTTTAATCGATATTCGAAAAGAGGAAACTTTGTGTTCGGCTGGTGTACAGTAGTGTTCGACTACTGGGGACTTCGTTTTTTTCAGTTTTTATTTATTTAAAAATAATTGGTTATACATAGTTATTTAACTTATGTAAATAGAAGTTACGCATCGTTTGCCGTAATAGATTTATTTGCAAAGCCCCACTAAGTGTTTGCTTACAGGAGAAATGACACTATACTTTGAAAAAAGCCTGTCGTTGCCCACTTGGTGGCAAATCAATTTAGGTTTATGACGATGTAATACCATTTGGCAAACTATTTGAGCCAAAGGAACTGGCATCATATGGAATTTACCATATGAATGTTATATAATTTATGTAGGTATCACTTACATTAGATCGAGTTTTTAAACTGAATTTATGATACATGTATGCAAATTAAATAGCCAAGCGCATGGAAGTGCCTGAAATCGTTTTGCGAGTCTACCAAATGTAAAAACCTTTATAAAAACGGCAAAAACTCCCTTTTCACGACGCTGCGATGGGAGAGGTAAAATGATGTTACATTTCCCTAGAAAAGCAGCCTTAAAGCTGACAGCACACATATCCATCGTGAGGGCTGCTCCTTTCTTCAGCTTAGAAACAAATTAGCTTTGAAATCTGAGAAGACTAACTTTGGCGGCGACATTATACCAAATGTCAAATAATGAATGGTGGATGTGAGGACATTTTGTATAACATACCCACTGACCACATCCAGTCCTTTCAGATTGCTCACCTAGAATTCAAACAGTCAATTTTCTGTGCGACGAGTACACTCATGTCAGTTTTGTGATCCTAGACAACACTGCCACATTTCGAAGTCACTTTACAAATAACTTCCTAGTAAAAGAGAGTTACAACTTTCACAGAGTTCCTGGCAACTTTATGCAAATTAAGGTGAATTTCCCCTAATGATGAGGTGCACCTAAACAATGATTCCATACCATACTCCTAAACAATGATTATAACCTACAAAATAAAAAAAAAAATCTGAGTTCTACCCAGTCCATTTACAAATAATGATCATGAAAAATTTCAAATATTTCGACGATAGTTGCATAAAAATCTGAGCCACTCACTTCATTCAATTGTTGGGGATGTCGCTGGTGAGCGATTTGTTGTTGTTGTTGCTGCTGCTGTTGTTGTTGTTGCTGTTGATGTTGATGATGCTGCTGCTGTTGTTGTTGTTGTTGGACCTGCTGCGGCGAATGCCGACTTTGTTGAGAGTCATTCGGATTTGATGACGACTCGCCAGGAGTTGCTGTGTGATCCGAATTCATTTTTGCTCTCCCCCTTGCGTCTTTCACAAAATGAACTCATACAAAAAAAAATAAAAATAATTCTCCACCAAAACTCAAACGTTATAATTTATTCAATTAATATACTGTTTTTATTTATAATAACTTGCCCCCTCACTAGCGAATGAAGAAAAACTGAATTTTTTTCTTTATCAAACAGAAAATGTGTAAATAAAAAAAAATTGGGAAAAAATTCTCCCCTCACAATCTGGACGCCGCCATTTCTGAATGCGACGACGATGATGGTGGAGAGCAAGGCGACGGCGAATGACGCATGCCCACAAAGGTTAATTTCATTTCCAAGGGGGTACACCACAAAATATTTTTATTTTTGTCATTTTTTCATCACATTTTCCGTTGGAAATTCACTGGTAGATTATTTTTTGCAATACGTTTCACTGTTTTTCACACGTTGGACGCGGCAAATTTTCAAAATTTCATGAAAGTAAAAGAAACATCGAGGTAATGGTGGAGCAGAGAACACCTTCCTTCGTCGTCGCCGCCGTCTTGTTCTTTTTCGTCGTAATATGGAGTGAACCCGTTAATGAAAATGTCATCACATTTTTGTTCGTTATTTAGCATGATAAACTGCTCACTATCTGACACTTGTTTCTGGCATTTATGCGGAGCTGAACTTAAATTCACTTCTGGGCGTATTAAAAAGGTGAAAAATAAGATTTTCCTGTAGGAAAATAATAATTTTTCTTACGAGAAAAACTTTCGTAGTGCAAAAAACGCAAACAAAATGGGCATCACCAATACGTGCGCGCTATAGAAGGTAAATTAATGGCATGGCTGTACCGGTATATGAGTAGTGTATTCATGTGGGTCGATGCATATTTGGTGTGACTTGAATTTTTGTAAGGGCAAGTGGCTCGATGGATTTCTGATTACAATTTTTTTGTTTGAAAAACACTTAGGTAACTGGGCGTACATAAAGTTGTATCAGATAAAGTGCCAAAAACAAGAAATCTGTTTGTAAAAAACAAATAAAAATTGTCTGCTGATTTTGGAGATACGATATTGTGTAACATGTTCAAACAAAAAAATAAGCCAGTTCCACTTGGGGAGCACTTTGAGACCTCCGAGGGATCCGTAAGTGCAACACGATTCCTCACATGAGGAACGGGAAATATTTTTTAAGTTAAGTGATGTCGTTTTCCATTGGTAACTTCGGATTTTGCTTTTAGGTTTCGGATTTCCGTTCAAAGCAAATGAAATGTTTTTTTTTGTAATTGTGTGTGTGATACTTGACAGCTCTAAACCAAATGCACACTTTACTTCTTAACTTTCGTGATTTAGAACATATTTTAAAATTTGAAGGTAAAAAATATGTTTGTGTGTGCGGGTGTGTGTACAATTTTACGTTCACGTTTTCTCTCGTATACAAAAATGATTCTAATCGATTGATGTCAGTATGATTAGAAAGAAATTATACTGAATTCGGTCCAGCGGTTTTTTGTTATAACAAAAACATTATAACTTCCCAGCATTGCGGATGTTATTTTAATTAGTCCAAAAATGTAAATCGTAATTTACAACGTATTTTATAATTTGATAGTCCTAATAATTCAAGGAGATGCATTGGCGTATGTATGTACTAACGTTAGTGCATTGCCGAACAATTTTTTCGTTCAAGTAGGTACTAGTTTGAATGTTTTCATATTTCAAAATATCCAAACACATGACATAAGCAATGACAACAATATGCCTAGATTCCAATTTTAATTCACTAAAAAGCGGCATGATTAGCTTTTTGTTTTTGAAAGAAATACAAATTTGAATATAGGCCATGTCGTTCGGCAGTGCCCGCCGAATATGTTTAGCGAAAAATGTTGAGACACGTATTCAACATAAAAAGTTTAACTTAATCGCAATATGACCTTGCACCATATGCTTGTTCAGTGTTTGATGGGAACATTTTGCCATTTGATTGATCTCCACATCTGCTGTATCCTTAATGTTACCGATTTGTCTTTAAAAAAAAGGAAACAGCGCGACTATTATACATAATGTATATATATTTACTTATGATACAGAACTATATCTATTGACGTTTTTGTGGAGATGCATGAAATGAGAAATTCCAAAACGGTATAATACTCCCACCTTTTTAAAACTGCTCCACCAAGATAGAAGTTCTTTAACGCTTTTCCCTATCTCAGATAACCTGAAAAGTTTTCTTTTGTTTACTGTGGCAGAAAGAGAAAATATGTGAATGGGTTGACAGATGCATTTCACTTCCGAGATAATGTTGTTCCACTTAAAAAAAAAAAATCGCATAGGAAAATCTCAAAGGTTTCGGTAAGCGGTTCTGTCCTAATAATTCTATCTTGTCTCTGTCACTATTAATAATCTTCTCTTATCTCTGTCTCAATTAATTATTTTTCGCATGTATATTTGATTCATAATTCTCCGGAGAACCCTCACTGCTGAAATGCTGAGCAGACACTAATCGTTGCATTAAAAGCCCAACTATAGGCGTTTTTCTTTTTTAGCCCCGAGCGGGGAACAGAGCGGGGCCCGAGCGATCAGAGCTCGCTCCGAGCTGAACATAACCTGAGGACTCCGAGCTAATTAAGAAACAGAATTGGGCACTGAACTGTCATTAGATAATTTTTTTTTCTCTTAATTTTCAAAATAGTCAGGATTGCTTCTGAAATTGGTGCTTGTCAAGGATTGTTCCATTTAAATTATAATTTCTAGTAAATAAACTATGGAAAAAGCACAAAATAATGAATGAAGTCAGCCGCGCTCAGCTTTTCGCTCGATGTGCTCGGTCATTTTTAATCGAGCTCATCGAACGAGCCCTGAGCTAGCTCAGAGATAAAAAAGAAATACAAATTTTGTGCTCAGAGCGCTCCGAGCTAAAAAAGTAACACAGTTCTTTTTTTGACAGCTCAGTGCACCGCTCGGAGCTAAAAAAGAAAAACGCCTTATAATAGTCGCATGAAAACTGAAGGATTTGTCATATTTGAATGAACCGTTCCCTTCCGATCTATCAATTGCTTAAGTAACACATAATAAAAGTATGCGAACGGTATGCAGCTGCTCTTCAAACAAAATCGCTGACTCACCTTTTCCCGTCATTGTTAGATCCGCGATATATGACATATAAATACACACATATTTGTAAGTTGCCTGCATGTACATTCCTACCGCAATAGAAAGAAGAGTCTAGAGTATTTTTACTATTAAAATTGTGCTTTAAGTCTGTATGTGTTCTGTAAACAGTGACGTCTGTGCTGTCACTTAGCATTTAATTCTGTTCCTGTTTCCGTTTCTGTTGCTTGTGTGTTGTGACAAGTCAAATTTCGGTCGATTTACATGGCCACGCAAACTTTTCATGCAAGATGAGTGGATATTTAATGCTAAATAGGCGACGGACGATGAGACAGGATTTTAAATGAAGGAAATTTTAGCACATAATGGTAAATTTATAAGGTCACGCACGCTTTTACGTTTACGAGTTTAGAGCGAGAAATCAGTTTATCTGCAGTCATTGCTAATGGAGGTGTAGGAGTGAGATTATAAATCAAGCATAAATTCATTCGTTATAACTTTGTTCTGGAGATTATGACAGATCAGATGTAAACAAACAATTTTTTTTCGGATTAATTTCTCAATGAAAATATAATTGACAATATTTTAGCACTATTAAATTAAGAAATTCTTCAATTAAATTTAATTATGTGATCGATTTTCATTATAATCGACATTGTAAGCATAACAAAAAACAATCACAAACTGTTGATATTATGGCATTATTCAACATGGCGATGTCCATTTTATTTTTTAGGAACACCAAATGCAAATATTTCCTATAATTCCTATAACGTAAACGGCATTACCGACTAAAACATGTGTCACACATTTTTGCATCTTAGGTAGTGCTGTCCTTTATCGTCTACTTACTATACTTACCGTTACCGGGCTCCCGACCCGTGAAGAGTATCTGCCTGAGACACTGCAGCCTTACATCCACTGCAATCTAGGGCACGCTGCGTCCAGTTGTCGATACCAAGCGCTCTGGCATCCGTGATGGCTTGGTCTTTTAAATGGAGGAAGACGGTTGTCTTTCCCTTCTTCAACCTGCGGGCTTGTAGTCGAAGATCCTTTAGGCTGGAGCATTATTTTCCATCCGCTCAATGTGGCCGAGCCAATGTACTCGCCATGATTCAGCTTTTTGTTTCGTCGTTAGAGCATGTATTTTGTTCTTCGAGTGAATAGTTTATAGCCCATCGGTTTGGCGAAACCGAAGTAGCAGCCGTTTTCTATGGTAATTCTCCGCCGGATCTCCACTATAGCGTCATTTTTGGAGTTGATGTTTACTCCAAGGTAGGTGAACTTCTTAACTACCTCGAAGTGATTAATATCATCAACGAACTCGCAGATATATTCGCTTCGCGGGACTGCGAGTATGGCCGAACACAAACGACTTCTGCAGAAGCTGTAGAGACGTCGAAGAGGAAGAAACCACCACTCATCTCCTGTGCAACTGCCCCGCACTAGCCAATTCAAGGAAACAAATCCTCGGCAACTATTTCCTCGATGATCTAAGTGATCTCAGTGAGACAGACATTGGCTGTATCAGCAAATTCGTCACTAAATCCAAATGGTTAAACTGAACTAGAGGACGGTTTGGTCGATGACTTGAGCCCCTCCCGCTCCCCTCCCGCAGATCACCCCAAACCTATTCCCCTGCAAAGGAAAAGAGATCTCACTGTAGTTAGATTGTATCAGTCACTTCAGTCAGAACTCCACTTCGAGGGCGAGACAGTAACCCGGCGGATCGACTGAAACGGTCTCCACCGGCCTTGCTGCCTCCCCGCTATGCAGACAAAACGGGAACAGAGTTGAGGTTAGATTGTAACAGTCACCACACTCTGCCTCTCTCCCATGCCTCAAAACCTGCACCACAAACCTCCGAACTGAGTCATCATAATTCCAAATCGACTATCAAGGCCGCCCCTCCCTGCTCCCTTTCCGCGGAATGGTGTAACTTGAGGCTCGTACTGCAACAGTCGCCACAAGCCGCCCCCCCCCCCCCCCCCCGTGATGCGTGTAACGGGGTTGGACCACCTTTTGGTCACGCCCTCTAGCACAGTTTTGTAACCAACTACTTGACTGTGCAGCCGGTACACCCCGACCCCCCTCCAAGAAATGTAATAGCTTGCTCGGGATTGACTGTATCGGTCTCCCTGGCACGGTATTGCCTGCAAAGAGAGGGAAGAGCAGTTTGAGGTTCGATTGTAACAGTCCCTTTGATCAGGAGGCAATAGCTTCCCTCCGCGGCGCAGAATGTGAGATCGACCTGGGGTTTGATTGAATCAATCGCCTCATCTCGATCGCAACCCTTGACTAGTCACTCTAACACATCGCAACCTATGCGAAACACAGCCCCTGACCCCTTCAGGAGAATCTTCCGCCCCTAAAAACCACTACCTCACAGGAGGCAATTACAGGGAACCCAGTAGGCCGAGCGACGACCGGCAGAACACCCCCCCCCCCCCCTCTTTGTGGTATCACAACGGGCCGAAACTGCTGCCTAAGTGTGCCTGGGCTCACGCCCTTGCAGCCACCTTACCTACCTACCTACCTATGGCCGAACACATCTTAACACTACACCGGATTGAGACTGGAGATTGAAGCCCGATTCGCCAGCCTCCCAGACGCTTACCATTGGCTAAGCAGACCGAAGCGAAGGAGTGATCGAATGCTATAAAAGCATGGCTTTCTAATTGTACTGGTGGAAAAGAAACATGACAGCACTCGGTTCTGTGTAGACTATCGCCAACTGAGCAACTTCACCAAAAAGGATAGCTACACTCTACCATGGATTGACGATACGCTGAATACAATATCAGGAGCGCGATGGTTTTTCACTTTTGATTTGAAATCCATCCGGAAGACCGCGAGAAAATAGCTTTCACAGCAGGTAACGGGCTCTGTCAATTGACAGTAATGTCATTTGGGTTGTGTAACTCACCGCCAAAATTTGAGTATCTTATGGGGTGTGTTTTGTTGGGACTACCGTTTGGCCTACTTTCACGATGTCTTCGTGGTTGGAACATCGGAATATCTTGATCGGAATATCTTAATGGAAGAGTTCCAGATACTAAGAAGTACCAGTGGCCAAATATCTGGGGCTGACCCAGAGAAGGACTGACCCAGAGAAGGTCGATGCAGTGAAAAAATGACCAGTACCCAAAAACAAAAACCAACTGAGGAGCTTATGGGTGGCGACGGTGTAGAGGTTAGTGTGTTGGCTTGTGACCCGTGCGGTGCAGGTTCAATCCCCATGGGGAACAACAACATACGCCACCCAATTACATGCCTCTACACCAAAAGGAGGATTTCTGCCTGGTAGTACAATGGAACGTTACCGAGTCTGAGTGCTCTGGGATTTGGATTTCCTTTAAAAAAAAAAAAAAAAAAAAAAAAAAAAAAAAAAAAAAAAAAACTGAGGAGCTTCCCGGCACTTGCAACTTTCTACAGACGGTTTATAAAGAACTTTGTAGAGATCGCACACAGCTTTCATCAACTGACAATAAAGGAAAATGGTCAGGTGAATGCGAAAATAGTGTCAGGCGACTCAAGCACCAACTGTGTGATGCTTCCATTCTAGTGTACCCTAATCCAGGAAAAACATTTACTGTAGATGCCGACGATAAAAATGTTGGGATCGGAGCCGTTCTTGCCTAGATGCATAATGGCTCAGAGAGAGTTATTTCCTACTTCAGTAAAGTGCTCTCCAAGCTGGAGAGGAGCTACTGCTAACCAGGTGAGAACTCCAAGCTGTGATTCTGGCAACAAAACACTTCCGGAAGTATGGGCTGGAATTCATCCTGCGCACAGATCATGCGTCTCTAAAGTGGTTGCTGCGTTTAAGAATTCTGAAAAACAAGTCGCGAGGTGGATTACGGCTGCAAATTTATGCCTACGACATGCATAAAGCTTTTGGTACCCAGATGGAAAGTCAGGACGTCACTTGGGAGTGAAAGACACTCGGAAAAGTGCGAGAATAATTTTACTGGGCCCACGCAAGAGAAATCTGGTGCGGAAAATGCATTACTTACGCTGCCAGTAAAGGCCTGAACAGTCGGAAATGTTGAGAGGGCATAGAGGCACACTCAGAAAATGAATGCGTTAAAAATGGATTGTTTCTTTAAGTGAACAATTTGAATAGCAGTTTTTTTTTAATTAATAGCGATACTGTCAATGTGACAAAAAACAAATATATTAAGAGTTTTCAGTGCGATTGACATCAAAACAGAATCAATATTAACATAAATATATATATTAGGGACAGAAAACTGCTGACAGAACAGAAAATAGTCGGGAAACGTAAAAACCTGTGTATATTACTCTTTTGTTTGCTGACCAAGAAACTACTCTGTAGCTAGTCCGACTCGAGAATCCAGTTGAGGGAATCTTGGCTTTATTTGTCCAAATACTTCTTTTCCGCTTCCATCGTGGGATTTTTAAGAGGAATCACGTCATTCGTAGTATCAATTCGAAACGTTCGTTATTTTTTATAATATCGTACCCTGCGTCTATCGATCCTAGCCTTCCTAAGCACCGCATGTGGCCTGCATTATGATCGAAAAAAAAACTTTTTTCGTTCAGATGCTCATTTCAATTTGAGCTATATAGCACCAATTGTAAGAAAAAAGAAACTGTATTTAAAAAACTGTATGCACATATATGTCTTTACACAAATTGTGCAGTATACTTCCTAAACAGTTTTCGAAACTGTAGATTGAATGTCTTCAGCAACCAAAACTTGGAATCTCGCATATCCAATATATCGAATAAAGAATTTCATCTTCTTGGCATGGAATAACTTAGCCATTCCACGTTGGGATATAAAAATTAGTAGACCTTCAGTTGTTCTCCCGTGTGACCAAATTGAAATTGATAAACATATCTGACTATTTATTTTTATTAAATAATTCACTTTCAAGGTAGTATCACGACGGTACTTTGGGAAACTTATGTGAAATCACTTCTTTAGAATTTCGAAATGTCAAGCTGTAGCTCAACTTATGAAACTTATTTGAAGAAAATCTTTATTCACATCAAATTGCATGTTAACATAAACTAATACACTTTACTCAATAAGATTTACATGGAGTGTTCATTCAAAATTTATTCATACTAACCATTGTCCGAATTTCAACACTATTGAGGATGAGGATGGGCTTTCGATATTAAAAGCACAAATGAATGAAAATGACAAATTTCAACTGAAATTCAAAATCGACGAACTCGTCCGGAGGAACATTGCAGTGCAGGGGATGTCGTGCTTCACGGAAACGAAATGTTGCCGATATACGTACTTAAAAAATTCACTTCAATCACTTTGCCAACGTCAACTGAAATTTAATATTATTAATAATTAATTTAAAAATAATATGTATAAGTCCTTATTAATAAAATCATATGAATCAAAACAAACAGTATCAGCCCCCAAGTAGACGCCTGGACGCAACCACTCATAATTTGTTTTCAGTGGTTGACTACACTGTAAAACATTCCGCTACAAAAGAAACCGTTCATCCATTTTATTTTTAAATTGTATTCTCCCACTGGTTTACAAATTTTGGTTTTTGCTATAAGAAACGCCGAATTCTTTAGTTTAAATAATTACTCCTATTTATCAAAAGAAGACTATTTTTTTATAGTTTTAAGTGCTCTCTTTCCTTTGCTTCTACATTATTAACGTGAAGCAAGATATCAATGGCTCAGTTTAATTATTTAAACGAAATAAACAGTGTCCTCACAATGGACGGAGAACTAACTCGTGGTCCTGCCCCAAGATGGCAGAAAAAGTTGGAAACTGCGACGGCTAATCTAAGTCTAAATAATGCATCACGTTCCGTGTTATCGGTTTCGTATAACACAAGCTTTTCAGTAGCGCCGACAACGTCGAAAACTCCTGCAAAAAGTACTGACGCCAAAGGTAATTTCACATTGCCTCGGCGATCCGAACTAAAATTTATCTTTTAGGAAGGAAGACCCCAACACCTAGTAAAGGTTCAAAAACACCATCCGGAGGGGATCGCTTCATCCCTAGTCGGAGTACAAGCAATTTCGAGCTGGGACACTACTTGGTGAGTTTGTTTTTTAATTGTTTATTTGTTTATTTATTAAGGTTCATTGAATTGCATTCGTTGTAGTTAAAGCAAGAGAAAACATCTGATGATGAGAATGAGAAGAATAACAAAATGACTTTGGCAAAAAGTGAACACCAGAAACGTATCTCCGAGTCGATGCAAGTTGCCGATGTCAACGGAACCCGTATTCTGTCTTACCAAAATAAAGCACCCGCAGCTCCAGAATCTCACCAGAATCCAAATAAGGTTGTCTATTCCATTAAAACGCCGTTATCGACAAAGAGTGGATCTAGGTACATTCCCACAACTTCGGATAGAATCCTAGATGCTCCTGACATTATCAATGACTATTGTAAGTATTCGTTCATTGCATTTGGGCTGTGTTTTTTTAATAATAATACTTGTGCTGAGGTTTAGCTAGCCATATGTTTCCTATCCTTCAGCAGGTTGAGGTACGCGTACGCGACTCTTAGAAGCGTGTTGTTTAGCGTGTAGCTGTTGCACAAAACTTGAATGACAGCCCTCGCACAGACAATTTCTTTTTGTTTTACAGGACTAACCCAATTTCCTGTAATATCATTTCAGACCTCAATCTAATGGATTGGAGTTCGGACAACGTGGTGACGGTTGCCCTCGGGAATGCAGTTTACCTTTGGAATGCAGGCACTGGCAACATTGAACAGCTCGTCGAATTCGATGAAGGAGATAGCGCCTGTTCCCTCTCTTGGATCCAGGAAGGTCACATTCTAGCGATCGGTAACACTTCGGGTGCTGTGGAGCTTTGGGATTGCTCAAAAATAAAGCGACTTCGTGTGATGGACGGCCATTCCGCACGTGTAGGATCCTTGGCATGGAATTCGTTCCTCGTTTCCTCGGGCAGTAGAGATGGTTCCATTATCCATCATGATGTTCGTCAAAGGGAACACAAAATCGCAACTTTAAGCGGCCACACTCAGGAGGTTTGTGGTCTTAAATGGTCAACGGATTTCAGGTACCTCGCCAGTGGGGGTAATGACAATTTGGTCAATGTTTGGCCATCAGCCGGGGCATCAGGTGCGGCAGGCGTTGAGCCACTTTATGTACTCAATCAGCATCAAGCGGCCGTACGTGCCTTGGCATGGTGTCCATGGATGCCAAATGTCTTAGCAACCGGAGGAGGGACTGCTGATAGATGCATAAAATTTTGGAACATCAACAACGGAACACTTACCAATTCCGTAGACTCGAAATCGCAGGTATGCTCGCTGCTTTGGTCGAAGAACTACAAGGAACTGATCTCGGCACACGGATTCGTCAACAATCAGCTAACGATTTGGAAGTATCCATCAATGGTAAAACAAGCTGAATTGACTGGGCACACATCGAGAGTCTTGCAGATGGCTATGTCACCGGATGGCAGTACTATAATTAGTGCTGGGGCCGACGAAACACTACGCCTATGGAACTGCTTCGCTCCAGATCCACATCAAGCTAAGAAATCCTCAGCTGTAGGCACTAAGGCGAAGCAAAGTGTATTCAGACAAAGCATACGGTAATCAACTGACTTCCACTTTCGACGTAAAGTGAAATAATGAGGTAAGGCTGCCAACACCAGGATTATTTTTTTAAGTATCACTCGTTGCATGTTGTTCGATTACTGAAAGTTGAATTTGCAGCATCTTTTTGCCTTGCAAATACATTTCAATAAGTTTTAATAAAAAATTGTGTCTGTGTTTGTCTTTGACTCTAGACAGCTTCGGAGGATATGATTGCGATTCAGGCTTAATGTATCTCCGGTCGCCCTCTTCTCACACGGGAACAAATATCTGACCACGAATCTTCTTTTCAAAGTATCAACTCCCCTTTCCTGTTTATTGTCTAGCACTCTGCGCCGAAAAGCGGAACTGGCCGAGTTAAAGTTTGGTAAAGCATTGCATTTTGTCCGAGTTAAAGTTTTTAGATAGATAGTTTTTTTTTATTTTATGAGATCGATTTGCTTCGCCAAACCGAAGTAGCAGCGAATTTTTCGTCGGATCTTTACTATGATGGCTTTATCTATCCATACAATTTGTGACATTTTTCATACGCTGGAATATCATTCCGGATCTAGAATTCCCGCCGCGGATTTATTGATTGAGAGGTTTAGTCAAGAGACCACAGCATTTTTCATTTCAAAAACCATGTAACAAAGATAATCATCCCACTTAATTTAAACCTAAAAGAAGATAATTTCACAAAATGAGGACAAATATTTTATAAAACCACGGGAGTTTAATGGTGGTTGGGTGCTGCATAGTTAGGGTTTTGCATCAACCTGCCGATGTCCTGTGCCGTAACTGAGACTACACATGAATTGTGCTTCTTTTACCTCCCCGTGGTAACCACCGGATAATGACAATAACTCCCAGACTTGGTAAATTTATAGGAGCGATTGTTAAACAAGAAGAAAATAGCAACACTATAATCACCGATAATAAATTATACAGATGTCTTATGCCTGTACAAAAAATGGGCCAAATTTCTTCCTTACAGACAACCTCTTACCATTACCAGACAAAGAGCTTTTAAAATAAAGTTTTCTTTTTCCTCATACTCGACACACTAACCTCTGCGCCACTGCACCCACACTTACCGTTATGTAGATGTTTATAACATTTGCTAGAAATATGTTGCTTATTTCACGCGATCACTACTCTTATGATGTAAGATATTTGACATATTGTTGGAGCGGGCGATAAAAGCAAAACAACATGGAGGACCTCGGGAATGCGTAATCGTCTATATTTGATTCATTATTATAAGCTGGGGCTGCAATATGCTTCCAAGCAGAAACAAATACTGCTCCCTTGGGCATAGTTCCATCAGAAGGCCAGCAAACAGGAGTACACCCCAGGGGGGAATTTTTTCACCACTTTTGTCGGTACTGTACTGGCTAATGACCCCTGCAGAAACTTAGTTCAATGGGCGTTAACAGTAGGTGTTCGCGTACTTTATGTGTAGAAAAATGAAAACTGTCAAATCTCCAATAGAGAGAGAATCCTCCCATTTCAAAGTAAAGTTCGCGAACGCGTTTGTATAAAAAGATGAAAAACTTCAAAGTTTGTACATTTTTCTTTCGTTCATCTTTTTACCATTTTCTCAGTACGCGAACGAAAGTTTATATAAATTTACTTTTGCATATTAGTACGCGAACGGACAGTACAGTACAGCATATGTCTTGACACTTTCTTCTGAGGAAGCATGCTAACTGACTTAGACTGATGGATACGAACACGTGCAGATACTGCTGCGATCTGCAAGCAAAGAAGTTTATAACACACTTATTGTGTGAATGTGAGGGCGTATCGCGAAACTGAAGAAGTAGTAGTAGTATTTATTTATTTAGCAGATTCTGCTATTCATAATTCGTTTACAAAAAAAAAAAATTTCACAGTATATAATATAAATTTGAAATTATAGTGGGTTGTAAGGAAATCTGTTTTTTATAAAATTCAAAATGTTTCTTTTAAATCTAATTAAGTTGTTTTCAAGTTTAATTTCGTTTGGTAGTGTATTAAATAACTGACAACCTTTATAAACAATACTATTCTGATTTAAATTTACAAGATAGTTTGGCAATCTGAAGTCATTTCTATTTCTTAGTTCGTATGGCTGTGTTTCGCCGACATATCTTAGGTATTTTCTTAGATAACTAGGCAACAGATCGTATTTAATTTTGAATATAAAACACAAAACATTCAATATAATTCTTTGTTTAATACTAAGCCACTTTAACGTATTTAACATTAACGCTATCGATGTAAATCTATTGCACTTTAAAATTGTTCTCATTGCTTTGTTTTGCAATCTTTGTAACTTGGACAACATAAAATCGCTACATAAAAATAACACTGTGGAACAGTACTCAAAGTGAGGCTTAATCATCACATTATAAATATTTATTGCACATAATACTGATATTCTATTTCGTATTCTCCTAAAAAAATATACCTTTTTGGAGACTTTCTTCAAGGTGTATGTAGTTTAAATGAAAGTTAAATTTAAGCTTAGCATCTATTACAACACCCAAGTATTTAATTTTTTGAACTTGTTCAATTACAATATTATCAACACTTAGGCTAACTTAAAGAATCATTTTTGAATACTATACATTTAGACTTATTTATGTTTAATTTAAGCTTGTTTGACATTAACCAGGTACTTATCCTAACCAGATCATCTTGTAATTGTTGCTCGCAGTCATCGATGTTTTTCCCGCTTATATATATGAGTGCATCGTCCGCGAATAGGGCAAGTTGAGAAGGTTCCAAAGAAGGTTCTTCTTTGAGCAGCTAGAGTAAATAAGTCACATTAACTATGGGGGACTGCTCCGATCCTGCAAGGAATCTGGGTGTATTTTGTGTTCCGTTGGATATCTTGAACAATTGGTTCTCTAGGGATCGCGATGGGTCCATTCTGGTGCATAGTGTTGTATCAGTTTTCATACCCCTATTTAAAATTTACCTAAACTATCAATGAAGTTCTTTTCAGAAGACATAAGATTAAGGAACTAGCCCTTCAAGTTGTGCCGTCGGGATAATTCCCTACCAAAGTACCAAGTAAACAAATATTAATTATGAGAGAGAGCGATTGCTGAAATGCCATTTGTTTGGAAAAACTACATTTGTTACATATTCGTCTTGTTAAAACGCCGTCTGCACATAGTCGTACTATAAACTTCCAGCAGACAGCAGAAGTCGAAGAAAAAAACAAAAGCAGACCAGATATCATATTTTGTTTTCTGGGCATTTCATCGCACACAAGGTTCGTTTGAGAGAGAGAGAGATACAACGATTTTCATGGAGAGCATCAGCATCACTGCACTAACAGCAAGGAACATCCCCTCTTTTCTTTTTCGCATGCTATAGAGTATTGCGAGAATGGTCTTCACATGAGATAATGGCAGCATGCATTAGTGTATGCAATCAATTTATAGCACGTAGAGATCGCGTGTAACTTAAAAAAAGAAGTTAAATGTGGCAGACGTATTTAACAACTGCCATGTGTTTAGTTTTAAAGTTGTCAATTGGATATCTTAACGTCATTGGGCCTCCGCACACGAGACTAATTCCCCCGGCATAAAACCGGTTTTTTAGGCGGTTGAACGAGGTAAAAAACTAATCCATCCATGCACAACAACAAATTTTTAGGTTTGGAAAAATTGTAATGTCATTCGACTCTCAATTACATTTTGTGAGTCGAGCATGCAACATCATTAGGTCCGTTCGCGAACTAATATGCAAACGTAAATTTATATAAACTTTCGTGCAAAACTACACAAACGCATTCGCGTACTGAGAAAATGGTAAAAAGATGAACGAAATAAAAATGTACTTTCGTTCATTTTTCTTCATACAGAATTTCGGCTGGTAAGAAAATGAAAACTGTCAAATGATGAAATCCTACCAGTTTGCCAGCAAAAAAAAAACAGCTGTTGCTTCTTTTCAAGCCAAACTTAGACGTTTTTCATTTTTTTACACAAAAGCGTTCGCGAGATTTAGCAGTTTTCATTTTTCTACACATAAAGTACGTGAACGGACCTATTATAAGTACAAGATGCTGAGCATTTGTCAACAATTAATGTCACGACTGTCAATTTTGACAGAAATACTAACACAATGAAATGGGGTTCATGTATACAATTTGTTCTACCGGGAGAATTCATCCCGTGTGCACTCAGAGTATGGTATGAACCGGTTTTATGCCGGTGGAATTAGTCTCGTGTGCGGAGGCCCATTGGATATCATAAGTAGTATACTTAAATGTAGTTAATGCTGGAATGTAGCTACTTATTGATTATGTGAAGTAATTTATCCTACCATCTCTGAGACTTCAGCTGCTAAGGAGGTGAAACCAAATCAAACATTGCGAAATTGATTACAATTGAACAGTTTCTGAAAGACGTCAATCGAAAAGCTATAATAAAGGACAAGCTGTGGAGAAAAAAACCCTACCGCACAAAAAAAACTTCTTTCCTATCCTCCTATTCTTTCAGTAGTAAGCAGCACCCACAAACGAGCAATGAATCATTTAATGGGTGCTGCTTGCAGCGCATTTTTGCAACAAAACCGAAAAGAGAGTTCCGTTTATCCGCAGTCAATGCTAATAAGGTGTAAGAGTGAGATCACTTACTTTAACTTGCTATAACATTATTATGGAGATTTGACAGATCACATGTAAACAAACAAATTTATTTTCATCGGTTTTGTTGTAGTAGAATTAAAAAATAAATAAAAACATGGATCTCGTAAAGGCTGCCGTATTAATTTAATAGTGTTTTCCATCTTGAGTAGGTACAATCGGTGATGTGAAGCAGAGAAATGTCAAAAATGTATTATGGTGATTAACACATATGATAGCAGCGCCCATTTTGTTTTATAGGAAATCGAAATTTCGTAAGCCATCGCTATAAAAATACCAACATGCATAACTTTCCCATAATTCCTACCACGTAAACAAGATGGCCGACCTGAATACGTGTCACGTTTTTTTGCATGTTAGGTAATGCTGTCCCTTTCAGTCAGTGTAAATCCACCATTATAAAAAAGGCGAAATACTTAACCGGCATACAGCGGGACCAAATTTGATAAAAGAAATGAATATGTCGTGGAATATGGGACGATGCAAAAAACTTTGATAACTTCCGGCAGCGAATGCGGGGTTGCATAGTTTTTGTTTTTATTTTGTTCTTCTGTCGCGTGTGCGTATTTTATGAAATAAATGTGGCTTTGAAATAAAAGCTGTGTTCAATTAAATAAATATATTTGAATTGTGTTGTTCGACTCGGTGCCCCAAATATGGGATGCAATTTGAGACACTGCTGCCGTTAACTTCCGTGCTGTATAGGTATGTACTATTTTTATATATATAAATTTGATTGCATATTTGCAAATCGTGTGAACTCTGATGGCTTCTGCTCCCGAGTTTTTGCGAATGAGAAGCTGTCAACACGAATGTGACAACTGAGATGAAACATTTTTTTCAGCGAATGAGCTCATTTTTTGTTATGCTTAAATACAATAAGTACACGGAAAGTATACAATTAAAATACATGGAAAATATACAATCAATACATAAACATATTTGCTTATTTTCTCTGTGGTGTGGTGAGATTGACGACTAGGTATACTCTGCAGTGGATTTATGCCAAAAATATAAATGCAGAAGATCTGTATGTGCCACTGCATGTAAAGCACAAGTCCAGACTTATAGTGTAAATTCAGTAACGCAACACTGGCATCATGATGCTCATGATGCTTTGCAAAATGTTCATTAACGCAACTATTGGCATCACTTTCAACGTCAAGTGTTCATTATTGCAAAGTTGATCAAACTGATGCGCAAACATAACGAAAAAAAGGATCACAGAAATACCTGATGCGCTGTTGATTCGCCGGAAAAAAAACAAGAAAAATGTCGGAAGAGAAAGAAAAGTAAGTAAACAAACATTTTAATTGATAGACACTATAAGAAGGTGTCCAAAAAGGATTTAATGATTTTAGCTAATCCTAGAAACATGGTTTGGTTTTCATTTAGAAAAGTTAAATCATTAGTGGACTTACATCGAAGGTGGAGCGGCACATTCTAAAATGATTTTGAAATACATCGTCTGGGTATTCTTCTAGAACTTTGAAATAGCCCATAATCTTCTTTTAAATCTGCTAATTAAAGTCCGTATGCGTTTCGACCTATTTCTTCTTGGTTCACACATATTAAAACTAAATTTATCGTCTTTACGATCAAACTTATCGACTAAAACTTTTATTAGCAAAACTTCCATTTTAAATATTTGATTTAAACAATGCGTTCTAAAACTCAAACGCCATATTCAATCAGCAACGCATCAGCTTAAACTGTGCATCGCATCAGCATCGCAAATAAGCAGTGATGACGCATCACTGCGCAAATGTTTGACGTTTCTGAATTTACACATATTACGTACATACCTACGCTGCCTAGATTTCTAGCATAATGTTAACACAAGTGAGCACAAACGAGAGGAAAATTTAAAAAAATAATAAAATAAAAAAATAAAGGAAAATAGACAATAATACATAAATATATGAAGCCAACATCCTCAAATTTGGTTGTTTTCTCTTATGTGGTGTGGTAAGATGGACGACTGGACTCTCTGCAGTGTATTTAGAATTAGAGACAGCTTGCAGAGCTGCAGTGGCTGCAGAATTTACATGTAGTCTCTCGCATCCGAATGTGTTCGTTCTATTTTCTCTACAAGGTTTGTTTTGAGCATTATGCATTCAAACCAATGATCTATTATGGATTTTGAATAAATAATAAAATAAAGATATCATATCTCAAATCTGAACGCTACCCATTTAGCATTGAATGTGCCCATTAGCAACTGACTTGTCAGCAGGGACTTCAGTTTCTGCAAAATAGTTCGCAAACGTCAGTAAGCTGTTTACTTGACGGAAAGAGCGATTATTTCACTTAGCTCTGCCTATTCACCGAAATTTTGTTTTTGTTGTTTGTTTTTGTTTTTTAATCTTACTAATATATATAGTGGTAAATAATTAAATAATAAACTTATCAATTGCGAACGAGCAAAAACATTCAAATGTTCTACGCAATTGGAGTATTGCAATTGTTGTTGCAGTGCCATATCTATGATCCGTAAAATTTGTCATGAGCTTTATGGCAACGTCGTCCACAAAGAGTCCAAGTTCTTCAACAACGCTAATGTAAGCTCGTCCGCATAAAATATTTTTTTACTAACAATTTACAGTCCTACTTTGTTTACTAAAGTACTTTGCAATTTGTAAATTTATTGAGATATTTATTTGCCCGTTTGCCAGTTTCTTATTTACATTTTTTTTTAATGTGTACCTTTTATCAAAATATTGAATTTTATTTTTGCAGATAAGATTGTACTAAATTGCTCAAATTATATTGGTTACGGGCTAAACCCAATTCGGTTAAGTCTGAATGATATCTAATGCTCCACTTTGGGGTGTTTGTGATTCCAAGATAGATTACGTTGACACTGCCTCATCTGGGCTAAGTGCAAATTATTGATTTTCCAGGAAGATTTCCATCAACCCCTACTTTGTAATTGCTTTTTAGCTAATTTAATAATACATGGTCAAGTGTTTCGAAGTTCCCATTTGGTTTTAATTAATTGTTACTAAAAATTAAACAATATTAAAACCGCCGATAGTGTAATTGAATCTATTTAATGAGGTGTTATTTGTGCTTATATAGTGTTTTTTGTCCGTCTGAAATAATTTAACGTGTTGAGTAAGAGCTTTGGAATTATTACACTTATTGGCTTAGCGGTAGCAATTATTGTTGCGATATGTTCAGATTCGACTTGTTAAGTTGGTCGTTGGTCGGCTATCGGCGCATGTTTTTCGTAGTCGCTGAAGCGTTTGATTTTCACCTCCACTGGTTCAGTTGAGGAAACTTTAATTGACAATTTTGAATTCGATTTATACAATTGGGGTGAATGTTGAAAGTCAATTTTTGCTGACTAAATGGCTTGACCCGATGTCGGTGTCATTGTTGCTGTTTTACGTCTTGATTCGCTTCCATTTTACACAGTAGCTTATTGGTTTACGTAGGGCAATCAATTTGAACAGAAAGTAATTGGCTGATTCGACAGAACTGTTGCTAGGGAGTTTCAACTTAATTTCTTATCCTGTAGTTAATACTGAAAAGTTAAAGAATCTAAATTTTGGATATGGGTGTGTCTTTTTTTTTAAATTTTTAACTTTCAATAGGATTCCTCAGTAGCGGATAGGAGCATAACCGGTGTATACACTTACACGACGAATCTCCACCAATCAGGACGGTATCTGCAGTTTTGCACAATCGAGGTCTAACCCCTTTCGGAGATATATATATAGAGTTATTCATTCATTCATTCATCTCAGCAGGGAGCTGGTACACATATCCCGGTAAAAGAAAACCAAGGGATTAGGCTCTGTTGGAGCATAGACCTTGTTCTAGCCCTTAGGATATGCTGAATAATAACATTATTTTTAGTTCAATGAACTTTACACACACAACGTTCGAATTCGCTGTATTTATATATACGGTTATACATTAAAAACATAAAAAAACATAAAAAAATATAGTACAAATCTTTTTATAAATAAAACACGCTGCACAACCAGGAAACATACGATGTAGTGACACAAATTACTTAGCAATTGCTTTTAATCAAATCCGTAAGTTTACGTTTAAACACCACAAAGCTTGATTCATCCTTTATTGTAGTTGGTAAACTATTATAAAATATTAAGCCCGTGTAATCAGGGAACTATTCGTTTGACTGAGTTTACATCTGCTCGGCCTGATATTATTTGAGTTTCTCAGATTATACGGCTGCACATCACCAACATTTACCAAATTGGCTCGCAGGTATTCGGGGAGCATTTTGTTTTTTATTTTATAAATAAACACCATCGCACTAAATATTAATCTTTGCTCCACATTCATCCATTTTAATGTACTGAGCATCACTCGAATTGGGGTATATACACTACACTTCAAAATTACCAGCATAGTTTTGTTCTGCAGCAATTGGAGTCTAGTTTTTATTTCTTGTTGACTAGCATACAAAAGATTGGAACAGTAGTCAAAATGTGGCAATATGAGAGCATTGTAAATTAAAATTGAACTCTCATATGTAAGTTCCTTTCTCACTCTTTTTAGGAACCCAATTTTTCTTGCGATTTTTCCACAAATGTAGTCAACATGGTCCTTGAAATTTAGTTCGGAGTCTAATATGACGCCAAGATATTTACTTTTATCCATACATTCAATAACGTCCCCTTCCATGCGCAAAATAATATGATCATTCAATTTAAATTTAATACATTTTGACTTTTTTACATTCAGCTTTAATTTGTTCAACCAATTATTTATATTCTCTAAGTCCACATTCAATCGTTCACACATTAGGTCAACATTCGTTTAAGTTATGTAAATAAGCGTATCATCAGCAAACAGTAAAATCTTACAAAACTTTATGCAGCTCTTGATGTCATTAATATAGAGTAAACAAACGTACACTCCCAACACCGAACCCTGCGGAACACCGAGTCGCACATTCACTGATTATGAAAACACATCATTTGCGATCTTCCCGATAAATACGATTCAAACCACTTAAGCTCTTTTTCCCTTATACCATACATTTACAGTTTTTTTTTTTTTTATTATTAAGGCTCTTTTAAAGTAAAAGAAAACTGCTAAGACTGAGTGACCGTCATCTATTTTATTTTTCCACTCACACATTATTATTATTATGCCCCGCCTCCTTACCCCTCCCAATTATATATTTAATTATTAAGAGACAAAGATAAATTAGGCCGAAAGGTTTAAGAAATTAGGAGCTGTTTATTTGGCTAAAAAGCCATTTTGTAAACAAAGTTTTTTCTTTTTTATATTAATTATCATCAGATTTTAAATATGTTATAACTTCTTTTTTAAATTTACAAAGATTCTTTAAGTTTTTAATTTCATTAGGAAGATTATTATACAGTGCAAGACCCCTGTACATTATTGTATTTTGTGCTCGCTTCGTTGATTTATAGTCTAACCTAAAGTTTTGACCACTTCTTAAGTAATAGGGTTGAGAATCACTGATATATTTTAAGTTTTTGTGTAGATATTCTGGAAGCATTTTATTTTTCATTTTAAACACGAATAACAGAACGTTCAGTTTAATTTGTTGAGATATGTTTAGCCAACTTAGTCTATTTAACATGTCTTTTATATGAGTTAAGCGATCACATTTCAATATAATTCGCATTGCCCTATTCTGGAGTCTCTGGAGCCGAGTTATATCACCTTTAGATGATAGGAATAAAATAGTAGAGCAGTATTGAAAATGCGGCTTGATAATCGCGTTATACACTTTGATAGCTACAGCAACCGATAATTTTTTCCTAATTCGTCCAAGGAAGAATATTTTTTTTGACACTTTCTTACACACAAAATCTGTATTAGCTTTTAAGCTTATTTTATTATCAATCACAACACCCAAATGCCTAAATTAACCAATTAAGAGCCGTTTCACACTAGTGATTTGCACTAAAACCCGATTGCTCTTCAATTTATATCTTGTTCGTTCCACATATTTTTGTAGTTGGTTAACCACTAATTTTTCCAGATTTTTTTCGAAGGTTGGAAGTGTATTGACAGGGCGGAATTCCTCACTCTTTATCGTATTAACTACTTTTTCCAGCGGTACAACTACTGATTCTTTCCAGTTTTGCGGACAAATTCCAGATTGAAGAAATGTGTTAAATATCTTTAAGAGAATTGGGCCAATAATTTCTATTGATTTATAGATCATGTCTCTATTTATTCCAAACAAGTCTTTTTTATTATTGCACTTTTTAATTGTATCACATAGAGACTACAATACTGGAGTTTAAACGTACAAGACAAACTTACATTTATTGGAACATATTGCACAATTGGTATAGACCTATTAATGTCATGTATACTAACTACCTAAAACAAGTTGGCAGGTGGCAATGGTAGTGTATTCACTAAGTGATTGGCAGGTCGTGCGTTCGAATCCCGACCAGGGCCATGATTTTTATGAATTGAATACACACAACAAAAACTGATCTCCCTAAAGGAATTTAGGCGCCACCTGTTGAGAAAAAAAAATCCCATCGCACCAAACTTCTTTCCTATCCTTCTATTCTTTCAGTAAGTAGCACCCAAAAATAGGCAATGAATTGCTGGGAGCTACTTGCGCAACAAACTAAATGCCTGTGCTGTGGTTTTACCATTATAAGGGTACTGTGTCACTACAGAAAAAAGAAATCCCTTTAGCGCACGCAAATTAAAAAAAAAAAAAAAAAGTTAAATTCATTCGCAATCTGAGTCACTTTTGTCCGAATTGGACACTTGAAATAAATTTTACTTTATTATTTTTAATTATTAAAGATTTTTATCACTGACTAAACTCTTTTTGTATCTCTACCGCTAGCTTGAATTTGCGAACGAATGTAGTTGTTTTTCGATTCCAAATTTTTTTTTTTGTACTCATTGCGAATTGCTTTGTATCTGTTCCAATTGGACTCAATGTTAGTATAGGATGCCATTTTAATGCTAATATTTTTTTACTTCTCATTTTTTTCAACTCTTGTGAACCATTTGTCACTGTCATCTTTAACAAATTTTTCTACAGACAATTCCTCACAACACTTTTTATTTTCTCATCAAAAAAAGTGGTAAGCTGTGTGAAATTATCCATCTCATACAAATTAGAGAAGCCGATATTATTTAAAATGCTGTCAAATTTTAGTTTGGAATACATTCAAAAATCAATTAGAGTTTGCGATGAATTGGTTATTCTAGTTGGTTGCATTACTATTTGCTTAAGACCTTGATCTGTGATACATCTTATGATTTTATTTTTATTAGCATCATTAGGTTTATATTGAAGTCACCCATAATATAAAAAAAGTCTCCAAATGTTCTGAATACGAGTTTCTATAGAATTCGATAAACTCGTTATTGGACGAGTTTGGTTTTCTATACAGCGCAACAAACGAACACCTTTTTCTATCTATCCACACATACATTTTTAATATCCAAACAAAATAGTCAATTTTTGTTTCATTCTTCAATTCACACCTTATTCCTTTTTTTACGTATATAATAATTCCTCCCGTATGTCTTGAATTTGAAGTACAATTTATAAAATTGTAATTATCAAATTTAAATTCATACTCATCAATATCATTCGTTATGCATGTCTCCGATAGTAACAAAAGATCAGGACAATACATTTTTAGCAACAATTCAACTTCACTTTTATTAGACAACAAACTTTGTACATTGAGATAGTAAACTATTGTTTGATACCTTTTTTAACGTAATGCTGATTGCTAATACACTATTCTGCCTCTTTGAGCTTCAAGTTATTTCTTGAGCACCTCACAAGAGTGGCTTCTTTAGTCATGTTCCACATTGAGACATACATAACCCAAGATTTTTTGTATTTGAACACGATCTTGACTCATGATTTTCCCCACATTTCGCACAAACTATTTTATTTTTCCACACACTAGCAATGTGATTATATCCCCAGCAATTGTAGCATCGTTTCACTGAAACATAATCGTAAACAATGCACCTATCCCATCCAATATTAATTTTGCCTCTTTCCATTAAAAGATTATAATCAATTTTCTCAACTGCAATAATTGCCTTATAACTTTTTTTATTTTCTTCAACTGTACTATAAAATTTCACACAATTTATTGCACACTCTAATTTATTTTGCGAAATAACCGCTTTTTCCAATTCTTCTTTTTTCCAGTCAGTATTAATTCCACATACTAATATGGGTAGGAAAGTTTAAAGTCTCTATGAGTTCTCACATTAACTTCGATAGAATTTTTGTGTCGCAACATTCTGGCGCTGAGTCCCAAGGTTTTCCAACAATACGAGATTGCTGTATTACCCAAAGAATTGCTCGTAGAAATTCCATCTTCATCGTTGAATGTATTTTTTGGAAAGATGTCTACTAGAACCGAAGTCCAAAGTTTGCTTGTTCTGTATAAAAATGTTTATTGTGGGATCTATACGAACCATATGGTTATATATTTCTTTGCCTGACCATGACCGGATGGCACTGCACTGCAGGTAACGTATTATCGCCTCTAGGTTCGTCAGACCATTGTATCATATCAGCAAAGTTCTCGTATTCCAACCACATTGTTAAAGAAAAAAACTTCTAAAAGAACCGTATGGCAATACGAGAAAGCGAATTGGGAAAAAAAATAAACAGTTTCTTTTTTATGCTGCTGCTGATAAACATATCACCATGAAGTCTTTCATCCCTAACAGGATACAAAATATCAAACCCAAGGTACACGCGTGGTGTGACTCGAGCTGCAAATAGGCTATCAGGTTAAAAGAAGTAAGCTTTCGGTCATTCAAAGCCAAACCATCTGAGGAAAGCCGAAAAAAGTTTAAACGAGCCAGAAATGACTGCAATGCCCACATTTATCGTGTCAAATTCTCCTATGACCAAAAGTTGAGGCAACAAATTCTACACAGTCCCACGGGTAGTAAAAACTTTTGGTCATTTGTTAAAAACATCAAGGCCTCATCATCTATCCCGACACTCATTTACAATGACATTCCAGCTGTCAGCTCTATAGATAAGGCCAATCTGCTTGCTGCTCACTTTGCAGCAGCTCAACGCTCCCCGATTGTGCTTTGTCTCCCCATGTACTCGAGCGTGTAGAATACTCCATGGGACCAATCCACTTCTGCACTCGTACAGTGGCTAGAGTACTTCAAGATCTTGACGTTCACAAATCCGCTGGTCCATATGGTATTTCCCCTATCGTTCTGAAGAGGTGTTCGTCCTCGCTGGCAAAACCATTGCGCAAGCTTTTCTATCTATCATTTTCTTCAGAGCTCTTCCCGAGAAGATGGAAAACAGCATATGTCCAGGCTGTCCCCAAAAAAGGCGAATCTTCATCTCCCTCCTCCTACCGACCAATTGCAATAACTTTCCTTCTTTCCAAGGTTTTTGGACTGGAACGGCAACGTATGTTAAGCTCATTGAACTCCGATCTCGACAGCATAACTCAGTGGGGTGTAACTAATAGAGTGGAATTTAATGCTTCCAAAACGCAATGCTGTCTTCTGCCATTAAAGCAAAATCCAAACACGAACGGCTTTTCATTCTCGGTATGTGTGTTAATGGCAACTTTCGTTAGAATGACCACATATTCGATGTCGCCAAGAACGCTGCGAAATGCCTAGGCTTCCTTTAGCGCTGCAAAAATATTTTACTCATCTGATCTGGCTACTATTTATAAGGCGTTTATCCGCCCAAAACTTAAGTACAATGCGCATATCTGGTCTTATGCATTATTTACTTATTTGGAGCTACTTGACAGGATTCAAAACCGCGCGATAAAACTCAGTGGCTTGACTCTTAGTCATCGTCGCAATGTCTCTTATCTCTCGTTATTTTATCGTTATTTCCACCATAAGTGCTCAAACGAAATAGCCAGTTGCATTCCGATTCCACACCTAGCACATTTAAACCGCAATACCCTCTGTGCAAGGAATGCTCATCAGTTTCCCCTAAGCCTGTATTCGGACGTACAGTGAAATACAAGGAATCTTTCCTAACACGAATGTGGAATGCTCTTCCCCTCTCCATTTTTCCTACACATTATTATCTACAAACATTCAAAACCAACGTTCATCGACATCTCTCCCTATCTTCTAACCCTAATTTCCTTAACGAACGCGCTGTGTAGCTATTACATTATAATAGATTGTAAGGGTATTCAAAAATCCCTTTACATTATAAAAAAGAAGTTAACATAATTTTCAATTAGAAAGAAATAATAAAAAGGTGAAGAACAAGGTAATAAAATAAATTGTTTTATTATAATTATGTTATTAACAAATTTTATCGCAACTTTTGAACTATTTGCGACGCGTTTCAAAACAAAATTTGCATCTTCAGGCGCTGAGAGTATTTTTATTTCGGCTGTTTTACCTTTATGTGACAGTTTAATTTTGCGCAGTGATGTCTAGAGACTAGAAGTGGTTTATCGTTGTCTATATTTTGTTTGATTTTTTACTTTTGCAAGGTTTGTCATTAGATCAGCTCTCTTTTGTCATATTTCATGATGCACTTAGGCAGTGTCGTACAATGCGTTTGTTTTAAAAAGAAATTTTTCGCTTACAAATCTGTCTGCTTCCAGCTGATTTTCTTTGTTAATTTCAAATTCTTCAAGTGTGTTTAGTAATCTGCTTTTGTTGCGCGTGTGCATGGTTGAAAGGTTCATCTCAAAGTTTCAGTAATTACGATTATTGTCGATTAGGTGTCTTTTGATTTCGTGTTCTGTTTTTCTCTCAATTCCTGAAGATGAATCTTTTGTTTCGAAACGCGTCGCAAATAGTTAAAAAGTTGTAATAAAATTTCTCAACAACATAATCATAATAAAAGGTTTATTTAAATTACTAAATTCTTCTTTTTTTATAAAACCACAATGAATCATTTTTAAATATAAAGGCATAAATTAAGATGCTTATTTCTAATGTTGAACCACATATCGTGGGTTCAAAATACCAAGTTACAATGCACACAATATTTCTTTCGTTCTTTAAGTCAATCAATTTTAATACAAAATTAGTAGCAAAAACAAATTAAAACGAAATGCCATCTGGAATGGGCGATTACTTTACCTTTTTCGTCACCAGAGGGTTTTACTGACGAGATCAAGTTGCAGTTTGGAATTCGGCGCGTTCAATTTGCAAGTCAACTGCAAGTTCGCTACTAATTAAATGTCTATCACTTGCCAAACGATGGTCACGTAAGTTATTTGATCAATGAGAAAAGGTAAAATAGTAGTCACCATTAGTTGACTTGTAAATTGAACGCGCAAATTTTCTCATCGTACAATAAAGAACTGGACCAGATCCAACGACCAAAAACTTAAAAGTTGATTAAATAAACTTTTAAGAAAAACCGCCTACTTTGATGAGGTGCTAGTCACTTGAGTGAAGATGAGGGCTACGAATGCGGTTGTGTTTTCTGATTGAGCTATAAAATGTTTTTTGGTGCCAACATAATCAGGGCTAGGGTGGTATCTTCAAGCTCTCTCACTGTGACTATGAATGCTCATTGAAATCTCCGTACATACTGTCGGAAAAAATGGTAATATAATTTTGCTGGTACATATAGCAGTAAAATTGTCCGCAATCTACTCTTGTTTTGGTCAATAATATTTTTTAATAACGGTAGCAAGGGTGAACACATTAATTAAAAATAAGTCAACAAAATTTGTCCAGTTCGACCCATAAACATAAAATGAAATAAAAAATGGTTTTGTTCGTATTTTATAAAAGACTATATATCAAACTAAAGAAAGATTGAATTAGTTTAAAAATTCTGCACAGTTAATGGCTAACTTTAACGACGAAATTTTATATGTACCTATGTAATTTTTATGTGAATCTCTGCCCCTTCTAGTCTTTTGTTATATTTTTTTCTCGTTGAAATGTATAAAATTGATATGTCAATAAAGTGGGAGGGTTATGGTCCTTTTAATCCTGATTTTAACTTTGCCGTTAAGGAAGAAAAAAGAGTACAGATTCTCTTTTAGTTGTGTGGGCTTTGATACACTTTCGTGTAGTTTATTCAGCGGTCAGTTAAAAACATTGACGCAACGGATGCGACGATTTCTCGATATTTGGCCAAGCAATAAACATAGAAAGAATGAGTAAACAAATATTAGGCATTGGGCCATTAATGCCTTATATTTATTTATTATACAGGGCCATAAACCTAGCTTCTCCAACTATATGCTTGTGCGATGTGTAAGTCGACTCCGACCATACCACGTCGAGTTAATCGGTTCTCGTCAGATCACCGCAATCAAACGACGTTGGGCGCGGTTAGTACGTAGATGGGGTACCGTTTGAGAACAACAGCGTTTTGTTGGCCAGTCCCATCTACAGAGTTGAGGTAGATAATACATGTGGTATCACAATGGACCTAAATTGGTGTAAGTGTGTCGGCTTCTGCCGACAGCCACCTAAACCTAACCTAATCTAACCTAAGTCGACTCCGAACCAGAAATTGGAGAAGCTCCCAAGACAATTGATACACTTGGATGTTTGGCAGGTGTTCGCAAGAGGTGGAGCAGTGGGAAAAAAACTTTACATGTTACTTGGCCCGGCGTGATTTGAAGATGAGACCCTTCAATTAGTAGTCCAACATACTAACCAATATTTAAATAGAATTATTATTCATAGGGCAAACTATCGTAATAATTGTGATAATCATCGGCCAAAATATTGTTTAATGCTTTTTTTTTATCTTTAACCGCTGTTTATGTAGTTTATCCAAGGTTTTCACTGCATGAGAAGAAGTTACCCCGGGAGTTCGCCTCTGGGGTAGAAGCTCACAATCATTAATTGTGAAACGAGGTTTGTAATAAAGAAGGCTATCTGCGTCATATTTGATAGTGCGAATGTCCAAAACCTTGGTCAATATATAAGGTCAACAGATAAGGAAAATTGGAATGCGTATTTTTGGTAATAGACTACCTTTGACGTTCCCTTTTTCTTTCCTGGGCGTATGCTCTTTAGAAGTTCAATCTCCTTAAAGCTTTTGAAGAATGTAGTTGAGGTATGTAACGTCGTACTGCTTTGGAATTTTTCGAGCTTCTCGACATATTCCGTAATATTCTGCAGGAGCATTACTGTTTTCTTCCTGAGGTGTCTTTCAGTAGTTGAGTGCATCGAGTCTGCTTCCATTTGAGTATGTCCAACCTCCAAATACATACATACATCCGTCACTATACAAAATTATTTTTATCGGATTTGTTTAATTTTTGCGGCCAATGATAGGAAACACTTTTTCTGTTATACTACAACGAGAAATGATGGTGGCTAACTCCTCTACATTAACCCCACCCTCAGTTTCATTCCAGATGTAGCAAAAACCATCTTTTTCACTAAATTGTAAAAACAAAGGATGTGAACACATAACTTAGTCTTATAATACAAGCTAGAAACTTTTGATTTTGGAGTCATGAGAGCTGCTTTTAAATCCATACTAACCACTAGACCTTCATTTTCCTCGCGCGCTTTTTCCTTTTTATTTGTACTGTGCGGTTAAATTGAATATTCGCACCTGAGTTATGTTTTAGAAGTTAATTTTTTGTTGTATTATTTGCACCAATGGGAAAAGGAAACGCGTTCAGCAGAAAGGTACATTAATACTGAATAAAATTAAAAACTTTAAATTTAGTGGCCTATAACGGAATTTTTACTCTCTTTTTCCTATACCATGCTTAAATGTATGCATTTTTTTCGGTTCATTTGAAAAGCACCTGCTTCTGCAGGGTTATTATTCGCCCTGAAAAATGTCGAAAAACCGCAAAATTTCATCATATTTTTTTGAAATATATTTATTTTTTTATTTGTTTCAATCAATTATGTGCCATTTTAATAATGTGTGCTACTTTCACCATTGGATATAACCTCAAAAATTGTATTCTTCATAGAGTCATATAAACATTTAAGGTAATTCAAAGAAATGTTGGCCCAAGAAGCTTTAATTGCTCTCCTCCTCTATAAATTTCACGCACTAGCCATCCGCAAACATTTTCAATAATATAAAGATCAGGCCAATACGGAGGCTAGGGCAGTATTTGAATATTTTCGCTACTTATCCATTCCTTTACAACGCGTGAATTCTGTATAGGCGCATTATCTTGCTAGAATATCATTGGAATGGGTCCAAAAAGCTCCTTTATTGCGGGAAAAGCTGCTTCCAGAAAAACTTTGTAGGAAACACACGTCATTTTGTTGGAAACGACTAACAATTCAAAAGCGCCATAGTATGAAATTGCTCCCCATACCATGATTCCTCCTTGCCTCGAGTGATGACGGTTCAAAAACATTTTTCTTTCCAGAGATCATGAAAGTAATAGTTGAAGCCATCAGGACCATCCAAGTTTAACTTTCTTTCATCCGAAAAGACAACTTTGCTCCAATTTCTTGAGACCGCTTCAATGTCCACATCCCATGTCACGAGATCCCTTGCAAATTGAAGGATTTTTGTAGTTTTGTAAGATTTAAGTGTGGAGCACTCACAATAACACGACGCACAGTGGATAAATAAAGGAAGTTTCCTAGTCCTAGAAGCTAGTCTTTGAATTCTCTGCTTGTCTTGTGGCGTTAAAACTTTTGCGATGTTTCCTTTGAAATTTTTTTCCATAAGATTTAGGTACGATTTTTCATAAAATTTCTAATAAGGTATTCACTTCGACCAATTTCACGGGCTATTTCACGATTTGAAAAGCTCTCCGAAAAGTAAGCTTCAACTTTAGCCCTTTCTTCCAAATTTAACCCTTTTTTTTCTGCGCATTTTAATAAAATTCGTTAAAAATATACTTGTCACACTTCCAATTAAATTTGTACTGACCTTTGTCCGTTCACTTGTTGCTAACCGGTGCGACCATTCAAATGAACCGAAAAAATGCATACATTTTTGCATGGTATAGGAAAAGAGAGTAAAACTACCGTTATGTGCCTCTTATCAAATTAAAATTTTGCTTTCTTTTTTCAGTATTAATGTACCTTTCTGCTGAATACGTTTTCTTTTGCCATTGGTGCAAGTAATACAACAAAAAATTAAGTTCTAAAACATAACTTAGGTTCAACTATTCTATTGAGCCGCACTGTATATAAAAAGTATTCGCTTCAGATACGTGTCGAATTTTAAACGCGGTAAACTTTTTACATTGATCTTTTTTTGGATGAAATAAAGTAATATTGTTTGCATCTACTGTCCTATTGAAGGTTGTTCAAGAAAGGTCTGAAAGATTTCTTAGTTTGCACCATTCATTTACATAATCTCTGTAAATGCTTTGTTTAGATTTCCATTCTGGTAAAAGATATTTTTTTTTACTTTAACAGCCTCAGTTTTCTTTGCTGACCCCTTTTTTCTAGTTCAGCAATGTAATTCTGCCTATGCAAAGGGTATTCAGAAACATCACACGATACCCGTTGTTATTATTTAACCTAAAATAATACAAAATGGATTGAGACCTTCTAGAAAAACCTAGTTCTTTTCGATTTCTTGACAACAGTTTTTTTTCTCTCCCCACGTTCAATTCAAAAAGTGTTCAAATATACTCGTAGTTTTTTCGTCTGCTTCAGAAATAAAACTACATTTCAAATTGCTGTTACTAGCATTTTTGCATGGACATCTTTCTTTCATCAAACGTGATTGTTTTTTAACGTCATATTGCCATGTTGTATTGTCTGTTTTACTTTAACCCTTTTTCTCTGAGCTCTGAATTTTTTTTTGTGAAAACCAAGTTTCTTTGTTAACCAGAGATCTTTTCTTTCGTTGGGATTTTTGTGGACGCTGTCGAGTTTGAATCAGAATTTGGTGAATATGAAACCAGCCCCATACCATCAACATTATCACCGCTGAAAATATAAGTAATCTCGTTTTGATCAAGATTATTGCATTCATTTGAAATGGCAGTTATATTAATGTCTGTGTATTCATTATTCCAATAAGTTCATATTTCTGATAAGTTCAGCAAATTCGTCATCATCGGTCGGTAACTTTTGCCGCTAATATTATTTTGCAAATTTTGCGAAGTCTGGTCAATGTTTTGACAGTTATTGCGCCTAATATGATCACATCCTCTACACTTGTTTCTCATAATAGGATTATGAAGTGAATCTGCTGCAAGGATTGCACGAGCCAACTGGAGGGTTTTTTTCTCCCGCGGCATTTGAACAGTATGAAAAAATTACACTGTGCAAGCCGTTTTACAAGTAAACAAACAGCAGAACTCCCGGTTTTTGACCAATTCATAACTGTGACCAATCAAATGCTAGTGGTGTTGTATTTATGTGATCCAGGAGTGTTTAGGCCTGCCTTTTTTGACGATTTTGACAGTGCATGTTCCATGTTAGTGTTTGATCTTCATTTTATGATACGGTTGTGTCAACCCACGAATTACATGCACACTTGCAACACATTAATGCCAAAACTGCATAAATGTAATTTCTACTATTATTTTACGACAAGCGCTATTTTTTGGGGGTGACTACAGTAATATTCTAAAGTACTTTTCACATGAGCGCGACTTGCGCGAACGAACAAATAGCCAAATTACGGCGAAGAACACATTTTTATGAACAGAAAACTGCAAATTTTACTATTCCAATAGCTTGCCTTACGCTACAAGTGGTCAAAATCAGAATTGCTTTCCGAGCGACTGGCAGTCGTAACGTGCACACGCACCCCCGTGAGCCGACTGAACCTTACATCGTCAGTCACATCACGAAAGCACCAGCACAAGTTGGCGAGCCCGGCCTCTCCCAGAAACGCCCAAGCTAACTTAATCTAACTTATAAACTAAGGGGGTGTTACCTAGAGTAACGGACCGTCCTGGAAGCGCATGTTGATCCCTCCACCCTCAACAAGCCACCAAAATTCGGCGAATTGCTTTTCCGTATCGAATTTATCATTATCCGCTATTGAGGTACCAAAACGGAGGAGCTCATGAGCGTTGGCGACGTCCCAGCCGCGGATGAGCCGCTTATCTCTCGCGATGCGGTAGCGGTGGTATAACCGGGATACCACCCCTCGTCTGTGCTAGCCCTTCTGCTTCAATATGGATAAATGCCTCCGGCGGGATAAAACCAAACCGGAGCGTAACCTCTATGTACATTTCATTGGGTAGTAAGCCCCAAAGATCAGACTATTGTCGCTGGCCAGCGCACTTGCAACGTGCCTTCGAGTCACCTTAATGAGGAAATTGTCAATCCTATTCAACTGAGCCCCATCGTATAGGACCTTGTTAGGATAGTATTTTATAAAGTTGGATTCAGGCGTTCGGAACAACCGGAGACAGACCCTAAGACATTGTCTCTCCAAAACCTGAATCTTTTCCATATAACTAGGCGCTATATTAAACCACATTGGACAACCATAAGCTATGATCGGCCTTATAAGGGCCACGTATCAAATGACCTTCACTTTGGAGCAGTCAACTTGACTGCTATGAAATAGTCTCCTTGTCAGAGCATAAGTATTTTTGGCCCCAGCAAGACAAGCAACTATATGCCTATCGAAATACAGATACTGGTGAAGCCAGATTCCCAGATATCGAACTACGCTTCTCACCGCCAATAGCTGCCCATTTTGTCAAATAATGGCCAATTTCTTCCAGTTTTTTCTGGTTTCCCTAGAGGCCCCAGCCAACGGTGTTCTGAACAAGATTGTTTTTTGTCTTCTAAAAGTTGATTTTCAACTTCCAGTCGTCGCAATATCACTTAATTTGATCGAAGTCACGCTGCAAAAGAATGTTTTTAACCCTGATTTTAGGACCTGATCTGATTATCGGCAATCGCTAAAGCAGTGAACCCACCAGATTAATCGTGTAAATGTTAACCAGGATCGGAGAACTTACCGCCCCTGCTGTAAACCGTTTTTAATTTCAAAGACTGCTCGAAGTCACGTTGCCACATTCAACAACGAGATTGGCAGGGTTCGTCCTATTGGGACCCTTTTGCCATCCCAGCCGACTTTTTATTCTTTAGTGGCTCGAAGATGCACAGAAGATCATCCTTCGACACGAACAACTGCGATGCATCTCGGCTATTTGCGACAACTGCATTATCATGGTTTTCATCATTGAATACGGTGAATCCGCTCTTCTCAGATCGTTAATTCTTAAGATCGGTGCGCAGATAGAAGTGGCTCACTAGAGCCCTATTCTCAATGTCGTGGTTACGGCGAACAGGATTGTTCACCGCATACACGACCTCGAAACAAGCGCCCAACAAATTGACTTTCTCCTGTGGGTCCTTGACCACGAAAAACCGTCGTTTAGAGCGACACTTTCCGGAGTTATTCCCAACAATTGACAGTCAATACTGTCTGTCTGTTCTCTGTTGTCTGGGAGATTCGGACATGAGGAATATCCTTCCTCCTGAAGAACTTATTTATCTGTAAATTATGCAGTATCAATAGGTATAGGTGACCAAATTTCTTTTGATCGCAAGGGCCCGGAAATACACCTCCTCATCATCACACAACCAGAAAACAAACAGTTAAGAAGAAATGACCAACCGGAAAGAATTTCGAGACATAAAAAAAAAACAATCACAAAGATTTTTTGCATTCTTCTTTATTATAATAAAACAGGAATGAAAAAGAATAAACGAGATACACTTTTATTTCATGTTCACTCACCTAATAGTGAGAATCACTTCATAAATGGTGGGACTGCAGGTGTCGATCGCCTTCATGAGTGTACTATAGAGCTTATATGCCAAAATAAGAACGCCAAACGTAGTTGTTTATGAAAATAGTCCAAGGAAAACAGGGTGATTTAACATTTTGAAATGCCCATAAGTGTGGATGCAAATTCGTTTGTTGACACGAGTGGAGATCACGGGTGTAGTAAAAGGACGATCATACAATAATCAATAACAATAGCATGCACGTGCCGAAATCGTAAAAAAGAGCCAGGCTAAAATATCTTGGAGCACACAAATACAATAACATCAGTAAGTGTGTATTACTACTAATCTAAAGGTCTCTGGTTCAAATCACGCCCGGGCCATGTTACACCTAAAGTTGTTTCCACTACCTCATCTCTTGCGAACGTCTGAAAAACACAGACACAGAGTATCAGTTGGCATGAGGAACTTCTCAAATTTGCCATTCGGATTCGACTTAAAATTGTAGGTCCCTTCCACTTCGCACAAGCTAATGGTTGGAGAAGCTAGGTTTTAGGCGCTGTATGGGCCGGGCCGTTAATGCCTATTATTTAATAAAAAAAAAAAACCGAAACCAAGAGGCCTGCTGATGTTTGTTGGGTTCAAACCACCAGTAGGGAGGCAGCAAAGTGGGTTGCTTGTGTCCCTTTAATCGTGATCATAATTTTCCTGTTGAAGAAGAAGAACCTTTTTTGCAAACTAACTTAAAGGGATAACTTAAATCAGAGATTCGGTTCAGAACCTGCTCTCTCTGTTTATCGTGCTGCACCTAGTTCAGCAGAACTGTCTGGATCAGTGTTTTATAGGGCTAGTGGTTGGATTGGTTTCGCTGAACTAAAGTGGCAGTGGTTACCTAGGGTGTCGTTCGTGGAGTTTATGATTACTCCGAGGTAGGTGAACATCTTAACTATAGAGAAATAATGTGCATTACCCGGTCAATACCATAACTTTCTCGCATGAATCACATTTTTCCATTAGCCATTTTCTGCACTCGTAAAATCAGGAAAAACAGAATCGTAACAATGTCGATTACATGTAGATAGATATATTTGATTTGTCTTAGTTGCATTTGTGAATGGGTAAGTTAATTAAAGTATAATCGAAGATATGTGCCCGACATTGAATTTCATAACTGCAAAATAAACCTGATGGTATTCTTGTTCCAAATTTTTTGCACTTAAAAGACTTCACAATTTTAGCTTTGTAACGAAGCGGCATGGGGTATTTTCTTAAACTGACTAAAACTAGGCGGATTCATAGACCTAATTTCCAGTTGAAACATACATAATGGTAGTTGACTTAGTGCCATTTTCTTACCTTTGCTCCAAGTATTTAAGACACCAATAGAGATCAATATCCTTAAAGCGGTTTTTGAGAAAAATGAAATTTTTAAAATTTTTAGAAACAGGTATATGAATTTATATTTTACAATTTTTTTTGTTGAGAATCTTAGTATGCAAATTCGATTTAAATTATAGAATAAGCTTGATTGCCTTTTTTTTGGGAATCTCCACCGTACCCATTTTTTTCGTAATGTGCCGTTATTCGAGTCTTGCGAATAACTACATTACTTCAAGTATCTATTATCAAAAATGTTTTTCAAAATTTTAGCAACTGTTTTATAATATTTGTAACATCTGAGTATGCATATATCGTCTACATAAATGTACTAATATATAAAATTTCCTACTAATGTATCAAATTTTCTTTAGATTGCGTCTCCCGTTTTTGACAAATTGGTGGTTTCCTAAAGTACCGTTAAACGAATCTTTTGGAAAAAACCTGAGTTAGTGATCTTCTGCACTCAACCCAAGTATTCAGACATTAAAATTGATCAAAAGAGTCGTTTTTGAGAAAAGTGAATTTTTCAAAAATTCAAAAATTCAAAAAACTTATAAATAATAAATTATTATGAATAAAAAAGTTTTAAAAAAATATTTTAAAAATATTTATACCTACATATACAAATTCGTTTCGAATAGTAGTATAAGTCGGTGTGTAAATTTTCTTCGCAATAACTTGACCCGTTTTTGAGATATCATTTTTGTAAAGTGCCGTTACTCTCAAGTCAAATGCAAAGTTTGAAGTAAATTCGTCCACCCATTGTGGCTGGAGCCTCGGTGACAGACGGATAAACGCATCGAAGTACGGCAGTTAGGGACACACTTTTTGGACTTCTCTATAGTCGTCCTATCATACCTCATACTCAGTTTAAGTTTGAAATTTCAGCACGATTATCTTTCTCTTTAGTATACTAGAGTAAACGAGGTTTACAAAAAATTGCTTAGCGATCTATTTCTGAGTGGCAATATAGAGTCGCCTCTCAGAAATTTCAACAAAATTGAGAGCAATCAAGTGCTCAGTAATCCAAAAAAACATGATTGTCTATGCACTATTTTGATTATAGTGAGTACATTTTGCTTGGATTTAATGTCAAAAGACCCAGAAACAGCTCGCTAAGTGTAAGGAATCCTTGTTAATTGAATTGTATAAGTTGCATATATGTATACACCTACTTTGGAATACAACACTACTTCGAGCTAATAATGAGAATATCAGACTCTCCTGAGTGCCGACTCTGTCTTGAAGAGGACGAGTCAGCTGAACACATTTTATGTGAATGTCCAGCCCTTAATGGAATTAGAAAGAAGATCTTTTTCAGGGAGCAAATGAGCCCCGAGGACATAAAGAATTCTTCTATTGTCCGCTTTACACGGAAAGTGGAAATTCTACTAGTTTAAACTTTTCTGGCCCATACGGTACAAAAGATCTTTTAGGTCGAAGTAGCCACGCTGATACGTGCCAACAATTAATGTATTCACACAATACGGTCGATATGCAACATAATGCAGAGTTTTCTAAATCTCAATTTCTCGATCTGTTGCTCATCGGTACTTGGCCCTGAAAGAATTTCAGAATTCCACTTAAACAGGCTGAACGTAAATGTCAGAGTAAAGTCAATCTTATCCACAGCGGTCTCATCACATTAATTAATGATCATACTACTGGTATAAACTGTTGTAATAAATATCTAATTTGGTTGTTGCTAGTTAATAAGTTAAGCATGTTGTTAAGTAAGTTTGCATTTTGTAATAATTGCTGTTGTCTTGATATTTTTTATTATTTTTTTATTTTTTATCTTTCGCTTTTTAATTATGTAGGAGTAATACACAAATTGATACCCCAATTTGTCCGGAAGGGGGGGACAGTAGTAGCTCGGAAAGGTAGGTTTATTTTCCTTTCGTAATCAATTTGTTTTCTCTTTACTTTAAACGTTGCTACACAATTAAATTTGGCATGTATTTTTTTTATTTCTAATGTTTGCCGTTTAATAAAATATTAAAATTTAATCTTTAAGGCAAGATACTGTGGAAGGCTTATTGAGTAATACACAAGAAGTTCTCGGAAATATCGCATTGTCAACATTAAAAAATGTTATACAATCTTCAACCACAGTCATTACGTCAAACGCAGTAACACCTACACCGACCTTAGAAGAAAACACAACCGAAGATTCAAATCCAAATACATTAACTTCGCCAAGTCCAACCGATACCCAAGAGGATAGTTCAACAAATCAAACGCAACAAAGCACAACAGCTAAGCTAAGCAGTTCACAAATTTCAATTGGCAGTTACTCGAAAATAGATTCCACAAACAACGAGGTTAGTTGAGATTTTCTTTATAATTTGTGCTACTGTTTATTCATATAAGTTTTATAATCGCTAAAATATAGCAATAATTGTTTAAATTACCGGTACAATGCCATTCTTCGGTCAAGTAATCGCAGGTGATTAAACGCATTTATCGCGTCGTAAATTCCTTCTTACGCTGATCGTTATGCACCCGTGAACTTCAGACACGAGTATCGTATTAAACTCTCAAGAGCTCTGCGAAGTAATGGCAATATAATCGTGCCTGCTTGACCTTAAAAAAAAAAAATTATTAAGCTGACCAATGTGCGTTGTCGTTTTAAGTCTTAAAGACAAACCAGAATGAAGTCACTTTCACTGTGGTGTATTTTACACTTACTAAACCGGCTCCGGCGATGTATTTTGCCCTTCGAATCAGTAGTTTTGAACTCATTTGTTTTGTCAAACCTAAGTAGCAGGATTTGTTTGGAAGTGTGAAGATTTTTTCTACTATCTGCCGGGTCGAAAGTCGGAACGGATTCAGACGTCCACACAGTACGTTGGAAAGGATCTTATTTGCGGCTAGTTCGGTTTTACAAAACAAATTGGTTTGAAAATCCTAACCAAGTGCAAGCTTTACCAAACACTGATACTGCCAGTTCTGCTTTATTGCACCGACTGCTGTTTATATTGGGTTCTTTTGAAAGAAAAATATTCCGTCGGATATGAGGAGGGTGAATAGAGGAGAATATGAGCTGTACCAAGATGTGGATGTAGTTCGAAAAGCTAAAACAAGACGACTCGGCCACATCGAGCGAAAGCACAATAATGCTCCAGTGAACAGGATCTTCGACTCTCATTTCCCAGGTTCGAGACAGCAAGAAAGATCCAACATTTGTCTTAAAGACTAAGCCATCGTGGATGCCAGGGCACAATTTTTCCTCCATAATGAATCGCCCGATTTTTTTTGAATTTTTTTTTTATTTTTTCAACTCCAAATGTTTTCCTCTATTAATCCCTCTCACCATCACCAACCGATGAAGAAATTTTGTGTGAGCACCATTTCGCTCACGTATGAGCAGGTTCTTTCACTTGCCCAAAGGTGAAATTTTCGGTGAACAGCTGATATTCACGTGAGATATTACAGGGGCTCGTAGTTGCCTTGCAAATTGAACGCGTTCTTGGCTAGCATTTGCTTCTATTCTTATTGTTGTATGTGATAACGCAATCAGATACACGTTATACATTTAGATTAATAAAAACATATGCGTCCAGCTCGTGTGCCACATCAATTCGTTAGTATTCTAAGAATTCGGTCGTTATCACGGTTGCTTGTAAATCATTGGTTATTTAAACACCTAATTGAGCGATTGCTTAAAATCCGCCCAAAAAGCCTGCCAATTTTATAACAAATAAACTGCTCGTCAATATCGGATCGAGACATTTTTGGACTAACAAAATGTTCATCGTCTTTCAAAATAAAATAACAAATAATTTGTATTCTCTAAGACAAAATTGTAAGACATCTGCATAAGTTTCTTAATAATTCAGTCGCTGATAAAACGGCGAACACAAGTCCGTTCAATTGAATAAATTGAAGAAGACCAGTGAAACTCATTAACTGGAGGCTGATCAATTTATGTCATCGATACACAAAAAAATAAGTGAGTAGACATTAAGTTGGATAAAATATGAGTCAGTCAGTTCGTTCCTCGAGCGTGATAAGATTAGCCTTTGAAAATGGTGTAGAGTGAATAGTTTGATAGTGCAGCTTGATATTCCATTCAACGATCATCATTTCTGTCATTGTCCATTCAGTATCTGAGGGTATTGCGCTTTTATTCCAACTTCAATTTCCTGCGAATCGGTAACTAGATTTTCTTTACTAATACGAAGAGCTTACCTCCTAGAGCTAAAGTTAATTCAGTCGTTTAACTCCTTGATTTCTTGAAGTGTGGGTACCTTACGTACATGTGTCAAACATTAAGCCATTATAACTGACTTGAAAACCCTCCTTATGAAACGTTACAATCTTTTCCATATGAAAATTGGTTTCTACGATCGAGTTTTAACAAAGTTATAAGCTCAGTGAGAAGCTGATAAAAAAATTGTCCTCGATGTATTTATAATCTGTTTATTTAAACATATTGGCCCGTATCAATCAGGAATTAAGTTTAAAGCTTTATTATGCTGTCCCTCACTCCTATGTAAATGAAAATTTAGACCTCACATTACATTATGTAGTAACGCCTATTTTCTTCTCTTTTTCGTTACGGCGTTATGGTTATGATTAGTTGATTGATGGCATCCTAACTGGTCCACATGTGGGGCTGCCAGTTCGACCTCAATAAACATCGGCAAGCTTGACGGCTTCGCATCACTTTTTCAAATGCTGGTTTTATTGCATTTGTATGATCCCGGCCTTCCACTTTTTTTACGAAGACTTTTGTTATTGATTCTTTGTTTGTTCGTCGTTTTACGATACCGGTGATCTCCGGATATGTGCACTCACGTGTTAAGTTCGTTGCTAGGCTCACCTGATTTACCACAAGCGTTGTTTTTGGGGGCGACGCAGTGATATTCTTGGTCCACGCTCAGGCCCAATTGTTAAAGTCAATTTAGCTTAGAGAGGCTTGTTACCACGATATGATAATTAAAAAAAAACACATGCAAAAAATATATCAATACTGTTTGCACACTAGTGTGAAAAGCACACATGTTTGGCCTCTTGATAATTTCCCCTAAAAAACCTTTTTTTAGGATTCAACCAGCAAGTCTAGTGACAGTTCATCACTCTACGCTTCTGCTGAAGCACTAAGAACAACTCCGCCAACTGACGCCACAGACGCAAAACCGAAAAGCGCCTCGAAAATATCTGAACGTGCGAAGAAAAAATCTTGGTATAACGTACTCTATCCAACATACAAATCCAGATCAAAAGACTTTAAGAAACTATTCAAAGAAGTGCCGAATGATGAACGACTGATTGTTGGTAAGTTTTCCAGTTTTTTTAAACGTTGTTGTTCCCTATTAAGAATTACCCTTATCCTAGATTATTCATGTGCGCTTCAACGTGACATACTCGTACATGGACGTCTTTATGTCTCCCAGAATTATCTATGCTTCCATGCAAACATTTTTCGCTGGGAGACCTATCTAAGCATTAAATGGAAGGATGTCACCTCAATAACTAAGGATAAAACCGTTCTAGTCATTCCGAATGCAATATCCGTGTGTACAGATAAAGACAAACACTTCTTTGCATCGTTCACAACTCGAGACAAAGCGTTTTTGATGCTCTTTCGAGTATGGCAGAATACGTTAATGAACAAGCCCATGCTCCCGCAGGAGATGTGGCAATGGGTGCATAAATGCTATGGTGATGAACTAGGTTTAACCACAGACGACGAAGATTACATTGATCCATTGGCTTCAGAAGATTTACAAAACGATCCTGATAGCCTTTTCGAGCTGACTAGCAGCAACTATAAGCAGCGGATCTCAAACAAAGGCAACCTAAGCAGCGGCTGCGGTAACAGCAACAACAATAATAATACGAGTAGCTCGGACAAGGCGAGCGACAGCAACAGTGGTGAACGGGGAAGTGGTAAAGATAAAGTTAAAATGAGCACTAAAGAGATAAAACTCATGAATGTCAGGCAAGACGAAAGTCCGAAGGCAGTAGCCACAGCAATGCAGAGAAGCGGCAGAGCTTTGTCACCAGTAAGTGGAGAATCAACATCTGGGGGTGGAGAGGGTGCGAAGCGAAAAGTTTCCAAAAATACTCGACAGCGAGACGAGAGTTTAAATAAAAATTCCGAAACATTGCCAACGGATATGTCAGATTCAAGTGATTCCGAAGAAAATAATATTCCGTTAGTAGATTGTATTCTGTTTTTTTTGGAGTTATTTGTATGTGTATTTTTTTTTCCTTTGCAGTTTTGTGAGTACGGCAGAGTGCACATCGATTCATGAGGGACGTCAATTAGTGCACACTATTCTTCCAATAAACATAGACACGCTATTCAATATGCTATTTTCTAAATCAAAATTCTTGGTGGAATTCCATGAAATGCGAAAATCAACCGAATTGGTGTATGGCGATTGGGTGACGAATTCAGCAGGTGTTAAGACACGCATTGTTAATCTGACAGTTATGTTGGCGCAATCGGTCGGACCTAAGACCTCGAAGGTTAGTACCTAAAGACGACGTTATAAAAAACGAGATGTCGACTATTGTCGACCCAAAAAAAAAAGACTCAAAACATCTGCCATGAGATAAGCTTGCTTTTTTTGTATAATCATTAATCAACACTACAATTGTCATCATCCTTGAGATATATTTTTATTGTGTGGTTCCTTAGAAAAGTATGACGAGTTAGAGCACCAATCAATTCGAATACCGAAGTTTTGTCATACCGTAAACGTTGGTTGGTCCGTCTCTCTTCATGTTCTCGCTGGCGATTGATTTCCACCTGTTAAAAGCTTTCATTCGGATATTATTCTCTACTCTCTCTTCACTTTTCTTGCCAGTGCCTAGATCAGGTATCATATCAATATGTATAGATATGTATATATAGCGACGGCTATTGTGGAATGACATGGTTCGATCGTTTTCATTTTGTGCCGCCATCTCATTGGCGTCTATGTCCGTTAAGGAACCGAGCAAAGATCGGCATTATGATGTGATGCAAGAACTTTAATTTCCTCACGACAGCGTGGAACTAGCTTGGATATTAATTTAATAGCTTTTATAGCTACTTGGCTATCAGTAAGAATATTATTACGTGGTATTGTTATCAAGTAGGTTGTTTCCGTAATTGAAAAATCTCTGCTTGAAAGACAATTCTGTGATTTAGAAGTCTGATTGAGCTGTGTATGTTCTCTAAGAATAAGGCGAAACCTGTTCCGCAGTTCATCCATTGTCCCTCTACGCAGATGAATATTCTTTTCACGGGATCATCGTGTCCCATTCTTATGGTCGGAAGGGAGCAGGGAATATTTTATCAAAGTCCAGGTAAGAAGACATGCAATCGTAACTAAAATCGTTGTCTACCTACTTTTTCATAATTTGTGAGCCTGAAGGTGCTTTTGCAGACGATTTCCGCATATACAGATCCAGGGGTAGCAGATTGAGAAACGCTTTCAGCTCAGCGTTTGGTATCGTTCTCATTGCACTACTTGTCCCGATGCAGGTTTTGTATTTATACCCTATTGTGAATGAGACATAAAACAAAAATATTCGCATTTCGCGTTTCTTCAATTAAGGATTTTCAAATATTTTCAAATATTTTTTTAGAACATTCAACAAATACTTTTTCTTCTGCCATAATCAAGGAATAGGATCAAAACCAATTTTTACAATTCCAAAATTTTAATTTGACAGCCGAAATTCTGTGTTTAAAAAAATGAGCGAAAGTACATTTTTCTTTCGTTCATCTTTTTACAAGGCTCTCAATAGAGATTCTCATTTGACTGTCAAATTTTTTGTTTTTCCCCTGACAAATGTCAGAAAACCAATGGAGGGTAAACAAACCAAATCATTTAGCAGTAATTGGCGGGAAAATACTAGGAATCAGCAAACAAAAGTAAGTTTTTTTTTATTAATAATCAATAGTTTCTCGATATATTTTTAGGAAAATGGATTAATTAAAATATGCAAAGAAGTTTGAAGCAGTAAAGAGAAAGAACTGATCTGCAAAGTTGTCTTTATTTGCCAACTTTCAGGTGATGGCGAAGACGGAGCTGTGGTTTCGTGTGAATAAAGTGTTAAAGGCAGTCTTTTTGAAGATAAATTTAATCCAAATACCAGAACAGAGAGAAAATTCTCATCATTTTACAAACGGCTGGTCAATGAACTTGACAAAGACCTATATGGACCCGATAATCATCTCGTAGATTGACATCGAAGGTATTTTACTCAAGAAACTGATGTCGTCCAAGTGAAACAACCTGGTGATATAAACGTTCATTGTATAATTCGCTTTCTATGTGCCATTGCATTTCAATGTGGACTCAATTTTGGCGCGTTTGCTGGGAGTGCATACTCAGACTCGTCCAGTAATCACATCAGGTCTTTGGCAATTTATAACCATCGTCTTTAGGTACTAACCTTCGAGGTCTTAGGTCCGACCGATTGCGCCAACATAACTGTCAGATTAACAATGCGTGTCTTAACACCTGCTGAATTCGTCACCCAATCGCCATACACCAATTCGGTTGATTTTCGCATTTCATGGAATTCCACCAGGAATTTTAATTTCTTATAATTTATATGTTTTAATAAATGCATCTTATAATTTATGTGTCTTAATAAATTGCCAAAGGCCTGATGTGATTACTGGACGAGTCTGAGTATGCACTCCCAGCAAACGCGCCGAACTTGGGTCCACATTGAAATGCAATGGCAAATAGAAAGCGAATTATACAATGAACGTTTATATCACCAGGTTGTTTCACTTGGACGGCATCAGTTTCTTGAGTAAAATACCTTCGATGTCAATCTACGAGATGATTATCGGGTCCATATAGGTCTTTGTCAAGTTCATTGACCAGCCGTTTGTAAAATGATGAGAATTTTCTCTCTGTTCTGGTATTTGGATTAAATTTATCTTCAAGAAGACTGCCTTTAACACTTTATTCACACGAAACCACAGCTCCGTCTTCGCCATCACCTGAAAGTTGGCAAATAAAGACAACTTTGCAGATCAGTTCTTTCTCTTTACTGCTTCCAACTTCTTTGCATATTTTAATGAATTCATTTTCCTAAAAATATATCGAGAAACTATTGATTATTAATAAAAAAACTTACTTTTGTTTGCTGATTCCTATTATTTTCCAGCCTATCGCTGATAATTATTTTTTTGTTTACCCTCCACACTGTTGTTGTTTTTCGATTTGGCATCGATTTGACATCTGTCAACCAAGTGTGGATCCCTATACGCGAACGGGTTTTTTGTGGTGCCACACGAAAGTTTTTATAAATTTACGTTTGCTTATTAGTACCCGAACGGACCTTATATTTGTGATGAGCATCGTGTTGTCGATATAGCTATGTCTGTCAATTGTCAATTTTGAGGTCCTGAAATTCGAGCTAGATAGCTGAAATTTGGGACATAAATTCTTTATGTGCCCGAAAAGTTTAAAGATTTATAGAATCTGCCCACTGACACCCTCAAAACGAGAAGTAATTACAGTAGGTTAAAAAAATACAGCAGTAGGGTGCTGCTGTTGGTGGAGATCAGTAAAATTGCTATTTTCTTTGTATTTAAAATGCTTATTGAAAATATCGACTTTGAAAAGGATTTAATTTATATTAATTATGATCACAATAAAATAATAAATAGTAGTTACGGTTATTTTTCTGTAAACAGAATCACTTATTATTTAAATCTTCTTTTTTCCATGTACAACTTGTGTTTCTATTCCAGAATTCATTCAGCCGGATTTTAAATATTTCCGTGGAAAAGATCTTCCTTGCAGTTGGTTTTTAACGGGAGTAAAATGCTCTTATTCGGAATTTCCCGGGAAACTATTTTTGCTCTAGAGTGCGGGAGTTCACGTTCGATTTTTTTTTTTAATTCCTCTCAGTTTCAAATATCAACTAAATATGAGTGTTCACAATCGCCATAGCTGCTTAGCAACATTTTTGTCATTTTGAATGAAACTGGCGCTATAGGAGTTGCATCAATCCTTGTTAGTATGTAAATAATACCAAACTTTAGTTTATTAACAGTTGTTTCTTAGCAATTTCTTTCAAAAACAAGGTGTCATTTTTTAACCAACGACCATACCACGTCGAGTTAATCGGTTCTCGTCAGATCACCGTAATTAAACGACGTTGGGCGCGGTTAGTACTTAGATGGGGGACCGTTTGAGAACAACCGCGTGTCGTTGGCCAGTCCCATCTACAGAGTTGAGGTAGATAATAATACGTGGTATCACAATGGACCTAAATTGGTCTAAGTGTATCGGCTTCTGCCGACAGCCACATAAACCTAAGCTAACCTAAGGTGTCGTATTAAAATTCGTTTTCCATTCAGTAATACGTTTGCTCCTAATTTACTTTCCTTGTGGAACCCACATTGCAAATTGCAATATCACGGTGTTGTTTTATTTAATTAGGGAGTATTTAAAACAGAAACTTGTTTATTGATAAGACCCAAACAATTATTTCACTTTAAAATGTTAAATTTCAACTTGTAAAAAATAAAAAAACTTACAGCTGTAAGGGGAAATCCTAAAAATAAACATTAATAAACATGCAATCAACTAATTCACCAAAGTTGGTGAATTAACGAGTAATTAAGTTGATATGTAGCTGACAGAATTTTTGACAACCGGCAGTGAATATTTGAACCAAATGATATGTTGGATATGTTTTTAATCCAATAACTGAAATAATATTTTATTAACTTTACATAAAGAATTTAAAACTTTATTATTAAATCCTAACCAAAAAGGAACTACTTTAATTTTCATTTCACTGTTTAGATTAATTTTATTTAATAATTTTATAGGATTATTCCCTTATATTTTTACAATAACAAGACATTTAACATTAACTTTATCATTAGCTTTACCTTTATGATTAGCTTTTATAATTTATGGATGACTTAATCATACACAACATATATTTACTCATAGTTCCACAAGGAACACCTTCAATTTTGATACCTTTTATAGTATGTATTGAAACTATTAGTAATATTATTCGACCAGGTACATTAGCTGTTCGCTAATATAATTACTGGTCATTTATTATTAACATTATTAGGAAATACAGGACCTTCCTTATCTTCAATAATTATTATAATTTTATTAATTACACAAATTGCTTTATTAATATTAGAATCAGCTGTAGCTATTATTCAATCTTATGTATTTGCAGTTTTAAGTACTTTATATTCTAGAGAAGTTATTTAAAAAAAAATGTCAACGCATTCTAATCACCCATATCATCTAGTAGATTATAGCCCATGACCATTAATAGGACCTATTGGAACAATAACATACAATTACTTAACGATATCTAATTTCCATAACATTTATTACTTAACGACAATTGGGTAATGCATGGACATAATTTGTATACCCTATTCTAAGGGTATATTAATTCTGACGCATAGTTTGTAACATACCTTAATATTGCCCGTAGACCCCTAAAAGTTACTATATTTATGATCAGCTAGTAATGTCGATCTAGCCATGTCCGTCCGTCCGTCTGTCGGCAAAAATTAGGCCTTTAAACTGGACCTAGAGAGCTGAAATTTCAACCATATACTCTCTAGGGTCCCGAAATAATCAAGTTTACGAATTTTTGAAATCCGCCCACAGACACGCCCACAAACTCAAAAAAAAAATTTTTTTTGGAAAAAATCGAACTTTGAGCTACAAAGCTGAAATTTTTTATATATGATCTATGACTCCTAAAACTGCTCGGGATAAAAATTTTTCAAAATCCGCCCACTGACACGCCCACAAATAAATAAATCAATTTTTTTGAAAATCCAAAGTTTGAGCTAGGGAGCTGAAATTTATAATATATACTCTCTAGGGGCCCTTTATGCTCATGTGTTAATTGTTTTTAAATCCGCCTACTGACACGCCCACAATTAAATAAAACAATTTTATTGAAAAACCCAAGTTTGAGCTAGGGAGCGTTTTTTTTGATAAAATCCTTTAAATGTTATATAACAAAATATGTAGAGCGTTCTTAACAATTCAACCATACTTAGACTTTTGTCACGTCCACTTATGAGGGATAGGAATTAGAATAGGGTATCCAACAGTTCGCCCAAGCGGACTGTAGCCCGTTCCTATGTTTTATTAATGAGCCGTGAATTAACTTTTAATCCACATCTTAGTGTGAGTGAACTGGAGGCAAATTAAGTATTTTTTTATTAATACGGCTGTTACATTTTTTTGACAAAAAAGGAAATCCAAATCCCAGATCACTCAGACTCGGTAATAAAAAACCAAACATTTCCTTATAGAGAAGTTTGTCTTAAACTTCTTTATAATGAACCAACTTGTCGTTCCCTTGAAGTTTCGTTGTAAAGAAGTTTGACTGTATATACTCTCTAGGGCCTGAAATGCTCAAGTGTAAAGATTTATAAAATCGGCCCACTGGCACGCCCTCTTTTAGAAAACCCGTTGACATTGTATTGAGTTTAGTTGAGTAGTATTGAAGAACTGTATTTTACCTCAAAAATGTTAAATTTGGCTAGCAAAGGAATACGAATTGGGGAGTCCGACGTTTGCATTTGTATAAGTTGTTAAATAAACCAAAACAAATAGCCCAAATTAAAAAGATTTAACCTACCTAAAGATTGTTTTTAAGGATTTCATAAAATATTTTTATTTATTTATTTTTCAGGTAACGGAGGCGCAAGTAATGCGAGAATGTAGTAAGCCTGGCGAATTGTATTCAATTGATATTGATAGTACAAATGCTGGTATACCCTATGCTGATAGTTTTGGTGTTCTTCTGCACTATTGCATGGTGAAGTAAGAACATTTTTTTGCTTTATCCAACATTCGGTAGTAAACCTGACACTTTTCAGAACAATCGATGATCACACAATGCTTTCCGTGCATGCGCAAATTAAGTATAAAAAATCCATTTGGGGCGTCGTTAAGGGCTTTATTGAAAAAAATGCCTGGGCCGGCTTAGAAGATTTTTACAGTGCCCTTTTGCGTGCTTTACAAAGTGAGACATGCATACCCCCGGCTAAAGGAAAAGGTCGTCGGCCCAGAAGAGGTACCTATCCCTCTATTAATATGATAGGTTCTATATATTTATTCATTTCCAGGAACAGCTTCAGCAGTTCGACCGATTGTTGAAGAAAGCATTCCAGTTGTTCTTATACCAGAAATTAGTCAACCATGTATTCCTAGTCCAGTACAAGTCTTGAGCCAACCCACCAGCAAATACAAATGGATTTCACTTTTTGTAATCATTCTGCTATTCTTATTAATTTTAATCAATGTGATATTACTTCTTAAGTTATGGAGGCTAGAGGTTCGCATTCAAGGTGACATTAGCAGTCGTCGGATGCCAAATCTCTCTCAAATTAAGTATGTTTTGTTGTTCTTTTGTTGTTTCGATTATTATATTCATCCATTGATTTAGACATCTGCCAAACAATCATGAGGACTGGATTGAGCTACTGCGGCAACAGGAAATTCTGCACGAGACCGAGTTAAGAAAATGGCATACGGTGTTGCAGACAGCCATTGAGTTATTGAAAAAGGTGAGCGTTGTTTGTCAAACGATATATAGGAATGAGAGACTAACTCAGCAAATTGACCAAATTAACGATGAACTTTAATGCACACCAGTAAAACTTAATAAAAAAAAACACTTGCAAGAAATCAAATCAAATCAGTACCCGCGCAAAAGCTTCAGCAGAAAAATATTCTTAGAATTGCAATTTCGCTCTCTATTGATCTCTATCCATAACATGCATTTCATGTCAGAAGCAAAGAAACTTTGAGATGTGATAACAAGTGTTTAAATGTTGTCATAAATTGCGTGTCATTAAGCTTAATGTATGTATAAAAATATATTTGAATCTGTCGTTTATCAAATTTCGTTCTATTATAGACTCATTTCATTATGTTTTGTGATTTGAGTTTGATTGTTTTAAATTTCTTTTTTAAGTTAGCTTAAATAACATTTTCTGTTGCTTTATGTATTATTTTAACAAATGCACCGCATGCTTACGCACGCACATAAAATAATAGTCTTTAATACAAAAAGTGGTCAACGGTGTACGATGAAACTCTCCTGAGAGCTTTTTGTTTTTAAGGTTGCTGAGACATGTTGATTTTGATAAAAGGAGATAATAGGACAAGTTAAGGTCTCCAAGATGTACAAGTTTAAGCGAGAGAAATCCTACTTGAGTCACTTAAAAGCTGTCAGCTAGGGCATATCATGGGATCTCAAATACGTATCACGAATTCTTGCTAGGAATTCGATGGCCCTTTGTAGCTGTCCTCAACCCATTCCCTCAGTTTTCCTGCATGGGTGGGTAGCACATTTATCCGTTTCTTTTTTCCATATCTGAACGAACGATTTGCTACAATTTTCTGTCGTAAAGTGTGAATTCAACAACTGTTGCTGATGCATTGAAAGCCGATGCTTTACTTGATGCTTTTTAAGTTGAAATTTGGGCATCAGTGGTACGAAATATTTGCGTTAATGAACGTGCCGCAGGGCTGATTGAGCATAAACTGTGCAGTGACGCGTTTTCAAATGTATCCAAATTTAGATTCGTATTGTATTCATTTAAGAATGAAATTAGAGACTTCATCCTCATTTACATGAATATGTTCTGCCGAATTGGCTGCAAATTTGCCTCGTTATTTGTTTCTCCCTCTTGGGATGAATACCACTGCTCTGTCAGTTGTATTTAGAAAGCAAACAGCTGCTATATGTCCAACATTCTAGGCAAGATTGTAGTAACGAGCTTCGAAGTTTTCTATATCGATACAGGAGAGAAACATTGCTCAAGACTCCACTTGCTCATTATGCAGCTCCAAGTAAGTCGTTTAGTTACATTCACCTCTGTATGCAGGGAATGTCTAATTGGTCTCTATCCATAACTCTGCCTGTTTGGCTATATCAACTGATCCGCAAAAATGTTTTCTATACAATCAGAAGGTGATTAGTTCAATAATTTACAACGTGTTTTTTTCCATTGCTAATCCGTGTGATTAGGTTCGAATAAAAATACCTAGATATGGTTTGGCGTTAAACCGCGTTGACTTTATTATTCACAATAAGGCTAAAATAGAAAAGTCACTTATATTATGTATTATACATACATGAGAGTTGATAATAAATAATTTGAATCAGAAAAACAATATAATAATGAGATATACTATTTTTTCAATCATCTTTTCGATGTGATACGTTATAACTAACGATCCGCTTTCATTTCATATGGTCTAATCTGTAGTGTTGCGAGAATCGAATAGAATTATTTACATGCGAGTTCCTTCATTCGCCTTGATTCGAAGCTATTTCCTTCCATTTGTGTACTCAGAGGTAACTTTCACTCTGTTGTTAAGTTCATACTGTCATATTTACAATGCTCTAATGTTAACAGCATCTTTTATGTATTTGGAATCGTGCATGCTTTGCTTTAGACATGGCTTAACTAATGAGTTGGATTCTGCATCTATTCACCCAAAGATATGAACATCAATTTGGCTTTTAAGTCGCAGTTAAGTGTAGATCTGTTATTATCAAAGCTTGCATTAGGCTTTTAACTGAGACGTTCGAAGATCGAATGCTATAGATTGCAAATCTATGACTGAAATAACATTTTCATAAGAAGCTCCTCAAGTTTTCACTCTGCGTTAAGTTTGTTTGAATGTCTTACATTCGAGCTAAAATTATAACTTCATTCACAGAAATAGTGCGAGAAGCTAGGCCTTCTATGGTCCAAATGCTGGAATTACCCGCTTTAAGAATTTCTTCTTGTCTCAGCAGGGCTTAGCTATTCTCGTAAAATTTGCTGACCGCATTGATGCCTTTAGAAAGGGGTTTCTCTGATATCATTTATCTGATTCAAGTTTTTTGATGAATCAACTCCACGCTTTTTAAATTTTTGGGCCCATTATCGTTAGTGAGTCGAACAAAAACGCTGGGGAATTTGACTTTTTTTTGCATTGTGGTAAGCGAATTTAAAATATTTTTCGCCTTAAAAATCCAATTTAAGGAAATAAATATAAAAAAAAATCGCTAGCCATATTACAAGGAAGGCCCTTCTTTAGGTTTTGGGTTGCCAACCTTAAACATCCAACGAAAAATTGCAAATTTATTTTGAACATTCGCTAACCATAAACCAGACACATTCGCAAGCTTTTTTGTTTGACTCGCTAACGATCGTAGGCCCCTTAATCTTTTCTTTGAAAAAATACTACAATGGTGGCAACGGAATTGTTAAGGCCTTCTAAGTGAACAATTTCCTTGAATATATTTTCCGAGAGCCGTTCCTATCAATGAAGAAGTTCGCGACATCAATGTCGAAGAAGTTAGGACTCCAAAAAAACGAAATACAGAGCTGGGTCTGACGATATACGCTCCGAGTTCTGGAAAAAGATGGGAGACGTCGGGTCCAAATGGCTCATGATTCTCATTTCCAAACTGATGAGAGAAAATCGTATGCCCAAGCAGTGGAGGAAAAGTTTTCTTTTTCCTTTATACAAGGGAAAAAGCGTTACTCAAGACTGTGATAATTACTGTTCAATCAAGCTGATGTCACCCACCATGAAGAGCGTTGAGTCGGTATTAGATAGACGAATGCGGACAATAATACTGCTATCTGAAGACCAGTGCGGATGTGTGCCAGGTAAACCAACCACAGATGCAATCCAAAGTATAAGGGTCATGATGGAAAAACATCGTGATTCCTTAAAGGATTTGTATATGGTGTTGGTTGATTTTGAAAAGGCCTTTGATAGACAACCAAGGGATCTGTTTTGGGTGGGTCTAAAACTACGATTAGTTCCAAAAACCTTTGTACAGATGATCATAGACATGTATGAGTAACACATACACACTAAGAGGCCCGCTGGCGTCACCGAGGAGTTCGGCATCAAAGTCGTTGTACACCAGGGAAGCGTCTTAAGTCCCTTGATCGTTATTTACAGTTCTTTATTATCTGCTTGAAGGAAAAGTGACGGACTCCAAAGTGCAACAGTTATTCTTTGCTAACGATGGAGCCATCATTAGCGAGGATCAAACGTCCCTGCAACTAGCACTTGATGTATGGGTTTAAGTTTTGGAGGGGAATGGGTAATCGTATTGGTTCGAAAAAAACAGAATACTGCCCGTTCTCTGATCAACTCCGACCTATTCCAGACATTTATATGAACGGAAGAGTGATTCGCAAGTGCAAAACGTTCAAATATCTGGGATATATGATCAATAGCGAAGCAAGCTGTGGTGACGACATTAAGTATCGCCTAAGCGTAGGGTGGATGAAGTGGCGTTAAAACTCAGCCATCGCTTACATACGGTTCACAATGTTGAACAGCATACAAGAAGTATGAGCGCAAATTAACGGCAGATGAGATGAAGATGCTTCGCATTACAGCAGGAGTCACAAAGATTGATCGAACAAGAAGTTCCAAGATCTAAAGAAACCTATCCCCAAGAAAATGTAGCGCGACCGGCTGAGTTAGTACTGTCACGTTCAAAGGAAAGATCTTACGAAACCTGTCAAGAAGGCAATTTAAATCAACGTTCCAATAAAAACAAAAGAGAGGCAGGCCTAAAAACTCCTGGATCACACAAATGCAACAACATCAGCATTTGATTGGCCTCAGTGACGAAGTGATATAGGAAGGCCTGCCGTTATTCTCTGAGGTCGAACCGGCGAACCCCATAGGCGGACCAGTAGGGATGCAGTTAATTGGGAGGGTTATGATGCCTTTATCCTGATCCTAGCCTGACCGCTATAAAGGAAGAAGAAGAAGAATATTTGTAATACACGTTTACCTTTTTGAACCTTCGATGTAAGATGTATCCTCCCTCCAATGCTTTCTAATTTTCATTTGCCATTATACTCATTTAATCTTTACCAACATTTGCCATTTTTTTTTTTGAAATATTTTGCTGTTGTTATTGTTAACAAAAGTCGGTTGGCTTGTTATAATTTCAGACTGAGAAAACGTTGGCCGAACTCTTGTATATTAATTTATTTCAACCAACTGCAGGCGTTTAGTGTAGAGTCCATCCACATCCACTTTCCACTTCATAGAAAAACCTCCATGATTAAAGTAAGGTGCATTTGTTTTTTTTAATTTTATTTCTTCGTTATTAGTTAAATTTTCTAAATTTTTTTTCGTACAACTCCTAAAGAATCATTGTCATTGTTTTTTTATATTTACAACCAATTTATAAACATACAAAATATATTTATATTTTCTACAAACTTGTTACAAGGTAAAATGTAAGATGCAAAATACATTTTTTGTTTTTGTAAGCGAATTGTTTTCCGTTTTATATTATAGAAGATACTTGTATAAAAAAAACAATTGAACAAAATACACACAAATCTAAAGCGAAAAAACAACAAAATTGGTTGCAAACAAAATCCAATAAAATCTGCAAACGAGGTGCATTATTTTTATATAAGTTATTTAAGAGAATAAAAATATATAACTATAAGTACATATATATATATGTATTTTTTTTTTTGTTGTTCATTAGGAGGGTAAGCAGTGAAAACAAAAATATATTATTTATTTTATGGCATGCCAAACAAAATTTCATAATAAATGGGATTTGCTAAATGAAAAAGAATGTTTCTAAATGCGTTGCTGTGTTTTGTTTAAGTTTTTGGAAACACTTTAAACTTTTGAAATAAAAGTCACTCTATTTAAAAAAGGAAGGTTTGTTTTTAAGTATTTATTATTACTTCAGTTAAACACGGTTAATCGTACATGAAACTGTGTTCGGAACGAGGTTTTTTCGGGGGTAGAGTGACACAAGTGGGGTAAGTGCGAACCAGGATGTCGATACGATTAACTTCCCAGCGTGATATTAATAATATATCCATAATTAAAATTATGAGTAAAGGGTTGAGTAGGACTGAAATAGAAAATATGCATGCACTTTACGATATCGACATCATCGGCCGTTCACACCGTGGGCTTTCACGGCGATTGAAGAACACTCGAAATTGGTTGGTCTTGAAGTAAATGAGGACAAGACCAAGTACATGCATCAACAGACAAACAAACATCTGTCCACCGCCTAGGACAAAACGTCACTGTTGATAGCAATAACTTCGAGGTAGTTAAGGAGTTCATCTACCTAGGAGTGAACATCAACTCCACGAATGAAACCTTAGTGGAGATCCGGCGGAGAATTACCTTGGGAAACCGTTGCTACTTCGGTTTAGCGAAACAAATGGGTTCAAAACTCCTCACGCGAAGGACAAAATGCATGCTCTATCGAACCTTAATATTACCAGTCCTGCTTTATGGCACCGAGTGCTGGACGATAAGTAGAAAAGGGGAGCTAATATTGGGTTCTTTTGAAAGAAAACTACTTCGTCGGATATTTGGTCCTGTGGAGGAGGGCGAATGGAGGAGAAGATACAACCGTGTACTCTATGAGCTGTAGTTAGATGTGGATGTAGTCCAAAAAACTAAGTCACGCTCCAGCCAAGAGGATCTTCGACTCCCAGCCCACTGGTTGAAGAAGGCAAGGAAGACCCAACCTCCGTTTTAAAGACCAAGTCAGCGCGGATATCAGAGCGCTTGGTCTGGAGAACTGGAAGCAGCGTGCCCGGTATAGCAGAGGATGGAAGGTTGCATGTCTGTATTTATTGTTTTTGATATACAAACATCTTTGCTCTCGTTAATGTGTAAATATCTTTGCTCTCGGTAGGGGCTAGTTGGAAATATCGAGCTTCACCGTCATCGTCAGATTTTCAGGTCGGACAGCAAAAAACCAAAGTTTGAGCTAGGGAGCTGAAATTTATAATATAGACTCTCCAGGGGCCCTTGATGCTCATGTGTAAATATTTTCAAAATTTGCCCACTGACACGTCCACAATTTAAAAAAAAAACCAAAGTTTGAGCTACGGAGCTGAAATTTATAATATAGACTCTCCAGCGGCCCTTGATGCTCTGCTCATGTGTAAATAATTTCTAAATTCGCCCACTGACACGCCCACAATTTAAAAAATAAATTTTTGCGTTGACATTAAATATGGTTTTATTTCAATACAATACGTAAATCTCTAGTTTTTCAAAACCACAACCTCTATGATATTCCCACAAGCAACGCTGAGGAGCCTACATGCTTACACATCAACTAGAATGGATAACTCTTTCTCAAGAAATTCTTATACTTTTTTTTGTTGTCTTTTTGTTAAAACAAAAAAACCGCTCGACCGAACTAAGTGTTATTTTTTTTAGATAATAGAGGTCAATACGCGTTGTGCTAATCAACAAACAACGAAATCAATATCATTTCTTATACCGGAAATACAGTGAACGAAACAATTGTTTGCGAAAGTATGTACATAACAAGACACACACTCATACGATTACACATTCATCTTATTAAAAAAACATTGCGACCTTCAAATTGTAAAAGAATGTTGTAAATTATGATTTTCATTTGCGGACCAAGTACAATAACTTCCCTAATGCTGAGAAGCTAATCAGTCTTTTTGTTACAATACACTTCGAATGGCACCAGAACGAAGTCGATATCATTTTTTATAAGCGAGATACCGCGAACGATAAATTGTTTACAAACGTTCGTACGCACATACGTACGTTCATATACACAGAGCACTCAGAGCAAAGTGTCTAAAGGCACGACGCAAAGTCCAGCGATCTAGGGTGAGAGCTGACTTTCGAGAAAATATGGACGCCTTCCAAATGGCGAGACGCCACGTAAATAAGGCAACTAAGGAGAGCAAAACAAGATGCTTTAAGTGCCCTTGCGTGGATGCTGACATTTATACTTGGGGTACGGCGCGTGGGTTGGTAATGATTAAATTGAAGGTTAACAAGTCTCCACAAATAACTTGCCCACAATGCTTTGATCCATTGTAGAGCATCTATTTCCCCAAAATCTATCTACTAAATATAATGTATTATGGAGACCGGCACAGTGGACATCCCAATAATCACATCGCATGAGATGTTTAATGCGTGCAAGAAGATAGGTAACAATGAATCGCCTGGACCAAATCGCATACCAAACTAGACAGTGAAAGTAGCCGTCCAAAAGAGACTAGACATTTATACAGCGATAATGCAAAATTGTCTAGATGAAGTTTTCCCTGACCCATGGAAACTGCAACAGTTGGTACGTCTTTGCGGGTGGCAACGGTGCAGTAGTAGTGTATTCGCTTACTGAATGGAAGGTCGCGTGTTGGAATCCAGGCCAAGTCCATTACTTTATATCGAATACATGAAACCTTATTCTCCCTTGCTTAGGGACACCCACGTTGAGAAAAACCCTACAACTGGACCAAATCACTTCTATCCCATCTCTTTATTCTTTCTAATAGTAAGTAGCACCTCAAAGCATGCAATTAAATACGCCATTATTGCTAGGTGCTGCTTGCTGTTAAACAACAAAATGCTTTGCGCTGTGTTCCTACCACAATGAGAGAACTATAAGATTTACAGAAAAACCAAATTAGCGTAAGTAATTTATGTATAAAAAAAAAGTCTGGGGAACCGTTGTCATATTGCCCAATATGCCTTTGGACACTACGCGTAAGATACTTGAACGGATTATATGACAGACTGCTTGCGGTAGCAGGTGAGAAAGGAGCACTGTCCGACTATCAATTCAGTTTCAGAAAATCGCGGTCTACCGTAAAGGAGCTGAAGCAATAAAACGAGAACGACGGCGATATGGCACAAAATAATACTGTGGAGTAGTGACCTTGGACATAAAAAACGCATTTAAACACTCGCAAATTGGTCGTTCATCAGAAGATAACTAGCCAGGATGGACACACCATACTACTTACGGAGGATAGTAGCCAACTACTTTAACAACAGAACAGTATGAAACTGATAAAAGATTGAAATACTACAAAGTAATCTGCGAGAGTGCCACAAGGATCAGTACTGGGCCCCTCTTTTATGGAACATCGTGTACGATGGAGTTCTTAGGCTTGAGTTGTCAAGAGCAGTTCAAGTATTCGGGTTTGCTGACGACATCGAGGTCGTTGCAGTGGCAACGTATATTCACGAGGTAGAGTCAGCCACGAATGACACATTTCGAATCAAAGACTGGCTAGTATCTGCCGGTCTAGAATTAGCTGACCATAAAACAGAGGCTGTCATAATGACAAGTCGGAGCTGGTGGATTTGCCTTCTTTCAGCATTATAAGACCATGAATCCTTTTTAATATACAAAAAACACACACAGCAAAGAAAATTTAAATGAAAAACGAGAGAAAATGATTCCAAAATCAGGAATACAATAAATCACACTTAAAACTCAAACGAATTTTATTTGTTTTGACATCAGAAGTTGTTGACTGCACAATGCACATGCTTATCTCGATTTCAATTGGTCCATTTTGATAGTTCTGTAGGCACAAGTGTGTGCACAGATAATTATCCACAGTAAAACAATTAGTTTATTTAATATATCGCACCTCCGCTCAAATAGTGTCATAACTCAACAAAATTAGAAATTCCATTTATTGCACCATTACGTCCCCCATACTTCAAACTATTATCTCATAAAGTGTCATTTTCATTGTTCGAATATTTGTCCCTAGATGACACAAATATTTCATTGTAATGTAATGCAAAAGTAATGGCGGCCCAAACATTTGAATGCGTTTTTCTCGAAAAAATGATTTTTTGACTTATGACACTATTTGAGCGAGGGTGCGATATGTATATTTAATTATTGAATATTACAAACACTATAAAAATAATGAAGCGACTAACTCGAAGAACAAACACGAACTTTCTTTTCTCTCCCGACCGTTGGTTCTGTTTTGAATTTCTCGTTGTTGTTCGTTGCGACATCTATGATTAGTGTGTGGTTCCACGGAATGCTTCCTCGCGTAGCCACAGTATTTCGAGGTCGCCACATGACTCCCCCTCCAGTGACGAAGTTACGATGAACTGTCAAATGTTACTTTTTGTTTCACAGCTGTTTTATTTTTATCCAATTGATTTTTGTTTTTCAGATTCTTCAGTGAAGTTGGATTTTTGTTGACATCTGGATGAACGTCTGGGATAAAATCGACATAGATGTGAGCTGGTTTCAAACGGTCTACCGAAACATTTAATTTTCTGCCATCTGCATTAATTGTGAAGAGTCGATTACTGATTCGGTGGATTATTGGATGTGGACCTGTGTATGGTTGTTGCAGTGGTTTCTTCACAGCATCGCAGCGTAGGAACACGTGTGTACATTTGTTTAAATCTGGTGAAACAAACATTTTTTCTTTTGCATGGTTTGCAGTTGCTGTAGGACGGAATTTGCGCATCGCTTCTCGGTGTTTCTCAACGAAAATCTGTGGATCTAGAACAAAGTTATTATTCGTAAAGAACTCACCAGGAACTCTGAGATATGTTCCATAAAGCATCTCTGCTGCGGAGGCCTTGATGTCCTCTTTGTATGCCGTTCGCAATCCCAACAACACTGTCGGAAGAGCATCAGTCCAGTTCGTTTTTTCATGGCACATCAGGGCGGCTTTCAGTGAACGATGCCAACGTTCAACAAGTCCATTTGAGGCTGGGTGGTAGGGTGATGTTCGTATCCTCACCGTTCCAATCATGTTGATCAGTGCGTTGAACAGTGCAGACTCAAATTGAGTTCCCTGGTCGGTGGTTAATGTTGTTGGCGAACCGAAACGAGCAACCCAGTGCGTATAAAACGCCGTGGCCACTGTGTCCGCATACATGTCCTGTAGAGGTACTGCTTCCACCCATCTACTGAAGCGATCGATCATAGTTAGGCAATACCTATTGCCTTTGCAGAGTGGCAGCACAATGAGGTCTATGTGGACATGCTGGAAACGGTGCTCTGGAACTGCAATTGAATCCGGGATAAGCCTCGTATGTCGATGAACTTTGGATCGTTGGCATTGGATGCAAGTGCGTGACCACTCCAATGCGTCTTTCCTGATGTTTGGCCAAACGTACTTCTCTCTGAGTTGTCGACTGGTTGTTCTTCCGCTTGGATGAGAAAGACCATGGATGGATTCAAAGGCCTTCCGTCGCAGGGAAGCTGGTAGATATGGTCGAATCATATTGTCGGAAACATCGCAGTAAATTTTAATTTCAGGTTCCAAAGTGAGTTTCTTTAACTTGAGCGATGAATTTTGTTGCTTCAGGATTGATTGAAGTTCCACATCGAGTAGCTGAGATAAATGAAGTTCTCTCAGATCAAATTGGATTGGCATGGTTATCGAATTGAGTCGCGATAATGCATCTGCTACTGAGTTGTCGTCGCCGGGTAGGTAAACAATGTCCGTAGTATACTGCGATATGTAGTCTAATTGCCTTAGACGACGTTGCGGGGCCTTGTCCGAATTCTGCTGGAACGCATATATGAGCGGCTTGTGATCCGTTTGCACGACAAAGTGTCGACCGTCCAAGATGTGTTGGAAGAATCGGATAGCTAGGTATATTGCCAGCAACTCGCGATCATATGTGCTGTAGCGACTTTGTGCAGGTGACAGTTTGCATGAAAACAGTCCGATCGGTTGATATTGGTTATTTTGTTTTTGTTCCAATTTGGCACCAACTGCGATATCAGAAGCATCCGTTGTTAGGACAAGTGTAGACTTCGGATCGATGTGGTTGAGTAGTGTAGCATGCTTGATACTGTCCTTGCATACATCGAAAGCTTCTTCCGCCAAAGGAGTCCAGGGAACGGGTCGTTTGTCGTTTTTCTTGGAGTCCCTGATGAGTCCATTCAACGGTGCTTGAATATGGGCACAATTAGGGATGTATCGGCGGTAGTAGTTAACGACTCCAAGAAAACGACGTAGTTCCATGATGTTGGATGGCTTTCGATAGTTCGATATGGCCTCAACTCTGGCTTCAGGTGGTCTGCATCCGGCTTGGTTGATTGTATGTCCAAGGTACGTAACCTCAGACTTCCCAAAAATGCACTTCCTGATGTTGATGATAAGTCTATGTTCGTGGAGACGTTGTAGAACTATACGGACGTGTTGGCGATGTTCTTCCTCTGAGTCGGAGGCAATGAGGATGTCGTCAACGTAGCAAAAAACGAAATCTAGTCCACGTAGGACCATATCCATGTGCCTTTGGAAAGTCTGAGTTGCGTTTTTGAGTCCGAATGGCATGACTACAAACTCAAACAAACCAAAAGGCGTGGTCACCGCAGTTTTTTTTGATGTCGTCAGGTGTCATCGGGATCTGGTAGTATGCCTTGTCTAGATCCAGTATCGAGAAGCAGTTTTTGTTGTTCAACTGTTCAGTAAAGTCCATGATGTGAGGAATGGGGTAGCTATCTGGTTGTGTTATGGAATTCAGACGACGGTAGTCACCGCAGCATCTCCAACCGCCAGTCTTTTTTTCAACAAGATGAATGGGGCTAGCCCAAGGACTGCTGGATAGACGGCAGTAACCCTTCTTTTGAAAATCCTCGAATTCAGCCTTGGCCTGTTTCAACTTGTCGCCGGAGAGTCGTCGTGGTCGTTCGGACACTGGTTGGCCCGTGGTTACGATGCAGTGTTGCACGATGTTGACTCCTGATTTTGGATCAGGTGCGTTGTTGTTGGCCAGAACGAATTCGTTGACGAGATTTATGTATGGTTCAGGACCACTGATAGTCAGAAGTTTTGACAAATCACTGGTATAAATCTCGCCTTGTACCGTTAATGATGTCGTTTTGTCTATGACACGTCTGGCTTTCAAGTCAATGACAAGTCCGTAGTGTGCGAGCAAGTCTGCGCCAATTATTGCTGTTTTAACATCTGCAATAACGAACGGCCAAGTGATAGCTCGCCGGAGACCAAGGTTGAGTGTGAGGATCTTCTCGCCGTAGGTGTGAATCGGTGAGTTATTCGCTGCCAGGAGTGTTATTTCCCCTCTGTTGTTTTTGCAGTCCCTGGAACGAGGTAAGACACATATAGTTGATCCAGAGTCGAGCAAAAACTTTTGGTTTGTCTCCTTGTCGAAGATGTAGAGGCGGTGTTCCTTGTGGAATCTTTGACTGTTGCCGTCCGCCTCTGAGGACAACAGCTCACTTAGTTTTTTGCTTTGTAGCTGCATGGTTTCTTACACTTCCGGGCATCGCTGCCGAATTTCTCATGGAAGAAACACATTCCGTTAGGAGTTGATGCTCTTGAGAGCGATCTGTTATTCCTTGACTGTGGTCGAGACCTGCCATGGCTGTGACTGGTTTTCAGTGATTGCATAGCCGTCATAAGAGTTGACAGAGTGGACTCGATGGAATTTAGTCTTCTGTTCAGATCACTTTCAGCGTTGGTGGATTGTGGTATAGGGTCATCTTCATGAACATCAGTGGAGAAAACAGCGTGGGCGGATGTGTTATCAACGATTTTGTCTGCGATTTCAGACAACGCAGTGAGGTCGATTCCGTGACTGGCAGAAAGTATTCCACGCACATGACTGGGCATTCGTGCCATCCATAGAGTGGACAACATGTCGTCTGGAACATTTGAACCAGCCAGTCTTCGCATTTCCCTGAGGAGACTTGATGGACGTCTGTCGCCAAGTTCAAGGGTCGTCATCAATCTGTTCAGTTGCCTCTCCTTAGACTCGGTGAACCTAGATATGACTTGTTTTTTAAAAGCAATGTACTTATCTGTGTCCGGTGGTTTCTGTACTAAGTCTGATACCTCATTCAGCACTTCTGGGTCCAGTCCAGCGATGATGGCGTTGAATCGGCTGTTGTCGCTGATGATCCGATTATTGTGGAATTGCGCTTCCACCTGTACAAACCATAGCGCTGGATTAATTTTCCAGAACGGAGGAATCCTCAGGTTTTTGAGAGCATTGATTTCCTGGATCTCCGCATCGGATGGAGTTGGTGGTCCTGAGGAAACGCCTGCATTCGTCCTTGTGTTTTGTTCGCCTTGCATACTTATAAATATACATATGTACAAGTGCAAGAGATAAAGTGCGTAGTTGGTTCGGCTGTTGCCAATTAAATAAATTTTTAATTGTTGTGGATCACGTCGGGGTCACCACTGTAGGCACAAGTGTGTGCACAGATAATTATCCACAGTAAAACAATTAGTTTATTTAATATATGTATATTTAATTATTGAATATTACAAACACTATAAAAATAATGAAGCGACTAACTCGAAGAACAAACACGAACTTTCTTTTCTCTCCCGACCGTTGGTTCTGTTTTGAATTTCTCGTTGTTGTTCGTTGCGACATCTATGATTAGTGTGTGGTTCCACGGAATGCTTCCTCGCGTAGCCGCAGTATTTCGAGGTCGCCACAGTTCTTTACTCTGTGCTCTGTCCAATTTATATTTGAGACGTTTTTCATTTTAAGCTCAGCGCAGTGCATTGAGCTGTAAAAAAAGCCGGTGTTTCTCTTTTAGCTCGGAGCGCTCTGAGCGCAATAGTTCTGTTTCTTTAGGTCCGTTCGCGAACTAATATGCACACGTAAATTTATATAAACTTTCGTGCAAAACTACACAAACGCGTTCGCGTACTGAGAAAATGGTAAAAAGATGAACGAAAGAAAAATGTAGTTTCGTTCATTTTTCTTCACACAGAATTTCGGCTGGTAAGAAAATGAAAACTGTCAAATGATGAAATCCTATGAGTTTGCCAGCAAAAAAACAGCAGTTGCTTCTTTTCAAGCCAAACTAAGAAGTTTTTACACAAAAGCGTTCGCGTACTTTTCTTAAAAAGCTGTTAAGCTGATATCGGCCAGAGACAGACTGAAAGGAGGGATACTAAAGAGAAAACAATTAAAATTACTGTTATAGGGTTATTTACCTGGCGTTAAATGTTATACAATTTAATAAAATGATTTTTATATGAAAAATAATCATAAGAGGTGTTTTTTCTCTTTGAGATTAGGAAACACGGTTAATACTCACTCCAACTAACTCTATTTGCATTGGAAAAAAATCCAAAATAAGTTTTACGAATACCCCCCAGGGTTATCGATATGCGACTTCTGTAGCCTTTTTTACGAATGTACTTGCTGTGAATGAATTATTTAGAATGTTCATAATTAAATATCATTAGATACGGTATAATTAGTCACATAAAGTGGCTTGATATACCTACTTAAGTTTTGATAAAATTGTAAGCTTACTTTTCGAAGTAAAGGACTTTCGTTTCCAATGATTTGTTCAAAAAAGGGCTGAGCATTTCGGGCTAGAGAGATATATTCCAAATTTCGGCTTCATAGCTTTAACTTTGATTTTTCAATAAAAGTGCAATCTCTTCTTACATATACATAAATGGTGTGCAAAATGTATAGTAATTCATTAGTTGAGAACCGCTGGGCCGATTTGGCTCAATTTTTTTTAGTTGTCCGTAATTGGCAGGAGAACGAAAGAAAATTTGGGGTTTTGTGTGCAATTGTCCCGGATGGTTTTCGAATGGGAAAATAGAAAATTCTTAGTGGAAAACTCGGAAAATTCCGGAAAAATTTGATTTTTTGTGACGAAATTTAGCATTTTATCGCATGATTTGATGATTTTGGACGATATAAAGGTGACAAAAGACGTTCTGCGTGCATTTTGCGTGGAGAAGTTAACGAGATAAATAATAGATAGCGCTGTCCTGCGATCAATGCCACAACGCGAAATATGGCGTTATACGTTGATTTAGGCTGTTTCATTTTCTATTGAGCAAATATGCTATTTTTATTACTGCAATTGATTCGAGTTTCGCGTATTATTACACTGATTCCGGATAGTCGTATATCGCGCATCACACCCGCAAACGGTACAAGCATTACGATCAAGAGAAATTCAATGCGATATTTATCAATTCGATCATTTTTTCAGAAAATAAGTTTGCGTGTTAAAAGTGAGGTTATCCAATTGGGTTGCGGGCATTCATTGCGAAACATAGGTAAATTCACCTTCTGGGTCTATTCCTTGGAAAAATAAAGCATCATATTGTATAGAATGAAAATAAAATAATTCAATCACATTATGCAACCTTGAAAAGGTTTACCTTGTTTTATTTATTATTTAGATGTTTTTTTTTTTTTTAATCGAATCGAAGATCAAGAGAAGTAATTTGCATTATTAACACTTCCACCTCGTCTTCTGGCAATTTCTGTAGAATTCGATTGATATTTAGCAGCATGGCAAAATGTTTAAGCGGGGGTGGTGCTGCTCTCTCCTTTTGAAATTCGATCACACCCAATGCTCAAGGCATTGGCGCTATCAATTAGTGTCCTTCGCCTTGCGATTTTCCCTTAGCTGGACACAGTAAAGGCAAATTCCTGATTTGATCACGAAGCGGAATCAGTACCTACATCGCTATTAAACGTTCTCAAATTGGTTGAAGAATTACATTAAAATATGCATTAGAATGATAATTTGACATTAAAACGAGTTATTTGTAGCAACCTCAGTACAACAAACTCTTTGAGTGGCAACACTGTTGTGAAGGTAGACATGAGGCGTTTTTCTTTTTTAGCTCCGAGCGGGGCACTGAGCTGTCAAAAAAAGAACTGTGTTACTTTTTTAGCTCGGAGCGCTCTGAGCACAAAATTTGTATTTCTTTTTTATCTCTGAGCTAGCTCAGGGCTCGTTCGATGAGCTCGATTAAATATGGCCGAGCACATCGAGCGAAAAGCTGAGCGCCGCTGACTTCATTCTTTTTTTGTGCTTTTTCCATAGTTTATTTACTAGAAATTATAATTTAAATGGAACAATCCTTGACAAACACCAATTTCAGAAGCAAACCTGACTATTTTGAAAATTAATAAAAAAAAATTATCTAATGACAGTTCAGTGCTCAATTCTGTTTCTTAATTAGGTCGGAGCGCTCAGGTTACGTTCAGCTCGGAGCGAGCTCTGATCGCTCGGGCCCCGCTCTGTTCCCCGCTCGGGGCTAAAAAAGAAAAACGCCTATGTTCAACTTCAAAGTCGCTCTTGAATATTATTTAAAAATTAAGTCTTAATCTCAGTTTCAATTTAAAAAAAAGTGCTAGAACTGATTCAAGAAAAAACATATTCGTCAAACCGGTCACTGCCCAGGTAAAATTAGGATAATTTTGCAAAAAAACAAAAAAAAAATTAAGTATTAAACCTGCAATCCGAAGTCACATGAGTGACAATAAACGGAAAATCGGCGAAACGTCACAGGAAGATAATTGTAATTTGAAAAATACTCCAGGTGGTTGTAAATCTTTTAAATGCTCCACCATGACCATGTCTGCTTCGGATTTGCAAAAAATTAAAGCAATTGTTGACTCTTCGCTTGAAACTCAACTTGCATTGGCAATTGCAAACCTGGCCACCAAACAAGACCTGAGTAAGCTTAACAATGAAATTATCTCATTGCGGAAGCAAAATGATGAATTGTCAACAAAAGTTAAGCAATTCGAAGAAAGATGCACCACATTAGAGGACGAACTTGAATCACAAAGTCGAGAGTTGAGAAATAAAAACATCATTTCAATTCCCAAGGAAGATCCACTAACTGATCCAGAAGACAAGATCCGCACTGTCACTCGGATTTTACTTGGTAATGAATTTGCACAACAATTCTCAGACTCGGTAAAAATTAGTGAAAATAACACTGCAACCAAAATAAAAGTAAATACTGGCTCAAGTGAAATTGCCTCGAAAATGCTTAAAAATGACCACAAACTCAAAGGCACAGGAGTGTATTTGCAACGCGATCTTTCTAAGAAAATGCAATTAAAACACCGAATACTCCTACATTACAGAAAAATAATTAGGGACAATAAACCAAACTCTGCAATACGAATAAAAAACAATACAATTTTAATTAATAACCTTTTATTTGGATGTAAACAATAACCTAACCTACAATAACTTGGATGGAGAACGTGAATTACAACAAATGCTAGGTAACATTAACTTTGATGCTGTCAAAAAAGTCAACATGCCAAATGAACGACAGAGTACTAGATCAAACTCTCAACCGACAGCAGCGCCATCTGGCAGACAATCAACACACCCTATTAGTAGGAAACAATAGGAAAAATCTGTCGTCTGCCATAAAACTTATATTAATAATTATTATATAAATCTATCAATTATAGCTTATAATATCTCAGGACTAAAAAATAAATTATTGCAACCTGATTTCTTTAAATATATTCCTAAGTTTGAAATAATAATCTTAATGGAAACTTTTGTGGAGGAAAAATTTGAAAATGAGTAGGTACATACATAAAATATTTTAAAGATTATATTTTAACATTTATTCCAGCAACACGAACAAATGTACATGGCAGAGCGAGTGGGGGTATTCTTTGTGGCATAAAATCTAAAATTTCTCACTTTGTAGAACTCAGAATATCGAAGGTAGAATTATCATTCATATCTTAAGTAACAATGTGAATTTTCATGTTATCCCGGTTTATCTTAATTGCAATAATTGGCATTTCGATTTCCATAATTTATGCAACTTTATGTACAACTCTCCCTTGGAAAATACAATGGTAATTGGTGATCTCAATGCTCGAATTGGTGAATATCAAAATCCTTCTGTTAATTTTTTGCACGATGAACTAAATTTCGAGACCTATAGAAACTCTAAAGATGAAACGCGCAACGGCAACGGTAGGTTAATATCGGAGTTTTTCGAGGATTTCGGGCTGTTTCTGTTGAATGGTGTAGCCAAAGGAGACGAATATGGAGAACTTACATTTAAAAGCGGTCAAGGCGAGTCGGTTATTTTTTTTTTTTTTTTTTTTATAATTTGCTTACGCTAAAGGGATTTCTTTTCTGTTGTTACAGTACCCTTATAATGCTAAGAACACAGTGTAAGCTACTTGGTATTTAGAAAGAATAGAGAGATAGGAAAGTACTGTTTGGGTGCAGTTGTAGGGTTTTTCTCCACGGGTGGTGTCTAATGGTGGATTTACACCATCATGCACGCGCATTTTTGCAACAAAACCGAAAAGAGAGATCCGTTTATCCGCAGTCAATGCTAATAAGGTGTAAGAGTGAGATCACTTACTTTAACTTGCTATAACATTAATATGGAGATTTGACAGATCACATGTAAACAAACAAATTTATTTTCATCGGTTTTGTTGTAGTAGAATTAAAAAATAAATAAAAACATGGATCTCGTAAAGGCTGCCGTATTAATAGTGTTTTCCATCTTGAGTAGGTACAATCGGCGATGTGAAGCAGAGAAATGTCAAAAATGTATTATGGCGATTAAAACATATGATAGCAGCGCCCATTTTGTTTTATAGGAAATCGAAATTTCGTAAGCCATAGCTATAAAAATATCAACATGCATAGCTTTCCCATAATTCCTACCACATAAACCAGATGGCCGACCTGAATACGTGTCACGTTTTTTTGCATGTTAGGTAATGCTGTCCCTTTCAGTCACACGGATATTTAGTATTTAGCATCCCTTTAATCTTACATGTTAGGAATGTGTGACCGTGTAAATCCACCATAAGTTACTTAGGGAGATTACGATTTCATGTATTTGGTATAAAGTAATGGACTTGGCCGGGATTCGAACGCACGACCTTCCATTCCGTAAGCGAATACACTACTACTGCACCATTGCCACCCGTAATTGCGCAATATCTGGTGAATGGTGCAATGTAGTAAAGGATTTTAAGGTGCTTACGGCCAACTTCTCAGCTCACATGCCAATTCTGGTGACAGCGGACTTTGGCGAGCAAGTGCAGCAAAGAACTTCAGACAATTTTAGAAAACTTAAATGGCTCGACAGCAAAGCTGATCGCTACAAACTTCTCTTAGATGTTAACTCTAATATTTTGCCTCACTTGCCATCAGTTTTGATTGACGAAATAGAAGAAAATATAACGAGCTTAATTTATGCATCGGCACCGTTGTCGAATAACTCGTATACCACTTTCACGCCAAAATCCAAATGGTTTGACAAGGATTGCTATAAATTACGTAAACTTTCGTTTATATTTTTGAAGCTCTTTAGAGCGACAAATTCACCCAACTTTAAAAATATGTACTTACGGGCCAATAAGGAGGTCAAACAACTTTGTAATACAAAAAAAATTATTTACCACAAAAAGCTTGCACAACAGTTCCTACTCAGTAAAAATTCCAAAGAATTCTGGTACAACGTCCGTCAAGTAAGTGGATGGCAACGCAGTATGAAGATTGCTCTCGGCGCTCAGACTCTAGCTGCACATTTTAAAACTCTATTGTCGGCCGAGGAGAATCTTCATTCTTTCAGCTTTGCATTACCAAACACGTGCGTTCTCGAGCTAGATGCACCTATTTCTCGAAATGAATTGGAAAATACTGTAGGCACAAGTGTGTGCACAGATAATTATCCACAGTAAAACAATTAGTTTATTTAATATATGTATATTTAATTATTGAATATTACAAACACTATAAAAATAATGAAGCGACTAACTCGAAGAACAAACACCATTTTTTTTTTCTCTCCCGACCGTTGGTTCTGTTTTGAATTTCTCGTTGTTGTTCGTTGCGACATCTATGATTAGTGTGTGGTTCCACGGAATGCTTCCTCGCGTAGCCACAGTATTTCGAGGTCGCCACATGACTCCCCCTCCAGTGACGAAGTTACGATGAACTGTCAAATGTTACTTTTTGTTTCACAGCTGTTTTATTTTTATCCAATTGATTTTTGTTTTTCAGATTCTTCAGTGAAGTTGGATTTTTGTTGACATCTGGATGAACGTCTGGGATAAAATCGACATAGATGTGAGCTGGTTTCAAACGGTCTACCGAAACATTTTATTTTCTGCCATCTGCATTAATTGTGAAGAGTCGATTACTGATTCGGTGGATTATTGGATGTGGACCTGTGTATGGTTGTTGCAGTGGTTTCTTCACAGCATCGCAGCGTAGGAACACGTGTGTACATTTGTTTAAATCTGGTGAAACAAACATTTTTTCTTTTGCATGGTTTGCAGTTGCTGTAGGACGGAATTTGCGCATCGCTTCTCGGTGTTTCTCAACGAAAATCTGTGGATCTAGAACAAAGTTATTATTCGTAAAGAACTCACCAGGAACTCTGAGATATGTTCCATAAAGCATCTCTGCTGCGGAGGCCTTGATGTCCTCTTTGTATGCCGTTCGAAATCCCAACAACACTGTCGGAAGAGCATCAGTCCAGTTCGTTTTTCTCATGGCACATCAGGGCGGCTTTCAGTGAACGATGCCAACGTTCAACAAGTCCATTTGAGGCTGGGTGGTAGGGTGATGTTCGTATCCTCACCGTTCCAATCATGTTGATCAGTGCGTTGAACAGTGCAGACTCAAATTGAGTTCCCTGGTCGGTGGTTAATGTTGTTGGCGAACCGAAACGAGCAACCCAGTGCGTATAAAACGCCGTGGCCACTGTGTCCGCATACATGTCCTGTAGAGGTACTGCTTCCACCCATCTACTGAAGCGATCGATCATAGTTAGGCAATACCTATTGCCTTTGCAGAGTGGCAGCACAATGAGGTCTATGTGGACATGCTGGAAACGGTGCTCTGGAACTGCAATTGAATCCGGGATAAGCCTCGTATGTCGATGAACTTTGGATCGTTGGCATTGGATGCAAGTGCGTGACCACTCCAATGCGTCTTTCCTGATGTTTGGCCAAACGTACTTCTCTCTGAGTTGTCGACTGGTTGTTCTTCTGCTTGGATGAGAAAGACCATGGATGGATTCAAAGGCCTTCCGTCGCAGGGAAGCTGGTAGATATGGTCGAATCATATTGTCGGAAACATCGCAGTAAATTTTAATTTCAGGTTCCAAAGTGAGTTTCTTTAACTTGAGCGATGAATTTTGTTGCTTCAGGATTGATTGAAGTTCCACATCGAGTAGCTGAGATAAATGAAGTTCTCTCAGATCAAATTGGATTGGCATGGTTATCGAATTGAGTCGCGATAATGCATCTGCTACTGAGTTGTCGTCGCCGGGTAGGTAAACAATGTCCGTAGTATACTGCGATATGTAGTCTAATTGCCTTAGACGACGTTGCGGGGCCTTGTCCGAATTCTGCTGGAACGCATATATGAGCGGCTTGTGATCCGTTTGCACGACAAAGTGTCGACCGTCCAAGATGTGTTGGAAGAATCGGATAGCTAGGTATATTGCCAGCAACTCGCGATCATATGTGCTGTAGCGACTTTGTGCAGGTGACAGTTTGCATGAAAACAGTCCGATCGGTTGATATTGGTTATTTTGTTTTTGTTCCAATTTGGCACCAACTGCGATATCAGAAGCATCCGTTGTTAGGACAAGTGTAGACTTCGGATCGATGTGGTTGAGTAGTGTAGCATGCTTGATACTGTCCTTGCATACATCGAAAGCTTCTTCCGCCAAAGGAGTCCAGGGAACGGGTCGTTTGTCGTTTTTCTTGGAGTCCCTGATGAGTCCATTCAACGGTGCTTGAATATGGGCACAATTAGGGATGTATCGGCGGTAGTAGTTAACGACTCCAAGAAAACGACGTAGTTCCATGATGTTGGATGGCTTTCGATAGTTCGATATGGCCTCAACTCTGGCTTCAGGTGGTCTGCATCCGGCTTGGTTGATTGTATGTCCAAGGTACGTAACCTCAGACTTCCCAAAAATGCACTTCCTGATGTTGATGATAAGTCTATGTTCGTGGAGACGTTGTAGAACTATACGGACGTGTTGGCGATGTTCTTCCTCTGAGTCGGAGGCAATGAGGATGTCGTCAACGTAGCAAAAAACGAAATCTAGTCCACGTAGGACCATATCCATGTGCCTTTGGAAAGTCTGAGTTGCGTTTTTGAGTCCGAATGGCATGACTACAAACTCAAACAAACCAAAAGGCGTGGTCACCGTAGTTTTTTTGATGTCGTCAGGTGTCATCGGGATCTGGTAGTATGCCTTGTCTAGATCCAGTATCGAGAAGCAGTTTTTGTTGTTCAACTGTTCAGTAAAGTCCATGATGTGAGGAATGGGGTAGCTATCTGGTTGTGTTATGGAATTCAGACGACGGTAGTCACCGCAGCATCTCCAACCGCCAGTCTTTTTTTCAACAAGATGAATGGGGCTAGCCCAAGGACTGCTGGATAGACGGCAGTAACCCTTCTTTTGAAAATCCTCGAATTCAGCCTTGGCCTGTTTCAACTTGTCGCCGGAGAGTCGTCGTGGTCGTTCGGACACTGGTTGGCCCGTGGTTACGATGCAGTGTTGCACGATGTTGACTCCTGATTTTGGATCAGGTGCGTTGTTGTTGGCCAGAACGAATTCGTTGACGAGATTTATGTATGGTTCAGGACCACTGATAGTCAGAAGTTTTGACAAATCACTGGTATAAATCTCGCCTTGTACCGTTAATGATGTTGTTTTGTCTATGACACGTCTGGCTTTCAAGTCAATGACAAGTCCGTAGTGTGCGAGCAAGTCTGCGCCAATTATTGCTGTTTTAACATCTGCAATAACGAACGGCCAAGTGATAGCTCGCCGGAGACCAAGGTTGAGTGTGAGGATCTTCTCGCCGTAGGTGTGAATCGGTGAGTTATTCGCTGCCAGGAGTGTTATTTCCCCTCTGTTGTTTTTGCAGTCCCTGGAACGAGGTAAGACACATATAGTTGATCCAGAGTCGAGCAAAAACTTTTGGTTTGTCTCCTTGTCGAAGATGTAGAGGCGGTGTTCCTTGTGGAATCTTTGACTGTTGCCGTCCGCCTCTGAGGACAACAGCTCACTTAGTTTTTTGCTTTGTAGCTGCATGGTTTCTTACACTTCCGGGCATCGCTGCCGAATTTCTCATGGAAGAAACACATTCCGTTAGGAGTTGATGCTCTTGAGAGCGATCTGTTATTCCTTGACTGTGGTCGAGACCTGCCATGGCTGTGACTGGTTTTCAGTGATTGCATAGCCGTCATTAGAGTTGACAGAGTGGACTCGATGGAATTTAGTCTTCTGTTCAGATCACTTTCAGCGTTGGTGGATTGTGGTATAGGGTCATCTTCATGAACATCAGTGGAGAAAACAGCGTGGGCGGATGTGTTATCAACGATTTTGTCTGCGATTTCAGACAACGCAGTGAGGTCGATTCCGTGACTGGCAGAAAGTATTCCACGCACATGACTGGGCATTCGTGCCATCCATAGAGTGGACAACATGTCGTCTGGAACATTTGAACCAGCCAGTCTTCGCATTTCCCTGAGGAGACTTGATGGACGTCTGTCACCAAGTTCAAGGGTCGTCATCAATCTGTTCAGTTGCCTCTCCTTAGACTCGGTGAACCTAGATATGACTTGTTTTTTAAAAGCAATGTACTTATCTGTGTCCGGTGGTTTCTGTACTAAGTCTGATACCTCATTCAGCACTTCTGGGTCCAGTCCAGCGATGATGGCGTTGAATCGGCTGTTGTCGCTGATGATCCGATTATTGTGGAATTGCGCTTCCACCTGTACAAACCATAGCGCTGGATTAATTTTCCAGAACGGAGGAATCCTCTGGTTTTTGAGAGCATTGATTTCCTGGATCTCCGCATCGGATGGAGTTGGTGGTCCTGAGGAAACGCCTGCATTCGTCCTTGTGTTTTGTTCGCCTTGCATACTTATAAATATACATATGTACAAGTGCAAGAGATAAAGTGCGTAGTTGGTTCGGCTGTTGCCAATTAAATAAATTTTTAATTGTTGTGGATCACGTCGGGGTCACCACTGTAGGCACAAGTGTGTGCACAGATAATTATCCACAGTAAAACAATTAGTTTATTTAATATATGTATATTTAATTATTAAATATTACAAACACTATAAAAATAATGAAGCGACTAACTCGAAGAACAAACACCATTTTTTTTTTCTCTCCCGACCGTTGGTTCTGTTTTGAATTTCTCGTTGTTGTTCGTTGCGACATCTATGATTAGTGTGTGGTTCCACGGAATGCTTCCTCGCGTAGCCACAGTATTTCGAGGTCGCCACAATACTCTCTCGCAAATGAAAAACAACAAGGCCGCCGGAAGTGATGGAATACCAGTTGAATTTTTCAAATATAGTAATGACCTTCTAAAAAGCTATATGCTGGACTATTTTAATCTCCTTTACGAGAATACCTGTGTTCCTTTAAGCTTTCCAAAAGCTCTCATATTTGTGATTTTTAAAAAAGGAGATCCTAATCAACCTGAGAACTACAGGGGAATATCTATTCTCAACTCTCTTAGGAAGATATTTGCTGGGATTTTATATGGAAGGCTCTCCACCTGGATTGAAAGGACCAATCGACTCAGCACTTTTCAAGCAGGATTTCGCTCTGGATTCTCTACATTGGATCATATTTTCGCATTGATAAGCATTGCTAGGAACCATATCGAAAAAAACAAAAAACTGTATGTCTGTTTCGTGGACTTTAAAGCAGCGTGCGATACAGTAAATGGGCAGGCGTTGTTCTATAAATTGACGACTATTGGAGTATCTCAAAAATTTCTATTGCTATATTTCAAATTCCTCTCGTCCTCCAGCGCGGCAGTATGGGACGGCTCTAAGTTATCAGAGTGGTTCGTTACCTCTGCAGGTGTCCCACAGGGATGCATTTTGAGCCCTCTGTTCTTCGCTCTTTTCATTGATGATGTGTCTTCTATTCTTTCTGGCGGTGTACTCTTTGCGGGAACTCTCATCAAATTATTGCTTTATGCTGATGATTTGGTTTTGCTGGCGGACAATCCTTTCTCGCTGCAACTACAAATCAACAAACTGATGGCATACTGTGATACATGGGATCTCCACATCAATATACAAAAAACGAAGGCGATGGTGTTTGAGAGCCGAAAATGTAGAAGACTCCCTGAAGAAGCTTGGCGACTTGGTAACGAGCAAATTGATACAGTGCTGGAATTTAAGTATTTGGGAGTATTATTCACGTATAATCTAAATCTTTTAAAGCATGCTAAAGCAAAAAGTGGAGAGGCTAAGTTGGCGCTTAATTTGATGTGGCCAAAATTTTTCGCTAAACAGAATATCGACCATTCATCCAAATTTAAAGTGTCCAATGCAACAGTCAACACCTTTATGTGCTATGGTACACAGGCCTTTGGAGTAATTCCCTTTGAAGAATTTGAGGCGGTTCAGAGAACTTTCTTCAAACGCATTTTTAGATTGCCGAATTCCACACCGACTTATGCAATACACGTATAGTCTGGTCTACCACCAATCTACATAAGGAATCTAAAAGCAAATTCTGACTATTGTTTTAGAGTGATGAGTAGAAGTGTCGCAAATCTCCACAGAGTAATAATGGCAAGATTACTACGAACCAATGCTTCACCTTTCAGAGAATGGAATCAGCTAGCCTTATCCCACGACCTCTCACTGTCGTTAACAGAAAGCAATGTTAATGAGTGGCCTGATATATTTGCGACAATTATCTCGAAAATAGATGACCAGATCTTCAACGAACACTTAACCAGGGCATCATCGTCAACTTCCAGAACTATCTACCGAAATCTTAATCATCGAATACTTACTGAAGACAGCTACTTTAATGTAAAGAATTCAGCATACAAAATAAGTATGGTATTCAAAGCGAGAATCGAAATCCTTAACCTAAATTTCATCCCTCAAAGAGTCGATCTTCAACAAATTTGTTATCTGTGCAACAGAAGAGAGTTAGACGATATTTACCATTTTATTGCAGTTTGCCCGATCCTACAAGAGATTCGACGACTGTATTTTCAAGAAAGTTTTTTGTCCGCTAATTGTCTTTACGAAATATTAAATGGTGCTCGAGGTTGAACTACCCTGTATAGTTACTGCAAACATGCTCTAATATATCGTAATAGCTTTTGAAAAACCACGTTTTATGCCTATTATTGCTTTTATGTTCCAAATCATATAAAATTGTTATCTTTTGGTATTCCAAATCACTCCAAAATTGCAACCCCTTTATGTTGTAAATCATTAAAATTGTTAAAACTCGCTTTACTCATCAATTTTTTATTTTTTCTCCATTTTTCTTTGCTCTATAAAAAAAAAAAATTGTAACATTAATATTCAATTTTTACTTTCTTACTTTCATCTCCTTTTTCTTTTTACTTTATTACTTTTGTTTTATAATGCCACTTCCGGCAGACGGCAGCATAGCCATGTCCGTATTCTTAAGTAAAGTATAACCTGTACATTTTTTGTTATTAGTGAAAAAATAAAGAAGAATAAATAATAATAATAATAATAATACAACAAACTTCTAAAAATATAGTACAAATACCAAACTTATAATGCAATCTTGTAGCACGCGTGTAAAAAAACTCAGGAATACCAAACACTTGTTGATAGCATGGTGCTATACAAAGAAGCAGATTAAAAAGGATATTTATTCTATGAAACTTTACTTAGCAAATGAAAAAAATTAACCTATTCCACCTATTTCTTTGGATAGCAGCATTTGGTATTCCTGAGTTTGTCCCACTCCCCAAATATAACCTATTTAAATATTCTGGTAAGATACGAGGGCGGGTCAATAAGTCCGTGACTTTTTGAATTTCTGACCTCTTTACTGAAACGGCAACACTGCTCCTGTCAACAGGCATCTGTCAGTTGACTCCTGTCAAAATTTAAACTTGCTGCGTCAGTTAGTTTGTGTTTGACAGCTATTTTTATCAGACTACTCACTAATTTGAGGAGAAAATGGAAAAAAGTGAATTTCGTGTGCTTATTAAGCATTATTTCTTGCGAAAAAAAACCATTACCGATTCAAGGCTAAGCTTGAAAAATACTATGGGGACTCTGCACCATCGATTTCAATGGTAAAAAAGTGGTTTACTGAATTTCGTTGTGGCCGTACAACCACTGAAGATGCCGAACGTCCTGGACGCCCAGTTGAGGTCTCTACACCCGAAACAATCGAAAAAATTCACGATATGGTGTTGGCCGACCGAAGATTGAAAGTGCGAGAGATTGTGGAAGCCGTAGGGATCTCGCATGGCTCAGTGGTTTCAATTTTGAATGATCACTTGGGCATGAGAAAGCTTCCCGCAAGATGGGTGCCGCGTTTGCTCACAGTCGACCACAAACGCAATCGTGTAACAACTTCACAGGAAGGTTTGGCGTTGTTTAATCGCATAATGGAGGAGTTTTTGCGCCGTTTTGTAACCGTGGACGAAACATGGATCCATCACAACACACCAGAGACCAAACAACAGTCAAAACAGTGGGTTTCTAAGGGTGAATCGGCGCCAAAGAAGGCCAAGGTGGGTTTGTCAGCCAATAAAGTTATGGCGACTGTTTTTTGGGATGCACGCGGGATAATTCACATTGACTACCTTCAAAAGGAAAGAACAATCAATGGGGAATATCATGCCAACTTATTGGACCGATTCAATGACGATTTGAAAAAAAACCGACCTCATTTGGCCAAGAAAAAAGTTCTTTTCCACCAAGACAATGCAAGGGTGCACACATGTGCAGTTGCCATGGCAAAAATCCATGAATTGGGCTATGAATTTCTCCCTCATCCACCCTATTCTCCAGATTTGGCTCCGAGCGACTACTTCTTGTTCCCAAACCTGAAGAAATGGCTTGGTGGAAAAAGATTTGACTCCAATGATGAAGTCATCTCGCAAACAAAGGCCTATTTTGAGGACCTCGACAAATCATTTTTTTTGGAAGGGATAAAAAAATTGGAGAAGCGTTGGACAAAGTGTATAGAGCTCAAGGGAGACTACGTTAAAAATAATTTTTTTTTTTATCAAAAAATCTGTGTTTTATTTCAAAAGTCACGGACTTATTGACCCGCCCTCGTATAACTTACCGACGTCTCTTTTCTGACGATAGTAGTGTTAAAAACGACATGCTGTCTGCAAACTCCCTGTCTATATTGGCATTGTCCTCCAATACCGTCTCTTCGACCTCTATACCAGAGATGTTAGCTTCACTGCCTGATTTAAGATATTTGTTTTAGCGACATGATACCGCATGCTGTCTCGAAGAGAACGCCACATCGCTTTGCAGTCCTCCACTAGAAAAATACGCACATAGGTATAGAGTTATAGTTGTAGAACATAAAATCAACAAATTACCTGGCATTTTCATATCCACCGATACACTCTTCCATAAGCTTGCAACAGCACTGCTGTTTTTGTGCAGTCGGTGGTCAAGCTGACAAATTATCACTTTGGGTTTTACTAGTAGAACCAATTTTTTTTCCTCCGAGGTAAAATCTTTTTGTTCGTTTCGCACGTTTTTGCTGCACTTGAACTTGTGAAGATGGTTTCAATGGTGGTGGATCGTCTTCATCATTTAGAAAATACAAATGAGTACATCGCATACATGTAGCACTCTTCTTGTGGTTCGCTGGGCATGAAGCGTGCTCCTTCAGAGATATAGCAGATAGGTTCAATCTTTCTTTGGGAACAGTGTGCCGAATAATAAATCGCTCGCTTGGCTTTTTAAGCAACCTCTCAGATTCAGTTATTCGGTGGCCTACAGAGGAAGAAAAAGGTAGAACTACTTTATGGATGTATAATAAAACAAAAAATTCAGGGAATAATAGGTAATGTTAATATTATTTAATCTAACCAGAATAAATTTAGTATATTTTATTTAGGTGCTATCTACGGTACCCATATACGGATTGACCCTCCTAAGCGATCCAAGGACGATTACATAAATAGAAAAAAACGTTATAAGTATATGTTTGCAAGCTATCTGTAACGAAAGGAAGCAAATTATTGACATCTTCGTTGGCTATCCAGGATCAGTTCATGACAATAGAGTTTTGGAAAATTTGACATATATCCTGAGCTCTCATTTATGTGGAGAATTGTTTATTCTATGCGAATATTTTTTAGGCAAAAATAGCTAATGCCAAATTTCATGCCAAACAAACAAATCAACGGACATCAGTGACATTTGACGTCTTCAATTTGACAACTTTTAGGCAGTTGCCCTTCCTTAAAAGAAGGTGCAGAAAATCCTGTACTTAACTGAGCTGGATAGCGTCATGGAACTCAAAGTGACAGAATGTAAAACATTTTGGGGCAAGATTTTTGCTCATGGAACACAAAATCCTGTACTTTTCTGATCTGTAATTTTCTGTGCAGCTCAGGTTCATTAAACACACCTAATGTACCGCTCCCAGCACCGGGCAATTAATTGAGAGCGAAAAGAGAGCGGAGAATTGTACCAAGTAATCTACTACAATTATCCACTTGTCAGCTTCTTTTCGTTGCGGCAGCGTACTGCATGCAACTGCAACACGAAAAGGAGAGCGAAATTTTTCGTTCATGATTTCGTTGTGTCATTTTTGTATGGAATTTTTCGTTTCACATCAGTAGCATACGAGTACGAGGCTTAAACCTGAAATGATCGAACAATTGCAAGATCATCTGCATGAGTATAATAAATTGGTCAGTTTGTTCAAAACCGCATTGGATACAATGCATTCTGACGACCACAAAATCATTATCAGAGCAGACAAAAGACCCGCTGCAGGCCATGCAAGACAATTCAATGTTCCCAGTATCAATGAAGTCGCAGTGGTGTTTGTTGGCGAGAATGTGGAATCACGCGATATTGTTCTCAAGCGTCGGTATGGTGGACAATTGCAACGCGTGTGCGAGACTCATCGGTCATATGATGCACTTCAATACCCGTTGATGTTCTGTCGTGGAGAGGATGGCTATCACTTCAATATAAAGATGGCCAATCCAACGACGGTTTTGTTTTCAAGTCATCACTTCTTTTTCATTCTACAACTAAGTTCTAATTCATATTTCAGGAGAAGAAACGAATAAGAAGGTCAGCTAAATGATTTTTTTATGACAATCATCTGTTCAGATACGAGTATCTCCGGTTGTTTCAACATGTACGTCAAGGTCGAAACGGAGTTTCAACCAGTCGAAGTTACGATCAGACGAGTACATTCACTTGCGTGACGCCATCGCTACTGAAGGAGACGCGGCTAACATCGGTTGTTTTTGTTTGACCATTCTCCTAGCTACTTATGTTGGAAGCCCACGCCACATGCATGAGCACGCTCAAGATGCGATGACGTTCGTGCGGAATTACGGACACCCTGATTTATTCGTCACGTTCACTTGCAATCCGAAATGGCCCAAAATTACGAATATGTTGCTGACAGGACAAACATCCAGCGATCGACATGACATCACTGCACGAGTATTCAAAAAAAAGATCAGAGCACTCATGAATTACATCGCTAAGCAGAAGGTTCTTGGCGTCCTCAGTAGAATGGCAGAAGCGTGGTTTACCACATGCACGCATTCTGCTTTGGATGTTCCTCAAGATCCGACCAGATCATATTGATTCGATCATTTCTGCCGAAATACCAGATCCAGAAACTGATCAGGAGCTGCATTCCGCTGTGAAAATGAACACGATCCATGGCCTTTGCGGCGTCCACAACCCAGACTCATCGTGCATGGAAAACGGAAGTTGCACAAAACGTTTTTCCGTCCGTTGGTGGCTAACACAAGCAGTGGAATCGACAGATATCCATTGTATCGGTGTCGCTCTCCAGATGGCAACGGTAGATCAATCGTGATGAAAGTGAAAGGAAACGATGTCGTCGTGGATAACGGCTGGATCGTTCCATGTTGTCGAAAACGTTCTCAACCCACTGCAATGTTGAGTACTGCAACTCCATCAAATCCATCAAAAACGTTTGCAAATATGTACACAAAGGGAGCGACATGGCGATGTTTGGCATTGCCGATCTGAATGAAAACGACAAGGTGACGAATTTTCAACTTGGACGTTACGTGAGTTGTAACGAGGCAATAATTCGACTGTTTTTATTTCCGATTCATGAACGTCACCCCGCTGCCGTACATTTGGCAGTTCAGTTGGAAGAAAGGTGAGGCTGTTGCTGGCTTCGCTGATGTCTATTCGACTGATGCCCTCGGACTCGGACGAATATACACAGTTCATCCACGCCAAGACGAATGCTACTATCTTCGCTTGCTTTTGGTGAACATTAGAGGACCTTCAATTCCCTGCGGAGGCTTGCCAACGTTTGAATTTGCTCGAAAACGATAGATACACATTGGGACTCAACGCTCGCCGATGCAACTGTTTCTGTGCCAGCTCATCAAATTCGTACATTGTTTGCGATCACCACAGCCACATTCAACCGTCGAACCCGACCGAATTGTGAGAAAAATACAAGGACGAGATGGCTGACGACATTTTGCACAGAGTTCTCACGACAACTTCGAAACTAACGACGAGATGCGAAACGAAGCGTTAGTTTTGTACTGATCGAAGACATGTGTGTGCTTATGTGCGGCAGTCTGCTGTCGACCTCGGGAATGCCAGCGCCAAATCTTTCGATGCACGATGCATTCAATCGCGAATTGCAACGGGAGCAAGACTATGATCGAGATGAGCTGGCCGAAAGAGTTCGCACAAATGCGTCGCTGTTTAATGCCGAGCAGAGGAACGTGTACGATTCGCTGGTGAAGGTTGTTGACGATGGAACGGGAGGCATTAACTTTCTCGATGCTCTCGGCGGGACAGGCAAGACATTCGTCATTTCGTTGATTCTGGCAACAATTCAACAAATTGCGTTGGCTGTTGCATCCTCTGGCATTAGTGCCACATTGTTGCAAGGCGGTCAAACTGCACATTCCGCTTTGAAGCTGCCGATGAATCTTCTCACGGTTGACAAGCCAACGTGCACAATGACTAAGAATTCGGTGACAGCGAAATTGATGCGAAAATGCAAAATCATTATTTGGGATGAATGCACGATGGCGCATAAAGGAGCTTTTGTGGCAGTTGACAAGGATTTACGAGGTGATTCGAGACGATTTGGTGGGGCTGTGATATCTACTGCTGCCGATAAACTTTTCTTTGTGGCGGCATGTCAAGAAGTTAAAATTGACCACGAACAGTCGCATTGCAGAACGACCCATCGGCTGCTGAATTCTCTAGACAACTGCTGGTGCTTGGCAATGGCCAAATTCCTGTTGATGTTTCGACTGGATTGATATCGTTCCCGGCAAATTTTTGTGAGTTCACATCGTCGAAGGAGAAACTCACCACCAAAGTGTTCTCCGGCATTGCGCAAAATTATAAAAATCTCGATTGGATTACTGAACGGGCAATACTATCAGCGAAGAATAAGGACATCGATAGCTTGAATTTCATTATTCAAAGTGAAATCGCTGGAGAACTGCATTCGTACAAATCCGTTGACAACGTGACCGACGAGAATGAATCGACCAACTATATGACGGAATTTTTGAACTCGCTTGATGTGCCAGGAACTCCGTCGCATAATTTACAGCTGAAGGTGGGATCGATCATAATCATGTTGCGGAATCTGAATCATCCGAAATTGTGCAACGGTACGCGGTTGTCCATCAAGAAACTGATGAACAATGTGATTCAAGTGACGGTCATCAAGGGCAAATTAAAAGGAGAGGAAGGCCTTACCCCACGAATTCGCTCTCTACTGATTTCGATTCCATTCAAATAAATCACATTGAAATTTGAACTATCTGTGTTTTTTTTTCATCACTTTGGAGTTTATCTAAAGGAGTTAAATTGGGGCGAGACGAAGTTCGCCGGGTCCGCAAGTGTACTATATTTTTTATGTTTTAATGTATAACCGTTAAATACGAGGAGTTTGAACGTTGTATTTGTAAAGTTCATTGAACTAATAACAATGTTATGATTCGGTATATACTAAGGGCTAGAACAAGGTCTACGCTCCAACAAAGCCTAATCCCTTGGTTTTCTTTTACCGGCAGGGGTATGTCCGAGCTCCCCTGCTGAGGTGAATTAAATAACTCTAACTAGGTCATTTCTCTTCAGCCTGCTGGTTTTCGAAAAATATGCAACCGGATGAAACCTTCAGACCACTTGCGTTGCAGTGCAATCTGGTTTCTCTGTCAGGGATGTAAACTGCTCTCTAAAGGCTTTTATATAATCGACAGACAAATCGTACCTACTCTCCTTACTTAAAAGTTCTAAAGTTGGCTTGGCTATTTTGAAAAACGAAGGTAGAAACTAGAAAGCAGCGAAAATAGAAGAACATACATCGATGAATTTCATGCTGATTCTTTGGCATCGGGAACTGATTAATATTCTGAATGTGAGCATTATTAATTCGAATACCCGATGCATTCACCGAATAGCCCAAATATTCCAGTTCGTCAAAACAAACTTGCACTTATTTAATTTAATTTACAATCCCTCAGCAACGCAAAACCTCAGCAACGATTTTCAGATGTAGTTCGAAATCGATTGTGGCAATTAGAATATCATCCAAAAAATGATCAACTTGCCCATTTCAATCATATCTTGGAATATCTCATGCAAAATTGCTGAATATTGGCAGGTAGTTCTTTAACCCAAACGGCACTAGCATGCAGTCATATTGCCCATTCGGTGTCACAAAGAAAGTAAATTGTACCGAATCCTCGTCCATTCCCAGTAAAATCCATTCAATGTAAATGCGTGGTGTGACTCGGGCTGCAAAGAGGCTATCAGGCTAAAAGAGGTAAGCTGTCATATGAGGAAAGGCGAAAAAAGTTCAAACAAGCCAGAAATGACTGCAATGCAAACATTAATTCTGTCAAATTTTCCTATGACCAAAAGTTGAGGCAAAATATATTACAAAGTCTCACGGGTAGTAAAACCGTTTAGCCTGGTAATTTATTATTATTATTATTATTCTTTATTATATACTACAGAGCTTAACTCTAACAGACTTGGATTAAATATTTTAACAGTTCAACATAAATTATATAAAATATTCAGTAGTGTTATCATTTAGGAGATACAGTCGAACTTCGATAACTCAAACCATCACTTGCCACAAAAAAAAATTGGACTTATCAAGACTTCGAGTTATTAAGTAAAATACAAAATTGACATAAATACTCGTATATAATGTATTTATTTGCGAACATATATAACACAAAAAACGCACAAGAATATAATTATTATTTTAAATAGTCTGTAATATAACTTGGATTTTAATTATTTTATTGAATTAAAAAAAAAATATTTTCTCGATGTTACTGGTTAGTAATTAAATTTAAACGCAAAATGCTTAACGAATTTACAACCAATTCGTCTGAAGGTGGTTGAATCAAATCATCCTTCAAACCTTTCTCCATTACATCACTTTCGCTGTCATCGTTATTGTTGAGCTGTATGGAGATTCCGATTCATATCTGAATATTTCCAAAACATTTTCATCTGTGGGAAACTCCGAAGTAATAATAAAAATAAAAACTAAGCTTTGAGTTCGTTTCGACCAATATACCGGCCTAGTAATGGTGTTCTAACCCCTACTAACAAAATTTGACACTTCTTATTCACACATGACGAAATACGACTTTCTACACGTACATATGTATACTAGGTCATAGGAACAACAGTGCCTCCGAAAGCGATGCATAATAAAACGAACTTAAAAACATAGGGACGGGCTACAGTCCGCTTGGGCGAACTGTTGGATACCCTATTCTTATTCCTATCCCTCATAAGTGGGCGTGACAAAAGTCTAAGTATGGTTAAATTGTTAAGAACGCTCTACATATTTTGTTATATAACATTTAAAGGATTTTATCAAAAAAAACGCTACCTAGCTCAAACTTGGGTGTTTCAATAAAATTGTTTTATTTAATTGTGGGCGTGTCAGTAGGCGGATTTAAAAAAAAATTAACACATGAGCATAAAGGGCCCCTAGAGAGTATATATTATAAATTTCAGCTCCCTAGCTCAAACTTTGGATTTTCAAAAAAATTGTTTTATTTATTTGTGGGCGTGTCAGTGGGCGGATTTTGAAAATATTTATACATGAGCTTAAAGGGCCCCTAGAGAGTATATATTATAAATTTCAGCTCCCTAGCTCAAACTTTGGATTTTCAAAAAATTGTTTTATTTATTTGTGGGCGTGTCAGTGGGCAGATTTTGAAAATATTTATACATGAGCTTAAAGGGCCCCTAGAGAGTATATATTAAAAATTTCAGCTCCCGAGCTCAAATTTTGGTTTTTCAATAAAATTGTTTTATTTTTTTGTGGGCGTGGCAGTGGGCGGATTTTGAAAATTTTATATCCCGAGCAGTTTTAGGAGTCATAGATCATATATAAAAAATTTCAGCTTCCTAGCTCAAAATTCGATTTTTTCCAAAATTTTGTTTTTTTGAGTTTGTGGGCGTGTCTGTGGGCGGATTTCAAAAATTCGTAAACTTGATTATTTCGGACCCTAGAGAGTATATGGTTAAAATTTCAGCTCTCTAGGTCCAGTTTAAAGGCCTAATTTTTGCCGACGGACGGACGGACGGACATGGCTAGATCGACATTACTATCGATGCTGATCATAAATATAGTAACTTTTAGGGGTCTACGGGCAATATTAAGGTATGTTACAAACTATGCGTCAAAATTAATATACCCCTAGAATAGGGTATAAACACGCAGAATTTGGGAATTCCAATTCATAATTCGACTTATCGAATGTGATGCCAAATAATATCTTCGAGTTATCAAGACATTCGAGTAATAGAAGTTCGAGTTATCAAAAAAAAAATTACATGTAAATTTTAGTCTTGGCGCTATTGCCAACCAATTCCATTCGAGTTATCGAAGTTCGATTTATCGAAGTTCGACTGATTCAATAAAGATAATTTAAATTTCGATCTATCATCTTATAAATCTATTTCAGTACAAAGAGAATTAAGTTTTATATACACTTCGTTATTGGCTCATTAAGTCCATAATTGAAAGAAAGTTTAGGGCTCCAAAAAAATGTGTGTCTTGTTCGAAGAATTCGTTCTGGCGCATAAAACACAAAACATTGGAGTACAACATGACATACTATACGATAAGAGAAAACATCATGAATATACAGCATACAATGAACATTTCGCCTTTTTTCTAAGGTATCTAATCCTATTAAAGCACATCTTGTTGCATAAGAGGGCATAGTATCGAGGTTTCATTTCATTAGCCTTATAACAAATCTTGTAAAGGACTTTTGTACCCTTTCGAGTCGTACCTACTATACAATTTGCATATTTTGGACACCAGACTATAGAGCAATATTCAGGAAAAGGTTGTACTAAAGATATATAGACAGACTTTAGAGCATATGGGTTCGAAAATTCAGCACATGTTCGCTTAAGAAATCCAAACATCGAGTTTGCTTTGTTGACAACATAATCAATGTGAAACGAAAATGCAAGTTTCGTGTCAAAAATCACACCAAGGTCTTTAATTTCGGTTTTTCGAGAAAGACTGGTCCCGGAAATTGGATACTCATTATGTACAGGCACTAATGTATGGTACACAGAAAAAGGATGACATTTATCTATGTTCAAGGTAAGTCGATTAAGGTCACACCATTGAACTATTGTGTTTAAATCATTTTGGAAATTTTCACACTCAAAAATATTTTTTACACGCATAAATACCTTTAGGTCATCGGCATATATCAAGCTTATGGCTTGATGGCTTATCTAACTTAAAAGTGGAATCAATCGCTTCACCAGGGTAGTGACAGTAAGATCGTTGAGCTTGATATTTCAATGGTATTTGGCAGAGTTTGGCACCAAGCTCTCTTGTTGAAAATGCGTGCCTTTGGAATCGATGATACTCTTCTTCAATGGATTAGAAATTACCTTTCGGACCGTTCAATTCAAGTTGTTTTGGACGGTTTCAAGTCTGAAACTCACCAAATAAATGCTGGTGTTCCACAAGGCTCTCTTTTGTCAACGACTGTCTTTCTTATTTGTATAAACGAACTCCTGTCTGTTACCTCTAATATAATCCGCTCTCTCGTTTATGACAGTACTCTTAACTTCTCATATTCGTTTCTTGTGGACCAAGCCCCTAATCTTCGGGTGTGCAACTGGAACGGCAACGTATGTTAAGCTCATGAAATTCCGATCTTGACAGCATAACTCAGTGTAGTATAACTAATAGAGTGTAATTTAACGCTTCCAAAACGCAATTCTGTCTTTTGTCATTAAAGCAAAAACACACCTTGCCATTATCCAAGAACGGCACTTGCATCGCTGAAACCTAACGGCTCTCCATTCTCGGTATGTATGTTAACAACCTTCGTTGGAATGACCTCATATTCAATGTCGCCAAGAACGCAGCGAAATGCCTAGGCTTCCTTAAGCGGTGAAGAAATATTTTACCCTATCTGATCTGGCTACAATTTATAAGGCGTTTATTCGCCCCACACTTGAGTAATTCGTTCTTATCTGGGCCGGTGCCCCAATCACATATTTGGAGCTACTCAACAGAATAAAAAAAAACGCTTGACGATCGGGATGTCGCGGAAACGTTTGACTCTCTTAGTCATCGTCGTAATATTTGCTGTCTATCGCTGTTTTATCGATATTTCCACCATAAGTGCTCAAACGGAATAGCCAGCTGCAAACATTTCTACCACAATACCCGCCATGCCAGGAATGCGTTCACCCTTAAGTCTGTATTCGGTCGTACAGTTAAGTATTTAGTTATGAAATCTAAAAGGGCTTCATGGAAAAAGTTCTGTGAATCCACCGAAGAGGCGTCCAGACTACAAAAAAATGCTCTCAAAGGAAGCTAGCGTACCTAGCTACCTAAAAAATAATGAAGCGACATAGGCCATGAGTCAGGAGGTTCTGGAAACCCTGGTCTCTTTCTTGAGTAGGAAGAAATAGATGATATCATCAATAGGAAAAAGCTACGGTAGTTATTCTACCGATCATGCTCCAAAAAGCACCGGAATATGCAAAACTAAAGATTATGGAAGTTCTGAGACTTAGTCTAAATACAGGGTATATTACAACAGACTGGAGGGAAGTCTGTACTGTATATCCAAAGCCTGCAAGGGGACCAATCAGCCTGTCGTCCAAAGCAAACATTAGAAAGTAATGCATTAATGGCTTTTTATGCGAATCGCAGCACGCTTACTTCTTCTTGATATAGAAGGAGCCTTCAATAATGTAGAGTACAGAGCTATTAAAAGGGCTTAAAAAACGCAGGGCATCATAAACTGTGTATGCAACATGCTTGCAAAAATCAGCATAATCGGCTCCCTTGGTCAAAGCTCCATCAGAATGTCGGTAACCAGAGGAACCTCACAGGGGGCAGTCATATTGCCACTTCTGTCGGTACTGGTTATTGACAACATCTTAAAGGAGCTAAAGTCAATTTGAGTAAGTGCCACAAAAAAATATCTAAATACTTTAAGTGAGGTCACAGAATACGCATTAAAGAAAATTAGGAATTGAGCTAAGAGCGGCGGATTCAACGCCAACCTCTCAAAAAACGGAACTAGTCCTGTTAACTAGAAGACACAAAGAACGGCATTTCAATCTCCCGAAACTTAGCAGAGTGAAACTGTTCCTTACGGACAGTGCGAGGTATCTATGCGCAGTCCTGTATACGAAATTAAGTTGGAATCTCAAAATAAGAGAAATAATTAAGAAGGCATATAAAGCCATCTTTATTTGTGAAAAGTAATAGGAAAAATCTGGGGCCTGAAACCCGCCAAGGTACATTGGATATACACAGTGGTGGAGAGAGTCATTCTTACATATGGGTCACTTGTGTGATAAAAGGCAAAAAGCAAAAGAACCACAATTGGAAAATTGGTGACTGTGCAGAGAACGGCCAGCAGAGCCATTGCGCTCAGTACTACTCCCAAGACTGTGCTACACAGTGGTATGTGAGTAAGCCGATGAGCTTGCGAGAAAGGGAGGGGAACTGAAGAGTAACGGGGGTGTTGACATCAAACAACCCCCGGCATTATCAAGGGAAAAAGATACAATTTTAAAAACAGCTGACCTTAGATGGGAAAAAATAGGTGGGCATAGGGTGTTCAAGTCGCTTTGGCCGGATTTTGTCGAGAAAAGATATAGAAAAATTGTCAAGCTAAGTAGGGAACAGCTCAGGGATTATGGTTGAGATTATGTCGGGACACTGCCTCCTAAGGAAGCATGCTAATCAGCTAAGAGATGTAGACGTGGATACATGCAGATTCTATCTGGACCTGCAAGTCGAGGAAGATATATCAAGTCGAGGAAGACATAGCACGTAGGAGATTTCTAGGTGAATACTTCTTCGAGGAAATAGAGGAATTGAGCGGCACAGACTACAGGAATCTGCTCGAATTCAGCAGGGAGATGGGATTCTTTCGAAGAAAATGGTTTATGCTTTTGAAGTATAGATTCAATCGGTTCCACAGGTATTGCGATGGGCCCATTGTTGCCTCCTAGTGCTGTATGTGATCGCTTAATCCTTTTAGACCTGACCTTACCAAACCTAGAAAGCTTTATTCGTATAGGACTTAATTTTACTGAGTTGTTCTTGAATTGTTATTAAATCTTAACCCGTGTCAACTCGTTCACCCTCTCCCCTTTCTCATTTAGTCCAGCAAATTGTTAGCTTATGAATCTTATGGGGAAATAGAAAGAAACCAACTGAACTGTTGTATGCGTGTAGCTGCTTAGAAAAATGTTGGCCTGTTCATTAAAAGTGATTACCAATCCAAATCTCATTCAGGCATAGTTGAACTTGTGGCTTCCATGGCCGAGTGAGTAGTGTACTTACCTGAGAAGACACTGGTCTACGTGGAGTCCCATTGGAGGAAAACGTATTTCGGGATTAATGAAAAAAGCAAACCTGCACCACAAAAACTTAGTCTTATGATCGGCTGTGTCGCGCATTGAACCAGCGCTGTAACTCCAGCCCTCACTACACGTGTAAGCAATCGCAAGTTGTTATTGCTCATTCAACCATTTCAACTGCAAATAGCTTTTGAAAAAATTGCAGTCCTATCTTGGGGCTGCATCCCTCAATTGGCAGGTGTCTATTCACATAACCTTTTCCCAACAGATAAATCGCAATAATTACTTTCCCATAGCCCGCCATTTCCTTCCAAAGAAAGCTTACACGTTTCTCAAGTCAAACATTCGAGAAAATCTCCTTGTAATTTAAATCTTTCGCAGTCGCTCAGCGCTATTACTTGTTTACACAATTAATATTACAGCTCTTATCACTCCATGTTAATGATGCAGCTAAAATTATCAAAGATAACTGAAGATAATCACCACAGAGTCATTTACCCTGGGTTCATTTACCTCGTCGATATTTTCAACCCCTGCGCCCACCGTAATAAAATCTATTTCACGGTCCCATCTGTTGGTGGAGCACACAATATGAATATGAAACAATCAAGTCCTTTAGATGGTTGAATTACATTTTTAGCGCAAACATACGATAATCGCTGCGAAGTTAAGCTATCGTCGCACTCTCAGCCGACCGACAAGTCTGTCAACAACGTACACATCGAGTACACATGTTTTATTAATATGTATTTTATTATAATTGCAGTGACACCGCCAAACCACACGACAAGTTCAATGTTTCTCCTACGCACCGAAATAGGCAAATACACACAAAATGCTTTTGTTGTTTTGCAGCACTTGCGTGGTTTAATTTCGAAAGAAAAAAAAAAAAAAAAAACAAATAGGAGGAAAAGGCAACAATACAACATTTTACTCAGTGATAAGATTTCAAGTTTTCGGCGCGGCTCGTGCGTATCGCTCAGCAGTTGTTATCAGCTGAATATTGACCCAAGTACACACCTATATGCACGAGTGCGTAAGTATAATGCAAGCAAAATTCGATGTACGCACACACACATGCGTGTATCTTTAGTGCTTTATAGGAATGTAATACATATTTGTATAGGCCTAGAGATTTGGATTTCAAGGTCTTGTTTGTGGTTTTTTATATTCGAAAACTTTGATGTTTCTTCTTACTGTCAAGCTGTCGTACTAGTTGTTATTGTTATGTTCTCCAGAACGACGAGAACTTGACAATGATTCTTCAATTTGAGTTGAGGAGGATTAAATTTTACATGAATGAGGATTGGCGATGGGGGTGATAACAAATATGTATCAGAAAACCAACACACACATAAGTGTAAATTTCATAAACATGCAAAGGCTGAGTCGGGTTGCGTCGGAATTGGGAGTTTAATGTGTGTCTATGCCTGTGGTACTGGAATTGAAATGACATTGCCGCGATCAAGACACGACGAACTGGTGGCCGGTGGCTATAAGTGGCGATGGCGGGTGTGTGTGGGAGAATAAAGCGCGAATGCGTTATCTTGTTAACGCATACGAAGTTGAAGGACTTTTATTGAACTTATTAAATGTTTTCTTGTTTCTTTAGTTTTATGTCATTTACATTGGACGTGGAAGAGGTAAATAGAAGGAGAGCGAACAATCGGCAGTGCGTTTGTGGATCTCTGAGAACATTTACGTTTCTTACTCGCCGACTTTTGCGTGAAGTTTTTGTAGAATATTATTATCAGTTCAGTTAGCAAAAAGAGAATTAAAAAAGTGCGAAATTAAGAGCGCCTAGGAAATATCGCAAAATTACAGACCACAGTTCCAATAAGTGTTTTCGTGGTTTAATAATAATAATGCGATTTTAGATATCACTGTGATTAATTAGTGGTTAGTGCGTTGTACAACTGACACATATTTTCCAGGCCCGCCGCTTCTTAAACTGTCGGTTCCGAATCGGAGTAAAACTTTAAGGTCCCATCCAAGCGTGCCAAAAATATAGCTTAGTACACAAAAACGGTTGGAGAACCTAGGTTTCAGGCCCTGTATTGGCGGTTTTTTTCTTTTTTTATTTCGCTTGACTTCGCTTTTTCAAATCAGCCACTTTCTATTCATATGATTTATTTTTGGTTTATAATTTAATACCTATTTCTGAATCCTTTGGTCGTGTGATGTAAGTTTTCAGATTCGAACTAAACAAGTTGATATATTGGTTTTATCTGATCATAAAACGGTACTCCGATTTGCACTGTGAATGTGTTCGTTGGCGGAAATCAACGTCTTTGGTATATTTCAGTTTGCTGAAGTACCTATGTAAATTTTCTGGAACTCACTTTCGAGTTCGTTAAGCAGAACACGCATTTTTTTCTTGCGTAGTCGTATAAGCAGTTTGAAAAATCACAGAGTTGTTATTCATTGTGGAGCATTATGTCAACATTTGATTCTTTTATTTTTCCACCACTGTATACACTGCCGGTCAAAAGAAAGACTTTTCGCTGACAAAATATTTGCTAAAAAAATATAACTGACAAATTACCGTTACTTATTCTGTTTACATTTCTTATCAGCCGTAGCCGAAAATGGGTTATTTTGTTATGCCACTAAAATAGTTTCACGCTTCTAGGTCCGTTTAGCTGGAAATAAAAAAATTTAAAATTGTAAAATTTGGTATGCAATTTTTAAAAAAATTAAAAAAAAACAATTTTTGGTATGCAATTTTTTAGCAACAAGAGTAAAAAACCAGTAAAACCTTTCATTTAAGTAACGATCATTAACAATGTTGTACGGCTTGCGCCCATTTCTTGGGACACTGCGCCTGAAAGCTGTAGTTAGGGCAAGTCTTTCGATCGTCCGACACGAAGTCCGCTACACTTTCTTTTTTGTTTTGATGTAGACTGTTTAGCGCTACAGAACTATGATCAACTGCTTTTCGCCGCCGCAAATTGACGTCTTGGGTGTGAACAACATGTGGTTCCAGCACAACGGTGCACCTTCACATACAGCACGGGCGACAGTGGAAATTTAACACTGGCTCGCATACAAATTACGTATGCACTATGCACTTACAAACTGCCAGGAAGTCTGTGTACAAAAAAACTGTTTTCTGTAGAACAAGTTAGTTTTAGAGTTTCCTTTCGAGACACATATTTCCAAAATAATTAAATTTAAAATAAAAACATAAACAAAAATTTAATAAAAAAGATTTTATGTGCATTTAAAATGTGCCAATAATAGGTTTTATAGGCCTGTAAATGCTCGAGGCTCGACTATGGTATGCTTGCCAATATGTTGGTCTCACCGACACCAGTTTTCGGTTTCAGTAAAATCAAAGCTGGCTTGTTTTTTGTCGCTGTTCTGTTGTTGATATACCATGTTTGACTCAACTAGTCAATATTTACTCGAGCAAATCGGTTTCTCTGTGATTTGATTTGATTATTTTAATTTAAGACTGACAGATTTTGACACAGCGACCTGTTGTTCGAGTTATTTCATCTTATCGGTATCGTGTTTTTAATAGTACCATATTTACTCGAACCATGTTTGAGTGTTTGCTGACCTATTTAAGTAATTACATATATGTATGTATGGACAATATATTAAATAAAACATTTGTATAAGAAAATACCAATATGGTTTACTCGCTTCGAAAATGCATTACGATCCAAAGTACACAGCTTAACCGGTCAAGTACGGTGGCGCGTATCCTTGGGTAACCAATCGAAGTTAAACATCAAATGGAAGAACCCAAACACTTTCCCTTTAAAAACATCCAATTTTCCTGCAGAAACTTGATCGCATCCTGTAGTTTCGGCGGCAAATTCTGTTAACTGTTCAAAAAAAGTATTTTCCTTTAAATCCTTAAACATGTATTGATTTTGCCTCACACTAACCATCGGCTTTGCAGAATCTGCATGTGTCTGTATCAACCAGTCTGCGATTTTTGGCATGTTTCCTCAGAAGACAGTGTCCTGACAGAACTCAAGCTTATGTTCTCAGTTGCTCTCTGCTTGACTTTTAAGATATAGAATATTTTTTTTTTAACTAAATTATCATCGTTCTACATTTTGCATAAGGCTTTCCTGACCGTTGAGAGGTTGGCTTAGCTATTGGCTTGCTTATGAGTGGTGCTCGGCTACCGTGGTAGTGAAAGACCGTAGGATGGTGTCTGTGAAGATAATGTGTTGGGGATAGCCCTGGAGTAGGTAATTCCCACTGTTCTCGGCATGTACGACTACAGATGCAGCACTGGTTGATGAGTCAACCTCGACTGCCAGTGTTACGAGATGCGTCTTTCGGAGTCTATAGAAGGAACGTTGCTGGATTATGGAGAGATGACCCCCACAGCCACAGCATAGCAAAGTCATGCGGGCTAAGAACTCTCTGACGCAACCTGTCTACACACCCTTGACTAGCAGTGTTATTCTTCATAAAATTAAGGACTTTCATACTCCATGGTCCTGCTGCTTTCGCGAGTGTATTTTCACTATCGTGCTTTCAACGTTACCTACATCAATTCGTTATCTTTCCATGATTATTTTGTAGTTTTGCGATAGTACACTCAGCGAAATTCTAGTATACATTGACTGAGTCGATCACTTTAATCTCTGAGAATCTATAACTGTTCTTGTTTGCAATTTCTTTTGTATCATGCTTCTTCGTCGTGAGTAGGACATACAGCCACGTAGTATAGCCAAAATTGTCAGACGGCAAGGAAGTTGTTTTTTCAAGTGAATTGCAGCTGCGTGTGGCTTATGTTATATTTAATAGCGAAGATATACTGTTCGAAAATACTTTCCTCGGTAAGTAGTTTTCATGGTTTAGCGTAAATATTGCTTTATTACTTGTCAGTGCATGTTTTTCATGTGGTACTCATACTGAACCACCGCCACTTTCGTTTATTTTCTTGTTAGTCAAACTTTTTGAAATGGACGTAACTGAAAAACATGAAGAGCGTATTCGAAGAATGTTCGAGGAGCTGGAGATTCCATCAGATCCAGAATCCGTCGTTGAGAGTGATTCTAATTCTAAGGAAGAAACCGAACCAGCTGAGCAAAACATTTTAAATTTCGATTCTTCATGGGATTCAAGCGACAAGGTTCCATTGAGTCAACTACCTAATACAAATCAACCAAATTTTAAAACACATCAACCAAATTGGGGTAAAAATTGTAAGCCATCTGCGGTAAGTGACTTTGATGGGTTGCAGGGTTTGACGAATCATGTGTTGGAACTGAATGATCCAGCTCCGTTCCAGTTATTCAACCTGTTATTAACGGGAGACTTTATAAAACACATTACTTTTCAAACTAACCTCTATGCTGAGCAAAAGTATAATCGGACAGGTCAAAGATACGCCCAAACTAATGTCGTTGAAATTAAGGCCTTTTTAGCTGTTAACTTATTGATGGGAATTAAAAAGCTGCCAAGCTATAAAGACTACTGGTCAAGTGAGCCCATGATACGGGACGGATATATTTCATCTTTAATTAGTCTAAAAAGATTTGAATTTATTCTCTCAAATTTTCATCTAAATGATAACGCCGTGATGCCAGACAGATCAAGCGTATCGTACGATAAACTGTACAAAGTAAGACCTTTACTAGATACTTTGTCAGAGAATTTCGCTAAATGCTTACATCCGTCAAAGGAAATAGCTATTGACGAATCTATGATCAAATTTAAAGGACGGAGTTCTCTAAAGCAATATATGCCTAACAAACCCATCAAAAGGGGCTATAAAGTTTGGATATTAGCCGATAAAAACGGATATTGCTGGAAATTCGACATTTATACCGGAAAATCTGCTGACGGAAATATCGAAAAGAACCTTGGAGCAAGAGTGGTAAAAAGTCTCACGTCAGAGTTGATAAACAAACACCACCTATGCTTTTTTGATAATTTTTTTACTAGCGTGCCGTTGATGGAATATTTAAAAGCGTCAAAGATACACGCATGCGGTACGGTTAATATAACGCGGAAATTTTTACCTCAATTCAAGCCTGATAGACAAATGAAACGTGGTGAGTTTGATTGGTATGCAACTGACACGTTGGCAATCATCAAATGGAAAGACAAGAGATGCGTACATATCCTTTCAAACTACCATGACCCTGAGCAAACTATTGAGCTCCAACGACGGGAAAAAAATGGAGCAATCAACAAAATTACGTCTACTCAGGCCGTAAAAGACTACAATATGAATATGAATTTTGTTGATCATTTTGATCAGTTTTTGTCCTCCTATAAGATTAACAGAAAAAGCAACAAATGGTGGCATAGAATTTTTTTCTATTTTTTAGATGCATCCGTTGTCAACTCTTTCATTTTATATAAACTAACTGGAAAACCAAAACTTACATCAAAACAGTTTCGGCTTGATGTGGTTGGAGGTTTACTAACAGAAACTATTGTGAGTAGGAATAAAAGGCCAGTAGTACTGACCAATTCACCTACTTCCATACCAGTTATTTCAATAAAAAAGTCTAAGCCATTTGTGGCTTTTGATATAAGAGCTACTGGTTCATCACACCAGCCGGTACGCAGCACTCGTAGAAGGTGTGCTCTATGCAGCTCAACAAAAAGACAGACACGCACCGATTGGATTTGTGGGGTCTGCAATGTGCCACTTTGCTTGGGAAAGAACAAATCGTGCTTTCAGCAGTACCACCTTGTCGGACACAGCAGCGTCGGTGGTTTATAATAAGTACCACCTGTTTTTCGGCTTTATTAATAACAAATCCAACAAAATTATATTTTTTAGTTTTACTTTTCGTTTATTTAAAATGTGTATCGAATTAATAAATGAGTTTTAATGCAAAAAAAATTTTTTTTTTTCTTGCCACAGTAAGGGCTAGACATTTTCTCAATTTCAGGTGCTGTAAGAGTTAAGAGCTGCCTGACTGTTTACGCATATGGTAAATTACATTGCTGGTAGCTCTATCGTAAGGACCTTCTGCGCTGCTTTCCTAATCGCGTATTACTCAGCTTTACAGTTAGGAGTAACTTGATTAGCTTTGATCACCTGAAAGTATCGCCCAACTTCTTGCACTATAAGCAGACCGACATAATCAGTTCTTTATTTTTTATTCTTTAAGAGGCATAGTTATCCAATTCCAGTGTTTGGTTCCAATCATTTCTACAAAAACAGTATGGATACCGCGTTCATAGAGAGTACTAAACAATGAATGAAAACTTAACAAATAGTTAGTGTTTTTTGATATTTTTACTTTTTTTAAAAATAATAAAAGAAAACAACAACACCGATAAACATTCGGGGATATGTTATTTCTGTAAACATAAATTTTATCAATGGTAACTCTAAGCCAACTCTGTAATTTACAACACAATAAGAAAAATCCCAAAGAGCGACTGCTCTCATAAGAGAGGACCCCCAAATTTTTATAAGAGAAATGCATTCAAACATTGTTTTCTTTTTTCCAGCGCTCCCATAGCGCTATACTGTATCCCCCATATAACGTTTGGGGATCTCCTACATACAGTCCTCCACACACTGGCTATGACCACAGTCAGTATCTCTGAAACAATCACTGATCGTGCTACATCAAGCAGCGTTCAGCCAAGCAGTGCTTCATTTGTCGTCATTGAAATTTTTAAATTTCATACGTTCACGATTCTTCTTCAACGTCGGACCTAATCGCTCGTGCGGCACCGGGTAGTGACAAATGAATTTTCTTTCTTTTTTTCATTAATTTTCTTGCTATTATCGTCGTTCTCTGTCGTTTTACGATACAACAGCGTGTCCAGCAGTTCATATTTGCAACAGTCGGAATTCGAATATTAATCGCCTTTTTATCGGTTTAGTGATCTTGCGTTTGCTTGATTTTCGGTGGGAACGGTTTTCGGTTTCACAAACTACGAGTGGAGAAATGTTTTTAAATCTGGAGTGCCATTTCGATACAAATTAGTCTCAGCAGCTGATTTACGCGGGCGCACACACCACCCAACCACACAGATGCAGAGAGAAAATCTGTTTTCGTGTTTAATTACGAAAAGTTTCATTTAATTTGGGTGGCAGGGAAGATCAAATAGAAAAAAATTGCTCATTGCACCGATCTTCCACTACAAAATTCACCGATCGAAGCAGTGTGACTAACACAACACGCCAGAGAGAAGCGGAAAAGGAGTGAAAACAAAAAAGAAAACATGGAAAAAATGTTTATGGAAATTTATTAGAGCGGAAATAATAGACAATGTAGTGATCTTGGCGATATTTTTCTCTGAAGTAGATTATACTCGTACGCGAAGGCTGGGCTTCTTGCCTTTGCCTCTTTGTTGTCGGTCGCAGTTGACATCGATGCCATTTTGGCGTTTTAACTCTGCCCCTTCCTTGTTTCCGCTTAGACATATTGCCGCCAATTTGTTTTTCTGTTTCATTTTATTGTGATTGTCTAGAATACCAAAAAAGTGTTGCGTCTTAAGGGTTTATTCTCCCGTATAAACGGAAGTGATTTTTGTTTTAGATTTAAGATCATCATCTACTTTACATTGCACGTTTTCCATGAAAAGTGAGAGGAGCAAAGTCTCCCTGTGCGATGATTATATCGAAGGATTTATTCATTTTTGGTGAACAACTTTTGGCAACACTAATTGAAAACGGAAGCAGTACTGTTCCCGCTAGTAGCAGTACAAGTAGTTCAGAGCATCATCTCCAGATTGATAAAGAACACACTACAATTTCACCTTCAGATATCAGGTTAGCGGTCGTGGAGGACGACGCAACGCTGGCGCTGACAACGGAAGTCGGCGATCCGACGAAACAGCAATTGCTGCTGGAAAAGGCAACACCGATAATCGTCAAGACAAGAGGAGGAGCAACTTCGGCAGGGACGACAGTTGAAATCAATATGGGAAAAGTCGTGCTGGGAACAAATACAAGGTTTGTAGGTTCCTTCATAAAATGTACAATTCGCATGTAGACTAGTGGGGAAATCGGTTAACTTGTATGGGGTTACCTACCTACATCTATAACCGGATTTAACCAGGAAGTGGTATCGTAAATGAAAGTATGTAGGAGGAGGAATACCCACAGCAAACTATGTACTTATAGGTATAGGTACTTGTCTGTTGGAGATGAAAATGATGAAGTTGTCTCGATAGGGGAAACGCCCTATTTCCTTACACTTGTCCTGGTACATTAAAGAACGGATTTTTGTGTATTGTTTGTTTTCAGCTGACTTTTTGAAAAAAATTAAATTATAAATTATACTCGTAAATACGAGTAGCATCTACAATTTACCTTCGGATTTGTAGTTTGTTCATAAAAAAATACATTTTGCTACAGATATTATTCCCCTGGTTGTCATCAGTTTATTACTTCGAATCATCTCCAATAGTTTGCAATGCCTGTTTTGAGTATTTGAATAGTCTACTTTAATCAAACAAGTTAATTCAAAAAGTGGAAAATGTTCATGTGCATAAATTGAAAAGGAAACGAAGCTTCGGACTAAGACCACAATGCTGAGTGGAAACATATATGATGTAATTTAATATTGTGGATACAGACGGACAGTTTTTTCTTTATTCTTTCCATATTGTTCCACCAGACATAACTGTTCATTAACTGTTTAATTTTTTACTATACCAACATGGTTCATATCATACTATGGACATCGGAAGGATAATCCGGTTTCCAAAGAATATACACTTAATTTCAGTGGTCAAGTGGACTTCTTAAGGTCAGCTATTTTCAGAATCAAACCAAAAAATCCTTTTGGATGATAGCGATCGATGGATCGCTATTGGTATAGCATCTGCTACTTCCTCTAACATAATCTTGGATTCTGATACTAGCTCTGAGTTATTTTGAACCATATTATCGGTCTCAACCTAAGTTCCTTCATTTAGGTGAAGTCTTGAAGATGCACCAGAATAAGCCAATAAAGACCCTTTACGATAGCCAATTGTATATGTTCTCGTAAACAGACAGTGACAAAAAACTGCTGCTGCGATTTCAGAATTATTTTTCTCTGGCTTAAATATTTCTCTCAGATCTTGATGCTCTAAAGGTTTCCCAAATTGATATTTATTAAACCGACGTGCTACAAAAACAATTGCGAGTGCTTCTTTATGGATTTGCGAATAATTCCTTGCAGTAGGAGACACAAAAATTGCGGGTTTCTCCACACCTTCACATTATTGCGATAACACTGCTCCCACTCCATAGAGACTCGTATCTATACCCAACGCAAAAGGTTTAGTTGGATCATATTATCAATTATTAAAGACATAGTTTAGGTTAGGTTAGTCAGGGCTGACATTGCTGCCATAGAAACAATAGCAATCGTAATGGGCCCATCGCGATACGTGAACCAACGTCAGTCATCGTTCTAAACCTCCTCCTCAAAGCATTTTATTTCCCTACAAAAGCTCACTATTTTGATGCAGTCAATCGACGCTACCGCTTCTAGACTATTAAAGAAATAATTGCACAGGCGTCTTCTATGTCGAGCGATACCCTCGCATGCGCAGAGTATGCGCTTAATGTCTTCCGTGACGCATATATCATTGCAGTGTCTGCACACGTCTATTTCCGAGAGCCAAATCTTTTGGCGTGCTTCCTCAGAGGGCAATGTACAGAAAGGATGCGTTTGTCATTCTAAGCTGACAAATACTAAGTTTCAAAATCTCCCCAGTTTTCTTTTTGTTCAAGTTAGGAAACAGCGCCTTGGATACCTTGTGCCCCACTATGTGAGTCCATCTTTTACTGCCAGAACCTCCGACTGGAAGACACTGCAACTGTTTGGAAGCTGCAGAGATTCCCTCAGCTCTGTTTCCGTAAAGAAAATTCCGGACCAGGTGTCATCGTCGGTTTTGGAGCCATCCGTGAATACTGCAACGTCACATGAGTTAATGACTGCGTTTTTCTGCCGTTCCGCTCTGGCGGGATACACCAGTGCATAGGGTATCTCGAAATCGAGCGGATAACATCTGATTTGTCTAAATTTGTTATATTGAAAATGCCCAATATGCAGCAGTACCTGCTTTTGAACAGGCCGAAATTGGTGAGACTTATCGCACTATTTCCTGCGTTGTATTTTACGTGTAGGTATATCTAAAGGCAGTAGATTCATAAACGTTTCCAGTTCCGCTGTAGGCGTTGTTCTAAAGGCACCCGTGATATAAACACTAGCTGTTCTTTGTACCGTTGACAATTTTCACTGTTATTAAAAACATTGTTAACTCAAAAACTCTTTGGGAATCTGACGACAAACTAAAATTGAAATTTTTTCCAAACAACTTATATAAATCTTGCATGTGATGTGACAAATTGCATATAAACCTGCTATACGAGTACTAATTAAGCGACCCTAAGAAGGATTGCAACTGTTGTAGGTTGGAAGGCGCTGGAACGTTTACTATGACACATATTTTTTCTGATTGGGCTCTTTAATTTTTTTCCATTTATTTGAACGTTATATTAACTTAATCTATGAAAAACCTAAACAAAATCACTTTGCACTTTTCAAAATCTTTTGCTCCAACTAAAATGCCATCAATTAAACAAAATTCAGACCTTTCAAAATCTGTCCCATGGTAGACTTAAATACCACCAGTCCTATTTTCACGCCCAGAGGTAATCTTAACTAGTAGTTGCTGATGTCCCCCACAAAATTCTAAGACACAATACACCCGTCAGTCTTCAAGGGACACAAAAATGCCCTCTTTTAACCGCAAGTGGTAATGAGGACTTTTTTTTTTTTTTTTTTTTTTCGGGGTGTGTGAGACTTTCTGCACTGGAGCACTCAGACTCAATACTCAATACTGGTCCATTGTACTACCAGGTAGACACACCACATTTTACTGTGGGAATTTACTCGTTTTTCTAAGAAAAACGAGAAGGCGCTTCAATGATAAGGAGCTTAGGTTTACAGCACTCACCATATCCGCACCAAATACCTGCCACCTGATACGAGCAAAAGCAGGACAATCACAGAGGAAATGTTCCGCAGTGTCGTCGCTTTCTCCACAGGCTTCGCAGTTGGTGGTGTCGCTTAGGCCTAGCACCTTAAGGTGTTTGGCAAAAGCGTAGTGTCCCGTAAGAACGCCAGTAGTCTGTCTGCAGTCTTTTCTGTTGAGAGACAACAAGAATGCCGCGGATTTCCCACAGACGTCGGGGAGCATTTGCTTAGTCTGTCTGCACCCTGGAGAGTCATGCCAACTGCGATTGTGTTCATAGGAAACCCAACCGTCAATGGAAGCCCTGACCGATGACGCAGGCAGACAGATCGCTGGTTCAGGTCCTGAGAGGTCCCCCTCTGAGCCTTGTCTAGCAAGTTCATCGGAGATCTCATTTCCCGTGATCCCGTTATGACCCGGGACCCAGACAAGTTTAAGTGAATTCAGCCTTCCGACCGAATTCAGAGATATCTTGCATTCACGTACTATTTTGGAGGTAGTTAAGGGTTTGCGTAAGGCCTTAAGCGCAGCCTGACTGTCGCTACAGACGCAGATACTTCGCCCCCTCCACCTGTTCCTCGTAACATAGTCCATGGCCATTAGGATAGCATAAGTCTCTGTTTGCAAGACTGACGCATATTTGCCTAACGGAAAGAAAAGTCTAACGTTATCGCACTCCACGAAGACACCAGCACCAGATCCTTGATCGGTTTTGGAGCCATCCGTGAAGATTCGACTGCATTCCCTTCCAGGTTCAGAGTCCGGCCAGAGCCAGTCCTGGACGCGAGGAAAGTCGACCTCGTATTTGCGCTTTAGCCGAAATTCCGGTGTCATCGCATCAGACGGCATATCCATAAGACAGGAGTCGAAGGACAACCGTTGTAAGACGTGAGATAGCCTTGATTGTACAGCCCATGATGTAAACATCAAGGGGCGGAAGGTTCAATAGTGCATCTAGGCCGGAGCCAGGTGTGCTGGGGAAGGCCCCCGTGCAGCGAGACATACCTGCCTTTAGAGTTTGGCAAAAGCAGGAGTGACGTATTTACGTGAAAGCTTATTCCACCAAACAACCGATGCGTATGCTATAAATGGTCTTATCATAGCCGTATAAATCCATAGGACTCTTTTCGGTGATAAGCCCCATGTCTTGCCGAAAATGCCTTTGCACTGCCAGAAAACAGACAGCGCCTTGGCAGTCTTCAGCTCAACATGTTTGGACCAAAGAAGTTTGCTATCCAGGATGACTCCCAGATACTTTGCTTCATTGGAGAGTTGGATTGTGACGCCTTTTAGCACTGGCTGACTCAACGCGACCAGCTTCCTCCTTCTCGTAAAGAGAACAACCTCAGTTTTAATAGGATTGACCGAGAGCCCATTCCTAGTGCACCATTCGTCGATCACGTCAAGGGCCGCCTGCGCCTTGGCGCATACATGCGCTAGGCATGATCCAACAGAAAGCACGGCAACATCATCCGCGTACGCCTGAGCGTAAATATTGGAACTGTTGAGTGCGTTCAACAGAGAGTCGATCAGCATACACCACAGCAGTGGAGACAGGACGCCGCCTTGCGGGCAGCCTCTGTTTACCCCCGCCATAACATAGCGGCCACAATCCGCATCCGCAACCAACGTTCTATTCATTAGCATTGTTTTAATCCACAACACCAATGGTTCGTCTACGCCGTGTTGTCTGGCGGAGCTGCACATGCTATCAAAAGTCGCATTGTCAAAAGCACCCTCAATATCGATGAAAATGCCCATCGCGTATTCTTTTCTGTCAAGCGCGCCCTCAATTCTAGCAACTAGATTTTGGAGCGCAGTCTCGCACGATTTTCCGCGTTGATAGGCATGTTGCATCTGAGATAGTGGGTGCAATCGCAAAGCAGTTTTGCGCACGTGAAGCTCGACCAGCCTTTCAAAGCTTTTCAGCAAGAAGGAAGTCAGACTGATTGGTCTGAAGCTCTTGGCGAGCGAGTAGTCACTTCTGCCAATTTTTGGTATAAATGCCACTCTAACTGTACGTCAGGGTGTTGGAATGTATGCCAGTGCTAGGACAGCGGTGAAAATTTTCTTCATAGTCGGTAGCAACTGGTTTGTGCACTGTTGCAGCATGGCTGGGTATATTCCGTCCGTACCAGGCGACTTAAAGCCGTCAAAAGACGCAAAGGCGTATTTAATGGCCTCGTTCGTCACTACGGCCTTCGCAATATACCAGCTACGCCGAGTTGTTTTGTCTTGGCTCACTCATAGTCTCGGTAATCGGGGCTGGTTGTGAGCCAATTGTAATTTGGTTACCCGGAAAGTGAGACTCCAGCAGATAACTAAGAGTTTCCGCTTTCGTCTCAGTGAAGGTGCCATCAAGTTTTCTAAGTGAGTCCAGTTTGGCTGGTTTGCCCTTTTTCAGAACTTTAACCAACCTACTAGTTTCACCCAGATTTTCAATCTTTTCGCAGAAATTCTTATAAGAAGCACTTTTCGATACCCGAATTAGCCTCTTATATTCCTTCTTCTTCGATCGGTAGAGATTCCAGTCTGTCTCCAAATCAGTCTTGAGTGACCTATTTAGAAGCTTTCTAACTTCTCTACGAATTCTTTGCAGTTCCGAGCCCCACCAGGGAACCGGCGTTCTGCCAGGGGGTTTACTTACTGGGCACGTCAGTTCGAAACAGCTAGTAATGGCACTATTCAGGTTTTGAACAGCATCCTCTACCTTTTGTCTCGTCCTGAGTTTGGTTGGAGTTTTGAGAGTTTTCCCTAATTCCTCCCTGACGCGTATCCAGTTGGTTTTTCTCGGATTCCACCTCTCCTGCAAAGTTATGGCTTCGCATTCGATTTGGAATTCGATATATCTATGATCTGAGAGGGATGCCTCCGAAGAGACCCTCCAGTTGGTAATCGCCTTAAAGTATCTATTTGATAAAGTCAGGTCGATCACCTCCTGTCTTCTTGACGTCACAAAAGTTGGTTGCGAGCCAACATTGTTGATAGTAAGATCAGATGATAGAATGAAATCCAGGAGATGGTTTCCTCGCATGTTGCCTTTGCTACTGCCCCAAACAGTGTTTTGAGCGTTGGCATCGCAGCATATAACTAGGCCCATCTTCCTGGTGTCGCAATAGTCTATGAGTTCAGCCATTGCCCTTGGTGGTGGAGGCACTACTGAATCATAGGGGAGATAAGCTGACGCCATGACGAAGGTCGTCCAATCTCCATTCGTTTCGTAGCTAATGGCTGCAGCAACCAAATCTTGGCCACAAAATTGTCCAAGCTTAGTCACTGAGAGAAGGTTCGACACAGCAAGACAAGCCCTTGGTCTCTCGAACCGCTCGTCACAGAGTATTGTGGTGCCACGGACACCTCCAAGGCCACAGATGCGATTTTTCCACACCCATGGCTCCTGTATGGATGTTTTGTGGGCTTTTGTATTCTTACTGATGAGTGCAGTAGCAGCCTTGGAGTTTTGAAGGTTAATCTGAGTAAATCCAATCATTGGAAATACATCAGCTGGAAGTGTTCTAGTGGAAGGGTACGCAGAAGGTGCGCGCGCAGTTCCACCGACAGGAGTGCTTGAGGTCTTCTTCCTCCGTTTTTTCCTGTTCGAGCTATTGGAAGGGGAGGCAGCGTTGGTTTCAGTCAGCTGGCTGGTTTCGGTTGGGGTAACCTCTGCCGACCTGCATCTCTTTGCCGTCGCCGCCGGGGAAGTGCCGTTCTCAGCGCTTGCGCCTTCAACTGGCGGTGCAGTTTCTTTGCGCCGGCGCCGCACGATAGCCGCCTTTCTCCTTTTCCTCTTTCGCTGGCTCTTAGATGGACGCTGACCAGTGGACGCCGCCTCTGTGGCCCGTTTCACCTGTTCGGTTTCACAGGCCTCGTCGGCAGCATCGCACCTATCGGCTGTCTGTCTATTGGTCTGAAGATTAAGCGTATCAGGTTGAACCTCTCCGCCACTTTCTCCATTTTTCCATATATAACTCTAAAACCTCGGATCACGAAAGTATCGTACCGAGGTCCCCCTATCCACCACCGGGGGACGCGCCTGGTAGGTAACCAACCCGCAGGAATATAATGAGGACTTGCTATCACTTTATTTAATGTGACTTTGAAATCTACACTTGATGAATTGAGCCGGCACTCAACTGAACTTGCACATTAAATGTTATTAAAATTCCCGTTATTACTATTCTATTATGTTCTTCATTTAATGTATCTTTATATTCTAAGTTTGAGTGGGACACTATAGGGCTAATGGAAAATTGGAGTCGCATTTTCTTTCAGTACAATATCCACATTAAAACCTTTCATATACTGATACACTTCTGGTTCAAACAAGTTTTTACATTTTGTTTTAACGTACTATACCGCTCTTTACTTTCGTTTCCAAATAACTTTGTTCTCCAATTTAACCGAACGCAAAAGTGTTATTTTTCAATGATGACTATAGATTTCACAAACCGGTCTGAATCCGCTGGCATTACTTGATGAACTGACTTGACTGCATACTTTCGCTGGACTGTACTTTTGTTAAATCTACAGGCTGGTGCTGTGTGGCCCATTCAATTACATTGGAAACAGTCCTTATTGACTGGCATCTATTGGGATTTTGCTGTCTCGCGCATCTGCAATAGCTTCCCTTATGACTTGATGAATGCCTTGACTTGTTGATTGACTTCGTTTTTGCGATTTAGTTATTATTTCTCACTGATTGGAGTTGTGGGTTTTCCACTCGGAGACACGTGCCCAGGAGAAAATGTTTGGACGATTAGACTGCGATTCCTTGTGGGAGTTTTCCATTGTAAGGGCGAGGTTGCAGCATTTCTGAAAAACAAGTCTTACATTGTTTAACAATACTCGTACTCTGTCAACTTAACTTTTGCTAACTGAATCCCTGCGATAAACCTATCGCTTAACGCATCACCTAGCTCCTAAACTACGGTGGTTTCTTTGCAATTCTCACAAAACTTGACCAAAGCTGTGATAAGCTGCATCGACACCAACTAATTTCCGAAGCCACATGTGCCCGCAATAGATTCGAGGCGTATAATTAATTAGGTTATCTTTTCACATTCTTTTTAATACGATTTGTTAAATTTGTAGCATTCTGATTGAATTTTAATTCTCGGTGCAAAATGTGATTTTAATAACTGCAATAGCTCATCAAATTTCATGTTTTTAGGTTCTTTAGGTTGCACTAAATCTTTTAGAGCTTTATAGCAGTTTTTCCAAACTAACCTTCACAGAGTAAGTAAAGGATTATTTCCTTTCTTTACTTCATTTATTTTAAAAAAAAATCGCAATCTATCTTCGTAAGAATCGAAATCCTCTCCTGGCTCAAATTCATCAACTTTTCCTGCGAAGTGATTGGAGGGCATATTGACACGACCTTAGCCTTATATATTTTTAACTTTCCAGCATTGGGGACGTTATTGTTATTGGTCCGAAAATGAAGATCGTATTTAACAACACGTTTTTAATGTTTTTTTAAAAATATTTCAAAGAAGATGAATGTTTATTCGTGTGCCTGTGTGTGTGTGCGTGTATGTAAGTACATAGGTACGTTCGTAATCGACGCGTGTTGACCTAAATATGATCTGAAAGAAATTACACTGAACTGTGTTATTTTGTTTTCACAGAAAGACTGATTGACTCCCCAGCATTGGGAAATTCGTATGTGTAATTGTGTTTGTGGCATTACCTTAGTAGACTCTCAATTGCCTTTATGTTCAACAATTTCAATTGCTGCTACCACTATAGGAGTAAACCCGTCAGCTGACATTGAAAATCCGACTACTGAGATAAACGATGAAAATACTCCCTCCTCCAATTGTGATATGAGAACTGTACCACCACCGTTTGCAGTGTTTTTGTCTCGATTGGAGTATGGTACTAAACCTTCCGCTATTATTAATTATATAGCAAAAAAGGATATAGACACAAAAAATATTAGATGTTTAAGCCTAACAGCTGATAATCTACCTGGCCGAATTTCTGCGTCGTTTAAATTATTTGCTCCATCAGCTGGCAAAATTCTTTTAAATCCGAACTTTTGGCCAAGGGACATACTTGTCAAGGAGTTTACAAACAGGAATAATAAGAATAATGCTTAAACCTCTTCTTCAAAAAACTTAAGGAAGTTGTCTTCTTCTACCAAAACGTAAGAGGGCTACGGACTAAGTGCACTAAATTCCTGATAAGTGTTTATAGCTGTTCATATGACATAATTGTTCTTACGGAGACTGGCTTAGATGATACGAGTAATTTCAGCGATTCTGTACTTTTCCCCACCTACTTTGATGTTAATCGATGTGATCGATCAACGGAAAACAGCGTTTACAAGCGTTTTGGTGGTGCGCTTATAGCCATTCGAAAAGATTTTAAAGCGATAGATGTTGACCTTAGTTGCAGCCATTTTAATTTAACATCCACTGCTAAATTATACATCGTTTGTATTTACATCCCACCTAGTGCCCGAGTAGATACTGTAACGAGGTACACAGATGCTATTCGTTTCATTGTTAGCCTTCTAACTGCCTCGGATTTAATTTACACTTTGTGTGATTTTAATCAACCGTATATACACTGGGCATCGGAGGACTCTGATTGTACATATCTCAGTCCCGTCAACCCCCTATCTGCAATTGGTGCGTTGATTGTTGATACGCTCCACTCACTTGGTCTACTCCAGGTGAATCACGTTAAAAATACCATGGATCGTACTTTGGATCTTCTTTTTTTTTTTTTTTTTTTTATAATTAGCGCGCACTAAAGGGATTTGTTGGGACCCTTATAATGTATTAGCTACACAGCGCGGGCGTTAAGGAAATTAGGGTGAGAGGAAAAGGAGAGATGCCGATGCACGTTGGTTTTGAATGTCTGTAGGTTATAATGTGTAGGAAAAATGGAGCGGGGAAGAGCATTCCACATTCGTGTTGTTCGGCTGAGGAAAGATTCTTTGAACTTCACTGTACCGAACACAGGCTTGAGGGTGAACTGATGAGCATTCCCTGCATGGCGGGTATTGCGGTTGAAATGTTCAAGGGGAGGAATGCAACTGGCTATTTCGTTTGAGCACTTATGATGGAAATAACGATAAAATAACGACAGGCAGGAGACATTACGACGATGACTAAGAGAGTCAATCCATCTCGCGATGTCTCGGTCGCCAATGAGTTTTATCGCGCGTTTTTGGATCCTGTCAAGTAGCTCCAAATAAGTTATTGGTGCACCGGACCAGATATGAGCGTTGTACTCGAGTTTCGGGCGAATAAACGCCTTATAAATTGTAGCCAGATCAGAAGGGGTGAAATATTTCTTACAACGCTTAAGGAAGCCTAGACATTTCGCGGCGTTCTTGGCGACATCGAATATGTGGTCATTCCAACGAAGGTTGTCATTAACACACATACCGAGAATGGAAAGTCTTTCGGTTTCAGCGATGTAAGTGCCATTCATAGATAATGGCAGTGTGTGTGGGTTTTGCTTTAATGACAGGAGACAGCATTGAGTTTTGGAAGCATTAAATTCCACTCTATTGGTTTTACCCCACTGAGTTATGCTGTTAAGATCGGAATTTAATGAGCTTAACATACGTTGCCGTTCCAGTTCCACACCCGAAGATGAGGGGCGTGACCCAAGAAACGAATATGAGAAGCTGAGGGTACTGTCATCAGCAAAGGAATGAATTGGATTAGAAGTAACAGACAGGAGATCATTTATAAAAATGAGAAAGAGAGTCGGGGACAGAACAGAGCCTTGGGGGACACCAGCATTTATTTGGTGAGTTGCAGACTTGAAGCCGTCCAAAACAACTTGAATTGAACGTTCCGAAAGGTAATTTATAATCCATTGAAGAAGAGTATCATCGATTCCAAATGCACGCATTTTCGACAAGAGAGCTTGGTGCCAAACTCTGTCAAATGCTTTTGAAATATCAAGCGCAACGATCTTACTTTCACCACCTTGGTGAAGAGATTGGTTCCACTTTTCGGTTAGATATGTCATCAAATCACCAGTGGACCTGTTGCTGCGAAAACCATACTGCCGGTCATTAAGAAGTTTTCGCGATTCAAGATATTTCATTAGCTGACGGTTTATCAGCGTTTCCATGACCTTAGAAAGAAGGGACGTAAGTGCAATTGGTCGGTAGGAGGATGAAGAAGAAGATTCGCCTTTTTTTGGTACAGGCTGGACAAATGCTGTTTTCCATCTTCCCGGGAAGAGTCCTGAAGAATAGGACAGATGGAAAAGATCTCATCTTTACCAATAACAGCGACGAAACTCTTGTATCGAGGAGCCTCACCCCTCCCGTCCCAGAAGATTCTTATCATCCTTCTTTAAACCTTTTTTGTAATTCAAATTTTAATGAAACATTTATTTGTGAATCCTTCAGATTTGATTTCTTAAATGCCAATTATAGTAATATATGTGAAGAGCTTAATAATTATGAATGGAGCCCTTATCTATCGTTCGAAATTACTGACATTTGCTCCAAATTCTATGCGGTTATTAATTATGCTATCTTTAAATATGTTCCTGTAGTTCGCGTTAAAAATAAGTCTGAGTCATGTCCTTGGGACAACGAAATTACACGCTATATAAAAACTCAAAAAAAAAACCGAGCCTACAAGAAATGGCGTTGTAGTTTGGCAATTGAAGACTACGTTTTGTTTAGAAGGCTGAAGTCTGAGTTAAAAACATCTCTCTACCATGCATACCTGGTGTATTTAAATGATATACAGAACACTCTTGTTTCCAGGCCAGATAAATTTTGGAAATTTATTAATTCTAAAAACAAAAGTGATGGTTTTCCAGCCTCACTATCTTTTAACGGATGTTTCGCGGATTCTCCCGATACTATTTGTAATAATTTTGCAATCTTTTTTCAATCAGTTTATTCGAAAAATGACTTGATCATTGATGAGAATTTGTTTGATTATATTAATGATTCTCCTAATCCTCTTTTGAATAGTATAATATTTTCTGATAATGATGTTTTGAAGAATTTAGCTGCTTCGGGGTCCAGCCTTAATCCTGGTCCTGATGGTATTCCTTCTATTTTCCTTAGAAACTGTGCGTTTCCTTTACATAAAATCGTATGTCATATTTTTAATTTATCTTTAAAAACTGGCACATTTCCATCTGTTTGGAAAACTTCTTTTATAGTTCCCATTTTTAATTCTGGCAGGAGAAATAAAATTGAAAACTATAGAGGTATATGTAAGCAATCTTCTCTTCCAAAATTGTTTGATTCTCTTGTTACAGAAAGATTACATTTCTATTGTAAATCGCTCATATGCAGTAATCAGCATGGCTTTGTAAAAAAGAGGTCAACTGTAACCAATCTTTTGTTATTTACTAACTTTGTGATCTCTGAAATCAGTAAGGGTAACCAGGTTGATGCGATCTATATGGATTTCAGCAAAGCTTTTGATCGTGTTGACCATAAAATGGTACTTCCTTCCTTCCTTAGTGATAGATTTCAAAATGTAAAGTTTCGTAATAACTTTTCGAAAAATATATCAGTAACCTCTGGTGTTCCCCAAGGAAGTCACATTGGGCCTCTACTTTTTATTCTGTTTGTGAATGATATTGTCGAATTTATTCCTGAATGTTCTTTGTTAATGTTTGCGGATGACTTTAAGATATATTTGCCGCGAAATGATTATCACTCTTTTCACCTTCTAAATTCATATCTTCAAAAACTTCATCTGTGGTGCTCTAAAAGCTACCATTCATTAAATGTCTCTAAATTTTCAGTCATAACATTTTCCCGCTGTAAATCACCTGTCATGTATACGTATACTTTTGATGGCGTAGTCATTCCCCGGGTTTCTGTAATCAAAGATTTGGGAGTGTTTTTAGACACTAAGCTATCGTTTAATTACCATGTTGAGTCTATCACAAGCAAGGCAAATAGAACATGGGGAATGTTAAGGCGCTATGCTTGTGAGTTTTCTAACGTTTATGTTATTAAAATTTTGTATGTAGCTTTTGTTAGATCTGTATTAGAATATGCGTCTATTGTTTGGTATCCCTACTATAGAATTCATATTAATAGAATTGAATCAATTCAAAAAAGATTCCTAAGGTTCGTTCTTAGAGGACTCCCTTGGTTTGACTTAAGCAACTTACCACCTTATATATCTAGGTTAAAATTGATAAGCTTAGACTTAGAGTCATTAGAAGAGAGAGAAGAAGAGAGATTGATTCAACTGACATTCTAAGCCTTCTCAAGATAAATGTTCCATCATTTAACCTGCGATGCACTCGATTTTTTTAGAGTAGACCACTCTCGTACAAACTACGGTCGTTCGTCTTCGGTTAACGGTTTAATGATATTGTATAATGCTTATGTCAATTTAATCGATTTTAATTTATCAATTTCTGCCATAAAAAGAAAATTACTTGATAGTGTTCAGTCATAATTTGTTTGCTCTACGTTTTCTTTGTATTTTCCTATTTCATCTATTTAATTTGTAATGTATGACCTTATGTCTATGAAAGATTTTGTTCTTTGGTGACAAGAAATAAATAAATAAATAAATAAATAAATAAATGTGCATTGTAATTCGTCCAAAAATTAAAATTTACATTATATTAATTTGAACGTCGCAATGTTTTCATATCCTTCATTCAGTAGATGAATATTAATATGTATGTGTATATTGTATTTATATATATAATTTGAAGTTGTACATCTTTTGGCGCATTGAGGGTAACAATTTAATTTTAACGGAAGCATTGTAGCGGGAGCAATCGGATATCGAAACCTATTGCGCAATTATCGGATTTCGGAACCCAAATAGTTCGTCGCTCCTTTCCTATCTCTCTATTCTTTCTAATAGTAAGTAGCACCGAAAAGCGCGCAATGAAATATGCCATTGCTAGGTACTGCTTGCTGTTAAACACACATGCTTGCGCTGTGTTCTCAGCACAATAAGGGTATTTAAATGCTACAAAGTGCTACAAAGGTATAAAGCAAAAAAAAAAAAGTGGTCTGGGTGCGACCCGCAGTGTCCACACAACTAACTTCCCAGTGGGAAGAAATAAAAAAACAATATTTTTTTTTAATTAATTATTATTAATTATTTTATTATTATGTATTATTATTATGATCATGATTATTATTATCCGTAATAGAAGTTCTGGTAGAAGACGACAACCCCCTGCCTCGTCGTCCTCTTCCAACTCCTCTGCCTCTTCCACCTCCTCTTTCTCTTCCTCCTCCTCCTCTTCCTCCTCTTCCTCTGCCTCTGTCTCCACCTCTACCAGTCTTTCTTACCCAGCCACCACCTCCGCCCCTGGGTACATCTTTTTTTAGAGGTGACCCTGCTTCCGGGGCCTCTTTTTTCTCACTTTTACGGTGTCGTGGCTACCACCATTTTCCCCCCTTGCATAATAATAATAACCATAATAATAATAATAATAATCATAATAATAATAATAATAATAATAATCATAATAATAATAATAATAATAATAATAATAATAATAAATAGTACAAATCATCAATTTCAAAATTCAACTAGTTAACTTCCCAGTGGAAGTTCTTGTAATGGGGCCGATTTTGTGAATCGCAGATTTTGACATATCTCCACGTTTCAAGGTCACCATAATCCAAATTCAACGTTTTTATAGAGATGTCTGTCCGTGTGTATGTACGTATGTGCGTATGTACGTTTGTGCCGTCGGAATTATCTTTCGCCACGATTATCTGGAGAACCAAAGATGATATTGACATGGGACCGGGTTTATTCGAAGCGTAATTACGTAACTCAGAACTGATTAAGTTTTCAGCGAAATCGCTCCAGCCGTTTTTTGTTAATAAATAAATAACTAAATTAATTAGACTTTATTTGTACTATTTATTGTCATTTGTCATTGAGCAAATCATTATTACATTATGCTCCGTTATTTCGTATACATTTAAATTTACAGGTCTCCGTGTTCATAACAATGGTTGCATTAATATATATCACACTTCGCTGTTATTAACAACATTTAATTTCCATGAACAATATTAAAGAGCATTTTTTAATATTAAATAATTCTTAACCATATCTTATGGTTAACCACATTTCAAAATTTGCCACTAATCGCATAAATCATATTGATCCCACTGGGAAGTTAGTCGTGTGGACCTTGCGGGTCGCACCCAGACCACTTTTTTGCCTTTATTTTTTAGTTGTTTATTTACTAACAGAAAATGGCTGAACCGATTTCGCTGGAAACTTAATCAGTTCTGAGCTAATTACTCTTCGAATAAACCCAGTCCCATGTCCATATCATCTTTGGTTCTCGAGATAATCGTGGCGAAAGATAATTCCGAACGCACATACGTACATACATACATACGTACATACACACACGCAAACATCTTTATAAAAACGTTGGATTTTGATTCTGGTGACCTTGAAACGTGGAGATACTCGTATGTCAAAATTCGCGATTCACAAAATCGGTCCCATTACAACAACTTCCACTGGGAAGTAAATAAAGGCAAACTAGCTGAATTTTTTTAGTTATTTATTTACTAAAAAAAACGGCTTTACCGATTTCGCGAAAGATAGTTCCGAACGCACATACGTACATACGCACATACGTACATACGCACATACGTACATACACACGGACAGACATCTCTATAAAAACGTTGAATTTGGATTCTGGTGACCTTGAAACGTAGAGATATGTCAAAATCCGCGATTTACAAAATCGGTCCCATTACAAGATACTCCCTTCATCATAAGGAGTACACTATGGCTACCTTCCTAGGCGCCTTCAACAACCTTAACACATCTGCAATAGCAAATGCACTAACAGAACTGAGTGTGGATAGCTCGCTTGGTGAATTGATCAATCTCAAGTAGGACCCTCTATTAACGGTACAAGCTTATTTTTTTCCGAAGAAGCTAAACTCTTGAGTCTAATCTTCGATAGGAAGTTAAGCTGGAAACCCAATATACAAGAAAGAGTCAGAAAAGCTACAGTATCAGTTTTCTCTTGCAAAAAACCCATTGACAATAAGTGGGGCCTACTACCCCGCACCTCTTACTTTCTGTACGTATCGGTAGTAAGAGCGATTCTAAAATACGGGGTTGTTGTCTGGTGGACCGCATTGGACCAATCGATAAACCGTGATAAGCCAAGCAAGGTCCAACGTACAGCTTGTCTGTGCATCAGCGGAGCACTCCGAACGAATCCCTCCTCTGCACTTTACTTCACATTGGCTCGTTAACATTGAGCGAATGGAAACTAATGCTCCAGCCAAGAGGATCTTCCCATCCCCCTGGTTGAAAAGGCAAGGAAGACCGAACCTTCGTTTTAAAGACCAAACCATCGCGGATGCCAGAGCGCTTGATCTGGAGTACTGGAAGTAGCGTGCCTGGGATCGTAGAGGATATAAGGCTGCAGTGTCTCAAGCAGAGACTCTTTACGACCCGTTAAGTAATCATTATTTTGTTTGACAGTATAATTTTTTTTATTGCTTTCTTGGAAACAACTCTCTTTTATCACTTACAGTGTTCTTTCCAGATTTTGTCAATTTCTAACACCACTGTCAATCGTAAAAAAACCTAACTTTGTGAAGATTAATCCAGACATCATAAAGAACACACTCACAAGATGTCATCAAAATCCGGCGACCGGCTCGTGAATCTATAAAGGACACACAAACTACGAGTCATTTTTGTATAATATAGAATATTATAGATATCCATAGATATAGAATTTAATCAAGATGCCGAGCTTTTAAAAATGTTCGAGATTAGTTCGTAAAATAGATTTTAGGCCGAGATGCAATAACTATAGGGTTATAGTTAAGTTTAGAGGGTCCACATTAGGACCAATAATCTAGAATAAGTATTGTGTTATTTTAATTCAGATTTATTCATTTGTCTCTAGTATTTCAGTTTATATAGTCTAAAAATAAATTAAAAAATAATTTAAAAGTAATACACAACAACTGGTTAAAGTTAATTTTTAATTAATTTATTTTAAGATCTTTTTGCTTTAATTCGTATATTCCCGCATATTTGTTGTGTTGCAATTAGTCGCGAATACTTCCATCTCGTATCTAAGCATAGATTAGATCTTTCAATTCATCGATTTTGTTCTATCTTTCAGGTGCTTGGATTTTTTAAAGATATCTATTTTTGCTTGGAGTTATTTTTAAAGCCTATGAATCTCTGTTTATGGAAACAAACTTTTGTGCGTGAAATTACGCTGTGAAGTTTCTTCCAATTTTTTCTCTTCTCATTTCGCCTATTGTATTGGTGGCAAGAAGCCTGTTGTGCTTCTTGCAATCTCCTTTTAATTCAATGGTCGCCCAGATGTTCTCAGTACTACTTTTCTGTTTTGACGACGTAGCTAAATTTTCGAAAATTTGATTGAGTTGCCAAGAAGCTTGTTAACATCTGTGATCTGATTAAGTTTATTGCAGTGCGACGGTATGACCTGAAACTTGACCATCTTTATTTTATTTCAGTTTATTTATTATTGTGTAATTTCGAAAATACACTATGTACGAGGGCGGGTCAATAAGTCCGTGACTTTATAAATAATAAAATAATAATAATAAAACACAGATTTTTTGATAAATTTTTTTTTTTATTTTTAACGTAGTCTCCTTTGAGCTCTATACACTTTGTCCAACGCTTCTCCAATTTTTTTATCCCTTCCAAAAAAAATGATTTGTCGAGGTCCTCAAAATAGGCCTTTGTTTGCGAGATGACTTCATCATTGAAGTCAAATCTTTTTCCACCAAGCCATTTCTTCAGGTTTGGGAACAAGAAGTAATCGCTTGGAGCCAAATCTGGAGAATAGGGTGGATGAGGGAGCAATTCATAGCCCAATTCATGGTTTTTTGCCATGGCAACTGCACATGTGTGCACCCTTGCATTGTCTTGGTGGAAAAGAACTTTTTTCTTGGCCAAATGAGGTCGTTTTTTTTTCAAATCGTCATTGAATCGGTCCAATAAGTTGGCATAATATTCCCCATTGATTGTTCTTCCCTTTTGAAGGTAGTCAATGTGGATTATCCCGCGTGCATCCAAAAAAACAGTCGCCATAACTTTATTGGCTGACAAACCCACCTTGGCCTTCTTTGGCGCCGATTCACCCTTAGAAACCCACTGTTTTGACTATTGTTTGGTCTCTGGTGTGTTGTGATGGATCCATGTTTTGTCCACGGTTACAAAACGGCGCAAAACCTCCTCCATATTGCGATTAAACAACGCCAAACCTTCCTGTGAAGTTGTTACACGATTGCGTTTGTGGTCGACTGTGAGCAAACGCGGCACCCATCTTGCGGAAAGCTTTCTCATGCCCAAGTGATCATTCAAAATTGAAACCACTGAGCCATGCGAGATCCCTACGGCTTCCACAATCTCTCGCACTTTCAATCTTCGGTCGGCCAACACCATATCGTGAATTTTTTCGATTGTTTCGGGTGTAGAGACCTCAACTGGGCGTCCAGGACGTTCGGCATCTTCAGTGCTTGTACGGCCACAACGAAATTCAGTAAACCACTTTTTTACCATTGAAATCGATGGTGCAGAGTCCCCATAGTATTTTTCAAGCTTAGCCTTGGTCTCGGTAATGGTTTATTTTCGCAAGAAATAATGCTTAATAAGCACACGAAATTCACTTTTTTCCATTTTCTCCTCAAATTAGTGAGTAGTCTGATAAAAATAGCTGTCAAACACAAACTAACTGACGCAGCAAGTTTAAATTTTGACAGGAGTCAACTGACAGATGCCTGTTGACAGGAGCAGTGTTGCCGTTTCAGTAAAGAGGTCAGAAATTCAAAAAGTCACGAACTTATTGACCCGCCCTCGTATTTCTCGAAATAATCACCAATCACCGCCAACGTAGCTGCAATAACTCTATTCGATGTTGATTTTTTTTTGCACACCAGTACTGCATTTATTTTTTGAAATTTAAGCCCAGAGAAAAGTGATTATTACTAGGCAAAACGGGAAATGGTTCTGATCTGTAGCTCTTCTTATCTCAGCTGTCGAATTTTTCGCACGAAAGTTGCGATTGGCTCACTTTCTATGACCATTGTCAGCTACAATTATAATTGGATTGCTATTTAATGTATTGTTGGTGCAGTTGTCTGGGTCTTATGTATGGACTATTGAGTGAGGGGTTCGAAGTTCGAATAATATCAGTCAAACCTGATATATTTGTTCACTTCATCATGTCGTGCGAAACCTTGACTAACATTTTAAGTATAAATGTCAAATAAAGCTTCTCAAATGTGCCATTCGGAATAAAAGTGTACGTCCTGTCCATTTGTGTTATAAATTTATAGGTCCTGCATTTGTATAGGTTGTTTATTATTTTACGCATTTTCGCAATGTCTCCTCAGCAGTGAATCATCGTCTCGCAAATGCATTGTGTGGTTATCATACATTTTACAAAAATGTTTGTCTTGGGGTTTCATTGCAGTATATTCATTGATTTTTGTCATTGTCTACAATCAACCATTCCAAAACTCCACTTTTTATTGGACAATATAATCTTTTGCGAAAATGAATCAACACGGTGTCGATTGACTAAACAACTTAACATTAACAGTCCTCGTGATTTATTGGCTCTAGTCAATTCATGTATAAAGTTTTATTGACTTTTCCTGCTCTAGATAGCGGCTTATGGTCGCTACGGATACTCCAAGCTTAGCTAATAAAAATGCAGTCGTCGTTCGGGTTGCAGGCGGCTACAGTGCAGTGATAGTGTGTTCACTTGCTGATCGTAAGTTTGCGTTTTGCGTTTGTGTTCCCTGCTTATACCTCGGAGAGGTTGGTACCCTCTTCCAGAACCCCCTCCAAATACCCTCCTTTTATGAACCGAATCTGGGCTATCTTCAGATTTATACTTGGCAGGTCACACTCCTTAGAGCACAGCGTCCAGTCCAGTTTTCTTGACAATCTGAGAATGAGCTGTGGGTCCATGGTATGTACTTGACTGTTATTTGTTGCCTGCCCAAATATTTAGACAAATAAACAATGCCATACTCTCTGTCTATTACACAACAAAGGATATCCCAGCTAAGAAGCTCAATCCGTTAGATTTTATCACGACGAGGTTATGATCTGGACTAAAGAGATTACAAGACTCACTTCACTTCACTGCATCTCTACTGATCCGCCTGTGGGGTTCGCCGGTTAGACCTCAAAAAGTATCTTCAGACCTCCCGTTTTAAATCACTTCGTCACTGATGCCAATCAAATGCTGTTGTTTTTGCATTTGTGTGATGCAGGAGCTTTCAGGACTGCTTCTCTTTCGCAATTGTATGTGAGTTTAAGGAGCCATAACTTTTTGTAGCAGATGTACCCAAATTGTTTAAGATTTGTATGAGTAGCGCATACATTGTCTTTCCAAAATATGCAAAATACCTATTGTACCTATAATAGTTTAGAAGTTACAGCGTTTGAAGTAGTTACACCTCCAAATTAAAGGTCACCCACTTTGATGTGCTATAACTTAAAATGGGGTGAGAATAGACCCCCCCCCCCTGCCATACAATTTTTCCGGTTCAAATCCCGCCGTGGCCAAGTAACGCGTAAACGTTTTTTACACTGCCCCACCTTTTGCCAACGTCTGACAAACATCCAAGAGTGTCAATTGTCACGAGAAGCTTCTCAAATTGGCCCATCGGATTTGGCTTAAAATTGTAGGTCCCTTCCACTTCGCACAAGCAAATGGTTGGAGAAGCTAGGTTTTAATCCCTGTATGGGCCGTTAATGCCTAATATTTATATAGTTTTTGATGATCTGGAGACATTTGACAGAGCTTGTTTTTTCCGAAAATGTTTTCATATGATCCACCCATCTTAAGGATTAGAATTAACATATCGGATTGCGGTCAAACTTCTGAATGGCAGTTTGGTTTGTTATTCCCCTAAAAATTCAATTCGATTTCCTTATAGTATCTATTCACAGGACCAAGAAACCTAACGTGGGTCTGGGATGGTCAAAGAAGTGCTCTGCTTAAATGCTCCGTATCTTGGTGCATATTAGAAATATACCCTACGCCTAGAATGTTTTTTTTTCTCTCAGAATTAACCTCCGATCCACATTTTAAAATACTTTCACACTCAAACGTGCCACCCTGTATATTACACCGCACGGTAGATTTGAAAGGTAATATATTACGTAAGTTTATACAAATATAGAAAGTACAACTTGAATAACGTAAAACTGCACATCTAATTAATAAGCAAAAATACTATGTATCAGCTGATGTCACTCCCACAAATGATTCAATAGCTAGGCGAAAACTGTAGATTTCAATTTGAATAACGAAAATTCACACAATCATTTGAAAATGGTTGCTTCGCCATGTAATCCCGCGATTATTCGTTTCTTGGGCTCTTCTCCAGACGTCAGCTTCCAGATTTAAGTGAATGCACGAGAGACCTAAATTCCAAAAGCCAGTTTTTCGAGAGGAGTGCGTTGTATTTTTTTTTATATCCGACTGGTTTTGTTTGTTGATTATTATTTTTTTTACATTGTTGCAGTAGGTACATACTTTTATCATGAGTAGGAATTATTGTATTACGTATATACGAGTACGCTGGCTGTATGCGATAAGGCACTTGATGTACCACTTCTTAGGACAACAATGAGCTACATTCTGTGACCAAAAAGCAAAATTGAATAATAACCATTTACATAATAATTTATATAATTTTTTGGGGGAGAATTAACTATACCCGAATTATTGTATAATAGTGCGCCTTGTGAATGAGTAAAACGTGTACAACGGCTTTTATTGCATTAACATGCATGTCCTTTTCCGGGGAATTCTTCTGATGTGGGCGATTTAGCGTGAGTACAAATGGTGTAATTGTAGTAAGTAGGTCAATTTGTATTTTATGCAACGTTTTTGTTTTTCTTCTTGGCAACCACAAAAAGAACAGATCGATGCAGACACTGTCAATCATACTTATGTAGGTAGCAGCGGATATGAATCAGAGCGTGGAGCAAACGTCCAACTCGATTAGAGCGACTTAATAAAGTAAAGGATATTATTAATGACTTAATGACGGACGAGGAATGATGGCAAATTGAACGCTAAATTGAAGAAGGGAATGACACAGTTCTTCTTCTGAGCCATGAACATTTCGTAGAACCTGATTACTTAGAAATACAGATATTGTTTCAATATGTAACCGAAAGCCCCAGCAGCTTGGGCTTTGAATGTATTTATATTAATTTTATGATTTATTTTAAGCTTATATTGTTGTTCAATTATCAATTTTTGCTTAGAACGTCACGATTTTTCGAAAGCTGCACTACACAGTTTATATGTTTCACATTTACGAAAATTTATCATCACGGGTCAAGTCGAAATGGAGAAATCAGATAAGGAGTTCATTATATTTAATTGTTTTAAAACATTAGTTTTGGCATGTTTACAAAGTTTGGTCAAAAAGTAGACAATGGCAACTAGGTACCTAGTATATAATATGTATGAGTGAAAGATATGAATGAAATTGCACACGTTCTTTGTTCATGCAATTTCTTTTGATCAATTATTAATAACCGTTTTCGGTGCTTTTTTTTGTGTTTTTAATTTTTCGGTGTCTAATATGGTTGGCCTGCTGTTTCACGTATAGTCCAGTCAAATAAGATTTTGAAGGTTACAATAATTCCCATAGAGCTAAAAATTGGTAAAAATGTTCAGAATACTATTATAAATGAATTGTGAAAAGTCCCCATCAATCCCCCTTGTGCAAACAATTTTATTGATGGTGAAAGTTTGCAAAAATAGGTTTTTCGCGTTCTTCAGCTAAACGGTGAGTTTTACAGCAAAAATAGTTCAGACAAAAATTGTAGATCATCCGATTCTCTACAAAAAATGTATCTACACTTTTTTTTCATAAGTATTGCCATTTCCGTGATATAGCGGTTGAAAGAATTGAAAAAAATATTTTATTCGTAATATGCACACGTTTCCACACCACCTATGAGGCCACCCCGGTAGGCCTATTCCACGATCCATTGTGATCCTATTGAATTCAAATTGAGTATTGAAAATTACGAATCCTGTGTAAATTATGTAATTAATAAATGAAAAAATAATTTGGAAAAATTATTCGTCGGTTTCATAATAATCCAATGGAACTTCTAGTGTACTGTGTTCGTTTTCTTCTTCTTCTTTTTCTTCATCTTCTTTTTCTTCAACTTTCTGCTGGATACAAATATGTTCTAAAAGTGATGCATCATATGTCTCATCACTGATATCGTAATTATTCTCATATAGTATGGATTCAACATTGGAGACGACTGTCCTTGACAATTGGTACATGCTAAAGATCAAAACAGTCCAACCTTTTTACAGCCGCATTTAGCATTGCATCCTTTTTTGCAATTGCAAAAGATGATGTTAAGGAGTTTTTCTGATGCAGGTGGGAATAACGTATGAATTGGTTCCAATGCATTGTCAACTAACTTCCAACCTCAGTCTTCTGGATCCATTTTATTACAAAGCCACACTTGAACTCGATAATATGCCCGGAATAGATGTTGTTGAGCAGCAGCAGAGGTTGAGGGAAGACAAGCTAATTGCACTTGTTTTTTATTATAAGTTTTTTTGCAAAAGATAAGTATCGGAGTTTATCCAGCAGGTAACTTTTTTTGGAGCTCCGTACATAGAAAGAAGAAAGCGAATTCCATTAGTGATTATAACTTTTGGAGTAGAGTTACTATCTTGAAAAACTTCAGCACAATTAATTACATTTTGTTTCTCGAACAATTTCAAAACCGTTGTTTTGCCTCTCTTGAAATAATAATACTGGGTCAATAGAAATCTTCTTATCGTGAACTTTGACAGTGCTACTCATAGCTAAAAGAGGGACTAGTTTATCAGCACGTTTGAATTTAATGTCATCAAACGTCAATCCTGTTATTTTTGACATGCAAACAATCCCAACTTCACCAGCTGTATGACAATTAATTTTGTCATCACCAACAATTCCACTGGCAATAGATACAATTCTGTTGACTTCTGCAAAAGGATCATGTAAAGAAAACCACTCTAGGAGGCTTTGTATGTCTTGAGAATCTAGAAAATAGGGGCGGAGTTTTTGACGTTCATTTGTATTATAAGAATTTTATAATTTGTATGTATAAGACATCCCCTTCTCTGGAATTTGGTGGTGAATAAACTACTGATAAACCTGGAAGGGGAGGGCTGCATGGTGATTGCCTATGCGGATGACGTTGCTATAGCCGTCTCAGGAAAACACCTCAATACCATTAAGGAACTCCTGCAAAACGCTCTTAACAAGCTAACGAGATGGGCTAATCGGTGTGGACTGGGCGTTAACCCCCACAAAACCGAGTTGGTCCTCTTTTCCAGGAAATATAAAATCCCACATATTGACCCTCCCTCTATTAGCGGTACAAGCTTAACCTTCTCTGAGGAAGCAAAATTTTTGGGTCTAATCTTTGATAGGAAGTTAAGTTGGAAACCCAATATACAAGAAAGAGTCAAGAAAGCTACAGTAGCACTTTTCTCTTGCAAAAAAGCCATTGGCAATAAGTGGGGTATACAACCCCGTATTACGCATTGGCTATATACAGCGGTGGTTAGACCAATTCTTACTTACGGGGTGGTCGCCTGGTGGACTGCCCTGGATAAAGCTATAAACCGCGACAAACTGGGCAAAGTCCAGCGATCAGCGTGTCTGTGCATTAGCGGAGCACTCCGTACTACCCCCTCCGCTGCACTGGACATTCTGTTACACCTGATACCCCTTGACATTTTCAGCATGCAAACAGCGGCTTGTTCCGCTGTCCGCTTAAAAGCTACCTCACAGTGGACCAACAAGAAGATTGGCCACTCCATCATTTTGGACTCCTTTAAGTCTCTACCCAGAAACATAGACTACACCATACCCCATCTCCAGTTCGGAAAAAACTTCCAAATCACCATTCCTTCCAGATCATTCTGGGATGATGATGCATTTGCAGAAGATAAATCGATCCACTTCTACACCGACGGATCTAAAACCAGCGATGGGGTAGGTGGGGGCGTTTTCTCAGAAAAGCTAAATCTTAGCCTCTCTTTCCGTCTTCCAGATTATTGTACCGTGTTCCAGGCGGAAATTTTAGCGATAAAAGAAGCCCTGTCGTGGCTAAAGAGGAATGTGATATCCTCAAAGGATATCCGTATCTTCTCGGATAGTCAGGCAGCGATTAAGTCCCTGGACTCAGTCTCTTCAAATTCCATCGTAGCCCAAGATTGCCGCTCATCTCTTTCGGAGATGGCAGAGCAGTTCAACATTCACCTCTGTTGGGTGCCGGGACATAGAGACATTCCAGGTAACTGTAAGGCAGACGATCTCGCCAAAAAAGGAACCACTTTACCTCTTTTACCTGATAAAGGTTCTTTAGGAATACCAATCGCTACATGCAAACTCTTGCTCAAGCTATCAGCAATCGAGAGAACAAACCTTAGGTGGACATGTAGCAATACTTGTCTAGCGACTAAGCGAATCTGGCCAAAGCTGGATCTGCGACGCTCTAAGTGTCTAATCTCATTAAACCGACTGCATATTAGCTCGACCATAGGTGTTATCGCAGGACACTGCTTAATAGGCAGGCACGCCTCCAGACTTGGCGTGCACTCAAACGACTTCTGCAGAAGCTGCATGGACGAGGAGGAGGAGGAGACTGCAATTCACCTTCTCTGCACATGCCCTGCACTCTCCCACAAAAGAAATCTCCATCTAGGGGACTTCTTGTTTAACGACACAAACGACTTAGCCAACACTGGCGTCAGAAGTCTTTCGCGCTTCATAAGAAGCTCCCATTGGTTCAACGAGCAGTGAGGGAATCCCCAGATCTGTGTGGTACCACAATGGACCTAATCTTGGTCTAAGTGTGTCGGCCTTAGCTGACAGCCACGTCAACCTAACCTAACCTAACCTATGTATAAGACATAGGGACTCATATGTTTACTCGTATAACGGTTCAAAAACGTATATAAAAGTACATTAACGTGCATATTACGAATAAAATATTTTTTTAAATTTTTCCAACCGCTATATCACGGAAATGGCAATACTTATGAAAAAAAGTGTAGATACATTTTTTGTAGAGAATCGGATGATCTACAATTTTTGTCTGAACTATTTTTGCTGTAAAACTCACCGTTTAGCTGAAAAACGCGAAAAACCTATTTTTGCAAACTTTCACCATCAATAAAATTTTTTGCACAAGGGGGATTGATGGGGACTTTTCACAATTCATTTATAATAGTATTCTGAACATTCATACCAATTTTTAGCTCTATGGGAATTATTGTAACCTTACTTCTATTTTAAGGACTAATATGACTGAACTACTCGTAGTAATGGGCAATTGATTAACTAGCTTGAACTTCAGTTTTTACTTTAATTTTGCTTAGAGAAAGTCTTGAATTTGAAGCACCTGTCAGTATCGATTCCGACTTGTTGTTGCCTTGCTTACCCTTCCTTTCCAGTTTTTTCCCTAGTTCTCAGGGTCCTTAAGATATCTATGAACAACAGTTGGACCTCTTCCAATCTTACCGGCTATAAAATGAAAAGATTTGCCTTGTTCCTGGTAAGCCCGAATGTGTCCTATTTCCTGCTTAGTTAATGATTTTGTTTTACTCATAGTTTCTATGAAATTATGTTTTGAACTAAGGTCCCTGGGTACTCTTAATGCCTTTATATTTGGCTTAAAATATGATATCCGATCGATTTAGTTACTGTTCGTAATCAGTATTTGGTTTTTCCCATATAATCGAAGGATTTAAAAAAAATTCGTAAAATTAAAGCTAGAAACTACCTTATCGTAATCAGGTGAGACGGACTGACCGGTTGATACGACGCAACGAATGTTTTGTTGTATACGTGTGCATGTGCATGCCACGTGTTCAAAAAAGAACGGTTGGAAAACCTCTTCAACATAACTTGTTTATATACTTATTTTGTTCACGTTATACAGACTGTTCTGTATAAAAATATGGGAGTTCACGCGAACAACGAGTGCACGCTACCCAGAGCCAGACCCCACTAACACGAAAATCTTTCTTTTTTTTAGGAAAATCTTCAGCTTTTGGAATTTTCCTATTTAAAATGCTGCTGCGGTTGATCTGATAGAAATCTATATCTGCTACCAATAACAAAATAATAGTGAAGCTTAAATTTGTAGTCATAAACACTAATATGCAAAAGAAAATTCAAATGAACAGAACCACTAATTTAAGTTCCAAATTACATTTAGAATATTTATTTATTTATTTCATCAACAAGCTTAGCTTACAGATTACGAATTTAAATTTATGTATAATACATTAAGTTTAATGGAAAAGATAAAAATGCTTTTGACATTAGTTTGAAAGCAATCTAAATAAAATGCTCTTGAAGCGTTCTCTCGAAATATGAAAATCCATATGTCTCCTTACCACATTGAACGAATTAAGGCCTAGTAATTGGCTCATTCTGACCATAGTTTGTTCTATTCCCCAGTTGGTAAAAGAAGTGACTATCCCTCAAGACCCTTCCCCTAGCATTAATTGGAAACATGGACAAAAGTGCACAACTATCGATATGTGAACACAGTACGTCTCTCGCAAACATTATGTCATGTGCATTCCTTCTAGCTTTAAGTGTCATTAAACCTAGTAGTTGACATCTAGCTTTATAAGAGGGCTGAATATCCAACGCATTTTAAAGAAGACATATTTTGTAAATCGCCTTTGCACTCTTTCAATCTGGTCCGAATGTGATAAATAGTTTGCATTCCAAACAACATCGGCGTATTCAAGTACATATTGATCTTACTAGGGTATTGAAAATCGATATAAATGTGTGAGGATCAGAGAAATCTTTCGCGTTTCTTTTGATGAACCCAACAAGAGAATTAGCCTTAGCGACTATATACTCGATATGAGTAACAAAGGTTAGTTTCGTATCAAGGAATACACCAAGATCTTTAATTTTGTCAACTTTTATTAATGGCATGAGATCAATACAATAGGTATGCGATTTGTTATTGGTAAGGCCCTATGAGATTATATTTCCATACTTATCGCAGGAATTTGTGTGCCATAGTTAAGGACCATTCATATGAGAGCGACCAATTATCCACGTTCGAGCGATTATTTCGTAAGTTTGACACTTCGCATTCACATGAAACAATTTTTTGTTATCCAACTGGGAAACTACAAGCAAATCCTAATTGTATTCGCATTTCTGGGGTGAGTTTTTTTTTTGAGTCGTTGGCAAGTAGATAGATACTCGTAGATAGATTTATTTCGCATATAAATTTACAAAGGTATGGTTACCACACATTTTACAGTATACAGAGATATGATAATTTGTATCTTTGTTCTGAAATATTATCTACATAGGTAACATTAGTGATTTAAATTGGAAAAACGAAAAATTATACAATAATGAAGGAAAATACGAAAAAACCTCCAATTAAGGCATCGTTGGCAAGTAGAACGCACCGAAATGTTGTAGATTGTGATTAAACTTTGACTAATCGAGGCAAGGCTGTTGTTGCTCGCGGCAGAAAGTTTGGAGTTCCACATTTGGTTGATTAAACCGAGCTGAACCAAATATATTTGGATGAACTCGTCACATATTCCGCTCTTGGAGTAGGTACCTAGTCATATTTGCAATTTTCTGTTTATAAATGCATTAAAAGTAATGCGGAGAATACCGCAGTTTGTCTAATCGTTCCATAAGTACCTACTTATCCTTTCTACATAAGTCATAACTGCGTCATGCATACGGTGACAATCCGTCCTTTGTTTAAGAGGACAGTCCTTTTTTTTACCTCTGATCTGAATTTTTTTTTGTAATAAATCAAGAAAATGAGCATGCATTAAGTAATTATAAAAATAATTGATTGCAGTTTTTGCAAACCGGATTCTAATGCGAAAACTAAAGGAGCATTTTCAATAATGAATAATGTTTGGACCAGTGCAAAAGCACATTTAAATGTTAGTAATGTAACCAATGAACAAGATATGCAGGGTGAATCGCAGAACTCCGAGTTTTGATTTGTTTAAGAACCATAAAATTCTTCCGTTAAGGCAGCTTTACTGCTACAAAGTCCCTAAAATATTCTTTGATAATTCGGGATTTTACGCTGTCAGAAATAATGAAAACTATAATTTGCGAGTAAATGCCAGACATTTTGTAACTGCTCTTACAAATTTTCGTCGCCTTAGTGACACAAGAACGTAACTACATTTTTTACGAATTTGGACTGGGTATGACACCTTTCTTCATATATCATTCTATATATTGTGGCAAAAAATTGTACCTCTAGGTGAAGTAGTTTAGAAGTTAGCACTTGCCGTATCAAAATTTTTTTCGAAAAATACTCGTAGTAGGAAAAATAGTAAAAAAAAATCACAAAATCGTCTCTCCTGAAAACTAGCAAATATTGACATACGTTTTTGTGCCACTAAGGCGACAATAATAAAGCCCATTTTGCACGATTTTACTATGCTACCGCACCTCGTCTCTTCAATTCGCTTCCAGATACTGTTAGACGCCAGAGAGTGAAAAGTGTATTTTTGAGGTGTATAAGAAATTAGATTATGTCCTTTGATTATTCAGCCATAAATGGTTTCTTTACGACCTGAATCTTGCTCATTAAATGTCATAGTATATTTTATCTTTCCAACCTAATTACTTTTGTAATATTAATTTTTTGCTTTCCGATTGTAATTCCCCATCAATAATTAGTAAACAATTTTAATAATTTCCGTCCTACATTCGACACTTGTCATTGAACAACTGATTGTAGTAACTATTTTATACTCCCTTTTATTTTATAAATGAGTAATGTAAAACATTTTAATTTGTATAAAATTGTATAAAAAAAAAAAAAAGAACTACTATAATTTTTATGTTTTATTTTATCATCTTAAGCCGGTATTCACCGACCAGTCGTAAATTGATTTTTTTAAACTAAGAAGCTCTTACAACCCGACCGCACTGAGACATTCATTTGTCATGTGGTCAAATTATTAAAAAAAATTAAAGAGAACTGTCAATAATGATTGACAGCCATTCCAAGGAAATACATGAACATTTCTGGGAATATTATTCCTAGATCGTATTTTTTTTGTAATTACCTTTTCACTATCCAAATCACAATCGAAAATTCATTTTTGCATGACTCTCTTTTTGTGTGTTTTCTTGGGAGGAATTCAGGAGAATACGGATAATGTTATCGAATCACAACAAAACTCACAAAAAATTAGCTTCACAATAGTTGTCCTTGTGACTTGTGAGGCCTCACAAAGGGGAAGAATCGGGGCGTACGTTTTAAATTGTTGCTTGGTATTCACCAATAAAGGATTAACATTTAATTTGGTAAACAAATCACACATCGGAACATGACAATAGGCGGGGCCGAAATACTGCATCAGTGAGCGGGCAATATGTCACTGAATTATGTGACGTATTGCTCGCTAACTGATGCGGTAATTCACTGTTAATATAGATGTCCCCAAGGGTTCGGTTCGGTTATGTCTACATAAAATATATTGTTAAAGTTGTCAAACATAATCAAATTGCCCTATTTGCCGATGATGCAATTATATTCAGTACAGGCGAAAGTCTACAACAAAATGGCCCAAGAATGCAGGAAGATTAACTGAACTTAAGTTTCTGGCTGAAAGCAAAGAAGCTAAAATTGGCGGTAATAGTGATTGAACAGAAGTAAACATCTCTATTGACAACCAATCAATAGAAACAGTGTCGGAAACAAAAATATTCAGGAGTTGTTTTAGACAATAAATTAAAGTTTAACAACCACCCATCATAAAGCAAAGAATATTGCAAAAATTAGAGTTCTTGAAAAGAATAAGAAAACATATGTCAACAAATAGTGGAACAATAAAACCCCACTTTGAGTACTGTTCGTCGATTTTGTTTTTGTGCAATCAAACTGTGTTAAACAGGCTTTAATTGTTACAAAACAATTATATTGCAATACCTTTATGTACGCCTATCTCCTCAATGTTAAATATATTAAACGTCATTCAAAGAAATGAAAATGAATGTTTTGATGTTTGTTTTTAAAATAAAATCTATGCGTTTACCCAATTATTTTGCACGACATGTAAAATATTTCCGTATAAAGGATTAATTTTGTACAGAATGAAATCTAAAATGTGTCCTATTTATGTTTACATAAGGAATTTATTTTTGAATTTCTGAACTCTATGTAATTTATTTGCGATTAAATCTCTGGATTCTGTCTCTACAAACTCCATTGTAGTCCTAGACTGCCGACCATTTCTCGCGGAGATGGCGGAGCAGTTCAACATTCACCTGTGCTGGGTGACGGGATACAGAGATACCTATTTCAGGGAACTGTAGGGCTGACGAACTCCCCAGAAAAGGAACCATACTCTCCTTTATACCTGATAAAGTTCCCTTAGGCATTCCAATTACTACATGCAAAAACGAAAACTCCATTTGGGATCTTTCTTTTGTTATGATCTCAACGATCTCATAAAAATTGACATTAAAAGACTGTCAAGCTTTATTAAAAGCTGCAACTAGTTCAACGAGTATGTAGCAAGAATATAGATCCGTGTGGTATCACAATGGACCTTTTATTGGGCTTAGTGTGTCGGCTTCTAAGTTCTAACCTATTGTTATATATTTTGGTATTGCCTTCTTCTTCTTCCTTTAACATCGGTGAGGCTGTGATCATCGGACTTAACTGCAGGTAAATAATAGCACATTGAATCCTTTACAGGTAAAATACTCGTCACAGGCTTTAAAATTTCAGTATATATGTTAGGCACCCATCTAGACTGAAAAACTTTAAAATAAATGTTCCTGCAATCCACTAGTCTCTTCACGCCGAGGATTCACCACAACTTACCACTGCCTGCCTCCTTCACCGTTTTCAATTTCGTATCTTTACGACAGGAAGCTCCTAAATGTCGTTTTACCACACTTTATATTGTACAGCCTTTTCTCATAATGAGTTTGTTGTGCTTTTTGGCAAAGCAAAAATAGTAGGTACTAATAATAATGCAGATAGATGTAGGTACATACCTTGAAAAAGGGAAACGACACAAACAAATTTGATTACCCATCTTCTGAGAGACCCCGTTCCCTTCTTTTCCTTACTAATAGTGATGATATCCTCTGCCTATATGCAGTTTCCAACCAGCAAACGACGATCATTATGAGCAAGATCTTCATCATGATGATAATCAGGCATGTTATAGAGGTCGAACAAGTTACTCTTCCGATCTACCTGGCAACAACATCGATACTTTTAAATATATAGTATCTACCCATTTATGTGTGCTGCTATCCTATCAACCTAACCTACCTACCTAAATGTGAAACAAGTCAACAAATTGCTTTGAATTCCCCACCGCGATGTGCGGCCCCACATACCACAGCTTGCCGGCCGCTACAAGCCCGCAACCCTTCTTAGCATATCTTTCTATTGCATCTTTTGTTCTCGCGTTTCGTTTTGTTTTTGCCAGTGTTTTTTCTCTGCATTTTTTTTTAATGTTTTTTATATGTTGTTGTTTTATGTTGTTGTATTATCACAACAAATCTTGACCTACATTTGAGTTTATTAACCAGTTCGGGCCAATACATTTTTTCCTGTCTTACATAGCTCTCTTATGTTTATGGACATGTATATCTATAAGCGTATGTGTAGAATGTATAGTTTTTTTTTTAGCTTAACCCATCTGTTTCAATGGGGTTTTGTTTTTTGTTGTTTTTACTGGGGAAGTTGATTGATGCTGCCGCTACAATATCCGCACTTTTCTTTTGCTCAGAAGAAAGTATATGTATGTAGAAGAAAACTACTGCTGGCTAAAAGGCTTATTTGGATCAGCTACTTCCAACATATACAGACACACAATTTTCTATGTACATTATGTAGATATGTATATTAATATAATATATAAAGCGAAATATCATTCACATTTCGATTCGAAAGATACAACAGAAATGAACGCACAATATCCCAACTGCAAAAAGGTCGTTAAACTCAAATAGCAAGCATTTTTCTTATCACTCTCTCGAAAGGCTAGAGAAGCGAAAACACTGTTCGCTAGGTGATTATTGTAAGCCAAGGCGATATATATAGCAAGCACACTGAATAACGAAGAGCAAACAGGCTAGGCGCAGGCAGAGAGTCGGTACTCGGTATGCAACAACACCATTTTATACTTCAAAATAATTGTTATTTTTACTTTGGCCAAGCAGAGATGATCCATTCTCTCTTTCTGTCGGGATTCGATTTGCCTGTGTGCATTGGATTTAGTGGATGCTCTTTGATTTGTTCGATTTTTTTCGCGCGGTACAGTCGGTTAGGAAAGAAAGGTGTCGCGCAGTCTGCATACCTCAAAATATTGCTTACAAATTTACGAATTTAGACTAGACATTCTGAGTTTTCAGAAAATTTATGAAAGTCGCAAATGGATTTTATCTATGTAACATATACTTTTAACTCTTGTGTCGAATGAATTTCCTATTGGCCTGCATCTGCCTTTAATACTGTTAAATGCGCGAATGGCAAAATCACTCGATATCTACATTGCGATTCACTTGTGTAGGCGCACCTATTTTTTTCATAAATTTAATGTTTTTCTTTAGCACTTGTATTAATTATCAAATCACTGCATTTATGAGAAAGGTACGAGTAGTTTAGTTCGCAATGCAAAAAACACAAATAGGTACATGCTGAAAGAGAGATAGTAAATTGTTTTTTTTTATTTTATTTCTCAGTCATTTAAAAACAGCACAATTTTGTTGGTTAGGTAAACTTAGTTAGATAGTAGTTATCTGTTGCGCGGACTCGACTTAACTTTACATTTTAAACTCTAGCAAGGGTCTGGCTTTTATTTTAATGAGTAAGAAAAAATAGTTAACGTTAGAAGAAAGGGGTATTTTAAAAATACTGCCTCCTACGGAAAAAATTATAAATGAAGGACAAAGAAAGCATTAACAGCCCAAGCAAAAAGAAAAATAATACGAATTGAATCGAATTCAGCTCACTCCACGAGCAAAATCAGAGAAATAGCAGGGGTAACTGCCAGCAAATCCACTGTTCGTCGAGCTATTTTAAGTCCTCAGCACCTACAGTTGAAAAAATTGTAAAAAGCCACCTCTCAAGAGTGCCAGAAAACAACAGTGCTTGGAATTCGCACGCCTTCACATGACATGGGATACGCAAGTTGGACGTGATTTAAATTGGCGAAAAGTAGCGTTTTCGGATGAAAAAAAATTGTTTTGGATGACCCAAGATATCAAAAAATGGGTCAAGTTCTCCAAAAAGAAGAATTGTTTTTAAACCGGCACCATTCGAGGTATGGGGGACTAATGGCTTGGAGAGTCATTTCATACTATGGTGTTTTCGAAGAAAATGACGGGAGTTTCATATAAAGCTCTTTTGGAATCAGCTGTTTGCACCTCTCCAGTGGATTTTCGAACAGATAACGCGCAGATCCACGACTCGTGCGTTGTAAAAGGTTTTCTTGCGGATGAAAATGTGGAATTGTTGCCGTGGCCACCAATCTCAACATAATTGAAAATGTTTGGGGATGGCTTTCGCGTCAAATATACGAAGGAGGCAAGCAGTATGAAACCTGTGAGGAGCTGGAACCTGGACGACGACTTCCTTGGATTATCTTAAAAATGTATGTAAATGTATTGTATGATTCGATAAAAAGAATTTTTGATGTAATTTCAAATCGTGGATTAGTACTAGTACCTACTGAAAATATAAAAAAAAAACTTAAGTAAGGATACAAACTAAATTAAAAAAAAAAACTAAAACATAAATCTGTTTTATTTTTTGAAACATTTTGTAGTGGCATATGAACCAAAAAATGTTGTTGTTTTTACATGCCTGAGAAGAAAAACTGAAAAAAAACCATAACTGTGTCTTGCCAAGCATATATTTGTGTTTTTTTCATTCAGAGCTAAATTACCTGGCATATAAATGCAATGGTTTCATAATTAATACAAACACGAATGACAAAAATTTAATTTATGGGAAAAAAATTGGTGCGTCTAAACAAGTGAAGCGCACTGTATATCGAAATCATAAATTTTCGCATACATTTGGAAGATTTCGAGATCTCTTATTTTTCGGAGATTTCGATGAAACCCGCTCAAAATTTACATGCAATCGTCGGATTATCAAAGCAAACACACCTTTCGATACAATCATCACTTTTCAGCTATGGCCGTATTGAGAACTTGTTTTTAATGGGGCTTTCTGAATTCTTTTGAAATTATCATTCACATTGTTTTTTGCGGTATATGGACTTTTAATTTATAATTAAGTGCTCAGTTGGTTCCGTCATAGGAGAGATCCTACTAACCCCGTCAAAAAGGCAATATCAATCAATGTTCCTATATTATCTAATAGGCTTTTTGTCTTTCTTAAAATATCAGATTCCTTTTTATATCATCAAGTCAATTCATTTTAATCAAAACTATTAAAGTTATTACACATATTTTAATTTCTCCGGAACCATTAGCTTATTTATAGCAGGAGAATTTGGTAAAATATGTCGTGACAACAGGAGACAGTGGATCCGACTTTTTACATCGAAATAACAGAAGTCTCCTGTCAGGACAGTAGAAAATTTCAGCACTGATCAGATTGATCTTATCGAAGTCTATGGCCGCTACTAATAACACAATTACTTAGATATGATTTCCTTTCAGTTTAATTGGTTTAATTGTGTAGGAAAATTGATTGATATTGCCTTTGTCTTGGGCTACTGAGAAAAAGGTTTCAAGTTCAAATAAACCTAGTTACACCAAATTCTTTCTTAGCGCCTTTCATTCTACCCAAAGTACAGCTCCGAACAGGCGCACACACATTGTTGGTGGAGCTAGGTCTAAGGCCCCGTCTCTGCACGGAAAGCAGTAAAACTGTGATTGGTACGAGCTGCCAATTGTATTGCAATTAACGAATGTCCTCGATAAAATGCTGTTAGGAACATGCTTCGATAAAAAAAAATTAATTAGCAATTACGCAGAATTTTCCTATGACTTTAATTTTTATTACTGCTCAACATAAAGCTATTAAGGTTGTTGCAATTATTTACGTCTATAAAAACCAAATGAAAGCAACATAAAAACTCTTCGACCTCTAAAATTTCATAGCTCCTTAAGTAATGCTTCTTAAATTACGATCCGAACTGTGTGACTGGCTTAAATCAACATTACTATCCACTCAGGTGGCAAGATACGCACTAGTTACCTCATGTTTTTTAAAATGTTTGCATCAGTTGAATGATTTTTATTGTATGCCAAATATATGCGATGTTTATTGTGTAATGCAAGTACGAGTATTGTTGATATCGATTGTTTTTTTGTCCATACACTTGACAAACATCAGAAGGAAATCACTGCGGCAAATGCTGTAATACGTTTTTGAATTTTCTAAATGATAAGTGCGCCAAATGTGGAACACATTATGTATGGTACAAGTCTTTAATGAAACAAAATACTCATCGAGTCGCTATCAGCGGTATGCGGCCATTACTGTGAACAATACTGATGCTATTCATATGCTATCGGTTTTAATTATTTTTCTAAAATATTTGTTTAAAAACGAAAAAAAAGGTTTGTGTGTCAGGTTTTGCTTATACACATCTAATGAATTTCATGCTTGATTACTTGTTCTCCTTGGTTAGTGTCACACCCATGCATGGGCCACCGATACTTGGTTTTAAATTTGCCCTGCATTTCGGGCGCCACATGTCAATCAATATTAGATTCCATTCGTTCATCGTAGATACTGAGTCATATTTCTTTATTCAGTGTACGAGTATTTCTCAATTATATTTTTAGAGTTGCACTTTCAAAATAAATGCGAGAAGTCTATTCAAGTTGCATCAACATTAGGAAACAATGTCATGATTAAATTATTTGTTTAGTGTTAAGATGGAGGAAACTAAGCAATCCCGAGTACTTTAAAAGTAAAGTGTTACCTAAATTCGGGCACATGCGGAGCAAGACACAATTTAGAAAACTAACACTGGTCGAAATACATTCGTTGGCATGACATTTAAATTCATGGTGGGTATAGCAAATATCAGAAACTAACATAGGAAATTTCTTGACTAACAATGACCTTCAATGATAACTATTTTATCATTGTGATTGCGCAAGGGACACAAGATTATACAATGTTTTCACCAAATGATTAACAATATTTGAGATTAAGAGATAAAAAATTAGTCTGACGCCTTATGTGAACAACGAAGTAACCGGGTACTTTTTTTTTATTTTCGAAAACCAATTTTCAGTGTTGAATTGAATTGATGTGACTACATTAAAAAATATAAAATTACCACTCCAGGTTGCAAAAATCCCTACTTTTACCTACATGATCTTTCGGAAAAAAGTAAAAGAAAATATCCAGAGAAAAGTATATAAGTTAGTTAAGGAACAATTTCCTATGGGATGTTAATTTTCAATTGCTATTAAATTAGCATCAATCAATATTTTTCAAAGTTTGATACCTTCGTCATTGACAAAAATAAACCTTCTGATTAGTCCTGGAATATAATTTGATTATATTCGCTCCCTCCGCTGGTGTTGCAGTAGCGCATACTATTAACCAAATTTTTTTCGAATTTTGTTGGTTCAGATCAATTTTCACGAATAGCGAAAAATCAGTATTGTGCTTAAGTGCCAAAATTATTTCAGGATTGCCAACAGAACATTGATATTTAAGAAGAGACCCCAAACCTATGCCCAACGCCATAGAATCAGATCACCGCGCCATCATCTAAGCGGTTAATTACACTATTAACGAAATAGGTGAAAAAAAGAATTTATCATAAGGTACACGGCTTGTGTGGCACGTAGCGCCTTCCTGTTAGAGCCAGAGTTCAGCCAAGTCCAATTCGTGGGTTTCTGGTAACAAGTAGTTAACCCAAGTCCAATTCATCAGTTTCTGCTAACAACGACTCACTTGAAGCACTGTCACAATGTTTTAGACTGAGTGTTGTTCTGACCGACCACTTGGATAACTTCTGTTATAAATCAGAATGACAACTACGAGCTTTCTTCACAAATGTGTGTACAGCAGCTGTGTTTACTGCATTATTTCAATCAAAAATTCTTTTGAAATTCACACTGTTTTGGCAAAACATGTTTGTCGTGTTTATCAAAGTTGTAACACGTTCAACAGAATACGCATTTAATAATAATGAAATGTCGAGTGTCAATTACATTTATTTAATACAAGGTATTATATCGAGAGAATAAGATATTAACCCTCCAATGAAAAACGTACTACTTTTAATTCAACAAATTTCTTGTAGCACGAATTATGTCAATTGAATAAGAGTTGACATATGATTTGAAAACAAATACCCAAAATATGTTATTCAACAAACTGAATAACAAAAAGCATTACTATTTCTAAATGTGTTTTTTTTTATTTTCCTTTTGGTTTAAATGGGGGCGGTGCGATTGATGTGCTTGGAATTCCAAAGTGAAACAACTTTGTTTGTTTACATCAACGGGGTCAGAGCAAAGGACTTACTTGAAATATTTAGAACCAACCGTCAGACTTTATTTAACACATACATACAACTTCACACATAATAACAAATCCGGCCGCCACCTTTAACTTCTTTTGGCTGATCTTAATTATGGAATTAAAGAATGATTTATTTAATAACTGAGTTCCAAATCATTTTGACAAGCATCAGGGACTTCGGGCAATCTTCGTGTCCAAGTGCTCATGTGCCACCGCATTCGAGAAAAAATAATATATTAGCACTTCCACGTCCGCCGCCGTCATCTTCTGGTTGAGACAAACTAAATAAATAAATAATTATTGACAATTTACTACTTTGACTAGAAAAGCGTTCCCTAAGTAAGTTTCTCTCTCTGTAAGAGACCTCATCCTCAAAAACCTTTTGGACAGTCTTTTCAATTCTTACTTAAAAAGTAAGGGAACAGACCTACAGTAAACATTAACATTATATGTATGGATGTAAGTAACAGAAAATTGTATGTGCTGTATGCTTAAGAATTTGCTGTACATATATTGTCATAGGCATATGTTTTAGGCCCATGATCTAGTTTGCGTTTATTAAACACAGCTATTCACACACAAATAAATCGTTTTAAAAATATCTACTCTAAAAATTTGAATTAATGTCGAAATTAAAAAAAAACTATATTTTGAAAAATCGATATATCTATACCCTATTCATTTCATTCTCATTAAAATGGTTTGAATATTAAGATATAGTCTTTTTAAGTACATAATTAGAAATGTAACTTCATAGGGAAGATTTCATTTAAAACTTTAAACTAGTGTACAAAACATTCTTAAAACTAAGTTGAGGAGAGAGTGGAGGTATTATTGTTGCTGTGTGGAAAATTATAAGAGAATTGCAATTTTTAAAATGAACTTTGGAGTAGTTCAATGTGGCTCTTACAAGTGAGGGTGCCATAGTCTGATAGTGTGAATAAAAAACAAGCTCGAGGAATTGAGAAAATTGCAGCGGTAGGGTATTAAATTGGTGATCCGGGTCGAGCGAGTAATATTAAGCCTGCTATACAAATAAGGCGGACTTTGATTTGTAATAATTTAATGCAAGAGTATTTTTTTTTTTTTTTATAAAAAAGGAATTTCAAATCCTAGAGCACTCAGACTCGGTAACGGTCCATTGTACTACCAGGCAGAAATCCTCCTCTATTTAAAAAAAACCGTTTTATTGAAGAAATCGTGGTTAATGAAAGTACTATTCTTCGCAAAGTATGTAGATACAGTCGTTTCAAACAATTCCTTAATGCAAAGTTTTCTGCCATACCCACTTTTTGGACCGTTTTCCTCCAAAAACTATGTTTTTTTTTTTAAAATCTTGTAAAAAAGGTACAAAACAGTTGTGTTTAATAAAATATGCGGACCTTTTTCTTAAAAACTCCCCATACTCAGATTTTTGCCACACCTACTTTATTTTGGATAGGAATAGGGTATACAACGGTCAAGCGGACTGTAGCCTTTCCCTATGTTTTTTTCTGTATTTAGGAATCGTGTTTGCTGACTGGATCATTTCGATTACCAATAACGAACATTTTTCCATTCGCTTAAATCTTGCCAAGCTTTTATCGAAAAACAAAATTTATAACGTCGTTGTGATGGGATTTGGAAGATTGGCGACAAATATTCGTCTGTGTATTTTTATGACATACGTAAAACAGACTGCAGTTGTATTAATTTTTGGTTGAATTTACTTTATCGTTTTTATATTAAACAATTTTATAAATCTTGTATTTACACTTTAGAATCACTTTTAATAATAGTAGTAGGGTAACTCTATTAATTCAAAGAAAATATTTCAATTGGACAGAATCTACAATGATAAGCGTTGGCCTTTGCCGTCAGCCGAAAAGAGACTTTTAAGATTTCTCTTTGTTTTATACGCAAGTTTTTCATGGAACGGTGTTTATATGCAAAGATAATGGGAAGGAAACTAAGGGCTTTTGTGAACATATTATTTGCCGTAATAAATGCTTACTTGCCCAAGGGAAACAAAATTTTCTCTACCAAATTAATATTACTTTGTTTTTTTCCAAGTACACAGTGTACAAATCCTTCGATCACCAATAATTTTTTTTGTTTGATATTATGGAGCTTATAAAGATATTATCTACTTTACTTACAAATGAAAATGATAAAATTTAAGTTTACTGTCGAGAGGTACAATATTGAATGACTTTAATAAAATGCTGCGTCCGAAATTTGTGCTATCTTTGTTTATTATATAAGCAAAACTATATTCAGAATGCAACAATGATACCAAGTGGTGAACATTGTGCACAAAGATAAATAGTAAGCTGACAGTTTTTTTTTTTCAAACCATTGTCGATATTTCTAAATAGACTTCGTAGAAACGACATTTACAAAGACGACCCCACTCTTCTCATTTCGCTAGCCAGGCTCTTCGACCCTTATTAGTTTCGCTCATTTCGTATTATAGAAACTAGCGTTGATTTTGTTTTAGGAACTCCCAAAAATACGCAACGAAAATTCTCAAATAAAATAGATCCTTTCTCTTTTATATAGTGGTCTGACTTGTTCTATTCCTACGACGAAATACTTCTCATTCAATTGCAATAATAATAACAAAGAAAGTGAAAAAAAAATAATAATAATTCTCTGGATGGATAAAGCTATAACCTCACAAGTTCATTTCACTTGTCATCGCTCTTGAACTCCACATGTAGACTACGTGCTCTTGCTTATGCTGATGCTTGCCGTCTTTCTGCGCGCGCTGGATATCAATCAAACTAACAATAATGTACAAAACAATGCAACATCGAAGAAAACTACCAGCGAATATCAACTATTCCCAGTCCAAGTACATAGTAGCAACAGAACCCAACAGCCAGCAGAGGCATTGTGAGAGTAAAATATTTTTATTTATTTATATATATATATTTTATTCACTTTTTATTTTTTTTTTGCATTTTGTTACTTTGTTTGAATAAAATCAAATCAAATATAGTTAGCGCGGACCCTGTCGTCGTCGGTACCGTACATTAGCGATGGGGATCGAGGTGTCGGGAGTCCGGACTCGGGACGTAGGCCGATTCCGCGGTATCAATTCATTTAATTTCCTCGTGCGTGCGTTTGTGTATTGTAAAACAGCACGAGTTCATCAGAAAGAACTTCAAGTTCAATGAACCAATACACTTTTAGTCGGTTTGTTGTTTAGTTTGCTATTGCAAGTAGGGTTCTTGTTCTTTTTGTAGCAGCACTCTCGATTTATAGTTAAAATAGAATAAAAAACGAAATATAAAAATCCTTGAAAAAGTAAGCTTTGGTGCTATGGGAAAAACGTACGAAACGGGCATTGATGAACATTCAACGATGTTTGATTTGTAAATACTTAACTGAGGACAAAAGATGTGAGTTTAGTTTTAACTGGTATTAAGAAAGTAAACAAGGAACCTTTACCAAGATTTTTGTCTACCCTTTAATTTCTGGCAAAAAATAATGGTAGATCCATTTTGCGAAAAATTGCTAATTTTTGTCTTCCCCTTTCTCAACAGCGAAACTTTGTGCAGGATTAAAGTATCAGAACTCTCCCACTGTTCTGCATCCGTACAGATCCACCTGTGGGTTTCTTCGGCTTAAACTCAATGAATATGAGCAGGCCTTTCGATTTTCAGGTTTCGGATCGCTTCATAGCTGAGGCCATTCAAATGCTGGTGGTTCTGCTTTTGTGTGATCCAGGATAGGCCTGCTTACGACTTTGATACATTCATGCTTCCATTATCTATTGATTTTTGTTTCATCATCCTCATGTCGGACATGATCTCTAGTCGTGTCAACTCACGGATTTGCATTCACACTTTTTCAAGATTTTGAATGTCGCTAGACTTACATAAATGATAAAATTGCCTAGATGTTATTTCTCCTCTAAGTCGCATGTTACGACTAGGCCTGTTTTTGGGCGGCGCTACAGGGATATTTTTAGTCCGGAAAAAATTATATTTGTAAACAAAAAGAACAGAATTTGTTTTTTTTTTCATTCCTGCGAGACTAGAATAGTTTGTTCTAGTATTTTAACCACGAAAAGCTATTTTCCAATAGTACGCACTAATCGCCTAAACCACTGCTTACTCAGACTGAGCACGCAAAGCAAAAGTGGTATGCTTAGCGTAGGTCAGAAAGTTTAAGAGGCAGCTTTCCCTATCGAAAACTATCTTGCCTTCTTAAATTGTTATTTGTTATGTTGTGTACTCAGAGCTTTATTTTCGCTGCCCCTTTGAACCTTAACTTTGTTTTTACAATGAATTCATAAGCAGACAAAGAGCATCTAGAACTTGTAGTTGAAAATTGTCCGCTTGCTGTTTTCTTAGCGATTATTACTCGAGCCAGATCATCAGCTACCAGTAGTTTTTGCAAAGCAGTTTTTTTGTAAAGAACGTTTTTAGAACCCAGGTCAGGGTAGCACCTTTCGCATTTTTTTGCCAAAGGATATTCGCTGCTGAATTGATTGCAAATATATCTGGCTTTCTTAAGCTTTTATATGGCATTATCTTTGGAGTATAGATTTTGGGTCTATACAATTTTACTAATTTAAAAGCAATTCACCCTTAACTGTGCTAAGCGATGTGGAAGGAGGATTCAAAATCGAAAATCTGATCACACAGAGTCAAGTGTTCCCTTTCAGTGGGCTGGCAATTCTTTCAAGAGGATCTGTGAGCCTTACGTCTATGGGCATTCTGCTGGTATTTATCAGCCGGCTTAGTACTACCTCCACACTTGCGGCTAAGAGCTTTCCTGGCTTCGTTTTCAACAAAGAGCTGCATTTTAGTTATACAGACGACGTTTTTAGTCTGGAGACCTTCGGCTTAAACCAATAGCTCGATCAATTGCTAGTTGCCTCCATTCCTTTACGCTAAAATGGTTGATGTCTCTTTCCAACTACGCACGCGGCCGCTTTCCAACCGTACCTTTTTCTTGAAAAGTTTCAAAGAGTCTAAGGGATGTGATGATATCATTACTATACATACCGTATAATTCTTTATTGTCAGGAAGAAGAAGATACAAACGGGCTTAAGTATCAGCAGTTAGTGCAACTACACTCGTCTCCTAATAAAGGGCCTTTCATTAAGGACTTGACAACTTCTTTTTAAAATAAAATGCAAACCTCTTCAGATTATCTCAAAAAAAAATGTATTAGCTTGAATTACTATCAAAACTAAGAATGGAGTTCGACTTCGTTCATATGTCCACCACGAGAACGTATGCAGCGGTCGATGCGTTGAACCCAATTTTCGATGACTCGGCCGCACATTTTGACTGATACGGACGCTATTTCTCGTTCAATATTGGATCTGAGCTCCTCTAACGTCGCCGGCTTGTTGGCATAGGCCAATGATTTAATGTAGACCCATAAAAAAAAGCCTGGAGGCGTTAAATCACACGATCTCGTCGGCCAATAGACGGGTCCGTTTCTCGAGATAACACGTTCACCGAACTGAGACGTCAATAAGTCGATTTTTGCACGCGCTGTTGTTGGAACCACATATCACTGATGTCCAATTCATGGAATTGCTCAAAGAAATAACGTTTCAACATGTCTCTATAGCGAATATCATTTATGGTAACGTGACGGTTATATTCATCGACGAAAAAAAACAGCCCAGTGACGCCACCGGCATGAAAACCGCACCAAACAGTGACTTTATGCGGATGAAGTGCTGTTTCATGAAGCACATGAGGGCTCTCACCTGTCCAGTAACACATATTTTGCTTATTGACGAAGCCGTTTGACCAAAAATGCGTTTCATAGCTGAAGATGATTTTGCGATGGAATTCTTCATTTTCTTCTATTATGTCCAGAGCCCAATTCGAGAACATATATCGCTTCATATGATCAAGTGGCTTTAGCTCTTGAGTTAGCTTAATCTTCGCCATAATGTGGTCTGGGAGAGACCCAATTCTTGAGAACGCCGTGAAATTGACTGATTTGGCTGGTTTGCGACGGACTCCTCTGCGGCAGCAATATTCTCCACCCCTCGGGCAAAACGTAGTCTCACTGGCACGGCAACATCAAGCAGCGAATATTCTGACTCAAATTTTTTCACTAGACTATGAATTGCTTGTCTAGTGGGAAGAGAATTACGGCCGAAAATTAAAAATTGCGACCACCGACTCGGAATTTCGGTATCAGTATTTTCAATATTTTGACATTGACAGTTCGGTAATCGGTTTAAGGGTGCGTTCACACTAATAATTTGAAGTTGTCAAGTTGCTAATGAAAGACCTATTATATGAAAATGTAAAAAAAAAAATTTACGATACAGGCCCTAAAACCTAGCTTCTCCGAACATTTGCTTCTGCTAAAATTTGAATTAATGTTTTTTAAAAAAACTGTATTTTCAAAAACTTATATATTTAACCCATATTCATTTCATTAAAATGTTTTGAACATTAAGATATAGTGTTTTTTAGTACATACTCGTAATTAGAAGTGTAACTTCATTTAAAACTTTAAACTAGTATACAAAAGATTCTTAAAACTAAGTCAAGGAGAGAGTGGAGGTAGAAGGAGATATGTAGATTAATGATGGTGTCTGGAAAAATATAGGAGTTCGATATGGTTCTTACAAGTGAGGGTGCCATAGTCTCATAGTTTGAATAAAAAACAAACTCGAGGAATTGCAGCGGTAGGGTATTAAATTGGTGGTTCGGGTCGAGCGAGTAAAATTAAGCCTGCTATACAAATAAGGCGGATTTTCATTTGTAATAATTTAATGCAAGAGTATACATTTCCTGGTGTTGCTATACTGATGAAAATCACAACCTAACAAATCCCTAGCGTATGCAGATATATGGTCGTATCTACGATTGCACCGCGGTACTTGCGATTAACGCTGGGATAACGAGTCTGGTGACTATATACAAATCAGCATACGTTATGAAGGGCAAAATTAGAGTAGTTACCAGCGAAGTAAACTGTGCACTTAGCCATAACTTGCGAAGACATACATAGATATGAGATTCTAGCAACAAAGCTGTAATTTGGAATATATTGTTTCTAGAGACAAAAAATTTGTTTGTTTGTGTTTGTTTGTCAGACACTCGGAAGAGTCCCGGCGGGATTCGAACCTTTCGATTATTAGTACAATACACAAAACTCTGCGCTACTGCTACTACCACTACATAATATAGTGGTTAGTGCATTGGTCTGCTGCCCGTCTCAGGTTCAAATCGCGGCGGGGCTCTGTAACACAAAAGTTGTTTCCAGTATATTGAGAAAATTTGTAGGTCCTACCCATTCGTTCCTAAAATAGAACTTCGCACGTCTATATTTATATAAAACCTACGGATACATATATATATAAGACGCAAGTGTACTACATGCCTCTCAAAGTTATGGCAAAACTTTGCGTATGACGACCACGATTAAAAAAAATAGGCTACAACTATTAATCGTCTAAAATTTCACATAGAGGTACGGCTATTCGCCTGTATCGAACAATTTAAAGGAAGACTTATGTTTTGCGAGTATTTTTTTAGAGATTCTAAATGTGCTTCTAAATGGCGAAATATATTCCGAAAGTAAGTATGATTTTCATTGTTTAGCACCAGTTCGATTGTGGCGTAGCTAGAACGGTACTCTTGTCGTTGTCAAAGTGGACCCCGTTGCAAATGTGCTGCACCACTCTATGGCACAGTATTGAGTCACACTGCCCCAAACATTTTTTTATTTGAAAAATAAACGTCGCGTCGCAGTAAACGTGCACCTGTTCATGAACAAGAGAAGATAATATCCATGGAAAGGGAAACAACTGTTTGGCTTCAAAAGAAAGCAAATGAATAAAATAATATAAAATAAATTTAAATAAATTTAAGTAAATCAAATTTGATTAAAAGTGGGAAGAATTGATTGAATTGGGCAACAGCACGTGAGGTACTTTATAACACAAATAAAAATGTAAGGAATACAAAGACCAAATAAAAGGGTGCTGCATATAAAATTCAACTAAATGTACAATCCGCAACACAGCACTCGAGTTAAGTGTCATCGTCAGCAACACGACATGACCCTCCACAACACCCCGCAGCACACCACACAAGACAAGTGTGGTTCTGCCTTAGGGTCTGACTGCCACATTTTTGCAGCTGTCTTCTGAGAGTTGATAATTTCAATGAATGAACTTCTGATTTGATCCATTTGTATCGTTCAATTCTAAGTATTGTTGGGATGTTTAAAGCAAGAAATTCAGCGAAAGGAACAAAGTTTAGTTAGACTATTAGAAGCACAAATACAATTACGAGTATTGTATTGATAACATATTTTAGACGCGAATCGAAGTGTAGCTGGTGTAAGCTATTTAAGTGAATTTGCTTTATGGTACTTTGAAGAATCTCACTCAAAACACGCCCCTACACTATCGATTTATTATGTACAAGGCAGTTTCAATCAAAACGCACACCGTAATTTAAGCTAAATGATTGACCATGTAAGGGTCGAATTACAGTTTTAAAATTACTTACTTTTCAGATCTTGTTTTTAAACGTCAGTTAAGTAGATTCAAATTTGAATAATACAAATTGATGGTAGGTACATAGTTTTATTTTAATCTCAGTTCTGTGGATCCAAGACCACCTATAAATAAAATTTGTATTTGTACGGACAAGGTTCACCTTCAGTAGTTTGGGACGGCAAGCAATTAGGAATTTTTTTTCGAAGATGTGACGGGTGCCAAACAGGGATACGTTTTTAGTTCTCAAGCATCCATCATGTTCATTGATGACATAACCGAATACATATGTGGAGGTACCTCATAAAAGTTTTGCTGTATGCAAATGATTTGATGCAGACTCACCGGAGAATTTACAAAGAATGATCAATCAGCTAGAAAGATACTGCCATTAGTGGATGTTAAACATCAACATAACCAAGTCCTAGACAATGGTATTCAGAAAAGGTGGAGGAAGGTATGCAAGAAACGAAAAGTGGTTCTTTGACGGACAGGACAAGTATTTGGGTATGAACATATGCAGTAACATGAACGTGGAACACAATTTTAAGGAGAAACTTACAGTGGCTTAGTCTGTCTTGAAGGCAAACAAAAATCGTCTAAAATAAAATATCAAATATTTCAGACTGTTTCCAAATCAATCATACTGTATAGGGCACAAGTGTGGGGTTACGATACAGTAGAGAAGCTTCTCTGTTTCTTTTGAACAAGAGTATTTAAATCACCGCAGTGCACACTAAATAACATGCTGTTGGTTAAAACTGGTCTGCTGCCTTTATTCACGGAAACGCTAAAACTCCATTTTAAAAATGATGTCCTTGAGCGATGAAAGGTTGACTAAACGCGTATTAAACCACGATTTTGAAACGAAAATATTGTTTATCGAGGAATGGCAAAATCTCTTAGAGTTCTGCGGATACAATTTAAACGTTAATGCGGAAAATATTACTCATTGGAATCAAGAGTTTAATATTTTTGATTTGGCGGTCGATGAGAATATGCACGGAGATTATTTTGAAAATGTTAAAAGATCTATGCTCCCACATATATATATATATGCGAACCACAACTTATGTGAAAAAACTATTTGAGCAAAAGATACTCTACGAAATAAATATCAATGATTTTTAAGGCCAGAGGAAAGATGTTGAATTTAAATTTTATAACACATCGGGAAGACTTGCCAATCACTTGCACTTTCTGCAACATTTTTGCGGGTGGCAACAGGTGCAGTAGTAGTGTATTCGCTTACTGAATGGAAGGTCGTGCGTTCGAATCCCGGCCAAGTCCATTACTTTATATCGAATATATGAAATCGTAATCTCCCTAAGCATCGTGGAGAAAAACCCTACAACTGCACCCAAACACTTCTTTCCTATCTCTCTATTCTTTCTAATAGTAAGTAGCACCGAAAAGCATGCAATGAAATGCGATAGTGCTGCTTGCTGTTAAAACACAAATGCTTACGCTCTTACGCACAATAAGGGTACTGTAACAACAGAAAAAATCCCATTAGCGTAAGCAAATTATAAAAAAAAAAAAAAAAAAATTATCACTTTCTGGCAGCTCTATTTTAAGTGAGTTCAGAACTAAGATTTATGGGAAGCGAGTTTTGGAAGAAGTAAATGTGAGAACTATCTTAAATGGAACAGACTGGAACAAATTGCACAGTTACTGTAAAATACCATTAAAATATAGAAGAGCAATTACCTATAGAGGAATCTTTTTAATCAATTGTGGAAATTTTGTCAAACTCGGGCAGACGGCTTTAAGCCATGTCTTAAATTTGTTAGTCATACACAATTTGTAAATGAATTCAAGAATAATATATCTAATCTATGTATCTATTCACCGAAAAGCATGCAATGAAATGCGATAGTGCTGCTTGCTGTTAAACACAAATGCTTACGCTGTGTTACGCACTATAAGGGTACTGTAACAACAGAAAAAATCCCTTTAGCGTAAGCAAATTATAAAAAAAATAAAAAAATATCTAATAAAGGAGACAATTAAGTCGCGCAAAATATTGCAAAGGCGTAACCTTAAGCTATCTATTGAGCAATCTCATTTCTTGAAGGCCTAAGAAAAGAATTATTTCCTCTGGAAAGATAAAAACGGCATTAAAAAACATACACCCGAGCGCCACCTATCAGTACTCGACGACATGAGTCAAGGGAAATTCTATTAACTTAAAAGATTTAAATACCATCATTTCAAGTTGGTATTTTCAAAAATATAGCCAACACCCACAGACGTTGGTGTTTGGCATTGACTAGAGTAGTTCCTCCACCTTTTCTGAATACCATACAGCAAAACTTTTATGAGGTACCTCCACATACGAGGGGTGTTCAATATATTCTCGGTATCAATATGAAGGAAAATGCGAATTAAATTTAAATTGTCTTTATTTTTGAATATAATTTCCCGTAACATCAATGCATTTGTTACATCTTGAGATAAGCTTTTTTAAACCCTCAAAAAATAAATTTCCCCTTTCTCTGCAAAATACCCATTTATTGCCGACTTGAGTTCTTCATCATCCGAAAATCTTTTTCCACGAAGACATTTTTTCAAATCCGGAAACAGGAAATAATCACTAGGGGCAAGGTCTGGACTATAGGGTGGGTGTTGGATTTCTTCGAAACCACAATCTCGCGCAGCAGCCTTGGAAACTCGCGCCGTGTGAACAGGAGCGTTGTCATGAAGAAGCAACACACCCGCTGCGAGTTTACCCTGTCTTTTCTTTTCAATTTCCTCCCGCAAATTATGCAAAGTGGAAGCGTAGGATGTGGCGTTGATGGTTTCAACTTTTTTTTGTACTCAATGAGCAAGATTCCCTTTGAGCCCCAAAAAACTGTGGTCAAGAGCTTCCCGGCAGACGGAGTGACTTTGAACTTCTTCGGGTGGTCTGTTCCTTTTTTATGCCACTGCATGGACTCTTGTTTGCTTTCAGGGTCATAGTGGTGGACCCATGTTTCGTCCCCAGTAACAGTTCGATCCATAACACCGTAAGCGTTCTCACTACACATCTCCAAAAGCTCTCTACAGCATACGATTCTCAGTTTTTTCTGAGGCGCTGTGAGCATTCGTGGCACCCACCTTGCACTGACCTTTGAAAGGTTAAGATGGTCATGAAGAATGGTGTGAATGGTACCAATTGAAAGCTTGGTAATCTCTGCCATCATTCTCACCTTTATTCGGGCATCCTCAAGAAAAAGTTTTTCGACTTCTTTGATGCTTTCTCCCGTACAAGCAGTAGCCGGGGCGCCGGAGCGGGGGTCGTCTTCAATGCTCTCTCTGCCTCTCTTGAACTCACTTGACCACTTTTGCACAGTTGATAATGAAGGTGCGGAACCCTGGTAAACAGCCACCATCTCTTCATGAATAGTTTTTTGACTTTTTCCGTGCTTAGTGAGAAATTTAATTACAGCGCGATGCTCAATTTTCACCTTCATCGTCTCAGTTGCCATTATGATTCTGTTTAACTAGAGATAAAACGCGAATTAATAATCACATTTATATGAAATTTTATATGAATGCACCAAAATAATAGTATTACTTGATAAATAAGTCAATTTATATATACAACCACAGCTTCACCCCGATACCGAGAATATATTGAACGCCCCTCGTATGTATTCGGTTATGTCATCAATGAACATGATGAATGCTTGAGAGCTAAAATTGTATCCCTGTTTGGCACCCGTCACATCTTCGAAAAAAATTTCCTAATTGCTTGCCGTCCCAAACTACTGAGAATGTTTTTTCATACAATTTTTCGATGAGATTTACGAAATTTCTAGATAGGCTTTTATTATACAATTTGTAGAAAAGTGCACTCCTATCTACCGTGTCAAAGGCTAAGATCTACAAGGAACGCATATAGTGTTTTCTTTAATCTAAAATGGTTTTGTGCCACAGTGGGTAGGATACAAATTTGATCTGTCGTTGCGTAGTTTTCTCTAAAGCCTGCCTGGAATTGACTCAGAAGTCGATTTTGCGAGGTCCACTCTTGAAAGAGCCTAGCCAAAATACTAATTATTTTTTTTAGGACGAGTTTAAAAATGCTATTCCTCGGTAGGAATAAAAGCGACCCTAATCTCAAGCAGAGGTTAGGGTCGCCTTTTTTGAAGATAGAAAAAATCACACTGTTGGAAGCTGGATGGAAAATCTCCTGTTTCAAATATGCTTTTGAGTTCTTTTGTGAGCATTACTATGAGTCTATTGGACGCACATTTGTAAAATTTGACAGGAATACCGTTAGTTCCAGGTGCTTTTCGGTCGTTGCTCTTAGCCAGCCAGCTTTTAACTTCTTCTTCCATTTTCTCCTTTATTAATTCAATGAATTTTGGATGATTTCATTTAAACTTAGAAGTATAAATTTGAACTGAAAACATACCGATACCCTTGAATAGTTTTTTTTGTTATATCCCCGTGCAGGGATGGGCTATGAATATCACTGCAGCGCTCCCCGAACAAAATCAGCGCTTTTCGTAAACGGTGACTATGTTATTTTAACATTTAGTTGAACCCAGCGAAACATTTTTGAAATTCTCCAGCAGCATGACTGGAGATCACCGGTATCGTAAAATGACGATGAAACAAATATCAGTTATCAGGCCATGCAAGTATCGAAATCGTAAAACGGAGGCAGGCTTGAAAACTCCTGGATCACGAAATGTAATAACACCAGCATTTAAGTTTAATAGGACCAGCATAGATTGCATCACTGGATCGTATGAAAACTTTCTCGCTTTTATAAGAATTGGTTGCGAATCACTCTTTCTGGTTAGCCATTTTTCATAGTCGTGAAATCAGGCAGAAAAGAACCCTTACAATGTAGATTATATGCAGACAGCTATATTTGATGACCCAATTTCTTACCTTCACTTCAAGAAAAGTGAAGCTTTTGAAAAGTTTAAAAACTGTTATATGAATTGAAACTTTGTGAAAAATGTTTGCTGTATAGGCTTTAGTCTAAGATTTCGTTAAAACTACTCCATCGGTTTTTGTGATATTGCAGTTTTTCGAATGTTCGAGTCTTTTAAGAAAATCTGAGTATACCATATTACGTTACGTTCAACCCAAGTGTTGACAAATCCGAAAAGTAATCGCCGTTCTTAAGAAAAGTGATGTTTTTCAAAATATAAGCAACTGTTATAAGAAAAAAACTAAAAAAAAATTATATTTTATTTATTTCATTTATTTCATCAAACTGATTATATTTACAATTACATATTATCTAGAAGACTACTGGATCAGCTTAGCATCGAATTATTTAAAATTAATATTAATATTTATGTACATTCGTTTGCTTATACTATATTAAAACATATTTTGAACGAGTATAAACATCAACTGGCTTTTAAAATTATTTCGACTGATATTATGGTGAAAATCAATATGGTTGCAAACTGAATTTGATTCTCGCAAGCATCTGGTAATAGGTTCATTAAGCCCATAATTCACTCTGTAAAAAGGTTCACGAAATGAATTGCGAGACCTTAGATCTCTACCAGGAATGTAAATATTTATTAATGATAAGAGAAGGGGACAATTTATATGTGAGTTTAACAAATCACGAATGAAAATAATAGAAAAATATTTACGGCGTAAATTGAGACTCTGAAGGCCTAGTAATTGGCATCTAGAACTATATAAAGGCATTTGTGTATTCCAATGCAGCCTATATATGACATATCAGTAATTTTTTTTTGATTTTTTTCATTTCTTATAGAACCAATATTGTAGAAGGGATTCCAAACAACATAAATATAAATTGTTAGTATTACACAATTTGGATAGATTATGAAGGTCATTCTGGAAAAGAATACAATCATTTACTGACTTTATGGTCCAGAACAGCCTAAGGTCGTCCGCAAACATCAGGCATTGGGAGTTCCGAATTACTTTTGGAATTTCATTAATGAAAATCAGGAATAAAAGTGGACCAATGTGGCTACCCTGTGGAATACCTGACGTAGCATGAATGGGATCAGATATAATATTATCAATCCGAACGAACTGAGTTCTTTCAGAAAATACGACCTACACCATTGAAGCATATTAGAATAAAATCCATAAGACTCCATTTTTCTTAGAAGAATTGGCTGACTCTGTCGAATGCTTAAGCAAAGTTCGTGTAAATTACATAACACTGGTGTCCTTCTTCAATTGTTTTCGTAGCATGGTTACAGAAAATCGTTAGATTCGACGTAGTAGACCTTCCAACCATGACAGCATGTTGAGTAGGTGAAATTATATTTTTAAGGTGAAATACCAATTTATTTTTTCAAAAAATTTGGAAATTACAGGTAGTTTCAAACATCTTGTTTCGGTCCAGATTTATGGATTGGACTGATAAAAGAAATTTTATAAAAAACATTTTCAAAACCTGAGTATACAGATTTTTTCAGAGTGTTAATATCAGGTAACATATCATTTTTTTTTTTCCGGCAGACGGCTATTTCTGCCATGCTCGTGTTCTCAAACACAAACTATTGTACATATATTTCATGAAATAAAGAATATAATCTAAAAAAAAATCTAAAAAATCTAATCTAATCATATCATTTTTTTTAAATCACTGTCCGTTGTTGAGTTTACTTAAGTACCGCTAATCGCTTTTTGTTTTGGAAAAACTGAGTAAGCCATCTTCGCCTAGTATTTAAAATATAAAAATTTATAAAAATCGTAAAAAAAAATCTTAAAAAAGTCAAATTTTAAAGAATTCAAGAAACTGCTATATGAAAAAAAAAATATTTCAAAAATTTTAATATATTCATTTCATACTACTTCAAAATAGTAGTATAAGTTTATTTTTTAATTTTTTTTAATCGACCATTTTTGCAAGAACTGAACGTGCCATTGTTTATTAGGGTCAAACTGATGAATCCAAAAGGCAGACCATTATGTTGGCGGTAAAATGGGTGCTCCCTTTAATCCTGATCATAGCAACATTAAAGAAGAAGGTTGTATTTTAAGAACAACTAAGGAGGCTAAGTAAAAAAATGGAAACCATCATATTTTTAGTTCGACAGAATATCACACCAAAAAAATCGTACAGTGGGCGTCAAAAGTGAGCAAACGCTAATAATGTTTTCAGTATTTTTGAAGGTTTGGAAACAGTCTTAAACGAAAAAAAATGTCTTATCATGAATAAATAAACTTTTATTCGTTGATAATTAACTGTAAAAAGATTGATAAAGAAAGAGGAAGAACGAACAAAATTGCCTCACACAATATTGAAATGATTCATATTTTAATATTTTAGCCGTCAAAAGTGTGGGGGTAGTGGCGCAGATGGTAGTGTGTTGGACTCTTGTTCTTGTTCAGAATATCATTGGCTGGGGCCTCTAGAGATACCAGAAAAACTATTGCAAAAAATGGCAGCCATTGGCGGTGAGCAGCGATATACATACAGTTGCTTGTCTTGCGAGGGCCAAGAAGGCGTATGATCTGAGAAGGAGACTATTTCATAGCAGTCAACTTGACTCCATAGTGAAGGCTTCAATAAGGCCGATCAACGCTTATGGGTGTCCATTGTGGTTCAATATAGCGCCTAGTTATATGAAAAAGATTCGGGTTTTGGAATAACAATGTCTTAGGGCATGTCTCCGGTTGTTCCGAATGTCTGAATCGAAATATATAAAATTCTATCCCAACATTCACAACTTCCTCATTAAGGTGCCTCGAAGGCACGTTGCAAGGGCGATAGCCAGCGACAATAGTCTGATCTTTGGGGCTTACTAACTCAATGAAAGGCAGATAGAGAGTACGATCCGATCTGGCTTTATACCACCGGAGGCATTTATCTTTATTAATGCAAAGGGCTTGTCGAGACGAGAGATGGTATCCCGATATTATACCGACGTCGCCAATGCGCATGCGCTTCTCCGTTTTAGTACTGCAATAGAGGAGAGGGATAAATTCGATACGTAAAAGCAATTTGCCGAATTTCTGTGGCTTCTTGAGGTGGGAGGTAGGAGGGGTCAACATACCCTCCCATGACGCTGCCTTAGTTTATTATTTAGATTAGGTAAGCTGGGCATTTCTGAGGGAGGCCGGTTTGCCAACTTGTTGTGATGTTCCGGGGGGTGACTGGTGCTCTAAGGCTCGGAAAGTAATTATGATTTTGACCACTTCTTGCGTAAGGCAACTAGTGCTCAGAATTCTAATTATAGTTGGAATACGTTAAGTAGTTTAAGTAAGTAGAATAAGTAGTTTGTAATTTGTTTTATAGTTTACCCGCAAGGGTACCTCTCTGGAGAGAGGTAACGGGCGTAACGACCCTGCGGACCCTAGTCACAAAAATCCAGAAGCGTCTGACCTATATTGGGCGGCTCCTGTTCTCCATGTCAGGAGCGGCTGTGCACAATAAAAAAAAAAAAAAGTTTAAACGTTTCGCAAAAGTTAAAAATAAATATGCAATGAACAAAACAAAAGATATAATTACCCCAGGTGGTAGGCCAGTTACCCTGGCAAATTCACCCTCTTCGGAGGTCTGTTCTATGGATTCTGGGGGGACCATTTATTGCTACGCAACGACCCATTTGGGAGAAGTAAAAGGGTAGAGAGAACACCCCCATCTAAAAAAGAAGAACAAAATGAAACATTGAAGGCTAAATATTTAAAAGCCTGCGATGAAAGAGATGGGTTTAAGCAACTCAATGAGACACTTAAGGAGATAAATAATCTGAAGCAAGAGTTGCAATTGTTGAAAGAAGAGGTCAACAACCAAAAGTGAATGTCCAACCTGCCGAGTTCTCAACAGACGAGGAAGAACTGAGAAAAGAGACAGAAGGGCATCGTCACAAGGGGAATAAAAATAAAAAAAACGCAAAATGAGTGCGTCCCCAAAAATCTCACCAACTAAAGAAAGTTGCACAGTCACTGTGTATGCTTCAAACAAAGAAAATAAAACACAAAATTCAACCAAGCCCCCACCAATTATTGCGCTGCAAGTAAATAAGTACGATAGCTTGGCCAAAGTATTGGAGGAAAATAAAATTAAAGCTAGTACAGCGCTAATAAACAAAAATGACATCAAAATCAGTGTGGTTGAAGAAGAGGGATACAGAAGCCTCACTAAAATACTAAACCAAAAGAAGGTTTAATGGTATTCTTATGAAAATAAGCAAACCAGACCAATGAAGGTGGTCGTGAAAAGACTGCATTACTCATGCTCACCCGAAAGTATAAAAAAAGAGTTAAAAGACAGAGGCTTAAAAATCTTGGAAGTTGTAAATATGCTTAAATTTACAAGCAAAGTACCGCTACCAATTTTGACACTCAGCTTCGAGCATGACGAAGATAAGAAAAAATTATACATGAAATAAAAAACATACTTGGGATGCAAGTTGAGATTCATACCCTACGTAAATCGAAACAAGTGCGTCAATGCAAAAATTGCCAAAGATATAGGCATACACATAGATACTGCAACTCAAATCCAAGATGTGTTAAATGTGCAGGAAGTCACCACACTAAAGAATGTAAGAAGAAAGAGGATGAACATCCTAAATGTGCAAACTGCAATGAAAACCATCCTGCTAGCTACAGAGGTTGTTTAGTTGCAAAAGAAATCCAACTTGCAAGGGACAAAAAGCAAAAGAAAACACAAAAAAACTCAAATAAGGATGAGCAAACAGTTAAAAAGGACTTGCAAAAGAGCCCACAGAAAGAAAAGCCTAAAGACCAAGCGATAATCAAAAAGGTCCCGAGATAAAAGACGGCTGGTCCAAAAATGGCATATGCTCAGGCAGCATCAATAAATACTCAAATACCAGCAGATAAAACGGTAACACGCAAAGTAGAGCCAAACACTGGCATGGAAAACCTCATGAAACAAATCCTAAACAGGATTGGCTCCATGGAAAAATCGAATAAAACGATATTAGATAGAATATTGTTGTTAGAGAGACAAAACAGCAACAAAAGAGCTGTTACCAAAAGACAGACATGATGAATAAAATAAAAATTCTTGAATGGAATGCTAATGGTATCGAGAGTCGCAAGGACAAGATGCAAGTGACTCTTGACATACACCAGATAGATATATGTCTCATTTCAGAGACGCACTTTAAATTGATCACTGACTTCAAACTGCAAGGATATGAATTCTATCACTCCCCATATCCTTATAACTGTGCAACAGGTGGGGCCGCAGTGTTAATAAAGAATACAATAAAACACCATATAGAAGCAAAATTCCAATCATGTGCCATCCAAGGAATTTCCATATGTGTAGAAACGAGCAGTGGACAAATATCTGTTGCAGCAGTATACTGCTCTCCTAGCTATAGACTAAGGAAAAATGATTTTAAAAGTCTTTTCCGCATATTTCACAATAGATTAATCGCGGGAGGGGATTTTAACGCCAAAAATAAGTATTGGGGATCTAGATTAACTAATACTAGAGGCAGAGAACTATATGAAGCAATTAAAGAAGATGGCGCCAAATATCACTCAAGGGGAAAACCTACCTATTGGCCAACAGATAGAAATAAAACCCCAGATCTTGTCGACTTCTTTCTATCAAAAAATATATCTTCAAATAAAGTAAGCATAGAGGAAGGACCTGATCTTCAATCGGATCATTCCTCTATACTCTTAACGCTTAGCGATAAAATAATAATAAAAGACCATAGCCCAAAACTAGCAAATAGACTGACTGATTGGAACTACTTCAGACAGAAGTTGGAAGAAAGTATCCAACTATCACCAGCTATTCAAACAGAAGATCAACTAGAAGAAGCAGTCCAAATATTGATGCTCAGAATACAAAAAGCTGCGTGGGCTGCCACTCAAAAAACAACAAAAAAAAATCAAACAAAACTCTTATCCTCCCGAAATATGTGAAATTATTACAGAAATGAATAAAGCTAGAAAACGCTGGCAACAGACAAGGGCGCCGAGCGACAAGACCACACTGAACAACTTAAATTATAAGCTCAGAAAATCTGTAAGAGAATTCAATAATGAGTCTTTGAAAACTTACCTCACAAGTCTTACAAATGATGCTAGTACCGACTACTCGCTCTGTAAGGCAACGAAGAAAATGAACAGGCCAATAGCTCACCAGTAAAACCCAGAGAAGATAACTGGGCGAAAAGCAACCAAGAGAAAGCAAACACTTTCGCTGAGTATCTTGAAGACGTATTCAAACCTTATGAAGATAAAGGTTATCAAGGAGTCGAAATAAGGTGCGAAGAAGATAGACATATTCGGCCGGTAACAGCTAAAGAACTTGCCAAAGAAATTAAAGAAAGCATAAATATAAAAAAGGCCTCAGGATTTGATTTAATTAGAGGAGAAATTTTGAAGCAATTTCCACGAAAATGTTTAAAAAAACTAGCGCAGATTATTAATGCTGCATTTAAATTAAGATATGTGTGAAGCATGTGGAAAGTCGCGGAGGTAATAATGATACCTAAACCAGGCAAACCACCTAACGAAGTTAATTCATATCGCCCAATATCTATTCTACCAATGTTGTCCAAGTTATTCGAAAAAGTGCTGATAAAACGTCTACAAAAAATAATAGATGAAAAATCGCTAGTCCCAATTCACCAATTTGTATTTAGAAATAAACACTCTACCATTGATCATCAGGTGCATAGAATCACAGATAGAATCGAAAAAGCATTTGAAGAGAAAAATGTGTGCTATACAGTATTTCTTGATATAGCACAAGCTTTCGATAAAGTTTGGCACAAAGGACTGATACACAAACTACAAAAGCCACTGCCGAAGCAGTATGCGACCATTCTGGAGTCTTATATATCAGACAGATTCTTCAGAATTAAACAAGAGGCAGAGTACTCAACATTAAGAGAGATTAAAGCTGGTGTACCGCAAGGCAGTGTGCTAGGTCCAGTTCTATACCTACTCGTACTTTTCACTAGCGATCTTCCTGAAAGTGAAGAAACCACCATAGCTACTTTTGCAGATGACACAGCTTTCCTTGCTGTGGGAATACCAACTGTCGAAATAGCAACAAAAAAGCTTCAAACAGCCATAAACAATTTTTCAGAATGGACTAAGAAATGGCAGATTAGATTAAATGACCTTAAGTCAGTCCATATTAATTTTACGTATAAAAACGTACCACACATTCCAGTCTACATTAACAACAATGTAGTGGAATATTCAAACACAGCCAAATATCTAGGCATGACTCTAGACGCTAAACTGCGTTGGAAAGCGCACGTAAAGAAAAAAAAAGATGAGTTAAACATGCGGTACAGTAAAATGTATTGGCTATATTGGGAGATTCTCATCCCTGTCTAACTACAACAAGTTATTGCTATACACGCAAGTTCTGAAACCAGTATGGACCTACGGGCTCCAGTTGTGGGCATGCACATGCCAAACAAATTTACAAACAATTCAGGTTTTCCAAAATAAAGTACTAAGGAACAGACACACCACATTTTACTGTGGGCGCTTCAATGATAAGGAGCTTAGGTTTACAGCACTCACCATATCCGCACCAAATACCTGGCACCTGATATGAGCAAAAGCAGGACAATCACAGAGGAAATGTTCCGCAGTGTCGTCGCTTTCTCCACAGACTTCGCAGTTGGTGGTGTCGCTTAGGCCTAGCACCTTAAGGTGTTTGGCAAAAGCGTAGTGTCCCGTAAGAACGCCAGCAGTCTGTCTGCAGTCTTTTCTGTTGAGAGACAACAAGAATGCCGCGGATTTCCCACAGACGTCGGGGAGCATTTGCTTAGTCTGTCTGCACCCTGGAGAGTCATGCCAACTGCGATTGTGTTCATAGGAAACCCAACCGTCAATGGAAGCCCTGACCGAGTACGCAGGCAGACAGATCGCTGGTTCAGGTCCTGAGAAGTCCCCCTCTGAGCCTTGTCTAGCAAGTTCATCGGAGATCTCATTTCCCGTGATCCCGCTATGACCCGGGACCCAGACAAGTTTAAGTGAATTCAGCCTTCCGACCGAATTCAGAGATATCTTGCATTCACGTACTATTTTGGAGGTAGTTAAGGGTTTGAGTAAGGCCTTAAGCGCAGCCTGACTGTCGCTACAGACGCAGATACTTCGCCCCCTAGACCTGTTCCTCGTAACATAGTCCATGGCCATTAGGATAGCATAAGTCTCTGTTTGGAAGACTGACGCATATTTGCCTAACGGAAAGAATAGTCTAACGTTATCGCTCTCCACGAAGACACCAGCACCAGATCCTTGATCGGTTTTGGAGCCATCCGTGAAGATTCGACTGCATTCCCTTCCAGGTACAGAGTCCGGCCAGTGCCAGTCTTGGACGCGAGGAAAGTCGACCTCGTAGTTGCGCTTTAGCCGAAGTTCCGGTGTCATCGCATCAGACGGCATATCCATAAGGCAGGAGTCGAAGGACAACCGTTGCGCAAGTTCATCAAAACTCCAGTGCGAGTTATACCAAAAGCCACCTCTTCTAAGACGTGAGATAGCCTTGATTGTACAGCCCATGATGTAAACATCAAGGGGCGGAAGGTTCAATAGTGCATCTAGGCTGGAGCCAGGTGTGCTGGGGAAGGCTCCCGTGCAGCCGAGACATACCTGCCTTTGGAGTTTGGCAAAAGCAGCAGTGACGTATTTACGTGAAAGCTTATTCCACCAAACAACCGATGCGTATGCTATAAATGGTCTTATCATAGCCGTATAAGTACATAGGACTCTTTTCGGTGATATGCCCCATGTCTTGCCGAAAATGCCTTTGCACTGCCAGAAAACAGACAGCGCCTTGGCAGTCTTCAGCTCAACATGTTTGGACCAAAGAAGTTTGCTATCCAGGATGACTCCCAGATACTTTGCTTCATTGGAGAGTTGGATTGTGACGCCTTTTAGCACTGGCTGACTCAACGCGACCAGCTTCCTCCTTCTCGTAAAGAGAACAACCTCAGTTTTAAGAGGATTGACCGAGAGCCCATTCCTAGTGCACCATTCGTCGATCACGTCAAGGGCCGCCTGCGCCTTGGCGCATACAGTCGCTAGGCATGATCCAACAGAAAGCACGGCAACATCATCCGCGTACGCCTGAGCGTAAATATTGGAACTGTTGAGTGCGTTCAACAGAGAGTCGATCAGCATACACCACAGCAGTGGAGACAGGACGCCGCCTTGCGGGCAGCCTCTGTTTACCCCCGCCATAACATAGCGGCCACAATCCGCATCCGCAACCAACGTTCTATTCATTAGCATTGTTTTAATCCACAACACCAATGGTTCGTCTACGCCGTGTTGTCTGGCGGAGCTGCACATGCTATCAAAAGTCGCATTGTCAAAAGCACCCTCAATATCGATGAAAATGCCCATCGCGTATTCTTTTCTGTCAAGCGCGCCCTCAATTCTAGCAACTAGATTTTGGAGCGCAGTCTCGCACGATTTTCCGCGTTGATAGGCATGTTGCATCTGAGATAGTGGGTGCAATCGCAAAGCAATTTTGCGCACGTGAAGCTCGACCAGCCTTTCAAAGCTTTTCAGCAAGAAGGAAGTCAGACTGATTGGTCTGAAGCTCTTGGCGAGCGAGTAGTCACTTCTGCCAATTTTTGGTATAAATGCCACTTTAACTGTACGTCAGGGTGTTGGAATGTATGCCAGTGCTAGGACAGCGGTGAAGATTTTCTTCATAGTCGGTAGCAACTGGTTTGTGCACTGTTGCAGCATGGCTGGGTATATTCCGTCCGTACCAGGCGACTTAAAGCCGTCAAAAGACGCAAAGGCGTATTTAATGGCCTCGTTCGTCACTACGGCCTTCGCAATATACCAGCTACGCCGAGTTGTTTGTCTTGGCTCACTCATAGTCTCGGTAATCGGGGCTGGTTGTGAGCCAATTGTAATTTGGTTACCCGGAAAGTGAGACTCCAGCAGATAACTAAGAGTTTCCGCTTTCGTCTCAGTGAAGGTGCCATCAAGTTTTCTAAGTGAGCCCAGTTTGGCTGGTTTGCCCTTTTTCAGAACTTTAACCAACCTACTAGTTTCACCCAGCGTTTCAATCTTTTCGCAGAAATTCTTATAAGAAGCACTTTTCGATACCCGAATTAGCCTCTTATATTCCTTCTGCTTCGATCGGTAGAGATTCCAGTCTGTCTCCCAATCAGTCTTGAGTGACCTATTTAGAAGCTTTCTAACTTCTCTACGAATTCTTTGCAGTTCCGAGCTCCACCAGGGAACCGGCGTTCTGCCAGGGGGTTTACTTACTGGGCACGTCAGTTCGAAACAGCTAGTAATGGCACTATTCAGGTTTTGAACAGCATCCTCTACCTTTTGTCTCGTCCTGAGTTTGGTTGAAGTTTTGAGAGTTTTCCCTAATTCCTCCCTGAAGCGTATCCAGTTGGTTTTTCTCGGATTCCTCCTCTCCTGCAAAGTTATGGCTTCGCATTCGATTTGGAATTCGATATATCTATGATCTGAGAGGGATGCCTCCGAAGAGACCCTCCAGTTGGTAATCACCTTAAAGTATCTATTTGATAAAGTCAGGTCGATCACCTCCTGTCTTCTTGACGTCACAAAAGTTGGTTGCGAGCCAACATTGTTGATAGTAAGATCAGATGATAGAATGAAATCCAGGAGATGGTTTCCTCGCATGTTGCATTTGCTACTGCCCCAAACAGTGTTTTGAGCGTTGGCATCGCAGCATATAACTAGGCCCATCTTCCTGGTGTCGCAATAGTCTATGAGTTCAGCCATTGCCCTTGGTGGTGGAGGCACTACTGAATCATAGGGGAGATAAGCTGACGCCATGACGAAGGTCGTCCAATCTCCATTCGTTTCGTAGCTAATGGCTGCAGCAACCAAATCTTGGCCACAAAATTGTCCAAGCTTAGTCACTGAGAGAAGGTTCGACACAGCAAGACAAGCCCTTGGTCTCTCGAACCGCTCGTCACAGAGTATTGTGGTGCCACGGACACCTCCAAGGTCACAGATGCGATTTTTCCACACCCATGGCTCCTGTATGGATGTTATGTGGGCTTTTGTGTTCAACACGGACAGCTTCTTACTGATGAGTGCAGTAGCAGCCTTGGAGTGTTGAAGGTTAATCTGAGTAAATCCAATCATTGGAAATACATCAGTTGGAAGTGTTCTAGTGGAAGGGCACGCAGAAGGTGCGCGCGCAGTTCCACCGACAGGAGCACTTGAGGCCTTCTTCCTCCGTTTTTTCCTGTTCGAGCTATTGGAAGGGGAGGCAGCGTTAGTTTCAGTCAGCTAGCTGGTTTCGGTTGGGGTAACCTCTGCCGACCTGCATCTCTTTGCCGTCGCCGCCGGGGAAGGGCAGTTCTCAGCGCTTGCGCCTTCAACTGGCGGTGCAGTTTCTTTGCGCCGCACGATAGCCGCCTTTCTCCTTTTCCTCTTTCGCTGGCTCTTAGATGGACGCTGACCAGTGGACGCCGCCTCTGTGGCCCGTTTCACCTGTTCGGTTTCACAGGCCTCGTCAGCAGCATCGCACCTATCGGCTGTCTGTCTATTGGTCTGAAGATTAAGCGTATCAGGTTGAACCTCTCCGCCACTTTCTCCATTTTTCCAGCCCAGTCTACCGAACGTGTCGGAGATAGAGCTGCAGTAATCTTCGGAAGCAAACCTTTTCGCAACTCGAAGGTCAACGCCTGTACAGGCGGGGGGTATAAGTATGTCGGTTGGGGCCTCCAGAATCCGTGCCCCGACCGTGGTCGAAAAGACCACGGGTGGATTTTCGCCCATGCGAGTACCACCTGGAGTATTTATTTCTTTTAGTTGTACTACTAAGGAACATAGTAGGCTTCTCAACCACGTAAACACAGAAATAACAGAACTATTAAATAATGACAATGCAATCAGGAGATTGAGACGGGTAAAACCTCTTGATCTATAAGAGTTAGCTAGGGCTAAGAAATCAGGTATTGATTTCGACCAAGAAAAAAGTTTAGAAATCCGACAAACGGCGGGTTTATCTGTTAAATTCAACAAATATGTAGTTCAAAAACAAATTCCCGATTAGTCGTCGACTAGGTGCAATCTAATTCGGGATGGCGAATGTCAGTCCCCCGGGAGTTTTGTTTTAGATGGGTTAAAGTCTCTCACTATTGCAGAAGCATCCCTCGCGATTAGTTCTGCAATGTCTTTCGATGATTTTTTCTTCCAGCGAATTCCCAACACAAAAAAAAAAAAATAGTTTTTTACAGTTTTAATAAATTTTCTCGATGAATACGAGTACATTATGTAGGATTAGTTCATAAGAAGTTTTAGATCGAAAGCCAAATATTATAAGGTTATAGTTAAGTTTTTTTTTTTTTTTTTTTTTTTATAATTTGCTTACGCTAAAGGGATTTTTTTTTCTGTTACAGTACCCTTATAATGCTAAGAACACAGTGTAAGCTACTTGGTATTAGAAAGAATAGAGAGATAGGAAAGAAGTGTTTGGGTGCAGTTGTAGGGTTATTTAAGAGCGTCCGCATAAAGACCATTCATCTAGAATAAGTGTCCTGTTAGTTTTAAGTTAAGATTTAATCATTTTTGTCTAAAGCGTAAGTTGATATATAAAAGATAATAAACAATTTAATTTTAAGGTCAACAAGTAGTTTGTTGGACTACTAATCTAAAGGTTCAAATCCCGCCGTTGTCAAGCAACATCAAAACGTTGTTTCCACTTCGTTCTTGAAAGCGGGTCTAGCGTATTGTACAAAAATTTTTTCTACAAAAATTTCTCGAAGTTCTCACTTACTTTCATCACAAACATGTATACAGCAGCAGCGGTTGGTACATTAATTCGAATTATTGCTCTTCCATTATAATTTGTTATACGTTATTCTAATATTGTATTATAATTTTGGCCCAAAGTTTGTACCATACCTTAATATCGCTCGTCGACCCCTAAAAGTTACAATTTGGTTTTTGATATCTCGTGAAAGTGTGTGTCATTCGCAAACTCATGGATTTTCCTAAAATCTGACATAATGTAAAAATATGGTTTGGTTTGGAAAGAGCAGCTTTTTCTATTGTTGTTGCTGTTTAGATGGTTTAATTTCTTAAAGTCGTTGTAACTGAAAACATATTTAATCATACATGACTCAAAGATCGGTCTACGTTCAATACGTAAACATACGTATGAACCATAAACAACAGTTATAGTCTCTCTTATTATGTCATTTAATTTAACATATCATTGCATTTAACCATTAGTCATGAGGCGAATCTCATAGTCATGAGGCTAATCATAAGCGGAAACATAAAAGACAACAACTTTAAACACGATATGCAGATTCTTTTGTTGCCAATTCGTTTGAAAACTAACAGTTATGAGGGCGTGAAAAGTCTCTATCCTCACGAGCGTTTTGCATAACGATGAGTGCTATACATAAATACTCGTACTCATGTCCTGAAATAAGTTGAAACTATATTGATAATCGATTCAACTCGCATGGTAAGTTGACTTCAGCATGGATGTTCCACGATAAATTTGAACATTGAAAAAATGGGATTTTGTGATAGTGTTAAACTACTGCAAACCGAAGAAGAAGCTAAAATGCACATAAAGTGCGCAGCACTTCAAACCAAGGGGATGAATGCGCAAAATGTTTTGCATGTGCAACTATGTATGTTTATAAAAATGTATGTTAAGGATGTTAAGTGTAAAACGAGAAATTGAAATGCCATTTATCAGCCAGAGGTAAGGATGGGTCGTGTTTCTGTTGATGGAATATTCTAAAAGCCTTCGATATTAGGTGTGTTTCTTTGGGAAATGTTTCCCCAGCAGTGCTCGCATTTACACGTTAAACAACAACAACATTGTACAGCCAACACCACTGGGGATAACATCCACTGCAGTGGCTGCGGTGGATACATGCTGCAAATATAATGCTTCCGAAACTTCGTATCTAAACATTTTTCATCACAATCAGGGATGGGATTTTTTGAAAAAATTTCCGCAGTAGATTTGAAAAAAAAAACGCAGTAGATTCAACTGTTTCGCAGTAGATTTTTATATTTTCAAAATATAAGGAAGACATAACATATATACACATAAATAATTTAAAATAATAAAATAAACATTAATTTTTCTTTAAAACATAACAAAAACAGAACAAAACAAAAATTCATATATATTCATGTCATAATTTTTCTTCTAATTTCTAATAATTCTTTGTTTCGATTTTACAGCAAAAGTAATCAAATTCATTCTTTAATATATAATATATAATTATACATTTTCATTTCAAAATTATTACAAAAGTACAAATTGGGAAAACGAGAAATAAATTGTTGCTTCGGGCTCTCTATCGCTTCTAAAAACTCTTGAGAAGAGTTTTCCTTGAAATCTGTGAATATGGAGGAAACACTAGGTTTCTGACTTAATTTCAGCTCACACTTGTGTTTTTGACGTTTTTTTTTAAATGTAGCCTGCAAAATAATAAAACGCATTTTCGCTACCAAAACCAACAGTTTTATAGTCAGATTCGGGTTTGAAAATGTTTTTCACATTGTCCTTCTTTTTGAGTGATTGTAACTGCATTTTAATGTCGGCAAGCTCTAAATTCACAGTTGGCTCGCAGTTTCCATGAGTTTCCTCCGTGCACTTTGCTGAAAAGGATCTTTAAAATGAACAAATGAATTGAAATGGAGTCAGTTAGTTGTTATTTCCTCCTCAGTTGCGTAAATGTCGAAGGTATTTTCCAGACAATCTGTTTTTCCTCTCGACCGCAGGCCAAATACTTTAAAGTATGTTTCCCATTTGTTCTTACAATTTTTTAAATTAAAAAAACAGTTGAACTTCATCTTTTAAAAAACACGTACACTCTTATTTGTTTGCTCTGAGAACTAATAGTATTGCGTTTTCTTCACTTGTTTCGCACGACTGAGAAGAATTTAAGTCAATACGCCAACAACCGTAAAAACTACCAAATAATGATTCAAATCATTTTTATTGTTACTAGGCTGAACACCGGATTGCATTATTTTTAGCGAAATCAAAGCAAAGAAGAAGCATTTATTTTCATATTTTTGACAAGTACAATTGTAGAGGTTCATAATTAGCTGTAAACAGTAATAAAATAATCAGTAAAATCAGCTATAAACCATTTTAAAAAAAGCAAAGCAGGTAGCACTGCACGAAGTGAAAAGATACACACAACGAGGATCAAGTCGATACGCCTTTAAAAAAGCATTATGAAAAAAACCAACAATCATTCGTCTTACGAAGCATGCCGCATGTAGTGAAACAGGCAAAATATACTGTGTACCATAAGCGTTAAAACACATAATTTTGACCTGCTTCCCAATATTGTAGGTTTTTTTTAGCATTTTGCTTTGTAGTAGTAGGAAATGCATTATGTAGAGAGAGTGTCCCTACTCATTATATGGATATACTCTGGTCACTTGCCATCAAAATATAGCCAATTGCCAAAAGATGTATGAACATTATAATTATTTGGATTTTATCAGGAAGAATGGGACTGACTGCATTCAGTGATAGAATTAAAAAAATATTTTGTGGATTACATTTACATATTGCATAATTTTTTTTCGTAAGACCAACAGTGCAGTAGATTTTATTTAGCAGTAGATTTATTTTTCGAAAAAAAGCAGTAGATTCACTGTAATTGCAGTAAAGTCACAAACCCTGATCACAATCTGTTCAATGTTTTTTTTGACATCTTATGTCAGCATCACGGTTGGAAAAAGGTGTACAGTTGTCCTAAATTTCCAGGTACGAAAGTACCACTCCTCAATATTCAGTGCTATTTTCTCAACGTTTTAAAAGTTGAATTTTATTTTTACTTTTAAATAAGGCAACATATATACAGTTGAGTTTTTACAATACGTGATTTTTAAATCCTTAAATTCAAAAACATTAATTTTAGTCAGTTGAAAGTGATGCCAAACAAATTCTATACTATACATGTTCTGAACCTCATAGGTTCATAGGTTTTTAAAAATAATCCGTAAGAACTGAACTACTCAAGTCATAGAGCAGGATTAAGCAGTACATACTGAAGTCCAATCTTTCTCGCCTAAGGAAAACGGAAAATATTTAGGTGAACTTGTGTTCTAAAGTTCTTTTTCACCCTAATACTTGGTTTGCTTTTTATCTTATTAATAAGTTTTTAATTTTTTTTTTTGTTTTAATAAAATATTTACGTACTTTTTTATCTGTGTCAGTACTATTTATTCCATCACTGGTTTAGCATGGTTGACATATTTGTGCCAGCATTTGAAAACAAAAACACTGCTGCCTATGTTGCTGGGGATCGATCTTTTGGGCAACCGCGGATACATTTCCCAAAGAAACACACCTATTGTCGGCAAATGGAAAAATGAAACTCGAACAAACTGTACTTAGTAAAATTCACAACAAAAAATTATAGATCACTTAAATAAAAATGAGCCTTAAAATCGCAATGTGGGTAAAAGATAATTGCCAATTAGAGTCCCAAATTTTTTTTTTAACCCTGTTGATAAGTTTAAAAAATTTAGCGAACCAGCATCGTAATATTATATTTTTGATAAAAATGTGGGTCATGGTGAATTTGATTTGTGCTATCGCCACGATTAAACAAACACAAGCATAACAGGCTTGGATTTTCGTATACAAAATTTACTTCGATTAGTTTTTTTTAATTTCTAGTTATGATTTCTTATTCCATCACTATTATTCCTTTTGTTTGTTTTAAGTATTCGGGACCTCTGCCGTAAATCCGCTGTACTATGATAATTCACTTTTCTAAAACTTTAGTTCTCCTTTCTTTCGACTTGATTTAAACTTGTCCAAAGATCTTAGAATATTATAGAAAAGTTTTTTGGTAATGGTATATTAGAATACTCGATAATAACGCTTCACAGAAATAAGTTAAATATACAAACTTCACATGCCTTCCCATTTTCGTATTGCTGTATACAAAATTATCAAAAAAACGGTTCGTTGGGATAAGCGATCGTTTGATCTTCGATTTTCTTTCGATATTCATTTATCATTTTCTTTTATAAAAGGCAAATTGAAATTTCGAGTATATATGTATGTAGAAACAAAACACCGAATCTGCCCAACGGATTTGAATGCGGATTTTTTATACAGATTCAAAATTCATTAAATCAATAAAATGCATACTTTAAATTATTATTTTGTTCTACAAAATGGGGAAGAAGTGTAAACTGTATTTTTTGTATGTATTTTGATGACTTTACTTACTTCAACTAGCTATTACCTTTGTAAATCTTAAGCGATGCAAACAAAAATTAATTTTGCCAAGAGCAAACTCTCCCCCGAGTATTTTGAATCACTTATGTAGATTTTTACTCCAGTCGGGAGCTGAGCTGCGGAAATGTTATGAAAACTATTAAAACAATTTTTTTGTTTTGTAAAAAAGTTTTCTTGATTCAATCAACCAAATATTGACTGTGTGTATAAAATATAGTAACTATGGCGATGATTTTTTGAGTAATGCCTGAAACAGATGTTTAGCACGCAGTTACGCGCATAATGCATTATTTGCCATCATTTAATAGGATTTTTGCCTGACCTAAATATCACTGAACGACCAACAGAAACAGACTAAAATACTAGGTAACAAAACGTCTAACCGGACAAGATAAACCAAATTGTGCTGGTCTACTACTATTGGTGCAGTAAAATTAGAAATAGAGACACCATGCAAGACGAATTGCAGTAAGCAATGCGTCATTTAACACACATGCTGAACATCTATTTTTAATTTTTAATTTTGGTGGTTCATAAGTCCCCATTTATTTGGCTTAATGCAAGCTAATAATAAGGCTTAAAACTAATTAAAAGGTCAAGTTTAAGGCAGGGAGTGCTGCGATTGAAATCGAAGGCGGTGAGGTTTGAGTTAACCTTCCGGAGAATACGGGAGATTGGTTCATTAGAACCATAGGACGTGCGGTGGGGAGGAAGATAGAAGAGACGAGGGAATCGTAAGTTACGAGGGTTGGTATTGAAGGAGATAGAATTATAAAGTGACGCGCAGTCGATGGAGCCAGAGAGGAGTCGATGGATGACAACTATGTCTGCAGCGTCTCTGCGTTCCTCAATGCTATTCATTTTAATGAGTTTGAGACGGGCTAAATAGGGGGGTAAGGTTGAAGGATCGTTACAGGGTAAACCACGAAGAGCGAATCGGAGAAAGCGACGTTGGATGCTCTCGATTCTGGACACATGGACTTGGTGGAAAGGAGACCATACTTGGCTAGCGTACTCAAGAAGCGGGCGAACAAAGGTAGTGTAAAGAGATCTGGTCACGTAAGGGTTAGAGAATTCTTTTGACCACCGTTTAACAAAGCCAAGTGATGAGTTGGCTTTAAGAATTATCTCGTCAAAATGTAAACGGAAATTAAGCTCCCTATCGCACAGAACCCCAAGATCACGAAGAGATTGAACGCGGGATATAGGTTGACCATGGTGAAGGTAAGGACGGGGAGGGGACTTGTTCATCTTGCGTGAGAAAGTAATAGACTGGCATTTGGCGATATTGAGCTCTAATCCGTTTTTGATGCACCAGGTGGAAAAAGTATCCAGATCTTGTTGTGGAAGACAAGAGTCTTGTGGTGAAGATATGGGCATACAAAACTTGGTATCATCATCGTAGAGCGAAAGGACGGAATGCTTTATGATTCGATCAAGGTCGTTAATGGTTAGGATAAAGAGAAGGGGACCAAGATGACTACCTTGTGGAACCCCAGAGGTGGCCAAAAACGGCGCCGATAAGGTGGGCCTGAAGCGAACACTATAATAACGGTTTTCCAGGTAGTGCGATATCCATTTTAACAGAATGGGTTCGAAGCCGAGTGAAGATAGTTTAAAAAGGACTAATTTGTGAGATATCTTATCAAACGCCTTACTGAAATCGGTTGCAATAACGTCGAATTCGTTGCCGTTTTCCAGGGTTGAGAGGGCGGAGGACACGAATTCCACGAGGTTTGTGGTAGTTGATCTGCCTTTAAGAAAGCCATTTTGGTTTTGGGAGATAAGAGATTTGCAGTGAAAGCTAAGATCTTCGTGCACGATACTTTCGAGGAGCTTGGGTATATGTGAGAGTTTAGCTATAGGGCGGTAATTGGTTATTTCGCTCTTTAGTCCTTTTTTGTACATCGGTGTTATAAATGAGCACTTCCAAATCTGAGGGAATTCTCCATGTGAAAGTGAAAGCCGGAAAAGGTGAGAAAGGGGGAGGGAAATATTGGAGCTGCATTTCTTAAGAAATATAGCGGGAAGACCATCTGGCCCAGGTGAGAACTCATCATTGAGTTTTTGAAGCTTGTTTTCAATTACTGCAGGGTCGAAAATAAGAGAAAGAAAGGGACCAAAGGAGAAATTAAGTAGATAATTAAAGTAAGACGGATGAGGTACGAAAGAGCTGTCGGCGAAAGATTGTTTAAAAAATTTGCGAAAAAGTTCGCTATAGTATGCGGGTCACTTGAGGATATGTTTTCGTAGGAGAGGGATGTGGGGTAACCATCGGATTTTTTTTTTTGTTAACAAATCGGAAAAAGGACTTAGGGTCGGTAATAAGATTGGCTTGTGCCTTATTAAGATATTGCTGGTAGAGAGGATCATAAAGCTGGGTAAACCGAAGATATGAGCCGAGATAATTAGAGTAGTTAAAAGAAGAATTATCACGAAGGAAAAATGCCCATAGTTTATTTCTCTTGTTACGTAAAGTCCGAAGTTTGCGGTTATACCATGGGGGTGATGAAAAAGTTGTCTTATGGCGAGAGAAGGGAACATAAAGAGAAATGGAATTAAATAGTTCAGTGTAAAAAATGGACAGGGCATCATTTAGAGAGAGGTTGGCGAAGTCAAAAGAGGCTCTGCTTAGATAGGCGTTAATTTTGTGGAAATTCGCTTTGTGAAAATCGTAAGAGGGGAGATTTGTCGCGGGCGTCGGCTGTGGTGTTTCAGACATAACAACAATATTTTATATCTATGTTCTACGTTGATAGATATGGAAAGAGATAGAGTACAAAGAAAGAGAAAGAATGTAGATGGATTAGTATCAGATATTCATCTCTTGACAAAACGCGATGCAGTGTATTGTGTATGTAAATATAGCCAATTTGTATACCCTATTCTAAGGGTATATTAATTTTGACTCATAGTTGGTAACATACCTTAATATTGCCCGTAGATCCCTAAAAGTTACTATATTTATGATCAGCATCGATAGTAATGTCGATCTAGCCATGTCCGTCCGTCCGTCCGTCTGTCGGCAAAAAATAGGCCTTTAAACTGGACCTAGAGAGCTGAAAATTTAAAACAAATTTATCGAAAAAATCGAATTTTGAGCTAGAAAGCTGAAATTTCTTATATATGATCTTTGACTCCTAAAACTGGTCAGGAGATACAATTTCTAAAATCCACCCACTGATACGCCCACAATTAAATAAAACAATTTTATTGAGAAACCAAAGTTTGAGCTAGGGAGCGTTTTTTTTACAAGAGCTTCGTTATGTTTCCATAAAATCCTTTAAATGTTATATAACAAATAATGTAGAGCGTTCTTAACAATTCGACCATATTTAGGCTTTTGTCACGCGCACTTATGAGGGATAGGAATAAGAATAGGGTATCCAACAATTTGCCCAAGCGGGCTGTATTATGCCGTGGAATTTTGCTGATGCATTTGAACTGTGCTAGTGTGTTTTTTTTTTGTTTAATATGGGGTCGGAAGAGAAAAGCTATACAAAATAAATGCAAAAATAAGTTGTGGGTGCGGCTTTGTGTCCTACATACGGATACATATTTGTTTTTGTATCCGACATTCATTTTTTTTTGCCAAAATGAGATGTCGTGAATGAATCCTTTTGTTTTATTTTTCCAACAGGAAAATAATGTTGCTTATTTCTTGCTGATGCATTTGCAAATTGCAACCACAAGCAACCTGGACAGTATGAAACCGATGAAAGGCCGGTTCCTTATAGGAATTTTGGAGAGTTGATGCGGAGCCCAATTATGCAGATGGAAAAAATCAATGGCTGCTTTTAGAATCTTCTCCAATACTTGGAGAAGAAGTACAAATAGGCATATTACTGAGCTACAATTTATCAGTCAACCGTGAGGTCCTTTTTCTAATATTTTTTTATAATATTCGAAGAAGGTCTTTTAACTTATAACTATTGAATGATCCCTAAAAATGGAAAACTGAACGCATGTATTTGTTTAAACAGTTTGCCAAGATGGCAAGAATTAATTGCCATATGAAAGTCATCTTCGGGGAAAAACCTTACTTTACATGGGCAATAACTTCACCTCGAGTGGGAAATAAATAATTTTTTTTTTATATGAAGTTTTTGCCCGCTAAAGGTTCACTAACATGTTGTGAAGTTATTTCCCACATATTATTTGTGAATTTTTCGATAAATTATATTCGCCACTCCCTGCTCCCTTTCCGCGAACCAGTGAAGCTTGTGGTTCCTAATGCAACAGTCACTCCAAGCTGATTTCGCTCCGCGATGCGCGTAGCACTCAGGGTTTGACTGCTTCAGTCACTCCCTCAAGAACAGTTTAAAACCTACTACTCGACTGTGCACCCGATCCCCGCTCCATGGTATATACTCGTAACAACTTGCTCGGGATTCGATTGTTTCAGTCACCCGACTCGGAATCACCTGCAAAGAGAATAAAGAGCAGTTTGAGGTTCAATTGAAACAGACATCTCACCAGGCTCTTCTTTCCGTGGATCAGAAAGCAGAAGATTTCCCTCCGCTGCGCAGTGTAATGGTATCCTTCTCCACAACCACTACCTCTCAGTAGGTAATCACAGGGCTCCCAATAGGCCAAACGACGACCGGCAACCTCCCCCCCCCCCTGTCCCCACCCCTCTTCAGGGTACCACAATGGACCGCAATGGACTCAGTGCCCTGGCAATCACCTTACCTAACATAACCTATTTTTAAATATGGCCTTGTGTTGCAAACAGTACTGGAGTGAATAACCGATCATGACGATTTATAAATTATGTATCATAAAATGTGAAGAAAAATTATTTCCCACAGAAAATAAAACAAGTGAAATTATTTGCCAATCCAGGTAAAGTTATTGCCGTGAATTTATTATCCTGCACCATCTTACGCTGCATATCTGTGATACCAGCCATCTTTACAATTCGCCACCGAGAAAATTCTTTCCGGAACAATGAAATTTATATAACAACTTTTTGAGAGAATAACTAAGTCAGAGAGTCACGGGATTAACACATAAATTGTAGATACGAATTTTGTCTACCCATGGCTTTTAATGTGAGCCACACAAGCTCGGTAATAATAAACAACACATTCCATAACTCGAAGAATTCTTAAGAATATCAGAGCTATTTAAAGTGTCTTAACCGATGATTTGCTTCATAGACAAAAATATTAAATATGTGGGTACCTATCCTCTTCTTCTAGTCAGGAGTAGACGGATGCTAAATTTGATTCTTGGTATTCTCATGAATTTCTGTCTTGTCTAGCCAAACGGTTTCCGGTAATGCAAGGCATATTAAAGTTTCTGTTTTCCCAAACACTGCACAATTTTCCATATACCTATATATCAGTTTACAGCTTAATCTAGCGCAAATGATAGATACTAATCTTCTAACTCTACGGTTACGCGGAAAGTGTCACGTATCCTTTCTGTCTGGCGTATCTCAGTCACGTTGCCTCCTCTAAGGAGATGCATTTTATAAAGAAAGTATCATCAACTCTGTAAAAGTTCAATAACCATTGAAATGCTTCATATTCTTTCAAGTGGCTTTTTTTTGTTTATTTTTTTTCAACTGCAATCGACGTCTCCGTGATGTAATCACAACTTCTTCACACAATATCTCGAGTTACTTTGTCTTTTTTTTTCTCTCGCAGGCACACAACATCTATAAATACCGACTCTGAAATTCTTTGTATGATTATTTAAAATGAATCCAAGAATGATAAAAGTGATTCGTTCTCGAATTCAATCAAAAGGAATCACTTTTATGTTTATGCTGCTGCTTTGTGTAAATGACGACGATCGGCGTAAAATTTGTAAAAAAAATTGAAGTTTGCTACATCTTATGCTACAGCCGGTGAGAGAAGAGAGCGTACAACAACGGAACTGCCAATAGAGAGGGCAACGATTGGGGGAAGTGACACAAACAGCACAGCGGCATTAGGCCAAGACAAAACCGCAAAAAAGAAGCTCGTTTGTTCTTTTTTTATGGCCATAAACAGTTGAGGAACCTACATACCTACATTTTAATCAAATTGCGCTTTTTTGTGCTTTTTGTTTGTTGTTTTTATGCACGAATGGTGTATACGATCTTGGTAAAGCGTGCGCTAGCATACTGCCTGCTGTGCTGATCGGTACTCTGCCACTTCCATCACTTTCCCCAGTGCGAGAGTTAACTTTTGTCGTGGTCGTAGTGCTTTGATTCAGCGTTTGGAAGGCGGTAGTATTGTGGCGCCGATGGCAAATGCAGTTCAATACCCTCGTAGGAGCTTGTGTTGTTTATAAGGCTGCATGCGCTATGGTGATATATATGTACACATGTATTACGTGCGTGATTGGGAGAGTTTGAGTAGACTGAATAGAGTTGCTGTATGAGCTTGCAAGAATGTATCGAAGAGTAGTAAAACTTAGTACTGATGAAGGGTGATTGTAATTTTTATAGAAACCTTATCTACCACCACACAGCGGCGAAAGTCTGTTTTTTAGGGTTTCGTAGCCAAATGACAAAATGCGGAACCCTTCTGGATTCGTCATATCTGTCTGTCTGTCTGTCCGTCAGTCTATCCGGAAATGTCATAGCCACTTTTTTCCGAAACTATAAGAACTATATTGTTGAAACTTGGTAAGTAGATGTATTCTGTGAACCGCATTAAGATTTTCACACAAAAATAGAAAAAAAAACAATAAATTTTGGGGATTCCCCATACTTAGAACTGAAACTCTTTTTTTTCATCAAACCCATACGTGTGGGGTATCTATGGATAGGTCTTCAAAAATTATATTGAGGTTTCTAATAGTTTTTTTTTAAACGTCATAAATCGTAAACCGCAATTTACCTGTCATTCAATCAACTCAAATATAAAAGAAAACAACATTTAATTTCATAAACATAAACCTTATGCCTAAACCGTGAACCATTATTTTCTAATAATAAATCTGTAATAGTAAATAATAATAATAATTCGCGCGGAACCCTTCATGGGCGAGTCCGTCTCGCACTTGGCCGCTTTTTAATCAATAAACTGACTATCACTTGGAATAACTTGCGATAATTCGAAAAAGGAAAAGCTTTTAAACGAGTATGGTATAGAACACTTCTGAGTAAACTGACTTCTAACGAAATACGGAAACAACTCTGTGGTTGGAGGCAGAATTTCCAAAAAAGACGATCAATTCAAGTTGTGGTCGAGGGAGTGTCTTCGGACTTCTTTGTTTTAAATGCAAAGGTGCCGCAAGGATGGATACTTTCTCCAAGCTTGTTTTTTTTTTCATAGAAACCCAACCCAAGTTATTGCCCACTCGAGGTGAAGTTATTGCGAATGTGAAGTTATTGCCCGTGAAGTTATTTCCCTGCACCATAAAATACGCCCACCATAGGTGAGCAATAACTCCACCGTAAATTTTGTGAACTTATTTCCCACCTATAATTTGAGAATTTGTCTATTATAACTAAAGACCCTTTCAACCACTCCAAATCAAACAGTGACCCCAAACAAAGGGGTTCAGGGGGCAGCATGCCCCCCATACGCATTGCACTGTTTATTTGATTAGTTGCGAAATCCCATGTAGATTCTATAAACAGTGCAATGCCTTTGAGGGGGCATGCTGCCCCCCTGCAACCCCACTGCTTCGGCTCACTGTTTGATTTGGAGTAGGTGCGGGGTACGGTTCTTGAATTATCATAAATTGTTAAGAGAATTTATTTCCCACAAAAAAGTGAAGATATTGCTCACCTATTGTGGCAATAACTTCACAAAAAAAAGTAAAGTTATTTCCCACTCGAGGTGAAGTTATTGCCCATGTGAAGTTATTGCCCGTGAAGTTATTTCCCTGCACCAAGAATACTGTGCCTGCTGCGCCTGTTCCTCATATTCAGCTATTTATATTACCTATGAAGAAAATTTGAGCTCAATTGGCTTGGTGTTTTCGCAGTCCATAGCAGAGATACAAGCGTACATAGGAAGATTGATTTTTCAGATATATAGACTAACTAGCTGAGACCTTCAAACGTTGTTTCGCCATAGTCTACATTCGTCATGCGTTGCTGCACCACTTACCCGCTAGGGGTAGGTACTAGTTGTCGGCAGGCGCCTTTGTCAGCCCGCTACACGGGCTGAGGGGTTAGCTCATTCTAACGGTTCTTTGTCGTGAACTTTTGCGTTAGTACCAACAACAATAGTACAAAGTCTTAACTCAATCGGTTGAATGATGCGCGAACTCATAGAAACGAACACACAAATATTAATTTTAATATGTATAAGAAAACATAGGGACGGGCTACATTCCGCTTGGGCGAACTGTTGGATACCCTATTCTTGTTCCTATCCCTCATAAGTGGGCGTGACAAAAGTCTAAGTATGGTTGAATTGTTAAGAACGCTCTACATATTTTGTTATATAACATTTAAAGGATTTTATCAAAAAGAAATGAAGCTTTTGTAAAAAAACGCTCCCTAGCTCAAACTTTGGTTTTTCAATATAATTGTTTTATTTAATTGTGGGCGTGTCAGTAGGCAGATTTAAAAAAAAATAACACATGAGCATAAAGGGCCCCTAGAGAGTATATATTATAAATTTCAGCTCCCTAGCTCAAACTTTGGATTCGCAAAAAAAAAAGTTGATTATAAATTGTGGGCGTGTCAGTGGATGGATTTTGAAAATATTTACACAAGAGCTTAAAGGGCCCCTAGAGAGTATATATTATAAATTTCAGCTCCCTAGCTCAAATTTTGGTTTTTCAATAAAATTGTTTTATTTAATTGTGGGCGTGTCAGTGGGCGGATTTTGAAAATTTTATCTCCCAAACAGTTTTAGAAGTCATAGATCATGTATAAAAAATTTCAGCTTTCTAGCTCAAAATTCGATTTTTTCCAAAATTTTGTTTTTTTGAGTTTGTGGGCGTGTCTGTGCGCGGAATTCAAAAATTCGTAAACTTGATTATTTCGGGACCCTAGAGAGTATATGGTTAAAATTCAGCTCTCTTGGCCCAGTTTAAAGGCCTAATTTTTGCCGACGGACGGACGGACATGGCTAGATCGACATTACTATCGATGCTGATCATAAATCTAGTAACTTTTAGGGGTCTACGGGCAATATTAAGGTATGTTACAAACTATGCGTCAAAATTAATATACCCTTAGAATAGGGTATTAAAAAGCAGTTGTGGGTAAACTGATCAAACTTAACGTTAACACTCACGGGCCAATAACGAAGATTGCCTGGCTTAATCGGTTAGGCGGTTTCGGAGTCCATAGCATAGAAACAAACATACATAGGTACATTGGTTTTTATATATAATGACAGATTTGTACGAATATAATTTTTCTTATTCCAAAAATATAAAATGCAATGAATAAGTTTCGGAGACAGTTAAATATGGAGGATATCGTTTCGTGACACTAGAATAACAACGAACTGTATTACCGACCGTTAACCGTTTTCCTTTTGAATATCTAGTAGATTGGGTGGCGTTTAGAGACAGAAAGAACTATTTGAACAGACTTTTAATCTACATGCCTTTGTTTTTTTATATGACTTTCAATTTTCTTCTCTTCTCTTCCAGGTAAGCAAATGTCTTAACATGTACAGTACTTCAAATATTCTCCAGCGAGGTTCAAAAGTGTAAGTGTTTTGAAGAATATCTAAAAATATACCAATTTTATGCATCAATACATAATAGCGCTGCACTAAATGAAAAACGGGATCTATGCAGGTCGACATACCGTTTTTATTCGCCTAGGCAGGTCAGGAGCTTAAAAAAAAAAGAAAAACGATGGGGGTTCATGTTTCTAAGCTGACGTTATTTAACAGCAAGTGATGCTTATTCAAAGGGGACTATCTTCGTTTAGTTAATTCAATTATGTGACGAGTTTGGACTCAATCCTCAAGTGAGGGAAGATTATCTGTGCAAGAAATAATAAATATATCTTGATCTTAGCATCGCCGTTAAGGAAGTAACAGCCAAGTACTGCAACGACGAGTTGCAATTGCAAGCTAAAAGCCAAAACTCGTTCTTAACATTTTTTTTAAAAATTTTGAACCCAAACAACTTACTTTTGTATAGATATCATTAAACTTTTTAAATTTCGTATTTCCAGTCTCTCACTATCTTGTGTGATATTTCACTTATTGGCAAGGTCAGTTTAATTGTATTACGGGGTTTTATTTACGGAACAGTGCACACACCTGCCTAATTGAGGAAGCAAAGCTTTATGCCAACCGAAATGGTACATTTTTTCACATGGTGGCTAGCAATCTGTGTTGTTATCGGAGCTATTGTGGACTTTTGTACGTATAATTTGCCTGAATACGTATTACATAAGCTCGTAATTGAAGCGTTTAGAATGACAAGGGGTTCATAGTACGTTCTATACGGATGGCTGCAAGATGAATATTGGCGCCGACGTGAGTTTGTGTTGCTAAGTGCTTGAAATATTCGACTCTTCGACGCTGAGGTTCTGACGGTGATACCAGCTGCTAAACAGGTTGACATGATGGCAATATCACGTGCTGATATTACCTTCTTCAATGCCAGCCAAGCGGCAATAAAAGCGATTTCCGCTACAGAAATAAAACTGAACCTTGCAAGTCACTGTCGCGAAGAGCAAAGTTGCTTGGCGCGATTTTTTCAAATAATGCAACTACTTTTGATTGTAAAAGCGGGATAATAAGAAAATTAAAATAAATTAAGCAGTGAGTGTTTTTTTGAAATGCAGTTCATTTTAACAATTATCATTTTTATAGGAAGTAACAAAATAAGAAATAAATAATATCAAAATAAATTTTTAAGTAATAAATATGACAATCTTCAATAATTTAAAAAAAAAACTTTGTTTGACTTTAGTTCACTTATAATATAACTCATCGCGGTCAATAGTTCTGCGTGCGCACTCAATCCAATACTACACAATATAAATTGGCGCAAACTCCAATTATTGTTACAGCAATAAATGATAAGGGCAAAACCGTTATCAAGAGGTAGGTTTTTGTGTGCATTATATACTATTTTCGCAATGCGTAAAAACAATGTAGAATATGTAAGCAAAAACAAATGTGTGCTTACAGTAAAAACTAAAAACATTCGGATGCATTTTCTTTTTGGTCGAGTATTTTTAATATTTTTAAATATATAATAATATAATAAAAAAAGCGCATAGGTATAACCAACATCTATTTTTTTTGATAACAATGTTTTGTAAAAAAAACGAGATTAGCGGGATTTGGCGGGATTTTAAAAAGCAGGATTATAATAGATCGGGATTTTGAACAAGCGGGATTTAAGAAGATGGGATTTTAAAAAAGCAGTATTTTAGTAGACGGGATTTTAAAACTTTTTTTTCGGGATTTATGAAAAGCGGGATTCCGATACGTTCCCGTAATATTGTTCTATCTTCAACTACATACTATTTTTTTCTTCTTTTGTGTTCTCTACTATTCCACTCTTTTCTCCCATCTCCATTGCATATTTTTAAATGCATTATGTTAAAGGGCGCAGTGGCTCCATGGACCATGGTTAGTGCGTCATACGTGACGCCGGGCTCCAGTAAAACCCAGAATTTTTTTTCACAATGACCCACCCCTTGCGAAGATAAAACATCCAAGAACATGAAATTGTCATGAGAAGCTTCTCAAATTTTCCGCTCGCAGTCGGCATAAAATTGAAGGTGCCCAAAACTTCGCACACGCAAATGGTTCGAGGAGCTAGGTTTAAGGCTAAATTCTAAATTTTATTAATTGTATTTTTTTATCATATCAAAGATGTTAATCTTACTTATATAATTTGAATTAATAATAATAATTTGAATTGATTTGAAATCCAAACAAAAAAAGCCCAATTCTTAGAGCAATCAAACTCGATTGTTCATTGTACTTCAAGGAAGGAACTTGGTGTATAGTCAAGTAAAATTAGACTTTGAAAGTTACATTAATTCCCATAGAGCTAAAAATTGGAATGAATGTTCAGAATACTATTATAAATGAATTGTGAAAAGTCCCCATCAATGCCCCTTCGGCAAAAAATGTTATTAACCATAAAAGTTTGCAAAAATAGGTCTTTCGCGTTTTTCAGCTAAACGGTGAGCTTTACAGCAAAATAGTACAGACAAAAATTGTATATCATTCGATTCTCTACAAAAAATGTATTTACACTTTTTTTTCATAAGTATTGCCATTTCCGTGATATAGCGGTTGAAAGAATTGAAAAAAAAAAATTATTTTTATTTATATTTAGTGCTTGGCGCTTTTTTTTAACGTGGTTTCCCCGGTAGGGTTATTCCACGATCCATTGTGATCCTATTGAATTCAAATTGAGTATTGAAAATGATGAAAGCAGTGTAAATTATGTAATATATAAATGAAAAAATAATTTGGAAAAATTATTCGTCGGATTCATAATAATCCAATAGAACTTCTAGTGTACTGTCTTCGTTTTCTTCTTCTTCTTTTTCTTCATCTTCTTTTTCTTCATCTTCCTGCTGGATACAAATATGTTCTCAAAATGATGCATCATATGTCTCATCACTGAGATCGTAATTATTCTCATCTAGTATTGATTCAACATTGGAGCACGACTGTCCTTGACAATTGGTACATGCTAAAGAACAAAACAGTCAAACCTTTTTACAGCCGCATTTAGCATTGCAACCTTTTTTGCAATTGCAAAAGATGGTGTTAAGGAGTTTTTCTGATGCAGGTGGGAATAACGTATGAATTGGTTCCAATGCATTGTCAACTAACTTCCATCCCCGGTCTTCTGGATCCATTTTATTACCAAGCCACACTTGAACTTGATAATATACCCGGAATAGATGTTGTTGAGGTGAATGAGGGCAAAACCAAGTATATGCTGTCAACAAGAAGGGACACACAACATCCGAATCGGACAGAACGACAGAACGTCACGATAGACAGCTACAACTTTGAGGTAGTTAGGGACTTTGTCTACCTTGGCTCCGCTATAAATTCTGAAAACGACATCACATCAGAAATCAAACGAAGAATTACACTTGCCAACCGCTGTTTCTTTGGCCTAAGAAGCAATTGACTAGTAAGGCCTTGTCGCGAAACACTAAGGAGACTTTGTATAAGACCCTCATCATCCCAGTCCTGCTCTATGGCGCAGAAGCGTGGACATTAGCAAAAGCGGATGAAAATCTCCTTGGTCGTTTCGAACGCAAAATTCTTCGAGTAGTTTTCAGTCCCGTTTGCGTTGACGGGCTTTAGAGGAGGAGATTTAACACCGAACTCTACGAGCTGTACAGCGACATCGACCTGGTCAAAAAAGTGCGAATTAGTCGACTAAGGTGGCTAGGACATGTAGAGCGAATGGACACCAACGCTCCGGCCCAAAGAGTCTTCGATTCCAACCCGGAGGGACAACGCAGTAGAGGAAGACCTCGCCTTAGGTGGCGCGCGCAAGTGGAACGGGATCTCAACCAACTTGGAGTGCGCAACTGGAGGCAGTTAGCCAAAGATGGTGCTAACTGGAGAGGCGTATTGGTTGAGGAACAGGTCCACCCCGGACTGTAGCGCCACCTAAGTAAGTAAGTAAGATGTTGTTAAGCAGCAGCAGAGGTTGGGGGAAGACAAGCTAATTGCACTTGTTTTTTATTATAAGTTTTTTTTGCAAAAGATAAGTATCGGAGTATATCCAAGCAGATAACTTTTTTTGGAGCTCCGTACATAGAAAGAAGAAAGCGAATTCCATTAGTGATTATAACTTCATGAGTAGAGTTACTATCTTTAAAAACTTCAGCACAATTAATTAAATTTTGTTTCTCGAACAATTTCAAAGCCGTTGTTTTGCCCCTCTTGAAAAATGCTGATGTTGTATCGCAGCCAGTTATTGCGTGTAGAAAAAGTATATGATTTTGGCATTTTGATGAATAAATATTTTTTTCTGTTGGAGTTCGAGCAGTAAGTAATACTAATATATATATAGCCACGAGTTGTCACTACGAAGGAATGCTTACGACTAACAGTAAACAATTTTGATTTTTGCTCAAATCTATTTGCGCAAATATTTTGTGGCCTAAGACCGGACATTCACTGTACAAAATAACTGCTCCAAATTGGCGTTTCTATTTCTGTTTGCGCAGTTATTTTGTGTAGTGAATGGCGGGCCTAAATGGAAATATGGGCGGAGTTTTTGACGTTCATTTATATTCTAAGAATTTTATAATTTGTATTTATAAGACATACGGACTCAAATGTTTACTCGTATAACGGTTCAAAAATGTATATAAAAGTACATTAACGTGCATATTACGAATATTTTTTTTTTTCAATTCTTTCAACCGCTATATCACGGAAATGGCAATACTACTTATGAAAAAAAGTGTAAATACATTTTTTGTAGAGAATCGGATGATCTACAATTTTTATCTGTACTATTTTGCTGTAAAGCTCACCGTTTAGCTGAAAAACGCGAAAAACCTATTTTTGCAAACTTTTACCGTTAATAAATTTTTTTGCCGAAGGGGCATTGATGGGGACTTTTCACAATTCATTTATAATAGTATTCTGAACATTCATTCCAATTTTTAGCTCTATCGGAATTAATGTAACCTTACCTCAATTTTAAGGGCTAATTTGACTGGACTAGTAGAGGTTGCACAAATTTGGTATTGTTCATTTCTGTTTAGCAACGTTTGGTGACGTGCACGTCAAAGACTTGTCGCTGAATCGAAAGTTACTCGAGTGAAAACACAAGGTCAACTGACGTACTTTGAAGTTAAAACAAAAACCTTACTTGGAGATCCTTCGATATGTAAATGATGCCTCAAGTTCATTCATCTGCAATTTGTACAACTCTTAAGGGAGTATTACCTTCCTGGAGAATGAGATCGTTTTTTCTTATTTTTATTATGCAACTAAAATGACCCTTAGTTTGACCGCACTGATCCTTCTACCAACAGTCAGTGCAATGCTTTTGTGCAGCTGCGTTGTCGTCGTGTATTGTTTTTTCGTTTATTTTTGTTTCTTCTCATATCATTGGCGTGAAGTTTATTATTATTATTTTGTTGTTATATCTTGTTGTTCATATATGTATGTATGTTAACAAATTAAATGAAATAATTTATGTACGCAGAAAAAATAAATAAAAATAAAGTTAAACACTTATCTGCGCCTGGCGCGGCGGTGTTGTCATTTTACTTGCACTTGGGTTGCATGACGTGGTAGCTACTCGTAAAATGCGCTTGTCGCATACGTGCGAGTAATTTGTATTTGTATCTGTTGTGGAGGCGCTGCTATTGGTAAAAGTGATTTGATGAGGGCAGTGCCTTATGGTGGTTTACTCCGGTTCATGATTTGTGGACGTTGACAACGCAACAGCGACGACAATCATGATAACGACGATGACAGTACATCACCATGATGCGACCATGAGAGTTAAACGTTGTTTGCTGAGGTTTTGATGGATTTTTATTATAGAAATTACTACTTCTCCTAAGATATAAACACCTTATTTTTAAGACCTTTGCTTTTGTGTAGGTAATTTACTTTTCAAGGGAGTTACCGAGAATAGCTAAGTCTAGTATTCCATTTGATGACTTTAAAGTTATGACGCAGTTTTCCTTCGAATTGTTCTAGTGATGATGTAGTACTTAAAGCATTATTAGACGTTTTTTCATTTGCACATAATGTATTATTTTTTATTTTTCTCAGTTGAAGAAAAGCTTAAATGCCCTTGAATTGTTAAGAACTAAGCTCCTTTGGAAATACATATCATTTTTACTTTGCAAATAAAGGTAACATTATCCATTTTTTCTGCAACATAAAATGTTCATAAAAAAAACTCCGAAATTGTAGTCACTAGTGTTAAATTGTAAATTCCTTTAATTGATGTTTTGAAAAGTGCCATAACGCCTTAGTATCTTGAGACCTACCTTAGACCAAAGGGGACTTTTTATTTTTTAAATAACATAAACGTCTTTTTACCGTTTGAATTATGACGTAACTACGCAAACTAAAATTATGGGCATTCCTTCGACTTATACACTGAGCGGTTCAAAGAGCTGCTAAGCCTTCTATATCTGTAACAAAACCTTTGGCAACAAGTGTGGCATACCATCAGCATCGACCCTATAGATGTTCACAGCCCTGTTACGACCACTACTCAAATATGGGTCAAATGCACGTTGGCCGGATCTAAGTAAAAGCTAAATAGAATATAACCAAACTCAACAATGTTCAAAGAACGGCATGCATAGGCACCACAGGCGCCGCTCTACGGTCAACACCGCCATATGCTCTAATAGTCTAACTGCGCCTCATACCTTTAGACCTACAGCTACAACGGGGTATTTTTGAATCTTAAAATTTTTTTAAATCCTATAGAACTCCGAATACCGCCAGTTTATTCCAGGCGGAGCAACTGAATATCCGTCAGGCTTGCCGGCAGATCAGACTAAACACAAGCATAACGCAGAGTCAAAAGATCGCTATACCAATGGTTAGTGGGTTATACGTGCCACTTAATCATCTAAAGAGGTGTAAGATCAGTTCAAGGTTACCTTAACCTGGGTTCCAGGGCATGCTGACGCCTATGGAAACCAGCATGCCGACGAACTGGTTCAGTTCCTTTCTAGAACCAGTTCATGTTTCGCTTAGAAGCAGTCAAGGCAAAAATCTCCGCAGAATACCTCACGAAAGCAATATGCGTTTACCAGAAAAAGGTAACAGAAGATGCACTTTAAAAAATGCTGCAGCGCAAAACAAGGACAGTGGAAACAGAATATCGAGCCTATATAAGTGAGGAGAAATGCGGAGAAAGAAGAGCGCATACGCAGTCTCGCAGCTCAAGGAAATCAAAGAGTCTCGCGATCGAAACAAAATCTGGAGATCTTATACAAAAGTGAAGCAACTGGCTGTTGGTATAAGACCTTAACGAAAAAGCGACGTTAACTAAGTCAGCGAAGCGCAGGGAATAATAGATGTGTTTAAGCATCATTTCCAACAGCTGCTTTTTCTTACCTTTTTTTGAAAAGGAAATCCAAATTCCAGATCACTCGGAATCGGTAACGGTGCATTGTACTACCAGGCAGAAATCCTCTTTTTGGTGAAGAGATTGTAGAAAACAAGGTATCATTCGTTTCTCCATATTTATGGGTGGCGTATGCTGTTGTTCCCCATGGGTATTGAACCTGCACCGCACAGTTTGCAAACCAAGACACTAACCTCTGCATCGTCGCCACAGCTGCTTAACGGGTATAATGTTGGGAGAATGATAGGGCAAGAAAAGAACCCACGGTCAATGAAGAACCGATTTCACCACCCAGAATAGAAGAAGTTAGCTATTAAAAACTTGAGAATAAGAAGTCCACCAGCTCTGATTGCTTACCAGCGGAGCTCTTCAAATACAGGGGTGTTGCTTTGGTAGGGCCAAGTATGGGAGGAACAAAATATACCCCATATACAAGAAAGGCGTTCAAAACTTCTTACCCGGAAGACCAAGTGTAAGCTCTACAAAACACTGATATGGGCAGTTCTGCGTTACGGCGCCGAGTGGTGGAAGGATAAGCAGGAAATGACAGCTTATATTGGGTCTTTTGAGAGGAAAATACTGCATCGGATATTTTGGCCTGTGCGCGATGAGGGCGAATGGAGGGAAATGTAGAAACCTGAACTCTATATGAGTTGTTCCAAGATCTGAATGTAGTCCTAAAGCACATCGACTACATCGAGTGAATGGAAAATAATGTTCCAGCGAAGAAAACTTTGGTTTCACAGCCCCAGGATTAACGCGACAAGAAAGACCGAACCTTCGTTTTAAAAGCAAAGCCATCGCGAATGTCAGAGAACTTAGTCCAGACAACTTTATAAGCAGCGTGAATGGACTCGAAGAATCTGGACTGTATCAGGCAAAGACACACCACAGGTGGACAGCTCGTTAAGCCAGAAACTGAAGCAGCGGCGCGGCTTTGATCTTCTAGTGATGGCTTTCTTAGCATTCTACATTTCAGTTAATAAAATAAAGTGTAGATTCAAGGAGTTTCAATATAAATAAAACTGAAACTCGAAACAATATTTTCCATATCTATTGGGTAGTCCAAATCCGAGCCAACATCAGGCATCACCATACTACATAGATAGGGTTCATACACTTATTGAGTACAATAAAAAAAATCTTCAGATGAATTAATTCTGTCATCAGGATTTTTGGTTTGGTGTTTGATGTATTTTGCTTGAATCCTCGACTGCTATATGTTCAATATTATTTCCCTATAATTTTTATACCCTATTCTAGGGGTATATTAATTTTGACGCATAGTTTGTAACATACCTTAATATTGCCCGTAGACCCCTAAAAGTTACTATATTTATGATCAGCATCGATAGTAATGTCGATCTAGCCATGTCCGTCCGTCCGTCCGTCCGTCCGTCCGTCCGTCCGTCGGCAAAAATTAGGCCTTTAAACTGGACCTAGAGAGCTGAAATTTTAACCATATACTCTCTAGGGTCCCGAAATAATCAAGTTTACGAATTTTTGAAATCCGCCCACAGACACGCCCACAAACTCAAAAAAACAAAATTTTGGAAAAAATCGAATTTTGAGCTAGGAAGCTGAAATTTTTTATATATGATCTATGACTCCTAAAACTGCTCGGGATATAAAATTTTCAAAATCCGCCCACTGCCACGCCCACAAAAAAATAAAACAATTTTTTTGAAAATCCAAAGTTTGAGCTAGGGAGCTGAAATTTATAATATATACTCTCTAGGGGCCCTTTAAGCTCATGTATAAATATTTTCAAAATCCGCCCACTGACACGCCCACAAATAAATAATTTTTTTTTTTTGAAAATCCAAAGTTTGAGCTAGGGAGCTGAAATTTATAATATATACTCTCTAGGGGCCCTTTAAGCTCATGTATAAATATTTTCAAAATCCGCCCACTGACACGCCCACAAATAAATAAAACAATTTTTTTGAAAATCCAAAGTTTGAGCTAGGGAGCTGAAATTTATAATATATACTCTCTAGGGGCCCTTTATGCTCATGTGTTAATTTTTTTTTAAATCCGCCTACTGACACGCCCACAATTAAATAAAACAATTTTATTGAAACACCCAAGTTTGAGCTAGGGAGCGTTTTTTTTGATAAAATCCTTTAAATGTTATATAACAAAATATGTAGAGCGTTCTTAACAATTTAACCATACTTAGACTTTTGTCACGCCCACTTATGAGGGATAGGAATAAGAATAGGGTATCCAACAGTTCGCCCAAGCGGACTGTAGCCCGTCCCTATGTTTTTTTTTAATATTATTCTTCTTTGGCATTTTGTTTTTAATGTTTACAAATAATATGCAAGCCTGTACTTTAATTTCCTTGTAAAACATGACAAATTGTGTGTAGCTTTAAATTATACAAAACGGCGGACGCAGCAATTCTAGGCGCGTGCCATATGTGTGTTGAAAGTGAACCATAATCAATCCACAGTGCCAATTAAATTGAAGAAATCAATGTTGTACGTAACAAAAAGAAATATGTTGGGCAATTTTTTTTTTGGCTTAATGCGGCCCTCATACGACCAATTGAATGACGTCAATAACTAGCATATTTATGTATCCAATAGACAAAAATGTATCTGAGTCCTGAATGTGTCCCATACATTTGTTGTTTTTTGATAAACGAAAATCAAAGTAGGCTAGAACCACATTTGTCTCATGTCTTCTAGGGGTGGTGGTTTTGATTGTGCTTCAATCACAAAACAAGCGACAAACGTGTACAGTATTTCCCGCTCGCTTTATCGAACAAAATAAAAGGCTCACTTATATAAAATTCAATGTACAGTCAAACGCGCTTAAATGAAATGAAACAACATTATTGATTTTCATTTCAATTAATCGGGTTTTTCATTTAATCGAACTTCGGATTATTAACAAAAAGTGAACTCTGGATAACTGAATAAAATATTTCATATAAGACAATTTTTTCAATAAATTTTAACAAAAATAAATATAATTTATTTAGGAAAAATAACTAAAAACTAACAGAACAAACGAATACAAAACGGGAATAATAGGTAGGTGCAATTCCATAATCATATGTATCTTATATTGGAAGAACATCCCAGGTCTTAGACAGGCCGAGAGAGAGATTCGGCTCTTCAATAACAATGCCAGCAGATGTCTACATCTAAGAAAGCATGATATCAAAAACTTAGTAGGTTACCTTACTGGTCACTACTTCTATACCGATGGATCAAAAACTAGTCTTCCTGATTACTGTAGCTTGTTCTAGGCGGAAATGTTGGTGATAAAAGAAGCCCTGACGTGGCTAAAGAGGAATGTGATATCCTCAAAGGATATCCGTATTTTCTCAGATAGTCAGGGAGCGATTAAGTCCCTGGACTCAGTCTCTTCAAATTCCATCGTAGCCCTAGATTGCAGCTCATCTCTTTCGGAGATGGCAGAGCAGTTCAACATTCTGCCGATGACGCTAAGTTCTTCAAAATCATTTCTTCTCCACACGACTCTGGTCTTCTTCAACAAGACCTCAATAGTTTTTCGGTCTGGTGTCAAAAAAACTGTATGTAGCTGAATATTGCTAAATGTGAATTTCTTACTTTTTCACGTAAACGGATTCAGTCTCCCCCCAGACGTTACTTTTTGAACAACCAACCCATTGTTACCGTTCTAACCATTCGCGACCTAGGTGTTCTGTGTGACAGAGAGCTTAACTCTCGGTCACATATTGACGAGATAATCAATAAATCTAACTCGGCCCTTGGTTTCGTCAAACGGTGGTCTAAAGAATTTACCAATCCCTACGTTACAAAATCCCTTTACATTACCTACGTCCGCCCTCTCCTAGAGTACGCTAGCCAAGTGTGGGCACCATACTACCGGGTCCACATTACAAGAATCGAAAGCATTCAACGTCGATTTCTCCGTTTTGCTCTTCGTGGGCTCCCGTGGAATAATCACCTTATCCTTCCATCATATCTCGAACGCCTTAATTTAATAAACCTTCAGACCCTTGAAAAAAGAAGAGATGTGGCTGACATTCTGTGTATACATCGTCTTCTCACTGGCTCCGTTGATTGTTCCTATCTTTTGAATTATATTGCCTTTAACACTAACCCTCGGAATTTAAGATCCCCTCTTTTTTTCTACCTTCCCACCCGTCGCACGTCGTACGGCTTGAACTAGCCGATATCCCGTATGTTGCAGAAGGTCAATTCTAACCACCTCCTCTTTGATTTTAATCGCTGCACCGCTTCCCTCAAATCTGCCCTGCTCCACCCCTCTCCCTCCACCTAATTAGTTTTAAGTATTAGTTTTTAAGCCCTAGCTGTAAGTCTTAGTAAAAATTAGTTTTTAAGACATAAAGCTTGTATTAAGCTGAATAAATGGGGGTGTATGCCCCCACCAAAATTAAAAATTAAAATTCACCTCTGTTGGGTGCCGGGACATAGAGACATTCCAGGTAACTGTAGGGCAGACGATCTCGACAAAAAAGGAATCACATTACCTCTTTTACCTGATAAAGGTTCCTTGGGTATACCAATCGCTACTTGCAAACTCTTGTTCAAGTTATCCGCAATCGAGAGAACAAACCTTAGGTGGACAAGTAGCAATACATGTCTAGTGACCAAGCGGATCTGCCCAAAGCTGGATCTGCGACGATCTAAGTGTCTAATCTCATTAAACTGACTGCATATTAGCTCCACTATAGATGTCATTACAGGGCACTGCTTAATTGGCAGTACTCAAACGACTTCTGCAGAAGTTGCATGGACGAGGAGAAGCTCCTACTGGTTAAACGAGCAGTGAGATAAATCCCCAGATCTGTGTGGTACCACAATATTTTGGTCTAAGTGTGTTGGCCTTCTGCTGATAGCCACGTCAACCTAACCTTACCTACTGGTCACCACGGTTTACGGTATCACCTAAACAAAATGAAAATAGTAAACTCTCCTGAGTGCCGAGGCCGACTATATCTTGAAGAAGACGAAACAGCTGAACACATACATTAATGTCCAGCCCTCAATGGAATTAGGAAGATCTTTTCCAGGGAACAACTGAGCTCCGAAGACGTACAAAATTCTTGTGCTGGTAAAATTGTCAGCTTTAACGGAAAGTACAAAATCTACTAGCCTAAATATTTTCGCAAAAGAAGAAGAAGTACAAAAGATCTAATAGGTCAAAATGCCTTTTCCATCGTGAAATCAGATTTAAGTAGGTTTTCTTGTGTATATTTATACATTAGATATTATTATATAGTTAAATAGTCACATGAAAGTCAATCTAATTTTGTTGTTTTCGAAAAAGTCTTCAATCTTCTTCTGCGACAAAGTTTGACAATGGCATTTTGTCATTTTATGCTCAAGGTCATCTAAGATATGTTTGACCTCAAAACAAAAAATTAATGCATTCAAAGCCTAATAATGTTTTTTTTGTAATTTATTTCACGTTAGTATTTTCATTTGTTTCATTAAAGCGAAAAGTTTTGAATTTTTAAAGAAAATACTTTTTCAGATATTTGAATTTTTTATTTTTATTTTTCAAAAAAGTAATTTATAGGAAATTGTAAATAAAACAAGAGGCAGAGTACTCAACATTAAGAGAGATTAAAGCTGGTGTACCACAAGGCAGTGTGCTAGGTCCAGTTCTATACCTACTTTTCACTAGCGATCTTCCCGAAAGTGAAGAAACCACCATAGCTACTTTTGCAGATGACACAGCTGTCCTTGCTGTGGGAGCAACTGTCGAAATAGCAACAAAAAAGCTTCAAACAGCAATAAACAATATTTCAGAATGGACTAAGAAATGGCAGATTAAATTAAATGACCTTAAGTCAGTCCATATTAATTTTACGTATAAAAACGTACCACACATTCCAGTCTACATTAACAACAATGTAGTGGAATATTCAAACAGCCAAATATCTAGGCATGACTCCAGACGCTAAACTGCGTTGGAAAGCGCACATAAAGAAAAACATAGGCACTGGCTACAGTCCGCTTGAGCGAGCTGTTGGATACCCTATTCTTATTCCTGTCCCTCATAAGTGGGCGTGACAAAAGTGTAAGTATGGTTGAATTGTTAAGAACGCTCTACATATTTTGTTATATAACATTTAAAGGATTTTATCGAAAAAAACGCTCCATAGCTCAAACTTGGGTGTTACAATAAAATTGTTTTATTTAATTGTGGGCGTGTCAGTAGGCGGATTTAAAGAGTATATATTATAAATTTCCGCTCCCTAGCTCAAACTTTGAATTTTCAAAAAAAGTTTTTTTTTTTAAATTGTGTGCGTGTCAGTGGGCGGATTTTTAAAATATTTACACATGACCTTAAAGGGCCCCTAGAGAGTATATATTATAAATTTCAGCTCCATAGCTCAAACTTTGGATTTTCAAAAAAAGTTCTTTTTTAAATTGTGGGCGTGTCAGTAGGCGGATTTTGAAATTATTCACACATGAGCTTAAGGGGTCCCTAGAGAGTATATATTATAAATTTCAGCTCCCTAGCTCAAATTTTGGTTTTTCAATAAATTTGTTTTATTTATTTGTGGGCGTGTCAGTGGGCGGATTTCAAAAATTCGCAAACTTGATTATTTCGGGACCCTAGAGAGTATATGGTTAAAATTTCAGCTCTCTAGGCCCAGTTTAAAGGCCTAATTTTTGCCGACGGACGGACGGACATGGCTAGATCGACATTACTATCGATGCTGATCATAAATATAGTAACTTCTAGGGGTCTACGGGCAATATTAAGGTATGTTACAAACTATGCGGTAAAATTAATATACCTTAGAATAGGGTATAAACACGGCGACAAAATAACTATTTCAAACAAGCTGAGTTTTCTGTTAAACGGGTTTGACATAGATATGGGGGACTTAGTTAATTATATGTCCGGATAATTGATAGAAAAATCTTTCAAATTGATAAGCGGGGATCTAGTTAATTCATTAAGTGACTTCAAACTATACATTCAGTTACTGCTATTGACTTCAAAGTAACTTCAGTGAATGCAGAGCAAGCAAAAAGATTGCATTCTTTTTAACTCCAATATTCAGATTACTAAAACGACAGTATTTAGTCGCACTGAAAGCTGCTTTTCAAATTTCTCGTATTCTTAAGAGAAATTATATTGCAATTGTGCTGAAACTCCGAACTCGAACTGAGTTCGTTATATGATATTACGACTATAGAAGACGTCCGCATTTCCGTCCGTCGGTGCATGTTTCATTTTCTTTAAATTTCGTATTCTAGGCTTATATCTCGCGGGCATTTGTTTTTTATTCTATAATTTCAAATCACGGTACTTTCCATACAAATGCTTTTTAAAACACCGATTTTCTCAAAAATGGTTCTAACGGTTTTGATCGTTTTTGATATAGAAAATTACTGGGGTAGGCGTAATAAAATGGCGTACTGAGTTTTTGCAAAAACAGTCGTATAATGGTACTATCTAAAATTCTTTTATTCAAAAAAAAGCGGGTCATGTTATTTCGAAGAAAATTTCCCGACGACTAATAAGAAATTTAGACTTTGAAGAAATTTGTATATCGAATTAAAAAAAAATAATAATAGTTATTTTAAAATATATAAATCAATAAATAAATATTAGGCATTTACGGCCCATAGAGGGCCTAAAACGTAGCTTCTCCAACCACTTTCATTGCGAAGTGGAAGGGACCTACAATTTTACGCCAAGTCCGAACGGCAAATTTGAGAAGCTTCTCATGACAATTGATACTCTTGGATTGTTTGTCAGACGTTCGCAAGAGGTGGGGCAGTGGAAAAAACTCAAGATGTTACTTGGCCCAGGCGGGAATTGAACCGGGGACCTTATTAGTAGTCCGACGTACTAACCATTGAGCCACTGCGCCCGACTCTTTTATTGATATAAAACTTTTTTGTCTATTGAAAATCTAATTTTTCTCAAGAAATGACTTTAACGATTTTGGTTAATTTTGATGACTTGAATACTTGGGCTTATTCTCAGAAGATGGCTTACTCAGTTTTTCCCAAAAGACTCGAGTAACGGTTCTTTAGGAAACCAACTTCTCAAAAATGGGGAACGCCACTTCAAAGATTTAAAATATTGCCTCATACAAATATGAAGAAAAATCTACATTACTCAGATTTTGAAAAAAAAGGTTTTTTTTTTTAAATTTTTTTCAAAAAAAGGTTTTTTTTTTAAATTTTTGAAGTTATTTTTTTTATAAATTTTTTATTCATATAAATTTTTTTAAAATTTTCAAAAACTTTACTTTTCTAAAAAAACACTTTAACAATTTTGATCCGTGTTGATGTTTTAAATACTTGGAGTGCAGGTAATATAATGACATATGTACTTAGTTTATACCAGAGAAGCTACTACGGTCGATTTTCGGAACACAGACATATCCTAAAAACGGGTAATTTGAACGAAGTTTGAGATTAAACCGACACAAATTTGCATATATGTACTCAGATTTTTAAAATAATTTTTTATATTTTTTTCCGTTTTTCATCCACTTATTATGACAAATCAAAAACCGTTCATAAGATCACAATCACAAAGTCAGCAAAATAGGGTCTGCTTCAACCGGATCTATGAATTTTATGTTATCGCTTAATTTTGGTCAATTCAAAAAAATAACTTTGTCTTCACTTCACGTTAATAGTCGTACAAAACTCGAAAACGAGAGGATATCTTGCGGTCATAAAATTGGGATAAGTGCACAAACGAGCACGCATCTTTCATAAAAACATCTACATACTCGTATAATAAACATAATTGCAATGTTGTGCACACTCATGCGTCAAACTCCCATAAAATGTGAGTTTACTTTTATTACCCATGTCCGGCCTCTGCGGATAACATTTAATTTCAAGAACTTTTTTAACTTACAAATTCACAATTTTTTACTAATGATTTGTGGAAATATATCTTCATATAACCTACATTATTATGATTCTTTTTTCTGATTTTACGAGTATAGAAAATAGCTATAGTGTGTCGGACTACTAATCAAAAGGTTCCCTGTTCAAATCCCGCCTGGACCAATTAACATCTACATTTTTTTCCACTGCCCCACCTCTTGCGAACGTCTGACAAACATCCAAGAGTACCAATTGTCATGAGAAGCTTCTCAAATTTGCCGTTCGGATTCGGGTTAATTAATTAGGTAGGTCCCTTCCACTTCGCACAAGCAAGTGGTGGGAGAAGCTAGGTTTTAGGCCTTGTATGTGCCGCAAATGCCTGATATTTTTTTTTTTAGAAAAAAGCTAATGAAAAAATGTGATTCGAAACCAAGTCTTATAAAAGCGGGAAATCGTACGACCCAGTCGTCCTTTTTATTTTGTAAAGTCGGTAAGTACTCGTATTTAAGAAATTTAGCAAAAAAATGAACAGAAATGTTTTTTAGAGGAAGAGGATTTCAAAATTTTCCCAGATTTTGACCTACATACGAGTATGTGGGACAACAAGAAGATTTGTAACTCGAGTTTTTTTCCTTTCAAAGCTCGATGATGGAGAAACTTTGACAAGTGAGAATCCTTGACAAATCGTGGACTTGCCATCTCTTCAGAACTGCAAGTTATGGTTTCTATAAACTTTTTTTTAAAAGATCAAACCGATGTTGCTTTGTTAATTTCAAACAAAATAAAAATTAAATAAAAAGCATAAGGAAAGGCTACAGTCCGCTTGGGCGAACTGTTCCTATCCCCCATAAAGTGGGCATGGCAAAAATCTAAGTATAGGTGAATTATTAAGAAGGATATGGTTTACATTTTCGTTATACTTAAACGTTTTGTACGTTTTTTAAAAGATTTAATTAAAAAAACAAGTTTGTGTAACAAAAGGTCTTTAAAAAGTAGGTATGCACAGCAGAAAACTGTGCACGAAGGAATTGTAAAAAACGACTTTATCTACATACTAGCGAAGAAAAGGGCTTTCCTCTCCGATGATTTCTTCAATAAAACGTTTTTTTTAAATAATCGATTTTGTATTAAATTCTATTTTTACATTTAAAATTTTATTCAGATATCAGCTGTCTTTTTCAATTTCGAAGGCCTGCAACTAAGAAAGTGTGCAAATACTTTCAATGACAGCTGTCGTCATATTCAGGGCTATCGTGAATTAACTCCAATGTGATTTTTTTCAATTTTCAGCTATGCAAATTAGATTGCTAAATGGGAATAGTTTACCAAGAAAATTCATTCACGATAGGCCTGATTATGATTTACAGTTTTTGAAATTCTTGTAAAGAAATCAATTTCCAAAATGTACTTTTCGCATATTTGGTCAAATATTAGTCACAACCAGGGTTGTAGCCGTATAAAAGTTGGTGTATTATACAAAATTTAGCTGGTGTATAAGTGTATATAAGCAAAGAAAAGGTATAAAAGTGTAAAAAAATAAAAAAAAATATATATTTTGAATTTTAATATAGTTCTGATTTATTCGAGTCTTTTATTTTAAGTGAGTAATAAATGAACATTAAGCAAAAAAGTGAAGATTTTCCAGAACAAAATAGGGTACTTTACGGTTGCGTTTAGGCATGCTGTGTTTTCTGGTCTTATTCTCTTGGTGAGAAAGGGAATATGCACTAATACATGTAAACTTTTATACACTTTTATAAAGTTTAATACACTCTTATACCGTTTTTTACACTTTTATACACTATTATACACTTTTATACACTATTATACACTTTTATACGTCTTTATACGCCTTTATACATTTTTATACGCTTTTTTACCGTAAAATGTAAAAAACTCGAGAAATCTGACATTTACTCAACCCGGTTCACAACAATAATAATTATTCACTGAAAATTGGTCACTTTTGATTGGACGCACGCACAACAGCGAACGTTTATAAACATATCTGCAATTTTAATTGCTTAAAAATCACATACACGTCACGAGACATTTCCAAAATCCTATTCTCAATTCATATTCGTAAAGAAAATTAAATTTAAATTGAGTGACGTTTAACATAATATCAAAACACAATGATGCTTCTATTTTGTTTTCGGTTTATTCAAATTCAAAATAATAACGTCGGCCAACGACTTAATTTAAAAAAAAATTTTCAAGTGGAATAGTTTTTTTTTTCCTATTTTATCGCAGGCATGTCCAAATACAGTAGTCAGTCTAAGTTGGCCCTTACTTTTTACTGATTTTATTTATAAACATTTTCATTCGTTTCTTTCCCCTCGACAGAGATTAGAAAGCCTTCAAATAGATTAACAATCCCTGAGTCATTTCTAAAAAGTCATTGCTCTTTCCCCTTGTATGCGCAACCACCTAGTTTTGAACTATAAAGCCATATGCTCTGTGCGATTTGAAAGAATAACACACAATTCAACCGGACCATGCTGTGACCCTTTCTCGCAATGGATTTTCGAAATTTTGCACTTGTCACTTTACCTTTCAAATTCGCTTTAAAACAAAGACATTACTCAAATTTGTTGTGTAATGCCTTGAAAAAGAGGATTGATCTCCGACCAAAGGCATTATCTTCTTCTGCGACAACGGGAAGGCTGAACTTTTCCATCGATTCCACCCCACACTCCATCGTGTGTGTGTATAAACGCCGCATCGTAATGGTAAAACTGCGGAAATGGCATTTCGAAATTCGACTCTAAATCAACTCGTACTATTTATTTGGCGACTTAAAGATGACAGAAGACTATGCTGATGTTAAGCATTTTGTTTACCTTCAATTATGACTAAATTTTGTGTTTTGTTTTGTAGGTAATGTATGTTTGTGCATAGATATTACGCACACTTTCGTGGGCCTGTTGTCGTTTGGCATGTTTCGTAATCAAGTGATTTTATTTAATTTTGTTATTTATAAGGGCGTTTGTTCAACTCCTGGAATAATATATATAAACATTTGCGTTTTTCTGTCTTTTATCTAATCTTAACATAAAATGGAAACACTTTGCCTTCGTTGTGACCCGCAGACAGTTCATTGAACTTTTTGTTTACAGTCTTTGGTTGATAAGTAGGATTTTCTTCTTCTGCTTCCTCGCTTTGCTGTTTTTAGCTTAATCATCTTGCAGCCTTTAGTATTATGGTGGGGGTGAGGGGAATATACACCCAATTGAGTGAGTGCATTCACATAGTAACTTTGCGATGCTTTTTCGGTGGGGAAGCCGCCAATCGGAAGATGCAACTGGATGGATGACTCTATGTAACGAGTGTGATTGTACAAGAAACATGAATAAACGACGAGGCGATGGTTATTTTTGGGTGATCATGTCATTTGGGAACAACCTAACTCTGTTATTTTTAGCATTTTGCTTGTTTGTGATAAAACGTTTAAGACAGAATGATGAGTCACAGAGCTAACTGCATCAATAATTAGTGCTATCAATTGAAAATAATGAGATGGTTTCTTTGATGCACAGAGAGAATAGGAACTTGTCGCAGTTAACGTTCTCGAAATGGGTTGTATACATAATATATACTGCCAGCGGTTTTTTTCACGCTCATTTTTTCTAAACCACCACAAAACTGCGTCTTTGCATTACTTCATGGTTGACCTGGCACATATTGTCAATTCGGACACCGTCTCGTTAGTCTTCTGTGATCTAAGACGTTTTACCTTGCTTATGCTTATTTAGCCTCAATACCTACTTATTCGATTAAAGAGTATACCAGTATCCGACAGTTCTCACTTGCAGATAATTTACTCACGATGCTTTCAGGACTGATTTCGCCTATCAGAGCTTCTGTAGTCTCTGCCTTTCTTCCGACAATTTTTTACACTCGAGGAACGCATGTTTCGCATCGTCTTTTGTGGAATCACCGTACCGGAAGGTTGAGCTCGTCAGTTTCCCCATCTAAGGAAGGTGTTAAACATTCTTCCCGGTAGTGAATTGCAGAATGTAGAAATTCATTTCACCATACCATCGCTCTTTCTGTTCAGTAACACTTCTGATCATCTCGCAGTCGATGTTCCCTGGGTCTCTGACCTTCATCGTTTTATCATCGTTGCCTTGTGAACTTCTTGGACTACACCGTTGCTAGCCATTCTCCCAGTTCAACCTTCTTCTTGTATATATATTTTCTTCCTTCTGCCAGGAAGTCGATAGCAGCATGCTACTCTCTCATCTTTTTCGCGCCGCCGCAGGGAGTTGTTTCCTGTATTTCCCTTATCTGAGGGCATCGGCCAGACAGCCATACAGAGGGATGGAGTTTGTGATTGTCATGAGCAGTCGCTCTTGCTTGCTGTTGGTCATTCCGACGTTTGTCATACGCCTGCCTGGCAATTTCGTTGTCTTTTCATATCATTCGGAAGCTGCCTTTATATGACAATAGTTGAACTTTGAGTCCAGTCTCAAACCTACATACCTCACTGCCTGCTTTGTATATATCTTTTCGGAACCAACCGGCAGTTCCTAGGAATCCTCCTTTTCTTCCCGCCGTATTTCTCCTACTTTACTCCTTTTTAGACAGCAAATATTAACACATTTCAAGGGGCTTGTATACTTCACATGCGACGAAATTATCAACTGGAAACCGAATTTGAGTGAGGATTTCTCTATAGGACACAGGCTCGGTCGTCGCAGCAAGAGGGATGTGCTTCCAGTTAAATACGAATGGATCAAGAAAATCTTCACAATTTCTTCTAATGAAAGCCAGAAGGGAAAAAGATTTAGAGAAAATGCAATCGATATTCAAATTGAAAGTTAATTTAACTTCAGATACTCTACTTAAGCAACACTTCCAGCTACATAAGGGTGAAGCAAGGGATTTTAAACTTTTTAAAATTTCAGTTACAAAGAGTACAAATAGCAATGGCCCTAAATGAGTTTCTTGTAGACACCAGAAATTGCGGTTAACACGTTCGAGAAAAAACCATCAACTTCGATAGTACATTTCCTATCGAAAAGTTAATAAGAAAGCCACTTCAAGATGTTAGAATGGAACCCTCGTTTGGCTGACTTTCCTATCAATATGGAGTGATCAGAAAACAACACATCAATTTGCACACCGTCTGCCATCGAATTAAGGTAGAATTTAGAAAGTAGGGCTAAGTTTGTCGAGGTAGAGCGACCGTAAACGAAACCATGTTGAAATATAATTTTTGTTTCACGTTTTTTTCGAAGATCAACTAAATGTTTTTGCATGCTCTTATGAATAGGCGATGTCCCTGCACGTAGTCATGTCTTGCGCTGATAGGAAGAACAAATATTCTGCCTATAACATGAGTGGAACCGCTCGCTTTGAAAGACATTTGACCAGTATCGTACAAGAAGCAAAGAGGAATGAAAAGTCATAAAAATTGATAAGGGACAACTATGTATCAAAATTATACAAACACATGTGCAGAGATTCTGTATGCAGTACTCCAAGTAGTAATAGAGACAACTTGTAGCACTGCAATGCATGCATCATTTACATGTGCTTTTTCGATATTAAACATGTGTGTTCTATTTTCTCTGCATGAACAATTCTGCATAAAGGTAGGATATGAAAAATACATTCTTCTACATCGCCAAAAAAAATGTACTTCCAAAAAATAAAATAAATTCAAGCAATTGAGGCCATTCATGTTTATACCCTATTCTAGGGGTATATTAATTTTGACGCATAGTTTGTAACATACCTTAATATTGCCCGTAGACCCCTAAAAGTTACTATATTTATGATCAGCATCGATAGTAATGTCGATCTAGCCATGTCCGTCCGTCGGCAAAAATTAGGCCTTTAAACTGGACCTAGAGAGCTGAAATTTTAACCATATACTCTCTAGGGTCCCGAAATAATCAAGTTTACGAATTTTTGAAATCCGCCCACAGACACGCCCACAAACTCAAAAAAACAAAATTTTGGAAAAAATCGAATTTTGAGCTAGGAAGCTGAAATTTTTTATATATGATCTATGACTCCTAAAACTGCTCGGGATATAAAATTTTCAAAATCCGCCCACTGCCACGCCCACAAAAAAATAAAACAATTTTTTTGAAAATCCAAAGTTTGAGCTAGGGAGCTGAAATTTATAATATATACTCTCTAGGGGCCCTTTAAGCTCATGTATAAATATTTTCAAAATCCGCCCACTGACACGCCCACAAATAAATAATTTTTTTTTTTTGAAAATCCAAAGTTTGAGCTAGGGAGCTGAAATTTATAATATATACTCTCTAGGGGCCCTTTAAGCTCATGTATAAATATTTTCAAAATCCGCCCACTGACACGCCCACAAATAAATAAAACAATTTTTTTGAAAATCCAAAGTTTGAGCTAGGGAGCTGAAATTTATAATATATACTCTCTAGGGGCCCTTTATGCTCATGTGTTAATTTTTTTTTAAATCCGCCTACTGACACGCCCACAATTAAATAAAACAATTTTATTGAAACACCCAAGTTTGAGCTAGGGAGCGTTTTTTTTGATAAAATCCTTTAAATGTTATATAACAAAATATGTAGAGCGTTCTTAACAATTTAACCATACTTAGACTTTTGTCACGCCCACTTATGAGGGATAGGAATAAGAATAGGGTATCCAACAGTTCGCCCAAGCGGACTGTAGCCCGTCCCTATGTTTTTTTTTTCTATTAACACAAATTGTTGTCGAAGTTGGGTTCGTTTGTGTCCAAATTCAATATCTGGTCAAATCATAAAGGAATCATTTATTTGTTGGCCTTGCTATGTGTTTTCAATTAAAAATTTGCATCATAGGCAAACCCATCAATTCGGGATATAATTTAAAATTTGGGGAGACTATTATCTCTTTTATTTTTGTCGGTTAAAAAATAAATGAAAATATATTTTTTTAACATACGACCCTTCTCCATGAAAAGTTCTACTTTCGCGCTTCCAAATCATTTCTTATTTCAATGCTCTACACAGATACATTTTCAGACGATGCAGCAGCCAGATTTTAACTGTAGTGGCAATGGGATTGGACTTCAACTGTTTATTTTTAATCGTCTACGTTAAATTTGACACAAATGGCAAATGTGATCGGCACCATAATGTTTTATTTGCATGTATTTCGTCTGGTTCATTCTGTGTATATGGTCCGTATTTCAGTTTCGCTTTGTGACCAGGTTTTATAGGTCGGTCGCCGCAAATGTATCGACATCAAGCTTTCAAGATATGTGTTTGGTTACTTTAGCTACTATTTTTGGGGGAAGAAATACTTGTAGTATATTTTTTTTTTGAATTTACCAGACCACAACAAAGCGTTGAATGTTTGTTGTTAGATTTTATGTGTTCCAGTAACTTTCACAAACTTTGAGGCGGGCTATACGAAAGAGTAAAGTCAGACATTTGTCTTGAGCAACTTCTTCAACTACATAGCTCTATACCGAAAAGACGAAAAACACTTTCGCTGTTTTCTTGTAAATATATGTATTTCGCAGATGTTTTGTCTTTGAAATAGTAAATATTAGCAAAAGATATATTTGGGTAAGAAGTCGATGACTTGCGGATTTTGGGAAAGTTGTTCTTTGTTTGTTTTTGCTATGTTTTATGGAATTTATGTATATTTTGTTAGCTTATGGACCTGGTTTAATTGGACAAGTTTGTCTGAAATTCTTTTCGGATTTTTGGGAGATCAAGATGCATCACTGAACATCGACAAATTGTCAATCATACTCGACAGTCGCGGTTTATGAATACTTTCCTTGAGGCTAACATAAATTAATACTTAAGTAGATTCGAGCGATCATGATTGCTTAACAATGACGTCTTTTGTTTAATTTAATGCGGTTAAAAAGTGTCGTCAAACAACGAATCGTTTCACCGATTTAAGTCTTCACAGAGCTGTCTAGACTACTAGACTCTTGGGTTGAATCATTACCAATATGGCTTGTCGTAAAAGGCTACTAAAGGGGACAAATCACATCCAGGTGGCAATGGTGCGATGGTAGTGTATTCACTAAAGTGATTGGCAGGTCGTGCGTTCGAATCCCGACCAGGGCCATGATTTTTATAAATTGAATACACACAACAAAAATTGATCTCCCTAAAGCAATTTAGGCGCAACCCGTTGAGAAAAAAAAATCCCATCGCACCAAACTTCTTTCCTATCCTTCTATTCTTTCAGTAAGTAGCACCCATAAATAGGCAATGAATTGCTGGGAGCTACTTGCGCAACAAACTAAATGCCTGCGCTGTGGTTTTACCATTATAAGGGTACTGTGTCACTACAGAAAAAAGAAATCCCTTTAGCGCACGCAAATTATAAAAAAAAGAAGTGTGCATGCGAATTCGTGGGTTGACACGACTGGAGATCACCGGTATCGTAAAAGATCGATCAAACAGTTATCAATAATGGAAGCATGCACGCACGAGTCGAAATCGTAAAAAAGAGAAAGGTCACTCGTGGATCACACAAACGCAATAACACCAGCATTTAAATGTCCTCAGTGATGAAATGATCTAAAACCAGGAAGCCTACCGATTTTTATTAAGGTCAAATCGGTGAACCCCTCAGGCGGACCAATAGAGGTGCAGTAAAGTGGGAGGGTTATGATCCACTTAGTCCTGATCATAACCTCGTCGTTAAGGAAGAAGAAGAAAGGAAAGATCTTATTGGGGCTCTCACATTCAGCCAATTTCAACTAACAAGGCACCACAAGAAAGAGAATTTCCGATAGCAACTTAATATGTTAAAAAAACAAACAAAAATATTGTTTCAAAACAACAAATCCAATATTATTTCCATCTGTAAACTCGAGCGTTTGCCATTAAATTTGTCATAAAAAAGTGCATATTATTGTATTAATTGTTCTACTATTAAGTCTTACATTTGACGTATTTCATGCAAAAAAGTTGGGTCCTTACACATTTTTTAAACAGTATACTTTTGGAAGTGTCTAGTAACATCTGTAGCAGATTTTTCCTCCATTAGACGTAAGAAGACAAACCGGATTCTTTACAATACTGTGGCCACAAGGAAAAATATCATAAGTCACTTTGTGCAATTTTTCTGGAGAGCAGTTTTAATGTTAACTTTGCGATCCCAAAAAAAGGATAGAACTTATGGAAAAAGTGTTGACGCAAAAATAAAAGTGATAACTTTAAATTTCAATTTCAAATTCAAAAAAATTAAGTCGACTTTGTCTTTTTTCTTGCCGGGTTTTATACAGTTATTTTTTTAAGTAAAGTTATTTTGTTTTTGTTTTTCCTAGCAAGAATTCGAATAGTGATTGAAGTCGACTAAATTGGTCCTTTTTCCGAAATATATTGGTAGCTTTTGAGGTATTAATTTAAATACTTAATTACTTTACTTAACGGGCTCCGGCCTTAACTTCAAGGCCAACCAATTTTGCCTGTTTGTCAATCGTCATGAACACGACACGCTGAGATCGGCCGATGATGGTGATATCGTCCGCGTATCTCAGTAGTTTGGCGGCTCTGTTGAAAATAGTGCTTTCCGTATTGACACCTGCCCTACGCACTATCTGCTTCAGAACAAGATTGAATAAGTTACATGACAGCGCATCTTTTTTCCGGAATCTGGTACAGGTATGGAATAGTTCGGAGGAACTGTTTCCATACTGCACATTTTATCGCGTATTTTCATTTTCCAGCGTAATGCGACACAACGAAATCAGTTTTGCCGGGTTTATTATTTTTTTTTTTTTGTAAAATCCAAATCCCAGAGCACTCAGACTCGGCAACGGTCCATTGTACTACCAGGCAGAAATCCTCCTTTTTTTTTGGTGTAGTCGCTGGAGAACGGGTGGCGTATGTTGTTGTTCCCCATGGGGATTGAACATGCACCGCATGGGTAACAAGCCAACACACTAACCTCTACACCAGTTTTTAAATGAAATGCAATTAAATCAATATTAATTAATATCACACATTAAATCAAACCTTCCTCTCGTCATAAGTAAAAAGCAACAAAAAATACTAAATAGATAATTTATTTTTATTTTTCAAATCTTCACACTTTTGAAGTAGATACTTATACATGGTAAGAATTATTATGGTTTTTATCATCGCTGTCAGCTACATCTGGGTAAACGTCTGTAAGAACCGTGAAACTGGGGATCAATAAAGTCCATTAAAAAAGAAGGTCCTGGGCTTTTTCCTTCGAAATGGAAGGGACATGTTGAATTTCTTTAATGTCTGATTTCATAATACAATCTACGCCACGTTACTTTTTTAAATTTATCGTTTTGAATGGCTCATTCTCGTCTTAGTTATTTTTATAGAACGATCTCAACTCTTTTTTGTTTTTGTATCGAAGCCAGGTAAATTCCCTCCATGAATATTTCTCGCCGTCGATGTTTACATTTCGCCACATGAATTTTTCCTTAGAGGTTGCTGCAAAGCCTAGAAAACTGGATTGCTTCATATCTATTAGTTTGAATGGATTCTTGCAATTCTAGGATGGTGAATTTCAGAAGAAGTTTTCTTTTTTTTTCCTTTAAATTACGGAATGGTCGCCGATCACAAGGATGAGGCCATACATTTTGCATTTTCAGTCTTTATACCTGTTGGAAATTGTATACATACCCAGAAACTATTTGTGAACAGATACATATTTTCCCAACAGTAACAGGTACATATTTTTCAAGCAGTAAGTCATAAAATTAAAGGGTAAATGAGAAACAACCGCTGGAATTTCACAAGATCAAACAATGAACTACTCGAAAAGCGTATAAAAACATAGGGGCGGGCTACAGTCCGCTTGGGCGAACTGTTGGATACCCTATTCTTATTCCTATATCTCATAAGTGGGCGTGACAAAAATTTAAAGGATTTTATCGAAAAAACTAAGGTTTTGTAAATAAAAACGCTCCCTAGCTCAAACTTTGGTTTTTCAATAAAATTGTTTTATTTAATTGTGGGCGTGTCAGTAGGCGGATTTAAAAAAAATTTAAGTATGAGCATAAAGGGCACCTAGAGAGTATATACTATAAATTTCAGCTCCCTAGCTCAAACTTTGGACTTTCAAAAATAAAAATAAAATAATTGTGGGCGTGTCAGTAGGCGGATTTTGAAAATATTTACACATGAGCATAAAGGGCCCCTAGAGAGTATATATTAAAAATTTCAGCTCCCTAGCTCAAATTTTGGTTTTTCAAAAAAAATATTTTATTTAATTGTGGGCGTGTCAGTGGGCGGATTTTGAAAATTGTATGTCCCAAGCAGTTTTATGGGCCAAAGATCATATATAAAAAATTTCAGCTTTCTAGCTCAAAATTCAATTTTTCCCAAAATTTGTTTTATTTAATTGTGGGCGTGTCAGTAGGCGGATTTTGAAAATTTTATGTCCCAATCAGTTTGATGGGCCATAGATCATATATAAAAAATTTCAGCTCTCTAGCTCAAAATTCAATTTTTTCCAAAATTTTGTTTTTTGGAGTTTGTGGGCGTGTCTGTGGACGGATTTCAAAAATTATTAAACTTGATTATTTCGGGACCCTAGAGAGTATATGGTTAAAATTTCAGCTCTCAAGGTCCAGTATAAAGGCCTAATTTTTGCCGACGGACGGACGGACGGACGGACGGACGGACATGGCTAGATCGACATTACTATCGATGCTGATCATAAATATAGTAACTTTTAGGGGTCTACGGGCAATATTAAGGTATGTTACAAACTATGCGTCAAAATTAATATACCCCTAGAATAGGGTATAAAAAGGCAACATACCATCTCATTGCCTCCCCTCTTCGCCACTCTTTCATGCCACATATAGCAAAATGGTTGATTGGTAGCCAAATCATTCTTGTGAATATTTTGATAAACTAACTGGATCTTCCATTCCTAAACAATAAAGACCATACATCTTAGATATTGTTAAATCCGGTTGCAAGTATTTCTTTGATGTATCCCGTCTGGAATAATCATTTTCATAAGCCGGAAGTTAATATGAGCTAAAATTGTGCAGGGTGAATTTATTTGTTTGGTCCAAAACAATAAAGAAAGAATTTTTTACATACACTACTATTATCCGTTCGCCTGAAAATTCAATGTAGTAGGCACAAGTAACTTGTCGGGTTAATTCCGTTTTTTTTTGTTTTGATTTGGAATTTTCTTTTAAACAGATAAGTGAATTAATATAAAGAACTCTTGCATTGTTGCTTCCCAAAGCCCAGTAATTATTGAATAACATTTGATGATTTTGAAGTGATATTTTGTAACAGCAATTGTTTCGACATCGCGATAATGGTATTGAGTTTCTTAGCTGGACGTTTTTTTCCCCGCTTTTTGTTCTGTATGGTAAACCCTTGGTTTTTTGATTTTGTAGTTTTTTTTAGTGTTTTATTTTTTTATTTGAAGACCCAGCAATATTTGTTGCTACATTTATTTCTAAAGTCTTCACATACCCTGTTGCAGCGTGATCCTGAGAAACGTTCTCAACTCAACTTTTAAGAACATTACCGCAATGTTTTAAACTTTTGTCATCACTTAAGCCGATTTGATGATCCGGATCTTTGATTGAATCATCAAAGTTTTCCCAAATCGGTTGCCTTGAACTTTTTTAATTTAAATGAAGATCTACTTTGACAATACCAGCTAAAGAAATCGAAATTTAAGAAAAATTACCCTAGCGATCCGACCATTTTAACTAACACCCTCAAGGTTCATCGAACTATTCATCTACGTTTCTTAATTGACTCGTTTGTGGATCACCAGATGTGTCTACATACAAAATGTATGGAGTTAGAAAAAATACTGGTATAATGGTATTTCCATAGCCGAAACTATCTAACATTATTAAAAAACATGGGTAATAGTATGTCATCTTTACGATACAAAATAAACTAAGAAACTTAAGTAGGTACAGGGTGGCGCACGAATCGTGCTACGAAAACAAAACGTAATAACTGTTTTTTGTGTGAGTAATCGGTTGTCTTTATTTGGCAGGTTACTACATATTTAGATTTATTAAAATTAATGCTTGGGATACCGAAAAGAGGATTTGGATAGTGCAGCGGTACCATGCTTTGCATTCCTTCATTTCCTTCCAAAGGGAATTTAGGCGGGAGTTTGGCGGCACTCTCCCGAGTAGATGGACCATTATGAGGCTGGTAAACATGAAGGCACGAAGACCTCGATAATTCTTACAAAACATATGTTTTGTTTTTTAATCTTCTTTAATCTTAATTTTGATTATATATACATCTCTAGTACTTATTAGTATGTATATACCGGAGGCCTGATGATATCATATGCAAGTTCTGAAAGCTCCATTAACATACTGCGCAAAATGACAACATTAAGCCAGCGCCCCGATACGCTTTCAGAAAAGTGTTGCTTTTACACTAAAATGGTTGGAATTTTTATTTTTCCGGAAGGATGTCTTTCAGAAGAGAATGCTCTTAAGTTAGCTTGCTCTACAAGTACCCGAAATTTTTACTATATAGAAAAACGCCTCGGTTGATAAGTGTACTTTCACATGGTGAGCATTAGCTGCCTGCCTAATAGAAAGAGCAAATGAACTCTTCATAATAGTAACTTTTAAATAATAATAAAGTCGAATTATTTTGTTTTTCAAACGGTTAAAACACTGAACTAATATCCTTTTTGATTTGCACAAAATGGTCGCCAATATTGTTAAGACTTGGGGGATAACGTTGTTGTTTCGCCCTGCATGTAGTTCAGACAGAGTACTCTTCAATGAAAACATTAAATAAAAGTTTTTTTTTAAATGTTGATTGTTGCAATTGATCGGTAGGTGACTAAGCGCGTAATTGAAAAGAAGAATTTAAGCAGGCATTCGACTCCCGATTTGGAAGGAAAATTGGGACCTAAGAAGCTATCGCGTCAATATGTTTAAATAAAATGATTTCTCTTATTTATTTATTTATAAAAGTTTTTGGGAACTCATTTATTGTTGTTGCTTTGGGTTTGGGTTTTTTTCTTTCATTTCATTTAATGTAAGGCGATATTTCCATTTGGAAAAGAGGCCATTTTTCATTTTGAGTAAATGAACCATTTCTTTACCATATCATTGTTTGTTATGTGCTTAAATGTCGGTCGAAGACCCCTTAATGTTACTATTATGATCAGCAACGAGGTTATGTGGATTTAGCCACTTTTGTCTGTGAGGGTACTCGACAGTTCGGCAAGCGAACTGTAGCTTTTTGGTTTGATACCTAATTTCATGAAGCCTACTTGAAGATTACTTAACAGCATTAGTAACGATATAGTTCAGTGATGTCTCAATTGGAAATTATTTAAAAGCAATGTTTAATTCTTCACTTTCTTGGATACTACGAGTGGCAGTAACAGCCGTTCACTTTGATGCCTTTTTATGATGAGCATTTTTGACACTTAAGAGAAATAAAGCCCATTGTTGTTTTTTTTTTTTAGCAAAAGACCCACGGGCTTCATTTTCTCTGGAGTTATTGCACTGCATAATACCCGCCTATGAGACAGTGGTCATTGACATTGACAGGAAATATTAAATTTGTTGAGAGGAATAAACTCTTAGATTAAGACTTGTCGAAATCAGCTTTGACTTTGGACATATTGCACGCTTAAATAAGAATGATTCTAAAGATTTAACTCCTGATTGTGGTATAGGCCCACGGTCCCTCATCTACATATGAAACAATAACCCTCCACTGTAATTGGGCCGCGAAGTCAGTCAAAGCTCTAAAATGGATAATTGACTTTAATGTTAACATAAAAATTTGAATACGAAAATAAGGGTTTCTATGTGATTTTAGGCACATCCTTCACCTGATTTCTTTCTTGAAAAACATATCACCGTTTCGATAAGTGAACATTGTATGCAGTATGTGCCAAAAAAATAATAGTAAAATTCAAGATTAAAATCTGTGTACATCACGCGGCAGTAATATTTCTATTTGGTACGTGTTAGAAAGTTCACATGATGCAGATGCGCCTGATAGCCTTTGGGACCTAATAAAATAACGCTGGGCACATGTGTTTACCTATATAGTCTACGTAACATACCATCCAACATTAGCTACTGCATACATCTTTTGTCTCTGTGGGCGACAATGCGCTTCAGAAAGTGCTACGTGATCTTAGATTATATAACAAAAGACACCATACATTTGCTCTTTGGACTCTCATGAAGTTTCGTCGGTATTATTAACTTCATGACAAACTGCACGTAGACCATGTGGGCCTTTGTAACAAATTTTTAGTGAAAACTGACAATAACCTCAACAAATGCGTGACCCAAAATAATAAGCCAAAATTGTTTCAATAAAAATGACGCCTTCTAAAGAGTTTGCTGGAGAGTGCAAATAAGACTGGCGGCGTTGACTACGTTATAAATCACATGTGTCTGCTTATGAACATTCCAATAGCCTAACGCCACTTTTAAGGTATAGTGGGCGATAAAATATTGCAACTTACTTCCGATAGAAAATAATAATTTGAAATTGTGGAAGACACAGTCTAAGTCAGGGGTTCCCAAAATGTGTTACGGAATCCGGAACAAATCTCTTTTATTTCATGGGACCCAAAATTCAATGATTAGAAATTAAAGACACTACAATTTAAAATGAGAGCAAACCACTTTAATAGGAATATTTTAAACAAAATTAATACGAAGAATAAAACTGTTACACTGTTATTTTAATGATTGTTTTAAAGTTCGGTTTTATGTCCGACAGTAGTTGTAAACGGATCTCTGTAGCAGCATCCCATCTTGAAAAGCCTGTTTCACAATGATATGTTGTGAGAAAAGGGAGAACAAGTAAGGATAGCTTTTTTGTAAAACACTGGCTTCTAAATTTGACCTATAATAATTTGGAATCTATACTTCCTGATATTCTGGTCTAATTTCAGTTTTGATAAATTGTTGCCAAGTAATCAAATCCTTAAAAGTAAATTTATTTCTTTTGTAGTGTTTTTGATATAATTTAATTAATTCAGTCGAATTTGCCGTTCTATTTATTTTTTGTTAAATTAAATGCAAATTGTCTTATAGGGTCACCCCACCCGAAAATCTATATATGAATTATTTAAGCCTATTGAAGTGGCATCCAACCCTATTTTTAATACTTAGTATATAAAAATACAGAATGTCGCAAATATTTCTTTACTTCATATTTATGAAATTAATGAAGATTGTAAATTTACAATGAATTTATAACAAATAAACTATATCTATTTATCTATCTATCTATATCTGTGTCCGGAAAGTAATTTGACAAAGGTTTCAGTAGGCCGACCAAATGTCAAGTGATGACATTTCGAATTGCATTTGGTAGGTCCAACGCGCAGAAAATTATATCCTTTTGTAATGGTATATATTTTTGACTCATATTTGGTAATATCATTGTATATACACTTTATAGTAGTGCCATCATGTCGAATTTTTTGTTTTAGCCGACTAAATGCAGATGGCGTTATGAATTGAGCTAGAATGTTTGTGTCTAAACTTTTGCTGTCATCTTCATTTTAAATACACACTCTGAAAACGAAGAAAGCAAGACCAAATAAACCGGTTTTTCTCTCTCGAATCTTTCCGCCGAACGAATTTCATTCCATTGTGTATGCATTTTTTTTTCATTGTAAGAAGGAGCATAGGCGTAGGCAGCGCAGGTAGCATGTTCATGTACGTATGCTTTGCAAGTAGCAGAGGTTGATGATGGAAACCAAGTAAGTTATTATTTGTATGGATAATGGATTTCGCATTATCGACTCTCTGGATGGAAGGGGCGATTCATTTGAAACGAAAAATTTAATAAAATTTGATTTGGGTATTTTTCTTTCAAATGAGAAATTATGAATTTATCGCATTTTAGATTTTAGATCGCTATTTTGGCTATATCTTGTCGAAAAATGTACCGATTTATATCATTCTTTTTGTAATTGATTTAGAAATATTCAGTCTAATTTATAAAGCAATGACATAATTTATTTTGTGTCGGTATTGTGCCATGCTGCACCACCACTTTTTGGTCAATAGGTACCTACACGATGAATATTTATATGGATAATACGAATTTTCGTTGTTTAAAGTCCCTGCACCTTTGCAATAAAGCATTGAGGAAGGTCACTTGTTTGTGTTTTTTGCTTCTAATGAAGGTTGCTTGATTGGTTCTCTTTCGCATTACCCATGTTGTAACATTAGATATACGTGTTTTTAATCACCGAGCTTTAATCAGACGGCCTACTCCTCGTTTCGTTCTATTATTAGTTGTCATTGTCATGCCCTGAGGTAAATGGTTCTGCTGAAATTTGCAATATATTTTTTTTTAGCTTCTGGTTCGCCAAGGCGAAGAAAAAGGTACTGCGACCTATGAGGTCGTTTGTACCGTCTGGGCCAGAAATATGTTAAGCTAGTAGTATTTCTTCTTTCCGTATAAAGCGGATAATGCTACCAGCAGACCACTTCTTTATATCTTCGGAACTCAGTTGTTCTCTGAGGCCGGACATTCACCTATAATGTGTTCAGCTGTTTCGTCTTCCTCAAGACATAGCCGGCATTCTGCAGAGTCAACTATTTTCATTATGTTTAGGTGATATCGCAACCCGTCGTCGGCCTTTTCGTTGCCTTCAAAACCTTCGTGGCCGGGAATCCACCACAGTTTGGTCTTGTTCCTTTACTTTACCTACTGAACATGTAAGAAGTAAAGAAATTATGAGTTTATGGTTTTTTAGACTCTTGCTATTTTGGGTATATCTCGTCCAAAAATTCACCGATTTCTATCATTTCTTTTTTAATTGATTCAGAAATATTCGATTTGTTTTTTATCAGATATTTATAAGCGAACACGTTGTTGGATACGTATAACTGTTAGAGGCAGCTCACCTGTCGATTTACATTTTTTTTTTTATTATTTGAATGAATGTCAAAAAAACTACCTACCTTTTTAGACATGCAAAAATATATGTTTTCATTGCTTTCTTAAAAGAAAAAAAAACAAATACTGAGAATATTATGTATGTAGTTTAAAGATAAAGAAATGTTCATTTAACCAATTTGGATATTCGAGGCATAGGTACCAATCACAGCATTGAATATTTAATTTAAATTTTTTTTAATGCTGTGGTTGGTACTAAAAAAAACACTAGTCTGTTCTCTTCCGCATCACCCAGGAGGTGGAACATTTGATGCGTTTTTTTTTTCACCGAGGTATCCCCATTAGGCCTACTCCTCGCGCATAGTTCATAAATAAATAAATAAAATATTACGTAACATAACAACGCATAGGGTCCTTTAACCAAAAGTGCATACCTAAAGTATATATAAAAAATAAATAAACTATATATTAATATTACCATAACTAAAAACAAATAAAAATAAATATGAGTACATATAAATATTTATATATGAAAATCGGAAAAACACACCCATTCATTTATTAAAATATAACTTTATTTATAGATATTTATTTACATGATGCTTATCCTTAAAGTTTGGCAGCCTTAAATCCTTGTTGTTTTTTTTTATTGTAAATTTAATCAGTCCGATTAAAATAAATTTAACGATGTCTTCGTTGTGTCCATAATTGCTACACGTCATGGTTTCTGTCACTTCCAACTGGTTTATCATCTGAGACATGAGGTTTTCAACCTACTGTACTACTGGGACATCCTGAAACCGAAATTTGCATTAAGTATATCGGCCGCTAGTGGTCGGTATGACGGTATCAAAAGAAGTAGGTATCAAAAAGAACACCTAAATCAATGATATTTAGCTGCCCAAACTGAGGCACTCAGGTGCTTGTGCAAAACCAAATGAAAAAATTCTGTTTATATTCGGAGATTCGATTGTGTAACATAATGCAAACGAAATATGAACCTAATATGATTTTGAATACCGATTATGAATGAATGCCCTTTTTATTTGATGAACCAATAAATAAACCAATTTGAGTTGTTCATGAATAACCTACGGCAGCTATTATTACAAGCAGGGCACGCGCTCGTACACACACTCTAACTTGTCTTATCTTATCTCTGCCTCAATTAATTTTTTTCACATGCAAATATGATATGCCTCACTGCTGAAATGCGAATCTCCTTCGCCGATCTTAACATATACACACCAATTGTATAAAATACAACAAAATAAGTTCCAGGTGACGGTTTTGTTCTAATTGCAATATGCCATAACCTACCCCAAAAACTTTGACCAGAGCAAACAAATAATATACCATCAATCTACCCAACTACAATTATCCCACCTCTCTTCATCCACCATCGCCCCTACCATTAAATATGAATATCTGCTTTTCACTTGCAAATACTCGTATGAATTATAAAAAAAAAACATTTGAGAATCTACACTGCTGAAATGCGACTCTCCTTCAACGATCATACACACACATACCAATTGTGTTAAAATCCAGAAAACATAACATACCCCTTCCATCAAAGCAAACAAAAAATATACCATAAATCTACACGAAACCTGCTTTGCCAACCACCACCACTACCTGCATTATCCTCCTACTCATATTCCCAGCACGAGAATGGTGTAGAACTAGACTATCATGATTTGTTGCGGGCGAATGCGCACTGGTGGCGTATCGTCGTTTACGCACGGTTGCACATCTATAAGGTTTATATACAATGGTAATATACTGTAGGCCCCTAAAAGATGCTATATTCGTGATCTAGCCATGTCCGTTCATTAGTCCGTCTTTAGAAAGCTTAAATTGGGAACATACTCTCAATACTCTCTAGGGGCCCGAAATAAACAAGTGTATGAAGTTTCCAATTCCGCCCACTGACACCCCCCAATCTCAAAAAAGAAAAAAAACATAGGGGCGGGCTACAGTCCGCTTGGGCGAACTGTTGGATACCCTATTCTTATTCCTATATCTCATAAGTGGGCGTGACAAAAATTTAAAGGATTTTAACGAAAAAACTAAGCTTTTGTAAATAAAAACGCTCCCTAGCTCAAACTTTGGTTTATCAATAAAATTGTTTTATTTAATTGTGGGCGTGTCAGTAGGCGGATTTAAAAAAAAATTAAGTATGAGCATAAAGGGCACCTAGAGAGTATATGCTATAAATTTCAGCTCCCTAGCTCAAACTTTGGACTTTCAAAAATAAAAAAAAAATAATTTTATGTCCCAATCAGTTTTATGGGCCATAGATCATATATAAAAAATTTCAGCTCTCTAGCTCAAAATTCGATTTTTTCCAAAATTTTGTTTTTTTGAGTTTGTGGGCGCGTCTGTGGGCGGATTTCAAAAATTCTTAAACTTGATTATTTCGGGACCCTAGAGAGTATATGGTTAAAATTTCAGCTCTCTAGGTCCAGTTTAAAGGCCTGATTTTTGCCGACGGACGGACGGACGGACATGGCTAGATCGACATTACTATCGATGCTGATCATAAATATAGTAACTTTTAGGGGTCTACGGGCAATACTAAGGTATGTTACAAACTATGCGTCAAAATTAATATACCCCTAGAATAGGGTATAATAATTTATGGAAAAAATCGAAATTCGAGTTGAAATTTGGAATACTCGTATATCGTTTCTAAGGACTCGAAGTGCTCGCGTGTTAAGATTTTTAAAATCCGCCTCCCATTTAAAAAAGCAACCGTTCTATAACGTAAAATCGAATATTCGGAATATATACTCTCTAGGGGCTCTTTATGCTCCTGTTTAAAGATTTGTGAAGTTCGCCCACTGACATGCTTGAAATATAAAAACAAAAACAATTTAGTGAAAAAACCATTGTACTCGTAAATGAAAGTTTTATTCTTCGCAAATTATGTAAATAAAGTTGTTTTGAACAATACCTTCATATAAAGATGTCATGCCCTCAATCCTTTTGGAAACGTACCTACACCAGTGAAAACAATTTCAAACATTGACCGGTGTTCCATTATAAAAATCCGTCATAAAATTTGCAGGATAATGACGTGTCCCATCAGGTTGGAATCAAAGGTTCTCTGCAAATTTTAATTCGCCAAACAGCCGTCATATGTCTTCATTGTACCTTCTTTTACACACTCCATCGTAACAAACCGGACAGCAATCACTAGCAAAATTTGTCCCTTGAAGCAAAAGGGATTATTTTCATCTTTTTTGTTCTTTTCTACTTTTTGGCTTTTCTACTCAAATGCCTTCCTAGACCATAGAAGCAGGGATTGGCAAGCGTTTTGATCTCTGAACTGATGAAATTGGTATAGTTCACTGTACAATGCAGGTAGACAAATTATACACGGCGGCTTCTATTTGATAGCATTCCTTTAGCAATATACATTTCGTTTCGTGATATTCCTCCTAAGGTGCCCTTCTTACGGTACGTTTTTTATACCCTATTCTAGGGGTATATTAATTTTGACGCATAGTTTGTAACATACCTTAATATTGCCCGGAGACCCCTAAAAGTTACTATATTTATGATCAGCATCGATAGTAATGTCGATCTAGCCATGTCCGTCCGTCCGTCCGTCCGTCCGTCCGTCCGTCCGTCGGCAAAAATTATGCCTTTAAACTGGACCTAGAGAGCTGAAATTTTAACCATATACTCTCTAGGGTCCCGAAATAATCAAGTTTAAGAATTTTTGAAATCCGCCCACAGACACGCCCACAAACTCAAAAAAACCAAATTTTGGAAAAAATCGAATTTTGAGCAAGAGAGCTGAAATTTTTTATATATGATCTATGGCCCATAAAACTGATTGGGACATAAAATTTTCAAAATCCGCCCACTGACACGCCCACAATTAAATAAAACAAATTTTGGGAAAAATTGAATTTTGAGCTAGAAAGCTGAAATTTTTTATATATGATCTTTGGCCCATAAAACTGCTTGGGACATAAAATTTTCAAAATCCGCCCACTGACACGCCCACAATTAAATAAAATATTTTTTTTGAAAAACCAAAATTTGAGCTAGGGAGCTGAAATTTTTAATATATACTCTCTAGGGGCCCTTTATGCTCATGTGTATATATTTTCAAAATCCGCCTACTGACACGCCCACAATTATTATTTTTTTATTTTTGAAAGTCCAAAGTTTGAGCTAGGGAGCTGAAATTTATAGTATATACTCTCTAGGTGCCCTTTATGCTCAAACTTAAATTTTTTTTACATCCGCCTACTGACACGCCCACAATTAAATAAAACAATTTTATTGAAAAACCAAAGTTTGAGATAGGGAGCGTTTTTATTTACAAAAGCTTAGTTTTTTCGATAAAATCCTTTAAATTTTTGTCACGCCCACTTATGAGATATAGGAAGAAGAATAGGGTATCCAACAGTTCGCCCAAGCGGACTGTAGCCCGCCCCTATGTTTTAAACTTCATTTTATTGTATTTTCTGTGAAGACACTAGGCTTGTAACGGGATTTAAGATGTATACCCAAGAGCAATGATGAGTACAGGGCCTTCACTTCACTCATCCCCAAGAGAGATGAGAAAAGCATCAGTCAATTTAACTTTCACACACACAAACAAATAAAATGACTTATGGTAGAAACAGATCAAGACTTTGACTCCATTAGAAGTCACAATGATTTGCTCAAGGGATTGTTCAGTCGATAGGTGCGAGGCATGCTTGCACATACGCAAACTAACTCGCCGGATTGTGGATGGGATCTTGCTCCTATCGCTAAACATAACCGTACATGTTTTTCATGCCTGAATTTAACTAAAAGATTAATTATTTCTTTTTAACTACGTAAATCAGTTATCAGTCATACAGCTGATAAATTTGAAATGAAATGAATAGCAACGGAAAGGTGGTGGTTGGTCCCATTTCGGGAAACGATTGATGATGGTCGGCCCTGCCTCCCTCAGTCGATAACCGTCACCTTGATGAATGTCCCACTATCCTCCGCCGTGAAAGAATTGCCTTCCCACTAACACATATCATTTGAAACCAACACGCCCATCCCAGTCTTATCTTAATCGGCATAATAAGGAATGCTAAATATGTATATGTGGATTCTAGGTCAAATTTTAAATATAACATTATAATTTTATTGAATATTATATCTTAAATTAAGCTTAATATACTTCCTACAAAAACTCAAAATAATCAGAATTATAAAATGGAAAATTATTTGTTAATACTAAGACGATGGACAAGTAAATTGAGTGCTCTTATTTTCATTTAGTTTCTGCAAAAATCGTTTATACCATTTATAATGGCACTATACCGTCGATATCGTAATTCTTATCCAGGACAATTTTATTGGGTGGTGTATTCGCCTAGTGGCCAGTTTAAATCGGTTCAGATTATTATAAATATTACACCGAAAGTGCAAATCGGAAATTCGTTCACTTTGGTTCGAGTCTTGGATGCGTCTGAATCACATACACCTTTTGAATAATGCTAATAGAGGGCGACAGATTGTTAGTTTAATTATTTCAATGTTCAAATTGTAAACTTGTAATCATTTTTTTATACTCAGCTAATGAAATATAATACCGCTTTTCTTACAAAGTGTTGTGGACAGCATTTTGGGTTAAGTTGCGTCGTTTCTATGTTAACTTATTTACTTAACGGGCTCCCGGCCCGTGAAAAGTGTCTGTATGAGACACTGCAGCCTTCCAACATCTGCGGTCCCGGGAATGCTGCTTCCAATTCTCCAGACTAAGCGCTCTGCCATCCGCGATGGCTTGGTTTTTAAAACGGAGGTTCGGCCTTCCTTGCCATCTCGAACCAGGGGGCTGGGAGTCGAGATCCTTTTAGCTGGAGCATTATTTTCCATTAACTCAATGTATCCGATCCAATGTAGTCGACGTGATTTAACTTTCTGTACTACATCCACATCTTGGTACAACTCCTCGCACACAGGACCAAATATCCGACAGAGTATTTTTCTTTCAAAAGAACCCAAAATTAGCTCCCCTTGTCTACTTATCGTCCAGCACTCGGCACCATGAAGCAGGATCCTACCAGTCCTAAGGTTCAATAAGGTTCAAGGAGGAGTTTTGAATCCATTTGTTTCGCTAAACCGAAGTAGGCTTGGTTTCCTAGGGCTATTCTCCGCCGGATTTCCACTGAGGTGTCATTCGCGGAGTTTATGTTTCGTTTCTATTGTTGCATGTTTGCTTGAACTGTGTCATTAATTAGTCAACTACGCCATCTAGTAGAAAGTGGCCATATTACCGATTTTGGCAGCATTGGAATAGCAGTTTGAGTAGCTGTGGTATAACTTGGTATGTTGTTCTCGAACCTTCTGAACTTAACGAACCTTCTCAACGAATCTGGAAATTTCGAGAGGTGTCACTAGGAGATATAAATAGATGTCGCAGGAGCACCCAGGACATTCGAGTTGTGAACCGCGATAAAGAAGTACGATAGATGACAGTAGTGAAAAGTATAGAGAAAAAGTATAAGTATCCAGTAAGACAAAAGTGTTTGTGTATTTAAAGTGATTAATTGTGAAAGTGAATAGTTGAATTAAATAAGTGAATTATTAGAATAATAATCAAGAAGTAAAAGATATTGATAGAGAACTAATAAAGATTAATTAAATAGAATTACGTTTTATCTTTTCGAATCCTAGCCTGGATGTAACATTGGTGTCAGAAGTGGGATAAAACGTATTTAGTGTGAAATAAAAGTGAAGTGAATTAGTAAAAAAAAGAAAGAAAGAAAAATGGGCCGCACATTGAAATTACTACAGCTCAGTATACCGCAGTTAAAAGCTGAGCTAGAAAAGCGGAATCTCTCCACAGCTGGAGGAAAAAGTGATCTGGTGCTTCGACTGCAGGAAGCTGTTGAAAACGAAGGAGAAAACTCCAAGTCCGTTTTGTTCGACGTAGCAGAAGAACAAGCAAGTACAGGCATTGATATGACTGCCGTGATGGAATTACTTCTGGCCAAGTTTGATGAACAAAAGAATTCTCTAGAACAACAGACAAATTCTCTAGATTCCAAACTGCAATCAATGGACTCTAAATTTGATGAACAAAAGAATTCTCTAGAACAACAGAAGAATTCTCTAGATTCCAAATTCCAATCAATGGACTCTAAATTTGATGAACAAAAGAATTCTCTAGAACAACAGAAGAATTCTCTAGATTCCAAATTCCAATCAATGGACTCTAAATTTGATGAACAAAAGAATTCTATAGACTCTCAGTTCAATGAACAGAAGAATTCTCTGGATTCGAAATTGGAGTCAATGGACTCTAAATTCGAAGAACAAAAGAATTCTATAGTTGCCGCCCAAAAGAGCGCTGTGGAAGATTTTAAAAATGTTCTCGAAGGAAAACTCGAAGAAATTGACCACAAGTTCGAGAAGGTTGAAACCAAATTCGACGAAATCCATCAGACGTTTTGCAAGCATGAAACAAACTTCGAGAACTTGGCTAGAGAGCTCGAGAAAGTGAAGAAGCAGAAGGCTCGAGAAAATTCTGCGGACTGCCCGAGAAGGAAAGAGATGCAGCCTCCTGTTTTCGACGGTCAAACATCATGGCCAATTTATAAGAAACAGTTTGAAGCAGCTGCAATGGCGAACAGCTGGGACAACGAGGAAAAGTCGATTGCGCTAACGCTCGCACTAAGAGGTACAGCTGCGGAGTTACTCCAAACCGTCTCAGAAGAGAAGCAACACGACTACGACGCCCTGGTCAAGGCTATAGAGATGCGCTTCGGTGATGAGCATATGCAGCAAGTGTACAGGGTCCAGCTACGCAGTAGAGTCCAGAAGCGGGGAGAAACACTTCAACAGCTGCAAGCAGATATCGAACGTCTGGCACATTTGTCATATCCTAATGCTGGTGAGGTTCTCATCAATGAAATGGCTGTGGAGGCGTTTATCCAAGCCATTGAAGATAGACAACTGCAAATGGCCGTAAGAATGGCTGGAAAGAGAACTCTCGCTGAGGCCCTAGCATTTGCCTTGACAATGCAAGCTGCTGATCAGGCATCGCATGTGTTCCACCGCGTAAGGGAAATGACAGCCGTTGAATGTTCATGTCAAAGAGCAGACATCGTAGACCGGAGCAGAGATAACAGAGGTCAAATGCGCTGCTGGAACTGCAACAAAATAGGGCACCTACAGAGACAGTGCAGAGCTCCACCCAGACGAGGCAGTTGTCCGCATTGCGGGCCTAGGAGGGGCAAAGAAGAAGCATCTGGCAGGGATAACAACCATTCTGCAGATATAGCTCCGCATAACCAGCAGTCGGGAAACGTGTAAGGACCAGCTTCGTGGGGCAGAAGTTGGTTTCCGGAATCGACGACCCCAGGACCACAATTCAAGTCTCCCAAACCAAACGAGGAAACCAGAGTCTAACAATGGAAGCCTATATCGGACAAAATAAGTGCGTGGCAACCATCGACACCGGTGCCACCGCTTCCATCATAAGGAGGGACATCGTCCGTCAGTCTTGGCTGCACAACACCAGCAATTACTGTCTGAAAACAGCAACAGGAGCGACAGCGAAAGTGTATGGAGAGGTCATACTAACAATAAATTTGGCAGGATTAGTATTCTCCCACGCTTTCCTAGTAGCCGATATATGTGACGAATGCATCATTGGAATCGATTTCATGAAGGCGCATGATGTAGTATTGGACATTGGTATGCAAGTACTCAAGTATCGAAACGTAGAAATTCCGATGGTGTACGGGAACGAGAACGTCGCATCCCTGAGGACAGTCATTAGTAAGGACGAGGTCCTACCACCTTCTTCAGAGACACTGATTTGGACAAAGCTGGAAGGTGATCCTGGGGCCCACCGATTCTTTCTAGTCGAGCCAGAAGACAACCACTGCCGAAATTGCGTGGTTGGAAAAATGCTTGTCGAGCCGAAGAACAATATGGTTCCCGTACGAGTTCTTAATGCGGAACACAAAAGCGTCAAATTGAAGCAAGGTGAGGTGGTTGGAAAGTGTGTACCGGTTACTGCCATCACGAAACTATCACAGGAAGGTGTTGCGAAGCCTCGTTCACTAATGGGAATGACTGAGGTCAAACGAACTTTATTCCAGCACTGCGATCTGAATCGGGAGCAGCAAGCCATGGCAGGGAACCTCATCAACGAGTTTGCTGATATATTCGCTTCGCGGGACTGCGAGTATGGCCGAACACACCTTGTACAACACCGGATAGACACTGGAGATGCGAGACCGATTCGTCAGCCTCCCAGACGACTACCATTGGCTAAGCAGACGGAGGTTGCAGAGATGGTGTCGACGATGGAGAAGGAAGGAGTAATCGAATGCTCTAAAAGCCCATGGGCATCTCCAATTGTCCTAGTCAAAAAGAAAGATGGCAGCACTCGGTTCTGTGTAGACTATCGCCAACTGAATAATGCCACCAAAAAGGATAGCTACCCTCTACCAAGGATTGACGATACGCTGGATACACTGTCCGGAGCTCGATGGTTTTCCACTCTAGATCTGAAGAGTGGCTACTGGCAAGTGCAGATACATCCGGAAGACCGTGAGAAAACAGCTTTCACAGCAGGAAACGGGCTCTGGCAATTCACAGTAATGCCATTTGGACTGTGTAACGCGCCGGCAACCTTTGAGCGACTAATGGAGCGTGTTTTGTTGGGGCTAACATGGAAAACGTGTTTGGTCTACTTGGACGATGTCATCGTGGTTGGAAAAACGTTTGAAGAACATCGAGATAACTTGAAGGAAGTGTTCCAGAGACTACGAAGTGCACAATTAAAGCTTAACCCGAAAAAGTGTGATCTCTTTAGATCTGAGGTAAAATATCTGGGGCACATCATCTCGTCCGAGGGAGTAAGGACTGACCCAGAGAAGGTCGATACGGTGAAAAATTGGCCCGTTCCCAAAGACAAACACCAACTGAGAAGCTTCCTGGGACTTGCAACTTACTACAGACGGTTTGTGAAGGACTTCGCAAGGATCGCAAAGAGCTTGCATCAACTGACGGAAAAGGGAAAACCATTTAAATGGTCAGGTGAATGCGAAGCGAGTTTCAAGAGTCTCAAACACCAACTGTGTGATGCTTCAATTCTAGCGTACCCTACTCCAGGAAAGACATTTATTGTAGATGCCGACGCTAGTAATGTTGGGATCGGAGCCGTTCTTTCGCAGATCCATGATGGCCAAGAGAGAGTAGTTTCCTACTTCAGTAAAGTGCTATCCAAGCCGGAGAGGAACTATTGCGTGACCAGGCGGGAACTCCTGGCTTTGATCCTGGCAACAAAGCACTTCCACAAGTACTTATATGGGCAGAAATTCATCCTGCGTACAGATCATGCGTCTCTAAAGTGGCTGCTGCAGTTTAAGAACCCTGAAGGACAAGTCGCGAGGTGGATGTATGACTACGAGATACAGCACCGAAAGGGAACTCTTCACTCCAACGCAGATGCCCTCTCCCGGCGACCCTGCAAGGCTGATTGTAAACATTGCGTACGCCAGGAGGAAAAAGATAAAGTGTCAGTCCAACGGTTGAGAGCTGAGCCCATTAGCGGCTGGAGTGCACGGGAGATCCGGAATGCTCAACAGGAAGATCCGGATATCGAGCCGATTCTCGCCTGGAAGGAACATGAGGGCAAGCCGGACTGGCAGCAGATCTCCAATAGGAGTCCGGAATTGAAGGCATACTTGACACAATGGGACTCACTTCATGTCCAGGATGGCATTTTGAAAAGAAAATGGGAAAGTTCGGATGGAACATCAGCCGTGATGCAACTTGTGGTACCCAGATCGAAAGTCAACGAAGTACTTAGGGAACTACATGATGGAGTGTCCGGAGGTCACTTGGGAGTAAATAAGACACTGGAAAAAGTGCGAGAACACTTTTACTGGATCCACGCAAGAGACGATGTCGAAAACTGGTGCCGAAAATGCGCCGCTTGCGCAGCCAGTAAAGGCCCGAGAGTAAAAATGCAAGGCAAGATGCATCAATACAACGTTGGAGCGCCCTTTGAAAGGATTGCAGTTGACATCGCAGGACCGTTTCCAGAAACCAACAGTGGAAACCGCTATATCCTCGTAGTGATGGACTACTTCACTAAATGGCCTGAAGCCTTTGCTATACCTAACCAAGAAGCTAAAACCGTGGTAGAACAGATTGTCCACAACTGGGTAAGCAGATTTGGCGTACCAATGGAATTGCACTCGGACCAAGGCCGCAACTTCGAGTCGAAGATCTTTCAAGGAGTATGCCAGCTACTAGCGATTAAGAAGACAAGAACAACCCCGCTTCATCCACAATCGGACGGAATGGTGGAACGCTTCAATAGAACCTTAAACGAACACCTTTCTAAGGTTGTTGGCGACTGCCAGCGGGACTGGGACAAGCACATCCCCATGTTCCTATTAGCTTATCGAAGCGCAGTTCATAACACAACAGGACATACTCCATCCGAAATCCTTTTTGGTCGAACCATCCGGTTACCTAGTGAATTGATGTTTGGATCTCCGACTGATGAAGCAACGAATGAAGATGATTATGTGGCGGATCTCAGAGAAATCATCAGAAAAATTCATCGGAAAACTAGAGATAAGATTCGGATATCCAGCGACCGCATGAAGACGAGGTACGATACAAAAGCGACCACCACAGGATTCCAGGAAGGAGATCTGGTATGGCTATACAACCCTCATCGCCGAAAAGGTATGTCACCTAAACTACAGCAGGATTGGGAAGGACCCTATAAGATAGTGAAGCGCATCAACGATGTTGTCTACCGGATCCAGCGAGGAAGAGGCAAGCTAAAAGTTGTCCATGTGGATCGTCTCCATCGCTACCATGGCGAAAATATTGACGTGCTTGTTCGGGACGAACAAGTTTAAGAGGGGGATATTGTTGCATGTTTGCTTGAACTGTGTCATTAATTAGTCAACTACGCCATCTAGTAGAAAGTGGCCATATTACCGATTTTGGCAGCATTGGAATAGCAGTTTGAGTAGCTGTGGTATAACTTGGTATGTTGTTCTCGAACCTTCTGAACTTAACGAACCTTCTCAACGAATCTGGAAATTTCGAGAGGTGTCACTAGGAGATATAAATAGATGTCGCAGGAGCACCCAGGACATTCGAGTTGTGAACCGCGATAAAGAAGTACGATAGATGACAGTAGTGAAAAGTATAGAGAAAAAGTATAAGTATCCAGTAAGACAAAAGTGTTTGTGTATTTAAAGTGATTAATTGTGAAAGTGAATAGTTGAATTAAATAAGTGAATTATTAGAATAATAATCAAGAAGTAAAAGATATTGATAGAGAACTAATAAAGATTAATTAAATAGAATTACGTTTTATCTTTTCGAATCCTAGCCTGGATGTAACACTATGTTTGTGGAAATACATAAATTAGGATAAGAGCCGGATTACATGATCATTACTTTACACGGTTGTAGATTATTTATGGAGTGAACTTTACTTATTTTTTGAATTTACTTCTTACTACTTACTAAATGGTGTTGTATGAGCCACGTTTCTTTGAGAAATGTATCCACGGTTGCTCATAAGAACGTGTAGATTCGGGCACTCGTAATGAAAACGCATCTTTTGTTGGACTTCATATTGACGTGGTGCGTCTGTTGTTGCTCTAATGCTGCTGCTAGAGGTTTGGTGCTTATTGCTGTCGAATGCTGCGTGACTGGTGGTGATTGCACATTGGTTTGGTGCTCTTCTGCTGCAATCCCTATTTTAGTGTGTGCATGATTGTTCTTCCATGCTGCTTTATGTGAGGGCACGTCCGCATTTTTCTTTGGCAGTCGGGGAATTTATACCTTTCTCCTAATTGGCGAGGGAGAAATGGTGACTGCCGAACAGTTCCTTTATGGCTTCTACTAAATGGAATTTTTGTGCCTGGTTGGCGACGGCAAACGACGAGTTCAAGTCGGGGATACAAACGAAGGAAAAAGAGCATGAGCGTGCCGAACTCCTCCGGGCGGAATTCGTCCTCCACTTTGATGTCTGGGCTGGTATTTCGTTGAATATCTGACATTTGCGAGTTGTTATGCCTTTTTTAATTGGGGTTGGGTTTGGTTTGGGTTTGGCTTTGATTGAGTTCAATTCTGTTGGAAAATCATTCCACTTAAACAGTATTCGTTGCATTGCATTTCGCATTTATTTATTTTTCTTTACAGTCTGGCCCTTACAGGCTTTCTGGCAGTGTCGTGCCCACATGTGCCCTTCCACTGTCTGCGCGGATGTTTTTGAAATCAAAGCTTTATTTTCAAATCGAATAAAAGCTCCCTGTTATACCGTGTCAGACGCTCTCTTAGGCGTTGGTGTTCGTAGTAGCTATCGACCAAGAGTGAATTCGTTTTTGTTAGACGCTTCCGTATGTTGCAAGCAATCCAGTTTGTTTTCTTTAGTTTTTTTCCAGCAAATATCCTTCTTTCTATCAAATCAAATCTAATCAAAGTTCTTTTAATGCTTTCTCATTACAGAAGTGATCATGCAATGGTCACATTTCCATTTATTTCCGAGCAACACCGCACACTGCAGCTTACTTTTGAGAGTATCAATGTAATACAGAGCGACAAAAAGATTCTAACCGATGTCAGTGGAATCGTAAGGTAAGAAAGGTAAACACAACTCTGTTGTCTTGCAATGGCCTATAAAAATGTTTTTCTTTTCTGTTATAGTCCCGGTGAAGTGCTGGCAATTATGGGTCCATCGGGTTGTGGCAAAACCACACTTCTAGACACTCTCAGCGGACAGCGTCGCATCGACAGTGGGAGTATCTATCTGAACCGTGAAACTATTTCAAAGAAATGGCGTCGAAAAATATGCTATGTCCTGCAGGAAGAAGTATTTTTCGCTGGTCTAACACTTCGAGAAACAATCGTATATACAGCGCTGCTACGATTACCTGAGAAAATGCCTTATGAGGAGAAAATCAAATTAGTCGATAGGATATTGGAGGCGCTAGAGCTCACAAATTGCCAGCAAACAAAATGTGGAGACTACCTTAACCGTGGTCTTTCCGGCGGGGAGAAGAAACGTGCAAATATCGCATGTGAGCTGCTTACCAATCCTCTTCTGATGCTTCTAGATGTAAGTATTGCCAATGCCATTAAGAGCTGGTCTACAAATCCAATTACAACCCACAGGAACCCACATCTGGTCTAGACAGTCACTCAGCTATATCATTGATGAAGGTCCTCAAGCGGTATGCCATTCAAGAACAAAAAACCGTTGTCATCACTGTTCACCAGCCATCATCACAAATGTTCCACATGTTCGATAAGTTGTTGCTGCTTTACAACGGACGCACTGCTTACTTTGGCGAGGTCAAAAATATCTACACCTACTTTGAGAGCATCGGAGTCGCCATTAAGCCACACTACAACCCTGCGGATTTCGTTTGTATGAACATTCATTATAATTGTACCTGTCTAGTGTGAAGGAGTAATCATTTTTATCTTTTAGTGGAGCAAATTAAATCCTATCCGGATATTAGGGAGAAACTATTTATAGCAGCTAGAGAATCTCATGGGAATTTCTTGAATCGGAATTGCATCACATCCAACAGTGAATACACAAATAAATCTCATGATACCCTCATTAACGATATCATTAATAATTACTACAAAGATATTAAGAACAATCACAACAACGAACTGAATTTGGAGGACGCTCAGCAGCTGTGGGGAGCGGACTCACAGTCAAACTTTAGTTCGGCATCGAGCGAATACCACGAAATGATGCACGACTGGCTGGATTATCCAACGAAATTTCATACTCAGTTCCGGGTTTTGTCGAGTCGAAACTTTAAGGAAGCCAAGCCGAGAATGTTGTCGAAACTTAATTGGCTGCAAACGATAGGCTTGGGGTTGATGGCAGGAGCGATTTGGTTCCAAATACCCAGAACTGAAGAGTTTTTGCACGATCTGCAAGGGTGGATGTTTTTTTCACAAACATATTGGATGCTGTTTGCTCTGTTTGGGGCGCTTAATTCATGTAAGTATTGAAGACTTAGAGATTGGACGCAGTCTCAAAGATTGAAATAAGTAGTTATGAATATGACAAGTCTGGAAGTAAGTGGAAGTTTTCGGTGTCTCTCGTGCTCTTTTGGATAACCTAACTACGATTTAACTGCCGTGTAGGCACAGCATAAGAATATTACAAGACCGCACTCCCAAAACACAGCAATTGTCGTTAAAGGAGACTAGGACGAGAAATCACTTCTAGGCAATTCTAACAAACTCTCCCAAAAGTGTGCATGCAAATACGTGGGTTGACACGGCTTGAGATCGCCCATGCACGTGTACATTACTGATCGAGGGGTCTCAGGTTCAAATCACTCCGGATCCCAGTAACATCTTCAAGAAAGTGCCTCTTGCCCGCCCGGCTTTGCCCATGCGCAAGAATTGTGTAAGAATTTCGATAGTGGGCACGTTGCACCTTGTTGCACCTAACAAAAACAAATACATGTTTTTTTTAGTTTCAACAAAAAAATGTTATGGCAGGTGCTACTTGTCTGGCGGGTGCCTATGTCAGCTTACTTTTTCGAATCAAAAAGCAACACAAAAGAAAGAAACTTTGATTGAATCACTTTTTATTTACTTCAACACCACTTTCAACTATCGAAATAACCGATTCGTGGTGAGAAAAACAACTTTCCGATGTTCAATTCGCAAAAAAAGATGCAACCGCAGAGAAGACACGATGAGTAATATACATAGATACTATCAAATGTTAGAGCTGTTGATCATTTTTTCTCGCAACGCCATCTTTATCATTGCTATTTCATTCTTATCATTCTCCAAACAAAATGCCCATACAGAACACTATACCGGCTTTTCCCGAATTTTTCAATTTTCCTGGCACTTTTTAATTATTTTCTTTCCGAAAAAACCTTATTCGGACTATTACAAATATTTTAGAAAGAAATGAGCCAAATCGGTTCAGCCGTTCTCAAGTGATGTGCTCACCAACGGACAGCATTTCATTTTTAATGAATTCTAATTATTCTCCAAAAAAAAAGAATCATCCAAATCGGTCGAACTGCTGGCTGCAGAGTTTTTGGAAGATACACACGAGATTTGATTTTTATATAGGTACCTATAGATAATAATGCATGAAGTAAAAGTTTTGTGCTTGAGGTGGATTTTTTTTTTTTTTTTTTTATATTGTCTTTCAAAAATAGAATACTTTACAATTTAATTTACCCGCGAAGCTTACTGTTTTTCTGCAGGTGGTTGAAATTCTTGTTTGTACATTGTTTAGAAGTTTTTTTTTAATAGTTTTACTACATGCTTAGATTACGATTTTAATATTCGGCTTTAGGTTTTGATTAAAGTTAATTCATGAAGAGATTAATCTATTACAAAATTGTGACTAAGGAAAAATTCTTTAATTTTTTTCTTACGTTTTTTAAAATTTAGACTGGTACTCGATTCAGGATTGTTGGTATGGCATAACTGAGTTGTCGTCTTCCGTAGACGTTGAAGTTTTCAGGAATTTCCAGAAACTCTCGTGCTCGTCTTCGTGTGGTTAGGTTGTGGCGTATAGGTTGCTGAAAGCGATTGTCATCGTAGTATTCTAGAATCGATGTCATTCTAAAAACACCGTTAACATCTAAGACCTTGAATGTATGGTTATTAGTATTAATTACTTTAATTATTCTATGTTGAAGATCTTTAAGCTTATCTAGATGAGTTTTTGATGCATTCCCCCATGCTAGTATCCCATATCTCAAACGAGATTCCACCAGTGAATAATATACCTGTTCTTGAACATCTGTTGATGTATATCTCTTGAGATACACCATCGCAAACAAAGCGCTTTTGAGTTGTGACCTGAGTTTGCTTATGTGATCTTGCCATAAGAAGTGGTCATCGATCGTGATCCCCAGATATCTTATCGTCTTTACCGTCTCGATTGATTCACTTCTTCTTGTTGTTGGACAATCAATGTTTGGGAGTATATTTTAATGGAGGTCATAGGCTGGCGTGGTGAACGAATGTGCATTAATTTAGTCTAACTTAGATGTCCAGGCCTTCTGAAAAGACCGACTCCTTCTTGGGGCTTAGACCCACCCGTGCATTTTGCCAGCGATTCATTGGTAAGGACATTGCGTTGCGTCCACTCTGTTGTGCCCGCCATTGAAGTAAATTAATTTCAGTTCGCAGTTGATCAGTAGAACAGCGGGGCATCTTAAGTGTATTGGCGTACCCAGTGCTTGCTCTCTTCCCAGTTGAAGTACTTAGTTGGCAACTATTTGCTTATCAATGATGTCGATTAAAAGGAGATGAAGTGTCGTCTAACGGAGCCCTATCATGAGCCTACCGCCCTTTTCAGGTGTACAGGACAAATACGGCTTTCTTGATACATTCATTGATGCTTCAGGACAAGCGTTTCTCCTTTTGTGTTATCGGTTTAAGATATTCAGAGTGGATTCTATTAAGGTGTGCAGTAAGAAGCGTGCGATTTTATTTTGTATAGTAAAGATGACCATCTCTGTCTTCATCGAGTTGATATTCAGATCGCAGGTTTTTATCCAGCCAGTTAAACATTTTGTTTTACCACTAAATGCTAATTTGCCGCTGACGCCATCGATCGTTTACTTCATTTTTGTAAGCCTAACGATAAAATCATAGTTTCTACCGACTTCAATCAACCAAACAGTAACTTTTTGTCGACCGTGTCACTGATTTTTATCTTCACCAAGTCAATGGAGCTAAAAAATGTATGAGGCGTTAGCTGGACCTTGATTTTGCAACTGACCCCATAAACTCAGCGGTCATTGAAAGTTCTTTATACCCCTCTCCACTTCTCATCTCTTTCATTTATAACTCCTCTTCACAATCTCAACCTCCAACTAAACCTTTCTCTTATGACTTCCAAAAAGCTAATATTGACTTTCGAAGCTGAATTTGAACTCAACCCTCTAACTTATCCGTTGATGACGCTGCTATCCTGCTTTATATTAAAATCTTCAAAGGCAGTTCCTTATACGTTCCTTTCTCGCGCTGCAAAACCTCGCCATCCTCTCCTCCCTAGTACAAAAAGAAATTGCTTTCCTTCGCAATAAACGTTACAAAATACGGCTAACCTGTCTCCGGTCTAGATTTCCTACAGGACTGTTCGAATTATCTTGCTTTGCACTAAAAGTTCACTTGCCCTTATGATTCTCTCTATCAACGCTACTTCTATAACGCTTAAGCTCTCCTTATTAACGACCCACGGTCCTTTTTTCACTTTATCAATTATAAAATGAAACCGACAGGTATCCCTCTCATACTTGTTTAAAGGAGAGTGATCAACGGATCCATTTCAAATTGACAAAATGTTTGCAACTGTTTTCAAACCATCTTTTGTTGACTGCTGATTAGAACCGAATCATTCTAATTTTAGTTATTTGAAAAATTATACCTGTGGGCCATTCCTTTAACCAACATTTGACCATTCCACTGCTTCTTCATTTAATGAGGAATATTCATCCGGTCCGTACGGCTTTCCTGTAATATTTATAATTAAGTGTTCTGCAAAGTGTTCTGCTACTCTTGCTTTATTTCTTCGAATTTAAATATTTTCTTATTGTATTTTGGCTGATTTCACCATTTGCAACAAATTTGCATACTTAAATAATAATAAACTATCTTAAATAAAGCGATTTTACGATGGATCTTTTTAAAAGATGAGCAGGTTTGGTACGACATATGTACTTAATTTTTTAAAACTTGCATTGGGTGTCGTTACAGCATTAGGCGAATTTTAAAAAATGCTATCCCAAACCACACAGTCCAATCACATATGTGATTCAATCTATTACTTCAATGTGCATTTCACTCCTTGAAAATTTTATATTCAATAATGTCTTCTTTAATTTTAGTCCCATCTGAACGTGAAGTCATAAGCAAGGAAAGACGTTCTGGTGCGTATAGGCTTTCAGCCTACTACCTCGCAAAAATGTGTGGAGAACTACCGCTGATAATCACCCTGCCGACGGTGTATCTTATGATCAGTTATCCAATGCTTGGCTGTTATAGGTATGTAGATGGAATTCTCTCCATTTGTTCTCCTCTTTTGGTTCATTGAATTTATTTTTATTGTTTTTTTTTTTTATTTTTATGTTCTTCCTCCAAACACTCTACTTTATTTTTTTGAAAATAAAAAAAAAATGCTTATTACCCCGCCTACCACTTACACCCATACACATAAAGTCTCAAGCTTTTCTTCTTGATGTTGGTATTCCTACTGCTCAATACAATTGTGGCTCAAAGCGTTGGATTTTTCATAGGTGCTTGTTGCATGGATATGAATGTTAGCATAACACTAAGCGCCCTCTACACGCTGGCAACACAACTATTTGGTGGTTATTTATCATCGAGATTACCACCAGGACTTAGCTGGATACGTTTTACCTCAATGATACACTATGCGTATCAAAATATGCAGATTCTAGAATTTCGCGAGGGTCCTGCGATAAGGTATGGATTTTCCGTTTTTTTTGCCTACGAATCAAATAATTTCGAAACAGAATTTCTAATGACAAGTTTCCATTTCAGTTGTGGCAATCCCAGCAGCTATGAAGTATGCAAACACAACGGTACCGAATTCATTCCATATGAAGATGTTCTAAATGCACAGAATTCAGTTTCCCCGTTATGGCTGAACACAATGGTGCTGATAATGTTTTTCATTATATTCCGTACTTTGGGCTACTCAGTATTACGTTATGTACGCTGCCCAAAATAAATTAATCCAAAACTAATGATGTTCCCGAACTTATTAAAAACACACAAAATGATTGATTTTTCAATCACATAAAAAGTTAAACTAAAATTTGTATCGCCATTATGTTTAAATTGTTATTGTAATTATTTTATTTCTTTTAAAATTTAGATAAATTTTCTTTTAATTTTTTTATTTTTTTTATGTGTAAGTTCAAATTTTTTTATTATTATTGCCTATGCCAAAATAATATTTTATTTTTTATTTTATAATTAAGTTAGTAACAAAAACAATTTGAAATTAGTTTTATTTGTTTAATAGGTTCCAGTTTTTTAAAAATTTAATTAGAAATACAAAAATTACATATTTTATAATATAGCACTTTAAAAAACGATTAAAGCGATATAAAAGTATGTAGTAAAATAAAAAACAAAACCACACACAAACACCCATAAACAAATCAAATTGTAAATTATTAAAACAAAAAAATAATATGTAAAAAAATACTTTTTAAAGTTCTGTGATGTAGTATTCTAGTTTTTTTTAGTAAGTAGTTATTAATACAAATTATATAATTATGTAAACATGTATTTGTCAAATGTTAAATAATAAAAGAAAATAATTATTTCTTTGTAAAATTAAAGCTATATCAGATGATCAGTTTTATTGTGCGTCGTTTCTGGGTTTTCTGACTCGAAAGATAAAATGCATGCTCTACCGATTGAACTTTAATCCTGCGAGTTCTGATTGATGACGTAATTGATTTTGCGCGCTTCCAAACCGTTACAGCTCAGAGTATGAGAGGAAATAGTTTATTTAAAGATGATGAAGCAGTTCCTTATGTCATAGAAATTAAACTGAAACCGAAAAATAATCACAAGAACAGAAAAACCAGCGCTCATATTTCATGATATTGAAAAAAAAAACATTACACTTCATTAACCAGCCATTTATTTGTGTTCATTAGAGAGAATACATTATTTAGCAATTAGTTATTAAGTTTCTAAACACACTTGTTGTTTAAAAACATTTCGATTATGTCAGGCGCAATATGGTGAAATGGCTCAAATTTGGAACAGAGAACCACCATTTTGAAACCATATTTCCAAAATTTGGTGTTCTTCATGGGTGTATAAGAGGTTTTTTCTTTCAGTTTATATTCGGAGGTTTTAAAGCTGTTTACAAACCGCCGGCCGCAGTAGCGATTGACGATATGTCGCAACAGGTTTGTTCATTCACACCCAATGCGATATTATGCCGGGCTATTCACGGCTGACTGCGAGTGAATTTGACTGTCGCAACATATTTCTTTTATCGCTCTTACTTTTAAATTCATTTTTATTAATTATTAGCTTATATCAACTTAAATACTAGACAAAAATGATTAAATCTAACTTAAAATTAACAGCATACTTATTCTAGATCATTGATTCTTATGCGGACGCCCTAAACTTAACTCTATCTTATAATTATTGCCTTTCGGCCTAAAAACTATTTTACGAACTAATCTTACATATTATGTTTTCATCGAGAAAATTGTTAAGAAAACTCGGCATCTTTATCAAATTTTATATTTTTATATAAAAAAAAAAAAAAAATTACAAACTACCTACTATACTTAGGCTAATTGCACACACACCGATTTTGAACGGCCAGTATAAAATCGGCCGACATTTTACCGGTAGCACGGTGCTAGCACACTCACCGGATTTTTACCATTCCAACAATCAGTTGCTTTGTTGTCGTGATCGTGACACGAGGTTATTGTTTAATAATAATGAATTCTAAACGAGTTGTTGCTATGTGGTTATTGCATCGCCGTACAGGTCTTGCCTCCACTAATGAAATAAGGACATCATTGTCAATTAAATCACCCACTGCACTTTAATAAAAACGCACTACCAAAACTAGTTTTAAACGTAGTATGTACCTACAATTTCACACACTGAATGAAGCGAGAGCAGTCGAATGGAATGGTCGGCAAAAAATCGGTGCGTGTGCAAGCGTGTATTTAATCACGTACGCCACTTCTTCCCGATACTGCCGGCGATACAGTGGCAGTGAACGGCTGATCACCGGCATTTTGCCGGCACCGATCAGCCGTCGGCGTGTGTGCCAGGTCCTGTTCCCACATGTGGTTCACTATTGGAATTTGGACGACCGGTATAAAATCGGCCGTCCAAAATCGGTGTGTGTGCAATTATCCTTACTTAAACTACTCAAAATATTCTAACTATAATTAGGATTCTGATCACTCGTTGCATTACGAAACAAGTTTTCAAAATCCCAATTGTTTTCCTAGCGCCTGGCAGTCGTCAACGTGCACACGCGCTGCCGTGAGTTGACTGATGCCTTACAGAATCAATCACCTCCCGGTACTAAACGGAGGAGCTCATGAGCATTGGCGACGTCCTCGCCGCAGATGAGCCGCTTATCTCTCGCGCTGCGGTAGCGGTGGTATAATACCGGGATACCATCCCTCGTCTGTACCAGCCCTTCTGCTTCAATATGGATAAATACCTCCGGCGGGATAAAACCAAACCGGAGCGTAACCTCTATGAACATTTCATTGGGTAGTAAGCCCCAAAGATCAGACTATTGTCGCTGGCCAGCGCACTTGCAACGTGCCTTCGAGTCACCTTAATGAGGAAATTGTCAATCCTATTCAACTGAGCCCCATCGTATAGGACCTTGTTGGGATAGTATTTTATATAGTTGGATTCAGGCGTTCGGAACAACCGGAGACAGGTCCTAAGACATAGTTTCTCCAAAACCCGAATCTTTTCCATATAACTAGGCGCTATATTAAACAACAATGGACAACCATAAGCGATGATCGGCCTTATAAGGGCCACATAGCAAATGACCTTCACTCTAGAGTTAAGTTGACTGCTATGAAACAGTCTCCTTGTCATAAGCCTTCTTGGCCCCAGCAAGACAAGCAACTATATGTCTATCGAAATACAGATACTGGTCAAGCTAGATACCTAGATATCTAACTACGCTTCTCACCGCCAATGGCTGCGCATTTTGTCCAATAATGGTCAATTTCTTCCGGTTTTTTTGGTATCCCTAGAGGCCCAGCCAATGGAGTTCTGAACAAGATTGTTTCCGTCTTCTGAAAGTTGATTTTCAACTTCCAGTCGTCGCAATATCACTATCGAAAAAATCGTCGTTTGAAACGACACTTTCTGGACTTATTCCAGCAGTCAGTACTGTCTGTCTGTTCTCTGCTGTCTGGGAGATTCGAACACAAGGATGATATTGTGTGTGATCTTTCCTCCTGAACAACTTATTTATCTGTATCTCTCTCGCTCTGTCACGTAATGTTGGACGTTGGATATTTTATTTCTTTATTGAAGAATTCTTAGATCCAATGCGATTTAAATACTAGGGAATATGAAAATGGCAAAAATTTGGGACGAAATTGGCTTGGAGCTGAATGTAAGTTTATTGGTATGTTTCGTGACGTCATCAGAGATTTTTGCAGTTTTGTTATGAGCAATCCCGACCGCAAGGATCATCTGGGTGTCAAAGATCAATATTGGTGTCAAGCATCAAAATATTGACTTCAAATAACATCTGACGTCAAGAATGAAACCAACGTTTTTGCCACGACAATTTTGTTGGATGCGATTTTCTTGCGATAATAGCTTTTGTCCGTATCATACATAGTTATTTGCATTTGACATCTGGGTCAGATATCTGTATCGTGCGTAGTTATTTGTGTTCGACATCTAGTTTTTTGACCGGGTCGGGTGCCAACACGCGTCTGAATTTGGCATCAGGGATAAAAATCTAACTCTGAAGGATAACATCTTATCTAGTATCAAGGATCAACATCTTGAAATCAAGGATCAAACCAACGTTTTTGCCACGCCAATTTGCTGCAAGCGTCGGTTTCAAAGATAAACATCTTGGTCTCGATTCGTCGTTAATATAATAGGTTGCAGGAAATTTTTGAATTTTTTTAGTCTTCACACATTTTCGGCCAATAAATAACGCTCATCTTCCTTAGTAAAATCTTCAATATCCATCATATCGTTTTATTTATTTAAGAAGTCTAAAGATCCCTTACCGCTGGTGAGGTGAAATCTTTAGCAAAACGTTTACAAAACTTTCACAAAGTAGCAGATGGGGTTTGTAAGTACAATCTGAATTTGATGACATCTTACAGAGTATGTCATATCTTACGAGCCGGTTCCAAGTAAACAAAAAACAGCCATCATCTGCTATCTACCTTTAGCAGTTTCATGACAGATGACAGCTCTATTTGGTATCCCTCGGCTACTTGAGTTCATTTCACTTCACAGTTCTGTGCAACCCTCTACAGCAGCAAATCGAAGATTTTGATCCTTGAGACCGGGATTTTGGACCAGGATTGTGATCCTTTGGACCAAGATTGTGATCAAAAATTATCAACCCTGAGACCAAGATTTTGACCTTAAAACCGACGCCTCCGAAAATTGGGCGAACTTTGATCCTTGATGTCAAGATGTTGATCCTTAATGCTAGACCAAGTCCTTGAGAGCAGAATTTGTATATCTTGAGACCGACGCCTCCAAACAAAAAAACTTTGTATTAATCTTCGATGTCAAGATGTTATCCTTGAGGGCAATATTTTATTCCTTGATGCCAAGACCAGACGCGTGACTTCACCCGAACCCGTCAAAAAGCAAGATGTCCAATACAAATAACTATGTACAATACAGATGTTCCAACTAGATACAAATAATTATGTACGATACAGACAAAATCTATCATGGCAAGAAAATCGCCTACAAAACATGGGCGTGGCAAACATGTTGCTCTAATCCGTGAAGTCAAGATTTTGATCCTTGAGACCGGAATTTTGATCCCACAGACTCACATGTTGATCGTTTAGACCCATATTTTGATCCTTGAAGTCAAGATTTTAATCATTGAGATCAAGATTTTGGTCTTTGAGATCAAAATTTTGATCTTTGAGACTTTGATTTTCATTCCTGAAAAAGCTCCATAAAAGCTCCAAATGACGTCACGAACCTCAGCTTAAGTGTTCCAGAACACACTTAGTACAGTTTTTCTTAGGTATATTATTTTATTAGCTACCAGAAATTTATCTAGGTCAATACATACAAATAAACATAAATATTAGGCATAAGCTGCCTAAAATCTAGGTCCTCCAAACATTTATGTGTGGAAATTTTTTTTTTTCGTTACGAATGTCAGTGTTCGTGTTAGCAACTAAAAACTGTGAAAGAATAACTGCAATTCGTATTAAAGAAAACCACTGTATTTTGAAACGTTATAAAGACTGTGTTTTATTTGGTCAGTGACCATTATATTTGCCCTGTTACTCTCTCATGTGTTTTTCATGTAAAGAGAAAATTCAGTAATAAATGACTATGATAATAGGTCCGTTCGCGTACTTTATGTGTATGAAAATGAAAAGTGTCAAATCTCCAAAATCGAGAGAGAATCCTCTCATTTCTAAGAAAAGTACGCGAACGCTTTTGTGTAAAATGTTGAAAAAACATCTTAGTTTGGCTTGAAAAGAAGTGTTTTTTTTTGCTGGCAAACTCATAGGATTTCATCATTTGACAGTTTTCATTTTCTTGCCAGCTGAAATTCTGTGTGAAGAAAAATGAACGAAAGTACAGGAAGAGGAATCGTTATCGCCTACTACAGCTCTGCTTGCGTACGGTTGTTGTCGATGCTCAGCGTCGTAAGTCATCGGTGAACAAAAAAAATATTTTTGTGCGTGGATGACAGTTTAATCCAGTGATTGGGGTGAGTAACATTTAATTGAATTGGTTTAAATTTGAATTCATTGTTTTGTTTTGTATGTAGAGTTGTTTTTTGTTTGTTTTCTCGCGTCCATCGGCGATGTGTGTGTGTGTATGTGTGTCGTGATGAATGAAGATTTAGATTTGAGTTGCGTTGTGGAAATATGTTTGAGGAATGAGTATTAAACTTTGATATTGTAGCAATCGATTTGTTTGCAGTATTTATAAGGTGTGAGTATGAGAGTATAGAGTGGACTGTATCTGTATGATTTTTCATTATGCGTGAATGCAAAAGGGTATGAAAGTGTGCAGGGGCTTGGGTATTTCTTTTGGATGTGGGTTATTTGCGATTTAGTATGGAGTGATTTCATGTTTTATGTTGAGAGTGTTTGAGGAAAGTAAGTATGAAGACAGTAGGGTGAAAAGTTTTAGTACGTTTTATATGTGTAGGAATTTTATTAATTTGATATATGTTTGTTGTTGTTGTTGAATGAGTTTGAAATATGGAGATATAAATTAAGGGCTATTGTGGGCTATTGTTTATTGGTAGTAGACAGAGTTTGGTAATTGGACGTCGGAATTCTCCTTGTTGGGTTTTCACCTTTACTACCCGTACGGGGGTGTCGGCTCCTGGGTAGGTTTCTTGTATTCGGCCTAAACACCATTTCGCTGGGAGAAGCCGCTCATCCTTGATCAACACCAAGTCTCCTACCTTTAGTTGTGGCTGAGGTTTCAACCATTTCGGACGCTGTTGTAGACGTGTTAGGTATTCTGTCTGCCACTGCTTCCAGAACGTTTGCAGATGTGCCTGAATTGCTTTCCATCGGTCGGTGTAATTTTGTTTGCCTATGGTCAGGTCTGGTTCAGGGACTGTAAATAGGGTTTCTCCTATCAGGAAGTGTGCTGGGGTCAATGATAGAGGGGCCTCGAATTCAGACACGCTTCAATTTGAGACAAAAGCGTGGTGAGTTCCTCGTACGTTAGTGTCCCATTGCCAACAATTCTTTTTAAGTGGAATTTAACACTCTTCACTCCTGCTTCCCACAAACCTCCAAAGTGGGGTGAAGATGGGGGAATGAAATTCCATTTTGTTCCCTGAGTTGCAAGGACGTTCGCTATTTCTTTGCAGTCCTGAATTCCGTTCTTCATTAGGCGTCGTAATTCTTCATCTGCTCCGACAAAGTTGGTGCCACAGGCGCTATACATTTGGGCCGTAACTCCGCGCCGTGCCGCAAATCCTCGAAACGCTGCCAGAAACGCTTGAGTGGTAAAATCGCTCACTGCCTCGAGGTGTATAGCTTTCGTGGCCAAACAGATAAATATGGCCAGGTGCAGGTACCCCTTGTGGCTCTTGGATTCCTGCCTTTCCAGGCACGTATGTCTATAGGCCCTGCGTAGTCGATGCCAGTGTGGGTAAATGGTTTTGACACCGTAACTCAGGCAGCTGGCAGCTCTCCGATTAGCTGATGTGCGGTCTTGCTCCGAAATCTGTAACAGGTGGTGCAGTTGTTAATGAATTTCTTGACCGACCAGTTGGAAAATCCAATACTTCTGCCTTAAGTGTGCCAACATTACCTGACTACCTCCGTGTAGTGTCCTGACGTGTGATTCGCGCATAAGTAAGGTTGCAATTTGGTGTCTTGAATCTATTAACATTGGGTGTTGCTGATCATAGGGTATGTTGGCGTGCCCGAGTCTTCCGCCCACACGAATGATACCGTTTCCATCTACAAACGGATATAATGCTCCCATTCCTCTTGCCTTGGTGATGCCTTCTGGAAACATTTCGATTTGTGCGATCCGAATCAGCGCTTCCGTCGCTTTGTGTAGCTCCGCAGACGTTAAGGGTGTGCTGATCCGTCTATTGGCGTCGTTTTGCAGACTTCGGATATAGCGGCAAAACTTGGGATGGTGTAATCGGAAATTTTCAACAAACCTATAACAATAACCCACTGTCCTGACGAGTTTTGGAAAACTGGAAGCCCTACCTATCAGCTGAATAATGGGGTTTTGTATTGTCGCGATTAGGTGAACTTGTGTCCGTTTTTGGCCTTCCTCTGTAGACAAGTTCGTCGGTTGCATGTCCGCACGTTGAGAGTGCAAGATTGATGAAAGCTCTTTACAGGTCGCGACGAAAAAGGTTCACGTCCAAAGACAATCCACCCGAGTTGGTTCCTTTGTGCAACGGGCAAATCGGCATCATCGGGTCGGACCAGTTCTGGCAAAAGTATGTCCGCTAACACTTCGCTGCACAACAGCAAATCAACTCTGGCTGGCTTAAAAAAGGAGGGGTCGGCTAAGCTCAAGCCCTCGAAGTGCCTCCAATTGACAAATGGGGGAAGTTCATAGCCCCACAGGAAATAGTCTAACGGCGTCAAATCGCACGACCGAGGCGGCCAAGCGACTGGACCATTTCGTGAGATAACACGGTTTCCAAACTTGGTTTCCAATAAATTGATTGTGGCATTCGCTGTGTGGCTTGTGGCGCCGTCCTGTTGGAACCACATGTCCTCCAAGTCCATATCATCCAATTGGGGCCAAAAATATTCGGTTATCATTGCACGGCAGCCAAAAAATTCGCCACAACGACGTCACAGAGATGCCCAACGCTTGAGAACGACGTGTGAGAGACACACTTGGGCTTTCTTCAACTGAAGCGTCAGCGGCTGCAATATTCTCGACACTACGGGCACTTCTTTGTCTCACTGGCACGGGAACATTTTGTACTGTGCTTGTGGATTCAAATTTTTCCACTAGACGCTCAATTGTTGATCTGCTAGGACGATTATGAAGACCATAAATTGGACGTAGCGCTCTTAACGTTGAGGCCACTGACTCCGAATTTCGGTAGTAAATTTTTTAATAATTTCGACTCGTTGTTGGATCGTATATCTTTCCATCATGAAGAGAAATGTCAAAAGAGCGGCAAGAAATTCGGCGTCGTTTGCTGTCCCTGTCGCTCTATTTTTGTAGCGTCCCTGTTGAAAAACCCTTTATATAAAATAAAAAGTTTTAACAAAAAAATAGTCATTTATTCGCAACAGCCTCATATTCCATTATTCGTAGACACTATTATTGTCCAAGGACATCCCTTTTGTTTCCCGTAGGAAAAATAAAACAACAATAAATCCTAGTCCTGCAACTGATGCAAACATCCACATCACACCATACAGTCCAATGATGACCATTAATATCGGAAAAATTTTCAAAAGTCCAAACAATATTAAACTCAACAGTGACAGACAGAATGATGATCCCAATGAACGAATCTGAAAAAAAACAACACATCACAATGCGTCGAATTAAAATAAATAAGTCTGTACCTTGGGAGGGAGTATCTCTACCAGAATCACAAACGTAACTGCATTCGTGCCAATGTTGCCCGCGAATATAACAAAGGACAATACCACCACCGGCAGCCATGTCAGGCTACTCATGTCGATAATATTTGTCAAGTACGAGTGCACGCCGATCACAGTCAGTCCCAAGCACATTGCGCTTGTAGACACTAGCATTAAAATCTTTCTTCCACACTTGTCCACCAAAAAAGTGGCACAATAGGATCCAAGAATCTGCACGGCTCCAATAGTAATCGTGTTTACATTCGGATCTATGGTGGACTTTGTTTCTGCGAAAATCATCGATGAGTAGGTTATAATGCAAAATATCCCCGAAAAAATATTAACAAATGCCAGGAACAGTCCCATTCCGATAGCCTTCAGAGATTTTCTATTCACTGCAATCGCAAAGCGAAATCTGTTAAGAAACGACACCAACATAATATCATTGAATACGTGAACTTACGGAAGTCCTTTATTGAAAGTCGCTCCGCGCTCTTATTCGACACGGCGCACGTTTTTAATTCATTTAAGTGTGATGTGAATGCCTGTATATGTTCTTTGCTGGTGTTCTTAAAGTTGGTGTAAAACTTTAATGAATCTTCCGCTTCTTCTGATAGTCCTTCGCGCAATAGCTGCTGAGGTGTTTCCGGAAATTGTGTCAATAACACCAGATATACAACTGGTAAAACTACCACAATACATGGAATGTACAAGTACGGAACGTGTGATGAAATAATATAACCCGACAGAATGCCAATATTAATTGCGAATAAAAACATCGAGCCCAGGGTTCCACGAATTCTGAAAAATTAATTTAAATTTACCAAATACATAATACAGTTCTAATAGTTTGCAAAATTTAAACTTACTGGCAATCGGCGATTTCCGAGACAAAAATTGGAATGATAATATAAACACCACCCCCTGTAAAGCCTCCAAGACAACGTGCTATGTAGAGATAGTAGACATTGTCCGCGAAATATACCATTATCCAAAAGCACTAGAAGAAACAAATTGCTCAATTAATCGTAAATAAATTGTAATTTAAGTTTCCGTATCTGATACCGAAACTATAATCAATCAAGGAAATTTAACGAAATGTGTCAATCCAGCCTTTCGTTTATCAATCAGCCTGTCGGGATAGTTTAACGCCAATAGACGCGAAATAAGAATCAGCGTGTCGTTAATCATGCAAAATCAAACATTTTGTTTAATAATATAAGATACTTTATATTCCAATGGCGTTTGACCCAGAGCGGATAGTCAAGCCGCACTAAAGTCCCTGGACTCAGTCTCCTCAAACTCCATTGTAGCCATAGACTGACGTTCATCTCTTGAGGAGATGGCAGGACAGTTCAATAATCACCTCTATCAGGTGCCGGGGCATAGACACATCTCAGGGAATTATATGGCAGATGAACTCGGCAAAAATGGAACCGATTACCTCTTCTACCTGATAAAGGTTTTCTAGGTATGCCTATAGCTACTTGTAAACTTATGTTTAAGCTATGCGCAGTCGAGAGTACAAACCTTAGATGGACAGGTAGTAATACGTGTCCAGCGGCCAAACATATCTGGCCAAAGCTGGATCTGCGACGCTCTTTGGGTTTGATCTCATTTAACCGACTGCACATTGGCTCTGCTACAGGTGTCATTACAGGACACTGTCTTAGGCAAGCACGCATCAAGGCTTGGCGTCTATTCAAATGACTTCTGTAGAAGCTGCATGGACGAGGAGGAGGAGGAGACTACACTTCATCTCCTCTATAAATGTCCTGCACCCTCGCATAAAAGAAGTCTCTATCTAGGAGCCTTCTTCCTTAATGAACTCAGTGACTTAGCTAACACAGATGTTAGAAGTCTATCGCGCTTCATTAGAAGCCCCAAATGGTTTAGCGAGTAGAGGTCGAAACTCCCTATTGGCTATTGGTCTATAGATCAACTGTTAACCTATATCCCACCTAGGTGATCAACAAGTAACCATCATTTCGGGCCATATGACGATGATTTTAAAATGGAAGTGACCTACTCGTATGTGCTCAATATTATTCCGCATAACTTTTATACCCTATTCTAAGGGTATATTAATTTTGACGCATAGTTTGTAACATACCTTAATATTGCCCGTAGACCCCTAAAAGTTACTATATTTATGATCAGCATCGATAGTAATGTCGATCTAGCCATGTCCGTCCGTCCGTCCGTCTGTAGCCAAAAATTAGGCCTTTAAACTGGACCTAGAGAGCTGAAATTTTAACCATATACTCTCTAGGGTCCCGAAATAATCAAGTTTACGAATTTTTGAAATCCGCCCACAGACACGCCCACAAACTCAAAAAAACCAAATTTTGGAAAAAATCGAATTTTGAGCTAGAAAGCTGAAATTTTTTATATATGATCTATGACTCCTAAAACTGCTCGGGATAAAAAAATTTCAAAATCCGCCCACTGACACGCCCACAAATAAATAAAATAATTTTTTTTTTACCCCATTCTAAGGGTATATTAATTTTTGAAAATCCAAAGTTTCAGCTAGGGAGCTGAAATTTATAGTATATACTCTCTATGGGCCCTTTATGCTCATGTGTAAATATTTTCAAAATGCGCCCACTGACACGCCCACAATTATTTTTTTTTTTTTGAAAATTCAAAGTTTGAGCTAGGGAGCTGAAATTTATAATATATACTCTCTAGTAGCCCTTTATTCTCATGTGTTAATTTTTTTTAAATCCGCCTACTGACACGCCCACAATTAAATAAAACAATTTTATTGAAACACCCAAGTTTGAGCTAGGGAGCGTTTTTTTTTTGATAAAATCTTTTAAATGTTATATAACAAAATATGTAGAGCGTTCTTAACAATTCAACCATACTTAGACTTTTGTCACGCCCACTTATGAGTCATAGGAATAAGAATAGGGTATCCAACAGTTCGCCCAAGCGGACTGTAGCCCGTCCCTATGTTTTTTTTTTGTATACTTAAGAGAAAAATATTGCAATCGTGCTTGAATTTCGAACTCTAACTTAGTATGAGGTATGATATTACGACTATAGTAGCGGTGTTTTTTCTGCAACTCAGTAGGAAACCAAAAACAAATCTCCACTCAGTATTATTTTGTCAGTGAACCCAGAACTCAGTATAGTTTGTTAAGATTGAAAACCAGACTGCGCTGAAATCAGTTAAAGGTTAAGGAAAAATTTCGATTTTGTACCGTGGTTACAATGGCCAATTTGAGAATGTCACCCAAAAAAGTCGTCGAACACCATAAAATGATCTTATTGAAAAACATGTTAATATGTAACTAAATATTGAATATTAATCTAAGATATCATTAATATTTTTTTATTGTGTTCTTCGGCATGGCATGATTCGTGACAAACAAAATCGTAAGAGCAATGTCCAAAAAACCAGTTTTCAAAATCGTATTCAGAAACCATTAACAAAATGAGGGCTTGTGGTTTTTCGCTTCTAGCCCAATCAAATAAGTTTTAAGGGCAAAACCGTTTCATTAGAAAACACATTTAGTATAAATAATATAATAGTTTAGCACAGTTTCTTAGAAACAAAAATGTTGAAGTTAAGGTCCAAAACCCATTTTTTCAAAATGTGCCCACTTGGCTTACAACCTTAAAGCCTTAATATATCAAGCAGTTTTATCTGCCTAATTATACCGTAACTAATGACCACTTGTAAGTAAAGTATATTTTTTTTTAACTTTTTAATAATTTTGTTTTTACAGCAGTTGCTAAAATTTAAAAAAAAAACATCACTTTTCCTTAAAACGGCTCTAATGATTTTGATAGCTTTTGGGATTTTGAATAATCGGAGTAAATGTAAGAACATTACATACTCAGATTTTCGCAATACACTCGAATAACGGCACATTAGAAAAATGGGTATAGGTATCTCAAAAACCAGTGGTTTTTTGAACAAATTTGTATTCTCAAAAAGAAAAATTTGTATAATATTTTATTCATATAACAGTTTCTAAATTTTGTTTAAAAAATTCGCTTTTCCCAAGAATGGCTTTAACGTTATTGATCTGTTTCGGTGTTTTAAATACTTTTAGCAAAGGTAAGTCAATTTGTACCAAAATTAATTTCGAAGCATGGCAATATCTCAACAACTGGTGAAGTGATTTCTTTGTTTCAAATAGACACATTAAGATCGAAAGCTGTTATGAGAAATCAAAAACAGTTCATTAGATCACAATCACAAAGAAAATTGCCGTCATGTATGCTTCAACCGAAAATCAGGTCTATAAATCCCCTAACTCTGGTCGTTTAAGGAAAATATTCTATGCCGACATATTAAAAAATTAAAATGGGACATCTATTGCATACAAAAAATATTGGAACAGGAATACCATCAGGTTCATTTTGCAGTCCTGGGATTTGGATTAATGTCGATCACAAATATTTCATAAAAAATATTTACATATATTAAACATTATTATGCATGTTGTGCATACTCATACGTCATACTCATAACCTATAAAATGCGACCGTATTTTTATTACCCATTTCCCACCTCTGCGTAAAGGTATACAATTAAATTTCAAGATGTTTTTTTTTGACTTATGCATTTACAAATACAATTAAGACAAATCGAATATAGCTATCTACATGTAAACGACAGTGTTACGATTCTTTTCTTCCTGGTTATACGAGTATAGAAAATGGCAAATGAAAAAATGTAATTCGAAACTTATTCTTTATATTATGATTATTCGTGCGTTTTTGGGAAAATCGTTTTGCAAATGACTCAAGTGAGTCATATAAGTCCACAGTCAATGGGGAACTGGATTTTTTTTTTTATTCAGAACGCTACACGATTTTGCGTGTTACCCTTGCGCAGGAGCCATGCTTATCTTTCTTGTTCTTTCTTCCGTTTTCTTTGGAAGAAAAAACAGTCCTATATATATTTAATTAAAATATGATATTTCGATTCATATTGTTTCTTGAGAGCCATTGTTATGAGTCGAGGCTTGGCCACAGGGGCATCTTCGGAGTAGTGGAGGAGGACGGTGGCACGCTCGCGGTTGCACGGCTATCGCTCGTCGGACGGGGGTAGTTCTTGTCACCCCTCACACTAAACCACCTGCTCACAAACAAAATTATTCGTGCCTGAGAAAAAAAGGAGAAGAAGATAGGCAGAGAACTAATCGGACGGACAAAAAAAGAAAGGAAAGAGAAGAGAAGAGAAAGATAGGATAGATGAAAAGAAAAATCTCAATACCTTTGCCCTACCAAGGAGAGAGTACAGGAAGTCAGATGCATCTTAACTACCCTAACTATGCTAACTAATCCTATTCTAATCTAAAACGTAAGCTAAACCTTAATATAAATTAAAACCAGGAAAAATTGTGTGGTATCACATAAAAAACCATTAATCTTAATATAAAGCCCTAATCTAACTTATATCTAACCTAATTCTAATCTCCTTTGCATCCACTGCTTCCTGATGTCGCTCCCCGGTAAGGTTCGTCTCGTTCCTGAGACTTGCCAGATGATGACGGCTCTGGCTCGGCCTACCCACCCTATGTGTCGTTCGACACTCCATTGGCTATCTCTCTGGCCGGAAATAGTGAGAGACAGCCCCTTTACCAGATTCCAGTCACTCGTACGTCAAATGTCCTGGTAGAGAAGAGTTTGTACGTCATCACGTCCTGTCCTCATGTCCGTCGGTCGTCACTATAGAGATCACTTTTTCAAATTGTACGAGTATATTTCATTTTCCAAATGTAAAATACTATCGTTATTCGTAATATCGACATTTGTAGTCTCTTTCTCTTTTTCGGACTTTATGATTATGGTTTTGGAGATGACGAGTTCGACATTAGAATGATCAACTTTTCCGATAAAATGGAGTGTACATTACCCTAAAGAGTACATATTTGAAATTTCAGCTTCCTAGCTCGAAGTTAAAGGCTCCAAAATTGGTGTCAGACGAACCAACTCACAGACATAGCTAGATCGACATAACAGTGTTTCCATGACCTTGGAAAAAAGGGACGTTAATGCAATTGGTCGGTTGTGGGAGGGAGAAGAAAATTCGCCAGGTACGGGCTGAACAAATGCTTTTTTCCATTTTCTCGTGAAGAGCCCTGAAGAAAAGGATAAATAGGAAAGCTTAGGAAATGGTTTTGCCAGGTAGGAAGAACACCTCTTCAGAACGATAGGTTAAATACCATCTAGACCATTTGTGAACGTCAAGGTCTTGAAGTACTCTAGCCACTGTATGAGTGGGGAGGTGAATTGGTCCGATGGAGTTTTCCACGCGCTTGACTACATTGTGAAATAAAGCACAATCTAGGAGCGTTGAGCTTACTGCAAAGTGAACAGCAAGCATATTAAGCATATTGGCTTTATCAATAGAGCTGTCACCTACAATGTCATTGTAAATGAGTGTCGGGATAGAAGACGATGCCGAATTCTTGATGTTTTCAACAAATGACCAAAAGTTTTTACTACCAGTGGGACTTTGTAGTATATTTTGCCTAAACTTTTGGACGTAAGAGAATTTGCCAGGATTAATGTTGGCATTCCACTCAATTCTGGCTCGTTTCAACTTTTTTCGGCTATCCTCAGATGGGTTGTCCTTAAATGACCGAAAGCTAACCTCTTTCAACTCTTTGCAGCTCGAGTCACACTACGCGTCTACCTTGGGTTTGATACTTTTAATCCTGTTAGGGATGAAAGACTTCATGCTCAGGTGAATTATGTTTGTAACCATATCAGCAGCAGCGTTCACGTCGCTGTCGAGGAAGCACAGCGACCAGCTAAAAGGTAAATGCAAATAATCAGCATATAAACAGATAATGTTTTGAGCGTTATGTGATTTTGAAATTGACTTTTCGCAAGGGGCAAATACTGGGTTCAAAAATAAGACACCGCACACATTACCGTATGCAGGAGTTATATCATTGCGTCAAATGATTTTATTTTTTGGATTTCTCTTATCAATGCCTGCAAAGCCTCTAAATGCAGTGGCTCATGCTTTGGATAATATAAAATGATCATTCGTCGCAAAAAAAAAACTTCAAGGACACGGAGAGGATTGTAGAAGCCGGTATGTACGTAGTACTAAATCAAATTTCTCTCGTAGCAGCCACTGAGCAAATGTTTTTCTGTTTTTCTAATAACTACGTACCTATTTATCAAAATTTAAGTACCACTACTTGATGTTGTAAATTAATGAAGTTAATCCATTTCATAAACTTCTAAGTTTGAAATCTGCTCCGTTGGTATACCTGTAAAACCGATTTTATTTGCATTTGACACGAGCCGAGGTTCGTGTTTGCATAGATAAAACTATTTTGTTTGGGTCGATTTAAGATAACGTGTTTTGTCATAGAATCTACGCTAGTTCTTAGAACTAAATTTAAATTTACATTTAAGATACAAGTAGGTACTTTATAACTTACTATGTGTGGCACGCCCAAAAAGTATATGCATCTCTTTCGCCCAACTTTATCTGCTATGATACCAAAAATTAGATTTCCGGTAAATCCTCCAACACTGATGAGTGCACCGATCCATGATGCCTCGTGAACGGATATATTAAAAGACAGTGGTGAATCACCGGACTGTAGTTGAAGGAGCATCGGTGCTACCCATCCCAATCCGATTCCATGGCTAAATGCGATTATATTAACTGACCAATGACATAAAACGTATTAACCACATATACAGTATGTAACTGAATTAAAATGAATTAAACATACCTGTTAGTGTAGCAGCCAACTGCCGCCTATAACTTTCACGGAAGACACTGCCAGGACGATTCAAATACCTAAGCAATTTCATTTTGAACTTTTTAATAATATATTTAAACTAAGTTATTAAAACTACAAAACAAAATATTAAAAAAAAAAATCACAACTGTTTTAGCTAGAAAATAAGTATGGCACTGCCATCACATCGGGCTACTGACTGCGAATGGGATGCAAACGAAATATCTAAGACACGAAATATCTCTTAAATTTGTGCTGACGCATGCTTATCGTAAATCTTTAACAAACTGTTTGTGCTGACTGTTTTGGAAATGGCATGCTTGTGGCAATTTAATATAGGTATAAATAAGGATTTCCGAAAAGATACCACTTAATATACAGCCTTGGCCAAACCTATTACATACTCCCAAAACACGGGCGCTGAATTTCTGAATGTGTCAATACGAGCATCACTGCGCGACATATACGCAGATGTTTTTGATGTACACACCGCATGTGTTGCGTCATTCGACAATCAACATCTTTAGAGTTATGATCAAAAATCCAGTTTTCAAAATCATAATCAGAACTGCTTACCAAAATAAGGGCTAGTGGTTTTTCGAACGGTGCAACCAATCAAAAAAGTGTACATATAAAATTGAGTTTAGCACGGGTCTCTTGAGACAGAAAGGTAGAAGTTATGATAAAAAAAAACATTTTTCTAAAATCGTAACCATAACCCCTTACCAAAATAAGGGCTTGTGACTTTTTGTAGGGCAGGTCTGTAGCCGCCGCAAACACGTTCAAAGCTGGCGCGGTTTCCAAGGACACTTTAAAAAAAATGTTGGGATTATTAGAAACTTTTTTGGGGTTTTAAGGACCTCTTAAATAACTTTTTTTTGGGTTTCAAGGACCTTTTCGTGGTTTCAGGACTCTCTTGGTAAATAACCGAATGTCAAATAAATGCCAGTAATTGCTACAAATCTCATATCTTAGATTAATACTCTATTTTTAGTTATTAACAACTTTCCTTTGCGACATCCTCAAATTGGGAAACGAAAACCACGTTATAAATCGAAATTTCTAATTATTAGAATTACTTGGGTGAATTAAAAAAAATAGAAAAATGTTGACAAACATAAGGAAAGGCTATAGTCGGCTTGAGCGAAACGTATTCCTATCCCTATCTCTAAAAAAGGCCGTCGCAAAAATTCTAATTAGGGTGAATTGTTAAGAAGGATATTGTCTACATAGTTTGGTACCTACACAGTTTTTTACGAGTTTTAAATTTTTTTTTAACATTTTTTTAAAAAGCTTTTTTCTAGAGCTTCCTAGCTCGAGTTTTGGGGCCTCAAAATTGACAACGGACGGATGGACTTACGGACGGACATGGCTAGATCGACATAGCTTTCGATTGTGATCACACAAATATAGTACCTACCTCTTATGGGTCTATGAGCAATATTGAAGTGTGTTGTAAACTATGAGTCAAAATTATAATACCCTTAGAATAGGGTATTCAAAATCAACACATGAACAGGTGATGCTCAAATTTACATATATTTTGTGTTTTTACAGAAAATTTAGAAAATAGTCGTCTCATCACACATTAGGTTAGGTTAGGTTAAGTCAGCAATAGCCAATACACTTACACCACTGTGAGGACCATTATGATGCCACGTTCATCTGGGGAGTTTCTCCCTTTACCCGCTTAACCATTTGGAGCTTCTAATGAAGCGCGATAGACTTCATACATCTGTGTTAGCCAAGTCACTGAAATCATTATGGAAGAAGACTCATAGATAGAAATTTCTTCTATGGGAGAGTGCAGGACATGTACAAAGAAGGTGAAATGTAGTCTCCTCCTCCTCCTCGCCCATACAGTTCCTACAGAAGTCATTTGCATAAACACCAAGCTTTGATGCGTGTTTGCCTATTAGTAAGTGTCCTGTAATTATATCTACAGTGAGATCAAACAAAACACAAAGAGCGTCGCAGATTCAGCTTTGGCCAGATATGCTTAGTCGCTAGACATGTATTACTGCCACACTCGATTGCGAAAAAGCTTAAACATAAGTTTACATATTTCGAAAGGTATACCTAGAAAAGCTTCCTCAGGTTACAGATGTAATGCGGTTCCTTTTTTGGCGAGGTCATCTGCCCTACAGTTCCCTGGAATGTCTCTATACCCCGGCATCAAATAGAGGTGAATGTTGAACTGCTCTGTCATCTCCTCAAGAGATGAGTTTAAAGAGACTGAGTCCTGGGACTTTATCGCGGCTTGAGTGTCTGAGAAGATACGGATGTCTTCAGTGAATACCATATTTCTCTTCAGCCACGGCAAGACTTCTTTAACCGCCATGATTTCAAGAAGCCGGATAGACTAATATTTAATCTCTTCTAAGAAAACACCCCATAACTAGGTTTTCATCCATCGGTGTAGAGGTGGATCGATTTATCCTCTGTTTGCATCATCCTCCCAGAATGATCTGGTGTGGATAGTGATTTCACAATTCTTTCCGAACTGTAATCGGAGAATGGTGTAGTCTATGTTCCTTGGTAGAGACCCAAATGAGTCCAGAATGATAGAATAGAGAATATTCTTATTGATCCACTGTGAGGTAGCTTTCAAGCGACGGATGTCAGATGAAGTAAAATGTCCAATGCTGCGGAGGGAGACGTTCGGAGTGCTCCGCTGATGCATAGACTAGCTGTACGTTGGATTAAGAATTTTGTCGAAGTAAGCAAGTGTAGAAAGGAATTGAAAAGAAAAGTTACATGGTGATATTCTATGTTTTGTTTCTAGTGTTGAACCAGTCAAAATTTCTGTTGCGCCAACAGCTGATTCAAATTACTTGCCTTGATTTGCGGCATTGTTTTGATATATGATTTGTATGCATTTAACAAACGAAAATGCCTGTTCGTAATCCACACCAAATAAATCAAAATAAAACATATTTTTGACTTACTTAATGGGCTTTCTAAGGCTTACACGCATAAAGATATAAAATCGTATGAACTATTTCGTGTGAGTTATTGAGAGCCATTCTATATTAGAGGCTTTCTATGACGGAGAACAGAGTTGCGTCGTTTGAAACTGAAATTGTATATCGCTTGTCGTTGTCACGACACACAATGTTGATGCTGCACTTCACAGATTATTAAAACATAATACCGAAAGTCATCAGTCACATGTTTCCAAAGACCATTTTTGGTTTTGCTTATTGTTTGTTTAATTACATATACGAGTATTTGCCTGACTTATTCTTTTTAATGTTTTATTGCTTATTTCAATGTACGTTACTCCATTAGCACACGCATATATTCATAGTTATTTATTTGCAGTTTGATATTTTTTTTTTACAATTGTTAACAGAGATAATTTTTTAAACAACTATTTGCATAACTAGCTAGATCAAAGAAAAATATTATGAAAAAACTATAGTTCGCTTGGGCGAACTACATTTTATGATAGGGACACAATAAACAAGATTAGCTTCTTTAACCCGTCCACAGTGCCCATACAAATGTGACTTAACCAAGCCCCACGCCCAACGGTTTTTTTTTACAAAAATCTGCAAATGACACAACAAAAGTTCTCAAATCCATTTATGTTATATATTACATATTCATTTCAACTTTGAATTTTTGTTTTTGTTCATATAGGTATGATACATGGGCGTGATGATCGTAAAATATGACCTCAGCTTCATTGTACGAAATATGATAGATGATATCGTGTGCATATACAGTGGCCGAAATAAGTATAAAGACAGTCATTCACAAACTGTTAAATTTGTGTTGTAGGCTTAGCGCCTAAATATATGCAACACAATTATTCAAAATTTTTGTATAATAAATTTTCTCTTAACAAAAAAAATTGTACCGTTATCGGTCATATCGTGTTAGAAAGAGAAAGAATTGTCTTTTCTAATAAAAAAAATTGTGAAAAAGCTTCGAAGTAAGTATAAAGACACTTTTTTTTTTTTTTTTTTTTTTTATAATTTGCCGGCGCTAAAGGGATTTCTTTTTTCTGTAGTGACACAGTACCCTTATAATGGTAACACCACAGCGCAGGCATTTAGTTTGTTGCGCAAGTAGCTCCCAGCAATTCATTGCCTATTTTTGGGTGCTACTTACTGAAAGAATAGAAGGATAGGAAAGAAGTTTGGTGCGATGGGATTTTTTTTCTCAACAGGTGGCGCCTAAATTGCTTTAGAGAGATCAGTTTTTGTTGTGTGTATTCAATTTATAAAAATCATGGCCCTGGTCGGGATTCGAACGCACGACCTGCCAATCACTTTAGTGAATACACTACCATCGCACCATTGCCACCTGCAACTTAGGTACGTTATCCAAAAGTTTCCAAATTTATAGCAATTTTTTTTTAAAAAAAGAGTGAAAAACAATAACAGGTAAATTTTATCGATTGTTGATACAAAAATTGCTATCAATAAATTGTTATCATTGAATTATTAACCCATGCCTTGCGGAACTCGTTTGGCGACAGAAGAAAAGGCAACTATTACGACTCATGAGGAGCACGGCAGGAAAATTGGACGATCTCTTTCCGTCGTATGTATTTTTTTTAAATTTGGGCCAAAATGATAGCACTGCAAGAAGATCTGGTCGACGAAGGCTCATGACCTCACGCAAAAAAAAAATAAGATTTACCACTAAGCTAGGCGTAATAAGCTGAAAGCTGGCCAGATAAAGACCAAGTTGGTTCTCCCAGTGACGGTAACAAGAGTGGAGCATGTGCTGAAGGCAAATCATAACCTTCGTTACACGAAAATGATGAAAAAAAACCCAACTACAACAGCATAAAGAAGCAAGATTTAAATTTGCAAGAAGTCACATGGCTTGAACCAGGGAGTGGGAATCCGTTTTTTTTAGTGATGAAAAAATTTATAAAATTTAATTTGGATGGTCCGGACGGTTTTAGCTTTTATGGGCGTGATTTGAGCTTGAGGGACGAAAAAGCAATACAAATGAGTCGGCACTCTGGAGGCGGAAGTTTGATGGTTTGGGGTGCCTTTGATTTTCATGGTAAGATCCCCTTGATGTTCGTTCAACATAGAATGGATCGCGAAAAATGCAGGGAGATGTTGGAACATGCCTTGGAAAATTTTATTTTTTAACAAGACAATGCTCCTATTCATAATGCCTGTACGGTCCGCGAATGGTTTGAAAGGAATCAAATTCAGTGTACCATGGCCTTCGTGCAGTCCTGACCTTAACCCGATCGAAAATTTGTGGGGTGTTATGACTTTATTCAAATGGGAAGCAGTACAGAAATCTGAAAGAGCTTAAAAGAGGAATAACACAGACATAGTCTGAGATCACCGAAGAAGTCTTACAAAACTTGATAAATTCTATGCCCAATAGAATTTTCCAAGTAATTGAAAATCAAGAAGGTTGTCCAAAGTAATAACTTTCAGGTTGATAGGTAAATCCAAAAAATTTTATGTTTAAATGCTTTAAATATTGACTGTCTTTATATTTATTTCGCAGAAAATTAAAGCCTTTGGGGTGATAAATATTTTCTTTTTTCATGTCATTATTAACTGAATAAAATAAACTTACTCTACGACAAAATAAACTTTTTAATATCTATTATTTTTTTACTTTAATCCTCTTTATACTTATTTCGGTCACTGTATGCCTCATAAGGCCTTTGAATAAGAAAGAAAAACCATGCGTCTTGGGTATCAAATATGATACATAATATTGCTTCTTTGTAACTGCAGCAGGTAGCCCGTTACATGTTTCAATGAGTTGTGTTTCAAAGACATTAGATGTAGCTTTATGATTGTGAGTTTTTCGTGTGTTATATGCTCATTTTATGGTGTTTTTATTTTGAATCGAATTATTCTCGTTATAAATAGTCCATTCACTAAAAGATATCACTGCATTGTGTTCTACAAGTTCACTTTTATACGCTCATGACGATTTCCGTATTTCAGTGGCAATCAGGTTCACCATGTATCATATATCATGGGCGTTAAAGAACACGACATTCTCACGGACTGTGATCGTGTTAATCATGTTTGTTTTATGTTCAAATGCTTACAGTTTTGAGACCTAGCAATTTATCGAAACTAATTGTAAAATTGTTTGGGTTAAAAAGTCTCATCTCCGCCTGTGATTATTTTACAGCGTATGCCTTGATTTTCCACTTCTGAAAGAAGTTTTCTTACATTCTTGTAAACATTGAAGCTTTCAGGAGCATCCTGGGAAAAACGCTTAATGCAAATAGGGCTTTCCCATGCGAAAACATTGCTTAATGTTTGTCCATTGGCCGAATTTAGTATGTCTTGTGCCTTACCTAACCGTACCAGTATCACCTAAGTATCATTGGAATGTCAGACGAGTAGAACGTATGAAAAAATTGTCTTTACTTTCTGTTCACATAGACGGAGGACCACTTAGGAATATCGCGTGTTGTTGGCACCTCTTGCGAACGTCTGACAAACATCCATGAGTATCAAATTGTCATGAGAAAGCTTCTCAAATTTGCCGTTCGGATTCGGCGTAAAACTGTAGGTCCAATCCATTTCGCATGAAAGTGGTTGGAGAAGCTAGGCTCAGGCCCTCTATGGGCCGTTAACGCCTAATACGTATGTATGTAAGCAGCAGTGGCTCAGTGGTAAGTGTGATGAACTACAAATCGAAAGGTCAACGGTACGATTCCCGCCGGGGCCAAGTGCGAACGTCTGACAAACATCCAAGAATATCAATTGTCATGAGAAGCTTCTGAAATTCGCCGTACGGATTCAGCTTGTACGAGTATCATGCCTTAGTTTCCATCACACCCTTTCATTAATTGAAAACACAGTGTTATCAGTATCGTATGATAAGCATTTGCGCTATTTACCAATCCGTTGGACTTATTATTATACATCATCACTTTGAAGTCATTACCACTTGAAATGTGTCAGTCGATAATTGTTCTATTAGTTGCGCTGGTGCGAAGAAAAGTGTGCATCTTCCGAGTCTGAGTATGAACTCCCAGCAAACGCTCCAAACTTGGGTCCAAATTGAAATGCAATCGCAGATAGTCAAATAGAAAGCGAATTGTACAATGAACGTTTATATCACCAGGTTGTTTCTATTGGAAGGCATCAGTTTCTTGAGTTAAATACATTCGATGTCAATCTACGAGATGATTATCGGGTCCATATAGGTCTTTGTCTAGTTCATTGACCAGCCGTTTGAAAAATGATGAGAATTTTTTCTCTATTCTGGTGTTTGGATTACCTTTATCTTCACGAAGACTGCCTTTAACACTTTACTCCCACGAAGCCACAGCTCCATCTTCGCCATCACCTGAAGGTTTCCAAATAAAGACAACTTTGCAGTACAGTTCTTTCTATTTACTGCTCCTAACTTCTTTGCATATTTAATTGAATCCATTTTTCCTGAAAATATATTGAGAAACTATTGATTATTAATAAAAAATCTTAATTTTCTTTACTGTGTCCTATGATTCTACTGCCAATTATTTTGTTTGTTTACCCTCCACTTTATTTGTTTACATTCGATTTGGCATCTGTTAAAAAAGTCCAAATCCCTATATGACAAAGATTGGTGTTTTTGACTTTATGGGTTGCTTTTGTTAGGCGATAGAGGTCCGCATGAATTTATTCATTTGATATATTATCTGGCTTCACTACCTCCTTGCACTCAATTCATTATTTGTTGTTTTTTTCTTTTTCGTGGGTGCATGAAGAAATGAAAAGAGGGCATCATGGAATATTCATAGTATGCTTGTTTCGTATTGTATTGGTTTTGTTCCTCAGGATATTGTTAGACATAAGCCGTGTTTCTTTGCACGCGGATATAGGGATGGCATCAGAAAACGACCATCGCCGCTTAAGAATTCATCAAAAAAAACTTGGCAGCGCACATGCACCTATGACGTTTATTGGTGAAACAGCTGTAAGTTGAATTAAGAAATTTGTATTGAAAATCGTGAAATTCAAAAATATTAATTTCCCACAGTTGAAATTAATGTCAAACATATTCTAAAATTATAAAAAACAGTTTTGCATTCACAGATTTACTAAATTTTGAAAAAAAATAATAATAAAATCACGAACAAAATATTCGGCGGGATGTGTTAGTGGTCGGCGGGATGTCAAACTTTGACATTTCCTGAAAAATTCATCGCTTCGATTCATCAAAAACGAAGAAAATGGTTTTTGGAAGCACTGTTTATCCCCGCTAAATGACTTAGCGGCGATAGCTATCCCCGCTAAAGTTAGCGTATATAGGATAAGTTGTTGTTGTATTTTACATGCAAATTGAAAATTATCCCTATATCCGCGTGCAAAGAAACACGGCTATAGGGACAAGATATTGATGGATATTTAAAATATGTAGGCATGTTTATGTATGTACATTATTCAGATAAATTATGATGAACGAGGATATTTTTCCTAAATGATCTTAAAAACCGAGCAGTATTTCTGTATTCAATATAATTCAACCCATAGGTCATTAGAACCTCAAAAAAGAATATTAAGAAACCGCGCACTCTGCTCAAGGCAGTCCTTGAACCCCAAAAATGAATATTTTTTCAAAAGGCCCTTAGAAACTGTGCAGTATTTCTCCGTTCAATGTTATTTTACCAAAGGTCCTTAAACCCGAAAAAAGAATTTTTTTCCTTTAGGTCCTTAAAACCCAAAAAAGGTTATTTTTCTAAATGCCTTAGAAACCGCGCGAGATTAAAGTTTTTTTACCATTTTAAACTAGCATAGGTATGTTTAAAAATAGATTGTTTTACACATGACAAAAGTTATGTTAGAAACATATACACAGCATTTCCGCCTTTAAATTCGATTCAAAAACATTGAAAAATGCAACTACAAGAGCGAAATAAAAACTGTTGTACCAAAAGAAGAGATAACAATTCTTTTTGAATACAAACAAGAGAGAAAATTCGCTCTAAAAATAAACCAATGTAGGTACCTTTGTTGGGAAAACGAAATATGTACTGATTTGCACTTGAACTTCGATTTTAGGGTTTAGGTCCAACGTTGAAGTCGAACTGAGAGTTGCTAATGTGTTCCATCCTCATAAAAACCATTAGCTCTAAAACATGCGACGTGCTTGTCAAGTCCAAGTTGAAGTGCTGATCCGTTTTTATCAATATGTCGTTTTCCATTGGGCATAAAGGAGTACTCAGTTTGCCCAATAGCAAACGACGTAATGGCGCTTTCGTTTGAAGTTAAAAAAAAATAAAAAAATAAAACAAAGAAGAGGTTATGCATTGTGCGCAGAGGAATACAAAAATTGGTAAGAACCGCGGCACTGTGACGGGATTTTATTTAGTTTTGTTATTTGCAAATAAGATTAAACAGTGCAAATTTAAAAAAACAAATAGTTGTCTGTTAAGTGTCTGTTTAATTTATTTGCCCTGTTTAATCTTATTTGCATATCATATCACAACACCGCGATTCAAACCAGTTCCCTTTTTTTCTGTCCAATGCGTAAATCTGTTTGATCATTTTTTCACAATTACATTGAATAAACATTGTACTATTTTTTGTTTGAATAATTCACATAATTTTAAGTTTTTACCAAAATTTAAATAAGAACACATTCCCGCCATAAAATGTCAGTGTTATTAGGTCAAATCGGTTTGACGTCTGACAACATACAACTAGATATAAATAGAGAAGAACATTTGCCATTATACTGACGTTTACACGAAGAGCACTATTGAACGAAAATTGATTCTTGACACTGCAAGGCACCTACGGAGAATGAGGCTGAGTTTGCAGAGGTGTAATTTCAGTCTGGTGTACAAAAATGAAGGTTATATATATAGCAGATGAACTGTCACGAACAGCACTTCACTTAAACAGCAAGGAATGCACTAAACGAGAGGAAATATATGGACCAGAATATCTGTATCGGAAGATTACCCTACCTTACGAAAGCGATGAACTTCAGTCCCATCGATCTATAGGAGTACAGGATTTCCTACAGAAATCGATAATTCTTAAGGTAAGTTGCCCTGACAACGAAGTGTGAGCAGGCATGTTTGCACACGCGCGATACCAGCTCGATGGAGGCAGAGTTGCACAAAAGTTAGTTTCACTAATAACTAAAAACCTACAACTAAATTAGCTGTAGTTTCTTTGAACGTACTTATAACTAAACCATAATTGTAGTTGCAAACATTTTGGAGCGAAATAAGTTATTAGATGCGAAGTGTAACTAAACGTGTTTAGTTGTGAAAAATTAGTTGCCAGAGGGTAACTAAAAATAATTGTCTTGTTTAAGCTTTTAGCTATCGAATAAACACAACTAATAACTATGCCAACTATTCCACCAAAAAAGGCTTATAGGAGCAATTCTTTCATTTCTTTATACATTTTCAGGTTTCATTTATGTTTAATTTTGGAGATTGTTAGGTCTTATGAAACACGGGGAAATTGTTTGGAAGAATATTTGTCTTGGATAAGTTTTGAGTAATTGAGGTTGTATAGTTTGATGTTTGTGGTACATCAGTTGAAGGTTGGAGGAAAAATATCGATTTCTACTGTGGTAACCGATAACCGATTTAAGAATGTCGCTTTTAGTTGTCATTATAAGGTCCTTAAAACCTAAAAAAACCTTTTTTTTCTAAAAACTCCTAGAAAACCTCGCATTATATCTGTGTTCAATGTTTATTTGACTAAGTGCTCCATGGAACAACAAAAAAGGTCCTTAAAAGTCGACAAAAGGATATTTTCCCAAAATGTCATTAGAATCCGCAGGGTATATCTGCGTTCCATGTTATTTGACTAAGAGCTCCTTAAAAGTCGAAAACAGGATACTTTTTCAAAATGTCATTAAAATTCGCACGGTATATCTGTGTTCAACGTTATTTGAGTAATAGGTCTTTGGAACAACAAAAAAAGGTCCTTAAAACACGAAAAATGGATATTTTTCCAATTGAAACCACGAAACCACGAAATCACGAACAGAAAGAAGCAAAAATCGAAATCGAGGAAGCCGGAAGATGTGGTTGGTTTCCTTACTATTCTGAAAATGGAATAGAGCCCATCTTTGGCTACCACACCGCTGTCCTTTTTATGATAGACCCTCATGCAGACACTAGAACGATTAACTAAACTTCGTTCACATATTCACCAAAATACTCAGCCCTAGACAGTCGCTTTCCCCTCTAGCACAACACGAACTCAGTCCCTCAAAATGCTTAAAAGCGTTCAGCTCAATTATCCAACCAAATGAAAAGAATTGAAATAAATCATTACGTGATAACAAAATGGTATTCTTTAATTGAAATAAACGTAGATAATATAAAAACTTAAATAAATGAACTGCACTTTAATTACCTTGTAGGTATTACAAATTCAAAAATTTAGAAATTAAAAAATAAAAAAATTATTGTAGTCATTGAAACCTATATCCATATGAACACGCAAATGTTTTAGATAATCGTGTTATCTGATAGCTACTAGTTCCACAAATACTATTAACATGCATCAATCAAAAACTTTTGCCTACAATTAGGCTCAACGCTAATTGCTATTGTCAGCACTACTCAAACTTTCACCGCCACACACTGGATGAACCAACAAAATTAGTTCAATTGATTAATTGTAATGACTTGAAGTCACCACCTAAGGAATTAAGATGGTTAGATTATTTGGATGATAATTTAGATGCCCCAAGATGTTGCGCACAGCATTTCTAGTTTTATCTAGTTAGAAATTATGATAAAGAAAAAAAATTCAAGAAATTTAAAGCAATTGAACTCCGCTTACACGGTTTTTTTGTACTCAGCTTTTTTGTTTTGATTTCATATGTATGCAAGTGTGTGGGTGGGTGTTTTAAGTTTTAATCAATTTGGGGGACAGATTTTTGAAAGTTCAGACGCCTGTTGAGGGCAATGCATTAATCGGATGTGATCATTTAAATAGTCGAGTGGATAACTCCTTTTCTTGTTTTAAGGAACACGCATATTAAAAATGACTACATCATTTTCCAAAAATATTTTAAGGGATCCACCGATTTTAACTATGGAAGTATGTACTCTTATTGTATACTGAGTTTTTTTTTCAATGCGTGTCGCGTTGCTTCTGGGAAGACAAAGAGAAAAGAACAATCGATTCTTACAGATAGATTTAGCAAGGCCGTCGCGCACTAGTTCCATGTGAAGTTTGCAGCAGTTCTCATATGTTGGCACATTTTCGGAATACGTACAGTGGTTTCTGTACGCGAAGGATGATCGTTAGTTGTTTTAGCTGTCAACACACAAATTATGATTTTAAATATATTTATGTTTAAATTTGTGTTCGAGAATTCTACCCGCTAAAGATTATGAGAATTTGAATGAGGTTGCGGAGATAAACGTAATGGAGGAGTTAAACAATGTTTCTATTACAAAGCAAGCCTTGGAAGAAATCAAAAAGGAGGCATTGAGGAACTCAAATCTATAAAAAAAAAACATAGGATGGGCTATCAAAAATATAGTAACTTTTAATGGTCTACGGGTAATATTAAGGTATGTTACAAACTATGCGTCAAAATGAATATACCCTTAGAATAGGGTATAATTAATGTAGATAGTGAGTGAAGGTTGGCCTTCAGATGGTAGCAAGCTGGACTTGGAACTAAAAACCTATTGGACGTGTAGGGATGAAATAAAAATACAAAAAGGAATTCATCTTCAAGGTGACAGGATAACCGTCCAGAAAAATAGACGTCAATATACACGTACCTATACTATAACCAAAATGGAATGTCATGAAAAAAACTCATGATACAGTGTTTTGGCCGAACATTAACAGCCATATTCAAAATATTTGCCCAGAGCCCACCATCGCAATGTCCAACTTTACCTGACATACCTTTTTAACGAGTTGGTCTTGATATATTTGAATATCCTAAATATAATAACAGCAAATACTTTCTTATAACCGTTGACTTCTTTTCGGATTTCTTTGAAGTTGATGAGTTATCCTCAATCAAGACATCTTCAGTTTATAGGTAGTCGCCTACAAGAATTTTTTTTAGCAGACATGCCATCCCGCAGATTGTAACCAGTGGATATGGCACTTCATCAGAGAAAGTTTTGAACAGTTTTCAAAGGAGTGGGAGTTCAAGCACACCAGAAGTTCTCTGCACCACTAACTAGAGCTGTGTCAATCGTGATTGATTCGATCTTTTTGACCCGATCACAATAAAGTATTGGTGATTGCAATCACAATGCCCGAAGTCAATCGTTCATCGAGTCAATACTAATCAAAATATTTTTATCTATTTCGGCTTATTTCGTTTTACCAACACATATTTGTTCTACAAAAATACCGCTTCTGTGCCGTTGTTATTGAGTGTATTCACTCTTACAATCCATTCGAATGTATCTGTCTCTATCGAAACTAAATTGAACGAATGATGATTGGGGTTTTTGATTGTATTGAAATTGAATGGAGGAATACAATACTCCCATGTCCCATCTGTCATTGATTGATTGAATGATTGATTGAAATGACCGAATCATGTTTTCAACCAATACTTGAACGATTCGATCATTAAATTTGAACGATTGACACAGCTCTACCACTAACAACGCAATGGCAAAACCGATTCTGCAGTTAAAATAGCTAAAACTCGTAAGAAAGCACCGAAATCGGGACACTGTTACTGGAAGATGCTGCTAGATTTACGAAGCACGGTAAATCATATTGGATCCACTCCAGTGCAGTCCAGTGCAATGATCTAAAACAGGTATATTAATTTTTATCAAATGTGAAAATATTCAGAAACGGTTGTTCCCGATCGTAGCTCCGCTGGGGGGTGTGTTGGGCGCGCATCGCAACATTCATAATACAACTGTTTGTTTAGTTTTTTTCCTTTGAACCGGAACGGAAAAAAATGTATATGGATCATTCTGGTTTTCTGTGCTATGCACATTCGAAGTGCAACAACAACAAACAGTGTTTGGTGAAATGTGGAACAAATTCATAAGAACAAAATATATATTATGTGTTCGTGCATGGGGTACAGATGTATATGTTTGTACTTAGGGCTTTTAGAAATTGCGATTTTCTATGGCAATTGAAGATCTGGCATTTTGAAATAAATAAATAAATTCGGAGGCAATGTCCTTACTCTAAATATGTACATATTAACCTCAAAACGAAAATAGCTGCAGAATACTTTTTCCAAAACTCCGTAATTTCACGTCATGTTCTCCTTTTTAATTAATAATTTGATTTCGATGTGGATTATATAATGAACGCAGGATTCGTCGGTTCGACATCAAAACGTATCAGCAGACCTTTCGGTTTGCTGCCTACACAGTATTATTATTTGATCAATTTGTAGAATGACGCACCAAATAGGGACTAGGTACTATCTACGTTTCACTTACTACGTATACCTATTTAAATTGTTTACAAAACAATTAAGTAGAAAATATTTCTTTAGTAAATAATCTTATATCCTTAGTACTGTCAGGGTAAATACGATTGTCGTTATCTACATTAAGTTGGCAGAATTTGTTGTCACTTATTTGTCAGGTTATTAGCATATCAAATTGCGTAGTTCCTAATTTTTAATCAGGCGTGCATTTACCTATTATTGCCCCTCTATATTTGTCACCGCTACGCCAAAGAGATATAATTTGTTTGTATATAATGTAAATATTTACGACCCAACAGTTAAGGCTGGCATAAACAACGCAATGCCATTTACTGTCATAAAACAAGGCACCAAAATGGACCCATCCCAATCCTTACGGGAATCGACTATAATGCCGGGCTTCAATATGCTTTACCCCTTCCTCGAGGCACTTTATTTTCCTATAAAAATCCAATAGTTTATTGCAGTCAATCGACGCTTCCTCCCCAAGCTTATCAAAGAAGTAATTGCCCAGGCATCTCTTTATGCAACGAAAATAACCTCACTTAGTATACGCGTAATGTCTTCCGTGACGCAAATACTACAGTAGTATATCGTTATACCCTTTTATGAGAGTCCATGCGAGAGAGCTAGAAACCACTTAAAGGCAATTTCATATGATATTCCCAAACCACGCGGGTTATTTTTAAATAGGAGTTGAACCTTTAGACTACCACTAGGGAGAACCTTAATGTCCTCTTCAAAACGTTTCTCACACTCTTTCTGCTCCTCTGTCGTCCATTTTGATTGATGACCTAAAACTTCCTCTTTTTTAAAGAATTTCTCCACATATTTGTCAAGTGAAACCTCTTTCAGACTGAAACAGCAAGAATTCGTAGTTAAGTTCGGATTGCTTTTGTGTCTTCTTGAAACGATCCCACCTAACGAAGTTGTTTGTAGTTAAGGAAAATCCTATCCAAAATGACATTACTTCTAGAAAATTGAAGAAAGCCTCGGTGCCATGCAATAAATCTATCCTCGATGGTTGATGGAAACATCAAGATGTCGGGCGCAGTGGCACAGTGGTAAGTGTATCAATTCCCGGCTGGGCCAAGTAACATCTAGAGCTTTTTTCCACTGCCCCACCTCTTGCGAGCGTCTGACAAACATCCAAGCGCATCAATTGTCATGAGAAGTTTCTCAAATTTGCCATTCGGATTCGGCTTAAAATTGTAGGTCCCTTCCACTTCGCACAAGAAGGTGGTTGGAGAAGTCCTGTATTAATGGCTAATATTTTTTCTGTTAAGGCAACGTTATATTTTAAGATTCGAAATCTGCAATTCATTCAAGCACGGAAAAGTAATCAGAATCACGCTGCAGATGTAAACACATCAATTTATACATCCCATAAATGCACAGAAATACTCTTGTTACAGTTATTAATTAAATATACTTATCATTTTAATGTAGTCGTTTTTGACTTAATATTATACATAGAGTTATAAACTTCAAAACGTCCTATTTTTATTATCACAGAACACACCACATCAGAACCCTCCTTAACCATATTTTAGCAAACGGACAATTGCCGTTATACAAAAATATAAAATCACTTTAATGTATCATACTCCTTCATATTTAAATTATTTCATAATATCTTCAGTCACATTGATCGCATAATAGCTTCTATGCTCTTTCCCCTCGTTTCCGGCACAAATATCGCAACAAATGCTGCACCAGCAAAACAACATGCGGCAAAGAAAAACATGGCGGCGTACATCCCGAAAGTAAGTGTAAATATCGGCAGATACTGTGGAATACCAGTTGATTTAATGTTTATGGGGACATAAATGAATTCAGGCTTACCTTGATCATTAAGAATGCAAATACCCATAACATGAGCATGCAAATCATGCATCCCATGTTGCGAATTTTCGGTGGCATCACCTCTGACATGACCAGAAATGGAAGCGTCATTACTCCCAGAGAGCTGATAAAAATGGCAAAGGAGAAACTTGCCACTGGTATCCAACTAAAATGTTCCATTTCGTAGCCGCTGTCACTGAGGTAAGTGTACACACCAAGCCCGGCCAATCCAAGTCCTGTACCTATTGATGATGTTGTCAGCAGAAGCTACGCGATACAAGTGTTGAGTATTAAAAGTATAGTTTTATAATAATAATATTTATTTGATCCTTACTTTACGGCCAACACGTTCGACGAGCATAGTTGAAATATATGAGCCCATCAGCTGAATGGCACCCACAATGATGGCCGACATGTTAGGTGACAAATTAGAACCGGCTTGTTTAAAAATACTCGCCGTGTAGTTTAACATTGCGAAAATTCCGCATAGCTGATTTAGCGCCATTAGTGCGATACCAATCATAAAGGCTTTGCGGGCGATTCGATTATCTAAAAATAGAGAGAAATTAAAAAATTCATTTATGAATCTCGATATGATATTGTAGGACCAATCAAATTTGGCTTTGGGACTTAGATCTGGTTTCGAAACACATTCAGATTACAAAAAAAAAAATTAAGTGCATGGTCGGACGGAATAGGGCTTTCTCGAAGAAGCTGCACGTGTTTTTGAGATAGTGCCGTTGTTCGAGTCTTATCGAGTCACTTCAAGTATCCGAAACAGGTCAAAGTCGTTATGCTTAAAACAGACGTGCAGAAAACCCGTGCAGTTAGATGATTTTGTATGTAAAATTGCACATTGCTTACCGCATGTCAATTCGTGCTGCAAGTTGTCTCTATTTATAACTTTACTGCACCTCCAATAGTGAAGTGATCACATTTTTCTGGTTTGACGTATCGTGATTCGTGCTCTCACATTACCTAACATTTTAGTCTGTTTGGTCGCTCAGTGAAATTTAGGTCAGACAAAAATCATACTGAAAATTATGGCAATTTCTTATTGCACATCTGTTGCATGAGCGATCCTCGCTGCACATCTGTTCAGCCATAAGAGTTGTTTTTGAGTTAAGTGATGTTTCCAACCGTATTTTACTATCACCAAATGATGTTTATAGCTTATGAGTTTATATACTCTACTCCAAATTTCAAGGAAGGTTATATCGCTAAGAAACTACACACACCTCCTCAAAAAAGGTTAGTTTGAGAAAATGCCTTTCCATTCTTTCAACAATTGCCTTTTTGTTCTTGCTGATTTGAGTTGTTGGAATTCTTTAAAATTAAAAAAAGTAAGGCTCATCTGCAATCATCAATGTAGAAATATTTCACAAAGTTCAGTGCATATGAGGTGCAGTTCTCAAGTTGGTCTTTACAGCTTAAAACAATCATGTAACAACTTGTAAGAATAAACATTAAAATTTTTTTTTGGAAAAAAGGTAAATTTATTTTTAATTTAAAATTTAGGAAGCTGCCCCTTCCGGCTTCGCTCAGAGTCAATACTAACTAGTAGGGGGAGTGTGACACAAGAGGTACACACGATCAAATGTTGGCATGCACTTTTTGGAGTTCTTAAAGTGTTTGACAGCTTTGGTTTTTGAACAAATTACTATACATGAAAAATGTTTGTGAAAACTGCATGGGAATGTTTGGGTGAAGGTTTTAATCATATTTTGTTATACAATCTTTTTTAAATCAAAAATTTATCCAACAAACGAGCTGCACCTTCCCGGCTTCACCAAGAATTGTATTGGTGAATATGTTCGAGTAGACTACATAATTATTGTCTATAGCGGGTACCCGGTGTTTCTTGATGCGTCTAACAAAGAGACATACTTGTTTTTTTAGTAACAAACAAAAGTGCAAGACAAACTTGTTGAACCGATTTTGACAAAGGTTCCCAAAGTACGTTTTTCCCCCACCTGACTTAGCCCGCTCACGGAACTTCATTCCTCCGTTAGGGCAGGTGCTAGTTGTCTGGTCTACTTTTTCGGATCAAACAGCAACACGAAAGAAGGAAACTTTGAAAGAATCACTTTTTATTCACTTTTACACCAATTGCTGTCATCGAAATTACCGATTCGTGGTGAGAAAAGCAAAGTTTGGACGTTGGATTCGCGAAAAAGACGCAACCGCAAAGAAAACGCGATGAGTAATAAACAAACATATTGCAGAGCAGTGCGAGCTTAACCGTCACGGTGAACACACGCAATCGTCGGTGAATGCAGTAAGCGCAGAAAACCTTAACGAAAACTATTGAGATACTACCCACCCCTGAAAGTGTTATAAGGGCCTTAGTTTGCCCATTATTCTTGATTAAAGAGACAGTGACTCTAAAATAAAAGTGGATACAAGTGAACCACTAAATTTCAACGCTCCAGAATGTGTTCTGGAGCGTCCGATACAAAAATCAACTAGCCCATTGTGTACAAGTGCAAGTGAATTCACCGAAGAAAGAGATATTCGTTCACATAATATCTCATCCCTTTACAAAAAACACCAAGTCACTACGCCAATAAAAAGTGTAAATTCAAATAAAATCACAGATTTAATCGATAGCACCATGTCACATTCGTCGAATGAAAGCATTAATAACAACAACAATAGTGATTGGACGACGGTACTATCCAATCTGAAACACGCGGCCACTAAGCATGCGGCCACTGTGAGTGTGAGGAGAAAGCGAGTAAGAAGAGAGGTGGAAGAGATCGAACCATCTGCAGCAGCGCACTCTGGCCTAGCCAACAACCCATTCGCTGTGCTAGCGGGTCTCGATGCATCGTCATCAGAAATTCAGGAGAGTAAAAAACAAAAACAAGGTACGAGAGCAAAAAATACAGCTGACAAACACGATAATGACCAGCATGCGGAAGTAGTTCAAGAACCTTTGCAACTCAATGCTAATGCCATGATGAATAATAAATCCTTTTGCCCACCCATATTTATATTTGGGGCCAATTGTAGTTTGATCAGCGATGTTGTAAAACTAGCAGCTTCTGAATGTCAGATTCAAAATCTTAGCCACAAATTTGTTAATTTAGGTTATAGGAAAACTAAAGTCTATGTAAACAATGCGAGTGTACATAAAATGTTAATTGAGAAAATCCGCGGAACAGGCATTGGAGCGTACTCATTTTCTCCTAAAGAAACTAAACGCGCGTCAATTTTGTTGAAGGGTGTGGATGGTGACACGTCGGTAGACGCAATTAAACGAGCTCTTAATGAGGCAGCACCGAATGTGAAAATTAGCAAAATAGTCCCATTCATTACACAGAAGACCAGAGAACAAGGTCTTAAACTCAACATTTTCACGGTTCAACTAGAAGTTGGGGAATCTTTAAAAGATCTGATTCACATAAGGTACTTATTGCAGCAACGCGTTTATTGGGAAAAAAAACATAGCAGGTCTGTCATTCGTTGTTACAGATGTCAAAGGTTCGGACACACGGGTGAGTGTTGTGCCTATGAAAGCCGTTGCGTTCTTTGTAGTGAATCCCATAACTCAGATATTTGTATTCAATCGGTAAAAGTACTTAGGGAGAAAAATGAGCAGGTTCCCATACCTAAATGTGCAAACTGTCAATTAGAAGGCCACTCTGCTAGCGATTCTAGTTGTGCGTCTTTCAAAAAATATAAAGAAAAACAAAGCATGGTAGTCATAAAAGCTAAGAATCATGCAAGTGACCAAAAGTTTCAAGTACTAAATTCAATGAAATCATTTAGTAACCAAGTTTCTTTTGCCGATGTGGCAAAAAGGGGTATAAATACAGAACGTATTCCTCCACCACCACCTCCTCGAGCCAAGAGTAATACGATAAACTCAATAAACGCTGATTCGAACAGCATCAACGAGTTTCTTAGTGAAGCAAGAAATCTATTCAACTTATCTTTTACAGATCTTCTGTGCAAGATAAGGCAATTCTGGCCAAATTACCAGAAACTTCAAAGCAAAGAAGAAAAGATGTTTGCATATCTTGAATTCGTTGCCTCAATTGCAATATGATGGAAGTCACTACACTTAAAATATCATCAATCAATGTAAATTCTATAATTTCTCATGAAAGACGATTAGCTCTGTTAAATATTTTTAAAAGCCGGAAACCAAACGTATGCTTCCTTTCTGAGACACGTTTGAGAAAAAGACTTAAGCCCAAATTTAACGGCTATAAACTAATTCGAACCGATGAGGGTAGAGGTACTGCTATTGCTTATCAAGACAAATTTAAAGTTAACAAGGTTCCTTTTAAATCCGATGTGTTTTCGGTCTGTTTAGGCGCTCTCATATGTCAAAATAATGCTGGTGTTGAGAAGCGTATTCTTCTGGGAAGTATATACATCCCTTCTAATAGTGGTCAAACCCTTCACAGGGAGCTTGACCGACTGTATAGTATTGCAAGTACTTTCGATGAAATCATTATTGGGGGTGACTTCAATGCGCGGCATCCAAGTTGGGGCGATACAACAAGCAACGCTAATGGCAGGTTAGTCAGCTCCTGGTTCGTGAACGGACCATTCCTCCAACTCGACGTAGTATCTCCCGCTAGTCCGACATTTCCTAGGTCCTCGTCTGTCTTAGACCTTTTTATAAAGTCAACGTCGGTAAGCGCTCAAGCTGCAGCAAATGGTGTTTTATGCAAAACTTTTTCCACCTTTTCTGACCACTTTGGAATCGAAGCTGTACTGGAATTTTTCAATGTAAAACCCCTTATTGTCCCACCTCCATGCTACAGAAGTTTTGAGAGCACAAACTGGGATGTATTTAGAGCTCAACTTCATAATAGGCTGTGTCACCTCAATATACCAACAGAAAGCAATATTTCTAATGCGGAGATAGATGACTTGATTGTTAAAGTTAACGATTGTATTATTCGCTGTGTTCAAAACAACTCAGTTGTTAAAAACACCAAGGACTTGAAGTACAATAACATTTCGAGTGCTACAAAAAATCTGTTAAGAATACGAAATATCTGCCAAAGAAAACTTAAAAGAATTTACCACCGGCACTTAAATAGGACCACTACTGAATATACGAACCTTTTTTCACAGATACAATGCCTGAATAAAATCATAAAAGAAAAGGTTAAAATAGATATGGACAGTGATCTTAGGTCTCGTTTAAGCAAAATAAAACCGTCTCCGCAGGCCTTTAAAGAGATTGACAAAATAACTGGCCGGAAATACTTTGGAACCGATGTTGCCACCGATACCCTGATTTACAATGACCAAGAACTGACTAACATCTCAGAAAAGCTTTCTTCATTCCAAGCCATTTTTGCCGATGCTTACGCCGAAGTAACTCCAGACTTTGATCCAAATTTGACTGAGGTAGTCAACCAAACAGTGAACGATTTTAAGGATCAGCAATGCCATGGCTGCCTCCTAACATTTTCTGAAGCAAACAGTGTTCTCACGCAGGGCGCACCGTTCACAACACCAATTAAGTTAAACGAGTCTCGTCTTGGTCTTAACAACAAGAAATCGCAGGGCCCAGATAAAATCTCAAATTTTATCCTTCGAAAATGTCCTTATTCCTTGGATATAACGCTTGCTTGTGTCTTTAATCACTGCATTAATAATGGCTACTTCCCATTAATATGGAAAAAGTCATTTTTAATTCCCATTGCAAAGAAGAAAGGAACCCGCAATATTAAAGACTTTCGCCCTATTTCAATGTTATCCAATGTAGGTAAATTGTTTGAAAGAGTGCTATCCGAAACCATGGATACTTTCTGCGAGGACTTCAACTTAATACCGATCAACCAATTCGGGTTTAAGAAAGGCCATTCAACTGAACATGCTTCATTACTTTTAGGTAACAAAATTATTCAAAATTTGAGATCCAAGAAATGTACGGTAGTACTGGATATTGATTTAAAAGCAGCTTTCGATTCGATTTGGCACAAGGGACTCGTTTTTAAGCTTATTTTACTTAATTTTCCAACGTCATTCATTCGTATGATGATTAGTTTTCTAAAAGACAGAAATGCATGTTTGGTCATCGGTTCAGATAACTCGAACGAATTCCCAGTTCTCTCTGGTGTTCCCCAAGGATCGATTCTAGGACCGAAGTTGTTTAACGTGTTCCTACAAGACTTTCCCTTAGGCGATCCGACGAATGAGCCGGGAGCAATATTCTTCGCTGACGACACTTCGATCCTTGCAAGCGACAAACGACCGCATACTGCTCTAAACAAAATTAGAAACTCGATTCCAACGTTGATATCGTATTATAAATCCTGGGGCCTAAGCATTAATTCTCAGAAATGTGGGCTTACATGTTTTAGGAATTCCTTTGGAAAAGGCCATAGGTTAGCGGTTAAGGAAAGCAAAACACTGTCCTTACACATTCAAGGAAATCCCGTGCCACTCAAAAACGAGACAAAATATTTAGGTGTCTGGTTTCATTATCGGTTCCGTTTCAACGCTCATGCTAGGAAGGCCTTAAACAGAGCAAAGGGTGCTGCCTCTGTCCTAAAGCCTATGCTCTCATCAAGCCATGTGAGCATGGAAACAAAACTGTTGATCTATAAGACACTTATAAGACCAGTTTTAACTTACAATTTTAGCACTTGGTTTGCCATTTCTCCCACAGTGGCAAAAGAGCTTGAAATTTTTGAGAGATACGTCTTAAGATGCTGCAGTGGACTGTTTAGAAGACCTGATCGAAAATGGTACCCAAACAGGAGACTTTATAATGCAACTAACATTACACCCCTAATGGCCTACATGATAATTAGCTTGCAGAAAAGACTGCAAGGTTTTGCGTCTCACGATAATCCGCTCATTAAAGCGCTTTGGGATGCAAACATAAATGATAGCGTGTACGACAATTACTATATATCACCCTTCAATCTATTGCACGATCGCTCTAGCTCTGTTTTAGAGTTTAACTCACATAGTTCATTAACATTGCCTTTTTACGAGAAAGCTTCACTGCCTAATCTAAGAGGATAATATATTAAATGTCACAGTAACCCTATTAATACTCACCTCACATGTTTCATAGAACTCAGTTTAAAGCTTAGTCAAGAAAATAATAAACAACGTTTAGCGCCTAAGATTACCATGTAACTTGTTCTTATATACGTATTGCTATATAGAAAAAGTAGTTGCATGCAAAAGTCCAAAGTGGTTCTGTTAAAAAAAAAAAAAAAAAAAAAAAAAAAAAAAAAAATATAATGTTTTTATTGTTTTCTCTACCTTTACTCTAGTCATTAGTTTTAAGTCGGCCTACAAGAGCCAAAAAAGTGCATATATGCCGGGAGCAAGCATATATACAACAAATATTTGTCTAAAATTTTAAATAAAATATATTTCATGAAGCTGTTAGTTAATAATAGTTACAATAGATTATTCCCTTCTAGCTAGCCTGATATAATTTTAAGTCGGCTATTTTTAAAACTTAAGTATTCAAAAAATAATGTACTTTGTCTTTGGCCTCAATAAAAATGAATTGAATTGAAAAATCATATTGCAGAGCTGTTAATATTTTTACCTCGCAACGCCGCTATATTAATCATCGCTATATAATTTTAATCATTCTCCATAAAATATTCTTCCCCTACAAAACACTATATCGGTCTTTACCAGATTTTCCAATTTTCCTCGCAACTTTTTCAATATTATTACTAAAAATCTTGTTCGTAATATTGCAATATCGGTCTAGCGGTTCTCAAGTCATTCTGTTAAAACGGACAGCATTTGATTTTTATACCCTATTCTAGGGGTATATTAATTTTGACGCATAGTTTGTAACATACCTTAATATTGCCCGTAGACCCCTAAAAGTTACTATATTTATGATCAGCATCGATAGTAATGTCGATCTAGCCATGTCCGTCCGTCCGTCCGTCGGCAAAAATTAGGCCTTTAAACTGGACCTAGAGAGCTGAAATTTTAACCATATACTCTCTAGGGTCCCGAAATAATCAAGTTTACGAATTTTTGAAATCCGCCCACAGACACGCCCACAAACTCAAAAAAACAAAATTTTGGAAAAAATCGAATTTTGAGCTAGGAAGCTGAAATTTTTTATATATGATCTATGACTCCTAAAACTGCTCGGGATATAAAATTTTCAAAATCCGCCCACTGCCACGCCCACAAAAAAATAAAACAATTTTATTGAAAAACCAAAATTTGAGCTAGGGAGCTGAAATTTTTAATATATACTCTCTAGTGGCCCTTTAAGCTCATGTATAAATATTTTCAAAATCCGCCCACTGACACGCCCACAAATAAATAAAACAATTTTTTTGAAAATCCAAAGTTTGAGCTAGGGAGCTGAAATTTATAATATATACTCTCTAGGGGCCCTTTATGCTCATGTGTTAATTTTTTTTTAAATCCGCCTACTGACACGCCCACAATTAAATAAAACAATTTTATTGAAACACCAAAGTTTGAGCTAGGGAGCGTTTTTTTTGATAAAATCCTTTAAATGTTATATAACAAAATATGTAGAGCGTTCTTAACAATTTAACCATACTTAGACTTTTGTCACGCCCACTTATGAGGGATAGGAATAAGAATAGGGTATCCAACAGTTCGCCCAAGCGGACTGTAGCCCGTCCCTATGTTTATATATAAGATTATTTCACAACAAAAAGTGACAGTTTAATAATTGACTTAGAGCAATAATTTAAAAAAAAAAAACTGATGTATTGATGGGCGGAGTTATACAATTTTTTTATAATTAAGAAAATATTTGCCATCGAAAAATGAATATTCCACATCGGTAGCACTATACCTACATTTTATATTGAGATAGTATGTACATATGTATAATGAGGTATAATCTCGTCGTCACCTTCAGCCATCCAAGCTTTTGTTTCGCAAAGAACGTTGCGCCATTGCCCAGTTTTCTAAAGGGGACAGACAAAGTAATAATATGGCAATGATGTTTTGCAAAGCAGAATGTCGGTGTGTGTGACTGGATGTGTACACCATGCACGAACACATCACATGATTGTTCTTATATGAATTTATGGTTCACCTCACCAAACACTGTTTATGCACATTCGTACAATAAAATACAAACACTGTTTATGAACATTCGTATGTACTCAGCACACCAGTATTCTTCAGATACATTTCTTCCCGTTCCGCTTCAAAAGAGAAAACTATACCTACAGTATTATTATGGATGTTTTTTCGATGTGCGCTTTTTGTTTTTCGAATGAGAAGTTGAAGGAAGTCAAGTCAACAGAAATTGCACTTAATAGAAGAATTTTTTAAAATCCCGTTTTATCTAATGTCTTGGTTGTGTATACAGATTCACCCTACTGAATTTCAAGTTTCTGGGTAAAATGGTTTATGCTGGGATTATTCGGTTTTTCAACTTGTTTTTATAGAGTTAGGTTGTTGTTAAAATGTTGGTATTTGGAGCTGTTAAATCCCGCGGATTAAACCGTAGTTAAAAAAAAAAACGAAAAACCGACAGCCGGTTATTTTGCAGAAACTGTTATCGCTACACCTGATCTATATGATCGTTAGTGAAAACAAAACACGGCTATAATATTAAGAAATAAAATATTTAAAAAATCTTAAAAAGGGGAGATTGGTTAACAAATGAAGCAAGTTGATAAACTGTCCTTAATTTCAACTATAATTACCAAAATTTGGCACCACATAAGTTGTTAGTACTTACTAAAATCACTCCACATCAAAGGGCTGCTTTCAGTATTTTCCATTCCCTGTTTTTCCTTTCCAATAAGGTCTTGTTTGAGTTTTTCCATTTCTGTTTTAAAAATCGCTGGAGTGTCCTGTGATATTCGCCTATAGTTACGAAAGTATCTCAATGCTTTTTCGGCTTCCTTAAAAATTATTTTTCTTTAGTACAGTGCTTTCTTAAAAAAATTCGAAGCCATACCGGCATTTTGTTGTTCCTTATCAAGTGATGGGGTGTTTCCGGTAGAAAGGCAAACCCTAGCAAAAACAGTAAGGGAAGCATAGCTAAGACCATTGGAACAAACTTGTACGGCAAATAGTTGCCAAGCACAAAAGCCAAAAGTACTCCTATATTGCATGAGAGAACCAAGTATGAACCCATTGCTCCTCGTACGCTGCCAATAGAAACCAGTTCATAAGATTATATACATATACATATGTTAAAATAAAACACTTGGAATTTTTAAATTTGTTGTCTACTTACCAATCTTCTGTAATCTCAGCAACATAAAGTGGCACAAGTGAGAATGTTCCACCACCAGCTAATCCTCCTAGGAATCTAGAGATCAGAAGGTGATTGGCATTTGTTGCAAACGGTATAGTAAGCCAACTTAACTATTGTTTTGTAAAAATGAGAAACAAACAAAATTAAATAACCTTGTATCTGAAGGGATGATTAAGACAATATGGTACCCTACCAATGCAGGAAATGCAAGAGACAGCAGAGCATATTTTCTTCCAATTCTGTCTGCCAGCCATGAAAAAAATAGACTTCCAAACAAACCGCCAACGCATAGCATTGCACCCACCCAGGATGCCTGTTCATTTGTCATTGGTCCATTCTCGAAGGGAGTATCATTCTCAGATTGGAGGACGAGAAAACTTGCCGATGGCCAGCCGCAAACAGCTCCATGGGATACAGTAGCTATGTTCACTAAAAATAAACAATTTAAAATACAATTATGTTATTTTGAGTGATAAGGTGGTATTGGGTATATATTTTAATAAATTCAATACAATAAAAAAAACTTTGAAACCATAAGATGAACTTATTTTACGCAATCTAAATATTTAAATGGATGAGTCTTTTTGCTGGAATAATAAGGCCACGGCCGTTAAGTTCATCTGAGTAAAGTTTCAGGGATTGTTTTTTAAGCGGTTTTAAAGGTTCGGTGTCGTGGAAGTGGATGGAAAGCAATTCTTATAAGGAAGCTTCTGTAAATCGGTAATTTCGAGATGTTTCAGTGCCCTATTTAGCATGCATTTTTTTATTGTGTTCAGCTTTAAAGTTTTAAGTCGAGGTTAAATTAGATACACCTACTTTTCTCTAAAATATGCTGGGGAACTTGAGTATAATTGTTTAGTGTTTACCCGTAAGATTCCAGCCGTATTTCATTTGAAGGAACTTAACCTTGAAGCTATATTTCAACGGAGCAATTCAAAACACATTCATGCAAATGAGCAATTTTTCTATTTTTTTTATTTTTAATTTGGACTTTTTGTTGTATAATTCGATGTTATTCGAATATATTACTATTAAAAGTTAAACGGCTTTTTATCAAAAAATAAATTCTTTAGCTTGAAGGATCATCTGGCTTCCTATGGAAAGGCTTGGTTCGCTTAAACTACACATTTTGTTATTACTATCTTTTCCGTTTTCAAAGAAATATATCGAAAAAAAGCTCCCAAAAAGTGGGTGTGGCAAAAATCTTTGTATGGGCGAATTGTTAAGAACGATTTTATCTAAATATTTTTCATTAATTTAATCTATAAAACCGATTTTTTTAAATATAGTTGCCGTGTCACAGTGGGCGGATTTGGCGCGTATTTGTGATGCGAATATCCCTATGTGCTCCGGTTTTAATTAAATTCAATTCTATTTGCTTTATTTGCTTCTACAAGTAAGCCCAAGCCTTTCTAGTCCTAACAATAGTTTCATATTTACATTATGCATATAATTAAATTTAAGATATAATCATAGATAAAGAATAGTACAAGAAATAATAATGCAAGTATGTATATAGAAAAATAGAAATAGAAAGAAAGAGATCGAGATTGATATATAGAAGGAAACGGAGATAGTTAGAAGGGGATAGGAAGATTAAACGAAATTAAGTATTATTCATTGACGTGTTCCAATATTTTATTTTAAATTGTTCAGACACAATTATTCGTTTAATCTCAGTTTTGCAGAGCATTCTAAAGCTTAATTGTGCACACAAAGAACACCCGCGATGATCAGACTGCAGTTTTTGCAAAAGATATGCCGGTGTTTTTAAGCTAGTTACCTTTTGCATACAAATTAATGTCTCACATTTAAAAACTGCAATAGTGAGCAACCCAAAGTAAAAGACCATACACATAACGAACCATATAAATGCAATCTGCAGTCTGTTATGCGATATAGAATAAAGTTTGCAATATACAGTTTCAGCATAACATATTATTTCATTTATTTATTTTTTTTTCATTTATTTCGAGAAATATTTTATTTACAATGAAACATTTCGATTTGAATCTTTAAAGTATCTAGAATTTAATTTACATAATTTTCCTGATAAAAATAAATAAATAATGGAATTATTAGAGAATATATTATTATAATATTAGAATCATATACAAAGTTTTAATTAGAGAAGTGCAAAAAAAGTTTCACCTTAAAGGCTGATGGTGCAGAAATTCTTTGCAATTCGTTAGGAAGTAAATTCCACAAACGAATCGCAGACACATAAAATGAGCGTTCTGCTAGGTTAGGTTAGGTTAGGTTTATGTGGCTGTCGGCAGAAGCCGACACATACACGTGATACCACGTATATTATCTACCTCAACTCTGTAGATGGGACTGGCCAACGACACGCGGTTGTTCTCAAACGGTCCCCCATCTACGTACTAACCGCGCCCAACGTCGTTTAATTACGGTGATCTGACGAGAACCGATTAACTCGACGTGGTATGGTCGTTGGTTAATAGCGTTCTGCTATGTTGCGTGAGTGACGCGGTAATATTAATTTCAAACCCCTTTGTGGGCGTGCAAAATGTAGGAATTCACTAAGATAATTAGGACATCTATTGTTGATGACATCATGCAGCTTCAGAAGTAACCTGAACCTCAAGTACTCATCCAGCTTAATACCAAAGAGAGTATGTTGTAGATGTGATACACTGGAATACCTCGGAATACAGTATATAAACTGAATACAATCATTTAGAGCAACATTTAGTTTGCGCTTGCATTCACAATCCAGAATTGGGTTACAAATGTCCCATACAAAAGATATAAATGTCCCAACACCTCAAAAATAAATTTTGTACCACCTCTCCAATGTGTTACAAACTCACATCGAAGAGCACAAAATAAAATGTCATGTCAATAATACAAGCACACGAAAAATTACTCACGACTTCACACATTTACATTATTTCCTGCAGTTAAACTCATTTAAAAAGAGTACACACAGAGATCCAAATAGCGTTTCTTTCTCTTTTCCTTTCATTTGAGTTTTCAGGGAGGCGGAGGATATTCAATACAATATAGATAACACTTCAATTGAGTTGGGGTATTGCGACTGTGACATTGAGGTAAAAGTAATGAATAGAGTGAATCCTCATAGCTCATACTCATTGCCTCATTTGTTTGGGACATGGGACTTATGAGGTAAAAGTAAGGAATAACTCATTGCCTCATTTGTAGTGCGATAGCAGAATTGAGGCAATGGGGTACTGTGAGGCAATCAATTCAATTCAATTCTGCTATCGCACTACAAATGAGGCAATGAGTTATTCCTTACTTTTACCTCATAAGTCCAATGTCCCAAACAAATGAGGCAATGAGTATGAGCTATGAGGATTCACTCTATTCATTACTTTTACCTCAATGTCACAGTCGCATCTGTAGTCGCAGTCACAGATATGATATGAGTGAGAAAAAGTATATAGTAATGTTTATTGTCTCGTCACTCTCTCTACGTCTTCTGTGAATTTTGTGTCGCGGCTGCGGGTATGGATTTACATACACTTTGTGAAAATGCAAATGTAGTTGCTATTATTTTGTTTTAACTTTTTTAAAGGAATTTTTAGGCAATTTGAGGTACGTACCTCATTTGAGGTGGGACATTGTACCACCTCATATTCCAAAATGAGCACCTCATACATACTCATTAAAAAAACGTGTCCTACCCAACACTAGTATACTGAACAGTTGAAAATGAAGTACGGCATAATTAATGACTTAACGAGGTATATTTTCATATTTGTTGATAATAAGTTCGAGGAAGATCTTAAGGTTCGCAGTCTATAGTAAATATGTCTATTCGTGGCTGAAATTGCCCCACAGCAGCTAAGGTCACTCTTTATTCTATATACCAAGTACTTAACATCCTTCACATAATCAATGGTCTCATTACCAATAACAACTGGGGGAAAATTTACTTGGTTGTTTTCATCTCTAGAGCATAACATGGCAACAGACTTAGCAGGATTAAGTTTCATACCGTTGGCATTAGCCCAAGTGAGAATAAGATTTAGATCCTCATTTAATCTTGCTATACAGTCCTCCATCAAACCAATTGTGCGAAAAATATAAAGTACCACATCATTATTGAGGTCTAAGAGATGGCGTAACTTGTATTATTCCATTGGAGCATGCGTTGGAAAGTTACTGTCATTGTACGTTATTTCAGTATATATCATTTATTTGAAGCGTAAACAACAATAATTTTTTTTCACTCAAATTTATGTCGAACTTTGTGCCTGAAAAAGTGTTTTTGCGTTGAATTCTTCTCCATTACTTTAATATGGAGAAAACTGCTGCCGAAAGTCATCGTATTTTGGTGGAAGTTTATGGTGAACCTGCTCTAGCTGAGCGAACGTGCCAAAAGTGGTTTGCACGACTTAAAAGTGGTGATTTTGACTTGGAAGACGATGAACGTCCTGGGCAGCCAAAAAAGTTTGAAGATGAAGAACTGGAAGCACAAGAAGAGCTCGCAGAATCTTTGGATGTCACTCAAGCAGCCATTTCAAAACGTTTAAAAACAGCTGGATATATTCAAAAGCAAGGAAATTGGGTTCCACATGAGCTCAAGCCAAGAGACGTCGAAAGGCGGTTTTGCATGTCCGAAATGCTGCTGGAACGCCACAAAAGGAAGTCATTTTTGCATCGGATTGTTACTGGTGATGAAAAATGGATCCATTACGACAAACCCAAGTACAAGAAATAATATGTGAAACCCGGCCAACCAGCCAAATCAACGACAAAGCCGAATATCCATGGCGCGAAGGTAATGCCGCTGTAAAACCGCTGTGAAATCATCAATGGACAACGCTACCGAACACAATTAATCCGTTTGAAGAGAGCAGTAGCCGAAAAACGCCCGGAATATGCGACCAGACACGAGGCAATAATTTTCCATCATGACAACGCTATGATATGATATAGAGAGTTTAAGGTGCTTTAAGTAATTTCAATCTTATTTCTTGCAGAGTGAATCCTGCCGATAAGCATAATTTACGAAGACCGCCAGATCCTTGCCCAATTTTAGATTTTTGAGATACAAATGATTACTGCCGATAACCACTTTCTGTAGTCTAGTGTGTAGGTTATCTTTTATTAGTTAAACAGCTGTCTGGGTGAAATAGAATTAATTTCGCTGCAAGTTGCAACAAATTGAATGGTTAACTGTATCAAAGGGCTTTGGAGAATCAAGCAAATAGAGTACATATAGTCAGATTAACCTGATCGAAATTGAGCCTAACGTCGTTCATAATTTTAACCAACAAACAAAGCCGCCCCGATTTTGGATTACTTTTCTACTGAGGCCAATCAAATGCTGGTACTTTTGCATTTATTTGATCCAAGACTTGCAAGCTCCCATTATTGATTATTGTTCGATATTATTCCCTTAACGACACCGGTGATAACCAGTCGTGCCACTTGCGGAAGAGTTCGAAGGTGTAAAAATTGTCTAGAAGGGGGTTGTCTCCTTAACCGCCCTTAACGACAACCGCTGTGTTTTCGGGAGAACTGCAGTGATATTTGTATCACTTTCCAAAACAAGGACTGACTACGTATATTTTAAATATTAATACATATAATAATCAACGAAAGCTTCCAAAAATATCCTTAATTCGATTGTCATCAAAACATTATCACTCGTGCGTCAATTCCAGATTCAAGTCAGCAAAAATATTCATCCAAAAAGTTGGCATAGAAAAAAAACAGAACAAGAGCATTTGAAAATCTTGAATAAGATTTAATGGATGATATTTGTTTCAAAACAAATTTAAATACGAATATTCTACACCCACTTATGTTATGCTTATTCAACTGATAATGCTTGGTTCTGTTTAACTAAATCAATATTTACAAAAAACACCAAGTTATAAATTAGTTCCAAACCCGTGATCATTACTTTACAATGCAAACTATTACAACTGTATTATAAATACATTTCAATAAATTTAAGTTAATAAGTTATGAATATCAGTAGGGATTGTTTTTCTTTATTTCAAATAATTTCTAATGCATATTACTATTGATAAATAAGTTTTTATTTGTTAAAAATTGTCAACCAAAGCTTACTTGAAATTCACATTTTACTAAGCTTCCTAATAATAATAATGAATGGAGCTTTTGTTTACAAAAACAGGAACATTGATTTATCGGTAAAATAAAATATGTACATATGTATTTTGAGATAAGGAAGATTTTATGTAGTCGTATGTATGGCACCACATTCTTGTGACTCATTCCAATGCAATGCTGAGGTATTTAATGTTGACTTCAGCATACCTCTAATGTTTTTGTATTGTAATATATGTTAATATATTTTACCGCAATGTATAAAATCCGACCTAAAACGGCCAGACAATGCAGTAAATAATAATAAATATAGCCCCAAACGAGCAAATTATTTGTATATATTTAATTAAACCAGTTGAAGGGAAAGCCCCGTAGGCCATTAGTCACATTATGTGGAGCGGCGCTATTTCATACGTTGCTGGTAACTTATACTAAAGCAAGTTATTGAAGTGGTGAGACTACTTAAGAACTTTGGGCGCTCGGCAAAGACAGACTGACTTTCAAATATGAGAGTAGTAGGTAAAAGAAAAAGTTGATTTCAGCCTTTTCAAAGATTTGATTCGTTTATACGAGTTCCCGAAAAAGTTGAATGGGAATTATTTAGAGCTATAGTTCATGGACTTATGCGTATCTTTCGAAGCAAGGTCAATTAACGGATTACAGCTAGAACTTGGATAGAAAAACCCTTAAAATTTAACTCAATCGAAATGCAAATAAAATGCAAGACGGCGTCGTAGTAACATTTCTCATACCTCCAAATCATACAGCAATCTAAGTGAAAATCAAAGATTTACGGATTATATACCAGTTGTTTCTTAATCCAACTGATATATAATCTCCACGAGATATAAACTTTAAAATTCGGCACGGAGACAGATATATAGGACAGCGCACTACAGAACCTTGTCAGAACCATAGGACTATTAAAGCAACTTATTTTATGATGGAACGAAAATCATTTTTTATTTCGTTTTAGCTTTAAATCAAGTACACAACGACTTCTGTACAGTTGTTGTTTGCGCAGCTATAAATCCAAACAGTAGTCCGGACAAGTAAAAGTAAGGTTGTTCTAAAATTCACTGTATCTTGCGGGATATTTTTGAGAAATACACTACCCGCCCAATAAATTATTTTTATAAGAACAAACTCCCATAATGAACCGCTAAAATATTTTCACACAAGTCCATAACACCCTGTATAAAACAACATTTGGAAAGGCTGCAGTCGCTTGTGCGAATATTTGGCCCCAAAAACTTGGTGGGGAAAAATACTTTGTATGGATGAGTTGTTAAGTAAGACTTTGTCTAAACATTGTCCGAAGAACATGACCTTCGTTTGCATAAGTTTTGTATAAAATAAAATTAATTTTAAAAAGTGGACGTGACGGCGAGCTGATTTAAAAAATCTTTTTAATTGATTATATTGGACCGCTAGAAAGTACATGTTCCGAATTTCAGCTTTCTCGCTCAAATTTAAAGGCGTCAAAATTGCTGACGAATGGACATGGTTAGATTGACATAACTTTCGATGATGATCACAACTATAGCAACTTTAAGGGGTCTACAACCAATATGAAGGCAAGTAAAAATGAACATACCCTTTTTTTGTTTTTTTTTTCTTTTATTAAAAAAGGAAATCCAAATCCCAGAGCACTCAGACTCGGTAACGGTCCATTGTACTACCAGGCAGAAATCCTCCTTTTGGTGTAGAGGCATTTGATTGGGTGGCGTATGTTGTTGTTCCCCATGGGGATTGAACCTGCACCGCACGGGTCACAAGCCAACACACTAACCTCTACACTGTCGCCACCCTTACCTAAAGTAATACCCATACCCTTAGTAAAGGATACAAAAAATGCGCATACGCCACAGTGAGTTATCACAATCTTCTTTTTCTTTCCTTAAACGACGAGGTTAAAATCTGGACATAAGGGATTATAACCCTCCCACTTCAGTGCATCCGTACTGGTCCACCTGTGGGGCTCGCCGGTTTGACCTCAGCCTCCCAATCACTTCGTCATTGAGGCCGATGAAATACTGATATTGTTGTTTATGTATGATACAGGAGATTTAAGGCTGGACTCTCTTTCGAATTTTGCCTGGGGTTATAGGATCTCTCATTTCAATTAATGTTTAGTACTGACTGAGCTGGTCGCGCTCCATATTGCTTCAGATAGCTTCTTTGATGTGAAGGCTTCCTCAGATCTTGAAACTTCTTATCACAGAAAAAAATCACGATAAATTCTAATTAAGCTCCAAACGAGGAGAGAATTTTTTGCGTGAGCCAATTTTCAATTTGATTTGTCAGGAACTCACACGTTATTTTTATGAAAAATGGTCCGATTTTTATTTCAATCGAAGTTGTGCCAGTATCAATAAAATTCCATATAAGCCAAATGAAATCCGCATCACTTTTGTTTATCTAGCCTCTTTCGATTCAAGTTTCCATCACAGTTTCGCACAGTTGCGGATCTATTAAATCAAAAACAGCACAGTTCTTGACTGTTTCGATTGAATATTGAGCATTGGCACACCTCCTCGTTCACATGAAAAAAATAAATAAATAACATGTGCAATTTTAGGCATTAACAAAGCTTCTTTGAACTTGAGACCCCTCGATCAGAAGTCCAACGCACTAACCACTGAGTTACTGTATCCGCTCGCTTTCCTATGACCCAACAAATAAAGAAGTTGCACTTCATTCTTAAGTTATTTTTTTTTGAATCTTCACTCTCGCGATTAAAACAGTAATTTTAATCATGTCCTTATTGCCTTGCCTTTGTGAAGATGGTTTTGACATTCGTGATTCCACCAGTGGCGAGAGTACATTTATCTTTATAACTCAACACAATTTACACATTTTATGCACATTTTACACACATTACAAATTACGTACAAGTATGTCATTTAATTTCAATTGTATGCATATCCTTCACATTACACAAATCACTGTCATAGAACCGATTTAATTAGTTACTGCTGCTTCACATGGTAGGGATATGAATGGCATGTTATTAAAAATTTATTCATGTTCAAATCACGCTGCCAGGGCCAAGTAACACTTTCAATTAGTTCCCACTGCCCCACCTCTTGCGAAAGTCTGACAAACATCCAAGAGAATTAATTGTCGTGGGAAGCTTCTCCAATTTGATATTCAGAGTTGGTTTCAAATTGCCCTACATGAGCCTACAAATAATGAATTATTTTTAATGAATCAAAACTTATTCACACACCATTGATCATGGTTCGGTAGCGCAATCAAACCCCACATGCTTCATTTTCGATGAAATAAGGCAACATGATGCCTCTACCCCAAAAACCCCATTAAACAGTAACACGTTGTATACAGAGAGACTTCTTAACAAATATTCTGCCGAAACTCCAGACCACATATTTTAATCCTGTAGGGCACTGGCCCACAAAAGGATGAAATATTTGGGCAGGCACCAAATAACAGACAAGGACATACAAACCATGGACCCACAGCTCATTCTCAGATTCATTAAAGAAACTGGACTGGACGCTGTGCTCTAATGAGTGTGACCTGCCAAGGGTAAATATGAACAATACCTCGACACGCTTCACAAAGAAGTATCTAGAGAGGGCTCTGAATGAGGACATGAACCTCTCCGAGGCACAAGCATGGGGACACAATAGACCAATAGGTCGCAGTGTAATATACCCTAACTAAATATTATTATTATTATTATTATTAACAAACATTTTAGGATGGAAATGTTCCTCGTTGCTTAGAATGAATTTTCGGTGAGATTCTGGATCGCTTTCTGGCATTAAACAATGACTATAAGATCAAAAGTAAACGATGTACAAAAAGTTTGTCACACATATTTCAGGATCTTTTGAAAAAACTTCATCTAAAATATGATTGCACTCAAATGACACTTGGTTAATAAAGGTGAAAGCTTATTCGGTTAAAAGCTAATGACAACAATGCACCCACTCAGCTGATGTTTTTTTTACATTTAAACTAAACAATAGCTAACATTTAAGACCAGTTCATCAGTCTTAAGTGGAATATTTTTTTATTTTTTGACACACAAGGAAAACTTCATCCAGTCACTGTTATTCTTATGCACTTACCGCATAAAGCTGCATAATTCTGATACTTCACTGTATTTACACCCATTTCTAATTTTTATCAATTGAATAAAGTTGTATCCTTATTTTTATTATATATTGCAAAACACACTTTGTCACATCCGCATAAATCTAGGTTTTAAGTTCTTGTTCATACGACTGTCCGAACGTAAACAATTACATTGCTTTCGGTCGAGGCACTTTAAAGGCGAGAAATTCAGTGAATAGCTCTAAATTTGTCTTAATCCGGAATCACATATTTACAGCGCGATTCAGCAAACAATGATAAGAGGTGAGTTAGATCGTTAAGCAGCCATTCTTTTAATTAAGAGAAGAGATGATGCCATTCAAATTCCCAGTGCTACGGGTAGCTTATTGTTGTTTTAAAAATTTTAATTTGCTGCTAATTTATTGGAGTTTGGATAACCTTTTAATGTGATGGTGAATACAATAAATGGCGATAAGATATTACATTTTAAAGCGATAGGTAAATGGGGGTTTATTCTAAATTTACACGAACATCTTTTAAATAATTTGACATGCTTACTTACTTGGAAACCTGTCACCGGTGACATTGTATATAGACAGTCTGTATACAATGTCGGTGAAATATTTTATTTAAGCGAATATAGGAATCCATCAATTAAAAAAAGTAAATGTAACAAAGACTCTAATAAGGTTGATGGTTGTCTGTTTTGTTTTAAAATAGCACATAGTTATACGACAAGGAAATGAGTGTCCGCGAGACATTGTCCAAGTACATAAAATACTGTCCCAACTAGTTCCATTGCGATAGGACTCAGTTGAACATCATTAACAATTTCCTCATTAAGGTGATTCAATGACGCGTTGCTAAGGCATTGGCCAGCGATAATAGCCAGATCTTTGGGGATTATAACGACATATGCCATAAGACAATGGATAGGAATACATCTTATAGATTTTAAATATAACAGTAGATTCAAGAAACTACGATTAACAATTTACAGGCACTTGTCGTAAAATTTGGGTGGGTCAAAAAGTTCATGAAAATTAAAACAGATATGGTTGCCAACTCAAACAAAAGCGTGAGAAGTATTTTAGGAACTCTTTACTATCGATTGGAATCATCCACCACTGTTTTACTCAATTTCGGTGCAGACGTACCACCATAAGTGATGCCGACCGTTCTGGTCGCCCAATTGGGGTCATCATACCAGAAATGGTCAATAAAATCCATGGTATGATGTTGGACAACCGGCGAGTGAAGGTGCGAGAACTTGAAGAGGCTATATGCTTGTCACATGGTTCAGTGATTTCAGTTTTGCAGAAATATTTGGATATGGAGAAACTATGCGCCAGATGGGTGCCGCGTTTGCTTACAATTGACAGCAAATGCGATCGTTTGACAACTTCAAAGAAGTGTTTGGCCATGTTCAATCAAGTTTTTGCCCCGTTTCGTAACCGTGGACGGAAGATCGATTCATCGCAATACACTAGAGACCCAGGAACAGTCGCCACAGTTGACTTTTTGTGGTGAATCGAAGCCGAAGAAGTCGAACGTGGGTCGGCTTACAAGGTCATGACAATAGTTTTTTGGGATGCACGCGGTTGCATTCGCATCGATAATCATGAAAAGGGTAAAACGATCACTGGCGCATATTATGCAAAGCTGTTGGAAAAAGTGTTCTTTCACCAGATCAACGTACCGGCAAACAAGTTCACAGGCGCAATGGCAACATTTCATGAAGTAGTTTACGAACTGCTCCTTATCCATATATTCATATTCATATTCTCTAGGTTCAGCTCCCGGTGACTATTTTCAGTTTCTTGACTAGAAAAAATAACTTGGCGATAAGAGATTTGTATCGAATGGCCATGGATGAATCAATCTGTTTTGCGGCCTCGAGAAATAGTATTAATTGGAGCGCATCAACAAACTTTGATTCTTCTTTCGACAGTCCAGGGTGTTGTTTGTTTAATATTTGTTTATTGAAATTAAAATGGGATAATTCAATAGCAAAAGTGAAAAATCAGTTAATTGAACTCCAAGTGAAAATAGCATTAGCCTGCTTGGAAGCACTTAGGGGCTTAACTTGTCTTAACTTAATATTTCAAATATAAATTAAAGTCAATCAATGGCAGACGGCTTTTAGCCAACGCTTTTCTTTTTCTTAAACGTTTTATTTTATTTTAATAATTGTAATTATAAGTCTAAATAAAGAAGTTATCTATCTATCTTTTTCTTTTGAAGCAAATGCTATGGCAGTTCTTTTATTTTATTACGCATCCAGTATCTAATAGTAGCCATAACTTGAAGATCTACATGAGCAAGTCTAACTCTTCTGTCCCCTATTTCCATGTTCTGCTTGAGTATTTTATATATCCTTCTGAAATATTTTTCGTTGTATTTAATCGTTTTTTTATGGAAGATCCTTTTCCCAATAATATAGGCTGCATATGCAACATATGGAAAAAACTACTTACCCAGTTATTTTCAAACTGGTAAATAACAGTACTTTAGGAAAATGCCAACACATATCTTAAAAACGGGTGAAATGTTTTTTTTAAAAAACTAACATCCTAGCCAATACTACGATTTAAAAAAAAAATGAGTCAGATTTTAATAAATTATAACGGTCTGGAATATCTAATATTTTTCAAACGGCTCCTACGATTTCGATTTGTTTTGGTGTTTTAAATACATCGAATGAAGGAATGAGGTTGGCATACGCAGTTTTTTTTTTAAAGAAATAATTATTGGTGCTTTAGGAATATAACAATATCTGTAGAACCGATGAAGTGATTTCCAAAGTGTTGCACATTTTACCTAATACATACTAATATACTCAAATTTTTATTTTTCTTGTAATTTTTTTATTAATCATATTTTAGTTACAATTTTTTTTTGAAAACTTCACTTTTCTCAAAAACGGCGATCGGTTTTGGTGTTTTGACTACGGCAGGAGGATGGCATTTTCAATTTTGCACAAAACGATTCGAAAAACGGCACATTAGAAAAACGTCAGTATCTCTGAAAGGGTGAAAGATCCAAAGAAATTCGGAACTTAAGCAGATATTAATTTAACAATAAGCTGGCATACTCAAAAACCTTATTATATATTCGATGTAACAAATAAAATATCTTTAAGCAATATTTCAACTTATTTGCTTGTTTATGCAGTTAGTTTTAACTGCATGTTCATTTACGTTAATTAAATAAAAAATATTTTAATATGATTTCTCACTTAATATTTTTAAATAAGTAACCCTCACTTCACGTTTATTAATGTTCTTGCTATTGGTTACAATAACATTCCATTTTTAACTTTTTTTTAAACATAAGTATCTAAACTAGTTTTTATTTAATTTTTTTTAGAATTTCACCTGATCAATTATTGTGGTTGTCATTCCCGAGCGATTGTTTTCCTGTAAACATTGCTGAAGCCACATTTGTTTTATTATTTGCTTCAAGAAAATAAAAACAAAGAGGTGAAATACAAAATTACAATGGGGATTCCCTCTATGTGTTTTTGGATATACCCATAATTCACATAAGTTGATTCTATATCAGAAAGTGAAAATATGTGCATAATTAACTAAAAATGTTGAATAGTGAGGTGAAATTCAAAATCATACTTGGGGTGATTCCCTCTATATGTTTTTGGATATACCCATTATTCACATAAGGTGATTTGATACACAATATACTACATGCCTATATATTTGGGTGATTCTCGATCGAAAAGTAGAAATATGTGCATAATTAATTAAAAATGTTGAATAGACGTAAAGCTAACCTAAGCACGTGACCAATCGTTTTGTGGTCCGAAATTATGCACAAAGTTGTGTTAAATTTAATAAAACCAAAAAAAAAAAATATTATTTTTGACCTAACAGAGATTCGCATAGGGCTAAGAATGTCACTGCAGCACCCAAAGCAAAAAACGAGCTTGTTGCAAGGGGCGATAAAGCGGACAAATCACATCTAGGCAATTTTAACATCCAGGTGAGCCTAGAGACGTATTTTACATCTTTAAAATCTCTCGCATGTGTGCATACAAATGCATCGTTTAATACGACTGGAGATCATCGGTGTCATTAAAGAACGATCAAACAAAAATAAATTAAAAATCAAATCGATCGAAATCGTTACAAAGACGATCATAGAAATGCAAAAACCACAAATATTTGATTGGCCTCAGCAAAGAAGTACCAATTAACATACAACAGGTGACGCGCATGTCGTATCGGATAATTTGTCGCCTTCTATGCGTTCGCGCATCATTTATCCGGTTGCGTTGAAAAGTTTGTGATATAGTACCATCAACATGGGCTAATTCATGGGGGGAAAACGACGCCATCCCTTTAACCTCCAAACCGATTGAGCTCAAATTTTCAGACAATCTTGTAAACTTAGTCCTGAAAAATATAAAAATGAATGCTTCACTGTCAACAACCTTTATTCGAATGCCAAAAACAAAAGGTACTTTACTCCACATCTTGCTCTTCTTAAAACATCCCTCTCATGTTATGCCATCTAGGGACAAGTAGCAGGTATTATACTGGTGTTGCGGCTTACACTGGTGGTGTGGTTTACAGTTGAGCAACCTCTTTCCGAAACGGCCACGTATCCTCGTCATCAAAGATGTTAAGGCTCGGGCCAAGGGTTTAGGGGTTTAATTTTCTCAGAAGCATAAACCGATTGGTAAAAGCGCTGTTTTCTTTGCATGCCAGGTATGTCCTCAACAATGTACCTATCATAAGTTAGCACCAATGAAATTATGTATGGTCCTATGAACTTTGGCTCTAGAGGCAACAACGACCAAATCGTCCTTAAGGTATTTAATTGGTTTTTTTAAGCGATTGTCATAAGTTTTTGTTCTTCAATTTTTCATCAAGCAGTGGCCATATTAATTGCAACAAAACTCTACTGTTGCCTGTTAGTGCCAACCGCCCCGCGATGGTCAGTCACCTTGACGTGTGTACCATCATTGCATTCGATGGTACCGGTGCGGATGCTTACGGTGCAAAGATTCAACGGGCTATGCTGTCTAAGGGCCACCCATGGCAGACAGGCCGATTGATGAGCGCCAACCAAGAACTGGCTAAGACTTAACGTCCATCCACCCCTAATCCAGAGTGTCATGCGACCCGGCTGTATTTCTGCGGAGCCTCTCTGATACCGGGCTACCTCAGAGAGTAACCATGGCCTTACCACGCTAATGCGGGGCTCTGGCGTGGTTGACCGTCTGTCCCGCGCTACTCGTGGGATATGCCCAAACAAAACAAACAAAAAAACAAAAACAAACTAAACAAAATGCGGGGACAGACCGCAGACGAAGCCATTGGTCGGATGGAGCAGAACATCCATGACGACCGCCTGGCACAAGATAGACCCGGAACGAGTCGAGAGGGAGGCTCTAAACTGGTGCAACCCAGCACCAGTCAAAGAACCATCGTCACCTCACGACAAGCCACGGGGGTGCCAAAAGGCCCGGGAAGAAGCCCGGTAGCACCGATAGGTGCATGCAGTGGGGATAGGAGCCAAATTCTAATCCCCTCCCTGTCCGGGAAAGTAATGGTGGAGGGAACTAGCGCAGCGGGAACGAGGATAGCTCAAGTACCAGCCCCTGTAAACCCCGACAACAACACCGGAAGGAAGAGGAATAAGCCAGCCTTACCTCCACCTGGGAAACCAGGCGCGAGGGACGACCCTCTGCGAAGGGGACTTAGTGGTGCTGGCACTAAATGGTACCTCCGCTACCTCAATAATGGCTTCGGGCCTGAGGAATCCAAAAGGAGGGCTGAGGAGCATTGGGCCAAGCCCGAAACTACAGAAGTGGCGACGGGGAAAAGGGGGAGTAACAACATCACCCCCCCCCCACACCAAATAACGCCAAAAAGCAGAAGGTAGATGAAGGTACCGAAGAGGGCCACGGGAAAGCCTGCAAAAGCGACCGCCACCGTAGTCGGTCGAAGCTATGCTACGGCAGTGATAACCTTCCCGGTTAGCGGTAGACACGAGACAGGTGCGATTGCTGAGCAGGTTGCTGTTCTCCCGGTGAAATATCCGCAGGAGATCCTCAGCAACCCAGACTTCACGGCACTTGAAGACGCCATTGTGTTGGAAATGGCCTTGGGATGGGAGCATAAGCTCAAATTCCAGTGCATACATTTCAAACATGAAATGTTCTTAGTTGACTGCGAGACTCCGCAGACAGCTGAGTGGCTAAAGGCAGTAGCCCCAAAGCTGGGGAAATGGAAGGGGACACGCCTCATGGCATGCAGTGGGACAGATATACCACGGTCCTACTCCATAACGATCTTTCTTCCACGCAGAGCAGAGCAAGAAGCTAAAAACCCGCCTCTACGACTATATCTAGGATGTTTACCTGCCAAAGCCTAGGGCTAGTACTGATCCAGGAGCCATGGATCCTGAAAGGACAAGTGAAAGTATTGGCGAGCAAGGATGCAAAGGTAATATGGGACACTCGGGCCGAGAAACCGAGAGCTTGCATTCTAATAAACAATAAATATAAATTTATTTTACTTTCAGAATACGCGACACGAGATCTGGTGCCAATTCAGGTACATCTGGATGTTGAAGGATGTCACCGCACCATTGTCATCGCATCGGCGTATTGTGCAGGGGATGAGCCAGTTGTATCATCCCAAATGCAGCGACTGGTGGAGCATTGCAACAAGCTTCGCATGCCGCTCCTTATAGGGTGCGATGCAAAGCCCGCAACATCATATGGGGGAGCACCGACACCAACATCAGGGGTGAGTACCTGCTGGAATTTATTATGAGTTCGTCACTTGATATTATAAACGTGGGAAATACCCCCACTTTTGTAACTAAAGTCAGGGAGGAAGTACTCGACCTCACGCTTGGTAGCCCAAGCGTAAGTAAATTAATTAGTAACTGGAGAGTATCTAGTGAGCCGTCATTGCCTGACCATCGAATAATAGTATTCGACCTGTACAGAACAAGTATCACGAGAAATCCAGTAAGAAACCCAAGGAAAACCAATCGGGAAACTTATAGAACTGCTCTAGAGAGCAATCTGGGGCGCCTTAGTCTGAGGAAGGCTCCGGGACACCCCCTAGAGCTAGAGAGTGCAGTGGAAGGCATAACAAACGCCATCATCACTGCGTTCGAAGAAAACTGTCCTCTAAGTAGAGAACGGGACAGGAAACAGACGCCATGGTGGAGCAATAACTTGTCAAAATTAAGATCCGAGGTGCGGAAGCTTTTCAATAAAGCAAAGCGCAGCGGAGAATGGCAAAGCTACCAAATGGCCCTTACTACATATAATAAGGAAATAAGAAAAGCTAAAAGAAATAGCTTCAGGAAATTCTGTGAGACAATAACCAGCACTCCTACTGCGACAAGGTTACACAAAGCTTTTGCGAAGTCAGGAGGAGTGCCGATGTCTCTGAGGAAACCAGATGGCGAGTTCACGGAAGATGAGGATCAAAGGGCACTATTGCTACTAGAAACTCACCTTCCTGGCAGCTCGCCTGGTACTGAGCCAGGAATCAATACCACTTCAATCAGACCTCGGAGGGAAGACTGGGAAACAACATCAACCATCTGTTCTGAGGGACGACTGAAATGGGCAATAAATTCCTTTCAGTCTTTCAAATCTGCCGGAGTGGACGGCATTATACCCGCCCTTCTTCAAGAAGGGCAAAGGGTACTAATACCACACCTCCTAAAAATAACAAGGAGCAGTATTGCCTTGGGCCACATACCAATGAAATGGAGACGAGCAAGGGTTGTGTTTATACAAAAAGCGGGGAAAAAAGACCCCACACAGCCAAAATCGTACAGACCCATCAGCCTTACGTCATTTCTTCTAAAGATGACAGAAAAGGTTGTGGACAATTATTTAAGGGAAGATGTTCTGAACACATCCCCCTTACATCATCGTCAGCATGCATACAGAGCGGGCAGATCAACAGAGACCGCCCTATATCAGCTGACGGAGATAATTCGAAGTGCCTTGGAAGCAAAAGAAATAGTACTTTGCGCTTTCCTAGACATAGAGGGAGCATTTGACAACACCTCACATGAGGCGATTAAACGATGTTTGAGCTGCTGAGCACTAGATCAGCAGAGACTCAAACACCATCTGGAACCATCAGAGTAAACACAACAAGAGGATGTCCACAAGGAGGGGTACTATCACCCTTAAGGTGGAGCCTAGTTGTAGACGAACTGCTGGAAAAATTAACCAACCTTGGCATCAACTGTCAGGCGTACGCCGATGACATTGTATTGATTGCCAGGGGCAAGTTCGAAGAAACCCTTGGGGACATCATACAAAAGGGGCTTAAAGTAACCAAGGAATGGTGCCATACTGTCGGACTTAACATGAATCCGGCGAAAACAACGATAGTACCATTCACAAGGAAAAGACAACTTCAAAGACTTAAGGATATCAGCCTATCAGGAACGACACTGATACCAGTCAAAGAAGCAAAATATCTAGGACTCCATCTAGATAGTAAACTCCTCTGGCGAAAACATACAGAGGAGATATCCAAGAAGGCCACCCGCGCTCTCATGATATGTAGGAGCCTAGCGGGGAAGGCATGGGGATGCAGCCCAAACATCCTGCGATGGATGTACACTGCCATCGTGAGACCAATGATCACATACGGAGCGGTAGCATGGGCGAAGCGAACCAGTCTAGTCACAACGCGAGAGACACTCGGCAAAGTGCAAAGACTGGCGTGCCTATGCATTACCGGAGCAATGCGTAGCTGCCCAACCGCAGCCATGGAGGTGTTATTGGAACTGACCCCTCTACACATCATGGAGATGAACGAGGCAGACAAAACAATCCTTAGGATGGTAAAGGAGGGAATTGGGAGAGGGAAATGCATCGGTTCCAAAGAACACGGTGACTTGCTCAAAAAGCTCCCACTTCTTGGCATACCTACCAACGACAGCATCAGGAAATTCAACTTCGAGAAGATTTTCCAGATAAAGCTCAGCAATATGGATAACTGGAGCAATGAATCCATAACTTATGGACTGAGCAACCACGCAACAAAGTGGTACACGGACGGCTCGAGGACCGAGGAGGGAACTGGTGCAGGAGTGTTTGGGCCAGGAACTAAGCATTACGAATCCATGGGCAAATGTACCAGCATCTTCCAGGCAGAAATATGTGCCATAGACAGGTGCGTTCGAATCAACCTCGAGAAAAACTACAGAAATTGCAACATAGCAATAATGTCTGACAGCCAAGCAGCTATAAGGGCTCTTGACGCCTACGTTATCAGGTCAAAACTCGTGTGGGAATGCCTACAAGGACTGAATAGACTAGGCAAAAATAACAGAATCTCCATCTGCTGGGTACCTAACCATGTTGGCATTACAGGCAATGAGGCAGCGGACTCTCTGGCAAGAAAAGGGGCAGAGGAACCCTTCATAGGACTTGAACCATTCTGCGGGATAGGAGAACACACTATACGCGAAGAGTTCAGGAGAATGGAGGAAGAAACAAAGGCCAAAACCTTTCTCAACCTCCAAGGTCTGAGGCAAGCAAAGAAACTCTTAGGAAATTACAACCAAAGAGATTCAAAGTTTGTATCGGCCTTAACAAAAACAACCTAAGAATCCTAACAGGCCTCCTCACGGGGCACTGCAGACTCAAGGAGCTCCTGAGGAAAATGGGCATATCGGAGGACGGGCTATGCAGATTCTGCAGTGAAACCGCTGAAACTCCAGACCATATACTGGAATCCTGTGGGGCGCTGACTAACAAAAGGATGAAATATTTGGGCAGGCACCAAATAACAGACAAGGACATACAAACCATGGACCCACAGCTCATTCTCAGATTCATCAAAGAAACTGGACTGGACGCTGTGCTCTAAGGAGTGTGACCTGCCAAGGATAAATCAGAGCAATACCTCGACACGCTTCACAAAGAAGTATCTAGAGAGGGCTCTGAACGAGGGCATGAACCTCTCCGAGGCACAAGCAAGGGGACACAAGAGACCAATAGGTCGCAGTGTAATATACCCTAACCAAATATTATTATTATTATTATTATTATTATAGCGCCAACCACAGCTTATTTTGTAAGATGTCCCTTGGTCTGAAGTCAAATAAGAGCTCGTTAGGACTCTTGCCCGTTTTATTGTTTGGCGAAATATATATATGAATTGTCCACTATATGTTTTATATGGTTTTGTCCCAGTCCTTTACTGTTTGTTTAGTAGTCATTGTTGTATCGCACTAAGCATAGTTCTATGTGTACGATCTACTTGGCCGTTTGCCCTAGGAGTTCTTACTGCATTTTGTATGGGCTTCACGTCTTTTTACTAAAACACGTATTTCTTTTTGTTACGCGCAGTCAGGTACCCACTTATAAAATTAAAAAAATGGTAGTAACAAAATATCACCAAATTCTAAAATGTTTTCTAATTTTGTTAAAAAACTAAAATAAAAAAGTTCCAAGCGGCTCAGTCGTGTACTTTATTTATTTACAGAATGATCTTTAAAAGTCATAAAAAAAGAAAAAAGTCGAGTCTCTATTTTCGAGTGAGTCATCTTGAATTGAACCGTCTGAATCAAGTTCAAGCTGATTATCGACAATTCCAAATGTAGACAAATTATATCGATGCTTTAGATTTCATAATTGCACGGACTGGACTTAATGGATTTTAACAACGCTAAAAGTTACACAGCATGGTGATTAGGGGAAATTAGGATTTGAAAGAGCTCCTCTCTCTGCTGATGCTCATTGCTCTAAATTTTTAGGAGATTGTAATGCAATGAAAGACAGAGCATGACAGAGCATTCCACTTTCCTGTTTTGTTCGGCAAAGGAAAGAACCGCCAATAGATTTTATCACGCACTTTTGTATTCCGTCAATAAACTACAAATATATTATTGGGCACTGGCCCAGTAGTCAAAAAGAAACAGAAGCCAGATCAGAATGGGCGAATTATGTCTTGCATCGCTTAAACCCATTACCTGCCACTGTACTCAATTAAGTATTGTATTTTTGAAAATTTTAATTTGCTTTTTTTTCAAAATTTCATTGATTTTGTTTGGAGAGCAAGCATGGACATGTTATTTGACATTCGGAATAATTTCGTTGTTGTTGGAAGCGATTTTCAAGTTGTTTGGTTATCTTTTGTGTGGCGTATTTTTTGTTTTTAGCAGTTTTGTGTCTTTACAAAAGTTTAAACTTTTGGTTAACTTGTGAATAATCAATTCTGTTCATTCGATTTCTTTTATCTAAAACAATATTCCAAATAGATCTTATACAAAAAATTGTTTCTTGTTCATGGTAAGTCGTACACAAAACCTCAATTCTCAATTGTGTTCATTTTTTCTCAATTGATTTGCAGTGATATGGCTTTTTCAAGAATTAACTGTAGCAGCTTTTATGGTAGGCGCTATCCGAATCTCTACATGGCTGTTGATGATATCCCAGATGATGGAAATGAAGTTGTTGAATTGTGGTTATTTAACCGGATGTTGATATCCAAACAGACGAGGAGGATAATGAGGATGCCTTGTTTGATTCCCTATTCCTGCCGACATCCCAGAAGCAGTAGAGGTCGAAATCAAAGACAGATTTGAGAGCAAAGACTTGCTAATCTAAGGGAAGAAAGCTTAGCCAGAGGTGAGTCTCAAGATACTGCTCCAAAATGGTCAAATCATCTGGTTTATTCTACCGAAATGAAAACATTTTATTATTTGGAAAATTTAACTGAAGTAAAAGAACAGTTGGAAATGGAAAATGAAATTCAAATCTTTAAACACTTTTTTGATGATGATATGATGAATTTGATTGTGGAGCAAACCGGCATGTACGCACTGGACCAAAACTGTCACACATTCATATTTACAAAGGAGGATCTGAGAACGTTTATTGGAATATTGCTTTCTTCCGGATATCACACTTTACCACAAGAATCATTTTATTGGTGCTTAGACGAAGATACAAGAATTCCCTTTGTAGGTAACGCCATGTCTCATAATCGATTCAAGGACGTAAATCTCGCCATGGCCAACAATTCATGTATTGACAATACTGATAAGATGGCGAAAGTTCGACCTTTGATAAAAATGATTTGCCAAAATTATCAAAAATGCGGCTTTTTCATGATAAACTTTCAATTGACGAGGCGATGATACAATACTTTGGTCATCATTCCGCAAAGCAATTTATCCGTAGAAAGCCTGTTCGTTTTGTATACAAGGCCTGGATGCCTTGCAGTAGCGATGAATATTGCTATAATTTTGACATATGTCGTGGTGCCAAAAATGTAAGTCCAATTAATAAGTGTTTACCTCTTGGATCTCGTGTGGTGCTTGATTTGCTGAAAGTAGTAAATACGCCAAGTGACCACAGCGTATTTTTCGACGATTATTTCACCAGCCATGACCTTATGTCTACTATACGCAGAAAAGGATTTTGTGCAACAGGTACGGTTCGTGATAATAGGGCAAACAAATTTTCACTCAAATCTTTGAAGACGGTAATGAAATCGCAAATCGCGGTTACTTCCATCACAAATTTGACAAAAATATTAACATCTTGTTCGCGTTGGAAAGATAATGCTGTTGTAACCGTTGCACAAATTACGACAGCATTACAACCACTAGGAAAAGTCAAAAAATGGCCTACAGAAAAACAAAAGGTAGCCATTCCTCAGCCAAAACCATTAATTGCATACAACAAGGGTATGAGTGTGGTCGACCTACATGACCAATTTGTCACCAAAAATGATGGTGGCCATTGTTCACACATATGCCGTGTGTTTCTTTATTTTTTCCGGATAAGGAATAGAAAAGACAGAATATTCGATTTTTTTATCCGGAATATCCAGAATGGAATGAATAAAGAAACAAAAATTGACCGAATAGAATGACAGCCAGTCTATTGACCAGCGCTGCCACTTAGTTCAAGAACAAGTACAACATTTACTACTTACAATTAATATATTTTTTCTATTACTGAACTCACATGTGAGGTAATACTCCACTACAGCACTAAAATAAAAACATACGAGTATATAATAAAATAAATATGAGAAGAGAAACCTTAAGAAAATACAATTTAAGTTCACAAAAACAATAATAATAACGATATCTCAGTAATACAAATTACATTAAATTAATTAAACACCCTTATTATCGTTGTCAAAAATCAATTATTGATAAGCGACAAAATTTATTAATCAATCGATATTTTGGTACTATGAATGTCAATTAACAAATTATTCATCCATTGTGAACACTGACAAGCAAAATGCGATAGAGCACGTGCGTAAAGCTATCTCTTTCTGAAGTGCCGCATTTCTTTCTTAAACGTCAAGAAAAAATTGAAGCATACAATTTCAGTAATTTGCAGAAATTGTATGAAAAATTATTGCGATTGTTAATAAAGTGTATATTTAGGTGAAATCAAAGGGAAATTTTCTCCTTATTGAGGAAAAACCTGAGAAAGTATGTCAGGGCAAACAAAATATATAAAAACAGTGAACATGTTGATCAAAATGACCTGATGCAGCAATTTAAAGTCCTTTTTAATTTTTTTGTACAATTTTGTTATTAATTAATTGTTTTTGTTCGTTTATATTTAGTAGTATTAAAAATATGTATATAGCAAATTCGTTCAACCTAATTTGTTTCCAAAAAAAAAACATATATGCCAAAAGTTCATTTTTATTTCTCGTACACAATTCTACAATATTTTTTACGTTTTACTGTTCAAAAATAGTGTTTAGGTACTCCTTCTTATTTTTATAGCGCAAATAATTTGATTATTCAATTAATCAGCTGAGTACTACTATTGGGAAAACGTATTAAAATTTAATTTTATTTTGTTGTTAGTTGCTTTGTTTAAGCTCATGCTTTTGTGACTGCTTTTTGTTCATAAGATTTATGGAAGTGAAGTTCCAGTGATTGTATCTATTCAATACATATTACTTTATTTTTAAAAAAAACAATTCTACTCACATTTCGTTTTAAAAATGTTGTTTTACAAACAAAAACAGCGAATGAATTCTCTAAATTTATTTGTCAGTGACGAATTTGTGATTGACTGAACATTTTAAAGCAATCAATATTTTCGACAACCAAAACAATATGTAGCGGAAAACGACTTGTCCCTATTTAAGTCTCCACAGCTGCGTTTCTTAACGAAGTACCCAATACAGTAATATACAACTTTCGCTCAGATAAAGCATAATATATTATTTATTACTAAGATATTGTTATTATTTTTATGAATAACATTATATTCTCGTGTTGTTATTATGTTAAATATGTTGAATCGAAGGAAAAAAGTGAAACATTAAATATGTTGTCCTTTCGAGTAAGGATTTAGTACAAGTTCAAAAAACATGCACCTTTTTATGTAGCATAAGTGGCAACACTGCTCATGAAATCATCTTGTCACCAACTACCAACATCTATGCGGCATTTCATGCCCACAGAAGAACATTTTAAAAATGTATATTTGATTCTGGAAGGAAATTAAAAATATATAATAAAAAAATAATTAACTTAAAACAACACACATAAAAATATAAAAAAAGACAATAAATTTGCAATAAATGCTCACCCATTTGATTGTTTGCTGTTGCTTCTATTTTTTTTTTGATCAAGTGCATCTGTCAAACGAGGGAATATTCTTTTTATTCCACATTTCTCTAGGAATAAAAAGAATGCATTCCATTTATTCCAGAATGAATAAAGAAACACCGAAATGGATTATCCGGAATATTCCATTGAATAAAAAAACGTTAATGGCTCACTCGGAATATTCCGAATATTCAGAATGAATAAAGAAACACACGGATGCTCAACTCAATGGTGGTGAACGCTTGACAACTCCATTGTTTGAAAACAAATGAAAATCTGCTTTCATTTGTTAGAACATTAGCAAGGACTTATTTACGTTCTGCGCCATCAACAAAAGCTCCAAATAAGCCGAATGTACCAAAAACTGTTGTTCGCAATGAAGGAGGACATTTCCCAAAAAAAAAATGTATAATCAATTACGATGCCGGATATGTCACAGCTAAGTTCGATTAATGTGAATTATGCGAAACTACTCTTTGCATCAAAAAAGATATTTATATTTGCATATCAACATCCGATATTTCAAAATATTTCACAAATAGGCAAAGAATGTGCCCATATCTGGAAAGTGTACTCGTTGGAGTCACCCCTCTAACTACAAAGCTAGAAAAAATATTTTTGAAAACATTAAGCAGTATTTCAAAAATTGTTAATTTATTTTTATTTTTATTTTTAAGGTGCTTGGTCTTTAATGGGTTAAAGAAGCCGAGACATGTCGCAGCGTTCTTGGCGACATCGAACATGATATCATTGAAATGATAGTTGCCTTAAACGCAGATACCGAGAATGGAAAGTCTTTCAGTTTTTAGCGATGAAAGTCCCATTCATGGATAATGTCAGACTATTGAGGTTTCGCTTTAATAATGGCAGACAGCATTGTGTTTTGGGAGCATTAAGATATACTCCATTGGCTGTACCCCACTTCAGTATGCTGCCAATATAAGAATTAATAAGCTTAACATACGTTGACGTTTCAGTTGTCTCATCCGAAAAAGAGGGACGTCAACAAAAAAACGCATATGGGAAGCTAAGCTTACTGTCTTGTGTCAGCGAAGAAATGGATGGGATAGGAAGTGACAGAGAGAAGCTCACTTATAAAAATGAGAAAAACAGAGCCTTGGAGAATACAGTATTTACATGGAAAGAAAAACCGTTTAAAACAACTTAAATTGCATAGTCCCATAAGCTGATTTCCAATTCATTGAAGAAGAGTATCATCGATACCAAATGCACGCAATTTCGACAAAAAAGCTTGATGAGAAACTCTGTAAAATATAAGCGGTGAATCGAGCCATTAAATCACCCGCCCTGTTGCTGTGAAAGAGTTTTCAGGATTCAAGGCGTTTCCATGACCTTGGAAAAAAGGTACGTAAGCGCAATTGACCGTTGTGTGGAAAGAGAAGAAGATTCTTTAGGGAAGGTCTGCAGACAAATGCTATCTTCATGTCGTCGGAAAGTGTGTGGAATTGTTTATGCCAAGATGTTATAAGAGAATTTCAATGTGGGCATTGCAACCATTTTCAAATCGTTTGAACTTTATTCTTTGTCAAATATAATAATTTTGGCTTTAGAAGCTGAAATGCCATTATGAATGATATTCTATTTATATTGGTGTTCACATGCCACATGCAACATTATTGTATCTGGACGCAAATGGATACTTATCTAACTCGGCGAACGTGCCTATCATTTACCATTCGTCTACAAGGGCAACATATAAACTTATCCTTTATGAGCCATATAACTCAGGAAATGAAAATGCTAACCTTAGACACTACGTAAGCGTGCCTGAAAGAGACGAAACTAACAATGACAGATACAACCGGGTTGTATATTGGTGGCTAAACCGGATTGCTAATGCTTAGATTTAGTCGGTCCGGACCCTAATGTGTCATTTCTTGTTCGCCAAAGATTGAACTTCAATTATAAGAGCTATTTATCGACTAATTAGAGATCACATGTTAGGGCCCAGGTCTTAGTTTTAGGATTAGGTCAGATTGAGTTAGATTAAGTAAGACTAAGTTGAATTTAGCTAGAATTGGGCTAAATTAGATTAGTGGTGGCGATGCTGTAGAAGGTAGTGTGGTGGCGTGTGACCCGTGCAGTGTGGGTTCAATCCCCATGGGGAACAGCAACATACGCCACCCATTAAAAGGAGCAAAACGAAAAACACCTTGTTTCTAAAACCTCTAAACCAAAAATAAGATTTCTGCCTGGTAGTACAATGGACCCTTACTGAGTCTGAGTGCTCTGGGATTTGGATTTCCTTTCTTTTTTTAAAAAAACTTCCGTAATGTTGAGAAACTTGGTCCGTTATGGGGTAACCTGCTCGAAGCTCACTGAGCTTAGAGTTGTTAGCCTCGTAAACAATATTTTTTTTTTTTTTTTTTTTTTTTTGTCGGGATGTGTGAAACTTTCTGCACTGGAGCACTCAGACTCAATACTGGTCCATTGTACTGCCAGGCAGACACACCACATTTTACTGTGGGAATTTACTCGTTTTTCTAAGAAAAACGAGAAGGCGCTTCAATGATAAGGAGCTTAGGTTTACAGCACTCACCATATCCGCACCAAATACCTGCCACCTGATACGAGCAAAAGCAGGACAATCACAGACGAAATGTTCCGCAGTGTCGTCGCTTTCTCCACAGGCTTCGCAGTTGGTGGTGTCGCTAAGGCCTAGCACCTTAAGGTGTTTGGCAAAAGCGTAGTGTCCCGTAAGAACGCCAGTAGTCTGTCTGCAGTCTTTTCTGTTGAGAGACAACAAGAATGCCGCGGATTTCCCACAGACGTCGGGGAGCATTTGCTTAGTCTGTCTGCACCCTGGAGAGTCATGCCAACGGCGATTGTGTTCATAGGAAACCCAACCGTCAATGGAAGCCCTGACCGAGGACGCAGGCAGACAGATCGCTGGTTCAGGTCCTGAGAGGTCCCCCTCTGAGCCTTGTCTAGCAAGTTCATCGGAGATCTCATTTCCCGTGATCCCGTTATGACCCGGGACCCAGACAAGTTTAAGTGAATTCAGCCTTCCGACCGAATTCAGAGATATCTTGCATTCACGTACTATTTTGGAGGTAGTTAAGGGTTTGAGTAAGGCCTTAAGCGCAGCCTGACTGTCGCTACAGACGCAGATACTTCGCCCCCTCCACCTGTTCCTCGTAACATAGTCCATGGCCATTAGGATAGCATAAGTCTCTGTTTGGAAGACTGACGCATGTTTGCCTAACGGAAAGAAAAGTCTAACGCTATCGCTCTCCACGAAGACACCAGCACCAGATCCTTGATCGGTTTTGGAGCCATCCGTAAAGATTCGACTGCATTCCCTTCCAGGTTCAGAGTCCGGCCAGAGCCAGTCCTGGACGCGAGGAAAGTCGACCTCGTATTTGCGCTTTAGCCGAAGTTCCGGTGTCATCGCATCAGACGGCATATCCATAAGACAGGAGTCGAAGGACAACCGTTGCGCAAGTTCATCAAAACTCCAGTGCGAGTTATACCAAAAGCCACCTCTTGTAAGACGTGAGATAGCCTTGATTGTACAGCCCATGATGTAAACATCAAGGGGCGGAAGGTTCAATAGTGCATCTAGGCCGGAGCCAGGCGTGCTGGGGAAGGCCCCCGTGCAGCCGAGACATACCTGCCTTTGGAGTTTGGCAAAAGCAGCAGTGACGTATTTACGTGAAAGCTTATTCCACCAAACAACCGATGCGTATGCTATAAATGGTCTTATCATAGCCGTATAAATCCATAGGACTCTTTTCGGTGATAAGCCCCATGTCTTGCCGAAAATGCCTTTGCACTGCCAGAAAATAGACAGCGCCTTGGCAGTCTTCAGCTCAACATGTTTGGACCAAAGAAGTTTGCTATCCAGGATGACTCCCAGATACTTTGCTTCATTGGAGAGTTGGATTGTGACGCCTTTTAGCACTGGCTGAGTCAACCCGACCAGCTTCCTCCTTCTCGTAAAGAGAACAACCTCAGTTTTAAGAGGATTGACCGAGAGCCCATTCCTAGTGCACCATTCGTCGATCACGTCAAGGGCCGCCTGCGCCTTGGCGCATACAGTCGCTAGGCATGATCCAACAGAAAGCACGGCAACATCATCCGCGTACGCCTGAGCGTAAATATTAGAACTGTTGAGTGCGTTCAACAGAGAGTCGACCAGCATACACCACAGCAGTGGAGACATGACGCCGCCTTGCGGGCAGCCTCTGTTTACCCCCGCCATAACATAGCGGCCACAATCCGCATCCGCAACCAACGTTCTATTCATTAGCATTGCTTTAATCCACAACACCAATGGTTCGTCTACTCCGTGTTGTCTGGCGGAGCTGCACATGCTATCAAAAGTCGCATTGTCAAAAGCACCCTCAATATCGATGAAAATGCCCATCGCGTATTCTTTTCTGTCAAGCGCGCCTTCAATTCTACCAACTAGATTTTGGAGCGCAGTCTCGCAGGATTTTCCGCGTTGATAGGCATGTTGCATCGGAGATAGTGGGTGCAATCGCAAAGCACCTTTGCGCACGTGAAGCTCGACCAGCCTTTCCAAGCTTTTCAGCAAGAAAGAAGTCAGACTGATTGGTCTGAAGCTCTTGGCGAGCGAGTAGTCACTTCTGCCAATTTTTGGTATGAATGCCACTCTAACTGTACGCCAGGGTGTTGGAATGTATGCCAGTGCTAGGACACCGGTGAAGATTTTCTTCATAGTCGGTAGCAGCTGGTTTGTACATTGTTGCAGCATGGCTGGGTATATTCCGTCCGTACCAGGCGACTTGAAGCCGTCAAAAGACGCAAATGCGTATTTAATGGCCTCGTCCGTCACCACGGCCTTCGCAATATACCAGCTACGCCGAGTTGTTTGTCTTGGCTCACTCATAGTCTCGGTAATCGGGGCTGGTTGTGAACCAATTGTAATCTGGTTACCCGGAAAGTGAGACTCCAGCAGATAACTAAGAGTTTCCGCTTTCGTCTCAGTGAAGGTGCCATCAAGTTTTCTAAGTGAGTCCAGTTTGGCTGGTTTGCCCTTTTTCAGAACTTTAACCAACCTACTAGTTTCACCCAGCTTTTCAATCTTTTCACAGAAATTCTTATAAGAAGCACTTTTGGATACCCGAATTAGCCTCTTATATTCCTTCTGCTTCGATCGGTAGAGATTCCAGTCTACCTCCAAATCAGTCTTAAGTGACCTATTTAGAAGCTTTCTAGCTTCTCTACGAATTCTTTGCAGTTCCGAGCTCCACCAGGGAACCGGTGTTCTGCCAGGGGGTTTGCTTACTGGGCACGTCAGTTCAAAACAGCTAGTAATGGCACTATTCAGGTCTTGAACAGCTTCCTCTACCTTTTGTCTCGTCCTGAGTTTGGTTGGAGTTTTGAGAGTTTTCCCTAATTCCTCCCTGAAGCGTATCCAGTTGGTTTTTCTCGGATTCCTCCTCTCCTGCAAAGTTATGGCTTCGCATTCGATTTGGAATTCGATATATCTATGGTCTGAGAGGGACACCTCCGAAGAGACCCTCCAGTTAGTAACCGCCTTAAAGTATCTATTTGATAAAGTTAGGTCGATCACTTCCTGTCTTCTTGACGTCACAAAAGTTGGTTGCGAGCCAACATTGTTGATAGTAAGATCAGATGATAGAATGAAATCCAGGAGATGGTTTCCTCGCATGTTGCATTTGCTGCTGCCCCAAACAGTGTTTTGAGCATTGGCATCACAGCATATAACTAGGCCCATCTTCCTGGTGTCGCAATAGTCAATGAGTTCAGCAATTGCCCTCGGTGGTGGAGGCACTACCGAATCATAGGGGAGATAAGCTGATGCCACGATGAAGGTCTTCCAATTTCCATTCGTTTCGTAGCTAATGGCTGCAGCAACCAAATCTTGGCCACAAAATTGTCCAAGCTTAGTCGCTGAGAAAAGGTTCGACACAGCAAGACAAGCCCTTGGTCTCTCGGACCGCTCGTCACAGAGTATCGTAGTGCCACGGACACCTCCAAGGCCACAGATGCGATTTTTCCACACCCATGGCTCCTGTATGGATATTATGTGGGCTTTTGTATTCAACACAGAAAGCTTCTTACTGATGAGTGCAGTAGCAGCCTTGGAGTGTTGAAGGTTAATCTGAGTAAATCCAATCATTGGAAATACATCAGTCATACTAGTGGAAGGGCACGCAGAAGGTGCGCGCGCAGTTCCACCGACAGGAGTGCTTGAGGTCTTCTTCCTCCGTTTGTTCCTGTTCGAGCTATTGGAAGGGGAGGCAGCGTTGGTTTCAGTCAGCTGGCTGGTTTCGGTTGGGGTAACCTCTGCCGACCTGCATCTCTTTTCCGTCGCCGCCGGGGAAGGGCAGTTCTCAGCGCTTGCGCCTTCAACTGGCGGTGCAGTTTCTTCGCGCCGCACGATAGCCGCCTTTCTCCTTTTCCTCTTTCGCTGGCTCTTAGATGGACGCTGACCAGTGGACGCCGCCTCTGTGGCCCGTTTCACCTGTTCGGTTTCGCAGGCCTCGTCGGCAGCATCACACCTATCGGCTGTCTGTCTATTGGTCTGAAGATTAAGCGTATCAGGTTGAACCTCTCCGCCACTTTCTTCATGTTTCCAGCCCAGTCTACCGAACGTGTCGGAGATAGAGCTGCAGGAATCTTCGGAAGCAAACCTTTTCGCAACTCGAAGGTCAACGCCTGTACAGGCGGGGGGTATATGTATGTCGGTTGGGGCCTCCAGAATCCGTGCCCCGACCGTGGTCGAAAAGACCACGGGTGGATTTTCGCCCATGCGAGTACCACCTGGAGTATTTGAATCATTAAGTTGTTCCTGCATACTTGTTTTTTGGTTTGGTTCGCGATAGAGCTTTGACGGTGTATAAAACGCCGCTATGACTCTAAAACCTCGGATCACGAACGTATCGTACCGAGGTCCCCCTATCCACCACCTGGGGACGCGCCTGGTGGGTAACCAACCCGACAGGGTAAACAATATACTTCCAAACAACTTCATCGACGAAATCCCACGGTAGTTGCATGTGACAGAAGCGTTTCATTTTTTAAATAATGGAAAAATGACCGACGACAGAAAACTAGAAAGAATTCGTTGAGACTCAAAAATTTCATTGTAGCAGTTCCAAGGCACGGATATGAATTCTGTCTTAGCATACTTGAAGAATTCAATTGGAATTCTATCGATTCCAGCTGCCTTGTTGTGTTTGGCTCTATTTGATGCTACGTACAATTCTCAGAAAAAGCGGAGTCCTGCATTCAGTATTGAGTAAGGAATAAAAGTAGCCCTTTAAATCTGACGCCTTAAGGTTGAATACAATAACTTACTTCCAAAATTAAGCAGAAGATCTAGCCATTGTCAGTAAGGAAACCAAACTTTTATTGTAGTTTAACTTTTTCTGTAAGCACAGTGCTTTATATTTTTTGTTCGATTCTACGTACGATGGTTTAAATATGATGTTATTAAGCGAGCGAAACAAAGCGAAAAACGAAAACGACAGATTAAGGGCATATTCACAATCCTTGTCAAACCAGTTTTGAATGAACTTTGTAGTTTTAACAGAGTTTGAGTGACGTGCGTCAGCTTTCTTTTTAAGTCAAGGGGCTGGATATATTTCTTCAAGCGAAGATGGTTCCATATTCATACATTGCTGAAAGTCCTGATGAAAATTATCACTTCATTTTATTTTTGCAGACAGTATTATTTCCGTTGTAACAACTGAAGCAGATATGTTACTGTTAATTGAAATTTTTAAGACAAATGTTCAGCAAATTATGTACTTACTACTTTGAAGTCACCAATCGAATCAGCCTGTTACCGGCATCTATATACAGTAATCTATAACAAAATGTCCCGAAGATCCTATAAACGTCTATTCACCTGCGGTACCTCCTGCACTTCTTCCATTCAAGCCTATACACTTAAGGGAATCACATAGCATAGCATAGATATTGACGATGACACCGAATTCTCCAACAACTTTATATTGGAGTTAGGTCCAAATTTAGTTTGTTATGACATTTGGTTTTAATTTTACCATTAATCGAGATACGCTCAATGCAGGCCACAGCGATGCGGTAAATGGTAACTGAACCTGGTGCCTGCATAAACCCAAATGCGGTGACTCCTGTAATTGCGGAAAAAATATAAGGCATAATGGGACCTAAAATCTAGCTTCTGCAACCATGTGCTTGGCCGAAGGGTAAGATACCTGCAATTTTGAGCAGACTACGGATGGCGAATTTTAGAAGCCTTTCAAGACAATTGATATTCTGGTATGTTTGTCCGACTGTCGCAAGAGGTGAGGCAGTAGAAAAGAACTGAAGGTGTTACTGATGCCCGGCGGGATTTGAACCCGAGACCACTGAAATAGTAGTTCAATGCGCCCACAGCTATAAAACATCTATAAAGAACTTACCAAGGATTTGATTACCTGCTGTCGTCAACCGATTAGAGTAGCATGCGATGAATATGAATATTTCCACAGTATGAACGCAATATTTTTTATTGTATTTTATAAACGCAATATAAATGAACTAAAGCCTATTTACTTGAATTAATACAGAGGCAGACATTTAGAACTCGGATCAGTCACTAGAATTGTTTATAAGTCAATATTTACAATTTTCAAGTATCATACTGCGTTAGCAAAGTACAAATGAATACGGAAACGGATGATCTTATTTAATCTTCGTATGCACGTTCCATAATTAAAAGCAACAGCTAAAAATAGCATTTATAAATTGAATAAATACCTAGAATTACTGCTTGAAGTTCGTCTCGCATTTATTGCTTACTTTTTAGATGTTGTCGTATAATTATTGAATTAGTTAAGACGCGTTTCACACTACTGAGTTTACGCTATTGTTATATTATATACATATATATGATATTATGTTATATATTACCGCCCGAAGGAAAAGAAATCGAATTAATGGTGATCTGTGAAATGCCAAATACCACATGTGCAATGAATATCAACTACTTGCTATTCCCCGGTAGCTCAGTGGGAAGGCATGGGTTCGTTCAGAAAAAAAGCGCCAATTTGCGACAGCAGCTGCTGCAATAGAACAATCTGAAATAAGTATGTATGTGCTTCTCATTAAAATTAACGCCACATAATTTTATGTTTAATTGTGCAACCGATAAAGTCCGCATAAAATTCCAAGTAATGAATGCCAGAAGTTTGAGAAATGGAAAATGAACAAAAACACCCGATTTTCAAAACGTTATAAATTGCTTGAAGTCCCCGAAGAAAATTATGTATGTAAGTACAACGGTCCATCTGGACCAAATCCTAAAAAAGTGATGAATACAAATTCCCTTACTCAACCGAACAGAAAAATACTTCCTACACTTTACTTGACCGTTCTTCAAAATGTTCCTTTGTTTCCTTGTCTCGTCCTTCGCTAACTACTTGTTCGTCCCTCCACTACTTTGTGAAACGTGGTCACATCAAAGGCTGCTTGACAAAGGCAGTATCATTCGCGGAAAACATCGACGAAAGTGTTACCTTGGAGCTTTTAGAAATTCGTCTGCAAAAGTTAGAGGAGTCGTGGTCACAATTCGAATCGCTTCATGAAAAACTGTTACAGTTCTCGGAAACCGACGGTTTTGTTGATCCTGAACCCGAGTTTACAGAATATGAGGCAAAATACTTCGTAGCTCAATCATCCCTAACAAAAATAATTCGTGAAAGAACAAAGGTTACCAATTCCTCGGCAAGTGGATCTGCTATCGAAATACTAGCTATGCAGCAAGCCTCTTTTCTGGAAAACTTAAAAAAATCAAAACCATCTGCTTCAATTTCTCTGCCAACACTTTCGGTCCCAATATTTGCGGGAGATTATAAAGAATGGCCTTGCTTTAGGGATCTCTATATCGGATGCATAGACTCAAAACCAAATTTATCCGCGACACAAAAGTTTCACTACCTGAAATCGTTTGTAGCAGGTGCGGCAGCAGATCTAATTCGTCATATAACCGTTTCGGATGCCAACTACCTTGATGCTTGGGAACGGCTGGCAAAGAGGTACGATCGATCAAGCCTGATAATTCAGGCTCACATCCAATCATTTTTATCCCTTCCAAGTGTTACGAACGGGGTCCAATCTCTGCGTAAAATTACCGACGGAGCTGATGAAACAATTCGCGGCTTGAAAGCATTAGGAGCCAAAGGTCGTGACCCAAAATTACAAAACGAAGAGATTTATCAGAAATAATCTTTTAATGAATGACAAGAATCAATTAATTGGAAGATTAATAACAAAAATGTTCACACGTGTCTTTCAGATTTTATCTCGATAGTACCTACTATGTATTACCATGAGCACATAATACGTGCATACATACATTAATTAGTTGAAATCTAATTTAATTTTTTAGAACTACACTGAATCATTTTTATCCGGCTCGAAGGACCATAATGTTTTTGATGTTTATATGTTGTTGGTTTGTTGCTATGTGTGTTTTTATGTAAAATGTTTATGAATTGAAAGAATGTGATTTTAGCTAATATAATGTTTAATGTTTAATAAGTAACAGTGTAATTTATATTTGTGTAAAGTGTAAGAATGATTGTGATACCAGAATGTTGTGACGACTAGACGAATATAAACACAAAGCGGATAACAAAGAGAGGAATTAATGTTATATAAAACAAACAAATATACGGTGGTTCATTAGGATTAATGTAGTATGTACATAATAAGTTACAGTTGTTGGAGCAAATGCAAAAAAAAAATAACAATTAAAAAGAGTGGTGTCAAATAAAGAAGGCTAAACGTTTTTCAATTCTTAACAACCTTTCACTCTATTTGCATTCGCTTTAAGTGTACTTTGAATTTCCTACAATCTTATTCTTTCAACCTTCTTTTAATTGCTTCAGCAAAATTTCTCTTTCACAACTTAACAAAACTTGGTGTGACTTTTACGCAAGTCAACCAAGAAGTCGCCCAGTGGTAAGTGTTGCCAATAAAATATACACTCACGGCTGCCATGCTTTACGAAGTGCTATTGCTTGGTTCCTGTCCATGATTATTGCTGCCGTTGGAGGGTGTATTATAACGTGGCCGTCCGGTTCTGCTGCTTCTTCGGTGATCTCAGGACGGAGTTGAAGAAAAAAGCGTCCTTCTTCCCCCATCGAACAAAGCTCCCTACCGTGGCTTTGGTAGTTATGGGTAACTGCTTGTTGAATTGACTTTTAAGGACTTCCAGTTGCTTACATCTGCCGGTCCGACGATGTGTAGTACGCTGGGGTACTCATACTGTTGTACGCGTTTGGTTGGGCTCCAGGTCCCTATCCGGCATGATTGTCCCGACTGTCCTTGTTAGGCTGCGACGACGGGAATTTCTCGTCCGGGTGGACCTCTAGCCTCGTTTGATCTCACGTCTAGGGTGGCCTTCCTTGGTCGGGTGGGCCTCCTCTTACATTTCCCTGGTCCCTGTCTTAGTTGCTATTCCAAGTATCCGAGAATTTTAGATGGTACCTTGGCTCCCCTCCACGTCCTAAGATCTTGACCGGACAACCCAATAAATGGAAGGACGAGGTATGGAAAAGGAAGGAAAATAAATACCCTCTACACCATCGCCACCATCAGCAAATGGTTAGCGTGTTATGAAAAATTCTTCTTTCTTATTAATTATAAATCTTTGAAAATGTTGCTAAGCGACTTTGTCTTCGAAGCTTACACCATTAAATGGCATTTTGAAAAGATAAACCTAGTGTTCCCGTTCCCAAACAACGATAACTGTCATAATTTATTAAAACTCTAAGCATGTAATATGAAAGGCAAACAAAATAAACAGAAAAGATTGTGTATTGGAAGGACTAAGGCCACCCCCTGGTGATGATTTAAGGATTCTGCTGTGAAAATCTTACTTTTTCATATTTTGTTTTCATTTTGGTTTCCATGATCCCGTAAATGTTATAATAAGTTGATTGCTTTGGATTTGTTTTTTTTCCGATGATTTTAATCGTTATTAGTTTAAATGGGTTTTTTTGAAAACAAAAAAATTCGAACAATGGTAGAAGAAGTCGCCAGGGCGCTAGGCTTTCGTTGAGGATGATGGCGGAATTGTACGATATGCCGAAATTATAATTAGAAAACTAGAGACGACCGACGTTTAGAAGAGATATTACAAGGTACAAGAAAACCAACTCACTCCTGACCTCAAGGCTCAGGATGCCCTAGAGAAACTTCGTCTAGGTATGAGCATATTTGGTGCCGGAAATCTTCGGAATCGTCACCCAACAGGTAACTGCTGTAAATAGTCAAACGTTAAGCCGGCTGTTAGCGTAAAGTGGCCTGAGAGCACAAGAATATCTGCTCTGTACTGAGACTCACGGTACAGCCTTAGCGACGTCGAATAGAATATGCTTGCCATCACCACGTGGCCGAAGGCCGACCGGGCCACCGGAATAATTTCTGGGGAGTTGTGGGCAGGAATTTTAATGCTGTGCATCGTGAAAGGATCGGTGAACTTTACTTATTACATCAACAACATATTGGAGGAGTATGTGGTTCCAATCGCACAGTTTATTGGGGAAAACTTCTTCCTGATGTAGGACAATGCCGTAGTCCAAACATCGCCAGATGCGTTACCGATCACTAAATGGCCTGCGATTAGCCCGGACATGATTTGCATTGAACAGATTTGGAACTTACTGGGGAAAAAGATTAGGATGCGATATGGCTTTCCACAGACACTAAGCAGCCGGAGATCTGCTCTGATGCGAGTAATTGGCAATTGGCTGCTTTATTAGATGCTCGTGGAGGCGAAACCCACTTGTTTTATATTTGTTTAGCCTCTTGTATAGGTTTTATAATTTTGATTCATTGTTGGTTACATTCCTTAAGCAGATCGGAGACTCCTAAAAGTTACTATATTTGTTATCAGCATCGATAGTAATGTGGATTTGTCCGTTCGTCCATTGTCAATTCTGAGGATCTTTAAATTCGAGCTAGAAAGCTGAAATTCGGAACATATACTCTATAGGCCCCGAGTTAGAAAGCTGAAATTTAAAATTGTATACATCTTAGGAGCGTTAAATCAAATGTAAATATTTTTAAAATCCGTAAATATTTTTAATTCAAAAAACAGTTTTATTAAAATAAAAGTCCTTTTTTTCGCTAAGTATGAGTATAAAATATTTCTTAACAATTTGTTCAAATACAGTTTTTATAAACATTGATTTTCGATAAAATCCCTGAAAACATTAAAAAAAACCGTTATGTATTACAAAATATGTAGACAATATCCTTCTTAACAATTCGCCCATACTAAAAAAACAGAATCAGTAGTAAGATGCTTATCACAAATATAGGAGCACAGTATAATAAAGTCTACGAGCAACATTACAATGAGTCAAAATTGTTAAACGTTTCGAATAGATTATTACAAAAATGCAAATATGTGCTTCAGGAAATAATCTTTATTTTTTATGTGGGGTGAGTGCTAAAAGAGGGATACATTCTATAGAAATAATAAATGTGAATGATATTATGATGTAATGATGACCAATGGCCACCAGGGTTGCGAAAATGTAATTTTTTTTAAAGACTTTGGCGTATAAAAATATGCAAATTTACGAAGTGTGTGAAAAAAGAGGAAGTTATAAACACTTAAACACTTTTTGACTTTTATACACTCTTATTTTTCAGCAAATTTTAAATGTATAAAATGTATTTTTATATATACATGTATGTTGAGTCTACAAGAACAACCATGCTGGTCACAGTCCAGGTTACCATATGCTCCAACATGCATTACAAATAAAGTGCATAAAATTGAATGAAATATATCGGTTATAAATGACTCGTATACGTGTTTCAGGAGCGTGCGATTGAGGACTTTATTCGTTGCCCCTCTCAGCAGTAAATGGCCTAATTGCAAAATGGTAAAAAATTTCAGCAAAACTTAATAAACTTGCGCCAACAAATAATCCAGTTGTTCCTCCCATGTACACTAAAATATTTGTTTGTGTTGGAGATATAGCCAGCAGATACATATTTTGGGATCTTCTAATACATACCAACTAAGTCAAGTTTGCCGCGGGTTACTATTCGTTTATAACGCTCAGTCGGGAGCTCAATTAGTGATATCTGAACCTTTGAAACTGGATTCTGATGACCGTAGATACTATTAGATAAAACATATTGGTTGAGTTTTAAATGTAATGATGTTTGACTCACTTCTCCTTATTATCATGAATTGTTGATATGTCCACTTCAGTGCACGACGGTAAACAATCACACACAAGTCCTTTACGCGAATGTGACCATTTAGCGATAACTACTGACAGATCCTCGTAGTACTCATTTAAACATTCCAGTCCAGTCATATTGCAATACAACCAATCAGGAGTGTTCGGCATAAGATGATTTGTGCAATTGCACAGTTTCACTTGCTTATCACTGCGACATTGGACAATGCATGCACTATAGCTGTAATATTTATGGACTGTCAGAGTATTTTCATCGTAGAAGCGGCAATTTCTCTGCTGCACGCTGGTACTACGAGCTTGTTCGTCATTTTGAATATCACGCTTTGATATGTAACGCCTGAAAAAATGGTATAAATATTTTTTCAGCCTATTCCTACAGCCTATGAAGAACAACTTACGAATAAAAGACGTAGGGACCAATTGTAAGAATATCCGTCTTTGGGGTAACTAAGTTGGGCACCTCTTCTTCTCCTAAAATGTAGACCTAAATATGTTTTTTATTCAATTAAATATTTTCATATCAAAGAAGATTCTTATGAATTTCTTACAGAGTTCGTATAAGATGCGTTAGCGAGCACAGAAAGTTCAACATGCACTTTTCACAAAAAAAACAAAAAATAATAATATTTTTAAATGGTGTGTTTAGGTTACATTTTATCCTGGGAGGACATGACCCCTTCCGTTTTGTTCAATAATCGGCAATTCTTTTTCTGCTATCACTAGAGGCACCAGACAACAAGTCGATAGTTTGTGGCATTGAATAGAGCGGCTACAATGCCACGATCTCTCGACCTCTAACACCTGACGTGCAACCGGTGAAGAGAACCAGAACAACCGTTACAAATAGCCCTGATGACACTCAAACTGCGGCAAACAGTACCACAATGAACTTAATATTTTAACATGAAAATAAAAAATAAAATGTTTTCATTCTGATTCTGAAATCTAGAGCCATTAATCAGCTCTTTTATAATTCACGCACACGAGTTATGTTTTTCGCAGATGAGCGCACATGGGGTGGTTTTCCTTTTTAGAAACAGCACACTCGCATGCGAGAGTCGAAATAAAAATGTACACAGCCAACAGCTCACCAGTGCGTGGGTTTTATAATTGCTCCTTTGAAAATGCACAATGGCATTTCCTTACCCTGCGTGCAACACAAAACAATTTAAGAGTATTGATGCAACGTCGAAAGCTTACCGTCTTCGTAAAAGTGTAAGTTTACGACAAACGTTTCATTAGCACCCCTAAAAACTAAATGATGGCAAATCAAACAGCTGTTGGATACGCGTCTTTGTTTCATCTGTGTAGTGTGGCAGAGGGTGCATTTAGTATGCCACAGTCTAACTGCAGCTCGACGGCTGATTGTTTGAAAAAGTTTTCCACGTTTACCATTTTTATTTCCACGCCGAGTTCGTGTCGAAAGCTCACCTCCTTGTTGGAAAAGATTTCCCAAACAAATTTTGACAGCTCATTTACCACGTACAAAACTTTCAAAGGTTTCGTCATTTTTGAAGGTCTTACGACGTTGCATGAATACCGTTAAAGAAACTTCTTCACAGCATCTCATTTTGTCGAAAACGATGAATGTCGGATACAAATATGTATGAATAAGTATATTTATGAACATAAAGATTCACTTTTTGTCTGCATATATTTTGTACTTGCTAAAACCTTACAGAGTTATCTATACATCTCTATAAGAACGGACTCTTATCTTTATCTGCCGATTTGACCAAATTCCACATTATTTCGCGTCTTGGACATGTAAAAAACCAAAATGCGGAGTTTCAAGTTTCTATGTCTAATGCGGTGCAGGGAAATAAGTCCACGGGAACTAAGTCCACTGAGAGACTTAGTTCCCACTTAGTGGGAAATAAAACCACTTTCCCGAAGTGGACTTAGTTCCCATGTAAAGTGGGAACTGTTGGCGCCTTATATTTAAATTTGAATTTGTCCCAAAAGAATAAAGATGTCCATTGTCCCAATCGATAGTTATCACACTTTTTAAGCAAAATATTAAGCTTATCATGGTGACATAAAGCCAAAGTTTCAAAACCGTACCTCGCACCTTCTCCAAATCAAAAGTTGACCGCAAGCAGGAGGGTTGCAGGGGGCAGCATGCCCCCCCCCCCCCCCCTATACATTACACTGTTTATGGAATCTATTTGCGATTTCGTAACTTATCCCATAAACAGTGTAATGCATGCTGCCCCCCTGCAACCCCGCTGTTTGATTTGGAGTAGGTGCAAGGTCACGGTATCTATATTAGTCTGTCTCAGTTTGAAGTTAATTTCTCTTTTTTGAATAAAAATTGCAAAGTACCTACTTGACTCTTTAATTTTATGTTGTTCTTAGTCGACAGTGAGAATTTACTTCACATTAAAAGGGAACTAAAACCACTCAGAGTTTTGGGAATTTACTTCCCACTTTACATGGGAACTAAGTCCACTTCGCGAAAGTGTTTTGAAAGAGTTCGATTTTTATAATCCTAGCCCTGTTGTATGCACGCTTGCTTAAGGCACAATTTCTGGGCACAGTTTTTAGTACCTCCATTCTGTCTGGCTCCATTGCTTATTTTACAATCCAGATATTGAAATAACCTGTCTGAATAATCGTCGTTTGAGGAACGGTTATAAAAAACATTATTTTCGGAACGAATGGAAGATATCTACAATTTTACGCTGATTACGAGCGGCAAACTTAAGAAGCCATCCATTCCAAGTTTTACTCCTGGATGTTTGTCAGACTTCCACACGTTTTATGGCAGTGACAAAATTCAACGTGGTACTGAGGAGATTCACACGGAGGACTCTGGGTCATTATTCAAACGAACTCACCTCTGAGCTTATAATTGGACAAAGGTGGATCGCGACTGATATGACAATGGAATTTTCAGTTTCGGAATTTTAATAACTTTACACGGGTTCAAAAGCTGGTTAGTTTTAGGAATCAGTTCTAGAATCAGAAAACAGTACGCTTTCGTCGTCATTGTTCATTTTAGCAAACACATTAAAAAAACTCGTATAGGAAAAATTTAAATACTCACATTTGCTTCGGTCAATATTTGTAAAAATAAGGTGCCTGGTCCAGTAATACGATTCGAGTACATATTTAGTTTTTTTGCAGGTGAACTGGGAAATCAAAACCATTTTAAGAATACGTTTTAAAATCTCTCAGAATCACCTACTCAGCTTGCAATGAGTTTATTGCATAACATATCCCGAGTTCGGTTTCCATTTTCGCGAAATATTGACAGCAATCGAATGGAATTTCATTCCATGCGCACAGACCAATCGTCTCCTCACAGCTACTACGCACTAGTTTCGCATAATAAGAAAAGTTTGAAGTGATACAGTTTTCAACCGAATCCTTATCCCCGCATTCATGAACCGTGTGATAAGACTCTCCTCGAAAGAATGCTATCTCACTTAGAACTTCCTCTAATGCGAAATCATGATCGAGGCCCCAAAGCCTGGAAAATACTCATACAAATTTAAGGATATACATACTGCCATGAATAGTTTTACTTCTCGGCAATCTCCTGTATTCGATCCATATTCTTTAATTCACAAACCGCTATCGCTGGAAAGTTTGTTTCCCAGTTATTGTATGATGTATCGGTGACAAAGCTGATGGCATTGTTCTCAAAGGCATCTTAAAGGATATTTTTATAAAATTAATTCAAACAACATAAGTAAATTCTTCACCCAGAGAAGCGGTTATTAACAGTGATGAGGCAAACCATGATGCCAACACACACACAGTCCAAAAGATTTTTTCGATGAAGGATGCCTCTTCGTCTACAATGAACCGTGCACCATGGAGAGTTGAATTTTTCAAGTATTCGATTAGGATGCGTCGTAAGCGCATTCTGGAAAAAAAATTCTGAAAGACTATTCTCTCGAACTGAATGTTGTAGTGGACATTAAAGTTTGATGTAGCTATGTTTATGCCAAAGGGCAATATGTAATTATAGCAGGTGATAGTTCCCACAATAAGTGTGTTATCTATAATCATACGCGTATCTGAATTTGAACAATACATCGCCTTATTCACTGAAATTCATATGGTGTGGCGCAGTGGAGACCTAGGTAGGTAATTGAGCTAGTATTGAACCAACAATCCGTTTACTTTCGATAAAGTAATGTTGATGTTAATGAAAAGTAATGTTTCTGGTTTCGGGTAATAAACACAGACTTGTTGTCTTGCAGGGGAAGGTGTTGTATATTGGTCTAAGTGCCATTTGTCCGCAAAATACTAAGCATGGAGAAAATTTTTCTTCTACTAAATCTTCCCCTTTAGTTTACCCTTTAGTTCACCCTCTCACCCCGATAAAAACGGCTTAAACGTATTATCGCCTCTAGGTTCGTCAGACCATTGTATCATATCAGATCAATTCTCGTACTCCAACCACATTGTTAACGAACAAACTCCCAAAAGAACCGTATGGCAATACGAGAAAGCCAATTGGGAAAAACTTAACGGTTTCTTTAAGAGTTTTAACTGGTCGCTGTGCTTCCTCGACAGTGACGTGGATGCTGCTGCTGATATGGTATCAAACATAATTCACCTGGGTATGAAGTCTTACATCCCTAACAGGATAAAAAGTGTCAAACCCAAGGTAAACGCGTGGTATGACTCGAGCTGCAAAGAGGCTATCAGGTTAAAAGAGGTAAGCTTTCGGTCATTGAAATCCAACCCATCTGAGGAAAGCCGAAAAAAGTTTAAACGAGCCAGAAATGACTGCAATGCCCACATTAATCGTGTCAAATTCTCCTATGATCAAAAGTTGAGGCAAAAAATACTACAAAGTCGCACTGGTAGTAAAAACTTTTGGTCATTTGTTAAAAACATCAAGAATTCGGCCTCATCATATATCCCGCCACTCATTTACAATGACATTCCAGCTGTCAGTTCTATAGATAAGGCCAATCTGCTTGCTGCTCACTTTGCAGTCAGCTCAATGCTCCCAGATTGTGCTTTGTCTCCCCTGTACTCGAGCGCGTAGAATACTCCATGGCACCAATCCACTTCCGCACTCGTACAGTGGCTAGAGTACTTCGAGATCTTTACATACACAAATCCGCTGGTCCAGATGGTATTTCCCCTATCGTTCTGAAGAGGTGTTCTTCCTCGCTGGCAAAACCATTGCGTAAGCTTTTCCATCTGTCCTATTCTTTAGGACTCTTCCCGGGAAGATAGAAAACAGCGTTTGTCTAGCCTGTACCAAAAAAGGCGAATCTTCTTCTCCCTCCTCCTACCGACCAATTGCACTTACGTCCCTTCTTTCTAAGGTCATGGAAACGCTGATAAACCGTCAGCTAATGAAATATCTTGAATCGCGAAAACTTCCTAATGACCGGCAGTATGGTTTTCGCAGCAACAGGTCCACTGATGATTTGATGACATACTCGTATCTAACCGAAAAGTGGAACCAATCTCTTCATCAAGGTGGTGAAAGTAAGATTGTTGCGCTTGATATTTCAAAGGCATTTGACAGAGTTTGGCATCAAGCTCTCTTGTCGAAAATGCGTGCATTTGGAATCGATGATACTCTTCTTCAATGGATTAGAAATTACCTTTCGGACCGTTCAATTCAAGTTGTTTTGGACGGTTTCAAGTCTGCAACTCACCAAATAAATGCTGGTGTCCCCCAAGTCTCTGTTTTGTCCCCGACTCTCTTTCTCATTTTTATAAATGATCTCCTGTCTGTTACTTCTAATCCAATCCATTCCTTTGCTGGTGACAGCACCCTTAGCTTCTCATATTCGTTTCTTGGGTCACGCCCCTCATCTTCGGGTGTGGAACTGGAACGGCAACGTATATTAAGCTCATTAAATTCCTCTCTTAACAGCATAACTGAGTGGGGTAAAACCAATAGAGTGGAATTTAATGCTTCCAAAACACAATGCTGTCTCCTGTCATTAAAGCAACACCCACACACACTGCCATTATCTATGAATGGCACTTGCATCGCTGAAACCGAAAGACTTTCCATTCTCGGTATGTGTGTTAATGACAATCTTCGTTGGAATGACCACATGTCTAAATGTCTAGGCTTCCTTAAGCGTTGTAAGAAATATTTCACCCCTTCTGATCTGGCTACAATTTATAAGGCGTTTATTCGCCCGAAACTGGAGTACAACGCTCATATCTGGTCCGGTGCACCAATAACTTATTTGGAGCTACTTGACAGGATCCAAAAACGCGCGATAAAACTTATTGGCGACCGAGACATTGCGAGATCGATTGACTCTCTTAGTCATCGTCGTAATGTCTCCTGCCTTTCGTTATTTTATCGTTATTTCCACCATAAGTGCTCAAACGAAATAGCCAGTTGCATTCCATCCCTAGAACATTTCAACCGCAATAGCCGCCATGCCAGGAATGCGCATCAGTTTACCCTTAAGCCTGTATTCGGACGTACAGTGAAATACAAGGAAACGTTCCTAAGCCGTATAACACGAATGTGGAATGCTCTTCCACGCTCCATTTTTCCTGCACATTATGATTTACAAACATTTAAAACCAACGTGCATCGGCATCTCTCCCTATCCTAATTTCCTTAACGCCCGCGCTGTGTAGCTAATACATTATAAGGGTATCAAAAAATCCCTTTTGTTTGGGATGAGAAGCTGTACGCATCTTAAACAAAATTAAGAAAACATGATCAAAACCAAAAATATTAGTAGTGGATTAGGTTTTTTTCTTACCGTTTCGATAGTCGATTGAGGTAAAACTATTTATCTTCTTTTCGTGGAATTGCATTGTCATATGTATGCGTTTTAAATGTGTAATGTTCGTGTAGTTTGGACCTATAATGATAATTGTACCTTAGTGAACCTTAAAATGCACGTTATTAAGAAGGCTCGAGAAAAAACTGTCAAGAAGTAAAAATATATCGCTCAAAAAACCTTCCAGTAATTTTTTTTTGTTTTTTGCTACTGTTTTACTTTTGACTTTTGGAATGTTAGGTCCAAGGTACCACCCGGTCTTGTACCTTGAACAGTTTGAAGTTGCCAAAGAAAAGTTACATTTTCCTCACCATATAACAGACAAAACTGCAGGTAGTTACGTAGGAAAAAAAACATTAAACTCGGGTTATTCGAAAAAAACTGAACTTGGGACCTCTACCATGGTCCTTCTATCATACCTTCCCCTACTTAAAAGTTATTCCTTTAATTTATATAATAGCGGAACCCGGCAAACATTGTTTGTATGTCAGCATACTTTTTTAAATCAAACAGCGTTTGGGTGTAATGCTTCGCGGTTTAAAGGCACTTAGATATTTTCTCCTACACATCTTGGAGTTCGATGTGCAGACTACCACGGCCTAGATTAAGACGCGACAATGCTTTATAACTTTTTGAAATGTTATTGTTTTTTTTAAGTTCATTATTATACCTGTCTGTTCAAACTTGGCAAGATCTCTTATCGAAGAGATTCAAAAATGTATAAATGTTATTATGTATTTGTTCTTAATTAAATTTTTTGGCATTATATTTTTTCATTGCTTACTTGGAAACAATTATCCTTTTTATCACTTAAACAGTGTTCTTTTTCACATTTTCTTAATTTCTAACACCACTGCCAGTCATTAAATAAACATAACTTTGCTGTTTTGAAGTATTTAAAGGACACACACAAACAACAAGTCATTTTTATACATATATAAAGTTTTGCTATACATAAGCTACTGACATTTGGAGACTTATGGTGTGACTACAAGAGAAGTCCTTGCATGCAAACGATTACTTCAAGTGATTTGCTTGCATGCAAACGCTTGCACGAGGAACACTTGCATAGTGTGGCTGGTTCATGCAAACAAGTCACTTCAAATCACGCTGCAAGCGCTGGCAGCTTTCACGCTCAACACAAGTCATATTTTTCGATCGATTAACTTGTGTTTCTTTTCTCGTTGACTAAATGCGTACATAAAGCTGCTAAGACCACTTTTGCGCAAAATTGTGACTTTGATGCAATTTTTAAAGAAAAAAATACTACATAAATCTTACTTACTTACTTATTTATTGCAGCATCGCAGGGTAACCGGCTCATCATTCCCCCCTTCTTTCTTCCTTCATAATCAAAACCTTCGAAAAAGTCCTAGACAGATATATCAGAGAGGGGGCCCTTTAGCTGTTTCCCTTTCATGAATATCAATATGCGTATTAGATACGAAAATCAACCACCCACGCTCTTCAGAGCCTTACCTCCGTGATCAGAAAATCTATAATTGACAAGGAGATAGCGGTTGGTTGCTTTCTCGATATTGCGTTCGATAGCATGGATTATGTGCAGATATAGCGATGCATACAAAACATAGGGGTAGACAATACCACATGTAAATGGTTAAAGAGCATGTTAGTAGATACGAAAATAAAACATCACTTTGTAGCACCCAGCCCAAGGTCATTGCTGTGAAAGGCTGCCCACAAAGCGGGGTCCTCTCCCCCCTACTGTGGTCCATTAATTAAGGATTTACTGGCTTTACTCAGCAAGGATGATTATTATGTTCAAGGGTGTGCTGACGGAATCGCTATCATAATCAGAGGCAAATTTGAAGTAACGCTCAGATCGCCTTTAGAGAGCTTTGAATATCGTTGCTGACTGGTACAAAAAGATGAAAAAATAAATAAATATTACGCATTAGCAAGCTATACAGGTCCAAAAACCTAGCTTCTCCAACCGTTTGCTTGTGCAAAGTAGAAGGTACCTACAATTTAAAGCCGAATCCGAACGGCAAATTTGAGAAGCTCGGGGCAGTGGAAAAAAACTTTTGATGTTACGGGTGGATTGCAAGCTGAGACCTTTAGATTGGTAGTCCAACACACTGACTTCCGTGCCACTGCGCCCACACAACAAAAAAGTTGACCTAAAGTTTAACCCCAGTAAAAGCACCATAGTAGCTTCCACTAAAAGACGAAAATTAGAGAAACTAATAAATCCAATACTAGTTGGTGAAAGATAGAAATTTCAAGTAAAGTGAAATATCTGGGTGTTACCATCACCAAAAACTCACTTGAAATTCTTACATCAAAACGGCCATAGACAAAGCAAGGATCTCATTGTGGACCTGCAAAAGTATACTGGGTAAAAAGTGGGGTTTAATCCCCAGTATGACAGTGTGGATGTATAAACCTATAGCTAGATCCATTATTACCTATGCAGCACCCTGCTGGGGGCAACAAATAAAAGAAAAGTCGTCACAGGCTAAAATACATGCAATATAACTCGGCATTAGGGACAAAATAAACAGAAACATCACTAACAAGCCCATTTAGACCCTCTCTGACAGCAGAGCGGCACCGCTTGCTATTAATGCCTTTGAAATCAGCTCAGTCTAGGTTTGCCTCAAGCTACTCAAGGGGGGTGGCGACGGTGTAGAGGTTAGTGTGTTGGCTTGTGACCCGTGCGGTGCAGGTTCAATCCCCATGGGGAACAACAACACACGCCACCCATTCACATGATTCTACACCAAAAAGGAGGATTTCTGCCTGGTAGTACAATGGACCGTTACCGAGTCTGAGTGCTCTGGGATTTGGATTTCCTTTTTAAAAAAAAAAAAAAAAAAAAAAAAAAAAAAAAAAAAAAAAAAAAAAAAAAAAAAAAAAAAAAGCTACTCAAGGTAATAGCGAGCACCATAAGTGTCCACCTGATCTGGGTGTCTGGCCAAAGCGACTTTGACGGCAATAAAAAGGCAGACGAGCTTGCCAGGAAAGGATTTGCTACATCATTCCTGATGTCATGATATCTGTGATAATAATAAATACAATAATAAATGGTTGGAAACAAAAGCAATTCATTACTGGAAAAATACTGAATGTACTCGTAACAGACAGGCTACACAATTCCTACCCACCCAATCCAACAAAAAAACAAAGCAAGTCCTACATCTACCTGAAGCAGGTACATACAGTCACCGTGTTCCTGACCAGTCAAAAAACACCTACTAGCAATGGACTTGCTGAAGACAATATCTGTCGAATGTGCATTCAAGAAGAATAAATAGAAAACATATTTTATGCCTTTGTGACTGCCTAACAAAAGCACGTCTGCTCATCCTAGGTAAACCCTACCTGGAAACAGTTGACATAACTGTCAGCTTACCCAATTTATCAGGAAATGCGGGTGGCAACGGTGCCGTAGTAATATATTCGCTTAGTGATTGGAAGGCCGTGCGTTCAAATCCCGGCTAAATCCATTATATTACTTCAAATATTATGTAAAACTTGATCTCCCTAAGTAACTTAGACAACACCCGTGGAGAAAAGCCATAAAACTGCACCAAAACGCTTCTTTTCTATTTCTCTATACTTTCTAAGGTAAGTAGCACCGAAAAGCATGCAAAGAAATATGTCATTGGTAGGTGCTGCTTGCTATTCACAAATGCTTTCGCTGAGTTCATAGCACAATAAGGGTACTGTAACATTTACGGAAAAAACCATTTAGCATAAAATAAATATGGATTAAGTTCTTCAAAAATACATAAATACCAGTTAAAGCAAATATATAGACTATGCCCTTCTTATAAAGGGGCCTAAACAAGTGTTTTGGCACGGTAGATTAAAAAAAATTACAAAATGGAAAAGGACTCTCAACGAAATTCCTCTTTTTAGAGAATGGGAATATGGATCCAAGAGTTCACCCAAGCTGAAAGAAAAAATAAGTATTAAACCTGACTTCTCCAAACATTTGCTTGAGCGAAATGCAATGGACCTACAATTTTAGGACGAATCCGAGTGACAAATTTGAGAAGCTTCTTATCAAATTTGATACTATTAAAGCTTTGTCAGACGTGCGTGGGGGAGTCGACAAAACTCAAGATGTTTCTTGGCGCCCGAGGGATTTATACCGGGGACCTTTATATTGATAGTCCAACACACTTACCAATGAGCCATATATGATACATGATAGTTTGATTTATAATAACAAATCAATAGTAAATATTGTATCCTTCATTCAAAAAACAAACATAGAGAGCCAAAACTAAAAGTCTTTATTTACGATTAGAGTACGATATTTCCAAGCAGCTTATATGTATCTAATAAATTTAGACCAGTTTTGACCATTCAATATTGAAACTCATTCGTTCGTTGTTAATACGTTTTTACCCCAATGTACCCGTTTAATTGAATTAAAGATTGAGCATATTGCAAAAAACACGAAAACATCCTCTCTTACTCGTTAGTTTGAAAGCGTGCAAACATCACTGGAATTATTACGATGTGGCATATAGATAAATGTAGTTCAAATGCAGTAGCTCACCCCTGGCTTTAAATATTTCAAAAATGGCATCAAAGCTATACCTGCTTTTGAAATAGTTCCTTTCTTGTAAGTTGTGTTGGAGAATTCGAAATTTTAAAACTACTTTGCACATACCTTGTTTAAGAGATTACATCTCTTACGATAAGATTTAATTTTAAAAAAAAGCTACATTAAAATGTGGGTAATGGAGCCTTAGGTAAGACCGTCATTAAGCTTTGGCGGCATTATCAAAATATATTATAAGTTACCAATTTCATCTTCCTAGCTCGAACTAAAAGACCTTAAAACTAGTCGCCCAAGGGAGGACGGACGGATACGGAAATTGAAATGTACCTGCATAGACAGTGTCTACGGGTATATATAAATATCGCACGCATTCGGTATGCTTTTTTTTAGCAGGTTACAGTTCTTATTTCAATATTATTGTTATGTGCTGATTTTCCAGGCAACAGTTTTCCTTTCAGAGTTTTTACCCAATTTTTGTTTGTTTTTAGTTTTTTTTTCAAATATCTGCAATAAATCAAAAATTTAGTCACTGATTCGAAACTGCATTAAAATCTAACAAAAACCAGAAATATTTAGAGATGATAATTCAAATATCTACCCGGGTAGATATGTCCAACTGAAGGTTAAAAGGGACTTTTTCTCCAGCCATTTGTCCATGAAAGGGACCTACAATTTCACCGCGACTCGAAACGGCAATATAGAGGAGCTTCTTTTGACAACTGACACTATTGAATGTTCGTCAGACTTTCAAAAGAGGTGGCGCAGTTATAAAACTAAAGGTGTTACCGGACAATGGAGTGATTCCAACCTGAGACCCGCTGGTCAATAGACCAACCTACTAACCAACGAGGCACCTATATAAAGGCACGCTTTAACTTTGTATCAAGAAACAAAACAATTGTTGCAAATCCATAAAACAAAAATTATTGTGACCAAAATGAAGTGGAAGTTAGCAAAATAAAAAAGGCCTATTAACCCACCACAAATAACCTTCCAACGTTATGTATAGAACATAAAAAAATTAAATTAGCTTACATATATTTACTTAAAAAAAGTCTTAAACATTAGAAAATAATTTAAGTGAATTTAATTATAATAGATTTTACAGATGACGTCATTTGGCTACAGTTTCTGACCAATCATATTAAAGTGCTGATATTTCCGCTAATGTTTTTCCACGCGTCTCGGGCACTAAGAAAATGACGATTATAATCTCAAAAAGGCAAACACTTGCAAATATCCAGAGGAGTCCAGTGAATCCAATTAAATCCATTAAAATGTAGTAAAACTGAAATAAAATATAAGTAAATAGGACGGTTAATAAATTATTAATAGATTTCTCCTTTCAAGGAAAGAATAAGCACTGAGGCAAACATTTACATAAGTTTTAGTTTAGTTTAGTTTTAGCGGAGTAGATGAACTACAAGTGTATAAATGACTCTTATCTGAAGCTATTGGTTATAGAAAATACGCATCTACGATTTACTAAAATGGTTCTTCCGTTCGTATCACTTTATATAACGCATCTTTTAGTACTAGTTTAATCAGCTCCTGCTTTCTTAATTATGCAAACTTCTAAATGCATTCCAGTCCTTAAAAACCACAACTCCAAACAAAGAAAATATCGACCCATTTCCATTTTACCATTAATCTAAAAGCCATTTTCTTAGCTAGTAAGCCAGCAGGTTACATATTTTCTAAACACTCATTGGCTGTTATCATCTAACCTATCAGGTTTAAGATTGCAGCACAGCTGCACAACCTTGCTCCTAATGGAAGTCATGACATTTGGCAGCGATTTAGTTACAACGCTGGTCTTGCTGGACTTTTTTTTAACGCGTTTGATTTGGTGCCCCACATAATACTTTTAAAATAACTTACAGGCAATTTATTTTCGAAAATCCTGCTCTCTCCCTGATGCAGGAATACCTAACTAACAAGCAGTTCTCATTAACTCTAATACATATATCTGAATTCCTGAGTTACCGTCGATCCTTAAATTTTGTAAGATCGGATAAGTATGGTTGAACACCTTAAGGTGCTAGGCCTAAGCGACACCACCAACTGCGAAGCCTGTGGAGAAAGCGACGACACTGCGGAACATTTCCTCTGTGATTGTCCTGCTTTTGCTCGTATCAGGTGGCAGGTTTTTGGTGCGGATATGGTGAGTGCTGTAAACCTAAGCTCCTTATCATTGAAGCGCCTTCTCGTTTTTCTTAGAAAAACGAGTAAATTCCCACAGTAAAATGTGGTGTGTCTGCCTGGTAGTACAATGGACCAGTATTGAGTCTGAGTGCTCCAGTGCAGAAAGTTTCACACACCCCGACAAAAAAAAAAAAAAAAAAAGTATGGTTGAATATGCAACCATCAGAATCAATGAGCCTTTGTCGTGCTAAGTAAATTGATTACACCTAAACCTTTATAAAGTGAATTCGAAGAAATGCCAGGCTATAGATAGATCAGCTTTGTATTATGTTAAAGCCGCAACAAACCTGGTTACCTTAAACCAGATATTGTCATTGAATAGCTATCTATCATGCGCTCTTGAGAAAACGTGTCCGGCACTAAGGATCTTGCATTTATTTGGTAATTGTCTAATAACCAATAGTAACTAAAAAATGTGGAATGTATTAACGACCCATATAAAGCAACTAACAGAAAGGACCATCGATATAAAGCCGATTCCTTAAACCAAACTTTAAGAAGCTTCTTGGATATTTGTTATCGTGTTGTTGTATTCAATCGGGGGTAATAAGACATTTTTTCATTGGCTGCAGTGCTCACATACATGTTGTACAGCGTCCAAATGTATGAATGCAATTAACGGCAGCTGATATGAAGATGTTTCGCATGACAGCAGGAGTAACACAGCTTGATGGAATAGGAAGATCCAAGATCAGTGGAAGCCTTCACGTCAAAGAACCTATCTCGAAGAAAATGGAGCACAACCGGCTCAGTTGGTACTGTCATAAAGGATATATCAGTCAACTTTTTCATACAATCGCGAATGACAGGCAGGCCTAAAAACTCCTGGATCACACAAAGCAACACCAGCATTGGATTGGCCTCAGTGACAAAGTGATTCAAAATCGACAGGCCTGCCTTTTAATTTGTTGAGGTCGAACCGGCGAACCCCACAACCAGGCCAAGAGGGATGCAGTTAATTGGGAGGGTTATGATGCCTTTAGTCCAGATAACAACGACGAGGTTGTTAAAGAGAAAAAAGAAGAAAAGTTTTTGTATTAAACATGCCAACTATTTTCGATCACTGTTAGCGTTGAACAACACTATCGTTGGTAGAACCACGATCTGTTTGGGCTGATTCCATCGAGAAACAATCTTTCAAGTTTTGCGATTGTAAACAATATTTAAATTGAAATAGTTGAGGCAAATCTTTCTACAATTGATAATTTTTAGAGCTTAAGAAAGCCTTCTATTCTTCTTCTATTCTAAGAGTTTTATGATAGAATCTGAAATAAGCTCAGCCCGTTTCTTAGATAAAAAGTGCCCCAGCAACACCAAACCCACATCGAAAGAGTTTACTTACTTTAACTGTCAGTAATGCAAGCAACCATAAGAATCCCATTGTCAATGTGGTCATAGAACGTTTCATCTGAAAATCAATAAACCATCAAATAAAATATTACTTTAAGATCATTTTCAATTCACTTACTTTAACCGGAGCCATTTCGAAAATAACGACATGAGTCAGTGGATAGAATCCTACGTTGGCTATAAATATGTGTGCAGCCAAAAAGCCCAGCGGACACCATTCCAATTGTGCTGCATTCATTGACAACAAACTACCATAGGAAATTAATACTGCTAGCACAATTAGGCAAAGTCCAGAGAGCAATGATGTCATACATAGAAGAATCTGAAACAATTTAGAACGTCAATCCGCTTTCTTATACGAGTACCATTACTAGCAACTTACTCGTCTTTTGATTTTTTCTTGTAAAAATCCACCAAAAATGGATCCAGCCAACTGCGCGCCCGCGAGTGTAATTGCAGACCAATGTGCTGGTATTGGGCTAACAATCTCCCGGAACAATGTTTCACAATAGTTAAGAATCAGAAAAACTCCACAAAATTGAGATGTTATCACGAGAACAGCGCTAATGACGATTAGACGTGCTTGGTAACCCGGTGAAGTGGACTCATTAACCATATCCTGCTTTTTCTGCAGTTCGACGAATTTACTGACCTCTTCCAAGAATTCAGGCTTATCACGGTCGTCCAATTTTCGGATTCCACGGAACCATCGAAGAGATTTTTCCATCATTGCAAAGTCTCCCTTTCGAACAAAGTAGTACGGGCTCTCGGGCATGAATGGGAAGCACATAGTGAATAGAAAAGCTACTGACACTCCAATTAGAGGTAAATGGATGTACGGAGCATAGGAAGCTAATGCAAAACCCAGGACTATTCCCACGTTTCTCATTGAATCAATACTGGCTACAAGCTGACGACTATTTTTCTCCTCCGCAGTTTCTCTGATGTACATAGGCAGGACGGTGAAAGCGCCACCAGCAGCCATTCCGCCAACTAAACGGGAACTGTAGATGTGATCGATATTGTAGCCGAATAGTATACAGAACCAGCAACCCTGTAATTATAGAGTAACGAACAACTTTTAAGTTCACTTTCTTCGCCAAAAAATGTGGTAAGAGAATGTTTTTTTTATTTTCGATTAAAAAGTTTAATGTACAGAAACAAGACGACCTTTTTATAATACATTCCTCCTACACCTAGTTTAATTTGATAAGGTTTCCAGTTTTATGGAAGTTAGCTGTATCTATGATTGATTCGATCTTTTTAAACCGCTCACAACGAAGTATGTGTTATTGCATTAAATAAATACTTTTCTTGAGCATCTGGGTTCGGTTATCTAGATTAGCCAGTAAAATCTAAGAGCTATAGAAATTTGTTCATTATTGTTACGTCCCAATAATTTAGCTTTTGATATGAATGGATATTTAGTTCGGTCTGCGAACTTTATGAGCTGTACTAAGATCTGGATGAAATCCGAAGATCTAAAAGACGTCGACTACATTGGCTCGGCACCATCCAATGAATGGGCATTAATACTTCTTCGACTCCCAGCTTCAAGGTTCGAGACGACAAGAAAGACCAAAGCTCCGTTTCAAAGACCAAAATTTCGCAGATGAAAGAGCGCTTCTGGACAACTGGAAGCAGCGTGCCCGGGATACGGAGGGTGGAAAGCTGCAGTTTCTCAGGCAGAGACTGTCCACTGTCCAAAGTAAGCGAGTAATTGAATGTTTTTGCATTAACAAGAGATGACACTTCTATTAACAGCAATAAAAAAGTAAATAAAATGCGGAATAAATCCTACGAAATCAAATCAGTTGGTGGTGGGTTGATGTGTGTTGCTTTCTTCCTTTTGGTCACATTAAACTGAAAAATCTATAACAGCGTTGCACTGAAATGTGACAGAAGTGCTGTGTTGTTGAATGAAATCCCCGATCGTAAACACAGATATTACGGAGTTTTCTTCAATGTATACCTATGCAAGATGAAAGTTTAACGAGTTTTTGGCTCAATCTCAGATAGGCGATTTGTACGATTGGGGCGTATTACTTTTGTTCTCTGATTTTTTTTAGTTTGTAGGCCTATAGCTAGCTCCTAAATCGCTCGGGCTCGGTTCGGCAGAACTAAACACCTGCAAAGTATTGGACCATGACTACAAAAAAATAAGCAATTCTGATGAGACATTTCGCAAGCTCTCCAAAGATTAAGAAAGAACGAAAAAAAAACGTTAGAAAAATAAAAAATGTAAGTGAAAAAAACGGTCCTTTAATGAGCGCTCCAAGTTAATACACATATTCTACTCTGTGCTGCTGTATTAGCTTAAGGTTATTAGTTGTATTCATTATATACCATCGATATAAACTCTTTGGTCTCTTTCTAATAACTATCCAACGACCATACCACGTCGAGTTAATCGGTTCTCGTCAGATCACCGTAATTAAACAACGTTGGGCGCGGTTAGTACGTAGATAGGGGACCGTTTGAGAACAACCGCGTGTCGTTGGCCAGTTCCATCTACAGAGTTGAGGTAGATAATAAACGTGGTATCACAATGGACCTAAATTGGCCTAAGTGTGTCGGCTTCTGCCGACAGCCACATACAGTCCCTGGGCAATTTATTAGACGCACTGTAAAGTTCTATCAACTTTGTTTGTACTTGTTTACTTTCGCGTATCAATTGGTTAACACTGTAGTCGTAGTGCAACATGTTAAAAATAAATACAAAATGGAATTATATACAAAATCTCCTAAATAAAACACATTATTATGTACCTACGTTTAAATATATAAACTCGTGCAACACATAAAAATATTAAAAAACTACATTGCGTCTAATAATTTGGCCAGGGACTGTAAACCTAACCTAACCTAACCTTCTAATAACTATACATACATACATTACAAACTATACATTGAACGAAAGCTTTCTGATTGGGATTTCTGTACGTGTACGTTTTAACCAATACAAGTCTGTGTCATTCAATGGTTGAATCTTGAATGATTGATTGAAAATACCGAAACAAATTTTAAAGCAATATTCGTCTACAGTCAGACAGCGATTGAAGCAATCGATTCAGGCTAATTGAGGATAGAAGGGAAACCTGGTCCTGGGTAGCAGTCGTTTTAAGATCGATCTACTCTCTTCTTCCAGCCGTAAGGATAAAGACAGAAATGAGAAAGCTGACGAACTGCCTCCACTCTTTTCGACTCATCTGCGGAGAAAGTCAATCCACAGCTAAGATTTGTGAAAAAAATCCTTTTTACACTTAGCCACTAAGACCGAATCGCGAGTCTAATGAACTGCGTCATTTTCAGGAAGATTTGTCCCCACGCAAAAAGAAAAGGGATGGATCGCAGAACCTCATACAGAGAACACGTGCAGACTACGACATCAGCCAGGCTTTCATAAGTACGGTTCACTAGCCAATTTGGCATCTTCCGCAATACGCACTGCCGAAGCTGTGCGGGGACGCAAATGAGAGTGAAACTTTGTTCGCTTTTTTATGCATTTAGACCGCACACTAACCAACCATTCTTTGATGACATATCGGACATTTCAGGCATAGGGTTCAATAATATCGTTAACTTCCTCAACTCCACAAGATGGTTGATTGCATTGTTCTTACTTTTTTTGCAGGTGTTATCAGTATTGCTATAAAAAGGCGCTTAAGCGCTAATTGCGTGTTCCTGGCGAGAGACCGCGGTTCAGCCGCTTTGCCTACCTAAATACATTTACGTGTTTGATGTAATCTTTTTTCATTTTCATCTTGGGTGCATTTTTTTTATTAATAAAATAAATACACTAATTTTCTTAACCGTGAAGGGAACAGGTCATGTATCGTCGCTTGAAAAGCAAACTGAAATAAGTCAAAATTTGACGATTTTGAGTTAACTGTACAGAACGAATCGCAAAAAAATACAATTTTTCTATCAAATCGTCATAACTATAACTCTTAAACTGACTGCATGAGGACACAAGTGTCGTTCTGAATTTAAGGAAACATCCCTGTTGTTTTCCCAGCTAAATGACTTTTTTTCTTTTGTAACACTTTGCTTCTAAAAAAATTATGAAATCGTGATAAATAAGTGACACTTTTCGTGTTGTGTCATTTTACTCGTACCTTGGAACAAAACTAGTTGATGAACTTCAAAGTTATTTTGATTACTTTAAGAAGTGTCGTTTTACCAATAAGCTAGGTTTTATTTTATATAATTTTATTACAGTCGATTTTTTCATTAAAATTTTCTATATTTTTTTTATTATAACTTAATACTATTTAAAGTGGGTTGTTTCTACAAAATACGCAAAAAAATACAAATGGTTTTTTTTCAAAACAAAACCTCACTTTTTCACACTTTTTTCTTAATTACTAGCAATTTGGATGTAAAACGACATAAGTCAACATTTTTTTTTGAAAAACGGCTTTTTGTAGTAACTTAAATATACCACTTGAAAGAAGAAAAAAAATATAACTGTTTTACTTAACAACTTTTTGGTATTCATTGAAATTCAAAACTAAAATGATTTTTTTAAGTTATGGAAAACTTTAAATGGCTTTTTTGGAAATGTATGAATTTTGACTTATGTCAGTTTGATTTTCAAGCGACGATATGATCATATACGATCATAGAAAAATATAATCATGCTTCAAAGGCAAAAGTAATTCTGTAAGCAAAAACATAAGGAGAGGCTACAGTCCGCTTGAGCGAACTGTTGGATACCTTATTCCTATCCCCCAAAAAGTGGGCGTGGCAAAAGGTTTAGTATGGGTGAATTGTTAAGAAGTATATTGTCTAGATATTTATTTTACATATGTAGTTCTTATAGTCAGATTTCTAATTGAATACATAAGCTCTCCTAAAAATTTGTGATAAACATACAAGGACATTTTTCACAGGAGAAAAAAGATAAACATTTAAATTCAATAAAAATAGTAATAGAATGTTAAGGTGCACATAGATTATTTGTGTTCTTATTTTCCTCCAAAGCTGACTGCCTTTCAATCTTCGTTCGAAAATGCCTGCGATAATTCATACCTCTTATTTTAATCGCAAATTTTATTTCATTTTTTCGCGGATTTTAAAAATTTTAAAAAGAAAAAAATAATAACACACTTCGGTAAAAGTCTGAGCAGTCGAAGACTTAAATTTTTAGCAAAGCCGTTAGAACTGTATTTACATTACACCCAAGACTGATAGCTCCAGTCAGTGATTTTAAAATATCTGTCAATGCCTGTATGTTGCCGTCACTGAAAACATTCTTCAATCATGACATCATGATGCATCAACTGCAAACAACCGCCCTATCTAATAGGTATGCACTTCATAGCATAAAGGTTTCGTAGACCAACATTAAAATTGTGAAATAAAATATGCATGATATTTTTCGTAAAAGGCGACTACGGGGAGAAATATCATCTAGGCAATTTAAACATTCAGGTGAGCCCAGCGATTCATTTATAATCTTCAAACTGTCCTGCCATGCCTGCATGCGAATTCGTGGATTGGCAAAACTGGAATTCAATTGTGTCGCAAAAGGACGATCAACATTCAGTAAAGAGAGCATGCACGTGTCGAAATCGTAAGAAAATTAGGCAGCCCTCAAAACTCTTGGATCACACAAATGCAACACCATCAGGATTTGATTGGCCCCAGTTATGAAGTGATCCGAATCTGGGAGGCCTGCTAATATTCCTCAATATTACTGGCGGACCAATATGAATGCTGTAAAGTGAGAGGGCTATGATCCATTTAATCCTGATCATAACTTCGTCATAAAGGGGGAAAAAGAAAGAGACAGCCATGATATTTGTTATCTACTGAGGCCAAAAGACCGGAATAACTTTTTTCATACTAATCACTTATCACTTAAAACACATTTTTAAATATATTTTTTTATAACTTACCATTTGTAACAATCCGCACACCAATAACGACGTCTTTGGCCCAATTTTATCCGATACAAAGCCGAATATAAGAGAACCCAAAATGCCGCCTAAACATAGATACGCCCCCAGCCATGATGCAGCTTCGGTGCCAATAATTCTGCTGAGTGGAGTATCCTCTGACTGGTACAATAGTATCTGTGATGAGGTGATTCCGAAGAGAAGTCCATAATTCAAACTTAGCAAGTTGCCTAATGGATTGACGGTAATAAAAGGGGGGAAGAAACTGCAAACAAATTGATTTGCTAAAACAACTTTAATTCTTTTATAGTTACCAATTTTGGTGGCCACTCCCTGGAACAAGGATCCGTCCGCTTTATCCGGAAAACACATTGTTGTACCTTGGATGTTCGTTGATCAACTGGGAGATGAATCAGCTTAGTGATGGCCTTTTTGATGTTTATTAGAATCGCTAAGCACTGATAAGAGGACAACGTGAGTCTACAAAGGTACGAGATAAGCGCAGATCTGCACGCAAAGCACAATTGTCTCCAGACATACACATGTATGTACATAAACATACGTGCGAAACAACACCAGTTAATACAAATTAGTGAATCGCAGTTTATACAAATATAGTAGTCAGCGAATAAGTAAACATTTGCAGAGGAATGTGGTAATAACCATCAATTCTAGTGGTATAAGATGTTATGAAACGTTTTACTGAAGCAGCGAAGTGGCTTAAGAGGAATTTATGCTCTTAATAAAAGATTTACTTTAATAACTTCAAGAGGAAAATCTAGTTTTTACTAAAAGATCTGATCTTTCTTACGAACATTGTTTGACTTTTGTGCGTTGTTGCTAAAATTTGATTGTTGAGGTTATCGAATTTTCATTGGTTGTTGCTGTTTTCTTCGCGAACGCATAAACAAGTAATTTTTTTTGCGATGAGGGAGTCACTACTCCCTTTACGAACTTTACTGGCTGCCAACACTAGAAGAGATATTGAAATCTCTCCTATCCTAAGGGAACATGTTAAAATTTTGCATTAATGCTTGTTACATGCCTTTGGGGTCTACCCTAACTATAAGACTATACATATAGGTGATCAGTGCATAAGTGCAATTTAACTCCTCTGTTTCTCACCCATAGGAGCGGCTCAATGGACCGAGAAACAAAAATACAGATTTGTGTGCCATTGCCCAAACACTTGACTATTGAATTAACCGTCTGAGCAGCAGCAATCAGAAAAATCAACAACAATAACAACTGTATTAGCAACACAACGACAGGTATAGTAATTACCAGGGTAGTTGCCATAGCTGCAGCCAAGCAGTAACAATACCAACTACGTCAGCAAAAAACTGCAAAGCAGCAACGACTGCAACATTAGCTACATACATAAGCAGTAGCAGCGAAAACAAAGGCAAAGTTCGATGACTTTGTCAAAGTTGAAAAGGACGGGGTAAATCCAAAGCCCAATATAATAGGCAAAAGAGGAAATAAATCCGGGCTATGAGGTTGTGATCGCCCAAGTCGAAGAAGACGAATATGATGAGGAGGCTCAGCTGAGCAAATTTAATGAAAAGCTCCCCGAGACAATTGAGAAGGTGCGCCAGGGTAAACTGAAGCAGCAACAGCAACAACTAAAGCTTCAAAAACAGAACCAGCTTGATATTAAAAGAGTTATCAAAATATAAACATCAACAGCAAAAACAACCAGAACAGCAGCACACACACATCAGGTGCAGACGCAGCAAAAGCAAAGGCATCAAATTAGGACTGACATAATTCCTCACTTCAACGTGAGTAACTTCGATGTACTAGATAGTAAAAGATTATGTATGCTAATAACTAAGAACTTCTTCGTTTAAGGCTTCCTGACAATAAACACGTAGGTAAGTTTAAAAAATAGCAGGTGGACTGGGGTGAGTCATAATGGTATTTAACACCCCTAGGGTAACCTAAAGGCAGCTGAAGCTGATCTGGACCTTAAAGCGAAAAGGTTTTTTAAATAGTGGGCGTGTCAGTGGGCGGATTTCAAAAATCTTACACTTGATCATTTGGGGCTGCTAGCGAGTCTATGTTCCAAATTTCAGATTTCCGTCTAGAATTTTAAGGCTTCAAAATTGTTGACACTCAGTCCAATGAATGGTCCATTCAGATGACGGATATGGCTCGAACGATATAAGGGGCAACGATTTCTGAATTAATTGTATTCCTAATATCGGGAATAGATCGATTTCGATTTGAAAATGTTGAAAATTGGTGAGTTGAAAATGATGTTCTATGTAAATATGCAAGTGGGTCCTTAGGCTTCACGATGCACATACAAACGTGTGGCGCTGACGTCATAAGGCCGAGTCTTTAGTCACTTTGTGAAGATATACGCTTTAAGCGATTCTAGACTTTATCTCAAAAAACGCAAAGGATGTTTATGACATTTCGGAGATAACCTTATTGGAAGTCGTCTTCTTCTTCCTTCAGTGAAGTTTAGAACAGGATTTAAGAAACAATACCACTCCCACTCTACTGCTTCCAGTGGCGGACTAAGCCCGTCAGAGGCCCGGGGCGGCAAAGCTGAATGAGCCCCACCAGCTTTAAAAAAATGTAGTTTTACAAGCTTTTTATTCAGTTCACATTTGTATGTATAAATAAGTGTTTCTGTTTATTTCGTTAAAATCTGGCAAATGAAATTTAATTCAAATTAAATTATTTAGGCTAAATTAACATATATACCTACAATATGGAATGGATATGCGTGAGGAAAATAAAATACGAATCGATCGACAAAGAAAAAATTAGATAAAATAAATCAAAGATAGTTTTTTTTATTTTTTGTAGCGTGTTATATGCGTTTTCGTGCCTTCAATTTACTGAACTCCTCAATAACTTCTGTGAAATCGATTTCTTTGGAATTTTTTCTTTCTATTGAAAGCACGGCTAGATTATCCAGTCGCTCTTGATCCATTGTAGATCGTAGATCATATTAAATTAGTTAAGTTTCGAAAAACTCCTCTCGCATGATGCAACCGAGATGCAAATGGTCAAGAAGTATTGAAGTATGAGCGATATACAGGGTAACGATTCACTAAAGTACCATTTTATTATAAATTGAGGGATTTGGGGGCCCCCCAAGACCGGAGGCCCTGGGTGGCCCGCCCCTTCGGCCCCCTGGTTAGTCCGCCACTGACTACTTCCCTACTGGTCCGCCCGTAGGGTCCAGTGCCTTGCCTTCAATAAATATCTGCAAGCCTCTCGGTTTCGGCTCAGTCTTAAACTGAAGCCAATCAAATGCTCGCGTTATTGCATTTGTTTGATCCAGTTAATTTTAGGCCTGCCTCTTTTTTATGATTTAAACACATGAATGCCCCTATTACTGATTTATTGTTTGATCGTCCTTCTACAATACCGGTGATCTCCAGTCGTGTCAACCCGCGGGGTTGCATGCGCAGTTGTGGAAGAGTTTCAAATTGTTTAATGTCACTTGGCTCAATTGGTGTGTTTTACTTGATTAACGAAACCATAACTAAGAGGCTCCGAACGTCCACTAAATTCGGAAACCTGACATTTTATCAATAATGCACGGTAGGAAAATAAATAGACTACCTATTTCTGTTCTACAAAAGGCCTTAGATCTAAAAAAAAAGATTTGGATAATAGCGCATCAGAGAACACACTTCACCCAGTTGTGATTATTAAATTTCACAGGTTCAACACACCGATAAAAAAAAAATTAGCGAGAATACTTAACACATTTTGGGTTTCGAGATCTAAGCCTTTCAACAAGCATCACTGTACACGTTGGCCGATCCCTATTTCGAATTTTAAGCGGAATAAAAAAAACAGCAGCGATGAGTACTGTCACCAAATTGCACTCACACAAGAGAAACCACGTTAAATGTATTAAGCAACAAATTACATTTTAAATATTAGCAACAAAAAAAATTATTCATTTTTTGAATTAACTGACCGATGTACTTGACTTAAACCGAATTTCTTTACTGACCAACAACAGTTTGAAATTGCGTTCAGCGCGAAGTCAATAAGTGGATGAATCCAAAATATTAAAGTTCAATTTAATTGGCTTTCAAATTAGAACAGTATGAAATAACATTTACTTTCGAATAAGCAATCAGTTTTCAATGAAAAGGTACCTAGACCTACATATGTATAATTATCGTCATTTGATGAAAGCTGTGGTTGATGTTTAAATTCGTTAATTCGTATTCAAAGTCATTCACATACATACGTATGTATCTATGTACACTGTACAGTTGCGAGTAAAATAATAGCAGCAAGTTATTTTTTTTGTATAATTATTACCACGACTGGGATAACTTTCTCGCTGTTATAAGAATTGGTCACGAATCACTTTTATTCATTCTCTCAGACGTGAAGAGTCACTGCCAGAGACACTGCAGGCTTCAATCCACTGCGATCCCGAGCACGCTGCTTTCAGTTGTCCGGAACAACAATCTGGCATCCGTGAGAGCGTGGTCTTTCAAACGTAGATTCGGTCTCCCAGTCCGCTGGTTCGAGAAGGCAAGGAAGACCGAACCTCAGTTTTAAAGACCAAGCCATAGCGGATGCCAGAGCACTTGGTCTGGAGAACTGAAAGCAGCGTGCCGGGGATCGCAGAGGATGGAAGGCTGCAGTGTCTCAGGCAGAGACTCTTCACGGGTCGGGAGCCCGTTAAGTATTATTCTAGTATTGGTGAGGGTGGGGGTATCACAAAAACCATCTGTCAGATGTCGCGACGGTGTGCGATAGTGATAAACACGGATATGTGTGCAGATACGGACACGGAAGGATATCGAAGGGAAAAACCATGTGATTAGAGCAGCTGGGTAATTCTGGTAATTCAGATTCACAACTTCAAATGAATGGATTTATGCAACTCTCTGGTACATACCTAAATCAAAATTTTCGAGAAAAATCAAGTTGTTTTCTAAATAAAGTTCGACAGTTGCAGTATATAAAAAGTTTAGACTTTTACTTTATCAGAGCAATCAGCTAGCCAAAGATAGTCTTTACATTTTTTAGTGCAATCCGTACAATACATGTACAAGTTGTCCAAATAATCTTGCGGAAATGACCAACCCAATATGTCTATGTATCGGAAAATATAAAACAATTTATTTTTTTTAACGTTTTTGGGTATAATGTAAAGGACTCTTAAAGCAATTTGGTATAAATTAATTTCTATTCTATCATTTTGCAATGTGGCAACTCCGTATTTTCAGCACAGAATGGAAAAAGAAACTTTTTGAGAGGTTAAAAATATTAAATTATTACTCCGACTGCGAGTTTTGGAATTACATTTTTGGTTCACGAAAATTTAACCCGATAGAACACAGTATCTTGTGCAGTGGTTGACTGCGGGTAAACGGAGGTTCCACATGGATCTTCCGCAAATGTTTGGAGAAGCAAGGTCTTAAGCCCTAAATGGGCCATCTATACCTAATAGTAGTTGATATAAGCTAAAGCTAAATAAAAAATAAATTCGATACTATACTCCAAGGTGGCATATCGCTTAACATTGATTTATTTTTGTCCCATAGCCTCCAAATTGGCAACAAATCGTGCCATTTTGAAAAGTTGGGTGCCACAACCAACTTGTGGACTTACATTTTTGAATGCACAAGCAGGGAATATATGTGCCTAGATTTTGAAATTTTGAACAAAAAATAAACAACAAAAAGTATTTTCCCATTTGCGAAATATGTGCAAATCTGAAACTGATTGATTCTGATAAATTTTTAGAAACGAAAATGCAAATGTAAATCAGCCGAAAGAGTGAGTCGACTCAAAAAATATTTTGTTTTTCATATGACAATTTTTTAGTGTCACTGTACCACTTTAGAGAAATAGTTCCGTAATGGCACGATCGTGACACATCGGCAGCGCTGACACCTTGACACAGTGACACCGATTTATCACATATTTCCAGGGGTTTCATTTCACAATGTTCCATGTGGTATAGTTTTCGCATCGCATAGTTACAGAACACGGAAATGTGATATAATGAAATTTTGTTTCAATTCACATCGTTCATGTGATAAATATAACGATGCGATAATTACAGAACACGGGCACTGGAACCTGTTGTAAACTAATCTTTTTTCTTATAAAAAATCTGAGAGGGCACTAATAAATTCCTACATCTGTTAAGATTTTTAACGTTGGATGATGTTGATGAGTTCTATGCTGCAGGAGAACACACCGTAGAATGGTGGAGTGATTTCCCATCTCGACGCCAGATCTGGAATAAGAGCCTTATTGCGAAGATTTGACACATTGATAATGGACTATTTTCAATGTGTGCTATTGTGAACGAACGATACATTTGGTATTTTTGTCAATCGCATTTTTTTAATTGACTGCAATTGACAAAATCCTTTAGAATCGTTCGTTCACAATAGCACACCACACATTGAGCCTTATTGCGAAGATCAATCGACCGTTGATAATTGACTATTTTCAATGTGTGCTATTGTGAACGAACGATTCTAAAGGATTTTGTCAATCGCAGTCAATTAAAAAAGTGCGATTGACAAAAATACCAAATGAATTGTTCGTTCACAATAGCACACATTGAAAATAGTCAATTATCAATTGTCGATTGATCTTCGCAATAAGGCTGATTGAAAATAGTCAATTATCAACTGTCGATTGATCTTCGCAATAAGGCTCCGACTTATTTTCTCTTGCACTGTGGGTATAGGAACAATGGATCCATATAAGGATTCTGTATTTAATTCGAGAACAGACGACACAGAAAAAAGCTTTATGAAAATCACTGTTGTTTCCATGGCATCAGCATCGTGAATTAAGCAATCAATGGGCATTGTTTGACGTCGGAACCGTAAACAGTAAACCCACATTCAACAGCCAACGTTCAGAGCATTTATAATATAAAGCTTTCTGCTGGCTGGCATGGCACTAAAGCATTCATCGGATAGGCCAGAGAAGCTTTCCACACTAAAAATGAACTCTAAGCTCCATGAAGCGGTGCAAATTGGATTTAGTTTCAACCAATGCATTTCTCGGAATGAGTATAACGGCGAAATAATATTGAAAGTACAAAGTCCAAGAAGATCAATTGCTCTTTATTTCACCACATTTCAAAGATGTCAGAAAGTTTTTATTGACCCCCTGCGCCATACTGTATATTCCAATTAGCGTACTGTTGCAAGTCCTCTGATGAAACACTAGCGCGGACCCGCAGCAAGGCGGAATAGAAATCCTTTAATTCGACTGGCCGTACGTTCTCTGCACTGAAACTGGCAATTTCGTCGGGTGGAATGGAACGAATAGGTTCCATAGATGCCTCACGGCACAGCGTTTCCATATCTGCCCCTGAATACCCTTCAGTCTGATTTCCAATTTCAAAAATTTCATCCTCGTTGAGTATATTCTGGACAGTCTGAAGTAGATTTGTGAGAATTTGAACGCGAGCTGATATCTCTGGTAATGGAATGTACAGTCGACGCACCAAACGACGCCTCGCGGCTTCATCGAGTTCTTGTGGGCGATTCGTCGCAGCCACGATTAAAATTCTTTCCTCTTCTGTAGTGTTAGCACCATCCAATTGAACTAGGAATTCGGTCTGCAAATTACAGAGATAATTCGGTTATTTGTGCGACACACATTTATACGCAAGTAGCATTACTTTTAGTCGCCTCGAGCTGTCGTGTTCAGTTTCGGAACGTTGTGATAACAGAGAGTCAATCTCATCGATAAATACAACCTGAAATGGACATAAAACGCTGTTATACTAACTTTTAGTGTGGAATTTAAAGAAATTTGCCATCCTTACCGAGGGCTGGTGAACAGCAGCAACTGCAAATAGTGCACGAACCATTTTTTCGCCATCACCCACCCACTTCGATGTCAGCGAGGATGCACTAATGCTGAAGAACGTGGATTTTGATTGCGATGCTATACATTTTCCAATTAAAGTTTTTCCAGTCCCCGGTGGACCGAAAAGAAGAATTCCCCGCGGTGGACGCCGAAGTCCAGTAAAAATGTCTGGCCGCAGTAGAGGCCACACAACGGCTTCTTGAATAGTTGATTTTGCATAGTCTAAGCCGGCTATATCGTCCCATCCTGGAAATAAATTATATTATTATATATCGAGTGGGACAGGAAATTACTGGTGCCAACATTTATTACCAATATTTTTATACTTGTGCATTATTTCGTTGGATATAAGTTCAACCATCTTTGGATCGACATTTCGCAAACGCTCGTCGATGGGTTCCGTTGACGAAACATCGATTGCATCTGGTGGTGTGCGTGTGGGCGATGAATTGCTAAAAGTAATGAAATGTGAAGGAATGCAGAATGTAGTGCCGACAACATACTCATCCTGACGAATAGGCGGTACGAAGCCAGACCGCACATTTCGCCTTGCACCAAGAGACTTCTTTGATGCACCATAGTTGAACAGAGTACGAGTATTCGAAGAGCTGCTGCAAGAATCACCATTTCTCTGCAAACAAAAACACGTTAAAAATTATTTACTTCTTCGCATGGAGCACCATGTTGGGCGACAGGTTTTTGGAAAAAAATAAAATCGTTTGCATAGTTAATTTAATACTAAATGGCTGATTTACAAACGGGTAAAGCCGTGCTACTGTGCCTGTAAGCACATGCTTTGAGAGAAAAGCATTATGCGTTTGGAATAGTCCGTCCTCCAAACATATAGCCGGCAGAACTAAATATAGGTTGGGAGCGAGTTGAATTAATTGTTTTTTTGCTACTAGAAATATTTTTAGCAACCAAAAACTAAACGACTTTCCAAATGAATGCGCGTGGAATGTTGTTATACTGTGGAAGTACCTTAGTTTAACGGAAAGAATTCTTTTAGAACTTGCCTTCAGGTTTTGAACGATGAGCTCTTCCCTAGCTGTTCGAAAACTAGTCGCTTGCAAACTATTATTAGGCGTAACTTTGGTGAGAAAAGCACTGATACTCTCCTGTCGCGGCGAAGCTACTACATTATCCTTCTTAAGAATCCCAAAAGTGGTCCGCTGCTGTGCTAGCTTTCGTGGTGGCGACACACCTTGCTGCGCCTGTGAATATGGGCCGACTCCCAAAACATTGTTAAAAAATGTTAGGTCCTCTGCCTTGATTTCTTCTTGATTGCAACTTTTGTATATTCCGGAACACTCTCTTTCAAGGGAAATTTTGTTTTTGTTTAAGAAATCCTTGGCAGATAGGCTCACTGTAGAAGTGCTCCGCGGAAGGTCGCCAAGTAATTTTAATACGCCCTTGGTGCGCGCGACAAGAAATGCATTGTATGAGTTGTCATTGCTTAGATTATATTCCTTGAATTGAGAGCGGTACAAGGAAACCCTATCAGACTCCGAAGATGACCTGCAATTCAATATTTTTAATTTGTAAATGAACATTCTTGTGTTTAACTCACTCGCTGATTTGATGTAATATTATGCATTGTTTACGGATTGCTTCTACTTTTTCTCCTGAGTAACTAGACGAATGCGACAAAGTTTTGTTGATGAGGAATTCTTTAAGAAAATCATCCTTATAATCCATTGATATTTCACAGTTCAGAATTGAGATGGGTGAAATTTATATGAAAGCAGTTTGCGAATTTGTGTTTCATTTTAAACTTGGGAGAAATGTCAAAATACATGATCGTTGAATCATTTAAATGTTCCGTGCGCTCCAATCTTCGAAAAAGAGAAGTTTTCTATTTATTTGTTTTATAATGTAGATGGCGTATACTCGAACTGCTTATAATTTGATTGAATGTAATAATATAATGAGTAGGTACTATCTTACTGGTCTGTAATCTGTATTTTAGTTTTGTTTTTGTCACTAAAAATTAAGGCCCATTTAGACTAGGGCGGCCAACTTTATAAAAAGCCAATGGGGGACGTTCTTTCATGAAATATTAGGCCCCTATTGCGAGTGTCGATTGGCAATCGACACGACAATTGTCGATTGTGTCGATTAATTTTCGTGTTGGTATTGTGTAACACAATCGACAGAAGTTTGAGTTATTGTGAATAACATCTGGGTTACTGTGAATTACGAAATGCTTAGTTTCTTGACAGTAGCTAACGTCAAAAATTGAAAACAAATAAATTCGCACTATAGGTATCTTAAAAAATAGATTTAGGTGGCTATTAAGAGCACGAGAGCTGCATTACAGTCCTAAAAAAGCTACACAGATTACAAATGTTTGTGCAGCTTTGCATAACATTTGCATATCTTATAATGTCCCAGTTCTCGATGAATATAAACCTGAAGATATTAACGTTGATGAGAATGAACAATCAAGTGGAGCACATATTGTTAGTGAAGAAATGTCGGGAATTTGTGAACCTGAGGCCATCAGAAACCAAATTCTTAGATGTTTGCAACAATAAAGATTTCATTACAAAAGTAAAACAGTCTCTTCTTTATTTCAAATGACATTGATATATGTGATAAAAAAATAAATTAGGTACGCACGGTAAAATAATATAAGAACACAAATTCTGTTCGAAATAACGGTAGGTAGGTATCAAATTCAATAAAACAACAGTCCTTTTTAATTATTAAGTTTATTAACTGTTGTAACGGAGTTCTTTTTGTAACTCCAATGTTTGTTTCTTTAATTGCAATTTAATTGATCTGTCTCTTTGGCGGTTTTTGACCTCATCTTTGTACGTTTTAAGTTTTTCTTTTTTTATAGCCAGCAACTCCTTGTTGTAATCTTTCTGCATATAATATTGTCTCTTGATATGCGATTCCATATTCTTGGTGCTAGTTCTTATGTCCCGCATTGTCTACATTATATCGCTATGAAAAGTTTGTTGTGCGCTCGTTTGCATTGCTAGCAGCTTCAGCCTTTCTTCATTCACTTTTTTGTTTTGACTAAAACCTTTTTTCCCAGGTACGTGTGGGTGGTCCTAAACTATTTAGATGTACGGCAAACCGCTCCCATCTTTTCTTGGCAGGAGTCTTAGCACAAATTCCTTTAGCAATATTTGGGTTTTCTTCCATATATTTCACCAATTGCTCGAGCTGTTTTTTTTTGCTGACTACCTTCGACCTATAATTATTCGTGTTATTAAGAAGAATATGCACTTTAATTGTATTTAACCAACTTACATGTTTGCAAACAATATTTTTGTTTTCGTTTTCACACAGTCGATCAGAAAAATTTAAACGACAACAAAAGATTGTCAAATCGACAAATGTCAATCACAATTGCCATTCACAATACCAAAATCTGCAATCGACGATAGACAAACAACAAATGTCAATCACGATTGCCATTCGCAATACCAAAATCTACAATCGACGATTGACAATAGATAAATGTCGCTCATCTATCAGTAATCGCCACTCGCAATAGGGGCCATATGTACAATAGTTTGTGTTTGAGAACACGAGCATGGCAGAAATAGCCGTCCGCCGGAAGGCATTGTATATAAACATGGAAATGCAATTATGAAAAGGCGTACAAGGAAAACAAATTTTTTCATTCTGCATGACCTATCTCAATTTAAATTTAATATAAGTTAAAAGAAGCAAAATCATATATTTGCTTCTTCTTCACACTCACAGGATAATTTTTCTTTCCAAATGTGAGAAAATCCAAATAAATTTATCCTTTCTTTCATTTTCATACTTATGGTTTCATTCCCTCCTACACAATAAATTCATTCTTACTGCTGTCATATCGAAACCAAGAACCTATCCAAATTCATTACCCAATTCATAATCGAAATCGTAACATCGATGCATGTGCCAGACGGTGGGACTTGCTAACACAAAAAAAGGCTTCATGATAGTACTATAGAGTTTATATACAATGGATAGAGTTATAAACTGTCATTATTCATTTTTTAAAAAAGTATGATTTTAATGTCAAATACATTTGTAATATTCTCTCTACTACAGGCGCAAGTGCAAGAAATCTTGTTTTACTGTATCCCAACATTCGGCCAGTGTGGCCTTTTTTGAAATCAATACAATTCAACTACTACTGCTTGCACTCGGCTCTTTGACGCTGAATAATGAAATTTTCCTTTCTATTGTCGATTAGCATTAGATGAAACAAATAAAGGCCTTTCATTAAGGACTTGACTTCTTTTTTAAATATAATGTAATCTACTTCAGATATCTCAACCGCGATGCGGTAGTTCTAATAACATACGCTATCAGTTATGGTTGAAGAGGCGGGGAGATCTCTATCAACTCGCGGTGAATGAAAACGTGACAAGGTGGTGACCGTGGGAAGTCACTGTAAAGTAAGCTAGGGTGAGCGGGATTCGGCCCTTCATATATTGTAATTTGATACAAATAGGACCTTAGTTAGTTTTTAAAGCGTTTTTAAGACAGATTTTGTGAGCTCCGATGAAAAGTGCTTCCGACCTGCCTGAGACACCCCAGCCTTAAATCCTCTGCAATTCCTGGGTATGTTGTTTGCTGCTATCCAGACCAGTCTCTCTTACATCCGCAAAGGCTAGTCTTTGAAAAGAAAGTTCCCTTGTCGTCGCGAACTGGTCATCGGCGAATCAAAAAACCTTTTGACTGGAGCATTATTTTCCATTTGCTCGATGTGTTCCAGCCAATAATGTGGTTGACATGTTTTGGCTTATTGTACTACTTGATACAGTTGAAAAAGTTCGCAATTTATATTCGCTTCCATCCGCAGACAGGACCAATTATCCATTGAAGAATTTTTCTCTCGAAAGAGTCCAGTATCTGCTCTTTCCTTCTTATCGCGATAAAAGTAAATCAAAATTTGCGAATATGTTTATAAAAATTTTATACCAGGGGTATATGTGTTTTCACCACTCACGAGTGAGTGTGAACTTATTTCCAATTCAAATGTTCCTTCAGATTTGAAGAATAACAAAAGAAATGTTTGTTCAGCCTATTGTATGGCTATGACTGAAAGTCAAAAATTTATATATATATATATAGTCAACTATTACTAGTATGACTATATATATTTGTGGAGTTTCACCCAGATGTGGTGGTTTGGGATCATCATTGGATTACCACAAACACATCAAATCCATACCCGATTTTTAAGAATATGTTTATACCCTATTCTAAGGGTATATTAATTTTGACGCATAGTTTGTAACATACCTTAATATTGCCCGTAGACCCCTAAAAGTTACTATATTTATGATCAGCATCGATAGTAATGTCGATCTAGCCATGTCCGTCCGTCCGTCCGTGCGTCTGTCGGCAAAAATTAGGCCTTTAAACTGGGACTAGAGAGCTGAAATTTTAACCATATACTCTCTAGGGTCCCGAAATAATCAAGTTTACGAATTTTTTAAATCCGCCCACAGACACGCCCACAAACTCAAAAAAACAAATTTTTCGAAAAAATCAAATTTTGATCTGGAAAGGTGAAATTTTTTATATACGAGTATGATGTATGACTCCTAAAACTGCTCGGGAGATTAAAGTTTCAAAATCCGCCCACTGACTCGCCCACAATTAAAAAAACAATTTTATTGGAAAACCAAAATTTGAGCTAGGGAGCTGACATTTATAATATATACTCTCTAGGGGCCCTTTATGCTCATGTGTTAATTTTTTTTAAATCCGCTTACTGATACGCCCACAATTAAATAAAATAATTTGATTGAAAAACCAAAGTTTGAGCTAGGGAGGTTTTTTTTGATAAAATCCTTTAAATGTTATATAACAAAATATGTAGAGCGTTCTTAACAATTCAACCATACTTAGACTTTTGTCACGCCCACTTATCAGGGATAGGAATAAGAATAGGGTATCCAACAGTCCGTCCCTATGTTTTTTATGGAGCTTTCGCGTTGGCAGTTTTGCCAAGTCTCACGAGTGAACTCGTTAACAATCTCAAAGTGCTGTTATCAAAAGTAGTATGTTGCCCTAATCGGTGGAGAGATGCTGTGTACTTGCACACATGTGTACTTGGTTTTGTTCTAGGTGACAAGACCAAGCATATTTGCCAATTCTTTAAAGCCTCTAGGGTTGGCAACTCTGCTACAAAGTGTATAGTTCAATTACAAAATTTGCTCTCGTAAAATTCTTAAATATAACTAGCCAAAGTTCGTAATTAATAATTAAAAGTGTATAAACAGGTGCGTCGACTGTCTGTTTCTATAAATAAAACAGCAAAAGCAGGTAATCCTAATTTATTAGCTGTGAAATAAACTTTCCAAGTAGACACCTAAGTCACATGACTGACAACAAAAGGAAAATCGATCAAACGTCACCTGAAAAAAATATTTATCCACTTTTTAATATCAACAGACCATCAAAGGTTTATAAATCTCAACAGACAATGTCGATCTCCCAATCTGACCTTGATAAAATCAAATCCATTATTGAGGCATCGCTCAATACAGGACTCTCCAAAGCGACGGCCAATCTAGCAACAAAAGACGATCTCAACAAACTTAGCAATGAAATACACTCGCTAAGACAACAAAACCAGGAATTATCTGAAAAAGTGCAGCATTTTGAAAATCGATGTTGCATTCTAGAAGAGGAGCTTGAACTGCAGAGCAGAGAGATCAGAGGGAAAAATATTATTTTCACGATTCCAAACGACCGATCTGACCCCCAAGAAAGGATTCATAACATAACCACACTTTTGCTAGGCTCTGATGCAGACCAACAACAAATGCCACAAGCCGTAAAACTTAGTGAAAACAAGAAAACAATTAAACTCAAACTTAGCACTGGTTCCAATGAAACTGCAATGCAAATGTTAAAAAATTCCTTGAAGCTAAAAGGCACAGGCTGCTATATCCAACGAGACCTTAGCAAACAATCACAAATCAAACGTCGAATTCTACTCGGGTATCGAAAAGTCGTCAAAACAATTAAACCAAGCGAAGCAGTATTGATTAAAAACAACAATTTATTAATTGGTAATAGAACATTTTATTTAGATAGTAATAACAAACTTAAATATAATAACACAAACGGAGAAAACGAACTACAGAATATCTACGGAAAACTCAATTTTAATGCTGTCAACGAAACTATGTTGTCAAACAGACGTCAGCGTGAATGGCCCAAACCAGATGCACCAGTGATGACACTTTACACCGAAGGTCCGGAAGGTAGTAGTGTCATACAAAACTGAGAATTAAGCGTCGTCAGCTCAAACAAATTTATCTCTGCAAATATTTTATCTTACAATATATCTGGATTAAGTAATAAATTATTATTTGTAGATTTTTTTAACTATGTTAAGAACTTTGAAATTTTCTTTTTATTTGAAACACATTTAACAAGCGATAATTTAAGTAATTTTAATAAATATTTCGATGGCTTTAAGTTAATTTGGAGCGAAGCAAGTAAAACCTACATAAAGGGGCGTGCAAGTGGAGGAAACCTGTACGGGATAAAAAAATCACATTTAAAAACTTACGATTTTGATGAATTTGAAGGAACTACCGTAGTAAAATGTGTGACACAAAATAATAATACATATATCGTTCCATCATATATAAACTGCAACAAATGGACTCACGACTTTGAGAGGCTGTGTAATACAATGTCATGTTTAGCTAGCAAAAACGTTATGCTGATTGGAGATTGGAATTCGAGAATAAGTGACTCACAAACCACTATAGTGCAAACTGTAACAAACCCTAGTATATGCTGTACCAATAGGGTATCTAAAGACATAGTCTGCAATAAAAATGGAACAGATGTACTAGAGCTGCTCCAAATGTATGATCTTATTGTGTTAAACGGCTGTACAGAAGGTGATAGAGAAGGGCATTACACATTTGTCGGAGGGCAAGGCAATTCAGTTATTGATTTTTGTGCTGTTAACAACGACTGGACTGGGAAAATTAAAAAATTTGAGGTACAATACAAAACTTTTTCGGATCACATGCCAATCGTGGTTGAAGTTGATGGTGAAACACCCTCATATCACAAAAACCTGCCCCTGCTACCAAGACTTAAATGGAAATCCGAAACAACAAATACCTACCACAGGTTATTAGACAGCTTGCTCTCAGCAAATAATTCGATACCTGAAGAAACAGAAACACTCGCAAACCAAATAACTTGTTATATAAGAAGTGCTGCATCAAACAACATTTCAAATATAAGGTCACCATTTAAACAAAAATGGTTTGATAGAGAATGCATAAATGCTAGGAAGAAATCATTTGCCCTTTTGCGTGTCTGGAGAACTTGTAATGACCCTGATGTTAAAAAGTGGTATAACCAAGTGAATACCCACTACAAAAATCTATGCCTAGCTAAGAAAACTGACTTCGATAATCAGCAAGCTCTCTTACTTAGTAAAACCAAGTCTTCAAAGGACTTCTGGAGGATAGCAAGGGAGATTAATGGTACAGTTTATCAAATAGGTACAGGAGTATCTGCTGATGATCTATCCATATATTTTAAACATCTTCTACTGGATAACTCAAACCTTTCTTTCTCGTATGCGGACCCCCTCATTTTCGACGATTCCCTAGATGGTGAGGTAACAACTGACGAAATTAATGCTGTTATCATGAAATCCAAAAATGGAAAGGCGCCAGGCGAAGATGGGATTCCGTACGAATTCTACAAAAATGCTAGTCCAACCTTAATCAACTATTTGAAAGTTCTCTTCAACAGTGTGTTCTCGAGTGCAGACATCCCTTCATCGTTTAAGAAGTCTGTAATATTCCCCATCCACAAAAAGGGTTCGCTGGAAAACGTAGAAAACTACAGGGGAATCTCATTCATGAATGTGTCAGCCAAGATATTTTGTGGCATACTTGTAGGACGATTAGAAAAATGGGTAGATGAAAAAAATATTCTGACAGAGCGTCAAGCTGGATTCAGAAAAAACTTTTCAACCGTTGACCAAATATTCACATTATCTGCGATTATAAGAGCCTTTCAAGCCAGAAACAAGAAAATGTATAGCTTTTTTGTAGATTTCAAGGCAGCTTTTGATCTTGTTAGCCGAAGTGCACTCTTCTATAAACTGTCTCAGTTGGGTATCTCTACAAAATTTCTTAAGACCATTAAAAAAATGTATGCCGAAACAAGTGCAGCAGTCTGGGATGGAAAGGATTTCTCAGAATGGTTTAAAACACAGACTGGTGTAAAGCAAGGATGTCCTCTTAGTGTCTTATTATACCCTATTCTAGGGGTATATTAATTTTGACGCATAGTTTGTAACATACCTTAATATTGCCCGTAGACCCCTAAAAGTTACTATATTTATGATCAGCATCGATAGTAATGTCGATCTAGCCATGTCCGTCCGTCCGTCCGTCCGTCCGTCCGTCCGTCCGTCCGTCCGTCCGTCCGTCCGTCCGTCCGTCCGTCGGCAAAAATTAGGCCTTTAAACTGGACCTAGAGAGCTGAAATTTTAACCATATACTCTCTAGGGTCCCGAAATAATCAAGTTTAAGAATTTTTGAAATCCGCCCACAGACACGCCCACAAACTCAAAAAAACAAAATTTTGGAAAAAATCGAATTTTGAGCTAGAGAGCTGAATTTTTTTATATATGATCTATGGCCCATAAAACTGATTGGGACATAAAATTTTCAAAATCCGCCCACTGACACGCCCACAATTAAATAAAACAAATTTTGGGAAAATTTGAATTTTGAGCTAGAAAGCTGAAATTTTTTATATATGATCTTTGGCCCATAAAACTGCTTGGGACATAAAATTTTCAAAATCCGCCCACTGACACGCCCACAATTAAATAAAATATTTTTTTTGAAAAACCGAAATTTGAGCTAGGGAGCTGAAATTTTTAATATATACTCTCTAGGGGCCCTTTATGCTCATGTGTAAATATTTTCAAAATCCGCCTACTGACACGCCCACAATTTTTTTTTTTTTTTTTGAAAGTCCAAAGTTTGAGCTAGGGAGCTGAAATTTATAGTATATACTCTCTAGGTGCCCTTTATGCTCATACTTAAATTTTTTTTAAATCCGCCTACTGACACGCCCACAATTAAATAAAACAATTTTATTGAAAAACCAAAGTTTGAGCTAGGGAGCGTTTTTATTTACAAAAGCTTAGTTTTTTCGATAAAATCCTTTAAATTTTTGTCACGCCCACTTATGAGATATAGGAATAAGAATAGGGTATCCAACAGTTCGCCCAAGCGGACTGTAGCCCGCCCCTATGTTTGTTTTCTCTATTTATAAACGACATAGAAAAAGATTTTCCTGGTGGAGTACGAATTGCTAATACCGTGGTCAATGTCTTGTTATATGCCGATGATCTTGTTCTACTCTCTGAATCTCCTGAAAATCTCCAATTGATGATAAATCGACTAGCCAGTTACTGCAAAAAATGGGGACTAACCATCAACACCGAAAAATCTAAAATTATGGTCTTTTCCCGTTCACCACGAGTGCAAAGTGGAAATAGATGGTTTTATAATGGAAGCCGATTAGAGATTGTGAAGGAACTCAAATATTTAGGAGTGAAACTGAACCCAAGCCTAGAATTTGGTAAACATCTAACGGATAAAGCCAAGTCTTCCCAAAGCTTAGTGAATCTATCATGGAAAAATGTTTTTGCAAACAAGCGGATTCTCCTCTCAACGAAATACAGAATATTTGATTCAGTTGTTAAATCAACTCTTTGTTACGCCTCTCAAGTTTGGGGATCAGACGAGTACGAAGTAATCGAGAAATTCCACAGGAACTTCTTGAAAAAATTATTCAACTTACCAATGAAATCGCCGAACTACACAATCTATTTGGAAACAGGTCTTCCAATGCTTTTTACAAGCACTCTCAAATCGCAAGCGGATTACATCATTAAAATAGGTTCGTATCCAGACTCCCGAATAACCAAAAAAATGCTATCTTATGAATTAAGAAACAAGGACTGGTGGGCGTTAAGATGGTTAAGAATTGGAAACGCGTGTGGAGAAACTATTTCATTCGATCTTAACAACCTGGACAACTTAAAGAACCAACTTTATCGAATAATAAATAAAAATGAAGATGCTATTCGTGTGCGATTTATAGAGAAAGCTCGTGAATCAGATAGCAGAGTATTGTATTCTCACCTGAACTTCAATCTAAAGGATAAGAACTACTTCAATGACTCACTCAACTATAGTGAAATATCTCTTATTTTCAAAACAAGGTGTGAGTTGATTGGTTTAAATGGCAGCCCATATAATGGAAGCTTCAACCAGTTTTGTAATATTTGCAACTTAAAAGCGAAAGAAGACTGCTTTCACATTATTAGTGTTTGTCCAATCTACAAACCACAGAGACTAGCTTACTTCGGAAAAAAATTCCTTACCATGCAGGAGACAATACAAATTCTGAACGAGTGTGATTGGAAAAAGTTATTTTATTATATTAAATCCATCTACAAATACAGGTCGCTATTAATAACAGAGTATTATGATTGATTAAGTTTATTAAAAAAATAACTATATTGTTAAAGTTACAAATGTAGGTACATGTATAAGCATTTTGCTAACCAAGCTGACGGCTAAGCCATAGCTTTAAAATTCATTCTATCTTGTAACTTATGTAATAAGAAAATATTAAATAAATGAATTTCTTACTTACTTACTTACTTACTTACTACTTAAAGCCTCTAGCCGGGAGCGCTAAATCGTATTTTCAAGCGTGTTGAGAGACAGGTGGTTCCCGGGAGCCCGAGGTCAGCCCGAGGTCGACCATCTCCATATAGCTCTCCTACAATAAATGCTATATGAGTTTTTGGATAGAGGATTTCCAAAATGGAACGTGCCGGTTAGTGTGTTGCTTAACAGCTTGATGTTTTGGATATCTAACGCAGATCTTCAATTCACGGCTTTCGCTTAGGTAGCGTCGGAGTTGCTTTTTTCATTTATGTTTGTATTTTATAATGTGTAGGAATTTTGTGGTGAATGGTAGTAACATTCGTGGCTTGAGGAAACATTTTTTTCATAATACCCCCACGCTTTCCACAAAAAACCAGCTGTTTTGGCACTTATTGAAACCCAGGTTAGCGTTGGCTCTGATTTAACAGAGTTTATGCTACCTAAACCTGTTAACCTGTACAACTTAGTGCTATTATTTTTTCCCCATCGCGGTCTCGCAGTCTATAAACGTAGTGACGTAGCCTACCAACTTCAGCCTCAATATGGTCAATGTTCCAATCCGGAAACTAATTTCATTTGGTTCAAATTTCATGTCCGTAGGCAATAAATCCACTACTGTTTTATTTTCAGAAGCCCCATTTTGGACAGAAATTCAACCAATAATGAGTTGGATGCACTGTCTGATTCCATCACAAGAATTCTGATCCTTCATCCTTGTACTGAAATCGTCATTGCGGGTGATTTCAATATATACACAGTTCATATTGGCTTCGACATTCTGGGCTGACAACACCCGAAGGAAGGTATGTTGAGATTTTCGCTGAAGTAAACAATCTGACTTTTTATTGGCTTGAACTACTATCAAAACATGTATGAATGGAATTTGAATTCGTTCATATGTCCACCACGTTAACGTATGCAAAGGTCGATACGTTGAACCCAATTTTCGATTACTCGGCCGTACATTTCGACCGATACGGCCGCTATTTCTCGTTTAATATTGGCTCTGAGCTTCTCTCACGTCACCGGCTTGTTGGCATAGACCGATGATTTAAGCCCCATAAAAAAAGTCTACAGGCGTTAAATCACACGATCTCAGCGGCTAATAGAAGGGTCCGTTTCTCGAGATAACACGTTAACCGAACTTACTGAGACTTCAATAGCTCGATTGTTGCACCCGCTGTGTGGCTTGTGGCACCGCCTTGTTGGAATCACATATCACTGATGTCCAATTCATGGAGAAATAACGTTCCAACATGTCTCTGTAGCGAATACCATTTACCCTAACGTGACAGGAATTTTCATCGACGAAAAAAACGGCCCAATGACGCCACCGACATGAAAACCGCACCAAACAGTGACTGTTTTGCTTATTGGCGAAGCTGTTTAACCAAAAATGCGCTTCATTGCTGAAGATGATTTTGCGATGAAATTCTTCATTTTTTTCCATCATGTCCAGAACCCAATTCGAGAACGTACGTCGCTTCATATGATCAAGTGGCTTTAGTTTTTGAGACAGCTTGATCTTGTAAGGGTGTAGGCCAAGATCCTTAAAAATTCGCCATAATGTGGTCTGGGTGAAGCCCAATTCTTGAGAACGCGGTGAAATTGACTGATTTGTCCGGGTTGAGACTGACGCCTCTACGGCAGTAATATTCTCCACACTTTGGGCGAAACGTAGTCTCACTGGTACGGCAACATCAAGCAGCGAATATTCTGACTTAAATTTTTCCACTAGACTAGGAATTGCTTGTCTATTGGAACGAGAATTACGGGGGAAAATTGGCGCTAACGCTCTTGTAGTTGTCTTGTAGTAAATTTTAATTATACTCGTAGGTTTATATGATAAAAATGTAGGTTATCCCTTTAGTGCGCGCTTATTATAAAAAAAAAAATACTGATTCACACTGAAAGTTTGAAGTTGTCAAGTCGCTAATGAAAGACCCTTTATATGTAGGTGCAACAGACAGATTAAGAAAAAACTATTCACACCATAAAGAAAAAGAGCATTCTGAAAGCTTAAGTCGTGACCGTTCTTGCCTACTGCTGCTGCAGAAAATTTAAACGATTTTTTTTATACAGACATGATACCTACATGGCCTATACATCTATAAGTTGTGGTGTAGTTGAAATGTATGGACATACATCGTCGTTTGTTTGTTTGTTTTATGTAGTACATTGGTTAGTCTTGGAAATCTAAGAATGAATCCTGAGCAGTTTTAGCAGTCAAAGATCATATATAAAAAATTTCAGCTTTCCAGCTGAATATTCGATTTTTTCGATAAATTTGTTTTTTGAGTTTATGGGCGTGTCTCTAGGCGGATTTCAAAAATTCTTATATGGTTAAAATTTCTCTTTAGGTCCAGTTTAAAGGCATAATTTTTGCCGACTGACGGACGGACATGGCTGGATAGACATTGGCTGAGTTCGTAATTGCAGGCTTTGTTGCATTATGACGCCGCTCATCTTCTACTTCCAAAATATCGGTGTTTGACTTCTTGGAACATTTTTTTGTCCTATTTACAGGAATCTCGTCGTCTACCTCCTTGTCTAATTCATTGAGGTCAACTCATAACTCAGCTATCAGCTCAGGATGAAGTTCAACATTGTGTCGAGGCCCGTATACATCGTCGAATTGCTGAAAATTATCCCATGATGACGTTTCTCTGCCACTTTTCTTATTCCTTTTTTTAATCCTATGATAGGAAGCTTTTAGATTTGGAACTTTCTTATGATATCCTCTCTATCATAAGCAAACGTGGGCAAAATGTTTCTTTTTTTCTTGCAAAACCTTTCCCCAAATAACGCTTTTCTTCTTCCGCCCAGCTACAAATTCCGATTCCATTCATAACCGAGTAGAAATGACTATTTTGGTGTCAGCATCTGGACTCAGATTCAGCCCTGTGAAGGAAAAATAATTAATTTCATATTAAAATCTAAGAAATCAAAATAGTATTACGATTATAAATAAATTTAATTAAAAAAATACTCACATTTGCTCCTCTGCCATTTTCGTGCAAATTCAGCAACATAATAGGTCTGTTCGCGAACTAATATGCAAACGTAAATTTATATAAACTTTCGTGCAAAACTAAACAAACGCGTTCGCGTACTGAGAAAATGGTAAAAAGATGAAGGAAAGAAGACTGTACTTTCGTTCATTTTTCTTCACACAGAATTTCGGCTGGTAAAAAAATGGAAACTGTCAAATGATGAAATCCTACGAGTTTGCCGGCAAAAAAAAACATTGGTTGCTTCTTTTCAAGCCAATCTTTGACGTTTTTCATCTTTTCACGCGTTCGCGTACTTTTCTTTGAAATTAGAAGATTCTCTCTCGATTTTGGAGATTTGACAGTTTTCATTTTTCTACACATAAAGTACGCGAACGCACCTAATAAAAACTAATGCCAACTTGACCGCAAATTGACTGTCGTTTTACTTTTATGAACACAAGTGTTGCCATGCTCACGCAGAGCTTATGCTGTATTTTGGCAGTACTGCGGACGTTTTACAATTACGAACTCAGCCATTACTATTGATGCTGATCATAAATATAGTAACTTTTAGGGGTCTACGGGCAATGTATGTTACAAACTGCGCGTCAAAATTAATATACCCTTAGAATAGGGTATACTAAAACGATTTGGTTAATTCTTTTTTACTTGTTTACATAGGCGTAGGGAAAAAGGATTTTTCTCCTAGCCGGTAGGGATTTTTATTTTTGTTAGTGAATCACAGGACTACAGAGTTTGGTGAGAAATAAACAATCGTACTGTACTGGAGTCTTAGGTTCGTTCAGTGGTATTTAGGGAATTATAGGTAAGACAAAAGGCATATAAAATGCAACCGATATGTTTTTGGCTGACAAAGTGAGCGACGGATTCCATGAGACGGTTCCTTCCCTTAAGTACGTTTAAGTCGACGGATCCGTTGAAACAATGGATGCAACGGATACTATGGGCTGGACACTTAACCTTGAGATCGAAGTTGATTTTGAGGTGCTAATGTGTTTCATCCCCGTAAAGGCCATTGGGCCGCACGTGCAAAGTCGAAGTCGCAGTTGAATTGTTGACCTGTTTCGAACATAATTATACATTTTAACGTGTCCAGAGTTGCCCACTGGCACATGCATCTGAACTGCCCAATGTCGAGATATAAAAACTAGCTGGTAGCTGCAAAGAAATAATTGTTAAATATTTTAAGGTTTCATTTACGATATTTACTTACCAAAATATAATATTTTGGTCCAGATCCTTTGAAATCTCATGCGTACTAATAATGTTTAGCCTCCATAATGCCATGGAGGCGAAAGGAGAGTGAGAAGATACAACCACGAGTGTAACCAAGATGTGGAGGTGGTCCAAAAAGCAGCAAAGAGGATTTTCGACTTTCAGCACCGCTGTTCGAGACGAAAAGAAAGACCGAACCTCCTTTTAAGGACCAAGCCATTGCGGATGCCAGAGTGCTTGATCGGGATAACTGGAGGCATCTTGCGCGGGATTGCGGAGGATGGAAGGCCGCAGTGTCTCTAGCAGAGATTCTCTACGTAGGTTAGGTTAGGTTGAGGTGATTGTTAGGTACATCCAACACACTTTGACCAATGTGATGCCCATTTTGATTCCACGTGGATTCAAGGACTTTCTCTCTCTACCCGCTTAACCATTTAGAGCTTCTAATCAAGCACGATAGACTTCTAACGTCTGTGTTAGCTATGTCACTAAGATCATTAAGCAGAAAGGCTCCTAGATAGAGATTTCTTTTATGTGAAAGTGCAGGATATGTACAAAGAAGGTAAAGTGTATTCTTTGTCACATATTCTTTCAGCAATAGTGCTAAAAATTCAAACTCAAACTGTGAATGAATAACATTACGACTATGGAGTAATAAAAACAAAAGTTTTATTAGAAAGACAAACAGACCGACGCGCGAACGGAATTGCAGTCGCGTCGGTCTGTTTGTCTTTTTGTCTGCCGCAGCAATTAGGCATGGTTCTATATATAACATTATTATTTTGTAAAACCGGTGACTACAATACAACTGGTTTATAATGCAATGATTTTTCCAAAAAACGTCTTTTACAATTTTGATCTGTTTTGGTGTTTTCGAAACTTGGGGTAAGAACATGTTATCGAGTAACAGTTATTGTATTGAAACACAGCCATTTTTTTAAACTAAAGTTGAAGCGATTTCAAATTAATGTTGAGGTGAAAGTGGTAATATAGATTACGATATATTTATATACAGTGCTCACCGCTCCCCGTTTGACGGCTTCCAATACAACGTTTCGAACTCCAGGTCGAAAGCCTCACCGCCTCGCAAGATACGTTAAAAACGGATGTTTTTTTGGCTTGAGGTTGAGTGCAGTTTCACACTCACACGAAAATTACAACAACTTTAAGATCCCCGAACGGTGGGTATGGCAATAAACTTTGAATGGGTATTGAGTTAAAATGTTTATATTAAATAGTGGGCTTTATCAGTGTCAGTCGGCGGATTTTAAAAATCGATTCGCTTGATTATTTCGGGCCTTGAGAGTATACCTATGTTCCGAATTTCACCTTTCTATCTCGAAGGCCACAAAATTCGTGACAGACGGATGGACGGAGGGACATGTCATGATAGACATAACTTTCGATGCTGAATAATATAATATCTTAAAGGAGTTCAATATTATAAGGGAATATAAAAAACTATGTGTCACCATTAATAAAACCTTTAGGATAGAGCATAATTAACAAATTCATTCTTCGTCTTTATTTTCCTCGGAGATCTTTGATCTGAGTTACAGGGAACATAACCCTCCCATTTTAATGCAGTAGGCCCAGTATGACTGTGAGGTTCGCCAGTTCGACCTCAACGAAAATCGGCGGGCCTTCTACTTTTGGATAATTTCAGCACTGGGGCCAACTAATTGCTTTGTTGCAAGCTCCTAAAATTGATTGCTCTTTGATCTTCCTATCACGACAGCGGTAGTCTTCAGTCGGATTTATAATATATATATATTATATATTTTGTCTAAATGTTACAATAGCATGCGATTTCTTCCCTTAGTCGCATTTTTACGACATGCGCCGGTAATCGGGGAGCCTTCCAGTGTCATACCCGTAACTGATCGAAATCATTAATCTGAATAAAGTGATTACTTAAATCTAAAACAAGATAAATAATTTTTTCTACGCTAAATGGCACACAATTAGTTATTAAAAAAAATATTTACAAAATTATAGTGCTAATAAATAATTAACTGTAGCTGCAAAGGCATATTCACCCCTTTGGTTATTTAAAAGGCAGATTGCTACATATATCTAATGGCAAACGATTTGTCGTATAGAGAGTATTGCTTTATCAAATTTCTATTAATTTCTATTAATTTCTGAAGACAGCAAGAAAAAAGACCGACATCTGTCATTGAATTTGTTAATCATGTCCGCTTTCCTTACTCTCGAGAGTGAGAAATCTATTCATTTCTCCAAAAATATATCGTTTCCTGTTTAGATAACTGTATAGGTGGGAAGTGTACGGCAACCTCTTGTTAAATCTGAAACAATTGTTTTTTTTTTGTTAAGCTATGGTTGCCTAAGATAGCGGTTCCGAAATTTAGCGGCCGCAATACTTGGCGATCGTAAAAAACGGGTGTCTTAACGGTGCTCGCAGATGAAAACTTCGGAGACGGAGAACAAACAGTAGCGTATAAATATAATGTGTTATTAAATACATTATTGCTTACGACTCATATTTGATGAACGTCGCAGGAGCGCGAATGTTTCATTTGTGTAGTTTGACAGATTAAATATCTCTATGACATTATTAAAAAAATTTCACGTTTATCATCTGGATTAACACCAAATACGTGTTGTAAGTAAACCAACTTGTTGTATAAGATTTCTCGTACAAATTTTGACAGTTCATTTACCACATAGTGAACTAATTGAGCTTACCTAGTTTACAACGATTTTATGGCGTCTTATGAATACACTTAACATATATCATATTTATCTGACATACTTATTTAACGAATTCCCGAACCGAGAAGAGTCTCTGCCTGAGATGTTGCAGCCTTCCATCCTCTGCGATCCCCTGAGCGCTGCTTCCAGTTGTCCACACCAAGTGCTGTGGCATCCGCGATGGCTTGGTCCTAAAAACGAAGGTTCGGTCTTCCTTGCCTTCTCTAACCTGAGGGCTAGGAGTCGAAGGTCATCTTGGATGGAGCAGTGTTGTCCATTCGCTCAATGTGGCCGAGCCAATGTAGTCAACGTGATTTAGCTTTTTGGACTGCATGTCTTGGGAGAAATTGGTTTTATGGGGATTAATGATGCATAATCACCTCAATTTTAATTGCAACGTTTGACTCTAATTCTAAGTTTGACGTTTATATATTTTGAAGATTTTTCTCTTTTTTGCATGTTCTCTACACAAAAAAAAAATGTTGTTCTCTCTCTTTGCTGTTTTCAATGCTTTTGAATGAAATTGTACTTTTTCCCTATTTCCCGAGATAGTTTTTTACCACTTAAATTACTAAGAAAATGTAATTTTCCCACGACTTACAACGCTGCCTGTTCTTTTTTCATCCAGATACTCATCGTATCGTAAGAAAGCGAAGGCAAAGGAAATCCTTATCCTAAAATTATAAAAACTCCCATTGGAGAGTTGATGTTAAAATTAAATTTTTTGTGTATCTTTTTTCCCTAAGCCTCATACAAAACTAAAAACACGCTAGCCTTCGACTCAGCGTTATCTCTGAAAATATATATAAAGTGTCGCCAAAGGTGGTAAATAGTGTCCTATACAAATTTCGATGAAAACGCAACGACAAATTTTTATTATAATTAAATCAAAAAAACAAAAAAAAAATTGTTCGCTTCATATGGATAAATTTAGGTAATATTGATTTTTTACAGTAGGTAAGTAGTAAATACAATTTTTATTAATAAACAAAATTGTGCTCTATAATGTTGGTAGGAACCCATTCCTCCAAGTCCAAGTCATTGCCTCTTAAAACATTTAATGCCAAAAGCATTGATGTGTTAATTTTGAAAACATTCTACCAGCGTATACACTACTATTCGGCAAAGTCAATAAATTTCTTACAAATTCGTATAAATTTGATTAGGAGAAATTAATTTAAATGGTTCCTTAAGTTTCCTACTTTGATCCAGAACTGTTCTTTATTTTTAATTTTTAACATAACTTTATCTTTTAACTCCAAAGCTCCGTATGTATTCGTCGATTACTTTTTTGGAATAAGAAATCAAATTTTTAAATCCAGAAACCAAATCAAAATAGTTGAAGTCAATTCCAAATGTTATGACACAAGAAACGTTACACAGATAACTTATTATTATTAATAATAATCCTATCTCTGATTTAGAATATGGGTTTTGATTATATTTTTATAATTCTTTATTTACATTTATCTAAAAAAGTTACAATGGTTTTCTAAAAAGCTTACAAGGCATGGCGAAAAAACGCAGTCTGCCGTTTTGACAATTCATATTTAACTTATTTAAGAGAGGATAGCGTTTCAATAATGATGGTAGAAACAGCAATTCGATCAGAGTTCAGACCTTTTGATAAATTCATGTCAATCGATGAACATATTGCGATAGTTTATGGCATGTGAAATGAAGCAAATGATCATGACCAATCGTCTCCTAATAATCACAGACACTCATCAGATGTTAGATAGCTCGTGGCAAAATGCAGACACATTCTTTCATCTGGCATAAAAGGCGCAATCGTCCCTATATTCACGGATAGTCAAGCAGCTATAAACGCCCTTAGCTCGCACACCGTTGACTCCTCCAAATCAGTCATGTACTGCTTCAATACCCTTCAAACACTCGGATTAAGAAACAAGACCAAATTATGGTGGGTTCTGGGTCATATCGGGGTAGAAGGTAACGGAAAGGCCGACGAACAAGCCAGAAAAGGTTCAGAAACACCTTTCATAGGTCCCGAACCCTTCTGCTGCACTCCTAGATGAGCAGCATAGGCAGCAATAAAAAGGAACATAGAAAATGTATCTTTTATTGGGAAAGCATCCTAGGTCTAAGACAGGCCAAATGAGCCATTCAGACTGATTCGGGCGACCTACAACTTTACGTCAACTCCGATTGGCAAATTTAAGAAGCTTCTCTTGGCAATTTATACTCTTGGGGGTTTGTCAGGCTTTTGCAAAAGGCTTGGAAGTGGATAAATTCAAAGGTGTTCCTGGGGATTTCTGAATTCTCCTTATGTTATTGCATCATGCGCCTGTCAAGAACAGTTTTTTGAAACCACTTTTATTATGCCATAAACTCATTGTGAATTTAAATATTATTGACTTAGGTTAGTACAGAAAAGGTAGTCTGCATGGCTTTTGCTAAGTTGATTCGGGAACCATTTCAAGGGACCGTTTCAAGGGACACAGGTGTAAAGTTTTTTTTCGTTTGCAGTTTATTAATTATTTCAATTTCAATTCAACCTTTATTATTTTGTACAAAATCTATAACAATGTTATAATTTTTGATGATCGAATTTTTATTAAAAAATGTTCGACGGAGACGTAAATGTTGAACGTTTGTTGTTCACAACTATGACGGCCGTATGGAAGGTAACAGCACCGCATTAGACGTTACGTTCACACATAACGTTATCTAGGAATCCAATGCCTTGTGATTTGAGTAGATAACGTTTCATTGACGTCATCCCGGATTAGTTACGGCACACCTTTCTTAGGAAACCATAGCTTTAGATTTCTTTCGATAGAAAACGAAAACGTCATTTATCCTAAGAACAACAATTGAAAAGGTTTCAACGTGAATTGTATGCCTTATAATTCATATTAACTTGCTTTTTGCACAAAGCACACTACTAAGTCTGCGCTTTAAAATTATTTTTAGACTGCTTTAAAGTAAGGACCATAGTTCTATCACGCTTTAATTTATCAAGTGGCATTACGCAATAAAAGTGTAGCTCTCCTACTCGTTTCTATAATTGTAAAACGAGTTTTGGAATTCAAGTGGTTTTTGTGTTATAACACACATGCGGTTAGGCTGCAAAGGTTCCGCCAATTCACATAGTGGCCTAGTCCGTCAATTTATATTGAATTGTTAATGAACAACAACAACAAATCGATGATCATTCAAATCCTATTCAGGCAGACCAGAACTTGTGGCTTCGATGGCAAAATTCATTGTGTGCTTGCTGAGAAGATGTTGATCTTCGATTCCCATTGGCGGAAAAGGTTTTCCGAGAATAATGAATAAAATAGACCAGTACCCTAAAAAAGGAATCTGATGATCGGCTCTGGCAAACAGTAAAAGAGCGCGTTAGCTCCAGCCACCAATGCATGCGGTAGCAATCATAAGTTCTTGTTGTTCATTCAAAAGTTTTAGGACTATTTAAATAAAAATTAACAAACATTTTTAAAACAAACAGCCCTCAGCCAAGCATCATTACCCCTATTCAATGCTGCTGCTCTATTGTCGTCATCTCTGGTCACCCCCTTGCGCGTCAATCAAATGAGTATTTGCTTGCTTTTCCGTCTTATCATTGTTTGTACTTATAACCGCGTTGGAAACGCTCCACAACTAAAGCGATTTAGAACCATCTGCAAAATGAGTTATACGCTCAAAAGCGTTGTGCTGCTGTTTGAGTTCGGACGGTCGGAAAGTTTGACAAGAATAAGAATCGCTGGCATTTTTTTTTTGGTTTGTTGTGATTTGTGTGTGTAAGCGTTGAAGGATAAATTAAGTTCAGCAAACTATTAGAACAAAAAAAAATGAGCGTAGATACAGTAAAATACCAGTACTACGCAGCTGTCTGTGGTTAGTAAAGTGAAAAAGTAAACTTTCTGTGTACTGTGGCGTATACGTACTATTCTGTTTTACGTAAACATGTGGGTAAATGAGATGAAAATAAAATTACCTGACTGTTAATTTTCTGCCATCATAATTTTAACGGCTATAACTATGATAGTGACGCTATAGCAACAATCAACAATATCGATATCGATATACTGTCTCTATTAAAAACTAAAATAAATACCGGAATATTTATAAATGTAAATTTATGAATAAATCGTTTTTTTTCTGTTATCTTAAATGGCGTGTGTTTTGCTAACTGCACGGGTTAAAGGGTTTTCACCATTTTCTAGGTATGATACTTTCGCGCCAACAACTGTACAAAATTTAAATTCGATCGAAGCGACGATGCGCTACCAAGAACAAAAAAACAAAAAAACATTTCTGTGGTGGTTAAACTGCTGGACCGATTTTGATCAAACTTTAATTAAACACTCTCGAACTAATACAAATATTATTATACGAGATATTATACGAGATATCATATGAGATTTAATGAAATTCGAGTTCAATCGGTTCGGTGCTTTCGGAGTCCACAGCATAGACATAGATCTCGACAACGGCGCCACCTTTGGAGTCCAAAACTATACTATCTTTCAAGCTGCAACCAACAACACCCATTCAAAATTTTTTTTATTGAAATCGGTTGGGCGGTTTCGGAAATTAGCGTGTACGAACACACGAAACAGTGACACGAGCTTTTAATATATTAAGATAATGTTTGAACAATTTCGAAACAGGCTCATCTTTAGGGCTGAATTCGTTTACCTTTTCAACTGAGCTTTGGAAATTGACACATAGCAATCAGTTGTGCCTAGTTGCACAAAGTCGTTATCCTGCAATAAATTTAATTTTCATATGACATGGATATAAGTGCTGTTTAAATACTAAAGGCAAATGCGATAACAGAAATTCCGCATGTTGGTAAAATTTTGAATTTCGGAATGTAAACAATTTATAACAAAACTATGAAAGTTTCAAACTTAAATTTTGGATTTCGCTGAAATTACGAATCTCAGTTCGGTGGAAACAAAGTATAAGGTCGGACCAGATAAATTGATCTTATATCATAGAAAAGCTTTCAATAGTTTACAACATATATATACTTATGGACAAATAGAATACAGATGTTAGCGTATTTTTTGCTCTTCAAATAAATGAAAACAGTTGTTAATTAGGTTAATTTTTCCTTGGGTTATTCATCAATTTGGAATGAAGGTGATGTTTAATTGTTGCAGGCATGATCATACTGGGTCTATTTAAAATAACAACTATTGCTTAAAACTATACATTAACAACTTTTTTTCAAATACTAAAGGGATGTTTAAGGTTGTCATACACCGTCGCGATATCTATGGCGATAATAATCGGATGTTACTAAATATGTATATATCAAACTAATTATAACGCAAAATCAAACCATTTTCAGTGAATCCAATGCATGTATTATATCATGCGTAGAACACTCAGACTGTATATGTGGGACGATAAACAAAGAAAGCCACGTAGCGGTATATTTGGTGCAGGACCTGAAATTCGAAAAGGAATAGACAGACTGCAATACATTCATTTAGTATAGGGTCATCGAACAAAATGTGATTTAGCGCCTATGTTGAACTGCCAAGATTCAACTATCTTAGCGATGACTTCAGATAAGTAAATAATAGGAGGTTATTAGATATGATATGAATATAAATATTAATATGTGTAAATATAGCGGAAACATTTTGTAAAGTTCGTACTGCTTTTGGTCATTACTCATTACCAAACGCCTTCTCGTATAGCTTTAGTGAATTGAATAAATAGATTTGAACGTCTCGGACAGGTAATTGATATAAAAATTTCAACTCTAGTTTGTCTGTTCGGAAAACAGCTCAAAATTTCGCGACCGCATCTAAGAGTGTGATTAAAAGCCTAGGTGTGTCCATTTCGAGACGAGCACTGGAATTTAGCCAATATACACCTACTTTGACCCCATTTTTCATAAAGATTTTGGCATAAATGCTTAAAAGGTCCAGTTAAGAAAAGAATTAAAGTCATCAGACTACAAGTAACGCCGTACTTTTTCTATTAATTTTTGGTTGAGCTTAAATCGTTGGTTTTTCATTTGCGCAATGCTAAATTGGCTCGATAATTACCTAATAAATGGATTGCAAATGGTAAAGGTTGATAGTTTGACTTCTCGGGTAATAGAAGTTACTGCCGTTGTTCCACACGGTAGTCATCTGGATCCGGTGTTATTTATATTATTCATCAATGACGTCCCCGCAATATTACAATTCTGTAAAGCTTTGACATTCGCGGACGATTTCTGATTGCTTTCGTTTTCAATAAGATGTTAATTAATAATCGGAATGGTGTAATCAAAATACATACTTTAGAACTTAATATTTCTAAATGCAATATTTTTTTCGGCATACGGTATTGCTGTGGCACTCTTACATAAGTATTTTATAAATGAAGAAGTGAATGATCTTTTTGTTGTGTTTGACAATATAAGCACATTTTATATGTACCGCGATTATGCCATTCCTAAGTCTTACTTTATGTTGCCAATAGCAAACACTTCCGAAATGTTTCATCAATTTGTTGGGATCGACCATATGCCATTCACAAACTTAGATGCAAAAGAGTGCAAAAAAAGTTCACAAGATATGCGTTACATAAATTATATAGATTCAATGAGGTTCCCAAATATGAGAATAGGCACAATTTAAATTTGTAAACTCTCAGTTAAAGACGCAATGCAACTTCTTGAATATACATATTCGCGATATTCTTAATTATCAAATTATTTCACCTGAATTGGTTAATCTTTCAAATAGGTGTGGGCTATATATCTTTATGTACATGTACGTCGTAGGTGCAAAATGGCCTCAGCAAAAATATATCAAAAGGCTCCAAAAATTTATATAGGAAGCAACAACAAAGCTTTATAGTCCGATCGGAATAATTATATAACGCATTGCTTTGGGACCTTTTTTATTTTTTTGGGGTAGTTTTGGATTTGATACGTATTTCCTTCCGCCAAAAATATGTTATATTTCCTAACAATGAAGGAAAAAAAATTTTCTACATGAAATATCACCCCAAAAGTATGAAAAATGGCAAGATTTTACTTCCAGGCTCCAATTCCAAGAAATACTTTTTTTTGTTAAAAAGGCTTGAAACAAAACTAAAAGCGAAATAAATTGGTGACGGCGTAGACGTTTTTGATAAAGATGTTGTATTTTCCATAGATGTATTAAAAATTGTTAAAAAATAACAGTAGGTACAATTTATATAGATAATGGGCTTTTTATCTACTCGCCTACCAAACAGTTCCCTCAAGTTGACTGTAGCCTTTCCATGATTTTTTTTTTTGAAATTAGGTACTCTAATTTTGCATTGTTTTGCAACGCTTTGACAGTCTTTCTAATGTAGAAATAAAAAACATTTCAAAAACCACAAGTAGGGATTAGCTGATATTTACAGCCATAGGCGTAGGTGCAGTAAAGATACGACTATTTGTTGTGGAACTAACACTACTTAATGCAGTGCAAATAATTCATTTAAATTACTTAAAGAAATGTGAGAGTTTCAAACAAATGGGAGGCCTGTATAAATAATTCAAATCTTAATAGGTAATTATTTTAACTTAGAGTAGAAGTCTCAAATTAAGATTTGTTTTGATGTAATCTTCAATTCAAAATATTTTTTAATCTTCCCTTGACATTGATGAAGGTGCTTTTTATTCTTCAAATTGCGTAAGCTTTTAAAATTTTCTGTATTTCTTGGCACAGACGTGCCGATGATTGGCCCTTATTTCTTCCGGCCAGTGCTCGCGCTGTAGTAAGGCATCAACATTACCGCACAATGATTAGTGATTTTGTGATTCTAGCAGGATGGGGCTAAGTCCCATAATCCACTCGACTTACTGTTAAGTCAATTTAATGACGACATTTTATCGCAAACTAGACCAGGCCACCAAGATCGTGCGATTTGGCTGACGGCACTCGATAACTTCTTGTAAAATCCTGTGTAAGTTGATTGATTCGCTTATGTGCGAAGGGCTGTAAGCATAAGTGTGCAAATTCACCCACAGGTCAAGGAGGTCCAATGGAGTATCCTCTTATTTCATCGTTGGACTTGTGACCAATAAATGTATTTAGATCTTTTGATAAATCTTTTTGGATCTAATTGGTGTAGGTACTCCTGCCACGAACAATTATGCTCTCATGTAGGAAAGGCGTCGTTTTTGAGGAGCTAAGCAATATAGCAAACCACATCTTATTTCCTCTTCATCTCTACAGCCTCATTCGTTAAAATCTCGTTTAAATGGATATGGTTTGTATCGTATATCAAAATGTTAGAGGGATGCTGACCCAGACCAATAAGGTATTTTCAACATCTTCAAACACTTCCACATCTCTGACAGAAACTTTGTTATTAGATGGTACCAAGAATTCAGAGATTTCTGACGAAGAGTTCAATATTTCAAATTTCGACGAGACAGACATGCCGATCCCATGCTCACTATACAAGTACAGCCTTTTTGAATTTTAAGACAATAATTTTACCATATTTCAGTTTTATGATTTAATGTTTTATTGTTTATTGTTTCTTTAGAATAATGTATTCCTTTGACTATCAAAAAATGTAAATCTTTATCACATTGATAATGAAGGAAGAAATTAAAAAGTCGACGAATAATATATAGACATTGTAAGAGCTCTTCAGATTTTTTAAATTATCTTATAGCAGAAGAAAATTTCTACAACATTTGCAGCCGGAAATATTTGCACAATTTTTAAAAGATAGAAAATGCCTCAAGAACAAGTCCAAAATATTTTTTTGGAAATTCATCAATAGTAAACGGAACTGTTGGTTTTATCCATTTGTTTTAAAATTTTCAAGCCACGACCTAAATTAGCTAAATTATTTTCGGACTTTTTGAATCCGTTTATAGTTACACTATTTCTAACTGCGATAAATTTGACAACTATGATCAATTATTTGGTCATTTGAATTCGTACTTTTACTTGACTGATATTAATTTTAATATAAGTAGTATTACTAAAATTAAGTTTATATCTGACCAAGATGACAATGGTGGTGTCTGGTCCAAAAGGTTTTCCGTCTATTGTTTAAGCTAAAAGTGTGCTCGTTACCTATTGTAACCATTGTCTTTCTCTTCACTGTCTTCGTGTGAATTTCCAGTGGGTTGGAAATGTTCGAGACAATCGTTTGAAAATCATTATGCCTATTCTCTAATTGTGACTAAACAACTAACTTTTCCAAAAGGTCGTTCTACGTTTACATTATTACTGCAAATAAATCAATTTATTATCATTTCTTTAAAAAAAAAAAAAAAAACACAAGAAGATTGCGTTCTTAAAGATTTCAGTAACGACTTTGATAAGCGGTCGCATAGAATTTTACTCTAAAAAATATTCGATCCTGTTTAATGGGTCTTCGAGCCATTTCGCTGTTGCTACAGGAATACCCTAGGGTAGCCTTTGAAGTCAAATATTATTTCTATTGTATTATGAATAACTTGCCATCCATTATGAAAAACTGTTATTACCTCATATATGCGGATGATGTAAATTTTCTAGGAAGTTTCTAACGTTGATGATTGCGTTGCTTCGCAGCGCTATCTAGATGCATTTTACTCTTGGTGTGGGCGAAACTATTTGTTTCTTAATGTTAACTAACTTTACACGACAACGGTCTGCCTTGACGTCGTATCTATGCTTGGGTGTGATGTTTGATCATAAACTGGACTTCGCGCTGCATATCAGCACGATTGTAAATAGGTAAACTTGATCCTTCGTTGGGTAGAAGGAGAATTGAAATTCAACAATTATGTGTTACCATATAATATAGGACCACACCTATTCGCCAGGTACTGTCTTTCACATTTCATATTGAAAAGATTGGAATCTGTCGCATTAATTGCTGCATGAAGTGAAATATCCACGAAAAATGTTTATTTCCATGGCTAGGATGATCTATCCTATTTCTTAACTTCGTATATTTCAGCTTGGAAGCCGCTATAATAATCTGTAAGTAAGAAGAACTGGTTGATAAATCTTCAACCTTCTTTGAGCCATCTGTGAAGATCGATATTAATTTGATGACAATGTTAGGGGCAGTCCATTCCTGTCTGTCTGGTTTTAAGATTTGAAGAAGGACCAAACACAAACCATAGCTTTTGCCCATTTGTTTGCACGTTCAATAGAGCTTTCAGACCTCGTTGTGGTGTAGATTTTAGTGAACCAGTTATAACCGGACAAGCAATCTCTTAACCTTGTTAAGATAGGATTTGGTGTTGATCACCTCCACCAGACAACTGAATATAAGGTGAGAATGGGACCTGCGATCGCGATATAGACCCAGTGCACTATGTTTGGTTATAAGCCCCACTGCTTTTTGCAGAATCAGCCATTTCCTCATAGTACATGCTGATATACATACTGTAAACTAGTCAGTCTTTGAAGCAAATCTTGAGTGCATTATTGGAAAAAAAGTGCATAAAACTGGACCGACAGGATGAGCTTCGTTTGTATCTTTTGAGGACGCCGTATGTCTGAAATCCTATTCAAAACATAATGGCATAAACCACTCTTCATACTCGTAACGAATAAGGATTTTCGATTCAAACATCTATCATTGTTATTTAGCAAAATGATTTATAAAGCTCTTGAAAAAACAGTCTCTACTTTTCTTATCCCACAGTTAACATAGTATCGGTGTCCTATGGGGCTTTTTGCGGATGGCCTTCAGCGAGTTTTCTTGTTCTTCAGTCAGAAGACAGTCCCTTGGAAAATGGACCAATGACAAATGAGCAGGCATCCTGGGTGGGTGCAATGCTCTGCGTTGGTGGTTTGATTGGATGTTTATTTTTTGCATGGCTAGCAGAAAATTTTGGAAGAAAAACTCCAATTTTACTATTGGCAATTCCATCATTGGTAAGGCAATTTGATTTTTTTAAAACAAAGGAATATTTTCGTTTGGCTAAAAAAAATTCAGATAAGTTGGCTGCTTATACCTCTTGCAACAAATGTCAACTACTTGCTGGCATCAAGATTCTTCGGGGGATTCGCTGGTGGTGGAACATTCGTCTTGGTGCCAATTTATTTAACAGAGATTACAGAAGACTGGTATGGTATAACAAAGAAAGTAAGAGTTTTTTTTCAATATTATTTGATTATTTGCGTAGCGTTCGTGGAAAATTGGGTTCCTATTTAGTACTGTCGTGTAACATTGGTATACTCTTGGCTTTTGTGCTCGGCAATTATTTGCCATATATGATCATTCCATACGTATTGGGAACACTGCCTATACTATTCTTAATTGGATTTGCTTTTCTACCAGAAACTCCTCAACAATTGCTAAAGAATAACAAAATTAAGGTAGGCGTTGGTTAATGTATAAATAACTTTATCAGTGCAATATCTTCCTTTGTTTAGGAAGCTGAAAAGGCATTAAGATACTTCCGAAACTATCGGCGAATATCACAAGAACCTCCAGAAGTTTTTAAAAGTGAAATGGAAAAATTAAAAACGGACATTACAGGAAAGGAAAAAGTTGGAACAGAGGTGCTTGAGAACACCAAGATAACATGGAGTGATTTTAGTAAGTAGACCATTAATGTTAACCATTATCAGAACAATCAGACTTGGTAGTTCTGAAGCACTGGTTTCTTTTTAACATCAAATAGTTTCTAACAACCAAAACCAACTATACAGGAATATAACGTCTATATTTTTTTTAAGATACCCGAATCGCCCGCAAAGCTTTCATGATTGGCATCGTCCTAATGTTTCTAAATCAATTTTGTGGATGCTTCGCTATGCTCAACTACACTGCCAGCATTTTTAAACAATCTGGGTCCAGTTTGTCGCCCAATATGTCGGCGATGATTGTTGGTATCATTCAACTTCTGGGTGCATATATCTCAACTATGCTCGTAGAGCGAGCAGGCCGCAAGGTAAGTGTCGTATATTTATCTTAAACTGCAGTTTAAATCATATTGTATATTACAGCTCCTTATAGCGGTGTCAGCTATTGGTACCGGTCTTGGGCTTAGTTCCCTTGGCTTGTACACTTATCTCAATGATAGTGGAGTCAATTTAGTGGGCTTCACTTGGCTGCCAATTGCCAGTTTTTCATTCGCAGTGTGTGTTGGTGCTATGGGGGTGCTGACGTTGCCGTTTTTAGTGGTTTCTGAAATTATGCCACCAAAAATCAGAAATATAGGCTGCATGATTTGTATGTCCATTTTATGGATATTTGCATTTGTCATCCTAAAGGTAAGCATGTGGACATTGGGTCAGTTTTTTTTTATCGAATTCATTAATACTTTAACGTCCATTTCACAGTATCTACCGGCAATGACATATACTTTTGGGATGCATGGAGCAATGTTCTTCTTTGCAGCATGTTGTTTTGGCGGAGCCGTTTTTGTAATAATCTTTGTGCCAGAAACAAAAGGCAAGAGCATAGAAGCCATTATGCGGCTGTTGTAATAAGTTTCTATGTTGCAATATGTAATTGCTTAGATTTGCAGGAAGCATTTCTTCAATTATGATTTTTTTTGGAATTCAAAATCGTTGTAGATTTTGTTTTGATTCCAACTTGTATTCAAGCAAATATGTGTCATACAGTTGAATCGTGTATTAATAAAAAACAAGTATAACCATTTGTAGACACCCGACCAGTGACGTTTTGTTTTTTTCTTTACACATAGCTCAAAGCAGTCTTTCCCAAAGTGGGTGATTACGCCTGCTTGTGGGCGCAAGAGCCTCTCGGGGGGCAGTAGTAGTAATAAGGTGGTGTAAAGGCGGTCTGGGGGCGAGGGCAGTTTAAAATATGGCAAAAATTAATATTTTCCTAATATGTACAAGGTGGCGCAAAAGTTGTCAGGTGTCGCAAAAGTTGTCACCCGATGTTCTTTCGTTGTAATTTTTTTTATGAATGAAAAACTTTGGTTCTGCTTTTGGTATATGTTAATTGGTGTCTTAAGTTTTTTCTGTATCAGTTAACTTCACAAATATCAAAGTAGAATTTACATTTTCCGCCATTTGCAAAAATTATGCTTCTTCCGATAGGAAGATGACTTTTGCGCCACCTAGTATACGTATATACGATAATCGAGAAATCGAAAAAAAAATTCTTAACTTTCGTCTTATCTCATCATAAAGTTGCCGGCTAGCGATAATTAAGAACAAGAGATACGAATTACCTCATATTCAACATAAATGAGCCAGCCCTTCAAGAACAGATAATCATTGAGCAGTGCTATATTGAGTTTCGTGTGTGTTTCATTAGTATCTATTGTATTATTAAAACAACCACGCCTTTTTCTGTTGTTATTAAATTCGCGTATCTGTGAAGTCAAAATCATGTCGGAAACAAAAAAAGAGGAGGCGACACTATGGCGCACTATACTGCCGTCTGTTATTTTTTGTTGTTATCCGTGCAACCTTCGCCTCTTCCGCATCATTGTCAACAACACAGCTTCGATTAACCTGGTTATTTTTAAACGCAATCCTCGCAGTATATTTACCATTCGAGACTTGCTACCGTTGGTGATATTTTAAATCATATTTAAAGTAAAATCTCACCATCTCCTACGTTCTTAAAGTGCTTTAAATATGCGTTCAATGAATCAAGGGATATCTCGTCTTTTAAATTGATTGTTAATGATATCGACTTCGTCAAAATCGTTCCGAAAGGTTTTTTTGGCGCATGAATTAGCGACTGAGAAAGGTAGGTACATAATATTTTAAATGCAAAATGGTTCAATACAACGATTTTAAACGTGCCGGATAGTATCTAGTCATAACTTGTATTGGAGGTCTTCGACCTAAACCCAAAAAGTTGCTTCTTTTTCCTCTTCGCTTCGTCGTCATTGTTTGATGATAACAGCCTAAGGCAATTTTATTTTCAAATAAAATATTTTGGGAAATCGTGAAAAATGGACTTACGGAGTTTCCTCTGCAAGAAACTAAACATTCATTTAAAAAGTTTTATTATTTAAGCCTCAATGTTAAGGAACAACTTTTTAATGTTTTTCATGGTAACTTTAACACCATTTCAGTCTCGGAATTTAAAGTTGTAGAAAATAATAAAGGTAGGTAGTTCAAAAGTTATTTAAAAAAATTGAGGTATGCAAATTATAAAACTTGCCGCAGTAAAAATAAACAACCTGTTTTAGAAAGTCTTCATTGTTCTTACTTTCAACTCCTGCCTTTTTAATCCGGTCTGTTAATGGATACTGGAAGCGATCTATCTGTACCATCCATGAAATTCTTTTGGAAATACCTTATTTTCACTCAAACACAAAAAGTCTCTTTTTTTAGGACGATAGTGGCTCATTTCGAAATGTTTTTATTTTATGGATTGAAGGCCTTTCTCTTCTACTGACAATTATAGTTGCACAGGAACTATAATTACGATGTCCCTTCTTTGAGACTCTAAAAATGACAGTACATTGCCCTTCGTTTTAAACCTTTGATTCAGCTGTCCTTTTTCACCATCCGTGACTCCATATTTGTTTTTATTTACTAACGCCAAAAATTGCAACAGCAGTAACTTTTTTTTAAAATAGGAAAATAAGCTTCAATCTAACAGCAATATTATCCATAGTTTAGAGTCACAATATATTTCAATGCCTGAGGCTGAGGGAGCTAAATTGTCAGTTGTAAATACTATCTTCAAGTAAGATTGAAGAGTTGGTATACAAAAAAGGTGAGCTCATATTATTACTCGTTTTGTGAGAACTTAAAAACTAAACTCATTGTCTGAGTAAGTGATCGAGTGATCTATTTGTTAGATGTGCTTAAAGATGAGAAAACATATGTTTAAAGCAGCGTTTCTTATAAATGAGTAACCATGGTATTTTCTTTCCTCAGGTTGCATACAGCTGAATGAGATGACTAAACTTCAGAAAATAATCACAAGGTAAATGTCAAGTTTATGAAATAAGAAGCTTGTTAAATGGTAACGATTGTTTTGATTTATTCGTGATGGATGATGAATAATTTTTGGGGTGGATTGGTTTTCCATCTCAGCGCTCATATGGTTACCTTGAGTATTGATTTGTTTTTCGCTGATCTCCGTAACTCATTTTGTTTGTGCCTTTAAAAAGGGGATTCTTTTAGCGAAAATTTATTTCAACTCGTGCAGTGACTTCTTAACAGAACACGTTCGTTTTAATTTTTGGACGACATATTCCAAGGAACCTGCGCAACCTTTGCAATATTTAAAGCTTTTTACTTTAAACCAATTCACTTTTATTCCCTCGGTATCAACATATCTATTTTCAACCGCTGCTCTAAGCTAATATTGAAACGTCAAGGAATTCGTTAAAACTTAGCTCAATAACTTTATATTAACTGGTTTATTTTTTTCCTCTATTTGGAACGAACAGGACGAAATATATTTACCCAACCATATATTGTTTAAACTGAGATGTACTTTTTTGTTAAGCAAATGCACTATGCATGATGTACCAAATGCATAGCAATACTCATTGTTTGGTGGAGCATCCTCATAATTTGAGATATTATAACAACATAGCTTTCGACTATAGCACATGGGTGAAACGTTACTACACGGAATTGGAAGCACTTCTTACTTAAGCGGACGCTTGCAGTTTGTATGGGGTAGCAGTTTTCCCTGAGGTCGCACGAGGTAGCACCAAATAGTATAATCCAAAAACGCCTAGAAATGTTGAACATTTTCTATGACAAATAAAAAAAAAATCAATATTGGTATTATGGTTTGAAAAAGTCTTTGGTCCGTACACGTGGGCAGTTGAATGAGCTTCCAGAACTATTGCATTTGAATATCGACGTTGATGGAGTACTAATATCGACCTTTGAATCTTTTTGTGCAATTCTGTATAACATCCATGAAATGCCGAAAATGCCACCTTCAGTGATTTCAATATTCCACGGAAAGAGAAAGAGAAACGAATTAATTTATAAAATGGTTTAATACATTCATTTTATCATTTAGACAAACCTTCAAGCTTGGAACTGCATCTACGCCAGTTTATTAATGAATTAAAAGATGTAATGGAAACTGGTTTGGAAATTAATAACAAACCTGTTGAAATCAAAATAAGATGTTTTCCATTTGATTCGCAAGATCGCAGATGAAAATTGAGTTTATTTTGAAAATCCCCATAAATAGCATCTTTGACATATGGAAATGTAACCATAGATGTAGATGTAACAATAGATGTAGCCTATCCGAAATTTGAAGCGGAAAAGCGTACAAATCATGGCTTTCGAAATGGATCGTACCCAGAACAGCGTTATGGAGAAACGCCTTTAACTGATTTAAATATCGATATGATACGAGATTTTCCTCTTGGAGACGAATTGCATTTAATAGACTTATGAAATACAAAACGTTTATTGAACGGATGGAGGAATAGTGAATTAGGAAATGCAACCAGATGGTCTTCTCTTATAAAAAGTCAAATTACGGACTTCATAAAATCCGTTAAAAAAACCGGTCGAAATTCACTACATTATCCGTGGAATTGATGAAATGGCGTTTTGGAAAGGCACGGAATATTGTTTTTGTATACAAGTTTCGTTGTTGTGAGAAAACGTTTGCGAACCAAATACTATCAACATTTTTTGTTATATATTTGTTCTTTAACGATTTGTTCTTAAAAAATATCATTTGATAGATACAGCCGAACAAATGATTTTAGATTTCTTAAACAATTTCATAAAGTTATACGGTAGCCAAATGTTGTTCGTAACATACACAATTTCTGTCATTTAGTCGATGAAGTTCGCCATTTTGGCCCGTTAATTTTATTTAGTACTTATTATTTTGAGTCAAAATTGCACATTATCAAAATGAACCTGTGAACAGGTCATTTACCTCGAGCTCAAGCAGGAAATAGATAAAATGAAAGGGAAAATGCTATGCTAAAAACAGTTACAGTAGAATCACAAATTTGGCCTATTTTGACAAAGAACTCAATTCATGCGGATTTTGATATCAACTACTCAGTATATTCAGAAATTACATTCAAAGACTTTCTTATTAACAATTCAGAAGGAAACAAATACTTTTTCTCTACTGATTTGAAAGTTATTAAGACCAAATATATAGCTGTGGACAAAAGAAACGGGAAAACGTATATATTGGGATTGGAACTTGCTAAGCTTAATGATTTTTTTGAAACTCCGTTTCCATCGCGCGTTTTACACATTTATGTTGCAAACCCCACATTTTTACAACATACGTTGTATTCGATTGACTGTATTAAAGCAAAAATGTTCGCTGTAAGATGTTTAGATGACTATAATACCGATTTTGACGAAGAACATGATCAACCTGAAAATTTACCTTATGTTTTCGTCCCACTAAATCATACTTTAAAATAAAAAAAAAATATTTTATTTTTTTTTAACTTTCTTTTATTACATAAGAAAAAAAACAATAATTATATCGAATTTAACTTTTTTTTTACATAACAAAATTAATAATAATTATTTAGATTTCGAACTGAATAATATTTAAATGATTTTAATTTTCATCGTAATGTTTGCCGCTTTCATTTGGTTCGATTATCTTTGACCCGGTACTTCCACTGGCAGCAGTTTTGTTCTCATTCATTGACCAGGGTGGCGAGAATTCTTTGTTGCCTGGAAAAATTGCGAAAAAAGTATTTTCGGGGTGTTGCACTTGTTGTTTCGCATACGACGAATTTAAACAAATTAAGAAAAGTCTGATGTTTACACAATGAAAACTTCGTTCCACCAGTTTGAGTTGTGCCGAGCAAAGTGGTTTTTTATCAAAAAATTCTCTTGATAGTTCTAAGCAACAAGTGCCCAATTCGTCCTTCCTTCGTTCGGTTAAAATGATGTTAAAACAAAACTGAATACACTTTTGTCTGTAACCTTCATCCCGTGGTGAATTTTATAGTTCTGTGAGAGCGTCTTCAGATTTAATTAAACGAATACATTCTTGCAAGTAGCTATCTTTCAGACAAGCAATTGACATGTATCACATTAGCTAAGTGAGTAAGCGCACAGGAACGGCATGCAAAAGAAGCGAGAAATCCGTGTGGAAGCGCGCAGGTAAATAAAAAGAAAAGTCTTAAATGCAATGTAAAATAATAATCGCATTGCAGGAAAAGGCAAAAATAAGAAGATATCGAAGAATAGGAAGCCTAAATAAATAATAAAACATAGCCAGTAGGCGGATTTAAAAAATATTTAAACATAAGTATAACCTAGAGAGTCATCTAGATCTAGAGAGTCTATATTATAAATTTCAGCTTCAGTTTGAGCTAACTCTGGTTTTTTCAAAAAATTGTTTTATTTAATTGTGGGCGTGGAATTTAGTGGCTGGAATTTCGAAATTTTATCTCCCGAGCAGTTTTAGGAGTCAAAGATCATATATAGCTTTCTGGCTTAAAATTAGATTTTTTCGATAAAATTGTTTTTTTTTTTAGTTTGTGGGCGTGTCTGTGGGCGGATTTCAAAAATTCTTAAACTTGATTATTTCGGGCTCCTAGAGAGTATATTGTAACAACGTGATGTTCACCGCCGTTGATGTTAGTGTTGGACGGACCAACACACACTCACGGGATTGTTCACCACTCCCGTTGGTAGGAGGGACAGCAGTCGTATTTGGTTGTTCATGGTGTTGAGACGTGCGATGCGGTCTGTAGTGGGTTCATTAAGATAAATAAATGGTTTAACGTTGTTTTAATTCTCGAGTTTTATTTTGTAAATGTTCAAACTTAACATATTCAGAAGTGGGATTAACCAAAAATAACGAAACGAAACGAAAAATAGTGTGAAATTTCAAGAAAAACAAAACAATACGTAAGTTGAAACTATATATCTAGCATTGCATATGCATACCGTATAGTTGTGGCTACTGTGGAAAAAAAATAATTATAAAACAAATAAACGGGACGAAACGAAACGAAGCAAATTTAAAAAAAAAGAAGCAAACAAAACGGTGATAGTAAATAAACAAAGAGTTTCTTGTTTATCTTTGTTAGGGCACGAAACGTAAACGTACGATGTCAGGAAGAGGTAGAGGCAGAAAAAGAAAGCTGTCGGATCACGATAACGATAACGATCCTCAGTTAGGGGTTGCTGTTCTGTCGGGTAAATAATTTTTCTTTTCATGTTCGCAATCGTGTGCGAGAATTTATATAATATTGTTTTTTTATATTGTTGTTCTCTCTTATCTTTTTCTTTTTTTTTTCCTTTATTCACATTATTGTTTCCCTTCTCCCGTTAACTCTGGATACATGATCCATTTCCTTATCTTTCATTGGGTATTTCTGTGTGTGTGTGTGACAGAACAAACAATCAAGACAATGACCATGAAGTTGTTAAAACAAAATCTTAAAACAAGGAAATTACCTGCGCAGGGTAGGGTAGAAGAACTGAGAGAGCGGCTGCTCATAGATTGGCATAGAGAAAATAATAGTGGTGCAAGCGTTGATACGTTAAATGAATGCGTGGTAGTACCAAATTCGGTGAACGAACAAAATGAATCCTCGTACGTCGAAAGACTAGAAGATCAAATTAATCGCTTGCAAGCTAAAGTTGTCGTGTTGAAAAAGAAATGCGAGGGGTATCGGCAAATCGATTTAGAACGTCCACCGGTTAGTGACGAAAATATGAAGATATTTTGTAGTCCCCGTGACGTCATGGATATTCTACCAAATTTTAATCCAGCTGATCAACTCGAGGGCTTAACAGCATCTCAGTTTATCAACAAAGTCAATTCACTACGCGAAGTCTATTCGTGGAATGATAAATTGATTTTGTTTGCAATGGCGACAAAATTGAAGGGATCAGCTCGAATCTGGCTCGACGGTCAGAAAGAATTATTTCTAACATTGCATTCATTCTCTGCGGCGTTGCTTGCGAGTTTTCCGTGTTACGTAAATGAAGCGGATGTACACGCACAACTTGCTGGACGATTTCGTCGTAATGGTGAAGATTTGGAATCGTACTTTTTCTCCGTCTGTGCGATGGGTACAAAAGCTAATTTGTCTGTAGCAGCGATTTGCAAATACGCTATATCAGGTCTACAAAATCCGAATATAAGCAGTTTGTTATCCGGTTTATTTTTCAGTTCAACCAATGAACTACTTGTTCGCATTAAATCATTCGAAGGCACTCAGATGGCACAAGCTTCCTTCAGGTATCGCGCGAAAAATCAAAACTATCAACATATCGGACAGGGGGGAACACATTTAGGACGAAATGCGTCGGAAAATTACGCCGGTACAGTAGATAATGTTTTAATTGTTCAGAGCGCGGACACATATCTATACATTGCTCAAAACCACCACGACGTTCCCGCTGTAATATTTGCTACAGAACCAACCACATCGATGAGCAGTGTCCGATGAAAAATAATCCAAATTCAAATAAGGCGAATGTGCTGGAACGTCGTGTCAATTTAATTACACTACCCGACGAGTATCATAAGACAATTTCAATAAATAACTTAACATATGTTGCGTTTGTTGATTTTGGGAGTGAGTGTAGTTTGATCAAGGGAAGCAAATTTCTCAATCTACAATTAGCTTCTACTGCTGGCCGGTACTAATTAATGGGATTTGGGGGGGGTTCTTACCAGTCCACCGAAAAAGTATTTGTGGAGATCTCTATTGACGGTGTAACTGCAGGTGTCTATTTGTTGGTAGTAGACGACCAACTACTTAGGACGGACATTCTTATAGGTAGAGACTTTGTTGATCAAGATCATATTCGCGTTATCAAAGACAACAAGCGGTTGACATTTGAAATTCAAGAACAAGTAAATAATGATTGCTCCCAAAATTCTAATGTTGATATTTTACGCATCACAGACATAAAGTGCAACCCGGAAATCAAAGAAGACGAAATAAGTTCCTTATTAAGATGCTTAAATATGTTTAGAAATTGTTTTGCTAAAAACATCACGGAGATAGGTCACTGTAGGACAGCAACATTTACTATTCAACTTAAGTCAAACGAAGTGATAAATAGAAAGCCATATCGATTAGCGTTCACCGAGCGTCACAGGGTCCAAGCAATAGTTCAAGATTTACTCAAAAACGGAATAATTCAGGAAAGCAAGTCGGAGTATTCATCTCCGCTTTTACTAATTGAGAAGAAGAATAATGAGGATAGATTGTGTGTAGGTTACCGAAAATTAAATACGATTACGGTAGGACAACCGTTTCCGATGCCTAACATAGAGGAACAATTAGCAAAGTTAGCAGGGTTTAAATATTTTACTTGCCTCGACTTAATTTCGGGGTACTACCAAATTCCAATTGATGAGCCGTACAGAAAGTACACTGCTTTTTCTACAAATACAAATCAGTACGAATTTCTGAGGATGAGTTTTGGACTGAAGAACGCTCCAGCCACTTTTCAAAATGTTATGAATAATATCTTACAACGAATAGGGGATGACACAATATTGGTTTATTTAGATGACATCGTAATTCCTAGTAACACTACCTCCGAAGGAGAAAACAAGTTACGAGCCCTTCTTGAAGCAATAGCGGAATCCGGAATGACATTAAAATTAGAGAAGTGTAGTTTCTTCAATACTGAGGTCGAAATCCTGGGTCATATTGTGACTGGAATTGGCATAAAACGGGGGTCAAAAACTAAAGCCATTTCCGAATACCCAAATCCTCAAAATATTCATGACGTACGACAATTCCTTGGTTTAAGCGGCTATTTTCGCAGATTTATTAAAAATTATGCTGTAATAGCAGAACCTTTAACGTCATTGCTAAGGAAAGAAACAAAGTTTGAATGGCTTTCCGAACAAGATGCATCATTTTCTAGACTAAAGACTTTGTTGTGTAGCGAGCCTTTATTGGCAATTTACTGTTTACATGCTCGGCACGAACTTCACACGGATGCATCATCCATTGGACTATCGGGTATACTACTACAAGAGGAAGCGGGCACTCTAAGACCTGTACAGTATTTTAGCAGAAAAACAACTAGCACAGAAAGCTGCTATTCCAGTTTTGAGTTAGAGGTACTCGCTATTGTTAAAAGTTTGGAGCGTTTTCGAATATATGTCCATGGGAAGCATTAAACAATTGTCACTGACTGTCAGGCTATAGAAGCACTTAAGAACAGCACTGTCCTAAACAGACGGATCGCTAGGTGGTGGCTACGGTTGTCAGAGTACGATATTACCGTCGTGCACAGACAAGGTAAACAAATGCAGCGTGTAGACGCGCTAAGTCGAAAGCCGGTTGAACAATCCACTCGCGTAAAACCTGTTCAAAATAGTGTTTTAAAAATAGAAATCAATAATACCGACTGGGTATTATCACTACAGATGCAGGACTCAAAACTGGTAGAAATAATTAATAAACTTAAGTCAGGTAGAAAGGATAATGACACCAAACAGTTACGGATCGACTACATATTAAAAAATAATAATTTATTAAGAAATGTCAATGGAAATAAGATGTGGGTAGTTCCTGCGGGTGTACGCTCGCAACTCGTTAGAAATTTTCATAATGATCGAGGGCATTTCGGGGTTGAAAGAACTCTACAACAACTTGGAAAAACGTTTTGGTTTCCTAGAATGCGCCAATTTGTGAAGAAATATTTACGAGCATGTGTCGAATGTTGCTATAACAAACGGCAGGGCGGAAAAAAGGAAGGTGAACTCCATTTTTCTGAAACTGTTCCGGTTCCGTTTCATTCGATCCATTTGGATCACTTAGGTCCTTTCGTTAAAAGCTCTTATGGAAACCAATACCTAATCGTTCTTACAGACGCATTCACAAAATACGTTATAATTAAGGCGGTTAGAGATACAAAAACGTCCCACGTAATCAAATTTTTAAATGAAACCACCCTCATTTTTGGTACACCAACAAGACTAATTACGGATAGAGCAACGGCTTATACATCCAAAGGTTTTGAAAACTATTGCGATGAAAATGATATTCGACACATTAAAAATGCTGTTCGCACACCTAGGGCTAATGGACAGGTTGAGCGCACAAATCGAACAGTTCTTAGCTCAATAACTACCATGACAAATAACGACAATGGACGAGACTGTGACAAAACAATTCGTAATATACAATGGACTATAAATAGCTCTATGAATAACACCACAGGGAAAAGCCCAAATGAACTCTTTTTCGATTTTAGACCCAGAGATATCCTTCAAAATAAGTTACTTTTAGCTTTCCAAGATGATACAGTTCTAACGACCACATCAGTAGCTAATAATCGGGTTGTCGCATCTAAACAAATTGAAGAGCAAAAAAAGAAGTGGAAAGAACGATATGATCGTCGGTTTAAGGAGCCTACGAAGTACAACAAGGATGATCTTGTCGTCATTGAGTCTGAGCCTCCGTCGACTGGAGAGTCCCGTAAATTGGAGCCGAAATATCGAGGCCCATTCATCGTATCAGTTGTTCTTCCTAATGATAGGTATGTTATTGAGGATTTACCGGGAATGCAGAGAAAAACGAGGTTCTACCAATCAGTATTTGCATCGGATAAAATGAAACCTTGGTGCCAGATAGACCCTGAAGTGTATCAAATCGACGAAGTGGAAACGAGGTCGTTTCCCGCTGAGGATGGCCGAATGTAACAACGTGATGTTCACCGCCGTTGATGTTGGTGTTGGACGGACCAACACACACTCACGGGATTGTTCACCACTCCCGTTGGTAAGAGGGACAGCAGTCGTATTTGGTTGTTCATGGTGTTGAGACGTGCGATGCGGTCTGTAGTGGGTTCATTAAGATAAATAAATTGGTTAACGTTGTTTTAATTCTCGAGTTTTATTTTGTAAAGGTTCAAACTTAACAATATGGTTAAAATTTCAGCTCTCTAGGCCCAGTTTAAAGGCCTAATTGTTGCCGACAGACGGATGGACGGACATGGCTAGATCGGCATTACTATCGATGCTGATCAAAATTATAGGAACTTTTAGGGGTCTACAGGCAATATTAAGGTATGTTACAAACTTCGCGTCAAAATTAATATACGCACCCTTAGAATAGGTTATAAACAAAATACAAAGCGAAATGCATTGAACTTTTGACAAGGCTACAATTATTTTTTTATTTCTTAAGAAATAACCTACTCTTAAAGGAGGAGTAAAGAAGTTTTAAAGAAGACTTTGAAGGGCAAAGAAAATTTAATACTTATATAAGAAGGAGTTAGGAAGTATTCCAGGTGAATGTAATTCTGATTTAAGAAGATAATACCTATTTAAGAAGGAATACGGAAGTATTTCAGAAGAATGTAATTCCGATTTAAGAAGATCAATCAATTAAGCTTCTTTATTGCTTATATCGGACCGCCTACTTGCGCCTTTTCTCTACTTAAAATGAACTTAAATACTTTCTAAAGAAGAATGCAAAGAACGCTACAGAATTCCTTAATCCTTCTTTAAGTAATTTTGTGCTACTTGTGTTACTGTGGGAGTTCCCCAAGGCAGCCATCTTGGGCCTTTGTCCTCACGGCCGCCAGGAAAGAAGCAACCCCGCTATTTAATGTTATGTTTACACTTAACGCTGTCTGATGCCTTCTGATTTTTAAAGCGAACGTGACGTCATCCACCGCATGCATAGAATAAAAATGTAGCTCTCCTAATCGTGTCTATAATTGTTAAACGAACTTAAGGATTCTATAAAAAGAAATACGCAAATCCTAAAACAAACCATCCTCAGGCAAGCGCCCCTATTTAATGCCGCTGATCTGTTGTCATTATCTTTAGTCGCCGAGAAGCTGCTTGCTTTATCCTCTTATCATTGTTTGTATTTTTTAACCACCCACGTTGTTAAAATGTGGCTCCACAACTTAAGCGATTTAAAATGGTCTGCAAAATTATTTATTAATTAAAGCGATAAATTGTTGTACTAGTGTTTGAGTTCAGATAGTCGGAAAGTTTGACAATCATAAGAACCACCCGAGCTGTTTCTTTTTAGTTTTCTGCAAATAAGTAGTTTTAGCGTTGAAGCATAAATTTAGTTGATCAAATTATTACAAAAGAAATGAGTGTGGACACAGTAAAATACCAGTACTACGCAGCTATCTGTGGTAAGTAAAGTGAAAAACTAAAAAAAAGTATACTGTGGCGTATACGTAATATTCTGTTTTACATAAGGAAGTTGCACATGAGATGAATACAAAGTTTGTTGTGTTTTTAGTTTATGACAATATTAGGCATTAGCTATGACTATAAAAGTGTGCTATAGAAACAAGCAACAATATCGATATCGATAAACTGTCGGCGACAGTTAAGTCTTTGGAGAAGAAATACTTTTATTTACCTTTTTTTCCTTGAAAACTAAAATAAATATAGTAATATGTATATAGAAGTAGAGGCGCATCTTTGAGTCTAATACTAAGTCTTTATTAAACCGAAGTAATGAATTTCACAAAAAGAAATCTATTTTATCGTTCCCATTCTTCTTTGGGAATTCCATTTGACTTTTCGGAATTGGAAGTAGTTGCACAAAGTTTTTATCCTGCAACCAATTTTAATTTAACGTGAATATGAGTTCTGTTCAAAGACAAACTGCAAAATGAAAATTCCGCATAGCGGTGGAATTTAGAATTTCGTTATGCAAAAAATGTATAGTAAAACTATGAAAATTTGAAATGATATTTTGGATTTCGCTGAAATTACGGATTTAGTTCAGTGGGAACGTAGTGTAAGTTCAGAATTGAAGAATTGTTTTCATTACATGGTAAACTGTTCACATTAGAAAGTAGCAAAAACTGGAGCTTCTAATAACCAACACCAAATGTATAGAGCTGAACATAGGAGCCAAATAAAACTCAGATGTACGGGTTTTTTGTGTTTGTTCTTCGAAGAAATGAAAACTATTGTTAGTTTAGGTTAGGTTAGGTTATAGTGGCAGTCGGCAAAGGCCGACACTAAGTGTGTGAAAGGTCCATTGTGATACCACACGGATATATCATCCTTCTACTCGTTGAACCAGTTGGAGCTTTTGATGAAGCTTGACAGACCTATGATGTCGGTGTTAATGAGATCGCTAATGTTAATGAGATTATAACGTACTTTTCTATTTGGGTAATTTTATTATATCAATACATCAATGTGGTATGATGTTGATGTTAAATTATTGTAGGTACGATCATACTTAGTATATTAAAAATAAAAACTGTTGCTTAAAATATTATGTATTAGCAACTTTTTTTAAATACCAAAATGGTATTGTGTATTAACGGCAAGTCAAGAGAATAGGGAGTACAATTTGTTTAGCTTTATAGGTTTTCCGTCATTTAAAATGCAATTTTTTATTCTGACAAGAAATAAATTTATATCCGTCGTCTTACGAGTATTACTCGTAAGTAAAGGAATCCGGAATTTAATTTCATTTGGTTCAAATTTCATGTCCGTAGGCAATTAATCCACTATTGTTTTATTAACAGAAGCCCCAACTTGGACAGACATTCAACTTATAATGAGTTTGATGCCCTGTCTGATTCCATTACAAGAATTGTGACCCTTCATCCTCGTTCTGAAATCGTTATTGCGGGAGATTTCAATATACACAACTCAAGCTGGCTTCGACATTCTGGTCTGGCAACACCCGAAGGAAGGTACGCCGAGATCTTTGCTGAACTAAATAACCTGACTCAGCTTGTAAATGAGCCGACACGAATACCGGACATTAGCAGCCAAACTGCCAACACATTGGACTTGTTTCTTACCTCTCACCCAGATAAATAGGCTTTGAATGTATTATCGCCTCTAGGTTCGTCAGACCATTGTATTATATCAGCGAATTTCTCATACTCCAACCACATAGTTAAATAACAAACTCCTAAAAGAACTGTATGGCAATATGAGAAAGCCAATTGGGAAAAACTAAACGGCTTCCTCGACAGCGACGTGGATGCTGCTGCTGATATGATCACAAACATAATTCACATGAGCATAAAGTCTTTTACCCCTAACAGGATAACAAGTATCAAACCCAAGTTTAACGCGTGGTTGAAATCGAGCTGGAAAGAGGCTATCAGGTTAAAAGAGGTAAGTTTTCGGCTATTCAAGCCAACCCTTCTGAGGAAAGCCGTAAAAAATTTAAACGAGCCAGAAATGACTGCAATGCCCACATTAATCATGTCAAATTCTCCTATGACCAAAAGTTGAGGCAAAAAATACTACAAAGTCCCACGGGCAGTAAAAACTTTTGGTCATTTGTTAAAAACATCAAGAATTCGGCCTCATCATCTATTCCGACACTCATTTACAATGACATTCCAGCTGTCAGCTCTATAGATAAGGCCAATCTGCTTGCTGCTCACTTTGCAGGCAGCTCAACGCTCCCAGATTGTACTTTGTCTCCCCCTGTAGTCGAGCGCGTAGAATTCTCCATGGGACCAATCCACTTTCGCACTCGTACAGTGGCTAGAGTACCTAAAGATCTTGACGTTCACAAATCCGCTGGTCCAGATGGTTTTCCCCTATCGTTCGGAAGAGGTGTTCTTCCTCGCTGGCAAAATCATTGCGTAAGCTTTTCCATCTGTCCTATTCTTCAGGACTCTTCCCGGGAAGATGGAAAACAGCATTTGTCCAGCCTGTACCAAAAAAGGCGAATCTTCTTCTCCCTCCTCCTGCCGACCAATTGCACTTACGTCCCTTCTTTCTAAGGTCATGGAAACGCTGATAAGCCGTCAGCTAATGAAATATATTGAATCGCGAAAACTTCTTAATGACCGGCAGTATGGTTTTCGCAGCAACAGATCCACTGGTGATTTGATGGCATATCTAACCGAAAAGTGGAACCAATCTCTTCATCAAGGTGGTGAAAGTAAGATTGTTGCGCTTGATATTTCAAAGGCATTTGATAGAGTTTGGCATCAGGCTCTCTTGTCGAAAATGCGTGCATTTGGAATCGATGATACTGTTCTTCAATAGATTAGAAATTACCTTTCAATTCAATTCAAGTTGTTTTGGACGGTTTCAAGTCTGCAACTCATCAAATAAATGCTGGTGTCCCCCAAGACTCTGTTCTGTCCCCGACTCTCTTTATCATTTTTATAAATAATCTACTGTCTGTTACTTCTAATCCAATCCATTCCTTTGCTGATGACAGTACCCTCAGTTTCTCATATTCGTTTCTTGGGTCACGCCCCTCATCTTCGGGTGTGGAACTGGAACGGCAACGTATGTTAAGCTTATTAAATTCCGATCTTAACAGCATAATTTATTGGGGTAAGACCAATAGAGTGGAATTTAATGCTTCCAAAACACAATGCTGTCTCTTGTCATTAAAGCAAAACATACACACAGTGCCATTATCTATGAATGGCACTTGCATCGCTGAAACCGAAAGACTTTCCATTCTCGGTATGTGTGTTAATGACAACCTTCATTGGAATGACCACATATTCGGTGTCGCCAAGAATGCCGCGAAATGTCTAGGCTTCCTTAAGCGTTGTATCAAATATTTCACCCCTTCTGATCTGGCTACAATTTATAAGGCGTTTATTCGCCCGAAACTCGAGTACAACGCTCATATCTGGTCCGGTGCACCAATAACTTATTTGGAGTTACTTGACAGGATCCAACAACGCGCGATAAAACTCATTGGCGACCGTGACATCGCGAGATCGATTGACTCTCTTAGTCATCGTCGTGATGTCTCCTGCCTTTCGTAGTTTTATCGTTATTTCCACCATAAGTGCTCAAACGAAATAGCCAGTTGCATTCCTCCCGTTGAACATTTCAACCGCAATACCCGTCATGCAAGGAATGCTCATCAGTTCACCCTCAAGCCCGTGTTCGGACGTACAGTGAAGTTCAAAGAATCTTTCCTCAGCCGTACAACACGAATGTGGAATGCTCTTCCCCGCTCCATTTTTCCGGCACATTATAACCTACAAACATTCAAAACCAACGTGAACGGCATCTCTCCTTTTCTTCTCACCCTAATTTCCTTAACGCCCGCGCTGTGTAGCTAATACATTATAAGGGTCCCAAAATTAGTGTGCGCTTATTATAAAAAATTCTTCACAAAGTATGTAGACAAGTATGTAGACAATATCTTTTTAAGCGATTCGTCAATACAACGCCGTTTGCCACGCATGTATCTACAGCCATAAGCGTGTGTGCAGTAAAGATACGACTATTTGCTTTGTAATCCTAACATGACTTAATGCCGTGTAAATATTTTAATTACAATACTTAAAGAAGTGAGAGAGTTTCAAGCAAATGGAGGCCTCTGTTAATAATAAAATTCTTAAATCAACTTAAAATAGAAGTCGTAAATAATTAGGATTAGTTTTGGTTTGAGGTGTTTTGTTGGATTGATAAAGGTGTTATTTTGTTAAGGCTGTTGTGATACATTTTGGACTTGTGACATTGTGAATTTGATCCACTCTGATCACTGTGCCAGAAGAGCAGCGTCCTTGGAGAGCTGGATTGTGGCATAGAGATGGTTATCATACTTTACTTCCTCTTCATCTCTCAAGATTACATGAATGTAATCTATGCTTCTATGGTCTTTTACCTTTAAACATATTGTGGGTTATGGCACAATTGGTGATGCTGTTCCATTATTTATGTTTTATTTCCAGAGCTCGAATCGTTTAAGCTTTCTTTAACTGCGTAAGCTCAGTTTAGAAACCACTGCAATATCTGTCAGTTGGTAGAATTGGTTGATACTCGCTTTCAACAAGACTCCTGCTATTGTTTTTTTCTCTTTCCTTGAGCCATATGTGAGGATGTGCTTACTTTTGATGACAGTTTTAGGAGAAGTCTAATCCTACCTGTATAACAACTTTAATAGCTGATTGAAGATATCTATTATATTCGACTGAATGAGCATTGAGTTCCAAGTTTGGTTCTCTCTAAGTATAAGAGCACCTATCATTGTCACGTTCTTTGTCAAGAACTCAATGGGTAGCAGGTTCAGTAGGGAATCTAGACCTAGTTGCCGTGTGGATATTTGTGAACCAGTTGTTAAGGAACGGTCTTGAAAATAATGAGGGCAAGTCTTAATACATGCTATCAATAAACAAAAAAACAGAAGAGATGCAGTTAAGTGGGAGGGTTATGATCATATTGATCCTGATCATAGCCTCATCGCCATTAAAGGAGAAGAAGAACAGCAGTCTTTTTTATGAAAGAAGATTAACGAAAGATTTCTCTGATAAATAAAGGAAATTGATTTAAAACTTTCGGAGCTGTTATTGTGTAAAAATTCAAAAAAAATGTGTTCTATGTGCAAAAGGTACATTGGCTAGGCTAATACTATTTTTTTTTTAAATTCTGGCTCGCCAAAGCGATTTATAAAAGGGGGGGGGGGGGGGGGGGGGGGTACTTCGACCTAAAAGATCTTTTGTACCGTATGGGCCAGAAAAATTTTAAACTAGTAAAATTTTCACTTTCCGTCTAAAGCGGACAATTTTACCAGTAGAAGAATTCTTTATGTCCTCGGGGCTCAATTGTTCCCTGAGAAAGATCTTCTTTCTAATTCCATTAAGGGCTGGGCATTCACATAAAATGTGTTCAGCTGACTCGTCCTCTTCAAGACAGAGTCGGCACTTAGGAGAATCTGCTATTCTCATTTTGTGTAGATGATATCTTAAACCGTGGTGACCAGTAAGGTAACCTACTAGGTTTTTGATATCATGCCTGCTTAGGTTTAGACATTTGCTGGCATTATGATTGATGGGCCGAATGGCTCGTTTGGCCTGTCTTAGACCTGGGATGTTATCCCAAAGATAGATACATTTTCTATGTTCCCAGCTTTTAATTGCTGCCGTTGCTGCTGATCTAGGAGTGCAGCAGAAAGGTTCGGGACCTATGAAAGGTGTTTCTGAACCTTTTCTGGCCAGTTCGTCGGCCTTTTCGTTACCTTCTACCCCGACATGACCCGGAACCCACCATAATTTGGTCTTGTTTCTTGTTTCGAGTATTTGTAGGGTATTGAAGAGTACATGACTGATTTGGAGTCAATGGTATACGAGCTAAGGGCGTTTATAGCTGCTTGACTGTCCGTGAAAATATGGATGGTTGCACCTTTTATGCCAGATAAGATAATGTGGCTGGCGCATTCTTGAATGGCGTGGAGCTCCGCTTGAAATACGCTGGGACTTTTTCCCATGGGTATCGTAAAGCGTTTGTGTGGTCCGTATATTCCCGCTCCTACCCCCGTTTCCATTTTAGAACCATCCGTATACCACTTTATGCCGTTATGGCTGTTTGGTGCCGTTATTGCCAACCCATGCTTCTCTCTTGGGTATCTCCGTGGAGAACCGTTTGTTGAAGCATAGTGTTTTTTGAATGCGGTCTGTGGCCGCGCAGTTCATGTTAAGTTCTGGCAGTTCATCGAGAAGGGTCTTAAGTTCCGGATGATCATTAAGACATATCTCGTTTAACTGTATTAGACTTATTGCACTGCGGATCGCCACTTTTTGGACGTATATGTGGAGGGGTATAATTCCTGTTATTGCCTCTATGGCAGCTGTTGGACAGGTACGCATGGCTCCGGAGATACCGAGGCACGCAAGCCGTTGTACCTTTTTGAGCTTCTCCATTGCGACCTTTTGTGTGGATTTTGTCCACCATACTATGGAGGCGTATGTTATGATGGGTCTTATCATCACTGTGTTGATCCAGTGGACGATCTTTGGAGAGATTCCCCAGGTTCTACCATATGTGCGACGACAGGCCCATAAAGCTCTATTAGCTTTACTGATTTTGTTGTTTATGTGAGAGTTCCAGTTAAGTCTCTTGTCCAGGATTACTCCAAGATACTTGACTTCGTCGGAATACTCTACGACCGTGTCGTTTATTGTGATTAGGCCTAGGTCTAATTTCCTCCTTTTAGTGAAAGGAACGATGACGGCTTTACTGGGATTTATGGAAAGATTTTCCTTAATGCACCAGTCTATGGCTGTCTTTAGAGCATTTTTCATTTTTGATGTGACTCCTATTGAGTCTTTGCCCCTAACTATGATGACAATATCATCGGCGTACCCAATTGTGGTGTAGCCCAAACTGCTCATCTTGTGTAGCAGGTCATCGATGACCAATGACCACATAAGGGGTGAGAGTACTCCCCCTTGTGGGCAGCCCCTTACGGCTGTTACTAATACTGAGGTCGTTCCTGACGAGGCAGTTATTTTGCGACTTTACAGCATCGCTTTGATCCATTTAATAGTTGGTTTGTCTATGTTTCTATGGTACAAAGCATTTGATATGGATTCATATCCAGTGTTGTCAAAAGCACCCTCTATGTCCAGAAAGGCACAAAGTGCGATCTCTTTGCAACGGTAGGCGTTTTTTATCTCTGTAGTTAGTCTTAACAGAGCGCCTTCCGTGAATTTGGCCTTTTGGTACGCATATTGGTGAGGGTGCAGAGGCATGCTTTTTGATATGCATTCTCTAATGTGAATGTCAATAATCCTTTCCATTGTTTTCAGAAAAAAACGATGTCAGGCTTATCGGACGATATGATTTAGGTAATTCTCTCGGCTTGTTTCCCGGTTTAGGTATAAATACTACGTTTACCTCCCTCCAGGTAACTGGTATATACCCCCAGTTGAAGCTGAACCTAAATAAAGCAATCATGGATGGTAGTAAAAATTCTATTCCATTTTGAATGAGGGCTGGAAAAATACCGTCTGTACCTGATGCATTGAATGGTTTAAATGAGTTAATTGCCCATTTAACCTTATCCGGAGTAAAAAGTGTTCCGGATAAACTATTAGTTCTGCTGAGGTTTCTTGGAATTGAGACCTCCGCTGTATGTTCGTCTGTAATGACCATCGTGTGAGAACCTGGGAAGTGAGCCTGAAGCAAAGTTTTCAGCGTTTCTTCCCGGTCGCGTGTGATTGAACCATCTGATTTGATTAACAATCCCATGCCTTTTTCTTGATCCGTTGACAGGGCCCTTTGGAGGCATGCCACCTCTGGAAGTTTTTCTATCTTCTCACAGTTTGCACGCCATGAGGCTCTTTTGGATCTGCGCAACTCTAAGTTGTATATGGTCAGCATGGATTTATATTGTTCCCATGTGCCGGTGCGTTTGGCTTTGTTAAAAAGCTTTCTCACCCTCTTTCGAATAGACTCAAGGTTATCGTTCCACCATGGTACGCACCTTTTAACCACGGTTCTTTTAACCTTGCAACTATTTTTGAATGAGGTAAGAATAATATCATTTATTTGACATTGCGCAGCATCTGCATCAATTGTATTTGATGGTGCTTCTGGCAGCATGTCAGATCTGACCGCAAGATTTTCGCGGTAAGTTCTCCAATTAGTCAGTCTGTTGTCATAACGGACTGACGCGTGTTCGGCATTGCATCTTATCTCGAAACGGATGTGCATATGATCCGATAGAGATGCCTCGCCAGACACGTGCCATCCCTCTATAATATCCTTCATAAAAAGAGATGATATAGTAGTAGGACTATTTCCCTTGTTTAGAAAAACGAGGTTATTGCTATATAAATATTCTAATAACGACTCAATTCTGTTATTTGTATCTCGGCTGCCCCAGATGGTATTATGTGCGTTTGCATCGCAGCCGATTAGTATATGTACTTTCTGGTCCTCACAGTACCGGACAAGTTCCTGTACTGGTAAGGGAGGCACTGCATCCGTGTCTCCAGGAAAGTACGCCGATGCGCATACAAATTTATGCAGCTCTCGGCCTTTGTGGCGCTCTATTAGAACCGCCACCAGGTCCCTAGTTGTGAAACCTGGAATGAGAAAAAATGTTATATCTTTCTTAATAGAGATAGCCGCCCTTGGTCTGAAAGGACCTTTGGTGAAAATTAGCTCTCTGTGTTTACAGTTTAATCCGGATATCTTACCATTGGTTGCCCAAGGTTCCTGGATTAGTCCAATAGCAATGTTCCCTTCGGCACATCGCTGGCTAAATGTGTCCGATGCACCCATAGCCCTGTGCAGGTTGGCCTGCAAAACGCTGAGACGGGTGGTCATTTGCGTCTGTATTCAGGGTTTCGTACTCTATTGGGCTTGTTATCACCTCTCCTTCGTACGATACCCTGTTGAGGAGGACCACTTTGTCTGCCTCTAGGACTTTTGTTTTTATGTCCTTCTTGTGCCAGTGCTTTCTTACGATCCATACCTAACTTAGGCCTGAATCATGTTTGGCTTTCTCTGGCTGCGCTTGACTTCGCGCTTGTAGCTTCTTTTTCTGGCACAGTTGTTGCCGTGCTTGAAGCTGCAGCCGTAGCGGCAGCGCTGGTGCTGGCCCCACTTGGGTCAGTTGCGGTGCTGCCGTGAGCTGTGACATCCTTCTTATCCAAAACGTGCTGTTTTTGATCTTTAGGGCCCTGTGTGGCCGTCTTGTCAGCACTTTTTAGGATAAGTTTGGTCTGTTCGAATCGGAAAGAGACCATACCCTTTAGCTCTACGAGTCTCCTCATGGTGCTGTCGTTTATGGCAAAGACCATATGTGCGATGTCTCGCTCATCCGATCTTTGCAGAATCCTTCACGTTCTCGTGTTCAGTTCTTTGTTTTGGCCATCTAATAGGGCTAGGATCCTTTCGCTAGCTACGCCGGTACTCTGCGGGAAGAACCCTCTGATGACATGTGGTTTTGGAAAATGTTCCTCTCCCACAAGCATCACCTCTAACCCGCATTTCTCTTTTAGCTTGGCGAAGGTTGCCTTCATCCACTCTGCAGTGGTGGCGTCTGCACATACGATCATGAGCCATCCGGCTTTGAACGTAGTACCGCGGAAGGCTGGTTTGACCTCCTCGTCACGCTGTTCGATCGTGATATCCATAATCCTCTCCTGTATCGAACCCATTTGTTCGTTGGAGAGAGGATTACGATCGATGTCCACCGGTACAACACCCAGTCTTACATAGCTCGTTATATTGCTATACGAGACTTTGTCGACGGTTGTCTTCCCAGTGCGACCTCGCTTCGCTTCGGATTGAGGCGGGGTATTATCCTCGGATCGCATTCGCTTCACCTCGGGACCCTTGTTTTCCATCTTTTGGATCGCATAGAGACGGGCCTGCTCAATGGTGCTCCCCTTCTTCTGCGCGCGCTGAAATCTGCGCTGTTCAGATGGTGTGAACCTAACGTACTCAGACTCAGTCCGTGCCACATTGCCGACTGTCTTAGCTCTTAGGTACGTCCTCTATATCGAGATGTCTTTCATCCGATAATATGCTGTTGCATATGGTGCTGGATTCTGAAATAGAGTCACTGAGTTGAGACAAGTTCTCTTCAGGTTCCCCCATTTCAGAGTCGATGATTACCGACTCTATCCCTTTGACAGATGTCGTGTCGTCATCGACAGGGTGTTCTAAAACCTCCCTATTTGATGATGCAATTTTAGAGGCATCATTCTCTATTGTTTCTTTTGTTGTTTGTTTTATTTTGAAACCCACGAGTATTCGGGATATGGTGTCGCCCGTGGTCTACCCGTCTAACCACAGGAAGGCTATCTTAAAATCGGAGGTCGCCTGGTATCCGAAGTTAGCAAACTAACGACTAAGCACCCTCTTAGCCATGCATCTCTCGGCGCTTGCCACCTTAGATTAGGGGTTTATTGGGGAAATAGGATTTAGGGATTTGATGGAGGGGGGATATGGGTAATTGAAAATTGAAAGGAAAGAGGACAAGGGTGGCGGACGTGTAGTCCTGGTCAGTTCTTAGTTGACGCTCATCAGACGGTCTGTCCCTTATCAGAAAGGCCCGATGACTCTTTGCGCCGTAAGCCTCCGCACCGGCACCATCGAATTTGCGTTCCATGATGGTGCACACGTCAAGGTGACTGACCCCGCAAGGAGGTCACTAATATACTATTTAATCGTTAGTCGTACATTTGGAAATTCGGACTCCGAAGGTTACGACTTCGCTAACAAAAAACTCCTTTAATACTTAATAAACATATAAATGTCTGATTCAGGTCATATGCCTGAAATCGTGTTAAAACAAAACATCATAAATTATTCTTCATATCGAATTAAAATTTTCGATTTAAATACCCCGCCATTATTATTTAGCAAAATAATTATTTTAGGAGTAGATCTTGAAAAATCAGCCTTAACCTTTCCTATCCAACAGTTAACATAGTATCGGTGTCCTATGGGGCTGTTTGCGGATGGCTTTCTGCGAGCTTTCTTATTCTTCAGTCAGAAGAAACTCCCTTGGAAAGTGGACCAATGACAAATGAACAGGCATCCTGGGTGGGTGCAATGCTCTGCGTTGGTGGTTTGGTTGGATGCTTATTTTTTTCATGGTTAGCAGAACAATTTGGAAGAAAAATTCCAATTTTACTATTGGCAATTCCCTTATTGGTAAGATGATTTGATTTTTGGAAAACAAAAGAATATTTTCATTAGGATAAACCATATTCCAGATAAGTTGGCTCCTCATACCTTTTGCAACAAATGTCAACTACTTGCTGGGATCAAGATTCTTCGGGGGATTTGCTGGTGGCGGAACATTCGTCTTGGTGCCAATTTATTTAACGGAGATTACAGAAGACTGGTATGGTATAACAAAGAAAGTAAGAGTTTTTTTAATATTATTTGTTTATCTGCGTAGCGTTCGTGGAAAATTGGGTTCCTATTTAGTACTATCGTGTAATATTGGTATACTCTTGGCTTTTGTGCTGGGCAACTATTTGCCATATATGATCATTCCATACGTATTGGGAACACTGCCTATACTATTCTTAATTGGATTCGCTTTTCTACCAGAAACTCCTCAACAATTGCTAAAGAATAACAAAATTAATGTAGGCGTTGGTTAATGTATAAATAATTGTTATCAGTGCAATATCTTCCTTTGTTTAGGAAGCTGAAAAGGCATTAAGATATTTCCGTAACTATCGACGGATGTCACAAGAGCCACCAGAAGTTTTTAAAAACGAAATGAAAAAATTAGAAATGGATATAACAGGAAAGAAAACATTTGGAATAGAGCCGTTTGAAAACAGCAAGATAACATATAGTGATTTTAGTAAGTTGAAAAATATTATTGAACATTATCAGAACAATCGGACACTTAATTACTTCTTCGTTCAGGCTTTTTTTTATTATGTGTACAATAAACTGTCATTATTGATTTTTACCTTTAATAGTTTTCCACAACTTAAAACAACTTTACAGCAATATAATGTCTATACATATTTTTAGATACCCGAATCGCCCGCAAGGCTTTCATGATTGGCATCGCTTTAATATTTCTTAATCAATTCTGCGGATGCTTTGCTATGATCAACTATACTGCTAGCATTTTTAAACTATCTGGTTCCAGTTTGTCGCCCAATATGTCGGCCATTGTTGTGGGTGTTATTCAACTTCTTGGTGCATACCTCTCAACTTTGCTCGTAGAGCGAGCAGGCCGCAAGGTAAGTGTCGTATTTTTATCTTAAACTGCAGTTTAACTCATGTTGTACTTTACAGCTCCTGATATCAATGTCAGCTATTGGTACCGGTGTTGGGCTTACCTCGCTTGGCTTGTATACTTATCTCAATGATAGTGGGGTTAATTTAGTGGGCTTCACTTGGTTGCCAATTGCCAGTTTCTCATTTTTAGTGTGTTTTAGCGCTATGGGAGTGCTAACATTACCGTATTTGATGGTTTCTGAAATAATGCCACCGAAAATTCGAAATATTGGCTGCATGATTTGTACGTCAATTGCATGGTTTTTTTCAATCTTAATCCTGAAGGTAGGCATACGGACTTAGAGTCAGTTTTGTATAAAAGCATTTTAAATTTGTACTCACATTTCACAGTATCTACCGCTTATGATACAGACTTTTGGGATGCATGGAGCAATGTTCTTCTTTGCAACATGTTGTTTTGCCGGAGCCGTTTTTGTAATAATCGTTGTGCCAGAAACAAAAGGCAAGAGCATAGAAACCATTATGCAGCTTTTGTCCCAAGCAGCGTAGTAATATTTTGCTGGCTGTGTTATATGAAACTACTTAGTTATGTAGGAAGCGAAGTGAATATAATTTTTTTTACATTCAAAATCGTTGTAGATTTTGTTTCGATTCCAACGTGCATTCAAACAAAAATGATTTGTCACGTTTTTTATCATTAATCATAGTTTAAGGTTTAAATAAAAAATGTAAATTTGGCCCTTTAACAGGAAATCGAATTTGTATACAACGTTCCATTGAGTGAAATTCCAAAATATACCCTTCAGTGTTTTTCTTCCGCAAAATAAATTGATCCCGATGAAGTCACAGCAGCGATATCATTGCGATATCTACTATGAGAATCAGGAAACCATTACAGATAATGTAAACTATTGGAACAACAGCAATTAACATTAACATTTGCATACTTTTTGTTTAATTGGGAAATTTTATGGCTAGCTTTCGTTCAGTTTTCCATTGAGTTTACGCAAATAGGAAATAATTTATGGGGTTTGTTATTTTTGAATTCCATGTTGATTTTTCTTTTCCTTTTTTTGCCTTCTGCCAGCGAAGATCAAATGTGACGTGAAAAAAAGAGTGGATATTATAAAATTTCGATCCGGATGGGACATTCAAGGTATAAAAACACCTTTGTTCTATGTCCCATCTGGATCGAAAGGGTTAAACTGGTGTCTGAAGGGCCGTTTTAATTCAATTTAATTAATCGCCGAACAGGTGTATGGAACTACGAGTAGGTTAGGTAAAGCTCATGTTTTACGATTCAATATTGTTCAGGATAAAAATTAAAGACAATTTTTTGGTAACGAAAAAGCGAGAAGGAGAGAAAATCAAACATTTATTTAGCTTTTTAACAAATAGTTGTTAAAAGAAACAAAAGATATTCAGCCGTATCAATGAATTAAATGGGAATCCCAATAACAAACTTAAGTAACATGAAATTAGATCAAATTAACTTAAAATATAACTGACAGCATTTTTTAGTGAATCTTTGAACCAAATGGTAAGTTGGATATGGTTTAATCCAACAAGTACAACAATTTCCATACAATTCATTATTTAACGATTGCTAATTTGCATACCATTTAGTCATTAACGCATGGACATTTTTTTTATTAATAGCCGCAACTTTTAATCCACATTTTAGATAATTTGTGAAGTAAAAGCAAACTAAGTGTTTTTAATAAATACGGCATAAAATAAATAGCTGTTAAATTAAATTTCATGTGTTTTGCTCAAAATCTAAATTAGTACTGGCTTATAAGAAAAACGACTCTATGTGTATGTGTGAATGTACGTACGTTCGTGAACAATTGTGAGTTCTCGCTAATAAAAAATGATAGCGATTCCGTTGTAGTGCTAATCGACCTTAATATGATGTGAAAGAAATTGCATTTAGTTTTTGTTTTAAACGAAAAATGTTTTGTAGTTCGCATGAGTTACGATAAACCCCATCTCTACATAACTACCTTTTCCACTAGCGCTACAATGGCAACACTCAACGCTCTCAAATAACAAATCATCATCATAGGAAATCTTTGTTACTATGCCAATGTCTCCAAACTCTCGTTTATTAAGCCTGGCTTTATTTTAAATAGATTAGTATCATATTTTGCATTTCCTTTTGGTGGTTTTTCCAAGTTTGAAATCTTTCCACCTTTATTTGAATTTGCCAAACTACGTTAACTATTAGTTTTTAAGTCAGTCTGTACAAAGTTCTTAAAGAATAAAGATTTACTCTGTACTTGGACTAGTATTGTTTTATTCTGCTGAGTATTTTTTATAGTACATAACTCATGCACCAAATCATTAACCAAGTATAAGTGAAATAAAGCATGCCCTATGACTGAACTATCAGCTCTTTATGGCCCATCTACAAGAAATGTGATCCTTTGTCTTGTAAGAACTATCGAGGCATATCCCTGCTAAATGTTGCGTATAAGATCCTATCCAACGTACTGTCTGAACGTTTGAAGTCGTTCTGCAACACACTAATCGACATGTACCAGTGTAGCTTCCGGCCTGACAGATCGAAAATACACCAAATCTTCACCTGGAAAATACCAAAGAATTTCAAGTCGAGATCCACCATCTTTTCATCGGCTTTAAGGCCGCATTATGATAGCATTCATCGCCAGAAGTTCTACGTGGGGATGGCCGAATCCGGGGTTTCGGTAAGACTAATCCAGTTGGGTTGCGTGACACTGGGAAGCATTCGGGGTAATGTGCAGCGCGGAAACAGTTCTTCCAAACTACGAGTATTCAAAACCTGAACTGGATTTCGGCAAGGAAATCCGCTGTCATGTCACTTCTTCAGGCAAAATTGTTGGCCTCGAAGTCAACGAGGACAAAACGAAGTACTTGATTTAATCAAACAAAGAACATCTCTCAACCGACTAAGACAAAACTTCACTGTTGACAACAGAAACCTTGAGGTAGTAAGGGAGTTCATCTACCTCGGAGGTAACATCAACTTCACAAATGAAACCTAATTGGACATTTGAAGAAGACTTGGTACTTCGGGTTGGCAAAGCAAATGGGTTCAAAACTAATAACTCGGGAGACCAAGTGTAAGCTTTACAAAGCACTGATACTGATAGTTCTGCTTTATAGTGCCAAGTGCTGGACAATAAGCAGGAAAGGAGAGCTAGTTTTGGGTTTATTCGAAAGAAAAAATACTCCGTCGGATATTTGGTCTTCTGTGCAAGAAGGTCGAGTGAAGGAGAAGATACAAACGCGAACTCTATGAGCTGTACCAAGTTGTGGATGTAGTCCAAAAATCTAAAATACGTCGACTGCATTTGCTCGGCCATATCGAGCGAATGGCAAATAATGCTTAAGCCAAGAGGATCAGCGACTCCAGCCCTAGGTTCGAGACAACAAGCAAGACCGAACCTCCGTTTTAAAGATCAAGCCATCGCGGATGCCAGTGCGCTTGTTCTGGACAGCTGGAAGCCTCGTGCCCGAGAAAGTATTCATAGTAAATGATAGTCTTATTCTTCGCGAAGTATGTAGATAAAGTAATTTTGAACAATGCCTTTTATAAAGTTTTCTGCCATTCCCACTTCAATGGGGCGGTACAACCAAATGTGTAGATCTTTCCTTACAATTCACCCATACTTTGATTTTTGCTCCGCCCATTTATGAGGTATAGGAATAGGAATAGGGTATCCAACAGTTCGGCCAAGCGGACTGTAGCCTTTCTCTAGATTATTCAAACAAAATGTCAAGTAAAACACTAAAGTAAAGATTCTATTTGTCTGAAAGCACAATGAAATATTTTTTGAGATATAGAAAACTTCCAATCAGAAATAAAAAGAGAAAGACATATTATTCTTAATGCTCCAGAGACACACTGAAGGTTAAAATAAAATCAAGCCTTCTTCCATTAGGAATTGAAAATATTTATATTTTGTTACATATTTATAAAATATGCCTCATATACATTTGTTAACATACATTTCAAGATTCTGCCTATTCTTAATTATTTATATAATAGGTATATACAAGTAAAAGATTCGCAAACCAAAATATGTCTGAACGGGGACTAAATTCTAAAAAGAGTTTCTTATGACACTCTAAGCAAAAGACAAATATATTGTACATCTACGTCCTGTCTTGAATCGGTGGAAACACATAATCATCACTTATGCTACATATATCAACATAAACGGACTTGGGCTGAAGCTTTTGGTATATATCCGAAAATGCAGGCCTCAAAAGTGGGTCCTCGTGCCAACAATGCAACATCAATTCGTAGACTTGATCGGTGCAAATTTCTGGCTTCTCAAGACGTTGCCCCGACACCAGGTATGGTATTAGTTCGCTATTGCTTATAGTGGGATAAGGTGATGCACCTGTGGATAAATAAAAGGTGATTAGGTATATCTATTTATAGTTTATATCTATTTTTCTTGGTTATATATAATATAGAACTTACCCAATGTTCCGATTTCCCAAAGTACAACAGCAAATGCCCAAACGTCACTTTTATTTGAATAAAGGTTGTCACGTATCGCTTCAATAGAAAGCCAACGCAGTGGCAGCTGAAAAGTAGAATCACAAAAATGGAGGTATAAGGATCTTTATTTTGGATTTTGAAGTATGTAGTTTAAGCATTTCTAAAGAAGACGAACTCGTTAAAAAAGAAGGTTGGAAAGAGCAAAATAAGTTATTGGATCTATACACACCCACTAAATGCGATACAACTATGGAAGTAATTGAAACACACTAAAAAAAGGTGTTTAGGCCCTATAGTTTATTAAGAATTCCTATGTAAAAAGCAAACAATACTTTTTCTGAATCTGATTGAACGTTCAATTTTTGAGCGGTTAAGGGAAAATTTGGTCGGGCCTTCGACCTGTGGTACGAGTATTCTTATAGAAAAAGTAGTATACAGATTTTTGCACGTTTCGATGTGCCATAATGGAAATGCACAACTTCCTTGTTGTAGCTACTAAGGTGAGAATGTGGATACCGTGGACAGAACAACCGGCAAACCCCACAGGCCGGATCAGTAGGCAAGTAGTGAAGTGAGAGGGTTATGATACCTTTAGAGGTTTTTTTTTTTATAATTGCTTACGCTAAAGGGATTTTTTCTGTTGTTACAGTACCCTTATAGTGCAGAACACAGCGTAAACATTTGTGTTTAACAGAAAGCAGCACCTCGTCGCCTGAGAATTGTTTTGTTCCATACGCCATTGGCACTTTTTCGAGAAAAACGCATTTAAAGGTTTGCGTACTTGGTACTCCGAAACTGTGTGATACGATTTTTTTAAATTTTTGTTAAATTTGAAGTTAGTCTTATAAAGAGTTCATCTACCAATTTCCAAAGTGTTTTGCCAAACCGTTAAGAAGCCACGTTTATTAACGTAAAAGTCTCCTTTTTTGACTTGTGTCCCACCTCCTTCATTTTGAAATTGATTTTTTTTTTCATACACGTGGAACACAAAAAAAGGGATATGGCACAAAGCAATTCTCATCCAAAATATCTGAAAGGCAAGAAAGCATGGAGTTGGATGCTGCAATTTGAAAAGAAAAATCGATTTCATCTTTTTTATTAACAAAGTTTTTATTCAAAAAATACAATAAAATAAGAAAATTATTCAAAGTGTTTAGCATTAAACTAGTGAGTGAAAAATGTCAGATCAAATCAGATCAGAAAAGTACAGCTTCGAGTCATAATGTTCTCCTCTCGCTGCGAAATTTCAAATAGATAATCCTCTTTGTTTTCTAGTGAATTTTGGGTTTTGAGTGAGCATTGTACCGTCAATGTTTGGCCTGGTGTCGATTTGATCACAATTTGAACTCGTTCCATGTTATTCTTGAAATTTTTTTTCATATACAAGGTGGCGCAAAAATAACCTTCCGATGTTTTTTGGCTGTAATTTAAAAAAAAATGAAAAACTTTGATTCTTCTTGTGGATTATTTTTATTTGGTCTTTTAATTTTTTTTACATCAAGTCGAGAATATGATGTCATGTAAATGGCCGCCGCCACAGTTGATTGTCATTTGAACCCTTTTTATGGCATTTTCCATCACTTTGGCCAAAACTTCCGGCGATAGGTCCTCACATTGTTGACGGATATTGTCTTTAAGAGCTGCAAGAGTCTGAGGCTTGTTGACATAAACCCGCGACTTCAAAAAGCCCCACAAAAAGAAGTCTGGAGCGGTCAAATCAGGCGATCTTGCTGGCCAGTGCAAATCGCCAAAACGGGAGATTAGGCGCCCGGGAAATGCATCCTTCAGCATATCGGTTGTGGCACGTGCAGTGTGTGCCGTTGCACCGTCCTGTTGGAACCACATGTTTTCCAATCCCAATTCATCAAGTTGCGGCAAAAAGAACTCGTTGATCATTGCTCTGTAGCGCTCACCATTCGCAGTAACCGTTTGGCCCGCGACGTCTTCGAAGAAAAAAGGTCCGATGACTCCTCCAGCGAAAAGAGCACACCATACAGTGACTTTGAGCGGGTGTAATGGCTCTTCGTGGGTTACACGCGGATTTTCAGTGCCCCAGAAGCGTAAATTTTGCTTATTTACGTACCCGCTAAGATGGAAATGGGCCTCATCACTCATGATTATTTTTGATGAAAAATCATCTTCCTCTTGGTGGTGATTAAGGATGGCTTGAGCGTATGTTAGACGCGATTGGTGGTCAGCAGCTAACAGCTGATGCACCGTCTGGACTTTGTACGGAAACATCTTCAAATCTTGTACCAAAATTCGCTGTAAAGACCGTCGACTGATACCCATTTGCGTGGCACGTCGTCTGGTCGATGTCGACGGCGCTTCCATGACATCTTCGGCTACAGCAGCAATATTCTCTGCAGAACGGCTACTCCGGGGTCTGCCACGCCTGGCAGCATCTCGTGTTGTGCCAGTCTCTTCGAGGCGAGCGGCTAAACGTCGCAGTGTTTCACCAGTAGGCGTTGGACGGGTAGGAAATCTGCGACGAAATTCACGTTGTGCCAAAGTCACCGACCGATTATTGCTCAAATAAATAGTCACCAATATTCCGCGTTCTGGAGCAGTGTAGCGTAACATTGTTTATTAACGTGTATTTCGCATGTGTTTACTACACAAATGTCAAAACAGAACTGACATTAGGGGCCAATCGCAAAATTTATAGCATTTTCTGATAGGAGGATTACTTTTGCGCCACCTTGTATATGCGAATATTTGTAACATTAAACTAAGAAATAAGATATCTCATGCCAAACAAATAAATCAATTGGCATCAGTACAATTTGAATTTAAAAATTTGACACATTTCACTCACTTGCCCTACCTCAAAACTAGGTACAGAAAAACTTGTGCTACACTGATCTGCACAGCTTCATGGAACACAAATTGACAGAATGTAGAACACTTTGCGGCAAGTTTTTTACTCATGGAACACCAAATCTTGTACTTTTCTGAATTTTTCTGTACTTATCTGTGCAGCTAAGGTTCATAAAACACATCTATTGAAACCATATGTATTCAATGATTGACTGCTCGTACGTCTGCAACTAGGTTTTGCATTTGCAGCACTATTCATCACCGCACCGAATTCATATCTTCATAATATCGAATATCTACACAACTGTAATGGAGGTGAAACAAACAAAATTTTGTTTGCGATCAGTGTCCCACATACATTTTTTTTTTTTTTTTTTTTTATAATTTGCTTACGCTAAAGGGATTTTTTCTGTTGTTACAGTACCCTTATAATGCTAAGAACACAGTGTAAGCTACTTGGTATTAGAAAGAATAGAGAGATAGGAAAGAAGTGTTTGGGTGCAGTTGTAGGGTTTTTCTCCACGGGTGGAGTCTAAGTTACTTAGGGAGATTACGATTTCATGTATTCGTTATAAAGTAATGGACTTGGCCGGGATTCGAACGCACGACCTTCCATTCCGTAAGCGAATACACTACTACTGCACCATTGCCACCCGCATAGCTTTTCTTTAACGCTAGTGCACGTAGGACAAACCAATTCTCAACTTTGTTAATATTTTCTGTATCTCTTGTCGCCGTGATACGAGTGTGCACGTGGAACAAAACAATTCTCACAAAAAAATTGCAATAAATTATATGGAAAATTTGTCCCAAACGCCAAAAAATGGTTTATGGCACAAAACAATTCTACAAACTATTGATTTTGGTGGATATCGGACAAAGTCAATGTTCGATATCTCGGGATTGGAAAGACTAAGAGCAAATCGAATCACAGATTTAAAAAGAGCATACAAAATTACCATAGAATCCGTTCCTAACTCAAAAACGACAAAAGTGGCGTATGGAACAAAACAATTCTCAGGCGACGATCCGGCAATATCGTATTTTCATTGCATGCTTTTCGGTGCTACTTAATATTAGAAAGAATAGAGAGATAGGAAACAGTGTTTGGGTGCAGTTGTAGGGTTTTGCTCACACTACTGCACCGTTGCTATCCAATGTAAAACAAGAAGAAAAAATCAAAATCAACAGTAAAATAAATAAATAACAATGTGATTTTATGAATTAAGGTTTTTGTTTATCGAAATCTCGAACAAAGCCGTGGGTGCAGTTAGTACTCATATATTTAATAAAAGCCTAGGCGCTAGTTTATTTAAACAGTAAGGCACTAAAGGGAGAAATCAGATCTAGGCAATTTTACCATTAATGTGAGCCTAGCTACGCTCAGTAATGGGAGTATGCACATGTTGAAATCGTATTAAAAAAAATTGCCAGGCTTAAAAACTCTTGGATAAGAGAAATGCAAAACCAACAGCATTTGGTTGGTCTCAGATATATGCATATTCATTGAATTTTTTGTTGTTTCTACATTGTACACCTTGAAGTATTCGAACCACACATTCAACGCCCATTTACTTTCATTTCACTTGAAGTTCCCATAGTCCAGTATGCAAATTCTGAATAACCCATTACAATTCATAGGTACTATATGAGACTGAAATGACAACAATCTTCATCCAATACCCATCGGTGCCTATAGCGCAACAACCTTCGCTGGCAACACGCATGCCATACTTGCCTGCGCTCATATGCCACGACAATTAGTACTTCCCCCAGCCAAAGTACCGAAGTGCTGATAGAATAATTTTTAACTGAATACGGACACATTCATTGCGAGTGATAATGGTTATGATCGATAATGAGCCCACGCTGAAAATTCATTTCGGGTATTGCAACACCGAAAAAAGATCAGCAAATAGGGCCAACGCTGATGATGGGATATTGATTACGCATGATAAAAACGACAGAGTAAGAAATCGAAAAGTAAAAGTAACATTTAGATTGATACTCGTAGCAGCCTCACATTAAGATAACGGGTCAATCCTCTATTATTAAAACTAAAAGAATACTTAATAAAGAAAACAGCTATTAGCCGTAGCAGGGCTAAGGACAGCGGGCTAATACTTGATATAAAAAATAAAAAAACAGTTTTTTACTCTCCGGTCGGCGAGTACACTTCCTTTGTTGACAAGGAAGCACGGTACTTAGATGGACAATAACTTTAAGGCTTTTTGGTGTTGTTATTGCGATATGGCTTTTTTAAGAAAATTATCTACAGTCCGTTCGATTGAATTGTTGGATATCTTATTTCTATTCCTATGCCTCATAAGGTGGGGGTGGCAAACATCTAAGTATGGATGAATTGTTAAGAACGATCTACATATTTTGTTATACAACATTAAAAGGATTTCATCAACAAAACCAAGTTTTGGTAAAGAAAAACGCCCCTTAAAAGTGGGGGTGCAGAAAATGGGCTCCTAGTATTTATTAGTTTTTAGCTTCCTGGCTCAAACTTTGACTTTTCGATATAACTGTTTTGGTTTTTTAATTTTTTGGGTGGCGGATTTAAAAAAAAAAAACCCCTAAGACAATATATTTCAGCTTTCAAGCTCAAAATTCGATTTTATCACCTACCCTTAGTGGAGTAATGAAGTTGTGTGAGCGGACTTAACCATGCGGGGAAAACGGTTAAATCCTTTTTACCACCGAAACCGTCCACCCAAACACCGTTTGATTCGAAAAATGATACAGTGCTTGCCGGTATTCTTTATCTATATATATAAAAATCAATCCATATTTGTGTTTGTTACCGGTATTTGGCCAAACCCGTTAACCCCATGAAAGGTGACGTCTGTACGAAGGATTTTTTGTATGTGCGATGTCTGTATCTGCATCGGTGTGGGAATTATGGACATTTGAGTGAGTACACAAAAAACCATCGTACAGACGTCACCTATTTTGTTATCCGAACGCGCATATGAAAGAGGGAGACCACAAGAACGTTTCAAGCCTATTGTGGTGTTTGTGCGCACTTTCATTCTTGAGATATCGTGTGTTCAATGTATTATTCAAATAACTCTTATTGATTTTTTTTGCATTTTTTTTTTTTGTGTATCGGACAGTTGCTTTTCCACATTGATAACAATCGGTGTGAAAGTGAATGAAAAGTGATTCTATCGAAGTTTTTTACTTTCGCTTTGTTGTTTGATTCGGACAAGTAAGCTGACATAGGCGCCTGCCAGACAACAAGCACCTACCCTAAACGGAACAACGGACCTAAGCAGGCATGATATCAAAAACCTAGTAGGTTACCTTACTGGTCACCATGGTTTAAGATATCAACTACACAAAATGAGAATATCAGACTCTCCTGAGTGCCGACTCTGTCTTGAAGAGAACGAGTCAGCTGAACACATTTTATGTGAATGTCCAGCCCTTAATGGAATTAGAAAGAAGATCTTTTTCAGGGAGCAAATGAGCCCCGAGGACATAAAGAATTCTTCTACTGGTAAAATTGTCCGCTTTACACGGAAAGGGGAAATTCTACTAGTTTAAACTTGTCTGGCCCATACGGTACAAAAGATTACCCCCCCCCCCCCTCTTTTAAATCGCCTTGGCAAGCCAGAATTTAAAAAAAAAAAAAAAAAACGGATCAACGAAGTTGTGTGAGCGACCTAAGCCATGCGGTGAAAAACGTGCAGTTCCTTTCACCGGTTGAGCTCAAATCAGGCAATCTTCGGTATTGGCCTGAGAGTGTTTCTGTGAAGTTTGGTTGAAATCGGTCTTCTTTTTTTATAGATAATAATAAGGAAGTCTACTCGAACATATTGTCCAATAGAATTAACGGGCACTGGCAAAGCCGGGCGGGTGCAGCTAGTTTAATATAAAAAACTTAAAATGAATGAAAATACCTTTCGAGTTTTTGTATTGGTATAAATACCATGCCTTGACAGCCCAAAGTCTGATATTTTCAATGTTTTCCTGTCATCAATGAGAACATTGCGAGCTGCCAAATCTCTGAAAATATATAAAAATATATATACGTTATAAAAAATACAGCTTCCTTTTTTTTAAATCATTATTTCTAGTAAACAGCGAAATAAAAAAGCCTGTGTGTGGCATGTAAGTTTTTAAGTAGCAACATGTTTTCCCTAAATTCAAGTCATTCCATTTGATAGAGAGATAAATAAAATTTCAGAATTTGTTGAGACAATCGAAAACCCCTACACGATTTGCAAGTAAAGCAGTTATTTAAAATTTCATAATTGTAGGTAACGAACAAAAAACTTGCAAGTTTAAGATCCCAAACATAATTTGCGAAATGTTAAATAACTTAGTTTTTTTGTAACGTATCGTTCTTTCAATTCTGCTGCACTTAAGCTATATAACGATTCCTCCTTAAGCTATTTAACGATTCCACCTTTTATTGTTTTAGATCTCACTACTTTTCTTGTTAGGCATAAGTGATTTTCGCTTAGGAGAAGTGAGCTTTATTTTTTATTTTTTTGTATTCTAAACAGGTTTAGGAAAATATGCAAAAACTATATGGAATTCGTTAATGTTAATCTATTCATAAAAAATGTGCTACCAAACAATTTCAAATTTATTTTGATTGTGATGAAAAATGTCAAAAATGGCATTCATATAGGTACGTCATTTGCAACAATGGCGGCCAGAAAAACATATGATCGCGGCAGAAAATGCGCATGTGCCTTTGTTTCTATCAATTTATTGTTGTTTGTTTAGAATTTTGCTGATTACTTTGAACTTTGGCCATTGAAATTTTATATATAAAATAATATCAATAAATCAAAGAAAATAAGTAAGGTTGAAGTGTCAAAATTTCAATAAGCATTGTGCTGCCAAATCACCGATACAGAATTTTTTGAATTTAAATTTAGGCCACGGCACACTAAACGCGGGAGCGTTAACCGCATGTCCGTTCATAATGACATGGTATTTTTATGCGGTGTTCATATTATAATTTCAAATTCAAACATCTTCGTTTAAAGCTTCCTCTGTATATATTTTAATATTGTTTCCAGTATTTCTATACAAACTCCGAGTGAGTCATATCGAATAATATTGGAGTTTTTCTTACGTTCAATTAATTTTTCAGCACACATTTTGACATGCGAAGCCGCAATACCTGTTGTGATATACTGCTTCAAGGTTTGAGGACCTGCGTAACTCGCACTCTTCTGTTTTGTGAGCTCATTAACGGTTTTTTTTTTCATTTTCTAGGCTTTACTACTTTAACACTTAATAGGCTCTATAGTACTAATGTACGAAACGAAGACGACTGACGGGGTCTCCAGCTGTTAGTTCCAGTTAAGAAATTATTCTACATTTATTTGAATTATTTTTTTATAAACTTTTAAAACATAAAATAAAGGTGTAATGCAAAATGCAGCATTACATTCATTCATTACTTTCGAAACAGGGTAACATCTCAAAAACGGGTAAAGTGACTTTGCATGACAAATTTGTATATTCAAATTTTCGAAATAATTTTGTGTACTCTTTTTACGTTTTACATGAAACTTCGTAGTTTTAATTTCTTCAAATAGACATATTAAGATAAAAAGCCATTATGACAAATTAAATATCGTTAAAGTCAACAGCCCTTATATCTGTTTCAACCTGAAATTGGGTCTATGAATGTTATGTCATCCAGTCTTATATTGGTCAGTTAAAGAAAATAAAATATGCCATTACAATGAGACAAAATCAAAAAATGATGTCAGTCTTTCGCAACAGGCGAGGCAAAGTGTTACTCCAGCAAAAAAAATATATGATGGATTCCCGGTCGCTCAGCCCGGGGTGGGTTCAGTAGATAAAACTTTCTTTTTTGCTGTCGTGTCCGAATTGACACTAGGTACTTACTGTAAGTTGTCAAAAGTATAGAATCTATTTTTTAGGATAATTGTGAAACTAGGAATATTAGACCAAACAAAAAAACGAGCGGCAATTTTTGAATTGCAACCACAATAAACACTATTTACCGCACTTCTGGATTTACTTGATTGCTGATTAACTCTTCACAAAACTCCCTGCGACACAAACAAATACGTCTGTTCGATTTGCTGGACAACCAAGCAACGGCACGGTTTGATTTGAAACTGACACTCATCATTTAATAGTCCATCACAGTAGCCATTGAGTCACTGGGCCGACCAAAGTGACCTTAAACAGTAAGATACAAAATCTTTTTAAATTCACCCCAACTAACATTGTTATGAGAACATTTGGAAAGGCTACCGTCCCCTTGAGTGAACGTTTTCCATATTCTTGTCCCCCAAAGTGGACTGAGTGTCCTTGCTCATTTTGAAAAATTAACTTTTTTAAACTTTGTTCGGGCAACATTTTAAGAAAGATATTTTCTACATATTTTGTCATCATTGTTTTGTACGTTTTTAAGGCATTTCTATGATAAACCAATGTTTATTTCAAAAACGTCCCATAAAGTGGTTGTGGAAAAAAATGTGGACGTTAAATTGCTAAGAAAGACTTTGTCTACATACTCGTGAATAACATTCCCTTCATTTCTAACGTTTTCTTCGATAAAACGGTTTTTTTTTAAATGTGTTTGTGCACGGATTTTAAATATGTTTTCGGCATCTAAAGAGTTTGTTCCGAATTTCAGATTTCTAGCTGAAGTTCTAAATCGTAGGGCCTCAAAATTGGTGACGGTCAGACATATATGGCTAAATCGATATAACTTTCGATGTTGATCACAAATATAGTAGCTTTAATGGGTCTACGACCAATATTATTACATATAGCAAGCTATGCGTCAAAATTAATATACCCATAGGAGAGGGTATAAAAACGCTTATTAACCAGATGGATGGCATGCGCTTAAATAAATAATACTACGACTACCACACAAATTGGGTTTAGTAAGTTTAAGTGTTGCCAAGCATACGTCTTCGATGAAAAGCGTCCCATTATAATGGCCAAATTAAATAAATGGCTAATGTTACTAGTATCACTATTAAAATACAAATTACATTGTACTCATATTAGTATTTGTTATGCAATCCTCTTTTCGAATTGGAGAATCTTTTGTGGGTTGGTGATATTCTTGAATTTTTTCAAGTTTCATTATTCTTAAAATAATTCTCATGAAAACTAATTCTGTAGTTATATGAATTCTGATTGGCAGATACATATACGAGTTACAATACCAACTGTTAAATGAAATGTATTGATTTTAAATTGTGTCTGATAAATACAAACCTGTGTGTTATTTGTTGTTCTTCGAGAAATTGCATACCACTTGCAATTTGCAGCGCAAAGTTATGTAACTCGGTATGGTCTAATACATAATCAAAAACAAAGGGTTCCCCATCCGTTAACGAATTTGGCGTCTCAGTTAAAGTAGTGTACATGGCTGGAAAATATGTAAGGACCATTTAATAAAATTAATTAATATATTATTGTTTAGAGGTTAGCAGATATTATTAGTTTGATAGCCAAAGACAGATTATTAGGATCAATCAGTGTTGATTCTTTTAACTAATATTACAAAGTTAACTTCTTTAACTGTATGCGTAGGCATATTGACTCTCATCGGCACTTTCTCGTGTAGCTTTGTGAGAACAGGTATAAATAATAATTTGCTTGAATTTTGGCATCATTCGCACAGCCTTCGTTATTCACAATTTATTTTGAAAATTCACCAATAACAATAATATAAGCTAATTTTTCACATAAAACGCACGCGTAAAAAGCATTGCACAAAAGAACGCTCATCGCCGTTGTTGTGATCCGCACAACCAAGCGTTCCACAAAAACACATCAAAGCGCCATCTTCAACCTTCCCTAACGACTAATTCCGTCATTTAACAATTTACTTATTCGAGTATTAATCCATTAATAAATTGTAAAGCACATTCATGATTCATCCATGGCCGACATAAAATGTCTACCTGGCGAATTTGGTCGGACGTCGCAGTCGTCATACCCATTAGTGAATCGTAATTCTACCTCGGTTGTTCGGCGTCATATTCAAACATATGGCGATCGTACATACCCGGAACTATTATGATTTGTTTTAGCAAAACAGTTAACTCCTTCATGGATGAGCGACACATGACACAAACTAGGGGAATGACACCCAAGTAGCCAGGCATGTATTTTATGTAGGCAGAAACACTTATAAGTTATTTCGCGACGAACAATGCAACTGTTAACTTCAATGCGAAGAAAAACTTACTTACAAAGTCCAATATTACTATCTCTTTTACTTTTGCGTCGTTGACTTCATTATTTAAAAAATATCTTTATATCTTTTTGACAACATGTTCTGATAAAAATACCCTATGCTACAAAATAAATAATCACGCCAAAATATAACAACATATATGTTTTCTCTTTTAATCGTCTCTCATAAAACACTAATATGTATAGTTCTTGGTAAAGTTGTAGTATCTTTATGAGATGGGAAATAACTCTTATAGATGGGCCATCAAATCCTCAAAAGCCTGTCAACAGATACTTCCGGCGCTCTTCGAGAGTCAAATTACGAGAGGTAAACTCTTTGGATTTACCCTCATTAGACTCTTGAGCCTTATGAGCCTTATGAGAACAAATATGTAAGGGAGTTTCTCAGTGGCAGAGTTAGAGCCGACACTATTTTTGATTTCCATGATTTTTTTTTTTAATGTTCAAGATTTAAAGTATCTCTCTGATCTTGTACCACCAATTTTTTCTTTCGCACTTGAAGCAGTTCTGTCACTGCAACTAGTGATAAATGTTTTCACGTTGAATTTGTTAGTGAATTTAAATACATGGGACATATTATATACCGACTGCGAATGGCAAATACTCTTGAATATTTGACAGACTTTCGCAAGATATTGGATATTGGGAAAACTTTATGTGTTACTGTGGTCTGGAATGTTTTGAACTTAGGTGTCCTAAGTCAGTAGTTTACCGGACCACTCATGCTCCCAACATTAAATTAAGCAAATCAGTTTATGTGTTATTATCTTTATACCCTTTTATTAATATACCGTTATTAATTTTGCCCACTAATTTGTAACATACCTTAATATTGCCCGTTCACACCTAAAAGTTACTATATATGCGTCGGATCATCGGCAAAAATCAGGTCTTTACACTGGAGCTATGAAGCTGCAATTTTAGTCATACGAGTATACTCTATATGGGCCCGAAATAATCAAGTTTAAGAATTAAGCTGAAATTTTTAATATATGGTCTTTAGGCCAAAATGCTTGGGAATTAAAATTTTTAAAATTCTCCCACTGACACCTCCACAGTTTAAAATATAACAATTTTAACGAAAAGTAAAAGTTGAGCTAATTTGTAATATATACTCTCTAGAGGCCCTTGATGCTCATGTTAAACAATTTTTCTAATCCGCCCACTGACACGCCCACTGGGAAAAAAGAAAACGTTTTATTGCACAAATTGTTTGCAAATTATGTAGTTAAAGTCGTTTTGAACAATTCCTTATAGGCCACTTTGGATATACGAAAATGTATACTTTTCACAAAAAATCCGATTATTTTCCCTATTGAAAATATAAAATGGTAGCTCTGCGCCCCACCCATAACAATTTATTATGTAATATTTATGGCATTACCATTATTTTTTTATAAAAGATACTTCTGTATTCTTTATTTCTTATCTTTATATATATTTATTTAAAGTAAACTGTAACTTTTTGTATATGATTATAGGTAATAATAACAATATCTATCTATCTATCTAAGGTTACTAGAAAGCCAAATAAAATATAATATTCTACAATGCACCTCATCTATTTGAAACAGTGTCTTTAGAGGAACTTTTATTAAATCCTTAAGCCTTATCCTTAATTCAATACATTAATAATTCCTTTTGCGGAAAACTTCTTAGAATGCTCCCAGTTTCTTTCGGAAATTATGAGTGAGAAAGCCCTAGTAAACATTATTGGTATACACGGTACCTACTTACGAGTATGTATACGCGCCAATAGATCGGTTCAGAAAATGCAAGATGGCCCTAACTTTTTGCTCAAACGTTTATCACGACTATCTTTCATATTAGTCTTACGTTATTGGCATCATGAGAATTACGATATGAAAAAATACCAACTGTTCGACCTATTAACAATGACACATAAATTCTTCATATTACGCGAAATGATCCAAAAAAATACTTACTTTCTGTCACGGATGGGCGTAGATTAACTTCTGCTGAGTTGTCATCTGATTCAAATGACATCTCAGAACTACTTATAAAAAATATAAATTATAATTTTGTGAAAATAAAATTGTCACATTCAAACTCACTTGGCTATTTTCAATTCGATATATTTAACTGGTATCTGTACATTATTTGCCTTAGCCGATTTCGAATCACATTTGTCGGTACATTTCTCGTCAAATTGGTTAAAGGAAATTTGTTTGCGAACTGTACGTAGGTAATCCAACTGTGAAATAAGATTTATTGCATTGTGTATCTTGATATTAATATAAAGTTCTTGAAAATAAGTAAGACTAGAAGAGCGGCGCCGCTTAAAGTGTGTTTGATAGCCAGCTTTCAAAAGTCAAACCCTTATTGGATTGGCTGTTGCCAATTTAAACAAAACAATATTATATTGAAATGACTTGAAGTAACTCATTTCTAATAAAGTAGTAAACTCAAATTTCTTAATACTTTTTGTGTTTATAAAACTATAAATTGATTCAGTATTTAATACAAATAAACTAGAAGTCAATAGCTTACCAAGTCACCACGACCAACAAATTCCATTACCATTGCATATGGTGGGCGAATAGTACAACATCCCAAAAATGACACAATATTGTGGTGACGTCCGACTGCCTTTAACATATTGATTTCTGTTAAAAATTCCTGAATTTCCTCTGACGTAGGGTTACCTAAAACAAAAAAGGGTTTCCAATAAGAGGTTTCATTTTAATTTATCAATGTTTTGTGTTTTTGACTGTGCAGGGACGGGAATCTAGGCACGTTTACAACTCATGTGAACCAAGCAATACATTTAACATCTTTAAACTCTCCCGCAAGTGTGCATGCAAATCCGTGGTTTGCAACGACTGGAGATCACCGGTGTCGTAAAAAGAAGATCAAACAATGATCAATAAAAGGAGTATGCAGGTGTCGAAATCGTAGAAAAATGGGCAGACCTAAACACTCCTAGATCACACAAATGCAAAACCACCAGCGTTTGACTGGCTCCATGATCTGCGCTACACATCAGGGCATTTTCAATCCCATTTTCCTAAATTTGCGGCCAATCGATGACGGTACTTATGTATGCTTTGATTGCCTTTGAGAGCATTTGCCAAAAGGCAAACACCATCTCTTTCAATTTGATACAACGAAATAAGTCATTGCGAGAAATCACTAGCCCCAGAAAACTTTTTCGTTTAAAAGAGCAATGGTTTCGACATTTGTGTTACGTAGCGCCGTCTTGTTGAAAAAAAACATTCCCTATTCAAGATTCGATTATAAATTGCATTAATCATGGTTCGACTTCGCACCCCATTCACGATAACAGCCACACCCATTTCATTTTTGAGCGAATTATGGGAAATGGTGGCTTCTTCACAAAATCCGCATCCAACCTCCAGCACGAGAGACTTATTGTAAGTCATTCTTGGATTTTCTGAAATTCCAATTCTGACAATTCTGATTAATAACAAAGCCTTGAAGATGGAAAGTGCATCATCGTTCGAAAGATTGGTGAAATTATTATTTACTTAGGCCACTATTGCAGATTTATTATTAGAAAATAATGGTTCACTGTATACGCATAAGGTTTATGTTTATGAAATTAAATGTTTTTTTTTATATTCAGTAAATTGCGGTTTACGAATTATGACTTATTAAAAAAAAACTGCTTACTAGATCTCGTTCAAACCAATTTTCGGTCGAAGTTTGCGTGGTAAAGTACATCATACATTTTTTTTAGTTTTACCATTCCCTTATTTTAGAAGTTAGAGGGGGGGACACACATACTATTAAGTTTAGAAAAAAGTGATATTAGAAACCCCACACGTATGTGTTTGATGAAAAAAAAATTTTTTAGTTTCAGTTCTAAGTATAGGAAACCCCCAAAATTTATTGTTTCTTTTCTATTTTTGGGTGAAAATCTTAATGCGGTTCACAGAATACATCTACTTACCAAGTTTCCACAGTATAGCTCTTATAGTTTCGGAAAAAGTGGCTGTGACATTTCCGGACAGACAGACAGACAGACAGACAGACATGACGAATCTATAAGGGTTGCGTTTTTTGCCATTTGGCTACGGAACCCTAAAAATGTCAACACTGCATGCACAGAATAGTATTTTTGGAATACGAATTATGACATAGGCTATTCGAGCTGTTTAAAAATTCGAAAAAAACGAATCCAAACAGAGTTCATTAAAATAGTTTGAGTAGAAGATGACGTAGTAAAACAAGCAAGTGGTAAACGAACGGCGAGACCACCAAAATTGATTAAAGATTGATAACAAGTCTTACAGTATTCCCGTGTAGAGACAGGCTAAAAATATCACTGCAGCTCCACACGATTCAGATAACCCTAGCGACAGAAAAAAGAGGCAGGCCTTAAACCCCCTGGATGACACAAATGCAACGTTACCAGAATTTGTTTGGTCTCAGTGCTGAAGTCGGTATTTGTTAAGGTCGAACCGGCGAACCTCACAGCCGTATCAGTATGATAACAGTGAAGTGAGAGAGTAATGATCCTTTTAATTCTGATTATAGCCTCAGCGTTAAGGAAGATGAAGACCTACACAACACATAATATATTCATATTGTATTCAGTGGAATCAATTCATTCGGTACGCCGCGGCCACGGGAGTTACATATTTGTATGGTGACCTCCATCAATATACGTAGAGCAACAACCTTAAGTTGTTGCTATAAGCCAAATCATCATATTTGTAAGAAAGAATTAATTTGTATAATACAACGGATGCAGATATCAATTGCATTTCCGTTGAACACTCCAGTTGCAATAAATGCACCGTCAGGCATATAATTAATCGGCAATTAAGTTTGAATAAAAAATAATAAAGCAGTCAGAACTAGACACTTAAACGAAACACTTGACATTTTATTTAACTGGCGCAGTCGTACGGATTTTGTTTTTTTTTGTTTTTAATAGAAAAAAAATAAAGAAGACATCGAACCAAAGTGTTTTATTGCAGACTAAAAATCAGTCGCAGCATACGGAACATTAGTGAAAACATAAAATAAACATAGGGAAGGGCTACAGTCCGCTTGGGCGAACTGTTGGATACCCTATTCTTATTCCTATCCCTCATAAGTGGGCGTGACAAAAGTCTAAGTATGGTTGAATTGTTAAGAACGCTTTACATATTTTGTTATATAACATTTAAAGGATTTTACCAAAAAAAACGCTCACTAGCTCAAACTTGGGTGTTTCAATAAAATTGTTTTATTTAATTGTGGGCGTGTCAGTAGGCGGATTTAAAAAAATTAACACATGAGCATAAAGCGCCCCTAGAGAATATATACGAGTATTATAAATTTCAGCTCCCTAGCTTACTTTGAATTTTCAAAAAAAAAAAAATAATAATAATTGTGGGCGTGCCAGTGGGCGGATTTTGAAAATATTTACACATAAGCATAAAGGGCCCATAGAGAGTATATATTATAAATTTCAGCTCCCTAGCTCAAACTTTGGATTTTCAAAAAAATTGTTTTATTTATTTGTGGGCGTGTCAGTGGGCGGATTTTGAAAATATTTATACATGAGCTTAAAGGGCCCATAGAGAGTATATATTAAAAATTTCAGCTCCCTAGCTCAAATTTTGGTTTTTCAATAAAATTGTTTTATTTTTTTGTGGGCGTGGCAGTGGGCGGATTTTTAAAATTTTATATCCCGAGCAGTTTTAGGAGTCATAGATCATATATAAAAAATTTCAGCTTCCTAGCTCAAAATTCGATTTTTTCCAAAATTTTGTTTTTTTGAGTTTGTGGGCGTGTCTGTGGGCGGATTTCAAAAATTCGTAAACTTGATTATTTCGGGACCCTAGAGAGTATATGGTTAAAATTTCAGCTCTCTAGGTCCAGTTTAAAGGCCTAATTTTTGCCGACGGACGGACGGACGGACATGGCTAGATCGAAATTACTATCGATGCTGATCATAAATATAGTAACTTTTAGGGGTCTACGGGCAATATTAAGGTATGTTACAAACTATGCGTCAAAATTAATATACCCCTAGAATAGGGTATAAAAATAGAATTCAAGTGATTGTTGCAGGCTAAAAATCAGTCGCAGCATACGGAACATTAGTGAAAACATAAAATAAAAATAGAATTCAAGTGATTGTTGCAGACTAAAAATCAGTCGCAACATACGGAAAATAAAGATAGTGTCTGTTAGAAGTGCTGTGTAGAAACGCCAAAATTTCGCGACAAGTACTCCACGATTCCAGAAGGAACTTACCAGCAGAAGAAATCGAAATGACAACCGATTCAAACACCATATTGGCTACAATGGCACAAATTCTCGCAAGACTAGAGGCTAATACGCAACAGGCTGATAGCCGAGCCCTAGTTCTAATGAGAGAGATTTCTTACATAAAAGAATTCTCAGGAAATAAAGAAGACCTGACTCAATTCATAAATGTGGTGGACAACCACATCAACCTTACACCGGAGGATAGAAGAGCCGCTACCTGGACCGCGATAGCCCAATGCAAAGTCATTGGAAGAGCAAAGGAGCTACTACTGAGCAACGCAGTTACAACATGGGACGAAGCAAGGAATCTTCTAGGGTTGACTTTCAGACCCGTCATCGACCAAGGGGAAGTTACAAGAAGGATTAATAATCTAAGAGTAAGTTCAGTTTTGGATCTAAACAATAAAATTGAGTTTCTACTAACCGATATGCATACTTTAGTAATGTATGAAAACAAACAGGATAGTCTTAAGTCTCTTTTGTATAATCTAGTAGTGAGTAAGATAAGAGAAGTAGCAACTGGAAATTTAGCCAGAGAACTTAGGGACGAATATAAACTACATAGAATAAAAACAATATTGTATTCATATGTGGGGTTTGATGAAGGGAACATTCTTACAGACCGAAGCATTAATCGGGCATATACAAATTACAGAAATAAAGAAAGAAATGATATTCCTAATAACCAACTACGACGAAATACTAACTTCAATAATTCTGAACAGGCCCATGACGAAAGACAATACACTAACTACAATTATCGACGACAGATAAACCAACAACGGCAAAATTTGAATTTTAATAGTCCTGGACGAACTAACCAAGTAAGGCAAAATAGTAATTACAATAACCCTGGACAGCGACTAACTACTAACGCCAATAACTCTGAACAGACAAACCAGCAGCGACGAGGTACTAACAACTTTAGTTATAGTAACCCCAGGCAATCACAAAATAGGCAAAACAATGAACCAATGGATATCGATAACATAGCTCACATAAGCTCAGAACAATACCGGAATAATTCCGAGGAACAAGTTAACATTCCAGAAGAATCTCATTCAATAGAAGCTCCGGTTTTTCTGAATCCAGCCTCAATGGTAGAAAGACCCAAATAGTATTCTCTGTAGGAAATGAAAAACATATATGTCTAATAGATACAGGATCTACAATGACTATAGTTAATACAAGCAAAATAGATTGTAGTGCATATAAAATTCTTAACGAAGTCACAATAAAACTTTTAACAGTAAATAATCAGACGGCAGAAAAACTAAAGATCTATCAAGTCCCAGTCCCTACGAAATTTGGATACAGATCTAATGTATTTATCCAAGCATATGGCAAGGCGTTAGGGGACAAATCATATAGTCTTTTGTTAGGTATGGATGTCATAGGTAATTTGGTAGAGAGCATAAATATAAAAAAAAGAGAAGTGTTGTTACAAAATAAGACCATAATTCCAATTACTTTCGAAGTTGAACCATACATAGAATGTTACGAATGGTGATGATGATAATAACAGCAGCGGAGGCAACACTAACAATAACACCAATACAAACCAGTAAGGGTTATACCACTCTGAATCTAGGACCAGTAGAAATAATAAATTACAGCCAGACCATACCACATATAATAGATACCAAGGAGATACTTTCAACAATTGCACTGATAGAAGTAAACGTACAGACCTTACAGCTAGCAAATAACACAGAAATACAAAACGAAATATTTAACATTAAAGCAAAACTCCAAGCAATTCTACCACCCATTAGACAGAAACGAGGACTTATGAATTTTATTGGAACAACACAAAAATGGTTGTTTGGAACAATGGACGACAACGACAGACAAGACATTCTCGAACATATGAAAGTAGTAGATACTAACAATCATGCAACTATAACAGATCTTAACCAACAAATAAAAATTAACGGACAATTTATGGACTCCTTAAATAAATTTAAGAAGACAATAGAAACAGATAGGGAAACATTATCATATACCTACCAAAGTATTGCATCTAACCAAAAAGACATTGTAAGGAAACAAGCGATTACAGACCAATTACTAAAACTGCAAATATTCGAAAGCAAATTAGATAGCATACTAGATAATATAGCATCTGCTAAGCAAGGCATACTCCATCCAAGTATATTGACCGGAATGGAAATAAAATTATCACAGATATACTTTTATAAACTCGAATATGCTAGAATAGGACTTTTGAAATTTGACAAAGACAGACTTATAATAGCCGTGAAATTACCTAAGGACTACGTTACAACCCAACTTAAAATGATAATTCCGATACCAAATGACAAGAAAAAAGAAATTGACACTGAAACTTTACGAATTATAAAAATAAATAACATAGAATATGAATATAATAGTAATAACATTTATATGAAGGAACTAAATTTAAGTCATTCGTGTAGAACACAAAATTCATGCACCTATCGTTACAATACAGAAAAACAAGTAATTAAAATTGACGATAATACTGTAATATGCAAAAATTTGGAAAAAGAAACTGTAATTAATCAATGCGACGATAGACAATTAAAACTAACTGGAAACTTTATAATAAATATCAGCAACTGTTCTATTAATATACTAAATGTCACTATTGTAAACTACCAAATAGATTTTATTCAAAGATTTCATTATGAAGATGAAGAAAAAATAAATGTAACGGAAAAATTAAACTTTAAAGAAATTGCTGAAATACAGCAGATTGAAAATTTAAAACATATTGAAGAATTAAAATATCATAGAATTATTAACTACGCTAGTAACATAACGATGTTTGTAATACTCATTGTAGTTATAACTGTAATTGTTTGCATAGCTAAAACAAATCGTAAACTAAAAATAAAAATTAATAATGTTACTAAGCCAGAACCAAAAATTCAAAAAATAGAGATTCCAACGCTTCAGAAGAATCTTAAAACTAAGGATGGAGAAGTTACATATTTGTATGGTGACCTCCATCAATATACGTAGAGCAACAACCTTAAGTTGTTGCTATAAGCCAAATCATCATATTTGTAAGAAAGAATTAATTTGTATAATACAACGGATGCAGATATCAATTGCATTTCCGTTGAACACTCCAGTTGCAATAAATGCACCGTCAGGCATATAATTAATCGGCAATTAAGTTTGAATACAAAATAATAAAGCAGTCAGAACTAGACACTTAAACGAAACACTTGACATTTTATTTAACTCGGGCGCGTCGCTGATATTGATTGTTGCTGCGCATCCTGGCAAAATTTGGCAACAATTTACACCGATTTTTGTCGACAGAACAAATTATACATAAGAGGTATTCACGATCCGATGCAACTGGTCTAGTATCGTTGCAAAAGTGCAACATTTTATCGCACTAAAACAACAAAATATACAGGTATCGTTAGCCTAACTACACCATTTGTAATTATTATGTAAAATAGGAGAAGGGGCGGAAACATTTTTGTTGAATACTTCTAGTTACTTCCATGCTCAATAAAAAAAAAATGTTCATGCTCCGCCGAAGGGAAAACCCAAAAAAAGGACAGAAAGGCGAATATATGTGGTATGGAAAAACGGCTTTCACGATCTACTAAACAAAAATAAATTTTCCAAATTTACTAGGACTATTGATACACCTATAGACGTATGTTTGTATAGCAGGTGTGGATTGCTTGTTAAGCTGTCTTGACTTTTTGTGTACAAAACGCAGTTGTCTTTCGATTCTTAAGGCTGTTTGTCGTTTGCGTTAAAATCGTGGCTAAATTTTGACAATCTTGTGATGAGAATACTCGTATATTTCAAAATTGTAGCTTGCTCTGGATCTCTTTAAATTTGTATCCTGTAACTAATTTGAGGTATTTGGCTGCCCATGAAGGAGATAGAGAGATAAGAGAGTTGTGTGTTTAATTTGGTTAATTTTTTGAAGTAAAACTTCTTTACGCACGCTTGACTTGGAGAGTAAGCTGGTGAATGCGACACGGAAGTGTAGACCAATGTAGACTTCTGGCGTAACGTAAGTGCAGACAAACGTACACTCTTTTGGTACAGCCCATACAATTTAGTCGCCGGAAAGGTTCGTGGAATGGGTAAACACCATTGAATCTCCTCAATAGAGGGCAATACTAAGCTCATCATCTATCCAAACCGATCCAAAGGAGAAAGCTATATCTAAAACAGTTGCCGACAGATGGAATTTACCGGAAGTGAGTAAAGTCATTGTGTCCATGAATCGCAGTTCATTAATTGGAAATATAGAGCGTCACCGTCATAGATTTTCAGGTCGGATGGCAAAAAAACAAAGTTTGAGCTAGGGAGCTGAAATTTATAATAAAGACTCTGCAGGGGCCCTTGATGCTCATGTGTAAATATTTTCAAAATTCGCCCACTGACACGCCCACAATTTAAATTAGATGGAACGAAAGAAGTTTGGCTTCAGTCGTTTGGTCTTAAGCACACGCAGGCATTTTAAAAGTTTAAAACAATTATTGAAAAGTCTTTCTTTATATTATTCAATTTGTGTAACAAATAATTTTTTTGTGGTTTCTAACTAAAACCAGTGTTCAAATGTGGTGGAAAAATTACGCATCAAGGGAGTTTTTATGGAAAACAGGCTACCATTTTTGTTATTAAAATGGCAATGGCAAAATAAATTAATATCAAAGAAGAATAAGTTATTGGTTTACATTTTTCCAGCTGCCGTTTTGTATTTTCCATTAAGTATATTTGAACAATGACAATGGACCAACTCTTTAATGCCGCATATGGTAGCATACATCGACAGGAGCTCTACTTGGCGATGGTCGAATTCGGGATCCCGGCAAAACTTATGCAGTTTGTAGCGTGATGGTGGAAAACACGCGGTGCGCAATGTGCAGTATGGAAACAGTTCTACCGAATTATTTTAAACCTGTACCGGATTCCAGCAAGGAAATGCGCTGTCATGAACTTCTTTAATCTTGTTCTGGAGCAGATAGTGCAGAGCAGGTGTCAATACGGAAGCCACTATTTTCAACTACTGGGATACACGAACGATATGGTTATAATTGGCCGATCTCAGCGTGCCGTGTTAGATGCTTTCATTGCGATTGAAGAACAGGCAAAATTGGTTACTCTCTAAGTCAACTAGAACATAGGAGCAACTTTGAGGTAGTAAGGAATTTCACCTATTTCGGAGTAAACATCGACTATACAAATGACACCTTAGTGAAGATCCGACGAAGACTTACCCTAGGAAACCGTTGCTACTTGGGTTTGGCGAAATCAAAACTCCTTACTCCGAATACCAAGTGTGGGCTCTACAAAACACTGATGCTGGAGTGTTTGCTTTACGGTGTCGTCTGATGGACGATAAGCAGGAAAAAAGATCTTATTTTGGGTTCATTCGGAAGAAATATACTCCGTCGGATATTTGGTTTTGAGTGCGAGGAGGGCGAATGGAAGAGAAGAACCTCGAACAGCGAACTCTATGTGGATGCAGTCCAAAAAGCTAAAATACGTCGACTTATTGGCTATGCCACATCGAGCGAATGGACAAGAATGCTACAGCGAAGAGGATCTTTGACTCCCAGCCCGCAGGTTCAACACGAAAAGGAAGATCGAACCTACGTTTTAAAGACCATGACCATCGCGAATGTCTGAGTGCTTGGTATGGACATCTGGAAGTGGAAGCAGTGTGCCCGGGATCGCGTAGGATGGAAGGCTGTAGTGTCTCAGACAGACAATTGCAAACCAAAACCTCAACACCGAAAATGAATTGATAAAGCTCTTTTGGTGGTGCGATTTTTTTATAATTCTATCCGAAAACAGTTTGGTAACAACAAAAACAGTAGTTGTAATAATATTTAAGGTAAAATATGTTAAAGAATCCTATTTAATCGATTGACACAGCAAGAAGCTAACATTTTATTAAGCTCTATACGAACTTCCAAAATTAACTAGTGGTTAAAACATTGCCACGTTTTGAACGCAAATGAAAAACCTCCAAGGTTTTCTCAGAGGAAAAAAGTAAACGAATATAAAAGACGAATATTTAACATCTGCAAGTTCAATTTTATGAATTGTATTAAATTAACCAACTTTTCTGGCTGCCTTTAATTGCAGCGTCCTTTTTTGCAATATTTCGTCACAGTGAAAAGATTTTTTCTCAATCCATTGATTCCACACGTCAACTAAAAGTTAGAGAGCAGTCTTAGAGTGTAAAATTTGCAAATTGACACCGATTGTGTGTATTTCTCGATCCAAAGCGAACTTTTTTGTATAGTATTATTTTTTAGTACTCCGCCAATAGTTTCTGTTTGGCAACTGGTCATGGATTTGATTTGTATACCAATACCAGTCTCCTCGATTTCTCTAGACCTTATCTCGGTAAAGGATGAGCCGAAATAATAAGCCGAATGTGCCTTCGCTCACGATGTGATCCATTTCAGATTGAGAAATCGGAAATGGTGTAGCAGAATCGCATTTTGTTGAAATTGTACGATTTTTTAACTACGCAAACAGACCTACTGTATTGTTTGTCGTTGCCAGACTACCATAAATAATAATAATAGTTTGCAATTATTAGACTTACTTTTAAGTTGTTTTACTGCCACGATAGTTGTACCTCTCATGTGTAAAAGATTCTTTGCCGTTGCCTTAAATACTCGACCAAATGCTCCAACTCCAATTTCCGGTCCTATGCACAACGCAGCATGAGGAACTTCAAATATATCGGCCAACCCCTTGCATTGAGCATCCTGGCGTAAAATAAATCGATAATCACTTTCATATATTTATAACACGAAACAGCTTTCCCATTCTCCTTGCACAACAGAATCATACCAAACAAAAACATTCAACATTTTCAAAAATGAGCTCAAAGTTCTTTATATAATATACGCAATTAATTATGTGGGTACGTCCTATTTCCTTACCTCAATATCTTTGTCTACATAAAGTATGTTGTCTTCCATCGTGCTATAGTTAAATTAAAGGCAAAAAAAAAATTGTATAGAATTTTTAAATTTTGATAAACGAAAGGATAAACAAACTTACCGTGGGGAAATATTAATACCAAAATGTGAGAACAAGTGCGGAACATTTTGCGACTTCTTTCTTCGTCGTCGTTTGAAGAATATCATGGCAAATATTGCTATAACACAAATAAACAAGGAACTAAGAACTATTATGCCAATCCGCTGAAAAAAAAATATATGTATGTATAAATAATCCGATTTTGAGTTATTTATGAGTTTACATAAACTAAGTGTGCTTTAAGAGAACAAATTTGTTCGACATCAGTGCGGCGTGGGGGAAAATAGCTTAATCATGTATATATGGACAGAGATGTTATTCGCATATTACCACTTAATAAAAACATAAAAAACATTATTTTGTACTTCTGTTTGCTTTCTGTGACCGATTTCCAAGTGTCATGGTACATCCTACACCTTTTCATTATAATGGGTTATCCATTTTGTGGTTCAGAAAATATGGCTGTGTACTTTTGACAGCTGTCAAATTTGAACGTCATTCAACTTCTGATTTGTCCAGTTTAAGGTTTGCCATTACATTATGGATCGATTTAAGCTATGAGTAGTTTTAACAAGACGGCACGCGCCACAAGCACACAACACAATCAATTTTAGCTTTAATGCTCGAAAAGTTTTCAGGCCGCATAATTACCTGCACAAATAATCTCAAATTAACATTACTGACATTTTTTCTATAATTAGCCGACAGTTCTCGATTGGACAACAGGAGTTGACAGCAAAGCTCCCGAAGATACGACGAGTTGACTGTCTCGGTGTAACAACGGACCTGCACAACTGCAGCACTAGAGACTATTTTTGGGTTCTGCCTGCTCCAATATGTTCTGTTCCATTCGCTCTGCTACCATGGATGTAAACCCCTTAGATATAAAAGTTCTTTCCGGTCGGTGTGTCGGCTATTTTGGAAAGTGTGTTTACATAAAAAAAAAATCTTAATATATAAAAACGTTGGTGCGTTTCTATGTCTGATCATCAAGGCTGAACCACTGAGGCTATCCACTTCATAGTCACACCATATGTTCGTGTGTTGCTCCGGATTGTTTTTTATGTTAGACCCGCAAAGGGATAGTTTTTTTCAAAAATTCTTATTTATTTGGCTCTAAAGAAAGAGAAAGTCTTTGGCACAGTTTAAGCCCGATAGGTGATGCTGGGATGGAGATATTTACGAAAATGTAGTTTTCCCTGTACATATATAATTTTCATATCAACAATATTAAATTTCAATGTAATAGTTGCTATAGTTTGGTACAATCACAAAAACTTCCGACAGGTGGCGTCGGTTGTCAATACTATTTATACATTTACAAACATTTGACTATACATATTTCATCTCTATATATAAAAAATTGTTGCAAGTGTGTTGTGACTTGCGAAATCGGTCGACGCGTTCGTGAGTTATGACTTTTCATGTCAACATTTGATTTTGTCCATATAAAAAAAACAACAACAAATACGTAGGCGCCTATGAGCGTGTGCGGTATGTATGCGTTTGTGCAAACACACATTCCACAATTGAATGTTCAGCAAAAGAATGCATACGATAGAATCATGCAAGCTGTCATTAACAACACTGGTGGATTATATATTTTGGACGCTCCTGGTGGCACTGGAAAAACCTTTTTTCATTTCATTAATCTTAGCAACAATTAGATCCGAACGAAAAATTGCATTGGCACTTGCTTCTTCTGATATTGCAGCTACATTATTAGATGGTGGCCGAACTGCACATTCCGCTTTGAAATTGCCATTAAACATACAAACGGTTGAGATTCCAACGTGTAATATTTCAAGATATTCTTTAATGGCCAAATAAAATTGGAATCATTGGATCGAACATTACCGGATCTACGTGGAAATCAACAGTTGTTCGGAGGTGCATTAATATTGCTATCTGGTGATTTTCGACTAACGTTGCCCGTCATTCCCAGAACGACTAAAGCTGATGAAATTAATGCATGTTTGAAAAGGTCGTTTCTTTGTGGAAATGTACAGATGTTATCGCTTAACATAAATATGCGTGTGCGTCTTCAAAACGATCTATCAGCACGTGAGTTTTCGAAGCAACTGCTGCAGATTGGCGATGGCAAAATTGCAAGTGATTTAAATGACTTTATCACGTTACCAAACAACTTTTGCACAATTATGCCATCAAAAGAAGAACTAATTGATCCCGTTTTTCCAAACATTATTCAAAACTATAAAAGTCATGATTGGTTATGAGAACGCGCAATTTTAGCACCAAAAAATGCAAATGGTAATGAAATCAATTTTCAAATTCAACAGAAATTACCAGGTGACTTGGTATCATACAACTCCATTGATACTGCTACGGATGAAGAAGACGCAGTAAATTATCCGGTTGAATTTTTGAATTCTTTGGAACCACCCGGTATGCCACCGCATCTTTTGAATTTAAAAAATTGGTTCATCGATCATACTTCTTCGAAATCTCAATTTACCAAAACTCTGCAACGGACTTTCCGTGAAAAAATTAATGCCCAATTTGATCGAAGCAAGAATTCTCAATGGAAAAGCAAAAGGAGAAGTTGTACTGATACCACGGATCCCATTAATACCAACAGACATGCCATTTCAATTCAAACGTCTTCAATTTCCCGTGCGTTTATCCTTTACTATAACCGTTAATAAAGCTCAAGGACAAACGCTTCAAGTGTGTGAATTTGGAAGAACCGTGCTTTTCTCACGGACAATTATACGTCGCATGTTCCAGAGTGGGAGCACCAACAAATTTATTTATTCATGCACCACACAATCAAACAACACTATTGTATTGAATTGATTTACTTTTTTTTCATTATTTCCAAATAAAAAATAAATAAAAAAAACCAATGAATTTGATTCAATCCGGGATCCGCTATTTAAAAATAAATAAAATTTGAAAGCAAAACAACGTTTGCCGGGTCAGTTAGTATTAAGTATATAAAAATCAATTTCCGTGCGTGTGTTTTGTTTTTGTTTTGTTCGTCTCAATACTGGGTTGGTTTAGGAAAAAAGGAAAAACACAAAGCCGAAAAATCAAAAAATGAAAATATGCGTTTTTCATGGGAATTTTGTAGGGAGAATGAATAGAAGGATATAGCAATAATTTAAATAGCGTTGCGAGATAAAATGATCAACAGGTCTGACGTTTGTATCATCGTCTTTTCTCTGCGGTTGCAGGTTTTTTTTTGCTAATCGAGCATCGGAAAGTTGTTTTTCTCACCGCGAATCGGCAATTTCGATAAAAATTGGTTTTCAAGTGAATGAAAAGTGATCCGGGTACGGGCGTCTAAAACTCAAGAACCGATCTAAATAGGTGACTCTGTAGTCGTTATATTTAAATTTTTCGTATTTATGGAACGATTTGGTTCAAATTCACAAAACTAATTTCAAAAATAAACATAAGTTTGTTGATAAAATTTGGTGCCCCTAATGGAGATGGAGTCGAGATATTAGCTTGAAAACTGCATGTACTTATATTTTTTCATATCAGAATGGATAATTATGATGAATCCTGACAGGTGGCGCTGTATTTCCACTTTTGTATTTGTTGGTCGATTTCTTTGTTCACATTTTGAGGAGAATTGCAGTTAAACCGTTCGCATTAACAAATTGATTCAAGGAAAATAAAAATCGCTTTCTTTCGTGTTGATGGGTCATTGTGTGATTCGAAAAAGTAAGCCGACAAAGGCGCCTGCTAGACAACTAGCACAAACATTAAAGGAACAGTGAAGTTGTATGAGCCGGCTATGCTATGTGGAGAAAAATGTGCCGTCCCTTAAACCACCGAACCGATTGAGCTCAAATCAGGCAATCTTTGGTATCGACCTGAAAGTGTTTCTGTGAAGTTTGGTTAACATTTCCACCGAGTTTGCCTTGCAATTTAATTTCTTGCTCAAAAAGACATGTGTGGCAACGCACGCCGGGTAGTTACCCGCTTGGGCACAGGCAAGGCCGATAGTATATCTATAAAAAAAAATCCTGAACTGATCAATTCTGTCTATTCCAGCATATTAATATGAGGACCAGACAATTTTAATCTAAAAGGGACCTTAGTTAAAAGCAATGGATATATTTTGGAGCCTAAGAGTTCTTAACATTAATCGATTTTTGCCTCAGAGATTCCACCACAGAGCTTGCCGGTTGCCCGTGATATGGTAATCGAAAAAGAACAATTTATTATTTAATCTAATGCCAAAGTCAGATATTCCATCAGTTCGTTTAACGACGCTTTGATTGGCGCAATGAGCGAACTTATTATCGCTCAGCTGACACGACGTTGTAAATAACTTACCCGTAATTACGTTTAAAGTTAATGAATTAATGAGATTTTTGAAATCAGATTGGGTTAATATCACACCAACTAATGATATTATAAAACTCAGATTCATTTCAGAAGATTACTGCAGTCGTTTATTGAATTAGCTAATTGTTGTTGAAAAATGTCAGCCATCCGCTTAACCTCAGGATTGATTTTGTTTTAGATTTTATAAATAAGAAAATATTATTTGCTAATAAAGCAATAGTAAAGGATCTAGATGATTTTGCTAAGGACGGTGAAGGGAGCGATATTTTTGGAGTGATACCTTAACAGGGCGGCATTTTGCAATTTAAACATTGTTTTGAAACGTTGTGACAATCTTTATCTTTTTCTTTTTCCAGCTTCTTCTTTTCTTTAACAACGAGGGTGTGATCTGGACTAAAGATGTGCAGGAAGGCTGCACGCAGTAATACTAGAGAAATGTGTATGAAACAGACGTGCAGTGAACTTTGTACATTCCATGATTTGATCGCAATATAGTTGCATTTGATGTTAAGTGATATGCTTGATGCTTAAAATGATAATTTTTCAAATGATTATTCCTTTAAATATGTCTTTGTGTTATTTGTACATTTCTTGTTTAAAAAAATCGTGATTTCTGATTGATCAATTATTTGTTCGTAACTTTGACTTGGATTTAATGTTTTTAACTTTGTTTTCGGGGTAAAGGCATGCAATAGGCTACAAATACATTTTTGCATCCATTTCACAACCAAATTAATCACTAGATACGACATATATTCAACTCAGGAACAAAATGTTCATGCTCGTCGAGATTCTGTGATGCCGGTTACGTAAGAGGCTCATTTTGTTCCATGGTGGCTGGTGGAGAGCGTTGCCATGAAATCATTTCATGAAATTTGCAGTTGTGACGAAAATCTGCAAAGCATTCTAAGACAAACAAATCCAACTTCATAAATATGTTTTATTGGGTAACTTAAAATTACATCAGACCATAGTTTTTAAGTTAAAAATTAAATCAGGTCCGTTGTTAATTTTCGATCATAAATTATGAATGTGAAACTAAAATCTGTGGGTTTTGAAAATACCGATGAGTCAAAAATTAGACAAAATTGCACTTATGGTAGCGCTGCAAGTGGCTGACATTTTTGGCAATCTATAATTTTTATCTGTGGTGAAATATTGGATAAAAAGCTATTATTGTAGTACAACTCACCTTCTGTAATGGCATTTCGTACAATACAATTAGTCACATACAGATTTAATATATAGATACATAAGCACCTCCATATCTTGGACCGTCGAATGCCATTTAAAAAAGTCATGATCTATATTTCAAGTAAAAAAAAGCGAATTCGTAACCTGAGCTTCCCTTGAAGGCATTTAATAAGCAAAGGATGATTCAGGTACGAAAAACATAATTGGAACGTTTTGCCAATATATAAACGCTACATAGAAGCAGCCTATTAAACCTTACATAATGATCACTCCTTAACTGTGTTTAATTAGTTATCTCATTTGTGGACCTCTTTTGTTCAATAATTATTATGAACTAGCTGTCCCGGGCTCGCCTTGCTTCGCCAGTCTGCCACTTCTCAAATTTAAAACAAAATACTTGCTGATAAGAACTGATAAAGAAAACGTTGAGAGTGTCCCTACTCATTATATGGATATACTCTGAGTGTGACTCCCTCTCAATCTCATTTACATTTCATACCCTATCTTTCTCAGTTCCATGGCCATGCGCCATAAAAAAACAAAACAAACTGCAAAAGGTGCATAAAAAAAAGAAAGAAAAAGCATATTGCACAAAAGGTACAGGTAGAGAAACAGATTTGTCCCGCACACACATACAAATTTTCCTCCACTGAACGCTGGGAAAATCCAACGATCTAGCTTCAATCGAACATTTTACTTTTTTATATTGTATAAAATGTATAGTTTAATTTATTGTTCAACTTCAGGATAACCTACAAAGATGACTTATATCTTAAAATCTTTGTACATAATTGAACTTTATATTAAAAAAAATCCTTTTTCATTTGGATGACCCATTCCAAAGCTAGGAGCTAGAAAGCATTCGAGAGTTACAACTTTTCTTAGATATAAGCTCAGATCTCCGCTCCTGGACAGCGGATGAAGCATTTTCCCGCGGTAATAAGTAGCCTATGTCCATTCTCAGGCTCTAGACTATCTGTGTACCAAATTTCATTTAAATCGGTTCAGTAGTTTTGGCGTTAAAGCGAGACAGACAGACAGACAGAGTTAATTTCGCATTTATAATATTAGTATGGATTAGCTCGTAGTGAACATACATTATATGACCGAGAAAACAAGCAAAGTAGTCAGACTCAAGTACAAAAAAGACACCGTTATTATCCTTACCATACTGTGACTTAATCCGAATCCATTCTTATTTATTTGCAAGGCATGCAAGGGCACTGAAAATAATATTCATATTTAGTTTTCGAAATTTATTTTTCACCTGTCCCATTCGTAACTCACTTTGTAGTATGAAATGTGACTGTGGACCATCACATCTCTTCTTATCAACTAGATGAGTTCTAATGTGATACCGGGATTCAGGATATAATTGCTGATGGACCTTAAATCGGGCATTCCCCTGAATAAAACCAATAGCCAGAGAATGATTATTTTCGATAATTGGGTACTCCATTTCCTCGATTGGGTTGTGCTTACCACCCCATGTTAAGGAAGGATTTGTTTGCTGACTAATACTGTCAATAGGCAAGCGGAAATATAAGGAAAGTGACTCCGCTCTACTGGAGCATATAACGAACCTGATATAGATTTTGTCCAAGTTCAAATCCTTGTACATATTCACTAAAGCTGTATTATTCCTAGATGGATAGCTTTCCTTCAATAAGGGTATAGTCCAGCTCATCGCGATTGTGTTGTCGGAGGTGATTTCAGATGATATGTTAATCTTCGGTAAATCAACAGCATGCCGGCATGAGCAGACCCCATCAACGCAGTCTATTAAAGAAAATTAAAGGTTTATCTCTGCGATAAAAAAAAGAATATTAGGTAAGGCCATGTTTTACAAGGAATGATAAGGATTTTATTTTTTGCTGTCTTCCCATTTGATGATTCAACTTTAATATTATATGAACAACCGGGCAATATTATACAGTCCTTGTATTCCAGATATGGCGTTCTCTCTTTCGGCAGGATTATCTCCTTGATTGTCTAAAGTAAACAAATAATTTAAAATTTGTTGGAAGCTACATCAAAATAAGTGAAACTAATTTCGATTATATTACTATTATTTTGTGACCAACAACTACAAATACATACCTTTGGAATACCATATTCGCCGCATGGTGAATTCATACATTCCGTAAAATTCACCGGAGTTACCACAACATTGTAATTCCAATCTTTAAATAATATTTCCACTAAATTAATACAATGGCAATACATAAACATTTCATAAATGTACCTTCCCGGATTGTGTCGTTCCATTTAATTCTTAACTGAATTTCATTTTCATATGTAGTGATACCAGTAGTGATTTCTGTAATTTATATTCAAATGTATAAGGTATTTTTTTTAACCAGTACTAAATTTGATTTTGAACAAAACAAATGGAATTTCATTAGAAAGCTACTTTTTTGTGTTATTTAATTAGTTAATTAGATTTTAAACACACTTGTTGTGCAAAAACCAAAAATACGGCGAAGTTATTTTTGCTAAATTACGTTAAATTTTTAATATCATAAATTTACGAGCAGTATTGGGCTATTTAATATTTTGAAGCCTTAAAATTCGAAATTCGGAACTAATGAAATGTTAAGATTTGTTAAATTCGCCAATGACTTCTCCACTATTAAATAAGAAGACAAACTTTTATCGAAAAAAAATTATGGAAATGAAATTCGTGTTCCTCGCAAAGTATGTGTCTTTGTTAATGATTAGCATTCAGAACGTTATCTGCCACACCCTAGTTTTGGGGGCGATTTTGACATAAATATTGCTTGATTCGATAAAAACAGTCCCTTGAAAACGTAGAAAACAGTAAAACAAAATATGAATACATTATGTTAATTTCGTGTGCAAAAGTTAAATGTTACAAAAAGGACAAGGACTCTCCACCCAATGCCATGGTCACTTTCGAAGATAGGAATATTTATAGGTTATTCAGCATTCACCCAAGCGCACTCTAGCCTCTCCTTTTGCTTTTGTTTTTTTTTTTAATTTCTCCTCTAAGGAAAAGCGAATTTATAATTTATTACGTTAAGCAAGTGCCCCTAGATGCCCTCAGATAAGAGTTGTTTCTACTCTTAAATTTTTGTAAGTACTCTTAAGGAAGGATGTCTGTAGGAAGCGTGTTCCAAAGTTTGTTTGTACTGTATAGAAAATAGTTCTTTGGTATACAGACGTTTTGGTAGTTGACAAGTACATAGTCAGATGGTGAACATTAGGTGCCTGCCTAGACCAAATGATTCGTTTCAAGAAAAATTTCGTTTAAATCCTCAGTCCCATGGTAGAATTCACCGAATAGGCCAAGATCACTGACAAGTCTTCGTTGACCCAGTGGTTGAAGGTTAAATGTCAAACTATGCTAGCATAATCGTCACCAATAGACACTCTTCAATTGTTCGAGTCGAAAAATTGTCATCTGTGCATCTTTGAGTCGCTTAAGAATAAAAAGTCGGCGGGCGGATGGTATCCCAATCGGAAGGTAGCTGTGGTACACCATACCCCAAAAAAGGTTCAAAATAGGACAAACCATACAAATCTTTGATTGGTTGATTATTTGCTTTCGAAAATCAGTAAGGTCTTTGGAAAGGTTGTCAGTTGTATTAGATTAAGGATAATATTGACATGCCGGTCAACTTGTTTCGTTTCAGAGCGGATAATGGCACTATTCATTGTGCGTCGAAAATGGTTTCTGACATTTAGTGAAATGAATACAAGAACCAATGCACGGGATGAGAAGGCCTTTGTATATGTAATTAACACTATGCGTATAGGAAAGAAGTTTGATATCAATGGGCATATCTTTGACATTAATATAAATGTAAGATTAGTTCGTCAACTAGTTTTTACACCGAAAGAAAATAATTATAAATATCAAATTAAACTTAGAGCATCCGCACAAGGGCATTAATATAGAATAAGCAAGCTTTTTATTTTGAGTTACATAAAATCATTTTTGTCAGGTATCTTAATTGAAAGTAAAATAAAACAAGATTCTATGTTAATGATGGAGCACCAATTAGGTGTACTATACGCCTTTGAATGCTGTCGAGTGTTTTTAGAGAATGTGAGGAAGTCACACTCCAGATGTGAGGGTAATACTTAATCCCTGGCCTAACTTGTGCTTCATAAATGATGAAGAGCTGCTTCAGAGTAAAATACATTCTTAGTCTGCAAATATGCATTTTACGGAAGCAAACTTTGCAAGAATAGATAAGCGATCGCCAAGTTACGCCTAAATAAATTGAATTTTCCTCCAATTTTCAGCTTACGTAAGTACATAATGTACAGTTCGTTGTATGTAGCGTACAACATTTTTAATGCAGTTTATTTTTATTTTCCTCTTTTCCATTAGCTAATTCCGCGAGTAAAACAATTTGGATCTATAAGTACTAATTAGTACTCGGCTAACCCCAAAGGAACAAGTCTAGACTTCAATTCAATCAATTGTAAAGAATATAAAGATGTTAACAACTACTATTTTTATAATAGGGATTGGTTGTAACAAATTTTAAAATTTATATATTTTTTACTTACGATCGATTACACCAACACGTTTTTGCTAAAACGAAAAAAGTTTATTAGTTCACTAATTTATTATAAATAAAGGTATGTATGACATTGTTTTATGCATGTTTAAGAACATTTAACTGACATTGTTTTCTCCTATAATATATACTAGCAGGAAAACAGGTAAATGCTACAATCCGCTTGGATACCCTTTTCCATTCCCCCGTATACTGGGCGTGTCAAAAAGCTAAGTATGCGTGAATTGTTAAAAAGGATCTACATATTTTGTTAAACAACATTTAAAAGATTTTATCGAGAAAAAAACGCCCCTTAAAAGTGGGCCCGACAGAAAACTGTATGTAAAAGAATTGTACAAATCGGCTTTATCTACATACTTTGCGAATAATAGGACTTTCATTTCCAATGATCTCTTTATTAAATAGTTTTTTTTAAAAATAGTGGGTATGTCAGTGGGCTGATCTTTAAAATAATTACACATGAGCACATATATTTCAACTTCCTAGCTCAAATTTATTACACCTTAGGTTCCAAATTTCACCTTTCCAGCTCAAATTTTGATTTTTTGTGAATTTATTTTTATTGAGATTGTGGGCGAGATGTGTACGAGTGACGAACGTACGTGTGTGAACAATTGCTACGTCCAAGTTAGTCGATGTGCTAAGCTGGCTTCCCTACAGCCCAGACCCTTAATCCAATTGGAAATATCTGTTGCATCATGAAACTTCAGATTGCAAAGAAGCATCCGCTTGGACTAACCGGTGGATACCCTACTCCTAAAGGTGGGCGTGGCAATCATCTAAGTATGGGCGAATTGTTAGGAATGAAATTGTCTACATATTTTGTAAAGAGTTTTGTCGAAAAAGCATTGTTCTTGGTAAAAGGAATTATTTAACATGACTTAATCTTCACACTTTGAGAAGAAAAAGGCTTTCATTTAAATTGATTTCTTTAATTAATTTTTTTTTTAAATAGTGCGCACACTATTATTATTTACAGTTTGCGGATTTAGGGCCTCTAGAGAGTATAATTTTAGCTTACTAGCTCGAATTCTAGCGCCTAAAAATTGTCGTTGGATGGACGGACGTAGCCAGACCGACATAACTTTTAATGCTGATCAGAAATATAGTAATAGTCAGGGGTCTACGAGCAATATTAAGGTAGATTAGAAGCTATGACGCACAATTAAAATATCCTTAGAAAACTGTATGCATATAAATATTACTTATTGAAACCATTTCGTCAAAATACGAAAAAAATTGTTTGAGACAACAGCAACAGTTTGTATGTATATACGATCATGTCCATCAAACTACAAAACTAAGTAGCTATGAATAGCCGTAATAGGTCTGTTCATCGTATGACGTATTAAATCTGTCAAATTCATTCAGTGGGGAAAACTCTAACTTGCAAACGCAAACTTGCAACAAAACTAATAAACGGAAAGAACCACAGTCGTGGACAAAATGTCGAAAACACGGGAGAACAAATGATGATGCACACAAAAGGAAAGCAAACGGCAGCGAAATTGCACACATTAACTCGAACTTACAGGAAGTGAAGTTGTGTTATTCAGTGTTGAAATGTAAAAGGAAAATTGCAGATTTTTAAGTTACCTTTGGTATTTTATTTCAGCCAACTGTTGTTCCTTGCAAGCAAACACTTAAAACAGCCGAACACATGTACAGAAATTTGCATGCAGAGAAAATAGAACATACAAAGTGTAGCTCCGTGAAATTGTTTAGTTTGAGGTGCTTAAGGGCATATAATAATAGTGTAAAAACTGAATAAACTTAAAACAAAATATTGTGCGAACGTACTGAGGGGTAATTGTGTCAGAGAAAATAAGTGCAAACGAGCGATTCAATGATTTCTAGTTCTTATAATAATATATAGTTAGTTAGTAATATATAGTTATTTAGTTGTCATCATACTAAATATCACTTACATAAACATGCTTAACGACATCGAAAAGCTGGGTAAGTATAATCTATAAGTTGTGCAGGTTGTTCTTAGTTCAGACTAGAACCATACGATAGTTAATAATTAAAGCAATGCCTACGCTTCGAACGGCGCCCAAAACAACAATGGCGTCGCACAGTGCAGTGTGCAAAGAGAAAATTAGCTGAAGTTTTGCCAGTATCTACGGCAATGGGTGATCAGATCGGAAGGATGGCGATCTAGAACTTGATGAATGTGATTAATATCCCAGTGCGGAAACTTCTTGACGAAAAGATGAAGAATTTGCATACAAAAAAAGAAACTAATGAAAATCAGACATTGAAGATGGAAGTTCAGAAGCTAAAGAGGAAAGAAATAAGGAATTAACAATAAAAAAATATTATAAAATAAAAACACACGTGAAAACAAACACGACCAAGACAATTCTCGAAACGGATGGAACAGGCGTCCATTTTTTTACCAACCAGGGATGCAATACTTTTTTGAAAACTGGATAATAAACCGTGACCAATCTACATACTTCGATAGATGTAAGTATGTATATCAACGGTCTGCTTATTATAAAAGTATTTAACTACGATTTAAAAGAAAAAAACTCACCTCTCCCAATATAAGGACGATCCCAAGTATTAATAATACTAAATTGGTAAAAATTTGCAACCGCATTGTAGATTCATTGTGGAATGAGAAACGAGATTGTTTTATAAATCAAATCATTATTGACCCGTATAGTAATACTGAAAATATAAATTGAAAAATTGCAAAGGTAAGTAAACACAAACATTACAATATAAATATAAATATAAACATAGGGACGGGCTACAGACCGCTTGGGCGAACTGTTGGATACCCTATTCTTATTCCTATCCCTCATAAGTGGGCGTGACAAAAGTCTAAGTATGGTTAAATTGTTAAGAACGCTCTACATATTTTGTTATATAACATTTAAAGGATTTTATCAAAAAAAACGCTCCCTAGCTCAAACTTGGGTGTTTCAATAAAATTGTTTTATTTAATTGTGGGCGTGTCAGTAGGCGGATTTAAAAAAAAATTAACACATGAGCATAAAGGGCCCTTAGAGAGTATATATTATAAATTTCAGCTCCCTAGCTCAAACTTTGGATTTTCAAAAAAAATGTTTTATTTATTTGTGGGCGTGTCAGTGGGCGAATTTTGAAAATATTTATACATGAGCTTAAAGGGCCCCTAGAGAGTATATATTAAAAATTTCAGCTCCCTAGCTCAAATTTTGGTTTTTCAATAAAATTGTTTTATTTTTTTGTGGGCGTGGCAGTGGGCGGATTTTGAAAATTTTATATCCCGAGCAGTTTTAGAAGTCATAGATCATATATAAAAAATTTCAGCTTCCTAGCTCAAAATTCGATTTTTTCCAAAATTTTGTTTTTTTGAGTTTGTGGGCGTGTCTGTGGGCGGATTTCAAAAATTCGTAAATTTGATTATTTCGGGACCCTAGAGAGTATATGGTTAAAATTTCAGCTCTCTAGGTCCAGTTTAAAGGCCTAATTTTTGCCGACGGACATGGCTAGATCGACATTACTATCGATGCTGATCATAAATATAGTAACTTTTAGGGGTCTACGGGCAATATTAAGGTATGTTACAAACTATGCGTCAAAATTAATATACCCCTAGAATAGGGTATAAAAATAATGTATATGAAATTTGAGTCGTACAATATGGGGCAAACATCTTCAGATGCTTTCAATTTTTCTAATGGCGTGCAGCAAACAATACCCGGCCACCTAATTTTCCGTTTTAGCAATTTGCACTGACCCGATTTGATTGTTTCAGACTTTTTGCTTTAACCCACAGATCCTGACGGTCATAACTCGGAGGACATCCGAGAATTAGTGGGGAATGTTTGACCAGAAGCTTTGAAATAAGTCATTGAAAACACCTTGGATCGAGCGCGAATGTGCAACCACACTATCCGCGTCCACTTGACAGATATTATATTTCCGAATTAATGTAACTATTAAATACGTTCAATCTTCCGTGCAGGGACGGGCTACGATTATCGCTGCAGTGCCCCCCGAACAGCGCTTGTCGTAAGAGGCGACTAAGAGGGCAAATCAAATTCAGCCAATTTTTACTTCAGGTTAGCCTAGCGACGCTTTTAATGTCTTGAAACTCTGCCGCAAGTACACATGCGAACTAGTGGGTTGACAAAACTGGAGAACACTGCAATCGCTTTAATTCTAATCGTTACCTCGCCGTCAAGGAAAATAAGATTTAATATGTATAATCAACAAGCATAACCAATTCTTTTTACTTAAAAGGCAAGCTAGTTCATTAATCATATCATTGTATATAAACCTTATAGTAGTGCAACCGTGCGTAAACGACGATACGCCACCAGTGCGCATTCGCCCGCAACAAATCATGATAGTCTAGTTCTACACCATTCTCGTGCTGGGAATATGAGTAGGAGGATGATGCAGGTAGTGGTGGTGGTTGGCAAAGCAGGTTTCGTGTAGATTTATGGTATATTTTTTTTTTGCTTTGATGGAAAGGGTATGTTATGTTTTCTGGATTTTAACACAATTGGTATGTGTGTGTATGATCGTTGAAGGAGAGTCGCATTTCAGCAGTGAAGATTCTCAAATGTTTTTTTTTATAATTCATACGAGTATTTGCAAGTGAAAAGCAGATATTCATATTTAATGGTAGGGGCGATGGTGGATGAAGAGAGGTGGGATAATTGTAGTTGGGTAGATTGATGGTATATTATTTGTTTGCTCTGATCAAAGTTTTTGGGGTAGGTTATGGCATATTGCAATTAGAACAAAACCGTCACCTGGAACTTATTTTGTTGTATTTTATACAATTGGTGTGTATATGTTAAGATCGGCGAAGGAGATTCGCATTTCAGCAGTAAGGCATATCATATTTGTATGTGAAAAAAATTAATTGAGGCAGAGATAAGATAAGACAAGTTAGAGTGTGTGTACGAGCGCGTGCCCTGCTTGTAATAATAGCTGCCGTAGGTTATTCATGAACAACTCAAATTGGTTTATTTATTGGTTCATCAAATAAAAAGGGCATTCATTCATAATCGGTATTCAAAATCATATTAGGTTCATATTTCGTTTGCATTATGTTACACAATGGAATCTCCGAAAATAAACAGAATTTTTTCATTTGGTTTTGCACAAGCACCTGAGTGCCTCAGTTTGGGCAGCTAAATATCATTGATTTAGGTATTCTTTTTGATACCTACTTCTTTTGATACCGTCATACCGACCACTAGCGGCCGATATACTTAATGCAAATTTCGGTTTCAGGATGTCCCAGTAGGTACTAAAGAACTGAAGTATAGTTTAAATTTATCTTTTGAAGTAGGTAGGTACAATTATGAAATTTTATAGGTAGGTACCCAAATGCATTAAAATATTGAACTCCATCAAACGCATGGTTAGACGTATCGCATGTTATAGAAACCCACATTTTTTATTCTAGCCTCGTTAATACCTCAGCCAGAAAAAATATAAGTTTCATATGTATGTATATACATACAGTGAAATCTTCCTTGAGGGGACATTAATGGTGCACATTTTTGTCCGCTTAAGAGAGTTTACCGTTTAAGGAAAATTAAAACAACTTATCCATCTTTAAGCTAAAAAGAAAAGTCTTCATATTCACTTATGTATGTATATACAAAGATGGTATATTAATTGTTGGCTCTAATGGAAATTTGGGGTAGGTTATGGCATAATGCGAGGAGGCCGTAGGATGTTTGCTGGTATTTAATACAATTGGTATGTACCTCCGTCTCACCTGATTACGAACAGGTAGTTTCTTGATTTAATTTTACGAAATTTTTTAACTCCTTCGATAATATGGGAAAAACCAAATGCAATATGAAAGAAGGCTATATTAAGTTTATGTTGTAAAAAAAAATTGGGATTAGGTAGATAAATTCGATTTTATTGATGTTTTTCCCAAAAAGGTTATAAAATTATTCCTTTTTTTTCGTCGCACCTGATTACAAAAACATCAGCAAAATAATGGCATGCGGCCTAAATGTCGTCGCGACAAGCTGCGACCAAGGATCAAACAACGTACTGGCTTACAAACTGCTAGGAGTGTCAGTAGAAAAGCCTTATTACGATGTTGGGAATGAAAGGGTTTTCATGCTGTACGATTATCCGCATCTCTTCAAGAGCGTGCGGAATATATTGTTACAGCACAAAATCATAATTTCAGGAGAAATTATAGATTGGAACGTAGTTGTTAAGCTGTATGAAGAAGACTCGAAAGGAGTTTTGCAAGTCTTTTTCAAGCTTACTAAGAGCCATGTTTGCCCAAATGGTTTTGAAAAACTATCGGTTAAACTGGCAACACAGATATTCAGCGCTAATGTAGCTGCCGGAATTTTGTATGCAGTGAAAGCAAACTGCTACAAAACAGTTGAGGAACAGAAAGTTGCCGAATCAACAACAACTTTCATACAAAAAATGAATGACTTGTTCGACAACCTGAATAGCGACAAACTGAGTTCCAGGAATCCAAGTCGTCAGCCAATTTCAGATTCGACCGACACACTTAAGTCAATACGAAATGCTCGCCAGTGGATAAAAACGTGGGAATATACCGGAAGACTGCAAAAACCTCCTTGCTTTTTCGGCTTGGAGCAGACACTGCTAGGAATTGAGATGATGTGGACACATCTTAAGAGTACTGAGCAGAAGTTTCTCCTGACTGCGCATCTTAATACATATCCAGCAGAGAACTTATTTTCGATGGTGCGGACAAATAGGGGATCGTATGAGAAAAACCCCTCGGCTTACAGATTCATAAGAAATCTTAAGCAAATTATATTTAAAAATTTTAAATCTTCAGATCATTCGGGCTATGAAGATTCTGGAGCAGAGCTATTGCTGGATGAAGCAGATCGCGAAGAACTGGATATTGAGCGGGCAGCGAATGAAGAATTTTCAGTTGAAGTCCCATTAGAAGACCACATCATGGAGACCGATATTTTAAACAATATCGAGTACGATGACGCAGATGAAGACTACGCAAGGAACAACACTATAGAAACAGTACTACAGAAAGGATGTTCAGAGAAGCTACAGGAAGGAGCTTTGACGTTCTACGCAGGATTTGCAGCGTTTAAGTTATGGAACAAGATTAATTGCGAAGCCTGCACGCAATTTATGATCGATGAGACAAATTCTTATCGAGAACAAGCCTTGTTAATACGTCTCAAAGCTTATGAGACCACACAAACTATGTCAGAGTTTGGGAAGCTTACGGTGCCTACTATAAGCTTCGAAAATACTGCGAAAAGAATAAAGGAGATATTCGAAACAGTTTTTCCGGAGGACCGCAAACAAGCAAACTTGGTTGAAAACCTCATGTCTCAGATGATAAACCAGTTGGAAGTGACAGAAACCGTGACGTGTAGCAATTATGGACACAACGAAGACATCGTTAAATTTATTTTAATCGGACTGATTAAATTTACAATAAAAAAAAACAACAAGGATTTAAGGCTGCCAAACTTTAAGGATAAGCATCATGTAAATAAATATCTATAAATAAAGTTATATTTTAATAAATGAATGGGTGTGTTTTTCCGATTTTCATATATAAATATTTATATGTACTCATATTTATTTTTATTTGTTTTTAGTTATGGTAATATTAATATATAGTTTATTTATTTTTTATATATACTTTAGGTATGCGCTTTTGGTTAAAGGACCCTATGCGTTGTTATGTTACGTAATATTTTATTTATTTATTTATGAACTATGCGCGAGGAGTAGGCCTAATGGGGATACATCGGTGAAAAAAAAACGCATCAAATGTTTCACCTCCTGGGTGATGCGGAAGAGAACAGACTTGTGTTTTTTTTAGTACCAACCACAGCATTAAAAAAAATTTAAATAAAATATTCAATGCTGTGATTGGTACCTATGCCTCGAATATCCAAATTGGTTAAATGAACATTTCTTTATCTTTAAACTACATACATAATATTCTCAGTATTTGTTTTTTTTTCTTTTAAGAAAGCAATGAAAACATATATTTTTGCATGTCTAAATAGGTAGGTAGTTTGTTTGACATTCATTCAAATAATAAAAAAAAAATGTAAATCGACAGGTGAGCTGCCTCTAACAGATATACGTTACGTATCCAACAACGTGTTCGCCTATAAATATCTGATAAAAAACAAATCGAATATTTCTGAATCAATTACAAAAGAAATGATAGAAATCGGTGAATTTTTGGACGAGATATACCCAAAATAGCAAGAGTCTAAAAAACCATAAACTCATAATTTCTTTACTTCTTACATGTTCAGTAGGTAAACTAAAGGAACAAGACCAAACTGTGGTGGATTCCGGGCCACGAAGGTTTTGAAGGCAACGAAAAGGCCGACGACGGGTTGCGATATCACATAAACATAATGAAAATAGTTGACTCTGTAGAATGCCGGCTATGTCTTGAGGAAGACGAAACAGCTGAACACATTCTAGGTGAATGTCCGGCCTCAGAGAACAACTGAGTTCCGAAGATATAAAGAAGTGGTCTGCTGGTAGCATTATCCGCTTTATACGGAAAGAAGAAATACTACTAGCTTAACATATTTCTGGCCCAGACGATACAAACGACCTCATAGGTCGCAGTACCTTTTTCTTCGCCTTGGCGAACCAGAAGTTAAAAAAAAATATATTGCAAATTTCAGCAGAACCATTTACCACAGGGCATGACAACTAATAATAGAACGAAACGAGGAGTAGGCCGTCTGATTAAAGCTCGGTGATTAAAAACACGTATATCTAATGTTACAACATGGGTAATGCGAAAGAGAACCAATCAAGCAACCTTCATTAGAAGCAAAAAACACAAACAAGTGACCTTCCTAAATGCTTTATTGCAAAGGTGCAGGGACTTTAAACAACGAAAATTCGTATTATCCATATAAATATTCATCGTGTAGGTACCTATTGACCAATAAGTGGTGGTGCAGCATGGCACAATACCGACACAAAATAAATTATGTCATTGCTTTATAAATTAGACTGAATATTTCTAAATCAATTACAAAAAGAATGATATAAATCGGTACATTTTTCGACAAGATATAGCCAAAATAGCGAGAATCTAAAATGCGATAAATTCATAATTTCTCATTTGAAAGAAAAATACCCAAATCAAATTTTATTAAATTTTTCGTTTCAAATGAATCGCCCCTTCCATCCAGAGAGTCGATAATGCGAAATCCATTATCCATACAAATAATAACTTACTTGGTTTCCATCATCAACCTCTGCTACTTGCAAAGCATACGTACATGAACATGCTACCTGCGCTGCTTACGCCTATGCTCCTTCTTACAATGAAAAAAAAATGCATACACAATGGAATGAAATTCGTTCGGCGGAAAGATTCGAGAGAGACAAACCGGTTTATTTGGTCTTGCTTTCTTCGTTTTCAAAGTGTGTATTTAAAATGAAGATGACAGCAAAAGTTTAGACACAAACATTCTAGCTCAATTCATAACGCCATCTGCATTTAGTCGGCTAAAACAAAAAATTCGACATGATGGCACTACTATAAAGTGTATATACAATGATCATATCCACCAAAGTAGCATAATTTTTAAAATGGTCCAAGCTTCATTCTTTAAACCAAAACTCACCTACAAACAAACAATAGGAACTTATTTAGTTGTGAATTAACATAGACTCGATACATAACTGTTGTATATGTGTATTGTGCAAACACATATGTACTTGTAAGCAGTAATGTATTGATGTATATGTGTATTGTGCAAACACATATGTACTTGTAAGCAGTAATGTATTAATACTTTCGCTTTAGCATTCCTTATGTAATATTTCAAATGTCATGAATAAAGAGAGTTGCATTTATACTCTCGAGCGGTGCGTTTCATTTATCTCGGATTCCTATACACAACAATAACGGGGGAAAAATTGTGTATGGGTTGAATTTGTTTCTGGGTGAAACGCCAATTGGGGAGAAAAGTTGAAACATCTTACTAAATGTATTCATTTCAATACGCGAGAAAACGTAGCGTACGTACACACACACGCACACACATATATCTTCTTAAAAACATTTGAAAAACAAATTGTGAACCTTCAAATTTGGGAAGGTGTTGTAAATCACGATTTTTATTTTACCCAGTAACTGGGAAGTTCAAAAACTTTTCACTCATTTTCGAATTATTTGGTGAACAATTTTCAGCAGGATAATGCCCCTATATACACACCGCAGGCACGCCAAAAGCCTGGATTATTCTCCAAAATGTAGACCTATTGATATGGCCACTATATTCACCTGACCTTAACATGGAAGTGTGGGGATTGCTTTCAAGGAGGGTCTAAGAAGGAGGACGGCAATATTGAAATACGGCAAGATAAATGAAGTCATAGACGTGTCTGGTCTGAATTTATAGACGAAAATTACCTGTCCTTAAGCAAATGGTACGGAGTTTATATAGGTAGTTCGTTTCTGAAGGTACGCTAAACTATTCACTCCGCGCTATTTATTTTTGTATATGAATTGATTAATTATGTAACGTCAACAGAAATATAAGTATCTACCTAATTAGCAAACATTTTTAAGGATGGGTTGCGCTCTGAACAACATGATACTTAGCCACCAGCTACTCTGTTTTCATAATCACATTAATAGTGTTGTACCTGCTGTTGATATTGGTGTGTTTTATGGGCACAAAGAAGGATATTCTCATAAAATAATGTGCTTGATAAAACTCTTGTTGGATTTTTTATTTTCTGTTTTTCATTATTACGTCCGACGCAAGACGTTTATCTTGCAAAATTAAATAAATAAAGTACACGACTTTTAAAGTACCTTTTTTGAAATTATATATTCTTAGCCTCGCTTCAAGAATTGAAAGACTAAAATTGAAAAGAAAATGTTAGAGCCAATTTTGAGAAAATCCGAGTTTTATAAACTAGTCGTATGTTAGGTGACGTTTTTTTAAATTAAAGGAGTAACTTGGGTTCATAGAACACAGCTGAATCGAAAATAAAGTCAAAAGTGATTTTTCAATAAATTTGTTCTAGCGAGAACTCCAGATTCATCAGTTCTGATGTTCAATAATCACTCAAAAGTACTTGTATGTGCACTAATCCAGGAGAAATGACGCTGGCAGACCACTCGCAATTCATAGCAAATAGATTGAATTTCCAAACACGTTGAGGCAAATACAGTGTTCAATAGTAAAGAAGACTCTTGTCAACGTTTCAGCTGAATTGCAGAAATGTCTTGTTCGATGGTAAATCAATAAATTTCTGTATGGTATACATAAATACGGAAGTATTTATCTTGGAAATCTGTAGATGCGTATCGATGTGTTTAATTTTTAAATACTTTGTCGACTCAAATTCTAGATTTATTATTGATTTGGCAGTCATTTATTCATTTCATTTTATTATCGGAATTTAAATATCAAGATTTGTATTGCAAACAAAATGTCTTCAATGAAACACACACATACATACATATTAGGCCTTAACGGCCCATACAGGGCCTGAATCTTGGTTCTCCAACCACTTTCATGTGAAGTGGAGGGGATCCACAGTTTTACGCCGAATCCGAACGGCAAATTTGAAAAGCTTTCTCATAACAATTTGATACTCTTGGATGTTTGTCAGACATTCTCAAGAATGAAACGACCAATAAAAATTATTATACATTGAAGTTGATTTGATAGAAGAAAAACAGTGAACAGGAGAACAAATAATCTGATCAATCAGATTAGCTTTGTTACCTAATGAAGGATTATGAAAATATAAGATCATCGGTCAATCCAAATATTCGACACAGATAAATTTATTCCCTAGAGTATACTAGACTGTGTGACTTGTTTTGAATGCAAAGCAATCATAACGTTGACAAAATTGTGTCGTTAATTACAAAATATAAACTAAAAAACAAATTGAATTAGTAAGAATCCAAAAGAACCAACGAATAGCATAACTACACTTTAACAGGATTCATGCATTAAGTGGATATGATAGCACATCCCAACTTAAATTTCTGAAGCTGCTTCCCAGTTTCTTTAAGGCATCTTTAAGACTTTGCTGAGTTTAAAAAGTTGAAATGTTCCAAGCCTTTGACTTTTCGGAAAACGTTGCGGTAATGGCTGTTACATGGCATTTATTCGAGGTTCGAGCTTTCATTGTTTAGCTCTGTAAGATCTCACAGCAGCTGAAAAAGCTTCGGCCCTCCGCAATCCCGGTCACCCAGCTCCAGTTATCTGGCATCCATAATGGATTGGTCTTTAAAATGGAAGTTCAGTCTTCCTTGTCGTCTCGAACCTGTGTGCTGGGAGTCGAAGATCCTCTTTGTTTTTTGCGGTTGCATCTTCTCCTCCATTCGTCATTCTTGTATACAGGACCAAATATCCGACGGAGTATTTTTCTTTGAAAGAACCCAATACTAGAACCCAATAATATTCAGTGAGCCTGTCTTACCTTTTGTAGCTGGGAAACCTTTCACAATAGATGTCGCATATTTTTTTAACAATTCCTCCACTTGAATAAAATGAAGTTTCGCAGATCCTTGTCGTTAACATATTTGATGAGTTAATAGGAGAGTCCTTTCGTTTCAACATTGAACCATGTTTATCAACTCGTATTGCTAGTGATGAATCATTTAAAACATCACGACCAATTATTATTTCGTTCTTTAAATATATTTCGTCAATGATGTAAAAGGTAATTTGAATGTTGAGTTTTTCAAATTCAACCAGTAAGTCAACTTTTTCTGTCAGAGGAATCGGATCTTTAGAAATACCTTGAACACTTAGAAAATGCGCAATCCTCTTACACGGTATGATTTGCAATATCAGCCCTGAGTAACGAACAGTCAGAACCGGTGTCCAAAAGGCAATGGTACAGCCTTCCATCAATAAAGATAGCGGTAGTGTTTCCGGATTTTGAAATATCATTGCACAAATTTAATTTCCTTTCATCAGCTCGCTGTTTAGCCCAACAGGTTATTTCCTCATGTCCATCTTTTTTGCAAAAATACATCCCTTGGTGTCATTAGTTCTTTCATATTTGAAATTATTTTTTGAACTCGTTTGTGGACAATTTACCTTAATGTGACCCATTTTTCCACACCCAAAGCATTTCTTTTCTGTTTCTAAGCGGGGGTGCTTATTGGGATACACAAAGTTATCTCCATTTCGTCTGTTGATGTGTAGTCTTTTGTTTAAACCAGAATCTTCCTTTTTTTGTAAGTTAGTTGCATCAAATTGTCTCCGCGGTGATTCACCAATAGAGGATAGATGATCTATTAAACATTGTACAGAGTTTGGCATGACAAACATCAACGAATTTTTCAGCCCAATATTTGTGATGCAACCTATAAGTATCTTTACTATTTTGTCTTCTGGAATGTCAAATGGTAAGCGGTTAATTAAGACTCAAACTCTTTGCTCTCAGAGTTAGCAACTTTTCTGAGTTGGCCAACAATATCTGCTCCACTTGAAAACGCATGTATCATTGATGATCGTAAATCAGATCAAGATTAATGTTGATAGCCGTATTTATCAAACCAAGTTTTTGATCGTCCCATCAATGAGGAATGAACTCGAGGTATGACATCAAAATCTTTTAAATTATCACGTTCAATTCGTGTATCGATGTCAGTGCACCATTTGACGATGTCTACTCGTGAGTGGTCGGGATCAAAAATTGGAAATCCAACGATGTCGCCTTCCTTTCGTTCATCACGTTGAGCCATCTTAAAAAATTTCGACAATGCTGTAATGCGTATTGTGTCCTTGTCGTTTGCCTGTTTAGAATTCTCCATGTCAACTTCTTTTTCTTTTTCCAAATTATTTTGATTGTCTTCCATCTTTTAATTTGTATTTTATTTATTTATTTATATATTTTTTTTTTATAAGGGTTATCCCACATCTGATGTTAGAGTAAAAGTCCGATTCTGTGCCAAACACTTTTTGGCTTACTCTTTTCACAGTCCCAAAACAAATTGAACTCCAAGAGAACAGAATCTTCCTTTTATACTTTTCCTCAATGACATTTCATAAAATATAATTCAATGATATCTCAATCATTAATACAGTGAGTTGTTTAGTACAAAGTACTTTTCAACTATAACATACGAGTATATGATAGCACAGGCGTTCTCACGATAGCCTCTCACTACCAACTCCTACTCTACACCTCCACAAACAATGGAACTGGCCCTGCAGCTTGGGGGTTGTGCTTTTGGGGTAACTTCCCGACCACGTGAAACAGAAATAGTTATGAGAGAGACACGTGAAGCCTCGGATAATAGATCCCCTCAAATGGCCACCAGACCCGGAACGTCAAAGGACTACGATCTAAGAGCATGCATCTGGAACGTGCGAACACTGTACACTCCGGGTGCTACTAAAAAACTTGAGTCTGTCTTCGAGCAGTACAAGGCAGATATTACCACGATCCAGGAGATAGGATGGATAGGATCAGGTATGATGAAAAGGAAAAATTGCGACATTTATTACAACTGCCATAAAACATTGCATATGTTAGGGTGCGGATTCGTCGTGGGGAATTGTCTTAGGACAGAAGTAATAGACTTCAAGCCGATAAGTTATCGCCTGGCTGTAATCCGCATCAAAGCTACATTTCAAAATATAAGCCTAATATGTGCACACGTCCCTACCGGCGAGGCTGAAAATCGCATCAAGAAGGAGTTCCATGACCTCCTGGACGGAGCCAACGGAGGCTGTCCGGAGTACGATGTCAGAGTTGTGCTCGGGGATTTTAATACCAAAGTCGGTAAGGAAAATATCTTCGAGGGATTAGTTGGTAAGCACAGCCTTTACGACACGACAACAGCTGCCAACTAACCGACTTTGCAGCAGCTCGTAATACGGTGATAAGTAGCACTAGGTTTCCAATGCTCAGGATCCATACAGCAACCAAATCGACCATGTGCTTATCGATGCAAGGCACGCATCCAACATCATAAACGTCCACAAATTCCAGGGGGCAAACGTCGACTCTGACCATTTCCTTGTCGCGGCTAAATTTAGAGCTCGACTGTCCAACGAGTAGAACCTGCGAACTGCCCAAAAGAAGAAATTCGACGTTTGACGCCTTCGTAAACCTGGAGTAGCCAGAGTCTACACAGAGCGGATGAGCGAGTGTCTGTGCATTCACCACCCACAAGCGTAAACAATATGTGGAACCGATATCTTGATATCATCAAGGAGGTAGCCGAAACCACCGTAGGTTACCAGCCACTCCAGAGAAAAAGCCCGTGGCATGATGATGTATGTATGTGCTTATCGGAAGAAGGTGACAGAATATGCATATTTAAGAACGCTGCAGCGCAGAACAATGGCAGCGAGTGAAGAGTATTGAGCCAAGATAAGGGAGGAGAAGAAGATCTCCCAGTTCAAGGAAATCGAAGAGTTTTGCGATCGAAACAACATCCGGAGATTTTACAAGAAAGCGAAGCAACTGACTGCTGGCCTCAAGACCTGAAAGCAGGCTCTTCGAAACAGCGAGGGAAACCTTGTCACCGCAGCGCAGGGAATAGTAGATGTATTTAAGCACCATTTCCAATAGCTGCTTAATGAGCATCATGTAGAAAGAGTGATAGGGCAAGAAGAGAACCCATGTCCTCTCAATGAGGAACAGATTTCACCACCCAGTATAGAAGAGGTTGACTTAGGAAGCTAAAGAACAATAAGGCCGCCGGCTCTGGTAGTCAACCAGCGGCCCGGCAGATCGACAATATACCAAATCTTCACACTAAGGCAAATCCTTGAAAAGACCAATGAATTTCAAGTCGAGACCTACAACCTTTTTATTGACTTTAAAGTCGCATATGATAGCATTCATCTTCAGGAGCTCTACGTGCCGAAGGCCGAGTTCGGGATCCCGGCAAAACTGATTCAGTTGTGTCGCGTGACACTTGAAAACACGCAGTGTAATGTGCAGATTGGAAAAACCCCTTTCGAATTATTCCAAACTTGTACCGGATTTTGAAGGGCAGGTGTCAACACGGAAGGCGCTATCTTCAATAGATCTGTCCAGCTACTGGGGTATTCGGACGATATCGACATTATCGGCCGTTTCCAGTCTGGCGTGTTAGAGGCTTTCACGAAGATTGAAGAACAGGTGAAATTGGTTTTTTTTTGAAGTAAATGAAGACAAGACAAAGGGCATGCTATCAAAAAACAAACAAACATCGGTCCACCGCATAGGACAAAACGTCACGATCTGAGCAATAACTTCGAGCTAGTTAAGGAATTCATCTACCAAGGAGTTAAAATCAACTCCACGAATGACATCTTAGTGGAGATCCGGAGGAGAATTACCTTAGGAAACCGCTGCTACTTCGGTTTAGCAAAACAAATGGGTTCAAAACTCCTCACTCGAATTACAAAATGCATGCTCTATCGAACCTTAATCCTACCAGTCCTGCTTTATGGTGCCGACTGCTGGACGATAAGTAGAAACATAGGGACGGGCTACAGTCCGCTTGGGCGAACTGTTGGATACCCCTTTTTTCCTATCCCTCATAAGTGGGCGTGGCAAAAGTCTAAGTATTGTTGAATTGTTAAGAACGCTCTTCATATTTTGTTATATAACATTTAAAGGATTTTATCGAAAAAAATGCTCCCTAGCTCAAACTTTGGTGTTTCAATAAAATTGTTTTATTTAATTGTGGGCGTGTCAGTAGGCGGATTTAAAAAAAATTAACACATGAGCATAAAGGGCCCCTAGAGAGTATATATTATAAATTTCCGCTCCCTAGCTCAAACTTTGAATTTTCAAAAAAAGTTTTTTTTTTTTTAATTGTGGGCGTGTCAGTGAGCGGATTTTGTAAATATTTACACATGAGCATAAAGGGCACCCTAGAGAGTATATATTATAAATTTCAGCTCCCTATATCAAACTTTGGATTTTATGTGGGCGTGTCAGTAGGCGGCTTTTGAAAATATTTACACATGAGCTTAAAGGACCCCTAGAGAGTATATATTATAAATTTCAGCTCCCTAGCTCAAATTTTGGTTTTTCAATAAAATTGTTTTATTTAATTGTGGGCGTGTCAGTGGGCGGATTTTTAAAATTTTATCTTCCGAGCAGTTTTAGGAGTCATAGATCATATATACAAAATTTCAGCTTTCTAGCTCAAAATTGGATTTTTTTGAAAATTTTGTTTTTTTGAGTTTGTGGGCGTGTCTGGTGGCGGATTTCAAAAATTCGTAAACTTGATTATTTCGGGACCCTAGAGAGTATATGGTTAAAATTTCAGCTCCCTAGGCATAGTTTAAAGGCCTAATTTTTGCCGACGGACGGACATGGCTAGATCGACATTACTATCGATGCTGATCATAAATAGGGGGTCTACGGGCAATATTAAGGTATGTTACAAACTATGCGTCAAAATTAATATACCCTTAGAATAGGGTATAAAAAGGGAGCTAAGTGGGTTCTTTTGGAAGAAAAATACTCCTTAGTGCGAGGAGGGTGATAGCCAATGTCAACAGATCTCGTTGACGGTATACGCACGATTGAAATCAAGTGCCAGCTCGTCCAGCCAGTGAGTGCAGTACATTGCATGAATCGATTGTATTGGTAGCAGTATAGGTACAAGTAAATAGGACATTCTAAATTTGGTAAGGGAGCAAACAGTAATCATATTTGTAAACTAATCATTGCCGAATAAAATGCGAGCAAGTTACCATCGAATGTTACAGGTTATAGAAAATTACGTTAGTTAAATAATGCATGTATAAACAAAATAAGGAGAATGTAATAGAGATGGGGTAGGACTACTGTTGTTTGGTACTTCAATTTGATTTTAAATCTTAAACAACGCGGTTTTACCCTTAAAATTTGCCCGCCTAGCGCAAATTTCCTCAAGAAATTTGTTCACATCTGTCTCAAATTAGATAGATAGATAGAGTTTTTTTATTCATTTCATTCCAACTTAATCTATGCTAACAATATTTAATGATAAATCTATGAATAAATAGTTAACGTTCTATAACTAAAGTACAATTTTTCTTAAATTAGTGTTGAACGCAACTTCAAAAAATTCTCAAATAATTTTTCTGATGTGTGGTGACAATCCGAATTTGATAATGAAATACAATCATAAGATAATCTTTTAAGATGTGTTTCTGATTAAAGACTCAATATTAGCATAATCCAGAGTAACTTACCATTTTCTTATTTGTTTAATGTAAGCATTATAATTGTTAGTAATTCGGACGGAAAGCGGAAGCTTATTAAAATACTTGGGGGCTTTAATTGTGTAAAAGTGAGAAAAATGAGAAGTACGTGCGGCTGGTACGATAACATAAGCCATGCTATTTATTTTGAGTTTGATTACTTCTGCTTGGGATGTTACCACTTTGCTTAAAAACTTCCCTGGATACTTTAAAAACATACAAGTGTCTTACAGGTTTAGTCTTTTAAACAAGGGCCAGTTATGAGTGCGACGATTACAACTAGAAATAATGCGAACTAGATGTTTCTGTGCAATTAAAAAAAAAATTCCAACACATTTTTTGCTTGTGTTGATGGGTTGTTGATCAACGTGTCCCCTGCTTTATCGAAAATATATTTGTCTCTGATAGAATTTTACCCCCCAAAAATTAAGTTGTACTTTGAAAAATAATTTTTCAAAGGCAGACCTATCAACACTAAAATTCTATTTGAATTTGTGAAATTTGCGATGTGCGTCATCACGCATTTATGTACCTTCTTACGAGTATTTGCATTACTTAATAGACTTGGAGTGCTCGGACGATATTTGTTTGAAAATATCTCAATGTTAAAAACACTTAAGCAAGTCTACGACTGAAGCTTTTACGACGAATGTAAAGTACTTAAAAACTTGCAGGAGCTGGAAATATATTGGTTACTGACACATTGCTGCACAAGGACCATTCTATTGCAAAATATATCAAACGAAAATTGAGAGAAAGTAAATCGATATTCAGTATCCGTATGTTACCAAATCCACATGCATGAAAATATCACTCGGCATCGAAAAAAGGAAACGGAAACAAATGACAGACATACCCACTGATTACCTCAACGGTTATCCTATCCAAACGGAACACTGAACTGAGCATGTGCCAAGGATAGTTATAGTTAGTTACATCAGAGACATGATGATACCAAGCCACTCGGAAAAGGTCGGTTTTATTTTCCTGAGAAAAAAAAACTAGAAAAGTTTTAAAATTTGGATAAGAAAAAAACAATTTCCACACATTAATTAGGAAAAATGTCGGAAAACGCTATTAATTCTGTAGATAGAGAAAAGAAATATTTTAGAAAATCATATTAAAAAAACTGAAGGAAATGCTACAGTCCACTTGGGTGAACTGTTCGATGCCCTATCTATATAAGACATACGTATCCCATAAAGCAAAAGTACGTTGGAACATTTTTTTTTCGAAGAAAATTACCAGAATGACTTTGTCTATAAGCTTTGCGAAGATCACGATCTTCATTTCCAACGACTTCTTCGACAAAACGGAATTTTTTGAAATAGTTGGCGGATTCCAAAAATCTTAACACTTAAGTATTGCGGACCCCTATTGGCATTAGTATTATCCAAATTTCAGCTTTCTAGCTTGAATTTTAGGGCTTAAAAATTGATGACGGACAGACGACCGGACGCGCATGTCTAGATCTACTGAATTTTTGTTGCTGTGAGCTCGCCGGTTTGACCTAAATCTCCGTTTCGGTTCACTTCATATCTGAGGTTAATCAAATGCTGGTGGTCTTGCATTTGTGTGATCTAGGAGTCTTAATCCCTGCCTTTTTACGATTTAGACACGTGCATTCCATTATTGATTATTGTTTGATCTTCGTTTTACAATACCGGTGATCTCCAGTCGTGTCAACCCATGGATGTAAATGTACACTTGCGGGACAATTTCCAGATGACATTTATGGTAAAATTGCTAGATGTAGTTTCTCCCTCAGTCGCCTTTACGAATAGTTTTTCCTAGGCACGTATCTGGTACCGGTTAGTTAAAACAGTTAAAGATCAGTGGATCGGCGGAGTCAATCACTTCGTTATTATTGAGTATGAGGCTGAAGTTGCTGTGAATCGGATTATTGGGTTCGATGAAAATTTTAAGAAAATGAGTTTTCCGAAATAATGTTCTCTTTAACATCTGCAAGAATAACAAGCAAAAGAGGACGATATATGCGTCATCATCGAGAGAAAATGATTACTCGAAAAACGAAAACATACATACACAGGGAGCACTTACAGCATTTTGAAAAACAGATTTTGACTCATTTTTGAGAGAATTTTATTCATACAGAATTGCGGATACAAAATAACAACCCTATCCCAGAACAAAAACACTGTTAATTTGCTAGAAGAATTGGTAAAAATAGAATTGTCTGTCTCTTTTTCAAATCAAAGAAATCAAAAAACCCAGAAATGATGCTTTTTTAGAAATTTTTTGGAAGAAATTCCTGGAGAGATTCCCAAAAAAGTCTGTTTAAAAAAAAAAAAATTAATTGCGTTATTTCCTGAATACCCCCACGAAGAACGCATGCGTTACTGAAATTATATCGCATGTTGTTTCATGAATGAAATGTAAACACCAGACAATGATTTAAGCAATGGTGTACTACATCCACTAACACTTTAGAAACGTCAATATAAATGGCATAATCAATAAATAAACATGCGTAATTTGTGTGATGTAATATCGAATTGTGTTATAAAAACAAATTGGCGAAATGTGGTTCTTAGCACTCCCTCTAGTGCATAACTAGAAATAATTTTCATTTGGCTGAAAATATTTTCGGGCTAAAACTGCACTTGCAAGAGTAGATTCGTAACATGTACATAGGCCAAAAGTTGGGACTGGGCTTTTAACCCTCAGAAAATGGGAATAGTATCCTGGAGAATCTGTATTTAAAAATTCTGCAAATTCATGATTCTGTATCTGCCAAAATCCTGCATGTTTTCCATTATCAAAACAATTGCTCTTTTTTCATTTACAGAATTGTGGAATACAGTTTCTCATCAGTTTTATGGAAACCCACAAATTTTTTCTTGCACGCTTCTTGAATTTAAAGTTACTGTCAGCCATAAACGAATTACTTACGATGTGAGCAGTCATTAAATTTAAGTGAAATGAAGTGCGAGGTATAAAAATTCATTTAGAGAAAAACATTATGTAAGTTATGAGTGTTTTTTAAAAAGATGTTGTTAAAAACAAATGAAGCAAATGATGAGTTATGTGTCGACTGTTTTTATTTTTGAATAAAAAGTTATAGGTACTTAAAAGAAAACATTTAATTGTGCGTGTGCTAATCAAATTTGCAGAACTAAGGATTAATCGAATTTTAAAATATAGAATAATAGTTAAACAGGATATTGGAATACAGAATTTCGGAAACAGAATTTTCGCAGATATAGAATAATATATACACATTTTCATACAGAATTTCGGGATACAAAACAACGTATAAAAATAATTAGCTATGATGGGCAAAGTAGTTAATAATGATATTTAAAAAAAAGGAAAAAAGTATTAATAACATTAAAAAACAAAAAAAAATAATTCTTAATCCAAATCATTAAACCTAAAGATTTACATATAACAAGCGTAGCTCTTCGAACGTTGTTTCTCCTCAGCCTAAAATTGTAAATAAATAGTTTATTTTTTCTTTTATCTAATCTAAAACACAACATTTCAGCGGCTACCTGGCATGCGTAGCTGTTGTCTGGCAGGTGCCAATGTTAGCTAACTTTTTCGAATGAAACGGTGGCCGCTTCACGGATTAAAGGGATTTTCCCCTTTTCTCAGCATGGTTTAGCTCATGTAAAAGGTACTATGTATTTGAGAAGCTTTCGCGCAACTGCCAACAACAACTGCACAAAGTGTCAACGAATACAAAACAAACACCCAAAAATTAATTATACGCAGTTGTGGACCGATTTTAATCAAAGCACGGAAACACTTTTTGGCCAACACTGAATATTGCATGAAAATTTAAGATCAATTCTTCCGGTGGTTTCAGGGTCTATAGCATGGACACAAAAAAACATACATTGATTTTTATATACATTGATACTTATTATTTTAGTGAACTGACAAATGCATTTGTCAAAATTTCGACTTGTTGTCAATAATCGAGATAAGTGCAAATGAACTGGCAAAGATGACAAGTGGAAACTCAGTAAAAGGCATAAAGGATGCCCCAATAAAAGATTGAAAACTAATAGCAAAATCATTAAATCGTTCCTTCTTCTTTAGCCATTAGCTTACTAAGCCCTCCATATAGTTGTGCTTGTGTTAGCGGATTTTTGTACGCCCTTTTTATACCATATTCTAAGGGTATATTAATTTTGACTCATAGTTTGTAACATACCTTAATATTGCCCTTAGACCCCTAAAAGTTCCTATATTTATGATCAGCATCGATATTAATGTCGATCTAGCCATTCCGTCCGTCTGTCAGCAAAAATTAGGCCTTTAAACTGGACCTAGAGAGCTGAAATGTTAACCATATACTCTCTAGAGACCCGAAATAATCCAGTTTAAGCATTTTTGAAATCCGCCCACAGAAACTCAAAAAAAAAACAAATTTATCGAAAAAATCTAATTTTTAGCTAGAAAGCTGAAATTTTTTACATATATATGATCTTTGACTCCTAGAACTGCTCGGGAGATAAAGTTTCTAAAATCCGCCACTGACACGCCAACAACCAAATAAAACTATTTTATTGAAAAGTCAAAGTTTGAGCTAGGAAACTGAAATTTTTAATATATACTCTCTAGGGGCCCTTTATGCTCAAGTGTAAATACTTTCAAAATCAGCCCAATGACACGTCGGCAATTTAAAACAAAACTTTTTTGAAAAACCAAAGTTTGAGCTAGCGAGCTGAAATTTATAATATAGACTCTCTAGGTGCCCTTTAAACGTATTTTTAAATATTTTTTAAATCCACCTACTGACACGCCCACAATTAAATACGAGTAAAACAATTTTATTGAAAACCCAAAGTTTGAGCTGGGGAGCGTTTTTTTTCGATTAAATCCTTTAAATATATATAACAAAAAATGTAGAGCGTTCTTAACAATTCAACCATACTTAGACTTTTGTCACGCCCACTTATGAGGAATAGGAATAAGAATAGGGTATCAAATGGTTTGGGCGAACTCCAAACGGACTGTAGCCCGTCCCTATGTTAAATATAATAATTTCCGTACTGGTTAAAATGTTTAAGAGGTTTATTGCATTGCAAGGCTACTTGTGTTTATGTGGTAATTTCAATCCTACGGAAACCCTAGCAAAACAAAATGGATGTATCTTCAAAACTTTGTTTGGCCTCAGATTTTTTTTTATTTTACTTGTTTGTTAGTTTACTAACTTGAGTATTTTAACTTACATTTTTTTTACTTTGGATAATTTTTTTTAGTTAAGAATTCAGGCAAACGCAACCAAACTTACTTACTTTTTTTACTAATAACATATTACATATAACATATTACAAATTATGTTGCCTTATTTAAACAATGCCGCCCGAAACTTTTTTAAGTGGCTCCCAAAAAAGCACTCATATATTTGAGAACGTTCTCATGACAATTGATACTCTTGGATGTTTGTCAGACGTTCGCCAGAGGTCGGGGAGCTTTTCGACTAGTAGTCGCTGCGGCACAGCTTATTGGTGTTTTAGGGCTTATATTTCGCAGCGGTTTTTTTCTATTTCAAACAATATCACCTGATTTTGTCACAAGGAGCTCCAACGATGTCTTTACTTGGGATGAAGTTTAAAAAATGGCGTGCTCAGTTCTTCCCACAAAGCTCGAATAACGGCTTGATTGTCAAATGCTATTGACAACTTTACCGATTTTTGGGATATAGCCATTTGTGTCGTTGTTCGAGTCTTTTGCGAAAATCTGATTGTGCCATGTTCTTACAGAATACTTGCGCTGCCCGTTTTCTGATGTACGCCAATCTATAAATGGAAGATTGATTTCCAAGTTCGAATACTTCATATATCTCGGATCTTTGATCAATAGTTATGCAACCTGTGGTGACGACATCAATCACCGCGTAAGCAGAAGGTGTATGCAATTATGGGAAAACTCAGCCATCTTCTGTGACCGAACATTCCGCCTAAGCTAAAAGGAAGGTTCTATATCGCAGTGCGCTCGCAGTTACACACGGTTTACAATGTTGGACAGCGTAAACAAAATATGAGAACAAATTAATGGTAGCTGAGATGAAGATGTTTCGCATGGTGCAGGGAAATAAGTCCACGGGAACTAAGTCCACTGAGGGACTTAGTTCCCACTTAGTGGGAAATAAAACCACTTTCGCGAAGTGGACTTAGTTCCCATGTTAAGTGGGAACTAAGTCCATTTTTTTATGGGAACTTAGTCCACATTCAAATATAAGAAGAGGGAACTAACATCCAACATTTAGAATTAAACAAAAAACTGTAAAGTGCAGTTAGTTATCACACTCTTTAAGCAAAGTCTTAAGCTTATCATGGTGACATAAAGCCAAAGTTTCAAAACCGTACCTCGCACCTACTCCAAATCAAACAGTGACCCCAAGCAGGGGGGTTGCAGGGGGGCAGCATACCCCCCCCATATGCATTACACTATTTATGGAATCTACTTGCGATTTCGTAACTAATCTCATAAACAGTGCAATGCATATGGGGAGCCATGCTGCCCCCCTGCTACCCCCCTGCATGGGGTCACTGTTTGATTTGGAGTAGGTGCGAGGTCACGGTACCTATATTACTCTGTCTCAGTTAGAAGTTAATTTCTATTTTGTTAATAAAAATTGCAAAGTACCTACTTGACTCTTTAATGTTATTTTGTTCTTAGTCGACAGTGAGAATTTACTTCACATTAAAATGGAACTAAAACCACTCAGAGTTTTGGGAATTTATTTCCCACCTTACATGGGAACTAAGTCCACTTCGCGAAAGTGGTTTTATTTCCCACTTAATGGGAACTAAGTCCCTCAGTGGACTTAGTTCCCGTGGACTTATTTCCCTGCACCGTTTCGCATGACAGCACAAGTAACAAATCTTGATCGAATTAGAAGTTCCAAGATCCGAGGCAGCCTTCACGTCAAAGAACCAATCTCAAACCAAATGGAGCTCGGCCAGGTCACTTGGTACTGTCATGTTCAAACGAGAGGTCCTATAAATCCCATAAATTTCTATACAATCGCAAAAGATAGACAGGCCTTAAAACTCCGGATCACACAAATGCTACAACACCAGCATTTGTTATGGCTTGGTGATGAAGTGATTCGAAGTCGGGAGGCCCGCCGATGCTTTTTGAGTTCAAGCAGCGAACCACATAGGTGGACCAATAGAATATAGAAAAAAAGAAGAAAAGTGAAAGTCTAATAAACAACCTGAACAACGCTGGTTTTTTGGTAATTTGACAGATAATTATAAAGAGCAATTGACATGCAGTCTAATCTAACTTTAAGTATTTGGTTGTTTTATGTAAGACTATAATACATATTACTATTGAAATCAAAATTGTATACTCAGTTTTTTCCAACAGACTTGACTGACTGTACTTTAGCAAAACGTCAATATTTCAAAAATAGTTAAAATGACTTCAAAGAAATTCGGTACATTAGTTTATTCATACTAAGAGTAACTTACAATAATAAATAATGTTGTAAATAAAATGCACGTCGTGCACTTTATTTTGAAGTATTTACCAGTATTCGCACACTGAACTGCTGCAAGGTATTATAAAGACTGATTACATTACGAAATCGGTGGCGGGGTGTTCGACTTCAACCAGCTAAAGATTGTCGTAAAATAAAGAGCTTGTCACAATTTGACTTTTTTTATTAGGTTAATTTATATTTTTTGAAGTGAAATTTTTTTTTAAGCTATTCTAATGGGCTCCCAGATTTGTTCCATCTTTTTTCCATCTGAGTGATACAATCTTTGCTTGAGTGCGATGCCCAATTTTTTATTTCTTCTTCGCCTGATTAAGTGATATATTCTTGTCGCGTCCCTGTACAAGAGTCCCAATGTCTCCACTATCAGCCTCAAATCTAAATCACAATATGAATAACTTAACAATTCTGTATCCAATTCGCAAAGTTATCTCTTAGATATAAAAGACAAGACCTGCGGTCAACTGAAATGCAGATAACTTCCTAATTTCTTATTCTAACTTCGAAAACCGTGATATGAAATAATTGCAACACAAACAATTCACATAGCAACGTTTGATGACTGTTAATCAGCTACTTTAAACGATAGTGTCAACCAACCATAAACTCCTGATAGGGGCTAATGCATCACATGTCAAAATAAAAATGGATTCAAGACAATGGCGAATTGTACTTATTTCATTCGTCTGCAAAAGGCTTATCGGAGCGTTATCGCAATTCCTTTCAAGCAAATTAACGTCTATCCAATAACCGGGGAGAGAAAGACACTAACGCTGCAAAATAAAGCAATTCTCAGATATTTTTGAAGGCTCCGATATATTTAATATTTTACGAGTGTTACTTTAATATTCGCATTTGCTACACATTCGCTCCTGCGAAAAACCCTGCACAAAAAACTAAAATTTTCTATTGCCATTTATCATTCGCTTGGATTGAAGTCAAATCAAAATATTTGGGACAATCATAAAAAGAATTCAAGTCTAGTCCGTGTTTTCCTGGCTTTTACCATAAATCATCTAAATGTTTTCCAAATACTATCTAAGGTTCTGTCTGCATAATGCCTTTAGCATTGTGCAACATCTGCTGACAGCTTCAAAATTGATGTAAACAGATTCTAGTGCCTGCTTGATTGTCAATGTAAATGGCGATATCCCCAACGGATATTGATGCCATCTGCATTATCTCTTCCTCTTTTAGAACTATAGCTTTTGATTGGAAAACACTGCTTGGGTCCTGGACCCGTATAGACTCATTCAAATCTGGATCTACAGAGAAGATGCCAGAAGCGGTTGCCTCCCTTGTCTAATAGCCATCAGTGTATATGCCACATTTAATAACGAACTTATTTTCTATGAGCATAATATAAACTACATATAGCAGGGTTTGTGTATCCCCCGCACGTATCAATTTGTATAAAAGTCACTATAAACATACGGTGCCGGAGGCCTTCTCAAAGTCGACCAGGGAAGCACTCCTGCATTGGTTCTTGCATTTGTACAACTAAAAGTCGAAAACCAGTTAGTGTCCTTGACACATTTCAAAACGGGTCTATTAACAACCTGGGTATCTTTACCCTTTTTTATGGTAGGGGGTATCACAATTACCTTTTAATGCGCGGGATACCGGACAATGTTAAACAGCATGGTGACAATAGGCGTTTTTCTTTTTTAGCTCCGAGCGGGGCACTGAGCTGTCAAAAAAAGAACTCTGTTACTTTTTTAGCTCGGAGCGCTCTGAGCACAAAATTTGTATTTCTTTTTTATCTCTGAGCTAGGTCAGGGCTCGCTCGATGAGCTCGATTAAAAATGACCGAGCACATAGAGCGAAAAGCTGAGCGCGACTGACTTCATTCATTAGTTGTGCTTTTTCCATAGTTTATTTACTAGAAATTATAATTTAAATGGAACAATCCTTGACAAACACCAATTTCAGAAGCAATCCTGACTATTTTGAAAATTAATAGAAAAAAAATTATCTAATGACAGTTCAGTGCCCAATTCTGTTTCTTAATTAGCTCGGAGCGCTCAGGTTATATTCAGCTCGGAGCGAGCTCTGATCGCTCGGGCCCCGTTCTGTTCCCCGCTCGGGGCTAAAAAAGAAAAACGCCTAATATCTGCAGCATCCAGACATTTGGAATACCATCCGCCCTTGCCGACTTTTTATTCTTAAGTGACTAGAATACGCGCAAAAGATAAATTTTCGACTAAAATAATTGAGTGTATCGTCAATTGGCGGCGACTGCGTTAGCAAGTAGTCCAACGCTTTAATGACTAGCTACAGCGCCCAAAAAATGTTACCCATATAATGACTAACTGACGTTTATTATTTCGTTGAACTTAAAACTATTAGATTCAGATATAGAACTGACAAAGCATAAAGATTTAAAGAGAAGGGAGGACTGACAAAGACAATCCAAATGACAAAAGTAGAAACAAAGGATATTTGTAACGAACTTGTGTGTGCGGCTATCCTTACGGAGATAAGGGTAAGGTCGGTCTGTTCTCTGGGTACTCCTTTCTTAACTTTTATGACGATAATCGTTTAACCGATAGTAGTAGAACGGTACCGTCATGAATTGACTTAACGTAACTTTATCACCATCTTGTCGTCTATAGTCAATCGTTCCAATTTATCCAGCTGAATTGACACAGTTGTTTAATTGAACCTGTGGTTAACTTTGTTTTGATTGAACGCGTTTGCATATCTAATTATTGTTTGAGAGTCGAATAAAATAATGTGAATATGATTACTTAATTTTCAAAAATTCATTTCCAGGGCATTTCAGACAAAGGGCAAACAAAAACCTGGCCATGCTTAGCGAGTTCAACAAATGTATTCGCCTTATTTGGACGCTTAAGCCGAATTAATTTTGAACGTTCCCTAACCATATAACAAATAAATCACATTCTCTTTCTACTTATATTAATATTTATTTTTTCCCCCATCGAAAACGTCTGAAGAAATCAATATCGTCTAATTTAATAAAAAGGTGCAATCTTTCATACACAATATACTGTCGCCTTTCAACCAACGGCAATTGATTCGTCTCTGCATCACTATTATCATAACCCCACGAATCCCCCATGCGATTTCCAAGTAAACTGAATTTGAAAATAAAACAATATAGCATGCTTAATAGATATAAACAGTATTTAAAAATAAAGAAAATAAAACAATAAAAAAACTCACTTCATTTTACGGTCTATTATTATTTGTACATTCGATGGTTACCAGCTGGAATAACACTTGATTAAAGTTTACCGAGTGTGAACAGACCGGCACTAAGGATATATACCCGAAGATTGTTCTACAGAAAATAATTGGTCGATAATATTTTTGTCAAGATTTTTTTTAGGTTTTTCGCTTTTCTGAAAAGCTACGGAAACACAAATGTTTGAAGAAGATATGTTTTAGGCGCTATATAAGCTGTTAATTCCTGATATGAAGTATATTTTTTACATTTATGTTTGTCTTCCCTGTCATGCTCAAAATTCGAAGTTCGCCACCGGTATCGCAGCTTCTACAGTAGCATATCATACTTTGTATAAGCTTTTATACATTTTTTTTTTTTTTTTTTTTTTTATAAATTCTGGCTCGCCAAGGCGATTTATAAAAGGGGGGGTACTTCGACCTAAAAGATCTTTTGTACCGTATGGGCCAGAAAAATTTTAAACTAGTAAAATTTCCACTTTCCGTGTAAAGCGGACAATTTTACCAGTAGAAGAATTCTTTATGTCCTCGGGGCTCAATTGTTCCCTGAGAAAGATCTTCTTTCTAATTCCATTAAGGGCTGGGCATTCACATAAAATGTGTTCAGCTGACTCGTCCTCTTCAAGACAGAGTCGGCACTCAGGAGAATCTGCTATTCTCATTTTGTGTAGATGATAACTTAAACCGTGGTGACCAGTAAGGTAACCTACTAGGTTTTTGATATCATGCCTTCTTAGGTTTAGACATTTGCTGGCATTATGATTGAAGGGCCGAATGGCTCGTTTGGCCTGTCTTAGACCTGGGATGTTATCCCAATGATAGATACATTTTCTATGTTCCCAGCTTTTAATTGCTGCCGTTGCTGCTGATCTAGGAGTGCAGCAGAAAGGTTCGGGACCTATGAAAGGTGTTTCTGAACCTTTTCTGGCCAGTTCGTCGGCCTTTTCGTTACCTTCTACCCCGACATGACCCGGAACCCACCATAATTTGGTCTTGTTTCTTGCTCCGAGTATTTGTAGGGTATTGAAGCAGTACATGACTGATTTGGAGTCAATGGTATACGAGCTAAGGGCGTTTATAGCTGCTTGACTGTCCGTGAAAATATGAATGGTTGCACCTTTTATGCCAGATAAGATAATGTGGCTGGCGCATTCTTGAATGGCGTGGAGCTCCGCTTGAAATACGCTGGGACTTTTTCCCATGGGTATCGTAAAGCGTTTGTGTGGTCCGTATATTCCCGCTCCTACCCCCGTTTCCATTTTAGAACCATCCGTATACCACTTTATGCCGTTATGGCTGTTTGGTGGGTTATTGCTAACCCATGCTTCTCTTTTGGGTATCTCCGTGGAGAACCGTTTGTTGAAGCATAGTGTTTTTTGAATGCGGTCTGTGACCGCGCAGTTCATGTTAAGTTCTGGCAGTTCATCGAGAAGGGTCTTAAGTTCCGGATGATCATTAAGACTTATCTCGTTTAGCTGTATTAGACTTATTGCACTGCGGATCGCCACTTTTTGGACGTATATGTGGAGGGGTATAATTCCTGTTATTGCCTCTATGGCAGCTGTTGGACAGGTACGCATGGCTCCGGAGATACCAAGGCACGCAAGCCGTTGTACCTTTTTGAGCTTCTCTATTGCGACTTTTTGTGTGGATTTTGTCCACCATACTATGGAGGCATATGTAATGATGGGTCTTATCATAACTGTGTAGATCCAGTGGACGATCTTTGGAGAGATTCCCCAGGTTCTACCATATGTGCGACGACAGGCCCATAAAGCTCTATTAGCTTTACTGATTTTGTTGTTTATGTGAGAGTTCCAGTTAAGTCTCTTGTCCAGGATTACTCCAAGATACTTGACTTCGTCGGAATACTCTACGACCGTGCCGTTTATTGTGATTAGGCCTAGGTCTAATTTCCTCCTTTTAGTGAAAGGAACGATGACGGCTTTACTGGGATTTATGGAAAGATTTTCCTTAATGCACCAGTCTATGGCTGTCTTTAGAGCATTTTTCATTTTTGATGTGACTCCTATTGAGTCTTTGCCCCTAACTATGATGACAATATCATCGGCGTACCCAATTGTGGTGTAGCCCAAACTGCTCATCTTGTGTAGCAGGTCATCGATGACCAATGACCAAAGAAGGGGTGAGAGTACTCCCCCTTGTGGGCAGCCCCTTACGGCTGTTACTGATACTGAGGTCGTTCCTGACGAGGAAGTTATTTTGCGACTTTCCAGCATCGCTTTGATCCATTTAATAGTTGGTTTATCAATATTTCTATGGTACAAAGCATTTGATATGGATTCATATCCAGTGTTGTCGAAAGCACCCTCTATGTCCAGAAAGGCACAAAGTGCGATCTCTTTGCAACGGTAGGCATTTTTTATCTCTGTAGTTAGTCTTAACAGGGCGCCTTCCGTGGATTTGCCCTTTTGGTACGCATATTGGTGAGGGTGCAGAGGCATGCTTTTTGATATGCATTCTCTAATGTGAATGTCAATAATCCTTTCCATTGTTTTCAGAAAAAACGATGTCAGGCTTATCGGACGATATGATTTAGGTAATTCTCTCGGCTTGTTTCCCGGTTTAGGTATAAATACTACGTTTACCTCCCTCCAGGTAAGTGGTATATACCCCCAGTTGAAGCTGAACCTAAATAAGGCAATCATGGATGGTAGTAAAAATTCTATTCCATTTTGAATGAGGGCTGGAAAGATACCGTCTGTACCGGATGCCTTGAATGGTTTAAATGAGTTAATTGCCCATTTAACCTTATCCGGAGTAAAAAGTGTTCCGGATAAACTATGAATTCTGCTGAGGTTTCTTGGAATTGAGACCTCCGCTGTATGGTCGTCTGTAATGACCATCGTGTGAGAACCTGGGAAGTGAGCCTGAAGCAAAGTTTTCAGCGTTTCTTCCCGGTCGCGTGTGATTGAACCATCTGATTTAATTAACAATCCCATGCCTTTTTCTTGATCCGTTGACAGGGCCCTTTGGAGGCGTGCCACCTCTGGAAGTTTTTCTATCTTCTCACAGTTTGCACGCCATGAGGCTCTTTTGGATCTGCGCAACTCAAAGTTGTATATGGTCAGCATGGATTTATATTGTTCCCATGTGCCGGTGCGTTTGGCTTTGTTAAAAAGCTTTCTCACCCTCTTTTTATACATACTCGTACATAACATTATGGTTATCCCTAGAATCTTTTATGGTAAGCTAGGAACCATATTAACGTATTGCAAGGTCGTTTAATTTTTTTTTAATTATTTGAAATTGCTTCATGATAAAGAATCACTTTCCCCAAAAATATATTTGCATGCATTTTATGTATGTTACCATGATGTAAATAAATATGAACCATTCTGCACTGTTTTTAATGTGTTCGCTGTTTGCTCTTCTTGAAGTTGTTTGTCAATTAACTTTAACTTCTTAACTTGTAATAACTTGGCTATATTATATTGAAATGCCTACCTTTATTTGATTAGACATTTGTGTAGAATTAATTACTTTCGGGAATATCTACGAGTATTTTCCAAAAATGATTTGATTAATGTGAAGAGAGGCAGGATCGACGCTGGTTGATTTGGCAACAGGGTTGGGAAGTTAAATTAAAGGGATAGTGGCAAAAGAGTTGGGTTTGTTTTGAATAAAATAAAATATAAGCTGTTTAAGGGCCCAGCTGATCAGGTCCTAAAATCAAAGTCATTAACATTCTTTTGCAGCGTGACTTCGATTAAATTAAGGGATATTGCGACGACTGGAAGTTGAAAATCAACTTTCAGAAGACGGCAACAATCATATTCACCAGAAAAAACTGGAAGAAATTGGCCGTTATTCGACAAAATGGGCAGAAATTGGCGGTGAGAAGCGTAGTAAGATATCTGAGTATCTGGATTTACCAGTATCTGTATTTCGGTAGACATATAGTTGCTTGTCTTGCTGGGGCCAAGAAGGCTCTCGTGCTCTGAAAAGGAGACTGTTTCATAGCAGTCAACTTGACTCCATAGTGAAGGTAATTTGCTACGTGGCCCTTATAAGGCCAATCATCGCGTATGGTAGTATGGTTTAATATAGCACCTAGTTATATGGAAAAGATTTGCGTTTGGGAGAGACAATGTCTTAGGGCATGTCGCCGGTTGTTTCGAATGCCTGAATCCGACTACATAAAATACTATCCCAACAAGGTCCTATACGATGGGGCTCAGTTGAATAGGACTGACAATTTAGGTGACTCGAATGCACTCTGCAAGGGCGATGGCCAGCGACAATAGCCTGATCTTTGGGGCTTACTACTCCAATGAAATGTACATAGAGAGTACGCTCCGGTCTGGCTTTATCCTGCCGGAGGCTTTTATCCATATTGATACAAAAGGGCTGGTACAGACGAGGGATGGTTTCCCGATATTATACCACCGGTACCGCAGCGCGAGAGATAAGCGGTTCATCCGCGGCGGTGACGTCGCCAATGCGCATGAGCTCCTCCATTTTAGTACAATAGCGGAGAGGGATAAATTCGATACGGAAAAGCGATTCTCCGAATTTTGGTGACTTAGTTTATAAATTAGATTAAGTTAGCAAGGGCGTTTTTGGGAGAGGCCGGGCTCGCCAACTTGTGGTGGTGCTTCCGGGAGGTGATTGACGCTGTGAGGAAGTAAGTAGAGTAGGTAGTTTGTAATTTGTTTTTATATTAAATATAAAACTTAAATAATGATGCCGATTTTTTTTAAAAAAATCTCGATGAAAATAATATGTTCAATTAGTTCAGTTTATAATACAATGTCATCCATCTGCAAACTGTCACCCGGCCTTATACCATAACGGGTGGACGAAATTTTTTCAAACATCGTATTGCCGTTTCATTCTATCGCTTATTACGGTTCCAATCATACAGCTCGTTTATAATACAACGGTTTTCTCAAAACCTGCTCCAACTATAGATTAGATTAGATTTAGATAATTCTTTATTTACATTTCTCTAAAAAATACAATAGTTTACAATAAAGTTTATAAATCATGGGAGGAAAAACGTTGTCTACCGATTTGACAATTAATGATAAAGATATTTGAAAGAGTTATACTTATTAAATAACTTGGACTTTTAGGTTAGTAAAATCGAAAATAATAACAATAAGAATCACTTAGTGAAAAGGTATAATTTACCTAAAAATTTTATTAAAACTGCTATTAGCAATTAACACTAATAATAATAATAATAATAATATATTCTTTATTTACATTTCTATTGATTTTTATCTGATTTAAGATTTTGAAAAATTCGGTGAGGGTAAGAGAATAGCATAAAAGCATGGCTACCGTTGTGCTACACCGTATGACTTACTACACTCCGGCACAATCTTAAAATTTCATGATTTTTCTCCATTTGGAATTTTCCGTTTTTATGTTCTCCGATCACGCAGATTGGTTTGGTCCTATAAAGAATTCCGCTGCATAATGCATACGTGTCCAGGTACCCAACAGACGGTAACTCTATTATTCCTGACTAGTTTTTTTCAGTCTGTGTATGCATTCACACACGAGTTTTGACTTAATGACTTAGGCTGCAAGTGCCTTGATGACTACTTAACTGTCAGATATTATTGTCATCCCAGGGTTTAACCCAGGATATGATAATTCAAGAACCGTACCTCGCACCTACTCCAAATCAAATAGTGACCCCAAGCAGGGGGGTTGTAGGGGGCAGTATGCCCCCCAAAAAGGCATTGCACTGTTTATGGAATCTACTTGCGATTTCGCAACTAATCCTATAAACAGTGCAATGCATATGAAGTAAGAGGGCTATGATTCCTAAACTCCAGGTAATAACCTCGTCCTTAAAGGAAATAAGCATGGTCGGTCTAAAATCAAAATATTCTCGGTGACAATCTACAAACTAACCTACGTAGATCTGTACTTACGTATAGAAACAATCGCTTATCTGGATGTGTATATGCAATACAAAATTGATAATTAATAAAAATTGTAGACATTTATGCTATTTTTGTTATTAAATTGAATTCCATTCGTGCTCAAATCGTCGCCGTCGTCGTAGTTAATATTTATCTTATCTCCTTAATTTTTTTTAAGTAAGTTAAAAACAAAACCAACTTTCAAGCACTCTTCTCCAAAACAATCGATGAGAAACCTTAACTTTTTTAAGATAATAACCCACTGAACAAACAAAATTATAAATTGAAATTGACAACAAGAAAGCTTCAATTTATCAGGAATTTGCGATTGCACAATTACTCGTACAATTCGTTTCTTTTATAATTTCATATCATTTCACTTGTTGAATGGATGATAAGACATAGATTGACGACACCTGTCGATCAGACAAAAATACACTTAATCACAATATTTACTTGGTCAAAACCAACAAATATTTATATATAATAGACAAAATATTTAAATAACATTGGAAAACGTTTATATCGACCGTTTTTAAATTATCACCACATGGGTGAATTGATGGCCCACACTTATAGATCACCACCGCACATAAAATTCCTATGCAATGTTTTTTTTTCACTGTGTTGCTTTAACATTTTGGTTACAATAGTTAGGCCAGGGAAATAAAAGACAAATAATCAAACAAAATGTGTTTACCAAGAATTCTATTCTCTGTGACGGTGATGGCATCGGCACCAAATGTATTTCACTCCAAATGAATTTCTAAAGAAATACATTCACAATTAGCTCAAAATATAATTGTAATTTATCATTCGCATTGAAAACAAACTTCTATAAAGTATTTATGTCGTCATTTATATAAATGTTTACACATTCGAGTGTTGTTACAGATGACAGCAGACAGCAGTATCAACACCACACGACACACACGATGGATGTATCAATTAAATTAATTAGCACCCTTCTGTGATTACACTAAGCACAACTTAATAAATACACGCCGATAGTATTAAACAGCGCATATATATGTATTGAGGTGGATAATATCTTAAAGATGTGACATTTATCTGCATATCTATCAAATCTGTCTACCCGCGAACCAACGCAGCACTTAGCTCGATGAAATTACAGAAGATACTGTTATATGACGGCAACGAATTTGGTAGTCCCAACCGTGCCAATATTTAGGAAAACTCGTGGACGTAGTAAAACATATTAAGTAGGTTTGATTGGTATCAACGTTCGACGATAAAAACTGTTGATAATAGATTTTGCCGACGAGCGATATTTTCTTGTGGACTACTCACCTGAATTTTTTTTCAAGTACATTACGTAGGGGTTGATGGCGGAGGAAAGCTGAAAGCTTTTTGAGCTATTCGAATGTCTGAACATGTTTGCGTTGGTAGTCAGTAAACCTTAAAGGTTTTCCGGTTCCGGTGCGGAGAATTCAATTCGTTGTATGTAGGCCTTTTCGGTCATTGGAACTTACCCGAAATAAGAAGCAGGGTAGAAAAAGAATAAAGGAATATATATATACCAAATGAAAAAGATAGATACCTGAGATCCCCGTGTTCGGAGATAAGCCTTTATGTCAGTACAATAGGAACGAAAAATAGTTATACCGCTGAGGTTTCCATTATGAACACTAAGCAACATTTTGTTTTCTGGTATATTGGAAAAAGTGTTATTAAAAACGTATGCATTATTAGCTACAAAATGCAAAAATGAACGCGTTTCCTTCATGTAAAGATAGCGCTGCTTGATTTCAGCTAGGGGGTGGAACTTTGAACTCCTTAATTCATATTTGGTCTTTGAGAACTGGTCAACAATTTATACCGATTCTGATCCCTCAATCGCTTTTGACAAATTTGTTCTATTTTTATATGGCTATGCTGATCAAAGCTCAAAAGTAGTTGAGAGCAAAAAAGGCAAATTAAAAAAGCTCAAGCCATGGATGTCTAACTATCTTCTAAACAAAATTAATTTTAAAAATCAAGTGAGGCTTAAGTGTAAGAAACACCCAAATAATGTTTTACTCCGTGAAAACTATGAAGTTTTATGTAAAGAGATTAGTCTTGAAATTCCTGTTTGCAAAGAAAATTTTTATATGGACAAGTTCCATAAAGCAAAAGGAGATTTGAAAAAAGAATGGGGCATAGTCAATGAATAGTCGCGGGTGGCAACAGGTGCAGTAGTAGTGTATTCGCTTACTGAATGGAAGGTCGTGCGTTCGAATCCCGGCCAAGTCCATTACTTTATATCGAATACATGAAATCGTAATCTCCCTAAGCATCTTAGACACCACCCGTGGAGAAAAACCCTACAACTGCACCCAAACACTTCTTTCCTATCTCTCTATTCTTTCTAATAGTAAGTAGCACCGAAAAGCATGCAATGAAATGCGATAGTGCTGCTTGCTGTTAAACACAAATGCTTACGCTGTGTTACGCACTATAAGGGTACTGTAACAACAGAAAAAATCCCTTTAGCGTAAGCAAATTATAAAAAAAAAAAAAAAAAAAAAAAAAAAATTCAACAAGAAAACATCTTTTGATATTCCTTCAAATCTGATTGTAGGAGCTTTGAATATTGTTGACCATGATGAAATGGCTAAAATTTTTAATGCACACTTTACTCAGATAGCCGTAAATACCATTTCTGATGCAGGCATAAATAATTCTTCTGTCAATTGTCCAAATTATTGCTTTAATGAAGTTTTCCAATCAAACAGTTTTTTCTTTGAGACTATATCTTCGTTTGAAGTCTATAAAGTTATTCAAGCTTTGGATAATTCTTATTCTTCTACGTCTAATAGTTTTTCCAATAACTTTGTCAAAAAAGTTTGTCTAAATGTGGTAGATATTTTAACACATTTATTTAACAAAAGCATTATTAACGGTGTATTCCCACAAAGCTTGAAAGAAGCTGAAGTAATTCCTATTTTTAAGAAAGGTGACAGGAAATGTGTAAACAATTATAGGCCTATATCTTTATTACCAGTCTTCTCAAAAATTTTCGAAAAAGTCATAAAATGTAGATTAATAAGCTACCTTGAGAAAATATCTTTTTTCAGCTCAAAACAGTACGGTTTTAGAGCTGGTAAATCAACGGAAGATGCACTCTTAGCACATTGTTCTCACATCCACGAAAGTTTAGACCGAAAAAAGTACACTGCGGCTCTTTATATTGACATCAAAAAGGCATTCGATACAGTAGATCACGACATACTATTAAGAAAATTAGAAAAAGCTGGATTCAGAGGGTTTATGCTAGTTTGGTTTTCTTCCTACCTAAAAAACAGGAAGCAAAGGGTGAAATTAAGTGGTAATTTAAGTGAAACCAGATATATTAATATAGGAGTTCCTCAAGGTTCTGTTTTAGGTCCAATTTTGTTCCTTATTTATATCAATAGTGTTTTTTATCTCAACTTAAAAGGAAAAGTCTGTGGGTTTGCTGATGACATAGCTTGTGTATATTCTAGTCCCACAATGTTAGATTTGGTTTCGGATATCAATTATGACTTGGAGTTATTCAGGCATTGGTTTGGCATTCATAAGCTGGTTATCAGTGAAAAAACAAGAGTTATGTTTTTTAACTCAACCGCTTTAGATTTGGATCCTCCAATTCTTATTCAGCATAGCATTGACTGTAGAAAATGTTCACTAAGTAGCTTATCTTGTTGCGTCCCTAAAAGTGTCCCAACAAATGTTGTGGACGTTGTTTGTTCTTCTAAGTGTTTCCATATCGAACCAGTTATTGAATATAAATATCTTGGTTTAATAATTGATAACAAAATTAACTGGAAAGTGCATACCTTTGCATTAAAAAAATACTTATTGTCAACCACTTATGTAATGTTTCACTTGAGAAACCTTTGTTGCAAGAAACTTATGGAGACCATTTATTACGGTTTAGTTCAATCGAAATTACAATATGGAATAACATGTTGGGGTGGTACTTACAAAAAATATCTACAACCTTTGTTAGTTACCCAAAAGCATATCTTAAGAACCATCTGGAAGAAGAAAAGACTTGAACACAGCTTTTCGTTGTTTGTTAGCTCGGGTATTCTCCCGCTTAAACACCTCTATTTTTACAAAGTTTTAAAAATATTTTTCTGTAGAAGTGGTTATCTTCCTAGCCACAATACGCCAGCTTACACATTACGTAGTAGTGACAGAAATCTTGCTATCATTCCTGGGCACAATACCCATAGATTTCTTAACTTTTATACATCAGTAGCACCTAGATTGTTCAACACTTTACCTACTGAAATACGGAGCATTCGTTCTACTCATTCATTCAATAAACTAATTAAAAAATTTAGTTTAAACTTGTATTAAATTATTTCCACACACTTATATAAAAAAAAAAAAAAAAAAAAAAAAAAAAAAAAAAAAAAAAAAAAAGTTAGTATTTCTCGACATCGTACCCCACAAACCCCTGTTGAATTAATATATTTCTACCTAAGTATTTATGATTTACATTTTTCTTTTGGTACTTTCGTCACTTGTCGATAGACAACAGATCGTGCCTTTTCTTTTCTTTAATTTTCTCTCTTGTGAAAAACACTTAAAAACAAAATGTTTTCTTTTGTAAATAACATTATTATTAAATGTATCCAATATGTAATTTTTAAGTTTTTATATTATATTTTTAATCTTTAATCTGTAAAAGAAGAAGAAAATAAAAAGATATAAAAAAAAAAAAAAAAAAAAAAAAGGTTATGCAAGGGGGTAGTAGAATTGCAGTCAACGCCGCGTGAGCGCCTAAAATATATTCTTGATAAGCATGAATTTCAAGAACCTTGCATATACCCAACCTCACATCTACTCCAAATCTAACAGTGAGCCCAAGCGGGGAGTATGCACTGTTTATGGGATCTAATTGTGGTATTCTATTATTTATTCACACGTTTTAGGCCTAGACAAAAAAGAATTATCAAATTCAAAATTAATAAAATTATTATCTTCAATAATAAAAATTATAAAACACCGCTGTATGAGTAGAAGGGACCTGAAAACGGTGAAATCCGTCTTACCCGCAAAGCGGCGACTTAAACACTCTTTGATTCAATAAAAAATAATATTTTTTGTTTAATGTTCATAATGGAAATCCGCCGTAACAGACAATAAATGGTTTTAATCACAATATTTACTTTGTCAAAACAAACAAACAGACTAAATATTTTTTTTTAACGATCAGATCACCGCAGGGGTGAATCGACGGACACAACACACACTTAGGGATAACCAGCGCACAGACAACTTCCGTACAATTATTTTTTTGCTTTGTTGCTTTATAACAGTTTTGTTATATTAGTTCGATGAGGGAAATAAAAGACAAATAATAAAACATAATGCGTCTACTAAAGCTATTCTCTGTGATGATGGCGGCACCAAATGTATTTCACTCCAAATGAATTTCTAAAGAAATAAATCCACAATTAGCACAAAATATAATTGTAATTTATCATTTACATTGAAAACAATCTTCTTTAAAATATTTATGTTGTCATTTATGCGATTGAGACGATGGATGTATCAGCTTAAACTCATTAACACCCTTCTGTGATTACACTGAGCACAACTTAATAAATCACGACAAAAGTATTAAACAGTGCACACACATGCATATATATATTTATGAAAGTGGATAATGCCTTAAAGATGTTACATCTATCGAATGTGTTTACTCGCGGACCAACGTACAGATAGCTCCATGAAATTATAGGAGATACTGTTCTTTGAAATCAACGAATTTAGCAGTCCCAACTGCGCCAATAACAAGGAAAACTTGTAGACGTAGTACAATATTTTAAGTAAGTACGATTGGTATCAATATTCGACGACAACAAACAAACTGTTGATAATAGATTTTGTTTGCGGACGAGGTGAATTTTCTTGTGTTGGGACTTTTCACACGTGAGTTTTGCTGCAGACAAAAGTTGTGTGTTTCAAGTACATTATGTTGGGGTTGATGGCGGATGGAATATTATTTTGAAAAAGCGTACTGTAGGAAAGCTTAGAGCTTATCTGAATATCTGAACAAGTTTGTGTTGGAAACATTAATGGTTTTCGGGTTGTGATACGGATTTGAATTAAGAACGCTTCAAGTGTGTAGGCCTTTCACACGATTTCAACTTATGGAAACCCCATTTATACACTGGCGATCAGAAGGATGAAGCCATACATTTTGCAATCGATTTTCAGTCTTTATACCTGTTGGAAATTGTATACCCGGAAACTATTACTACCTGTTAACAGGTACATATGTTCCCAACAGTAAGTCATCGAATTAAAGAGTAAATAAGAAACGACCGCTGGAATTTCCAAAGATCAAGCAACTACTCGAAAAGCGTATAAAAAGATGCGACACTAGGATGAGGCCATTGTACATCGACACCCGGATTTGAACACTCTGAAGTCCACCCTGACAACGATACATACTTAGAGTATGAATCTGAGAAATCACTTACAATGTATATAAATATAGTTAAGCAAAAATATCAATGTATACCGTTGGGTCCCTGTTGTTGAGCCAACACACTTAAATATTAATTATTCATCACCATTTGTTATAGCCTTAATTCAAATTGTATATATATAAAAGTTCAATAAAAGTAAATGTTATATAATATGAAGCCATTGCAAATATTTTGTTGCAGGAGTTCACATCAGCGATTTTTTTCAAAAAAATTTTGAGAAAAATATTTAAAAAAGCGTTGAAAAGAACTGTTTTTATTTAGTTAAAAAAATGGGTTCCGGAAAGACTTTGACAGCGGCAGAAGGAGGAAAAATTGATGCTTTCAAGGAGTTTGGACTCTAAGGCCGAGAAATCGCAAGGAGGCTAATTAGAAGTAAGACTGTTGTAAACAGTTATATTGCGGACTCACAACACCATGGGAAGAATTAAAAGGGACGCACCGCAGAAGCAACAACATTGCGAGAAGAGCGGATTATTCTACGGCTTGCCTCAAATTCTACTCTACCAGTGGCTAAAATAAGGCCAACAGCGGAGTATCAGCCAGCATAGCAACGGTCCGAAGAATAATACGAGCAAGTGGTACTATACAGAGAACCTTAAAAGAAACCTGTTTTGAGGCAACACAACGAGCGTCAAATGAATTTTGCAAGAGAACATGTCGCTTGGAGCAGTGAATGGAAACGCGTTGTCTTTTCGGATGAAAAAAAGTTTAACCTTGACGGCCCCGATGGTTACAACTTTTATTTAAATGATCTAAGAAAGGAGGAGCTTATTTTGGCAAGACATCACAGCCGTATATCAGGTGTAATGGTGTGGGGAGCTATTACCCACTATGGCACAATCGAGTTGTAGTTTTTGTAAACAACAATGAACGGAAACAACTACAACTGTTTGCTGGAACGGTCATTTCCAAAAGTGACAAACTATTTCGGACCCCTGTCTTGGATATTCCAACAAGACAATGCCCTATCCACACTTCCAGGGTTGTTAGAAGTTGGATTCAATCAGAAGACGTGGAACTTTTGCCATGGCCGCCCTATTCACCGGATTTAAACATAATCGAAAATGTTTAGGCATGGTTATCTCGTAAAGTGTATGAAGGCGGCAGACAGTTTGAAGACAAGGACACTTTAATCGAAGCTATTCGTAATGCCTTAGCCCAAATGTTCTCTTATTTATTTTAAAAAAACCTTATGATTCTATTTCAAACCGTCTTATAGAGGTAATATCGAAAAATAGCGGGCATACTCATTATCAATGTAGAAAAACATAATAAATAAATGTTATAAAACCATAAAATGTAAATATTTTAATTATTTTTTCCTTTCTTTCGAAGATTTTGCATGTGGCCTCATCCTAGTGGGGCATCTTTTTATACGCTTTTCAAGTAGTTCATTGTTTGATCTTGGGAAATCAAAGCGGTATTTTGTTATTTACCCTTTAATTTTATGACTTACTGTTGGTCTAAGGCAGTAAAAGTTTCTGGGTATAAAATTTCCAACAAGTATAAAGACTGAAAATCGATTGCAAAATGTATGGCCTCATCCTTGTGATCGTCAGTGTATATACCAATCTGGGCTGGACACAACTACTAAGGTATAGGAAACGAAAATGGTACCCGAGAGAAACCAGACAACTGTGTTCTTCAGGAATTATATTTGAACAGCAAAAATAGTCCCTGGTAGATACCTCGCAGCTCCTGAAGTGAATTAACAATTAAGGATTGTGCAATTCTTTCTAGCCAAGCACTATAAGCCGATGGGTTAATGAGTTATTCCTATAGTTTTCCCATTGAATATTGGCTTTCATCACATCGCATTTGTTTTGGACTGCGCTAAGGAGAATTTTATTCATTGTTGTTTTTTGTTTTCTGTTGTGTGCCTGTTAAGAGAAATAATAAATTGAGAAATTTGTGTCTTTATTATTATGTTTTTATTAAAATTTTATCACAACAAATTTTTTTGATTTATACACTACGCTTTTCGAAACGAAAGTTTCATCTTCAGGCGCTTTTTCTATTCTAGTAACAAAAAAAAGAAACAAATTTCTTAACCCTCTATCGGGTAAGACCGTTTCCAGACGGCCTTTGATTTTTGGCCTCCAGAGTTCAAATCAATGATTGATTTTTTTTTGCTCAAAGTGGTGAAAACCTTGTTAGTGTAGTCTGATTGGCATTGTGACAACATATGATTGCAATTCGACCACGTGTTAAGGTGTTATCATCATTCAAGTGCAAACAGCCAATAAAATAGCACCAAAAATTGTTTCGCAAAAAAATTTGTTTTAAATTATTAAATAAACATATTTTAAATCAAGTGATCGAATCTTATTATTATATTATATTATATATATTATATTATATGTGGGTCTAATGTTATAGTTGAAATGAAAAAATAATGTAAAGGGTGCTTTAGAAACGAAAAATGAAAGACCGTCTCAAGACGGCCTTGCCGGTTTGTGCGTAAAAAATATCCCCTTCTGTTTCATTGGTGTTCACGTCTTTGATGCTAAGAAACACCATTGTATACCTACTCGTATTATTTTATCATTTTCCCCCTTTTATTGAAATTTGTGTGTGGTAGATGGATCGTTGTAAGCGAAATTATAATAAAAAATGTAACTTGGAAAAATTGTCGTATGATCAATTGATCGAGTTCATCGATTCCGTGGAAAGCCAATATGAAATTTATAGCAGGGATGTCAGTGTCGTTGATCCAGACTATGTTATCGACAACATTGAGTCTGATAGCTTAGATGGCCAAAGAACGATGGGCAGGCAATTGAAGAATGCATCCAAGAAATGAATGTAGCTGAGACAACAGATGCATTTGTAGAGGCCATACATTTGTCTATAAATATTAGTGAAATCGAGAATCCAGCAGCTTCTTCAACATTTGTTCTTGGTATTGCGGCGGACGAAACTGAACAGGAACCATCCACATCAACTGCGATTATAACAAACACACGCCTCAAACCACCCAAAAGAGTCCGATTTCCCTTGCCAACATTCGAAGCTACTGTACCATCAGTTCAACCTACTGCTGGTGGCTACACTGGAGGAGGTATACCTTTTTTTCTCAAAGCTCTAAACGAAATTAGGAAGGACTCGAAAGAGCTATCCAAACTAATGTGGAGCAAACGCTCCATGCGTTTTCATGTAAATGAAGAGGCTTTGTGGCGATTTATCACAGTAAGAGGTGATTGTTTTTTTTTTTAGTAATTTTGTTGATCGAAATTACATTATTTTATTCATAGCCAATCGTATAACAGCGTGTGAGCTGCCGGCTGACAGAGAAGTGAGCAAAGAGAAGAGGATTTTCCACAGAATACATGACCTCAATCCAAGGAATCGATGTGAACACTGTTTTGTGGCAAGATAACAAGTGTGTGCGCGTGGCATCTACATATGTTGGTATTGAACCTTTCACAGGGATACATTTTGATCAACAAACAGCGAATGCTCCTCGGTATAATAGAAAGCAGGAAAAATTCACTGAAATAAACTACCCGCAAATCATCCGGGAATATAATGCTCACATGGTCACATGGGTGGAGTTGATCTTATGGGCAGCCCTATGGGTCGGTATCACATTCGAACTAAGTGTCGTGACATTATGATTGGACTCCTCTACCATTTTGTGAACATGGCCGCTACAAATGTATTAATTTTATACAAAAGCATACATAGTGTGAAATCAAATGTTTCCAATATAGCTGCTGGACTTGTTAACTGCAAAGAGAAACGGCCTGTAGGTCGACCATTATCGGCTCAAATTGTTGATCGGACAATATCACTAATGCATTCCACACCAATTGTTGGGAAAATAGCTGTTCATCAAGTTGAGGATGTTCAGTTTGATGGCGAAAATCATTTTCCAATTTGGCTTGATAGAAAAGGTAAAAAAAAGTACAAACATTGTAAAAAGTCAGATACACAAGTCATTTGTTCCAAATGCAACATTCATTTATGTGGAACAGTCGATAAAAATTGTTTCTGGGACTACCACCATAGAAAATAATATACAAGGGCGGGTCAATAAGTCCGTGACTTTTGGAATAAAACACAGATTTTTTGATAAAAAAATAATTTTATTTTTCAACGTAGTCTCCCTTGAGCTCAATAAACTTTGTCCAACGCTTCTCCAATTTTTTTATCCCTTCCAAAAAAAATGATTTGTCGATGTCCTCAAAATAGGCCTTTATTTGCGAGATGACTTCATCATTGGAGTCAAATCTTTTTCCACCAAGCCATTTCTTCAGGTTTGGGAACAAGAAGTAGTCGCTCGGAGCCAAATCTGGAGAATAGGGTGGATGAGGGAGCAATTCATAGCCCAATTCATGGTTTTTTGCCATGGCAACTGCACATGTGTGCACCCTTGCATTGTCTTGGTGGAAAAGAACTTTTTTCTTGGCCAAATGAGGTCGGTTTTTTTTCAAATCGTCATTGAATCGGTCCAATAAGTTGGCATAATATTCCCCATTGATTGTTCTTCCCTTTTGAAGGTAGTCAATGTGGATTATCCCGCGTGCATCCCAAAAAACAGTCGCCATATTTTTATTGGCTGAGAAACCCATCTTGGCCTTCTTTGGCGCCGATTCACCCTTAGAAACCCACTGTTTTGACTGTTGTTTGGTCTCTGGTGTGTTGTGATGGATTCATGTTTCGTCCACGGTTACAAAACGGCGCAAAAACTCCTCCATATTGCGATTAAACAACGCCAAACCTTCCTGTGAAGTTGTTACACGATTGCGTTTGTGGTCGACTGTGAGCAAACGCGGCACCCATCTTGCGGAAAGCTTTCTCATGCCCAAGTGATCATTCAAAATTGAAACCACTGAGCCATGCGAGATCGTGAATTTTTTCGACTGTTTCGGGTGTAGAGACCTCAACTGGGCGTCCAGGACGTTCGGCATCTTCAGTGCTTGTACGGCCACAACGAAATTCAGTAAACCACTTTTTTACCATTGAAATCGATGGTGCAGAGTCCCCATAGTATTTCTCAAGCTTAGCCTTGGTCTCGGTAATGGTTTTTTTTCGCAAGAAATAATGCTTAATAAGCACACGAAATTCACTTTTTTCCATTTTCTCCTCAAATTAGTGAGTAGTCTGATAAAAATAGCTGTCAAACACAAACTAACTGACGCAGCAAGTTTAAATTTTGACAGGAGTCAACTGACAGATGCCTGTTGACAGGAGCAGTGTTGCCGTTTCAGTAAAGAGGTCAGAAATTCAAAAGTCACGGACTTATTGACCCGCCCTCGTATTGTATACCTTATACAACCCCTTTTATGAATCGAACTTGTTTGATAAAAATGCCAGACAGTACAGTAGTTTTCTCTCAAGCCAGGATGACAAAGCACATACATATTAAACTGTGTGAATGTGAGCAAATATCGCGGAATCGTAGATTTCTCGGAAAATACTTTTACGAGGAGATAGAGAAATTGGTTTGCACAAACTATAAGAAGTCAATAAAGGGAAATAGGATTTTTTTCAAGGGAACGTGTTTAGCTTGGTTCCCAGGTTTTTTGGTGCATATTTACGGTGACCATACGCCCCGTATTTCCCGGGACAGTCCCGTATTTCAGTAGCCTGTCCCGGCTTTTTTTAAGAAATACGGGACATATAAATGTCCCGTATTTGTCTATCTATAACAACTGCTATGAATATTTGAGTCAGTGCGATGCATCTTTACAAGAAGTTGAAATTTAAAGCTGGGTTGTTCTTCGAAATGTACTTTCCTGTTCAGATTTAGAAGCAAGCCCAGCTTTTGTTAAGGAAAAGCGAAGCGAGTTTAATTGCTTAAAATCTTTTCTAAATTTAGATCCAATTAGAGAATGGTTAAACAACAGAAAAACAATGCGTGTAAAATGGGCAGATATTTCTACACATTTCTCAGAAAAAAACATTGCTTTCGCTAACATTTTGCAAATTGTCAAATTCAGCTGATGTCTATCAGGTTCAAATGCTCCCACGAAAAGAGTTTTTTCGATAATGAACAATGTATGTACCAGCTAAAAAGCCCAGCTAAATAAAAAAACCCTAAAAGCTAATTGTAAAGTGCAATTACAATTTAAGTTGTCTTGAAATCAAAAATTATTTAAAAGAAAACGACAATATTGTTCAACAGATTTAATCATCCAATAAGTATTCAGAAAGAACTTATGTTCGGCAACTTCTATTTTTTAACTCGCGTATTAATATTACAGAATGAATGAAAGACTGATTTTCTTATTAGTTTTATTATTCATTAATTATTATTTAATGTGTTGTTTTTGTTGCTTACTGAAGGCTTTCGCTGTGAATTTGTTACGTCTTAAAGACTTTATTATTATTTATTGTTCTTTTTTCTTAAACAATTGTTTTTTTTTGGTTTTGTATGAAATAATCCAATACGACTTTTTTTGTTATTTTTGGCCATTTGTGTGCTGTCATATATTTTCACTTGTTTGTCCCGGGTTTTGCTCCTAAAAATATGGTCACCGTATGCATAGTGCTCTATGCGATTGCTTACCCCTTGTTAACCTTACCTTAACAAATAAACTCACCAAGTTCTTCTTTTCAAAACATTGCCACAGTTCCTATTCTCTGATGCACCCTCATATCACCAAGGAAAACAACATGACAGTATGAATTTTTCCGGCAATTCAAATTTGCAGTATTTGCCTGTTTTCCTGCAGAATGTTTTCATAGTGATGGGACATAGCTAGATAAGCTTGGAAGTAAAACATTTTTCAAAATTTCATTCAAATTGTTACAGCCGTTTCCGAAATATCCTCTTTTTTCAAATATTTCTTTATTCACAAAGTTCAAAATGAATAGAAAATGTCATTACAATTCAAAGTTATGCACATAAATTTAGAGAATGGTTAGTGACATATTAAATTGAACGAACAAAATGGAGGTAATGTCACATTATTTAAATTATTTCAGAGTGGGGTAAACAGTAAGTACAATATGGGTATGAAAAGCCATCAGAGAAGAAAAGAACGAAAATGACAAACAGAAAGTAAAATCATAATTTATTATATAATTTAAAGTTGGTTAGGTGATGAAGTGCAGCAAGATTTCGATTTCATTATGGTTAGTATTCAAAAGCCACAGTTTGACTTTAAATAAAACTATTCTCAATGTTCAAATGATTCTAATGTCTGCATGGAGTGCGTTAAATAAATTACGACATACAATTGTGTTAAATCTAGAAGTGCGAAAAGTTAGTATGCGAACCAGGAATTTAGAATTGCTAAATAGGTTTTAGTTTTCATTGATGGGGCTCTGTAAGTACAGAAATCTAATAAAAAAAAATTGTTAAACTTTATAATAGTACAAATGTCTAACACTTTAAAATTCTCAGTTTATTAAAATGGGCTTGAGTGTTGGCTAAGCGGGATTAAAAACATATTTTTCTGAATACATATTTTTGTAGCACATTAAGTTGTCGGAAGCCGGTAGAAGCATCGCAGAGTGGATATCAAATATTGTTTCATAATAAAAATGTGGTCGTAACTGCTTAGATTTTGGGACACAACAATTCCTTTACCATTTCAATAGTAAAGCAGCTAGCATAACAGATGCACATCATAGTTGATTTCAGCAAGAAGGTTGAAGCAATTATTTGAGGCATACGCGAACGCGAAGTCGTCAGCAAAAGGCTTCAGACTACCTACAAAAGGAAGACTGAGTGCAGAGTTAACATATATTAAGAACAATAAAGGACCAAGGACAGATCCTTCTGGACATCCGAGGTTAGTTATCTTAGAGCGGCCAACAATGTTCCCAGTTTTCACTCTTTGGGTCGTCTTCTTAAGGTAGGATGTAAACCAATCTGGCAAAAATCTAGTAGACCATCTTCGGTGGAAACATTTACTCTTAAACCAAAGTGGTTTTCGCTTGAAAAATTATTGCTAGGGATAATAATTCAAAAACTCGACATTTTATTGCTTTCTCAAAAATTTTGGAGCACATAGTCTTTAGTTCAATTTATCTTTTAAATTACTCTTTTAAGGATCACATTGGTTCGTTTCAACAATTCAGCGAAAGTTCCCGAGAAGATGCTTAAATTGAACATGTGAGGCAAAATATCGACAACATTGAACATGATTCTTTTTAAGATGGAATTTGAAATTCCATCTTCAACACAAGAATTTGAGTTTTTTACAGAATTGATAATTTTTTATAATTCTAAGCAAGAAATCGGATCAAAAATGAAGCTGTTCATAGTAAATGTGTGATCAAATAGTTGAGACGTTAAACAACCCCCACAAGACATTAAAAAAGTCACAAAAGGAAGACTTCTTTTTGTTACACTCATTAGCTGTGTTTAATAAACACAAACTACAACACAAAACTACAGCTTCGAGTCATACATAATATGTTCTTTTCTCAGCTGTGAAATTTCAAATAGATGATCCTCAGTGTTTTCTTGTGAACTGCGGTTTTTGAGTGAGCATTGTACCTCCAATGTTAGGCCTGAAACCCATTTATTCCCAATTTGAACTTGTTCCATTTTATTCTTTTAGTATTTTTTAAAAATATGCGAATATTTGTAACAAATAAATCAGTTTCCCTCAGTACAATTTGAATTTTTAAATTTCACACATTTCAATCACTTGGCCTACCTCAAAACCAGGTGCAGAAAATCATGATCTTAGCTGATCTACACAGCTTCATGGAACACAAAGTGATGGAATGCAAAACACTTTGGGGCAAGATTTTTACCCATGCAACATCAAATCCTGTACTTTTCTGATATTTTCTGTACTTTTCTGTGCAGCTTTCATTAAACACACCTATTTTAAATACACTATCAGCTCCGTGTCGTGGAGTGCTTAAAGCAAGCAACTATCACGAGCAGAAATTTGCCGGCACTAAAAGTGCTCTCACAGGCTCATCATTTAGTGCAGGTGTTAGTAAGGACAAAACAATTAAAAATAGGTACAATAATTATGTACCTATAAAATACTAACACAGACACAAAATAATGCAAACAATTTAAGACATTAAAGCATTGTTACGCAAAATATTTTTCAGCTTAATTTTACTAACATGCCAGTCAATCACATGATCATTTAGATTATAGATGCAACTCATGCGACTAAAGGCTCATGCCTCCCATAATTCGTTCTATGATGGGGGCTAAACAATAATTCAACACCGCGTAAATTATGGGTACCACCACGAAAATTAAAGCCAATAGACGACAGCAAGTCAGGTGCATCTATTTGACCGGATATAAGCTGCTGTAAAAAAAGGATATCGCTATTAAGCCTTCGTTGAGAAAGGGGTAACATTTGAAGAAGCTTATGTTGACTGTAAGGAGGAAGGTTAAATGGATCATCCCATGGAAGTCCTCTAAGTGCAAATCGAATAAATTTACGTTGAATGGCCTCTATTCGATTTGAATGAATGTTGCAACAATTACATATCATTTTCGAGTGAAATGGATACAGTATGTTTAGCGGGTGGCATTGGTGCGATGGTAGTGTATCCACTAACTGATTGGCAGGTTCGAATCCCGGCAAGGGCCATGATCTTTAATTGAATTCACATAAATAGAGATCTTCCTAAGCAATTTAGGCGCCAACCGTGGAGAAAAAAATACTAAGCACCAAAACTTCTTTCCTATCCTCCTATTCTTTCGAATAGTAAGTAGCACCTAAAATCATGTAAGGTGATGCTTACCCTTAAACTCAAAGTAAAAATTAAGGTCGTGTTCTTCGCAAAAGAAGGTAATTATGTTGACAAATGACACTCTCTGGGACCCTTTTAATAAAAACCTGAATTACAAACACAAAAAAAAAGTAATAATAAAATCGTCCCGATTTTGTATGAATCGAAGAATTTCGCTTCATGGTACGAGTGTTCGGAACATTTTTCCGACAAAACGTAGCGCAAACCTGCAGTCTACGGTTCATTGCGATGATAACGTTTCATATGCATGAGCTTCTGACAGCCGCATGTTAATTTATCTCCGCCGTTCTCCAACAATTATTCTTCGCGGAAATATATTTAGAAATATCAATGCGTTCATGTATGTCGGAAACTGTATACTTTATAAACGAAAATTGAGTCTCCGACTGAATTTTCGTTCCGGAGAAATTTTCTTTCTGAATGGATACCATGATAGGGGAGAACATGTAGACAGTGTCGTTCAAACAAGTCTTTTGCCACGCCCACTTTTGGGGCGTTTTGACCAAATTTTCAAATTTTGGTAATTTTGTTAGAAACGAAAAATGTTCCGAAATTGGCAAGGACTCACAAGCCAATGCCACACGCACTTTGTGGGATAGCGTAATGTATAGGGTATTCAATAGTTCGTCCAAGAAGATTTTCCTTATATGTTTATTTTAAACTTTTATTAATCTTAGCATTTTTAGAATTCAACTTGTCAGAGATTGGTCATTAAATAAAAATCAAATTTCAATGTCAGAACGAACTTTGATTATATAGAAATAAGAGGTCGATCATCGTCGGCCTCTCCTCATTGTACCACGGAGCTACTCAGAAGAAACATCAATAACGCAAATTATTAACCAGTCCGCTTTGACGCACTTCCTATATAATTAAATCGGACACAACAAAAGGACGAACTTTCATAACATAATTCTGCTTATCGAAGGTGAAAAGTTGCCATAAATAATTCAAAAAAATGTCGGAAATAAAAGTTTTGTTTTTTTCCATTGAAATCCGGAAAAAATCTCCGATCCGGGATGCCATTGGAACAAGCAAACACATCTTATTTGAGTTTGAAGTTTATGCGTCGTTGTATTTGTGAGCCGTCAATCAGAGATACCTCATCATCAAGGAAGTTCTGAACTTGTGTTCATTTTTTTAAATTCCTTCAGAGTTTAACGAAGGATGATGACAATTAAGATGAGGAAGAGGATTTGTTTGTTGCTCTAATAGACTTGTTAGCTAGTTCTTCAATCAAATGTAGCACAACAAAATTGGTAGTTGCCGATTTTGACGTTTATAGTGTTGAATCTGTTTGTGCTTTTGATTGAGCGCAGACGTTTGCCTAAACAAACTCAACCTAAGCCCAACTGAATGCGCAAACACCTTTCAATTTTATTAATTGTCAGACAAGTTAATACAACTTAATTTGAAAAAACATAACTCTTTTGTTTTGAATTTTGTTTTCTTTTCTTTTTTAAGGTACGAGTACTTACTAAACAATCTTGAGAGATTTACTAAAACGAACTACAGCACCAAACTAATTGAATCTATTTTCAAAATAATCACTCGATTCAGGAATTCACTGTTAAGCCACCCCACCCCGTATGATAACAGGTAGATTAAGTTACTGTTCGTAATCCAGTAAAAAGAAAAAAGACTAATTTGGTTTTAAATTTGGCTGGCCAAAAGTGACTTCCCAATTTGAAAAAAATTATAACTCTTTTGTTTTTAATTTGTTTTCTTTTTATTTTTAAGGTACTTATAAAACAAACTTGGGAGATTTACTTAAATGAACTACAGCCCTTTGTAGAGGACCAAACTAATTGGATCTATTTTGAAAATAATCACTCTATTTAGGAAGTCACTATTGGCCCACCCCGTACATATAAAACAATTTTCTTCACTGTCTGTTTAATGATTGCATCCCGACGAGTATTGTATTACACTAAAGAAAAAGATTTATTAATGTTTTATAGTAGATGATTTTGAGTAAGCTTTCACTCAAGAGTTCATTTTGCGGTGAGATACAAATGTTTTTTTTTTTTTAATTTAATTTAAATGAGGTTTGTTCTATACTTTAAAAGTCGCAACCAGTTCAAATTCGTAGTTTTCGTATTTCATTGTGCATTGTATACTTATTTCTTACATAAAACAAACCAAAAAATGTTCGTTTGGTTATGACGGATGTTTTTGACTTAAGATTGCCTTTTATTGCAGGCAGAATTTCTTGCCGTAGCTCCCTAACTCGATTGTCAAATATCGCCCCTAATATTTAGCCATTTCACAAAATCTTGGGTCGAGCCTTAGGCTGTGGCATACCGAACGCGCTCACTCTGAATTGAGATCCAGAATCAAATATTTCTTCCTTTCAGAAGAATAACTGTCGTTCGAGTGCAATTTGAGAAAAAATAAATTTCTAGTAAAAATGTTCATAATTTTGAGTGTAAGAAGTCATTTTTAGGTTAACGAAACATGAAGTTTTTAACATGTTTAGGTTAATTAAATTGTCTCGTTGTGATTAACTGTTTTTGTAGCTATTAAGCATTTTAAGTAGTAATGCGTCGAAATCGGAAGTGCCCCGTTTCGTCGGGCAATAACTTGGAATGTGGTGAAAATGGGTCCCCGCTGCAGTACGATTTCTCGTTCGCCTGAACTTCAGTAGACATATTCCAGAAATCGCTTTTTGTGACGGATTCGCGATTTCCTATTCTCAAAAGCGACTGAAATGGAAATAATGTAAGTTTGAATTAGAATTGGCGATTCGCCGCGGAATAGGCCTCCAACTCCAGTATACCTAATAATACCAACTGTACTGGATTTTCCAGTACCATACTGGATTCGAGGTCGAGATACTGGATAAATTTCCATACTGGATTTTATACTGGAATTTCATTTTATATTGGAATTTTATAAATTTTATCATTGCGTACCTACCACGCACTTGTGCGCATGTCGAACGCAGTCTCTCTGAACGTGACAGAACTGTCAAATGTTGATCTTGCTTCAACGCATGCAAGGATATAAAGGAATGAAGTTACTGCTTTTTATCATAAGTCGACACATTTTTTTCTCGTCCAACGTTCAGTTGTTTAACTCGATCCAATATTAATGGTATCAAAAGGTGGAAAGTGTATGTTTAATTCGGAACTTAAAAGAAAATTCTTTTTTGGTGCAAGCAACAAATAAAACACCGAGTGATGGACATTGTACGAAGTGCAACGCGATTTTCAGCATCGCTTTGGCTGGTAAATCGGACATCGAAGAACATTTGGTGTCGTTGAAATACAAGAAGGCATAATCGGTTAATGTGCGTATAAGTCAAATTTAACATGGAGTGGAATTGCTTTGACTTCTTCAATTTTTTGAAAACGCAACCAGATCTCCTGCGAAAAATGTCGTCTAAGGAGAAGTATTTTGATTGATTTATTCCGTTTTATTTTTGAGTCATTTCATATATTTAATTTTACATTTTTATGTTTTGTATTACATTGATATTTATTTTACGTATATTTTTTATTTTATTTTTTTTTTAAGTTAACCATGAGTTGATGTAAATAATATAAAAAATATAGAGAATAAAGAAACAAAAAAGTCGGAAACTTGGAATTGTACACTTTGTGGTTAGAAGAACCAGTGGCAAGTGTATGTGAATTTAGGCCGCACAGAAAATAAGAAAAATAAGACGAGGCATCATTTGGGGACGAAAGATAGGGACATGGAAAAAGGAATGTCTTTGGAAGCAGTGAGGCAGTTTTTAAGATATGATTTGCGTCAATGTTCTAACTTCAGATAAGGAGAGTAGCCATTTTTTTAGATGATCTAAGAATTTTGATTTTGATTGATATCCATCTTGGTTGCGTAGATACAGAGGCAATTTGTTGTAGATGAATGGAGCTATGTTAACAGCAAATCTACGATAATGTTCCGTTCTCACTCTAGGAACAATTACAGTATTAGAGGAGCGCAGTAGATGAGCTTCATTTCTGCTGATATTAGTATAACCTCCTCGTAGATAAAACAACCTCAGCACCTTAAATATATAGAGATATTGAAGCGGTAATATTTTCACAGATTGGAATAATGGTAGTGAAGGTTCCCATCTAGGTTTGAACAGCATTGTCCTAAGTCTTCCGAATATTAGCAAGGTCTTTGAAAAGGTTGTCAATAGAGCTCTGTTAAAGTGGGTCGAGGACAATAACATAATTCCGGACAACCAGTTTGGTTTCAGGGCGAGGCATGACACTATTCATGCCGCGTCGAAACTGGTTTCCGACATTCAGTGGAATAAATGCAAGAACCAATGCACGGGTGCTTGTCTGGTTGATTTTGAGAAGGCTTTCGACACCGTATGGTTAGAGGGACTTTTCTACAAGTTGACCAGGCGGGGGATGCACAAACCTTTGCTATATGTAATTTATAATATGCTTATGGGAAAGAAGTTCGTTGTCAAATGTGCCAACGTGACTTCGAGCAGAGTCTTTGAAATTAAAAACGGTTTACAGCAGGGGGCGGTCAATTCTCCGATCCTGTTTAACATTTACACGAGTGATCTGGTGGGTTCACTCAGACATGCTATAGCGTATGCCGACGATTTGGTGGCATACAGATCAGGTCCTAAAATCGAGGTCATTAATATCCTTTTGCAGCGTGACTTTGATCAAATTAAGCGATATTGCGACGGCTGGAAGTTGAAAATCAACTTTCAGAAGACGGAAACAATCTTGTTCAGAACTCCATTGGCTGGGGCCTCTAGGGATACCAGAAAAAACTGGAAAAAATTGGCCATTATTGGACAAAATGGGCAGCCATTGGCGGTGAGAAGCGCAGTTAGATATCTAGGTATCTGGCTTGACCAGTATCTATATTTCGATAGACATATAGTTGCTTGTCTTGCTGGGGCCAAGAAGGCTTATGCTCTGACAAGGAGACTGTTTCATAGCAGTCAACTTGACTCCAGAGTGAAGGTCATTTGCTACGTGGCCCTTATAAGGCCGATCATCGCTTATGGTTGTCCATTATGGTTTAATATAGCGCCTAGCTATATGGAAAAGATTCGGGTTTTGGAGAGACAATGTCTTAGGACCTGTCTCCGGTTGTTCCGAACGCCTGAATCCAACTATATAAAATACTATCCCAACAAGGTCCTATACGATGGGGCTCAGTTGAATAGGATTGACAATTTCCTCATTAAGGTGACTCGAAGGCACGTTGCAAGGGCGATGGCCAGCGACAATAGTCTGATCTTTGGGGCTTACTACCCCAATGAAATGTACATTGAGAGTACACTCCGGTCTGGCTTTATCCCGCCAGAGGCATTTATCCATATTGATGCAAAAGGGCTGGTACAGACGAGGGATGGTATCCCGGTATTATACCACCGCTACCGCAGTGCGAGAGATAAGAGGCTCATCCGCGGCGAGGACGTCGCCAATGCTCATGAGCTCCTCCGTTTTAGTACCGCAATAGCGGAGAGGGATAAATTCGATACAGAAAAGCAATTTGCCGAATTTTGGTGGCTTTTTGAGGGTGGAGGGTTCAACATGCCCTCCCAAGACGGTGCGTTACTCTAGGTAACATCCTCTTAGTTTGTAAGATAGATTAAGTTAGCTAGGGCGTTTCTGTGAGGGGCCGGGCTCGCCAACTTGTGGTGGTGCTTCCGGGAGGTGATTGATTCTGTAAGGCATCAGTCAGCTCACGGCGGCGCGTGTGCACGTTGACGACTGCCAGGCGCTCGGAAAGCAATTGGGAATTTGACCACTTGTTTCGTAATGCAACGAGTGCTCAGAATCCTAATTATAGTTAGAATATGTTAAGTAGTTTAAGTAAGTAGAGTAGGTAGTTTGTAATTTGTTTTTTTTTATATAAAAATATAAAATTTGATAAAGATGCCGAGTTTTCTTAAAAATGTTCTCGATGAAAACATAATATGTAAGATTAGTTCGTAAAATAGTTTTTAGGCCGAAAGGCAATAATTATAAGATAGAGTTAAGTTTAGGGCGTCCGCATAAGGATCAATAATCTAGAATAAGTATCCTGTTAATTTTAAGTTAGATTTACTCATTTTTGTCTAGTATATACGTTGATATAAGCTAATAATTAATAAAAATGAATTTAAAAGTCAAAAAGTCAAAGCATTGTCCTAAGTGTCTTCTTTTGAGCTATTATGAGCGGTTGCAGATTACTAGTAGCCGCACCTCCCCAGCATGAGATACCATACTCTAAACGAGAGTTAACTATGGCATAGTATACAGCTGTGAGTAATTTAGGGGGTACCAGTTTGCGTAGATGGTAGATTCTATTTAAGGCAATGTAGATATTTTTTTTTAACAATAGCTATCTGTGACTTCCAATTAATTTTGCTGTCCAGAGTTATGCCAAGGTACCTAAACTCTGTAACCGATTCTAAAGTTATACAGTTCTTGCAGCCAATAGGAGAGTTGTCGCTACATACATGAGCACCAATTCGATTAATTGTGAACTGTTTTGACAGCGAGAAAGGCATAACTTTTGATTTTCAGCTCAGCACCATTTGGTGATTCCGAAACCAATCATTCATTTCTGAAAGATCCGCATTCATTTGCTGAGCCAGATTATTTTCATCTGGTGCAGCATACGACAGAGCCAGATCATCAGGAAAAGCGACTATATTTCCATTTAGAGACAACTTAAATATTGAATTAATATAAATGATGAAAAGCAGTGGGCCAAGTACTGATCCTTGGGGGACACCAACTTCTCTACACGGAAGAGGTTCACTTAGAGATGCATTGAGACGAGCATATTGTTTCCGGTTAGTGAGGTAGGAAGAGATCCAACTAAGGATATTATTTCTGATACCAAAGCTCTTTAATATTGCCAAAAGTATTTTATGATTAACTAAATCAAATGCTTTGGTTAAGTCCAGGAACATACCAGCTGACATTTTATTAGCCTCTATTCCTTTATATATATCATCTAAAAAAGAAACTATTGCATCCTCAGTGGACTTAACCTTTCCGAAAACCAAATTGTTGAGCATTTAATAGATTGAATTTTCCGAAGAACTTTAGAACTCTTTTAGTTATAATTTTTTCAAAGACTTTTGAGAAAACAGGGAGGAGAGAGATCGGTCTATAATTATTAGGATCAGATCTATCGCCCTTTTTGTGGATGGGTATAATAATAGAAGTTTTGAGGCAATCAGGAAAAATTCCGTCTACAAAACTTCTGTTTATTAAATAGGTCAGCGGCTTTATCATAGCTCTAATATTTCTTTTAATAATCAGGCTGCTTATACCATCATAACCACATGACTGATTAGATTTTAAGTTAGAAACTACATTCGCTACCTCAGTTTCACTTACAGGGCCAAAGAAGAAAGATGAGATTATTTGTGTTTCATAGCGCGGTAGGCTCACTGAAACAGATTTTGAAATTTGCGCTATATTTTGAAAAAATATATTAAAGCCATTGCTGATTTCGAGTTCATCAGATATTATATGTTCATCCGTCAACTTGAGTGATTTAATGCCACAATTTCCAGCGCCTTTACCTAGTATTTCGTTTACTATTCCCCATTGCCTTTTTGGATTGAGTCTATTTTGGAAAAATTTGTGCTTGGAGTATAGCTCTTTTTGTTTGTTGATATGTTCAAAGATATGGTTTCTTATGTTTTTGTATTGGGCAACTATAGTAGCATCATTAAAACGGTGCTTGTTTTTACGATAGAAACGATTTTTTTGCATAATCATTTCGCAAAGATTGTTTGTCATCCAGGGCTTGATTTTGGCAGGTTTTTGCTTATGCTCAACACATTTGCATTCAGCTACATAATTTAAAAGAATATTTAGGAATTCGCTAAATGCAACGGAGGGGCAGTCAACACAGTAAACTTGGGGCCAAACATGGCGGAGAGCAGAGCTTTTAGTTTTGAGAAATTTGTTCTCATATACATTCGTTGACTGCTGTCTGGCGGATTATTCTTTTTATCATCTTCATTTCAGAAAATCTTCGAAGGAAACGCCAGTAGGAAAGTGATCAGTTAAATCCCACTCTAATAAAAATGGACGAATTACTACAACCATCTTGCTTCTAAGGAATACATGGTCAACGCATGATTTCGTAGTTTCAGTAACTCTTGTAGGCAAGTTTATTAGTGATTCAAAGCCTAATGAAGACAAGAGGGTTATATAGCTGTCGCTACTTAATGGGAGTCCTAGAATATCAATATTAATATCGCCTATAAAACAAGTGTTGGGGTTATTTACTCGAGAGATTATATCTTCAAGGTCATTCAAAAAAACCTCCTTATGGACAAATTGCAACCGATACACGCAAACAATATCCAGTGTGATTTTACCTATTACTATTTGCATAACTATACAATCAGCTGGTATTAGAACATTGGCAACTTGAAGTGAATCTTTAACAAAAACGACAATTCCACCAGCTGAATATTTTTCATTACTTTTTTAGAAAAAAGTAATTAAAATTAATATATTGGATTTATACTAGATTTTAATAAAAAAAAAATTATACTGAATACATTGGATTTCATCCAGCAAAAGTTGGTATCATTAAATATACCTCTTAATAGGGCAACCCTGTATTTGCATTGGAAGCTTTTGCAGCCTTTAAACTTGAGGTAGAATGTTTGTTTAAATGTAGATACTATGCTCCCTTAACCATCCCCATTACACATACGAGTAAAACTACTTATAAAAAATTAATTTAATTTTCAAAAATTGCCAAGTTTATTGCCGAAAACTCAGGTCTGAAAATATCTCAGAAAAAAAGAAACACCTATCTTTGCCTTTTGGTCTTAATTTTTGACACACGATCTTTATTCGTTACAATGGTATGTGTTCCTCCACTGTGCCGCAGGTTGCTTGCCATATCGCAAAACCTTCCCTCCACATTAACGGGTCTGAATTTCCCAGAATTTCTCATTTTGCCCACTTCATATGCAATCAGCGTATTAATGGACTTGGAAACGTGGGCATCCCCAAATTTTGACAAATTATTAACTTCGACAGCTTTCATTACAACATCCTGATCACAAGAGAGACACGTCAAATCTCTTAGCCTGGACGTTGCTGAATCCACGTCTGGTTTCATTTCAGCCAGCCTCTTTATAGCATCGCGCACCACTTGAATCTCTTTGTCAACTTTGACTTTGAAATCAAAGAGCAAATCCTCGAGGCTTTGATCACCAAGAAAATTCTTTATATCGTCGATCTGCTTTTGAACTCGATCTTCATTCAATATAAGGCATTCGCTGATTTCTGAGATTTGTTTTTCCAGCTTTCGGCGATCAGCGTCCATAATTTCCACAGAAACTTTTCGATTCAACATTGTGTAGTCGGCCTTTTCCGATAGCAGCTCATCGACCTCTTCCTTGTCGATTTTAGTTGCTGTTACTTCACTTAACTTGCTATAGAGCTCGCCTATCGAAGACTTTAGTGCTTCGTGTTCTGTTTGGAGGGTATTTAGTTCAATACCTGCCTTTGCGACGCATTCCTTAAGCATTGATACTTCCTCTTCGTGTGCATTTAAATGAATTCCCGAAGGCGATTTTGTAAGGGTAGCGGAATTGCGTTGAATGCTTGCCAATTGTTCATCGAGACTGCAAAGATTGGACTTCACCTCGATCAATTGTCTGCGAAGCTTGGAGAATTCGTTTCTAATTTCAATCAAGTCATCACTTGCTGGAGGTGCAGATGAAAAGTTGATTGGCTTGTTAGTGGAATCGGTTTTACAGATCGCCTCTCTTAATTCAGCCAGTTCGTGCTTGATGTCCTCCGTTACGGAAGTCAACTTTTCATGTTCCATCTTCTTTCGGCAGGCAGAAATGTCTTGCTCCTGAACATGCCGCTTTTCGTTCAAATCGTCAACTGTTTGGTTTATAACATCCAACTTGTCCTGGAATTGATAGACGATTTGTCGAAGGCACTCCACGCTCTGCTCTATGTCAGTACTCGATACAAGGACGTTCTCTATTTTTCCCAAGCGCGTATTTAGGGAGTCAATGTGCTGCCTGAGAGTATTCGTCTGCCGCTCTACGTCTTTCGACTTTTTTGGACCAGCGGTTGTGCATACATTTTCGCAAACATAATTGTCGGTTTGAGACTCTTCAAAGACTACCTTACGGTCGTCAACTTGTTGCTGGGGCTGTTCCTTTATAGAAGCGGTCCAATGTGAAGAACGTTCAGTTGTATCACTGATAGGATCTTTCTCATAAAACCTTCCGTCACTGCTTTCGTGTTTCATATCGTATTCTTGGTGGCCTAACAGTCTTTCAGAAGATGCATTACTCTTGCTATCAAATGTATTGGGTGCAACTGGACAGAAATAGTTGTCAATTTCAATGTCCTCATCCAGGAGATCAAGTTTTTCGGATATTGATTGAAGAACCGTGTAAAGGGCGTTAAAATTCACTATGCCAGGTTCAGGATTACCAATGGCGACGTCAATAAGGTATCGTATGCTTACCTTTTTATTCGCCATATTTTTTCCGTTTACGATTTTTTTCAAAAAAAATATTATGTCAAGAAGATTTGTTTTAGAGCGAACTGTCGTAGCTGGTCGTAGATGACTATAATTTTCAGCTAGCCAACAAGTAGTATCAATTAGTGTAGATGTGTGTATACATAGGGTATGTACAGTGCGGTTCAATTGAATAGTCGCACCTGAGTTATGCTTTAGAACTTTATTTTTTTTAAACTATTTGGACGCATGTGAAAAAATGCATTCAGCAGAAAGGCACATTAAACTGAAAGAAACAACCAATATTTCAATTTCACATAAAGGTAGTTTTACTCCCTTCTTCCTATACCATGCAAAAATGTATCCATTTTTGCGGTCATTCGAATAGTCGCACCGGTTAAATTGTTAAGTTATCAACAAGTGTTCGGACAAAGGTCAGTGAAAATTTAATTTGGAATTGTGGCAAGTATTTTTTTAACGAATTTTATTAAAAAAATTGTTGATTTTGGAAGAAAGGGCTAAAGCCTAAGTTTACCTTTCGGATGGCTTTTTAAACCGTGAAATAGCCCTTAAAATTGGTCAAAGTGAACACCTTATAAGAAATTTTGCGAAAAATCGTGCAAAGGAAGTATCGCAAAAGTTTTAACGCCACAAGACAAGCGAAAAATTCAAAGACTAGCTTCTAATTCCGCTCAATCCACAAACAAAATAAAGGAATTTGCTGAGGTTTCTTGTAGCAAATTCACTGTGAGTCGTGTTATTGTGAGTGCTCCAGACTTAAGGCTTACAAAACTAAAACAAAAAAACACCGCTTAATCGCGCACGCAAGCAATAGCGCCTTGAATTTGCAAGGGGCATGCCATGGGATGTGGGCATTGAAGCGGTCCCAAGAAATTGGAGCAAAGTTGTCTTTTCGGATGAAAAAAATGTTAACTTGGAGACAAGGCACAATTTCACACTATGGCGCTTTTGAATTGGCAGTCGTTCGTGCCGGCGTTCGCTTGGCTCGCTGGGGAACTGTTTGAATTCTGTGAGGTGGTGATTATGTCGATTAAACTTCTAAGAGGGAAAGTGGAAAGTGCAGAGTAGAAGAGTAGAGCGACTGTTTCAGTCCAACCCCACTCTGGTCTCATTTTTCTGCTCGGTGGGGAGATAACATACCGAGGGTGACTGCTTCAGTCTAACCCTTTGTATCTTATCTGGTACTAAGTTTGGAGTGCTGAATGAAGTGAATATTGGGATGATGATGATGGGATGACTGATCTCAGTCGAATCACAGCCTGTTTCTCGAAATCCCTGGTGAGTGACCGGTGTTTGGATAATATGGCTGCATATCTTTAGGAATGGCCATGTGTAAGGATCCGAGTGGGGTGACTGTTATCAGTACAAACCCCAGAGAGCTACCTGGGGTGACTCTTTGAGTACGAACCCGAAAGGAGAGTGCTTTAAGGTGAGTGTTTCAGTCGAACCCCAAAGACTACCCTCTATTCTCTTATAGGTAATACCGAGTCGGGTGACTAGTCGAACCCCGAAAACGTTATTTGAATCCATGGAGAGGATGTCGGGATGGGATGGCTGCACAGTCGAATTTTGGTTCTTGACGATAGTGGGTGAAGCACCCGAACCAGTACGTGTCACGCGCATCGTGGATGCAGTGGGGCTTGGGATGACTGTTGCAGTACGCACCTCAAGCCGCGATAGTCCACAGAAAGGGGGCATGGAACTCTGCATTGCCACAGACGAAGACGGGTGGGGGGAGGGTGAGTTCAGCCTCAAGTTAGTTTAACCAATTGGATTTAGTGACGAATTTGCTTATGCAGCAAACATCTGTTTTGCTAAGATCGCTTAGATCTTCAAAGAAATAGCTGTTCACAATTTGTTTCCTTATAAATATTAGCTACTGTAGACCAGTTACAGATAAGGTGTGTGATGGTTTCCTTCTCCTCAACGTCTCTATAGCTTCTGCAGAAGTCGTTGTAGAGAACTCCCATTCTGGTGGCGTGTCTGCCTATAAGGCAGTGGCCAGCGATAGCTCCAACTACCGAGCTTATATTTTTCCTGCTTATGACGAGATTGAATTAAAGATATATAGTATACAGTGTACATTTAAGCACGGCTTAGCCGTCTGCCGAGAATTGACAACAAATAATAACAATTATTTTACAAACAAGCAAAGCAAAAGATTAGGCTCTATAAATATTTAAAAATCTTCATCTAATATTCTGGTACGAGTACTATACCTTAAAGCAGTCTGGCAATAAGAAGCAAGTGTACTCCAATATCTCTTATCATTAAGCATGCATTTGATATCATCAATCCCCATTAGGTCGACTCCATAGTGATTACGCCTTATTTCCTTCAAGATGGGACAGAATCCAAGAAAATGACTCACGTCTTCGTTCTCTCCAGTGTTACAAAGGCTATAAGGTTGAAGAAGATCATAGCGATCTGGCATATAATTAAGTTTGAGTAGTTCTCCTCTCACTCGTATTACCATTGAAATTTGCGCAGTACTAAGGTCAGTGTTCAAGTATTTAGTTAATCTGTTGATGGTAGTTGCCGATATATAAATCGTGACCTGGAGCTTGAATTTTGTATTTGTATTTATTTATCATAATAATTTGCTGTGCAATAAGAACTACATTCTTTAAGAGTGCACAGTTAACATGTGGATATACATGGCGACATATTTTACGTTTATAGAAAAAAATAATAATAAAACAATAATAATAAAAACAAATATGCGAACATTTTAAGTAAAACTAAAAAATTAATAAATAATATGGACATAGTCATTAAAAAGAAAAGTTAAGTTACGTTAAACGGGAAAAACATCAATGAAGAGTACTAAGATAAGAAAAGACTAAAGACAAAAAACTCCTGTGCTTGACCTTGGTTCTTATATTAAGAGGAAGTTGATTAAAAGGACGAATGGCATGAAGGAAAAATTGCCTACGTGATATCGTGCAAAAAACTCCTGTGCTTGACCTTGGTTCTTATATTAAGAGGAAGTTGATTAAAAGGACGAATGGCATGAAGGAAAAATTGCCTACGTGATATCGTGCAAAAAACTCCTGTGCTTGACCTTGGTTCTTATATTAAGAGGAAGTTGATTAAAAGGACGAATGGCATGAAGGAAAAATTGCCTACGTGATATCGTGCAAGTGTAAACATTAGGCCTGATACCACTAGAACGAAGAGACTGAGAGAAAACTATTTTACTATACAGATAAGCCGGTTGTTTTTCGTTTAAAATTTTAAATATTATTGCACACGTCCTAAAATTAAAAAACTGCTCAAGACTGCATCCCAATATTTGTCGAGAGTGCCTCGAGATTTCCGCTCGTGTTACTGCTTCCATTCTGATTGCCTGTTCTACATCCAGGACAAATTTTGTAGTAATGTTTCTCCATTCTGCAATATTGTTTTCGTCCTCAGTGCTTTTCTGGCAACAACTTTGGTCAGGCTCGTGTATCTTCCTCATTTAAAACTCTTGTCATATAGCTCATATTTAACTTGATTGTGTACACAAAAAAAGGGGAAATGCCACTTTCAATTTCAAGAAGATAGTTGAGCGTCGTCGGCGGAAGACGAAAAAGCTTTTTCCAAAAGACACGCAACAGTTTTTCTATGTCTTCCTCCCCAAACTTGTGCACAGTAGCACATTACTGAACGCATGACAGCTTCAAAAACCTTTATTCGCGACATTGTTTTACCAATTTAGATCTTGTTGTCGGTGTTTCTAGGGATTTTATTGCTGGCTGACTATCTGTGTACATCACGATAGTTCTGCCATCTATCGGGTTCATACAGAGTCTGAATGCTACTTCGCGGATAGCTATAACTTCCGCCTGAAATACTGAGTTCCGGGTCATTTGAGAAGATGCCTGTCCCCGTACCCCATCTGCAGCCTAGGGCTTTCTGGCAGGAGTATATGGCTATCGTCCCCTTTCTTATGCGGTCGTTATTTCCAACTGAGCTTGCTGTCTATGATTATTCAGAGTTTGTTTAGAAAATCAAGGTTTCAAGGTGCCATGATTTCGATACCCTTCTGTAGCTCTATCTGAGCCACTCTATCTAGTCCGGGTGATTTGTATGGAAGAGAGCTGTTGACCGCCCACACTAGTTTTCGGGTGTCAACGATTCTTTCCGGTAGTGTTAGGGCCCTGTGATGGTGTATTGTAGGAAGATTGATATCTACTTTGTTGCATGGGAAGTGAGGAGCCAGCCGTAGACCCAGGGTCTCTTCGCTGGTTGAAGTCCTGGCATTTGTGGAGATTTTGAGAGGATTTTATGCAGTCTGTTAGAGTCGCTTGGCTTTTCTATGTTTCCACAGAAAAACGTCCAAACATCACGTTGTGCCCTCTTTACCTCCTTTTTGTAGCTCTTAAGGCTGTCCTTGTAGTTGTCCCAGTCGACTGGTGCTGTGGACGCCTTAGCTTTGTTAAACTTTTTTCTGCTTGCATTACGTAGGGAAGCTTGAGCGGGGTTCCACCACTATGGTTTTCTCCCTACTTTACGCCTGCTTGTAGGGCAGGCTTTAGTTTAAGGGTTGAGTTGTAGACCTTCCAATTTGTGTTTTTGGGGCTCCTTAACACTTTTGTAATGGGTTTCTCGAATTGTATGTTAAATTGTTTATAGCGATGATCTGACAATGAGACCTCGCTAGATACTTTCCAATTTTCTACTGGTAGGTCATTGGGAGTCGGTGGCTAGAGTCAAGTCATTGACTTCCTGCCTGATACTATTGATAAAAGTGAGTTCATACTTCATACCCTGTTTTACAAACTACGAGGTTAGTGCTAATTAAGTAATCAGAAAGGAACTCACCCCTTTTGTTGATGTCACTACTTCCCAATATGGTGTGGTGCGCGTTTGCGTCAGCACCGACTATCAAGGGGGCGTTGTTTCCTGTTGCCGCTTTTACCGTCCTGCGTATTGTGGCTGAGGGGATTCAGAGGACAGTTAACCTCTGCTTTACTGTTCGGGGAGCGGTTCTTGTGCCGTAACTGCCTCTGTTTCAGTGGGCTGTTCGACAGTTTTTTTGTGCTGGGTTGTCAGCTTTTGGTGGCATAGCCTCTAAGCCAAGACTGCTTACCGAAGAGTCCGTGCCTGCGAGTAGACATTCGTCCTTCTCATGTATCTTAAGGACCAGAGTGTCCATTCCGTAGAAGATCCTGAAACCTTTTTTGTTCAGAATCTCCACGGGCTTCTAGTTAAGAGGAAGGAGATTAGTCTTGGCCCTCCAACTTTATGTTGGAAGATCCTTATTTTGCCTTTGGATGAGACGTAGGATAGCGTCAGGCGTGTTTGGTCCTGGGGGTACCCAATGCGAATTCTCGGGGGGACCGTAATGTCACTCCAATGTGCGACAGTGAGTTAGCCCATAGATTTGTTAGCCTTCAGGTTATTGGTTCCGTCAGCGCCGTGCGTGGCTGGAGGAGTACCTTCCCCTGCTTCAGGGTGATCGGACATCTCCGCCAATACGTCACTGCCCCACCGGATCGTATCCTTATCTTTCTTGGTCCATGTATTCTCCGGGTTCGCAAGAATACGGTTGAGTTGGAACCTGGCTATACGGGCCGTTCGATAACGTTTGTCACTGGGACCCCCTCTGTGTGTAGGCGAACGACTGCAGCTGGCCGTTTCGGCGCTTGTCGTGTCCTCCACATCCGAGGGAACTATGGTTCTCGCGTCAGAATCCAAGTAAGTCATGGACGCTGTGTCGACGTTGGCTCTATAGGTCCATCGGTCAGTAACATTCTGTATGCCCGTGTCAGTTGGTTTCTGTATGCCATCTTTTGTTGTACTTGTCTGAGGACGAGCCTCGAAACCTGCGTCTTTTGTTGATTTTTGTTGTTTTTTTTTTTTTTTTTTTTTTGGTGAGTAAGTCGACCACCCTAGCCGGTTCTACTGGGGTAAGGCTCTAGTTACAACAGGCCGTGCCATGGCACCTGAATCGATCATCGATAAAATACAGGTAGGCCTCGCCTAAAACGTTACTGGAAATTGCCTTGTTAAACGATACAAGGAACCAGTGCAAGAACGAGGGTTGCGTTACGTTCCAAGATCTCAAAAAACACAACAAATAATTTTTTTTATTTTTAGAAGTTTATTTAGAAATAAAATGGCACCGATTGCGGTTGTCGATTACCAATCGAGGCGAGATTTGTCGATTGTATCCATTGGCTGCAACCTGCAATGTTTGGTATTGTGTAGTGATTTGAATGAGCAATGCTGTATTGTGAAAGGCTCGCTAAGAACTAGCATCTAAAAGCAAGCATCACTTTTAAGAAATTAAACTGAAAAATGTTGTAATGTGTTCTAAGAATAAGAAGTACAGGAAGGGGCATATCGAGGAAACAGTGAGGCTTTTTTCAAAATAGTGTGAGTTACACTAGCAGAAATGCATTGACACAGGGCCGGCGTAGAGTTAGGACGGCAAAATGCTGGGGCGCCCAATGTAACTCTTAGCTGTTTCTTTGAAAGCGATAAAGTAGGAAAATATGTAGCTGAGCTAGTAGGTAGTACTAGGTTATTATCTTCTCAGAAGAAACACAGCTATTATTAGGTCTTCATAAATAGAACTTACCTTTTACAGGAACCTACAAATTTTTAAAGTATAAATAAAATTCAGTTTTTATCAGTTTTTAGTTTTAGGTTTAATTTTAATGAAAAACTAGGTATCACAGATATTTTCTTAATTTATTTAACTTAAATTTTAAGAAAATTTATATTAACTTACTGAGATTCTCCAAAATGTTTGGATAAAAACGGCATTGCAGAAGGAAAAAGCATTTTTTTTTCCTTTACAATTATTTATAAAATCACATCCATGAAAATGACTTGAACAGACAACGAACGAAGTCTTTATTTCATCCAACTCAAGGATTTAAATCCACTTTTGTCTTTTCCATTCAGCTTTCGGAAATCTTGAAAATTAGTAGAGTATACCTACCTAGTTATTTGAGGTTTTTTTCTCATGTACACAAACTCAACGTTACACGACGCTTCTTGACGAAGATACCAACCGACACGACATAAACACTTCTTGACAAAGATAGCAACCGACGCGATAACAGGACAACAGAAGAAATACCTTTAAACAAATTATTTTCTATTTATAACAAGAAAACTGCACTAGGGCGTTAAGCGCCTTACCCTCACCAACAAAAAAATAGTTCGTCCCTGAACGAGAGTTTCCGATTTTGACAGATGAGTTTCAGCTAAATCAAATGCTATCACAAAAATAAAGTATATTTTTCTTTTGAACCAAATTTCCTTTTTTGCAACAAAATGCTATGAATTACCAATTTAAAAGTGTTCTACGATAATACATCTACCTAAAAAAACACCTAACAACATTATTTTATGTGCAATATGAGATAAAACTTACCTGTGAAATGAAAAATTGTTACTCTCCTTATTATAGTCGTTTTTGCTGAATTTAACACGGCACCACATGTTGTTTTAAATGTTTTTTAGTAACGTATTGTATTTAGTCACTGTATTCACTGTTTTATTAAGTTAAATACGTATTTTAACGTTTTCAAATTTCAAACACCGCAAATTTAGCCGTTTCAGCCTAGCAAAATGACAGATGAGTTTCAATTTCTCTATTTTTTTTCATAACTTGCGGCCTCGCTCACGTACACTGTATATGTGATATACACTCTTTCCTGTACTTCTTATTCTTAGAATGTGTTATAATAAAAATGTTGCAGTTGTGTCAAAGTGAGTTTTATTTGTTAAAAGTGTTGCCTACTTTTACATGTTAATCATGTTAAATCATCGAATATTGTGAATTTTTATATACATAACGCGCCGATCAGACAATTTCAATCGACAGCAAACGTTTGTGAAACAAAAAAATGTCGACCACAATTTGTTTGCCCTACCCACACTGTGGTATAATTATATTTTTAATCTGAGTAGTATTTTGAAATTTAATTGTCAGGTTCAATAACTGAAGAAAATAGACAAAATGTCAACTCTCAGCCAGAATAGTGCTGCCAAGTTGAAGTCAAGCATTTTTTCTCATTATTTTATTTAAGCCTATATACGCTTGCGTAAGAAAACATTTATAATGCAAATAGCTTTGCTTTCGCCGGGTATACGGGGTTGTGTTATTTTCTGTTTTGTTGTTCTTCGGTGCGTGTATTTTATGAAATGATTATAGGGTTGCGTTGAAATAATAGGTGTGTCCAAATATATATAATATATATGTATGTATATTATACATATTTAGTGTGTTGTACGACTCGGTACACCAAATATGGGTTCAAATTTGAAAGGATATTGCAAGTCAATTAAACATTTTTTTTTTAACTAAAAAGAAGACTAGGCGAAGAATTTTCCATTGAAGAAAAGATTTGCTCTTCTGCTCAAAGCGCAAATCTTTTTCGACATGTTTCACTGAAGAAAAAGAGCAATTCATGATTCGCCCCTCACACAACAGAGGCGATCTCAATTTTTATCAATACATACAAAAAGCCTTCCGTCAAACCTCAAAGTGAGGAAAACGTGGTTTTGAAGTATTGTGAAACAATTTCAATAGGTTAAGCAGTTTCTGTATGTGATACACCCACCCTCAAGAATACTGTAATAGTCAGCTGATCAGAACCAAAGATAATTCATTGAAAAGTGCAATTCTAGATTTGAAATACAATTCGTTCGATTGTCCATAAAAATCGGTATTAGCCTGACAATTGACAGCCTGCTTGTTGTTGGCAAACAAATTATAAGTGAAGCTTATATTTCCATATTCACTGTTGTTAAATACTTTTAAATAAACAAAAAGAAAATTTATTGGAAAATATTATTTTTGTTTTCCTGATTACTTGTACAGATTTTCACAGCCAGCAAAATTAATTCAAACAGACTGTCTGCTTCGGTTCCGGGACTATCTCCTTCCTCATCTTTTTCAGAATCAAATTAAAAATGTATCATTTTTCTCTTATTTCATTTTCCATAGAAGCAAACAGAAACAAAAATATATTATTGGTCGAAAAATTTATTTTCCGCTGAAGCAAGTACAAACAGAAATATATTATTATTTGTTTCTTTCTGACGAAAGCAGTATTACGCGAATATTATTGTTCAATAACTTTATTTTCCATAGAATAATATAAAACACTTGTATTTTTTCTCCACAGAAAGAAAAACGCGTCGAAATATTTATCGAGAAACTTCGAAATGACAAATATCTAATATTTTAGTGTTAGTGCAGGTAGGTTTTAATTTTGCTTCGAAATCAATATATTCGAAAAGTGACCTAGACAAAAACAAAAACTAATTTTTGCTCTGATATTAAAAGAAGTATATAAAAAAAATGATTTTTTGTCCAATGGAAACAGACATAAAATATTTAGAAAAAGCTTGATCTAAATATATATAATAAATTGGCATTACTGGTTACATCTACTCGCCTTAGGCAAAAACCTTACTAAATACACCAACCACTAACAAACAATGCCCAATATCCATTTCAACTGTCAAAAAGTAAAAAAAAATAGGCAGCAGTTCTCTACTGTGCTGCGTTCGCTTATGTCATTGTTTGAATTTGAAGTTCTGTTTTCCATTCAGTTTATTTTTCTATTCTTTGCTTGGAGGATGGCGGTGCTCGTTTCCTCCTAGTAAATTCATATTTTTTTACCGCCGATTTGTGTGTACAAACGAAAATACAAAATTCCTGTTAAAAAAATTGTTATCACTTTATTTGTCTTTTGAATTATTGTGTGTTGCCTCTTACATATATTTTTATTGAAGTGCCAGTTGTATTTATTTATTTGCATCGTTCAATCATCGTGTTTTTTCCTGAATATATTGTTACCTGTCTTCCTCCTGTACATGGTGATTTTTTTTAAGTGAACTTGTTTCGTAATCATAAATATTGCAAAGAAGAAGCATGGCAATGCCAAACGAAGTCGGTGTCCGGGACTTTGTCCTTATGGACTCAGTAACATTGGAGAGATTCATGGATAACCTTCGAAAAAGGTAAAAAAAAAACAACCACAAAACTAGAAACATCATCATCACTTGCCAATTTTAGTAAGACGTCTATTAATATACAAGCAACTCGCATAGGTACACTTTGGTGCATAAATTCGTAGCTTGATACACAAGACTTGTGCCTTATTGGGCCAGAAAAGCTAGAGCAGCAGCTGCTTATTTTTTTTATAATTTTTGGATTTGTTTTATGGGAAAACATGATTTGTTGTCATCGAGAGAAGATTACTTATATACCTGGGTGAGCAATGAGCTCTACCATTCCTTGCCTATGGAGTCCGTCACCAATTGGATTTTGCTTGTATGTAAATGGGGTGTGGTTGGATTTTCCCTTTGGTACCTAGTTGCAATTTTCGAATATCGTTCATGTGCATTGTGCAATCATAATCGCGATTTTTATGGAGTTGTAACAACACTGCCGGTGCCACACCGCCATCACTACAAATTATCACGATGCGTTTGGAACGTTTACTTGTACTTTGACGTGTGTGTACGAAAAAAGGCCAAACCGAAAACGGATGACTCAGTATCAAGCGAATTTGTGTAGGTACAGTGAGTCAAACAAATACTGCAAAGGGAATAGATACCAGATGGAAAAAGTGGACATCTTTTGATTGTGCTTCATTTTGCTTTGAAAATATCAGTATTTGTACGATATATTTTTTACGAAATGACCACAATAAGGTCAAAAGTTGGAAAACGCAGCTCACATGTTATTTGTTTCTGAGTCTTGGGCTAAATGGCCCAACTTTTTAGAGGCCAATCTTGGATATTAATGAACTGTGCTCAGGGTTCGAAAAACGCACTATTGATATTGTCTCACTTGTTTAATTGGTATTAGAAAACATAAGGACTCGTCATAGAGCCTAACAACCAAACATGTAAGGCATTGTCTTAAATATTCTAGCAAGTTTCATTGCTAGCAGCAGTTGTAACCAAAAGCTTAATGGTTATATAAACGGAGGTAGCCAAATTCGATTTTCTCCTCACCGGGCAGCAAGATTACCCATAGGCAGGCTTGCCATTCGTCCCGATTTGACAATCCCAGTTTGAAGTACTTATCTGGGCCGGTTTGGCTTTTGTCCCTGTCAAATATAAGGAAATACACGGTTTCTTTCTCTCCTTCCACTTTACCAGTCATCAAACGAATTCTTCTAATTAACGAAGAACTAGGGAAGTGCTTTAGGCGAAAAGAACGCTGTCCACTTGTGATAAATGCTTTGATAGTGAATCAGTTTAATAAATTTATTCACGGACAAAAATTGAGTCTCTTTAATAAAACAATGTCTTCTATGGGAAAAACTGATGCAACAGCAATTTGCATTGTTATGGAGTTGGAAAAAATAAATATGAATTTCCAGAAAGGCGGGTAGTAGTAAGTTCCACTGCTGAATAGCGAAACTAGTCCACGTTTCGCTTTGAACAGTAAAGGCAAATATCACCGCAGAATACCTCACGAAAGCCAACCTCAGATGGAGTAAGCTGACTACATGCGTCATATCCAGAAAGATGTGACCAAACTGCAACAAGGCTAAAACAATCGACCTCCTATGTAGGACCCGAAAAGATATCGGTAGATAACAGCGATCATCAGGGGACATTGGCTTTCAATACACCATGCGGTCAGACTAGGCATCCTATACAAAACCCACTGCCGCAGTTGTAGTGTTACTTAACTGCAAAAGAAATCCTAATTCACTTTGTATGCCCATGTCCAGCACTAGCTAGGACCAGATTACAGGCGTCATGAAACCCTTTTTTCAATACACCCGAGAAAAGTATTAAGGAACTTATAACTTTCAACTTCACAGGTTGGATTTACGGACTTCTCATCATCAAACGATAATACCCAGGTTTACGTGAGATTGTGGTAACAAAACGGCACTCAGTGCTAATTAGGTTTGTTTTTAACAAACCGCTACACCTACCTACATATCTTCATATATTAAGGAGCAAAGAAAGTATTAACAGAATTAAAGGGCTAGTCTGATTCCCAATTGATTGCGGATTGATTTATTTTGTCATCGCTCCATTCTGATAAGGATTTGTTGGGGAACAGTTCTGGGGGTATGAAAAATGACGTCTGGAAAAGCAACCAAAATTTAACGTGGTAAATTAGGAAAAAATTGCGGTGGGAGCAAACAAAAAAATGTCATGCCTACCCATAGTCAACCTCGGTGAGAATTAACAATTACGGAAACGATTTAAAAAAGGTTTGCTATTGGTGAGACCCTCTTTGTAAATGTTTGTGTTAATACCTTATCCTAAGGGTATATTTTGTAACTTGTTTGACAGCTATTCTGCCACTATTTTCGTAAAGGCCTAATCTACAAAATTTTCGATTTCGATGTGAAATGCATATTTGGAGTTGGCGTATTGCCTCCGATTTTATTTTTTTTATCTCAATATGCTAGATCTTCAAATACAATAGGAAACCCAACTTTTAGAAGCCCTAAGTACAAAATGTATGCCTCAAAGTTAAAAAAAAAAAATAATCAACATAATAGTGTTTGTGCCCTCCAATATAACACAATATAACACACTGAGTAAAGAAAATCTACTCAGTTTATTTTGCAAAGCCTTTTCTTTCCAAACGTATTTACTTGCAGTGACTTTCAATCCTGTGTGAATGATATACGATTAGTCAGGAAGGGAAGGAATCGAAACACCAACTGAAAATTTGGAGCAAGTTAGTGGAAATGCAAAAACCAACAGAGGACAGACTGTGAAAATACTCGCCCAGGACTAGAAATTGAAAAGAACAAGGAAAAACGAATGGCTGTCAATTGAGCAGACAAAAATTACAAGAACAGAAAACGAAACTAAAAAATACATACAGTCTGATTACCGTGTAAAATGCATTAAAAAATGGCTTTTCAAACTTTGTGAAGGTAGGGGATTCCAAATGAATACTTATAAACAATTTCTTCCGTGTGTTCACTAAGCGAGGTTTGTGTCGCGATGTGTAAAGAAACTAAACACTCTAGTACCAAAAACACATGATGCAACTACATTTTATTATCGTCAATTCTTTTTGACCGATTTTTTTTAAATAACGACTTTTTTGTTAATTGAGAGTTTTCAAACATTGAAGTTCATGTATTACAAAATTGAGAGTCCTTGGTGAATATAAACAAGCCTTTAACAACCTCTAAAGTCTAAACGCATTAATTGCGACCTTTAAAAAACGTTGTTTAAATGTCAAAATCGATTATAAATACCAATTTTGCACTAAGGTGCTACTTAGAGGTGTTTACGGGTTAGGCACCATTTACATTATCTTAATAAATACAGCTGTGAGTAGCATACACAAGGCTTTTTAAATATGTTTTCAAAATCTGAAAAGCTTTATCTACCCTATTTTCCAAATACTTAACAATTGTTCGTTTTTAACTTCTTTAAAAAATAAAGCATGCATTAAGCAGCTGATCAATTTTTTCTTGTAGTTTTTATTTTGTATTTTAAGGTTGAAATGAAATCTCTGATAAATTGTTGCGAAACTGAACTTTTCTGTCCGTTTAACAAGAATTAATAAAAAGTGTCACTACTGATTTAAGACAAAATTTAAGTAGACGATTTAATTATTTTATCTAAGTCTTTTTGACTGTGGTAACTTCGAAAATTCATATGACAGTGAATAAACGTGTGATGGGCCAACGTTTGCAGTGTTGCATAGAGGAAGGTTCTCCAAAGAATTCGATATCCGAATGGACAATGGACTTTTATTTCAAAACTCAAACCACCTTAACTTCATTCTCGGTGTATTTTTAATCTTTCATAAAAAATAGACCCCACGAAATGGCAGCAAATGTATCAAAAACTAAAAATGTTAACCTCGAGTTTCCAATATTTTGAGAATGATTATCTAGAAAGACTGTATTAATTGATGGTGGAATGGAAAAAGATATTGCCAGTCGAATCGACATAGTAAAGTCTGAGTTGAGAATACCGTTCAAAATATGACGAATCACTGGAATGAGCTTAAACATGAATCTATGACTATTTCGTTCTAATCCTTCCTTAAAAATACTTTACGATTTTTTTTTGTCAAGTAACATTGATGCAAAATAGCCTACACACGTATTAATGATAATGTACACAGTTTTTGCCCAAATTCTTTTCAATCGATTCATAAGTGCCAACGAGGATAGACAATTCGTTGTATTTGCCTGCATTCTCGTATCACAAGTTACATTGATGCACCCTACATACGATCATGGAACATTGAAGAAATACAATCGATACTCATCTTCACAGATGGAGAATGGAATAGGAGCAGGAGTCTTTTCAGAAGCGCTAAATATCAACAAGTCCTTCCGACTCACTGATTTCTGCTGCGTTTTTCAAGTTGCGATTGATTCAAAATTAAGAAAGCATCTCAGACCGTTCTAGCTATAAAACTATCAGCAATGGAAAAAAGCATTTGCGTGGACAGTCAGGTATCACTCAAAGTGATCAACTCCAATCTTGTAAATGCTTAATGTGTACACACAGTTCGCCCAAGCCTTTCTATACGTACATAGAGTGTGACGTGCAATAATATTTCTTGTAGACCACTATGAACAGGTATATATTTAAGACCAGTGTCCAAATGATCCGAATATTAAATTTTTGTTGTTTTTGTTGATAACCCAACAACATTTTTTGCAAAATATGTACACAAATACTCTCAACTCAATGCCCCACTTTGAGGAATGGGAATATAGGTAGGGTATCAAACAATTAGTTCAATCAAACTGTGTCCTTTCCATGTGAAGGGTCCAAAACATAGCCATATTCGTCAACAATCAGTCAATTCAGCATCGATTATGCCAAAGATAGTTAAGGGCTCTTAAAATCACGCCGGGCCACAGTAATACTTTTAGTTTTTTTCCACTGTTCCATCGCTTGCGAAAGTCTGATAATCATCCAAGAGTATCAATTGTCATGAGCAGCTTTCCCAGCCCTGAATGGATCGTTAATGACAAATATTTATTTATGTATTTAGTTTTAAGGGAGATGCGGTAAGCCGTCGTGTCAAAATCGCTCGCTCTCCTCTGGGTTCGCCGATTATAAAAACAAAGAGGGGAATGAGAATTTCGAAGAACTGGCCAGGCGTGGCTCTACTCCTTGCGAATCTTCTGCGTGGAAAACTATTTACTCTGTTTACACTTACTAGGTGACCAAATCTCTATAAATTGCGTAATTTTTCGGCAGATCTGGAACACATATAATAAACATAGAAAACAGAACACGTGCATTTAGTAGGGTCACTGGCTTTTTGGCACGCACATAGCCAGGCTTATATCCCCCAAAACACCTACTGCTAAAGCTGCGGTCAATGAAGTAAGTGAGAATTTGTTTAATTTTTTTTTTTTGCTAATGTCTAGCTTAATCAAAAACAAGAAGTCGCATAGGTACTAGGCAAACTGTTCTTTGATGACCTCTCGGATATCTCAGGCATAGGATTCAAAAACACCATTTCTCAACAGCACAGTATGTTTTTGAGTTTTACTCCACTTTATGTCTTATTTGACAGGTCTCCCGAGTAGTGGTCTCAAACGCAAGCCCAACGACTTTACCTACCTATTTGTCAACTGTCTGCCATTTATTTTTGATTCCTAAATTCTCACATTTGTTTCCTAAATTACGTCGCTCACCATCTTCAACCCTATTATAGTGGCAACGAAAAGAAATGGTAAGTAAGTAAGAAACCGGCAGACCATTTGTTTATTTGCTGGAGTAGATTTGAATGCCTCCGAAACACAATGCTGTCTTTCTGTCACTATAACTAAATCTTAATGGTCCCCATAATCCATGAATGGCACAATGCAGGTGCATAAATTGAATTTTATGTAGTGGCTTTAACTATTACCTATCCATAATAATTTCTCTGTCCTCGAAGTTGACAAAGACTGCACAATAACAATCCTTAGTGAGTTGTTGTTGTTTTTAAAAAAATCTATTTATTTTCACATTGACTTGCTCTACTTTTATTTAAAATCACGATTATGATTTCATATTGAGCGGTGCTTATTTAAATGTGGCAGCAAAAACTGCTTAGAAGCAAATCATAGCCTATAAACGAATATAGTCAATGGTTCTTTCGTACCGACTTTTTTTTTGCTCAACTTTTATTTTTTATACGTGATAAAAACAGACTTTCTATACAAAAGACAGTGGGTAGTTTAATATGTTCTCTGTCATAAGTATATAAGTACAGTACAGATGCATATATTAGCCAGCATATTCTTGCAATTCGGCAATGTTTTTCAAATACGAATCTAAAATTGTAGAAAGACAGCTGTGACAATGAGCACATTCAGTTTGCAATGCAACTGTGAGTTCGCTACTAGTTAACTCAATATCACTATCGCAGTAAAAGTATCATGTATTGGTTACACAGCGCGGGCGTTAAGGAAATTAAGATTAGAAGAAAAGGAGATATCCCGATGCACGTTAGTTTTAGGAAAAATAGAGCGTGGAAGAGTATTCCACCATCGTGTTGTACGGCTGGGGAAAGATTCTTTGAACTTTACTGTTCGTCCGAATACAGGCTTGAGGTGAACTGATGAGCATTCATGGCATGGTGGGTATTGAGGTTGAAATGTTCTAGGGGTGGAATGAAACTGGCTATTTCGTTTGAACAATTATGGTGGAAATAACGAAAGGCAGGAGACATTATGACGATGACTAAGAGAGTCAATCGATCTCGCGATGTCTCGGTCGCCAAAAAGTTTTATTGCGCGTTTTTGGATCCTGTCAAGTAGCTCGAAATAAGTTATTGGTGCACCAGAACAGATATGAGCGTTGTACTCGAGCTTAGGGCGAATAAACGTCTTATAAATTGTAGCCAGATCAGAAGGAGTGAAATATTTCTTACATCGCTTAAGGAAGCCTAGACATTTCGCACCGTTCTTGGCTACATCAAATATGTGGTCATTCTAACACATACCGAGAGTGGACAGTCTTTCGGTTTCAACGATGCAGGTGCCATTTATGGATAAAGGCAGTGTGTGTGGGCTACACATATCGTTGCTTGTCTTGCAGGGGCCAAGGAAGCTTATGCTCTGACAAGGAGACTGGTTCATAGCAGTCAACTTCATTCCAGAGTAAGGTCATTTGCTACGTGGCCTTATAAAGCCGATCATCGCTTATGGTTGTCTATTGTGGTTTAATATAGCGCCAAGTTATATGGAAACGATTCGGGCTTTGGAGAGACAATGTCTTAGGATCTGTCTCCTGTTGTTCCGAACGCCTGAATCCAATTATATAAAATACTATCCCAACAAGGTCCTATACAATGGGGCTCAGTTGAATAGGACTGGCAATTTCCTCATTAAGTTTACTCGAAGGCACGTTGCAAGGGTGATGACCAGCGACAATAGTCTGATCTTTGGGGCTTACTACTTCAATGAAATGTACATAGAGAGTACGCTCCGGTCTGGCTTTATCCCCCCGGAGGCATTAATCCATATTGATACAAAAGGGCTGGTACAGACGAGGTATGGTATTCTGGTCTTATACCATCGCTACCGCAGCGCGAGAGATAAGCGGCTACTCCATGGCGGGGACGTCGCCAATGCTCATGACCTAATCCGTTTTCTACTTTGTTTGCGTTTTAGAAGCATTAAATTCCACTCTTTTGGTTGTACCCCACTGAGTTACGAGTATGCTGTTAAGATCGGAATTGAATGAGCTCAACATACGTTACCGTTCCAGTTCCACACCCGAAGAAGAGCGTGACCTAGTCGGGGACAGAATAGAGCCTTGGGTAACAAAAGCATTTATTTGGTGAGTTGCAGACTTGAAACCGTCCAAAACAACTTTAATTGAGCGATCGGAAAGGTAATTTCTAATCCATTGAAGAAGATAATCATCGATTCCAAATGCACGCATTTTTGACAAGAGAGCTTGATGCCACTTTGAAATATCAAGCGCAACGATCTTACTTTCAACACCTTGGTGAAGAGGTATGTCATCAAATCACCGGTCATTGAAAAGTTTTCGGGATTCAAGATATTTCATTAACTGAGGGTTGATCAGCGTTTCCATGAACTTAGAAAGAAAAAATCCGAAAAAATTTGCTTTTTTTCTCAGTAGAAAGCGAAATCTCTTTGAAGAAAAAAGTGCTCTAAAATCTGAAAATAATTTCTTTTTCCTTATGGAAAGCATAAATGGTAAAAAAATTTCGTTAATTTTTCTGCATCCAGAATATCGGCTGGTAAGAAAATGAAAACTGACAATTGATGAAATTCTATGAAGTTGCCAGCAAAACAAAACAGTTGTTGCTTCTTTTCAAGCCAAACTGCTGTTTTTCATTTTTCTCGGCGAAAGCCTCCTCTCGATTTCGGAATTTTGACAATTATAATTTTTTTTCACATGAAAGTACGCGGACGGACCTTTAATCAAATCGGAGCGCTCTAAGCATACTCGACTTGCTCAGGCTGTGCTCAGTGTTCTGCTCAGAGCTTAACAGTAAAAATGCCCAGCACCGCGTTTTGCTCCATTATTTTCAGTTTCTATTACTTCTGCTTACTTCCAAAAAAAGTGATTCCATTCGCACTTAACGTCCGTTCACATACTTTTACATGGGCGACTTAAGCTAGATCGGAAGAGAGCTGGCTTCATTTTTCGATCGTCTGTTATAGTTATAAAACAGTTACGGATATAAAACAGTGCTTCCAAATAACGTTTTATAAGTTTCCGATGAATTTTTAGGAAAAAGACAAGTTAGGTAAAATTTAAAAAAAATCTAAAAAAAAACAGCCAAATGGAGAAATTGTCTATTTCTACACAAATAAGTAATTTCAAACCGAATTATTTTTCTTGTTTAAACGTGCCTATTTACGTTGAAAATAAATAAAAAAAAAACATCTTTTTCTGCGTTTTCCATTTCATTTGCTCAAAATATGTTTTATTTTTTTCCACAACTGACAGGTAATGTGACTAATAAATCGCATAGATATGTCGGTGATGCCAAGAATGTTTGATGAATTCTTAAGCGACAATAGCCATCCAACGCTAAGCGTATTCACGCTTGCAAAAAAACAGCCATCCCCGCTGAAGTAAGCGTAGGTATATACGATAAATCGTTTATTTTATATGTAAATTGGAAAACAGAATATGAAACGAGTTTAGGTATGCATGTATGTATAACAATTTTTGAAATCCACCATAGTATCAGTCGTTCCACTCCACACGGAGCAATTAGTTTATTAACATATTGTTGTTCTTATTTTTATTATTTTCTTATTATTTTTGACTAACAATCCACTTTCCGGTAAAATTAAAGGGAAGACAGGTCAACTATTGATCACCCAATTTTTGTTAGGTTTTCACTTTGAGTGCCATGTGGCACGCTTACGTGCGACACCTAATAATTTCCCTGGTGCCATGTTGTAATTTTTTGTGCGACAGTATATACGATTTTATAGGTAGTCCGACTTACTTTTTACGGCCAAAGCCGAAGCTGAATCTTATGCCACACCACACAAACGAAACAAACATGTTTGAAATCCAATCCAATAAAACAAAACCAGCAGCATGCAAATGCAACTTAGCTACTACCTACTACAGAAACGAAACAAACATTAAATGACTTGCTCGAAATCTACTCCGAATTACGGTATCTATGAAAATTTTATTTATGCGAAAAATGGTAGATTGATTCAATATTCGGCTTGGATTGTTTGGTCGGACTCTTTTACGATCTCTGGCCTCTGCTGAACTTTTTATTGTTACATACGTGACCGTAGGACTCAGTGTGTGCTTTTTTCCTTGTGGGACCATCTCACGACATACAAAAACCGTTGTAGATTCACAGTTTTGAGAACAAAAAAGTGGGGAGTGATTGGAAACTACGTTTTAGACACTAAAATATACGAAATCGAAAAAAAAATTATTTGATCTGGCGCGACCCAACTCTTAAAATGACTTGGCACTCAAAGTACTTAAAAAAATATATAGCGTTAGAATATGTATATATTTTTTTAAATATCAAAGGCCGTAGTATCATTTTATTTGTCTATTATTCAATTTCTTGAAATTTAAAAGTTGTACAAATTAGCCCATTTGAGTTGACGGTGGCCAACATTGGGGGTATTCAGTTTGCCACAGTCTAACTACAGCACAACCATTGATTGATGAAAATGCCTGCAGCATTAGGGTTCCTTTATGCCATATTTTAAGGTTAGAGTAATGTTGCCTCATAGTTTGTAGTACACTTTAATATTATCCGTTGACCCCTAAATGTTACTATGTTCGTGATCAGCATCGATAGTAATATCGATCGGCCATATCCGTCCGTCCGCTGGTAAAAATAAGGCCCTCCAACTAGGGGCCTAACTAGAAAATTTCAAGTGTAAAATTTTTTAAAATCCGCCCACGGGCCCACAATCTCAAAAAAAAAAAATGTATCGGTAATATGGAAATTTGAACTAGTAAGCTACAATTTGGAATATATTGTCTTTAGCAGCCGCGCCGAAAATGCTCGTGTGTTAAGATTTTTAAATCCGTCCACCGCCCACGATTTTATTGAAAAAGTCATTCTTAATTAAAGTCCTATTATTCGCAAAGTATGTAGATAAAATCGAACAATACCTTTATAAAAAGCTTTCTGCCATGCCAAAAGTTTGTTTTTGCAATAAAATCCTTTAAATGTTGTATAACAAAATATGTAGACCCTTCTTAACAAATTCACCCATACTTAGATTTTTGACACGCCAACTTTATGGTGGATAGGAATAGAAATAGGGTATCTCACAGTTCGCCCAAGCGGACTTGGAGGCTTATCACTTATTGGAAAAACTTGGTATGAGTAAATTGTTAAAAAAAACTTTTTCTGCTTACTTTGCGAAGATCACAACCTTCATTTTCATTCATTTCTTCGAAAAAACTGTTTTTCTTTTTATTTTAAATAGTGGGCGTGTCATGGGCCTCATTAATGTCGAAGCTTTGATTGAAGGGCATAACACTCCCACTTTACTGCAGCCCTACTGTAAGGTTCGCAGGTTCGACCTTAGTCTCCCGGTTTCGGATCACTTCATAACTGATTCCAATTAGACGCTGGTGCTGTTGCATTCATGTGTGATCTATAAGTATTTAGGTCTGCATTTTGACGATTTCGACACTTGCATTCTCCCATGGTCGGGTCCAGTGGTTAGTGTGTCGGACTTCTAATCGAAAGGTCCAAAAGGGAGCAAATAACATCTAAAGTTTTTTCCACTGCCCACCTCTTGCGAACGTTTGACAAACATCCAAGAGTATCAATTGTCATGAGAAGCTTCTCAAATTTTCCGTTCGGATTCGCATAATGCATAATATTTATTTTTTTCATTCTCCCATTATTCATTATTATTTGATCATCCTTTTACGACACCGGTGATCTCCAGTCGTGTCAACTCACAGACTTGCACGTAAACTAGGAGGATAGTTTCAGCTTTCAGGATGTAAACTGGGTCGGTAGGCTCATATGCATTTCTTTGCAGGGATATTCTTAGCCCGGCCCTGCACGGGCGTCAGCCAACCAATTTTTATCTTAGGCAATGATGTATCAGCTATTATTTCCAATAGAATCATTTTCAAAATTCTATACAAAGATGTAATACGTTTGCGTTTGACAATATTTAAGAGTTGTAAAAAATTAACACCGTTTTGTCACAAATGTTTCCTTTCATAGAAATCGCGCAATAAAAAACATTGGGGAATCCCTCGATACTCAGCCCAACATACATGCAAAGCCAGAGCATAAGTTCAACCTTAGATTAAAACCCGTAATTGTATTTCTCAAGTGTGAGCAAGATCAATAAAATTGCAAAGTAAAATATAAATAAAAAAGTCGAAATCAACGACCACTGACATAATTTTTATCATTAATGTCAAAGTACAACTGAAGTTGGCAGGACTTTTGTTTTGTTTTTATGAATAATTGTTTGTTTGAAGTTGACGTGCATTTTACTTTTTGTCGCGACTAATTTTCAGTCATGCCCTCTGTTTTATAGCTGTCATTTACCCCTGTTACATTTTACCCCGTCCTATCCGTCTTTCATACAAGCAAAGTCGAAATGTTTTTTTTGTTCAAACACAACTGGTTTTTCAAGATACTCTGTAGTGTGGTGATCTCTGCCAGACTAAACGATGTGAGATTATGTTCTACGAAGATGAAGATGGCAACAACACCACTTTTCTTGTGTTTCATGTGAAACAAATTACAAAGCAAAACTTCATAATCGACAAAGTCGAAATAACAATGAGTTGGCCAATACAAAAGCACGCAATCACCTCAAAAAATAGGACTATGGGAAAGTTGTATTGCGGAAGCCGCACAACAATTCAATGAATTTTTTTTAGTACGCACACACCTACGCTAGATGTTGAAGCGGAAATATAGAGGCTTCCATACCAAGACCTACTTCGCTTCCATCTAAACATAACCGTCATAGTATCCATTCCAGATACCTGCAATGAGGAATAAGAAATCAAATAAATGAACGCAATCCACGCGATTCAGACAGAAGTCAAAAATGTATAAACAAATTGTTGTTTAACCAAAATATTCGTTTTAATTAAATTCAAACACACCGACATGCTCAAACAGCAACCAACAGGTACATGCCTAGTATATCTGCCGGTATTTCGTCGCATAAATTTGGTAGATAAGTATATGTGGATGCATAGTTCATTATACAATGTGAGTATGAAGTATATTGTATACACTATGTTTGTAAGCGCGTCAATATTACAAGTTTCGATATTTCATTTATTCGGTCAAATGGAAATTAAACACGCGCTTTAAAGAAAAAGAAGCACCCAACAATTTCTCGCTTTCCTTTTCATTGTGCAAAAATTAAGCCATAAGAGTTAAAGACGAAGAAAATTGAAAAATAAAAAATAATTACAATCAGAGTTGATACTTCAGAATTAAAAAAAAAAAAGAAACAAATCGGAACAGAAATATCAATCGAAAGAGAAAAATAAAAATAAATTAGAAACAAAAGCCGGGTATTAGCGATTGTCGTCATCACATAGCTAAGCAAGGGGTTATACAAGGTACATACTGTTTGATTGGAAGACGAGTGAGCGGGATGCCAGGCACACAGGAGTATCATTAACGAATGCATTCCCGCTTCGGGTGAGTCGAAACAACAGTGAGAGTGTAATAAGCACACACAAAGTTGAAACTCCAATACGGGTACAGTTAGTCAAAGAATAAATGATACAAATTAAGTTTTTTTTTACGGCGTATAACAGCGCAATGAAATATTTTACAAGAAAGTATTGCCTACAACACACAATTTCCTAGATAATCGTGACCATTATAAAACTTCAGACAAACCCTTTCCATTCATATAGTGAGGGGCTCCCACTGCGAGCCATTTTATTTGTTATTGAGGAGTTTGATATGATGGGCCGAACCTAGTCTTAAATGGCACTTATGAAGAAGGCACCAACATTTCGCGACGAAATTTCATTTCCCCGTTCCCACTGAACAGAGAACATTTCAGATGTGGTTTCACCAAAATATTTTATTCTTCAATTAAATTAACTTAAAGATGAATTGAGTGACTTGATTTGAGTCCGTGTCTGTCCACTTTGTCCTTTTTTATACCATATTCTAGGGGTATTAGTATTTTTACTTATAGCATTCCTTAATATTGATTTCGTTTTCCTTTTATTTTTCCTCCTTTCAGTCTATCCTTGGCTGTGATCAGTTTTTTACTCAGACTGCTCAGTCAATTTATTCTGAGCTCATAGAGCGCGCTCTTCGTGTAAAACACGGAAATGATTACTCTGAATTTAAAGAAATCGCGGCAGGAGTTCCCCAAGGAAGCATTCCTATTTCTAATAGGTATACACTAGTGATATTCCGCAAGAAGAAGGCACAACAGTAGCCACGTTTGCAGACGATACAGCTATATTAGCGGTCAGTAATGCCGTTGAATCAGCAACTAATAAACTCCAACGTTCTATTGACAAAATTTGTGATTGGACAAAGACTTGGCGTATTGCTCTCAACGAGGCCAAATCAACGCACGTGAATTTTACTTATAGAAATATAGACAACTTATCCATTTTCATTGATTCGGTACCTACGAATTTCGTACGCAAACGAGGCAAAATATTTGGGAATGACACTCGATGCGAAATTAAAATGGAAACCGCACGTCAAGAAGAAACGATTCGATGTAAACAAATGCCCTGACTGCTTGGTAGATTTTCCCAACTCAGCATGCAGAACAAGCTGCTTTTATACAAGCTAGTACTAAAACCGGTTTGGAAATACGGTATACAACTTTGGGGTAGTACCAAATCCAGTAATATCAAAATTTTACAAACTTTTCAAAACAAAGTGCTAAGAAAAATAGTAAATGCACCATGGTTTATCAGAAACACTGATATCCACAGAGACCTAAGTATGGCTCCCGTCGAAGATGAAATAAAGCATTTTGCCCGCAAACAACAGACACGCCTTCACGGTCATTGCAATAACACCATGCTATAAATTCGAGACAATACTAACCTAGTGCGCCGATTACAAAGGATCAAACCATTTGAATTAGCGCAATAAGATGTAACCGCTTGCGGTATTAGCAGGTGCCTCCACTGGGAAGCTGCCTGACAAACGCGTATTTAACAGTTTAAATAAAACTACTAGATAGGAATAACCTAGTTGTAGTATGAAGGTTTCGATGGGAGGTGGTTTTTGTTTTCTTATCTTAAGTGAGAAAGAGTCGCATGTACGATTTTCCACCTACCCCTATTATTCGTCCGAGCCTAGTTCTGGTTTCAAGTCACGTGCCTTTAACCAGGATAGGTAACGTTAATATTACTATGGCTTGGGAGTAATATTAGAAACTCTATAAAAAACAAAAAAAATAATAGAGCGCGCTCTGATCAAGCTCTGAACGAAAAAAGAAATACAGCTTGAACGCTCTGATGCGTCAGAGCTTAAAAAGGAGCGCGAACTTTTTTTTGACAACTCAGGCACTGCCTTGAACTAAAAAAGAAAAGCGCCGAATGCCGTTAAAGCGTTTGGTCAGTAAGTCAATGGTTTTATGGGTAGTAGGTATTGCACGTAGCGCCATAGTGAGCATAAATGTGAAGGAACTGTAACTCGGTTTGAAAGTTATCCCTATTGGAAGATCTATTATTTAAAAAAAAAAAAACTTCATTGAAAACAGAACCTCGGTCTTCATTATATTCTGAAAACAGGTAGATAGGTTACAAGGATCCTCTTTCCTGGGAAATTTGTATACACAGGAAACCCGCACTCGCGTTGCATCGCAAAGTTTTCATAAAAAGGGTGCTTGCATATCTATACAAAATACTGAATTACACATCGTTTTGCTATCGGTATTTCCACCATAGATTTCCATGAATGCACAAGGATGCACATGGCACAGTTATACCTCAAGTCAGTACAGTAAAATACCAAGAATCTTTCGTTTGTGGAATATTCTAGCTCACTCTATTTTTCTTTACAATTAAAATGTACAAACATTAAAAACCAACGTCGATTGTCCTTCCTACTTCATTTTGTACTCGTGTGTTTTCTCTCTTTCTCTGCATAGTTTCACTCAATTTTATTCCTACCAATATCTAATACATACCTACTAGCTACTACGTTTTCATAAGGACTAAATGATATATAAAATTTTCCGAATTTGGGCTGACAGCTTGCACATTTCCCTTTTAAGATATTTAGGAAATCAACGCAAAAACTTGAAAGCGTGGGGTTAAAAATGCTATTGGCAGTATCCATTGTTTCACGATGTATTTATTTCGTATAACGAATGTGCTACTGCTAGTCCGTGCAGGGAAGGGTCTAAATGAAATGGACAGGACGGGATTATAAAAATGCAAAAACACTAGAATTGGCCTCAGTAAGAAAGTGATCTGAAACCGGGAAGCCTGCCATTAAGGAAAAAAGATCCAAAGTTTGCTACGGCTACGTGTCGAAATCATAAAAAAATAGGAAGGTCTAACAACTCCTGGATCAGACAAATGCAACATCACCAGTATTTCATTTGTCTCAGTACTATACTGATCGAAAACCAGGATGCCTGCCAATATTCGTTGAGGTCGATTGGGCGAATCCCACAGGCGGACCAGTGGGGACGCAGTAAAGTCGGAGGGTTATGATCCCTTTAATCCCGATCGTAGCCTCCCTGTCAAAGAAACAGAAGAAGGAAGATTTATTTTCACGAAGCGAATTTTTTTTGTTCGTTTTTGATTAAATATTTTTTCATTGTCAGTTTAAGTATCTCGCTGTATCTCCCACTCAGCCATAAAACGCAGATCTGGGATTATCAATGTTTTAAACTAGACAATTTGACCCCATTTGTTTTACGAACCGTTGCTACGGTTTCTAAGGTGGAGTGGTCATTTACAAGCTGGGTGAAAAGAAAACATGGGACTTTCTACACACAATAAGTCCTGGAACTTAATTTTCAGTACCTTCTTCGATTGGCATCTTGGCACTGGCGCTGCGACATAGTTCGGTAAATTCGATTATGGGCTTATATCCTACCCAATACTGATGGAAATCCAAAAAAAAAACACAATACTGATCTTAATCCAAGAAAGACAATTTCAAAGAAGAAACAGATGTTCATAATTTGGAATGAAACAAATTTCAAAACGCACGTTGCGTACTTTTTTTCGGGTTGGGTTCGATATCCCGCTTTTTATAATCCCGATTCTTAAAATCCCGCTATTATAATCCCGCTTTTTTTAAATCCCGTCTTTTAAAATCCCGCCTCTTATTATCCCGCTTTTACAATCAAAAGTAGTTGCTTTATTTTAAAAATCGCGCGATTTTTTAAAATAAAGCAACTACTTGTGATTGTAAAAGCGGGATAATAAGAAAATTAAAATAAATTAAGCAGTGAGTGTTTATTTGAAATGCAGTTTATTTTAACATTTATCATTTTTAGAGGAAGTAACAAAATAAGAAATAAATAATATCAAAATAAATTTTTAAGTAATAAGTATGACAATCTTCAATAATTTAAAAAAAAATATAAAGTAATGTTATATGATATTCTGCAAAAGGGAACAAAAAAAACTTCAAACCATTAACAACATTTTTTATTTTATTAGTTCAAGTGTATATTATAAGCAATGCGACGCAAAAAACCTGTTTTACTCATTTTTTTTCTATTTCTCATTAATTTTTTTACAGCGCATGACTTTATAACATTAGTTTTTTTATATAATTTTTCTTGTCCATTTCGTAATTTTTGTATTTCAGTTTGCACCACAATTGGTTCCTTTCTCAAATCTGCAATGAGTTTATACAAGCCGGCACTTTTTCGTCCAACCAAAACTTTCAGTCTGCGATGCCGCGCTTCTGCATTATTTTGATTTCTCGGGAATTGTTTTTCTGCACTGTCATACACAGACCAAAAGTTAGGAGAGTACTGCACTTGTCTACTTCCATTACGAATGTTTTGTAAAAAAAAAAAACCTGGCGGGATTTTAAAAAGCGGGATTATAATAGATCGGGATTTTGAACAAGCGGGATTTTAGAAGGCGGGATTTTCAAAAAGCAGTATTTTAGTAGACGGGATTTTAAAACTTTTTTTTCGGGATTTTTGAAAAGCGGGATTTTAATAAGGGATTCCGATACGCTCCCCCTTTTTCATAGTATCAGCACATGTTAGTATCGCTGCTACAAACATCTAAAGAACCTCAAAAACAATAAAAATAAACATAAAGTTAAATTCAGAAATTAAATCGTTTTTGGCCCGGTGTATTTTAAAAGTCTTAACACTTGAATTCCATTTTAATTCAGCTTTTTAGCTCAAATTTTAAAGCTTAAAAATTGGTGACAGATGGACGGACATGGCAAGATCGACATATCTTTTGATGATCTAAAATAAAGTAACTTAAAGGGGTCTACGGGCAATATTAAGGTACGTTAGAAACTATGCGTCGAAGTTAGTATACCCCTATTATAGGGTATTATGTTTAAACAGTATTTAAGAAGACGGGATGTTTAAACTTATTTTTTGAGATGTTGTAAAAAGCGGAATTCGCCAAATGGGACATAATTTGTTGGGATATAAAACCATAATCAAATTTTGGAGTCCCACCGAAATGGGATTATCGATTAATGTCCCGGGGAGTTATTTCCAAGTGCCGCACATAATCAGTTCTTAGAAAAGCAGCGCTTGCTTCTTGTAGCTTTGAATCGCTGGGTTGTTTTTGCTTCTGGTAGATTTGAATTGCAGGTCTCTTTTATGTCAATACATACTATTAATAATATAATATATAACTCAATAATACTATTTGTACAAACACAGCTCAATAGCTATTGAAAAAAAGTTAAATAATTCAGTTGCATAACCAAAGCTATATCTTCAAATCGCCATTAATCAAATCGTATCGTTCAAAGTAAAATAACCTTGGAAATTCCTTAGAAATGTTACCAATCATATTATTTTATTTTTTAACTCAATAATATCTAATCAGTTAATTTTTGAAAAACCCCATAAAATACGTAAATAGAGCCATCGATAACACATTATGTCGTTCACATTTTTTGCACCTTGAATCTACCAATCAGATATATATGATTGCGATAAAGAGAAACAAATATAAAATGAACGTATTTTTGACAGTGTTATGACAAGTAAACTTTATTTTAAGTACATACTTGTAATTAAGACGTCATTAACCCTTTTGCTGGTTGTAGTCGTTGTTTCTTTTCCACAAACAATTGCAGCAGCTACAAATATATCTTCAGATTAAACTTTTCTTTACCATTGCCTTACAACTGCAGTATTTATAACATTTACTCTTCGAATGTAAACATTAATGGTTGTAGATGAATCTACAAGTCATATTTGCAGTTCTGTTTACGTTTATACGTTTCATTCCGAGTAAGTGGAGTTTACGTTTGTACTCAATTGAGTGGTGAACGATCTTGATAACTTAATCCTTTGGAAAGTATTTGAACAAAAATTGTATACGCCAGATAAGCATTCAGGGAACACACAAACAATTTAATTAGAAGCACGGAGTTACGGTGTGGAGTGCGGGGTCGGTGTATTCGTGCAGATAAGGCACAATAAAGTAATTTATTCTCAATAGAATTGATAAGAGGACTCAGATGGGCGGCAGCGTTACAATTTAAAATTGAACTTATAAAATTAATTTCATTCGGATTTGAATTCATAGTAATTGAAGGATGATGTATATCTATGCAGTTCATATGCCGCCGCGCCGTAGAATTGATATTGCTTTGATGTTCAAACTATCACTTTGTTGACTTTTTGATAATAACCATTCGGCAGTGACATTAAATGATTTATAACGAAACATGTGTATGTACGTTGTCTCGTACCTCGTTTGGATTTGCTATTTTTGGCAAGTGATGGTGATGTGAATTCTAAAAAATATTTAGTTATGCTTTAAACATAAAGTATCATGTGTCAGGATTTACTTACATGCATATATTAAATGTTATATCATTACGACTTTGATGTATGTAGAGCCTATTATAGTTGGGCAAGTTAATTTAAAAATAAAAATAAATAAATATTGCGAATTAACGGGCCGGCCCATACAGGGACTAAAACCTAGCTTCTCCAACCATTTGTGTGAAGGGACCTACAATTTTAAGCCGAATCCGAACGGCAGATTTGAGAAGCTTCTCATGACAATCGATACTCTTGTATGTTTGTCGTCCGTTCGCAAGAGGCGTGGCACTTGAAAAACTTTTAGTGGAAGAGCTAGGGGAAGGAAATATCCCAAAATTGATAATTTCTAGATGATTTTTGACATTTTTCTTTGTCTTTTTCCTCTCATCGTTTCCTCTCTCAAATTTTTTCGGTTGCTTTCATCGTTTCGATTAATTCAATGGCCCTGCTCACACGTGAGTATCGATATAATAATATTGTACATATTATGTATGTATACATATACTTATAATATAAAAACCTGCCCGCAACAAAAAGGTATTTCGGTGCTTCCGCGCTTATAAAGCTTTACTGAGAGATCACATTTAACGCATTATCCCTTTTTTAAAAGCTTTTGAAAGTTTGTGAGCGAAACCTTACAAGAATTATCGCGGCATATCCCTGCTGAATGTCATTGCATATAAATCCTATTCAACGTACTGTGTAAACGTTCCAAGCCGCAATCGGCACGTGCTAGTGTGGCTTCCGGCCTGTCCCGTCAACAATAAACAAAATTGTACACTAAGTCGAACCCTGCAAAAGACCAAGTTCGGCCTATAAATCCTCCTATTCGGGATACAAGTTAGGTTTGGTCAAGTAGAAGTTTCTGTCAGTAAAAGCCAACACACTAAAACGAATATGAGGTCCTTTGTGATACCACGTGGATCTAGGGGACGCTTCTGATGAAGCGTGATAATTGAAATTGAAATGTCATATCATGTACGGAGAGAGTGGAATGAAGCCTTCTCCTCCTCCTCTTTGTCCTGTTTTGCAAAATTCGTTGAAATATACATCAAGCCGTGATGCACGCTTGCCTATGAAACAGTGCCCAGTGATGACACCTACAGTGGAGTCGGCTTAGCCAAATTTAACATTTAGATTGACGCAGGTTCAACTTTGACCATATTCGCCTTCTCGCTAAATGTTATGTATACATGTTACACCACTTGTCCACCTAAGGATTGTTCTCTGAATTGTATAAAAATTAGTTTGTATGTAGCGATTTGCATACCTAGGGAACCTTTTTCAGGTAGGAGTGGTAATGTAGTTCCTTTTTTGGCGAGTCAACCCTATAATTCCATAGTATAAGGCTGCGATGGAGTTTATAGACAGTGAAGCCAGGGATTTTATCGCCGCTGGGCTCTCCGAGAAGATACGGTCATGTTGAAGACGAAGTTTCAGTCTGTCTGAGAAAACGCCTCCACCCACCCCATCACTTGTTTTTTATCCATCGGTGTAGAAGTGGGTGGATTCATCTTCGGACAATGCATCATCGTCCGAGAATGATCTGGTGCGGAAGGTGATTTAGAAGTTCTTTTCAAACTGTAATTATTGGGGAATGTTTCTTGGCAGAGTCTTGAATGAGCTCAGGATTATGGAGTCGTCAGATTCCATATTCATCCACTGTGAACTGGCGTTTTAGCGAACAGGCGAACTGGTTGTTTGCCAGCTAAATATTTCGAGGGTTGTATTATGAAGCAGAATATCCAGTGCTGCGAAGGCAGTAATACGATCGTTGGACTTAGCGTAACTTATCTCGATTAGTCCTTTTATCTAGGCAGTCCAATAGTGAATCACACCGTATGTAATATGGTTCTCACGATTGAGATAATAGCCAATGAGTAAAGTGGGGTTGTAGGCCCCACTTATTTCCATAGACTTTTTTGTAAGAGAAAAGGGCTACTGTAGCTTTTTTAACTCTTTCTTGTATGTTGTGCTTTCAGCTTAAATTTCTATATAAAAAAGGCCCAAATGTTAAGCTTTATCGGAAAATGTTAAGTTTGTACCATTTTTTTATTATTAAGGGTCAATTTGTGGGGTTTTGTTTTTGCCGGAGGCCAAGTTCAGCATTGATCTGTCCATTTGCAGTAATTTCTTTAGTTTATTTAGGTGTTTTCTAGAGACGGCAACGGTGATAACGCTCAATGGTTCGTACCTAGAAGTAAAGGGCCGTTTCCACCGAATTGCCTTTGCAGCACGCTGTGACCCGCTGACAAAAGTTGCGTAAGTGCAAATATGGATATCAATTAGTCCCTCCACAATTTTTAGATGGAATGATAACGGATTTATAGGTTATCCGTGCAGGGACGAGCTTAGAATATCACTGCATAAAACAAAGGTTATGCAGACTTATATCAGACCCTAATAAGTTGTCTTCATGGATAGGTCATATGTCGTATTGAGTGGCTACGACAAAAAATCGTTAGAATTCGCTGTAAGTAAATTCAATGCCATTTTCGAACACAATCGTCTTAGGGAGTCCCTATAATGCGTAAATGGATCGCAATGCCTAAACGACGACTTGAGAGCTGGCGGATGCCATTCGAATGACAAAGGGAAACTTCAATTTTGAATGGACCACAATTGGCCACTTAGCTTTCTGGAATGGTCCTACAAAATCGATGTGGATGCGTTCCCAAACCCCCTCTGATGAAGGCCAATTGGTAAACTCCTTCGTTGAGTGACTATAGTTGCCACCATTTCTGTGATAACGTCATCGATGTTGGGCCACCAAAGGTATGCAACACAATTTCAATTTTTCAGTTTTATTTATTTCGATATATAATATTTATTGTAAGAATTTATGTTTGTCAATTGAGGCAATACTATATTATTTTGGGCTGACAGTTTAATGTGTTGAACTATTTGTCAAGGTCTCAGGTTCACATCCCTCCCCAACTTTTGCAAACGTGGTACACACATCCTATAGTGTCAATTGTCATGACAAGGTTTTTAAATTTAACTTTCGGATTCGGCATCAAATTGTAGCTCTCTTTCACTTCGTATAAGCAAATGCTTAGAGAAGCTATGTTTTAGGTCCGGTATGGGTATGGTTAATGCCTAGTATTTATTTGTTTTTTATTATACAAGGTGGCGCAAAAATAACCTTCCGATGTTTTTTGGCTGTAATTTAAAAAAAAAATGAAAGATTTTGATTCTTCTTGTGGATTATTTTTATTTGGTCTTTTAATTTTTTTTTACATCTAGTCGAGAATATGATGTCATGTAAATGGCCGCCGCCACAGTTGATTGTCATTTGATCCTTTTTTATGGCATTTTCCATCACTTTGGCCAAAACTTCCGGCGATAGGTCCTCACATTGTTGACGGATATTGTCTTTAAGAGCTGCAAGAGTGTGAGGCTTGTTGACATAAACCCGCGACTTCAAAAAGCCCCACAAAAAGAAGTCTGGAGCGGTCAAATCAGGCGATCTTGCTGGCCAGTGCAAATCGCCAAAACGGGAGATTAGGCGCCCGGGAAATGCATCCTTCAGCATATCGGTTGTGACACGTGCAGTGTGTGCCGTTGCACCGTCCTGTTGGAACCACATGTTTTCCAATCCCAATTCATCAAGTTGCGGCAAAAAGAACTCGTTGATCATTGCTCTGTAGCGCTCACCATTCACAGTAACCGTTTGGCCCGCGGCGTCTTCGAAGAAAAAAGGTCCGATGACTCCTCCAGCGAAAACAGCACACCATACAGTGACTTTGAGCGGGTGTAATGGCTCTTCGTGGGTTACACGCGGATTTTCAGTGCCCCAGAAGCGTAAATTTTGCTTATTTACGTACCCGCTAAGATGGAAATGGGCCTCATCACTCATGATTATTTTTGATGAAAAATCATCTTCCTCTTGGTGGTGATTAAGGATGGCTTGAGCGTATGTTAGACGCGATTGGCGGTCAGCAGCTAACAGCTGATGCACCGTCTGGACTTTGTACGGAAACATCTTCAAATCTTGTACCAAAATTCGCTGTAAAGACCGTCGACTGATACCCATTTGCGTGGCACGTCGTCTGGTCGATGTCGACGGCGCTTCCATGACATCTTCGGCTACAGCAGCAATATTCTCTGCAGAACGGCTACTCCGGGGTCTGCCACGCCTGGCAGCATCTCGTGTTGTGCCAGTCTCTTCGAGGCGAGCGGCTAAACGTCGGAGTGTTTCACCAGTAGGCATTGGACGGGTAGGAAATCTGCGACGAAATTCACGCTGTGCCAAAGTCACCGACCGATTATTGCTCAAATAAATAGTCACCAATATTCCGCGTTTTGGAGCAGTGTAGCGTAACATTGTTTATTAACGTGTATTTCGCATGTGTTTACTACACAAATGTCAAAACAGAACTGACATTAGGGGCCAATCGCAAAATTTATAGCATTTTCTGATAGGAGGATTACTTTTGCGCCACCTTGTATTTGACAGTTTTATAAAACAGTTTTTAGTTTTAAATTTATTTCCTTAAATGTGTCGAAAGAATGCTGTTGATCCCTTTCTCACACAACAATGTCTCCTTTAGATTGGAGTCTGTTAAGCAGAGCTGCTAGTGCAAAATGTGCAATGAACTTGTTGTAATAGTTCACCAACGCCTCGATATCTCTTATATCTTGTGGTTTAGCAAATTTCGTATGGCTTTGACACGTGACCCCGAAATCTATTATATGCCCCAATTATTCAATTTCCGATTTCGCAAACCATGTTGGCGTTCGATAAAAAATTGCAGGCTGCTGAATTGGTCTTCATTGGACCGGGCAGACAAGTAGGAAACCCAAAACTCCAAGTCGCCCGTCACTTGTTCCATATATCGCTGAAAGATGCCGGTGGAACTGGATGTGCTGAACAATATTTATTGATATTCAAAAACCCGAACTCTGTTCTTATAACGCCTAATTTCTTTGACACCTCATCCAGTGGTATTTGACCGTACGCATCAAACAAGTCAATTTTGGAGAAATACTGCCCCGCTTGTAGTTTATGATAGAGTCCCTGGATACGTGGCACTGGATGATAATCCACTTAATTGAGATTGGTGCTTCCCATTGGCTTGTCCCGACTGAGCGTAGGATACCCAGTTCCCGACACCGCGATGGACGACTTCCTGCTATACCAAAGGTATAGCAGGAAGTCGTTAAATGTTCAGAAAGTGTACTGCAGCCCAATCCGGGACTTGAGTCTTTTTCATGGTTTTTTTGCCTCCGATTTCTGACGTTCTTGGGACTCTAAAATACAAAGCGGTACCACTTCCTCATTCGCGAGTTGGATTTGGAGACCAAATTCTTGAAACAAATCCAAGACCATTATGTTTGCAGAAGTGAGCGTTTTCATAAAAAACATTGTAATGGATCCTTTCGATAAAGAGGGTTCCACGTATGTACATAATTTGTAAAAATGTATGATGCCTTGCACGATTAATTTGCTTGCCTTATATCACTACTAATAGGGTAGGTAAAGTGTTCGTGTAAATCAAATTAAAATTCATTTGGAAACTTGTGGAAGAAGCATATAATCTCAAATACCACGAAGACAGTAATGAATACATTTTTTGTTATTATTATTTTACTGCGTAGTAACATTTAAAAATCTCGTTTAAATAATAATTCTTCAAAACATCAGCAACATACATAGATCACTCCTTTAAGGTCTGCGCAATATTTTCTAAGGAACACTATGTAAATGTATTTGCATTTCATTTTACTTGTAGCTAAATCAGTACTCAAGTCAATTCTGATATTTCGAGTATAACTCATGTTAACCCGCTTTTATTTTTCATATATCACGCGCCACCTATTTGGTGATTTCATATTGAAAAAGTCCTGACGAGTGGTCCAAGTTAAGCATCTGACATATATACGTTGTAGGATGAAGATTATTATATGTATCAATATGACATCATTTATGTACTTATATAATATGATTATATTACTGCTCCAATTTAAGCACATAATGCTGAGTTCGAAATGCAAGTACTAATAAATACTTCAACAACAGTTGCCTGCTGTTCCGTTTGCACATTGTTTAATTTATTTCCATCATTTATGTACCCCTGAAATTTGACACAATCAATGTAAGGCTGTTTGATTATTTGCATCAATCATCGAATGACTAATATTTTTCTTGAATAGATAGATAGATACATTATCCATATACAAATGTGTATTTTATTAATAGACATCGTCACTGAGTATTCTAATTCTTTTTTGCAAATAATTAAGACGAAAAATTTAAAATATATTATATGAGTGACTGAAGTCATCTCCTGGTAAATGCTGGCAAAATGTTTTAAAAATACATTCATTGCTTATTTAATAGTGACGTACATTTGTCTCCATTAATACATCGATCTTCTTATCTCGATGACAAATTATATGGACATATATAATTAAGCAGCGACAAATTTGAATTTGTTCTTGTTGCGCGTTATCATTATGCACAACATATCTCATGCTAGACAAACTGGCAAATTGATTGTGCCTTTGCTTAATCGGCTAACATGCGATTTCCGCTCATATTTAACTCAGTGCCTCCGTTAACGAGCCTTAAAAACGAATTATTTGTTTAAATAGTCATCCATAAAGTGAACGATAGACAACGGTGGACAACTGGACAAATTTGTTAAAGGAAATTGTCACGACATAAAAGTATTTTCTTTATATGACTATCGTGACGACGCTATCGTTCGGTGAATGATTACATCATCGTCACATTAAGTTTTGTTTTTCAAATTCTTGTTTTGCTCATCATTTGTGGTGCCTTGAAACGGTATAAAACAAAAGTCGAATAATAAAACTATGTTCCAACTACCTCATTAGTTGAATTGCCACCCCTGTAAAGCAACCGACAATGAAATTCTCGATGAAGGATTTCAGTGGAAAGTCCTTGATTGCTCACGCATTAAAACTTGCGATTCAAGTTCATTTTTCTTTTTTTATGTGTGATGCATGATTTGAAATAAACAGCAGGCAGCTTAAGTTTAGTCGGCTCGGTCAAGGAATTATACTTTTCAAGTTTCCGAATCGGCAGCGGTTTTTTTTATCAAGCATGTAAGTGGTTGGCAGTAACAGTGGGCGGCATTTTCATATGGTCGTGGTATAAAAGTATGGATAGGTGGGTCCTCATAATATAGCTACAGCAGATTCTTGTGGTGGGTGTCGTCTTCAGATCGGCAGTTGCGGTCGGATATTTACACTAATATCCATGCATACATGGATGGCATAGCATTCGCAAAATACCCAGAATAAATGTGTCTTCGTGCTAAACAGAAGATCATGTACGATGAATGAGTGAGGAGTTATGCTATTCCTTAAGGGATTTTAAGGAAAATGGTAGCGCCAGCAGCCAGAGCATACAACGTACAAACACAAACACACAATCTACACATAGATAACACTTTATACGCAACTAACATCAAACAAAAAACTTACTAACTTACTTAACGGGCACCCGACTCGTGAACGGGCAAGCCATCTTCAACTCGGGGGCTGGTAGTAGCATGATTGTCTTTTCGCTGGATGTGACCGATCCAATTAAGTCGACGTGTTTAAGCTTTTGGAACTATATCCACATTTTGGTACAGCTAAAAGAGATTGTGATTGTTACTCCTCTTCCATCGCCTTCCTCACACATAAGACCAATTATCCGATTAAAAAAAAATTCTTCCAAAGGAGCCCAGTATAAACTCCTTTACTGCTTATCGTACTCGGAGAAAGAACTGTTAGGTTTAAGGAACCTTAATCATTAGGGAGATCTGTTTTGTTGTGCGTATTCAATTTAAAAATCATGGCCCTTTTCGGGATTCGAACGCACGACCTGCCAATCAATTTGTGAATACACAACCATCGCACCATTGCCACCCGCATTATTATTATATGATGCGACATCAACGTTTATAACTCCAATTGGCACGAAACACCAACAGAATCGATGATGAAGAAACATCCCAAACCCCTTTCTCAAAGCAATTTATTTCCCTACAAAAACCCACTACCTTGTTGCGATCAATGGACGATACCTCTTTCTAAATTATCGAAAAAATAATTACCCAGGCATCTCCATCTATGCCGCGCAATACCCTCGTATTCACAAAGTTTGTGTGTAAGTACAATGCCCTCCGTGACGCAAATATCATTGCAATCCCTCCGTTTCTGAGAGTCCCAGTCTTTTGACGTGCTTCCTCAGAAGGCAATGTGCGGACAGGTAACCGAGTTCTTTAATAATATAGAAACACAGAATCGGTGAACCATAGTAATGTCGCCTAAGTACCATTATCCTTGTTTCATATGTAAACCATCTTTCAAAACAACTAGTCCCGATGACTAAGAATTGTTCACTATTTTAAATTTGAGAATATGATTTGATTTTCAAATAAATTTCATGCACAGATAGGATCAGCCCAGAAAAACTGAAATTCCAGTTACTCCATCCCTTAACTTCCATTCAGGAACAGGAATACATTAATTAAATTTTATGAAACAACTGAATGTGTAAATCTATGAAAATTTCCCTTACTGTATACAATACACCTCAGTTACGTCATAATGCCAAACCCATTTACTTATTCATTTCCATCTAAGACTCTGATGATTCAGGCTGCTTAACATGAATTCTCATAGCTGAAATTATATAAAATATGAACTAATGGTGATGAATTGACCTAAGAATGTGAGTACTCGTATTTTGTTAAAATGAAGTGAAATTAATACACAACGTGAGTCAGTGCTAATTTGTAAATATTTACATTTGTTTTCTCATATTTTTTGTCTGATCAACATGTTGTTAGACAGCTTGTGGATTATTTCACTTAAGTGCACTGAATGTCTGATTTGAACTTTTTATGGTGCTGCTAATTTTGGGGACAAGTGGGCTATAAAATGGCATCGCCCAACATAGAACATTCGAATTGTCCGCCTACAAAATGAGTGATACCGTTTTGTTATTTCTTGCCCAATTTGAGTTTAAGCTTAACTTTGTATTTAATCAAACGTGATAGAATTTCGTTGAGGATTTTAATTGAAAATCAATAAATACCGATGGTGGGCAAAAATGTTGTACCTTCTCTTTTGCGTGTTGAGTGTGGCATAATTTGACCTAAAATATAAACAATGTGGCGAAAAGCCGGCGCGCGTTGCGTGGAAGTATAAAGTAGGGAACTCGCTTGAATAAAGAAATAAAATTCAACTTTTCGGTATTTAAGAATTAATAGACATATTAGTGGATCATTCCAGTCAGCTGAACAATTTTTTAGATACAAATCAACAATCGTATGCCTGAATTAATTTAATTCAGTGGACGACATTGTTTAACGGTGCTCCCTGTTAATTGAACTTTTTTTTCGGATAAAGATAATTGTATAAACTTTTATTAATTAACAAGATTGTATGTTGAAGAGCTAATGATATCATGCCTTAATTTTCGAATAAAATGGATAATAGTCAGTAAATGCTAAGAACATATTAAGGCCTCGAAGCCGCTGTCATTGGTAGGAAAGCGGTAGTCCTGCATGCCTGCCTACCTGCGAATTTTTGAATCGCGTTTCTGATAGCGGAATGTGTGACGTTCAAAATAAGCATCGCTTGATTATTGCAAAATTTATAAAAAAAATCTTTTTTTTTTTGTTTGTTTTTATTGTTAGATTTAAAAAAAAAGAAAATTAGGCATTTGCTTGTGCGAAGTGGAAGGGAACAGCAAATTTGAGAAGCTTCTCATAACAATTGATACCCCTTGGATGTTTGTCAGACGTTCACAAGATATATTATTTATTGTAGCACAAAAATGTGTATAAAATTGCTAGAAATTTTGAAATGGTCTAGATTGAAAAGGCTCATTGGAAAGAATTTGTTGTAGGGGTTATTAAAATTCGTTATGTTTTTTCAGACATCTATCAAAGAAAAAGGTAGAATATTGTATGATTGCCATGACTTTTTATACCCTATTCTAAGGGTATATTAATTTTGACGCATAGTTTGTAACATACCTTAATATTGCCCGTAGACCCCTAAAAGTTACTATATTTATGATCAGCATCGATAGTAATGTCGATCTAGCCATGTCCGTCCGTCCGTCCGTCCGTCTGTCGGCAAAAATTAGGCCTTTAAACTGGACCTAGAGAGCTGAAATTTTAACCATATACTCTCTAGGGTCCCGAAATAATCAAGTTTACGAATTTTTGAGATCCGATCACAGACCCGCCCACAAACTAAAAAAAACAAAATTTTGGAAAAAATCGAATTTTGAGCTAGAAAGCTGAAATTTTTTATATATGATCTATGACTCCTAAAACTGCTCGGGATAAACAATTTTCAAAATCCGCCCACTGACACGCCCACAATTAAATTTTTTTTTTTTTAAATTCAAAGTTTGAGCTAGGGAGCTAGGAAATTTATAATATATACTCTCTAGGGGCCCTTTATTCTCATGTGTTAATTTTTTTTAAATCCGCCTACTGACACGCCCACAATTAAATAAAACAATTTAATTGAAACACCCAAGTTTGAGCTAGGGAGCGTTTTTTTTGATAAAATCTTTTAAATGTTATATAACAAAATATGTAGAGCGTTCTTAACAATTCAACCATACTTAGACTTTTGTCACGCCCACTTATGAGGGATAGGAATAAGAATAGGGTATCCAAAAGTTCGCCCAAGCGGACTGTAGCCCGTCCCTATTTTCGTATTTAGTAATATAATGCGTCGTATGTTTATGTTATCCGTCAATACGGGTGGCGGGGAAAGTATGATAACTAGGGCGTCAAAAATTGATAACAGTTTTTTTAGAAGGGATAAAAACAAGCATTTTTTACTATGGAAGGCGTGTCTATCTCGACCCGTTTAGGTGGTAGGGGCAATTTTAGAAAAAAAATACTTCAATTGAAAAAAATAATATTAAAAAACAACGGCAACACGTACAATAAAGTTCTATAACATTAATCCTTAAAATGAAATCACCGTAAATACCAAAAATCAAAAATGTCATAAAAAAGTAGTTTTAGTAATTTTCAATTTTCTAAAAAACTAGAAGAATAGAACCATTCGGTTTTTTGTGTTCGATTCAGAATTGATAGTAACATTGACCACTAAAAGCCAATTTATCACTTCATTTCACAATTTAAAAAAAAATTGGTCTAAATTTTTTATTTCTTTTTTGTATAAAAATGTTGTGTTTGCATGCGAATTTTTCAAAAACTATTGACACAAATAATTTAATTTAAATTTAGGATTATAAAACAGATTACTGGCTTTCGAAACCGGTATATAACTTTGTTGTAAGTGTTGCCGTGGTTTTGTTATATTTTTTTTCAATTTAAGTCTTTTTTTCTAAAATTTCCCCTACCCCCTACGGAGCAAGATAGAAAATTCGAATCCCGACCAGGGCCATGATTTTCAAATCGAATACACACAACAGAAACAGATCTCCCTAAAGCAATTTAGGCGTCACGTGTGGAGAAAAAAAAATATCGCACCAAACGACTATCCTTATATTCGTTCACGCAGTAAACAAAAATGCCTGCGCTGTGTTTACATTATAAGGGTACTGTATCAATTACAGAAACAAGAAATCCCTTTAGCTCAGGCTAATTATAAAAAAAAATGTCAATTTTTTCTCTTTCATTGCGAAAATTAAAATGTAAGAGTGGAAAGATTGAACACTACTAATCCACTGTAGGTGGTTATTGCCTAAACAACTACCAGGTCCCAGGCGGTAATAATACACTCCCCGCCACTTGAATAGGACACCCTTTACGTCTGTTTTCTATCCTTCATTGCTCCCAAACCAAGCATGCTAGAGACTTAATTTTTTTTTGTAAATTAAAGTTTATTTAATTGCTGTAATTTAATCAAAAGAAAGATTCAACACTAAAGCTTTAAGTTTTAACAAAATATTATCAACCAAAAACCGGCAAAATGCGGGGTCGAAAATTTGCGCCACTTGAATAGGACACTTTAATAAAAAAATCATTTTAGTGATTTCTGATTCTTGTTTTTATAAAAATAACTTAAATTTAAGATAATTGGAGTACTCGTATTTTACATTAAAAAAAAAATTTCTTTGTCGTTGACATAAATTGTAGTTGGCAGGTTCCATAATAGGAAATGGGCCCCCACACCATCACACCTCCAACTCTGCTATGCAGCCGGTCCAAATAATGTGTTTCCTTATTAAGGTCATGGAAATAGTAGCTATAGCCATCGGGGCCTTCCAAATTATTTTTTTTTCATCGGAGAAGACTACTCTATGCCACTCCGAAGTCCAGGTCCTTGTTAGCTTTGATTTGTCCTTTTTCCGCCTCGGTTAATGCTTTTCCTCGACCCATTTTAGGATTTTTTTTTTAAATTAAATAGTCGAAATTAACAACAACGAAGAATATGAGTCCGCGTGCCAAAGATAACGATCAAATTAAATGCATGTTCTATTCAAGTGGCGCAAAAATGTTGCTTTAATTCCAACGAATGTTAACATAAAAAGTAAAAAAACATATAACGGCTCTTTTCCAGAACTTGCAATTTTGTCACAGAGAAAGTTGGACAAAGATAACGGGCATAATATCATTATTTTATCATTCCGCTTTCGAGTTATGAGCAATTTCTAATAGAGTGTACAGTAGGGTGGGCCGAAATTTTTTTTTTTTTTTTTTTTTAAGTTGTAATACTGCGGAAAAGTTGCTAATAGTAGAGACTAAAAAGGGAAAAAAAAAGAAACAAAATCGGTTAATATCTTCCGGTCGCGCATGAGCTTTAAAATTCGCTGAAATTTGAAAAAAATTGTATGTTTAAGATATTTTTTTTTTATTACTAAACTTGGTAACATTTCAATGTAATAGCTATATTCGACTCTTACTCGAACCGACAATGATTTAGAAAAAAAATGGTTCTAATCGGTCAAGGTCTTCCGCTCGCGCAACTACTCTCAAATTTTATAAATTTTCGTAAACGTAGCAACTCGCTTGGGTCAACTACCTCAATTCTCCCCCACCTACCGCCTCGCAACGCCATTGTTCTGTCAGTCTGCATTAATTTCTCGTATTTGATGTGTGCTTTGTTTAGTCTTCCAGTTAATATTTTGGCACTTTGCATTTATTTCTATTGCTATTTATTTGTGTAAATTTGTGACTTAACGGCTATAAACTATGGCTGCACCTAAGAAAATCATCACAAGGCAGGTATTTGAGTGCCCTATATTTGGTACACCTAAAGCTTTTTCATTAAATAAACTTCCTACTGGCAAGGACGTTATTCGGTGTTGCTCACAGGAAAGATACGATTTGGGGCTTAAAGTTAATAATAAAAGCGTCAGTTTCTCACAAGTTGCCAGTACAGTAGCTAACAAAATAATTGATTTGTATCAGAAAGCATCTATCCCAACGGTTACAGATAAGAGAATCGTGCAACTTATAAATGCGTTACATGATAAATATTACAGCCTACGAAAATCATATACACGGGATAAAAATAAAGATTCGTTTAAGCTGAAAATTGACGAGTTTAAGCAAAAATGCTCATTGTTTTTCGACGTTGCAGCTTGCAAATGCCCCATTGTTGTTAATTGCTTTTGTAACAAAACTCCTGATTTATGCAAATGCGATATAATTGTGAACTGTGGTTGTATAAAACTCCATAAAATACCTGCTACTGATCTAAGGTTTGTTTACTTATTACGAGTACATGGAATAGGAAAAATTGGAGGGTTGGACTTGATTGAAACAAAGAAACTCAATAAATCATTGGAAAGGAAATCGCGTGGCATCCATGATGATATTTCAAAAACCTCGTTCTCACAATCAAATGTAAATGTTGTCGAAACTGAAAATGAAGACCAATATTCTTCTAGTAAAGAAAGCGATAGCGACCAAGATTTTGAAGTGTCCAGAAAAGTTTCCTCTTATAATAAAAAACAGATGAGAATTCAGTTAAAATCTACTGCATTACTGAGCGATCGCTATGGAGTTTCTGATCGCGCTACTGCTGCAATCGCATCGAGTGTTTTGCACGACTTTGGATTAGTTAACGATTCTGACGTCTCCCAGGTTATAGACAAAAACAAAATAAGAAGAGAAAAACAAAATGTTAGGGCTGAACTATGTAGTAAATCTGACGAACTTCCACTGCAAGGTCTCTATTTGGATGGGAGGAAGGACGACACTTTAGTCGTAGATATAGCTCATTCGAAAAGGTTCCGTAGAGTAAAAAAAGAAGAGCATTACTCGCTAATTCAACAACCTGGTTCAGTCTACATCAGACATGTTACGCCCACTTCTGGAAGCTCTTCAAACGTTGTCACTTCTATAATTTCCTATCTGTCTGGTCGTGGTATTTCTCTTGACAAGTTAGTGGTTATAGGGTGTGATGGCACTGCGGTTAATACGGGTTGGAGAAACGGTCTGATTCGCCGAATCGAAATACATTTGGAAAAACCTTTACAATGGGCAGTTTGTCTTCTCCATTTCAATGAACTCCCTTTTCGACATCTGTTTCAATACCTAGATGGTAAATCTACGGGTCCAAAATCTTTGAGAGGGCCAATCGGCGAAAAGCTAAGTGACTGTGAAAAACGTCCAGTCATTGGTTTCAGGAGTATTGACTGTCAGATCCCGGCAATAGACAGAAAGATACTAAGTAAAGATCAACAATATCTACTCGATATTTGTACTGCAATGAAGTCGGGAATCTGTAAAGAGGATTTGGCTGTACGAGATCCTGGCCCCTTGTCACACTCGAGGTGGTTGACAACAGCAAATCGAACTCTCAGATTGTTCTTAAGTGAAGAAAGTCCCACGCCTCAACTTCAAGAAGTAGTTATATTTATTTTGAAGTCATACATGCCAATGTGGTTTAAAATTAAGACAAGTAAATACTTCACAGAGGGACCAAAACTTGTGTATGAATCAATACAATCTTCAAGATACCTACCTGATGTGTTACGTAATATTGTCGACCCTGTGATACAACGAAATGGCTTTTTCGCCCATCCAGAACATTTAATGTTAGCCATGGCACAAGACAATACACAACAGTTAAGAGAGCTCGGACTTCGACGAATTCTAAAGGCGAGACAGATAGATCAAAAAAGAAAAACTATCAGAACTTTCATGCCGCCAAAACTGAATTTCAGCGCTCAAGATTACTCTGAAATTATAAACTGGATGGACTGTGATTTATCTTCTCCCCCATTATTAAAAAATATCAGTGACGAAGAAATTAAATCATATATTCAAAGCGGCACAGTCCCTAATTGGGATATAACATTTAATACATTCCCAGTCCACACACAGGCAGTTGAACGATGTGTGAAAGTCGTTACAGAAGCTTCAGGAAAAGTTTGCGGAGCTGAGTCTAGGGATGGGTTTATCAGAGCGACTCTGCTGTCAAGGTCAACAATGCCAAACTTTGACCATAAATCAAATTTCAAAGTTCCATCAGCTAAGAATGAATGAGACCCTAGATGATCATGATCAAATTGTTTTACATGAGTTTCTTGGCCTTACACAAAAACTTTAAATAAAAAAAATGTATTAACAAATATATAAACAATAATATTGGTCTAAAATAAGTTTTGTTTTAAACATTGTATTCAATAAAGAAAACCAAAGATAGAAACGTGAGCGTTGTTTGTATTTTTATCCTCAAACTGTGGTTTATCTAGTATTTTTTGCGCGACCGGAAGATGTTGATGGATTTAAAAAAATGTAAAAGCATTATTTTCTGTGTTAATAATAGATAACAATTGGAGCTATTACATTCGGTAAGAGGATAATTTAAAAATGTTAAAAATTATCGTAAAAATGTGAATTTTTTCAAATGTTGCCAAACTTTATAGCTCATGCGCGACCGGAAGATATTAACCGATTTTGTTTCTTTTTTTTCCCCTTTTTAGTCTCTACTATTAGCAACTTTTCCGCAGTATTACAACTTAAAAAAAAAAAAAAAAAAAATTTCGGCCCACCCTAGTGTACACTACAGGGCCTATTCAAGTGGCGACGAGTGTATTTTAAGTGATTCCTTTTGCAAGGCAGTTAAATTTTTATAATTGTTTTGAGGTTATCTTACTTCAACTGGAACCCAGAACCGAACATTTATTTTATTTGTCAACCTCCCGCTGATATTTAATAGAGTAATAAATAGTACGAGTACTTCACTGAGTACAGCAGTAACTCCAATAAATGTCTCCGTATTTATTTTGTGTGCTTAAATTTTCTTTTAAATCCTTAACTATCTGACAGAATGGTCATATAAATAGGGCTTACTATAGTATAAAGTTAATTACCAATAAAATAAGCCGCAGGTTGGAATCAAAACAACTGGCCCAGATTAAAAGGATCAAATCCCATAAACTCACTTCTTTCGAATGATTTTGATTGCACTTTGAATCGTAAAGTTGTTACACGAGAAACTATTTTGCTTGCTAGATGTTTAGAGTGCAGATTAAATGCGAATGTCGTACAGTCTATAATTGCAAATAATTTTAAATAAAGGACACCATTGGTTTTACTGCTTTGCACACTTATAAGTTGAATGCGGACATAAAGTAATCTTCATGTTAGTTCATCAATGACTTTTTACTGCGGTTAAAGGTTTCAATGAATTAAAATAAATTAAAATATACTCTTTTATGTGTGGACATGAATACAAAAATTATACAGCGGATTTTTATGTTCGATGCGGCGCAATAGTATTTTTTTATATCTTTTTGCGGGCTGTAATAATCAAATATGTGAGCCTATTTGTTTAAGACATGTTTTCTTTATTAAATACATTAACCTATCTACTTATTTTTTTTTCTTGTAGCGGGAAGATCGATATTCAAACGCTGCTATAGTGATGATGCCTTGGGCATTTAGAGAAAATGTGTTGAGCCATTTTGAGGATATGCACTTTTCTCAACCTCATATCTGCATACAAGTTGAATCCGCATTTTGTTTGTCCTCTTTCTCTTAGTTATCAACACAAAATTGTAAATTTAAAGAACACACATAGCTTTTTATGCTACCGTCGACTACTTCAGATTGTATCCAAGACGCATATTTACAAACCTGAGTTGTTAATTAGGCTTAGAGCCTATTTAACACCACGACCTTTTATGATACATGAAGGTAAACACATTTTATTGTTAACCTAGCATGGCTCATGCTACTTGCCACTGGTTTTACCCCTTGAGGTAGGACGATAGTCTTATTCCCTTGCAACATTGTAGCTGTGTTAATGTATTTTACAAGCACCCAGTGTCGAAACCAATATTTATTCTCATATTATATGTCTCCAAGGGGGACAAATACGCGCTTTTCTCTACATCGCTAGCATCACCGTTCTTGGGCGCCACAACATGAATCAATTGTGTTGGTGAATACACACATCGAGATTAATAGATTTCCAAAATGTTATACAAAAGCACTCTCTGTGTACAAATTTAAACCTTCAACGAATGACATTCATTTCAAACATAGACGAAGCCCACACACATCACTTCCGAACCCGCATTCAAATTCAAGCACATGCCATTACAAAAGTCGAAAAGAAAACTCAACAAATCGTAATTGTTCCATTACAGATTTCAAGTTGGATCCATTTACACATACATCGGAGAGGTATGCGTTTCGGTGAATCCCTACAGACAAATGAACATCTACGGTAAAGATACGATAAATAAATACAAAGGTGAGTGATGTAAATTACATCGTCTGTCTTGATTTATTGGGCACCTATGGTGTTCGATGTAATTATTGCATTTTGTTTACCAAAACGATGGTATTGATGTATTTATTATTTCAGGCCGGGAACTATTCGAGAACCCACCACATATCTATGCCATTGCGGATTCGGCGCATCGAATTCTGAAACAAAGACATCAAGACACATGTATACTTATTTCGGGAGAATCAGGAGCTGGCAAGACAGAAGCGTCCAAAATTATTATGAAGTACATTGCAGCGGTTACGAATGTTCAGGGCCAGAATGACATTGAAAGGTGGGTACTAAAAAATAAATCTTTTTACAGCGTTAAACCGCTAAATTTTAATTATAGAAACATTTACAAAAGCCATGTTCTTTGAATGGCCTGATCATAAACAAGAGTTTTACAGTTTTTTGTTTATTTTGCTATAGTTAAACGAAACCACGAATTGTCTTCTAGCTGGAATCCATTTGCCATCCATTTTAAAATTCGGTCGAATAGAAAGTTTATTCGATTAAATTCATTAGAATCACAAAATAAGCGTGTATGTTTTTGATTGGCATCGAAGGTTATGTTGATCTAGCCATGTCCGTCCGTCCTCAATTTTGAGGCAAGAAAATTCGAGCTAGAAAGCTAAAATTATGAACCCTGTCTAGGGGCCCGAAATGATCAACTGTTCAGACTTTTAAATCCACTCATGTTAACACTTTAAAATCCGCTTAGCTCCGCTAAGGGTAGGTGCCTATATCTGCTTACTTTTTCAAATAGAACAGTGTTTGCATGGCCCGCTTCGACTTTGCGAGCTTAAGGTATTTCATCATTTTCTACGCATGATTTAGCCCGCTTACGCAACTTGGTTGCTTCGCTTAGGGTAAGCGCTAGTGGCCTGGCAAGCACCTTCGTTAGCTTACTTTAAACAAAAAAAAAACTGTTTTTGGATGGTCCGCTTCGCGGGTAAGATGGATGTAACAATTTTCTCCGCCTGGTTTAGCACGCTCACGCAACTTTGTTGCTCCCCTAAGGATAGGTGCTAGTTATCTGCCAGGCAGCTTTGACTGCCTACCTTTTCGAATAAAACAATAATTTAAAATTTATTAAATATTTATGATTTTTAATAAAAAAAAATATAGAATTTACATTGCAAAGCCGTTCTCATTATTAAAACTCTAAAAATAGGTAAAAAAAAACTCGAGTTTACTTTTTATTATCTAGATTTTTTCGAGATACATAAAGTCTTTCGAGATTTTCGTACATTAAAGACTTCTGTATTCAAAATTAAAAATTAGTTTTCGAGATTTTTGTCATGAAATAACGTCATGATCCCAGACAAACTACTTCTTAAAAATTCGCCCATACAAAGCTGTTTGCCACACCCACTTTTTAGGGGCGTTATTGACACAAACATTGTATTTTTCGACATAATCCTTAAAAAGTTTTTGAGATTTTCGTCATGGAATAACGTCATGATCCCAGACAAACTATTTCTTAACAATTCGCCCGTACGAAGCTGTTTGCCACACCCACTTTTTAGGGGCATTATTGACACAAACATTGTTTTTTTCAATATAGATAATCCTTAAAAAAACGTCAAAAACAGTAATTTCCAAATTTGTATGTAGATCCTTCCTAACTATTATCTGCAAAAAAAAGTTGCCGCATCTACTTTTTGGGGCGTTTTTGGCAAAAACGTTGTTTTTTCAATGAATTGCTTAAAGCGAATATAACAGTACAAGCAAACATGCAGGCAATATCTTTCTTTTACTGTTGCCGAAACTAAGTTGGTTTTTGGGGGGCTTAGAATTTTTTTCTTCAAATTTTGGTTGTTTGACTTGAAACAAAAAATGTTCCAAAATGCACAAGAATTCTAACTAAATGATATCACCACTTTAGGGGACAGGAATATGGAGTTTGCCTAATCGGACTGTAGCCGTAGCCGTATATTTTTTTTAAGATTTCAACACGTGCATGCTTCCATTATTTATTATTTTTCTACCTTTATTTAACGACACCGGTGATCTCCAGTCGTGTCAATCCACGGATTTGCGGGACAGTTTCAGTATGTTAAATGTGTCGCAAGACTCACATGAACAAATAAAGTGTACCCCCCTTAGTCGCCTTTAAATACAAGCCCTGTTTTTTGGGGGTCGCTGCAGTAATATTCTTGAAAACATGTTGAAAACGCGTGGTTGCGTGTTGTAAGCATTGATTAGCATTTTTCTAGTGATGCCCAGTGTCGCAACTAGTACACATTAACTTTGTAGTCTCAACTTCCGGAGCAAGGTTGGGATATTAAAATCATCAGCTCCTCCCGATAAACAGTGCTTATCGTTAAATGCTCCTTAGGGGAAAAATCACTAGTGGGCAATTTTATAAATCAGGTGAGACTAATGACGCATTTAATATCTTTAAGCTGTTTTGCAAGTGCGCATGCGAATTCGTGTGGTTGGTGACACGACTGAGGATCACAGGTTTCGTAAAAGAACGATGCGCGGCGAACCCTGCAAGCAATAGAAAGGTGATTGGTCTTGGTAAAAAGTATAGACGTTTACAAAGGCTACACCACAATTGGGTACGCCGATGATATTGTCATCATAGTTAGGGGCAAAGACTCAATAGGAGTCACATCAAAAATGAAAAATGCTCTAAAGACAGCCATAGACTGGTGCATTAAGGAAAATCTTTCCATAAATCCCAGTAAAGCCGTCATCGTTCCTTTCACTAAAAGGAATAAATTAGACCTAGGCCTAATCACAATAAACGACACGGTCGTAGAGTATTCCGACGAAGTCAAGTATCTTGGAGTAATCCTGGACAAGAGACTTAACTGGAACTCTCACATAAACAACAAAATCAGTAAAGCTAATAGAGCTTTATGGGCCTGTCGTCGCACATATGGTAGAACCTGGGGAATCTCTCCAAAGATCGTCCACTGGATCTACACAGTGATGATAAGACCCATCATAACATACGCCTCCATAGTATGGTGGACAAAATCCACACAAAAGGTCGCAATAGAGAAGCTCAAAAAGGTACAACGGCTTGCGTGCCTTGGTATCTCCGGAGCCATGCGTACCTGTCCAACAGCTGCCATAGAGGCAATAACAGGAATTATACCCCTCCACATATACGTCCAAAAAGTGGCGATCCGCAGTGCAATAAGTCTAATACAGCTAAACGAGATAAGTCTTAATGATCATCCGGAACTTAAGACCCTTCTCGATGAACTGCCAGAACTTAACATGAACTGCGCGGTCACAGACCGCATTCAAAAAACACTATGCTTCAACAAACGGTTCTCCACGGAGATACCCAAAAGAGAAGCATGGGTTAGCAATAACCCACCAAACAGCCATAAAGGCATAAAGTGGTACACGGATGGTTCTAAAATGGAAACGGGGGTAGGAGCGGGAATATACGGACCACACAAACGCTTTACGATACCCATGGGAAAAAGTCCCAGCGTATTTCAAGCGGAGCTCCAGGCCATTCAAGAATGCGCCAGCCACATTATCTTATCTGGCATAAAAGGTGCAACCATTCATATTTTCACGGACAGTCAAGCAGCTATAAACGCCCTTAGCTCGTATACCATTGACTCCAAATCAGTCATGTACTGCTTCAATACCCTACAAATACTCGGAGCAAGAAACAAGACCAAATTATGGTGGGTTCCGGGTCATGTCGGGGTGGAGGGTAACGAAAAGGCCGACGAACTGGCCAGAAAAGGTTCAGAAACACCTTTCATAGGTCCCGAACCTTTCTGCTGCACTCCTAGATCAGCAGCAACGGCAGCAATTAAAAGCTGGGAACATAGAAAATGTATCTATCATTGGGATAACATCCCAGGTCTAAGACAGGCCAAACGAGCCATTCGGCCCTTCAATCATAATGCCAGCAAATGTCTAAACCTAAGCAGGCATGATATCACAAACCTAGTAGGTTACCTTACTGGTCACCACGGTTTAAGATATCATCTACACAAAATGAGAATAGCAGATTCTCCTGAGTGCCGACTCTGTTTTGAAGAGGACGAGTCAGCTGAACACATTTTATGTGAATGCCCAGCCCTTAATGGAATTAGAAAGAAGATCTTTCTCAGGGAACAATTGAGCCCCGAGGACATAACGAATTCTTCTACTGGTAAAATTGTCCGCTTTACACGGAAAGTGGAAATTTTACTAGTTTAAAATTTTTCTGGCCCATACGGTACAAAAGATCTTTTAGGTCGAAGTACCCCCCCTTTTATAAATCGCCTTGGCGAGCCAGAATTTAAAAAAAAAAAAAAAAAAAAGTCAAACCAAAATGAGATCATATTCGCCATATCATATCGTGAATTCTGACTGGCCATGGGGATACAGTAATATGGGGCGTAATGTTTCCTCTAACCGAGATCCTAAGTCTTTCGTTAAAGAAGAATAATAAGATCAACCCGTGAATTCTATTGTAACTGCAAACGATATCATACCACAAATATTTAATCTAATTTTTGTCTATAATCGAAATGGACTTCATGCTAAAACATTTCATAAGACGAATTACATAGTTATGTTTAAGCAAACAATTCTGAAAATAAAATTGCTTCGACCCTTTGGAATATCCGACATTTGGCATATTTTTATGAATTTATCTTTGAACAATTTGCAGATAAGCTCGTTTCTTTTATTACTCCAAGTCGCTTATCAGTTGCAAAGTTATTGTGAACTTATTTTCACACTTTTTAGGAAAAACAACAATTTTAAAAATGTCGAACAATTCGTTGACATTTGAAATAGCTCATTAGGAGAACTGACTCATTGAGAGTGAAAACCAAAAACACCTCGTATCGTGACAATGTGTTACGTGATTTAAATCACAATTTATTGCAATTATTCGCGTATAACCATGGCCAACATTGACGGCGTATTTTTGTTGTTGTTTTTCTCCTCAGAATAATGCATTCCAATGGATTTGTGAATTAACATTGAAATGCAAATACGTATTCTATCAGATAACTCATTGAACATGATGACTCCATTTACGAGTACATAATAGCGATCAAAATTTGGCGGGGAAGTTTAACATTGGGTAAGAGATGATTGAGCTTAGAGATTTGACGAAGCCTCAAAGATCTAACGTGTGCATACGTCATCTTCTTTTGTACGGGGCTATTGTGTGGTGGAAAGCTACAAATAAGACAACTAAACAAGGAAATAAGGAGTCGGTAGGCAACAACTTATTTTATATAAACTTTAATAGCAATAATACTAATAAAAAAAACTGATAATAACGGCCATATACAGGGGCTAAAAACGAGCTTCTCCAACCATTTGCTTCCGGGAAGTGGAAGTAACCTACAATTTGTCTTGCTGTGTCGAACCTTTTCTCAGCGACTAAGCTTGGACAATTTTGTGGCCAAGATTTGGTTGCTGCAGCCATTAGCTACGAAACGAATGGAAATTGGAAGACCTTCATCGTGGCGTCAGCTTATCTCCCCTATGATTCGGTAGTGCCTCCACCACCGAGGGCAATTGCTGAACTCATTGACTATTGCGACACCAAGAAGATGGGCCTAGTTATATGCTGTGATGCCAATGCTCAAAACACTGTTTGGGGCAGCAGCAAATGCAACATGCGAGGAAACCATCTCCTGGATTTCATTCTATCATCTGATCTTACTATCAACAATGTTGGCTCGCAACCAACTTTTGTGACGTCAAGAAGACAGGAAGTGATCGACCTAACTTTATCAAATAGATACTTTAAGGCGGTTACTAACTGGAGGGTCTCTTCGGAGGTGTCCCTCTCAGACCATAGATATATCGAATTCCAAATCGGATGCGAAGCCATAACTTTGCAGGAGAGGAGGAATCCGAGAAAAACCAACTGGATACGCTTCAGGGAGGAATTAGGGAAAACTCTCAAAACTCCAACCAAACTCAGGACGAGACAAAAGGTAGAGGAAGCTGTTCAAGACCTGAATAGTGCCATTACTAGCTGTTTTGAACTGACGTGCCCAGTAAGCAAACCCCCTGGCAGAACACCGGTTCCCTGGTGGAGCTCGGAACTGCAAAGAATTCGTAGAGAAGCTAGAAAGCTTCTAAATAGGTCACTCAAGACTGATTTGGAGACAGACTGGAATCTCTACCGATCGAAGCAGAAGGAATATAAGAGGCTAATTCGGGTATTGAAAAGTGCTTCTTATAAGAATTTCTGCGAAAAGATTGAAACGCTGGGTGAAACTAGTAGGTTGGTTAAAGTTCTGAAAAAGGGCAAACCAGCCAAACTGGACTCACTTAGAAAACTTGATGGCACCTTCACTGAGACGAAGGCGGAAACTCTTAGTTATCTGCTGGAGTATCACTTTCCGGGTAACCAGATTACAATTGGTTCACAACCAGCCCCGATTACCGAGACTATGAGTGAGCCAAGACAAACAACTCGGCGTAGCTGGTATATTGCGAAGGCCGTGGTGACGGACGAGGCCATTAAATACGCATTTGCGTCTTTTGACGGCTTCAAGTCGCCTGGTACGGACGGAATATACCCAGCCATGCTGCAACAATGTACAAACCAGCTGCTACCGACTATGAAGAAAATCTTCACCGCTGTCCTAGCACTGGCATACATTCCAACACCCTGGCGTACAGTTAGAGTGGCATTCATACCAAAAATTGGCAGAAGTGACTACTCGCTCGCCAAGAGCTTCAGACCAATCAGTCTGACTTCTTTCTTGCTGAAAAGCTTGGAAAGGCTGGTCGAGCTTCACGTGCGCAAAGGTGCTTTGCGATTGCACCCACTATCTCCGATGCAACATGCCTATCAACGCGGAAAATCCTGCGAGACTGCGCTCCAAAATCTAGTTGGTAGAATTGAAGGCGCGCTTGACAGAAAAGAATACGCGATGGGCATTTTCATCGATATTGAGGGTGCTTTTGACAATGCGACTTTTGATAGCATGTGCAGCTCCGCCAGACAACACGGAGTAGACGAACCATTGGTGTTGTGGATTAAAGCAATGCTAATGAATAGAACGTTGGTTGCGGATGCGGATTGTGGCCGCTATGTTATGGCGGGGGTAAACAGAGGCTGCCCGCAAGGCGGCGTCATGTCTCCATGTCTCCACTGCTGTGGTGTATGCTGGTCGACTCTCTGTTGAACGCACTCAACAGTTCTAATATTTACGCTCAGGCGTACGCGGATGATGTTGCCGTGCTTTCTGTTGGATCATGCCTAGCGACTGTATGCGCCAAGGCGCAGGCGGCCCTTGACGTGATCGACGAATGGTGCACTAGGAATGGGCTCTCGGTCAATCCTCTTAAAACTGAGGTTGTTCTCTTTACGAGAAGGAGGAAGCTGGTCGGGTTGACTCAGCCAGTGCTAAAAGGCGTCACAATCCAACTCTCCAATGAAGCAAAGTATCTGGGAGTCATCCTGGATAGCAAACTTCTTTGGTCCAAACATGTTGAGCTGAAGACTGCCAAGGCGCTGTCTATTTTCTGGCAGTGCAAAGGCATTTTCGGCAAGACATGGGGCTTATCACCGAAAAGAGTCCTATGGATTTATACGGCTATGATAAGACCATTTATAGCATACGCTTCGGTTGTTTGGTGGAATAAGCTTTCACGTAAATACGTCACTGCTGCTTTTGCCAAACTCCAAAGGCAGGTATGTCTCGGCTGCACGGGGGCCTTCCCCAGCACGCCTGGCTCCGGCCTAGATGCACTATTGAACCTTCCGCCCCTTGATGTTTACATCATGGGCTGTACAATCAAGGCTATCTCACGTCTTACAAGAGGTGGCTTTTGGTATAACTCGCACTGGAGTTTTGATGAACTTGCGCAACGGTTGTCCTTCGACTCCTGTCTTATGGATATGCCGTCTGATGCGATGACACCGGAACTTCGGCTAAAGCGCAAATACGAGGTCGACTTTCCTCGCGTCCAGGACTGGCTCTGGCCGGACTCTGAACCTGGAAGGGAATGCAGTCGAATCTTTACGGATGGCTCCAAAACCGATCAAGGATCTGGTGCTGGTGTCTTCGTGGAGAGCGATAGCGTTAGACTTTTCTTTCCGTTAGGCAAACATGCGTCAGTCTTCCAAACAGAGACTTATGCTATCCTAATGGCCATGGACTATGTTACGAGGAACAGGTGGAGGGGGCGAAGTATCTGCGTCTGTAGCGACAGTCAGGCTGCGCTTAAGGCCTTACTCAAACCCTTAACTACCTCCAAAATAGTACGTGAATGCAAGATATCTCTGAATTCGGTCGGAAGGCTGAATTCACTTAAACTTGTCTGGGTCCCGGGTCATAACGGGATCACGGGAAATGAGATCTCCGATGAACTTGCTAGACAAGGCTCAGAGGAGGACCTCTCAGGACCTGAACCAGCGATCTGTCTGCCTGCGTCCTCGGTCAGGGCTTCCATTGACGGTTGGGTTTCCTATGAACACAATCGCCGTTGGCATGACTCTCCAGGGTGCAGACAGACTAAGCAAATGCTCCCCGACGTCTGTGGGAAATCCGCGGCATTCTTGTTGTCTCTCAACAGAAAAGACTGCACACAGACTACTGGCGTTCTTACGGGACACTACGCTTTTGCCAAACACCTTAAGGTGCTAGGCCTAAGCGACACCACCAACTGCGAAGCCTGTGGAGAAAGCGACGACACTGCGGAACATTTCGTCTGTGATTGTCCTGCTTTTGCTCGTATCAGGTGGCAGGTATTTGGTGCGGATATGGTGAGTGCTGTAAACCTAAGCTCCTTATCATTGAAGCGCCTTCTCGTTTTTCTTAGAAAAACGAGTAAATTCCCACAGTAAAATGTGGTGTGTCTGCCTGGCAGTACAATGGACCAGTATTGAGTCTGAGTGCTCCAGTGCAGAAAGTTTCACACATCCCGACAAAAAAAAAAAAAAAAAAAAAAAAAAAAACCTACAATTTTAAGGAGAATCCGAGCGCCAAATTTGAGAAGCTTCTCATGGCAGTTTGTACTCTTGGGTGTTTTTCAGAAGTTTGTAAGAGGTGGGGCAGTGGAAAAAAGCTTTGGTGATATTTGGCCACGGCTTGATTTGAACCTGAGGACCTTCGATTAATAGTCCAACACACTACTCCATCCGGAAATAATAGTCAGTTTATGGGGAGAGAGAAATATTGTCGGTGCGGTCGCTACGTTCTCTAAGTATGCCACCATTTGGTGGTCTCTTTGATTTGTGGCGGTCAATATGGGAAGCTATGGCAACCCTGAGAGAGCTTTAAAGAGCGACAAGTTTATGTAAAGCATTATAGCCAGAGGGAGAAGCAAACGTCCTATCTTCACTGTACTGACTATTAATTCCGCTCAGAGTATAGCAACTGAGCCACTGCTTGAGGTTATTTTTCTTCATATAGCATCAATTTATTATTATTATCATTTGTCTGGCTCGCCAAGGCGAAGCAAATTGCACTGCCACCTTTATGATCTTGTTTGCCGTATGGGACAGAAATTATTAAGGCTAATAGCATTTCTACTATAAAGTAGACAATACTAACACCGGAGGACTTCTTTATGTCTTCGGAACTCGATTGTTCCCTGAAGAGGAACTTCCTTTTAGTTTCTTTTAGGGCTGAACATTCACATGAAATGTGTTTCGTCTTCTTCAAGAGATAGCCGGCACTCTAGAGAGTCAACTATTTTCCCTTTTTAGGGTTCCGTAGCCAAATGGCAAAAAACGGAACCCTTATAGACTCGTCATGTCTGTCTGTCTGTCTGTCCGGGAATGTCACAGCAACTTTTCTCCGAAACTATAAGATAAGTAAGTAGATGCATTTTGTGAACCGCATTAAGATTTTCGCATAAAAATGGAAAAAAAACAATAAATTTTGGGGGTTCCCCATACTTAGAACTGAAACTAAAAAAAAAAAATTCATCAAACCCATACGTGTGGGGTATCTATGGATAGGTCTTCAAAAATGATATTGAGGTTTCTAATACCATTTTTTAAAAAAGTGAATAGTTTGCCCGAGAGACACTTCCAAAGTTTTAAAAAAGTATGCCCCCCCCCCCCCCCCACCCTCTAACTTCTAAAATAAGGGAATGATAAAACTAAACAAAATGTATGATGTACATTACCATGCAAACTTCCACCGAAAATTGGTTTGAACGAGATCTAGTAAGTAGTTTGTTTTTAATACGTCATAAAGCAATTTACCTTTCATTCAATCAACTCAAATATAAAAAAAAAACATTTAATTTCATAAACATAAACCTTATGCGTAAACCGTGAACCATTTCCATTTTCTATAAATAAATAATAATTATAATTCGCGCGGAACCCTTCATGGGCGAGTCCGACTCGCACTTGGCCTCTTTTTTAAACTGGTATCGTAAAAACCCTCAGATAACCTAACAAATTTAGACATTTTTTGACATTGCTGTTAAAGGGTCGGAAAACTCGTTTGGCCTGTCTTAGTCCTGGGATGCTCTCCCAATAAATGTGACATTTCATATGTTCCCAACTTTTTATAGCTGCACTAGCTGCCTATGTATAAGTGTGATAGAAGGGTTCGGGACCTTTGAAATGAGTTTCTGCGCCCTTTCTGGGCAGTTCGTCGGCCTTTTGATTACCTTCAAAACATTCATGACCCGGAATCCATCAGTTTCCGATATTGTTTCTTGAGCCGAATGTTTGAAGGGTATTAAAACAGTGCAAGGCTGATTTGGAGTCAATGGTGTGCGAGCTAAGGGCATTTATAGCTGCTTGACTATCGGTGAATATATGAATGTTGCCGACTTTTATACCAGATTGATGCGACTGAGCTCTGTTTAAAATAAGCAGGAACTTTTTCCCATAGGTATTGTGATACAAGACTTTGGTCTGTAAATTCCGGCTCTTACAGCCGATTCCATTTTATAACCATCCGTATACCACATTATTCCGCTGTGTATGTTTGGTGGGTTTTCACTTACCCATACTTCTCTATTGGGAATCTCCGTGGAGAACTATGTGTATTTCACCGTAATGTCTTGAATGCGGTCTGTAACCACGTAGTTCATATCAAGTTCCGGAAGTTCAGCTAGAAGGGTCATTAGTTCCATGTGGTCGCTAAGACTTATCTCATTAAGCTGTACTTAACTTGCACTGCAAATCGCCACTTGTGTTTGTGTAAGTAGAAAGGGGTTAGTCCTGTTATTGCCTCTATTGCAGCTGTTGGGCAGGTTCGCATGGCTCCAGAGATACCTAGGCATGCGAGCCATTGTACCTTTTTGAGCTTCTCTTTTGCGACCTTTTGTATGGCTTAAGTCCACTAAGCGTCTGTAATTATTGGTCTTATCATCATCGTATAGATCCACTGCGATATCTTTGGATAGATTCCCTAGGTTCTATCATACATGGGACGCCAGCTGGTAGCTTTCGTAATTTTTTTGTCTATGCGAGAGTTCCAGTTAAGCCCTTTATCTGGGATAAATCCAAGATTTGACTTCGTCGGAATACTCGGCCGACCGTGTCGGTAAGTGGAATTCGACCTAAGTTTAAATTTCTTCTTTTGGTAAAAGGAACAATGACAGCCTTTCTGAGATTGATGGAGAAACCCTCCTCGGTACACCAGTCTAGAGCTGTCTTGAGGACGATTTGCATATGTAATGTGACTTCGTTTGCCTCTTTGCAGTGTTGTCAACGCACCTGCTATGTCCAAAGAAGCCTATAGTGAGATCTCCTCGCGCCGGTAGTCATGTTTGATCGCTGTTTGAAGTTTTAGTTTATTTGCCTTTCTGGTACGCATATTGACTTGGGTGTAGAGGCATGCTATTTGTTAAGCATTATCTGTTGTGAACGTCGATAATCATTTCCGTTGTTTTCAGAAAATACGACATCAAGCTTATAAGACGGTATGATTAAGGCTCGATTTGTACGGCCTCTAGTTCCCTAGTCGAGAAACCTGGAATGAGATAAAAATTTATATCTTTCCTGACAGAAGGAGCCACCCTTGTTCTAAAAATAGCTTTCGCGCAAATAAGCTCTCTATTTTTACTACAAAATCTTTGGATTGAATTTACCATTAGTTGCCTATCGTTCCTGTTTTAATCCAATAGCTATATTCCCTTTGGCACATCGCTGGCTAAAGGTGTCCAAGGCATCCGTAGCTCGGTTCAGGTTGGCATGCTTATTAAGGTTATCATTTCTTGCGTGCGTACTCACGGTTTCGTACTCTGCGAGGCTTGTTGTCACCCCTACGTCGTACGACACCCTGTTGAAGGAGAACATCCTGTCTATCTCTCGGGCTTTTGTTTGTATGTCCGTGTTTCTTCTGATCCACTGTCATCTTAAGCCTGAATGGGTTTTGACAGCTGACTGTTCTGTTAGCACTGGTAGTCTTTGCGACTGGGCTTAACATCGCGTTTTTATCTGCAGTTTCTGGCATTGGTGTTGCTGTACTTAAAACTACTGCAATAGCGGCAGCACTGCTCCTAGCCCCAGATTATCTAGTATCAGCAGTTCTGCCAGGGGCCTCTGCTGAGCTGCATCCCGCGCTGTTCAGCTATTTTTGGGCCCTGGTTAGTTGACTTATCAGCACTCTTCAGGATGAGCTTGGTCTGTCCGAAGCGGAAAGATACCAACCCCTTTGGTTTCACAAGTCTCATGGTGCTTTCGTTAGTTGCAAAGATCATGTGAGCGATGCCTCTCTCATCTGATACTTACAGAACTCCCAAGTTTGGGTGTTGAGTTCCTTGTTTTGGCCTTCTAGTATTTCCAGAATTCTTTGGCTAGATTCACCGGTACTCTACGGGAAGAACCCCCCATGACATGCGGTTTTTGAAAATTTTCTACTTTAGCTTTGCGAAAATTGTTTTCATCCACGTTTCATGAACGTTGTACTTCTCCTCGCGAAGTTCTATCGTTGATCGAAGAGCAATTTTAAGATGTGCTTCCAATTCCTGCGACTCTGCGGCAAAAATAAAGCAGAAAGCCGGTGTGACTGCAAGACTTTTTTAAACGGTGCGAAGGGTTATCAATAATGCCAAACATATAAAACGGTTAAAAATTCAAAAGAAACCACCACTTAACGAGAAACGGAAGTGTAAGCGCTTACAATTCTCTAGACTATGAGTTTTAAAAATGAATGGCGTCACGTAGCTTTTTCGGATGAGAAGAAATTTAATTTTGATGGCCCTGATGGGTTTAATTGTTACTTCCACGATGTGAGGAAAGAAAAACGATTTTTAGCGCTGCATCATAGTCGGGAAGGTGGTGTTATGGTATGGGGAGCAGTTAGCTTCTATGGCACTGTTGAGCTTGAGTTGCAAACCTCAAAAATGACTGCATTAAGTTATAAAGGAAATTTGAAAAGATATTTCCCTAAATTTGCAGGCATTTTTGGACCCATAAACTGAACTTTGCAGCAGGACAACGCCCCCATCCACACGGCGCGCATAGCAAAAAATTGAATAGAGGAGCAGAATGTGGAATTGCTTCAATGGCCGCCATACTCACCGGACCTGAACCTTGTAGAAAACGTTTGGGGATGGTTAGTACAAAAAGTTTATGAGTCTGGCCGTCAGTTTGAGGACAGAGAATCCCTTATTGCAGCCATTAAATTGGCCTGGAGGGAAATTTCGCTGGACTACATAAAGAGACTGTACGGTTCCATGCCTGATGGAATTTACGAAACTATTATGAATAAATTCGGCAGTACCCACTACTAAAATTAACCAATGAAAACCTATTTTAAGAAATACTTGTTTCATTAAATCCCAATAACTTCTATTTCCAATTTCAATATTTGTGTCTATTCAGTTGACGCAAAATAAAACTGCATTTTTCCATATTCAATGCTTTGAAAGGGAACTAGGAAAAAAATAGCCGTACTTTTTGAAATATTCTTTCCGATTTATTTTGTCAACATCATACGCAAACAGTTTGCATCATCAAATGATTTATTACGGCACAAGGTTTTGAAAAAATGGACAACGTAGCTTAGAAAATGTTTGTGCTTATTCAGTTGAAGCGAAGTGTACATCCAACAATATCCAGGCAAATAGATGCACCAGACTTGCTGTCGTCTATTGGCTTTAATTTTCGTGGTGGTGCTCATAATTTACGCAGTGTTGAATTATTGTTTAGCCCCCATCATAGAACGAATTATGGGAGGCATGAGCCTATTAGTCGCATGAGTAGAATCTATAATCTAAATGATCATGTGATTGACTTGCATGTTAATAAAATTAAGCTAAAAAATATTTTGCGTAATACCTAATGCTTTAATGGCTTAAATTGTTTGCATTATTTTGTGTCTGTGTTAGTATTTTATAGGTACATAATTTTTGTATTTTTAATTGTTTTATCCTTACTAACACCTGCACTAAATGATGAGCCTGTGAGAGCACTTTTAGTGCCGGCAATTTCTGCTCGTGATAGTTGCTTGCTCTAAGCACTCCACGACACAGAGCTGTATTTAAAAAAAAAAAAAAAAAACTTGTATGGAAACAGATATCCTACTACATTAGCGCCGCCTACCGGAATATGTTGATTTGGTTGCTCGTCATTGGCGGGGCTGAGGTGCAGAAAAGGCAAATGTTGTTATCGCGGGTGGCCTGCGTACAACACCCACAGCGGCACTTGATATGCTCCTACACCTTCTGCCTGAGGATATCCAGGTAAAATTACAGGCAGGAAATAGTGCGCTTTGTATTACTAAAAGCAGTACAATTGGTTACTGCTCTATTTTCAACGCTTTTATTGTCGGTAATCAAACAAAATCGAATGATTTTCTCTCTAGGCTCAATTTCGACATACCGACACGGCACAGTGCTATTTGATAATTCGCACAATACAAGAAACACAAAAACAAAGAGGAACCCTGCGAAAAACGATTGGAAAAAAAATTTGATAAACGACGATCGATAAATTTGTTAACTTCTATGTGTCTGCGATCCAAGTAACCGAGATAATCACATGTCTAAGGTACTTCTTTTGGAACAACAGTGATTTGCCGATAGCTGGATACATAACATTTGAAAGATCGACAAAGAGAAATAAAGTTACGTTAAATAGGTTGATGAAACACGAAATAATTAACTACTGAAAATAATTAAGACAAAAATAGAGCGTAAATTACATAAGGTTTGGCAGATTTGACCAACAAACAAAAGCGATACAGAAGGTAATGAGCTAGATAATGACAGGCATTAACGACACCTATAGGGCTTGCAATCTAGCTTCTCCAACCATATGTGTGTGTGTGAACCTTTATATCTTTGACACGAATGGAAGGGACCTACAATTTAACGCTGATTTCGTACGGCATATTTTGAGAAGCTTCTCATCAGTGTTTATACCTACTCTTGGGTGTTTGTCAGACTCTTGCAAAAGTCAAGAATGTTAGATATCCCTGGCTGGGATTTGAACCTCGAACCCCTCGCTCAGCATGAAGATCGATATCCGACAGGGGTATTATCATGTGTATTGAGAGTCTCATTTGTCATCAGTTCCGATCTGGAATTGTTAGCCTTTTAGCACTGGCTGAGTCAACCCGATCAGCTTCCTCCTTCTCGTAAAGACCCCCTTTTTTTTTTTTTTTTTTTTAATAAACCCAAGGGCAGGCACTGCGACCTGAAAAGATCTTTTGTGCTACAAGGTTGTCTTTACGCCAAAAGGCGACTGACTTCCCTAATGAAACTCAGCACGTCTTTGGTGGTAGAGTTGCGAAGCTCTGCCAGTGATAACATCTCTCTGTGGAGAAGGCGTCGTCTCAACCAATGTAGAGCCGGGCATTCACAGAGTATGTGTTCTGAAGTCTCCTCGTCCTCCATGCAGAATCTACATTCTGGCGTTGGACATAGGTTCATCTTGTTGAGATGATATCTCAGACCGCAGTGGCCAGTGAGAAAGCCAACCAGCAGTCTAATGCTTTCCTTATTTAGAGTAAGGATTTCCTTATAGGAGTAGGGCTTAATCAAGCGTTTAGACTGTCTCAGACCAGGGGCGCTTACCCAATGTTCAAGGCGAGTCTGTTGCTCCCAATCTTTGACAAGCCCTAGAGCAGTAGTCCAGTTGACACTGCAGTACGGTTCTGGACCGACAAAAGCGGCTTCAGAGCCAGCTCTGGCAAGCTTATCTGCAGCTTCATTCCCTACAAAACCTCGGTGGCCAGGCACCCATCCGTGTTTAACTTTGTTGTATTTAGCTAGCTTTTGTAAGGCGCAGCAGCAGTTTTTTACAGTCAGAGAGTCTATTGTGTTGGACGACAGTGCCTGAAGTGCCGCCTGACTGTCTGAGAAGATATGTATCTTTGCGCCCTTAATTCCTTTGTTGGAGTTTAAGATAGCGCAGATCTCAATGGCATGGATTTCCGCCTGGAACACTGTGGGGCACATCCCCATAGGTATCGAGACCTTGGTGTTGGGTCCAAAGACACCAGCACCAACTCCAGACTCCATTTTTGATCCGTCGGTGTACCATACCAGACTTTTTGGGTCCACAGCTGGAACTCCCGAGACCCATTTAGAACGGTCTAGTATTTCTACCTCAAATAGTTTATCGAAACTATATTCCCTTACCATTAAGTCAGGGATGGTGTAAAACATATCCAAGTTTTGGATAGAGTTGAGTATCTTCAGGTGACCCACATGGTCATTTGAGTTATACTTATATTCAAGCTGAAGCTTAATAGCGCATCTGGCAGCCGTCTTCTGAATGAATGCTTGTAGTGGTGAGAGTCCAATTATGGCTTCAAGTGCTACCGTAGGGCATGTGCGCATGGCACCAGTTATTCCCAGACAGGCAACACGTTGTAGCTTTTGGAGCCTGTTAGCCGTAGTACGTTCAAGTACTTTTGGCCACCACACGATGGAGGCGTACGTGATGATGGGTCTAACCATCATGGTGTACATCCAGTATATTATTCTGGGGTTTAGACCCCAAGTTCTGCCGTATAGGCGTCTGCAGGCCCACATGGCTCTTTAAAGACCCCTTAGTTCGACTTCATAAATCCTTGCTCTTATTTATGGATCAATGCACTTGATAAAACCTTGTAGGGAACCATAAGCCATGCGCTAAAATTTATTTAATTCATGAGAAATATGGTCGAAGGCCTAAGAAGAAATCCAGAAGAGAAGTCAGTGCACATGCAATGCACTAACTCCTTGTCATCTTAGACATTAGAACATGCATACAGTAATTTATGACAACGGAGCTGTTTCTAACAAATCCAATCTGTTAAATACAATGGGACAGAGAATTCCATAGATTTCAAAATTCAAACATATAGTAGTAGAAGTAGTAGTAAAATGTTCTTTATTTTCAACTTTTTATACTTATACATTGTTTTCAGATTAAAGTGTTAAGTTTTTGTTGAATAGTAAAAACTTACGACAATGACATAAACAGTCGTCTGTCGGGTAATTTACAAATTGAAATAATACTTGTTTTGGAATTTGATTTAAGAACAATAAGTAAAGGAAAAAAGAAAAAAGAAATACGTAATGAAATTAAGTTAAAACCAATCTTCGGACTAATTGAATTCAGCTACAAGTTGTTTTCTGTAGGTTATGGCGGCAGTAATGTAATTGACCAGTCTGTTCCAATCATTCGTGCTTCCTGCATTTAGTACATTAATGAGTTCAGCTCCACTCAGAGTTGCTTTTGCAAAGTATCTCACTCTAAACTCCCTTAGTACGGGGCATCTGCCTATGAAGTGATGGATATTTTCTTCTTCTCTCAAATTACACATAGAACATATCGTTGAAACGCTGCCTCCAAATCCCCTCGCATTAAAAAGGATCAAATTACATCTGGCTTTTAAAATCCACGAAATTTTGTTGATATCGATATCATCGATAAGATATTGTTGTCCTTTCAAGTAATCCAGCAACTTGAAAATCCTTGGCCTACTTTCCCTCGCTCTCCGTTCTGTTTCTTGTCGGCTATCTGCCTTGAGTCGATCCAGAAACTGCCGGTGCTTTATGTTCCAGCCCATTTCCAACGGCATGTTCCGATCCCAGTGTAAACCAAACCGATTTCCAATGTTATTTATTTCTTTCACCCAAAAAAGTTGTTTTTCCAATAGGAATACATACATATACTTAAGATAGGGTGCAACTCCGTGACCGCATTTCTGGATAAGAATCAGCGAAAGGAAATCATCCTTATTCAGAGAAGAAATCCATTTTCAAATGGTTTCCCAATCGAATGTAAAATTACTTAAAGTTATTTGGATATCGAATGGGTACTAAAAATATTTCTGTGCTAGAGCCTTCTAACCGAAGCTGTACTTCACATTTAAGGCATTACAAACGAACTTGCAGTTGCTACCATCCGAGACCCTTGAGATGGAATTGGGAGATTTTATCCTATCCTTGCCTCAACATCATGCCTATCACTGTTGGCATTTAAATATGGAATGCATTATTTTCTTGATTAAACTGAACGTATAATTTTATTGCAAATTTATTGAAAAATTGCATACGAGTACCGTTTGCAGATATTCGTTTCATTTGTGAGGAAAGGCAGCAAACCTCTCTGCTGTGAAAATTCATTTAATTTATTCTATTAAAGGTTTTCCGACGAACGACTATGATGCTATAATATTTATTTTTATTGCGCAAAGCCTGAAATAACGCGTATCCATGCGACACTTCTATTGATTATAACCCGTATAAAGACTGCCTTCTGGTAATAGGAAATTAAACCTACTTGCATAATTTAGTAAGTCTAATCCTTTTTTATTATTATGTATATCGTTTCAGAGTAAAAAATGTCCTCATTCAAAGTAATGCAATTCTGGAAACGTTTGGCAATGCGAAAACGAATCGCAACGACAACTCCAGCCGATTCGGCAAATACATGGACATTGAATTCGATTACAAAGCCGATCCCGTGGGCGGGGTTATTACCAATTATTTGCTAGAAAAATCGCGTGTCATCCAGCAGCAAGCCGGTGAAAGAAATTTTCACAGTTTTTACCAGGTAAGTTTTTATTGCTCCAATCGTTCAGTGGCCATTGCACATACCTAATCAAAAAGATTTCACTTTTATTTGGGAAAGATAAAATACAAAATGTTTTAAGGTTTAAATTAATTACGAGTATTTCAAGTTTAACTTAGCATGGTAGGTAAATCCCCTTTAAGACACGCAGGTTTCTGTGGAAGGATTTTAGTTTGATGTCTCAATGTATTGAACTTAAACAGAAGGGGTCATCAATTGCTGAATTTCAAACGGTTGGACGCTTCCATTTGATCCATTGTATATGTTATAGATTCGAGGGAACAGAATATTCAGTTGGATGTTCTTTGAAGAGAGAAATTTGTGTTTAATTATATTTTGTGAAATCAGCAAATTAGTTTAACAAATCAGAATGCTATTCGCGTAACTAGTAGAACCGCTCGTACATTTAATTGTCCACATATTTGCAAAGGCCTCCACGTTGTAGCAGTCATAGGCATTTCACAGAGTTTGTTTAATTTTAACCGGACAATTTTTGTGGTGCCTTGGAAAATATCTTGAAAATACTGATCAAACCCATATCACTAGAGGGCAGGATTCCGCAAATGCATCTAATCAGTTAATTTAACTAATTAGTGACACACTTAGACAATTATATTTATATGCAAGTAACCACAAACTCAGTTGTGGTTGTTTAAATTACCTACGTCCGTATGGCATTACAGAATCGTTAATGATAAGCATTCTGTGAAGCTATACAAGTAATTATAATAATTTAAGTTTAGAATGAGTTCATTCCAATGAAGAAAGTCAAATTAATCTTACAAAAACTAATTGAGACTTTTAATTTCGCTTTTTTGTTAGGAACTTCGTGTTCGCAATGCACTAAAGTACACATACAAAAAAAATAAACAAGAACAAAAGAATTGTTTTACTGATTCTTGATGTGTCACTGACAAAAACTAACCCCAAGACCTTTTAATTTTATGCGAAGTAAAGTAAAGTGTTCACACGCAACATGGCCTTGTACGTAATGGATCTGAATCAAAATCTATGGAGTCATCCACATATATCTTTAACGTTAGGCAAAAAGGTCTTAAGTCAAAAAATTGCATTTTGGGTTTTTGATTGGGTTTAACTCAATTTTTTTTTCTCTGTCGTTTGGTATTAACGACTTAAGTTTAGCACAACTGCTTCCTATCGTAATAATTAATTTAATCCCGATTTGCAAATAATTAAAATATTTTAAATTTGGTTTAACGAAAAACTGCAGTTTCTGATTTAAGACCTTTTTGCCTAACGTCAAAGATATATTCTCTGGCCCTTTTTCGGGGTGTGAGAATCTACACTGGAGCAATCAGACTCAATACTGGTCCATTGTACTACCAGGAAGACACAAAACTTTTACTGTGGGAATTTACTCGTTTTCCTAAGAAAGACGAGAAGGCGCGTCAATGATAAGGAGCTTAAGTTTACACCACTCACCATATCAGCACCAAACTTGATACGAACAAAAGCAGGATAATCACAGAGGAAATGTTCCGAAGTGTGGTCGCTTTCTCCACAGGCTTAAGGTGTTTGGCCAAAGCGTATTGGCCCGTAAGAATGCCACTAGTCTGTCTGCAGTCTTTTCTATTGAGAGACAACAAGAATGCCGCAGATTTTGTACAGACGTCTGGGAGAATTAGCTTGTGTGCACCCTGCAGAGTCATGCCATCGGCGATTGTGTTCATATGAAACCCAACCGTCATTGGAAGCCCTGACCGAGGACTCAGGCAAACCTAAGGCGCAGATAGGGTTAGGTTAGGTAAGGTGGCTGCGAGGGCGTGAGCCCAGGCACACTTAGGCCGCAGTTTCGGCCCGTTGTGATACCACAAAAAAGGGGTGGGGGGGGGGGGGGGGGGGGTGTTCTGCCGGTCGTCGCTCGGCCTACTTGGTTCTCTGTGATTGCCTCCTGTGAGGTAGTGGTCTTAGGGGGGAAGATACTCCTGAAGGGGTCAGGGTGTGCAGCCTGGCTGTGTTTCGCATGGGCTGCGATGTGTTGGGTGACTAGTGCAGAGGCGACCAAGGGTTGCGATCGAGATGAGGCGATTGATACAATCAAACCCCAGGTCGATCTCAAATTCTGCGCCGCGGAGGGAAGCTATTGCCTCCTGATCACCGGGGAGGGAAGAGTCTTTTGAGATGACTGTTACAATCGAACCTCAAACTGCTCTTCACTCTCTTTGCTGGCAATACCGTGCCAGGGAGACCGATACAGTCAATCCCGCGCAAGCTATTACATTCCTTGGAGGGGGGGTCAGGGTGTACCGGCTGCACAGTCAAGTAGTTGGTTACAAAACTGTGCCAGAGGGCGTGACTGAAGGTGGTCCAACCCTGCTACAAGCATCGCGGGGGGGATGCGGCTTGTGGCGACTGTTGCAGTACGAGCCTCGAGTTACACCTTTCCGCGGAAAGAAGCAGGGAGGGGCTGAGTTCGGGGATTTGTGGTGCAGGTTTTGAGGTATGGGAGAGAAACAGAGTGTGGTGACTGTTACAATCTAACCTCAACTCTGTTCCCGTTTTGTCTGCATAGCGGGGAGGCAGCAAGGCCGGTGGAGACTAAGGCGCAGATAGGGGGGACGATTTTAATAACTAAAAAAGTGGTCTGGGTGCGACCCGCAAGGTCCACACGACTAACTTCCCAGTGGGATCAATACGATTTAAGCAATTAGTGGGAAATTTTGAAATGTGGTTAACCATAGGTTAGGTTAGGTTAGGTTTATGTGGCTGTCGGCACAAGCCGACACACTTAGACCAATTTAGGTTCATTGTGATACCACGTATATTATCTACCTCAACTCTGTAGATGGGACTGGCCAACGACACGCGGTTGTTCTCAAACGGTCCCCCATCTACGTACTAACCGCGCCCAACGTCGTTTAATTACGGTGATCTGACGAGAACCGATTAACTCGACGTGGTATGGTCGTTGGTTGGTTAACCATAAGATATGGTTAAGAATTATTTTATACTAGCTGACCCGTGCTCGCCTTGCTTCGACAGTCTGCCACTTCTAAAATTTCAAACAAAATACTTGCTGATAAGAACTGATAAAGAAAACGTCGAGAGTGTCCCAACTCATTATATGGATATACTCTGAGTGTGACTCCCTCTCAATCTCAATTACATTTCATACCCTATCTTTCTCAATCCCATGCGCCACAAAAAAACAACACAAACTACAAAAGGTGCATAAAAAAAGAAAGAAACATAGGGACGGGCTACAGTCTGCTTGTGCGAACTGTTGGATACCCTATTCTTATTTCTATCCCTCATAAGTGGGCGTGACAAAAGTCTAAGTATGGTTGAATTGTTAAGAACGCTCTACATATTTTGTTATATGTATAACATTTAAAGGATTTTATCAAAAAAAAAAAAAAACGAAGCTTTTGTAAAAAAAAAACCCTCCCTAGCTCAAACTTTAGTTTTTCAATAAAATTATTTTATTTAATTGTGGGCGTGTCAGTAAGCGGATTTAAAAAAAATTAACACATGAGCATAAAGGGCCCCTAGAGAGTATATATTATAAATTTCAGCTCCCTAGCTCAAACTTTGGATTTTCAAAAAAAAATTGTTTTATTTAATTGTGGGCGTGTCAGTGGGCGGCTTTTGAAAATGTTATCTCCCGAGCAGTTTTAGGAGTCATAGATCATATATAAAAAATTTCAGCTTCCTAGCTTAAAATTCGATTTTTTAGAAAATTTTGTTTTTTTTTGAGTTTGTGGGCGTATCTGTGGGCGGATTTCAAAAATTCGTAAACTTGATTATTTCGGGACCCTAGAGAGTACATGGTTAAAATTTCAGCTCTCTAGACCCAGTTTAAAGGCCTAATTTTTGCCGACAGACGGACGGACGGACGGACATGGCTAGATCGACATTACTATCGATGCTGATCATAAATATAGTAACTTTTAGGGGTCTACGGGCAATATTAAGGTATGTTACAAACTATGCGTCAAAATTAATATACCTACCCTTAGAATAGGGTATAAAAAGCACACGCACAAAAGGTACAGAGAGAGAAACAGATTTGTGCCGCACACACACACACACACACACATTTTCCTCCACTGGGAGGAAATTTCCCCAACGCTGGGAAAATCCAACGATCTAGCTGCAATCGAACTTTTTACTTTTTTTGAATTGTATAAAATGTATAATTTAATGCTTATTGTTCAACTTCAGGATGACCTCTAAAAAGATGATTTATATCTTAAAATCTTTGTACATAATTAAACTTTATATTTAAAAAAAATCCTATTTCATTTGGATGAGTCATTCCAAAGCTAGGAGCTAGAAAGCATTCGAGAGTTACAACTTTTCTTAGAAATCAGCTTAGATCTCCGCTTCTGGACAGCGAATGAAGCATTTTCCCGCGGTAAAAAATAGCCTATGTCCATTCTCAGGCTCTAGACTATCTGTGTACCAAATTTCATTAATATCGGTTCAGTAGTTTTGGTGTTAATGCGAGACAGACAGACAGACAGACAGAGTTACTTTCGTATGTATGGAAGTATGGAAGTATGGATTAAAAAATGCTCTCTAATATTGTTCATGGAAAATAAATGTTTTTAATAACAGCGAAGTGTGTTATATATTAATGCAACCACTGTTATGAACAATGACCTGTAAATTAACATGTATACGAAATAACGGAGCACAATGTAGTAATGATTTGCTCAATGACAAATAACAATATAAATAGTACAAATAAAGGCAAATTATTTTAGTTAGTTATTTATTAACAAAAAACGGATTTAGCGATTTCGCTGAGAACTTAATCAGTTCTAAGTTACGTAATTACGCTTCGAATAAACCCGGTCCCATGTCAATATCATCTTTGGTTATCGAGATAATCGTGACGAAAGATAATTTCGAATGCACATACGTACATACACACCTTGAAACGTGGAGATATGTCAAAATCCGCGATTCACAAAATCGGCCCCATTACAATAGCTTCCACTGGGAAGTTAATAAGATTTCAATAAGTAAAAGGATTTGAAGTAAGTAAAGTTGGAGAACACACTTTACATTAACTAACCGCAGCTCAACACGACAAAAAAATGAGAAAAGCATCAGTCAACTGTTGATGATTCGTTTGGCTCTCAATTGCAAAACGAAATGTAATAGTTTTTAAAAACTAGCTAGCGTACTTAGGCAAGTGTAAAATCATTCGCAGATGTACTTAAGCTGTGGTAAGCCATTATAGCACCATTATGGCTTTGCTTACTTTTGTCATTTGCTAATGTATTTCTATTTTTCATTTAATTGAATCTTAAATCGAAGATACTTAATTCTTAAAAAGGACTTTAAATTGAATCTTTTTTCCCAACGGTGAAGTTATGAGGTGGGATTCGCCGCTTCGAGCTCAATTAATATTGGCAAGCCTTTAGATCGCTTCCAACGACCATACCACGTCGAGTTAATCGGTTCTCGTCAGATCACCGCAACTAAACGTTGGGCGCCGTAGATGTTTGGACCTAAATTGGTCTAAATGTGTCAGCTTCTGCCGACAGTCACCTAAACCTAACCTAATCTTGGATCGCTACATAACTGAGCTCAATAGAATGCTACTGGTGTTTTTTTTTTTTTTTTTAAATAAAAAAACAATATTAGGCATTAACCCATACAGAGCCCAAAACATAGTTTCTGTAACCATTAGCTTGCGCAAAGTGAAAGGGAGCTACAATTTAAAGCCGAATCCGAAAGGCAAATTTGAGAAGCTTCTGATGACAATTTATACTCTTGGATGTTTGTCAGACGTTCGCAAGAGCTTTGGCCGTGGGAAAAATATTACATGTTTCTTGGATTAGTAGTCCAACACACTAACCTCTGCGCCACTGCGTGTTTTTTTTTACTTTTTTTTTAAATTTTATTTTATGAAAAGTCGACATTTTTAGCTAATTGTAAGGTCCATTGTGATTATTAGTAAGCCGCCCCATAGATTTGAAAGAAAGTGTGAGGGTTAGTTATTAAGGAAGTAAAATTGTTGATTGGTAGAATTCTTTTAAAGCCCGGTACTAAATCTTAACTTGACCACTTTACTAATATTCGAAATTTGTAGCTGATAAGTACGGCCCATGGTCTTCTTACATACAACAAATAAAACGTTAACAAACACATTTTCAGCTTCTTCGAGGTGCAAATGACAATGAGCTCCGCCAGTTCGATATCGTCAGAGATCCCATGAAATACTACTACACCAATCAGGGAAGCATTGATACACTTACCGAAAAATCAGACTATAAAAGTACATGCAATGCCTTCCGAACGCTGGGCTTTACACCCGAAGAAACGAACACTGTATGGCGAGTTGTCGGTTCCATTTTACACCTGGGAAATGTAACCTTTCAAAGTAAGTAGATGTGAAGATTCCCTACAGAATTATTGGTTATAGAATTTCTTCTTTTTATTTTTAGCCCAAGAAGAGGAACTAATTATCGCCAATAAGTCTCACCTGTCATCGACTGCTAAACTTCTTAAGGTTACCGAGAAGGAATTATCTGATGCTCTTACTAAACGCGTGATAGCTGCAGGCGGCAATGTAATGGAGAAAGAGCACAATGCTACGCAAGCTGAGTTCGGAAGGGATGCTCTAGCGAAAGCCATATATGATCGTCTTTTCACATGGATCATTAGTCGAATAAATCGGGCTATTGTATTTCGTGGCAACAAAACCCAAACGCGCTATAATTCTGTCATTGGAGTGCTGGATATTTATGGATTCGAAATCTTCGACTCAAATAGTTTCGAGCAGTTTTGTATTAACTACTGCAATGAGAAACTGCAACAGCTTTTTATTGGTAAGTTGGCGGGGGACTTTCGATTTCCAGAGGAAGCTCATGACAAATGCAATCGTTACAGAACTTGTGCTTAAGCAGGAGCAAGAGGAGTACTTGCGGGAAGGTATTGAGTGGACGAATATCGACTATTTTAATAATAAGGTGAGACAATAGTGCGCCTTTGTGCAGTTCGGATTATTACAAATATTCCTCTCTATTAGATTATCTGCGACTTAGTTGAACAGCCTCATAAGGGTATAATCGCCATCATGGATGAGGCCTGCCTTAGTGTGGGCAAAGTCACCGATGAGACACTTCTTGGTGCCATGGACAAAACCCTGAAAAGTCATCCCCACTATTCAAGTCGTCAACTGAAACCAATGGATAAGGAACTGAAGCATCGAGAAGATTTCCGCATAACTCATTATGCTGGTGATGTGATCTACAACATATCTGGCTTAATTGAAAAGAACAAGGACACCCTATATCAGGACTTTAAACGTCTTCTTCATCATTCAAAGGATCCAAACCTAAGTTCTATGTGGCCTGAAGGTGCTCAGGACATTAAAAAGACAACTAAGCGTCCCTTGACCGCTGGCACTCTGTTTCAAAAATCTATGATTGAGTTGGTCAACACTCTGCAGAAAAAAGAACCCTTCTATGTACGCTGTATCAAGCCCAATGACTTAAAGAGTCCAACTGTGTTCGATGACTTGCGTATTGAACATCAAGTTCGCTATCTTGGTCTCTTGGAAAACGTTCGCGTTCGACGAGCTGGCTTCGTACATCGCCAGCGATATGACAAGTTCTTGTTGCGCTACAAGATGATTTCTCAATACACTTGGCCGAACTTCCGCGCTGGCAGCGACAAGGATGGCGTCAAGGTTCTCATCGATGAGAAGGGATTCGGTAACGACGTCAAGTATGGCAAAACGAAGATTTTCATAAGGTAAGAGTGCATCAATTTCCTCATTTTTTACTTAATTCAGCTCTTTGTCTTTAGATCTCCAAAGACATTGTTCTCCTTGGAGTCGCAACGCAACGAAATGATTCCGCACATTGTAACGCTCCTTCAAAAACAAGTCCGTGGTTGGATTTGTCGACAAAACTATAAGAAAATAAAGGCGGCCATGCTGATTGCGCGTTACTACAAGACCTACAAGCTGCGTTCATATGTAGACAACTTAGCTCAAAGGTTCCGTCCTGCAAAGAATATGCGAGACTACGGCAAGAGTATACAATGGCCTAAACCACCCCTTGCCGGGCTTACAGCTGAGCCACGTCTTCGTCGCCTCTTCGACAATTGGCGGGCGTATATGATTCTTCGTAAATTCCCCCGCTCAGAATGGCCACAAATGCGTTTGCAGATCGTTGCCGCAACTGCGTTGAAGGGGCGTCGCAAGCACTGGGGACAGGCGAGAAAGTGGTCAGGCGACTACTTGGCAAATGTACACGAGAATAGTGGATTTAGCGGTTACAATGCAAGTGTAAAAAATTTGAAGAACTCGGATGGCTTTAAATTCGTATTGTTCTCATCATTTGTCAAGAAATTTAACCGTTACAACAAGAGTGCAGATCGTGCGTTTATATTAACCGAAGCGGGGATCTATAAACTCGATGGGGCTAAGAATAAATTTAGGAATATGAAACGATCGATATTAATTAAAGATGTAAGTCCAACAAAATGGTGTTATTCCAAATTAATACGATCTATTTTATAGTTAACTTCAATAAGTGTGAGTACAGGACGAGATCAGTTGATTGTATTCCATTCGCCGGCAAACAATGATCTGGTATTCGTTCTGCAAGGTGAGCATACGCCGCTGAAGGAGGACCGTGTTGGAGAGCTTGTCGGAATTGTTTGCAAAAAGTACCAGGAGTAAGTACAGTGTTTTATTGATAGGGATATTGGCAGTTTTTTTTAGTGTCCTAATCAAGTACCGACTTCCACGTTCTCAGTACAGACAATATTTGACAAACATCTACTTACTTACTTAACGGCCTTCCGACCCGTGAAAAGTCTCTACTTAAAACACTGCAGCCTTCCATCCTCTGTAATCCTGGGCGCGCTGCATCCAGTTTTCCAGACCAAGGGCTCTGGCATCCGCGATGGCTTGGTCTTTAAAACAAAGGTTCGGCCTTCCTTGCCTTCTCGAACCAGGGGGATAGGAGTCGAAGATCCTCTTGGCTGGAGCATTTTACAAACATGTTTGATGATGCAAACAAAATTGATGATGCTTTCAATAAATCAGCATCAGCTGTGCTGCGCATCGGCATCAGAATTTGTGTAGTAATGCCGCATCGTGACTCATTTTGTTGGCGTTGATGCTCTTTTTGTTGACATTTGTGCATCAGTTTATCCAACTTTACAAATACGAACGCAATAGGAGTATTAAGTTAAACGCAATATTTTTTTTATAATTTGCTCACTGTAAAGTAAATGTAACAGTACCTTAACAGTAGTGTTAAGGAACAGAGCGCAGGCATTTGTTGATTAACAGCAAGCAGCACCTAGAAATAACGAGCTTCATTGCGTGCATTGAGGTTCTACTTACTACTAGAAAGAAAGATAGTTTGGAATGAAATTTGGTGCAATTGTATGGTTTTTCTCCACTGGTGGTGTCTAAATTGTTTAGGGAGTTCAAGTGTTCTTGTATTTAATCTAAGCCAAAGACTTGATCGCGATTTGAACGCACAAACTTCCAATCGGTAAGTAAATACACCACCACTGACCACCTTCATAAACTGCAGAAACCACATCGTAGTTGGACTGTCAGATTTCGTATGCAGAGTAGTTTCCGCAGGCCTCATTATTTTCGCGATGATTTCAGCTCGGAGAAGATTCATCAGAAACAAAGAAGATGGGTTTTACCCTCGGAAAGTAACACAAACTCACAAATGTCAAACTTTGAGATTTTGACAGGCAGCCGTGTGAATTGGTGTTGTTGCTATCAGTCGATTTACGCGATATGTATTTTAAATATATTTTAAGTATTCGCTAAACGCAACATAAACAAGTCACTCGCCAGATTTGTTATTCGACTCGCTAACGGTAATTGGCGTCTAAAAACCACCTAATAACACTAAAATCCAATCGGGAAATATTGTGTCTACCCTTTTTGTGTTTAACTATGACACTTCCTGATATTCAGCTGGTCTTACATTTTCTATTCATTGTGTGGCAGTATTAATTATCATGCTAATGAGCAATTTCTTCGCCAATGGTATCGACTCGCCTGCGGCGATCAGTTCGAGAATCATGATAGGGAAGAAAAAATTACATCTTAACCCGTATTACCCAATTCGATGTGCTTGCGTCTGAGAAATGTCATCGTTTTGTATCTACTATTTTCGTTTTTTTTGATGCGATTTTGCGGATGTAATGATAGTGGTTCTTGTTAACTTGTACGCATAATTCTTATATATATTTCTCTTTGCATTTTCAGTATGCATAATCGCGAACTACGCGTCGATGTCAGTCCATCAATACAATGTCGCTTGGGGGGCAAACCACGGACAATCGTCGTTGAAGGAGCCACCGGAGTAGAGAATCCAAACTTCCGACATTCCGCGGGAACAATTATCCTGGAAGTTCCATCGTCTTACTGTGTTTAACAAATAAACAGACAAAGAAGACCGTTGTTATTTAATCTTAAGCTAATTTATATTTTTAATAACAATTTTCTGTCTTAAAATTTAAAAAAAAACGATACTACCACCAGGAAAAGTGTGTTTCTTTAATATACAAAAAAAAATCTAGTTTTATTTAACCTAAAAGCGCGTTTGGTTCTAAATATAAAAAAAACAACAAAAACTTTATACAATACAATTTATTTTATAGGAAAGTATTAAACCAGTTTAAAAAGCAATTTATACATATTATTATACTGTTATGTTCTTGTATTGTAATGCATTTTATATAAGTATTGAATTTTAAAGTTTTTTTTAAAACAAATAGTATATTTAATCAACGAAAAATCAAAATTCTGTGCATTTAAGGATGATGTCACAGCACGCGTATAATTTGTCTTTGACCAGCCATTCAGATGAAATTGTTTTATATAGCTTTTTGTATAAGCAGTAAGTAAGAGTACTTAATTAAATAAATAAATGCGAAAGGACATTCTGTCGGTTACCGGTGCCATCCTGCAATTTAAATGAAACAACACACAACATTTAAAAATATATTTGTTTGTTTATTTATTTTAAAAAAAGTTTTTTTTTTGTTCATAAATATTTGTTTTAATTTATAAAATACATTAATTATAGATTAAGCATGTTCGGTTTTGTGATAAGAATGAAGGAAAAATACCAAAATGATTTATGTTAACATTAAAGAAGAAAAAGTGTTGGCGCCTTCTTTTTTTATTAATAGTTTGTGAGTAACTTAACGATTAATCGTTCGTTTTTTTTTATTTGATAAAAGAAATGCAAAAATGGTCTGAGGAAAACATGCATATATATATTTTTTTTAAATAAATAAATTACGTTTTAAGTAAAAAAGCACAATGGTTGCATTTTTTATTGCCTTAGGAATAGTAACAAAAATTTATAAAATGGTTATATAAAAGTCATCCAAGCTCCTCAAATAATTGCCTAAGCTTTCTTTTTGAACCGAGTGCTATATCCTTTCATGCTTATGATTTGGGGGAAGGAACTCCACAACCAAATCGCGTGTACAAAAAACTGCGGACTGGAATCAGATCAAAACTTCTAGTTCAGCGAAAAACTGGATTTTGTTTTATAGATACGAGGGTTTTCGTATTTGCAGGGTTGATCATTGTTAAGGTCCGTATATCGTATACTGGAAAACATTCGGAGAAGTGAAATCCACATAACGAATCCTGCAGAGGAGTGGAACTCGCCAAACAAATGTTGCGTAGAACAATTGGGAGCGAATCCATTTTGTTTCGAATCGATTAGGTGAGTCATGACGAGTACGACACCAGCGAAACGATCCGAACTTCTTCGAATTCAAAGCAAAAGTGTAAAGCTAAGCATCCACAACGCTCTGAAATCCACAGGCATTCATGAGTGCGCACATGACGATAATGCCATTCTTGGAGTGTAGGTAAAACCAGCTAAAGAGTACTTACTAACGAATAAAGCTGTAGCAGATTCATGTTTCCTGTGCAGTGTCGCCAAAAGACAACCTTCAGGGTTCAGATCACATAAAAAGGAAAAGATCGAATGACATCGTTTCGACCATACCAGTCTCCTCTGTAGATATGATAGAGGCCGCTGTCTTTAAACGATCATCGTCCATTGTCGTACGTGATCTTGCCTTAGGACTTTGGTTGATATTCTGGATTTTATTTATACCCATGCAAGGACGGGCTGCAAATATCGAATTAAAAGGCGACTAAGGGGAGAAATTATATCTAGCGACACATTTTACATCTCGAAACTATCCCGCAATTGTGCATCCAAATCCGTGGGTTGACACGACTTGAGATCACCGGTGTCTTAAAAGGAAGATCAAACAATCATGGTAAGCATAAACGATAAAAATCGTAAAAAAAGGCAGGCCTAAAAACTTCTGAATTACTCAAATCCAACACCACCAGCATTTGATTAGCATCAGTTATGATGTGATACGAAACCGGAAGGCATGCCAATGTTCATTGGGTTATGATCCATTTAGTACTGGGGTGGAATCTTCTAAGGTGATAGTTGATTGTCGCTTTTTGGATAGTCGTTTTTGATTGTCAACTATTCGTTTAAACTTTAAAGCTGTCACTAAAAACGGATTGATTGATGGTGGCACTTGTATTCTGAAAAGGAACTTCCTTACTGGCGCTGCCATTTCGAGCTGCTGTTGCATATCCGAATTACCTGCAAAATTTGCCAACTGCTATTTGTGTATTAAAGTTTTTTGTTTTTATATATGTAAACAATTTAAAATTCAACATTAATTGGATTTAAGCATCAAATTAATACATTTGATTGCCTTTCGGAACTACAACCGAAGTTGGATCCATTGAAGGATTTAAATATGTTGACCTCATTTTATGTAGCAAATCAAATAGAAGAAAAATAACTATAAACGTACGCGTGTTTGTAACAGGAATTAAAAACATCCGAAAATGAATATGCCTTAATATACATGTGTATAGTTTTGTATCGTCTCCATTTCCATCTCTGCCTGAAGTTTCGAATAATTAAACTAAACATTGTCATTATTTTGATTGCGTTTTTGGATTTAACGATCTCTTCTAAATAAAATCGAAAATACTTGTAATCAACTTCACCACGTTATTCAAAAACTCCTATTTATATGCAAAAACTCCTATAAATATGCCACATTTCCTATAAATTACCCACACATTTATTTATTTGGTAGCAAACCATGGAATTTGCAAAAAATAGAAATTAATGTGAAACCATTGTATATAAAGTGTATATACAATGGTGAAACTAAATCACGTATCGTTCGTTGGACCGCCTCATTTGCCTAAATAACGTCGGTGGGAACATGGTATTAATCATCGTTCACTTTGAACATGATATATATAAATAACACAAAATGTATGAAAACATAGAAATAAATAACTGTCGCAAAAAATCGATTGTCAATTTGATAATCACCTTACGTGGAGCAAAAGTGATGATTTTAATTGTCACCTTAGCCGATTCCACCATTGATCACCGCTTCGGCTTTAAGGAAGAAGAATTAGGATTTTATTTAGAAAGTGTTTCGATTGGGTTTGAATTTGTTTCAGACTTTCTTTTGAACGCGTACCCTGATAGGGCTGATGATGTTCATGCTTTTCAATTCAGATAATAATATAGACTGCCACCGACCATGTTTAAAAGTGTGTAATATCGAGAAGGTGAATCTTGGTTGGCAAAATGCCATGGTCCCTTAATTGGTATTTATGCACTGTTGAGTACATGAAATCAGACAAGTGTCTAATGAATTTGTTATTGCAACTTTCAATTTCCACAAACGCCTTTTATTTTAAAATGCATTTTCTCACATGTGGGCCGGCAATATATTTTATTATCCGTAGTGATACCAAGCTGAATATTACCTACAAAAAATACTCTACAAAACTGGCAATACAAAGACTACTTTTACGCAAAAGAAACTCAAAAATATACACACTCCTCCATAATAGAACCTAACAGCACACAAATTGGTAAAAAAACCACGCCGAATTCAACTTATATTTTCAGTTTCAGTTTAGAAGTCTTCGGCACATTTCTTATCGTTAGCGAAATCCTCGTTTTCCGTGATAACTTCTCACCCATTTTGTAGGCTGCTTCACAATTCTCGAAATTGCAAATCCGATCACAGAGTATATCCTCGCTGCATTCTCGTATCGAGTGCATATATTCAGAGTACAGTTTGTCCTTTAATATCAATAGACTTCTTGGTTCCAGCAACAGCTTATAACGAACATCCTTTGCCGTAGTATTGGTCACTTCACTGTCGCCAGTCGTACTTTGGCGCTCAGTAAATTCTAAAATCGTGTGTGAACCACAAGAAATTGTCGTTATTATCGGATAGAATAGTGGACCATCGGTGTGTGGCATGATCCCCTGACCGGAAATGTATTCATTGACCAAAACATGATTGGCTTTTTCTGATTCGAAAATTCCTGAAATGTTTAGCAATTTGTATACATTTTCTGTATCCAAGTGACCTGAATTCATTCGTGGACCTCACCCAAATTATTGATTTTGTCAACGTACGCCTGCAGCCACGGTGGAATTTCCTCAGAAATCATTCCATTTGGGTGTGGTATGCCGCCGTAATTGATAAGCCGACGACTCAGGAGCTGTGTCCATTTCGGTTTGGGTGCTCTTTCGATTTGTGATAGAATTCTTTGTTCTTCCTCAAAGGTGATAAAATTTGGAATGTACATTGAAGTTGGTGGGCACTGTTTATTCAGGGAAATTATTTTATGTGGTTAAAGTTTTTCGCTTTTTGATTACCTACCTTCCGTACTAGGAAATTTGTGAAATCCATTACACTAGCTATGGTCAGAAAGGTGTGAATTATTTATCACGAATACAACTTGCCGGTGGAGTTTTGTTTTGGTTTTTCATTTGTATTTGTTTTGACAACTCTTACCTTCAAATTTTGTATATAAACTTAAGTGTTTATACAAACGTTGAGATAGGATTTTGCAACATTTGTATGTTGCAGAATAACAGTGAGCGGAAGAGTTCAGAGCTAAGATGGCTGAAATTCCATTTTTTGGGAAAATAGTTACGTCTAGTTAACGTGAAAACTGAGTTCAATATAGCAGACGTAGTTAACAACTGTTATGTGTAATTGTGTAGTTCTCCACTTGTCAATTTACCCAAATTAATTGTGAACTGTCTTTAATCAATGAATTAAATAAGAAATTTCGATCACAAACTTTTTTTGAAGTTAATTGACGTTGATAAACATGACGTTGATAAACAGCACCGCAGTAGCTTAAGTAACGAGTAATTAAGACAAAATGTAACTGACAGCATTTTTGACAACTGAGTGAATCTTTGAACCAAATGGGATGTTGGATGCGGTATCTCCATACAATTTATTACTTACGGATTCCCAATTTCCATACATTTTATTACTTAACGACAATTAGCTAATGTATGGACATGATTTTTAATTAATGAGCCGTGAATTAACTATTAATCCACATTGTAGTTAATTTGTGAATTAGAGGCAAACTAAGTATTTTTTTTATTAATTCGGCTGTTTGTATAAAGAAATTGTTTAGAACGACTTCATCTATAAACTTTTCTAAAAAAAATACTTCCAGTTACATTGATTTCGTCAATAAATCGTTTTTTTGTAAATATTGGGCGTTTCAGTGGGCGGAATTTATAAAGGGTTTTTCAATAAGAGCGCTACAAAAGTTTTTTTAAATAAAACAAAACGGTGGTTGGATATCAATGAAATTCTTTATTCCTGTGAAAGTACGTTCGATGCCATTATGTATGGAACTCAATTTCTTTTGCATGGCCACCACGGGCACGCTTGCGGAAGTCCAGATGCTGAACCCAATTTTCGACGGTTTTCAAGCATAAATCGGCCGATACTGCTGCAATTTCACGTTCGATATTCGTACAAAGTTCATCAATTGTCACTGGCTTGTTGGCATAGACCATAGACTTGACGTAGCCCCACAGGAAATAGTCTAACGGCGTCAAATCGCACGACCGAGGCGGCCAAGCGACTGGACCATTTCGTGAGATAACACGGTTTCCAAACTTGGTTTCCAATAAATTGATTGTGGCATTCGCTGTGTGGCTTGTGGCGCCGTCCTGTTGGAACCACATATCCTCCAAGTCCATATCATCCAATTGGGGCCAAAAATTTCGCAAAATTCGCCACAACGACGTCACAGAGATGCCCAACGCTTGACAACGACGTGTGAGAGACACATTTGGGCTTTCTTCAACTGAAGCCTCAGCGGCAGCAATATTCTCGACACTACGGGCACTTCTTTGTCTCACTGGCACGGGAACATTTTGTACTGTGCTTGTGGATTCAAATGTTTCCACTAGACGCTCAATTGTTGATCTGCTAGGACGATTATGACGACCATAAATTGGACGTAGCGCTCTTAACGTTGAGGCCACTGACTCCGAATTTCGGTAGTAAATTTTAATAATTTCGACTCGTTGTTGGCTCGTATATCTTTCCATCATGAAATGGCAAACCTTACTGAAGAGAAATGTCAAAAGAGCGGTAAGAAATTCGGCGTCGTTTGCTGTCCGTCGCTCTACTTTTGTAGCATCCCTGTTGAAAACCCCTTTATATCTTTACACTTCAGCATTACGGGCCTATAGAGGCATGAGAGTATTTATATATATATCAGCTTTCTAAAATCTCCAACCATTTGATTGTGCGAAAGTAAGGGATCTACAAACTTAAGCCGAGTTCGCATGTCAAATTTGAGCTTTCCATGACAATTCATACTCTTGGATGTTTGTCAGACCTTCGCAAGAGGTGGGGAAGTGGAAAAAACTTTTAGATATTACCGTTTCCCAATAACACTAAGTAATAGTAATAATTATTACCGATTTGGTCATGAAGTTAGTCTACATTAATGAAAACCAAAAAAAGTAAGAAAAACAAGAAAAACAACAGAGCACTTTTTCTTGCTCCAAATTCGATGAAGTAATTACCTTTATAAGCTGCTTGTCTGCTAATAAAATTTTAGAAGACCCTTTTTAAGTGCGGCTGAGACATCAAACATTAACGCCGCATCTTATTTTTTTTTTTAATTTTAAAAACCGCCTAATGCCTGAAACTTATGTGCAGCTGGGACGCACGTTAATGCATTCAGTAAAGCACATGAAACACATGTGAATGTGTAGTAAGAAATTGACGTCATTCAGTATGCTCGTTCTAAATATCACTGAACCACCAGACTAAAATGCTAGTTAGTTTGGCAGAATTTCAAGTCCGAAACTTCAAACCGGAAAATTTGTACCAGAGTGTGCTGTGCTATATTGCATTACAATCGGTGAAGCGAGATTAGAAATAGAGATATAATGCAGCAAAAATTAACATGCAGTAAACAATGTGTAATCTTACATACAAAGTCATCTGCACTATCTGCACGTTTGTTTCAGCTATAAGAATGCTTTAGCTTTTTCTAATATTTTCTCAGAGAAATTCTAACATCCATGTTGCCATAGAATACACTACATTTTTTAAAGAAATCAATCACACAATGCAACACATTTTTATTTGGTAGCGATCCATGTTAAAACAACAAGAACAAATTGCATTATAGAATCTAGACTTTCAAAGTCCGTTATCTCCATAGCTAGGCGAAAACAAGACTGTTACCATATAAAATTTGATGTTTATTTCATCTATAAAACTGCGATTTTAAATGTTGGGTCTTCGGAATTCGTAGAATCCACAATATATGAAAAAAAATTCTCAAACCAGTGCCGCCGCCTACCGGAATATATTTGTGTGGATACTCCTCCTTGTTGTCAAATAATGTATTGAAAATTCACAACCATTATGTCTTGTGAAAATTAAAAAAAACATTGCTTTAGTCAATATAAGCTATTTAATTCTCTGGGTATTCATGCAACGTCGTAAGTTTACGACGTGGTAACGAAATACCAAATTTTGTTGAAAACTAGGTGGTAAACCTACGACACAAATTTGCTGTGTAAATTAATATGGTTAACGTGTCAAACTGTCACGCTGAACAGTTGTAACAAAGGCGCGTATCCAATAGCTGATTAATGTACCATTATTTACGTAAGTAGTTTTAGGTATGTTCATGATTCCTGAAACGTGAGTCGTAAGCTTACGGTTTTACAGAAATGGTTAACTTTTGCCGTTGCATGAAGACCCATACTGACACCCTTATTATGTATGTCAGAGATCAAAAATATTTCTTTTTACCCTTCGAAATGGTCCAAAAAACAGACATACCTACCTGTAATATTATTTCTTTTTCGGAAATTAACTTTTTTTTAAATAATTATTTTCTTATTGATTTTTTTGATTTATAAATCGAATAAAGGTAACACTTAGCACTTTCCAAAAAAAAAAAAAAAAAAAAAAAAAAACAATTCTACTAACAGTTCTTTTCGCAAACGTCGTTTTACAAATAAAAACAGAGATTGAAACCTCAATATTAATTTGTCAACGACGAATATGGAAATGACTGGAAATTTGATAGCTGTCAATATTTGTGACAACCATTTATCAATAGAAATGTGCACAATAGATAAAAAATGTTATCGGCTTTATAAAACAAGGAATATATTTTATGGGTATAATTTACGAGTATAATAAATAAATTTTTATATTTTAGACAATGAAATAAACCTCAAAATCTTAGCTGAAACTTCTTTTGCTAATACCTACTAAAAATTAACAAAATAGTCATGAATAAAACGCACCTCATTTAACGCCACAGCTATATAGCTTTTTCAATTTTCTGTGAACGCAACCTCTGATAAATTATTCTTTGTTCTCTCGTTCTGCAAGATTTGTTTCAACGGTTACCCAGATAGGCGAATTGGCGAATATATATATAAACGGGTTAGCCTGAACCGAGCAGCGACAGGTTGGAAAATCACTGCGGTGAAATACGACTAAGTGGAGAAACTACATCTAGGCAATTTTAACATCAAGGTGAGCCTAGCAACACATTAAACATCTTCCGCAAGTGTGCATGCAAATCCATGGGCACTACTGTAGATCACCGGTGTCGACATGGTAATCTACAACCAGGAAGCGCCGATGTTTATTAAAACCGAATCGGCAAACCCTACAGGACCGTTAAGGATGCAATAAAGTGTAAGGGTTATGATCTGCTTAATCCAGATCATAACATTGTCGTAAATGAGGAAGAAGATTAACGGATTACCCCATCTACGTTAATTCATATACCAACCAATATGTGTAAACCCCGTCAAACGCTTGCCACTTTAGCTTTTGGTATATTTGCATGGTTTTGATAGTTATACAAAAAATGCTGCTTTCTGTAACTATTTGAATTCGATTCCCGTATAGAAGGCTAAGCAGGCTAAGAATGAGCAAGTTCAACTTGCAAGGCAACTGCGAGTTCCCTACTAGTTTTCCCTCGTATCTCTTGATGGTTACAAGATTTATTCGATTCTCTTGAAACTTCCATAAAGTGTGCATGACACTGACACGACCAAAGTTATCTCGATTGTTCATGTCGTTCAACTAATTAACTACATCTCCTCACTCACATGGGCTTATCTTTAGTTATTGAAACCAATAGCAACGAATATTATAAAACCACTGCCACACCACTCTCGTTTATTTGATTTTAGCTTCATTTCCAACATATTTGATTTCATCGAAGGCTTTACGTGCTTTTTTCAGCTCTTCATTCATTGTAAGAAGATCTTTAACGCGAGCATACTTTCGCGGATCTTTGCGAACCAAAAATATGATATCCTCAACCTGAACACGACCCGTTCGACCTATTTCCATTGCTCGGTGTGTTGTCTCCGTAATGAATTCAATGACCAAGTCTTCTAATAGATCCACACTCTCAGTGTAGGGATTTTTGTCATCTCCAAAACCGTACATCATGCATCGTAGTTCCTTGCTGAACAGTCGTTTACGTCCTGCTGAGGTGGTTACAAATTGTTCTTCGCCAAGTTCATCTTCGTCAAACTATAGGAATACATTTTTTTATTTAATTTTGCAAGGTATTTTTATGCACTTCAGGCTTACATCTGCATTTTCAAAAGTTTCGTCAGTTCCTGGAGCACCAGCCATGTTCTTGTGTTTAGATAAAGACTTTACAATTTGTTATTTTGTTTATTAAAAATATAGCTTTCTTTTGAAAAATAAATTCAGGATACCATTTAAAATGGCCACATTCAGTATGCCAAAGCCTAATTGCAGCTCGACCGCTGATTGGTTTAAATACCTAAAATCTTAGGTTTTTTTTGACAATTAGATAAGGGAGCTCATTAGAATGAATTGAAAGAAAAGATTGGGAAATTTGCATTGTGGGAGATGAGTTTTGCCCGAATATTTCGAAAAAAGTTTTAACACAGCTAATTTTTAAAAAAAAGGGCCCAGGTTTAAATTATGAACACTAAGCAAATTCATTTTTTTTATTTAAATTGACTTATTCTAAGATGTACTGTAAAAGAATTTTTCTGAGGAAACTTTTTTTTTTATTTTTAAAGTTTTCAATTTTCACTGAAAAGTGCACCTACAAACTGCACAAATGGACGCGTTCACTTTGCATTTGTTGGTGAGGGGGGTGGGTGGGGTGGTGAATGCAGTGAATGTTGGAAAATATTATAGGTATTGCCATATGTCAAAAAGTTGTAACAATTTAAGTTAATTTGTCTTTTTTTTTTGGCTGAAAATATACTGGTAAATACCCCAAAGTAAGTATATATAAACTTTAGCTCCAGGCGCCTGCCTGACAGTTGTTGACATACCCTTAGCGGAGCGACGAAGTCGCGTGAGCGGCTAAACCCTGCGAAAGAAAGGGTTAAAATCCTGTTACCGAGCGAAGCGAGCCACCCACTCCATACCTTAATTACACCATACTTTCGTAAAAAAAAAATTTCATTTCCTCAAGAAAAAAATTTTATATTTATCTTTTTTAGGCAATTTTAAGCCAGAAAATTTTTTTTTTCCATAGTGTTCATAATGGAAACCCGCCCCAAAAAAAGTTCCAGAATTAAGAAGGAATATCCAAATACTGTTTTTGAATACTAATAATCAAACAATAAAAAAGGTTTGTGCACACAAAATAAGTGTCACTGTTTCACGGAATCGCGTTGTTGTGGCAAAAAATATTTTTGGTTGGAAATTAGAACAATTTTCTATACATACATTTTATACTACTAAATACAAACGAACAAAAAACAAAATTATACAAAAAACTGAAAATGCCTGTAAATTGATGCTTCAAGAGCTTTACATGCCTTTTTGGTCAACATGTCCACTGTTTTTATTGTTTTTTTTTTGTTGCCTTAACTAATTTGTTTTTTTATTAAATCATTAAAGACAAGAAGTATTCTTTCGTAATTGGTATTTAAAATCCTTATTAAAAATCCTATAGACAATAGAACAAATCTTCACACTAAGGCAAATACTGGAAATTACCAAGAATAAGTCGAGACCCACCACCTTTTTGGAAGCAGCTCTTCCGAATTATTCCAAACTTGTACCTGGTTTCCGCAGAGATGCGCTATCAGTAGCCGTGTTTTTTTGCACGCGGACATAGGATTGGCAAAAAAAACGACCATCGCCGCTAAAGAATTCATATAAAAAATAAACTTGGCAGCACACATGCACCACCTTTTTGAAAGCAGCTCTTCCGAATTATTCCAAACTTGTACCTGGTTTCCGCAGAGATGCGCTATCAGTAGCCGTGTTTTTTTGCACGCGGACATAGGATTGGCAAAAAAACGACCATCGCCGCCGCTAAAGAATTCATATAAAAAAAACTTGGCAGCACACATGCACCTATGACGTTTATTAGTGACACAACTGTAAGTTGAGTTAAGAAATTTTTATTGAAAAGCGTGAAATTCAAAAATATTAATTTACGACAGTTAAAATTAATGCCAAACATATTCAAAAATTATATAAAACAGTTTCACATTGACAGATTTACTAAATTTTGAAAAAAAATAATAATAAAATCACGAACAAAATATTCGGCGGGATGTGTTAATTGTTGGCGGGATGTCAAACTTTGACATTTCCTGAAAAATTCATCGCAACAGTTCATCAGAAACGAAGAAAATGGGTTTTGGAAGCACTGTTTATCCCCGCTAAAGGACTTAGCAGCGATAGCTATTCCCGCGAAAGTTAGCGTATATAGGATAAGTTGTTGTTGTATTTTACATGCAAATTTCAAATTATCTCTATATACGCGTGCAAAGAAACACGCCTATAGGATAAGTTGTTGTTGTATTTTGCATGCAAATTTCAAATTATTCCTATATCCGCTTGCAAAAAAACACGGCTATTGACTGCTTCAATCTTGTTGTGGGGAAAAAGTGCGAGGTGCAGGTGTCAACACGGAAGGAACTATCTTCAGTAGATCCGTCCAGCTACTGGGGCATGCGGATGATGTAGAGGCTTTCACGGTGGTTTTTTTTTATAATTTGCTTACGCTAAAGGGATTTTTTTTTCTGTTGTAACAGTACCCTTATAATGCTAAGAACACAGTGTAAGCTACTTGGTATAAGAAAGAATAGAGAGATAGGAAAGAAGTGTTTGGGTGCAGTTGTAGGGTTTTTCTCCACGGATGGTGTCTAAGTTACGAGTACTTAGGGAGATTACGATTTCATGTATTCGGTATAAAGTAATGGACTTGGCCGGGATTCGAACGCACGACCTTCCATTCCGTAAGCGAATACACTACTACTGCACCATTGCCACCCGCAATGTTGAAGAACAGGCGAAATTGGTTATTGGTTGGTCTTGAAGAAAATGAGGACGAGACCAAGTACATGTTATCAACAAACAAACAAACATCTGTCCACCCCTAGGACAAAACGTCTCTGTTTATAGCAATAACGAGGTAGTTAAGGAGTTCATCTACCTAGGAGTAAACATCAACTCCACGAATGACACTTTAGCGGAGATCCGGCGGAGAATTATCTAAGGAAACCATTGCTAATTCTGTTTAGCAAAACAAAAAGGTTCAAAGCTCTTCACTCGAAGAGCAAAATGCATGCTCTAACGACCCTTAATCCTGCCAGTCCTGCTTTATGGTGCCGAGCGCTGGACAATAAGAAGAAAAGGGGAGCTAATATTACTCCGTCGGATATTTGGTCCTGTGTACGAGGAAGGCGAATGGACGAGAAGATAGAACCGTGAACTCTATGAGATGTGGATGTAGTCCAAAAAACGAAATCACGGCTACATTGGCTCGGCCACATTGAGCGAATGGACAATAATGCTCCAGCCAAGAGAATTTTTGACTCCCAGCCCACAGGTTCGAGAAACCAAGGAAGGCGAACCTCCGTTTTAATGACCAAGCCATCGCGGATGCCACAGCGCTTGGTCTGGAGAACTGGAAGCAGCGTGCTCTTGATCGCGAGGATGGAAGGCTGCAGTGTCTCAGGCAGAGACACTTCACGGGTCGGGAAGTCGTTATGTAAAAAGTAAGATTACTTCCTCGGTCGATAGCACATTTCCCCCCAATGGTTTCTTCTAAATGCGTTGAGTAGTGGGCACACCCCGATAAAGTGAGGTACAGCTTCTTTGGCTCATATATTTCACACATTTTGGCGGTCGGAAATCTCACACTTCACAGGTTGACCACATCCCTTAATTGAGGGCAATGGATTGAAACCAGACAGATAAATAAAAAAAATGCTTGAAACATCGTGAACTCTTCATTTTGGTCGGTTCTATACGGCATGTATTTTAACTGCAGAAGTTCCCCTCTAGCTTTAAAAATCGTAGATATTGTTAACAGAATTCCCCCCTGTTCATTTAAGTTTCCTTTGAAGCGTTCAACCATTTCCCCTGGTTGTGGATGAAGCGGGGTTGTTTTTGTTCTTCTTAATCCCTAGCAGCCGGCATACTACGTGAAAAATGTTCGACTCGAAGTTTTTGACCTTGGTCCGAGTGCAGTTACATCGGTACGCCAAATCTGCCCAACTCAGTTTTGGACAAACCATCGACCATGCCACGTCGTGTTAATCGGTTCTCGTCAGATCACCGCAATTATACGACGTTGGGCGCGGTTAGTACGTAGATGGGGGACCGTTTGAGAACAACCGCATGTCGTTGACTAGTCCCATCTACAGAGTTGAGTCTAAGTGTGTCGGCTTCTGCCGACAGCCACCTAAACCTAACCTAACCTAACCAGTTTTGGACAATCTGCTCTACCACAATTTTAGCTTCTTGGTTAGGGATGGCAAATACTTAAGATCATTTAGTGAGGTGTCAATAACTACGAGGGCATAGCGATTTACATTGGTTTCTGGAAACGGTCCTGCGATGTCAATTACAATCCTTTCAAAGGGCGCTTCGACTTTGAATCGATGCATTGCGTTTTGAATCTCGGGCCTTACATTTTTAGAACCAGATTTCCCTTTGGTGTACGCAATGTATCTCGTAGCCATACATCTGCAGATCAATCCAACTCACGACTTGTCGTTCAGGATTCTTAAACTGCAGCAACCACTTTAGAGACGGATGATCTGTGAGCAGGATCAATTTCTGCCCATAAATGTACTTATGGCCAGGATCAAAGGTAGTCCGCCTGGTTACGCAGTAGTATCTCTCCGGCTTGGAGAGCGCTTTACTGAAGCAGGAAATAAGTCTCTCTTGGCCATCATGCATGTGAAAAAGAACGGCTCCGACCCCAACATTACTAGCGTCAGCATCAACAATTGAAGGTTTTCCTGGAGTAGGGTACGCTAGAATGGAAGAATCACTCAGTTGGTGTTTGAGTCCCTTGGAACTCTTTTCGCATTCACCTCACAATTGGAAATGTTTTCGCTTTTCTGTCAGTTGGTGCAAGCTCCTCGAGATCGCTGCAAAACCCTTCACAGACCGTCTGTAATATGTTGCAAGTAAAAGGAAGTTTCTCAGTTGGTGTTTGTCATTGGGAATCGGCCAATTTTTCAATGCATCGACCTTCTCTTTGTCAGTCCTGACTCCCTTTGACGAGATGGTGTGCCCCAGATATTTGATCTCAGATCTAAAGAGATCACACTTTTCCGGGTTAAGCTTCAATAGTTGAAACACTTCCTTCAAGTTATCCCTATGTTCTTCAAACGCGCAGCACATATAAACCTTTTATTTTTGTATTTAATTTTTTTTAAAAAGTCCAAATATCCTCTTATTGGTTTAGAGGTCGGAGAAGGTAGGTAGGTAGGTAGATGGATGCCCTTGTGACTGTTGTCACGGCTCACTTAGACCAACTGTTTGGGTCCATTGTGTCCATTGCTGTTGGGGTTTCCAAACTTTTGAACCTGCAAATACAAAAGATATGCCGCTGTTAAACAGCTCAGTGATCCGCTTTATTAGAACCACCCGGATCTATATGTAAATCTCAGGAGTTTGTTAAGCTCAATGTCGGTCAGATCCTCCAGCTCCTCAAAAAAGTAGCTGCCAAGAATCTTGAATCTCTTAGTGCTAAGGGCAGGGCATTCACATAATAGGTGACGAATAGATTCTGTCTCTTCGACGTCTCTACAGCTCCTGCAGTAATCGTTGTGCGCTATGCCCAGCCGTTCCGCGTGTAGGCCCACCACGCAGTGTCCTGTAAGGACCCCTGTCAGTGTGCGTATGTCTCTGCGGTTCAGCCCGATTATGGCCTTAGATTTCCTTTTGTTTACCGCTGGCCAAAGCTCCCTCTTGTGTCTGCATGTTTCAAGGCTGGTCCAACGTAGGTTTGTTCTACTCATGGATTCGGCGTTGATTTTCCGTGACAGTGTACTGAGCGGAGTTTGTAAAGATTTCAGCGCCAGAGATGCATCCATCTCCGATCCGCATCTTGCCAGCTTGTCTGCTTCTTCGTTGCCCGAGATGTCCTTGTGTCCCGGTACCCAGCATAGGGTCACCGAGTTTACGGTTGATATCTCGTCTAGGTGTTTTCTGCACTGTAACACCGTCCTTGATTTAACAACTGCTGACTCCATGGCCATTATGGCCGCTTGGCTGTCAGAGTATATGGTGATCTGCTTATCGGCCAGTTTACGCTTCTTCACCTCCTTAGCGCCTTGAGTGATTGCAGCTGTCTCTGCCTGAAAGACGCTGCATTCATCGTTGATTCTGAAGGACATACCCAGGCCCAGAGTCTCACAGAAGATGCCTGCACCTGTACCCGCATCCATTTTGGATCCGTCGGTATAGATAGCTATTTCGCCTTCTTCCGTGACTGTTCTGTTGATCCATTCGCTTCTTTCTGGGATTCTGGTAACGAATCCCTTTTTGAAGGCGAAGGTGTGTGGTAAGTAGTCAGTGGATTTTGTTTCTTTCGAGGCTCTCCATCTTGCCTCGACCGATGCGTGTCCGTAGGGCCTGAAAGATCATAGTCCCGACTCCCTGAGTCTAACGGCCGTTTTAACCGCTATGCTGCTGCAGTGTATGTCCAGGGGCGTGAGGTTAAGTATTACCTCCATGGCTGCAGTGGGTGTGGTCCTTAGTGACCCTGTTATCCCAATGCAAGCCGTCCTTTGTATCTTAGTAAGGCTTGAGAGATGGCATTTCTTCTCAGTAGCCTTCCACCATACAGCTGCGCCATATGTTAGAATGGGTCTTACCACCGCTGTGTACAGCCAGTGTACCACATGTGGTTTAAATCCCCATGTGTTGCCGAATGCTCTTCTGCAGGCATAAAGTGCCCCGGTCTTCTATATTTTCCTTCCAGTTGAGTTTGGAATCTAGTATAACCCCCCAAGTATCTTGCCGTCTTGGATACTTGCAGGTGCACTCCATTCATCCTTGGTAGTTCAAAGGCCGGTATTGCCCTTTTCCTTGTGAACAGCAGGATTTCTGTCTTGTCTGGGTTTACTCCGAGTCCTTTTTCCGCAACCCATTTGCTGACCAGTAGGAGTGCATAGCTGAGTCGAGGTCGGAGAAACAAGGTGGAGAAACAAGGTGTTATTCGTTTCTCTCCGTTAATGGGTGGCGTATGTTTATATTCCCCGTCTGGTCAGAATTACTTTATTTTTCAATCGCAGACCGCAGACATATTTCCCATATAAACACTTTGATACTCCAAGATTGCGAAGTTTATAAAAAAGTGGCATTCTGTCAATGGAGTCAAACGCCGTCTTATAGTTCACAAAGAAGGCATATAATTTGCTGCCCCTTTCCAGATAACGCCTTGCAATACTTGCCAACGCGAAAATAATGTCCAGTGTGGAGTAATTCGTAATGAATCCAGATTGAAATTCGCTAAGTCAGCAGTTTTTATTTACGGTACAGTTGCGTATCTATCAAAAAAATTCGTTTGGTGCATATTTAAAGATTTCGTACGGGATACGATCTTCTCCCGAAGCTTTATTAGCGTTGCAACGGTTCAAAGCTCTGCAGACATCTTGGTATTCGATCTCACGATCTAAAACATCTGCCATTTGGAAGGGAAGCACGTAGGTACTGTAATTGATTTGCCAAGTAAGTACTCAAAATGTTCTGCTAATGCAGATGATTCGATTTGCGTACTGCGCGCGCAGGGTTTGCAAATTGATCGTTTTGGCCAATTTCCAAAAGCCACGACAGTCTTTGATATTTCCAAGCGCCATAGCCAAATGATGAGTGTATTTTTTGTTTTTCTTTATGCAGAGCTTGTAAGTTGTTTATGCAAATAGGCAAACGACGCATTTACAGTCATACTACAGGCTTTTCTTTATTACCCTCACCGGAGATTGGAAAGATGTATTTCTTTATTCTTTCAGGTAAATCTTCCTGCTCCACTTCAACTAGTAGTGTGCATCGTCTCTCTTAAGTTCCAGTAAGAAATCGTACAAACTCGAAAATCGTCGATCCATTTCTTGTAATTTATGTAGGCCGGAAGAACATACATTTTGGAATTCTCCGTTTTAATTTCTGTAAACGTTTGGTTTAATTCCTTTACGAAGAGACAACGAGTAATGTACGCTGATGTTGGTAGTTTGGGAACCACTGACAGCCTCTCTACCTATCATTTCGCAATTGTTACCACTGTTGCGGAAACGTCATTCTATCCTCCTTGTCACATGTTAGATTGTTTATGACATTTACCTACACAAGCGGTGTCTCTTTCTTGCGCCATTGTGTGGTGTTTTTCCAGGCGCTTTAATTGTTTAACTCGGCGAATGGTAACGTAACAGTGGATAAGCTGGCCTTAACATTAGCTTTCTCTCTAGTTTTAGCTGCCGATAAAGCGCTATTCTAAGGATACTTCGCGTTTCGCGAAGTGTTAAGGCAGAAGAAGTGTTTTCTTTATAATTTTTTGCATATTCTTTAATCAATTTACAATTTGTCTTCAAAGTTTCGTTAGCTAAGTCTCTCCTTTACACACATTTCGTATTTTGTTGGTAACAAAACAGTCTCTCATTTACCATAGTAGTTTTTTTCTAATCCATCATGTAACGGGAGAAATATCGATTTTACTTCTCAAAAATGCCTGCTTCTAATCTTATGACTTGCAGTGTATCTTAACAATGACTCTAATGACTAATAAAATCGCCTTCATGGAAGTGCAGATAACAAATAACTCCATACTTCAGTTTTTCCACTGAGTTTCTTGAAATCTTTTGCTGTTTTTTCGCACACAGAAACTGTACATGGCGAGACATAAACTAACGAAAATTAGACCAACACAACCAAAAAAACAACAGAATCAGTTTGTGGATAAATAATTGTTTCAAAATCACATTAAAACCGACAAATTTAAAAAAAAATAATATCACAGAAAGAAAACAACCATATTTGAATTGAACAACATAAGTCAGTTTTTTTCAATTTTCTTTTTTTTTGCAAAATTCTCATTTTTATATGGTTATTCATCTTTTCGAGAAAAACTGCACATGTCAGACCACTCAAAGTACGAAAACTGAGAGTACTATTTCAGTGTTTTGAAGAAAAATAACATAAGTCATTGACTTATGCTGTTTCTCCACAAAATGTTTTTACTTTGTACACATAACGTACTACATGCGAAATCTTCAAATCCGATGACCTGTACAGGAAACGTTCTACTTAAGACAACTTACTGTAAGCGTATTTTGTATACACGATCTTCAAGGGATCGCTGGAAAGGGTCCAAATGAAGTCTGCTCTTTCTTAAATCAATTTTTTGAAAGTAAAATGAAGGACGTCCAGGAGTTGCATATTTTTCCCGATGGCTGTGGTGGTCAAAATAAAAATCACACAATGATAAGGTTTTTGTCATCTTTAGCATCATTAAAAAAGTTCAAGAATATCGAACAGTATTTTCCTATACGATACCATGTGATAGAGACTTCGTAGTCTTAAAACGTAAAATTAAAAAAGGGATACAATTTACACTGTTCAAGAATATGCCGATTTGATACTATGTTCTTCAGTATCAAAAAAATTCACGGTCATTTTACCAAAAACGATAGACATTATCGACTACAAAAGCTGGTGGCCACGCTTTTATAAAAGAAACATGCTTTCAATGGAGTCTATTGGAAGACAGGTAGCCAGAGAAAATAACTATACGTATACTATAAGTAAATTTTCTCACTTTTCCCACTCGGATTGCTCTGATAAACCTGTTGTTGCGAGAGATTGTATTAATGATTTTACAAGTCAAACATTTAACCTTGGAAACCTCCAAAGAGAAGAACTGGAAGCTCTGCCGCAAACCATTGCTTATCCCTCTGGAAAGGTGGCAATCAATATTAAGAAGATGAATGACATAAAAAAACAAAAACCGTATCTACCAGGAGACATTCAAGAATATTATGATGAAATCTTTGCTTGACCAACTTGTGAAAAAGGTTCTAATCCAATTGATACAGATCAACATTATTTCTTTATATATTTTTTAAGTGTTTTCTTATTTAAAGCTTATAATAAATAATAATAAAAATATAAACAAAAGTTTCTAAAGTTTCTAAAGTTTTAAAAGTTTCTAATCCAATCCAGATCAATACTATTTTCTCTATTTTTTGTAAACCTTTTTTCTTGTTTAAAGCTTATAATAAATAATAAAATAAATAAAAACTAAAGTTTCAATAGATTCTTATCCAATCGATACAAATCAATATTATTTTCTTTATATTTTTGTAAACATTTTTTCTTGCTTAAAGCTTATAATAAATAATTAAAACTAATAATAGGAAAAGCTTTTATCGAAAAAAGATCGTTTATTTCAGAAATGACATAAGTCAGGCGACTTTAAAGGCTTAAAAACCGATTATATTATTATATAATATCTATAATATCTAAATAAAGGCTTCGCGTTTTACCGCAGCGTTTCAACGACGCTTCGAACTCGTAGTTGCCTTGCAAATTGAACGCGCCCAAAGACAGACCGAAAAATATATATAAAAAAAAGGAGAAAGTGGACCGAAATGGTCTGAAATAGACCTCCTTATGACAACGTCAGTGTCAAATGAACACAAAAAAAAAACAGATGAATGAAATGAAGGAAAACAATGGCGAATTTGCATGGCGGGAAATACGTTCTTCGCGAATATTTACTAAAAAGTTTATAAAAAAGTTCTGGAACTAAGAATGAGTATCCAAACCACGTTAAACATTATACTATGATTTTGTATAAAAAAAACTGAAGCAGTGAGAATCGCATAGTTGTGGCAAAACATGTTTTTGTTGGGAATATCTCGTAATAAGTTTATATTGAAGCAAATTATAACATAAACAAATTTCCAGAACTAAAAAGGAGTACCGAAGCACTATTTTGGAATACTAAGAAGTTAACAATATATTAAGATTCTGTACAAAAAATAAAAGTGAGACCGTGACAATCGCGTTGTGGCAAAAAAATATTTTTGTTTGGAAGCAAATAAGTTGAAAAGTTTTCTAAACATACATTGAATACATCTAAATAAAAATTGAACAGCATTTTTGGTCAACATATTTTTTTGCTTTAACATACTTGCTCACTTTTTTTCTCTATAATTTGTTACTTTTTACCCTTCAATAGGTTCTGTTTTCACTTTAATATTCACTTCATTAACAATCACAATGATTATTCCATTATTTGTACAAATTTCTGCAATTTTATCATTCAATTTGCTTCTGACGTTTAAGACAGGTACTCGATACTATAGAAAGAGATAGCTTGGTAAGAAGGTCTATCAAGGCACTCAATGCATATTGTTGTTTTCCATTTGTCTCACATAGTTATCCACTAATGGATTAAAATGGAACATCGACAATTGTCTTCTGCTCTAATAAATATGTGTTGGTGAAATCTGAACAGGAGAACAAAAATTGCGCCTTTTTTCATATGGCTTTGACAAGTAGTCCAATGTAAGAGTTTATGTGGTTAGTGTATTTGAGTGCACTCCGAAATGAAATTAGGAAGCAAAAATCAACCCAAAGGAGTTCTCCGAGAGGTCCAATGGAACATTTCGGGAGTGTTTTCTTCTGACCGGAAAACTAAAAAAGCACTTTGAGTGGACCAGTGGAAAACGCTAAGTTTTGATTTTCGGGTGCGTGTTAACTTACTATCGGGCGCAGTAGCTCAATGGTTAGTTTGCATACTACTAATCGAAAGGTCGCCGGTTCAAATCTCGCCCTGGCCAATTAACATCTACAATTTTTTTTCCACTGCCCCACCTCTTGCGAACGTCTGACAAACATCCAGGAGTATCAATTGTCATAAGAAGCTTCTCAAATTTGCCGTTCGGATTCGGGTTAAAATCGTAGGTCCCTTCGACTTAAAAAGTGGTTGGAGAAGCTAGGTAAATGCCTAATATTTATTTTTAATTTATTTTTTGTTAACTTAGTATAAGGCAAAATTAAGAGCATTTCGGTGAAATGTTGAATTAAGCTCAATTTACGAACTAGTGTCGGTGTCGTACTATAACCTAGGCTCCCTAACCGCATTGTCAAAAACAGCTCGACAATTTTAGCAATTTCATGCAATCAGCTGTCGAGCTACAGTAAGTCTGTGGGATACCATGAATTAACTATAGAAGCTGCACTCCCATCGAAAACAGTATGGCGAAGATATTGGTTTTGCTTTTCACCGTCCTTCGAACATTCCGTCAAATTGGTTACGTCATAAGAGTCACGAGCACGTGAACTGAATAAGAAAAGTGACCGATTGGTCGCAGTAGTAAAATATTTTTGTTAGAGTGTGTTATGTTATATACCACCAAATGTTACGTTACCTACAAGAATGATAGAATACAAGATTACGCCGATATGTCAAAAGAAAATTGGCATAAAATCGTGTGACGTCAGTCGTGACCAGTGGTTTGACGTGTATACGTTTTGTTTTAACTTCTGATTTCCAGATTGAAATGTTGATAGTACTTCTGAAATATTTAATTCAATTTTAAAAGATATTTGTAAATAAAATATTAGCGAAGTTTCTGTTTTAATTATCTATTATTTCGTTGAGTTTTAGTACATATCTATTGTGGTTCGGGCATGATAACTGAAAATGTAAAATTCCTATCTGTGGTGTAAAAATTAACAAACAATGAAAAAATAAAGAATTCGAAGTGAAATTGTGCATTTATATTTTGTTTTATTGAATTATTTTGTTGAATTTTCTTTTTCTTTTGTTTGCATTTTCTGCAATTTCTTTGTTTATCTTTCTAATTCTAAAAAACATTCGCGCTCTAAAGAATAACGTTTTCACTTTTTCGTCGCAATTTATGTTTGCCGCTAACTCCAGATGTGTCTTCAAAAAGTGTTTTGATATTAGTAAATCATCTCCGTTGACGGAATCAAATACTTTTTCAAGAGCAGTCATCTGCAGCATCAAGTCTGTCGTTGGCTTTGACAGACCCCCTTCGCTGAGATGATTTACCCAGGTAAATGTGTCATCATTTTCCGTGTTCACCCTTATATCTGGGACTTTATCACGCAATCTGTGACAAATGTACCCAGCCAGATTTTCCAATCCATCGTGAGCTATGGATTCGAGTTCCTTGTCCTCCGCAGTCTGAACATCTATGTTCTCTGGTCTTATTCGAATGCTCTTTAGAATTGTACCTTTATAAAGTAATATAGGTATAAACAATTGAACATTATGTCATGAAAATTAAACAAATAAAAATTACCTGTTAGGGTACAATCCAATTTTTCTAGATCAGGCGTATCATCGACAGACACATTAGCGCTATCTGATAGGACGCCTTCATTGTAGCCAAGTATGTACGACCGCAGTCTATACTTAAACTCCTGACGATCTGGATGGTCATGTAAACCTCCTTTTGTCCGTATGACACCAAAAAAGTTTTCCAATACATCTTGATTAAGCCGATATGTCAAGATGTATTAAAATTTGAAGCGATACTTCAAGTCCATAAGCAGTAGTTTAACCGCATTGTTGGACTGAATAATGCCTGAAAAGAACTTAAGGTTAGTATCTTCATAATAGGGTTTTAAATCGTAAGTATATCCACCTCTCTGAAAGGGTAGTAAACTATTTTTTCCAATAACCCTCATTTGGATCATCAGTTTCGTCATTTGGTCTAAAATTTCGTTTTGAGCTTCGATTGCTAGACCGTAAGCATGTGACCGCTCTCTGGAATCTTCAGTTGGGACTCTCACGTTCATTACGTCAAACCAGTCATTTGTCTGTAAGATAATAAAAGTATAAGGAATATGTAGGTACAGTAAGTTCGATTGTTTTTAATTATAGAAACATTACAGTTTTAAATAACTGGTAGCATTCTTGCCAATTTTGATCGCTTAGTAGACCCAAACTTGCTGCCCTCGTAAGCGATTGAGCGATGGTATGTGAAAACAGTTTTGTTGCCATTTTCACTTTCTGCCGGTCAGGTCCAACGACATTAAGATAGGCGCTCGATATTTTGTGCGTTATTGTCAGCTCCGAAGAAGTACACGATAGGAGCCGAACAATAATTTCCTTCTTGACATATTTATTGTTAATTAAAAATCCTTGATCGACGAAATGATTTCGAAGGAGTTTGAGCAGATGTGGAACATCCGCGAAAACAAAAATTTTGTTTTCATCGTGTAAAAACCTAATGAAGAATATTTATGAAAAGAATTCAATAAAAAATACGTATTTACACATACCAAGGCTTGTCCATAGTGATATCTAGGTTCTTGAACAGTCCTCTATTTCCACCACCTAAGTCACTAACAATCGCTACAACGTTGTAACCGCACATCTTTGCTGTTTGAAGAATGTTTGCCAAGATTTCGAAAGTCATTTGACAGTCAAACGCATAGAACACTGGCTGCTTCCATTTGGCCATTAATCCTATTGAAAGTAGTTAAACAAAAATCAAATTATAATTAGGTATGAAGAATAAAATATCACTGTGTTTTACCTCTTAGCATTGCTACTTGGACATAGTTAGCAGGAGCTAATGTCGAGTCAGATGATCTGTCGTAACAGAAAGTTTTTCTTATTTTCATCTCGTCAAAACTGAGAACGCAAACTTTCTGGGCTTCATCAAGCTGTGTTGCTGCTGACAAAATTTTTACAACAGGTTCAATAATTCCTGGCGAAATATCCACTTTCTGTGCCCAAACTCCAGGAAGTGGAAAATTTTTCTTCCGAAGCAGCTTGTATGCCTTGGCACTTGTGGAGTATAGCGTAATTGACTGTGCTATATCTTCTTCAGTCCAGTGAACTTTTTTAATGCCCATCTTCAGTTTATTTACCTGGCCTGTTGTAAAAATTAGCTTCAATCGTTCTTCCATATTTTCACGCTGTAACTCTGATGTTTTGAGAAGCTTCTCCAGAGAACAAATTTTCTTTTCCATACATTCTTCATTCAACTTTAGAGTAAAGTTCTTCTGCTTCAGAGTTTCTCTAAAAAAATGAGTTCCATTTTAGTTTTTATTTAATGAAAGAATGGAAGTTAACTCACACTTCCTTTTCCAAAGATGCGATACACTTTTTTAAGTTTTCAATGAAAGCCATACCCTCGGCATCATTTCCATTGCATGTCTCTTCAACAATTAGGGGTGCTATTTCAGCATCTTCAGGTTTCATTGTTTGTGGAACTTGCTCAAATAGGGTCGTTATCATTTCCTTTGTAGCCCGAGCTTGCATCCGGTTAGAGCGAACGGAGACGGAAACTACGTTATTTTCCGGGTGTAATGTGGGAATTGTTCCCATCTTCAACTTATGTTGATTTCTTGCACAAAGTCCTAAAATATATCCATTGCTATTTGTATAATATTACACTTAAATATTGTAACATACCCATTTCAAATTGAAGATTTCTTTCAATATCACTCGGAGCGAAATGTAAACAACAAATTCGCGATGTTTCGACATTAAATTGGTCTTTCCTTCGACAAAAATGAACCCATTGCTTCCTAATATTCTTATCCTTAGGAAAGCAATAAAACCAAATACTGTTTTCATCATTTTTATTATTTGAATTGCAATTAAAAACGGCACACCTCATTTTGAAAACAAAAACAAAACCGCAAATTCAAATAAAATTTACCGGGTCACGAATGACGTCACAATTGTCAAAAAAGAAAAACCAATATGGCGGACAAGCAGACGGCGTAATCTTGTATTCTATCATTCTTGCGTTACCTATACAATAAAAAAAAACCCGTCACGTTCGAAATTTGATTCACGACTCACTGCGGCTGTGTCATCCTACCGATCATGAACCTGCACGAAAACGTCGGCACGCTTGAACACTCAGCATTAATCGATGGTTGCAAATTCGATGACCCAGATTGCGACATCCGGAAATCATTGCTAGCAGTATTATATTACAGCAAGGTGACAAAACTGGGGTTGTCGGCTTATAGCAACCTGGCGATTTCCGCTGAGGGGTCAACGTATTGCCAAGGTACAACAAGTGACTGCAACTCAATAAAACAAAATATTTATGTGCATATACACATATCTCCAAATACAAGAAGTCTCCACACAAAATTTTAAGATAACAGTGAAAATAAGTGTTTCTGAGGACATCTAGGAAAGCACATACGAGGAGTTTTCACACTAAGTAAACAGAATTATGATTCCAAATCCTGGAAGTTTTGGTATTCAATTTGTTTTCACTGTCCACTGTTTTAAAAGTCTTCTCCATGAGAAATGTTTGATCGTATTCAGAGATAAATTAATTTATTTGCTCTGACACTTTCTTAATTAAACAATGCTTAGCCACCGTATGATAGCCATTTATAATATTTGTATTATTCCAACAAATCAAATTTGCAGAAGAAAACTCGGTAGCTTAGTTCGCGCAATAGCAACTCTTATGACGTAGGAAAGTTGACAGATTGTTCAAAGGGCTATAAAAAACGGAAACAAAATTGGGAAGTTCGGAAATGCGTAGGTACCTACCTAATTTCATTCATGGGTTCTAGTTTCATATCCGCACCGCATACCAACACAATAAAAATGCACGACTTACCTTGTGAGCTCACCCTAAGGTACAAAATGTCAAACGTGAAAAGCCCGCAAAACTGACAATATCGCATTATTGTTCTTTCTGTTATTGCGAAATAGGAATGATAAAAATAATTTAAAAGTAGCCGCTTATAGTCATAGTCCGGAAAAAACATATATACTTATGTGAATGTCGCTTGCAGCTGTTTCATCCACAAAGATAAATACTTAATGTGTTCAAATTACCTAAAACATATATCCCGAATTTGTCAAGCCTTTCAGTTTGTGGTATCATGCCAAAATTCTTAAAGAATTATTCTAAATGATAAACAAAGCACAACCTGTTGTAATAAATGATAAGGCATCGCCCCCTTTAAGTAGCGGTGCATGCAGTGACATGGTCTTGATTGTCACAAAATTCAACAGAAGTTGCCCGAAGTAGTTTTTCCATAATCGTGATCAATTTAGCTATCTATCTCAAAGCGATTATTTTTTTTTTGTAGATTCTTTGATACACAAATCCATCAGTCTCATGAATCCTCTTGGACAAATTCGCATCAAAAGCATTGGAGACCTGCTACCTCCAAACAGCTTGACTTCGCATTTCGAAACCGAAGCCAATGAACTCGAAACCAAACACAACCCGGATTGCATCGACCTCACTGCAGAGGCGTACCTGACTCCGATTGCAAACAATGTTAAAAAAGGAAGAAAGACTAAGCCAACACAATACAAGGCACCTGTGTCCACACAAAAGAAAGAAATTGTGACGCAGACAAAGCTCCAGGCATTCTTCAAGACATCATCCCGCATGAAGGTGGATCAGAAGAAACTTGGAGAACTAACTCGAAATAATATTGAGACTACTGCCGTTGTAGCCAAACCTCGCCGAGCATTGCAAAAGGCGTCATCGCGCAGAGAACTCATAAAAGATAACGCCAAGGCAAATGTTAGCAAAACCGAAAATAAGGTGAACAACGTAGTCCCAACTGAGATAAAAGATGTTATTGACCTGTGCTCTGATTCGGACGAAGAACCAGTTAAGAAACTGACACTAACACCAAAGCGACCTAACACAGTTAAATCAGAAAAGTCCATCTGTCCGTGGTACAAAGTTGTTGACGGCACAACATTCGCCGTAGACGGGTTCAAGTATGGTCGAATAGAAGGAGTTACTGTGTATTTCCTGACGCACTTTCATGCAGACCATTATATTGGGCTCACCAAAAAGTTTTCGATGCCGATCTACGCCTCGAAGATTACCGCTAATCTAATGCGTGAATTTATTCCTGTCGACGAGATATTAGTGCACATCCTTCCTTTAAATAAATCTATCACGGTCGAAGGTGTTCAAATCACAGCCATAGATGCAAACCATTGCCCTGGTGCGGTGATGTTGCTCTTTCAGCTGCCATCCGGCAGACGCATTTTGCACACTGGAGACTTTCGCGCGTGTCCCGAAATGGAGCTCGACCCCCATTTGATTCAGCGAAACATCGACATTCTGTATTTGGACACAACTTACATATCAAATAAATACTGCTTACAACCCCAGGCGAAGAGCATAGCCGATGCAATACAACTTGTTCGGGAATTCAAGGAACGACATAAGGGAAAACGAGTTCTTTTTGTCTGTGGTGCTTATAAAGTTGGGAAAGAGAAATTCTGGTCGGCTATTGCGAAGACTTTCGATTTCAAAGTGTGGACCGACAACGAGAGAATGAAAGTAATAAGAGCTATCGGGAACGAAGAAATCCTACAACGGATGGTTTCAAATAGCCGACATGCTGATTTACATATAATATCAATGATGAAAGTCGGTTACAACAACATTTATGACTACTGGCGAGAGTTTTGCGATGCCTATGAAATAATCCTTGCAATAAGACCCAGTGGGTGGGAGAAAAACTCAAAGCCACAATATCGAGGGGTTGTGAACATTATTGGGATTGAGTACTCTGAGCATTCCAGCCATGATGAGATGCGACGATTTTTGGGATTTCTAATGCCGCAAGACGTGATAAGCACAGTGCCGGAAAATGGCAAAGATTTAACAAAGTGCCCGCAGGTGCCGCTGTCTTGGTATCGAAAAGAGTGTTTCTCGCCGATGAAAAAGCAGGCGTCTATTTTTAATTATTTGGAGGTTAAAAAGAAAGAATAAAATACCAATGTTGTTTTTTGAGTTTAAGGTTTTTTTTCTGATCATCATCTTCATTCAGCTTAGGAATACCAGTCCCACTTTGCTGCATCCATACTGGTTCCTTTTACTACACCGGTAATCTCCAATCGTGTCAACCTTGTAGGAAATCCCAGCATAGCGCCATCTAATAGACAACGGACGAACTCCGTTATGCCTTTCCATCCTTACACTGACACATTAGTGCTGAACGCACCCCTTCGGCAGGAAATTAAAATTATTCAATTTCGCTGTCACTTTCACCCAAGAATTTCCGGGTTTGCGTGTCGGCCATCGCATTTGATTTGGAAACGCTGAGGATAGTGGACCTGCGCTCCTACGAAGTCTTTTTTTTCGGCAGGGAAATCTGCTCCCCACTTAGACATCCCATCGCCTGCTCCAGCGCACTCCAGGTAAGCCTTTCGCTCCAGTAATACCTGGTTCGGCAGCAATTAGATTTCCATTCTTTTTCGGAATTTTGCCAGCGATTGGACGAGCCAGTGGAAAGCCGTAGGACGAAGGCACTCCGGGCGAGACGCGGCCGGCGAGGCGAGAGAGCCCCCTCCAACCAACAGGACCGAGTCGCATCGGCACTCGTAAGCTCCGTCACAGAGACGACCGCCAGGCACGACGAGGATTTCAGTGCGGGCGGACGAGTTTCTCAGGCAGTGGCAGTGCTCTCGGCGTCGGTGGGTACTATCCCCATCCCCAACGGCCTAAGCGATTAGCATCACGAGTGAAGCGAAGTTGAGTACCATCGGGCGATATCGCCTTCTCCTTCCCTCAGCTCCATAAAAAGGGTACTATCCCCAACGGCCTAAGCGGTTAGCATCACGAGTGAAGCGAAGTTGAGTACCATCGGGCGACATCGCCTTCTCCTTCCTTCAGCTCCATAAAAAGGGTACTATCCCCAACGGCCTAAGCGATTAGCATCACGAGTGAAGCGAAGTTGAGTACCATCGGGCGATATCGCCTTCTCCTTCCTTCAGCTCCATAAAAAGGGTACTATCCCCAACGGCCTAAGTGATTATCTTCATGAACCCCAGCTCCTGAGAGGTTAGTGCTATCCCCAACGGCCTAAGAGACCTAGCACCAGCGCCCCGCTGCTATACCCACCAGCAGATAATCAACATTCGTATTATTCTAAGTGTAGGTTAAGAAGTGTAAATTAGTGTCTAAGAGCGGATGTATTTAGTCCTTCAGACGGCCGCGCTAGCATCTCGGATTAAGTAGTAGTAGCGTTAAGTATCAATTAGTTGCGAACGTGTCTGAGTGTTAAGAAGTAAATAGAATTTAGTCTTAGTTGCGGCGCAGCCTATCTGCCCTCTCATCCCTCGGTAGGGAGCAAAGCCTTTGTCCCCCTCTGGGAACCGTGTCGTGGCATCGTCAGTGCACTCCGTCGCGCGCGCAGGCTTGGGGCTCATCTAGACCCGAATGTGACTGACCTAGTTTAGGTAATATTTAGTAGCGTTCACACAATAAAAAGTTGCCTCAAGGAACCTCAAGGAAGTCAGTAAGAATAAAGCAAAAGGCGTTTCTTTCATAACATCTAGTACCCTCAGATACTTACTTAGTGCAACCGCGAATCTCGATTCCATCGCGCGTTTAACATAACCCAAAAGAGACATCGTCCGTCGACCGTCATCTCGACGACGGGTGATACCTCCTATATACTTTAAGAGATACAGCTTCCACAGGTGCATCGAAGGGATTTCGTCAATGTGCGCACATCGCCGAAGGATCTTCAGGGTAAGTCACTGCAAATTAATTACTTAAATTAAATACACATTATATTGCATATGGGGTGGTATACGGTAGCACACGTCACGTAGGGAATCTTGAGTACATCGGTCGTACCATCACGAGCAGCCCGTAGTAAGTCTCAATTCCGTTAATAGTGTCGCGATTTAGATTTCGTTCCGATTATATCGGATTATTACTATAATTCAAAACGTAAAAGCGTTCAATCGTGATGGTTTTTATTCGGGTTCAACGACCGCGCTATGAAAAAGTATGCCAGTATAGTTACTCACCTATACCTATGGTATACCCAGTCGGATATCCAGGCATATCAGAGGCTACTCCTGCAGTGTAAATACACTCCCGACAGTCTGGTTACGAAGTCACGGTCCGCCTAACGGAAAGTACAACGCGAATCGAATCAAATCATAGGTTTAGTTATGATTAAGATATTATAGTTGTAAGAAGGCACATATCTTGATCGCGAATCGAATCCAATCATAGGTTTAGTTATGATTAAGAGATTATAGTTGTAAGAAGGTACATATCTTGAACGCGAATCGACTCCAATCATAGGTTTAGTTATGATTAAGAGATTATAGTTGTAAGAAGGTACATATCTTGAACGCGAATCGAATCCAATCATAGGTTTAGGTAAGATTAAGAGTTTTAGTCGTACGATTGTTCACAACAGGAACGCGAATTGAAATCCATCCTAGTTCAAATTAAGAGAGTTTAGCATAAGTTTCGCAAACATTTCCGACGCGTTTTCGGTTGAGCGTATAGATTTAAAGAACATTGCTTAAGTTTAAGATCCTAGATATAAGATTTACCCCCTGTTAGTATATAAGCATTTGTCGGATGTTATCCGACATTCTTTGGACTGTCGTCATAATAAAGCCCCTGATGGGAAACGAACTTGAAGTCGTATTTTTGACCGGATTTATGGTCTTATATTTCCGACGTTGTTGACCACTCTCATGAGTCGATAAGAACGAACGTAGGGGTGATGACGAGTGTCGGTAAGTGATGTTGTGGAGAAGGAACGTAGGGTCCGGAGGACCCTAGGAAAAGGGGCTTTTGCCCCTTTCCAATTTAGGGGCCATCGCAAACCGAGCGGTGGCCATAGGAGCCCATGCTTAGGCATGGCGGGGTGGGCCAGCTCAAGGGGGGAGATCCTTTTTACCATCTCTTTCTCTCCCCCCCCTAACCATACCATTGCGGAATCAGAGGAAAACTAAAGGGTCTGTGGGGACTCGCATCTTCGGGTCTCGAACTTCCATCTATAAGGTTTTTGCACCTTTATATCTTTTCTTGGTTCTCTTTCTTTTGTGGTTACGACCGCCGACTACCTGAGCGGTCAAAGAAGACAATCTCAGTACCAGATCAATTCCAGGCATGTAAATAGTGGTAACCCCAGTCCGGAGCCAGCAGCAAGTTCCCACTCCCGCCGACGAGCTAGCGCGGGGAAGTTTAGGACCCATGCCTGGCTGCTGGTGGCTGGACACCCTCGTTCATCCAGCTCCTCGGAGGTGCTCCGGAGTCCTGTTACCGGCGCTCCCCGAGGAAGTCCGATTGGGTTGACGGGGGACACTCGTACTAGTGACGTGCGATCGGGAGCAGGGCAGTTCAATCTGTCATGTTCTTGTGGGGTGGTGGCATTCACTCTCGAGCTGCTTTGACTTTCGTCTCGGGGTCGAGGCGAAGTTGACGTTTAAGTTCCTGCACGAACCCACCAGTACGGGTGTTCCGTTACAACCTTCGGAAAAATTAATGATGTCAAAACTTGTCGCAACGCTCACATGAACAATGAAATTGCCACATGTGGTTGTTCCCCATCTCATACGATTTTTTGGTGGCCTGCATTGATATAGGAATTGCAAAACGTCAAAAATATGCGCAATCGTTAAAGCATCACTGCCCTTGTGATTTTTATGAGTGTTTTTTTTTGTCCGTAATACAACGTTCGAGGCCCGCTGGTATTTTATAAAAAAAAAATGCTGCTTATCCTTTGCTCATTGGTGACGAAGTCGGTTCGCTAAACACAACACCAAAGAAAAGATGTTTTCCCAAATACAGTTTCAACAAATTGAACTCTTGCTAAAGCAACCAATCACCCATGTTCTGCATTTCGATCGAAATCGAATTCAATTCACTTTTCAATTTCACTCGGAATGAAATTTGGTGTTATGCATTTCGACCGTTTTAAATTTTTTCGAATTCACTTTCGAATTGTCATAGACCTAAACAAACACAATGTTTGCTTTTAAGTCAATATGGATGCAATAGTTGTAACAATTTTCAATAAAAAAAATGCTAGATTCGCACTTAAACCATTCGTAATAACTCCCTACAGATTTGCTCCAATTCACAATATTCATTTCGATCGAAATGCAGAACACACAATTTCACTTTCACCTTGCAAATTCACAAAAAGTGGAATGCAGAACATGGGCCAATAATTCCCTGCATGTAAACATCAATAACTGACTTATTTGCCATTAATTCAGGGATTATTACAAGGATTGCTACTTTCTACAACCTTGCTCCTAATCCATATTATGATAATTAATTCCAAATAATAAAATTTTTAGTTTTGCTGGTGACAGCACTTCCTTTTAGAACAAGCCTGTAAACAAGGCTTTTGTTGTAAAGAATATCTATAAATCAATGATCTGAGTAGATGATTTTTGGGTATTAAGTCTATATACAAAGGTTATGTATATAGTAGCGCATCGGACATAATCACCCCTATCGGGAATAATATTTCCCCCGAAATGTTTCCCTTTTTTTCACAAAATAGGTATCGTGAACAATTTTCGAAAGGGAACAAAAAATTCCGTCGGAAAAAATAGGTATCGTGAATGAATATCCGATGGAAATATTGCCGTAATTTTCCCCGAAATATTCCGCTACCATTTCGTTTGGGAACTTTAGCTAAAGAGCAACAATATAAGTTTTTTCTCACAAATATTTAGAAAAATAATGCAGTTAGCTTTGATGAAGGTCAAACGCAACAAATACAAAACAGATGCAGATTATTATAAGTAAATCATATGGAAAAATATCCGGATATAGCAAATCGATATATACAAAGAAAAAAAGAGGAAGTGAACAGCTTTTGGAGAGCCTTGGAGAAAAAAAAGAACATTGTTGGGCCATCCATGAAGTCTGTATTTGAGTGGAAAAGGGTAAGTTTCATATTTTAGACGTATGTTTAGTTTTTAATTCCAAATTAAGGCTTGGAGTGACAAAAAAAACATCAGAAAGAAGATGTCCGAGAACCTCAAGCTAAAAATGCAACCGGGGGAGGTCCTTACAAAGAATAAAAATATTCCCCCATCGAAGAAGCAGTCATCAACATTTATGCTATGAGTGTGTCGGTTGAAGGTTCTTCAGATGCAAAGCGATTCGGTTTGGCTTCTTGCACCAACACACGAAATGAGGAGGAATGCGGTGATTCACAAAAAGAAAACAGCCACAGGATCATCGCAAATCAAAAAACAACATGCAATCCAATGAGCTATCTTCAGATCTCGACGAATCGTACTTAACTGAATTGCTTTTGAATTCTGATGATGCGTACCCCCGGATGAAAGAGCTATGGATTTAAATGCAAATAGAAGAAATAAAACGAAACAAAAAGGCCAACAGAAAACAACTACAATCACTGATATTTTACAAAAAGAGCTTCAACTGCAACGTGAACTAGACCAGATTGGTGAAGCTCTTTTAAATTTTAATAAAAAATGCACACTTCTAAACATATTAAAAAATGCGCACTTCTAAACATATTGAAAAATGCGCACTTCTAAACATATTAAACTATTATTTTTAATTTTTTTCAACAAATATCATTCCCGTATCTTGTCTACTTGATGGTGTCAAAACATTCGAACATATTTTCGAAAGTACTTTTCTGATTCCCGGGGAAAAACTTTCCGATGGAAATTCACGATGGGTAGATTTAGTTCCCGGGAACAAAAAATGTTCGGGGAAACATTTTTCCTTCGGAATTCCCGATAGGGGTGATTATGCCATTAAAAACTGTATTCAAACTTTGCGTACATTTTGGGTTACCCTTTATAATGAAGTGAAAACAATATTAAAGAAAACTTTGAGCCTTGCGGTAGTCCTGCATTTATAGCAGACTAGTCCGAAGGAACTCCATCGTTCATAACTCTATAGTCCCTGATTAAAATTCTGCATCAAGTCGCACAGAGTTGATCAGATATTTCGTCGCTTTATAAATACATGGGTTGAAGTTGAACTGTTACACGCAAGAGAATGTCGAAGTAAGTAAACAAATTGGGGAACAACAACATACGCCACCCATTCACATGCCTCTACAGCAAAAGGAGGATTTCTGCCTGGTAGTACAATGGACCGTTACCGAGTCTGTGAGTGCTCTAGGATTTGGATTTTCTTTAAAAAAAAAGTAAAAAAAGTGCCGTCTGTGTTCAGTACTCTGGTATACGTTCGATTGGCCCAAAACTGAACTAATGTATGTCCAACGCTACATAAATCGACAAACTGTAGGGTACTATTGGCTTGTTCTATAATTCTAGACCCAGTCATTCAAAATTTCTTGAAATAAAATGTTACTGCAATCTTCAAGAACTCAAAACTTGATTTTGTATTGAAAAATTATAAAATATATTTAAATTATTTGTTGGAATAAAATTGAACTTTAATATCACTCGGTATCGGAATCGTTTTCAATCTCAATAATAGAGTCATCCACATCGATAATATCCGAGACATTGATTGCTGTCATTGTGCTTCCAGTTTTTTTCGAGAAACTTTCATTGCTTTCAGATAGAATGCATTTCAGAGTTTTGGGAAAACCATTGTCAGTCTCATTCAAAACAAAAATGTTTGATCGACAATCAAAAAATTCACACTCGCCGTTACATGAAACCTTTCCGGACATATACCTGGAATTATAGGGTTAACACAATCTGAAAGAAAGACTATAGTTTAAAGCAACTCACTCTGTCAATTCGTTCAGAGAGCTGAGAAGAAGTGTCTTGTTATCGACTTTCATTTTCAATAAACTCGTCTCCAAATAAATTCCACATTTTGTTGACTTCGAAATTGCACATTTTTCAAAGCGCATTGTTGTGCTGCCACCTACATCGATTCCGATGCGACAATTGCTGATTTTACAATTGGTAAGAGTTACCGAAGCAGTTTCGGTTGTTACGATGCCATTGGAAAAGTTTTCCAGTGAACAATCTTGAAGATGCAACTCAGAACAGCCTGAACACATAATTCCCTGTTGTGTTGATGATTTCCCATCACCGATGATCCGACAATTTTTAAGGACAACTCTACCATTTTTTACCAAAATTCCAGAACGAATATTGCGACAATCCAGCGTGAGATTAGTCAAGTTAAAATTTCCATCGAATAAAAGCAGTATGCTGTCATCATCGGGGGACATTATGATGACGTCGGTACTGGTTGTGTTGGATGTGCAGCCGATTGCAGAGGATTCGGAAAGACCGAAGATAGTGCCATCATCGTTTAAGTACTGAAGGAACTTAATGCTGTGGCTACCAGGTGGAAGATATATGTCGTCAGATGCGTTGCATATGTTCAGCACATCCTGCAATTTAAATAAAATAACTGATTTTTTTTTGGATGAGATAGAGGCGTATAATACATCTATGCACTATATTGAAAGGGATCTATGTACATTGTACATGTTTGTAAGCAAAACACTGGTTTAATTTTTTGAACTTCTTCCACCTTACAGCTCCGCAGCTATTACAGATAATTCTGGGGTCGTAGCACAGACAACAGCATAGTAAATTCCTTGAATGCTGACCAGGTTAATAATTTTAAAACATTGAAGACATATTAACTGGTTTCAAACTTGAAGACTGCATTTAAGAGTTTTGAGGAGATATATAATATATGCTATTAATATTTCAATTAAGAAGTTAATGCTCTTGATGTAGTTCTTGCATGGTTTGAATAGATAAAAAAAGCCAATTAAGTTGCCCTTCCCCACTGGACAAATATATAGCTAAGGTGGAAACAACATTCGGTTTGAACTCCCCCACTCAGCCAGTAAACGGACATACCTGCAACGATGGGCACATCTGTACAAGCGTATCATTCCCGACCAAATTCCCAGCCATGCGCATAAACTCGATATGTTTGTCAAACGTGTAAGGGGCCGCCACAATGTACGCAATAGGTTTATTTTGCTTATCCTTTTTCTCATATTGGGCGTGCTTCAAAAATTTCTCTTCATCATATTTAATCTCTTCGTAGATTTTGCGCATTTCAGGATTCTCCAGCATCTCGAGTTCGTTCTTTATCATAGATAGTCGCAGATGCAAACGCATAAGATCAGTGATCTGAGTCTTATCAAGCGTGTCGTCAAGCTCCTCATCATCACTGAGTCCAATCTCAAGGTATTCCCTTCGTTGCTGTATATATCTTGCTTCGGTCAACAAGGTCTTTATATGCGCAGCCAGAGATCGCTTCATGCTTTTTTGCTTCAGATCATAGCAAAATCGAATTCTCGACTCCAAGTGTTTTTCCACCCAGTTTAGATCATCGTCGTTATCATTGTCCCATGGCATCCAAACATGTCTGTAGAAAAATCTTAGCCGATCAATGCAGTCCGCCGTCCGTTCGATATTTAATTCGGTATTTTCTTGCATTTTCGTTGGCCACAAATCTTCTAAACTAACTTCTTGCTTCATTGGCAAGTGTACATCCTCATCCTGTACAGCCAAAATGAGGAATATTGCTTTCAGTTCCTTGAAGAGGACTTGTTCCACCATACCAAAGACAATTGTCGGATAGCGAAGGTTGAGTTCCTCGCAGATGACTCTGGGTATCTTCCATAATCCTTGCCAACCTAGAGATTTATTTGTATTTTAACTTGCAGCATCCATGAATAATGTATTTTACCCACCTGTTGGTTCTATTTGCAACTCGATGTAATAAGACCATTCGCGATGTACCCTTGATGCCGGAATCATATCTTCTCTCAAGCCCAGCACATCCATTGATTCTTCAAAGCGATTAAGAAGGCATTTATCGAATTCGTAGACATCCATTTTTACTGTACAATCTAAAAGTTCAACAAAGAAATCCAGCGATGAAAAATGAAAATCCCAAACTGTCAAATTGAATTTAAGCAACTACAGTGCTACCAATGTTTGATCTATTACAAAAACATGAACATTTTGAAATCATGACATTTGAGGCCAACAAACGTACTAGAACATGACTTCATTTGGCATTATTTTTGTGGAACTCTAGTAAATGCGTTTTTTATCGGTCCAAAGCCAAACTTTCGTTTGTTTATAAATAATATTTTTGTTTACAATAATTTAACTATTTTTCTCTATTAAGTGTTGTTTATCCCTGTTATTAAGCTCTGTATCACAAAGTGCCTCAAAGCACCATTCGAGTAAAAAAAGCTCAATGCTGGAATTTGATTAAAAAGTGGGTGGTTAAGAGTTTATTTATAGTCGTGAATAAATTGTATTTCCATTTTACTTTAACGCACACTCGGTATTAAATTAAGGGGTTTGAATGGTATGATCAGGAGAAGAATTCTTTTGTTGTATCAACGTGGTGTAGGGCAATTACGTCGACTCTGATGTAAATTGTTTGCGTCAATTTACATCAGAGTCGACGTGCGTTTCTTGAAATTCCATTTACTCTGGTCAAAACTTGGTAAATATCGTTTTCATTAAATGAAATTGACCAATAGGACTTATGGAAAGTGCGCGGTAGTTAATTGGCTAATAATACGTGAATCAACGTAGTTAATTTATTAATGTCTGTTTACTGTTAAATAATGTGCTTATTTTGGCTTTAAAATAAGCTCCAAAGAAGCAGTCGTGTCTACTTCTGAAAAAATTGGCAAAAAATTATTAAAACTGAGGTCAGTCGGAGTTTAATACAGTACTTGAGTTGTTTGGCCGCTGAATCCTATGTGGAAAGTAAAAAGAAACCAAATGAAGAATGTTTATCTGATTCTGAAATCGTTAAAACAATCTAACCCCAATCAGGTAGAGCTGAACATGTGCCTTCGGTGGTAGAGTGCGTAGTACAGATAAATAATTTATTCAGGAGGAAGGATCACAATGATATTCCTTGTGTCCGAATCTCAAAGGCAAAAGAGAACAGACAGACAGTACTGACTGCTGAAAAAATTCCGAAAAGTGAAGCATCAAACGGCAGCTTTTTCGTGTTCGGGGACCCACAGGAGAGAGTAGATTTCCTGGGCGCTTTTCCCAGGACGTATTAAAGGTTAACAATCCTGTTCGCCGTAACCACGACATTGAGAATAGGACACTGGTAAGTCACTTTTATCTTTGCACCGAACTTGAGAATTGGGGATCAGATAATGACGGAGTCACCGTATTCAATGATGAAAACCATGCTAAACACAGTTGTCGCAAATGGACGAGATACATCGCAATTGTTCGTGTCGAAAGACGATCTTTTGTACATCTTCAAGTCACTACAGAATAAAAAGTCGACGGGGTGGATGGTGTCCCAAACGTCGTTTTGAGACACCTGCACCTGGAGGCTGTATATATTTTCACCACGCTGTTTAACAATGCGTTGAATAGTGCACATTATCCGGCGCGTTGGAAGATATCCGTGGTACACCCTATCCCGAAAAAGAGTAAAGATAGGACGAACTCTGCCGATCTCCGGTCGATAAGTTTGCTTCCGAATATTAGCAAAGTATTTGAGAAGGTTGTAAATAGAGCCCTGTTGAGGTGGTCGAGCACATTAATATAACACGGACAACCAGTTTGGTTTCAGGGTGGGTGCATGACACTATTCATACCGCGTCGAAACTGGTTTCCGACATTCATTGGAATAAATGCAATATCAATGATTGCTTGCCTGATTGATTTTAAAAAAGCGTTCGACACTGTATGGCAAGAGGGACTTTTTGTGCGGGGGATGCACAAAGCCTTTCTAGATGTATTTCATAATGTGCTTATGGGATATAGAAGTTCCTTGTTAAGAGTCGCAATGTGACTTCGAGCAGAGTATTTGACTTTAAAAACTGTTAAGAGCAGGGTGCAGCGAATTTATCGAACCTATTCAACAAGCGATCTGGTAGGCTCACTCAGACATGCTATAGCGTATACCGAAGATTTGGTGGCATACCGATCTGGTCCTTAAATCTAGGCCATTAACATTCTTTTGCAGGGCGACTACCATCAAGTTAAGGGATATTGCGACGACTGGAAGGAACAAATTTAATATTGGTGCAAGTGGGCTGGTTCGCATGGGGGATGGTATCCCGGTATTGTATCACCGCTGCCGCAGTGCGAGAGATAAACGGTTCATCGACGGCGACGACGTCCTCCGTTTTAGTACAACAATAAGAAAAAAATAATAATAATATAAAATTGATGCGGAGAAGTAATACGCCGAATTTTGGTGGCTTGTTGAGGGAGCAGGGTTCAACATGCCGCCCAGTACGGTGCGTTATTTTAGGAAACATCCTATGCCGATGTTGACCAAACTTAAGAGAAACACTTTCAGGCCAGTACCACAGAATGAATGATTGAGCTCAATCGGTTCGGTAGTTGAAATGACTGTATCCTTTTCTCCGCATGGCTTTGCCCCACCCATGCAACAATATTCTCGATGAATATTATGTATGATTAGTTCGTAGAAGAGCTTTTAGGCCGAAAGGCAATAGTTAGATGGTTATATTGTAATTAAGAGCGTCCGCATAAGGACCAATAATCGAGAATAAGTATCCTATTAATTTAAAGTTAGATTTAATAATTTTTTACTAGTTTGCCAATAGATAATAAAAAAATAATCGAGAAGTCAAAAAAGTAGAGTGCGTATTGTGCTTGCCTGAGGATACGCCTAGGTTCAAGTCCCAAAACGCAACCCGCACCACAACGGAATTAATCCCGATTTTCAATCACTTCGTTGCTGATTCAAATCAAATGATGGTGTTGCTGCATTTGTGTGATCCAGAAGTTTAAAGGGCTGCCTGTCTTTCGCTTTCGTATGGAAATGTTGGTTGATATTGCCTTTTTGACTGGATTCCTAGGATCTCTCCTTTGAACATGACAGCACCAACTGAGCCCGTCGCGCTCCATTTTTTTCGAGGTAGATTCTTTCACGTGAAGTCTTCCTCCCATCATGGAACTTCTTATTCGATCAGTCTTTGTTACTCCTGCTGTCATGCAAAGCATCCTCTTCTCAGCTGCCGTTCATTCGCCCTCATACTTTTTGTACGCTTTTTAACATTGTGAACCTTATGTGAACTCCGGCGAACAACTGCGGTGTAGAGCTTTCCTTTCAGCTTAGGGCCATTTTTCGGTCACAGAAGATGACTGAGTATTCCCGCCACTTCGTCTACCATACGCTTATGCGATTCTTAATGTCGTTATCAAAGCTTTCTTCGTTACTGATCATAACTCGCAGTTATTTGATTTTTCGCACTTGGAAATCACTCTTCCATTCATGTTAATTTCTGGAATAGGTAGGAGTGGATCAGAGAACGGCCAGCACAAGTATTCCGTTTTTTAGGACTAATACGATACCCATTCCCCTCCAAAACTTCCCATACATGAAGTGCTACAGGGACGCTTAATGCTCGTTAATGATGGAGAAACGCTTTCCTTAGGGTTAATTTGTTTTGACTTATAGTTTGTAACATGGCTTTATATTGGTCGTAGTCCTCTGAAAGTATCTTATATTTCTGATCCGGAAATTTAGGTTGATCTAGCCATGTCCGTCCGTCTGTACATGCTCCTATTGTCGATTAGTTGGTTGAACGTACTTTGACAATACCGATGATCGCCAATCGTGTCCAACCACGGATTTGCATACATATTTACGTGATAGCTCTAAGAGGTTATATGTATGTCGCTATGCTCACTTTAATGTTGAAATTCCCGTAGACAAATAATGTTATTTTCGAGTGGTGCTGCAGTGATATTCTCAGCGTGTCCCTGCAAAGAAAGACCTCTGTTGACTCATATATTAAATTGAAATTATATTCATAATGCATTATATATATATATTTATTTGCAGATACTAACTCTAGGCTAAAAAAATGTCAAATGAAAATTGGATGGGTGGGCTACCGGAAGCTACCCGTAACTTGTCTATAATAAACATAGCAATACCTGGTGAGTTTGGGAATTTAAGAGAGTGCCTCGCCCTAAATATTTTTTAAGCAAGCTGCACGCAAACATATATATAGCCATGTTCTCAACTATGATGCTATTTTTTTTTTATTTTGTTTTAGGATCACATAACTCCATGACATACGGCATAAATTCCAAGTCGAAGATTGCGCCCGATGCTGAACCATCTGCCCGACGATTAAACTACATTTTCCCATGTTTCGTGCGGCGCTGGTCAATAACGCAGTCTGCTAGCGTTACAGAACAACTGAAACTGGGAGTAAGGTAGTTAAAACTCACAAATCCAAGTGTAAAGGTTGATTTCTCCTTTCTCATTCAAGGTACTTCGATTTGCGTATTTGTCAGAAAGAAGAAAAATTTTACTATTGCCACGGACTATTTGCAATGGAAATAATCGCTCCGCTTATTGAACTTATCAACTTTTTAGAATCTCGACCTAAAGAATTTGTCGTATTGGATTTTCAGCATTTCTACGAGATGCAACCGCAGCACCACAGCCGATTGCATAGTTATTTGAAGCAAATATTTGGGGAAAAACTGTACACTCGGAACGACGGTCCGCTTTCCAAATGCACACTTAACTTTTGCCATCCGAAAGGCAGACAAGTCATTATTATTTATCGACGTAGCAGTATAAAATTGCCAGAGGAATTTTGGCCGAGTTTAAGTTGGCCCACACCATGGCCGAACGTTTGCAGTGCGAAGAAATTACAAGAGTTTCTCGATGCAGCATTATTAACCCGACAGCCAATTAATGGTTATGTATCGCAGTGTATCATAACACCGTCTGCCAGATATATTGGGTTCAGGTCGGCGCTTTAAATGGCATCCAAGTAATACTGTTTAACATTTTTCCATCTGTAGATTCTGCTCATCCTTACGCAGCAGCGCAAAGAAGGTCGATAAAAAACTCAGCCCTTGGATTAAATCCCAGAAGCCAGGCGCATTTGATTATAAAGGAACGCCCACTGTCAACGTATTTATAGCTGATTTTGTCAATTTAAAAAATGGACAGTTCTGCCAGTGGGTGATCGACTTAAACAACTGTTTGGAGTACGGTGATGATGAAGTTAATAACAATTGATTGTGAGCAGATTGCTTATTGCACATATATGAGTACACACTGTGATTAGTTTTTATTTTATTTTTTGAAAGTTAAAAAGTAATTTCTGCATGCTTCGTCCATTGTTGATATACTTATACTTTATTATTTTTACTTTTTTTACGTATACACGCTTTTAAACGAAATGAATAAACATGAGGCGGTACGCTTTCATATATATTTGTTGATTCTTCTTAGGGGGCATGCCACTAAGTGAGCAATGCGTTTTATAGTTTAATAGGAATACTCTTCTGATTAAAATATCAATAAAATTTCTTTTATTTATTAAATAATATAAAAAGCACAATAATAGAACTAACACTAACCAACATTCGCAAAGCTAATAATAAAAATAAGTACACAATCCATTTAGTATGTACGCTTACTAGTCTAGTAGAAATCGAACAGACTTTGGTGACTTCGTTGGTGAAGTTTCAGTGAATACATTCCTGTTAATCGCCATTCGTAGTCCATGCAATACGCTCTCTATTTGTTCTATCGATTTTCCCATCTGTGTCACCTTTGCCGCTAGACGTATGTCCTGTGATTTGTTCTCATCCGAATTGAAACGATCACACAATTTCTTCAATTTTAATGTCGATCGATGAATATCTCTGACGTATAGATTGGCAGATGCACTGAAATCTAATCCGGTAAATGGCGATGCTTTTTCGTCACTGGGTGTACTACCGTCTTCCTCGTCATATGTGAGCATTTTTTTTGTGTTCCGCAAGGAACAATTCAAAACAGCCGATTTACCAAGGTTCTCCTTCTTATTACTGCCATTCGAAGAGAAGATATTCTGATTTTTTTGAAACGGTTGCTTTAGTATCACCTCTTTCACCAGACTCAGGTTCAGTGATATGCGACTGGAATTCAGGGAGTCACTAAGGGTTTCATCTAGATTCTCTAAATCTATGGGTTTCCATTCAAAGTCCATACATTTGAAGACATCGTTTGGGTCCACCTCATTTTCTCGCATCATTTCCAACCAAACATCCAGACGAGCAGTGGGCCATTCAGCTTTTTGACGATTCTCACGATCAATAATTAGAACCACAGCGCGAAAGATTCCGAATTCGTCGAGTATTTGGGATTGTTTGAAGTCCAGCTGAAGACCAAGATTACGGCAACGTTGTGTGGCTTCTTTGACCTGATAAAAACATGTCAAAAATATAATGATTAACTAAAAACAAAAAATGTCTCAATTGATTAAGTTGTTTGAAATGGTTAAAGTATTTAGACAAACGCGATTGTTACAGTCAAATAAAAGGAGTTCAGTTGCCGCCATAATTTGGAGATATAGTAGTTAAATCGTTCGCCAACAATCTTATTTATTTATTGAAACAATTTACAAAAACTAATTTATAAACTCTTTATAAACTTTTTATAATAGGCATCTTTATAAATAGGCATCGGGGCAGCCGGCCGTATGATACCGTCTTCTAATGAATGATTGTTGCCAAAAAAATCTTATCAGAGACAGAAACGAGATATGGATTACTATTACTGCAGATCTTTCATTGTTGCAGGATGATAATGGAGAATGATCACTGGCTCTGCAATAAGAGTAAAATAATAAACTCTTGATCTACTTACGTTCTCGAGTGATGGGAAATGGGATTTCATAGGACTTTCAAACTCTCTCCTGATGTTTACAAAATTCAAGTTTTCGCTAATTAAGAAGAAAAAAGATTGTCGTCCTGTGCAGGGTCGGGCTAAGAATATTATTGCGGCGCCCCCCGATAAACAGAGCTTGACGGTTAAGGCGACTAAGGAGAAATGTTAACATTCAGGTGAGCCTAGCGACACATTTAACATCTAAAAGCTGTCGGGGTAAAAACACGAGGCCAGCCTTAAAACACCTGGAGCACACAAATGCAACAACACTAGCATTTGATTGGCCGAGGACGTGATCCAAAATCTTGAGGATTGCCAATACTTTTTGAGGTCGAAGCGGCGAATTTCACAGGCGGACTAGTGATCACTGTAATCGAGATCATAACCTCGTTGTTAAGTTAAAGAAGAAGAGGGAGAAAATAGACTGTCCTATCGAAAAGTTCATGTTTCACTGAGAACTATATATGTGACAGTCGTACAAATTAAATCATTATATACGTACATATACGAGTGTATGTACGTTCTCAGTGTAGTATAGCAGAGTCCTTAAGCACGAGATCTTTACTGTTGTGAACAGAGAGTCTAACGCTACGGTCAACGAACAAATCAATGCGTTGACTCTTCGACGTTTAGAAGATGTCAGAGACGAGATGGGTTGGATCTCAATTTGAGGCGATAGTTCTCGAACGAATACGCTTATTTAATTTCTTTTGTTTGAGTAGCTCCAAAATAAAGCTATTGCGGCCGTGACCAAATGACACAACTTGTCATCGGCATGTAATCCCCAACGAGAAACGTTCCTGATCTTTGCTTCTGACTAACGCGTGCGTCTTCAGCGTCAATGGTCACCGTATTTGGAAGTGGTCAAGTTACATGATAGTTAATATTTAACGTGTCAACGCGTTTACACCAATAATTGCCAACGTTTCGTGCGTTGATATGGTGACTGCTGACGTTTCTCGTTCAACTTTAGTTTAAAAGACACGGTTAACAGTGTTGCTACAGGAAATACAACAACTTCAAGATGTTCGTATTTTTTCCATAAGAAACTGGGTTCGTTTTTTAGCCTAACAATGTTTAAGTTTTAACCAATTATTATAAATAAATGAATGCTTTTAAATTTTCCGTCAATTGCCCGAGATTAGGTGGGAATGTGGTTAGACACAGTAAACAGCACAACACCGTAAGCGACGTGATTTTTGCACTTAAACATCATGGAAGTCAAGTTATTTGCATATCCATTGAATAATGGCACCTTGCCTCAATTATATCTTACGTGCTAAGTAATTGGCACAATTATTTACCACAACAGTTACGCAACTATATAATTCATAATACTAGCTCAAATTACTACAAAACATGATGCTCACCATTAGCTGCGTCTTATGTAGACTCTCCTCGCTTGGATGCTGCATAATTCGATTGATATCATCGAACAGCGTTGACTTGTATGACGGCGTGTATTCGAATTTCTCCTCGGACTTTGACTCTAGAGCTTTTTTCTCTGTCTCCAACAATTCCTTGCTGCATTTGAATTTGAATTGTTCAAGCTCTAACATATCCATGCGCTCCTTGTAGTTGCGTTCATTTGCGGCACGTTCAATTTCGATTTGTGAGAGTGCGACACGTTTTTCCTCATCCAGTTCCCGTCGCAGTTGTGCCTCTTGCTTTTGTAGTATTTCTTGATGTGCTAATTGGAAGTCAACTACCTAGAGAAAAGTAATCAAATCAGAATTACATGTTAGATCAATTAAAATAATTTCTGAATTTATCTCTGGTCACATCAATCCATATCAAGCATACGCCTTCATTTTTTTAGGAAAGTACATAAAATAAATTATAAGCATTAAACAAAACTAGTAAACATTGCATTAGTTTAATGGTTGGTCTGGCGAAAATTCAAAAGTAGAAACTACCAATTTGCTGTTTGGAATCACCGTAAGGTTCCTTTCATTGCTGCCAAAAATACAACTTTTTACACATGAATGTCAAGAAAAGTTAGTCTCTAGGACCTGAACTAGTCACGCCAGAATAGTACATGGAAGTAGTAAACATTGAACGAGGTATTTTTTGTCATATTCTTTTCTATATTCCTTGAAAGGAACTCAAGCTCTTACAGTATCAGTCAATTTACTTGTTTCTCTTATTTCTTGGGCAGACACCCCTCTGCCTATTGAGTGTTATAGTAAGAAAAAGCAACAATCCAAATGAATATTTTTTTTAATCAAACGTATCGTCTGAAGTGTTGTTTAACTTTTAATATCTTAAATGCTATTATTGTTGGGTCTACTATGTAAAATAATAGTCACTGCAGGTTTTTACATTCAAAGAAAACAAACAAACGGTATAGTAACATTACTTATTGAATGTTCTTGCTTACTTATAGTAGTGTTCGTTGATATCGCAAAGTTTTGATTTCTTCTTGGACATCTATATGTTCACTTAGAACAAGCAAACTTTGGAATTAGCTTACGAGAAAGATGTCTCGACCGGAAAAATACAATTTATAGGACTTTAAGAGTAGAAACAACATTTATTGCCATTCCTGAGAAAAGAATTTAAGAAAACCGTTTATCAGAAACTGATGTTAGCAAGTAATATTGTGAGCATTGCTAAACCAACAAAACTACCATAACATTTAAAACTTAATAGACTTTAAAGAAGTGAATTATGATATAAAACTTACCACATTTTTACTTCTTCGCTTATTGCAAAACGGATTCGATATTCTAAAGTAGTGAGATCCTCCAATCACCAATCGGTCTCCATGGTACATTTGATGCTTTTGACGCACTAACTCCCCGTTAAGATATGTTTCAAACTCTTCGTTATCCGGCGTAATGTATAGTTTTCCGCTTGTATTCTCAATCGTACTAAATAAAACCATTTAATTTGTAGGCAAATAATCATCTATAACAAATTTTACCAATGATGATAGCCAACGAGTGGCCCATCCAACACAATATCCGGTTGACTACAGTATATCGATGTCCTTGTTCGCCCAATTTTCACTACTCCCGCTGGTAGGATATAAAAAAGTGTCCCTGAGAGTATAGGATCAGCTGTTAGATTCACCAAACATGCTTGTTTCTGCTCAGCAGATAACTCCATTGCTAAGCCTTTTCTCTTAAGTAATCTTAGTTCAGATTTTCGTTGATTTTCAGCTTCTCTTAACCGCTCCATCCAAGATTTTTGAGCTTTATTTAGCTGTTTCTCTGTTTCAGCTAATTGTTGTCGCAGTGCATCAACTTCACTCTCATCCACAGATGTTTCTATGATTATCTTCCTTGGAGGGACATTGTTTGTAGCCGAAAGTCGCTTCTGTCGCTCGTAATCTTGTCGAAGGGCTTGCAGCCGCTCGACTTCGGCACGCAATTCACGGATTATCTTATCATGAGGATCTTCGTTGACTTTAACACGATTAACTATCGTTCGAGCTTGACAAGCGTAACGCAATGTAGCAACAGTTTCATCGATATGTATACTTGCTGGGGAGATTGTAGCGAGCATCATAGTTTTGGAATTACCGCCAAGACTTTCCTGGAATAAATGAAACCAATTGTTAGGAATTTGTTTGAAAGACTGAATACTAAGTAATAAAGAATATTAAAAAACAGAAAACAAACTATGTTCAAATTCAGGTTGAGCTATTGAGTGATATATGTTATAACTTATAAGGGACTTACTTGGAAATCAGCGATAAGAAACAGTTATATTCAAAATAATAAAAAATCTTATTATGTTAACAAAATGTAAAAGCGAAGAGAAAAAGCGCTCAATTTCAAGCAAAGTGTGTGGAGGGCCTGTATCGGGAGTTAAAAGAAATTTATTTTTCGGCTGCTATTACCACTATCCGCTAAACCAGCTTGAACAGGGGCACAACCATTTTCAAAATAGCCAATCAGAGAAAGAGAAATGCCCAGGAAATCCGGTCGCCAAAGTTCATCAGCACTGCTCAAGGGCTGCTTCTTGTAAATGACGGAAAAATACTACATAGGTGGCAACAGTATTGTGAAGAACTTCTAAATGATCAATTTCCTCGGATATATTTTCCAAGAGCAAGAGTTTCTAACAATGAGAAAGAACCCGACATTACTGTGGAAGAAGTTAGGAAGGCGGTCAAAGACTCCAAAAAATGCAAAGTAGTTGGGCCGGACGAGATACCCTCTGAGTTCTGGGCAAAAAAAATGGGAGACATCGGGTCCAAATGGCTCATGATTCTCATCTCCAAACTTATGAGAGGCGATCCAATGCCTAACCAGCAGAGGTACAGTTTTCGTTGTTTGTCGCGGGTAAATCAACCACAGATGCAATCCAAAGTAAAAGGATCATGATGGAAAAACATCGTGATTCCTTAAAGGATTTGCATATGGAGTTGGTTGATTTTGAAAAAAGCCTTTGATAGACACCTAAGAGATCTGGTATGGGCGGCGCTAAGACAACGAGGAGTTCCAGAAACCTACGAACAGATGATTATGGACATGTATGAGGGATTTAAGACAAGATAAAGATGCCCCGCTGGCGTCACCGATTAGTTCGCAATCAAAGTCGGTGTACAACATGGAAGCGCCTCAAGTCCATTCATATTCACACCGACTAAATTGAGATAACGCAGATGAAGCCTCCATTACATATACGAGTTTCTACATAATTTTGTTTAGAATAACCTAATACATACGTGGTTACAAATCAGTGTGTAACGGTTTACAATAAATTTCAACCTCAAAAATTAATGTGAAGGAGATCGCAGTTTACACCATAATACATATTCTTGCTCAGAATGACCTCAAGAATGACATATTACAAATCTTGTAACAACACCTTTGTTTATGGAATAAAAACAAAACCTGAATTCACAACACTACATGGTCTTATGTACTGATTTATTATCCGAATCAAAACGAGAAAAATAGCTTATTTAATAAAACGCAATTTCTAATCAATTAGTATGATAGTATATAAGTAAAATGTACTTGAGTGTTGAAACGATAAAACTTAAAAACAGATAAAGCGTACATTCAACTCAAATTGAACAAAAATATAATGTAGCTTAAGAAATTATGATAAAAAAGAAGTTGCAACCAGTCCACGGAGTTGTATAAAGTCCTTGAACTCCGACGTAAAGAAATAGGTATTACTTTACTTGCAACAGCAAGTTCATTTCTTTTCTTTAAAATGTAAAGTTATATTTTATAAAAAAAACGCAGGTATTTATATGGTGACGAAAAACTTCATCTTAAAGTATGACAGACGAGATTGCAAGGCAAAAAGTTTATGGTCGTGATGAATTTTAATTCTTGAATTTATTCAATCTTAAAGGTGTGCAAATGCCGATCTTTAACTATCAATCAGCCAAACTGGAGATATGAAATTGGCCAGGCAAATCACACGGCTGCAGTTTTATTAGTCATCCAGCGACATACAGAAAGATTCTTCTTATCTTAAAGGGATCTCGAACGGTGGAGAGTCTGACACATCAGCCTTCCATCTTCCGTAATCCCGGGCATGCTGCTTCCAGTTGTCCAAGCCAAGCGCTCTGGCATCTGCGATGGCTTGGTATTTAAAACCGAGATTCAATACTCCTTGTCGTATCGAACCTGGGGACTGGGAGTCGAAAATTCTCTTTGCTTTAGAATTATTATCCGTTCGCTCGATGTGGCCGAGCCAATACAGTCGACGTGTTTTTGCTTTTCAGACTACATCCACATCTTGGTACAACTCATAGAGTTTGCGGTTGTATCTTCTCCTCCACTCGCCCCATTGCACACAAGACCAAATATCCGACGGATCATTTTTCTCTCAAAAAAACACAATATATAATATCGTTTCCTGCTTATTGTTCAGCACTCGGCATCATAAAGCAGAACTGGCAGTATTAATGTGCTGAAGAGCAGGGTTATAAGCTTCAAACCCAATTGTTTTGCCAAACGGAAGAAGCAATATTTTCTAACATAAATAAGGTTTCCTTCGTGGAGTTGATGTTTACTCCGAGATAGGTGAACTCATTTACTACTTCGAAGTTGATGCTTTCAACAGCCACGTTTTGTCCTAGCCAGTAGACAGATGTTTGTTTGTTTGTTGAAAGCAAGTAATGGGTGATTTTCTAAGCGTTTGGTTTTTAATTGTTAACAAAAAAACAGGAAATTTAGAAAAGTGTATAAAATGTTTATTTGAGTTGATAAATCAATGCTTGCCATTTACTTTTTAAAGATTATTATGTATATGTAAATGTTGACCACGACTATGTTTAAAGTGGTCCATACAGAGTCCAATTTTGAATCACTTTTTTCAGCATATTGGCTGATCTCTCCCTAATAACACATGTAATATTGGGTGCGTTCAATTTGCAAGGCAACTTCCGGTCCCATCACATGTGAATGTCAGCAGTTCACTGAAAATGTCCCCTTCAAGCAAGTGAAAGAAGACAATTGGCGCGTTCAATTTGTAAGTCAAAAACACCTGATTCATTTTGCTTCAGTGTTCGTAGTATTCTAAGGTCCGTGTGCAGGAGCATAAGTGTTCACTACATATGTGAATTTGACAGCAGTAACAGATGCTGGGCAACGCGCTCAAATAACTAGTCGTAAGTTAACTTGCAGGCGACTTGTATTCCCTTGGAACTTGAATTGTCTTCCAAGGCTGCAATTGACGTTGGCTTATCGGCATACACGAGTAATTTGACGTATCCCCATAAAAAATAGTCTAAAGGCGTGAAATCGCATAATCTAGCCGGCTAATTGACCGGCTTCAATTGATTGCTCAGTAGTTTGATTATGATGACCGTAAAATGATCGAAGTGCGCGAAAAACATTTTTCACCAAGCACGAATTTTGATAATAAAATTCTATAACTTGTAAGCGTTGTTCGGGTGAAAGTCTTTCCATGATAAAATGGCAGTACTAATTGACTTTGAAACAAGACACAAATCACGCATGAGCGGTCAAAAATAGAACACTGAAAAACCAAACCGATGATTTCGATATCGATATCGATAAGAATAACTTCTGTTTGTTGGCAGAGATTTGAACGGACATGTCGGAAAGCCAAAGGAAGACTATGCGAACTAGCATGAAGGACTGGGATACCGCACTAGGAAATCTGGGTGAATATATCCTAAGCATGTGCAAGTTATACGGTCTCATCGTTCGAAATACCATGTTCGTCAAACAAAGCCGGGACCTGTTCATTAACAGCAGTGGCGGAAATGAAACCGATATTGATTACCATTTGGTAGCACGTTTAATGAAGGCTCGGGTTAAAGATTGCAATCCTAGGAGAGGCAATCGCCCAGCATCACCGCCTCCTCTGCCTCTGGCAGTGGGGACGAACAAAACTAAACAACCAAAAGTGTCTGCTAAAATCAGATGGTACAATTTGAACAAAAAGAAAGGCAAATCATTTGTTGCAAATATGCAAATTTATCTCCATGACTTCTTTAACGAAGTTGAGGCTGCAGGGTACAGAGGACAAGAAAAGCTGGAAAAAGATGGCAGACGTCGGGTCCAAATTGCTCATGATTCTCATCTCCAAACTGATGCGAGGCGATCCAATGCCAAATCAGTGGAGGAAAAGTTGTCTTCTTGCTTCTTCCTTTGTACAAAGGAAAATGCGATACGGGAGACTGACAATTACCGTTCAATATGGATTTGGTTGATTTTGAAAAGGCCTATGATAGACAACCAAGGATCTGTTATGGACGGCGCTAAGACAGCGAGGAGTTCCAGAAACCTACGTACAGATGATCATGGACATGTATGAGGGAGTAAAGACAAGTAAAAAGACGCCCCGCTGGCGTCACCGAGGAATTCGCAATCAAAGTCGGTGTACACCATGGAAGCGTTTTAAGTCCTTTGGTATTTATTACAGTCCTTGATACAGAGACTTATGCTATCCTAATTGCCATGGACTATGTTGCGAGGAACAGATGGAGGGGGCGAAGTATCTGTGTCTGTAGCGACAGTCAGGCTGCGCTTAAGGCCTTGCTCAAACCCTTAACCACCTCCAAAATAATACGTGAATGCAAGATATCTCTGAAGGCTGAATTCACTTAAACTTGTCTCGGTTCCGGGTCATAACGGGATCACGGGAAATGAGATCTCCGATGAACTTGCTAGACAGGGCTCAGAGGAGGACTTCTCAGGACCTGAACCGGCGATAGGTCTGCCAGCATCCTCGGTCAGGGCTTCCATTGACGGTTGGGTTTCATATGAACACAAATGCCGATGGCATGACTCTCCAGGGTGCAGACAGACTAAGCAAATTCTCCCCGACGTCTGTAGGAAGTCTGCGGCATTCTTGTTGTCCATCAACAGAAAAGACTGCAGACAGACTACTATGGCGTTCTTACGGGCCGCTTCTGCCAAACACCTTAAGGTGCTGGGCCTTAGCGATACCACCAACTGCGAAGCCTGTGGAGAAAGCGACGACACTGCGGAACATTTCCTCTGTGATTGTCCAGCTTTTGCTCGTATCAGGTGGCAGGTATTTGGTGCTGATATGGTGAGTGCTGTAAACCTAAACTCCTTATCATTGAAGCGCCTTCTCGTTTTTCTTAGAAAAACGAGTAAATTCTCACATTAAAATGTGGTATAGTGTAGAAAGTCTCGCACCCCGAAAAAAAACAGTCCTTGATTATCTCCTTGAAGGAAAAGTGACCGACTCCAAACTGATCAGTTATTCTTTGCTGACGATGGAGCCATCATGAGGGAAGATCAAACATCCCCTGCAACGATCACTTCATGTATGCGTTTTGGAGGGATATAAGTATCATATTAGTCCTAAAAAACAGAATACTTGTGCTGCCCGTTCTCTGATCCCCTCCGACCTATTCCAGACATTCATTATATGAATGGAAGAAATGATTCTTAAGTGCGAGAAGTGCAAATATCTGGGATCTTTGATTAATAGCGAAGCAAGTTGTAATGACGACATTAAGCATCGAGTAAGAGTATGGTGGGTGAAGTGGCATCCTAAGCTGAAACGAAGGCTCTACACCGCAGTTGTACGCCCGGCACTCACACACGGTTCACCATGTTGGACAGCGTATACAAATATGAGTGCAAATTAACGGCAGCTGAGTTGAAGACGCTTCGCATGACAGCAGGAGTAACAAAGATTGATCGAATAAGAAGTAACAAGATCTGAGGAAGCCTTCACGTCAAAGAACCTATCTCGATAAAATAGAGATTTGGTACTGTAATTTTTTAAGGAGAGATCCTACGAACCCTGTCAAAAAGGCAGTATCAATCAACGCTTCAATACAAAGAGAGGAGGATTAAAAACTTCTGGATCACACAAATGCAGCAACACCAGCATTTGATTAACCTCAGCGACGGAGTTATTCAAAATCGGGAGGCCTGCAGGTATTTTCTGAGGTCGAACCGGAGAACCCCAAAAGCAGTTAAGTGAGAGGGTTATGACCCCCTTTAAAACTGATCATAGCCTGAGCGCCATTAAGGAAAAAGAGGATCCCAGTAGTTGGACGGATCTGTTTGGATTAGTTCGAAAAAGCTGTTTCCACACCGCACAATGCGGCGAGTGTTTTCCAGTGTCATGGGACACAACTGGATCAGTTTTGCCGGGTTCCCGAATTCGACCATAGCCACGTAGAGCTTTTGACGATGAATGCTATCATATGTAGCCTTAAGGTAGCCTTAAGGTCGATCAAAATATTGTGAATCTCGAGTTGAAATTCGTTGGTCTTTTTCAGGATTTGCCTGAGTGGTAAGATCAGCCGATTACGTGCCGATTAGTGTTTTGCAGAACGGCTACAGACGCTCAGACAATTCGTTCCTCAGAAACGGGTTCTTCATTGACTGGACGTGGGTTCTCTTCTTGCCCTATAACTCACTCTACATGATGCCCATTTAATAGCTGTTCGAAATGCTACTTAAACACATCTACTATTCTCTGTGCTTCGTACTAAAAGCCAGCAGCCAGTTGCTTGGTATTTTTATTCGGATGTTGTTTGGATCGCAAGACTCTTCGATCTTTTTGAGTTGGGAGACTGTGTATGCCCTCTTCTTTCTATGCAGGATCTTCTTCGCCTCCCTTCTCTTGGCTCGATAGTCCCTTGCTGCCCCAGTTTTGCGTTGCAGCTTTCGCGGATAGGTACTTTCTGTCACCATTTTACGCCGGGCGCACTAATCATCATGCCACGGGATCTTTTTCTGAGGTGGCTGGCAACGTATCTTGCTTGTGGATGCACATTCTTGGAAACCAATTTATCACCGTATTGCGGGTCTGCAAAGTCGATAAGTCGGCAGCCGTTGTCTGTTGTCGTATCCTCGAGCCTGTGCTTGCGTAGTAATCCACCAGAGATGTTTCCTAAGCAATTTAGGCGTCGTCACCGAGCATACTCTCAGTTCATAGTCCGTTGACGTTCCAGATTGTGGTCCTGGGTAAGAGTACGATAACTAGGGCGTCAAAAATTGATAACGATTTTTTTATACAAGCATTTTTTACTATGGGAATGGGTTCTATCGCGCCCCGTTTAGGAGGTAGGGCCAATTTTAGAAAAAAGGACTTAAATTGAAAAAAAAAAAATCCTAAAAAACAACGGCAACACTTACAATACAGTACTATACCGGTGGTTTTATGTCTTCTAGTTTTTGAGAAAATTTAAAATTACTAAAACTACGTTTTTATGAGATTTTTGGTATTTACGGTGATTTCATTTTGAGGATTAATGTTAACGTCACGTTATCAATTCTTGGCGCCCTAGTTATCGTACTCGTGCCGCGAGGTGTGTCCATATGTGAGGTTGGTGTAATTTTATTTTTCAGAGAAAGAGTAAACAGACTTTAAGAAATCATGTGCGTTTTCCTCACAAATAAATAAGATTGTTGAGTTTAGATAAAAAAAATCATTGATAACGGAACTTTTTAAAATAACCACCTATTGCTATAACAATTACGATTACAAAAAGCGATATTCTACATTAAAGTAAAACCAAATTTGACTCATATAAAAATACAAAGCGATCACACGTCTTGTTCGAATCATGTCAGTCAAACAAAGCAAAGCTTTATCTGCAAAGATGTACGTATGTATTTAACAAAAAATCCCGTCCCTGGTGAATGATTTACAGATCGCAGCCTGTCTTGGATGGAAGGTAAGAAGTGCGACGCGATATTCCACAAATTGCCAACTATACTCTATCCAACAAAAATTGTCAGTACAGGGAAGATAGGATGTTTATCTCTCAGTCTGGTTGCAATGACTTACATACATCGGTCCCTCTTAAAAGGGTTACCGTAGTGTGTATGATAGTTCGCCATAACGCAGAGAGCAATTCTATTAGGGTTACCATCTTCCAATTTAAAATAAAAACATTGCGGAACGAAATAAATTCCGTTTATCTTTTTCCTTTTCTGGTAAGATAATAATAGACGCGTTTTTTTAAGGGTATCTCCAGTAGACCAACAAAATATATAAATTTCGTAACACAAAAAAAAATAAAACGAAAAATATATCACTATAATCCAATTTATTCATTAAAAATATTGTAAAACATAAAATACTAATATCAGTACTCAACTAATCCGATGAGCAATTACTGCTACTGCTCTCGTTATTTAGGTCTATTATTAACCTTTCAACTGCTTCCTCGGCAAAAACGTCCATTTCCCACATATTGGGGTCAACAACCTGTTCAATGTGTTGGAGACATCGATGCCATTTTTCATTGTCTGTTTCATTTCAGTTTCATTTCATCCACGACTTATGTTTCATACTTGGCTTTGTAACGTTTAACGATTTCAAGCAACCCATTGTATGATTGCATCCCTACCTAACTTGAGATCTTCCTTTTGGGAATTCCCGTATTCATTGGCAAAACAGGCGTCATTCATCGGAAAAACAAAGACATCATACAAACAGGTACATAATGAGATGAAAGGATGTATTTATGTTTTCTTTTTATTTAAACAGTTTGCGACATAAACTCAATCAGCAAGATTTTCTAAAAACATTTCCCAGTCCTTTCCGCTATATGTATATTGTGAAAGGTAGACACAATCAGGCAATTAGAATACAAAATTATATAACCATGACGCAATGTCATATACCTAAACAGATGGTAAAAAAACTGCACTTGTGTAGCTGTACAATAAAAATATAATCAAATTAAAACCGAATGGCAACACCCCACGTAATAATTCGTTCTCAAAAGCACCAACACCGAAAGTTCTTTGACAAAATCCATAGAAAAACTCTTAATGATATGCTTCATTGTAGAGATGGTAATACTCTTCTGATGTGCTTCAGTCATACACACTGCTTATTTTGGTGGATGATAATAGCAAGCGAACACAAGACGATCATGCTCATTTCCATTCGGCTGTGTGGGAGACTGGTTGTGGTGAGTTGTATGCGAATTTTAGGAAAATTACAACAACAATTCCTTGGTATGACAGTGGTTTGGTTTTTATTTCAGTGGCAATTCTTGCGTTTAAGTGCCGTGAGAGTATCTAAAGGCACCACTGGTAGAAAAAAAGCTCCTCCATACCTGTATCTTTGTATATAAACTTTATAGTATTATCACTTCGTGTATACGACGACTACGCCACCATACGACGTAAATACTACATTAAAAAAAGCTATATCCATACTAGCATATTGAAGAACCTTTTCTACACCTTTGTTGTCTTCCATTATCTTCCATTCTCGTGAATATGAGGAGGAATATGAAGATCATGAATATGAAGATCATTCAGGTAGCGACTACCGATGGTGGCTGATGTAGCAGGAAATTCTCATCGGGTAGATTTATCGTATTTTATTTGTTGGCTCTGATGGAAGTACCAGCAGAATATTTTTATTTGTTTATGCTTATGCGCAAACAGCAGGTTTTTTGTTCTCCTTCATGCTCGTGAGTCGTGACTAAGTATATGAGAAGGAAGATGATACAGGTAGCGTTGGTGGTCGATGGTAGGATGGAAAGGTGAAGGAATTATTATCGGGTAGACTTATGCCATATTATTTGTTTGCTCTGATGGAAGTTTGGGGTAGGTTATGTTTTCTGGTATTTAATACAATTGGAATGTGTGTGTATGATCGTTGAAGGAGAGTCGCATTTCAGCTCCTGTGAGGATTCTCAAATGATTTTCTTTATAATTCGTATTTGCAAGTGAAAAATGGATATTCATATTTAAAGGTAGGGGCGATGGTGGATAAAGAAAGGTTGAAGAATTGTCATCGAGTAGATTGATGGTATATTATTTGTTGGCTTTGATGGATGTTTGGGGTAGGTTATGGCATATTGCAATTAGACCATCACAGTCACCTGTAACTTGTTTCTTTGTATTCAATACAATTGGTGTCTGTGTTCACATCGGTGAAGGAGATTCGCATTTCAGCAATGAGGTTTCCCAAATGGTTTATAAACCATATTTGCATGTGAAAAAATATTAATTGAGGCAGAGATAAAAAAAGATAAGACAAGTTATAGTGTATTCCCAGCTACATTGCGAACGATCCTTAAGGGTTTCCACTTTAAAAAGAAAATCGTGGATATTTTCGGACCCGTCAAATGCAATTTGCCACTTTTCAATTTTACAAACTGAACTTACTGAAGAAGTTTGTTGAATTTGTGACGAATCGCTGATTTAGCTTGATTTAATAAGGAAAATGACATGCACAAAATTAAACAAAAACCGGTTAAGCCTCCTACGTAATGACTGTGCAATTTAAAATTATCTCAAACTCCAAATTGTGTATAATTTTTTTTATAAGAAGGTCAATTTGAAGAGAAAGTGTTTATATCGTTTTTAATTGGTTCGCGTACATTTTATAGCTTTTTGCTATCTTTTCTCAATAAGTTAACATTCAATTGATATAAAAGTAAATTTTTCTTAAATAATTAAAGATTTTGATTAATATAAGGGGTAAATGAAAGTAAAATTTATAGATAAAATATGTGTTTTTTGTATTCATTAGACGAAAAGTATAGTTGTTCAGTGTTGTCCAAGTTGGAGACCGTGTTTGTTCTAAAGCCTTGCACATGTTCTGCTAAAATGTGATTCAACTTCTTGCGCACAGGTGCGACACTCATACTAAATTTTTCGTTTTTTAGGATGCCCATGGAAATCACGAAAAAGCAAATTTTTGATGTTTGGTTTCTTAAGTCAAAATTAATCGCTTAGATGCTGTTTTTGCTTTTTTTATGGGTTACTTTAGCCATATACTATTTTCTGAGGCTGCAACAAAGTCAATCAAATTAACCTTAAAAACTTTATGTTTAAGATTTGACGAGAGATGGGCCAAAATTGGTCGGCAAAGAGAGCGCTTCGAAAATTCAAATTCTCTGTGGCTAAATGAAAATCTAACATTACCACAACATATCTTAGATGAAATACCTTCTTCATCTAGAGTAGGAAGACCAAGAAAAAGCTTATAGATTAGATGTCAAGGTGCGGCAGGTAAAAGACCAAGGCAGTAAACAAAAAGTCAAAGCCAGAAAATAACAAATCCAAGAAAAATTTACAAGAGAAACAGGGTAATTAGTAGATATGCCAACTCAACAGTCTGACAATCCTAATGACGGGAACAAGGCTAGAAGATTTTTTAGAGATGAGGAAAAGACTGCCCAAATTACAGGGATAGATAAAGAAATTATCAAAAAGTTTCATATCATCTTAGAAGCTCTTGGGTCTGGGTTCCCAATAGATGCAGATGCTTTTGAGAAATATGCAAAGGAAACAAGGGAACTATATTTTAAAAATTATGCCTGGTATTTTAAGCCAGTAAGTAAGGTCTTCTTTCATGGAAAACAAATAATTTCTACTTGTATACTTCCAATCGGACAACTTTCAGAAGAAGCGCAAGAGGCAAGAAACAAGGAAAATAGAAGGTTTAGGGAACTTCTTACCAGAAAAAATATCACGTGTAGATACAAATACTGACCTCTTAAATTGATTTCCGAGAAGAAAGAAAAGTGTCATGGAACATGAAGTCTTGCAACTTTTAGATGTACCAAATAATTAAAAAAATTAAAATAAGCTGGTTTTGATGTATTGTTTTTTCTTGAAATTTGTAGTCATATGTTAAAAAAAAATTTTATATTCTATTCTGTGAACAATTTCAATTAAAAAAAAAAACAAATAATTTAATTTTAATTTAATTCCGCTAAATCAGCGATTCGTCACACTGTGCGTTGGGTCGAAAACGAAGCGTAATTAAAAAAAATGTTCGAAGTCAGAACGAGCGTTCGAAGGTCTCGTAGGATTCACATTGGGAGTATTTAAATTCAAATTGTCCAATCTTCCAACTAAGGTATCTCTAATAGACTGCATTTCACGAATGAAAAGTCGTTGGTTTGCCTCGAGATTTTATTCGTTGAAATGCTGACGTTATAGCTCTAATGTCTGTGGCATCTTCTTGAACAGGTGGAGGATGTTCATTAATATCTCGTCGCTCATTATTGTCATCACTACTGTGGTTACTTGCCTGACCGGATTGCATTGCTGCAGGAGGGTTATCTACCAGTTGTGGTAAAATCTTATCCTGTCTTAAGCCTACACTAGCCCCAGGTGGAGTACGACTAACTATTGGCTTGGATTCCGTTGCTCCAGAACGCGGAGTTATATTTCGAAAAGTGAACGAGTTTCTCAAATTACTTGGTCTTCCTCTAGAACGTGTTTGTGGAACTCTATTATTCATAATAGAAAATTTCGGATTTTAAATACAACTTTTTAACCTTCAATATCTTTTAATAAATCTGTATTAAAAAAAATAATACATGCATAATTTGGGGTCAGCGCGGTCGGTGCTAAATTCGATATTAAATTTGATAAGATTAGATACAATATGCTTAAGAGCAAGATATCTACTTGGTAAACAGACGGACTATGCAAATCAATGCACACAATACGAACAACACTGTATATAATTGGAAACTATAGGTAATATAGTAGCAACATAGTCCACTGTTATAACTACCAGATAATTGACTATACTATAAAAGAATTAGGATTTATATATTATAAAAATATTCATATGCACAACTTATCCTTTCACGAATAAAATTAGACCAATATGAATACAAAAAGCAGTTCAACTATTTGTGATATACAAAAGACGCAACGCGGATTACAATTAAAACTATGAATATACTGGGACTATACTAATGAAAGTCATACTCAACTTGAACCGCCAAGAGACACAATAGAACACTCTACAATTGCTGGAACTTAGCTAAAAGCTCCAGAGTTAGCTCTTCGTAGTGACGTTCTTAATGCCTCGAAGTATATCTATTTTAAGAACATGTTTAATGCAAAAGAGAAACAAGCAAGCAGCCTCCATTAACCCTTAAACCCTACCCATCCCTGGAGAAACACTTTTACTACCCTGGGGTCCAGAAAACCCCAATATAGTTTTGTTATCATTTCAAAAACAGAAAGACGTTTTAATACAAATTATTGTTTATTAAGATCACACACGTAGTTACATATTAAAAATACCTTAAAGTTTAGAATCGAGGCATTCTTGGCACACAGACCGGCTATGTTTGCCGCAAAGGGGGTTTCGGCACCTGCCGCATCTAATTTTCGTCTTCCGGTCCTTATCCCTTGGACAGATTGCACATCTTTTTTTTCCATTTACAGATCGATTGGGCTAAACTAATGGTCGTTTCTTTTTTAAAATATCTCCGAGCAGAACTTGGAGATTTGCAGGTAAAGTTGGCCAAGTAAATCTTTCTTCCATTTGGGGCGTGATGAGGTCAAGTGCAAGGTTTTCGAGGAAATGGCGCCTTTTTGGCGCTGATTTGATAAAAAATTTCAGAAGAACATATGAGTTAACACTCACTATATTCAGTAAACCGTAAAACATAGCCATCGGCCATCGCTTGGTACTTCTGGATACACTGTACCTATGACAAAGTTGGTCCATCAAATCAACACCACATTTTGTCTTATTGTAGAGTTCCACCATCTGAGGTAATTGGTTTCTTTCATCAGGATCTGCTTTGGTGTGCATTGTTGATAATAAAGGGAAACATTTTTTTTGTTTGGATTTTGGTGGGCAGTACGACAATAAAACAAGCTCTCGAATATATTACAGTATTCCTACCCTGGGGTATAGGGGACCCGGAAATTGTTATAATTACGACTGCACCCTACGTGGAATTAAAAACGACTAATGACGAGACGCCTACTGATACATTAGAGGATTAGCTTGATTAGCGCCATCGTGTGGTTTTTAGTTAAAAAAAATCCACGAAAGTTTAGTTGATACATCGCGCTGGACCCCAGGGTAGGGTTTAAGGGTTAAGCAAAAAATACCAACAAGTGACCTTCCTCAATGCTTCATTGAAAAGGTACATGGACTTTAAAATATATATACCAACAATTTCACATGTTGATTAAAGAAAAATAAACTTGTGCAATACTGATATAAAATATGTCGTTCATCGAATTAAGCAATCTAGCTAACGAAAATTCTTACTATCCATATAAATATTCAGGCGAAGAAGTCAGATTTCTTATTTTTCCATCATCTCCCTCTCATCAAACATACTACTTGCCGAAGCGAAGGCAACATTGCAAATCATCAAAGTATTCGGCTGTTACACAGAAAAATAAATATATGCTTACACTTCCATAAGAATGAAAATCATTTGGCATGACCAGAGAGTAGATAATGCGAGATCCTACATGCTACCTGTGCTGCGCTGCCTATGCTCCTTCTTACAAAGAAAAATAAATACTAACATAATATCAGAATGATTCGATAAAGAGACACAGCAACATTTTAGACACAAACCTTCAAACGCCACCATCTTTGTTGCTGACTCGCTCGAAGTCGTCATTTTCAAAATCGTGTTGATGATAGTACTATAGAGTGTATATACAAAGCCTTTACTGCCAATTTTTGTTGGATAGAGTATACAAACTTATGAGTCAGATTTATGATTATTCAGTCAGATAATGATAGGCGCATGCGAAAGAGGCTTTATTTTTTGACTGAAGCCAAATATAACCCACTCGAAAGATAAGACAAAAACAAAATATTTGGTAACCAAACTCTAGCGATGGATAATCAAATAATTACTCTCATTCTTTAAATATTAATTTAAGAATAAAGAAAATGTAGACGATCTTAAAGTGCTGTATTTTCTGGGATTTGCATATATATATACAAGCATTATATATCTATGTGGTATTGAACTTTGCCTAGAGTTGAAATCGAACATTTATAAGGCCACACAGGGAAACAATGCAAGTAGTAATAAACTACAGTACGCTGTCAGAAGCTGCAACAAGGAAGCGTACTAATTTCTGCATTGAAAGTGAAGCAATTATATTTATAAATGGAAAAACAAATCTACGCTACTAGTAACATATCCTTGGAACAACTCTAGCGTCTATGTTATCGTCTGTGGGTAATATTGCACAATATTGGTTCAGATATTGCACAATAACATCCATGGTCTACAAGCCATTGATTCTTAGACGCGCGGCTGTCAAAGTTGTCATTGAAGTTACTGCGTCAATCTTTTTTAACAATAAACGTTAAAAACCCACGTATTAAAGAAAACACATTTTTTTAAGAAATGTGATTTGGATTTTTTTTTCACACTATCAGCTCTGTGTCGTGGAGTGCCTTAAGCAAGCAATTATCACGAGCAGAAATTTGCCGGCACTAAAAGTGCTCTCACAGGCTCATAATTTAGTGCAGGTGTTAGTAAGGACAAAACTATTAAAAATACAATAAGTATGCACCTATAAAATACTAACCCAGACACAAATCATGCAAATAATTTAAGACATTAAAGCATTATTACGCAAAATATTTTTCAGCTTAATTTTACTAACATGCAAGTCAATCACATGATCATTTAGATTATAGATTCTACTCATGCGACTAATAGGCTCATGCCTCCCATAATTCGTTCTATGATGGGGGCTAAACAATAATTCAACAATGCGTAAATTATGGGCACCACCAAGAAAATTAAAGCCAATAGACGACAGCAAGTCAGGTGCATTTTTACATAAGCTGCTGTAAAAAAATGATATCGCTATTAAGCCTTCGTTGAGAAAGGGGTAACATTTGAAGAAGCTTGATACGTTGACTGTTAGGAGGGATGTTAAGTGCATCATCCCATGGGAGTCCTGTAAGTGCAAATCGAATTAATTTACGTTGAATGGCCTCTATTCGATTTGAATAAATGTTGTAGAACGGTGTACAAATTTGTGAGGCATACTCTAGAATCGGACGGACAAAACAGTTGTACAATGACATAGAAACGTATGGGTTATTAAATTCTTTCGCCCACCTTTTTACGGAGCCCAGCATAGAATTAGATTTATAAACAATAAAACTGATATACTTAGCTAAAACCAGTTTGGAATCAAAATAAACCCCAAGATCCTTAAAATTATCAACATTAAAAAAAATATCTTGAGACAAAGAATATTGAAAGGTGGAAGGGATATTCTTTCTAGAGAATGTCATATGTTGACATTTAGTAGGGTTCAGGGATAAACCGTTTTTATCACACCAATTGGCGAAGCTATTAATGTCAGATTGAAGAAAAATTCTGTCTTGCTGACTAGTGATAGATTTATATATTTTCATATCATCAGCGTAGATCAGGATATTACTGTGATTTATACATGCTTTAACATCATTAATGGCTAGTATAAATAGAATTGGTCCGAGGTGACTTCCTTGGGGAACTCCAGACTGAGCTGTGAAAGATACAGATAGCGATCCTCTAAATTTCACTTGATAAACCCTGGATCTAAGGTATGAATTAACCCATTTTATGAAACATGGTGGGAAACCGAAAGCCCTGAGCTTAAATTCTATTATTTCATGGGACAGTTGGTCGTAAGCCTTAGAGAAGTCAGTGTATATGCAATCCATTTCGTCCTTATTCTCTAGACATTAGAACAATCATGCAAGAAACTTAATAGATTAGTGACAGTGGATCTGTTTCTTACAAATCCATGCTGTTCATTGCAAATTATATTGCGACAAAGAAATGTTAACTTTTCACAAACAATTTTTATAATTAGTGATAACACCACGTTCGGATTTTTTAAATACAGGTGTGATAAAAGCACTTTTCCATAGATTAGGGAATTTGCCAGTACTAATGGACAATTCAAACAGATACTTAAGATATGGAGCAATTGCATGACTGCATTTTCTAAGAACATCGGTGTAATGCCTTCAGGACCTGATGAATAGTCATGCTTCAGAGAAAAAATACATTTTAAAATTGTTTCCAAATCGAATGAGATACTACTAAAACTTATTTGGGAACAGCTAGTTAGATATTTAAAATATTGATCATCTACGAGTATGTGAAGATGGGTTGCAAACATATAGCTTGCATCTAGCGAATCAGCAGTTGTAGAACTATTGTAAGTATCGGTTTTTTTTCTTAGAATTCACAAAACCCCAGAAAAGTTTGGGGTTCAATTTTAAAGAGCATTCCATTTTACTTATATAGTCAGTATATAAGTTGCAGGATAAAGATTTGAATTCATTGAAAAATGTGAAATAGAGTTCAAGGTCTGAATGGCAGAGACTTTTTAAACATGTAGTTCTTCCATGCCCTATTACGTCTATTTCGTATCGGGTTATAATCCCTCTAAGCCACATCATATCGAAAAAAAACGAACGGAAGAAAAACGAAATCAAAGCGAAAAGCAAATGAATAATAATCCGTGCGCGCGTGTTGTGAAAAGTTAAAAAGTGTAAAGCGGCCCTTACACGGTCAATCGGTTGACATCTGCATCGTGTATGTGTGGATTGACGCTACCCCTTACACAGTTCAATCGATTGACGTGAAATTTTTAGTTTTTGTGAGTTTTCGTGGTGTACGGATGTGCGATGAGTGAAACGGACGATTGTATTGCATATATTGCTCTTGCACATTGCATTAAGAGGAAAAAGAAAAAAATGCCGAGAAAAAAGAGAATTTAGATGAAGGAGTGGTTAAAAAAAAGGAATCAGTTCACACATGAAAATCTTTTGAATGAATTGAAAATATCTGCACATGACGATTATAAAAATTATATGAGAATGTATAACTCCACTTACGAGGAATTGCTTAAAACAATTCCTCCTTTGATTATGAAAAAAAGATACATGCATTCGTGAAGCGATTTCCATAAACCAGAGGCTTTCTACAACACTGCGATATCTTGCAGACATGTTTTCGCTTCCGTGACACAAAACCAAATAAAGTAATTACGTCAATCCAACCATTACACATATCAATCAGCATGACGTTCATCATGCGAAATCAAACTTGCTTTGATTTTCGTTAATCAGAATTCACCAAATGTGTGTGACTCATACAGATACATTTTCACAAACACAAGCTAGTGATTGATGTCATTCGATTGACCGAATGCCCTTAAGCGGCCCTTATACGCCGCTTAAGGGCAATCCCTCCTTTTCCAATCCCGTTCGTTTGCTGCTTCTTTGCTTGACCATAAAAAGTGACATAGCGTGCACTTGTTATGGCTTAGTAAAGACAGTATCTGGCGGATAGCGGGTCGTGTTGCTGTTCATTTTATTGGTGGACGAAAACAAGTTATTGTGCAGATCTTCGCTTCACAGCTTCGTTCAGGTAGCGTCGGAGTTTGTGTTTTTTTTTTGTAATGTGTAGGAAATTTAGCGTGGATGTGAGGTAAAGAAAGAATTCTCATTGTACGCCCATGTATTTCAAAACAAACCAGCTGTTTTGGCACTGATTGAAACAGGTTAGCGACAGCTCCGATTTAACGGAGTTCAGCCTACCTGTTTCAACTTAGTGTCACTTTTCTTTCCAAACCGCTACTCCACTACAGTTTCGTTTATAGAAGCTTAAATCTTGACAGGCATTCAACTTATTAAGAATTCGATGCATTGTCAGATTTCATCACACGAATTGTTCTGAAATCGTTTATGCAGGCGAATTCAATATTCACAATTGAAGTTGGCTTCGACATGCTGGCCAGACTACATCCGAAGGAAAGTACGTTGAGAAGGTTTGGAAGTTGAAATTCGCAAGTTGACCAACTTGCTGTTTCAAAAAATTCCCTGGGATATTTGTGACAGAAGACATATAATGTCAGTCTCAACTTTGGATTTCCTTTTAACCGCTCCTTTTTCGGTTTTTTTAGAACAACAAACTTTTTTTTCTTGCGTTATAAATCAAAAATATTTAATTTTTACATGGTGCCATATGTTTGTCATGCCTCTTCCAGTTTTAACCATTTTAAGCAAATTGAGCACTTCACCTCACAAGCACGTACTTCGAAAACTAATTTTAATTTTAAAGAAGTCCAACGACTTAACTCAGCAAACGTCGAAAACGAAAACAAAAGTGAGAAGCATTGAGTCTGCATTTGTTTCTGGTGTGAAATTGGAAGTACACAACCGCCACCTGGTTGAAAAAAACTGGTTAACCAAAACAAAATAACATCCCTACTCCGAGGTAGGTGAACTCGCTTACAACCTCGAAGTCTTACTATCAACAGACAGATGTTTGTTCGTTTGTTGAAAGCAATTTCCTCGTTGACTTAAAGGCCAAATAATTTGCCTGTTCTTCAATCACCATGAAAGGATCGGAACGTAGCACTCTCAGATCGGCCGATGATGTCGATATCGCCCGCGTTCCAAGTAGTTGGACGGATCTGTTGTCTGTGCCTTCCGTATTGACACCTGCCCTGCGCACTATCTGCTCCAGAACAAGATTGAAGAAGTTACCTGGTCGAGCAACTGTTTGTCGTAGTCCAGCGTCACGCAACACAACTGCATTATTTTAGCGGGGATCCCGAATTCGGCCATCGCCACGTAGAGCTCCTGATGATTAATGATATCACATCCTTTTCCTCTGGGTGAAACTTACGCAATTGTGTATGCAACCCTTCCTAATGCTATCATATGCGGCTTCAAAATTGACGAAAAGATGGTGGGTCTTCATTTGATACAGTATGAAGAGTCGGTCTATTGCCGATCAGCCGGGCATAATTTTAATGAGGTCTTCGGAAATTTTCCCAAGGGAGAACATACCCTTGTCGACAGTTGAAAAAGGTTCTTTGCTCTACTTTCCATTAGGGCAGTTATTCGATTGTTTTTTTTTTGTAATAGCTATAAGCCTCTTAGGCAGGCCTTAAAAACGTGGGGATCACAGACAACAACTAGAGTTAATAAACAGAAATTGAACCAAATCCCAAGTTTGCTCGGATAACTTCTACTATTTCGGGGAGTTGAGAAATCACAAGTTGACCAACTTTGGATTTTCTCAACTTTTGAATATTGCAAGTTGAGAGAGTCAACTTTGTGAACAACTTGAGTGAACAAAAGCAATTTCTCATTGCTATCGCTTTACCGATATACCCGCCATGCCATGCATACACATCAGTTCACCCTTAAACCTATTCCGGACGTACAGTGAAATACAAAGAATCTTTCCATAGCCGTTCGACACGAATGTTTAATGTTCTTGCCCGCTGTTAATCCTGCAACCATTTAAAAACAACGTGCATTTTTTCTTTTGATGAGATTTCACATATACTATACTACATAAATAACGTCTTGGATATTGCCTTGAGTGCTTCAATTCACTAAGGCGCGTTGACATAAACTTTGCCTTTCATTTCCCAAAGAAAGAAGTCGTATAGTATTAAGGCGCGACCTCGGCGTCTAATTATGATCACGATTTTAGGAAATGATTCAACACGCAATTGACAAAGTTACGACGCTGCTGATGGTGGGTGCTTGCATCAACTGAATATTATAGGCTTAATGCTAAATTCGGTGGAGTGTTGTTTGTGATATGCCTAATTCCTGAGCCCGACGTAGAACCGACGTTTTTGGCCATCCTTCGAGCTACAGAAGCATTATTTTCAGTTATTCTTGCCGACGGAGATGTTTTCGGTTCTTCATATCACTAAGAGAAGGTGCTTCAAGGTTACTTTATATGCCATGGCTAAAACAAATTTTATCAATTTTGATTTGATGTTGAGGAATGATATTTTTTGATAGAAGGATAGAAGAAGAAGAAGAAAATGCAACCTCTAATAGCAAAAAAAACATCCATGTAGTAATAAAACTTATCATACCTCTTTTTCTCTTTTTAACGACGAAGTTATGATATTGCCTAAAGGGATTATAACTCTTCCGGGCCAAGTAACATCTAGAGTTTTTTCCACTACCCCACCTCTTGCGAACGTCTGACAAACATCCAAGAGTATCAATTGTCATGAGAAGCTTCTCAAAAATGTTCCGTTCGGTTTCGGCGTAAAATTGTAGGTCCTTTCCACTTCGCACAAGAAATTTGTTGCAGAAGCTAAGTTTTAGGCCCTTATATGGGCCGTTAATGCCTAATATTTTTTTTTGACTGGTCGGCGCATGTGGGGTTCGCCGGTTTGTCTTCAACAAGTATCGGCAGCCCTCCGGATTTCGAATCACTCCGTCACTGAGGCAAATCAAATGCTGGTGTTATTGCAATTGTGTGATCCAAAAGTTTTAAGGCTTTTCCTTTCACTATTGTAAAGGAACGTTGATTGATATTGCCTTTTTGACGGGGTGCGTAAAACATCTCTTTTGAACATTACAGTACATTCAGCCGGTCGCCCTTTTCTTTGAGATAAGTTTTTGACGTGAAGGCTTCCTCGGATATATATATATATATATAACTTCTTTTTCGATTAATCTTTGTTACTCCTGCTGTCATGCGTAGTATGTTCATCTCAGTTGCCGTTAATTTGCCCTCATACTTTTGTACGCTGTCCAAAATTGGACGCGTTCAATTTGCAAAGCAATTACTAGTTCCCCAGTATTCAAACCTCTATAATCACTTGCCAATCGATGGTCACGTGAGTTATTCGATCAATGAGAAAATGGATAAAAGTAAGGACTAGCAGTTGATTTGAGCGCCGGGAGCATAACTGCGGACTAGAGCCTTCCTTTTAGCTTAGGGGGCATTTTTCGATCATATTTCTCCGACACCTCCATCCACCATACGTTCACGCGATGATTGATGTCGTCATAACAGGTTGCTTCAATTTTGATAATAGATCCCAGATATATGAAATTTTCGCATTTGGGAATCACATTCATATAAATGTCTGGAACAGGTCGGAGTGGATCAGAGAAAGGGCAAACATCATACGAATCGCGGTGTTTTTCTATATGACCCTTATACTTTGGATTGAATCTGTGACATCAGCTTAATAAAACGGTAATTACCCAAGCCTAGCATATCGCCTTTCCCTTTGTACTTAAACAAGTCATAAGTCCTAATAAATTACGAAAGCAAAGCAATGAAATATGAGCAATTATCTGCAACTGAGTAATACATTCTGTGAATTTTTATGGTGGTGTCATTTATGAAGTGTGGAAAATGAATACATAGATGTTTGCTTAATTTCTAAGTTATTAGAAATAGTTATGTACAAATGAATGTCCACAATATTCCTTAAGCGGCCCTTACACGGTCAATCGGTTGACATCATGCATCGTGTATGTGTGGATTGACGCTACCCCTTACACAGTTCAATCGATTGACATGAAATGTTTAGTTCTTTTGAGTTTTCGTGGTGTACGGATGTACGATGAGTGAAATGGACGATTGTATTGCATATATTTCCACATTGCATAAAGAGGAAAAAGAAAAAAATGTCGAGAAAAAAGAGAATTTGGATGAAGGAGTGGTTAAAAAAAAAGGAATCAGTTCACACATGAAAATCTTTTGAATGAATTGAAAATATCTGCACAGGACGATTATGAAAATTGTATGACAATGGATAACTCCACTTACCAGGAATTGCTTAAAATAATTTCTTCTTTGATTATGAATATGCTTTTGCAGTAAAACTTCATATTGTTGAATTTTTTTGTTTCGGTCGCTATAATCTTTCCCTTTGACATCCCATAAACTCGGTAATGACCGATACGTTTCAATTAATTATGATACAAATGCTCGGTCTTCATCGTCCTTCAATTTTCCGCTGGCGCCAGACATGTTTTCGCATCCGTGACACAAAACACAATGAAGTAATTACGTCAATCCAACCCTTACACATATCAATCAGCATGGCGTTCATCATGCAAAATCAAACTTGCTTTGATTTTCGTCAATCAGACTTCATCAAATGTGTGTGACTCATACAGATACATTTTTACAAACAAATGCTAGTGATTGATGTCATTCGATTGACCGTGTAAGGCCCGCTTTACGTTGATGATACGACTCATTGCTTATCTTATTTGATTTTCAAAATTTTGTTTACTTTTCTTCTAATCAACACAGGCCGCCCGTTTCAGATAATTACCTATTATTGTAAAAGAGGGACCGAAAGAGAGAAAGGAAATTTCAATGGCTGGAGTCACCTAGCTCTTGAATTCAGGTGACGAATTTCAAGAGCTAGGTTACTCGAATTGAGCTAAATATTTGGAATGTTCGTTTTAAAAAAAAGATGTAGAGTAAGAATGTCGGGTAATGTTGACCCCTACCATATCTCTTTTCCCCTTGGAGTAGGCAAATATTCCTGTTACTAAACGCCTATTTTCTTACGCAGAGATCCAAATTTAATCCTTTTTTTGTTTCAATTTAAAGCCTTCGTTTTCGCGATTTTTGCGTTTTCGTTGAGGTCTATTTTTTAGCGGTGAATAAAACAAGTTAATTGTAAAGAATAGCTGCATTTCATTGGCTGTTTTATTTTTCTGCGGCTTTAAGGAACCCACACACCCGATACGGGTACAGCGATACCTAATCTTATTGCGGTGAATATAGACGCACTCAATGTACCGCAGCATGCAGAGTTGACCGCCTTGTACCGCTTGCCAAAATGTTTGTGAAAAAACTGATTTATGATGAAAAAACCTTCGGTAACACGCCGAAGTATAAAAATACTTAAAGAAAGGTTATCACATAAAAATAGAGAGGAGTTTAAGCAAGACAAATAAGTACATTTGAAACAATGCGAATGTCGTATAAAAATGTGGGATCCTTTTTATAGGGCAATTCCCATTTTTCAGGTGAGTTTTACATCAGACTAATCTCGAAAATGTCAACAGCTTTAATTTCTGTCAGAAATAATGAATTCTTTCTGCTGGTAAATTTTTGTTTTGATTAAATTATTTATTAAACATACGGACGGGCTACAGTCCGCCCGGGCGAACTGTTGGATACCCTATTCTTATATGTGGGTGTAACAAAAGTCTAAGTATGGTTGAATTGTTAAGAACGCTCTACATATTATGTTATATAACATTTAAAGGATTTAATCGAAAAAAACGAAGCTTTTGTACAAAAAAACGCTCACTAGCTCAAACTTTGGTTTTTCAATAAAATTGTTTTATTTAATTGTGGGCGTGTCAGTAGGCAGATTTAAAAAGTATTTAAACATAAGTATAAAGGGCAGACGGACGGACGGACGGACATGGCTAGATCGACATTACTGTCGATGCTGATCATAAATATGGTAAGCTGGGGCACATTCGTTAACTTTTTGTTGAAGCTTCGTACTGACTGCATTAATACGCTTAATGCAAATTTCTTTTAAGTAACAGATAATACGAATTTTTTGGTTTTAATTTTGTATTTTTTTATAAAAACATAGCAAACAATTAAATTTAATTCTATAAAATAAAATGAGGCTGAATTCAAGTCAAAAAAGGAAAACTTATAAACGGTCACATGAAACTCAAAGCATGTTGAAGATAGAAAATAAATACTAAATGAATTAATTAAATATTGTTAATTAAAAATGCTGACAATAATTTTGGTGATTATTTAAATCATTTGACTTTATAGTTTGTAAAGTCCAAATTAAAATTTTATTTTTTCGAGATCTAGAAGTTAAGGTAGTTGTTATTCCCGAGAAAACGATATTTTTCATAAACTTCGCCAGCATTTGGAAAATAAAACTCAACGGCTGTTTTGTTCAAGGCTTTCACTCGCGGAACACTGATGTTTTGCGGTTTTCTCAAAGCCAGGCTTTGATTTCTTTTTAAAAATCCATATAGCCTACCCTCCGAAGCTTCCTTAGATACCTCCCAATTATTTTGATGTGATATATTATTTTTGAGTGCATATTCATACTCTAACTTTCGAAAAGAAGCATATGTTAAGCCAAAATGGTGAAAAGAGCTCTTTTTAACATAAGTGACTAGTTCCTCTTCTTGGGCCTTTGAAAACACTTGTTGTGAAGTATATTTACACCGAAATTGCTCTCCGAATCAGATGATCGCCTTAAAGGGACTCTTTTTGAAAGTCTTGATTGTAGAGTTTGACGTTTAAGATCGTACTTTCTGACCGCAGATGAAATCGTTTCTTTCTTCTTAACAACATTGTCAACTGCTCTTTTCACTGACTCCTCATTTATAGAAGCACTGTTGGTTTTCTTTTGATAGGTTCGTATCATATCTACGTTATATAAAAATAACATGTAAAACAATCCGAAAATTTTAATGTTGGGGCATATTCGGCATCTTCGAACTTAGAAGGTGAATGTGCCGCAGCTTCTCAAATTTTTTTCTTCACAAATTCTCGTCACTTTTAATTAAAATCTCTTACGTACCTCTTGTACAAAATAACAACGGAGGAGAAAAACACAAAAGGACACCTAACTTTCTTGAGCGCCTGACTACGGGTGTCAAATTTTTATCGTGTTCATGTATTCAACAATGGATGGATTAACCGTCATTACTGTTGCTTACTTCAAAGTGCATCCCGTCGAAATCGGCTTTGACGAATGTGCCCCGATAATGAAAGTGCCCCAGTTTACCATATACCTATGTTATGTAGTTACTTGTAGGGGTCTACGGGCAATATTAAGGTAGGTATGTTATAAACTTCGCGTCAAAATTAATAATAATAATAATAACAACAATATCTTTGCCTTGATCCATTTATTTATGGTACCACAATACCCGCATAGGTGGGTCCACATTACCCGCCACTTTTGTAAACGGTCAGTCATGCAATATTTCAAAACTTTTTCAATTAACTTTCTTGTTTTTGTAAAATCTTGCAAATGGGTAAGTTAATGCAATTAACATTTTTTAAACGAATGATATAAATGATCCGCCCTTTCATTTAGTTTCAAAAATATTAGGTAGGTACCTACTGAAAACAAAAAAGGTGTTCCACATTACCCGAACTAACTCTAATGTTCTTCGGTAAATAATTGAAAGAATTAACTTTGCAAAGAGCATGAAATGGGCAATATACTAGGTGGGGTTGTTTTTACGATAGTTACCTATCCCGAAAAATATTATTATTGAGTCACACGTAGTTATTCAAGAGATGAATTTATCCAGAGACCAATTTTTAAATCGTTATCTCAATCCTAAAATCGTTAGTTACCTTATTCATTTTTGAACTTTTGTAAAACGCCAACGATCTTATATGAACCTGCGTTCATATATTTTAACACAGAGACACTTTCAACGGAAGTATCTTTTGTTGTCAATCTGTAAAAACAAAACAATCTCGCTACACTATCTATTGAATTTATTATTATCTACACTCTTCGTTTTCTACGCATTATCATCCCAAAATAGGAGCTAACTCTATCAACGATTTCAAGGTTTTTCGTTCAATTTTGAATTTTTGAAATAAAAATGTAAATTTAAAAAAATGTATATTATTCAAACGCGAACTATGAATATGATGGCAAAACAAAAAAAAAAGTAAGTACCTTTTGACGTTGCATTACGCGCGGTGCTCGCGGTCATGAAATCATCACAATAACACGTCATAATGGTTCTCAGCTTCAGTCTCATTTCTCATACTCCACCATGTGGCAGTGGTACCTTGTTTGCATTTCCCACTGTGTTATTCGCTATCTCGCTTCTTCCTCTTTTCCTAAGGAGCGCAGCACCAGAAGCACTCGTCCACTCTGTGGTGTTTCTTTCTCTACATTTACATCTACCAAGAGACGGCCAACGATTTTTTTGTACAAACAAAACGCGGGAATTTATTCTGTGGCAAGTGATTGTGGGCTTTCAGTTTCACTTACGACTTTCAATGGTGAGCTACAAGCGTCAGTTTCTCGTTCCTAAAAGCCAACAACAGCTTAATCCAAAAACACGAAGAAAATAACAAATGATAATTTGTATTCCTTTGCTCAAGTTGAATTAAGAAAACGCTCAAATCGATTTTGGTAGTGCAGTTTTTTTTTATTATTTGCCACGCACATCTAAAAAAAAGGTGTCAATGAACGCCGCTCTTTTCACGTAGCGTTTGCATATCGGTGTAAAATAATTTACTTTTGTTTTATTAACTTGGTGTACCAAATACAGTTACAAGTGTTTTAATAAAAGAAAAGAAATATATACAAAAAAAAAAAAATAAGTTAAACAAGTGACAAACAAAAGACAACTGAAAATATGGATGTCTGCGGGGTTTATGTTGGCGATTCAAGCATGTCCTTTGGGAGTATGCGAAACTCCTATTACAGGGACTATGAACAGTTCCCATATGGGTCATTAGAAAACCATTCCAGTCCGATAACTAAGGATTCCTACAGTCGAGTACAAGGTACAGTACAACCTCAAAGGATATGGCGAATAACACAACTTGACATTTGATTTGGGGATGCGGGATGATGACGATTTAATTTAAAAATAATTTGTTGTTGTGGTACAAGTATTTATAATCTTCTATAGCCAACGTAAGGGGGTGTGGTCACTGAGAATGTGTATTCAGTTTCGAATTTATCTGACGCAAAAACAGAATGGAGGTTGTTGGTGATTGCTGTTGATGTTGACTCGCAGCGCTGCAGGATATCACACATTGACAGGGGGGACAAAACATTGATGTGTACCGCAACGAAAAATATATATAAAAAGACGAAGCAATCTTAAAATATCGCGTTTTATCCGCTCACAAACTCAAGCAAAGAGTATAACCGAATTTTAAAATTCGCCACGTATACCTATTATATTTAGCCATTTTAGGGGATATACGAGTACATGTGTTTTAAATTTAATAGGTACATAAAGTACGTATGTAGTTGATGCATTAACCGGTTATTTATAAGATCATAAATAACAACATTCCACAGTGTTGCTATTGCTATAATGCGTTGCTAATGTAGACGACCTTTCCGTTTAATTTTGTGAGTGTTGCCGAAGAACAAAGTTGTTTACAAACAGAAATTGAGGCCTTCACTGCGCAATAGGAGCGATGAATCATTAGTTCATGATATTTTTCAAAAATAAATTGAGGATTATATCTAAAATGTTTGGAAGGATTATAAAAACCGAGTACCTAGACTACGGTCAAACTTATGAATGGGAATTTGTTTACTATTACAACATACAAACAGACATGCCCGTGCAGGGACGGACTTTTAGAACTGCAGTGCTCCCAAATAATTGCGCTTGTCTAAAAGCGATTTGGATAAATTATATCTATTCAATTGTAACATTCAGGTAATACTATAGCGACACATTGAATATCTTCAAACTGCCCGAAAGTTTACATGCACGACTGCACGTCCTTGGGTTGACACGACTGGGAATCACCGTTATAGCAAAAGGAAGACCAAACAACAATAACAGCATGAAGTTTTTGAAATCGTAAAAAAAAGGCAGGTCTTAAAACTCCTGGATCACACAAAAAAATTTGATTGGTCTCGATCCGAAAGCGGAAGGCTAACGCTATTTATTGGCAAACCCGACAGGCCGACCAGTAGGGATGCAGTAAAGTGGGAGGGTTATGATCCCCCTTAATCCTGAGAAAGAATGAGAAGAGACAACGCCGTGTACCTTTGTATGTTTTTTAAAATATGTAGCTTTCTTCTTTACAAAATATGTCCATAAAATATATAAAACGCTGCCAATTGTATCTTTCGTGATATAAAAAAATTACATTTTCATGATTCTTGAATGAACCATTTGAGTAAAAAAAAACGCACGCTTTGATATTGGAGACACATTTTCAAATAGGCCCACAAATGTAAATCAAGAGAAATTATGCTTTGGCAACACAGTTTTTTCGTTTCGGTGTACGTGCACTCAGTCACCAACATAACTTTTACATTTCATACAAAATACCTACCATAGGTTAAGCTAGGTTAGGTTGGTTTTGGTGATAGATATAGAGAGAGTTATGCTAGATAACGTAAAGTAAATAAGAGACGTAATAAATTCAAATTCAAATGAGCTATTGCGCGAGCATAATAAGAAATATACAAACGTGCGTCCTTGTACGAATACAATTTTTGTGTGAGTAGATAGGGTATATTCGTCAGCTTGACACACATTTGAACACATAGCGTGTATATTTATGAAAGTCTATATAATTTTGGATTATGTACTTAAAATATAAATAGCCATTTCACATCTGGATCTGATATCGCGCTATTAGCAGGTTCTTCGGTCACATGACCTTAACCACGTGCATTGACGTTGACTATTTTTATATTGATACCAGGTTATCTGAAGCTGTCACTTCGATTTACTGATCAGACGGTATTTTGTTTCCTACGCTATCGTGAAGGCCTTGTGGAGTTTCCGTGATATTATAAGCAATACATACTAGGTTGTTTCAATTCATCGTATATTTTTGTTTTGTTTTTGCAACTGCGAAGTTTATGTGCCCCTCAATCTGTATGTAGGTACATAACTATACTGAAAATATTTAATGAAAACATTTATCTTACTTAATAAAAATACCTAGTTATAGGCGCTTAGATTTGAGAGTTAACTTTGATTACAAATATGGTTCTTAGCATGGTGAATGTGGTTTACTAACTAAATACAAATAAACCAAATATCTAGGCTAATTTTGTAAAGCGGAAAAAATAAACAATAGGTTTGTATGTCAAGATAAACCAAACCTACATATAATATTTCTTAAAAATAAATGCGATTGTAAGCAAAAAGTGTACACCATGGTGGGTGTTGAAGGAAACAATGACGTTTGATTAGCGCCAACGGTCACGTCTATGTACATAAACAAATCAACATTAAGGTCAAAGAAAATATCGTCACCTGAATTCTATAACTAGGTAGGTACTACGGTACCTTACTCGATTTTTATAATTTGTGAAATATTTGGCGTAACAGGTAACTGGATGGAAATTGAGTGCAATAATTGTCGGAATGAACTTTAGAAAAAATCTGTAAAATTATAGGTTTAGTTGATTTTGTCGATATCTTAAAAATTATAAAAGTCGTATTACCTATATAGTTCTTCAATTTATGTTACGATAAGCCGTCACATAGTAGGTTGTGCATAATGTACATTAGCTAATCGCCAAAGATACTTTTTTGCGTTTAATAGCGATAGATATTTGACTGACCAAAAAACAGCAAAATTATAAGTCATGAATACTAATCTAAGAAGCCTTCTATAAATTGATATTAACGAAACCTTAACCCTATGATTTCTATCGCCAACGGCCGTTTAAACGACACAGACATACATTTTTTTCTAAAATTGTATTGGGGATTGGTAAAGTTCTTCTGCGATACTCTATCCCTAACCCCCAAAAAGTGGGCGTTGCAAAAATCGATGGTATGGTATATGCAGTGGGCTCATCAGTAGATCACAAGAACTTAGACCTAACGGTTCATTGTATTTCAGCATAGCTGCCCGATTGCTGCTTACTGGCGATAAGCAATAGAGTCAGTGTCGGAGAACCTGACAGTGGCCTTACTAGCGAGATCCATATCGCCTAGCTTATCGTCCTGGACGATTTGTTTGCTTAGAGTATTAAGCCTGGTCCTAGAGAAGGCAGGGCATTACAGATGAAATGAGAAGCCGTTACATTATCCTCAAGGCAGCACTTGCATGGGTCCGAGTCCCTTACGGGGATGGTCTTTAGGTGCTCGTTAAGAGGACTGAAACCAGTGACGAGACCAATCAAGGATCTCAATTCTTTCCTGATCAATCCAAGCAAATGCTCTGCTGATTTTTGGACCGCCAAAAAGCTTCTTCGATTGCTTGCATGAAATAAGGTCATGTCAGAATTCGGAATGATGTTGACGTAGAGCCTCAGTCACCTCACTATTGTGGACAGATGACCGGCATCCTATGGATGGTTGTGGGCCAATGAAGGCTGTCGGTGACGAGACCGGTTCAGCTTGATCATGGTCTCCCGAACAATTTTTGAGGTGAGAAAGCCAGCCGAGCAGGCTTTGATAGCGGCTTGGCTATCTGAACAGATGTAAAAGGTTGAACCTTTTATCCTTTTCCTTAAAATGATATTAGCGGCAGTGGCAACAGCTAAAATTTCTGCCTGAAAAACCGTTGTTTGTCTACCAAAGGCTGCTAATAGATTAACCCTATAGTCTCTATAGTAAACCCCAGCTCCCGAGAGGCCGTCAATGAGAGACCCCTCCGTATAGACAAAGACACCACCCAGCCTAAAGCCATTCCACCCCCTCACTTTTCCATTCCCGTTGTTCAGGAAGGTGAACCCGAAAACGGTGCAAGAATTTAAGAATGGGTGACTTGTAAAGAGGGATATTGTCTACATATTTTGTTATACATAACTGTTTTTTACGTTTTAAGATTTTATCGAGAAAAAACAGTGTTTTTTTTGGTTTAAAGTGATCTGCCAGCATAGGACTTTTATTTTCATTGGTTTCTTCAATTAAAATTTTTTTTTAACTGTGGGCGTGTCAGCAGGCGGATTTTAAAATATTAACAGTTTAGTATTTTGGGCTTCTGGAGAGTTAATGTTTCGAATTTCAGCTTTCTAGCTCGAATTTTATGGCCCCGAAACTGGCAATGGGCGGACGGCCATTTCGATGGTGATCCCAAATATAGTAACTTTTAGAGGTCTACGAGCAATAGAAGAGTATAGTGCTTGTATAGCAGTGAAATGTTCCTTCAAATAACTCTACTTTATTTTAACAGTAGTTAACTTAGTTATTTTTTATTAAATTAAATAAATACAATATATGCTGTACCAGATTTCCACGTTATTTAAATAAGAAAAAAACTTTAGGCCGACATTCACAGACTATTTTTAAACTATGCACTTTGTAAAACTGTTCATAAATAAAAAATTCACGAAATTTAGAAAGCAATAATCCAGAAAACAAAAATCTCGAAAGCAAAAATTTTGAATTCAAAAAATCTCGAATGAATATATTAATTTTTGAGACAATGGTTACAATTCGCTCATTCGAGATTAGTTACTACTCTTTAACATCCACGATTGGCTAGCAAACTGCCCATGCAACTGTAAAAAAAGATACCTGAAATTAGTGTTGTTTGGGATCTTGTGTTATCACAACGTAGTAATTGTGTGTGTGAAAGTAATTGAAATCATTACAAACAAAGGAAGTATTCAAATTGAAATCGATGGATTTATTTACCGGTGCCATGAAATTAAGTACATAGATGGAAATAATGTCGATCAACTTTAGAGTTCCATATTTAAATTTACAAATTGTCCAAACTGCTTGTAAAATATAAACACAAAATCGTTTACCCAACACTACAAGAAATCCAGTTTTTTTACAAGCTGTGTCAACTTCTTTTTCTTCTTCCTTTAATGGCGGTGAGGCTATGATCAGGATTAAATGCGTCATAAGCATCCCACTTAACTGCATCCCTACTGGTCCCCCTGTGGGTTTTGCCGGTTCGACATCAAAAAATAACGACAGGCCTCCCGATTTGGAACCACTTTGTCACTCAATCCAATGCTGGTGTTGCTGCATTTGTGTGATCCAGGATTTTCTAGGACTGCCTCTTTTTCGCGTTTGTATGGGAATGTTGATTGATATCACTTTTTTGACAGGGTTTGTAGGATCTCTCCTTTGAAAATGACGCTCCATTTTTTTCGTAATTGGTTCTTTGACGTGAAGGCTTCCTCAGATCTTGGAACTTCTTATTCGATCAATTTTTGTTATTCTTGCTGTCCTGCGAAGCATCCTCATCTCAGCTGCCGTTAATTTGCCCTGATACTTTTTTGTTCGCTGTCCAAAATTTTGAACCGTATGTGAGCGCCGGGCGCACAACTGCGGGTTAGAGCCTTCCTTTCAGCTTAGGGGCGTTTTCGGTCACAGAAGATGGCTGTGTTTTCCCGACACTTCACCATCCCTCCGCTTATGCTTCGCTTTGTGTCAACTGTATATAGATGGAATAAAAATACACACTTTCAGTTTCCCATAAAACGCAATATAAACCTTTACTACTTAATTGAGCTTGAAGCTGTATATTTTGTTATCATGTTATTAATGTGCAGTTTTGAAATTGCATCTAAGTATGTTTATATGTACATTATGTACTTAGCTCACCTCGTGATATAGAAGATTTTTTTTATATATACAAACAAATAAAAAAATTAAAGTGAAGCAGCAAAAAAACAAATGTGTGATAAGCATAACAAATAACACAATACAAAGATTGACTGTTGTTATCGGGGAATATTTAATGCAAAAAAAAAAAACATAGGGACGGGCTATAGTCCGCTTCGGCGAACTGTTGGATACCCTCTTCTTATTCCTATCCCTCATAAGTGGGCGTGACAAAAGTCTAAGTATGGTTAGATTGTTAAGAACACTCCCTAGCTCAAACTTTGGTTTTCCAATAAAATTATTTTATTTAATTGTGGGCGTGTCAGTAGGCGGATTTAAAAAAAAATACTCATGAGCATAAAGGGCCCCTAGAGAGTATATATTATATATTTCAGCTTTTTAGCTCAAACTTTGGATTTTCAAAAAAAAAAATTTTTTTTTTAATTGTGGGCGTGTCAGTAAGCGTATTTTGAAAATATTTTCACATGAGCATAAAGGGCCCCTAGAGAGTATATATTATAAATTTCAGCTTCCTAGCTCAAACTTTGACTTTTCAATAAAATTGTTTTATTTAATTGTGAGCGTGTCAGTGGACGGATTTAAAAAAATTTATCTCCCGATCAGTTTTAGGAGTCATAGATCATATATGAAAAATTTCATATTTCTAGCTCAAAATTCGATTTTTTCGAAAAATTTGTTTTTTTGAGTTTGTGAGCGTGTCTGTGGGCGGATTTCAAAAATTCGTAAACTTGATTATTTCGGGACCCTAGAGAGTATATGGGAAAAATTTCAGCTCTGTAGGTTCAGTTTAAGGGCCTAATTTTTGCCGACAGACGGACGGACGGACATGGCTAGATCGACACTACTATTGATGCTGATCATAAATATAGTAACTTTTAAGGGTCTACGGGCAATATTAAGGTATGTTACAAACTATGCGTCAAAATGAATATACCCTTAGAATAGGGTATAAACAGATAACAAACGACTTAGATTTATAATAGTTTTAAATGTGTACTTAAGCTGTCATTATTTCTTTTTTTATCATCATAATTATGCGCTTTGCTGCCGCTAATTTTTAAAGACACGATGTATACCAGGTTATAAAATATTTGCAACTTTACTGACGCAAATTTATAGTCGGATAAAGAACTTAAGTGACAAAGTCAAAATCAGAATTTTGATATTTATATTTGCTCACTTTATCGTTATGACCTCGTAATAAAGTTAATGTTCCCAAAACCTCATTTAAAATATTAAACCTTGATCATCAAAGGAAATTGAATCTCTTTTTTCTTCTGTGTCTATCTTATCGTAATTTTGCTAACACGTGTGAGCTAAGATAAAGGATATACAGTGTGAAACAATCTGGTAAACATTAAAATGTAGCAGAGATTGTCTGTGCTATTTTATTGATGTGCTGCGAGACTGCGTATGCCATGTGCAGTCTCTCAGCTCAAGGAGATCGAAGAGTCTCGCGATCGAAACAACCGGAGGTTTTATAAAAAGACCAAGCAACTGGCTGATCTTTATCCTGCCTAATGTCATTAGCCTGGATAAAAACTGTGCTTCTAATGTAATTTATTTGGATTGCTATCGAAAAATGCTATCGAAAATGTCAAAAATGACATGTTGGTATGGGAAAGTGGGGCACATTTGATTACGGGGTAGCTTTGGAAATTGCTAATAAAATGATATAAAACAATATTTCAAAGAGTAAACCAAAATTTAAACTTTGCAATACCATCTTTTTAAATCGTCAACGACTTTCGATGATCCTCTCACAGGTTTTTATGATTAAGTTGCATTTCTGCCTGCGCTTACGATATTCGGCCGAATACATTATTTGATAGAAAAAAGTACTATACAAATCATAAAACGCTGCAATATCAACCAACTTTCAAACTCGGATACAATCGCAAAAGAGTGGCAGGCCTAAAAACTCCTAGATCACACAAATGCAACAACACCACTCACTTTGCCTTTTATATACATAGTTGCCACGAGAAGCTTCTCAAGTTATCCGCTCAGAATCGGCTTAGTCAGCCTTTTCATTCATGTCAAAAATATAACTTCGACACTTGAATGTTTCAAGAAGGCCTTAGTATGGACTATTTGATGTTGCTAGCTTTCGAACTTAAAACGTATTCTAAGAACACGCCAACAATTAATTGGCTGTGACCCTTGAATATTGAACAGAAAATTGTTAGGTATTATCAAAAATGAGGACCCCGTGTTTCGTTTTCTACAAAAAGAAAAAGTAAACTTGTCGCTGAGCTATGTCTATTTTACAGATGCTAACAATGCATGTTCCGAGGAATTCAACGCAACCTACCTTTCCTGAGAGAAGAAATAAAAAATAAACAAATCTCGTTCTGCTAGGCAGCCAGGTAATGCTCACAATCTGATAAGCTAACTTTGGAGTACGCTTCCGAGAGACCTTTTTCTGATAGAATACAAATTAGAACAATTTTAGTTTAGAAGCAACACTTATCTGAAGGCACTAATTTACTGTTATAGGATATAAAAAGAAAAATTGATTCAGGATATCAAAAAAATCGGTTGCGCCAGCGGAAATAAAACACATGGGGAAGACGTCATTCATAAATTTAGTATATCAAACTATTATATAATATCTAAGTTTAGAAATGTATATAAAATTAATTTTAAATATCAGTGCATACAAACTGCTTGTACATATAATAGTACATAACATATCACGACTAAGGGGAAAAATCTTATATGGGTAATTTAACCATTCATGTGAGCCTAGCGACACATTTAATTTCTTGAAACTGTCTCGCAAGTGTGAATGAAATCCGTGGGTTGACACGACTTGATATCACCGATGTTAAGAAAAATATGCAGGCTCAAAAACTTTTCGATCACATAAATGGGTGTTGCATTTATAAAGTGATACGAAACGGCCGAACCAGCAAACCCAATAGGCGTACCAGTAGGAATGCAGGAAAGAGAGTTATGATCCCTTTGCCCTTGATTACAGCTTCACCATTAAGGAAAAATACGATCAGTGCATGCAAACCTATCGTAATCATTTGATGAGTTTGTATAGTATATATATGACCTAGAAGTATTTCTATCAGCGCCCATCTATCTATTAGGAAATAAAAAAGCAACAATTTAATTTTATTGCTGTCCTTAACTATGTTAAGATATTTTTTATGATAAGATAAAAAGCCATATTTACTTTTTCAAGATAATGGGTCTTACCAATCACAAATTTAATGTGGAACTTATATTGGTAATCCAGTTCATTTAAATGTGCTGCTGCATATGAGTGAAATGACCTACACATTTAAGCTACACGCACAATTTTGTTGTTGGGACCGGCTATTAAAGTAATATTGATTCTTGCCGGTGCGCTTAAAAAAGGCGTAGCCGTAATCGAATAACAGAAATTATATAACAAAGCTTAACCTTGTAAAATAATACGGATCTCTTATAGGCGAAAATGGTTCCATCCAAGCTTAACAATGTAATAAAACACTAAGTTATTCATACGCAACAACCACTAGGCATTACCAATAGCAAATTTAATGTGGAGCTTAAGTAAGTGCTTCCGTTCTTTGAAACAAACATTAGCATAAGAGGAGTACAAATTTAGGATTCACACTTAAATTCTTACTGGTACGGACCAGTGAAAATTGCAGTAACCAGGATATAAAATTATAAACTTATTTTACCAACTGCCAATAGTATGAGTCATTTCATCCAAGTATGAAAGTAAGAAAAACAAAAACGCAAATTCATACAGGGATGTATTTAGGAATGTATTTAAATGCTTTAAGTTTTTAAACTAATCATTTAAAAATGTATGTATCTAATTTTCTGAAAAGGAATAAGAAAAATTAACAAAAAAGATAAATTAACTTCATGTTCTGGCGGTGGATAAACATTATACATACGAGTATGTAGGTATATGATCGCGTTGGTCGAACAAAGTTTTTACTTAAACTACCCCAAGCATCAAAGTGATAAATAATTGATTGCTTTGATGTTACCATATACACAATTCATATTATTATAGTATGCAGCAGTTTAGTATAAGGGGAGTCCAGACAATTCAATGTATGCTCTAAATAAGCGGATACATTGTAGACAATCAATGTGGACCCAGTTTAAAGCTCTGCTTAATTAAGCTATTTTTATCAAGTGATGAGGGCTGATTTATAAATTAGGCCAACACAAATGTCGGATATATAAATCTGCATATGGAAAGTCACTTGGAGCCAATACCCACCTTTTTTTAATTTTCTTTCCGGATGTCCATTGTCCAGCAACGCTAGACATCACGCACTAAGCAAACCGTTTTTTAATGACCTCTCCGAAATCTCAGACATACGATTCAATAGCTGCGTTTTATTATCAGAGAAGATCCAAATGGATCAAGCGATTACACGCAGTACAACAACTCTACGAGTTCCTGTATTCTATCGGGTTCAAGTTTTGTGAAGCAAAAATGTAATGCCACAACTCACAGCCAGTGTAGGTAATACTTCAATTTTAACTTTTGAAAGTTTCTTTGTTTAATTCCGTGCTGTAAGTACAGAGCTGATACATTGCAAAATGCGGAAATAGAAAATTATCAGAAACACAATACGCCTTCCATACAAAATTGAAAAAGTTTAATGAAGTTGCCCGAGAGATGATAAGCCAACCTTTAACTCCAGATAATTACTATTCAGAATGAAATCTCTAGAAATTCGCCGAAAATAGTTTTCCGTGATGTTTATTAGTTATCTTTCATATAATTTTTTTTAATAAAATTATGTCTATACTACATACCCATTTTGAATATACATACATTTGTACATGTGTAAGTCCCGCAAGACTGATTAACATTCTCGGATTTATGACAATAAATAAAATCGATGTTGAATGCAGTTTGGTGCAAATCTGTATTGCGATGGAGGATTCCAAAAGTTGAATAAACAAAAACATAACACACGAATGACAACGTCAATAAAATGTGAATAAGGGGAAACCACAATCACACGTGCCATACTTACAAAGCAAAAATGTGTGATGATGCAAATCGTTTTATTTTCATGGGATGATCTGTCTATATAGATCAGTAGCGATAAGATAGATAGATAGATAGATTCTTTATTTTTTCATCATAAAGTTTACAAATTGGTATACTTAAGAATAAGGACATGGCAATACTGCCGTCTGCCTGAGATGACATTTCATAATATGATTTAAAAATAAAAGAAATAATAAAAAGCAAAAATTTTTAAATATAAAGAAAAGGAAAAAACAAAGAAAAAAAAACAAAAAAAAAAAGTAGCGATAATAATTTGCTGCTAATTACATCATTGATTTCCTCCTGAGGTTCTGGAGGAAACTATTCTGAGATTTACTTCGGACAAGTAAAGGGCGATTCAACAGATAGCGTTGGAAGTTTTTGTTAAATAATACACACATTTTACGAGTTATCATCTTTTTGTTCTTCTTCCTTTTCGGCAAGGATTAAGGGGATCATAACTCCCCCACTTTACCGCATGCCTCCTGGGCCGCCTGTGGGTTTCGCCAGGCTGCAGTGATATTATTAGCCGGTCTCTGCACGGGTCATCATCATGGATCTTTAAGAAGTTCCATTTAAGTCAAATATGTATGGGACCCAACATCGTTCATGTGACCACCACGACTCCTTTTACATGGCAGCATAACTTTTTGCATAGTTAACAGGCCAACGTCCTTTATCTCATCTCGAATATTGTGGTTAAACTGTTGAAATGTTGGCGTAGACATTACTTATCAAAAACTTTCATAACCGAAGTAACTTCTCCTCTAAGTGAAATAAGCCGATCTTCGAATTTCGCTCGTAAAACGTTGACCGTTTGATGAGACGTGTGTGTCGAAGCGCCGTCTTGTTGTAACCAGAGCTCACCCAAATTCAATTGGTCAATTGTGGAAAAAGTGGGTTAATATCTGTCGATAAAGTTTAATTAATGACTCTGGCGACTAATCTAGGTATTTGGCTCATTTAAAACGCTTTAATTTATAATGGTGATGTTTTACTGTGTTCGTGCTGGCTGTGTAGGTATATTCATATGTTGAACTGCGACAAAACCACTTTCTTCAGATTGTGTTGACCAAAAAAAAACAGGAATCTTGTTAAATGTAACTTTCACAGAACGTCCATTTAAATAATAACTTTGATAAACAAAAATTCGTTGTTGTGTGCTGGTAAACGACTTTATGACGTACCTATTTCGCCTTAGTTTGTACTTCACATTTGGCAAAAAGATCAGGCAAGATGAATTCACCAAATTTGATTTGTTGGCAAACAGGAACAACATCCACACCATCTGTTCACCTGCTCACCCTTAAGTCTCGTGAGTAGTGGTATTTAAACGGTGCGCATGCCCTAACCGCGTGTTCCTTGTAGCTTATAGTCCGCGAGCCAGCGTCATTAATTTGTGATAGATTTGCGTATACATAGGTACATGATTTTATTTAAAAAAAAAAAACAATGCATGCCACCTCTGCCACCTGGGCCGATGTACCCCTGCCGTCGATCTAAATCTGTAAAAATAACAAAGCTCCTCTCGACGGCTTATCCGAACAGATACCCTGATAGGGCTGATTGCCTTGTTTACAATAATTATATTGAGTGCGCAATTACTGGTATTGCAGTTTACCCTGCAGCTGCCTGCTCAAATAAATTGAGATGGGATATCACTGTTTATACCCTATTCTAAGGGTATATTAATTTTGATGCATAGTTTGTAACATACCTTAATATTGCCCGTAGACCCCTAAAAGTTACTATATTTATGATCAGCATCGATGCTAATGTCGATCTAGCCATGTCCGTCCGTCCGTCGGCAAAAATTAGGCCTTTACACTGGGCCTAGAGAGCTGAAATTTTAACCATATACTCTCTAGGGTCCCGAAATAATCAAGTTTACGAATTTTTGAAATCCGCCCACAAAATTTTGGAAAAAATCGAATTTTGAGCTAGAAAGCTGAAATTTTGTATATATGATCTATGACTCCCAAAACTGCTCGGGAGATAAAATTTTCAAAATCCGCCCACTGACACGCCCACAATTAAATAAAACTATTTTTTTGAAAAACCAAAATTTGAGCTAGGGAGCTGAAATTTATAATATATACTCTCTAGGCGTAAGCTCATGTGTAAATATTTTCAAAATCCGCCTACTGACACGCCCACAATGTAAAAAAAATCTATTTTTGAAAATCCAAAGTTTGAGCTAGGGAGTTGAAATTTATAATATACACTTTCTAGGGGCCATTTATGCCCATGTGTTAATTTTTTTTAAATCCGCTTACTGACACGCCCACAATTAAATAAAACAATTTTATTGAAAAACCAAAGTTTGAGCTAGGGAGCGTTTTTTTTCGACAAAATCCTTTAAATGTTATATAACAAAATATGTAGAGCGTTCTCAACAATTCAACCATACTTAGACTTTTGTCACGCCTACTTATGAGGGATAGGAATAAGAATAGGGTATCCAACAGCTCGCCCAAGCGGACTGTAGCCCGTCCCTATGTTTTTAATTGCCGACCGACTTCAGAAATTGCGCAGTAGCCAACCGAATCTTGAAATCACGATACTTAATCAACAGGCACACTCTATATTGTGTGCGCAGAGGTAAGTATGTTGGACTACTAATCTGAAGGTCTCAGGTTTAAATCCCGCCGGGGCAAAGTAACGTCGTGAAGTTTTTTGTCCACTGCCCCACCTCTTGCGAACGTCTGACAAACATCCAAGAGTATCAATTGTTATGAGAAGCTTCTCAAAATTGCCGTTCGGATTCGGCTTTAAATTGTAGGTCCCTTCCTTCTACTTGCACAAGCAAATGGTTGGAGAAGCTAGGTTTTAGGCCCTGTATGGGTCGTTAATGCCTACTATTTATTTATTTGCTTGCACTCTATATTGCTGTCATATTTTATAGTCTTCGTGTAGACGGACCTACATATCTCTTCGGGTAGAAGAACAAACAGCTAAGATAGAAATTACGAGGTTGACCGGGCGGTTTTGGAGAAAACGGTACTACGTTCTACATATCTTATCAAGTATATAAACACAAATAAAAACAATTCCAATCGATGGATTTTACATTTAGACTCGTTCTAAAATGTGTGTGTGACACCCTCAAACTAACCGCAAAACCGCTGACCGACAATGTAAGAAATACAATTTTACATCCTATCTAACCGAGGACAATTTAATGTTGTTTTAAACTAATATAGGTATGAGCTTCTCTTGTACCTTTAACTTTGTAGTATGTATGTTGTATGTATGTTAAGAAGTCTAGAAAATCCATTTCTAGTTTTTGGGTTGATTCATTCTTTGCAGACCAATACAATGAGAAGCTTGATAAAAAAACAATATGTATTCCGATTTGAAAAAAAAATCGGAAAAGAACTTCCTCCTAAAGTTAAGTGCTTTCATTGGTTCCCTCTATTGAACTACTTAATCACTCAAGGAGAACAAAAATAATAGTTATCCGCACAGTAGGTAGTATCAATATATGTTAAACGCAAACACAGCTCCATACGCAGTTGTTTTCAATGGTGTCAGGTGAACATTGAATTAATTACAATTCAAGTAAATCAAAGCTGTCACTGTAGTTGTGGCCGTGAAACCCCAACCAGCAATCACTGATTGCATTTAAATTTTAATATATGTAAAACAAATGCAGTCATGAATACCGCAACGTTATTTCCTAATAGAACATTACAAATTATAATAAAATCTCATTTTTCTCCCAGACAAAAACAATTGCTCACCATTTGCATTTCAATTTATTTAATTGCAGAAAAATGTCAACAAACAAAGTCGGTCAAAACCTCAAAGAAGGAATGTCCTTTCTGCAAGGAGCACAAAAAACGTCCGTTAACCAAGTATTTACGGACGCGGGTTATGCGCAAGCATAATGAAAGTATTTGCGAGGAAGAAGAAGACAATGAAGAAAACGAGGAGCATACCCATGCCAAGGAGCACGATAAATAAGACAACAGAAAGCCATGCATTTATTTTTTTTTATTTTTGTTATCTTTTTAGTATATGCATGTGGCAGCTACTACATCAAACAAATAATAGAAAATCATTAACATTTACATGTGTTTGTAAAGAATCTTTAAACAAAACAATAGACAAAATTCTATAAAAAAAAATTGTTGCAAATCGACATTTTCGACCAATATCATTTTTTTATAAATTATTTCATGATTGGAGTGAACATTTATATTTAAGACTGAAAAGACTAATCACGACTAATAAATTTGGCTTATTATTCGCTGGTACGAACTAAAAAATAACAAAATCATTACAAGAGGGATATCAATTTTTCGTTGAGTTTATCCTCTTTTCTTTTGAATCATTATTTCATTTTGTCTATATTAGACACACAAATTAATTTGTATTTATTATTTTTTCAAACAAATAATAAAAGAAATTATAAAAGCTAAAAAAAAAATTATACCTACTACTATCTACCTATATTGAAAATTAAATTGTATTTGATAAAATTTATTATAAAATTGTTAAAGAAAACATATATGTATATTTAACAAAAAAAAATAAAGCATCAAATGAATATTATATTTATATTATAAAATAATGTATGTACACTCATACATATATAAAGTTGTTGTGTAAGAAACTCAGAAATACCAACATCCTTTTTAGGCAAAACATTTTGTTTGTTTGTTTGTATGAGCTTTGAAAAAAATTACAGTTGTTGTATGTACATTTCTGTTAAGAAGTATATTTTCTAAAAATAAGGTTAATAAAACAAAAACATTTAATGCTAATAACAAAGTTGTTTGTATAAAATGACGTTAATCGTTCAGAAAACAAGTTCTTCAAGGTGTTCAAATAGATCTAGTCGGATTTTAATAGAGTACACACTTGTGACTGAAGTTTATTAAATACCAACCGAGAGTGGAAAGTATCTATGTGGAAAGTATCTATACGATATTAAGGCATAACACTTTACTTTTTATTTGATATCATGCTTATACATAGGTACAAATAGCTTTTACAAAAAAGATACAAATGTTTGCACAATTCAACCGTTTCTGTGTGAGAAGTTGTATTTTTGGACTCGAATAGAATGGACCCTACAATTTTAAGAAATATCTTAACGACAGATTTAACAACCCTCTTCAGGACAGATAAACTGTTGAATATTTGCCTAACTGGTGGTAAGAGTAGAGAATGTGAAAAACGTTGGAATGATTCCTACAATTAGAACCTCTAACTTCTCGGTTAGTAGCCCAATACAAGGTAATTTGATAGCGAATATGTAGGGTTGCTCACTATACATCGATGTTTGTTTACTATTCGAGCACGTGCACGCATTGTACACAGTACCGAATTTCCAGTTGTATTCAATTCAAATGATCTCCTGTATTTGATTTTGAGAACTTCAATGAATTGCGCGTTAGAAATTGTATTGTAATTCCTAATGAGCTATTTTCGCCAATCAAACACATAAACAACATCACAAATAAGACGAGGGAACGACGACGTTCGCATGGATCACAGACAAAGAAACAAAGTCAGACTCATTTATATTATTCTTAGTGGTTGTGGTAAGGTAAAGTGTTCCCAAGAATTGAGAAGAAAGTTTCCAATTATGAATAAGAAGAATAAGCGCAGGTTAGAGATTTTTAATTTCAAAATATTAAATTTTTTAAAGTAGGTATTGAGTAAAAAAATATTTGCGACATTCTGTATTTTTGAATACTACTCGTAAGTATTAAAAATAGTTTTAAAAGCTACCTCAATGAAGGCTTAAAAAATTCAAATACAGTGAACTCTCTCATAAGCGGACACTGACGGTACCAAGAAATTTGTCCGCTTATTAGAGGTGTCCGGTTATGAGAAAAAATATTTCATTGACAACCTTGAAAAAAGAAACAAGACATATGCATTTATGGCACCTATAACATTTTATTTTAAAATGGAATGCATTTTTTGTGATAAACATTAATTGTAGGTAATAAAAATTATAATAACAAAACATAAACAAGAACAAAGCCTTTAAAAATTCCTTTTTGCATTACTCACTCATGGTGAGCAATAACTACACTTTTTAGTGGAAAATAAATTCTCTTAACATTTTATGATAGTTCAAGAACCGTACCTCGCACCTACCCCAAATCAAACAGTGTCCCCAAGCATGGGGGTTGCAGGGGGGCAGCATGCCCCCCATAGGTATTGAACTGTTTATGGAATCTACTTGCGGTTTCGCAACTAATCCCATAAACAGTGCAATGCATATGGGGGGCATGCTACCTCCCTGCAACCCCCCTGCTTGGGGTCACTGTTTGATTTGGAGTGGGTGCAAGGGTCTTTAGTTATAATAGACAAATTCAAATTATAGGTGGGAAATAACTTCACAAAATTTACGGTGAAGTTATTGCTCACCATGAGTGGGCAATAACTTCACAAAAAAAAGTGAAGTTATTGCCCACTCAAGGTGAGGTTATTGAATATGTGAAGTTATTGCCCGTGAAGTTATTTCCCTGCACCACTTGAAACTATGTATTTATGGTTCAAATTATGCATACACTTACACAAAAACATACGTATTGCGCCACGAGAATTTTAGTCGGATAGTCGACAGGCGCCCGCCGGCGCCGCAGCCTACTAAATTTACATTCTTTACCGTTTTTTAAAATTTTTTGCTGGGTATCAAGGGCAAAGCGCAAAGAAAAGGAAAAAAAGCAAACAAAACAAAAGACAACGAAGTGTGCCAAATGCGTTTTGTCCGTTTAAGAGAGAGTGAAATTCTATTGCGGCTATGAAAACTGGTGTCCGCGTCCGGTTATAAAAGAGTTCGTTAAAGAGAGAATTATTTACATTAAAAATTGTGTAGATTATTCCGTTCTTTGAAATTTGTCCGGTTATGACAGGTGTCCGCTTATGAGGGTGATCCTATACGACAATTTGCATCATATTTAACAAAGTTTATTAGAACAGCAAATTCGACTGAATTAATTAAATTATATCAAAAATACTACAAAAGAATTAAATTTACTTTTAAGGATTTCATTGCTTAAGACAAAAAATTATCAAAACTAAAAACACAATATCAGAAAGTATAGATTCGAAATTATTATAGGTCAAATTTAGAAGCCAGTGTTTAATATGTTTTAAAAGAATTCCAGGCGTTATTATTGTTTTAATAGAGTAAGGAAGTTTATTAAATAAACGACAAGATAAAACTGAATAAAAATTACGAAAAGTAATAGTGCGGAAATTTGGTACAGATACCATATTCGAAAAGTTTCCACGTAAATTATAATTCGAGATCAAACGATATTTGCGGTTTCCAGACTTCATAAAGAAAGTCACTTTAAAGCAGTAAAAATGTCGGACTGGGAGAATTTTGAGATAGCAGAACAATGGAAAACTAGGATGTCTGCTAGGCTTACGGCATATTTTGCGTAAAATCTATTTCTGCTGAATTAATTGTGGCTGAATTTTATTCAAATAAACACCTCCACAACAAAAAATTCCATATTGCAGTTTGGAATGGAAAATTGCATAATAAATCGTTTTTATGTAGTAATCCAAAACTTCCATCATTAGATAATTATTTTCAATGAATTTTAATTTTAAAATTCAATTGAAAACCTTGGATAATGTCTTTTTTTATTGAGGTGTAATCACAGTATGTTTAAAAAAAATCCGCCAATAGGGCGCTGTCCTTGGTGGAGATTAGTAAAATTACTATTTTCTGTGTATAAAAGTGCTTATAATATTGCCTTTCGAAACGGTTTAATTCATATTAATTATACACCGCGCGTCGGTGCGGGGCATAAGCAGACTCATTGATTGAACGTAAACAAATAAAATCTGGATCTCCAACCATATAATACGTCAATGTTGTCAATAAGATACTTTTGATGCACCGAAAAAATCGGAGTTTTTAGTCGATGCGTCGTTATATATCGTGCCCAATCCTCAAGAAAGGAGACCCCCTGAACTGCGCCAACTACAGAGGTATTAGTCTTCTTAACATCGCCTACAAAATCTTATCTGCCGTGCTGTGTAAACGCCTGAAACCTTTCGTCAACAACCTGATTGGTCCCTATCAATGTGGCTTCAGGCCAGGAAAGTCTACCATGGACCAAATATTCACACTGCGGCAGATCTTGGAGAAAACCCAGGAAGTCCAAATCGATACCCACCACCTTTTCATCGATTTTAAGGCCGCCTATGACAGCATTTACAAAGACCAGCTATACAGAGCAATGTCTAGTGTAGGCATCCCTGCCAAACTCGTCCGTTTGTGCAGGATGACGATGGAGAATGCACGCTGCTCCATCAAGGTCGGTAAAGAACTCACTGAGACCTTCGATGTCAAAAAAGGATTTAGACAAGGCGATGCGCTGTCATGTGACTTCTTCAACATCCTTCTTGAAAGAATAGTGCAAAACTTAACACCAGAGGCATAATCTTTCACAACACAACGGGATGTCACTGGCGCGTTCGTGAGTATTGAGACGGAGGCGGCGAAGATGGGTTTGGCAATCAATGAGGGCAAGACAAAGTATATGCTGTCATCAAGAAAGAACACCCAACACCGACGTCTCGGACAGAATGTCACTATAGACAGATATAACTTTGAGGTGGTTCAAGACTTTGTCTACCTAGGCTCCGCAATGAACTCAGGCAATGACACCAGCGCTGAGATTAAACGAAGAATAACTCTTGCCAATCGCAGTTTCTTTGGGCTAAGAAAGCTATTGAGTAGCAAAGCCCTCTGTCGAACAACTACAGTGACCCTTAATAATCCCAGTCCTTCTCTATGGTGCAGAGGCATGGACTCTAGCAAAAGCGGATGAGGTCACTCTTGGTCGTTTTGAGAGGAAAATTCTTCGGGTAATTTTTGTTCCCGTCTGTATAGACGGTGAATGGAGGAGGAGATACAACGACGAACTGTACGGTATAGCGACATCGACTTAGCCAGAAGAGTGAAGGTCCAACGACTGAGGTAGCTGGGTCATGTAGAGCGAATGGACGTGAATGCTCCGACCCGGCAGATCTTCGATTCCACACCCTAGGGACGGCGCAGTAGAGGAAGACCGCGACTCAGGTGGCGCACGCAAGTGGATGGGAACTTTAACCAACTTAGCGTGCGAAACTGGAGACTGCTGGCCAAAGATCGTGCTGGCTATGGAGACGCTTGTTGGTTGAGTCCCAGGTCCACCCCGGACTGTAGCGCCACCCTAAGTAAGTAAGTCGTTACGCAAGCGCCCTGGAACGCATCCAGAGGGCAGCCCGCATATGCATCACAGGAGCCTTAAGATCCACACCAACGGCAGCCTTAACGACTTTTCTAAACCTCCTCCCCATTGATATCTATGGGAAGATGGCGGCCACTAAGGCGGCCCTGAGATTAAGAGAATCCAATTCGTGGCAAAGTTCACACTTTGGGCACAGCAGCATCCTAACTGCCCACAAGATCCCCAACAATACGGATTATCTAATCCCAACACTAGATTTCAGTAATAAATACAAGACGGCCATCCCAGACCGAGCCAGCTGGGAAGAAGGTCGCATTGTAAACAATGACGCCATTGAAATATACACCGACGGGTCAAAGACAGCCGACGGCACAGGGGCGGTCGTGTTTTCAGACAACCCTACGCTAAATGTCGTACTACGACTGCCTGACCACTGCAGTGTATTTCAGGCAGAAGTCACGGCTATCCGCGAAGCAGCACGCAGACTCTCTTTGAGCCCGATAGATGGAAAAACTATCGTGATTTACATAGATAGTCAGTCAGCGATTAAAGCCTTAGAATCACCAACAACAAGATCCAAGTTGGTAAAACAATGCCGCGAATCTCTTAACGAGATCGCGGTCAGATGTAACATTTCACTGTGTTGGGTACCCGGTCACAGTGATATTCCAGGCAACTGTAAGGCGGACGAGTTAGCCAGACGGGGTTCCGCACAAGAACTCTCTGACAACAGAGAGACACCGGCGGTACCCATTCAGACACTGAAACTCAAACTTCTAGATAACGCGTTAATAGAAGCAAATAACAGATGGAATAGCATCAGTACATGTGTGTCCTCAAAGCAAATTTGGACCAAATACGATGCGAAGAGAACATCCAAACTTCTCTCCATCAGCAGGAAAAATATCAGCTCTGTAATCGGAGCAATCACCGGGCACTGCCTTTAGGCAGACATGCCATCAGATTGGGAGCTTCCTCAAACGACTTCTGCAGAAGCTGTAGAGACGTCGAAGAGGAAGAAACCACCACTCATCTCCTGTGCAACTGCCCAGCACTAGCCAATTCAAGGAAACAAATCCTCGGCAACTATTTCCTCGATGATCTAAGTGATCTCAGTGAGACAGATATTGACTGTATCAGCAAATTCGTCACTAGGTCCAAATGGTTAAACTGAACTAGAGGACGGATTGGACGATGACTTGAGCCCCTCCCACTCCCCTCCCGCAGACCACCCCAAACCTATTCCCCTGCAAAGGAAAAGAGTTCTCACTGAAGTTAGATTGTATCAGTCACTTCAGTCAGAACTCCACTCCGAGGGCGAGACAGTAACCCGGCGGATCGACTGAAACGGTCTCCACCGGCCTTGCTGCCTCCCCGCTATGCAGACAAAACGGGAACAGAGTTGAGGTTAGATTGTAACAGTCACCACACTCTGTTTCTCTCCCATACCTCATAACCTGCACCACAAATCCCCGAACTCAGTCATCATAATTTCAAATCGACTATCAAGGTCGCGCCTCCCTGCTCCTTTCCGCGGAATGGTGTAACTTGAGGCTCGTACTGCAACAGTTGCCACAAGCCGCACCCCCTCGCGATGCGTGTAGCAGGGTTGGACCACCTTCAGTCACGCCCTCTGGCACAGTTTTGTAACCAACTACTTGACTGTGCAGCCGGTACACCCTGACCCCCCCCTCCAAGGAATGTAATAGCTTGCGCGGGATTGACTGTATCGGTCTCCCTGGCACGGTATTGCCTGCAAAGAGAGTGAAGAGTAGTTCGAGGTTCGATTGTAACAGTCATCTCAAAAGACTCTTCCCTCCCCCGGTGATCAGGAGGCAATAGCTTCCCTCCGCGGCGCAGAATTTGAGATCGACCTGGGGTTTGATTGCATCAATCGCCTCATCTCGATCGCAACCCTTGGTTCGGAGGTCGGGCGAAAGTCGCCTCTGCACTAGTCACCCAACACATCGCAACCCATGCGAAACATAGATAGGCTGCACACCCTGACCCCTTCAGGAGTATCTCCCCCCCTAAGACCACTACCTCACAAGAGGCAATCACAGAGAACCAAGTAGACCGAGCGACGACCGGCAGAACACCCCCCCCCCCCCCCCTTTTTGTGGTATCAGAACGGGCCGAAACTGCGGCCTAAGTGTGCCTGGGCTCACGCCCTCGCAGCCACCTTACCTAACCTAACCTAAGTAAGTCGTTATATATCGAATGAACGTTTCGATGCACTACATCAAATAAAACATAGCTGTATTTTTTGTATCGACATCCCTAGTTGCAGGTGCTATTAAACGTATTAACAATGTCGCGTTGGCCCGCGTTCGTTGAAATATTGTGTAGAAACAAAGCGTTTATATGGTGTAACCCGAAATACGGCTTCAGTCTTTGATCGACTTTAGATCGTAAATATCGTTAAGTCCAACGCAACGCCTTAGCAGAGCTACTTTCTACTATCACGAGCGTTTGACAGTTTGATATTGTCATTGTATTACATTGTTAGAGTTACGTCGATTCGCTTAGTTTAATAAACAGTAGTTTTTAATAGCCGTGGCGCAGCGGCTCAGTTGTAAGTGTGTTGGTGTACTAATCTAAGGATATCAAGTTCAAATCATACCGGGGCCAAGTAAAACCTAAAGTTTTTTTTTCACTCCTCTTTCGAACGTTAGAAAAGCATCCTAGAGTATCAATTGTCATAGGAAGCTTCTCAAATTTTTAGTTTGGATTCGGCTTCCACTTCGCACAAGCAAATGGTTGGAGGAGCTAGGTTTTAGGCCCTATATGGGGCCTCCAGGGAAGAGAATCTTCGACTCCCAGCCCTCAGGTTTGAGATGACATGGAACACCGAACCACCTTTTAAAAGACCAAGCTATCGCGGATGCCAGAGCGCTTGGTCTGGACAACTGGAAGCAGTGTGCCGGGATCGCGGAGGGTGCAGTGTCTCAGGCAGAGACTCTCCACAGGTCGGGAGCTCGTTAAGGAAGTAAGTAAGTGAAAAGATGTATTTTAATTTTTTGTGATGCTACTACTGATTTCTCTTAAGTTTTCGCAAAAAGAATTTAATCAATGACCTTGTTTCCGTGTTAAGTTAGTTTTTTGCTTTCATTTTCTATCATTTTCTATGTTTTTGTGAAGAACTCCTCTTTAAATCTGGACATACAAAAAACAATACATAATAAGCAAAAATTAAGTAGACTCGCAGTCTTCATTCTCCTGATAAACTAATATAAACAGAACCTTTTCTGTGTCATATTCCAATCTCTCAACGCCGATTGCTTGAAGCGGCATGTCGTTTTGCAAATTTGTTGCTCGCGCACTCTGAAATCAAATATCGTAAAGTTTCCATAAAGCATGGCAAAGCGGGTCAACGAACGCGCGCACCAGCGCGACATTGTGAATTGGGCATAAATTGTAAAAAAGAAAATTTAATGTACTGCTGCTAGGGCCAGCGTTGCCATATGTAAAGACTTATCTTCAAAATTTTAATTTTGTTTCCTAGAATTTTGCTAAAGATCTTAAATTGAAGATTTAAAGTTAGGCCCAAAATCTGAATATACCAAAAATCGTCGTTTTGTAGATTTTTTATATGCAAACAAAATTCTATTTACATTACTCAGTAATTCACTAAGTGATTGGAAGGTCGCGCGTTCGAATCCCGACCAGGTCCATGATTTTTGAATACACATTGAATACATACAAAAATATAGATCCCCATTATGTATGGCGCGAGCCGTGGAAAAAAACCAATCAAAAGCATTAAACCTCTATCCTACCCTCCTATTCCTTAAAAATGTAGTTTATCCAAATATCAAGTATTTAACGCGATAGTCAACACATGTATATGCTACGGAGTCGATGCCTTTGCAGTAAATAGCAAAAATGTTTGCTAAAACTGATGAAAATTATATGACCAGCATTTAAGCAGAACATCATCATCAAGTTCCAGATTGAAAGAAAGTTTTCTGTCTTTACACAGTCTACGAAATATTGAATGGAGCTTGGGCATGGTTTACTTTGTATAATTTTAACAAACAAGTATTTGCTTTAGCTTATCGCAATAGGTCTTATTATAGAAAAAACAAGAATTTCAACCACCTGCAGAAAAGCAGTAAGCTTCGCGGGTAAATTAAATTGTAAAGTATTCTATTTTTGAAAGACAATAAAAAAAAAAAACAAAAAAAAAATAGGGACGGGCTACAGTCCGCTTGGGCGAACTGTTGGATACCCTATTCTTATTCCTATCCCTCATAAGTGGGCGTGACAAAAGTCTAAGTATGGTTGAATTGTTAAGAACGCTCTACATATTTTGTTATATAACATTTAAAGGATTTTATCTAAAAAAACGCTCCCTAGCTCAAACTTGGGTGTTTCAATAAAATTGTTTTATTTAATTGTGGGCGTGTCAGTAGGCGGATTTAAAAAAAATCAACACATGAGCATAAATTGCCCCTAGAGAGTATATATTATAAATTTCAGCTCCCTACCTCAAAGTTTGGATTTTCAAAAAAAATTGTTTTATTTATTTGTGGGCGTGTCGGTGGGCGGATTTTGAAAAAAAATTATCCCGAGCAGTTTTAGGAGTCATAGATCATACGAGTATATAAAAAATTTCAGCTTTCTAGCTCAAAATTCGATTTTTTCCAAAATTTTGTTTTTTTGAGTTTGTGAGCGGATTTCAAAAATTCGTAAACTTGATTATTTCGGGACCCTAGAGAGTATATGGTTAAAATTTCAGCTCTCTAGGTCCAGTTTAAAGGCCTAATTTTTGCCGACAGACGGACGGACGGACGGACGGAAGGACATGGCTAGATCGACATTACTATCGATGCTGATCATAAATATAGTAACTTTTAGGGGTCTACGGGCAATATTAAGGTATGTTACAAACTATGCGTCAAAATTAATATACCCTTAGAATAGGGTATAAAAAGATAAGGCGCAAACTGAAAATTCGGAGTTTCTTATTCATCACAAGGCATACCTAAATTCAGAATCTGACTTTGGAAAATTATTTCCACCTTCAAATAATTTTTTTGAAATTTGCAAACTTCAAACAAATGTTTTTCAAAATACGAGGGCGGGTCAATAAGTCCGTGACTTTTTGAATTTCTGACCTCTTTACTGAAACGGCAACACTGCTCCTGTCAACAGGCATCTGTCAGTTGACTCCTGTCAAAATTAAACTTGCTGCGTCAGTTAGTTTGTGTTTGACAGCTATTTTTATCAGACTACTCACTAATTTGAGGAGAAAATGGAAAAAAGTGAATTTCGTGTGCTTATTAAGCATTATTTCTTGCGAAAAAAAACCATTACCGAGACCAAGGCTAAGCTTGAAAAATACTATGGGGACTCTGCACCATCGATTTCAATGGTAAAAAAGTGGTTTACTGAATTTCGTTGTGGCCGTACAAGCACTGAAGATGCCGAACGTCCTGGACGCCCAGTTGAGGTCTCTACACCCGAAACAATCGAAAAAATTCACGATTTGTTGGCCGACCGAAGATTGAAAGTGCGAGAGATTGTGGAAGCCGTAGGGATCTCGCATGGCTCAGTGGTTTCAATTTTGAATTATCACTTGGGCATGAGAAAGCTTTCCGCAAGATGGGTGCCGCGTTTGCTCACAGTCGACCACAAACGCAATCGTGTAACAACTTCACAGGAAGGTTTGGCGTTGTTTAATCGCAATATGGAGGAGTTTTTGCGCCGTTTTGTAACCGTGGACGAAACATGGATCCATCACAACACACCAGAGACCAAACAACAGTCAAAACAGTGGGTTTCTAAGGGTGAATCGGCGCCAAAGAAGGCCAAGGTGGGTTTGTCAGCCAATAAAGTTATGGCGACTGTTTTTTTGGGATGCACGCGGGATAATCCACATTGACTACCTTCAAAAGGGAAGAACAATCAATGGGGAATATTATGCCAACTTATTGGACCGATTCAATGACGATTTGAAAAAAAACCGACCTCATTTGGCCAAGAAAAAAGTTCTTTTCCACCAAGACAATGCAAGGGTGCACACATGTGCAGTTGCCATGGCAAAAAACCATGAATTGGGCTATGAATTGCTCCCTCATCCACCCTATTCTCCAGATTTGGCTCCAAGCGACTACTTCTTGTTCCCAAACCTGAAGAAATGGCTTGGTGGAAAAAGATTTCACTCCAATGATGAAGTCATCTCGCAAATAAAGGCCTATTTTGAGGACCTCGACAAATCATTTTTTTTGGAAGGGATAAAAAAATTGGAGAAGCGTTGGACAAAGTTTATAGAGCTCAAGGGAGACGTTGAAAAATATTTTTTTTTTTTATCAAAAAATCTGTGTTTTATTCCAAAAGTCACGGACTTATTGACCCGCCCTCGTATATACAACAATAGCCCAGAAATTATTAACATCAAATCGCAAATAATATCTATGTGCATTAAAGAAACAGAGTTGTTTTGTTCCGATTGGTTTGAAGACCCAATTTGTGGTGAGCACCATTTGAAAGCACTTTCTTTTATGGTCCTTGTGTTGTTGAGAAAAAATTGTATTTGGACCAGTAAAAACGCTAAAAAAATCTATCCAAAAAGGTAAATCAAGAAACACTAACAACAAGCGACTTGAGAATTTAATGAACCTATAAGAACTGTCAGGATTTGCCACGAAATCAATAACAATGTCTTTTCTTATAAGGTCCGGTAGAAGGCACAATATTTTTTTTTTATTGAATAATTCTGATTTTTTGTTTGTTTTATTATATTAAAAAAAAAACACCAACTATTTTATGAATTCTTTCTTTTATGCTTTGAATTTCGTTTTAATTTGTTTTTATTTTAATATTAATTTCGTGATATATTGCAAGCACTGGAACTAAAGAAATAAGTACTTTCTAGCGACCAAATATTGATGCGGAAAACGATTTTTTTTAGCTGACATGCTATTTTCTTTTACATGGGATTTGCGACAATGTTTAAAATGAAAAAAAGAAAACACAGAAATTCAATGGATTTTTGCTTATTTTCTGACATTATTTGAGTGTTTGAAATAAAAGTTCACCAACCTCCAATCTAAATCAGAGATTTTTCTTATTTCATGCTATCAATTGAAATTCAGTGTTTTATTTCTCTTCTTTGTACACATGGCCTAAAAAAACAGGAACCATCAAACTAATGAATGACAAAAAAAAGGACAATAATAAAAAAACATAGATTCCAAAAACCCATAGCAGTACATGTACAACAATAATATCGTCAGCACACAAGGTCAACACACCAAAACGAAATTGAAAAAAAAAAACATTTTTGTTCGAATCATACAATCCTTATTGACTTCCTTCATGTTGCAGGCAGTTCATACCAGGTATTGTATTGTAATGTGTATGCTGGTTTTTTCGATTTGTGTATGCTGGTTTTACATTTTTTCTTGAACATGCTTTTGTTCTGTCATTCTGTATCTGTATATTTCTTTTGTCTGTGGTTTAACTTAACTTAACTTATTTAACTAGTACCTAATCTCTTTTGTAATTGTTTATATATGATTTTTATATATGATCTATGACTCCTATAACTGCTCGCGATAAAAATTTTTCAAAATCCGCCCACTGACACGCCCACAAATAAATAAAATAATTTTTTTATACCCTATTCTAAGGGTATATTAATTTTTGAAAATCCAAAGTTTGAGTTGGGAGCTGAAATTTATAATACAAGGTGCCGCAAAAGTTGTCATCTGTTTACTTCACAAATGTCAAAGTAAAATTGACATTTGCCGCTATTTGCAAAAATTATAGCATCTTCCGATAGGGTTTTCAGCCCTTGGGGTGCCTTAGGCAATTCTGTGTGTCAATGTTCTAAATGATCCACGACGTTTGACATCTATCCTATGTAGTTTTCAGTCGGATTGGTGAATGCCACTGGGTGATGACTTTTGCGCCACCTTATATATACTCTCTATGGGCCCTTTATGCTCATGTGTAAATATTTTCAAAATCCGCCCACTGACACGCCCACAATTAATTTTTTTTTTTTTTTTAAATTCAAAGTTTGAGCTAGGGAGCTGAAATTTATAATATGTACTCTCTAGGGGCCCTTTATTCTCATGTGTTAATTTTTTTTAAATCCGCCTACTGACACGCCCACAATTAAATAAAACAATTTTATTGAAACAGCCAAGTTTGAGCTAGGGAGCGTTTTTTTTGATAAAATCCTTTAAATGTTATATAACAAAATATGTAGAGCGTTCTTAACAATTCAACCATACTTAGACTTTTGTCACGCCCACTTATGAGGGATAGGAATAAGAATAGGGTATCCAACAGTTCGCCCAAGCGGACTGTAGCCCGTCCCTATGTTTTAATCAATGTTCGGGTACAATGCAGGGATCTTTCATCGTTTTAAATAGCTTATAACAGCAGTATCAGCAAAGTATCGAATAGACATACTTCTGACAGTTATTGAGGCACATGGCTGTTTATTAAAATTGGCAAAGTTTTGCGTGTCACAGTAATGGATTGACATTGTAGCTGTTTTACAAGTATCTACCGAAATTGACTCTTCACTTGTATTTACAATTGCAGACCAGTCAACATCGGAGTCTTTTTGGCAATTAGCAAATTTTGATGTAAGTAGTAGATTCAGAGAAATAATTTTGGCAATAATTGACGGAAATTCGAAAACATTCGGATTCCTTTTATTTGCGTTTCGGGCACGAACATGCGAAAAAAAATTTTCTAGTGCATCCTGACTCATTTTATTTAAGTAGAAATAAGAAAAAACGGAATAATCCTTAAAAAGGTCATCGGCCAAAGAGAGGAAAGATGATATGGTCATTACCATTCCCTTAAGGCAATGAACTGTTGTTTTTTTTGCAAAGTTGTAAGGACGAAAATAACTCTTTCATTTCAACCAAAAAATCCAAAAAATCAATATTAATGCTGTTTCTTACTAACGGTGGATGTCCATTTAAAATGTCGAACATTTTGTCCATTTTTTTGATGTGCTTGGCTGATTTTTGGACAAGCTCTAACAAGGCTTTGGGAATCGATTGCATATAATTCCCGCAACACATCCCAGCTGACAATATCTTCATTGGATAAACAAAAGTCCGATGATAACAAAGTTGTTCTAATCGATTTCACTAGATGTGGTACATCAAAGCAGAGATAGATCTTTTGCCCGTTGTAAACAAACCAGTTATTGTAGGTGTTTTGTGAACTGCCTTCTTCTTCTTTATGTCCAAGTTTTGAAAACAGGCTTCGGTTTGTTGAACCTTGGTCACATGTTAGTGCTCGCACAAATATTCCAAATTTTGCACAAACATCCAAGCATTTCATTATCTGTTTTCTTAACTCTGAAACTGGACATGATGTGGAACTTACAACGTAGTTTAAAATATATTTAAAATTGCTGCAGAGTCCCCTTATCATGAAAACACAAATAGTTTTGCCTCTTGTTGGTTCTCTTCTCCCATCGCCGTAGTCAATAAATCCGTCAATTCTGTCCTTAAAATTATTATATGTTATATTTTCTTCGATAGAAATTTTGTCGAAAATTAGTACTACATTTTTACTTATGTCAGGCAGTTTGTCAACCTTTTCTTTGATTTTCGTTAGAACTTCTTCATGAAAACCCGTTGACAATTTTTTTATTTCCATCCACTTGTACAAAGAGATGGGAGTCAAGAGTTTCTCTCATAAATTTATATAAGACGGCATTTCTAAAAAATAAATTTTGTGAAATCCATTTTTCTTTTTTAGAGTAGGTTTTATTTTTAGTTAAAAGCATTCTGGCAAAAAATTTTGCGTTATCGTTAACGACAGGGAACGAATCGATTAAATCAGCAATGTTTTTTGAGTTTGTCTTTTTATTTGATTTGTGTGAAAAACTTCCTGTTTTTAATGTTTTCAGTCTGCGTCTTAAGGCTATTTGTTTTAAATTATTTGATTTGCGTATTTGTCGAATAGTCTTATAAATTTTTTCTTTTAATTTCAAGATATCTGATTTGTAATCTTGAATATCTTTGACGTTCTCAGCATTTTCAGTACATGATGGTTTCTTCAAACATGCATCTGAAAATTTCGCAAATTCATCTAGACTTAAATCGACAGCGGGCTCACCTTTTTGACATACGTACGTTTTGTAACTTGAATCATCACCACTATTCGAAACATTATCAAGATTCAGCGTTGGAACAGACCCTTTTTTAAGTTTCTGAATCATAACCAACTCTTTTTTCAAAATGTATTTCACATACGTACATATTTCTTGCAACTATATGATCTTTTAAATTGCAAGCGTCACGCCATTTTCTTAAAAGAACCTCTTTCTCTTTTGCTGGGAATTTAAAAAACTTTCTGCTTAAATTTGCTTGCCGCTGAGCGCGACAAGAATTTATGCAATATTTAATACGGTACCCGTATTCTTTAGTTTTAAACATTATTTCGTTCATAGAGCTGAAAAAAGTGCAAAAAGGTTGAAGACAACCACATCCAAATCCATACGTCCTCAGAACAAAATTTGCACTGAAAATGAAAACGAACGAAGTGAATATAGAAAATCTAAATGTATCGTCGCTCGCTTTGCTTCGCTGATCATACTTGTTGTGAGTTTTCACAGAGAAAAAAAAACATCTTTTACAACGTATTTTTTACCTAGCACACACAATCGCATCCTACACATGTCCTTTTCCATGGCCATGCCCATGGTCACAGGCACAGCTCATACCACCGATCTCGATATGTGATTGAAAATACCTTCTGCGGACAAACAAAGTAAATGTTGGGATTGGGGTTGGCAAATGCAGGTTGCGTGCATGATGATACAATAATCGAAAAACAGAGTAGCTAGAGCCATCTACAAAAAGAATTAAACTGGATGTGTACCATATTCTACATCTGTATATTTCTCTTGTCTGTGGTTAAACATAGTGAAGAGAGTGACAAAACAGTTTCTAATTTTCTTTCTTTGAACAGAAGAGAATCAATTGGTCCAGCTTCCAAATTCATCAAGTTGTCGTTCAAGTGCATATGTATTGATTCATAGGTTTGTGTGGTTTGTTTACATTTTTGATGAGTCTGAAAATTGTTGTCAAATGATGTAATTGTATGTGGATCTGCATTACTTGGGTCAAATATGTGTGCTGCTATAGCTTTGTCGATATCTTTCTTTTTCACAGATCTAAGGTGCTCATTGAATCTAGTTTCGGCGGCTCTTCTCGTTTGTCCAATATATTTTTTCTCACAATTAGAACAAGAGATCTCATAAATTCCACTGCATCGATGAGTTGGTGTGTGGTCTTTGTTGGAACCCAAGCGCAATTTAAGTTTGTTGTTGTTGGTGTGAATTATGTTCATTTGGGCTTTAGCAAAGACATGCATTAATTTGTAGGAGATGTTCGGGGTGAAGGGTAAAGTGACACGGTGTTTAGGTGTGGATATGTTTTGTTCAAATAATGTACTGATGTTGTTTCGTTTCAGTTTTGTCGAGTGTTTTTTAAACAAATTGTCAATAATAGATTTCTCATATCCATTGACATCAGCTATGTTTAATATTTGTTGGTATTCTTTCATGTAATTTTGTATCGTCAGGGGTTCCGCAGCTGAGAACCGAAATGCATACGTGATAAATAATAAAAAAGAATTTTGAAAACTTCAAACATAAAAGTTTTTCGGTTTTGTTTTTAGTTTTTTCTTCTTTTTATTACGATTTTTGCGGTCAATAAGGTGTAATAACTTTCAATTAATTGATCTGACCACAAACTTGGCTATAACATTCACGATTAAAAAGGTGTATTAAGTTTAATTTTAATGTTTGAAGGCACAGATTCAATTCAATTTCAATTCAATTCAATTTCAATTTATTTAGAACCAATGTACAAATAAGACTCAGTCTTTTGTAGTACATACTTTGCAATACGGATAATGATAACAATACATCAATCTAGCTAATATTAATATAATTTAAGTTTTTTTTTTATCGGAAGAAAGAAAAGATTGCAGTTTTAAAATTAGCCTCGTTGTATGGACACGGAAGAGCCGTGAAGAATTCTAGTAGTAGATAGCTGGTACTAAATAAGATTAGTAGTTCTAAGAGATTGGGCGAATTGAAGTTTATCAAAAACGTAATGAGGCGCTTTATTTTGTATGATTTTGTGCAAAAATATACAGCATCTTGCATCAAGAAACTGCTGTAGTGAGCATCCAAGGACCAGTTGATGGTAATGTGAGATGTGTTGGTATCTCCGGAGGCCATATACGCATCTTACCATGCCATTAAAAGCCACAAGGATTTTATGTTGGGAATGCGAGTCAGGCTTACAATAGACCACATTTGCAAATTCGGTTAAAGGTACTAGTAAGGTTTATAAGTCGTAGTTTGGTATTAACTGGTGTTATGTCGCAAAATGGCCAGAGCCTACGTAATTTAAATTGGTGCAGTAATTGTTCAAAATAAGAAACAAAATCTCGAACAAGTGTGCAATCGAAACATAGGATCTTCTTTTCTTACGGCTGGTCAAGGTTATGATCAGAATTAAAGGAGTTATGGAAAGTTGACAGGTACCTATTGCCTTTTTGACGAGGTTTGTAAGATCTCTCCATTGAACATAACAGTAACAAATGAGCAAGACGCGCTTTAACAACAATAAATTATCGGGCGCAGTGACTCAGTGGTTAGTGCAAGTTAATGGGGTAGCTAGGTTTTAGCCTATATGGGCAGTTAATGCCTAATTAACTATTCTCTATTCGAAGAGTATTATAACGTTGGCTCATAGTTTAGAACATACCTTAATATTGCTCTTGCACCTATAAAGTTAGGCATCGATAGTTATGTTGATCTAGCCATGTCCGCCCGTCCGTCGTAAATTTTTAGGCTCAAAAACTAGAAAGCTGAAATTTGATATTTGATAATCTCAAAAAGCCGATTTCGAAATTCAAGCTAGAAAGCTGAAATTTGGAATATATACTCTCTTTACGCCCGAAATGCTGAAGTTCAATGATTTTTAAAATCCGCCCAGTGACGTGCCCACTTTAAAAAAAAAGATTTATTGAAAAAATCATTGGAAATGAAAGTCCTATTTCTCGCAAAGTTGTTTTTACAATTCATCTGTACAAAGCTGCCTTAGTGGCAGTCGGCAGACGCCGACACACTTAGACCAATAAAAATGACAATTGTGATATCCCACGGATCTATCATCTTCCTACTCGTTGAACCAACTGGAGGATTTGATAAAGCCTGAAAGACTTTCAATGTCGATGTTTATGAGATCGTCGAGATCATTGTAAAATAAAGATACCAAATGCTGTTTTCGTCCTTAAGAGAGAGCAGCGCATGTGCAGAGAAGGTGGAGAATAGTGTCCTCCTCCGTCTCGTCCAAGCAGCTTCTGCAGAAGTCATTTGTATAGACGCCAAGCCTTGTTGAATGCTTGCCTATAAGACAGTTTCCGGTGATTAGACCAATTGTAGCACCAATGTGCAGTCTTTTCAGAGAGATCATACACTTAGAGCGTTTCAGATCCAGCTTTGGCCAAATCTGTTATGTCGCTAGACAAGTGTTGCCACTTGTCCACCTAAGGTTAGTTCTCTCAATGGCCTCCCTCATAAACATGAGTGCATTTAGCAATTGGAATGCCTAAGGGACCTTTATCAGGTAGAAGGGGCAGCATGGTTCCTTTTCTGGCGAGTACATCAGCCCAACAATTCTCTGGAATATCTCTGTGTCCCGGCACTCAGCATAGGTGAATGTTTAATTGCTCCGCTATATCCACGAGAGATGTTAGGCAGTCTAGGACTGCGATGGAGTTTGTGGAGACAGAATCCAGAGATTTTAGCGCAGCTGAGAAGATTCGGATGTCCATAGCGGATATCACGTTCCTTTTCAGCCACGATAGGACCTCTTGAATCGAAATGATTTCCGCCTGGAATACGCTGCAGTGATTCGTCGGTTTTGGATCCATCGGTGTAAAAGTGGATCGATTTATCTTCGACAGCGGGGGCATTCCTCCCAGAATGTTCTGGAGGATGTTGACTTTGAAGTTTTTGTCAAAACGGTGCGGTAGTATATGTTGCAAGGGAGGATTCTGATTTTGTTTAGAATAGAGAAGTGGCCGATTTCATTTTCGTACCAATGGAATGTTGTTTTAAGGCGGACAGCCGCACTATCAGCAGCTTGCTTACTAAAAATGTCAAGCGGTGTTAGGTGAAACAGAATGTCCATTGCAGCAGAGGGAGTAATGCGCAGTGCACCATTCATACAGAGACACAGTGATCGTTGGACTTTGCTTAGCTTATCGCGATTTATCGCTTTGTCTAAGGCAGTCCACCCAACAACTACCCCGTACATAAGTATCGGTCTTATTACCGAGATGTATAGCCAGCTGATAATGCGGGGTTGAAGGCCTCATTTATTACCGATAGCTTTTTTGCAAGAGAAGAGTGCTACCGTAGCTTTCTGAACTCTTTCTTGAATGTTTGGTTTCCAGCTAAGCTTTTTATCCAGAATGAGACCCAAGTAACACCTAAAAGCGTTTCCCACTGCCCACCTCTTGCGAACGTCTGACAAACATGCAAGACTATCAATTGTCATGAGAAGCTTCTCAAATTTTCCGTTCGGATTCGGCTTTAAAATTGTAGGTCCCTTCCACTTCGCACAAGCAAAAGAATGGGAACAGCTTCGTCTAAAACAATGGGAAAGTGTCCCTGGTTTAAGACAATCCAAACGATTAATTAGGCCATAAGGAAATCCTTACATTAAATAAGGGAAATATTAAAAAGCTGGTGGGCTTTCTCACTGGCCACTGTGGCTTGATATCGTCTCAACAAAATGAATCTAAGTCCAGAGCCATAATGCAGGTTTTGCATGGTGGACGAAGGAATCTCTGAGCACATTCTCTGTGAATGTTCAGCTCTCTATTGGTTGAGACGATGCATCTTTCATAGGGAGATGAGTTCACATATGGAGCTTCGTAACTCTATCACAAAAGACGTATTGGCTTTCACTAGGGAGGTCATTCGTCTTTTGGGCTAAGACAACCCTTTGACACAAAAAATCTTTTAGGTCGCAGTGACAGCCATAAGGTAAGGGTCTTTATTTAAAAAAAAATCATCAATGCTCTGCTGAGATAGCTAATCGCATTCCGCCCCTTCAACAATTCAGCCGCAACACTCGCCATTCATCGAATGCCCACCAATTTACCCTTTAGCCTACCATCCGACATAATGCAAGACATATCAATTCCTTCTTAAGTCGAACAATACGCATGTGGAATGCTTTGCCTCTCTCTGTTTTCCCTTCTCACTGCGGCCCACAATTGTTTAAAACCAACGTGCCAGTACCTCTCTTCTGTCATTCCTATTTATCCTTCCACTCGTGCTGCGCGTTAGTATATCAGTTTTTCCAAACCCTTGAGCTTAAGTCACATAAAAAAACAACAAAAAAAATCATTAAGGTAGAGGGAAAGCAATACCGGCCCGAGGATGGAACCTTATCGCACCCCCACAGATATTTCCTACAGTCACGCATTGCTGATGGCCCGTTAAATATAAGTGTATAAGTTTGACTGTAAGTGAAGAAAACCCAAATTTATTAAGACTATTAAATGATTTTTACTGGGTATGCTTGCTTCTGCCCAAGAATTGCCTTATCAAATACTTTGGATAAAGTCGGTAAGAGAACAATAAACATATACTCGGAGATCATCCGATTTTGTGACTAAGGTATACCTAGTATTTCTGCCTTTTTCACAAATGAGGTAGCTCGCATGTGGTTAATTAAGAGCAAAAAACGTGCCGTATGCGCTTTAAAATCGATGTTTCCCATTTCCTAATTTGCGCAGCTTTTTCCACAGATCCAGAGTGTCAAGAATTCAAATAAATCTTTATAGTAACGTCGTAGCAGTTTTGATTCGTATAGTTTTAATTCGCAGAATAACTAAATTGCGATACGAACGATAAATATCATAAATTAAATTTCGTGCATAGCTGGAAGTGAGGCGCCTTGAGCGTAAACTATTGCATTATAAGTTCAACGTTCCCAAAAGACCTCATAGAAGCATACAAAAACTACTATAAATATCGGTCATTTCACGTCTGTATGGGACCTTTTGTATATACACATAACATTATTCTTTTAGTTGCTATTTTATTCCAAACAGAAAAAAAACTTATCTCTTATAATGTATGAATTTATAAATCATTGTGTCCCACGATTATTCCGCAAGGAAGTGGTATGGTATTTCTATCTAAATGTACATAGGTACCTACATACATTGTGTTCTTTCTATTTTTTATTCTAAATTTTGAGTTGAATGAACATTTATGTTTATAATCAACCACAGCAACCACATGTTATGCACAAGTACTTCTTTTTGGTGTACAGCTTAAAATATGAAATTTCCTTATGACTGCCATCTAAAGAACGCTTCATTAACGTAGAATTCGCAAAGCCAATCGGAGTGAAATGTAATAGCTCAACGAAGTCACGATATTATTAGCTTTATAGCATTCACACCCACTGAACCAGTCTAAGGAGATAATATCTACACATCGGTAAACTGCGAAATAGATTTATTATTAAGTTAACAAGGTCAGGTGTAGATCACCATAAACAGAACTTGGAAAAACAAAAACATACAATAACGAATATAAAACTGCGCAAAAATGTTGACAAAACTTTTGAAAAATATAAATAAAAAAACACACTCTAAGGCAACGAAAGGCGTCGAACAGAGAAAAGGTAAGTAAACGTTTAAGTTTTTGTTTTATAAACCTGGTCATCGAACAAGTTTAACAATAAATTCGAAACAGATAGGTATAATATACAATGATTATCTGTTGAGGAAAATAGTTATGATACATTAGGAAACTTGAACCATTTATTATCGATTGGCATAGGAAACATTCATTGAAACGATATGTTTAAAATTAACTTGGAAACAAGCTTTGCACTTATTAAGTCGGCATGTTTTTGGTTTTATGACGACATTTGAATTATGCAAAAGCTTAAGTTCTCTATTTTATTTTCTCATCCATTCGCTCTCCTCTGGCGCATAAACAAATTCGGCGAAAAACTTTTCCCTCGAAAGAGCTTTACTTAGCACTTTAGGCGTTCTTCTTTTTAAACTCAGAGCAGCGCACTGAACTGTCAAAAAAAAATGTTTCTTTTTTAGTTTAGCAACATCTGAAAACTCTACTTGTTTTTCGTTTTTCACTCGGAGCATGCTTTCAACCCGCTCTGTGTGTGAGCTCTGAATATAGCGAATGAGTAGTTGGAGTAAGAAGCTGAGGGCGGCTAGAGACAGGCTGAAAGGAGAGAAATCAAAGAGAAACAATTATAATGGCTGTCGTTGCTGCTTTACTGTCGTAAAATGTTGCACAACAAATTAAAATATTTTTTTATTTAAAAAATAAACATACTAATTGCTAATCATGCGACAATGAACTGCTCAAATGTGTTTCATAAATAAATCGGAGCGGTGTGAGCTTACTCTGCTCACAGCCTCGCACTGATGCACTGAGCATAGCTTGAGCAAGTCGAGTAGGCTCTGAGCAGACTAAGAGCAGTAGTTACCTAGACACTAGAGTAAGAATGTGTCAAATCTTCTCTAAGGCGACATTCTTATAGCTGATGTTTAATCCTCTGTGAACCCCTTAGACAGAAGCTGATCAAAATCCCTCTTTTAAAGATCCCAAAAAAGAAACTTCATATAAGAATAAAAGACCTAAAATAACCCAATGCCTGTGTTAAACTTTTCTAAACTTTCATGCATTCCTAAGCTATTTGAGCAAATAATCTGTGAAAAGTTAATTTTTCTCTGTTGGAATATGATTTGTAATAAACAGCATGGATTTTATAGAAACAGATCCGCTGTCACAAACATTTTATATTTCTTGCATGGTTGTTCTAATGGCTTAGAAAAGGTGGAGGAGGGGACTGTATATACACTGACCTTTCGAAGGCTTTCGACCAGCTGTCTCGTGAATTTACCATATTTATATTCGCAGTATATGGTTTCTCTCCTAGTTTTATAAAATGGGTTGATACATACTATAGAAGAAGAAGAACTCTTTCACTGCTCGTTTTGGAGTTCCTCAAGAAACGCACTTAGGCCCGATTCTTTTTAGTTATAAGACACAGCAGTATTTTGATGACTGAAAACTGTCAGATCAAACCGGAGCAGAAAAGTACAGCTTCCAGTTAGATGTTCTCCTCTCAGCTGTGAAATTTCAAATAGATGATCCTCTGTGTTTTCTATTGAACTTCGGGTTTTTATTGAGCATTGTACCGTCAATGTTTGATTTGATGTCGATTTGATCAAAATTTGAACTGGTTCCATGTTATTCTTTAGATTTTTTTTTATAAATATGCGAATATTTTTAGCATTAAACTAAGATATACGATACGAGGGTGGCGATGGTGTAGATGTTAGTGTGTTGGCTTGTGACCAGTGCGGTGCAGGTCCAATCCCCATGGGAAACAACAACATACGCCACCCAATCAAATGCCTCTACACCAAAAAGAGGATTTCTGCCTGGTAGTACAATGGACCGTTACCGAGTCTGAGTGCTCTGGGATTTAGATTAAAATTATCCTTTTAAAAAAATCCTTTTAATTAAAAAAAAAAAAAAAAAAGAAGATATACGATATCTGATGCCAAACAAATAAATATCTTGATATCAGTAGATTTCGAATTTGCAAATTTGATACACTTCACTACTTGCCTAACCTCAAAACTAGGTGCAGAAAATCGTGTGCTAAACTGATCTGCACAGCTCATGAAACACAAAGTGACAGAATGCAGAACACAATGGGAACGATTTTTACCACTCTACTTTTCTGATCTTTTCTGTACTTTTCTGTGCAGCTCAGGTTCATTAAACAAACCTATTAATAGCTTCTCCACTTGGTGTAGTAAAAAACGGTTTGTTCTGAACCCAACTAAATGTCATCACATGACATTCTCTCGGAAGCGTATCCCTTCCCCCTTTCAATATTCCCTATTTCATCATATTCTTTGTCATGTTGATAGTTTTAAGGATCTTGGGGATTGTTGATCCCAAACTCGATTTTACAGAGCATATTAAATTTATCGTTAACAAGACCAATTCTATACTGGGCTTTGTAAAAATGTGGTCAAAAGAATTTGATGACCCATATGTTTCACTTGCACTTGCATCGTTGAAACCGAACGGTTTTCCATTCTCGGTATGTGTGTTAATGACAACTTACGTTGGAATGACCACATATTCGATGTCACCAAGAACGCTGAGAAATGCCTAGGCTTCCTTAAGCGCTGCAAGAAATATTTCACTCCCTCTGATCTGGCTACTATTTATATTGCGTTTATCCTCCCAAAACTTGAGTACAATGCGCATATCTGGTCTAGTGCACCAATTGCTTATTTGCTAGAGAGGATTCAAAAACGCGCGATAAAACTCATTGGTAACTGTAACATCGCGAGATCACTTGACTCTCTTAGTCATCGTCGCAATGTCTCCTGTCTCTCGTTATTTTATCGATATTAAATAAAAATAATAGCCAGTTGCATTCCACCCCTAGAACATTTCAACCGCAATACCAGCCGTGCAAGGAATGCGCATCATTTACCCTTAAGCCTGTATTCGGTCGTACAGTGAAATACAAGGAATCTTTTCTTAGCCGTACAACACGAATGTGGAATGCTCTTCCCCGCTCCATTTTTCCTACGCATTATAATCTACAAACATTTAAAACCAACGTGCATCGGCATCTCTTCATATCTTCTAACCCTAATTTCGTTAACGCCCGCGCTGTGCAGCTATTTCATTATAAGGGTATCCAGAAATCCCTTTAGTGCGAGTACATTATAAACAAAAAAAATATGTTTCTCTGTCATTGTATAATTGTTTTGTCCGTCCTCATCTGGAGTATGCTTCACTTGGACACCGTTCTTAAACATGCATTCAAATCGAATCGGAGCCATTCAACGGAAATTTATTCAATTTGCCCTAAGAGGCCTTCCTCGGAATGATCCATTTGACCTTCCTTCTTACAGTCAACGTATCGAGGTTCATCAAATGATATCTCTTTCCAACCAAGGCTCTACAGCGAATTGTTTTTTTATAGCTGCTAATAGCCGGTCATATAGATGCGCCTGAATTTCTATCTTCTATTAGTTTAAAATTTTCGTGGAATAGCCTATAACTGAAGTTGTATTGACTTATTGTTTAGCGAGCATCATGGAACGATTTATGGAAGGAATGAGCCTATAAGTCGCATGAGTAAAGTTTATAATTTAACTGATCATGTTATTAACTAATATGATGTTGCTTAATAATGTTTGTGTTAGTATTGTTTAGGTATAAAAATACAAGTACATATGTGTTTTATTTGTTTTTCCTATAAATTGACTATGTATTATTGTTTATTTAGATTTACTAACACCTGCACTAAATGATGATCCTGTGGGAGCACCTTATGTAGCGGCAAATTTCTGCTCGTGATAGCTGCTTTAAGGGCTCCACGACACAGATCTAATCGTGTAGTTTAAAAAAAAATCTTTTTTGAATAAGTATCAAACTTTTGTAATTTGCTAGTTCAACGGCGAGCGTCGACTGTTTTGTTTCAACTGATACAGTTCAGAATAGAAAGGCTACATACCACTTTGGCGTCAGTATCTCAACTCGTCAAGGTTCATTGAGCCTCAAATTTCTTAATCTATTCGATTAAAGTTTTTGGTATGTTCATTAAATATTTATAATTTTTTTTGAGCAGCAACAAAAACGAAAATAAAAATACGCATTAAACTAACCTATTTGCAAAATTCAATATATTGGTTCTATTCCTAATAAAGAATTTTTACAGATGAACTGAAAACTACAAAAAAATCTACAACGAAATGTAAATGCAATCCACAACAATGCAAGTGTAAAAAGCACAAGACTGTCGTTCACCGCCTGAAAGATCAAATGCATTTAATGACCGATATTATTTACTAAGTTGATTAAATAATTTATTGTAAGTTTTATTTCAAATAAATATAATGAAAATGAAGGTGGTTTATTAAAAAAGTACGAAACGTTCGATTGCTTTAGCATCAATTCGCATGCAAACGGGTGCTTAATTAATTGCAATCAATAAATAAAACATCAAATGCTGGCGCTGGGTAATCAATAAATTACTTGAAGCTTTTGTCGATATACTTGGATTATATTGATGTTAAGCGAGACGTTAAAATCGAAAAAAAGTCACGCACGTATATTTAAATAGTAGATGTCAAGAGTTGAAGAATGCAGATTCGTTAAACAATGGTTTGTAATCGGCTTCGTTCCTAAATTGCTTAGGAGGTCAATTCTATATTAATTATTAGAAAAAAAAAAAATGAATTATTGAGAACGAATTGTCTGGAATTGGTAAGCAATAGTGTATCTGCAATTTGGATGATGACTCATTTGGTTAGTTTATAAAGGGTTTCCCCAAAATCCTGTACGAGCATTCACAAACTAAGCACTTATTTGGGGCAAACGGAACCACGGGTTCCCCCACCATCATTCATGTGTGGGAATAATTAAGATGCAGTAAAAAATTATACAGTTAGCCGTGGTACTATCATTTAAACCACATCTGATAGTATAGTAAAAGCACTCAGACAACATTAACCTATTGTGAGGTTACCCTTCAAATGGAAGGACACAAATAAAAGCTTCCAAAAAGGTAAGAAATTCTCAGTCACATGTTGTGACCTTATTATACGTCATACAATCTTGATTAACTTTATTTTTAGAATACATATATACATATTCTATGACCAAATACCGTAGGTAGGTAGAGGTGGCGTTTCGGCCTGAACCCAATTAGCACTATGTATGTAGTGCCTTTTTGTTACCACGACTCATGTGACCTATGGTGTAGTGGTTGTAGAGGATTTGATGTGTGGCTATATCCAACCTGTGGAGTTGAGAAAACGGATAAAATCTGGTATCCCTTGTCCGATATAGCGCTAAGGTCGTCGAAGAATGGTTGATTTGGTGCCCGCAGTCTGGCTCTACCGTAATTGAAAAAATAATTCTGCTGTTGCTGCAAGAAATAAATGGGCAGGCTTACATAGATGCCATATAACGTTACATCTTAAAAATGTTTTCTTAGGTATCCTTAAATACCCCCATACTAAAACTATTCCGAGAAGTTAAAACGGTTATATACCTAAGGCTGGTAGACCTATTTTCTTTATTTTACATTATTTTACAAATGTTTGAAGCCCAGAAGTCATATATCCGGTTCTGCATGCGTGCAAACGGCCGCTACCGTGAACAACACATTAAAGGACAAGGAATACATCATAGCAAATTGTAGTACATCCTCAAAGAAAGGTAGTCGAATCAAACAATTCATAAAAAGCCAGCAACAATCTTTTTTGAGCAATTCGGCAACTCCAACAAATTACGCATCGATACGGCATCACTGCACAAATTACGATGCCGATACATTGACGATTTTTTCGTTGACATTCGCCCATCAATTTACGCAATTTAACAAAAATGAACGTAATGCTTACACTATGTGCCTTTCTGGAAATAGAAGGTGCTTTTGACAACACTGGATATGAATCCATATCAAATGATTTGTACCGGAGAACAATAGACAAACCAACTAAAAAATCGATCAAAGCGATGATGGGAAGTCCCAAAATTACTGCCTCGTCAGGAACGACCTCAGTATCAGTTACAGCCGTAAGGGGCTGCTCACAAGGGGGAGTACTTTCACCCCTTTTGTGGTCCTTGGTCGTCGATGACCTGCTACACAAGATGAGCAATCTGGGCTACACCACAATTGGGTACGCCGACGATATTGTCATCATTGTCAGGGGCAAAGAAAGACTTAATTGGAGTCACATCTAAATGAAAAATGCTCTAAAGACAGCCATAGACTGGTGCATCAAGGAAAATCTTTCCATAAATCCCAGTAAAGCCGTCATCGTTCCTTTCACCAAAATAAGGAAATTAGACCTAGAACTAATCACACCTTACGACACGGTCGTAGAGTATTTCGAAGGAATCAAGTATCTTGGAGTAATCCTAGACAAGAGACATAACTGGAACTCCCACATTAACAACAAAATCACTAAAGCTAATAGAGCTTTATGGGCCTGTCGCCGCACATATGGCAGAACCTGGGGAATCTCTCCAAAGATCGTCCACTGGATCTATACAGTGATGATAGGACCCATTATAACATCCGCTTCCATAGTATGGTGGACAAAATCCACACAAAAGATAGCAATAGAGAAACTCAAAAAGGTACAACGGCTCTGGAGATACGGAGCCATGCGAACCTGTCCAACAGCTGCCATAGAGGCAATAACAGGACTAACACCTCTCCACATATATATTCAAAAAGAGGCGATCCGCAGTGCAACAAGTTTAATACAGTTAAACGAGATAAGGCTTAACGAGCATCTGGAACTTAAAACCCTTTCGAGGAACTGCCAGAGCTTAACATGAACTGCGCGGTCACAGACCGCATTAAAAAAAACCCTATGCTTCAACAAACGTTTCTCCACGGTGATCCACAAGAGAGAAGCATGGGCTAGCAAGAACCCACCAAACAGCCAGGGGGTAGGAGCAGGAATATACGGATCAAATAAACGCTTAACGATACCCATGGGAAAAAGTCCCAGCGTATTTCAAGCAGAGCTCCACGCCATTCAAGAATGCGCCAGCCAGATTTATTAATCTTGCATAAAAGGTGCAATCATCCATATATTCACGGATAGTCAAGCAGCTATAAACGCCCTTAGCTCGCATACCATTGACTCCAAATCAGTTATGTACTGCTTCAATACCCTTCAAACACTCGGATTAAGAAACGACACCAAATCATGGTGGGTTCCGGGTCATGTCGGGGTAGAAGGTAACGAAAAGGACGACGAACTGGCCAGAAAAGGTTCAGAAACACCTTTCATAGGTCTCGAACCTTGCTGCTGCGCTCCTAGTTCAGCAGCAACTGCAGCAATAAAAAGCTGTTAATAAAAAAAAATAAAAAAAAAAATGCTTCCAAGTGATGCAAATTGTTTGCGTTACGGAGCGTGTGGCAGGGCATTAACAGTGTTGTAAACGGATCCTCATAGGTAGGTAGATGGATACTCTTGTGACATGTGTCACGGCTCACTTAGACCAACAGTTGGGTCCATTGTGTCCATTTTGGGATTCTTTAAAAATTTCTGTGAACCTGAACCTGAAAAGAGAAAAAGAAACCGCTGTTTAACAGCTCAGTAATTCGCTTTAGCAGAACCACCTGGATTCATATGTGAATCTCAGGAGTTTCTTTAGCTCTAAAGCAGCCAGATCCTCCAGCTCCTCAAAGAAGTAGCTGCCAAGAATCTTTAATCTTTTTGTTCTAAGGGCAGTGCATTCGCATAGCAGGAGACGTATAGATTCGATTTCTTCAACGTCCCTGCAACTCCTGCAGTAGTCTTTGTGCAGTATGCCCAGCCGCTCCGCGTGTAGGCCCACTACGCAGTGTCCTGTGAGGACCCCCGTCAGTGTTCGAATGTCTGTGCGGTTAAACCCGATCCTGGTTTTAGATTTCATTTGGTTGACCGCTGGCTAGAGCTTCCTTGTGTGTCTGCATGTATCAAGATTGATCCAACGTAAGTTTGCTTTACTGGATTCGGTGTCGATACTTAGCATTAATGTGCTTAGCGGGGTTCTTATGGATTTTAGGGCCAGAGATTCATTCATCTCCGATCCCTTCCTTGCTAGTTTGTCCGCTGTCTCATTGCCCGAGATGCCATTATGCCCTGGTATCCAGCATAGGGTTACCGTATTGGCAGTTGATATCTAATCTAGGTATTTTTTGCCTTTCAACACCGCCCTTGACCTGATTACTACTGACTCCATAGCTCTTATAGCCGCTTGGCTGTCAGAGTAAATGGTGATGTGTTTGTCGGCTATTTTTCGCCTCTGCACCTCCTTGGCCGCCTGAGTGATCGCAGCTGTCTCTGACTGGAACATACTGTATTCATCCTCCTACATTACGTCTGTTCGCCCTTCCTGGAGTGGGCAAGTCAAGAGTGGTCCTTCCTACTCAGCGAGTACCTGTGTTCAGAATAGAGAGAATCTAATGTAGTTGTCTTCGATTTGCTCTTCAAGGCCCACACTGGAATACCCCTTTTATCTGGCCCGTATCAAGACCACCTCAACTTCATTAAATTAAGTTCAATCGGCCCTAGTGAGGTATCCGTCGGAAGGGAAAATTCTCTGATCTGATTAGAGCCAGAGGATTTAGGCTTCGAATACCTGTTCGGAACAATACCTCGAAGCCAAAATCCTCCGATTTTCCGTTCAGACGGATGCCTCGCTAGGGCCGAATACCTTTTCTGAATGCCAGAACGCAGCTGCCATTCGTTTCATTCAAACGTCCTTGTTGATAACTTCGATATAGTTAAGAAAATCAACTACTTCGGAGTAAGCATCAACTCCATGACACCCTAGTGGAGATACGACAAAGAATAACCAGAGGAAACCATTCATATTTTGGTTTGGCGAAGCAAATAGGTTCAAAACTTCGGACTCGAGGACAAATAGCACACCAAATTGTAATCCTGCTAAATTCCGTTCCAAAAATAAGCTTCGCACACACACACGTGGTTGGAGAAGCCGATTCTTATTTTGACAATCGATTTCGATAGAAAGTTTGTCCAATTCGAAGAATCTGTATTTTGAGATTCCATCGAATAGAAAGTTTATTCGAGGAGACCATAAATTTATTCGAACGAAAAGAAACACTCCAAAGAATTGACTATTCATTCAAATCCCAAAATAAGCATGGCAGTTTAAGACGTTTTACTTGTTTGCCTAATATTAACTTTAAATTCGCAATGGTGCGAATATTCCGAACATCTCAAACCCTGCTTTTGCTAGTTTTTCCAGCTCAATTCCAGTAGTTTCCAGTTTATGGTTAGAATTCCAAATGCCGAGAGATGAATGAGGTTCAACATCATAGGTCCGAATACGAAATGAATAAATAATAATAATAATACGCCCCAAAGACGAAGAGATAACAGTAAACAAAATGGATAGCTATGCAAACCCAACAACAACCTTTGGTCTAAGAAAACCATGCAATCCATGAAGTGATAATCTGTAGAATTATTTCGCACAAACGCTGTGAGCGTGTTACCTTCATAAACTTTCCTAACTCTACAAATTGCATCCAATGGATGCAGCAGCATCAACATCTAAGTCTAATGACAGATGCAACAATTAACCGCCATCAAAACAAACTACTTCTCTTTATCAATCTGTGTCACCAAACCTATCTATGTAGCGCTCTGAGAAGTACATTTAGAAACTCAAAAACTGATAAGGAAATCGGAATAATAAGGCCACTTACCCTAAGAAGCCAGGTCAGCACGCTCTCGCGATATGGTACAAAGTTGGACTTGCTCTTCGAGTCGGCCAGCTTAGAGATCACTTTTCCCAGGGTCAGCAAACTCTTGTTGATACTAACTCCTTCCCGTACTCTGTCGCCATTCGAACCCGTATGAGTAATGCGTTCACTGCCAGCCAGATCGACCAGACTTATCTTACTTCTCCGCGTCTGCTTGACACTTCCCTCTTCGCCGTCCCCGTCGCTCGAATCTTTATGAGATAAGTTCAATACAATATTGAATATTGAGTGAGACCGGGAGCTCTTGTCGTTCATGCCAGTTGCTGCTGTGGCACGCTGGCTATTACCCACAGTCAGCCAGTTCCGTAGGGCCGAGTACGATTCCACTGGTTGAATGCTCAAGTCAACCACGTATGGACCCCAGATGGGGTGCTCTCGTACCTTAAGAGCGTTTTTTTGGCAACTGATGCCGTTGTTAAGGTCAGTGTTGCCCGACACACACAGCAGGTCGTGGATCTTCTCGTTGTAGATCTCAAAGTAACTGACTTCAATCTCGGCATGCAGTGTCTCCTTGGAAGCTTCAATACGCCGAAATAGCTCATGGCAAAATCGGGGAATGATTCCTGCCTCGACGTTACTGGCAATATCATCGCTGTCATCCACCTCGATGCCCATCATGCTGTAGCTCTTTCCTGAGCCGGTTTGTCCGTAGGCGAAGAGGCAAGCATTGTAGCCCTCAAAGGCTCTATCTATTAGCCCCATGCCGGTTCCTTTGAACACATCTTCTTGGTTCGCATAGTCGCTGCTATCCACATCGCAAGAGTAAAATGCCTGATCGTACTGGAAACTATGACTCACTCCCGCTGAGTTGTCTGCCGTTGTCCCTGTGTAGACTGTGACTTCGTTCCCCGCCACCTGAACTATATTGGTCACCCCGGGATTCATGCACTCCTGCGCATTAAGGGGTCTCACCCGAACAGCTACTGTGAGATTGCTAATCTCGATATCCTTGATCGACTTGGACAATACCCCAGAACTCTCAATTAGAGACTTCTCCGATCGACGTGACGAATTTAGTATTTTGGTGGAAGAAAAATCTGGGGTGCTCGTAGAATGGTGTTTAGCAGCACTTCGTGGCGTGGCAAATGCACTTTGTGGAGTGCTCTTTGTCGGCCTGTAAAGAGATGAAGGGGTATAGCATGCATTTAGAGTCGTGCATGTCTTTGGCTTGAATTTTTGGGCTGATGCTGGTGTTTTCGTCGTGGCAATGGGCAAGAAAAGCGTACTGGCAGCTGTATTTGTATCAGCAGATAAGTTATCAGTCTGTTTCGAGGGAAAGAGTGGTCGCGCTACACGTTTGTGCAATGAATTTGGAGTGGAGTTGCTTTTTGGAGCACTGCCTTGTAGCAGTTTATTGATTCTTGCATTAACTGGAGTAGTTTTCGACGACATATTTAATTACCGAGTTATCGTACTTTTAAATGAATAAGAAAATTTAATTGAATTCACACTTGAATAGCAAATAAATAACAAACTCTGTGCTCACGTCAGTTTTAATTTTTGAGTTTTCGTTTAAATTTTCTCCGGCAGTTGCATACAACGTCTTTACGTTGTAGACGGCTGAATGACATTTGTGCTGAATGCGAGATGTCATCAATTCGAGAAGGTAAGGTGGTGCTAGTAGTCGTGTTCGTTTTTTTGCACGAGGACTGCACTTAGTTTGTCAACCATTCATGGTCTACATAGGAGTAGCTGTGTTTAATGAACAAAAGATCAGAACAGAACAGATCAGATCAGCACACATGAGCGAAAACTGTCAGATCAAGTTAGAACAAAAAAGTACATCTTCATGTGACAGCTCTCATATCAGCTGTTGAAGTCCAAAATAAATAAATCTAAATGAAAAGTGAGATTCAAAGTTGCTTTTGATAAATAAAACAAAATGAATACTTCAGACATATTAATACTCGAGATGTTGGAAGATTCTGGCAGTAGCATCTTGTTAAGTTCGTCGGATATTACAACATCGGATACGAGCAATAGCGAATTTCATGCCAAACAAACAAATCAGCTGACATCAGTGACATTTGAAGTCTTCAATTTGACAACTTTCACGCAGTTGCCCTTCCTCAAAAGAAGGTGCAGAAACTGCTGTACTTAACTGAGCTGGACAGCGTCATGGAACACGAAGTGACAGAATGTAAAACATTTTGGGGCAAGATTTTTGCTCATGGAACACAAAATCCTGTACTTTTCTGATCTTCTCTGTAATTTTCTGCGCAGCTCAGGTTCATTAAACACAGCTAGTTTTTTCTTTTCAAGCTCTGAGCAGAGCTTTAATATTAGCCGTGGTTCTTTGCACGCGGATATAGGGATAATTTGAAATTTGCATGTAAAATACAACAACAACTTATCCTATATACGCTAACTTTAGCGGGGATAGCAATCGCCGCTAAGTCCTTTAGCGGGGATAAACAGTGCTTCCTAAATCCATTTACTTCGTTTCTGATGAATCCTTCCGATGAATTTTTCAGGAAATGTCAAAGTTTGACAACCTACCTACCACTCACACATCCCGCCGAATATTTTATTCGTGATTTTATTATTATTATTTTTCAAACTTCATTTTAAGGGTAATTGAATTTAGCAAATCTGTTAATGTGAAATTGTTTTTCATAATTTTATAATATGCTTGGCATCAATTTCAATTGGCGGAAGTAAATAGTTTTCAATTTCAGGATTTTCAATACAAATTTCTTAACTACAACTTACAGCTGTGTCATGGTGCATGTCATAGTTGCATGTGTGCTGCCAAGTTGTTTTCTGATGCCATCCCTATATCCGCGTGCAAAGAAACACGGCTATTATCATGTTTATTTCTTAAGGTAAGATTAGACTGTATGCCACGTTGGCATTTAATGACCATTTTTGACAGTTCTGGCTGTCAAAATAGGGTCATGCAGTGTAATCGGCATATCTCAAATGACCTAATGACCAAATGACCACAAATGACCACAAATGACCATGCTGATTTTGACAGATAAAAATGACAAAATTGCATGCAGTGTAATCGGACAAGCACGAATGCCAGTATAATGACCTATTGACCATATGCAATTTATTGAAATTTGGTTATGGCATTGCTGTCATTTTTGTCATCTGAAAATTGTCATCTTTTCCAAGCGTGCAGTTATTTAATACTTCAATAATACCATTTTTGCATGATAATAATAATATTTTTGGATAACATTTGCCGTAAATTGTTTTAATAATTACATTTTTATTGTACTTTTGTTCAGTGTTAATTAGTGGTTTTCTTGTTATTTTTATGTGCATGGTTTAGTATTTGTTGTGTAATACCTAGGTATTACTTTAATGTTTCCGATTATCTGTTCTATTTATTTTGTTGAAAAATTAAGTTTCACTTTAACATGTACGGCGTTACCACATCTCACTCTGAAAATATAACAACAAATACCTTTAATGACCAGTAGGGCAAAAATGACCAAAATGACCATTGTGGTCACGTAGTCTAATATACTACCTTGACAGCGCGGAACTTTTGGTCATTTGACAGATAATCTTGTCAGCTGGCTGTGGTCATTTGAATGCCAACTCGGCATACATTCTAATCTTACCTTTAGTTTAAAAAGAAAAACTCTGCGTTTTTGGTGTTGAGTCCATTTCGGTTTTTATTTGACGAATTTGCCCAGAATTATGATGACAACGTCATCTGCATCCGCTGTTATGCATATATCCCTACTTCTAAGTTCGCTCAGAATCTCATCGAAAACCAGGACCCATAGTACAGAATATAGAGCTGCCCTAGTTACTGATTTAATATTAATACTGCTCCCAATTGTTGAACAGATTCTCCTCTTGCTTATCATTTTGCATAGCCAATAGATTCTACCCTGTTCAACGTTAAGTGATGCTTTTTGCTTCCAACTGACAATGCCTTCTTTCCTGATTGGGGCTTTTCATCCTCTTTCCCTCCTTAAGCGTGCAGCATCCCGGAAAGTGAGTTTCCATAAGGGTTTCTAACACTTCCAGTCTTTATGAAGCTTTTAACGTTAGCCTCCTTTGAGAGCAACTTGCGCAGCTACATTAGTTTCTCCGATGGATTCACAAAACTGCTTTTATGTTTTCGTTTTTGACTATCGAATTAAGTTTTTGAATTCTCTTTTCTCATCATAGAGGTATTGGGTGAATTGGAGGCTACATATCTATTACCTCCTGCAATTTGAGGCCAGATATCTGTTACCTCCTGCCTATTTCTAACCACAAATGTTGGGGAATTTTCGTTGTTATATTTAGATAGTGAGATTCGATGATCAAATAAAATCAAAAACACACTCACCTCTTTTGTTGGTATTGCCACTAGCCCATTGGGAGTGGTGGGCATATCACAGCTCATATTGTGTTGCCAGTTCTCCTGTGTGATCACGTCCTTCACTTTGTCACTTGCCTCGTATGAAAGGTAGTCCGAGCTTAAACATGGAGGCTTCCAAATCACCGACCACATTAAGCAATTGATAGATCGGGAACGGTTCGTTCAATTAAGCAATAGCTCGAGTTATCGTCCGTCTATTATAATTGGGCCTTAAGGATTTATCACTCCAAGATTGGAATTGGCTCAAGGAATTCTGCTATTTGTTTTGATAGCTCGCATCAGATTTTTGTTTTCGAAGTTCTATAACATCGTGTTATAAAAGTTCGAAGCCACGAATGCGAATTATAGAGATCTTTTATGATTCATAGCAGAAAATTCATTACAAATTCGGCAGAATATGCTTTATTACTTTCTCATTTGTCATTTATCTACCTACCCTACCGACACACCAACACTTTTCACCTACCCCGCTTACGTGACCAAATCTAACGATCAAATTGAAACTGAATCAAAGCTTCACTCTCACTGAATTGAAATAAAATTAAGTTTCACAGTTGCTAATAAATCTTTGTATTGCATTGCTTTGTTTAAGGTGGCACAAATCCTAAATGAATGAAAACAAGAAAGGCATACACACAAGCTGTGTTGGCGTTCTTTCTGCACCGAAATTCGTAAAATGTCAAGTTCCAAGGAGTGGGGATAAAATGTTCTTGTTACCCAAATGTTGCCTAATTTCCAATCGCCAAATTTACACAAAAGACAAATTCTGTCTTTCACATATCTTTTGAAAAGGATTTCGTAAAAAATAATAGCGTTTGGTAAGAGTTCATTGTTTTGGGTGGATAATTCACTTCGCGTTTCAATTCATAAACAATTTTGTAATCGGTTTTAGTCAAATTGGGATTTGATTAGCGTTTATATAGAATTTTAATAGAATTGAATCTCTCATGTAAGCCCAGACTGTCAATCTTCAAATAATCAACAACAAATCAATTGCATCTCGCTTTCTCTCACAAAAATGAGTTCCTCTCACTTATCAAAGCGATTATTATCTTTGGTACACGTTGGTTGCGTTGTACCACTGACTGTTTGACATTTGCATTTCATTTCATTAGGACAGATAGTAAAACTCTAAAGTGAACAAACAAAAGACTTTATTGTAATTAGTTAAACCAGAAACTACATCACACCAATCGTCAACTTGCCATGGGATTCCCAACGAATCGAGTTGATGCTCTTCCGGAAAGTAAAAACAAGCTGAAGCGCAATGTAGCTATTGTGATGATGCTACTCATCGTATTCCTATCGTTGCCGGCTATCTGCAAGTCCCACGATGACATTAAGCCAGCCAGTTTTAAGTATTCTCGCGAAGCCAACGAGAACTTTGACAGAGATTCCGAAAAAGTGCAGCCACACGACCACCACCATGGTCATGATCATGGAGACCACCATCATCATCATGACCACGATCGTCATCATCATGACGACGACCATCATCATCATGACCACGAACATCACGATCACGACAATGGCCACCATCATCGTCAACAGGGTGAAGAGAAAACAATTCCTTTAGGTAAGTACAAATTGCGTCAAGTCCTTCTAATTCTCATTCTGATCCTTTAGACATGAGCACGATATGGCTTCATTCGATTGGTTCAACCCTTCTTATCAGTGCTGCTCCGTTTCTGATTCTGTACATTATTCCACTGGACAACAGTGAAGCTATGCGACCAAGACTAAAGATTCTTCTAGCGTTTGCTTCTGGTGGTCTACTTGGGGATGCATTCCTTCATCTAATACCTCACGCCTCGCATCCACACAGCCATGGCGAGCATGGGCATGATGACCATCTTCATCATAACCATGAAGGTGAGGACGACCATGCACATGGACACACACACGATATGACGATTGGGCTTTGGGTTCTCGGAGGCATCATTGCCTTTCTCGCTGTGGAGAAGGTTGTGCGAATAATCAAAGGCGGACATGGTCATAGCCATGGCAAAGAAGCTTCAGCTAAGAAGACCAAGCCTTCAGAAAAGTCTAAGTCCGACGAGAAATCCGAGAAGAGCTCCAAAAACACAACCGCCAAGAAAATGGTGAAAAAAGTCGATGAGGAGCACGATGAAGTTGAGATCGCTGGCTACCTTAATCTTGCGGCGGATTTCGCGCACAACTTCACCGATGGCCTGGCTATTGGAGCATCCTACCTTGCTGGTAATAGCATTGGCGTCATCACCACAATCACAATTCTTTTGCACGAAGTTCCTCATGAGATCGGCGACTTTGCAATTCTCATCAAATCGGGCTGCTCGAAGCGCAAAGCCATGATGTTGCAGCTGCTGACAGCACTCGGCGCTCTAGCGGGCACAGCGTTAGCACTGCTAGGCGCTGGTGGGGGTGATGACGCCGCGTTGTGGGTGCTTCCATTTACCGCCGGTGGTTTCATTTATATTGCGACGGTCAGTGTGCTCCCCGAACTGCTGGAAGAGTCCACCAAGCTTGGCCAATCGCTTAAGGAGATCTCAGCGCTGATTGCAGGCGTCGGTCTCATGGTATTCATTGCTAACTATGAGTAAACGCCAACTTTCAATCGGCGGTATTAATTTTCCGAGTGGAGCGTATCTTTTGTCTTGTATCTGCAAGTGCAATGGTGTGCGATTAGACTGTTGTATAAAAATAGAAAGTGAAGAAAAAAGTTATATAGAAACCAATTTGATTAGGGCAATTTTTGTAAAATGTTTTTTTGTACAAATAAAAGATTACTCCTAGCTCGAATATGAAGGAGGTTTTCTTCGAGTTTTAGGTCTAAAGATGCCTAAAAGGCAAACGGTTTGTAGACAGATCAAAAATATTACAATCAGTCGATGGTTTTGAATTGTATAAAGCGTGGTGCCGATATCGATGTGCCTCTAGCTGGAGTAGGCATTCATATGTACTACATTCGTTAGCCAAAAACATTCGAGACAGGTTTTGGGTTATCCTGGTGTGTCGTTGATAACTCAAAACCGTCATACGCCACAATTAAACGATCAGCAGTAATAGCTAATTTCAGATGGAGCAAGCCTTGCACCGCCAGACAATTAAGTCCCAAGCTGGACCATAGCACATCCAACGCAATTCTAAAGCATAAATTCACACATATAATAACTGGCGACGCTCAGACATTAGGTATCCCCTAAAATGATTTCGACAGAAGCTGCAGAGATGACGAAAAGATGGCCCTGTGTAGGGTATCCACCAGTATGCCATCACTGTCCAGTTAACAATGATAAAACATCAGTACAGTCGCGTGTTCTGAATGTCACTCAATAGAAATAAGATCCTATTGAATCGTTTGCGTGACGTTACTGCCCCGCATTCGCCAGAATTACCAGGTCTACACTTGGTCATTAACTTTTCCATGATCTAAACAGCGGACATTAATTATATTTCACAACGAAAACCAATTTGTCTTGGAGCGGGCAGTGCGACTCGTCTCCTTTAATTTGGTTTATTTATTCGATTAAAATGTTGTTGTTTATGGCTTACCGGCGAATCCCACAGGCGGTCCGGTAGGGATGCAGTTAAGTGGAAGGGTTATGATCCCTTTAATCCTGGTCATAGCCTCACTGTCATTAAGCGAGAAGAATATTAAATTAAAATTCTGTTGATCCGTCTAGACTGCCAGCCAAATTCCAAATGGCAACTACCGGAGAATTTGTTCTCTTTGCATTCAGGTACTCTTATTCTACATAAAAACTCCTGGGGAATTTTTTCGATTTTCGATTTTTTCATATTCTTAACAAATATCGAAAGTGGAAAAAAAGTAATTTTAGTTGTAAAAAAAAGGGAAAATGTTAATTCATTTGCTCCGAGTTTCTTCCTTTCGTATTTATTTGGGATTTCAATGATGAAATGAAGAGTAAACTCTTCCACAGTGAGTCACTAGCACTCATACTAGCACTAACTTTGTGTATTAGAGCAACATTCTCTGCGTTCAAATTCAAACTCAAATCATTTTTTAATTACCTTAACACAATAAGATACAATATTTTATTTATTAGTGCAAGTTTCAGTGAACAATTCTATTGCAATGTTAAATCAATAATGTATGTATTACGAGTAGAATAAGTACCTACTTTCTTTTAATAATAAAAATTTAAAAAGAAGGTTATATGGACAGGTACATATTTACAAATACAAATTTCTGAAAACAAAATGGAAAAAGAGACGAAAAAAAAGCAAAATGACTTAAACAATTACCTAATCATGATCATCGAAGTGCTTGCAAGTATTGCCTGAGTTCAACATTGGACAGCGTTTTGCGACTTATCAACCTTATAAATGTTCGGGGAGGGAATCGCATAGCCGAATCGCATGGATAAAGAATTGTCGCTCAGAAACCAAGAAATTGTAGCGCATTGGTTTGAGATCAAAAGTCATTGTTGAACGCGTAAAACGGATCTTGCTAAAAAGATAAGATGGTTGGGGCATCTGAAGAATACTATGAAGCAAGACCAATGTTTTCAGCTTAAAAATGTTGACAAGAAAAATGGGATGAATCGATTTTGAGAATGAGGAAATTCCTTGTCCAATACATCGCGCGATACTTTTATGAATACATTAAATTTTCGCCTATGCTCATAACCACAGTTGCTAAAGAGTTTATAACCAAACATCAGAATTGGAATAAGAAGCGTTTTGGCAAGAATTATTCGTGCATGCGAAGACCTCCATAAACCCTGCCTAGAGCCACTCTGATGTGGTTATTCCAAGTAAGCGTTCAGTTAAAAATTATGCCAAGGTTTTTTTTGCAGATTCGACAAATTCAATAGATCTACTATTGAGATGTGTTCTAAGAAAACATAGTGTATACACGCGCTTCCTAGAAACAACCAAACATTTAGATGGGTTTGAACGGAGGCAGACCAGCACAGAATCCTTTCCAGGTCTTCATTTAATTCACATGCAGCATTTTCCACAAGACCCAAGAGAAAACTCTTTCGCACCTGCACATCATCAGCATACATATCAATCGATGAATTTAAATAACATGAAGGAAGGTAACCACAGCTGCCTGGAATCCTTGACTTAAATAAGAGGCTTGTGGAGGAAAGCCACAAATTAAATTGATTTCGTGGCTTACCATTGTGGTTTACCTTATGAAATGCTTTAGAGAAGTTGAGCAAGATAAGAAAAGTTACTTCGCCATTATCTACGGCTTATATAATTTCCTCAGTTACGTTTATCAATGCAGTAGCACAACTATGTTTAGGGCGAAAACCAGACTGATTAGCACATAGTAAATTATTATTTTTTAGAAATCTCCGTATCTGAACATTCACAATCCTTTCAAACACTTTAGAAAGAAACGGTAAAATCACAATCGGCCTATATTGGCTTTGGTTCCTAAGAACTGTTATTATTTTAGCTCGTTTCCAAGTAGAAGGAAAAACTGTAATTAAATAAGTATGTTATGTATTTCAAAATGTACGGGAGAATGGCCTCAACAAAAATGAGAGAAAAATGAGTATTAAAAAGATTAGTGATGTTTTCTTGAATGAAATTTACTTGAGTGTCAACTGAGAGCATTCTATAAAAGCGTTTCCAAGCGTGCTGGCATCTGCGATGGCTTGGTCTTTTAAACGGGGGTTCGGTCTTTCATTTCGATGTTAATCCATTGTTTTTAATGGGAACTATGGACTTGGACAAAACGTCACTAAGAGCTATATTAAGCGTAGACTAAAATGGCTCAGCCACATCGAGCGAATGGACAATAATCCTCTATCGAAGACGATCTTCGACTCCCAACTTCCCAATTTCAAGACGACAAGATTGACCGAAACCTCCGTTATAAAAACCAAGCCATCGCTGATGCCAGAGCGCTTGGTCTGCACAACTGGAAGCAGTATGTAATCTTGGGTAATATTTTTGGCGAGTTGTTGATGAAATCTCCGTAACCGAAACCACACAACCATTTGACGATTGGAACTTACTTTCAGGAATTATAATGGATATACTGTTCCACTTCATTGTTTACTTATGATCGGTGGATGGTGAATCGATATTTTTCATATCTGTTTTCATCCAAAGTACAAGCCAATTTTAAAATTAATGTGACTTACGCAAAGGCGTCCGGTCAATTGACAAGTAGTGTATTGGCAGATGGTGAGAATTCGACCTAAGAATTACTTTGTTTAATTCCTCAGAACAACTCCCATGTTAGTATCTGCGTATCGCGCTAAGTATCTGGGTATCGCGCTCGATCCTAAACTTAACTGGAAATATAACATTGAACACAGAGTGAGGAAGGCGTGTATTGCCTTCTATGCCTGTAGCAGAACCTTTGGAAAGAAGTGGGGACTTCAACCAAAGATGACCTTGTGGATGTACACAGCAGTAGTGCGTCCAATCCTCACCTATGGATAACTAGTATGGTGGCCCGCGTTCAGTAAAGGTTACAACCTCACAAAACTGAAAAGATTGCAAAGGACAGCCTGTATAGGCACCACGGGTGTACTGAGGTCGGCCCCAACGGACGCCCTCACTGTGCTCTTGCACCTTTTGCCTCTTGACCAACACACAAAAGATACCGCACTATGTAGTGCGGTAAGACTCAGGGAATCGGGGTGCTGGACTGCAAGGCCATACGGCCACAGCAGCATTCTGGACTCGCTACCAGAAGGCATGGTCACGTTTCCAACCGGCTATATCACACCCAAACTAAACTTCACAAAAGGCTTCCAAGTAAGCTTCCCTTCCAGAGCTTGTTGGAAGAGGGACGAAGTAGTGAAAGATTTCGACACGGTCATATACACCGACGGTTCTAAGATGAACTGTGGTGTGGGGCCGGTGTCTACTCGGAATCACTAAAAATATTAATATCCCTTCGCCTGCCGGATTTTGCCAGCGTTTTCCAGGCGGAACTACTGGCTATCCGAGAGGCCTGCACGCAACTAGGGCATGACACAGCGTACAAACAAAACATTGCTATCGTCATAGATAGCCAAGCCGCAATCAAAGCTATTGACTCGGCTACCATATCCTCCAAACTGGTGCAGGAGTGCCGGAACGAGCTTGCGCGACTGGGCGAACGTTTCAGTGTTACACTACTCTGGGTTGTAGGTCATAGTAACATAACAGGAAACGAGCGTGCAGATGAGCTGGCCAGGCAGGGCTCAGCTCTGGACGGCTCAGTCGCTGCAAGGGTTCACATTCCGATAGGTGCGGTCAAGACACAAATACACTCACAATTCCTGCAGAAAGCCAATCTTCAATGGAGAAGGTTAACTAACTATATGGCCTATTTATGACAAAGGAAGAACAGGGGATCTTCTAAACAAAACCCGCCCCGACGTCTCCAGAATTACGGCGATAATCACCGGGCACTGGCCAATTGGAGACCATGCGGCCAAACTGGGTATCCCATTTAACACCCACTGCCGAAGCTGCGGGAATGTAAACGAAAGAGAAACTCTCTTCCATTTCCTCTGCGAATGTCCGGCACTAGCAAGAGCTAGACTGCGGGCACTGAATCAACCATTCTTCGACGACCTTAGCGCTATATCGAGCAAAGGGATACAATGACTTATCCGTTTTCTCAACTCCACAGGTTGGATATAGCCACACATCAAATCTTCCACAACCACTACAACATAGGTCACACGAGTCGTAGTAACAAAAAGGCACAATAAGTGCTAATTGGGTTCAAGCCGAACCGCCACTTCTACCTACCTACCTACCTACATTATAAGGGTCCCAAAGATTCCCTTTAGTGCGCGCTTATTATAAAAATAAAAAAAAAAAACTTTAAGTGAGTATTTTGCAAATTCACTAGCCATATTACAAGCCTCCCTCTGTCTTCTTCTGTATTTATTCGCCGTTACGGCCTTTACGTTCAATGAAGGCAAATACAGTTTGAATATCGACTAAACATATTCAAACGCCTGTGGTTGAGTGGTTAGTGTGTTGGACTACTAATCGAAAGGTCCCCGGTTAAAATCCCGCCGCACCCCCATAAACATCGAACATCCGACAAACATCCAAGAGTATCAATTGTCATGATAATCTCAAATTTACCGTTCGGATTCGAGTTAAAATTTTAGGTCCTCTACTTCGAACTGGCAAATGGTTGCGGAAGCTAGGTTTCAGGCCTTGTTAATTTCACATTCGCCGGATTTTTTGTTCGATGCGCTAACGATAATAATTCAGCTTTTAGTTTGATTCTCGAATGTTATATGTGATTAAAGCCGTCCGCAAAAGAGAGGACTTTCCTTCGAAGGTAAACATTTGCCCATCGCTATACGTTGAAATTCACTTGAGTCGAAGTATACACCATAAATATTTTATTAGAATACATTCAAATACTTAACAAGAACATTTCAAAAATAACAGGAAATATGTGCTAACAACAAACTTAACTACTGCAGGTCCTTTCAATTCGTTGTAGCTTTCTTGATTTCTTCCAAGCAATAGCTGGCCTGGTCGACGGAGTCATTATCATTGAACTTTTTTCCCAGTTTGTAAGCGTAGGTACACGTAGTATTCGCCTGTTTTGTCAAGCCCTCTCTGAGGTATATTAGGCCCAAGTTGGCTTGCAATAAACCTTCCGTTGTAGCTTCAGGAAGTGTTTTTAGAAGCTCTAACGCCTTCAAGAGGTATTCCTTGGCTGATTTCGTGTCATCTAGCTAAAAAGTTTAAACTGAATCGATTGTTTGCATGTCAGTGCAAACTTACCCCCAAGGCTGCCACACTCAAGTTGTTTAGAATTGGTATCAGTTCGGAATAAGCGTCTCCATAGCGCTCGTAAAATAGGTCGTATGCTTCCTGAAAACACTTTTTGGCTTCAGTGTAATTTTGTTCTTCTACAAGCATTTGACCAAACCTTAAAGGAAGTGGGAAGGAAAACTAGTCATTAAACAGAAATTGTTTGATCGGCGGTATAAGAGGTGGACAAGTCAGAATTCCAACGGCGATAATAACTATCAATATATAACGTTTTCCAGCCGGACTAGCCTAGGCATCAATTTCGGTGTCCTGGAAATAGAAATAGTGTAGGCGGTAAAGTCGACCCGCGAACAGGTGCCGCACATTTCCCGTTCACCTTTCGAACGCTTAAACAGCATTTATTTTGTTTCTTACAACATCTCCAATCAAAGATAACACAACTTTGAGCGCTTTCTACAATTGTCTTTTAAAAGATTTCTAATTAATTACCAATCGCAAGTTATTGCCCTGATTTCCTTAACATCTTCAGAGTCGGGAAACTTCTTCACGTGTTGCTCAAGCTTCTCCATAGTCCATTTGAAACCTTGCGCCGCCTTTTCAAGGTTCTCCTGCAAATGTGCCATATGAGCTATTTTTGAACTTATATGCAGAATCTACGAAAAAGCTAGCCAACTTTAATAAATTTTACATGCAAAAACCAAGTTGTACCTTTAGACTGTCCTCAGTTTCTCCATTGGAAAATAGACGTCGCATAACATCAGTGAATAGTTTTTCCGCCTTCTTGAATTGACCGCGCTCCATTGCTAGATTGGCTAGTACATCATAAACATAGGTCACTCCGTCCTTGTGTCGCAGATCTTGAGCCATACGAAGTGCTAAATGCAGCAACTGTTCGGCTTTGTCGTACTCCTTACGTTGTATGGAAAGAATTGAACGTTTTATAGTCATTATAAGTTTTTCCTCTGGTGTTTCCTCTTTTTCGTCCGCGGTCTTAAAAAAGCTAAATCCTAGAACGAGTCCGATGGAAGGGACTGCAGTTTTCGGACCAAACGGGGTGGAATAATTTACGACGTTGATGAAAGCTTTTGGTAGGCATCTTGAGGTAGTGTTTTTGTTGATTTGCGTTTGTTTGAACAAGTCGTTCTTTAAATTATTTAATATAATTCGATAAAATCGAGCGAAACTTGTGAAATTCATTATTTTGACGTATGTAGGTTCTTATACTTACGTAAATTGGAGTAAACAAAAAGTATTTTCTATGACAGCTGTTCTAAGGACGGCATTGTGGATACATTCAGAGATCTCGGAAACCGTCAAAAAGACCACTCCGCGAAGCTATTTCTTTCTGAAGTGCTTTATCTCTTTCTTACGTGAAAAATAATTGTTGGGTGCAATTCCAATAATTTGCAGAAATCGTATGGAAACATCATTGTGATTATTAATTAAGTGTAAAGTTAATGGAAAACAAAAGTAAAAAATATCAAATTATAGACAACAATTCTGAGGAAATATGTTAAAGCAAAAAAAAAAAAAATAAAAATAGTGAACATATTGACCAAAAAGGCTTGGTCAACTCTTGATGCACCAATTTACAGGTATTTTTACTTTTTTTTGTATAATTTTGGTATTAATAATTTTTTTTATTCGTTTATATTTAGTAGTATAAAATGCATTGTTCAACTTAATTTGTTTCCAAACCAAAATATTTTTTTGCCACAACAACGCGATTCTCACGGTCTCATTTTTTTTGTACACAATCCTAATATATTGTTAATTTTTTAGTACTTTAGAAATTCGCCAATGTTAACCATCAATTACAGCTGCAGTTTTTTTTATTTCGTTTGTTACTAGCCGTGTTTCTTTGCACGCGGATATAGGGATGGCATCAGAAAACGACTATCGCCGCTTAAGAATTCATCAAAAAAAACTTGGCAGCACACATGCACCTATGACATGCACCGTGACACAGCTGTAAGTTGTAGTTAAGAAATTTGTATTGAAAATCCTGAAATTGAAAAATATTTACTTCCGCCAATTGAAATTGATGCCAAGCATATTCTAAAATTATGAAAAACAATTTCACATTAACAGATTTGCTAAATTAAATTACCTTTATAATGAAGTTGGAAAAAAAATAATAATAAAATCACGAACAAAATATTCGGCGGGATGTGTTAGTGGTCGGAGGGATGTCAAACTTTGACATTTCCTGAAAAATTCATCGCATCGGTTCATCAGAAACGAAGCAAAATGGGTTTTGGAAGCACTGTTTATCCCCGCTAACTGACTTAGCGGCGATAGCTATCCCCGCTAAAGTTAGCGTATATAGGATAAGTTGTTGTTGTATTTTACATGCAAATTTCAAATTATCCCTATATCCGCGTGCAAAGAAACACGACTACTGACGTTGTCCCTAATAGAGAACAGTTACCTACTTATGCAAAACCAATTTTTATTTAATGCTTGAAACACAATCCGACCACTAACACATCCCGCCGAATATTTTGTTCGTGATTTTATTATTATTTTTTTTCAAACTTCATTATAAAGGTAATTGAATTTAGCAAATGAAATTGTTTTTCATAATTTTAGAATATGCTTGGCATCAATTTCAATTGGCGAAAGTAAATATTTTTCAATTTCAGGATTTTCAATACAAATTTCTTAACTACAACTTACAGCTGTGTAGCGGAGCATATCATAGGCAATGCCTACATAGGCATATGTGCTGCCAAGTTTTTTTTGATGAATTCTTAAGCGGCGATGGTCGTTTTCTGATGCCATCCCTATATCCGCGTGCAAAGAAACACGGCTAATAACTCCTTGGAACTTCGCGTTGCAAAACACATGAAGTTGAACCATAGAAAATCAATGAAACAGTTCACAAAGCTGCGTTGCGTTTCAGCTACAAAACGAGACGCAATAAAAAAAGAACTTAATGATTCATCAATCGTAACCATCCAACGCGAAGGTATGGAGAATAATGGTTTGTCAAGCTTTTTCTTGGATTGGGATACGAGTCTTCTTCAATATTTGAATTTTTGGTTTGAGTCAAAAGTCAAAGCACACGTCAAGCCTTTGGACCAGAGACGGCAGGATAAATTACCTCACGTAATCCACATGCTTAACTACGTGTAGTTAATATGTAAACTACATTCTACAATAAACTTCCTTTACCTACTTCTACTACTTGTCTAACAAATTGATTTATCTGTCAATGTAGTGACGTTAAGATGGTACATTATTGACAACTGAAAAACTACAAACTTACGCCTACGTCTGCTACATTTAACTACGCTTTCAACGTTTACTACACGAACATGTAGCAGACGTAACATATGTAGTTTTTCCCAAGAAATGTTATTTCAGCCATACCTGCTTTGGATGTAACTATAGCAACTCACGAGCCAAAGCGCTATAATTCATGAGTGAAATTTGGTAACCCTGGATGGCAAATCAATTCCTTCCGCCATTTTTTACGTCCATGTTGCACCTATTTTACCACTGAAAAAATTACACCATCAGTTATTATGGGACACAAATCACTCCAGAAATTGTATGACGGTGAGAGTCCATGTATAAAATGTATAACTATGGTTCTTGTTATCTCACAGAATCACACTCCCGTTCCCGTCCCAATCCTAATCACAACCGTGAGAACCAATTTACCCGAGAGCAATAATGCATTTCTGAAAAGTCTCTTCTCTATACCCTTCGCAGATCAGTGCTGACGGTATCTATTTTTGACAATATGTTTGTAAGTATTTATTTATTTATTTTATTTTATTAAGTTATGCTCTTCACCCAAATTGTAAGCTGAATTTTTTTAAAAATTTAAATGTTAATGGTGCCATTTATAAATATATGTAGTATTTTTTATATCAGAGTTTTTCATATCGTATGAGCGTAATCAAAGTTTTGTTTAAAGCAAGTTTAAATTTTGACAGGAGTCAACTGACAGATGCTTGTTGACAGGAGCAGTGTTGACGTTTCAGTAAAGAGGTCAGAAATTCAAAAAGTCACGGACTTATTGACCCGCCCTCGTATTTAAAACATAGGGACGGGCTACAGTCCGCTTGGGCGAACTGTTGGATACCCTATTCTTATTCCTATCCCTCATAAGTGGATGTGACAAAAGTCTTAGTTTGGTTGAATTGTTAAGAACGCTCTACATATTTTGTTATATAACATTTAAAGGATTTTGTCGAAAAAAACGAAGCTTTTGTAAAAAAACAATCCCTAACTCAAACTTTGGTTTTTCAATAAAATTGTTTTATTTAATTGTAGGCGTGTCAGTAGGCGGATTTAAAAACTATTTAAACATAAGTATAAAGGGCACCTAGAGAGTCTATATTATAAGTATCCTAGCTCAAACTTTGACTTTTCCATAAATTTCTTTTTAATTGTGTTTGCTGATTTTTGAAATTTTATCTCCCGAGCAGTTTTAGGAGTCAAAGATCATATATAATAAATTTCAGCTGTCTAGTTAAAAATTCGATTTTTTAGACAAATTTGTTTTTTTGATTTAAAAAATTCTTTAACTTGATTATTTCGGACAGTTTAAGGGCCTAATTTTTGCAGATAGACGGACGGACGAACGGACGTGGCTAAATCAACATTACTATCGATGCTGATTATAAATATAGTAACTTTTAGGGGTTTACGCGGGCAATATTAAGGTATGTTACAAACTTCGCTTCAAAATTATCATCCCAATCATAGAATCCGGCGGATTGAATCCGACTCAAATGAATAAGCCTGAAAGAGGAGGAAAAAATGGAAGCCAAAATGTATTTTTACGAGAAGTCTGGAATTCCAGGGATCGTAATGTGCGTTTATGGTACGCACATATAAATTTTCACAGCCCCTGGCGAAAATACGCACCTCTTTTACAATCGGATAGGTTTCTACAGCTTAAATACTACGAGTATGATAGTAAGAAATTCTACAAAATAACACAATGGCATGCATATATTAGTCTCAATGTGATGATTGATTTTCAGATATGTGATCATAAACAGCGTATCCGATATGTGGACGCCAGATATCCGGGAGCCAGCCATGACTCATTCATATGGGGAAATTTAGAAATAGCTTGTTCAACCCTTCTACGCAGTCCTTTAAGCATACCAGCTCAATAACCTTATTCTCCAGAGGAGTAAACTAAATTTCTTTATTTCCACCGCCACCAGTAGCTTTCAATTCACGGATGTTCTGCGATAGTGCGATAGTTTTTTTCTTAAAGCAGACTTGTGGTCTGACCAAACCTAATGTTAACTTTGTAATAAACCACTTGCAATTGATGATTGATTTATCTACTTTTTTCCATTCTGAAATTTCCTTAGCAGGTGGTCCAAAGCTGTTCAGCTTGTTTCTTAATGGGCCATTTACACGGTCACACATTCCTAACATGTAAGATTAAAGGGATGCTAAATACTAAATATCCGTGTGACTGAAAGGGACAGCATTACCTAACATGCAAAAAAACGTGACACGTATTCAGGTCGGCCATCTTGTTTACGTGGTAGGAATTATGGGAAAGCTATGCATGTTGATATTTTTATAGCGATGGCTTACGAAATTTCGATTTCCTATAAAACAAAATGGGCGCTGCTATCATATGTTTTAATCGCCATAATACATTTTTGACATTTCTCTGCTTCACATCGCCGATTGTACCTACTCAAGATGGAAAACACGATTGATGGTATCTAATTAAAAAATAACATTTTCTTTATTTACTTTATTTTCTTTATTTTATTTATTTTTTAAAATAAATTTGTTTGTTTGCATGTGATCTGTCAAATCTCCATAATAATGTTATAGCAAGTTAAATTCAACTGCTAGGTAAGTGATCTCACTCTTACACCTTATTAGCATTGACTGCGGATAAACGGATCTCTCTTTTCGGTTTTGTTGCAAAAATGCGCGTGCGTGATGGTGTAAATGCGCTATAAATTTTCCCAAAACTTTTGGATTGCCTCCGGATCATTTTTTGTCAAATTCCTAGTAATGTCAGGATTTTTTTTTCATGTGATTCACTATTCACAGGAATTGTTTACGAGTTGTTTGTTTCATTAAAAAAAGGATGTTATTGATCTGTACTTGCAAAGATTTTACTCCTTTACTCACTTCCTGTTAATTTTTTAATTAAACAAAAGAAAAAAAAAACAATTCTTTTTTGAAATCCGCAGCTACTTTGGTGCGGATTGAAAACATAAACTAGTGCATGAGCTGCGGATGGTCTGCGTTTACAATAGCCTTGTTTCTTTGCACGCGGATATAGGGATAATTTGAAATTTTCATGTAAAATACAAAAACAACTTATCCTATACCTATACGCTAACTTTAGCGGGGATAGTTATCGTTGCGGTGAATTTTTCAGAAAATGTCAAAGTTTGACATCCCGCCGACCACTAACACATCCCGCCGAATAATTTGATTGTGATTTAATTATTATTATTTTTTTCAAAATTTAGTAAATCTGTCCATGTGAAACAGTTTTTTATAATTTTAGAATATGTTTGGCATTAATTTCAACCGTCGGAAATTAATATTTTTGAATTTCACGATTTTCAATACAAATTTCTTAACTCAACTTACAGCTGTGTCACTAATAAACGTCATAGCTGCCAAGTTTTTTTTGATGAATTCTTAAGCGGCGATGGTCGTTTTTTAATGCCATACCTATATCCGCGTGCAAATAGACCATTCCACTTTTTTGACAGATGTCAAATCGATGCCAAATCGAAAAACAACAACAAAATGGAGGGTAAACAAACAAAATAATTATCAGCGATAGGCGGGAAAAAAATAATAGGAATCAGCAAACAAAAGTAGACTGACTTGTGTAGGCTGATTCCCGAACTGGAAGTGTCTCCTGAAATGGTCGAAGCAGAACGGCTCTTGTTATTTTCATCTCTTAAGCGGAATGGTAAGAATCCCAGTACAAGCATTACTTCTCAGGATGGTAAGCCAAAAAGGAGTTGTAACGTTCAAGTCATTACGTATGCCAATAAAGGCGAACCACGATCATGACCTGTTCTTTAACTATTACTACATTGGAGTGTTCTCCAACGGTAGATAAGTTAAATCTACTCAGTCAGCTGAATGCAGAAATGGAGAGGCTCTATTTAGCAAATGTAACATTTCATTCGACAACATAAAGTCTGAATCAGAAATTCGCTGTGACCTATTCATGTTGAGGCTGAGGAAAGAATGGACTAGCAGAAATCCACCATCGAATGCAAAGGTTAGCGTTTGAACATTTTAGGTACCATCCACAATACTAATAAGAGTTTGATTATTTTTAGTTGTCCCTGGATTCAGGATCGAGCGATGAAGTACTCTCCCGATTGCGTCCTCATGCCTCATTTGTTATGCGTCCACGCGATTTTGCGCCCTACCACTTGGTAGACAGTTGTTCGAACGCAAGTGAGAAATACTTTTGCTTGCACGCAGCGAATGTTGGTAAATTTTCTATCGATTCAAAACCATGAACAGCGAATTCTGTCAGCAAAGTGCATGTAACTAGTGAGGCGGAGCTATTATTTAGAAAATATTCAAAGAAGGTTTTTTAAATGTTCAGGGTGTAATCAAAAAGCATAGTTGGAACCTTCGATGGTGCGAGTTAGAAGCGCTTAGGGTAAATGTGTGGAAATGTCCAAATGATGAACCGTGTAAGTGTAAATCGTTTCCCATAAAATTCGCATCAAGAGAAATTTGCGCAAGATCTCGATCATTTTGCTTAGAGTTAGAGTGAAATGATTCGCTTTCAACACGCTTTTTCTCAGCCGATAATCAAAGCGATCTCAATTATTGGATAAGTGCCTTAAATGAAGTTTTAGAGTTTATTGCAACTTGAATAAAGTAAGCTTGCCGTGCAATATAATCACCTAGTAAGACCGTTTTTTTTGTGTATTTTTATACTCATATATATTTTTGTCACTTGTTATTATAAACACTGTTACTACTTTTAATAATAAATTGAATACCTTACATTCCTAAATTATACTGTTTTTAATTCGTATAGTTGTGTCGCTGCCGCACTCGACTTACATAGACCATTCCTATTAGAAAAAGTAATAAATAGCAAATCCAGCCTTAGCTTAGTCATCATGAAAACACCAAATTTATTTATATTCTTTCTCAGACTTGATGTTAAATCCTCTTTAGACATAATCAAATAGATGATTAAGCAAAGTGAAACTTGGAAGACCTGTGAAATACAGAACTTTAGTATAATTATTTTTAAAGTCATCAATACTCATCCCCTTAACGCGTGGCAGTTCCGTCTTTTTTTGAAAAGCAATGGACTTTTCCCTTAGTTTCTCTTCGTAGTAATCATGTACCTGCAGAAGAAAAAATAAAAAGAATTTAAAAATTAATAAAAGTTAAAACTAAATTCATACTGCTTTTAAGTTGCTCTCAAGCTGTTGTAGTCTCACTCGGTAGTCATCAGTTACCTGCAGGGCAAATAATAAACACATTCTTAACATAAAAATAGTTTCAACAAATTAATCCAAATACATACTGCTTTTAAGTTGGCCTCAAGCTGTTGAATGAGTTCGTCTTTTTGTTTGTTTTCGAGCTTAAGTACATCCAATTCACTTAATTCTGTCGTTTCATGGGATTCAATTATAGCTGTGGTTTCAGGTAACACATTTTGAGGACTAGCAATGAGAGGGTTGCTGTTAAATATGACCTGCTTTTTTTCCTGCCGGTTTTGGGTTCTTTGAAAGCGTTTAACGCTTGCATTAGCATTTGAAGGTTGGGTATATCCCATTTTTAAATTTGGAACCCAGTCGGGATGCAGCTGATTTTTCAGATGTGCCGGAGCACCTGCAATAATTTACAAATCACATTAATAATTTGGTAACACTTTCTTTCCTTTTTCACAATATAATACACACCAGTGACAAAATGTTCTGAACATATTCCGATTTCCAGCATTTTTCCATGCCGTTCTTCTCTCGACGGAAAGATCTTGAAGCAGTTTGTTTTTTGTTCTCATTGCTGGTAATCGGAAAAATCGAACATCAAAGTCACGTGCAGCGTGCTTATGGCAACCCACCACACAACAATTTAACACCATTATTTTCTTTTAATTGTAAAATTTTTCAATTATTTTGCAAATGTCCCGCCTTTTACTGCTAAATGATTTGGTTTGTTTACCCTCCGTATTTTTCTGACATTTGTCAGGGGGAAAAAAAGTGCTACTCCCTCCGCAGCCAATCCGCCTGATTCTATGATTGGGGCGAATATCCCCTTAGAATAGGGTATAAAAACAGGGTTCACCACGGTTTCAATTAACCAAATTTCGAATATCCTTGCTTCGATTTGCCAAAGTTTAGTAACAATCCACCACATTTCGTCGCGTTCCACCTACCGAAGAATTAAAAAACCGTTCGAACTTAACCTTGAAATCCAAATATCGTTAGGATTTGCTTGTAGTTTTTCAATTAGGAGTGTCAAACTTGTGAGAGTAATCGTTCGGAGACGGGTAATTGGCGCTCTCATATGATTGGCCCTTTATAGAGGTCCACATAAGTTTATTCACGGCGAAAAATGTTCCACGGATTCTTACATGTTATTATTAAAAAAACTTCGTCGACTTAAAATTTGAAAACAATTTGTTTTACGTAGTCCTATAACTCAAAATGCACTCATACTTGATTCGTAAAACGACTTAAGTCAAAAAAACATAAATTGATTTACCTAATCCTTTCATTTCTTGATCATATTTATTTATTTTAAATTGTTTAATTAAAATGTTGATATTATTCTGAACGAATTATTTGGCATATACAAACCCAAATTTGTTTTCAAAACTTGTTTTAAAGTTTAAAATTGCTCCTGACAAGTGTACAAAATTGAAATACATATAAGATGTTTTTGCTCTCGGGCCAGATGTACAGTTTGTATGAATGGTATCTATATCTTTTATTCGGAAACAGCTATTTTTTGTTGAGCCAATTTTTTTTAAGGAACTCACGAATTGAGGCTTACCGCTGGCGACAAATTTTCGGCAGATCGCTATAGATTTTGACCTACATGTGGACTTAAACACACCGATAAGGCACAGCACTAACCTACTGTCAAATTTAGGGCTATAGCTCCGGGTCAAACAAGTTTGGATATCTCTAATTAAAGCAATAAATTGGACACAAAAAAATGCAATTTAAAATTTTATTTCTGTAAAAGCGCTACACAAATGTCTACATACAGTAACTATAGTTATGCCTCATTGTGTCTATGTTGTTGCAATCTTAAACTAATCTATGACATCGATTTAAAATTAATGTTATACTATTTTCAACAAATAATTTCTACAACGTGTTCCTTAGAAATAATATTGCATTAAATATTTTTTTTTCTAAATTATTATTTTTTAAACATTTAATTCAAATCACTAGGGTTAAGTAAGATAAAAGGTATACTCTTTTGCAAATTTATAATTATTACACTCGTATTAAATATATGTATATTTTTTTATTGAATTTTTTGAATTGATAAAAATTACGTTCACAAAAAAAACTCTTTTATTAGGGATCAACAAACGTTGTGATTTATCATATTTTTTTAATTTAATTACAATTACTGTTTTCAAACTGTTTTAAATAAAAGGCACAAAATATAGCTTTTTGAGTATTCGTATAACGCTTGTGTTTATATCGTACGATATTGCAAATATCTTAGTTTATTGGGTAATTTTCTAAAAACAAATATGCTTTTGGTTATATGTAAAATTATTCTAGAACTTCAAAACTAATACATCCATCGTTTTTATAAATTAGAATAATTTTTTTTTTATATATTTTTACAAGTTTTGTTATTTTTTATTGGAGGTAGGTTGGTAGGCAATTAATTTTGTACAATGTATGGGGAAGGATTTTGGTTTGATTATTCAAAGGAAGAACATTTATATAAGCTCGAATGCACGATTCCAATGAGGAACAAACAGTTTTGTACTAAATGGTGAGTAGAATGAAATTAATTTACAATAAAACTGTTTTTATGCAATTTGGTTGTTGATGCCAATAAACAAATTGTCATTAACAAAAATTGATTTTTAATCGATTAAAATATGTTATGAATGGAAGTATTTTTTCCAGTGGAAGTCATTTATTTTAGTTTTTGGAAGAAATTTTTCTAACCTTTAGTGTGAAAATATGTTTTGGAAGAAAATATATAATTATTTTTTTGAAACTGAAGCAAATTTAAGTAAAAAAAGTAATATAAATTGAAAACACGTAACATCCGTTTAGGATAAAATTTATGGTGGTAGGTGTTAACATTTAATGGCCGTGTTTTATTATGACATGATCTGGATAGATATGCCGACGATAATAAAACAGTATAGGGCCCAACCCTTAGAATCCGTTGATTCATCACAGGGCAATATAGAATACACTTATTCTGATGGAAGGTGGCCCATAACCAACGGATCTATGAACTTCAAAGGGTAAAGTGGCCCTACTTTCCACTTTTCTGTTGCACTGTTAGCCCCTCAACCTCAACTTTGTCTTAAACGTTCGACTTTAATCTTAAATTCAAAGTTGAAGTGCAAATCCCACCAACCTTGCGGCGATATTCTCAGTTTTCCCATCATGCAAATGCTTTTATTTTAAGCGAATTTTCTCTTGTTTGTTTACAACAATTTTTTGTTTCGCTCTCGAAGTTGCATTTTTCAATAGGTCCGTTCGCGTACTTTATGTGTAGAAAAATGAAACGTGTCAAATCTCTTAAATCGAGAGAGAATCCTCTCATTTCAAAGAAAAGTACGCGAACGCTTTTGTGTAAAAAGATGAAAAACGTCTAAGTTTGGCTTGAAAAGAAGCAACCGCTGTTTTTTTGCTGGCAAACTCAAAGGATTTCATCATTTGACAGTTTTCATTTTTTTACCAGCTGAAATTCTGTGTGAAGAAAAATGAACGAAAGTACATTTTTCTTCCGATCATCTTTTTACCATTTTATCAGTACGCGAACGCGTTTGTGTAGTTTTGCACGAAAGTTAATATAAAAATACGTTTGCATACTAGTTCGCGAACAGACCTAATGTGTTTGAATCGACTTCAAACGTTGATAAGTTCTCGCTGCTGTCAAAGTGGAAGACGTAGTTGAAGTGTTGATCTGCTTCAACCATTAAACATCGATGTAGAACATGAAATCATTTGACTTATGATCTGGAAAGATCTGCCGACGATAATAAAACAGTAAGGATCATCGAACACTTGCGCAGCTGGATTTTCAATTTGAAATCTATAAATATTTGAATTGACATCGATGTAAAAATGATAGGTGAAATGTCAGTTTCCTGCGTCAACTATAATATTTAAGGTTTTTTTTTAGGACATCAATAATGAAAATAAATGTCAGCTTACTTCACTTTTATGCTTCACATCGTAAATTCACCCATTAGGAATTTCGAGAGCCTCCACCTAGTTGCTGGTTTTCTCATTTTGCTCATCTGTGCCCCAATTCTGCTCTACGGATCTGAAGCATGGACTCTTTCAAAAACGGATGATGATATCCCTGGTCCTCTTGAGAGAAAAATTCTTCGCAAGATGTTTCTGGTCCCCTCTGCGGTGTCAAGTTTTGGAGCTGGTTCAACAACGAATTATAGGAGCTTTACAGCGACATCGGATCAAGAAACTGAGCATTGGGCGTTTGAGATGGACATGTAGAGCGAATGAATATCATTACCGTGGCACAAGGATAGAGTATTTGACTCCGAAGCAGACCCAAAGGCACACGCAGCAGAGAAATATCTCGTTTAATGTGCCGCGTTCAAGTGGAAGGCCACCTTAACCAACTTGGATTGCGCAGCAGAGGCAGTTAGCCGAAAAACGCGCTAACTGGAAAAGCTTAGACTTATGCGTTTAGTCAGGAAGCACCTCTTGCCCTGATTGGCAGGTATACGTCAACGCTTAGGTGACTTTCCCTCCAGACAAGTTTATAAGTATAAACTAAGGTCAATAATAAAAAAAACTGAAAATTCAATGCTAAAAAATAAAACAAAATGATTGAAAACTTATTTAAATTAAATTTATTAATTTTTTGATTTTTGCTCAATAAAACAAAAGTAATAATTCGACTCCACTATAATTAAAATAATAAAACCTAAATGAAAAACGTATATCTAATATATATTTATATAAACTAAAGTAAATCTTGAGGTAGACTTATTAAATAATAAATTAAAATAATATTTTATTTTAAATGTATTCCTAAATCATTTTAAATTAAATATTAATCTCAAATAATATAAAGAAAAAAAATTTAAATGTCTTAAAAAAATCATTACAAAATAAGTAATATTTTTGCATATCTGAGGATTCTGAGGTATTCATTTGTCATTTAGTGATTTGTTTATGCTTTTTCACTTGTATATATTTCGAATATAAATTGTATATAATAATGTAGTATGTCTGTTTTTTATAAGCTAATCTATTTTAATATTTTTTATTTGTTTAACTTTATTCATTAAATTGGCAAGATTTTTGTTATGTTATGTTTTTATAATAAAATTGCTCATTAAAACAGATAGGAGGTAATTGGTTGAAACAAATGTTTATTGTAAGACTATAAAAAAAAATTATCACCTGGACTGTTTGTGCTCTAAAATTATAAATTCTAAAACCACATACAAAAATGCATAATATTTAATGAGGCAGATTTATTTTATTTAAGTTGTTCTTTGAGGTAGATTTCGATTAGTTTTAAAAATATGTTGACTATGTATATTTGCTGTTTACTTATATGTGTTTTTATCGCTTATGTTTTTGAAAATATGGTTATGGAATGTCAGATAACCTGAGATTGTATTTAAGTTGTATGCTTTTTTTTAGTTTTAATGTCGAGATAGATGCATTTTTATATTTGCTTGTTTTATAAAACAAAATGGAAAACTTTGTTTTTAATGGAAGAATTGGTTGTTAATGATTTTGTATTGCTAAATTTCCACTCGTCAATGTAAGATGTATATTTGTAAATGTTGAATAATATTAAAGTACCTTTCTTATTTTGTTTTGTATTTTAATTAATGGCACAATTGAATTAGAAATTAATGCATTTTTTACCATTTTCGTTTGTACACTGTAAAATAAAGAGATAGTTATATTTAAAACAAAAACTAAATAAAAAGGAATATCTACAAAAAGGATAGGATTCAATTTCTTTAATCCTTGCTCTGTATATTCTAATCTAGTCCTTCAAAATCCACGGTTACCTATTCACTTTATTACTTTCTATAAATAAATTGCGATTATTTTTGCTTTCAATATATAATTTGTTTTGCCATCTACGATGAATTAAGTAATATTTCTGTTCCTTTGTATATTTAATTCTAAATACTATATACATAGTGAGTTTTCCTATCAAATACTGCTTACACTTACGAAAAAAAAAGGATTTCTTTATCCATATTTTTTTTCAATTTGTTTTTAAAAATATGTATTTATATAAGTAAATCGTATTTAGTGATGCGTATACACTGATTAGTTATTTTCTTCAAAAAAGTTCACTTTTTTGTTGGTGGTATACATGGGTAAGGCTTCGCGTTTTCATGTTGGTATATGTATGTATCTTTTTTTGCTATAAATAAATATTTTTCTTTTTAAACCAAAGTAAAAAAATTAACGCATCGAAAATTGTCTAAAAAAATCTTAAATTAATTTAATGTGCATTTGTGCCTACGTGTTGTGAACACCCTCATCTTCGGAGTAATTATCATCGACATCCGAGTTACCAGCATCGTTATTGCTGCCGGATTGATTGTTGTCTAAACCTAGGTCCATTGGTTCGGAGGAATCTCTACGGATGTCAGTGCCGATTGGACCATTTGAGGTTGGTATACTCAGGTGATTCACAGAACTACTCGGTGAGTGATGACGTATGGCAGGTTCAATTGATAGATCATTGCCTCCGCTGAGGCTGTTTAAGGAATTACCACCCCCATTGTTGTGCATGGTGTTTTGACCTAGCCGGGATATATCGTTGTTTTGGCTTAATTTGGAGAGATCGAAATGCGGTGGTAGTAGTCCTGGCGGTAGTTTGTCTAAACCATGTCCCATTGCGTTAAATTGTGCCATTTTTGCGGCATGTAAGGCAGCCGCTGCATGTTCCTGAGTCATTCCCATACCTGGAAAGAAAGATTAGTGGTTAGATAGATAGAAAAGGAGTCCCACACATCTATCATTAAGGCCGCCGGGGGAATCTCAGATCAGCAACGATTTACCTGCGTATAAGAAGTATTGCAGTTTGTATGGAGAGATTCGACCCCAATACTTTTTATGATTGAATTTCGGGTATGTGTTCCCACCGGCGGATTCAATGATAGAGCACATTATTAAATATAAGTACAACAATATTGACTTACCAAAGGTATTTTCGGTTATGAATTGCAAATACGTATCCAACAACGATTGTCCAGCTGCCGTACTTGTCGGTGGCAATGGTGTACCCATCATCATATCCTTCGAATCATTCGAATTCTTCTGATTCATCGATTCATTCCTGATGCGGGTTATTGTTGTGTTCGTATGACCAAAATTGCTTAATAAACTCTCATGGTATCGGCTCATATCGTTATTATTATTGCCATATCCGCTTCCGGTTGTTAAGTCTTCTGGATCATCGTCTTCATCTTCACCAGTATTACGCAAATCTAGTTTTGAACCACCCCTTTGTGCACCACTAGTAGGTGAAGCTCTTGCTCGCAGCTCAGCTGCAGATATTTTCACACCAGCCTTGGCCAACAGCCGCGATGCCAACTCAGGATCGAACGCACTTGGCATGGGCAGAACTGGCAGATCTTTTGTTGAAATGCCACGATGCTGTCGTGACATATGTGAATGCAAGGAGTTTCGTGATTTTGCAACGGTTCCGCATAGAACACAACGATAACCTGGACATACGGTGTGTTTATCTTCCAAGTGAGTGCGTAAAGTATGGGCGGATCTGTAGATTTTGCCACATTTCGGGCATGGACGGGGATCGGTAGCACGAACACGCATTTCCAGTGATCGACGAGAGACTGTAAAAGATAAATTAAAATAAAACGTTGAAAATGCGTTAATTTTTTGTTAAAGTTTAAGTGGAAGTAATGAAGGTATTCGAAGTCGAAATAAGATTTCCAGTTTGTAGTTTAAATTGTGAGGATTTTAAAACAATTTTCAATTTAGACCTGTTTCAAATTGAGGTCCGTCATTGAAACGATGTGAACTGTCTTCAGAATTTAAACCTTATAATGTGGTTCATTGGGTGCCTCGATCAATATATTGAATGTAACATTTATCACAAAATTAACGTATAGAGTTTTTCTCAAGCAGGCTTATTCTCACCGTCCGCAATGTAAAGACATCCCGGTACAATTTATTCGCGATAGAAGCGAAAATTCGCTAAATTGAATTCAATAACTGTATTCTTGGTACAAAAAAACAATTCTGCAGGAAATACTGCGAATATTTGAACTCAATCAACCAAATTAGACATAAAAGAAGCACCTCTTTTTGACTCCAAATACCTTCAAACCCAAAGAAAAAAAAAGGTATTTTAAGTAGGTAATAAAAAAAACACCACAAACAATCAAATTCGTTATTTTTTGAAAATATATTTGCCATCTTTTTTTTAGTTTCTTTGGTATACGCTTTTATGTCTTAGTTTTTTGCTATAAGGTTTACATTTTTTTGTTTTTGAATTTAACTAAAAATAACTTCAAAACAAATGTACAATTATTTATGTAAAAATACATAAATGCATACCTAGTGTTCTTTTTTGGAAATTAAATTTGAACATAACATTTTTAAGCTTAATGTTTTTAGTAATTAAAATTATATCACTGAATCATGTTTTATTTTTGTTCATTTACCTCTCATTCATTTAATTTGCTTTTGCATAATTACTAAAAGTTCATTTATAATGCAATATAATAATATTTTGATAATTTGTTCTTGTAGTAGTTGTTTAATAGGAACCTGTATTACGTATGTGTAACAATTCTTAAAAGATATAAGTGTTGTTTCTTTTTTATTTCTTTTTATAAAATATACTTTGTAATAATTAAATAGATTTTAAATGAGAATGGATTTTTGTGTAATTTTTATTTATAAAATAAATTAACAAACAAATAAGGAATTGGAACATTTGCGGAGGACGTAGGAGATTCGGATATAGCGTTTCCTATGGGAAAGAGAGTTTTAATGTCAAGTGCCATAATAATACAACTGATTGAAGGTTATTTAGGGAAATTTTAAAAAGCCTACGCATCGGTTATTCAGAAGGCTCCATTTAATTTGGACTCTCCAACAAAAGCTCAGAAGCAATAACAATAAACTTCCAATAGAAATAATGAGCGGAGCCAGGAATGAAAGAGTAATATAACTATGCACCTAAGAAAACTCTTTTAATGCACAACATATAGGGCCAACAAACTAAATGACTTTCATATCAAAGGTTATCAAACATATTAACATTACCCGTTGCAAAAACAAAACTTAAATAATTTCAGAGGTTAATCGATATGCAGGAAGCAGATCTTCGAAGTACCACCACGTCAGTATGATACAGAGCTGGGAGCTTCATATTTTAAAGTAAAGGTTCCTGGAGGCAATCCAATGTGATGCTAGCAAAATGTAAAGCTGTATTCTTTGCAGATGAATATGCGTTTACCAATATTCATAATAATAATTTCGGGATTAACAGCTCATACAAGGCATTCGTTCTCCAGACGGTCATGATCATGTTCTTGACACGAATGAAAGAGACCTAGAAATTTGAAAAGCTTTACATGACAATTTATGCTTTTGGTGTTTGTCCGACTTTCACAAGAGAAGAGGCAGTGCAAAACTCTAGGTGAAATTTGAAGCTGGAACCCCTTGTCCAGTTAAAGACCAACGCCCTAACCACTACGCTCAAGCAGTTACTACGGACTGCGATCTAATATTATTATTATTATTCATTCAGTTGGCTTAAATATCCATAAGTTTTATGATTTAAAAAGTATAGCATCAACAACCTGACGGTTCTGTACAAAAATTTGGGAATAAAGTAAATGAGATTGGCATGCTGATTAAAAACCAAAATTATCCTCGTATTCCTTAACCGCGCTTAATCGAAAATGTTGGCGCTGGAACGATTTAGAGACTTACGCAAAATATTGATCGAGCTATTCGTGACGTAGGGGCCATCGAATGTACTCCACTGCAATGCGGCGGATAGTTGAATAAATTATAATATACAATAACTATTTCTTTCCAATGAAGTATTAAGCTTTAAAAATTTTAAAAGGTGGTAACTATAACAAACTGTTTTAAAACGAAAACAGCCGATGGCCCACCATCTTAATTCTATATACTTGACAAACTTGGATGGATTATAAAACCATTTTTCCTAGCTACATATGATTTGTTTTTCATTAATCTACATTTATTGATGGCTAAATTGCAGGGGCTTACAATTTAACGACCTTTATCACTTTCATCAGTTTGAGCAAGGTTAACAAAATTAGATGTTCTGAAACCTTAACCTTTGGAAAGGAAAAACTTGGACTTTCCTAAAAAATGATAGATTGTATCTATTTTTGCAAACCAAACATCCCATTCTGAATATAAATTATCCTCCGCAATGTTCAGTCACATCATTTAAATAAAACCATATAAAATAAGCAAATTCAAATGAAAAGTACATACAAACTTACTTCTAATTCGCATTGATTTGTTGAAAATAAAATAGTTAATTTTGTTTGCATTATTTTTATTTTTTTAGTTGACAGTTTTTAGAAAAATTGAGCTCTTACAAAGTTCTATATAGTTTTTTTTTTGGCTAAAAATATTAGTATGCAGGCACATTCTATTTTGTTTCTTTTAAAATATTACATTATTAATTTTAGTATTTTAATATAGTGTTGTTTTTTCGTGTATCTACATTTTATTTAATACTGTTAATTTCTTATAATTAAATGTTTATCTTCTTTTATTTACCATCAATTTAATATAATATTATTCATTTAAATACATTTGAACATGTACTCATTATTTTCTTACTAACTAATAGGATAGTTTTTTTTTCTTTCTATTTTTAAATTTATTTATAGCATATTATAATGTTTTTTTTTTATTTCTTTCTTTTCCTTGCATCTATATACAATATGCTTCTATAGTATGTTTATTTGTTTTATTTTTTATTTATTTTATAGGAACATAATAATTCATTTTCATAGGACTTTATTATTATTTAATCAAAGCTAGTTGCAAAATTTATATAAAGAAATTTTAAACAAGATATAACAACTAAAAGACAATGTCGTTTGTATTAAATTTATTAAGAGAATGTTGGCAACGGTCGAGTGTGTAATTTTCGAATTTTGGATCAATTTTGATGCGTACAAATAGAGAAAGAATAAAGAAACAGGTGATCCATGCTGCTACCTACCAATGGAATATGTAAAAGCATTGGCAACAATTAGTTATTAAAAAGAGTTTGGTCTTTTTTCAGGTGAGCTGTTTACACGTTCTGGCTACTCTGTGAAAAGTTTTGAAACTACAGCATCAAAGGAATGTTGAAACTTTCGAAACGTTAATGGAATGGATCTATTTTTGCATAGCTCACCAGTATTTTTGCATAGCTCACGCTTTGTAGTTTCACGGTGACGACGCATAATAGGCGTTTTTCTTTTTAACCTCTGAGTAGAGCCTGAGCTGAGCACGTCGAGTGCGCTCTGAGCAGAGTACCTAAGCTCAAAGCGTTCTAATTTATTTATTTAACACACTTGAGTACTTCACTGTCATACGAATAGCAATCATGATTATTTTTTTGAATTAAAATCATGTTACTAAATTGTATTACATTCAACGCAAGAAAAACAACTTCCGACAGCCATTTTAATTATTTGCCCTTTATTTTCCTTAGTTTCATTCAGTCACTGGCGGCACTCAGCTTCTTACTCCAACTACCCTTGTCATTTTATATGAGCTCACGGAGCGCGCTCCAAGCACGCTCTAAGCGAAAGGAGAAACACAAGTAGAACGCTCAGAGCGTTTTGAGCTAAACAAGAAACGTATTTGTTTTTGACAGCTCGGTGCACTGCTCGAGCTTAAAAAGAAAAACGACTTAAGTTGAAGCCTAGGAAATCAGTGCAACATATCACAAAGCTGCGCTCTGTTTTAACTTCAAAATGACATTCGTAAAAACAAAACGTTATGTGTCGTAACGACGCGGGAAGGAAGGGGACAATTATGAACTGTCAAGCTATTTGTTGGTTCAGGATTCGGGTTTGTTTTTTGCTTTAAATTGTAATCAAAATCAAGACGCACGCAAAAGCCTTTCGAAGTAAAGTACGCAACACACTCGCCAAACCGTGATTGTGGTTTGAACACATATTTATTAGCGATGGGTGGTATTTTTTGCATTTTTGACAGGATATTTAGCTTTTTTTTTGTTTATCTTTTGATGATCAGTCAACCATGTAGACCAAGTAAGGAGGATTACTCTGCCACCTCTGCTTTTAACTCTCAAAAATAGTTTGCTCCTAACTGATTTAAGAAAATGGCGGCGTCCATGCGAAAACAGCGTTGTCGCGTCGAAAAAATTTTCGTATACATGTAGCTATATACTATTTTTGATGTTGAATTTGTTGACTTGCAGTCATGAATAAACATGTTTCAGGAAAGGCAAAATATGCTCATGTAGGTACCAAGATCTTAAAATTTTGAACGTGAATAATTTTGAATGATTGAACAACAAAAATAATTTTTCCATTTCCGGAATTTGCCGAAAGCTTGAACGGGGCCGAGTTACCGCATCAGTTAGCGAGCAATACATCACTGAATTCTATGAGTTTTGTATTACAACTTTACATAATTGATTGATTCTGACTGACTTTTAGAAATGCAAAGGCATATGAAAATCAGCCGAAAGTGTGAGTTGATTCAAAAAATATTTTGTTTTGGGTAAAGGGCCAAATTCACATTTGTTCGTGCCGCCTTAGAGAAAATGTCCCAAAATGGCAAGGCTATTCGAAAGTACTCTAACTGAGAATGTTAGTAAAAGTAAAAACCAAATAACCAACAGTAAAAAGTTGCCTACACCTGTTTTTCTCGTTTCGGGTCAGAATTAGGGAAGTCGACTAACGCAAATAACTCATCTCTGGTCGAAAACAATAACTGCGCTAAAACCATGCGCATTGCAAATGACTTTGTCAAACATCTGTTTCGTATGTCACTACTGCCATGTTTTTTTTAACAAACAAATAATAGGGAGTTACATATTCACGATCTGGTGCAACAGACCTAGTAAAAGCGCGTTTTTTTTTTTGCAGATCGTGAACGCACTTTTTCTAATCTGTAGCAACACTAAAGCACATGTCAAAATCAATACTTGTAGTTTTCCTTTTCTGTCCGTTTGTTTGCTGGTCTTTCGCTTCAGCGGCGTTATATTGCTTGGATTGTTGGATTGGAATTAGAAGTTCTGTCGAAGTGGCAGATTTCTAAGCAGTGTTGAATAGTCCCGTGGGAATCACTCCAAAGCTTTCTAGTTTACACAGAAAAAAAGTTCATATAATATATGTACGTGGTTAACAATCCGCTCACTTTTAGAGTACAACTCAATCAAAAACTGTATACATTTTCCCGTATTTTGCACGAAAAAGAATATCCTTTCGTTTTTAAGGCGCACGACATTGTCTTTTCTTCCACGATTAACCCCTCCCACTGTCTTACAACCGGATCAACTAGCCACTCTCACAATTTCATTTAAAGTCTGGTATTCCCGAAAACGGACCACCCGACGAGCGCATAGCTTTCATTTTCGCCCACTGCAGCGTATGCTTGATTCGCATGTGATTGCGCACTGAATTCGGATGGGCAAATCGTCGCCCACATTCCAGAACCGGACAGACCGGACTGTCACGTGGATAATGTCGATCTAAATGTTGTCGAAAAACCCTTTGCTCTAACGGCGTTTCACACAATGGACATGGCAATAAGTAATTGCTATTTGATGCTGCCGTTGTTGTTGAGGCAGCAGCTGCAGCCGCCGCCGCTGCTACTGCTGTAGTATTCTGAAGGATTTCTGGGAAATCTCTTGATCGACTTAAAGCTATTGTCCTGGCCATAAACAGATTCGCTGTTAGCTGCTGTTGATGCGATTGTATCTCATCTAGGTGCTGTTGGCTAATGTTGCATTTGGTCTCATGGTGATGTCGCTGCAGGAACTGTTGATGTTGTTGTTGGTGTTGATGATTTTGTTGGTGCCTTTGCTGATGATGGTGCTGTTGCACAAGCGAATGAAACAGCGATGGATCAGTGCTTTGAGTATTATTGTTGTTATTATTATGTTTAACTGTCAATGACATGGCCGACGACGATGAATCATTTGAGTACTCATGCGATGAATTATCCACCGATGGAGATCGAATGGGTGATCTCAGCGCTGGTGGCAATGATGTTGGGCGATTTAATGTCTTATCAATGTCATTTTCGAAACCATTGCATTCGGTTTTGGGAAATTTATTGGAATTTGTATCATCGGACGGAGAAGATTGTGCTTTTTTTGAAGTTTGCTCATCCGTTGGATAGGAGGTATCAACGGCTTCTTCCTTGACACTGGCCATTAATCCGTATTTTGTTTGAACATCTGCGAACCGTTATAGACAGCAAGGGATTGCAGTGTTAGAGAGAGACATATAAACTTGATTTTGTTTTTGAGAATGGATAATATTGTTCTGTTATTTTTTATTTGATATAATGATCTGATTATATGTATGTATGTGAAATAGGCTATTATAAATGTTGGTATATGTATAATGTACGCACTATTATTTTGTAACAAAAATCATTCGCAGCCACATTCGAGCACTTTTATCCGACCCTGATCTGTTCTTTTAAAGAATTTGTTTCTATGTTGAAGATGACATTTGACGATCATCAACAAAATCACAACAACCAACAACAACAGAACTGAATTTCTTTTTCACATATATTCTTAATTCGTAATTGAATTGGGGGTAACATTTTGTTTTAATTTTTTGTTATATAAATTTTGCGTATCCACTGCCAATTTATTTGTATTGTTTTTTTTGTTTACTTTGCGCCAATTTTTTTGTGGTTATTCATTCAGTTCTTATCGTTATAAAATACTAATTTCGTAGCCAATATTTGTTATTTTTATCAAATTTTGTAAAAACATATTTAAATTTAACAAAAAACAAAAAAAAAATAATTTGGTTTAAATTTTGTTGCATATTTAGAATGCGTAGATCACGGTCGTTATATAGATAAATCAAATTAATATACTTTTATTTCCAGGTGCAACATACTAAAACATTAAATGCATTGCAAAATAATATTAATATCAAATTAAAATAAAATTAGAAACGTTTAACAAACATATTTAATGGCATCCTTTCTTTTGTAACTAAAATGGAATAATTTTGTCAAATCGAACATACCCAGGATATAATTTGAGCATTTATTAATGCTTCGATCTGGTATTTGTGAACTAAATTAGGTATATGAGTATTTTACACTTTATGAACTAAGTTCACGATAAAAAAAAGAAATCAAATATTTTGATTGAAACATCAAAACGTTTTGTCCACCTCTGAAAAAAAACATTTTTTTTGAAAAGTTGATAGAAATGAAGATTGTTTTCTTCTCAAGGTTTATGTCTACAAATGATACAACGTTTTATGGCCACGACCCCCAACACTAGATTTCAGTAATAAATACAAGACGGCCATCCCAGACCGAGCCAGCTGGGAAGACGGTCGTATTGTAAACAATAACGCCATAGAAATATACACCACGGGGGCGGGCGTGTTTTCAGACAACGCTGAAGCAGCACGCAGACTCTCTATGAGCCCGATAGATGGAAAAACTATCGTGATCTACATAGACAGTCAGGCAGTGATTAAAGCCTTAGAATCACCAACAATAAGATCCAAGTTGGTAAAACAATGCCGCGAATCTCTTAACGAGATCTCGGTCAGATGTAACATTCCCCTGTGCTGGGTACCCGGTCACAGTGATATTCCAGGCAACTGCAAGGCGGACGAGTTAGCCAGACGGGGTTCCGTACAAGAAATCTCCGACAACAGAGAGTCACCGGCGGTACCCATTCAGACACTGAAACTAAAACTTCTAGATAATGCGTTAATAGAAGCAAACAACAGGTGGAATAGCATCAGTACATGTGTGTCCTCAAAGCAAATTTGGACCAAATACGATGCGAAGAGAACATCCAAACTTCTCTCCATCAGCAGGAAAAATATCAGCTCTGTAATCGGAGCAATCACCGGCCACTGCCTTTTAGGCAGACATGCCATCAGATTGGGAGCTCCCTCAAATGACTTCTGCAGAAGCTGTAGAGACGTCAAAGAGGAAGAAACCACCACTTATCTCCTGTGCAACTGCCCCGCACTAGCCAATTCAAGGAAACAAATCCTCGGCAACTATTTCTTCGATGATCTAAGTGATCTCAGTGAGACAGATATTGGCTGCATCAGCAGATTCGTCACTAGGTCCAAATAGTTAAACTGAACTGGAGGACGGATTGGACGATGACTTGAGCCCCTCCCGCACACCTCCCGCAGATCACCCCAAACCGATTCCCCTGCAAAGCAAAAGAGATCTCACTGAAGTTAGATTGTATCAGTCACTTCAGTCAGAACACCACTCCGAGGGCGAGACAGTAACCCGGCGGATCGACTGAAACGGTCTCCCCCGGCCTTGTTGCCTTCCCGTTATGCAGACAAAACGGAAACAGAGTTGAGGTTAGATTGTAACAGTCATCACACTCTGCTTCCCTCCCATGCCTCAAAACCTGCACCACAAACCCCCGAACTCAGTCATCATAATTCCAAATCGACTATCAAGGCCGCCCCTCCCTGCTCCCTTTCCCCGAAATGGTGTAACTTGAGACTCGTACTGCAACAGTCGCCACAAGCCGCACCCCTCCGCGATGCGTGCAGCAGGGTTGGACCACCTTCAGTCACGCCGTCTAGCACAGTTTTGTAACCAACTACTTGACTGTGCAGCCGGTACACCCCGACCCCCCCTCCAAGAAATGTAATAGCGGAATTGACTGTATCGGTCTCCCTGGCACGGTATTGCCTGCAAAGAGAGTGAAGAGCAGTTTGAGGTTCGATTGTAACAGTCATCTCAAAAGACTCTTCCCTCCCCCGGTGATCAGGAGGCAATAGCCTCCCTCCGTGGCGCAGAATTTGAGATCGACCTGTGGTTTGATTCAATCACCTCATCTCGATCGCAACCCTTGGTTCGGATGTCGGGCGAAAGTCGCATCTGCACTAGTCACTCTAACACATCGCAACCCATGCGAAACACAGCCAGGCTGCACACCCTGACCCCTTCAGGAGTATCTTCCCCCCTAAAACTACTACCTCACAGGAGGCAATAACGGACAACCCAGTAGGCCGAGCGACGACAGGCGGAACACCCCCCCCCCCCCCCCCCCCCCCCCATCACTTTTTGTGGTATCACAACGGGCCGAATCTGCGGCCTAAGTGTGCCTGGGCTCACGCCCTCGCAGCCACCTTACCTAACCTAACCTATGGCCACGACCAATTTTCGGGGTCCTTTTTAACGTAACGTTGTTTTCCGATTAGTTGCTAAAAAATCAAAAAAACAATGATTACAAAGTATGTAAAGGGTTTTTCAATAAGAGCGCTACAAAAGTAGAGCGACAGGGACAGCAAATGACGCCGAATTTCTTGCCGCTCTTTTGAGATTTCTCTTCAGTAAGGTTTGCCATTTCATGATGGAAAGATATACGAGCCAACAACGAGTCGAAATTATTAAAATTTACTACCGAAATACGGCGCCACAAGCCACACAGCGTATGCCACAATCAATTTATTGGAAACCAAGTTTGGAAAACGTATTATCTCACGAAATGGTCCAGTCGCTTGGCCGCCTAGGTCGTGCGATTTGACGCCGTTAGACTATTTCCTGTGGGGCTACGTCAAGTCTATGGTCTATGGCAACAAGCCAGCGACGATTGATGAACTTCGTACGAATATCGAACGTGAAATTGCAGCAGTATCGGCCGATTTATGCTCGAAAACCGTCGAAAATTGGGTTCAGCGTCTGGACTTCTGCAAGCGTGCCCGTGGTGGCCATGCAAAAGAAATCGAGTTCCATACATAATGACATCGAACGTTCTTTCACAGGAATAAAGAATTTCATTGATATCCAAAACCGTTTTTGTTTTATTTAAAAAAACTTTTGTAGCGCTCCTATTGAAAAACCCGATAGATACCTAATGTCTTTCTTAGGGACTTGCTCATACAAAGTTCTTTTTGGGTTGGTTTTAACCGAGTTTTCCATTTTGCATTTTGTTAGCAAACTAGAAAACATTTCTAAAACATAAGGAAAGGCTACATCCTGTTTGGGCGTGGCCCTCTGCTACTTCCGAAAACAGCGATCCGATTCGCCCTTTAAGTCCTTTACGTTTGTATGGGAAAACACAGGCAGTTTCTTCGCAGTGTGGGAGGCAATGGTGAGATGAGAATTCGAATCCCGACCAGGGTCATGGGTTTAAAAATTTAATACACACAACAGTGCAGATCTCCCTAAAGCACTTTAGGCACCACCCGTTGATAAACAAACCCTACAAAAGCACCAAACTTCTATCCTATCCTCCTATTCTTTCATGTAGTAAATAGCGCCTAAAAACGGGCAATCAATCATTTGCTGGGTGCTGCTTGCAGCAACAAACAAAATGTCTGCGCTTTATATTACATTGCATTATAATAATATATAAAAAAACATACGTTTATTATGGGTTACTTAAGAATTTAATAGATTGGAAGGGAATGGTTCGTTCAAATAAGACATTAGTGCGTGTCTGATTTTCGCAAGCGTTTTCAAATTTGAAAGATAAGAGCTACGTAATCTGTATTCACTGACATTTGTTTATGCAGACTAATGGTACTCGTAGTTATATAGATAAATAATATATTTATTTCTAATGAAATAAATGAGAGCTCCTACAAATTATGAGTGGTGCCCACCGCTCCTTAGTTGAGAGCCCAGTAATGTCTTAAAGCTTTCGAAATGTTCGGATCACCTGCCTTGTGACAATTAAGAGATATTTTTTTCTAAATGGAAAGAAATTGCATTATATTTTTTGTATCTGTAAAGCGCCGTCATCGGCACACTAGTTTTTCGTATTTCCTATTTAATATTCAATTTGATATTAATTTAAACAATTTTTTTTTATTTACATTGATATTGACATTTCGAGATTTCGAAAAAGAGAAAGAAAATTAATTGTTCGCATATTCGAAAACCCTATAAATGAATACGTAAGAACATACATATTTAAAACAAAGAGTGCAAAGTTTTAAAATCATTAATTTATAATTAAAACTTATCAAAAACATTAAAAAAATATTTTCACAGTTATTTTGTCTGCTGTTTTGTTGCAGAATGGAGACATTCAATTCGCAAGGCAACTACGAGTCAATTTTAGTAAAGTCTCTATGATTGGACGACTATCACATGTGAATATCAGCTGCTCACTAAAAATGTCCTCTTCGAGCATTGAACGAAATCTACCCTAATTTCTCAGTGAGGTACAGATGTCAAAAACATCTGATCCATTTTGCTTCAGTATTCATAGTATTCTGAGGGCTCCTGCACAAGAACGTCTCGTCGTTGGTGACTAGCATTGGATGCAATGTACGAAAGGAATACGCTTGTATTAAAAAATCAGTTGATATGTAGGTATGAATTCATTACAAGAATACTCCAGAAAATATTCTTTTGTTGATTATTAGGCGGAGAGGAATCTTCGATGTAGGACGAATCTTGTCTGATGAGCCGCTCCATGTGCAGAAGGCATCGCATACGTTTTCACTAGTTCTGTGAACTTGACAGCAAAAACAAATGCTGGGCAACGCGTTCAAATAACTGGCCGTAAGTTAAATTGTAGGCGACTTGTGTCGTCTTGGAACTAGAACTTGCCCAATCTTTGCAAACAGGCTATGAGGAGCTTTGATTATAAAATAAAGTTTCCAAAAACTGAAAAGTTTGTGTGCAAACTTTTTTAGATGAAGTCTTTGGGTGTTTACGCGAACTATTTGCTTATTTAGCGGCCTGACAAGGATACAAGGGTTATTAATATAAACTTGGAAGTCCTTTACTTATCAAATTAATGTCATAATCACCTTGCATAAACGTAAAAATGGAATATGTGCCATGAAATTCAAATTTGTTTATCGTTTACTCTAGTGACAGACATCCTTTATTATTATTATTTTTTTTCTTTATTTCATGCTAATAAACAAAACTGAAAACTAAAAAGTATTAACAAGCTTTTAAGTATAGTGGGTGTGGGCGAAAAAGGGATAAAATAACCCACCCACTGACCAAAAACACTCATTATCATGATATCTAATTAAAAACATGCATAACTTTTAAATGTAGTTTTTCATTGTGTATGCCCTTTTTGCTATTATCGAAGCACACACCCATAGTCAACAGAGATGTGTAATCTTTTGTATTCTCAATGCAGAGCGCTCCCAAAATATTTCGGGAATTCGAATATCAATAATAATAACAGTCCTCCCGAATGTATTCCATATGCATTTGTAATAATGTGATTTATAGCAGATCTACATGTCATTATGTACTTTGAAGGTTTGTAGCTGCTTTCTTTGGATCATTCTCTGCACCTTACCATCAAGGAAGATGGTTCGATTTCCATTCAAATAAATACGATAGGGTAAGGAACAGTTTCGAGAAGGTGCTGCTAACAGCCATCCAGCACGCGATTATAACATTCAATAGTAATTCTGGAATGTCTTACTATTGTTATGTGTGCATGCAGATTGCGTTAAGGTATAGTGCCGTTGACGATGTTGTATGCCTGTATTCAAAGCAGGCACCCAAATCAAAGGATCCAACCCTTTTTTTTATATAGCTATAACTTCTGTCGTCTTTTGGCTTTTCCACTACTGAACATGCAGGGGTGTGATTGGTAACAACTATTTTCCCTGCCACAATAATGGTAATGGTAATTTGTTTTTCGACCTCGTGTTCATATCGTAATAATTTACAAATTTGTCATATTGTAGCCGCACCGCGTTGTTTTTACGGTAATCTACTCGGATTTTTTTTTTACCTTCATCGCTGTTACATAGAAATAGGGGTAGGTTAACCCTTCCATGCGTTTTCATTAGTATTTAACATTACACGAAGATGAATTAAATTGTTGTCGTACGGTTGGGTGGTGTTTAGTTATCGTACCCGTTTAGTAAATGAACAATTTTGGTTCATGTTTTTCCTTGGAAAATGGAAAGGAAATGCAAATTATTTTCAGGTATAACGAATGAAATTGAGTGGTTTGCGTCATGTTTTTTCGGCTATGATAATTTACCGACAGTCATTTTGAAAAGAACTTAACGCACTGAATTGTTGCAATTATTCTTAAAATGAAAATTGGCTTTTTATTTATGTGTGTTTATTACGGTGGTCCTTATTGCTAAGAAAAAAAAAATTTCTTTAATTTCGCGGGGCACCACGTGGTTTGATTATATACCATAAGAAACTATTTCTGTATTTTTTTGGAATTTTTTAAATGACATTTACGGGTCGCTACCAAGGTTTGAATTTAAAAAAAAAACTCAAAATCTGTTTTTTTTTTTATACTCAGGACATAAAAAATATTACAAAATCTTCACCGATGGATGGCAATGTTGATTTTCTTAATTCGGATAATAATTGACCGATAAGCCAAACCTTACTTTTATTTCTAGTAGCTTTACTGAGCCCGCTACTTTTAGACGCCATTGCAACACATTGAAACACGTTACTATGACTTTTACAAATGAAATGCGTGCGCTCTCGTAAATGACTTATTAGAACTGAAGTGCGGGGCGGGCTAAATCTCAACGCATCGGTACAGAAGAGGGGTCGAGGCGAGGGCTTTTTGTAAAGATTTTGACAGCTGGTGGCGACCTCTAAATCTTAACAAAAAAAAACGTATTTCATATTTAGAGGTATATAATCAAATGGGAAAGTGCCCCGGGGATAATTCAAAAGTCGAAAAATAAGGGCCACCCTAGTGTTTATATATAATATACAAAATGACTTTTATCATTATATAGTATTGAGTTCCTTTTTGTTACGTACGCTAGTTTTGCGAAAACAGTACACGAAAACTATCCCCAACGGAGAGAACACAAATATTATTTTCCAATCATAGCATTTGGGACGTTTACAAAAACAGTATTCCTGATGTAACGATAGTAATCACAATACATATTACCCTACGATATTGTTCTGTTCTTTAGTTACCAACACTTCGTCCCATAAAATTTTTTCGTTTCAATAGCTTAAACTAGCATAACATTATTTTCAATAATATAAAAATATGAATAATTTTTTTTTGGAGATGTCGCTCTTTAATTTAAGGGACAAAGTCCTAAATTAGTGTTAAACGACAGATAAAGTAAATTAATAAAATATATAAAATTCTGATGTGGGGTGACAATCAGTAACTAAACTAACAAAATAAAATAAGATTAATTCAATCTATTTGCTCCATGAAGAGTCATAAAGTAAAGTAAGAGAAAGAAATAAATAACGCAAAAAGAGGGTTACTATGCAGCCTTTTTAAGATAAGATTCTAAATAAGGATTCAATGTTAGCATAATCAATAGTAAGTAACCAGTGCTTAATTGTTCGTGCAAAAACGTTATGGTTGTGAATCATTCGGATGGAATATGGTAGTTTATTAAATAGCAAAGGGGCTTTATCTTTATAAAAATTAGCAAAATGAGTTGTACGTGCATTGGTATGTTGACAAAAGCCATAATATTTATTCGTAAATTGTAAGTTTGATTGCTTCTACTTGGAATATTACCACTTTGTCTAAAAAAAATCCCTGAGTACCTTAAAAACATACAAATGTCTTATTGGTAGTATGTGAAGTTTTTTAAACAAGGGCCAACTATGAGAGCGACGATTACACCTACGGATAATACGGACTATATGTTTCTGAGCAATCAAAACAGGTATAAGAGCACTAAAATATGATCCTCCTCAACTGGTAATTCCATATTGCAACTTCGACTGTGCCAGACCATAATAATATCTTAATAATACTTTCTTGGAGCAATAAGGCTTGATGAGATACAGCTTACAAACAACTAAATTCATATTCGATTTAATAGTTTGAATATGAGCCTTCCAGTTTAAATTATTGTCTATTAAGACTCCAAGATATTTGAAGTTCTTAACTGACTCAATTTTAAAACAATTATCAGAGCATGAGGTGGTACTGTAAAAGTTAATTTTACCACACGTATGAAGCGGTAGACTAAATTGTTTACAGACATGCCTAAGAAAAAAAAATATAATCAAATAAAACATTATTAGATATTTTAAAGTTTACTAATTTGGTTTTTTCGCTTATAATTAATTTATGTGCTGCAAACCACGACCTAAATTTTTCTAGGTTAATTCTTGCAACACATTCAAAATCGCTTAGAAATGAGTACGTGAATGTTACGTCATCAGCAAAAGCAGTTACTAAACCATTTAATTGCTGACTAAAAAGCGAGTTTACATATATTAAAAATAAAAGCGGTCCCAGAACAGAACCTTGGGGGACTCCATTTTTTAAAACACGAGGTTCACCAAAGATTCCATGGACTTTAACTTTTTGTTGCCTATTAGTTAAATATGTTTTAAACCAACTGTAAGAAGTTCCCCTGAATCCAGCATTATACAGCTTATTTAGTAAAATCTGGTGATCAACCACATCAAATGCCTTAGTCATATCAATGAACACAGCCATTGTGGATTGATTATTGTTTAAACCTTCATATAACTGAGTGCACACCCTGAGAATAGCGTCCTCTGTTTATAACCCACGCCTAAACCCAAACTGATTCATCGAATAGAACTCTAATGGAACATAAAGTGTAGAGTTTTTTAAGGATATTGATAAACCTCACATGTGACACATTTAAGTGATTGCATGCAGTTTTAGTAAGGACTCGCAGTCTTCAGTCAAATGGAAACCTATGATGCTGGATTTCGAATAGAATATTATAAAATATATATCCTTAAAACTTCATTGCTTTTTCAAGTTCTAAATACAAGCACGCCTCAATAAATTTAATCTAATTAGATGAGCAAACACACTTTGTAAACTTCGATGGTCCTATTGATCCATCGTATATGTAGGCGACTGTCCCATCCCCGACGACGTGCTGAAGAAAAGAGGCATTCCTCATTTCTATACTAGTAAATCCACGCCCAACCACTTCATTTAGCTTACATAAATATACTAAAATTAGGATGAGCATATAGATTATCTATCAGACAAGTATAGAGATGAGGTGATGCTCTTCGCTGCAGATACACAGATCCATTTTAAAAAAATGAATTTTGGATGCATTTCAAACAAAACAGGATGAGGGACGAGCGACTATCTTTAGACATCGCAATTTTATCTTGATTATCATTTTGCAGGGAACTATACAAATGGGTGCCAAGTTGGGGAGGGTGTCTCAGGAGGACGTGTTGAGGATTGCAAACCATTTTCGGAAGAGAAAGGACCGTAAATGCCTTTTAAAATAAGCTGTTTCAATAAGAGTGCACATCATTTTGTGTGTGTATGTGTGTGTAGCACGTCGTTCGCATCTCGATAAATCTGCGTTGTGCTGTTTATTCTGGGAGACTTATATGTGCATAATTAATGAAATTAAATACAAAGGATTGTTGTGCTTGTTCTTTTTCGGGTTCGCATCCTAAAAATGCGGAGAAACTGAACTGCAGAAGAGTGCAAAATCATATTTTCAAAAGGATTTGAACAGAGTATTCGAAGAAGGAACGCGCTTTGTCCAGCACCTCTAGTGTAGATGATGCAGCAATAATGTTTGATGAATATGGCTGCGATTGGAGAAGTGCATGTCAATTGAAGTATGAAATTACATCGCAAACTTTAGTTCTCTTAATTCAATTTGGGTTTTGAAGTTGAGTAAGTTTGCATTGAAGCGTTAATGTTGGTTGGTTTGAGTTGAGTTTTTTGGGCGACTTGATTGAGCGTAAGTAAGTAAAGTTAGCATCAAAGGGGAGTTTGTTCTAAGGTATGAAGTATGTGTTCTTAAGAATTCAGGCACACCATAGCACAATTCAAGACTAAATACTACAAATCGCCATTATTTGCAATCTTCATTGTTAAACGTATTGATAAATTCAAACGGACAAAACTGCAGCGACGGCAGCAATAAAAACGAGTAAAGAAAGACGTCGGAAATGCCAACACTTCAAAGACACGGTTGGATACGAGGATGCTGGTTACCCACCATTTTATTCGGTCAGTGGTTTCCGGGAAAATGTTTTTATACCCTATTCTAAGGGTATATTAATTTTGACGCATAGTTTGTAACATACCTTAATATTGCCCGTAGACCCCTAAAAGTTACTATATTTATGATCAGCATCGATAGTAATGTCGATCTAGCCATGTCCGTCCGTCTGTCGGCAAAAATTAGGCCTTTAAACTGGGCCTAGAGAGCTGAACTTTTAACCATATACTCTCTAGGGTACCGAAATAATCAAGTTTACGAATTTTTGAAATCCGCCCACAGACACGCCCACAAAACTCAAAAAAACAAAATTTTGGAAAAAATCGAATTTTGAGCTAGAAAGCTGAAATTTTGTATATATGATCTAGGTATGACTCCTAAAACTGCTCGGGATATAACATTTTCAAAATCCGCCCACAATTAAATAAAACAATTTTATTGAAAAACCAAAATTTGAGCTAGGGAGCTGAAATTTATAATATATACTCTCTAGGGGCCTTTTATGCTCATGTGTTAATATTTTCAAAATCCGTCTACTGGAGTGTCAGTTTTATAAATTTCAGCTCCCTAGCTCAAACTTTGAATTAAAAAAAAAAAAAAATTTAAATTTATAATATATACTCTCTAGGGGCCTTTTATGCTCATGTGTTAATATTTTCAAAATCCGACACTCTGACACTCCAGTAGACGGATTTTGAAAATATTAACACATGAGCATAAAAGGCCCCTAGAGAGTATATATTATAAATTTAATTTTTTTTTTTTTTTTAAATTCAAAGTTTGAGCTAGGGAGCTGAAATTTATAATATATACTCTCTAGGGGCCCTTTATGCTCATTTGTTATTTTTTTTTTAAATCCGCCTACTGACACGCCCACAATGAAATAAAACATTTTATTGAAAAACCAAAGTTTGAGCTAGGGAGCGTTTTTTTTTACAAAAGCTTCGTTTTTTTTTGATAAAATCCTTTAAATGTTATAAAGGGTTTTTCAATAAGAGAGCTACAAAAGTTTTTTTTAAATAAAACAAAAACGGTTTTGGATATCAATGAAATTCTGTATTCCTGTGAAAGTACGTTCGATGCCATTATGTATGGAACTCGATTTCTTTTGCATGGCCACCACGGGCACGCTTGCAGAAGTCCAGACGCTGAACCCAATTTTCGACGGTTTTCAAGCATAAATCGGCCGATACTGGTGCAAATTTTTCGTTCGATATTCGTACGAAGTTCATCAATCGTCGCTGGCTTGTTGGCATATACCATAGACTTGACGTAGCCCCACAGGAAATAGTCCAACGGCGTCAAATCGCACGACCGAGGCGGCCAAGCGACTGGACCATTTCGTGAGATAACACGGTTTCCAAACTTGGTTTCCAATAAATTGATTGTGGCATTCGCTGTGTGGCTTGTGGCGCCGTCCTGTTGGAACCACATGTCCTCCAAGTCCATATCATCCAATTGGGGCCAAAAATATTCGGTTATCATTAAACGGTAGCGATTCCCATTCACAGTAACGTTCCGGTCTTGATCATCACGGAAGAAGTACGGCCCAATGACGCCGCCGGCCCATAAGCCTCAGCGGCAGCAATATTCTCGACACTATGGGCACTTCTTTGTCTAACTGGCACGGGAACATTTTGTACTGTGCTTGTGGATTCAAATTTTTCCACTAGACGCTCAATTGTTGATCTGCTAGGACGATTATGACGACCATAAATTGGACGTAGCGCTCTTAACTTTGAGACCACTGACTCCGAATTTCGGTAGTAAATTTTAATAATTTCGACTCGTTGTTGGCTCGTATATTTTTCCATCATGAAATGGCAAACCTTACTGAAGAGAAATGTCAAAAGAGCGGCAAGAAATTCGGCGGCGTTTGCTGTCCCTGTCGCTCTACTTTTGTAGCGCCCCTGTTGAAAAACCCTTTATAACAAAATATGTAGAGCGTTCTTAACAACTCAACCATACTAAGACTTTTGTCACACCCACTTATGAGGGATAGGAATAAGAATAGGGTATCCAACAGTTCGCCCAAGCGGACTGTAGCCCGTCCCTATGTTTTTTTTCTGCATTTAGACTTGTGACAGATGATGGAAAACTGTCCTTGCAAGTATTACATTCCACAGAAGACTGAGACAATCATCGTAATGTTTGTTAATTCAGCGATAAATATTCCCGCTTTAAATTGAGGATGATAAATAACAAATTGAAAGTTATACTACGAATTTAGGCCAGCGTAGACCTACAACAAAAATGAACCAATATTGCCATAATAAAAGCATTTTGTTTCCATTCACCTTAACCACTCTTCTACTATAAACAAACGCATAACGATTACGAGCAACTATAAGAGGCATTAAACACACCCTTAAAATCTACATAATGTATTTATTTTAGGTTATTGGTGATAGGGGCCAGGAAATATTGGGAATAACATGTCGATTTGCGTTCTCGGCCGGTATTAGTGTTTTTTTTTCTCGTACATTGTATCATAAACACCCACATGGATACCCAAAGTCAAAGCCATATTCTGCATACAATAATTTCAATACGTTTATTAATATAGGAACGCGATGATATCCCTATGAAAGAAGCCGGAAACAATAATCGTGTGAAATTACATCAATAAAAGACTAGCCCCCAAAGGACTTATTTTTTTTGTTTGAATGTACGCATAAAAATCTACGTGCGGTAGGATAATAGAGAGTAGCAGCAGCACACCTTGTTTGGGTTTTGATACACTTAAACTTTTCCCTTTCGAAAGGCCGAACAATCGAAATTAGAATGGATTACGTTTGATAATATCTGTGTGTGTGTGTGCCAATCCATTTATTCATTTCGCATTTTTGGGTATTAGTCCACTTTTGCACACCCTAAAAGCAGCATTGAATATAGCAAATCGATTTGATTAAGAAAATATAATTTAATTAGCAAAAATACCTTGCGTGTATATGTTTGTATGCGGCGGTGGTGTTTTCGGACGGACGGTTTAAATGAGTCTATGTGTTTCGAACGGCAACTCAATGCGGATACATTATGACGGTAATAACAATAAATCAATTTTCAGTAATATTTTCATAAAGATTAGCAAATGATGTGTTTGTCCAAGTAGTTTTTGGCAAGAAGATATTTAGTGGAATTGTATTGGGTGACGCATTGCAGTTCGCTGTCTAATTCAAAGCTTGTATCACAGAAAGTCAAATGTCAGTCTTTTTCTTCCTAACGCCAGTAATTTCTTGACATGGTAAATGTTTGATTTAATACACTTTATTTATCGCTGAAATAGGCGAATGGGTAAATAACTGCCTGAGACACTGCAACCTTCCATCCCCCGCGATCCTTGGCACGCTGCGTCAATGGCTTGGTCTTTAAAACGGAGCTTCGGTCTTCCTTGTCATCTCGAACCTGAGCGCTGGGAGTCGAAGATCCTATTATTGTCCATACGCTCGATGTGCCCGCCTCAATGTAGTCGCCGTGTTTTAGATTTTCGGACTACATCCACATCTTGGAACAGCTCATAGGGTTTGCGGTTGTATCTTCTCCTTCATTCCCCCTCCTCGCACGCAGGCTCAAATATCCGACGGAGTATTTTTTTTTCTCGAAAGAACCCAATATTAGCTCTCCTTTCCTGCTTAACGTAAAGCACTCGGCGCCATAGAGCAGAACTGGCAGTATCAGTGTTTTGAAGAGCCTACAATTGGCCTTCCGAGTTAGGAGTTTTGAAGACATTTGTTTTGCCAAACCGAAGTAGCAACAGCTTCCTAGGAAAATTCTTCGCCGGATCTCCAGTAAGGTTTCATTTGTGGAGTGGATGTTTACTCCGATGTTTACTACTTCGAAGTTGCTGCTATCAACAGTGACGTTTTGTCCTGGTAAATTTTTGCTTGTTTGTTGAAAGCAAGTACATCGTTTTGCCCTCGTTGACTTCACAGCCAGCCAAATCGCCTGTTCTTCAAACGCCATGACGGCACGTCGAGATCGGCCGATGATGCCGATATCGTCCGCGTATCCCAGTGGTTGGACGGACCTGATGCAGATAGTGCCTTTCGTGTTGACACCAGCCCTGCGCACTATCTGCTCCAGAACAAGACTGAAGAAGACACATGAGAGCGCATATCCTTGCGGGATTCGGTGCAGGTTTGGAATAGTTCGGAAGCGCTCTTTCCTTACTGCACATTTCACCAGTTTTGCCGTGATCCCGAATTCGGGCATCGCAACGTAGAGCTTTTGGCGATAAATGCTATCATTTGCGGCTTTAAAGTCGATGACAAGATGATGGGCCTCGGCTTTGAATTCATTAGCCTTTTCCCGGATTTGCCTTATTGTAAAGATTTGGTCTAGTGTCGATCTGCCTGGCCGGAAGCCAAACTGGTACGTTGCAGAACGGCTTCAGACGTTCACACAGTAGTTTGGATAGGATCTTATATACGACATTTGGCAGGGATATGCCTCGATGGTTGGTTGGCTTTAGTGGCTGCATTCCCCGTTATCTGACGTGGGAAAAACACAAATAACGCATTGGGCGCCGTTTTGGGACCACAACTAACGGAACCTAAAATTAAAGGGGGAGAAGGATGTTGAGGGAGCTCAAAACCAGCCTGTGGAGTTGAGGAATTTGATGATGTTATTGAAGTGGATGCTTTGGATGGCCGAAAGGTCGTTGTAAAAGGGATGACCTAGTGCGCTGCGTCTGGTTATGCCTCGATAGTTCTTGCAATAAATGGGATCGCCTTTCTTGTAGATGGGGCATATGGAGCTAATAGTCCAATAATATTGCATGCTTTCTTCCACCAGTACTTGGCTAATGATATGGGGCATGCGCCCTACCAAAACATCACCTCCGTACGTGACTCCGCTGGTAAACCATCAGAGCCGGCAGCCTTGTTGTTCTTTAGCTTTTTTACTTTTAACTATGCTAACCGCTTCAAAACTGGGTGGTGGAACCGGTTTTTCGTTGACTGGACGTGGGTTCTCTTCTTGCCCTATCACTCTCGCTATATGATGCTCAATTAATAGCTGCTGGAAATGCTGCTTAAACATATCTACTCTTCCCTGTGCCTTGGTGACTAGGTTCGCTTCTCTGTTTCGAAGAGCCTGCGCGGTCTTAGTCAGTTGCTTTGCCTTTTCATAAAACCTCCGGATGTTGTTTCAATCGCTTGACTCTGCGGTCTCATTGAGCTGGGAGACTGCGTATGCCTTTCTACGCAGGATCTCTATTCTGCCCTTCTCCTGGCTTGATACTATTCCCTTGGTGACCTAGTTTTGCGTTGCAGCGGTGGTGGGTTTCGTCGGCTTCACCTCAATAAACACGACAGGACTCTCGGTTTCGTATCAGTTGTTTACTGAGGTCAAATAAATACTTTTTGTGATCCAAGAGTCTTAAAGACTGACTCTTTTTTACGATTTCGACACGTACATGCTCCTGTTACCGTAGCTTGCTTGAACGTTTTTTTACGACACCAGTGATTCCCAGTCGTGACAACCCACGGATTCGCATGCACACTTGCGGGACAGTTTGAAGAATTTTAATATGTTCACGTGAACGTTAAAATTACCTAGAAGTGATTTTTCTCTTAGTTAATCGCCTTTTACGACAAGGGCTTTTATTAGGGCGCACTATAGAGATAATCGTATCCCGTCCCTGAACGGGAGTGTCCGAGGACTGGACTATCAGCTCCAAGTGCAAGGCTTTCGGGCCGCCAGATCGCAGAGACTACATTTTCACTCTGAAACAAACCATGGAAAAGATCAACGAAATTCAAGTCGAGACTTGCATTAAAACCTATATGATATCGTTTATCATCAGGAACTACGCATGGCGATGGCCGCATTCGGAATCCGGGTAAAACTGATCTAATTGTGGCGCGCGTTGCTGGAAAACACGCTGTGCAATGTGCAATTTGGGAGCAGCTCTTTATAACTCTTCCAAACTTGCATCGGATTTCGGCAAGCAGATACCCTATAATCTATAATGTCACTTTTTGGTCTTGTTCTACAGCAGCAGATGCGCGCTTTCTCCTAACAGATCCGTCCAGCTACTGGGGATCGCGAACGAATAATCTGCTACACCCAACGTTCGGTTGTAGAGCCCTTCACGGAGGTTTAGGAACAACCAACAATTGATTGGTTTTGAAGACAACGAAGAAAAAACCAAATAGAAGCAATAAACAGATAAACAAGCATCTATTTACCGAATTGAAAACAATGCTACTTTAGATATGCAGGATCTTTCAGTTGGTAAGAGTTCACTTAAGCTCAATAATTTCACGAATGACGCTTAAGTGGGAAAAAAATGAGATCAAGACTCTCAATCCGGAAGACCAAGTGCGAATTCCGAAGGTGAACAAAGGTAATGGGCTCTCGGAAGAAAATCTCTTCGTCGGATTCTGAGCAAGGAGGGCGACTTGAGGGCAGATATGCGCTCGAACTACATGTTCCCATGTATGTATCATGTGCGCGAACAACAGTTTTTATAACTTATATGTTGACAGTCTAACTAATAATAAATAAAATAAAAATAACTCTATAAGCTGTACCAAGATGCGGATGAAATCGAAAAAGTAAAAACAGGTCAATTGGCTCGCCCACATCCAGCGAATGGATAATTATGGTCCAGCCAAGAGAATCTTCGATTCCTAGCCCTGGAAGTTTCGACCAGTCACCGCGGATGCAGGATCGCTTGGTCTGGACAACTGGAAGTAGCGTGGAGATTGCGCAAGTCCGGTGCCCAATTGCCAAATTCTCCAGTTACCTCAAAGTGGCTTAACAGAAATGCAAACGCTGTGCATTGGAAAAAATCTTTTTGAAAGATCTGATTTCATTTTCCAAGTAACCCAATCTTTCAAATTTTTAGATAAAGCAGATTCGAAAAGGCAATATTCCCACTTATACATCAAATAAAGTGGAGCATGTATTGCTCAATTCAGGGTTGTTCCTAAGTTACGATTCAAAGCAAATCAACCTAGATGGATTGAGATCACTTAAACAAACCCTAATACCAGGAGGAGTGGTTATTTTGGGAAGCCGAAATATGGCAAAACAAATACCTTCACAAAAAGGAAATCCTCGTAAAACAAGCTCTCCATTTCACGCTATAAAATGTATTGTAATTATAATGTAAAACAATAAAATGTACTTTCGGCAATAATTTATGTTTCAGTGATTTTTGGAATATGAGTATAACTTGCACAGATTGAATAAACGGGTATGGTATTAGTAGCTACATGAATAGTGTGCCAAAGCAGAACTGCAATAAAACAGTAGCCGAAAAAAAAACAACACCAACGAAACAAGTGAAGTAATATAAAATCCGAAATTTGTCGGTATATATGTGAACATAATAAAGATCCTTGGAAATCGTTAAAACTTTTGCCGTAAATCTTTTTTCTATACATGCCAAAATAATACAAAACCCTGTACCGTGAAAAGAGGGAATGAGTGGGGAAAGGGGGCTGCTAAGGGCTGTCCCAGCGTTAAAACGCAAAACACAAATACGAAGAAAACTATTAAATTTTCGATGAATTTAATGGCAGGATGTACTGGCGTTAACAGCGTTTTTAAAGGGGAGGACGATGATAGTTAGGTTTTCGGCTAACCCTGCGCTCCCACAGACACACCAAATATCCTAGACAAAAGCATGAGGGTTTAATGCAGGCAAAAGGAGGAGGAATTAAAACAAACCATTATGACTTTGCCAAAATGGGAGTGGGTGGATATGTGTGCACGAGTATAACTTTAGCAGAAACAGCAATAAAATGTACTTATTCAAATGTACAATTTAGATACAGAAAACATTCGCTGATATATACCATTCACAATCGGGCAAAAAAAAAAAATAGTTTACGATTCCGATATCTTGATGTGACCTTAACATAAACTTTTCTGTCGCACGCCAGAGAAGGAGAATGAGAAATCACAAATGACATTCAAGAAATATGGGCAATCGGTCAGTCAATTTCCGTTTCAGATCAATTTAGTTGATGGGTCTCGAGAAAAGCGAACAACTGTCGTTAAATATGAAAAATTACAAAAACCCCAAGCAGAAGCGCAAGAATCAGCGAAAAAACAACAAATTAAATCAAAGAACTATAAAATTTTTATTCAACTCCAATTGGTAGAGAAGAGTAATCTTTTGGTCATAAAATGGAGAACACAATTTGGGTTTTTACTGTGTCCGAGGATGGGCAGAAATTCTAATTTTTAGATGAAAGATTAAAGGATAACGACGTAAATAGTGGAATTATTTTTTTTGACTTTTATTTATTTTTGTGTGCTTCAAAACATATTTTTCGCAAAAAATTGGAGGCAGTGTGAGGGGGCTTTAAACTGAAGAAATGTAGATGCTAAATTGGTTGAAGGCATGTGGGTGGTTCAAATATTGGATTTTGTTATAACTTCTTCCTACTTTTTTTTATTGTTTTTATAATATTGTAGAAAATTGAATAACTGTTTGTGACACGGTAAACTAGCGTTAACGGCTTAAACATGCTTCACAATTAAGCCTAAGAAAATAAATGAATTAAGTATAGATTAAATAAAGCTGATGTTTACGTCACGTGCTGGACTGATGAGCAACTATCACCTGAGGTTGATAAAATTATACGTCATTAAATATATGTGTACACACTCATGGCATTCGATTGTCTTATAGGGCTCATTACGCGACGTCCCAAAAAAAGGAATATGTGGTGTTTTGATTTTTTTTTTGAAATTGTATTCTATACTGAAGAGGTTCTGCTTGCTTATTTTTTCGTGGCAAGAATGAAAGAACAAAAAAACAGCTTTCAGGCCGCTTTTCACCAACAAATCTAAAGCAATGAGCTAAACCTATTCGCCAACCCTTAGTAGTACAGATTAATAAGCGCTCCTAAGAGTAGGAGTTTTCCCTACCACTCTTACGTTGAGAGCAGTAATATCTTGAACATTTCGGAAATTCGAAGCTGCTTGTCACCTAACATTTAAATGTTATATTTTCGAAATGGAGAGAATATTTATTATTGAAATTATAAAGTTCAAGTTCTCGAACGTGTACACAAGTAATTGATAATTCTAACCTTCGCTTTCATTTTGAAATTATTTTTTTTATTTACACTGACATTCTGAACCTGTCATGTTCGAGAGTTCGAAAAAGAGAGGGGCAATTAATATTTCGCACATTCGAAGTAGCGATGATACAACCTCATTAGTCCGCCACATTAAGCAGCAACTTTTTGAAATTAAGAGCTGGTCAGTTTTAAAATAGATTTATGAGTGGTTGGTGAATAACGGCCTTAAGAGACATTAACGGCGAGAGGTGTTCAATGCGTTTAATATAAAGAGGTATATGTATATGGGACGGAACAGCCCACACAGGTCAGGGCCATAGATCATAGGTTAAAAAGGGGTATGCAATTCGCATACAGCACTAGGCACAAGAAGGGCCCATCGCGATCACTAGGGAACCACTTGAAAAACTTCAATTGGAGAAAAACCTAAAAACCTAAAAAAACTTTTCCTAGACAGAGCCCAATCTTCCTGCAGAACTTAAAGAGCTTCCTATGGTCTATGCCGCTCAGCTCCCCTAGTTCCTCGAAGAAGTATTCCCCTAGAATCCTCCTACGATTCCGTGCTATGCCCTCGCATTCACACAATATGTGTTATGTCTTCCTCGGCTTGTAGATCACCACAGAACCTGCACGTGTCCACATCCACCAGACCAAGTCGCCTAGCATGCTTTCTTAGAAGACAGTGCCCTGACATAATCCCAATTACTGTTCTAAGCTGTTCCCTGCTCAATTTTAGAATTTCGTTAGATCTTTTCTTGTCCAAATGGGGCCAAAGGGCTCTAGACACCCTATGTCCCTCTATGTTCTGTCATCTGAGGTCAGCCATTTTTAAGATTTTTTCATTGATTTTTCCCTTAAAGACGCCCAGAGGTGGTTTAATGTTCACACCTCTTTCGGACGTTTGTCAGACGTTCGCAAGTGAAAACATATTTGTGGATGTTCCTAACCTCTTGCGAGCGCGACTGTGTATTTTTTTGACTAGTTGGTTGTTGGGCATGTCAAGGCTCAAGGGATTGTTTCAAGTCGACACAACGGTAGGTAAACGTTTTGTGGCTGCGCTTTTTTATAGACAGTTTCATCGACCTCAGTCATCTTGGCGTTTGTATATTGCAAAACGAAAAGGGGCTTCGATGTTTTGCTTAACACAATGATGGCGATTTCAAAACTTTTAAACTATTAGAAAGTAATGCAAGATTTCACTTCACATAAAACCTCGTTACAAATTCTTCGCAAATGACCTCCTTAATTATTGAACTACAATGCCATGTATCGCGCAAACTTCTTAGTTAATTGCAAAGACATTTACATGATAAATTAAGCTGGCATTTCTGAATACCAATAAATATTTAAAAACCAATAACATCACACCGTACTCCGAGTCCTTCATATTTTTTTAAAATAATTATATCCGCCAACCCTACATACGAGTTACTACCACGTAGCCCGAGGAAAACACAAACTTTTTTAATTCAATAACAAACCCGAAGAGAAAAATTCATATGATATTAACTTTTGCATTTTAATCGACAGCTTGACTCTTTCTCTCTCCTTCGTCAAATTGATTTTTATCCCTCAAAATTGCAAACGGAAGCCCTTTGTATTCGTGTATGTGATGGCGGCAGCGCCAGTTGTGCACATGTTCCCAGCATTATTAATCCATTTCACATATGTCATCCTGAAGGGATAGTCCCACCACTTTTCGTTATGCAATAATATCTACTCAACCCATTCCACCCCCACATTGATTGACCAAAGATACAATGTATCGTATGCGAACACAAAAGGATGAGTGTATCAATAAGACAACAAACATACAACAAAGAAAAAGATAGAAAGCTGACCTGAGGATTTTTTTTGTTATGCCCATGTGTTTTACTCCTCTTTTCTACTTTAGATTTTTCATTTCCTTTTGCACTCCTTCCAAGTTTCTTTAATTTTTTTTTTACTTTGAGATGTAAAGAAAAACTTTACAAACATTACTCTTGGCTGTTGCTGTGCATAGAGAAGCAGCAATAGCTCCTTTAAAATATGTACACAAAAATATTTATTTCTGGCCAAATTCCTCAATTCCATCTAAAGTGAAAGGACACATAGAGATGGAGAGTCAAAAAAGGAAAGGTTGAAACCTAAGGACACACTCGTATGCGGGCTTTTTGTCCTTCATACTTTTCTGAAAGGTAGGTGGACGTAAAAGTTGACGGTTGGGAGGATATTATTCTTCCTGATTTCGGGTAACATATGAAATGAGAAAAGTTTCTATCCTCCTATTTCTTTACTTCTTAAGTTTATTTGTTTTGTGTTTTTTTTTTCTTTAAGTTTGTGTGCTCCTCTAAATCCTTTTTTGAAGTATCAAAATCGAAATGTTTAAGCCCACCTTCAATGGGCAAGTCGTGGCCCAAAAAATAACCAAGAACAGAAAAGGATATAGAATTCCTTACATAACAGTTTACAAGAACAAAAACAAAAAAAAAACATTTTTTTGCAACACTTACTAAATGTGTTTGCTGACGCTTTTATTGGCTCCTACCAAGGATCTTAAAAAAATACGCTTGGTGTTTCCATTCAATTTTGTAACGTCTTCTTTTAAGGAGCAAAAAACTAAGACAAGCAGAAATGAAAAATACGTTTTTCTTTGGTCAGTCGTCTGTTGGACGGAAATAGTTAGCGACATTAATGTAAACTCACTTGGTGATTAAATTTTGGCAGGATACATTAACAGAACAGATTTTTTACTCGCTCTTTGTTACGTTAGTCAGACGGAGGGGTAGTTTTAGGGTTCCGTAGCCAAATGGCAAAAAACGGAACCCTTATAGATTCGTCATATCTGTCTGTCTGTCCGGGCATGTCACAGCCACTTTTTTCCGAAACTATAAGAGCTATACTGTTGAAACTTGGTAAGTAGATGTATTCTGTGAACCGCATTAAGATTTTCACACAAAAATAGAAAAAGAAACAATAAATTTTGGGGGTTCCCCAATACTTAGAACTGATTCGTTCATCAAACCAATACCTGTGGGGTGTCTATGGATATGTCTTCAAAAATGATATTGGGGTTTCTAATATCATTTTTTCCTAAACTGAACAGTTTGCGCGAGAGACACTTAAAAAGTGGTAAAATGTGTCCCCCCCCGGTAACTTCTAAAATAAGGGATTGATAAAACTAAAAAAAATATATGATGTACATTACCATGCAAACTTCCACCAAAAATTGGTTTGAACGAGATCTAGTAAGTAGTTTTTTTTAATACGTCATAAATCGTAAACCGCAATTTACCTTTCATTCAATCAACTCAAATATAAAAAAAAAACATTTAATTTCATAAACATAAACCTTATGCGTAAACCGTTCAAAGTTACAACGAACTACAAGAACTTTAATATGATGTTACTTGCTGCTACGGAACCCTTCATGGGAGAGTCCGACTCGCACTTGGCCGATTTTTTTTCTATCAATCGAATCAAAAGCAATATTGACAATAGCCTGCGAAGAGTCAAATCGACAAAATAAATCGCATTTGTTGGAGGACTTGATTTGCAAAATAAATGATGGTCTTTTACGCATCTTCAATTGGTCTTTGTGTAATGGCCTTACTCTTAACCCGTCCAAATCCCAAGTAATTGCAATTTCAAAAAAGAAGTTCGACCCCGCCAATAACCTTTCACCGGTCTTTTATCAAAGTTTCAGTTTGTGTTTGTGGATACTGTTACCAGTCCTGGTTTCAAAATAAATCGTTCGCTGTCAGCAATTGATCATATCAAGCTTTCTTTTAGCCGAATTTACGGAGGTCTTCGAAAAGTAAACCTCATTTCGAATGTAACACCTGTTGACACACAACTGAAACTAATAAAATCATGGCTTTTGCCTATCATTGACTATGGCGCTGTACTGCAAACCAGATTATCACTCGTTGCACAAACTTCTTGTAGCTTTCAATGATATGGTTTGCGAAGGTTTGACCATGTTTCCCAAATCCATTAAAGGGTTCTTGGTTGTACTTATCAACAATTTCTTGATGTTAGATGTTGCTTGTTTTTGCATAAAATTATTCAAACCAAATTATACCACTATATCTATTTGATAAGCTCCGCTTCGCGCAGTTGACTAGTACCCTCAACCTTCTAACACAGCCTTATAACTATTTGAGTTCATCGAGACTCTTCTTTGTATATGCCCCCGGAGTCTGGAACTCCCTGCCCACAACAATAAAGCAAATAATAGGAACTACAGAATATAAAAAAGCCATTTATACGAGTTTTATTTGATATTTATATACATACAAAACGGAAATTTTCTATAATCTTAACTAATTCTGTTTATTATGGAAAAAATAAAAATGTTTTACTGTAATTCATATTTAAGATACATAGCGTTTATTTAATTTTCTAATTTTCTATTAAGATCACTCTATCCGTACCTTAGGTACTATAAAAGACTATGTCTTATTTGTACACCACAATAAATAGATTGAATTGAATTGAATTTCATTTAAAATGTTGGTTAAACTTATTAGTGATATGCAAATGTTTCCATTATTAAAGACAAGTACCACCTTAATAGGAATCGTTCAAACAGGAAAAACAAAAATCTCCAACAAATCAAAGGATAAGTACTGCTCTATTCGCCTATACAATATTTCGCGATTTTGAATTTAACCACCATCTTGATAAATCGACTACAGTAAGTGTAATTTCCATAAATAAATAAATACATATTAGACATTAACGGCCAAACAGTACCTAAGACCTAGCTTCTCCAACCAAGTGGAAGGGACCGACATTTTAAGCCGACTCCGAACGGCAAATTTGAGAAGCTTCTAATGACAATTGATACTCTTGGATGTTTGTCAGACTTTCGCAAGAAGTGGGGCAGTGGAAAAATCTGTGGAAGATGTTACTTGGCCCCGGCGGGTTTCGAACCTGAGACCTATGCCCTATAATGTATAAATTAAAAATCTTTTTTGCTACTGCTAAGTATTTTAATTAAAGTCCACAAAAAAGCCCGTTACTGGATTTAAAAATATCTACATACATTACACAGACTATAAGGGCATAAGGCCTAGTTTCTCCAGACATTCGTGTCACATTAACACAATCTTCAATGTGATACGCTGCCTTGAAAATATTTAAATCATGCGCATAAGACAATTATAGTTTCTAATAACGGATGGTAACTCAGAAAGGCCATTTGTAACACTTGCATCCAAATGTTGGCAAGATTTTACTCACTGGCTAATTTTTGACGTTTCTACGGAAGGTAATAAAATGTTAGCTTCAGCTGGGTCAATTGAATGGGGGTTTTCAGCACATTTTTCTCATTTAATGGATTTCCAATTTTTTTTGCGACAGGCTCGACAAATTCTCTTTTCCATCTTCTCGGAAAGAGCCCTGAAGATTATAGAAAAGCTTACGCAATGATTTTTCAACGTAGAAGAACATCTCTTCAAAACGATAAGGGAAATACCATCTGGACCAGCGGATTTGTGTATGTCAAGATCTCTAAGTTTTCTTGCCCCTGTACGAGTGCGAAAATGGATTGGTCGCATGGAGTATTCTATGCGCTCCAGTATATGGGGAGATAATGACCAATCTGAGAGCGTTGAGCTAGCTAGCAAGCAGATTGAATGAGTGTCGGTTTAGATGACGAGGACGAATTCTTGATGTTTTTAACAAACGATCAAAATTGTTTACTACCTGTTAGACTTTGTAGTATTTTTTGCCTAAACTTTTGGTCGTAGGAGAATTTGACACGGTTGATGTGGGCAATACAGTCATTTCTGGATCATTTCATTTAAACTTTTTTCGCGTTCCTCAGATGTGGTGGCATTATATGATCAAAAGCTTACATAGTTTAACTGGATACCCTTTTTGCAGATCGAGTGACACCACTCGTTTACCTTGGGTTTGATACTTTATATCCGGTTAGGAAAATAGCATTTCATATCCAGTAAAATTATGTTTGTTATCATATCAGCAGCAGCGTCCACGTCGCTATTGAGGAAGCACAGCGACCAGTTTAAGCTCTTAAAGAAACCGTTTCTCAATTGGCTTTCGCTTATTGCCATACGATTCTTTTGGGAGTTTGTTTTTTAACTATTTGGTTGGGGACGAAAAACTTGCTAATATGACACAATAGTCCGACGAACCTAGATGCGAAAGTACTATAAGCACAAGCTCCGACGCTGTCTAAAAATGTGATTTTTGCACGAAACCAAGTCTCAATTTTATTATTCCCGTACACTATTTCTAATTTTTACGTTCCAAATCAGTTTTCCTTTAAAAATCATTATTTATGCTTAAATTGTTTGCAAAATATGTAAATCGATGGGCGACGATACCTCATTAGGTATATCGCAAATGCTATCGTCTTGGCAACAGTGTTTTGACGTTTCTTGGGTTTTGTGAAGCAAATGTTGAATCGTTGAAGCGATGTCATTTAGACGATAGTATTGCTATCAAAATCGATGTCGAAAACGATATCGCATTCGTCAGCCCAGGCCAAATGTCAGTGAGATTAAGCTAACCTCTGCCTACGTAATATCATCAGGTAACGATGATCATATTAGGTTATAACATTCGTTACCGAATTTTAGAAATTTGGTTCTAAAATTATGGACTGCTATTCTGTGCGCCAAACCTATAGAACACTTGAACCATATTACACCCGACATAATCGACCTTCTGAGACCGCTATTCGTTTTTCACAACATTGAAGAGAATAGTGCATCCTTTTTAATGGTTTTATGTGTGATAACACTCTTTTTCCCGTTTGTTTTGTTTCCGTCAATTTGATTGTTTTTGTTTTTTGAATGAACAACCATATCTTTTACAATCGCTACCACGCGAAGTGTACGGCTGGAGTTACAGCGCTGTTTCACGGTTCGCCACAACCGATCATCAGACTCTTTCTTCCTATGGTGCTGGTCTGTTTTTTCCTTCATTTTGTTCCCGAAAATCCATTACTTCCATTGGGATTCGAACCTTGACCAGCGTCTTCTCAGGCAAGCACTCATGCACTGTGACATTTAAGCCACGAGTTTTCAGTTCTTCCAATTTTTATATTTTTATATTGCATCCGTTGAGGAGTGTTGCAGAAGATCCAAATTAATCGATTCGACTTCGTTCACAACAGCTTGGTCTTTGTCGGTCCACTTTATTTACAATTTCATGCAAATATCTTGGTTTAAAGCTTACAAGATCCAGCTCGACCAAAGCTCGAAGCGAGGATAAACGAAACGCCGTTACATGCCAAAAAATGCACAGTCCGGTCTGTAGGCTGGTGGACTCATAAGACCAAATGTGAATGAATGTGAAAGTGATGCGGTTTCAGCAGGATAGCTTCGTGCCATACAGAAAACATAATAAACAACTCATTGAAGGAAACATTCGATTAACGCATAAATTCGAGTAATGGACATGTAAATCGGCATTCAAGGTCTTGTGATTTGCTATTATTGAGGACCTACGGTACAAGTCACAACGTAAGACCATTTTTTTTAGAAAGGATATTCATATACATAGGAACTTGATATCCAATACAATAGGATTAGAGAAATCATATCCTCCCAACTCACTCTCGTTTGTGGGGTTGGGGTCAACTCAAAAAAAGGTTTTTATTATTTTTTTGTACTTTTCGTCTGTTCGATAGTAGTAAGTAAATAACCTTAATAATTTTCAAACAATAAAGATTAGCCAATGCGTTAAAAAAAGGGATAAAAATTATTAAAAAAATAAAAGAAACATTTGAACTTCCGTTTCTTTTTTTGACAATCAAATCACCAAGTGACCATATGAAATTGGCGAAACGTGTCTTCCAACTTCGACTTAACATACAATTGCTGCAAAATAGAATAAATTTGAAATAATTCAATAGGAAGACAGATAGCATTCACCCTCATCACACATACTCGCATAGAATTGTCTGCCCACCAGCACAATCCACTCTTTGGATGGTCCATAAGTGTTGGGTTAGGACACTACTCGTATAAGTTGATTTAATGTGCCGGCACCCTTCACTTCTGTCGAACCTCTCAGCCCCTAGCCCCCACCGCCCACATGGTCACGACTGTGTAATGTCCGTCGAGCACAATTACATATGGACATAATATTATCCTTGAAGAAAGAGAAAAGTTAGAAGGGATTTCCGTGTAAGATATCCATGCAAGGATACTTCGTCTTCTTCATGAGCTTGTATGTAGTTGTATTCTTCTTTTGATTTAACCCCTCTTTGCACTTGGCCATAACTCATCCATCAATTTTCACTTGCCGTGCACACAATTTCATCCTCGTCGTCGTCGTTCTTCTTATTCTCCTTAATTCACGCACCCACGACATCACACATTGTGCTGATACTGTACATGTTACATACTCGGTCTCATACGTACGTCATGTAATGTAAGAGAGTTATTGGCCCTATGGCTAGTCATAGGCATTTTCCGATTTTACCGAAAGTACTAAACATTTTCACTATCCATTTGATATGGTGGCTGGCGGAAAGGGCTGTGTATGTTGAAGGACATGTGCCTGAGATGGGGGTGCGACTCTCATCGGCGTATATCAAAACACCAAAAAGGATATGGATCATGTGTATGTGTGGGATAGGAAAAAAAAGAAGAATTTTCCGGCTCGACTCCTGAGGGTTTGTGTGTGTGTGTATGATTAAGGATGAGGGGGCACAAGCAGCGTGTACTTGCTGCAGAGAGAGGGTGCAAAAATAAATAGAAGATCTATTCCTCTGTTTAAAAGTTCCATTGCAAAGATGGATGATGGGTGGTGGCGGTAGTTTGGGCGCCTATTGGGGTGACCAACGACCCAATTTTTTATTGTATGTTTTAGTGTGTGTGTGGGGATCTTGTTTCTTGTGTGTATGTGTGTGAGTTCGGGTGAAATTTAAGGTAGGCAGATGGGAAATGTGTGTGGACTGTGGTTGAAGTTGGTTACTTGCCAAAACTTTGAATTGAAAGTGTTCCGGGAGTTGGGGGCAAGGGATGTTGTATGAAAGTTTTCGGTTCTTATTTTTTTTTACTCTGTTCATTCGTTCGTTGTTGTTTTGTGTATTGTATTGGACTTTGGTGGTAAAATAGGAAAAGGCTTAGACTCTACACACACGACTTGCTCTAACAAACAAAACAAAGAGACAGAAAACTATATACGACTGAAGTGGAAGAGGCATGGCATCCCATAGTGTGCAGCTTGGGTGTTGGTTGAGTGGGGACTGTCAGTTTGGGGTCGTTCTGCAGGGGGTGACCAAGGGGGATGGGATAAAACAGTGAAAAGCAATAAATCAATACGGATGGTCCGTATACGTAATGGATTTATGTGAAGGTTATTTAGAAGGATATCTTTTGCACAGAGTACTATTTTGAAAACTAATGTGCTGTGTATATCTGAGAGGGCGATAGGTATTGTATGCTGGTGTCTGTGTATCGGTGTGCGCAATTGAGAATCAGTACGACTAAACGAGCTTTGTATTATAATAAGTTTCGAGTGTTTGGGCATCGTACGTGCCCAAAGAAGACATGTGGAATAGGGGGTTGGAGCCATATTTGATGACGGCGGGGATGGTGTGTTTTTGCGATGTGCCATTGTAAGTTATTTGAGTATGTAAACATAGTTGGAATGGAGTTTGTTGCTTTTTACATTTGATGAATAGCTAAATTAAATTGGAATATGTAAGGCAGTGTGTCTAAGGTGGGATGGAGTATATTGTAACTAGTCTCCAAGGGATACACTTATACATATATGTATTATTGCAGGGCATTATTCTAATTAGGTGTTTATGTTTTAAATTCTTGTATGTGTGTCCGATTTGGACAGATTTTGAGCTTTAATTGTGAGCTCGAGTGCGTTTACATTGTTTTTTGGTATAAATTGAAATCATCTGATATATTTAACACTTCAAATTCTAGCTGAAAATTTCGACTTCATACAGTTTTTCCGGTTAATTGCCCTGATGTTGTCCGATCAATTATCTGTGCATGCAACGAACAAAAATCCGCCCAATTTCAATTCCAAGAAAGCTAATTAATTCACTAAAATTCTTCTTTTGTTCAATTTAGCGGGAAAATCAATTTACCGAGGAATGCAGTCTGATATATAGGATGCAGATGTCTTGGATACAATAACGCATTTTTACATGTTCTGATTTTAATATAAGTTGAAAAAAAATTTAATTTATTGCCAAAGTACCTAATGGAACAAACGTTTGTCAACCAGAACTATGTCACATCCATTCAATTTAAGAATAGACAATGCTTCGAACTAACAATTATTTAGAAACCGTAAAACACAACGTATGTTATTCTATAATGATATTAAAAATGTGAAACGATCTGCCAGATAATCTCAAAGTGAAAAATAATATTAACAAATTCAAATATGCTGTGACATCATTTGCAAAAAACAATTACCGAATGAAGAATGCAACACGTAAATTATAAATTATAGATGACAAAAAATCAAATTAAAAAATTGGCAATGCTGCTAAATAAAATGGAAATCTTGTTTTTCTTCCTTAATGCCGGCGAAGTTTTGATCTAGATTAAAGGGATTACAACCTTGCCACTTAATTAAATTGATTTTAACCCTCCCACTTTTCGCCATTTCGATCTTTTGATTTCAGATCACTTCATCATTGAGGCCAATCAAATGCTGGTGTTGTTGTATTTGTGCGACCCAGGAGTTTTTATGCTTGGATTATTGACTTTGATTGACCTTTACGACAACGCTCCAGTCAATCGTGTCAACCAACGGATTTGCCTTAGATGTTTTAAGATGATCAACGTGCTCACATAAATGGTGAAATAGCCAAGAGATGTTTTCCCTGCTAAGTCGCCTATTACGACAAGCGATATTTTTTGCGGGGGCGTGCAGTGATATTTTAAGCCCTTGCCTGCACGGGCAAGATAAAATGAAATCTTATCAAATCTAATCTAATTTGCCCAACAATTATTTTTTTATAGACAGCAAAACATAATGTACTTCGCTTTTATATAAACGTTTACCCCCATATTAATAAACACCAAATAGCAATGAGTTAGCACTAACACATCTGTTAACTTATAATTCTAATTAATAAATGTGAGCTACATTTCATTGGCATGTAAATGTGATAATGAATGTAAAACTTAACTCACTGAATTTGGCGTAGATATTATAAGGATAAGGAGCGAAAAAATTGCACACATTTACACGTTAAAATTAACACATTCTTATATTGAAATTAATGCATTCACAACTTGAGATGAAGCACATTCATTGGTGGAAACAAGAGAGAGACTTGCATTCCATTTGGGCATTTTACACTTTCATTTTCATACTAAGCGTGTCTCAAGTAGTACCATTGTATTTGAACGGGATATCAACTTCCGACTCAGCAACGAGTGTCAGCTGAGGAAATATGACAGAAATACTTAATTTGTTTGTATAATTTGGCTTTAAGTGATAAGGAGCAAACAGCTAACACAGAGTAAACATATGATTAGGTATTAATAAGAAAAGTTATGATTTGAACAAGTTCGCTATCCGTGTGCCAGCCAACACGTGTGTTTTTTTTTATTAATATGGCTGGTAGTGTTTCACCTTATTTTAACATCTATACTAGATTAATTTTAAGTCGAAAGGTATTAGATGACATGCACGTTGGTTTTGCTTTTTTCTCACATGCAAGTACAGTGTGGGTCATAAGTGACTTCCGAATTTGAAAAAATCATAACTCTTTTGTTCTTATTTTTTTTTCTTTTCTTTTTTAAGGTAGGTAATTATAAAACAAACTTGGGAGATTTACTAAAATGAACTACAGCGCCTTAGAGAGGACTAAACTAATTGGATTTTATTTTGAAAATAATCACTCGATTATTTTAACCCAAAGAGCTTGTCGGCGTCATTTTGATGTGCGAAATCGACCCTCTGCGCACATGATTACGGCACTGGTCGCACGATTTCGTCAACAAGGAACTGTAGTTGATTTTCCTCGAGCTGGGAGACCTCGCAGTGCCCGAATCAAAGCGAATGTCCAACGCATTCTTGCAAGTGTTGTGGCGAGTCCAGAAACATCGACACGAAGGCGCTCTGGTTAACTCAGTGTTTCCCGCAGTTTATTGCGAAGAGTTCTAACAACCGAATTGCAGCTGTTTCCATACAAAATCCAATTTGCACAAGTATTAAAGCCAGAAGATCCTCAAAAACGTGTTGTTTACGCAGTTCGGAATATTTTCCAAAAATTCAGGATTTAATTGCGCTCCACGTTCTCCGAATTTGATAGCACCAGACTTTTTTCTGTGCGGTTATTTGAAGGGTAAAGTGTACGTAAATAAACCCACCACTATTCCGCAGCTGAAGGAGAACATTCGTGCTGAAATACAGGCGCTGAGCCCAGATGTCCTACGAAGTGTTATGGAAAGCGCTCTAGAAAGAGCCAGTCTCTGTGAGCATGAAGCTGATGCTAATTTGAGGGACATTATATTCCATCTCCATAAATTATACTTTGTGATTCTAAAATAAATTATTAATGAAAAATTAAATCGATAAAAGTTATTATCACTTTAGATATTAACAAACGTGGGCACAGTGGCTCAATGGTTAGTGTGTTGAACTACTAATCAAAATGTCCCCGGTTTAGATCCCGCTGGGACCATGTAACATCCAGAGTTTTTTTTTGTCCACTCTCCCACCTCTTGCGAACGTCTGACAATCATCCCAGGGTATAAATTGTCATGAGAAGCTTTTCAAACTTGCAGTTCGAGTTCGGCTTAAATTTATAGGTCCCTTCCGCTTAGCAGAGCAAATGGTTGGAGACGATAGGTTTTAGGCCCTGTACAAGGTGGCGCAAAAATACCCTTCCGATGTTTTTTGGCTGTAATTAAAAAAAAAAAAATGAAAAACTTTGATTCTTCTTGTGGATTATTTTTATTTGGTCTTTTAATTTTTTTTTACATCAAGTCGAGTATATGATGTCATGTAAATGGCCGCCGCCACAGTTGATTGTCATTTGAGCCCTTTTTATGGCATTTTCCATCACTTTGGCCAAAACTTCCGGCGATAGGTCCTCACATTGTTGACGGATATTGTCTTTAAGAGCTGCAAGAGTCTGAGGCTTGTTGACATAAACCCGCGACTTCAAAAAGCGCCACAAAAAGAAGTCTGGAGCGGTCAAATCAGGCGATCTTGCTGGCCAGTGCAAATCGCCAAAACGGGAGATTAGGCGCCCGGGAAATGCATCCTTCAGCATATCGGTTGTGGCACGTGCAGTGTGTGCCGTTGCACCGTCCTGTTGGAACCACATGTTTTCCAATCCCAATTCATCAAGTTGCGGCAAAAAGAACTCGTTGATCATTGCTCTGTAGCGCTCACCATTCGCAGTAACCGTTTGGCCCGCGACGTCTTCGAAGAAAAAAGGTCCGATGACTCCTCCAGCGAAAAGAGCACACCATACAGTGACTTTGAGCGGGTGTAATGGCTCTTCGTGGGTTACACGCGGATTTTCAGTGCCCCAGAAGCGTAAATTTTGCTTATTTACGTACCCGCTAAGATGGAAATGGGCCTCATCACTCATGATTATTTTTGATGAAAAATCATCTTCCTCTTGGTGGTGATTAAGGATGGCTTAAGCGTATGTTAGACGATTGGCGGTCAGCAGCTAACAGCTGATGCACCGTCTGGACTTTGTACGGAAACATCTTCAAATCTTGTACCAAAATTCGCTGTAAAGACCGTCGACTGATACCCATTTGCGTGGCACGTCGTCTGGTCGATGTCGACGGCGCTTCCATGACATCTTCGGCTACAGCAGCAATATTCTCTGCAGAACGGCTACTCCGGGGTCTGCCACGCCTGGCAGCATCTCGTGTTGTGCCAGTCTCTTCGAGGCGAGCGGCTAAACGTCGCAGTGTTTCACCAGTAGGCGTTGGACGGGTAGGAAATCTGCGACGAAATTCACGTTGTGCCAAAGTCACCGACCGATTATTGCTCAAATAAATAGTCACCAATATTCCGCGTTCTGGAGCAGTGTAGCGTAACATTGTTTATTAACGTGTATTTCGCATGTGTTTACTACACAAATGTCAAAACAGAACTGACATTAGGGGCCAATCGCAAAATTTATAGGATTACTTTTGCGCCACCTTGTATATGGGCAAAACATACAAAAGTTGGAATGCATAATCTACCTTAAAAAAATCCTATTTCATTTGGATGAGTCATTCCAAAGCTAGGAGCTAAAAAGCATTCGAGAGTTACAACTTTTCTTAGATATCAGCTTAGATTTCCGCTTCCGGACAGGGGATGAAGCATAAAAAGTAGCCTATGTTCATCAGGGATAATATCGGCTTCTAATGGTAAAACAATTTTTCAAATCGGTCCAGTAGTTTCGGAGTCTATTCAAAACAAACAAACAATCAAATCTTTCCTCTTTATAATATTACTAGCCTTACGTAACAACGTACGCCGGCGTTGTTACGCCCAAGAAAGAATGAATGAATATCAATATAACACCAAGGGTTTCGATCCCTTTATTTCTGATCGTAACTTCGCCAAAAAGGAAAAGATGATTGTACAAGACGTTTCCAACCAATTCTTATTTTCTTACAATGCGGATAATACTATAAAACCAATTTGAGTAGCTAGTAACACAGGTTTGCAAAGTTATTGTGTACGAAAACTGTGCAAACTTGTGTTACTAGCTACCAGCTAAAAAAAACCTTTTGCTGCAAACATTTGTGAAAGAAAGATCTTCACGAAAATAAAAATATGTCTATGCGAAATATGTTGACGAAGTAGCTTTAACAAAGTTTTGTATCACGCCCTTTTTGGGGCGTTTTGGCAAAATTTATAAATGTTCGTTACTTTGTAAGAAAAAAATTTCTCCAAAATGGACCAGGACTCTCAAAAAACGCACAAAATATGGATAGGGCTTCCAACAGTTTGCCGAAGAGGACTGTGGCCTTTGGGTTTTTTTGTTGATAATTCCTTTAACGCGGGCACCCTCTTAAACGAACAAAAAACGTCACTGTACATCTGGAAAGTACTTGTGGAAAACACAGACAAATTTTCTGAAAGCTACCTTTTTACACCGTTATAATACGTTATATGTTTAAAGCGTATCAAATGAACTCTTATTAGCTAACGAAGCGAAACATACGAAAGCTTGAGCAGGCAACGAACCGACGTTAATCTCGATTGACGGTTCACGCGTCATAGTCCTAACCATTTTGACCTTTAACAATGCTGTGCTGACAAGCGAGTTAGCACATCCTTTTCTCTTTCACTTGAATATACTTCTAGAGAAAGGCTATTAGTTTTTACAAATCTCCTTTTCCATTGGTGGCTGTACATTTTAAGTTTTATAAAATATCAAATAGTGCGTTCTCTACGTATTTTTTATACGCAATTAAGTATGGACACGAAAGTACGAGTAACAACAACGCTTCGAGAAGCTTGCAGATATTAAACGTAAACCCCGTAGTTATTTAGTTTAAAGGTTGCGTCAGAAAATTCCCGTAAAATTGTATTGATTCAACTTAATAAACATTCCCACGCGTCCGCCGAATAATTAAATATCTTTTTTTTTATTTATTTATTTTTTTTTTTTTTTTTTATAATTTGCTTACGCTAAAGAGATTTTTTTTTTCTGTTGTTACAGTACCCTTATAATGCTAAGAACACAGTGTAAGGTACTTGGTGTTAGAAAGAATAGAGAGATAGGAAAGAAGTGTTTGGGTGCAGTTGTAGGGGTTTTCTCCACGGGTGGTGTCTAAGTTACTTAGGGAGATTACGATTTCATGTATTCGGTATAAAGTAATGGACTTGGCCGGGATTCGAACGCACGACCTTCCATTCCGTAAGCGAATACACTACTACTGCACCATTGCCACCCGCAATCTTAAATATACCCTTAAAATAAGTTTCACAAAATTCGGTTAAAAACTAATGAGTACCTAATAATGGGCATATATTCGGAATTCCTCCGAATTTGTACATTTCGAAATAACGCTGTCAAAGCTGAAATGCAAAAATACCCCTAATGAAGTATTACAAAATGTATGTGTTGCTATAAGAAGAATCACGTTTCAGCAATCGAACGTTTTTGGCATATTTCCAACCGCTTCAAAGAACTTTCAACCTGCAATGTGCTAATCACCTGCACTGACGTAACCTTATACACAAAAAAAACTGTTAAGGGTACAAATCTCTTTCGATGAAGAAACATCCCTTTAACCGCTTCAAAACCTTAGGGCTTACGCAAATCACCAAACTAAAAAAATAATAAGAATAAAAAGACACCTCTGACGACACCTTTCCACTGTCTCTTGTGGTCATGTGTAAAAACGAGCATTTCATGCAAAATCGATTCAATATCCTGCAAAAGTATATCCTTTACTCCTTCATATTGTTTTCGCATTACACCATATAAATCTCCATATAAATTAGTTTATGTGCATGTGTAAGAAGGAAAAAAACCCTCCTGCAGCACCATATTTGTATGTCCGAACAGCTACGATCTCTATCACGCAACAGAGACAAAAGAAAATGTACCTTTTACCGCATTCGCATTTCTCATCTGTTTCTAAGTCCTGCTCTCTGGGCTTAGTGCTCCCCTGACCATCACGGCCCCCTCCTATCGGTTACCATCTTGTATATGTATATTTTTAAAATCTTCAGCTCAATTCTTGGGATTATTTCAATGTATCCCAGCCATAGCTATTGCCACGACTATGGTTTATAGAAGAGCCCTACTCAGGGATAATTTGAATTTCCATTTGTACCATTTGTGTACTAACTCTAAAAACTTTCCCTATACCAACGATGGTTGTACGTAGGTTTGTACAGGAAGAACACACACAATTGCAGGCAATTCGTATTGAATATCAAAAAGTTTTTCACCAAAACTATCACACACCCAAACCCCCTTCCCCAACACAAAAATTCAAATTGGATTGCTGGAAACAAAAGAAGGAGCAGGCGACACGGAGAAGGACCAGGGACCAAGGAAGAAGGACCAACGACCGATATGAAGTAGAATAAAAATAAAACAAAAGCAAAACTAATAATTTGAATTGTGTGTTCGGTTATTCGCTCAGAGTGACATAGTGAAAGGGATTTCAAGAGGATACGTATCTATATCCTTGCATACATAATAAATCTCACACAGAAAGATAGATGTTCTCGGTATAAATGTATGTGCTCTTGTAGCATACCTTTGCTAAAAAGGCACACAGCACAGCAGCCGCACGAGAATGAGAACAGGGAAGAGAGTTTAGAAATCCCTGCGCCATTACCACCCCAACTCCCAACCACGAAGAAGACGAAGAAGGAAGGACTCTTATTCTTCAATGCTATCCGCATAGTTATCCCTTTTAATGGATGAGTTATTGCCATACATACGTAAGTAGGTGTAATGTATAAATTTATTTCGATTCCTTCCTTCACTACACCACCCTTTCGGATAGGATCGCTTCTATTTGCCGACGAGTACTATATTGGATCCTTTGGCCATAAACTGAGTAATATTAAAAGGGGTCATCCGAATGACAATGAGCACCGGTGCGGTGTCGGCGGGGGATGACGTACATTTGAAATTCAGCATAAAAGGACTTTCGGATTTCAGTCATTCTGTAATGCTAGTATTTAAAGTTTCTGTTTTAATGTTTTTCCCGCCCCAATGCATGGCGGGGGATAATTTGCGCCCATACATCCACCCTTGAGGTCATCACCCGCCCACCTATCACCCCGATCAGAGATATTTCAAACATTAAGCTTTATAATTATAAAAGGACATGCGATGCTTTGGCAAAATCGAAAAGGTGTGTTTTATGTTTCGATCCCAATAACTTTGATGCCAACTGCCAAATCGTCCTGGCCTCTATTTAACGCGCATCAGCACAGAGTACTACTCAACTATCAAACAATCTACCACCGGCCACACCAAAACAATAATTGAAGGATATTATATTGTTTGGCAAAGTGTCGGCCTATTTGCTGTCGATACCCTGCTCTATGCTGTTGTTGTCCTTAAAATTTATGGCGTAAATATCTGTATCTCTTGTTAGCAAGCGAAAGAAGAAAATACGTCTGCCTGTCTGTCGGTCGTTTGGCAGTTTTGTCGACCCGGTCAGGCAGGACATTGGAAAAGTCCCGAAGCGAAAACGATTTGCAGTGATGTATTTTACTGGGTGCTTCGTATAATGACCAAGGATAATATTTCAATATTTTTTGGTCATTTCTCTATGTGTAGTCATAAATTACCAAATGAAGTTTTATTCCTATTTTACTTTCTTCACACCACACCGCACCACATCTCATCGTATGGTAGTTGATTTCTATTCACATGCAGATATGCCGATTTCTATGTGTCGGTATATTTTCGAATATAAATGTAGTTGTTTATCGTCCTTTTGCACTTTGTTTTCTCACCACAATTTCGATTTGTTAGGTATTGGGTTTGATTGAGAGTTTTTGCAGAGGTTAGGTACTTTGTGAGTGCGGAATGAGCGGACTGGCTGCGTAAAATGTATTGAATGTTATAGGTCAAAATTGACATGGAAGGGGTAGGTATGGAGGTTGGTTATATCATTAGTAGACGAATTGCGTAAAAGGAATTGAAATTACCACACTGTACCATAAGCTTTGTGCATTGTTATTTTAGTAAATGTAAGTAGGAATGTAACTTTGGCATCAAGTAATGATTTTTAAGTAAAGTAGCCGTGCCCAGAATTTCATTAAGGAATCTCCGTGACAAACGGAAATTCGTCGCTCCGTGCGCTTAAGGGGAAGGAAAGGGGATTGGATAACGCTGCAACAGTATCTCGGTGATGACAAGCGGAACACTATTGACGTACAGTACAACTCTCGTCTACCGTGCGGTAATTCTCACTATTCGCCGCCTATATAAGAGGCCAAACTATGAACAAATACCTAGGCCATATATAATACGTCGAATTTGAGAAGCTTTTGATGACAGTTGATACCTACTCTTGGATTTTTAGGTGAATTCGGAAACGCCAACAAATCCGCATCGATGCGAAACACAGCTGATGCTAATGCATCGAAAGCATCGGCAATTTTCTTAATGCAGTTTTCGTTGATATTTAAGCATCAGCTTACGGACTTTACAAAAATGAAAGTTATGCCTTTCCAGTGATGCAAAATGGTTGCCGCAATGAACATGTGGCAGCACTAATTGAGCAGTGATGCGTTTCCGAATTTACCCTTTGTCAGACTTTCGCAAGAAGAGATCCAGTGGACATTTTGAATTTTCTTGGAAACTGGTCCCCCAACTAGGGTAACTACGAGTATCAAAACACCTCCAAAAGCCTAACAATAACAAACTTAAGTTAGTTTACTAACGCGGCAGACCGGACAGTAGCTTGTGAATATAAAGTCCGTTGGCGTACGTTAATTTATATATGGTTAGGTTAGGTTATGGTGGCTGTCAGCCTAAGGTCAACAAACTTAGACCAATGTTAGGTCCATTATGATACCACACGGATCTAGGGGTTTCTTTCACTACTCGTTAAAACCATTTGGAGCTTCTTATGAAGCGCGATAGACTTCAGCGCTAGCCAAGTCATTAAGATCATTAAGCAAGAAATTTTCCAGATGAATTTTTTTTTTTTTTTTTTTTTTTTTTTTTTTTATAATTAGCGCGCACTAAAGGGATTTGTTGGGACCCTTATAATGTATTAGCTACACAGCGCGGGCGTTAAGGAAATTAGGGTGAGAGGAAAAGGAGAGATGCCGATGCACGTTGATTTTGAATGTCTGTAGGTTAATGTGTAGGAAAAATGGAGCGGGGAAGAGCATTCCACATTCGTGTTGTACGGCTGAGGAAAGATTCTTTGAACTTCACTGTACGTCCGAACACAGGCTTGAGGGTGAACTGATGAGCATTCCCTGCATGGCGGGTATTGCGGTTGAAATGTTCAAGGGGAGGAATGCAACTGGCTATTTCGTTTGAGCACTTATGGTGGAAATAACGATAAAATAACGACAGGCAGGAGGAGAAGGACATGTGCAGAGAAGGTGAAGTGTAGTCTAATCCTTCTTCTTGTCCATGCAACTTCTGTAGAAGTGGTTTGAATAAACGCCAAGCCTCGATGCGTGGTTGCCTATCAGACAGGGCCCTGTAATGGCACCTATAAAGGAGCTAATATGCAATCGGTTTAGTGAGATCAGACTCTTAGAGCGTCGCAGGTCCAGCTATGGCCAGATGTGCTTAGTCGCTAGAAATTTTTTAAACTTTTGTGGAAAATAAAAAAACTCTATAATGGCGAAACCCTAAAGTGTCTAGCAGCCCATAGACTTTAACGTACTTAACGGAAGAAACCGTCCGATAGAATACGTCGCCAACTTTGTCAGCCGAAAACACATTGGTTGCAATTAATATATCTTTTAGGTAACTATAATTTCCTAAATACCAGCGAATGATCCAACTACCTAAGATACCATTACAGTACAATCGCTCATTTGTCACCTTACTCTTTAGCCGAATTTTAAAAAAAAAACATCCCTACAATTTCAAGCCATTTCAAACCAATCAGCGGTTGAGCTGAAGTTTCGCTGTGGTATACTTAACTGTTTTTCAATTGGCATTGGCAGAAAGTACAGTAGTTTTCACTAATTTTCCAATATTTCGTGCAATTTCCTAATTTTGTAGTACGTGAACTTCAGTTCTAGAATGTGTGAAGTGCAACTTTTGTATGCATGCATTGCACACGGCGCCTGACAGAAAAGTATAAAGTACAGTTACTTTATCCGTCGAAGTTCATGGATCCATTGGTTATGGGCCACCTTAAATAACAATACGTGTATATTGCACTCCGTTGAATCAACGGATCGGTAGGATTGACGGATTCTGTGGGCTGGACCCTTATAGGTTAAAAAAAAGAGCTGTTGCTTCTTTTCAAGCCAAACTTGGACGTTTTTCCATTTTCTCTGCGAAAGCATTCGCGTAATTTTTTTTGAAAAATGATTCTCCCTCGATTGTGGAGATAACATTACGCGAACGGGTCTATAATAAATTAGGAATAAAATGTCCGCATGCGAATGTTGTCATTTCGTTTATAGCATTGTCTTTTTCTAATAAGTTTTTCACTTAACGACGATAAATGAAAGTTTTCACTCAGCAACAATTTGATATTTTTTTTCGATAAAATTTCAAAAAAAATGAGACAGCCTTACAAGGCGTGAGGCTTGGCCTAAGCCTGATAGAAACCTTAAAAACCTGACGCGTCAAGCCGAATCCTGACGTCTGGTTACCCTAACCCCAGCGTGATTTGAGCCTGACACCCCTTGATCAGTAGTCCATCGCATTAGCCACTGAGTCCAACTTCTACTGCTTTCAACAAACAACCAAACATCTGCCCACCGACAGGGACAAAACGTCACTGTTGATAGCAGCAACTTCGAGGTAGTAAGGCAGTTCACCTATCTCGGAGTAAACATCAACTCCACAAATGACACCCGAGTGGAGATCCAATGAAGAATTACCCTAGGAAACCCTTGCTACTTCGGTTTGGCAAAACAAATGGTATCAAAACTCCTAACTAGGAAGACCAAGTGTAAGCTTTACAAAACACTGATAGTACCACTTCGGATTTATGGCTTGAGTGCTAAACGATAAGCAGGAAAGGGAAGTAAATATTGGGTTCTTAAACACTCCGTCGGATATTTGGTCCTGTTTGCGAGAAGGCCGAATGGAGGAGAAGATACAACCGCGAACTCTATGAGCTGTACCAAGATGTGTAAATGTAGATGTAGATTTGTAGATGGATGTGGTCCGACAAGGTAAAAGACGTCGACTACATTTGCTAGGCCACATCGAGCGAATGGACAATAACGCTCCAGCGAAGACGATCTTCTACTTCCCGCCCCTAGTTTCGAGACGACAAGGACGACCCGCAAATCTATCCGTTTCATAGGTAAGATTGGAAGAGGACCAACTGTTGTTCACAGCTATCTCAAGGACCATGAGAACTATGGAAAAAACAAGTCAGGATTGACGGGCGATACTGAGATGTGCTTCAAATTCAAGACTTTCTCTAAGTAAAATCAAGGCAGAAACTGGAGTTGAAGCCAGTAAATCAACTGTTTATCACGTGATACAGCAATCCAACCATATTAGACAGAAAAAAAAAATGAAAAAGAAACCACCATTGAATGCAGCACGCAAAAGACAGCGACTTGATTGTGCAAAGTCACATCAGGTGGAGTCGAGAGTGGCATACAGTTCCCTATTCAGATAAAAAAAAAATAATTTGGATGGACCTGATGGATATAATTATTATTTCCATCATTTGAGAAAGGATGAAATAACCTTGGATAGAAGACACAGCAAGAGAGGTGGTATAATGGTATGGGGAGCAGTAAGCTTTTACGGGACTGCAAGCATTGATTTTTAAAGATCAAGAATGACCGCAATCACCTGCAAATCTAAACTGGAAAGTGCTTCTTCTAATTGTTCCTAATTGTTTGGTGGACAACGATGGACTTTCCAACAGGGCAATTCACCGATGCAAACCGCAACAATAAGCAAAACTTGGATTCAAAGTCAAAATGTAGACATACTGGTATGGACGCCATATTTACCGGACTTGCACATCATGGAAAATGTATGGGGATGGCTTTCAAAAAAGGTCTACGAATTAGGAACGCAATACTCCAACCCGGAACAACCATAAAACAAGCCTGGTCCGAAATTTCACTAAATTACTTGGAAGAACTGTATAAATCTCTTCATATCAAGCCTCTTTAAGTGATACAGCGATCGGGAGCTAGTACACAATATTAAAAACTATCGTTATAATCTTAATAAAATCCAAATTAATTTATTCCAAAAAAAATTGCGTTGTTTTATTACCATTTAATCATCTGTCAGGTAGATTTAGTAACTGTTCGTAAACAGGTGGAACGAAAAAAGGACTAATTTTATGACCTTATTGGGAAAACCATCATAAAAATCGAATTTATCTACCTAATCCCAATTTTGTTCCTACAAAATAAACATAATACAGTCTTCTTTCATTTTGCATTTGGATTTTACCATATTATCGAAGGATTTAAAAAATTTCGCCAATTTAAAATAAGAAACTACCTGTTTGTAAACACGTGGAACGGAGTGTAAATATAGGGTGTTTTTTTATAGAGCTATAAAACTTCTGATAAGGATAACTGTCAAACTAGCTGCCATACTAATAAAGTGTGTTTGACTTTGATTTCAGTATACTTTGGCAAATCACCATGGAAAGACTTACACCAGAACAACGTTTAGTAATCGTGGACATATATTCCCAAAATTCGCGCTCTGTTTGCCAAACGTAAAGAGCACTTCGTCAAGTTTACGGTGCGCATAATCGTCCAGCTGAGCAGCTAATACGCAATACTATGGATCGATTCATGACCAGATTTACTCTTTGTGATAATATTCATCCAAATCGAGCCCGTACCGTGCGTACAGAAGAAGCCATTGTCGATGTAAAAGTGAGTGTGAGAGAGGACCCGAATTTATCGATCCGACGCCGTTCTCAGCCCGGCCACTACTTGGAAAATTTTGAGGAAAGATCTTGGCCTACATCCATATACAGTCACTGGCAAAATTATTTACACATTGCATTGCTCGCACTTTAACCAACCTATAAAGCTGGGGAACTTTTGAAATAAGAACAAATTGTTTATTAACTTTTCTCATTTTTAATGTTTGCAGTTTTGTTCAAACAGTTAATAAAATAAATTAATCAAATTCCAACAAGTAACTGTTAAAATCACACAAAACTATCGTAAGTGTCACAATTATTTACACAAGTGCAAATATGTACCTGCATTGGGAAAGTAATGGTTCCAAATTTCTTTAGTTAAATGATATGTTGCGTGGTGTCCAAATATAGCGATCAGTTTTGTTAGGCCTATACTAGAAAAAAGTTGTATGAGATCGCAAAAACTATTGAGCTTTCCTCTGAAAAAAGAGCGGTCATTATTGCAGAATTCCAGGTTGGTGTTTCGGCAGTGGAACTTCTTAAAAAAGATGGTTGCAGCCGAAAACAATTTATAATATAAATTTTAAGCTTAACGATTGTGGACGTGTACAAAATAAAACTGGTAGAGGCAGACAAAAAATAACGTCAAAAAGGGAAGATGCTAAAATTATGCGCTCTTTCGAAAGTAAGCCACGTGAAAGTGTTAAAAGTGTACTCATGGACATAAACAAAGATCGCGAAAATAATATTATAAGTGAGAGAACATTGCGACGAAGATTAAAAGAAAACGGAATAAATGCCTACGCTATCCAGAGAAAGCCGCAGATACCACTCAAAAACAAGCAAGTCAGCCTACAATTTGCAAGGGACCACAACAACAAACCGACAGAGATTTGGAGAAACATTCTTTGGACGGATGAAACAGCTTGTTCCTTGGACAATACCTATGGGCGTATGTTTTATTATTCCAACCCTAAAATGAAGGCCAAACAACCCGGCACTCAACCCACACGGCATTCCAAAGGAGGCGAGATAATGATATGGGGTTGCATATCAAATAGCGGAGTGGGTCCGCTTGTAATGTGCTCCGATCACATGAAACAGTCACATTATTTGAACATTTTAAATGATGTTGCACTGGTTGCTGGTTCAAGATATATCAGGAGCGATTGTATCCTTCAACATGACAATGCGCCGATACACACAGCCTGCAACATTAAAAAGTATTTGGCAGAAATGGGTCAAGAAGTTTTAAAATGGCCCCCGCAAAGTCCTTACCTTAATGTTATAGAAAATCTTTGGCACATAGTAAAATCTAAAATTCCTGAAAACATTGGCAGAACTGCAGATCAAACGTGGAAGGACTTTATAACGGCTTGGAGTACCATTCCAGTAGAGCAAGTGCAAGACTTAATAAACTCAATACCCATTCGCCTTGCAGAAGTTATATTGCGGCAAAAGGAGGACACAACAAGTAATGTTACTTTAAATAACCCTTAACTTCAAACTTAAAAATATTTTTCTTTTTCGCTTCCAGATGTAGCGAAAATGAAAAAAAAAACTGGCTTTTAGTAAATAATTTTGCCTGTGTTCGAAGATGTGTAAATAGTTGTGCCACTTAGTTGTGTATGGTTTTAGCAGTTGAAATTTGCTAATTTTTTTTTGTTTACTGTTTGAATAAAACTGCAAATATTAAAAATGAGAACATTTAATAAACAATTTGTTCTTTTTTCAAAAGTTCTCCAGCTTTATAGGTTGGTAAAAGTGCGAGCAATGCAATGTGTAAATGTGTAATTTTGCCAGTGGCTGTATGATCCAACTGGTGCAATAATTAAAGCCAGCGGACCATCAATTGCTTCGTGTGTCCTGTGAATGGGCTGAGAATCAACTGGAAGTTGAACCAGATTTGTAACGTCAAATTATCTTCAGCGATGAGGCTCATGTCTGGCATCAAGGGATTGCAAATAAGCATGAGCCGTTAATGCCTAATATTTATTAATTTTATTTTATTAGAAATAAAGAAGAACAGGATTTTTAATACTTATGGAATTACCGATTGTTTTGATTCGCGTAGGCAGAGTTCCATAGCCTGACGTCGTGAATGAAGAACAGACGTGAAGAATATATGAAGCGTGTATCGAAAGTGGATAATATTTGTAATTCTAGTAGATTGAGTAAAATTATGCTTATTGAACAGATATGAACAGCCAATGCCCTGGCTGTATTTGATGTTGTGAAGAAATATACAGCTACTAGCGTTGATATAATCTTGCAGAGCGTAACCCAGTAGCCTTCGAGAATACATATACATAGGTATATTTTTTTTTATAAGCTTTAGTCGAATTTCAATTGGAGTAAAGTTTGCGGTGAGCCAAAATTGACGCAGACATCCGTAGATTCGACCAACGACCATGCTGATGTGATTGTAACTGGATAGGCTGCGGTTTGATACGAAGCCTCGACTAGTGACAGATTCCACTGCTCTGATTTTAGAATCATTTAGCCATATATCCAGTAAAAGAGAAAAATCAACATTTTTGTAAGATATTTGGATAACTTGTGACTTTTAAGGATTAAGTTGTAGTCCTTTTCTACAGACCATCTGTGTTTACGCGTTGAGTCTCCGTTGACAAGGACAGCGAGTTCGGTTCACTTTATCAAAAGCCTTCAAAACCTCTAAACAACACATAACAATCTTGCCTAATTTCCTCGAGTAAGTTAACCATAGCAGTTGAACAGCACTAAAGAATGACTGTCGAGAACTTAGCAAATTATTATGTATTGTAAAATATGTTACCTACATTTTTTTTACTTAGAATATAAGGTCTTGAAATATGATATGAGTATGCAAGACCTACACTAGATTTCTGACTGTATTAATAAAAAATCACAACATAAAGCTGGATTTGGACCTTAGTTAAAAGATTTCTATCCTAAAGGGCGATATTTCCTAAGGGAATCAAATATTTGATCGGCGCTGAAGATTCGTCTTATAAAATTTCATAATATTCACAAATTCGATGTTAAAACACCTTAGCCCACTTTAATGGATACCTACCAAATTTTTTGCAAAAAAGTGCTGTCAAAGGGAAACTCACGCATTTATTTTCTTCATCCGCTTGCTTGTGTTTATCTTCGGAGAAGTTCTTTAAGCCTTTTGTCAATGTCCATTGATAATAACGATTTGATGTACATACATAGACAAATTGTTTTTTTTTTCGTTTAATTCTAATTCCTTCTAGTCGGGTTGGGTGAGTGGTGAAAGCAATACATTTTAGCTTCGAATGTGAAATAAAATTTATTCACGAGACCCGTTCACCCTTGCGAGTTTTCAAATTTCAATTTCAAACTTACAAACAAAAAACAACAAGAAAAAAAGTTAAGTGTGGCCCAGTACCTCATCTGAACTAAGGTCCTTTTTTTCGGTACTTAGATGTGTGGAAAAGTTACCTATCACTCTCACGTAGTTGTCCTCTAAAGGTGCACACACGCACCAAAAAGTACAATTCTCAGGGCATTATATAAAAAGCAAAGCTTAAGCTGAAGAAGTAGAAGTAGAAAAAACAAAAATAATTCAAATGTAAAAAAAGAAAGGACATTCTCTTCACATTAGAAACAGCTTGGCAATGGAAAAAGTTTTATCCTTTTTTGCTGCTGCTGCTGCTGCTGTTGTTGTTGTTGTTGCTGTTCGAACTTGGGCTGCCTGCGTATATCATGGAATGTAATTTGATGGCGAGTTGTACCGAGAATGGTTGGCAGTACACACTAGGAGGTAGGTGGAATAAGAATAAGGAACCACGCAATCTATTTGTTATCTATCACATCCGTCTAACTCAGAGGGATAGTCAGAGCCAGTCGCACTGGTTTCATTGTATTGGTAGTTCTGATGTAGTGGGTGGTTGGGCGTTTCCGTATCTGTGTATCTAGGATGAGCGGAAAAAACGTGCGTGCAAACCGGCAAATAGATGGATCTGTAGATATAGATTAATAGCATTTTAGGTACGTTTGGAGAAAAGGTTTTTTTTTTTTTATTCTTTGCAAGGACATACTCACTGAACACACACGTTGGTGGACAGCAGCTTTGCTGAACTAAGAGCGAGGGAAACGGTGTTGACCCAAACACCGGACGTAACTCATTGCTGGGTTGTGTGTTGTTATGTGTACGCTGGATAACGTGGCCTACCATCAACTGGGTGGAGTGGTATTGTTATATCTATTTCTTCCCCACCTCACTTCCCGACAAAAGTTAATATCCTATTTCGATTTTCATATCCTTTTTCGTTTTCTTATTCCAGTGTTGCGCTGCTATAGCTTTTCTTGTTCTTCTTCTTATTCGAGGGATTGGGGTTTGCAACTACTTTTCTTGCTCCAACGTACACACAAACTTTTCAGCTACCAACAAGGAAGATGATGGAATGTGTCGGGGTGTGTAAGGATGTATGCATTTAGATTTGAGTTTCCTTTTCTACTTCTTTGTGGTAAGTTCACAATCGTGTAGCCCTTCAGTACGTTCCTTTTGAGGAGGAATTCTTGAAGGGATGTCTGATGGAGTATGATGGGATATGCTAGTTGGGCGATTCATGTCCCGATGAAGGATATTTCTACAATTTTTTATGTCTTGCTATTGCAAATACAATTAATGTAAATATAGCACGCATTAAGAAGCTGATGGAATGCTATCTTCATACATACATACATAAATATAAGTGTTGAGAATCTTGGCTAAAGGATATTTACTTTATAATACACAATATAAATACATTACAGTGTTGGGTGTAAGTTTGTATATTTGAAAGCCTTCTTTATTTGTGTAATTGGAAATTTTAGCGTAACACATTCATACATCTAATGAAACTTTGCAGGAACCTATGATAGTAATTGTATTCCCTTTATTCAGAAATGCCAATAAGGCAGAGTGTAAGACAGTTTACAGATGTAATGGTTAATGAAGAAAATCTGATCCGTTTTTAATTACGACAGAGGAGGTCTTGTTACTTTCCATTGTGTTTGGACGTGAAGCGGAAACTGGAACGCAAGTAAAATGAGGATAATGGCCAAAAAGTAAGGCGTGTAACTGCACCGCTAATGGGTTTGAAGAGGAGAAAAAACCGAGAGAGTAGGTGGTTTTATAACGTATCTTTATGGCGGATACCTACAAAAATATATTTCGCATACGAGGGGTGAGGATAAGTTGATAGATCCTAATGGAATGGAATATTATAATGGGACATTCAAAATGTGTCTCAAAAAGTTAGCGGATTGGAAAAATCTTTAGTTGCCAGGAGGCATTTTTAAAACCAATAAATGGTGGTATACAGCGCATGCTGAACAGAGAAATGCAATTTTATATACAGTAGGTAGTATCCGCTAATGACGAACTCGAGCGGACTGAAGAAATATTTAGCTTTTTCTTTTCTTCTCTCTTAACGGCTATCCTGATCATAACAGGAATAAGGCGATCAGGCCCAATCAAATGCTGGTGTTATTGCATTTGTATGGTCCAGGAGTTTTAGGCCTAAATCTTTTTATCGACACTTTCATCCTCGACACGAATGATCTCCGTTCGAATCAATCCACGGATTTGAATGTACACTTGTCGGATAGTTTTAACATGCTTAATATGTCGCTTAGCTTACCTGAATGTTTAATTGCCTAGAAATAGTTTCTCCCTTAGTCGCCTTTAAGGAAAAGCGCCGTTTTTTTGGGGACAGTGATATAATTGCTTCCACGGAATGTGGGGGCTGGACAAAATGTTGGTCTGTTAATTAAAAATATCGATAAGCAATAAAACCTTATTCAGATGGATCTAAAATTGTGGCTTATTCGCATATTGCTGCCATATTATCGACGTGCGTTGGTTTTTATTTTTATTTATAATCTTAGCTTATAAAGATGATAAAAAAACAGCTTATATAGATTTTCCAGTTAATTTGTCGCAAATCCAGAGCCTCAGACTGATATTTTGAAATGGCACTGTATCACTAAAACGAATTAGAACTGCTAAAATCCGGAACTACATCAAATCCTAACTGCAGAACAGTGAAAATTATGTTTCGTCAACTTGAATCGTGTGACTAGGCACACTCTGTATCACTTTCTCTCGAGTTTAAAAAGTCATCATGACCGTAAGCTTGATAAATGTCAACCTTTAAGCCTGAACCACATCGAAACAAAAATGCAAAAAAGTCAACAAATCAAATTGTAGAAAAGTGAAAATTATGCTTTGTCCCCTTCCATTTGTATCAATTCGCCCAGATTTAAAAAAGCTTAAAATTGTATATATCTTAACTTAAGAAGAAGTGAATTTTCACAAAAGCTTTTATGCAGTTCGGTCAATAAACCCATTGCAACAATGTTGTAAAACTGCAAGTATAGTTTTAGTTGGATTTATATACAACACTGAACAATAAAAGGCGTACTCTTTGAATTTCAGTCAATTTTCTGTAAAATTGAAATAATGTTTTTAGACGTATTTTAAGAGAGGAATTCTCGATTCAATTATTCCCGTTAAGTTATTTAATTTTTGCTTTTCAAACAATTTGTTTTTCACTATTCGTCCACTGTGAGCGAAAGAGAATGTCAGGAGATGAAAAACAAAATTATTTCTTAAATATCTTACACGTGGGTAAAATTGATTTGTACATTAGATTGCACTTTTCTTAACTTTAGTTTCACAGTGTTAAAAACTGATTTGGAAATAAACTAGGCCAGCAGGCAAAGTTCGGTTTGTGAACACGATCTACGAGTATGTATCTATCCAAACGCAACAGTTCAAGACGTCTAAATAACGTCGGATGCTGAAAATTGAGACCCACAAAGCATCAGTTTGACAATCAGATATTTGATAATCTGTGTTAAAATGTTTAGATCCAGAAAGCGGTTTGAGAGAAAACATCCAAGTTAATCTACTTTTCTTCGATGGAAACACTTCAAGATTAAGTTTTATTTCTTGCTTATAAGCTTGGTCTATTTTGCGATGGAAATATAAGCCGTGTTTCTTTGCACGCGGATATAGGGATGGCATCAGAAAACGATATTCGGCGGGATGTGTTAGTGGTCGGAGGGATGTCAAACTTTGACATTTCCTGAAAAATTCATCGCATCGGTTCATCAGAAACGAAGCAAAATGGGTTTTGGAAGCACTGTTTATCCCCGCTAACTGACTTAGCGGCGATAGCTATCCCCGCTAAAGTTAGCGTATATAGGATAAGTAGTTGTTGTATTTTACATGCAAATTTCAAATTATCCCTATATCCGCGTGCAAAGAAACACGGCTATATTACATATAAGACACCGATCCATTTTTATATTTTTTTTTATTTTTAAATGTCTATATGGCTGACTATGCGACTTGAAAGATCTATTGTTTTGAAAGAGACGTACTGTTTCCCTTACACGGCGCCTCCACGAGCAATATTTTATAGAATGCCATATAGCGTTCTATGAAAATTGCTCGTGGAGACTACGAATAGTATTCTATGAAAAGTTGCATTCTATATATTGCTCAGTTCATAGCATTCTATGGATAGTATTCTAAGAGCTGTCATTTTTATGAAGTGCTTCACTCTGTGACATTTCCACCATTGAAATATTAAGCTATGAAATGCATAAATGCGTACATTTTATGGTATTCTATATTTCTTTCGTTCTATAAAAAGTGACAGATGGTAAGCTATGAAATATTGCTCGTGGAGACGCGGTGTTATGTGTTCACAGAGAGTGTGTTCGTAGGTGTGGTGGTGTGTTCACTGAGCACAGGTTCAATTTGTTAAGATGATACCTCAATGATGAGGCCCCGACCCAGAGAATCCCTTTACTTTTTATTTTTCTGTCCGTTGAAATCTTCATACATTCACAAATGCTCGCATTGAAGTTCGCGCATTACAAAATTGAGATGAGACACATTTGGTCGAAACACTTTTAAAAACAGAGAAAACTGTCATTGCGATTGACAGACGGTTCAGGATGTCACAAACTAACTGCAGTTCGACCGCTGATTGCTTGAAATGGCTTAAATTTATGGGCTGTTTTAACATTTCGGTTGGAGAGCTTAGCTTAGGCAGTTGGGTCATTCAATTGAACTTATGCTAAGGCCGTACTGAATGCGGCCTATGTGTCTTCGACTGTCAAAGTTAACGACGGATTAGATGAGACTTTTAGTTAAGTTAATAACACTGAAGTTGGCGTTAATGCGATGGATTCTATGGGTTGGCCTACACTTACATATCTGTCAAAACAAACGTCACCCATTGAAGACAAAATTACGGAAAAATAGCAGACATGTATGCTACTCCTCTCGCTGACTGTACTGGCAGAAAAAAAACCTTAAAATGACCGTAACAACAACCTAAGGACAAAGATAAAGCGAGTGAACAAAAAAGAAACTGTAAAATAAATAATAAACATTTGGAAGTTTAGTCGCTTTATTATTTGCTGTGTATTAAATGTAAGACCGTATTTTGAATTAGTAGACGGGAGGGTTGAAATGCCAAACTAACCCCTAAAGATGAAACCCACATAACAAACTGCCCGATAGCAAAACAAACAAACTGTAAAACGTTGGGAATAAAAATACATAGAAATCATGAATGTCCTTTTTCTTTTGTAGTGAATACAAAATGAAGAACGTTCATTGACAATGTGATGTTTAAAGTTTACATTTTAGTTTTTGTTTCTTTCTTGGCGTTTTATTTTTTTATTAAATAAATTCTTCAACGAGAGAGAGAGGAGAGAGAGAGAGATGAAGAAACTTGGAGGACATTATACCTTCAATTTTTATATTTTGAAGAATTTTAATATTTATTTTTCGTTTCGTATGTCACCCGAAGATGTTTTTCTAGGTCAAGATGAGTATGGACACAGGGCATGACGTGTGTGTGTATTTGTGTCGAGCAAAAAGGATGCGTATCTGAGGCCTTTAAGCAATCGCATGTGTGACAAAAATTCAAATTTATATTTGTTAATCAAAGTGGGTATATTTTATGTGGGTGGACAAACAGGACACTGTTATGGGATTGATTGAACAAGTAAATACATATTTCAATCGTGAATGAATGTTTTTATTTAATTTGAATGTTGAGCTAAATTTCAATATAGTCCTTGCAAGGGTGGGTAAGAAAAATATAATATATAATATTAAAAATGAATGTGAAATGAAAGCAGATATCTTATTAAGTTCGCATCTGTCCGTTTTAAGAAAATGAGAACATAGGTATTTGATTTCGTTTATCCTTCAAATGATGGGGGGCACAGATCAATATTTCTCATTCAATCAAAGCCGCGTCAGCTCATTTTGAAATATACCCGGAGTATGGGAAAATAAACTGGCGTCCCAATCAATTCTAGCGGTGTTACTTGGGGTTGTTCGACTGTTCTAATAAAAAACCACAACTCCTCCCTACATACAACAATATCTGGGTTACGTCAACTAGTCATGATTTGTATACCTTGACAAAGGGAAAGATTTTTTCTAAATTAAATAACCCATCATGCTTTAATGTGCACCTAGTTAGGACCAGCATAATGGTATAAATTAAACTACAGAACAATCTTCTTCAGATTTAATAATAGTACGGAGCTCTAGTTTCATTTTATCTCCCATGGAAAAATCTAGCCATGCTTAAACAATGGCCGTGTGTCATTTGCATTAAAATCACGACATACCTTTATCCCCTAGATATTTTTCACGTTTGTACAGAGATTTTTTTATGCATTGCAACAGTGTCATTTCACTGCAATGCAAAATGTCATTGCATCAGATCTGTTTTTGATGCAAAAGTTGTTATTATTTGCGAAAGTTTGCACTACGATTTGAAACAGGGCAAAAGTAATGTCAGATCATAATGTGAATTGGCTGCCATTTTGTTAGAAATGAACTACATTGGGCTCTGTTTTCACGTTAAGTTTATTTCAAGGTGCAAAATTGATGATATTAATTTAAAAAAAATATATCGGTCAAATGATAACCTCATGAGTTGACACTTTTTATGGCATCATCCATGCCGATCTTCAGGAGTAAAGCTTTCCTTTGCTAATTCACACAAATTCTACTACTGCTGCTAGAACTGCTTGTAGGAATTCTGCCAGAAGAATTAAATCCTAGCTTTTCCCTGTGTCAATTGAATCAAATAAGATTATTTCACAGATTTTGTCTCTTTTATTTCCAACAAAAATGTGAGAAAGAGAAAATTTCTTTACATTTTATTACAACTAAAATTACTAAACTATGTTGAGCGTCAAATCATTTTCGGGGGTAAAGATTTGTTTGCAATTAACATGCTGTTTGTGAACATGATTTAAGAAAAAACGGTGCAGGGAAATAACTTCACGGGCAATAACTTCACATGGGCAATAACTTCACCTCGAGTGGGCAATAATTTCACTTTTTTTTTGTGAACTTATTGCCCACCATAGGTGAGCAATAACTTCACTTTTTTGTGGGAAATAATTTCTCTTAACATTTTATGATAATTCAAGAACCGTACCCCGCACCTACTCCAAATCAAACAGTGACCCCAAGCAGGCGGGTTGCAGGGGGGCAGCATGCCTCCTCAAAGGTATTGCACTGGTTATGGAATCTACTTGCGATTTCGCAACTAATCAAATAAACAGTGCAATGCATATGCTTGGGGTCACTGTTTGATTTGGAGTGGGCGCAAGGGTCTTTAGTTATAATAGACAAATTCTCAAATTATAGGTGGGAAATAAGTTGACAAAAAGTGAGGTTATTGCCCATATGAAGTTATTGCCCGTGAAGTTATTTCCCTGCACCAGAAAAAACATTGTTCATTGTTCATTCTTAAATTGGCCGTACAAAATGACTGGAAAATGCGAAGAGGAAATTTCACAAACTAACAACCCATTTCTTATTGATTTTACACTAATTTGCCGTCATGAAATATATTTTCTGATATAAAAATTGTGATTCAGACGAAACGTTATTTTCCAACCGCATGTGAAAACAGGCTTTGACGAGAAACACACAAAAAAATAAAATACCAAATATAATAATAATTCGTTTCGCAAAATGGACAATAATCAAGAAGCTTTTGCAAAAATTTCTATTTATTCATTTCCTCAAGCTTATTTGTCAGTGGCTTGCTAAAAGGGAAACCACCGGGGGGTGTTATCAGCCCTTTCTAATTGAAAATAGTTATAAATTGAATTGGCACATATGTACATGTTGCCTCTGAAATAGTTTCCTAGCTAGCCCTTGGGCAGTGCTATGTCGTTATTCTGTCAAGGATTTACTAGTATTTAAGCTTACATTTAGATAGACAAATTGGAGAGCAGCTAAAATAAAGTTTCGCTCGAGCTCCGCAAAGCGGCGTCGTTTCCCCCTGGAACTCTTTGGAACTTGCTGGTGAATGAACTACTGATATACATGGAAGGGGAGGGCTGCAGGGTGATTGCCTATGCGGATGACGTCGCTATTGCCGTTTCTTGAAAACATCTCGACACTCTAAAGTAACTCCTGCAAAACGCTCTTAACAATATAACAAGTTGGGCTAATCGTTGTGGCCTGGGCCGCACAAAACCGAACTTGTCCTCTTTTACAGGAAATATAAAATCACACATATTGACCCACCTTCTATTAGTGGTACATGTAAGCTTAACTTTTTCCGACGAAGCTAATTTCTTGTGTCTAATCTACGATGGGAAGTTAAGCTGGAAACCCAATATAAAAGAAAGAGTCAAAAAAGCCACAGCAGCAATTTTCTCTTGCAAAAAAGCCATTGGCAACAAGTGGGGTTTACAACGCCCCTTCACTAGTCGGCTATATGGGTGCTTGTCTGGTGGACTACCCTAGATAAAGCTATGAATCGTGATAACCTAGGCAAAGTCCAACGCACAGCTTGGCTGTGCACAAGCAGAGCACTCCGAACCATCACCTCCTTTGCACTAGACATTCTGCTTCATCTGATACCGCTCCATGTTTTCAGCACGCAAACAGCGGCCTCTTCCGCTGTCCTTTTAAAAGCTACCTGGCAGTGGGTCAATAACAATATTGGCCACTCCATTATTCTGGCCTCAATCGAGTCTCCACCAGGAAACATAGACTACACCATACCCCAATTACAGTTCGCAAAGAGCTTCCAAATCACTATTCCTTTCAGATCATTCTGGGATGACGATGAATTTGCGGAAGTTAAATCGATCCACTTCTACACCGATGGATCAAAAACTAGTGATGGGGTAGGTGGAGGCGTTTTCTCTTTTCCAGGAAATACAAAATCCCACATATTGACCCACCTTCTATTAGTGGTATGTATAAGCTTAACTTTTTCCGACGAACCTAACTTCTTGCGTCTAATCTTCGATGGGAAGTTAAGCTGGAAACCCAATATGTATACAACAAAGAGTCAAAAAAGCTACAGTAGCACTTTTCTGTTGCAAAAAACTAGTGATGGGGTAGGTGGTGGCGTTTTCTCCGAAAGGATAAATCTTAGTCTCTCTATCCGTCTTGCTTATCATTGTAGCGTGTTCCAGGAGGAAATTATAGCGATAAAAGAAGCCCTGGCGTGGCTAAAGAGAAATGTGATATCCACGAAGGACATCCGTATCTTCTTAGATATTCAAGCCGCGATTAAATCCTTGGAATTGGCTGCTAATTTATTAGGGAGATAACGGAGCAGTTTAACATTCACCCCTGTTGAGTGCAGGGACACAGAGACATTCCAGGAAACTGTAGGGCAAATGAACTCGTCAAAAAAGAAACCACATTACCTCTTTTACCTGACAAGTGTTCTCTTGGTATACGTATACCAATTGCTACATGCAAACTTTTGTTCAAACTATTCGCAATTGAGAGAACAAACCTTAGGTGGACAAGTAGTAATACATGTCTAGCGACTAAGCATATCTGGCCAAAGTTGGACCTGCGACGCTCTAAGTGTCTAATCTCACTATGCATATTAGCTTTACTATAGGTGGATTATAGAGCACTGTCTGATTCAAACGACTTCTGCAGAAGCTGTATGGACGAGGAGGAGAAGGAGACCACACTCCACCTTCTTCCTGCTCTCTTCCATAAAAAATATCTCTATTCAGGAGACTTGCTTAATGATTTAAGTGACTTGGCTAACACTGGCGTTAGAAGTCTATCTCGCTTAATAAGAAGCTCCAAATGGTTTAACGAGCAGTGAAAGAACCCCTAGATCCGCGTGGAATCACAATGGACCTAACATTGGCCTAAGTGTGTTGGCCTTAAGCTGACAGCCACCTCAACCTAACCTTACCTTCATAATAAGCTTAACCAAACAAATTTTAATCCGCTAAAGATAAGGTAAACAATTATCTGAAAATAAACTGGGTTTGCAACTAAAGTTGATGAACACAAACACACCACTGCTCGAGACGTCAAAACCAACTTCGGCTACTGAAAATTGAGATCCAGGGAGCAGTTTGACAACCAGATGATGTTAATTGTATGCACAAATTTAACAACCCGAGAACGGGTTGAATGAAAATATCAAGGCGATCTAATCTCGGTTTATCTAAAACAATTTTAAATTACCACTCTTTCGAATTGAAAAAAAAAATAAAAACCATCTTTTTGTCGCGTAGTGTATTTTGAACGACGGTACCGTACTATTTGATGGTTTTGTTTGGTACATAGATGATTCAATGACAACATTTACTTAGTCATAGCTTGGCTTGACTTTCTGTGCAACGATGATGGCCTACTCTATTTGGCTTTTACCAACACAGAAAGAGGAAACAAAGAAATATATGGTCTTAAAAACAGTTTCATTTCATGTGTTATGTGTTGGATGCGATGTCCTTTTTGCTAAGTAAATATTCCTCCTTTTAGGCTACGAAATCGAGTGACCCATCATTTTATGCCACCCATTCACCTCTTAACTTTTCATCTCACTTTTGATGACCGTTTCGATTTGATGCCATGCCAATTTTTTCCAGTCATCTATGATTCTTTTATTTCCTTTCTTTTTGACTGTTCACGTGTGTGTCCTTTGTAGAATTTCCAATTACACTTCTGGTTTGCGATTTCATATTCCGTCGACTTATAGCTTTTATGACGTTTTCTTATTGAATGTTTATGATATTAAATTCGATTTGTGTCCCCCTCACTCAACGTCGGTTGATCCGTTTCTTTCATTTTTTCCTGTCCACGTTTTGTGCTTTGCGTTGCCATTTTTATCTCATATGGTTATTTTCTTAGTTAAGCCGTTTTTGCTATAGTTTCTGCCGCTATTGAACACCATATCCACAATAGCAAGCACATATAACATGGCATTTATTTCAAAATGACGTATGTGTTTGGAATATTAAAACGTATAAAATGCTATTATTATTACACTATATTGAAAAAAAAAGGGATAACACTATGCGGAAAACAAAACAACAACAGTAAAATGTGAGCGGGGGTGAGTCAGATATAGATAGAAAGGACATAACTGGCGCTATTAGGATGGTCAAAAAGTTGATCGCACTTAAACGATGTGATATTATCATTTTAATGCAATATATCCTCGATATTACTAATACACACAAGTGGTTGGGGGCTGTATACTATTTGGGGGTATCCTTTCACCAATGACCATTGAGGATAAGGATATTATTCCATATTTTTTTATTCCTTTCTTTTTATGCTCTTGTAGAAGATAGATACTATTTAAGGCACGTACGACGTTCTAAAGGACGAAGAGAAAAACAAGCAAATGTGTAAGCGTGTCTGGACAGTGGGAAGGGCAATGGACACTTTGAGAGAGTACTCTGTGAATGGGGATCGAAGTGTTTGCAATATCCTTGTGACTATAAGACTTTATGGTTATTTCGCTTCCCGGTGGTGATGGGAGAACGAAGGAAATTATAGTTGGAAATCATATTCTGTTATTATTCATTATTGTCCGTAAATGTGTTTTTCGATATATTTTTGAAGACCGTCGTCGAATCGAATATACGGTTTATAGCGCTCTAATGGTTTAACACGTTTTAATTAAATAGTTTTTTTGTTAGGAAAATTTGGGTAAGATCGAACAGTTTCGACGTTGTTTGATGGGCTTAACTTCGATGAGGTTAAGTTGTGTAGACAGAAAAAATATATTAGTTTACATTTATATGGACCTAATAATTGCCAACAACTGTCATTCATCACTCTGAAATTTGTTGAAAAACTGATAATGCTCATTAAAATTCAATAATTCTTAAAGGATGCCATAAATATTTTTTTACACAAAGTTAAGACAAAAAAAAAAAAAATTTCTTCTAAAAAAATAATAAAAATAATCATCGTGAATGCAATAAAAAACAACAAAAAGATAACAAATAAATTGTATAAACAATAATTTTCAGTAATTTACAAGAGGCAAATATATATATATACTTTTATGTATTTGTTGTATGCATTATTTTACAAAATATCTGCATTAAAGTGTGACAAAGATAAAAAAAAAACTTTTAAAAGTAGGTACTCACCAAAATCATTAGCACCGTGTATTCCTGATGGTCCAGGTAATAGTCCCGGTAAACCTTGTAATCCTAAAAATGCACTTGGGAACGAATGAGATCTCTGATTGTCCAATGAACCGTTCATACTGTCCATTGTACCATCCATTTGGCCATCACCACGATCAGATGGTTCTGTATCGCTGCTATTTGAATCTTCACCAGCACTTTGCGCATGCAGTGATGCCATATCTGGGTGCTTCTAGGCATAAATATTCATTAAATAAGAAAACTATGCAGACACGATTTAGTTATTTTTCTTTTTCACCTGATTTCCACCCATTTGCTGACCACTCTCCAAAGCTTGGCTTAATAATGAATCTCTTAACTCTAGACTGCGATCACGATCCCGATCCCGCGATGTTTCTCGGCTATGGTCACGATCACGATTACGTTCACGTGTCAAAGGATGTTGACCACTGTTGCTGCTACTGTTACCAATACCATTCCCACCTAGGGGGAACTCCCTTTCCATCAATAGCCTTTCAGGACTTATACCATGCTGGGCACGGAAGAGGTCGGCGCTTTTGATGCGTTTCTGGGGTGGCGGTGTTAGGTGACTCGTTCGATTGTCATCGGACAAGTCCCAGTGATGATTCGACTAGAGAGTAAACAAAAATGAAACAAGCACAGAAGTGGCTCAATATTAATCAGATTAATCCGGAGAAAAGTTGACAATTCAATCTTTCAATTGGCACTGTCTACTTTACTTTTTGTTGTCTTACAGGCGACGGAGAGGCCTTCAGCTCTTGTACTGCGGGTGTGGCATTTGATGCTAGCGCTGTTGCAACTGCAGATGGCGTTGCACTGTTGCTATTGCTACTACTGTTACTACTGTTATTGTTATTGTTGTTATTGCTGCCGAGTGTAAGTTTCGTGCTTGTTATTGAAGATGATAGCTTTGAAGTGGGTCCGTTAACGTCAGCGAGACCACGTACTTGTAGTAGATGTGCTGTCTTAAGGAAGTCAGATAGTTGTTCATGGCTGACGTTCACTTCACCATTGTACATGAAACTATGAAGAGATGAGAAAAGAATTATCATTTTTTTTTTTTTGTATTTGTATTTTGCAATGAGGGGAAACCCGTGTGGTTATATGTTTGTGGGAAAAAAATCTAAGCGAGTTGCTATGCTAACCCCAAAGAGTGGATCGTCGTTAAGCGTACAAACCCTTATAAGTGCAACATTATAAGCTTTACAGGTGGACATAGAATCTCAATCATTTAACTGACTTTGTCGCATGGCGCTGTCAAAGTTAAACACACATATTTAGCTAGTTCATTGGTTACCATAGTCGATTTTCAATAGCGATTTTTCTCTTTTCTTCAGAGCAGGCCATAAGCTGTCAAAAAAATGTATGGTTCTGTTTTAACTTAGATAGATACATTATAGCAAACTCTATGAGCTCAAAGTACGTTGACCGAGTAGTCTGAGTAAATAGATAAGCACAGCCAACGTCACTTTGTCAGGAGGTCCAAAAAAATTCAAAAACAATTGAAATGGCAAGCAAGCTTTTCCTGCTCGCGTCGAAGGTAATACAATTAAATAGATATTTTATTTTTGCCAGAAAGTTAGTTGGTAATCATTCACATTCCAATTGCAGAGACTGCAAGTTATTGGTAAAGTAATTGCATATCCACGTTGTAATTTGATATGCTATGAAACGCTGTTTATTCAATTAAATATTTACTTTCAGTTAATAAAATGGGTGAACAAATTAATTCATAGCTTAGATTACATTCAAATTACTCCAAGCTTACAGATTTAATTATTTTTTAATTACTTTTGTGTAGTTGCAATTACATTACTAATTGCTACAATTGCCCAGAAATTGGCAAGGACATAATTGAATTATATAGCCAATTACCTGTTTATACCCTATTCTAAGGGTATATTAATTTTGACGCGAAACTACTATATTTATGATCAGCATCGATAGTAATGTCGATCTAGACATGTCCGTGCGTCCGTCTGTCGGCACAAATTAGGCCTTTAAACAGGACCTAGAGAGCTGAAATTTTAACCATATACTCTCTAGGGGCCCGAAATAATCTAGGTTGAGGCTAGCTAAAATTTATAATATATACTCTCTAGGGGCCCTTTATGCTCATGTGTAAATATTTTCAAAATCCGCCAACTGAAACGCCCACTATTTAACAAAACTCTTTTTTGAAAAACCAAAGTTTGACCTAGGAAGCTGAAATTTATAATATAGATTCTCTAGGTGCCCTTTATACTTATGTTTAAATACTTTTTAAATCCGCCTACTGACACGCCCACAATTAAATAAAACAATTTTATTGAAAAACCAAAGTTTGAGCTAGCGAGCGTTTTTTTTTACAAAAGCTTAGTTTTTTTCGAATAAATCCTTTAGATGTTATGTACCGAAATATTCAATTCAATTCAACCATACTTAGACTTTTGACACGCCCACTTATGAGGGATAGGAGTAAAAATAGGGTATCCAACAGTTCGCCCAAGCGGACTCGTTTGCTCGTTTCTTCCCATTTCTTTGATATATAGAAGCAGAAGACGGTGATTACACAAATTGTAGCACAAATGTGCAGTCTGTTCAAAGAGATCAAATCCTTAGAGCGTTTCAGATCCAGCTTTGGCCAGATCTGTATTGTTGCTGGACAAGTGTTGCTACTTGTCCACCTAAGGTAAGATTTCTCGACGGTCTCCGTCATAAAAATGATTTTGCACGTAGCAATTGGAATGCCTAAGCGACCTTTATCTGGTAGAAGGGTCAGTATGGTTCCTTTTTTGACGAGTTCATCAGTACTACAATTCCCTGGAATATCTCTGTGTCCCGGCACCCAACATAGGTGTGAGATGATCGGCAGTCTAGGACTACGATGGAGTTTGTGAAGACAGAATCCAGAGATTTTAGCGCAGCTTAACTTTCTGAGAAGACTCCGATGTCTATAGCGAATATCTCGTTCCTCTTCAGCCACGATAGGACTTCTTTAATCGCCATGATTTTCGCCTGGAATACGCTGCAGTCATTATGATTAGGGAGACGAAAAGAGAGGCTGAGGTTCAACCTGTCAGAGAACACACCTCTACCAACCCCCTCGTTGGTTTTGGATCCATCGGTGTAAAAGTGGATCGATTCATGTTCGACAGGGGGCCTTCCTCCCAGAATGTTCTATGGGGGATGTTGACTATGAAGTTTTTTTCAATACGGTGCTGAGGAGTGGTGTAGTCTATGTTGCTAGGGAGGATTCTGAAGTTTTTTTTAGAATAGAGGAATGGAAGATTTCCTTCTCGGTCCACTAGAATATTTTAAGGCGGACAGCCATACTATTAGCCATTTGCTTACCAAAGATGTCAAGGGGTGTTAAGGGAAATAATGTTCATTGCAGGGGAGGGAGTAGTACGCAGTGATCCACTTAGAGACATGCTGATCGTTGAATTTTGCTAAGCTTATCGCGATTTATCGCTTTGTCTAGGGCGGTCCACCAGACAAAGACAACTACCACGTACATAAGTATCGATCTTATTACCGAGATGTATAGCCAGTTGAAGACCCCATTTAGACTCCGCCTTGCGGGGTTCCTCTATTGACAGATCTTCTCGCAGATGTCTCACCAAGTGATTCAGTGCTTACAGTACATTTGCGATCGCGGATGTGTTGACGTTGTTAAAAGCGCCCTAAATGTCCAGGAATGTAACCATAGTGTATTCTTTATGGTGAATGGAATATTTTCTAGTTAAGAAGAAGAGAATTGTTTTTTTCATTTAATTTGTCAATTTTGTTGCATAATAATCACGCGCTGTATTAAAATTGATCCGCGGATGTAAGGGATGAATTGCGCGGATGTGTGAGTTGATCAGACCTGATTATGTAGTGAGTGTGTGAGCAAGACGTCAGAGGAAAAACCTCAGGTGCAAAATTACAGAAGATTGTCAAATGACATGTAAAATAGCTGGATAGAAAAATGAGAAGCGCGGTCTCTTTTCCGCAGACCAAAAATATAACGAATTTCACTATTAAAAGCGACGCTTAGCCTTCGTTTACTTTCGTAGTTGCACGAGCAGTATTACTGGGTATTATCAACGTTTCAGTATATGTACTCCACAGCCATACATAAGAATGGGTATTATCAACGTTTTTACCAGCATGTAACGAGTTTAAATTGGGGTGATGTATTGGACCGCACTCAAGGAACGTAGAGCTGCATAGGTTTAGCCATATATAAAATGTATGTGGCTATCCCACGTGAGACTACGGCCAAGCACTTTGTTTTATTTGGAGTCAGAAGAAGTCCTTTGATCCTGACCAACTCAGAAATATTTCTAGATCTTCATTGAGGCATGCTATGTAATGTTCCATTAAACCAAGTGGTCAGCTCAAATACAATTGCAAATCATCGGCATACATAGCTAACTGACAGTACTTTATATTAATTGGGAGTGAGTAAATGTTAAGGGAGAACAGCAAAGGACCCAAGATTGATCCTTGTGGGACCCCTTTTTCGTTTGGTAACTAATGTGACAATTGGCCATGTAGTTCCAAAGCTTGCGATCTGCCGTTTAAGTAAAACGTAACAACTATACTGCTATTGCAGAAAAATAGAATCTGTTTTCAATTACCCAACTCTGTTAGAGGGTAAATTAGGGTTAGAAAATAAGCTATACATGTTATTCTTTTCTCGCAAAACTACCGAAAAAAACAAAAATTAACCGCACCTTGGTGTTTCGTTTCTGACTATAGCTTAAATGGGCCAAAACCATGGTTGTTAAGCTAACTAGACTATCATTATGACAGCTAAGTGCTTACATAAGTGCGCTTAAATACCTCATCAGTAGACTCAGATACGAACGAAAAAAGAAACCCCTAAATAGTTCGGGAGACTGGCTATTTTTTTTTAATCCAAAAAATGTTGTGCCGTCACAAGCCAGGTTTCATCATAGATTTTCGTTAAAGTTTCGTTTTGCAATGCTGATTTCGTCTTTTAGGAAATGACACACACATTTTTGTGGGTGAGTAGGGCACAAATTGTCAAAGTGTTCACAGAACATATTAAAGGTAGCTGCACATTCTAGAAAAATGTGGGCAAACATGTAAACTGATATATTGTCTATGAACAGAAGCTACAGGAGTATTCACAATCTGGAAGAGATTCCTATACTCTATCCAACAAAAATGGTCAGTACAGGCCTTATGGAGGAGCTTTTTTTCTACCAGTGGTGCCTGTAGATACTCTCACGGCACTCAAACGCAAGAATTGCCACAGAAATAAAAACCATTCCACTGTCATACCAAGGAATTGTTGTTGTAATTTTCCTAAAATTCGAATACAACCCACCACAACTAGTCTCCCACACAGCCGAATGGGAATGAGCATGATCGTCTTGTGTTCACTTGGTATTATCATCCACCAAAATAAACAGTGTGTGTGACTGAAGCACATCAGAAGAGTATTACCATCTCTACAATGAAGCATATCATTAAGGGTTTTTTTTTATGGATTTTGTCAAATAACTTTCGGTTTTGGTGCTTTTGAGAACGAATTATTACGTGGGTGTTGCCATTCGGTAGTTTTTTTTTACCATCTGTTTAGGTAGGTACATTGCGTCGTGGTTATATAATTTTGTATTTTAATTGCCTGATGGTGTCTACCTTTCACAATATACATATAGCGGAAAGAACTGGGAAATGTTTTTAGAAAATCTTGCTGATTGAGTTTATGTCGGAAACTTTTTAAATAAAAAAAAACATTAATACATCCTTTCATCTCATTATGTGTTGGGAATTCCCAAAAGGAAGATCTCAAGTTAGTCAGGGATGCAATCATACAATTGGTTGCTTGAAATCGTTAAACGTTACAAAGCCAAGTATGAAACATACGTCGTGGATGAAATGGCTCAAAATGCGGGGCATAAAGTGCTTCGCTTGCCACCTTATCACTGTGACCTTAATCCAATAGAATTGGTTTGGGCTCAAGTGAAAGGGTTTGTAGCAAGCCAAAACAAGTCATTTAAAATGGCTGAAATAAGAGACTTACTAACGACAGCACTTACAAGGATTGACAAGGAAAAATGGCATCGATGTGTCCGACACGTTGAACAGGTTGTTGAGAAAAATATGTGGGAAATGGACATTTTTTGTCGAGGAAGCAGTTGAAAGGTTAATAATAGACCTAAATAACGAGAGCAGTAGCAGTATTTACTCATCGGAATAGTTGAGTACTGATTAGAAATTAGTATTTTATGTTTTACAATATTTATAATGAATAAATTGGATTACAGGTATATTTTTCGTTTTGATTTTTTTTTTTTGTTAAGAAATTTATATATTTTGTTGGTCTACTGGAGATATCCTTAAAAAACGCGCCTATTATTATCTTACCAGAAAAGGAGCAAGATAAACGGAATTTATTTCGTTCCGCAATATTTTAATTTTTAATTGGAAGATGGTAACCCTAATAGAATTGCTCTCTGAGTTATGGCAAATTATCATACACACAACGTCAACCCTGTGAGAGCTTTAAAGAGGGACCGATTTATTTAAGTCATTGCAACAGACTGAGAGACAAACATCCTATCTTCGCTGTACTGACAATTTTTGTTGGATAAAGTATACCTAGTAAAATTGCGACATTTGTTTATGAGATCGCGAACGCACTTTTTTTCATCTGTAGCAACACTGAAGCAAATGTCAAAAGCAATATCATGTATGCTTTTCTGTGCATTTTTTTACAATGGCTTTTCCCTGTTGTATTTTTATGTTGCAATAGGGTTGGGGTATAGAGAAAGTGCAAAACTGATGCAAAATTTCAGTAAGTACTTATATTTTGTATCCAGGGATCGCGATGGACCTTGTCTGGTGCCTAGTGCTGTATGAGTTTTCATACCCATGTTTAGCTACCCCTTACCTACATTTTGTTGTTGAATTGCAAGATAATGTTGCACTTTTGCAATGATACTAGACCAGTTGCATCGCATCTTGAATACAAAATGGACGAAGATTCGGGTTGTTCAGCTGTTTTCAGTTGTTGTGTGCTAGAAAGCACGAACGCTTTCGGTTTTTTAAGACATGTTCGATGCAAGAATAAAAATCAACGAAAATATCGATTGTAACTTTAGCAACTGAAAGTTCCATTTTATTTTATTTAAATTATCGAACGGTGTTCTTCACTGTCCAAGTTAACAGAATACCTCAACTCAACTCTGTGCTTTTGACGTTTTTAAACGGTAAAGTAACTTCAAGTTTGCGTCTGCCCAAAAGAACGTTCTATTATTGAATTTGACAGGTTGTACCTACACATAAGACGACAACAAGTAAACAAAAAGACCTTTGCGAGACCCTTGCGAGATTTTGGAAGAATTTAAATCTCAAAATGGTAGACAAACCCAACCACAGATTCATTTAGTTTTAAGAAGCAAACAAATACTCACCTCAATAAATTCTCCACATCCTCACAGCGGATGTCACGCAATATAACAATCGGATGTTCACATGGATTCGCTTTCAGTAGTTTCCTGAAGTATGGACTACACGCACTAAGGACGACTTTGTGCGCAGTAAAAGATCTCTGATCACAGGCCAAGGTGACATCAACGAAATCCTCTTCATCCCTTAAGTGACGAAATGATGATAACATTGACGTCTGAAAGTCGTTCCATTTGAGCGCGTAATGCTGTTGTTGTTGTTGCTGCTGCTGCTGCTGAGAAGTGTGCTGCTGTTGATGGTGTTGATGATGCTGCTGATGTTGTTGGTGCTGCTGCTGTTGTTGTTGCTGGTCATTATTGTGACTCGATGGTGATGGGGACGTTGAAATGGGTGGTGGTGGTTCCATTTTTGCCACCCCCGTATTATTGTTTTCTGTCGTTTGCAGTTGTGTTGATTCAGTCATTTAGGTTGAATTGTTTTATTATTCTCTTTCTCCTTCTTTTATCTTGTTTGAGAGATGATTTTTAACTTTCGCTTTTCGGATGGAATATAATTTCTTTTGCTCTTTTTGTGATAGTTTCCTATTTATGTTTTGTTTTATTATTTTTATAGGCGAGAAGTGTGAATTAGTTTTCGGACAAATTGGAAAATTGTTTTCTTAAAAAAAAAAACAAAAATACAAAAAAAAACTTTTTTTTTATTTTTTCTTCGCGCTTGCTTTTCGATGTTTTGAAACAATAGAAATATCCAACTAAAACTATGGAAGGCGTGTGTCTTTGCTGAGATGTTGGACTTTCTGCCTCTCCTCCTTTTATGAATTCATCAGTAAGGGTGTGTGTGTACAGGAGAATTGAAGGTTGTAGCAATTTTAGCGGTTTATGGGGCAGACACTATATCCAGTAGAATGGGATTGGTTTCGAATTTAATGACGGCATTGTATTGTTGTCCATTTTTCTTTTTGCGTCATCTTCAAAGTTGTACTTCTTTTTGGCGAAAATGGAATTCAGACTGGACGGAATCTGCAATTAAAAGAAACGATCAAAGAGGTTACCTTCAAGTAGTAATTAAAATCAATCATTTCAAAGATTAAATAACATTCACACCTCAAGCTCCATAAGCTACATCATTACATTCATACAATGAATTGCCCACCATTTCAATTCACATTAAACTAATAAATTTTAAGGAGCTTCTCGAAAAAAATACGCCTCCCTAAACACATTACAAAAATTATTCTAAAGATTGAACGAACATTCCGAACAACAAATGAACAAATTACCCACCTATAGGTACGCAAACAAGAAATGGCTCATGAATCTCCAACATCTGATCTCATCTTTATCTCGGTGAAGTCAGTACTGTGAGAAAGCAATTAATTACCCTGGCCAAGGGGTCATAGTCGGGCACAAAACAAAAATCAATTACGCTCACTCTACTCGGCAACGAAAAAAAGATACGAAATACAAATTACAACAGATAATAATTGTTAGATCATTAAATTGGACAAGTGATGTTTATAGATACGTTACGCCAAGATTTCTTTTGTAGAAACATTATCCATGGGTGATCATGAAATAGATCACAGGTTGTAGGTACAACCAACGGGACCAGTATACGGATTTTCTCCAAGAAAAGAAAGACCCAAGTAGATACTACGACCAGAACAGTAATTATTGATGTTCAAGTCATTTTTCATAATAATTATAATACAAACGCGTCTAGTGGCTAGTTTGGTTGCTTTTGTTTTGTCCGTATATATGTAGTAGTAGTACCGCCAAGACATAAAAATATTTATCCACTCATCAATTATACAAGATTGGAGCATTTAAAATACAATAAACAGTGAGTGATTGGTTTGGTGAAGAAGAAAGAGCCGATGATGCTGCATGCGAGTAATAGTGGCAATGCGCACTGGGCGCCCTGCGTTTTCCTTTGGATCAACTTGTAACCCCCTGCATCTTAGTGCATTTAAGGTTACAGTAGCTGTGCCCAGTGGCACATGGTATATAATAGCTTTGAGGGAGGTCATAGCGAAAGTTGTGTTTTTGTTTTAGATACACAATTTTTAATTATTTTTCGAAAGTGAGGGCCTAATGTTTAAGCTGGTATATCAATCTAACAGTGGTTAATAAATGAGCTGTGATTTAATCACTAATAGCTTATTGGAGGGATTATCAAAGAAATTGTAGTTTTTCATTGGTTGAGAAAACTCGTTTTTTTAAAATTTCTTTAATGAAAGTAGAAGCCCATCAATAACGTTTGTTAACCCAAAATACTTGCAGAATATGTCAATCTTGTTTTTATTTGTTTAAGCAAATTAAACTATCCTTGAAAATTTTCTTTGGGGAATGAATTCCGATTTCCAAAGTTCACTTGTTTTTCAGCAAAAATTGCTTTTACAAGCGGATACATATTTAAGCTTCGACAGTAACAATTGTCAAATCTGACTGATGTCTAAAACGATCTCTTGGAATTTATGTCATAAATTGAACCCTCAAAAACAAACAAACCGTTTGGTTAAAATTTAATTCCTTGTCTTATGTCTTTAAGTTTAAAGCTATGTCGGTTAAAAAAATTGCATCTTTTAGAAAGATGTCCTCGAGGCTATCAAGTGTTGTGTGAGATATTTTAATCGCCTAGTAAGACAAAACAGACGTGGAAATCAGCATTTTTGGGGCTTACTACCCCAATGAAATGTTCATAGAGACTACGCTCCACTCTGGTTTATTCCCGCCGCAGGCATTTATCCATACCCGCTCTGGTCACAGGTGCGTAACCGCTTTGCTTAAAGTCACAGATGATATACGGGAAGCTATGGACCAGGATGAAGTAACTCTGGTAAAGTTAGTTGATTTTTTAAAAGCATTCGATTCTGTTCGTCCTGATATACTTTGTAATAAACTTCTGTCTAACTTTAATTTTTCCCACCTTTCTGTAAAGTTAATACTGTCTTACTTAACTAAAAGAGTTCAATCCGCCTTCCACAATCAGTCCTTATCGTCTGCCTTACCTGTTCATGGTGGTGTGCCCCAAGGCTCAATAATCGGTCCTTTGTTATTCTCTATGTTCATTAATGACCTACCACTTGTGATTAAAAATTGTCGTTTTCATATGTATGCTGACGCTGTACAAATTTATATTCATTTTCCAATTGGTTTGATGGACGACGCTGTGGAAAGTATGAATGAATACCTCGCTTTTATGGTCAGGTGGTCTTCTGATAACAGGCTTCTCCTAAATCCCTCTAAAATAAAATCTATACAAATTTATAAGCATTCACTTTCGTCTCAGTCTCTTCGTTCTAGTGGTATCAGGCTTAATGTTTACACTTGCACGATATAACGTAGGCAATTTTTCATTGATGCCATTTGCCTTTTTAATCAACTTCCCCTTAAGAACCAAGGTCAAGCGCAGGAGTTTTTTGTCTTTAGTCTTTTCTTATCTTAGTACTCTTCATTGATGTTTTCCCCGTTTAACGTAACTTAACTTTTCTTTTTTTTCTCTTAAAATCCATATTAGCTATTTATTTTATTTTTAGTTTTACTTACTTACTTACTTTACTTACTTAGGGTGGCGCTACATTCCGGGGTGGACCTGGGCCTCAACCAACAAGCGTCTCCAGCCAGCACGATCTTTGGCCAGCTGTCTCCAGTTTCGCACGCTAAGTTGGTTAAGGTCCCCTTCCACTTGCGTGCGCCACCTGAGTCGCGGTCTTCCTCTACTGCGCCGTCCCTCGGGTGTGAATTCGAAGATCTTTCACGTCCATTCGCTCTACATGACCCAGCCACCTCAGTCGTTGGACCTTCACTCTTCTGGCTAAGTCGATGTCGCTGTACAGCCCGTACAGTTCGTCGTTGAATCTCCTCCTCCATTCACCATCTATGCAGACGGGACCAAAAATTACCCGAAGAATTTTCCTCTCAAAACGACCAAGAGTGACCTCATCCGCTTTTGTTACAGTCCATGCCTCTGCACCATAGAGAAGGAGTGGGATTATTAAGGTCTTATAAAGGGTCACTGTAGTTGTTCGAGAGAGGGCTTTGCTACTCAATTGCTTTCTTAGCCCAAAGAAACTGCGATTGGCAAGAGTTATTCTTCGCTTAATCTCAGCGCTGGTGTCATTGCCTGAGTTCATTGCGGTATCTAGGTAGACAAAGTCCTGAACCACCTCAAAGTTATATCTGTCTATAGTGACATTCTGTCCGAGACGTCGGTGTTGGGTGTCCTTTCTTGATGACGGCATATACTTTGTCTTGCCCTCATTGATCGCCAAACCCATCTTCGCCGCCTCCGTCTCAATACTCACGAACGCGCCAGTGACATCCCGCTGCGTTCTGCCGATTATGTCGATGTCGTCGGCGTAGGCGAGTAGATGGACGGACTTTTGAAAGATTGTGCCTCTGGTGTTAGCGTTTGAGTTTTGCACTATTCTTTCAAGAACGATGTTGAAGAAGTCAGATGACAGCGCATCGCCTTGTCTAAATCCTTTTTTGACATCGAAGGTCTCGGTGAGTTCTTTACCAACCTTTATGGAACAGCGTGCATTCTCCATCGTCATGGCAAGGATGCCAAAACTAGACATTGCTCTGTATAGCTCGTCTCTATAAATGCTGTCATAGGCGGCCTTAAACACCTGTTGTTAACACCTGTTGGCCAACATGTTTCAAGTCAGATGTAAATCCCTTCTTATTAGACATGTTCTTGACTAGCTCTAGGAACAGAATCTTGGGAAATGATCAAATTAGGCCGACCTCTGATTTCATCCACGAATTCATTTTTTGCTCATATTTTTTTTTTTTTTTTTTTTTTTTTTTTTAAATTCTGGCTCGCCAAGGCGATTTATAAAAGGGGGGGTACTTCGACCTAAAAGATCTTTTGTACCGTATGGGCCAGAAAAATTTTAAACTAGTAAAATTTCCACTTTCCGTGTAAAGCGGACAATTTTACCAGTAGAAGAATTCTTTATGTTCTCGGGGCTCAATTGTTCCCTGAGAAAGATCTTCTTTCTAATTCCATTCCAAGGGCTGGGCATTCACATAAAATGTGTTCAGCTGACTCGTCCTCTGCAAGACAGAGTCGGCACTCAGGAGAATCTGCTATTCTCATTTTGTGTAGATGATATCTTAAACCGTGGTGACCAGTAAGGTAACCTACTAGGTTTTTGATATCATGCCTGCTTAGGTTTAGACATTTGCTGGCATTATGATTGAAGGGCCGAATGGCTCGTTTGGCCTGTCTTAGACCTGGGATGTTACATTTAGATAGATACATTTTGCTCATATAAGTTCAATGTTGACAAAATAAGTATCGCTCGTACGATTAGTTACAGGTCGTATCGTAGCTTTGACTATGAAGACATCCGGGAAAATTTTAGGAGCATGGATTGGAATGAGATTTATTTCTTAGCTGATTTGAATATTAAAGTCTTATTGTTTAACAATTTACTAACTCGGTTGTATGATAGATATGTTCCTATAGTTACTAAAGAATTGAAAGTGAATAGATGTCCCTGGTTCAATAATAACATAAAGTCGCTTATCCGGGAAAGGGAGCGTTTTTTTCGAAGATTTAAGAATAATCCAACTGAGTATAATAGAAGACAGTTCATTTTTGCCCGTAACAGAGTAAATTCTCTCATTGGTAGCTGTAAGCGAGCGTATTTACAAGAAAAACTTGATCCTTCTCTTAGCTCTAAGGAGCTATGGAGCAATCTGAAAAAAATTGGAGTTAAAGAAGACAAAAATAAAAGTAAATGCCCGTATAGAGCTGAAGTGATGTCGAATATTCTGATCCCGTCCTTTTCAGGTTCACGCATTCCCCAAGATATTTTCGATAGGTCTGAAAGTGAAAACTCCTTCACGTTCGACTGCATAAGTGCTAATGTATTGTTTAATTGTGTTAGGTCTATCAAATCTAATGCTGTTGGCCCAGATGATATCTCGCCCAAATTTTTAAAACTCATATTCCCTATTATAATGAAATACCTGCTTCACATTTTTAATTATTGTATCTATAGTAGTGAATTTCCTGAGGCATGGAAAAGTGCAAGTATTATACCAGTTCCCAAAAAACCAAACCCTTCCCACCCTTCCAGGCCTATTAGTATTCTATCTTTCTTGGGGAAATTATTTGAAAAAGTAATCCATGACCAAATCCAAGTCTATTTAAATGAAAACAATTTACTTACACAATGGCAATCTGGTTTTCGTAGTAAGCACAGCTGTGAATCTGCAGTAATTAAAGTTACGTCGGACATCTGGGTAACAGATTTTTGGAAGACTTAGAGGACGTAGCGCAGATACCACTGACGGACATAATAAGGTTTGTCAAGAAAACAGGTTGGTTCCAATAGGCCAACCAGCAAGAAAAATTTAAACGAAGCAGGGTAAGTGTTTTTATTGTAAGTGAAGTTTTTACCACGATAAACAAAAAGGGATCACAATGGACCAATGGGCCCCCGTGCAAGCACAGCAATGGCTGTGCACTTCCCTTCAAACCTAACCTAACCTAACCTACGTCGGACATTCGATTCGCTTTGGACTCTGATAAGTTTGGTGTCATGGTGCTGCTAGATTTTTCTAAGGCATTTGACTGCATTGATCACTCTATCCTTCTCTCTAAACTGAAGAGACATTTTAACTTTTCTATCACTTCGCTTAAACTATTGTGCAATTATCTGCAAAATAGAGTACAGCAAATAAAAACTGAAGTAGATATTTCAGAACCGATTACAACCAATACCGGAATACCCCAGGGCTCAGTACTGGGTCCACTATTATTCTCGTTATTTATTGAAGACCTACCCGATGTCATTCGAAATTGCCAAATACATTTGTATGCTGATGATGTGGTACTTTATATTTTTCGTACAATTGGTTTGATGGAGGACTGTATAGCAAGATTAAATGAGGATCTAAATCTTATTCTCACTTGGGCTAGTGCCAACGGTATGAAACTTAATCCTAAGTCTGTTGCCATGTTATGCTCTAGAGATGAAAATAACCAAGTAAATTTTCCCCCAGTTGTTATTGGTAATGAAACCATTGATTATGTGAAGGATGTTAAGTACTTGGGATATAGAATAAAGAGTGACCTTAGCTGCTGTGGGGCAATTTCAGCCACGATTAGACATATTTACTATGGACTTCGAACCTTGAGATCTTCCTCGAACTTATTGTCAACAAATATGAAAATATACCTCGTTAAGTCATTAATTATGCCGTACTTTATTTTCAACTGTTCAGTATACCCAATTCTGGATTGTGAATGCAAGCGCAAACTAAATGTTGCTCTAAATGATTGTATTCGGTTTATATACGGTATTCCGAGGTATTCCAGTGTATCACATCTACAACATACTCTCTTTGGTATTAAGCTGGATGAGTACTTGAGGTTCAGGTTACTTCTGAAGCTGCATGATGTCATCAACAATAGATGTCCTAATTATCTTAGTGAATTCCTACATTTTGCACACTCACAAAGGGGTTTGAAATTAATATTACCGCGTCACTCACGCAACATAGCAGAACGCTCATTTTATGTGTCTGCGATTCGTTTGTGGAATTTACTTCCTAATGAATTGCAAAGAATTTCTGCACCATCAGCCTTTAAGAGGAAACTATTTTTGCACTTTTCTAATTAAAACCTTTTTTTTTCTCTTTTTGTATATGTTTCTAATATTATAATAATATATTCTTTAATAATTCCATTGTTTGTTTATTTTTTATCAGGAAAATTATGTAAATTAAATTCTAGATACTATAAAAGATTCAAATCTTAATGTATCATTGTAAATAAAATATTTCTTGAAATAAATGAAATGAAATGAAATGAAATGCTTGCCATTTACTTTTCAAAGATTATTTCATACAAATGTTGATCACAACTATTAGATATTATTTGCTTCGTTAATGTGAACCTCGCTGAGTGTATAATACTTAAAGGCTGTTCGCATCAGGCGAATTTGTAGAAATGCTACTTGAAATACCGAGTTTCCTGATATATTTTTGACATCTGCAAATGTGTTTCCAGTTTATTCCCTTTCAGTGGGTTTTGTGTTAATTTTCTACCAACTTGGGTGCAAGAATAATCAAACTGTATAATAAGTTCAAAAAATAAAACGATAAAAGTGCAATCCTGTTTTTAGATGAATCCTAAATGAAAACTTGACTTACATTGTTCTGCTGTACTTTTCCAGCGTATGGATTTTAAAATAGTTGTCAGTCGCGGACAACACACGCGACGTTTGGCAAATCAGCAAATCTATGTTCCATTTAATATCAATGAACAAAATAAAACGTTGTAGATAAATCAACATTGTGAATTTGAAAAGGCTATTTCCATAGGCTATGCTGCAGCTTTTGTTATATTTCACAGACGAAAATTCAGTCCACCTTTCCTGGTGAGAAACGTCTTTGAATGCAAACGTCACGATAAATTCGAATGTTAAATTGGAGCTGACAACCGAACGAACTTATTGCAGGAGGACTTCAACATACATATCAAATGCTCTAAATATAAATACCACGAACTACAGTCCAAGAGGAGCACAATTATAGCAGATTGAAATTAACCGCCAAATAATTTACAAAGTATTTTACGAGAATAAAAATCCTTCAGGTTGTTCCAAGGAATACAAAATGAAGTATGCAAGAAAAAAACCGGGTAAACCACAAACGTAAACTCTCTCAAACCAAAAATAAGAACAATGTACTCCGTATACGAGTTCAATTTGACGTCAATAAACTTATATGAACCTCGTACAATATTTTAGTACGTATTCCATAGAGGGCGGAACATGAAATACATTCTAACTTAAGCAATCCCCTTGGACTGTATTAATTTGTATTTGATTGCTGTACGGCTTCCACCTCGTCATGCAACAATTGGTGGACTAAAACGTTTGATTCCCTCGAAACATTAACGATCAATTATGTGAAACTTTGATTGATTGCAATCATTTTACAGATCTACCATATGCGATAAGCTACAATTTAAGAGAATGCGAGCGAATATCCACCGCTTTGCTCTCACTGGGAATAGCACAATAATAACTTTTATTTTGGACGAATTAAAGTTTCTAATTAGCGCAGGAAGTGAAAAATGAATAATTGAAAGGAATTCCACAACTATAAGGATACGAGAGCTTTGGTAAAGCCCCCTATTCCTAGAACAGTTGATGCTCTCGCAACGCGATTTTAAACAGACAAAATATGCCATTATTAATTTCTGGCACAAAATAAATGTTCGAAAAAGAAAATGTTTAAATTCATAAAAAATAGATGGAAATCAATCGCTTTGATATAATAATTGCAGCTAACTTTTTTTGACGACGAGGTTATGATCTGGACTAAAGAGCCTGAATAAACAGTCATTCCCATGGACATCGTTTCAAGCGATTCAGGTAGATTTAAAGTGACTAGAAAAGAGAAGGATTGATTGTACCGAAAATCCACTTTCAGAAATAATTCTCGGTCTGGGCATCAACGTTTCGTTTACAACTCATTTCACTTTTGACAAAAATCATCACTTCGTATTCGAGTAAAGACGTAAGTATTGGGGATTGGCAATGATCTTCTGCGATACCTGGTGGCGAACATAATATAACCATAGAGGACATTTTAACCTGTCAACCTTCATATTTAATTCTTCTGCGATGGTGCGATGGTGGTCAACACAATAAAAGCAAACAAACGCACTACAGTCAACTGGACACGCAAATTTGAAAGCTATCTTAGAAAGTATAGAGTACTTCGCGACAACGTCAGTGGCAAATGAAAAAAAAAACTACAGCAGAATGAAATGAAAGGAAAACAATTTGTATGGCGGGACAGTCGTTTTGAGCGAATATTTCGTAAAAAATTTATAATAAAGCAAATTTTAACAAAAAAAAACATAGGGACGGGCTACAGTCCGCTTGGGCGAACTGTTGGATACCCTATTCTTATTCCTATCCCTCATAAGTAGACGTGACAAAAGTCTAAGTATGGTTGAATTGTTAAGAACGCTCTACATATTTTGTTATATAACATTTAAAGGATTTTATAAAAAAAAAACGCTCCCTAGCTCAAACTTAGGTGTTTCAATAAAATTGTTTTATTTAATTGTGGGCGTGTCAGTAGGCGGATTTAAAAAAAAATAACACATGAGAATAAAGGGCCCCTAGAGAGTATATATTATAAATTTCAGTTCCCTAGCTCAAACTTTGAATTTAAAAAAAAAAAAAAAAAATTGTGGGCGTGTCAGTGGGCGGATTTTAAAAAATATTTACACATGAGCATAAAGGGCCCATAGAGAGTATATATTATAAATTTCAGCTCCCTAGCTCAAACTTTGGATTTTCAAAAATTAATATACCCTTAGAATAGGGTATAAAAAAATATTTTATTTATTTGTGGGCGTGTCAGTTGGCGGATTTTGAAAATTTTTTATCCCGAGCAGTTTTAGGAGTCATAGATCATATATAAAAAATTTCAGCTTTCTAGCTCAAAATTCGATTTTTTCCAAAATTTGGTTTTTTTGATTTTGTGGGCGTGTCTGTAGGCGGATTTCAAAAATTCGTAAACTTGATTATTTCGGGACCCTAGAGAGTATATGGTTAAAATTTCAGCTCTCTAGGTCCAGTTTAAAGGCCTAATTTTTGGCTACAGACGGACGGACGGACGGACGGACATGGCTAGATCGACATTACTATCGATACTGATCATAAATATAGTAACTATTAGGGGTCTACGGGCAATATTAAGGTATGTTACAAACTATGCGTCAAAATTAATATACCCCTAGAATAGGGTATAAAAAGGAGTAGGTATCCATGCACTATTTTTGATTACAAAATGTAAACAATATAGAAGGATTATGTACACAAAATTAAAGTGAAACCGTGAGAATGGCGCAGTTGTGCCAACAAAGTATTTTTATTTGGAAATAAATTAAGTTGAACAATTTTCTATACATACAACATTTTATACTAATTAATACAAACGAACAATAATAATTAATTAAGAACAAAATTTACAAAAGTAAATGGCTGCATCAAGAGCTGCACAAACGTTTTTGGTCAACAGGTTTACTTTTTTTTATACCCTATTCTAAGGGTATATTAATTTTGACGCATAGTTTGTAACATACCTTAATATTGCCCGTAGACCCCTAAAAGTTACTATATTTATGATCAGTGCCCATGTTCTGTAACTCATGCGATAACTCTTCGCATCGAAAACTTTGGAACACAAAATTCCATCGTTTATCGCATGTGGAAAGAAGTTGTGTTCTGTAACTCTATGCGATAAAATGTACCTTGGTAAATTTTAATATCATGGGAAATTGGAAGGATTGTCAAAATACTGGAAATCGAAGGGTAGTTTGGCGAGGAAATTCAGTGTGTATTTACATGTCGTTGGGATAGGAGCAGTGTAGCGCGACTTTTTAGCGGATTATCGGAAAATTACGTGTTTCTGTTGAATTTTCATAAATATGATGATCGCTCGTTCTGCTAGACTCAGACAATTTTTTTTGAAATTAATCTGATCCTAACGCTATGTTCTATGTTGAGAATTTAATGAAGTTAAAATTTTGCATTTATTTTGTCTGTCTATGAAAAAAATAAATGAAATATTTTTTTTTTTTTTTTAAACAAGAACCTTTTACTCTCTCTTGTTGGATGTACCAAGCTGTTTATTTTTATAGCAACACAGTTCCAAGAATGTTCAAAATGGATCTTATTTAAGTGCTTGCTGAATTCTTTCAACAGAATGTAGGTACCTACATTCTTCTCCACTAATTCTGACTGTTTTTATTAGTTATTTTTTATTTCTTTTGCATTTTTTTAAACGTTGAACTTGATCAACGAACTGTATATTTTGTTAAATAAAAAATCAAAAATGTTCACTGTCCACTATCCTTTTAAAATTGTTCAATATCCCTTTCTCGCAAGCCAATTGAAATGTGATAAATTTTGACAGTTGAAGTGAATAATTTATCGCATTCGAAAGTTACAGAACACCGATTTATCACATATTTCCAGGAGTTTCATTTCACAATGTTCCATGTGGTATAGTTTTCGCATCGCATAGTTACAGAACACGGAAATGTGATATAATGAAATTTTGTTTCGATTCACATCGTTCATGTGATAAATATAACGATGCGATAGTTACAGAACACGGGCACAGTATCGATAGTAATGTCGATCTAGCCATGTCCGTCCGTCCGTCCGTCCGTCTGTAGCCAAAAATTAGACCTTTAAACTGGACCTAGAGAGCTGACATTTTAACCATATACTCTCTAGGGTCCCGAAATAATCAAGTTTACGAATTTTTGAAATCCGCCTACAGACACGCCCACAAAATCAAAAAAACCAAATTTTGGAAAAAATCGAATTTTGAGCTAGAAAGCTGAAATTTTTTATATATGATCTATGACTCCTAAAACTGCTCGGGATAAAAAAATTTCAAAATCCGCCAACTGACACGCCCACAAATAAATAAAATAATTTTTTTATACCCTATTCTAAGGGTATATTAATTTTTGAAAATCCAAAGTTTCAGCTAGGGAGCTGAAATTTATAGTATATACTCTCTATGGGCCCTTTATGCTCATGTGTAAATATTTTCAAAATCCGCCCACTGACACGCCCACAATTAATTTTTTTTTTTTTGAAAGTTCAAAGTTTGAGCTAGGGAGCTGAAATTTATAATATATACTCTCTAGGGGCCCTTTATTCTCACGTGTTAATTTTTTTTAAATCCGCCTACTGACACGCCCACAATTAAATAAAACAATTTTATTGAAACACCCAAGTTTGAGCTAGGGAGCGTTTTTTTTTGATAAAATCCTTTAAATGTTATATAACAAAATATGTAGAGCGTTCTTAACAATTCAACCATACTTAGACTTTTGTCACGCCCACTTATGAGGGATAGGAATAAGAATAGGGTATCCAACAGTTCGCCCAAGCGGACTGTAGCCCGTCCCTATGTTTTTGCTTTACTTTCCAAGGGGTTTTCTCTATAATTCGGTACTTCTCAATAGCTTCTGTTCTTAATATACACTTAATTAACAATCACAATGATTTTTCCATACGATTTGTAAATTTCTGAAATTTTATCATTTAATTTGTTTCTGACGTTTAAAAAAAGGATTCGGCACTTCAGAATGTCTATTGCACTTATGTATGTCTCTCTACTCTCTCACTGCATATACCAAATGCAGATTTTCGTCGAAACTGAATGATTTGAAAACTAAACTTTCATGCCCACGCCGATAATTGTCTATGAAAGCAAAAATTCGGTGCGATGGCACTTTTTTTTCTGCTCACTTAAAATCTATCTGTCTGGTTGGGCATCAATAACCATGTTTCTCTTGCCTTGTAAACAATGTCGAAAATTGAAGGAAAAATGGATTCTCGAAGTGGAGGTGCAAGAATTAAGACATTTTTAGCATCAGAAATGTTTTAGGATTAAGGGGACTTAAGAAAACAACACACAAAGTAAACGGTTAAGTTTGCTAGATGGTGAGTGTTTGGTGTATTAGGCAGTTGCATTGTTGTTATAAAAGATAAAGCTGGAATTTGACATTTTCTGTAACCTACGTATGATAGTCATCGGAATCGCAAAATTGACAATGATTTTTAATAGTATCAGCTTCAACATAATCCCGGGTGCATCAAGTGAAAATAAACTATAGCTGATCTTCATATCACTACACAGATAAATAATATACTGTTAAAGAAGTACTAACTATTTTACTAAACGGGCTCGAGTCAGAGGCTTGTTTGTTTTGCCAAACCGAAGTATCAACGGTTTCCTAGGGTAATTTTCTGTCGGATCTCCACTAGAGTGTCATTCGTGGAGGGGTGTGTTTAATCCAAGGTGGATGAACTCCTTAACTACATACTTTGAATTTTCGCTATCAATAGTGACATTGTGCCCTAAGCGGTAGACAGATGCTTTATTGTTTGTTGATAGCATGAACTCGGTGGCAGGCATTTGGTGCTGATGTGGTGAGTGCTTAAAATCTAAGCTTCTCATCATTGAAGTGCCTTCTTGTCTTTCGCCGAAAGACGAACATATTTCATTAAAAGTAGTGTTTCTTCCTGGCAGTACAGTGGACCAGTATGGAGCTAGGCGCTCCAGTGTAGAAAATCTCCTTACCCCTAAAAAAATATAAGTACTTGGTCTTGTCCCCAATACTTAATTCAGACCAACCAATTTCGCTTGCTTTTGATCGCCGTAAAAGCCTCTTTCATGGCACGCTGGGGACAGCCGATGATCTCGATATCGTCCGCGTACGCCAGTAGCTCGACGGATGGGTTAGAGGGTGCAGACGCCTGCCATGCGCACTGTCTTCTCCAGAACAAGATTGAAGTGATTACACGACCGTTGAACTTCTTGCCGAAATCCAGTGCAAGGTTGGGGAGGTCTGCTTTCAAGCTGCTCCCTACAACGCGCACTTTCAAGTGTTACGCGACATCTCGGCCTTCTGGAGAAAGTTTTGTTTAAACTTCGATATTCTTTCGATATTATTTTTAAAAGTTATCTATATTATTGATAGTTTTTTTTTTTCGAAAACCATCGATACTATCGAAAGAGGTTACTGCCGATGGTTAAGCACTACCTGGAGGTGAATGCAATCATATGCGGTTTTAAAGCCGATGAAGAGGTGTGAGTCGCGACCTGAAATTCATTGGCCTATTCCAGGATTTGGAAAATTTGATCTATTGTCGATCTGTGGGGATGGAAGCCACACTGGTACATGCCGATTTCTGTGTTGCGGAACAGTTTGAGGTACACGATACGTTGGCTGTTAAAATAACAAATATAAAATTATGCAGTGAATATCTTCTATTGAATGTTCGAAATACATGTATCCGGGTCAACCTATTTTTGTTTACAGCTTCACATAATTTAACGTTAGGAGACTGAAGAAGCAGAAAAAAACCGATAGCATATGTAGCAATTGTCATATAAAAGGAATTTGAAATTCAAACAGAACCTTCAAATTTCTTCGTTTTACCACATTTTGGTGGGTTCATTTTGACATTCGTTCGAAATCTTTATTACCAATCTCTTGGTTCCAGATCATAGTGGGAAGGTGAACATAAGTACCACTAATTAAAGCCGAGTTTGAGGTCTATTTTTATTACCCTCCAACATTGATTTAGACGTTGTAAAATAAGAGTCTACACCTACCTCCACAATATCATCAACATATCGCCCTTAATCAATACCCAAACGCATAATGTAATAGATACTTTCACTTCGAGATATAAATAGTATGAGGGTCTTGCCTCAGGGTTTGAAAGAACTATCGTTGTGTTCAGCTAAGAAAGGAATTCTCATCAAGAGAGAAAGGAATTTCAGAGATCACGTGCCATAAAATACATTTAATTGTATTCTAGACTCCATTTTTTTTTACAAAATGTACAAAAGAAATGCATTACAGTTTTATTGAACAATTAGATATGAAGATACCCTGAAAAGGCCTGAAAAGGGAAACAAATATGTGGACAAAATGTCAAGTTAGATTTTATGATTTTTTTTTTCGTCACTAAAGTTTTTGATCTTACAGATAAATGTGAACTGGAATGCCTTTCTACATTGTACCAACCACAATGACACAAATCTTCTTTATGTGATCTTCTTGGATATATGTGCAATAAGGTATTCCCTACGGAGAAAACGGATGAACTGAAACAACCGATCGATTTATATTAATCGCTGAAGTACCCATGTTGTGATATTTAAAAACCAAACTTTTTTTTCTCGCTAATCCGGTATCTTAATTTTTGCTTGGAAATATTAACAAAGGGGGAACATCATATTTTTGAACTTTTCGGAGAGAGTTCCTAATTCATTGGAGGTGATTTTTTTGAATAAAATGCGCACAAGTACGCCATCCACTATTCCGTCTATATATGGAAGTTAATTTTAGTTTTTATTTGATGGTTAATTGATTTAACCATTCGCCCATGCGAAATGTATCGAGTACATATATCCATAGATAGAAACAATGTGATGTTTTTTTTTTGCCTTATGAAATGATAAATATGCCGGCGTCTATGTTCTTTGATTTTGTGGACATGTTCCGAGTGCTGATGTTGCTACTGCGGATGCTGTTGCTGCTGGCTGCTATTGAAAACCACGACGACCGACGACCACAATGATGATGTTTAACGAGACAATAATGTCATGTTGCTTTGATTAAACGAAACATTTTTATTAAAATAATTACTCTTTGGGAGCAAAAATTAATTGAATGATACGCGACATACTGCAAGTGGGGCAATGTTTATTTGTGTCGGGAGAGTGATTTTTTTTGCTAGGCAGTTTCGAAAAACCTTGAAATCGGGAAGAATTCTACATAAAATCTGCATAAAATCTACATAAAATCTGCATATATAGTTCTGATTCGCAGAATCTTACCGGAATGTTTTAAGGCATCTTGAGATGGTAACTTGGACCTTGGTATAGTTCAATGCACTTCTCTTCAAATGTTTGTCGGAACTTATGTCACAGTTATCATTTCAAGCCGATGTTAATACATTCCATATAAGTTCTTTAATACAAAAATCTACCGCAGTGAGTTATGCTGTTAAGATCGGAATTTAATGAGCTTAATAAACGTTGCCGTTCCAGTTCAACACCCGAAGAAGAGGGGCGTATCCCAAGAAACGAATATGAGAAGATGAGGGTACTATCATCAGCGAAGGAATGGATTATATTAGAAGTAACAGACAGGAGATCATTTAAAAAAGAGAAAAAGAGAGTAGGCGACAGAAAAGAGCCTTGGGGAACTCCAGCATTTATTTGGTGAGTTGCAGACCTGCAACTGTCCAAAACAACTTGAATTGAACGTTCCGAAAGATAATTTCTAATCCATTTAAGAAGAATTTCAGCGATTCCAAATGCACTCATTTTCGACAAGAGATCTTGATGTCAAACTCTGTCAAATGCCTTTGAAATATCAAGCGCAACGATCTTACTTTCACCACCGTGGTGAAGGCATTGGTACCACTTTCCGGTTAGATATGTCATCAAATCACCAGTGGACCTATTGCTGCGAAGACCATACTGCCGTTCATTAAGAAGTTTTTCGCGATTCAAGATATTTCATTAGCTAACGGTTGATAAGCGTTTCCATGACCTTAGAAAGAAAAGACGTAAGTTCAATTGCTCGGTAGCTCGAGGGAGAAGAAGATTCGCCTTTTTTTGGTACAGGCTGGACAAATGCTGTTTTCCATCTTCTCGAAAAGGCCCCGTACAAGAACACCTCTTCAGAACGATAGGGGAAATACCATCTGGACCAGCGGATTTGTGAATGTCAAAATCTCGAAGTACTCTAGCCACTGTACGAGTGCAAAGTGGATTGGACCCATGGAGTATTCTACGCGCTCGAGTTCAGAGGGAGATAAAGCACAATCTCGGAGCGTTGAGCTGACTGCAAAGTGAGCAGCAAGCAGATTGGCGTTATCTATAGAGCTGACAGCTGCAATGCCATTGTAAATGAGTGTCGGGATAGATAATGAGGCACTCTTGATGTTTTTAACAAATGACCAAAAGTTTTTACTATTATTTATTGCTTCAACTTTTAGTCATAGGAGAATTTGGCACGATTAATGTGGGCATTGCATTGTTTAAACTTTTTTCGGTTTTCCTCAGATGGGTTGGCCTTATAAGACCGAAAGCTTACCCCTTTTAACCTGATAGCCTCTTTGCAGCTCGAGTCAGACCACGCGTTTACCTTGGGTTTGTTATCCGGTTAGGGATAAAGCATTCCATACTCAGTAAAATCATGTTTGTTATCATATCAGCAGCAGCATCCACGTCGCTGTCGAGGAAGCTCGGCGACCAGCTGAAGAAACCGTTTAGTTTTTCCCGATTGGCTTTCTGGTATTGCCATACGGTTCTTTTAGGAGTTTGCTCTTTATCTGTGTGGCCGGAGTACGAGCAATTCGCTGATATGGCACAATGGTCTGACGAACCTAGAGGCTGTAATACGCTCATAGCGAGAGGTGAGAAAGAAATCCCGTGTGTTATCGATTTGGCTGCTTATGTCCGGTATTCGTGTCGGCTCATTTACAAGCTGAGTCAGATTGTTTGCCTCAGCGAAAATCTCAACAAACCTTCCTTCGGGTGTTGTCTGTCCAGAATGACGAAGCCAATATGAATTGTGTATACTAAAATCACCCGCAAAACCGATTTCATAAGGAGGATGAAGGGTCACAATTCTTGCGATGGAATCCGACAGCGCATCCCACTCATTGTAAGTTGAATGTGTGTCCAAATTGGGGCTTCTGTAAATAAAACAGTAGTGGATTACGGACATGAAATTTGATCCAAATAAAATTAAATTCCGAATTGGAACATTGACCATATTGAAGCTGAAGTTGGTAGGCTACGTCATATAAACGGTGAGACCGCGATGGGGAAGAATAATGACACTAAGTTGTACCCAGGTAGACTCTGTTAAATCAGAGCCAACGCTAACTTGAGTTTCATTATTTGCCAAAATTGCTTGTTAGTTGTGGAAAGCATGGGCGTATAATGAAAAATTTTCCTCAAACCACGAATCTTATTGACATCCACTACAAAATTCTTACATATTATAAAATACAAACATAAATGAAAACACAAACTCCGACGCTACCTAAGCAAAAATCCGCACAATGGCAGCGTTATTCGTCCTTTGGATACCTAATATCCAGGTGCAGTCTTTCTTTCTTTTGCAATAAATGTTATGTCCGGCATTTTTCTCCACCAAAGTCCAGTTTCGTCTGCATTAAAGACCTGATGAATTACGTATCCTTGCTCTTCGATAAATTTTTGAATTTCTTGTGTTCTAGCAAATCTTTTTTAGACGAGTTTAAATCAGCCATTACTTGCTGTTAAGTTTGCACTTACAGAATGTTCTCCACTTTTCATTAATAAGATCTCAGTGCTTTTCCTTTGATGATTTGTTTGCTCCAAGGAATTTGATTTTGACAGTTATATTCAATCCAAATGTTTAGTGCTTTTTCTATTTCTTCCTTTATTGACGGGGGTAGTCGAATGGAGTGTTTTGGGGATATTGGGGAAGGGGAACCATCAGCTACTGCTTTCCTTAATGCCAAATCATTTCTCTTAATAATGCTTAATTTAATTTTGAGCTTTTTGCAATTGCAGTGACATTTCCACCATTGGATAAACGATCCAAAATTTGTATCTTTGCTTCGAAAGAAATAACATTCCTTTTTAGCGGTTGTTTATCTTTCTTTGCCAAAACATTCAAAATCTAGAAAACCATTTTTTAAACACTAAAAATGAACCAAATTTTCGAAGACAAACCTTTAACACAATTGTAAATCACCAATGCTATTTTATCTCCTACACATGCATGTACCTACCGTCCTAGTCAGCAGAAGTCTGTAACTGAGCAATTTATCCTCAATCATCCATCATCGCGTTGCCACAGATAATATGTTTGGGGAAGCCCGTATTTCAGTATGTATTCTCAGAAACACAGCAAAAAGGTATGCATAAGGCATGTATGTATGTATTAAAAAAACATGTATGTTGTACGTGTATGCAGGCGCATAATTACCAAAAAAAAATCATTTCGAAACCGTATAAAACAAGGCTTTGAACCGCGTTAAACGAATATGTGTCGCAAAAAGTGAACCGTGTTAAAACAAGGTTGTGCTATAAGAAGTACATGTTAAGTGAGGCCCACCGCTATTTGAAAATGAAAGCTAAATTGGTGAGTATCATAAACTTAAGTTGCATGAGAGTTCGAAGCAATTGGACGTGAACAATTGGTTCAACTCGTTCTCATTGGATTTTGACGAATGATATACTTTTTCTTTGAAATACAATTGAGATCGTGCTGGTAAAAGGTTTACTATACATATTCTACAAAGTATATATATTGCTGTAGTTATTGTCTAGACTACCGAAATTGCTCAAAATCTTATGCAAACTATAATACGACTATCTTTTTGTTCTTACACAATCGAAGCAAATAAGAAACCTACCACTTTATGCATTTAGCACCTAAGCTCATCTCCACTGGAATTACCCAAAAGCAATATTGATACATGTATATTAATGACAATCCCTAGCTAACTTCAAATGCACGTTCCATAAAAAACAAAAAAATTGATTGTACTATGAACTAAAATTTAAAAAGCTAACATATAAAGGAAACAAAATCATCAATGTACTGAGAATCAAAAAAATATCACCATCCAACAACAAAATCTTCAAGACAACTCTTAGATATAGTATCTTAAAGAATTCGAAAAGCAACTAGCATCTGAGCATCCCGAATGATAAACAGCAGTCCAGTCCGGAGCGGGGAAAAGCATGAACATTAATTGAACACGACTTTTTCAAATGAAATTACTCAATTAGTTCAATTATCATGAATTTTTGTTTCATATGTATAGCGCCCTACGCATGTGTAGTTTATCTTACACACATAACAACTGATATGACAATACAAAAAAACAAATTCGAAATTGTATCTTGATTGTTTTAGCATCCGTGCTAAGTGATTGGCATCTTTAATACCGCATTAAAGTTAGCCATCGATGTCACGGCGATGGATGCCTTTAAGAGAAGAACAAAAACTTCATGGTGCAAGCAAACACAAATGCAAAATCCACAAAAACGCGACGAAGAAAGCAAATCATTTCTACGTTGGAAACACTACAAAGTGTACTTTAACTTTAATGTGGTGTGTGGACAAAGCTAAACTACCCCAACCTCCATCTACAATCTATCTTTGAGAATTCTCTAACACTGTGCATATCTATGTAACTCTGAATCGTTCCTATCCAAGGAGCACCTCGAACGACATCATCGTCATCGACGACAGAATGTTGAATCTCATTATTTGCGTAAATGATTAACGCAATTAGTTCGCGAGCAATTATTTTGAATTATTCAATTTAATATTTACTTTTAATTTTTATGACGCTTTTGTCTAATAAAAGGGATCCATCCTCTCGCGGCATTCAACCCATGGGTGGTTGGCTAACTAAACGGACTCAGATAGAATATAATTCATCAATATTTTAGACCAATATATACCGAAAGAACACACAGCTTAGCAGACAAGATAGATAGATAGATTCTGCTTCATAAATGAGCAGAGCCGGGGGTTGCTAAATCAAAATCTCTGTCCGAGTCATGTGCGCAATTTTATGATAATTTTAGTGGAAAATTAGAAAATCATCACCAGCAGCAATGCGATGGGATATTTTGTTATTTTTAATTAATATGTTAACATTTTCTGTTTTATTGACATTTTGTGCATTGCAAATCTAATGAATGCATGTGTCAATGTGTAGCCAATGGAATAATAATTGCATAGTAGCGCTTTAAACTGCACCAACAAAAAAACCATCCCAACTGGAAGTGCAAACAACTATTGTTTGTTACTGAGAACTCAATACAAAATGCATCTAATTTTGTGCAATTATTCGCCATCATCGACAATGCAATTTGAATTTATATTTCATTAGAACAATTAGATACCTAGATAAAAGTAAAAGAACAATTTGTATATGTTATGTTATTGGTATTTATTTTTTAAAACTAAGCTTAAATCTAATTTAACCTTAATTGGCGAATGGTTGGAGGCTGATGGAAAGGATAATGAATTATTTCCCACCGAAAAAACGCCTCTAAACATTTGCGCCTAATTGCACAATGTTAATCATTAAATTTAACGAATATTTGTCATTTCGTTGGTGAGTTAAAATTCTCATTGAATTAGAAATTTCCTACAAACATTTTGTTGTTGGTAAATAATTTCAATTAAAATATTATTACACGCAAATGTTTTTTTTCGTTCTTGTTTTGCATTTATTATAAATGCACTCAACTTGATGTGGATTTAATTAAATTACAAGTCAATGGTTATGCTCAACGGTGATTTGTAGGTTTTAATTGCATGCGATCATGATATTGCATGTGTATCTACATGAATGTTTTTCTCATATTTTTTGTTAATTAATGTTCAATCAGAGAGCAACAAGTTCGTGGGAAATATTGAGACATAATTTTATGGGAACGATTTTTTTTTTAAATTAAAGTAGTTGACCGATGATTAGGAGCTAAAGGAGTTAAGGGCCTCGCCCAACAGAAAAACTCAAATGACGTTTAATGCGCAGCGTCAGGGAAATAATCTGTAAGTTCACGTAACGCGGCTCTGTGTGACAAGAGCTATGTACATACGAGTATGTGCCATCGAAAAGCCACACGAAAATTCCACATGTACTGCAGTGTTATACAAACGCGGTGGTAAAACATGACGTTAAAAGGCGTTTTGTCGACAAAGCCTTAAAGCTTGTGAAGTCGAAAAAAATCCACATCCAGAAAGCTTCCTCAAGCAAGGAAATTGTTGGAATGCACATTTACTTATGTAGCTATTAATTCTACATTTTGCTACGTATTCCCTAAGCTCTAATTGAGGCCACCAAGAAACATGAAAGTGTGTTTAATTTTGTATGAAAAGTGAAAATAAACATTGAAAGTTAGATTAATAATAATTATTAAAGCTTCCAGGCTGTGGTTGACTAATTTTTTTAAACAACCAGGGGCATGTACCACAATCCAAAAAGTCTTGTTAAACAAAAAAAAATTCAAATTTGAAATATAATTTAACTTGTTTGAAATTGCACTAAATTTCGCTTGTTTGACAAGACTTGTTGTTTTGTGTTACAGGTCCCAGATCATCTGTAAACTATCTCAAATTTTCCTGCTTCAGTTCTCTGCATTATCTTCGTTAGTGTTACTTTAAAGACTTCACGTCACGTCTAAGAAACTGTCTCGAAGAAATTGGAGCGCCACCGGCTCAGTTAGTACTGTCATGTTCAAAAAAGAGAACCCTGTCAAAAAGGCAATATCAATCAAGGTTCCAACAAAAACGCGAAAGACAGACAGGCATTAAAACTCCTGGATCACAGAAATGCAGCAACACCAGCATTTGATTGGCCACAGCGAGTCCCACAGGTTTACCAGTATGTATGCAGTTAAGGGGGGAGGGTTATGATCCCTTTAATCCTGATCATATTCTCACCGTTATAATGAGTATGACGCCACTTCAATAGTACTAGTTCGCGAACATTATATTAAAGATCCTTATTGCTGGCAACGAGGAAAACAAAATGGGTCGGATTCTCATTGCGATATTTTCATATTTTCTGTCGAATTTATATTGTACAGTTAGTTTTGGGCAAAAATGCAAAAAAAAAAAATAAAGCACACAGAAAATGTACAGTCCGCTTGGGCAAACATATTTTGTTATACATCAAAGGATTTTATCGAAAAAGCAATGCAAAAAATAAAGTTCCTAAAAAGTGGGCATGGCAAACAACTTTGTATGACGTTGTTAAAAACGAGTTTGCGAAGAATAGGACCTTCATTTCCATTTTATCCTTCAAAAAAAATTTCAGATTTTAAAGATCTTTGGACTTAATCATTTTGGGCTATTAGAGAGTATTTATTCTGAATTTCGGCTTTCTAGCTTAAATTTTAGGACCTTACAATTAATGGTTATTGTGTCGGACTACTAATCGAAAGGTCCCCGGTTCAATTTACACTGCCCCACCTAAAACGCCTAAGCCTTGATCGCAAGCTAATTTTGGGGGAAAATGTAGTTGAACGTGCCAGGAAATCCCTAGCTGCTCTCTACATATGCCAAAAGGCAGTAGGCTCCACGTGGGGCCTACAACCAAACATTTTGCACTGTGTAAATATGTTGGTAGTTTAACCGATTCTCCTCTATGGAGTACTAGTCTGGTGGCCCACCTTGGATAAGAAGTTCAACTTAACCTTACTGGATAAAACTCAACGAGTAGGATGTCTCAGCATTAACCAACGACCATACCACGTCGAGTTAATCGGTTCTCGTCAGATCGCCGTAATTTAACGACGTTGGGCGCGGTTAGTACGTAGATGGGGGACCGTTTGAGAACAACCGCGTGTCGTTGGCCAGTCCCATCTACAGAGTTAAGGTAGATAATATACGTGGTATCACAATGGACCTAAATTGGTCTAAGTGTGTCGGCTTCTGCCGACAGCCACATAAACCTAACCTAATCTATGTCTCAGCATTACCGGTTCACTGAGAACCTCTCCACTGCGGCGCTCCAAACCATGCTCCACCTTCTTCCGACTGACCACGTCACCAAACAGCTGGCTGCCAACTCAGCAATAAGACTGAAAAGCTCCAAAATCAATGGAAAGAGCAACACACTGGACATGCCAAAATTCTATCAACGTATCAAAATCTTCCTAAGGTCACCGACCACCTGCTCACTGAACACAATTTCAACTTGGTCTACCAACAGAAAGCCCAGACAAAACCGAGTGGACACAACATCATGTCCTATACCACGAATCGCTGTCAATTTTTACGGATGGGTCCAAAACCGAGGACGGAGTCAATTCCGAAGTCTTCTCGAAAGACATTCACCTCTCCTTTAACCTTCCAGACCACTGCAGCGTTTTTCAGGCCGATCCACAATCCAACGCAGTGAAAGACTGCCGCGCATATTATACGAGATAGCTGGTCAGTATAGCCTCACCCCTTGCTGGGTGCCGGGTCACCGAGACATACCAGGGAATTGTGAAGCAGACGAACTGGCTCGACAAGGCTCTTTTGGTTTAAATAGCAGCACCGACATCGAGGCACCAACGTCTTATGTTAATTACCCTAATCGACACCAATGCGGTGAGCGAAACCAACCGTCGTTGGCACCAACTCGACCAATGCAACACCGCAAGGCTGCTGTGGTCGACATTAAATAAATCCAGGTCCATCGGATTCTGAGGCACAAGGGAGGAACCCTATCAAAATTAGTAAACACACTCACCGGGCGCTGTGCTATAGGAAGACATGCTCAAAGAAAAGGCATTCCCTACAATGACTTCGGTAGAAGCTGTAGGGACGAAGAAGAAGAAGAGACTATCAGTCGCCTCCTTTGCACGTTTCCAATCGATATCTCAATTCAATGACACCTGTTATTTGCTTAATTTTCTCCGCTTTTGAATTTAAAAACAATTAGCTAAAACGAACGAAGAAATAGAAGAAGAAAAGAACACCATGAACACAATTTTTGAAACTTAATCCACAGTTCTTCGCCCTCGCGACACTTGCTCCGATGAAGAGGATGATAAATTCCTATTTACACATTTATTTATTTTCTTGTCCATGTCGGAAAAGTTCGATTTCCTCTCCTTGCCTTTTATTTTGAAAATATATGATTTAAACATAAGGTCACATCCAACGTAATTTTATACCGAAATCGGGAGGCACTATCGTTAACAGATCTGTTCAACTACTGCGGTACGAGTATGAGTACAAAGCAAATGGGTTTAAAACTCCTAATCCGGAAGAACAAGAACAAGCACAACAAAGCACTGATTGTGCGAGTTCTGCTTTATAGCGCCAACTGCTTTATGATAGGCAGAAAAGGTGAGCTGATACCGGGCTCCGAGTAAGAGTAAGCAGATGAAATATTAAATTTTCCAAAAAATCGAATAATTGTGCTTAAGAAAAAAGCAATATCTTGAAAACGGGTATGATTCAATTCGAAAACGTGTTCAATAAAAGCGACAACGTTTCGAACGACCTTGTCGTGCTCTTTATTTAATGCAGGAAGCGGCACTTCAAAACAACGTAGGGTGACAGGTTATAATCATTTACACAAACATTGTTCGGTGGTTAGGTTAAAGCGAACCCAAGCCTAATCTAAAACAGAACACCGACATTTTTAACTATCTTTGAAAGTAATCTTTGGTCATCGGTTCCTTGTTGGTTGCTGCGTGTACGTCCAAAGACGGACAGAAAAAGTAAAATCAACCCCTGCTTAAGAGTGGTTGGGGCCACTAATAAGTCTTATGATTGCTCATAAATATACACTAAAACCTGTTGTTAAATAGGCTTATAAAGCTTTTAAAATAGTAGGCATTAACTGCCCATACAGGGCCTACAACCTAGCTGCTGCCATCCTTTGCTTGTGCAAGTGGAAGGGACCTGCAATTTAAAACCGAATCCGAACGGCAATTTGGGAAGCTTCTCATCACAATTGATACTCTTGGATGTTTTTTCAGACGTTCGCAAGAGATTCAAATCCCGCCGGGGCCAAGTAACATCTAGAGTTTAAAATTGTAGCTCCCTTCTACTTCGCACAAGCTAATGGTTGGAGAAGCAAGGTTTTTGGGCCCTGTATGGTTAATGCCTCATATTTATTTATTATTTTTTAAACATAAATAAATGGTAAAAACATATATTTGCCTTTTTAAAATACAATTAAATTGATAAACGAATAATAGATTGAAACCCAGATAATCGATTCCAAAATCGATCATCAAAAGAAAAGCAGACTGTAAAATTGTGCATTAAATAGAGAGTTGACTGTAGCAACATGGGTTCAACAATATCTTCACCGTTAAGAATTTAAATTGGTCCTTCAAAAGTTGAAATTAATTTTTAGCACGCTGAATTGAATTCATATTTTGTTTTAAATTGTGCAAATGCATTGAAAATATTACGAAAATTATTTCCGCACGTCACAAAAAAATCAGTCCCGTAGCTCAAAAGCGGATTTCCAAGTCATCATCAACATCATTCATCTTGATGCCACTGTCAGTTATCTACCATTTCCAATGTTACACACGCATAATTTTTCTTAACATTTCCTGGGAACAAATTGTAGATACTAAAACTTAATTTGCATAACTAGTATAGAAGGTAAGATTGTGTATATACTTAAAAATCAAAGAGAGATTATTATTATTTTACCCCGAGGAGAAAGTCCCACCATCATACACGCAATCATATTATTCTGTTCACTATAATCATGTTAAACCGCGTGCTAAACAGAGTTTTTCAATACATAAGTACACACTGTCTAATACGTCCAATGACAAATGAAGACACATTTTTATGGGATTAGCTTAACCAATCATTGGCACGAGTAGGTTATAGTATTTACGTACTTACTTGTTTTACAAAATTCGTCGGAATTGAGTGAAATCAAATCCAACATAACTTCAAACTTTAGTCTTGACACATAAATAACTTTATAGTGTGGTAAATTAATAAAAATAAAAGCAATTAAACACAAATATACAACATTTCAGGTTTCTATTTTGCATTGAACAATGTGAATCAAAGCAAAGTGGTGAAACTTTGGCGATATTTCATAATCAACAAAAATAAAACGAAAATTTCATAATACACACAAACGAACAAAAATAACAAACAAAATATAAACAAAAATTCGCACATTTTTTTGTAGCTATTTCATTTTTTTTTCTTGTCGAAAAAAATGGAAATATAGGGGTACTCTATAGATACGATACAATAAAATGTGCTAATGAACGAAAATAATTAAGTATTACGGTATGATTCGCCGTTATGCGTTTGTATTTCTAAACTGAATATCCGGATGTAAGAAAAAAAGGTGCCAACAACATGTAAAATCTCAAAATTTATTGCAGATGTATTCTTGCCTTTGTTTGTTTTATGAATTCTTTTTATTAAAAGTGGTTATTTTTTCCCAAAGAAAAAGGAACAGAGTCAATGAATTGAAAGTATCTTAATATTCTGTAACAGGTGTCTACAGCGTGATGCGAAGAAGTTTGACGTTTAATGAGAACACACCCCCTATTGCAAGTGTCAATAAAGAAGCTATTTCTTTCGTATATACGCGATCTGTATTCTCACGAACTTGTAAGAAAATAAATGGAAAATTAATTGTTGTTCGTTTTCTTTGCTGTTATAAGAATTCTTGTCAATGAATAATAGGCATTTTTCTTTTTCATTTTCTAGACAAGCTTAAATTCAAATGCGAAATAAAAACGACCGTCCGTGGTTTGGCATCACCATACGTATTGACATTTTGACACTTCTTTATTTGATTAATTTAGTTTTCATAAAAAAATATTTTACAGGCAGGAATCTAAAGTAACCAGCACTAATTATTTATAAAAGAAACAATAAAATAATAGACGCAGGCACAGGTACATTTCCTTGTACAAATACATGTTTTTGTGGCTCCGATTGTTACAAATAACGTCACGTCATGCCATTTTTTGATCAAACTCGTAATAAATTAGTTTTGGTAGCACATTTTTTATGCAGACTAAGGACATAAGCCTGGGGCAAGATCACGTAAATTGAAAACGATCAAACGATGCCGTTTCGACTATCATTTCTATAGAGATAGCATGAGACCGCTGTAGTCGAAACGATGTTGTTCGATTGTGTTCATGTTACGCCATCTGGCCCCTGGATAGGTAACAGATTAACAAAATCTATACAGGCTTAGTTGTTGTTATATTTTGGACATGCATTTTTCTAAGCCAACAGAGATTGCAAAGAAAACACGCTCAATATGGTTTCCTCTTCAATAACTTTTGTTTTCATTTTCAATAATTTATAAAAACAAATAAGTTCCGCAGAGTTTGTTTTCTTGCAAATTCGTTTGACACTGGCGTCGCTACTCTATCGAAAATTGACTATTGGCGATTTTTGATATTGTCAATCAATTTTTTTGAGATAGAATAGTCAGTATAAACAATAGCAAAAGTTGACAATGGTCAATTATCATTTGACATTCGCAATCGACGAATTGTCACAATGTACTGCAACGAAAATAATGCTGGTTGACACTACAATTTTTTTTAATTTTTTCCTCATTTTTAATGAATTTAGAGGAGCCCCAAAAACGTAATATCACAAAAATGTGAAAAAAATCGAGCGAAAACGTAAGAAAATCTGGATAAACATAACGCAAGGTAAGACAAAATGGGCGAAAAATGGATACCGCATTTTTTTCATTTTTCAGCTTTTTTTGACAGTTTTTTTAGTTTTTTATTCTTTTTCGGTTCTGGTTTCTATTTTTGCTATCTTTATTCTTTATGTTCGGCTGACATTTACATGTTGAGACAAACATTTAGAAAAACTTTGACAGTTGAGCGAATAATAAAGAGAATCAAGAATGACATTTTAGAACCGATTGATTGATGTTTGGCCATGAAATTGTTGACATTTTACTTGCGTTAGGTGACAATAAACGTTTTTTCTTTCGATCAAAACAAATTAATGAATAGTGTTCGAACACGTCGAGCATTAACTGAACAGAGCATGCTCAGAGCGTTCTGATTTGTTTATGTAACACTCTTGAGCACTTATCTATATGAGTTGAAAGAATTTTATTTTTTGAGTACAAATTATTTTATTCAATTGTATTAAGATCAACGCCAGAACAGTAAGCATCACCACCCATCCCAACTATTTCTCATTTTTTTTTCTTTTATTTGCATCCTGTCAATGTGACATTGCCCAGTCAACGGGCTAAGATTTTTTCTTAGGCACATACAGCGTGCTCAGTTAATTTATTCTGAGCTTATAAATGGTCTAATAGACCAGCACTTTAAAGTCATGTGTTTTTTAAGCTTCCCATTTTTTAAATAAGGTCTGTGCTTTAGTGTTGACTATGTACATTGTAAATAAAATAATAAAATATAAGGCATTAACGACCCATACAGGGCCTTAAACCTAGCTTCTCCAAACATTTGTTTGTTGGTGCTTCTCATGACAATTGATACTCTTGAATGTGTGTTAGATGTTCGCAAGAGGTGGAACAGTGGAAACAAAATCTCTAGACGTTACTTCGCCGGTTTAGTTCAACACACTAATCACCGAGCCACTGCGCCCACTATGTACAATGTACAACATATTGATTTTAAGCAATTGAAATAACTTATATGAAATTGTTTGACGATTTGCGTTTCCATTACTGAATAAGTAGTTATTGTGCTGTGCCTTGCTGTGCAAGCACAATTAATAGTTAGGCAACTTTGAATTTTTTTTTTGTTATAATCTAAAACCATATTCGATGATAAAAATTGTTTTCCTCTACCAACAATTCACCGCTGATTAACATTCTACGCAATCCTAGACTACCAGTGCTCCAGAGATCAATTTTTGCAGGACCGGTTCGATAGGTGACACATGAGTTATGAAAATCACTGAGGGACATTGTAATGTCATAAACGTAGAAAAAACATTCAGGGACCAATGGGAATTTAGCAATGGGCTTTCTAAAAGGAAAACGACCTATTAACAAGGGTAGGTAGTGTTGGGTGCATCACCGAACGCATTCGTCAATCGCACTGGAAATAATTCCAGAGCAAGATAATTAAGCTCCTTGATACAAGATACAATGATATTGGCGATGTATTCGAAAATACAATTTCGAATCCGGCCCAAAATGTCAAAAAACTTCACTGTGCATTACACATAGTTTTTCCATTGCGTACCATAAAAAAAAATTAACGACCGCTGATTTTACGACAGACAACACTGATAAGGTAGCTAGCATGTGTCCGGTTTTTTCATGTTCTACACATAAAATAAGTAGAACCACTTTTTGTTTTCGTTTTGTCTGAATGTAGCAAGGTGTGTGGGAAGATTACGAATCCGATCGTTAATTAGGAAGTTTATAAGCAATTTGTTTGTTTTTATTTTCAGGCCGACTATTACCTAATGTGAATTAAAATATATCTAAAGGAATTGGTTTTCGGTTGTTAACCTGGTTCACAGAAATTTTGTTTTGTGGAAGAATAAAAACACCAAAGAGCATCATTTAAGTATTTCAGATTTCATAAGAACTGTAAACTATAGTGTTAACTGTTATTAAATCCTTATATGTACTTCTTTTATTAAATTAAAATTAATCTTTTATTATAAGGCAACTGGCATATAATTTTAAAAAATCGATTATAACTTGTCTAAACTGTCAAATTATATGAGTAATTAAGTTCTAAAAGCGGTGTGGTTGTTGTTGAGTTGGCTTTTTAACTAAAGCAGCAAGGGACAAATTGCCAGCTCATAAGCATATTTATATGCACACTAGCCTATTAGCCCAAGTAAACCTAGGCGAAGTGGTATATAAGTCAACAATTTAAAATAACTGTAATAGCTGGTAAAAGTTAATAGGTTTCACGTAGTGGCGCTCGAACCGTCAAAATGTATGATATGTAACATGGCTTTTCATTTTTCATGGGGTCAATATAAAGGTTTAAAAATCTTATCTGAACAACTAGTTACAGTTCACTTTCATCAATTCCAAGAATGAAGTTTCGCACACACAAATGGTTGAAGAAGCTAGATTTTAGGCCGTTAATGCCTAATTATACCCTTATTTAAGGGTATACAAATCTTGACTCATAGTATGTAACATACCTTAATATTGCTGGTAGTCGTAGACCCCTTAATGTTACTGTATTTGTGATCAGCATCGAAAGCTATGTCGTCTGACACCAAATTCGAGCTTGAAAGATGAACATATACTCTCTAGAGGCCCAAAATGATAGAGTGTAAAGATTTTTGAAATCCGAACACTATTAAAAAAAGGTTAATAGCAGAAATCAGAGGAAATAGAAGTCCTGTTCCTCCGAAAGTATGTTCCTTATTTCCTAAATGTGCGCACTATGTGACTATAATCATGTCCACATAAAAGTTATAAACAAAAAATATAGATAATGGCGCTTATATCAATTCGCCCATACAAAATTCTCTGGCACGCCTACATTTGGTGGGCTTTTTTTTATTTTTTTTTTAAAACCTTAAAAAAAATGTAAAAAATATAGTTATTATCCATATAACAAAATATGTAGACAATATCCTTCTTAACAATTCGCTGCTACTATCTAAGATTCTTGCGACGCTCACCTTTTCAGAAATATGGTATATAGCTTGACATATTTTGTTTATTAATTGTTTTGTATAACAAGTGCGGACGCGGAGATACATCTTTCAATTTTCACCTAATTTCTATCTGCTACACATTTTCAGCCATATTTATAAAAAAATAATAAAATAATTTGCTTTTTAACACACGTGTTAGAGTAGGAGCGCATATGCGATTTCAATCGCACGACTGCTTAGTCGCCAAAAATGTAACATACACATTTCAATGTGAATGCGCGCACATAACATCTACAAATCGCAGCGTTTATTATCCCGCGATTTGTTCCATTTTAAACGCGACGCGATTGTCGCCAAAATAAATCCCTCATATCAACTTCAAGCAATATAAACACACTTGCGATTAAAAAAACGTTGTCGCAACAAGATGTTGGTATGCACGTACTTGCGGTTTTCTATCGCATCATAATTTAGTCGCAAAATATGACCCCCTTGGTTTTATACATGAATGCACACAAATGCAACTAAATAATCGCAGCGATTAAAAAAATTCAGCAAGCTCCATTTTTAGAACCGATTTTTTTGCCGCAAATTAAAATGGCACATATGGATTGGCATGAATCTTACCACACTTGCGACTTTGAATAGAAGTCTTGTTAGTATAAAAATGGATTTCACGGCGAAGTGTTGCATTGTAGCTCTGTATTTACGTTTAAAGTCTAAAAAAAACCAACAACTGGTCGCAAGTCGCAAGTGCGCGCGAGTTCATGATAACCCATATGATACAGTTCATTTTGCGACAGAACAATCGTCAACAATCTGCCGTTTGTTAGGCGTAGCGGATATTTGGTCGCATGTGTGTGTATTGACATTAAAAGCAGTATGTTCTATTTTTTTGCGGCTAAATAATCGTGCGACAGAAGACCACAAGTGCGTGCATGGTAATTTTTTTTTGCGACTACGATTTTTCTATCGCCGCGACAAAAAATCGCATATGCGCTCCTAGCCTTAGCTGGCACATGGATACGTATAGCGAACTTGCCCATATAATAACTTTTCTTAATAACTAGCTGACCCATGCTCGGCTTGCTACGCCAGTCTGCCAATTCTCAAATTTAAAGCAAAATACTTGCTGATAAGAAATGATAAAGAAAACGTTGAGAGTGTCCCTTCTCACTATATGGATATACTCTCAGTGTGACTCCCTCTCAATCTCAATTACATTTCATACTCTATCTTTCTTAATCCCCTGCGCCACAAAGGTGCATAAAAAAAGAAAGAAAAAGCACACAGCAAAAAAGGTACAGAGAGAGAAACAGATTTGTGCCGCACACACATAAATTTTCCTCCACTCAACGCTGGGAAAATCCAACGATCCAGCTTCAATCGAACATTTTACTTTTTTTGAATTGTAGGTATATCAATAAAATTTATAGTTTAATGCTTATTGTTCAACTTCAGGATAACCTACAAAGATGATTTATATCTTAAAATCTTTGTACATAATTGAACTTTGTATTAAAAAAAATCCTATTTCATTTGGATGAGTCATCCCAAAGCTAGGAGCTAGAAAGCATTCGAGAGTTACAACTTTCCTTAGATATCAGCTTAGATCTCCGCTTCCGGACAGCGGATAATGGTAAAACATATCCTATCTTGTAATCTCGACAATTTTCAATGCAACTGCGAAAACCGGAACCAATTTCATGCAGAACATTTTTAATCAAATCCGGTCAAACACCTTACAGCCAGAAAAAAAGTTACAGTTTTAGTGCTGAGAACGTGTGAAAATAGCTTTCTGGACTACATCCACACTTGTAACAGCTCAAGAGTTCGTGGTTATATATTCTCCTCCATACGCCTTCCTGGCACACAGGACCAATTACCCGATGAAGTCGGGTTTTCGAAAGAACCGAAAATTAGCTCTCCTTTCCTGCTTATCGTACAGCAGCGCTGTAAAGCAGAACTGGCAGTATAAGTGTTTTGTAGAGCTTACACTTGGTCTTTCGAGTTAGGAACCCATTTGCTGTACCGCGTGTTTTCCAGCGCCAGCGTAACGCTACACAAATGGATCAGTTTTGCCGAGATCCCAATCCGGCCATCGCCACGTAGAGCTCCTGACTATGAATGCTATTATATGCGGCTTTAGAGTCGATGAAAAGATTGTGGGTCTCGACTACAAATTCATTACTCTTTCGCAGGATTTGTCTTAGTGTGAAGATTCGATCTATTGTCGATCTGCCGGGCCGGAACTGGTAACACTGGTACGTGCCGATTAGTGTGGTGCAAAACGACTTTGGGATTTCACATAGTTCCTAATATATATTTTTATCTTTTTTCTTCAGAATAATTTAATGGACAAATGGACTTACAAGCTAGGCCAGTTTGCGCCAAATACTAATTTATTTTCCACAATTTGTTGAATGACAACTTAAAGTTGACAGTTTGCTTTGTCAATTTGTAGTTGTGTACTTTAATTCGAGGTTCAAATGATGTCAAATTTTTAAATAAAATTAATCAAAAATTCATGTTTTTTTAACTCTTACAAAATACATAATACAAATCTTTCTTATTTTTTTTAAATTATCACATTATTAGGTATTGCTTACGATTTGTACAGCCAAGCGCAAATCTAAACACAAGATTTTGTATTCCCAGGGATTATGACGTATAGGAGGAAAGGAATTAAGGAAATAACAAAATTTACTATGTAATTGCTTTGTTGTTCGTGGGTTAATTTTTCTGTTTTTTGTTTTGGCTCCCCTCGCTGCCTTTTCGAAAGTTTGTTCAATAATAATTATCCTTTCGTTTAGACAACATGTGAGTATGGTAAAATAGTTGGGGTAATAAATTTAAGCATGTGAATACATTTGAATAAAATTTCGATGTATTTTCTGTGTAATTATTATTACAGCGTACCCAATCTATAAAACCTTTAAGATCTTAAAACCCTAAATCATGTGATTATAGACTGCTGTTAAATTTATTACAATTTTTCTTTGGTTATTGTTGAAAAAAAGAAAAACATTAATCGAAGAAGATTTCTCTAAAATAAAACTCAACACAATGGGCAGAGGATAATAAAATTCTTTCAGTTTCTCTTATTACTCTCTGTTTATTGTGGAGTAGGTACATACACTCGTTATGTTAATTTGGAACTACAAAGGGAATTAGAAATCCATAGCGGGTCTATGGGTGGCATATTGAATTATTATTTTTTTATTTGTAGCCGAGAAAATTTGGGACATATTCGCTTTGCTAAAGAAGGGGTCAGTCTCCGTAAAAGAATAACAAAATTAATCCCACATCAGTTTACTTGCGGCGAACATTGTATTCTTTGGATGCATATGCGACATAAGAACTGCTTAAAGCGGCGCGCCGCAACTACTATTTGGATCATTTCTACAATGAGTATTTGTGAAGCCAAGCAAAACAACTAAGCTTGGCAAGTATTACTTTGACTACGGGCATATCAGCGCATAAGGGGTATAGCGAGATACACCACCTCCCGACATGTGCTGAAGTATTATTAGGCATTAAATTTTTAAGCGGTATTCTTTTATTAGAATGACATAAACAAAAATTCAATGGAAATACAAAATTGCAAAATTATGTCAAATGAATACTTTTGAGTAGACGGATTGAAGAGTATTTTGTTTCCTGCAATGGGTTTTATTTTTCTGGCAAAGTTATGGGTGCTCGTTTCGAAGTGATGATTTTATATTAATAGATAAACAAAATTTCTCTTCAATTGTTATGAAGAAATGACTTTGTTTTGTTTTAAATCATGTTTTTTGTTTATAAACGTTGATTTAGCATTTTTCACGACTTTTTGTAAACTTTCGTGACTGAGTTTAGGTATTTTCGACGTTTTGATAAAAGAAAAAAAAAAATGCATTGACACTTAAAATTCGTGTAGTTTTTGTGACATTTCATTTTGAAGTGTTAGTTACACCATGTTGAAAGCCCAACCACAATGTGCATAATCTTGTATATGCAGACTTTCTTTCAAACGTACTGCATCCCCTCTATCAAACCACATTTGGAATAAAAGGCCCAACCCATACAATCAGTTGGCCCGCTGTGAGACGCATACGTCAACGCTAACGCATTTAATGGAAGAACCAGTCGTATGGAATCCGTTGTCAACTTACGAGTATCATGGTTTGACATACGTTTAAGATCGAACAATACCATTTCAATATGCCGCTTTCCTAAAAAATATGCAGACATGTGGACTGAAAATAGAAAAGCTAATGCCTCTTTTTTTTTTTTAAATAAATAAAAATGTATTTTATTTAGGAAAAGAAAGCTTTTAGTCTCTTATTTACTAGTAAAAACAATAACAAATACTGCCGTTCAACAGTGGCCCGCATGGGAGTGCCTTTGAACACAAGGACCTGCTAATATAAAAATTTGATTAAATTTACGCAAGTAAAGGTCTAAATCAATGTTTCCAATTCTCAAAGTGAGAATAATTTACAGGCCAATAATTAAAATACTTCGGATTTGATGATACTCAAAAGCAAAAAGTATTCTAAGATGCCCGCTCTCCATTATGCTTCACCCATAGTAACCTTATTATCGCTGAATGTTCCAACTGACTAAGATCTTCGGAAAGGTCAGGCCAGTACGATTTTTGAAATTTCTCACCTAACTCCGTAGACGAGAAATGTCAAACATCCCTACAAATTTAGCCATTTGACCAATAACCCAATCAGCGGGTCGAGCTGTGGTTTACTGAACTGTCTGCCAATAGGCAACGACAGAATGGCGTTTCGACCAATGACTGTGCCTCTCAATTTTGCAATGGGTGAGCTTTAATGCGATAATGTGAGGTCAGAAAAGGATAAAGTACTTAACAATACTTTATCCGTCGACGCTCACGACTCCGTTATTTAAGGGGCAACTTAATAGAGAATGCGTATATATATAGCTATATGTATATAGCTATATGGTATTTTATTTGTCTAATTGCAATTGTGAATGGGTAAGTTAAAAAACATCTTAAAATTTAATTTTATAACTTTCAGCAGAGGCAATAATAAAAGTATAGTCCCATTTTATAGGGTATGAGTTTGAGTATGCACAACATGCATATAATGTATAATATATGTAAATATTTTTATGAAAGACATGCGCTTGACATTGATCCAAATCGCATGACTGCAAAATAACCTGATGGTATTCTTGTTTAACATTTTTTGAAGGTAATAGATGTCACATTTTAAACTTTGTAACGTAGCGGCATAGATTTTTTTGTTGCTTAAACTGACTAAAAGCAGAAGGATTCATATATCTAATTTCCGGTTGCAGCATACATTACGGTATTAAACTTTGTAACTGTGATCATATGAAAGGTTTAGATTTCGATCTTCCTGTGTCTTTTTGAAGAAAGTAAATCACTTTACTCATTGTCGAGATACTGCCGTTTTTCGATTGTATCGTTGTTTTACGAGTAGTCTTTGATAAAAACTGAGTATGCCATTTTCTTACCTTCTCTCCCAATATTTAAAACACCAACATAGATCAATGTCGTTAAAGCCGTTTTTGAGAAAACTTAAATTTTTAAAACTATTATAGGACTTATTGCTATACTCGTTTTAAATTATGCGATAAGCTTGATTTTCAAAGTTGTTTGAAATCACTCTATCGCTTTTTAAGATATAGCCAGTTTTCTAATGTGCCGTAATTGGAGCTTCTTGCGAAAACCAGACATTTACTCCATTAAACCCAAAACTTAGACTCGTTTTTAAGAAAGGTGATGTTTTTCAAAATCTTAGCAACTGTTATAAATAAAATTTATTAAAAAGTTAAAAAAAAATGTTCAACCTCAATCAAGCCTGAGTATGCTTTCTACATATTTGATTTGATTTCTTTCTTTTTTTTTGACACATGTGGCCATTAAAAAATAATGTTTATAATTTTTTTTTTTACAAAAGCCTGGCATAAAATTCACGATAGACAAACCCAAACTTGGTGTAAAATCGGATATTTTTTATATATTTACATTTATATTTGTATCTAATAATATAACCAAAATTGTTGATTTCTTTATGTACCGCTAATCGAGTCTTTTGGGAAAAACTGAGTTAGTCATCTTCTGACACTACATCCAAGTATTCACGACATCAAAATTAATGAAAAGCGTTACAGCCATTTTTGAGAAAAGTTAGATTTTCAAAAATTCAAAAAACTGTTTTATGAAAAAAAAAACATTATTAAAAAAATTCTCAAAAATGTTACTTTACAAAATTTGTTCCAAATAGAAGTAGCAGTCGGTTACATTTTCTTAGTACAAGCATTTTTGGAAAGTACCGTTATTCGATCATTTTCGCAAAAACTGAGTACAGCACTTCAATTATTTTATAGTTCAAAAACGATGAAAATCGGTGTTGAAAAAACCATTTGTTTATTAAAGTGATAGAATAAAAAAAATGTTCGCGAGTTATAAGCCTAGAGACCCCAAACACAAAGTTTGAAGAAAATCCGTCCACCGATTGTGATTGGAGCCTTGCTGACAGACGGACGGAAATTCGGGACACACTTTTTTCAACTTCTAACGTCGTAATATCATACCTTTTTCAGAAGGATTGCAATATCTTTCTCTTTAGTAAACCGAAGTATACGAGAAAGTTAAAAATCCTTGTGAAAAATTGTTTATATTTTTTTTTAAATAGTTTTGCAAATATAAATAAAGTCGGTTCGCGTACTAATACGCAAAAGGTATATTTTAAAACGTTCGTTTGAAACTACACAAGCCCGTTTGCATACGTACAAAATTTCGGCTGGTAAGAAAATGAAAACTGTCGAATTATGAAATCCTATGAGTCTGCCAGCAAAAAAAAAAAAAAAAATTGCTTTAAGCCAAACTTTGACGTTTTTCATTTTTTTAAGCAAAAGCGTTCGCGTCATTTTCTTTGAAATTAGAGGAGTGGGTAAGATTTTTGATGGCTTTTGATGGCTTTGCATATAGAGGGTTATGGTAGAAAGAGTTCAACACTTCAACTCCGACTTTGACAAGCACGCCTCACGTTTTATAAAAAATGATTTTTATGGCGATGGAACACATAAGCACCCCAACCTCAACTTTGACTTCAACGTAAGACCGAAAAGAAAAGTTAGGCGGATTTTCACGAAATCCTGTTCGTTTAAGGAGGAATGTCGTATTTTTCTCTTATTTTCGCAAGATGGAGAAGAAGGCCACTCTGCCTGTGATTTTTGGACCAACAAATGGCTTGGCCAGATTTATGAAATTTGTCGAATTGCTGCATATTTTATTACCTTGTGTTTTTGGTTAATTTTTTCTTTGACTATCTTACGTATATTATTAATATTTTCGGTTCTTCAAAGTATTTCTTTACTTTTTCGTTGTGTAACTTTCTCCGAGAGACTTTTACCGCCAGTCTTTAAAAGTTACGAATTTCATTTACAGAAAACCTAACGTTAAAGTGTATCCACAGAAGAAAAAGGATTGATTTTGACATAAATTTACATATTGTTCGCTACTCAAATTGGTAACAGTAATTAAAGATTGTCAACATTTTTGAAGGCTTGAAAGTGTTAGATTTATTGTTAATCTTTGGTTAAGTAGATTTGAACTTATATGGAATATCTTAAAATTTAGGGAATAACCAATTGTTTGTCGAGGCATTTTCAAATCCAAACCTAATTTTTTCACTATTTCTAAGTTAGTCATACTATTTCGACATTTTTCACTTGACAACAAAACTGGTATACCAGAAATAAATGCATCAAAAATGCTACTGCTTGGCTGGCTTATGTCTATCTAGCTAGGTATCTAAACTTTGAGTGCCGAATTTGGAGTATTCATGGAAAATGCTTCTTATCTATCGCTAATTGTGTTCTACAGATTTCTTTGTTTATCCAATTGCTAATCTCGACAATGCCCTTATCCATAACTGATCAGAGCAAGCATATATATATATAATATAAAGTTGGATAAATCCAGCTCTCAATTAAACTTCCTTCACTATTTCTATTAATTTTTATTTGAATTGATCAAAAATCTATCTTTTTTTTTATTCAATTACAGAGCACCCCTCATCATTGACTTTGCACTACAATCGATGACTATTTACATCTTTAACGACTATAAAAGCGACGAACGCAACGATGGCAAGACGAAAAAGACCTCCGTGTACTTTTTCATAGTTTCGGCTGGATCCACTCGACAAGCTTCCGGAACGATTTTCACGGCCCTCAGAATCGATTATATGATGCGAGTATTGAAAATGTTTGCCCCTTAGGAATATGACTTCATTATGAGGATTATTATTTGAGAAAGATACTCGTCGAATCAATGAAAAGAAGAACACGACAAATACCCAAAGAAGTAAGCAACATTATTTGCGTTTATTACTCATTATTGGGAGCGCGTTTGGACTTTTAATGGATTTGCACTTAGATATTCACATCTATGCAATACATACCGACTTGTACTTGCTGCCATTTGAAAATAGAAAGATAAATTTGTTGTGCAAAGGGGTACTGGGGAATAGGTACACGGTATACCCATCCAGGGTACATTACACAGCTAGATAGCAAGTATACAGCAGATCGTAATGTTTCAATTAAAAGCATTATTATTGTTTATTTCCTCCAAATTGCTAATTGATTTTGAATATTTAGGTTTGTTGCTCATTATTTTCTTTTGTGTGTAAGACATTCAAACGGAATTAGCTGAGTAGCGTGATTATTCATTGATGCGATATTAGCATTTTGAATTGTCTTTACTTTGCGGCGGTAGCCAGTATTACTGTACGGTACGGTATCTGTGTTTGATATTTCATAGAAACCCGGAAAAAAATAATTAGTTTTCAATTGTTTATAGTGCGGACGAATTTAAAGCTGAGCAAAAAAAAATTCTAAGTATTTATGGTGTGCTCTATGAAAGGGTAAACATAGACGGACATGGGCTTGCAATTGTGGACATGTGGATCATCCAAATTATTGTTTACTTACCAATATGCTGATACGGTGACAATAAAATGCCAGCGTGTAATAGTCAATTTTTTGGTAATAAATGGAGCATTTAGCACCACAAAGGAATTATTATAATTTACTCAACTTTGATTTCTAATTGAACAATTGACTCTTAATATTCCCTTTCTTTCTTTAAATGTTGGCAGTATAGCCAAGCCAATATAAAACACTAGACTGCTGGACTCGAGCCCTTATAGCAACCGGATCATCCTCAGAATGCGAACCACGAAAGCTAATAATACAATCGTATTAGGTTTAATTATTTTCGTGAACTAATACAGCTGCACTGAGTCCATTTTTTGTATTAAAAATAAATGCTAGACATTTTCGGCCCAGACAGGACCTAAAACATAGCTCTTAGATGCTTGTCAGATTTTCGCAAGAGGTGGGACAGCGACGAAAAAAAACTTAAGGTGTTACTGAGAAAAAAAAATAAGATTTGTATGTTTGGAAACATATTAAATAAATGTGTCTACTGTCTAATCGTTAAAAACTTCATGGAAATTGATAAAAGTCAATCCGAAATGGGTTGAATTTATAAAAGTTTAAAACAAAATTGCTTCTACTCTTCATCTTTTACTGCTTTCTGCAATGGGATGCTACAGGATAAAATGATAAAAAACCATACTGAAAGCAGCAAACTAAGCGTCAAAGCCGCGGAAGGATGCCCGCAGGGTGGTGTACTCTCACCTCTTCTTTTTCTCCATCGTAGTAAATGAACTGCTGAACTGATGAACTTACTCTAAGTAATGATGGTTTCTATGTCCAAGAAAAAGCGGATCATATAGCAGTCCTTATCAGAGGCAAGTTCGAAAACACTATCTCGGACCGCCTCCAGAGGTGGGGTTGCCGTTTAGTTAAAAATAAAGTCACTAACTCGAACCTAAAAATCCACCAGATATGCTAAAATTTTAAAAAAAGTAACTAGAAAAAAATGTTCACTACCAACAAATAAAAAAAAAAATTCAATTTTAACAACATTTTTATTTTGAACAACAAAAACAAATTCAGTCTCAAAGTTACAATAAAAAACAAAATAGTTTTTAAAATCACTACAAATCAGAAATAATTAGAACAAGGACATAATACTAAAAATGCGTTCCACTTCGGCATTTGAATGTGGAAGCGACATTACAGTTGGAGCAAGTTGGAATAATTCTTCATAAGTACTCGTATTGAAATCCGCTGCGTTTTTTTAACGCGAAACTTCTCCCTAAAACTTTTTGCTATCTTGAAGCTCTTTCCATTTCACAAAATTAATAGCCATCCATTGCTTTAAAATTTGTTCTTTGTTTTCGTCCTGAAAACCTAAACTTTTTGCAAGGTCAATGATAGCACGATCTTTTACAGGTTTAAAAGTATTTTCAACTGATAGTAATTCCATTTTAGTTAAAGCATTGTTATTACTTGGAACCCTTTTCTGAACCTCTTTTACTAACTTTAGTAAAATGTATGCAATTAGTTCTTATACGATTAATTGTATCGCTTGATAATTTCGATTCCGATATTTTAGGTTCAAAAACATACCCTAGAAAAAATCAAATTGAATATTGCAATTTGCAAGTGTCAAACTCGAATACCAGGGATGTAACATCACCAGGGGCGTAATAATTTAGAAAAACATGTTTTTGCAAAAAGTCACTAGAAAAGTAACTAGAATTTTTTGAAAATTCCACTAGATATAGCGACAAAGTCACTAAAACGGCAACCGTGTCCAGAGGACGTAAAGGCTGGTTGCTGCATGTAAAAAAAAAGTAAGCTAAAAAAAGCTAACTTATAAATCCCACACTTTTTAGCGAAGCAATAGAACTTTTAGCGTGGGCGCAGAAGTTAGTGTGTTGGAGGCTACTAATCTAAAGGTCTCAGGTTCAAATCCCGCCGGGGCCAAGTAACAGCTAAAAGTTTTTCACGGCCCCAACTCTTGCGAACGTTTAACAAACATACTAGAGTATCACTTGTCAAGAGAAGCTTCTCAAATTCGCCGTTCGGATTCGGTTTTAAATTGTAGGCCCCTTCCACTTCGCACAAAAAAATGGTTGGAGAAGCTAGGTTTTAGGCCCTTTATGGGCCATTAATGGCTAATATTTATTTTATATTTTTATTCAAGAGGCATGCTCAGTTCACAATTTTAACGATGAACAAAGCATGGATTTATTAAAAGGTTTGCCAATCGACAACGAATATTGTAAAAGTGCCGTCATCAGCAAAACCAACGAAACGGCTTCTGAAGTTCATGAATATAGAGAAGAAACAAGTTTTCAATAATTCTAGATCAGTTTGGTACACTTGGTTTATTGCAAAGGAGTACCAAATTGATCGTTATGGAAATTTTGAATTTAACCGCAGAGTTGGTAAGGTATGGATGAGTTCATAAATGTATAGAAAAGTGCTCCTGCAAATTTCGGGTTCATAGATGCAGAAGAACGCATTATCATTGCACGAGCTCAGCAACACTTGCTTTCATCAAAGTAAATCGACAGTCAACATGCAGTCAAATTGGAATATTTTTGTTTTGTTTCCGAATCGCAGGACAATCGCAGGAGAAAAAATTCAAAAAAATTCATCTACCTGATATGGTTACTTTCTTTTTTGAATTGCGCGCCATTCAGGCTGTAGGCGAGAGTGGAGAGGGAGTTCGACAGGTGTGATTCTAAGGTTTAGTTTCCTTCCAGGTCAGTCTGTTAATTGCTAACATACCCGCTGCTATGCTACGAAGGGTCATGACGAACGCCAGAAATCGACTTACTTAGAGTATGGACAATGGGGGCGTCACCTACTTCATATCAATTTCAAAATTGTTTTAAACAAAACTTTAGATACCTATGTAGATACACATTATAAAAAAAATCTGATTCATTAAATAGGTTTTCAAAAAAGGAAATTATGTGGCCGCACCCTGTAGAATTATTACAAATAAGCTTTAAAATGCTAAAATGTTCATGGATTAATTTAAGATTAGGCACTTAAAATATAAAATACATAATTTTTGGCAGTAGTAACGAACCTGGGTAATCAAATTTATTTGCTGGTGTTTGTTAAAATGGTTTCGGATTCTTTAGTTTTTGACATTTCATTATGTTAATATTTATGAACTTGTTTTTGCTAATGCTTAACTGCCGCATTCATGCCGCTTTGTTTGTATTCCTAAATGTATGCAAAGCATTTTTGGTGCACGGTTTGAGCAACGAAATTCACAGTTATGAACTCACGGTGTTTCTTAAGAAGCATCTTTAATCAGTAGGCTCTATGCCAGACTCGATTAAAAGCTTAAGCTTTTAATTCGCCTTGCTATTGAACTACATTCACCTAGATAACTTACTGAGCTAAGTAGGTCCCCCGTTGAGAGTTGGCTTAAAAAGCCAAATTGCCATGATAACTTTCCAAACATTTTACCAAAACCACATATTTTGCCTTTTCCATTACATTAAAATCGGTTTTTCTAGCAAGAAGGAAACATCTTCAGAGAAACTGACATATTGAATCGTTTGTATAAAATAGGTGTAAGTTCTGGCGCACAATTTATATGGTATATATCATCATTGAGTTTATATACAAGAATCATCTTTTGAAACAGTGTTTTACAACTTTTCCGAGAGCCTTCGCTATTGAACTTTCGTTGGAAGTTAAGTAGATTTAAAACACGAAGAATCAAAACAAAGCATTAGCATACAAAAGAAAAGAAGAAATTCAACTTCGTTCACGCAATTCGCACATTTTTTGAGGTTGTTTCTACTCATATCGGGTTTTTCAATAAGGACATAACAATTTTGTACAGGGTGGCGCACGAATCGTGCTACAAAAACCAAACGTAATTACTTTTTTTCTGTGAGAGTAATCGGCTTATTTTTTTTTTATTTGGCAGCTTACTATTGAGATTTATTAAAATGAATGCTTGGGTTACCGAAAAGAGGATAGTGTAGCGGCACCACGCTTTGCAGTCCTTCATCCAAAGAGAATTAGGCTGGAGTTTTTATTATGAGGCTGGTAAACATGTATCCCGAATCTGGAAGCAACTAAGACCGTATCGTCGAGATCCCTTTGTTCGAGTTCGAATCGCGGCTGTAGAATCGTCAAATCACGCAAATCCAAGCGTGTCGACTCGAACCTTATCGGCGCAAATTGGAGTTAGCAGGCGATCATTGCAACGGATAATACAGTATGGCTTAAACTTGTTTCCGTACAAAGTCCAAATTGCAAGCAAGTTAAGCCCACTGGATTTGCCTATTCGCCTGGAATGTTCCCAAAAAATGATTGAAATGACTGAAGAAGACAACAGCTTGATAAATTGCTTGTTTATATTTGATGAGGCCCATTTTGATCTAAACGGCAATGTAAATAAGCAAAATTGCCGCATACGAAGTGGGTGGCAATGGTGCAGTAGTAGTGTATTCGCTTACGGAATGGAAGGTCGTGCGTTCGAATCCCGGCCAAGTCCATTACTTTATACCGAATACATGAAATCGTTATCTCCCTAAGTAACTTAGACACCACCCGTGGAGAAAAACCCTACAACTGCACCCAAACACTTCTTTCTTATCTCTCTATTCTTTCTAATACCAAGTAGCTTACACTGTGTTCCTAGCATTATAAGGGTACTGTAACAACAGAAAAAAATCCCTTTAGCGTAAGCAAATTATATAAAAAAAAAAAAAAAAAAAAAAAAAAATGTAATCCAGAAAAACTCCGTGAGACGGTACTGCACCCAGAACGAGTCACTGTGTGGTGCGCAGTTTCATAAAGGTGCATTGTGGGGCCATACCTCTTTGAAGAAAACGGTGTAACAGTAACTGTCAATGGGGACCGTTATTTAAAGATGTTCAAGGAGTTTTTTTTTTACCAGAAATGCGCCGAAGAAGTATCCGTTTCAACAGCATTTGGTTCCAGCAAGATGGAGCAACTGCACACATAGCCAGATCGGTTATGGCGGAGCTCCAACGGAAATTCCCAAACAAATTAATATCCAGAAACTCCACTTTCCGCTGGCCCCCAGGTCACCTGACCTGACTGCACCAGTTTTTTTTTGTGGGGTTATGTCAAGCAAGAGGTGTACAAGACCAAACCAAGAAATTTTACTGAAATGAAGCAGTCCATTAAAACAATAATTGAGGCGATCCCGACTACAACCCTTCAGGCCGCAATGAATAATTTTCTGATCAGGTGTCGCATATGCGTGGATGAGCATGGAAGATCTATCATCTTCAAAAACAATTAGTTATATAAAATAAAATTAAATTTTCTATACAATAAAAAAAAAAAAATTAAATACATTGATTAGAAAAAAGTTATATGCATTTTTTATTATAGCCCAATTGGTGCGCCACCCTGTATTTAAATAAAACAAAGAATAAATGAGATATCGGACTGAAATTTATTCCAGGCGTGGTACACATACTTAATTAAAGTATGGAATGTGATATCGTTCATTTGACCACCGTAGCAGCGATAGATTCTTTGGAGCAGATCTTCCACACATATCGGGCGGAACGATGGTAGTTTCGCGTTCGATATTTTCCTGAGTTGAAACGGATTTGCATGCACACTTGTGATAGATAGATTGATAGATAGGTAGATTTATTTTGCATAATATATTTTGCATAACATTCGGTACGCTACCACACATTTTACATACGTACAGAGATATGATATTTTTGTCTTACTACTGAAACAATATATTTAACAAATCTGAAGAGAATTATTATTTACCAAATAGCAATCTTTTTGAAGGAAAGTGCGAGAAAAACCTCCAATTTAACAAAAAAAATAAATAAATAAGAAACAAATAAAAAATAAATAAATTTATAAATAAGTAGATAAATTAATAATAAATAAATAGGTAGATAAGTAAATAATAAATAAAAAAAAATTAATAGACACGTAGATAAATAAATAAATAAATAAATAAAAGGGCTTTGCATGCACACTTGTGGGACAGTGTCAAAATGTGAAATCTGTCGCTTGGTTCACCTAAATGTTAACATGATCTGGAAGTGATTTCTGCCTTAGACAATTTATACGACAAGCGCTGTGTTTTGGGTGGCGCGGCAGTGATAGTGTCGGTGCACGTTGTAGGTAGATTCTCAACAAACAATGCTCGTCGTTCTATTACCCACTCACCAAGTCAACAGTGGACACGCACAAATGAGTAGAAACAAGGAAAAATTAATGAGATTATTATTCGTTATTCGCTGTATCCCATTATCACTATTTTTAATTCAAATTGCTCAATGAATTAAGGTGAATGCAGTTTTGTAGATTCTACCGATAGATGAATTTTATCGTCATTTTCTCAATGTTTTTTTCCCAGTTGTTGCATTATTGATCAGATTCTAGAGTTTTGGTTGAATTTCGTAATACCTTCGGTACACGTTTTTTGATTTTAAAACAAAGATCAGGCAATGACAGGGATGTCACAAAAATCATTCCAATTCGTCCTAATATAGAATGATTTAACGAAACAACAACTACTTACGAATCGGGGGCTAGAGTTACAGCGGTGTTCCACGACCTGCCAAAGCCAAAGATATACTAAACACTATTTTATTAAAAACGAAGTCCAAAGAAAATCCCTTTTTGGTGTAGAGTTTGGAGGAAACAAGGTGTCATAGGATCCTCTCCTTATGCAGCTCTGGCTTATGTTGTTGCTCCCAATGGTGATTCAACCTGCACCGCACGGGTCACATCTACACCGTCGGAACCCGACGAACCGCATATACTTGAACTGATGCTAGCATACATACGTTCGAATGAGGCAATATCAATCCTTATGCGTTGAAAATACAATTTTCGAATTCAATTACATTTCGTACGTACCAATGCAAATAAAAAACAATTAACGCGTCTACTTACTTCTTAAAACGGTGTCTGAATGGCCCTTTATATTGAAGCAATATCTGTAATGAAAGGAAAGAAAATTGTTAAAGCCTCCTTATAGCCACAAATTGTGTATATTATATAATATACAGATACATATGAAGATATATTTATCAATAAGCAAACTAACACCAAATAACCAAACTTGACCTATCATTGGCCACGTCAACAGTCATCGAGTAGTTATGGTTCCACGAATAAAATCCTTATTATTCGCGTTAACAATTCCCAAATTACTCAAATTATACTCCCTGCCAATGGTTCTTGCATGTTCGCCAGGCATAACAATTACAACTATCCATGACTAGTAGTAGCTATGTCCAGCTGTACTATAGCACTACCACCCTAGCAATTCCATTTTGATGTAGATACGAGTAATGGTTCTAATGTTGGCAATTCAATGAAAGAACGAAAAAATAAATATATTTATGAATTCATAATGAAATTAACAGTTATTGTGAACAGAACCTAAGTCGTCCTTTACCCACATGAACTCTTTGTGTTCCTTTTGCGTTGAACCTGAAGGACGACAATTAATGTAACGCCTATCGCACTTAATTTCAATACCCACCCCAACCAAGTCTTCGTCGGATAGGATAGCGCCAACTTGTAGTTGGGTATTATGAAAGTAAAAATTATTTTGGAATCCTAAACACAGTAATCAAGTAGTCAAATCCGTTTTGTAGCTAACAAAAAGGACGAATGGTAGAATATTTTTTATTACCACTCATTTACAGTTGTTATTCACTCAAAGGTGTGTCATTGCTTGTAATTAATGGTTTCCAATTACCATTTTTTTTTGGTTGCGTCTCTCCAGCCACCCGGTAAAAAAAGGACGAGGGCAAGGAACCAAGTGTACGGTGTAAAATCCCCACCACCACTTGTATATTGTAAAAATGTCGCTGGCCGCAACGGTCAACTCGACATTGGCATTTAACGATGTCGGTATTTATTACCGGGACGATGGCGTAAATTAATTTCTTGCCTTTACCTCCGCCCTCACTATTTTCAATGTACGACGCTGTTTAAGCCCTCGATAAGGTCGATGGTTGGGGTCTCCGAAGTCCCAAGAAATCCGAACGAAAATGTAATTTCTTTTGGTGGTGTGTACCGAGAATGTTATGTGTGTACTCTGTGCAAGGAGTGTATATGATGTGATTTACCTTTCGGGTCATCTTGGTCGGTGGGTGACAAAGTGTGTAACTGGATATCGTTTTGGGGGGTCGCATGCCACGGGAGAGTATTTATTTCCTGTGCCATGGTTAATTTTAATTCCAAAACAAGTCGATTTCCTCAATAGCATGGGCGATGTCTTTAATTGAAGTAATTAGGCTGACATGGAGTTTTTTTTTGCAAGCCAGATAGGCATGACTCTCTAACGTATGTATAAGATTGAATTACGTTAAATCAGATAGTGGATAAGACGGATGGATGAAGTCATGGAAGCTTTAACAAATGAACACAAAGGTTTGAACACGAAAGTGACACAAAGGTTGCGGGATTGTAGGTTTAAGTGGGAGTAAGGACGCGCTAAGAAAATGGTGGGAATCTTTGAAATGAAAGTTTCAAAATGTTGATCTATGATTTGCAAGAAATAAAGAAACAAGTTTATGCGAAATTAATATGTATTTAGTTCATTTAACTCCGTTTCGTTTTAAACTGTTATTTTCCAGAGAAACGGTATGTCAAAACAACAGAGGTCTAGCAAAATTAATAGTCTTATAATCAGGGCCCTGTCGAAACCATTACGCACATAGAAACTCAAGATATTGCATTGAGGTTCGGTGTATGCTTATAAGCAGGGTTTGGATATTGTACACCCAGAAAATTAAAAATAAAATGCACGACTGGGTCGTACGAAAACTTTCTCGCTTTTATAGGAGTTGGTTCCGAATCGAATTTTCTCACTAGCCATTTTCTGTACTCGTAAAATCAGGAAAACAAGAATCGTAATATTGGAGAAAGTTATATTTGATCTGTCTTAACTATATTAAAAAAAGGTGTTTTAATAACAAAAGAGGACTTTTATTTACACTTTCATATTCAATTGACTAGTTCGCCCCTGTTTTGAGTATATCCATAATCATTTTGAAATGTAGTTTATTGTTTTGGTCCGCATGGTCTTTTTTCTTGTTTGGCTAGTTTGTTGCAGAAAAATACACTATACGGTATAGTGTATAGAATATCATTATGTTTTTACAAGTCATTAGAAAACATCTTGAAATTCAGAAGCCTTTAATGGGTAATAACAGTATAGTCGCATTTTATAGGGGTATACGTATGAATATGCACAACATACATAATGATGTTTATTATATGAAATTGTTGTTTAGATAGATGTGTGCTCGACACTGATCCAGATTGTATGAATGCAATTCTTGTTTGAAAATTCTTGCACATAATCGATGTCCTGTTTTTGATTTCTTACGGTATTAACGTGGATGCAAAGATAATTTTTCAAACTGACAAAACGTAGGCGCTATGACATAAAATTCATAGACCTATTATTTCCGGTTGAAGCAGACACAAGGACCATTGACTTTATGGGCCGTAAGGAAATTAGGGTGAGAAGAAAAAGAGATGCCGATGAACGTTGGTTTTGAATGTTTGTAGGTTGTAATGTGAAGGAAAAACAATACGTGGAAGAGTACTCCACATTCGTGTTGAACGGCTGAGGAAAGATTCTTTGAACTTCGCTGTACGTCCGAACAAAGGCTTGAGGGTTAACTGATGAGCATTCCTTTCACGACGGGTATTGCGGTTAAAATGTTCAAGGGGAGGAATGCAGCTGGCTAAATGACATAATGGCTTTTGATCTTATAGCACCGTATATCAAAATAACATTCGTTTGAATAGCAACTGTCTTTATTATTGCATCATCATTTATACAATGAGTTTAAGTATATACAGGATTCTTAAAGAAGGTAAGTGGTGAATACTGACCAAGCGCCAGTCAGTTATGACAAACGACTTAGCGGTCCAATCAGATATGTTGCCGGCAGCATCACTAAGAAGAAGTGATGCAAACGCTGCCTAATGCAAACGCTGCCTAAACGATAAATTTTCTCTCCTCCTTCAAAATTAGTTGTAAAGTGAAGTTTACTGTGGTCAAAAGGTGGGTGGAAAGATAACCTAGAGACAATCCGGAAGATAGTGAGAAAGCTTTTTGACAAAGCCAAACGCACCGGCGCATGGGAACAATACAAATCCCTGCTGACAATATACAACCAAGAGTTGCGTTGATCTAAAAAAGAAATGGAGTATTTCGTTCCTTCCATGAACCTTAATTAGGTTCAGCTTCAATTGGGGCTACACACCAAGTACCTGGAGGGAGGTAAACGTAGTATTCAACCCAAAACCCGGCAACAAACCAAGCGAATTACCCAAATCATATCGTCGGATTATCGACGTTCACATCAGAGAATACTTAAGATGAAAAACAGTATTTGTCCAGCCCGTCCCCGGAGAAGGCGAATCTTCTTCTCCCTCCTCCTACCGAACAATTTCCATTCATTCTAAGGTCATGGAAACGCTGGTAAACCGTAACTCATGAAATATCTTGAGTCCCGAAAACTTCTTTCCAGCATAAGGACAACTGATGATTTGATGACTTATCTAGCCGAAAAGTGGAACCAATCTCTTCACCAAGGTGGTGAAAGTAAGATCGTTCCGCTTGATATTTCAAACGCACTTGACAGAGTTTGGTACCAAGCTCTATTGTCGAAAATGCCTGCATTTGGAATCGATGGATTCAATGGATTAATCCGCGCAATTCGAGTTGTTTTGGATGGTTTCAAGTCTGAAACTCACCAAATAAATGCTGGTGTTCCACAAGGCTCTGTTTTGTCTCCGACTCTCTTTCTCATTTTTTATAAATGATCTCCTCTCTGGTACCTCTAATCCAATCCACTTCTTCGCCGATGACCCTCAGCTTCTCATATTCGTTTCTTGGTTCGCGCCCCTCATCTTCGGGTGTGGAACTGAAACGGCAACGTATGTAAAGCTCAATCAATTCCGATCTCAGCATAACTCAGTGGGGTGTAACTAATAGACTGGAATTTAATGCTTCCAAAACGCAATGCTATATTCTGTCATTAAAGCAAAACCCAAACACCCTGCCATTGTCCATGAATGGCACTTGCATCGCTGAAACCGAACGGCTTGCTTGTGTGTTAACGACACCTTTCGATGGAATGACCAAGACGCCAAGAACGCTGCGAAATGCCTAGGCTTACTTAAGCTTTGCTAGGAATATTTCACTCCCTTTGGCTACTATTTATAAGGTGTTTATCCGCCCGAAACTTGAGTACAATGCTCATAATTATCTGGTCTGGTGCCCCAATAACTTATTTGGAGCTACTTGACAGGATTCAATAACGCGCGATAAAACTCATTGGTAACCGTAACATCGCGAGATCGTTTGACTCTATTAGTCATCGTCGTCATGTCTCTTGTCTCTCGTTATTTTATTGTTATTTCCACCATATGTGCTCAAACGAAATAGCCAGTTGCAGTATACTCCAAGAACATTTCAACCCACCCGGACGTACAGTGAAATGCAGAAACCAACGTGCATCGGCATCTCTCCCTATCTTCTAACCCTAATTTCCTTAACGCCTGTAGTAGTTATTACATTATAAGGGTATTAAAAAATCCCTTTTGTGCGAGTTCATTATATAAAATAAAAGCTTCTTAGAATTCTCAGGTAATAACCGCCTACGGGTTTCCCAAGAAGCGCATTGAACCGAAGCCTCGAAATCGAAACGAGTGGAGCCCATTTAAAAGTCTCTTCATCATTCACTTCAATGTTTCGGGAAGTTTGGAATCAACGTCGACTTTAATTACAGCATTTATTTGCCCAACAGTTTACAATTGGTCATTTCGCTTTTACCAAATTTTTGTCGATGTTCCTTAAAATCAGGGACACTTCCTCTATTGATTTTCCTTAATGAAAATAATGAAGTTAAGACGAAAAGAAATGACATTAAAAAATGCATTTGATGTATGGCAGCTGCGCCTGTTGCTCTACGTTTTTAATCAATTCCTTTGCAAGACAATACAGATTGCATCGTCTTTCAGAGCACTGGCGATTTATTATTTTTTTGGATCGAAGCAAAAAACTCCGCTTTATATCTATATATGCCTCAAAAACCCCAAACAATTTAAATGAAAAAGAGAATGAATTCTTTTGCAAATGACAGCACCCTCAGCTTTTCATATTCGTTTCCTGGTTCACGTCACGTGTGCAACTCAAACGGCAACTTATGTTAAGCTCTTTTAATTCCGATCTTGACAGCATAGTTCGGTGGGGTACAACAAAAAGGGTTAAATTCTACCAGCTTCCAAAACATATTGCTAAAACCGTCAGCCATTATCCATGAATGGCACTTGCATCGCTGAAACCAAAAGAATAGTTCACTCCTTCTGATCTGGCTAAAATGTACAAGGCGTTTGTCCGCCCCAAACATGAGTACATCCCTCATATCTGGGCTCTTACCATATGAGGGCATCTCTATACCATAATACATTATCTACAAAAAAAAGCAAAGTTGGAAATTCAGTATCAAGAGCAGTGTTGCCATGAAATCATTTTATGAAATTTTGCGACATCCGCACTTATGGCAACGCCGAACAAGATACATTTTTCTGACAGAATTATTTTTTTTTAATTTGTAACATCAAGTTAATAAAGCTATTATACAAGCATCGCAGTAATAGTCTTATAGTTTAAACTTTCCTGAGTTTAGCAGAAGTCCATCGTTTTAAAAGTCACACAGTTTTTTTTTTACAGAATTACGTCCTAAAATTGAAGCGATTAGTAAACATTAACTTTACAAGAGAAAACGCTAAGGAATTTGATAAAAAATTTCACTTATTTTTTCAAGGTAGTAATCGTTGGGCGATTTTAAAGCTACCGATTTTCCTATATTGCAATGAAATTTAATTTTTTCAAGGTTGGGTTAGGTAAGGTTGAAGTGGCAATGCCACTATGCCTCAGAACTCAACACAGGTGAATGTTGAACTGCACCGCCATCTCCGCAAGAGAGGATTGTCAGCCTAGGGCTGTTATAAAATTTATATAAAGACTGATTCTGGTTTGACTGTTTGACAGATACGAATGTCCTTAGCGGATATCACGTTTTTTTATCGCCATAATTGGTTATCACAACAAACTTCGGAACATACCCTTCGTATCTATATTGACTGTATTAATTTAACAAATGCACCATTACTTCAGAACTTCACCGTAGTTATAGTCGAAAAACAAGTTTGACTTGCGCCTTTTTATCCCCTTTTGATAAGCCTCTTCCGGTGCACTTCAAACGCACAATGCATCACGAAATGCTGCATATGTACATCATGCCCTAATCATAACTTTAATTCAAATTAATTACCAACTCAATGAGTATCCATGCATGAATGCACCTACTGGCACACTGTGTACAAATGCTTACTTGTATCTCTTTAAGAAATAGAACCAATCGCTCAGTTATAAATACGAATTGTTTATCCCTACCTACCCCTACGTATGCAGAACTAGGTTAGCCTTACCGACTTCATCTGCAACGAATTGACTAACATGCCAATTCGTATGCACAAATTAGGAAGCTTAATTACGACTACTTGCCAGTATAATTGCATTTATTATTGCTTTCTCTTCCATTCTTAATTATTTCATTTACCAAATGCTGCACGATTCTATCTTCTTTTCAAAAAAAAAACAATTCTCTGCGTCTGTGTTTTATTACTTATTTCACAAATTTATTACATTCAACGGGGTATCTGGTTTTAATTGTTTGCCACGGCGATATTTAAAAATATAACGGAGGGTTATTTTCAAAAAAAAATGTAACACACCCGCGACACATAGGTGCAATAAACCATTCCGGCAGATAATAGATACTCTAAACCCGAAGTGTAATCTTAGCCCAAAATGTTGCAGGTTTTCTCTCGTCTTGGTTGCTCGTGTTTGCATTTATTTCGGTTAAATTGAAAGGACGTGAGAAATCTCAAAGAAAGTACACACAATTAAATGAGAGCGGTTATATACAATGCATATAGTATTTAATTTTTGAATGTAAAAAAAAAAACAAAAATAAGAAAAGAAATTAAAAAGATTTATTACTCTTTTATTATTTTTTTTGTATTATTCTCATCTGGGGTGAATTTTCCATACGTGTGCTACCTGAAGCAGAACGGAAGACTGACCATGACAGTCCGAAACGAAACGAATTTGTACGTTTCACTACCTGATTAGTTGGCTGTCGGTTTTCGGTACTTAGTACGCGTTCTGATGATTGTACGCTCTTCGGGCTCAAGCTGTGCTACATGAAAAGTTAACATCAGCCGAAGAACCACTTAAAACAATTAAGACAGTCTTAAATAATGGATTTTACACTTGAGGATACTTATGTGATGTTACTACTGTGCGTCCTTTTTTTTAAATGGAATGGTACGTGATCGTTTCTGATCGTTTCATGACTTCATGAAGTGAATCCAGGGTTGCCAGTTTGCAAATAGAACATATCGTGACAACATTTTCGATTTTCGGGATTCGCCTGGATATCACTTCAGAGATCCGCGATTTAGTTCTATTTAATAAATTATTCAAGCTATCAAGCTGTTTGCTAACCTATAAAATAAATAAGAAGTAAAAAAGTAACAATAGCAAATAAAACAAATAAGCAAGATGAAAACATAAACAAAGTTTCAACAATAAAGTAACGTTTAGGTTTTGTTTTCAATTCCACATGCGGTTGAACGAAAAAAACGCCATCGGGCTATATTAAGCCATCACAAAAATCGGGCAGCACTGCACAGCGCATTGGATTGATATTTCAACTTTGCGTAGGGTGGTTTCGGTTAAGTTCAGCCACCACCAGCAAAGTTTAAAGTTACTCCCGATCGGGTTGGTATTGAAGTATGTTGTACCTAAATGTAGTGATTTTTAACGTTTGAAAAGGGTTGACCACTACACCCCGCGTACCCTCGCCCTGTACAACCTTACGTGAGGCCGAAGACCTCCATGTGTAGCAGTACTATTTGATTTATCGGTTAAATTAAATTTACCAACAATTTCGACAAACATTCAGATATACCGAAAAGATCCCATAAAAAAGACAAGGTTTTCAATTTACTGAAAAAAAGTCAATGACCAGACTCCTGCTATCAGCACATAAACAGATTTTATTCAAGTTTAACCGAGTCAATAACTCAGCCTTTAGTTTTGTTTTTCTTTATTCATTGCAATTTCGTTAAGTGAAAGAGTTCGGCAGTGAGCGAGCAAACTAACTATTTTTTTATGGAGCTTGAAGGGTTTGACTAGACACACTATTTTCGAGCTGAGCTCTGGACATCGTTGGAAATACCTGGACATTCCTGGCGAGTCTCGGGCATCTGATAACCATAACTAATTGAAAGAAACTGTGTTTTAACATTCGAACAAAAAGGAAATTCATGCTATCAATTGAAATTTGCTTTTTCATTCGTATTTTGGGATTCTATTCAATCGAAACAATGGTCATTTTTTATTCGTATATAAAACGACAATGTTTCTTATGCTTATTTCGTTGTTTATTTTACTAAAGATAAAATAAAAAAATATTTTTTGCTGTGGTTTTTACACAAAATTGCACTTATGGACACAAAAAACACGATTTTTTCCAATTGTTATTGGAATTTCACAGAGAATATTGTACAAAACAGAAGAATTATTTTTTTTTTTAATTTTAATTATATTATTAATTATCACTCTAACTAGGTTACAATAAGAGTGCTGATTAAGAATACACAATTGTTGACTTAAAATTGAACTATTAAAATACATATTTATATATATTACCATTTTGTCATCAACTATCAGGCGTACTTCGATGATATTGTATTGATGGCCATGGGAAGATTCGAGGAAACCCTAGGTGACATCATACAGAGGGGGCTTCAAGTAACCAAAGAATGGTGCCATACGCCCAGACTCAATATCAATCCGGCGAAATCAAGGATAGCACCATTCACAAGGAAAAGAAGGCTTCAGATACTTGAAGAAATTCGCCTATAAGGCACGACTCTGGTACAAGTCAATGACATAAAGTATTTGGGAATTCATCTAGACAATAAGCAAATGTGGCAAAAGGCGTAGCTGTCTAAATGCTGCCATGTATGTGTTCAGAAAGGACAATCCTAAGGGTTAGAAAAGAAGGAAATGGAAGGGTAAAATGCGTCGCCGCAAAATCACACGATTAGTTACTCGAAAAATGTCCACTCCTGGGCGATATCCAGGGATGACAGCATCAGGAAATTTAACTTCGAGAAGGATTTCCAAACAAGGCTCAGCAAAAGAACAGCACTAAGTCGAAACCCGTATATGAACTAAACAATCTAGGCAAGAATAGCATAGTAAATATCTGCTGGGTACCCGCCCACGTAGGCATTATTGGTAAAGAGGAAGTGGATTCTCCTGCAAGAAAAGAGGCAGCGGAACCCTTTATATGAACTGAACCATTTTCCGGGGTCGGACAACACACTCTGCAGGAAGAGTTCAGGAAACTTTAAAAGGAAACAAGGGCTAGAACCTTTCAAAACCCCCAAGGTCATATATAACAAATTTGCAATGAACAATTAAAAAAATGTAAAACCAATGTCACCAGTGGCCTATTTCTCAGATCATACAACAGACAGCGAATTCGTAAACACACAGCACATACAATTTTCTGTAACTCAGATTCCATTAGAAGTGTTGTATGATGTAAACTTTTGCTATATGAAATGTACATAATTTTCTTGTATGTATAATCCTTACTATGTATAATAAAACTGTAACTTTTTTCCGGCTGTAAGGTGTTTGACCGGAGTTGATTACAAAAGTACTCCACGAAATTGATTCCGGTTTCCATAGTTGCATTGAAAATTGTCGAGATTACAAGATAGGATATGTTTTACCATTTTCCGATGTCCGGAAGCGGAGATCTAAGCTGATATCTAAGAAAAGTTGTAACTCTCGAATGCCTTCTAGCTCCTAGCTTTGGAATGACTCATCCAAATGAAATAGGATTTTTTTTAAATAAAGTTGAATTATGTACAAGATTAAGATATAAGATATAAATCATCTTTGTAGGTTGAACAATAAGCATTAAACTGTAAATTTTATACAATTCAAAAAAGTAAAATGTTCGATTGAAGCTAGTTCGTTGGATTTACCCAGCATTCAGTGGAGGACAATTTGTGTGTGTGTGTGGCACAAATCTGTTTCTCTCTGTGTACCTTTTCTGCTGTGTGCTTTTTATACCCTATTCTAGGGGTATATTAATTTTGACGCATAGTTTGTAACATACCTTAATATTGCCCGTAGACCCCTAAAAGTTACTATATTTATGATCAGCATCGATAGTAATGTCGATCTAGCCATGTCCGTCCGTCCGTCCGTCCGTCCGTCCGTCCGTCCGTCCGTCCGTCCGTCCGTCCGTCCGTCCGTCCGTCCGTCCGTCCGTCCGTCGGCAAAAATTAGGCCTTTAAACTGGACCTAGAGAGCTGAAATTTTAACCATATACTCTCTAGGGTCCCGAAATAATCAAGTTTAAGAATTTTTGAAATCCGCCCACAGACACGCCCACAAACTCAAAAAAACAAAATTTTGGAAAAAATCGAATTTTGAGCTAGAGAGCTGAAATTTTTTATATATGATCTATGGCCCATAAAACTGATTGGGACATAAAATTTTCAAAATCCGCCCACTGACACGCCCACAATTAAATAAAACAAATTTTGGGAAAAATTGAATTTTGAGCTAGAAAGCTGAAATTTTTTATATATGATCTATGGCCCATAAAACAGATTGGGACATAAAATTTTCAAAATCCGCCCACTGACACGCCCACAATTAAATAAAATATTTTTTTTGAAAAACCAAAATTTGAGCTAGGGAGCTGAAATTTTAAATATATACTCTCTAGGGGTCCTTTATGCTAATGTGGAAATATTTTCAAAATCCGCCTACTGACACGCCCACAATTATTTTTTTTTTATTTTTGAAAGTCCAAAGTTTGAGCTAGTGAGCTGAAATTTATAGTATATACTCTCTAGGTGCCCTTTATGCTCATACTTAAATTTTTTTTAAATCCGCCTACTGACACGCCCACAATTAAATAAAACAATTTTATTGAAAAACCAAAGTTTGAGCTAGGGAGCGTTTTTATTTACAAAAGCTTAGTTTTTTCGATAAAATCCTTTAAATTTTTGTCACGCCCACTTATGAGATATAGGAATAAGAATAGGGTATCCAACAGTTCGCCCAAGCGGACTGTAGCCCGCCCCTATGTTTCTTTCTTTTTTTATGCACCCTTTGTAGTTTGTGTTCTTTTTTATGGCGCATGGGATTGAGAATGATAGGGTATGAAATGTAATTGAGATTGAGAGGGAGGTACACTCAGAGTATATCTATATAATCAGAAGGTACACTCTCGACGTTTTCTTTATCAGTTCTTATCAGCAAGTATTTTGTTTTAAATTTGAGAAGTGGCAGACTGGCGAAGCAAGGCGAGCATGGGACAGCTAGTATGGTAATATGGGTATAGAACTATAGATACGCCAAATCTGACATCAGCATCGTAAAGTTTGACGTTTTTAATGGAAGACGTGCTCAGAAAGTTTTGTGATACGTGTGACATTAGCTTTTTTTTATAGATACTTCCAAAAATTCGTCTGAGCCAAAAAATGGATTTAACGAATCGTGAACATTTTCGTGCGATGATTTTTTATTTTCGACGTGAATAATCTCAGCAGGATAAACCGATCAACTCGTTTCGAGAATTATTGAAAAGCGACATCCGAACGCGGATCTTTTCACCGCGACAATGCGATCTCATAAAGCGAGCTTACAAATTTAAATTCTGCTGATTCATTGATTGATTTTTATCAGCAAAATGCCCGAAAAACCTTGTTCACATAGATATGTTGTGGCAAACATTATTAGATGTTAAATTGCTTTGCTTTGATAATTGGGATATGCCTTCGCTTTTTTACACCAAAATTCTTCGAGACTGATTCCGGACTTAACATATTCCTTGCAGCCGATCATTTTTAAGTTCGATGAGCTCTTTTGGAGTTTCATCGGGAATTTCAATCACCTACACAATGAAAGGGTTCCGAATCATTTGGCGAATATGCTCAGACTCTGCTTGGCTAAATTGCCGAAAGTAATGTTTGAATTTGCCTTAGAGTGCTTTAAGATGAGCAGTAATGTGCTGCTGAATGCTTGATGTAATAATTTCTTTGGTGTCGTGCAAACGTTTTTCTATTTCAACCTTTTTGACCAATAATTGAATGTTGCAAATGAACGCACGCAATTTGTCTTCAAAAATTTGTCCATGGAATTTTATTGATTTCAATAAGTAGTCGCAGATAACTTTAAAGACGTCTTTTGCTTTTAAAGATGTCTCTAAGTTGTCTTGTAAAAATACCGATTCTCTTTAATCGTATCGTAACATCAAAAAATCTGATAAAAGTTACGATACAAAATTCTGATTAAATGATGGTCGGTCGGTGGGCCACCTGTTGGGAGTTGCTGGTTTAACGAGTAAAAGGGGCTACTACCCTAGGTCCATGTGGTATCACAATGCACCTCACATTGGTCTTAGTGTGTTGGCTTTCAGCTGACTACTACTTAAATATTTCGAGTGAATTAATAAAAATGAATTTTAAACTAAAAGTACACACAACACAAGCTACTTTAATTCCGAGTATCAAAACTGCTGTATGATAACTGTGAAATAAGCTCCAGGATGTGTGTAAAGTATAACGGGCATATCACTTGTTTTCACAGAAAAGTCTAAAATGTTTGTATGTTTTGGAATACAAGTTGTGATATGCGACTCACAAGTAAAGTTTGAATGTATTTCTAATAAAAGAAAAAAAAACATTTGGTGATGGCATTGATGGTATTCCGCATTTTGAATGGCTTACTTTGAAATTTAAACACTTAGTTTTGTGACAATTTTGTCAAAGAGCTGTCAGAGAGAGAGCTTAGAGATTGAACAGATTTGCACGAAAAAAGAACGATGTCCAACCAAAGTAAATTTTAAATGACCAACAGCTGAATTCAAAACATAAATTCGTTTACATAAGTTCATTTTACGATAATCAGTCGACAATGAACATTATTCAATCAAATGCCAAAATACACAAAGTTCATTCGAACGAATAGAGAGAAAAATTCGATCGAATTGACTTCACTTCACTCGAACGTCAAAACAAAGAAAATTAAATGTAACAGCAACTGAATGTCAGAAGTGTCAAAGAGCACCCTAAAATAGGTACAGAAAATATTTAATATATATATTTAAAAGTGGATTTTTATGTTTTCAGTATGCACAGACATTATTTTCGTCGAAGAACAGTATTTTCAATCTTGTGACAGAAATATAAGTGCTTAAAATTATAGGTATATTGAAGTGCATTGTGTAAATTACAGTTGAAAAACGCGTCTTTTTGTGTAACACCGTAAAGGGCATCTATAAATGGTGGGGTGACCTAATGGACACAGATATAATGTCAATGGACGTTATGTCTGGATCAAAGTCTAAACTGACTCCATTTGAAGAAGACAAGTTACTTTAAACGGCTGAATGAAATAAGACCCAATTTAAAATGGCCGAAAGCCCGCCGTTGTCCAGAGTTATAATCCATTTTACCTGCGTGAGGTCACCCAGGTACTGTTATCTGTCGAACTATGTCATACCTAACAAACTTTGAAGCACGGTACGTAGCTTCGCCCTTAAGCCGGCCGGTGTATGAGTCAAGGAGGTGTCCAGAGTTTTAAACCCTTTGACCCTCAAAGTGGTCCACCCAGGTACTGTAATCAGTGCATCTTCCTACTAAATATGTATTTTGTGTAGTAGAAAAAAAGCAGGAGCAGCATCGATATGGATATTTAGCCAGTTTCGGACCGACATTATGTGACCTCACCTGAAAAAATTCCTACAGAAGAGTTTTTTAATTACCTTTGTAAACGTTGAAAATAATTCACGTCAATTGACGCTTGAGAACTTCTGATGATGCAATATGTTAATTTAATTTGATTATAGTAGCTTAGTTAATTCATTTAATTGATATGCAAGGTTTGAATTGAAAGATTGACAATTATGATAAATAAAAAAGTGCACATACATTTGAAAAGAAATATTGCAGAGGAAAGTTAAATAACACTTGTGCTTAGTAAGTGTACTTTTATTTGCAAATTGAACGATAAATTTCCTTTCGAATTCGGGAACAGAATATGTCTCGTGGTTAGAAACTTCAGATGAACAAGACTTGCATTTCTCTAATTTGTTTTAGTTTGTGATAGATACATACATTTAAGAAAATGTTGTTTTCATTTTTGAAGTCGAGTTTTATTTATCAGAATAGGAGAAAAGTGAAAAAATGCTCGCAGAATTTTTATTCATGATTTTAGCTGAATAAGTGTTTTATACGAGGTTTTATATTTTCTAATTTAACAATTCGCTAACCATAATAATGTGACTAAAAATTCGCCAGCAATATGACGAATCAGGCGAATGAATTTTGTTAAATTCGCTAAATTTGTTGGTCCACTCTGTAACGATAAATAGGACTTTTAACCCGCAATAACTACAATCAGGAGGGTGAACACTTGATGACTGATGCACTGAGGGGTCGCAATCCTAATTGCAGTCCGAGAAACTGCCCGGGACCTGACTGAGGATATATTCAACTTAAGACTATGAGGATGCTGCAAAAGAAAGGTGGTGACGGTGTAGAGGTTAGTGTGTTGGCTTGTGACCTGTGCGGCGCAGGTTCAATCCCCATGGGGAACAACAACATACGCCACCCATTCTCCAGATTTGACTGTTTTTCAAGATTAATTTTAAGTCTAGATGTAGATATGCGTAAGTTTTTTTTAGGTAACTTTTTTCTTTGCATAAACATTTAGCTATGAGCCCCACATGCGCCCACGTCAAATTTCATTTTGAAACAAAGCTTGACTTGACTGACGAAAAATCAGATTGCGTAAACGTACCCAAAAAAAGTATGGCTTTTTTTGGTCAAGTCAATAGCTAAAATATCCGCGAAATTTCTGCCTTTTTAATGCGTTCCTTCAGTTCAACCACCACATTAGCGACAAAGTATTGAATCTAGAGCCACAGCAATGGTTAAAGCCACAAAAGCCGCATTTTATTATGACCCATGAATAATGATACCAACTCTAGCTAGATAAAATCTAGTATATTAGTATCTATATGATTTTTTTTAAATCCGGTATAATCTATAGATATACAAATTACTCGTTATTTGTTTGTGTCCTTTTAAGACTCACCGCTCGAAGGAATTTGATGAAATTTTGTGAGTGGTCTTTATGGTGTTTCGAATTCTGAATAAGTCTTAACAAAGTTAGGTTTATTTACTATTGCCGAGGTGTTAGATATTAACAAAATGTGAAAAGAACACTTGAAGTGATAAAGAGAATGATTCCCAAGTAACCAATTAAAAAAAAAATTACTTTGTGGAAAAAATGTAATTATTTTAAAAAAAATTTCAATTTGTTTTTTTTTTAGATCAAGATTTAGATGAGATTGTGGACATTTATTGCTGCTCTAAGTGCATTGGAAATTGCAAAAAGGTGATTAACGCTTATTCGGTGAAATACATATTTAAAAGTAACATCAATTGCCAGTGTCACGCATTTGAAAATTACAATTTCTATTGCATTTTGGCTAACATAAGTATCAAGGTGACAATTTCGTGTGATTTAGTAGGTATGAAGCACAAAACGAATAAACAAAATAGCGCAGCATAGAATACATTTTGGTTTTGCCGACGAAATTGCTTATTTTGATATCTCTTTATGGTAACTTTTGGTGGTTCTTTACTTCGAAATTAAGTTAGAACTTTAAAATTTAGTTCAAATAATTTCAAGGGCTCCTGTTTAGAGTGTAAGAATCGACCGACTGTAGCGCTCCCAACGTTCACCTAAATAAGCTGGAAATTTGAATGGCTACTACTATTGCTCTTTGGAAGTAACAGACTGCGTCGCCCCTTGAATGTTTTCTTTCTCTAATTCTTTTTTAATTAACCCTAGAAAGATAATCTACGTCTGCGAGACGTATGACGAGCGGAAAAAATGTTATATCCTTTTAACTATAAACCTCATTGGTTTGGTTGCTTAAACTAACTCAGTCGGTGGTCGGAGCTAGCCCGTAACGGTCGTGGCGCGATGGTAAGTACCTACGGTAACTAGTTATAGCTACGCCGGACTTCTGGGGGCGTGTGTGACCTGTGCCATACTTACATTAAATTTAATCGTATATAATTTAAAATTACTAAGACTTATTAGTAGATTTATTTTAAACCGAAAAATGAAAATTTGGCAAACAATTATGACTTAATGTCAATTTTAAGGTTCCTTTAAAATATAAGTTGTTTTTTGTTGATTTGTAATGGGACTTAAGTTTTTTATTTTTATTGTTTAAATTAATATTTATTTATACTAAATCATTGATTTATTTTACTTAATATGAACTACATAAATAAATAAAACGTTAATATTTTTTTAAAAAGTTCATGGGTTTCATTAAATACACTACCAAAGTTCCATACGTCTCTGAGACGTATGATTATCTTTTACATCATACAAAATATGATTATCTTTCTAGGGTTAAGCTAGAACTTTGAAATTTTCTACAAATATTTTTCAAGGGTTTCTGTTTTTCGGATGTAAAAATTGATCGACGGCAGCGGATGTATCTATAACTTTGTTATATATTTAAGGGGCATCTGCTTATCAAAAATTGCCCGACTGCAACGCCCCCTACACGGTTTTAAGTAAGAGCTAAAATTTCTCAATAAAGCAAGAACTTTGAAATTTAGCACTTATATATTTCAGGGACTTCTGATTTTTGCATGTCTTCATATTTCTTAACTCTTACTTTTCTCAATTGAGCTAGAGTTTTGAAATTTTATTCATACATTTTCAACGGCCCTGCTTTTCTTGTGTAAAATTGCGCGATTGCAATTTCACACTTTGTTTATTTCAAAACTCTGTTGCAATACTGATGACAAGAACCAAAGAAGGTAGTTGATTTTTCCAGTCTTGCAGAATAAGTAAGTTAAGTAGAGAAACAACATTTTTATTATTTTCAGAGTCTTGTAAGATCAATGGTGAATAGAACCATTTTAAGTGTTTTTTTGTGTTCTTCTTTTGCTATTTAGATACCTACTGTTTTAATAAATTGAACTCAATTTAATTATGTTCATTGTAGATAAATATCTTAAAAATATCATCGTATCGCAATTTGCGTTGATGTGGCTATAAACAATTTTATGTTTCTTTTACACGTAGGCGATATTTTCTCTTTCATCTGCAAGCGATTAGTTAATCTAAGACGTGTCAGAGAGACATCATGCATTGAATCTTAAGGGCACGCGTCGTTTCATTAAGTTTTGAACATTTCAGTACTTCCGACGAAAATAAAATTGTAATTTTCGTAGTTAATATTGAATTTTTAATATCGTAAGGGCTTTATATTAGGATGTTAAAAAAAATAATGCTGACTCAAATAGAGAACATACATTTTACTTATTCTGAATCTAACATCGAATGACTACGGCTCTGTCTGCGGTTGTTTGAATGTACATATACTTATTCTGAAACGAGATTTTTTGCAACAGCTTTACTTGCGTTTTAATTTTTTTTTAAGAATCAATGCAATTCGATCCCCTTTTTTTATTGACTTGCAACATGGAAGAAAGAGTGGAAACATTAGGCAACATTTTGACAACAGGGTTGAAAAACCATAAATAAATTAAATTATGGAAATTCATGCAGTATCTACACCTCGAATCCAGAATGGTACTGAAAAACCCAGTATAGTTGGAATCATAGTCCATATTCCGTATAAATGACACGATACAAATAAAACAGTCCAGATCAAAGAAACTGTAAATTGGATTGTTTGAGAATAGTTAACCATCGGTCCTGTCAAAATATGACGTCTACAGACAACTTAAAGTAAAAATGGAAACAGCTGCAATCGAGGTATGTAAAACTATTAACTTTTATTGACTTAACTAAGTCTGTATTTTTTTATTCTATAGTTCTTATTGGAAGGCTAACATAATAGCGACGAAATTAGCTGATTGGGGCACAGATCACCTACGACAATGATTGTTTGTCGATATCGGTTTGACGATAACTTTCGTATAGTCGAAACGATGCATTCGACGGTTTTCATTAAAAGTGATTTGATTGTTGTTTGGTTATTCGCTTTTTACCTCTCAAAGCTCGAATTCCTCGCTTGCTACAGAGATTTATTCTCAAAACAAAAAAAATGAGCTGAGACCCCTTTTAGGAAATTGTTAATAGATATTTATTAACAAATACCAAATAAGTATAATATTTTTCAGCTGAAATTTGTGTTAATGTTTATTTAATACCACATTTGGCGGGTGGCAACAGTGCAGTGGTAGGCTATTCACTTGCTGATCGGAAGGTTGCATGTTCAAATCCCGACCATGAAGCAGCAGCATGCAGCGAATACTTGCTCATATGTGCACTATTTAGACGCCCACCAATTCTACTTCTTCGTAGTTCTACCACCTAATAGTAGGCAACGAAATACGTCCACAATGACATTGCATTTGTAGGTGTTGAATTGAAAAATGCCTACGCATTTAGGTTAAACAAATTCAAAGTGAATTATTAATTTTAAATCATTTTGACAAGAGCATTAAATAATTTGAACATTACAATTATTAATTGACAAATATTTCTTTTGTTAATAAATATTTAATGTTCTTATCTGGCGACATGAATACTTGATAATCCTCAACTATTATAAACATTGACAATAGAAACTGTAGCCCAATGAGATGAGAAATAAAAAATATTTAACATGGCCTATATAGGTCCTTAAAACTATCTGATCTGACCACTTGCTTGTGCGAAATGGAAGGGACCTACAATTTCGAGCCGACTTTGAACGGACAATTTGAGAAGCTTCTCATGACAATTGATACCCTTCGATGTTTGTCAGACTTTTACAAAGAGGTTGGAAAAACTAAGGTGCATGAGACCCCTCGATTAATAGTCCAACGCATTAACCACTGCGTCCACAAGGAGAAAAAGAAAAAGCGCAAACTACTCGTATGTAATTGGTAGATCAAGAAAATGAACCCCTATTAGAAACAAGTTCTCGTATTGTAGTTGTTATGCATACAAACCAATGATCTATATGGATCATGGGTCATAATAAAATAGCTGTATATGTAAAAAAAATCAACAATATGTGCTTTTTCTTCACTCTATAAGGTAGGTTTTCCACTTTATTATATGTATGTATCTATACAGCGCATAACTTTGGTGTGGCTATTTTTGTTTTCTCGGTGTATAACTGATGCAGACATTTCCGTCCCCTTTTTCCATGAACGCATTATCTTTAAGGAAGTACATCCAAAGACCCATAATATGGTTATTTTGAGAGTACTCGTACATTTTCAAGTTTTGTATAGAAGCACAAATTTGGCATTTTATTCGGAGAACAGATCAATCTGGTTGTCGATGTAACACAGCTTCTTCTCAGTGCTTAGAAAAATATGTATCGGTCCATTGAATTAGATTAACAATAAAACACGATTCAGGCAGAGCTGAGTACTTGAGGCTTTGATGGCGGAGTGCGTAGTGTGGTTACTTGAGAAGACGCTGGTCTCTGTTCGAGTCCCAGTCGGAAGGAGTCTGATGTTCGGCTTGAGCAGACCGTGAAACATCGCTGTAATTTTTGCCGCTCTGACAATGCCGCACTCTCTTCACGTAATAGCATTCAAAAATTGTTGTTGTTCTATTCAACCGTTTAACAGACATTTTTCCTAGCTTTTTTGTGATATTTAGCAACCTCCAAATATTGCTGCTATAACTTCTCAATTCAATAACATGATGGATTCGGACTTTTTACTTTATTATTTTCTTCTCTAACTAAATGCAATCCAAAGTGTGTATACTACTTATAAAACTACATTACTACAAATACTCATACAAAAGGGAACATTTGGCAAAGATTTAATAACGTACAAAATTCATTCACACGGATATAAGATAATTTTATGGATATAAACAAAAGCCAGACATTATATAAAGTACACGATCGTACTTTGAAAAAACAACTCCAATATCACATAAATTGTTTGTATCTATTACTGTTTTCTGTTACTATTTCTTACTTTGGGAATATAATTTTTTAAAGATCATTAATTAAAAAATCAACATAACATACCTCGTAAGAGTATACCTAAACAAGACAAAAAAAAACAAAAAAAAAACCTATTGGGTCAATGATTTCATATGCTGTATCTTACTTCATTTCAAATAAACAAAAGAAAGCTGTTTCCGCATATTAATTTGCAGTAATTGATTATAATGGCCATATTCATAAATTTGTTTGTATTTAGTGCTCGAAATGAATAGTTTAAGGGAAGACAGATACATTGACTTGATATGAATAGCTAGGTAGGTAGTTATCTAGTTAATAATGGCTGGAGAAAGCATGGGGTTTTTTTTTCCGTCTAAATTAACATTTTTCTGTGGACAGTGAACTTTTTGAAACTTACTCGTACATAAATATTAATTGTTGGATTTGCTTTCGGTTGTCATCTCTACTCCTAGTTGTAGCTAAGAGGTTTGAAGTCACATATATACAGTAGACTGTCGATAACGTGAACAATCAAAAAGCAAGCCAGTTCACGTTTGCTATAGAGTTCACGTTTGCGAGGGTTGAATTTCAATAAAAGAATAGGACAATCCTACAGTAGATATTCGTTTAAAAAAAATAAGTTTTTACTATTACATAAATGTCTTTTTTAATTTATTTTTGTTCACTTTTAACAACAAGTTATTAGATAGGTATAATAAAATTTTAGTATAAAAAATATGTTTTAATATGATGCACTCGTGAACATTTATGATACGGAATTTAGTGAAAAAAATCCGTTTGTATCTTATTTGTCTCCAAAAGTCATCCTTCTTACTTTCTAAAAAGCTCATAACGCAACGTCGTTCTTTTTAGCCAAACTTGTTATGCTGGAACCACCGCGGAATTGTTCTACTATCGCGCATTTGTCCTTGAGTGACAAAAACTTTTTTTTTGAGGACATGTTGACGCATAAAACTTATGATAGACAACACAAAAAAAAACGAACAGACGATAATCCATAATAATTAAAGCAAAGAACAACTTAGAAAAGACTAAGACGATACGAATTGACTTGCAACAAAGACAAGAAAAACACGAATTTCCAGTTTAAACTTGTCCTAACTTTACTGTGAACTTGGAGCGAAAATTATTGATCGCATTTAAGAGTGTTCATGATTAGTTCACGTTTAGAGATGTTGTTAGAAAAATCTTTTCATGCTATCCGCTGTTCACATTAACCGGTGTTCACACTAACGAGAGTGTACTGTAGTTGGAACTGAATTTAAATTCAGTCAAACATATTTTATTGCAATCGTGCTAAAATTTGGAACTCAAACTTATTAGGTATGATACGAGGGCGGGTCAATAAGTCCGTGACTTTTGGAATAAAATACAGATTTTTTGATAAAAAAAAATTTTTATTTTTAACGTAGTTTCCCTTGAGCTCTATACACTTTGTCCAACGCTTCTCCAATTTTTTTATCCCTTCCAAAAAAAATGATTTGTCGAGGTCCTCAAAATAGGCCTTTATTTGCGAGATGACTTCATCATTGGAGTCAAATCTTTTTCCACCAAGCCATTTCTTCAGGTAGTAGTCGCTCGGAGCCAAATCTGGAGAATAGGGTGGATGAGGGAGCAATTCATAGCCCAATTCATGGATTTTTGCCATGGCAACTGCACATGTGTGCACCCTTGCATTGTCTTGGTGGAAAAGAACTTTTTTCTTGGCCAAATGAGGTCGGTTTTTTTCAAATCGTCATTGAATCGGTCCAATAAGTTGGCATAATATTCCCCATTGATTTTTCTTCCCTTTTGAAGGTAGTCAATGTGGATTATCCCGCGTGCATCCCAAAAAACAGTCGCCATAACTTTATTGGCTGACAAACCCACCTTGGCCTTCTTTGGCGCCGATTCACCCTTAGAAACCCACTGTTTTGACTGTTGTTTGGTCTCTGGTGTGTTGTGATGGATCCATGTTTCGTCCACGGTTACAAAACGGCGCAAAAACTCCTCCATATTGCGATTAAACAACGCCAAACCTTCCTGTGAAGTTGTTACACGATTGCGTTTGTGGTCGACTGTGAGCAAACGCGGCACCCATCTTGCGGAAAGCTTTCTCATGCCCAAGTGATCATTCAAAATTGAAACCACTGAGCCATTCGAGATCCCTACGGCTTCCACAATCTCTCGCACTTTCAATCTTCGGTCGGCCAACACCATATCGTGAATTTTGTCGATTGTTTCGGGTGTAGAGACCTCAACTGGGCGTCCAGGACGTTCGGCATCTTCAGTGCTTGTACGGCCACAACGAAATTCAGTAAACCACTTTTTTACCATTGAAATCGATGGTGCAGAGTCCCCATAGTATTTTTCAAGCTTAGCCTTGGTCTCGGTAAAGGTTTTTTTTCGCAAGAAATAATGCTTAATAAGCACACGAAATTCACTTTTTTCCATTTTCTCCTCAAATTAGTGAGTAGTCTGATAAAAATAGCTGTCAAACACAAACTAACTGACGCAGCAAGTTTAAATTTTGACAGGAGTCAACTCACAGATGCCTGTTGACAGGAACAGTGTTGCTGTTTCAGTAAAGAGGTCAGAAATTCAAAAAGTCACGGACTTATTGACCCGCCCTCGTATTACGACTAAAGAGAAGTCCAAAAAAGTGTGTACCGAATTTCCGTCTGTCACCGATCCTCAAGCCACAATGGGTGGGCGGATTTACTCCAAACTGCGTATTTGGGGTTTCAAGGCTTATATCTGTGGCCATTTTTTTTATATTCTATCATTTTAAATAACGGCACCTACCATACAAATGGTTTATTCATCACCATTTTTCTCAAAAGTTGCACTAACGTTTTTTGTTCATTTTTGAAATATAAAAAGGCGTACGAAGTTTTTGCGAAAATTGTAGAGAAACGGAACTTAACAAAAAACGTAATATCTTAAAAACTAATTAAGTTATTTTGAATAAAATGCACACACCGACTTATACTACTATTGGGAACAAATTTGTATATAAAATGTTTCAAATATTTTGTTTAACTTGAAACTTTCATACAAAAGTTTTTTGAATTTTTGGAAATTTCACTTTCATCCAAAACCGTTCAAACGATTTTAATCAATTTCAATATCTTGAATACTTTGGTTGAGTGTCAGAAGATGGTTTACTCAGTTTTGTCCAAAAGACTCGATTAACGGCACTTTATGAAACCAAAAATATCTCAAAAACGGGCGACGTATTTTCAGTAAAACTTGATATACATATTAATATGTAGATACAAATATGTAGAAAAAATCTACATATCCAGATTTTAAAAATATTATTTTATATTTTTTATTTTTTTTTATAAAGTTGCTAAAACTTTAAAAAAACATCACTTTTCTAAAAAAAATGCTGTAACGGTTTTGCTGATTTTTGGAGTTTTTAATACGTGGAGGAAATGTAAGAACATGACATACACAGATTTGTGCCAAAGACTTGAACAACATGCTATATCTCCAAAACTGGTGGAGAGATTTCAAAACATTTTGAAAACCAAGCTAAAATTTACAATTTCAATCTTTCCAACATTCCATTTAAAGATATTGATCTCGGTTGGTGTTTAGGAGCAAAGGTAAGAAAATGGCATGCTCAGTTTTTACCAAATGACTAAAACAACCATAATTTCGAAACACGGCAATATCTCAAAAACGAATAAAGTGGTTAATTGCCTTCAAATAGACACATTAAGATCTAAAGACAATATGACGAATTCAAAACCGTTCAAAACAGTACAAACTTAAAAATGTGGCATCTATTACCTGCGACAAATTTTAAACAAGAACACCATCAGTTTTATTTTGCAGTCATAGGTTTCGGATCATTGTGGAGCACATATCTTTCATAAAAAAATGTATATATATCTTCATCATCAGTATGCATGTTGTGCATATACGTCATACCCCTATAAAATGCGACTGTTCTTTTATTACCCATTTCCAGGCTCAGCTGAAAGGTATACAATTACATAAATTTCAAGATGTTTTTTTTTAACTTATTCAAATATAGCTATCTCCATCTGCATTATTACGATTCTTTTTTTTTTGTGATTTAACGAGTATTGAAAATGGCTAATTAAAAAATGTGATTCGAAACCAAGCGAGAGGTTATCGTACGGCCAAGTCATGCACTTTTTTTTCGAGTGCCTTAAAATTCATATAAATATTTCAGAATTTTCAGAAACGCCATATTTTGCAGCGGTCATTATAATAAGACTCATGCCTCTTGTGGTTTTAGTGCCTTTTATATATGGAATAAAAACTACATGAGGTCTTAGTACGTAGGGCGGTATTTCACGTCATAAATTTGCACCTGTTACCCCTAGTAGTAGGACAACCCATAACCACTGAGCCCACTCCGAATCGCTGGAGAATTATGAAAAATATCCAACGGACTTCTAAAGGAAAAGTGAAGAAGAAAAGAAGACGCGTGTGGAGACTGGGCAACTCCTACAATAACTTTTGCAAAAACCGCCGAGAAAAGAAGGAAGAAAATACAGTTCTACACTTACTGTCACGTATTCCGCACTTGTCAACATCAAAATGGCTGCAATTGGTCACTAGCTATGTCACGATTCTAGCGATGTGATAACGGTCCTTCTTCTTTCCTTTAGTACCGAGGTCATGATCTGGACTAAAGGGATCATAACCCTCCAACTTCCTTGCATCCGTACGGGTCCGTCGGATTCACCGGTTCGATCAGAAAAAGTATCGGGAGGCCACACGATCCCTGGAGCGTTTATCGGTTGAAAATATTGTTAATTGTTGTGTTACATAATGAATTTAAATTGTATCGTTTTAGTCATAGTTTCATTTTATTTTGTAAGTTGATTGTGAACTATTTGAATTTGTAACCGATTCTAGTACTAGCCAATTGTGGATTCCGGCGAATAGCTATTGAAATGGAAATAAAGTAAAATGAAACATAAATGCAAAAAGCTATCCCGGAAAAAAGACAAGGGCATTCGAAGGTTGATAGTTGAACGAGTTAGTACCCAATAAAATGAATTTTATAACGTGGAATCAAGTAGTTTCAATTTTTTTCTATGCAAAAGAAGAACACACGGTGAATAGTTGCAACACCTATTGTTCATACTAGAAATTCGCAAAAACTATTGCGAATAAACAAATATGCTTCAGCGCTGCAAAACAAAATGTCTATAATTTTTTCTTGTGTAAATATTTTTCTAAAAAAATTTAATTTTAAATTCAATGAATACGTAATTTTGTTTTGAATGCATTTTTCCGATAGTGCAAATATGCACTGTTTGTCTGTTTTAATGTTTTAATGCAGGCGAAGAGTTTTTCAAGAGATGAGGCATACCTAGATCGGTTTTTCGGCCTAGTAAACCTCTTTATTGTTAATTTCATCCAAATTGTTGGAGCCGTTTCCGAGAAACCTTTTCATAATAATATATATAAGAATTGCTCGTTTAAAGTAATAAGGTAAAATGAGTTATAAAAACATAAATATTAACATACAGGGCCTAAATCTAGGTTGCACACCATTTACATATATGAATTGGAAGGGACCTACAATTTTACTCGAACTCCGAACGTCAAATTTGAAAAGCTTCTCGTGACAAATGATACTCTTGGATGTTTGGCAGACTTTCGCACATTTACATAAATAATTGGGTCAGTTTCCTTTATTCCTTGGGGAACTTGAGGGATGACTGAGAGATAGAACAACGGCAAACGTTGTTTGTTAGATTTTAAATTAGATTACAATTAAATCAAGAATCTTACAATGGTTTTTAATAATGTTTAAAAGAAAACGCCGTCTGTCGGTTTGACAGGTAACGTTAAGCGTATTTAAGAGAGTTCTACTAATTTAATAACTTTGACTTGATCTCAGCTTCGCTTGATTTGCCTCATAATTTGTATATTCTTATGCTACGAGTACACGACATGCAAAAGCCGCATGTAGTCGGCATTGACGTCAGAAACACCGCGTGTAGTCAAGATGTACATGCGCACTACTTGCCACACCAGTGTCGCATGGAAACATGTGGAACTTCTGCTGCCGCATGTATTTTATATATGCGGCACGAATTCGTGTGAATTTTTGTTTGTTCGCGGTATTTTTTTGTTTATATAAGTATGTATATCCTTTTTGTGATTTTAAGAACCTTTTTTTGCAGTTCCAAGCAAATCTTAAACTTATGACTTTTGGGACAGATTTGTCATGTCGTGTACTCGGCATGTTTTTTCGTATGTCACTATTTCTGCATGTTCCGAACATTCGACAAACATGCGGCAATTTTTCGAGACGTCAATGCCGCATGTACATGGAGGTTTTGACATGTCTTGTACTCGTAGCATTGCGATGATTGCACATGTAGCTTCCCTGATATTATTGGAATTTTTCGGATTTGAGACGCAAATTTCATGTAAACTATTTACAGCACAGGCAGTTTATATCAAACCTGCTTATCTGCAATCTGTTTAACTGAATCCCCTGCTTATTTGAAATATTTTGTTCCCGTGTTTTTGTCTACAATTTGCATACAAATTACTCCGCTTTATTGAAACCCGTAAAAACCTCGGATAATCTGAAAAAGCATTTCCTTAAACAAATGTGACATATCATACGAAATTCAACGCTTTAATCAAACAAATGACATTATTTACATAGATTTGAATGCATTTTTTTCTGTTTTGAGGTCGAACATATCGTAGATGATATTGAGCATAAAATGAAGAATTTTTGCAAAAAAAATAATGGATTGGTTTTCATGTGACTACCTATTAAACTATATGCTAATGTATGAAGATACATAAAAAACCCACATCAATATGATTTCATGATTATGTAATAATATATATCTACTTATTGCTATTAATCCGGTTTTTTCCTTTTTAATATTCTTTTTTTCTGTTAATTTTCTGAAATAAAGCATTTTTGTTTCGCTAAGTCATTCTACTTGTTTAAATCAATTGTAAAAATTCTCTAATCTCGATTACTTATATGGAACTTTTTTCAGTTAGATATCTGGAGTTCACTTAAATAATTTTGTTTTTAATAATTCGAAGTTCGCTTAAGTGAAAAACCGGGTTAATTAAAATAGAAATCAGTATTTTTTGTCATTTTTTAAAACTACATAGGTAGGTACTAAAAATAAATATTTCACTCCAAAGTAAAATTTACTTTAATTTCGAACCCTTAGACCTCAGGTTGATAGAAAGTTAGATCACATCTCTGAAGTACCTACCTACTTCTTCAAAGTTGAAAAGCTATTTCTTATTTCTGGGGGTTCTGTTTTTCGGGCATTTGTTGTACCGAAACTCTGGGCGCAACCCCACAGTGTGACCAGTAGGAATGCAATGAAATGGGGGAAGGTTATCATCCTTTGAATCCAGATACCTAGTAACCTCGTCGTTAAAGAAGAAAAATATTGTATCGAAACTCTCTTAATAATTTGACGTGTCTGTGTCACTAGAAACTCAACCACAATCCCGAAGAAATATTTTGCGGCGTATTTTTTTTCAGTGACATTTCTAAGTGACATCGGCAAACATTTATGTAGTTGCATTTCTCCCCCAATAGACGTCGATAGATTTCTATGGAAATTCGTATGACGCGCGGTATATTTTTGTATTGCTACTTGCTATGTTGCTGCTGCCACTTTGAATCACACGAGCTTCGATTTTCTTTCACAAAGATTTCCCTAGCTATCTATGTCGGTATATACCTAGCTATAACCGCTGTTAACTTTCCCGTACATACTCGTACATAATCTCTGTTCTCCCGATTACATAATACCAAACCAACTGTATGCTTGCCATATGATTTTCCAGACCAAATTCTTGTTCCAAGACTCTTCAAAAGGGAACAATAACATCGCCTGAGCCGCAGAGCGCACACATTATCCTTCTAAAAATAGATTATGTGGTAGGTACACCCACAGAAAACACGAACAAAAAAATGGAAATGCACAATTTAGCACGCATTGGCATTTTTCAACGTAATTTATTTTAAGGATTACTTTTATTTTTCCACCCCTCGTAATCGTCCTTTCTTCATGTTGGCTCCTTCTTTCCACCTTACATGTTACAGTGTTTAATGTTGGCGGTGCGCACAGGTACACTTTTAGTGCAGGTACCTACACACAATTAATGCGTGCAAGGTACGAGGACTTCTTTGTGACTCTTATAAGACGCGTAGCGAGAGAATCACTTAAAAAAACAAACCGAATCAAAAAGGCACAACGTAAATAACTGAGATGATTATGCTTACCAGTCCACTTTTCCGCCTGCTTTTCTTCATCATCCGTACTCTCTAATAGTTTGGACCAAGGGGTCATGTTTCAATAAATAATGTTGAATTATCTTTTGTAAAAAGGATGGGTGTTAAAAAGGTCCTTTCACTGGTTGAGTTTATCAAGTGGTCTGCAGTTGCAGATGAACATAAATATACTCGTAGCCCAAAATCTCTCATTGTTTTTTCTCCAAGAAGCCGACCCTTCAACTGTCACATATGCCCCGAATGACGGGGGAATTCCAATTGACAGTAATAATTGTGGTTATTCTTTGCCAGCCTGCTAAACGGATTTGCTAATGCATATGTAATACGAAAAGATGATTACCTAACGGATGAGTATGTCGCACACCCGAATGCAAAAATAAGGGTGACTGCGATGATAAGTGGGAAATTCCCAGCGGACTAGTTTTCTTTTATTTTCCAAGGAGTACCTATTTCTATTTTTTGAATGTTTGAATGAAATTCGTGCAATTTCCGCTCAATATGAAGAATTGCTCGGGTGGACATCAAACATCAACATCGAACATGGCGAAGAGACGCAACACGCAACGCAGACAATGTCGTAGCCCACCGCGAAGAGTGTGAAAAATGAGTGTTTTTGTTGTTGTTGGTTGCTATTGAGCTTAAGAGAATCGCATTGTGTTAAAAGTCAACCAATGCGACGGCGAGGCGAGTTGTGAAAGTATGACAGTTTTCTCTGGCGTGACCGTGATAGAGAAGTTACGTTGTGTTTAGTATCTGAAGCTCTCTGACTGCATAAATAAAATGTTTTGCAGCGGTGTGTGGGTGTGGGCTAGGTGGAATGTGGAGCGCAGATATGCCGGCGGATGATGTTTCTTTTTGACACCCGACACTTCTACAACTGCGATTGCGATTGCATTTTTGAAAACTTCAGTTTGTTGATTTTTTTTAAAATAAACGAATACGATTAAGTTGTTTGATGGTGGGGCAGGATGTGGGGGATGTTTGTGGAAAAGTGTTGCCGAAGAGGTTTGTTGATAGTTTTACTGTTTGGGAAATCAAAAAGTACAAAACTAAAACGCGAAATGGGCATATGAAAAACATTAAGTCGTCGGAGTCGGAGAGTATCAAAGCAGCTAAAAACAGACTTGTCCACCATTAATAAAATGGCATGGTAATAGTACGATTGGATCCCCATTAAATTGTTGGGCTCATTTACGTCCAGAAAACATAGTACAGTAACTGAAGAATCGGGAGAGAGGCATATTTAGAGAGTAACCTTCTTAATTGAATAATGTTTTTGGCACGATGTGGTGACTTAATTTATATGTTTTAGTATTTGTGCCAGGCACAATATTGTCGAATCAGTAACTGCAAAAAGTATCTGGTCCCCAAATTTTATTAAAAGCATCTCCTTTTTAAAAAGATGCGAAAACTACCGTCAGGTTCAACGCATTAGGACGATCTGCGTTTTTCGAACAATCGCGGATGAAGCGGCCTTCTTTTTAGCTGGAATAAATTTCTTCGATATCTTGTCTGACGAGATGTATAATCGAGACAAATGGAAACCGACTACAATGTCGTACAGTAAATAATAAATGAGTAACGCAATCGGCAAACGATGCAATCATAAAGCTGTGGAGGGCAGGACGAATATTGTTTACTAAAAGTAAGAAGTTTTGGTATAGCGTTGAGTCAGTACCTACCTACTTAGAAATTGTGATACAAAGTTTGATTGTAGAAAAATTCATATGAAAACAGAAGCAAAATTTAACTAAATTTTGTCGAGCGATAACTATTAAACAATCTTAGATATTAAATAAAAGTCATAGAAAATTTAGTGCTGTCCTGAAATTGTACACGTGAACAATAGTTGGCTTGGGATTCACGTTGTTTATTGTAAGTAAAAGCAACAAAATTTATGTAGCCATTGTAAGTCTCGATATAAATTTGCAATAAGAAATCCTTCCTGGATCGGCATCAATATCACTTTAGCTTCATCTTCTTTTTTATCTTTAAGGGCGAAGTTATCATCAGCACCCTACTTGCGCACCTGTGGGGTTCGGCGGCTCACACTTAGTAAACACGGTCAGGCCTCCCCGTTTCAGACAACTTTTGTACTGCAGCCAATCAAAGGGGGGTTTTATGGCATTTAATTCATTGATCCTCCTTTCAAGACACCGGTGGTCTCCAGTCGTGTCAACCCACGCATTTGCATGAACATTGGTGGGAGAGGCTGACCTGAATGTTTAAATTGCATTGAATCGATTTCTTCCCTCAGTCGCATTTTGCAACAAGCGGTGTTTTTGAGGGGCGCTGAAGTGATATTCTGAACTCGTCGCTGTAGGAGGTTTATATTTGGTCAAATCGATCAGAACAACAAAACAAATAGGTTGCTGGATGGCTAAAAGGATGATTAAGGTCCTAATCAGGTGCAAATTTAAATATGTACATATGGAATTTGTGGTTGTCTTAAAGTTTTTGTGCGACTCCAGTTATAACCAGACAACGCACATTAGGTAAAGCCTTCTTCGACGACCTATCAGAGTTTTGAGTATAAAATTCTTGTGGCCATAGATGTCCAACATTTACACTAGCGTCAAGTATCTGCAGCTTGATACGAGCAAACATAGGGCAACCATAGACGAAATGTTCATAAAATGCACATCACAAAAGCACAACGGGCCTCGGCTCCTGTTGACAGTCACATCAACGTATCATACAATAACCTCCTCACAGATGGTCTCTTACCATAAAAATGCTTTGATTGTGATGGTTCCCAAGCCACCATAAGAATATTATTTAGTAGGCATAGATATTATCTATGGAATAGCAATAATACCTACCTCTTAGAAAACACTTGGGTCGAACCACTTCCAGCTATCCGCAGCAGAGAGTGCCAGAGACCCAATCATCCTTAGAATCATTTACAAGCAATACCTATGTTTAATTAATAGTTCTGCTTGATTTAAGGCGGTAGTAGCTCAGTGGTTAACGATATGGACTACTGAGCGAGGGGTTTGCATCACACCCAGGAACACATAAAGAATAGCTGACAAACATCGGAGAGTATAAACTATTACGGGACACTTCTCAATATTTGCCGTTCGGAATTGGCGTTAATTTACATTCGTGTTGAAAATATAGCTCCGCGCAGAAAAATATTTGGAGAAGCTAATACCCTACAACTGCACCCAAACACTTCTTTCCTATCTCTCTATTCTTTCTAATACCAAGTAGCTTACACTGTGTTCTTAGCATTATAAGGGTACTGTAACAACTGACAAAAAATCCCTTTAGCGTAAGCAAATTATAAAAAAAAAAAAAAAAAAAAATGTAGATATAGGTACCTACATACATACATACATATATATTTTTTCTATCATTAATGTCAGTTGTTTTTTCTTGTAAGTACATATGTAAATAAACCTACCTACAATTAATGTTGAATCTGAAATCATTCTAAACTCAGATTTACTGTTTCATGATGTCGGTTTCTCATCTCTCCATCGGCAACACTGATTTCTGCAAAATTGCAGACAAACTCTTTCTCCAGTCGCCTTGTCGTCATCAATCGCTATTTTCTTTTTTACTCATTGAATCTACACCCTCGTAAAATATTAATTGTCATCGTCATGTGATTTCCTCCTATTTATAACCACACGTGTACCTCAATTACGTATCTACATATACGCACGTTTGCCAGTTCTTCGTTTTAGCTCTGAGCTTGAATGAGCGTAGCATCGTGGTTGCGCGTCTCTTTCATCCACTTACATGACCCTATTCACACATTTTATGTAATCCTGTTCCCGTCTGGAAAAAAAATCGCGACACGTGCTTTTTCAGCTGTTTTTTAACGAGACAACAACCAAAACAGAATAAAAAACGTCGAAACGAACTTACATAAAGCGGAAACCAAATGAAATGGAAAAGAGAATGAAAAAGCAAAACAGAAAAAAGAGGGACTACAAAAAAAAACTGTCGTCGCCGGGTTCTGCCAATTTCTCTAATGCAGCAGCAGAAGCAGCCCCACCATTCACCAGGCGTGGAGTGGAAAATCGCAAAAAAAAACGTCATTCAATGGAGACAACCGACCGGGGAAGAGTAGAAGATGTGAAAGGCAGAAAATCCCTGCACTTTCAAGGACCATTTTAAGGGATGGAATGAAAATTCGAATAGCGACTGCGTTAGAATTAAAAAAAAAATGCATTCTACTTCTGACTGCACAAAAAACCTTTCAAATGCCGCCCTGCATAGAAGGAAAACTCACAGCACAGACACAGAGTTTATGTTTATTTAGGAGAGCCGAGCCATTTATGAATTTGGAATGAGCACTAAAACACACATTCTCCAAGTGTGGGATGAGAAAATGTCATTTAGTTGGTTATATCTGTTCCACTTGACAATTGCACTTTGCAATAGCTATCTTCTACATTCTCACATGACTACGAAGTTTTCAACAGAATTTGACATTTGATTCGTATGGAAGGACATTTTAGGGCAGAAAGGAAAGACCGTATCGAATTTCCGTGGGTTCACTTTGAACAGGTGATTGAACTATATTTTGAGGAAGCTAACGGAATTTTAAGGTCAAGTGTTTGCAAAGGAACTGGGTTAAAAATAAAAACAAACAAAAACCATGGCAGAGGATGGTGTTTTTATGCTAAATAAGGAGCGTAGGTTTGGCGCAAGATTAATTAAGAAATGAGCGAGAAAGTTATGTTAAAGAAAAGAAAATATTTTTGCCACTCGTTTCTTTGAGACATCATTTTTTAGCTCATTAATCAAAATACGAAATGAAGAATGATTCGAAGGAAATTCGCAAACAATCGTAAGGAAATGGATGACTGTAATTGCAGTGTTGTGTTAGGATTTGAGAAACTTAATGTAAGACGAAAGATAATACTCGTATGTAGGTACCTACCTATATGTATAAAAAATAAAAACAAATTTCGTTTATCTGGATTACGTAAAATGAAAACTACCGAACGACATCGTTTTGACTTAGCTCTCTCTATCAGATCTATAGAGATGGTAAAAGATCGCTATTGTCGAAACGACGTTGTTCGATCGTTTTGATGTTACGCAAACTGGCCCCTCAGGCTTATGTCCTTAGCCCGATCAAAAAATGTGGTAGCAAACTGATTTATTCGGATTTAAAAAAATGTGATATCGAAAATGTCGAAAAACGGCATGCGTTACGTATTCTGTAACAATCCTGGCCACAAAAACATATTACCGAGCGGGAAAATGTACAATGTCCTTACATCTATCATTTTATTGTTTCTTGTGTAAGATTTGCGCCGATTACCTTCGATTTCTGCCTGTGCAATTTTATTTGTGAAACCAAAAATTATCGAATAACGCAGTGTCAAAATGTCATTTAGTATAGTGCTGCCAAATCACGGATAGGGTTTTTTTTTAAACATTTCAATATAAGCCTATAAAGAAGATGGAAAAAGCACTTCTATAAGCTCCAGTTATCACATATTTGATTGAGCTGTAATTTGCAATCATTGAAAGCTTTCTAAATCGTTTAGGACTGACGTGATGCAATAGCACGACGAATTTAGTCCGGCGGCAAAGGTATATGAATTCGTCCCTCAAAATTCTGGTTCATAACCCACACCCCATCATTTTCTCAAATTTGTCAATAGAAAACTTAAAGAAAAACTCACAAAAAGCGATATTTTATATGACAGCAAAATAAACTCGATGAAATGTCAAACTTATTCGCACCTGTTAAAATAAGTATTGAGATCAATGGCTAAAGCAGATTATAAACGCTCCAATATGGTTCGAATAAACATGGCAAGACCAAAAACCCGCATAGCATTAGATTAATTCACTCGGGCTATATGTAGTCTTTTGAAGTTGTCTCCATTTAAAGGCCCATCTAGATGATCAGTTATCAGTTCAGTTAAAAATGCAGCGAATTCAGACGACAGTTAAGTTTTCATTTTACTCGAGGGCTGTCAGAATTTGATAAAAAAGTAAATAGTGTTCATCACAAAATGGGTGAAAAATATTTTATTGCAGTAGCTATAGCTTTGTCGCGTAGTCATCCTAAAACGAGAAGAACCAAGTGGAGCAAAGATTGGTATTTATTGGCTTTGATGCAGCGGCAATTACATTTGGAGTTGAAAATTGAAGATAGACAAAACCTTAAACCCAGCTTCTCCAACCATTTGCTTGTGTGAAGTGGAAGGGACAACAATTTTAAGCCGACTCCGAACGGCAAATTCGAGAAGCATCACATGACAATTGAAATTGACACTCTTAAATGTTTGTCCGAGTTTTGCAAGAGGTGGGGCAATGAACAAAAATAATTTCGATGTTGCTGGGCCGCGCTGTGATTTGAACGTAAAACTTCGATTAGTAATCCAACACTTACTTAAACCAAATTCTGTTGTTGATTAGACCAACAAATTGGTACGCGTACCAGCCCCACAAACATCTGCTTAAATTTGGTTTGTTTTGCTTGTTAAAGGCTTCGCCACGCAGAACGCGGTTTGCGGCTATTTCGACGAGGCATGAAATGACATTTAACGCGCAGACTTTAAAAAGTCAGGAACATTATTTGAAATTTGTTTGCAACGCGGCGGTAAATTCACGCTGTGTGTGACAGGGGCAATATATTGCATATTTTAATACAAAGCGGCGATGAACAGGACGTTAAAGTGCGTCCTGTATGGCGACGTCTTTACCCGTACCATTTTTGAGCGTTTACATACCGCTAAAATTATGTTGTACATATTATGTATTCTTCTACCTTCACGGTGCAGCTATAATCAGGATTAAATGGATCATAACCCTCGAACTTTACTGCATTCCAACTGTTCGCCTGTGGGAATCAATATTGTTAGGGCTCCCGGCTTCGGATCATTTGATAGCTGAGGCCAATCAAATGGTGGTGGTGTTGCATTCGTGTTTTCGACTTCGACACGTGCATGCTCCCACTATTGATTATTGTTTGATCGCCCTTTTACGTTATCGGTGATCTCCAGTCGTGTCAACCCAAGGATGCACATGGCCACTTGCGGAACAGTTTCAAGATGTTCATCGTGTCGCTGGGCTCACAAGAATGGTTAAAAGTTCTTAGATGTGATTTCCAAACTTAATCGCCTTTTTACGGCAAGAGCAGTGTCTTTGAAGTATCTGCAGTTATACTCATAGCTTCTCTACATGTGCAGGAAAACATATTATCTAATAAATTATTAACTTCATTTCTACGCATAGCTATGATTACTTTTAAAGTCAAGTTAAACAGTCTACAACAATGTACGCAAAACCATAATTTGTAGAATTCGGTACGTATGTCAGTTTAAAACGTTCATGCGACCATATACATATTTAATAAACCAAATACGACAGTACAAACAATAGAGAATATCACGATATGAAACATGAAACTATTATTCTGCATCCAATCTCAAGAGTTATTTCCGATTTCATTTGACAAGAGTGACAGTTTAAAGCGAAAATGAACAAATTAACAATTCTTGAAATTTTCGAAATAACAATAAAAAGTTAGGGTAAAACAAAACGTGAATATGTAAGTAGTTTTATTTTGTTTTGGAACTTAAATTGGCTATGGGTACATATCTACATAACGAACTTAAATGAGAAATGTTACAAACGTCAATATGAACCTGCGCAAATTATTATAAGAATTTATCAAAAAGTTGCTTGTTACACGTATTTGTTGACTTTAAAAAGCATGAAGCTGTAATGAGACAAGCGTAAAGAAATGTTCTTAAATTAACCTGTTTAACTAAGAGTAGTGCTGGCATATACTATAACGCGTATTTTATGAATCAAAAATTTATTTTAGAAACAACTTGAAAAATATATTTTTAAGACTAAGCTAACCCAGCGACACGTGCTTGAGAACTACAAGCAACTTGTAACAGGTTATTTCGAACAAATTGCTAAAATTTTAAAATTGGCGATTCAATGTCAAACGTAAGCTCTTATAGGAGAGAGGCCGGTAAAATTGTGCACTATAGCAACTGATTAACATTGGTATGCTAACATTTTATCTATTTTTGGTGATGTGTTTCCTTTTGGAAATTGACGTGCAATATATATTTGAATCATTTTTTTTAGAATTTAACTGTGAGTAAAATTGAGTAAGCTTCCTGCTTAAATAATTATTTCAACAGTATGTTTTAATGTGACACAGCCTTATAACTTAGCCCCCTATATTCAACTAAATGCAGCGTGACGAAAATGTTGTTTCCGGGTCCGCGGCAATTATTATCCAAAAACAAGCACGTCAAATGTTCTCAAGCTGATTGGTTCTTAAGCTTCATTCTACACATATAAACTAATCGTTCTGAAGCCACGCTGCAAACCTTCGATTTCGAGAGATTTTTAGCTTTTCCTCGAAGAGGGCTTGATCAAGATAATGTTTTAAAAAAAAAAATATTTTATGTTTTTAACCGAGCATGATGGGTATTGGAGCTAGATTTTCATGTATCGTTTTTTTTTTTTTTTGAATCTATGAGGTGAGGACTTGTTTATTTTATTCGGAAAATGCAGTTTTTTTAAAGACTGTTTAATAATAAATTTCTACAAATAAAGGGTGTTTTATTAAGGACATGACAACTCCTTTTTTAAATAAGATGCTACTTGATATCACAAACAAAATTGTATGGCTTGAATAACTATCAAAACATTTATTAATGGAATTCGACTTCGTTTATATGTCCACCACGGGAACGTATGCAGCGTCCGACACGTTGAACACAATTTTCGATGACTCGGGCGCACATTTCGACCGATACGGCAATTTTTCGTTTACAATTGGCTATGAGCTCCTCTAACGTTGCCGGCTTGGTTGCATAGACCAATGATTTAATGTAGCCCCATAAAAAAAAGTCTAGAGGCGTTAAATCACACGATGCTGTTTCATGAAACACATGAGGGTTGAGGGTTTTCACCTGTCCAGTAACGCATATTTTGCTTATTGACGAAGCCGTTTAACCAAAAATGCGCTTCATCGGTAAAGATGATTTTGCGATGAAATTCTTCATTTTCTTGCATCATGTCCAGAGCCCAAATCGAGGCATACGTCGCTTCATATGATCAAGTGGCTTTATTTCTTGAGTCAGCTTGATCTTGTAATAGTGTAGGCCAAGATCCTTACGCAAAATTCCTCATAATGTGGTCTGGGAGAGGACCAATTCTTGAGACAACGAGGAGTTGAATCACACGATCTCGGCGGCCAATAGCCCGTCTATTGTGGCACCGTCTTGTTGGAACCACATATCACTGATGGTGCCAGGAAATAACATAAATTCACATGGGCAATAATCACCTCGAGTGGGAAATAACTTTACTTTTTTTTGTGAAGTTATTGCCCACTGACGATGAGCAATTACTTCACCGTAAATTTTGTGAAGTTATTACCCACCTATAATTTGAGAATTTGTCTATTATACCTGAAGAGGAAATGTAAAATGGAGTTATTTATGAGGTTTTTGTATAATTTCATTTATAACAAAATATAACAATTTATTTTTAGCAATTTATATCGGTGCCGTGAAATAAGGGTTGAGTAATAAGGCCAATTTGGCGTTATTTCACTTTCCATTGGTGCTGTTTTCAACAATTTGCCCTTGCACCTACTGCAAATCAAAAAGTGACCCCAAGCAGGGGGTTGCAGGGGGGCAGCTTACCCCCTGTTTATGGGATTAGTTGCGAAATCGCAAGTAGATTCCATAAACAGTGCAATATTGCAACTTCAAGGAGAATCTAACTGAAAATAGGGCGCATTCTGTAAATCTTGCACAATGCGCTTATTTGACTGGAGCCGGCCCTGCAACGACAGCAATATTCTCGAAACTTCGGGCAAAACGTAGTATCACTGACACGGCAACATTCTGACTCAACTTTTTTCACTAGACTATGCTTGTCTACTGGGACGAGAATTACGGCCGAAAATTGGCGTTAACGCTCTTAGTTGCGACAATCGACTCGGAATTTCGGTAGTAAATTCTAATTATTTGTAAACGGTTTTTCTTCGTGTCCTTCTCCATGATGAAAATGTTGATTTTACTGAGTGTTTTGACATTGACAGTTCGGTAATTGGTTTAAGGGTGCGTTCACACTGAAAGTTTGAAGTTGTCAAGTCACTAATGAAAGACCCTTTATATGTTCTCAATTAAATACATATGTATTTATATCAATTTTGTTTTTACTTAATAACTCGAAGTCTTGATAACTGGAATTTTCGGGGCAAAAGATGGTTCGAGTTATCTCGACTAAGACTTGGACTATTGTACGACACTGAAAAAAAGGATTTAGCATAGTTCGTCGATTCGACAAATGAATAGCTTATTATGGGTAGTCAACAAAGTTAACTTTCCAGGGTCATAGACAGTAATGTTATGTTTATTAGGGTTACAGCTGGTATCACTTATAACCGAAGCTCCATTCCACCCAGAAACTTTAAACGCATTTTCTAGAACAGTTGTCAATTGTGTTCAATTTAAATTTCAGGAGTTTTCGATCCAACCATTTCCGAGTCATGGAGCGGATTTTGCGATGTGTCTCACTCGATTAACAGAACCGAAACTCCAAAGTTTATTCATGCCGGCAACATCGAATGTTAATTTGTACTACGTCTCGGTGTTCATTTTCATCTATGTCGTTTCAGTCGTTTCCGAGTTGTGGAGGATCTAAGATAGTTTTCATAAACGATTTTAACAAATCCTCAGAAGGTATAATTTTATTCACCATCCACAGACATTGTCATGTAAGAACACCTACGACAGTTTCGACGAGATAACCCACCCATTTTTAAACGTCCTGGGAGTCAGTTCCCGATCTGTTAATTATCATTACGACCAATTGTTGTGTCTACACTAAAAACAAATCCTGACCTTATGTGACATTTGATTTCACTTTTTCCCATAAAGAAAATCAAATCAAGCGTGAAGTTATGAAAACTGTATAGCTTCACATCGATCCCCTGCATCACTTGTTAGCAATTTATTTAGACGTATGTCAGAAATAAAAGTTTTACCTGCAGTTGGTGTTCGAAGTTATCCGACAAATTTACATACATATGATTCGCAGTAGCAGGGGGATGCTTTCATTGATGTGAACATTCCTTGTCCTATCCCCACCAAGTTGAAGTTGTGCGGAAAAGCTGTGTCGTTTGTTTTTTGTCGTAATCCGTCGGCTGCTGAAATGTCCATCATTGATTGTTGGTGTTGTCGGATTGACTCCTTAAATAGTAATATATGAATGTTTGCTGATGGCTCAGTTAGGGATGGCAATACGGATGACCTATTTCTGAGCTCCCACAATCAAGACAGTCTCATGTGAGTATGAATGTCAAATGCTGGTTATTTCAGCTTACATCAAGAGTCGATAATTTTCGTTAGGACAGTTACCGATGCAGGTATAGGCCCCATTTAATTATATACGAATCAAACCGCAGTTGGACTCGTGCCCCATTTTACTTTTGAAATCATTCTTTGGTTGTGTTGATTTTAATTATTTCTAAAGACTGGTAGTTTCTTCGACCCTTGAACTCTTAGTCGCTTCACACCGCCAACCCCCAGCCGACAGATTTGTTTATTTTCTTCGATGCCATTGTCTTTAAATAGAGGGTTTCCTCAATTCTGTCTTCCTTTTAATGTTTTTTTGCACTCTTTCTAAGCAAATCAGTTTTCTTTTTTTGCGCTTTTATTATTTTTATTGATTTTTCATTTAAAATGTTCGCATTACGGGCATCTTCAATAATGTTCGTCTGACAGCATAAATTTGCCGCCCTTTGCAGGCAAATAAAAGTGGGTTAAAGTACCGCAATAGCATAACGAATGGGTACTAGCAAATTGTGTATATTATATTTATATAGGTGCGGTACATCACAGCCGATGAAAGAAGCAGGTTCTCATCTAAAATTCCCCCATTCCAAAGTCGTATTTATAGAGTGGATGAATGGTGTGTGTGTGTTGTGTGGTGGTCGAAATACCAGCCTGAACTAGTACAGTACTCCCGACTCAGCTCAAAGCCAACAAACCCCTTTCACGTGGTGTGTATTTCCAACCAACTTTCCTATCTCTGTAACTACCTACACATTTCTAGGTTTTTCAATGGAGTGTGGTGATTTAGTCCTTACCCATTGCACATCACCTCGAAATACTCCACCCCTCACTTCCACATCCAGCTCAATATTGCTTCTCCTTTAGCTTTATTTTATTTTGTTTTGATTCGTTTTTTTTTTTTAGTGCTATCCTCCTTTCGTCCTTACGCGATAATGACAAATGGTGGGTGGTATTTTAGGTGGTGATGGCGTACGGCGGTTTATTTTAAGGGTGACCACAATATAAGTAAAGTGGTTAGCACAAGGCGGTGATGTGGTATTTTTAGGGAAAAGGATGGTTTTGATTTTACCATGAATTTATTTTACGCGGAATTGGTTTCAAGACACACAAGGAAACCGGGTTGAGAAACAAAAAATAAAAAATAAAAAATTAAATACATAAATGGAAATAAAGTGAAAAAAACAATTCACAGTTAACAAAAAGAAAACAAAATTGTTTTGAATCAAAGAGGATAATAGAAGTCGCAGGATATTTTTTTGTTCTCTGTTTTTATTTAGTCCTTCTTAACCCTTCTTACTTGTCTCATCATTGAGAATTTTGGAATTTTGTTTTTATGAATTCATAATTGAATGCGAAAGTGGATGGGGCTGGAATGGTGCAGCACCATTCGTCTGATTAGGACGATGATATCATTTATTGTCTCCTTTAAGACTAAATTCTAATAGGCATTTTGCTGGGGCCTGAATGGGGGCTATTTACATTTTTGAAATTCCTATTTTAAGAGTAGCATTTTGATTTTAGTGTGCATTGGGGTGAGATGAAGTAAGTAGCACTGCAGTGTTCGACTAGCATTTAGGGAGAGGATCACTTTTGAGGAGGCCTTATTGGGGATTTTCACTCCCCAATATGTCCAAACTAGTCAGTTAGCAATACAAATTGATACCACCACTGGATATAAAACGAATTTCTGTTAGGTGTATGTACAACATTCCCCTTCGACTCCATGAGTCCGAAATAGAAGTTCGAATTTTTATTAGGTACTTCTCACCAGAGCCCTGAGATGATTCTACTTGGGAAAAAGTTCAATTGACTTTTTTCTGATTCACAATTACATAGACGTTAAAGAAGAATGCGTTTTAAGTTGTCTGTTATTCGTTTTGTATTTAAATGATCTACATTCTGAGCTTCACTGTGGAGTTATTATAGTCGGACTACGTACCAATGTCCTACTGCATGCAGACGATACTGTACTACTGTCCAACAGTCCCAGCGGAGTCCAGTTTATGATCAATCGATCTAACAACTATTGCAGAAAGAGGAATTTGGTTGCTAACCTCCCTTAATTTGAAACTGAAATCAACATAGTGAACAAATACATACAAATACATATATAATGGTTAAGGACCTGGTCCACTACAGACTGTAGCGGCACCTAAGTAAGTAAGTAAGTAAGAATAAATTTAAGTGTTATCCTAACATACAACATGCCTTGGAACGAGCATCTATCTAACAGACTTGCAACGTTTAAGAATGCAATAAACGCAACGTGCTTCAAATTAATTTCCAAAAAAGAATCAGCCATTACGCAAAATATCAAATTATTATTATACCCTATTCTAAAGGTATATTAATTTTGACGCATAGTTTGTAACATACCTTAATATTGCCCGTAGACCCCTAAAAGTTACTATATTTATGATCAGCATCGATAGTAATGTCGATCTAGCCATGTCCGTCCGTCCGTCCGTCTGTAGCCAAAAATTAGGCCTTTAAACTGGACCTAGAGAGCTGAAATTTTAACCATATACTCTCTAGGGTCCTGAAATAATCAAGTTTACGAATTTTTGAAATCCGCCCACAGACACGCCCACAAAATCAAAAAAACCAAATTTTGGAAAAAATCGAATTTTGAGCTAGAAAGCTGAAATTTTTTATATATGATCTATGACTCCTAAAACTGATCGGGATAAAAAAATTTCAAAATCCGCCCACTGACACGCCCACAAATAAATAAAATATTTTTTTTATACCCTATTCTAAGGGTATATTAATTTTTGAAAATCCAAAGTTTCAGCTACGGAGCTGAAATTTATAGTATATACTCTCTATGGGCCCTTTATGCTCTTGTGTAAATATTTTCAAAATCCGCCCACTGACACGCCCACAATTAATTTTTTTTTTTTCGAAAGTTCAAAGTTTGAGCTAGGGAGCTGAAATTTATAATATATACTCTCTAGGGGCCCTTTATTCTCATGTGTTAATTTTTTTTAAATCCGCCTACTGACACGCCCACAATTAAATAAAACAATTTTATTGAAACACCCAAGTTTGAGCTAGGGAGCGTTTTTTTTTAATAAAAACTTTTAAATGTTATATAACAAAATATGTAGAGCGTTCTTAACTATTCAACCATACTTAGACTTTTGTCACGCCCACTTATGAGGGATAGGAATAAGAATAGGGTATCCAACAGTTCGCCCAAGCGGACTGTAGCCCGTCCCTATGTTTATTATTATTATTATTTATTAAACTTACAAAAAATGACAGAGTAATATTTTTTTTATCAGCTGGAGCATCTTTTGCTTTCTGCTGCACAATATTACATTAATGCGACTGCAACAAGGCCAATTATGCACTACTGCTCTCAAGCATCGGGCTACTATGGAGAGTATTCTCAAGTTGAAAAATTGCAGATTTTTTTTAATAAAAGAAGTTTGTTTCTGCTGAATAAAACTCTTAATTATGCTGTACACATAGAGACCGGGCTTCCAAAAGTATTTTAAACAACGCTCAAACTTCATTTTTAATACCTACGCAAAGTTATTTCACTTTGAGCAAATCGGCTATTCTGTCTGATTTTATAATCCACCGTCAAACATATCGGGCGAAGAAGTGGTGAGATCTCTATAATTACATGGGTATTGAGTTCGATTTAAATATGAATATGTCTGCATAGCTTGAATCACATCGCGAACTGCTGACAAGAAGTTACTTACCAGGCACTTCAAACACAATTTCACGATGAATACACAAATCTGTCTTATATAAATATAACCAACTACTTCAACCAACTACGCGAATCGCCTGGATATGATCAGCTTACAGCTTAAAGCTCGCTCCGGTCTACTCAATTTAAATGCCAGAACAATCTGAAACGATACCGTGGGATTATACACCATTTGCAACTTTGATGCACCGAAAACACTGTCAGGGTCAGGACCTGTCTAATTTTCAAAACTTGTAGAAGAAAATTCCTTGGTTACTACGAACTAAATGGCCACAACTACGTTCAACTATACATTTTTTTAAATATGCTCTACGTCTAATATATCGTACAGTTATAGTGAACGAATTTTTATAAACGCAACTTGCATGCAAACTCACTAAGATTAAACACAATATTAATGCAATTTTGTTACCCTGACAACTGATGTTAGTTAACGTGAATTAATCAAAAAAATTATTTTTTGAAAATAAAAATTGTTTATCTATCTATCTACTATTCTTGGAAAAATACGTCTTTCGGATTTGTTTTTGTTTACTGTCGTGGCAGTAGAAATGTGCATTGTCGGAGGATGAGCCTTTCCTGGATGCGTAGCAGGACGATCAAATCATGCTATTTTGGGAAATATTTCAATTGCTTCTTAAGAGCATCTACGACCATACGGAACTTAAGACCCTTCTCGATGAACTTCCGGAACTTAATATGAACTGCGCGGACAAAGACCGCATTCAAAAAACACTATGCTTCAACAAACGATTCTCCACGGAGATCCCCTAGAGTGAAGCATGCGTTAGTAAATAACCCACCAAACAGCCACATCGGCATAAAGCGGTATACGGAAGGCTCTAAAATGGAAACGGGAATATACGCACCAAATAAACGCTTTACGATACCAATGGGAAAAAGTTCCAGCGTATTTCAAGCAAAGCTCCACGCTATTCAAGAATGAACCAGCCACATTTATTTATCTGGCATAAAAGGTACAATCATCTATATATTCACGGATAGTCAAGCAGCTATAAACGCCCTTAGCTGGCACACCATTGACTCCAAATCAGTCATGTACTGCTTCAATACCCTTCAACCACTCAAATCAAGAAACAAGACCAAATTATGGTGGGTTCCGGGTCATGTCAGGGTAGAAGGTAACGAAAAGGCCGACGAACTGGCCAGAAAGGGTTCAGAAACACCTTTCATAGGTGCCGAACCCTTCTGCTGCACTCCTAGATCAGCAGCAACGGCAGCAACAAAAATCGTTGAACATAGAAAATGTATCCATTATTGGGAAAGCATCCCAGGTCTATTCGGTTCGGTCATTCGGTTCTTCAATAATAATGCCAGCAAATGCCTAAAGCTAAGCAGGCATGATATCAAAAATTTAGTAGGTTACCTTACTGGTTACCATGGTTTAAGATATCACCTAAACAAAATGAAAATAGCAGACTCTCCTGTGTGCCGACTGTGTCTTGAAGAGGACGAGCTGAACACATTTTATGTGAATGTCCAGCACTTAATGGAATAAGAAAGAAGATCTTTTTCAGGGAACATACATATGAGTCCCGAAGACATAAAGAACTCTTGTACTGATAAAATTATCCGCTTTACACGGAAAGCAGAAATTCTACTAGTTTTAACTTTGTCTGGTCCATATGGTACAAAATATCTTTTAGGTCGAAGTGCCCCCCTTTTAAATCGTTTTGGCGAGCCACAAGAATACAAAAAAAGTGCATCTAACATGGTAGTATCTAAAGAATTGACAAAGGTCAGCGACAAGTCTTAGATTAGCCATGGAGATTGGATATCAATTGCGGGTCGTTTCTTTAGAGTACCTTGAGAAAATGTTTGAAAGCTTTACTTCAAGATGTGGAAGCAATACTCAAACCCGGGTCTAACTCGTGCTCAGCTCTTAAGAGGTAACTCAATTTCAGGGAAGCAGATTTCGATATTTGTCATGTCAGGTTACATATCAATTAAGATTAACCCTTTTTAGGGTTCCGTAGCCAAATGGCAAAATATGGAACCCTTATAGATTCGTCATGTCTGTCTGTCTGTCTGTCTGTCCGGAAATGTCACAGCCATTTTTTTCCGAAACTATAAGAGCTATACTGTTGAAACTTGGTAAGTAGATGTATTCTGTGAACCGCATTAAGATGTTCACATAAAAATAGAAAAAAAAACAATAAATTTTGGGGGTTCCCCATACTTAGAACTGAAACTCAAATATTTTTTTTCATCAAACCCATAAGTGTTGGGTATCTATGGATAGGTCTATCGAGGTTTCTAATATCATTTTTTTCTAAACTGAATAGTATGCGCGAGAGACACTTCCAAAGTGGTAAAATGTTGCCCCCCCCCCCTCTAACTTCTAAAATAAGGGAATGATAAAACTAAAAAAAATATATGATGTACATTACCATGCAAACTTCCAACGAAAATTGGTTTGAACGAGATCCAGCAAGTAGTTTTTTTTTAATACGTCATAAATCGTAAACCGCAATTTACCTTTCATTAAATCAACTCAAATATAAAAAAAAACATTTAATTTCATAAACATAAACCTTATGCGTAAACTGTGAACCATTATTTTCTAATAATAAATCTGTAATAGGTGCCTAAGTAAATAATAATTATAATTCGCGCGGAACCCTTCATGAGCGAGTCCGACTCGCACTTGGCCGCTTTTTGTAATAGTTTGCATCAAAGCTATCTTTCATGGCCAGTATTTATTCAGTCTCCTCTTTTCCGACCATGATCGTATCCCCGCATGGTTATGACTTAGTTTGCGCTGCCAGGCAGGAGTGTCAGAGAAGTGTTGTACTCTTGCTCATGTATGTATTGAAACACATGTCTTTGGAGTGAAGTTCCGTAGTTGACCACTAGCATCCCTTGATTAAAATCTATGAACAGGTATTTGAAATTTTAAATTCTCTATATTTCTAAAATTCTCCCCCTCGGATACAGCACGGAACTATAGACCCTTTTACGTAATACAAAAAAAATCCACGAATTGCTAAAGCAAATGTGAGATTTAAATAATAATTTCCACATGTCCAAACGATTTTTTATTTATTTCCTTTGTTTCTAATTACATGAAGTTAAATTGCTGGCTTTTCAATTAATAATGCAATGAACTTAGTGCATGGCCCAGGGACATTAACATCAGCTGACTGTTGTTGAAGCACAACAATGAAAATTACATAGAAATGAATAGGTACCCACCTAAGAGGTCGAAGTTATCATTTTATCCTGCAAACATCTATAAAAGAGAATAGTATAATTGTGTTCCTAATTGTTAGTTGGTTTGAGTTTTACCAGCTTTTGTACTATTTGAAATACATATTCAACACTTTGAGTTTGTGTCCAGCTTATTAAATTCGATTTATTATATTTAACCAAAGAAAATGCGACTTGTTTTTCAGTGTTTAAATCGCAAATGAATGTATAGGGTGTTTTTTTAAGAGGTATAAAACTTCTAATAGGGATACTGTTAAACTAGCTGTCATACTAATAAAGTGTGTTTGACTTTTTTTTCGGTATACCTTGGCAAATCACCATGGAAAGACTTATACCAGAACAACGTTCACAAATCGTGGAAATTTATTTCCGAATCTCGCGCTCTGTTCGCCAAACTGCCATACAACCATGCAACCATGACTTTGTTGAGCCAAACGTTTGGTGACCGAATAATCTCAAGAAATGGACCTGTGAGTTGGCCACCTCGTTTGTTTGATTTGGCACTTTTGGACTACTTTTTGTTTCGGTACGTCAAATGTGTGGTATATGCTGATAAACCAGCAACGATTGAAGCCAACATTCGACGCACTATTGACGAAATAAGACCTGGTATGCTCGAAAAAGTGGTGCTTGGACCGATAGGATGGCGGTCATAAGGCGCAGAGGTCATATGCCAGAAATTATTTTTAAACATTAAATGCCATGAAATTTGTGAGCTAATAAGCCAAAATCATTCTATTGAATTTGTGTTTTTATTTTTAGAAAAAGTAGTATGTCTCAATAAAAACCACCCATTAGTAATAAAATCGTGTAAAAGAGCAACTGGCTTTTATAAGCTTAGAATTATAAATCTACTTTTGGCATACAATTAGAATTGCGTAAGATTATTCATTAGGATTGGAAACGTCTTTATCGAAAACTCTATTACCGAAAATTAATTATGACGCCGTTGCTGAGCACTGGCATGAGATTTGTTTTCATAACGATAATAGCCATGATGCGCCACCTAAGTATACACACTCGTAAGTATCACAATAACATTATAAGCATTTTTGTAATGAACGACGCGACGGAAGTTCATCTCCTCGTTGGCTTAAGATGGTCCTGGCCTTAGCAAAATTAATGAGTTCAATTTGTAATCAATTATATTGCAGATGATTACGGCATACGTCTTAATCTGAAATTCTATTCCTAACGGTCACTGACTCGGTCGACGCACTCCACGGGTACCAAACTAATTTGTTACGGTATAATTTGAAAAATTCCCAAAAATTACTATCAAATAAAATTACATTTTGTATCGTGTCGAATTTGAATTCTCTAAATTATCGAAACTACATTTCGTTTTTATTAAATTTGCCCCGAAACTATTCCATCTCTTAGCCCCAAGTAGAGAAAACAAATCATGCGAATGGACCGTAGCCAAAGTGTAATTAGTGGCACCATGTAAAATCTAACACAGAATGTAGTGGCATCGCATGCAATCCAGGTGTATTTCGGCAGCCATTCCACCTAAAAAAAAAATGTTAAATCGAAAAAAAAAACAAACAAGCAGCCGTAACTTTTAATGACTTACGTTTGACCTAAAGGGTTACGGGGACCGTGTCGACCTACAATCGAGGCGATTCCTAGATTAATCACACGAGAACACAATGGTATCTCCCTTCAATATACAAACATTAGGTCAAGTGCATGTGCATTCAATAATCGAGTGATACAGGGAGGCAGTCAGTTGACTCCCCTTCGATATAGCGAAACATCTTTCACATCTTTTAAATCCCGCACACTGACACAGACGAAGACAACCGCAGGCGTAAAATCAATAAAAATGAACGAAGATAGAACAATTGCTATGAGGATTCATTCAAATCGAATTATAATTGCCAAAAGCAGACATTTACCAAACTACGACTATATACAAAAAAGAAAAAAAAAAATCCGAGAAATTCTCTGCAGCTAATTGCCTTGAAGATTTCAATTTATCTTTTGGAAAAATGAGGAAAAATAGGACGCGAAATATTATTGTTAGTCTGCTCAGTCGAACCCCCCACCCAGAGAGTTTAATTTGTCACAATTTTTACATAACTCTGCGGCCGTCCACGCAATTATTTCCAGAGTTTAATGTTTATTCTCTTTCCTTTTTTTCTGCTTTCATTAAAGGATAAGTGAGCTAATTATCCTTTTCTGAGGATGCCAAAATGAGAAACCGCAGTGTTTAATATGTTTTTTTTGGCTTGTTTCTGGTTAATGTTCTGCGAATTGCTATTGAATAAAAAGACCATTATTTATTTACAATTTTACTTAAAGTGCAGCGTTGGCCGCAAAGGGTTAAGCAACTGTAACAGAATACTGAATAACAATAAGTTGTTCAAAGCTTTGGGTGGGCGGCAAGCAATCGTTTGTTTGTGATTTGAATTTCGTTAGAATAATTCTATTTTTTGAGTGGGTTCGGAAGATCAGATTATGGATTCATATACCTACTTGAATGCCGGGATTCTTTTTGTTGATCAGTATGTCTTCTGTTCCAAATTCAGAAAAGGTTTCACTGTAAACAATTCAAGAATCGTCCGTTGGGTGGCAGACTTCTTAAATTTGAGATTTCGTGTTAAATTTTATATAACTCATGATGTGGCTTTTTTAGTAAAAGCATTTTCGGTACTTTTAGGACAAACAACTGAATGCAGACATTAAATGCAATAACACCAGCTTTTGATTGACCTCAGTGATAAAGTGATGTGAAATCGGGACGCCTGACAATATTCGTTGAGGTCCAGGCGGCGACCCCCTCACGCGGCCCAGTAGGGTGCAGTAAATTGGGAGCGCTATGAATCCTTTGATCTTGACCATAGGCTCGCCGCCATCAGATAGGAAGAAGAAGGTTTAGTTAGCAGCTGTGGGAGCAGAGCAACAGCAGCGCACTTAGGTCATTGTGGCATTAATTGTCCAGTATAATCCTTCAAAAAACAAAAAAAATATCTCGCTGTTTTCCCTAATTTTGATAGCCCCGCCATTTCACCTGTGGGGAGAGTACGATAACTAGGGCGCCAAAAATTGATAACGGTTTTATATAGAAGGGTCAACAACAAGAATTTTTTACTTTGGGAGTGGGGGGGGGGGTCTATCTCGCTCCGTTTAGGAGGTAGGGGCAATTTTATAAAAAAGGACTGAAATTGAAAAAAAAAATATCTTAAAAAACAACGGCAACGCTTACAATAAAGTACAATACCGGTTTTGAAAGTCAGAAATATGTTCTATAATCCTAAATTTAAATTAAATTATGTATGTCAATAGTTTTTGAAAAATTCCCATGCCAACTCAAAATTTAAAAAAAAAAAATTAAAAAAAAGTTTAGACCAATTTTTTTTTCAAAATTGTGAACTGAAGTGCCAAATTGCCTTTTTGTGGTCAATGCTACTATCAATTCTGAATCGAACACAAAAAACCGAATGGTTTTATGTCTTCTAGTTTTTGAGAAAATTGAAAATTACTAAAACTATGTTTTTATGAGATCTTTGATTAGTAAAAGATGTTTGTTATCAATTCTTGGCGCCCTAGTTATAGTAGATAGTTTCGCTCGGTGTCTTGGCAAGGATACCCATCTTACAGCCCACCCCGCAGTCCAGTTTCTCTTTTTTTCTAAGTTATGTTGTTATGTACAGTGCTCCCTGGATAACTGCGTTCAGTTTTTCTGACCTATTTGGGCACTTAAATGGAAAAGTTTCCTATGCTTGCCCGCTTATTTGAATGAAAGCTCTTGAAGTGGATAAGTAATGTGGGTTACGCAGCTAAGCGAGGGAGTAGGTAGGTAGGTAGGTGTGGCGGTTTGATAAGACAAACCCAATTAGCACTGAGTGCCGTTTTGTTACCACAAACTCACGTAAACCTGGGTATTATCGATTGGTGGGGGAGGCTAAATCCAACCTGCGGAGTTCAGGAAAGTTATCAGTTCCTTGATACTTTTCTCGGAGACTTCCTCAAGTGTATTGAAGAAAGGGCTTCCCAATGTACGTAGTCTGGTCCTAGCTAAAGCCGGACAGGTACATAAAAAGTGAATTAGGGTTTCTTTTTCAGTTGTCACTTTGCAACTGCGGCAGTGTGTATTGTATGGGATGCCCAGCTTGGCCGCATGGTCACCTATGAAGATCGCTGTAAGTCTTGCGATGTCTTTTCGGGTTCTACCTAGAAGGTCGGTTGTTTTTGCCTTGCTGTAGTTTGGCCACGTTTTTCTGGATATGACGCATGCAGTCAGCCTGCTCCATCTGAGGTTGGCTTTCTTAAGGTATTCTGCGGTGATGTTTGCCTTAACTGCTCCGAGCGGAATGTGGACTAGTTCTGCCAGAGAGCAGTGGAGAGCTGAGCCTTGCCTGGCCAGTTCGTCGGCATGTTCGTTTCCATAAACGTTACTGTGCCCTGGAACCCAGATCAGGGTAACCTTGAACTTATCAAGCAGGGCCAGCTCATTACGGCATTCTAGTACTAATTTAGAGGAAATAGTGACCGAAGCGATCGCTTTAATGGCAGCCTGGCTGTCAATAAGTATGGCGATCCTTTGCCTCGGTGTTATATTTGAGTGAAGTTTGATCTTGCGACAGGCTTCACGGATAGCCAGTAGCTCCGCCTGGAAGACGCTTGCAGTATCCGGAAGTCTGTATGATTTTGCGATGTTTAAGGATTCCGAAAAAACTCCCGCACCCACGCCGCAGTCCATTTTTGAACCGTCGGTGTAGATTGTTTGAAAGCGAGGGAGTACATATCCGGGTATTACTGTATATCCTTATCTACTACATGGTGTTTTCCCAAATAATTAACCTTTTTGTGAGCCAGTGCCCAACAGGATCCCAGAACGTGATCTGCAGTTCCGGCGCCAACGCTTCGGATATATTTATTCTTTACGCCTAAAGTGCCCTGTTAGGATTTGCTGGTTATTCTCTGAATTTCTTTAGGTTATACTACTTACTTTAGATAACGGACTCCCGACCCGTGAAGAGTCTCCGCCTGAGACACTGCGGCCTTCCATTCTCTGCGATCCCGGGCACGCTGCTTCCAGTTCTCCAGACCAAGCCCTCTGGCATCCGCGATGGCTTGGTCTTTAAAACGGAGGTTCGGTCTACCTTGCATTCTGGAACCAGGGGGCTGGGAGTCGAGATCCTCCTGGCTGGAGCATTATTTTCCATTCGCATAATATGACCGAGCTAATGTAGTCTGCGTGATTTAGCTTTTTGGACTACATCCACATCTTGGTACAGCTCATAGAGTTCGCGGTTGTATCTTATCCTCCATTCGCCCTCCTCGCACACAGGACCACAAATCCGCGAAGAATTTTTCTTTCGAAGGAGCCCAGTATCAGCTCTCCCTTCCTGCTTATCGTCCAGCATTCGGCGCCATAAAGCAGACCTGGCAGGATAAGGGTTTTGTAAAGCATACATTTCGTCCTCCGAGTTAGGAGTTTTGAACCCATTTGTTTTGCTAAACCTAAGGTAATACTCCACCGGATCTCAACTAAGGTGTAATTCGTGGAGTTGATGTTTACTCCGAGGTAGATGAACTCCTAAACTACCTTGTTTATGTTTGTTTGTTGATAGCATGTACTTGGTCTTGTCCTCATTTACTTCAAGGCCAACCAATTTCGCCTATTCTTCAATCGCCTCATTAGCCTATAGTTCCCGAATTTTTGTTTAGCAGGTCTCAAAGAGTTTCCAAGACAACAAAAAAAAACTTACATGCACCAAACTTCACATTTCATTTCAATTTATGAATATTATATATTTAAATTATCGGGCAGCCGAAGAAAATCACTGCAGCGCCCCCAAAAAAGAGTGCTTGTCGTACAAAACGACTAAGGGGAGATGTCACATCAAGACAATTTAGAATTTACCAATGATGTTAAACTAGCGACACGCTTATCATCTTGAATTTGTCCCTCAAGTGTTCATGCAAAACCTTGGGTTAACATGACTGGAGATCACAGGTGTTGTAAAAGGAAGATCAAACAATAACCAATAATGGGAGCATGCAAGTGTCAAAATAGTAAATCAAAAAAAGTAAACCGGCCTAAAAACTCCTGTCACAAACTCAGTTGTGAAACCAAAACTAAGAGGCCTGCCAGACAGACGGGCCAGTATAGTCCTGATCATAGGTTCGCCGTGCAGGAAGAAGAAAATGTATTTATTGCTAGTTCTTGCCAAAATTTATAAAAAAAAATAAGAAAATTATGTTTTGGAAGGTTAGCTAAGACTAGGCTAATTGACTGTCAATGTAGAACCGAACCGTTTAGACCAGTCCATGGACCAAGGCCATTGTAAATACCAAGCGAACCTCGAAAAATATCCTCCTTCTAATAATTAAATCAATTGAAACTTCTATCGAAGAAAATATAGGAAAAATGTGGAGTTTTCTAATTCCCTCTCTTGAATTAGAAAACTCCACAGGCATGTACAGAGAACAGTCTCTCTCTTCCTCTCGACCATGCAGTCTTTTAGAAAATTCATTTTAATATACGCCAAGCCTTGTTGCATGCCAGCGTATGAGGCGTCCAGTAATGACCGTTATTGACCGCTAATATGCAGAATATTGAGAGAAATCAAACTCTTTTAAGAGTTTACATCCAGATTTGGTCAAGTCTCTGTTGTCGCTAGGAACGTTATGCCACTCGCCAATCTTTTTCTTTTATCAAGATTATTTCTGACTGGAAAGCGATACTGTGATTGCGAATACGGAAAGAGTAAGATTTAGTCTGTCAGCGAAAAATGTAAATTCTTGGTTAGTTTCTGCAAAAAAAAACTGCAATTGTTAAAAACTAAAAGTTCTACTTTGAACGACCTTTATGTAATCGTTCAAGAATGTTGCTTAATTTCTGAAAAAAAGGGTACTAAATTGTTGAAAGATATTTAAATAGGTACGTATTACGTATGCCGAAATTGTGCCATTGATTTTCAGGTTGGAAACCAAACTACAAATTTGAAAAACCCTCGACTCTCACCTGTCAAAAAATAGGTAGGCATAATATACCTACTCAACGATGTTGTAGGTTCGAAACTATATTTTTCGCAACAATTAAAGACACCTATACAATACATTGTATGTAGCCTCCAGACGGCGTAATTGAGAAACAACTTTTGGTTGTGATAAAATTTGGTCGCTGTTTTGCCGTCGGTATTTGGAAAATGGTGCGCATTTTTTACCTTTCCTTTTGTTTTGGAAGCCGTTAAGGTAGACTCGAAAGTAGACCGTTCTTTATTTGTGTCAATATAATATTTATTTGTTAAGTTGCTTTAAGAATGTAGCAAGTCTAAAAATTCTTAAAAAAAATGGGTCATACCAATATCGGTACAGTCAACAGAACAGAACTGACCTTATATGTATAGGAAATTGTGTCATACTATGGAGTTCATTTCAGTGGTGGCGACGGTGTAGAGGTTAGTAAGTTGGCTTGCGACCCGTTCGATGAAGGATCAATACCCACGGGGAACAACAACAACCCCATTAATAGAAGGAAACGAATGACACCTTGTTTTCTCCAACCTCTACACCGAAAAGAGCATTTTTGCCTGGTAGTACAATGGACCGTTACCGAGTCTGATTGCTCTGGAATTTGGTTTTCCTTTTTAAGTAAATAAGAAAAAAAAAATAGAGTTCATTATTATTTAGTTCATGATTGTCAAACATAATCTGGCGGACTTCACTTCCAGACTTCATGACAAAAATGTATAGGGATGATGTCAAGATCAATCTTTGTATATTTTGAGGTCGCGAGATCTATTCTCTTCGTTTAACGTTTCGAGGTTGGGATCTGGACCGAAGGGATCATAACCCACCCATTTTACTCCATCCCTGCTGGTCTGCCTGTGGAGTTCGCCGGCTTGATGTCAAAAAGTATTGGCAGGATTTTGAATCATTTCGTCTCTGAGGCCAATCAAATGCTGGTGTTGTTGCATTTGTGTGGCCCAGGCGTTTTAAGGTCTGTCTCACTTTCGTGATTGTGCGGGAACGTTGATTTGTATGTATTGCCTTTGTGACGGGGTTCGTAGGATCTCTCCTTTGATAAGACAGTACCAACTGAGCCGGTCGTGCTCCATTTTCTTCGAGATAGGTTCTTTGTTGTGGGGGTCTATACTGTACCGAGATGGTATGAAACATTTCATATACCTAGTTCCTACACCTTTTTGTATGGAAGGTCGGTATATGTACTTGAAGTTTTTTTTTAATATTATTGGGACAAATAATAGACACTTGTCGAAATTGCACCATTGTCAATAAGAAGAATACCCAAATAATTAGGATTACCAATTGACGCAATTCATCGATCGTTTGGGGCCATGTGAAGAGCACAATTAATAGATACTCCGGCAAGATTTTATGGGAGGTGTGTTATCCTTAGCAAATCTAAAGGGCGAAGCATCCATAGACTACAATAAAATCATGAGATTTGGTTGTTGGGAAATAAAATGCTTTGAGGAAATGGTTTCGGTTTACAATGAGACTTTTATTGTTTGTTGTGCCAGTGATCGCGCTGCGCTCACTTTGGTCTCTTGTGTGTTATAACATCATATTTTGAAAACAAAACTTTACCCAACTTAACCCACACAATATATGTATGTACATATGTTATGTATATATGAATATTTATGTACATCTGTAATTCTATATTTTGTATTCGTGAATGGTAAGACAATCAAGGAAGTAGGACTGTCTGTCTGCTCCAAATAGGTATTTGTTTCATGGCAACTTTCAAGGCAATATCATTATAAAGTGTTTCAACCATTTGAACATCCAATGCAAATGCCCAGCCCTAAAAGAAAAGTTTAATGAACTGGAGGATCTGGATCAGATTGAGCGGAAGAGATTAATTATTAATTTGTGTGCCTATAGTTTTACAATTTATTACTTTTTTTTGTTACTTTATGAGCTAATTTAAGCTTTTGACTAAATTATAAAATACTAAATCTTACTGTGTACGTATAAGCATTCTAACAATAATAAAAAAACAAAATAAATAAATAGGTAAAATAAAATCAAAAACAATAAAGCGGATTGCTGAACTGCAAATAACGGTTTTTTCCACTTATTTCCCTTAACTAATCGCTTAAATGAGTCATTCACCTTCTAACCTAACGTAGGTACCCATTTAAACGTTTTATTTCAAACGTTATATATATATATAAAAGTTTGTGAAAACAACTTACTTCTTATTCGAAGACAATACCTAACGTGTCAATTAAGTTAAAGTTTAAATTTAAAAAAAGGCTTAGGCAGAGCAAAGTATTCCACCGATATTGTGTCCTATAAATCGCTATAGGTATACCTGAGTGCGTAGTTATATTATTAAGTTTCCATATTTTTCTTACATCTACGTCAACCCTTAAAAAAACGATGTATGTAGGGTAGTAACCTTTTGAGACTTATGGCTGCCAAGTAAAATATTACATATTTAAGTTGCACTGAGTAGGTACCGCCTGAAATTGCATCAGATCTTCTTAGCTGACGATGAAGCCATCATTAGCGATTATCCCTGCAACGAGCACTTGATGTTTGGTAGAATGTTTTGGTATGGAATGGGTGTTGTATAAGTCAAAAAAAGAGTAGGTACTTGTACTAACCGTTCCAAAATGATTTAATTGAATTAAAAATTCAAAAGTTGAAATATTTGCAATATGTACCTTATATTGAAACCACATAAAGAAAACCAAATTCTAAAGCCTTTGGGTAGATCCAATCTAGCAGTTGTCCCTCCTTAGCGACGAAGTTATGATCAAGATTAAGGGGCCCATAACCCTTCCACTGTACTGCATCCCTAATCTGGCTGTGGTGTTCGCCGGTTTGACCTCAATAAATATCGGCAGACATCCCGGATTCAGATTATTTGGTCACTGAGACTTAATCGAATGCCGGTGTTGTTGCAGTTGTATAATCATATGCCGGTGTTGTTGCAGTTGTTTGATTAAGTCTCTAGGCCTGCCTTTTTTTACGGTTTTACACCTGCATGTTCTTGTTATTGAATATTATCTTTCGATCTTGCTTTTACGACACCGCTTATCTCTAGTTGTGTCAAACCAGGGACACTCGGGGGACAGTTTTAGGATATTAATAAATTATTTAAATGCGATTTCTCCCCTTGGTCGCCTTGTACGGCAGGAGTTTTTTTTTTGGGGCGTGCCTATGTGTATTAAAAACAAATACCTATCAACTAAATAAATTAAAAAAAAAAAAAAAAAAAACGCAGACAGGTGCCCTCGCTTGATGAAAATATTTAGGTCCCTTAATATGTAGAATGCGGTGTAAAGTTGTATCAAAGAGATTAACCTTTGAATAAATGATATTCTGCCCCTTTTACCACTTACCTTTTAAAACACACCAGAGTTTAAATATTTACTGCAACAAAATATCCTTTTTCTTCCTTCTTCTTGGTCTTCAATTTCACCGGAAATCAACACGACAAAGTTTGCATATAAGAATTCTCTTTGCTGTTTCCTTTTTTTCTTTGCATGCAATTGGAATATCCGTTTTTACGAGTCACAGTATCACCAAGCACAATTCTTTTTTTCTATGTTGTTGGTATCTTTTCAAATAACTTTCATAGTAAATATCTTTTAAACAAATTTCACTCACTTTGATAAATCAATTTAAATTAATTAATCAAACACATGCATCCATTTCCGTTTTGCATTTGCGATTATTATTTTGAAAACAAAACTAAAAGAGAAGAACAGCAAAATTATTAAATCTAAAGGACAGCGTTGTTGCCCTAAAACCAATTACACAGTATTATAAAAATTATTAAATAATATTAAACGAAAACCGCAACGTAAAATGTATTGGATTGTAAATTACGTTAGAGGTAACTGCAATTCAACACTGTCATCTTTCTCTCTTTTTCGTTCTAGATACATTTTGTCATTTGCGTCAGATATTTCTCTTTGCTTCCGACAAAAAAAAACAACAACAACCAACTCTGTTTTATGCACTGTTTGCAGAAATTATATGTGATTTGCAGACGTGAATATGCAACTTCAAAAGAATGAATTTAAAAAAAGATATACAACAAACAAAAACACTCACATATATAAATTTAAATAAATAATCAGTTATGAATGAGGTAATATCCGTAAACAACCGGGTGGCAAAAAATAAAACTGCCGGATTTTTTTTACCGGTCTGTGAATAACAAAAATTAAACTTTAAAACAGTTATAGGTAGAATGAGTTTATTTATTTTTATTTATAAATTGTCACTAAAAGGTAAACTATGCACAACAACAAAAAATTATTTAAAATAAACATATATGCATGCATGTACATATTACTAACAATGTCGTAATTGAATAATAATTATTACTTTAAACTATAGTATTCAATTTTTTTTTATTTAGTACACTTCTCGCTCTGTCAGAGGTAATTTTATTTTATTTTGTGAAAAAGAAACGCACAGCGGATACACGACAACGACGACAAATACTTGCTACCCGCCTGATTGCTGAAAATGTACTGACATTATTACTTCGTTAAAAAACCTGAGTAAGTGTACAACCTGCGCACATTAAAATTAATACACAATGAACAACAAAGCATACGTAACAAGAGCGTCTCCGTCTCGACTGTCTGACCGATTGTCGTGTTCGTCGATGCCGTAGTCGTTCGTACTGTTGGTTGGATTTTGGATAGCTCTTCGGGTTTATCTTTATTGTGTTAGTTGCTCGTCGCTCTGTAGCTGAACTGCAGACGTAGAGTGTAGATGTAGAGTAGTTTGAAAATCAGGAAAGGAACGCGCATAAACAGAATATTTTTTTTACAGTTCGGCTTGATTTGGCTGATGAACAACAACACAACATGCTGCATAGATAGATACACTATAGGCAATCGCAGCAGAACTTAAGAAAAAAAGATACTCTCTTCGGTCAAAGGAAGAGCACCTTTTACCATTGGCTCAATCTTGAAGTTCGGCGATAAAAAATTATGTTTCATCCTCATGTGGATGTGACATGTGAGTGGACTGTTAGAGCGCGTTTCGATTTATTAGTAAAGTAAAACCCTCGCCATTTAATGTCATCCTTTTGGGATTAGTATTTTTCTAAATAAATTTAAATCTCTGTTATGATGGAATTTTATTTGGCATCGCAATCATATGGTTATGCATTAAGACGACTTCAAAGTTGTGACTTGACTACACATTCAACTACATTTGTTCGAATCAAACACGTTGCACATGCTGAAAATTGGATTAAGTTGGACAAGAAAACAACAAAGCAAACAATGAGAACAATTTCCATGGTGGGCTTGGAGTACACACCACTCAACGTGTGGTTGAAACATGAAAGCATGAGTACTCCGATTTTGAGTTGAATTTGGAATGCAAATGGCATTCATTGGTCGTTGGGCGGAAGCAAACGAAATGTACGTTTAAGATTGGTTAATACACAAATGAATGTTGAGTGAGATGTGGTGTTGGTTTTAAATATGATTTTTTTTTGGGTTTAAGCACTTACGCACGGGAAGATGGAAATTGTTGAATAGAAATTTATTTGCAATGTTGTTTTAGAATATTATGTGTTAGGTAGGTTTAGGTATCTACTTTATGATTTAATTTTTAAACCCAAAAATAAGCGCTTATCGTCAGGAGCGAGTAGCCATCACATCATCTAGGCAATTTTAACATTCAGGTAAGCCAAGCAACAAATCAAGCATCTTCAAGCTCTGCCGCAAGTGTGCGTGCAAGTCTAAGAGTTGATATGACTGATTTGTCGTACAAGGCCGATCAAAAAAATTAGCAGGCAAATGTGAGTGTCGTAATCGCCAAAAAGGCAGTCCTCAAAAGCCTGCGATCACACAAATGCAATCTTCTTCTTCATTCACGCCGAAGCTATGATCAGGATTATATGAATCATAACCCTCCCACTTTACTGCATATCCACTGGTCAACCTGTGGGGTTCGCCGGCTCAATTTCGGATCAATTCATAACTGAGGCCAATTAATGGCTGGTCACGTTGCATTTTGTGTGTTCCATCATGAGCTTTTAAGCCAAACGTCTCTGCAGCAAGCACGACTATGGTAGATAATTAATATCGTGCATTATGGCGGACTTGATTTGTTTCTTCAACACTTGAAGTTTTTATATTTCGAAACAAAAACATTTTATAAACATAGGAAAAACAGAACAACAAACAGAACAGAAATTAAACTAATAATACAAGAATTTCAACAAAGAAAAATCCAGGTTTAAAATGTTTTATAAAAAACAGGACATTATGGAGTAGTTTAGTTACCCTATTTGGCAATATGGCGTGATGCATCACTTGCGGTTTGTTTTGCAACAGCTATCACAAGTGATTTCGAATTGTGTAAGTACCTATATGAGTCGTGGGACCACATGCCACGCATGATGCACTGCATCCACTCATCTTTTTTTTGTTAAACGCAGTAACTAAACCGTCTTCCTTTCAAGTTGCTGGGATAAAATGTTGATAATCAATGTAGGTACTAAAGAAGTATTGGAGACAGCACATAAAACAAGTGATAAACACAAACAGTAAACGAGTTTAATAGGGGCAATGTAGCGATCGTCTCACATTCAAACTCCATGGCGCACTCTCGCCATAATGCCCCTACAGCAAGTGCGCCATGTTACAAAAAACGCTTTTGCACAAAACTTAAAAAAAAAACAAAACAGAATGTTTTCATTTAGTTAGGTACCAAACGAAGACCAACAAAGTTCTCTTCACTTCCTTGTGCACATCAACCACGTGCGCCTTATACAAGGTGGCGCAAAAGTCATCTTCCTATCGGAAGAAGCATAATTTTTGCAAATGGCGGCAAATGTAAATTCTACTTTGATATTTGTGAAGTTAACTGATACAGAAAAAACTTAAGACACCAATTAACATAATCCAAAAGCAGAACCAAAGTTTTTCATTCATAAAAAAAATTACAGCGAAAGAACATCGGGGTACAACTTTTGCGCCACCTGACAACTTTTGCGCCACCTTGTACATATCGAGCTGTACGTAAATGAAAAAGATACAAAAATATATAGCCGATGACTAACGGAAAACTTTTTGTGGTTTTTTGCGCTTGCACAAAAAATTGTAACAGTTTGAGAACTTGAGACAGCATAGGTACGATCAAGGAAGACTGACATTTTCTCATCGATTTGTTTTCTATAAGCGAATTCGATATGTGGTATTTATAAGGTGCGCCGTAGTGCCCTACCCTAGTCCGAAAATAAAGAATACTTTTGCTGCTCGTTATCTGATCCACTCTGACCTATTCCAGACATTAATTTGAATGGAAGAGTGATATCCAAGTGCGAAAAGATTAAATACCTATCTGGGATCTATAAACAATGTGCGCGTTCAATTTATAAGCAACTACGGGTTCCTTCTAGTTAAACCTCCGTGATTGGACGTATGTCACATGTGAATATCATCTGTTCACTGAAAATGTCCCCTTGGAGCAAGTGACAGAAATCAACCCTTATTCCTCAGTGAGGTACAGATATCAAAAACATATGATCATGATGCAGTGTTCGTAGCACAGACTACGTATAGGTAGTCTGTGGTTCGTAGTATTCTAAGGTCGCATGCACATGAACGTCACGTCGTCGTTGACACACATCGGATGTATTCAACGGAAGGCATACGCTTGTATTAAAAAAAAATCAGTAGATTTGTTGAAAACATTACAAGAACACTGCACTGTTTGTGGAATATTGCGGAAAGGATTCTTCGATGTAGGACAAGCCTTCTATGTGCCTGATGCGCCGCTCCGTGTGGAGAAGACCTAAGTTTTCACAACATCTGTCAACTTCACAGCAATAACAGATGCTGGGCAACGCGTTCAAATGACTAGTGTTGCATCCTGTACTATTGCAATGGCACCTGTCAATGTATAAACATTCAAAAGAATTGACATTAGATGTCAATAGAAGAAGGCGCGAAATGAAATAAGTTTCCCGCCGAAATTCACTATATATAACTCCATTGTATTAGTTTATAAGTATTCAGATTCAGTTCTCAATAAAAACCTTTGTTCACCAAAAGTTACAACAAGTGGCGGCGAGGAATTAGAAATGCACCCAGGCGCATTACAAGCAATATTGAACCAACAACAACAATGGAAAATGGACCCAAGCGCATTACAAGCAATATTGAACCAACAACAACAATGGATGGATGCTTGATGCAGTCCAATACAGCTACCATGGAAAGGATTCTGAAGGAATGTTCGTCGACTCCACAGTCCCAAAAGAAAAACACCACAATTCCATAATTCCGCGATTAACGATCTGCTAGCGAAGTTGCTGGGAACCGAGGATGTAAGTATGCACACTTTCAAAGACCTTACTGCGAAATTAACAAAACACATCCAATCTAAAATGCATGTACCCGCGTCGAGGTGCAAATTTCAAACCAAAAGATGCTTCCAAGTCAATCTTACGCCGAATGGATTGCAGACCTAAGGGGCCTGGCGATTCTTGGACTTCGATGGACTGTTCTTTCGTATGCTCGAAAGAAAACTGCAACACATCGTACACTGATGTCATGATCAGGGATATGATCGTTTTCTACACACCACACGATCCTGTACGAATCTCCGTAACACAGCTTGGAGGAAATCGAGGAATTGGTAGCAGCGTATGAGTCGACGCAGCTCGCATCAAGCATTTTAAAAGGAAGCAGTACTTCTATTAATCCGAGCTCATCAGAGGTAAATCAGCTGAATCACCAAAACCACCAGAAATCAGAAAGTAAGCCAAGTGAATATTTAAGTGTTAGAAAATCATGCCCCGCTTGTTTCGCGCAACACAATCGCAATCAGTGTAAGCATCTCGAGTCAATATGTGACAAATGTCAAAGGCGAGGTCACATTAGTAGCGTTTGCTTATCAAAAAAACTTTCTGATGGCTCGGGCTTATCACGATCAAGGCAGCGATCTAAAAGCCGTGGAAGAAGACAAGACAACACCTGGACGAATCCTCGTCAGGAAAGTCGATCGAGTTATGGTCAACGCCATAAGCAGACATAAGTTAACTTGCAGGCGACGACGTAGGTAAGTTGCCTTGGAACTTGATCTTGCACAATAGCAAAGCGTGCTGTGTCGTCTTCACAGCTTAACGGTGCGCGAACGCATGAGAGCCAAATATACAAAAATAAGCGCGCAATCAATTGTATGTTGAGGGTAGGTAGGTACGGCGCAGGGACATAAGTCCCGAAGACATAAGCCCTGAGTTCATTTTTCGGGACTTATGTCCCACTTAAGTGGGTTATAAGGCCCGAATTGATTTCGGGACTTAAAACTCCCTTAAGTGGGACATAAGTCCCGAATTTTTATCGTTGAAAATGGGACACAAGTCTCGATTGAAACAAACAGTTGGAAATATTTTATATTTTATTAACGTTCATAAATTGATAGGTAAAACATAATTAACGAGAAAAAATTGAAGAAGCGTACCTCGCACCTACTCCAAATCAAACAGTGAGCCCAAGCAGGGGTTTTGCGGGTGGGCAGCATGACCCCCATATGCATTGCACTGTTTGGGATTAGTTGCGAAATCGTAAGTAGATTCTATAAGCAGTGCAATGAGTATGGGGGGGGGGGGGGGCATGCTGCCCCCCTGCAACCCACCTGCTTGGGGTCACTGTTTGATTTGGAGTAGGTGCAAGGCCAAATTGTTGAAAACAGCACCAATCGAAAGAAAAATAACGCCAAATTGGCCTTATTGCTTAAGGCCTTATTTCACGGCACCGGCATAGTGGGACATCAGGCCCGAATTGATTTCGAAAAATGAATTCGGGAATTAAGTAAGTAGTAAGTAAGAAATTCATTTATTTAATATTTTCTTATTACATAAGTTACAAGTTAGAATGAATTTTAAAGCTATGGCTTAGCCGTCAGCTTGGTTAGCAAAATGCTTATACATGGACCTACATTTGTAACTTTAACAATATAGTTATTTTTTTTATAAACTTAATCAATCATAATACTCTGTTGTTAATAGCGACCTGTATTTGTAGATGGATTTAATATAATAAAATAACTTTTTCCAATCACACTCGTTCAGAATTTGTATTGTCTCCTGCATGGTAAGGAATTTTTTCTGAAGTAAGCTAGTCTTTGTGGTTTTTAGATTGGACAAACACTAATAATGTGAAAGCAGTCTTCTTTCGCTTTTAAGTTGCAAATATTACAAAACTAGTTGAAGCTTCCATTATATGGGCTGCCATTTAAACCAATCAACTCACATCATGCTTTGAAAATAAGAGATATTTCACTATAGTTGAGTGAGTCATTGAAATAGTTCTTATCCTTTAGATTGAAGTTCAAGTGAGAATACAATACTCTGCACACGAATAGCATCTTCATTTGTATTTATTATTCGATAAAGTTGGTTCTTTAAGTTGTCCAGGTTGTTTAGATCGAATGAAATAGTTTCTCCACACGCGTTTCCAATTCTTAACCATCTTGACGCCCACCAGTCCTTGTTTCTTAATTCATAAGATAGCATTTTTTTGGTTATTCGGGAGTCTGGATACGAACCTAATTTAATGATGTAATCCGCTTGCGATTTGAGAGTGCTTGTAAAAAGCATTGGAAGACCCGTTTCCAAATAGATTGTGTAGTTCGGGGATTTCATTGGTAAGTTGAATAATTTTTTCAAGAAGTTCCTCGATTACTTCGTACTCGTCTGATCCCCAAACTTGAGAGGCGTAACAAAGAGTTGATTTAACAACTGAATCGAATATTCTGTATTCCGTTGAAAGGAGAATCCGTTTGTTTGTAAAAACATTTTTCCATGATAGATTCACTAAGCTTTGGGAAGACTTGGCTTTATCCGTTAGATGATTACCAAATTCTAAGGTTGGGTTCAGTTTCACTCTTAAATATTTGAGTTCCTTCACAATCTCTAATCGGTTTCCATGTAAAACCATCTATTTCCACTTTGCACTCGTGGTGAACGGGAAAAGACCATAATTTTAGATTTTTCGGTGTTGATGGTTAGTCCCCATTTTTTGCAGTAGCTGGCTAGACGATTTAACATCAATTGGAGATTTTCAGGAGATTCAGAGAGTACAATAAGATCATCGGCATATAACAAGACATTGACCACGATATTAGCAATTCGTACTCCACCAGGTAAATCTTTTTCTATGTCGTTTATAAATAGAGAAAACAATAAGGCACTAAGAGGACATCCTTGCTTTACACCAGTCTGTGTTTTAAACCATTCTGAGAAATCCTTTCCATCCCAGACTGCTGCACTTGTTTCGGCATACATTTTTTTAATGGTCTTAAGAAATTTTGTAGAGATACCCAACTGAGACAGTTTATAGAAGAGTGCGCTTCGGCTAACAAGATCAAAAGCTGCCTTGAAATCTACAAAAAAGCTATACATTTTCTTGTTTCTGGCTTGAAAGGCTCTTATAATCGAAGATAATGTGAATATTTGGTCAACGGATGAAAAGTTTTTTCTGAATCCAGCTTGACGCTCTGTCAGAATATTTTTTTCATCTACCCATTTTTCTAATCGTCCTACAAGTATGCCACAAAATATCTTGGCTGACACATTCATTCCCCTGTAGTTTTCTACGTTTTCCAGCAAACCCTTTTTGTGGATGGGGAATATTACAGACTTCTTAAACGATGAAGGGATGTCTGCACTCGAGAACACACTGTTGAAGAGAACTTTCAAATAGTTGATTAAGGTTGGACTAGCATTTTTGTATAATTCGTACGGAATCCCTTCTTCGCCTGGCGCGTTTCCATTTTTGGATTTCATGATAACAGCATTAATTTCGCCAGTTGTTACCTCACCATCTAGGGAATCGTCGAAAATGAGCGGGTCTGCATACGAGAAAAAAAGGTTTGAGTTATCCAGTAGAAGATGTTTAAAATATATGGATAGATCATCAGCAGATACTCCTGTCCCTATTTGATAAACTGTACCATTAATCTCCCTTGCTATTCTCCAGAAGTCCTTCGAAGACTTTGTTTGACTAAGTAAGAGAGCTTGCCGATTATCGAAATCAGTTTTCTTAGCTAGGCATAGATTTTTGTAGTGGGTATTCACTTGGTTATACCACTTTTTAACATCAGGGTCATTACAAGTTCTCCAGACACGCAAAATGGCAAATGATTTCTTCCTAGCATTTATGCATTCTCTATCAAACCATTTTTGTTTGAATGGTGACCTTATATTTGAAATATTGTTCGATGCAGCACTTCTTATACAACAAGTTATTTGATTTGCAAGTGTTTCTGTTTCTTCAGGTATCGAATTATTTGCTGAGAGCAAGCTGTCTAATAACCGGTGGTAGGTATTTGTTTTTTTCGGATTTCCATTTAAGTCTAGGTAGCAGGGGCAGGTTTTTGTGATGGGAGGGTGTTTCACCATCAACTTCAACCACGATTGGCATGTGATCCGAAAAAGTTTTGCATTGTACCTCAATTTTCTTAATTTTCCCAGTCCAGTCGTTGTTTACAGCACAAAAATCAATAACTGAATTGCCTTGCCCTCCGACAAATGTGTAATGTCCTTCTCTATCACCTTCGGTAAAGCCGTTTAATACAATAAGATCATACATTTGGAGCAGCTCTAGTACATATGTTCCATTTTTATTGCAGATTATGTCTTTAGATACCCTATTGGTACAGCATATACTAGGGTTTGTTACAGTTTGCACTATAGTGGTTTGTGAGTTACTTATTCTCGAATTCCAATCTCCAATCAGCATAACGCTTTTGCTAGCTAAACATGACATTGTATTACACAACCTCTCAAAGTCGTAAGTCCATTTGTTGCAGTTTACTCGTATATATGATGGAACGATATATATATTATTATTTTGTGTTACACATTTTACTACGGTAGTTCCTTCAAATTCATCAAAATCGTAAGTTTTTAAATGTGATTTTTTTATCCCGTACAGGCTGCCTCCACTTGCACGTCCCTTTATGTAGGTTTTACTTGCATCGCTCCAAATCAACTTAAAGCCATTAAAATATTTATTAAAATTACTTAAGTTATCACTTGTTAAATGTGTTTCAAATAAAAAGAAAATTTCAAAGTTCTTTACATAGTTAAAAAAATCTACAAATAATAATTTATTACTTAATCCAGATATATTGAGGGATAAAATATTTGTAGAGATAAATTTGTTTGAGCTGACGACGCCTAATTCTCAGTTTTGTATGACACTACTACCTTCCGGACCTTCGGTGTAAAGTGGCATCACTGGTGCATCTGGCTTGGGCCATTCGCGCTGACGTCTGTTTGACAACATAATTTCGTTGACAGCATTAAAATTGAGTTTTCCGTAAATATTCTGTAGTTCGTTTTCTCCGTTTGTATTATTATATTTAAGTTTGTTATTATTATCCAAATAAAATGTTTTATTACCAATTAATAAATTGTTGTTTTTAATCAATACTGCTTCGCTTGGTTTAATTGTTTTGATGACTTTTCGATACCCGAGTAGAATTCGACGTTTGATTTGTGATTGTTTGCTAAGGTCTCGTTGGATATAGCAGCCTGTGCCTTTTAGTTTCAAGGAATTTTTTAGCATTTTCATTGCAGTTTCATTAGAACCAGTGCTAAGTTTGAGTTTAATTATATTCTTGTTTTCACTAAGCTTTACGGCTTGTGGCATTTGTTGTTGGTCTGCATCATAGCCTAACAAAAGTGCGGTTATGTTATGAATCCTTTCTTGGGGGTCAGATCGGTCGTTTGGAATCGTGAAAATAATATTTTTCCCTCTGATCTCTCTGCTCTGCAGTTCAAGCTCCTCTCTAGAATGCAACATCGATTTTCAAAATGCTGCACTTTTTCAGATAATTCCTGGTTTTGTTGTCTTAGCGAGTGTATCTCATTGCTAAGTTTCTTGAGATCGTCTTTTGTTGCTAGATTGGCCGTCGCTTTGGAGAGTCCTGTATTGAGCGATGCCTCAATAATGGATTTGATTTTATCAAGGTCAGATTGGGTGATCGGGAATTATGTCGCTGCGCCGGTAGGTACTATGTGAGAAAATTTCGCGTAAGTACCAATAACTACTGTAATTTCCCAAGATCAAACAATGAACTACTTGAAAAGCATATAAAAAGATGCGCACTAGGATGAGGCCACATGCAAAATCATCGAAAGAAAGGAAAAAATTAATAAAATGTTTACCTTTTATGGTTTTAAAACATTTATTTATTATGTTTTTCTACATTAGTAATGAGTGCCCGCCATTTTTCGATATGACCTCTATAAAACGGTTTGGAATAGAATCAAACAGTTTTTTTTTTTAAATAATTAAGAGAAATTTGGGCCCAGACATCACGAAAAGCATCGATTAAAGTGTCTTTGTCTTCAAATTATCTGACGCCTTCATACACTTTACGAGATAACCATGCCCAAACTTTTTAGATTGTGTTTAAGTACGGTGAATAGGGCGCCCATGGCAAAAGCTCCACGTCTTCTAATTGAATCCAACTTCTAACACCAATTGTGGATAGCGGCATTGTCTTGTATGAATATCCAAGACAGGGGTCCGAAAATGTTTTTTACTTTCGGAAATGACCGTTCCAGCAAACATTTGTAGTTGTTTTCGTTCTTTGTTGTCGACAAAAACTCCAACTCGATTGTGCCATAGTGGGTAATAGCTCCCCACACCATTACACCTGATGTACAGCTGTGATGTCTTGCTGTTGGCCGTTTTTTTAGTCACTGGTAGAGCAAAATTTGTTGTTGCTTCTGCCGTGCATCCATTTTGATTTTTCCTATAGTGTTGTTAATCCGCAAGATAACTGTTTACAACAGTCTTAGTTCTATTTAGCCTCCTTGTAATTTTTCAGCCTGAGAGTCTTAACTCCTTGAAAGCATCTAATTTTCCCTCTTTCTGTCACTGTCAAAGTCTTTCCGGAACATTTTTTTTGTAAGTAAATAAAAACAGTTCTTTTCAACGCTTTCTTAAATATTCTTAACAAAACAACGAAATATTCGCAATGGCCTCATCCTAGTGCGCATCTTTTTATACGCTTTTCAAGTAGTTCATTGTTTGGTCTTGGGAAATTCCAACGGTCGTTTCTTATTTACCCCTTAGTTTTAGGACTTAGGTACTGTTGGGAAAATGTGTACCTGTTCCAAGGTAGTAAAAGTTTCCAGGTATAAAGACTAAAAATCGATTGCAAAATGTATGGCCTCATCCTTGTGATCGCCAGTGTACATATAAACGGCTACCTCGGCCAGTTTCGTTTCTCTTTTAAGAGTCAAAGCGCATAATACTTATTTATAATACTTAGAGTATTACCCGCTTAATTGCCATCAATATTTCGTCCTATTTTCTCGATCGGTTATCCGCATTTTGCAATTTCAGAAATTCAATTTTAGATTCCATACCAGAAAGTGTTTGAAATCATTTCATTTTATAATTCATGGTCAAACATCTTTTGTCATATGTCATAACAACGTAGGAGGAAAGCGGGATACTTGAGCCATATTTTGTTGAGTCGTTGATAAAAACGAATTAGCTTATCTTAGCCGCTTGGTAGTTACATGTACAATTTTTTAAAAGAAATAAAAAAAATCAACTTTTTCCCTCCCAAAACGCATTTCTCCCTCCTGCAACCGAGCTCAGTTATCGATGTCGAATTCCTTTTGTTTGCAGATACCGGTCCACTGTTTGCTTCGAATCCACATATACTTGCCGAATTCGAGTGGAATTTTAGTAAAATATAGCGAGTGGTTTAAGTCTTCCGCTTTCCCATTAGGTATGTACATACGAGTAGCTATTAACCAATCTTATAATTAAAAACCGTATCTGGTAATATTTTATTACTAAGCAGGTTACTAAGTCGGTTATCGACAGACGAATCGTTTCGGCGATAGACCTGTATCACGTAACTTCAATAACCGTCTAATGTCTAGACGATATCGTTTCGGCGATTGTCTTGTATCACCTAACTTCAATAATCGTTATCGTCTGGTCGATAGAGTGTTTGACGATTTAGAATTTTCTTCACATAACTCCTTATAAACAAGACGATATTGACAATACAAAAGAGCATGAGCGATAGCTATAAGGTATATGAGGCCTGTTCGCGTACTTTCATGTGTAGAAAAATTAAATGAGTCAAATCTCCAAAATCGAGAGAGAATCCTATCACTTCAAAGAAAAGCAGGCGAACGCTTTTCCGCAAAAAGATGGAAAACATAAAAGTTTGAAGACGACAAACTGAAATATTCGATTTCTCGTTTCTTCAATCTCGGATTTGCAATTATTTTTATTTAAAAATGTGTGAAAACGATTTAGATGGTAATGATATCATTTTAAATGAACTATTGAGTGAGAGTGAGGATGAATTTAATAAGTTAGTTCCTCAAGGCCAACTAAACGAATATCACAAATGTTTTAATTTAACAAATATTTTCAATTGAAAATTTTAATATTTTGTTCCAGGCAGAATTTTGGCTTTGAAAAAATGAACGAAATTACATTTTTTTTTCATTCATCTTTTTACAATTTTGTCAGTACGCGAACGGGTTTGTATAAACTTTACGTTTACATAATAAGTACGCGAACGGACGGATGGTTTCTATATATTTTGTTTACAATAAAAAAAAAATCATTTTTCATGACTTTAAAAGTGAACAGTTTACCTTAGCCCTTTTTTAATATAACTGAATGCTATCAATACAATTTTCAATATTTTTAATACACTATCAGCTCTGTGTCGTGGAGTGATTAAAGCAAGCAACTATCAGGAGCAGAAATTTGCCGCCACTAAAAGTGCTTTCACAGGCTCATCATTTAGTGCAGGTATCAGTAAGGACATACGCACCATAATTATCCATACTAATATTATAAATGCGAAAGTAACTCTACCTCTCTGTCTGTCTGTCTCGCTTTAGCGCTAAAACTACTGAACCGATTTAAATGAAATTTGGTACACAGATAGTCTAGAGCCTGATAATGGACATAGGCTACTTCATCCGCTGTCCAGAAGCGGAGATCTATGCTGATATCTAAGAAAAGTTGTAACTCTCGAATGTTTTCTAGCTCCTAGCTTTGGAATGCATCATTCAAATGAAATTTTTTTTAATATAAAGTTCAATTATGTACAAAGATTTTAAGATATAAATCATCTTTGTAGGTTATCCTGAAGTTGAACTATAAGCATTAAACTATACATTTTATACAATTCAAAAAAGTAAAATGTTCGATTGAAGCTAGATCGTTGGATTTTCCCAGCGTTCAGTGGAGGAGAATTTGTGTGTGTGTGGGGCACACATCTGTTTCTCTACCTGTACCTTTTGTGCAACGTGCTTTTTCTTTCTTTTTTTTATGCACCTTTTGCAGTTTGTGTTGTTTTTTCATGGCGCATGGCCATGGGATTGAGAAAGATATGGTATGAAATGTAAATGAGATTGAGAGGGAGTCACACTCAGAGTATATCCATATAATGAGTAGGGACACTCTCGACGTTTTCTTTATCAGTTCTTATCAGCAAGTATTTTGTTTTAAATTTGAGAAGTGACAGACTGGCGAAGCTAGGCGAGCACGGGACAGCTGGTATACCTATAAAATACTAACACAGATACGAAACATGAAAATAATTTAAGACACTAAAGCATTATTACGCAAAATATTTTTAAGCTTAATTTTACTAAAATTCTACTGATGCGACTAATAGGCTCATGGCTCAAGTAGTTCGTTCTATGATATGGGCTAAGCTAAACAATAAATCATATGTTGACATTTAGTAGGGTTCAGGGATAAACCGTTTTTATCACAGCAATTGGCTAAGCTATTAATGCCAGATTGAAGAAAAATTCAGTCTTGCTGACTAGTGATAGATTTATATATTTTCATATCATCAGCATAGATCGCGATATTACTGTGATTTATACATGCCTTAACATCATTAATGGCTAGTATAAATCAAATTGGTCAGAGGTGACTTCCTTGGGTAACTCCAGACTGAGCTATGAAAGATATAGGTAGCGATCCTCTTAATTTGACTTTATAAGCCCTTGATCTAAGGAATGAACTAACCCATTTTATGAAACATTTTGGGAAACCAAGAGCCCTGAGCCTAAATTCGATATAGTCGAAAAAAATGCCTTAAAACTACCGAATCATGCAAATGCAACAAAAATTGCATTTGATTGGAAGCAGAGACGAAGTGATTCGAAATCGGGAGGTCCACTGAGACATTTTGAGGTCAAACCGGCTAACCCCTCAGGTGGATGCAGCATGAAGTGGAATCTAAGGGTTATGATCCCTTTAGTCCTGATCAATACCTCGTCGTTTAAGAAGAAGCGTATAGATGTATGCTAACGATATCTATAAAAATTTAAATTGTTGGATTTATTCATTATTTTAACAAGTAGGTACGTACAAAATTACTTCTAATGGAATTGCGAGTTCAATTAATTGCATTATAGTCATGCTAGGATAACTACAGTCAAAAACAATAAAGCAGTTTACACACCAGAACGCTTTTCTTAATCCTCCCTCCTTACTGATTTCTGTATGAATTCCTGTGTTCCTAGAGATTGGTTTAACTGTAGAAGATCACACTTTTTTCTTGGCTTTATGCTTTTAAACTCAAAGAAACTTTTATCACAAATTTAGCTTGACAAGTGATTTGGGAAAACGATTTTTTTTTAATTTGCCTACGCTAAAGGGGTTTTGTTCTTCTGTATATGTACAGTAGGGGAACTACGTCCAAAATGAACATATGGCTAAAATGGCACACTAGCCTTAACTTGAAATGTGATACACTTACAGCACTAGATGCTATCTTCCAAGGTAACTTCGATGATATTTAAAATCCTATCAAAATGACAGCTCCGTTAATAGCAGTCAGTGCCAAAAAGCAAAAAGTATTTTCAGCAGCAAATCATTTTTTTTGGTTTAAACTTTTATTCGTGTTTTGGTGAGTTTTCTTCAGTTTTTCTTTCATATTATTTATTATATTGATAGTTTGTGAAAAAACTTAGGAAATTAATAATAAAATTAATAATAATAATAATAAATAATAAATTTAAATTACCTAATAATTTGTAAATTTGTAGTAATGTGGACTTATCAAATATGCTGTATGTCATTATATCCATATCAAATATGTCGCTTTGTCCATGTCATATGGACAAAATGGATTTTTATATAGGTTTGGAAAACCATTTATTTTTTTTAGTTTGCATTTTTTTTAAAATTAAAACAGCATTATAAAATGTTCGCAATAACTTTATAAAGAAATAGTAAACATACCTAACAATTGCAATATCTCTTAGAAATAATATTCTTTGAATCAAAAGGCTAACAGTATGTCCGTTCGCAAACTAATATGCAAACGTAAATTTATATAAACTTTCGTGCAAAACTACACAAACGCGTTCGCGTACTGAGAAAATGGTAAAAAGATGAACGAAAGAAAAATGTACTTTCGTTCATTTTTCTTCACACAGAATTTCAGCTGGCAAGAAAATGAAATCTGTCAAATCATGAAATCCTATGAGTTTGCCAGCAAAAAAAAAAAACAGCTGTTGCTTCTTTTCAAGCCAAACTAAGATGTTTTTTTCAACTTTTTACACAAAAGCGTTCGCGTACTTTTCTTATAAATGAGAGGATTCTCTCTCGATTTTGGAGATTTGACACTTTTCATTTTTCTACACATAAAGTACGCGAACGGACCTAGTATGCCATTTTGGACGTACTTCATCTACCCTTATAGTGTTGGAACACACATACTGTACATTGCACCGCTTATTTTCCAGTGTCACTCGCACAACTGAATCAGTTTTGCCGGGATCCCGAATTCGGTCATTCATCGCTGAGAGCCACGTAGAGCTTAAAATTTATTGGTCTTTTTAAGGATTTGCCTTAGTATGAAGAGTAGGTATATTGTCGATCTGCCGGGCCGGAACGGGTAACACTGGTACGTGCCGATTAGTGTGTTGCAGAACGGCTTCAGACGTTCACAAAGTTTTTTCTTTCATAATTTACAAAGGGATTTCTTTCTTTATAATTTATACAGTACCCTAATAATGTAAAGCACAGTGTAGGCATTTTTTTTTGTTCCTGCAAGCAACTTAATTAACGAATAGGAGGATAGGATAGGACATAGAAGTTTGGTGCTGTTGTAGGGTTCTTTCTCCTAGGTTGGCGCCTAAATTGATTTAATTCAGGGAGATCTGTATAGTGGAGTGTATTTAATTTTAAAAATCATGGCCCTTGTGGGGATTCGAACGCGTGACCTACCAATCACTTGATTTGATGAATACACTACCATAGCACCATTGCCACACGCAGTACGTTAGAAACGATCTTATATGCGATATTTAGCTGGGTTATGCTTGGTTAGTTCTTACAAGACATAGGATCGCCTTTCTTGTAGATGGGGCATATGGAGCTGATAGTCCACTCATCTGGCATGCTTTCTTCCAACCATACTTGCTTGATGATTTGGTGCATGCGTCGTACCAAAACGTCACATCCGTGCTTGAAAAGCTCAGCTGCTAAGCCATCAGAGCCGGCAGCTTTGTTGTTCTTTAGCTTTTTTACTATGCTATGCTAACCTCTTTAATACTGGGTAGGGGAACCGGTTCTTCGTTGACCAAACCGACATATGACCACTGTAAATTAGACTACCTGTGCATTACAAATGTCACAATTGTATTTCCGCCGGCGAATTTAATGATTGAGCGGATTGTGTCCTTTTCAATTATTGTTTGAAAGTGTCTGAAAGATATTCAAACGATAGACGAAAGCTAAAGATGAGACGATAGCGATAGAGTTACATGAAGCAAATTTAAGACAATATCTTTCGATTATGGCAACAAATGTAAAAAGTTTTTTTTTTGGAGATTTGGGCAAAAATTACGGCTGGCAACGGCCTTGGTGGCAAAGGAAAGTGACCTCTACTACCCCGAAAGACCTAACCTTATGTAAATACTACACTGTACTACCTGATATTATGAATATGAATAGAAATCATACCTTAAGGGGCCTGTTTTCGAGAGCGAGTTGAACAAAAACGCTACCAAATGTATAATAATGATATAGGTATGGTAAGCAAATTTCCAAAATTCTTGGTTCTTCTCGTTTATCACATTATAAAAAAGTCACATTCATCGTCCAACTTGCCCAAAGTAATTTTGAAAATTCAGTACCAATATTCACGTTTCCCAGTTTTTTTGTTCGACTCACTAACGATAATACGCAGGTGACATGAAATATAGTCCAGCGTCAGTCACCTCCCGGAAGCGCCACCACAAGGTGGCGAACCCGGTCTTTCCCAGAAACGTTCTAGCTTAATTAGCCTATCCTAAGAACTACGAGGCTGTTACCTAGAGCAACGCACCGTCCTGGGTGGGCATGTTGACACCTTCCTCCTAAACACTGTCCTGGGTGTACCTGGCCCTCAACCAACAAGCGTCTCTAGCCAGCACGATCTTTGGCCAGCTGTATCCAGTTTCGCACGCTAAGTTGGTTAAGGTCCCCTTCCACTTACGTGCGCCACCTGAGTCGCGGTCTTCCTATACTGCGCCGTCCCTCGGGTGTGGATTCGAAGATCCTCCTCAACAAGTCACCGAAATTCGGGAATTTCTTCTCCGTATCAAAAGGTGCTAGTTGTCCTAGGTGCTAGGTGCGTTTATGTCAGCTTTATTGTGCATTTCAATTGGATAAACTAAAAAAAAAAATAGTTTTAAAGTGAAATAATTAAAATAAAATAAAGCCCAAAATGGTTTTCTAAAATAAAAATGAAATAAGTCCACAACCTCAAAACTGAGGTTGTTGTCTTTATGAGAAAGAGGAATCTGATCGGCTTGACTCAGCTAGTTCTAAAAGCCTGGAAAGGAATGTAGTCGAATCCTTACGTATGGCTCCGAAACCAATCACAGAACTGATGCTGGTGTTTTTGTGGAGAGCGACAACATTAGACTTTGCTCCTCCGACAAACATGCGTCAGTCTTCCAAACGGAGACTTATGCTATCCTAATGCCTATGAACCATGTTATAAGGGACAACTGGAGGGACCGAGTTTTTGCGTCTGTAGCGACAGTAAGCTGCGCTTAAGGCCTTGCTTGACCCTTTAACGACCTCCAAAACAGTTCGTGAATGCAAGGTCTCTCTTAATCAGAAGGCTGATTTCACTAATTCTTCCCTGGGTCCCGGGCCATAAAAGGATCACAGGAAATGCGATCTCCGATGAACTTTCTAAACAAGGTTCAGAGGAAGATTTCTCAGGATCTGAATCGGCGTTGTGTCTTCCTGTGTCCCCGGTCAGGGTTTCCATTGACTGTTCGGTTTCATAAGAACACAATCACCAATCACAGATGTGCAGACAGATTAAGCGAATACTTCCCGACATCTGTTAAAAGTCTGGACGTTCTTGTTGTCTCCCAACGCAAAAGACTCCAGGCAATTTACTGCCCACTAAGCTTCCGCCAAGCATTTTATGGTGCTATGCTTTAGCGATACCACCAATTGCGAAGCTTGTGGCTGGTATTTGATGCTGATGTGATCAGTGCTGAAAGTCTAAGCTCCTCAAATTTCAGTAAAAGTGTTGTTGTCTTCCTGACAGTACAATGGACAAGTGTTGAGTCTGAGTGCTATGACAAAAAAAAAACTAACATTAACAGATGCGAAAACAATGATTTTTTTTATAATTTTTGAAGTTGCATTGATTGGAGTCTAACTGAAGTTTACTGTCCAGGAGGTGAGATATAAGCTGAGCTTTCTTATGAAACCCGCACGCGTAATGCGGCTTCAAATTATTTCGTTGACCGTATCGATAGTCGCGTAAATCTTCAACAGCTAGCGGCTGAAGAAAAAGTTAATGTATTTCTTGAAAATATTTTTTTTCCATAATCGAAATTCGAGAACACGCTCATCGGGTACTTCAGCTGGTATTGTAACAAAAATAGTCAATGCCAATTAATTTTGTTCACATATTTAATTCATTCTTTCCAAAGACATCGAAATGGTATAAAAAACTTGTATAAAAACCATTTATTTTTATTTAAACTTTTTGTTTTCACTAAAAAGCATTTGATTTTCTCTGACACATTCCACACCCAAGAGAGCAAACATTTTTATTATTAAGTGAAAGAAACACGCAACAATAAGTAACATTTCAGTTGGATATTTAATTGTGTTAAATCGGGTATCTAAATGAAATCAAAAATAACACTCTGGCACATCTCCTGTAGTATATTTTATATTTATCACAAAAAAAAAAACAACAAAATATTGTAAAGCGACAAGGTATACATATATGCTTCTTTAGCTCCCCTCTTAAGATAAATTATGTATGTTAATTAGAAAAGCATGAGTCTCAAGTTTTGTCGCCTAGCTTGATTGTCGCTACCATATCCCATGAAGGTGGCTAGCAGAAGCTGTGTACGCGCTTCAAATACACCGAATTCATATCAAATGCTCGAGTATAAATAGTTTGATTACCTACACTGAAAATAATTAACCGCCTACACGTCGAGATATATTTTATTATTTTCTATTTCAAACACAAGAAGGCGATTCTTTTTCTTCTGGAAATGAACATGGCAGGGGTAGGGCAGCAACTATACAAAGTGTCACACATGGAGCAGGAGAAAAATTGTTCGTCGTCGTCGTCACTCTGCGCCATGCAGCAGTAGCAATGGATATAAAACTTCCCGACACGCTGTGAGGTATAAAAGATAGTTTATAATGTTCGTCTACTCTCCTGGTGTCTTTTTTTTCATGTTGTATTCTTAATTCATTCCAATGGGAATGGATATGCATCACTCGTAGTGGACAAGACGGAAGTTTTTAAAAAATATAGGTACTAATGTCCGTGTCCCCAATCTAACACCTGCTTGAAAAATGTTAAGTACGATGCAACGAATGCAACTGTGATGTGTCTTTGCAAGAGCAGTACCGAAGGGCGGCAATAAATCTATTGGATTTTGGTATTTGAATTTGGAAAAATAAAGCGGGCAACAAATTTATGACATAAATCTGGAATTTTTGTATTTCTTTTTTTTGCTTTAGTTTTTGAATAAGGAATTGGAATTCACGGACGAGGTATATATTCGATCTTGGTACAAGTATCTTAATGCCATTTACATTTGTTATTAGAGCCTTTGCGGATCATTTTAGATTCGAACATTGTTTATTAAATGTACACAGACTAATTAATGTGCCTTTTTGGGATTCCATGTCGCTGATTGATTTAAGTTTGATGGGAAACGCAGTCTGTATGTCTTCTGATTTTAAATCGATGAGTATATATTCGCTTTAATTTTGGTCCTGTGGCAAGGCATCGTTGTAGCAAAGGATTTTTTATGGAAAAAGATTTAGCATTAATCGTTCTGCGAAGGAGCAAATAGAGAAAAGTTTATAATAGAAATATAGGTAAAAGAATCGAAGAAACAAACCTGAGCGACATTCGTTTTTATTTTTCAATGAATCCGGTAGAATGACGTCTATCTAAAACCAACCAGTACTCACAGTTCTTCGAAAATGCAAAACAACTTCATGCAGTGAACCACGAATGAGTTAAAGGAAGCTGGAATATAAGCAAGAGTCACCGAACTCATCTGAGGCAAAGCAAACAACGTTCGAACGAGCAAGAACTGAGCTGATTATACCCTATTCTAGGGGTATATTAATTTTAACGCATAGTTTGTAACATACCTTAATATTGCCCGTAGACCCCTAAAAGTTACTATATTTATGATCAGCATCGATAGTAATGTCGATCTAGCCATGTCCGTCCGTCCGTCGGCAAAAATTAGGCCTTTAAACTGGACCTAGAGAGCTGAAATTTTAACCATATACTCTCTAGGGTCCCGAAATAATCAAGTTTAAGAATTTTTGAAATCCGCCCACAGACACGCCCACAAACTCAAAAAAAACAAAATTTTGGAAAAAATCGAATTTTGAGCTAGAGAGCTGAAATTTTTTATATATGATCTATGGCCCATAAAACTGATTGGGACATAAAATTTTCAAAATCCGCCCACTGACACGCCCACAATTAAATAAAACAAATTTTGGGAAAAATTGAATTTTGAGCTAGAAAGCTGAAATTTTTTATATATGATCTTTGGCCCATAAAACTGCTTGGGACATAAAATTTTCAAAATCCGCCCACTGACACGCCCACAATTAAATAAAATATTTTTTTTGAAAAACCAAAATTTGAGCTAGGGAGCTGAAATTTTTAATATATACTCTTTAGGGGCCCTTTATACTTATGTGTAAATATTTTCAAAATCCGCCTACTGACACGCCCACAATTATTTTTTTTTATTTTTGAAAGTCCAAAGTTTGAGCTAGGGAGCTGAAATTTATAGTATATACTCTCTAGGTGCCCTTTATGCTCATACTTAAATTTTTTTTAAATCCGCCTACTGACACGCCCACAATTAAATAAAACAATTTTATTGAAAAACCAAAGTTTGAGCTAGGGAGCGTTTTTATTTACAAAAGCTTAGTTTTTTCGATAAAATCCTTTAAATTTTCGTCACGCCCACTTATGAGATATAGGAATAAGAATAGGGTATCCAACAGTTCGCCCAAGCGGACTGTAGCCCGCCCCTATGTTAATTTAGCAAAATAATACGTTCGATAGTTAATTGTGGGAAAATCGTTAATCGCATAGAAAAAAGCTGTATGGCGGAAAGAAATTCTTACCTGTTCTTGTTTTCTTTGCTTTTAAATTCATTTTTATTAATTCTTGCGTCATATCAACTTAAATACTAGACAAAAATTAACAAATCTAACTGAAAACTAACAGGATGCTTATTCTAAATTGTTATATGAAAATTTGAAATTCCAATAGCTCACATCCGCAAGTAAAAACCAGAGAAGGTAACTGGGTAAAAAGCAGCCAAGAGAAAGCGAATACTTTTGCAGAGTATCTCGAAGACGTTTTTAAACCTTATGAAGATAACGTTTTTAATGAATTAAAGTAAGGTGCGAAGAAGATAGACCTATTCAAAAGAAATAAGAGATGGCATTAATATGAAAAATGCCCCATTGTTTGATTTAATTAAAGGGAACTATTTCGAACAATTTCCCCGAAAAGGATTATACAAACTAGTGCAGATTATAAATGCTGCATTCAAGTTAAGATATGTGCCAAGCAAGTGCAAAGTCGCGGAGGTATCAAAACCAAGCAAACCAAACGTAGTGAAATAACCTCATATCGCCCAATATCAATACCACCAATTCAAGTTATTCGAAAACATGCTGGTAAAACTCATGCAAAAAATTATTGATGAAAAATCGCTAGTCCCAATTTACTAATTTGGATTTAGAAATAATCACTCTACAATTGATTAGGTGCAATGAATCACAGATAAAATCGAAAAAGCATTTGATATAGCACAAGCTTTCGATAAAGTCTAGCACAAAGAACTGATCCAACTGCCGAAGTACTCGTAGTATTCAAAAAATTTGGAGTCATATATATCAGATGGATTCTTCAGAATATAACAGGAAACAAAGTACTCAACATTAAGAGGAATTAAGACTGGTGTACCACAAGGCAGTGTACTAGGTTCAGTGCTATACCGTTTATTCACTAGCGATCCACCTGAAAGTGGAGAATTCACAATTTTCACTTTTGCAGATGACACTACTGTACTTGCTGTGGAGCGACTGTCGAAATAACAAAAAAAAAACATTTAAATGGCAATAAAAAGTATCTCAGAATGGCCTTAAAAATGGCAGATTAGAATAATTGACCTGAAGTCAGCTCATAAAAAATTTACGTATAAAAACGTACTGCACATTCCAGTATACATAATCAACATTGCGGTGGAATACTTAAACACAGCTAAATATCTGGGAATGACGTAGACGCTTCACGGCGTTGGAAAGGGCATGCAAAGAAAAAGAGAGATGGCTGAACGTGTGATATAGTAAAACGTATTGGCTTATTGGGAGATACTCATATCTGTCCAACTACAATAGTTGTTGCTCTACAAGCAAGTTCTGGGCATACGGGCTCCAGTTGTGGGCATGCACATGTCAAACGAATTTCCAAAAAATTCAAGGCTTCCAAGATAAAATACTTAGGAGCATAGTTAATGCACCTTCATATATACGCAGCGCTGATCTACAAAGAGCTCTAAATATTGAAATAGTTGAAGATGAAGTTAAAAAAGTCGGTCAAATTCACAGAAGTAGGCTTCTCAACCACGTTAATTTGGAAATAACAGAACTATTAAATACTAACAATTGGGGTTGGCAACTCTGCGACAAAGTGTATAGTCCAATTATAAATCTGCTCTTTTAAAATTCTTAAATAAAACTAGCTAAATCTCTTAATTAATAATTAAAAGCGTATAAACAGGTGTGTCGACTGTCTGTTTCTATAAATAAAACAGCAAAAACAGGTAATCCTAATTTATTAAGCTGTGAAATAATCTTTCCAAGTAGACACCTAAGTCACATGACTGACAACAAAAAAAAAATCGATCAAACGTCACCTGAAAAAAATATTTATCCACTTTTTAATATCAACAGACCATCAAAGGTTTATAAATCTCAACAGACAATGTCGATCTCCCAATCTGACCTACATAAAATCAAATCCATTATCGAGGCATCGCTCAATACAGGACTCTCCAAAGCGACGGCCAACCTAGCAACAAAAGATGATCTCAACAAACTTAGCAATGAGATACACTCGCTAAGACAACAAAACCAGGAATTATCTGAAAAAGTTCAGCATTTTGAAAATCGATGTTGCATTCTAGAAGAGGAGCTTGAACTGCAGGGTCGAGAGATCAGAGGGAAAAATATTATTTTCACGATTCCAAACGACCGATCTGACCCCCAAGAAAGGATTCATAACATAACCGCACTTTTGTTAGGCTATGATGCAGACCAACAACAAATGCCACAAGCCGTAAAGCTTAGTGAAAACAAGAATATAATTAAACTCAAACTTAGCACTGGTTCTAATGAAACTGCAATGAAAATGCTAAAAAATTCCTTGAAGCTAAAAAGCACAGGCTGCTATATCCAACGAGACCTTAGAAAACAATCACAAATCAAACGTCGAATTCTACTCGAGTATCGAAAAGTCGTCAAAACAATTAAACCAAGCGAAGCAGTATTGATTAAAAACAACAATTTATTAATTGGTAATACAACATTTTATTTAGATAATAATAACAAACTTAAATATAATAACACAAACGGAGAAAACGAACTACAGAATATCTACGGAAAACTCAATTTTAATGCTGTCAACGAAACTATGTTGTCAAACAGACGTCAGCGTGAATGGCCCAAACCAGATGCACCAGTGATGACACTTTACACCGAAGGTCCGGAAGGTAGTAGTGTCATACAAAACTGAGAATTAGGCGTCGTCCGCTCAAACAAATTTATCTCTGCAAATATTTTATCTTTCAATATATCTGGATTAAGTAATAAATTATTATTTGTAGATTTTTTTAACTATGTAAAGAACTTTGAAATTTTCTTTTTATTTGAAACACATTTAACAAGTGATAACTTAAGTAATTTTAATAAATATTTTAATGGCTTGAAGTTAATTTGGAGCGATGCAAGTAAAACCTACATAAAGGGACGTGCAAGTGGAGGCTGCCTCCACGGATAAAAAAATCACATTTAAAAACTTACGATTTTGATGAATTTGAAGGAACTACCGTAGTAAAATGTGTAACACAAAATAATAATATATATATCGTTCCATCATATATACGAGTAAACTGCAACAAATGGACTTACGACTTTGAGAGGTTGTGTAATACAATGTCATGTTTAGCTAGCAAAAGCGTTATGCTGATTGGAGATTGGAATTCGAGAGTAAGTAACTCACAAACCACTATAGTGCAAACTGTAACAAACCCTAGTATATGCTGTACCAATAGGGTATCTAAAGCCATAATCTGCAATAAAAATGGAACAGATGTACTAGGGCTGCTCCAAATGTATGATCTTATTGTATTAAACGGCTTTACCGAAGGTGATAGAGAAGGACATTACACATTTGTCGGAGGGCAAGGCAATTCAGTTATTGATTTTTGTGCTGTAAACAACGACTGGACTGGGAAAATTAAAAAAATTGAGGTACAATGCAAAACTTTTTCGGATCACATGCCAATCGTGGTTGAAGTTGATGGTGAAACACCCTCCCATCACAAAAACCTGCCCCTGCTACCTAGACTTAAATGGAAATCCGAAAAAACAAATACCTACCACCGGTTATTACACAGCTTGCTCTCAGCAAATAATTCGATACCTGAAGAAACAGAAACACTTGCAAATCAAATAACTTGTTGTATAAGAAGTGCTGCATCGAACAATATTTCAAATATAAGGTCACCATTCAAACAAAAATGGTTTGATAGAGAATGCATAAATGCTAGGAAGAAATCATTTGCCCTTTTGCGTGTCTGGAGAACTTGTAATGACCCTGATGTTAAAAAGTGGTATAACCAAGTGAATACCCACTACAAAAATCTATGCCTAGCTAAGAAAACTGATTTCGATAATCGGCAAGCTCTCTTACTTAGTCAAACAAAGTCTTCGAAGGACTTCTGGAGAATAGCAAGGGAGATTATTGGTACAGTTTATCAAATAGGGACAGGAGTATCTGCTGATGATCTATCCATATATTTTAAACATCTTCTACTGGATAACTCAAACCTTTTTTTCTCGTATGCAGACCCGCTCATTTTCGACGATTCCCTAGATGGTGAGGTAACAACTGGCGAAATTAATGCTGTTATCATGAAATCCAAAAATGGAAACGCGCCAGGCGAAGAAGGGATTCCGTACGAATTATACAAAAATGCTAGTCCAACCTTAATCAACTATTTGAAAGTTCTCTTCAACAGTGTGTTCTCGAGTGCAGACATCCCTTCATCGTTTAAGAAGTCTGTAATATTCCCCATCCACAAAAAGGGTTTGCTGGAAAACGTAGAAAACTACAGGGGAATGAATGTGTCAGCCAAGATATTTTGTGGCATACTTGTAGGACGATTAGAAAAATGGGTAGATGAAAAAAATATTCTGACAGAGCGTCAAGCTGGATTCAGAAAAAACTTTTCATCCGTTGACCAAATATTCACATTATCTTCGATTATAAGAGCCTTTCAAGCCAGAAACAAGAAAATGTATAGCTTTTTTGTAGATTTCAAGGCAGCTTTTGATCTTGTTAGCCGAAGCGCACTCTTCTATAAACTGTCTCAGTTGGGTATCTCTACAAAATTTCTTAAGACCATTAAAAAAATGTATGCCGAAACAAGTGCAGCAGTCTGGGATGGAAAGGATTTCTCAGAATGGTTTAAAACACAGACTGGTGTAAAGCAAGGATGTCCTCTTAGTGCCTTATTGTTTTCTCTATTTATAAACGACATAGAAAAAGATTTACCTGGTGGAGTACGAATTGCTAATATCGTGGTCAATGTCTTGTTATATGCCGATGATCTTATTGTACTCTCTGAATCTCCTGAAAATCTCCAATTGATGTTAAATCGTCTAGCCAGCTACTGCAAAAAATGGGGACTAACCATCAACACCGAAAAATCTAAAATTATGGTCTTTTCCCGTTCACCACGAGTGCAAAGTGGAAATAGATGGTTTTACATGGAAACCGATTAGAGATTGTGAAGGAACTCAAATATTTAGGAGTGAAACTGAACCCAACCTTAGAATTTGGTAATCATCTAACGGATAAAGCCAAGTCTTCCCAAAGCTTAGTGAATCTATCATGGAAAAATGTTTTTGCAAACAAACGGATTCTCCTTTCAACGAAATACAGAATATTCGATTCAGTTGTTAAATCAACTCTTTGTTACGCCTCTCAAGTTTGGGGATCAGACGAGTACGAAGTAATCGAGGAACTTCTTGAAAAAATTATTCAACTTACCAATGAAATCCCCGAACTACACAATCCATTTGGAAACGGGTCTTCCAATGCTTTTTACAAGCACTCTCAAATCGCAAGCGGATTACATCATTAAATTAAGTTCGTATCCAGACTCCGGAATAACCAAAAAAATGCTATCTTATGAATTAAGAAACAAGGACTGGTGGGCGTCAAGATGGTTAAGAATTGGAAACGCGTGTGGAGAAACTATTTCATTCGATCTAAACAACCTGGACAACTTAAAGAACCAACTTTATCGAATAATAAATACAAATGAAGATGCTATTCGTGTGCAGAGTATTGTATTCTCACTTGAACTTCAATCTAAAGGATAAGAACTATTTCAATGACTCACTCAACTATAGTGAAATATCTCTTATTTTCAAAGCATGATGTGAGTTGATTGGTTTGAATGGCAGCCCATATAATGGAAGCTTCAACTAGTTTTGTAATATTTGCAACTTAAAAGCGAAACAAGACTGCTTTCACATTATTAGTGTTTGTCCAATCTAAAAACCACAAAGACTAGCTTACTTCAGAAAAAATTCCTTACCATGCAGGAGACAATAAAAATTCTGAACGAGTGTGATTGGAAAAAGTTATTTTATTATATTAAATCCATCTACAAATACAGGTCGCTATTATTAGCAGAGTATGATTGATTAAGTTTATTAACAAAAAAAATAACTATATTGTTTAAGTTACAAATGTACATGTATAAGCATTTTGCTAACCAAGCTGACGGCTAAGCCATAGCTTTAAAATTTATTCTTACTTGTAAAATGTAATAAGAACATGTTAAATAAATGAATTTCTTACTATTTCTTACTTACTACTAACAATTTAATCAGAAGACTGAGGCGGGTAAAACCTCTTGATCTATAAGAGTTAGCGAATGCCATAAAAGGTAACTTCAAACAGAAAAGCTTGAAATTCCGACTAATGGCGGATTTTTCTTTTAAATTTTTTTAAATTATTTAAAAATGAATTGCCGATTAGTCGAACGACTAAGTCCAATGCCATCCGGGTAAACGACGGCCAATCCCCCTGGGAGGTTTTTCTTAAATTGAGCTAAAGTCATTGCGGAAGCATCCCTCCCGGATTAGCTATGCTATGTCTCTCGATAATATCACCTCCAAGCGAACCCCCAACACAGAAACATAAACATATTTGGTCCTTATGCGAACGCTCTCAACTTAACTATAACCTTGTAATTCTTGCCTTACCTAAAAACTATTTTTTGAAATAATCATATTTCGTGTTTGTGCATACATTATTTTTTGTTTATTTTATTTACTAAATCAATTTGTTTTAATTGCTTAGTGAAGTGAAATTCAAAAAGAAATTATCTATTTCAGTTAGATCCTGTATTCAGTGCAAAATTGTGTTTTTTGTTTTTTCGTCTTTGGTTTTTGTATCGTAATCTGTGTGATTTAAGAGATTTATCTTTCTTTTTCTCTTATTTTTTTTGTTCACAAATAAAGTAGAACATCGCATTTAAGATTCTTTATTTGTTCACCAAGTTTTTGTGAGTTGTTTGGCGTAATCGTTTGACGCCGTCGCCATATTTTTATCCGAAATGTTTAGGTTCAATTTCTACCACTGTCCTGTATTATTATTATCATTTTTCTTTTTTTTCGGTTTCCTTTAATTTTGCTCCCGATTTTGATTTCTGAAACCTAAAAGAATCTCCTATCCCTTTTTTGTCTGTTATGGTCCTTGCAGCACGATTTTTCATGCTAAATTCGTTGGTTCAACCAAAAAGGTTTCGGAGCTGTCTTTATGGTTCCCCTTGTCGAAAGATATCTTGTCTGACCTTGCTTTCAAAATGTTACCAATTAAGTCTGATGTGCAAAAATTGTCTAACCGGCTTAAGGACCTAATCGGGAACTTCAATACTGTGGTCTCGAACGATGTCTTCAACAATTTGGCTTTGAAAAAGATAGTTCGAAAAGAAGATTCAATTAAATGCACCAAAATCAGTAAGGCTGATGGGTCTGTTGCGTCATTTCAAATTGTTGTCTTTTCTTCATATTTCGAAATACTGTGCAATAACAATGAATGGCCTTAAAATACTTTTACACACCTCGTTCGACAAAAAATCGGAGAAAAGATTGCCCGTCCGTGTTACAAAGAAACCCAGTAGGCTGTCCCTCTACTATCAAAATGTAAAGGGACTGCGCTCAAAAACCTCTTAAATATATTTAAATTCCCAAGCCCTTTCTCATGATAACTTTTCCTTAAAAAGCAAAACGAAAATCTAATCATAAGCTTACACTATTTAGAAGCTATCATCATCAAAATGATTTGAAAGCGCTTCGAGGCGGTGTTCTGACTGTCGTTCGTTCCAACCTAGAGTCACGAAAGATTGACTTTCCATTTCCACTAAATGTGTGAAAATTACACTTGAGAAGGTGCCGTGACATAACCCCAAGCGTCATAAGCCCAAATCTCGAAATTTGGCCTTAAGTCACTTTGTGAAAGTGACATAAGGCCAAATTCTAGCATTTGGTATTATGTTACTTTCACGAAGCGTCATAAGGCCAAATCCGGAAGTTACATAAAGCCAAATTTTCAAAACCGTACCTCGCACCTACTCCAAATCAAACAGTGACCTCAAGCAGGGGGTTGCAGGGGGGCAGCATGCCCCCCATAGGCATTACACTGTTTATGGAATCTACTTGCGATTTCATAACTAATCCCATAAACAGTGCAGTGTATATGGGCGGTGGGGGGGGGGGCATGTTGCCCCTTGCCTGCTTGGGGTCACTGTTTGATTTGGAGTAGGTGCAAGGGCAAATTGTTGAAAACAGCACTAAGCGAAAGTGTCATAAAGCCAAATTGGCCTTATGACGCTTTGTGAAAGTGATATAATACCAAATGCTAGAATTTGGCCTTATGTCACTTTCACAATGCGACATAAGGCCAAATTTCGAGATTTGGGTTTATGACGCTTGGGGTTATGTCACGGCACCCTTGAGAACACACATTTATATGTTGTTAATACGTACATTACATCGTATGGTCTACTTTCCTTGTACTCTGAACTTTCTATGGCATTTGTTGACATAAATCTTGCTGTGACAGCACTGTCTTACCTCTAGGCGACTTCAATCTGCCATATATTTGACGGTTACCTTCTGAGGATGATTCTCATTTCATTCTATACAATGACTCTGCCCATGAAGAGAGTCTTTGATGGATAACTGCAGGGAAAAAAGGATTTCTGTTAAATCATCAAGGAATGTGCATATGCCCCACACACGGTATACTAAAGAGCTCAAATCGATAAGAAATATACGTAATAGGGCTTGGGAAAACTATTAAAAAAGTCTCAGCATTTCAGATCTTGAACTCTATTTCACATTATTCAATGAATTCCAATTGTTATCCTCCTACTTCTATATTGACTATATAAGCAAAATGGAATGATCTCATCATCTAAATTTACTTGCAACAGTTCTACAACTGCTGATTCGCCATCTGGAAGTCATATTTTGCTGGTTATAGTAAGTCGTTTAGTCACACAGATGATCAACATTTTATGTATCTAACCAGCTGTTCGCAAATAAGTTTTTGTGATGTCTCATTCGATTTAGACCGACCGACTATTAATCAGGTCCTGATGGCGTTGCACCGATTGTTCTTAAAAAATGTAGTCATGCAATCTTTTTGAATTTTCCTTTTGTACTGGTAAATTCCCTAATCTATGTATGGAAAAGTTCTTTTATTACGCCCGTATTTAAAAAAGGCAAACATAGTGATATCACTAATTGTAGGCCTATTTCAAAGCTTTCTTGTATTCCAAAGCTTTTTGTCAAAGCCAATTGTCTGTGGGAAGTTAATGTTTCTCTTGTAATGAACAGTATGGATTTGTAAGAAACAGGCCCACTATCACTTATCCTTTAAGTTTCTTGCATGCATGTTATAGTGCCTTAGATAATAAGGACGAAACTCAGTCTGGAGTTCCCCAAGGAAGTTAGTTGGGACCATTTTTTTTTTATATAGCGTGTTTGTTTGTAGGTATACAACTTTTGATAGGGATAACTGTCAAACTAGCTGTCATACCAATAAAGTGTGTTCGATTTTTTTGATCAGTATAATTTGGCAAATCACTATGCAAAGACTTACACCAGAACAACGTTTACTTATGTTGGAAATTTATTTCCAAAATTCGCGCTCTGTTCGCCAAACTTATAGAGCACTTCATCCACACATGACTTTGTTGAGCCAAACGATTGGTGACCGAATCATCTCAAGAAATGGACCTGTGAGTTGGCCACCTATTTCGTGTGATTTGACACCTTTGGACTATTTTTTGTGGGGGTACGTCATATCTCTAGTCTATGCTGATAAACCAGCAACGATTGATCACTTAGAAGCCAAAATTTGACGCACTATTGACGTAGTAAGACCTATGTAGTATGCTCGAAAAAGTGGTACAAAATTGGATCGACAGGATGGTGTTCATAAGACGCGAACTCCATATGCCAGAAATGATTTTAAAACATTAAATGCCATGCAATTTGTGAGCTAATAAAACCAAAATTTGGTCATATTATTAAATTGGTTGTGTTTTATTTTTAAAAAAAGTTGTATGCCTCTATAAAAAAACACCCTATAGTAGCCATAAATGATATTATGTCATTTATAAATTACAGAAATATTTTGATCTGCAATGATGATATGAAAATATATAAATCCGTCACTAATATGTAAAACAGAATTCTTTTTCAAACTGACATTAAAAGCTTCGCCAACTCGTGTGTAAAAAACGGTTTATTCCTGAACCCTACTAAAAGTCAATATATGACATTCTCTAGAAAGAATTTCCCTTCTACCTTTCAATATTAATTGTCCCAACATACTCTTTGGCATGTCGATATGTTTAATGAAATCAATTTCATTGTTTATAAATCTAGATTTATGCTGGGCTTCGTAAAAAGGTGGTCTTAAGAATTTAATCAACCTAACGTTTCTATGTCATTGTACAACTGTTTTGTTTGTCCCAATCTAGAGTATGCTTCACAAGTTTGGACACCGCTCTACAACATTCATTCAAATCGAATCAAGGACTACCATGAGATGATCCATTTAATCTTCCTCCTTACAGTAAACTTATTAAGCTTCTTCAAATCGTACCCTCTTTTCAACGAAATCTTAATAGCGATATAATTTTCTTACAACAGCTTATATCCGGTCATATAGATGCGCCTGATTTTCTGTCTTCTATTGGTTTTAATTTCCATCGTGTGGCTTATAACTTACGTAGTGTCTAGTTATTGTTAAGCCCTCATCATAGAATGAATTATGGCAGGCATGGTATATACCTATTAGTCACATGGGTAGAATCTATAATCTAAATAATCATTTGTTTGACTTGCATGTTAATAAAATAAATCTTAAAAATATATTGCCTAATAATGCTTTATTGTCTTAAAATTGCAATATTTATTTCATTGTTAGGTACATAATTATAATTACATATATTTGTTTTTCTACATATTTTACTTTGGCTATGCTACTAACACCTGCAGAGGGCACTTAATCTGGCAAAGAATTTCTGCTCGTGATAAAGGCTTGCTTTAAACACTCCACGATACAGATCTGGTAGTGTATTTAATCTTAAATATGTATGTAAATTTCTAAGAACTTCGCATATTTATTAAATTCAATTTTAATATAACTTGCTTAAGTTAATATAATTAGGATGTGCAGAGCGGATAGGCACACCGTAGAATAATCTTGGCATTATAAGTTTGTAAAATATTTTGTTGCCTGTATTCAGACGTTTCACACAAATGTGAAACGCTCTACTAAGCTCTGTTTTTTATAATTTTTACAAACATTCAAAACCAACGTGCATCGGCATCTCACCCAGTTCTGTCATGCCTCATTTCTGTAATGCCCGCGTTACTACTCTGCCACAACGGGTGACCCTATCCGTGGTGGGGATGGAGATGTCTTTGGGGACATATCATGCTCTTCGTTTTGCATTGGTCGTTGTTCCTGTTCCCCTTTCGATCAAGTAAATATACGCTGATGAAATAGGAGGTGGTGAGTGTGAAGATGGCGAGGGTGAAGATGATGTTTCTTCCGCAATATCAGTTTGTTCTTCGTCTGCAGGAATTTCCATTATGTTTCCACGTTTTTTTTGATCAACATATCCACGGCCGACTCTACTGTCCCTAGATTTCACCACATATGATACTGGACCCGTGATTTATATTATCGTGGCCTCCAACCATGGGGGAACTGAAGTATAATTTCTAAATTAAATCCGATCCCCTATCTCAAAAAGCCTTACGCCTTGTTTTGTCTTGAAGAGGAGGGGGGTTAATTGGCCATCGTCGAGATGTACGATGTCTAAAACCGTTCTTAGTCGCCGTCCCATTAGCAGCTCTGCTTGGGTCTTACCAGTGGTGGTGTTCGGTGCCGTTTAAATAAAATACGTTGTAGTCTAGTTTGCATAGCTCCTTCCGTCATAGTCAACAGAGACGTATTCATATACTGGACCATACATTCCACTTACCAATTGCTGGATGGATGATACGGAGCTGTGACATTGTATTTAATACCGTTGGCGATATAAAATTGTTGCATTTCGGTTGTGTTGGCCATCACGTTTTCATTCATTGCTATGATTTCCTTGTTTCTTCGTCGCTAAAATGTTGTAACCTAAACCAAATAAAAGACACGAATTAGAAAGGTTTTATATAATTTTTTTTATTTAAGTTTTCAGGTCTGCCTTTTACGCGCTCTTTTTAATGAGGTTTTTGACAGCTCCGGATAGAGCTTCTCAGTTGACAGCTTTCGACAGGGTGTGTCCAGTTACCACAGCTACTTTATATTAAAGATTCCTAGAACCCCTTTACCGCCCGTTAATTATAAAAAAAGCGTGATCGAGAAATAAGCTGTAAGATCCAAGAGGCCTTCACGTCAATGAATATATCTCAAGGAAATGTAGTCAAAATAGAGATCCTACGAACCCTGCCAAAAAGACAATATCAATTAACGTTCTGTGCAATTACGAAAGAGAGGCAGGCTTAAAAGCTCTTGGATCACATAAATGCAATAACACCTGCATTTGATTGGCCTCACTGATGAAGTAATTTGTAATCGATAGGACTGCCAATACTTTTTGAGGTAAAACTGGAGTGCCATACAGGCGAACAAGTAGGGATGTAGTGAAGTCGGAGGGTTATGATCCCTTAAGTCCACCTCGTTAAGGAAAAGAAGAAACAAAAATATAACTGCCAGAAAACAATACCGCAAATTAATCGAGCACAAATCCACGAGCTTTTTGCTAATGCGCAAATGAAATTACTAATTTTGCTCTAAGTAAAGAAGTAATAAAAAATAAAATATTAATATACACACCTCTAACAGAAGAAATAAAAAGAAATATAAAAAAATAATTTAGATTCATATCTACTGATATTAATAATAACGCAATAAATTTTCAAGAGAAAACACCACCGCCTAAGTAACCAAGAAAATAATATTAAAAATAATTTTCATACAAACATTTAAATTTATGATAATTTCATAAAAAAGAAACAAATGATCAAAAAAAAAGAGAAAAAAAGATGTACACAAAATAAACTAAATATTAATAGAGAGCTAGATACATATTCCGCCTACAGTCCACAACTCATTCACCAAAAAAGCCACTCGTTGGTACTACAACTCATTTAACATTAAACGAACTTTTCGTGGGGCAGGGAATCTATTTATGTAGAGATAGATGTGTAGATTGCGTATCTTCATTACCAATTTCACTTCGAATACATAAAAACAAGTGGGGGGAAATGAAATAAAAAACAAAATCCCAAAGTACCCACAAAAAATAAACGAATAAAAAATGGGAGGTGCTCCAACTAAAATGTTTATCGCAGATTGGACAAAGCCACATACTCGTACACCTACCTAAACAAAATGAAAAATAACCAAATAATACAAACGAAGACGGAATCCACCAGAAAAAATGGAATTGAAATTATTTTTACCTGTTCGTCTATTATATTTACTTAAACGCAGATATACGAATGAAAAAAAAATTCAACTGTCTCACCAATAATAAGACGACTTACGAGGCACCAAATAACCGAAAACCAACTTTTTATGAGAGAAATTTTTGTGGACGCATAGCGTAGCATAGCGTGCTTATGCGGAGCACAAACATGCGACCACGAGAAGTATACAAAAAACCATCCAAAGTTGAAGAATCTTAACAATAGTATGGTTAGCGGATTAGATACATTCATGCCAGCCCACACTGTCTTGAATATCGCATCATCATAAAGCCCAATAAGTGTGCGCGATCAGCGTAAAAAATGGTAGATACTCGTGCGGATGAATTAAATTTTTTTTTATTAAATACAACTAAGTTGTGGTAATCAGGTATTGTTATTATGAATGCGATACCATGACTATTTGTTGGCAAATCCAATTTTGGAACTGCTTAAATGAGCAGATCAAGGAAAATAATATGCTAAATTTGAAACTGATGGCATCAAATTAACATAACCGGCTTCACAAATCGCACCTTAATTGTTTGGTAGGACATTGACTAGATTTGTAGGATGATTTCAATAGAAACAATGCAATAACGAATTTTTATTTTCGGGCTATGGTGTATCTTAAAATACTTCATATGTTTTTTTTTCAAATATTCGTTTTGAATGTTAATCGCCCTAAGATTTTTTTTTGTCAGATATAAACAACGCGTATCGTATTGAGGCGTCACAGCGCATGAATTTAGAACATCAACGAAACTGGTAAATAGATCATCGTTTCTTCAGACCATACAGCGTTATAACACCTCAAGGATGCGCGCATTGATGTCCATAAGAATATTAACGAATGCGTTGGCCAACTAAACTACTACTTGTCAGTTTCAGTTAGGCTTCCATATTAACTCGGAAAGGTAAAAACGGAGAACATTTATTGAAGTTTGGCGCGCGTTTATTGTTCGAAAAGCTTTTCGGTAAGGGCTATTTTATCAATTCATCGTATGGAAGTATCAACATTTGTAATTGAAGTAAAAATTGTATAAATATTGGGAGGGAGTTATAGCTATCGAAGCCCATCAAAGCTACAACGATCACCTCCAAAATTGTTAAGCTGAACAGGTTGAAAAGGTGTAACTCTGTAACACTGACTTTGGTTCCTGGATACACAGGTATCCGATGTAATGAAAGACCGTACGATTTGGCCACGCAATGTTTGTCGTCAGCCTTCATTGGCCTACAGATGCTATCGTCTTTTCACAAATGTGATATCACTGAGATTTTACGTTTAGATCATACATTCGAAGATCTTGCCTCATGCTGGCATTCGAAGAAGCTGATCGACGATCCTGAAACTAGCAGAGCAAAGTATCTGCTCGGATTGAATCGAAAGGCTAAGTACTTCAGTCGGAATTGTCACTGGTTTCAGTCCTTTGAACAAGCACGGACCCATGTGAATGCTGGTTCGGGGTTTGAGAAACGACATCGCTATTCATCTGCGAATATCCAGCTTTGCTAGAACTAGGTTGAATATTCTAGGTAAAGCTCGGTTTTCTCCTTCGCTTTGCTTAGGCTATTGGCAGGTTCTCTGGTACTGAACTGACTGTTACGTTAATCGCTAGTAACTACCTAACGTGCAGCTGTGCACAATATTTTTAGGGAAATTTTATGCGATGTGGCTGTTTGCTTGGCGGGATTCGCAACATTTACAAGCACTTCCTACTAAAACAGTGTTTCTGCGCAATGGCCGTTTTGAGTTCTGATCCAATTGTGATGGATTCTTTCATGTCGCGACCGTGCATCTTTTTAGTGAACTAGGGCGTTACTCGTAATTAGCAAAATCACATATTGAATTTTATAAATGTGAGTTACCATTTCAAAGCAAAGAGGTTTTTTTTTTTAAGTTGGACAGCGATTGAGTATTGCTCTCACATCTTGGGCCTGTAACACAATACAACAAGTCTTGTTCGACAAGTTAAATGCAATTTAATCGAGTATTGCATTTTATTTAAACATTCTGTAAGAATACTCAACAGTGATCTCGAATCGACGTCCGGTTTCCAACCACTGGCTCAACGAAGACTTCGAAAACTTCTTGAGCGGGAGGGTTCAAATGCCTTCACAAGACGCTGCGTTACTCTAAGCAAAAAACCTTGCAAGTCTTCAGGTCGTTCAGGCATTTGAAAGTTGCTTTACGTAAAGTAATTAAATAATGTGTAATAATTAATACAGCGCAAATGGGATATGGTTCTTGAGCACTAAATGTACATAGTAATATTACATCAGTATGACAATTTGAGAAAAAAACTTCTGGTTTACAACTAAATAACAACTTTGTACAAGAACATTTAATGCACTATGCAAGAATCGTCCGTCAACTGATTTATTTTGACAGCTTGTACAGAATATGCAAAAAGTTAAAATAATGAATAAGAAGCATGATCATATCCGCAACTAATTTTCGTTCAAACTTGATATTCTGGAATTCGTCAAACTTTGCTTGGACATAATGATTACAATGAGAGCAAAAGGGAGAAGCATGGCCAACAGTTGAGACAAGGTTATTTTCAAAAGTCCTGCCCATAATTATATTAACATGTTTATGTTTAAGTTGCAATACTTTACTTTACTAAAGGCTATGGGATTGGACTTGAATTAGGCTTTGCCTTTTTCCACTTTTTTAAATATCTCAAGGAGCTGCGGGGAAAAATTAGGAATAAACGGCAAATATAGGGCTTTAAACCAAGCTTCTCCAATCATTTGCTTGTCCGAAGTGGAAGGGACCTGCAGTTTTAGGTCGCATCCGGACGGCAAATTTGAGAAGCTTCTCATGACAATTGATTTTCTGGTTTGTTTGTCAGAACTTCGCAAGAGGTGGGACAGTGGGACAGTGGGATTAGGACCTTAGACCTTGAGATTAGTACTCCAACATACTAACCTGTGCGCCACTGCGCCAACGGTATACGCTGTGAGAATCTCATGAATTTGAGCAGCTAGTCACATCGTCTGCATAAGCAGACATTTTGGATTGTGTTTTTGGCACGTGCACTTAAGTGGAGCTAAGAAAGAATCAATTCCAGCTTGGCCGGCGGATGGGGGTTAACAACGAACACGAATACTGGACACGAACTTGGCTGCGAGGGAGTTCGCGTAGAACTTCTGGGTATCTGCTGCGGTCTTTGCTTTTTTCGATGGAGCAAAGCTCAGGTTGTGACTTAAATAACAAGAGCTATTACAAGTTACTTATAAGAACTTGATGGAGTCTCTAGCTTTTTTTCCCGAACGTAGTATTGGAAAACAGCAATATCCAAAAACATAAAACCATAATGGTCCCACTTAAGCGTCTTCCTACTGGTCCGCCTGTGGTGTTCACCAGATTGACTTCAATAAATATCGTCCTCTCGGTTTTGGATACTTTTATTTAACTAGGTCAATTTCTTTGATCCAGAAGTTTTAAGGCCTGCCTCTAATTTCAACACGTGCATGCTCTGGTTATTGATTGTTGTTTGATGGTCCTTTTATGACACCGGTCTTAACTCACGGATTTGCATGTACACTTGTGTTAAAACCGCCTAATAGTGATTTTACCCCTTTGTCGCCTTTAACAACAAGTGCTGCGTTTTGCGAGGTCTTGCAACCTCTGCAATCTTACGGAACCAGAGGGGGTGTTTCATTCTATTGAGAAATTGATATCCTTAAAAAAATGCAGGTTACGTTTCTTAAACGCGCAAGTACTAAAGAAATAGAATAAAATATTTTAAGAGCAGTCCGCGGCTGCCATGTGCCTCACAAGTGGCTCATTTTAATGTTAAACTTTAGTCAATGTAATATAAGTTATCTTATCTAGAAAGTATGTAGAAATTTTAAACTGGTAGACAGCGACGGCCTTGTTTGGCAAAACAGTAGACTGAAGATAATTGTGAAATGTATTTAAATATCTATTTTTTATGAAATAAATTAGTCGAGTAAACGAAATTGACTACCAGAACTACAAGGTGGCGCAAAAGTTATCACCCAGTGGCGTTCACCAATCCGACTGAAAACTACATAGGATAGATGTCAAACGTCGTGGATCATTTAGAACATTGGCACACAGAATTGCCTAAGGCACACCCAAGGGCTGAAAACCCTATCGGAAGATGCTATAATTTTTGCAAATAGCGGCAAATGTCAATTTTACTTTGACATTTTTGAAGTAAACAGATGACAACTTTTGCGCCACCTTGTACTTTGCGTACTCCTAAAATAATTAAAATATATAATTTTGTATTATGCGAATCAACGACGCTTTTAATAGTTTGACATAGTGAGTAAGTTTCGTGCGATAGAGTAAAATAGAGTATACGCTTTATTACTAAAAAAATAGAGTACGATTACAAATTAAAAAAATACTGCATTGCGGGTCTTTTTATAACTCTATATCCTTGTCTCTTCTATCTATCCAAAGCACCCCACGTCCTATGGCTGTAACAAATCTAACTTCCGTATGCTGCGCAAGGTCAACACAAACCTAGCAAAGCTTACTACTTTCGATTTCAACCGCTGCACTCTTTGCATTAAAATTCATCTCCTTTACCCTTACCATCTTTAGTTCTTGATTAAGTCTTATCGCAAAATACGTCATGCAGTGCAATCGGCTCTCCGAAATTACGCCACAGGAAATTATGTCTAAAAAAGTAAACGAAAACAATACGAAAAGCTTTATTCCGCTTGGAGGAACTGCTTGAAGGGTATCATATTCACTAAAAAGTGGACGTTTCAAAATCATAGTATGGGCAAATTGTTAAGAATGAATCGAAAAAAAAAAATGTTTTTGTGAAAAACGGCTTCAAAACGACTTGGCAAAAAACATTGTATCGAGGAACTGTTAACATACCAAGCAAGAAACAGGACTTTGATTTTCATTGAGTTCTTTGATAAAACGATTCTTTTTTAAACAGTGGGCGTGGCAGTTAGAGGATTTTAAGAATCCTAGCACTTAATCATTTCTTGCGTCAATGATCATTTCTAGCGTGGGTGATAGCATTTCATTAATATACACTACATAGCACCTCCTCCAACCTCGCACTTATTTCAATTCTAACAGTGACCCCAAGCAGGTGGGTGGCAGGGAGGCAGAATGCCATTTCTAAAAATTGAAGTTTTGTTTTGGAAAAAGCAAGACATTTAAAAAGTTTGCCAGAAAAGTAAAAAATCAGAACTTTTTATGAACAATTTTTCGGCGTTTTTCCCAAAAAGAGAATCACTCTTGCTGCAGAATTTCCACTGTCGAAATTGTACGAGTAGTATACGATTGTACTGCTCTGCTGGTATTTTCATATTTTCCCAACCCAGTTCATCAATTTACGGTAGCAAAATATAGTGCTCACCAGTCGCAGTAAAAGTGGTGGCGTGTGTTAGCAACAAATATAGTGAACACCTTTCTTCCGTAAACGCTGCATGAAATAGTGACTTTGAAAGTATGTAATGGTCTTTTGCATTATATGCGGATTTGTTGTGCCCAAGAAACAATAAATTTGTTTATTCACGTATCTGCATAGGCGGAAATACGTATCGTCACGCATAATGATTTTCATCCGCATCATGTTGAAACACTTTTTTTTCTTTCCTTAGCAACGAGGTTTGGTTAGGTAAGGTGGCTGCCAGGGCACGAACCCAGCCACACTAAGACCGCAATGTCAGTCATTGTGGTACCACAACGGGGGAGGGGGGAGGGGGTTGATATTTTGCCGGTCGTCTCTCGGCCTACTGGGAGCCCCGTGATTACCTACTGCAAGGTAGTGGTTGTGGGGGAGGTACTCATGAAGAGTCAGGGGATGCAGCCTGGCGGTAATTTGCATAGCGGTTGCGATATGTTGAAAGTGACTAGTGCAGTTGCGATTTTCGCCTAACTCCCGAACCATTGGTTAGGATCAGGCTGAGGTGATTGATGCAATCGAACCTTGGATTGATCCCATTTCACTGCGCAGTAGCGGGAGAGCTTCTGCTTCCTGATCCACGGAAGAAAGGGCCTTTTGAGATGACTGTCTCAATCGAACCTCAAACCGCTCTTTATTCTTTTTGCAGATAATTCCGAGTCGGGTGACTGATACAATCGATTCCCGAGCAAGTTATTATATACCATCGGGGATCGGGATGAATCGACTGCACAGTTGAGTAGTAGGTTTCGAACTGTTCTTGACGGAGTGACTAAAGCAGTCGAACCCTGAGTGCTACGCGCATCGCGGAGTTAGTGCAGCTTGGAGTGACTGTTGCAATACAAACCACAAGCTACACTTGTCCGCGGAAAGGGAGCAGGGAGGGGCGGCTTTCATAGTCGAGTTGGAGATCCATCCTCATATTAGTCGAAACCGTTTGGATTTAAGGTTGATACTTATGGTGAATGAATTCAGGGGGGGGGGGGGGGGGTTGTAATACAGGTCTTAGAACACACGTCAACCTCAAGAACCTTGGAAGAGGAGCAGAGTGGGGGTGACCGTTACAATCGAACCCCAACTCCAGTCCCATTTTGTCTGCCCATCAGGAAGGCAGATAAAACCGGGGATGACTGTATCAATCAAACCCCCGAGTTTCCTGTCTCGCCCTCGGAGTGACGTGCTGACTTAAGTGACAATCTAATCTGAGTCCGGCCTCCTCTGGCAGGAGTACAGGTTGGGATGACTGAACTCTATCGAACCCCAGCCCGTCGCTCAAATCCCTGATGGGTATCAGTATGGTTATAGTGGCTGCAATATGCTGAGAGTGACTTGTGTAGTCGATCTCAGGCTGACCCCCGAAACCATGGGTTAGGATCAGGGTGGGGTAACTGATGCAATCGAACCTTTGGTTGATCCCAATTCACTGCATAGCGTAGGCAGAGCTATTGCTTCTTGATCCACGGAAAGGAGAGCCGCTTCAGATGACTGTTTCAATCGAACTTCAAACTGCTCTGTAGTCTCTTATAGGTAATTCGAGTCGGGTGACTGATACAGTCGAGCTTCTAGCACGTCATTAATTTCAATGGGAAGGGGCGCTGGAAAGAATCGGCCGCGCAGTCGATTTGTTGGTTGTGAACTTTGCTTGAAGGGGTGACTAAAGCTGGTGCACCCTGAATGCTACGCGCATCGCGGAGGGAGTGCAGCTTCTAGTGGCTGTTTCAATGCGAAGCACAAGCTTACGCTTGCCACAATCAAACATCCGAGGGGTATTCATCCTCAAGATAAGTTCAACCACTTGGATTTTATGATGAATTTGCTGATGTACCAAACGTCTGTCTCGCTGAGATCGCTAAGATCTTCGAAGAAATAGTCGCCAAGAATTTGTTGCCTTGAGTTGGCTAGTGTGGGGCAGTTACACAGGAGGTGTGTGAATATTTCCTCCTCTTCAACGTTTCTACAGCTTCTGTAGAAGTCGTTTGTTATTACTACCATTCTGGTAGCGTGTCTGCCCAAAAGACAGTGACCAGTGATTGCTCCGACTACCGAGCTGATATTTTTCCTGCTAGTGGAGAGGAGTTTGGATGTTCTTTTTGCATCGTATTTTGTTCAAATTTGTTTTGAGGACGCCATGCGCTGATGCCATTCCACCTATTGCGACGAGGTTATGATCTGCACTAAAGAGATCATAATTCTTCAACTCACTACATCCCTACTCCGCCTGTGCGGTTCATCGGTTTGACCTAAAAAACTATCGGCAGACCTGCCTCTTTTCTGCAATTGTATTTAAACGTTGGTCGATTTTGCCCATATAAAGGGGCTCGTAGGAACTCTCTTTGAACATGACAGTACCAACTGATCCGGTCGCGCTTGATTTTTATTAAATTTGGTTCTTTGCCGTGAAGGCTTCATCGAGTCATGGAACTTCGCATTCTAATTATTGGACACAATTATTCCGCGCTTTTGGTTTCAATTTTCTTAGATAGCATGGGCTTAAAATGAAATCACATTTAAATTTAATCTACATATCAGACAAGAACTCCATGTTCAATAGAAATGATATTAGAGAACTGAAAACATTTGGTAGGAATCGTACACTACGACGTAATAGAGGTCCTATATTACACAAGAGCTAGCATATAGTACACATATACTTTGATATATATAATTGCATAGGCAAGTCGTATTTTCCCACTTGTTTACCTAATGTATATAATCATTAATTATGTATCTGAAGAGCCTTCCCCACATTGCAGAATCGCTAGGTTTAAGAACGTGATAGTGGCTGTTAGCGCTGCCACTCAAACAATACAGTAAAAGTTCAATTTACTCGTTCAAGAAAGAAGAGAGCTCAAAGAAATAACAATAACGTATTACGTTCTTTAAATTATAAAATACAATTTGAGTCGTCATTCAAAATGAAAGTATTAATATTTTTGAACAAAAGAACAAACAACTAGAACACCTTAAAACTTAAATTGCGCACAATAAACAAAATGTAATACTAGGTCAATTGCTTATCTATCGAATCAATCTATTCAACCACAATACAACTACCCGTACCTACCAAGCAACCGCCGATGAAAATAATGAAAATACTGCATTAAACTGCACAGAACATAAAAAACAAACCACCAACCTAAGAACTATGCTTGTATATGAACTTTATGTAGAAAGCTATAAGTCCTAACAGTTAAGATTCGAGCATTTTCAAACAGGCTACCGCATTGCATATCCCCAAAAAATCATTCACTAAAAATCTCTCGAAACAATAGAATGCCCTCGATAATCTCTTGCATCGATTACTGTGCTGTGCTCTGGTGCCTATTACGAAAACTGCTGTAGTACCAGTTGGAAATCCTTTCCACTAAACTGCTACATCTCCCCATACCCGATGATCCTGAATACAGCTGCAATATGCATCATCTGACAGAAGATTGTAACCAATCTGCTGAGTGTAACCCAGATTGCGGACAGCTTGTCATGCCAAGAGTAGTTTTTTGTGTCCAAGTTTCTTCTAACGTCCGCTCAATCATCACATTGACACAAACAAAGGCACACAGTGATGATTTTCCAAAAGAAAAATCAGCGGAAACAAAAAATCGTAAACAAGCAGAGACGACATCAAGAAATTAAAAGAATGACAAATGAAATGTGCCACAGAGTGAAAGAGTTTTTGCTGAAACGCCGCTAACTAACCAACAAATTATGTGCGATCTAAAAACCGATAAGAAAAAAGTCCATCCGTCAACCCCTTGGTGGAAAGCTCTACAGCCAGTACTATAGATTTTCTCTACCTGCCCATCTTCATCAGTTCGGTTTTGCTTTGAAGTTGTTTTCATCGGGCGGCTACTCTTCCGTTTTGTATGTTTACGAAAGGTAAAAGCGAAAAATATTCAGCGATAGTACGTATACGCCCCGGTAACCCAGTAAGAATTTGTTTTTGCTGTTGGCGTAACCGTTACGGTTGAGGTAGGACGCCAGTGTTTTTGGGGGTGTAACACCAATATTCCTGCTACGGCCTAACGTTTACATGCCACTCTCTGATGGTTCCCGCTGCTGTATAGTTTGTAATTATTTTAAGAAACTGGCAATATCAGATGTGACGTCCAGCTGGCGTGAGCGAATTCGTTTCGACGTCAGGGCACGTATGTGTACGGTGAAATTGAACTGTGCTTTTTTTGTACATGCAAAAGCGCATATTCACCCGAACAAGAGAACACTGCATCATAGATTGGCGAAGGAGAGTGGAATACACGTGGTGGAATGTCGCTGGAGGGGAATGATTTTACGTAAAACAGGATGAAAAGCACGTCGTCGTTGAAAAGTTGCGAGAACTTTAAAGATATGAAAGGAATGGGTTTGTGCCTTTGATATATACTGAAGTGGAATGGGAGATTTCGAAATTACATTATTTATGAAGAGAAAGTGCAAATGTACCTACACCCAAGGTTCAAAACAAAAATTAAAAACTGGTGTACACAACGGCAGGCCTAATTGCTTTAGCTGCGAAAGTGAGCTTACGATCTGCTTGCAAAATAGATAAAGCAAATCGGGTAAAGGGCCTATAAAGTTACAATAATTACTCCAGATGAAGTGCTTTTGCTGATGGTTAATATTTTATTGAGTTATTTTCTGTGCAAAAATATGCTCCAGCAGCTACAAAATTTAAATACGAATGTGTACCTGGTTTATTATTAAGTTCAATAGGCAAAAAAGGACTGCTATCCGGAAGAAGAAGCTTTCAATGTGACTGACTTGTCTGCTGGAAGAAACGTATAGAATTGGCTTGTTATTACCGTAAAGCGTTTCACCAAACAACAAAACGCACGAATGTCTTCAGACAAATTTGTCTCAAAATGGACCTGTGACAGAAACTCAGCACAAAGTCAGTACAAGCAGACTATGGACAAGACAAAATAGGGACGAGAACTTATTTTCAATAATATTCCTGACCTTTCGATTGGCTGATGATTTCAACGAGGTTTGTAAGAATTTTTGCTTCAGAAAGAATCCACATCCTCAGGAAAGTACCTATAGCCCTGCTCAAAGCTCAAGAAATTCAATCAACTAGCAGCAGGGAATATAAATTAAATAAATAAATAACGCAAAAAACATATTTTACATATTTAAAAAAAAATGTTAAAGGAAATGAAGAACACGCATTGAAATTCTCAACGCAGCGGGTTGGAGAAGGGGAGGTGAAGGTCTACAGATTTGTATGAACACTTTTGGTCTTTGGACATTTAAATAAATGCAATAAATGGAAAATGAAAGGCGTGGGGTAAATGCCCTTTATCACTAGACAAATATACTTAAATACTATCTATCTAAAGGGTTTTTCAACAGGGACGCTACAAAAGTAGAGCGACAGGGACAGCAAACGACGCCGAATTTCTTGCCGCTCTTTTGACATTTCTCTTCAGTAAGGCCCTTTCATGATGGAAAGATATACGAGCCAACAACGAGTCGAAATTATTAAAATTTACTACCGAGATTCGGAGTCAGTGGCCTCAACGTTAAGAGCGCTACGTCCAATTTATGGTCGTCATAATCGTCCTAGCAGATCAACAATTGAGCGTCGAGTGGAACAATTTGAATCCACAAGCACAGTACAAAATGTTCCCGTGCCAGTGAGACTAAGAAGTGCCCATAGTGTCGAGAATATTGCTGCCGCTGAGCCTTCAGTTGAAGAAAGCCCAAATGTGTCTCTCACACGTCGTTCTCAAGCGTTGGGCATCTCTGTGACGTCGTTGTGGCGAATTTTGCGAAAAGATCTTGGCCTACATCCTTACAAGATTAAATTGGCGCAAGAACTGAAGCCGCTTGACCACCAGAAGCGTCGTATGTTCGTGAATTGGGCTGAGCAACAACTTGAAAGTGATTCAGATTTTCATCGACAAATCATCTTCAGCGATGAGGCTCATTTCTGACTGAATGGCTTCATCAATAAACACAATATGCGGTATTGGTCAGGCAGCAATCCACACGTACTCCATGAATCATCATTGCATCCCGACAAAATTACGGTTTGGTGTGGTTTATGGGCCGGCGGCGTCATTGGGCCGTACTTCTTCCGTGATGATCAAGACCGGCACGTTACTGTGAATGGGAATCGCTACCGTTTAAAGATAACCGAATATTTTTGGCCCCAAGCTACACAGCGAATGCCACAATCACTTTATTGGAAACCAAGTTTGGAAACCGTGTTATCTCACGAAATGGTCTAGTCGCTTGGCCGCCTCGGTCGTGCGATTTGACGCCGTTAGACTATGTGCTGTGGGGCTACGTAAAGTCTATGGTCTATACCAACAAGCCAGCGACGATTGATGAACTTCATACGAATATCGAACGTGAAATTGCAGCAGTATCGGCCGATTTATGCTTGAAAACCGTTGAAAATTGGGTTCAGGGTATGGACTTCTGCAAGCGTGCCCGTGGTGGCCATGCAAAATAAATCGAGTTCCATACATAATGGCATCAAACGTACTTTCACAGGAATAAAGAATTTCATTGATATCCAAAACCGTTTTTGTTTTATTTAAAAAACCTTTTGTGCCGCTCTTATTGAAAAACCCTTTATCTATCTATATACTTGAAAACTTCATAAAACAGGAATAAAGTTAAACTCGATGTTCGTTATATCACCTCAGGTTTATAACCTATTCTAAATCTATTATAATTTTGACTCATGGTTTGTAATATGACTTAAAATTGCTCGTAGACCCCTAAAAGTAATATTTGTGATCGGCATCAAATCGATCTAGTCATTTCCGCAAATATTTGGTAAATATTTTTGTCTTCTTTTAGATACGAAGTTAAGCGGGAAACCGAATATTCTAGGAAGAGTCAAGAAAGCTACGGTAGCACTCTTCTCTTGCAAAATATGAATTGGGAATAAGTGGGGCGTACAGCTCAGTATTACTCACTGGGTATATGTCTCGGTCATGAGACCAATACTTACATACAGGGTGGTTGTCTGCTGGGGCAGACACATGTCTAGATATAGCGACCAATCACCATACGCTAAGCGGAATCCATCGATCAGCCTCTCTATGCATCAGTATGGCACTTCAAACTTCTCCCTCTGCTGCATTCTGTTTCATCTGACACAAGTCGATATTTTCAGCAGATAAATGGCTGCTATTGCGCCTCATCATAGTGGATCAATAAAGAAATTGGCCACACCACTATCCTGAATATATTCAGTACCCTTCCAATAAATATAGACTACACAACACCTCAGTTACAATTTAGTAATAATTCCAAGTAACCATCCGCTCCAGTCACTTGGGAGATGATGTCTTCCTGGATGAAGAAGCGATCTACTTCTACACCGACGGATCAAAAAACTAATGATGGGGTGGGTGGTGATGTATTCTTCGAGAGACTAAATCTTAGTAGTTCGATTCCCGCCGGCGCCAAGTAACATATAGAGTTTTTCCCACTGCCCCACCTCTTGCGATCGTTTGACAAACATCCAAGAGCATCAATTGTCATGAGAAGCTTCTCAAAAATTTGCCGTTCGGATTCAGCGTAAAATTGTAGGTCCCTTCCACTACGCACAATAAAGTAGTTAGAGAAGCTGGGCTTTAGGCACTGTATGGGCCGTTAATGCCTAATATTTTTTAAACTCTATAAACTCTATCGTAACCCTAGACTTCCGAACATCCCTCAAGGATAGCAGAGCAGCTCAACATTTATCCTTGTTTGGTGTCGGGCATGGGGACATTCCGGGGAAGTCAAGGACTGATGAACTCGACATAACTGGAACTACTTTAGCTTTGCTACCTGAAGAAGGTTCCTTTGGTATACCAATCACGAATGTGCGTCCTTTCACCTGCCCATTGTACTCGTAATTTTTTAGGCCTTACATTTCAAGAGAGAAAGCTGAAATTAGCAACAAATACTCTTCAAGCGCCCGAAGTGATCAAGTTTCAGAATTTGTAAATCCTTCACTGATAGTGGGCGCTATTTGAAAAAAACGTTTTAATCAAAGAAATCAAAATTCTGGTTAGAAAATTGAGAGGCCCCAAATACTGAAGTGAAATTATTTGTATCTTCCTACTGACACGCCCAGTATTTGAAAATAAAAATTGTATTGTAAAAAATCAATGGACATAAAAGTCCTATTCTTCACAAAGTATGTAGACAAAGTCGTTCTTAACAATTTCTTAATTTTTTGTGAAGCACGCAACTCACAACCTTCATTTCTATAAACTTTTCCTATACATTTTTTTAAAGTGTACGTGTAACTTGGCGGATTTGAAATATGTTCAAACTTGAGTATACACTGCAATCGATTTTCACTCTTTATACGTGTTGGAAGTTTTATACCCGGAAACTTTTACTACCTGTGAACAGGTACATATTTTCTCAACAGTAAGTCATAAAATTAAAGGGTAACTAAGAAACCAGCGCTGGAATTTCCCAAGACAAACAATGAACTACTTGAAAAGCGCATAAAAAGGTGAGCCACTAGGATGAGACCATTGCGAATATTTCGTTGCTAGGAGTTCACATCAGTAATTTTTTTCAAAGTTTTGTTAAGAATATTTAAAAAGCGTTGAAAAGAACTGTTTTTATTTAGTTAAAAAAATGGGTTCCGGAAAGACTTTGGCAGCGACATAAAGAGGAAAAATAGATGCTTTCATGGAGTTAGGACTCTCAGGCCGAGAAAATGAAAGGAGGCTTAATAGAAGTAAGACTGTAGTAAACAGTTATCTTGCGGATCCACAACACTATGGGCAAAATTAAAAATGGCCGCACGGCAGCAGCAACAACATTGCAAGAAAAGCTGGTTATTCAACGGCTTGCCTCCAATTCTACTCTACCAGTGACTAAAATAAGGTCCAACAGCGGAGTGTTAGCCAACATAGCAACGGTCCGAAGGATAATACGAAAAAGTGGTACTATACAGAGAAGAAAACTCAAAAAGAAACCTGTTTTGAGAACATGTCGCTTGGAGCAGTGAATGGAAAGGCGTTGTCTTTTCGGATGAAAAAAAGTTTAACCTTGACAGCTCCGATGGTTACAACTTTTATTTCCATAATCTAAGAAAGGAGGAGCTTATTTTGGCAACAGATAACAGCCGTACATCAAGTGTAATGGTGTGGCACAATCGAGTTGGAGTTTTTGTCCACAACAATGGACGGAAACAATTACAAATGTTTGCTGGAAAGGTCATTTCCAAAAGTGAAAAACACTTTCGGACCAGTGTCTTGGATATTCCAACAAGACAATGCTGCTATCCACATTTACAGGGTTGTTAGAAGTTGGATTTAACCAGAATACGTGGAACTTTTGCCATCGCCGCCCTATACACCGGACTTAAACATAATTAAAAATGTTTAGGCATGGTTATCTCGTAAATTGTATGAATTCGTCAGATAATTTGAAGACAAAGCCCAAATTTTTTTTAGTTATTTAAAAAAAACTGTATGATTCTATTCCAAACCGTCTTATCATCATAATATCATATCGAAAAATATGGGGCGTACTCATTATTAATTAAGAAAAACATAATAAATAAATATAAGGCCATAAAATGTAAACATTTTTTAAATTTTTTCCTTTTCTGCGAAGATTTTGCATGTGGCCTCATCCTAGTGGCGAATCTTTTTATACGCTTATCATTGTTTGATCTTGGGAAATTCCAGCGGTCATTTCTTATTTACCCTTTAATTTTATGACTTACTGTTTTGAAAATATGTACCCGTTTGCAGGTAGTAAAAGGTTCTGGGTATAAAATTTGCAACAGGTATAAAGACTGAAAATCGATTGTAAAATGTATGGCCTCATCCTCGTGATCGCCAGTGTATTTTCCAAATGCCAATTTTTCCTCCTCGAGTTTAAGCATTTCGATCCGAACGGGACATACATGTAGATCTCAGTGCATGTTCAAACTGATCTAACTCTAAAGTTAAACGACGAAATGACACAGATTACAACCAATCCGTCGCTTATACTATTTCAAACCGTAATTTGCCATCTGAGCGCAATGGCTCAAAGGCTGCAAGCATCCCTGCAATTTTACTTACCCCCAGCAATGACTTTAGGAAGTTAAGTGTATACACACACCCGTATTAGCTACAAAAATCCCATTTGGGAAACTTTGAAAACTTAATTTCCCTTTCTTGGAAACTTATCGGAAATCATGACTTCCCTTTCCAAATAAAAACAATTGAAACTTACCTCTGTCGTCATCAGAGCAATAGTACATAGGTACCATATACAAGTCCAGAAATCCACCAAAAAGCTCCTGGGCTTTTTTTGCCGGGGAATATTAAGAGTTTATAGCAACCGTCCAACACCCTAAAAAAAAACGAGTGCATCAAATTACCAGTAGTAACATTTTAGAGATACGGAGGCAGAACCTCCCTTTTCCAAATTACATTAGTTCAGTTACACACCAGAGCTGCATAAAGAGCGAAAGCCCGCAACACTGAGAGCAAGAGTCATGAGTAATATTGTATCATAGTTTCAATTCAACTGGGTTTCCTTTCGGGTAAAACATACGTTCTTTTTTTTTTTGTTGGACCTTTAATGCCAGCTACCACAGAGAGTTGTTCGCTTTTCGCTGTTGGATACCGCGGTCGTTGTCGTGTTTGCTTGTTCTGTCCACTCTAAAAGAAAGTTTAATTATAAATTCAATAAGAAAAGCTAAAAATAAAATAAATCAGATTAATAAATTTAGTCAAGCTGCTGGTAATTTCCTAAAGGCGTTATTATAAATACCCTAAAATAGTCAGCTCACGGTATGTGTGTGTTTAAAGGATGTGAAGTAAATTTTCCGAAAATGGAAAGAGTGTATTTTCGGATCGAAAACGGGCTAAAATAAATTTGGGAAAAAACGACAGAATCTAGTTGAATTGATTTCTTGTTGTGTATTTCATGTGACCCGGGAATTCCTGCTATACCTGCTTGACATATGCAGGATATTACACATTTCTGTGGTGGATTTAAAAAAATAAAATGGTTGCGTGAAAGTGTCGATGGCAGCTTTGAAAAATAAAAATTACATAAATCAGCGGTCACCATTCAGAAATCTCCGTAGAAGTTCGAGCAAAGGAAAACCGAAAACAGTTCTTATAAACATAACCTAGATCAATAATCTATATACCCATGGGTATAAGCGTGTGTGTGTATGGTAAAGTCTGCATCTTAATTGCAGTCGTTTGCCTATGTTTGTCCCTTGCAGCAGCAGATAACAACTTATAAGCCTCACACTCGTGCTTTTTTTTCCTGGTTTCCGCCCTATGCCAGTCGGCGGGTCATGGAGTATGGTGAATGGGTCCCTGTGGGAGTTCATAACATCGTTATATTTTCATCTTTTATGTAGGTTCTTCTGTAAGCTTGATTAAAGGCGTTAAGGAAGAGGGTATGAACTGCTACGTGGTTATAGAGAATTAGGCTCGGTGCAGGCGTACTCATGGAACGAACTTTATTGTTTGTTGTATATATGTAATGGTAGGAAGGGGGGGGGGGGGGGGGAGGTGGATCAACAGGCGTATTACTGCATTGCTGGGTTTTTTGATGTTTCTGTTGTGGTTTACGCTGTTTGAAAACTTTAAAACACATATTTGCAATGGCTTACTGCTTCGTTAAAATCTATGGTCTGATGTGTCAAACGTCACCTAACACAAACACACACGCTGTATGCATTGGCCTACTTCTTAGTACGGGAGCTTTTCTCACCAAGTGCGGCTAGGACCAAAATGCAATTTGTAGCTTTTAGTCGGCTATATTTTTGTCGATAGCCTTACTTGCTGTTTCGTAATAGAAATAAGTTTGAGGTGCACAATTCTAAATTTTGAGCACGCATTGTGATGTTGTGAAATTGAATTGAAATTGAATTGTGTAAAACGAGGAGTAAGCAAAAAATTTAAATAGGCAAACAGAAAGGCTCATAAGAGTGTGTCCTTGCCGTTTGCTGTTTGCCACTATACAATGGCAATTATCCGACTTAAAAGGGAAGTGGAACGGTAACAAATATATACTCAAACACAATGAATTTGTTTGTGGCGTTATTGTGCAAAACGAAATCTGCTTACGCGATACTGTGTGGTAATGTGCGAATACTGTGTGGTGAATTAGGTTTGTGAATTTTTTTTCAATGTTTCTTCTTATTCCTGATATGAATTTGTTCAATGGCACGTTTAGTTGTGGTATTGATGGATTTTTTTTCTGGAACGTTGTATGGTTTCATCATCATCGTCATCATGATGCGTATGCCTGGTAGTGTGACGGTAGTGATAGCAAAATGTCATTACCCTGTTATCTAATGGAGGGCCTGATGGAGGGGTGATGTTTCTGTCGAGACTTGTGAGGGTGAGAAATTCAGTATAAACATGTGGGATTCGAAAACTAATAGACATAATGGTTACAAGGTTTATAGAGGGATTTTTTTTTTAATTAAAGCGGTGGGAACGACATGAATTTAAATGACGGAGAGTTGGAAGATTGAGATTATTTGGCTTGAATGGCAAAGAAGTTGCAAGAAAAATAGCGCGGACACAAATATGACCAGCCTTCTATTTATGCCAACTAGGTTAGGAATCGTGAGCACTGGTAGCATAAGATGATGTTTTATTACTATATAAAAAAAGTTTTGCAGCTTCTTCTGGCCACGTAGCAAATGGTGTATGATATGTTTTGCACTTGGGGTGAAAATGTTCTACGGGGATGTTATTTCTTGCATCTATTAATCACTGGAAAAACTGTCGCTGTATGGTGCGAATAGCTAAGGAGGACGTTAAGCTTTCAGAACACAGCATGTGGGAATTTACAATTAATCGCCTTTATCTGTAAGGTACATGGAGTGTGTAGTACTATAAATTTGTGTGTAGGGTCATTGAATACACAACAAAGACATACTGGGTATCTGGATTATCCGTAGGTACCTATAAAAATGAATCTACTCAACAGTCTTTTTCAATCTGCCGACAACAAGTAATCTCACTAACTTGACGTACCGGTAAAGAAATGACATACAAAATCGCCCTCTCCTTCAACCTTAGGTTATTGATTACCGTGTGTCTCTAACGAAAAATAAACACAGTTAAAGATCACCATCTGATAGCTAGAAGACGCCTCTCTGACACAAGCAGCAAAATCATAACTAATATTGTTACATCAATATTTTCTACTAAGTAACTTATCCACGCTAATGGCTGTCCAGTAAAGCCTTGCTGGAAAAAATAAATAATAAGAAAATACCCATCGCCCGTGCAGGGGTGGGCTAAAAATATCCCTACAGCCATCCCAGATAAAGCGCCTTTCGAAAATTTGCAACTAAGAAGACAAATCACATCTAGGCAATTTTACCATTCCTGTCAGCTTAGCGACATTTTTATTATCTTGAAACTGTCCCGCAAGTGTGCACACAAACCCGTAGATGGACTCCACCGAAGAGCGTTGATGTTGTTAAAGGAAGGTCAAACAATAATGAACAATAGAAACATGCACGTGTCGCAATCGTAGAAAAGAAGCAGGCTTTACAACGCCTGGATCACACTAATGTACCTGTCGATATTCGTTGAGGTCGAACCGGCGAACCTCTTAGGTGAACTAGTGCGGATCCAGTAAAGTAGAAGGGCTTTGATCTCTTAAATAATGACCAAATCCTGAAGAAGAAAACATTTACGCCCACACACAGCCCAAAACCGAACTTATTGTTTATTTTGCCATGAATTCGTTTAATCCATGCATCGATCACAGGTATGAGACGATATGTCCATCTACCCTTTAACGATTCGTTCCAACCTTGTTACCAGATTGCGATACTGCGATTTCTTTCGAGTTTGCTTATTTCGCCATCTACCGGCCCATTTCGGACTCGCTCGGTACTTAAAGTTTTTATTTCTTCAGCAAGTAAAGGGTGGTTAAATTCTAAGGGCCGATGTTGGTTTTGAATAAAACACAAATTATTTAGGAAATTATTGTCATTTCTTTTTATTATGATAATATTGGTATGGTTCAATTATGTATGGAACAAAATATCGGCCAAATGGCCGCCGCGACCTCGGCGGCACACCTCCATCCGATGGTCCAAATTTTTGATGACGCTAAAGCATAATTGAGGTTCTTTGCCGTTAATGTGCCGAAATATCTCATCCTTTAGCTCTTGAATTGTTGCTGGCTTATCGACGTACACCTTTTCTTTCAAATAACCCCAAAGAAAAGAAGTCCAACGGTGTCAAATCACATGATCTTGGCGGCCAATTGACATCGCCACCACGTGAGCCATTATTTCGTTAGCTGTGTGGCAAGTGGCACCGTCCTGTTGAAACCACATATCGTCCACATCCATATACGGCCCGATGATGCCGCCAGCCCATAAACCGCACCAAACAGTCACTCTTTGTGGGTGCATTTGTTTTTCGACAATTACTCTTGGATTATCATTCGCCCAAATGCGGCAATTCTGCTTATTGACGAATCCACTGAGGTGAAAATGTGCCTCATCACTGAAGATGATTTTCTTCGAAAATTGATGATCCATTGTTGCCATTTCTTGCCACCATTCTAACCATTGACGACGCTTGAAATGGTCAAGAGGCTTTAGTTCTTGAGCCAATTGCACCTTGTAAGCGCGTAAATGAAAGTCTTTATGCATAATGTTCATCAACGACGAGCGTGAGAGGTGCAATTGTTTTGCACGACGACGAGTTGAGGTGGGCGGCTCTTCAGCCACACTTCGCGAACAGCAGCAATATTTTCTGCAGTACGAGCTGTACGAGCATGCACTGGTGTTTTCACATCTCCTACAGACCCGGTTTGCTCAAATTTTTACACGATTTTTCCGATTGTACGCACATTTGGACGATTAAATTGACCGCAAAAATCACGAAGTGCATGATATGCATTTTGATTTGAACGCAAATTTTCATAATAAGCCTGAATAACTTTAACGCGTTGCTCGATTGTGTATCTTTCCATGGTTCAAATTGAGTTAGTCTGAAATTGAGAAATGTCAAATAAAATGCAGAAAAAAACTTGACGTTTAGGTGTGGTTCACATTCAACATCGGCGGCCCTTACAACTTAACCACTCTTTATATCGATAGGTAGCTTTGAAGATACGACTATAAATTAATTGCCCGCACATAGGAATTATCTTTCGCGGCATTTGACCATATTTCTACTGCGTACATTTTTTCACATTATTCTCAAATAATGCCACGGTATTAGCGGTATTAGGTATTATTTTCGGGCAGACTCTGGAGATTAATAATTGACTATGCAAAGATAAGGGAAGTTTCAGAAATTGTAATTTTGGGAACCTCTTCCATTCGCTCCTTAAAGTTAAAAAACAAATTCAATTCTCGCAACGAATTGTAGGAAGACGAGGTAGGTTTATTACTTGCATAGATAAATTAGTTGAAAAAGAAGAGGATCAAATTAATAAAAAAAACGTCAAAGAAATGATCTCAGAAAAAATGAAGGGCTACCGACTCACACCCCTATTGCGAGTGTCAATAGAGAATTGATAATTGACTTTTTTCAATGTGTGCTATTGTGAACGAACGATTCTAAAGGATTTTGTCCATCGCAGTCAATTAAAAAAATGCGATTGACAAGAATATCAATGAAAATGATCTGTTCACAATAGCACGCATGGAAAACAGTCAATTATCAATTGTCGATTGACACTCGCAACTGACACCCCTCAGTTAGTTCCTTCATGTTCAATGGAGAGATTATACAGGGTGGCGCACCAATTGTGGTACAATAAGAAAATCAAATAACTTCTTTTTTAATCAATGTATTTCATATATTTTTTATTGTATAGACAGTTCAATTTTATTTTATATAACTAATTGTTTTTGAAGATGATAGACCGTAAATGACCTCCATGCTCATCCACGCACATGCGACACCTGATCAGAAAATTATTCATTGCTACCTGAAGGGTTGAAGTCGGGATCGCCCCAATAACTGTTTTAATGGACTGCTACAATTCAGTAATTTTTTTTTGGTTTCGTTTTGTACACCTCTTGCTTGACATAACCCCATAATAAAAGTCTGGTGCAGTCAGGTCAAGTGACCATGGGGACCAGGGGAAAGTGGAGTTTCTGGATATTAATTTGTATGTGAATTTTCGTTGGAGCTCCGCCATAACCGGTCTGGCTATATGTGCAGTTACTTCACCTTGCTTGAAAAAAATGCTCTTGAAGCGGATACTTCTTCGGCGCAGTTCTGGATAAAAGAACTCCTTGAACATCTTGCAATAACGGTCCCCATTGACAGTTACTGTTACACCGTTTTCTTCAAAGAGGTATGGCACCACAATGCACCTTGATGAAACTGCGCACCACACAGTGACTCGTTCTTGGTGCAGTACCGTCTCATGGAGTATTTCTGGATTAGATTCACTTCATATACGGACATTTTGCTTATTTACATTGCCGTTTAGATCAAAATGGGCCGCATCAGACATAAACAAGCAATTTAACAAGCTGTTGTCTTCTTCGGTCATTTCAATAATTTGTTGGCAAAGTTCCAGGCGAATAGGCAAACCCAGAGAGCTTAACTTGCTTGCAGTTTGGACTTTGTACGGAAACAAGTTTAAGTCTTCCTGAATTATCCGTTGTAATGACTGTCTGCTAACTGCAGTTTGCGCCGATAATTTTCGAGTCGAAACGCTTGTATTTGCCTGAATTGACGACGCTGCAGCCGCGATTGTGTACGGTCTTCGTGCGATGTTCCAGATTCGGAAAATATGTTCACCAGCCTCTTAATGACCCATCTACTTGGCGGAGTGCCGCCAAACTCCCGCCTAAATTGCCTTTGGACGGAAATGAGGGACTGCAAAGCATGGTACCGCTGCCATATCCAAATCCTCTTTTCGGATCCCAAGCATTCGTTTTAATAAATCTAAATATGAAGTAACCTTCCAAATAAAAAAATTAACCCCATTACATAGAAAACAAGTTATTACGTTTTGTTTTTGTAGCACGATTTGTGAGCCACCCTGTACAAACCCCGTGAAAACGACAATGTTAATCAGCGTTCATAAACAATCACGAAAGAGCAAAATATGCTTATAACGGCACATTAGTAAAACGGATATATCTCAAAAGCCTGTGAAGTGATTTCACATTTAGACATTTTAGACAGCTATATAAAAATGAAGTGTTCTCCGCTGCTAACGGCATCACTTGAGAACGGCTGGACCGATATGGCTCTTCTTTTTTTTTAAAAAAAGTTCGTATTATTCTGAATCGAATTATTACAGAAAAAAAATAGTAAAGTCGCCAGGAAAATTGAAAAAATTCTTGAAAAACAGGTAAAGTAGGGCTATTTTGTATGGAGGATGATTAGAAGTACATATATTGCTATGATTTAGATGGCGTTGCGAGATAAGATTATCAAAAGCTCTGACATTTGTTTGTTCATTACTCATCGTCTTCTACGATTATTTCTCTGTGTTGTATCTTTTTCGAACATAGGAAAGTTGTTTTTCTCACCACGAATTGGTAATTTCGATGAAAACAGTTGGTGTGAAAGTGATTAAAAAGTTTTTCTGTCGAAGTTTCCTTTTTTCGTGTTGCTGTTTGGTTCGAAAAAGTAAGCAGACAAAGGCATCTGCCAGACAATTAGCACCTACCCTTAGTGGAGCAACGAAGTTGCATGAGCGGGGTAAGCCATGCTGAAAACATGTGCATTCGTTTTAACTACCAAACCGATTGAGCTCAAATCAGGCAGTTTTTGGTATTAACCTGTTTCTGTAAAGTTTGGTTAAAATCGGTCTACCAAATTTGCCTTGCAATTTACTACAAAAAACATGTATTTCTTTGTGTTAGGCGCAGCAAAGCACAGCGGGCACCCGCTAGAGACAATAATTATTTAGTCTTCTCGAACATGTTGGGCAATAATATTCTTGGGTACGTGCAAAGCCGATCATGTGCAGCTAGGACTACTGTATATTTTAAAAAAAAATACAAACTCAGATTCTGACGATGTAGTTCTAATTCATATAGCAGTCTCAAAAAGAATGTTTACAGACCGCATTCAAAAAACACTATGCTTCAAGAAACGATTCTCCACGGAGATCCCTAAGAGAGAAGCATGGGTAAGTAATAACCTACCAAACAGCCAGAACGGCATAAAGTGGTATACGGATGGTTCTAAAATGGAAACGGGGGTAGGAGCGGGAATATACGGACCAAATAAACGCTTTACGATATCCATGTGAAAAAGTCTCAGCGTATTTTAAGCAGAGCTCAACGCGATTCATGAATATGCCAGCCACATTTATTCATCTAGCATAAAAGGCGAAATCATCCATATATTCATGGATAGTCAAACAGCAGCTATAAATGCCCTTAGCTCGCACACCATTGACTCCAAATCAGCCATGTACTGCTTCAATACCCTTCAAACACTCGGATTAAGAAACAAGACCAAATTATGGTGGGTTCCGGGTCATGTCGGGTAGAAGGTAATGAAAAGGCCGACGAACTGGCCAGGAAAGGTTCAGAAACACCTTTCATAGGTCCCGAACCCTTCTGCTGCACTCCTAGATCAGCAGTAACGGCAGCAATAAAAAGCTGGGAACATAAAAAATGTATCTATCATTGGGAAAGAATCCCAGGTCTAAGACAGGCCAAACAAGCCATTCGGCCCTTCAATAATAATGTCAGCAAATGCCTAAATCTAAGCAGGCATGATATCAAAAACTTAGTAGGTTACCTTATGGTAAGATGTCACCGAAACAAAATGAAAACAGCTGACTCTCCTGAGTGCCGACTTTGTCTTGAAGATGACGAGTCAGCTGAACACATTTTATTTTAATGTCAAAGCCCATAATGGAATTAGATAGAAGACCTTTTTCAGGGAACATATGAGCCCCGAATAAAGAAATCTTCTACTGGTAAAATTCTACTAGCTTAAACTTTTTCTGGCCCATATGGTACAAAAGATCTTTTATGTCGAGTGCCCTCCTTTTAAAACTCCTTGGCGAGCCAGAAGTTTATAAAACAAAATGTTTACAGCTTACCTCTTGGATCACTTGACAATTACTAATAACGAAACATAAATAAATAAAATCAAAAACAAATTTATATCGGTGTGATCCTTAATATCCGTTCTATACTTACCGGTCTTAAGTTGGTACCACCTACCTCTTTCAGTTGACTTAAGCTGAAAAAGAATCCACACATAATCGCCATTATAACGATTCTTTTTCCCTGATTTTAAAAGTATACAAAATGACTTATGAGAAATTGTGATCTGAAACAACTTATAAAAGCGTACAATTTTCGTTCGACCCAGTCATGCACTTTATTCCAACTGTTTGCCCAGATGAATGATGTGTGCCATGCTAATTTTAAACATTCGAACTAAGTTCCTTTCAATTAATGGATTAGTTAAATAAACTTATTTATTTACATAAAATCTTAGGAACTTATTTCTTATTCCTAAACAATTCTTCACAAATTAAATAGCCCTGAAACTTTTATATGATTGTTGTTTTATCCACAAATAAATAAAAAACTGTATTTAAAAGCATTTCACGATTGTTGATTTTTAGTTAAGTTTCCGCATTATTGTTATTAAATGTTTAGTTTGTCACTAATTTCGGGAGAAGTGTATGGCCGGCGCGGTGTTACATGTAACGAATTCAAAGGTGAATGTTTGAATCAATCACTTCCAGATTTGTTTATATTCTGGAAATAGGAATCTTCTTTTTGTCGTTCAATTTTCGTTCAAAATTTCCTTAAAAGGGGGACATAAGCATATTTTGCCTTCACTTAAAGTTGTGTCAATCTGTTTCATGACAGAAGCTTTAAGGTACACTGTTGAGAAATCAAATAGAAATTAAAAACAATATCTCATGTAGGCTTAAACTTTTTTCCACTGCTCCACAGATTTATCTGATTTATTTGTGCCCATCGAATTAAGCCGAGTCGACAGCTTTTCCAAAACAGCTTTGTTTTTGGTACTGGCATTTGTCTCTGGCAAATTCCAAATCAGCCGACATGAATTCAACAAACAATGGAAGTTATTTTTTTTTATCCTTATTTCTGGTGGTGTCCTTGACCATCGCAAGCTGATTGTGTTGTGTTAAATTTTGACACTCGAAGCGAATATTTTTTTTGGAATCGATTGTTTTACAGATCCTGAACATATCACATATTTTCAGGGGTTTCACTTGAAATTGATCCATGCGCTATAGTTTTCGATTCACACAGTTACAGAACGCGGAATATTGTATTGTGATATTTTGATTCAATTTTTATTGCTTTTGTGATAAATAATTCGATGCGATACCTACAGAACATAGGCCCAGGTGTCGCAGATTAACTTTTCCATTCGTCAATGTTTATTGTGGACGAACGTCAGTTCGATTTCAATTTGTGTTTATGAACCCAAACAATTCAGACCGTTTTGAGCAAAAAAAACCCATAAATTCATTGCGAGAATGAATGGATTCTCGTATTTAATGTACGAGAACTGTTCTAGAAAAAATGGACTTTAATGTCTATCTGACACAAAACAAACTAAGTGTGGAAAAACAATGAAGATCTACTGAGCTGAATTCGAATCAAAATTTCGCTTAACCCTCTTAACACTCAACGGACGTGATGTCTTATCTGAGTTACAAACCCTTAATGGAATTGACAGGTTTAAGATGTTAAATTTGTAGCCAGGATGACTTGGATGTTTAAATTGACCCTTAGTCGATTTTGATGAAACGCGCTGATTTTTGGGGGTGATGCAGTGATATAGCCCGTGCCGGCATGGGCTTCCATACAGAGAGATGATTCTAAATGAAAGCTTTTGAATCATTAACTAATTGCTTTCATATTTTCTTGAAAAGAAATTAAATAATATTTTATAAAGGATCTTTCATAAGGGACTTGACAACTTCTTTTCTAAATAAAACGCAAACTACTTGAAATATCTCAAAAAAATGTATTGTATTTTAATTGAATTACTCTCAAAACATTAATGAATGAATACGTCCACGGGAACATATGCGTCGTTCGATACGTTTAACCCAATTTTCGATGACTCGGCCGCACATTTCGACCGATACGGCCTCTATTTCTCGTTTAATATTGGGTCTGAGCTCCTCTTACGTCGCCGGCTTGTTGGCATAGACCAATGATTCAATATGGCCCCATTAAAAAAGTCTAGAGGCGTTAAATCACGAATCACACGATCCCGGCAGCCAACAGACGAGACGGGTCCGTTTCACGAGATAACACGTTCACCGAACTGAGACTTCAATAACTCGATTGTTGTACCCGCTGTGTAGCTTGTAGCACCGTCTTGTTGGAACCACATATAACTGATGTCCAATTCGTGCAATTGCTAAAGAAATAACGTCCCAACATGTCTCTGTAGCGAATACCATTTATTTTTTTTTCGACGAAAAAAGGCCCAATGACGCCTCTGGCATGAAAACCGCACCAAACAGTGACTTTGCGGATGAAGTACTGTTTTATTAAGCACATGAGGGTTCTCACCTGTCCAGTATTGAAGAAGCCTTTTAACCAAAAATACGCCCCATCGCTGAAGATGATTTTGCGATGAAATTCTTCATTTTGTTCCATCATGTCCAGAGCCCAATTCGAGAACGTACGTCGCTTCATATGATGAAGTGGCTTTAGTTCTTGAGTCAGCTTGATCTAGTTAGGGTGTAGGCCAAGATCCTTAGGCAAAATCCGCTATAATGTGGTCTGGGAGAGGCCAAATTCTTGAGAACGCCGTGAAATTGACCGATTTGGGTGGTTTGCGACGGACGCCTCTACGGCAGCAATATTCTCCACACTTTGGGTAAAACGTAGTCTCACTGGCACGACAACATCAAGCAGCGAATATTCTGACTCAAATTGCTTCACTAGACTATGAATTGCTTGTCTACTGGGACGAGAATTACGTCCGAAAATTAACGTTAAGCGTTAACGCTCTTAAAGTTGTGACCACAGATTCGGCATTTCGGTAGTAAATTTTAATTATTTGTAAACATTGTTCCTTCGTGTACTTCACAATGATCAAAATGTTAATTTTACTGATTATGTTGGCATCGACAGTTCGGTAATAGGCATATGCGTACCGGCTGAAAGTTTGGTGTTGTCAAGTCGCTAATGAAAGACCCTTTATAATATAGTTTCCTTTTTTTGCAATCCGCCAGACGACAATTCCATTCTAACGAATTTCCGTCAACATATACAGAATTGTTAATTGAAATTGGAACTATGATTTTGCTCAATTTATTGAAGTATACAAATAAAAATATAATCTAATCTAAAAAGATATACTCAACGATTTTGCCTAGGAACTTCCGAGAAACGCCTTCTAGGTAGGTAGGTAGGTGTGGCGGTTTGATAAGACAAACCCAATTAGCACGGAGTGCCGTTTTGTTACCACAAACTCACGTAAACCTGGGTATTATCGTTTGGTGGGGGAGACTAAATCCAACCTGCGGAGTTCAGGAAAGTTATCAGTTCCTTGATACTTTTCTCGGAGACTTCCTCAGATGTATTGGAGAAAGGGCTTCCCGATGTTCGTAGTCTGGTCCTAGCTAAACCCGGACAGGTGCAGGTTGCAACTGCGGCAGTGTGTATTGTTTGGGATGCCCAGCTTGGCCGTATGGTCACCTATAGGTCAGTGTGACGTGATGATCGCTATTATTCTTGCAATATCTTTTCGGGTTCTACATAGAAGGTCGGTTGTTTTTGTCTTGTTGTAGTTTGGCCACGTTTTTCTGGATATGACGCATGTAGTCAGCCTGCTCCATCTGAGGTTGGCTTTCCTGAGGTATTCTGCGGTGATATTTGCCTTAACTGCTCCAAGCGGAATGTGGACTAGTTCCGCCAAAGAGCAGTGAAGAGCTGAGCCTTGCCTGGCCAGTTCGTCAGCATGTTCGTTTCCATAAACGTTACTGTGCCCTGGAACCCAGGTCAGGGTAACCTTGAACTTATCAAGCAGGGCCAGATCATTACGGCATTCTAGTACTAACTTAGAGGATATAGTGACCGAAGCGATCGCTTTAACTCGAGAACAACGCTCATATCTGGTCCGGTGCACCAATAACTTATTTGGAGCTACTTGACAGGATCCAAAAACGCGCGATGAAACTCGACCGAGACATCGCGAGATCGATTGACTCTAGTCTAGTCATCGTAATGTCTCCTGCCTTTCGTTATTTTATCGTTATTTCCACCATAAGTGCTCAAACGAAATAGCCAGTTGCATTCCTCCCCTTGAACATTTCAACCGCAATACCCGCCATGCAAGGAATGCTCATCAGTTCACCCTCAAGCCTGTGTTCGGACGTACAGTGAAGTTCAAAGAATCTTTCCTCAGCCGTACAACACGAATGTGGAACACTCTTCCATGCATTGTTTTTCCTTCACATTATAACCTAAAAACATTCAAAACCAACGTGCATCGGCATCTCGCCTTTTCTTCTCACCCTAATTTCCTTAACGCCCGCGCTGTGTAGCTAATATATTATAAGGGTCCCAACCACTTTAGTGCGTGTTCATTATAAAAAAAAAAATGGCAGCCTGGCTGTCAATAAGTATAGCGGTCCTTTGCCTCGGTGTTATGTCTGAGCGAAGTTTGATCTGGCGACAGGCTTCACCCACGCCGCAGTCCATTTTTGAACAGTCGGTGTAGATTGTTTGATCGAAATCCCTTGTCACTTGTCCATTTTGCCATTCTGATCTAGTAGGGATTGGAACGACGAAATGTTTTGTGAAAGACATTCTGGGAATGATGTAGTCTGTTGAAGGCGGAACTAGTTTTCTCGGTAGAGAATCTAGAATACTACTGTGGCCGTATGGTTTCGTACTCCAGCATCTAGACTCTCTGAGTCTGATCGCGCTGTGTGCTGTGATGTTTGTTATATGTAGATCAAGAGGTAAAAGATGCAGTAAGACTGTGAGTCCATCTGACGGTGTTGACCGTAGAGCTCCTGTTGTTCCGATACATGCCGTTCTTTGTACCTTATTAAGTTTGGTTATACTCGTATTGTACATTTTCGTAAGAGCCGGCCACCATACTATTAACCCATACGTGAGGATTGGTCGTACCACGGCTGTGTACATCCACAGGGTCAATTTTGGTTGCAGGCCCAACTTTTTACCGAAGGTTCTGCTGCAAGCATAGAAGGCTATACATTACAGTGGAGCGAATTTTTTTTTTCCTGTGGTAAAAATTGTTGACCCATGTTCTTAAATGTTTAAATTCCAAATTTCAGTCAATATCTTCAGGTGGCGCACTAGACTTGAACTTTGAAGTATAAGCGAAAAAAGGTATCGCAAAACGGTCTAAATAAAATGCATTAAAATATTTGTTCTTTGTTTTTATTAAATATATATTGTATAGGTATAAATAGATAACAGAACAGTAAATAGAATCTGAAATAAGTTTAATTGTTTCCATCACAAGTTGTTGGATTTTCGGTTTTTGTTTCAAAAAAGGTAATTCTTGCCTGGATTTGATCTTTGCTCTAATGTAGCCATCTCTTGCCTCTTGTCCACAAACAGATAATGAAGCTTCGGTAACAAGCTTAACGCATCGTTCTACTGATTGTGTGTGACAAGGGAACTTCTGCAAAAACTTTAAATTGTCCTTTGAAGAAATCATGTTCGATATTTCTGTATCGCTGTATACTTTTTTCTTCGACCAGTCTATTAAGTCGTAGTAATTGGATGCATCTATTTGTAGTTTAGGTAGTTGAAACTCACGAACTTGACTGCCTTTTTTCAGTTGTCTTGCCCTTATTAATCTTCGGAGAGGTAGTTCTCTTATGTGTGATTGGTCGTCTTGCAACATAGCTAGCAACAAATTTTCTGGGTGTACGAAGAATGAATTTCTTTGGATAGTTCTTATAACAATATTCTTAAGGTCATCCCGCAAGTACAATGATCTTTTAAGCATGTTGAAAATGTGAATCGGACCATATTTAAATGATGGCTTGGTTTTTATGTCAAACCAGGTTGGTGCGTAGACTTTCACAATGAATATGACAAGTTCCTTGAGGTTTTCCGAAGGATTTTTTGTGCCAACATATAACCGAAGAATCCTGTTTGCACAAGTTAACCATCGCGAATGTGCCAGCTTATCTGAATCCTTGCTACCTAAGGCGGGCAAAATTTAACCTCTAGAAATCGCTGAGCACATTTGATGCAAATATTTTTGCTCTGTGCTTAAAGAGTCAGCAGGAGATCCGAAGGCTTTACTTTCAACATAGTGTCCTTTCTAGAGCACAAGCGATACAAATATTAAATGAATCGGCAGGGTGGATAAACCTCTCAAAATTCTGTGACCATGCTCTTACCTATCGAAATAGTTTTTGAGGTATTTGAATCTCAGTTGTTTAAGTTTTTCAACCTTTTACTTAATTTAAGTGGTATAATTTGTGAAATTTGTTAAACCATGAACTACCAATCATATATTTTAAGCTTTCTTTTATATTAAATGAAATGTCATTATCTGGCAGACGGCAACATGCCGTGTCCATAGATTCTTTGTAAACCTCTGTTAACAAAATTGTTTGAAATAAAGGATATTTAATAATAATAATAATAATAAAATAAAGAGTCAGCATCCACATCCGGAAGTTCTGCATATACTGTTTCAAACTTCACCACTTTCAGGCACTTTTTAAGAATTTTCCCAATGTTTCCGGAAAAAAACTATTGGGGCCGATTGTGGTTCCATCGAGACTTGCAGACAGATGACGAAGCGGTAGCTCATTTGCATGTAATAAGCACACAAACCATTGTAAAATACGGCCGAAATGTTTTTCTAACAATACAATGACGCGGTTTTTACAGCAGTGCCATCACACCCAATTGCTACCAAAGACGGACGAATTTCAAAGTGTTTTTCCAGAAAGTCAACTATACTTCTTTCGATAGTAAGTCTTTCGATGTGATATGTTGTCAGTCTTAGCGATGAATAGTACGGCCGTCAAAATAAAGTGAGGATATAGGTTTCCCAAAACCTGCAGCTTCATATTGTAAACCTAGACGGACTTTTTGACGCTCTCGTCGTAATTTACTGCGATCTATTACTTTCGATGAATTTTCACTACTTATGACGTTTAAATCATCCAGAAAAGTAGCATTTACTATAATAGCTGCCGATCTATCAAAAACCCCGGTTCTATCATAATCTGAAGCCAAATTCTGTAGTTTGTTTCTCATTTGAAGAGTTTTTTTTCTTTTTTTTGCAAGGTTTTAGGAGGCAAAATTCATTGACTTCAGTATCAGTAGAAGCACTGTCAGACAAACATTCCACAGCTGCAATAGCAGTTTTAAAAAAATTGTTGGTATTTTCGTTTCCTAAGATCCTTACGATGCAACGACTTGGTTGCCACCTGATCAACAGATCCAATATACATTTTACGAGAAATTTCGTTGATCTTTTTAAAAGGGTTCTTCTGCAATGGGTACTTTGGTCTCACATTTACACAATTCTCTTGAAATACATTTACAAGTAGCAATATCAAAAGGCTTTTGCAGAGAATCTTGATAAAACTCCTGCTTTTTTGTTTCATTGCGTAATTTCTTCGTACTCTTATACTTATTAATACGAAATCAACCTTGCAACAACTTGTTGATGACTGATGGTAGGAAGTGAAGCTTTATTCCACATATTTTCGGTGTCATTAGATACTATTTCACTTATCTCCTTGATTAAGGGGTTTTTCCTATTATTTAAAGCAATTAAATCATTTCTTATCCACAATAATGTTTGATTATATCAAAATAAGTTGGCAACATATTATCATTCATTTGTGGGTCACCAAAAACAGGGCAACGAACATTTTTACGAGTTTTAGGCATTTTAATAAGACAATGGCAAAGAAATTTATTACTGTAAGAAATGTTTATGAAAGTGGTGAAACGAGTAACTTAGCTAAAGGTATAAATATTAAAATAGTTTAATACGCACAACTAGACTTTATAGACAGCGATTCTAACACATTACTTGAAAAAATAATAAATATTACTCTGAATTGAAGGAAGAATTAAATTGTAGGCCTTGGATTTTTTTTAATTCAACTAATTTGCGGCAACTGAAAGTAAAATCATAGGTTCCTGATTTTAAATAACTCTGATTTGAGGCCAGAATTTTTAAATATTAGGTATTAATTTTTTTAAATTCAAGTCGTCTGCGCCACCTGAAGATAAAGTCATAGGTTCTTGATTTTTTGCATAAATGATGTCTTAATTTAGGGTCACCAATTAATAACACAGGAACAAACAAATTTTGAAATAAATTTTTGTTGACATATTCACTCCCGCCTAGTATATATGCCTTCTTTACCCGTTGTTCTATGTTTATTTTCCAGTTGAGATTAGGATCTAGGATAACTCCTAAATACCTGGCACTGGTTGAAAGGGGTAGGGGTGTGCCGTTTAGGCAAGGAAGCGTGAAGTCAGGTATTTTGGTCTTGGTGGTGAAGAGCATCTGCACAGTTATCTCCGGGTTGACTCCAAGACCGCACTTTTTTGCCCATGTGCTAACTTTGCTTAGAGGAATCTCCATGATTTCGCTAATCACGGAGGGAAACATTCCCGAAACCAATATCACCATATCGTCCGCATACCCGACTACCTTGATTCTTTCTCTGTCTAAATTTATGAGGATTTTGTTCATTACTACGAGCCAGAGTACAGGTGAGATTACTCCTCCTTGAGGTGTTCCCCTCCTGGCATATTTGGTTATATTGCTATTTCCTAAAGCTGCTTGAATGATTCTAGTGCTGAGCATGGAAACAATCCATTGACTTAGACAGTTTTCTATTCCCAGCTCCCTCAGGGATCCTAGAATTGCTTCAGTGTGTACATTGTTCAAGGGTCCTTCTATGGGTAGGAAGGTAGCCAAGGTGTATTCTTTGTAAAGTAAGGATTTTTCTATCGTACGTAACGCCTTCTACGTTGATGCTGCTTTTATTTGCCGCTATGGGGCTAGCGGGCAACTACTATTGTAGTAAGACTAACTAATTTATAATAGATGATGATTGTGGCTCAGTGGTTAGTGTGTTGGACACTGACCGAGAACATCGATTTCCAAATCCCATTAAGGAACATTTACACACTGCTCAGCATCTTCCGAATGTCTGACAAACATCCAGGAGTATAAATTGTCATGATTCTCAAATTTGCTATTCGGAATCGGTGAAAACCTCAAACTCCCTTTCATTCGTGCCAACTATATAACTCCGCACACACTTATTTCTGGAGTACGTAGCATGGTCTGCTTACGACGAAGAAATAGTAGTATTGGATACCAAAAGAAAAGGAAACGAAACATGAAAATAGTTAAGTTAATAGAAAAATAAAAACGTTCTCTTCACCATATGAATCCATTAGATAACCAACAGATGACAAAGAAAAAAAACCAGAACTAAAACCTTTGAAACACACCCATTGGATGATTCTTCCTTAAGAGCCAACAGGATAGAACCTAATTAAATTTACAACAATTGTCAAGAGAATGACCAATTACACTCCTCCTAGTTCACAATAAAGGGAATAGGTGTGGATGTCCAGTATCATTTTATTCTTCACTCGAAATGAATCTAATTCATATTGCATGTATATAAATGACTAAATTGTATTATCTTTTTTCTGTTTCATTTTTTTTCTTCCGATCCTTGATTAAATTGTATATAATATGTATACGTATAAAGTATGACAGATACCAACTTCAACTAAGTGGAAACACACTATTAAACAGAGATAGCATTGGGAAAATAAACACTCTCCCTAGATGTGAGGTGACCAATTTTGTCCTCTTTTTATTTTTAAAGTTGCTAAAAGCTTTGGAGTAGTAGACATCATTTCTGATGATGACATTTCTAAAGAAACATAGAAAACAAAAGAAAAACAAGCGACACAGATTCTTTTAGAAAGGGAAGTGTCCTTCAGCAGGCAGAGCTAAAGCTGAATAGTAAAAAAAAAAAAACAAAAACAGTGGTGGTAGGTGGTACAAGGTGAAAAGTTGAAAAACGGGATACACTTTTGTTTATTTTCGGCGCGGTAATGGGCTTATGGTTATATTTAAATATGGAGTAGTAAATGAGTCAGTGAACTCACACAGCGAAATATCTGAAGGAACAATTCAATTACCTTGTGCTAAGACAACGGAAATTACGTAATAGGATTTGCCATATCAAGGAAGGGGTATCTCGAATGGATTGTTAAATACATGTCTATTGGGATTATGCTTCATGCTGTTCGAGCGTGTACTTTTTCGTACATGACGAACTGAGGGTGTGTTTAGTCTTGGGATTGAAGGTATGCAAGACTGATGTCAGAACATAATGGCATGCGACGCTGTGCCGATACACTGAAACATCCCAACCTACACAATTCTATTGAAATATCAGTAAAAAACTTTCGATAACAGCACATTCATAACGTTCGTGGATGGAAAGAAAAGCCATCCTTGCTGCGGCCTGATTATTGTCTAAAATTAGAGTATCATCCTATATTCTAACACAGCAAATACGTTATATATAATGTAAATATGCATGCACCTATACTTCATGTGTCCCATATTCAGCTTAGTGACCTCCTGTGCACTACTCGAAGCTCCCTTCAATTACAACACTTCTTTATCGTACTACATATTTGTGCCGTTCGTTTGTTATACGTTCTATGACTTTATTAACCCAACTCCGATGGGAGGATAAAAACACCAGGCTCTGGTTCCAAAGAACGAACGGGCGAAAGGAAAAACAATTGCAGTCGACAGCTAGAACTTGTTTGGTTGCGTGTGTGTTCGTACGTGCTGGTGTATACATTTGCAACAAGCTGCATCGCATCGTTAGCGACACCCCACCGATAGCGACACCCTACAGAAAGCAGACCCAAATCGCACATGTTGTGCGCATCACATTGTGGTATATCTTAATAACTCTACCACATACAAAAACATATTCGTTCGGAATGTTGAACAAGAAAAACGACACATAGCTCAGTACTCGTAAAGTATAAGCCTATAACGCTGTATCGCAATAACGCCCACCACTAGCCCCATCCCGTTTGCATATTCCATATCCTTGCGTGCACCCAAGATAGTAAAGTTTTATCATTCTGCATTACAGGGGGTCTATCTATTACATGTGTCTGTGTAAGTGGGGTCCTTTAATATACGAGGTGAATTGGAATTCCTACTCATAATGTCTGTCTATAGAGGTGCAAGCACTTCAATAACGCTGGAGTGAACATTTTTACCATACCCTGTAAGAGATCCTTGGCTTAGAACACACAACACCCACACCGACACCATCACCCATCACCATCAGCACAAGGAAGAAATCTGTCCTTTTCACCCATTTTGTTCTGTTTGTGTTTACAAAGTGCAAAGCGCATTGCAATTAAAAAGAAGAAAAGCAGAGCAAAAGAAAATAAGAAAAAAGCACATACAAGGAGAAAGAGAGAAATTGAAAATAAAATAAAATAAAAACTGAATGTGAATGTGTCTATATATAAAGAAGAATCCTTCCACGAGCGGAATAGTGAACGTAGTGGTCGTCAATCTAGAGGGCACCAAGTGGGGGTGGTGCTGAAACTGGGATGAATGCCAGACATCTAGAGTCATCCTTATCCCAATTGGATACAAATTGTCGTGATTTTCCGAACGGTTTCGAAGAGAACCTGCAACTACAGGTGAGTTATTCTTCTTGGTCCCATTGCCAGTATGATTGTGCCCTTTTAAAGTTAATCTTTTTAATTATTCAATAAAATGATCTACATAATACACTTCGTCTAGATTTTTACACTCGATAGCATTGTACACGTCAAAAGTTCATGTCAACATTCGCACTCATATCTTGTCGTACCTACATAATCGTGGCTTATGGAACTAATGTACGAGTAGACTTGTGTAGATTTTAATTAATTACTGGTAGCGATCAATTTTGCAACGATGATGTTGTATTAAGTTGATTTAATTTGATTTTTATAGATTAGTATTAGTATGACAACTTTTAAGCTTCTATAAATTGTAACCTCATGTAGGAACGGAGAAGGCATAATGTTTGTAATTAAAACATAATAATGTCCTTCCTAGCTTGGTTGTGGTTGCATGATATTGCTCAGGGCACAAACACATCACTTTTAAGTTTTTCAAAAAAAAACCCTTATTCCTTTTGCGTTAAGGCAAACGGCAAAGCTTATTACCGTTCATTCATTATTATTTAAATGGCTATAAATTTGAGAACATAGAGAATCATTGGCATTCAGTGCCCAATTAAAAAAAAAAATCATGGAATAATTAATAGGGAATATCGACACGCTGTTCTACGAGACTCCATACATTTGGGAGATATCAGCTGCACTTAGGTAGCTAATCTATTGCATCGTTTGAATATTCAAAAGGCGCCAGGTGCGGGTGGTATTAAAGACATATAATTCGGATCAAACATTTATATCCAACTAGCTGACCCGGCAAACGTTGTTCTGCCTAAAATAATTTATTGCTTCCAAGATTCGTTTTGAAATGTATTTCAATTCCGGTAGACATTATTTTTAAAAAGAATAAAATGAAATTCATTACGTCATTTTAAACGCAAATTTTATTTCCGATTTAATAAATTCAATTTTGTTTCACATAATAATACAATGTTCGTCTGATCTTGGTTAATAATAATTTATTGTAAAGCCAACATGCGGACAATGTTTTTTGTTTCTGCATTTTCAACGTATACAAACAAATCGTTGGGCTTACCAACTCTGGAGCAGGCTACATAAAATTGATCATGTGCGAAGCATGCATTTTCCAAATCCAAGCCGCAGACTTGCATCGAATGTCCTTGAGATTTGTTGATTGTCATCGCATATGCCAGACGAATTGGGAATTGTTAGCGTTTAAATGCAATTGAAGAATCTATTGGAATCATCGGGATTCTTGGCAATAAAACATTTTCACCTTTAAACTTGCCATTGATAATAGTCGATTCAATAATGTTACCCATTATTTTCTTGACAACCAACCGCGTTCCGTTACATAACTTCGGTGCATTCAGGTTTCGTAGCATATGATTAAATTATGTGGTGGAAGACCTTGCAAATCAAGTGAATCTAAAAATTCTGTTGGAAAATTCACTCCTTCATCTTCTTCTACCACAGTATCAATTGACTTGAATGAATATGATGGAGATTCCAACATGTTTTGAATGTAGATATTTATGGTGTCGACATCAATATTTTTTGCTGCTAAAATTGCCCTTTCGCTCAGCCAACGATGATTGTTGATATTATCTCGAATGTTTGGAAACACATTTTGAATTAATGCGTCTCTAGATGGCACAATGATGCAAAAATGATCTGGTAATTTGATTGCCTGACTCATTGATTTACATTAATTTTGCCTTCTCCAATATCAAGCAATTGCTTCGACAATAGCGCAGCAGATGAATCATTTTGAAGTTGGACACGCATGTTCGTTGTCAACTTCAATTTATGAACACTGATCTACAGTGATGAAGCTTTAAAACAGGCATCTATTTCATCTGCATACGTGGAACGTGGAATAACTGGAAGTCTAACAAAATTAGAGTACCGCCAAAGAGTCTGTCGTTGCCTTTCAAATCTTTCAAAGTACGATTTAAAGCTTCTAATGAATGTTTAAGTGCCATTGTACATTCATCCCAGTTTAAAATTTGGCATCTCTCAAGTACATTAGCCATACCTGAATGCGATTTAATATTGCATACTGCATTTTCATTTGTCTGTATATTTTACGGCAATTTAAGTACAGAAAGAGCAGTTATTCCACCATCCAATAGAGTAGCACCAATACCTGATGAAGCGATGGCCAAAGCAATTTCACCTAGAGAACGTGCTTTGGCCAAGATGAGGGAAATGAAAAACGTTTTGCCAGTGCCACCTGGAGCAACCAAAAAGAAGAATCCGCTTTCTTTTGCAGAATTAATTTTTGTTCTGCCAATAGGTAATTGTGGTTCATGTGTTTGAATGTACTCATTCAAATCATCAATAATGTATGATTGTTCTGGTTGTAAATCTCGATTAAGTAAATCACTTGCCGGACGATTGGGTGATGGTAGTCCCAATGTAATAAGTGATTCATTTGAAATAATCATAAGGCTTCCAATTTTATTAATGCTGCATTATACATCGCTGATGTATAATCTTAAAATGGATTTCCATGAATTGTAGATACGTTGTGCATGTAAAATGACATTTTATTTTTTGCTGTGTTATATAACTGCAATTTGTACACTAAAGTATCCTAAAAAAGAACATTTTCGTTGGTTATGTTATTTGTGCCGGAAATCAAATTAAAATGTTATTTATTTTTATATTTTATTTATTTATTTATTTATTTCATCAATGGATTAATTCCTCTGACTACATTAACACTTTATATTATATACAATAATTTAAATATTTGCATTTTTCTGTTACTTGCATACATACAAGAAAATTTACAGACGAGGACTTAATAGCTGTAAGACTTCTCGTTTAAATTTATCTCTATTCGTTACAATGTCGACTTCATTGCAAACGGTGTTGTACATTGTTAAAGACCGCGAGATGGGCTCATTTAGACCATAGTTAGTTCTATGACTAGGTATATAAAATAGTACATCTCTGTTTCGAAGTAGTCTTTCCGGAACATAGAACGTAACCAAACACAATAAATCGATGGAATCTATTTTATTGGAAAGAATATCTATAATAAAAATCATACCTTGTGCGTTTCTTCTAACTTCAAGCGTTTTTAAATCAATTAGAGCACATCTTGAAGAATAGTTTGGCATATCACCAGTCCAATTCAAATTTCGACGTGCAAATCTTGTAAATCTTTTCTGAATTCGTTCAATTCTTTGGATCCCATTAGCGTAAAATGGGCACCAAACTATAGAACAGTATTCAAGATAAGGAAGTACTAAAGAAGGTTTTAAGTGTGTAAGCGTCTTTGAAGTCGTTTGAGTTTCGTTTTAGACTTAACCAAGCATTGAATTACCTTTAGAAGTAATGGAATCGATATGCTGCCGGAAATCCAACTTCGAATGCACAAGCACACAAAGATCCTTCACCAGTTTAACCCTTAATAGTGGGTCTTGATTGAATTTATATGAATAATTGATAGCGTTAAGTGATCTAGTTGCACTAAGAATCTTGCACTTAGAAAAATTCAATTCTAGGTGATTATACTTACACCAGCCTAGAAAAAAATCTATCTCCATTTGAAAAATGGAACAATCATTTATCGATCGGATAGAATATAAAATTTTAACATCGTCGGCAAACATTAGACAAATCGACTTGCGAAAGGTCAATGGCAAATCATTAATAAAAAGAAGGAAGAGCAATGGACCTAGATGACTTCCCTGAGGAAGACCTGAGTCAACTTTAATTGGTATAGAGTAAAGCCCACCTATATCGACAATTTGTTTTCTAATAGATAGGTATGACTCTAGCCATATCAGAAAACGACTATCACAACCTAGCATCTTCAGCTTATGAAGGAGTAAACCGTGATGGACTCGGTCAAATGCTTTAATAAAATCTGTGTAGAGTACATCAACTTGGTACCCCTTTTCCATTTCATTCAAGCAAAAATTTGTGAAAATACAGATTTGTAGCCGTTGAGCGACCTTTTATGAAGCCGTGTTGTCCCGGTGATAAAAGTTGTTTCACAGAGTAGTAGAACTTATCAGTTATAATTTTTTCGAAAAGTGTTGGTATAGCCGAAATCTTCGAAATGGGTCTATAATTTTTGATTAACTGCTTCGACCCACTTTTATAAATAGGATTAATAAATGATACTTTCCATTCATCTAGAAACTCTCCTGATCAAAGAGATTTATTGTAGAGGAAAGTGAGAGGAAAACAAATAGATGAGGAACATCTTGATATGAGAAGAGCGGAATTGTATCATAGCCTGCTTTTTTAGAAACATCTATATTTACCTATTTAATATATAAAATATATTTACCTATTTAAAATTGATTAAAAATTAGTTTGCAGTTTTCGTCAAACAATTGTACAGCAAAATGAAATACAAATTACTGAAATGTCAAATGTTTGTAAATGTATAAACAGTCTAGACAACCAACGCCAACTATATTATGTATTACAATTAAGTTTAATATTGTTGATACAAAAATTATACGCAGGGAAATCTAACTTGTCGTAAATATCTTCCAGCGCCATCTATTGGGTCCAAATTTTGGCAAAAACTTTCTTTTTATTTAAGTGGTATATGGTGTGAATTTGAGCCAAATCGGTCCATAAATAAAAAAATTCAAAAAGCGACCCAAGCGCCATCTAGGGGGTCCAACATAAACATAAACTATCAGGAGCACCACACGAACATATGGTGCAAATAAAAGGTAGATGCCTTCAGTGGTTCAGCCGTGATGGTCGGTCACGCATACGCACGAACGTTTTTATATATTAAGATAAAAGCGGAACCCATCCAAGCTTTGAAATTTCGACGGTACAAAAGAAAATGAAAATCGTCCAATTGCAGTTAGGGTCCCAATTGGTTGTCCCATTGTGATACTCTTTTTTGGCATTGGCCTCGTTGTTTCAGCTTTGTTCGACTCTCCGCATTCAACGTTGTCCAGCCATTCTGATGTCCTTATGAACCTGTTACGATTTTTTTTTTGTTTTGTGTTGGGAATTCGCTGGAAGTAAAAAATCATCGAAAGACATTGCAGAGCTAGTACGCGAGGGATGCTTCTGCAATAGTGATGGAAAACTTTCGGGAGACTGACATTCGCCATCCCCAATGAGATTGCACATTTTCGACGACTCATCGGCAATTTGTTTTTGAGCTATTTGATGAATTTAAGAGATAAATCCGCGTTTGTCGGATTGCTAAACTTTTTTTTGTCTGAAAACATTACCTGATTTCTTAGCCCTAGCTAACTCTTATAGATCAAGAGGTATTACCCGTCTCAATCTTCTGATTGCATTGTCATTATTTAAAAGTTCTGTTATTTCTGTGTTTACGTGGTTGCTTCATCTTCAACCATTTCAACATTTAGATCTTTATGCAGATCGGCATTGCGTATGTACCAAGGTGCATTAACTATGTTCCTTAGTACTTTATTTTGGAAAACCTGAATTGTTTGTAAATTTGTTTGGCATGTGCATGCCCACAACTGGAGCCCGTAGGTCCATACTGGTTTCAGAACTTGCGTGTATAGCAATAACTTATTGTAGTTAGACATGGATGAGTATCTGCCAATAAGCCAATATATTTTACTGTATCGCATGTTCAAATCATTTTTTTTTCCTTACGTGCGCTTTCCAACGCAGCTTAGCGTCTATAGTCATGCCTAAATATTTGGCTGTGTTTGAATATTCCACTACATTGTTGTTAATGTAGACTGGAATGTGTGGTACGTTTTTATACGTAAAATTAATATGGACTGACTTAAGGTCCATTCTGAAATATTGTTTATTGCTGTTTGAAGCTTTTTTGTTGCTATTTCGACAGTTGATCCCACAGCAAGAACACCTGTGTCATCCGCAAAAGTGGCTATGGTGGTTTCTTCACTTTCAGGCAGATCGCTAGCGAAAAGTAGGGTATAGAACTGGACTTAGCACACTGCCTTGCGGTATACCAGCTTTAATCTCTCTTAATGTTGAGTACTCTGCATCTTGTTTAATTCTGAAGAATCTATCTGATATATGACTCCAGAATGGTCGCATACTGCTTCGTCAGTTGCTTTTGTAATTTGTGTATCAGTCCTTTGTGCCAGACTTTATCGAAAGCTTGTGCTATATCAAGAATTACTGTAGAGCACACATTTTTCTCTTCAAATGCTTTTTTCAATCCTATCTGTGATTCTATGCACCTGATCAATGGTAGAGTGTTTATTTCTAAATCCAAATTGGTTAATTGGGACTAGCGATTTTTTATCTTTTATTTTTTATAGACGTTTTACCAGCACTTTTTCGAATAACTTGGACAACATTGGTAGAATAGATATTGGGTAACTTCGTTAGGTGGTTTGCCTGGTTTAGGTATCATTATTACCTCCGCGACTTTCCACATGCTTGGCACATATCTTAAATGAAATGCAGCATTAATAATCTGCGCTAGTTTTTTTTAAACATTTTCGTGGAAATTATTTCAAAATTTCTCCTGTAATCAAATCAAACCATGAGGCCTTTTTTATATTTATGCTTTCTTTAATTTCTTTGGCAAGTTCTTTAGCTGTTACCGGCCGAATAGGTCTATCTTCTCCGCACCTTATTTCGAGTCCTTGATAACATTTATCTTCATAAGGATTGAATACGTCTTCAATATACTCAACGAAAGTATTTGCTGTTACGATAAGACATTGAGAAAGCCCTTGAATATCGTGGAAGAAATATCTTACAAGTGTTCTGTTCCTCAGATGACAGAGACTCGGGCAGCGACAGAGAAAGTGAGGTGTGTCTTCATGAGTTTCCTCATCACCGCAGTCTTTACGATTATCGTTAGCTCGTTATCCTTGAGATTTAATTACATTGTGTCGTTCTCTAGGAAGTTGTGGCCAGTAAGGGCATGGTGCATGTTCGTTGGTCGTGTTCTCAACATAATTTGGCCATATTTTCCTTGATATGTCAAAAGTGGTTAGTGACTTCCACCTGCTGTTAGCTTTCTTCAAAATCTTGTATTCTATGCGTTCTCTAAGATAACAGAGTGGCGATTTGGTCAAAGTGCACGATCTTAATCCATTACGCACCGTTTTGATACCAGTTTCTCAACGTTCTCATTGTCGGCTATGCCTCTGTATCCAGGGCTGGGACCCAGTAGATGCCAAGAACCCCGAGCCCTTCGCGACAACGTCCAACTAGCTTGGATTTAATTTCAGTAGCAGAAATTGATTTTATGGCTGCCTGGCTGTCAACAAAAATGTTAATATCATTTCGTGGTATTGACATCGTTGATACTATGTAGGAGCTTCTGCGATTGGCAGTGCTTCAGCTTGGAAAACACTGCTATGGTAGGCAGTCTGATTGAGCGTTGCATGTTTAGTTCCTCTGATTACAATCCGGCACCCGTTCCGCACTCCATCTTCGATCACTCTGCAAATATAGATACAGATTTTCAATTCGCGGGTTTGTTTATATCCCATTCTTCCCTGATTGGAAAGAAGCAAGCAACAAGTTTTGTCAGAGTGTGTAGTCAGAGCGAAGGTCGTTTCCTACATACATTTTCAAAATCTGTATATGCCCTTTATTACCTCCCTCGACCATAACAATTTTTCGATGCAATTCAAAGAGTCAGTATTATGAAAAAGCTGCCATATTCGACAGCAGACTATCAAAGCAGAGAGGACATTTCGGGCAAGAACCAAATAGCTTTTACAGTGCATTATGAAGTTCCACAAGGTAGCAAGCTGTGTCCCCTACTTTTCGTCTTATAAATTAACGAATTGCTGAAATGTTTTTAAGAAAAAATTCCCATTCGCCCACGTAGATGTCACGGCAATTGTTTTGCGTCATAAGTCCCTAGAAGAAGCAGCAAGGATAATGCAATTCGCAACTGACGAAGATGAATGCCACAAAAGCTATCAATTGTGACGATATTCAGATGGTTAATACATACAAGTAAATAGGCATCACTTTTGGACTGCCGTTTTCTGTGAGAGGCTCATGTCATCGATCTGCGAAACAAATTGAAGACTCACTGTTTGCGCTGGCCTGTCTGCAGTACAAATCTACTACGTCTGTACAAGAGCAAGTGCCCCTTGCTGTTATAGAGTTAAAATTGCGGTGTGGCGTATTAGCTTGGGGAGGTGTAAATACACATCAAAAAACTACAACGGATCCCAGAAAGGGCGCAGAAGTTGATGTCGAAAGGCCACATAACAACTAACATCGTACGCGCAGCTCTGCAGTACTACGATGATCAAAGTTTCCGAACCCCCATTACTCACCAAGTGAATAATGGGACGAGCTGAGGGCCTACTCCAACTTCCAGCGATCTTAACTTAAATAAAATAAAAGTAGGAAAAAATAGTAGAACAAAACTGATGGTCCTAGAACGGTTGACATAATTGAGGGATTATAAAAAATATTGCGAAGGGCCAAATCGGGGAAGCGGGCTGGCTGCTCCAAAACGCCGCTTATTGAGGTGAGGAGAGTATTTTCTCAAAACAGCCATCGATGACCTTGAAATGTGAGCCGTTGCTCCGTTCCTTTAGTCCAATTCCGTTCCTCCGCGTCTATTCATCCGACAGTCACAAATTTTAAGGACTTTCAAATCGTTTTTGCAAACTCAAAGCGATTTTCGATTCCGCCCACTGACAAGTCCGCTATTTAAAAAAAACGTTTTATAAATAAAAGAGATAAAGATATTGTATCTAGCTGAGTAATGAATTTAAAAATTAATATTTTTTTTCTAAAATCTAATAAAATTGCTGCTACCCATTGCGACAGCAGTAAGTGGACACGTTTGTTTAGATTGTTACTAAAACATCAAATTATAAAACAATCGCTGTCACAACAAACAATACTCGTAATTATGAATAGCCAGAAATAGTACTTTCTGGAATGCCGTTTTTTGCAAAATAATTGTTTAATTTACCTGTAGTTAAACCTGTTGGTTTTAACCGTTCCAAATAACCGGTTTTTGGAAAAAAAGTTTTCGGTTTTTTAGAACTACAAACTTTTTTTATTTTTTTTATTGAGTTATAAACCGAAAATAAAGTTATTAAGTTATAATTTAAATTAAAGACCCATAAACTCAACTCAGTAAACGTCGGAAGCGATAATAATAGCGAGAAGAAAATGATAGAAGCAAAGTAACAAAGAAAATAAATCAATTAGTGAAGGATTTTCCAAAGCTAATCTTTTTTAAGTAAGTATGCGTTTTAGTCTTTTGAAAAAAATATTTTAAGAAAGTGTGTGTAGTTTCTTAGCGATATGAACTTCTTACCACTACACTCCGTAGCAAACGACTTATTCATTTCACGAGCGGGAAGAACATAGAGTATAGGTATGGGTATTGGTCGTGTGAGAGAACGAATATTTTTATAAGTGTTGTCTGCATTTTAATCCCGGTTATTGGATTAAAATAAAAAAATCGAAAAAACCGGTTTCGCTTTTAACCGTCCGGCTTTTCCCACCCCTAATTCTTTGCCATTCATAAAATCACTTTCACAAATTGACAATTAAAACTACTTGAACCTCTCTGTTCTTGCAACACATGTTGGAAATAAATGACCAACCCACTCAATCGGTTGATCCGTCGATACATCGTTTCCAACGGAGAGCAATATAGAATTCACGCTTTCTCTATTAAGGTGGTCCATAAAAAACGGATCCATGATCGTCGACGGATAAAGTATGTTTACTTTCTACTTTTCTGTCCGTCGACGCAAGCACACGTTCTAGACAAATTTGCGTTAATGATTTGCGTACTGATGTAATAAAACTGTCCAAAAACAGAAGAAACTCACCAAAAATTTCCCTTGGGGTAATTTTTTTATAGGCAAATTTTTGATGAAATGAAATGTTTAATGTTTGTGTCTACTTTTTCGATTTTGCCATTTGTTTGAATAAAGAAACATAGGTCATATTATTATGTAGTAATTTTATTTGTCAATAGTCAAAGCAAATTGAAAAGTATTCCAGATATCGCAATTTGAATTTAAAAAAGTTAAACCAAAGATCTTACATACATTAAAATAAGAGATATTTCTTGAAAAACTGATCAGTTGACTTTTTATATACATTTCATGAAACAAGGAAAGTACAATATTTGTTATAAATAAATAAATTAATATAAAATGTGGTCTGGGTGCGACTTGCAAGGTCCACACGACTACCTTCCCAGGGGAAGAAATAAAAAACAATATTTATTTTTTAATTAATTATTATTATTATTTATTTAATTATTATTATTATGATTATGATTATTATTATCCGCAATAGAAGTTCTTTTAGAAGATGGCACCCCCACTGCCTCGTCGTCCTCTTCCATCTCCTCTGCCTCTTCCACCTCCTCTTCCTCTTCTTCCTCTTACTCCTCCTCCTCTTATTCTTCCTCTTCCCCTGCCTCTGTCGCCACTTCTACAAGTCTTTCTTACCCAGCGACCACCTCCGCCCCTGGGTACATCTTTTTTTAGAGGTGGCTCTGCTTCCGGGGCATGTTTTTTTTTTTATCATTTTTAGGGGTGTGGTGGCTACCATCATTTCTTCCCCTAGCTGTAAGAATAATAAGTAGTACAATTCATTAATTTCAAAATTCAGCTAGTTTGCTGAAGTCTTTTAGTCTTTTAGTCATTTATTTACTAACAAAAAACGGATGGATCAATTTCGCTGGAAACTTAATCAGTTCTGAGTTGAGTTACGTAATTACGCTTCGAATAAACCCGGTTCTCGAGATAATCGTGGCGAAAATTCCGAACGCAAATACGAACATACGAACATACACACACACAGACCTCTCTATAAAAACTTATGATTTGGATTCTGGTGACCTTGAAACGTGGAGATATGTCAAAATCCGCGATTCACAAAATCGCCCCCATTACAACAACTTCCACTGGGAAGTTAATAATAATAATAATGTCTAGTAATAAGAATAATAGTGTAGTTATCATTCATAAATATTTGAGAAGTGTAGCACCCATGCCAATTTCCCTTTTTCAAGGGTGGGTAAATGTGTATTTTTGGCATGCGTCAACGATGATGCTCTGTGGAAACCAGTCTTGTGCTTGTCTCGATCGTCGGTCGAGCAAGATATATTTGGGAAGCAGGGTTATAATTATAATTGTGTTTCTTGTTGCAAAACTCTCTTAAGTGTCGCCAAGAGAATACAAATTTCCCATAATTTGGCTTGAGTTTTTTATGGTCTCCTTCTACCAACCATTAACAAATTAAGAAAGGCACAAACATTGAAAAATAGGAGAAAACTACTGAACTTTCTGGCATTGTTCCGAATGCACACCGAAACAGCAGTTCGATCACTGATGGGCTTGAACTGGCTTAAAATTGTAGGGATGCGATTCGGCTACAGAGTTAGGTGAGAAATGAAAAATTATACTGTACTGGCATCTAAGGAAGTTGGATCATTCAGTGGTATTTGGGTAATTATTGGTTAGGCAAAATGCACATTAAATGCGGCCAATGTGTTTTAGACTGACAAAGTTGGCGAAGGTTGATATAGGGTGGTTCCTTTCAGTTAGTGTGTTAACGCTGACGGAGGCGTCAAAACATATGTGACGGATTGTATGGGCTGCGCCCTATAACTTTTTTGAAGGTTACCCAATTTTTTTTAGGTTTTACCTTCATGGCTGGACCTGACAATTCGTATACATTTAGGGTTTAACTAATAACCAGCTACAAATGTCGTCTTTAAGTTAGTGGTAAAGTTAAGATATAGTACCGAGCTTAGTCAGAATTTTAGCTATAAACAACTCGATCTCTTTATTAACTAACGCTCTCACTTTCTTTCAAATTTATAACAATATTCCCATTAAAGTTCTTTTTACTTCGCGGAGTCACACACCCAACCGGGAGAACAGACAAATTATAGTCTGTCCAAACTCAGTTGACACAAAGCTCCTTAAGAAAACCAGTTTTTTCATGGAAAGCTCGGTTCACTGCGTTTGGACGGACTATACCTGGAAGTGATTATGCATTTGTAAAATTTATTTCCCTATATAGAGTGCACCAGTTCACTTGGCCATCCTACTGCGCAGGTTTCTTAAAATTTCTCTGCGCATCTCTTTAATTTTGAAAGATTCACAAAAAATATACGAAAATTGCTTTAACAAACAAAAACAAGATGTCATGTCATCGCAACTTAGATGTGACTTAGGAGTTGGTTTTGTTTGTTGTTTCCATCGCAGCAAAATAGAGATTACATTCCAGGGATGCATTTTTTTTATATAAGGTATGAACATGGTTTATTATCCAGTTTTCAAAAAAATATTTCATCTCTGGAGGTTGATCAAAACAAGATCTTTAGATGTCAACTTTACCTCGAAAACGCGCAGGTAAAACAATATATTAAAAACAAAAAAACACCATTATAATATAGACAATAAATACAAACACGTCGGCCCAGGTACCTGGTGCTAACCAGAAATTATGAAACCATTAAAACATTGAAACATGCAATAGCCCTCATCTCTTTATTGACGTTCTAGGTCACAGGTAGCTTTATATATTTAACCCCATTGTGGAAGATTAATTTTTTTTATAATTGCACCAAAATTTGTCAACGCCATCATAAATAAATAGAACTCATAGAAGCAATAGTATTTTAATTTAATAGAAAAACAAAAAAAAAATAGTTAGGCTTACAATGCCTAAACTAAGAAAATAACCTTCACCCATTAAATGTCTTCCGCACCATTTTAGTTCTCTTCAATTCTCTCCCTGCGCAATAGACCATTGGCCAAGTGATATCGAGCTATACTACAAATCCTTTTTTGTTACCGCCGGACTTGCTTAAATATAGTTGGGGACTGAAAATTGACTTTCCGTGCATTAAATTTTATCTTCTGCGTTGTGTCTATCCTTAACACTAAATTCTTTATTGGAACACGATTTGTTTAAAGTAAGCAGATTTTCTTTTTAGCAAAAACTAATTGTGATTATGAGTGATTATGAGTAGTTGATTTCTAAGCCTACCTTATGGCAAGGCTTTCAAACGAGTTTCCTAGCCGACTGTAGCCTTTTCGTATGTTTTCTTATTAGCTTCTTAAGCGCGCTTGAACTAACTGTTTGTATTTTCAATCTTGTTTCCCATTCAGGGTGGTCTGAATTTCCGTGAACGTATTTCCCTGCACCGACAGACGAGGCATACACTACAACAGTGTTCAATAATTCGCATCCGCTTAATAAAAATCCTTGAAATAAAATACCATCATCTTTTTAGATTTGCATGCAAATAATTATACAATTTAATTAATTTTTTTTAAATTTTTTTATGCACTCTAGTAAGCCATACGGTAAATTATATTGCAAAAAAAAACTAACTTCATAATGGCAAGGTCGAAAACTACTAACTGACAACAAATTATCCTAATGCTTAGTTATACGTTTAACTGCTTTTGCCCATACTTTATGTAAATAATCTTTACTAAATCGCTAAGCATATAACAAAAACTAAAATTAATACAAACATATACATATTATCTATGTATATCCCCATACACATGTGTCCCCAATTAAAGTATAAATGCCAAAATTCATTATTAGAAGAACAATCTACACACGTTTGGTAATATAAATCGCACGAGAATCACATGGAAATATAAGTACAAAATATTAGTATCAATCTCCGAGCGAACTTTATGATAATTACGTTAATAAATACTAGTTTTGTTGTTTTGGTGTCTTGCGGGCTCGTCTAATGAACCAACTTAATATAAGAATTTTGAATTAATTCTTTTAATTCGAGCTTCACAAACTGCCAATCAGGTAAGGTAAAGAGGCAACATTTAAATTTTGAATATAGTTCTGACGTGTTTAACAATTTTGGCATCAAAAATATTCACTAAATTTGGGTGATGCTTTTTTCCATTTTTCTTGAGGTTGATTACTTTGTGCTAAATAGCACTACTACCACGCGGTGGATGGCTTGGTGTATGCGACATCACCATATAATTCAAAGATTTATTGAGAAATTACATTTTTATTGAAATGCTTATTTGGGGATACATCTATTCCAATTAGTGACAAAAGAAGATGAGAGAAAGAAAAAAACACATAAAGAAAAAATAGATAGTTGCTAGATTTCTCTATTTTTTCTTTTGTTCTTTTCATTTCTATCTGCGTTGGACTTTTTACTTTTGAGGTTACATTCATTTTCGGGTGACTAATGTAAATGAACCAGGGGCGATGTGATTTGAAAGCAATCTTAAAAGCAATGTAATGTATTCCTGTAGCTACAATTAAGCAAAACTGTTTTTTCTTTTGTTTTTGTTGGTCTAATTGGAATAATAAATGAAAACTCATTTACACTAAAGATAAAATAGCTGAAATTAATCTGGGTGTTTGATGATTTTTATTGCATTTTTATTTGGTACTAAATAGTCAAGATTTACAAACATAAAATGACAGCAAGTTGCAAAGCGTTTTCAGTATAGACCATAAAAATAAATTCGTGACGGAAAAGCAGATAATGTTATAAAGATTTTTGAAAAATGTCTGTTTTAAAACAAAATTAAATAAAAATATATTCGCTCTTAATTAACGCTCTTAAACTTTTGCTTTGTTGCTTTATTTTTGTCATTCAACGGTGCTATGTGATTTCAACAATGTTAGTCAGTGGTTCAGTGGTTAGTGCGTTCGACTATTGTCCATTAGGTTTTGGGCATGAAACTCCCAAGAAACACCTAAACCCGTATTAATAAAGGCATTTTAAAGGTTACATAGCTTCTTAACACCTCTGAGTAGTATTTAAGTGTGAAATCGTTATAAATATTGATCTAAACAGCGTTGTTAAAAGGCTGCTTCGCTAAACGTCACAGAACGCGTTTACTGTTTGCTGAAGGCTTGTATAAAAATTACCACTTTCTCTCAATCTCTCAATTTTTCACCAATGAAGGTGCTTCATCTTAATTTTGTAATGCCTGAATTTATATTTGTGAAATTGTGAAAACGGTCAACGGACAAACAAGCAGGTATTAACGGGACAACCTGTCAAAAGGAACTGACTTTGGGTATCCATTTAAAAAATGTTATTTTATCTTCTGTTTTTGGTACTAGAATGGTAGGTGTCTTTACTTATCGAGACACAAACCTCGCTTAGTTAATAATCAAAGGAAAATTATTTATAAATAAGAATTTAAACAACGTTGTCTTGAGACATCTTTAAAATTAAGCAAGATAAGTTTAACAGCATATATGGTTTAAGAAAATGTAATAAAACTTATTTAGTGCTCCACCTCTTTCCATAGACTGACAAACATCCAATAGTATAAACTGTCATACTTACTTACTTAATTACTTAATTAGGTGGCGCTACAGTCCGGGGTGGACCTGGGCCTCAACCAATATGCCTCTCCAGTTAGCACGATATTGGGCTAAGTGCCTCCAGTTGCGCATTCCAAGTTGTTTGAGATCCCCTTCCACTTGCGCGCGCCACCTAAGTCGAGGTCTTCCTCCACTGCGTTGTCCCTGCGGGTTGGAATCGAAGACTTTTTGGGCCGGAGCGTTGGTGTCCATTCGTTCTACATGTCCTAGCCATCTTAGTCGAGTGATTCACACGTTTTTGACCAGGTCGATGTCGCTGTACAGCGCTCGTAGAGTTCGGTGTTAAATCTCCTCCTCCAAAGCTCGTCAACGCAAAACGGCACCGAAAATCACTCGAAGAATTAAGCGTTCGAAACGACCAAGTAGATCTTCATCCGCTTTTGGTAATGTCCACGCTTCTGCGCCGTAGAGCAGGACTGGGATGATAAGGGTCTTATACAAAGTCTCCTTAGTGTTTCTTGACAAGGCCTTACTAGTCAATTGCCTTCTTAGGCCAAAGAAACAGCGGTTGGCAAGTGTAGACAAAGTCCCTAACTACCTCCAAGTTGTAGCTGTCTATCGTGACGTGTGTCCCTTCTTGTTGACAGCATATACTTGGTTTTGCCCTCATTCACCACTTAACCCATTTTTGCCGCTTCTGTGCTAATACTTGCAAACGCACCAGTGACAGCTCGCTGTGTTCTGCCAATTATGTCAATGTCGTCAGCATATGCAAGTAGTTGCACAGACTTGTGAAAATTTGTGCCTCTAGTGTTGGTTTGCGAGTTTCGCACAATTTCTCAAGTATGATGTATAAGAAGTCACATGACAGCGCATCATCTTGTCTAAATCCTTTTTTGACATCAAAGGTCTCGGTGAGATTGTTTCCGACCTTTATGGGGCAGCGGGCGTTCTCCATAGTCATTCTGCACAATCTGACAAGTTCGGCAGGGATGCCAAAACTAGATATGGCTCTTAATAGCTCGTCTCTATAGATGCTGTCACATGCGGGCTTAAAATCGATAAAAAGATGGTGGGTATCGATTTGGACTTATAAACTGTCTAATATAATACTATCATAAAAAGCTATTCAAAACTTGCCACTGGAAATCGGCAGTAAACTGTTGTTCCCTTCCATATACGATATTGATTTATTTATCTACGATTTAAAATATTTGCAGAAACTTTGCTTACCCATTAAAAATAATTAAAATCTGTAGAAAAAATGGTCTATAAACAAAGAATAAAATTAGTAAAAATAAAACCTTTTCTGAGAGGACAGACTTAGGAAATCAATTCTAGTAATGATGAAAGGAAAATATTAGCTTACTGAAAAGCTAGGTTATTTTTAAAATATTCTCTTTTAAAGGACAAATAACTAATGCTGAGGTAGGATCAGTTTGATCATTATCTGTTCCATTAGTGATAAAAATATAGCTTCGCGCAACCCAACGGTTGGAGACGCTCGATTTTGTGCCCTTCCTTCTTTTCTTTCAAACGGCGAGGGTATGATCAGGATTAGGTAAATAGATCATAACCTTCCGGCTTTATACAAAAAATATTAGGTGTTAACAGCGCATACAGGGCCTAAAACCTAGCTTCTCCAACCATTTGCATGTGCGAAGTGGAAGGGACCTACAATTTTAAGCCGAGTCCGAAGGACAAATTTGAGAAGCTTCTCATGAGAATTTATACTTTTGAATGTTTATCAGACGTTCGCAAAAGGTGGGGCAGTTACTTGGCCCAGCGGGATTTGAACCGGGGACCTTTCGATTAGTACTCCAACATACTAACCCTTGAGCCACAACGCCCGACAAAATTTTACTACATACCTACTACATATTTGTTAGCTCGACCTCAATCAATATTGGTAGATTTTGGTTTCCTCACTTCATTACTGAGACAAGTCAAATTCTAGTTTTGTTGAACTTTTTTTATGATTTCGTTACATGCTCACACATGCTCGGATTACTGATATATACCAAGCAGTATTTCTCTGTTCAAGGTAATTTCTTCAAGAGGTCCTTGGAACCCCTGAAAAGGCCCTTGGAACCAGAAAAAAATATTTCTCCAAAATGACCTTAGAAACCGCTTAGTATTTCTGTGTTCAACATTATTTTTTTAAATCACATATATATGCCAAAGAACTTTGGTTTTAAATGTTTGTAGGTTAAAATGTGAAGGAAAAATAGAGCGTGGAATAGTATTTCACATTCGTATTGTACGGCTGAGGAAAGATTCGTAGAACTTCATTGTGCGGCCGAATACAGGCTTGAGGGTGATGAACTGACGAGCATTCATTGCATGGCGGGTATTGCGGTTGAAATGTTCTAGGGGTGGTATGCAACTGGCTATTTCTATTGAGCACTTATGGTGGAAATACCGATCAAATAACGAAAGACAGGAGACATTACGACGTTAACTAGGAGAGTCAATCGATCTCGCAATATCTCGGTCGCCAATGAGTTTTATCGTACGTTTTCGGATCCTGTCAATTAGCTCCAAATAAGTTATTGGTGCACCAGACCAGATATGGTCGTTGTACTCGAGTTTCGGGAGAATAAACACCTTATAAATTGTAGCCAGATCAGAATGGGTGAAATATTTCTTACATCGCTAAAGGACACCTAGACATTACGCAACGTTCTTGGCGATACCAAATATGTGGTCATTCCAACGTAGGTTGTCATTAACACACGTACCGAGAATGGAAAGTCTTTCGGTTTCGGTGATGCAGGTGCCATTTATGGATAATGGCAGTGTGTGTGGCCTTTCTTTAATGACAGAAGGCATCATTGCGTTTTAAAAGCATTCAATTCCACTCTATTGGGTGTACCCCTTTGAGTTATTCTGTTAAGATCGGAATTTAATGAGCTTAACATACGTTGCCGTTCCAGTTCCACACCAGAAGAACAGGGGCGTGACCCAAGAAACAAATATGAAAAGCTTAGGGTACTCTCATCAGCAAAGGAATGAATTGGATCAGAAGTAACAGACAGGTGATCATTTATAAAAATTAGAAAGAGAACCGGGGACAGAACGGACCCTTGGAGAACACCAGCATTTATTTGGTGAGTTGCAGACTTAAAACCGTCCAAAACAACTTGATTCAACGGTCAGAACGGTAATTTCTAATCTATTGAAGAAGATTATCATCGATTCCAAATACACGACAAGAGAGCTTGATGCCAAACTCTGTCAAATGCCTTTGAAATATCAAGCGCAACGATCTTACTTTCACCACCTTGGTGAAGAGATTGGTTCCACTTTGCGGTTAGATATGTCATCAAATCACCGGTGGACCTGTTGCCCCGGAAACCGTACTGCCGGTCATTTAGAGGTTTTCGGGATTCAAGATATTTCATTAGCTGACGATTGATAGGTAAGCATTTTCATGACCTAGAAAGAAAGGACGTAAGTGCAATTGGTCGGTAGGATGAGGGAGAAGAAGACTCGCCTTTTTCGGTACAGGCTGGACAAATGCTGTTTTCCATCTAATCCGTAAGAGCCCTGAAGAATAGGACAAATGGAAAAGCTGGTAGCGCACTTAAGAATGATAAAATAAAACAACATCTTCGGGTGCTAAGTTTATGAAATACATCGTAAATTTTATTAAATGATTATCATTAAAATTACTGATAAGGCTATACGATTCAGCTTTCGTATAAATACAGCTGAACAAATCAGTCACCGTCCGCATCCATTCACATACAAATCGAAAACTCTTGAATATGTGATTGTGCTGAAACTTAAATATTGTATCATGAATAAATAATAGTGACTGTTTCCGAAGATCAAAGCAACCAAAATACCGGAGGGGCTTTTCCGAAATGTCAAATTTCGACTTGAAAATAAAAACAAGTTGATATGTGAATGTTTTAAGACATTACCCAATGTTATTTGCTCATGCTTGGTTATTTGCAATGATTTTGATTTTTTTTTAGTTTTTTTCTTTGTATTTCAATGAAACCACTCTCACATTAAGTACCTACTGCCATTGGAAATAATTTAAAACAAACATCATTATAAAGAGAACATATCATTATAAATTTAATTTGTTGTCATTAAAAATAAGCCATGACACAATCGCGTATAGGTAACATGTGGAAGCAAGATACTCTCTACTGCCGCCCATACAATACAATTCAAAAATGTAGTCTTAAAAAGTTTCCAGTTGGTTATTATTCCGTTTTTGACTCGATTTCATTGAATGTTAATGTTTTAAAAATTAAATTAAACCAATAAAATAATCATGATTTGCCAGAGAAATAACAAATTTATTGGTTCATGTTGATTGTATTTCGTTTCCATTTTATTTTTATTGTGCCGCGATCTATACTAATTTATTAAAATAATCAAATGTTTATTTGAACATCAAAACATTCACAATGTCGCGTTAGATCAGTCGCACGTTGACACGCTTCACAGATAATTTACGATATGTGTAGCTGAAAAAAAATACAGTCGCGGTAGTTGTATCGCGATTTCAAAATTATACACGCAATAGAAATATTGTCAACATAATGCGCCGCATCGTGTTCGCTCGTTACAGCCGCCTTCGCCCAAGTATCCCAACTTAACTTTGGCGCTCCTCGAGTGGGAGAGCTCATGGTTTAGTCTAGCTTAGCTTACAGATACAGGCGTTCAGAGGAAAAAACTGAAAATAGCTCGAACACATCGAGCATGTTCAAAGCGTTTTACGTTGTTTAAAAAAACACATACAAGTACTTAGCTGCCATAGACAATCATTTACGTTCTATATTAAAAGTTGCTCATTAAATTGTATTACAACTAGAAGTCTCGGCCGCCATTTCCATTGTTTTGAATTCTTGCATTATTTTAGCTTCTGTCAAAGTGGCTATGTGGTATATTCAGGTTTTTACTTAGATACAGTTCAGCCTACTTATAGTGTTGCCCCCCTTAAAAATGAACCCGGCCAAATTTGACCCAATGAACGACTTGATTTTTTTTGAGGAAAAAGGACCTTTTGATAAGGAATCAAGGCAACAATCGATTAAAATAATGTTTTACTCATAATCATAATATTACAAAATAAGTATATGCGGTGGGAGAAGCTTTTGGATACTACTCGTATTTCCCGATCTGAAAGTGAACGTGGCAATTATTTAGAGCCTTTGTCCATTATGGAACATTTTGTTTTCGCAAGTTATGACAGCATGAATAGAGTAGGATCATCAGTGGATTACCACAAACACATCCAATCCAAGGTATATAGAATACATGGTATGTTCTTCCGAACTTTTTTTGTTCTGCGCATCTATGTCACGTGTATCGTGAAATTTGACATTTTGTTTTATTTACATCATTATCTGTGTTTATTGAACCTGAGCTGCACAGAAAAGTACAGAAAATACCAGAAAAGTAAAGGATGTGGTGTTGCATGAGTTAAAATCTTGGCCAAAAGTGTTCTACATTCTGTCACATTGTGTTCGATAAAGCTGTGCAGATCAGTTAAGCACAAGATTTTCTGCAAGGCAAGTGGGTGAAATGTGACAAATTTGAAAATTCAAATTCCACTGATGCAAAATGATTTATTTGTTTGGCATGAGCTATCGCATTTCTGAGTTTAATGTTACAAATATTCGCATATTTATAAAAACAAATCAAAAGAATAACATGGAACAAGTTCATATTGTGATCATATCGACCTCAGGCCAAATATTGACGGTACATTGCTCACTAAAAAGACGAAATTCACAAGAACGCACCGAGGATCATCTATTTGAAATTTCACACCTGAGAGGAAAACATTTGTCTCAAAGCTGTACTTTTTTGTCCTGATTTGATCTGACAGTTTTCACTCACTTGTTTTGTTTTGTTCTGTTCCATTCTGATCCAATTTTCATTCACTAAACACAGCTACTATCTGCCTGCAAACAATAAAAGAAATCAACATTCTTAGACAAAAAATAATAACTAAACGAGCATTTATGTTTAATTTATAGTTTCATTCAATTTTTTTTTCTTGAAATACATTTTTTCATAAGGTTTTTGTTTAATATAATGTATACGATTTTTGAAAAACATTTAGCGGTGAAAAGAAAGTCGTTTTTTTATTTTGTAGTCTAGGTCGATTTTTTCGGACATGATTAAAAGAGTTTTTAATGACCCACATCAAAGGAATAATTGTCATGTTCTGGAAAGGAATCGTGAGGATCTAGAGTTAAAACATAGGGACGGGCTACAGTCCGCTTAGGCGAACTGTTGGATACCCTATTCTTATTCCTATCCCTCACAAGTGGATGTGACAAAAGTCTTAGGTTAGGTTAGGTTAGGTTTATGTGGCTGCCGGCAGTAGCCGACACACTTAGCCCAATTTAGGTGCATTGTGATACCACGTATAATTATCTACCTCAACTCTGTAGATGGGACTGGCCAACGACACGCGGTTGTTCTCAAACGGTCCCCCATCTACGTACTAACCGCGCTAAACGTCGTTTAATTACGGTGATCTGATGAGAACCGATTAACTCGACGTGGTATGGTCGTTGGTTTACAAAAGTCTTAGTATGGTTGAATTGTTAAGAACGCTCTACATATTTTGTTATATAACATTTAAAGGATTTTATCAAAAAAAAGAAGCTTTTGTAAAAAAAAACGCTCCCTAGCTCAAACTTTGGTTTTTCAATAAAATGTTTTATTTAATTGTGGTCGTGTCAGTAGGCATTTAAAAAAAATTAACACATGAGCATAAAGGGCCCCTAGAGAGTACATACATATTATAAATTTCAGCTCCCTAGCTCAAAATTTGAATTTTCAAAAAAAAAAAATTAAATTGTGGGCGTGTAGTGGGCGGATTTTGAAAATATTAACAAATGAGCATAAAGGGCCGCCTAGAGAGTATATATTATTAATTTCAGCTCCCTAGCTCAAATTTTGGTTTTTCAATAAAATTGTTTTTTTTAATTGTGGGCGTGTCAGTGGGCGCATTTTGAAAATTTTATATCCCGAGCAGTTCTAGGAGTCATAGATCATGTATACAAAATTTCAGCTTTCTAGCTCAAAATTCGATTTTTTCCAAAATTTTGTTTTTTTTTAATTTGTGGGCGTGTCTGTGGGCGGATTTCAAAAATTCGTAAACTTGATTATTTCGGGACCCTGGAGAGTATATGGTTAAAATTTCAGCTCTCTAGTCCAATTTAAAGGCCTAACTTTTGCCGACGGACGGACGGACGAACGGGCGGATAGACGGACATGGCTAGATCGACATTACTATCGATACTGATCATAAATATAGTAACTTTAAGGGGTCTACGGGCAATATTAAGGTATGTTATAAACTATGCGTCAAAATTAATATCTATACCCTTAGAATAGGGTATACAAATGTATGAAGCACATCTAATTGTATACGCATTTTTTTTATACCCTATTCTAGGGGTATATTAATTTTGACGCATAGTTTGTAACATACCTTAATATTGCCCGTAGACCCCTAAAAGTTACTATATTTATGATCAGCATCGATAGTAATGTCGATCTAGCCATGTCCGTCCGTCCGTCGGCAAAAATTAGGCCTTTAAACTGGACCTAGAGAGCTGAAATTTTAACCATATACTCTCTAGGGTCCCGAAATAATCAAGTTTACGAATTTTTGAAATCCGCCCACAGACACGCCCACAAACTCAAAAAAACAAAATTTTGGAAAAAATCGAATTTTGAGCTAGGAAGCTGAAATTTTTTATATATGATCTATGACTCCTAAAACTGCTCGGGATATAAAATTTTCAAAATCCGCCCACTGCCACGCCCACAAAAAAATAAAACAATTTTATTGAAAAACCAAAATTTGAGCTAGGGAGCTGAAATTTTTAATATATACTCTCTAGGGGCCCTTTATGCTCATGTGTTAATTTTTTTTAAATCCGCCTACTGACACGCCCACAATTAAATAAAACAATTTTATTGAAACACCCAACTTTGAGCTAGGGAGCGTTTTTTTTGATAAAATCCTTTAAATGTTATATAACAAAATATGTAGAGCGTTCTTAACAATTCAACCATACTTAGACTTTTGTCACGCCAACTTATGAGGGATAGGAATAAGAATAGGGTATCCAACAGTTCGCCCAAGCGGACTGTAGCCCGTCTCTATGTTTTTGTCTATTTTTCTTTTTTTTATAGCCCACTTGGGTTCTGATACCCCGTGTTTGGCTTCAAAAATTGTTAAGTAAGTAAGTAAGTAAGTATTAATAACCCAATAAGGGTTGTGTGAATACAAATTGTGTCTGCCAACCAATTTCCGAAACTTGATGGTTTCCGGATCCAAGACCTTGGCTGTCATTGAGCTTGGTCCGTGCGGTTCCCTTTAACGTTGCTTTTAGATGTGCCTGGCTAGAAGAAATAGGGAACTGGTAGGGTTTAAAGTATCGGCCCGGGTATGGATACAGAGTATTTTTTGGTATCTAGTCGGCGAGTATCGATACCTAAAAATAATAAAACTGAAAGTATCCATGATTTCTTTTCGGGATGCGAGACTTTCTACACTGGAGCACTCAGACTCAATACTGGTCCATTGTACTACCAGGGAGACACATCACTTTTACTGTGAGAATATACTCGTTTTCCTAAAAAAGACGTGAAGGCACTTTGATGATAAGGAGCTTACATTTACAGCACTCACCATATCACCACTAAATACCTGCTACCTGATACGAGCAAAAGCAGGACCATCACAGAGGAAATGTTCGGAAGTGTCGTCGCTTTCTCCACAGGCTTCGCAGTTTTTAGTGCGGCTCTCAACGCTTGCGACTTCAACTGGTTCAGTTTGTTTGCCCGCGCGATTGCAGCCTTTCCCTGTTTCCTCTTCCGCTGGCTCTTAGACAGAAGTCCAACGGTGCTTACCGCTTCTGGAGCCCGTTCAGCCTGTCCGGTTTCCTGGGCCTCATTAGCAACAACGCAACAATCAGCTACCTGTCTATTGGAATGAAGATTAACCGTATAAGGTTGAACCTCTCCGCTACTTTCTCCATTTTTCCAGGAGTCTTCGGAAGGAAGCGTTCTTACAATTCCTAAGTCAACCCTTGCCCCGACCACGGGTGGATTTTCGCTATTGCGGGTGCTAGCTGGAGTAGACATACCCTTAGTTGTCATACTATTTCTTTTGGTTTGGTTCGCGGTAATTCACAGCAAGTAAAGCGCAGCCTGCATGAGCGCAGACCGTAGTATATGCACAATTGCACATACATACATCGCTTGCATCTCTGCTATAACCCGGGGGTACCAAGGCTCCCCTATGAACTACCTGGGGTCACGTCTGGTGGCCCCCCCCCCCCCCTTTTGGATTTTAGTCGCCTCTTACGACTGGTATACCTACTTCGGGTAAATTCTAACCCCTATCCCGAAGGGGGAAAGTATCCATCATACTAAGTATCAGTTGAAGCCATTCATCTTCAGGGTGAACGGGCAAAAGAAGTAATTGATTTATTACTTTTGGCTATAAGGAATTCCTGGCCTAAGTAGCTATTGCACTGGATTTAGAAAATAATCTTTTCGCGGACACTGACGAGGCAAGAATCATAGCGTCTTGTTGAAACTGAAACTAGAAAATACCTCCTTTTGCCCTCGTCTTGCTATCGACATCGTTGTATCGTTCATGACTATGGATGGAATTATTTGAAAAAGTTTGTAGAAGGAAATACAAATAAATGAAAAAAGTGCACACGAAAAACAGACATTCCCCTCCGAAAGAGGTTTTGCCGAAAAACAGAAATCTAAGTTTTCTAGGTTAGGTTAGGTTGGAAGGGAAGTGCACAGCAGAGCTGCTGTGCTTGCACGGGGGCCCATTGGTCCATTGTGATCCCTTATTGTTTTATGTGGTAAACCTACATTTACAATAAAACACTTACCATACTCAGTTTAGGTTAATCTTGCCGGTTGGCCTGTTGGAACCAACCTGTGTTCTTGACAAACCTGATAGTGTCCGTCAGTGGTACCTGCGCTACGTCCTCTAAGTCTTCGAAGAATCTGTTGCCCAGATAGCGAAGTCGAGATGTCGGAAGGTTTGGACATTCGCAGAGCAGGTGTTTGATGGTCTCGGTTTCTTCAATATCTTGACAGCTCCTGCAGTAGTCTGGTGAGCTGATGCCCAGCCTGCTTGCCATTACACCTATGGTGCAGTGGCCTGTCAGTACGCCAGTTAAGATACGTATTTCTAGCTTATTCATTTCCAGAATGCTTTTTGTTCTTTTTTCGTTAATTCTTGGCCATAGACTACGAGATATAACACAGTCGTGCCTTTGGGACCAGGTGGTGTTAATTTGTTCCCTCAGTTTTTGGTCAATGTTTCTTTTTGCTGCACTAATTGGGATGTCTATTGACGTAATGGCGTCTATTGCGTCAAGTTCTGACCCGATTCTTGCTAGCTCGTCTGCCTTTTCATTCCCAACAATGTCGCTATGACCGGGGACCCAGCAGAGAGTGATCCTGTGTCGTTCGCCTATTTTGTTGAGGGATTTTTGGCAGTTTCTGACTGTTTTTGACTTTATAGTTTCGCTGTCTAGTGCTTTGATAGCCGCCTGACTGTCTACGAAGATTGTGATCGTGGAAGGATCCAGATTCTTCGCGGAGATAGTTTCTGCTGCCTTGTCGATGGCGACAATCTCAGCTTGAAAGACGCTGCATTCATTGGGAAGTCTGTACGAGTCCTTTATGTCTAGGGGCTCGCAAAAAACTCCCGCTCCTGTCCCCACGTCCATTTTCGACCCGTCCGTATAGATGTGGATTTCTTGCACGTTGACGTGCGTGTTCCAGTTCTCTCTTTGGGGTATGTATGTGGAGTAGTTTTTCTCAAAGTTTCGTTTGGGAATTAAGTAGTCCGTTTTCCTGGATAGATCGATACCCAAGTAGTTGTGAATTATAGAGCCGTGTCCATAGGAGCTGTGCCTCCAGATGTTTGCCTCCTTGAGGCGGAGGGCTCCTTTGGCTGCCATGCTGCGAATATATTCACCAAGCGGGGGTAGGTTTAAAATGACTTCCAGCCCGGCTTGGGGTGTTGATCTCATTGCTCCCGTTGTACCAATACATGCTAATCTCTGTACCTTTGAGAGGTTATGGAGATAGGTAGTCCTTTCTGTTGCCTTCCACCATACAATTGACCCGTATGTAAGTATGGGTCGTATGATCGCTGTGTACATCCAATGGGTTATGTAAGGGCGCATACCCCAACGTTTGCCAAAGGTCTTTTTGCATGCGTAGAAGGCGCATAGTGCTTTTTTTGCTCTTTCTTCTGTGTTACGTTTCCAAGTAAGCTTAGAGTCTAGGATGATGCCCAGATACTTTGCCTCCGGGGAAAGTTTCAGACGAGTTCCGTTTAGCTTCGGCATATCGAATTTCTCGATTTTTCTTTTCCTAGTGAACAGAACACATTCGGTTTTGACTGGATTGACTCCAAAGCCGTTCGGTCTTGCCCACGAGGATAGTTCTTTTAGGGCAGATTCCATGAGTTCACTAATAGTGGGGAGATACTTGCCACTTATTAGAGTTTTCTAAGAATTCCATATTGTGTCAAGTTTTCTTTTTGCTAAACTTGCCAGGTATAAAATTAAAAATACAAATAGAAAATATTGCTCTGTAGAGATCTCAAGACTATTAAACGACCCAATAAAAAGAGGTTCACACCAACTGATTTGCTTGCAAATGATCGCAATTATTGTGGTCGCAAATCGCTGGTACGCTCGCAAATGCTCGCAAATTATCACAAATTATTTACGGTCTGCGGGCAAGGATCGCAAAAATCACTAAATAGAGAATTTGATTTATACACAAAAGCGCGTGATACTCGATACACGATACCTTACGATACTGCTCAAAGTATCGGCTTCTAGTATCGAATACTCAATATCGGTATCGAATCCCAAAAGTATCTAGGTATCGAAAGTATCGTTCAAATCCTAGGCACAGTTGCACAGACCCATTGTTAATTTTCGGTTTTAAATTATGAATGTGAAACGAAAATCTCAGAATCTACCTGGCACATATGTGAGTTTTGAAAATCTGCCGATGAGTCTAAAATCTGCAAAATGCAGACATATGGACGTAAATTTGTAAGACAATGGCGGAAAAAGACATGCGCAATATCATACCTTGTGAATTCTACAAATTGTGCATACAATTCATGCGCAATTTCTTTATGGAACCGTTCCATACCAATCCACAACCCCTTAGTGAGTTTAAATCATTATTCGGTTTCCAATGCATCTGCATTTCGAAGAACAAACAATAGAAATATTTTTTAGACCAGGGTCTGGTCTTGAGATAATTAAGGCAACAATTTATATATAGTCAAGTATATTGGCCTGACTATTATAGCTATGTTTGGAAATTTGATAACATTGGTTTTAATACCCAAAGCTGGCAAATACTCCCATGTAAGTCCAAAAGGCTTGTGCGAATGACATTGCTATTGCCGTTCTAGGAAAATACATCAACACTTTAAAGGAACTCCTACAAAACGCTCTCAATAAGCTAACAAGATGGGTAAATCGCTGTGGGCTGGGGTTTAACCCTCAAAAAACCGAACTTGTCCTCTTTTCCAAGAAATATAAAATCCTCCATATTGACACACCTTCTACTAACGGTAAAAGCTTAACCTTTTCCGACGAAGCTAAATTCTTGGATCTAATCTTCGATAGGAAGTTGCTGGAAATCCAATTTACCAGAAAGAGGCAAAAAAGCTACTGTAGCAATTTTCTCTTGCAAAAAAGCCATCGGCAATAAGTGTTGCCTACATATGTCACTGGCTATACGTATCGGTAGTGAGACCGATTCTGACATACGGTGTGGTTGCCTGATGGACTGCTATGGACAAATCGATAAACTGTGATAAGCTGAGCTGCACTGGACATTTTACTTCATCTGACACCCTTCGATATTTTTAGCAGGCAAATAGCTGCTTGTTCTGCTGTCCGTTTAAAAGCTACCTCACAGTGCATCAATACGAATATTGGCTACTCTATCATTCTGGACTCACTTAGGTCTCTACCAAGCAACATAGATTACCCCATACCCCAATTACAGTTCGGGAAGAACTTCAAAATCACTATCCCCATCAGATCATTCTGGGAGGATGATGCATTCACGGAGGATAAATCGATCCACTTCTCCACCGATGGATCAAAAACTAGTGATGGGGTAGGTGGGGGTGCTCTCTCAGAAAGACTAAATATCAGTCTCTCTTTACGTCTTCCTGATCATTGTAGCGCATTACAGTTGGAAATCATGGCAAATGTGATATCCACTAAGGACATCCAAATATTCTCGGAGAGTCAAGCCGCGCCAAAGTCCCTGGACTCAGTCTCTTCAAACTCCATCGTAGCCATAGACTGCCTTTCATCTCCTGAGGAGATGGCAGAGCAGTTTATTATTCACCTCTGTTGGGTGCCGGGCATAGAGACATCCCAGCGAATTGTAGGGCAGATGAACTCGCCAGAAAAGGAACCGCATTACCTATTCTACCTGATAAAGGTTTTCTAGGTATACCCATCGCTACTTGCAAACTTATGTTTAAGCTATCCGCGGTCGAGAGTACAAACCTTAGGTGGACAGGTAGTAATACGTGCCTAGCGACCAAGCATATCTGGCCAAAGCTGGATCTCCGACGCTCTATGGGTTTGATCTCACTTAACCGACTGCATATTGGCACTGCTATTGGTGTAATTAAATGGCACTGTCTAATAGGCAAGCACGCATCAAGGCTTGGTCTCTATTCAAATGACTTCTGTAGAAGGTGCAGGGACGAGGAGAAGGAGGAGACTACGTTTCATCTCCTCTGTACATGTCTTGCACTCAGGGTCGGCCCAGCCATATGTGCAAGATGTGCACATACACAGGGCGCCAAATTCCGGGGCGCATTGCTAGGAGTAAGAAAGGCGGTAAGAAGGAGTAAGAAGGCGCGGATACTGCCATTTGCATTTAAAACAAAAAACTTGTTCAAACAAGCCCAAAATAGCAACATCCATCAATATTGCAATATTGCAACTTGAAGGAGAATCTAACTCAAAATAGTGCGCTTTCTGTAAATCTTGCACAGGGCGGTTGTTTGGCTGGAGCCGGCCCTGCCTGCACTCTCCCATAAAGGAAATCTCTATCAAGGAGCCTTCTTCCTTAATGAACTCAGTGACATAAGAAGCTACAAATGGTTTGGCGAGTAGAGGTCGAACCCCGATCAAAGTGGCATCATTGGTCTAAGTGTGTTGGCTATTAGCTGACAGCCATCTTAACCTAACTTAACCTTGAAAGCATAATTGACCATTGGCAATAAGTTTCTGGTCCCTACGAACGCGGATTTTGAGCCAGTCATGGATTAAGCGGTTAACGAGCACAAAACTTAAGTATGTGCAGTGCATATATACTGCCAACAAGAAAGTAAACCCAAGACTCAAAATCGGCGAATCTGTCGGAACCTCACAGCAGACAGCTATAACTTCAATGTAGTTAATTCTTGCCTGTTGCACTTTTCTTGGGCTGAGAAGACACGTGTGTAGTAAAGCCCTCTTTTAAATAACAAAGAAGACTCTGTATAATACTTTAATAATCCCAGTTCTAATCTAAGCATTCAAACCATTGAGATTTTAAAAAGCGTGCCCGCTCCTCTTGGCTCGGCCCAGAAAAAAAATATGATGTTATTTAGGTACAACATTGCTCAAATTAATTGTCTCAGCCTCAGCAATACTTCAAAATTATTAATTCTCAACTCAAAAAGAGAGCACTAGAAGATTCCCCGATTCATTGGATTTGGATACACACTTTTTACTTAAATTTGGGTTTGAATGGCAAGCGACCTGACTAAAAAAAAAAAAAAAATTAAACTTAAAAAAAATAAAAAAATAAGAGCAACAAAATATTAAAAAATAAAATGATAAAATGTATTAAACAGAATAAAGATAGCTTAACAGTGTTTGTATTTGGGCATGCGAGCCTAACATTGGCTAAGGGCGCCGGCATACTCCTGGTTTTAGACCAGATGATTCAACGACGAACTACATGAGCTGTACAGTGTCGAAGACCAGGTCAAAAATCTGCGGATCAAGTGTTTCAGAAGGCGGGGACATGTAGAATGAATGAACATCAATGCTTCTTGCTGTGTGCCAATAGCAGCTGAACTCCTACCCAATGGGACAACATACTAGCGGGAGACCTTGCCTCAACCGATTTGGACAGGGTGGCAACGGTGTAGAGGTTAGTATGTTGGCTTGTGACCCGTGCGGTGCAGGTTCAATCCCCATGGGGAACAACAACATATGCCACCGATTCTCATGTCTTTACACCAAAAGGACGATTTCTGCCTGGTAGTACAATGGACCGTTACCGAGTCTGAGTGCTCTGGGATTTGGATTTCCTTTTTTTATATATGTATATAAAAAAAAAAAAAACCTATTTGGACACTTATATATAAACAAACTTTTCGGTCCTTTGTTTTTAAATTCCTAATGCGACGGATGCTGTGAATGCCTTCTCAAATAATTAACAAAGTCTAGAAGTTTGGCAGTCACTGATACATAAGTAATCTCATTTATCAAGGCTTTGTCACATAACATTATAATACCGATGAAATTGTTTGTGTCCCTTCTTTAAATCCCTGACACACAATTAGCCGATAATCATCCTTTAACTGGGTTAACATTGTGCAGCACATCTTTGTGGTGGATCCTCGTGCATAACATCTAATAACGTTCACATCACACAACAACATTGTGTACCATGTCAGTGAACCGTAACGAAGAACGTTGCACATTGCCCACCTTTCAACCCATATCACCTTAAACGAGTCCAATTAAATCATTCCGAGCCAAAGGTGAAACGCCTTTCGAAAGAGAGATTTTTTATATATTTTTTTTTCTCTCAGATTTTTAAAAAGGTGCTTTGCTTCGACGGTGTTTGTATGATAAGACTAGGTGGATGTGGTTTTCTTATGTATCATCCTTTACGCCTCCTCATTCCCTGACTGCAACGCAATGACAACAAAATTATTATTTAAATCATTTACAGAATTAGTGCGTGTGTGTTTGTGACTCTATAATGTGGACTTTCATCTAAATTGAAACACAAATCAGAGTTCCACTTGTCTGGCGCTAAGTTTTTGATAAAAAACCACAAACAAACTGAGGAACGTCTTATGACACGCACTTAAAGTGGTTGATGATAGTACACCCGAAGTGGATTGGAACAGCAGACGCCAAAGACAGAAGTGGTCGTGCAATTTTGCCCTTCAATTCCCCCCACTAATGAGAAAAATATCTCATTTAAGTGGAAACGTGTAATTCAAATGCGTGTCATTGGCTGTTCCGCTAAAAGAATTTTAAAGTTCTAAGCTATAAACGGCTGTCACAAGAGTGGTCAAGATAATTCTTAATGCAATGTAGTTGCGCTGTAAGCTTATGTAAAATGAGCATGCAAAGTTCTCTTGAACGAATATTTTATAAAATTTTAAATTTAATTTTTAAATAAAAGGCCTCTTAGAGCTCTACTGATGGGCGTGTTTAAAGTATAAATTTACCACAAAGCAACCGAATATGGGAACTTGCTTGAAGACGCTGTAGTAATACTAATCAGAATTTGAGAGAAGGAAAATCACACCCAGGACGTATTTTATTTTATCTCATCTCAAATAAAAGTATTCGTAAATATTATATTTCAAGGAAATGTTAGAAAAGTTTTTAAAGTTATGGTCTTGGACATTTTAGCCTGTGGCATACCATGATCTGACTAACACGGGATATATAACCTGAAACCCGCTACAAAAAGGCAACAAGAAGTGCGACCGCTGTATCCAAAACTCAGTGGAAATCCAAAACAAAGAATCCAGCAAACACCAGTATCCACAAACATTTTGCTGAAAAAAGCATCTACTGGATTAATAGTGTTTTTCAATCTCTTCAGATTAACGCTGACCCTGAACAGATAAACGATCTCGGTCTCGTGTCCCCCCAAAAAATCTCCCAAATTCTAAAAATTAACAATCGCCCATAAAAAACTGAAATCATTTCGCGCAAAACATTCACAAAAAGTGCTTGTCATAAAAGGCGACTATCATCAAGGCCATACTTCTTTAAAGAAAACGGTGTAACAGTAACTGTCAATGGGGACCGTTATTTAAAGATGTTGAAGGAGTTGTTTTTACCCAGAACTGCGCCGAAGAAATATCCATTTCAACAGCATTTGGTTCCAACAAGATGAAGCAACTGCACACATAGCCAGACTACTTATGGCGGAGCTCCCACGAAAATTCCCAAGGAAATTAATATCTATAATCTCCACTCTCCGCTGGCCCCCAAGATCACCTGACCTGACTGCATCAGACTTTTTTTTTATGGGGTTTTGTCAAGCAAGAGGAAACCAAGAAATTTTACTGAATTGAAGCCTTCAGGCAGCAATGAATAATTTTCTGCGTGGATGTGCATGAAGGTCATTTACGGTCCATCATCTTCAAAAACAAGTTATATAAAATAATATTGAATTTTCCATACAATAAAAAACATAGCAAAAGGTGCGCTTGGGCGAACTGTTGGATACCATAATCTTATTAATATCCCTCATAAGTGGGCGTAACAAAAGTCAAAGTATGATTGAGTTATTAAAAACGCTCTACATGTTTTGTTATATAACAAAATATATAAATGTTTTGGATTTAACAGAAAAAAACTAAGCTTTTGTAAAAAAACGCTCCCTAGTTCAAACTTTGGTTTTTCAAAAAAAGTTTTTTTAATTGTGGGCGTGTCAGTAGGCGGATTTTGAAAATATTTACACATGAGCATAAAAGGCCCCTAGAGAGTATATATTATAAATGTCAGCTTCCTAAAATTCTTAAACTAGATTGTTTCGGGACCCTAGAGAATATATATTTAAAATTTCAGCTCTCTAGGCCCAGTTTAAAAGCCTAATTTTTGCCGACAGACGGACAGGCAGACGCACATGGCTAGATCGACATTACTATCGATGCTGATCATAAATACAGTAACTTTTAGGGGCCTACGGGCAATATTAAGGTATGTTACAAACTATGAGTCCAAATTAATATACTCTTAGAATAGGGTATCTATACAAATGAAATATATTGATTAAAAAAAAAGTTATTTCAATTTCTTATTGTATCACAATTGGTGCGCCACCCTGAATTATAAATTATTAGATAAAACTGCGCGTTAATTATTAACAAAGAGAGAAAACAAATCCAATCACAAATGTATACACGATTTGGGGCGTTTTAAATTTGCAAGGCAACTACTAGTCCCTACTATTTAACCCTTAATCATTGAACTCACGTGACCATCGTTTGGCAAGAGAAGTAGGGAACTCGCAGTTGCCTTGCAAATCGAACACGCCCATTATCTATAGTCATATTTTCAAATCTACGTTTTCTTACCAACTTTCAGCACCAATTGCTAATTTGAAGATGTTAGCAATACCTCCTCCGAATGACCTTCCCGGCAGTTTACTGATATGTGTTGCACGGCATTTGGTAGACCACCACAATCACGGAAACTTGAGGGAATTGCAACAATTTGAAAAAAAAAATCGGCACGTCGTCGCGTCGGCAATGATTAGTGTGTTAACTGTCTCCTCCATTATTCCATCAGATTAAAATACGTGTCTCTAAGCCTTGCAACAGTGATCGTTGTAAGCCTTTGGTGTCGGTTAGGGTAAACATTGAGGTCCTGGTGCATGGAAAGCTATTGGTTTTCACATATTTTTTCATACTGCCTAACTAATGTGTTTTAGCGTCGGTGTTACTTAAAACAGGAAGTCCCGGTATGGGCGTGGGTTTTAATTTCGGATATTAAAGGCATGGTTGTGTTAAGTTGGTTAAGTTATCAACTTTCTTGGCATATACACTTTCGGGCCGCGTAAAGAAGTTAGAGTACAAAAAATACAAATTAGTGTAATTTTTTAAATCAAATTTTGAAAGGAATCGAACAAAACCCATTTTCCATAAAAAGGGGCAAAATGGCGTAAGCGCGGGGGAAGAGAGAATTAGCGTATTGGGTATTTTATGCTGTAGACTTTAAGAAACAAATAATATCCAAAACCTGATGTGTTTTTTAAATTGCTTTGATCAAAAATGGCGATTCGAAAAAAGTTCAAGTTCGGATTGGTCCTTTATGATGTTACTAACCGCAAACTTAAGGAATAAGCTCTGGCTCCTAAAGTGCAGCATTTGGAAATGATCAATATTTTGTATTAAAATTCGCCTGGACAAGTTACGTTTAAAGCATACAAAGATATGACCGGCTCACAAAACCATCATTGTATTTTTTGCATGATTTCCACGTCTGTAAACAAACTGATCTTCATTTTCCTTGGGTGCATCGATGTTGATCATTGTACTTTCAAAGGATTTAGCTACAGAAGCTAATTGAGCTATATCCGAAGAGCCAGCAAAAAGTGTTTGCTAGAAATTCGTTAATTATTGCATTCGAAACTCGGTGTACTACTCTGCAGACTGAAGCTTTGCCTGTTGCGTGCATAGTTGCGAATCCATGGTATTTAGCTCCATTTTCTATCCAACGTAATGTACATAAAAATTATTACTAGCGAGTTAACAAATTATTTCTTGGTTGTTAAACTTCAGCTTATGTCCAATTTCAGTCAGAACACATTCAATGTTATAGTTCGTTTACACAGACACGAAATTCGCCATTTCAGCTAAATTCAACATTCCACCCGAAATGTTCAGCATTTCCAAATACTGTATTTCGTTTGCGCATGTAGACGATTGTTGAATCAAATAAACCATATAAGTGGTGAATAAAAAACAATTGTAAAGAGAACAGTTGCCAACATATTTATTCACATAAAGACAAAACTGGACCGAAAAATATATAAAATCATAAGGCACGGCTACAGTCCGCTTGGGCGTTGCATGCCTTATTCCTAAAATCAAAGTATGGGAAAGTTGTTAAGAAGGATCTACATATTTTGCTATACATTTTTAAAGGATTTTATTAAAAAAACAATTTTTGTGTAAGAAAACGCCGCTTAAAAGTGGTCATCAGCAGATATATTCCAAAATTCAGCTTCCTAGCTCAAACTTTGATTTTTCGAAAAAACTGTTTTTTAACTGTGCGCGTGTCAGAGGGCGAATTTGAAAAATATTTAAACAATAGCATTATGGGCCTATAGAGAGTATATATTAGAAATTTCACCTTCCTAGCTCAAACTGTGACCTTTTGATAAAATTGTTTTCCTAAATTATTTTAAAATTTCAACTCTTATCATTTTGGGACCTTAAAGATCATCAAATTCGCTTTTTTTTGATAAATAAGACAATGGGCGCACTTTTAAAATGATTAAACTTGATTATTTTTGGCCCCAAGAGAGTGGTTAAAATTTCAGCTTTCTAGCTCCAGTTTAAAGGCATAATTTTTGCTGACGGTCGGACAGACCTGGCACGATTGACATAACTATCGATGCTGATCATGAATATATTAACTCTTAGGGGTCAATATTAATAAACCCTTAGAATAGGGTATAAAAAGGAGAAAGTGGACAGAAACGGACTCAAATCAATTCACTGAAGCATATTTAAGTTAATTGTATTGGACAATCAAATATTTTGTTGCACTCCTGATATCAGATGAAAAAAAAAACGCGAGCAACGAAATTTGGCCGTAACTGTCACATGCAATGTTCTCATTTTAGTATTAACGGGAATTTGCAATTACAAAATTTCGTTACGAAATGTGCCACTTTGCAAATTTGTATTTGGTGGAACGAATTTCGTCAAGAGGGAACATTTTAAACTTCTCAAAAGAATAACTCCCTCTTTGCATTTTTGCGGTTGCTAAAATAGGATCCTGATTTAATTTTATTAATTATTATATTAAATATTGCTTAATTGAAAAATATTTATGAAGGAACATTTTTTTCTTAGAAATCGGCATTACAGATTTTTTTCGTCATAATTGCAAATTTCATAAAACTTCCACTGCAAATGTTAATATTGTAAAACACCGTCACTCACTGTAGTATACGAGGCGAGTTCCGGAAAACGTTAGTTTCGGGACTGGGATGGGAAATGCGACCGTAACCAAAACAACGTGATTTGAAATTAAACTAACTCAACAGAATTTTACTCAAAGCAGAATGAAAAAGGACATTTTTTTAAAACAAGGGAAAGCTGGTTCAAGCTTGACTTAACGAAAGAGAAGATTGACTACGCGATTTAAAAAAATTATGCACATGTCCATTGTTCTAGTTTTTTGTATAGTCAAGCACTTGCAGCTAAGTGTTTACGACCTTACTAACGCAGTCCACAATGTCATCGACACTTGCATGCTCCTACTATTAATTACTGTTTGATCTTCCATTGGCGAGATAGCTAATCTCTTGCCACTTACGTGGGGTATAAGTTGCTAACTGAACTGACAAAATGGAAAAAAAAATGTGGGGACTTATATCCCACCTAACATGTTTTGTTAGATATATGTCTACAGACAACTTAAGACATAGACGCCTGCCAGACAACTGGCACCCACCCTCAGCGGAGGATATAAGTTGCAAAAGCGGACTAAACCATACGGTGGAAAATGTTTAACATGCGACAGTGGCGCTTCTAACACTGTATGATTCGAAAATAGGCTGAAGTGCGCCTGCTAGACAACCAGCAGCTACCCTTAGTAACGCAGTTGCATGAGCGGACTATACCGCGTTTCATTCAGAACTTGTATCCCATTTTCAACGCCAAAAGTTCAGGTTCAACCCATGAATGCCCATGGGTATAGCACGAACACTTGCGCTACATCTTCAAGATGTTAAATGTGAAGGCAGACTTAAGTGCGTGATAAAATTGGCAACATGTGATTTCTCTCAACACTGCTATAGATGATCACACAAAGCAGTATCATGTATCAGGCTAGCCAATACAGCCACCACCAACTCTCTAAAAATGAGGAAAAATAAATTGCGCTGAATACGGATCAATTCATTGAAACAGATACAAGAAGAAGAACAAATAAAGTGTTATGAAGGAAAATTTAAAAAAAAAATTCCTTGATCTCAACATACAAGACCATACAAGACACATAGTGCCTTAAGGTCAAGGACGAATCACTTCTTTTCAAAAAGGTCTTTACTCAATACAATTCAAATTCGAATGCAACTGCCGGAATACGTGGATTCCATAAAGTCTTGCAAGTCTGCTTCTACCTCGACGAAGAAGGTGAACAGAATCCTACTACTGAGGAACTCGTTTATTCCCGCTCTATCTACTTAAAAATTGTGAAATTCGTAAAAGCTTAACCTCCTTTGAAAGCAAACTTACAATAAGTCATCTCTGACTAAGCCACCACAATTAGCTCGAAAGTAACAAACTGATCGAAATCATAATCAAGATTTGAATGCTTCATGGTTCGAGTATGTATCAACATTTTCTCTTAAGACAAAGATCAAGAGATTTCAGCGATCGGAAACGTTGACCTCTCTAAAATCAAAATTAATCCAACAAAACATACTGGTATTCGAGTATCTAACTGCAGCATCACCTCACAGTATAACGTAATAGAATCCTAATTTACATATTTTTTTCTTATACTATGTCCGCATTAGTTAGGCTTGAATCAGTCGCCCATACAAAAAGCATTTGATTATGAAACTGGCGACGTTAACGAAATCTAGCTACCAACAAATACCGTCCCGCCCGACTCGACTCGGGCATGACTCCAGATACGACTTTTTACATTTTCATTTCTTTGTTTCTCTGATTTCTCGATCACATTTCATTCAGTCAGATGATTTAGGGTCGCCGATATATGAGAAATTCGAAAATCTCATCCAAGGAACAGTGAATAGGTACTAAAACTGCTTAATTATTGTTGTTCGATTTATTCTTATTATTATTTTTTTTTTTTTGTATTTTATGGATATTTGGATATGTTTTATCGATTTGAGTGTGTAGTTAGAATAGTTTCGTTCAACTTAAAATCCCCCAAAATGAATCAAAGGGTTAGCCAGAATGAGGAAGCGTGTGCTCCAAACCAGATTTTGTTGACTGCATTGACTTTAAGATAACACGTTGAAATAATTTAAAATTTGAATTTCAATTTGAAGTTTCAGGTTTATTATAAATTGTTGCGTTTTTATATGTATTTGTACAGTTGGTGCGGTTAAGTGTTTATGGTAATTGCCTTTGTAGATGATGATAGAAAAGGCCTTGAGTAAACAAACCAAATGAATTGTCTTTGACTATTTTGTAGCTAGTTTAAAGACATATGATGCGGAGTTACTCGTTAAATGGATTTGGTTCAGGTTCCTGATATTAATTAGATGCGGTCTCACGAGGATGAAATATTTTACCGGATGTCGTTAAGCTGTTTGATTAAACGTGTATAGTAATCTGATTAATGGCTTAGTATTCAGTCCTCTAGATTTAGATTTTTAGATAGTCAAAGGAATGGTTAAACGAGTGATTGTATTTCGTTTAGTTAATTTTTAAGACCGTGCAACCATGGCATAGTAATCCCAATCTGGCAATCGCTCTTCACCCGTGCGTCTTCTTATAATTGAGAATGTATTCGATTTAATTGGGCAATTCTGTGCATTCACGCAGAAAGCTTTACCACCGGTCTAGATGGGAAAATACATTCACCGAACTCCAACTCCAATGTAAGGCTTCAAAGCAGCGCTAAAAGACCTCAAAATGGCAGTGAAACAAGATTAAAGAAGAAGTTGATGGGGCCTTTGGCGCGTCAGCCCCACGTCTGCAGAAATGGGAAGAGGTCATAAAAGCCTCTATCGAATTCGAGGATTAAAAGGCGAATCAAAGTAACTTGGCTGGGTATTTCGACATTTCGTAAATATTTTTCAATGACGTTGTGGACACACTCTACTTCTTGAAAGCAAGAATGTCCTGGCTCACAAAACTTTTGCGTTATTTATTTGATCATTGAATTTTGATGGTCATGAAGGAATTGTAGGATAGCAGTCGACGCATAGAGTTCCTCAGATACACTTGGTGCAGGGGACTCGTCCGACCTCTGCAACGTTTACTCTATTTCAATAAAATATAGTCGTATGTGCATTAAAAATGACACATACGACAATCATTTACCAAACTTTCACTGAACAGATTTTGTATGAAAAAAATGTCGTATGTTTTTATTTTGTCGTATGTGTAGCATTTTGTATACACATACGACAAAGAAATACTTAAATGTTGGCGACCTTGCACATACGACAACTTTTAACGATATTATTTTGGAAACTAAGGCAGATATCGGAAAACGGATTTCAATAGGTGGTAGAGAAAAATTTAAATAACAAAACTGCATTTAAATTTCAAAACCTCAATTTTTCACATATACGACAATATTTTATCCAGGCGACGATTTACTGGTATGTATTTGTTTATATCAAAATGGATGTAAGTAAACTATGATTATTGAAATGTTTATATTTCTGTTGAATTGTGATAGGTGGCGCTGTATTTCCACTTTTGTATTTTTTGGACGATTTCGTTGTGAAACTTTCGATGTAACCGCATCATTCGAGAACGGCAGGACAGATTTGGCTCATTATACCCTATTCTAAGGGTAGGTATATTAATTTTTTTGACGCATAGTTTGTAACATACCTTAATATTGCCCGTAGACCCCTAGAAGTTACTAATAATAGTTGTATAATAGTTTGTGTTTGAGAACACGAGCATGGCAGAAATAGCCGTCTGCCGACTACTTACTTATTTATGATCCTCATCGATAGTAATGTCGATCTAGCCATGTCCGTCCGTCCGTCTGTCGGCAAAAATTAGGCCTTTAAATTGGGCCTAGAGAGCTGAAATTTTAAACATATACTCTCTAGAGTCCCGAAATAATCAAGTTTACGAATTTTTTAAATCCTCCCACAGACACGCCAACTCCAAAATTTTTTTTTTCCAAAAAAATCGAATTTTGAGCTAGAAAGCTGAAATTTTTTATATATGATATATGACTCCTAAAACTGCTCGGGAGATAACATTTTTAAAATCCGCCCACTGACACGCCCACAATTAAATAAAACAATTTAATTGAAAAGTCAAAGTTTGAGCTAGGGAGCTGAGATTTATAATATACTCTATAGGGGGCCTTTATGCTCATGTGTAAATATTTTCAAAAGCCGCCTACTGACACGCCCACAATTTAAAAAAAAAACGTTTTTTTAAAATCCAAAGTTTGAGCTAGGGAGCGTTTTTTTTTACAAAAGCTTCGTTTTTTTCGATAAAATCCTTTAAATATTGTATAACAAAATATGTAGAGCGTTCTTAACAATTCAACTATACTCACACTTTTGTCTGTATCCAACAGTTCGCGCAAGCAATTATTTAGATCGTGTTGCGAGATAAAATTATCGACAGATCTGACATTTGTTTGTTTATTACTGATCGTGTTTTCTCTCCGATTGCATCTTTTTTCGCGAATCGAACATGGGAAAGTTGTTTTTCTCACCGCACGAATCGGTAATTTCTATGATAACAATAAGTTGGTGTGAAAGTGAATGAAAAGTGATCCTATCAAGGTTTCTTTTTTTCGTTTTGCTGTTTGATTCGAAAAAGAAAGCTGACCAACAGTAAAAGTGGTGTGTCTTACTTGTAGTACAATAGACCAGTATTGAGTCTGAGTGCTGAAGTGTAGAAAGCCTCGCACTCCGACAAAAAAAGCCTGCCAGACAACTAGCACCTACCCTTCGTGGGATAATAAAGTTGCGTCTGCTGTCTAGGTCAAGTGGGGAAAAGGGTGCAGTCCTACTTTTACTACCGAAACGATTGAGCTCAAATCAGGCAATCTTTGGTATTGGACTGAAAGTTTTTTTGCGAAGTTTGCGGTGCAATTTTGTTTGGTACTTAAACAAAATGTAGGTATATTCTTTTGTTAGGCGCAGCAAGGCACGCCAGGAACCCACTAAAGACAATAATTATGCACTCTCCTAAAATATATTGGACAATACAGTTTTTGGGCATGGGCAAAGCCGGGCGCGTGCAGTTTGTAATAATATAAACTATTGTGTAATGTTCTTAAGTGACTTAAAATTATTACAAGCATCGGCTTTCCATTTTCCACTTTCACTTCTTGACGCAAGCACTTCGTTTGATTTGTCATATCACTCTCCACTAATAGTATGTGATAAGCTTGTGATTTTTGAAAAACCCAACGCCTTTCTTATTCTATCACTAATTTGGAATTTTAAAAATGTTATCTCATTCCGGTAAAAAATCGGTATGCACTTATAGGTTAAGTGTCAAATGTACCCAACTTTACCCTACCTATTTTTCTAAGATTCGATGCAACAACTTAAATGTGTAGATATTGTTCCGAATTTGTATTTCTTATAAAAATATGTAAAAAAAAAGTTTTTCCCAAGAAATCACCATCTGGCACAATCAAAGGTCTTAAGGGTTATGCTTAAACTGCCAAACTCAACATGAATTAATAATAATATAGGGGATAAAACAGAACCTTGAGCTTGATTGATCTATATAAAAAGAGGTGTTTGGTATATGGCTTGCTGTCCTTAAAGTTAAGTGCTTAAAACCAAATTTAGTCGTTAATCGTTTTTTATACTGATTTAGTTTAGAACAATACATTTGACATGTTCCCAAAATGGCTTCTTATTCACTACTTAGAATGTATATTTCAAAAATGCGACATAGAGGCGACGCTGTAAACATGTTGTGCTACACACGAACCTTACTTCGTGATTCCCTTGCAAATTTGGTACAATTAAAAATTTGTTATTGATTCGACAAATAAAAAACTCATACCTACACACACACAAATCGAATCACCCTGCACTTATAAAAAATCGAATCAATCTCGTGTATACACATTCCCGCAATCTATTTTTAAGAACATTCGTCAAACAAATCAATTAAAACAACCAAAAACCTTACCCTGCGCAGCGAATCAATATTGAGTCAACTTGAATGCTTTTGTAAACCTCATCATGTCATGTATTTGTCAGTCTACCGTTCTACAAAATGATTGAAGAAACTTCACCATGTCATGCTACTAGTTGGTTGCCAAACTTTTGAAATTTGACCCCCATCAGTCATATGCCAATAAATGCCGCTGCCGCATCAAGGAAAAGCTTAATGTGAAATTTATATAAGAATACTCTTCTAACTTTTATGGATAATCTTCATTGTTTTCTCCGACAGAAGCACAGGTGAATGAACTAAAATATTTATGCCCGGGCTTGTATTTTGTTGTTGTATTTGAATATTCGTATTCGTGTAACACAATAACATCGGTTGATATAGTTAACCCGCATTAGATACAAACACACACACACTTGCATAGAGATAGTCTCTGGAGAAGGTGATTAGCATATTATTGTAATGCGTGTTTTTAATTTGACTCCACAGAAAGGTAGTATCTACCGATTACCTATTTGTTTTGGGACTAAATCCACCTGCGTCCGTTATTCAGGCTTTGTGTAGGCCATACTATGACCTTTATGCAGATGCATGGACTGGTTGGTAGTTAATTCTAATGGAATAGGCGAGGTGTATACAATTTATTTATCCCTCTAACACTCATAATGGAATGCACGATATCTGATGGAATGTAAGTTTTCCAACTTATGAATGCTTAAAGTAAAGTTCTCCCAAGGATGCATTTTAGAACTCTGAACAGTCATGAACGAAATCCATGTTCGTTGCTAGATTATAGTAAACTTTGACCAAATCGAATTGTGAACTTTAACGAAAAATATTTTGAAATCTAATTATACTATTTCCATTGATCACTGCAAAATTCGATTAGCTTTAGGAGAACTTAGTCATAATCCATAATTCATCACAATTTCAAAGCGGTTAAACTTTTAAGTTGCATACGTGTGATAGTTGCGATGCGGTTTTACATTAGTCGTGTATCGTGTTCACACTGTTGCCAGGTCAGGCTTTTTATCTTTGTAATTTCTTCTTTCTTCGCTACTAGAACTTGCAAGTTTTGATTTTATGTCTACCGTCTACGTTCCTGAACAACTGTGAGAGTTTCCTAGCTACACTAAAGCAACACTTTTGTCAAAAGATGGATTTTTCCCTTGCCGTTCTATGATTTGTTGTGTTGCATGTATGCGTGCGTCTAGCAAAAAAAACGGTTGCGCAAATAAAAAGTGAATGCATGTGTGGGCTGTTAGGAATCGAATTACTTGTAGTTTAGGCAGAGGGCAGAGGGCAGAGCATTCTGTTCAAATCTGAGAGGACACGCAGCGGTGACTCCATTTTAGCACTTTATGTTAAGCGGATGATAAAAACAATAGAAAAAATATTTAAAAAAACTAAGTAAAATTTCAACAACAAAAAAATCAATAAACCGTGCATTCCAAAACTCATCTGATTGCAATGCCCAAGGCAGTGCCTTATACGCTTACTCAATCTCAATATTTGAACGGGCAGCTGCAGGATAACAGACACTATTAACTTCTTTTTCTTCCTTGACGGCGTTATGATCAAAATTCGAGGGACCAAAACCCTCCGACTTACTGCTTGCGTATAGGGGGCTTGCCGGCTTAACCTCAATAAACTTCAGCAGGCCTTTTGGTTTCGGATAACTTTGTTACGCGGGCCAGTTGAATTATAACTAGCTGCAGTTTTATGCATTTGTGCGGTCGAGGTGTTTTATCCCGTGCAGGGAAGGGGTAATAATATCACTTCATGCATAGGTTAGGTTAAAAAGGGGTATGCAATTTGCACACAGCACTAGGCACCAGAAGGGCCCATCGCGATCCCTAGGGAACCACTTGAAAAAACTTCAATTGGAGAAAAACCTAAAAACCTAAAAAACTTTTCCTAGACAGAGCCCAATCCTCCTGCAGAACTTAACCAGCTTCCTATGGTCTATGCCGCTCAGCTCCCCTAGTTCCTCGAAGAAGTATTCCCCTAGAATCCTCCTACGATTCCGTGCTATACCCTCGCACTCACACAATATGTGTGTTATGTCTTCCTCGGCTTGTAGATCACCACAGAACCTGCACGTGTCCACATCCACCAGACCAAGTCGCCTAGCATGCTTTCTTAGAAGACAGTGCCCAGACATAATCCCAATTACTGTTCTAAGCTGTTCCCTGCTCAATTTTAGAATTTCCTTAGATCTGTTCTTATCCAAATGGGGCCAAAGGGCTCTAGACACCCTATGTCCCACTATGTTCTGCCATCTGAGGTCAGCCATTTTTAAGATCTTTTCATTGATTTTTCCCTTAAAGACGCCCAGGGGTGGTTTAATGTTCACACCTCCGCTGTTTTCCAGCTCCCCTCCCTTTCTTGCTAGCTCATCGGCTTGCTCATTTCCCTCTATACCGCAGTGTCCCGGTACCCAGCACAGTCTTACCCGATTCCGTCTACATGCTGCTTTAAGCATTGTGCGACAGTTTCTGACTATCTCAGAGTTAATGTTAGCAGATTCAAGTGCCATAAGTGTCGCCTGACTGTCAATATAGATGGCAATGTCTCTTCCCGACAATGATCTCATCTGCACTATCTCTGCCGCCCTTAGAACAGCAAGAACTTCCGATTGGAAGACACTGCTTGTGTCCGGGAGTCGTATAGACTCTCTCAGGTCTGGATCAGCAGAAAAAATGCCAGAACCCGTTCTCTCCCCCGTCTTAGAGCCGTCAGTGTAGATAGCAACCTCGTTTGCTATTATGACTGCATCTCTTTGCCACTCCTCCCTTCGCGGGTATGACACCTCATAGGGGATGTCATGGTCCACCAAGGGGCAAATCTCATCAGTCCGTATAGGATTTCCGGGTAGCACATCAGCTAAGATCGTGCAATGCCCAAAACTACAGTCCTTAAACTGGCCTAAATTTTTTAGGCGCAAAGCGCTGTTGCCAGCAAGTTGCTTTATTTTTAAATCTAGCGGGATAAAGTGCAGGAAGGCATCCAGTGCTGCCGTAGGAGTGGTACGGATTGCACCAGTGATGGCTATGCTTGCCGTTCTCTGCACCGTTGCTAGTTTTCCAATTATGGTTCTTTTATTTGTTGCCCTCCACCACACAAGTGAGCCATATGTAAGTATGGGTATCACCACTACTGTATATATCCAGTGTACCATGGCGGGTTTCAGGCCCCATGTTTTGCCTATTGTTCTCTTACAAATAAAGAGGGCATTATACGCTTTCTTCATTCGTTCCCTTATGTTAAGATTCCAATTTAATTTTCTATCTAGGATTACGCCCAGATACTTCGCACTGTCCTTGAGGAGCAGTTCCTCTCCGTCAAGTTTCGGGAGCACTTCATGCATGCTTCTGTTATTGACCGCTGGTCTGCAATCGTTTTCATGGATTTGATGTACATTATAAGGATATTTTCAAGATGTTAAAAGTGTTGCTAGACTTTTCTGAATATAAAAATATGGTGCAGGGTAAAAAGTCCACGGGAACTAAGTCCACTGAGGGACTTAGTTGCCATTAAGTGGGAAATAAAACCACTTTCGCGAAGTGGACTTAGTTCCCATATAAGGTGGGAAATAAATTCCCAAAACTCTGAGTGGTTTTAGTTCCCTTTTAATGTGAAGTAAATTCTCACTGTCGACTAAGAACAAAATAAAATTAAAGAGTCAAGTAGGTACTTTGCAATTTTTATTAACAAAATAGAAATTAACTTCTAACTGAGACAGAGTAATATAGGCTTTATGTCACCATGATAAGCTTAAGACTTTGCTTAAAGAGTGTGATAACTAACTGCACTTTACAGTTTTTTGTTTAATTCTAAATGTTGGATGTTAGTTCCCTCTTCTTATATTTGAATGTGGACTAAGTTCCCATAAAAAAATGGACTTAGTTCCCACTTAACATGGGAACTAAGTCCACTTCGCGAAAGTGGTTTTATTTCCCACTAAGTGGGAACTAAGTCCCTCAGTGGACTTAGTTCCCGTGGACTTATTTCCCTGCACATAAAAATATATATTCTTACACGGGTAAGACTATGTACTTACCTGAATACTTGAATTTACGGATCGAATAAACGGCCCGAACCTGAACCCGAATATACAAAACATATTTTACATTAGAAAGAAAATCGGAGAGGGTTGCGAAAATTTGAATGGATTAGCTTTTCACTTTTGGTGCCAAAAAGTGGTTAAAGGTAAGTAAACATAGAAATCATATTGACGTTTATTATTATAATTACAGGAGGTCACGGGGTTGATTGACAAGATTGCGCCATATATCACTGCGACATCTGAATAGTTTGTTTGCTCCCCCTAGTGTTCTGCACTAATATAATCAAATTTTTTTTTGATCAAGTGTTTTGGGGCACCTTAAATTAAGCTTTCTTTAGGCAATAGCTGCGCATACACAGAAAATATTTTCTGAGGTTTCTTGATCTTCAAGGTTTTTTTTAGCTTGACAAGTTCCACGAGATAGTGTGGACGTTTTTGTTTTAAAAAAAATACACATTTTAAAAGTAATAAACATTATCTTTTTTAAATATTTCAGTTCTACTTCTGCTGCTAACTCTGATTACAGCCCAGCATTCGAGATTCAAAATGCTCGATAACTTTTCGATAACTCGATAACTATTCTTGCATTGTTAGCATTGACATTACTTTTTTAATAATCGCATAAAAAATATTTTTTTTATTTTCTTTAACGACGAGGTTATGATCTGGACTAAAGAGATCATAACCCTCCCAATTCATCGCACATTTACCGTTCTGGCTGTGGGGTTCGCCGGATTCACCTCAAAAAGTATCGGCAGGGCTCCCAATTTGAACCACTACTTCACTGAGGCCAATTAAACGCTGTTGATGCTGCATTTGTGATGATCTCTATCGCGGTTGTAAAGGAACTTGAAGGGGTTTGAAGGATCTCTCTTTTGAATATGACGGTTTGTTTACCCATAAAACGAAATCTAACGGAGTTGAATCGCATAATCTCGGTGGCCACTAGTTGACCGTTTGATCAGATGTGTTCCTCTCTTGCAAAACCCAGAGCTCACCCACATTCAATTGATCTAATTTCGGGAAGAAAATAATGACAAATTGTTGACTTCGGCAGCGAATGCAGGTGATTGGTTCATTTCGAACACTTTGGCTTACGTTTGCGTGTATGTGCTGACCGTCCATGTTGATATATTGCTTGACCCGCGACTGAACCTATTTTTTTCGAAAAACATTGCGAGAATTCCGGACTAGGTAGGGCGATTACGTTGGCCGATAAAATCCCGAATCTACCGAACTTTCACGTATTTTTCATAATAACTATGAATACCTAATAAAAACATAGGGGCGGGCTACAGTCCGCTTGGGCGATCTGTTGGATACCCTATTCTTATTCATATCCCTCATAGGTGGGCGTGATAAAAGTCTAAGTATGGTTGAATTGTTAAGAACGCTGTACGTATTCTGTTATATAACATTTAAAAGATTTTATCAAACAAAAACGAAGCTTTTGTAAAAAAAACGTTCCCTAGCTCAAACTTTGGTTTTTCAATAAAATTATTTTATTTAATTGTGGGCGTGTCAGTAAGCGGATTTAAAAAAAATTAACACATGAGCATAGAGGACCCCTAGAGAGTATATATTATAAATTTCAGCTCCCTAGCTCAAACTTTGGATTTTCCAAAAAAAAAAAATTGTAAATTGTGGGCGTGTCAGTGGGCGGATTTCGAAAATATCTACACATGAGCATAAAGGGCCCCCTAGAGAGTATATATTATAAATTTCAGCTCCCTAGCTCAAATTTTGGTTTTTCAATAAAATTGTTTTATTTTTTTGTGGGCGTGTCAGTGGGCGGATTTTGAAAATTTTATATCCCGAGCAGTTTTAGCAGTCATAGATCATATATAAAAATTTCAGCTTTCTAGCTCAAAATTCGATTTTTTCCAAAATTTTGTTTTTTGAGTTTGTGGGCGTGTCTGTGGGCGGATTTCAAAAATTCGTAAACTTGATTATTTCGGGACCCTAGAGAGTATATGGTTAAAATTTCAGCTCTCTAGGTCCAGTTTAAAGGCCTAATTTTGGCCGACGGACGGACGGACGGACATGGCTAGATCGACATTACTATCGATGCTGATCATAAATATAGTAACTTTTAGGGGTCTACGGGCAATATTAAGGTATGTTACAAACTATGCGTCAAAATTAATATACCCCTAGAATAGGGTATAAAAAAAATATGGCGAGCATTGGTTTTTAGGCGCTAATTTTAAATGTTTCGTTTTAGCAAATTGGAGTAGTGTAAGTGTTAATGTGCATAGGTAAGTTAATGTTTAAGTTTAGGTTGATTATTTTGATGAATGCGAGGTTTGCTGTCGTTGGTGAGTATGGTGTGTTTGTGTGATCCAACAGCAATGCAAATTGCAAAGTGATATGACAGAAATGCAAAGATGATTAAATGCTTTGTGGAACACTTTGCACACTCACTTGCAGGAGAGCGCAAATACTTTGCCGAAGGCGCAAAGACTTTGCATGAAAGCGCAGAGACTTTGCAAAAATTTGCTATTGCAAAGTGAGATTTGCCAAGAATATTGTGGAACAGAAGCACTTTTCACTTTGCCAAAAAATGTAATTTGATATGTGCAAAGTGTAAAGTTGACAATTTGTTTTGTGGAATAGGGCCCTGGTCTCGCTTATGAGCGACCGGTATGGTTGGTTGGTTGGTTGGAACCGTCCCTCGATGAGGGTGCACTTAGACCAGAAGTAGGTCCATTATGCTGCCGATGTGTAAGGTGGCTGGGTCCCCCACTTACTCAGGAAACCATTTGCTTCTCTGAATGAAGGAGCTAATCCTTGCCGTGCAGGCGTTGTTAAGATCGTTTAGAGATCATTAAAAAGCCCGTCTAGGACCGGTATTAGGACACGAATTTTGGTAGCGCTACCAACCTAGCGACGTGACCCACCAAATTGGGTGGCCTTAGACGATGAATAAAAGTCCCGTTACACACTGAAAGTAACGCCAAAAAATTGTTCCGGTGTTAAGTGATGTAACAATTATTTTGCCACTTTACTGTTTTAAGAAATAGTAAGAAACAGTTACATATGAACAGCTATATTAATAAAAAAAAAACACTGTCCACTCTTTAACACACGAGTACGGATAGCGAACTTATCCATATGATAACTTTTCTGATTAATAAAAATATGTTTTCCTTGTGTTAGCTGTTTGCTCTTTATCACTTACACCACGGCAGCACTTGACACTCATTTATGTGTATTCCGTTATTATACTATGGTACTACTATGGAGTCAACGCATTATGAAAAAGTAATATGCCCAAATGGGAAACAGTGCTCTCTCTCATCCTCTCAATGTTTCCACACATGCATTTGTATCCTCTCAATTTATGAATGCATGAACTATTCAATCTGAGAATTTGTGAAGTTATCCGCTCTCTATACGCCGAATTAAGTTATCCAGTTAAGTTATCCAGTTAAGTTATCCACTCGTTATTGCATGTCTGTGAAAGCTAACACACGTTTACTTATCAGAATTATGAGTTAACAGATGTGCTAGTGCTAACTCGCCTCTTTTCGTTGTTTATTAATACGGGGTGGAAATGTATACTGAAATATTCAATAGTTGTGCAGCTTTTTGAAGTAATATGGTTTAAGTAGGTTTTACGTTGTGTAAATAATGTTGCCACCGAGTGTATATTTTTCTGGTTGATGAAATAGTTTAAATATTGAGAACTTCTGTGATTTTTCTCCGAATATGCTAACTTACTTATGTACTTGGCATCTCCCAACCTAACGACATAAATCATGCTGAACAATATCGAATATCTGTAATAAAAGAAAAACCTACATGCCCATTAGTTCCCACTTTTTGGAAAGGCTTTGAAACTCAATATCAATGAGTTAAATCAAGTCAGCACACTTCGTTAGACCTATCTCCTACGGTGCGTAGGAACCCATAAATTACTATCACATAGATAAGGATATGTAAGCTAGTACCCATTTTATAGTCCTAAAGAAATGTACAATTAAATTTTACAACAATGGACAGTTAGTCAGGTAATCAGCATCTGACTTGGAATAAAATTGTTAGACCCCTTCAATTCGATCGATGACGAGCAGAGTGTGACAATAGCGATGGTGGGGCCTTAACACCAAAATCTGGAGGCGTGTTTAATAGCCCACCATCAACAATTGTGAAGATACTTAACTTTAATACTCGTACCTTTCTTACAACTACCTCTGATATAAGTGCCACAACAGGATGGAATCGAACCAATATAAAAAGAAGATACAATGAAAAGAAACCACCAGAAAAAAAAAACTATAATAAAAGAATAATAAAACCGGATTTGATAGATGAAACTGGAAAGAGACAAAGCTAAAGCTTTTTCCAGACCATCGTTCTCGATTGACCTCACCTCTCTGTAGTGGACCATGTATGACAAATACCACGCGGTCAGCCAGACAAGTGACAAACGTAAAAACCTTCGTTGCACATAGATACAACCAAGATAATTGGACAGATAATGTAAATTACACCGACCAACCGAACCCAAGTCAAGCTGTTGAAAATGATTACGATACGACCTGCATTTTTGGAATAAATTATCAATTACCATACAACAAGAGGTGGTGTTTTGTACGAGTATCTTCTTGGTTTCTTATGTTGTATCTCAAGAGGAATGCCATTAACTGAGAGACGAGGAGGTAAAAGAAGTGCGTAGGATAGTTGTATGGAATCGTGGGAGAATGCTTTTTAATCGGAAAGCGCTGAAACAAAAGTTACTTATTGGGGCTTATGTTGGTAATTTTAGTATTACTTCAACGGGGTTTTAGTCAAAACGATTTATCTTATTGTGAAAACAATGTCATAACAGAAATAACATCACAGCTAGCACAGGGCTACGCATATAGGTATTGATTTGCATTGACAGTTTTGTTCGACAGTTCATTGTGGTTGTATTGGCTTTCATGGCTCAGATCGAGTGGCTCATTTTGGCGATTCAAAAACTCACAAAATTTAAATAAATCTATACGCAGATAAGATCCACAGGCTGTATTGCGTAATACTGCACTCTTACTTATGTACTTCCAATCTTGGAGGCGCCATCGTTCTTCCGCCTCATAAAACCACCAAACCAACATGATTAATTGCATCTTTAAGTCCGTTGTTCACCCAATAATTTTCAAGACAACAGATAACTTTAATACATATTGCCAATCGTAATTAATAGATGTTCTTCGACATTTCAATGATCTGGTTTTGGTCCTTCGGGGAACAAAAAGCCATTTCCCAGAAACCTCAATCGATTTGTTAGCATATCGTTCTACCCTTCACCGAAATAGCCACACGGAATTTCTTCCGGAAATCATTAAGCTGCGAGTATCTCATCACGTCCTTTAGAAGAATGTCAATCCTTGGCTGCGCTTAATGATCATTGAATTCACCAATATAACACATAGGTATATATCGGTCTCTTTCGAATGCAATCGGCAGAGTGCAATAGCGTTTTTATTTTCAACTTGGTAATTCCCTTTGTTTTCCGTCCGGCAAGACTTGCATGGATGAGTCTTCACCGACATTTGCATTTGCTGAGATACAAAACGACTTTACTGCGAATCTGCTTCATCACAAGACTCATAAAGTACCTATACCGATTCCGTTTCCCGCGGTGATGGTCCAGGAAGACCGGAACGCAACGGCAAACCATGTGTTTTGCTGCTGCTGGAGCGGGATGTTTTGTATAGTTAACCAACTTTGTGTTAATACTTTTTCTTCATATATAATGGGATTTCAGTTCTTTGAAAGTGGAACCGCCAACCCCCGCTACTGAGCCGATAACATTGGCCATGAGAGAGAATGTTTGTGTGTGTGCGATTAATCTGTTAAGGCAGCAGATCGGCATGGGAACTTAAGTGCTACACAGACAATATTCCTAGAATTCACGTTTTAATTTCGAGCTTTTGTGGCGAGCGAGCGGCTATTCCGCATGAGATTAATTTCAAAAACGGAACAATGCATTTAATTATAACACGCCGCCACTGTCGTCCATTATTACTTTGGTTCAGTTGAGGCTGAGAGGGTGTTTTGTGGATCAAAGTTTTGGTGCAAATTGTTTTTATGAATCGCTTTGTAGTTTCCAGTTTTAACCGATGCAAGGTCGGATTTGTTTTGCGATCGCGATAGAGGTACCCATCTGGCAGCTAGGTAAATTTGCATAATCTAGTGTGAACCGATTGGCAGATTTCAAATTGTTCTAGATTTTATAGTTCTCTTGAAAACAACATTCGAATTGAGAAGAATTAATTGTGGACAGTTGGTTTTTAATTCGGGTGATATAATGCCAATTAACATAAATAATGTTGTTTAAAGAATAATAAGTGACACTAGTACGCTTGATGGACTTTTTGACAATCTAAGCATATCCCCAGAGCGGACGTAGTATTGTTTTGAGCAGCGGCGTTTTATTGTTTATTTCGTTCATGAACTGTTAGCTTCCAAAGAACAATATTTGTGTTTTTATAATTTTCTTGCGGGTGGCAATGGTGCAGTAGTAGTGTATTCGCTTACGGAATGGAAGGTCGTGCGTTCGAATCCCGGCCAAGTCCATTACTTTATACCGAATACATGAAATCGTAATCTCCCTAAGTAACTTAGACACCACCCCTGGAGAAAAACCCTACAACTGCACCCAAACACTTCTTTCCTATCTCTCTATTCTTTCTAATACCAAGTAGCTTACACTGTGTTCTTAGCATTATAAGGGTACTGTAAAAACGGAAAAAAATCCCTTTAGCGTAAGCAAATTATAAAAAAAAAAAAAAAAAATTTCTTAAATAGCATCAACACTGATAAAATATTCTCACTTGTCTCACAACTTGAGCCAATTTTCCAGTGTGCTCCCCAACTTAGAATATATCTATGCAGGTACCTACCTACTTACATTAGGGCTTAGCCCGACGTCTGTAAAAAATCTGCGGTTGTCTCTCAACAGAAAAGACTGCAAACAAATTACTGGCGTTCTTATGGGCCATTACGCTTACCAAGCATCTTAAGGTGCTAGGCTAAAGCGATACTACCAACTGCGAAGCCTGTATAGAAAGCGATGACACTGCGGAACATTTCCTCTGTGATTGTCCTCCTTTTGCTCGTATCAGGTGGCAGGGTTTTTGTGCTGATAAAGTGAGTGATGTAAACCTAAGCTCCTTATCATTGAAGCGCCTACTCGTCTTTCTTAGGAAAACGAGTAAATTTACACAGTAAAAGTGGTGTGTCTCCTGGTAGTACAATGGACCAGTATCGAGCCTGAGTGCTTTAGTGTAGAAAACCTCGCACCCGACAAAAAAAAAAACAAGGGCTCAGTTTAAGCAATACGAAAAAAGTGTAACACTGAACACATTAAAACGTACACATTATATTTAGAAGCGATTTACATCATTTCTGTGAATTGACTAAGAAGTTTAGCGGAAAATGTTTTCCGTACGGACAAATTAATTAATTAATAAATTCATTTACTAGCCAATTTTATGTTCAATTTCTCAATTGTTTGTGATATATTAGCTGAACAATTCACTGGCAACATTTAAAGACAAACATTGTGTCGGTATATTCGTTTAAGCTGAACCAAATAAGCATATCAAAATTGTACGTTGTACGTATGGCTATACCTGAGGCCTAATGACGGAAACTCACAATTTTGTGTCTCACATAAATAAGAAATTATCGTTTAATATTATCGTATGTGACTTAATATTACTAAAACTTATTACTTCGGTTTATTTAAGCCAAGTGGCGACAATCAAATAATAAGACTAAAAGTCGACTTTGAGGTCTTTTCAAAAATAAGCTAAGACTATAGATAATAATTGTGTGGGCGCAGTGGCTCAGTGGATAGTGTGTCGAACTACTAATCGAAAGGTTTCCGGTTCAATTTCCGCCGGGGCCAAGTAATATCTAGAGTTTTTCCCACTGCCCCACCTCTTGCGAACGTCTGACAAACATCCAAGAGTATCAATTGTCATGAGAAGCTTCTCAAATTTGCCGTTCGGATTCGCCTTAAAATTGTAGGGCCCTTCCACTTTACACAAGGAAGTGATTGGAGAAGCTATGTTTTATGCCCTTTATGTGCCGTTAGTGCCTAATATTTATTTATTTTAATTAAATAAAATACTTATATAAAATATCAAATGTACATGTGCTTAATTAAATACACTAATTAAGTGCCATACGTTTCTGAGGCGTATGGTTATCTTGTACGCTATTTGTTGTATGAATATCTTTCTAGGGTTAAGGATACGGTAAACTCATACTCGGACATAAAATTTGATAAAAAATTCATTATTTTGATTTTCAATCGTTGTAAAAATATAGTCATTTTTCAAAATGCTAAAAATATTAATCTCAAAACTATTGAGGAAATACATATTAGGTGAACTGAAAATACATTTTTGATAAATATTCTCCAAAGTGAAATAAAAAATTCTTGAAGGAAGTGTCTGTTCACATTCATTGAAATCATCAAGCGAGGAAACGCTACGTTAAGGACTCAATATAAATATAGAAATAGAGAAAGACGATTTTCAAAAAAATGATTCGCATCTTTTGCTTCCTTCATGGTTTCCACAAATACAATAATACATGGATTTTAACTTGAAATCATGAATATGGCTTGTGCATTTTGGTTCAGTTCAGAAAGCACTTAGTAAAGTTCAAATTGACTAACTCTCCTTGTTCTGTTAGTTAAATATGTATATCTGGTGTGATGATCGACAAATTATCTTTTTAAATTGAAGAGCTATCACTTATATTGTTGACGGGATACTGTAGAGCCAAAAGCATCTTCTAACCATGGGACTAGCTGAAGACAACATTTCGTCACGTGAGATCTTTTTTTTTTCTTTACGCCAAAGACTTAACTTTTCAGAAGAGCCTTTTTTAACTTCTCATGGTAAACTGACTTTTTTTTGAACGCATTGACTTTGAATTCCCCATTGTATGATAATTTGGGTGGGTTAACACAACAGAATAGAATACTGAAATTTATGAGTTTTAAATTATATTAGCAAAATAGGTAAAAGTAGATATAGGCTACGTTTCAATACGATTGCAAAAACGTTGAAAATAAACTGGACGTTCTTGTTGAATATCCAATTCCATTCTGACTTGGATTGGAAATAGGATACAAGGAAGTAACAAAATTGATTAAGTGCAAAGCAAATGGAAAATTTGAATTTTTAGCTATTTGTGTTCAAAAATATAAGCAAAAAGTATTAATGTACATAATTCTTATAAAACCTTAGTTTCATGTTTTGACCACATCAATCTCGTGAAAGGTCATTTATGGATCCTTAAGTAATTAGAAATTAATAGGTATAAGTTGGTATCATTGATATACTCCGCAACAATACAACCTCTTCTTTGACTTTGCCATTTATAATTGTTGCCTGTATAACATTCTCATTAAACAAAAATTTGTATACCCTATCCTAGGGGTATATTAATTTTGACTAATAGATTATGTGCCTTAATATTGGTGGTATACCCGTAAAAGTTACTCGATTTGACATCAGCATCGAAAGTTATATCGATCTAGCCATATCTGTCCATCCCAATTTTAAGGCTAAACATAATTTTTTCAGTTGTAAAGATTTCCGCCGATTTTGTAGAAAAAGTTGATGAAAATGTTGGTCGTGTTCTTCACAATATATGAAGAGTATATCATTCTTAACAAACAGGAAGATGGGCTCGGCCCATTGGTATAGACGTAATAGCGTGGCTTGTATCGTTGGTAAGACCACACCTAACTATGAACCATTATCGCAACCCAACAAGCATATGTTGTACTTGCGAAGTCAATCGGTCGAGTGATTTGGCTGTGAAGATGTCTCACACATACGTACAAACAATTTTGTTTTTAAACAGAGGGACTAGCAGACCCGCACGGATTCGCTTGAAAAACAAAAATGCAATTACTTGGTTTAAGGATTTATTTTCAACTCTGAATAAACAACGTTGCCGTTGTTTTAACTACAAAATTATCAAATTGGGCCACGATTAATAAAGCATTACATAACTTGCCACGCATTAGACTAAACCTAAACATTTTATTCAAACATCCTGAAAGTAGGCCTTCAAAATCCAAATCTTAAAAACTGGAAACTTACAAATGGGGCACATTCGGCTTTGGGACACATTCGGCATTGCCGTGTTTAGTAAGAATGCCGCACTGGTGCATCAACCAATGATTTAAACGCTGAACGCATCTTCCTGCGGATAAACAGTGTGCTTTGTAGTTTGACAGTTCTAGTAAGTTTGCAAAACAATTACAAGATGTAAGTTTTTGAGCTGCTGGCTGTTATTTTCTTTTACAAGTAAGTAAGCAATTTGTACACCCTATTCTAAGGGTATATTAATTTTGACGCATAGTTGTAACAAAGTTACTATATTTATGATCAGCATCGATAGTAATGTCGATCTAGCCATGTCCGTCCGTCCGTCCGTCGGCAAAAATTAGGCCTTTAAACTGGACCTAGAGTGCTGAAATTTTAACCATATACTCTCTAGGGTCCCGAAATAATCAAGTTTACGAATTTTTGAAATCCGCCCACAAACTCAAAAAAACTAAATTTTGGAAAAAATCGAATTTTGAGCTAGGAAGCTGAAATTTTTTATATCTATGACTCCTAAACTGCTCGGGATATAAAATTTTCAAAATCCGCCCACTGACACGCACACAAATAAATAAAACAATTTTATTGAAAAACCAAAATTTCAGCTAGGGAGCTGAAATTTATAATATATACTCTCTAGGGGGCCCTTTATGCTCATGTGTAAATATTTTCAAAATCCGCCCACTGACACGCCCACAATTTAAAAAAAAAAAGTTTTTGAAAATTCAAAGTTTGCGCTAGGGAGCTGAAATTTATAGTATATACTCTCTAGGGGGCCCTTTATGCTCATGTGTAAATATTTTCAAAATCCGCCCACTGACACGCCCACAATTTAAATTTTTTTTTTTTTTAAATTCAATGTTTGAGCTAAGGAGCTGAAATTTATAATATATACTCTCTAGGGGGCCCTTTATGCTCATGTGTAAATATTTTCAAAATCCGCCTACTGGCACGCCCATAATTAAATAAAACAATTTTATTGAAACACCCAAGTTTGAGCTAGGGAGCGTTTTTTTCGATAAAATCCTTTAAATGTTATATAACAAAATACGTTATAACAATTCAACCATACTTAGACTTTTGTCACGCCCACTTATGAGGGATAGGAATAAGAATAGAGAATCCAACAGTTCGCCCAAGCGGACTGTAGCCCGTCCCTATGTTTTATAGGGTAAGCAGTAAAGTGACATTAATAGTAAATTTTAAGAAATAAATGTGCTGGCAAGTCGTACGAGAAAGATTCTTATTTCATTTATATCAAAGTTTCAGGCAGAACTTAATGTTTTTTAATGTGTTGATTATTCTTCCTTTTCGGCGAGGTTCTGATCAGGATTAAGGACTTCATAACCCTCCCACTTTATTGCATCCCTCCTGGTCCGCCTTTAGGGTTCACCGATTTGAGCTCAATGAACATCGGCAGGCCTCTCGGTTTCTGATCACTTCATCACCGAGGCGAATCATATGCTTGCGTTATTGCATTTGTGTGAACCAGAAGTGGCTTGTCTCTTTCTCTGCACGGGTATTTTCAATGTGTTGATTAATTTCGTAAACATGAAGCTTTTAATTCTTGTTGTCGAATGTGCCCCCATTTACCATATCTAGATTAAGTCATCGTAAAAAAAGGCATATCCCTGCTTAATGTCGCATATAAGATCCTTTTCAACGTACTGTGTGAACGTCTTAACCCGTTTTGCAACACACTTATCGGCACATATCAGTGTGGCTTCCGGCCAGGCAGATCGACTATAGACCAAATTTTCACACTGCGGCAAATCCTGGAAAAGACCAACGAATTTCAAGTCGAGACAAACCACCTTTTCATCGACTTCATCGTCAGGAGCTCTATACGCCGATTGCAGAATTCGGAATCCCGCCAAAACTGATTCAGATGTGTCGCGTGACTCTGGAAAACACGAGGTGCAACCTGCAGTTTGGAAATAGCTCCTCCGAACTATTTCAAACATGCACCGGATTTTGACAAGGGGACGCTCTATCATGCGATTTCTTCAATCTCGTACTGGAGCAGACAGTGCGCAGGGCAGGTGTCAACACGGAAGGCACTATCTTCAACAGGTCCGTTCAGCTGCTGGGTTATGCAGATGATATTGACATCATCGGTCGATCACAGCGCTCCGTGACAGAAGCTTTCACCGCGATTGAAGAACAGGCGAAATCTGTTGGCCTTGTAGTAAATGAGGACAAGACCAATCCGATCTGGCGAAGAATTACCCTAGGAAACCGCTGCTACTTCGGTTTGGCAAAAAACTGGGTTCAAAACTCCTAACTCGGAGGATAAAATGTATGCTCTACAAAACCCTTATTCTGCCAGTTCTGCTTTATAGCGCCGAGTGCTGGACGATAAACGTGAAGGGAGAGCTGATACTGGGCTCCTTCGGAAGAAAAATTCTTCGGCAGATTTTTGGTCCTCTGTGCGAGGAGGGCGAATGGAGGAGAAGATACAACCGCGAACTCTATGGGCTGTACCAAGATGTTGATGTAGTCCAAAAAGCCAAAATACGTCGACTACATTGCTCCAGCTAAGAAGACTTTTGAATCTCAGCTCCCAGGATCAAGAAGACAAGGAAGACCGAAACTCCGTTTCAAAGATCAAGCCATCGCGGATGCCAGAGCGCTTGGTCTGGATAACTGGAAGTAGCGTTCCCGGGATCGTAGAGGATGGAAGGCTGCAGTGTCTCAGGCAGAGATTCTTCACGGGTCGGGAGCCCGTTAAGTAAGTAGCAAAAAAAATACGTTGAGAGAAAAGTTTAGAAAATATTTTTTAACAACCAAAAAAAGTGCCTCTACTATTTTACCATCCCATCTGTGGAGACCAAGACAGATACTTCCAGCTTTCTCGTAACGGTGTCTGACTCACATTCTACAGACAAACATTTTTTGAAGTTGAGTTTGCGCTATGCTTACTTTTCTCAGTTCGCTATCTAAATTCGACTTGAGTTCGGAGTCTAGCGTAACACCTAAGTACTTGTCTCTAGATTATACAGATAAGAATTGGTTATTTAGGCTGGCGAGTTTGAGCTCTGAAGGTTTGTATTGTGGTTTTGGTGCATAAGTTCACTCGGATTTAAGTCGACACTACACTGTCTAGTTTATCTCACTCCGAGGCCCTTCCATTATTTCACTTAAATCGTAAGAAAACAGTCCCGACATCTACATCATCCGCATAACTACGCAACCACTAATAAACCTACTCAAAAACATATACATGAGTGGAGGACTGGAACATGACTCCCAAGGATACTTTAAAAAAAAACCGCGGATCACGGCATATAATATCTATTTTGTTTAAAATTATCTCAGGTATAGTCCGTCTATTATCAAGAGACACAGCTTTCCAGTAAGAAAAACTGGTTTTCCAATGGAACTCTTGATATTGAACGGACTATACCTAGGTACATAACGTCTCTGTATCTGTACCCATATTCCCGTAACAACCTGTATACGACGCGTCGCTTCATTACTGTTTTTCTAATTCGTTATAAACGGGGCCATTGTCACAGGTAACTAAAGAAATTAAATAACTGATCGTAGGGTGAAAGCTGGTACCTAGTAGACGACGATGATTAATGTTTGATTAACTTGAAACTTGAAATGATAAGTTTAATTTTTACAATTATGCATGAATTCGTTTTTCTATCCAAAAAACCTTAATTAAACTGCTAGTAATGTGAAAAGATTGATGGTGGAGTTGTAGATGGCCACACAGCCAACTTAGATTTTTCGGGCATATTGAAAAGCTGCTTATTATATTAATATCTTATTTTGTATGAGGTCAACAAAAAGTTCAACGACTAATTTGCATAAACTATTCTTCTTATTGTTATTGTTAAAACAAATGTATATGTAAATGTTTTCTTTTGTTTTTTTTTTTTAATGCTGAATGAGAAGAAAGAGGTTTGTCATGATGTATTAACCCCCTTTGAGTCGTTAGCGCAGAAATTAGCTTTAATCCGTTAAAAATGTAGGAACGATGAAACACTTATAAATATATTATAAGAGCCGTTTATAGGCAATATTAAGGTGCATTGAATGTAAATCGAATGTTATTCGAATTCGCCATTCAGAGAAATATAAAATAATAAATAAAAAAGCAACCAGTTCGAACTCTTGTCGAAATTAGAACTTGTTTCATTCAAATTTGTTTCATTCAAAACTCACGAAACTGATTCCTTTAATATGTAGGTACTGCGACGAACGGTGTTTTGTGTGGTTAAAAATATCGAAATACATTGACGTATATCCGTCGCCGTCGTAGTGGAAATGTATGCGACGAATTTCGAAATTAGTATCACGGAATCCGAATGTTTCGAAACTTAACACTTAATTTTACGACCTATTTTGTAGCTGTATAAACGCAGGAGCAACATACGAAAAAATGTTAGTTTTAAATAAGAATTGTTGAAAAATAATTATTTTTGTATGGTTGAATGAACAACAGCAACTTGTGATTGATACCACTTGAAGAGGGTGCTGGAGTTACAGCGCTGTATCAAGGCTTGCCACAACCGATCATCAGAATCCTTTTTCTGCGGCGCTGGTCTATTTTATAATTATTATTCTCAAAAAAGAGGAGGGTTATTAACAACGATTGCAAAAGCAACGGAATTCATATTTATATTTTTGTTTTAAGGAACTTTACATATTCCAAGCAAGTTTCAAAAGAAATAATTACATAATTTCCACAACTTTTGTTTTTATAATTGGCGTACGCTATAGTGATTCTCTCTTAATGTTACAGTAACCTAATTAATGCATATAGTGTGCGAAACGCAGCGCAAGCATTTTTGTTGTTGCCAGCAGCACCAAGCAATGCAGAATAGATGGGATAGGATAGAAGATTGTTGCTTTGGCAACAATGCAGTGCTTTTCTTCACGGGTGGTGCCGTAATTGCTTAGGGAGATCAAGTGTTACTTTAATGTTTTATGGACTCAATCTATATGTACGAAATCATGATACTATCACAGCATTGCCACTTTGACATGAAACAGCTGATTTCCAAAGTTTAACTTTGAATATTAAATGAGGCAGTACTGTTTAAGGTTACGTTCGGATATTTGATACTGTGGGCAAGGAGGGCGAGTTGGGGAAAAGAAACAACCTCGAACTCTATGGCTGCACAAAGATGTGGATGTAGTCCAAAAAGTTAAATCACCTCGACTACATTGGCTCGGCCACATGCGAATCGACAATAATGATCCAGCCAACAAAGTTCTTTGACTCCCAGCACCGAACATCGTTTAAACTACCACTCCAACCCGGATGGCACAGTGCTTGGTCTGGCCAACTGGAAGCAGCGTGCCCGGTATCGCAGAGAATGGAAGGCCGTAATATCTTTGGCAGGGACTCTTCACGGGTCTAAGCCCGTTTATTAGTATGTAAAGCTACTTTTGCACTGTCAAAGAAAGTGGTGAATGCGTTGACTCACTGACGTCAAAAAGAGTTTTATATCAATTTTTTGTTTGTAGGTATAATTAAAATGATTTTTTCAATACCCCTATAATAGGTCCACAGCGCAGGCGTTAAGGAAATTTGTATTAGAGGATAGGAAGAGATACCGATGTACGTTGGTTTTGAATGTTGGAGAAGAGCTTTTTTTTGTACGGCTAAGGAAAAATTCTTTGTATTTCACTGTACGTCCGAATACAGGCTTTATGGTGAACGCGCATCCCTTGCTAAGCGAGTATTGCGGTATAAATGTTGTAGGGGTGGGGTGCAACTGGCTATTTTGTTTGGGCACTTATGGTGGAAATATCCATAAAATAACGAGAGACAGAAGCCATTGCGACGACGACTAAGAGAGTCGAGCGATATCCCGATGTTACGGTCACCAATGAGTTTTATCGCGCTTTTTTGAATTATGTCAAGTAGCTTCAAACAAGTTATTGGGTGCACCCGACCAGATATGAGCATTGCACTCAAGTTATAAATCGTAGCCAGATCAGACGGGTGAAATATGTCTTTCATCGGTTAAGGACGCCTAGGCATTTCACACCGTTTTGGCGATGTGCTCATTCTAACCAAAGTTGTCATTAACAATTAAATAAAACACAAACTCCGACGCTAACGACCTAAGCAGAGCAGTGAAGTGAAGGTCTGCGTTGGATTTCCATCACAATTTAATGCAGGTATTTTACCCGCACGGTAACTAGCTTTGGTTCATCAACAAAATCAACACCAACACAATCGGCTATCCGGCAGATGCTGCCTCTACCCAAGTACACACCAGCCATGGCACTGACACCGGCCCTGGCACTGTGTAGATTTCATTTTTCAATACGATACCGCGCAATTTTTTTTGCTTTGTTTTGTTTTTTCGAGAACTGTATCTGGTGACGTGGCGATAGCTGTTTGTTGGTCGGTTAAGCGAGGTCGATTACGGGCAAAAAATTAAGCGCGTGCGTTGGCGACGAGAGGCAATCAACAACCGTGGTCAAGTCTTGCGATTCGGTCAACGAGTTGTCCATTTTCTTTGACCGTGGAAAAGAAGCTTAACAGATATATGTGCTATTATAGTATTAAATATTAACACGGCACTGTTTTTTTTTCGTCTTAAGTAGACTTATGAGACACACTGTATGCCATTGGTAACCATAAGTTCCACGTAAAGGACAAGAACAAGTTATCCTATATAAGCTTACCTTAGCGGGGATATCTATCGACGCTTAGTCCCAAAAGCAGTTATAAAACTGTTCTTCCGAATAACATTTTAAAGGCTTATAATCAATTGTTGCTAAGAAATTTTTGGAAATGTCAAAAATCGGACTTCTCCGGTTTTGTAGCTTTTATCTTTATTTATTTTTTCAAACTTTAATATAAGGGTAATTGAATTTGTCATATCTGTTACGTGGTGGAGAGATGACCTAACAGAAAATTAGTACGAGACTGGAGCAACATGCTAGAAATAGTCAAAAGTGGAAAATGATGAGGGAGGTTTATGCTATCAGTGTTTAAGGACAAATTTCCCCTCGGAATCTATATATTAATACGTAGTTGCCTATAACGTGTTTCCCCCTTTTTTGCTATTATACGTCACATAGATATGCCAACACTATATATATTTGGGTAGGGGGCAATGCACAGAAGTGCACAATACAAAAATTATCTACATATATAACACACATTATGAATTACAGCAGGTAAAATGAAGCGAATTGGATGCATTTACAACAAGAACAACATTGCTGTGTGAGGCAATAATCTGCCAATCGGAACGGAAAAATTTTATATCATGAAGTTACTTCAAAATGCTTGAAGTTACTTGAAAATGTTTGAAGTTACTTGATAATGCTTGAGGTTACTTGAAAATGCTTGAAAATACTTGAAGTTACTTGAAGTTACCAAAAACAACATTGCTGTGCATGTTATGCATTTGATAATGCTTGAACATACTTGAAGTTACTTGGACATGCTTGAAGTTACTTGATAATGCTTGAAGTTACTTGAAGTTACCTGAAAATGCTTGAAGTTACTTTACGTTACTTGAAAATGCTTGAAGTTACTTGAAAATGCTTGAAAACTTGAAGTTATTTGATAATGCTTGAACATACTTGCAATTACTTGGACATGCTTGAAGTTACTTGAAAAAACTTGAAGTTACTTGAAAATGCTTGAAGTTTCTTAAAAATGCCGGAAAAATATCATGTGAAATCAGAGAATGCAATGTCGAAAAATTTCATTCTCCGATTAATATGTATAACAGTCGATTTTGTTTTTTTTTTCAACTTATAGAATAAATTAGTCGAATTTCGACCATGGGGAGACCCCTAGTTATACATAAATGTATTAAATAAAAACCGAAGAACATAAAAAGCTTAGATGGTAAGCATAGACCTAAAGCCACAATACATTTAACAAGAAAAAACAGCGAAGATTAATATAATAATACATAATAATAATTGTAAACTCCAAACAAGTATTAAAATTACACTAATAGCTGTCGCATGAAATCGATCGCAAAGAGTCTCTGCCGGAGACATTGCAGCCTTCCATCATTTGCGATCCCAGGCAGTATGCTTCCAGTCGGCCTTCCATGCCTTCTCGAACCTGAGGGCTATGAGTCGAAGTTCCTCTTGGTTGAAGCATTTTTGTTCATTCGCTCAATCTGGCCGATCCAACATCCACATCTTGGTACAGTTCATAGAGCATTCTTTGCACACAGGATCCGATTTAGTAGTTTTCTTTCAAAAGAATTCAATATAAGCTCCCCTACCTACTTATCCAGCACCTGGTACTATAAAGCAGGACTGACAGGATGTAGGTTCGATAGAGCATGCATTTTGTCCTTCGAATAAAGAGTTTTGAACAAATTTGTTTAGCCAAACTGAAGTAGCAGCGGTTGCCGAAGGTAGATCTCCGTCGAATCTCCGCTTAGGTGTCATTCTTAGAGTTGATGTTTACTCCAAGGTAGATGAACTCCTTAACTACCTCTAAGTTATCAACAGTGACGTTTTGTCCTAGGCGGTGGACAGATATTTGTTTGCTTGTTGATAGCATGCATTTGATCTTGTCCTCATTAACTTCAAGACCAACCAATTTCACCTCTTCTTTAATAGAAAATCCACTTGATAGCGAATCTCCTTGCCGGAATAATTCGGGGGTGCTGCTTCCAAACTGCAAATTACACCGAGTGTTTTCAAGTATCAAACAAAACAACTGCATCAGTTTTGCCGGGATCCCATATTCGGCCTTCGCCATGAAGAGCCACTGACGACCTACTCGTATATGCGGCTCTTAAGTCAATGAAAAGATGGTGAGTCTCGGCTTGAAATGAAACAGCGACTGTCAATTTGATAAGAAGCGATGATTTTGACTTTCAACTATCAACTAACTAATACTCCCAGCGCTCCGCAATGCTTGTTGATAGGTGTTGCTTCTGTTGTTAAATTATTGTAAATTGTGCTTCTCCCTCTGCCATGTATCTTAAAATATCGAAGGGGAGTTGTTTTGGCTTGTTAATAGAATGAGTTTTTAATCCTTGAATAAGTTTGGCTTAAAATTAATTTTTAAATGCAGGATTGTGTATTGGCGTAGTATTGGCGGTATGGTGCTGTTTGAACTCCTGGGTACAAATTATTATTTTTCGACGCTATGTAGGTACATTCTATTACCAATATCACAGTCCATTGTTCCTACCTGGATAACTCTTCTGCACCCCTCCCAAGGATACGAGTATTTCGAACATGGATATACATAGCTATATGTACTTAGGAAATGAAATAAATAAGATTTATTGTTAATCGAAATCGAACCATCATAGATAGATGCACACTAAAATTCTTGTTCACAAAATATAAAGGTACTCGTATCTATAAATCTATTAAAATGATTTCTTAATGGTCAGCAAGGCTTCGATGATGTCGGCAAACATCCTTGTTAAAAGAACCAACAATAGGAGGGGGAACACACATATTCCGAGGTGCACCTTCATGCATTCCAGATGTCAATACAACAAGCATATAAGGTGAGCTCGATTTTCTATACTGCCGCAACCCCCGATGAAATAGTAAAACCGTTGATACTTGGGATTCTGTACCTGTTTATATCCCAGTTGAAGGTTGTAAGATAAAAGATGCACCTTACATGTACAGATATTCCAGCCATTTGCACTCGAGGGCGGATAAAAACAAAAAAAAAAAAAACAGAAAAACTGATCTTGGCTGCATGAAGAAGCGAACATTTACTTTGGCATTAACCTTTACACTTGCAGATAAGGTAAGGAATAAATAAACCTTAATGAAAAATACATTACTCTGAGCGGAGCTGGTAAAGGCAGCAGTGAAAATGTATATGTACATACTTCAGGTAACCAGCATGGCCAAGAAGAGTGCTCAAGGAAGTGAATTCAACTACTAAGTTGGTTGCTTTTCCTTCTCCTGAGATACTCGTACCTACTCCAAATGATATTTGCGAATTCGTCCTGAATAAATAAATATCCGTTGGATTGTTCTTTGCACTGCTGTTGAATATTTTCCTTTGTTTATTTAATTTTTCACAATCGTTTTACTGGCAATCGAGTGGAAGGACTTTCTTCAGCGAAGGCGAATTTTACTGGATAAAAATGTGGTTGATTTGGTTGCTTTTGAGAAGTCGGTTTACGATTAGCTGTTGTCTGTATGAAATGGAGGGACTGAATATTATCTACTTATGATTAATACGCAATCTAGAAACACATTTTGAAAATATCCCAAAATGTTAGATTACTTTAAAGAGAGAAATTACGGTAAAGGAAAGGATGGGATTTCAATGATTACATATCTGAATCATTGCATGCTAAATATCGGTTTAATTGTTAGTCGGTTGTCGGTTATCTCCCACTACCGATGCTCTACAATTATTTATTATGCGATAATTATATCTATCCAAAAAGTATATTGATACCTATTTTTTAATGAGATTTGGAGTGAAAATTCTGTGCACAATACACGATTAAAATATTTTTCTGCACAAAACCAGGTGAGCACTGTGATATGAAAAGTGACACAGCAAAAGTGAAGAAAAAAGTTGTACAGCAGGAAACTGCGAATCAAAGGTATCGAAGGAAGAGTATCGTAATAAAGAATGGAATATCAAACTGAACTCGCCTGAAGAAAATGCAAAGCCTTTTTGGAATACAGTAAAAGTAGTGAGGATAAAAATAGGCAGTTACCAGTTACCTATCCTCAAAAATTCTGGAATAACCTTCTCTACAGACATCGCGAAAGCAAATGCACTTGCATTGAATTTTTCCAAAAACCACACTGTGTCGAGTAACCTGGGTGATCAAGTTCCAAACAATATAGTGAACAACATTATCCAAAACTTTTTTGCGGACAGAGTTCTAATCAAATATCTTCTGTTGGCAAGATAACCGAAAAAGTATTTTTTCAAAATAGGAGGAATCGATTTGATTAGAAATATCTATATCAAGACGCTTCCTACAAACGGAATAACGTTTATAAAATTTAGTACAAATGCTTGTGTTAAAATGTAATATTTTCCTGACGCATGGAAATTAGGTTTGGTAGTCCCTATAATTAAGGTTGGCAACCCCCCCGAAAACCCCGAAAGTTATAGGCCAATAAGCTTACTTAGTAATCTTGGAAAAATTTAATAAAAAGTTCTTAAAGAAGCAATTTCAAAATATATCTGTGATTATAATATATGTATATCCAAAAAAACAATTAAGATTCAGGCGCCGGTAAAACTCCTCACATCAGGTGTTCAAGATCTGTAACCATGTCAAGAAAATTCGGTCAGTGGTTCTACTTGATATAGAAAATGCATTCGACAATGCTTGGCATGTACAGGGTGGCGCACGAATTGCGCTACAATAAGAAATTCAAACAACTTTTTTTAATTGATGTATTTCTTTTTCTTTTTTTTATTTTTCTACACAATAAAAAAAAGTATATAAAATACATCAAATTGTTTTTTATACAACTAATTGTTTTTGAAGATGAAAGACCGTAAATTACGTCCATGCTCATTTCGGCTGCTTCAATTCAGTCAAATTTCTTGGTTTCGTTTTGTACACCTCTTGCTTGACATAACCCCATAAAAAAAAGTCTGGTGCAGTCAGGTCAGGTGACCGGGGCCAGTGTAGTTTCTGGATATTAATTTGTTTGGGAATTTTCGTTGGAGCTCCGCCATAGCCGATTTGGCTATGTGTGCAGTTGCTCCATCTTGCTGGAACCCAATGCTGTTGGAACGGAAACTTCTTCGGCGCATTTCTTGGTAAAAAAAGCTAGTTCAACATCTTTAAATAAGTGTCCCCATTGACAGTTACCGTTACACCGTTTTCTTCAAAGAGTTATGGCACCACAATGCACCTTGATGAAACTGCGCACCACACAGTGACTCGTTCTGGGTGCAGTACCGTCTCATGGAGTATTTCTGGATTAGATTCACTCCATATATGGCAATTTTGCAGTTTAGATCAAAATGGGCCTCATCAGATATAAAAAGCAATTTATCAAGCTGTTGTCTTCTTCGGTCATTTCAATAATTTTAAGGCAACATTTTGTAGCACGATTCGTGCGCCACCCTGTACTACTAAATGCCGGCTTTCCGCCTTAAATTTGTAAAATTGTCCAAAGTTTCGTCGCTCATCGTTGTTTTAAATTACACGTCAATAAAAGAAGAAAAAAACGACAGTAATCTTTTTCACATGAAAAAGACAGCCCTATTTTCTTCCCAGTAGTCAGTGACAGAAAAACAGACGATTAATAAATTGGGAGCTCTATGTTCGGTATTTGGGAATATATCTAGAACAAACCTTATGTTTAATGCACAGAGAAATAAGACACTTAAAAAGATTGGTATCGCATCCTAAATGTTATATCCTTTTATAAATAGGAAATCATTACTTTCGGACAATAATGAAATTATTATTCATTAATAGTAGTAAGTAAGTAATTTTTCAGCCTTTTCTTCTTTATGGTTGGCAGGTATGGGGTAACTGTTCAGAGCGTCATATTAAAAAATTATAAGTATGTATCTCAAAATTTTAAAACCATTAAAACTGATGCTTAATTTACCATTGCATCATTCTACATTAGATGTTTACTGTAACGCAAATGTTGAATTGATTTCAAATACGATACAAAATCGCAAGATAAAATTTCTAGAACGCTGTAGTTTTGCTGAAAATTCCCTCATCATGAAATAAAATGTTCCCCCTTTATTTATTTATTTAATGTTTTGTTATTTGTTGCATACATAATTGCTTTTGTTAACTTGAATTTTTTTTAATCATTTTATTTATTTATATACTCTTTGTTCGTTATTATCTATTTATTTATTTATTGTTATTAATAATTAATTTATTTGTTTATGCATCTATTTATTTATATATTTAAACATTTTTACGTTTCTACGCTGAAGGTTATATAATATGAAATTATTCTCACTTATTAAATATCAAATGCACAATGTTTTAGAAGGAAAATATACTCGTAAGTTATCTCATCTCTAAATTGTTAATTCTGCGGTAATAACACTAATGTAAGCGCAATTATTAATATGAAAAAAGTATCTGTCTATCGAAGATAAATCCAATATCACAGAAGGCAAACGCTTAAGATGCGATGGACTCAAAAAACATTTAACCACTATTTGGAAAAGCAAAAAGAATCACCTTTCCTAGAGATTATACTTTTTTGTTGTTACTACATATTGGTTAACCTTGTCCAAGAAGAAGAAAGTAACCCTTGTCTCAATTGCTGAAACGACATTAGAGATCTTTTGTATTGTCGAAGGTTTTATTTTTTTAAGAGTACCGCCTCTTTTATAAAGCCAAGTATATGTTTTTTAGGCTCATAGGTCTTCGAATAGAAATTTCTCTTAAACCTTGCTGTAAGATATGTGTTTCGGTGCGGCTGCCTGGTTGTACAACACCGAGGCACAATAAGCGCATATGCGCTGAAGGTTTTAATACTACCACTCAAGTGACCTAGGGTGGCAGTGTGCGTTTCAAACTCATCATGCGACTTGAGGAATTTAGTAATGTTGCAGACTTTTATATTTCTGAATTCTGATATGTCGTCGAAGTAGCCCGGTGAGTCAGACATTCACAGAGGAAATGGGTTTCCTTCTTCAGTTGCTTCTTGCAACTGCGACAGTGTATGTAAAATAGAATGACCGGTGCTAAATGCTACAATTCTGCCACTCTCATGTCGGGTTCGGTCCATTAGCTCGTGAGTTATGTTTGTGTTATAGAATTGCAATATCTTCCTGGATATAACACAGGTGCTTAGGGTGTTCCACCCTTGAAAGGTTGTACTCGAAACAATGTCCTTTGGCAAGCCCTATGTGAGGAAAACTGCTTCTGCGAGGGAACTGTCAAGGGTAGAGTCGTGTCTTGCTGGATCGTAAGCTTTTGCATATCCCGCTTTCCTACTACGGCCAGGATACTGAAGAGAGTGATATTAAGTGGTCGCTTACACAAGTGATTTCACCACCAAACGATGGTCGCATACTCGCATAGACATAATAATGGGTCTAACCATCACGATATACAACCCGTGTATTATTTAAGGATTTAGATCCCCAAATTCAGCCGTTCCGACATGTAGTGGCCCACATGACTCTAGTGATTCAGTTGCATCCATCCATCCAGTTCCGTTAACAATTTCATCTTATTTGAAATAAGCAGAATTTTTCCACATAATGTATATTGGTTGTCAACAGAGAAGATCTCAATTTTTTCTTTTAAGTTTAAACTTCTGCATAACCTTTTACGAAATATAAAGTTCCAGCAATAAATAATTCTTTTAAAGAGCAGACAAAGAATGACGCCACTATGTATCATTGCCGTGATCTCTCCCACCAAAATTCGATTGAATGTAAGAAAATTAATTTCTTTGTCAAAATTTAACTAGCCAATAATTTTTTTTAACTTGCACTTATTTTAATAAAATATTCATTGTCGACATACTATCAATCTACATTTGCGTTTATTGTCAACAAAAAAGAAAATACGTCGCCTTATCGATTAATTTAATAAAATGTTTTGGAAAAATTTAATCTATGGAATAGGTTTGTAAACAAATATTTAAAACTATGGAAAGGATGGTTTGGACCAAGCAAAAATGTCGTAATGGAGGTAAGGAAGTATGATAAGTAAGTTTATTGTTATAATTTACGCGTTAAATGTATGTATGTACATATATTTCATCAAAAAGCGATTTCTAAAATTGTCAGAAAGGCTTTGTTGTACATCTTTTTTTATAAAGGTATACACTGTTTGTGAGATTTTACTGTTCATGCTTCATGTATTTGGTATTTATAGGTTGCGATTTTATAAAGCTGACTTGTGATATATAGAAAGAAAGTTATTTATTACTTTATTTATTTATTTATTTATTTATAATAGACTTACACAGTAAGATACAATATCTTATAACTTTGCATAAGCTTCAGTATAACAACTCTTTTACTTTAAAAGAGTGAGTACTAAGCTTGGTATAAAATCTGCGTTTAAACGAAATGCGAAACCGATGAGCTAGGGTATGTTAAATGACGGTGCGGTCATTTGATTTGATTTGCAGTGAAACTGTTACAGCTGTCGAATAATTTATTTTAAAGTTACCAAGGCTTGAATCACAAAAAAAAATATGACATCGTAGTCAAATTTTTATACCGTTTATTAAAATGGAGAAGGCGCCATAAACTTTTGAAGAAAAATAGATTGAAGTTTTGGAAAGATTGCTAGAAAAAGTCTGACCTTTTCCTAGGGAAATGGACAAATTTCTGTGTTTTTTTTTTTTTTTTAAATTCCGACGTAACTTTAGGAAGCCGATATCCAACAGTTCTCCAAAAACGGCTGTATGTTTGTTTATCGGCCCTATCATGGTATCGGTTCCTAAGGAAAATTCTACAATTTTGTGTGAATCGGAGAATTTTGCTCCATGGTACCTACGAGAATTCACAAAAATGTCTCCGAAAAAATATAACGCACACCTGCAGTCTACGGTTAATCGCGTTGATTTGCGTTCTTTGCATCAGTTAAATATTTCTAATTTGCAGATTCAAGCAAAGATGTCGGGAGCAGTGGCTCAGTGGTAAGTATGTCGGACTACTAATCGAAAGGTTCAATTCCCGCCGGGGCCAAGTAATATCTAGTGTTCTTTTTAGTGCCCCTCTCTTGAGAAAGTCTGACAAACATCCAAGAGTATCATTTCACATAAGAAGCTTCTCAAATTTAGCGTTCGAACTCGGATTAAAATTGTAGGTCCCTTTTACTTTGCACAAGAAAGTGGTTGGAGAAGCTAGGTTTTAGGTCCTGTTTGGGCCGTTAATGCTTAGTACTTATTTTATTTTTTTTAGATACAAAGCAGGACTTTTGGGGGTTACTGCGTTTACGTGTACTCGAGGAATCTCACCGCATAAAAGTCGATCTCGTCCATGATACCATAATACTAATACCTTTGTGTTTGATGGAACCTACAGCTGGGTTATATGCTAAGTATGGTTGTATCTGGCTAGGGATTGCAACGTTTGGATCAGGAGCTGACTTATATGGTTGAATTAAGGCACAGCTAACGGCATATGTTTATTTTGGATCCGTTAATTGCCCTTTCAAAGTTCATTCTGCCACAGATTTGACTGGCATGAATTTCGGGTTTTAACGCAGTGAGACACATTGCCATACGTACCGAGTCCCTGGTGTTTTGTTGAAAGGTGCCAGCTCCAACTGTTCACCCAGCTTAAACTTGTATTCTTGCTGCAGCTTAACAGAGCATCTGGCAGCAGTCTAACACTGAATGGAACTTCCTAACAGATATTTGTAAGGGTGATCGTTGTGGTTTGGGCAAAAAAATTGCCATATTGCACTTTCAATTTTTGCTTTTGACCCTGTTTCACTTGACTTTATTTCACGGCACCGTCTTTTCTGACGAACCGAAATATTTGGGTCTCATTCTGGATACAAAGCTTTGCTGGATGGAAATATAGCATGCGATAAAGAGTTCGGAACGCTATGGCACTCTTCACTTGGAAAAAGCCATCGGTAACAAATGGGGTCTTCAATCCCATATTAATCGATGGCTATACATCTAGGTAGTACTGATATTTAGGAGGATGTGGTTTTCTGGTGGACTGCCTTTGACAAAGTGATAAATCAAGACAAGCTCCGCAAGGTCCAACTGTCAGCATGCTTATGGAACACATTGTATCACTCCGGCCGTCGCAGTCAACATTTCCTTTACCTGAATTCATTCTGTAAATTTCAGAATTCTCTCAAGTAGCATAGTACCTACTACACCCTCCCTCACTTACAGTTAAAAAAAACCTACAAGTCACCCCTCCAGGTCATTCTGGGTGGAAGGCGTTTTCTTGGAAAAAGATTCAATCCGCTTTTACACCAACGGATCAAAAACCAATGACGGGGTATATGAAGGTGTTTTCTCAGACAGGCTTGATTTCAGCTTCTCGGTCCGTCTTCTAAATCTCTGCAATGTTTTCCAGGGCGATAAATGGAGGCAAGTTTTTTAAAAAAAAAATCACCATATGGCGTCTTATGCAGTCTGCATTTTTTCAACCTAAAAAATTCTTGCCATTTATGGCTTCTTATGCAGTAACGATTTTTTTTATTGGTTTTTTTTACTGATTATATTTACATTTTATGGAAACAGTAAAAAAGAACAAATTGCTATCAATTATGAAAAGACATAAAACAGTTTCTGTCTTTGTTCAAGCAATGGTAAACTCCGCATTTGGAACAAAATACGAAAGTTCAAAATTTGAAATCCATATGGCATTGCTGGCAGCCACTTTTCCATTCTGGAAGATGATCCACTGAATCATTACAGACTGTAATCAGAGGTGTACGATGACTTCTTAGCTTTATTAGCTGAATAGAAGTCCTGATCGATTGACGGGAATCCGAAGTTCTTTTCGTACTTGTTGGAGTACCACTGAGGAAAGCTGGACGAACTTTCTTTTGTTGTACGTTTTGCGAACCTTGCACAAATGCTCGGCTACCGCGATCTTGAAGTCGAAAAGAGCCATGTACACAGGCACAGGACCGTGCTATGCCATTATAAATTAGTCTATTTTCAGAAAAAATAAATAAAATATGAACAAAACTATAATTGTTATTTTTTTCTTTACCGCATAAGAGGCCAAATATGGCATGACGATGTTAGACTGATATTTTTGTGAATGCATAGGCAGCCATATATGGCTCTTCGATAAAATGCATAGTTGCTAAGCTGTGCATGTACGAATTGAAAAACAAAAATACAAACATAGGGACGGGCTACAGTCCGCTTGGGCGAACTGTTGGATACCCTATTCTTATTCCTATCCCTCATAAGTGGGCGTGACAAAAGTCTAAGTATGGTTAAATTGTTAAGAACGCTCTACATATTTTGTTATATAACATTTAAAGGATTTTATCAAAAAAAAACGCTCCCTGGCTCAAACTTGGGTGTTTCAATAAAATTGTTTTATTTAATTGTGGGCGTGTCAGTAGGCGGATTTAAAAAAAAATTAACACATGAGCATAAAGGGCTCCTAGAGAGTATATATTATAAATTTCAGCTCCCTAGCTCAAACTTTGGATTTTCCAAAAAATTGTTTTATTTATTTTTGGGCGTGTCAGTGGGCAGATTTTGAAAATATTTATACATGAGCTTAAAGGGCCCCTAGAGAGTATATATTATAAATTTCAGCTCCCTAGCTCAAACTTTGGATTTTCAAAAAAATTGTTTTATTTATTTGTGGGCGTGTCAGTGGGCGGATTTTGAAAATATTTATACATGAGCTTAAAGGGCCCCTAGAGAGTATATATTAAAAATTTCAGCTCCCTAGCTCAAATTTTGGTTTTTCAATAAAATTGTTTTATTTTTTTGTGGGCGTGGCAGTGGGCGGATTTTGAAAATTTTATATCCCGAGCAATTTTAGGAGTCATAGATCATATATAAAAAATTTCAGCTTCCTAGCTCAAAATTCGATTTTTTCCAAAATTTTGTTTTTTTGAGTTTGTGGGCGTGTCTGTGGGCGGATTTCAAAAATTCGTAAACTTGATTATTTCGGGACCCTAGAGAGTATATGGTTAAAATTTCAGCTCTCTAGGTCCAGTTTAAAGGCCTAATTTTTGCCGACGGACGGACGGACGGACGGACGGACATGGCTAGATCGACATTACTATCGATGCTGATCATAAATATAGTAACTTTTAGGGGTCTACGGGCAATATTAAGGTATGTTACAAACTATGCGTCAAAATTAATATACCCCTAGAATAGGGTATAAATATTACTTACAAGAGTATATACTTTGTAAAGGGTGGCGACGGTGTAGAGGTTAGTGTGCTGGCTTGTTACCCATGCGGTGCAGGTTCAATCCCCATGGGGAACAACAACATACGCCACCCATTCACATGCCTCTATACCAAAAGGAGGATTTCTGCCTGGTAGTACAATGGTCCGAGTCTGAGTGCTCTGGGATTTGGATTTCCTTTTTCAAAAAAAAAAAAAAAAATACTTTGTAAAAAAAAATATATCTGTAAGAAACGTAATTTATAACTTAAAAAAAAACAGTTTTATTCAACGAATTTTGCGACTACGGAGTGACCGAGTTGATCAGCGCAACTACAATTAAATATTCATTGTTTCTAAGAGTCAATGAAACAACAAAATGCATATTCCGCAACTGCAAATAACAGCGAATGCAACAAAAATATCGTTAGGTTTTTGAACTGTTTATTTCTATCGCAAATCTTAATGTTAAAATAAAAAGCCATATATGGCTTTGTATACGGTAGAGGGCTAAAGGAAAACGAGAAAGTTCAACATTCACATGTGCTGGGTGTCGGGGCATAGAGACATTCCACGGAGCTGTGTGTGGCTGGAGAACTTGCCAAGCATGAAAACATATTGCGCCTTTTACCTGATAAAGGTTTCTAAGGAATTCCAATCAGTACATGCAAACTCATGCTTAGGTTGGATGCCATCGAGAAAACTCATAATTGGAAAATTGGTGTAACTTGTTTAGCGACAAAACAGATTCGGCCGAATCTACATCGGCAACGCTGTTAAGTTTTTCATATCTTTAAACAGACTGCGTCATCACTGTACACTGTCTCATAGGCAAGCATGCAACCAGGCTTGACGTATATACAAATAACTGCTGTAGAAGAGGCTGCATGGACGATGAGGAGGAAGAGAATTTTCTCCACCTTCTCTGGAAATGCCCAGCTATCTCTCAAAGATGAAAACTCCATCTGACAACTTTTCTTCTATAAAGATTTTGATAATTTTATCAACAAGGGCTACATCAAATATTTTTGCAACTTTAATGTAGCAACATTTTGGAGTGAGGATACTCTCCAGTTATTCGGTATACTGATTCTTCTCCCAGCACGGTATAAATATAATAATGGTTCACCCATGACTTGGCTACCTCTTAACTATAACCCAACAGCTGCAATCCTATTTGATTGTCACCAAAATGTCAAGAGTTACAAAAAACCAAAACCGAACCCTTCAAGCAGCTCTTTAAACTCATGGCACGTGCCTTTATTCTCTTCAAGAGCCTTCAAAATGCTTGACAATTGCTCAATTTGGAGCTCTCAAGTGGCAACTGAATTGATTCCTTATGCCACCTCTGTGAAGAGGTCCACAATCTCTCAGCAATAATAAGCAATTAACGAAAAAAAAAATTTCACCGCATATTTTGAATACAAAGTCAGTGACGTTGCGGCGGTGTTTTGTTCGTCATCCAGCTAGATGAGGATCGTGAGCTGAGTACATCACACCATGTGATGTGTTTATAGAAAGAGAAATCAAAAAAAACTTCATCTTTTCAAACCACAGAAGTATCTGAGAGCCGACGACCGACAGACGCCTTCACTTACCGCGTTGATAGAGAAAAAAAACAACAATAACAAAACTATTTCAAGAGGAAAAAGGGAGGTGTATACATAATTAATCAATCAAAGCGTTTAAACCGAATTGTTTGACAGTGGTTGACATGGCATGTCAAATACTGACATGATAACTAATCATAAGTAAGTGTCAGCCTTTTGTGTTTGACGTTTGTTGTACGAGTAGTAATTTTGTGTTTGGCGTTGTTATTTTCTAGCATGGCTTTTGTTTGCTTTCGAGCGCGCATCGTGCGTGTTGGCTTACGTTTCATTGGATGGCGCCAATGTTAGGAGGGCTTTATGCACATTTTTCTTTCGAGAATAGTTATAATAAGATTATATGTTATTAATCAGATACAGAATGAATTAAATGTTTACTGGAGATCGAATGACTGGGATAATATAGTTATGGATTTCAGGAAAATTAGGGGTAATTGCCTACACTGGCTGTTGTGTTCGGGCGAGTTTGATGTATTGCCCTTATTTTATCTTCATTTGGTCTAAATACTACTATAAACGTGCATTCAGAAATGAAGATACAAAAGTTTACAAACTTTTTTTAATAGAGATTGACATGTGATTCAATGATATGTTCTGATCTGAAATTAATGTGAATAAGGCCGGCATCATACAGCTTTAGGTGAATTTATGACATGTAACTATACCAAAATACTTAACTTTCACATCAATCATTAAATCAGATAGATCCTTGGAATTTTATATAGGGTATCGTTGAGAATACCCACACGGAATGATCCTCTTTTCGGTAATGTAGTTAATCAACTTTTCCACTTAATCATTAAAAACGCGTGTAAAGTTTGTTATTTCTCATACGCGGAATAATTTCGTAACAAAACGTACGATTTAATAGAATAATTTCGTAATTTTTAGAAGACTTTTTCTTAGCAGTTTCCAGAACTCTCGCGAAATATCAGACATAATATGTCCCTGGGAATGGTTAAAGAGTTGACCCCAACGACATTGTTTTTAACATCTCATATTCTATTATTGATCCGATATTGGTTCACTCTTGTTATCAGAAGAAGATGTCATAAGCGGGCTTAAATCGCTTGATAATAAATGCAGTGTTGGTCTTGACGAAATCTTTTCTATAATTTGTAAAAAGTGCCGTAAACAACACAAAACCGCCACTCGTTATAAGGGCGATCCCGATCAGTTCTCCTTTCCTGCTTATCGTCCAGCACTCGGCGCTATAAAAAAGAAGTGGCAGTGTCAGTGTTTTGCAGAGCTTACACTTGATATTCTTTCACAACCATAATATTCAATTATGGTTTGCCGAATTTGGTCAAAAACTACAGACCTGTTTCGCAAAATTTCAACAATAGAAAGTTTGGCATATATTAAGGAACTTATATCGCCAATTTAACTTCAATTATTTTAATTTTTATTTATCTAGCCTTAACATTATTTTCAATTCAGTCCTAATTAACAAAAGACAAATAAAATATGGAAAACATATAAACAAAAATAAGAGGAACTCCAATGTTGGACTTTTTGGTAAATGTAATATGAACTGAGGTCCCCCAAATGGGTTGGGGTCGAAATTCTGGCGAGGTCAACATTTTTTTTTCCAAAATTCTGCTTTTCAAAATCCTGCTTTGCAAAATTCTGCTTTACAAAATTCTGCAAATAATAAAAAAAGGTTTGGAAAATGTTAAAAAGCGCGTGCTTTCAAACATTTTCCAAACCTTTTATTTATTATTTGCAGAATTTTGTAAAGCATTCTACCTACTCACTTGTTATAGAAGAAGAGGTAAAAGTAGTTTTTTTTTATTGGTTTTAAGATTCTTTATATGAAATATATTGTAGTTTGTTGATAAAGTTGAAAAATATTTGTTTTCTTTAAATTCGTAAATTGGAAAAAAAACAGAATTAGCAGAATTTATTTGTTTAAAATATTGCCTATCAGAATTTTAAAAAGCAGAATTTTGTAAGACAGAACAGAAAAAAAGCAGAATTTTGAAAAGCAGAATTTTTGTGTTAAAAGTCGGAATTTTGCAAGACAAAATTTTGAAAGCAAAATTTCGACCCGCTCCCCCACAAAATATAAGAAACTATATTATGGTGATTTTTTAGAAACTGTATTCATTAAGTCTTAAAAATATAAAAAAAAGTTCCTAACTTTAAACCCATACTTTTGGCATGTAAGGTAAGCATTCACCAAGTTTACGTATAACGTTAAAATCGGCTATATTACCTATATTGTTATAAATATATTAATTGATTGTTATTTATTCTCAACAATATTATAATAGATATTATATCTTAGCCTTAGAATGGAAATTAAGTAATATTATATGCATCGAGAGATTATAGTGGCAGTTGATATTTTTAATTAAAAAATAAATATAGTGCTAACTGTCACCTGAACCAAACTTAAATAAAGGTGGGGTGACCAAAGAAATATTAAATCAAGAAATAACATATCAATAAGAAAGTAATAATTTAAAAAGATTAATACCATATAAATACAGTGAAAGAACAATCATAAAAATACAAATTTTCAGGAAGAAAAAAAAGAATAGATTAAAGAAGAAAGAAAATTAAGATAATTTATAACTGCCATAATATAATATATTTTTTAAATAATTTAGTACTGTACATTTAAGAGAGCTTCTATATAATCAAATTTAAACCTATTTTATTTATGAAAAAGGAAATTCAAATCCCAGGGCACTCAAACTCGGTAACGTTCCATTATACCAGGCAGAAATCCTCCTTTTGGTGTAGAGGCTGGAGAATGGGTGGCGTATGTTGTTGTTCCGCATGGGCATTGAACCTGCACCGCATGGATGCACACACCTTCGCCAACCTCAAATTTGAACCTTAATAGTCAATTTGTTAGTTGAGTCAAAAACATATTTACTGAGCGTATTTCTCTAAGGAACTGATTTAATTTATAAAATAGGCGACAAGCAAGCACTGTATAAGAATTACGAAAAGATGTAGTACGAAATGCAGGCACAGACAATAGGTTCAAGGAATTACCACGAAGATTATAATTGTTAAGGACTCTATAATTAAGGTTGCCGGATCTTACAAAAAATATTTTTAGCAGTTTAAAATAATATAAATGACGAATTGGAAGAAATTTTAAATAACAAAACAGTGGAAAAACTATAAAATTTTGAAAGCAAATTTTTATTATGATATATTTTTGCAGAGTTAGAAGGGGTGGAATTTTATTTAAAAAGGTTCCACCCCAGCAACTAATACCATACCGTAATTTTGAATGGAATAATCCATAGTACATTGAAATCAATAATTTCGTAGAACATACAAATAAAAAAAAGGATCTCAATATAAGGCGAAAATAATTTCTCAACGAAATTAATCTCAAATACTTGAACTCGTCGACTTTTTCAACATGATAACAATGATCACTACATAAAAGATCGCTACAGAAATTACTTGAGGAATGTACAATTATTCAGTCTAAATTTGGAACACTCCGGTGCATGAAACTAAGATCTTAGCAAATCCAGGTCCCAATGCATTAATATACTCGTATAATAAATAATATTGGAAAGATGGTAAAAACCAGGAAAATGCTTCTTCCTTTTGTTTCTTCTAGAGTTTCTGCCCATAGTATTGGACTTTTTTTCCAACAAAATAAACAATGTAGCGGCCATCCTAATGACATAAATAGTCGTAAAGACTATTATATAAAAATGTATTAAAAATCCTTTTGAAAAACACCTATGTTATTTCACCTGTTTTAAAATTATGAAAGCACACATTTTTATTTTATCTTTGTAAAAATTAGTATAAAAGGCAGTGCAAAATCAAATCAAATTGTCAGTCGTTCACTAGTCAGCAGACGAATAGAACAAGCAATTCGTCATTCGGCTCTTACTCTTGAATAATTTTGATAATAGTCCGGAAATTTACTTAAAATAAAGTTTTGTTCAATTTCACTGTTCTCTTTTTATTTAAATCAACGGCAAAGTCCCAAAGGGGTTTTGTCCATCGCTCAACAATCATTTTAGATTCGGGTCAACATCAAAAGATCCCCAAGGAAGTGGTCTTGGGTAACAACTTTGTTTGTTAAAATTATTAAGAAGAAGATAATCTACATAATGTTAAGAACGCATCCATCAAGTAACTCGCCGTTGTATTGCCCCATGCTAGTATGCCTTATCTTAGTACCGACTCCACAATTGATAAGTAAACTTGTTTCAGGACACTGAAGTTGGTGTAGTTGCTTAGGTGGTGTATAGCATTCACAGCTTTTCTAAGACGTTTGCGTAGTAGTGCTTAGTGAAGATCCCATTTGAAAAAAAACAGTCCAGTTCTACCCCAAAGTATTTGTAGCTGCTTACTTTTTCAATGATGTCTGTACAACCATCACTCGAATGCAGATTTTCTTAATGTGCATTGCGGTGTAGACATTGTGTTTGGTGAACTTTTATATAAATTTTGGTTTTAAATACGTGTGAAGGCCTAATATGCATTAATTTCGTTTTTTTAGCATTGATAACTAGTCCAGAGCCGTGGCACCAACGAACTAATAATTCCGACTGTATAGTTTTAGTTGCTGTTGATAGGTCTTTGTGGCTTACGACTATTGCTCTATCATCCGCATAAGCAAATCCCACGCTTTTCCGCAGAACCGTTAACATACCATTTATATATATTATAAATAGCAACGGTCCTAAGATTGAGCCTTGAGGTACTCCAAAAGTAATTGGTTCCTGTTGGCTGTAGTTATTTAAAACTTTAACCTTAAGTCCACGATTTCTTAAATAGCTTCTCAACCACCCTAATACTTCTCCTCGTATTCCAATGCTTTCTAATCTCTCAATTATTTGTTCATGTTATAGGTTATCAAAAGCTTTTTTAAAATCTACGAAGATGACCAAAACATTATGGTATTTTTGTTTTTTTTGTTGATAGCCATTTTGTGGCTTCTCTGCAAGGGTTGATTATTCGGAATCTGTGCAGGTCCCATTAATTCGTACACACGAATTTTATATGAAAGCTAGTTCATCTGATTATTTCATTACCGGACATAATTTTTAGCCTATCCTATCAGATTGCCTGTTGAGTGTTGATGTATGACTATCTTTAACCTGCAACACACGATGACAATATAATCCGTTAAGAGCTTAGATGTAGCATTAAAGATGTTGGGTAAAGTCCTTCTGAAGTACGGTTATTTGCTTTTCGAAGTCATTGCACTAACCAACAACCGTCACTGCCACAATTGTAATTTTTCTAGCCATCGTCAGTGTGGGAATAATCCACTCGTAAAGTGGTTGTTAATTTCAAGACATAAAACTCCTATCAAACAAATCATATCAATTCCATGACCCACTTCTTAGCCCATCGCTTCTTCTAACCAAACTACCATAACCTTCTTTTATGTCTTATAAAAGAAGCAATGTTTACTAACAATCAACTATCTGATTACCCTTAATTCCCACAAAACTATTTTTAAAGAGATTTTGCGTTGTTTATGCTTCGCTAAATTAGTAAACGAAACTACGATCTCATTGCCAACAATCAGTGCACACATTTAATGACCAAAACATTAACCAATTTTTCCCATTTACACTGTAAACAAAAATTATTAACAGCCTCATAAATTAAAATTATTTCAGGCGTTCCAAGACCCTAAAATAAAGTATTTTCTTAATTTTTTTTTTACATTTCAAAACAATGTTTTCATGGTTGAAGTGAAGCTCCACTATAAACCGTGCAAAGAAGTTCAAAACTAGGAACTACAACTGGTAAAATAATTAAATTGCTCTATTGTTTAGTCAAATTAATGAGCGCTACTCTTGGCTGCAGGTGAAAATGCAAACGCGCTCATCGCCCATCATCAAACATGTTTCAAGTATCTAATCTTTCAGTAAAAAAAAATAGAGGAAATAATATCCAATTGTACTGTCGACCTACATCAGGGAATGACCTGTCACAGAATGACCGCCCCTCTATACAACTGGCGCTAATTGGCAACGGCACAAGTACGCTCTTTTACACTTTGCCCCCTAGCGTATAGTAAAGAATTAGATACTCGTATCTGCAAGTTGCTATCTGAGAGCTGAGAACCAAGGGGATATGAATTTAATGTTCATGTTGATCTTCTATTACTTTGAGCTTGTTCTCGGGCATAGGCATAGCAGCACGGATCTACTTTTCTCGGGCTAATGAGGCCACCGAGCTGCAATGTTTTATTGTTGCTTCTCCTGCTGTGTCCAAATAACCGACAAAAAGTAAAAATGAAAATAAACTAATTTCCATCAAACGACTTGTTGAAGAGCCCGTGAGAAGGTGGTGCTGGCTGGTGAAGAAGGCAGATTGTACTACCAGATAAGGAAACTGTGGAGGATAGTTTCATAAGGAACCCTACCGCCACCACCAGCACCATTCCATTCACGAAATTTTAATGTGAAATGCAAATTTATTTTACTCCACGAGATGTGTCAGTTGGCTGTCATAATTGATTCGAGCTGTCTAAAGTTGAGGGAACACCATAATAATAATAATAACTCTCCAATGCGGTCATATGCAAATGGCGGAGTAATTGTTTCCGCAGTGTTGCGGGTAAAATGGTTAAGAACAATGGTAAGTTCCGTTTTAAAGTGGGTCGCATGCTTGAGGATCTTATGCCAGTGAAATAATTCAGCAGAGAGTGCTGGAAAATGCTCGTTTTGAATCCGTAGGCGTTCGTGGTGTTTCAAGGAGTCAACTGTGTCCTATTTTAGTGCCAGGATGGTGACGCATAGTGTGAAGTCTGTCAGAGAAGTGCATTCATGTAAACGTGCAATGCGGATGCGGATAGCAAATGACAGTTGAAAGAACTATAAGACGGATTTTGTTTGGAATGCACTTACACTAGTTGGGTTGAAAAGTGCGTTGGTATGGATTTTATTTTGTAAGTAGTAGTTTGTCGCTCAACTCCTTTACAATGGAGCTGTGATGAAATGGTTGGACTACTAGTGAGAATAAGGTCACATTGCTTGCTTAAGCTTTTAATGTTGCTGATATATTGCTGGAATGAATTTTGTGGCCTGCGTTCTTTGAATCCTTCATCTTCCGGTGAATTTTTTAATTTAATTTAACATCAAATAAGTAACTTTCTGTATCATATCTTGCAACTAGGACTTCAATCGAATTTTATGTTGAATAGAATTATCGAATCAAGCGACTAGACTTTAAAGTCAACTTGGAAAGTTCAACCAAAGTTGGAAGAGTTTGTTCCCATGCATTAACAGACCAGTAATCTACGTGCATCTGAATTGAAATTGAAATACAAGCAGTTAAAAATATATGTATAAAAATACAAATCGAAAGAAGAAAATATATTTATACTTTTTTTTTTGTTGTAGATGTATCCCCACATCCATGCATCTATAGATCTGTCTGCGACGAATCTAATTTATGGGCAATTATTGAAGTTCATTATAGATATTTAAAGACACAGGCACCTATCTAAATCTAATACCTTAGCGAACGAAACACCACCATCAACAACAAAAAAAAACCTGTCTACTTTTACCTGTGACTGTGAATAAAAAACCATTACATTGTCCCTAGGGAGGTCACTGGCAGTCGCATTGAATTTTACAGATACAAGTCCGAGAAATACACGAAATATATACATACTTGAGTAAAGAAAAGCAATAAAATGCTCTCTGGCTTGCATTAAAAGAAATATTTTAATCTGACTTACTTTAAGAAAATTCTATCAATTTCTTCAGTCGTGGTTACAACGATAGGGAAAAGATACAAAATTTACATAATTTCCCTTGATCGGCAGAACACTTTATTTGTAACATCTCGAAGAAGAGCACATCTACCCTGATATTGCTTGAAAGACGCTAACGCAATGCAATTCCAATGTATCTTAGCGGGCGACAATGTTAGTGTGGCATGGAGAAATATTAATAAATGAGTACCTAAATAAAAATGTATCTATTCTGGCAGTGTGTCTTTTTTTCTGGGTTATTTTATCTCATAGGTGAATCTTCTGTGAAGTTTAATGCCGGCTGATTAATTTTTGTCTTCCTATCCATTCTTTGTGCTGGCGAGCGAGCGACAGAACATCGAAGTATCTTTTACTGTTTCCTCTTTTAGAATTCGTATCTACATGGGTTTTATTTTGGAAGCGTTAGAGATTTATAGCCTCTCCGTCGTATTTATTATATTTTTCGTTACCTTATTCATTGAAAGAGCTAACTAAACACTTTTGAATTAAATTTAAAGTTCAATGCTTCGTTTTTTTTTATTGAAAATGGATTTCCCAATTTTAGGCACAACCTACTATTCATCTACGGCCCACGATCATTTAATTTGAATCTTCAAAAAAACAAAAAAACTAAACGCATTGTCCCACTTGCAATCGGACATCAATTAAATGCAATTAATTTCTGCTGCTTTGGATACGGATAGTTTACTACATATCATCTTTTACTTTAGACCACAGATAAGTATACATATAAGCACCCTCTAAGTGCGAACGTTAGCTTGGGACGATCGTAAACATTGTTCGTTTGTTTTATTTTTAATGACCTTTCTCTATCCGTTTAATTACCCTAACAAAGTTATACCAACATTTTTGTATTTATTTTATCTCAAGGAGAAGAGAAATAAAAACGTGTTGTTCGATATGGTGGCGGTGGATAGTGTTGTGCTATCTATTGTTGGTCGTTTTGCATTCAACAGTCTTGCAATGCGTTTGTAAAGAAGGGGATTCCTTTCTTGAGTAATTACTTCACACTTTCTTTTGGAAGATTGAGAGTAAACATTTTAGGATCGGATAACATGTGATTTTATGACTCATTCAGTGTGTTTCTTTATTTTTTTTGGTTAAGGAATAGAAAAGACATAATTTTCGAATTTTGTATCCGGAATATCCAGAATGAAATGAATAAAGAAACAGAATTGGGTCGAACACAATGACAACCATTTGTCTCATGATCAGCGTTGTCACTTAGTTCAAGAACAAGTACAACATTTAGTACCTACAATTAATATTTTGTTTCTATTTATTGAACAAACAAGTGGGGTAATACTCCATTAAAGCACTAACACGTCATTATGTAATAAAAACATTACGAAAATATAGTTTAAGTTCACAGAAACAACAATAATAACGATATCTTAGTAATAAAAATTACATTCATCTTTTTCTAAGCGGAAATTTTGCAACTTTATTATAGTTGTCAAAGATCAATTATTGATAAATGGCCAAATTTATTATTTGATCGACATTTTGGTACTATGAATGGCAATTGACATATAAAGGTGCCTGTCCATTTGAGATTAAAAATGCTTAAAGCAGTTCTGAGGCAACTCTCGAGAGCAAACTCGCAAGTGGACATAGTCTTGAGAGTAGTTCGCGGAGAGTTAACTTTTTACTCTCGAGAGTGGAAACATGTTCTGAACACTATCGGAGATTAGCTCGCAAAATTCCAACATGCTTCGTATTTTGCGAGCAGCAGTCTGAGAGTCGACATGGCAAAACAATGGACATCGGAGGAAATTAATCGACTCATAGAGAAATATGAGTCGGATTGAAATGTTATGGTAAACTACAGATAAATTCGATAATTTTTAAAAATTAACTTAATATATGTTCGTTGAAGTATTTTTTAATTTACGTTTAAAAATTAAGTTTTTTTTTGGTTTTGTTTTTACCTTCAAATATTTCACTTTTAAACCGCTGAAAATTGCTGAACAGATTTCTCTCACAATTCCTCCAATCGTACAGAGAGGGATACGAAATATGTACTGAAGGCTGCCATATGAATCACCTGCACAGATTAAACAGTTTTAAACATAGCTTTTAGTTCACCTTTTAATATGATATACAAATGAACTGAATTACCAGATTCCAGAAATCTAAGTGTAACCAGTACACGCTCACGTACTGGTATGGCTTCCCTTAATATCGTATCCATTTTAAAAATAGTACGCCCAACGGATTAAATTATATATTCTATTTCACTTGTTGTCAAACGGCAGAAATCTTTGAACTGTTGAGCATCTTCAATTTGAAGGTCTCTTGTAAAAGTATACCCTGCACCGAGTTGACGACGACGATCTACCCATGGTTTAACCCAGCATTTCTTTTTTGCTTTATTATTTTTTTTAAGAAGAGTGCTAATAATTATTAACGCAGCTGCAACCTTTTGCTTGTAAGAATATATTTTAACTGGTAACTAGCAGACGAAATATATCAAGTGGACACGGTTATGAGAGTACTCTCAGGGAATCTACTCTCAAAATGTTATCAAAGAACTCGCGAGATTAAAATCTCGAAATTATTACTCTCAAATGGACAGCCACCAGAGAGTAGCCTTCGAGAGTTTACTAGCGAAAGTACTCTCAAATGAACAGGCACCTTTAAACATGTTTTGCAAACACTGACAAGCTAAATTCGATAGAGAACTTCGCCAAAGCTATCTCTTTCTGAAGTGTCGAATTTCTTCCTTAAAGGTCAAGAAAAAATTGACACATAACAATTTCAGTAATTTGCAGAAATCGAATGAAAAATTATTGTGATTGTTAATAAAGTGAATATTTAAGTGAAATCAAAAGAGAAAATCTAGCAATTTATTGTAAAAATCCTGAAAAGTCAGTTTTGGCTTTTACTTTCGGCGTAAACATATCGATTGCCACTCTAACGATTTCCATAAAAAGGTTGAAGGAATCATTTAAATTATGGCTACTAAAAACATTTAACCATTCAATGCTATTTAGATAATTTGAAATGCTATTAAAATTAGCTTTGGAGTAGTTATACTTAAAATTACATCCAGATGAAGACGGTTTAATAAATTCTTAAAATTGTAATCTTATAGAAAGTGCTACATGAAAAATTGTGTTGCGACAGAGAGGAACTATGGAGTTGCTAACACTAATGTCAAGCCCTGAATCAGCGAAAACTAAATCAAGTAAATTATTAAACTCATTATGAAAACTATTTATCTGCTTAAGACCAAGCCGGGCAAGCGTGTCAACAACTTCATATTCATAATCTAAGTTAACATTTGATGGAATAAGCCTAGATTCATTGTAATCAAAAGTCCATATTAGATTAGGTAAGTTGAAATCACCAATTAGAATTACATGTTGTTTGTCGTTTAGGTTGTTTAAAATGAAGCAACAATTTTCAATATGAGCTTTATATAATAAAAGGGGCTTCCTGGTGGAATATAACTAACAACAAGAATGATTTCTGAGACAGGAATACATTTAATACTAATAGCTATTTGGTCCACATCAATAGCAGCAGTTTGTTTAAATTGCCTAGATGTGATTTTCCCCCTTAGTTGCCTTTTACGACAAGCGCTGTTTACCGGGGTATGCTGCAGTGATATTCTTAACCCGTTCCTGCACGGGGAAGGTACAGTGATTAGTTTTAATATGGAAACAATAAAAAAACATAGGGACGGGCTACAGTCCGCTTGGGCGAACTGTTGGATACCCTATTCTTATTCCTATCCCTCATAAGTGGGCGTGACAAAAGTCAGAATGGTTGAATTGTTAAGAACGCTCTACATATTTTGTTATATAACATTTAAAGGATTTTATCAAAAAAAACGCTCCCTTGCTCAAACTTGGGTGTTTCAATAAAATTGTTTTATTTAATTGTGGGCGTGTCAGTAGGCGGATTTAAAAAAATTAATACATGAGCATAAAGGGATCCTAGAGAGTATATATTATAAATTTCAGCTCCCTAGCTCAAACATTGGATTTTCAAAAAAATTGTTTTATTTATTTGTGGGCGTGTCAGTGGGCGGATTTTGAAAAAAAATTATCCCGAGCAGTTTTAGGAGTCATAGATCATATATACAAAATTTCAGCTTTCTAACTCAAAATTCGATTTTTTCCAAAATTTTGTTTTTTTGAGTTTGTGGGCGTGTCTGTGGGCGGATTTCAAAAATTCGTAAACTTGATTATTTCGGGACCCTAGAGAGTATATGGTTAAAATTTCAGCTCTCTAGGTCCAGTTTAAAGGCCTAATTTTTGCCGACGGACGGACGGACAGACGGACATGGCTAGATCGACATTACTATCGATGCTGATCATAAATATAGCAACTTTTATGGGTCTACGGGCAATATTAAGGTATGTTACAAACTATGCGTCAAAATTAATATACCCTTAGAATAGGGTATAAACATGTTTGCCGTGATTCTTTTTAAAAAGTCATGTGAAGGTACATACCATAATGTGAACTCATGGTCCCAGGAGGCTAATGGAAACTTTTAAGCCAATCTACCGTATGGACTGGACCAACTTGTCTTGTTGTTGAGGAAAGTTGGGCCACTAAATCTCACCGCATTTAGGGCAAAACTATTCGCCTGTGAGTGCTTATTTTCAGTTTTTCCAAGCATCAAAGGCTTGAAGTCCATTCTATTCACTATAACCAATTTTATACTATGACCTAGTTTGGTCTACCTACTCCAGATGTGGAGTATAAGATCTCATTGAACTACATTTTCCTAAATATCAACAATAAATTATCTCGTACATACAAACGTGCATCGCACAATGACATCGATCTGATTGCAATCCCACATTCTTCAATTCAACTTTATACTTACAATTCCAATTGCGAAAGGGATTTACATTTAATACATTTGTTCGTGGAAAATCCTTAAAGAAAAATCATTATTTCACGAAAAATGTGGTGCACGGAGATGTGTGCTATCTTCACTGTAACATCACGTACGTGAAATTTTTTCTTTCGAACAAAGCCGCCTTGGTGAAGGTGTTCTAGATGAGCAGAAAAACGATCTTAGAGGACAGAAAAAAAGAAAAGCGAAACCAAAAGGTAAAAAGGACGAACCCAATCTGATGAATGCGATAACAATCCGATGTACTGTCATCCTTGTGCGGTCTGCGTGTCATGTTGAATCGAAAATGCAGCGTAGAATTTTTGACACGTTTCAACAACTGAAAATGTATTAAAAAAAAAACATCTATCCATTGTAAAAGATTGTTGGAATTATATTTTATCTCTAAAATTGAATCATTGCACGCGTGTATCTTTTTTTAGCTCATACATAATTGTAGGAAAGTGTGGATAAAAGGATTTTCAGGATTTTGTCCATTGCAACTATTTAATCCGTTTATCATTTTCAAGAGATTGCAGTTTTGTTGGATTATTATTGTTAATTGGTGATTGGATGGTGTGACGGTTATTTTTAGCAGCAATTTATGAATATTTCCTGGAAATGAGGAGCTATATAAGTATTTGACCCAAATTCTGAGTGTTAGGGGAAAAATATTGTTCCTTGGCAGAGTTATTTTTATCAGACAGATAGCATGTACCGTCGTCATTCAAGGATGATCCTAAAAAAGACTACAGGAACTTAACTTTTGTTAAGTTTGTAACTATAGTCGATGAGGAGTGGATGAAGACTTGGAGACATTTTCTACAAGTCAAAAAGCTTAAAGATAACCACACAATCCACAAACTGGGTACCAGGCTTGGTCCTACCAAAGCATATCAACGTGGACACAACTTCTTCTTTTTCTCATTCTTCTAACCATCCGACTTACTTCATCCCTTATGTTGGGTTCGCCAATTTGCCCTCAAACAGTATCGGCGGGCCTCCCTCGGTGACTCCAGCGGGGCATCTCTTGTCACTTGTCTCTTGTCATCTCTGGGCACTTGTCTTTGCTCCCTCAGGGCACTTGTCTTTGCTCCCTCAATACCTGTAAATGTGTAAATGATCATCTGAACTTAGGTTTCTGGAACTCCTCGTTGTCTTGGTGCCTATCATCAAAGATCTCTTGGGTGTCCATCAAAGGCCTCTTCAAAACTCAGAGGGTATCTCGTCCGGCCCAACTGCTTTTCGTTTTTTTTTTAAACTTTGACTTTGTCTTTCCAACCGTCTTTCCAACTTCTTAATGGTGGGTACTTCTTCATTCTAAGGAACGGCTCTTGGAAAGCATATCCGGGAAAGTGTTCGTTTAAAAGTCCTTCACAATACTGTTGCCATCTGTGTATTATAAATACGTTTGGCGAACGGATTTCCTTTCTCCTTTCTTGAGCGGCTATTTTAATGAGAATTGTGGCGCTGTTTAAATTGAAAAAATGAATTAAATTGAATTGAGATGGATTATATGGAGTCCAAGAATCAAGCATGCTTTCAGCCCACATGGTTTATAATTAGATAATAATAAGATATAAATTAATGGAAAAATAAAAAGAATTAAATTAAAAACAAAAGCTAAGAAAATAATGAATAAACACAGAGTGCAATTGCAAAGCTACGCTTGGGTCCTAAAGATGGTCCTTTAAAGAGCGGATACAATTATTTAAATTGACAATATCGTCACGTGAGTTCTTATTTGTCCTACAGACCATTTTGGCCAAAAATGAAAATGCCATCTTATATTTTTGGTCATGCTCTTTCGATTGCTGAAACCAGAATTGTCCTATATCTTTTAGTTTTCGAAATAAAAAATTTGATTTTGTCCTATAGACCAATTTTTGTCGATCAATTTTATGCTTATTTGTCCTATATCCATTTTTGTATGCAGTAGGACAAATTTTATACTGGCATTATAATTATGTAAAGTTTGTGCTTAAATGTCCTATATCCAATCACACATGGATATAGGACAAAATGTATATGAAAATTTTAAGATTTGCACGTTAGAGTTGGATTGTGACGCCTCTTTGCACTGACTGAGTCAACCCGATCAGCTTCCTTCTTCTCGTAAAGAGAACAACCTCAGTCTTAAGAGGATTGACCGAGAGCCCATTCCTAGTGCACCATTCGTCGATCACTTCGCTAGGCATGATCTAACAGAAAGCACGGCAACATCATCCGCGTACGCCTGAGCGTATACATTATACCTGTTGACTGCGTTTAACAGAGTCGACACCACAGCAGTGGAGACAGAACGCCGCCTTGCGGGCATCATCTGTTTACCCCCGCCATAACATAACGGCCACAATCCGCATCCGCAACCAACATTCTATTCATTAGCATTGCTTTAATCCACAACACCAATGGTTCTTCTACGCCGTGTTGTCTGGCAGAGCTGCACATACTATCAAAAGTCTCATTGTCAAAAGCACCCTCAATATCGATGAAAATGCCCATCGCGTATTCTTTTCCGTCAAGCGCGCCCTCAATTCTACCAACTAGATTTTGGAGCGCAGTCTGGCGGGATTTTCCGCGTTGATAGGCATGTTGCATCTGAGATAATGGGTGCAATCGCAAAGCATTTTTACGCACGTAAAGCTCGACCAGCCTTTCCATGCTTTTCAGCAAGAAGGAAGTCAGACAGATTGGTCTGAAGCTCTTGGCGAGCTTGTAATCATAGTCACTTCTGAAAATTGTTGGTATAAATGCCACTCTGACTGTACGCCAGGGACCGAGTTGTTTGTCCTGGCTCACTTACAGTCTCGGTAGTATGGGCTGGTTGTATGGGTGGCGACGGTGTAGAGGTTAGTGTGTTGGCTTCTGACCCGTGCGGTGCAGGTTCAATCCCCATGTGGAACAACAACATACGCCACCCAATCACATGCCTCTACACCAAAAAGGAGGATTTCTGGCTGGTAGTACAATGGAACGTTACCGAGTCTGAGTGCTCTGGGATTTGGATTTCCTTTTTTAAAAAAAGAAAAAAAAAAAAAAAAAAAAAACGGGCTGGTTGTGAACCAATTGTAATCTGGTTACTCGGAAAGTGAGACTCCAGCAGATGACTGAGATTTTCCGCTTTCGTCTCAGTGAAGGTACCATAAAGTGATTCCAGTTTGGCTGGTTTGCCCTTTTTCAGAACTTTAACCACCCTACTAGTTAACGCAGTATTTCGATCTTTTCGCATTGAACAGCTTCCTCTACATTTTGTCTCGTCCTGAGTTTGGTTGGAGTTTTGAGAGTTTTTCCCATTACCTCCCTGAAGCGTATCCAGTTGGTTTTTCTCGGATTTCTCCTCTCCTGCAAAGTTATGGCTTCGCATTCGTTTTGGAATTCGATATATCTGTAGTCTGAGAGGGACACCTCCGAAGAGACCCTCCAGTTGGTAACCGCCTTAAAGTATCTATTTGATAAAGTTAGGTCGATCACCTCCTGTATTCTAGACGTCACAAAAGTTGGCTGCGAGCCAACATTGTTGATAGTAAGATCAAATGATCGCATGTTGCATTTGCTGCTGCCCCAAACAGTGTTCTGAGCATCGCAGCATATAACTAGGCCCATCTTCCTGGTGTCGCTGTTTTAAAACTTACCTATGTTACTAAGTTACCTTACAGCTTACACACACTATTAGTGACAAACAATATGAATAAGAATTTTGTTTTTGCTATGTTTTTTTTTTTAATTAATTTATTAAGCTTGGAGAAAAAAGTTCCTTTTATTTATTTTTACTTTGTTGAGAAACTTTATAAACATTATAATATTTTCGTTTATTTTTTTTTAAACTCAAATAAAGAAAGAATTGAATTTTGATTTCAATAAAAATATTTGATATCCTAATTTTTTATTTGACTGTGTGTTCTATATCCAATACAAATTCCACTGGAGACAATATTTGTAACTTTGATTTTTAATTTGTCCGCAACTGTATGGATAGGTGTCCTATATCCATTTTACTACTTTTTTTTAAAAACTCAATTAAATCAATGTTCAAAAACCATAAAATGCAAAATGCTTTATGTATGGTTGGCCGAATACCTAATCTTTCAAAAAATATAAAAATCTCTGTGATTATGCGCAAAAACATAAGCAAACCACCACTTTTAAGTTTAAAAACGATCTCCTGAAAAGTTACGTTGGAGGTCTATAGGACAAATAAGAACTCACATGACGAATTGTCTTTGATCGTGCAGGTATCGAGCAAATTCCAGATTCTGGCACATTAGAACGAAGGGAGATCCGCGAATCTGCACTGTTGGACTTCTTGGAATATTAATGTTGTTGGAACGCATTGAAGTTGAATATTCCAGTTTATCGTATAAATGCGTTGACGTTTGATATCGTACCAAACTAAAAATGTGACATCAATGAAATGCCAAACCACAATTGGAAACATTGTCAAATCTTCTTAAAGAACGGATACGACGAATACAAGAATTGAAACCATCGCGCTCTATAAAGGGAGCACTAGACTATAATTGAGTACTCAGTACGACACTCTCCACAACCGCCTAAGTCCTCCGTAGATGATACAAAGTACTTTCTTGACATTATCACTGTATTTGAGAGTTTTATTTAAGATGAATCCTTCATTTTTTACAGTATGACTGTATGGAATCACGTGCCCATTTAAAACTACTTCAGGAAAGTAGGAACAGATTTTATAAATAAATATACTCTGCGATTTAGCCGGATTTAAAATTAAATCATTTGGTTCATTTAGCCCCAATAGTTACCCTTGAGGGACACAAAGTTTAAGCTGTACGAAGTTAGACACCGAAAGACCTATGCAAACAACTTGCTTTCAATTAGTAAAGAAATTTTAAAGCAGTTTAAGTGCACAAGAAGAATTTTTTTTTTTTTTTTTTTTTTTTTAATTTCTGGCTCGCCAAGGCGATTTATAAAGGGGGGTACTTCGACCTAAAAGATCTTTTGTACCGTATGGGCCAGAAAAGTTTAAACTAGTAGAATTTCCACTTTCCGTGTAAAGCGGAAAATTTTACCAGTAGAAGAATTCTTTATGTCCTCGGGGCTCATTTGCTCCCTGAAAAAGATCTTCTTTCTAATTCCATTAAGGGCTGGACATTCACATAAAATGTGTTCAGCTGACTCGTCCTCTTCAAGACAGAGTCGGCACTCAGGAGAGTCTGATATTCTCATTTTGTGTAGATGATATCTTAAACCATGGTGACCAGTAAGGTAACCTACTAGGTTTTTGATATCGTGCCTGCTTAGGTTTAGACATTTGCTGGCATTGCGATTCAAGGGCCGAATGGCTCGTTTGGCCTGTCTTAGACCTGGGATGCTTTCCCAAAGATAGATACATTTTCTATGTTCCCAGCTTTTAATTGCTGCCGTTGCTGCTGATCTAGGAGTGCAGCAGAAAGGTTCGGGACATATGAAAGGTGTTTCTGAACCTTTTCTGGCCAGTTCGTCGGCCTTTTCGTTACCTTCTACCCCGACATGACCCGGAACCCACCATAATTTGGTCTTGTTTCTTGTTCCGAGTGTTTGTAGGGTATTGAAGCAGTACATGACTGATTTGGAGTCAATGGTATACGAGCTAAGGGCGTTTATAGCTGCTTGACTATCCGTGAAAATATGGATGGTTGCACCTTTTGCCAGATAAAATAATATGGCTGGCGCATTCTTGAATGGCGTGGAGCTCTGCTTGAAATACGCTGGGACTTTTTCCCATGGGTATCGTAAAGCGTTTGTGTGGTCCGTATGTTCCCGCTCCTACCCCCGTTTCCATTTTAGAACCATCCGTATACCACTTTATGCCGTTGTGGCTGTTTGGTGGGTTATTACTAACCCATGCTTCTCTCTTGAGGATCTCCGTGGAGAACCGTTTGTTGAAGCATAGTGTTTTTTGAATGCGGTCTGTGACCGCGCAGTTCATGTTAAGTTCTGGTAGTTCATCGAGAAGGGTCTTTAGATCCGGGTGATCATTAAGACTTATCTCGTTTAACTGTATTAGACTTATTGCACTGCGGATCGCCACTTTTTGAATGTATATGTGGAGAGGTGTGATTCCTGTTATTGCCTCTATGGCAGCTGTTGGACAGGTTCGCATGGCTCCGGAGATACCAAGGCACGCAAGAAGAATTAAATTGATGTTGTAATTTGTGCAGTAAGATCGAGTGGCTTACTGATCCGAAGGCATTCGAAAAATTAATTAAACTCAAAACCGATACCTTATCAGCAATCATTGCAATCCGAATGTCGTAATGCACTTTTAAAATAGCCGAAACCCTGCTGTGCTTCTTCCGAAACCTAGATTGCGGAGGTGACAGCACATTGTTAAACTCCACAAATTCGGAAAGCTGATTGATCATTAGTTTTTCCAAGCCCTTCGAAAGAAAGTGCAGAATACAAATAGGTTGGTAATTTGATAGGTCAATACTTCCCGCCTTTTTGTACAGGAATGACTTGAGCGATCTTCCAGGAGCTTGGAAAAAGCGACCTCGTAAGATAGTCATTGTAAATATTGGCAATGCTTGGAAGTATTACCGGGAGCAGCAGACGAATAAATTAAGATGAAATTTCATCCAGTGATATTGCATTAGATTTACTTGAATTAAGAGAACAAAACATTAGATATCAAGTGATACGCAGTTTAATACGAATGGTCCCGCGGATAATTTCACTAGACAGGGCAAACAACTTATTCAATTTCCAAAATTGAGATCCGCAACACACTCCAAATTTGGTTATCTAATCGCACCCAAACTTTTAAAATTATTCCATAGGTTTTTTGTGGAGTTCCTGGACACATATAACTTGCTAAAACAATATTTTCTTTTTGCGTCATTCTTAGCTCTTACAGTTCTGTTTCTGCAGGCGGCATAACGATCCCAATCATGGATAAATCTTTCTTACATGCAAACAAAAAATCTCGTTCACAAAATAAACTACTAATGCCCGAGGTAAATCAAGCAAAATTATTGGATGAGATTCTGCTTTTTATTGGAACGTACTTATCATATAAATATTTCAATAGATTTGTTAGAAAATCAACCATGAATTCTGTTGAGGTAGAGAGGTCTATGCGAGCTGCTTCCAGAGAGAGCTTCCAGAGAGAGCTCCTCCATATTGATGTTATTAAAATGGTGGTATAAACGAATTTGTCCTGTTCAGACCTTTCAAAGTCATAAATTAGGTAAATTAAATCATGATCGGCAATGCCGTGTGTTTGGTTGAAACACAAATCTTAATTTTTGTTTGAAACGGATTTCCGTTCATGATTCAAGTTTAATAATAACACAGAAGCGGGGTTAGGCAACCTAATGTTAAGATAGGTGATAAGTTAGAAGTAAGGAATAATGTAAGCAGTCTCTTGCTGATCGGAGTAGAATCAAGATTTTAATAAAGATTGTTAATAAAATAAAATATAACTCAAGCGTCTCACAGGGATCGATACTAGGGCCACTTCTGTGGAATATCATGTATGACGGAGTCCTACGATTAATGCTACCTAACGAGGTATCGATAATTGGATTCGCCGACGACATTGCCATCGTGACAGTAGCTAAACAGATCCAGGAAGTGGAATCAGCTACAAATGAAGCAATTTCCAGGATAAAACACTATTTAGTAATCGCCGGACTAGAACTAGCCGACCATAAAACAGAAGATGTCCTTATAACTAGTCGGTAAACCATTGAATTCGACAATTTTCAGGTGCGGTACCAGATCATTAGATCCATAGAAGCAGTCAAATATCTTCGAGTCCTGCTAGACAACAGAATGCAGTTCAAGACGCACGTAGAGTATTTTACAAAGAAAGCATCGCCAATACAGGGAGCTCTCTCACATATACTACCTAACATTGGTGGACCTGGATATTCTAGGAGAACCGTTTTATCAAGAGCAGTCAGCTCAGTCCTTTTTTACGCCGCGCCGCCCCGTCTTGGGAGCGGGCATTATCGACGAAAGAAACAAGAAGAAAACTATCATAAGCATACAGACTTAGCGCATTAAGGATGATATTAGGTTTCCGAACCATCTCGGACGAAGCTGCCTTCTTCATAGCTGGAATGATACCCATAGATATTCTAGCGGGCGAGATGTTGAAGATCTACAACAGAAAAACGCCCGGCGGGCAAGATGAAAGGAATATGGCAAGAATAAAAGAAAAAGAAAGATCAGCTTCAAAGTCATGTGGCAAACCAGGTGGGACAACACTACAAAAGGCAGACTGACATACAAGCTGATCCCGCAATCGAGACCAGGACAAAGCGACCACATGGAAACAGCAATTACCACCTTACGCAGTTCCTGACTGGCCACGGCGGCTACCGCAAATACCTACATCGATTTGGACACGATAGCTTGCCATTTTGCCCAGATTGTCCAGACCAGGAGGAAGACACAGAGCACGCAGTTTTTCGTTGTAGGCAATTCGTAGGATGGATAACGAATCTGCCCAATCCATCTTTCCTAATAGACCATATTTTACAGTCGGAGGACAATTGGACGACAGTTTGTAATCTGGTAACAACTATCTAAAATGGACTGCGGAGAGTAGAAAAGCTAAGGAGAGCACCAGAAGCAGGAGAACCGTCAGAAGCAACTGACACAAGACAAGACGCATAGCATGAATTACTAACCAGTCCCGCAGGGAGAGTGTTTGAAGTCTACTGGGTATGGACTAGTACGTAGGTGCATTCCTGGCGTCAATTGTTCGGGTTTGCCAATCGTGCATGCCATCTTTTGAAGATTAACATACACTATCAGTTCTGTGTCGTGGAGTGCTTAAAGCAAGCAACTATCACGAGCAGAAATTTGCCGGCACTAAAAGTGCTCCCACCGGCTCATCATTTAGTGCAGGTGTTAGTAAGGACAAAACAATTAAAAATACAAAATAATTATGTACCTATAAAATACTAACACAAACACAAATCATGCAAATAAATTAAGACATTAAGGTTTTATTGCGCAAAATATTTTTGAGCTTAATTTTACTAACATGCAAGTCAATCACATGATCATTTATATTATAGATTCTACTCATGCGACTAATAGGCTCATGCCTCCCATAATTCGTTCTATGAAGGGGGCTAAACAATAAATCAACACTACGTAAATTATGGGCACCACACCGAAAATTAAAGCCAATAGATGACAGCAAGTCAGGTGCATCTATTTGACCGGATATAAGCTGCTGTAAAAAAATGATATCGCTATTAAGCCTTCGTTGAGAAAGGGGTAACATTTGAAGAAGCTTAATACGCTGACTGTAAGGAGGAAGGTTAAAAGGAACATCCCATGGAAGTCCTCTAAGTGCAAATCGAATAAATTTACGTTGAATGTCCTCTATTCGATTTGAATGAATGTTGTAGAACGGCGTCCAAACTTGTGAAGCATACTCTAGAATCGGACGGACAAAACAATTGTACAATGACATAGTAACGTATGGGTCATTAAATTCTTTCGCCCACCTTTTTACGAAGCCCAGCATAGAATTAGATTTATTAACAATAAAATTGATATGCTTGGCAAAAACCAGTTTGGGATCGAAATAAACCCCAAGATCCTTAAAATTATCAACATTACAAAGAATATGTTAAGACAAAGAATATTGAAAGGTGGAAGGTATAATCTTTCTAGAGAATGTCATATGTTGACATTTAGTAGTGTTCAGGGATAAACCGTTTTTATCACACCAATTGGCGAAGCTATTAATGTCAGATTGAAGAAAAATTCTATCTTGCTGACTAGTGATAGATTTAAATATTTTCATATCATCAGCGTAGATCAGGATATTACTGTGATTTATACATGCTTTAACATCATTAATGGCTAGTATAAATAGAATTGGTCCGAGGTGACTACCTTGGTGAACTCCAGACTCAGCTGTAAAAGATACACATAGCGATCCTCTAAATTTGACTTGATAAATCCTTGATCTGAGGTATGAATAAACCCATTTTCTGAAACTTGGTGGGAAACCAAAAGCCCTGAGCTTAAAGTCGATTATTTCATGGGACAGCTGGTCGAAAGTTTTAGAGAAGTCAGTGTATATGCAATCCATTTCGTCCTTATTCTCTAAGGCATTAGAACAATCATGCAAGAAACTTAACAGATTAGTGAGAGTGGATCTGTTTCTTACAAATCCATGCTGTTCATTACAAATTAAATTGCGACAAAGAAATATTAACTTTTCGCAAACAATTTGTTCAAAAAGCTTAGGGATACACGAAAGCTTTGAAATAGGCCTATAATTAGTGATATCACCACGTTCGCCTTTTTTAAATACAGGTGTGATAAAAGCACTTTTCCTTACATAAGGGAATTTACCAGTACTAATGGACAATTCAAACAGATATTTAAGATATGGAGCAATTGCATGACTACATTTTTTAAGAACGATCGGTGCAATGCCATCAGTACCTGATGAATAATCATTCTTCAGAGAAGAAATAAATTTTAAAATTGTTTCTAAGTCAAATGAGAAGCTACTAAAACTTATTTGGGAGCAGCTAGTTAGATAACTAAAATATTGCTCATCTATGTGAAGAGGGGTCACCCTAAACGACTTACTGAAATAATCTGCAAACATATTGCTTCCATCTAGCGAATCAGCAGTTGTAGAGCTATTGTAAGTACTCGTAAGTTTCGATGGATAACCATCGGTTTTTTTCTTAGAATTAACAAATCCCCAAAAATGTTTGGGGTCCAATTTTAGAGAGCATTCCATTTCACTTATATAGTCAATATATAAGTTGCAGGATAAAGATTTGAATTCGTTGAATAGTGTAAGATAGAGCTCAAGATCTGAATGGCGGAGACTTTTTAAATAGTTCTTCCAAGCCCTATTACGTCTGTTTCGTATTGATTTGAGCTCTTTAGTGTACCAAGGATGGGACGTTTTCAGATTCTTCGAGGATTTCACAGGAATCACTTTTTTCATGCAGTTATCCATGAAAGAATAAAAGGAAACTACCGCATCTTCAATATTAGAAAACGCAATAAGATTAAAATTAAAGCTGGAAATTTCATCAGAAAGCCTTTGAAAATTTGCTTTCCGAAAGTCAAAAGATTGCGAACGATCATACGAATTACTATTTTCGTACAAATGTGCGCCTAATTCAATAAATACATCCAATGGTGGATGATTATTATCTATGTTAGTTATACTGAAGTGGGATTCCAGAACCACAGTACTAGTCAGAAGAAAAAACAAGATCGAGAGTTCGATTTTTAAAATTTTTTATACAGCTAGTTTGCTGTAAGTCAAAAGACAAGATGTTGTCCAGTAAAGCGAGCTCTTGTTGGGCAGAGTCAAAGGATGGGATGAGATGAGAATCATCCTCAGAAGGTACCCATCCAATATGTGGCAGATTGAAATCGCCTATAAGTAAGACAGTGCTGTCACAGCAAGATATGGTCTAGTTCCATAGAAAGTTCCGAATACAAGGAACACAGACGATACGATGGAATGTACGCATTAACAACATATAAATGCTTGTTCTTAAGTGTAATTTTTAAACAGATAATTTCGACGGTTAGTGGAAATGGAAAGTCAATCTTCCATTGGCACAGCCAGGAAAAAAAACACACAAACACTTTCTCCCGCTCTCTCTCTCTTCCATTAAATTTGGGAAGGTCATTTGCGCACTGTGGTGCAGAGGTTACTGTGTTGGACTACTAATCTAAAGGTGTCAGGTTCAAATCCTGCCTAGGTCAAGTAACATCGAAAAGTTTATTCCACTGCCCCAACTCTTGCGAACGTCTGACACAAAGAAACATCCAAGACTATCAATTTTCATGAGAAGCTTCTCAAATTTGCCATTCGCATTCGCCTTTAAATTGTAGGTCCCTTCTACTTGGCACAGGTGAATGGTTGGAGAAACTAGGTTTAAGGCCTTGTACGGGCCTTAATATTTATTTATTTTAATTTAAGAAACAAAAAATGTACAAACTGGATACAGATTAGCCCAATATCACTCCCACTTCGGATAGAAGTATTTGCAGCATTTATCATAAAGTTCGAAAAACCTGTAGCCAATGTTTTTCGCCTGAAATAATTTTTGTATTCGTTTCCACTTTTGAATGTGAAATAAATTGAGTTTGAAATTAAATGAACTTACCAGACCGCAATCAGAAAGCTCGGTTGTTGAGTTTATTTCATTGGAGTTTATTTCATGGCACTCAACCCTTCATCTCATGCCGCAATGATGAACGTTTGAATTTTGTTCAAAAACCAGTTGCATAATGTTACCAAGTTTAATAGTAATTATCCCTCACCCACACATCACTACAACAAAAAAAATATTATCTTCAATCGCTCAACATCTGTCTTTCTTCCTATTTCCTTTTAGGCTATTTGACCTACAAGTTTCGACAACATCCACCGCCAGGCACACTTTACGAATGCCGCCGATTTCTGCCTACCAGCTTATTAATGTTCTTCCAATAATGATTAACTATATTAAATATCAGTATTAATTTGCACCGGTTTTTATTTTCTCACCGATTAACCTCTGTTTAAGTTCGTATCAAATTATACATGATTCCCAGTTGGTTCTCCGCTAATAATAATCGGTTCTTGACCTGCTGAGCATGAAATCAATTCAACTGAATCAAATTCGTATACATACACTACATTGAAACAAAACAAAAATATATATAATGTATGTATGTGTATAAATAATTATAAACCGATATCTGCTAATGAGCCCAAATCAATATACATTATAGTTTCTGTTTAAAAATAATAATTTTCATTAATTATTAAATATGTTTGCGTGTCATCTGTCGTTCTTCGTTTGCGTAAAAACCATTAAATTTTAGTTCCAAAACCCGTAACAATTTTGTTTTTCTTTTTGTTTTTTTTTTGTTTTTTTTTTTTTTGTATGGGAGGGAATGAAAACTAAATCTACATAAATACAACTAAACAAATTAGTTGTGATGGATGGATTTGTTAGTTGGTCAAGAAGCGACAAGAAAGAAGTATCTACTAAGAGTTCGTTGGACTGCGTAAATAATGTTCAGAATTACCAAAAACCAAACACAATGGTACCTGATATTGATTAATAACTTTATGCTATTAGCAATGAGAGGGGCATTTGCATATAAATTATTTTAACACCTATGGCATGAGAAAAGTGAGTATGCGAGAGAGTATGAAGGTAAATTGAGTTTTGCGGTATTGTTGAAAGTTGCTTTGATATTGAACCAATGGTTTTTTAGGTTTTAATTGATAGGTACTACGATAATATGCCTTACTGGTCTGGCTTTTTTCATCATTATTGTCTTAATCGTCGATACATCTTAGCTTTTACAACAAAATCCGATGAAATATTTTCTCTTATACGCTGGCCTGTTTAAATACCAATTAATCTAATCGATAAGTCCTCCCAAAGTGTTACAAAAAAAAAACCTTTCCTTCGGCCTGTTTTGAAAAGGTCCCACCAGCTATGCAACGGAGAATTAATAGCAAGGCCATCCGCGGTTTTAAGCCAGGGCAATGATGACATGGAAAATCTATGCCTGAAATTGTTGACATTTATAGGCGGAAGAAGGCTATTCTTTTTGTAAGAACTACCAATGCACATGTTGCCCTATGCAAGGACGGAATAATGTCATGGAAACGTCCTCCAAAAAACGGCGCTGTCGTCAAAGACGTTTTCTTATCAGAGATCATATACTGAGACGTAAGGCGAGGCAACACTGCTGTCACAATGCCGTGAAATAGCGCCAGATGAAATAAGGCCAAATGTAATCATTCACAAAGTGAAATAAAACCAAACATTAAAATTTGGCCTTATTTCACTTTCTCAAAGTACACATTTGCCCTTTTTCATCGCACCGCTATTTCATACGAGGATAGCGGCGCGTACAAGCAAATTTGTTTTCCAGATAAAAGTTTCATAACAAAACGAACACAGAAGAATTTATGAGTTGTTGAAGTTATATATACTTCTTTTCGCACATTGAGGGTACAATTTGCATTGTTACGGAAGTTGTGTGACCAAACAAGATCCTTAAAACCCGAAAAAGGATATTTTTCCAAAATTTCCTTCGAAAGCGAGTAGGTTTTCTGTGCTTAAGGTTATTTTACCAAAAAGTCCTTGAAATCCCAAAAAATGTCCTTTCACTAAATTGAAGTATTATCAATTTATAAGTGGGCTCAGTGGTTAGTGTGTTAGACTACTAATTGAAAGGTCCCCGGTTCAAATCCCGCCGGGGGTAAGTAACATCTACAGTTTTTTCCACTGTCCCACCTCTTGCGAACGGGGACCAGAAAAATTCTCAACATTATAATCGTGTTCTAATGGACAAGTTGTTTGATGCTATGGAGTTTTCATTTATACCAGAAAACGGTTGAAATTTTAAATTCTATCCTGACAAGGCAAATCAGTATTTGGAGAAATATGAAGGCTTGCAGCTTCTATGAAATGAGATAAAGACAAACAGCAAAAAGTGTCTCTAGCACTCTGTTTTCCATATTACATTTTCGTAGAAAGAGAGGCAGACCTTAAAACTGTCGGACCTGACAAATGCAACACCACAAGCATTTAATTTATTTCAGTTATGAAAGCTCCGAAACCACGAGGCCTGTCGATATTCATTGAGGCCAAACCGGCGAACAGTAAACTGAAAAATATATGATCAATTCAATCCTGATCATAACTTCGCCGTGAAGAAAACAGAATAACACTAAATGCACATGATGTCGCATGCAAGTTGATTTTGAAAGTATGGAGGATGTTTTTTATAGAGGTACAGTGCGATTCACTTGATTAGACGCACTAATTTTTTTCTCATAAATTTATTTTTTTTTTCATTCGTGTTTGTATTAATTATGAATCCATTGCATTCATATGACGGATAATTTAGTTCTTAATGAAAAAAACAATAACATGCTTGGCAAGAGACAGTTAAATTTTTTTTTCAGTTTTTCTTCTCAGGCATGTAAAAACAACAACATTTTTTTTGGTTCATGTGAACGCACCTACAAAATGTTCGTACACATCAAACATAGATTTATTTTTAATTTTTTTAAAATTTTATTTGTATCTTTACTTAAGTTTTTTATATTTTCAGTGCTTAATACACCCTAAACGATTTAAAATTACATCAAAAATTGTACTTTTTGGGTAATCATACAAATGTTTAAGATAATCCAAGGATATCTTCGTCCAGGCTTATTTGATTGCGGCAATCAGCTCTTCTGAGGATTCACACTGCTTGCCTCCTTCGTATATTTGACGTGAAGGCCATCCCCAAACATTCTCAATTGTGTTGAGATCGGGTGAATATGGTGGCCACCTCAAATATTCCACATTTTCATTCGCAAGAAAACCTTTTACAACTCGCGAGTTGTGGATCGGCGCGTTACCTTATTGGAAAATCCACTGGAGAGGTTCAAACAGTTCTTTTATTGCTGGAAAATCTGAGTGCCAAAGAGCTTTATATGAAACTCCTGTCATTTTGTTCGAAACGAAAACTTATTCGAAAGCACCATAGAATGAAATGGCCTCCCACACCATTACTCCTCCTTGCCGTGAATGATGCCGGTTCAAAAACAATTCTTCTTTTCGGAGATTGTGGAAGTAATAATTATAATTATAACCATCCGAGCCATCCAAATTAAATTTTTTTTCATCAGAAAAAACTACTTTTCGCCAATTTAAATCACTTCCAACATGCGTATACCATGTCATGTGAAGGCGTGCGAATTCGAAGTGCTGTTCTTCTCTGGTACTGTTTGAAGGTGGCTTTTTTGCCATGTTTTTAACTGTAGGTACTGAGCACTTCAAATAGCTCGACGAACAGTGGATTTGCTGGCAGTTACCCCCGCTATTTCTCTGATTTTTCTCGTGGAGTGAGCTGAATTCGATGCAATTCGTATAATTTTTCTTTTTGCTTGGGCTGTTAATGCTGTCTTTGTTCTTCCTTTTTGATTTTTCCCATATGAGGCAGTATTTTTCAGATAATTTCGAACCGCATGTCCAATTCGTCCTATTTTTTTTCGTCCTAATGGCAAGCATAAATTTTTCCCCTTTCTTCTAACGATAACTCTTTTTTTGGACCCATTTTTTGCTTAAAATAAAAGCCAGACACTTGCTAGAGTTTGAAATGTAAAATTAAGTCGAGTCCGCGCAACAGATAATTACTAACTTACTAAATTTTCCTATGCGTCTAATCATGTGAACCAACAAAATTCTGTTGTTTTTAAATGACTGAGAAATGAAAGAGAAAAAAAAATCGTTATTATCTCCCATTCAGCATGTACTCGTATTTGTGTTTTTTGAATTGAGAATTACACTACCTGCCTCATAAATGCAATGGTTTGATAATTAATACAAAAATACTAAAGAGAAAAATTAAAGTAAATTAAAAAACATAGGGACGGGCTACAGTCCGCTTGGGCGAACTGTTGGATACCCTATTCTTATTCCTATCCCTCATAAGTGGGCGTGACAAAAGTCTAAGTATGGTTGAATTGTTAAGAACGCTCTACATATTTTGTTATATAACATTTAAAGGATTTTATCAAAAAAAACGCTCCCTAGCTCAAACTTGGGTGTTTCAATAAAATTGTTTTATTTAATTGTGGGCGTGTCAGTAGGCGGATTTAAAAAAAATTAACACATGAGAATAAAGGGCCCCTAGAGAGTACATATTATAAATTTCAGCTCCCTAGCTCAAACTTTGAATTTTCAAAAAAAAAAAAATTAATTGTGGGCGTGTCAGTGGGCGGATTTTGAAAATACTTACACATGAGTATAAAGGGCCCATAGAGAGTACATATTATAAATTTCAGCTCCCTAGCTCAAACTTTGGATTTTCAAAAATTAATATACCCTTAGAATAGGGTATACAAAAATTATTTTATTTATTTGTGGGCGTGTAAGTAGGCGGATTTTGAAAATTTATCCCGAGCAGTTTTAGGAGTCATAGATCATATAAAAAAAATTTCAGCTTTCTAGCTCAAAATTCGATTTTTTCCAAAATTTTGTTTTTTTGAGTTTGTGGGCGTGTCTGTGGGCGGATTTCAAAAATTCGTAAACTTGATTATTTCGGGACCCTAGAGAGTATATGGTTAAAATTTCAGCTCTCTAGGTCCAGTTTAAAGGGCTAATTTTTGCCGACAGACGGACGGACGGACGGATGCTGATCATAAATATAGTAACTTTTAGGGGTCTACGGGCAATATTAAGGTATGTTACAAACTATGCGTCAAAATTAATATACCCTTAGAATAGGGTATAAAAATATGTGCGTCTAATCAAGTGAATCGCACTGTAAATAACGTCTGATAGGGATAACAGTCAAACTAGCTGTCATACTAATAAAGTGTGTTTGACTTCTATTTCAGTATACATTGGCAAATCACCATGGAAATACTTAAACCAAAACAACGTTTACGTTTTTTACGTTTACAAATCGAGCCCGTACCGTGCGTGCAGAAGAAGCCATCGTCGCTGTAGACGTGAGTGTGAGAGATCACCCGAATTTATAGACCCACCGCCGTTCTCAGCAACTCGGTCTCTGCCCGTCCACTACTTGGAAAATTTGGAGGAAAGATCTTGGCCTATATCCATATAAGATCTAAATCGTGCAAGAATTAAAGCCAGCGGAACATCAATTGCGTAGTGGGTTCTGTTAATTGGCTGAGAATCAACTGGAAGTTGAACCAGATTTTTATCGTCAAATCATCTTCACCGATGAGGCTCATTTCTGGCTTCACGGGTTTGTAAACAAGCAGAATTGTCGTTTTTGGAGCGAGCACAATCCTAGTAAGATTCTTGAGACTCCATTGCATCCCGAAAAAAATCACTATTTGGTGTGGTTTACATGCCGAAGGCGTCATCGGCCCATTTGTCTTTAAACCCGAAACCGGTGCCAACATGACCGTGAATGGCGAACGCTACAGGCAAATGATACGTGATTTTTTTATTCTTCATGTCATTGGTAATTATTTGAGAAATGGTTCCAACAAAGCTGCGCAACATGCTATACAGCGCGTGCAACCATGACTTTGTTGAGCCAAACGTTTCGTGACCGAATCATCTCAAGAAATGGAGCTGTGTGTTGCCACCTCGTTCGTGTGATTTTACACCTTTGGACTACTTTTTGTGAGGGTACGTCAAATCTCTGGTCTATGCTGATAAACCAGCACCGATTAATCACTTAGAAGCCGACATTTAGCGCACTATTGACGAAATAAGACCTGGTATGCTCGAAAAAGTGGTGCATAGTTGGACCGACAGACCAACATTAAATGCCATAAAATTTCTGAGAATCCAAAATTTGGTCGTTCCATTGAATTTGTTGTGTTTTATTTTTAAAAAAAGTTGTATGCCTCTATAAAAAACATGTACTGTACGTGTCTTAATGAATTGAATATGTCTGTCCCAGGATGATTAGCATGTATACGCTTAAATCGAATTGTTATAATTTTATATACTTCCAGTCATTTCTTATAAGGAAATTCTTTAACACACACTAACAATCAACTAATTTGCCAACTTTGTTTTTTCAATTTGTTAATTTATTTGAAATTTGAACTCGAAGACATTTCATTAAAACAAAATTATTAAAGCATTTATCATTTCATTGACATTTCAGGAATCTTCACCAACCCTCACCCTAATTTCATCGAAAGTAAGTACGGTTTGTTTTTATTATTATTATTTTGTTTATTTAAATTTATAAGGTTGCACTATTATTTTAAATATGTTTATGTGTGTTTTTTTTTTGTTTCATAATAAAACTGAATTTTTTCTTTCATGTATCAAAGCATTTAGGCCGGTATTCACCGAGCGATCTTAAGCGAAGAACTTTGTAAACCGTATTCACCAACCCTTATTAGTGAAGATTTATGAGCGCACATAAGACTTATTAGTTGTTAAGTCTTCCAAAAATTCGGAATCATTAGTCTTTCACTTGATATTTAAATTAAATCATAGTTATAAAATCATAGATCCTAGTTCATAGTGATTTTTTTGCAGTTTGATATTTTACATTTTGATTTTACGCAACTAGTGATTAAAGAGATACAGATACAGATTCTTTGCATATTGAAATAAATAAAGTTCAAGATAAAAATCTATTTGATTTAAGAAAACCTTTATGTTTCATATTATATTTATTTCTTTTTAAGGAAATGTTGAGCGAATCAGCTACACAATTGACAAATGTCAAACGAATCATAGGTTAATTACATTTTTTTTTTTTCAAAATGAAATTTCATTTTATTTACTGAACTCTGAGGTGTCAAGTGAACTTCCACATGCGAAGGCTCCCGAGGTACACTAGTTATTTATATTTCCAACTTTCTCATTCACTTTGAAAGTAATTTAACAATTTTTCTATCATTTACATTGGCATTCTGGCATCGTTACGTTCGAGAGTTCGAAAAATAGAAAAATGTTTTCGAAAAGAGGTAAATTTGCTGCAAAAATTTAATACAAAGAGCTACATACGTAGTTTTAAAATCGATTTATGAGTGGTCAGTAATTACCGGTAGTAGTTTAGCTATTTTTTTAACGTTCTTCGTTACTCATTCAGTTACATTGGATTCTAGTGAAAATTACTCAAAATGGAAACTGGTGTCTAAAAAAATTGATATACAAAAAGGGTGTCATTATGTCAAATACCAATAGGTACGATATGGGAAAATAATTGGCAACTATCAACAAAATTAATGAATTTGTATTATCCTGATCAATCATCAAAAAGTTTGATCAACTATATTTTAACCCAATTTTTGATCTAATGTGAACAGTTCATTTGCTAAATTTGGTATTGTCGTTGTCAAAAATATTGATATAGGGGGGTTTTTTATAGGCATACATTTTTAAAAAAAAATAAATAAAACAAACAATTTAATGGAATGACCAAATTTTGGCTTTATTAGCTCACAAATTTCATTGCATTTAATGTTTAAAAATAATTTCTGGCATATGGCCTCCGCGACTGCGTCTTATGAACGCCATCCTGTCGGTCCAATTTTGCACCACTTTTTCGAGCATACCAGGTCTTATTTCATAAATGTCGAATGTTGGCTTCTAAGTGATCAATCGTTGTTGGTTTATTAGCATAGACCAGAGATTTGGCGAACCCCCACAAAAATTAGTCCAAAGGTGTCAAATCACACGAACGAGGTGGCCAACTCACAGGTCAATTTCTTGAGATGATTCGGACACCAAACGTTTGGCTGAAAAAAGTCATGGTTGCACGCAATGTATGGCATGTTGCGCCGTCTTGTTAGAAAAATTTCTCCTCCAAATGATTTCCAATGACATGAGGAAAAAAAATGACGAATCATTTGCCTGTAGCGTTTGCCATTCACGGTTATATTAAAACCGGTTTCGGGTTTAAAGACAAATGGGCCGATGATGCCTTCGGCATGTAAACCACGCCAAACAGTGATTTTTTCGGGATGTGATGGAGTCTCAACAGTCTCATGAGGATTGTGGTCACTCCAAAAACGATAATTCTGCTTGTTTACAAACCCGTGAAGCCAGAAATGAGCCTCATCGCTGAAGATGTTTTGACGATAAAAATCTGGTTCAACTTCCAGTTGATTCTCAGCCTATTCACAGAACGCACGACGCAATTAATGGTCCGCTGGCTTTAATTCTTGCACCAGTTTGATCTTATATGGATATAGTTTTCCATGGTGATTTGCCAAAGTATGTATACTGAAAAATAAAGTCAAACACACTTTATTAGTATGAAAGCTATTTTGACAGTTATCCCTATCAGAAGTTTTATACCTCTATAAAAACACCCTATATTTATCAAACTTTCGGTCAACCACAAATTCGTCAGCGAATGATTAATTTTTAGGGTTCCGCAGTTTGTTTGATAAGCAACATTTTTAAAACAATTTTTAAAACAAAATATTTTCAATAGAAATTTGTGTTTTGTAGAAAATATTCGCCTAATCAAATGAACGAAACCACAATTTATCAGGTAGTGTAGTCAGTACAATGGATCAGTATTGAGTCTGAGTGCTCCAGTGTAGTCTCGCACACCGATAAAAAAAAGGAAAAGAAAATAAACGAGTGTTACCAAACTCTGCTGGAAGTTTAACTAATCTAATCATGTTTTATGTTTGATCTTACGAGCGAGGTTTAAACAATCGATTAAGTTTTACTTTAGATTATGTCACCAATAGTTTAAACTGCGATTGATCTTACGGAACTCTTAGCAAATAAGATAGTTCTTTCCCTTTAAATTGGAACTAGCTGCATGGTGATTGACTATGCGGATGACGTTGCTATTGCCTCAACCTCAACGCTTTAAAGGAACTCTTACAAAACGCTCTTAGTAAGCCAACGAGAAGGGTAAATCGTGTGGCCTGGGTCTAAACCCCACAAAACTGAACTTGTCCTATTTTCCAGGAAATACAAAATCCAACATATCAGTTGCACAAGCTTAACTTTTTCCGACGGAAGCTAAGTTCCTGGGTCTAATCAAATACAATTCGAAAAGAACTTCCAGATTACTATCCCCACCAGCTAATTCTGGGAGGATGATGCATTAACGGAAGATAAATTGATCCAATTCTACAGTAATGAATGAAAAGCTAGTGATGGGGCAGATGGAGGTGTCTTCTCAGAAAGACTAAATATTAGTCTCTCTTTCCACTAGCAATGGTTAGTGCAGCGTCTTCTAGGCGGAAATTATGGCAATAAAAGGATATCCACTAAGGACATCCGTATCTCCTCGGATAGTCAAGCCGCGATTAAGTCACTGAACTCTTCAAACTTCATCGTAGCAGTAGACTGCCGATCATCTCTTAAGGAGGTGGCGGAGCAGTTCAACATTCACCTCTGTTGGATGCCGGGGCATACAGATATTTCAGGAAACTGTAGGGCAGATGAACGTGCCAAAAAGGGGAGCGTATCGGAATCCCGATTTTTAAAATCCCGCTTTTCGAAAATCCCGAAAAAAAAGTTTTAAAATCCCGTCTACTAAAATACTGCTTTTTTAAAATCCCGTCTTCTAAAATCCCGCTTGTTCAAAATCCCGATCTATTATAATCCCGCTTTTTAAAATCCCGCCAAATTCCGCTAATCCCGTTTTTTTATAAAACATTCGTAATGGAAGTAGACAGATGCAGTACTCTCCTAACTTTTGGTCTGTGTATGACAGTGCAGAAAAACAATTCCCGAGAAAACAAAATAATGCTGAAGCGTGGCATCGCAGATGAAAGTTTTGGTTGGACGAGAAAGGGCTGGCTTGTATAAACTCATTGCAGATTTGAGAAAGGAAGCAATTGTGGTGCAAACTGAAATACAAAAATTACGAAATGGACAAGAAAAATTATTAAATTATTTTTTGCCTTGCATTGCTTATAATACACTTGAACTAATAAAATAAAAAATGTTGTTAATGGTTTGAAGTTTTTTTGCTCCCTTTTGCAGAATATCATATAACATTACTTTATATTTTTTTTTTAAATTATTGAAGATTGTCATATTTATTACTTAACAATTTATTTTGATATTATTTATTTCTTATTTTGTTACTTCCTCTAAAAATGATAAATGTTAAAATAAACTGCATTTCAAAAAAGCATCCATTGCTTAATTTATTTTAATTTTCTTATTATCCCGCTTTTACAATCAAAAGTAGTTGCTTTATTTTAAAAAATCGCGCGATTTTTAAAATAAAGCAACTACTTTTGATTGTAAAAGCGGGATAATAAGAAACGGGATTATAAAAACGGGATTATACAAGACGGGATTCTAAAAAAGCGGGATTATAAAAAGCGGGATTATAATAGCGGGATTTTAAGAATCGGGATTATAAAAAGCGGGATATCGAACCCAACCCGCCAAAAAGGAAACCACATTGCCTCTTTTACCTGACAAAAGTTCTCTAGGTATAACTGTCGCTACATGTAAACTTATGTTTAAGCTACTCACAATCGAGAGAACAAACCTTCATATTTACTTCATATCTAGCGACTAAGCATATCTTTCCAAAATGGACCTACACTACACAGACAGACTGCACATTGGCTCTACTATAGGTGTCATCACAGCACACTGTCTAATAGGCAAGTATGCATCAAGGCTTGGCGTCTATTCAAACGACTTCTGTGGAAGCTGCATGGACGATGTACTTGACCTTCCTTGTACATGTCTTGCACTATCCCATAAAAGAAAAATCTAGGAACCTGTCTGCTTAATGATCATAGTGACTTAGCTAACACAGACGTTAGAATTCTATCTCAATTAGAAGCTCTAAATGGTTTAGCGGGTAGAGGGAGAAACTCCCTGGATATGCGTGGAGCGTGGCATCACAATTGGTCTAAGTGTGTTGGCTGTATCTGACAACCACCCCAACCTTACCTTACCTAAGACCTGCGCGCATAACTTAACAAAACTGATCAATTCCATTCATTAGAATGGTACAAAGCTTTTGAAAAGACATAACATTTCAGCTTAAAATCGATTTATCAGTTATCTTGGTGTACCTCAATGTTCAGTGCTGTGTATATATCCGATATGCTTTTTATCGATATCCATTTAATCCTGATTACAGATGATAGACACTGTTCTTTTCGCATCGGGTGTATTTTCCAGTGGAGGTTCTCTGCCTGCGTCGCTACAGCTTTTAATTGTCTGCGATCCCGAGTACGCAGTTTTCAGTTGTATAGACCAAGAACCCTGACATACGCGTTACGAACCTGGGGGCTTCGGTGACTATCCAAGATCCACTTGGCTGAAACATTATGCACAATTCACAGTCTCATTAGGGCGGCCGCTCTATGATACGCCTCATAGAGAATGAACCATTATTTTTGTCAAACTGCGCGAGCAACAGATTAGCAAAACGAAATATCGCTTTAAGCGACCGCGTGCTTAGAGTTTGCAGTATGGATAGAGCAGCTCACGAATATAAACAGAGATTCTCCAGAATATTTATGAAAGCTAACAAAAAATTCAACACTGAGACAAGAACATATGATTAATTTTTTCCCCCAAAGTATCTTAAAGGAAATCATTAGTAACATCTCAAAAAATAATATGTACCTTTCCACACACTAACATAATTAGTTTGCATTAAAAAAAACCTAGTATGGTCATTGAAACTATTATGTATTAAATAAGCCTAAGCGAATCTATATGTGGCTTCGGAAATGAATGGCGAAATCTATTGTTTAAAACTAATAAAAAATCGAACAAGTCAAACAAAAAGCGAAATACGAAGACAGCAATGAGCTGTCAAATGTGCGGCGTCGCGTTGGACCTCACGATATTGACGATCTAAAAAAGGTCGTATATTCCGGGTTACTTTATGTGAACGCGTGGCTTCTACACATTCTGCCAACGTGCACGCAAACTTATTCGGCATTTTGAATTGGGCATTATTGACTATTCGCACTATTTGGCCGATCCAATGAAGTCGAAATATTTTAGCTCTTTGCATTACATTCATATGTTGGGGAGGTTCATAGAGTTCGCGGTTCTATCTTCTCCTTTACACAACTGGCTCTCTTCCTAATTACGGGCGCCATCGTGCAGAACTGGCAAGATTAGAGTTTTATGGAGATTGCACTTGGTGTTTCCTGTTTAGAGTTTCTTCCAACCGAGGTACCAATGGCTTTAACGGGTTTCCATTAAGTTGTCATTCGTAGAGTTGATATTTACTCCTATTTAGGTGAACCCTTAAACTACCTCAAAGTTGCTGCTATTAACAGTGACGTTTTGTTTTAGAGTTTAGAGTTTCAATATTTCTCAACCTCTATGAATTTGGAAAATACCTATCCTAGGCTTTGTCAAGGTATTTGGCTCTGATGTGATATTTATATTATTCAAATTTAAATCTGCAAAGCGGCATGGGCTTGTCTGCAGAAGATTATTTCTGGTTTAGTTGGGAGATTGATAATTCTTCGTTTGGTGAGAGAATGTACTTAGTAATGTATTCGTTGACTTTCGGACCAATCAGTTTCGTCTGTTTATCAATCGCCTTCAAAACCTTAGCTTAAGAAGCTGGGAATCGCACTGGAATGTGCCGGATTTCTACTGTCTGTAGTTGTTCCATGAAGAAGATCTTCCTTCTTGTTTCACTAAGGACTGGAACTGCACATAATGTATTCAATGTGTTCAACGTGTTCAGCTGTTTCAGCTTTTTTAAGACATTTCCGGCTCTTTGGTGAGTCGACTAATTTTGTAAAGGTGATATCGTACCCGTGATGATCTGTTAGATAACCTTCTAAGTATTTGTATCATACCTTTTTAAAGTGAGCTTTTTATTGGAGCGCTGAATGGCTCGGTTTGCTATCTTTGACCTGGGATGTTCTCCCGATAGGAGTTAAATTTCAATATGTTCCCAGCATTTAATATCACAGTTTTAAATATGGTTGGCGATGAGCTCTGCTTTAAATATACTGACTTCTATTTATTCTTTCAGAAAAAGGAGAGATTTTTTCCTGGTGCACCGGTTTAGGGCTGTTTTAAGGGCGTTTTGCATACATGTTGTGACTTCGTTTGATTCTATGTCCCTAATAATGTTTATTATCGGCGTGGCCAATTGTGTTGCAGCCTAAATCGAAACCTATGATGCAAGTCATCCATGACCAATTACCACAGGAAAGGTGATAGTACTCCTCCCTGGGAACAGCTTCTAACGACAGCGAGCGTGATTAAAACCTAAATGTCCCGTGTTCCAACCAGTGAGTCACTGCACCACCGTTTTTTAATAAGGGGTGGAAAGATGCTCTTTATACCGTCTTGCAAGACATATGATCAAAATTCTTAGAGATGGGGTATAAGAACCGCTTGTAAATCATCAAACACGGCGGCCTTATTGTTCTTAAGCTCTTTAACAGTAGAAATACTGCTTGAACTTTTTGCTGCGCTTCCGTGACTAGATTTCCTTCACGGTTTTGAAGAGCCTAGGTTCCGGTCTAAAAGCCAGCAGTCAGTTGCAGCTCTGGACATTACTACGATCGTAAGACTCTTAGATATTTAGCGTTAGATGATAGCGTTTTTCGTTCTCTTCTCTATGAAGGATATTCTTCTCTTCTCCTGGCTCGACAATCCCCACTGGCCGCCCAAGTAATGCGCTGAAGCGTTTGAAGATGTACAATGTACATGTTCTGCCACCATTTTCTGGTGAATGAACTCATCATCATACCACAGGATCTTTTTCTGCACTGGATGGTCTCGGATACCTCTTGAATGATTTCCATATACACAACCGCACCTATTGCTGGAGTTTCTATCTGAGTCTGGCTACCGCGGTTTTGGGAAAGCGTTCAACGTCGCATTTCTTTTTCTGGTGGTTCTCAATTTTTTCGTTGGACCATCAAGCTATAAATTTTGCACCAATGTTAAGGCCGCCTATGACAGCATTTATAGAGACGAGCTATGCAGAGCAATGTCTAGTTTTGGCATCTATGCCAAACTCGTCCGTTTGAGCCGGATGACAATGGAGAATGCACGCTGCTCCATCAAGGTCGGTAAAGAACTCACCGAGACCTTTGATGTCAAAAAAGGATTTAGACAAGGCGATGCGCTGTCATGCGACTTCTTCAACATCGTTCTTGAAAGAATAGTACAAAACTCGAATGCTAACAACAGAGGCACTATCTTTCAAAAGTCCGTCCATCTACTCACCTACGCCGACGACATCGACAAATAATCGGCAGAACGCAGCGGGATGTCACTGGCGCATTCGTAAGTATTGAAACGGATGCGGCGAAAATGGGTTTGGCGATCAATAAGAGCAAGACAAAGTATATGCTGTCATCAAGAAAGGACACCCAACACCGACGTCTCGGACAGAATGTCACTATAGACAGATATAACTTTGAGGTGGTTCAGGACTTTGTCTACCTAGGCTCCGCAATGAACTCAGGCAATGACACCAGCGCTGAGATTAAACGAAGAATAACTCTTGCCAATCGCTGTTTCTTTGGGCTAAGAAAGCAATTGAGTAGCAAAGCCCTCTCTCGAACAACTAAAGTGACCCTTCTTTATAAGACATTAATAATTCCAGTCCTTCTCTATGGTGCAGAGGCATGAACTCGAGCAAAAGCGAATGAGGTCACTCTTGGTTGTTTTGAGAGTAAAATTCTTCGGGTAATTTTGTTCCCGTCTGCATAGATGGTGAATGGAGGAGGAGATACAACGACGAACTGTAAGGGCTGTACAGCGACATCGACTTAGCCAGAAGAGTGAAGGTCCAACTACTGAGTTGGCTGGGTCATGTAGAGCGAATGTACGTGAATACTCCGCCCCGGAAGATCTTCGAATCCCCACCCGAGGGACGGCGCAGTAGAGGAAGACCGCGACTCGGGTGCCGCACGCAAGTGAAAGGGGACTTTAACGAACTTAGCGTGCGAAATTAGAGACAGCTGACCAAAAATCGTGCTGGCTGAAGACGCTTGTTGGTTGAGGCTCAGGTCCATCCCGGACTGTAGCGCCACCCCAAGTAAGTAAGTAAGTAAGTCCCTGTACGGAAAAGAGTAAACAAAAAACCATGATATTTTCAATTTATGATTTCTACTATTTGAAATACTCCGCACAAATTGTTTTGCTTTTGTGCTGCTTTAAATGATTTTGCTTCTCAATGTGTTGGGCTACCAATCGAAAGGTCCCCGGCTCAAACCCCGCCGGTGCCAAGTAACATCTAGAGTTTTTGTTTCCACTGCCCAACCTCTTCCGAACGTCTGACAAACATCCAAGAGTGTCAGTTGTCATGAGAAGCTTCTCAAATTTGCAGTCCGGATACGGCTTAAAATTGTAGGTCCCTTCCACTTCGCACAAGCAAGTGATTGAAGAAGCTGGGCTTTAGGCCCTGTATGAGCCGTTAATGCCTAATATTTATTTCTTTAATTTATTTTACTCAATTATTATTTCTTGCAGTCCTGTTTGCAATGACCTTGGCCCTATTTCATAAACATTGACAGGTGCGACAGGTGACAATGGGCGCGTTCAATTTACAAGTCAACTATTAGTGACTACTATTTTACCTTTTCTCATTGATCAAATAACTCACGTGACCATCGTTTGGCAAGTGATAGACATTTAATTAGTAGTGAACTTGCAGTTGACTTGCAAATTGAACGCGCCGAATTTCTAAATGACAACTTAACAATTGTCTAAATTCTGTCCCATAACAAAATTGACAATTTGGGTAATTGTCGGAGAATTTGTGACAATTGTCAAAAGTTCGGATCATTAAAAAATTGTCAGCGATTTCTTTGAACCCATAACAAAATTGACAATTTGGGTAATTGTCGGAGAATTGTCAGCGATTTCTTTGAAAAATGTCACACACACATTTCCCGACAAATTTGCAGTGACAATTTTTTTTATGGAACAGATAAGAAAGTACAAATTACAAATTCGTCAGTATGTAATTGACAATTGTGACAGGCAATTGAGTCTCGGTAGTGAAGTGACAATTTCGGTAAAAAATGTCTAATATTATTTTCAAGTGAAAGTGATAATGAATTTGATGTGCAATTTCGCGAAGTACGCCATCCTGGAATTTTTAAAGAAAGAATAAACAATGATTTTGCTGCATTAAGTGATTTTCAATTTAATGAAAAATTTCGCGTCTGCAAAAGTACAGCGGAATATATTTTGTTAAAAATCGGTCGACACCTCCAGCATCCAACAAAAAGAAATCATGCTCTTGATGCTAAGACCCAAGTTTTATGTGCGTTACACTGGCTTGGAAGTGGAGCTCAGTACCATGTAGTTGGTGATGGACAGGGTATTTCAAAAAGTTCAATTCAGCGTTGCGTCAAAAGATTTTGCAATCTGACGGTAGATAACCTTATGGGGGAAGAAATCCGCTGGCCTTCGGAAAATATAACATCCATACCTAAACGTTTTAGACATTTTGCGAATTTTGCTTGTGTTTCTGGCATTGTTGATGGCTCTTTAATAAGAATTGATGCATCGACTATACATGAGTCAGAGGGTGGCGACGGTGTAGAGGTTAGTGTGTTGGCTTGTGACCAGTGCGGTGCAGGTTCAATCCCCATGGGGAACAACAACATACGCCACCCAATCACATGCCTCTACACCAAAAGGAGGATTTCTGCCTGGTAGTACAATGGAACGTTACCGAGTCTGAGTGCTCTGGGATTTGGATTTCCTTTTTTTATAAAAAAAATAAAAAAAAAAAAATACATGAGTCAGCATTTTTTGTTGACAGAAATGATGCCTACTCAATTAATGACGCGTTTGTGCGCGGCCCAAATTTCGAGTTTTTTTTATGTTTCTGCATGCTGGCCTGGATCCGTTCACAATGCTAGGGTTCTAAGAAATAGCTCTTTAGCAAGTCGGTGGAAAAATGAATGGAGGCCACTTCCAAATGCTTTAATATTAGGAGGCAGCGGTTATGGACGAAAAAGTTGGCTAATCACACCAGTTATTCCACACCAAATTGAACAATCTGAAGCATTGCCAAGATTTTTGAAGGCTCATAAGAAAACGAGGAGGCTTGTAAAAAATGCATTGGGCATTGTGAAAGAAAAGTTCAGATCAATTCAGTCTCTTGTGTACATTACAAAAAATTTGTCAAATATGGCAATGACAAATTTGGCATAGTCTGACAGTGACAAAATTGTCGTTGTATTTAACTGACAATCATGTCACCTGTCAATACGTCATGCAATTAAAACCTGTCAGATAGAGGCGACAAATTTGTAGAATTGTCACTTGTCAATGTTTATGAAATAGGGCTCTGTTATCACTGACTTATTTCATTCCAGTCTCAATTGAAGACATTTTTCCTCCTGTGACAACAATATTCCCCACAAAAGTTCCTATAGGTTAACTATATAAAAAGCGGAATTTCGCGATCTCTTTTTTCCCAAAACATCTCCTACCCCCGCAAGCTTGTTTTTAGCGTTTTCTGCATTTTCCTATTCACATGTAGAATCATGTTTGATGACTAAAAGTATATTCGTAGCTGCCATCATCAACACTTGTGTGGAAGTTTTGCAGACTTCTAGCTACACCCACGGCTTTTTAGTAAATCTCGAGAGTTTAATACTTCTTTACATACCTAACTATTTTTTCCAGTTCATCCAAGATTACAATTTTGTATCCCAATTAAAATCTCAAGAGATTTGTTAGGTATGTACACTCTAAATAATGACCGACCCACTTCAGGTAAACTATTCTCAGAACAAATTAAAATTATCCGTCAACATTCATTTTGCCGCATGACTCCATGAAAGTACATACAAATTACGCCAGCCCGAAACCATTTGGCTATGACTCATGCGTCGTCTCGTGAAATTTCTGCAAAAAGCACTTGCTCTTCGGTATACAACCAATACCGACATTCCTAAAACCGTCATGATTTCCTCGTTGCGCATTATCTTCATTCCGGAGGGGGGAAATCCCTATTTGACCAAATGTACCTGTATTTCTTCGACATCGAGTGACTCATCATCCTTTATGCGAAATCCGTGGTACACGACAAGCATCAAATGGAGTGCGGGAACCTAAAGGGCGTGAGGAAGTCTTCCAGGTTGCAGCTTGATTTACGATCACAAGCAAAAGATACGAAATCAAAAACTATTTTTATAATATTCTCTGTTTATAATCTAATTGGAATGATAAGCTCAAATTATAAATTAATCGCGTAAAACAATTTCACAGGAAAGTCTTTCTACCCGACCGACAGCCATGTCGCCAAGAATTTGTTTTTGGCTCGCTTTCTTTCGTAATAAATTATATTTAATCGCTAACAAGTAACCCATCCAGATACAAGAATCGAGTAAAAAAATGATAAAATAAATATAAAAAATAAAAAAAAAAACGAAGGAGAGCAAAGTTGCTATATATAATGGAACTGAGTAAAATCATTTATTTATTAAATTAAACATAAAGTAATAAAATGAGATTTAGAGCGGAGTTTATAGCCTCAAGTTCGTATGTAGCTGGCGGATAGACATTTTTTCTTGGCACTCAGTTAAGCTATTTGTTGGAATACAGCGATGTTGAAACTATCTGAAAAATGTGTGCATACGAACCTAGACATAATCCCAATTATGTGAGAGCGAACAAAAACTGACTCCTTCTGCCTTCAGTTGGATGTCTGCTTCTTCACTAACGAGAACACCCTTTCCAATCACCCAAAGATACTATGTGCACAAAGTACGAAATTGTATTTCATTTCTTCAATTTTAGTCTATTGGCACAGAAACCGACTTTCTGCTTGTGGTTGTTACTTTTATTCGCGGCACTCATACCGGTTCTTCGGAACCACTCTCACCGCCACCAAATTACTTCGTATGCAATAGAATGGGCCCAACAATCGACTCCATTCGGACATGTGCGAACTCAAAGGGATAAGGGATTGGAGCCAAGGCATTAGGATATCTCAAGTCGGAATAAAATTAGACCAAGCAGAGACGACACGCCAGACGACGGATGCGCTGGAAGGGCGTTCAAATGATTTCCAGTATATTTTCAAGGGCATCCTTGCACCTCTTATTCGCAGTGCCGGTGCAGTAAGTGGTGGGGGTGTCCCACTCGCTTCATTCCCACATGCGGATTGTGCGCTTCTTTTCTTCCTCCGACGGCGGCCGCTGCAATCATTGTATTTGTTTATTTATTTCAGCACAAAGTTTGCTTGTGAGCTGTACAATTTTGCCACCAGGACCAACATCGCATGTATTATGGAGGTATACCGCCGAGATCGTGAGTTTTGTTTATTGCAGACATTCGGCTCAGATCACATGTGCGATGTGCTCAGTGTGAATCTCTGGAGATACACACTTTCTGGACAAATCGCTATCGTTTATTTGTTTTCTCTGCCTTGGTCTTCGTATTTGGCTTGGATCAATGTGTTGTTATTAGATGGACCACATCGTTGTCGTTTTATAGATGGTTTTTAATTTGCTGTACTTTATTGCGGTATCTCTTCACAATTTCTTCTTTTTTCAGATACCTACCGTATGAGCGTGTGTGTTGCGCTGAATCAGCAATGGTTACTGTCGCTTTGGCGCAGAACAAACGCTGACAGCCGAAATTTACCAACACATATAATTAAAGGAGACAGACAAACGCTTAATTATTTCGTAGAAATATCCTTGTTTTTTTTGTCAAATAATAAATGTACTGCAATAAAAGTTTCACTGGACAATGCAATGTGCTCGCACATTCGACCAGGGGCTGGGCTAAGGGGCCTTTTAAAAAACTGCTAAAAAGTAAGCGCAGATAAATTTGAGGTCTTAAACGATTTGGCAGAAGGACTAATTATGGTCTTTTTCAGTAGGGATGTTAAGCATTTAACGAATCGCTCATCGCGATTTATTATCGTCAGTTGAAAATGTGTCGGAGATTTGTGAGCCATAAAATAATCGTCAACGGCAGGGGAACGTGTTGTAGATAAGTACAGAAAGTAAAACTGTGGGCTGAGTTTGATTATTATTAATCCAAAGTTCCAAGGAGTGAAATCCTATTGTGTTGTGGACACATTGCTATATCAATGTAAGCAATTAGAGAATTCCTGTTAGCAATCTGCATAGCTTTTTACAGATATTAGATTGGGACTTTTCCTAACAGCACAGGGTTTTTTTTTAATTGAGCACATCTCTTTCAGGTGTTCAAACGGAAATACAATCACGTATCATTGATTTCTTAAGCCAATATGACCTAGTTTAAGTTAAAGTCTAATATGGTGCCTAATATGGTTGCTTTCTTTAATCCGCCCACTGACACGCCCAGAATCTCAAAAAAAAACATTTTTTATTTTTTTATTTATTTATTTATTTATTTGAAATGCTTATACACTTTAAGATATAATATCTTATAAAATAGTGGTAAGCTAACTTAGACAGAGATTTGAGAAAAGTAGATATTCATAAAGGTAATTCGGATTTTTTATATAAATAAATGATCAATAATAGTTTTAAACTTTTTTGTGCTTGTACCTTGAGTTATTCTTAAGTTCCGCGGTAATGAGTTCCACAATCGGATAGCATTTACGATAACTCTCAAAAGGCATGTTAAGCAGACGAGGAGAAAATCGCTTAAACTGTCATATTTACGTAGTCCGAAGATATACCGTATTGTACTATTAAAAGCGACATTTAGTTTCCGCTTACTGGTTGCATCACAGCTGCAAAAGATTTCGCAACCTTATGTTAATATAGGAATGACCAAATATTTTGCTAATGTGAAACGAGTTTTTATTGGGATGAAGGCCTGTATTTTACCAAAAAAATCGCAATTCCAGCTAGAAAGGTAAAATTGGGAATATATAGTCTTTTGTGGGGCCGAAATATTCGTGTGCTTAGTCAATTAAAATCCGCCGCCCACAATTTAAAAACAAACAGCTTATTCAAAAGTCAAAGTTTGAGCTAGGAAGCTGAGATTTGAAAATGCCGAAATGCTCATGTATAATGATTTTTAAAATACCCCCACTGTCACGCCCACAATTTAGAATAACCGTTTTATAAATAATTAAAGTTTGATCTAGGAAATATGAAATTTGGAATACATATATACTCTCTAGAGGCCCACAATGCCGATGTGTAAAGATTTTTTAAAATGCGCCCTCTGACACGCCCACTTTAAAAAAAAACCTAGCCCGCTTTTTGGGGAATTGGAATAGGGTATCCAACAGTTCGCCCAAGCGGATTGTAGCCTTTCCCTATGTTTTTTGACTGCAATCATGGTATATTTTGGTACCTAGACATTTATCCTTACCCGTAATAGATAGTTTTCGAAGATGTCATCTGCGTCAAAAACGCGTTTGCACAATGTTCTTAAACGCAAAAGGTAAAGAGTTCGAAAACGGAAACTCTTATTTAACTACATTAGCGTAATGATCGATAAAGCAGGTTACGCATGTCATTTGTTCGAAAAAGTCATCTGCGTTGCAGATGTGCAGTATAAAATCCGACGTTGGAAGACATTTTGATGGCCGAAAAAATTGAATGATGATGTCGCGGTTTAATTTTTGGATTAAGGATAAATATTGAATTGCTAAGTGTGTTCATTTATATTTTAGTGTCAAATTAAAGTAATTTGTTTAATTTTCACATCTCTTGCACCTTCCCAATTTTTCTTGTGGTAATTCGTGTTTTTTTAAAATAATAAACTTCCTTAAGAATATTTTTTTTATAACAATTATTATAGATGTTCTCGCGGTAAAATTTTTTACAACAAATTAGGGCCCTAATTTGCGTTTAATAATACGGCTGTTAGTTTTTATGCAAATCACCAATTATTTTATGCCTTCCATTTCATAGCTCCCTTTAGGCCCTGTGCGCGCAGTAGCACAGAGGTTAGTGTGCTGGACTACTAATCTAAAGGTCTCAGATTCGAATCCCGGCGGGACCATGTAACACCTTGAAGTTTTTTTCTACTGCCCCAGCTCCTGCTAACGTCTGGAAAAAATCAAAGAGTATCAATTGTCATGAGAAGCTTCTAAAATGTTCCGTTTGGATTCGGCTATAAACTGTAGGTCCCTTCCACTTCGCACAGGCAAAAACTGCTGGGTTTTAGGCCATTAATGCCTTATATGTATTTTTTCCCTTTAGGCTATACTTCATGCCTGATGTTAACACGGTGATGTCATAGGAAGCAAGCGCTTGCTGTCTCGCTTCTTTTTGCAGGCCTTCTTTTAGGGGTTATGAGGAATTTGTAATATCAGTCCGTTCTATATCTCTTCCAAAGAAGGAGGATAGTAATTCCAGCATATTGCAATGCTAGAACAAAAATTAAAAGCACACACCATTTTTGTATGAAGCTTCTTAAAATTAAATAATACAAAATTTAGATGGTACAGGAGTGATTTGAACCTGGGACTGGGATACCTTGTTTAGTAGTCGATACTTACGCAACCAGTTGTAAAACTCCCAATTGATTTACGAGCGTCAGTCATCTCACGGATGCACCATCACAAAATGGCGAGCCCGGCCTCTCACAGAAAAGCCCTGTCTAACTCAACCTAACTTGAAAACTAACAGGAAGTTAGCCAGATGCCAGAGTAACGCAAGGTCCTGGGAGTGCATGTTGACCCCTTTCCCACCTCAACAAGCCACGAAATTTTGTCGAATTGCTTTTCCGTATCAACTCTATCTTTTTCCCCTATCTTGGTCCTAAAACGGAGGAGCTCATGAACATTGGCGGCGCGGCGTACTCGCGGTGGATGAGCTGCTCATCTCTCGCGCTGCAAAAGCGGCAAATACGGGGATACCATCCTTCGTATGTACCAGCCCTTTTGCATGAATATGGATAAATGCCTAAGGCAAAATAAAGCCAAACCCTATTTATACTCTGTATACATTTCATTAGGGTAGTAAGCCCCAAAGATCACACTATTGTTGCTATTTATTGTCAACCATCATAATGGGCAGCCATATGCGATGTTAGGCCTTATAAGAGCTCCGTGGCATATGACCTTCACTGTGGAGTCAAGCTGACTGCTTTGCATTAGTCTCCTTGACAGAGCAAAAGCATTCTATGCCGCAGCAACTTTTGTTCGAATTTTTTATAAGTACATAATATGTACATATTAGGTAGTTTTAATTTTGTTCTAAATCCTTGTTTTAATTTGAAATTATGTACTTTCGAAATTAACCTTTTATAACTGTTACACAATTAATGGATTTTGTATCTACGTGTAAATAAATAAACAAACTAACAAACAAGACAATCACCTTTATGTCTATCGAAATATAGATACTGATCGAGCCGGATACAAAGATACCTAACCACGCCTCTCGCCGGCAATGGCTGCCCATTTTGTTCAATAATAGCCAATTCCTTCCAGAATTTTCTTGTATCCCTAGAGGCCCCAGCCAATGTTGTTCTGCACAAGATTGTTTCTATCTTCTGAAAGTTGATTTTCCGCTTCCAGTCGTCGCTGTATCCCTTAGTCCAACACCCTAACCATTGAGCCAGCGTGAGTATGTTTTCATCCCATAAAATACCACTAAAGGCAGGCAAGCGCTTGCCACCTTCCTTCCTTATGCAGGCCTCCTTCCAGGGGCTTCCAAGAAGTTGTGTATTCAAACTTAACTATCACCCTTACGAGGACGTGTAGCGGTAATGCCATCGACGTACTAGTTTCAAAAGTGGTTGAATTTCAAAACAGATGCCATTACCATCTCGCATCCTTGGCAATGCCTAAACATAGGCCTGAAAAATGTCATTCCCTAAGAAGCGAAGTGGTAATGGCATTGATGCTCAAGCTTTGAAAGTGGTTCTAATTTTAAAACAAGAGCCATTACCAACCGAAAGACTTTCCATTCTCGGTATGTGTGTTAATGACAACTTTCGTTGGAATGACCACATATTCGATGTCGCCAAGAACGTTGCGAAATGTCTAGGCTTCCTTAAGCGTTGTAAGAAATATTTCACCCCTTCTGATCTGGCTACAATTTATAAGGCGTTTATTCGCCCGAAACTCGAGTACAACGCTCATATCTGGTCCGGTGCACCAATAACTTATTTGGAGCTACTTGACAGGATCCAAAAACGCGCGATAAAACTCATTGGCGACCGAGACATCGCGAGATCGATTGACTCTCTTAGTCATCGTCGTAATGTCTCCTGCCTGTCGTTATTTTATCGTTATTTCCACCATAAGTGCTCAAACGAAATAGCCAGTTGCATTCCTCCCCTTGAACATTTCAACCGCAATACCCGCCATGCAGGGAATGCTCATCAGTTCACCCTCAAGCCTGTGTTCGGACGTACAGTGAAGTTCAAAGAATCTTTCCTCAGCCGTACAACACGAATGTGGAATGCTCTTCCCCGCTCCATTTTTCCTACACATTATAACCTACAGACATTCAAAACCAACGTGCATCGGCATCTCTCCTTTTCCTCTCACCCTAATTTCCTTAACGCCCCCGCTGTGTAGCTAATACATTATAAGAGTCCCAACAAATCCCTTTAGTGCGCGCTTATTATAAAAAAAAAAAACAAAAAAAAACTGCTTCCTAGGCGTGACTTCGAGCTGGCCTTGAGTTTTGCAAGATTTGCATTGACATTGAAGTGGCGATTTCAGTAAGTGGTGATTTTTGACGATATAGAGGTTAGTGTGTTAGCTTGTGACCCATGCGGTGCAGGTTCAATCCCAATGTTGGACAACAACATACAACATCCATTAATGGCGAGAAACGAATAAAACCTTGTTTTCTCCAACCTCTACCCCAAACAATAGTCGGACTAGTTGTACAATGGACCGTTATCGAGTCTGATTTCTCTGGGATTTGGATTTCCTTTTTAATAAAAAAAAAAACAAAAATGTGATTTGGCAAGGACTTGAGAAATCGCCAAATGTTCACTACTGGGTGAGTTTTTTTTTTTGCCTAACTTCAGAAATACAAGTTTTCCTCGTTCCAAAATTCATTGAGCATCACTAGACAAGACTTATTGATTAAAATTAAAGTCGGTTTCAAATTACTTAAGAGCCCAATCCGGTAACTAACCAAAAATGTAAAAGAATTGTCAGCAAAGTTTGAAAAGGTATCAATCTCTTTTGCACCTTCTATTTTCCGTGACATCAAACATATTCCTTTTCATCTAAAAAGCTTTAAGGGCCTTGAAGTTTATTTTGACCATAGCCTGGGCTTCACAAAGTTTCCAAACGATTGGACACCGTTTTACCATATCAAGCTTCTACCAATGAATCCAATCTCTCAAGAAAGACTCGATAGTGATATCTTTCTTAACAGCAACTTATATCCGGTCATATATTCGTAGATGCGCCTGATTTGCTGTCATCCATTTTAATTCAGTTTTAACTTCCGTGGACGAGTCTATAACTTACACATCTATTGTTAAGCCCTCGTCATAAAACAAATTATGGCATGAATGAACCTATTAGTCACATGAGTAGAATTTATAATTCAAATGATCATGTTCTTACCTTGCATGTTAGCAAGACTAACATTGTGTTGATAATGAGTCGACATTATATGTGTGTGTTTTACCTTTCTGAATTTACTTACTAATAATGAAAAGCCCCTGGAAGCTGGAAGTATTAATTGTATGTGACGGTTGGCACTCGATGACACAGTGACAATTTTTTCGACTGAACTGACCGAGCCAATAGGAATGATGTAGGCTTAACTGCTGGGCCCAACAAAATTTAATGTGGTGCATAAATAAGTGGTTTCATTCATTTTCATTTCCTATTTCATATGATTGAAAGGGACTACAAATTTAATCTTCACACTTAATTTGTCATTGGTACGGACCGCTGTATCTTTATGTCTAATTCTTTAATTGTCTCAAGGATTTTGTTAAACCTGGTTATATGCAAATTTGGTTCATTTGGTTTGTTTTAACAAGATATCTTCTCTGATGGACAGGCAGATTGCAGGCGTCATAACAACATTTTTTTTCTTACAATTATTTTCTCTGCAAACCAATCGAAAATGAATTCTATTCACAAAGCTTCAGGTGGCACATTCCATCGATTGTTAGTTCACAGCAATAAAGTCTTATTCTCCAGCAGTTAGAATATATCATCCAAGAAACACGCATATTCACTTAATACCGAATGCAGTCGCATCGCAGCTTGCGTTAACAAATCATTTTAACTCCTTCCCCGGTGACAGGGCGTATGTGTATCTGAATCTCTATCTTTACCCCAATAACAATTTTTTACACAAAAATTATTTTCAAAATGAAAATGATTTTCTTTAAACTTAAATCTCTGTTTTGAATATTTATGTCTCCAAAAATTTGTTAAATACACACGTGTACGAGTGTGTATGGTATTTCTAAATACTCGTAGTACCCATAAGAGCCAAGAATTAAATAATGAGATGTCTCCATGGCTGCGTCTATGTGCGGATATAAATCGGGAATCACAATCAATTTATACACGAAAACATGCATGTGTGTTTGTTTTTTTTCGGGTCTCTTCTTTCGATTTTATTTGGAATATTTATTACCCGGGGAAATATCTTAAGGTATAATACTTCGTATGTGTCGCTTTGCCATCACTTAGAGATGGCTTACAGCATTAGCCCAAGTTCGAGTAATATACCCCGAATGTTCAAACTAACATGATTGTTTTGTTGTTGTCGGTGGAATTGAGATTTCTTTTCAGTTCCAGTAAAACGAAATAGTATCGAATACTGTGTATCTGTGTCGTAGATATGGTACCAAAATCAAACTTAAATATAGTAATGGTAATTATTAGATTCAGTGTTTCTTTTTTTTATAGAACCGGTCATCGATATGTGTGTGGGGAGACGTAGGTAGGTATATTGTCCAGGTTGTTAAAATTTATTCAATTTGAAATAAGAGATACCTACCTTTTGTAGTTTTTTGGTAATTGTGGGATACATAAAATTAATCTTCTAAATTTTGTTTTTCTTCTTTTTTTGGTTTAATTAAAGGGGGGATACGAATTTGTGTCATACAGAAAGAGACCTAGAAATTTACAGAATGGCAATGACTTTTTGAAATTGTTATTTGTTTGTAAGTATTTTTGCTTATTTATTTTTGAAAGCTGGATGTAATATATAGTGTCATCGAACTAGAGGTAACATTTTTAATTTCGCGCCATTAACTGTCAACATTCAACTATCATTGGGCGCCTTCAGTTAACAAGTCACTACTATTGTATCCTTTCTCACTGATCGAATAGCTCACGTCACCATCATTTGACAAGTGATAGATAGATAGAGGGTTGACAAAAGGGTGTTTTTTTGCCCGGTACTAACTTCAGACAGTTATATCTGTCAAACAAAATATCAGATTGCAAACTGTCAGTGTCATTTTTATTCGATACTCTTTGCGATTTTATCGTGATACACGCTTCAACAGCGTTACCAACTTTAGAAATTTGGTTCCAAAAGTGTGGTTTTGTGCGCCATAATACATTTGACATAACCGACCATTTTAGACCGCTATTGGCGGTATTGTTGACCGTTTTCACACAACATTTTCTTTGCAATGCAATGCCATTGAGACGCAGAAGAAGAGTGCGTACTAAAGAGAATATTGCATCTATTCAGGAGAGTATTGAAGAAGAGCGATTCGACGTCGTTCACAACAGCTTGGTCTTTGTTCGTCGACTAAAGTTGTACGCAAAGATCTTGGTTTGAAGGCTTACAAGATCCAGTTCGTGCAAAATTTGAAGCCAAAGGACTTTTGTTTACGTCGAAATTTCAGTGAACTGGACCAAAATCCTTTGGCATTGGATCCGCTGTTTTATCGAAATACTGTGTTCCGCGATGAGACTAATTTTTCGCTATAGAGCCATGAGTAATTACTTTTTCGTTGCAAACGAAACAATCAACTAATTTAAGGAAAAATTCGATTAACAAATACATTCGGGTAATGGACCTGTAAATTGACCTCTAAAACCGCCTCTTGATTATTTTCTTTGGGGACTGCCAGTCTACGCTGACAAACCAGCAACTATCGACGCATTGAAAGCAACATTATTCGTTTTATTAAGGACATACGGCCACAAATGCTTGAAAAGTGATCGAAAACTTTGTCTCTCGGGTGGCATGCATCAGATGAGCATTGGTGGTCTTATGTCCGAAGTTGTGTTTAAAAACTAATTGAAGAATTTATTCTCTCTATTTTGTACCGGCCTAAAAAAAAACGTGATCGTTGTGATGACTTTTTATAAGTTAAAGTAAGGAGGTTTTTAAATATGGATTGATACACACTCGCACAGCGTGTTGAAATAGTGAAAATTCACAGAGTGAAAATATCGCGGAACCGTTTTGTTAAGTTCGTAGGTACTGCTTTGGGTCATCATCAAGCGCCTTCACGAACAGGTTAAGTATATTCAATCGATAAATTTGAACGTTTTGGACAGGCTAGTCGGCAAAGTCAGCTGAAAATACCGATACCGCACCATAGCTGAGAGTGTGACTGAAAACCCAAGTGTGTCCATTTCGAGCCGATCACAGGAATTGGGCCTCTCCACAAACACTTTGCACCTTATTTTGCATAAATATATTGCCCTACATATTTATAGAGTCAAGTTGACACAGTGATTGAACCCCCAAACGGCACATAACTCCGTACGCCGTCCTTTTTCTATTTTAAAACCTCTTGTTAGATGAAGGATCTTTGGGTTCTGTAATATTGCAAATTACATGCACTTCACATAACAATACCTATACCAGTGCAAAAGGGACATCGTTGAGAAAGTCACAAAAAAGGGTCCTCCCAATGTTTTTTGAAGTAAAACTTCTTTACGCACGCTTAATTTGGGGAGTAAGCTGGTGAATGCGTGACGAAAGCGTTACGAAAAGTGGGATCGGGCGAGGCGAACGGAAGTTGATAGGGATAAGTTAGTGAAGATAGAAACAGAGAGAGTTAGTGTTCGTATATTACTGTAGGGGCAAGAGAGAGAAGTGCGAGTACACATTTTCTTTTCGTTCTCTCTTTCTCTCATAGCCAGTTACGTTTCGTATATCTAAGCCACAGTACTGGCCTATTGTCTGTATTACACTGTTGGAGCAAGCGAGAGCAGCGCTCACACATTTTCTTTTTTTTCTACTAATGCGCGGCATTCTACTCTCGACATTGGGGCCAGGGATGGAAAAGTCGATACAATTGTATCGAATTCAATACAAATGAATTTGCTCAAGTACAAAAATAAAATTTGACTTTATTCGATATAATTTATCAATCTGCATCTTTTGAGTTCTATTGCAGTCAGTATTTTTCCATAAAATAGAAAATCGAATTGACTGGATTTTACTTTTTACAAGGCATTATACTAGTCTCCATTTCCAGATGGATATTTTGGCATATTTGGAACACAAATGTGGACAATGAGGGCAGTAAACCTGAAAAGCAGAGATGGCAGGGTAAACTACCTCCTAACTACTAACTACTTTCCACCATAAACTACCTTTAACTACGTCTACTAATTGTCTCACCAATTGATTATCCTATCAATGTCAGTGACGTTAAGATATTAAATTAACAACTGAAAAACTACACATGACATAAGTAGTTAAGTAAGTCTGCTATAAACACATGTTCAGTATAGTAAAAACTAAATTATTTTTGTTTGTAAGGTTTGTTACGAAGTTATTGTTTATTTTTGTTAATGTACCTATTGTTGAAGTAAAACTTCTTTACGCACGCTTGAGTAGGAAGTAAGCTTGTGAATGCGTGACGAGAGCGTTACGAAAAGTGTGATCGGGCGAGGCATACGGAAGTTGAGAGGGAGATATAAGTCAATGAAGATAGAAAGAGAGAGAGTTACGTTTCGTATATTACTGCAGGGGCAAGAGAGAGAGTGCTCGCACACATTTTCTTTCTCTCTTTTTATCTCATAACCAGTTACGTATCGTATATCTAAGACACAGTGCATGCCTGTTGTCTGTATCATACTGTAGGAGCAGGAGAAGGCAGTGCGCGAGCACACTTTCTTTCTTTCTTCCTCTCATAGCCAGTGCATGACATATATATATATCTCAGTCAGTAGTTTGTTTCCGAGTTCGCTAGCGTTACGCGAACGGTGATTTTTTGATTATTTCGTAATTTCATTTCGTTCTTGAACAACTTTATAAATTAATATTTTGTTCAATATTCAATACAATAAATATTCTACGTTTAAAGTGAATAATAATTGTAAATTGATTTTAAAGTTCATATTTTGCGAATTTTCGGGTGAATAATAACAAATTATGGCAGGAAGTGACATAGACTCTGAATATGAAAGCTGTACTCCAGGACCATCAACTAAGAAGAAATTACGTAAGGAAATTGTGCATAAAAAGTGTGTGACAACATATTCAAGGCAAGATTTTAAACCTAGTGAGACCCAATCGAGTTTTACTTCAGTCGTGTGGTCTAAAGCACACTCGTTTTTTGTTTTTTTTTCTACTAGAAATTGACAGTTTGAGCTTAATAATCCTAGGTCAACCTTCTCCAGCTTCTACCAACTAGAACCAATTATTGCTTTCTGACAATTCGTGACAAGAAATGTTTGTAAATAACTTTCAATATTTAATATAGAAAAGTGCGTCACCTTCACCTCGTGGAAGCCTTCAAGTATTAACTATCCCACAACATCATAAAATTGCACATTACAATAAAGATCTGCCGTCAAAATGCATCTCACATTTCGTCTCGCGATCCCGGTTCTATTAAATACGACTTCATCATTAAATCCCTACTTAATTCTCCATCCAACTTTAATTTAATTAATTTTTCCAAGAATTGCGTTAATGCATCCTCACATTCTTGGTTTGGCGTGGCCTCTGCCTTCATACTCCAATGCCGGCCAAAGTAACTACACACATACCGGCCGAACAAGAAACGTACTTAGTTTATTGCAAACAATAAATGAAGGAACGATAAATGGAGAATCATCACTTGCACACGTATCGTGTAGTATCCTTTTTGCGATGTGCTGACCTTCGAAATGGAACTGGAGGCTGGAGGGCCTCTTCAGAACTACACAGCGGCCGAGAGCCACTCTGCTTACGAAAGTTGTATATATTGCTTGAGTTGCATTACGGTGGCTACCTGCAAGTAGCTTTGCGGTAACACAATGCAATGCTACCTCTTTAAGTTCATTTGAACCTCCGTTCGTCACTTTTTTGTGCATTGTACAAGTAGGCTGAACGAGTGTTCATAGGGGAATTATATGAGTGCTAGTTCCCGATATGACCCCAACCATGGATATCGCTTGTTGTACAGTGAAGCGGATTATTTTTCGTGAAACAATTTTGAAATATTGAAATGGTTTAGGAATGTATTTATGGTATGAAAAGATGGGAATTTATAACGGGCGGGATTGCATAAGCTCAACGGTCAGATCATAAGAAACGGCATATCTAATTCCCATAAAGTCCAAGTTCGATATGTCGAAACCAAACGTTTGTATACTATAACTAAGAAGTAAATAAAATAAAAAAAGATATCATCGCTAGTACTGATAACAGTACTTGGGTGGCTTTCTTCTCGCATTAAAAGCGTTTTAAACTAAAAGGTATCTCTCCGTTTTAAATCGAAAAAGATACGATACAGTTCGAATAATAACGATGTCTGCGTGGTTTCAAACGGACATATTATATGTGGACCTTTTATCATCCCGTCGACATAAAGTGACCCTAAAAAATATATGATTTTTTTACTATCATGATGTTGCAACATATTATGTTGAATACAGAGCTAATAAACAAATAGTCTAATAAACAGCTTCCCTTGTCATAATCTCCTCTAAATGTTTGGCCAGGGGGGTTTTTTAGTATGCTCCCAAGTAAGTTCTCAACTCCAGCCCCACTGCGTATGCTTTTCTATTTGTCATATTCTTCGGCGCTCTTTCCAAAAGCCAGCGTTTGTCAATCCTATTCCAAAAAAGAAGCCGATGAATCATCTTCTTATGAAATATCTCGAAAACTGCTAAATGATCGGGAGTACGGTTTTCGCAAAGTGGAACCAATCACTTCGCCATAGTGGTGAAAGTAAGGTCGTTTGGCTATATGTTTCAAAGCCGTTTGTAAGAGTTTAGCGCCAAGCTGTTTTGTCGAAAACGCGTACATTTGGAATCGATGATACTCTTCTTTAATAGAGTAAAAATTACCTTTCTTACCTTTGAGTTCAAGTTGTTTTGGATTGTTTCAAGGCTGCAAATCACCAAATACTTGCGGGTTATCCCCAAGGCTCCGTTTTGTCTAAGACTCTCTTTCTCATTTTTGTAAATGATCCCCTGTCTGTTACTACTTATCCAATCTATTATTTCGCTGATGACAGCACTCTTAGCTTCTCATAATTCGTTTGTAGTCCCACGCCCTCATCCCCGGTGTTAGAACTGGAACGGCAGCGTATATTGAGCTCAAAGAATTCCGATCTTGAAAGCAGACTTGAGTGGGATATATCCAATAGGGTGAAATTTGATGCTTCCAAAACACAATGCTGTCAACTGTTAGTAAAGCGATAGCATAATAGTTTGCCATTATCCATGAATGACACTCGCATCAATGAAACTGAAGGACTTTCCATTCTCGGTACGTGTGTTAATGACAACTTCCGTTAGAATGACCACATATGTTATTTGATCGTCCAATGACCCACATTCTATGATGCAATCGTCATATATGCAATCTCCCTAGTAGCGCACATGCTTTGTTCTTCGTCAAATGACTTTTTTTGCAAGCGCATTGGACGTTTTCAAACAGCATAAAAATGGAACTCATAGCGAGAACATCAGGGAAATTGTTGTAAACAATCTTGCCCACTCAATATGTTTTATTGCCTTGAACCACAATATTGTATACTGTTTTAACACACTAAATAATAATATTAAATAATTTAACAAATTTTTCTTGACCAATTTCATCAACCATCTCAATTTTTCGGCCTTCGATGTTTCTTGTCAGATCGGATTTTTTATAGCACGGCTAATAAAGCAAAAAAAAATGAAAGATCAGAAAAGACGAGACACAAAAGAAAACCCCAAAAGTCCGGCGGAAATTGTCAAACACTTTTGGTATACCTTTATATGAATTACCCTTCTTGCCTACAAAAAGTGGTTTTCAACCAGAAGGAAGAATAGACATGCTCTTAAGCCCCCATTATAGCTAAACCTACGTTAAATGAATCCGTTATAATTGGAACGGGAAAAAATTACATTTTTATACGAAAAACCCATCATAGGAAACAGGTGTCAGAAAATCTAGCTGTCATTTGTCCAGCACCACTGCATTCAATCAGAAAATAAAGTTTTACTAATGCAATTTCATCAAAAAACAATTTTCTGACAGATGGAAAAGGAACAAACCGAACCATCAGCGGAAAAACAAAGTTTCATTTTTGTGAAATAACTGAGAAGTTGATCAGAAAAAGCAAAAACAAATTAATTTGTTTTCTATCCAACTTTATGTTAAATTTCTAAATTTTTTGTGACACATTAGTTTAATTATTAATAAGCAACATTTTAAGACAAAGATTGTGTCAACCTATTGATTTGAACTGGACCAAAAAAGCAAATGAAAATTTTTACTGGGGCCTTAAGGTACGATCAGACGGTCATCCAAACTTGTCATCCGGATGACATCCTGACGTCACTATGACGTAGAATTTGTTATAAAGTGGTCATCCCGTGTGATCGCCTGTCATCCGGCATGTCATTTAACGTGTCAACCGATTGACATACCAGATGACACGATTTCTATATCATCAAGATGACTGATTTCATTGACGCTTGTCATCGATATTGGGACTGGATGACCAAATATTTTTGACAGCGTGTTATCCGAATGACAAGGTCCTATGGATGACATTACTTGCTTTTCCACATTGTTATCTAACATCGGATGACACATTTGTACCGCTGAAAAAGTAAAAAGTTGATTTTGTTTCTGTGTTATAAAATGTGTGACAACGACGGTGAAGCCGATGTTGAGTTCAAAAATAAAACACCCACGGTCTCAGGAAAAAAAGGAGCAGAAAAATATTATTTTCCTGGGACCGTCAAACAGAGTCTGCTTTAATTGCAGCTGTTCAGGATAATCCTGTCCTTTGGGATAATGGGCGATAAAATAACCATTGCTTGTGTCTTTCCATAGACATAGTTTAAGTTTATCGGTTTCTTATTTGAGGAAACAAATAAAATTTGCAGTCCACAGTATTGAATGAATTGCTGATGCAGCCCTTAATGCAGCTAGTTTCAGGCATTTTGACTTTTTTTTCTATAATTTTGTCATTAATTAATTGTCTTGTTCAATTGTATTTAGTAGTATAAATGAATGATTAGAAAATTGTTCAACTTAATTTGTTTCCAAGCAAAAGTATTTTTTTCCACAACGCGATTTTCACAGTTTCACTTTGATTTTTTGTACACAATCTCAATATATTGACAGCTTTTTAGTATTCCAAAACATGGTTCGGATACTCCTTCTTAGGCCAGACTCATTTTTTTTGTTAAAATTGGCTTAATTATAAACTTTTTATGAAATATCTGCGCGAAACGTATTTCCCGCCATAGAAATTCGAGAATGTCATCCTTCATTGATTCGCTGTCAGTTTTTTTTTTCATTTGACACTGACGTTTATTACAAATTGTAATCGGTGTCATCCGTGCCATAAGTGTCATCTCGTGTGATCGGCTGTCATCCGGCTATGTCATCCAGTCATGTCAACCGGATGACAAAGCGCGCGTGTCATCCATTTTGGGACAAAATGACACTCGGATGACCGAACGGATGACACTGTGTGATCGGGTGTCATCTAGCGGATGACACGCTCGCAGATGACATGCAGATGTCAACCGAATCACAAGAGTTCTTTGACGTCAGTATGTCATCCGGATGACAAGATTGGATGACCGTCTGATCGTATCTTTAGCCATTAGCCGTGTTTTATTATGACTTATGATCTATAAGTCTGCCGGATAAATTTCCAATCTGAAATTTTGCCGAAAGTTACCATACAATCAAAAACTTCCATAAAATTAAGACTTCCGGTCTTTAATAGTTTTTGAGCAGATGCAGTATATGGAGTGAATTTCAATGCCAAACATTTTTTTTATCTGATAATGATTCATAGTTTTAGGGAGCAATGAAAACAAGCGCTGTATGCTCATTTCAAAATGGTCAAATAATAATTCGATTTTTGAAATGATTTCAGTTTTGTTATGGCAACATAAATTCAGGAATAAAATGACAACCTAGTGATAGCTACAACACCCAGTGCGAAATAGTGTGAACTAATTTATAGATCACAAGATATGATTCTTATGAATAGCAACATCATGTTGTATATTTGTTGTAAAGTTTATAAATTGATGATGTGTAAAGATCAAGGCCAACGACCTTGCCACGTCGAATCAACCGGTCCAGTTAGATCACGCAATTAAACGACGTTGGGCGTGGTTAGTACTTAGATGGGGGACCACTTGGGAATACCGCGTGTTGTTGGCACCTATTGCGAACGTCTGATAAACATCCAAGAGCATCAAATTGTCATGAGAAAGCTTCTTAAATTTGCCGTTCGGATGCGGCGTAAAGCTGTTGGTCCCCTCCACTTCGAAGGAAAGTGCTTGGAGAAGTTAGGTTCAGGCCCTATATGGGTCGCTAAGGCCTAATATGTATATATGTTTGTAAAGATCAATCAAAACAAAACATGAATATTGTCGCAATATCTCCTGCCTATCGCTGTATTATCGATATTTCCACCACAAGTGCTCAAACAAAGTAGTCAGCTGCATGCCACCCCTAAACAATTTTAACTGTAATACTCGCTATGCCAGGAATACGCATCAGTTCTTTCTGAGCCTTTCAGTCCATGAATTATGCAGATGCTTTCTTTTCGCTTCGAAAATACGAAAAATTGCCACATGTTTTGTCGCATGTTCGGAACATGCGAGAACGCTGACATGCGATAAACATGTCGTATATTTGCATTTGGCATACATGCGACAGTAGCCGCATGTATTTACATGCGAACAGAAAATATGACGATTACACAGCATGCGGCAAACTGTTCATGTGCCACATGCGCATAGACATAATATGCTTGCGAGTACCCGACATTGGAAATGACGCAAGTTTCGCATGTACGAGTATATGCATTATATGTTCACTATATGGGGCAGTCACAAACATGCCGAGTGCACGCTGTATATACATGCGACTTTTGCATGTCGTGAGCTCGTATCATTTGGCTAAAGCCACGCTTACAGCGACAGAGCGGCAGAGCTATAAAGCGACAAGTTTAAGTGACAAATGGTCATTTATTGAGCGAAAACTTTTGAGCGGCTAATGTGAACATGTCCTTGCCAAGTGGCGTTCGCCATAAGTCATAATAAATTCCAATAAGTCGATGGATGAAAAGTACTCGAAAGACTGCTCAAAGATAGTAAAGAACGTTAAAAGGTCATAACAAGGGCTACACAGTTTTTTAATCAAGGCCCCCGTTTGCCCTCAAGGCACCAATAACTTATTGTAAGGCCACCAAAAAATACAAAAAAAAGTGGTCTGGGTGCGACCCCCAAGGTCCACACAACTAACTTAACAGTGGGAAGAAATAAAAAAACAATATTTATTTTTTAATTAATTATTATTATTTATTTTGTTATTATTATTATTATTATGATTATTATTATCCGTAATAGACGTTTTGGTAGAAGACGCCCCCCCCCCCCCCTCGCTCGTCGTCCTCTTCCATCTCCTCTGCCTCTCCCACCTCCTCTTCCTCTTCCTCCTCCTCTTCCTCTTCCTCTTCTTTCTCCTATTCCTCTGCCTCTGTCTCCACCTCTACCAGACTATCTTACCCAGCCACCACCTCAGCCCTTAGGTACATCTTTTTTTTTAGAGGTGGCCCTGATTCCAGGGCCTCTTTTTTAGCACTTTTAGGGGTGTGTTTCTTCGCATAGATGTAATAATAACAACCATAATAATAATAATAATAAATAGTACAAATCATCAATTTCGAAATTCAGCTAGTTAACTTCCCAGTGGAATTTCTTGTAATGGGCCCGATTTTGTGAATTGCGGATTTTGACATATCTCCAAGTTTCAAGGTCACCAGAATCCAAATCCAACGTTTTTGTGTATGTACATATGTACGTTCGGAATTATCTTTCGCCACGATTATCTCGAGAACCAAAGATGATATTGACATATGACCAGGTTTATTCAAAGCGTAATTTCGTAACTCAGAAGTCAGAACTGATAAAGTTTTCAGCGAAATCGATCTAGCCGTTTTTTGTTATACTTTTTCCAACAAAAATTGTCAGTACAGGCAAGATAGGATGTTTGTTTCTCAGTCTGGTTGCAATGACTTACATAAATCGGTCCCTCTTTAAAGCTCTCACAGAGTTGCCGTAGTGTGTATGATAATTCGCCATAACTCAGAGAGCAATTCTATTAGGGGTACCATCTTCCAATTTAAAATAAAAATATTGCGGAACGAAATAAATTCCGTTTATCTGTTTCCTTTTCTGGTAAGATAATAATAGGCGCGTTTTTTTAAGGGTATCTCCAGTAGACCAACAAAATATATAAATTTAACACAAAAAAAAATCAAAACGAAAAATATATCACTGTAATCCAATTTATTCATTATAAATATTGTAAAACATAAAATACTAATTTCTAATATCACTACTCAACTAATCCGATGAGTAATTACTGCTACTGCTCTTGTTATTTAGATCTATTATTAACCTTTCAACTGCTTCCTCGGCAAAAACGTCCATTTCCCACATATTTGGCTCAACAACCTATTATTCATCCACGACGTATGTTTCATAGTTGGCTTTGTAACGTTTAACGATTTCAATCTTCCTTTAGGGAATTTCCGTATTCATTGGTAAAACAGTTGTCATTCATCGGAAAAAGAAAGACATCATACAAACAGGTACATAATGAGATGACAGGATGTAGGTATTTGTGTTTTTTTTTTTATTTAAACAGTTTGCGACATAAACTCAATCAGCAAGATTTTCTAAAAAAAACATTTCCCAGTCCTTTCCGCTATATGTATATTGTGAAAGGTAGACACAATCAGGCAATTAGAATACAAAATTATATAACCACGACGCAATGTCATATACCTGAACAGATGGTAAAAAATGCACTTTTGCAGCTGTACAATATAAACACAAGCAAATTAAAACCGAATGGCAACACCCCACGTAATAATTCGTTCTCAAAAGCACCAAAACCGAAAGTTCTTTGACAAAATCCATAGAAAAACTCTTAATGATATGCTTCATTGTAGAGATGGTAATACTCTTCTGATGTGCTTCAGTCACACACACTGCTTATTTTGGTGGAAGATAATAGCAAGCGAACACAAGACGATCATGCTCAATCCCATTCGGCTGTGTGGGAGACTGGTTGTGGTGGGTGGTATACGAATTTTAGGAAAATCACAACAACAATTCCTTGGTATGACAGTGGTTTGGTTTTTATTTCAGTGGCAATTCTTGCGTTTGAGTGCCGTGAGAGTATCTACAGGCACTACTGGTAGAAAAAAGCTTCTCCATAAGGCCTGTACTGACAATTTTTGTTGGATAAAGTATAGTAAATATATAACTAAAATAATTGGAACTATTTTTGCTATCACGTCACTCTTATGACATTCCAAAGAGTGTAAGACAAGTAAACAAAGGGCATCGCTCTGTCCTCTTCTTACTTCTAATGTTTTTGCTGCGTTCCTTATCCAATTCATTGATAAAAGAATTGAGTTCAGCTACACTCATAATTGCAATACTTAATCAGAATAAATCACTTCGATAATTGAAATCGCTTTTACCTCCTCCGTTATATCGTATACATGTATATTTACAGGTCTCCGTGTTCATAACAATGGTTGCATTAATATATGTATATCACACTTCGCTGTTATTAACAACATTTAATTTCCATGAACAATATTAAAGAGTATTTTTGTCTTAACCATAGCTATCTTATGGTTAACCACATTTCAAAATTTACCACTAATCGCATAAATCATATTGATCCCACTGGGAAGTTACTGGTGTGGACCTTGCGGGTCGCACCCAGATCACTTTTTTGTCTTTATTTTTGAATGTTTTTCTTTTTAAAATCCTTAATCCTACATACATATCTTGCCATAAAACAGGACGTCTTTGCACCGCTGAAATTAAACGTCCGCGTAAATTTCGGGCATGATAGTACTTTGGCGCTCAGCATTACACTAAAATAATAGAACAGAATTGAAAGCAGAGCGACGTCGCTCAATCTCATATTTTTTTAATTTTGTCTTTTCGCTGAGAGTTTTGACGCTCACTGCGTTTCCGAACTCTTAGGCGATTGTTTCTTAACGTTTCTCGACCATCCTGTTTCCTCTTTATAAGAGTCTGCATTTGGAAATTATAAGCAAAAATAAAGAATAAGTCAGCGCCTTATCCACATTTTTAATACAAACTATCTTCTGCCTCACTGTACAATCAATCTGTACCTCGCACAGATCATTTCACCTCACATTTGTCCGTGATGCAAAAGTTTATTCTTGTATTCGGTTTGAGGCATTTTCCTCTGAGGAACACACAGCTCACTTCCTTGGGCGGAGTGATAGTGTCGCAACAATCGCATGGTGCGGGTGCTCTTCGGAGGCGAGTGATTCTCTTCCCTTTGTTGGCGTTTTCGTCGAAAATCATGACAGACACATTCACTTTAGAATTGCATTAACCATTTAATGGTTTTATTATGTTTCTTTATTGATTGAAAAATAACTTTTAAGTGCGCATGCGCAAAGGCGAATATTTAAGGCTGGCCGGCATTGTGTGCCTCACTACAACAGTTCAGTGCGGCAAAGAATGTATCTTCGTATCTTGTTAAGAAGTTTTTGAATACATATATGTATGATTTTTTTTTCTAATACATTTATTATTTCTCAGGTATATCTGCATACGATCTGGAGGTACAAGTACAAACAGATATTTTTGGGGTGGTGGTGGCGGTAGTGCTAAGGGGGTATGTAACAGATATAAATGCATTCATACCCGGTCGTCGCACTTAATAATGCTTAATAAATTGGATTTTATTTTACTTCGCATTTATGACTAAGGGATATATATCTAGATACATGTTATTTTTTTTTAATAAATTTTCAGTGTTCCTTCTTGTCATGATCTTTTGGTGCTTGAGCTTGAGAGCTTGATTTGTCTTATCCTCTGCGTTCGGTGAGGTACAAAATTATTTTACCATCATTGCAATTTAGTTGTGCATTGTAATTATTATACTGCTGCCTTTTGTAATAAGATTGTGCTGGTGCTAAGCGCACACTAAACTTTGTATGGTCGAGATGAAATGAAATAATAATTGACATATTGAAAGATGCGAAGATGCACAAACAAAACGTTTAGCAGCGGTCACGGGGAAGAGTTGAATCCGGATTTAATGACTGAAAACATTAATTTAAATGTAACGCAAATGGATTTTTATTATTATTATTTTTAATGTTAATTTAAATTTTGTGCTTTTCATTCTCCGTCGTGTGCTTCTTTTCGTTTTATTTGCAAAGATTGCTCGCCTGAGTGAAGTTACGTTGTAGTTGGCAATGAAGTAGTTTTTGGCAAGTCGCAGTGAATTTGCATTGAGGGTTATATATTTTTTTCAATTACAGAATCAATTTGTTATTACATATTGAAACGTGGAGTTGAATTTATGACTACTTTATATTGAATAGGGAGGATAATTTTACATTGAGACGTTTTTGCGTATATAATGTTTCAAAGGTGTTAATTGTTGAAAAATAAGCCTCAAGGCATGTATTTTTTGCTCCTGTCATATTAATATTTATATGTTTAGGTACATGTGATTTCGTTTGTTGGCTTCATGGACAGCATACTCATACACACTATTAAATATAGTAAACCTTTCGATCAGTAATGTTAAAATATTTCAATCCAATAGCTGCCTCCAGTATAAGATCTTGTCGGCTGTATTGTGTGAACGGCTGAAACCTTTCGCCAACAACCTGATCAGTTCATATCAGTGTGGTTTTAGGCCAGGAAAGTCAACCATCGACCAAATTTTCACAGATCTGGGAAAAAACCCAGGAATTTTAGATCGATACACACCATCAATATATCGACTTTAAAGTCGCCTATGATACCGTATATAGGGACGAATTATACAAAGCCATGTCAAGTTTTGGCATCCCCGCCAAACTCGTCCGTTTGTGCAGGATGACGATGGATCTCGCTAATTGATTTCAAAAAAGGTTTAAGACAAGGCGACGCGCTATTATGTACTTTCTTTAACATCGTTCTTGAAGCAATTTTACGGTTTAAGTCAACATCGGCGACTCGGACAAAACGTCACGATGGACAGATACAACTTCGAAGTAATTGTCTACCTGGGCTCCACTATCACTTCGGAAAATGACATCGGCGCAGAGATCAAGCAAAGAATCACTCTTGCCAATCGCTGTTTCTTCGGACTAAGAAGGCATCTAAGAAGTAACGACCTCTCTCATAAAACCAACAATATAATATATAAGGCCTTAATCATGCCGGTCCTGCTGTATGGTGCGGAAGCATGGACCCTGTCAAAAGCGGATGAAAACCTTCTGGGATGCTTTGAGAGAAAGATTATTCGAGAGATATTCGGTCTACTTTTTGACACTGGAGTGTGGGGGAGAAGATTCAACGACGAACTATACGGGCTATACAGCGACGCTGACCTGGTCAAAAAGCTAGAAATACAACGGCTGAGATGGTTGGGACACGTGGAGCGTATGGACAACAACGCACCAGCCCGACGAGTCTTCGAATCCACCCCTGAGGGTCAAAGCAAACGGAGAAAATGACCTCAACCAACTTGGTGGGCGTAACTGGAGGTAGCTAGCGAGTGACCAAGCTGGTTGGAGGGGCTTGTTGGTTGAGGCCGTAAGTTTACCAAAAGTAAAGTAAGCTGCCTCCAGTGAACTCAATTTTGGAGTAGATTTTCGTCGAATTGAAAAATTAGTTCACGAACAGCTAAATAAATATTTTTTGTGCTTAAGGGGCATTGTTTATTTGAGGATTGTAAATTAATTGCATGGCACCGATTTTTGACTAAATCCCATAAAACCATAGGATAACAGCGACAAATCGAAGCCGCACGCTGGCCAAGGAACAATACTTAAACGGCTGAGTAGACAATTATTGAACCTGGTGCGCAAAATATCGGTTACTGAACGGATTCTTTTTTAGCGTAGCGTAGTGGCATACTCTCGGGACCAATTCAATTTATCATTTTTTTGGAACAAAAAATCTATTATCATACATCTGGATCGCTCACTCTTAGCTAGTTGAGACATCAACGAAAACGAGAGAAACTTCTGTTATCAAAAGCCATAACAAGCTTAATTTTCTTAACAAACTTTCGTACAGCAACTGCACTGTCTCCATCGTAGATTCATTTCAAACTACATATGTAGTTCAAAAAGATTCTCCCGATTTGGAACGTCCTCCTCTGTATGTTGTTGTTAACTTAGGTTCAAGACAAGTGAATGTGCTGATTTCCTAAGGAAAACAAATCGTCGTCCAGACATAATATACGTTCCGTCTCCGGACATGAATACTGTGTACTGGGAGAACTTGAACCAGGGTCCCCTCTTTCAGTTGTCCATTGCATTACCCATAGAGCTAATGCACCCAAAGTCGTAACACCAATGATACCACGTGGATCTTGGAAAAGTATCTTCGGGAAATTTCTAATGATTCGTAAGAGACCTCTTAAATTACTATTGGTGATATCATAAGGATCTTTGTGGAAAAAATACTCCCAGAGCTCCTAGACACAGCTTTATTAGTTGGGAGCAGCAACAAACCTGTGATGTTCATATCTAAACCGATTATGGCGCTAACATGCATCCTGTTTAGAGAGATCAAATTAATAGACCGTTTCAGGTCAATCTTTGGCAAGATTTGTTTTGCTTCACATTTTGTTATCCACCTAAGTTTTGTTCTTTCAATTACATCTAACTTGAACATAAGATTGAAATATAGCTGACCTAACCGAACCTTTTCAAGTTCATCAGCCTAATTATGCACTGGAATGTCCATATGCCCCAGCACCTCACCGATGGGAACCGCTCCGCTATTTCCTTAAGGGATCATCGATAGTCTAGGTTAGGTTAGGTTAGGTTACTGGGCTGACGGGGCAAGAGAATCCTGCGCCCGTCACACTTAGGTCAATGTAGACCCTTTGTGATACCCTGGAGGTTACGCTTCCCTTATCTGGAATCAATGAAAAAACCTATGAAAAACTTAGCGGGTTTACAAACCATCCCGATGCGTTGATGAACTTGCGCAAGTCATTCACAGACTTGCCGGAGAGTTCTTCTAAATCCTGGAAGAAATATCTGCCCAGGATATTGTTTCTGATATGACAGAGTGCAGGGCAGTGACAGAGGAAATGCGGGGTATCCTCATTCACCTCCTCGTCCCCACATCCTCTGCAGAGTTCATCTGTGCTGAGTTTTAATTTCTTTGCATGGTAGCCCAGCATGTTGTGTCCGGTGATAACACCTGTGAGAGAGGACAAAGAATTTTTGTTCATTTGAAGGATTCTCTTGGTCTTTTGTTTGTCATATAGTGGCCACATTTTCCTTGTAATAACACAGGAATCAAGGGCACTCCATCTTTCGTTTGCTGCCATCAGTGTTTTATTTCCAATCACCTGTTTAAGGTAACAGGGTGGGGTTTTTACTGTGGTGTCAGCATCCCTTGATTCAAGGGAAGATCCTTTTCTTGCCAGCTCATCGGCTCTTTCATTTCCTGGGACACCACTGTGTCCGGGGACCCAGCAGAGTCTTACAGTGTGCTGCACGCCAAGAGCCCGCAGCTCTTCGCGACAGCTTCTTACAAGCCTCGATTTTATTTCTGTGGCGGAAATCGATTTTATTGCCGCTTGGCTGTCAATGAAGAAGGTAATATCAGCATGTGGTATTGCCGTCATTGCAGCCTGCTTAGCGGCTGTTGTCACCGCCAGAACCTCAGCTTGGAAGACGCTGCTGTAGTCGGGGAGTCTGATCGAGCCAGATATTCCGAGCGTTTCTGAGTAGAAACCTGCACCAACGCCGGTATCCATCTTGGAGCCATCTGTATAGATGGGGATCGTTGTTGCATGGATTGGTACTTGATTATCCTGCCATTCTTCCCTACAGGGAAAAGAGACAGTAAATGGTCTTATAAAATCTAGTTTGGGAGTAATGTAGTCTGTGCATACATTTCTACCCGTAAATTTCTCTAGAATCTGTGCATGCCCTGTTGTACTGGGCTTCCAGTTTTTTGTTTGGCTTAGCCGCAAGGCACTGTTTGCTGCAGATTCTTGTACGAAAAGATCTAGGGGTTTAAGATTGAGAATTACCTCCATCCCCGCTGTAGGGGTGGTTCTCATAGCCCCAGTAGTGCCAATACAGGCAATTCTTTGGACTCTAGTCATAGTCTTAAGGTTGGTGGCCTTACACAACCCCTGCCACCAGACTAAATTACCGTATGTGAGTATCGGTCTAACTACCGCCGTATACAACCACATGATAATTTTGGGACTAGGTCCCCAGGTTTTGCCGAAGATTCTATTGCAGGCGTATAAGGCTACCGATGCCTTCTTTGCTCGTTCTTTTATGTTGAGGCTCCAGTTTAATTTTCTATCCAGAATCACGCCAAGATACTTTGCGTATTCTGATGTTTGTAGTGGAGTACCCTCAATAGTTGGCGGATTAAATTGCGGTATAATCCTTTTATTGGTGAAGAGGACCAGTTCTGTCTTTTGTGGGTTAACCGCAAGTCCGCAGCTACTGGTCCAGTTACCAACCATAGATAAGGCGTTCTGTATTTGTTCACTTAGAGTGGATGGGAATTTTCCTGTCGCTAGCAGTGCTAAGTCGTCAGCATATGCTACTGCCTTGACTCCACTAAGTCTAAGTTCAATCAGAATCTCGTTTAAAACGAGTACCCAAAGAAGGGGTGATAGGACTCCGCCTTGAGGGGTTCCTCTAGATGCTGACACCTTAATTATTTCACCACCTAACTCTGAGTAGATGCATCTTCTTTTAAGCATGCACATTATCCATTTAATTATGGTATTCTCCACATTTAGGTTGACTAGGGCTCTTTCTACCGCTTCCCCTTGGACGTTGTTGAAGGCACCTTCAATGTCCAAGAAGGCGGCTAGAGTATATTCCTTGTCCCTTAGTGTCTTTTCTATGGTGCTGACGACACTGTGGAGTGCTGTCTCTACACCTTTGCCTTTCGTATATGCATGCTGAGCTGGGGATAAGACCTCTGGACTCAGTTTGCTACGGATATAAATGTCCATCAGTCTCTCAAAAGTTTTTAAAACAAAAGAGGTTAAACTGATTGGCCTAAAGTCTTTGGCGGTAGTGTGACTAGGTTTCCCAGCTTTGGGTATGAAAACCACTTTAACTTCTCGCCAAACTTTGGGTACATATCCCCATTTTAGGCTACTTAGGAAGAGGTTCCTCAGATGTGGGGTTATATGTTCTTCACATCTTTGTAGCATCATAGGGAAAATGCCGTCAATACCCGGAGATTTATATGGAGAGAAGGAATTAATGGCCCATTTTATCCTTTCTTCCGTTATAATCTCCGCTGTTGTTATGTGCTCCGTGTAGTGCTCTTCTTCCGGATTGTTATGCTCATTAATGCATCCCGGAAAGTGAGTCTCAAGGAGGAGCTTGAGTGTTTCATTGCAGGATTCTGTCCAGTTGCCGTTGGGGCCCTTGAGAGATCCCAAGGCTACTGGTTCCTTAGCAAGTAGTTTCCTGAGCCTAGCTGATTCCGCGGTGCTTTCCATTTTACTACAGAAGGATTTCCACGAAGATCGCTTTGCTTGTTGCGTTACTGCTTTGAATTTTCTTTGACTGGATTTGTCGATAGTCTAAGGTTCCTTTAGAGTTTATAGAAACGGATTTTAAGGATTTGATCGCAGATTTGCTGCCCTAGAAAATGCTGATATCACCTTTTCCTTTAGCTAAAAGCAGAGTTTTTAATAGTTAACTATCCAAGAAGATATGTATTCTGGTACCTTTAATACCCGTTTCAAAAGTTAGTCGGTGGCAGATCTAAATGGGATGGACTTCAGCCTGAGAGACAGTGGGACCGATTCTCATTAGTACTGAGACTCCAAATTGCATTTTAGATTCATCGGTAAACCAGATCCGACTGAAGCAGGTGCGGGAACATCATAGGTCCAATTTTCATGGAATGTATGCCTCAAATATTCTTCAAAAACAGTGTTCTCAACCAAAGTACATAGTACAAAATGTGTCCCTTTTTAAAACTGATTGAAGTATAAAGGACTACGGTAGACTTCATATATGACTTCTAGTAAAGGATGGTACACTCACTTAACGGGTTCTCGACATGTGTAGGCAGCCTTTCATGCTCTTCGATCCCGGGCACGTTGCTTCAAGTTATCCAGACCAAGAGCCCCGGCATCCGCGTGCTTGATCTTTAAAATTTAGATAAAATCTTTCTTATCGTCTTGAACCTGGGGACTTGGAGATGGGGGATTATTGTCTAATCGCTTGAGCCAACTAAGTCGACGAGTTAAACTTTGAGGACTACACCAACATCTTGATTCAGTTCGCCGTTATAAGTTCTTTCCCATTTGTTCTCCTTGCCAATAGAAACAAATATTTCTTCAGGCGGTGCCATAAAGCAGAACTGCTATAATTAAGGTTCGATAGAGCATGCACTTGCTGCACCGTGTAGGGACGGGTTAAGAATACCACTACAGCGCACCCCGATGAAAAGTAACGGGCGACAAATGGGAAAATCACATCTAGGCAATTACAACGTCCAGTGAGACTAGAGATACATTTAATATCTTTAAGCTGTCCCGGAAGTGTACATGCAAATCCGTGGATTGACACGACTAGAGATCACCGGTGTCGTAAAAGCAAGATCAAAGAAGAAACAATAGGAGCAGGTACGGGTCGAACTCGTTTTAAACTATGGAAATGTACGCTCACAGCAAACGCACTAACCCGATAGGCATAGGGTCCATAGGGTCAGAGCCATTCTGTTTCCAAGGGGTAGCAATGTAAGCTTAAGTTTGGGCGAAACCTAAGTGTCACGTGTTGGAACGTTGGAATTATGATTGGTCGTAGCTACGAGCTTGAAGAGATGATGGTAAAAGGTAAGCTGACATCTTATATGCTCGTTTGTTGCACGTTGGGACAAAACCTTTCAAGATGTTCTACTACGGAACGGAACAGTTTAGGAACAGAATCGGTATCATCCTTGCGGCAGAGGTACTTGGCAGCGTCTTGGTGATGCAAGCTGTGGTGTGGAATATTGTCAGAACATATATGGTCCCCAAGTTGGATGCGATCAGAAAGAAAAAGATGCATTCTGGCTATATATCTACAACCTCATCAAGAACATCTCAAAAGAAGACCTTAAGTTTATTGGCGGAGATAAGAACGGATAGGTCGGGAAGTTCAACGATTTTTTTTTTTTTTTTTTTTTTTTTTTTTTTTTAAACAGCTATTTGCTACTAAACAAACAAAATTGTCTGCAAAAATCAAATGGTTTTAATATGGACAAAGAGAAAAGCGAAGCATATATTGCAAATATGCAAAAATATCTCCATCATATGAACAACGAAGTTGAGGACGCAGACTGAGGAGCACAAGATATGTGCAATTCTCTAAAACCACCTGGATGAAGGTTCAATCAACGGTTCGAATTTGAAATTATTATAATATAGGACGACACCGAGATATTAAACATCACTTAAGTCGATTAACTTAGTGCCTTTGATGATGAAACGTTCAAAGGTAAGCAGCATTTAATTTGCTACAGGCACTAGTTGTTGGGGGTTAACCGCTTCTTCATCATTGAGGTCATTCTACTCTTTCCAGACATCCTGCATCTTTAGAAACATGTATTGATCAGATATGGAGATATCAGCTATGGACCCTTAAAAGTTAATTATCTGATGCAGTTTAGCGGATTTGTTGGCGGTGTTTTTAAGTTCGGTATGGCCGTGTGGAGTACATGTGGGAGGGTCATATTTTATCCTAAGATACTACTTCGGGTATAGAACTGCTGATCTCCAAAGTTTTCTTGATCATCCGAATCGGCATAATCCCGCCTTAGGCAAACGTTCTTATTTATTATTAACCATCGACGAATACGATTTAAAAAAATAAAAATAAATAAATATTAGGCATTAACGTCCCATGCAGGGCCTTTAACCTAGCTTATTCAACCGTTTGCTTGTGCGAAGTGGAAGGAAGCTATAAGTTCTCATGACAACTGATACTCTTGGATATTCGTCAGAGGTTCGCAAGACGTGAGGCAGTGTAAAAAACTCTTGATGTTACTTGGCCCCGGTGGGATTTGAAACGGAGACCATTCGACTAGTAGTCCAGCACGCTTTTTTCACTTTTAAATTTATTTATATTTATTATTGGCTTAGGATCAACTTAAATAATAGAGAAAAATGAATAAACCTAACATTGAAATAACAGGATACTTATTCTAAATTATTGGTCCTTATGAGAACGCTTAAATTATTTTATGAACTAGTCTTATACATGTTTCCATAAAGAGCATTTGTACAAACTCCGCATCTATATAAAAAAAAAACTACAAACTACGTACACTACTTAAGTGACTTAAGTTACGTCACTTATTTTTACTATCATTAAGAGTTCAACACACTAACCACTAAGCCACAGCGCTCATTATGAATACGTTTAAACCTTATACTATTATTTTTAAATATTCTATCATCAAAAACTTATCGATAAAATTAAAAAACATTTAGCAACTAAATACCCATAGTGCTTTTGTTAATCACAACTTTATCAGCATTACGTCAACCATACGTTGGACAAATTAAAATAGAATATATTTTGTCTCCAAAATGCCATTCTGCATTGCATCCTGCTCCGAGTGTCATTAAAACAATTCGCATGCAATATTCGAAGTCACGCAAATACGTTACCAATAAACACAAGTGCATGCGTGTACAAGAATATGCGTCACTTGCTTGCCAGATAAAGCCAAAATCCATCAAACAGTGCAAGACACGAACCTTCAACCGAAGAAAATCATGTATTTCCAAGAAATCATTCCTCTCAGCGCCATTCGCAAGCATGCCCTCGGAAAACCATTTCGCCTTACCGGCTACATCGTGGGTGATAAAATTTTGTTTATTACAAACAATTTTTATGCATGCAATTAATTTTTGCTCGGAAGTCCAAGAGAGACGAAAGAAATCCCGAAAAACCACACATAAAGTACACAGATACAGATCAGACTGGAATAACTTCAATTCATTTCATTCCATCGAAACAATTATCCGCGATGATTCTGCAGATCCCGCTCAACAAAAGTCATACACAGATGTAGAGCCGAGATATACCTACTTGCGGCAGGTTCGGCCAGCGGGCCAGGTAATGGTCTGATCACACTGTGATTAGCGCAAAAAATCCTTGAACTTGTCCTCAAAAATAAATAAGCAACAATATTGCCACGTCTGAGTGCAGCTCAACTACTCAGCTTCAACTCGTCGTCGTTTGGTTGGAACTTCCCGCGCACCGGACGCCAGTCGCAGGCCATTAAGAAAACCATCTCTAAAGAGGCTTAAAACTCCCAAAGAAAAAAAAGTGCTCATGTTGCTCGTTTTGGACGAATTGCTTTAATGCTTTGCACTTACTCATGCACCCTAACACGAGTGTATCTGTGTTTTTAGTGTTTCTACTTTTACTGGTGCGCAAAGGTTGAGATGCAAAAAAAAAGTTTGCTAAATAAATCAGATTCTTTAACACTCCGGCTTTGCTTTGTATCTGCAGGGACGTTGCAGACTCATCATGCAACAAGAATTCAAGTGTTTTGAACCTCGTCCCTCTGGGGGCATCCACCATAGACCGACAACCGGTGAGTGAGGTCCTCTTTGAAAGGTGGGATTGCCAAAAAGTGAGATTCATTTCCGAACAGGCTCCAAAGTCTAATGTTACGATTTTTATATATTGGACTTACACCCTATTGCTGATGGCAGTGGGGGCCCACTGACGGCGACGGTTATTGAAGTTGAAATAGTGGAAGGTATATAAATGAGTTTTAACTACGGCCAATGGATATGGCAGGACGAAAGATGACCGAAATAATAACTGGTGCACTAGATTTGGCCAAAAACACAATTCGGGTGAGAAAGGTGGGTACATACATATACGAAATGAAGTCAGCAAAATTAATGGGAATAACGAAGAAATGTTGAAGGATTGCAGATGAGCGAAGGTAAGGAGGACAGCCAGACAAAGACTGCTGCTGATACCTGTCCGGTGTGTGTACAGTTGTTCATTAATTATTTTGATTTTATATCCTTTCTGGTGGAGCGCAATGTTTGATGCTAGTGCTTGAACGTTTTAATTTTGTATTTTCTGTTTGTCTGGTGCGTCTTCTTCACTTAACTGATTCTTGGAAATTCTGATTTTTAACTTGTACCTGTCGGATTTACTTTAGAATCTATTTTGTGGGTTTTTTAAACGGATTTTCGTATACAGATATAGACATTTATTTCGTTTAAAAAATTACAATGTGCCATCCCACAATTTACAATGTAAAATGTTCATTTACTACATACTTGTATATAAATATTTAAATGTAAATAGTAAACATAAAAAAACCTACCCTGTTGAGGAAACAGCGAATAAAAAGCCTCAAATTGGGGGAAAAAACAAAGAAGAAGATATAATATGTTTTTTTTTAATATATGAAATTAGTTTTTCGAAAAAATAAATAAAATTAAATAAATAAAAAATATTAATAAATACAAAATGGCTAGAAAATTGATAAAATAATATAACAGATAAATAAATTATGTTAAACACAGAGATAAATAAATTCAAAAAACTGGATAAATATACATCTATGTACTGTACATATACAAATAACAAAAAAATAACAACATAGAACCGAACATTTGATGAATAAATAAATTAACATATATTAAAAAAAAGTAAATAATAAAAATTTGATGAATAAATAAATTAATATTTAAAAGAAAGTATATAAATAAACATGATTTAACAAAGGTTGAATAAATTGAATATACAGAGTTCCCCTGTTAAGCAGCCTGTATACTCCTTCAAGCAGAGATTCTTGAAATTCCACCAGACAAAAAATTGTACGGCAGAGGGGTCTTTTATCACCCCATTTCAAGTGGGTGACATCTAATTTGGAGGTGTAACCACTTTAAACGCTATAGCTTCCAAACTATTTTAGGTACAATAGGTATTTTGTACATTTTGGAAAGACAACTTAGTAACTCGTACAAGTCTTAAACTTTTTGGGTACCTACATCTGTGCAGCTACAAAAAAGTTATGGCTCCTTAAACTCAAAGTTATGAAAACTTGTAGTTCCATTGTTTTACTAAAAATATATTTGTGTCACAATGTACTGCAGTTTTTTTATGAAATTTGTATAATTGAGAAATGTTTTAAAAATTATGTTCAGCTACTTTTTTACGTTCGATGAACAGAAGGTGTAGTAAAAACCCATTTTTGTCAGACAAAAATGGTCAAACAGAATGGCACCTACTGAATTACTCTAAAAATCGTAGAACACTATGTAGCCGGTTATTCGCTGATGGACATCAGCGCCTTGTTGATACCTGGTCAGTTGAACCAAATAAAAAGGATCGACGTTCAGACGGCGGCAGAAGTTGAGGGTGGGATTTTGCGAGCTGTGGAAGTACAGCATTCAGTCAGCGTCTGCAGACTAGCTGTGCAGTTGGGACTTCCCATAACCAGGATTCACAGAACTCTACAGAGTAATAGATTACACCCGTTCTGGAACAGAATTTTCCGGAACAGAATTTACTACCAGGATATGCACAAAGAAGAGTGGAATTGAGCCAATAGCTACTGCGCAAACAGGCAGGTGACAGGCACTACCTCAAGAATTTTCTGTGGACTGACGAAGCGCAATTCACAAGAGATGCGATTACAACCACCATAATTTGCATCATTGGCCAAACTCCATTCCCCATTTAATACGCACAACATCCTTTCAAATGTAAGAATTTAATTACTGTGAAGAACTTCTTCAAAACGTTTTGCTTATTTGGTTTGCTTAAGAGGTTTATCGTAAATATTTGGGCTGGATTAATATAAGAAATACTTATGTTGGATCGCACGTTCTTCTACATGCAGTTGGAATTTTTTGGAGAACAATTGCCAGAGCTCCTTGAAGATGTTCCTCTTGCTCAGAGAAAGGCGATAATCTTCCAGCAAGATGGAGTACTTTGTGATAGTAGCAGCGGGGTAACTTCGTTCCTCAACTATAATTTTAACGGACGGTGGATTGGTCGATTTGATCCCAACCTTGGTCAGCCGGATCTCCTGACCTATATTAATATTAGTTAGGGTATATTATACTGCGGCCTATTGGTCTATTATGTCCCCATCACCTAACACCAATGAATTCTTTCTTTTGGGGTGCTGTGATAGTAAAAGTTTATTTTGGTGAAATGTCGAGTCTGGAAGAGATGATGTTCAGTCTCATCCTGAATCAAAGCAATGTTAAATGTTCCATTTTTTGCGTAGCACATTTAAATTGAGTATTATTTAGTTTAGTTTATTCATTCTTAATTCAATATTCATATTTGCGCTCACTGGCAGCACATCGTAACATTACCCTATTATTTCTAACTCTACAAAATATTACTGTAATCGCTCTCAGCAGTCTTTAACTTTACCTATTTACTAACATAGTATGTAATTTCACTCAACTAGTCTAACAGTTATATGTTTTCATTTTGACGTATGTAATCTTAGTAGTTAGTTATCTCCCCACACTCGTCATAACCGGACGTTATTTTCAATAAAGTTAATTTGTATTGCATAGTGGAAACCATAAGTTTTTAATTGCCTTTCTTCACGCAACGGAGATCTGTGGATTCAATAATTAGAATCACACAGATGAGAAGAAGTTTGCTACTTGCTAATCTGCCATCCGAAATGCTTAAACGCGATCGAAAGTGTATTCAAATGGAAGGAAAGCAATTCAAACAATTGCTAAAAACATTCCAGAAAGTGCTCCAAAAATTTCCTTTTCAGGACCACACAAAAATATGTAAGAGATTTTAAGAGTAATTCTGTAGGTACACATTTTTGGTTAATTTTTGTCGAACAAAATGGCTTTTAGAACATTTTTCAAGGATGAAAAAATAGCTATACAGTAAAAATTTCGAGAAAAATGAATTTTAAATAAAACATTGGAACGACTAATTTTCATAATTTTGAGTTTAAGGAGCCATACATTTTTTCTAGCTGCACAGATTTACCAAAGTGTTCAAGACTTGTATGCGCTACTTAATTGTCTTTTCAAAATAAACAAAATGACTATTGTACTTATAATAGTTTGGAAGCTATAGCGTTTAAAGTTGTTACAACTCTATATAAGAGATCAACCACTTTGATGGGCTATAACTTGATCCCCCTGCCACACAATTTTTGGTTCGGTGGAACTTCAGGAATCTCCCCTTAAACAATTATACTGCTTAACTGGGATACCCTATTTATTATAACATGGGATGAGATAAATTTCAAATATAAAGGAAAAGGTTTATAAAAAGAACAGAAATATTAAATACAATTTCAGTGTGTGGCTTGGCTTGTATGTATGTTTGAATAAACAAAAGAACATGATGCTCTATAGGTGTCTGATTAATGTTTCGTATATGAATAGATTCATCCCGACTTATTGCTATTCGCATAAATTAATAGCCTTTTGAGTATCGAGTATAAAGGTTTTTGAAAAGCACTAAGTGACAAAAGTTCATTCATCAAAGAAGTCCATAATCATTGTTAGCAATAGCAAACCTATATAGCGTTTTTTAATTTTAATAAAAATAAATTGAATTCACTTTAATTAATTGGTTTAAAAAAGGTTTAAATGAAATCGGGAAAAAGGTCTATATCGATGTAAAGATTTGACATGTTTACTTGAATTGTTAACATTAAGTTAATATCCTTCCTTTTCTATGACGGCGATGTTATGATCTGGATAAGAGCGATGGTAGCCCTCCCGCTTACTGCCTTCCTTCTAGTCCACCTGTTTCGCCTGTGTGACCAACGCCGTATCCAAGATCGTTTAAAAATAAGCCTCTTCTGAACCTCTGGGTTCTCGGACCTATAGGAACATAAGGAACATAGAGGAGAACAAACTGACCAAATGTGGCTCAGTCATGTAGCTTCAAATTCTCTCCCTAAAAAAAAAGAAATGACCGCAGGGTAGTCTGGAATCGTTAGAATGATTAGAAGCAGTTCAAAACAATGTCACTTCCTTTTGGGTTTCAGGTCAAAAGAAACTTCTCGAGCAACGAAGTGCCCGGTGGTAAAGGCTCTACTTCTTTTTTATAAGCTTAGAAATCGTCAATTCCATGCGGCCTACCAACCAGCAATACTACAGATGGCGCTTACTGGCCCTCTAACCATTTAATGCCTATCATTTAACGTCTTCGCAAACAAGAAATTAACACTTTTCATACTTTCAATTAGCAGACATATTGTAAAGATCTAAACTGACTTCCTCATGGGCCACTGCTCCCTCAACAATCATCTCAATAAAAGCCTGGAAGATCAAGAAACTGCAGAACACATCCTTGCCAACTGTTGCCCAAAGATGGTATAAATAGTTTAACAATTTTGAAGTTCCGTTGGGATCTGGATTTTATTGCATGATTAAATCAATCACTAGTGATAGTGAAACTTTAGGGGAGCGCAAAACATCTTCTCAGGTCGCAGTACTCTGTTAACTATCTTGCCAACCAATGCTTTACCCCTGTAATAATAAAAAAGTAATTAAAAAAAAAACAATATGATAATGATATGTATGTAATTTCCTACTTGACAGTGACATATCGAAGATGCATGTTTTCCTTGACAGGAAAGACTCTGCGCTTAACATATTACGTCAATAAACTATCTCGCTCCAATACGTTCTTTATAATAAAAAGTACTTAAAATATAGTGTCGAAGGATTTTAATCATCTCAATCTCAACTGTCATCCCCATAAAAAAACGAGTGATCAAATTGTCTGACAGAATCTATTCCCAGAAATGATCTCCCAAAATTAACCATACTTGCAAAAGCAAATTTATTACACTTCATGAACACCAAGTTATTCGGTCACCCACAACAAAGCTTCCTTCTTTGTTTATTTGTTGTTGTTTTTTTTCGATTTACCATTCATTGTTCGCAATTTGGCATCACATTTGTTACCTGTACCAGCAGAAATCTATCTCATGGTCCAGCGCCCAAAGTACCATGAATCACCATGAGATTCTCAACATTGTTTCTAGAGAAACACTACGGTATATGCTCGTACCTCTATGACAATGGCAATCCTCCTCGATCAGCTACAAATCATTTACCAGCGATTTGACATTCTACATAATACATATCCCGGTGATAGTTTTGGGTACGGATTTGTCGGGGACTCCGTTCTTGTTGTTCGTCTTTGCACTTTTTGACTTTAGGTAGGTAATTCCTCGAATTGAATCGGTTTCGCTTTCTGGGGGCTATGTGCACTTTATTTAGTGGAATCCATCCAAGACGGTAGTGATGTCATTTACTGTGTGAATTGTGTGCGCCGCTGGCTGGTTTAAATTCTAATGCAAGGCACATGAGATATGTTACTGTACGCGGCGAAGGCAATTCAATTCAACAGGAAGTTAGTTCTGGATATCTACCACCGCGAATTGGCATAAATTACCATTTGGCCATGTGGTGGCACATGCATAATTAATTGATCCGCACTAATAGGACGCAAGTGTAATAATTTGTATCGAAAAATAATATTTGCGTCCCATATTTTGGTTTATTGCGAAAGTTTATAGGCAATAATTAGTAAATATAGAAATTGGGTAATCAAACACTATTAGAAGATGTGAGCACAGACCTCTGGAGACCGGATTAATATTGTCGTCGCAGTTTGTCGTCACAAAAGTTTATCCTGATCGACTTGTGGATATTGATTTGTTTATCTTGATTTAGTGGGATTTTATTTAAAACCATAATAAACACCAAAACGAAATTGTTGTCAACATACGTTAGGTATTGATGTGTTGTGTATATGTAGAGTGCCTGAAAGATGAAATTGAATAGCAACAACATAACAAGCAATATAAATCAATAATGAATGGCATGAAGTACTAAAAAAGCAAAAATACTCTCATGTACATAGGAAGAATACATTTATCCTCCTATATTTAGGTTAGGTTAGGTTAATGGGTTGAGTGGACAAGAGATACTTGCATCCGTCACACTTAGGTCAACCATTGTGATGTTCTATCGAGCCATTCTGGGGCATTTATTAGTTTTTTTTTTTTTTAATTGAATTTAAATAGACAGACTTGCCGGAAGGTTTTTCTAAATCTTGAAAGAAGTGCCTTCTGGTGCTTTATTTCTTAAGTGTGTGTCTTAATCATCATGCACATCCTCTGCGCAGGTCATCTGTGTTGAGTTTCACTTTCTTTGCATGATAGCTCAACATATTTTGTACGTTGATAACAGCCACAAGAGAGGACAGCCATTTTTTATTGTGTTGTAGAGTGGCCATATTTTTCTAGTTAACACAGGAGTCAAGTACACTCCGTTTTTAATTTGCTGATTTCAGTATTTGGTTCTCGATTATCTGTGTATAGGATTACAGGGTGGCATTTTAACTGTAGAGTCTGCCTGGCTTAATTTAAGGGATGATCCCACTCTTGCCCATTTATCACATTTTTCGTTTCCAGACCAAGAACCCGTAGCTCTTCGCGACAGAGACTTACAAGCTTCGATTTTTCTTCTATGGCAGAAATCGGTTTTATTAGCGGTTGGCTGCCAATGAAAAAGGTAAGTCTAATTAATCCGGGTATTCGGAGAACTTTGGAGTAAAAGCCCGCGAAGACGTGTTCCGAAGTCTTCGCTCGAAATAGAGTCACTACCGCGATACGTTCTGCTAAGCGTTCCTATTTTCTGCAAAGACTTGATCCCAAGTTAAGCTGTGGAAAAACTTGTAGGATTCAGGTGTGGTTGGTAATGAACTACCAGGGCGTGTGCGTTCAGCCCGTCTAAAATAGGCTCTGCTCTCATTCCTACTTCATCGAATGCTTGCTTTTTCAACCACAGTGATTCAAGTCCAAGTGAGTGCTTTGCTTTTATATGCATAAGTAGTCTGGATGCTGCAATAACTATTCGTTTGGTTAAATCCCATGCATCTGGCCTTGATAATATCTCGCAAAAGTTTATTAAAATTATCATCCCTCTTCTTCTTCCCTAAATAGTTCATGTTTTCAATTACTTTTTCAATTACTGTATATTAAGCTATCAGTTTCCAGAGCAGTGGAAGTACTCCAAAATCATTCCTATTCCAAAAAAAAAATCAAACCCCACTGTTAATCAGCCGTAATTAAGGTCACAACCAATGAAAATGAAATAAGTGTAATGGTGACTCTGGATTTTTCTAAAGCGTTTGATTCAATTAATCATTCAATACTAATAAACAAGCTTAAGAATAACTTTCAGTTCTCTCGTTCTGCCCTGAAACTAATTCTTCTATCTATGCGATCGCTTACTGGCAGTTCAAACCGATCAGGGACGGTTCAGTCCATATACGGTTAACGTAGGTGTTCCTCAAGGGTCAGTGCTAGGACCACTTCTTTTTTCTGTCTTTATAAATGACCTTCCTGATATTCTCGAAAACTGCCATGTTCACCTTTATGCAGATGACGACATTATATACATATCCAGAAAACTATGGCTGAGCTAAATACTCTAAAATTAAATCCTGCTAAATCGCTGGGTATGGTTTGCTCCAGAAGTGAAATCTCATTACTTGATGTACCTCAGCTTGTCGTGAACGATGCCACTATTCCCTACGTGGAGCAGGTCAAATACCTTGGATTCAGAATTAACAGAAAACTAAGTTGTTGTGATGCCACATCTGATACGATCAGAAAAGTTTACGGTGGGCTACGAAGCTTGAGAGCATCCCAATGCATCTGATAAAAAGCTTGGTGCTCCCATTTTTGTCCTACAATTGTACAGTATACCCCAGTTTGGATTATGAATGCAGGCGTAAAATGAACGTTGCCTTTAACGAATGTATTCGGTATAAATATGATATTCCAAGATATGTTAGTTTTTTTTTTTTTTTGAGAAGAAGGGAGAGTTGCCGATGCACGTTGGTTTTAAATGTTTGTAGGTCATAATGTAGAGGAAAAATAGAGCGTGGAAGAGTATTCCACATTCGTGTTGTACGGCAGAATAAAGATTCTTTGTACTTCACTGTACGTCCGAATACAGGCTTGAGGGGGAACTGATGGGCATTCCTTGCATGGCGGGTATTGCGGTTGAAATGTTCAAGGGGTGGAATGCAACTGGCTATTTCGCTATGTCTCGGTCGCCAATGAGTTTTATCGCGCGTTTTTGGATCCTGTCAACGTCAAGTAGCTCCAAATAAGTTATTGGTGCACCAGACCAGATATGAGCGTTGTACTCGAGTAGCCAGGTCAGAAGGGGTGAAATATTTCTTACATCGCTTAAGGAAGCCTAGACATTTCGCAGCGTTCTTGGCGACATCGAATATGTGGTCATTCCAACGAAGGTTACATTGACGAGTATGGAAAGTGTTTCGGTTTCAGCGATTCATGTGTTGCGCAACAGAAAAGGTCTATGTAAGGAATGAGTTTTGACGAGTATTATGATTTTAGAATCATCCTTAGGCTTCATGGAATTGTTCATAGCAAATTTCCTGAATATTTGAGTGAGTATGTTACGTTTGTTCAGTCGCCAAGAGGTCTTAGACTTCTTTTACTGCGATTCACGCAGACAGTGGGAGAGCGATCTTTCTTAGTCAAAGCTGTTCGATTGTGGAATTTTCTTCCACTTCAACTATGTCTACACATGTCGCAATAGAATTAGTCGCATTATATCAATAAACATAAAATCTTTAAAGCCTTCCTTTTATCATTTATTATTAGTTATCTATAATTAATACAAAATTCGATACGTAATTTTATGAATTATTTTCTTGTAGTATCATGTAAGCTTCAAACAAAATAAATAAATGAAATGAAAATGACGCCAATATCCATTTTAGGGCCATTCGTATAGATGGGTTCCGCTGGCCGACAGTTAATGTACATGAACATTACTTTGTCGGGCGCAGTGGCTCAATGCTAATCGAAAGGTTCCCGGTTCAATACCCACCGGGGCCAAGTAACATCTTGAGTTTTTTTCCACTGCCCCACCTATTGCGAACGTCTGACAAACATCCAAGAGTATCAATTGTAATGAGAATCTTCTCAAATTTGCCACTCGGATTCGGCGTAAAATTGTAGGTCCCTTCCACTTCGCTAGGAAAGTGGTTGGAGAAGCTACGTTTTAGGCCCTCTATTGGCCGTTAATTCCTCATATTTTTTTTTTAAACTTTTCTTGGGAAGTAGATATTGAATTGCCTTTCCAAATTAAGAGGGGTAGTAGCGTAGTCTGTGCATACGGTACTGCCCCCATACTTCTATGGAATCAGACCATGGCCATTAAAACTGGGCTCCAGCTTCCCCCTTGTCTTGGCCGAATTGCGCTATTTGTGACAGATTCTTGTACCTATAAAAAGATCAAAGGGTCTTAGGTTGATTATTACCTCCAACCCCGATGTGGGTGTGGTTCTCATTGCTCCGTGGTGCCAATGCAGGCCATTCTTTGGGTCATAATCACAGTCTCGAGGTTGGTATCTTTACACGGTTGGAGTGCAATTCTCGCAATGGGTGGCATGATGAATTTTGGAATAACACTTTCGTTGATAAAAATGACTAAATTTTGTAAATTTCCAAATTAGTGGGATTAAATTAGGTTAGTGTCTCGCGTGCAATCATCCTCTGTACGTCGTTCTGCTGACTGGCCAGTCAGTCATTATCGAAAATACATTATAGTGTTGCTAGTTTGCACTTTTTCAACACTCGCAAACGATGGGCTGAAACAGTTTCGGGTCATTCTAGAAACACACCTTTCATGATGTCATTTAACTTATTGAGTTTATTCCTATTGCACTTTTTGTAGCAGAGTTTGTGGTCAGATAAAATTGAATACGAAGTTTCACTAAGGTCAATTTTTCAGTGCTCAGTTGACTCTGAGTTTAAAGAATTACTCTGAATTTAAATTAATCTACAGTTGAGTTACTGCATTTTTTAATGCACCATGAATGATGACTGAATTTGTTATCAATGTCACTTTAAATAATCGATTTGCATTTCAAAAAGCTATTGAAATTTTTCGATCAGTAGTCAATTATTTTTAACTTCCCAGTGGAAGTTCTGGTAATGGGGCCGATTTTGTGAATCGCGGATTTTGACATATCTCCACGTTTCAAGGTCACCAGAATCCAAATTCAACGTTTTTATAGAGATGTCTGTCCGTGTGTATGTACGTATGTGCGTATGTACGTATGTGCTTTCGGAATTATCGTTCGCCACAATTATCTGGAGAACCAAAGATGATATTGACATGGGACCGAGTTCCAAGCGTAATTACGTAACTCAGAACTGATTAAGTTTTCAGCGAAATCGGTCCAGCCGTTTTTTGTTAATAAATAAATAACTAAAATAATTTGCCTTTATTTGTACTATTTATTGTAATTTGTAATTGAGCAAATAATTATTACATTGTGCTCCGTTATTTCGTATACATGTAAAAAATTTACAGGTCTCAGTGTTCATAAAATGGTTGCATTAATAAATATCACACTCCGCTGTTATTAACAACATTCAATTTCCTTGAACAATATTAAAGAGCATTTTTTAATATTAAATAATTCTTATCCATAAGATAGGTTAACCACATTTCAAAATTTCCCACTAATCGCATAAATCATATTGATCCCACTGGGAAGTTAGTCGTGTGGACCTTGCGGGTCGCACCCAGGCCACTTTTTAGGGTACCGTAGCCAAATGACAAAATATGGAACCCTTATAGATTCGTCATGTCTGTCTGTCTGTCTGTCTGTCTGTCTGTCCGGAAATGTCACAGCCACTTTTTTCTGAAACTATATGAGCTATACTGATGAAACTTGGTAAGTAGATGTATTCTGTGAACCGCATTAAGATGTTCACATAAAAATAGAAAAAAAACAATAAATTTTGAGGGTTCCCCATACTTAGAACTCAAACTCAAAAAATTTTTTTTCATCAAACCCATAAGTGTTGAGTAACTTTGGATAGGTCTTCAAAAATGATATCGAGGTTTCTAATATCATTTTTTTCTAAACTGAATAGTATGCGCGAGAGACACTTCCAAAGTGGTAAAATGTTGCCCCCCCCCCCTCTAACTTCTAAAATAAGGGAATGATAAAACTAAAAAAAGTATATGATGTACAAGGTGGCGCAAAAGTAATCCTCCTATCAGAAAATACTATAAATTTTGCGATTGGCAGTTCTGTTTTGACATTTGTGTAGTAAACACATGCGAAATACACGTTAATAAACAATGTTACGCTACACTGCTCCAGAACGCGGAATATTGGTGACTATTTATTTGAGCAATAATCGGTCGGTGACTTTGGCACAACGTGAATTTCGTCGCAGATTTCCTACCCGAACGCCTACTGGTGAAACTCTGCGACGTTTAGCCGCTCGCCTCGAAGAGACTGGCACAACACGAGATGCTGCCAGGCGTGGCAGACCCCGGAGTACCCGTTCTGCAGAGAATATTGCTGCTGTAGCCGAAGATGTCATGGAAGCGCCGTCGACATCGACCAGACGACGTGCCACGCAAATGGGTATCAGTCGACGGTCTTTACAGCGAATGTTGGTACAAGATTTGAAGATGTTTCCGTACAAATTCCAGACGGTGCATCAGCTGTTAGCTACTGACCGCCAATCGCGTCTAACATACGCTCAAGCCATCCTTAATCACCACCAAGAGGAAGATGATTTTTCATCAAAAATAATCATGAGTGATGAGGCCCATTTCCATCTTAGCGGGTACGTAAATAAGCAAAATGTACGCTTCTAGGGCACTGAAAATCCGCGTGTAACCCACGAAGAGCCATTACACCCGCTCAAAGTCACTGTATGGTGTGCTGTTTTCGCTGGAGGAGTCATCGGACCTTTTTTCTTCGAAGACGTCGCGGGCCAAACGGTTACTGTGAATGGTGAGCGCTACAGAGCAATGATTAACGAGTTCTTTTTGCCGCAACTTGATGAATTGGGATTGGAAAACATGTGGTTCCAACAGGACGGTGCAACGGCACACACTGCACGTGCCACAACCGATATGCTGAAGGATTTTTGGCGATTTGCACTGGCCAGCAAGATCGCCTGATTTGACCGCTCCAGACTTCTTTTTGTGGGGCTTTTTGGAGTCGCGGGTTTATGTCAACAAGCCTCAGACTCTTGCAGCTCTTAAAGACAATATCCGTCAACAATATGAGGACCTATCGCCGGAAGTTTTGGCCAAAGTGATGGAAAATGCCATAAAAAGGGCTCAAATGACAATCAACTGTGGCGGCGGCCATTTACATGACATCATATTCTCGACTTGATGTAAAAAAAATTAAAAGACCAAATAAAAATAATCCACAAGAAGAATCAAAGTTTTTCTTCTTTTTTTTTTAAATTACAGCCAAAAAACATCGGAAGGTTATTTTTGCGCCACCTTGTATATTACCATGCAAACATCAAACGAAAATTGGTTTGAACGAGATCCAGCAAGTAGTTTTTTTTAATACGTCATAAATCGTAAACCGCAATTTACCTTTCATTAAATCAACTCAAATATAAAAAAAAAGCATTTAATTTCATAAACATAAACCTTATGCGTAAACCGTGAACCATTATTTTCTAATAATAAATCTGTAATAGGTGCCTAAGTAAATAATAATTATAATTCGCGCGGAACCCTTCATGAGCGAGTCCGACTCGCACTTGGCCGCTTTTTTTATATTTTGCCAAGCAAAAACACAAAAAACAGCATGTTCAAAAATTTCCTTAAACAAATAGTAGAATTTGAAAACAATATAAATGCAAATGAAATTGGCAAACCAAGATCTTCGTTGAATATTTGAATATGTGTATACACGGGGTGACACTAAGTCAATCATCACGGACGAAAATATCAAATGGGCTATAGACAGCTTCTCCCCTTACAAGTCACCAGGGCTTGACGGGATTTTACCGATAATGCTCCAAAAGAACTTGGAGAAGGTTATATATTGGTTATCGGTGATTTATCGGAGCTCACTTAGGCTCAATTAAATACCTCAGACCTGGAGAAGAGTTCGCGTAGTCTTGAATCCAAAGGTCGGTAAGTGCGGACACGAATCCGCGAAGGATTATACCCCCTCAGCCTTACATCATTTGCCCTCAAGGCTCTCGAACGCATCTTGGACAGATATATCAGAGACAATCTAGGAAACACATCACTCTCGAAGTCTCAACATGCCTACCTCAAAGGAATGGACGGACACTGCCCTACACGAAGTACTGCAGACGATCGAGAGAAATAATCCGATACAAACATTATTGGCTACCTTCTTAGACATTGAAGGTGCCTTCAACAACGTCCTTACTGAATCTATTCAAGAATCTCTCACCGCTGCAGGCGTAGAGGGTTTTGTTACCAGATGGATCATATCTCTCAGAAGCAGAATAATTCAGGCCCAATTGGGTAACACAATTATAGCTAAGACCGTAGAAAGAGGAACGCCCCAAGGGGGGTTATTTCGCCTCTAATATGGCTCCTGGTCACTGACAAAATTCTGAAAGATCTCAACAAAATTGGAATCAAAACAGTCGCGTACGCAGACGACGTGGTTATTCTGGTATCGGGGATGTTTCCCTCAGTAGTCAATGAGATCACTGAGAGGGCTCTGATTAAGCTAAGCGCATGGGCTACAAAGAGTGGCCTCAGCGTGAATCCGAGTGAAACTGAACTCATGCTATTTACCACCAAGTACAAGATAGAAGATACCGACTTTCAACCTCCCCAAACTAAATAATGAAACACTCTCTTTATCTTCCAAAGCTAAATATCTAGGAATCATCCTAGATCCAAAGCTGAGCTGGAAACAAAACATGGAACACATGGTACGCAAAGCAAGTAGCGCTTTCTACGCCTGTAGCAGAACTTTTGGCAAAAGGTAGAGACTCCGGCCTAGGATGGTGCTCTGGATGTACACTGCCGTTGTATGTCCTATCCCCACCTACGGGTCATTAGTTTGGTGGCCTGCCCTAAGTCAAGTCTAGAACATCACTAAACTCAATCGAATCCAGAGGTCGGTTGAAATTGGTGCAACCGGGGCACTTCGGTCGAGTCTGACCGACGCCCTTAGTGTACTTCTAAACCTCATACCTCTCGACCTTCACGTCAGATCTACTGCATCTTTCAGCGCAGTAAAGCTCAGGGAATCTGGGTTCTGGTCATATAAACCATGCGGTCATATAAATCGGTGCTCGACTTACTACCCGGGAACCTCGCTTCGACTGCCACTGACTACACAACGTCCAAACACAACCTCAACAAAGCCGCTCAAGTCTTTTTCCCATCCAGAACGAAATGGAAAAATGAAGGTACGCTTCTTGAATTATCAGAAAATGTTAAGAGAAATTATTTCCCACAAAAAAGTGAAGATATTGCTCACCTATTGTGGGCAATAACTTCACAAACAAAAGTGAAGTTATTTCCCACTCGAGGTGAAGCTATTGGCCATGTGAAGTTATTGCCCCTGAAGTTATTTCCCGGCACCATTTGAAACACAAATTGACACCATTGGTTACTTGAATGGTGGCATCAAAACGGCGTCTTTGCGCCAATTGCGTCCAGGTACAAATAGCACCGGGCAGCAACTCCTACCTACCTACCTAACTCACCAAATTTCTTGGGTTAACTCAGAGTTAAATCAGGGCTTTAACTTACGGAAAAACTTGTGCATGAGTTCAACAAGAGTTTAATCCCATGAATCGGCTGATCTTACATAAAAACCTGACCCTAAGGCATTCCATTGCAAGCATGATACGCGAGATAAAAATGTGTGTACTCGTACATTTGCATTCATCGCAGACCAAAACGAATGTTAAGGTTAGTCAAAAATGGATCCTCTACTTAACCAAACAAAGGTAAATTGGGTAAAATGAATTTCTTCTTCTGCTTCTTGAAATTGCAAGGTTAGAAAAAATTACAGATGATTACCAGAAACTCAGGCAAATTGCAATTTGGAAGGGAAAAAATCACTTCCGAACAGTAGGGAGGCAGACATCTATATATTAATACGGAGTTGCCTATAACGTGTTTCCCCCCCTTTTTTGCTACGAGTATTATACGTCACATAGATATGCCAACACTATATATATTTGGCTAGGGTAGGGGGCAATACATAGAAGTGCACAATACAAGAATTATCCACATATACGAGTATAACACACATTATAAATTACAGCAGGTAAAATGAAGCGAATTGGATGAAATTACAACAACAACAACATTGCTGTGTGAGGCAATAATCTGCCAATCGGAACGGAAAAATTTTATATCAAGAAGTTACTTCAAAATGTTTGAAGTTACTTGAAAATGCTTGAAAATACTTGAAGTTACTTAAAGTTACCAACAACAACATTGTTGTGCATGTATTGCATTTGATAATGCTTGAACATTCTTGAAGTTACTTGGACATGCTTGAAGTTACTTAAAAATGCTTGAAGTTACTTGAAAATGCTTGAGAATACTTGAAGTTACTTGAAAATGCTTGAAGTTACTTGAAGTTACCTGAAAATGAAAATGCTTACTTTAAGTTACTTGAAAATGCTTGAAGTTACCTGAAAATCCTTCAAAACTTGAAGTTACTTGATAACGCTTGAACATACTTGAAATTACTTGGACATGCTTGAAGTTACTTGAAGTTACCTGAAAATGCTTGAAGTTACTTTGAGTTACTTGAAAATGCTTGAAGATACTTGAAAATGCTTGAAAACTTGAAGTTACTTGATAATGCTTGAACATACTTGAAGTTACTTGGACATGCTTGAAGTTATTTGAAAATGCTTGAAGGCACTTAAAATGCTTGAAGTTACTTGAAAATGCTTGAAATTACTTGCAAATGCTTGCAGTTACTTGAAGTTACCTGAAAATGCTTGAAGTTACTTTAAGTTACTTGAAACTGCTTTAAGTTACTTGAAAATGCTTAAAACTTCTTACCGGAAACCTTAAAACTTCTTACCGAATTCTACTTCGAACAGCTAATCCGTATCTGAATAAGATTTGCAGCCAGCGCTGCATGTTGTGAATGTTTAAAGAACGAATTATGAGGAAACTTGAATGTAGCACCGTGAGGAGAAGTGGATTAGGCACATAGGTACTGACCAAGTTACCTACTAAGTTTTCAACGTCAGACTCGTTTATTTTCTATGTATCCAAGGTTGGCACTCTTATTTTATTAATCGCTGCTTCAACCTTAAACTCGCAAATTGTTTACCTAACAACTACAATATTAATAGTTCTAAATTACCAGAACTTTGGACTTGTAGGCGCCAAGTGCCAATTTGAGTGGCAACTTCTTCTTCCTTTTTTTAACGATGCGACGAGTCTATAATCAGGAGTTAAGAGATGATAACCCTCCCACTACACAGGTTGGCCACTGCCTGTGGTCTTAGAGTGTCAAACTAACTTTTCTATTTTACATATACGTATATGTATGTGTAAAGTTTTGTACCTGAACTCATACGTAAACCACATAGGTACATTGTATATTTTTAGCTTTACTTAGGCATCTATTTTATTGCAGAAGCCTCCGCATACTTCAACATTATTTACCTAGGTACCTACCTACCTACCTACATACATTTGTTTATACTTTGTGCACGCATGCAGTTTCAAAAATGGGCGCGTTCAATTTGCAAGTCAACTTCAAGTCCCTACTATTTTACCCTTCTTCAATGATCGAATAACTCACGTAACCGTCGTTTGGCAAGTCATAGAGGTTAAGCTAGTAGGGAACTCGCAGTTGCCTTGCGAATTGAACGCGTCCAATGTCTCATCTCAAAGAACTGCGGTAGAACCTCCTCGATGGGCAAATGGTGATTATATTTACCAGAATCCATTACCGATTCCATTGAAATTACCTTTTCGGCCACACCTCTCCCTTTTTGCCTTTCCCAATACAAAGAACAGGGTCCGCGTACCTTATATCCCAAAAAATATTCGCTCTCTCTTCCCATAAACCAATTCACATTGTGCTCCGTACTGTGTGTGCGGTGTACATGACACATATCCTACTTAAATATGGTGGTGTCTAGCAAAGACATAGCAATGTTTTACCCTCGCCGATTCCAGGAACTGCGGTCGCGAAAATTTCTGTCGGCCAACCCAATAACACGCCATGCACAGAGGGCAATGCAAAAAGTATCTAAAACCAAAAAACAACGCCAACTTGAACGACAGTAAAAATAATAAAATTAAAAAAATATATTTTTTTGGCGATCGTATGGAACCATTAAAACCGACACCGTGCACAGGAACCCATCATACACATGGTTTCCATCCATCCTCGGCTTTTAAAACCGAAAGCTACCAATAAAACAACTAAAAATAAATTTCAGCCAGCGAAGGACAGAAAGGAAATGAACAAAACGAAGAACAAAATTAGAAAATTTTTTGGCAACATTTTTGTTTGGTGGAGAATTAGGACCTTCCAAGACCGGTCCCAGTGCCAGCATGCACGATTTGGCCTTGAATTGAACGCAGTTGTTTATGGCCATTAATGTTTGAGAATATGGCGTGCTCCATATTTTGCCCAATGCGCTTCGAATGTGAACCGAGAAATTGTGAAGGGGGTGATGGTATGGGGAGCATGCACGATGTCTACCACGCCGATGATGACGGTCTTATGTAGGTACGCGTTAAACTTGCAATGACTTAGAAAAAGGATTGCGTTATTTTTAGAAACTTTGTTTGTGTGCTTTTTTTCTATTCCGTGCTCTGCACACGAAAAGACAAGCACTACGGTGCCGGTGTTAATGGCTGAAAGTATGGGAGTGTGTTCTGCGAGCAGAGTACATTATATTCAAGAGAAAAGGAAGCGGCATATGTGGCTGTGTCCTGTGTCGGTGCTTGCTTGCAATCGGCAACTGTAAGGCATTAGGAAATCTATTTCTTTTGGATTATTATTTTCTCCTCTCGTTTTTTTTTTTATTATTTTTGTATCCCCCTCATGGGTCATGTTAATGTTTAAAGGATGTTCTGCGTTTAATTATAATGATTGTGTGGTGTGGCTTGACTCTCATTTGGGATGGTTGATGGTGATGATGATTCGAATGAGCTTGCGGGATACCTACTGGCTTACAAATAGGTTTGGTATAAATATTTTTACTTTTATTTTTGCAGGGCAAAAGGTGTCTGCTAGTTTCAGGAATAAATTAGATTTCAATGATTTTGATCTGCGGCGTTTTCTTGTGAAATGGACGGGTGGTTTCAACTTGAATAGAAAACAAAGGCAAATTCCTATTCAAAATGTGCTAGGGACATGCTCCAAGTTTGGCATCCGAATTAGAGATGGCATCTGCTTTCCTCCTTTTTCTGACAGTCATTTTGAGTATAGAGTTTTGAAAAATAGAGTTCTTTTCAGCCATCTTAAAATAAAGCCCCTTGCTTGATTAATTTACTTGTTTAAGTTTTATTAAGTCACCAAGACAGGGGTTCAAGCGTGATCCCTCAAAGAAATTGTGAAATAGTGCGGAATTGCATTGCGCAATTTTTCTCACGGCAAATCAATAACAGCTCTAATATTTTTTTTATTTTGTGCATGAATATTTGGTGGCGTAGACTAGATATATCTTAAACAAAGCCCCGAAGAAAAAAGTCTAATGGTGTTAATTCATACGATCTCGGCGGGCAATTCAAATCTTCATTTCGAGAAATCAAGCACTTCCAGGAATATTGTCATGCAATAGATCCATTATTTCACCAGCTGTGCGGCGCCGTCATGGCATTAATTTCAGGCGAACAGATCATTCAACGCCATTCGTTAACGCAATCAATTCAGCTCCATGATATTAGTCCCCAATGGAAATGGCCTCAAAAATATATAGGAATCAACAACGATTGTTATCCGATTTTAGTAATTTTGCATTTCTTTGGAGTTTTTTAAATTTTTTTTGGGCCATTTTGCAATCGGGTCTAATTTCATTCCGATAAGAATATGTTAGGTTTTCTAAGGAAGAAGGACAAATAAAATAGTCTGCCCCTGTAAGCCCCGTGCTTGGGGTAACTGTTGGATTTAGAGTTGGTGCGAGGTTGGAAGTATGCAAATTCGGAGAGCGCCAAATTTTTGTTTGGGGTTCATTTATGGTCTTTCACACTTCCAAACTCACGTAGCACCTACCCTTAGTGGAGCAACGAGTTGCTCGAGCCGGATCCAAGATCGGAGAATCCAAAACTTACAACAAAAATTAAATTGTTTTCAAACTTCGCGTTTCTTGTAGTACCTTACCCTTTTTTACAAAACTAAGTGAAAAAGCCCCAAAGATAGGCAAAATGACTGCAAAACAACTAAAAAACACACCCTTTTATAATCATTTTTGTTGTTTTTTGGGGTATTTTTTCATTCTCATAAAATTTCGTGCCAACAATTTGGGACAATTTTGCATAAATGCAAAATGGCAATTTTGTATGTGGCCCATTTTTTTGCAATCTTTACTAACTTTTTATTTTTGTTTGCCATTTTTCATTGGGTCCTAATTCTATTACTCCAATCCATTCACTGAAATTGTAGCACCAGCGTCATTTCGAAAAAAAACAATGGCCCAATGACACCACCATCTGTCACTCGTTGTGCATAGAGAGTTTGTTCTATTTTGTCACTTGGGTTTAAGGATCCAGGCAAATGGAAATGAGCGTTATCACTTATGATAATTTCGTGTACAAAATCATGGTCTTGTCCATTAGTTTACAGCACGCAATCAGCAAAAGTACGGCGTTGTGCGTGGTCTAAAATAAATAAATATTAGGCATTAACGGCTAGAGTTGTAAAAAAAGCAGTTAAGTTAGTACTGCAGTTAAATTACGAGTAACTTAAAGACTTATTATGTAAGTCTATTAACTTACTTAAAGAATTTAACTGCAAAACAACATTCAACAGTCATTTTGAAGATTGTGAATGGGCAGTTAAAGAAAGCAGTCAATTTAGTCGTTCCGCAGCTCTCTTCGAGATAGGTCGGCTAGTTAGTATTCAGCGGGAAAAAAGAAAAGTGTATCGATTATAAAAGCGATTTAGCCAAGTGTTTTTAAGTCCAAGGTTGGCTTAGTAAGGTAGGCGTCCGACTTTGACGCCGGAGACTCGGGTTCGATTCTCGGCCAGTCTTCAATTTTTAATTTTTTTTTTTTTTTTTCGGAAATATAGTGATAGAGACACAAAAATAAACAAAAAACATAGGGACGGGCTACAGTCCGCTTGGGCGAACTGTTGGATACCCTATTCTTATTCCTATCCCTCATAAGTGGGCGTGACAAAAGTCTAAGTATGGTTAAATTGTTAAGAACGCTCTACATATTTTGTTATATAACATTTAAAGGATTTTATCAAAAAAAACGCTCCCTAGCTCAAACTTGGGTGTTTCAATAAAATTGTTTTATTTAATTGTGGGCGTGTCAGTAGGCGGATTTAAAAAAAAATTAACACATGAGCAAAAAGGGCCACTAGAGAGTATATATATTATAAATTTCAGCTCCCTAGCTCAAACTTTGGATTTTAAAAAAAATTGTTTTATTTATTTGTGGGCGTGTCAGTGGGCGGATTTTGAAAATATTTATACATGAGCTTAAAGGGCCCCTAGAGAGTATATATTATAAATTTCAGCTCCCTAGCTCAAACTTTGGATTTTCAAAAAAATTGTTTTATTTATTTGTGGGCGTGTCAGTGGGCGGATTTTGAAAATTTTATATCCCGAGCAGTTTTAGGAGTCATAGATCATATATAAAAAATTTCAGCTTCCTAGCTCAAAATTCGATTTTTTCCAAAATTTTGTTTTTTTGAGTTTGTGGGCGTGTCTGTGGGCGGATTTCAAAAATTCGTAAACTTGATTATTTCGGGACCCTAGAGAGTATATGGTTAAAATTTCAGCTCTCTAGGTCCAGTTTAAAGGCCTAATTTTTGCCGACGGACGGACGGACGGACGGACGGACGGACGGACATGGCTAGATCGACATTACTATCGATGCTGATCATAAATATAGTAACTTTTAGGGGTCTACGGGCAATATTAAGGTATGTTACAAACTATGCGTCAAAATTAATATACCCCTAGAATAGGGTATACAAAAGTGCCGCATTATCAGGCGATGGACCCCGGAAAATCGGTGGTCCCGCTTACGGGTGTGGGTGTGCCGTTGCGACGTGTGGTGCGAACACGTGAGCCGGCAAAAAAATCAGCAGCAACAACAGCAGCAACAACAGCAGTAACGAAAGCAGCAACAGCAGCAACAACAGCAGCAGCAATAACATCAGCAACAACAACAACAATAGCAACAGCAGCGAGAACAGCAGCAGCAGCAGTGTGTATGCCAAGGGCAGTAGCTGCACATGCTTCTAAAATGGCACCAATTGCAGCAACAACAACGGGTCGATCGTTGCCTAGGCGAGTGTTCTCGCAGGCAATACCAGCACCAACAAAGTCAGTAGCAGCAGCTGAAAACCCAGCGACAGAAGTAGAGAAGGAGGAGTTTCGGAAGGTGGAGAAGAGGCGACGGAAGCTTAATCCAAAGCCGAATCTTTCTGCGAAGAGAAGGGCGAACCTGGCAGGCCCTAATGTGGAATCATCGATGGCTGGTACCGATGATGACACGGATAACACCAGCTCTTACGAAGCTGAAGTGCGAGCGGGCCGGTACGTCGGAGAGGGAAACTCCTTCAGGGACCTACCGGTCGACGACGATGATAGCAATGTCATCCAAATGGAGGATAGAGAGGAAGATGATGAGGAGGCTCAGCTTGACCAACTCATCAAAGAGCTCCTTGAGAAACGTGAGCAGTTGAGGCTGAAAAAAGTACAGCAGCAGCAACAACAAATAGTGCTGAGGGAGCAAATCCAGCAACAACATCAACAGAAGCAACAACAACGACAACAGCAACAGAACCAACAAAAGCAGCAACAGCAGCAACAAAAGCAGCAACTGCAGCCAAATCAGCAACAGCAGTCAAAGCAGCAACAGCAGCAGAAACCAGCAAGGAAGAACAAAATTCCACCGATTAATGTGAGTAATTTCGACATAAGTGATAGTATAAGGTTATGTAGGCTTATAACAAAGAACTTTCATGTTAAAAGGCTATCGGCCAATAAACACATAATTATTTGTGAAGAAATAGAGGAGTACAATAGGGTGCGCACCGCCTTGGGAGAGGTTAAGACCGAGTACTTTACGTACACCCCAAGAGAGCAAAAGCTAAAAACCGTTGTATTAAAGGGAATTGATCCCTCAATAAAAACGGAGGAGCTCGAAAGAGAGCTAAAGAACTTTGAAAGCGATGACCTCAAGTTCGTGGGGGTCAAGCCGTTTTCCTCGGCTGTGGCAAGGGGTGGTAACCGTCACTTACCATTCTTCCTGGTTCAGCTCACTCCCGACAGCAAAATTGACAGGCTGCGAAATATCCGCTACCTGTACTACCATGCTGTAAGGTGGGAGAAAATAAAGAGGTCAGATCGCATACTTCAATGTATGCGCTGCCAAAGGTTCGGGCACGCCGCAGCTAACTGCAACATGCAGTTTAGATGCGTGAAGTGCGATAAGGACCACATACATGGTGAATGCTCTCTGGGTAAGGAGAGAGTCGAAGATCGGAGTGTACTCTCCTGTGTGCTCTGCAGGAACTCTGGGCATCCCGCCAACTTCAGGGGTTGTCCAAAGTACCAGGAGTTGAAAAAACGAGTCCAGGCCCGCAAACAGCAGTCTGAAGATGATAGGCGTCAGAGGAGTCGCTCGTTCGCAAATTTTGTGGCACCCAACGTGTCCTTTGCCCAAATGGCAGCTGGACCGGGTCAAGCCCACATGACATCAAACCAACCAAAGGTAGCCCAAAAGGCACCAGAGGTGGATCTGGACTTAAAATCGATCCTTCTGTCTCTGCACGGAAAGATCGATAAGTTCCAGAAACAATTAAATGAACAAGCGGCCCGAATTGACTTTATCTATTCGGAGCTGTTTGTGGGGTCTGGTGTGCCATAAATCTAATGGCTGCGCTGGATGAGGGAAACTTAAAGATCCTTGCTGTGAATGTTAATTCACTAGTCAGGATCGAGAAAAGAACGTCACTTGCCAATTTGTTGAAAACCGAAAACCCGGATGTGCTTTTGGTTAGCGAAACTAAGCTAAATCAGAAGCACAAATTGGGATACAAAGACTATCATGTAATAAGAAGAGACCGGCCTCGCTCCACTCAAGGAGGTGGGGTTGGAATCTTAATTCGAAAAGGCCTGCGCCATAGGGTTATATATAGCGGGGACGTACGTAGGTTCCAGTTGTTGGAGGCATGCATCATATGCATTCCTCTCCATAGCCGGAGGAGATTGTATGTGGTGTCGCTTTACGCACCTGCTGCACCTCCACCAAACCAATTTATGACAGAGCTCGAGACACTTTTTCGTGGTCTGCAGCTGAACTCGGAAGAGAATTATTACTTCTTGGCCGGAGATATTAATGCCAAACATGCGGCATGGGGAAATGTTACTGCAAATCCCAGGGGCAACCAGTTTCACGACTGGTGGCGCCTCAATATGATTGAGTACAACCTCGAGTTGTACGCGACGGATATCCCTTCTTTCCCAAGAAGCGGTGCTTTCCTGGACTTGGCCTTAACGGACGCAAGACTTCAACTGACGAACATAGATCAAAACACGCGGAACTGTTTGCGTGCGTTTGAGTACGATAGTGACCACTACGGACTCGCCGCCGCAATACGGATCCCGAACGAGCAAACGCTGCTGGAGGAGTACGAAGCAGTGTGTTCATTCGATTATCGGAGGGCACAATGGTCGCGCTTCTCCAGATTTTTAAAGCGAGATATACGTTCGAGTGGGATCGACCCACCGACAAACAGTAACATGACAAATGATGACATTGATCGGCATTTATTGCAAATGGACGACGCCATCAAACGAACTATGGAACGAACTATTCCTCGGGTAGGACGTTCCGACGACGACCAGACAGAAAAGTACAGAAACCCTACAATCGACGCACTATACCGACAGAAAAGTAGACTGCTCTCGAGGCTTAAACGGCTGTACAGACAATTTGCTGACCCCAACGACCCGGAGGTTAGGATGCTGAAGTCAGAGATCCGAATCCTGAAACAGCTGATTAAAGAAAATTACAGAAAATCTGTAAGTCTGTATTGGGGCAATAAAATTCGGGCTATTAAAACCTGTAGTCCGAATATGTTCCCACAGATAAATAAGTTGTTCAGGAGGAAAGATCACAATGATATTCCTTGTGTTCGAATCTCCCAGACAGCAGAGAACAGACAGACAGTACTGACTGCTGGAATAAGTCCAGAAAGTGTCGCTTCAAACGACGATTTTTTCGTGGTCGAGGACCCACAGGAGAAAGTGGATTTGCTGGGCGCTTGTTTCGAGGCCGTGTATACGGTGAACAATCCTGTTCGCCGTAACCACGACATTGAGAATAGGGCTCTGATGAGCCACTTCTATCTGCGCACCGAACTTGAGAATTGGCGATCTGAGAATAACGGATTCACCGTGTTCACTGATGAAAACCATGCTAATGCAGTTGTCGCCAATGGCCGATATGCATCGCACTTGTTCGTGTCGAAGGATGATCTTCTGTGCATCTTCGAGTCACTAAAGAATAAAAAGTCGGCGGGGATGGATGGTGTTCCAAACGTCGTATTGAGACACCTGCCTCTGGAGGCTGTAGATATTTTCACCACGCTGTTTAACAATGCGCTGAATAATGCACATTATCCGGCGCATTGGAAGGTAGCTGTGGTACACCCTATCCCGAAAAAAGGTAAAGATAGGACGAACCCTGCCAATCTCCGGTCAATTAGCTTGCTTCCGAATATTAGCAAGGTCTTTGAAAAGGTTGTCAATAGAGCTCTGTTAAAGTGGGTCGAGGACAATAACATAATTCCGGACAACCAGTTTGGTTTCAGGGCGAGGCATGACACTATTCATGCCGCGTCGAAACTGGTTTCCGACATTCAGTGGAATAAATGCAAGAGCCAATGCACGGGTGCTTGTCTGGTTGATTTTGAGAAGGCTTTCGACACCGTATGGTTAGAGGGACTTTTCTACAAGTTGACCAGGCGGGGGATGCACAAACCTTTGCTATATGTAATTTATAATATGCTTATGGGAAAGAAGTTCGTTGTCAAATGTGGCAACGTGACTTCGAGCAGAGTCTTTGAAATTAAAAACGGTTTACAGCAGGGGGCGGTCAATTCTCCGATCCTGTTTAACATTTACACGAGTGATCTGGTGGGTTCACTCAGACATGCTATAGCGTATGCCGACGATTTGGTGGCATACAGATCAGGTCCTAAAATCGAGGTCATTAATATCCTTTTGCAGCGTGACTTTGATCAAATTAAGCGATATTGCGACGACTGGAAGTTGAAAATCAACTTTCAGAAGACGGAAACAATCTTGTTCAGAACTCCATTGGCTGGGGCCTCTAGGGATACCAGAAAAAACTGGAAAAAATTGGCCATTATTGGACAACATGGGCAGCCATTGGCGGTGAGAAGCGCAGTTAGATATCTAGGTATCTGGCTTGACCAGTATCTATATTTCGATAGACATATAGTTGCTTGTCTTGCTGGGGCCAAGAAGGCTTATGCTCTGACAAGGAGACTGTTTCATAGCAGTCAACTTGACTCCAGAGTGAAGGTCATTTGCTACGTGGCCCTTATAAGGCCGATCATCGCTTATGGTTGTCCATTATGGTTTAATATAGCGCCTAGCTATATGGAAAAGATTCGGGTGTTGGAGAGACAATGTCTTAGGACCTGTCTCCGGTTGTTCCGAACGCCTGAATCCAACTATATAAAATACTATCCCAACAAGGTCCTATACGATGGGGCTCAGTTGAATAGGATTGACAATTTCCTCATTAAGGTGACTCGAAGGCACGTTGCAAGGGCGATGGCCAGCGACAATAGTCTGATCTTTGGGGCTTACTACCCCAATGAAATGTACATTGAGAGTACACTCCGGTCTGGCTTTATCCCGCCAGAGGCATTTATCCATATTGATGCAAAAGGGCTGGTACAGACGAGGGATGGTATCCCGGTATTATACCACCGCTACCGCAGTGCGAGAGATAAGCGGCTCATCCGCGGCGAGGACGTCGCCAATGCTCATGAGCTCCTCCGTTTTAGTACCGCAATAGCGGAGAGGGATAAATTCGATACAGAAAAGCAATTTGCCGAATTTTGGTGGCTTTTTGAGGGTGGAGGGTTCAACATGCCCTCCCAAGACGGTGCGTTACTCTAGGTAACATCCTCTTAGTTTGTAAGATAGATTAAGTTAGCTAGGGCGTTTCTGGGAGGGGCCGGGCTCGCCAACTTGTGGTGGTGCTTCCGGGAGGTGATTGATTCTGTAAGGCATCAGTCAGCTCACGGCGGCGCGTGTGCACGTTGACGACTGCCAGGCGCTCGGAAAGCAATTGGGAATTTGACCACTTGTTTCGTAATGCAACGAGTGCTCAGAATCCTAATTATAGTTAGAATATGTTAAGTAGTTTAAGTAAGTAGAGTAGGTAGTTTGTAATTTGTAATTTGTTTTTTTATATAAAAATATAAAATTTGATAAAGATGCCGAGTTTTCTTAAAAATTTTCTCGATGAAAACATAATATGTAAGATTAGTTCGTAAAATAGTTTTTAGGCCGAAAGGCAATAATTATAAGATAGAGTTAAGTTTAGGGCGTCCGCATAAGGATCAATAATCTAGAATAAGTATCCTGTTAATTTTAAGTTAGATTTACTCATTTTTGTCTAGTATATAAGTTGATATAAGCTAATAATTAATAAAAATGAATTTAAAAGTCAAAGTCAAAAAAGCAGTCAATTGACTGTAAGTTAAAAGAATGCAGTACTTTTTGACTTGTTGCATTCTTTAAGTTAGTTGTAAGTCTTTTCAAGTCTTTTTTTTTTTTGCAGTCAGTAAGTCTTTTGACTGCATTCATTTAACTGTAAGTCTTTTGACTGCTTTTAAGTCTTTTGAATGGTTGAAGTCTTTTGACTGATTTTAAGTCGTTCTACTGCTTTAAGTCTTCTATAATATTAGATTCTTGCAAGTCCCTATTTTATATATGTATGTACATATATGTATATATGTTCTTTTACTAAGAGGTCCTTGCAACAACAAAAATGTCCTTTAATCCTGGAAAAAGGATTTTTTTCCAAAATGTAATTAGAAACCGCACGGTATAATTGTGATGAACGTCATTTTGCTGAGAGGTCCTCGCAACAACAAAAATTGTCCTTTAATCCTGGAAAAAGGATATTTTTCCAAAATTTAACTAGAAACCGCAGGGTATAATTGTGTTGAACGTTATTTTGCTGAGAGGTCCTCGCAACAACAAAAATAGTCCTTTAATCCTGAAAAAAGGATTTTTTTCCAAAATTTAACTAGAAACCGCAGGGTATAATTGTGTTATTTTGTTATTTTGTGTTAATTGTGTTGAACGTTATTTTGCTGAGAGGTCCTCGTAACAACAAAAATAGTCCTTTAATCCTGGAAAAGCGATTTTTTCCAAAATTTAACTAGAAACCGCAGGGTATAATTGTGATGAACGTCATTTTGCTGAGAGGTCCTCGCAACAACAAAAATAGTCCTTTAATCCTGGAAAAGGGATTTTTTTCCAAAATTTAACTAGAAACCGCAGGGTATAATTGTGTTGAACGTTATTTTGCTGAGAGGTCCTCGCAACAACAAAAATGCATGCTGTACAGACAAATCAGCTATTTTCAAAATAGTACGTACCTGCGATGAAAAAAAAGATAATGAAATTTATATATTTCAGATATTACAAAAATGTTCGAGTATATGGAATAAAGTCAACAGACCGAAGAGTTCGGAGGAAATTGTTGCTACTTTGGGTTCCCAATTGAAATACCCGGTAGTGACTAGGTGGAATTCTCTTTTCGACTCTGTGCTTGACATTATAAACCACAAACAAAACATAAACAATTTATGTAGGAAGTTGGGAACGCAGACGTTTTTCGATTTTGAATTCGAATACTTGGAAGAATTTTTGATGCTAATGAGACCAATTGCCGAAGCACTCGATTTTCTTCAAAAAGAAAAATGCATGTTTTTTGGTTTTTTGCTACCAACCTTAGCGACAGTCAGGACAAAGTTTCGGAAGCTGCAAATTAATGCAACTTTGAGGTTCATTCCGATGGACGTCGTGGTACGATTGGAAGAAGCTTTGGTGCAAAGATTTTATGATTATTTTAATCTTACACCACAAGTTTATGATGCAATCGTTGCCTACGTGCTCTGTCCCTCTGTCAAGCTGAAGTGGATCTCAGCACTTAATCCAAATTTTAGGGAAGCTAAAGTTTGTGAGATAAGCTCTTTGGTAAGATCCAAAATCAACAGATACAGTAATGCGCCAAATGTATCAGCCATGCAAGCAGCACCAGAGAGTTCATATTTCGACTTTTTCGTGTCAAGTAAAAACTCTAAGCTATATTTTATTGACAGTATACACTTATTGGTTTAACAAAAATAAAATCAAGTATCTATTAACAATTTACAGATGATATAGGAAGTGCATCCACAATGTCTGACGAGAACGAAAGTTTTGATTTGTATCTTGCTCAATCCTCACCATCTCTTGACGGATTGCATAAGTACCCCAACATAAAAAAAACATTTTTAAGGTACAATACACCTGTGCCTTCATCAGCATCTGTAGAGCGGCTTTTTTCAATTGCTGGTTTATTAAACGCTCCTAAGCGTGGAGCTCTTTCAGACTCCAATTTTGAAAAATTGTTGATGTTGAAAGTAAACAGTGACAAAGTTTAACATTTAACGGTTTATTTATTTTATTGTTTTTATTTTCGTTCTGTTTTTTTTTTTTCAAAAGTTTAATATTTGTTACTCTTTCAAAATCGAAGACATTGTTTTAAGTTATTTTGTTATCTGTTTTTAAGTTATTTTGTTATCTATGTTTTTTTTTTGTAAAAAAACTTTTTGTTATGTTTGTATAAAATATAAAAATCCACTCAAGAAAATGGCTAGTTGTTTTCTTTCAATACGGAGTTATTCTATTCGTCCGTGTTCCCGTCTGTCAACGAGGCCTTTCCTGCCCTTGCGGGAAAAATATCCTTTTTCCAGGATTAAAGGACTATTTTTGTTGTTGCGAGGACCTCTCAGCAAAATAACGTTCAACACAATTATAGCCTGAGGTTTCTAGTTAAATGTGGGAAAAAAATCCCTTTTCCAGGATTAAAGGACAATTTTTTTTGTTGCGAGGACCTCTCAGCAAAATAACGTTCAACACAATTATACCCTGCGGTTTCTAGTTAAATTTTGGAAAAAAATCACTTTTCCAGGATTAAAGGACTATTTTTGTTGTTGCGAGGACCTCTCAGCAAAATAACGTTCAACACAATTATACCCTGCGGTTTCTAGTTAAATTTTGGAAAAATATCCTTTTTCCAGGATTAAAGGACAATTTTTGTTGTTGCGAGGACCTCTCAGCAAAATGACGTTCATCACAATTATACCGTGCGGTTTCTAATTACATTTTGGAAAAAAATCCTTTTTCCAGGATTAAAGGACCATTTTTGTTGTTGCAAGGACATCTTAGTAAAAGAACATAATATACATATATGTACATACATATGTAAAATAGGGACTTGCAAGAATCTAATATTATAGAAGACTTAAAGCAGTCGAACGACTTAAAATCAGTCAAAAGATTTCAACCATTCAAAAGACTTAGAAGCAGTCAAAAGACTTACAGTTAAATGAATGCAGTCAAAAGACTTACTGACTGCAAAAAAAAAAGACTTGAAAAGACTTACATCTAACTTAAAGAAGTACTGCATTCTTTTAACTTACAGTCAATTGACTGCTTTCTTTAACTGCCCATTCACAATCTTCAAGCGCGGCAGTGGAAAAAAATCTAGATGTTACTTCTGCCTGGTCTGCTGGCTTCAATTCCTTCGTCAACTGGACCTTATAAGCATGTAGGCCAAGATGTTTATGCGATATGCGGTGCAAAGTCGTTGCGGATAGGAATACTCTCAGCTACGGCGTTGATATTTTAAGTTGACCTTGCCGAACGAACACGAGTTGGAGTCTTCTTAAAGTGACTTTAGTTCTTGAGTCAGCTTGATCCTCTATAGCTGTGCGTAAAAGCGCTTAAGATTATCAAAGGCAGTGGAAACTCTACGAAACTTTTCCGCGATGTTTTGACTGTTCTTGTAGTGAATTTTCATTGTTAAAACACTTTGTTTGAGTGTGTATCGATTCATGTTAAATAACCTCATAGTTATAACTTTCAAAAATCATCGTAACTATAGTTCCATGTTGACAGTTCGACAATGACGCGAAATTTGAAATGACACTTCTTGTTGGATGACTCGTTATAAAGCCACCAAGAAAGCGGCTTAACGCTAAAGCCTGATTCTTCAACGAAATTGTAAAATTGTAAAATTGTGAGGATCGATATACTTTTGGTGTTCCGTCATTGAATGTGAGATCTTTTTATCTGTTTGTTTTTTTTTTAATTTGAGTTTGCTCCGTTGTCACCTTTTATGCGACTAGCATTAAATCGAGATTACATTTAAGTAACTACCTTAACTCAAGATTCACCATACGAATTTTAACCTCTTCAAATGCAGATAAATAACAAATCTACAAACTAATGCAAAAACTCACCACAGCTCACTATACGTTAAAATCAAAAATAATGCTATAGAAAATTAAGAGCCAGAGAGCAGATTGAAACCATACTGCCGTTGGAAATGTTGGTAGGCTATGAATTTTATGGTAGAAACACATCAACACTTCAACTTTGACTTGGACTTTGACAAGAGCGAGAACTTTAGCGTTTAAAGTTGAGTCAAACACACACAATGAAAAATTTAACTTCAAGAGCGAAACAAAAAATGTTTGTAAAGAAAAGAGAAAATTATGTCAAAATACAAGCAAGCGAGAAAATTCTCTCAAAATATAAGCATTTGTATGTTGGGAAAACTGAAAACATCGCCTCAAGGTTGGTGGGACTTGCACTTTAACTTTGAATTTAGGATTTAGGTCTAACGTTGAAGGTGAAGTTGAGGTTGAAGTGCTAATGTGTTCCATCCGATTAAAAAGCATTGGTTCTGAAACGTGCGACGTGGTTGTCAAAGTTGAAGGCGACTTTGAAGTGTTGATGTGTTTCTACCATTAGGCTCTGACCTTCAACAGGAAATATAAACTTTAATCATTTTTTTTTCTTCCGTACACACGGTATCTCTTTTCACTTGACATGGTTTAACTTTTGGTTGAAATATAAGATTTTTTTTAAATTTTGTCTCTCAGGAAAGGCGAACATATAATGCTTAATAAGCGCTCGAGATACTTTCAGAGAAGTGTTCATTTCTACTCCTCAATTGTTTTGAATTATATTCTTACGGCAAAATGTCTTTCGAAAGCGAATTCCTAATTAATATAATTTTTCTATGTTTATAAAAAGTTGTGGGTATTCATTCGAGGGACGTCCCAAAAGTACCCTACCTGAGGTATAGATGGCGGTTGGTTAAAAAGAGCGACTGATAGAATACAGGACAAGCCAATAAAATGTCATTGCTGTCTAAGTCGTCATGATATGAAAAACTTAATTAATCTTACTGCTCACCGCGGTTTATGTTACCACCTTTGTGACGGCTATGCCTTGAAGAAAACGAAACAGCACATATTATGTGAATGTACATGTACAGTCCTCAATGAAACTAGGAGGAAGATATTTTTCAGTGAACAACAGAGTTCCGAAGATATAAAGCAATGCTCTTCTGGAAACGTTATTTGCTTTATACGAATAAAAAAAATTCTTCTAGCCTTAACATGGCCCTTACGGCACTTAAGATCTTATATGTCAAAGTGCCTTTTCCATCGCTTTGGCAAGCGAAAAGTTTTAATAGAAATGATTTTAAACTGAAATAGAACTAGCTGAGTAGGTCACCCCTTGACTGTCGGCTTCAAAAGCCCATCATTTGTTAAGCCGTGGCTTTCTAAATATTTTATCACTTTTTTGAAAGTTAAGCTTTTGGACTATATCTTGATAATTTGATACAAGCTTGTGTAATGGGCCATTTACACGGTCACACATTCCTAACATGTAAGATTAAAGGGATGCTAAATACTAAATATTCGTGTGACTGAAAGGGACAGCATTACCTAACATTCTAAAAAACGTAACACGTATTCAGGTCGGCCATCTTGTTTACGTGGTAGGAATTATGGGATGTTGATATTTTTATAGCGATGGCTTACGAAATTTCGATTTCCTATAAAACAAAATGGGGGCTGCTATCATATGTTTTAATCGGCATAATACATTTTTGACATTTCTCTGCTTCACATCGCCGATTGTACCTACTGAAGATGGAAAACACGATTGATGGTATCTAATTAAAAAATAACATTTTCTTTTTTACGAGATCCATGTTTTTATTTATTTTTTAATTCTACCACAACAAAACCGATGAAAATAAATTTGTTTGTTTACATGTGATCTGTCAAATCTCCATAATAATGTTATAGCAAGTTAAATTCAACTGCTAGGTAAGTGATCTCACTCTTACACCTTATTAGCATTGACTGCGGATAAACGGATCTCTCTTTTCGGTTTTGTTGCAAAAATGCGCGTGCGTGATGGTGTAAATGCGATATAAAACAGGTGCAAGTATTGGTGCACAATCTTAAGAACTAAGTTTGAGGTTAACGGTTTCTGAAAACAAATTAGCTAAAATATCTATATTTTATTTTGCGTGATTCACCAGGATATACAATGTTTTTGCTATATTATAACTTCACTTTGGAGTTTTTACCAATTGATAGCTCCTATTATCGATACTAACCAAATTATACCTTAATTTTTGTTGCTTTTTGTCTCCAGTTGCGTTTTAATTTAGTAAAGTTTAAATAAAAGAGAGGTTTAATATTTTTCTTTTTTATTCTTTAATTTTTCAAATTTTATCACTTGTTTATACCCTATTCTAGGGGTATATTAATTTTGACGCATAGTTTGTAACATACCTTAATATTGCCCGTAGACCCCTAAAAGTTACTATATTTATGATCAGCATCGATAGTAATGTCGATCTAGCCATGTCCGTCCGTCCGTCCGTCCGTCCGTCCGTCCGTCCGTCCGTCCGTCCGTCCGTCCGTCGGCAAAAATTAGGCCTTTAAACTGGACCTAGAGAGCTGAAATTTTAACCATATACTCTCTAGGGTCCCGAAATAATCAAGTTTAAGAATTTTTGAAATCCGCCCACAGACACGCCCACAAACTCAAAAAAGCAAAATTTTGGAAAAAATCGAATTTTGAGCTAGAGAGCTGAAATTTTTTATATATGATCTATGGCCCATAAAACTGATTGGGACATAAAATTTTCAAAATCCGCCCACTGACACGCCCACAATTAAATAAAACAAATTTTGGGAAAAATTGAATTTTGAGCTAGAAAGCTGAAATTTTTTATATATGATCTTTGGCCCATAAAACTGCTTGGGACATAAAATTTTCAAAATCCGCCCACTGACACGCCCACAATTAAATAAAATATTTTTTTTGAAAAACCAAAATTTGAGCTAGGGAGCTGAAATTTTTAATATATACTCTCTAGGGGCCCTTTATGCTCATGTGTAAATATTTTCAAAATCCGCCCACTGACACGCCCACAATTTATTTTTTTTTATTTTTGAAAGTCTAAAGTTTGAGCTAGGGAGCTGAAATTTATAGTATATACTCTCTAGGTGCCCTTTATGCTCATACTTAAATTTTTTTTAAATCCGCCTACTGACACGCCCACAATTAAATAAAACAATTTTATTGAAAAACCAAAGTTTGAGCTAGGGAGCGTTTTTATTTACAAAAGCTTAGTTTTTTCGATAAAATCCTTTAAATTTTTGTCACGCCCACTTATGAGATATAGGAATAAGAATAGGGTATCCAACAGTTCGCCCAAGCGGACTGTAGCCCGCCCCTATGTTTTTATTTTGTTTTTATATTAGAATTTATTTTTTCACTACGCGTTTCGGAAAACTTGTTTCCATCATCAGGCGCTTTGTACTAGTCTTTTGTTGTTTTAATGTACACAATTACCTAATTACGTTGTCTCGCTTCTTTTGTCAGTATGTTTCGGGTTTGCTGGTGTCTATTGTTGTTTGCTTCTTTCCTTTTGTTGTTTATGTGCTGTGCTTTATTGCTCTGTCATATAGTTCGTTTGTTTTGAATAATAATTTGTCGTTCAATATTCTGTCCTCTTCTGTTTTGTTTGCTTTATATATTTCGTATTCTTCAAGGGCGTCAAGTAGTCGGCTCTTCTTGCATATGTGGATGGGTATCAGGTTTGTTTCAAATTCCGATAGGTTGTGATTGTTGTTGATTAAATGCTCAAATTAAAGCTAAATCCTATATAGCACTAAAAGGGACGAATCAGGCCCTAATCACGCAAGAGCTCTATACTCTGACGATATCGCCTCGCCAATAGCATTTGTATAACAAGGCTGACAGGGTGCATTTATCTGTTTTCCGTTCTACGTTAACCATGCAACAAGTCGATATCGTTCAAATGGAACAAGTTCATGTGAAGCACAACGATATCGTGAGAAGAAAGTGTACTCATGTACATATATAGCCGAGGTTGTCAGAGAAGCGCAATTATGTTCAAATTTAAATGCATCTGTTACCGGCAATGTATGAAATGATGGCGTTCGCGTTCTGCTTATTTTAGGCAATGTTTGAAATAATGATTTTTCGTCGCCTACCTGATTGAATTAAGTAAACAAGTTATGGGCCTAGTTTTAATTCATTTGGGTTAGTGGTGCGCTGCAAGTGAAATTAAAAAAAAATTAGGCATTAACGGTGCATACCTAGCTTCTCCAACTATTTGCTTGTGCGAAGTAAAAGTGACTTACAATTTTAAGCTGAATCCGAACTTGGATGTTTGTCAGACGTTCGCAAGAGGTGCCGCAGTAGAAAAAAACTTTTAGACGTTACTTGGCCCGGCGAGATTTTAAGCTGAGACCACTAGATTAGTAGTCCAACACACTAACCTCTGAGCCGCAGTCCCCACAAGCGAAATTAATAACAAAAATTAAAAACAATCCGTGAATAGATCTTTGGTTCTTGATCTGGAATGAGTACCTACCCGCGTCCTGTGGCGCCATCTATGCTTTATCTTAATTCAATATAAAGCATAGATGGCGCCACATGACGCGGCGAAAAGGAACAAATACATTAGATATTCGACTCAAGATCTACAATAGATACCCAGTGACCGCCGGGCTATCTCTTCAACTGATTTAATTAAATATATACCTACAAATGTTTTGCTTTTTTGGGGATATTTTTATAATTATTTCATACATTGAATTTTCCAATTAAGCATTCCATAGAATTACAGACATTGCCGGTAACGTATCTAATACTGAAAAGACTTATGTCACCAATGACTAAACTTGTACACATTCATTTATAATAAATTATTCCGCTTCAATTGCCACTGGCTGCCATTTCAATGCATTAAAAAATTATAATTGCAAACGTTATTCTCCTCAAATCAATCATAAAATACCCAAAGTCCATACCAAATGGCCTTAATGACAAAGTAAATCACTTGCCAACAGAACAATTACCATTGACGATTTACCAATGGCCATACTCACCAGCGACCGTATCAAATGCGAAAAATATCAAATATTCCGCGCATGGTCACATTATTTAACTATATTCAATAACTTTCGACCATTTGTCTGGCAAATTGAGCAAAATGTGAATTCTGTCTGCACAGCACGCCAGCCATCTCTGCAGCATGGGCTTTTGAAGCAATCAAAGAACATATTCATAGAACATGAACACACAAATTATAATTCAATTAGTGTACAGTATGGAGAAACAAATTTAGTATTTCTTCAACATACCAATTTGTCTACGAGAGCCAAGACGCAGACGTTTTGCGCCTGGTCTTGCATTCACCGCACAACATGTAAGTACAACCGCCGCCGATGTTCTCGCGGTCTAATTTGTTTGGTTTTTTTTGCTCTGCTGTTTTGATCAATTGAATTAATAAATATTGTTGGCAAGTATTTTGTTTTCAGTTTAAGTAATAATTCATATTACGTCTATATAATTTCGTTAAAAACATACCTTTATGAGGTTAAGTACAACAATTCAATAGTAGAAGCAATTCTTATCTAAATCATCTCGGGGCGCTAGCTTATCACTTCATGTTCGCCTTTTCTTAGAGAAGAAATAAAGAAAAATTGCTTAATGAATGTTAGGGCCTTATGATTATTGCCAAATATCAATACGATATTTGTTTATCAACTGTAAATTTCATTCGTACTTTTGATTCCATTCATAGATTTGGTATTATCGTTGCCAAGAATATTGATACTCGTAGTTATCAAAGTTTTTGCCAATGACTAACTCTTCGTTGAAAAATAAATTATGAGGATTCATTCTCTGTTTTTATTTCTAAAAAAAAAAAAAAACATTTTCAAAACGAAATGTCGCCAGTAGAATAGTTGTTAGGGCAAAATAATATTGATTAAATAAATATAATTAATGGTGACCAAAAGTTATTGCAAATCACAACGAAGTCGAAAAGGTAGTAAACACATCAAACGAAATCACAAAATTCATTAACACCAAAAATAAAATCTTAATTCAATTTAAACTGAAGTGAAAGGAATGAACCGCCGAAAAGAGAATTTAATAATCTAAAAGTCAAAAGAATATCTCTTCGCAATTTCATTTTGTTTATCAGTGTTCACAATAGATGTATAATTTGTCAGTTGACAGTTTGAATATCAAAATGTCGATCGATTGATTAAGTCTGTTGTTTATCAATAACTGATGTTTGATAGTTACGTACTAATTTCTAGAATCATGGAATTCTCCAGAACACAAATCCTTTTTCGTTAAACAAAAATGAACAAGTTCTGTCCGTTCATGCCCGTCACATTCTAAACGATTTAAGAAAACTCATTTAAATTCACTGAAAAGTTATTAGTTGGTGCAGCGTCTCAGTGGTTAGTGGTTTGAACAACTTATCGAAGGGTCTCACAACGTAGAGATGCTATAAAAATAATGGCTATCATATGCAGCTTTAAAGTGGATGAAAAGATGGGTGGGTCTCGACATGATATTCATTAGTCTTTTCCAGGTTTTGCCTAAGTAAGAAGATTTTGGCTACTGTCGATCTGCCGGGCCGGAAGCCACACTGGTACGTGCCGATTAGTGTGTTGCAGAACGGCTTCAGATGTTCACACTGTACGTAGGATAGGATCTAATATGCGACATTAACCTAGGATACGCCCCTTAGTTCTTGCACGACATAGGATCGCCTTTCTTGTAGATGGGTCACGTGGAGCTGAATCAGTTAAGTCATCGGTGCATGTGCCATACCAAAACATCACCTCCGAATTTAAAGACCTCCGCTGGTAGCTTTAGCTTTTTTATAGCTAAGCTAACCTCTTCAATAATGGGTGGTGGAACCGGTTGTTCGTTGAATGGATGTGTGTTCTCTTCTTGCAGATTACCTATCTCTCCAAGTAAGACAGATTAAACCAAAACTTCCCGAAATTTGTAAATTCTTGTTGTCTCTCAACAGAAAAGACTTACTCTTTCGAGCCGATACGTTTTTGGCTACTAACTGCGGAGCCTGTGGAGAAAGCGACGACATGTAGTGGTGATGTAGACAGTGTCGAAAATCCCAACTCCTTATCATTGAAGCGCCTGATCGCCTTTCCCAGAAAAACGAAAATTTCAGTAAAAGTGGTGTGCCTTCCAATCAGTGCAACGGACTAGTATTGAGTCTGAGTGCTCCAGTGCAGAAAATCTCTAGCACCCTTATAATGTAATAGCTACACAGCGCGGGCGTTATGGAAATTAGGGTGAGAAGAAAAGGAGAGATGCCGATGCACCTTGGTTTTGAATGTTTGTATGTTATAAAGTGAAGGAAAAACAATGCGTGGAAGAGAATTCCACATTCGTGTTGTACGGCTTAGGAAAGATTCTTTGAACTTCACTGTATGTAAGATCACAGGCTTGAGGGGGAACTGATGAGGGGAGGAATGCAACTGGCTATTTCGTTTGAGCACCTATGGTGGAAATAACGATAAAAAAACGAAAGGTAGGACACATTACGACGATGACGAAGAGAGTCAATCAATCTCGCGATATCTCTGTCATTAGTGAGTGTTATCGCTTGTTTTTGGATCCTATCACGTAGCTCCAAAGAAGTTATTGGTTCACCGGTCCAGATATGAGTGTTGTCCTCGAGTTTCAGGCGGATAAACGCCTTATAAATTGTAGCAAGATCAGAAGTGGTGAAATATTTCTTACATAACTTAAGGAAGCCTAGACATTTCGCGGCGTTCTTGGCGACATCGAATATGTGGTCATTCCAACGAAAGTTGTCATTAACACACATACCGAGAATGGAAAGTCTTTCGGTTTCAGGGATGCAAGTGCCATTCATGGATAATGGCAGTGTGTGTGGGTTTTGCTTAGATGACAGGAGACAGCATTGTGTTTTAGAAGCGTTAAATTCACTCCACTCTATTGGTTGTACCCCACTGAGTTATGCTGTTAAGACGGGCATTTAATGAGCTTAACATACGTTGCCGTTTCAGTTCCACACCCGAAAAAGAGGGGTGTGACCCAAGGAACGAATATGAGAAGCTGAGCTTACTGTCATCAGCGAAGGAATGGATTGGATTAGAAGTAACAGACAGGAGATCATTTATAAAAATGAGAAAGAGAGTCGGGGACAGAACAGAGCCACCAGCATTTATTTGTTGAGAATCCTTTAGTGCATTGGTGATTCTTTAAGTACCGGTATCCACGTGCGTCTTTTAAACACGCGGCACCGCAGCGGCATCGCTAATTTCTTTTTCTTTTCAACGAGAGTTTTTAATGAGCGGTGGTACCGCATATTAAAAAGACGAACGTGTGCACCGGCAATTAGCGGCGCCGATGCGGTGCCCCGTGTTGAAAAAATGTACGCGGACACCGGTACTTAAAGAATCACCATGTTTTTCCATAATGCACATGCTCCTTATACTTTGGATTGTATCTGTGGTTGATTTATCTGCGACAAACCCGCAGTTCCCGCACTGGTCATCTTCTGTATCTTTTTCTTAGTACAGAAGAAGAAGAAGAAGATAATTTCCCTTCACTGACTGGTTAGGCATTGGATGGTCTCTCATCAGTTTAGAGATGAGAATCATTAACCATCTGGACCCAATGATTTCCATCTTTATCAAGAAATCAGAGGGAATCGTCCGGCCCAACCGGTTTTGGTTTTTGAAGTCCTTGACCACCCTCCCAACTTCTTCCATAGAAATGCTAGGTACTTCTTTGTAGTTTGGAGGTATATTTGAGGAAATGTTTATTTTAAACATTCTTCTCTTGCCATTTGTTTAGTATTTTTCCGTCATTCACAAGAGCATTTATATTGAATTTTGGCGACCGGCTTTGTTGAGCATTTCTCTTTCTTTAGGCAGCTATTTTACGATAATTGACCTATGTGAGCATAAATCCACAGCAATATCAATTGCTTCGGGTGACTCATTTTCCAAAGCAGTTTCAGAGTATTAGAATCTGCAGATCTATGTCCTCTAAATATATTCGCGTATCACAGGGTAATATTTAAGATACAATTGCTCATTCGGGGCGGGCTAAGGATGTCACCTGGCGCACTTCAGATAAACAGCGCGACTAGGCGACACATTTAACATTTTAAATTGCTCTGCAGGTTTAAAGGCAAATCCGTGGTATGAGATGAAAGAATATCACCTGCAATCGTAGAAATTTTTTTTTTTCTTTTTTTTAAATTCTGGATCGCCAAGGCGATTTATAGAGGGGAGGGGGGGGGGGGGGGGCACTTCGACCTAAAAAGATCTTTTGTGCCGTATGGGCCAGAAAATTTTAATCTAGTAGAATTTCCACTTTCCGTGTAAAGCGGACAATTTTACCAGTAGAAGCATTCTTTATGTCCTCGGGGCTCATTTGTTCCCTGAAAAAGATCTTCTTTCTAATTCCATTAAGGGCTGGACATTCACATAAAATGTGTTCAGCTGACTCGTCCTCTTCAAGACAGAGTCGGCACTCAGGAGAGTCTGCTATTCTCATTTTGTGTAGATGATATCTTAAACCATGGTGACCAGTAAGGTAACCTACTAAGTTTTTTATATCATGCCTGCTTAGGTTTAGACATTTGCTGGCATTTTGATTGAAGGGCCGAATGGCTCGTTTGGCCTGTCTTAGACGTGGGATGCTTTCCCAAAGATGGATACATTTTCTATGTTCCCAGAAATAGAGGCGCCCTTAAGAGTCCTGAATTAAAGAAATGTTATAACACCCGCACTTGATTGACCTCAGTGATGAAGTAATTCTGATAGTTTTTGAGATCGAACATGCGAGCGATCCTAACAAGCGAACCAGCAGGGTAGGTAGGTTATAACCCTCTTAATCCAGATCAATATCTCGCCCATGAAGAAGGATAGGAACAGGAAGGTGTAACTCGAGGGGTTCCTATATGCTGTCGTAAGCACCTTTGCCAATTAAGTCGACTTTATTGTTGTTATTTAATTGTTTAACTTAAACCTTTGTTCCTAACTAGCTTTATTCGATATATGTAAAAGGAAAATTCTTTTTTTCTTTGTAAAACCTAAATATTGATTAGATCTAACAGAAAAAGTAACTACAAATATTCTTAAAGCATTCTTTTAAACGAACTAATAAATACTAACCTTTCTATAGGTATAATCTTGCTTTTTATAAACGGAGGTATCCCTTATTATTTCCACAGTCCAGCTGCCTTATCAATCATTACATAATTCTGTTCGACCTTCTTTCCCTCCTAACCCTGTTTCGAGACAAAAAAAAACATAATCTGCAACATTACATTTCCTGGCTTCCCTACGCAAAATCCAATGAAACCGAGAGTCTTCGCCAATCTTCCACTCCCATCTGGTTGCCCCAATTTTATTCTTCTATACACACGCATATTTACAAGGAATCTCCTCCGTCTGGCATACGCATGCTTCATCAGACGCACTTTGCCGCACCCCAGCACATCATGGAAAGTCCGTCTTTGCCTCAGACCATATGTAGGTTGAGCCGTTCTTCAATTATCCAGACGCAAATCTATGCCAAAGTGTGATCGGGAAAGGGAGAGCCAAAACAACCCAAATGCCCTGAAATTCAAGTGATTGCATCCCGCTTCCCTTTTCAAACTGCTTGATAGGTATGCAATTTTTATTTTATTTTTTTGTACAAATAATTTCGCCGAGCAAAAACGAAAGACGCAATTTACACTCAAGTTGAAGTTAAGTTGGCAGTAGGCTAATATGGCCAGGCAGGGGGTACTCGTCCAACAGCCAAACCAAATGGAGGACACACATGAACGAAGGAAGCCACCAAGATACAACGATAGCCGCGTATCAAAAACGAAGGCCAAGACATCGTCGACGACGCCGACGGTGATGATGCAAAAACAATTTCAAAGTCAAGGTTAAATGTTATGTTGGCTTCCATTCCATACGTGTATGTTGTTGTTTTGATATAAACTCGAGATCAAACTGATACACGTACATACTATGTCTGTACACAGCACTGTCTTCAATCGAGCTCTGCACAAACGTTCTTATTATCATTTAAGTCCGTTTGGCAAGCGCGGATGTGAAGGGCGAAATTGTTGTTTGGTTTGGCGTTTGCCCCGTCTGCTTCTGCAGAACCTGCCGGGCCCACCACTTGCACTGCATGAAGAAGGCACGAATATCAAAGTCAGATCGCACAAGGAATACGAGGGGAGCGGCACGTATGTCTCGCCGGCTGAGTACGCGCTGATAAACCGTCAAACGAGTATAGTTTGTGTCGTGGAATTAAATTCACTGAAATCGAAATGCAACACTGAAAGGCGTCGTCCTCCTCCAGCAAAGTGTTGATACAAATGCGCGCCGTTCCTTATAATGTCTTTGCGCGCCACATAGTACCTACCTATGCACATTTCGTATGCCTATATATTTTTCGCCTAATAAACATTTGACAGATATTAAGTGCTCGCCGCAGTCGAAAAAAAATGATGATTGTTTATGTGGAAAAAAAGGAGAGCACTTGAAAGGTTTATTTCCGAGCGATTAGTTTCTTGCAACTGATACTGAATTCGAAAGTTGTTTGTAGCAATAGTGCACTACAATGTAGGTACACTGTAATGATATTTTAATTTCAAACCATTGTAAGGGCAATATGAATTTCAAACATTGTTTTGAGTTATTGCAAAGTCAATTGATATTTATTTGACAGTAAACAAATGGCAAACGCTGCTTGCCTTGCAACTTTGTTCGATATTTTGAAATTAGCTTTAAAATGAAATTTCTGTGCGATTTCCAACAAATGAAATCAAATCAAAATCCAATTCCGTCCTAGGGTATTCTTTTTAACATAATGCCACTTAGCTTTATATTTAGATCTTTGTACGAAATATTAAACAGAGATTAACAAACTTTGTCTTAGGAGACAATTCACAACCATTTCGTAACACATTCTTCATTCACGCTCGATAGAAACAGTAGAACATAGATGAATATCGTTGAACTATAAAAATTAATAAACTAATGTTTTCATTTTCAGATTTAACTGGACTTGCCTAATTTTTCTTTAAAAGTAATAACAAAAAACTAATAATTCCAACAAAACACATATAAAAATATTATTCAGCAATAAAATTTGCGGAACCAACAGGTACCTACCTTCCTATACGAGTACAAATAAAAATAAAGATTATCTGTAGCTATTTTTTATAAACATTTAAAAGCGATATTTAATTTTTCTGATGCATACATAATAAGAAAGGTTTTTATATTTTAATTTGCATAACACAATGAATCATCATTTACAAAATTAGTTTTCGAAATTGTTTGCAGTGCAAGACAATAATTCAATTCAACGATAGTTCTACTTCCTTAACGGCGAAGCTATGATCAGGATTAAAGGGATCCACTTTACTGCAGCCTTACTAGTTCAACCTCATTGAATGTTGGTAGAAATCTTCATAGCTGATGCCAATCAAATGCAAGATTTCAACTGTGTCCCTAGGCTCACATGAATGATAAAATTGCCTATATGTGATTTTTCCCCTTTTACGACAAGCGCTGTTTTTTTTAGGGAGCACTCTAATCTGATACCAGGTGGAGTGAAATAACGCCAAACGAAATAAGACCAAATGTAAACAATTTGTGCATTTGGCCTTGTTTTGCTTTGAGAAAGTGAAATAAGGCCAAATTTCACTGCTTATTTGATCTACTTCTGATATTCATGGCGAAATACAGTTGCGAAATTACAAATAGATCCTATGAACAGTTCAATGCATATTAAGGGGGGGGGGGGGTGCTACTCCCCTGCAACTGCCCTGGGCCAATATTGGATTTGAAGTAGGTGCGAGGTTGGGTATATTTCCAAAACGTCCCAAAAAATTAATTTGGAAATTATATTTAGTTAGCAATTATATCCATATTATCAACTTGCCTTATTGCACTTTGGGTTAGTCAATTCATTTGGCCTTATGATTTCACTTTCACAAAGTCAATTGATAAAATTTGGTCTTATGTCGTTTGGAGTTATTTCACTCCACCTGAGCCCATCCCTGTCCGCGCAGTAATGCGGACGTACTAGGCCTATATAGGAGCTATTTTTTAACCTTAACTTTGTTCTATCTAATGTTTGTGATATATACAATTATATTTGAGTTTTATAAAATTCTTAGCAACTACCTAAACGAGTCAACCTACATACTTAAGCTACGAGTACTTCTTCTTTTTTTTCAAACGACGCGGTTATGACCTGTACTAAGGGGGTCATAACTGCATACCCACTGGTCCGCTTGTGAGGTTCGCCGCGTTGACCTCAAAATGTATCGGCAGAAGTGGAGTGGCGTCCATATAACCCGATTCCTACCGTCTTCCCTTTTAAATATCAACCAGACAACACTACCTACCAAATACACAAATCCTACCAAAAATTAACTTGATGTTCGCAATCGCATATAAAGGGTGTTTGGCTAGCGACTTGAAAACTTCAAACTTTCAGTGTGAACTCACCCTTAAACCGATTGCCAAACTGTCAATGTCAAAATATTCAGTAATATTAACATTTTCATCATGGTGAAGTACATGGAGAAACAACGTTTACAAATAATTAAAATTTACTACCGAAATTCCGAGTCGGTTTTCGCAACTTTAAGAGCGTTAACGCCAATTTTCAGCCGTAATTCTCGTCCCAGTAGACAAACAATTCAAAGTCTAGTGAAGAAATTTGAGTCAGAATAATCGCTGCTTAATGTTGCCGTGCCAGTGAGACAACGTTTTGCCCGAATTATGGAAAATATTCTGTCCGTCGCAAACCAGCCAAATCATGCAATTTCACGGCGTTCTCAAGAATTGCGCCTCTCCCAGACCACATTATGGCGAATTTTGCGTAAGGATCTTGGCATACACCCTTACAAGATCAAGTTGATCTGCTGTAGGTGTCGTTAAACATACATACATATTAGGCCTTAACGGCCCATACAGGACCTAGAGCCTAGCTTCTCCACCCACTTTCATGCGAAGTGGAGCGGACCTACAGTTTTACGACGAATCCGAATGGCAAATTTGAGAAGCTTCTCATGACAATTTGATACTCTTGGATATTTGTAAGACGTTCGCAAGAGATGCCAACAACACGCGGTATTCCCAAGTGGTCCCCCATCTAAGTACTAACCACGCCCAACTTCGTTTAATTGCGGTGATCGAACGAGAACCGATTGCTTCGACGTGGCAAGGTGTCGTTAAAGCACACTATCTAATAGGCAAGCACGCATCAAGGCTCGGCGTCTATTCAAATGGCTTCTGTAGAAGCTGCAGAGACGAGGAGGACTACACTTCACCTCCTCTTTACGTGTCCTGCACTCTCCCATAAAAGAAATCTCTATCTAGGAGCGTTCTCAAATTTTAATTTAAAATATTACGCCTCATGAATTTCATTTGTTGGCTTACCACACACTGTTTTTGGTATAAAAAATATATATTATTTTCTTCAATTATTAAAACTATCTTTATAATTTTATACCGGTTCATTAAAAACAAATGCGTGCCCTGGCAATTGCATGATGGTAACCCTAAGGAATTGTCTCTTTGATTTGTGACGGTCAATATTGGAAGCTATGGCAACCCTGAGAGAGCTTTAAAGAGGGCTATACTGCTTTACATAAACTTCACTGTACTGACTATTAATTCCGGACAGAGTATAGGAACTATTACGATTAATTCTACGGGTAACTGTAGAATAGACAAAGGCCACCGACAAGTCTTCTTTGACTCATTGGTTCGGGATTGGAGATCAATGTTGGATCATTAATTATATACTAGTCTTTGAAAAATGTAAAGAATTTAAGAGAATGTTTGGAAGGCCAGATGTGAGAGCAGTAATCACTCTCTCACCTATCTTTATAAATGAAGGTGAGCCGCTCAGAGGTAAAGTGGCTCTTTTAGTTTAACTCAACAGCGCTCAATGATAAACTCGATAAAAGGTTTTTCAGTTGAGCGTCGGCTTCGAAACCCATATTGCTGATCATTTATTAGGGGATGACTTTCTTAATATTAAATGAACCCCATAGTTATTGCGTTTTAATTATTTCTGACGCAGTTGCTTAGGGATTAGAGTATTGGACAACTTATCGAAAGGCTCCCGGTTCAAACCCCGGCGGAGCCAAGTAACACATACAGTTTTTTTTCCTACTGTGTAACATAACGCCCAGACCGACCCCACAGACGACCTCACCAGCAGCTCCTGGCCAACCGCACTGTCCATCCACAACCGCTACGCGGAGCCCAACCAACTCCCCGACCGATGTCATCTATCAATATCCGAATCGCCCCTGAATGGACCCGCTGACCAAATCCAGCGGGCCTCTGAATGACACTACTGTGCGGCAAGACATCATCATGTTCGCCGACCACCCGACCCTGATCACCGCATACCAGCAAATAGGACCCGAGTAAATGCAGCCCAGAATTTAACTTCATCGACATAAGCCGTGTTTCTTTGCACGCAGATATAGGGATAATTTGAAATTTGCATGTAAAATACAACAACAACTTGTCCTATATACGCTAACTTTAGCGGGGATAGCTATCGCCGCTAAGTCAGTTAGCGGGGATAAACAGTGCTTCCAAAACCCATTTTCTTCATTTCTGATGAACCGATGCGATGAATTTTTCAGGAAATGTCAAAGTTTGACATCCCTCCGACCAATAACACATCCCGCCGAATATTTGTTCGTGATTTTATTATTATTATTTTTCAAACTTAATTATAAAGGTAGGTAATTGAATTTAGCAAATCTGTTAATGTGAAATTGTTTTTTATATTTTTATAATATGTTAGCATCAATTTCAATTGGCGAAAGTAAATATTTTGCAATTTCAGGATTTTCAATACAAATTTCTTAACTACAACTTACAGCTGTGTCACGGTGCATTTGTGCTGCCAAGTTGTTTTTGATGAATTCTTAAGCGGCGATAGTCGTTTTCTGATGCCATCCCTATATCAGCGTGCAAAGAAGCACGGCTATAATTCCCACTGGCTCGATGCAGGCAAACAATCTAGTAGAACATCGAAATTTGCAGTGGGGGTGATTTCCTTTGACCTGATTGAGTATTGTACTGCTTTCAACAACTCCGTACTCCTCCTTTCACATTCGTATTTCGTACTCCTATTTTTTTTAAAGACCTAAAATATCTTACACTTGCAGCAAAGTCTAATGTCAATGTCAACCTAAATGTATTTAATTCACTTAAAATGTAATGCAAATTTGGCAGCACTTTTATCTGCCAAACTGTTTCTTGTTTGTTTTTGTGTTTCGTTGTTTTCATCTTTCATGCAATTTTCAGCTGGCACTTCGATATTTATTTTATTGTTACCCGAGATTGTATTTTGTTGGTCGTTTTTTTGTTTGAACTCCGTGAATTTTTTATGTATAGTTCAATAAAATGAAAACGACTGTTAAGTTAAATTACTTGTTAAGTTACTTGAAATATTGTTATTCTTGTTAGAATAATTTAAAGTAAACTTGTATTATACATATTTACTAAATTGGATTCCTTTGAGGCGGTAAAGACAAAAAGCCTTAAATGTGTCTTGTGTTGCTGGATGTTCTGAAACAAATGAATCTGCTGCTGTTACTAAAAATTTAGCACCAAAATCGCCTGCTACAAAAGTCAACGATATTGAGTTTTCAAATGCTGAAAAAGTATTTGCTGTTGAAGTTGATACACCGGATAAATCAAAATCGGTAAAGGCAAAAAAAGTTCCACCAGCCAATATCAATGTGTCTTCTGTTGCTGGTAAAAACCAAATATAAGTCTGCTGCTGTTCCCGCAAATTCCCTGCCGAAAGAACCGACGATGTTGAGATTTCTGGTGCTGATGAAGTTAATACACCTACCACATCTTCTTTAGAAATAGCTGAGTTTTGGTCAGAGATATTTGTCTTAAAAAATGCACTTAATGAAAGTGCTTTGTTCAGTATTCCGCACAGCAGAGCAGCGGCAGACCGAGTGTTTCCCAACTGTTTCTCATTTAAAGATAAAAACAGATCAGATTGGAGGTAAATACATTGTGCAAAACAATAAAGCATTTTTAAATAAAGTTGGAAAAAAAATTTTGTACACTTATTTTTTTTTAAAAAAATTGTCTGTAGGTAGTACTATTTTTTTCAAAATACTCCCCATTTTTGGCTGCAGTACTACCTTATAATATTTCTCTCCGGCAACACTGCTTGTAACCTCGTAGAGTCTGGGGTTATGACGGACTACGGCCCGATCCTCCGTGCTCATTACTTCAGGTTTTAATAGTGGGATCGCTCCCCGAAACAATTGCTCAGATCCGATCGGATCAGGTATTAGGCGGTCCGATTCACTTCTTAGTAGGGCAAGCACTACGACTTAAGGCCCGATTTGAAGCAACCCAGTGAGGACTGAGGTGAGGAGGCCTGTCCGACAATGAAAAATATTTTGAGAGTTGGACATATAAAAACGTAGACGCTAGTTCTGGGGCACTATTGCTATCTGGTCTTTTAGTACTATTGAAGGTTTTCCGTCCGGTCCCATTGCAATTTTGTTTTTGGATTACCTGTGGTTGAAACTTTATATTTCTCATTGTCGGTTTTTTTCCTAAAATTGTTGGTGGTTCCATTAGCCCAGGGTACTTAACTGATTTGTCAGGAAACGTATTTTCAAAAATATCAGCATTTTCTTTTGATGTCATGGCTGGCGAACCGTCTTCGATTACTAATAGCGCGAAGGAATAGTAGTTGAAATTATTTGTTCACCTTTGCGTCCAGTGTATAGATAGGTGCGTACGTACCATGCACAAAGTAGGGTAGTGGCACCTATTTCCGAACAGCTCCAGTAGTCGAACACTTTTACTAAAAATCGTTAAAATAACGTTATTTTTCTTTCTCTGAGTAAAAAAACGGAAGAAAATGAATCTGTATGCTTTTCTCTATACGTTTACGCGATGTCTCACTCATACATTTACTATTTCTTATTCAAACAGTCGTCCTTTCGTTGCAAGGTTCTCGCATAAGCAGACGACTTAGCGCTTCAGAAAAAAAAATAGTTAAAGTGCACAAGGAAAATAGTGTTTAATTGGGCAAATATAACGTGTAAGTTCGTTTAAAAGTTTTTATTTCTTAGTCGAGATATATAATTATTATAATTTGCACTGATTAGTCCAAAATTTGTTTAATTTGTTAATGTTTTTAACTGTTCGGCCAGAGGAAACTAAATGCTACGAGTTTCCTTTCCCGAACACTAGTGTTCGGAATTAGGCAACAGCGTGATTTATATTTTTTAACATTTTGAGAGTAATTATTGGGGAAAAATAAATTCTCTTCTGTATTTAATATGAAAAATGGCCCAATGAATCAATTCTCCAGTAAGCGAACACCATATTCTTTAGTGTTCGGGTAAAGGAAACTACAGCGATATTTGTATCCTATGTCCGAACATATTAAAACTTCTTCCAGATTATACAAGTGATCTTACAATTGATACATTATTAGGTAGATAGTAAAAACGCTCCCTCAAAAAATACGATAACACTTCCCTGGCAGTTGCATTGAGGGCAATAAGAACCAATGCTATGGGAGAAATGCAAGTAGAGAGTTTGGAGTCCCAAACACAACCCTTCACGACAGGATTAAAGGAAAAGTGCAAGACGAGGTAACAAGGAAAGGCCCTGCAACTGTCCTTACAGATCGTGAAGAAAATATGGTTGTGGAGTGGTTTGTGAATATAATAAAATGTGGTTTCCCACAAAAACCCAATAAGCTCCTGGACGTGGTTCAAAAAATTGTTCAAGACGAACAACTTTTAAAAACGGAAGGCCTAGAAAAAAGTTTTTTTATGGCTTCTTAAAGCATCACAAGGAGCTATCTATGAAAGCTTCAGAGACCGTATGTGAGGCAAGAGCAATAGTAACAGAGGAGTCAATTCGAAAGGGACTCGAAATTCTTCCAGAAAATAGACCACCAATATCGATTTCGTCTCTATAGTGAATGGAATTCCATAAAAATATAGCCGAAGCCAAGGAAAAAAGAACTAAAGAAATTGATGCAAATAAGGGATTGAGACAGTTGAATAAATATAATAAAATAGTAAAAAAAAAGCTAGAAAAACGATAAATGTGAGAAAGTTAAACCAAAACAGAAGATGATCAATTAAAAAACATGATGAAGCTCTAAACTTAGAGTTCTTGTGCAATTTTTGTTCTTAAATTTTGAATTAATATGCATTTTTTATCTTTTTACAAAATTTGTATACCCTATTCTAAGGGTACATTAATTTTGACGCATAGTTTGTAACATACCTTAATATTGCCCGTAGACCCCTGAAAGTTACTATATTTATGATCAGCATCGATAGTAATGTCGATCTAGCCATGTCCGTCCGTCCGTCAGCACAAATTAGGCCTTTAAACTAGACCTAGAGAGCTGAAATTTTAACGATATACTCTCTAGGGTCCCGAAATAATCAAGTTTAAGACTGTTTGAAATCCGCCTACAGACACGCCCACAAACTCAAAAAAACAAATTTTTCAAAACAATCGAATTTTGAGCTAGAAAGCTGAAATTTTTTATATATGATCGTTGACTCCTAAAACTGCTCGGGAGATAAAATTTCTAAAAATCCGCCCACTGACACGCCCACAATAAAATAAAACAATTTTATTGAAAAGTCAAAGTTTGAGCTAGGGAGCTGAAATTTATAATATAGACTCTCTACGTGCCTGATAGGAATCCAACAGTTCGCCCAAGCGGACTGCAGCCCGTCAATATGTTTTAAATTGATTGATTAAAAAAAGAATTTGTTTAAGAAAAACTTCAGATATGGTCTTATAATATATACTCTCTAGGGGCCCTTCATGGTCATGTGTAAATATTTTCAAAATCCGCCCACTGACATGCCCACAATTTAGTAAAAACTTTTTTTTGAAAAACCAAAGTTTGAGCTAGGCAGCTAAAATTTATAATATAGACTCTCTAGGTGTCTGATAGGAATACGAAAAGGGTATCCAACAGTTCGCCCAAGCGGACTGTAGCCCGTCAATATGTTTTAAATCAATGTTAAAATAAATTTGTTTAAGAAAAACTTCAGATATTGTCTCAAATACTTGTGTTCGAAAACCAGGAAACTAGATGTTCGGAATAAGGAAACACATGTTCGACTACTGGCAAAAAGTATCATCTTTCAGTTTTTATTTTTTTTCTCTTAAATGCTTGTATTCATCGGCACAAGTTTATTTTGTTGTAAAAAAATAAAGTTTCATCTATCATATTCAATTTATTTTATTAATTTTTCTCCCAAACATACATTTTGACAGCGGTTTTTTTCCGAATCGCCGTTAAGTGTTCGGATACTGGTGCCACTACCCTACATGCCGTTGGTGCCTGCATTCAATTTAAAATCGTTTGAAAGTTGTTAATTATTTAAAGTCTCAGGATGTAATTCAATTAAAAATAACTAGAGTCAGGCCTTGATAAGTATTTCAATTCTTATGCATATGCGCTTGCCACCCGATTCGCGTGAATTTTCAAGTTTCCGCTAATTGCAAATCGGAATTCCTTACTTCATTGTGCTGGGACTTTATCCCTCTAAATCTCCTTCATGTCTTAACGTTCAAAATTGACATGCTGCCCACAAAAATGTCAACCTGCACGTCGAAGACTTATTGCACTCACTTCTAAAAATAATTCCTCACACATTTTCAACCATAATTTAAGTTTTCGGGCAACAAAAACTGAATCCAACACTTACTTACTAACTCCATCGTCGTCTTGCCTTCTACTTACTCATAAAATAATATTTTTTGCTTCAAACTTTAACCACAACTGCGCAGCATAAACAAGTTAATGATCATGACCAACAAATAAAAGGTCCACAAAAAAAATCGAAAAAGAAACCCAAAACCTACCAAAAAAATACGACACGAGCTAAATCGTTTGGCATGTGCCCTGAAGGAGGCATTGGAATACTGTCTGCGCGCTTTTTATCCGAGGATTTCTTAGTACAAAAATTATTCCAAATGAACACGGTAAGCTGTTCCTTTTCCTTCCTTCGTTTAGAATTACGATTAAATGGCTTGCGCTCAGTTCAGGCTTAGATCCTGCGAATGAAACGCACCTGCTGCTGATTCCTTTTTCAGTTTATTTCTGTCTGTTTGGACTGCTGTGTTTTATGCCGAAAGGTTTTTTTTCTACTGCCCATTCAAAGGACACCCGGTTCATAAAATTTAAAATCAACTTACTAAATATTATTCCGCGCCGTCACTGTACTGTTCAATGACAGAGAACTACACCTCGGGACCTTACTAGAGTTTCCATATATCTTATTCACAACCGTATTTTCTCGTCCTTTCACCGTTCAGCAGTCGGTGTGCTTAATCAGTTTGGCCAACATAGGTTGTATTATGCCACCTTTATGAAGCGCACACAAATACATGTCGCTAGCGGGCAATTATTCACTGGTATATGAACCGATAATGTCATTATAGCGTATATAATAATAACACACGAATGTGTGGAGTGTTGTGTAATCCTTTTATAGGAGGTGCTTGTCGGCAAATGTTATTACCACCGAAGCAACCATATGCTGTGCGCCTTGATTAAAGAAGGCAGTGGAGTAGATTTCGTTGTCCCGAGACGCCTTGGGAGTGTTGAAGCTAATTAATGTATGAAACTTATAATAGAGGATGCTCCTCTGATACATTTTAAAAGGATTTTGCCGTTTTGTTTATGTCATACTTAGATACTGAGTGAAAGTAAATAAAGTTGGTATTGTTGTAATTACAATAAATTCCTTATAAGTGGGGGCGATAATAACGTAACGAAGGAATTGTACGAGTAGGTAGTTAATTTATCAACGATATGGGTAATCTTCTTACCAAATGGTTATTTTGATGAATTTTTGCTTATATGGAAATAGCACGGATGTAAGGATTAATGAAGATGTGAGAAATTATTTAAAAAAAAAATACAAACGCAATATTAAGTGGCTCCAACACCTGTATCCATCTTGGATGCATCCGTGTGGATGAGCTCCTTTGATTTGTTGGCCAATAATTGATCTCCGTTCTATTTTACTCTACTCGGGAAAAAAGTGACGAATGTTGTGGCAAAATCTAGATATTGCCCCTACAGAGTGAACCTCACCTATGGGGATAGGAAAGGTAGGTACGTGCGATGATCAGACCCAAGGGAGTACGGACATAAAATCCATGGCCGACGATTTTAGCACTAATTAATACTTACTTACTTAATGGGATCCCGACTTTGGAAACTCTCTGCCAAATACATTGCAGCCATCCATCCTCCGCGATCCCGGGCACGCCGCCTCCAATTATCCACAAGATACGATTTGGCATCCGCGATGGTTTGGTCTTTGAAACGGAGGTTCGGTCTTCCCTGTCGTCTCGCACCTGTGGGCTGGGAGTTAAATATCCTCATCGCTAGAGCATTATTGCTCATTCGCTCGATATAGCAGAGCCTATGTAGTCGACATATTTAAGCTTTTTGGACTACATCCACATCTTGGTACACCTCATAGGCGATTTTATCTTCTCCTCCATTCGTCCTCCTCGCACACAGAACCAAATTTCTTTTCTTTCGAAAGAACCGAAAATGAACTCTCCTTTCCTGTTTATCGCCCAGTCCGGCGCCATAAAGCAGAACTGGCAGTATCAGTGTTCAGATAAAAATTTAATAGTTTTGGGTGACGTAAATATTGATCTATTGAAAGAAAATGATTATGACACTAATAATTATATGCTTTTGATGTCTTCATTTGGGTTAAAGAGTTTAATAAATGCTCCAACTCGTGTAACAAGCTCAAGTTCAAGTTGCATAGATCATATTTTTATATATTTCAATAAGAATAATAAATTAATGTTTACAAGTGAAGTGCATAATCATAAAATAACTGATCATCATTTATGTGCTTTGAATGTGTTTGACATTGATACGAGTAATTCACCACGGAACCAGATGGAAAGGGCAAACTTTGTTTTAGATCTCAACTTACTGCCTGAAAAACTAAGGTTTGAATATTTGGAATCTGTGTTTTCTATAAGCGATCCTTCTGAAGCTTATGATCAATTTACTTCAATTTTCCATAAGCATATTGAAAATTCAAAGACTCATTAGAATAACACAAGCAGAACAAAATTTTTGAAACCTTGGATGACACCAAGATTGTTAAAGTAAATGAAACTAAAAAATTGTTTTGCTGTGAAGTGTAAAAAGCATCCACAAAACTTAAATATAGCCAAATAATATTCTAAGCTTTGCAAACGTGTTAAAAATCTAACTGCTGAGTCACGCAATTCATATTACACCAAACGCTTGATACGTTTCAGGGGCAACACTAAAAATGAATGGAAAGTAGTAAATTGTATTTTAGGGAAGCAAATTAAATGCAATAATATTTCTAATAATCTTTACCAATAATGATATTACTTCTGACCCGCAATTAATAGCAAATAGTTTTAACAATTATTTTGTTAGTGTTACCGAATCTGTAAGACCCACTGTGGCGCTTCACAATAGTTGTAACTGCACTATTGAAAACATTTTAAAAAAAGAAACAACTCAACGGAATAGTTTTCGTTTTGAAGAATTCTCGCCTGTAGAAATTTGTAAATTAATTCAAAGTTTGCAAAGTAAAAATTCTGAACCAGTGATGGTGTATCTGCTCTTTTGTTAAAAAAAAAAATATCTTGTGAAATTGTGGATATTTTATATTATATTTTTAACTTAAGTGTTAGTATGGGAAAGTTTCCCAATTCTTAGAAAAGAGCTGAAGTTATTCCACTTTTTAAAAAAGGTAACCGTAAAAACGTAGCTGATTATAGACCTATTTCGTTGCTTTATACGTTTTCGAAAATTTTTGAAAAATTAGTTAAAACTAGAATGCTTTCATTTCTTGAAAAAACTAACTTTTTTTCTGATGATCAATTTGGTTTCAGATCAGGTAGATCTACTGAAGATGCAATTCTAAAAGTATGTTGTGATCTATACAAGGGGATTAATGATGATCAATCTACGATGGCATTGTTTATTGACATGACCAAGGCATTTGACTTGGTCGATCATGAAATTCTTTTAAGCAAGCTATACAATGCTGGGTTTAGGGAAATACTTTATGAATGGCTAAAATCGTATTTGATCGGAAGGGAATAAAGTGTGTATGTAAATGGGATTTTTAGTAATGTATTAAGGTTGAAAAATGGTGTTCCTCAGGGTTCTGTTTTGGGTCCGACTCTATTCCTAATTTACATTAACTCACTGTTCCACCAGAATTTTTCTGGAAATCGTAGAGAAATCTTGATTGCCCAAAAGCATATAATTCGTATCATTTGTGGAAAAAGTCGACGAACTGGAAGCTGGCCTCTTTATTGTGAGTTAAGATTACTACCATTACGTCATCTCCATATTTTTAAAGTTTTAAAAGAATTCTATAAACGAAGTGGTAATATTCCATCTAGAAACTCTTCAATATACAACTTACGGGTTAATAATCTGTCACTTGTTGATACTCTAGTTCCACACAAAACACATTTTATGAATTTTTATTTAATGACATCCGCAATTGTATTCAATAATCTGCCCATTTCAATTAGAACAACTTACTACTTTCATTCTTTCTGGAAAAAAATCACAAACTGGCTGTTCACTCTAAACATGTCTGACATAGAATTAGTCTATAATGTAAGAACTTGATATACGAAAAGATTATTTTGTATAAGTATCTTTATTGTTATTAATATCGCTTTTATTTTTGTATTTTTATACGTTATGTTTCTTTAAACAACAATTAAAAAAAAAAAAAAAATCAACTCAAAGTACCCCACGTCAGTTATTCTTCTAGTTTGAGCCTAAATTTCTGGCGGTCATTCAACTCTAACGATATAAGTTACTGACTGACACTGATTTATTCTCTTACACTTATTATTATTTTTGAATTATTTTTGAATTTTTTTATATAAACTGTAATTAGCATTAAGTGAAAGTTGAATAAAAATGAATAATCTAAAATAATCTAAAAATCTTGTAGAGCTTACACTTGGTCTTCCGAGTTAGGAGTTTTGAAGCCATTTCTTTTTCCAAACCGAAGTAAGAACGGTTCCCTGGGCTAATTCTTCGTCGGATCTTCAGTATGGTATCCTTTGTAGAGTTGATGAATACTCCGAGGATGGTGAACGCCCTAACTACAAGGTGGCGCAAAAGTTGTCAGGTGGCGCAAAAGTTGTCACCCGATGTTCTTTCGCTGTAATTTTTTTTATGAATGAAAAACTTTGGTTCTGCTTTTGGATTATGTTAATTGGTGTCTTAAGTTTTTTCTGTATCAGTTAACTTCACAAATATCAAAGTAGAATTTACATTTGCCGCCATTTGCAAAAATTATGCTTCTTCCGATAGGAAGATGACTTTTGCGCCACCTTGTACCTCGACATTGTACTTCTCGGTGGACAGATATCTTGTTGAAAGCAAGTACTTCGTTTCGTCCATTGGACAACCAATATTTCTTGTTCTTCAATCGCCATGAAAGTCTATAGCACGGCACGCCGATATCCACCTATGATGTGGATATCGTCCGCGTATCCCAGTAGTTGGACACATACCCTGCCCCTATCTGCTCTAGAACAAGATTGCAGAAGTCACATGACAGCGCATCTCCTTGCCGGAATCCGGTGCAGTTTCGGAATAGCTAGTTCCATACTGCGAATTACACAGCGTGTTTCCAGGGTCACGCGACACAGCTGCATTAGTTTTGTCGGGATCCCGAATCCAGCCATCGACACGTTGAACTCCTAGCGATGAATGCTATCATATGCGGCTTTAAAGGCGATGAAAATGTGGTCGGTCTCGACTTGAAAATCATTGGTCTTTTCAGGATTTGCCCTAGCGTCACGTATTGGTCTATTGTCGATCTGCCGGCGGCGGGCCGGAGTAGTATGGCATGTGGCACCCTCCTGTTGAAACCAAATGTCCTGCAGATCCTATTCACGAACTATTAAAAACAAAAAATGTATGGTGAAGGCTCTGTAATGGGCGCCCTTGACGGTGTCATTTTAACTTTGTTCATTTTCAAAAAAGTACGGCCGCATGATGCCGCCTGCTCATAATCGAACCCAGACATACTCGTAACATTTTTCTAGCTGCTTCGGTAGCTGATGATCGCCTTTAGATGTTCCTTGCTCCAAATGGGACAATTTTGGTTATTACCACTAAAGCCACTGAGATAGAATTGAGCACATAAAAAAACTTGACCCTATAAACATTTTTTACTGAACACTGAACTTGGAAACAAATTTCCAAAATTTGTAAACGCTGCTCGGACATAAGTTTGCACGATGATTTGCCACAAGCAATAATGAATAAATAGATGCTGCCAGCAGTCAGGTTAATTATCAGCTGTCTGAGCATCGCCATAATGAAAAAAAAACTCTAACGACCACTACATTACGATTCAACGGGTGCCGAATATTAATGTGGAATCTTCGTTTGCAATCTTAATTAAACAGAATCCATATTATGTGTCCTCCTTTCGGACATGAAGTAGAATCTGTTGTTACTTTACCTCTTACGGTACAATTATAAATAGTTTAAAGCCCTAAACATTTATACATACTTGAATTGGAGTAGTAACGGGTGGGCCATCGGATGTGACAAAGATTTAAAGAAATGGCGTCACAATATTGAATTGGTGTGAATAAGCAATGGAACGCTTTACTCCTGAAGAACACAGATTATTCGCGGAGTATGGCGAATTTTTCAAAGAAAACCCCGGAAAATTACAAAAAAAGGGCTGAGCATTGTCTTTATTCATTCCTTAATGAGGTAACTAGGCCTATTTCAAGTACTTGCCTTGACCATGTACTCGGTCGTTTCTTAAAACTATCCGTGAATCAATGTGCTGGCGTTAACCTTGATCTCCGCATTACTGATCATTGTATGACTGGCATTTTGTTTAATAATTTAAAAAGTGAGAAGCCTATCAAACATATTTTTTCATCTGTGATAACTAAGGTAAATTTCGACCTGACTAATATTGAGCTACGTTCTGAAACTTGGGACAAAATCTATATAGAAGGCAACGCTTCTACAGCTTATGATATGTTTTTATCGTTTCTGCAAAATTATATAAACAATTTTACATTTACCCCATTGTTCGTAAGAAATCTGAAATGAGGTTTAAACCGTGGATTAGCTATTCGATTTTAAAGAAAATAAAACTTAAAAATAAATTATGGAAAAAATGATTTAAACATCCACTTAATACTGCTCTTAAAACCCGGTTCAATATTATAAGTAAAACATAGGGACGGGCTACAGTCCGCTTGGGCGAACTGTTGGATACCCTATTCTTATTCCTATCCCTCATAAGTGGGCGTGACAAATGTCTAAGTATGGTTGAATTGTTAAGAACGCTCTACATATTTTGTTATATAACATTTAAAGGATTTTATCAAAAAAAACGCTCCCTAGCTCAAACTTGGGTGTTTCAATAAAATTGTTTTATTTAATTGTGGGCGTGTCAGTAGGCGGATTTAAAAAAAATTAACACATGAGCATAAAGGGCCCCTAGAGAGTATATATTATAAATTTCAGCTCCCTAGCTCACTTTGAATTTTCAAAAAAAAAAAAAAATTGTGGGCGTGCCAGTGGGCGGATTTTGAAAATATTTACACATGAGAATAAAGGGCCCATAGAGAGTATATATAATAAATTTCAGCTCCCTAGCTCAAGCTTTGGATTTTAAAAAAAAAAAAATTTTTTTTTATTTGTGGGCGTGTCAGTGGGCGGATTTCGAAAATATTTATACATGAGCTTAAAGGGCCCCTAGAGAGTATATATTAAAAATTTCAGCTCCCTAGCTCAAATTTTGGTTTTTCAATAAAATTGTTTTATTGGCGGATTTTGAAAATTTTATACCCCGAGCAGTTTTAGGAGTCATAGATCATATATAAAAAATTTCAGCTTTCTAGCTCAAAATTCGATTTTTTCCAAAATTTTGTTTTTTTGAGTTTGTGGGCGTGTCTGTGGGCGGATTTCAAAAATTCGTAAACTTGATTATTTCGGGACCCTAGAGAATATATGGTTAAAATTTCAGCTCTCTAGGTCCAGTTTAAAGGCCTAATTTTTGCCGACGGACGGACGGACGGACGGACGGACGGACGGACATGACTAGATCGACATTACTATCGATGCTGATCATAAATATAGTAACTTTTAGGGGTCTACGGGCAATATTAAGGTATGTTACAAACTATGCGTCAAAATTAATATACCCCTAGAATAGGGTATAACAAGTTAATAAAGATATTTAAGTTGGCTCGAGATAGATATTTTTACTCTGAAGTAAGAAATGCTCTTGGTAACCCAAGAAAGGAATGGAAAACTGTTAATAGTATTATTGGTGGTAACCCTCCTAATATTTCTAATCCTATAGTACTGTGTAATGATGGTGTTACTATTGATAATCCCTTAGCAACAGCTAATATTTGTAATGATTTCTTTTCCACTGTTCGTCTTAGGTCTCTTCCTAAGGAGCATCCTTCACACTGTAACCATTGCTTTACTTCTCAATTAGTCGAAGATACTGTAAGAAATAGTAGTTCCTCTTTTTAGAAATCACTGGTTTAGAGCTCTACAAAATTATCAGTTCATTAAGCAACTCTAGTTCTTGTGGAAATGATGGTATTTCCAATATTACTCTTAAAAATATAGCACTGAATACAGTGTACATACTTGCTTATATTTTCAACTTAAGTATTTGTTCAGGTATTTTTCCTGAAAAACTTAAGCATGCAAATGTTATACCTCTTTATATTTAATAATAATTTCAGGCCAATTTCATTACTATCTTCAATCTGAAAAATTTTTGAAAAAGCTATTAAGTGTAGAGTACTGGACTATTTTGCTAAAATAAGTTTTCGTCACCCTGCTCAGTTTGGGTTTAGGGAAAGGCTCTCTACAGAAGATGCCCTTTTGGGGTTTTGCTCAGTTATATATAAATCACTAGACAGCAAGAAATGTTGCGCTGGTCTCTTCGTGGATATCACAAAAGCATTTGACATGGTTCAATTCAAAAAGTTAAAATACAAAATTTTGTGAGTAGTTCGAGAACCATAAACATAGGTGTGCCCCAGGGTTCTGTTCTTGGTCCAATATTGTTCTTAATCTATATAAATTCCCTATTTAGTCAACCATTTGTAGGGAAAGTAACAGCCTTTGCAGACGATCTTGGCATTGCGTATCAGTCTGTTAATCCTTTAAGCTTAAGGGCCCATATAAATCAAGATGTTCATATTCTGAGAATATGGTTTACTGTCCACAAGCTAGTTGTCAGTAACAAAACTAAATTAATGAACTTCAGCTCTAGTATGTAAGACTTCCCTGACTATGAAATCTTTTTTCACGAATTAAATTGTAATAGATCTGTCATGTCCAATTGTGCCTGTAATGTGGCACCTGTAAGGTCGTCGTCGAATGACCAAATATCCTGTGATACTAAGTGTTTTAAAATTGAACAGGCAAAACAGTTTAAATATTTAGGTGTTACTTTTGGGCAAAATATGGGTTGGTCTAAACATATTTCAAATTTGAAACAATATTTTCGCTCTACTGTCCGTAGGTTTTATCTTCTTAGGAAATACTGTAATAATAGAACACTAAAAACTGTTTATTTTGGAATATTTCAATCAAAATTACAGTATGGTATTAGTTGCTGGGGGTGTGCCTATCAAACGAGGCTTCAGCCCTTGGTTGTTTTGCAAAAGTGCGCTATCAGGATAGTTTGTTGGGCAAATCGCTTAGCTCGATCTATGGTTTTATTCAGACCATTGAAAATTCTACCGCTAAAACACTTGTAATACAAGTTGTTAAAGTTTCAAAAAAAAATTTATCAGAGAGAAAATTTATTTTGCCGACTTTTCGCACCGTTAAGTTCAAAAACTTCTACTCCGTTGTATCCCGTAAACTGTTTAATAGTTTTCCTATGAATATTCGTGTAATTAGATTTTTACCCGAATTTATAAATTAAGTTAAATTTGGCTCCTTAGTTTCGATCATGAGGAAATTAAAGTTTTGTTGCGCTATGTTATTTGATTTGTTTAACATTTCTTCATTTAGTTTTCTCTTCTTTCTCTTCCCGCTTTTTTGTCTTATTTTTGAATTTATGACCCTTCACTCCACTGGCCCACTTCTAGTTGTTATTTTTAATCAGGTGAAATTACAACTATTTTTGTTTTCAAATAAAAATGCCACGACTTATTTTTTAAATATAACTTTGTTAGATTAAGTATGTACCTTTGTAACAATTGTTGAATTAAAAAATACATATTGAAATAAAAAAAAAATGGCGGCGGCCAATTAAGCGATATCATTTTCGAAACATGATGCAAACAAATTTGAATGCCTAAATAAAAATTGAAGCAAACACATTGTTTATTATTATTTTATAATTATACTATTATTATAATAACGCGCTTATACCAATTAATCAACGAACATTGCTGCAGCTTCGTCTTCAACGTCAATCGAACTACCATTGGCATGACTTTGGTTTGATATGTCTCCTTTTTAGCAATTTGGCAGATTTAATCTGGCTTTGCTTTCAATAAGTGCTAGAACTAGCATGAATATCTCAAATTGCATTTTACCGTGCCGACTTTTAAGCGATACTTTTCTTCAGTGTGTATCATATCGCCGTCAACGTTCAGTCTAATGTTCGCCACAAATCATATTCAAAATATTATATAAATTAGGAATTTTTCGGACAGGGACGGCCTAAGAATATCTCTGTAGCTTGCAAATGGCCTCCGCGACTGTGCCTTATGAACGCCATCCTGTCGGTCCAATTTTGCACCACTTTCTGTCTTATTTCATCAATATTGCCTCGAATGTTGGCTTCTAAGTGATCAATCGTTGCTGGCTTATCAGCATAAGCCAGAGATTGGACGTACCCGCACAAAAAGTAGTCCAAAGGTGTCAAATCACACGAACGAGGTGGCCAACTCACAGGCCCATTTCTTGAGATAATTTGGTAACCAAACGTTTGGATCAACAAAGTCATGGTTGCACGCGCTGTATGACATGTTGCGCCGTCTTGTTGAAACCATTTCTCCTCCAAATGATTTCCAATGACATGAGGAATAAAACAATTACGAATCATTTGCCTGTAGCGTTCGTCATTCACGGTAATGTTGGCACCGGTATAGGATTTAAGGACAAATGGGCCGATGACCACACCAAACAGTGATTTTTTCGGGATGTTATGGAGTCTCAAGGGTCTCATGACGAGTGTGCTCACTCCAAAAACGACAATTCTGCTTGTTTAAAAACCCCTGAAGCCAGAAATGAGCCTCATCGCTGAAGATGATTTGACGATAAAAATCTGCTTCAACTTCCAGTTCAAAATTATCCATGTAGTGTACGGGCAGAGACCAAGTTGTTGAGAACGGCGTCGGATCACTCTCTCACTCACTCACGTCTACATCGACGATGGCTTCTTCTGTACGCACGGTATGGGCTCGATTTGGACGAACATTATCACAAAGAGAAAATGTGGTAATGAATCGATCCATAGTATTGCGTAAAAGCTACTCAGATGGACGATTATGCGCACCGTAAACTTGACGAAGTGCTCTATAAATTTGGAAATAAATTTCCACGATTAGTAAACATTGTTTTGGAGTAATTCTTTCCATGGTGATTTGCCAAAGTATACTGAAAAAAAAGTCAAACACACTTTATTAGTATGACAGCTAGTCGACAGTTATCCCTATCAGAAGTTTTATACCTCTATAAAAACACCCTTTATTAACAAACTATAAAGTTTCAATTTGACACCGAAATGCTAGTTTCAACAGCACTGGATTGTTGTTGATGAAATAAGTAAATGGGTCTATTTCAAAACACATAAAAAGAGTAAATAGAAAGGCTACTGCACTAAAGCCGTAGCGCAGCTACTTTGTGGATGTTAAAATTAATATTATTTTCTTTTTACAATTTTCGTAGGTCTACATTGAAAACAGTAAAGGGCCGTCGTTAATGAGATGTATTTATACGTTATTTTCAATTAATCTGCGGGAGCAATTCAAGTTCTACTCTCTTGTACTTACTTCACTGAGTTTTATGAGTACTTTAAAAGTAAATTAAATCTGAACAAAATGCCACTATCGTACCACTATACCACAAATACTAATAATATGTATATAGATACATATATGTATATGTAGACTATACTCCATTCCATTAAAAAAAAAACTTTCAAATCTAATTCCGTTGATCAAAAACTATTTTCAGATTTGTCAACAGTCAGCATGCTCGTACCCACTTTGAACTCGAAAATTAGTAGCACGGCTTCGTTCATAAATTTTATTGGCTCTATTTATATCTCATAATCCATCCGTTCAAATTGAAAGTATGCCTCCACCCCCACCTCCTGTACTTGTTTCGGCTGAGTATTGTGACAAACTTAAGTATCTAGGGTCATTGCTCTTGTTATTATCTGCAGTTGGATGCATTTTATTTTCAATATACATTTTGTTTTTGATGTTGATTTCGGGCAAAGGACATCAAATAAATATCAACAAAAAGCCCAATTAACCATCTGTTTGTCGTCAATAAACTAAAGTCCGAGTAATTTTGTAAAAAAAATATTCATATATTTATACATATATATATTTCATTCAAATTTAATCGACTATCAATGAAACGAAGGAAAACACAACCCTTTCCCCAGATATCAGATAATTTTGCAATCATTTGTCATGTGAAAATTCGCAGAATTTGTTTATTTAAAAAAACAAAAGAAAAATACCATCGAGATGGAAAGGGCTTTTAAGTCCAATTTACCTCGTAACCCAAAAGTATTCATACAAACATAATTTACATGCTATATGTGTTTGACGGAAGTTGTTATACACTCAGAACTACAAGAACGTAGTATGTAGATGAGAACCGCTTTGCCATCTGGCCTCGACAATGACGCCAATCAAATGGAGTTGCCGAGAAGACGGTAGAGCTACTCCTATGCCAAATAGAATCGCAGAGACTCACCACATCGACGGAGGAGTCGCACAATAAATTGCAAAAATATGGCAGCAGTCGTTTGTTTCGATTTTTATTTCGCAAGCCACCATGAAGGTCTAATTCATGTTTGGCTTTGGCTCATTTAATTTGAGGGCCAAATGTTTCGTGTGTTTTTTGTTTTTGTTTCTTTTTTTTATTTTGTGTTTTCGGGAGAATTATAAGGAAACCCTATGAAGGATCACAAAACAAATTTGACTATTTGAAAATAATTGGATTGCAAACAGGCGGCGAACTACCGCAGAGTTACCATTGCCAGCCAGCAGCGATAGGTGCGTTCTGAATCCAGAATCGATTTTTGCAAATCGTAATTCATTTGTGGGCAGATATTATGCGCAAGTTTTGTAGAGAGGTAACGATTAAGGTTCATTTTGGGCTGTAGGTTTGGGAATTTGTTTTTCGAAATCCAACCACAATACGCATGGTACTCAGGAAACAGTCAAATTGAAAACACATTTCGCTGTGGAAATAGCTTATTATCGAGATGTAAAATGCTATTTGAAGTCAACTCATTATTTGATAATTTTTATTTTAGATGCAAAATGTAGGTTTCTATGGTCCATGGATGATGCAAGCGTTTCCTAATTTCTAGCAGCTTAGACATTTGTCAAACAATTTTAGTATGCAAATATCGAACAATAAGTTGAAACATTATTCCATGCAAAAAGTAATACGTAAGCATATTTAACCCTTTCGATCCGGATGGAACATCCAAGGTATATAAAACACCTTTGTTCTATGTCCCATCCGGATCGAAAGGGTTAACGCTTGAACAGAAAACATTACCTTTTACTTTTGGCTTAAAATACAGAGTCATTACGAGAGGCATTTCGACTCACTTGACTTGCCCGATAAATCAAAACTAATGTAGATGGGCTTGTGCTACAAGTGGCACTTTCCTAACCCATATCTATATCGAACTAAAAAGTTATAGATATGAATGTATGAGATCTTCACAATCGGTGCCATAGTAATGAAGGAAGAGTGGTAAAAGCTTCAGTGATTACCTGACATAACGTAATCATTCTGCGGCTCAAATTTTGGAGAAGTACTGATGAAAAAGTTGACACTCACATTATCTAAAAACGTATGTAACTAACTTCTAAACAGAACAGGCTTCCCACACACGGAGCGACTCTGCCTGAGACACTACAGACTTCAATCCTCTGTTATCTCGTGCACGCTGCTCTAGAGCTGCGAGTCCAATATCAGATTGGCTGGTGCATCATTGGTCATTAGCTTCTTTTGTCCAAGCTAATGTAGTCCACGTATTTTAGCTTTTTAAACTACATTCACATCTTGGGACAGCACATAGTGTGCCCTCCTCGCACACGCAAGACCAAGGAGCCGACTAAGAATTTTTTTTCGAAAGAGCCCAGTATCAGCGTTCCTTTCCTTCTTATCGTGTAGCACTCGGCGCCATAAAGCATAAATCACAGTATCATAATTTCGTAGAGCTTATTGGTATCCCGAGTTAAGTGTGTTGCCTAACTGAGGAACCAACGGTTTCCTAGGGTAATTCTTCATTAAATATCGACAAAGTTTTCATTGGGTGTCTCCGAGATAGGTGAACTTATTAGCCACCTCGAAGTTGCTGCTATCAGCAGTGACGTTTTGTGATTGTCGGTGGACGGATGCTTATTTGTTTGCTGAAAGCATGCTTGTTGTGTGTTTATTATTTGTACACTTGCCCTGCAAACTATCAGCTCCAAAACAAGATTAAGGAAGTCACTTCATAGCGCACCTCTTGCCGGAATCTGGTGCATGTTTGGAATTGTTCGGCAGAGTTGCTTCAAAATTGCACAAGGCAGCGCGTTTTCTCCAGCGCGACACATCACAACTCGATCAGATTTGCAGGGATCCCGAATTCGGTCATCGGCATGAAGAGGTACTTAGTCCTCAAGATGAAAGAATGGTGGGTGTTGACTTGAAATTCGTTGATCTTATCCAGAATTTGGCTCTACGTGAATATTTGGTCTATTTCGATCTTTCGTACCGGAAGCCACGCTGGTATGTACTGACTAGTGTACTGCAGAACGGCTTGAGGAGTTGAAACAGTGCGTTGGGTAGGATCTTGCTTTCGACATTAAGTAGAGATTTGCCTAGATAGTTCTTGCAAGACATTGGGTCGCCTTTTCTGTAGATGGGGCATATGGAGCTGATAGGTCAGCGTGATTTACTCATGGATACTGTGTTGATGGTTTGATTCATAAGTCCTATCAAACTATCACATCCTTATTTGAAGAGCCATCAGAGCAGTGGCCTTGTTATTTTTTAGCTGTTTCTTATAGCAAAGTCAACCTCTGCTATATGAGCTGCTGGAAATGTTGTTAAGGTACATCTACTTACTATTTCTTGCGCTTCCATTACTACATTTATTCCGCTCTATCGAAGAGCCAGGGCTCCGGTCAAAGGGCCAGTAGCCAGTTGCTTGGCTTTCTTGTTAAACCTGCGAATGTGTTTCCAATATTTTCTCCTGACTTGATACGCTGCCCTTGTTGCCCTTATTCCATGGGCTTTTTTCTTTGGTGGTAAATAACCATCAACAATTTCGAAAGTGACAAGAACCTGTTTATTTGCCTCTGCCTAATATCAAAACGGCCTTCTTCATTGAATTTTAAAAAAATTGTCATACCTTTTTTGCGCGAGGAGGGTTGTTGTCATTCTGAGAGTATACTCCCGATTTGATGAATTTTATCCACTTATGCTCGAGACACACCCACCTATATTACTTCTGATCCCGTTCCCCTTCTGCCATCGTGTTGAGTTCTATTCTTAAATTTAGTCGCCCGAGCTCATTTCCGATTTTGAAGAGATAAAAATGAAAAGAATACGGCTCCTACGCCATTAAAATATCCCACTCCCACCGCCCGCTTCAAAGGTACAACCACACTTCCTACACAAGAATTACGATTGTTTTAGAATTTAATGTCCTCTCGGGCTCATGTCACTTCCCTCGTTCCCGTGCTGCACCAATTTAGATATATTTAGATCTACTAGGTAGGTACCTTTCTCTCAGTTCGGTGTTGTTTTTCCTAATTGCAGCGAGCGCTTTGAAAATTTATCGCAGTGATCAAGCGAAGAAATTGGATGGAATTTTAGTTTCCTTTTGTCGTTTTCCCATTTGTTTTTGGACATTTGTCTCTTTGCTTTTTGTGGGTATCTGGGGTGTGGCATTTGCATCAAATGAAGGTAAAATGAATTGAAGGGAATGTATTTTTATTCAAAATTTATTTATGGTCAGTTTGTACCTAATATATGAGTGATAGCTACTTACTGCAGAGTAATGACAAATGTAATCAGTACATTTCCTTCAAGTATTTCCAGAGTATTCAATCCGCCCAATCATCTAATAAGTTCTTTGCTTTAAATTGATTCATTCTTGAGCCAAATAAAGGTCGGGACATCTGGTATTTTGTCCCCACGTTAACCTTCAACGTCTAGTGGCCTTGCCGGAAGGTCAATGTAGATCCATTGAGATACTCTAGCGGTATGAGATGCCGTGGAACTTATGAAAACCCTTTTCCGAGCCATTTCGATATTTTTACTTGCGATGGGAACCGGCCGGTTAAAACCGAAATCGATTATTTTGTTTCGTTCAACCGGTTTTTTCGACTTTTTTTTATCTCGGTTGAGACTGCAAAGTTCACACCAGCAAAAATCGCAGATAGCACTAAAAAATCACCTCCGTATAAAAATATCCGTTCTCTCACACGAACACATTTTCTTCTCGCTCGCGTTACGTTTTTCGCAATTTTCGACCTTCTCTGTAAACCTTAAAAGCTGTTAGCTAGTAAGTGTAGTCTTAAGAAGGTGATACCGCTAAAAGACTACACACACTTCCGTAAAATTGTTCCTTACTTAAAAAAATGTTACTTTGGGAAAATCTTTTTCCAGTTCTTCATTAATTGGCTTCTTGTTCTTTGTTTCTATTGTTTTCCTCTGGCTGTTGTTTTCGTTATTTTTGGACCTCTTTAATTTATTTTGTTTAATTTATTTTGTAACTTAATAAATATATTTTCAATTAAAAACGTTATAAAAAAAATTCCAAACAAGTTTGTTTTTCTAAAAATCCGAAAACGGTTTTTCGAAAAACCGACATCCCTGACTTTAACTTGAAAGAAAATACACATATCGTGTGCAAACTTCAGAATTATTTAATAAAAGAAAAAGTTAAACCTATTACAATTATGTTTGCAAAACAATTTATTCATTTAGAAACCAAGACTCAGTGCGCAGTCCTGCACCCGAAAATCGACTTTTCGAAAATATTCTTGAGTGACGAAACACATTTTTATGTCGACGGTTACGTTAAGAAACATAGCTGTCAACTCTGAGAAGCGAAAAAACCCTCATTCGGTTCACGAACAGTAGATGCGTCCTTAGAAAACCAATATTTAGTGCGTTCTACGGGTTGTTGGAATCATTGGGCCTTCTTCTTTAAAAATATATTCTGATCTGAAAATGTATTCTGTGACATGTCACTTGTGTGTGCAATTTGAAAGAAACAATGTATGACAATCAAGCAAGAACAATTTAAGGCCTAAAGACAAGAAATTTAGAGCGTTGATCCACTCTTATTGGGAAAAGTTATCGGAATTTCGACTGTTGGATGGAAGCCCGCGGACTGAGTCCCTGTGATCGTAAGAATGATATCGCTTTTCGAACATATTTGTAATAGATTCAACTTTTATTTGCAATAAAAAGTTCAGATCTTTGTTTGCATTGTGCGCTTTTCTTTTTCAAATAAAAAAATAACAAATAAACCAACAGACCTTTACCACAAATTACAGCTGGCATGTTGAGCTTATTTTCGTTCAGACATTGACAAAGCCGTGGTATCCACTCTCTATAATTGGACGCGTTCAATTTGGAAGGCAACTACTAGTTCTTACAATTTTACCTTTCGTCATTGATCAAATAACTCACTTGACCATCGTTTGGCAAGTGATAGAAATTTAATTAGTAGGGAAGTTGCAGTTGCCTTGCAAATTGAACGCGCCATTGTCTTTCTAACGGACAGAGCGTATTCTCATACAGACATCGTTTCAGGTGTCCCCATAGAAAGAGATCGCATGATGTCAAATAAGACAATCGAGGGCGCCGTAATTCTTTAACATTGCGAGGAATATTGCAATGCGGAAACAGGCAAAATGTAATTCTTCATGCAAGATTCGTCGCTAATAGTACGTCAAATCAAACAAATTATTTAAGTATCCCCACACGTCACTCAGCGAGTGGTGAATAAAAAACCAATTGGAAAGAGAACAGCCGCCAAAATATGTATTCACATAAAGGCAGATAGACTGAAAAATATATATTTTTAAAAGAAAGGGAGAAAGTGGACAGAGACGGACTCAAATCAAGCCACTCAACGCAAACGCATAATAAAGTTAATTTTATCGGAGAATGAATTATTTTTTTGCAACCACTACTGACTTCAGAAGAAATAAACCGCGCGCGCAACGAAGTTTTGACCAAAGCTGTCATATGAAATGTTCTCCGTTCAGTGTAAACGTGGAATTGAAATTTCAAAATTTCGTCGCGAAATGTTGAATTTCGGGACTGTGTAAACGTACTATTATTGCTGAATTGAATATATGCTGCATTTCGGCCCGGCTTCAAATCATCACCTCTGCCACCCTGTCATCTTCCTCTGGAGGAACATGGGCGACTAGGGTTTTTTTAATAATGGATAATCGACTCGAAGATTATGAGCCCAAGGAATTATGAAGACTGGGCCACGTGGGCAAACAGATATATTAATATGGCTGTCAAGCCTATGGCAGAACTAGCGCTGAAGTATAATCGTCGATCCACTAGTTCGGTCAAAGGAATACGTGTCGTTGGCTCCATATTGGCAACTGAAAGTGAAATGCTCTGTACCACGGAAGCGCAATCATATTCCGGCAGGATCCTCCCTTCGCTAAGAGCCGAGTACTTACAACACGCTGCCGTGCACTTTATATCCATTTTTGTATCTCCTTCCCATTTTAATATATAAACATTTTTAACAAATAAGCTTTAGTGCCCTCAATTTCTTGGGTAAATAATCATAGATTTTTAACTGTCGTTGCAATACCATATTTACTAGTCGTCTCTAGCGGTTTATTTTCTATTGTTTTTTGAGCTTGCACCGCTCAGCATTTTTATACCCTATTCTAGGGGTATATTAATTTTGACGCATAGTTTGTAACATACCTTAATATTGCCCGTAGACCCCTAAAAGTTACTATATTTATGATCAGCATCGATAGTAATGTCGATCTAGCCATGTCCGTCCGTCCGTCCGTCCGTCGGCAAAAATTAGGCCTTTAAACTGGACCTAGAGAGCTGAAATTTTAACCATATACTCTCTAGGGTCCCGAAATAATCAAGTTTACGAATTTTTGAAATCCGCCCACAGACACGCCCACAAACTCAAAAAAACAAAATTTTGGAAAAAATCGAATTTTGAGCTAGAGAGCTGAAATTTTTTATATATGATCTATGGCCCATAAAACTGATTGGGACATAAAATTTTCAAAATCCGCCCACTGACACGCCCACAATTAAATAAAACAAATTTTGGGAAAAATTGAATTTTGAGCTAGAAAGCTGAAATTTTTTATATATGATCTTTGGCCCATAAAACTGTTTGGGACATAAAATTTTCAAAATCCGCCCACTGACACGCCCACAATTAAATAAAATATTTTTTTTGAAAAACCAAAATTTGAGCTAGGGAGCTGAAATTTTTAATATATACTCTCTAGGGGCCCTTTATGCTCATGTGTAAATATTTTCAAAATCCGCCTACTGACACGCCCACAATTATTTTTTTTTTATTTTTGAAAGTCCAAAGTTTGAGCTAGGTAGCTGAAATTTATAGTATATACTCTCTAGGTGCCCTTTATGCTCATACTTAAATTTTTTTTAAATCCGCCTACTGACACGCCCACAATTAAATAAAACAATTTTATTGAAAAACCAAAGTTTGAGCTAGGGAGCGTTTTTATTTACAAAAGCTTAGTTTTTTCGATAAAATCCTTTAAATTTTTGTCACGCCCACTTATGAGATATAGGAATAAGAATAGGGTATCCAACAGTTCGCCCAAGCGGACTGTAGCCCGCCCCTATGTTTTCTATTAATTTTTTTTCGTAAAAGCTTTAAAACAACATAGGGACGGGCTACAGTCCGCTTGGGCGAACTGTTGGATACCCTATTCTTATTCCTATCCCTCATAAGTGGGCGTGACAAAAGTCTAAGTATGGTTGAATTGTTAAGAACGCTCTACATATTTTGTTATATAACATTTAAAGGATTTTATCAAAAAAAAACGCTCCCTAGCTCAAACTTGGGTGTTTCAATAAAATTGTTTTATTTAATTGTGGGCGTGTCAGTAGGCGGATTTAAAAAAAATTAACACATGAGCATAGAGGGCCCCTAGAGAGTATATATTATAAATTTCAGCTCCCTAGCTCAAACTTTGGATTTTCAGAAAAAAAGGGTTTTATTTATTTGAGGGCGTGTGAGTGGGCGGATTTTGAAAATTTTTTATCCCGAGCAGTTTTAGGAGTCATAGATCATATATAAAAAATTTCAGCTTTCTAGCGTCTGTTGGCGGATTTCAAAAATTCGTAAACTTGATTATTTCGGGACCCTAGAGAGTATATGGTTAAAATTTCACCTCTCTAGGTCCAGTTTAAAGGCCTAATTTTTGCCGACAGACAGACGGACGGACGGACGGACGAACGGACAGACGGACATGGCTAGATCGACATTACTATCGATGCTGATCATAAATGCAGTAACTTTTAGGGGTCTACGGGCAATATTAAGGTATGTTAAGAACTATGCGTCAAAATGAATATCCCCTTAGAATAGGGTATAAATTTAGGGACGGGTTACATTCCGCTTGGGCGAACCCTATTCTCATTCCCTTCCATCATAAGTGGTCGTGGCAAAAGTCTAAGTATGGTTGAATTGTTAAAAACGCTCTACATATTTTGTTACATAACATTTAAAGGATTTAATCGAAAAAAACGAACCTAGAGAGTCTATATTATTAATTTCAGTTTCCTAGCTCAAACTTTAACTTTTCAGTAAAATTGTTTTATTTAATTGTGGGTGTGTCAGTGGGCGGATTTCAGAAATTTTATCTCTCGAGCAGTATTAGGAGTCAAAGATCATATATAAACAATTTCAGCTTTCTAGCTCAAAATTCAATTTTTTCGATAAATTTGTTTTTTTGAGTTTGTGGGCGTGTCTGTGGGCGGATTGTAAATAGCGGGATTATGAAAAGCGAGATATCATGAAAACATTTTTAAAAATGGCACCCCATTCTGACTTTTGCAATGTTCGGTATTCGACAATTCCACAGGTGTAAAACAATGTTGCATCCGCAGTTCCCTTTGTGGAATTTTTGCAGAAATTCAAAGGTGAACGAAGAAAACTGGAAACATCGCCTCAAGGTTGGTGGGATTTAGGGCTAACGTTGAAGTCGAAGTTGAGGTTGGAGTGCTAATGTGTTCCATCCAATTAAAATCGTGCTAAAACGTGCGGCGTGGTTGTCAAAGTTAAAGTCCAAGTTGAAGTGCTGATGTGTTTCTACCATAACACTTTTAGTTTCTCTTCTCTACCCGTTCACTATGTATGTAAGCATTTCTCCAATGTTAATATTTTTATCTTATCGGTCAGTCAGAGCCAGAGCCTAGTCAACCAATAAAGTCAAATATTGTATACCATTCGTTTGACTGAAGGAGAAGGCGAAGAGGATAAACGAGTTGACACGGGTCAAGAATGAATTACAATTCAAATGGTTTTGACATGTGCAGTTAGACTGCCAAGCTTCAGTCAGTTTTACATTGGCCTAACTTTGCACGTTTACTTGAAAGACAATCTTCAAACATTATGAATTTTCGATTAGACGTGTTTGGCAAACATCGGTCGCATGCAACCAAGATGCCAACCCCTAACAGCGCTCAACGGATTAATAGATATGGAAAGACTCCTTCTAATACATAAAGGCTTTCCCGGTCCGATTAACCACAGTTTTCAACCTGCAATAGAAGGGCACTCTGCAATTACTAAAAAAAAGAAATTTGGCTCAAAAACATACGACTACGATAAATAAATAAGTTAATTACGCAAGTCCCATTTCAATTCATTCAACACATCTTAATAACGAGTTATTTTGAATAGCACGCGTTTTCCACCTGTCAACAAATGTGCTGTAATTTTTTAATAGGTGACAAGTAAAAACTGCACCATAAATTAAAATGGAAAGATCTATGCTTCAACAATGCATTTTTAAATTACATTACAAAGAGTTCGAAAAGTTTAATGTTTTCTCGGTCGACGTGAAGCACCCCTCTCCCAGCAATCGTTAAGTCCACAACTCATACAATCCGCTGATCCTTTGCTGCGTCGTTTTCAATAGACAGGTATATAGGATACACGCATTCTAATGGAATGTGGCCCATGACCAACGGATGTATGAGCGTCAACGGATAAAGCGGGTGTACTTCCTACTTTTATGTCTTTTGACACATTCTCACATTGAAGTTGACGCATTACGAAGTTGGGAGAGGCACAATTAATGGTCGAAACATTGGAAAAATGAGATAAAACTGGCATTACCGATTGACAGACAGAAGCCGTGTTTCTTTGCACGCGGATATAGGCATGACATTAAAAAACTACCATCGCCGCATAAGAATTCATCAAAAAAAAACTTGGCAGCACACATGCACTGCACCTATGACGTTTATTAGTGACACAGCTGGAAGTTGAGTTAAGAAATTTGTATTGAAAATCGTGAAATTGAAAAATATTAATTTCCGACAGTTGAAATTAATGCCAAACATATTCTAAAATTATAAAAAACCGTTTCACATTGACAGATTTATTAAATTTTGAAAAAAAAAATAATAATAAAATCCCGAACAAAATACATATTCGGCGGGATGTGCCAGTGGTCGGCGGGATGTCAAACTTTGACATTTCCTGAATCGCAACGATTCATCAGAAACGAAGAAAATGGGTTTTGGAAGCACTGTTTATCCCCGCTAAAGTTAGCGTATATAGGATAAGTTGTTGTTGTATTTTACATGCAAATTTCAAATTATCCCTATATCCGCGTGCAACGAAACACGGCTAGTTTAGTATAGGTACCACAGCCTTTACTGCAGCTCGACCGCTGATTGGTTGAAATGGTTTAAAATTGTGGTGCTGTTTTTGACATTTTAGCTAGGAAGCCCTTCAAGCAAGAGACTCCGTTTTACGTCCGCAAACGGAGTCAATGACATATGGCATACGGGTCCGAAAAACGACGTTTTTCGGATCCAATTAGTATGGAAATTGTAATAGCCTCACATGTGTATGTATTGTGACAGATTGAGTCCGCTGTGCTCAGCAAAAAACGAATCCAAAACTGATCCAAAAAAATGGTACAAATCGAGGCTAGAAAAGAAGAGAAACGCGAATCGAATATCGCTAAAATAAAAATCAGAAATGTTTGTTCATGTTTATTTTATTTCTTAAAAACAATACTTTTTTCCATTTGGAATACCTGCTACCATTTCTCCTTCTCCTGCAAAATAAATGAATCAAATAAATGTGTATGTTATCTATACATACTCGTATGTATGTATGTTACTTACTTTCAGCATGAATTTGTGCCGGTAGCATTAAAATCATCGACATTCTTACCACGATTGGTAGTCTCGCCTTCATCGGTTGCTATTTTTTTTGATTTTGATAAATCTAAATTCAAACAAAGTTTAATTAAGCAAATAATTGTGTGCAATAATAAATTCAATTTTAGATTACCTTTTAAAGAAAATTATATCTGCAGCTGCAGCCAGAGACAGTGTCAGTGACAGATGAACGAATCGCCATCACAAATAACTATTCTCGACTCTCGCTCTTATTCTTATTGGCAATGTAGCTACAGTCAATTTACAAATGTGTGCGTGGAACGTCTCATATATCGCGGATCCAAAAATGACGGGAAAATTTGGGTCAGCGATTTTGCTTGAAGGGAGTAAGTAGGGTGAGAAATGTCAAAAACTTTACTGTACTCACATTTTCTATGATCTTATGCAGTTTGGTCATTCAATGGTATTTAGGTATTTTTATGTTAGGCTTGAGGCATAAGCTCAATGCGGCCAATGTGTCTGCGTCGACGTAAATAAGCAACGGATTGTTGGACCATTTAAGTTGTACAAAAAAATTAGCTTTTGGACAAGTTAGTGATGTGAAGAACCGAAAAGTGACCACCGCGCAAGAGCAACTGAAGAGCCCTTTGGATTTTTCGGCTATGATAAGACCATTTATAGCATACGCATCGGTTGTTTGGTGGAATAAGCTTTCACGTAAATACGTTACTGCTGCTTTTGCCAAACTCCAAAGGCAGGTATGTCTCGGGCGCACGGGGGCCTTCCCCAGCACGCCTGGCTCCGGACTAGAAGCACTATTGAACCTCCCGCCCCTTGATGTTTACATTATAGGCTGCACAATCAAAGCTATCTCACGTTTAAAAAGAGGTGGCTTTTGGTATAACTGCACTGGAGTTTTGATGAACTTGCGCAACGGCTGTCGTTCGACTCCTATCTTATGGATATGCCGTCTGATGCAATGACACCGTAACTTCGGCTGAAGCGCAACTATGAAGTCGATCTTCCTCGTGTTCAGGACTGGCGCCAGACTCTGAGCCTGGAAAGGAATGCAGTCGAATCTTCACGTATGGCTCCAAAACCGATCAAGGATCTGGTGCTGGTGTTTTCATGGAGAGCGACAACATTAGACTTTTCTTCTCCTTATGCAAACATGCGTCAGTCTTCCAAACGGAGACTTATACTATCCTAATGGCCATGGACTTTGTTGCGAGGATGGAGGGGCGAAGTATCTGCATCTCTAGGGACAGTCAGGCTGCGCTTAAGGCCTTGCTCAACCCTTTAACCACCTCCAAAATAGTCCGTGAATGCAAGATCTCTCTGAATTCGGTCGGAAGGCTGAATTCACTTAGACTTGTCTGGGTCCCGTGTCATAACGGGATCACGGGAAATGAGATCTCCGATGAACTTGCTAGACAGGGCTGAGAGGGGGACTTCTCAGGACCTGAACCAGCGATTTGTCTGCCTGCGTCCTCGGTCAGGCCTTCCATTGACGGTTGTGTTTCCTATGAACACAATCGCCGTTGGCATGACTCTCCAGGGTGCAGACAGACTAAGCTAATTCTCCCCTGCGTCTGTGGGAAATTCGCGGCATTCTTGTTGTCTCTCAATAGAAAAGACTGCAGACAGACCACTGGCGTTCTTACGGGACACTACGTTTTTGCCAAGCACCTTAAGGTGCTAAGGCCTGAGAGATATCACCAACTGCGAAGCCTGTGGAGAAAACGACGACACTGCGGAACATTTTCTCTGTGATTGTCCTGCTTTTGCTCGTATCAGGTGGCAAGTATTTGGTGCGGATATGGTGAGTGCTGTAAACCTAAGCTCCTTATCATTGAAGCGCCTTCTCGTTTTTCTTAGAAAAACGAGTAAATTCCCACAGTAAAATGTGGTGTGTCTGCCTGGTAGTACAATGGACCAGTATTGAGTCTGAGTGCTCCAGTGCAGAAAGTCTCACACACCCCGACAAAAAAAAGAGCAACTGAAAATATTGCTATTGTAGCATGAAGTGTGACCGAAACCTAAGGTGAATTGATTATTCATTCTCAGGAATCGTGTATATTACAAACTCCACCGAATCCTGCATAAATATTTAAACCAAAAAGCCGCAAACGTTCAGTGGACGAATGAACTTAGGCCTACCTACGACGTCGTACCTTTGCCAATCGGCTGTTGCAAACCCATGCAATTGATTCACGATCTTACCAAAATATCATTCTGATTAACGACGCATATACCCATTTTCAAGGCTTGGTTTAAATGCAGAACTGTCGCATTTGGGGCTCAGAAAATTCAAGAATGATTTTCGATGAGCCTTTCTATTCTTCATTTCATTTCATTCATTCAAAACGAGATGGGTTTGGTACAGTAAAATATATATAAAAAAGAAAAAAGAACAAAATTTTAAATTGTAAATCTAATCAAGTGATAGAAATTGATATTAATAATATATAATTTTTTAAGTACACCACTCCACTGCCCTTATCAAGACACCAATCTGAATTTAGAAATCGAAATTAATCGATTTAAATTGCAATCAACTCCCGTTCCTTTTCTGTTTACATATTTTCTTTCCAGTTATGCGTTCAACCTTGAAAACTTATATTCTCTGATTTGCTGTCAGGTAATCATTCTTCGTCTTTCTCTTTAGTCGGTTCTTCGAGATACGCCATCACATCCCATAATCATTGCAGCTTCTGGTGGTCGCTTCAGCATAAAGAAGCTTCGAGAGAGCCAAAGGATATGGTTAGACCCATAATTATGTACGGCTATTTATTCGGCATGGTCAGTGATCGTTCGTTCATTGGAAATGCGTCGATGAGCGATTAATAAAGTTTTAGACTACGGAGGAGCCTCTTAATGGAGCCTGCACTGCCGTATGCATACTCTATTCGTGATAGAATTTTGAGCGTGGTCATGCTGTGGCATCTGTGGCGTTGTGATGTGCATGGTACATGGGGGAGCCTGTCTGAAGATAATTGCAAGCGTAACATGAAAAGATTTGAAGATAAATTATTATTGTGCGGATCGGTGTGCACTGCGGGTTGCTTGAGGCTAAACTAACGGAATTTCGGTTAAGGATATGAGTGAAGTTTCCGCCAATTGGTTGTTGTTTTAAGGAAGGATCAAGTAGACATAGCTGCAGGGTGGTTTGTTTATTTGAAAATTATTTGAAGAGATTTTTTTAAGGCTTAGTGGGTCTTCTTCTTGGAATGTTAGAGCCACATTCGAGAATTTAACACTGCATTCATTCCTATCATTAATACTGAGAAGCCTTTTGTGGTGAAATGTAACGATTTAAGGTTCATTTAAATGTTGCATGATAAAACATACAAATATATAGTATATTTCTACAAAAAATGAAGTCGCAATAGTGCTTGCCTCAAAGTTAATTGGGTTTTGACTAGGCTGAGGTGTGGGTTTTGAAATTATGTTTTGGAAGTTCGAACAGGCGTGAGGCTGTTCTTGAATTGGTACGCGTTTACCGCCTGACGTCCAACAGCAGACCACAACTACGAAAATATTTTTGAAGCCAGATACAACACCGGCACACTGTACGGAAGCAGCAACAGTTACGGAAACAATCTGCAGCGATATGGTATTAACTTCAGGGCCGCTATAATGCTGTGAAAAATGACTCTATCTCTTTGGAAGACAGTTGTGACTTGTGATTGTGACTCAAAAAAGAAAGTAAACATTAATTTAAGCAAGCAGGTATCTGCATACCACGAATTGAAGCTGGATATACAGAGAGAGAGAGAGAGAGAGAGAGAAATGATATACAGTCCCAGGATTTTCTAAAACCTATCCTTCATCGGAAGCTTTATGAATCTATTGAAGTAATTGTCTTTAGGAAAATTTCAATCCACCTCAATCTAGAATGCAGAGAGTTCTTCTAACCCTACTTCTAACTAAGTGCATATTTGATGTCACTTGACCTTAACCCTTAAGTGCGTATTCGATGTCACTTTTATTACAGATGCTTCGCCCCTTCCACTTGTTTCTCACAATTCAATGCATAGCCTTTTAGCTGGCATAATTCTCTGCTGAGAAGACCGACATACATGTGCCGAACGAGGGATGAGATTGACTTCACGGAAGTTACTTGAACCCCGATAATTTGTCGAACCTTCAGTGAAAATACGAGAATATACCTCTCTTGGCTTTGATCATTCCCAGGACTATTTTTAATGGATTTTGAAATTAACACAGAGCCAAGCCAATATCACATGGATTTTTCACGCGCAGTTTTGTCGAAACTCCATAGTGTGAGTTATACTTATAGCTGACAGAAACACATAAGCACATGAACAGCCAACAGCGACTACCGCAGCCAAGAGACAGCTGCTGGTGTGTGAAACATAAGCACAGCAACACCTCACAGCGAAAACGAAACATTTTATAAACAAGAAAGGTACATTTTCTCAAACTACAAACAAGAGAGAAAAATAAAATAAATTATTGCTGGACCTGTCAAAATCGCTGTTGCTGACATTAGCCATTATTAGCCTTGACAGTGTCCTGTAATGCCACCTATAGTAGAATTAATGTGCAGTCGGTTTAGTGAGATTAAACACATAGAGCGTCGCAGGTCCATCTTTGGCCAGATATGATTAGTCGCTAGGCAGGTATTACTACTTGTCCACCTAAGGTTTGTGTTCTCGATTGCGAATAGCTTAAACATAAGTTTACATGTAGAGATCAGGTAAAAGAGGTAGATAATACGTTTCCTTTTTTGGCGAGGTCATCTGCCCTAAAAACCCGCTATGAGTTTGGGACAAATAGTTATAACGTATTTCCGTGAAAGCTTTTTGATCGAACAACCAATGCATTAGACAGGATAGGCCTACTCATTTTCATATAGATCGAAACGATTTTTTTTTTGGGTGCAAAACTCCTCGAGCAGAAGGCAGACTACGCATGATTTTGCTCGTCTCAATTAACTTAGTCTAATTGAGCTCCAAGATGCTTAGCTTCACCTGACGCTTTTAAGCGCTATTTAAAATAGACCGGCGAATTCTGTTGTTCTCGTTAAGATAAAAACCTCAGATTGAAGATGATTCGCAGTATGTGATGCACCATCGCCGCCATCAGCGCTTTCGCACAAATATTCGCAAAGCCTTATCTGACAGAAAGAACAGCGACATCATCAGCTTGGGGCCTGCACGTAGAAAGTTAGACAACCTGAGCGCGTGCAACACAAAGAACAATAGAGCACTAAGGCTGATTAGCATATCCCTTATAAAAGGTCACTTGGGAGCCTAAATAGCCATCTTTCGATTAAAAACAAGTCTTTAGCGGGCTGCATCCTTCTGAAAAGGCTCTACTCTAGGGATTTTAATCAAGATTTCCATTTTTATAGTCAACTAGCTGACCACCTCAGATTCGCTCGGAGTCTTTATTAATAAGAACAAAAACTTAAAATAAACATGCGAAAACAAAAGCAATGTTGCTGAAATATAAGACGACATTCAAGACCAATCGCGGTAAGCCCCGTTGTGAAAATATAGGAAAAAAAACAACCTTTAAAAGGATTCACAAAACAATACCCAATAGAAAACTACTACAAGATGAAAGTGTATTTAAAAAGTATTTTTATACGATGAGATATCGCAAAAAATCAGTTCGCTGAGTTCAACCGTTCCGTAGGGAGCTGACCACGTGTCTGAGCCGAGCGGCATGGTACCTTGCACAGCTACCGGCGGCCGGTCAGCGCCCCTCCCTCTCGCCCGCGCGTGAACCCGAACATACCTATTCTGTTGCGGAGTTATTTTAAAATTGTTATATGAAATAAATAAATACTAAAAAAAAATACTAATTATCTCACAAGATGTTGATTGAAATCAAGTGATGTCAAGGACAATTTGGTTTACAATTAAATACTTATTTGGATAAGGATTAATATTATGTTGATAATGCATTAATTTTTAACAAATTTGATTTAAATAAAAAAGGTTATAGTGAGTCAATCTTAAAAGATAGACATATACACTATTGCGGCCTTTTTTAGAATTTTTAAAGAGGAACAATTCCATCACATATGATTTTTAACGTTACTACTATTTACGCAGCTCACGAAGCGGAAACTCTCAAAAAGGAATAATTTTCCCGTTTTGAAACATTTTTCAATGCAACATTCTCCTACTGGTCGCAGCGTGATGTTATAAAGCCTAAAGCCTTCCTCGCCAAATGAACTATACAACACAAAAAGAATTTTTGAATTCAAACCAGTAGTTCCTGAGATTAGCGCGTTCAACCAAACAAACTTTTCAGCTTTATAATATAAAAAAATAATAATAATAAATAATAATAATTTTGATAAAACTTGAAAAAATGCTGATAAATCGCAACGCGCATGCGATGGAACGACTGTGCAAATGAATTAGCTATCAAAAGTTAATGCGCCATCAAAATTGTCACAACTTAACGTAAACATAAACGTCTATCATGAAGATGGCATCGTAAAATCGCTCCATACAAAATATATGGGAAAATGAATTTTCTTCATAATTTTTTTCTTTCGGGGAATTTTTGATTTTCTTGGGTATTCTTCGTGTTTGGCCGGAGACCAGTCCGAATTGGTGCGAATCATCAAAATCGGTGTAGGCGTTCTTGAGTTATAAGCGTAGTAACTAACGTCACTCTCTTTTATATATAACTAGGGGTCGCCCCATGGTCGAAATTCGACCAATACTATTATATATATACTATAATATTCTATAAGTTGAAAAAAAAACAAAGTCGACTGTTATACATATTAATCGGAAAATGAAATTTTTCGACATTGCATTCTCTGATTTCACATGATATAAAAATGTTCTGGCATTTTCAAGTAACTTCAAGCATTTTCAAGTAACTCAAGCATTTTCAAGTAACTTCAAGCATGTCCAAGTAACTTCAAGTATGTTCAAGCATTATCAAGTAACTTCAAGTTTTCAAGCATTTTCAAGTAACTTCAAGTAACTTCAAGCATTTTCAAGTACCTTCAAGCATTTTCAAGTAACTTAAAGCATGTCCAAGTAACTTCAAGTATGTTCAAGCATTATCAAATGCATAACATGCACAGCAATTATATTGTTGGTAGCTTCAAGTAACTTTAAGCATTTTCAAGTAACTTCAAGCATTTTCAAGTAACGTTGGTGTTGTTGTTGTTGTTGTTGTTGTTGTTGTTGTTGTTGTTGTTGTTGCTGTTGTTGTTGTTGTTGTTGTTGTTGTTGTTGTTGTTGTTGTTGTTGTTGTTGTTGTTGTTGTTGTTGTTGTTGTTGGTGGTGGTGGTGGTGTTGTTGTTGTAATTTCATCCAATTCGGTTCATTTAACCTGCTGTAATTCATAATATGTGTTATATACGAGTATATGAATAATTTTTGTATTGTGCACTTCTATGTATTGTCCCCTACCCAAATATATATAGTGTTGGCATATCTATGTGACGTGTAATAGCAAAAATGGGTGGAAACACGTTATAGGCAACTCCGTATTAATATAGAAGATTATCGATTTTTAGAATTCATTTAACTCCTTGATTAAGGCGTCAATAGGCGAACTCGTAGACACAGTATCTGCGAAAGTTCAACTTTGTGTCTGCAGATCGAAAATATTGTTCTTTTGCTATCCTGCAAATCTTTTTTTTCATTTGCGCAAGCTACCCGAAGTCGGCTTAATTGCTGCAATTTTTTGACGTTTACAAATTTTAATTCTAAGCCTACATTAATTCGGTTTGAAATATTGTTTATGAAACAATTGATACAGGTCTTTGTATTAAGATGATAACGAATTCGCTTAATGTGTCTTGGAAGAGAAATAGCAAACTGTATCCAAGTAGGCTGTCTTAAAAAAATTCAAGTGCCAAATAGAGTGCCACAAGGCTGTCATACTGTCGCTATTATTATTAACGTCGACTTACGTGCACTGGACATTCATTTGTTGCTTTTCCTTTTCGTTCATTTAGATATATTATGTTTCTAGCATATTATTATCTCTGAAATCATGTATCATCGATGTACATCGAATATCAGTAAATGATTTTTCGTTATATTCAAAATATTATATCTGTTTGCAATTAACTTGTTGACTTTTGTGCCCCAATTTGCTTTGAACAGGCCTTTGAAAACCAGGAGGTTACTTTATTAACACTTTAGCAGAAGAATCATGATGAATTCCTAATTCCGAGTCAAATTTAACCAGCACAACTTAATTGATCAGCTCTAGTGAAGTCGACTTAAAAATAATTAGTTCTAGATACCTTCGTTCAACCTCTATAATTTGCAAATACACTTTGGTAATTATTTTGTTTTCTATTTCTTATTTTTGCTAATTACAGAGTTCTTTGGCCTCAGTACATTGGTACGAGTTCTTCTTATCCTATTGCAAGAACTAATTATATTCCCTTGGGCGAAAGGTTCTTTGAAAATCGTTGAGGTTTCGTTTCTATGCGGCGATTTCTAATTCATAAAACAGTTGCCCTAAGCTATTTATTTTCAATACACGGTTCACTTAAGACGATAATTACAATGTAGATACTTTCTTTATCGAAATCTGTGGATTACAATTGTCAATTCGAATTTTTATTCAGTCAAAACTCTACAATTAAGTTAGTTTCTACCATTATTTCCTCATAATTTGGAAACACCTGCTTTGCTTATGTGTAGGTATGGCATCCCTACTATACGGCCTATCGTTGTTCCCAAGGAACTTGTGTCCCTTCTGCCACAGCTTGACATTTATGAATTTCTTAAGTGTATGTATTTCAGACATATAAACATATTCCCATTTTAAGGTTCATAAATATTTACCATTTCTAAAACAAAATTTACTACACACAGATTTCAATTTAACTTCTGTAAAAAAAAACATTCCCACGCCACACCACCATTAATCTACCACAGACAACTACCATTTTTTGAGAATTCTGTCACAGCGCCATCTGTTAGTACATAGGAAAATACTCTGCCTCTGAATTGTGTACAAGAACCAGCCATTAGACTCTCCAAAGTTATATTGTGAATTCATATTTGTGATTGCGTATGAGCACTTTTTCTTTATTCGCTCGAATTACATTTTCGTACTGATAAACTCAATCCAAGAGATATATCTTCAGCTCAACATGGTTACACGAAAGGTAAGGCAGTCGAAACTGCCTTACATAAAGTCGTTAGAACCATAAAAAAAACAGTGCACACTTGATGCACTCGACGTTAAAGGCGCCTTCAATAATGTAGAGACAAGTGCAGTGAAAAGGAACCTGGAAAAGGCAAACCTGAACCATGCTCTAATTAAATTTATAGAGAACATGCTAAGCGATAGGAAAATAAATTAGAGGCACACCACAAGTGGTGTGGGTACTGGAGTCATAACACAACGACAAGTCTAAGTTAACCTGTAGAACTATGCTTGCCCGATAAGTATTTATAAGTGTATTCTGTAACCCAACGCAAACCGAATGGAATTTTTACTTAAATAAGAAATGAAAAAGTTATTCTTTTCGGTGGTTTTAGTGATGTTCTAACAAAAGACAAAAATTTACGAAACGGAAAGAAGTTCACAGGCCTAAATGCCATTCCCCAAAACAAGGATGCGTGTACCGGGTATTTTGGCAAAATGTTAAGAATCGAGCAATCGTAAATACGTTTTCGGTAAACGGTCCATGAAAACCTTTTACTTTTAGGTAAATCATTTTGTTTGCCGAGCCATCATTAGCAAGCTATTGTGCAGTGAATTTTGATACGCGAAATTTTTCGATAAACAAATAATCATCAACATAAAAATTAACACGTAGCTTAAACACTTTTACTAGCAACGTCACTATCAATATTACATTTTCATTTAAATGTAATTTAATTTCTATATTTACACTCTGCTTTTCCTACACCTACTCGTATCTACACTTATCAGCTGTTTTTTTTACGAGTTCCGTAGCCAAATGGAAAAAAACGGAACCCTTATAGATTCGTCATGTCTGTCTGTCCGTCTGTCTGTCTGTCCGGGAATGTCACAGCCACCTTTTTGTATATTGTGCACGCACTAAAGGAATTTTTTTAGTACCAGTATAATGTAATAGCTACACAGAGCGAGCGTTAGTGAAATTATGATAAGAAGATAGGGAGAGATACCGATGCGCATTGGTTTTGAATGTTTGCACATTGTAATGTGAAGAAAAAATGGACCGAGGAAGAACATTCCACATTCGTATTGTACGACTAAGAAAAGATTCTTTGTATTTCTTTGTACGGCCGAATACAGGCTTAAGAGTGAACTGATGCGCATTCCTAGTGGAATGAATGGAAATATCGATAAAACAGCGATAGATAGGAAACATTACAACGTTGGCTAAAAAAGGCAAAGATTCCCGCGATATACCGATCGTCAATAAGTCTTATCGCTCGTTTTTTGTATTCTGTTGAGTAGCTCCAAATATGTGATTGCTGCACCGGCCCAGATAGGCCGATGCGCAACACATCTGATGCTGATGTATTGAAAGTATCGGCAATTTTCTTGTTGCTTTATTCGTTGATATCAGCGCATCAGTTTACGCAACTTTACAAAAATTAACGTAATACCTTTCAAGTGATGTAAAGCAGTTGCGTTAATGAACGTGTGACAGGGCTAAATGAGTGTAACCTCAGTGATATTCCGAATTCCTGGTTTTCAGCTACAATTATAGGGTCCCAAAGTTGGTGACGGATGGACATGGCTATATCGATATAACTTTCGATACAAATAGACTAACTTTTAGAGGTTTACGACCAATATTAAGGCATGTAACAAGCTATGAGTCAAAATGAATACACCTTTAAAACCCTAACAGGGTATGGACATGTAAATGCATCAATGCTTAACTTACGTAGGTAAACTATATGTATTTATGCGTGTGTACTAACAAATTCAAACAAATTCCCATTGTATCTGTCACCGTGTAGTATTTATCTATTTTTAGTATAACAATGTGTTTTGTGCTTTTATTTATTGACTTCGCTCAATAGGAAGAAAATACATTCTCTAAGAGTATTACCAGGTAAAAAAAGGATATTACAGAAATAAAAATTAAATTTTTATTTCTCTAAAAACTGCTATCAATTATTATCGAAAACTAAAAGATCAAAGAAATATATATACTTATCGTATTTTCCTCGAATGTATCTAAATGCTGCGGTTATCGAATTTATTGACAATGCAAAGAACATGGGTATTATTTTCAATAGAAATTTATCCTGGAAAGCAATTGGGATATGGACCACTTGGCAACGAGTGCTCAGAACCGTAATTATTTGATTAAAGCTTCTGACTCGCCAAGCCGATGGAAAAGGCACTTTGACATAAAGGATCTTTTGTGTCGTAGGAGCCAGAAAATATTTCGGTTAGTAGAAATTCTACTTTCTTTAAATATAAATGTGGCTGGCTTATTCCTGAATGGCGAGGAGCTCTGCTTGAAATACGGTGGGACTTATTCCCATGGGCATCGTAATGCATGTATTTCGTCCGATTCCATCTTAGAGTCATCCGTATACCACTTTATGCCGTTATGGCTGTTTGGTGGGTTATTACTAACCCATTCTTACCTGTCGGGAATCCCTGTGGAGAACTCTTTAGCCATATCAAGTTCCGGGAGTCGAGAAGGGTCATAAGTTCCGGTTGGTCGTTAAGCCTTATTCTATTTAACTGTATTAAAGTTGTTGCACTGCGGATCGCCACTCTTAGAATATATATATCGAGAAGTAAATACTCTTAGTGCCTCTATGGCAGCTGTTGGGCAGGTGCGCATGGCTCCGGAGATACATAGGCACGCCAGACGTTGTACCTTTTTCAGCTTCTCTATTGCGATCTTTTCTGTGGATTTTGTCCACCATACATCTTGTCATCACGGTGTAGATCCAACGGACGATCTTTGGACAGATTCCCCAGGTGCGGCGACCGGATCTAATTTTGTTGTTTATATGAGAGTTCCAATTTATGTAGTCTTTTATCTAGGATTACTCCAAGATATTTGACTACTTCGTAGTACTCTACGATTATTTCGTTTATTGAGATTTGACCTAGCTCTAAATTTCTTCTTTTGGTAAAAGGAACAGTGACGGCCTTACTGGGATTTATGGAAAGATTTTCCTTGAAGCAGCAATCTAGGGATGTCTTAAGACCGTCTTGCATTCTTGAAGTGACTTCATTTGAGTATGTGCACCTAACAATGATGACTAAATTGCTCATTTTCTAAGTGGTCCATGACCAAAGACCACAGGAGGGGTGAAAGTACTCCTCCCTCTGTGCAGCTCCTTACGGCTGATACTGATACTGAGGTAATTCCTGATGAAGCAGTTATTCTGCGACTTTCCAGCATCGTTTTGATCCATTTTATCGTGGACTTGTCTATGTTTCTATGGTGTTGATACGGAATCATATCCAGTGTGTTTAAAAGCAACCTCTATATCCAGAAAGTTATATAGTGCAATTTCTTTGCACATGTAGGTGTTTTTTTTTATCTCTGTTGTAAGTTTAAGCAGATCGCCTACCGGGGATTTGCCCTTTTGATAAGCATACTTATATGGATGCAGAGGCATGCTGCATTCTCAAATGTGAACGTCAATAATCCTTTCCGTTGTCTTCAGAAAAAAACAATGTCAAGCTTATAGGACGATATGATTTAGGTAATTCGTTTGGTTTGTTTCCACGTTAAGGTAGGAATACCACGTCAACCTCCCTCCAGGTTCTTGGTATACATCCCCACTTGAAGCTAAACGTAGGCGATCATGATGAGGGCTGGAAAGATACGATCTGTACCTAATGTATTAAATGGTGTAAATGAGTTTATTGCCCATTTAACCTTATCCGGAGTAAAAGTGTTCCGAGTAAGGTGTTATTTCGGCTGAGGTTTCTTGGAATTGAAACCTCCTCTACATCATCATTTGAAAAGGCTATAATGAAAGACCCTGGGAAGTGGGCCTGAAGCAAAATTGTCAGCGCTTCTTTTTCTGAACTATTTTAAAGAATTTAAATAATTCAGCAAATAAATTGTCACACCAATGCTCAAATAATTATTATCAATTAAATTTCCACTTTTATCCCTGTGTACCATAAATTATCCCTTATGAGTGCCACCGAGGAGGTCCACACGATCAACCTCTGTTATTGTAAATTACGATTTTCATTATTGTACCAATCAAAATAACATCCGCAATACTGGGAAATTAATCGTCTTTTTTTATAACAAAAAACGGTTAAACTGAATTCATTATACAATATTTCATATTAACCATCATACGCGTCGATTAGGACCTTAACGAAGTCGATATCATTAACTAAACCAAACCGTTTTTAATACAACAAGTGGAGAAGCTATTAATCTCGGTTTGAAGAAGAATCCTGTCGTCTTGATTATTGACAGATTTATATATGTTCATATAATCAGCTTATATCAAAGTACTGTTGTTTTTCATAATTGCTTTGATATCATTAATATCTAGTATAGAAGGAATTGGGCGTAAGTGACTTCGATGAGGAACTCCAGAGCGAGCAGTGAAAGATGTTTGGTTCTAAGGCATGAATCAACACATTTTATAAAACCAAGGAGAGAAATATAATTGAATATGATGTAGAACGTCTCAGTATTGTTTGTAGTCGTAAAGTATATATATAACATATATGAACAGCGCCGAAAGTTATTCCATTACAAATTACTTTTTTTTTATAATATACACGTACTAAAGGGATTTGTTGGAACCCTTATAATGTAATAGCTACACAGCGCGGGCTCTAAGGAAATTAGGGTGAGAAGAAAAGGAGAGATGCCGATGCACGTTGGTTTTGAATGTTTGTAGGTTATATTGTGAAGGAAAAATTTTGTGGAATGTAGCATTTTGACAGTTTTTTTTATTTTGTGTCGTTGCAAAACAGACATCTTGCAGAGCTGTGTTCCACATATAACTTATGTTGTACATTTGCGTGAACAAATTCAGCTGATGTTTTTGGGTCATAACTCATTTCGGCCTCTTGATCTCAATTATCAACTGCTGACTTGTATTTTTCTCATTTTTGAACTGTAGTGAAGTTGTAAGTGCGCTCACAAACGATATTTTTTTTAAACCTCCCTTGCGACTTATTTGAATATTCACTTTAATAGATACAAACCGGAATTTAGACCTCAAGCTTTGGGTACATAGTTTATTCTTAAACTTGGTTTGGTAATCAGCTTAAGCGTAGCGTGGCATTGGCGCGATGTTGGTGAATTCACTAACCGATTAGCAGGTTGTGCGTTCGAATCCAGGAAAGGGCTATGATTTTTACTTGAATTCACATAAATAGAGATCTCCCTAAGCAATTTAGGCGCCACACGTGGAGAAAAAATACTACAAAAGCACCAAAAACTTCTTTCCTATCCTCCTATTCTTTCGAATAGTAAATAGCACCTAAAATCATGCAATACATAATTCTTAATTGCTAGGTGCTGCTTACTATTTAACAAAAAATGCGTGCGCTGTGTTTAACACTATAAGGGTACAGTACAGTACATGTACAGAAAAAACAAAGCCCCTTTAGCGTAAGAGAATTATAAAAAAACATAGGGACGGGCTACAGTCCGTTTGGGGCGAACTGTTGGATGCCCTATTCTTATTCCTATCCCTCATAAGTGGGCGTGACAAAAGTCTAAGTATGGTTGAATTGTTAAGAACGCTCTAATTATTTTGTTATATAACATTTAAAGGATTTTATCAAAAAAAACGCTCCCCAGCTCAAACTTGGGTGTTTCAATAAAATTGTTTTATTTAATTGTGGGCGTGTCAGTAGGCGGATTTAAAAAAAAATAATACATGAGCATAAAGGGCCCCTAGAGAGTATATATTATAAATTTCAGCTCCCTAGCTCAAACTTTGAATTTTCAAAAAAAAATAAAAAATTGTGGGCGTGAAATTGTGGGCGTGTCAGTGGGCGGATTTTGAAAATATTTACACATGAGCATAAAGGGCCCATAGAGAGTATATATTATAAATTTCAGCTCCCTAGCTCAAACTTTGGATTTTAAAAAAATTGTTTTATTTATTTGTGGGCGTGTCAGTGGGCGGATTTTGAAAATTTTTTATCCCGAGCAGTTTGAGGAGTAATAGATCATATATAAAAAAATTTCAGCTTTCTAGCTCAAAATTCGATTTTTTCCAAAATTTTGTTTTTTTGAGTTTGTGGGCGTGTCTGCGGGCGGATTTCAAAAATTCGTAGACTTGATTATTTCGGGACCCTAGAGAGTTTATGGTTAAAATTTCAGCTCTCTAAGTCCAGTTTTTGCCTAATTTTTGCCGACGGACGGACGGACGGACGGACGGACATGGCTAGATCGACATTACTATCGATGCTGATCATAAATATAGTAACTTTTAGGGGTCTACGGGCAATATTAAGGTATGCTACAAACTATGCGTCAAAATTAATATACCCTTAGAATAGGGTATAAAAAGGTATTATACAGAAAATTTGAAACAAAAATTCATATTTTCCTAAAAAAATATTGCATAAAACTCTCCTTCCTCTGGCAACACCATAGCTACTCGATCAAAAATATAAATATTCACTTGACGATTTTTCTGATGTTTTTGTTTTATTTTAGAAATACTTGTTACCTAAATTGTTGTCGCCACTTTCCTCCACTCTCTCGGGAAAATGTAAATATTCTGTTGTACGAGAATTTTTCTCCTTTGAGAAGATCGCACGCTTGTCGTGCCAGTCTATTTATTTATCTTTGCGTTTTGGTTTGCTTTTCGGCTGCTCCACGTCGCGTCATATCGCACAGTGCAATATTGTGGGGGAATTTTCACCACATGATTCGATAAAAAAAATCAAAATTTATACGCGAAAGAAAGGCGAAGATTCGTTAATAATTTCCGTTCATAGTAATAACATTCCAAGAAATTTCAAATAAAAAAAAATAACGTGTTGGCAAGTTGTCGTATATTTTATCAATTGACAATCGGAAATATTGCAATTCTTATGAAAACTTTGTTGAAAATAGCTTTAAAAATACCTTAAGGCCTCTGTCCTTTCTTTATGTAATTTGATTGTGCAGTGCAAAATGTACATAAAAAAGAAATAAAAAAATATTTCCTTTTGGCTGGTGTTAGTGTGTGACCTAAATTTGGTTTCCATTACGGTGCAGTGCTAGCTGATGCGCTATTTGTAGTGAGGATTAGTCCTATTGTGTATTGTGTTTATTTTTGTAGATCTTTCTCTGAATTGAAGGGGACGAGCGAAAATTAAAGCTCGATCAACGGAACATCTGATTTGTTCCAGGAAGCAAATATGAAAAAACTACATTTAGGTGTAAAACTCCGAGACCATCATCACCATCATGGCAAACACAACTATATATCCCCATTCATGATAAGGAATAAAAATCGGCGGGTAAGACATCGACTTGCTTTTTTATGTCATTCGTCTTACAGTGAATTCAAGAGTATTTATTTTTGTCGGTGCCACTCTGTGGTATGTGTCATTATGGTGAAAGATATTTTTAACAGCTCGTTCTGTTGTTGTATTGCAAATAAGACACTTGCAATACACATAAGAAATCGGCTACCCGCCGGTATAGTGGCAACGACTTTGATAGGCAGCCTCATACACGAATAAACTTTCTCATGGTTAAAAGCTAAATTATTCTTAAAAATAAACAACATTTTTAAATTAAGTTTTGTTTCTTTTTCGACTTGATGTAATTTTATTTGAATTTCGTTCTTTTTTTTTATTGGTTGGGTGCAATGACTTTGAAATTTTTGTTTTTTTTTTTGTTGGCAACTCCTAGTATTATGCTTAATTAATAGGCGCCAATTTAGTAGACAAACAATCAAATAATTTAGATCATTTATTGTTGTTTAACTGAACGTGAATGTAGAAATGTAATGAAAAGCGGAGGATATCGTAGTCTTAGTAGCCTTAGATAACTACATCCTTGGTGTCATTCTTTTCTAGAAGAGGCAAGTGGCTAATTTCTGCGAATATTTTGAGAAAAAACTACGGAATGAAATAGAAAACAAAAAAGGTGCAGCACTAGGACAAAAAGCGCACAAACTAATTAACAATAGATATACGAGTAGTGGTTAAAACAAATAGTTTAGAAATTTGTTAAATTGTATAAGAGCGAAGATGGGGTTGAAAACATCGAGGACAGACTTAAGTACTTTCAACAAGAAACATATATCTGTCCACCGACTACGACAAAAGGTCACTGTTGATGGCAGCAACTTCGAGGTAGTAGGGGAATTCACCTATCTCAGAGTTTACATCAACTCCACGAATGACACCTTCATGCATGTAGACCGTTTCTACTTCAGTTTGGCATGATAAATGGGTTCAAAACTCCTAACTCGCAAGACCAATTATACAAGGTCTACAAAAGGCTGATACTACCAGTTCTGCTTTATGGTGCCGAGTACTACACGATAAGCTGGAAAGTAGAGCTAATATTGGGGTCTTCCGAAAGAAAAATACTCCGTCGGATATTTGGTCCTGTGTGCGAGGAGAGCGAATGGAGTAGACGGTACAACCGCGAACTCTATGATCTGTACCAAGATGTTTAGATGGATGTAGTCCGAAAAGCTTAAATACTTCGACTACATTGGCTCGGCCACATTGAGCGAAAGGGCGAATTTACAATAACGCTCCAGCGAAGAGCATCTTCGACTCCCAGCCCGTTTTAAAGACCAAGCCATCGCCGATTCCAGATCGCTTGGTCTGGTAAACTGAAAGCAGTATCCCCAATGGAAGGCAGTAGTGCCTCAGAAAGAGACTCTCTACAGTGCGAAGTGTTTCGAAGCTTTTAGGCCTGCCGATGTGTATAGAGGTCAAACCGGCGAACCAGAAGGGAGGCAGTAAAAGGGTAGGGTTGTAATCCCTTTAATCCTGATCATAATTTCGCTTTTATAGAAGAAGAAAAAGGAGTATAATTGGAAATGGGACATATCCCTTCCAAACCATATTTTCACTTTTAGAGAAAGGATTTTTTTTTCTTTTAATGATGCTTCTATGAAGAAAAAAAAACATTCATATTCAACTATATTCAACCCTTTTAACATTTTAACCGTAATACCCTTCACACCATGAATGCACTGTGAAAAATATCATATGGATTGGTGTGGATGAGGAGACTCGGCTGGATATTTGGTACGTCCAACATCAGCCGATCCACCGAGGCATATGTGTAATATCACCAGGTCAATATACCCGAAGTTCCGTTGAAAAAAAAGATTGCACAGAAAAAGGGAGCGGTTCAAGTTATGGTTTGTTGAATTGGGAAAGCACAAGAGCTCCTGGACCTTACGGTTACAAAAATGCAAGGTCTTGTCTCTCACTTTTATAATAAACTTCAATTCGTACATTGGTGAATTTTAAGATGCCGAAAGCTCCCAAAATTGATTATTTTTTTCAATTGATGATTCTGTTTAATTCTTTGACTGGTGTAATTCTCTTCTCATTATTGAGCATGCGACAAATGAGAAATATTGGACAAGTACATTGATTGATAAATAAAGAGAATTCCGGACATTTGGTACAACTAACTGGGCCGATCACCGCACAGGCACAAAGAAGTATATGTCCAGGATAACCCGGAGGAATGACAACGCTTGGCAACACTCACAGTGCCATTGATCTGCCTCGGTATTTTTATACCCTATTCTAAGGGGATATTAATTTTGACTCATAGTTTGTAACATACCTTAATATTGCCCGTAGACCCCTAAAAGTTACTATATTTATGATCAGCATCGATAGTAATCTCGATCTAGCCATGTCCGTCCGTCCGTCCGTCCGTCTGTCGGCAAAAATTAATCCGCCCACAGACACGCCCACAAATTCAAAAAAACTATTTTTTCGAAAAAATCGAATTTTGAGCTAGAAAGCTGAAATTTTTTATATAATGATCTTTGACTCCTAAAACTGCCAACAATTAAATAAAACAATTTTTTTGAAAAGTCAAAGTTTGAGTTTTTGAAATTTGTTATATAGACTCTCTAGGTGCCCTTTATACTTATGTTGAAATATTTTTTAAATCGGCCTACTGATACGCCCATAATTAAATAAATGAATTTTATTGAAAAACCAAAGTTTGAGCTAGGGAGCGTTTTTTTTACAAAAGCTTCGTTTTTTCGATTTAATCCTTTAAATGTTATATAACAAAATATGTAGAGCGTTCTTAACAATTCAACAATACAACTTAGACCTTTGTCATGCCCACTTATGAGTGATAGGAATAAGAAAAGGGTATCCAACAGTTCGCGCAAGCGGATCGTATCTCCGGATACGAAACCTTTTATACTAAACTAGTGCCCAGCGATGCCTTAGGTCTGGTTATTATTAAAAAGGTTTTGTCCACTTTATGTTTAATACTTTGGGAAATGATTTTTCGACATGTTCGAAAAATAAAACAAGGTTAAGAGGCTATGTCCAAAGTCAATATTATTTACCGAACGTTTAATAAAAGCCTAACTTTTCTGAACCCTGACGCATGTTAATCCAAACCGCTCCGTTAATAGATGCTAAAGAAACTTTATTAAGGACTTTATTTTTAGAAGAAATAATATTCGTTCTAATCGTTTAAAAAAAAAAACCGATTCATCACTACGAATTGCGTCAGTTTTTGGCAGCCGCATGCCAATTTCTATCCAACTGCCTCCGACATTTATATGTCGCAGAACATTAATATTCTTTTGGAAAACGGTTACAATGAAATAAATCAATTGAGAAAATTGAAAAGAAAATTAATACTGGAACAGGTAAAAACGGGTAAAATGGATGTTTTTACCTATATTTCTAATCACAGTTGACAATGGGAAAAGCTTTCAATAATAATACATATATAATTTTCAAAAATTTTTAAATGTTGTATGACTTTTTTCCGTGCAGGAGCGGGATACGTGCAGCGCCCCCCAACACATAGCTTATCGTAAAATGTGACTATGGGAAGAAATCACTTCTAGTTCACTAGTTCACTTACATCTTAAAACTCTCCCACCAGTGTGCATCGAAATTGACACGATTGGAGATCGTCGGTGTTCGTAAAAGGACGATCAAACAACATTCAATAACGGAAGCAAGCACGCGTCGAAATCGTCTAAAAGAGGTAACCCTGAAGAATCTTGGATCACATAAATGCAATAACCCAAGCATTTTTCGACGCACGCCAGTAAAAAAGAATTCTAAACTGAGAGGCCTGCCGATGTTTATTGAGGTAAAGCGGCGAGCCTTACAGGCTTCCCACAAGTAAAGTGGGACGTTTATGATCTCTTAAATCCTGATCATAACTTTGCTTTTAAGGAAGAACAAGAATATAATGGCCATAAGGAGGTTTTAAACCGAGTTCTTTTATTTGAGTACCTCTCAAATCCTGTAATTTTCTTACAGGTTCTCATTAAGAGAAACGTTTACAAAACTTTAATTGTTCGTCCCTGAAATATATTCTGCATCCTTTATGGATTCTGCATTTTTTATGATTGTCCAGATCTAGCCAAAGCAGATATCGCTTGGTAGTCAATGTTCGTCTCTTTTTCTAAAATTGTAGATCAAGAACCAACGTCTTGTACGTTCGTCGATCTAAGATGTGCTTCAGATCCAAGCGTTCAAGTAACATTGACGTTAACCTTAATTGTCGGAAAGTGTTTGCCGTAAATATCATTGCGCTAAGTGCAGATAATTGTTTTTTATCAATTGTTTAGATACTATCATTGATGTATCTTTAATCCTGTCAGGACACCTATAATGAATCGAATTTAAATCATATACTAAACTAGCTTAAGTACTCGAATAATTTTAATTATTAAAAAATAATGTCTTTAAAACTACCTTCATGGACAGCACTTGTCGTTAAAAGCGACCAAGAGAATATATTGCATCTTAGCTATTTTAACTTTCAGGTCAGCTCAGCGAAAAATTAAACTTCTGCTGTCCACTAGTGTACATGCAAATGAGTGAGATGACCCGAGTAGAGATCGCATGTATTGTAAAAGGGAGATCACAGTAGATGAAAAGTAGACGGCTTCGGTTTCACTTAATCAGATCATAACATCCCCATTAAAGTAGAACAAGAAGAACAATAAAGTTTTTTAAAAACCGCTGTTCTTTTTTTAAATACCTTCATCAGATCTGGCGATTGAAAAACAGGCAACAATTGTAAGCATTAAAGTCAACGAGGCCAAAACGAAGTACTGGCTTTCAACAAACAAACAAACATCTGTCCGCCGACTATGACAAAACGTCACTGTTGATAGCAGCAACTCCACAAATGACACCTTAGTGGAGATCCGACGAAGACTTACCCTAGGAAACCGTTGCTACTTCGGTTAGGCAAAGCAAATGGGTTCAAAACTACTAACTCGGAAGACCAATTGTAAGCTCTACAAAACACTGATACTGCCAGTTCTGCTTAACAGCGCCGAACGATAGGCAGGAAAGGAGAGCTAGTTTTGAGTTCTTTTGAAAGAAAAATACTCTGTCGGATAATTGGTCCTCCGCGAACTCTATGAGCTGTACCAAGGTGTAGATGTAGTCCAAAAACTAAAATACGTCGACTACATTAGCTCGGCCACATCGAGCTAATGGACAAGAATGCTACAACGAAGAGGATCTTTGACTCCCAGCCCCCAGGTTCGAGACGACAAGGAAGACCGAATGTCCGTTTTGAGGACCAAGCCGTCATGGATTCCAGAGCGCTTAGTCTGGACAACTGGAAGCAGTGTGCCCGGGATCGTGGATAGAAGGCTGCAGTGTTTCAGGTAGAGACTCTTCACGGGTCGGAAGCCCGATAAGTAAGCAAATAAGTATAAGATTTGTGTCGTGGGGTGCTTAAAGCAAGCAACTATCATGAGTAGAAATTTGCTTGCACCCGATGTGCTCTCACAGGCTCCTCCTTTAGTGCAGGTGTTAGTAACTAGAAATGCAAAGTAAATATTGAAGAAAACATAAATATGAAAATAACATACCCTCAAATGAATAGTACAGACACAAGGAGTAGGATTAATTTAAGAGACTAATGGCGTTTTCCATTGGTAATCCGTTTAATTAATCCGGAAGAACCCTCCGATCCGGGATGCCAATGGAACAAGCAAACACACATCATATTTGAGTTTGAAGTTTATGCGTCGTTGTATTTGTGAGTACCTATGTAAAACACAGATACTTCCTCTTTACATATACACATTTCTTCATAAAGGAATTTCAGCACTTGTGTTTTTATTTAAACTCCTGTAGAGTTCAATAACAACCGCATCTTCAGCAGATGATGATGACGACTAAGATAATTATTTATTATTTATTTATTTATTTTTTCATTATTCTTGTTTACAGCTATGAATTTAACAATTTTAGCAACTATATATTTAATTAAACCTATAAAATAGCAGTAATGGAATAGTAAGTAACATTTTTATTTATAGAAACAGAGATAATGTTACTTTAACCAGTAGTTATTCTTTTGTGGGGTGAGCACTGAGCAATTTAAAATAAAAACATAGGGACGGGCTACAGTCCGCTTGGGCGAACTGTTGGATACCCTATTCTTATTCCTATCCCTCATAAGTGGGCGTGACAACAGTCTAAGTATGGGTGAATTATAAAGAACGCTCTACATATTTTATTATATGACATTTAAAGGAATTTATCAAAAAAAAAACAAAGCTTTTGTAAAAAAAACCCTCCCTAGCTCAAATTTTGGTTTTTCAATAAAATTATTTTATTTAATTGTGGGCGTATCAGTAAGCGGATTTAAAAAAAATTAACACATAAAGGGCCCCTAGAGATTATATGTTATAAATTTCAGCTCCCTAGCTCAAACTTTGGATTTTCAAAAAAAGGTTTTTTTTTAAATTGTGGGCGTGTCAGTGGGCGGATTTTGAAAATATTTACACATGAGCTTTTTTTTTTTTTTTGTTTTTTGTTTAAAAAGGAATTCCAAATCCTAGAGCACTCAGACTCGGTAACGGTCCATTGTACTACCAGGCAGAATTCCTCCTTTTGGTGTAGAGGCATGTGAATGAGTGGCGTATGTTGTTGTTCCCCATGGGGATTGAACCTGCACCGCACGGGTAACAAGCCAACACACTAACCTCTACACCGTCGCCACCCTTTACACATGAGCTTAAAGTGCTCCTAGAGAGTATATATTCTAAATTTCAGCTCCCTAGCTCAAATTTTGGTTTATTTAATTGTGGGCGTGTCAGTGGGCGGATTTTGAAAATTTTATCTTCCGATCTGTTTTAGGAGTCATAGATCATATGTGAAAAATTTCAGCTTTCTAGCTCAAAATTTGATTTTTTCGAAAAATTTATTTTTTTGAGTTTGTGGGTGGATTTCAAAAATTCGTAAAATTGATTATTTCGGGACCCTAGAGAGCTGATCATAAATATAGTAACTTTTAGGGGTCTACGGGCAATATTAAGGTATGTTACAAACTATGCGTCAAAATTAATATACCCTTAGAATAGGGTATAAACAAATAATTATAAGTAAAAATAAACAATAACAATTAATAATAATAAATAAGAACAAAAAATAATAAATAATAACAAATTATAATAAATAACGTGTAGAATATAATAAATAATTATAAATAAAATAAATAATTTTAAGTAAAAATAAACAATAACAATTAATAAAAATAAATAATAATAAATATTAACAAATAATAATAAATAATAGTAAGCAAAAATAAATAATAACAAATAATAATATATAATAACAAATAATACATAATAAATAACATGTAGAATATAATATATAGTAAAAAATAAATAACATATCTGGATACGTACATTGATTATAGTTACACCTTTAGTTGGTTAATCAGTTTATTATCTGGTATATCATACAGTTATTTAAAAAACGTTTTTTCAGTTTGTAAAGTCTATCAGAAATCAATTCAACATCCACATGAAGGTGCAAGTTTATTGTGGAGTGTTATCGAGGAAGATTAAGCATCATTTTGAGCGATTTGTTTTGCGTTACTTGCAGCTTTTTCTTGTGACACATTGCACAATCATCCCATACTTGCCAACCATACAATAGTATTGCTTGATTTATCACTTTGTATAATATTAAATTATTCCCAAGGCTCAGCTCGGACCTTCTATTGATATACGGATAGAGCATTTTGATTGCAATTTGAATTTTTTGATTTGTTGTCGCAAAGTGGTCTCTGTATAATATTAATTTGTTCCCAAGGCTCAGCTTGGACCTTCTATTGATATACGGATAGAGCATTTTGATTGCAATTTGAATTTTTTGATTTGTTGTCGCAAAGTGCTCTCTCTCATAAAATTCAAATTGCAATCAAAATGCTCTATCCGTATATCAATAAAAGGTCCGAGCTGAGCCGATATTGGTATTAGCCGTTGGTCCAGATGAATTCCCGGATATTTGACATATGACTGCCAAATTATGGAGTCTCCCCTGACGTTGAGTGGATTACTAAGTTAATAGCAAGCTTTTCTTTTTCTGGTGAAAAAATTGCTTTTATTTTACTAGTATTAACTTTAATTTTCCACTTGTTGAGTAATATCTCGATTGCATTTTGCAGATTTGTCTCAATTGTGAGACCAAATTCATGCGACGAGAATAAACCTGTGTCATCAGCAAAAATTTCTGACTCACAGGAGGGAAGCTTTGGAAAATCAGACGTGAATATGTTGTATAAAATTGGGCCCAAAACTGAGCCTTGGGGAACACCAGCAGTAGCGTATTTCATTTCAATACTTGTTAATGTACACGCAAAAACGTATACTTGACAAAAAACTTCAAACGATTTTCATTATGTACAAGGGGAAGCCAAAAGACAACATTTTTTGGACAAGACCATCATGCCAAACAGATTCAAACGCCGTTTCAATGTTTAGAAGCACCAAACCAGTTAATTTATGTTCCGACCTTTTACTTTTTACATATTTGTGGATTCTATAAACTTGATGAATGGCACTATGATGGCTTCTGAATCCAAATTGTTCATTGGGAAACAGTTTCTTGTCCTCTATTAATACTAGAAATTTTTTCTTCAGAATCTTTTCATTCATCATGTGATGACAGTACCCTCAGCTTCTCATATTCGTTTCTTGGTTCACGCCCCTCATCTTCGGGTGTGGAACTGGAATGGCAACGTATGTTAAGCTCACTAAATTCCGATCTCGACAGCATAACTCAGTGGGGTATAACTAATAGAGTGGAATTCAATGCTTCTAAAACGCAATGCTGTCTTCTGTCATTAAAGCAAAACCCTAACACCATGCCATTGTCCATGAATGGCACTTGCATCGTTGAAACCGAACGGCTTTCCATTCTCGGTATGTGTGTTAATGACAACCTTCGTTAGAATGACCACATATTCGATGTCGCCAAGAACGCTGCAAAATGCCTAGGCTTCCTTAAGCGCTACAAGAAATATTTCACCTCTTCTGATCTGGCTACTATTTATAAGGTGTTTATCCGCCCAAAACTTGAGTACAATGCGCATATCTGGTCTGGTGCTCCAATTACTTATTTGGAGTTACTTGACAGGATCCAAAAACGCGCGATAAAACTCATTGGTGACTGTAACATTGCGAGATCGCTTGACTGTCTTAGTCATCGTCGCAATGTCGCTTGTCTCTCGTTATTTTATCGTTATTTCCACCATAAGTGCTCAAACGAAATAGCCAGTTGCATTCCACCCCTAGAACAATTCAACCGCAATACCCGCCATGCCAGGAATGCGCATCAGTTTACCCTTAAGCCTGTATTCGGACGTACAGTGAAATACACGGAATCTTTCCTTAGCCGTACAACACGAATATGGAATGCTCTTCCCCGCTCCATTTTTCCTACACATTGTGATTTACAAACATTTAAAACCAACGTGCATCGGCATCTCTCCCTATTTTCTAACCCTAATTTCCTTAACGCCCGCGCTGTGTAGCTAATACATTATAAGGGTATCAAAAATCCCTTTAGTGCGTGTCCATTATAAAAAAAATAAAAAATCGTGTGATGCAAAAGAAATTGCAGAAGACCTAATTCAAAAAGGATTTCAAGTTCTGGAGGCCAGCAATTTAATAAAAAAACATAGGGAAGGGCTACAGTCCGCTTGGGCGAACTGTTGGATACCCTATTCTTATTCCTATCCCTCATAAGTGGGCGTGACAAAAGTCTAAGTATGGTTGAATTGTTAAGAACGCTCTACATATTTTGTTATATAACATTTAAAGGATTTTATCGAAAAAAACGCTCGCTAGCTCAAACTTCGGTGTTTCAATAAAATTGTTTTATTTAATTGTGGGCGTGTCAGTAGGCAGATTTAAAAAAAAATTAACACATGAGCATAAAGGGCCCCTAGAGAGTATATATTATAAATTTCAACTCCCTAGCTCAAACTTTGAATTTTCAAAAAAGTTGTTTTTTTAAATTGTGGGCGTGTCAGTGGGCGGATTTTGAAAATTTTATATCCCGAGCAGTTTTAGGAGTCATAGATCATATAAAAAAAAATTCAGCTTACTTGCTCAAAATTCGATTTTTTCCAAAATTTTGTTTTTTTTTTTGAGTTTGTGGGCGTGTCTGTGGGCGGATTTCAAAAATTCGTAAACTTGATTATTTCGGGACACTAGGGAGTATATGGTTAAAAGTTCCTAATTTTTGCCGACGGACGGACGGACGAACATGGCTAGATCGACTTTACTATCGATGCTGATCATAAATATAGTAACTTTTAGGGGTCTACGGGCAATATTAAGGTATGTTACAAACTATGCGTCAAAATTAATACTCGTATACCTTTAGAATAGGGTATAATGAGACAATTAAAGATTCCAATGGGAAATCAGTAATAAATAAAAGACACCTGCCTTTATTCATGCTCACTTTTGACAATAAAGAAATTGTCGAGAAGATATACACTATTAAGTCAATTATGGGAATAGTTGTAAAAATTGAGCCACTTCGAAAGTCCAAAACTATCCCACAATGTAAACGTTGTCAAGCATTTGGACACACACAAAAATACTGCAACCGCGACTATGCTTGTGTAAAATGTGAAAGTAAACATGCAACCAAAAATTGTTGTCTCAGTAAAGAACGAGAAGCTAAATGTGTCAACTGTCAAGGCAATAATCCTGCAAATTACAGAGGATGTCCAGTTGCAAAAAAGTTCAAAGAAAGTAAAAGTAAACGCACTTTTAATATAACCAATTCCCAAAATGTAACAAATAAAAAATCATCGTTTAAAAATAAACCTAAAAACCAACCGGCCAAAGAAATCGTTCAGAATGCAAGTATGGAAAATAGGAAATCCTATTCCCAAATTGTTAAAAATGTACGGAAAGATGAGGAAATTTCCATGAAAGAAATGCTGGCGCTTATTCTTAAAAGAATAGGATTTAACAATAAAACAGTTATGCGAAAAAGTCGCTGTCAAAAACAATGATGGACAGAACATTTAAAAGTGCAGCTTACAATGCAAACGGTCTTTCACAGCATACATCTGAGCTGAAAATCTTTTTGGACATGCAAAATATAGACATTTGCCTGGTGACGGAAACACGTTTCCCCATGGTAAAAAGTCTTGACATTAAAACACCAAAATATACCTGCTACCACGCACCACATCCAGTTTATAAAGCTAGAGGAGGATCGGCTATACTTATAAGAAAGAACTTGAAACAATATGAAGAAGCCAAGTTCATTAATGAGAATATGCAAGTTACAACAATAAATATTTGTTTAAAAAGGAAAGAGTTCAAGGTAGCAGCAATTTACTGTCCACCCAAGCGCTCCCCAACTGAAGAAGACTATACAGAACTTCTAAAGTTGCTCGGACACCACTTTCTTGTTGGTGGTGACTTCAATGCTAAACATACCCACTGGGGATTTTTTTTTTTTTTTTTTTTTATTTGAAATTGATTGTTGACATTTTGTATTTCTTATACTATACGTATTAAAATAGTGTCAAATGCCAATTCAAAGGGCTTCATTACAAATAGTTGAAATATTGGTGGGGTGACCCTTAAGACATTAACAAAAAGATATAGGAATATGTAAAATGCATTTAAAAAATTACAATTCAAGTTTAATTTAAATATTCATTTTAAAATAAAAACATAGGGGCGGGCTACAGTCCGCTTGGGCGAACTGTTGGATACCCTATTCTTATTCCTATATCTCATAAGTGGGCGTGGCAAAAATTTAAAGGATTTTATCGAAAAAACTAAGCTTTTGTAAATAAAAACGCTCCCTAGCTCAAACTTTGGTTTTTCAATAAAATTGTTTTATTTAATTGTGGGCGTGTCAGTAGGCGGATTTAAAAAAAAATTAAGTATGAGCATAAAGGGCACCTAGAGAGTATATACTATAAATTTCAGCTCCCTAGCTCAAACTTTGGACTTTCAAAAATAAAAATAAAATAATTGTGGGCGTGTCAGTAGGCGGATTTTGAAAATATTTACACATGAGCATAAAGGGCCCCTAGAGAGTATATATTAAAAATTTCAGTTCCCTAGCTCAAATTTTGGTTTTTCAAAAAAAATATTTTATTTAATTGTGGGCGTGTCAGTGGGCGGATTTTGAAAATTTTATGTCCCAAGCAGTTTTATGGGCCAAAGATCATATATAAAAAATTTCAGCTTTCTAGCTCAAAATTCAATTTTTCCCAAAATTTGTTTTATTTAATTGTGGGCGTGTCAGTGGGCGGATTTTGAAAATTTTATGTCCCAATCAGTTTTATGGGCCATAGATCATATATAAAAAATTTCAGCTCTCTAGCTCAAAATTCGATTTTTTCCAAAATTTTGTTTTTTTGAGTTTGTGGGCGTGTCTGTGGGCGGATTTCAAAAATTCTTAAACTTGATTATTTCGGGACCCTAGAGAGTATATGGTTAAAATTTCAGCTTTCTAGGTCCAGTTTAAAGGCCTAATTTTTGCCGACGGACGGACGGACGGACGGACGGACGGACGGACGGACGGACGGACGGACGGACGGACGGACGGACGGACGGACGGACGGACGGACGGACATGGCTAGATCGACATTACTATCGATGCTGATCATAAATATAGTAACTTTAAGGGGTCTACGGGCAATATTAAGGTATGTTACAAACTATGCGTCAAAATTAATATACCCCTAGAATAGGGTATAAAGAGCGGGCAAAAAAATAAAAAGAATTGAAAATTTATATATAAAAGAGTTGTATCAAAGTTATAAGGGTACAGTAAGTTGGCAAAAGTTTGAATAGTTTATAATGTCAAGAGAACAGAGAAAGAAAAAAAAAGAAAATAAAGAAACATTTATACATTTAAAGCAAGTAACTCTATGACTTCATAAATATAAATAAATAATCAAGCAAAACTAAACAATATAGCGCAGCAAAACTTCAACTTCATTGTGATCGAAACCAAGGAGCCAAGATTTTACTTTACTTAAGAAGGAGAAAAGAGTTCTTATAATTCGTATATCTGCAGGGAGTCTGTTAAACAACTTCCTGGATATAATTAAGTACGAGCTCCTAAAATTTGTTGTGCGAAAGGCCGGGATGGCAACCTGAGTTTGGTAATTGCTGCGTAAGTTGTATGTGTCAAAAATTGGACTCTGCATATAACCACCTCTAATAAAGAAAACTTTTAGCACCCTATAGTAAAATAAATGTCTAATAGGTAGTATGTTTGTAATTCTAAAAAGTTCCATAGAATGAGCTAAACGGGCAGCGTTACAAATCTTTCTTATAGCTGATTTTTGCAACACAGCTAATTGCTGTATCTTATATCTGCTAGCGCCCCCCCCCCCCCCCCCCCCCCAACAGCTTATACCATACTGCAACTTAGAATGGAATATTACGTAATAAATTGTTTTCAAGGTGTTGTTAGAACAAAATCTTCTTAGTTGATAAAAACTACGAATGACAGAGAGCAGATATTGCTTAAGATTTGAGATATGCACAGACCAACTCAGACTTCTGTCGATTATAACACCTAGATATTTAAATTGGGTTACGGTTTCAATCTTAAAGCAATTTGCGTTACAGTTAACACTAGCGTTAAATGAATTATTAGGGTCTGAGTCGAAACAATTACAATTAAATAATTTGAACTTTACGCAATTTGAGGCATGAAATACAATATCGATGTCAGGAATCATATCATTACTGAGACTAAAAAACATAAGTTTGGTTTTGTTACTGACTACTAACTTATGTTGAGCAAACCATATTCTTAAAAGGCTTATACGTCAAGATTTAAGTCAGCCACTAAATTGAGGCTGTTGACTGACTCATACGCTATACCCAAATCATCAGCAAAAGCCTTAACTTTACCCACCAAAGGCAGTTCAAATATAGAGTTGATGTAGATCAAAAATAAAATGGCCCAAGAACAGAGCCTTGGGGAACACCAAGGCAGATTCCCTTTGCGCTACTTAGACTATTTCCGATTTTAAATTTTTGCTTTCTATCCCTTAGGTAAGACGCGAATCAATCATAGAAAAAACCACGGAAACCAACATTATACAATTTTCCTAAGAGAATATTGTGATCAACCATATCAAAGGCCTTGGTTACATCAACAAAGAGCCCAGCACAGCATTTTTTTGCGTCCAATCCTTTCTGTACCAGGCAGCAGAAATCTACCAGAGCATCTTCAGTAGATCGACCAGCCCTAAAGCCGAACTGCTTCGAACTGAAGAAGTTAATTTTATTTAGGTATTTTAAGACCTTATTCTTAACTGCTTTTTCAAATACCTTTGAAATAGAAGGCAATAACGAAATTGGCCTATAATTATTTTTTTATTTTTTGCTTCCCTTTTTAAAAAGAGGTTTTACGTTAGCACATTTAAGCTCTTCTGGGAAAATTCCAGACATGACACTGAGATTTAAAAGATGTGCCAAAACATCAACTATATTGGGAGCAATTCTTTTAAGAATAAGGTTTGAAATACCGTCGATACCGCATGAGTTAGAATTATTCAACGATTTTATAATTTTTAATATTTCAAGCCCCGAGATGGTTTCAAAGTAGAAACTATTTCTGTTAAAAGTAGAATCCCTTACGCCCCATTCGGCCCAACAACTACAATTGGAGAAGGCTTCGTATGGGGAGGACACTTGCCCAATAGAGGCAAAGTAATCATTAAATTTGTTTGCAACTGCAATCGGATCAGATATAGTGACATTACCATCTGTTATTGTAATACAGTTATCGTGGTTACAAACATTGCGGTTGACAATGCTATTGATTAGTTTCCACTCTTTTTTCAGGTTCCCTTGTGCCATTCTCATTTGGTTATGATAAAAACAGTCCCTACAAGTTCGGATATCCTTCCTTATCTTTCTACACAGATGACTAAAACGCTTTTTTAAACTACAGTTTTGCGGATGTTTCTTGCATTTCTTTGCCAGTTTGTTTTTCAGTTTTATTTGTTTAAGAAGAGGGCGACTCATCCAAGGTTTAAGCCTTTCTACTTTTTTCCTTTTCACATTGATGTTACTAGCAGCTGTAATAATCATAGGCTTTACTTGCATTTTCTTCAGCATAAACCTCTTCCCAGTTGATAAAACGCAAATCTAGATTCAGTTGGGCAAAGTTAATTTTGTTTACACACACAATACTGTCCGTTACGGTTTTCAGGTTTTTAAGAGTATTAAATAGAATACCAGTCATACAGTGGTCAGTAATTTTTAGGTCAACATTGATTCCAGCACATTGATTAGAAGGATTTTTTTTGAAACGGCAAAAAACATGATCAAGGCAGGTATTTCCAATTGGCCTTGTTATATCATTTACGTATGAAGTTAAACCTTGCTCGGCCATAAGTGTAAGGTAAAAATCTAAAGAAGAACATGGGCTCAACAAATCTACATTTAAATCACCTAAAATGATAAGATTAACAGCTTTCACTCTACCCAAAAAATAAGAAAACTCCTCAAGAAACACATTAATATGCTGTGAATTAAATCTGTACACACATACAAAAGTAAATAATTCATTATAAAAGGAACAAGATATTTTAATGACATCAGCACTCGCCAAGCTAAATCCCTCCACATCACAATCATCATACAAACTCCGAATAAAGACTCCCACTCCTCCCGCACAATAAGAATCGTTGGTTTGTGGATAAAAAATATATCCAGGAATATTGAAATCATTAATTTCATGAGAATAGATCCAAATTTCTGAAACAAAAATAATTACCAGTAAATACTCTAAAGCTTCAAGATTGCTGACCAATAAATCGAAATTTTGCCGAAGACTTCTTATATTTTGATGTATAACAAAAAGTGGTTGGCTATTAATGTTATGAAAAATGCTATCACTAAAACTACCAATGGTATCTGAGATAAGGTTGTTGTTTAAAAGATGAAAGCTTCCATTCATGATTGAGAACAATTAAATTAGTTTTAAATAGAGGCAAGATCGTTGAATGATCTAATACAAACAACCTTATCCTTTTCAACTTTTCTTAACAATATTTGCGAATTATTAAACCATAAGGCCGGAAAGTTATAGACCTATCAGTCTACTAAGCAATATAAGCAAAATATATGAAAAAGTACTGAAAGAACAAATCTTGAAATTCATTGATCTTAAGAAAATTTACCCGAACAAACAATTTGGGTTTAGGCGTCATCACAGTACTTTCCATCAGGCACTGAGAATAGCAAACTATATTAAAAGAAATCGATCTCAAGGGAAATCTACAGGTATGGTCTTACTAGACATTGAGAAGGCATTTGATTCAGTTTGGCACCAGGGCCTGATTTACAAAATGATAAGTCTAAACTTTCCTCCATATATTTGTAAAATAGTCCAAAGCTTCTTGTCCAATCGCTGTTTCAAAGTCCATGTCAATAGTAGTGTTTCAGATTTGATTAATGTTCAATCAGGTGTTCCACAAGGATCAGTACTTGCCCCAATACTGTATAACATTTATACACACGATATTCCAAAGTTACCGCACTGTGATATAGCCATCTTTGCAGATGACACCGCATTATTTTCATCTCATGAATTCGCTCTCAATATTGAGAGGAATCTTCAAAATGGAATGGAAATATTAGTAAAATATTATCACAAATGGAAAATCAAACTAAATGAAGGGAAAACGCAAGCTATCTTTTTCACTCGTAAAAGAAAGTCTTGTTTTCTTCCCTTCAGCCAGCTTCAGCTCAATGGCAAAAGTATTAATTGGGAACCTTCTGTTAGCTATCTAGGTATTTATTTAGATACCAAGCTTACCTTTAAGGACCATATCACCAAAACTATTAAAAAACTAGGTATAGCGATTAAGATGCTGTACCCGTTTATTAATAGAAAATCATTACTTTCTTCTGAGAACAAAATTATTCTGCACAAAGTAATTTTCCAGGCTATTCTATTATATGGGTGTCAGGTATGGGGCAACTCTGCAGTGTGCCATATAAACAAACTGCAAGTAGCCCAAAATAAAATCTTGAAAATGATGCTAGATTTACCTTGGCACCAATCAACTCTTGACATTCACGAAAGAGCGAATGTTGAATTGATAGCAAATAGAATTATAAAACTCACTAACACGTTCAAAACAAGATGCAGTTTCGCTGACAATCCACTTGTAAACCAATTAAATACATAATATTGTTAAGCTAATTCTCCTCATGACTGTTTTTTCTTAATTTATGGTTAGTCTTGAGCATAACTTATATGTATATATTAATGATGTACCAATTTGTATTCATCCCATTTTTATTTGTTATTTATTTGTCTATTCGTTAATTTGTTTATTTATTGATTTAATTATTTGATTACTTGTTAATTTATATTCTTACCTATTTATTAACTTATTTAACTTATTTATTTATTTGTTTACATTCCTTTTTATATATGTATTCACCTATTTATTTATTAATTTATTGCATTAATTGTTTATTTATTTATTTACCTATTTGTTAACTTATCTTTTTATTTGTTTGCCTATTTATTTATTTATTTATCTATCTATCTATTTATTTATTTATTTATTTATTAATTATTTTAATTTATTTATGCGTTATTTATTTATTCACCTGTGATACTTTTTTTTTATACCCTATTCTAGGGGTATATTAATTTTGACGCATAGTTTGTAACATACCTTAATATTGCCCGTAGCCCCCTAAAAGTTACTATATTTATGATCAGCATCGATAGTAATGTCGATCTAGCCATGTCCGTCCGTCCGTCCGTCCGTCCGTCCGTCGGCAAAAATTAGGCCTTTAAACTGGACCTAGAGAGCTGAAATTTTAACCATATACTCTCTAGGGTCCCGAAATAATCAAGTTTAAGAATTTTTGAAATCCGCCCACAGACACGCCCACAAACTCAAAAAAACAAAATTTTGGAAAAAATCGAATTTTGAGCTAGAGAGCTGAAATTTTTTATATATGATCTATGGCCCATAAAACTGATTGGGACATAAAATTTTCAAAATCCGCCCACTGACACGCCCACAATTAAATAAAACAAATTTTGGGAAAAATTGAATTTTGAGCTAGAAAGCTGAAATTTTTTATATATGATCTTTGGTCCATAAAACTGCTTGGGACATAAAATTTTCAAAATCCGCCCACTGACACGCCCACAATTAAATAAAATATTTTTTTTGAAAAACCAAAATTTGAGCTAGGGAGCTGAAATTTTTAATATATACTCTCTAGGGGCCCTTTATGCTCATGTGTAAATATTTTCAAAATCCGCCTACTGACACGCCCACAATTATTTTTATTTTATTTTTGAAAGTCCAAAGTTTGAGCTAGGGAGCTGAAATTTATAGTATATACTCTCTAGGTGCCCTTTATGCTCATACTTAAATTTTTTTTAAATCCGCCTACTGACACGCCCACAATTAAATAAAACAATTTTATTGAAAAACCAAAGTTTGAGCTAGGGAGCGTTTTTATTTACAAAAGCTTAGTTTTTTCGATAAAATCCTTTAAATTTTTGTCACGCCCACTTATGAGATATAGGAATAAGAATAGGGTATCCAACAGTTCGCCCAAGCGGACTGTAGCCCGCCCCTATGTTTTGTATTAAGATAACCATTTATTTATTAATTTGTAGGTACTATTTATATAAATCTTTTTACTTTTTCTTTTTTTATATTGAAGGTTTTTTTCGTATTTTCCTTCAAGTTAAACTAATTTTTTCTGTATGTGTTCTTAATCCAAATTGTAAATAATGTTTCAGTAGAAAGATAAAATTTATTATCAAATCTCTGTAAAATGTGCAATAACAAAATTCTGTAAAAAAATATTTATATACGAAATAAAACATCTATCTATCTATTAAACCATAAATATTTAAATTTTTTCTCTGTTTTACATTTTTTAGTTCCCATAAATAGTGAGCGAGTAAATTTTGTAAAGTAATCGTTAATATATATATTAGTACAGGTCCTATCCGTATCGCCAAATAAAGTTGTATTGAGATTTTTTCTGCCAGTTTTCTTGCTTTTCATGATTTTATTTTTAATATCAAGGGATGAGAGTTGGACGCAAATAATGTTGGAGTTTTTTTTTTGCTATTCTTCCTATTGGAACTTTTAATGTAATATTTTCTTATGTCCTCTGAAGACACGGAAACATTCAAAGCTTTATGAAAGATTTTTTTGGCACTTTCTTCCGCATTGTCGTCATTTACCTCAGGTACACCAATAATTTCAATGATGTCCTCAACTTGCTTTTGTTCCCACCAGTTTAATTTACCTTCAAGTTCGTTAACCTTTGATGACAGTGAGACATTTTCTTCCTTCAATTGCCGGACTGTGCTTAGGAAATCACTATTAATTTTTTTTAGACAGAGAATCTCTTCGTATAGAAATTCCATTGTAATAGCGCTACACAGCGGGCTTTCAGGCAGACGATCATAAACAGGTTTTGATGGTGATGTTGATAGCTGGTCACTCGGTGTTGATGTTGGCTGAGGTTGTGGGCACTTTTCAAAAGACTGCTGCTGTTGTTGTTGTTGTTGTTGTTGTTGTTGTTGTTGTTGTTGTTGTTGTTGTTGTTGTTGTTGTTGTTGTTGTTGTTGTTGTTGTTGTTGTTGTTGTTGTTGTTGTTGTTGTTGTTGTTGTTGTTGTTGTTGTTGTTGTTGTTGTTGTTGTTGTTGTTGTTGTTGTTGTTGTTGTTGTTGTTGTTGTTGTTGATGTTGTTGTGGTTGATGCGTTGGTAGAGACTGTGGGTTCATAACAAGTGGCTGCTGTTGTTGTTGCTGCATACCAGGGGACTGAGGTTTCAGCTGTTTACCAGCTACTGTTGTTTTTTGCAATGAGTTCACTTGCTTTATTACTTGCAATTTTCGGCGCAAAGCAGAACATTTATCACATCTATATTTTAGATCATTTGTTTTCATAAATTCGATATCATTAGGATTAATGTTTGCACACGCACAATGAAAAACATAATTACAGTCGCCGCAAGCGATCCTAGAGTTGTCATTTCTCTCAATTCTTTGTTTGCAAATTGAACAAGGCATAATAAATAAAGTTTGTTTGGTTTTAACTGAGTATTAATTTGTAAATCGAATTGGTATACTGAGTTTTTTTGGTTAAAGGCGCGCACCCCACGACACATTTAGTAAATCACGTCCACACTCGACGCTGATACAAACTCGAATAATGAAAAGAATGAAAGCACAATTAAATTAGCAATGGGAAAATCCATTTAAAAATTATTTGTTTGCTACTAAATTTGTTTATTATTTTCACTGTACCGAGTCAGAATTATCAAATGCAGCACAACAAAAATTAGCACATTCAATTTGCAAGTCAACTACGAGTTTCCTACTAGTCAACCCTCTATCACTTGCCAAATGTTGGTCACGTGAGTTTTTTGATCAATGAAAAAGGGTAAAATAGTAGGAAGTTGTAGGCATAGGCGCCCGCAGGGGGGGGCAAGGGGGGGCACTTGCCCACCCCTGGCTCTGAGCTACGACTTTTGTCTACTAACATTTTATTAGTTGTTAATAGGGAATTTTGACTAATTGGTAATTTTTTCACTTTTTTGTCAATTTCCATAGGATGCCCCACGCCTGACTCTGGACTTTGGTCTAGTAAATTCTAAGTTCTATTGTTTCGCCAACCCTTGTATAGGTACAATGAACATTGTTTACTGATTATAAAAATGGATTACATTTTTAATTTCATGTTGAAAATTTGTTCATATACCTATGGATGGATGTCAAAGCATACGATTTAGATGCTACAATTAGGGAAACGGGATGTAGCCAACCGCTAGCAACTGTGAGGTATCGAACCGCCTATACCTATGTATCTCTTTAACTGTAAACTTTTAAGTCATACGAAAAAATATTCTTTGCAAAATAGAAAGATATGTAATTAAATTTCCTATAGAAAAGGCTGTCAAAACTTTTAAGAGCGTTGAGTTGTTCTCGGTATAACAGTTAAAAAGTATCTCAAGAATACCACTTACAGTCACTTTTTTAAATACGAATTTATAGATCAGAATATTTTTGCATTAGGTACGATTGTTTTTTTTTTGCCAACTGGACTATCAGTTGCGGAGATGGTTTTGTTGTTGCAATTATTTCTTGGTCGAGGCCCTAAATTCTGCTGCGGTCTCAAGTACAGCAGGTAGTCAATGAGAAATGTTTTTCTCGCGCCGCTTCAGGATACCGTTAGATTTTACTGAATATTGTGCTACGGTTGTGATTTGCTTGGTCGGTCCCAAGTGCACCTGGTGGTCAATGAGAAATGATTTTCTCGCGCCGCTCAAGGATACCGTTAGATTTTACTGAGTATTGTGCTTGTGCATCTATCTTCATTTTAGAGTAAAATAATTTAAGCTCAGTCGTTCACTAAAGTGGTTTAAAGCAACACGCTTTCATACATTTAGCTAATTAATCCAGTGTTTTCAATTTATATTTATTTTCATTCAGTGTTTTCAATTGAGTAAGTTCAGAACATATTATTAAATTTAATTATTCTTTGAATCAAATAATGCTGTTTGCATTAAAATGAATATAAATCCTTACCCCTAAGGACCAGGGTTGTCAGGTTAAAAAAAGCAGAATATTCAAAAATCTTAAACACAAAATAAAATCGAGCAACTCGTAATTTTTGCATCAAGAAATTTACATGTTATGTACTTGTACATATACTCATATGTACCTATCCATATTATTTTTTTTTATTGTGTGTTTATATTTATATTTGGAAATTTTATGTTGGAAATTCTTCAATAAATTTTCATCTGTGCGGTGGGTAGTGAAAGTTAGAAAAAAGACAAATATACAGGGTGATCGGTATAAGATGCACCAAGAAGCTTAGAGTAGGTTGGGTTAAGGGTCAAGAAAACTAAAATTTTCAAAATTCGCCCACAATTTAAATTAGATGGAGCGAAAGAAGTTTTACTTCAGTCGTGTGGTCTTAAGCACACTCATTTTTTATACCCTATTCCAAGGGAATATTAATTTTGACGCATAGTTTGTAACATACCTTAATATCGCCCGTAGGGCGTAGACCCCTAAAATTTACTATATTTATGATCAGCATCGATAGTAATGTCGATCTAGCCATGTCCGTCCGTCCGTCCGTCCGTCCGTCGGCAAAAATTAGGCCTTTAAACTGGACCTAGAGAGCTGAAATTTTAACCATATACTCTCTAGGGTCCCGAAATAATCAAGTTTAAGAATTTTTGAAATCCGCCCACAGACACGCCCACAAACTCAAAAAAACAAAATTTTGGAAAAAATCGAATTTTGAGCTAGAGAGCTGAAATTTTTTATATATGATCCATGGCCCATAAAACTTATTATGACATAAAATTTTCAAAATCCGCCCACTGACACGCCCACAATTAAATAAAACAATTTTATTGAAAAACCAAAATTTGAGGTAGGGAGCTGAAATTTATAATATATATTCTCTAGGGGCCCTTTATGCTCATGTGTAAATATTTTCAAAATCCGCCTACTGACACGCCCACAATTTTTTTTTTTTTAATTTTTGAAAGTCCAAAGATTGAGCTAGGGAGCTGAAATTTATAGTATATACTCTCTAGGTGCCCTTTATGCTCATGCTTAAATTTTTTTTAAGTCCGCCTACTGACACGCCCATAATTAAATAAAACAATTTTATTGAAAAACCAAAGTTTGAGCTAGGGAGCGTTTTTATTTACAAAAGCTTCATTTTTTCGATAAAATCGTTTAAATTTTTGTCACGCCCACTTATGAGGGATAGGAATAAGAATAGGGTATCCAACAGTGCGCCCAAGCGGACTGTAGCCCGCCCCTATGTTTTTTTAGCTGTAGGTAGTTCTGGTTGGAAAAGTAGTTTTGTTGTCGCTAAGAGAATAAAATCGCTGATGTGAAGAGACCTGCGCAAGAAATTTTCACTTACTTTGGGACGGCCTATACTTGATATTTAAAAAATAATAAAAACAAGGTTAATCCTTTCATTCGTTAATTCACCTGAGAGTCCAGTCACGTAAGAAATAAAAATAAAGATGTTTCGTAAAAAAGTGGTTTTTGTTATTTTTAGTTTTCTCAAAAAGTAGAAGACCTATGAGCATCCGATATTCTGTTTTTGAATAAAAAATCAATGCTTTTATTAATTAAAAAATTAGTTTGAATTTTTTTTTCAAAATTTCGGGTTTGAAAATAATTTTTTCAAAAATTATTTACTAACACAACTTAATTTAAAACTGGGATTAAAGCAGAGAATTCTGGCTTTCCAAAAAAGTAAAGCATGGCATTGCAGGTCTTACCTTTGTTTTTAAATAATTTTTTTTCTGTCTTAAGTCAATTTTTTAGAAAATTGCCCCTCTTGCCTAAACCCTACCTACTCGCTCTAGCTTTTTGTTGCATCTTATACCTACTCGCTCTAGCTTTTAGTTGCATCTTATACCGACCAAATTTCAAATCGCCAGTTTGAATATAATTCGCCAAATCTCGAAACTGAAAACCCTGCTAAGGAATTGAATTCATCTGTCCTAAGGGTGTTGTTGGATTTAACATGTTCATAACAGCGTATAAATCCTTACGAAAAAACAGCACTATTATTAGAAATTATGTGTCTCAATATAACTCGGGTGGATGTAAATTGTGATTGTGTTTATGTCTGACGCATTTACTGGTAAAGTTCTAATATACAAATCGCAAGCTTATACACACACGAGTTCTACTGCGATCAGGATAAAAATATTATGCTATCTGGCTATCTGAATATCATTTTTAGTTTGGATAATATTCTTATCTTTTAATTTTTAGTACTTTTTTAACCAACATTAAAATGGACATAAGAAACTTCTTTAAACGACCCCGGCTCGTAGAAGATGAAACTGCTAATACCGAGAAGCCAGAGCAGAAAGCATCTTCGAAGATAAGCAATGAAAAGCCAAAAGAGCCGAAGGCATCTTCTTCGACGAACATAATATACCATGAATATGACATTGGAAATTTCGTAAACCACTCAAAAATACCCGATGATCAAATTTTGAAGGCCTTGAGAGAACCATGGATTCCACCAAAATCATATGATTTTAAGAATGACACAGATGGACCTCGGGTATTTCGATATCAGTGGCTAACTGATTACCCATTTATATCATATTCTGCCAAATTAAGAGGTGTTCTTTGCCGCTATTGTGTTCTTTTTAGGCCAAAAGTTGATCGCGGGTTTCAAGGTGGCTTTATTCTGAAAGAATTTAGTAGGTACAAAGACTTCCATGAACATACGAAACAACATTTGAAATCAAAGTGGCACTCTGAATCTACAGAAAAAGTTAACGAATTTTGCAAAGTTTTAGACAACAAGGCCAAAAGTGTTGACCAACTGATCAACACTTCGATAGAAAAACAAATCGAAACAAACAGGAATAAAATCTTACCGATAGTTAAAACAATCGTGTTTTGTGCCACAAACAATATTTCCTTAAGGGGTAAGACAGATGAAACTGCAGTTTTTAACAACTTGCTGCATTTTAGAGAAGATGCTGGAGACTTAATTTTGAAAGATCATCTGCTCCATTCACCAGCTAACGCAACGTACATCTCTCACCGCACTCAAAATGAGTTAATTGAAATTGGCAATGACATTTTAAGAGAAAAAATAATTGAAGACGTCAACAAAAATCGATTTTTTTCTGTAATAGCGGACGAATCAAGCGATATATCCGGCACAGAACATCTGTCATTGGGAATACGATTTGTCCATAAAATGCCAACAGGTGAATTCCAAGTGCGCGAAGATTTTGTAGGTTTTGTAACTCTAGAAAGTATGGATGCTGCTACCATAGCGAACACAATTTCATCGTCACTAACAAATTTCGGGTTGAACTTGTCAAATTTGGTTGGACAAGCTTATGATGGGTGCTCCACCATGGCTGGAAAATTGAGTGGGGTAAGGAAAAGAATACAAGATTTGTACCCAAAGGCAAATTTTTTCCACTGCAGCTCCCACAAATTAAATTTAGTGATAAATGATGTAAGCGAAGTGTCCGAGATCAGAAATGCTGTTGGGACGATAAAAGAAATAATTACTTTTTTCCGGGAAAGTCCTTTGCGAAGAAAATGTATTCCCAGCATCCCCCTGTTCTGTGAAACAAGATGGACAGCAAAATACAAAAGTATACGAGTATTCAGGGAAAACATACTCGTTGTAATGGAAGCACTGCAAAAACTGGCGGTCGAGGGAAACCGTGTTACAAAACAACGTGCCCTTCAACTGTATTACTCGTGCTCTAATTCGAGTTTTTTAGTCTGCTTGTTTATAATGGCTCATTACTCATCGATACTTGAACCAGTCGCAAATATTTTACAGGGAGTTGACCAGAATTTATTAAGTGTGAAAGAGCACATCACTATCTTAAACAAGCATTTTGAAGAAGATCGGGAGAATGCTGAGAATTCCTTCAAAACGCTTTGGGAAACAATTCAAAAATGTTTAAGTGAATCCGGTATTGAATTGAGCTGCCCAAGAATTGTAAAGAAACAAACTCACCGATCGAATATTCCTTCGACTTCACCAGAAAAATATTTTAGAATATCAATTCTCGTTCCTTACTTGAATTCTCTGATAATGTCCCTTAAAGAGCGGTTTTCAGAAGAAAATGAGCCCGCATACGCAATATTTCAGTTATCTCCTAAAAATATGCAAAGCATGGACTCATCCAATTTCAATTCGATTGTCCAAAAGATAACTGGTAAATATGGATCCTTTCTGGATAATTTTTCTGCCGAGTCCGTTATGTGGTTTAACTACAATAAGATGAATTTTGACCAAACTCAATATACCAATGTATGTGATGTGTTGAAAAATGCGGAAGAATTTTTTCCTTCGGTTTTCGCAGCACTTTCTATAGGACTTTCCATTCCCGCCACTACATGTACAGCAGAGCGATCTTTCAGTACATTGAGGAAGGTAAAAACTTGGCTTAGGTCAAAAATGAGCGATGAAAGGCTTGATGCGTTGTGCATGATGAACATTCACAAAAATTTAATACAAGAAGATACGGATTTTTATAATAAAATTATAGATCGTTTTGGTAAAAAACCACGAAAACTGCAATTCCTGTTTTCAAAACAATAAAAATAAATTTTTAATGAGCGTTATTTTAGTATTAATTATTATCATAAAAGAAAAAAAGGTGAGTAGGTTCCATAAAAAAATTAAATCAATTGTCAATGAAATTTAAAATTGCCTTAAAAATTTCATCAAAATATTTTGTCTGCCCCCCCCTGGGAAAAATCCTGGGGGCGCCTATGGTTGTAGGTGACTTGCAAATTAAACGCACCCAATAGCATTTGCCGATTTTGATGTTTATATTGGCTGAATGTGTTAGTGCCTGATTCTGATTTCAAATCCAGAAAAGAAGAACTGTCATTCGAGTGCTAAAGAAACACTTTCAGAAGAGTCCGAAAGCATTCCGGATTACCAATGGAAACGACATAAAGCATTATCTTCCGCCGCAGGAACTTGCATAGCAAATCGGCTCATGTGTCACCAAAAATTAACATTAAATTACCGTTACCTACTCAATTACTCACTTAATCGTTCATTCTTGCAACTTCACACAAATGTTTTGTACATGAAAGAGTTATTGCCGGAAAGATTTATTCCGCAAAATAAAATATTTTGAAGCTTTGTATTAGTGCATGCAAGTCAATCAAATGATCATTTAAATTATAGATTCTACTGATGCGACTAATAGGCTCGTCACTGCCCTAGTTCATTCTATAAAGAGGCCTAAACAATAAGTCCACACTACGCAAGTTATAGGCTCCACCACGGAAATTAAAGTCAATAGACACACAGCAAAGCAGAAGCATCTAGGTATATGACCGAATATAGAAAAACGACATCGCTATTAAGCCTTCGATAGGAATGAGGAATCACTTGAAGAAGCTTGATACGTGGCCTTTAAGCAGAGAAGTTAAATGGATCATCCCATGGAAGTGCTCTTAGTGCAAATCGAGTATATTTGCATTATAGGGGGTTGATCCGATTTGAACGAATGTTGTATAACGATGTCCAAAGTTATGATGCATACTCTAGAATTAGACCAACAAATCAATTGTTCCAAGGCAAAGAAACATAAGGCTCATCAAATTCTTTAGACCACCTTTTTTCGAAGCCCAGCATAGAATTGGATACCTACTTCTTGATTATTTTTGTTTAAATACTTTCAATGCAGAGAAACGGTTCATTTAGAGGTTTATTATAAAAACCAATAGGTCACCAACACACCTGTTTATATCAGTTGGCATTTATATCAGCCAGTTCCAATACATAACCTTGTTTAAAAACTACAAATTGAGTAGGGCTCATATTATACATATGTCTTCAGTATTTCGCTACTTAACAATTAGGGGTGTATAAAACCAAAACAAAGCTATCATAATTGCGGTTAACCTAAATTGCGTGTCAATTCGTTTTAAACTACCTTAATCCTATCGCACACTGGCAATTCATGTACACGCATACATTTAGCCATACAAATAGTTGTTTTCTGACAGTAGTAAACCCTTGTGCTAAGTGCTAATGTGTAAAATAAAAATTACAATATTACCCTTACCAAATAAGGATTAACCTTAAATTTATTGAAATGCTGGCAGGAAATTAAAAAAAAAGTCAGCAACCCCCTTTCTAGAACAGGTGCATAGACTGCATTTTATTTGCAATGCCACTGGTCCACATCCACACCTGTCAAACGCTTTTCTTCTTCGCTCTTACATTCTCGTTCCAAAATAGGGAAGGAAAACGTAGTTCAGTCAGATCACTCTCCATTTGGTACACGTGCACGACTAGCTGTTTGTATACAAAAAAGTATACCTATGCACACACATTCACTGTAGGAAATGTTCATTGCCCTCTTAAGTGTGGTGTACTGCAATGCAAACAAAAAATTTGCAGTCGATTTCATTATATATGAACACGCATACATATTCAGCGAATTATTTGTACGCGGCACACTTTGGGGCTGCGTTAAAACTCACGTCACCCACCCCCACATTGACATTTAGTTCACAATGACTCCAATGCCGTGGCCTGGAATCCCTTGGAAATGAAGGACGTTCCAACCGAAGAGCTTTTATCATTATTATTTTCAGAAATTTATCATTTCTCATCCTCAGTAAATTGGAAGACGCATGCGTTGATGAAGAGCACCACTGGAAAATGGAAGTGCAATTTTTGTCGAACATACGATTTTCGAAGTAGATGGTAAATATGCGTATTGCCCAGTGAAGCAAAACCTTATTGCCGCGGTTCTTATTAAGTTGGTGTTCATGTGTAAGTGTGGGTACTTTGTAATATAATTCAAAATGAAAATTATCATTGAAAAATAGGTATTCTGGAAATTTAAATAGACAGCAACCACCTGTTGCTCTAAGAACAGGTGGTTTATTTATGACATTTGGATAAACACTGTTGACGTTTAAAAAATATTGATTGATTAAATATTGATTGATAAATTATTGATTCGCGTACTTTATTTATGTGTAGAAAAATGAAAACTGTCAAATCTCCAAAATCGAGAAAGAATCCTCTCATTTCAAAGAAAAGTACGCGAACGCTTTTGTGTACAAAGATGAAAAACGTCAAAGTTTGCCTTGAAAAGAAGCAACCGCTTTTTTTTTGCTGGCAAACTCATAGGATTTTATTATTTGACAGTTTTCATTTTTTTACCAGCTGAAATTCTGTGTGAAGAAAAATGAACGAAAGTACAAATTTATTTCGATCATCTTTTTACCATTTTCTCAGTACGCGAACGCGTTTGTGTAGTTTTGCACGAAAGTTTATATAAATTTATGTTTGCATATTAGTTCGCGAACAGACCTAATATTAAAAGGATTCCGAGACTCTGTGGTTTTACAAGTCTGTACATTTTAACAATATTTTGTTATAATAGGTCAAGCCTAGCTTCTTGAAAAATTTGTGTGGCTAATATATATTTTTGTCATGATTTAAATGATCTGCAGTTTCACACCAAATCCGAGCAACAAATTTAAGATGGTTTTTATGGCAGTTGAAACTGTTGCATATTTATCAGACTTTCGCAAACCAACCAAACCCTTAGGTGTTTCCAATGTGAGGCGAAACCCTCGTTCAGTAGTCTAATGCAGCAATTCCTGGGTTGCGTGGAAAAGTCAACAGGATTCCATGAACCAGTTACATTTGTCCAGTGGCGGAGCTAGGTTCTCGACGAGAGGGGGGTCCACAAAATGTATGCTGTCATGACCTAACTTAACCTCATTTTCTCATTCTTTTGATACATTTTGCATGAAACTACTATAGTGCCGCTTGTCTGGACACACGGTTACCACTGGAAACTATTTTAATTCGGAACATCTACTTCGCGACATAGTGTCAATAATTTTTTGATACACAGATATATATATGCGCCCTAATAAAAGGTTTAAAATATCAAAGCATATACTATACGTATTATGTATATATATATATCGGCGACAGAATTCCAGCATTTCAGATTCAGGTCGGTTCGGACCTCCCTGGGGGGTGGGGGTGTCCGGACCCGATGACCCCCACGTGGATCCGCCACTGCATTTGTCATTAAATTACTTTGGTTGGCTCTTTAATATGTATATAGCTAGGTGGAAGTTTCAAATGTTGCAAAGTTACGTTTATGACAGTTTTAGAAATATTTTAGAAAAGAAGCTTTAGCCAGGTGATGGCATGATTCCGGACGAGCTGAAGGTTTTCCATATAGGGCAAAAAACGTCCAAGCTTATAACCCTTTTCGATGTATTGCAAGATGAGCATTGGGGTATAAAATTAGCTTACCTTGCTGAAATTTTTGAATAAGTCAACGAAATTACTTCACTTTTGCAGGAAAAATCAACAATTATATTTGTGGAGACAAAGTATCGGCATTTAAGAAATAAAATATCTGGTTTACATGCGTAGAAATGGACAATATTGAACGTTTTCCACTTTTATATAATTTTTCGGATGAAAACTTGTTGCAATTGTGAAATTCGAATAATATCACTGGACGTTTGTAAAAAAAAATAAATAAATGTCAGGCATTTACGTCCATATAGGGGCTAAAACCTAGCTTATCCAACCATTTGCTTATGCGAAGTGGAAGGGAACTATAATTATAAGCTGACTCCAAACAGGAAATTTGAGGAGCTTCTCATGACAATTGATACTCTCGGATGTTTGACAGATCTTTGCGGGGGATGGGACAGTGGAAAAACACTGTTACTTGTCCCTGGGGGGATTTGAACCGGAAACCTTTCGATTAGTAGTCCAATACGCACTAACCAAAGGGCCACTGCGCCCGAGGAAATTTGGTAAGACTGCTGACGTCTTTGTTATATTACTTTCCGGATATTGACACATATATACATCGAGTGGCTACAAAATAAATTTATAACAAGGAGTCAACCTGCAACGTTATATAGTAAAACAGTGAAATAATTTCATTCAACCCTCTCCTAAGGGCATATTATTTTATACTCATAGGTTGCAATATGCTTTAATTTAAGTCGTAAAACGCTTTAAGATACTTTTACATGTCCGTACGCCCTTCTATCAATAGTTTTGAAGCATGAAAATTCAAGTTACAAAGCTTGAATTTGGAACTATACTCTCAAGGGGCCCGAAATGATCAAGTGATTTAAAATACAAATGTTAGTGTGTTGACTTGTGGCCCGTGCGGTGCAGGCTCAATCCCCATTGGGAACAACAACATACGCCACCCACTAATGGAGAGACACTAATGGCACCTTCTTTTCTCCAAACTACACCAAAAATAGGATTTCCGTCTGGTAGTACAATGGACCGTTACCGAGTCTGAGTGCTCTGGGATTTGGATTTCCTTTTATTTCAAATAAAAAATTAAAAAAAAATAAAACTGTAAGCCGAATGTACTTTTTCACTCTACCGGTAGTATTGGCTAAAAAAATGTGTCATATATGTATACCTTAAAGCAAATGAAGCAGTACTTGGGTGGGCTAGTAAGTGGGTTGTAATAAATTGGTTTAGCCGCTCACGCAGCTTCAAAACAGACGATGAGTATGATAGGGTGAACTGGGGTACATTCATCACCAAAAGTTCAAAGCTTTATATTTTGCATTTGATGGAAGCAGTGGCGCAGAGTTTAGTGTGTTGAACTACTAATCAATTGGGTTCAATTGGTTCAATTTGGGTTCAAATCCCGCCGAGGTCAAGTAATATCTAAACGTTTTGTTCCATTGTCCCACTTCTTGTGAAAGTCTGACAAACATCCAGGACTATCAATTGTCATGAGATACTTCTCAAATTTTCCGTCCGGATTCAGCTTTAAATTGGTGGTCCCTTCTACTTCGCAAGCAAATGGTTGGAGAAGGTTTTAGGCCCTGGATGGGCGTTAATGCCTAATATAGGTTTTTTTATTTTTATGATACTTTGCTATTTTACCATTTAAATAAAATAAGAATCTTTTTCATATGACTCATTCATAAGACATCACATTAATTTTTCTACTTTAAGAAAACAATCGTTCCGCAGATTTTTCCCCAACCTTTTTCCACAGAAGCTCTTCAGATAAAAAAAAACCCAAGATTTGTTAAATTGAAATTATAATTAAAATGTTTATTTTATAAATAAAAGACTAGGGGAGGGTACGATAACTAGGGCGCCATAAATTGATAACGGTTTTCTATAGAAGGGTCAAAAACAAGCATTTTTTACTATGGGAGGGGGTCTATCTCGCCCCGTTTACGAAGTAGGGCAAAAAAAAATATTTAAAAACGGCAACTTACAATAAAGTTCTATACCGGTTTTGAAAGCCAGAAATCTGTTTTATAATCCTTAATTTAAATTAAATTATTTATGGCAATTGTTTTTGAAAAATTCGCATGCAAACTCAAGATTTTGATAAAAAAAAAAAAAAAAGTTTAAAAACGTAGTTTTAGTAATTTTCGATTTTCTCTAAAACTAGAAGACATAAAACCATTCGGTTTTCTGTGTTCGATTCAGAATTGATAGTAACATTAACCGCAAGAAGTCAATTTAGCACTTCATTTCACAATTTCGAGAAAAATTGGTCCAAACTTTTTTTTTTATCAAAATTTTGAGTTTGCATGCGAATTTTTTAAAAACTATTGCCATAAATAATTCAATTTAAATTTACGATTATAGAACAGATTTCTGGCTTTCAAAACCGGTAAAGAAATTTATTGTAAGTGTTGCCGTTGTTTTTTAATAATTTTTTTTTTTGCAATTTAAGTTTTTTTTTCTAAAATTGCCCCTACCTCCTAAACGGGACAAGATAGACCACTCCTCCCATAGTAAAAAATGCTGTCAACTTTTGGCGCAGTTTCATTTATATTGTATCTGTTGGTCTTTTTCTTGTAGTTTCGAACTAGAAATGGTGTATAAATTGCGACCTGAATTTTTCACTGTTATACCGCGCCAATTGTGCCTCGATGTACTTAATTTTCTTTTTCAATTTATTTTACAAAAGTATTGAAAGTAGAATAAATTTGGTTTGTTTAATTTAAGCACTATACTGCCTTATAACACTATTTTCAAAACATTCGTTTTTTTTACAAAAAAAATACGTACTTACCTGAAGAAGACAATTACAGCCTGCAGAAAAAAACATACAACTGCTTGTAATTCTCTTTGCAAACAAACGAGAGCTGTCGAAAAACAACGCATCTTGTATGTTCGCTGGACGATGCGTTTAGAGTTTAAATTATTGGTGTACGCACCGGCCGGCGTTCTAGTAAAATCCGGTTTACCATATACTTTTATTAAAAATCACTCATTTGTTTTGGGGCTCGACTGTCGAGAAACTGATGGTGGGTATTCTCTGACCCCCGCACCCACCAGCTTCGGGCTAATACAAAAATAAATAGTCCAATACCTCTTGAAGCTCAATAGTTTAACTTACTAAGGATTTTTTCTTGTCGTATGTTTGTACCGTCGACAACAAAGACTTCGCTCATTTACGAGTTTACCCTAGAATGCTTCTTGTGCTAAATTTTAGCAGCCCAAGTCACCAATTTTTCTCTTCATACTAGATTTGAATACAGATGGTGAACTACGTATGGCAAAGAAAACTTCTTATTTAGCAAACGACTTGTGTCGCCATTCATATCAAGTTGAGAATTTAGCCTGCGATACGGATACTGCCTTGCTAAACTGCCTCGCTTAATTTTACCATTGTAGACATTTTTGTATGGGAGCTAAATTTTTAAGCGGGCAGCATACTAGGCTTTAGGCAGTAATTGTAGATCGTTAAACCGTGAGCCCAAAATGTATTTAGGATTCTTTCATTACTGATGAAATTCTATTTATCCGACGGCTCAGCAAGAGGTACTGGACATTATGTACCGGCTTACAAATTCATATGGTTCCCAGCCCAGATATGATCCAATGCAAATTATGTCACTTATGTAGGTACCTATATTTTACTTGTTTGCCATAAAACCGTTCCCCAAACTACGTAATTTTCATGAGACATTTCCCATTAAATACTAAAATTCCCAAATGACATCTTCTATAAGGTATTCACCAAACGCATGTTAACATTTCGACAGAATAGGTACATCCTTCATTTCCTAAATTCATTCCAAAGGACATCTTTGAAAAATTAAAAGAAAATTAAATCCTTCCTTTCGATATTTTCATCGTCATCATCATTGTTGTTGTTCTATTAAGTCAGCTGAACCCAACAAAAACTTTATTACTCACTTCCTCCAATAATGAAGTAAATGCGAAATTGCCCCCACCGGCCAACACACACACACACACCACATTCCTCATGACGTGATGAGCTTTCACCCAATTTCTAAATAACTTCCAGCACTTGAAACTGGAACGAAAACACACGAATTTTCAGTCTGCCATTTTCCCCATTTTCGAATTTCCAAAATCGAGACCGAATTTTCCAAAAACAAGAAAACACAAAGCAACGAAATACAATCGACACCAAACGAAATACACCATTTTCCGGACAGTGTGTGTTTTATTCTTTTCGTTGGACTAGAAATCGGGCAATTTGTTTCTTTTCCAAATTTTTTTTTGTTAACAATTTTCAGCAGTGCTAATAAGTTGCAAAAAAATGTCAGCGAATTGTCAAGGAAATGCGAATGAAAGTGTGATGTGAAAATTCAGTGTGTTAAGGTTGAAGCTGCCTCGCGAGAAAAAAAAAATTGGCATCCGTTTTCCAGTGTGTGAATTTCATTTCGGAAAAATCGACAAGTCAATAACCACGGTCGCATTTTAGTTTGGTTTATTTAACAAAAAAAAAAGGAAATTATTTTTAAAAATGAGAAAAAATAAAAAAGTTCCTATGGCTATGTGGTTTCTGTGATACTTCAATGCGTATTTTTTTTATTTTGCTTTCATCAAGGAAAACTTCACAGTACCTATTCCGTATAAAAAAAGGGTTTTTTTTTCTCAGTGAAAAAAGTAGCAACAACAAATAGTAGGAAGAAAATTCCACATATACACACATTAACTTTGACAACACATCAATACGCATTTGTACCCCGTTTTCCTGCGTCCAATTCGCCGCAAATAATATGCCATCGGATTGAACTTCTCTGTACAAAGACTTTTGCCTCAACATTCGTTCCAATAGATTTTCCAGGATTTTCCGAGTCTTTGTGGCTACTTTTTCCTTTTTATCTTCGGCAATAGGTTAAATTTTTTGTTTTCGGGATATTTTTGTGTTTTATTTGCCGCAGTTAATTGTGTTTTGAGTGAGTGTAACCGTGTGTAGGTCGGATATACAAAACGATTTTTATTTGATTTTACTTTACAAACGAAAACCCGAAACCCCGAAAACGGTAGTGCTGTGTTTTTATTTTTGCTACTTCTGTGACAAGTATCCTTCCATTCTAATATAGTATGTGATTTCAGAGTGAATAACAACAACAAAAATCCAATAAATTTCCATCGACAACCAAATGATTTGTGAAACGCAGTCAAAGCCAAATCCCTCCATTGACAGACATAGCTGATCCAAATGCGGTCAACCTTACAGCACACATGACATTAGATTAGAATGTTTTTATTATTTTGTCATTGTAATATGTTTACGTTTGCAAAATAACACTTCAACACAAGAACAAAAAGTATTAGGCAAAAACACAATTTATCGTTAGCTTTTGGAAAAAATTTAATTTTTCGAAAATTTATTTAAGCAAACAACAAATAAAATAAAATTTGGCAATACGTGGTTAAAGTCAGTGCGTGCGTCTTTTGTTTTTCTTTGAATTGCAGTTTTGTAAAATTTTATCAAAATATCATCATTCGAAGAAGACTGCAGGGCTGATCGGCCCATGGTGCAAAGAGCATCATCATCAGATGCCCCATCCATTTCGGGGGGCCAACAGCGAGAGTCTCGTTTTGGCCTCGGCGGTTATTCGTCATACCAAAGCGGTTACAATAAGTTGTTTACACAGGTTCGCTTTTTTTAGTTATTGTTGCTTTTATATTATATAAGTATGTATTTATGTATGTACTAACTTATTCCTACAAATTTGTTGGCATAGACTTTTTAACAAACAAAAACAAGAAGCTGTCGAACTTCAAGTTTCAACACTTTCCAATAATACTCGTATCAATGCGGCTTACGTGGTCCGGCTAACTATCGTAGAAGTTCATTAAAATCGCGTGCTTAAACTAGTACCTACATAATCTATTAATTTGGTCTGAAAAATTTAATACGCAGACAGACATCAATAGAGATAATTATTTAAGGAAAGCAAAACAAGAGATGGTTACAGTCCGCTTGGGCTGCTGCATACCCTTTTATGATTCCTATCCCCCAAAAGCTTGGAGTGGCAAAAATCTTAGTGTGGGTAAATTTTTTAGTATGATGTTGTCTACATATTTTGTTATACATAACTGCCACGCCCCTAAAAAGTGGGCGAGACAGCTATCTATGACGGAATTGTTAAGAACAACATTATCTATATTCTTTGCTACTATTTCTCTGTATTATTACCTGTGCTAAAACAACACTACACCAAACAAATTTCTGCGGCCTATTTACCCGTCGCTTGTGGTCTTATGGCACCCAAAGGTTGATCATAAGCCCATAGTTATGAAAAGTTCTCAGCTTTCGTATGAAAACAAAAACAAAGGGGTTTTCATTCATAAATTCTCTCTTATATTCTCCGTTTCTTGAACAATAATAATTCGCACAAAATTTGCACCATTAATTTATACTAACGTCTTACTTAACGGGCTCCCGACCCGTGACACTGCAGCCTTCCATTCTCTGCCATACCGGACAGGCGGCTTCCAGTTGTGCAGAGCGAGCACTCTGGCATCCGCGATGGCTTGGTCGTAGATCCTCTTGGCTGGAGCATTATTCTCCATTCGCTCAATATGGGGTAGCAAAAATGTAGTCGACGTGATTAAGCTTTTTGTACGACATCCACATTGGTATGCCCATAAAGTTCGCTGTTGTTTCTTCTCCTGCATTCGCCCTCTTCGGGACCAAATATCCATAAGGCACCATAAATTAGGATTATCAGGATTAAGGTTCGATAGAGTACGCATTTTGTTCTTCGAGTGAAGAGTTTTGAACCCATTTGTTTGGCCAAACCGTAGAAGCAGCAGTTTCCTAAGGTACTTCTCCGTCGGATCTCCATTAAGGTGTGATTTGTGCAGTTGATGTTGACCCCAAAGTAGCTGAACTCCTTTACTGACTCGAAGTTATTGCTATCAACAGCGACGTTTTGTGCTAGGCGGTGGATAGATATTTGTCTGATTGTTGCTAGCACATAATTACTCGTAGTATTGTCCTTATTGACTTCAAGACCAACCAATTTCGCCTGTTCTTCAATTGCCAAAAAAGCCTCTAACACGGCATGCTTGGAAAAGCCGATGATGTCGATATCGTCCCCATACCCCAGTAGTTGGATACATCGATTGAAAATAGCTCCTTCCGTGATGACACCTGCCCTGCACACTTGTTTCTCCAGAAAAAGATTGAAGAAGTCACATGATAGCGCATCTCCTTGCCGAAATCTGGTGCAGGTTTGGAATAATTCGAAAAAACCCTGTTATAAATCAAAATTCTGGCCAAATGAACTCATTGAAAATGCTCACAAATCAAAATTATCCCTACATTGATTAACTGATAGTTTGCTTTTTACAGCATTATTTGAGACAATCACCCCTATTGCGATTATCAATTGGTATTTGGTATTTATCAACCAATTTCTTTAATCGGTATTGTGATTGTCAATTGTCAGTGAATTGTTGATCCACTGTTTATTTCTATTAATTCTTGATTGTGAATCCAAAAATGGGTATTGCGAGTGTCAATAATTGTCATTGACTTATCTGTCAATTCGCATCTGTTTCTTTCAACTGCAAATTACTAGTTGCAAAAATATATTTGTGCGGGAATGCAATAAAATGTATGGTTTTATGTGTAAAGTTAATAGTTTGTTTACTGATTTGAGCTATTTAAACAGGGCTAAACATTTTAGCAACAAACAGCAAATGAGCCGCTTAGCAAAACCTAGACGTTGCCAAGGGATTATGCCACAAAACAGTGCCGCAAAAAAACTGGCTTGATATAGCAACAGATCTAAACATATTAGGCCCTCCAAAGCGTGAACGGCACAAATGGCAAAGGGTAAATTTAGTTTCACCATTTATTTGAATCATGACATTTTGTTGTGATAACTTCTAGGTTTGGATCAATTTCAAATGCAAGACCAAAAAAAAGAAGACACAAAACAAAATTTAAATTTCGGCAGCTGGCGGTGGACCGAATAGACTGCACAATTTCAACAATTTGGAAGAATCCATTATTAGAATGCTGGAAATGGAAACTTGCGTCAATCCGCCTGTCAGAGAATTTGGGCAAGAGGATGAAAATTTTAACAAGTCTACTGTTTCAAATGCCATAGAACCAGTCACGACTCAAACTCAAATGGAAAACTCAATGGATGATCGCGATGAATTTGGCCAGAAGTATCCAAGAAAATAATTACGCCTTGAAAAATTAGAAACGGAACGCAAAATCTCTTAGAAACCCAAACTTCTGCACAGAAAGAGTTCTATGAGAATATGACAAATCTTATGGGTGATATAAGAAAAAGCATGAAGAATATTAAATACTACTCACAGAAAAATATGAAACAAATAGACGAAATAATACAAATTAAGATCGAAAAACTGAAGGCTTATAAGAAAAACAAATCAAATAAAGACAGAGATCGAATGGCAAAGTTAAAACTAAAAATAGAAATCCTGGAGATTTCGAGGCGAGATTAGGGTTGTACCGCTTCAGATTGTTCCTGGACTTGGTGGAACAAATTTGTTCATCAACACAAAGATATTGTTCAAATGGGACCTTTCTAAATGAATCATTTCATTTTTGAATAACAGGCTTTATTTTGAAGATTCTGTCACTCTCTGGATGTGATATGGGAACATTGTTACTTCTATCATTGAAATGTAGAAGTTGGCGAATCCTTTCAAATTTATTGAGGGACATTGTCTCTTGAATAGCCGAAATTATTATAGAATTTTTCCAATAGCTCCTAACTCTTGGCAGATGAGCTATGGACATATAAAAAACGATGCCAATAAATTGACGTACGTCTAAGGTTGAGACGCTGAATGTGGTGTTAGGGTCTTTCTGAACGGCGCGGCGTATAAATTAGTTTCGTTCTTGATCATGTCGACAAGATCGTTTGTGAACAAATATGGAAAATACTGAATGGGGGTCTCTAATTGCAGTATTTCAGATGACAAGGATATGTCACCGAGAAAGGAAAGCTGACTGTCACTCAAAACCAAGTTCTTCTTTTTCCATATAACATATTTTCCTTTTTTGCTGGTTGAGGACGGAGTAACGACAGACAATTCAGGTTGTGGTAAACTTACTTCTTGATCTATCTCCTCTTGTAAGTTGGTATTTACTTCAAGATTCTCCACGTTCTCCTCATCTTCATCTTCAGAATCAAGTTCTGGTATATAATTTGGGTCGTTCAAGAATTCGTCATCAGAGTAATCCGCATCTTCACTATTATCGTTCATGTTTTCCAACATTTCGGTGATATCTTGCTAAAGTAATCTCCGCAATGCTATTCTAAAACATAAAATTCAAATCAAATGTCCGTTACAAAGTAGCCTTAGATAAGGTCTCATATCACAATGTTGCATAAGTGCAACAAACAAAAAACCTTCATTTTCTACTCTGCTAGCTATATTTTTCCAAATTTTTTCACAGAACTAGAAAATATTTATACTTACTTGGTTAGTAAATCACTTTAGTTTCCACAAACACTATTTTTAATTATATAAAAAAAAATCCCCAAATTGCAAACCTCACGTAATTGTTGGCTGAATAGTAAGGAATGAACAAAAGGGGAAACCATCCGTATAAAAGCCTTTTCTGTCAATCATGAGTGTGTATTTCATGAAAAGAAGAATAGTAAATATGCGAAAACTCTTAAATTGCTCTCTGAAATAATATCTATTCATTTAAAAGAAACTTTTGCAGTATATTGCATTTCTGCAACATGGCGATACAAAGGGTTAAGAAATAGTATGTACCTAATTACCTAATAACCAAGTATTTGTATTTCCACTTTGGTGTTCTCTTTCCAACATCAACTTTAAGCTCGATATATTCCATACGTTAGAGTCATGTGAAGAGCTCGGATATTTCACGTTGAAAAACCGTATTTTCATTGCATCATCGCATACCTGAAACAGAAATATTGAACATCGACAAATGGTTATTGCATTTAAACTATAGAAATCTTTCCTATTGTAATACGCGTTGAAGATGTTTTTTAGGTGAGGCGATTTTGATGTGTGTTCCATCTACACAACATGCAGGGAATTCCACTCCTTTCGAAGAAATACATTTTTGCCCGACGTATACAGTCCTCCAGGGCGTTAACAACATCTTTTAAGATAATTGACAATGTGGACTGTGCTAAGCCAATAGAAAATTCACTCCCGACACTTAATTGGTACGACCCTTGCGCAATGCTGCGCACAATTTCATAACGTTAGGAACTGATGTGCATCTTATTGGTGTTTTTATCTTGGCTTCTATTTCGGATAAAACATAAGTAAAAGCTTCCTTCGACAAACGGAATTTTGATATAAAGCTGAAAAGAAATAGAAATAAGATTGGTATGACTTCTCTTGAGCTCAAGAATACCCAATTCTAGAGGATTTGAAGCATCCCTATAAATTGCTTCCTTCTTCTTGCCATTTCGCAAAACGTAGTCTCTTCCTCTTCGTCGTCAAACCACAAATTCACTGAACTCATTTTAAAATAAAATTTAATATTAATTCTCAAATGAAATATTAAAAGCAAACCCAATTTTCAAAAGTAAAATTTGCATTTGACATTTAATGTCAAGAAAGCGTATTTTATTCACAACATTCAATTTCATTCACAATGATCAAAACCTCTATCAACTGAGTTACACAATACAAAAGTATCAATTGATTGGTGCATTTTATCAACTATCAATTGGTCGTTGATTGACAAGCGCAATAGGGGTGAATGTTTGTACATATTTTGTAAATAAGATGCGAAATTTGCTTTAATTGCATGGCAAAAAGCAATGCATTTATCCAAGAGTGTCGTAGAACTTGACAACAACTAATGTACAACAAATAACAACAACGCATCATTTATTCGTCCTGCTAGGTAGCAGCTAATGCTTACCATCTGATAGTGCACTTCAACAGAATGCGCTCCGCTAAAACTAACAATAGATATCAAAAATGTCTTTCGTTGCAAAGAGATCGCATTGAGAATAAAGTCGCTATTTCCACCTTTTTTTTGGAGTGGCAACTGAATACATATTAATATTCTTTATTGTTAAGCAAAACTCGCCCTATCTATTAATGTGAAGGGGTTAGCTTTCACTTTCCACACAATAAATAAATAAATAAAATAAAAAATTTTTTTTAGTAAATCGTAAATCCGTAGCAACACTAAAGCACGTGTCAAAATCAATGTCAAACACTTGTTGATACATTTCCTTTTCTGTCCATTTTGGATTGTTTATTTCCATTTGCATTATATATTTGTTTTATCTGCTATAGCGCTGCTGCATTTTTGCCATAGTAACAACGACATTTGTCGAGCTGTCGAAAACACAATCGCAAATTTTACTGTATTGTATTTTTCTTTTGCATTATGGTTGGGGTATAGCTATAGTGCAAAATTGCTGCAGCATTTCAGTCAGTATATTGTATTGTTGTGATACGAGAAAATGTTGCAATTTCGCACTTTTGCAATGATACTAGACCAGTTACATATAATCGTGAATACCCCTATTATGTTTCAATATACACAACTGCAGTCCTGATGATTTGGACAAGCGAGGAACTTAACTACCCATTTTACCTAAAGTTCTATAGGCATACCATTCCCTACATGTGAACTTCTTTTAAGAATAACATCGAGAACCTAAGGTTTTTTTTTTGTAATTGGCGTTGGAATTTCTTTTTTCTGTAATTGATACAGTACCCTTATAATGTAACCAAGCGCTGGCATTTTTTGCTTGTTGCTGAAGCAGCACCCAGCAAATGATTCATTGCCTGTTTTCAGGTGCTACTTACTGCATGAACGAATAGAAGGATAGTAAAGAAGTTTGGTGCGATGGGGTTTTTTCTCCACAGGTGGCGCCTAAATTACTTTAGGGAGATCTGTTTTGTTGTGTGTATTCAATTTAGAAATAATGGCCCTGGTCGGAATTCGAACGGACGACCTGTCAATCAATTAGTGAATATACAACCATCGCACCATACCCACCCGCAATGTGGTGGGCATGTTGTACAACTTGTCTAGCGTCAAAACAGAATTGGGCTAAGCTGAATCCGTTTGATCTCCCTTAACAGATTGTATATTGGCGCTTCAATTCGTGTCATCACTGGGCACTTCTCATAGGCAAGTATTCAGCGAGGCTTGGCGTATACTCAAATAATTTTGGCATAACCTTTTTGGACGAAGCGGAGGAGCTTATTCTGTATACTCTCTGCAAATGTCCTGGCCTTCCTCAACGACGAATACTCCATTAAGACGATTTCTTCTATAATGATTTCTCCCAATGATCCAACCAACACTGTGCCGGTTTTTGCCGGCTGCCACTTCGACGTAATCTTATCTAGTCTTACCTTCGGACTACAATCGAAGAACATCAGTCAAATAAAGACTTTTGCTACAAAGTTTGAGATTCAGGAATGTACTATGCTCTTGGCATCATTAGTGATGCTCGTCTCCTTTTTATAAAAGTTGTCAGGAACTAGTTTGGTAGCGATACCCTCCAAGTTTTTCAGTACGGTCGGAACGAACTTATCTGCAAAAGTTAAAACACTCCCTATTACATTGAATCGAAACACGCCACTTTCGATAGGAAGGTATTGGGGAAAGTGATAAGTACCCATCTTTAAAGACCCAGAACAGCCGAGAATTTCTCAATACAGCTGGTAGATCTGTTTACGGATTCAACACTTTTATGATGAAAAAAATAGGTTTCTGAAAGCTAAACGCGATTGAAAGATTAAGAACGTAGCGACTATTTTTTCCTTAAAACCACTTTTTTTGCAACCTTTTAAATTTTTCAGCGGTAACGCTGACTGGACATGATTCCGCATCAAATGCTTTGCATCACATCTTTAAATCGCGATGTTCGAAAATCGAAAGATACATTTTTTTTAAAAAAATTTCTTACGCTAAAGGTGTTTTTCTGTTATTGTTACAGTACCCTTTATTGTGCTTTGAACACAGCGCAAGCATTGGTGTTTTTTAACAGCAACCAGCTCCTAGCAATGGGGTATTTCATTGCATGCTTTCAGGAGCTACTTACTATGTATTAGAAATAATTAAGAGATAAGAAAAAAGTATTTTTGGTGCACCCTTAACACAGCCCTGGTGCGCCAGGGAAAAGCTATCTATATGGGGTTGATAAAGTAAGGCTGTCATAGTTCCTTTTGGTCGTCAACTACTTCGAGGAAGTCAAGTAACTTGGAGTAAAACGCAGTACAAAAACATCTATACTATTCTTTGACGTGACTAGCGGAAAATTTAAATTTAATCAAAAGCAAAGAAAACAAAATCCCCCCTTTATTCAAAACAGCTAAAGCACATTCTTAAAAGACGCGTATAAAAAAATATTGAAAGCTAGTGTATAAAACATACATAATAAATCATATATACATATGTTTGTTAAGGAATCGCTTGGACCATTAGCTCAAAGACACATCTAACAATGTTAGCTTGACCCAAATATGAGGGTCATAAAACAGTGTCCCTAAAAATGAATTCCCATTGAAATCCATAAATAGTATGAATACACAGTCTATAATTATGGTCTCTCATCTATTTATAAGCAAATGATTTTTATTTCGTTCCGTAAACGAATCAACCAACTGAATGCACTTCTAATGAAGTAATTTTATTTCACAGCATTTTCTAACGAAAACATTATGTATTATGTGTGTAGCTATGTACTCGTTTCATAGCTCATAGGTAGGTATCATTATATAATACTGGTCCCTTTTGCGATTTTACCTGCCAATTTTATAAACGAGGTTTAGGTGTCAAATAAAAGAGAATTCCGTGGAGCACATGATTGCATTTTTACTTTATAAATATTAACTGTGGAACAAATATAGTGTCCGATTCCCTATGTGAAAGTTCTTGCACGGAAACACTTGTTGAACAGAGCTGTAAAGTACTGAAGTATATTTGTACTCAAAACTTTTTAAATACTTCTCAAAAACACCATGTTCATATTTCTGGATCGATTGTCACCCAACACAAAAATCCCGATTAGTGTATGCAAAGGAAAAAAATAATAGGCGCATTTATTCCTTCCAAATCTATCACTGTCGTGCTAATAAGGAACTTGTCGAACGGATGTTTCCATTTGTGGGTATCAAAAACGGCCTAAGCCCAATCGTAATGCAGTGCATATAAAGTCACTCTGGAAATAAATGAGGACAAGACCAAATACATACTATCAACAAACAAACAAACATCTATCCACCGCCTAGGACAAAACATCACTGTTGATAGCAATAACTTCGAGGTAGTTAAGGAGTTCATCTACCTAGGAGTAAACATCAACTCCACGAATGACACCTTAGTGGAGATCCGGCGGAGAATGACCTTGGGAAACCGCTGCTACTTCGGCTGAGCGTAATAAATGGGTTCAAAACTCCTCACTTGAATGGCAAAAATCGAACCTTAATTTTACAACTCCTGCTTTATGGCGTCGAGTGCTGGACGATAAGTAGAAAAGAGGAGCTAATATTGGGTGCTTTTGAAAGAAAAGTACTCCGTGGGATATTTGGTCCTGTGTGCGAGGAGGGCGAATGGAGGAAAAGATAGGGAGCCCGTTAAGAAACAAAAAAAAAAGAAGAAAGAAGATTTAAAGTCACTATTTATATTTAAGACCAATTCATTATTTATTTACTACAATACAATAACATAGATCACGAGTATTTTTTTACAGTGAAGCTCAGATAAATTCTAAAAAAAAATTCAAAATGGTGCCTTACGTAAAAACGCGATATGCTGTACTTCAATCACAGACAATTTTGTGATCGGATTGAGTGAATCTTGTTTCGATTCAATCCGCGTTTTCATGGAATTCAATTCGAATTGAAGCTCTAATGTAAACGGGATACGTATTGTTTATTTACATTCCCAGACAAGTGGTTCAAAACAAGGAGACAACATTTTTTGAGGTCAAGCCGGCCAACCCCACACGGTGATCAGTAGATAGGGATGCAGTGATGTGGGAGTATTTCGATCCTCTTAGGTTAGGCGAGCAAGCCGATTTTGTGATAGGCCGATTACAAAATCGAGTAGGTACGGCTACAATATTATATTTATCTACGCGCATGACCGACTAACAAATCGGCCCATTTGAAAATCTGTATGTATCACAGATTTGTCGCCCGATCGCAGTCCCGATCGCAGTCGGCCGATTGAGTAACGCCAAGGTCTCGCACCCCGACAAAAAAAAACGCCAATAGTAAAAATGTATCAGTGCTCGTGTGTTTTTTCTAGCTGGGCGAAATGATTTATTTCTTTTAAATCATTTTTAAATTTAATATGGACAAGATAGACAATAGAGCTTCTTTATTTGGTGGAATCTCGACCGGCGCTCTATGGCAAGCAACTAAATTATAATAGCGACCGCCATGTAAAAGTAAACAAAAATAAGGTCCGGATTTATGCGAAACATTGATACCATGATGCAATGAACTGAGTTCCACACTGATTCGTTGGTGGTATATGGGTATTTTTTCAAATAATGTCTCACAAAATTTGGATAACCCTTACGATAATTTCACAAAAATCTATATTTGTGTCTAGAGGTCGTTGTTATATCCTTATTAGAATGAATGTCAAATGCGCCCTCGACCGTCCTGTTAGCTCCTACAAAGGCGGTAATTTGAAAATTGCTTCAGAAATGTTAAGCTTTCCTTAAATAAGGCTTAAACATGTTCTGATAACCCAAACGCTTCGTAGCCAATAAACGCATTTTGGCATTGGTGTTCCATTACTGTCACCCGGTAATTGACATTTTCCCGTGAGGTTAAACTAGTGATTTGGGATTTGGACTCGGCTCAAATTGTAGGTCCCCTCCCTTGGTTGGGGAAGTTAGGATTTGTGCACTGTATGGGCCGTTATTGCCTATTATTTATTTATTTGTTTTAGATGAAATTGAAACGTGAAATGAAATATGCCATTGATTTAAGGCCTGTCTAATTTTTTACAAATTTGATCTCGTAAAAGTGCACGCTCCCGTTTTGTTTGATCAATTATTTACGATGCCTAGTCGTGTCAACCCACCAATTTGCATGCACACTTGCGAGAGGGTTTCAAGATGTTAAATGTGTTACTAGCCTCACCCTAAATTGCCAACATAGATTTGATTTCTCCCCTTAGTCGTATTTAACCACAGACACGGTTTTTTTTTAGCGGTGCTGCAGTGATATTCTTATCCCGTTTCTGCACGGGGAAGGCTTTAGTCTCTGTATTGGCTGTTAAAGCCAGAACGTATCTATACCAAAAAAAAAATTATAAAGAGCAAGCTAATTTACATCAATTAAAAGTAGAAATTACACTAATCTGAAAGCATCTCGGAGCGCTGGCCTAGCATTATATCTACTAGTAGGTTCGCCTTACCTGAGAAAAGAAATAAGGTAAATTAAAAAAACAAATAACGATAATGTATGTTCAAGTCCCACCGAAAATTTCGCAAATTAAATTGTTAACATATCGAAATTCCTTTCCCCCACAAACCGAGTGGCTTAACAGACATATTCTGATATCCGAATTCTATTCCATATCAACCCCATACACACTCCTATATCTTAAAACTTTCCCGACACCGAAATATGCAAATGTATCATGTTCAATACCTACAAATTGCAAGTAATATCTTGGATTTTGTCTGGATGAATTCGATCCAGTCAGCGTAGATTTAAAATTAGTTTCCACCGAATATGTTTGGAAATAAGTATTTAGCTCATGATTAAAAATAAAATGTAGTCAATTATTCTGCAACCATCGTTAGTAGTTATATTTTATTCTTAGATCAAAATAGACTAACACGCATTACATGAACGCTTAATACAATCGGCTGTTCATATTGCTTACATCTAAAATGCCACTTAAACTATTAAAACGTTCTGTAAGATGTTCATTGTTCTTCGCTTCAAAATGTGTCTTCCTTTGAAGTATTTCTAATTCCTTTTAACGCAATTTATTTGCTTTCAACTAAGGGAATTTCTAAAAATAAAACACTTATCGATTACATCTCTATTCCATAAACCAAAAATGGCATTCATCATACTTTATAAGAAGGAATGTAAGTCATTAAATCATTTAACGCAGACAATGCCACCTTGAGCTGGATTTTTATGTATTATACAAAATTACATGTTCGATTCTCGCATTTGCAGTAAACCAAAATTTCAACTTTAAAGCCCATAATCACGCACCCGTTCATCGTTGCTAGAATCGTTTTAACAAACCATTTAGAAAATTTACTCACATATTGCTTTTAAATTTAATTTTAATTATAAACAAAATACCAAAAGTAAACTAATTTTGCTAGAAATATTTTTGTAAATGATCTTGAAATTATGACTCTTTCGAAGCAAATAGTGTTTAGAATACGAAAACCACCCGTACAAAGCAATTGGTTTAGATCTATGACGCAAGATAGCTTCACGGCTCTACGCAATGTAATTTTTTTTTGTTGCCTGAATATAAACTATTTAATTCAAAGAGACATTAACATTAAAGCATTTCTTAATCTGCACTTCGTGTTTTCGACAGCACTTTTGAACGTTTTCAAAGATCAAAACAATATGTATTTGATTCTATATCTCAATTTAAGACATGCCATGTTTTCGAGTCTATTTAAAAAAGTATTTAAAAATTGAATTGATTATTTGTAGACAGAAAATCTTTTAATCGAATACCTCTTTACTGAAAAAATTAACAAAAGTAACAATTCAATATCATCCCACTCATCTTCAGGGAAATTTTACAGAGCATAATTAAATTTACCAAAACAAAAAAGATATTGAGACTAATATCATAATGGAATAAAATGCTTTACTTGGACGGGTGCCAATTGCAACCAATTATTTAATAGGAAGGTTGTTCTGTCCACAATGACGATACCATTTGATGCCAAAAGGTGAAATATATGTCATTCATTATGAATGGTAATGTAAAATATGTGTGCATTTTTTGTAGATCTATGATTCAATTTTTTTTAAATTTGATTTTCGTTTATTTTATTTTACTTTTTTGTTTTTGTTATAGATTTTTAATATTTTCAACCTCTATGAATTTGCAAAATACCTATCCCAGGCTATGCAATTCTTTGATATGCTATTAATGTTCAATTGAATGAATTAAAATCAATTTGATTATTTACTACTATCTCAAAAGTTACTCTTTTTAATGCATTTAAATCTGCATACCCGTATGGGCTTGTCTGCAGATGTCTCGAATCCCGGGATTTGACTCTGAACATTGTATCAATTTTATATGACGAATTCAAGTACTTCAATGCAACGGTAGGTGTTCATCTAATGATAAGAAATATCTATAAGAAAAATATACTGCAATGTGTTTTTCTACCATATTGTTAACTAGCTGTCCCGTGCTCGCCTTGCTTCGCCATGCCACTTCTCAAATTTAAAACAAAATACTTGCTGATAAGAACTGATAAAGAAAACGTCGAGAGTGTCCCTACTCATTATATGGATATACTCTGAGTGTGACTCCTTCTCAATCTCATTTTCATTTCATACCCTATCTTTCTCAATCCCATGGCCATGCGCCATAAAAAAACAACACAAACTGCAAAAGGTGCATAAAAAAAAGAAAGAAAAAGTGCATTGCACAAAATGTACAGGTTTTTTTTTTTTTTTTTTTTTTTTTTTTTTTTCTTGGCTGTGCCAATGGATGTGGTAATCTTCAAAAGATGGCATGCACAGTTCGCAAACCCGAATAATCGATGCCAGGAATGCGCCTACGTACTAATCCACACAAAGCATACGTCAACCACTCTCCCCGCGGCACTGCCGTTAGGTATTACTTCGCGGGGCTGGTTAGCTATTCATGCTATGCGTCTTGTCTTGTGTCAGTTGCTTCTGACGCTTCTGCTGCTTCTGATGCTCTCCTTAGCCTTTCTACTCTCCGCAGTTCATTTTGGATAGGTGTTACCAGATTACAAACTGTCGTCCAATTGTCCTCCGACTGCAACATATGGTCTATTACGAAAGATGGATTGGAAAGGTTCGTTCTCCATGATACGAATCGCCTACAATGAGAAACTGCGTGCTCCGTATCTTCCTCCTGGTCTGGACAATCTGGGTAAAATGGCGAGCTATCGTGTCCAAATCGATGTAGGTATTTGTGTAAGAACTGCGTAAGGTGGTAGTTGCTGTTTCCGTGTGTTCGCTTTGTCCAGTTCTCGATTGACGGGATCAGCTTGTATGTCCATCTGCCGTTTGTAGTGTTGTTCCACCTGGTTTGCCATATAGCAATTGAAGCTGCTCTTTCTTCTACTTTAATTCTTGTCATTTCACTTGCATCTTGTCCGCCCGGCGTTTTTCTGTTGTAGATCCTCAACATCTCGCCCGCGATAATGTCTGTGGGTATCATTCCAGCTATGACGAAGGCCGCTTCGTCCGAGATGGTTCGAAAACCACAGATTGTCCTTAACGCGCTAAAATATAAATGTGTAGATTTGGCACAAAGCCAAGCTTTTTAAATTGTAAACTTTTGTAACCAATCTTGTACAAGGCAATATTAAATAAATCTAAAAAAAAAAAAATCTAAATCTATAAATGTATAAACTTGAATTAAAATCAATTAAGTGGCTCTTTTACATTTTACAAGCTACACTACAAATAAGATATTGTATCTTACAGTGTAAGCTAATCCTGAAATAAATAAATACTAAAAAAAATTTTAAAAGATGGAAAATATCATTTGCTCAGCCTTTTCTTTTAAAAAAAAAATATGCCTCTTCTGCTCCCTTCTCCTGTTATACCAATTGTACTTATGGTGCTTCTTTCCAAGGCCGCTAAAATATCTTGAATCCCGAAAACTTAATAATGACCGGCAGAACGATTTTCGCAGCAACAGTTCAACTGGTGATTTGATGACATACTTACAGAAAAGTGAAACATCTCTCCTCCACTGTGACGGAAATAAAATCGTTGCGCTTGATATTTCAAATTAGATTAGATGTTACTTTTCTGACCGTTTGAGTTGTTTTGAATTGTTCCAAGTCTCTAACTTACCAACTTTCCAACTGACTGTTTTTCTCATTTGCATACCCTATTCTAAGGGTATATACACTTTGATTCATAAGTTTGCAATATACCTCAATATTGCTTAATGGGTCTACTAAAAGTTACAATATTCATATATCAGCATCGATAGCTTCTATATTCATAATCAGCATCGATAGTCAGGTCGATTTGGCCATGTCTGTCCATTCATCCGTCCATCGGCAAAAATTGGGACCTAAATCTCAAGCTAGAAAACTGAAGTTTGGAACGCATACTCTCTCTAGGGGTCCGAAATGCACATGTATTAATGCCCACAATCTAAAAAAAAAAACAAATTGATCGAAATTTGAGCTAGAAGGCTGAAATTTGGAACATAAATATGTATCTTCAGGGGCCCAAAATTCTCGTGTGCTAAGATTTTTAGACACCGCCCACAAATACGCCACAATTTGAAAAAAAAAAAGTTTATCAAAAATCAAAGTTTGGGCCAGCTGGGAATCTGAAATGTGGATAATACACTCTCTAAAGGAGCGGAATGTTGTAAAGATTTTTAAAATCCGCCGTCTGACACACCCACTATTTAACAAAAACGTTTTGTATTCCTTGCAAAGTATGTAGATAAAGTCGATTTAAACCATTCCTTCATAAAAAGTGTTCTGCCATGCCCACTTTTTTAGTGCGTTTTCTTTTTCTATAAAATCCTTTCAAAATCGTTCAAAACAGTTATGTTTAACGAAATATGTAAATCATATACCTCTTAGTAATTCACCCATAATTCGATTTTTGCCACGCCCCCATTATGAGAGTAGGGTATCCAACAGTTCGCTTAAGCGACCAACAACCATTATATGCCCAACAGCAACTCTCTAAAATCCTTCTTCGAAAAAAACAATTTTGGATGAAAGAACTGAATGAGATCGGCTCCAGACATGTATTTTTGGGATGAAAGAGTTTGTACGAAAGGAAAATGGACCTTGAAAAGCCTTAATCTCTTGAACTGTCTTAGGGTTGAAGGACATATAAGTAGAGCAACTGGGAGCAGCAGCCGCCATCTGTAGATTGTTGGACTACACAAGGGGGCGGAACTACTTCACTGACGAGTTTGATGTTGACAAATTTGTATGGATTTTCATGGCAAGATGTGATTTTATTTACCTGAATGGAAACAGATTTGTCCGTAATGAATCATTCGCATGCACTCTCTGCAATTTGAGGGTAGACGAAGATATACAGCACTTTTTAGGCAGATGGCCCCATACTAAGAGAATTTAGAGCAGCTTATTTCGAAAAATCTATTTTAACTGAAAATTAAGTCATATGCACGCTAAGGTAAAAGTATTGGTGATTATGGTAAACTGGTCAAATAAATAAAAGTTGCCATCACTTACAGAAAACAAATCATCGATGAATTTAATTAATTTAAATAATACCTTTATTTTTTTGAGATATTTTTGCGGGTGGCAATGGTGCGATGGTTGTGTATTCAGTAAATGATTGGCAGGTCGTGCGTTCGAATCCCGACCGGGGCCATGATTTTTAACAACAAAACAGATCTCCCTAAAGCAATTTAGGCGCCACCTGTGGAGAAAAAACCCCATCGCACCAAACTTATTTCCTTATTCTTTCATGCAATGAGTAGCACCTAAAAAAAGGCAATGACTCATTTGCTGGGTGCTGCTTGCAACAACAAGCAAAAAAATGTCTGCGCTGTGGTTACATTAAGGGTACTGTATCTATTAAAGAAAAAAGAAATCCCTTTGGCGCTCGCCAATTAAAAAAAAATAAAGTAATAATTATTCAAATTGTTTCTTAATATTACAAATCTACTTAAATTATATAAAGTCAAAGCAAACATAATGAAAATTAAATAAATATTTAAATTACCCGACAGACGACTCTTAAGGTCATTGTCGGGGGTTTGCATTTTTGACATAAAAGTAATGGAGTCATAAAGAAAATGTATACATTTTTAAAACTTATTTGAAAACAAAAACAATGATAATTACAATTACAATTAATATGCCCAATTCTGTCTCTGTCATTTAAGCAAAACCCGAGTATTCTGCCATTATAAAGGGTGTTCAAATTTGACATATCATTTTAAATTGGCCGCCACATATTAGATTACACTGGAGTTTTTTCAGGTATGAAGTAAATACATTCCCGTTAGCTGTAATGGATCGGTACACTATTGGGCAACGTGTTTTTATTATTAAAACTTATTTTAAATATGTTAAAAGTTTTGCAGAAGTTAAAAAGAAATTTCGTTCAAAATACGGTAGAGAAAATGCTCCGTCAAACCGTACTATTAAACTTATCGTTCATAAATTTGAAGAAACTGGTTCGGTTCAAGATCAGAAAAGTAAAGCCTATCATCGTAGTGGTCGTTCGAGTGGAAATAGTGTAGTTGTTAGCAGCTGAAGAGCCAAGGACGTCAATTCGTCGTCGTTCACAGCAATTAAACCTCAAACCAACATTTTCCACAAAGATCTGCATGTAAAGGCTTACAAAATACAGTTAACACAAGAATTAAAGCCAACTGACCACGCAGTGCGTCGGCAATTTTTTAATTGGGCCATAGAGAAGCAACAAAAAAATTACCATTTTTTCAAGCAAATTATCTTCACCGATGAGGCTCATTTTGAAATTGGCGGTTAGGTTAATAAACAAAGCTGTCGCATTTGGGCTGAAGAAAATAGTAGAGAGTTGTTTAAAAGGCCAATGAAACCAAACAAAAATGCTGTTTGGTGTTGATTTTGGTGTGGTGGCGTAATAGGTATATTTTTCTGCGAAGATGAAAATGGCAATGCAGTTACTGTGAATGGAGCTCGATATCAAGCGATGACTAAAATCTTTTTGTGGAGCCAATTGGAAGATATTGATGTGCAGAATATGTGGTTTCAACAGGATGGTGCAACATGCCACACAGCAACGAACTCAATCGATCTTTTGAAAGAGAAGTTTAACAATCGTATAATTTCCCGAAGAACAGACGTGAATTGGCCACCAAGATCATGCCACCACTGCATTTTTTCTTATGGGGTTTCTTGAAGGGTAAAGTTTATGCTGATAATCCTCAAACACCTCAAAGACAACATCATCGAGCAAATATCACTTATTGAACCATCATTATGCGAAAAAATGATTCAAAATTTTGGTAAAAGCCCGACAGTCTGCCGAGCTAGCAGAGGAGTTCACTTGGTCGACATTCTTTTTGATTATTATCCGGAACCAATGTACATTAATTTCCAATAAAAATAAATACAGATTTCACACAATTTATGTCTTTCATTCAAAATTTAAAATGATACCTCAAATTTGAACACCCTTTACATAAATGATACTTGCATAGCTGAACCCGAAGATTTTCCATTATCGGTTGAATTCGTCTGAATCATCAATTTTGGCAAGAACGCTGCGAAATGTCTAGGCTTCCTTAACGTTCATCTCATCCTCAGAAAAAAAAAACGTTGTCTACCCTTGTGTGTAGATTTCTACACATATGGGATTTTAGTGTTTGCCATGAATGTTTTTTTTTTTAATTAAGATAAATAAAAAAAAATAATTTTATAATTTTATTCTAATGAAACAAGTGAATATAAATTTAAATTAGTTTTTCTTGAATGCATTTTAAACAAACATTTCGATTTTGTTGGTTTTTACAAGCAGCTTTTGTGCAAAAACAACAGATTGTCTCGTATATACAAGGTGGCGCAAAAATAACCTTCCGATGTTTTTTGGCTGTAATTTAAAAAAAAAATTAAAAACTTTGATTCTTCTTGTGGATTATTTTTATTTGGTCTTTTAATTTTTTTTACATCAAGTCGAGAATATGATGTCATGTAAATGGTCGCCGCCACAGTTGATTGTCATTTGAGCCCTTTTTATGGCATTTTCCATCACTTTAGCCAAAACTTCCTCGTCGACACATTGTTGACGGATATTGTCTTTAAGAGCTGCAAGAGTCTGAGGCTTGTTGACATAAACCCGCGACTTCAAAAAGCCCCACAAAAAGAAGTCTGGAGCGGTCAAATCAGGCGATCTTGCTGGGCAGTGCAAATCGCCAAAACGGGAGATTAGGCGCCCGGGAAATGCATCCTTCAGCATATCGGTTGTGGCACGTGCAGTGTGTGACTTTGCACCGTCCTGTTGGAACCACATGTTTTCCAATCCCAATTCATCAAGTTGCGGCAAAAAGAACTCGTTGATCATTGCTCTGTAGCGCTCACCATTCACAGTAACCGTTTGGCCAGCGACGTCTTCGAAGAAAAAAGGTCCGGTGACTCCTCCAGCGAAAACAGCACACCATACAGTGACTTTGAGCGGGTGTAATGGCTCTTCGTGGGTTACACGCGGATTTTCAGTGCCCCAGAAGCGTAAATTTTGCTTATTTTCGTACCCGCTAAGATGGAAATGGGCCTCATCACTCATGATTATTTTTGATGAAAAATCATCTTCCTCTTGGTGGTGATTAAGGATGGCTTGAGCGTATGTTAGACGCGATTGGCGGTCAGCAGCTAACAGATGATGCACCGTCTGGACTTTGTACGGAAACATCTTCAAATCTTGTACCGAAATTCGCTGTAAAGACCGTCGACTGATACCCATTTGCGTGGCACGTCGTCTGGTCGATGTCGACGGCGTTTCCATGACATCTTCGGCTACAGCAGCAATATTCTCTGCAGAACGGCTACTACGGGGTCTGCCACGCCTGGCACCATCTCGTGTTGTGCCAGTCTCTTCGAGGCGAGCGGCTAAACATCGCAGTGTTTCACCAGTAGGCGTTGGACGGGTAGGAAATCTGCGACGAAATTCACGTTGTGCCAAAGTCACCGACCGATTATTGCTCAAATAAATAGTCACCAATATTCCGCGTTCTGGAGCAGTGTAGCGTAACATTGTTTATTAACGTGTATTTCGCATGTGTTTACTACACAAATGTCAAAACAGAACTGACATTATGGGCCAATCGCAAAATTTATAGCATTTTCTGATAGGAGGATTACTTTTGCGCCACCTTGTATTATTTTTGGTGGCAGACTTTTCTTCATAGCAAACGTGACATCTTGCTCTACCTTTTATTTGTAATGGAACGTTTCTTGGCCTTTTTGGTGGATTTGATGAAAATGATGTAGAAATATAACCTAAAGATTGTGCTGCTGAACTTTCTCCTGAAACAATTGCAAGCAAAGATGCTGATGATGCCGATCTTGGTTTACCACTTTTTTGCTGCCATATATGGTTTTACAAGTTCACGTAGAAAATTCCTTCGTATTGTTGTCTTTTGTGTTGCTTGCCAATTCGGATTCATTTCTTTGAAAATAATTAATGAATTCGAAGCAGAAATATCAATCGTGTTTGCAAATACAGCCATTGGCCATCCATTTGTTTTTCTTTCACAGCTTTACCAAGAAAGCATTTTGTCAACTGTATCTACACCGCCTATATCGAATGAAAACAAAAATCATTAGATGACTTGAAATTTGAAGAGGCAGTGTATATGAACAAACCTTTCGTTTTATTGTAATACTCTATAATTGATGGTAACTTTTTTTCATGAGATCCAATTTGAATAGAGTTATGCTTTGTACTTTGCAATACAGTACATTAATTTTCCCTTCCAATGTACGAAACAAGTGGTGTGTTGTCGGTAAATGCAAATGTAGATTAATACAACGGTCTTTTTTACATTCAAGAAGCTTTGGTGGAATGCTTCTTTTATTTTTTCTCAAAGTGCCAACCATTGTAAGATTTGTTGACAACAATTTTTGACCAAGATCATACGAAGAAAAGAAGTTATCCATTGTTATGTTGTGACCTTTCAAACCATCAACGAGATCCAAAACAACTGGAAAAAAAGTATAAAAGCATTATTGATATCACTAACACGAACTTATGCATATCTTGTTGTTCCAGGACGAATAGAAATCACATTTCCATTCCAAAATCTACCACTTTGATGCTGAAATGGTTTTGGTTGCCAAACAATACCATCTTTTGAAACAAGCAATGGATCCATATTTTCACCTCGAACTGATTCGTTTGTTTCATTTGGTTGACTCACTTCCTCTTCAACGTCAGAATCACTATCGTCTGAATACAAGTCATCGTCATCACCAACATTTTCTTCTGGCACAAATTCATCATCACTGTCTCAAGAAATATCACTATCATTACCATCACTTTCATTCAAAAATGCTTCCATTTCTTCAACTCTAAGATATCTTTGTCTCGAGATAGTTTTTTTTATTATTATTATTAAATTCACAATATATACGCACAATGTTTACTTTCGAAAAGACTCAATAAAACTGGCATTTTATATGAAATGCACTTATTATTCATATGTGTAGAAATCTACACAAGTAGGTAGTTAACGTAATTATAACAATAACAACCGTCATAAACTTTTTTTTATGTTGAAATGCGTTTTTTTTTAAGTAAAATAAGGGTTATATTAAAGTTAGAAAATTCCAAAAATTAGTAGTTAGTGGTTTTTGAAAAAAAAAACAAGAAAAGAGGTAGCTTATGTGTAGTTTACTACACAAGGGTGGGATGAAGATTAAGCGAAGCAAAAAATGTTTCACCTCTTCTGATCTGGCTTCAATTTATAAGGCGTTCGCCCAAACTTCAGTACGATTCACGCTCATATCTAGTCCAGTGCACCGATTAGATTTTCGAAAGAGCTCACATACGGGAAGAAACTCATTTGCGATCGATCGTTTCGCTTGGATTTCTTAATTACCTGCGTTCGGAGACATCTGCGAATTCTAGTTGGAAAACTACAAGCAAGTCGTAATGACATTTGGATTTTGAGATTACTTTTGAAAGTTTTTTATATTTGTCAATTTGTGGAACGCGATTAAATGTTTTGGATTGTGATTGAATTTCGACAATGTAAGTATGTACGCTCGTGAATAATTTTTCTTTCACGTTTTCTCGCGCTTCAAAAATGACATTGACATCTTTCTATTATTGACGTTCGCGTATTGACTTAAAGATGATCTGAAAGAAATAACACTGAATTTGGTGCAACAAATCGTAATTTTCATAATTTAATGGCTACAATATGTCTTTGAAATGTTTTTAAGAAGTTTGTGTGTGTAAAATGTTCCTAAATATGATCTGAAAAAAATTACATTGAATTCGGTCCAGCCGTATTTTAACCTTCTCGTTTGTTTAGTTTCTTGAGAAAGATTTATCCAAACCAATTTGTTCTGGTGGCAATCCATATACATCGAATTATCAGATATTTACATTGATTTTTTTATCAAATAGCAGCGGGATAGTTTTTTTTATAAAAAATAGTACAAACATAGGGACGGGCTACAGTCCGCTTGGGCGAACTGTTGGATACCCTATTCTTATTCCTATCCCTCATAAGTGGGCGTGACAAAAGTCTAAGTATGGTTAAATTGTTAAGAACGCTCTACATATTTTGTTATATAACATTTAAAGGATTTTATCAATAAAAACGCTCCCTAGCTCAAACTTGGGTGTTTCAATAAAATTGTTTTATTTAATTGTGGGCGTGTCAGTAGGCGGATTTAAAAAAAAATTAACACATGAGCATAAAGGGCCCCTAGAGAGTATATATTATAAATTTCAGCTCCCTAGCTCAAACTTTGGATTTTCAAAAAAATTGTTTTATTTATTTGTGGGCGTGTCAGTGGGCGGATTTTGAAAATATTTATACATGAGCTTAAAGGGCCCCTAGAGAGTATATATTAAAAATTTCAGCTCCCTAGCTCAAATTTTGGTTTTTCAATAAAATTGTTTTATATTTTTGTGGGCGTGGCAGTGGGCGGATTTTGAAAATTTTATATCCCGAGCAGTTTTAGGAGTCATAGATCATATATAAAAAATTTCAGCTTCCTAGCTCAAAATTCGATTTTTTCCAAAATTTTGTTTTTTTGAGTTTGTGGGCGGATTTCAAAAATTCGTAAACTTGATTATTTCGGGACCCTAGAGAGTATATGGTTAAAATTTCAGCTCTCTAGGTCCAGTTTAAAGGCCTAATTTTTGCCGACGGACGGACGGACATGGCTAGATCGACATTACTATCGATGCTGATCATAAATATAGTAACTTTTAGGGGTCTACGGGCAATATTAAGGTATGTTACAAACTATGCGTCAAAATTAATATACCCCTAGAATAGGGTATAAAAATAAAATAAAAATTAAAAAAAAAAAAACTATAAATAATCAATGTTAGTAATGAATAAGGAAAAGAATCAAATAATATTGAATTTTCGCGTACTCTCCTATATTATTGTTTATATTATAGCTAGCAAACCTATTTCGAACATATTTTGATTTATTTATTTTTTATTGATATCTTATTCACATCACGCTGGGAAGTTGATCGTGCGGGCTTACGGGGTCGCACTCACCACTATTGTTTAATTCACACGCTCTTTGTGGCTTATAATTTAAAGATTAGTTAATTCATAAATTATCATCTGCGTTATGAATAAAAAATTCGATACGCATCCATTGAGCTGCCTAAAACGCATTCACTTCACCCCGCCGATGAATCTTTCAGTATTTTACGATGCCAAGTTATGAATTTGACCGAAACGTTCTGCCGATGTTTTCTACGAATATTTTCAATTTTTTTTTTATAATTTGCTTACGAAGCGCAAGCATTTGGGAACAGCAAGTAGCGCCTAGCAATGACATATTTCATTGCATGCTTTTCGGTGCCACTTGCTTTAGAAAGAATGGAGAGATACGAAAGAAGTGTTTGGTGCAGTTGTATGGTTTTTCTGCACGGGTGTTGTCTAAGTTGCTTAGGGAGATCGACTTTTACATATACGAGTATATATTCGAAATAAAGTAATGGATTTGGCTGGGACTGAACGCACGACCTTACAATAACTAAGCGAATACACTACTACTGCACGTTTGCCATGTTTCTGTTGAAATTGTTAAGAACGCTTTACATATTTTGTTATATAACATTTAAAGGATTTTATCAAAAAAAAAAGAAGCTTTTGTAAAAAAAAACGCTCCCTATCTCAAACGTTGGTTTTTCAATAAAATTGTTTTATTTAATTGTGGGCGTGTCAGTAGGCGGATTTAAAAAAAATAATCACATAAGCATAAAGGGCCCCTATATATTATAAATTTCAGCTCCCTAGCTCAAACTTTGGATTTTCAAAAAAGTTTTTTTTTTATTGTGGGCGTAGTAGGCGGGTTTTGAAAATATGTATTTACACATGTGCATAAAGGGCCCCCTAGAGATTATATATTATAAATTTCAGCTCCCTAGCTCAAATTTTGGTTTTTCAATTTCAATTCTAACAATTCTGAAGGTAAAAAAATTGAGCTTAGCTTTTAATAGTATAATCCATACTCCCATACTTATATTATAAATGCGAAAGTAACTCTGTCTGTCTGTCTGTCTGTCTGTCTCGCTTTAACGCCAAAACTACTGAAGCGATTCAAATGAAATTTGGTACACAGATAGTCTAGAGCCTGAGAATGGACATAGGCTAATTTTTACCGCGGGAAAATGCTTCATCCGCTGTCCAGAATCGGAGATCTAAGCTGATATCTAAGAAAAGTTGTAACTCTCGAATGCTTTATAGCTCCTGACTTTGGAATGACTCATCCAAATGAAATAGGATTTTTTTTAATATAAAGTTCAATTATGTACAAAGATTTTAAGATATAAATCATCTTTGTAGGTTATCCTGAAGTTGAACAATAAGCATTAAACTATATGTACACTTTATACAATTCAACAAAAGTAAAGTGTTCGATTGAAGCTAAATCGTTGGATTTTCCCAGCATTGAGTGGAGGAAAATTTGTGTGTGTGTGCGGCACAAATCTGTTTCTCTCTTTGTACCTTTTGTGAGTGTGCTTTTTCTTTCTTTCTTTTTATGCACTTTTTGTAGTTTGTGTTGTTTTTTTTTTGTGGCGCATGAGATTGAGAAAGATAGGGTATGAAATATAATTGAGATTGAGAGGGAGTCACACTCAGAGTATATCCATATAATGAGTAGGGACACTCTCGATGTTTTCTTCAGTTCTTATCAGCAAGTATTTTGTTTAAAATTTTAGAAGTGGCAGACTGGCGAAGCAATTCGAGCACGGGTCAGATAGTTAGATATATTTATGGACTTCGCCGATATGACCACGATAACATTTATCAAAGAAGCGGCTAAATGTGTCGTTCGAAAGTTTTATAGACTATCGAACAATAAAACTATTTGTGAATATACTTTTAACGACGCAAACATCATACCTATATGATATGCTCCAATTTCCGGCATCTCAGCGATTGTTGTTCATAATTATACCTCGTTTTTTTATATAAGATATCAGAAAGACAATTCTTTATAGCTGCTACCCCATTATGGAATTCACTACCAATACACCTAAGAGAAAAGATTTAACACACTTATTTTTCAATTATAAGTAACTAACATTTTTTCCTTTTATGGCGGCATTTCATTTTATTTTTATTATTTATTTTAAATTATTTTTTTTTTTCACTTTTTCACTTTGTTTTATTTGTTAGTTCATTTGTGAACTATCTTTTTTCTTATCTATGTTTTCCTAATTTATTTTGTTCTTTTTTATGATTTAACTTTTGTATAAATGTATTAATTGGAAGAAATATTAAGGAAACAAACTTAAAATTAAACAAGAGTTTGCTATACAAAGCTACATACATTATTTATACACATAAAACATATAATAATGTCATTCACCAATTGAATATTTGTTCCGGTACCTACTTTTTTTATTAACTGAATTCTCTGGTTTAATTTCAGGGTTCTGCCGATTCAAATTACTCACAACCGTCATCCGATCTGTCGCTAGACGAGGAAAAGGAATCGCTTCGGCGAGAAAAGGAACGACAGGCCTTAAGCCAGCTGGATAAAGCAAGGGTATATAGATTTCCTTCACGTTTGTTTTTTTAGTAATCTTATTTTTGAAGAGTAAACCCGTTGCGTTCGCTGTGCGAACAAACGTTTCATACGATGGCACAATCGATGATGATTCGCCTGTCCAAGGGAGTGCGGTGTCATTTGACGTTAGGGAATTTCTTCACATCAAGGAGAAATATGACAATAACTGGTGGATTGGCAGATTGGTCAAAGAAGGCTGTGATGTGGGGTTTATACCCAGCCCCGTTAAGCTAGAACATATTCGAATGCAGGTAAGTCCTACTATTAACCATGTCTGGCCTTCAGCAACACTGGAATGTATTTTAAAAATCTCTTTTTTACAGGCATCGGCGGCTAGATCTTCAAGACTGTACGCGACGAAAGGTTCATCTAGCGGGAATTTAGGTGGTTCAGGAGTACCAGGTGCGGAGCCATCACGAGGTAGCACACCCCCTACACCTGGTATGACACACTTTTCATTTCCTCGTTTTCAGTTTTTTATTTGTTTTATTTTATTTTTATTTTTTGATCTAATTATTATTTTTTTATTTTTTTTTTTATTTTTTTTTATTTTATTTAATTAAAAATAAATTAAAAAATGTTTTAAAAAAAAACATTTGATAGGAAACAGTTAAAAAATAGAGTTTTTCAAGTATTTAGTCTGATTGCAGACTAGGAGATGATTTAAAAAAAAAACTTAATAACTGATGTTGCTCCTTAGTTGATTATTCTCCATTTGGTTCAAAGAGGGCTTACGATCGTCAACAAGGTTTGATGTATCACTCTTTATTTACTGAATCCTTTTTGTTTAGATGAATTTCTTTTGATTAAATTATTAGTTTTTTTATGAAGAATTTAAGAATCAAGAAATATAATCCTTATCGCATATTTTATTTGTTTTTTTTTTATTTAAAAGTTATTTCAATACAAATACACAAAATACAGACATTTATAGCAGATGATGATTGATGATTTCGGATGATTTTTTAAATGTAGGGTTTTCACTTCCTGATATACACTGTATTATTTACATGTGTGTCAAGAATTTAGTAAGAAAACTTTTGTCTAAAGCTGTATTGAGTTCAAATTAATCAAAGAAATATGGTAACCCATCATTGATTTGACATAAAAAAAAAACGTTGAACGATAGTGTTAATCATGTCATCCTTTCGAGAAAATTAAGTGATTATTTTGGATTTAGTGACAGATCTGTGCGTTTTATAGCAAGTTATTTGAGTGATCGTTTTCAAAGGGTTGAGGTTGGCGACAAATCTTCTCACAGTAAAGAGATACTTGCCGGAGTACCACAAGGTTCAATCCTAGGCCCTATTTTGTTTTGCATTTTTATTAATGACTTGCCCGGTGTATGTTTGAACACTAACGTTCATTTTTATGCAGATGATGCTCAAATTTACTTGTCCAGGCCAATAGGACTAGTAGACGACCTTGTTTGTAGGATGAATGAAGATCTATCAAAAATCGATGAATGGTCGCGGTGTAATGGTCTTCAGCTTAATCCATCAAAATCGCAAGTAATCTTAATATCCACAAAACCTCATGACACTCAAGAACTACCTCCAATTGTTCTTAACAGTGTACGTTTGAAATTCATGGGAGTTGTAACTAATCTAGGTTTTCGCATCAATCGATCGTTATCCCCAGTTGACCATATTAACTGCACAGTAGGGCGAATTTACGGTGGCTTACGTAAACTATGGTTATTTGCGAGCTTTACTCCAGTTGAAACGAAGCTCAGGCTTATAAAATCCCTTCTTGTGCCTTACATTGAGTATGCTTCCGCTGTTTATTGCAAGCTTGATTTTTTATCGCTGCATAAACTTACCGTTGCTTTCAACGATATGGTTAGGTATGTTTATGGCCTTCGACGATATGATCACATATCAAACTATAACAAAAGAGTGCTCGGTTGTACACTTCAGCAGTTTCTAGATGTTAGATGTTGTGTCTTTCTGCACAAAGTAATTCACAATCAATCGCCACCATATCTATTTGAAAAGCTTCAATTTGCCCGCTCTTCCAGAACTTTTAATATAATTACACCCCCATCCAATTATTTAACCACGTCTCGCCATTTCTTCGTTCATGCCACTAGACTATGGAACTCTTTGCCCAATGCAACAAAACAAATAACTGGAGCAACTGAATTCAAAAAATCTGCGTTGGAGTACTTTTCTTGAAAAAACAAAAAAAGAAGCAACAACTTTCAAATTCCTTTAAATTTCTTCTACTCTTTTTCTTCTACTCCTTTTCCCCTTTCTTCCTTCCTGCAATAGTGTTTTCTTTATAATTTTTATTTATTTTTTTTTTTTTTTTCTCTTATTTTCTTATTGTTAGGTATAGTGTAGGTCTAACCATGAAATGTTATCCTCTATTGTTAAGTACTATAAAAGACTAAGTCTTACTTGTACATGATGTTCAATAAATGAAATGAAATGAAACGTTTGAGCCTTCCTTTCAAACAAATTAACTGTTTTAATTAGGCGGCATGCGTTGATATTTTGTAGCAAATACCATATTGCAATTGCTTTCCTATCATATTTCTGAAATAAAACATCAGACATATCCAAAAGGATATTCGCAGTGGCTTGTGTGTTGGGCTACTGAACGAGGGGTTCGGGGTTTAAATCTTACTAAAAGTACACTGTCCCATTTATCGCAAAACTCTGAGAAACATTCAATAGTATAAACTGTCATGAGAAGCTTCTTAAATTTGCTGTTCGGAATCGGCGTAAACTGTAGACCCCTGTTTGTTCGGACCAAAAATATATTTCTCAGACACGAATACCTGAAAAAATAGGCCTTGGAAGCTGTATGGCCTGTTACGCCAGAAAGTAATAGTAAAGGTTCAGCTTTATTGTATTGCAAGCAGTAAGCCTTTTACCATTATTCGTAGAGGGTTCGTCTTTATTCCGGGCTGATGTTTTTTCATTACTTTTAAATTTAAATTAATATTTAAAATTTTATATTTTATTGGTTAAGTATACTGTATAAAGTATGCTATTTTCCTCTGACTGCAGCGCAAATTCATGCTCTTTCTAGCATATTTTTGATGATATTCTCACATATTTCTTGTGTTTTTTCGCCAATTTTCATTTGTTGTCATTTTTCCTTTCTCCCCCGTGCAGAGACGGGCTAAAAATATCACTGCAGCACAAGTGTGCCTGCAAACCCTTGGGTTAACACGACTGGAGATTACCGGTCTCAAAAAGAACGATCAAACAATAAATCAATAACAGGAGCATGCACATGTCCAGATCATGAAAGTGAGGCAGGTCGAAAAGCTACTGAATAGCACAAATACAGTAACATCCGCATTTGATTGGGCTGAGTTAAGAAGTGAAAATGAACCAATACCCGGAGACCTACCTGTGTTGTGGTGGCGGGAGAAGTCACTTCCCCTTTAGCTCTTGCATCAATCGAGAAAGACTTTGCTTTATCACCCAAAAGCACAAAAACTAAAAGGCTTTCACAATTCAACAATTATTTAAATAACATGTTTTGATGACTTCAGTATCTATATTTGCGGCGTTAGTATATGCTCCATAACAATTTGTTTTATACATTTCTGTACGACTGTCGCACATAAACTGACAAAAAACCTTCAAATCAAAATGACAGTCAAACAAAATTGGTCTAAAACATAAAACGCTCCCTGTATTTGTCATAACCACATGACGTGGCCTTTTCGATGCCATAAACGGTCGTACTATTGTCGTTTCCCATTGGACCTGTCGGAGTACTCTTTTTGGCTTCTGGACGGAAAAAAACAATCCCAAACTCGGAGTATTCTTTTGAGAGTGTTTTTTCCTTCCTAATATTATTTCGGAAACCACTCGAATTCAGAAGAGAAAGAGTATGAAAGAGTTTATTTTCATACTTGGCAAAGTATGCAAAAAAAGGAGCATTTCTTATTTATTTTACTTTTACGAACACATACAGCAAAGAGCAGAAGACGATTTTCGATGTTCCAATGGAATCCAGAAGGAGTGAATAAGTGAGTGGGGCCAGTGGAAAACGGCATATGTTTCGATCAAAAATTTTAATTTAGATGTATGCATCTTCACTGCGAAGTATCACACAGGCTCGACTTATGTCTCTTATTCGATGCGAAAAAACGCGTTGTAAGTCCTTATTCACCTTAGTGGAAATTACGAATATTTACGATGAGTCATTGAAGGGATAAACAGTGAAACTAAAAACAAAATTTAAAAAAACAAATCCAACATTTATTGTTCAAAACATAATTATATGTAGATCTATACGCCATCTTCGTCGCTTGACAGTCGTACTGCCAGTTGAACTTCGATTCCGTATTCTGCCCCTGCAGTTTTCGTAAAAGAAGCCGGCTTAGAAATCGACATCTTAAACATTTTTGTCAGTATCCTTGTAGCATGACATGTTTTCTAAGACCAAGAATGAGACCTTTATGCTTCTTTCTCGATCTTGATCATTTTTCTAAAATATGCAGGTCCCTTTCCACGCAATCTAAAAATGTTGACAACTGTTTTCACGTATATTTTATATATATTCATCCTTGCCATTATCAAATGTCGTATCCGCATCTTCAGAATCTTCTTAAATACTAATTAGCTCGTCAGTGGAAAGTGGAAAGGGTATTTTTCTGCAAACAGCAATAATTATTAATAAGATCTTATTTTTTAACTGAACATCTTGTAATTCTATTATTCAATTCTTTATTTAACTTGTTCATGTTCCAAATTTGTCTGCCATTTTGAACGTAAATAAATTCTAAAAAACAACATCAAATTGTACAGATCTCCAACCAAATTAGTGCCGCCTACCGAAATATTTTGGTAATGTTTGCTCCTTACTACATCCAAAATGTTGGGCAATTCATTCATTTCTAGGTAGACTGCTTTCAACACTTCGAGTGTGTACTGCGCGGCAAAAGATATATGAGTAAATGATATGGTTGCTATCTTAAGCAACATAAGCTGCGCCTGTATTAACTGAAAAATACTTCTATTGTATTGTATTGATTGTATCTGTACTAGATTCTTTAACGTGGCAGTAATGCATCTATCCTCGTACTCTTCCTGGGATAACTGCGGACAAACAAAATTCTTTCCTACTCAAAGAAAATAATAATTCGAAATCGTATCTGACTTTTTTCCATACGCCTTTGGCTAACACATCTACATAGAAAATGAAATGCATAAAATGGCTTTGCTCTAAGCCTTTCACTGTAGACTGCAGACCATAAAAAAACACTTTTGAAAGACTCGATGATTCCCGGGCTTCCAGATAGTACTGGCTGACTACCTAAGCGCTCCATCATTCATTGTGGCCCTTTTACGTCTAGTTATGCAAATTTTTGCCGCGTGGAATTTGAGTTAACTCTTGTTAATTGTTTATGGTTACTATGGCATCTGCAGAAATTTCACATTCTTAAATCATCAATACTGAAGAATCCTAAATTAAATCAGGAGTTCAGGCCAAAAAAGCTTGAAAACATCTGCAGGCGGCCTTAGTCATTCTCTCTGTTCTGTTCATTTCAAGTTGCTTTGTTATGAAGCTTCTCCAAAACTTCATTACTCAGTTATTGAACTTGCGTTTTAACTTAATCCTACCCAAAGCTTCTGCAAGATCTTCTTCTGTTAAACCCTGAACCATGTACAACACTGAACTATAAATATATGTATAGATACATTTCTCTCTCTCTCTCTGACACATCTTTATTAGGAAATAGGAAATTGTATTGTTTTTTTTGTTTTTTTTTTTTTGTTTTTTTTCTTTTTTTTTAATTTATGATTTATTATTCACTTAACATTTCGTACACAGTCCTCCACAGTGCCATCGTTTTAGACGAATGGCGTCTTGTCCGGCTAACTGAAAATTGGCATGCTAAACTTTTGTTTTTTATGTTTAGTTTTCAACTTAAATAAATTTAGCTTTAGTGCATGGTTTTTTCTTACAAAAAAAAAAACATCTAAAATCGCTTAAGTTTTGTATTTTGCAATCGTGAAATTTGTTAGCAAATAGTTTCTTGAGTAACACTGTGCTTTTAAACAACAAACGTAGCAGAACTTTGTTAGCAACAAAATCTACCTTAATCACTTGTCCTCAACCAAAAAAAAACCCTTTTCAATACTAAGGTCTTCTAATATTAAGTTCATTTCAGTTCTGTCATTCCATCTCAAATATCTGCAAAGCACCCCACTTTCATTCCGAAACAAAGCTAATCGGTTAAAAAAAATTGTTTTTCTCAAAACTTAATGCAACATCATCTCTCAGATTAATAATAATATTTCCCAATGCTAGTTAAAGTTATCTAAAGAACAAGAAAATCTTAAATTAAAACGCTAACAATAGCTCAATCATTTTATCTTTCAATAATTTTCACATGAAGTTTTTGTTTTCAAAAAAAAATGCAAATAAAACAAAATTTCAACTCAAATCAAATCAAAAAATTCACTATGGCGCCGTAGTGAGTAGATTCACAATCTCATCATAGAAAAAAACGTATTTCTTGATACTAATATTAGGCGACGAATCAGATTCCATGGGACCATCACGCCACGGCAAAACACCTCTGGCCACACCACCAACCAAGGAGAAACGTAAGCCGTTCTTCAAGAAACAGGAAACATCATCACCTTATGACGTTGTGCCATCGATGCGACCTGTTGTCTTAGTGGGTCCAAGCCTCAAGGGCTACGAAGTCACCGATATGATGCAGAAGGCTTTGTTCGATTTTCTCAAGCATCGTTTCGAAGGCAAAATAATAATAACACGTGTTATGGCGGATATTTCATTAGCGAAACGTTCCATAATGAACAATCCGTCAAAACGTGCCATTATGGAGCGATCCAGCAGTCGATCCGATTGCCTTTCTAAAGTACAAGAGGAGATCGAGAGGATATTCGAACTGGCGAGGACCCTACAGTTAGTCGTACTCGATTGTGATACAATCAATCATCCGTCACAATTAGCAAAAACTTCACTAGCGCCAACAATAGTTTATTTAAAAATTAGTAGTAGTAAGGTGAGTATGTGGGGTTTTTCCAATTTTGTTTTTCACTTGGTTAAATTATTTTTATTTTGTTTTGTTTTTCAGGTTTTACAGCGATTAATCAAATCACGTGGAAAATCACAGGCGAAAAATTTATCCGTACAAATGGTCGCCGCTGAGAAATTAGCCCAATGTCCACCGGAAATGTTCGATGTTATATTAGATGAAAACCAATTAGAAGATGCCTGCGAACACATTGCCGAGTATTTAGATGTAAGCGTGATGAATATGTATTTTATTGATTGTCAGATACAGCAAAAACTTAAGTCAATTGTTTCCTTTAACTTACTTCCTGCCTTACAAAACACCTTAAATTCCTCTACAGACTTATTGGAAAGCAACACATCCCGATATAAGAATGGCTCCATCGATACCAAGACCTCTGCAATCTCAGGATGCCTCACCTTCGGCGGAGCAAGCACGAATGGGTCCAACACCACCTGGTAAGGCTCTGCCCCAAAGTCTAAGAAATCATATTTTTATATATGAAAACCTTTCTTATAAGTTCATAAATTTATCAAAGCCGATATATTTCATAAATCTACCAAATAAGTTCAAGTATAATTTTGGTTTTTTCCTTTTTCAAAACGTATTTTTATTTCAAAAACTTAGTTCTAAACACACAAAACAAAACATTTTCCACAAAAAACATACCCTGTCATCACCTATCGCCTCCAACAGTTCAACCAATAAACATGACGTCATTTAACTCTCACAACATTAAACAAATAAAATATATATATATATATAAATATAAATCCACAAAAAAACAAATTAAATACATAAATCAACAAAATTATTAAAAACATAAAACAAAAACAAATTTTTAATTTAAATAGCTGATAGGGAAAAGGATGCTAATCAGGATAAATATCCAGAGGAAAAATATGATGAAAGAGAAAGGGAACCAGACAGAGAAAGAGACAAAAAGAGAGACATAAACATTAACAGAGACAGGGACAGGGAAAGAGAAAGAGCAAGAGAGAGGGACAGAGAATGGGAAAGAGAAAGAGAAAGAGAATGGGAAAGGGAAAGGGATATAGAATGGGAAAGGGATAGAGGTAAAATAAAATTAATTCAGTAATTACCATAATGTACCATTTTATTCCTATATTTTTATTTTATTTTTAATAGCTATAAATATTAAACATACTATAGCTTATAAACATAAGTACACTGATTTTGCTGTTTTATGTATCTACACACATTTTATTTTGTATTTAGAGCTTACTTTTATGCTGAGCCTTTATTTTAGTCAATTACCGTAGGTTTTGTTTCCAATTAAGTGTTTTATTTATATAGATGGGGCTTGGGCTGACATTGATCTAGATATAATAGAAAAAATCTTAAAGTAAATTGTACTAAAATTATATACTTATCCTTAGCAGTTAGAACTTTCTTATTGTTATATGTGGGCTTTTGTTATTTGTAGTGACAGTTCTATACCAGAGTAGATAATGAGATTCGTCTTACTTAATCTGCAAGGGGTCATGTTAAGATCTTGCTTTTATTTAAGGTTACAAGGTTAAGAACTATTTTGTATTCTCCAAAGCATTCGGGTATACGTACAAACCTCACGGTCACGTGAGTCCTTACCAATGAAGTATCTGCTTGATAAACCCTATCTCTTCCGGGAACTTACTTACTTACTTAACGGACGTCCGACCCGTGGACAGTTCATGCCTGAAATACTGCGCCCTTCAATCCTCCGCAGCACCGGGCACGCTGCTTCCGGTTGTTCAGACCAAACGTTCTTTCATCCGCGAGGGCTAAGTCTTTAAAACGAAGGTTCGGTCTTCCTTCACGTCTTGAACATGGGGAGTGAGGAGTCAAAGATCCTCTTCGCCGGAGCATTTTTACTCGTCGACGTGCTTTAAATTGTCCTAGCATAATTCTTCGTCGTATTTCCACTAAAGTGTCTTTCTTGGAGTTCCCTGTAGTTGGATGGATCTATTGAATTTTAACACCTGCCCTGCTCACTATTTGATCCAGAACAAAATTAAAGAAGCCACATGATAGCGCATCTCCTTGCCCGAATCCGGTGTAGGTTTTGAATAGTTCGGAAAAGCTGCTCCCATACTGCATAATGCACAGCGGGTCTTGCAGTCTCACGCGACCTAGCTAGATCAGTTTTGCCAGGATCCCGAATTCGGCCATCGCCACTTAGAGTTCCTCACAATGAATGCTATCAGATGTGGCTTTAAAATTGATGAAAAGATTGGTAGTCCCGACTTGAAATTCATTGGCCTTTTCCACGACTTGACTTAGTGTGAAGATTAGGCCTTCTGTCGATCTGATCGGGCTGAAACCAAACTGTAACGTGCCGACTAGTGTGTTCAAAAACGGCGTCAGACGTCCACACAACACCTTGGGTAGGATCTACACAGGCATTCTGTCTTTTTCGGACTGAAGCTATACCGATTCCCCTATAAAACATCCACTCATACGTCAATCCCTCGATACAAGGACATCTGATCATCGCTTTTGATGGCTCCATCGTCAGCAAAGAACAGCTGATGCACCCTGGAGTGTCACTTTTCCTTCAAGCAGATAATAAATATAAATGGAATTAACGCGCTTCCCCTGTGTATTGATTTACCTGCGACGAATCTGCACTGGTCATCCGATAGCCGTATTATTAACGCAATCGGCTTTCTAATACACTCGCTTAACGCTTCATGGTGTGTGACATAAGCTAAATAGGAGAATAATTATCAAGAGTCTCGCGTATCGCCTTTTCCTATGTTCAAATGAAGAAGATAACTTTCCCTCCACTGGTTAGGCATTTGATCGCGCCTCATCAGTTTGGAGATGGGAATCATGAGCCATCTGGATCCTATGTCTCCCACTTTTTGCCAGTACTTGGAGGGTATCTCGTCCAGGCCAATAGCTTTTCGTCTTTGGTATCTTTGACCGCCTTTCCAACTTCTTTGACACTAATGCCGCGTACTTCTTCATTATTAGAAACGGATCTTTGAAAGTATAGCCGATGTAACAATACCACAAGAAACCGCCCTTGAGCTTTGTTGGTGAACTTTGGCAAACGGATTTCCTGCTCATTTCTCCTTTTCTGAGCGGCTATTTTGAAGATGGTTGCGCCCATGTTCAAGCTGGTTTGTCGCAGCTCGTGGGTAGTCTGGTTCCTATCGCTAACCAAGAAGAAACAGGCCCCCTCCACATCCCTACTTTGCTTGAATTTTGGACTTTCTCTTAGTGAATCTTTTGCAAAGTTTGTATTTCAATTAAAGGCGAGTTTTTCATCTCGATTTTATGACGGGCACTGTGGCCATGCTTTGGATGCCGCTTTCTTGCCCGTATCACTGCTTTAGCTTCATCTGTCTATCACCATGTTTCTTTACGATACGGATAGTGTCCTTTTGAAGCCTCTAGCAGTGTTTAAGATCAGTCGAAGCAAGGTTGCTGTTGGAAATTCCACATGTGTTATGATCTGCACTCTTCATCCTCAACTTTGTCGATGGATATAATTTTTCATATCGACAATAACGGCTTCGCCTTTCTCTCTCTCCAGATCGTTCCATTTTTTTCGCAAACACTTTTGTTTGTTTATTTTTGTTCCATCAAAATGTTGTGTTGTGTTCCCGGGCGATTGCCTCTCAAAGGATCACTTTGCATTGCTAGCTAAGAAAGACTATCACCCCTATTGCGAGTGTCAATCGACAATTGATAATTGACTATTTTCAATGTGTGCTATTGTGAACGAACGATTCTAAAGGATTTTGTCAATCGCAGTCAATTGAAAAAATGCGATTGACAAGAATATCAATGAAAATGATTCGTTCACAATAGCACACATTGAAACTAGTCAATTATCAATTGTCGATTGATACTCGCAATAGGGGTGTAACTCTTACACATGCTAAATATTGTTTGTAGAAACGGCATTCGCTTTTCTAATACACTCGCTTAACGCTTCATGGTGTGTGACATAAGCTAAATAGGAGAATAATTATCAAGAGTCTCGCGTATCGCCTTTTCCTATGTTCAAATGAAGAAGATAACTTTCCCTCCACTGGTTAGGCATTTGATCGCGCCTCATCAGTTTGGAGATGGGAATCATGAGCCATCTGGATCCTATGTCTCCCACTTTTTGCCAGTACTTGGAGGGTATCTCGTCCAGGCCAATAGCTTTTCGTCTTTGGTATCTTTGACCGCCTTTCCAACTTCTTTGACACTAATGCCGCGTACTTCTTCATTATTAGAAACGGATCTTTGAAAGTATAGCCGATGTAACAATACCACAAGAAACCGCCCTTGAGCTTTGTTGATGAACTTTGGCAAACGGATTTCCTGCGCATTTCTCCTTTTCTGAGCGGCTATTTTGAAGATGGTTGCGCCCATGTTCAAGCTGGTTTGTCGCAGCTCGTGGGTAGTCTGGTTCCTATCGCTAACCAAGAAGAAACAGGCCCCCTCCACATCCCTACTTTGCTTGAATTTTGGACTTTCTCTTAGTGAATCTTTTGCAAAGTTTGTATTTCAATTAAAGGCGAGTTTTTCATCTCGATTTTATGACGGGCACTGTGGCCATGCTTTGGATGCCGCTTTCTTGCCCGTATCACTGCTTTAGCTTCATCTGTCTATCACCATGTTTCTTTACGATACGGATAGTGTCCTTTTGAAGCCTCTAGCAGTGTTTAAGATCAGTCGAAGCAAGGTTGCTGTTGGAAATTCCACATGTGTTATGATCTGCACTCTTCATCCTCAACTTTGTCGATGGATATAATTTTTCATATCGACAATAACGGCTTCGCCTTTCTCTCTCTCCAGATCGTTCCATTTTTTTCGCAAACACTTTTGTTTGTTTATTTTTGTTCCATCAAAATGTTGTGTTGTGTTCCTGGGCGATTGCCTCTCAAAGGATCACTTTGCATTGCTAGCTAAGAAAGACTAACACCCCTATTGCGAGTGTCAATCGGCAATTGATAATTGACTATTTTCAATGTGTGCTATTGTGAACGAACGATTCTAAAGGATTTTGTCAATCGCAGTCAATTGAAAAAATGCGATTGACAAGAATATCAATGAAAATGATTCGTTCTCAATAGCACACATTGAAACTAGTCAATTATCAATTGTCGATTGATACTCGCAATAGGGGTGTAACTCTTACACATGCTAAATATTGTTTGTAGAAACTGCATTCGCTTTTCTAAACAATTACGAATATTTGTCAGGGAGTCCTTTTCAAAAGACAAAGTGGTAAAAAAATATACATAGAAATTGAAACCAACAAAATTAAAAATGAAGCGTTTTTTTGGATACTGAGTTTTTCGATACGTAAGCTCAATAGGCGTTTTTCTTTTTAAGCTCAGAGAAAATAATGGGGAAAATAATTTAAATGGATGTTGGGGGTTGTTTATTTGGCGTTAATTGTAAAAGAATTTAATAAAATATTTTTTTTCAATACACATGATTGCTTATCATATGACTGTTAGGCGCTGAAGTGTGTTCCATAAATAGCGCTCTGAGTGTACTCTGCTCAGAGCATCCTTGACGTGCTCAGGCTCTGCTCAGAGCTTGACAAGAGAAACGCCTAATAACATTTTTCTCAAAGCCTTAAAAACAGGTCTCGATTTCGATTCGAATCAACTTTTATAGATTAAAAAACAACACAAAATACCCATACAAAACATAAAAAAATCTTAAAGCTTAGTTAGGAAAAACTCTTTCAAACCAAACTCAAATAAACTTCATAGCCAAAATTCAATACACATCTCAAATATTTTAAACATTTCATTCTTTTCCAGCTTTTACTCCAGAAGATATTCCCGGCACCTATTTGATATATTAATATTTCCAAGTGACATACATATTATCTAATTATCCTTCATATTATTTTTTTTAAGAATTCTAATACCTGCTTCACATCAAAAAGACTTCAGGTGCTGATATACGAAAATAATAATCGACGTTTAACAATTTGTCATTGACTAACAATTTCGGATGCTTATTTATTTTAATCGATCCCAAGAATGTACGCAGGAGATGCGAAGTTTTTGTCTATATTCGCGATACTCTTCAATCTTGTTAAATTCAATATCTTGCGAAAATAAGTAGCGTTGCGCTAAAAACACATGTGCAAAATATTTCTTGCAGAACAAATGGTATGCTTTTGAATTGGCAGGAACACATGTAAATTCTGCAGCCACAGCAGTTCTGCAAGTTGTCTCAAATTCTTAATCCACTGCAGAGAGTGCACCGTCAATCTCGCTACACCATAAAAGAGAAAAGGAGCAAAGTTGGGGTGGTTCGCTTCACCTGTTTATGTAGTGATTGTTTGTTTTCCTTTCGTTTTTATCTTGACCCAGAATTTTTTTAAAACGATGACAGTTTGTTTTCCTTTCTTTTGTGCACTCTTGTGTTCTGCCACAAAAGGTATGACAGCAACATAAATGCAGTACATATAAAACAATTCTGGACACGTGTTTCACATGCCGTTATAAATACACTGACGCATACAAAACTCCTACACGTGTATTTTGGGCATTAAATGATTTTTCTTGAGCAGCATTGTTTTTATGAAAGCAATCTTTTTGCAATTGTTACTCGTAAAGTGAAAGCTACAGGCCCAATGGTTAGTATATAAGACTAGTCCCACATCTTTTGAAAGTCTGACAAACATTCAAGGGTATGTCATGGAAAACTTCTCAAATTTTCAATTCGAAATCCATTTATTCAAGCCAAAAATATAACTACAAAAATGGTTGGAGTAGCTATGCTTCAGGCTTTGGATTATAATTCTTAGTGACGCATTTCAACTCTTAAACATTTCCTACGTACATTTTTCTGCAACAGTAAACCTCTAACCAATAATATCATTCATGGTTTTCTTCTGGTAAAAAAATGCTAACATACCGTTGTTTGAATATTTTCAATTAACTTATGTTTAATGATAAATTCATTTTATAGTTACCCCTGGTGATGTTCGCATCTTCAAACAACTTCAGTAATTGTAATAATAACTTCAAATTTAAAATAACAGAAATCAAAAAGCTATATCGAAAATAACAGGCTCTTAGTAAGTATCAGATAATCTGAGACTGAAACAATTTTATTTTAACAAAATGATTTTATTGAATAGTAAACAGCCCAAAACTATTAAAACTGTTCAAAGATTGCTTTTTAAACCTACGCAGAAGTAAAGGAAGTTTAAATCAAGATTTTTTTTTGAAAGAGTGTGGCTTTGTCCTTTAACGATTTTTTTATTTTTTTTTATTTGAAAAACAGGGAGGGTTTTTTAAAACAAATATTTGCTTGTTGTAAAATTCTGGCAATAATATAATATTATAGTTAAGTTCAGCAAATACACATACCTACATATGAATTAATGCGATTATGCGAAATAAGCCAAAAGAAATATCAGCATTTTTACATAGTATTAGGGACATTTGAATTTATTAACACTTAACGCTCTATTTCAAAAAAGAAATAGCTTGATTCATTATTTAACAGTTAAATGTAGTAGGCTTTGGTTTTAAATAATTCAACATTTCATGTTGCGCCAAAACGTAGTGAATTAATTAAAGATGGTTCAATTGACAAAAATATTAACCGTAAACTGTTTTTTGTAACTGTTTGTAATGAAATGAAAAAACGATTTTCTTCCAAATATCCTCAAAGAATTACAGCCGTATTAATAAACGCAAATTAGGGGTGAATTATCTTAATCAATGAATTAAATGAAATATCTTAATAATAAACAGGCAATCAACTAATTCGCCGAAGTTTGGGAATTAACGGGTAATTAAGTTGAAATGTAACTGACAGCATTTTTGACAGCTGACAATGAATCTTTGACCCAAATGGTATGTTGGGTATGGTTTTGATCCAATAACTGACCCAAACTCCATACATTTAAGACTTAACGATTTTCAATGTTCATACCATTTATTACTTAACGACAATAAGCTAATGCATGAACATGATTTTTTATTAATGAGCCGTGGTCTATTTTGAAGGTTATAGTTAATTTCTGAATTGGAATCAAATTAGGTTTTTTTTTATTAATACGACTGTTCAAGTTCACAGATCCAAATTTAGCCCTTAATTTATTAGATATAAAATAGCAAAACAAAATAAGGGATCATTTTCTTTTTTTTAATGATGCACAAAAGAAAATCTTCTTTCATTAAATGTCTTCTGAAATAGAAATTGAATTTTAAAAGACATCGATGGGGAATATATACTACCAAGTTAAAAAAAAAAAGTTTCCTCATTCGAACGATAAGACGGATAGAGTTTTTAGCATTGCCACAGATGTAAAAACAAAATAAGGTGCACGACTGGATCCTACGAAACTTTTTAGAACTTTTCCTAAAAGCGTTTTCGAATCGCATATTACAACATTATTTGTTAACATTTAAATACGCACATTTGTTCCGAGTACTAAGGTATGTCGTTTTTTTAAAGTGTCGTAATTCGAGTTGGAAAAACTGGAAACGGCATTTTCAAACCTATGATTTAAAACACCAAAATCGTTAGAGCAAATTTAAAAAATATTATGCATTTTTATTCAAAATGGAAATCTCTTCAACGGTTTTTGAAATATTGACGATTTTCAGACGTGGCTGTAGCCGCACAATAGGGACTTGTGAATGTGCAACGGCTTTAAAATAGTATTTCTCATAAAGTCCGTTGTTCTCTTATTAATTTATACTTCTCGAAACTATAAACTTACTTACTGAACGGATTCCAGACCCATGGAGAGTCTCCGCCTGAGACACTTAAGTCTTCCATCGTCCGTGATAACGGGCATGCTGCTTCAAGCTCGCCAGACCAATCGCACTAGCATCCTAGATGGCTTGGTCTTAGAAATGGAGGGTCGGTCATCCTTGGTGATCTGCAGCCATATCAACATACGGATATATATGCACACTTGCGGTAGAGTTTCAAGATGTAATTTGCGTCGCTAGGCCCACCTGGATGTTAGAATTGGATATTGATCTGATTTATCCCCTTAATCGCCTTTTTTCTGGCAGTGGTCGAGCCCCAGTGCCTCTGTCTATGTTTACCGCAAAAGAATTACGTCCCACTGTACCGCGTACCGCTTTGCAGTGTAAGTTTCTATATATTTTCAAAAACCAGGCTTCAATTTCTATTCATTTTGAAAATATATTAGTTAAATGTCAAGTCAACAACTGTCAGTCCTTCATATGACTCATAAATCTGCACTAGATTGGTTGGTGAATATCGGATCATCATCCTCCCAGTTTACTACATCCTTCCTGGTCCGTCTGTGAGGTTTGCCGATCCGACCTCAACGAATATTAGCAATGCACTCATTCCCTGAGTCGATTATCGTCAGGTGATATCGTATTGGCGATAGTCTTGCATTACGCAACTTCAGTAATCACTATCGTCTGGTCGATATCGTTTTTGACGATTCAATATTCGCTCAATATTTCGATAGCAAATGATATATTTTGTAGACTTAAACAACTGCACGCTCCCATTATTGCTTTTTGTTTGATGTTTCTCTTACGAAACCGGTGATCTCCAAGATGCCATTTATCCCGTTTGTTGCCTTTTATGACATGCTCTGTTTTTTTAGAGCGCTGCAGTAATATTCTTAGCGCGTCCCCGCACGAGCAAACTTCTTTAAATTAAATAATGTCAAAAATATTCTTCATAGGATGACTAAATATTCAAAAGTTCTCGACTTTTAAAACAATATTAAATGTTGAATCAAATATATATAATTATGACTTTACGTGGAACTAAAAGTCATATTACATTGTAGCATAGTTGGAATTGGTGACATCTAATATTCACTATATATTCGCCCTGTTTTCGGAACTAGACAACTCTAGTTGGATTTTCAATGGATGAACACACTTACCTACTTTTTCAATTAAAGCATTGTGTTTAAAAAACAGAAATTATCCAGCCATACCTCAATGATACTTTGCCATTGATTAAACTTAAAAAGAAATAATTAAACAGTTTTTATTCCTCTTAAGTAAGACCTAGAAATTAGTTGTTCAACAATAGTTTTATAAATTTGTATGGGTCACTTGTCTTTAGTATCAGTCCATAGATTAAATTAATAATCTTTGCTTTTGCGAAGCAGCCTAAAACATTATTTCTCATTTTTTAGTAACTATTTAAAGCCACTTGCTCTAAAAAATAATAATTTTATAAACATAGTAGATAGAAATGTTGTTTTTTTTGGGAACACTTTTATATAGTTAATGTTATTTTAAATACATAATATAACATTTTGATATTTAAGCTGTTTCCCCCTCGAATTTCGACTATACATTTAGGGTATACTATTTTTGTTTTAGTTTTTTTTAAATCAATTTAAATAGCTTTTAAAACAACTTGCCATTAAACTAGTTATACAAATAACTTGCATGCACTCCAAAATGTAAAGTTAAATTGGTTCTAAAAAATATATATAAACAGTATAAACCTACAACAATTTACATTCCAAGTATATGATCGTAATACAATAGTTTTGTTTTCCCTTTTTTAGCAAACCTCTTTTCGTTATGTATCTAAACAGAATTTATACAAAGTTCTTGCTATTTTGTATCTTATGTTTGAACAAAGTTTTTTTCGATTTGAGTTTTGGTTTTAATTTGTTTTTTCCTCCTAAAAGTTTGTTGGTTTTAAATTTATTGGTTTGAAAATTTGTCCTTTAATTTTGTCAAAAAAACAAAAACAACTCTAATGCAAAAAATTATTTTCCTGCGTACAGGTGTATCCTATCATCATAATCGACGTCAACCATCAACACGCCATGAGCGAGATCGTGAACGTGATCGTGATCGATTCGATCGAGATCGCGATCGTTATGATCGCGAAAGAGATCGTGATCGAATTGATCGTCTAGACCGAGATCGAGAACGTGAACGCGAACGGTTACATGCCCGCGACCGTGATCTTATGCATTACGATCTAAATACCGATGAACTTTTAGATGAACGAAACTATGGTGCCGATTATCCGAGAAGTGTTGCGGGCGCTGGACCGAGAGATATTGGAGCCGGTGTTGTTAGTCATCATCATTTACAATCATCTGCATCGGGTGTACATCATAGTCGTGGTGGCGTTAGCGGAGGTGGACGTATTGACGATATCGATTTGATGCATGATCGCGATGATCGTCGATACCCGTCATCGTCCCGTGGTGACCGAGGAGATGCATCACTACCCCCACCATCCTCAAGTCGTCGCGATCGTGATGAATATAGTCCACACAGAGGCGGTGGGAGTAGTAGGAGAGTACTGAATGCCATGTAGGAATCGTGGATATAGGGGTGGGATCAGATCGATTATAATAAACAGCAAAATAGCCATTATGAAAGTGATTGTATCGGTATTGATCATGATTTTGTTCAAAAATTTAGCAAAAATGATGTCGATCCTAAGGATCGTCATCACACTGAGACGAATGTTGTCGATGTCAACAGATTTTATTAAGGAGATTTTTTATTGACAAATTCAAGAAGAATTTATTAAATTTTTACTAGTTTTTAATATTTTTCTTAATGCAAAAAATAAATGATATAAAAAGAAAGAAAATCAATCCTTTAGCCTTATTAAATTGCGATATTAATACATAATATTCAAAAAAAAAATGCATTTTTTCCTCTCTAGCAAATATCGATTAATATTTTTACAAAATTTATTTAATATTTATTTTTCTTAGTATTAAAACGTAAATAAAAAATTATTTCTACAAGTGCCAAACTTAACAACAAAGAAACAAACACATAATTTTATTCTTTTTTCCAGTTATAATTGAAATTATTAAATTTCTTGAGTCTATAGTATACATTGAATAATACGTATATACGCTAAGAGGAGCCTAATGTGTCTTAAATTCTATATAAAAAAAACATTTAGTAAAGAAAACAAAAAGAAAATGCGTAAATGAAATATTATCTTGATCAGTTATATATCTAAGTGTCAGCTTTAAAAAAAAAACCAAACCATTTTTTATGAACACAAAATATATTTAATAAAAAAATTAAAACAAAAAATATGTGTAAATAATAAATTTATAAGAACCATATATGTTAAGTAAGGTCGAGATAATATTCCAACAAAGGCAAACATACATAGTACACAAAAAAAATATATAAATCTCCTTAATTAAATCTATGTTAGCAAAAAGAATACATATAACATTTTATAAATAGTGACAAATGGAACCAAAAGAAATATGCATGCATGAATGTAAAGGAATATTATTTTTTTATTTCAGAAAGTTGCATGCATATATCTACCGTATTAATTATAATGGAATTTCTTTTTGTTTTTATTTTATTTTATTAACAAAAACATGGCACAAAAACTCGTAGCAGAAAATCAATTTTATTCTCCATTTTACCTTGCATATTGTTTTTTTGTAACGAAATAGTTTTTAATTTAAATAAATAACGAAAAAACATAAACCAAAACTACTATTACCGATAAGCAACTCATTTATAAAACAAAATACAATAAAAATAAATCAAAGCAACATGCTAAAATGCATTCAATTTTTATATAAAAAGTTTTTTTTTATTTAGTTCTTTGCACTTTTTTAATTAAAGCTAACAAAATTCAATGCCATTTAATGTACAAACAAGAAAATGTTTTAATTTGTTTTCTATTTACAATCTGATCTGACCTACTCCTGAGTACTCTCTGTGCAATTCCAACCGTGAATATATTATTTATTTTGCTTAATATCATTTTGACAAGCACTTATTTTTTAATTATTGTCGGATTTAGTTATATAAATGTTTTTAAATTGTTCTACAACATTAGAAAAAGATTTTTTTTAACTCCCTATGATTTCTCCTCACATGCATTGATTGTAGATCTCAAATCGAACAATCATGGTAAATAATCGAATTGATCACTGCACTCCTAAAACACAAAAAAAAATTAAATATTACGTAACATGTTTGTAACAAAATATGCATAATTATGTTTTATTGTTTTGTATGGCTAAAGCGTATTTTTTTGCAATATGTACGGGTATAATATTTGCTTAGCAGAGAGGGCTAGCAATCATTTGGTGGGGACAAAATGCGATACATAAAGCTTCGGATGTATCAGGGCTCACTACAACGCAGCTTTTTGAATACGCATTTCGATGAAAGTAAATTTGACAGCATATTTGACTGAAGTAAAACTGTGACCAGGAAATGATTTAAGTCGTGTGGGCTTTATATAGAAATGAATATATATGTATTAAAAGCATTGTTGACTTTTTTCAGACCTTCGTTATTATTTCTAAGTGTTAAGACATCTAGATTTTTACATAACTTATCGACTAGGCTACGATCTGGTTAAGAGGGCTCATAACTCTCCCATATTAGTGAATCCCTACTGGTCCGCCTTCACCGGTTCAACCTTAAAAATTATCGGCAGGCCACCAGGATTTGCATTGCTTCGTCACTAGGTCAATGGAACCTTTTAATCCACCATTTTTCCTTCAGGCAGAAAAACACGATCTACAATAACTAGCAAAAGACCTAGGACACTTCCCTTGTGTACACAGACTTTGATAGGGAGTTTTTTTTTTACTTTTCAAACGAACTGCTCCCACTGTTATGTTAGATACTTCTTCATATTAAAGAGCACCGCTTGGAAAGCATTTACATTTTCATCCAATTTTGTCATACACAAAAAGTTGCCAAAAATGATGGCGAACGAATCTATTGAGCATTTATTATTTGAAGATGAAGCTTTAAAATTTAACGATCGTGATCAATTTGTTATTTTACACATTAGCTTAATATTTGCCTGACTTCTACACACAATACGTGTGTCAAAGCTAAACTTAAACGTTACCTTAAAAAATTCACGTTTAAATTTCACAAGATTTTTGTAAAGAATTTCGACTGCAAATTAAAGCTGTCAACAAAGAGTAAGCGGAATAAATTGGAGCAGATTGATCCTTCAAATAAATCAAATGTGTCCAAAAGTGAACTAAAAAAATCCTTATGGATAGCTTAGCAATCAAAAACTAAAGCAAACGAATGTTATTGAAAAAGCGACTCATAAGATATATCTGACGATTGAAAAGATTTAAATTGGCCCCATCAGTATGACTTTGGCTTGACATAATCTTAATACCACTAAGCGATCTTACTGCAGGCAGCGATTCTTGCTTAATTATTAGACCTAAGTTTTAACAAAAAAAAACTGAATGCTTCCATGTCCTAACGATCGTCGACTTTTCTAAATTCCTACCATTCGCTAAACAGCTATTCCAAAATAAAAAAAAATCGTCTTCCACGCGCTGCAGAATTACTTAAGACTATTATACAAACACCTATCTTGCTGTACTTAGATAGCCTTAAATTAGTATTTCTTTATTGAAACTAATGTGGACAGCCTAAAAAGTTCATTATGTTTTTTATTTCCTTCAATGCGAGGTCTGTTCGATAAGTCAGTGACTTTAAAAAGCAGGAATTGTTTTTCATCTCAAAATCGAATTTATTTTTCAACATTGTCTCCTTTTAGGGCGATACACTTTGCCCAACGATGTTCCAACTTCTTTATCCCTTCCAAAAATAATGGATTTCTCAAACTCTGCCAAAAAGGCAAGTTGCATCGATTATTTCAATATTTGATGAACATCTTTTTCCGCTGTTGCCATTTCTTCATAATTGGAAACAGAAAAAATCACAGGGTCCAAATCTGGAGAATAGGATGGACCACGGAGCAGTTCATAGCGTAATTTAGGTAATTTTGCGGTTGCTACTGCGGACGAATGAACTGGTGCATTGTCGTGCCGAAATAGCACTTTTCCCTTTTCCAGTAGTCAGTGAAGATTACGCCGTGGGCGTGGGTATCCAAAAAAACCGTTGAAGGAATCAATGTAAATACTGTTACCAAAGGGAAAGATCTCTAATTTGTGTTTATGTTTTTTTGTCATCTTATGCCGTATTCACCGACCGAAAAATTCATTTTTCAAACTGAGAAACTATTATTTTTAAATGTTTGCTTCGTATTCGTCAAGCAGTTATAGGGTTGTGTTTGTGTTTACGCTAGCCCGATTCCTCGGATGTGCGAAACATTAATTTTCTATTTTTTTTCGAACTCTCGAACATGACAAAATGCCTTTTTTTGTAAAATGTATGCGGGAACAACAAAAACAACATTCTATCGACAGACACTGTATATAACGACCGTAGCGAAGGGCTACTTTGGATACCTACAACAAAAATCCCTATGTTACTTGGATCATTCCTTGTGCAACGGTGGGTACATTTCACCAAAAAACAGGCCTTACGTCAGAATGTCATGAAAATAAAAGAAAAACATAGGGACGGGCTACAGTCCGCTTGGGCGAACTGTTGGATACCCTATTCTTATTCCTATCCCTCATAAGTGGGCGTGACAAAAGTCTAAGTAATGGTTAAATTGTTAAGAACGCTCTACATATTTTGTTATATAACATTTAAAGGATTTTATCAAAAAAAACGCTCCCTAGCTCAAACTTGGGTGTTTCAATAAAATTGTTTTATTTAATTGTGGGCGTGTCAGTAGGCGGATTTAAAAAATAATTAACACATGAGCATAAAGGGCCCCTAGAGAGTATATATTATAAATTTCAGCTCCCTAGCTCACTTTGAATTTTCAAAAAAAAAAAAAATAATAATTGTGGGCGTGCCAGTGGGCGGATTTTGAAAATATTTACACATGAGCATAAAGGGCCCATAGAGAGTATATATTATAAATTTCAGCTCCCTAGCTCAAACTTTGGATTTTCAAAAAAATTGTTTTATTTATTTGTGGGCGTGTCAGTGGGCGGATTTTGAAAATATTTATACATGATCTTAAAGGGCCCCTAGAGAGTATATATTAAAAATTTCAGCTCCCTAGCTCAAATTTTGGTTTTTCAATAAAATTGTTTTATTTTTTTGTGGGCGTGGCAGTGGGCGGATTTTGAAAATTTTATATCACGAGCAGTTTTAGGAGTCATAGATCATATATAAAAAATTTCAGCTTCCTAGCTCAAAATTCGATTTTTTCCAAAATTTTGTTTTTTTGAGTTTGTGGGCGTGTCTGTGGGCGGATTTCAAAAATTCGTAAACTTGATTATTTCGGGACCCTAGAGAGTATATGGTTAAAATTTCAGCTCTCTAGGTCCAGTTTAAAGGCCTAATTTTTGCCGACGGACGGACGGACGGACGGACGGACGGACGGACGGACGGACGGACGGACATGGCTAGATCGACATTACTATCGATGCTGATCATAAATATAGTAACTTTTAGGGGTCTACGGGCAATATTAAGGTATGTTACAAACTATGCGTCAAAATTAATATACCCCTAGAATAGGGTATAAAAAGTGAAAGTGAGAAATATGAACTGGTTTACATGCATGAACTTTGCCAATGTAGTTTTAAAGTGAAAATAAAAGCTACAAAGAAATGTTACTTGTGTCTCCGTGCAAGAATCTTTGCATGTGGAAATCCCTCCGGCGCTATATATTTACAAAAACAATACTACAATTTCTTTCCATTTTCAAAATACGTGTTCAAATGTCAATCCAATCTAGAATTTTCGATTTTTTATAAAATGTAACTGATCTCAACAATCAGGGTTGGTGAATATGATTAACGAAGCTGTTAGATTGGTCGTTGAGTACCGGATTTAGTGTGAACCTGAGCTACACAGAAAAGATTAGAAATGCACAGGATTTGGTGTTCCATGAGTAAAAAGCTTGGCCCACAGTGTTCAACATTCTGTTAATTTCTCTTCCATGAATCAGAAGTAGACTAGAAAACAGTGAGATTTGCAGCAACAAAAATGCCTGCGCTGTGATAACATTATAAGGGTACTGTATCAATTACAGAACAATAAAAATCCCTTTAGCGCAAGCTAATTATAAAAAAAATCATTCATTAAAAACTCAAAAAGTTTGTAAACAAAAAAAAATTGGCCCTTTATTTTGCTTTCACAAATATGTCACGGTAACTATAAATAAAGCTGTGAAATAGGTCACTGACTCTAAATTTAACCGAATACACTTGATTGATATTTACGGATGTTTTTCGGGCACTGAACTAAAAGAATATGGAAAGGCGTTGCTTTCCACATTTTTAGCCCACAAAGCATTGATTGATTTCTAAAAAATGATTAACAATGGAGCATTTAGTTAGACGAACCTTCCCAAAATAGTGGGAGTGGCAAAAAAGGTGTGTAGATGGGTTGTTGAGAACATCATTGTGCACGCGTTTTATTATAACTGTCTTAGTTTCTGAAGGAATTCATCGAATTAAAAAAAAATGTAACCCATAGTTACAAAAGCGAGATGAAAAAGAGAGCGGTTATGGTTTTTGAACAAATTCAATATAGTTATGTCCTGTGAAGCTAAATATATTGTTATTAAAAAATAGAATCTATGTATGTATAAATTCTATGAATCCCAAATTTTCATCAATAAACTCAAAAATATTTGTTGGGAAGTATAAATTGAATTTTAGATTGCAAGACTGAACGCTTATGACACAAAGTTAAATTTCTAATGAATAGATTTCCACCATTCATCAGGTTAAGAGACACCCAACTTCGTATCTGACAATCAGGCCCGTTACGATTATCAATTGACAATAATTGATATTGACTATTTTTGATGTTTTGGCAATCGCATTTTTTTAATTAACTGCGAATGACAAAATCATCCAGAGTCGTAAGTTGACAATAGTAGTGTTATCTTGGACGCGTACATAGAATTGCACAAAAGAACTTTCATCAACCGCGGGGTTCATTTGGAAAAGAATTTCGACCAAACTCAAAAACGATGTCAAAATTTACCAATATATTCTTAAGCTGAAACGATAATAAAACACAAAAAAAAGATACACTTCGCCTTTGACGAGTCATAATATGCCTAATCGCTATCATGAATCGAGAATTTTGTATTTGCGAGCTTAATATATAAAAAGTCTCCCAATATTTAGGGTTCAACGAAACTAAGCTTTCAAAGCCAACGTTTGCCGTTGTTCTTTCTTACTACAGAATTTTTAAATTAGGCTCTGAGCTTATTCCGGAGCAAACCACATACAGCACGCAACTGGACAAACAGTCACCCTTAAAGTCCACCTCCACGGTTATATATATATATGGACTCTCTACGACCGACAAATGATTCAAAATAAAATTAATATGTCAGACGTAAGACTTAGCTTAAACATTTAGGTAAGATATACTAACATAGTCAAAAAATATACATCTTAAAAATTGTATACGTAGGATAGACACCTAAATCATGTCTTTGCAAAAAATACCGTCAGAGAAAAATTTACCAAATCTTTTAAAACAACCAGTAAAAATGGCATCTCCGACTTGGTCCCAGAGCATATTTTAATATACATATATACCTACTCAGTACTCACACATTAATTGAATTGCAATGGAAATCGACGGACGGATCGACGGATTCTATGGGGCCCTTAAGATACTTAATTTTGGATGCCGTCGGCCGCTGTCACTGGGATAAAAAGCGTTTTTTTTCTGATGTATGTAAATAAATAAAATATGAAATCATGCGTCGCTGTTTTTGCATTTGGTGTTTATGATAATGTCAAATGGACGAATTTGTCCACGTTTTCTGTAAATTGCAAGGACCTCGAAAATGGTATTTGAAAGCAGTGTAATTATTTGTATCCCCGCTGTCATTCGCGAATTTGTGTGTTGTCCCGTTTCATATACAAATTATTTGTTATCCCCGTGCACGCGTGCAAAAGACCACCACTATCAGCATTCAAACTAATCATTAGTTGTCTATTGAAAATCGTAATAGGGTGTATGTTTCAGAAGTTTATTATCCGAAAAGGATGGTGAATCAAGTATGCTATGTAGTGCATACCTGCCTTTAAAAGATTTCCGTGTATTTCGTAGGATTAGTAATAACAGGTTGAAAAGCTTTTCGGCTAGACTGCATGGATAAATACTTATTATTAAAATTGATACTGACAAAACAACAGTCAAGTTAGCATTGCTGATGCATTTCAAATTAATTCTGTAATCAGTTGCAATAGCTTTAACATTTCAAAAGCAATCGCTTAGTTATTCTTTGTTTCAATTTATTTTGTTAGTTCTTACAACGAACTGCTCACATTTTCTCTTAAAGTTAAATTTACTAAAATCCATTTATTGTATTTAAAAAAAATCCTTCCAACAACTTTCATCGGCAACACTCACATGTTGATTTATCTGATTTGTTTCGTTTGTGAATAAATTGATTTCTTATAATAAAAGGAGCAAAACTTTCTGCTAAATGCACGATCACTTCCATGCATAGAATACGCTTTCCAATAGAGAATAATAAAAAAACCAAAATACTTATTTAACGCTGTTAAAAATAAAACAGATTTTATTTTTGAAAATATGTAAAATAAAATACGAATAAAATTTTATGTGAGAAAAATACAAAAATTCCAAATAATTCTGTAAGAAAATATAAAAACAAATCCGACACAGAACCCACACACAATCGATTAACTGTGTGGTGTTCTATATTGTTATTGTAAACAATTTAGCAATTTACATTTTTCCTTTTCTCAATATAAAAACAAAGCAAAAAATATAACGTCGAATATATGTATAAGCACCGACTATTTTGAATAGTTATACATAAAAAAAATTTAAACAAACACAAAAAATATCTAAAAATGTTTCAAACCTATGAATGCAAATATAAAAATAAAAATGAAAAAAACGATAAAATAAATTGTTAAATACTATTATTAACAAACGCTAAAACAGAAAAAAGGAACCTTAATAAATATACACGCTAGGTAAAACAAACAAAAACATTTAAGAAATAGAACAAACAAATTAAAAAGCAACTTTTCTTGTATAAACGTTTTTTCGTTTTTCGTTTCTAATCATAAGTTAATAAATTGATAGTATAACTAAATAATAAAACAAAATATATATTATTATATATAATAGATTAGCTAAATTATAAATTACTTTTTAATATGAAAAACAAAACAAATAGTCATCTTTTTTAATATCAAGAAACAAAACAGAATAAAACCAAAAACAAAATTTAAAAAAAAAAAATAACAAACGCGAACTCTGTTCTCTTCTTATTTTAATAAAAAGGAAACAACCAAAACATATGATAAAATTGTAATGTTATTGTTATAAAAAAATGAATTTAAACTGAGAAAAACATTTAACAAAAAACAAAACATTTTCTTAAATTCAATTTGAAAAAATAAAAATGTTATGATAAATAAAATCTTTTAAATAGAATTATTTTTCGTCCGTTTTTTAATGAATAACTTTAGTAAAGTGAAAAAGGAACACTAAAATTACGAAATACTACTACAAATTTATTAGCAGCATATTTATTTTTTAGCTATTTTTTAAAGAACAAAATCAGAATATGAACTCATTTGAAAGGGAAATAATTTTGTAGGCACATTATTGCTTTCTTTTTTTAAGGATACGGGTTCGAGAGGAGTATAGGAAACATACTTAAATATTTGATTTTTATTTCATTGTGTACTTGATACAAGTATTTTTCTTTTTAGTTTTTCAATTTATATTTATACCATGAGAATTGTATATGGTTTTATTGCTTGGTTAGCCGTTAAATATGTTTAAACAAAAATATAAAATGAAAAAATAAACTAATAAAAAACAAACTTTTAAACATCCAGAAAAAGTGTGTTTTTTTCTTGACTATAATATATAAGTTGGGTGTATGCGATTTTAAACTGCATGACGTTTACTCAGTGGCTATGACTTCATTGAAGTCTTATCAGAGCCCAGATTACGGAAATTTGAAAACGATCGAAAGCAATGTTTCGAGAAAAGCTATCCTTATCATATCGATAGAGACAGAGACTGCTTTTGTCAAAACGATTTCTTTCGATCATTTTTTTAAACGCGAACTGGCCGTAGATATCTTATCAAATGGCAAACATTTGGAAAAGTTACAGTGTGTATAGCTTGAGTGAACTGAGATATATACGAGTACATATTTATATACCATTGGAAAAAAGCGGTATCAACAAACAGTAAACATATTGAGTGTATCATGTAGACTAAGAATTTATTACAAAATTAAAATGAATTCAGATTATCACATGATATAACTATTCAAAATCATTCAAATATTTTAAACCGTCCGTCGATCTTTCTTTTGTATTTAGGTACTTACTTTTTTCTCCATTTCTTAAAGCATTTCACAAATTACCACAAACAACGATCGGAATGAAAACAATAGTGAAAATAATGACGTTATTTTGACAGCTGCTATTCAGTCAGCTGATGTATCATGATTCAAAAGGTATATTTTCTTCAACATCCTTACGATTGCAAGCCGGTTTTGAGCAGGTTTCATCAAAAACTACCAAAAATACAAGGTTTTGAAAACTGCAAAAAATATGGGAATACTTGTGGTTTTGATGAGGGTTTCGGACGTTTACGCGAAAATTAAGTTTTTGAAGTGGTGGAATAAAGGTCTAAGGCACAAAAGAAAACTGGTGTTTTCTGAATACATTACACTGTTCACTGAATTACCTTCCGTGTATTTATTGTTCAACCATTGTCTGGTGGAAGGCCATAAAAAGAAAAGTTTACAGTCCTAAAAACTCCTGGCTCACACAAATGCAACAATACCAACAGCATTTGATTGGCCTCAATTATGAATTGATCCAAAACGGAGGCCTGCCAATATTCATTGAGCTCGACCGGTGAACCCCACAGGCGAACCAGGAGAAGTGCAGTTAAGTCTGGGTTCATGTATACAATGTTTTCTACCAGCAGAAAACTTTCCGTTTGCGCTAAAAGTACGGTATGAAACCGGTTTTATGCCAGTGGAAATAGTGCAATGGCCCGCTCAGGTATTCAAACTGGTGCTTTAAACAATTTCCGAATCTTCCGGATATCCGGGTTGGATACTCGGATAGTGTTGGATCCTCGAATAGGGTTGGATTCTCGGATAGTGTCGGATCATCGGAGTGGGAGAGTAGCTGCACTTCGAAGGGTTCGGACATGTCGGAATTCTCAATAACTAGTGGAATTGACGTTTTTACTGATTTCCATTTGCACAAACTTCCGTATATAACTAAATAGTAGATAGTCGACGCCATTTTTAATTCGCGGCATCACGCTGGACTTGGAAACGTCGAGATATTTTTCATATTCTTCATAATTTCATAAAGGTTCTTTTCAAAACCACGTCACACCAGCGACGTTGTGCGCAGTGCACGCACGGTAAACTCCGTAATTGTAATGCGGAAAAAACCAAAAATGGCACAAAACTACTGTTGAAATTATATAATCTATTTACTGTATTGTTTGATACACTTTGTTAGTAATCATGTTTGCAGGCTGTTTCTTGTGTTTCTATATTTATATTTTTTCCTTACTTCTAATAAAACTTTGCTAACAATAGGTTATGGGCCCAGAACACAATGGCCGAACATAAAGAATTTTCTCACGGTATCCCACAGTTCGATGGAAGAGGATACAACGACTGGAAGTTCGGAGTAGAGATTTATTTGGACAGTCAGGGCTTGTTGGACGTTCTAACCGACGTTCAACCAACAGAAACTGCGGCGAGGGCTGAGTATTTGAAAAGGGACAAGAAGGCCAAAGAGCGCCTGGTAAATTTTATCCATTCAAGTTGCCTTAGCTATGTTCGAGAGAAGAACACTGCCAATGAGATGTGGAAAAGCTTAAAATCTGCATTCGAAAAGAAATCAGTAGTTAACGAATTACTGTTACGCAAGCAATTGGCAAAACTTCGAATGAAGAATGATGAGTCTGTGATCTCACATTTGACAAATTTTGAGGATTTGATAAGGAAGTTGAAATTGGCAGGGGCCAAACTAGAAGAAAGTGATTTGCTTGCTCAATTTTTTCTGACATTGCCTGAAAAATTGATCCTTTAGTTACCGCATTACAAAACATTGACGACGGTAAGCTTACGTTCAATATTGCAAAGGAGAGACTAATATCGGAACAGAGCAAGTTCGAAGATCGACAAGAAGGGGAATTTGAAGAAAAAACTGCATTTTCTGGAAAGAAGCATTTCAATAAGAAAAATTTGACGAAAAAGTTCAACGGAAAATGTTTTAAATGTGGAAAATTTGGCCACCAAGCACGAGAATGTAAAAAAGTGGAAGCCAGAAGCGTTGACAGTACAAGTGTGTGTTTTAATGCAGACAAAAACTTTCTGGAAAGCAGTAACAAGGTTATAAGGAAGAAAAATAAAAAAAAATTACTTTCAAATTGGATTCTGCAGCAAGCGATCACCTGGCAAATGAAAAATGGTATTTTGCAGATCTTGAGCTACTGAAAGCTCCTGTTAAAATTAATGTCGCAAAAAGCGATCAGTCACTTACTGCATACAATTCTGGAGAAATTCATGGGATGAGCAATAACGGCGTGAACTTGTGCATAAACGATGTTTTGTACGTTCCAGAGTTACGAGACAATTTATTGTCGGTTCGAAAATTCACAAGAACTGGAATTAAGGTACATTTTTTGCACAATAAAGCGTTAATTGTAAAAGATGATAGGCTAATAGCAACGGCCTACTTGCGTGGAAATTTGTACGAGTTAAAAATAGAAATTGGGAAGCCGACTGTTAACTTATGTAAGATAATTATAGCTTCTTTTTGGGATAAAAGGTTAGGTCATATTGGCGACCAAGGGTTTGAAAAACTGATCAAAAACGGAATAATAAAAGATGTAAATGCCAAAGATGCAAAAATTGGTTTCTGTGACACTTGTGTGGAGGGTAAGCAATGCCGTGAACGTTTCAATGGAACACGTATTAGAGCAACAAGACCTCTTGAACGAATTCATTCTGATGTTTGTGGACCAATTGATCCTGTTGCTTGGGACGGCTCGAGATATTTTGTGTCATTCATTGATGATTACAGTCATTTTACAATGATATACCCAATTAAAAAGAAATCCCAAGTTTTCGAAGTTTTTCAAGAATATGAAGCAATAGTTACTGTAATGTTCAAAACTGCAATTTCAAAAATGACTATTGACCAAGGGCGTGAATATTTATCAAAAAATCAAGAAAATTGGTATAAACGAAAGGGTATTCAAGTGGAACCAGCTATAGCTTACTCGCCACAGCAAAATGGAGTTGCAGAAAGATTCAACAGAACTCTAGTTGAAAAGATAAGAGCCATGCTGATTGAGACAAGCGTGCCTAAGAAGCTGTGGGTTGAAGCAGCTTTGTGTGGTACTTATATACTCAATCGTAGTCCAACAAGAAGTTTGGGAAATTGTGGAATTGTGGAACAGAAATAAGCCCCAGCTGGAAAAGATTAAGGTATTTGGTTGCAAAGCTTACTCTTGGATTCCAAAACAATGCAGAAAAAAATTGGATCCAAGGAGTAAGAAAGCAGTTATGGTTGGCTATGCACCAAATGGCTATCGGCTCTGGGATTTGCAGAAACAAAAAGTGTTCACTGCAAGAGATGTTAAGTTTGATGAGTCATATTATCCATTTAAAAATGAAAAAGCAAATGAGTACGAAAAAAATGTGAAATCTATTATTACAATTAAACCGATCCACGAGCAAGAGGGGGAATATTTATATAGTGATGATGCTGTGGGTCATACTCAAAAAGAATTTATGACCAACCCCGTGATTGTGGAACATGTCTATGAAGAACAAGAAGCTTTAAATGAAAAAGAAAATGCTCGTGTTACTGAACCTGAGGTTGATGAAGAAGGAGCTATGTTTGAGGATGCTGAATTTGGATACGAGGAAGCTACTGATATTGCGCTCCCTTCGCAACCAAATAACAGCAACCTTGAGGAGGTAACTGTAAGACGCAGTGACAGGGAGCGCCGAATGCCAAGTAAGTTCCTTGATTATTTTACTACTAGTAGAACAAATTCTGCCGCTCTTCACATTTCTACCAGTGTTCCCGAGACATATGAAAAAATTTTAAAAAACAATAATAGCCAATGTTGGAAAGAAGCGATTCAAGATGAAATCGATTCAATGAAAAGAAACAATGTTTGGCAAATTGTCAAACCTCCACCTGATGTAAAACTATTGAAGTCCAAGTGGGTATTCAAAATAAAACAAGATGAAAATGGAAATCCTCTGAAATACAAGGCAAGGCTTGTTGCCAAAGGGTATCTTCAAAAATATGGCATAGATTATCATGATACATATGCGCCAGTGGCGAAGCTAACTACAATACGTATCGTGTTGGCTGTAGGTGTTCGTCGAAAGTACATTTTTCATCATATGGACGTCAAGACAGCTTTTTTATATGGAGACCTTAAAGAGGATATATACATGGATGTACCCGATGGATTAGAAGCTAAAAAAGGCATGGCGTGTAAACTTGTTAAGTCACTATATGGTCTTAAGCAGTCACCGCGTTGCTGGAATGACAAATTTAATGAATTCCTTTTATTCCTGGGATTCATCAGATCTAAACATGATTATTGTTTGTATACTAAGAAGGATAAGAAGAATGATGATGTTTTAATCATTATCCTATATGTGGATGACTTACTTATCGTTGGAAATAAGTTGATGACTATTGAGAAACTCAAGAGGGACTTGTCTAACAAATTTGAAATGTACGATTGTGGAAAACTTGGTGTTAAAGTGGACAACGATGAAGGAAGTATAAAGTTTTCGCAAGCAGCAAGTATTGAAAAACTACTTCAAAAATTCGGAATGTCAGAATGCAACTCAGTTAAAAGTCCAATGGAAAAGGGGTTACAGTTACAACCAAGTGATGCCCAAACAAAAACGGAGAAACCATACCGTGAACTTCTGGGAAGCCTGATGCATATCATGTTGTGCTCAAGACCAGACATATGCTATCCTGTTGCATATATGGGCCGATATCAGCAATCTCCATCCGATGTACATTGGCAGCACCTAAAAAGAATCGTTCGGTATCTGAAATACACAAAAGACCGGAAACTTGAATTGAAAATAAATGAAGATTTGCCAGTTATTGGATATGCTGATGCTGACTGGAGATCTGACCAAGTTGATCGAAAATCAGTTACTGGATATATTTTCAAAATATATGGATGCACTGTTTCTTGGTGCAGCAAAAAGCAAACTACTGTCGCTACATCATCTAGTGAAGCAGAATATATTGCGTTGAGCTCAGCTGTTACAGAAGCGCTATGGTTAAAAGGCATAATGCAAGACCTGGACGAGTTGAAAGAAGAGCCTGTTATAATTTATGAGGACAACCGTGGATGCATCTGTATGGCAAATAATTTAGAAAGTAAAAGAGCTAAACACATCGACATAAAACACCATTTTATAAGAGACACAATTGCAAGCGGCGCTGTACAAATTCAACACATAGGAACTACAGAACAATTGGCTGATATTTTCACAAAGAGTCTAGATGCCACCCGTTTTAAGAAGCTAAGTCTAAATTTAGGATTAAACGATTAAGAGGGGGTGTTGAAATTATATAATCTATTTACTGTATTGTTTGATACACTTTGTTAGTAATCATGTTTGCAGGCTGTTTCTTGTGTTTCTATATTTATATTTTTTCCTTACTTCTAATAAAACTTTGCTAACAATAACTACAAATCAAAAAACAACGAATCAATGAGCAGTGATTCAGCTTTCATTTTAAATAGCCCCAGGGGAATCCGAGCGGCTCAAATCCTCACAAAGTTTAAAACAAAAAATCTATGGACAGCCAAAGTGAAGCCCAATAATGGACCACTGTGAAACGCTGAAGGCATTCCCCGAACAAAGACGAAACCAGCATAAACAGCATAAATACCAACAAGGGAACATACGACACAAATAGATTCATAACTCTGGGAGAATTCTATTTGAACGGAAGGGACAACAATCCAGACAGACAGTCCAAGTATGGGAGACTGATTCCGGAACAAACAACACAAGCAGAGATAGCGGCGTCATCAAGGGGAGGCGATAGTAACACCAACACCAGCAACAAAGCGACATCAGACAACAACATCAGCACAGAAGGAGGCACGGGAACTAACATGTCAGGGAAAAATGGTAAGTTTTGTCCACCAATTATATTGATTAATACGAACGTAAGAGATCTGGTCACGGACCTTAGATCAAAAAACTCAGACTTTAGATTTAAAATTGTGAATCTGAGAGGTGGGAAGAGCAAACTGTTTGTAGACAACGCGGGGGTCCACAGGGAGCTAATGGAGATTGCCCGGAAAAGCGATGTGGTGCAGGGGTTCTCATTTGCTCTAAAAGAGAACAGAACGCAGAACCTAATCCTGAGGGGGTTAACAAGTGAATTCGCAGCGTAGGAGATACAGCAGGAGATGGAGTCATTGACTCCAAATACAATCGAAAAAGTGTCGCACTTCGAGACCATAAGGTCTAAGAGAGAAGGGCTCAAGTACGACCTATTCTTAGTACGCCTGAAACCAGGCCAACAGGCCATTGACACTGCCAAAATCAAATACAAAAAATTGCGCAAACAACTACAAGTGCGTTAAATGCGATAATGCCCACAACCCAGGCGAATGCCAGCTCGTTAAGAGTGACAACACAAAGGCGGTTTGTGTCAATTGTGGCAAAGATCACCCCGTCAATTACCGGGGGTGTGAGGCATACCTCAGATACACTGAGGCTAAAAATAGGCAAATGAGAGAGGCCAAAAATAAGAAAGAAAGTGCGAGGGTAATCTCAAAAAGTATCGCACTAGGCGGTTTGGTTTCACCCAGGGTCACCTATGCAAGTCACTTCCAAACTCAAAAACATTCACCAATGCCCAATCCCAACATGGGTACACAAAACGGGAACTACATCAATCAATTCTGGGACCTCTCCAAAGATCTCTTTGGAGTAGAGGTATCGGAGCTGTTAAGTAAGGTGGAGTCATTCGTTAAAAACATTTAAAACGCGGGATCTATACAACAAAAGAAGTTGGCATATCTGGACCTGCTCAACCAAATAATGCTATCCAAATAATGCAATTAAAAATCCTCACTTTCAACATTTCGTCCCTTGTAGAGAATAGTATGAGGATGGAACTTTTGAAAATCCTCCTAGCAAACAACAGCTCAGTCACCTTCATTCAGGAGACACACCTCCAAAGTAAACATGTGGTACATTTAGACTCATACAATTTCATCTGAAACGACTTTAATCAAAGGGTAGGCATAGCAATTAAAAAAAAAGACCAAATACACTCTAGTCACACCCCAAAACCTGACCTTTCCAAATGTGTTCCTCTCCATCAATCTAACCATAAATAACCGCAGCAATTCCATACTATTAGGTTCCACTTATATCCCCCTAACAGCTATCAGGCCGCTGTACAAGAGGAGCTAATAAAAATCAATATCCTAGCAGAATCATACGACGGGGCCATATTGGGAGGAGACTTAAATGCGAGACACCCAAACTGGGAAGACGGAAAACAGAATCAAAACGGTAGGACGCTGGCCAACTGGCTGAGCTCCAGCAACTCAGGGTTAATGCTCCTCACGCCCACTACCCCTACTTTCCCGTTAAGTTCAGGATTCCTAGACCATTTCCTGATATCGCCTCAATTGGTGAACAGCCACACACCAAACCTCTCCCGACCTTCACGGCTCACTTCCCAGTTGAGCTAAAAATTAAGGTTGAGGACGCAATTTTGACATTGGCGGAATCGTACTCCTCCATGTCCTTTAAGAGAACCAACTGGGCAAATTTCAGAGCAGATATAGACTTAACACTAGCACGTCGAACACCCCAACAAACGGCCTCAATGACAAACGAGGAAATAGGTGAGTATATTGATATTCTCAACAGAGCAATGAAAAACTCAATGGAAGAACACTCCACTAAAGTAGAATTCCGGGTACAAAAGTTAAAACATCTCCCAGATGACATAAAAGTGCTTTTCAGGACTAAACACCTATGGCAAAAACAGCTGAAAAGCATTTTCCATGGGTGTTACAACTGGAAAAACCTGTCCAAAATCGTACCAGGACCACACGAATTCAAAGAATTATTCAAGCTCACAGGTAAAGCCAGAAAGTTCGGTTGTAAACAGTTATCATTGGGTGGCCGCAAGGTGACAGAAGAATCTGAAATAGTACAGGCATTCAAAGACTACTACACAGAAATCTACAGAGAAGTAGTCCCATCCTTCGACCCGTCTCTGAGTAACAAGGTGGAAACCGCGGTACATAAACTCAGATCAGAACGACCGAACCACATATTTCTATTCGATGACGCTAACTCCGCATTAAACCCAATGGCGGGGCACATGTTCACCTCAACTCGAGAAGTAACCCAAATACTCAAGAGTATCAATGCCAAAAAATCAACAGGCCCGGATAACGTGTCTAATTTTATCCTAAAAAACTCTCCCCCATAGCCATCAAATATATTGTTATTCTAATAAACAACTGCATAAACAATGGGTACTTCCCCACTGCCTGGAAAATAGCAAAAATCCTTCCAGTAATAAAGAAACCGAATGACTACACTCTGGGTAACTTCAGGCCCATATCCCTGTTATCAAACATGGGGAAAATACTAGAAAGAGTCATTATTGAAAAGTTAGACCAACACACAGAAAACAACATAGAATTCATCTCTGACTCACAATACGGTTTTCGTGAAGGGCTCTCAACAGTCCACGCAATGCTGAATGTACATAATGACGTAACTCTTAACCTAAGGGAAAAAAAATTGTACTATGACATGTTCATTAGACATAGAAAAGGCATTCGATAGTGTGTGGATGAATGGCCTAATATACAGAATCAGTCAACTGGATTACCCACCCAATCGCGATTCTGGACAGCTTTCTCACTAACCGCTCCTTTTTTACACAAATTCAACAAACAAAATCAGAAAAATCCTCAATCAGAAGTAGAGTCCCACAGGGATCCATTTTGGGCCCAAAGCTATATAGTCTATTCCTATATGATTTCCCCTTTACTTACTTCAAAAACAACAGAGTGGCGTCAAAGGCCATATTATACGCAGACGATACACTGGTCTACGCAAGCGCGGAATACCCAACGGTGGCCATACAAAACCTGAAGGAACACTTAGAAATCATAAACACCTTTTATAAAAAATGGGGTATAAAAATTAACAAGGACAAATCACAAGCAATCTGTTTCAGAAATGCAAGCGGGAAGGGGAGAACAGGGGTAACTGGCGAGTGCAGAAACATAACACTTACACTAGAAGGTAGCACAATAGTTTTTAAAAATGACCTAAAATACTTGGGGGTGTCCTTCTCCAGCCTTCTCAAATTTAACAAACATGCTAGGGCCACAAAAGAATAAGCTAACAAAGTGACCAACATGCTCATGCCCTACCTCAAGCACAACATGCTCAGCAAGCAAAAAATCAAAATTGTTATTTTACAAGACACTCATAAAACCTATTCTGATCTATGCCTTCCCAGTGTGGTTCACCATCTCTCCAACAGTAGCTAAAGAACTTGAAACCTTCGAAAGAAGGATTCTGCGTCTCTGCATCAACAAAAACTTTGAAAATAGAAATAAAAGATATTCCAACAAATATGTCTATAACGAATCGAACACAATCCCACTAATAAAATATGCAGTGGAGTTGATGCAAAAAACACTTAATAAATTCAATCACTCTGAAAATTACCAAATCAGAGAAATTTACAACACTCAAACCAACTTAATCGGGTCTGAGACACCATACCCCTCACCACTAAGCCTCATCTGGGAGGATCTCAACTCCGCTGCAGATACAATCCCCTTTTACCAAAAAGCTACACCGGGACAAAATCGCCGATAAAAGCAACCTCGCATCAACACCCACCACTCAAATCACAGTTTTGAATCCAAAAAGATTTTTTATTACTCAAAAAGAAAAAAAAACATCAATTTAACAAAAAAAACTTCACTATTTTATTAGTATCTACTCGTAAGTATAATATCAATATTATCTTACTAACATACCTACACATAAAACTCATTAAATTCATTAATCACTATGTAAAAACCATCAATAAATTTTGCTTTCGCAAAACTAAAAATTATAAGACCAAACAAACAGGTCAACAAATGATAATTAAAAAGAAAAATACAACACAGTAAAATATAACATAAAAAAAAATCATATCAATTAAACAACCAGAACATCTAACTTGCAATAATGTTTAGGTTATCAAATACGAGTATCTACCAAACAGTCACAAGAGAACTTTCGTTCGCATTGGTATACCCGTATACCTATAAATTGTAAATAGTAGTATTGTAAATATAAGAAAACGATGACACTGTAGTCAGATGAAACAAATATATAGCTCCAAAAGCAAGAGCTAATAACAAATGTAAATCAAAGCCAAGGGGCATTTAATATGTAACAAAAAACTGAAAGAGATGGCAATACTTGAAAGCCTCCAGCCATAAAGAAAAAAGGAAACAAAATGTGAATAGAATTAAGTACATAAATAGGCGTTTTTCTTTTTTAGCCCCGAGCGGGGAACAGAGCGGGGCCCGAGCGATCAGAGCTCGCTCCGAGCTGAACGTAACCTGAGCGCTCCGAGCTAATTAAGAAACAGAATTGAGCACTGAACTGTCATTAGATAATTTTTTTTTATTAATTTTCAAAATAGTCAGGTTTGCTTCTGAAATTGGTGTTTGTCAAGGATTGTTCCATTTAAATTATAATTTCTAGTAAATAAACTATGGAAAAAGCACAAATAATGAATGAAGTCAGCCGCGCTCAGCTTTTCGCTCGATGTGCTCGGTCATTTTAAATCGAGCTCATGGAGCGAGCACTGAGCTAGCTCAGAGATAAAAAAGAAATACAAATTTTGTGCTCAGAGCGCTCCGACTTAAGAAAGTAGCACAGTTCTTTTTTTGACAGCTCAGTGCCCCGCTCGGAGCTAAAAAAGAAAAACGCCTAATGTGTAACGGCCATATTATTCACTCCGGGTGTAACTCAAGTTTAAGTTAATTTTACACCCGCCCATTAATCCGCATTTTTTAAAACCGACAATTTAAACCTGTGTCCATATTATTCACTGAAAAACATGCGTTAAACCCGCTGGATTAAAGATGGATTTAAATGCGGATTTAAAACACTTTAAACCGTTTTTAATCCGTTTTAAACCTACGTAGTGTCAAAAGCCACATATAACGACATTTGTTTCTTGTTGTTTGTCAATTTTTTCTTGGAAATTTGTTATGTGCCAATAGTTTTGTGTTTTTTCCATCTTTAGTAAAATAAATTGAGAAAAATCTTAAAATGAAAGGTGTTGGTAAGGTCAACAGCTTATGTTCGGCTAAAAGCTCTCGTGACCTAAAATGAAAACAAACTAAATAAACCGATAACGATATGTAGGTAATAAATAACATACCGACGTTTATTACCATCCAATTCCTGTCGAATCATTGAATGTAACCTCTAAAATGCCTTTTTTTTAGCCGGAAATCTAACGTATCGTAATCCTTTACACAAGCCAGCTTCTACATTCGATACGTTCGACGATTAGAACGATGTTGACTCACCATCTGCTGTTCCATCAGCTCTTCAATAAATTCATCGTCTGACGACGAAGACATCAACATTTCGTCAATATCACGAATGAAATCTAGATTTTCAGCGTCTTGATAGGTACTTTTTTCCAGTTTTTTTCATTTTATTTTACTTTTTTATTTCCTGCCTCCTGCGAGCAAAGAAATGTCAAAAATGTGATCTAATCAAAAACAGTGAATATTATGAAATACAGTTTTAACCCGAGTTAAAGTACTTAAACTGGTCTCCGGAGTGCAGTTTAAATTAAATCGGATTAAACGCTGTCGAGTTTAAAAAACTGGGTTTATGTTTGGGTTTAACGACTGAATATTATGGACTTGGGTATAATTTTTGGGTTAAACTATTTTTAATCCGGCTGTAATCTTTAACCCGGATTAAAGGGAGTGAATAATATGGCCGTAAGAAACGGAGATATAAGACTCAATAAAAATGCATTCATTCATTCATTCGGATCATCGGAAAGTGACGGATTGTGTTGGTAATGTCGTTTTCGATTGGGCAAAAAAATCGATGCTTTTGTTCATTTAAATTACTTTTTCATTTCCCATTTTTTCTTTTTTTTATCTAGATTTCTTGCACTAACACTAAAATGTTAGCCATTTGTCACTTTGAAGTTTCTCGATAAACATTTCGAAGCGTCCTGTGGTAAACAAAATTATATTACAATAAATGTCTTGTCTTAATTTGTTTTGTTGAAAATATAATTATTGAACGTGTAAATTTGCTTCAAAGGGAAATAAATATATGTATTTATATTTTTGTTTTGGCTTGTTTCGGCGGAAAATAAATTGTTCGAACAATAATATATTTTTGTTTCTGTGAAAAGTGAAATAAGTGAACGATAGTACATGTGCGTTTAATTCTACTTCTGTATAAAATAACAATAATAAATTGTTGTTTCTACTACTTTCTATGAAAAATAAAATAAGTGAACAATAATAAACGTTTAATTTTGCTAGTGGTACAAATGAGGAAGGAGAAAGTCCCGGAGTCGAAGCAGACACCCTGGCAGAATCAATTTTTCTGATGGTTGAAAATCTGAGAAAAAAAAAACAAGAAAATAAAAACAATTTTTCCGAAGAATTTTCCTTTTTTTATTTTCAATTATTTTCAGCAATTTTTTTTCAATATTCTCTGCATGTCGCTGCTGTTTAATCACGATTAGTTGGTCCTTTCGTTTGGCTTTTACGTTAGTCCTCTTCTTTGCTGTAAAATTTGTGGAAAAGAAAATTTTTTAACCAAAAATGAATTTGGATATATAAGATGTTCTAATAATTTGCTCGTGAACAACACTAATTCTATTACAAAAACAAAACAATGTCGTTTTGTTTTCCATTGGGCACGAAAAATCTGAGATCTGGGAGCAACATCTGAAAACCCAATCGAAAACGGCATTAGTCCGATATTATCCGCTAATTGATTCAAGCTGTTTGAGCATATCTGTGGATGGGTTGGTAAAAAAGGAGGCGATATATTTTGCCAATTTTATGGCATGGTTAAAAAACTTACTTAACGGGCTCCGAAACGTGGACTGTTTCTACTGGAGACACTACCAGTTGTTGAGACATAGCGCTCTGGCATCCGCGATAGATTGGTCTTCCTTGTCGTCTCGAGCATGGGGGCTTGTAGTCGGAGAACCTCTTCGTTAGAGCATTACTGTGACGTGGTAGGAAGAAATAATTTATATATGTGAACTTTTTATTAGGAGATGCGGTCAGAACGTTCGCAAGTCGCAACCGTATACAGCACGAATAATACAAATGAATTCTGTATGTGCGTTGGATGCACACATTTAAATTCGTTATTCGGAGTATTATAAATAGGTACATTTAATCACTCATTAGCGAAAGAAAGAGGAAACATTTAAATGCAAAGAGACAAAAAAAAAAAAAAATGTAACAAAGGTTCAAATCCCAGCGCGGCCCAGTAAAATCTAAGTTTTTTCTACTGCCTGACCTCTTGCGAACGTCTCACAAACATCAAAGTCTATCAATTGTCATGAGAAGCTTCTCAAATTTGGCGTTTCGGATTCGGCTTTAGATTTTAGGTCCCTTCCACTTCGCACAAGCAAAATGGTTGGAGAAGCTAGGCTTTTGTTAGAAATAATTTATTAAATGTAAACACTTCCTAACTCTTACTTATTGTGAACACGCCTTAAGCACAGAACACTCTTTTTGTTAGCTGCCATTGTTATTACAATAAAGACTTCTTTTTGTTTCTTACGACATAGAATCGTAATATATTCATTCTTTTAATTATTTCACTGTGTGGTCTAACTCTTTAATATCAACTCAACAGGTTATGGGCCCAGACCACTCATAATCAGGTAATAGAGATTAATTAAATTGAATAATATATAAAAAAAATGGAAAACGATTTGGTACGTGTAAATAAATTGCAAGGCGGCGAAGGATGGGCAATATGGAAATTTCAACTAAAAGTATTGCTGAACGCCGGAGAAATTTTCGATGTGGTATCTGGAAGTATGGCGAAGCCTGTTCTTCGAAAAATAGGGTCAGAAACAGATGCTGAAGCGGAAGCGAGATTCAAGGTAGAATTGAAGGCTTGGAATAAACTTGATAGCCAAGGGCAGAAATTAATTGTAACTGCGGTCGGCCAACAGCCAATGATGCATATAATGCATTGTTCAAGTTCCAAGGAGATGTGGGATAAGTTACACTCTGTGTATGAGCAAAAATCTTCCACCAGCTTGCATTTATTGCAACAACAATTCTACGCGTTGAGTCTAAATTCATCAGATAGCATGGCATCTCACATTTCTAGAGTTGAGGAGTTGGCTCAGCGGCTGAAGGAGGCTGGAGAGGCAGTGTCGGAATCGATGATTGTAACAAAAATATTGATGACGCTACCAGACAGGTATGATTATTTTTTCAGCGCGTGGGAGTCGACAAGTGACGATAAAAAAACTCTGTCAAATTTAACAGCGAGATTAATGATGGAGGAGTCGCGTTTAGTAGCTCAACAAGGGGATGGTAAGGATGTGGCTGCTTTTGTTGCAAGAAAAAGTTCGCGTAGTTCAGAAGGAGAAAGAAAAAAAAGAGTCTTCAAATGTTTTTTGTGTCACAAGGCAGGTCATTTTAAAAAGGACTGTCCGTCCCGAAACACAAATGGTAAAACTGGTGATGGTGGTCGGGAAGATAATCGCAGGGCTTTCATCAGTGAGGTCTACATAATGAATAGTGAAGTAGATGGGGACAGAAAGTGGTTCTTAGATTCAGGTGCGAGTGACCATATGGCCATACATCGAGAATGGTTCGCTAATTATCATCAGCTAGAGACTCCAATTCCTGTTCAAATTGGCGATGGTCGTATTCTTAAGGCGTATGGAAGAGGCAACATTAATTTCTTGGCGCGTGTTGGTACTAAGTGGAATCCATGTGTATTGATAGATGTTTTGTATGTTCCTGATCTACGTCTTAATCTGTTTTCGCAAGGATCTGCGCTGGATAAAGGCTTGGTATTGAAATCAACAAATACAACTTGTCAATTTTTGGAAGGAGACACTATAGTTGCAGTGGGAGTGAGACATAGGAAGATTTTCGAGATGCAGTTCAGGGTCGAGGTCAGAAACGTGTCTACGGAAATGGCCGCGGTGAATGTTGCTAGTACTGAAAGTCTAAAAGTGTGGCATGAGCGAATGGGGCACCAAAACATTCCTCAGGTGTTACAGAATTTGAAGGAAATGAAAATTACTGTGAAGGACACTAAATCTAATTTCTTCTGTGACGCTTGTGTTTTCGGCAAACAACATCGTGCTACTTTCGGACATAGCGAAACGAAAATGGTACATCCAGGAGAATTAATCCACTCGGATTTATGTGGCCCCATGGAAAATGTAAGTTTGGGCGGTGCTAAGTACTTTATTCTCTTCAAAGACCATTACTCACGCTACAGAAAGGTATATTTTCTGCAACATAAATCTCAAGTCAATTAAAAATTGGTCGATTTCATCAAAGCCACTAAGATGGAGACTGGTTGTGACATAGGATGTATTCGGACGGACAACGGCACTGAATATGTTAACAAGGATGTTTCCGGAATATTGGGAAGAAACAATATAAGACATCAGCTGTCTGTGCCATATACTCCGGAACAAAATGGTTGTGCAGAAAGGGAGATGCGGACGATTGTCGAGGCAGCGCGAACAATGCTTCATGCAAAGAGCTTGGATATGAAGTTATGGGCAGAAGCGGTGAACACGGCGGTGTACGTTTTAAATAGGACGGGTAAGAGCACAATTGAAGACAAAACTCCTTTTGAATTATGGTGGAAGGCGAAACCAAGAAACGATCATCTGAGGGTATTTGGCTCAGAAGCTTTCGTGCACATTCCCAAACAGAAAAGTCATAAGTGGGACAAGAAATCAGTTCAAGGTTTTTTCGTAGGCTACTGCGAAAACACGAAAGGATATCGTGTGTGGATTGAGGATAGAAACTCAATGGAAGTCAGCCGCGATGTAATTTTTAAGGAACAGGGTTTTTGCAGCGAATCAAGGAAAGCTGAAAAACAAAATTTTGTTGTAGGCTTGGAGCCTTCTGAAACGTTAACACCAAATGATGAAGACATTTCTGAAGCCAGGGAGATTGATGAGAGACTCGTGGAAGAACAACAAATAGAGGATGACTGTATAGTAGATAGCGATGGTGAAAACTTTTTTGACACAAATATGCCGTTTGAATATGTGGATGCTTTTCTGGATGAAGACAAAAATACAGAGGTTGTTAGGAACTATGGTCTTCGAAATAGAAGCTCAATTCGTCCACCGTCAAAACTGAACGACTATGAGCAAGGCGAAGTTTTTTCAGCTATAGTGTGTGAGCCAGACTCTTACGAGGATGCGATTAAATCTCAAGACGCTCTGCAATGGCGAAGAGCTATGGATGCAGAAATTAAATCTTTAATGGACAACAAAACGTGGACTCTTATGGATCTTCCAGAAGATAAGTCGGCTATAGATAATCGATGGGTTTTTCGCGTAAAATATGGAGCTGGTGGGAAGATCGGCAGACTTAAAGCGAGACTAGTAGCTCGAGGATTCTCACAGAGAAAAGCTGGTTCTGAAGCAGTTTGACGTAAAAACAGCATTTTTGTACGATGACTTGGATTCTGAGCAACATGCAGATATATTCACGAAGGGGTTGCCACGTCAACGTTTTGAATATTTACGACAACTCATCGGTGTTACCAATATCAATTAATTTTTTGTTTATTTTAAAGTACATTAAATAAAAGTGGGAGTGTTAGAAATAATTTATTAAATGTAAACACTTCCTAACTCTTACTTATTGTGAACACGCCTTAAGCACAGAACACTCTTTTTTGTTAGCTGCCATTGTTATTACAATAAAGACTTCTTTTTGTTTCTTACGACATAGAATCGTAATATATTCATTCTTTTAATTATTTCACTGTGTGGTCTAACTCTTTAATATCAACTCAACAGCTTTAGGCCCCTGCATGGTCCGATAATGTCTTTTACTTATTTTTATTTTTTTTACCTAAAAAAACAAAAGTATAAGAAATGCGCGTCCCAATATAACAAAGTGTCCCCAATGCTATAAAGTATATAATCCAAATTTAACTTAAGAAATAACAGCGATTACTCGCAAGTTCAAAATTCCTTGCACATTCCTACATTCGATAAGGGGATATTTAAAAGGAAAATTCTGTCAAGGCGAATTCAGAGAAACGTCACTTCTACTAACTCAATCTGACAGTTCAGACAAAAAAAAACCAAAATAAAAACATACATAAGTTGGAATACAGTGCAATTTGTTTTCTTTTATTTTTTAAATGTGTTTGGATTCTATTTACAAAGAAATACTTAAAATACGGGAATGGATTCCCCACCCAGAAGCGACGAATGGATGCCCCTGGCAACACAACAACTTCGACTTAGACATCTAATTAGAATAATCGGTCTTAACATACTGTGCCGTGATCGATGTAGGCTCTACTTCACTTTGCACCACAAATCTAATTTTCCAGCGTTTTATAGGAGCACTAACATCCAGCACTGTGGAAACAGAGAAGCGATTCTCTGGGATCACATCTCATGTCCGGAAATTTTGAAATCAAATGCCAGAGCAATTTGGGTCCGTGTTTGGGAGTGCAGCACTTCAACCAAGGACGAAGACATTGTTCTCTTCACTTGGCGTGTTTGGTTCTCTGGCCTTATACTCACTGGTAGCTGTAGCGATGCGAAATACTTCAACAACACGCTGATATTCCAGCTGAACGAAAACTGCTTCTCATCCCCCGAGCACTTCTCGAGCTTCTCGCTTGAAAACAACGATTATTTGTATGATAACTTGCACGATTATGATCAGATCAAAGTTCACAGCACCGAGCTGCGGGAGCTACCCGATAGCACAGAAGGTATCTCTGAACAAACTAAGCCAAAATATATGGATTTGTCGACTGATTTCAGTGGTATTCGTTGCGCTGCAGTGCAGCGCCTAAGGCAATCTACTCGCCAAAGCTACAATCTGGAAAAGCTACTGCGTATTCAAAAGATGCAGAGAAGTTGCAAGCGACTAAAAGAGGACTTGAAGGAGTTAACCGAGCAAATTATTAATCAAAACCTACGATACAAGAGTGGTGCGACGAAGCGACGCACTATCGATTATTTGCTTTCAGATTACGATGAATCGAACCCTAGGGCGAAAACAGAATGTAAAGAACTTCGAAAGAAAATTGAAGAGCTGCGCTTTAAGTGTAATCTTCTAGAGCAAGAACGAACGCTGTGTTTTGGGAGAAACCAAGAACTGACAAATCAATTGCGTATTAAAAACGATTCGAGGAACTTGAATTGCGTAACTCTGCAGGAGAATTATTCTCGTCTGGCAGACGACAAGTCAATACTGTACCAACGAATTAAGGTGATACTAACTGGTGTAAAAACAAAAAAAGAACTCGAGCAGAAGATTCACAAGCGGTTAAGCCTTCTGTGCTCAGAGCTGAAACACATCTACCCTATCAGCAAGAACCTGCGCGGCTGTTTTACTGTAAGCAATATCCCATTTCCGGATAAAGATTACCTTAGCAGCAATTCCCTTCAAACGGATCACATTAAACTGATGACACCAGCTGCACTGAGTGTCACTCTTGGCTTCGTGGCGCATTTAGTCCAAATAACTGCTATAATTCTTAATAAACCTTTGCGATTTCCGCACCAGAGCAAACCGTCAATACCCTCGAAGCAGATCCTCTACGGCATATATCTTCTGAATCAAAATATAGCACAATTGAATTACGATATATTTGAGACACGCCTCGATCCACGAGCCACAATAGAGAATTTTTTGAAGTTATTTTGTAGCATTATTAAAATGGGTGAGGATGAGGTGGACAGCGAAATAAGTATTCTGGAAAATATTGGTCGAATAGAGGAGACTCGGTCGACCAGAAACGTGCCAATGCGGATGCCCTTGGCCACAGAAGACAAGCGATACCACAGCGAGGACGACTTGAAGACTTTGTCGGATCGTTGCCTTACACATACTTATTCCAACGAAAGATTAGACAAGGATTAGGGTGTAACAACAAACAAGTGTCTGTAATAATGTAAAATCATAACGTTGTACATTTTAATAAAATTAAAACAATTATTTCAGAAATGTCGAGTTTTAATCGTATGTTATTCGACGAGTTTATTGGGTAAATAAAGTAACTTTTTATTTTATATCGATACCTGATTTCGTTGTCCATTGTATTGTATTGTATTGTATGTGCAGTGGGGTCATCAGTAGATGACAAGCACTTAGACCTATTGGTCCATTGTACTTCAGCATAGCTGCCCGCTCGCTGGTTATTGGCGATTAGTAAGATTCAGTGAGGGAGAACCTGCCAGTAGCCTTGGCAAAGCGAAGAATATTTGCAAGTTCAATTTCCCCCATCTCATCTTCGTTAACGAATTGTTTGCCTATAGTGGTGAGCCTGGTTCTGGCGAAAGCCGGACATTCACAGATGAAGTGAGATGCCGTTTCATCCGCCTCCATGCAGCACTCACATAGGCCCGAGCTCCTAATGTGAATGGTTTTGAGGTGCTCGTTAAGAGGACTGAAACCGGTGACGCGACCAATCAAGGATCTCAAGTCTTTCCTGTTTAGTCCAAGCAAAAACTTAGCTCTGCTGATTTTTGGACCGTCCACTAGCTTCTTCGAATACCTGCATGAGACCAGGTCATGCCAGTATTCGGAATGTTGTTGGCGTAGAGCCGAATCCATTTCACGTTTGTGGACGGATGAGCAGCATCCTATGGATGGTTGTGGCCCAATGAAGGCTGTTGAAGAGCCCTTCCTGGCCAGAGCATCCGCTCCTTCATTACCCTCGATACCTGTGTGCCCAGGAACCCAGGCAAGTGATACCGAGTTACATCTTCCCAGACGGTTAAGCCTAACCCTGGTTTCCTCAACTATTTTTGAGTTGAGAGAGCCAGCCGAACAGGCTTTGATAGCGGCTTGGCTATCTGAGCAGATGTTGTTGTCCATGTTGGGTTGAAGAAAGGTCCCTGTACCTATCCCAGATAACAAGTCCAGTATGGTTTTTTTGCCGCCGTTCTTTGTACTTTAAAATAGTTCGACCGACTCCACTCCTTAACATTGTTTCGAACGCGACACGAAGGACTTTGTATGTGTAAGTACATAACGATGAAAATCTGCAGAAAATCTCGAATCAAGTTCCTTCGTAAATATGATTACTGGAAAAGTGCGACGGGCTATGCTCTCTACAATAAAGACACCCTACAATTTATGGATTATTAGGCCGTTACAGAGATGCTTTTATTGTAAAGATGTTGTTTTTATACCTAGCCGATTATGTGTTATGAGGGAAACGTCCTTCTCCTGGCATCGTTTTGATAAAAATTTCGCAGAAATGGTCAACCCCACATAGAAATGGTGTTTTCCTTGAATGAAAAAAAAATATTAGGAAGGGAGCCAGAGGTAGAATCCATTTGCTTTTTTTGAAAGCATGTCAAGCAATCGAGAAGGGTGCACAAGTAACACACTGTCTTTCAAGCTTATAATAAGGCGGATGAAAGAGCTCAGCGGCCACCATTATTAAAAATATTTTTAATACAACAACAATATTTAATGTTTTACTAGTAAGTCATATAAAAACCTAAAGCCGTGCAACTGTTGCTAGTCATTCCAAATATAGAATGAGTAATCTCCTGACCTACCTAATATAATGGCATTAACTAACGCTGACATTGGGATAGGCAGATCAAACGTAAAAACAAAAGCAAAGAGAATATTGAAAGCAGGAATACGACGTCCTTGTTAAAACTCCCTTATGATCAAAGTATCCTCTTCTATTTAAATAAAATACTCCAAACGAATATGGTAACAAATAAAATATAATATTGGCTTTGTTATATGTATGTTACATAATTCAAGAATAAAGTTTAAGTTAATTATATAATGTAAATTAATTATCGCAGATAGAACCTTCCATGTCGACGGCTGAGAAAGAAGAGAAAGTCTTCTAGAAAGGCATGTTGTTTATATGACTACAGGTTTTATGTTTATTGTAATAGATGTCGTGATGAACGTTTAATAGCTGGATGCGTGGTGCCAAATCATTATATCAACACTCCTCCTCAACACGACATTCCCAAGCTATTCCTTAGCTTCTTGAACTGCATCTTGGCTAACCCTTTTGTAAATATGTCTGCCTGCTGGAGACCTGATGGAATATAAGAAACGATTATTTTGTTTTCATGAATTACTTGTCGAATAAAATGTAATTTAATATCGATGTGCTTCATTCGCTTATGCTCCCTTGGCTCTTCAGCTATATTGATGCATGCCTGATTGTCCTCGTAGATAGTAGACGGAGTAACATTTCTAATTCCAAGTTCAATGAGTAATTGTTGAATCCACAGTGCCTCACATGCTGCATTACTAAGCGCCACAACTTCAGCCTCAGTTGACGAAAGTGCCACTGATCTCTGCTTCCTTGTTGCCCAAGAGACAGTGCATCCGAAAACTTTAAATACATATCCGGATACTGACCTTCGATCAATTATGTTGTTACCCCAATCTGCATCAGCGTACCCAATAAGTGGTGGTGCATTAACATCTCGTTTGTACACTAACTCCAACTCTAAAGTTCCTTTTATGCACCTCAGTAATCTTTTCAAATGATTCCAGTGCTCATCACTTGCGTTACTTTGGAATTGGCTAAAATAGTTTAACGATGCACTTAGATCTGGTCTACAAGACAGCATTGCGTACATGAGACAACCAATGAATTCTCTGTATGGATTCTTCGCTTCTGTGCCAGTATTTGTCTTTAGATTCAATTTAGTTTCCATAGGTGTTTCTATTGTCTTGCTATTTTCCATTCCAAATTTTCTAACTAAATTGGTTAAATATTGAGGTTGGCTTAATTTCAACGTACCTGTTTGCTTGTCTCGGGCAATCTTTAAACCCAAAAACAATTTTGGTTCACCCATATCCTTCATTTCAAATTCTTCAGATAATTGCTTCTTGATTTGTTGGATACTTTTGAGTTCCTTGGCGGCAATAATCAGGTCATCCACGTATAACAGCAATAGCAACATCTCCTTTTTGTCTTCATGGATATACAGACAGTGATCTGCTTCCATTCTCTTAAAGCCCAATGTGATGATGAAATTGTGGAAACGTTCATTCCACATTCTGTATGCCTGTTTCAAACCATAAAGAGATTTATTTAATTTGCAAACTAAATTACCATTAGCGAATCCATCTGGTTGCTTCATATACACTTCTTCATGTAAATCTCCATTGAGAAATGCTGACTTAACGTCCATCTGATGTAGCAACAAATTGTATTGGTTCACGACTGCCAACAAAATTCTTAAAGTTGCAATTTTTGCTACTGGTGCATATGTATTAGTGAAATCGAAATTTTCTTTCTGGGCAAAACCTTTTGCGACTAGTCTCGCTTTATATTTAACCGGATTTCCATTTTCGTCACTCTTGATTTGGAATACCCACCTAGATCCGATTACATTTCGACCATGCGGCAGTTGGACAAGTGTCCATGTGTTATTCTTCTTCAACGAATTTATCTCCTCCTGAATTGCAGACTTCCATTCGGACCAATTTTCACTGCTTTTCGCTTGTTGTATCGTACTGGGCAAGCTACTTACATAATTTTCAGCGCTAAGTGCTGATAGATCGTAATCGTTGTATAAAGTTGGACATTTCACTACCCGATCTGATCGAGTTGAAATAGTTTGTGTCGTACGTTGTTCCTCCTCGCCGTTGTGTTCTTCTTCGCCGCGTTCTTCTTCGCCGTGCTCAGACCATCCTTCAAATTGTTCTTCTTCGTCGCTACTGCGTTCCATATTTGATTCTTTTTCAAATTTAAGACTTTCAGCATCATCGTTGTTGATTTCTGCCTCCCGAGATGACTCACATTTGTTCTCAGATTTAGTTGATGTTTCTTGGAAAACAACATCTCTGGCCATAATGATTTTGTTATCCTTGAAGCTCCACAGACGATAGCCATTCGGTGCATAACCAAGCATGATACACTTCTGAGATTTTCCGTCCAATTTGGTGCGGAGTTGCGATGGAATATGAGCGTACGCTGTACATCCAAAAACTTTTAAATTAGAGAGGTTAGGTTTCTTACCGTACCACATTTCAGCTGGTGTGCAATATTGATGTTCAGTGTTCTTAAAAGCTGCTGTGGGACTCCTGTTTGCCAAGTATATGGATGATAAAACTGCTTCGCTCCAAAACGACTTGTTTAGCTTAGATTCCAGCAACATTGTTCGAGATTTGTCCATGATGACTCGGTTGAATCTCTCAGCAACGCCATTTTGTTGTGGACTATATGGTATAGTGTATTCAAAACGAATCCCAGATGAAATACAAAATTGTTGAAATGCTTTCGAACAATACTCACCACCATTGTCAACACGAAGACGTGAAATTGGTTGTTGAAACTGTGCAGTACTGAGTGCACAATAGTCTTTGAATCTCTGGAACACCTCACTTTTGCATTTAAGAAGATAGGCTACTGCAAAATGAGTATAATCATTCATAAAAGTTACTACATACCTCTTATTGTCGTGTGATAATGGCGTAATCGGTCCAATGACATCGCTATGTATTAATTCCAGCGGCCTTTGTGATCTGCATCCAACAACACTTTTGAATGGCTTTCGATTCTGTTTCCCCATAATGCAGGATTCACAAAATTCTAAATTAGCATTTGTATTCATATGTTCCATTCCTCTTACCATTTTATTTTTCGTTAATTTGAGGACATCCTTGTTATTTAGGTGACCAAGTCGCCTGTGCCACAGCTCGAAATTTTCATCGCTTTTACAAACACCAGCGTATTCCGGTTTGCTTACAAAGAAATTCACTTCATAGAGCTTTCCGTTACTTTTTCCTTGTAGCACTAATTCTTTTCCATTAAATATTTTCACCATTTTATTGTTAAACACAATTTTTAGTCCTTTTTGTTCTAACTTTCGTATTGAAAATAAATTGTTGGGCAATTCTTTGACGAACAACACATTTTCCATTACAAATGGTAACTTTTTGCCATTCACGATAATTTGTCCGCGTATTTTTCCAATTTTTGTTGCTTCTATATTAACACCACTTCTCGCGACAGCTATTTGTATTGGATTTGACAAACTTTTCAACTCAGTCAAACACTCTTCATCGTTCACCATATGATCCGTTGCACCGGAGTCGAGGTAAAACTGTACTATACGGTTTGCCGGGCATAAAGAACCGTTTTTTGAATTGGCAACGAACGCATATTTGTGGTCGTTTAATTTGCTTTCTGTGACATTCGCACTGTGCTGTGAGTATTCACGTTTTCTTATATGGCTTTTTCCATTTCCATGTACTTGCGACTTTGACCTACACTCACTTTTCTTGTGTCCAATTCTACCACACTTGTAGCACTTATATTTGAACGTAGATTTTACATGCATGGCTACATTCGTATGTTGAGAGTTCTCGCTCATGTTTCTTTTGTTTGTTTCTTCGAGTAATCTGCTTTTGATGAACTCAATTGTTAGTTTTTCTTGCTCGACTGTTTCCAATGCGGTGACAAGCGGTTCGAACGATTTAGGTAGAGATAATAAAAGATGACAAACAATATCTGTATCCTCTAGTTTTGCTCCAACGGACTTCAACTCCCTTACCACTTTATCGAAGGCGAGTAAATGCTGCTCTATACTCTCTCCTTCGCCACATTTTAAAGTTAAAAGTTTCTTTCGTAGACACATCTGAGATGCAGTACTTTTTCTCTCGAAAATCGCCGTTAAACAATCAAAAATTTCCTTTGCTGTGCTTTTATCCTTAATATATTCTAGCTGGTCATCTGCTATTCGATGAATAATCATAGGTTTGCACTTCTTTTCTTGTTTTTTGATTAAATTTATTTCATTTTGAGCTGTTTTTCCTTCCAACGATTTTTCCAGGGTTTCGTGAATAAATTTAAGCAAGTCTTTCTCCTCAAGATCGGCTTCAAGTCTGAAACGCCAATTATTGAAATTCGTCCCATCGAATACATGCAATTTATATTTGTCTTCCTCCATATTAAATACTTGGGGTGTGCCTGGGTTGCTTTGTGTGCCTGGGTTGCTTTGTGTGCCTGGGTCCATAACCTGTTAAAACTCCCTTATGATCAAAGTATCCTCTTCTATTTAAATAAAATACTCCAAACGAATATGGTAACAAATAATCGTTTGGAGTATTTTATTTAAATAGAAGAGGATACTTTGATCATAAGGGAGTTTTAACAGTCCTCGCCATATGCTTTCTTTGTCTCAGTAAAGGCGGACCAACAGCTCTACAAATATGCCCCATTTCATGTGTGTCTGCATCTTAAAGAAATAAATCGACTATATTCTCGTGATTGTTAGGGTTTTCATATTTGTTCTAATGGGAATTAGCATATTGATAATTGCATACATTTAGGAGCTGTAAAGTGCTGTTTTTAAACAACAAATTCTCTTCTGATGATTCCGATGTTTTTCTACAGCAGCTTATATCTGGTATAGATGCACCTGAATTGCTGTCTTCCATTGATTTCAATCGTGGGAGAGCTTTAACCTACGTAGTGTTGACTTATTGTTAAGCCCTCATCATAGAACAAACTATGGCAGGAATGAGCCTATTAGTCGCATGAGTAGAATCTACAATTTAAAAAATCATGGCATTGATTGCTTAAAATTATTTTGCGAAATAATACTTTAGTGTAATTTAGTAATTCTATTTCATTGTGTTTGTTAGTATTTGTATAGGTGCATTATTAACATCGTTGTTTGTTTGCTTCTATGTTTACTCTGCATTTGTATTAACTGACATATGTACTAAATGATGAGTCTGTATAGGAGCACTGTGTGTGGCGGCAAATTTCTGCTCGCGATAGTTGCTTGCTTTAAGCATTCCACGATAAAGATCTCATGGTGTATTAAAAAAGAGAATTTAGCTCTAAGTAAGGTCGTTCCCGTTAGTGTGTTGGCTTGTGACCCGTGCGGTGCAGGTTCAATCCCCATGAGGAACAACAACATACGCCACCCATTCACATGCCTCTACACCAAAAAGGAGGATTTCTGCCTGGTAGTACAATGGACCGTTAACGAGTCTGAGCGCTCTGGGATTTGGATTTCCTTTAAAAAAAAAAAAAAAAAAAAAAAAAAAAAGGTCGTTCCCGTACTTGAAAAATCGTACATATTCGAAAATTTTCCATACAAGAATATTTCTTGACGCAATATTGTCTTCTTCTTTAACGGCAAGGTTATAATCTGGATTACCCTCCCACTTAACTGCATCCCTACGAGTTCGTCTGTATGATTCGCCGGAACGATTTATATTTCGTCCATTAGGCTAACCAAATGTTGCTGTTGTTTGTGTGATCCGATTATAGGGCATGCCTCTCTTTCGCCATTGTGCATATATGAACGTTGATTGACAAACAAATTCTGTGCAGCGCGCCGGTCGGTCTCCATTTTTGTATAGGTTCTTTGACGTGAGAGCTTATTCTAATCATTAAACTTCTCTTCGATCAAGCTTTGTTACGCATTCTGCCAAGGGTAGCATCTTCATCTCAACTGCGTCTACTTTGCCCCCATACTTTCTATTCATTGTCCGTAATTCTGACTGGGTCTAAGCATGTCTGCTCTTTCTGACAGCCACTTCAACCGTGACAAAATAATCAGGATTGGAAAACGTATGGCACGTAATCGCCGGTCACGCAACTGCGGCATAGAGTTTTCCAAGATTGCGTGGCAAATAAATATCACTAGAAACTATTTACATCCACTTCAAATAATTTTATTAATAACTTATTCAGTTCTTCCTTTAATAATACAACAAAGTATGCTTCTTCGTCGGTGTCCCTATCTGTACTGTCCGCAATAATTGTTCTTCTCCTCGTCCTCTGTACAGTCCAGTGCTGTCGTTGTGCTTCGTTACAGACTCATTCATCCTGGCTTCATCGACGTCCGCGTTGAGTTTGGCATCCAACATATATCTGAATCTCTTCGAAATCGATGATCATTACCTTTGCCAAACTACGATTAGGGCACACCACTTTTACCAGTCAACACCTACTTAAGAAGAAAGCCCTGCAAACATGTCATGTGTGCAACTCTGACATCGACTTACATTGAATTCTCGGCATAGAAGTATGTATGCCTCTTTAGTAAGCATACAATTTGACTATCAGTCCTTGCACAATATACAGTTTACAGAATTTGCAGAGATCCCAACCTCGCGAATGTTATAAGCAAAATTAACACTTTGTACAATATTCTAAATAAATATACGGCATAAGGGCCGAAGCCCTTCACAGGTAGTGTTCTTTAACTGCAAGCATTTTTATTTAATAATATGTTAATAAATTATAATAATAATAATTCAAGTTGGCAAATTTGTTTGACGCTAACAAAATATATGTACCTAGATACTTGAATTTTTTCCAATTCAAGCGGACTCCAGACACATTATTAATTCGATTATAAGCTATCATTATTATAATGATTTTCTTAACCATTATACTATTATTTATTGTTTAGCAACTCACATATTTATTGTACATTCTAATATCCAAAATAAAATAAATTCCCTATCATACTTTTTCGTAAACCTAAAAAGCAAATGGCAACATTTACATACATTGTCGTTAACCCCAAAAATATCGTATCAATTCGTAAACCGAAAACGCAATGAGGAACTGGACGGACACTGTCAATCATCGTGCTTTTTAGTTCATTACTCTTTACGTCTCTATGAAAGCCGATAACATTAATTTTATCACTTTACCAAGCACAAATGTATGTAGGTATGTAAGAATTGCTTGCTTTTTCGTATACCGAAAACGCGCTACCGTTCTTCCTTACATCTGAATATCATTTCAAAATACAAATCGTGTATCATATTGCGCCATTATTCATCTCTTTTATATATTATATTTTTAACCATATACAACTGCAATCCAAATATATGAAATCGTAATGCGACTATCTCCTTTTTCACACATTTCGTCTCAAAGTAGCAACAACTACAGATTTCACCATCGCAGATATACACTGTTTTATTCATATGCTCATACACCAATTGCAATTCTAAAGCAGACACAGAAACAGTGTTTCATGTGCTGAAAATGCATTATATCTTTGCCGTACTTTTAAAATAACGGTCATTGATGCCCTTCGACCAATAAAAAATAAAAAGTAAAAAAATATTAGGCAATAACGGCCCATATAGGGCATAAAGCCGAGCTTCTCCAACCACTTTCTTATGCGAAGTGGAAGTGATTTACAATTGTAAAATCGTAGAAAACTTCAGAGGCAATGATTTTCGAACATTTTTAGCTTTACGTCGTAGGAGTAGGATACGCGAAAGGCAACTCTGTGAATCATTCTGTTTTGTGTCTTAAATCAAAATCTTATTTTGGATATAGTAATAGATCAGTATGAATTTTAGCAACGGGTTGTGAGGTGATAGATATTTCGAAATCCAAATCTAGAACCTTGCAAACAGTAGTACCTCAAGGGTAAATACTCGGTGCTCTCCTGTTTTGCTTATTTATAAACAACCTGCCTAAAGTATGTTCAAATGAATCTCTGCACCTCTACGCGGATGATGTTCAAGTATACATCTCTAGACCGGTTGGCTTAGTTAAAGATCTACTCTCTTGAATGAATTTGTTTGTCCGGTTTGTCCGAAATACATAAAAAGTAAATAAAATATTAGGCATTAACGGCCCATACAGGGCCTAAAACCTAGCTTCTCCAACCACTTTCTTATGAAAAGTGGACGGGACCTACAATTTTAAGCCGAATACGAACGGCAAATTTGAGAAGCTTCTCATGACAATTGATACTCTTGGATGTTTGTCAGACGTTCGCAAGAGGTGGTGCAGTAGAAAAAAAAACTCGAGATGTTATTGGCCCCGGCGGGAATTGAACCGGGGACCTTTCGATTAGTAGTTAGACACACTAACCACTGAACCACTACGCCCGACAAACATAACAATGGTCTTATATTGGTGTCACACTTAATCATAGAAAAATGTCAATCGATAATAATCTCCAAAAAGCAAAATGAATGACGCGATTTTCCTGTCCAATATTCAACTACAATACTTGGATACAGTCGCCAATCTAGGTTTTAGACTATTCCTTTCTGCTAACGATCATATTAATTCTGTTATTGGACGAATTTAAGGTGGTTTGTGCCTTCTCGGAACTCGATTAACAAATTCTTCGTCAATATTTAAATAATAATCTTTGCGTTATTGCATTTTAAAACAAATTTGTAACAAATCTTTGATCATTTCACTTTGGTTTATTTTTGACTTTGTCGTTAAACGTGAGGTGGATGCGGTTCAAAATGATGGAAAATTGTGCCATTTTTACATTTAGAATAGCAACTTTATATGTCGCTGTTCTCTTAGTTTCATTTGTATATCTGCATTCCAGTTCGAGGTAAGCTTATTCATCTCCATTATAAGTGGGCACTTTGACCAAGCCTTGAACGCCGCTTTCTTTGCACTTCTCACTACCTTAGCTTCATCTGTCCACCACCATGTTGCTTAGCCGTGTTGATATTGTATTTTTGAAGCCCCAAGAAGTGATTTGGCTATTTCCAAGCCAGATCGCTGCAGGGAATTCACATGTCTTGTTTTCTGCAATCTTCATCCTCAACTTAGTGTATTGGCAATAAATGGTTCGCCTTTGCAAATAATATAAATTAGCATTGCACTAAAATGCGACGCATTGCTGAATAGAATCCCCGATGGGTGACACATTCCAGCGTATTCTACGATGAATATGAAAAGTGGAACGAATAGATGATGATGATTTCAGTTTATGGTCGTCTCTTCGACACTATAATATCGAGTTCACCAAATCTATATTGAAATACGTTCAACTGCCTCCACGACAATATTACATTCAATTACATACAATAAAAAAGGAAACAAATTATATCTTTTACAGTTGAACTATGTAGTAATCATTTATTTTTAGCTTAAACCTTTATTTTTTCATTGCTCAGGTTTATAGAAATGTTACATAGCCCAATAAACAATTTTGAGCGAACTTTATTACAATTTGTTGATCCATGTTGTGATTATGATTTTTTTCTTTTCACATTTCTTCCTGACAGTCATAAACACTACAATATCATCGTTGTAAAATAAAAATAAATACAATTACTAGCACTAACTTAAAAAGAAAAATAAAGGAGAAAATACTTCTTAAAGATTATCATGGACCACACAGATTGCGTTCGATTTTGGGGACTTGAAAGACACGAGTAAAATAAAACATTGGAAAAGCTGAATGTTAGAATATCCCTTAGTATAAACATCACAATATTATTAATTCAACGCCGGTTCTCACCTGATGCGATAATAAGCATTACAAATATATTTACACTTGCTATTCACTACTTCGTTTCTCTGTTTAATAATAAAAAATAATTGTTTTACAACACTAGGTATTGAAGTATTTGGATTTTGGTTGTTCGAATTGTCTTTTTTGTGATGAGTAAGAGAATTTCCTTTGTTTTTCTCAACAAACAAAATAATTTAAAATTTGATACTATGTATCATAAATGAGATCTCTGCCCATTCTGTCTTTTGTTTTTTTTCTATATCGGTATCTCATGCCGTTCCAATCACTTTAGAGACTTTTTGTGCTGATGGTGGTTGAATAAATAAAATTTTTAGGAAGTATATCTCTTTGGAACTATTCCTTGGCATCCACTCACGGGCAATTCACTCTTTCTAATGTGTGTTTGGTTTTTTGTCGTCATTATTTCACGCTCTTCTCAAAACGAAGAAGGAAACAATATATCATCTATACGACTTGCTACTGACGAATAATAGCAACCGATTCAGTTTTTGTGTTTAATTTCGTTAGATGTGCAATTTGGATGCTTGCGCACTGAGTTCGTCCATACTTTTGCGCGCGCTCTCAGCCATATCGTCTAGGGATTTCTTGGTTGTCATCAGTAGGTCGTCCGTACTCTTTGCCGCGCTCTCAGCGATTCCTTTCACCTATAAGGAGACAAATATTGCTATGTAATTTTTGTGAACGTTGTAATTTGTCAAGTTCTCTCGAACTTACCTCCGAGTTAATGAGTCCTATCACCCATTCAAGACCCTGACGTCCCTTGCCGGCATTCATGCTTATCGTGGATGTTACGAGGTCCTCCATGTAGTGTCCAAGCGGCACACCCTGCACATTAACTTGAGCCTCTTGCTTGAGCAGTGTCTTTGAGGGATCCTTTGGATGTGGAACATAATAGATAACTTCATCGATGGAAATATGCCGGCAGAAAGTCAGATTCATTGTCTTGAGAACCATTTTTTTGTTTTCTGGATCGACTGTGGATTTTTCGCTGGCAAAGCATACTTTCGCTGTTCCAATCAACTAGAAAGTAACGAAAAAAATACATTTGTATTGTAAATTGTATAACCATTTTCTTAATCAGTATTCTAAAATAAGAAAATCATGATTCTAGTGACTGCAAGACGCTGCAAGACGCAATAAATTAGGTTTCTAGTTTGCAGATGCAATCACAATCGTTCACAATCATCATTCAACGCGATTGATTAAGACATTTATTATGTATGTATCTACGAATGTACATTTACTAGTTGTCGGTCATTGGTTTATTTTCAGACTTAACAGGTTAAAAGGTTATCCAACTTTGTATTCCAATGATACAGTCAAATTTAATTGTATTGCACGTGCAACGACGGGCTAAGAATATCACTGCAACGTTGAATCTATTTTTTTAAACACCCTGCACATCGCCAACTACATGATACTAAGCTCCACTTCCAAGCAAGTGTAATAAAGAAAGAAGTTGCGTTTTAGCATCAAGAGAGCGATTCCCTTTTTGTGAGATTCTGTAGATGTCGACCAAATTTTAAGAAAATATACTCCGCTGCACTTTTCCCGAAGTCTTTCTTTTGATTAAAATCACTTATGCAATAAAATCAGTATAAAGGCATTAAAAAAACGCAAAATAGATTTGTCTTAAACGAGGACAAAGACAAGCATGTACTTGCTATAAACAAACAAACAAAGATCTGTCCACCGACATTTCTGTTCAACCACAAACGCCGGGTAGGGCGCATTACTGAAGTATGTATCGCGCACTGCTACCAAGTACGGAGGATTCAGTAGTCTTTCGAATTAAAATGGATTGTATTGTATTTGAAATGGATTGACAATAAGCACTTAGACATAATGGTCCATTCCACTTAACAGCATTAGTCAGTACCAGAAATCTTCTTGGAATAAGTGTTGAAATAGAACACAGCCTGGTTCTGGTGAGGGTAGAACATTCACAGATGAAATGCCATTACGTTTCGTCCACTTCCAGGCTGCACTCACATAGGCCTGAACTCCTTAACCTGATTGGTTTTAGATGTTTGTTGAGTGAACTGAAACCAATGACGAAACGAACTAAAAATCTCGAGCCTTTTCTTTTCAATCCCAGTCGATACTTCGGTCTGTTGGTTTTTCGACCGTCAACCAGCTTCTTCCTTATGCCTGCATGAGGTAAGATCATGCCAGTATGCGGTATGATGCTGATGTAGAATGAACGGTGGGCGTTTTCTGGTCAGAACATAATATTATGTTCTTTCATTACGACGGTTTTGGGCACACAGAATCAAGTGCCCCTCTTCGATGGCCAGATATGCTGTCAAAAAGGGCTCGGTAAAGAGATTTTCCGGCCTCATTTTCAACAAAGAACTGCAAAGGAGGACGATCGCCATCCTTTCTAGTAATAACTTCACCTCTAACAGTGGCGCAGAACTGTTCATCAAAATAAGGATTAATTATTAGCTAATCCAAAAATTTTACTGTTTTGTTTATTGAAAGAAATAAAGAAGGAGGTCCTTCAGTAGTTTATTTCGTATGCAAAGTCTTTCAGCACCCCAATAAGTTTCTTTAATGTTCATGGACCTTAATAATAATGTAACTTCGAACCGTCAATCTGCCCCTCTCCTTCTTGAATCAGTTGTTGTTTATTTGCACAACGACACAATGTCAACAGCGACATCGATAAACAATCAATTTCGCAAATAGAAACCCGACAACTTATCTAATCTTGATTTTGTTTTTATTTTCAGCTGATAAGTTATACACCGTCTATATTAAAAGAAAACACTTAAAAATGTAGAAGATCTGGGACTGTGCCAATAGGCATCTACTCTACACTTGTTCAAAATATGGACAAATTTAATTCGCTCTCAAGTTCAAGGTAACAAAATCCTTCACTTCTGTCCGTCCGGACACTGACATTGAATAGAATCTCAAATGCATTAAAATAATTTTTTTCACTTACCGCGTGTGTCCATTTCGGGAAGCACCATTTTGACTGTACCAATCTATGAGTGTGTAGAACCCCATTGACCACTTTTCTCTCCACGACATCAGTGCCAATAATTGACGGCGTCATAGGATTTGGATATTTACGCCATGCTGCCTGTGTGACCGTCTCCCAGGGGTGGCTACAATGAAAAAACAATAAGAAACAATTTAAAACAATATAGGAATAGAATTCTCAAGGTGATGCGAATGGTGAATATTTCAAGAGCGAGCCAAATGCTAAGAAACAATTTCATTGACGTATTTATATACACGTTATGTGGTGTTGTCGTTTTTTTTTTGATTTTTTTATAATAAAAGGAAATCCAAAGTCCAGAGCACTCAGACTCGGTAACGGTCCATTGTGCCATTGTGTTGTCGTAGTAAAAGAAAAATTAATAGAATGAACGCCAGCACGTAGGTATTTGGGAACGGCTGCATAATAATTTTTTATTTATGTTTTTAGGTGATTGCATTTCCAGCAAGCTTCAATTACTTAGAGAATTGACCATGCTTAATCTTCCAGCCGAGCCCTTTATTTTTGCAGAGAAGTCTGTCAAAAGCATTCATGTTTTCCAACTGAAGCCCATCTGATTTCAGACTACAATAACATGCGCTAACACAGTATGTCATAATACTACAAACTTAATCGCTGATCCATATCGCTTAATACAAACAGAGTACCGACTTGAACTATGTCGACTATGAGTTAATTTGCTCATTTGCAGAAACATGAAGCCGTTTGTCACTAAAAATATAATTCAAAGCAAAACAACGAAATTTCCTTCTTAAACAAAAACCAATTAAATACAGTCTTGACAAATTGCACTCTGTTCTTATGGGCTGCTGGCGAATACGTCGTATTCTTCCATAGGAAAGCCGCCTGGAAAAGGAATAGATAACCTAGCAATTAGATGGACATGCTCGCTCACTGCTAAGAAACAGATCCTTGTCTACGAAGCTAGGACTAACATATACCACAATCAAACCTGTTAAATAATTAAAATAACCGGCGCCCAATAGCCCCTCCTATGGTCTATGGTCATCGATAAACTTCTAGACGAGGTAGCAACTTTAAATCCATCTTTGAGGCCTTTAACGACTAACGTTAACGGTTTCATACAAAATATCAAGGAGTATGGAACTTGTGTCAAACTGAAGGTGTTAATCCCTAAAACACCACAATCATACCTTTTACTAGGAAGAGATATTGTGACAATTCAAATAACGTCCAAATGTCATTCTTAAAGAAAAAAAATTGAGACGTAAAACGATGTACGACCTGCGTGCTTAATGCAAGAATGGTATTGTTCAAACTTGCCCCTAGAGTCCTTTAATGATTGCCACTCCCCTCATTGTTGCTCAAGGTGCCGTTTCAAAAACCAGGCTGCCCTTCGCCACCTTGATGAAAGGTCTCTTGTGTAGTGCAGAAGAGCTATTTGCCCAAGATTTTACTTAAAACGTAGTCTCCGAAGGTCAAACATTAAAATAGTATCAGGCAGTTAAGTAGCCCGAAAAGGCTCAATGTCGCCTTTTATAAGCCTAGAAACGTTAGCTGCCTGCCAACCAGTAACAGTAAGGAACCAGTAACATGAAATTAAAACTTCATTCTTTGGAACCCCACATGCGGCTCTCTTACTGAAACTCCATCCAAGGGATGCTTCAAGCATTGCAATTACTGACATCGCAAATAAGAAACGAAAATTCAAAAATCGACTTACTCACAGGTCGCTGCTCTCTCAACTATTAATTGAATAGGCGAAAGGTGTATAGATTTGTGCGAGCTTACTTCGGTGACTGGATTTTATGACATAATTAAATAAATAACTAGTCCTCCGGAGAACACAAAAGTTCATCCAATGACGCAGTGCCGCGTGAACTCTTTTGTCAAACAACGTCCTACCCCTCCTATAAAAGTAATAATAATAGAGTAGAACATCAGTAGAAACGAGTAGATATGAGACAAACCCAAAAAGGCGCACGTTTCTCTTCGAAAATTAGTTAAATAAATGTATATTTGAACTTCAAATATCAACATTGCATCATCTTTTTTCGCAGATAGCCTTTCGTGAGTGATTAATAATGATTGCAAAGAATATCTGCGATAACACGTCCAACGTAAGTGTGCAAAAAGTTATTGGGCGCGTGGAACAGCTGGTACTGATAATACTGCAAAATTTAAAAACGTTATTTCTCCAAGCGAAATATTTAACATTTAGCCAGGTCCAACATTTCACTTTCACTCGAAATGAAATCGAAATCGGTCGAAAATAGATTTTGGTGTTCTACATTTCACTTTTATCGATATCGATTTCAAATTTTTCGAAATTCAAACGTAGTGAAATTGGCAGGTTCCACAATTCGATTTTATCGATTTGAAAGTGATTTCAAATCGAGCATTTCCATCAGTGTGAAATAGTGGAAAGCAGACGACAGACGTCTTGGAAATGTAATTAAATAATAATAATAATTACATTGGAGTAAAATTATTTCCATATATCGATCATACTATCAGAAAGCTCCAAAAATTTGTGGACAACATACAAAGTATTTTGGAAACAAAAAATGAAGAAGCACAGAGGCACAATATTGAAATGGAGAAATTTCATCAAGAAGAAATTCTAATAAAAAAAAGGAAATTAGAATCAAAACAAATGAAGCTCGAACGTAAATGCTAAACGTAATGGCGAAAGACTTGCATTTTTAAGAACTTATGATCACTTTCATGTTCCTTTTTTTTATTTATCTAATATTTGTATTTGTTGTTTTTTATATCCTTTTCAAATAAAGAGTATACCATTAGCAGTATGGTTTCTTATTTGACTGGCTTCATTGAAATTTGCAGCTTCTTCTGTAAATTCGTCGGCTTCTTCAATTTCACTTGCCTCGTTCCCTACCACAAAACTTTCTTCTTCTTCATTTTGTAGCTTAAAGTGTCTACAAATGTTGCGCAACACCACGGCAATTACCACAGCACTCATTTTTTAAATAAATCGCGAAAACGAGACGAAATTTAAAACAAACTATTTATTACAAAAAATATATTTTTGCGACGTTTCAAATGACAGATAAGCTGTTTTTAATTTCACTTGAAGTGATTTCGAAAAAGTTTCGAATATTATAAAATGGGTGAAATGTGGAACACAGAAAACAAATTCACTCGATTTACAATTTCACTTTCGATTTAATTTCACTCGTTTTCTGGAACCTAGCTGATTAAGTCAAGTCCTTTTCTTTGCTTTAACTCTTTCAGGGGCAGTTTCATATAAACTGCAATATATGTCTTTTTTGTTGTTTCTAGATATATTTAAGATATAAAAATAGTGAAATGAATGAGAATTATTTTTTTGGAGGGGGGGATTCTGAGAAATCAAGCGGTTAGCTGTGGTAACCACCGCCGCTGTAGAACAAAAAAACACTATTAAAATTAATTTTTTTTTATTCATAACTTAAGGCAAAAAACATAACAACACAATTAGAATTAAATATTTTCTTCACTTTTTATGAAAATCTTGGAAGCAGGACTTTCCTTTACGCAAACAGAGTGGGAAATTGCACGTCTTACATTTCCAAATAGTACGGACTGGAGTATTACTTGTACTAAATTTGGCGCATCTTCTTGAAGTGCATCGCTCTGGCTGATGTTGATTGGATTCCAAGCGGATTTCCTCGGGCGCAGCTGGTTTATGCCGTTTTATTTCGACCGAAGTCGGAGTAGACACTAATGAACTATATGGACTCTCCACTGAATGAAGCCTGCGCCGATTGACAAATGCTGGAGCCAAAAGGCCGTGATAGACAGAACGGCGAAAATCCTTCAATGTCAGAGCTTCTAGCTCTCGGCGTGAATTAGATTGCAGTTCCTTATACACCAAAAATGCATTGACAATACAGCAATCAAGAAAATTGAATAAAATTCGATGCCACCATTTGTGTGATTTTCTGTCTATTTCGTAACAGCTTTTTAATTGATCAAACTTATCAACAAAATTCATGTTTGCATTATAGTCTTTCACAGCTTCTGGGCAAGAAAGTTCTACACTCTCTCCGTTACGTTCTTTGCGTGTAACTTTGCCGACGTTCTTAGGATCGTGATAGTTTGACAGTATAAACACAGATCTTTTATCTCTCCACTTCAGAATACTTATATTTGTGTCACTGATTCTATAGTCGTGCTGTCCTCTCTGCAAGTCTTTATCTTCTTTTAGGTTTGGTAAGTGCTTCCTTTTTGAGTTTACCGTCCCACATGCAAGTATTTTTTTTCTTTGTAAATCCACTTGAAGCGGATAACTATTGAAATAGTTGTCGAAGTAAACTTTATGGTTTTTACCTTCGAGGGTCGAGCAAAACTGCCTTACGACTCTGCCACCAAGATCTTTCTCAACTTCAGACCACTTTTTACCGGTGTAAAGTTCAAAATTCAAGCAGTAGCCCGATTCAGCACATGCCATCCAAATTTTATAGCCTCGTTTGATAGGCTTCTTGGGCATATATTGTTTCAAGGAACTCCGACCCTTGAACTTTACATGCTCTCGTCTATTGCAATCTTCTCCGAAGGCCTGTACTTGTGCTCAAAATTGCGTCGCATAATGTCCAGCAATGGTCGAATTTTATAAACTTTATCGTAATCTAGGCTATTTCTTGCAGGCATGAGGTTATTGTTAATCATATGCAGGTAGTGTAAGAGCCAACTAAATCTTTTCAACGGCATGAACTTTGAAATGTAAGTATCTTTCAGGTCCGGAGCTGAACACCAATAATCTCTGTAGCTTGGCAGTTTTTTGATGTCCATAGCGAAATTCAAAGCAACAAACACATCAATCTCTTCAGTCGTGCATCGTGTAAAAGCTTTCCCAGATTGAGTGGCATAAAAATTAGTTTGAAAGCATAAAAGTTCTTTTAGATCGTCTGACCAAAACATGCGAAACAATGCGAGGGGCGTAATATTTTCAAAGTCCAGTATATGTGCTGGTACTCCCGCATTTCCAGTAAACTCACCTGGTGGGGACAATGTGCGGTTCTTCTTCCATTTTGGAACTCCGGTATGAGAACTGCTAGAGCTGATTGTTCCTGTTGCAGAAGTAGTAGTCCCCGGAGGCTGCATAGAATGAAAACTTGACAAAGGTTCATTATCCTCCTCATCAGAACTGTAAGTTTGCGGACCTTCCCCTACGACATCACCCAACAGCATGGGAGGTGGTTGTTCAACACCAGTTTCTTGGTCCGACTTTACACTGCAGCAACTGTCGTCATCTGAAGGTATCTGTTTCAGATAGTTTGCAATATCCTCATCAGCTAACACACGAGGCATTCTACAAAATTTTCCAAAAACAAAACAAGACCATATGTCAACAAAAAAAATTCTATTTGCGCAGTGGTTAGCTATGCTAACCACCATCTATCAGTGTAAAAGTATATCAAAAACAAAAATTTACACATTATTTATCAAATATATCTAAAAGATGTCTGTACACACATCAAATAAAACAATCACAACAATAAAATACAAACTCACCTTATTTTTAATAGTTTTTTTCCGAGCACGAGACAAAAACACTATACACCAACTTCAGAATGCAACACAATTGACACATCAACTATTACTGGTGCAAATAACCACCTCAATTTAATCAAGAGTACTGTTTACTGATAAGCTTGATCATAAAACAGTTTCTAGAGCAAAAGAATTTAAAGAAAAAAAATCCGAAATATGTGGTTACCGTAGCTAACCACTGACCCTGAAAGAATGATCGATACAAAGGTCCAAGAGAAATTGAGAAGTTTATTAGAACAGCCATTTTTCTGTTCTTTGTAATGGTATAAACCTCATTTGCAAAAATGTTTGCAACAGTATTAGTGTGATATTTCAAGCGACCGCACAAATCTATTTTGCCAAATCTTAGCAAATCACAAGATCGCTAAGGTCACAAATAGAACCTGACGAAAACTTTTTCTCGAGGTGCAGAAAACACATTGCGTTAAGGTTGAATTGTGATGTTTGGTAGGCCGCATGCACCAAATCATCAACCAAGTATGAGTAAAAGAAAGCATGCCCGATGACTGGACTATCAGCTCAATATGCCCCATTTACAAGAGGATATTCTATGTCTTGCAAGAACTATCGAGGTATATCCCTACTTAATGTCGCCTATAAGATACTGTGTGAGCGTGCTGAAATACACTAATCGGCACGAACCAGTGTGGCTTCCGGCACGACAGGCAAGGAGGCAAATCCTTGAAAACACCAACTAATTTCCAGTAGAGAACTACCATCTTTTTATAGACGTTAAAGCCGCATAGAATAGAATTTATCGTCAGGAGCCCAACATGGTGATGGCCGAATGTAGCTGCGAAACTGATTCAGTTGTGTTGCGTGACGCTGAACATCAAATGTGCAGTATCGAAACCGCTAGCCTTCGCAGCATTTCGGCAAGGAGATACCCTATCATGTGACAGCTTCTTGTTCTGGAGCAGACAGTGCGCAGGGCAGGTTTCAACACTAAAGATACTATCTTCAATATATCCGTCCAATTACTGTGATACGCGGACGATATCAACATCATCGGCCGATCTCTGCGTTCTGTGGTAGAGGCTTTTATGGCGATTGGAGAACAGGCGAATAGAGATGGCCCTCAAGGTCAATGAGGACAAAACCAATCTATATCTTACACCTACACCCCTTTCTTCTTTCCCTTCTTTCTACTTTTGTAAATTTAAATTTAATTTTTATTAATTATTTTAATAGTTGCTCGTAACCTTAACTCTAAGTACTATAAAAGGTATTAAAAAGATAGTAAACATCAACTCCACAAATGACGGCTTAGTGAAGATCTGACAAAGGACCAGGAATAAAAAAATTGGTTGAAAACTCCTAACCCGGAAGACCAAGTCTAAGTTCTACAAAACACTGATACTGTCAGTTTTGCTTTATGGCGCCGAGTGATGATAAGCAAGAAACTAGATCTCATATTGAGTTCTTTGGAAATAAAAAATACTCCGTCGAATATTGGGTCCTGTGTGCGAGGAGGGCGATGGGCGTAGATACAACCGTGAACTCTACCAGGATCTGTCCAAAAAGTAACAACATTTCGACTGCATTAGTTCGGTCACATTGACCGAATGGACAATTTTTTTCCAACGAAGAGGATATTCGACTCTCGGCCACCAGGTTCGAGACGACAGAACCTCCGTTTCAAAGACCAAGAGCGCTTGGTCTGGAGAACTGGAAGCAACGTGCCCGGGGCCTGTTTAGTAAAAAATCATAACCAAACCTTCTTCTTTCTTTAGCGGCGTGGTTATGAATTAGATTAAGGGGATCATAACCCTGCCACTTTTCTGCATAGCTACTGGTCCGCCTGTGGGGTTCGCCGGTTTGACTTAAATAAATATCGGCAGGCTTTCTGGTTTTGGATCACTTTATCACTGTGGCCAATCAGAGTACTTGCATTGATGTGGTCCAGGAGCTTTTGTTTTAGGGCTGCCTCTTTCTACGATTTCGACACGTGCCTGCTTCCATTATTGATTATTGTTTGATCGACCTTTTACGACAGTGGTGTGATCTCCAGTCTTATCAATCCACGGATTTCGATGGGCACTGGCGGGAATTTATCCCCCTATTACGGAAAGTAAATCGAATATTATCTATCTCTATCTGTTAACGTAGAATATCTACTTCTTCCTTTAATGGCGGTAAGGCTATGATCAGGACCAAAGGCTTTATAATGCTCCCACTTATCTGCAACCCAACTGGTCTGCCTGGGGGGTTCGCCGGTTCGACCTCAGAAAATAGCGGTAGGCCTCCCGATTTTGAATCACTTCGTCGCTGGGGCCAATCAAATGCTAGTGTTGCTGCATTTGCGTGATCCAGGAGGATGTAATATTTTAAGCTTACTTACTTGGGTGGAGTTACAGTCCGGGGTGGACCTGGCCTCAACCAAAACGCCTCTCCAGTCACCCCTATTTTTGGCTTACAGCCTTTCTTCCACTTGTTCGCGCCACCGAAGGCGAATTCTTCCTCTACTGTGGTGTGGTGTGGACTTGGTGGGGTTGGAATCCAAGACTCTTCGGGCCATCGCTCTACATGTCCTAGCCATCTTAGTCAACTGATACGTGCTTTTCCGACCAGGTCGATGTCGCTCCCCCCTTGCTAACGTTCATGCTCTGCGCCATAGAGCAGGACTGAGATGATCTTATATAGTCTCCTAAATGTTTCCTGACAAGGCCTTACTAGTCAGCTGCATTCTTCTGCCAAAGAAACAGTGATTTCCAAGTGTTACTCTTCATTTGATTTCTGCTGTGGTGTCATTGTCAGAGTTTATAGCGAAGCCGAGGTAGACCAAATCGCTAACCACCTCAAGTTGTAGCTGTCTATCGTGCCGTTCTGTCCGATTCGTCGATGTTGTGTTGCCCTTCTTGATAACAGCATGTATTTTGTTTTGTCCTCATTAACCATTAAACCCGTTTTTGCCGCTTATGTGCGGCTTGCAAACGCACCAGTGACATCTCGCTGAGTTCTGCCATTTTTTTTTGTACTCGCACTAACGGGATTTTCGAATACCCTTATAATGTAATAGCTACACAGCGCGGGCATTAAGGAAATTAGGGTTAGAAGATAAGAAGAGATGTCGATGCCCGTTGGTTTTGAATGTATGCAGAGTATAATGTGTAGGAAAAATGGAGCGGGAAGAGCATTCCACATTCGTGTTGTACGGCTAAGATTCCTTGTATTTCACTGTTCCCCATTCCTTGCATAGCGGGTTGAAATGTTATAGTTGTGGAATGCAACTGGCTATTTCGTTTGAGCACTTATGGTGGAAATAACGATAAAATAACAAGACATTTTTTTTCTATAATTTACTTAGGCTAAAGGGGTTTTGTTTTTCTGTATATGTACAGAACCCGTATAGTGCTGGAACACAGCGCTGGCATTTGTTGATGAACAGTTTTTATGTGAATGTGTATTTATGTGAGTATTTATTTTAAAATCATGGCCCTGGCCGGGATTCGAACGCACAGTGAATACACTACCTTCGTACCAATGCCACCCGCATTGCGACGACAATTATGTCAATGTCGTCAGCGTATGGAAAAAGTTGCACAGAGTTTTGAAAAATTGTTTCCGTTGTGTTGGCTTGCGAGTTTAGCACAATTTTCTCAAGTATGATGTTGAACAAATCACATAGCGCGCATTACCTTGTTTGTATCCTTTTTTGACATCAAAGGCCGCGGTGAGATTGTTTCCGACCTTATTCGATGTCGAATATTTATTTGAACCTCTTGGGTTTGCTCCAGGATCTGTTGTAGTGTGAATATTTAGTCGGTTGTGGTCTTACCGGGCCCAAAACCACACTGGTAGGGACCAATAAGTTTGCTGACGAATGGTTTCAGGCGTTCACTTAGTACAGCATATAGGATCATATATGCCATGCTGAGTAGACTGATGCATATATATAAGTAAATGCCCGGCTATAAGTAAGTATAAACAAATGTCCCGAAGAAGGGAAAATATCCAAAAATATCAAACCTTCTTTCAGGACATATTTCAGGCACGTTCCTTTGGGAAATTTCTTCCAATTTCGACGAGCAGTGGCCAACACATAAAAAGGCGACCCAGGACACATTTTACTTTAAGGAGCGATGAAGTAGTGCGAGTTATAGTAGCAATAGACGACAGAAGTGGTATTAAACATAGAGACGGGCTACAGTCCGCTAAGGCGAACTGTTGGATACCCTATTCTTATTCCTATCCCTCATAAGTGGGCGTGACAAAAGTCTTAGTATGGTTGAATTGAGGAAGCTGGTCGGGTTGACTCAGCCAGTGCTAAAAGGCGTCACAATCCAACTCTCCAATGAAGCAAAGTATCTGGGAGTCATCCTGGATAGCAAACTTCTTTGGTCCAAACATGTTGAGCTGAAGACTGCCAAGGCGCTGTCTATTTTCTGGCAGTGCAAAGGCATTTTCGGCAAGACATGGGGCTTATCACCGAAGAGTCCTATGGATTTATACGGCTATGATAAGACCATTTATAGCATACGCATCGGTTGTTTGGTGGAATAAGCTTTCACGTAAATACGTCACTGCTGCTTTTGCCAAACTCCAAAGGCAGGTATGTCTCGGCTGCATGGGGGCCTTCCCCAGCACGCCTGGCTCCGGCCTAGATGCACTATTGAACCTTCCGCCCCTTGATGTTTACATCATGGGATGTACAATCAAGGCTATCTCACGTCTTACAAGAGGTGGCTTTTGGTATAACTCGCACTGGAGTTTTGATGAACTTGCGCAACGGTTGTCCTTCGACTCCTGTCTTATGGATATGCCGTCTGATGCGATGACACCGGAACTTCGGCTAAAGCGCAAATACGAGGTCGACTTTCCTCGCGTCCAGGACTGGCTCTGGTCGGACTCTGAACCTGGAAGGGAATGCAGTCGAATCTTTACGGATGGATCCAAAACCGATCAAGGATCTGGTGCTGGTGTCTTCGTGGAGAGCGATAGCGTTAGACTTTTCTTTCCGTTAGGCAAACATGCGTCAGTCTTCCAAACAGAGACTTATGCTATCCTAATGGCCATGGACTATGTTACGAGGAACAGGTGGAGGGGGCGAAGTATCTGCGTCTGTAGCGACAGTCAGGCTGCGCTTAAGGCCTTACTCAAACCCTTAACTACCTCCAAAATAGTACGTGAATGCAAGATATCTCTGAATTCGGTCGGAAGGCTGAATTCACTTAAACTTGTCTGGGTCCCGGGTCATAACGGGATCACGGGAAATGAGATCTCCGATGAACTTGCTAGACAAGGCTCAGAGGGGGACCTCTCAGGACCTGAACCAGCGATCTGTCTGCCTGCGTCCTCGGTCAGGGCTTCCATTGACGGTTGGGTTTCCTATGAACACAATCGCCGTTGGCATGACTCTCCAGGGTGCAGACAGACTAAGCAAATGCTCCCCGACGTCTGTGGGAAATCCGCGGCATTCTTGTTGTCTCTCAACAGAAAAGACTGCAGACAGACTACTGGCGTTCTTACGGGACACTACGTTTTGCCAAACACCTTAAGGTGCTAGGCCTAAGCGACACCACCAACTGCGAAGCCTGTGGAGAAAGCGACGACACTGCGGAACATTTCCTCTGTGATTGTCCTGCTTTTGCTCGTATCAGGTGGCAGGTATTTGGTGCGGATATCGTGAGTGCTGTAAACCTAAGCTCCTTATCATTGAAGCGCCTTCTCGTTTTTCTTAGAAAAACGAGTAAATTCCCACAGTAAAATGTGGTGTGTCTGCCTGGCAGTACAATGGACCAGTATTGAGTCTGAGTGCTCCAGTGCAGAAAGTTTCACACATCCCGACAAAAAAAAAAAAAAAAAAAATGGTTGAATTGTTAAGAACGCTCTACATATTTTGTTATATAACATTTAAAGGATTTTATCGAAAAAAAAACGAAACTTTTGTAAATAAAAACGCTTCCTAGCTCAAACTTTGACTTTTCAAAAAAAATTGTTTTATTTAATTTTGGGCGATTCTAACCAACGACCATACCACGTCGAGTTAATCGGTTCTCGTCGTCAGATCACCGCAATTAAACGACGTTGGGCGCGGTTAGTACGTAAATGGGTGACCGTTTGAGAACAACCGCGTGTCGTTGGCCAGTCCCATCTACACAGTTGAGGTAGATAATACATACGTGGTATCACAATGGACCTAAATTGGTCTAAGTGTGTCGGTTTCTGCCGACAGCCACATAAACCTAACCTAACCTAATTGTGGGCGAGTCAGTGGGCGGATTTAAAAAATATTATCTCCCGAGCAGTTTTAGGAGTCATAGATCATAATAAAAAAATTTCAGCTTTCTAGCTTAAAATTAGATTTTTTCGAAAATTTGTTTTTTTGAGTTTGTGGGCTGTGGGCGGATTTCAAAAACTCTGATTGATTACTTCGGGACCCTAGAGACTATATGGTTAAAATTTCAGCTCTTTAGGTCCAGTTTAAAGGCCTAATTTTTGCCGACAGACGGACGGACGGACATGGCTAGAATGACATTGCTATCGATGCTGATCATAAATAATATATGTAGTAACTTTTAGGGGTCTACGGGTAATATTAAGTTATGTTACAAACTATGCGTCAAAATTAATATACCCTTAGAATAGGGTATAAAAAGGAAATACTAAATCGGTGGTTTTGATAAATAAGAGATTTCGTGTTTACGAAGTGTTTTGATTAATACGGATATTGGGCCAGATTTTACTTTACCGGAACAAATTCATTTTTTTTTGTTAAAAAGACAAAAAAACAAATGAACAATTTTGGTAACGCTCTTATAGTCTCATAGGCAAGCATGTATTAAGGCTTGGCGTCTATACAAGTGACTCCTCCAGAAGCTGTTTGGACGAGAAAAAGGAGGGGCTATTCTCCCCCTTCTCTGCACATGCCCTGCCCTGCTCTTATAATGATCTCAATGATCTTATAAACATTGAAAAGCCTTTCAAGCCTTATTAAAAGTTTCAACTGGCATCACAATGGACTTTTTATTGTTCTAAGTGTGTCGGCTTCTGCCGACAACCACTATAACCTAACCTAACCTCATATAGTTAACAATTTTGTTTAAGCTTTCGAAAATTCCAATTTTCATCGATAAAGGTGCTTTGATGCAATAATTGTTTTTTTATAGAACTTAAACGTGTAAATATAGTAGAGTTTCACAAGTAGATCTAAAAATAAAAAAAAATAATATTAGGCATTAACGGCCCATACAGGGCATAAAACCTAGCTTCTCCAACCACTTTCTTGTGTAAAGTGGAAGGGACCTACAATTTTTAAGCCGAATCCGAACGGCAAATTTGAAAAACTTCTTATGACAATTGATACTCTTGGATATTTGTCAGACGTATGCAAGAGGTGGAGCTGTGGAAAAAAAACTGTAGATGTTAGTGCGGCGGGATTTGAACCGGTTACCTTTCGATTAGTAGACCGACACACTAACCACTGCGCCACTACGCCCGATATAACAATTAGATCTCCTAATCAGTAATGCAACCGCCCTGCTTGGGCTCACTGTTGGATTTAGAGTAGGTGCGAGGTGGGATATATGTATGAAAATTGGAGAACGCCATTTTTTGTCCTTAACCATTTCCAATATGTATATTTTTCCGTGAGCGAAAGATATACCGAAGGCGATTCTATGTCTTGCAAGAACTATCGAGGCATATCCCTGCTTAATGTCGCGTATAAAATTCTATCCAAAGTACTGTGTGAACGTCTGAAGCCAATCGGCACGTACCAATGTGGCTTCCGGCCCGGCAGATCGACAATTGACCAAATCTTCACACTAAGGCAAATCCTGGAAAAAAACAATGAATTTCAAGTCGAGACCCACCACCTTTTCATTTACCCTTAAGCCGCATGTGATAGTATTCATCGTCAGAAGCTCTACCTGGCCTTATTCGGGATCCCGGAAAAACTGATCCAGTTGTGTCGCGTGACACTTGAAAACATGCGGTGTAATGTGCAGTTTGGAAGTAGCTCTTTCGAATTATTCCAAACTTGTACCGGATTTCGGCAAGGAGATGCGCTATCATGTGACTTCTTCAATCTTGTTCTGGAGAAAATTGTGTGAAGGGCAGGTGTCAACACGGAAGGCACTATCTTCAATAGATCCGTCCCGCTACTCGGGTATGAGGACGATATCGACATCATCGGAAGGTAAGGAAGACCGAAACTCCATTTTAAAAACCAAGCCATCGCGGATGCCAGAGCGCTCGGTCTGGACAACTGGAAGCAGCATGTCCAGGATCGGAGAGGATGGAAGTCTGCAGTGTCTCAGGCAGACTCTTCACGGGTCGGGAGCCCGTTAAGTAAGTAAGTAAGTATATTTTTTTTTATTTCGTCCCGGTGGGGTTAAATCTAGCCGAGTATTGAAAGTGAAAGTAGCAATTGAATTGCTAAAACAATCAATATCGAAAGTGAAAAAAAAATCATTCGAGCCATCAAAATCCATTTTTGAATGGAAAAAAGTAATTCCTTGTACCTATGTATGACAAATTTAGATTTAGGTTCGGAATGACCACACATAATATGTTCGAAAAAATGCTGCCACAAACGTACAGCTGAGTAATGGTACTGGGGAGACCCAAACAGAGAGCAAAAGTTTTCTCCAATCGAAGAATCAGTTTTAAGACTATTCGGAACGAAAGAGGCAAAAGAAGGAATACCCAAAACAATTCCATTAGGATTACCTTCCTCAAAAAAAAAATAAAATTGGCGACCTAAAGCAGACATAACTAATTTTTGGTAGTTCCATCGTGTCGAGGAAAAAACATAGGCAGAACTAAACACTCCTAGGTACCTGTAATAAAAATATTTGTTTCACAAATAAACTTATTTAATTTTGAATTCAGGTTTTTACCTTTCGCAGAGTTCCGAAGTCAAATTTATATCCGGGGAACAGACGAATTCGGGAGAAACAAATATTCTCTCCGAATTCACGGTAGGTCTGAAAGTTTTATCATTAGAAATCCGAGCCTGAAAGCTATAATATGGGTGAGTCTTCAGTTGACCATCGCCTGCTGAAGCCATATTAAATTGCCTGTCACTTATACGACTTTCTAGTTTTTTTCATTATAAACCCCCATTTCCCTGCAGTATTATCATTATAATACTATAAAATCCAATGAGATTGTTGGGTGCTGCTTCGTCTACAGACTGACTCTATATATTCACTGCATTCAAGGATATCTAAGTGGGGGGATTAAAAACCTATTCGTATGTATGGAACTTGTTTTTCTTATTTAAGCTCTCCAAGGTAAAATCTTTCTTCACCACGTTGTCTTCGACTATTGTTACTCGTAGATTGCGACCCTGTTCAAGAACACCGCCTAATCTTTAACATTAATAATGTTGTTGAATGTCAAGGCTAATTAACGCCATATCAATTTATTAGTTAAAAAATTTTGGCCGACAAGACAATCGCTTTTAATCGAATGGGCAATAATGATCCAGCGAGGAGGATCTCTGAGTCGGATCCCACCAGTTCGAGATGACAAGGAAGACCAATCCTCCGTTTCAAAGAATAAGCCTGCCAGAGCGCTTGGCCTGAACAACAGGAAGCGGCGTGCCCGCGGTCACTGAGGATGGAAGGCTGATACTCTCCATTAAGTAGTGACAATTGCTAGATGAGACGGATTCTCCAGCAAGTGTCACATTTTATCAAAAAAAAAACCCAACGGACAACTGCAGATATAAGTTTTGCAGTCAAACAGTTTTAGGAAAAACCAACACTTTTTTATAAATATGTATGTATGTAAAAATTATATTGTCATTTGAATTCCGCAATCATGTGGAAGTAATAAATTGACTTCGTTTCTCGTGATACTCGTATACCACTTGTTTATCTGCGTCACTGTCCAAAGTCCATGAGCGAAAGGCATACCGAAGAATATACATTCATTGTGTGGGGTTAAACACTTCCACGAGCTCGAAAGTCAATGTATATTTCTGTTGCTAGGTGCACAAGTAGCGCGTGTCCCTCGTGGTAATCAATTCAAAGAGTTGCCATTGAACCGCGTATCAACTTATTTACCACGATGATAAGCCTGAACAAGTTTGACTGCGGCTAAACGATAGAAACTTTTTCTTAATAATTTACGTAACAGGACAAGAGCCCTGTTAGCAAATAGACAATTTCAATTTTGCATCTCGTTGTTCTGATAAGGCGAAACTCCACTCTGAGCACTCGCACACTGAGTTGCACCAGCCTCTATTCAAACCAGCAACACAACCTGATGGCATTGAAAATTCTCGACCAAAAATCATTTAATAAATTTCGTAAATTTTTTGCTGAATTTTTGCAAATCAAAAATTTGGAAAATCAACCAAAATTATTCAAATTGTTTTTTTTATTTAAACTTACTTGAATGTGTGCTCTGATGTCCAGATTTTCATGCTTCCAAATTAATTAACAACTGATTTTCAGTTTCCAATAAAAGACAGTGGTTGTGTAATAAATTGTGATGTTGAAGAGAAGTGCACCCTCTTCAGAACAAATCCACGCGAAAACAAAAAATGTTCGATTTGATGCAATTGAAATGATTTCAAATAAAACATAAACAAAGAAAAAATATATTTTTTTATGAGTTTGACCCGCACTACTCCAATTAAAGGTTTACTTAATTTTTTGGGAAAAAATTAATTCGCTGTGCCACTTGCCACAATATGTGTGATGACATTTGAGACCCGCGTGAGGAACGACCAACGCGGTAGGTACCCAACAAGAGATAAAAAGAAGAGAGGCTCATGAAATGAAAGATGTGCAGAAACTAATGAGCTTTTTCAATAATTCATTGAAAAGCTTTAAATATGGCAATTTGACAGAATTTATTTTTGTACCAGACATGCATTCCGTTTACATGAAAGATTCAATTCAGATTCAATCCGAATTGAATTCTATGTAAACGCATATTGTCCAAACTGTTACATGTTCTACATTAATTTTTAATTTAGGAAATTTTCATTTGCAAATTAAAGATTTTTCCATACAAATTATTTAAATTAATCATTGGCAAAATGTCAAAATGGCTTAATGGGTGGGTATATTATGATAGGCGGCGACGGCAAAGAGATGCAGGTCGGCAGAGGTTACCCCAACCGAAACCAGCCAGCTGACTGAAACCAACGCTGCCTCCCCTTCCAATAGCTCGAACAGGAACAAACGGAGGAAGAAGACCTCAAGCACTCCTGTCGGTGGAACTGCGCGCGCACCTTCTGCGTGCCCTTCCACTAGAACACTTCCAGCTGATGTATTTCCAATGATTGGATTTACTCAGATTAACCTTCAACACTCCAAGGCTGCTACTGCACTCATCAGTAAGAAGCTTTCTGTGTTGAATACAAAAGCCCACATAATATCCATACAGGAGCCATGGGTGTGGAAAAATCGCATCTGTGGCCTTGGAGGTGTCCGTGGCACTACGATACTCTGTGATGAGCGGTCCGAGAGACCAAGGGCTTGTCTTGCTGTGTCGAACCTTTTCTCAGCGACTAAGCTTGGACAATTTTGTGGCCAAGATTTGGTTGCTGCAGCCATTAGCTACGAAACGAATGGAAATTGGAAGACCTTCATCGTGGCGTCAGCTTATCTCCCCTATGATTCGGTAGTGCCTCCACCACCGAGGGCAATTGCTGAACTCATTGACTATTGCGACACCAGGAAGATGGGCCTAGTTATATGCTGTGATGCCAATGCTCAAAACACTGTTTGGGGCAGCAGCAAATGCAACATGCGAGGAAACCATCTCCTGGATTTCATTCTATCATCTGATCTTACTATCAACAATGTTGGCTCGCAACCAACTTTTGTGACGTCAAGAAGACAGGAAGTGATCGACCTAACTTTATCAAATAGATACTTTAAGGCGGTTACTAACTGGAGGGTCTCTTCGGAGGTGTCCCTCTCAGACCATAGATATATCGAATTCCAAATCGGATGCGAAGCCATAACTTTGCAGGAGAGGAGGAATCCGAGAAAAACCAACTGGATACGCTTCAGGGAGGAATTAGGGAAAACTCTCAAAACTCCAACCAAACTCAGGACGAGACAAAAGGTAGAGGAAGCTGTTCAAGACCTGAATAGTGCCATTACTAGCTGTTTTGAACTGACGTGCCCAGTAAGCAAACCCCCTGGCAGAACACCGGTTCCCTGGTGGAGCTCGGAACTGCAAAGAATTCGTAGAGAAGCTAGAAAGCTTCTAAATAGGTCACTCAAGACTGATTTGGAGACGGACTGGAGTCTCTACCGATCGAAGCAGAAGGAATATAAGAGGCTAATTCGGGTATCGAAAAGTGCTTCTTATAAGAATTTCTGCGAAAAGATTGAGACGCTGGGTGAAACTAGTAGGTTGGTTAAAGTTCTGAAAAAGGGCAAACCAGCCAAACTGGACTCACTTAGAAAACTTGATGGCACCTTCACTGAGACGAAAGCGGAAACTCTTAGTTATCTGCTGGAGTCTCACTTTCCGGGTAACCAGATTACAATTGGTTCACAACCAGCCCCGATTACCGAGACTATGAGTGAGCCAAGACAAACAACTCGGCGTAGCTGGTATATTGCGAAGGCCGTGGTGACGGACGAGGCCATTAAATACGCATTTGCGTCTTTTGACGGCTTCAAGTCGCCTGGTACGGACGGAATATACCCAGCCATGCTGCAACAATGTACAAACCAGCTGCTACCGACTATGAAGAAAATCTTCACCGCTGTCCTAGCACTGGCATACATTCCAACACCCTGGCGTACAGTTAGAGTGGCATTCATACCAAAAATTGGCAGAAGTGACTACTCGCTCGCCAAGAGCTTCAGACCAATCAGTCTGACTTCTTTCTTGCTGAAAAGCTTGGAAAGGCTGGTCGAGCTTCACGTGCGCAAAGGTGCTTTGCGATTGCACCCACTATCTCCGATGCAACATGCCTATCAACGCGGAAAATCCTGCGAGACTGCGCTCCAAAATCTAGTTGGTAGAATTGAAGGCGCGCTTGACAGGAAAGAATACGCGATGGGCATTTTCATCGATATTGAGGGTGCTTTTGACAATGCGACTTTTGATAGCATGTGCAGCTCCGCCAGACAACACGGAGTAGACGAACCATTGGTGTTGTGGATTAAAGCAATGCTAATGAATAGAACGTTGGTTGCGGATGCGGATTGTGGCCGCTATGTTATGGCGGGGGTAAACAGAGGCTGTCCGCAAGGCGGCGTCATGTCTCCACTGCTGTGGTGTATGCTGGTCGACTCTCTGTTGAACGCACTCAACAGTTCTAATATTTACGCTCAGGCGTACGCGGATGATGTTGCCGTGCTTTCTGTTGGATCATGCCTAGCGACTGTATGCGCCAAGGCGCAGGCGGCCCTTGACGTGATCGACGAATGGTGCACTAGGAATGGGCTCTCGGTCAATCCTCTTAAAACTGAGGTTGTTCTCTTTACGAGAAGGAGGAAGCTGGTCGGGTTGACTCAGCCAGTGCTAAAAGGCGTCACAATCCAACTCTCCAATGAAGCAAAGTATCTGGGAGTCATCCTGGATAGCAAACTTCTTTGGTCCAAACATGTTGAGCTGAAGACTGCCAAGGCGCTGTCTATTTTCTGGCAGTGCAAAGGCATTTTCGGCAAGACATGGGGCTTATCACCGAAAAGAGTCCTATGGATTTATACGGCTATGATAAGACCATTTATAGCATACGCATCGGTTGTTTGGTGGAATAAGCTTTCACGTAAATACGTCACTGCTGCTTTTGCCAAACTCCAAAGGCAGGTATGTCTCGGCTGCACGGGGGCCTTCCCCAGCACGCCTGGCTCCGGCCTAGATGCACTATTGAACCTTCCGCCCCTTGATGTTTACATCATGGGCTGTACAATCAAGGCTATCTCACGTCTTACAAGAGGTGGCTTTTGGTATAACTCGCACTGGAGTTTTGATGAACTTGCGCAACGGTTGTCCTTCGACTCCTGTCTTATGGATATGCCGTCTGATGCGATGACACCGGAACTTCGGCTAAAGCGCAAATACGAGGTCGACTTTCCTCGCGTCCAGGACTGGCTCTGGCCGGACTCTGAACCTGGAAGGGAATGCAGTCGAATCTTTACGGATGGCTCCAAAACCGATCAAGGATCTGGTGCTGGTGTCTTCGTGGAGAGCGATAGCGTTAGACTTTTCTTTTCGTTAGGCAAACATGCGTCAGTCTTCCAAACAGAGACTTATGCTATCCTAATGGCCATGGACTATGTTACGAGGAACAGGTGGAGGGGGCGAAGTATCTGCGTCTGTAGCGACAGTCAGGCTGCGCTTAAGGCCTTACTCAAACCCTTAACTACCTCCAAAATAGTACGTGAATGCAAGATATCTCTGAATTCGGTCGGAAGGCTGAATTCACTTAAACTTGTCTGGGTCCCGGGTCATAACGGGATCACGGGAAATGAGATCTCCGATGAACTTGCTAGACAAGGCTCAGAGGGGGACCTCTCAGGACCTGAACCAGCGATCTGTCTGCCTGCGTCCTCGGTCAGGGCTTCCATTGACGGTTGGGTTTCCTATGAACACAATCGCCGTTGGCATGACTCTCCAGGGTGCAGACAGACTAAGCAAATGCTCCCCGACGTCTGTGGGAAATCCGCGGCATTCTTGTTGTCTCTCAACAGAAAAGACTGCAGACAGACTACTGGCGTTCTTACGGGACACTACGCTTTTGCCAAACACCTTAAGGTGCTAGGCCTAAGCGACACCACCAACTGCGAAGCCTGTGGAGAAAGCGACGACACTGCGGAACATTTCGTCTGTGATTGTCCTGCTTTTGCTCGTATCAGGTGGCAGGTATTTGGTGCGGATATGGTGAGTGCTGTAAACCTAAGCTCCTTATCATTGAAGCGCCTTCTCGTTTTTCTTAGAAAAACGAGTAAATTCCCACAATAAAATGTGGTGTGTCTGCCTGGCAGTACAATGGACCAGTATTGAGTCTGAGTGCTCCAGTGCAGAAAGTTTCACACATCCCGACAAAAAAAAAAAAAAAAAAAAAAAAAAAAAAAATGATAGGTGAAATTAGGAATTTGCAAGGCAACTACAAGTTCACTAGTAGTTAAACCTTTATCACTTGCCAAACGATGGTCACGTGAGTTGTTTGAGCAATGGAGAAGGGTAAAATAGTAGGGAGTAAAAGTTGCCTTGCAAATTGAACGCCCGAACCATTTGAGTGCAAGCGTCGACACTTGAACATAAAAATGTTGCTTTGTAGATTACATAATATATATACTTACCTCCGTATTAATAAACAACGGATAGCGGCGAGTTAGCACTAGCACACGTGTTAACTCTTAATTTTGAATAATAAGCGTGTGTTAGCTTTCACTGACATGTGATAACGAGTGGATAACTTAACTCACCGAATTCGGCGTATAAGGAGCGGATGACTTCACACATTCTCAGATTGTAATTCATGCATTCACAAATTGAGAGGATGCGCATGTATGTGTAGAAACATTGAGAGGATGAGAGAGAACACTGTCACCCATTTGGGCATATTACCCTTTCATAATGCGTTGACTCCATAGTAGTCCCATCGTATTGGAATGGAATACACAGAAATGAGTGTCAACTGATGAAATATGACAGATACACTAGATTTTTGAATATAATTTGGTTAAGTGCTACCGTATTGTAGGTGAAGTGCTACCGTATTGTAGGTGATAAAGAGCAAACAGCTAACACAAGGGACAAATATTTTTATTAATCAGAAAAGTTATCCTATGGACAAGTTCGCTATCCGTGTGCCACCTAACTCGTGTGTTAAGGAGCGGATAGTGTTTTTCTATTAATATGGCTGTTATTCTATAGCTAGCACATAATTAAATTATTAAATATACATATATAAATGATAACAAAAATCTAAGAGGGTTTGTTATTACCTACAAAAAATAAATCCAAAAAAAACACGATTGCCTTTACAGGAAAGTGTCCTCGATTCGCATGGATTTCTTAAAACTTTGCATATACCCAACCTTGCACCTACTGCAAACCAAACAGTGAACCCAAGCAGAGGGGTTGCATGGAAGAAGCGTAGCGACGGTGCAGAGCTTAGTTGGCCTGTGACCCGTGCGGTGCAGGTTCAATCCCCATGGGGAACAACAACATATGCCACCCATTTATGGAGAGAAAAGAATGACACCTTGTTTTCCTCCCACCAAAAAGAGGATTTCTGCCTCGTAGTATAAAGGACCGTTACCGAGTCTGAGTGCTCTGGGGTTTGGATTTTCTTTTTAAATAAAAATTTACAAAATATAAAAAAATGTATTCGGAAAATCTCAATAAACTCAATTCAATTAACTCTACTAACATAAATTTAAGGCTGAGTAGCTAACTGGCAAAATGAATTGTGTGATTTGAGCCCGAATCTGTAGTCTTTCTTCTTGTACACATATTTTTTTAGCGTGCTGACGTGCGGGCAAAAATAAAAAAATTGATACTTACAGGCGGCTCAGGCGGCTCAGTAAATATGACATAAAATGGAGAGTTAAGAAAGAGCCGTAAAGGAAAACATGTAGAAGTTGAATTAAGGTGAAATGCGAATTTCGAATGGTTGCAATAGTAAGTTTAAACCATCACGAAACTCGTTATTTCAGCTAAATACAATATTTCTACTGAAAAGGGGTCATCATTTCGAAATGTTGAATTCGGGTTGTTACGAACTATAAAATCGAAGCAAGCTAATTAACGAACATACCAGTTTATGGTATACCACCATAAAACTTCTCAAGAGCTCATTGGCATTCGAAAGATCGAATTAAAACCAGTATTGGCAATAGTTGCAAAAAATCCCTAGTTGTAGGTAATTTCAGCTCAAAATGAAGCCATAGGCGAAAAAGGACAGATTTTTGAAATCATCCAGAATTTGGGTACCTTGCAGGATTTGTTTTCAATTCCCTAGTTATGTTTTGTTTCAGAAAAACTTCTTTCAGAACTAGTTTGAAACATCAGGAATTCCTTAATGTCATCTTACATTGATTGTATTGCATTTGATTTTTGGAAGAAATTCAACAAAGGTTGTCCTTGTTGTATTAGGATTAGATTTAGATGGTGAGAGACCTGCAATTTCATTTGATCTTCTTTCCCAAAAATTATTTTTGGACTTAAACGAACTTTTGTTTGATTGGAGATCAATTGAATATAGTTTTAGCGAAGAAGAAAAGATATGTATGGTTGATTTTAATGTTGCACAGTTTTGGTTAAAAATTAGTAATTTTCGTAATTTCAAAGATAAAGTTATGTTTCCAAGTCTATCTTATCTTGGAAAATACGTTCTGAGTCTTCCTCGTTCAAATGCTGAGGTAGAAAGTACATTTTCAGTAGTGACAGATGTAAAAACAAAAAAAGGAACAAACTCAGTCATGAAGATTCGTACTTGAACAATAATAAATAAATTGCATTTCCTTTATGTGTAGAGAAAACCATTGTGCAAAAATCAAAGCGAATTTTTTTCCTTTTCTTTAATTTAATTTTGAAAATGTATTTTTATTTATTTGACAATAATTAAAACTAATAAAAAACGATTTGTTTAATTCTATTTTTACTTATTTATATGAGCGTATGTGAAAGTAGGCATTTTTCTCCTAGCCGGAGGGGGATTTTAATTTTTGTTAGTCCCAAAATCCCAAACAACTTCTTTCAATTCGCGTTTACATGCTCCTTTTCAATTTGAACAGTTTCGATTCGCGTTTACAGAGTTCAATTCTGATTGAATCCGAATGGAATCTCTCATGTAAACGGACGATGTAACTTTGTTTTCACTGTGGGTTACAAAAGTCCATGCATTGAAACAATTTGAAATTTAAAATTAATTTAACTGTTTTCGTTGACTTTAGTTTGTTATCATGATAAACTCGTGACAATCCAACCTTTGTATTTTGGTAATTGCATGTAGAGTTTATACATAAACATATCGTGGGACCGCAGAAAGCTGCCTCACCGTGCCGGGTGCCCATACGTCACAAAAGTGTAAACAACCACTTTTTTTTGTACTAATTAAGTTAAAGGCAAGACTATAATGTTAACAGAATGAAGTGGTTTAAAGTATTTAAATTAATGTTTACCTTTATCTTCGCTGTCGTGTTTTATTGTGAATTTCTTGTCTATTATGTCATCCTTGTTCAAGTTGAGTGTTTCAAATAATGTTATCAAACATTTGACGAATTGTTTCCACTTTTTAGTGTAAATGGCCAACGCTTTCCTCTCCAAATGCTAATTCCTCTCCACTTACCCCGGTGAAAGCGATGATTCTAGCGGATACCCATCTTCTGGGACCATTAAATGGCCACTGGTTCGACAAGCTCTTCAGGGAGTGGCATATGCATCGTGCCTTTCAGACAGCTATAACTCTATTTCGTCCAGGTGTAATCTTCATTCTCGGTAGTAGATAAAGCGGCAATCCGTTTGGGTCTCGTTAAACATTTAATCTCTTTCAGGTGATGTCTTTGACGAAGGTCACATGGTGAATGATGAACTCTTCGCCCAGTATGTGCATCGATATAACAAGTTGTTTTACACGCCCAAAGACACTCAAGTAATAAGTGTCGCAGGGAATCATGACGTTGGATTCCACTATAGGTGAGTGATGGCATCAGACACATTTACCATTGTCATTTGAAATCTTCTCAGAATGCACTCATTTTTCCTGGATCGATTCAAGAAACATTTCAACAACACTGGCGTTGACCTGTACACCATTAAGAACGTTCACTTTGTTGTTGTCAACTCCATGGCAATGGAGAATGACCAATGCGATTTGTGTAATGACGCCCAACGGCAGCTCAATCGAATAGCGAGTTGAGTTTCTTTCACACATTCCTATTACAAGTCTTGATTACACATTTCTTCCCTAGATGAACTAATGTGCATGAAACATCCCGACCTGCCCAACTGCAATGCAAACAAAATGGCCTACTCACGACCTATTCTTATGCAGCACTTCCCTACATATCGAGTCTCGGATGCTATCTGCGAAGAACGCGATATTCCCATAATCCAACGTTACAAGGCGAACTGGGACGTTCTTTCGATGGAATCCACAAATACCTTAGGCAATCTTTTTTGTTCACAACATTTCTGCCAAAGCATCTAACCCGAATCCTCTTTCCAGGAAAAACAATAAATCCCCGCCTAGCCTTCAGCGGACACACCCATCACTACTGTAAGCTGAGGAACCGACTCGGCATAGACGAGTACAGCTTATCGTCTTTCAGTTGGAGGAACAAGATAAACCCAAGCTTTCTTCTAGCCCAATTCACGCCAGCAACGCATGGCGTCTCCAAATGTGATATGCCCGTACAAAGTACCAATGTGACAATATACATATCCGCCTTCGCGGTGTGCGTGGCCGCAACCATTTTAAATATCTTCAGTTTTATAAGTTTCACAAAGACAAAAAAGGATTAGGATCTATAGATAAGTTAAGAAAAATGTAGCTAATATTTTTTTTACGATATTCACTTTTATAAAGGCAAAACTTTCTTATTGGAATAGTGTTTATTTGTTTCCATAGATTATATTGGTCCTGTCGTTTTCACATTTTGTTTGTTGTATTATATTCGGAAAGGTGAACGTTTAACGCTAAACAAGTCTCATATTATGCAAACATTTCGGAACTAGCGAAACAATACCTCAGAAAATTTCTCGTCTCAGTTTCCAAATTGTGAGTGAGAAGCATTTAACACGCAAACGGTACAAGACTGGATTTTAATTATTTGGCGGATAGCGGCTCGTGGTGGTATTTATTTTGCAAATTACCGTACAGGCATAATATCTGCAGTAAATTGTTTTGGAAATCCAACGCAGATCTTCACTTCACGGTTCTGCTTAGGTAGTCGGAGTTTGTGTTTTATTTATATTTGTCTTTAATAATGTGTTACCATTTTGTAGTGGATGTGAGAAACATCCGTGGCTTAGCAAACATTTTTTTTTCATTATACGCCCATGTTTTCCACAATAAACCAGCTGTTTTGGCACTAAGTGAAACACAGGTTAGCGTTGGCGTCGATTTAATGGAGTTTAGTTTACCTGGTAACAACTTAGTGCCATTATCCTTTAACCATCGAGGCTGCCATTTATATACGTAGCGTACCAACTTCAGACTCAATATGCTCAATGTTCCAACCAGGAATTTAATTTCTTTTGGCTAAAAATGTATGTCCGTAAGCAAGTTATACACTACTCTTTTATTTACAGAAACTGAAATTCGGATAGACATTCAAGTTATAACGAGTTTGATGGCCTGTCTGATTCCATCACACGAATTGTGACCTTTCATTCTTACTAAACGGGATCCCGGCCCGTGAAGAGTCTCTGCCTGAGACACAGCACCCTTCCATCCTCTACGATCCCGGGCACGCTGCTTCCAGTTGTCCAGACCAAGCGCTCTGGCATCCGCGATTTCTTGGTCTTTGAAACGGAGGTTCGGTCTTCCTTGCGTTCTCGAACCTGGGGGCTGGGATTCCAAGATCCTCTTAGCTGGAGCATTATTGTCCATTCACTCGATGTGGCCGAGCCAATGTAGTCGACGTGTTTTGGCTTTTTGAACTACATCCACATCTTGGTACAGCTCATAGAGTTCGCGGTTGTATCTTCTCCTCCATTCGCCCTCCTCGCACACAGGACCACAAATCCGCCGAAGAATTATTCTTTCGAAGGAGCCAAGTATCAGCTCTCCTTACCTGCTTATCGTCCAGCACACGGCGCCATAAAGCAGAACTGGCAGGATAAGGGTTTTGGAAAGCATACATTTCGTCCTCCGAGTTAGGAGTTTTGAACCCAGTTTTTTTGCCAAACCGAAGTAGCAGCGGTTTCCTAGTTTAATTCTTCGCCGGATCTCCACTAAGGTGTCATTCGTGGAGTTGATGTTTACTCCGAGGTAGATGAACTCCTTAACTACCTCGAAATTGTTGCTATCAATAGTGACGTTTTGTCCTAGGCGGCGGACAGATATTTGTTTGTTTGTTGATAGCATGTATTTAGTCTTGTCCTCATTTACTACAAGGCCAACAGATTTCGCCTGTTCTTCAATCGCCGTGAAAGCTTCTATCACGGAGCGCTGTGATCGGCCGATGATGCCAATATCGTCCGCATAACCCAGCAGCTGAACGGGCCTGTTGAAGATAGTGCCTTCCGTGTTGACACCTGCCCTGCGCACTATCTGCTCCAGTACGAGATTGAAGAAATCGCATGATAGCGCGTCCCCTTGCCGAAATCCGGTGCATGTTTGAAATAGTTTCGAGAAACTATTTCCAAACTGCACGTTCCACCGCGTGTTTTTAAGAGTCACGCGAGACATCTGGATCAGTTTTGCCGGGATTCCGAATTCGGCCATCGCCATATAGAGCTCCTGACGATGTATAGGCTAAGTTCATAAATGTAAACTGCATAGCAGTCATGCAAGATTTGCGTTCATAAATGTAGATAAACTGCATTATGTTTGCATTACAGCAGGCGGTAACTGTGTTCACAAAAGCAAACTGACAATCTGAATGCGATCAAGTTTGCAGTGATTTTTGTTTTGTTGCCGCGCTGCAGGAAGATGGCTGGAGAAAATATGTAAGTAAAATAATTGAATATTTTATATATTTTGCGTAAATTTGTTGTGTTTTTCTATTTAAAAGTCAAAATATATATTTTATGTTTCATAGGAATGAAAGTTGGCGAAAATTCTGGTCAGATGCTGATACCAGGCTTCTAATTCGATTCGTTTGGCAATGGAGTCCGAGTTCATAGCTAGCCGCAAGAAGAAATCTGTTCTTTGGAGCAACAACGCCCGTCACTGAAAAAATAATTTTAACATCTGTCATTTTTTTTCTGTCAGTTAGCTTTTGCATTTATGAACCCTTTTTTTGCAATAGAACTGCCGCATACGTGCAGCAGTTTTTCTGTTCATAAATGCATTGAATAAATATTTTGTGCATGGCATGTGCAAATATTTTGCAATTATGAAATCAAGCATACTATCATACGCGGTTTGAAGTCGATGAATAGGTGGTGTGTCTCGACTTGAAATTCGTTGGTCTTTTCCAGGATTTGCCTCAGTGTGAAAATTTGGTCTATAGTCGATCTGCCTGGCTGGAAGCCACACTGGTACGTGCCGATAAGTGTGTTGCAAAACGGTTTAAGACGTTCACACAGTAGGTACGTTGACCTTTCATCGTCGTATTGCGGGCGATTTCAATATACACGATGCAAGTTGGCTTTGACCTTCTGGTCAGAAAACACCCGAAGGGAGGTACGTTGAGAACTTTGCTGAGGTAAATAATCTGACTCGGTTTGCAAATGAGCCGACACGAATATCAGAGATAAACAGTCAAACCGCTAACACACTGGACTTGTTTCTAAGCTCTCACCCTTTAACGTATTATCGCCTGTATGTTCTTCAGACCATTGTATCATATCAGCGAATTTCCCGTACCTCAACCACATAGTTAAAGACCAAACTCCGAAAAGAACCGTATGGTAATACTGGAAAACTTAACGGTTTTTTTTAAAGAGATTTAACTGCTCACTGTGCTTCCTCGACAGCGACGTGGATACTGCTACTGCATGTGGTAACAAACATAATTCACCTGGTCATGAAATCGTTCCTCCCCAAAAGGCAAAAAGTATCTAACCCACGGTAAACGCGTTTAAAAGAGGTAAGGTTTCGGTCATATAAGGCCAACCCACGAGTCAGAAATGACTGCAATGCCCACATTAATAGTGACAAATTCTCCTACGACCAAAAGTTTAAGCAAAAAATACTACAAAGTCCAACGGGTAGTAAAAACTTTTGGTCGTTTGCTAAAAACATCAAGAATTCGGCCTCGTCCACTATCAGAACACTCATTAACAATGGCATTCCCGCTGTTAGCTCTTTAAATAAAGCCAATCTGCTTGCTGCTAACTGTGCAGGTAGCTCAACGCTCCCACATTAAGCGTTATCTCCCCTGTACCCGAGCGCGTAGAATACTCTATGGGAGCAATCCACTTCCGCACTTGTACAGTGGCTAGAGTACTTCAAGATCGTGACGTTCACAAATCCGCTGGTCCAGATGGTCTATGTATCCTTTTCTTGAGGGCTCTTCCCGAGAAGATGGAAAACAGCATTTGTCTAGCCCGTGCCTAAAAAAAATCCAATCTTCTTCCTTACAATTGCATTAATGTCTCTTCTGTTCAAGGTCGTATAATCGCTGATAAACCGTCAGCTCATGAAATATCTTTAATCTCGAAAACTTCTTAATGACCGGCAGTACGGTTCTCGCAGCAACAGGTCCACAAGTGATTTGATGACTTATCTAACCGAAAAGTGGAACAAATCTCTTCACCAGGTGAAAGTAAGATCGCTGCGCTTGATATTTCAAGCCATTTAACAGATTTTGGCACCAAGCTCTCTTGCCGAAAATGCGTGCATTTGGAGTCTATATTACTTTTCTTCAATGGATTAGAAATTAACTGAGAAATTGAATCGAACGGTCCAATTCATGTTGTTTTGGACGGTTTCAAGTCCGCAACTCAAAAAATAAATGCTGATGTTCCCCACGGCCCTGTTTTATCTCCATTACTCTTTCTCATTTTTATAAATGATCTCCTTTCTGTTACCTCTAATCCAATCCACTCCTTCGCTGATTACAGTTCATCAGCTTCTCATATTCGTTTCTTGGTTCACTGCATGCAATTTTGTCATTTTTATCTGTCAAAATCAGCATGGTCATTTGTGTTCATTTGGTCATTAGGTCATTTGAGATATGCCGATTACACTGAATGACCCTATTTTAACAGCGAGAACTGTCAAAAATGGTCATTAAATGCCAACGTGGCATAAAGTCTAATCTTACTCGTACCTTAAGCCTATAGGTACACGCTTGAGTTATAAAAGACACCCTTTATTAAAAGATCAAAAAATTAAAGCCGCTTCTATAAAAATAATGCATATTTAGTTTTAATATAGTAACAACATTTTGTTTAAATCGCCTTAAGTTCACATCAAGTTATAATTCGTTGAGTAGTTCATTTAACATTTTTAAACCACTATACATCAAGCCATTTGGTGCAGATTGAATATGTTGAAGAGTTTATAGAAAAACCTAGATATATTTGCTTTTACTTTCTTCATCGGTGGAAGACTTGGCTGAAGTAGTTGATAGTGTATAAGCAAGAATATGGTTGACCCCTTCAAAAGAATCTCGTGCGTTCAACGCTTGCCGAAAAATCCGGGGTTATCAACGGAACAAGGTCGCATCGGGAGAGGGCTCCACCTTTGAACCCCTAAGACGATCCCAAGCACGACAACAATACGCGTCCCGTTGGAGCCCGAAATTCCGATCCTGCAAGATGTATGGATTCGAAAGGAAGAACGCTCCCACACAACAATTTCAGTTCCTTGAAGTATTTCAAAATCCGTTTACCACAGAAAACGAAAATAAAATCCGTCCGCCAAACGCAATCAGGAGATGTCCTTCATGAGCTCATGGCCTCATGAATATTGGGGGCACTGATGGGATCAGCAAATGTCTGAAAGTCATTTTTGGCGTAGGGGCAAACATTAGACACCTAGAGCCTGAGACATTACTGGAATACAACAGAAGAGAAGGTAAGAGCTGCAATCAAATGCAAAGTTCACGACCTGGCTGTGGACCTCAAAGTCTTCTCTACGAAGCCAAATAGAAGAGCTCAAAAAATGGCCCATCCAGTTAAATACCAGAGCTGCAAGGGAACTGATGAGCGATCCTTGCATTCAAATTATCTGGGTTTATTGCATAATACGGTAAAGACTGGTTTTCTCCCGTTGCTAAAAATGCTTTGGATGCGGACACCAACAAGCAGCGTACAAGGGGACAAACCAAAAGGGCCAAGGACTGTGCTTCAACTGCGGAGAACAAGGTCACAAGGTTTGGAGACCATCTCGGCAGTGTCCACTAAGGTGCAGGAAGATGTTTTGTTTGGGTGAAGTGCGAGGAAGCAACAATAGTCAGGTGTTATCTCACCCCGAACAAAGGCTGGCGCGACTTCCGGGGAAGGATAGATTGCTAGTTAAATCTAGAGGATACGATGAGGGAAGTAGAGGTTTCAATATAATTGGCTGGTTATTTTAACACGCAACAAATAAGAAGGCCCCTGGCCTGACGGTATATCAGCGGAAGCCCTGAAGGTGATTGCTCGTAACTGCCCTGAATTACTGTTAAACATGTACAACGGCTGCCTTAGATACGGGATCTTCCACAAAGACTGGTATACACAGCGTTTGGTAGTAATCGGGAAAGAAGACCCAGATTCCCCATCAGCGTTCACACCCCTGTGTATGCCGGACACCGCGGGAAAATTCCTAAAGAAGCTGCTGAAGCCGTGACTGACAGCGGCAGTTCACGGAGCTGGTGGTCTATCCGAACAACACGGATTCAAGGAGCAGTCGATGAAGTGGGAAGAGCCGTCCGAATGGCTCAACAGGGAAATCACAACACAAAAAAAGTCGTCGTCCTGGCAGCCTTAGACGTGAGAAACGCATTTAACTTAACCAGGTGGGCTGATATATTGAACGCCCTTGGGAATACCTTCAACATACCGGAATATCTTCTTCGGATGGTGGAGGATCCTCTCAGCGACCAGGAGCTACTGTACGACACGACGGAGATATCCCACAGAAAGGAAATACCTGGAGGAGAAGCACGGGCCTTGATACTGATCCCCGATCAGTGGAATATCTCCAACGATGGAATCCTTCGCATGGAGATGGCAAGTTCCTAGTAGGTTACGCAGACGACATCGGAGCGGGTGATAACCACAAAAGACACCGAAAACGCACAGGGGAGACTTAACCAGGTCATGCGACGCGTGCTTGCCTGGATGGAAGACTATGGTCCTAGTCTAAAAGCAAAAAAAAAACGGAGATAGTCCTCTTAACTAGGAGATACATCCCGACAGTTGTTCTATTCCAGGTAAGCTCTGAAGTTTGGTAATGACACTGAAGTTCCTTGATATATCCTTAGACTCCAAACTCACGTTCTGGCAGCATATAAAATTCGCATCTGAGCGAGTTGTAAAGGGCACCTTATCACTCAAAAGCTCATGGCGAACATAGGTGGCCCAACGCTAAACAAAAGAAGACTACTCATGTCGATCACTTGTGCCATTCTCCTCAATGGTTGTGAGAATTGGGCTAATGCGCTTAGACAGGAATAACAGGAAGAAAATTGCAGTACAAAGACTAGGGGCACTCCGAGTACTCTTAGTCGCGGGAGTGACACCCATCGATCTCCAAGTGACTTAGAGGAAGAATGTGTATGAGAACAAGACGGAAGCAGGAGTGGAAACGGCCAATGCAGAGGCGAAGGAGCTCAGCAAAACAGGAATGGAAGAGAAGATAGAGCTGCGATACAAGAGGTAGATGAACGGCGCGGCGATCAGGAACATTGATGAATCGACGGAACGGAAACACAGCGAAATGAATTTATATGTATCGCAGTTCTTAATCGGGCATGGATATTTCAACCCCCTTTTTTTATCTGTAGCAGATGGGTACCTGAGACAAACAGGCTGGAGTCGGAGATAGGTATTTTCTTCCCAGATACCGCCGTATGCCGGATAACCTCGAGTACCGACACTTGGAACAAAATCTATTCATTCATTGAGACGGTACTTCGAGGAAAAAAAGAGAGGAAGACGTTAATATACCCTCACAAAACGGATGAAATCGTCAACAATAAAGTTCCCAGAGGAGGAACAACACGAGAGAACCCAACAAGGGTTTCAGCAGGCACAGACGTCTTAGGCATCGCGGGGGCTGGAAGGATGCAGTGTCTCAGGCAAACCCGTTAAGTCAGTAGCAGGTAGTTCAATTAGCAATTTCACTAACGCGCTATCACAAAATCTGTAATAGTACAAATATTTACTACGAATTTCGAAATTTAATGACTTTTGAATTCGTGTGCAGTGGTTTTTACGTTGGGCTATGAAGCTCCGATGACCGAATAAACCACACCCAGGAACACCTTACCAAGTTCAATATCTTCCGAATCTCTGACAAACATTCTACCTTCCTACATAGCAAAATTTTAATTTTGTATTTATACCTACTTAAACTTTTCTTACATTTGGCGCCCATTTTGCATGCAGCTATATTCACATTAACCCTGCAAGTAAAATCTGATTGAATAGAATACTGACCAATCACCATTTCCGTTATTTATTCATTTAACTTTTTAACCCCACATTTTCGTTATCCCAACTTCCTCCCCTCATGACATATCATTAGAACTTCCCCTTAGCAACTCTACATGCAGCATAAATACATAAATAATTTCTACTACATATTGATGAAATCATTCTGGTTCTGTAGAATTTCAATTGCCAAAAATCATGATTAAAATCACAATTCCCCCCAAAGCAGTAAAACTTGTTTGAGTCACTACTTAAAAACTTCTGTTACACACACAACTCAAATTTGGCTGGGCAATGAAATTCCAAGGTTTGTACTGTGCTAATTCATACCAGCATAATATATGTGTGTAACACGGTAACACCAGGCAACCCAAACAACATAAATATTTACACTTACTCCAATATATATTCAAGGGAAAGCGTCTAAAAATATCTAATGACGTTGACGTACTCAAGCATGCGATGGGTTTTTAAATTAAAGGTGACGTAATTTAACGATTCGTTAAATCTTATTAGCATAGATGATAAGAAAGTCTACATCGGAGAGTATGTCCCTGCGTTTGCATCTGGCATTTTTAAATATCTTCAAAAAATGGAAATAAATAAAAAATGAGTATAATTATATGGACATAAAGTATAACTATTATATTATTTTTTGAGAATAAATATCTGCAATTTAACATTTTACTACAAATAGTATGAAAATGGCATAATTAAACTAGGTGAAGGGAAACAGGCGCAAAAGGGAATTGCAGTGTTCTAAATCAGACAAAATGCGCTTTTTATTAAGGCGCTTATTATCTCAAGAAATCCCAATAAAACGCTATGATCAATTTTATGTTCTTCCTTAGTTTAAATGTCAAATTTGGAATAATATAAAATATGTTTTCACGGAAGCAAGTCTTCATTTTATTATTCCCGTGCATTTTATCTAAATTTAACTTTCCAAATCAATGTCCTCTTTTTCTATTTGTACACTGAGCGAACGAGTGTGGATTGTTGGATAGTAAATTTATTTAATTGCCACAACTAAGCTTAGACATTAATGTTCGCACACGCGCTTATGTGTCATTTCAAAAAATTATCTTAGACGTTGAAAACTTTAGGTAAGGTTAAGACACCCGCTTATGAGTCAATCCATTCCATAGGTTCCAAAACCTTTATCTTCCCTTTTTATCTTCAGTCTTGTGCTGACCAATTTATCTTCACTTTTTTTTGTTGTTGTTTAAGATGTAAAATTTTGTTTAGCTGGGTAAACACTAACCAGTAAAACGTGCCTAATTAATCATTCGACTGATGTGCCAAATATTGCGGAACCAAGACAATTTATTTTTTTGCTGTCCCAGATGTGCGAAGCAGTAAACAGCTTTGCGAAAATGCTTTTCTTGAAAAGAAACTAATCTCGTGTATACTTAATTTCTCGATTTTTGAACAACCTTGATCAAAGTTAATCATATTATCTAAAGAACCTTGCACGTAAGGACAACTTGCGCGAACGAACGAATGTACCTATATACATATTGCTTAAAAATCACTTTGGATAAATAAAGAATTTAAAATATTTCTATTCCCAGAGCGAGATGGTTGATTGGTCCATCAATACTTTATTAAGAAAACTGGTCTATGACAAGATTAAATAAAGAAACTTTTTACCGAGAACAACAACAGACTTGCCGTGAACTGACAAAATCCAATAGGGATGTCGCAAAATGGGAGCGGTACGATCCCTTTAATTCTGATTGGAATGAGCCATTAAGGAAAAGAAGGGGAAAGCAAATGACGAATAGGTACAAATAATTTGTTTGAGATTCCGTTCAATATTTTTGTTTGCAATTCCATTAAACTTATATTTATCATTATCACGAGAAACCAACCTGATTCAAATCCATCGGTCAAATCCCAATTTCTTATTGACCTGTCCGATGACTACACCCACGCACTGTGTAAACCATCTTTCTCCCCAGTTAAGTGTAGACATTTGTTAACGAAAGCATTGGACGCCGCTATTTTGACATTTCGTTATAACCTCCATGAACTCGCTGGATGTTTGATTTTAACGACGAACTTTTCTTGTGAGCTAGCAATTGTGTGACTAAACTCCAAAAAATTGTAATAAAATAAGCTGTACGTTTTAAAAATGTTGTTTATGTATTAATAAAATCAGAAGTGATTTTAATTTTCTCTTTTATTTTATCCAGATAGAAAAGCATAGCTAAGAACCAATAATATACCTAGTGCCGCCACTCGACAAAAAATATTTTGCGACAATACCCATAATATAGAGAAAAATAAATCGAGGTCACTTGCAACAAGGTAAGCTTACAAAAGCGGTAAACAAATATTGTGCGTTGTATTGTATAATATGTGAACTTTTTGTAATTTCGTATCAATAGATTCAAGGACAATGTCTACCAAGGCGAAAAGAGCGGGTACAGCCACGCCCCAACCGGGTGGTGCATCAACACCATTGCTAGGAACCAATACACGTCCCTCCAGTCCTCTCAGCCCGACGCGACACAGTCGTCTCGTGGAGAAAGCCGAACTTCAAAATCTAAACGATCGGTTGGCATGCTACATCGATCGTGTTCGCAACTTGGAAACAGAAAATGCGCGACTTTCGATAGAGGTACAAACCACAAGGGAAACCATAACACGCGAAGCTTCCAACATCAAGTCGATGTACGAGCACGAGTTATCAGATGCGAGAAAGTTGCTTGATGACACAGCAAGAGAGAAGGCAAAGCTTGAGATCGATACCAAGCGTCTTTGGGACGAGAACGACGAACTGAAGACCAAGCTCGAGAAGAAGACAAAGGAGTGCACCCATGCAGAGAACAGTGCGCGAATGTACGAGTCACGTTGCAACGATTTGAGTACAAAATACAATGCTGCAGCAGGTGACCGCAAAAAGCTGCAGGACGAGGTCAACGATTTGCAGAAAGAGATTGAGCGCCTTCGTAAGCAATTGGATGAGGCGCGCAAGCATCTCGAAGACGAAACTTTGGCCCGTGTCGACTTGGAAAACAACATACAGAGTCTTCGCGAGGAGCTAACCTTCAAGGACCAGATCCACTCGCAGGAGATGTCAGAAACACGTACTCGTCGACAGGTGGAGATTAGTGAAATTGATGGCCGTCTTTCAGAACAGTATGAGGCCAAGTTACAGCAATCTCTTCAGGAATTGCGTGACCAATACGAGGGACAGATGCGCGCCAATCGCGATGAAATCGAAATGCTTTATGAGAACAAGATCAAAGGCTTGCAAAATGCCGCCAACCGCAACTCAAATGCTGCGTCAAGTGCAATTGAAGAGCTGCGCAGCACACGCACTCGTATCGATTCCCTGAACTCACGCATCGGCGAATTGGAGTCTACAAACGCTGCGCTCAACTCGAGACTACGCGACATGGAGAAGTTGCTCGATCATGAGCGTGCTCGTCACAACGCCGACTTGCAAAATCTCGAAGCCGAGCTCAACCGCATGCGCGAGGAAATGGCACAGCAGTTGCAGGAATATCAGGATTTAATGGACATTAAGGTCTCACTTGATCTAGAAATTGCGGCCTACGACAAACTCCTCTGTGGCGAGGAGTCTCGTCTTAATATCACTCCTTCAGCATCGAACACAGCAAGTGTAAGTTCACTAAGCCAATCACTGCGCTCAACTCGTGCCACTCCTTTGAGAAGAACACCAAATCGTGGGCAGTCCACTGCTAGCGGTGCCTTCAAGCGCAAGCGCACCGTCGTAGAGGAGTCGGAAGACCGTAGTGAATCTGAGTACTATGTTACTGGAAGCGCCAAAGGCGACATCCAAATATCCGAAATCGATCCCGAGGGAAAGTTTGTAAAGCTTTTCAACAAGTCGAACAGGGAAATCGCGATTGGGGGGTGGCAATTGCTTCGTTCATGCGGTGCCGATGAGACCTCGTTCAAGTTCCATCGTTCGCTGAAACTCGATGCGGGCGCCACTGTCACCGTATGGTCAGCAGATGCTGGTGTAACCCACGAGCCACCAAGCAACATCGTAATGAAGACACAAAAATGGTTCGTCGGCGACAACATGAAGACAGTCCTGTTCAACACCGAAGGGGAAGATGTTGCTGCTTCCGAACGCATAAAGAAAACTATATCTACTCATGTGACACGTCATCGGTCGTCTGCCAGAGGCTTCCCATCATCACATCTATCCGGCGGCGATGAGGAACTCTACCACCAACAGGGCGATCCACAGGGAGAAGAGAAGTGTCGCTTGATGTAAAACCAAGGTTATCCTTATTATTAATTTCTCCAATTTTCTTTTTTCCGAACAAACAAAAGTATAAATTTCACGACAGATGGCCGCAACAATATCGTCTCTTTCGTTTCAAGTCATACAAGTAGAAGTATCATTTGTGTTATAATAAAACCAAAATTTGTATACTAATACCCATTTTTTCTTCTTGAACTCGAAATGGCTTCATCCTCTTTATGTGAATGAGTCAAGTTAAATGTTCGTGTCAAGTCACTGCAGTGTGTCCCCGATCGAAAGTGCGCGGGCACACAAAGTGTTCATGGAACGCAATTGCAATTTGTTTATTATTATTTTTTTGCTTCTTTACATATATTTTTTCAAAATAATTTTTTATTTTATGTTTGTCCTTATATGCACTATTTTTTGTTATTTGATAGAGACAATTTAAAATTAATTTCCACACATACTCCTTGCTGGATTTGTTTAGACCAAGAATACTATGAACCCCACCGCTTTTGTTTCACATCGGAACAACATTCCTTCTTTTTAAAATAGACCGCCATTTCGTACATAAAAATAAATACTAAGTGAGAAAACACACTACCTGCGCTGGCTGTGTAGATTTTTAATTTCTACACGGGCTTGTATCGTTCAATTAATAACTTTGCTGTTGCATTTAAAAAACAAAAAAATAACTGTTGTATTCTTTTCTATGTCTGAATGTTTCCTTCAAAGATTATAGTTTTTTTTATAAATATATATTATCCGAAACAATAAAAGTTAAAATAACCGCTGATATAAAAAATGTCGTAAACTTAGGCATATAGAAAGATATATAGGTATATATATATGTATTATTATTTTTTATAAATGTGGCTTATCCCGGTTTCCTTAATATTGAATAATGAATATCATCCGGTTCTTTAAATGAGAAAACAAAAAAATGAATTTAAAAGTACATACACACACCGAATTGTATTTTATTTTACTTTTCTTTCCAGAATTTAAAAATAATAATTTTATCATAAAAAAACATGTTTCCCTTTTGTGTTTCGTAAAAAAAAAAACAATAAAACTCGTAAACGTAAAAAAAATATCTGTTTTATTTTTGAACTTTATAACTTACTTGTATTCAAACTGTTTCTGGACAAGATTACCAAAACCCTTCAACAAGGAGCGGCAGTTGAGCTTTTGCACGAAAGCAAAATATAGATTTGCAAATAAGGTAAGTTTGTTTGTTTGCAAAATTTCAACCTTCAACCAAAAAGAGGAACTTAAACCTAAGTGATGCGGTGCTCACTGAGATTTTGGCAAAAAGGATTACGAAGACCAGCCGAAGTGTAATATAAATGGTAATATTAGAAATCGATCAACACAACCACTTCGACTTTAGAACTAAAACCTTTTAACGGGAAGAACCACATTAGCACCTTAACCTCAACTTCTACTTCAGCGACAGACTTAAATCTTAAATTCGAAGTTGAAGTGCTGTGATGTTTATGCGTCATATCCATATCGCACCCACCCGCATCAAGTTCTTTAATAGGCGTTTTTCTTTTTTAGCTCCGAGCGGGGCACTGAGCTGTCAAAAAAAGGACTGTGTTACTTTTTTAACTCGGAGCGCTCTGAGCACAAAATTTGTATTTATTTTTTATCTCTGAGCTAGCTCAGGGCTCGCTCAATGAGCTCGATTGAAAATGACCGAGCACATCGAGCGAAAAGCTGAGCGCGGCTGACTTCATTCATTATTTGTTCTTTTTCCATAGTTTATTTACTAGAAATTATAATTTAAATGGAACAATCCTTGACAAACACCAATTTCAGAAGCAAACCTGACTATTTTGCAAATTAATAAAAAAAAATTATCTAATGACAGTTCAGTGCTCAATTCTGTTTCTTAATTAGCTCGGAGCGCTCAGGTTACGTTCAGCTCGGAGCGAGCTCTGATCGCTCGGGCCCCGCTCTGTTCCCCGCTCGGGGCTAAAAAAGAAAAACGCCTAATATTGTCAATAGGCGTTTTTCTTTTTTAGCTCCGAGCGGGGCACTGAGCTGTCAAAAAAAGAACTGTGTTACTTTTTTAGCTCGGAGCGCTCTGAGCACAAAATTTGTATTTCTTTTTTATCTCTGAGCTAGCTCAGGGCTTGCTCCATGAGCTCGATTAAAAATGACCGAGCACATCGAGCGAAAAGCTGAGCGCGGCTGACTTCATTCATTATTTGTACTTTTTCCATAATTTATTTACTAGAAATTATAATTTAAATGGAACAATTCTTGACAAACACCAATTTCAGAAGCAAACTTGACTATTTTGAAAATTAATAAAAAAAAAAATTATCTAATGACAGTTCAGTGCTCAATTCTGTTTCTTAATTAGCTCGGAGCGCTGAGGTTACGCTGAGCTCTGAGCGAGCTCTGTTCGCTCGGGCCCCGCTCTGTTCCCTGCTCGGGGGTAAAAAAGAAAAATGCCTAATATTCATGCGTGACAAAGTTGTCGAAGAATGTTATCGGTTTGGAATGCATTACGATTTGAATGTACCTGCAGCTGATCGGAAATATGTCGAAACAAAATTGTTTTGTTTCAATTGTTTCAATATTTTTTAGCTATAAAGTAATCGCTAATGGAAAATGAAATCAGGCAATGTTTTATTATGCGATTAATTAATCCACAAACAAGTTTCAGAGCACGTGTTAAAGTGATTGAACCGTCAAACGAAATGTGACAATATTAAAGAACTTAATGCGGGTGGGTGTGATATGGATATGACGCATGAAAACATCACAGCATTTCAACTTCGAATTTAAGATTTAAGTCTGTCGTTGAAGTGGAAGTTGAGGTTGAGGTGCTAATGTGTTTCTTCTCGTTAAAATGTAGGTATTAGTTCTAAAACGTTCGTTAGTGAGCGGTGCGAACGTTTCGATGAGATTTCGAGATCTTGTCGAAATCTTGTATTTTGGTTCGGTGCGAATAGTCTAAACTCTATTAGGCCACTTATGCCCATACGCAGGTACATTTTATATGATTGCTCATCTTAGATTCGCACGACACGGATTGAATGACAGGTGGGGGATAAAATGATTCTCAGGTACGAATGTGTTGCAACAGCATGAATTTATAGGTCCGTTCGCGTACTTTATGTGTAGAAAAATGAAAACTGTCAAATCTTCAAAATCGAGAGAGAATCCTCTCATTTCAAAGAAAAGTACGCGAACGCTTTTGTGTAAAAAGATGAAAAACGTCAAAGTTTGCCTTGAAAAGAAGCAACCGCTGTTTTTTTTTGCTGGCAAACTCATAGGATTTCATCATCAAATGAACGAAACTAAATTTTTCTTTCGTTCGTCTTTTTATCATTTTCTCAAAACGCGAACGCGTTTGTGTAGTTTTGCACGAAAGTTTATATAAATTTACGTTTGCATATTAGTTCGCGAACGGACCTTATCTGTTGCCCGATTGGAACGAACATTGGTAGTAAGTGCATTTTTAAAGAGAGTGCATTAACTGAACATAATATAAAAAACAATCTTGATAGATTCTTGATTTAGTGTTTGTAATTTATAATAGGTCCGTTCGCGTAGGTACTTTATGTGTAGAAAAATGAAAAGTGTCAAATCTCCAAAATCGAGAGAGAATCCTCTCATTTCTAAGAAAAGTACGCGAACGCTTTTGTGTAAAAAGTTGAAAAAACATCTTAGTTTGGCTTGAAAAGAAGCAACAGCTGTTTTTTTTTGCTGGCAAACTCATAGGATTTCATCATTTGACAGTTTTCATTTTCTTGCCAGTTGAAATTCTGTGTGAAGAAAAATGAACGGAAGTACATTTTGCTTTCGTTCATCTTTTTACCATTTTCTCAGTACGCGAACGCGTTTGTGTAGTTTTGCACGAAAGTTTATATAAATTTACGTTTGCATATTAGTTCGCGAACAGACCTAATGATATTAAAGTAACTTTATCTAAGGATGATGTTCCTTTATTAAGAAATTCAATTCATCAAAAGCTTTAGTAATGCAAATTGAATCTTATGAATATCTAAATGTAAACAATTGTAATAATTTACCTTTCTTTAATTTTGAAAATCCTAACTTTTAATGTTTGAATTGTCTTTAATTCTATCGACGGGCACAAACGCTTTTTGGGGTTACAACTTTGTGGCAGGTGTAATTTATTCAAATTAATTTTAAATTCAGCTTTTGAAATTTACGTGTCTATTCTAAAGCATAAAGCAGTTCCTAAACTCTCGTGGTTAAATTCGAGGTTATCTCACATAAAAAACTTGAAATCTAAGGCATTTAAAAAAGATGAAAATATCTAATTCCTCCGCTGACAAAATCAATTTTCTAAGACTTTGGAAAGAATATGACTTCTTGAATAGATTTCTATTTGGAAGTTACATATCATCCACAGAATCTAAAATTCAATCGAATAGTAAAGGGTTTTGGATATTCTACAATTCCAAACGGAAGTCTTCAGGTTTTCCTAAGGAAATGGAATTCCAGAATGAGATATCGCGTGGTGGTAAATTAACGTGTGGTATATGCGAATTTGTTGCCTGCTAGGCCATCTTGTGGCTCTAGTAATAATAACAGTATTATTCATCCTATTATAGATATTGGATATTGGAATTTTCAATTGAGGAAGAACTTTTGGCATTGAATGGCATTGATACAAGTACGTCAGCTGGACCCGATTCCCTTCTGCCATTTTTGTGCTTAAGAACTGTGCACATTCTCTGTCAATTCGACTTCTATTAATTTTTAACCAATCTTTATCCGATGGCATTTTTCTTGATGAATGGAGGTATGGAAGAATACATAAGACAGGTCCAAGACATCTGGTTAAAAATTATGGGCCCATCAGTAACTTATCAGCATTTAGAAATACCCACTCGATTTTAATGCAAAAATTGGAATTACTCGGTTTTCATTCTAATATCCTGAAATGATTATCGTCTTATGTTCAAGTTCAAGTTTAAGTTCTTTATTATGTACCTAACATCAAATAATTAGTTAAATTTTCTGAATATAAAGTTATCTATAGTATAATAATGTTAGAATGAAATAATGATTTTTTTTAAATTAAATTTGTTTTTCAAGGGAAAACTACAATCAAAAATCCTTATTTAACACTTACCTATATCTAAATCTAATATTGCAGTTATCCCAATAATATGCATAATTATTTAAATTATTTACATTATAACAAAAATTGATTCGTTTTTAACTAAAATTTAAACTGACAATAATAAATCTCTAATTAATTCATTATCAGAAAAATCAAATTTTTCGTAAAACTTTTGTGTAGCCTTTTCTGTAGGTATATCTAAAAAGTTGATATTAGCTAGCTCATGAAGTGGCTGAAGAGAAAAAATGCCGTGGTAAACCAAGCATCATTTTTAAAAATTTGTTTTGGCATATTTGAAGCCTTTTTTTGTGCGGTTTCGCACAATTGTACCAAACAGGATCACCGTAGAGCAGAATGGGTTGAAAGGAAGATTTGTACAATATTAACTTGTTAGCTATGGACAGCTCAGATATAAGATCAGGTATAAGGTATAAGATTCTTATATATTTGTTAATTTTATCGACAGTTGTAGATTGGTGTTTTTGAAAAATTAAATTTGTATCTATCATAATTATCTATCAACATCTGCAGTGTTCGAACCAATCAATATTAAATCCGCCCATTTGTAGTTGAACGTTATTTGGCAAGAAACAATCTTTACGTCAACGTGTAAACCAAATAGCTTGTATTTTAGTAGGGTTAACTTTAATTTTCTATTTAAAAAAGTATTTTTCTTGGAAAATTAGACATACTTGCAATGTACATTGTACATCCAAGTAATACTCGTAAATTCCTGATGTAAACATGGCGGTATCATCAGCAAACATGACAAGTTTAAAGTCACGCCCAAGGTCGGGCAGTTCTTATGTTTTAAACAGGAAAATGGTTATTAAACTTGATAATTATTTGTCCGATTTCATCATAGCCACCTCGGGTATTCCACAGGGAAGTCACTTGGGACCCTTGCTGTTTTTACTGTTTGTCAACGAAATTTCTCAATTGTTCAAGGTTAGCTCATGTTTGCTTTTTGCAGATGATTTCAAAATGTTTCTAAGAATTCCCGAAGAACTGCCTTAATTTTCAAAATGAAATTAACTTGTTTGTATTCTGGAGTATAAATAATGATTTGGAGCTGAGTATGGGTAAATGCAAGGTTTTTTCTGTTTCCCAATCATCCTGCACCACTCATTATAATTATGCTGCTAACGGTGTAAGATTTATTCGTGCTTTTGAGGTTAAGGACCTCGGGGTAATTTTTGACACCCAATTAAATTTCAGTTTGAACATCGATCGCATGGTGTCTAAATCTTATTCCCTATTGGCTGTCATAAAAAGAAACTCGGATGATTTTCGGGAATCATTTGTCCTAAAGACGCTATTTTGCTCTTTAGAACGCTCTAGATAAGAACACTGCTCCGCAATCCCTTGCTTTAACCTTCATTCATCTCAAATTGAACGCGTTCAGAAATCTTTTACCCGCCTTGCACTCCACAGAATTAACTTAGGTGCGGGGCCACCGCATTACAAAATTCGTTGTCTATTGCTGGATCTAAGTTATCTTTTTGTTAGAAGGAAATTACAGCTTTTGATGTTTTTGAATGACTTTGTTTCTAACAGAATTCAGTGTTCGGAACTGTTCTTTTCTTTACCGTTCTACGCACCTTCTAGAGTTTTAAGAGAAATGCCTTTATTGCAAACAATTCAGCGAAATTCGAAAATGCTTGAAATTCTTCGCGCATGAATGCGCACTATGCTGGCATCCAGTGTAAGCTTAGTCAGAATTTACACGATACGATGTTTCTCATCAGTTTGTAACGTCTGCTGAAGGTTTCTCATATGTTAAAGTTGACACTAGTCTTCCACGATGAGAGTTTAACGACAAAAGATGTATGTATGTGCTAAATATCATAAGTAGGCCTGTTTTATTGTACCCACTCATTTTTTATTTTTACGCGCAAATCGAAAACGAATAAATGGTAAGGCGAAAACCTGTCAACGTCGTAAAACGTCGTAAATGGCGTAAAGGAGGACTGAGCTATCTACTCTCGATAAAACGGTCCTCCTAGCGTATCCAGGTCCACCGATGTTAGGTAGTATGCGTGAGAGAGCTTATTGTTATATACTCCGCGTGCGTCTTCAACTGCAGTCTGTTGTCTAGCATGACTCCAAGATATTTGACTGCTCCTTTGGATCTGATGATCTGGTTCGCAACCTGGAAATTGGCGAACTCAATGGTTTTCTTACTCGTTATAAGGACAGCTTCTGTTTTATGGTCGTCTAGTTCTAGTCCGGCGGATACTAGCCAGTGTTTTATTCTATGCTTCATTTGTAGCTGATTCCACTGCATGGATCTGTTTAGCTACTGTCAAGATGGCAATCTCGTTGGCAAATCCAATTATCGATACTCCGCGAGGTATAGCATTAATCGTAGGACTCCGTCTTACATGATGTTCCACAGAAGCGGGCCCAGTAAGGATCTCTGTGGGGCGCCCGATGTGCCAATGGATGTAATCTTCAAAAGATGGCAAGCACGATTCGCAAACAGATGCCAGGAATGCGCCTACGTACTAATCCACACCCAGCAAACGTCAACCACTCTCCCCGCGGGACTGCCGAAATTCATGCTATGTGTCTTGTCTTGTGTCAGTTGCTTCTGATGCTTCTGCTCTCCGCAGTTCATTTTGGATAGTTGTTACCAGATTACAAACTGTCGTTCAATTGTCCTCCGACTGCAACATATGGTCTATTAGGAAAGATGGATTGGGATGATTCGTTCTCCATGATACGAATCGCCTACAACGAAAAACTGCGTTCTCCGTGTCTTCCTCCTGATCTGGACAATCTGGGCAAAATGGCGAGCTATCGTGTCCAAATCGTTGCACCGTTTTCTTCAAAGAAGAATGGCCCCACAATGCACCTTGATGAAACGGCACCACCCAGTGACTCGTTCTGAGTGCAGTAACGTCGCATGAAGAATTTCTGGATTAGATTCATCAGACATAAACAAGCGATTTATCAAGCTGTTGTCTTCGTCGGTCATATCAATATTTTTTTGGCAAAATTACAGGCGAATAGGCAAATCCAGAGGGTTTAACCTGCTTGTAATTTGAACTTTGTACGGATACAAGTTTAAGTCATATTGAATTAGCCGTTGTAATGACCGTCTGCTAACTCCAATCCGAAACGGTTGGATTTGCCTGAATTGACGAAGCTACAGCCGCGATTGTGTCTAGAACCCGAACATAGGGATTTAGATGGTACGGTCTTCCAGATTCAACAACATGTTTACCAGTCTCATAATGGTCCATCTACTCGGGGGAGTGCCGCAAAACTTCCGCCTAAATTCCCTTTGAATGGAAATGAAGGACTGCAAAGCATGGTACCGCTGCATTATCCAAATACTCTTTTCGGTATCCCAAGCATTAATTTTAATAAATCTAAATATTTATTACTCACACAGAAAAAAAGTTATTACGTTTTGTTTTTGTAGCATGATTCGTGCGCCACCCTGTACCTATATCGCGTATAAAAAATTATATCGGCCTCGTATTTGCGTTGCGTATTTAACTAAATATGATCCAAAAGACTTGAGGAAGATTCATCCAATCTAATTTTTCCTGTTAGCCATCCAAATACTTCAAAATACTTCAAAATATAAGATATTGTCATTGAGTTTTTGTTTTTTATCAAAGAGCAACTAACAGTTTTTGTAATAGTAAAACAAATCTTGAAAAAAAGAACAGATAATCAATAACAATAATGAATGAGGACAAGAATCAAATAATATTGATTGTATTAAGTTTTCGCATAGGTACTCTCCTTTATTCTTATTACTAGCTGATAAAATGCATACATAGGTAGCTATTTCCTATTTCAAAACTATGCCTTCCTCTACTCATAATTTTGTAACAAATATTTGCGAATGACAAAATTTCCTCTGCAAAGCACTGTTGCCGGTGTAAATTACACAGGCTTAACGAAACAGAGAAAAGTTAATGAAAGCAAGGTTATTCACATTGCACATTCGTACTTAGCAGAACGTTTTCATAGGACGGCTATGCACATTATCGATGGGCTAGGTAAGGTTACACCCTATTGCTGATTGCCTCAGTTCACATTCACTGGCTTCTACTGTTCTCTACTCTGTCAGTTTTTGTTGTGGAAGATGAAGCTCTACTGAAAAAGAAAAAGCTCTGGAAATTCCAGTGTAGAGGAACACAATCATTTCAATGAGGGACAGGAATAGGGTCAATGGCCATAAAACCAATCGAAATTTTTGATCTCTAAAACAAAAATAATATTTATAATAGACTTAGGCAAAGAGGCTCCTATCTTATTTGTTTACTTTTTTATTTTGTAGTTTTCGGTTTCACTCCATTTAACTGATAATAGGGTGCAACAATTGAACGGCTGATTACAATTTCTAATTTTATTCGGCAAGCAACGACAACGTTGAAGACAGATGTGTACTCACCCCACATGGTTATAGTCGGTTTATAGTGTTTTAGTGTTCTCTGTGGATAAGAGGTAAGGCTTTATTTAACGCATATAATAATGCTGAGTGCCATAACAGCAACGCAATTAATTTATGTGATTTAAGTTAGATCAAGATTAACAAGTTTCTAAAAAAAGCTGGGTCATTGACTATCAGCGTTTATTAAACGAAAAAAATATTCTGTTCTGCTCACTATAATTCTCAAAAAAAGTACCTAAGCATGCGAGATTTTGTTCTGAAGATGAATGAAGTTAGTGAATCAGAAGAAAGTCATACTGATTTAAAGGAAGGAAAAAAGGTCCGTTCGCGTACTTTTATGTGAAGGAAAATGAAAACTGTCGGAATGTGTTTAATGAACCTGAGCTGCATAGAAAACTATAGAACAGATCAGAAAAGGCCAGGAATTGGTATTCTATGAGTAAAAATATTGCCCCAAATTGTTCTACATTCTGTCACGTTCTGTTCAATGAAGCTGTTCAGATCAGTTTGAACAAGATTTTTCTTAACCTAGTTTTGGGGATAGCAAGTGAGTGAAAAATATGAAATTTGAAAATTCAAATTTTACTGATGTCAACTGTTTTGATTATTTGGCATGAGATGTTCGGCCATATCATGGTATCCGTACCGATAAGAAAATCTTCCGATTTTGTACGAATCGAAAAATTTTGCTTCAATGTACGAGTGTTCGGAATGTTTCTCCGACAAAACGTAACGTACACTGGTTCATCCCGATGATATGCAATTCAAATTCTCTCCGATGTTGAGCCGTTTTTGAGATACTGGGCAGTTCCAGTTTGAGTACATTATGCAGATCAAACACATTTTTGTGTTTGTTTCAAAGAAACATATTAAAAAAGTAAATAAAATTAAGGCTTTCCAAGCGCGATAACATTATTTAGTTTGAAAATGTTGAAAACAATTTCTGTATATATTGAAGCAGAGCGGCAAGTGTTAGCTGTACACAGCCAGGCAGTAAGTACGTTAAATGTTGAGGCATCCAAAGAGGAAAATGGCAAATAACTAGCCTTTTTTCGTTTGACGGGACAGGTGCTGCAGTTGTTTTTTCCGATTTGTTTAACTTGGCTACCGAGTTCGGTCGATGAACTTCCACGCTTTGACACGTCATCACCCAAGCGGCAGTGTTTCCAACACCGATATCTTGGAATCGACTATAGACATTATTTTTTGATTTGGTTTTAGTTGTGTTAATTGTTTACTATATCTTCCATATGTTAGTTAAACAAAGCCTTGACTAACATGTAAAAAGCCACGCGTTACAACCTGAAACATCTAATAAACGTTAAAACGTGCGATATTTCGTAGATCTGAACTTAATGTGGTGTCTTCCAAGTAAAGAATCTGCCAAGTCCACAACGCCCATAAACTTATTGTAGTCCTTTACAATAGCTGTATGGTCATTTCTTTGATTCCTTGGTGTTTTCTTGCCTCTAGGATTTGGCTTCTCCCCAATGAAATTAGAAACGGTTGTAAAAACTTTTGTATCCTGCCAAGAAACTAAAGCCAAATCCATTCCGTCAATTTTATGATTTATAAGCGATCAACAACAATCAACAGCATTTAAATTTTCTGGTGCATTCCCAAATTTTGAGGAGTGGGGATAAATTCTCTCAGAGATTGAAGAAGTTATGAAAAAGTAAGAGAACGCTTTTGTAGTAAGATGTGGTAACCAAACTACGTGACAGCCACATCAAATGAAGAATCAAAAGAACTTGCGAATTAGAGGTCCATGGCCCATCAAGTAAATCAGAAGAAAGTCAAGCGGATTTAACGGAAGTCGGAGGACAACCGACGCGCAAGGTCATCAAAACTATAGTGAGAGCCACCCTTCTTAAACGTGAGCTAGCTTTGATTGTGCAACACATCATGTAAACATCAAGGGGCAGGAGGTTTAAAAATGCATCTAGGCCGGATCCAAACGTGACGCAACAGCCTATTTGATAGCCTTGTCTGTTACCACAGCCTTTGCAATATACGAGCTACGCCGAGTTTTTTTTTATCTCAGCTCACCCCCAGTCTCGGTGATCGGCCCTGGTTGTGAGCCAATTGTTATCCGGTTACTCGAAAAGTAAGTCTCAAGCAGATGACTAAGAGTTCCCACTTTCGCCTCATTGAAAGTGCCATCAAGTTTTCAAAGTGATTCCAATTTGGCTGGTTTGCCCTCTTGCAGAATTTAAACCACCCTACTAGTTTCACGTTTCGATCTTTTCGCAGAAATTCCTATAAGAGGAAGTTTTCGATAACCGAATTTACCTCTTATATATTCTTTCTGTTTTGATCGGTAGAGATTCCACTCTTCCTCCAAATCGGTCTTGAGTGACCTATTTAGAGAAGTTTTCTAGCTTCCCTTCGGATTCTATGCAGCTCCGATCACTACCAGGGAACTGGCGTTTTGCAAGGGTTTTTGTTTACTGGGCAGGTCAGTTCGAAGCAGCAGAAACAGTTCAGGTCTTGAAAAGCTTCCTCTACCTTTTGTCTCGTCCTGAGTTTAATTGGAGTTTTGAGAGTTTTCCCCAACTCCTCCCTGAAGCGTATCCAGTTGTTTTTTTTTCGGATTCCTCAGAGAAAAATTTATTTATATGTACCTATATTTAGATAAATGCTTTCCAATGATATCTGCAAGTGAGGAACTAATTTAATGAAGAAAAGCGTAGAAACAAGTAGGGTTATACTGACACATTTAATGAACTTAGCAAAGAAATACAAATTTGCTAGTTTTGAATAAAATATAAATATAGCGTTTTTCATTGCTCCTAGTACCCTTGCCTGACAAGATAGAGATGTTCTGTGCCTTTCCCGAAAATAACAGATTAAATCATTATTCGCTTACCCTTTTCCAAACTTCAACAGTAATATGATGTTTGTACTTAGGAGCCCAGTCGAGGCGCTGACAGTTTTTTTTTTTTGAATATTATACTTTTATCCTTGAACACAATTAATACATCCATACTTATCGAATAACTCAATTTTATGTTTATATAAATCACTTTTAAATGCAAACAATTTAAAAACACTTTCAAAACTGAGGTTTCACAACCATTTACCTTGATGAAAACCGCACATGTTAGATACGGCAAAAGGCACCCAAATGACGCCAAATAAATGCCTGGGTAACGGAAAATTAAAATCAAAAATAAAACAACTTCATACATTTCAAAAATTTAAAAAGATTTTTTTTGTCTTTAGTTTAGTAATATGGTTTTTTCTATGTCAATGCCAGTCGATTCGAATAATCGATGATATATTTTTGAGAGAATATTTATATGTAAGACGCTTGTTGATTGATATATAAATACTACACAATAATACACACAAATAAATGCAAGCCATCAACAAAAATTATGTTTCTTTTATTTTTCAGTGTATGTGATCAGTGACACGACATGAAGTTGATTATTTTGGACACCTCTGAATTGGTTGGAGAATGGGCTGCAAAGTACGTTGTGAAAAGGATAAAGGAATACCATCCAGGACCAGACAAGTCAGTTGGGATACATGCTCAGAATATTGGCGGTTATAATAGGCGTTTTATTTTTAGATACTTTGTGTTGGGTTTGCCGACTGGAAGTACGCCTCTGGGAATGTATAGGAAATTAATTGAATTTCACAAAGCTGGAAAAATTTCATTCAAGTACGTGAAAACATTTAACATGGATGAATACGTTGGTAAGTTGAATGCAAGTCGCTTTTGAGTTGAAGTATATTTACATGTATCTATACTCCATATAAGGTTAACTTAACAATTAATAGTAGTTCTTCCGTCAATGCACTTCACATTCGTTCATCAAGATGAACAGCAACGCTTGTAAAGCTAACTGAACTGCAATAGTTAGGTCTTCCACTAGACTGCAACTTGGGTAGCTTAGATTGAATTATCTTGCTTAGATGTTTAATAACAAACGCTGGGCAGGTAAGTGCTTATCCTTCTATTAGAAAGATTGATCATTCTGCTGGGCAGTCGTAGTTTGTTTTGTAGGAGGTTAAGTAGCTAATGTCTAGCAAAAATCTCCATATAAACATTTTTCAAAGTCCCTAATTGGCTCCTTTAATCGTCAGTTTTTATGTTTTTTTTTGATTGCAATATCATGTTTTGTTAGATTCCTAGATCCCAAGTGTTTTGAACCAATAATTCACAATTTTTCATATTATTTTTTTTACTTCAACTTCACGTATTGCGTTCTTATTTCGATCTCATTTAAACTATTTTACATTCTATTTACAGGTCTTCCACGTGATCATCACGAGAGCTACCACTACTTCATGTGGAATAATTTCTTCAAACACATCGACATCGACCCGGTGAATGTTCACATTCTCAATGGAAATGCGGTAGATTTAGTTGCCGAATGTAATGCGTTTGAGGCGGAAATAAGGAAAGCTGGCGGGGTAGAACTTTTTATTGGCGGTATTGGTCCGGATGGGCATATTGCATTTAATGAACCTGGTTCTTCGTTAGTGTCTAGAACTCGGGTGAAGACCCTAGCTCAAGAGACACTGGAAGCAAATGCCAGGTTTTTTGGCAACGATATGAGCAAAGTTCCGAGGCATGCGTTAACCGTTGGTGTTGGGACGGTACTCGACTCGAAAGAGGTTATGATATTGGTGACAGGATCACACAAAGCGTTTGCATTGTACAAAGCAATCGAGGAGGGTGTGAATCACATGTGGACTGTTAGTGCATTCCAGCAGCATCAAAATACGTTGATGTTGTGCGACGAAGACGCCACATTGGAGCTACGTGTGAAGACAGTAAAATACTTTAAGGTATGTAACAAAATAATAACTCATAGTTGAGTGCTGATGAGGTGATGGATTTTTATGTATGCATTAATTGGTTTGTTGGGAATGCTTTAGTTCATGGAAGTATGTTAACAAATTTTATTTTCAAAATTATGTATGAAATTAACATAGCGAAAGCCTGACAAACATGCAAGAGTTTCAATTGTCCTAAGAAACTTCAAAAATTGTCCGCTTTGAGTCGGGGTAAAATTGTAGGACCCATCAACCTTGCATTCACAAATGGTTGGAGGAGCTGGGTTTTAGATCCTGTATGGTCCGTATCATATCAGCCAATGATTCTCTATAAGTCGCACTTGTCCTATCTGAATGTTATCATGTTCAAAGTATAATTGATCGATGCCGGGATGTTTTTGTATTTGTATGTGAATTGTGGCCATTCGAGGACAACTATCACTAAGATCTTAAACTTACTTCAGCGCAACCTTAGGTCCGTTCGCGAACTAATATGCAAACGTAAATTTATATAAACTTTCGTGCAAAACTACACAAACGCGTTCGCGTACTGAGAAAATGGTAAAAAGATGAACGAAAGAAAAATGTACTTTCGTTCATTTTTCTTCACACAGAATTTCAGCTGGTAAGAAAATGAAAACTGTCAAATGATGAAATCCTATGAGTTTGCCAGCAAAAAAAACAGCTGTTGCTTCTTCTCAAGCCAAACTAAGATGTTTTTCACCTTTGTACACAAAAGCGTTCGTACTTTTCTTAGAAATGAGAGGATTCTCTCTCGATTTTGGAGATTTGACACTTTTCATTTTTCTACACATAATGTACGCGAACGGACCTCTTATGTTGGTCAGTTTCTAGCGATTACCATTAAAGCCAAGATACTAGAATTTTCCAATGGCTTCAGCAAGACGAGGGAGATAAGAAAAAAGTAAACATTTGGCCCATATAGGGCCTTAAACCTAGCTTCTGAAACCATTTGCTTGTGCGAAGTGGAAGGGACCTACAATTTTAAGACCAATCCGAGCAGCAAATTTGCGAATTAATACTCTTGGATGTCTGTCAGATGTTCGGAAGAGGTGGGGCAGTGGAAACAACTTTTAGATATTACTTGGCCCCGGTGGATTTGAACTTGATACCTTTAGATTAGAAGTCTGACACACTAACCTCTGCGCCACAGCCCTCACACAGACAGGGAGATAAGTAGGCTCGACCTTAACCATTTTGTATTGTAATTGCATAGAATAGCCAAAAAAGTTGTGGCAAAAGCCGGACATTCACAGATGAAGTTGTTCCATCCGAATTCAGGCACTACTCAAATAGGGCTGAGCTTCTTTCTCTTATAGTTTCGTAATGCCCGTTAAAAGGGCTGATACCACAGACGAGACCCACTAAGGATTTCAGGTCTCTTCTATTCAGTAAAAAGAAATAAATAATTTTTAGGCATTAACGGCCCATACAGGGCCTAAAACCTAACTTCTCCAACCATTTACTTTTGCGAAATTGAAGGAATCTACTTTTAAAAACTTGCCCCGGCGTGATTTTAACCTGAGACCGCTCGAATAGTAGTCCAACACACTATCCACTGAGCCCACTATTCTATTCAGTCCGATAGATATTTTTCTCTGCCGATGTTAGGACCGCCAAGCAGCTTATTAGAATATCTGCATGATCCGAGATCATACCAATATTCGGTAGGGCTTAGACGTAAGCTTACGAACAGCATTTAATGGATAGTTGTGGGTCAATAAATGTAGGCATTGAGTTTTTCCCGGCCAGAGCGCCCGCTATTTCATGACTTCTTCAACAAATTTGGAGAATTCATAAACGGTGTTCATATAGCTGTTTTGGACGCACATTCAAGTGCTCTCTCCCAATGGCCAAGTCTTCTTCTTAAAAGGATCATACCACTCCCACTTGATTGCATCCCTACTGGTGCGCCTGGGGGGTTCGCCGGTTTGACCTCAGTAAATAAAGACAGACCTCCCAATTTTGAATCATTTACCACTGAGGGCAATTTCCCAATGGCCAAGTAAACCGTGAAAATGAGCTCTGTACGAACCTAGCACCTCTGGTCCATTCACCGGAACGGATCTGTTTCCAACTACAACACAAGTGTGGTGTAGAACTTTGCTGGACTAACTTTCTATAAAGAAATGAAATTGAGGTAAACAGAGCAAAATTCCCTGTGGGAATTCCTCTCATCGCACCACTTAACTTACTTACTGAACTGGCTTCCGATTCCGATCCGTGAAGAGTCTCTGCCTGAGAGATTTCAGCCTTCCATTGTTTGCGATCCCAGGCACGCTGTTTCCAGTTGTCCAGACCAAGCGATCTGGCCTTCGTGATGGATTGGTCTTTAAAATTGAGGTTAGGTCTTCCTTCACTTCTTTAACCTGGAACTGGGATTCAAAAATCCTCTTGGCTCTAGCATATGTAATTGTGCATTCGCTCGGCGTGGCTGAGCCATTGTAGTCGACGTGATTTAAGTTTTTTTTCCAACTTTCACATCTTGGTACAACTCATAGAATTTGCGGTTGTTTCTTCTCCTCCATTCGCCCTCTTCGCATACAGGACCAAATATCCGATGGAGTATTTTTCTTTCGAAAGAGCCCAATATTAACTCCCCTCCTCTACTTATTGTCCAGCACTCAGTGCCGCAAAGCAGAACTGGCAGGATTAAGGTTCTATAGAGCATGCATTTTGTCTTTCGAGTCAGGAGTTTTGAACCCATTTGTTTCAGTGAAGTAGCAGGGGTTTCCTAAGTTAATTGTTTTCCGTCGGATCCCCACTTAAGTGTCATTTGTGGAGTTGATGTTTAATCCACGGTAAATAAACTCCTTAACTACTTCGAAGTTATTGCTATCAACAGTGACAGATGGTTGCCGGTTTGTTGATAGCATGTACTTGGTCTTTATCTTTACTTCAAGACCAATCAATTTCTTGAGTTCTTCAATCGCATCCACAATGGCACACGGGGAACGGCCGATGATGTCGATGTCGTCCGCATACCCCAGTAGCTGGAAGAGAGTGCCTTCCGAACAAGATTGAAAAAGTCACATGACAGCGCAACTCCTTGCCGAAATCCGGTACAAGTTTGAATTAATTTGGAAAAGCTGCTTCCAAACTGCACATTACACCGCGTGTTTGCAAATGTCATGCAATAAGGCTGGATCAGTGTTGCCGAGATTTCATATGCCGCCATCGGTATGTAGAGCTCCTGACGAAGATTAAAAGATGGTGCGCCTCGACTTGAAATTCGTTGGTTTTTTGGATTCGGCACGTGTGAAAATGCTATTGTATCGATCTGCCAGGCCGGAAGTTACACGTACCGATTAGTGTGTTGCAGAGGGGCTTCAGACGTTTACACAATACGTTGTATAGGATCTTTTATGCGAAATTAAGCATGGACACGGATATGCTTCGATAGTTCTTGCAAGGCATATAACTTTCTTGTAGATCAGGCATCGCATATGGAGCTGATAGTCTAGTCATCGGGTATGCTTTCTTTCACCCATACTTGGTTAATGATTTGTTGCATGCGCCCTACCAAAATATCAACTTTGAATTTGAAGAGGTTAAGAGCCTTGTTTTTCTTCATCGGACCAGCAATGTACAAACCTGCAAGGTGTTGTTTCGTCAGCTACCTGTTGACGATGTCACCTATCAACTACCAATCTGCCGCCGGATCCGTTAGGTATTTCGTGAACCATTTTGGGAATAGGTCCCCAGTTTCTGATGAATATCCCACGGCACTGCAAAAAAAAAAAGTGTTGTTAGTGACCTTAGCGGTTCTATCCTCTATGTGTCCCGCAAAAGTAAGTTTTGGGTCCAAGGCACTTCCCACATAATTAGTCAGCCTTGCTTGATACAGTTAATTTAGTGCCAAAGAACAGGGGCCACTCCATATAAGGTATCCTTTTTCTATAACTGTATTAACCCAAGTCTTAGTGGGTTTGACTGCTCCCTGCAACCACTCCGAAGTTTCAATTATGTTAAATGTTTATTCGCAAGATTTCGCAAGTTATGCCGATAGCAATGATACATCAATCATCAGTTTACTCAATAACAGAGTGCCCTTGGCTACTAAATCTTCTAAGCAAGAACATTTTTTTTATATAAAAAGGAAATCCAAATCCCAGAGCATTCAGACTCGGTAACGGTTCATTGTACTACCAGGCAGAAATGCTCCTCTTGGTGTAGAGGCTGGTGGAGAATGGGTGGCGTTGCTCCCCATGGGGATTGAACCCGCACCGCATGGGTTACAAGCCAACACACTAAGAACTCATACTTTAGAAGCCTATGTTTAATCACTTAAGTTGCTATATTCAATGTCCTTTTTCATTGCTGAAAATATCTTCATAATTTAATATCTTAATGCTTAATAAGGGTGGGTTCTCTGCAATGATTATAAGGATTTATTGGTTGCCGCATGAAGTTAAAATTACCAAGCTACTACGTGTACATTTTTTTTAGTCTTATGAAAATTACAAGGCATTTTGTATATAGCATTTTTTGTTTGTCGAATTAAACAACAAACACATTTTTAAATCAAAAGAAATATTAAGTTGAACATTTTATTTCTATAAGGGATTATTTGTCGGAGTACACGATAAGCTGATCGATTAAAGGATTCCCAGATAAAAATAAGACATACCATTTGCCGTCGCCTTTACGTTGGTATATTATAATGTATGTTTGTTTTCTTTTATTTAAATGTTTGTTTAAGCTGCATAGTAATGATTTGGTGAAGTAATAGTTTTCTTTTCTTTTTTCAGGGTGTTATGGATATCTATTCTAATCTTGTTGATGAACTTTGAACATAGCTTGTTGGAAATTAATTCTTATTTTTATTTTTATAAAATTTTATTTTTAAATATTTTGTATTGTAAATGCAAGAAACCAGAACAAAAAACAGCTGTAATTAATATCTTTTTTTTAACAAATATATTTTTTTCGTGGAAATTATTTGTAAAATTGATAAAAGTGTTTTTAATTTAACTAAGGGGTCCTGTACTTCCGTTTGCGTCACAAGGTCTGTGTCTGGCAATATACGAATATGCATAGCGTGTTTGATTAAATTAGTATTGAAAAAAAAAATCTTAGATCCTTCTTAGCTCGATACACCAAGTCCGTTGTGCTCCCACGTGGTTCTGGGAATATTTTAATACTTACACGTTAAACCATTAAAAAACTACTGATCTGCGTAGGAGGCGTTTGATGGCTTTTGAAACGGAGCAATCCGCTGTTTTGGGCACACAATACAAATTCTTTGTTTTCGCTTAGTTACGGACGGCGCCGTCCGCACCGCTCCGACTATTATAGTAGACCTTAATGCCCTGGTAATATATCGAAGGGTGTGTTTGTTTTAACAGCTGCATAATTCCAAGTAGGTTTCATCATAATCTTCCAAAAAAGAATTCGAAATCTGGATAATGCAATTATGGGAGATCTTCGGTTTTTGGTGGAGATTGCGAAAGTTTTCGCAAAATCTGTGTTTTAGCCTATAATATATATTTTTGACGTATGGAAATTGGCTAACCTATGATCGTTAGAATTGCGTACCCACTTTTTAAAATTTTACACTTGAAGAAAGTACGCGAGCACAGCAAATGTATAAATGTGTGAGAGCTTCTGATTTTGATTCTGAATTCAAATCCAGAAGAAATTTTCTCTTCTTTTTAGGAGATATAAAATATGTTTTCATACTGTCAAATGAATGCAAAAGAAATAAACTTGAATCTTTTGGAAGAAAGGTATTTAAAACAACAACACATTCATTCTTGTCGTAAAAATTATTTTTAATAATTATAACATCCAGGTGAGCCTAGCGACACATTCAACATCTTAAAGCTGTCCTGCAAGACGACTGGAGATCACCGGTGTCGTTAAAGGTCGATCAAACAATAATCTGTATAATACAAGTATGTACGTGTCGAAATCGTAAAAGAGGCAGGCCTAAAAACTCCTGGATCATATCATTGCAACAGCACCAGCATTTGATTGGCCTTAGTTATAAAGTGATATATTTATCACGAAAACGATATGAGTTGAAACAAAATTGTCCCTATATCACATTATACGATCTGTAACTGTGTGAATCGAAACCTATACCACATGGAACATTTCAAAATTAAACCCCTGGAAATATGTGATATATTAAAGCTCTGTAATTATCGAGTGCGACAAATTATTTACTCCAAATTTATCACGACACAATCGGCCTGCAAACGAAAAGGGCATTGGACAAATTACAACGACTGAAAACCCAAAAGTAAGTCCGTTGATAAATTTCAAAGTTCAACAAATGCAAACGAAATGAAAAATATTTAATAAAAAAATGTCAGAAGTTCTTACTTCATTAATGAAGAAGATTGTATGTACATCTGACGAAAGGATTCAGCAAGCGCAAGATTAATTTTGAACATTCTTGGAACTGTAGTGTTACAAAAATAAGCAAAAATGGCAAACGATTCTTATATGTATTTAAAAAAAAAAATTTAGCATTTTTTTCATAAACAAAGACAAGAATTTTTAATAAATTAAATTCAGCAACATAATGTTATCTCAAATCCGCGGTAGTAGCAGATTGATTTTAAAAGGTTTAGTCTGAGCAGGCAATTAAATTCCAGCAGAACCGAGCTATCTCAAAAACATGTGAATAGACTACACGTACCCACTGAATTTGCTCGCCAAACTACTTTCATTGTTTTCCCCCTCCTTAGTATTTGGACATCATCTTGTTTTGCAATCAATCAGTCACTTCCGAAACCACACGATTTCCATTATTTTGACTGCTTCAGGCTTCCAATATTCGAATGAAATTAAATGTTACCAAGGAATATTTTTCTCATGGAGTTACAGAACCCCATTATTTTCCAGATGCGATATACGACAGAATTTTGTGCTCCAAAGCCGATGCGAAGAGTTATTGCATGAGCAGGGCCGGCTCACTCCAAACAAGCGCCCTGTGCAAGATTTACAGAAATCGCCCTATTTTGAGTTAGATTCTCCTTGAAGTTGCAATATTGCAAGTGATGTGAGTTAATGTGCAAAAATTCAGCGCAGGTGTGATGGATGTTGCTATTTTGGGCTTATTTGAACAAGTTTTTTGTTTTAAATGCAAATGGCAGTATTCGCGCAAGGTAAAATAATTTTTGTTTACTCCTAGCAATGCGCCCCGGAATTCGGCGCCCTGCGCATTTGCACATCTTGCACATATGGTTGGGCCGGCCCTGCGCATGAGTTACAGAACATGTAACAAAAAAATGTCCTTGTTGAATGTTTGAACACGTTTTTGGGGTCTGGGTGCAGCTTTATATAAGTTACAAGAAGAATTTTAAATTCTCCGAACAGTGGGATACAAAAGATTTGTTAAGAGACTGGTGAAGGATGTTCAATTAGGGATTTTGGAAAATGAGATTTGTTAGCGATCACGGTTGAATCGAATGCCTTTAACGTGGCCTGACTGTCGACGGAGATAGCTTTGTTTTGTTTGCGTTTAGATTTGTTTATGGGTAACTTATACGCCTTGCTTGAAAAGACACTGAATGAATTCCTTCGGGTGGGCTTGGCCGTAGGGCTTCTGTGGTTCCAGTTCCTGCTGTTCCTTGGGATCTGCTCAGGTCATGTCACCTTACTAGAAACGCAAACGTGAGGATAGAACGTATGACGGCCGTGTACATCCGGGAACTGTTTTTGGCTGACGTCCAATTTTTTTAGGAAAAGTCGTTCTACATCCGTATGCAGCTATGTTTGCTTTTTGCACTCGGTGTCGAAATATAACATCCAATTTAGTTTATTATCCAGAGTAACGTGTTACATGCTTAACACTGGAGGATCTCTATTATCTATTTAAGTAGAAAGTACGTTTTGGTGGTAAAAAGTGTCAGTACAGTTTTGGTTGGATTCACTGTAAGACCACACCTTGTAGTCTAAGGCGCTTAGCCCTTTCTATGACTTTACTAAACACTTCAAAAAACATTCCCGACACTAATACGTTATTCGAATACTAAAATCAACTTGATCCGAAGTCAAAACAAAAGACAACGATTTGCCTATCACGTCTTTTTGATTCCACAACACCTTGGCTATTCACCATGAAATGAATCATGAAGGTCAGTACATTTAAGCGCCAGTTCAGCTCAGAAACCATTCAAAATTGTGTGTTCGAAGTTTTGATTAAAACAAAAAACCAACTATATTCCAAGCAACCTGATAACATTGATTCAAAGCAGTATATTATGACATACGAAGGCGTGTGTACACTGGTTAGGCAACACAATTTTTGCTATCACTAGCCCAGTTCTTTGAGAAAAAAAGGCCATAATATATACGTGACAGCCAGCTTAGTGTACGTGTTATGGGCCATGTGTAGGTACGAAAAGTTAACATTCCCTTCCGGCTGGAGCGAATAAAACGAAGGATAAAGAAATAAGGACGACGCCGATAAGTGCAACTGGAATACCAGAAGCAATAGCAAATTATTTTCTTTATGCTAAAAAATGTGGACAAGTTTAATAATTTACCACCCCGGCAGGGCAGGATAAAGGCATCATCGTGTCGTTGGTTCTGCAAAACCTAGAGAGTCACTAGGAGAATTCTCGATCCGGTTAATGTCTTTGTTTTATTTTAATTTTGTTTTTAGTCGTAGTTCTCATATACGAAATGTATGTGTGTCCCTGCTTAAGGGACGTCCCAGAGATTGTAAACGAACGTTACGACTAAACGCCATTTGAAGGCTAAACATGACAAGAAAGTAATTTCACTTGTAATAGAATGGGAAAGGATGGAAAGACAATGACTGGTTAGGAGAGCGTTTTGGTATTTACAAAACATTACCAAGTTAAATTGGTCTCGCTAGGACGAGGACGCAGAATACTTCCTACAGCAACAAAATAATAACAGCGCGTTAGCAATTTGTAAATTAATATGTTATGAACGTATTTTAAAAAGCAAACCACACCGTGTTGTGATGTGAGTGAGTGGTTTTAATTTAACATTCAAAAAATGTTAGAAGTATTAAAATAGTGTCCTTGATAAATGGAGTGCAAAGTAATTTAAAAGGATATTATTACTTTAAGAGATGTGAAATTTGGAACCAAATATTGATAAGGAAATTGTAAACTGCAAACAAAATTTATTCAAATCTTTCTTAGCCTATAGGAAAGTCAGGAATTGGCTGGACTATAAGTTGCTATGCCCGTAAGTAACAAAGTTGGGTAATAAAGGGGTATAAACGCTAATACAATCCTACGCACTGAAATGGACACATCGCCATCCGTTGATCAACAAATTGATCTAAAAGTCAAACGGAAGAAAAGTGAAACGCTTTACCGAGTAGTGTCCCTTAAAGTTTTTGTAACTTATTTCCCCTCGCTGCTAAAAGAAGTATTTTCATAGCAATTTCCTTCCGTTCCGCGATACTGCCTCACATTCATACAATAAATGTGTCATATCCCTCTGTGTCCTAAGCTACCCCTACATAGATTTATTGTGGCCAAAATGCGGTTCGACCACCTTAGGTCGGCAACATTTTTGTTTTTTCTCTAATACATACTTTTAAATACGCACACTGCTATCTAAATCTCTTCCTCCTCCTATTCTTGTCAGCTCATCAGGCATTTCGTATTCCAGACTCGAAAGTTTCAAGTTCTGATAGTCAGGAGATGGAGAAATTTATAGGCAGTTCAGTTATTGGTGGGGGACTAATTAAAATCTAGAGTTTTTCCACTGGCCCACCTCTTGCGAACTGCTGACAAATATCCAAAAGTATCAATTGCCATGAGAAGCTTTATAACTTTGCCGTTTCGATTCGGCTTAAAATTGTAGGTCCCTTCCACTTCCCACAAAAAGTGGTTGTAGAAGCTAGGTTTTAGGCCCTGTATGGGCCGTTAAAGCCTCATAGTTCAGTTATTGGAAAAACTAAACACTTGCTTTGGCTTAGAGTAGAAAGCATTAATTTTTTTTTGTTTTTATTATTTGTTCCCATTTTATGTACAAAATAATATATACAAAATTATTTACAAAATAGACTTTAAGTACACATCTGATATGTCTAGTATGCTGATTCATTAATGAGGTCAAGCAGTGACTTCAAATAATGAAGCGATCGAAAAGATTCCTCATTAATCTTATTGTTGGTCTCCATTCGGTCACGATACTGCTCTTCCAATATCAAGCCAGCAAGCTTGTTTACTCTGCGACTCAAGCGACAAGCCTCAGTGTTGAGATTACGCTTCACTTGTTCGTATTCCGTACGAACTCTAGACGGATGTTGTCTGACCATTTTACCGTGAAATTTACAAACTTTAGCAAGTATGCTTGGGGATATGGGAAACACCCCATCATCGGTTCTTACATTTACCAGTCCACTAGGCTCAGTCCAGTCTTTAGAAGACTGATATATTTTACTCTCCGGCGAGTTAGTAGATGATTGACGTCGCTTCTCGGCCTTTTCCAGCTGCACCTGTTTCGTAACTGTTATTCGAGCTTCGTCCAAGTAACTCTTTTGGAACTTGCGATAGCCGAGTTTCGCTCGAATGCAGCGAAATTTAAATGCGGTAGAGAGTTGGGCTTTACTTTTAAATGCGATTTTGGCTTTGCGTGGTGATTTTCTGTCATTTCGGAACAATCGGCGTCTAATGGCTTTCGGGTTACGGCGACTAGGCCTCTGTATATCCAAAATATCGTCGATTAGCCGGCAAATGAGTTGTTTGTTCACATATCCAGTTGTTGAGGGCGGTATAACTCGAGCATCGTTCATGATGTGAAGTTCACGGATTTCGTCACCCAAATTTGCTCTTTTCCAGTATACACAAACCTCTGCTTGGGTATCAACACCTCTGCCGCCAAAATAGTTGTGCGGATCGTGAATATCAATCTTATCAATAGAAATTATGTCCATTTCGAATTTTAGTTTAACTGGCGGGGACTTAAAAATCACTGAAACACTTTAAATTTGTTCTCCTAGAATATAATCATTTGTTTTGTTTATACGTGCGTTTAATTTATTTACCACTCAGATTAACGTGATGAATATTCTTCGAAGGATAAGACGTTAGTGTCTGTGAAATAAATTAACTTTCATGTTTTATACGAACTTACATGCAGGTAAATGCACAAATCCAGGTAGGTATTTGATTTAAGTCCTTTTCGATCAGGATTTTATTATATGTGCAACTTGTCTACGGTTATGCGAAAATAATTGCATCGTTATACCTGGTAATTATGAACTCATAAAAATGTAGCGCAAAAATTGTGCGACAGATTTAAATGGAATTATGTATTAGGATAAATGGGTTTTATGAATTCCCTAAATACATAAAGTTAAGTCAACGTAGGGTGATTAGGTCCTCATTTATAAAAAGCAGAGATTGAAATGTCTAGTCAATTGTATACAACATATTTCTTTAGTCTTGAAAATGAAATTCTCACATACTAATGTTTGGGATCATTCGGTGTCCGTTCTCGTATTAATGAAATTTACAAAAATGAAAGTGAATCATAACTTGTCTGGAACGAGTGTTAGTCACATAGAAAAGGAAATTCCTAGTCAATTTTATATATTTTCAGAATCAATCGCATATTCATATGAACAGTTGTTTCGAGAATGTTCGTGGCAGCTTGCATATGATTGGATACCGACGTTTAGACCACGGGTAGGTAGGTAGGTAGAAGTGGCGGTTTGGCTTGAACCCAATTAGCACTTATTGTGCCTTTTTGTTACCACGACTCGTGTGACCTATGTTGTAGTGGTTGTAGAAGATTTGATGTGTGGTTATATCCAACCTGTGGAGTTGAGAAAACGGATAAGATCTTGTATCCCTTTGCTCGATATAGCGCTAAGGTCGTCGAAGAATGGTTGATTCAGTGCCCGCAGTCTAGCTCTTGCTAGTGCCGGACATTCGCTGAGGAAATGGAAGAGAGTTTCTCTTTCGTTTACATTCCCGCAGCTTCGGCAGTGGGTGTTAAATGGGATACACAGTTTGGCCGCATGGTCTCCAATTGGCCAGTTCCCGGTGATTATCGCCGTAATTCTGGAGACTTCGGGGCGGGTTCTGGTTAGAAGATCCCCTGTTCTTCCTTTGTCAGAAATAGGCCATATCTTCCTCGATATGATGCAGTTAGTCAACCTTCTCCATTGAAGGTTGGCTTTCTGCAGGAAGTGTGAGTGTATTTGTGTCTTGGCCGCACCTAGCGGAATGTGAACCCTTGCAGCGAGTGAGCCGTCCAGAGCTGAGCCCTGCCTGGCCAGCTCATCTGCACGCTCGTTTCCTGTTATGTTACTATGCCCTGGAACCCAGAGTAGTGTAACGCTTAAACGTTCGCCCAGTCGCGCAAGCTCGTTTCGGCACTCCTGCACCAGACCACGGGTAAGTAAGTTTATTAAGTGTATCCCTACAACTGCACCCAAACACTTCTTTCCTATCTCTCTATTCTTTCTAATACCAAGTAGCTTACACTGTGCATTATAAGGGTACTGTAACAACAGACAAAAATCCCTTTAGCGTAAGCAAATTATAAAAAAAAAAAAAAAAAAAAAAATTGTGAACTCTTTGTGAAACTTTTGTTTTCTTGCTTAAATTGTTTAAATATATTTTATTATTCTTTTCAACATGTTTTTCCTTTTTAAAGTTGTTCTCATACTTTAATATCATTGTTCCAAACAAATAATTTTTGACCAACTATTAGGTACTTATTTATTTTTCGATTCACAAACTAACGTGTTCACAGTGCCGATATCCCATAATGAACTTGAGTGGATTTCGACCACTATTATTCTATGTGCCTCATTATAGTGCCGACAGCTAGGCGTTGAACTACACATAGGGTAGACTGGTATCATTTTTAGATTTAAGTTTGTTATTTTAACAAAAATGTTGGCTCAGAGGTTAGTGTGTTGCACTATTAATCGAAGGGTCCCCTGTTCAAATCCCGCCGGGTCAATCTAGTTTTTTTCCACTGACCCTTTCTTGTGAACGTCTGACAAACATTCAAGAGTATCAATTGTCATGAGAAGTTTCTCAAATTTGCCATTCGGATTTGGCTTGAAATTGTAGGTGCTTTCCTCTTCACACAAGCAAATGGTTGAAAAAGCTGGGCTTATGCCTCGTTTAGGCCGTTAATGCCTGATATTTTTTGTTGTTAAAAAAAAAACTTAAACTTAAAGTTAATAAAGAGATTGTTTAATTCATTCTTAGTTTTTATTAAAATCATTGAATGATATTTGCGCAGTTGTATCCAAAGTGGCGTTTAAGAGGGACCATAGCACTCCCACTTTACTGCATTCCTACTGGTCCGCGTGTGGGGTTCGCCGGTTCGACCTCAATGAATATTGGCAGGCCTCCCGCTTAAGGATCATTTAACTGAGGCCAATCTAAAAATAACCAATAATAAAAATACAATTACTATATGTAATGTATTTGTGTGATCCAGTAATTTTTAGATTTTTTTGAACGATCTCGACACGCGCATTGTTCCAGTAATTATTATTTTTTGTCTTCCTTTTACGACATCGATGATCCCCAGTCGTGTCAACCCACGGATTTGCATGCACATTTGTGGGACAGTTTCAAGATGTTAAATGTGTCGCTAGCCTAACATAATTGGTAAAATTGCAGTGATGTGATTTCTCCCCATAGTTTTTTGTCAACGATAGAAGTTCATTTTTGTATGAGGTGCAGTGATAATCTTAGCCCGTCCCTGCACGGCAATATTCGGAAGTTTTCTTTAAAAGAATCCTTATTATATCTGTTTTGTCTATTTATTTATTTCATCTAACATACTAGGTCATGATCTGGACTATAGAGATACCATTTCACTGCATATCTACATCTACTGGTCCGCTTGTGGGGCTCGCCGGTTTTCGCTCAAAAAGTATAGGCAGGCCTCACGATTTCACTTCATAACAGAGGGCAATCAGATGCTGGTTTTGTTCAGTTGTGCCATCCATCAGGAGTTTTGAGGCCTGGCTCTCTTTCGCGATGGTAAAGCAACGTTGATTGATATTGCCTTTTTGACGGGGTTAGCGGGAACTCTCCTTCGAACATAACAGTAGCAACTGAACGGGTTGCGCTAAATTTTCTTTGAGATAAGTTCTTTAGATATGCTGTCAAACATTGTGAACCGTATGTGAGCGGCGGGCGCACCGCTGTGGTGTAGAGCCTTCAGCCTTCTTTTCAGCTTAGGTCACATTTATCGGCATGTGACATTCAAGTCTACTATATTGAACCAGAAATAAAAAGGTGTTTTAAGAGTTGAAATTAAAACAAAACACATAGATAGACAATTTCATTCTTTCCCCCCATTTAAATTTACATCTATCAATATATAACAAGTAATTGTTTGTTCATTTAAACGCAGGAAAATTGATTCAAACATAGACATTTTGATATAAATTTATATTAAATTATTTTTACATTAATTTATGACAAATAAAATAAATATCAGATACTCTTGGGTGTTTGTGAAAATTTTGCAAGAGGTGGAGCACTAAAAGAAAAAAAACCTTCGGCCTGGTATTACTAGACCCCAACGTGATTTGAACCTGAGACTCCTCGCTCATTACTCCAACGCATAACCAATGACCCCCAATGAATGTTATGACACCACTACCATTTGAGGCTGTATTTCATGAGTGGTGCGCTCGATGCTAGGTTCCAAGGCTGAAATTGTTTTAACCTTGTCGCATAGATCAATGACCTCAAATACCCTTACAGAAAATTGTCCAGTGCGTCAACAAACGCTTCCTTCAACAACTCGACGTTTTCGCCGGCAGTAGGAAATGTGACACCATCCTGTTGCAATCAACTGTGCTGCAGACCATGTCCATGAACTTTTGGAATCAAAAAATCGATTATCATGTCTCTGCAGCGACTCCCAACTGTTCTAACTCCCAATCACTGAACTCGCAAACGATAATCGTCTGGCTTCAAATCTATCAGCAATCGAATCTTGTAAGCGTGTAGTAAACCAAGATTTTTCCCAAAATCGTCCGCAAAGTCAAAAGTCTTGCGCACGATTGAATTATGATCTTTTTCAACACTTTCCGCAATGGCTCCGATAATTTCATCTTTTCGCAATCTTCGCATTGCTGTCAGTGGATATCAACATTTTTTACTAAACGCTGAATTTGGAAATAAATTTTCCACAAATTGTAAACCCTGCTCGGGTGTAAAGGTAAATGACCAAAACCCAAAACAACAGCAGTGTAAAGTCATATTTGATTTTTGAATTGTGGTAACACCGTCTATGTCAAAGCGAAAGAAAAAACCCAATATGAACATAAAACATAAGGTAATTGTGCTGGCACTCGTGTTCATTGTCCAACTACACAATACTTGCAGTTGCAATTTGTTCAAATTTATTAAATCAGCTTGGACATGTGTGGTCGTAAGGCCATTAGATCATTTGAGATATGCCTATTTCATTGCAGAACTATCAGAAATTAAAATTATTTACTCACTTTGCTTACAGTCGAATCTCACATTAAGTCTTTGCATGATGGCAACAGTGCAGTGGTAGTGTATTCACTTGCTGATCGGAAGGCTGCGTGTTCAAATACCGACCATGTCCATGATACGCAGAATAAAAATCAATACAACTGCAGCGAATGCTTGCTCATTATGTGCAATTTTAATTATTGTTTAAGTTTCTGCGGATTAAACTTCAATACAAAACTTCAATACAATGCTCCCTAAGTTATTTAGACGCCACCCGTGGAGAAAAAACCATACCCAATACACAATCCTATCTTTCCAATCATTCTAGTTATTCCTAGTTCTAGCAACTAATAGTAGGCAATGTAGGTGTTGAATTGAAATACGCATGCGCTGTGTATACACACTATAAGCGTACTACTGTATCAATTACAGAAAAGAAACCCCTTAAGCGCACGCTAAGTATACAAAAAATGATGATTTGCTAAAGGTTTCTAATTAAAAACACAAAAGCTAAAGTCATTTTAAGTGAGGTGTAAGATACCCTCCTCCTAGTCCTATCCCCCAAAAAGTGGGCGCGGAATTTGGTTTAGTATAGGCGAATTGATAAGAAGCATATTGTCTATATATTTTATTAAACATACCTGTTTTTATGCGTTTTTTAAAGGATTTTATCGAAAAAACCATGTTTTTGTTAAACAAAAACGCCTTTAAAAGTGGGAGCAGAACGTCGCCCTAGTGACACAAGAACGTAACTACATTTTTTACGATTTTGGACTGGGTATGACACATTTCTTCATATATCATTCTATATATTGTGACAAAAAATTGTACCTCTAGGTGAAGTAGTTTAGAAGTTAGCACTTGCCGTATCAACATTTTTTTCGAAAAATAGTAAAAAAAAAAATCACAAAATCGTCTCTTCTGAAAACTAGCAAATATTGACATACGTTTTTGTGTCACTAAGGCGACGAGAATACAACTTTGTATGATAAAATTGTTAAAAACTACTTTATCTACAAACTTTGAGAACAAATAGATTTTCATTTCCATTGATTTCTACTTCTTGTTTTAAATAAATGGCGTGTCAGTAAGCGGATTTTAAAAATATTTACACTTAAGCATTCCCGGAATATATTGTTACATCCGGGCTAGGATTCGAAAATATAAAACTGTATTCTGTTTTATTAATCTTTATTAGTTCTCTATCAACATCTTCCTTCCCGATTTTTATTGTAGAAATTCACTTATTTAATACAACAATTCACTTAAAAATCAACACATTAACTAAACAATCAAATCTCTTATTCAGTATTTCCTCCTTTTCTATACGTTTCACTACTGTCATCTATTGCTTGAAATCGCACTAATTGTTCGTTGTTTAAAAGTCCAATCTAAAGGTTGAGAATAAGAGGATTTCTAACTATTGGGATTTGGGATTTCAATAAAATTCAAACGCTAACGGCTGCTTTCAAATAGCTAGTTTCTAATAGATGGCGCTGAATTCCACTGTTTTTGTGTTATGTTACAATATATATCAAATTTCAGCTTTCTAGCTCACATTTAGCTTTCTTCAATAGAACGTGTTTCTCAAATAGAGTGCGTGTCTGTTGCCGGATTCTATAATTCTTTACACTTGATCATTTCACAGCGTGTTTTAATATCGCCAATGATCTATAAAGATTATCAATTTATATGGTTTACAACAAATAAACATAATCATGCTATTCATCGGGATCACATTTTATAATCTATAATAAATCTCACTATTTCCCACTTAGTGTCTTAGGTGCCTGTTTTTTCTATCGTCTGCAGATCTATTCAGATCATATGTCGTAATAAAACACGGCTTATATGTACCAAATTGCAGCTTTGGAGTTTGAATTTAAGAGCCTCAAATTTGACAACGGACGGACGGATGCTAGATCACAAATCGAAGGCGTTTTGTTTAACTTATCTCAAGCTCAAGAATGGAAGTCCAAATAAAGTTTATGTTCACTTTCATACCCACCTTTAGTTTAAATGTCAAATTTGGGATACATATGAAAGCATATTCCTACTCAACAACACGTGCCGTTGTTTCTACTCTTTTGTGAAACAGCCGATTTTCAAGGAGATACAACTGTGATTTTAGATGTATATTCACGAAACCAAGTGCGGAATTTATTATTCCCGTACAGTTATTTTAATTTTGGCCTTATAAATCAATTGTCCTTTCATTCATCCAATGTAAGCGAATGAGTGTGGATGGTTGCGGGGTAGTAACTTAGACATTGAAAATATTTGCTAAGGTTCGGACACCCACTTGGGTGTCATTCCATTCCAGACTTCAAAGACTTTAACTTTATCCTTCATGGAATAGTTTTAAGGGACCACGAGCAATATTAAGGTATGACTCAAAATTATAACACCCTTATAAAAGGTCATAAAGATGGTGTCAGCTTTCAGATTAATTATTAGTTATATGACTGTTGCCATATTAAAAAAAAACTCCTAAAAATGCCCTTAGTATATATTTAAAGCATTTGCACAGCACCTTGATCCATGTTTTTAATCAAATTTATTGCAGGATAAAGACTTTTTGCAATTAGGTACTTCCGAAGTGACAACAATTTTCAAAGGTCAGTGGGAACGGTAAAATGGAATTTCAAAATTTGCTCGTGAAATTTCGCTTCGGTTTAGTGGAAACATAGTAAGAGTATAAATGTCATGCAGAAGCAGTTTTCACACAACAAATAAAACAAAGGCGTAAATAAAAGCATATTTTTTTGTTAAACTTGAGTGTTTGGACACCCCATGTATAATTATATCCCAAAAGAGCGGGCGTAGACAACAACCTTACGCATTTGACTTACTAGCTCTTCATTTTGTAACTATTGTTTGGTTTTCAAATAAAAAGACTTAATTTTCAAAATTTGGGCCAAAGTAGGCTTGTTAAAAAAACTTTCGATGAACATAATGTTAAACAGAAGTTTGTCTACATAGTTTATTGAAAACAGAACCCCAATTTCCATCAGCTTTGATGATAAAAAGCTCCTATTCGCGTTTATTGCAAGTTTTTTGTTTAGATATTTAAAATCACTTATTCTCTTTAACTACGAAATTAAAAGCTCAAGCAACTGGTTGGAAAAGCTATGTTTTCGCTGGTAAATGCCTGTTTTTATGTATTGGAACAACAATGGGTAGACATCTGTGACGAATTTTATCTAACAATTAGGCTGACCTATTTAATAAACAGAAGTTTTGTAGCCGGAATTTTTCCTGATTGCCTCAAAACATCTATTATTATACCCATCCATAAAAAAGGCGATAGATCTGATCCTAATAATTATAGACCGATCTCTCTCCTCCCAGTTTTCTCAAAACTAAAAGAGTTCTAAAGTTCTTCGAAAAGTTCAATCTATTAAATGCTCAACAATTTGGTTATCGGAAAGGGAAGTCCACTGAGGATGCAATAGTTTCTTTTTTAGATGGTATATATAAAGGAATAGAGGCAAATAAAATGTCAGCTGGTATGTTCCTGGACTTAACCAAAGCATTTGATTTAGTTAATCACAAAATACTTTTGGCAATATTAAAGAGCTTTGGTATCAGAAATAATATCCTTAGTTGGTTCTCTTCCTACCTTACTAACTGGAAGCAATATGTTCGTTTCAATGAATCTCTAAGTGAGCCTCTTCCCTGTAGAGAAGTTGGTGTCCCCCAAGGATCAGTACTTGGCCCACTGCTTTTCATTATTTATATTAATTCAATATTTAAGTTGTCTCTAAATGGAAAAATATTCGCTTTTGCTGATGATCTGGCTCTGTCGTATGCTGCACCAGATGAGAATGATCTAGCTCAGCAAATGAATGCGGATCTATCAGAAATGAATGATTGGGTTCGGAATCACCAAATGGTGCTAAGCTGCAAATCAAAAGTTATGCCTTTCTCGCTGTCAAAACAGTTCACAATTAATGGAATTGGTGCTCATGTATGTAGCGACAACTCTCCTATTGGCTGCAAGAACTGTATAACTTTAGAATCGGTTACAGAGTTTAGGTACCTTGGCATAACTCTGGACAGCAAAATTAATTGGAAGTCACAGATAGCTATTGTTAAAAAAAATATCTACATTGCCTTAAATAGAATCTACCACCTACGCAAACTGGTACCCCCTAAATTACTCACAGCTGTATACTATGCCATATTTAACTCTCGTTTGGAGTATGGTATCTCATGCTGGAGAGGTGCGGCTACTAGTAATCTGCAACCGCTCATAATAGCTCAAAAGAAGACACTTGGGACAATGCTGTTCAAAACTAGATGGGAACCCTCACTACCATTATTCCAATCTGTGAACATATTACCGCTTCAATATCTCTATATATTTAAGGTGCTGAGGTCGTTTTATCTACGAGGAGGTTATATTAATATCAGCAGAAATGAAGCTCATCTACTGCGCACCTTAAATACTGTAATTGTTCCGAGAGTGAGAACAAAACATTATCGTAGATTTGTTGTTAACATAGCTCCATTCATCTACAACAAATTGCCTCTGTATCTACGCAACCAAGATGGATATCAATCAAAATCAAAATTCTTAGATCATCTAAAAAAAATGGCTACTCTCCTTATCTGAAGTTAGAACATTGACGCAAGTCATATCTTAAAAACTGCCTCACTGCTTTCTACTTGCTTCCAAATGCATTCCTTTTTCCATGTCCCTATCTTTCGTCCCCAAATGACGCCTCGTCTTATTTTTCTTATTTTCTGTGCGGCCTAAATTCCTATACACTTGCCACTGGTTCTTCTAACCACAAAGTGTACAATTCCAAGTTTCCGACTTTTTTGTTTCTTTCTTCTCTGAATTTTTTATATTAATTACATCAACTCATGGTTAACTTAAATAAAAAAAAATACGTAAAATAAAAATCAATGTAATACAAAACATAAAAATGTAAAATAAAATATATGAAATGACTCATAATATATGAAATGAAATGAGGCTTCTGAAAAGTTCGTATGATGGCTACAAAGCAACTTGCGGGTCCCAATACCCTCAGTGTAAAACTTGATCTCAAAACTAGATTTAACAGGCATCTAGACATCAATATCAAAAACAAATATAGTCTGAGACTTTAATGTGTAATATTAAACTTGTAATAAGGCTCTCTTCTTAATATCATGTAGTAAGACGTTACTACAATTACACTCGCAATAGATAGTGTTTCCCTTTCACAAACTCAATGCTTTGCCCTTTCCGACATTCTAATTAAGGTATGCTGGTCTAGGGTTTTCTAGATTCGACGGTTACATACATAATACCAGATGGAGAAGTAAAAAATAAATACATTTTTAAAGTTTCCATCTTTACAAATCCGAAGCCCATTTCTAGGTAGGTATCTACAAACAACCCACAAAACTCCTTTTAAACCTTTTGCGTACTTTACTCCCTATTTAATTTATTTTTATTGCGGTGTAAATAAAACATCCTCGCTCAGCTGAAAAACCGCCAGTCTACCTACGCTACGCGTACTTCAAGTACATAACACTAAGGAAAGGTTTTGTTAAAACATCCTTTCGCGATGGCTTGCAAAGGGGCCAGGTATAAATATGAGCAAAACATCCTGAATTACATTAGTCTCGCGTAGGTACTTGGAGTAATAGGATCTTCAGTGAGAGATTATTCATTTGTCTAAGCTTCAACCTATATGAAGACCGACATCAGTTTTCCTGAAAAAATGGGAAATTGTATTAGAAGAAGCACACGTACCGTAAATGTCAATATCTATGAATCGCCTTCACTGGAAGAGATTTATCCTGATTTCAGCGATGAAATTGACCTAAACACCAACTCTAGCATAAACTATAACTTTCACATTTACCTCTACCAGAAATACATGCAAAGCCAAGAACGTGAGCTGGTCAGTTGGTGTGCCTCCAAATTGGCCTTGACGGAAGATATCATTCGCATTAATCGTTCGAGACTTGTACAGAATGTATTTTCTGAAAATGATTCCATAAATGAGATCATCATCAATGAAATCGAGCAACTACAGGAGTACCGGATGAAGCTTATCAAATTAATAAAACATTTAAAAAAAATGGACTACAAGAAACAATCTACCAAACGACTCCGCAGGAAGCGATCACACAAATGTGCCATGAAACTTATGTCTGCCCTGACTGATGCCGTTGCCAACATATAAACAAATTTGGTTGTTGTCTTATATGGCAGTGCTTTGTATATAAACAAATTTAGAAATTAAGATTTTTATTAAATATTAGTAAACGTAATTTAATTAAATTGATATATTTTTGTTGTGTTTTTGGTTACGAACGGGACTACAGTTTTTCATGGACTCAATGTAGAGAAATGCCTTCTATTTGTTCACGTAATTTTCATCCATTTTGATTGAGAGAATTTCTTTGCAAAGCTGGGGTGATCTTTATAAAGAAAATACCTTATTTTTGTTTTACTCTGATAGATTTATGACGATGTCAACGACAATCGATTCAAGTTGTGTATGATGGTGTGTTTTTGGACTGCTTTGCTATTTACCACAACGATAATTTCTCCAACCTTTTTTTACTGGAGTCGAAAAACAAGAAAATGTATAGTGTTAATGATGACAGCACCTTAATATCTGTAGCCACAAGGCATAACCGCCTAACTCGAGTTAAGACAAAATTGAGTTATTGACACCCTCGTGTTAAGCACGCTTAGATCTATTTCCAAATTTGTTTAGTATCACCATTTTTACATATTGTCTACGTTCTCGAATGACGAGCTTGTAAAAGCAGGCACTGTTCATCGTCAAAGAAGCGAAAAGGTCATCTCTCTTATAGATGAAACACGCATCGGTGGAAGATCAAGTGTAGCCGCATTCAATGCAAAGAACCCAAATTAGACATATTTGTCATGAAAATTAATAGTCTTGAATCTGACTTTAGCAAGAGGTGAGGCAGTGGGTTTTACTAGGACTCCTCAGCCAGTAGTCCAAAGCACTAATCACTAAGTGACTGCGCCCACGTAACTGGTAGGAATACTTAACAAATACATATCGCAGAATCTGATTCTGTGAAACTAACTTATGTTTTCACGAAGAAGCTGCCCGTCCTTTATTAAGCAGAAGCTAGTTACTATTCCTGCCACATCTGGCGTTCGAACTCCAAATAATCTCTTAAAATCTCTATCTTCTTTTCCTTTAAATCTGAAAATAACCTCGCCGGTTATTCCAATTACCTTTTTTGATTTAGCAACGACGTGTAAAAAAAAAATAACAGAGAACAAATTTTACATTAGGTCCGTTCGCGAACTAATATGCAAACGTAGATTTATATAAACTTTCGTGCAAAACTACACAAACGCGTTCGCGTACTGAGAAAATGGTAAAAAGATGAACGAAAAAAAAAATGTACTTTCGTTCATTTTTCTTCACACAGAATTTCAGCTGGTAAGAAAGGGTCCGTTCGCGTACTTTATGTGTACAAAAATGAAAAGTGTCAAATCTCCAAAATCGAGAGTGAATCCTCTCATTTCTAAGAAAACTACGCGAACTTTTTTGTGTAAAAAGTTGAAAAAACATCTTAGTTTGGCTTGAACAGAAGTAACAGCTGTTTTTTTTTGCTGGCAAACTCATAGGATTTCATCATTGGACAGTTTTCATTTTCTTGCCAGCTGAAATTCTGTGTGAAGAAAAATGAACGAAAGTAAATTTTTCTTTCGTTCATCTTTTTACCATTTTCTCAGTACGCGAACGCGTTTGTGTAGTTTTGCACGAAAGTTTATATAAATTTACGTTTGCATATTAGTTCGCGAACGGACCTAATTAAAAACTGTCAAATGATGGAATCCTATGAGTTTGCCAACAAAAAGAAACAGCTGTTGCTTCTTTTCAAGCCAAACTAAGTAGTTTTTACACAAAAGCGTTCGCGTACTTTTCTTAGAAATGAGAGGATTCTCTCTCGATTTTGGAGATTTGACACTTTTCATTTTTCTACACATAAAGTACGCGAACGGACCTATTATTTCAATTCAGCATCTTAAACCAAACGAAAATGGAAATATTCTCGATGTGAACCAGTTCTATTTCTTTTGTTAAGTATCTAGTTTTACGTAGAAGGCGGATTTTAAAAATTATTAAACTTTATTATTTCGGGCCCTTAGAGAGTATAGGTATACGGTTAAAACTTCAGCTCTTTATCTCCAGTTTATAGGCCTACTTTTTGCCGACGGACAGACGGACGGACATGGATGGACATGGGTAGACCGACATTACTATTGATGCTGATCACGAATATTGTTACTTTTAGGGGTCTACGGGCAGTATGAAGGTACCTACCTATGTCATAAACTCTGAGTCAAAATTAATATACCCTTACAATGGGGTATACAAAGCATCGCCAAATAGCCCAATGCGTTGTTGATTCGGCAGACAAAGAAGTTGAAAGAAGCGAATTTTAGGACTAAGTTGTGAATGTTGACGACTTATATGTCGCTTTTATTAACGAAATTTCGACGTTAAAAGGACATTTGTGATAAATATACTATTTCCGATTTTCAAAGACTTCTTGTTAAAATAAATTTTAGCACAAGAATAGAGCGTGGTTTCTAAGGATATTTTGGAAAAATATCCTTTTTTTGGGCTTCAATGATCGCGCAATCAAATTTGTTTTAATTTTTAAGTCTATCTCTGAGCGACGACGCAATGAAATGGAGTAAATAAGCGCGGAAAGTTTGTTTTCAGCTGTTTTTGGCAGTACAACCATAAACACTATAAAAATAAAAATGCTACCGGTAAGCAGTGGAATGAAGTGGGACAAATTTGTAATTTTATAAGTGATAAAATTTACCATAAGCTGACCTTTCTTGATTTATATGGTGTATACCAAATTTTTGTTTTCTTGATCGAAAAAATCTTGAAACACGACTTTCAAGTAGAAAGACTCGACGATCAGTCGCTCAGCCGTTTGTCTGCGTGGCCGCAGTGTACGTGGCCAGATCACTCTACATTACCTTCGTGTGCCTTTCAGTGAGTTCATGTAGTCAGAATCGTGAGCATCCAACACCGTTTTCTTCGATGCCTTCCCTGAAATTACCATTTTATCTTGACTCCTTATCAAGAACGCCTCAACCCCATTAGCATGACAAGCTTGGGGAACGTATTGACGTAGCCGAAATTCTTCTCGTTCGTCATCTCCTCTAGGTTCTGTAGAGTGCGCATCTTTTCACATACATGTCAACACTAACTCTCGTTAGTCTCTTCTTTCTACCGGCCGGTCCTCCGCCACTCTTATATGATTCCTGCCAGTCTCCCAGATGCTGCGGAAGGTTAACTCAAATCTTACTGCGTTTGATTTTAACCACAGAACTCTCCATCTCAAACTTGATCTCCTTCACCATTCTTGTGTTGAGTCTTAGTATTTAGGTCGTAAAATGAATCTAAACCGCCAAAATATGAAGTATAACTAACTCAATAATTATCTGCTTTTGTTTTGTTAAACAATAACACACCTAACTATGCACATATAAAGCAACTTCATAATGTAATAAATCTATTCTACCTTCTACGTATCTATTACTCCCCTTTTTCGAAAAAAAATGTGCCAAAAACCGCATTATGAACCGTATTACCTTTTCTGGGGCATTTTTCTAGAAACACAAACAATACTCTTACTCTTATTTCACATTTCGTGTAAGGAAACAATTCCTGTCGAAATGGGCTTTTATGTTAACAATGTATGCAGCATATTTTATAATAAAACAAATCAAAGACTCACCTGCATTTGTAAATATATGGACTTGGACACGATATTTTAAGAAAAATAAACAAAATACCGAAAGTAATTTTGATTTTTTTTTTTGCTGAAGCTACATACCTTTATTATAAAGGCGTTTCGAAACAAAAATGAATTAGTGTTATTAACGCATATTTTTACGGAAAAAAACATTTTTTTTTATAAAAATATTAAAGGGTGTTCAAATTTGACGTATCCTTTTAAATTGGCCGCCCCTTTTTTTACAGCTATTAGATTACACCGAAGTTTTTTCAGGTATGAAACAAATACATTCCCGTTAGCTAAAATGGATCGGTACACTATTGAGTAACGTGTTTTTATTATTAAAACTTATTTTAAATATTGTGAAAGTTTTGCAGAAGTTGAATGAAAATTTCGCTCCGTCAAACCGTGCTATTAAACTTATCGTTTATAAATTTGAAGAAACTGGTTCAGTTCAAGATCAGAGAAGTAAAGCCTATCATCGTAGAGGTCGTTCGAGTGGAAATATTGCAGCTGTTATAAGATGTGTTGCTGAAGAGCCAAGTACGTCAATTCGTCTCGTCGTTCACAGCAATTAAAAATCAAACCAACAACTTTGTTGAACATTTTGCACAAAGATCTGCATGTAAAGGCTTACAAAATACAGTTAACACAAGAACTAAAGTTAACTGAATACGCAGTGCGTCGGCAATTTGTTAATTGGGCCATAGAGAATTCTCTATGGGACCAATCCACTTTCGCACTCGTACAGTGGCTAGAGTACTTCAAGATCTTGACGTTCACAAATCCGCTGGTCCAGATGGTATTTCCCCTATCGTTCTGAAGAGGTGTTCTTCTTCGCTGGCAAAACCATTGCGTAAGCTTTTCCATCTGTCCTATTCTTCAGGACTCTTCCCGGGAAGATGGAAAACAGCATTTGTCCAGCCTGTACCAAAAAAATGCGAATCTTCTTCTCCCTCCTCCTACCGACCAATTGCACTTACGTCCCTTCTTTCTAAGGTCATGGAAACGCTGATAAACCGTCAGCTATGCAATATCTTGAATTGCGAAAACTTCTTAATGACCGGCAGTATGGTTTTCGCAGCAACAGGTCCACTGGTGATTTGATGACATATCTAACCGAAAAGTGGAACCAATCTCTTCACCAAGGTGGTGAAAGTAAGATCATTGCGCTCGATATTTCAAAAGCATTTGACAGAGTTTGGCACCAAGCTCTCTTGTCGAAAATGCGTGCATTTGGAATCGATGATACTCTTCTTCAATGGATTAGAAATTACCTTTCGGACCGTTCAATTCAAGTTGTTTTGGACGGCTTCAAGTCTGCAACTCACCAAATAAATGCTGGTGTCCCCCAAGGCTCTGTTCTGTCCCCGACTCTCTTTCTCATTTTTATAAATGATCTACTGTCTGTTACTTCTAATCCAATCCATTCCATTGCTGATGACAGTACCCTCAGCTTCTCATATTCGTTTCTTGGGTCACGCCCCTCATCTTCGGGTGTGGAACTGGAACGGCAACGTATGTTAAGCTCATTAAATTCCGATCTTAACAGCATAACTCAGTGGGGTAAAACCAATAGAGTGGAATTTAATGCTTCCAAAACTCAATGCTGTCTCCTGTCATTAAAGCAAAACCCACACACACTGCCATTATCTATGAATGGCACTTACATCGCTGAAACCGAAAGACTTTCCATTCTCGGTATGTGTGTTAATGACAACCTTCGTTGGAATGACCACATATTCGATGTCGCCAAGAACGCCGCGAAATGTCTAGGCTTCCTTAAGCGTTGTAAGAAATATTTCACCCCTTCTGATCTGGCTACAATTTATAAGGCGTTTATTCGCCCGAAACTCGAGTACAACGCTCATATCTGGTCCGGTGCACCAATAACTTATTTGGAGCTACTTGACAGGATCCAAAAACGCGCGATAAAACTCATTGGCGACCGAGACATCGCGAGATCGATTGACTCTCTTAGTCATCGTCGTAATGTCTCCTGCCTGTCGTTATTTTATCGTTATTTCCACCATAAGTGCTCAAACGAAATAGCCAGTTGCATTCCTCCCCTTGAACATTTCAACCGCAATACCCGCCATGCAGGGAATGCTCATCAGTTCACCCTCAAGCCTGTGTTCGGACGTACAGTGAAGTTCAAAGAATCTTTCCTCAGCCGTACAACACGAATGTGGAATGCTCTTCCCCGCTCCATTTTTCCTGCACATTATAACCTACAGACATTCAAAACCAACGTGCATCGGCATCTCTCCTTTTCCTCTCACCCTAATTTCCTTAACGCCCGCGCTGTGTAGCTAATACATTATAAGGGTCCCAACAAATCCCTTTAGTGCGCGCTAATTATAAAAAAAAAAAAAAAAAAACAACAAAATTACCATTTTTTCAAGCAAATTATCTTCACCGATGAGGCTCATTTTGAAATTGGCGGTGCCAATAAAAAAACTGTCGTATTTGGGGTAGAGATAATCTTAGAGGATTGTTTAAAAGGCCAATGAAAGCAAAAAAAAGTTACTGTATTATACTGTGGATTTTGGTATGGTGGCGTAATTGGTCCATTTTTCTTCAAAGATGAAAATGGCAATGCAGTTACTGTGAATGGACCTCGATATCAAGCGATGACTAAAAACGTTTTGTGGAGTCAAGTGGAAGATATTGATGTGCGGAATATGTGGTTTCAACAGGATGGTGCAACATTTTATGAATAACCGCCTGCAGACACACCTACTGGTTTTGCGGGCAATTTGTAATAATTGATAATATGTATTTTTTTTTGTATAGGTTATAACCTGCTTGGACATCAGAGCCTAGCCCCTTACGGGCAGGTGAATTGTATCCTACTTTATGTAGAGATAGTGCGCAAATAAATCAATCAAAAAAAAAAAAAAAAACATGCCACACAGCAACGAACTCAATCGATCTTTTGAAAGAGAGGTTTAACAATCGCTTAATTTTCCGATTTCCCTGGATTTTTTCTTATGGGGTTTCTTGAAGAGTAAAGTTTATGCCGATAATCCTCAAACTGTTCAACACCTCAAAGACAACATCATCAAGCAAATAAAAGCGATTCAACATTTTGGTAAAAGTTTGACAGTCTGCCGAGCTAGCAGAGGAGGTCACTTGGACGACATTCTTGTTCATTATTAACCGGAACCAATGTACATTAATTTCCAACGAAAATAAATGCAGATTTCACACATTTTATGTCTTTCATTCCAAATTTAAAATGATACCTCAAATTTGAACACCCTTTAGTAGCGTATTACAAGTAAATCTCATAAACAGTAATATGTTTGCGGGGAATGCTGCCCTCCTGCAATCCCTATCCCCTGCTACTGGGACTCACTGTCGGAAGTGTAGTAGGGGCGAGCTTGGATCTATGCAAAGTTGTACAGCGCCAACTTTCTTTTTTTTAATTTTTCGGGTTTATTTATGATATATTGTAAATTGCGTGTGTAAAGTAAACTTGATAAATATCAGAATAAAGAAATGACTCCTAAACAATGAACATTTTTAATTCCGATAAAATTTTTGGAGTACAATTTAGGGCCATTTCTCATAAATGAAATGGGAATGTTTTCATTTTGAAATATATTTAGCTAGCTCCACATATTGGGGCCTTTTTCCTTTTTTTTGCTGCCATTTTGCATTGGGGCCTAATTTCATTCCGCCAAAAATTGAAATGCAATTTTGAGCTTAATTTCATTTACTTTTTTTTTGAGTTTGTTTTAATTTTGTTGGGCTTAATTTCCATGACATGGGGCTTATGAAAAATTTCCCCTTTTTTATACCTTTAGGGTATATTAATTTTGACTCATAGCTTGTAACATACCTTGATATTGCCCGTAGCCCCTAAAAGTTACTATATTTATGATCAGCATCGATAGTAATGTCGATCTAGCCATGTCCGTCCGTCGGCAAAAATTAGGCCTTTAAACTGGACCTAGAGAGCCGAAATTTTAATCATACACTCTCTAAGGGCCCAAAATAATCAAGTTTAAGAATTTTTGAAAACGCCCACAAACAAAAAAAAAAATTATCGAAAAAATCCATATTTTTTTTAATTTTGTATATATGATTAAAAAGTCAAAGTTTGAGCTCGGAAACTGAAATTTATAATAAAGACTCTCTAGGTGCCCTTTATACAAGGTGGCGCAAAAGTCATCTTCCTATCGGAAGAAGCATAATTTTTGCAAATGGCGGCAAATGTAAATTCTACTTTGATATTTGTGAAGTTAACTTATACAGAAAAAACTTAAGACACCAATTAACATAATCCAAAAGCAGAACCAAAGTTTTTCATTCATAAAAAAAATTACAGCGAAAGAACATCGGGTGACAACTTTTGCGCCACCTGACAACTTTTGCGCCACCTTGTATTTATTTTTAAATAATTTTTAAGTCCGAATACTGACACGCGCTCAATTAAATAAAACAATTTTATTGAAAAACTAAAGTTTGAGCTACGGAGCTGAAATTTATAATATATATTCTCTAGAGGCCCTTTATGGTCATGTGTAAATATTTTCCAATTCCGCCCACCAACCAAAGTTTGAGCTAGGGAGCTGAAATTTTTAGGGATGGGAATAGGAATAGTGTATCCAACAGTTCGCCCAAGCGGACTGTAGCCCGTAACTATGTTTTTATTTCGTTTTGACCTTTGGGTTGTTTTCCTGCGGCGTACTTTCGCAGCGCCAACAAAACATTTAGTTTTTCATATATCGTTTTATTTAATAAAAAATTAAAGTATCATACAAAAAACATATCAACAAAATGAAGTACGAGTATGTATACCTATTTCACAAATTTACATTCCATTAAGCTTGCAAAATCACATTTATCGGGGATTATAAATTGTCCGTCAGACTGACTAAAGAGAAACTGCAGAATATGCAGAGTTGTGGATTAACAGAATTTACAAATACAGAATTTTGAAATGCAGAATTTTGAAAACACCTTCTTCACATGTTTTTAGTGTTTGTGTGCCACAAAGCACAGTTGGCTTTTATTTCCATAGACTTTGTAGGAGGAAAGAAAGTAGAAAAAAATATAAAAAGCCTTTGAGCCATCTTACGACAGAAAGTTCGCGAACAGGCCTACTACCACAGACCGAGGGAGGCAATACGGTCGCCACAATTGTAAACAAAAAAAAAAATTCTGTCAAAATGCAAACAAGAGAGAAAATTCGCTCAAAATATAAGCATTTGCATGTTGGGAAAACGGAAAACATCGCTTCAAGGTTGGTGGGATTTGCACTTCAACTTTGAATTTAGGATTTAGGTCTTACGTTGAAGTCGAAGTCGAGGTTGAAGTGCTAATATGTCCATCCCATTAAAAAGCATTGGCTCTAAAACGTGTCAAAGTTGAAGTCCAAGTTGAAGTGTTGATGTGTTTCTACCATAACGATTGCTGAGTAGACGATATGCCAATTGTATTATGTTCATATGCAATTCTGGGTTTGGTATAGACTGACATACGTATGACAGTGCCACAAATAGGTTTTGCGTATGTCGAGTTTGGCATGTTGTGTACTCATAACATTAGTTCCGCCTTATTTGTTTTATTTTTATTGTAGCTAAATTTTAAGAGATACAAATAAACTTCAAATTAGTTCCAACTCAACTAAATCCGCTTAATGTCATGTTTTCTAATTAGACAAATATTTGCAATAAAAAATTGTGTAACATAAATATGAAAAAAAACCAAGCGGAGGCATTTTTAATCAGTTTTTTTTATTGTAAACCTTAATCAAAATACAGACACGTGCCGATGATTTTTAAATCCGCTGAAAAAATATTTGCTGAAATAGGGTGAATGGTTTTTTATGACGCTAAAAATTGGGGTAAAATTTGTGGTTGGAGTGGAGAAGGGAAATATAGCTTTTAATTAAAGATTGCCTGTGGAAGTTAGTCTTTTTCTTCTTTCACGACGAGGTTATGACACGAAATAACAGGATAAGAACCCATGTCAATTTCATACATTTCAACGAGAAAAAAAAACAAGTAATTTTTGTAGTAAGAAAGAATTGAAGCGTTTAGAATGAGAAGGTGTTAAGTGACAAATTTAAAGTTTAGAGTAAAAAACGTTTAGCACTTTTTTACGCCACAAAACCTAAAATAAATTCTGTATTTACCACCTTTAACTATATCCAACTCCTATATTAAGTACAGTAGTATCGGCGAATAGACCAAAATTTAAGTTGTCACATAACACCTTTATCGGATAAAAAACATCTAAATTTTCAAAAATGTCACTTAACCCCTTCTCATTCTTAACGCTTCAATTGAAAAGGCTGTCAAAATGGCAGTAGTGGCGCATAATTCTCTCTCAGAGAGAGTAACTTACGAAAAAGTTAGCGAACTCTTTTGTAGTAGTTAATTGTAGTAGTAAATTTCACTGTTATGCGGTTGTGAGTAAGTTTCCGTTATTAACCTCACAGAATTCAGTATTTGAATATGAACAGACTTTCATAGGTTGTTCTGGAAATATTTTGTTCTTTGTTTGAAGTGTTAGTTACTTCAAGGATGAAATATCACCATTTCGTATGCTTACGGGGAGGCGACAGATCATTTTTGAGTATGGGGGAATAATATAATGCGATGATGTAGAATTTGGTTTGAAAAGTAGGGAAATACTAGAATTTTCTGTAATCAATTTTTGTTTCTCTAAGTCCATTTTTGCTTTAATTTGGGTCAAAATACCTAAGCCGATAAGAACATCAAAGTATCCATGGAATCTTAATACTAAGAATCTAAATGTACCATGTGTTTAATATTCTGAAAAGGAGGGAAAGATTATCGCTCTATGAATTGTATGTTCTTTAAAAATTGTGTATTAAAAAGACTGTATTATATTAATGGGGATTTGAAATTGAGGGTCAGCAAACTCGGGATTAATGAAAGATGAGGATGCACCAGTATCTATTAAGAATCTGGGTGGTCTTCCAAATGGTGAAGAAATATTTACGTATGGTAAAATATTTCCATGTTTATTGATGTTTATGTCCTCTGGAAGGTTCATTTCTTATAACGTCTCGAGGTCTTGTTGAAATTGTTCATTATAGTACCTGTCTAGATTCTGGTACGGGTTTTCGCTCTCAAAGTCCGGGTTGTAAACGGGTTCATTTGGATACTCATTTCCAGGATGTATTGAAGTTCCTGGGTGCTCGCCGCTGATATTATGAAGTTTTCTAGAAGGACCTGTAGGCTTGAACAAGTTGCTGGGTGTACTGGTGTTTTGTAGACTTAAAGTGTGTTGTGTTACGGATTGAAGTTTGGGGTACGTGGTACTTGCCAGGGTTTAAGTGATTAAAGGGGATTTGTTGGTTTTGACTTGCTTGTGGGTTGAAAAAGTTAGTAGAATTATACATTTGTTGCCCTGGTCTGTTACGTGAGTTGTAGTGGTTTGGTGTCTGGGGATTTTGTCTTGGTTGATTGTTATATGGGTTATGTATTTGGTTTTGGTTTCGCTGCGAATTTCTATAAAGTTTCATTGCCCTCACTGTGGAACCAAGAGTTTCTCTAAATCACATTTCCTGGTATAGATTATTCTATACATGATTATTCATAGCTGCTTGAATTTCTATCACTTCGCCATAGAATTTTTCTAAAGTTTTGTTATTTTGTCTTGAGTTGTGAAGGCTTTATTTATTTTATTCAAAATTTCTTATGGTTCGGAGTATGACTCTGCATAAATTCTCTCTTCGTTTTTTATAAATTCAAAGATTTCCATCAAAAGTTGGAATACCTTTGGCTATATCTGGAAATCTTAGTGAGTTAAAAAGATCGATTGCTGCTGAAGCAGCGGCGGCTGATGCTCTTGCATCAACTTCTTGACCGTTCGTCGCGAATCATTATAGTTCTCTTTATTTCACTATCGTTTTACTAGCTAAATAAGTTTCAATATTTAAATTAATATCACTACCTAAGTGTTTGTTAATAATTTCAGTTAAACTTTTTCTTTCGGATTTTTCAATATTTAAATTTATATTCTCAAAGCTAATTTCTTCACTTATTTGTATGCTTAAATTATTGGAGCTCCTCAATTTTCCTTTGAATTGGGTAGTGATTATTTATACATAGAAAGAAATTCGTTATTTTGACTTACGTGACATAGAATTTCATGTTGTTCTTAAACTGTTGAGATAATGTTGAGATGTTCTCTTTCAGGTAGTTGCTGGTTCTGATTAGAATACGTTCCTTGCACTTAGATGTCTACATAAGTGTCTATGGCACTGATGTTTATTGATTTTACGATATTTGAATTGCTCTCGAAAAATGTTTTTTTATATCGTACACTGATGTTTATATGTAATTTAAATTTGCTCTCGAATTTTTTTTTTATCTCGTAGGTACACTGATGTTTATTATTTCGATTTGCCTTCGAAAATGATTTTATCCTTTGCACTGTACTGTAATGGGTTGATTTTTTTTTATTGATTGCCTTGGTATTTTTCGATAAACCTTCGAAACTTTTACTGATCTTCCACGTTACACTTGTATTCTTAAAGTTCTTTTCCGAGTTAAATTTCCGATAAACCTTCGATATAATCTAAGACTCGTTTCGTACGACTGCGCCAATTAAGGGTGGAAGCTCTGCAACGTTTAAAAAAACCAGCTCAGTGCTGTGTTTATTAAACAAACTCAAACTTATTCTATGGAATTACAATAATTTTTATATCGTTAAATTGATGATTAGGCACTGTTAAGTTATTTTATAATGGAGAAAGAAATTTGAAATTTGAAATTAAAATTAAAATAAGATCTTTAAATGGTTTAATAATTAAATGTGGGAAAATGCAGATGACTGCTATGTTGATTGCTGGTGCCAATGACCGGAGTTGAGGCATGTGTGAGGAGAGGTAAGTAACTCGCCGTGGGGGTTGCACAATTGAAGCCCTCACTGCCTTAATGTTTTCACGAGATCTGATGGGTCGAGGGACTACAGTTCTTCGAAAAAATAAAAAAATAACTGGAACTTTCTGAATATACATAAGTCTCCATAAATAAAGGATCCGTACATTGGAGGAGGCAAAACCCGATTTTCTACAAGCCTTAAATCAAATTCTAATTAGAGTAAACGTTAAGCATGAATGTTAATTGCGATAGTAAAAAAAACCCAATGCAAAGGTTTCAAGTTCTGCTTTGTTGCACTCAAAACCCAGACCAATGCCTAGAAACTCTATACCTTCGACCACATTCCTTCATCAAAAGGACATTTTGATTATTTATTGCGTATACACCATCAGATGCGTTTATAATGCGGCTAGATTTAATTCTGCCTCAATTCAACACTTGAACCACGTAATCGAAACAATGTTAACGTCCTGCAGGCAATCAAAATCAGATTCTTAGCTATAAATTTTATTTATGATTTTTTCTTCAATGTATACATTCCTTATAATAATACAAATAGGTTATTTTTCCCTCGTAGCTCAAGCCTCTTTTGCGTATTACCACATCCTATTTCTTAATGACTGTACTAGCTCGCACTTAATCCATGTAATGTCCATAAAGTAGGTCATGTCAACACTAATGGTGACGACCATTTCATCGCTTAATTAAATGTGTTGTAGATATACCTAATTATTTGATGTTAACCATTTGGTTGGGGGCAAGCTCACGCCACTAATAGAGCGGACGAAAAAGCCCTCCTTCCGAAATAAATCATCCTGCAAGCATGCAAATTTATTCAATCCCATCGCAGGAGTGCAGAAATAATCTCTTCCGCATCCATGTACTGTTTGCCGAGCTTCAACAAAGTGAATGATGAAGTAATACTGCGATGGGGTAACATTGCTTTCAACGCTATTTTTTTAAGTAGGAAAGTACAGTTCACACCCTCGTTTCCTTTTAACAGACTATGACGCAGATGTGGGGTTGAAATAACTGCCCTTGATTCAACATTTTGTAACTGGAGAGTGACATAGAGAAAAGGGAGGTTGTCTGTTCTTTTATTGTTTTCCAATACTTTCAAGTGTATAATTTTTAATGAGATCCTTTTCACGGAATGGATTTGGGTTTGACTTGACATCGCATAGATGTTCTATTTAAAAAAAAAATCAAAACTTTTTTGTGAGTATTTTTTAAAGATGAATGTTTACTTCCGTTTATTTCGACAACCGCACGTGCGATTCCAGAACTCGTGCTATTACCCCTTAAGTAAATTTGGGGCACAATAACCATATAACGAGTTATCTACTTATATCCGTAATTTATCAATTAAATTACCAACTCACACTAAACCCCTTTAGCAAACCGACTTACCCTTAAATATGAGAAGGTTTCGGTCGATTGTATCAATCAGTAGGTGAATAACTTGTAGGTCGCCCAAGGGTCTACGCTCTACGTCTTTTATTTAATGTACATGTTCCCTATATTCAAATTTAATATACAGGCGGACGCAGCTTTCCTGGCAAGTTCATGGGGAGTGTGTGTATGATAAATATAGTACCACCATATCGGGTTGGCGGGCACAGGCACACATAAATTAGTGTCAAAAGGTGAAGAGCAACAACAGGAAACACAGCCGACTTAACGTAATTGATTCAAATTTACGCATCTCGTGGAGTCTAAGAGGTCGTTGACTGTTTTTTGGGTGTGACCAATACTCCTTAGTTACTATAATCTATAATGTATTCGGTGGGTGGATTGACGAAATATTCGTAATGGGTTTTTTTCACAGTAGATCTATTATTGGATGTAAGCTAAATGGATACATTTATAATTGACGAGATTTTTATGGCTTAATACCATCTCACTTTTTGACGCACAGTAAAACGACTTCAGTTAATTTTTGCACACTTTGTTACGTTTTGATTTAATTTTTTGTTTTATTTTAGTTAATATTTATTTCTACTTATTTAAAGAAGATGGCTTGGTATTTTAAAAGGAGGTTCGGTCTTCGTTGTCGCCTTGAACCTGTGGGCTAGAGCATTAGCTCGATGTAGCCGAGTCAATGTTTCGACGTATTTTAGCTTTTCGGACTTCATCCACTTCTTCGTACAGCTCATAGAGTTCGCGGTTGTATCTTATTCTCCATTCGCTCTCTTTGAATGGAGAAGAAACTACAGGACTTTCAAAAGAACCCAATATTTGTTCCCCTTTCCTACTTATCGTCCATCACTCGGCGTCATAAATCATAACTGGCTGTATCAGTGTTTTGTAGAGCTTACTCTTGGTATTTTGGATTAGGAGACTTGAGCCCATTTGTTTTGACAAACCGAAGTAGCAATGGATATCTAGTTAGATGTCATTCGTGGAGTTAATGTTTACTCCGAGGTAGGTAACTGCCTAACTACCTCGAAAGTTGCTGCAAGCGGGGATAAATATTTCTTCTATCAACAACGCAGATACAACTTCAGTGGTCCCACATATCACTTGTGTGGTCTTTGTGATGAACTCGGAGCAAATGTCAAAAAATTTATCCAACGAAAAAATTCAGCCGAAACATTCGTAGGTTTCTATTATTATGTCTGAGTGTCTTAAGTCGAGTTGCGGGGCGCGCTAAGAATATCACTTCAGGCCATGTGTCAATTCTCGACGTTTTGCTTTGTCAATTGGATTTGATGGGATCATACAATACATTTTTCCGCATTAATCAAAAATGTGGTTGGAAAACATTATTTTGTTTTTAAATTAAAACGCCAAATTGTACAACGTTATAAAATGCTTTTCATGATTTAACTAATTCGCTCCGAACGCTTTAAAGTTTTTACAACGAATGCTTTGGTCGATTGGTTGGATTTAAAGGGAAACGAAAAAAGGCAGAATGTGGGTGTGTGGTGATTATTGAGTATCGTTTGCAATGAGTGTGTCAATGGGCATCTTCATTTCTTGGGACAATTCAAATCTTAGGCGCCAGCATTTCTGCCATGTTGATGCGTTATGAACCGTCAATCATCTTCATCTAGTAATGGTTCTATCTTCGTAATGGGCTGCCGATAGCTTCCGGAACTGGTATTTAATTGAATGTCACAAACTTTGCATTTGTCTCCCTTGATGATTTTGTTTCTCTTGCCCATTTGAAGGGGGTCCAATTGTCTTCATGTACACTACCATACTTCCATCTATGATGTAAGACTGCGACCGGAACCACTGGGTTCGAATCCTAAAGCTTTCAACGTACTACCTCATCGATCTCTTCCAAAAATGCTGCTTGATTGCAGATATTCGTTGCCATCTGTTAAGATAACAAAGTGTATAGTTGAGTAAATTTGGTTCCTGGAACGAAGTAATTGCAGATCCAAAGAGAAAGTGTCCCGGCGTCAGATCACTAAGGTCGCCTGGCTCCGATGACACTGGAGCTATCGGCCTGGAATTAAGAATACCTTCGATTTCAGCGAGTGCTGTCGCTGGGTCCACAAATGTCAATAGTGCTCTGCCCAGAGTTATATGCAGCAGTATTTTTGCCGATTTCACAGATTCCCAGAGTCTTCCGAAATGTAGCGCCTGAGGGTGAATGAACTTAAGCTAAATTTATAAAACTTATATCTCCGACAGTGGAGACAGTTGTTGACAATTTTCCGATTTTTTCAGCTAATCTGTTACTAACATATTTGTTAAATAGGTTTTTCCAATTATGGATAAAAAAGAGGTATGAACATCTGTTGGCGTATATCAAAAATAATGTTTTTGATTTACTTACTTTACTTAATGGGCTCCCGACCTGTGGGTAGTCTCTACCTGAGAAACTGCAGCCTTCCATTCTCCTTGATGCCGGGCACGCTGCTTCCAGTTCTAAAAACCAAGAGCTATGGCATCCGCGATGGCTTGGTGGTTAAAATCTTCCTTGTCGTCTCGAACCTGGGAGCTGGGAGTCGAAGATCCTCTCCGCTGGAGCATTATTGTCCATTCGCTCGATGTGGCGGAGCCAATGTAGTCGACATATTTAAGCTTTTTGAACTACATCCACACCTCGGCCCAGTTCATATAGTTCGCGGTTATATCTTCTCCTCCATTCGCGCTCCTCGCACACGGGACCAAATATCCGACGGAATATTTTTCTTTCGAAAGAACACAAAATTAGCTCGATTTTCCTGCTTATCGTCCAGCACTCGGCGCCGTAAAGCAGAAGTGACAGCATCAGTGTTTTGTAGAGCTTACACTTGATCTTCCGAGTAAGGAGCTTTGAACCCATTTGTTTCGCCAAACCGCAGTAGCAACGGGCTCCTAGGGTAATTCTCCGTCGGATCTCCACTAAGGTGGAGTAGATGTTTACTCCGAGGTAGGTGAACTCCCTTACTACCTCGAAGTTGCTTATATCAACAGTGACGTTTTGTCCTAGTCGGTCGCCAGATGATTGTTTGTCTGTTGAAAGCAAGCACTTCGTTTTGTCCTCGTTGACTTCAAGGCCAACCAATTTTGCCCATTCTTCAATCGCACTATCCAGAACAAGATTGAAGAAGTCAAATGAAAGCGCATCTCCTTGCCGGAATCAGGTACAGGTTTGGAATAGTTCGGAAAAAACTGTTTCCATACTGCACATTGCACCGAGTATTTTCCAGCGTCACGCGACACAACTGGATCAATTTTGCCGGGATTCCGAATTTGGCCATCGCCAAGTAGAGTTCCTGGCGATGAATGCTATTATATGCGGCCTTAAAGTCGATTCATTGATCTTTTCCAGGATTTGCCTTATTGTCAAGATTTGGTCTTTGGTCTTTGGGCCGGTAGCCACACTGGTGTGTTGCAGAACGGCTTTAGACGTTAGTACGTTGGATAGGATCTTATTTGCGACATTTAGCAGGGATATGCCTCGATAGTTCTTGCAAGATATAGGATCGAATTTTTTGTAGATGGGGCATATGGAGCTGATAGTCCTAGGGTTTTTGATTTAAATCCTTCCAAATGTTAAACGGATTGCAGGCAATGAAGCAAGCCGTCAAAAATCTTTTTCCGCGGACTAAATTCATTGGATGCTTGTAATAATTTGTACATTATATAGAATAAAATGGTGCACATACCTTATTTCAATTTTCTTTTTTCCTAAAATTAAAGGTTTCATTTTTGTCAGGTCGTAAGGCGTAACATAGGAAGCAGGCACTCTTTATTTAAAATTAATTTTCGAAATTATTTTGAAAAATACTGGATTCAAAAAGTAGTTTTTAAGTTTTTGGTAAATCTTATTCTGTTTGATACTCACCTTTTTATTTTAAGGTAGGGTGTGACAGCTTTTGTTTTGTGGTCGCTCAGCTATAAGAAACGGAAAATGTTTTAAATTTGTCACAGTTTGAAAAGATGAGGAGTTTTTCAAAAGTCAACAATTTTCAGTTTGGTCTGAAAGTGGTGGTTCAATGGGTACTAAACATAAAAAATACAACGTTGAACGGAGCTCCAAAATTGAGGAAGCATCTTTCGCTAACAGGATAATTTAACTGTTGTACCTTTCTTCCGGGGATGTGTTTTGAAAAAACAAAATATGTATGGAGATGCTTTCAGAAGAAGATATTTTTAATGTTGAAGAATCCTGTGAGGAACACATTGATGAAGAAAATGTTATAAATACACTATCAGCTCAGTGTCGTGGAGTGCTTAAAGCAAGCAACTATCACGAGCAGAAATTGCCGGCACTAAAAGTGCTCTCACTGGCTCATCATTTAGTGCAGGTGTTAGTAAGGACAAAACAATTAAAAATACAATAATTATGTACCTATAAAATACGAGTACTAACACAGACACAAAATAATGCAAACAATTAAGACATTAAAGCATTATTACGCAAAATATTTTTTAGCTTAATTTTACTAACATGCAAGTCAATCACATGATCATTTAGATTATAGATTCTACTCATGCGACTAATAGGCTCATGCCTTCCATAATTCGTTCTATGATGGGGGCTGAACAATAATTCAACACTGCGTAAATTATGGGCACCACCACGAAAATTAAAGCCAATAGACGACAGCAAGTCAGGTGCATCTATTTGACCGGATATAAGCTGCTGTAAAAAAATGATATCGCTATTAAGCCTTCGTTGAGAAAGGGGTAACATTTGAAGAAGCTTGATACGTTGACTGTAGGGAGGAAGGTTAAATGGATCATCCCATGGAAGTCCTCTAAGTGCAAATCGAATAAATTTACGTTGAATGGCCTCTATTCGATTTGAATGAATGTTGTAGAACGGTGTCCAAACTTGAGAGGCATACTCTAGAAACGGACGGACAAAACAATTGTACAATGACATAGAAACATAAGGGTCATTAAATTCTTTGGCCCACCGTTTTACGAAGCCCAACATAGAATTAGATTTATTAATAATAGAATTAATATGCTTAGCAAAATCCAGTTTGGGGTCGAAATAAACCCCAAGATCCTTAAAATTATCAACACTACAAAGAATATGTTGAGACAGAGAGTATTGAAAGGTGGAAGGGATATTCTTTCTAGAGAATGTCATATGTTGACATTTAGTTGGGTTCAGGGATAAACCGTTTTTATCACACCAATTGGCGAAGCTATTAATGTCAGATTGAAGAAACATTCTGTCTTGCTGACTAGTGATAGATTTATATATTTTCATATCATCAGCGTAGATCAGGATATTACTGTGATTTATACATGCCTTAACATCATTAATGGCAAGTATAAATAATATTGGTCCGAGGTGACTTCCTTGGGGAACTCCAGACTGCGCTGTGAAAGATACGGATAGCGATCCTCTAAATTTCACTTGATAAACTCTTGATCTAAGGTATGAATAGTTCGGAAAAAACTGTTTCCATACTGCACATTGCACCGAGTATTTTCCAGCCGAATATTTTCCGAATTTGGCCATCGCCAAGTAGAGTTCCTGGCGATGAATGCTATTATATGCGGCCTTAAAGTCGATTCATTGATCTTTTCCAGGATTTGCCTTATTGTCAAGATTTGGTCTTTGGTCTTTGGGCCGGTAGCCACACTGGTGTGTTGCAGAACGGCTTTAGACGTTAGTACGTTGGATAGGATCTTATTTGCGACATTTAGCAGGGATATGCCTCGATAGTTCTTGCAAGATATAGGATCGAATTTTTTGTAGATGGGGCATATGGAGCTGATAGTCCTAGGGTTTTTGATTTAAATCCTTCCAAATGTTAAACGGATTGCAGGCAATGAAGCAAGCCGTCAAAAATCTTTTTCCGCGGACTAAATTCATTGGATGCTTGTAATAATTTGTACATTATATAGAATAAAATGGTGCACATACCTTATTTCAATTTTCTTTTTTCCTAAAATTAAAGGTTTCATTTTTGTCAGGTCGTAAGGCGTAACATAGGAAGCAGGCACTCTTTATTTAAAATTAATTTTCGAAATTATTTTGAAAAATACTGGATTCAAAAAGTAGTTTTTAAGTTTTTGGTAAATCTTATTCTGTTTGATACTCACCTTTTTATTTTAAGGTAGGGTGTGACAGCTTTTGTTTTGTGGTCGCTCAGCTATAAGAAACGGAAAATGTTTTAAATTTGTCACAGTTTGAAAAGATGAGGAGTTTTTCAAAAGTCAACAATTTTCAGTTTGGTCTGAAAGTGGTGGTTCAATGGGTACTAAACATAAAAAATACAACGTTGAACGGAGCTCCAAAATTGAGGAAGCATCTTTCGCTAACAGGATAATTTAACTGTTGTACCTTTCTTCCGGGGATGTGTTTTGAAAAAACAAAATATGTATGGAGATGCTTTCAGAAGAAGATATTTTTAATGTTGAAGAATCCTGTGAGGAACACATTGATGAAGAAAATGTTATAAATACACTATCAGCTCAGTGTCGTGGAGTGCTTAAAGCAAGCAACTATCACGAGCAGAAATTGCCGGCACTAAAAGTGCTCTCACTGGCTCATCATTTAGTGCAGGTGTTAGTAAGGACAAAACAATTAAAAATACAATAATTATGTACCTATAAAATACGAGTACTAACACAGACACAAAATAATGCAAACAATTAAGACATTAAAGCATTATTACGCAAAATATTTTTTAGCTTAATTTTACTAACATGCAAGTCAATCACATGATCATTTAGATTATAGATTCTACTCATGCGACTAATAGGCTCATGCCTTCCATAATTCGTTCTATGATGGGGGCTGAACAATAATTCAACACTGCGTAAATTATGGGCACCACCACGAAAATTAAAGCCAATAGACGACAGCAAGTCAGGTGCATCTATTTGACCGGATATAAGCTGCTGTAAAAAAATGATATCGCTATTAAGCCTTCGTTGAGAAAGGGGTAACATTTGAAGAAGCTTGATACGTTGACTGTAGGGAGGAAGGTTAAATGGATCATCCCATGGAAGTCCTCTAAGTGCAAATCGAATAAATTTACGTTGAATGGCCTCTATTCGATTTGAATGAATGTTGTAGAACGGTGTCCAAACTTGAGAGGCATACTCTAGAAACGGACGGACAAAACAATTGTACAATGACATAGAAACATAAGGGTCATTAAATTCTTTGGCCCACCGTTTTACGAAGCCCAACATAGAATTAGATTTATTAATAATAGAATTAATATGCTTAGCAAAATCCAGTTTGGGGTCGAAATAAACCCCAAGATCCTTAAAATTATCAACACTACAAAGAATATGTTGAGACAGAGAGTATTGAAAGGTGGAAGGGATATTCTTTCTAGAGAATGTCATATGTTGACATTTAGTTGGGTTCAGGGATAAACCGTTTTTATCACACCAATTGGCGAAGCTATTAATGTCAGATTGAAGAAACATTCTGTCTTGCTGACTAGTGATAGATTTATATATTTTCATATCATCAGCGTAGATCAGGATATTACTGTGATTTATACATGCCTTAACATCATTAATGGCAAGTATAAATAATATTGGTCCGAGGTGACTTCCTTGGGGAACTCCAGACTGCGCTGTGAAAGATACGGATAGCGATCCTCTAAATTTCACTTGATAAACTCTTGATCTAAGGTATGAATAGTTCGGAAAAAACTGTTTCCATACTGCACATTGCACCGAGTATTTTCCAGCCGAATATTTTCCGAATTTGGCCATCGCCAAGTAGAGTTCCTGGCGATGAATGCTATTATATGCGGCCTTAAAGTCGATTCATTGATCTTTTCCAGGATTTGCCTTATTGTCAAGATTTGGTCTTTGGTCTTTGGGCCGGTAGCCACACTGGTGTGTTGCAGAACGGCTTTAGACGTTAGTACGTTGGATAGGATCTTATTTGCGACATTTAGCAGGGATATGCCTCGATAGTTCTTGCAAGATATAGGATCGAATTTTTTGTAGATGGGGCATATGGAGCTGATAGTCCTAGGGTTTTTGATTTAAATCCTTCCAAATGTTAAACGGATTGCAGGCAATGAAGCAAGCCGTCAAAAATCTTTTTCCGCGGACTAAATTCATTGGATGCTTGTAATAATTTGTACATTATATAGAATAAAATGGTGCACATACCTTATTTCAATTTTCTTTTTTCCTAAAATTAAAGGTTTCATTTTTGTCAGGTCGTAAGGCGTAACATAGGAAGCAGGCACTCTTTATTTAAAATTAATTTTCGAAATTATTTTGAAAAATACTGGATTCAAAAAGTAGTTTTTAAGTTTTTGGTAAATCTTATTCTGTTTGATACTCACCTTTTTATTTTAAGGTAGGGTGTGACAGCTTTTGTTTTGTGGTCGCTCAGCTATAAGAAACGGAAAATGTTTTAAATTTGTCACAGTTTGAAAAGATGAGGAGTTTTTCAAAAGTCAACAATTTTCAGTTTGGTCTGAAAGTGGTGGTTCAATGGGTACTAAACATAAAAAATACAACGTTGAACGGAGCTCCAAAATTGAGGAAGCATCTTTCGCTAACAGGATAATTTAACTGTTGTACCTTTCTTCCGGGGATGTGTTTTGAAAAAACAAAATATGTATGGAGATGCTTTCAGAAGAAGATATTTTTAATGTTGAAGAATCCTGTGAGGAACACATTGATGAAGAAAATGTTATAAATACACTATCAGCTCAGTGTCGTGGAGTGCTTAAAGCAAGCAACTATCACGAGCAGAAATTGCCGGCACTAAAAGTGCTCTCACTGGCTCATCATTTAGTGCAGGTGTTAGTAAGGACAAAACAATTAAAAATACAATAATTATGTACCTATAAAATACGAGTACTAACACAGACACAAAATAATGCAAACAATTAAGACATTAAAGCATTATTACGCAAAATATTTTTTAGCTTAATTTTACTAACATGCAAGTCAATCACATGATCATTTAGATTATAGATTCTACTCATGCGACTAATAGGCTCATGCCTTCCATAATTCGTTCTATGATGGGGGCTGAACAATAATTCAACACTGCGTAAATTATGGGCACCACCACGAAAATTAAAGCCAATAGACGACAGCAAGTCAGGTGCATCTATTTGACCGGATATAAGCTGCTGTAAAAAAATGATATCGCTATTAAGCCTTCGTTGAGAAAGGGGTAACATTTGAAGAAGCTTGATACGTTGACTGTAGGGAGGAAGGTTAAATGGATCATCCCATGGAAGTCCTCTAAGTGCAAATCGAATAAATTTACGTTGAATGGCCTCTATTCGATTTGAATGAATGTTGTAGAACGGTGTCCAAACTTGAGAGGCATACTCTAGAAACGGACGGACAAAACAATTGTACAATGACATAGAAACATAAGGGTCATTAAATTCTTTGGCCCACCGTTTTACGAAGCCCAACATAGAATTAGATTTATTAATAATAGAATTAATATGCTTAGCAAAATCCAGTTTGGGGTCGAAATAAACCCCAAGATCCTTAAAATTATCAACACTACAAAGAATATGTTGAGACAGAGAGTATTGAAAGGTGGAAGGGATATTCTTTCTAGAGAATGTCATATGTTGACATTTAGTTGGGTTCAGGGATAAACCGTTTTTATCACACCAATTGGCGAAGCTATTAATGTCAGATTGAAGAAACATTCTGTCTTGCTGACTAGTGATAGATTTATATATTTTCATATCATCAGCGTAGATCAGGATATTACTGTGATTTATACATGCCTTAACATCATTAATGGCAAGTATAAATAATATTGGTCCGAGGTGACTTCCTTGGGGAACTCCAGACTGCGCTGTGAAAGATACGGATAGCGATCCTCTAAATTTCACTTGATAAACCCTTGATCTAAGGTATGAATTAACCCATTTTATGAAACTTGGTGGGAAGCCAAAAGCCCTGAGCTTAAACTCGATTATTTCATGGGACAGCTGGTCGAAAGCTTTAGAGAAGTCAGTGTATATGCAATCCATTTCGTCCTTATTCTCTAAGGTATTAGAACAAGCATGCAAGAAACTTAACAGATTAGTGACAGTGGATCTGTTTCTTACAAATCCATGCTGTTCATTACAAATTAAATTGCGACAAAGAAATATTAACTTTTCGCAAACAATTTGTTCAAAAAGCTTAGGGATACACGAAAGCTTTGAAATAGGCCTATAATTAGTGATATCACCACGTTCGCCTTTTTTAAATACAGGTGTGATAAAAGCACTTTTCCATAGATTAGGGAATTTACCAGTACTGATGGACAATTCAAACAGATACTTAAGATATGGAGCAATTGCATGACTACATTTTTTAAGAACGATCGGTGCAATGCCATCAGGACCTGATGAATAATCATTCTTGAGAGAAGAAATACATTTTAAAATTGTTTCCAAATCGAATGAGATACTACTAAAACTTATTTGGGAACAGCTAGTTAGATAACTAAAATATTGATCATCAATGTGAAGAGGGGTGCCCCTAAATGATTTACTGAAATGATCTGCAAACATATTGCTTGCATTTACTGAATCAGCAGTTGTAGAACTATTGTAAGTAAGCTTCGATGGATAACCATCGGTTTTTTTCTTAGAATTGACAAAACCCCAAAAAAGTTTGGGGTTCGATTTTAAAGAGCATTCCATTTTACTTATATAGTCAATATATAAGTTGCAGGATAAAGATTTGAATTCATTGAATAATGTGAAATAGAGTTCAAGATCTGAATGACAGAGACTTTTTAAATAGTTCTTCCAAGCCCTATTACGTCTGTTTCGTATCGATTTTAGCTCTTTAGTGTACCAGGGATGGGACGTTTTCAGATTCCTAGAGGATTTCACAGGAATCACTTTTTTCATGCAGTTATCCATCAAAGAATAAAAAGAACCTACTGCATCTTCAATATTATATAAGGCAGTAAGGTTAAAATTAAAGCTGTTAATTTCATCAGAAAGCCTTTGAAAATTTGCTTTCCGAAAGTCAAAAGATTGCGAACGGTCATACGAATTACTGTTTTCGTACAGATGTGCGCCCAGTTCAATAAATACATCCAAGGGTGGATGATTGTCATCTATGTTAGTTATACTGAGATGGGATTCCAGAACCACAGTACTAACAGAGTCAGAAGAGAAAACAAGATCGAGAGTTCGATTTCTGAAATTTTTTATACAGCTTGTTTGCTGTAAGTCAAAAGACAAAATGTTGTCAAGTAAAGCGAGCTCTTGTTGGGCAGAGTCAAAGGATGGAATGAAATGAGAATCATCCTCAGAAGGTACCCATCCAATATGTGGCAGATTGAAGTCGCATATAAGTAAGACAGTGCTGTCACAACAAGATATGTCAAAAATATGGTCTAGTGCCATAGAGAGTTCCGAATACAAAGAACATAGACGAGACGATGGAATGTACGCATTAACAACATATAAATGTTTGTTCTTAAGTGTAATTTTTACACAGATAACTTCGACATTAAGTTGAAATGGAAAGTCAATCTTGCGTGACTCAAGGTTGGAACGAACAGCGATCAGAATACCTCCTCCAAGCGCTTTCAGGTCATTGTTATGACGATCGTTTCTGAATACGGAGAACTCATGATTGAAGAGTTCCGTGTCTAGAATTCCGGCATTTAGCCATGTTTCCGTCAAGGAGAAGATATCAAGAGAGAGGGCTTGTGAGTTTATATATAATTCAGCGGTTTTTGTGCGGAGTCCCCTTACATTTTGATAGTAGAGGGACAGCCTACTTGGTTTTTTAACTTGGGCGGACAATCTTTCCTGTGACTTTTTGTCGAACGGGGTGTAAATTCTTTAACTAACGTATTTTCAGGCCATGCAGTGCTATTGCACAGCTTTTCGAAATATACTGAAGGGGCGACAATTTTGAAAGACGCAACAAACCCTTCAGCCTTGCTGATTTTGGTGCATTTGATTGAGTCATCTTTTGGGATCAAGTTTCTCGAGACCAAATGGTTCAAGACATCGTCTGAAGAAGTGTTTGGTTTATCCCTGTTCTTGTGGGCCCATCAATTGATGAACATATTTGCCCTATTTGTAAGGATTTGCGGGTAAATATTGTTGTAAGAATTTAAAAATTCGTAGTGAATGCAACATTAAAATTCCAGCGCAATCTAATGCTGAAGGGAACGAGAACTAGAAGTGTCACTGTTGCAGAGACATAGTATAGGATACAATCCAAGTATTTATTTAATAGTTTTAGTTTTTAATATGAAAAAAAACGAATTGGTGTTTTGTTTCATTTTAAAAAAAAGTCAAAGCGCGTTGAGGCCTTATTTCATTTATTTTTGTTTTTTTTCCATTACTTGGGCCTTATTTCGTTAATGCGTAATTTTATTATGAAAAGATGCCCCAATTCGGGGCTTTTTTTTAATTATTTTTTTGGGCCTACTTTGCGGGGCCCCTAGAGTGTATATGTTCCAAATGTCAATTTCTAGCTCGAATTTAAGGGCCTAACAATTGACAACGGGCGGACGGACGAAAGGGCATAGCTCGATATAGCTTTCGATGCTGATCACAAATATAGTAAATTTTGGGGTCTATGAGCAATATTAACGTATGTTACAGACAATCAGGGATATCGGCGATTCCGACGGAAAAAAATTCCCCCTGAACATTTTTCGTTCCTTGGAAAATATTCCTAGTACCGTGAATCTCCATCGGAATTTATTTCCCCCAGAATTTTCCAAGTTATGTTCGAAGGCGTTGACAGTTGTCAATCGCAATTAATTCAATTAGGTATAATTTAAGCTCATATTTGAGGACATTTTGGTATTGTATTTTTTTAAATAGAAAATTGTGTTAATGTTATTAATTATTTTATTATACTCGCGTTCAATTTAGTGAAGTGACATAAGTGACATTGGGGGTCTTACGCTGTTCAGTTCCTTCTCTAAAAGCTTCCAAAATGTATTCACATTCTTTATTCACAGTCTTTGCTTCTATTCGTAGTGAAGCCATTGGCAATGTCGCGGCTTCCATCACATAAATGTACCATCATCTCCAATTGTCTTTGATTAGTTGAGTTAGACCTATATGTTTTTTTTTATATAAAATTATCGAAATAAAACTTGAACAAAAAATACTTGCATAAAGAAAAAAAATTGTCTTCTTCTTTTCTAAAGCTCCAGTTTCTTTTTATTTGAACCACAACAAACCTGTGCAGCTCTTTTTTCATTTTTTTGATTTAAAATACAAACTTAAAAGCAACCATCTACTTATCCACATACTGCTTAGATTTTTGAATTTCCGCCAGCATACTTGCGAAGGAAATATTCCGGAGGGAATTTCGCAAATAATTGACATATTTGATCCACCACCATTTGAGGGTGGCAGTGGTGCGATGCTAGTGTATTCACTAACTGATTGGCAGGTCTCGCGTTCGAGTTCCGGCCAGGGTTATGATTTAAAATTGAATACACATAAATATAGATGGAGAAAAAACGCTACAAAAGCACCAAACTTATTTCTCATCATCCTATCTATAGTAGCACCTAAAGTCTCTTATAAAGGGTTTTTCAATAAGAGCGCTACAAAAGGTTTTTTAAATAAAACAAAAACGGATTTGGATATCTATGAAATTCTTTATTCCTGTGAAAGTACGTTCGATGCCATTATGTATGGAATTCGATTTCTTTTGCATGGCCGCCACAGGCACGCTTGCAGAAGTCCAGACGCTGAACCCAATTTTCGACTGTTTTCAAGCATAAATCGGCCGATACTGCTGCAATTTCACGTTCGATATTCGTACGAAGTTCATCAATCGTCGCTGGCTTGTTGGCATAGACCATAGACTTGGCGTAGTCCCACAGGAAATAGTCTAACGGCGTCAAATCGCACGACCGAGGCGGCCAAGCGACTGGACTATTTCGTGAGATAGCACGGTTTCCAAACTTGGTTTCCAAAAAATTGATTGTGGCATTCGCTGTGTGGCTTGTGGCGCCGTCCTGTTGGAACCACATGTCCTCCAAGTCCATATCATCCAATTAGGGCCAAAAATATTCGGTTATCATTGAACGGTAGCGATTCCCATTCGCAGTAACGTGCCGGTCTTGATCATCACGGAAGAAGTACGGCCCAATGATGCCGCCGGCCCATAAACCACACCAAACCGTAATTTTGTCGGGATGCAATGATGACTCATGGAGTACGTGTGGATTGCTGCCTGACCAATACCGCATATTGTGTTTATTGACGAAGCCATTCAGCCAGAAATGAGCCTCATCGCTGAAAATGAAATGAGCCTCATCGCGCTCTTAACGTCGAGGCCACTGACCCCGAATTTCGGTAGTAAATTTTAATAATTTCGACTCGTTGTTGGCTCGTATATCTTTTCATCATGAAATGGCAAAGCTTACTGAAGAGAACTGTCAAAAGAGCGGCAAGAAATTCGGCGTCGTTTGCTGTCCCTGTCGCTCTACTTTTGTAGCGTCCCTGTTGAAAAACCCTTTACATACTTTTTACTGCATGGGTACGCTAAACAGCTGGATGGACATCTCTTTCAGGCATAATAAAACTGAACTGGTCGATGAATATGTTTTAACCAATGTCAATATCCTTTATAAATATCGGATGCATTGCTGTTTTTAACACCTAAGACATAAACAGGAAAATACGTGTCACCTTTTATTCGCAGTCAACATTTATTCGGTTTGCAAATGTTTAACAAATCTAATAAGGTGACATCATCCATTCCAAGTCTATCATTTTGCCTAATTATCCCAAAATGCTCATCAAGAGCCCACACAAAGTATTCACTTGAGAATAGCACAATATTACTTTAATCTGCAATTGCGACTAATTAAATTTATCCAATAGTTATGGAATGTGTTTGCTAAGCTCGTTAGCAAGCTAAATCGACTCATAATTTAAAGATTGTTTTTACCCTTGATACCAATTTACTTGTCCCGACAAAGTATTTTTGCTCTTACTAAGGTATTCTTCCAGTGCAGTTTGATGCATACTTTTTAGTTCACCTTAGCAACAGGATAACAAACTATTAAAGCAATGGAAAATATGCATTCAAGAATGCAAAGTTCCCACTAAGTGGCATATTCATGCCCACTTAAGAACTGAAGTTTCCCAACACCAGAAAAAAACTCCTACGTAACGCAGGCCACATACACGAAAATACTCAACCTTACCGCCATGGCCAAAACAATGCAAACGATTATAACACTTTCACCTTTTTCTTCCTCTTTACCTCCCACTTCTGAGTGCCATTGAAAAAGTATACCTAGTTCAAACTGTTGCATTACACCCCATAAATGCCAGTACAGAACACTTAACTGCAATGGATGACGGATTGTACTATACAATTAACAATAGGCTTTGCCAAAAGCCATGAGAGTACCCACAAAAGCTCTTTAACAGAACTTTGTGTTGGGAATTAGGGGTAGGTACTAAAAAGTAAGAATGACATTTTGTACAGTGGGGGGACATTAAATTCGGATGATTCGATATATTGTTTATCCCTCTAAGAATTGGAAAGCTAATCAGACCTATCGCGAATGAATTTTCCCGGGGAACTGATCTTATTCAGCAATTTGATTTACATTGCTGACAAGGAGAAAATTCCCTGGCAATTTATTCACCATAACCAGCGTTGCCACTTATTAATAGTATGTATATTTAAGGGCCTAACATGATTTTGTTTTTATTGAAGTTTTAATTAATTGAACGTCTACAATTTCTGGAAAAATCTAGTCATCAAAATTTGACATTTGAGTAAAATGTTTAAAATTCCTTAAAATGCATTTAAAATGCACCTGCAAAAGAGCAGTCAAAAAAATGGTAATGCGATGAACATTCACATTTCAAGAATATAAAGAGGCAATCACAGTAGAATTTTTTTTTATAATATATTTTATAGTACCTTCAAGGAAATTAAGATTAGAAGAAAGGAAGAGATGCCGATGCACGTAAGTTTTGAAAGTTTGTAGGTTATAACGTGAAGGAAAAATAGAGCTTGGACGAGTATTCCACTTCACTGTACCTACAAATACAGGCTTGAAGGTGAACTGATGAGCATTGCTTGCATGGCGGGTATTGCGGCTGAAATGTTCTAGGGGTGGAATACAACTGGCTATTTCGTTTGAGCAGTTATTTATGGTGGAATTAACGATGAAATAACGTTAGACAGGAGACATTGCGAGATGCCTGAGAGAGTCAATCGATCTCGATGTCTCGGTCGCCAATGAGTGTTATTGCGCATTTTTGAATCCCGTCAAGTAGCTACAATTAATTTATTGGTGCACCAGGCTAGAAATGAACGTTATACTTGAGTTCCAGGCGGATATATGACTTATAACTTCCATTCATGGATAATGGCAGAGTGTCTTCTGTCATTTAAGCATAACACACACATTATGCTTAAATGACAGAAGACAGGATTGCGTTTTAGAAGCATTAAATTCACTCCATTGGTCGTAATCCACGGAGTTATACTGTTAAGATCGCAATTTAATGAGCCTTACATACGTCCCAGTTCCAGTTCCACCCCCGAAGATGAGGGAAGGGACCCAAGAAACGAATATGAGTGTACTGTCCTCAGCGAAGGAATGGGTTGTATTAGGAGTAACAGACAGGAGATCATTTATAAAACTGAGAAAGAAAGGCCGAGACTGAGCAGAGCCTTGGGGAACACCACCATTTAAACTTCAAACCGTCAAATAAAAACTGTAATTTAACAGTAGGAAAAGTAATTTCTAATCCATTGAAGAAGAGTATCATCGATTCTAAATGCACGCATTTTCGACATGAGAGCTTGATTACAAACTAATTTGACACCTTTGAAATATCTACCGCAACGATTTTACATTCACTACCTTGGTGGAGAGATTGGTTTCACTTTTCGGTTAGATATGCCATCAAATCATCAATGGACCTGTTGCTGCGATAGTCATACTGCCGGCCATTAAGAAGTTTTCGGGATTCATTATATTTCATTAGCTGACCATTGATCAGCGTTTCCATAACCTTGGAAAGAAGGTACGTAAGTGCAATTGCTCGGTAGAAGTAGGGAGAAGAAGATTCGCCTATTTGGTATAGGCTGGACAAATGCTCTTTTCCACCTTTTGGGAAAGAGCCCTGAAGAATAGCACAAATAGAAAAGCCTACGCAGTGGTTTTCTTAGCGTAGAAAAACACCTATATGGGAAATACCATCTGGACCAGCGGATTTGTGTATGTCAAATTCTCGAAGTACTCTAGCCACTGTACAAGTGCGAAAGTGGATTGGTCCAATGGAGTATTCTACACGTTCGAATACAGGGGTAGAAAAAGCACAATCCGGGAGCGTTGAGCTAGCTGCAAACTGAGCAGCAAGCATATTGACTTTATCGTCGGCCGAATCCTTGATGTTTTAGCAAACGACCAAAAGTTGTTACTACCCGTGGGACTTTGTAGTATTTTGCTTCAGCTTTTGGTCATAGGGGGATTTGACACAGTTAATAAGGGCATTGCAGTCATTTTTTACGATTTTCCTCAGATGGGTTGGTTAGCCTTATATGACAATATTTATTATAAGAATTTATTATTATAAGAAGATGTACATAAGTGCTTAAACTTTAAACTTAAGTTTAGTTGCATGTCCTGTATTAGAAATAAAAGCAGCACAACGACGTTGCATCGAGCTGACCAGGTTTTCGAACCTTTCTACGGATATCGACCTCCACGATTTCTGTACTACTTCCACAAGGGCTTGAATATTGATTGGCTTGCAACTTGCAACTTAATTTCTGATATAGTAGCAAAGGTTCTCAATCGTGCTTAGGTCGGGGGACTGTGCATGCCATTCCAACACATTAACCCACTTTACTTGAAACCACTGCTTGGCAAGTTTAATGAGATGCTTTGGGTCATTGTTTTGTTGAAAGACCCATATCATCAGCATACGGTAACATTGCTTCCTGCAGGAGTTTGATATAAAGATGTTGATCCATTATGCTTCAATTCGGTGTATGGGACCAATACCATAAAAAGAAGAAAAACATGACCAACGATTATGCCGGATAAGCTGGATATTGAAGAGATCCCTTTTCACCAATCAAAACTCATCTCGCCCGACCATAGAATATTAAAAAAAAAAAAACAAGAGATATACATGCACAGCCTTATTTATTAGATTCCCTTAAACCACCTTTAAACGGTTGCGTAGTTAAAAATCGTGTTAAGCATTTACGCAGGTTTTACGCAACTCTACTGGAATTGTGATTAATAAACGATTTTCCTCTGTGTGTTTATTAAAGTAGGTTTGTTTCTCGATAAGTAAAGACAGTAGTACTAAAAACATAAGATTCTAATAGTTTTTATTAAAGTCAATTCTTTTTGACAGATTGTTTTTGAAGTAACTACTTTTTGTTGGATTAACATTTAACACATTCGCACAATCTCACATTGAAGTTGACGTATTACAAATAGAGAGTCATTGGTGAAAACGGTTATATTGGCGTTTAAGTTACGCAAGCCTTATGCTAAAACAGATGTGCAGCGATAATGCATGCAGTCATACGTGCAATAACGCACATGACATGATGTGCAGTAAGGAATTGTCCTCAGTCAGTAGGAATTTCGCCTGACCTTAATATTACTGAGCGACCAAACAGACTAAAATGTTAGGTAATGTCAGAGAATTCCACAGCACGAAACGTTAAACCGGAAAATTGTACTTAACTGTGGAAATAAATCATCTAACTGTACGGGTTTGGCTGCACATCTGTTTTAACTATTAGGCAACGTTGCAAACTGTTTATAAATCCCGTTTCCTGGCGACATTTTAAATCTGCTTTTATTCTTACCGCAACTGTATGTTTTATAAGAAGCAACGCTGACCATAACCCTGAATGCAAATTTAGATTGTCTGGACAACGCTAAACAGAAAATTCTTGAATGATAAATAATACGATTTTAGTCTACATGCATGCCTATTTATCAACCGTTCATGCTTTACACAACCACATAAATTAAATATGTTACATCAAAAGAAAAAGATTTAGTATAAAATCTATTTACGACGATGCTTTTATGCAAAATCTATCAAATTTAAATTTATATGTCACTCTCCAAATTATAAATCACTCATCATCACGCAAGTGTGTTTTTCAAGATACTCTGATCCGTTGACACTCCCAATTGGATACGTCTGCACCTACATACATTTCCTGTCAATATTTATTCCTATAACTGCATATTCTCTATACAAATAATGATTACATTTTTTATTGAACTAGTACCTCAAGTTGCATGATGTGCATGCATCAACAAGATGACATTTCTTAATCGGTTTTCTTTCTTCTTTAAATTCCCAAGAGAAACAAGTGAAAAACCTATTCTTTGACTTATGCGAACCCCTATTTCCTGTGCTACTACCTGTTTTGAAAAACACGCGCAGCGGGTAACAAACCGTCAAACACTACATATATAATCGAATCATGTCAATATTTTTCCTCTTTATTATTATTTTGAAACCATTCAGGCCCTGGTGAGTAACCCCTGGTAGCACTATAAGATTCCAAGATGAGATGAGATTATTTGGGTTTTATTGTGTACATTGTTCTGTCTTGGGTATTTACGTGTTTGACTGGAATGAAATAATTGACTCAGATGTTTTTAACTTTACGATTTTCAAACAAATTTTCCGATATCTTCGCTAGCCAATATTCTTACATTGAAAACGATAAGGAATACGACGATAGTACGAGGAAATGCTCATTTATCATTGTTATATGATGGTGCTGCCAAAATCGAAGTCTAATATCAAGATGGCCAACTATTGCAAAAGCTTGGTGGGTCTTAGTTTGATTTTTTTTTTTGGAGGTTTGACGGATGTTTTGATTATCATTGTACAAGTTTAAGTCTTATTCTGACTGACGGCGTCCGGCGGTACACATATTTCTGGTTTCGATTCGAGTTATGTGGGCTTACGTTAAATTGATTATCCTATTAAACTTCCTAACATCCGGTGGCTTCACGTGTTCTTGCTTTTTGTTTGCTGAAATCTGTATTCATTCCTAAAAAGGAATTTAATTTTGTGATACCATAGAATAGGTACTCGTAGATGCTGAATCTAATGACTGCTGCGATAAGAATTTCCCTCTTTCATCTTTGGCGTTAAAGTCACAAAGATCGATTTTCATATCGCTAAGAGCACTACATTTCAACATAGTAACGTTAGTGAACCTCTGTCCGCAGTAACTGAATCAATTGCAAGTATGCAAAATACAAACCGCATTGTCGAATAAAAATTAGATAAAAAACGTCTAAATACATGTTTTTTTAAATCAGTGCCCCAAGAATATACATAAAGCCATCTAACAAATATGATTACACGAGAGGATTCTTATGAAAATCCAATCATCACCAATAAGGAAATTCTTTTTTAACTCAATCGTTAACTTTTCAGTATTACTGTTGACGCATTATATTTTTAGTACTGAAATGTTTGGAGAAAGGAAAAGCTATCCCCTTCGTTTTGAGGCATTATTTTCCCACAACTTTATCCTGATGCCACCTAACATAAGCGAGGGTGGCACTGATACTGCTGTCGATGGATCAGCTTCAGATTCATGTTTTGGGGCATTTCGTATTCACAATCGCAACTCGCAGTCATTGTCAACGGTTGTCTTTTCATCGCAGCCAGTACTTTCGTCGCCTTTCATCCGTCGACTACGAAAATAATCATCGGACTCTCAGACATTTCGTGCGACTACAAAAATGTCATAAAAGTGTTTTACCATTTTCCCTGTATACATTTTCCGGGAAAATCTTCGTCATTTGTATCTAGTTCGTTCATATAAGTAAAAGTCTCGTAAATACGTGCACTAGAGTAGGTGTCTGTTTTAGTTTTACTATATCTGAAGGATTAGAGGATGTCTTGTCCGTCGTTGTGAGTTAGACTTGCCTCAAAGTGAGTACTTACTGCGTTTAACAGTTGGAATCCGACACTTACGCGCGACGGGTTGACATAAATACTACAAATACCGCTTGTGTTTAGAAAAAAAGAAAACAAAAACCGGTAGCATTCATTTCGTTATTAAAAAATGATATAAACTGTAAAAGGGATTTGCCCTCCCTTACTTTTTTTCAATAATTTTCGTTCAAATGCAATTAATAAAGTGATTGTGGTTAATATGTGCTGTGATATTTCAAATGCATTGATGCATTAAACGGAAGTATTACTAAGATATACCGTTAGTGGTTAAGGCATAATTTTTTGTTGTTTGGCGAATCTCCATCACTCGCAATCCTGGCGTGTCATAATTGATTGCAATTTAATACTATGTCAGTGTGACAACAATTATTAAGAAACAACAATATTTTGTGAAGCAAATAATACACGAGCAGCGGTTTTTTGTATACCATTCCATCATGGCCACTTGTTTTGGATTACCCATTTTAATTGCTGCTGCAGCAGTCATCCTCATCAACATCGACACCTGTGCCGGTAAGTTCAATCAAGTTCAATGCATTCGGTTTGATTGGAGTGTGTTTTTTGGTTGCCCGTGACATAAAAAAAAGAAGTTGTTCAATTTTGTAGGCGGGTTGGCCTGAGCGAATGAATGCACGGATGGGGGTTGTTGAACACACCCAGTAGATAAACGGTTTCGGTTGGGGTAAACGAACTTGATCAAGCTTAATTAAGTAAGAATGTTTATTTTCGCTTGGAATTATGTATGAGAGTACATAGCGGGTGAGTAGTGGTGGCCAGTTTTACCCTTAGCAAGTTGATAGGTGAACCTTGAGCAAATGATAAATGATTCGTGGTGTATGTGAGGACGGGCGGTTTTTCACCCACTTTCGGGGTTAAATGCAGATGAAAAGTTTTTAGGTTTGATTGACATTTTAACGGCACCTACATTTTATAGCGACACAGTCTGTCCATGATCAAAGAGATATTTGGGCTTAGTTTCTTATTGATACCCTGGAATTTGAAAATGAAGAGATCATGAGTTTGTTTGTATCCGATGAATCTAAAACCATTTTGATTTGAATATTTCATGAATATTTTGTATTTGCATTGAGGGATACTTTTATATCTAAAAATAGGATATGCGAGTCCGCGACTTCGCTGGTGTTTTTACCGGTGATAATTATTTGTCTAGAGATTTTCTTTCTTCATTCGTTTCATTGGTCCTTTTTTCATTGACATTCGCCGAAAGCCAACATGTCTCGAGAGCCAAAAAAAAACTTTTTGATGAAATGACATCTTATATTATGCCCGTCAAATTTCGAGGCATATTGAGATACATTCCATTTCTTTCTGATATTTTATTTTTGTTTGGTAAATTCTTCCAATGTTTGTATAAACAGATTTTTATGCATTCTTCTTCCTTAATGGCGAAGCTATGGTTAGAATTAAACGGATCATAACCCTAGCACTTTCCTGCATTCTGCTGGTCCACCCGTGTGGTTCGCCGGTTTGACCTCAGTTATTATTTTCAGGCTGCAGTGTTCTCGTACCTGCACGGGCAATGTTAGAAAAGCTATACTACACTGAATTATGATGAAGACATAAAGCGTCACGTAAGTGTAGGTTGGCAGGAGAATTCAGTCATCTTCTGTAACCGAAAAATGCCTCCAAAGCTGAAAGGAAGGCTCAAAATTCAAAATGCACTTGTGCGCCCGGCGCGGCGCTCACATACGGTTAACAATGTTGGACAGCGTGCACAAATTATAATGCCAAATTAACAGCAGCTGCGATTAAGACGCATAGCATGACACACGACAGCAGGAGTAACAAAGTTTTATCGAATTAGCAGGTGCAAGGTCCGAGGAAGCCTTCACGTCAAAGAATCTATCTCGAAGAAAATGGAGCAACACCGGCCCAGTGGGTACTGTCATGTTTAGAGGAGAGATCCTACGAATTCTGTGAAAAAGGCAATATCAATCAGCCAAGAGAGGCAGGCCTAAAATATCCGGGATCATACAAATACAGCAACAGCAGCATTTGATTGGCCTCACCGACGAAGTCATTGCAATTCCAAAATGGCAAATGAGCAACCGTAGGTTTTTATTCCATAGATAATTTAATGGCGTTAATGATGAAAAATGATTTCGGGCATGTGGCCAACACGGGAGCGTCGCAGATACTACATCCTGGAGCTCCAATTTCCGAACACTTACGTGAGTATTTGAGAGGTATCTCAGACTCTTCGCAGTCGATGTTGGCTTCCAGTGCTGGAATCCTTGTGAGCTTGCCCGCATAGACCAACGACTTAAAATAATAATACAGAAAATATTCCAGCGGCGTCAAATCACACGACCTTGGATTTGACGCCGCCTTGGGGTAATTTTTGGAGTTAATATCGTCACCAAATATTCTGCAAACCATATTCATTAACTTTCGGAAACAAAAAATTGATGATCCGATGCTGCGCCAGCCCATCAACCGCAACAAGCTGCACTTTTTCCGGGATGCGTCTGCAGCTTATGGATCACCTTTGGATTTATGTACCTCGCTCCAAATGCGACAATTTTGAATATTAACAAAGTCACTAAGGTCACATCATATTTTTTTGAGTGATACATGAGATTTATTTATACAATTGTTGCAATTAATTATCGACTGTGATCTCATCCGGATCGGATTTGCATTTAAAAATCAAATCTGGTCGATAATAAAATGCAGCTAATGCTATTATCCATTTATGGCTTAAAGGACGATTTCTTTATGATGTGTATGTAAATATATGTATGTGATACCTACGTATGCAAGGATATGAACCAAAACGTATGGAGGCTTTGCTTTATTTTCAATATCCCGTCAGTGAATCTCAAAATTATATAAAATTAAAATCAATTCAATAAAAAGAAATCAGAAATTTGTTTTAAAGAGTTGCCACTGTGGACGAAAGATTTATTTTGACATTTTCTTTCTGACTAAGATTTGACCACAATTTTCAACTTTTTGTGTTTTTTCTTAAATTCTCACGTATACTTTTTTTTGTTAACTTAAAACAATGATTGCAATCGTCATATTACGACTTAAGAATTTCAAAAAAGGATGTCTAGCAATTCCGTTCATCTGTCTGTCTGCCCGGGCGGTAAGACTACTACTTTAATAACCACATTTGAATAGATACTTAAAATATGTAATATTTTTTAGTAATGTGATTCGAAAACCCATCTACCAAAAGTGAGAAACTTTTGTATGACCCAGTCGTGCACTTTACTTGTATCCCCTTTCCTAAAGGTATTATAATTTTGATTTTTAATTTTTAATACTGATCCTAGAAAAGTTACTATATTTGTGATCATGATCAGCATTGAAAGCTTTGTCAATCTCGCAATGTACGTCCGTCACCAATTTCGAGGCCCTAAACTCTAGGGGCCCGAAATGATAAAGTGTACACATTTTTATAATCCGTCCACTGACACGCCCACTTAAAAAAACAAAAACGTATAAAAGAAGACGATGGAAATGAACGTCGTCTGCTTCGCAAAGTTTGTAGACCAAATCTTTCTTAACGATTCGCTCATACAAAGTTGTTTGCCACACCCACGTTTTGAGCATTTTTGATATAAACATTTTTTCCGATAGTCTATATAAAAAAAATAAAAAAGTGGTCTGGGTGCGACCCGCAAGGTCCACACGACTAACTTCCCAGTAGGATCAATATGATTTATGCGATTAGTGGGAAATTTTGAAATGTGGTTAACCATAAGGTATGGTTAAGAATTATTTAATATTAAAAAATGCTCTTTAATATTGTTCATGGAAATTTAATGTTGTTAATAACAGTAAAGTGTGATATATATTAATGCAACCATTTTTATCAACACCGAGACCTGTAAATTTACATGTATACTAAATAACGGAATAGAATGTAATAATGATTTGCTCAATGACAAATGACAATAAATAGTACAAATAAAGGCAAATTATTTTAGTTATTTATTTACTAACAAAAAACGGCTGGACCGATTTCGCTCGTAACTTAATCTGTTCTGATTTACGTAATTACGCTTCGAATAAACCCGGTCCCATGTCATCTTTGGTTCTCGAGATAATCGTGGCGAAAAATAATTCCGAACGCACTTACGTACATACGCACATACGTACATACTCGTACATACAGACAGACATCTCTATAAAAACGTTGGATTTGGATTCTGGTGACCTTGAAATTTGGAAATATGTCAAAATCCGCGATTCACAAAATCGACCCCATTACAAGAACTTCCACTGGAAAGTTAAAAAAAAGTAATAGCAAAATATGTAGAAAATATCCTTCGTTTTTTGAACTCACTTTGGGGGCTTTTTTTAACAAAAACGTTGTTTTTCGGTTATTTGCTTAAAACTGAATATAGCAATACATTATAGGCAGAATATGTAGAGCATTTCCCATTTAAAAAGGGAACCGATTTTTCAAACTGTCAAAGTCAAAATATTCAGTAAAATCAACATTTTCATCATGGTGAAGGGAACAACGTTTACAAATAATTAAAATTTACTACCGAAATTCCGCGTCGGTGGTCGCAACTCTAAGAGCGTTAACGCCAATTTTCGGCCGAAATTCTCGTCCCAGTAGACAAGCAATTCATAGTCTAGTGCAAAAATTTGAGTCAAAATATTCGCTGCTTGATGCTGCCGTGCCAGTAAGACTACGTTTTGCCCGAGGTGTGAAGAATATTTCTGCTGTAGAGGCGTCCGTCGCAAACCAGCCAAATCAGTCAATTTCACGGCGTTCTCAAGATTTGGGCCTCTTCCAGACCACATTATGGCGAATTTACTAAGGATCTTGGCCTACACCCTTGCAAGATCAAGCTGACTCAAGAACTAAAGCCACTTGATCATATGAAGCGACGTATGTTCTCGAATTGGGCTCTGGACAAGATGGAAGAAAATGAAGAATCTCATCCCTGGTATGGAGACTGAAAGCAGCGTGCTCGCCATCGCAGAGGATGGATGGCTGCAGTGTCTCAGGCAAAAACTCTTCAAGGGTCGAGAGTCCGTTTAGTAAGTAAGTAGTCCTTTACCGCAGTGTCCACACAGATTTGTTTCTTTATTTGTCCTTTTTTTAAATTTTAATTCAAAATGTTCTTTTTTTTCACCATCAATGACTTATTGTTTGTCTGCACATATTTACTTATGCTAAAAATTGCTTTTGCATTTACTACTCTAAAGGGTGCTCAAATTTGACGTATCATTTTAAATTGGCGGCCACTTTTTTTTACAGATTGAACAACGCTTTTAAATGATTAAAATTTAAGAGCGTTAACGTAAATTTTCGACCGTAATTTTCGTCCCAGTAGACAAGCAATTCATAGTCTAGTGAAAAAATTTGAGTCGGAATATTCGCTGCTTGATGTTGCCGTGCCAGTGAGACTACGTTTTGCCCGAAGTTTGGAGAATATTGCTGTTGTAAAGGCGTCCGTCGCAAACCAGCCAAATCAGTCAATTTCACTGCGTTCTCAAGAATTGGGCTTCTCCCATACCACATTATGGCGAATTTTGCGTAAGGATGTTGGCCTTCCAACATCAAGCTGACTCAAGAACTAAAGCCACTTGATCATATCAAGCGACGTACGTCTCGAATTGGGCTTTGGACATGATAGAAGAAAATGAAGAATTTCATCGGAAAATCCTCTTCAGCGATGAAGCGCATTTGTGGTTAAACGGCTTTGTCAATAAGCAAAATATGCGTTACTGGACAGGTGAGAACCCTCATGTGCTTCATAAAACAGCACTTTATAAAAAGTGACTGTTTGGTGCGGTTTTCATGCCGGTGGCTTCATTGGGCCGTTTTTTTCGTCGATGAAAATGACCTTCACGTTACGGTAAATGGTATTCGCTACAGAGACATGTTGGAACATTATTTCTTTGAGGAATTGCATGAATTGGTCATCAGTGACATGTGGTTCCAACAAGACGGTGCCACAAGCCACCAGCGGTGCAACAATCGAGTTATTGAAGTCTCAGTTCGGTCCAATACCATTCATTAATGTTTTGACAGTTATTCAAGCCAATAATTTCTTTTTTTCAGATATCTCAAGTAGTTTGCATTTTATTAAAAAAGCAGTTGTCAAGTCCTTAATGCAATACCCTTTATTAGTGTATAATTATATTAGGGTATAATCAAAGGAATAGAGCTTTACTTAAACAAAAAGTTAATTTTGTAGTCAATAAAGGAATTCCATTTTCTACTTGTTCGGACTAAAAATCTCTGTTCATTACAATTCATTACAAATATTGACAATTATTATTTGAAAATTATTATTGAAGAGCTTTTGTATATTGTTTTTTAAAGCTGGATGTATAAAGTTGAAGATTTTCGGGAACAAATATGTTAATAGAACTATAAATCACCAGGCCATTGTTTTATCCTTTGTATTTTTTTAAATGTCTGTTTATAAACTATTTTTTTTTTAATTGTTTCACTTTTGTAACTAGATCTATAATTTTGTAGCTTTCCAATCAAAAAAGAAAATGGCATGAGTTGCCAAACAATAGCCAAGTAAGCAACACGATCAGCAAAGTTAACGTCACTGATGATACCAAAAACTTCGAGCTAGTTAAGGACCCATTACCTAATCCTAAATGTAATCTTATTTGATGCCCACAATATGAATGCCTAAAAACTTCACGCCTTTAAAATCAATACAATTGAACACATATTCGTTTAGTAATAGCTCTATTATAAACTTGCAAAAGTGTGAATTTTATATACCTCGTTCAATGTAAGAAGTTCAGTCTGCTGGCAAATTAATTTTGTTTTTTAACGAGGATCTTAAGAAGATTGAAGAAATATACCATCAAAATAGCTGCTCTTCCATACAGTTTATGTCTTATCATTTGCATCATTAAAATTGCAGTAAAATTTGCATAACCTATGAATGTAATCGGCTTACAGTTGTGTAACTCTATGATTTTAATGCTACTTTTAAATCTAATTTTATTATTCGTAATTCAAAATTAACATTTTATAAGATTCCTTGAACTTACATTGTCTTGTGACTGTATAAATATATAATTAACAACAAACGAAACATATTTTAACAGATGTTTTCATGTGCATTTGTTTTTATTGTATGACAATACGTGTGACACTGGCGTTCGTTCCTCTTTTTTAACGACCGACTCAAGAAGTTATGATCTGAATTAATGGGATCATAACCCTCCCGCTTCACTGCATCCCTACTGGTGCGCCTTTTTGGGGTTCGCGGGATAGTTAGTGGAAGAAACATTTCTTAATTAATTTGCGAAGAGATGTACAAATTTCAAATTAGCGGTAAAGTGGTCCAAAAGTATTTATAGTGGGTATTTGCGTATGTAATGTATGATTGAATTATCACATTACTTATAGCTTGCTCTCAAGTTCTGGCCACTTACTCAGACACTGCATTGATTCAAAAGAGTTCATTTTAAAATCGTTAATCTCTGTGTGAAATCAACCGCTAATTAAAAATTGCTTGAAACAGAAGACAAAATATAGATACACTTTGGATTTTTGGATTTTTCGTATATAAGGACATTAAGCCCCAAAAAAGTAGGGAAACTATTAAGTAACAAATGTCATTAAAAATAGGAATAGTTTTCAATATTATTTATTTTTAATGTACCCAGCTACATACATTAAATTTCACAACGAACCAGGGCACGGAAATGCTCACTCACAGGCGCGCAGACCGGCTCACTGCTCATTTTTGACTCACGAGCAAGTGCATTTTTCAAAAACTCAAGAGCGCGTGCGTGACTCATTTGGCATTTCCATTACTGCACAGGCCTTCGAGTGAGTTTATCGAAATGATAAGGTCCGTTCGCGTACGTTATGTGTAGAGAAATTAAAACTGTAAAATCCCCAAAATCGAGAGAGAATCCTCTCATTTTAAAGAAAAGTACGCGAACGCTTTTCTGTAAAAAGATGAAAAACGTTTAAGTTTGGCTTGAAAAGAAGCAACTGCTGTTTTTTTTTGCTGGCAAATTCATAGGATTTCATCACTTGACAGCTTTAATTTTTTTACCAGCTGAAATTCTGTGTGAAGAAAAATGAACGAAAGTAAATTTTTCTTTCGTTCATCATTTTACCATTTTCTCAGTACGCGAACGCGTTTGTGTAGTTTTGCACGAAAGTTTATATAAATTTACGTTTGCATATTAGCTCGCGAACAGACCTAATATCCACACTCGCAATCGTGTGTGTACGAGTAGGTCGTGGCCTCTTGGGTCGATTCATGACTTGTGTACAAAATTCGAGGTGAAGAATTGATAATGTTGGCATTTATTGCTTGTCTGATGCACTACGGTAGTGCAGTGCAATAGATATGCTTTACGCCGAATTTGTTTAGGACTGAGTTTTTGCGAATTTATTTGTTTATAGAATTTTATTGAATTTGAGTTTCTACGACCTATGATATTTCCACTTGCAGGATGTACAATTTCTTGCAATTCCTAATAATAATAAACTAAATATTATGTCATGAAAATAATAAATGAAATGTTGTCATTTTGTTTCTGAAATCAAAACAAATCACGAGTCAATAATCAGCTCTTTTATGAATCAGAAGAAACGTTTTCTTTAACGTTCACAGATGAGCGTAAAATGGGTTGGTTTTTACAAAACCGCACACTCCTGTGCGAGAGTCGAAATAAAAATGCACACAGCCAAAAATGATATTGTCTTCATAAGCTGTTATTCATTTTTTCTATATAATAGAAAAACGACGTTTTTATGAAAACCGGCGAAAAAGTGGGTGTGGCCAAAAACTTCGTATTGTTTTTTTCTTCATACCTTGCAAAGACCACGGCCTACGTTTCCATACATTTTTCGATAAAACGGGAATAGAAAGAATATTTTTCAACTTTCAGCTTTCTACATACATAGCTAGAATTTAAAGGCCTCAAAATTGGTGACAGATGGACTTGCTTTCAATGCTGATCACAAATATTGTAACCTTTCTTCCTTCGGTAGGGTCTAAATATTTTTATTAATACATATTACTTTAAAAATAAGTACCTAATCCGAGGAAGAAGAACCTATACGAACAAAAATGGAGCTCGATGAATGGAGGTCGTACTTTCATGTTCAAAGGAGAGATCCTTTGAACCCTGTCAAAAAGGCAATATCATTCAACGTTTCCATACAACCGCAAAAGAAAGGCAGGCCTTAAAACTCCTGGATCACACAAATGCAGCAAGACAAGCATTTGATTGGCCTCAGTGACGAAGTGATACAAAATCGGGAGTCTTGTCGTTATTTTCTGAGGTCGAAGCGGCGAACCCCACAGGTAGACCAGTAGGAATGCAGTTAAGTGGGAGGGTTATGATCTCTTTAATCCTGATCAAGGCCTGAACGCCATTAAGGAAAAAGAAGAATAAGTACCCAATTTATTACAATGTAAATATTAAATGAAGCACTAGCTACCAAGGCTTTCGGCTGGCTTTAAATAAAATAAAATAAATAAAATCAAACGTGTTCATCGTTTAGCTCAGTAATTATAAAAATACGGCCATATTAATAAGTACAAGTTTCTGCTTGATAAATAAAGCTTCTACACTTTGTTATGTTTCGTCAGCGGTTAAGAGCTGTTAAGTAGGGATGGCGGTTTTTGCCAAATAATCGGTTTTCGGTTAACCGGTTAACCGGTTTTTATACAAATATTTTTGAGGTGTGTCTACTATGTGCTTCTTACGTTTAATGAGGACTATAATAATTGTCATTGCCATCTACTTTGGTTAGCTTCTAACTTTTTATTATGCTAGAAACTGATACAACTCCGAATTCGACTTTGGCAATCGCCTGTGTTAGAATCAATAGATTTTATGGGGATGGAACACATTACCAGCTCAACCTCAACTGAACTTCATCGAAAGACCTAAATCCTGAATTCGACGTCGAAGTGTAAGTCCGACCAACTATGCGGTGATGTTTTCATTTCCCCCAACATACAAACGTTTATTTTTTAAGTGAAGTGAGTTTTTCGCTCTCGAAGTTGCATTTTTCAATGTGTTTGGCTCAGCCCTATGTTTAACAATCATTTACCAGCTTAGTCGGAAGCGAAGTGAAAACTTTCTTATTGAGGGTTGGACGCAGATGAACTATAAGAGATAGTCGAGTTCGAGAGTCTGATAATCCCCTTACGCCTCAGATGAATAGGTGTAAATTCAGTAACGCATCACTGGCATCATGATGCTCATGATGCTTTGCAAAATGTTCATTAACGCAACTATTGGCATCACTTTCAACGTCAAGTGTTCATTATTGCAAAGTTGATCAAACTGATGCGCAAACATAACGAAAAAAAAGCATCACAGAAATACCTGATGCGCTGTTGATTCGCCTGAAAAAAAGCAAGAAAAATGTCGGAAGAGGAAGAAAAGTAAGTAAACAAACATTTTAATTGATGGATACTATAAGAAGATGTATAAGAAGGTGTCCAAAAAGGATTTAATGATTTTCGCAAATCCTAGAAACGTGGTTTGGTTTTCATTTAGAAAAGTTAAATCATTAGTGGACTTCAGTGGCGTGGCGTGGATAATTTTAAAAGGGAAGACGTTGAAAAATTTAGTCACCTATAAAAATAAAAATCTTTAAAACCTGAAATAAAATAATTTTTAATGGGGATATTGTATCTACATAATATGCATTCCACATTGACTTAGCAAAAATATTCTAGCCACATTTTTTATACTTCAAGACATTAATATTTCAATCAACAATGAGCTTAAAGCATAACAAAAGTGGCTTCAAAAGAAGCCGGTCTTGACAGACGCATGATACAATAACTTAAAAAAATTCAGCATAATGTGGATAGTAATTTTAAAATAAGAAAATTCAGAAGAATTATATGGATAATTCTTTATATTTGTTAAAATATAAAAACGATACAAATAATAATGTCAGCAATAAAAATAAATCAAAATTAAAAACAGCTAAAATTCACACACTTAAAAAAAAAAAAAAGTGAAAAGTTTTGTTAAAATATTAGTTCTTTATAATTATTTGTATTCTAATGCTATTCGACGATCTTTTTTGATAAACTCTGCCAATACCCTTTCATAGAAGTTTGGTCTATTTTTAATTTTAAGAAGAAGTCTTCTTTCTATCGATATGAGGGCTAAATCAGAGAGCCTATCCTCGCCCTGTGAGTTTCTTAAATAAGTATGAATTCTTTTTAAAGCAGAAAAAGACCTCTCAACGGAGGCGACGGAAATGGGAAATGTTAAAAGTAAACTACTTAAGTTTAAGACTTGAGGGAACACTTCTTTCAATGCTTCACTATTCAAATGGTTGTGAAGGTCGAGAACCTCAAACTGCCGAAGTGACGACGAAGAATATAAAACATTAAGTTCATTTTTTAATGCCGTGAAGTCAAAAATTCTAGGAAAAAACTTAATTAGGGAAGATATTTTTACATCTGGACTGGAACGAGAAAAAGTGTCATACTTCAAATTATTTAGTAAATCCAAAAATGTAAGATTACTAAATGATTTATATCTGGCATTTATTTGGCTAACTATATTGTCTTTAATTTCAACAAAAAGGCGCTTATAATTCGTCTTCAAATCGAAGTCAAGCAACCTGCGTTTACGTGGAGGTTCGATGCAATCATTTACGCTGTCATAAATAACATCAAACATATTTAAAAAGTCAGAGCTTATCCATGACTCAAAACGTTCGATTTCTTGCTTGGCATAACTAACGTCTGTTTGTTTTTTTTGAATTAAATTAAATAATACATCGGTCTTTGCAAATATTTCAGAAAGGGTATGAAGCAAAAAACAGAATTCCTTGCTCTCTAATTTATTTAATAAACTTTCTGCCATCGAAAGTGTGTCAGTATCCCATTCCCTAGAGTCATTAATTATTTTACTAAAAGTTTCAATTATATCTATTCTACAGATAAAGATTACGTTTATTATTCTTGAATGATAATGCCATCGAGTTTCCGATACTCCTGGCATGCGTCGATTGGAAATTTGTTTTAAAAGATTGGACCGCTTTGTGGATTTATTAAAAAATCGAACGATGCTATTAGTATAGCCAAAAAATAGTTTAAGTTCTGCTATGTTTTCTAGAGATCGGGATAGTACTAAATTTAAAACATGTGCATAACAAGGAATAAAATTTGCCATCGGGCATTCATCAAGGACCTTCTTTTGAACACCACCCCCCTCGCCGGACATAACTGCGGCACCATCGTAGGATTGTCTATTAACTTTTCCTTGCAGTCGTATGTTTCAAGAATTTTAAATATATGATTGGATAACTCATTTGCATTACGACTTGCGCTAACGTCAAAAAATCCAAGAAATCTTTCTTGTATACCATCCTCTGACAAGTACCGAAATATGGCACTCAGTTGTTCCCTATGACTCAAATCTGGTGTTTCGTCGATCATAATCGACACGAACCGAGCATCCTTGATTTCCGTTTTAATTTCGGATTTAATAACCGCCGCGATACTATGTATCAAATCGTTTTGAATATCGTTGGATAAACCTGAAAAAATTGGATTGTGTGTACTTGAACACTGCTCTTAATGGGATTCCAATAAAGTGTCATATTTAGATAAAAAAATAAACCGCTTCGACATAATTGCCACGATTATCTGAACTAGACCTTTCATCATGACCGCTAAATGCTAACTCCTGTCTGCCTAATAAAATGACCGTGTCAATAAAACGTTCCATTAGTTTCCGATTTTTATCTACTTTTTTATTATGAACAACGAAAGAATTTCCTAAAGAAGTTTCAATGCGATTCGTGCCGAATTCGTGTAGGGATAAACAACAACGAATATGTTTTTCTGTCTTAATATGTTTTTTCGAAGAATTAACTAAATTATTTATATCAGTGAAACCCGTTCGGCTCCAAACACTGGCGGAGTTTGAAAAAAGAAGACAAGGAAAACAAAACATTTTATTAAGCTTGCAACTCCCAGTTAGCCACTTATATTTTTGGTATAAGAAAACATTAAAATGTGTCACAAAACCATCTCTCCTTTGGTAATTAATATTTATAAAAGGCATAGAGCGCCCTACGTCTATAACTTTTTTTTTATCAAGAAAAGATAGCTTACTAAAACTATTTGAATCCTCCAGGAGGAAATCAGTTAAACAGCAATCTACACTAATCAAAGACATTTCCAAAAAAAAAATCTAAAACTGCACTAAAATTAAGAAGCTAAAATGTTTTTATCAGTAAGTTGGTAATAAAAGAAACTAAAAAATTACACATTAACCTTCACTTTCACATCTAACTTTTCACTATTTTAATTTAAGATTTTATCAAATTGGCTTTACAAAACACTAGATTTTTTCAAGTTATTGCACTTGTGCAACGCAGTCTGTCAATAAATTCCAACTGATTCTAAATTAAAATTTGAATTCCTGCTTAAAAAAAAACAGGTGTCGGTATTTTATTTGACATGAACTTCTCTTAAGCGATATGCTGAATTTACTCTGCTGACAAATTGCCATAATATTCTACCATATTTTATTTCATAAGACAAAAGTATAACAATAAATTTGTAAAAACATCGAAGCATTAACTATCGCAAGAGAGAAAAATGAAATCTCAACTTCTTACATCAACACGCATATCAATATCAACATCAAATTCAAAATCAAGAATCAAACCACATAACACATTCAGATATTATGTCATAAGAAAAAAGAAATAAGTCAAAGAACACCGTGTTATTAGACACAATGTTGCAAAAAAAAACGAGTCAAACGTAGCACCTGCATTCCTGCAGCATGTTGATATCTTCCGATTGAAACGCAATGCTAATCGCAAAAGGGAGAATGAAATGAAACAATTCCAAGTATTCAGCGTGAGATTTGGTTTATAAGACGAAATGTAGCGTCTTTTTCTTTGAATATAAAAGCGGGTGTTGAACAAAGAGGATCGGAACCGCAATGCTAGTAGAAGAAAGGGATATAAAACAAGTAAATAAGACGGAAAAATATTTTTTATTCTATTATAGAGAGCAGCGGTAGTTGAAAACTTTTTACTAAGAGTATTTTTGTGACTCTTCGTTGGTTTGTTGTTTGTGATTTGTGGATTGTGGAATGTGGTTGAATCTTGATTCTTGAATGAAGTATGAAGATACAGACGAGAGGTAGAATGAAAATATTAAACTTATTCGATAGCTTATGTGTGAGTGTGTAGATTTTATTTTATAATTAAAATACGGGACGGGTTTCATTTTTCATATATTTATTTGGCAGATAGTGCTTACTTTTGGTGGATTTTTAAAAGGGAGGACGGTAGGAATCGTGTTATATGGACGCCACGCCACTGGTGGACTTACATCGAAGGTGGATCGGCACATTCTAAAATGATTTTGAAATACATCGTCTGGATATTCTTCTAGAACTTTGAAATAGTCCCTAATCTTAGGAATTTTCCTTCTTTTAAATCTGCTAATTAAAGTCCGTATGCGTTTCGACCTCTTTCTTCTTGCTTCACACATATTAAAACTAAATTTATCGTCTTTACGATCAAAGTTATCAACTAAAACTTTTATTAGCAAAACTTCCATTTTAAATGTTTGATTTAAACAATGCGTTCTAAAACTCAAACGCCATATTCAATCAGCAAGGCATCAGCTTAAACTGTGCATCGCATAAGCATCGCAAATAAGCAGTGATGCCGCATCACTGCGCAAATGTTTGACGTTTCTGAATTTACACTAGGTGTAAACATAGAAATCAGATCGGAAGCTCGCACACACGTTGGATGCTTAATAGGTTCTTCATGGGTGCAGCCATTTTCTTGAGCGTGAAGTTGGGAGCAAACTTATATTATGGAGTTAAAAGCAGAGTTATCAACGTAACTTCCAGAATCCATAGCAGATGAAATACTTGCATTTTTTTGTTCCCCAAAAAAAATAGAAGTATTTATGAACGTCAGATAATGCCATTTCTATTTTTCACATTATATTCACCGATAGCGAATTTAACAATGTTATGCACTGCTCGTTTTCGGGGCTTTGGGGAAGGGATGTGGATGTGGAAGTCGATTATCTCATACAGATGCATCTCATCTTTGTTTGGGAGTTGGTTCCTTTAAATGAGATTTAAATACCAAAAGTTGATAGAGAACTTGGATGGACTTTAAAATTATTTGTTTTTTTTTTCCAATTGAAGGACATTGTTAAAAACTCCAACACTAAACCGAGCTCCAAAAAATCAACTTAGTTAATGGATTTAGTAAAAGTCCGTTAGACGTCAACAAATATTTAATTGCTGCCATGATAAATCCAAATTACCCTACACCAGCCAAGCAAGCGGCCTGACATATCTCTTAAGATTTTTAAAATAATATGCCACTTAAGTGATTTATAAACAGCACAAAAACCTGTACACATTCTCTGCTGTATTGCTGTGGTAAAATACGCGACTAAGTGGAAGCAACATTTTTAGTGATGAATGAGATTGCCCACCGGCCAGAGGAACGAAGGTAATTAATATACGATGAAATTGTAACCAAATAACATAACATTTAACATTATGAGTATTCAGAAAAAAATAATAAATAGTTGTATAAAATCCGTCTTGGCACAGTGCAAAATGCAATAAGGATTGACAGCTATGTATATCTAAAAAATAGCCAGCAGTCTGTTAATAATTAATTAAACTGTTTTACAGTTTTATTGCAGCTCTCATCAATGAATTTCCACTTTTATTTTAGCGTTCGATTAAGCTAAAATCGATGTGGAAATGTATCGAAGTCCGAATTCACATCCGAAATTCAATGTCGGCTCAATTCGAAAAAAATTGAATAGGAAACAATGTCGGACAGCGTACAAAAAGTATGAGGGCAAATTAACGGCAGCTGACATGAAGATGCTTCGATACATGACAGCAGGAGAAACAAAGCTTGGTCGAATAAGAAGTTTCAAGATTCGAGGAAGCCTTCACATCAAAGATACCATTCAAAGAAAAGAGGTCGATCGGCTAAGTTGGTACTGTCATTTTCAAATGAATAATCGTACGAACCCCTTCAAAAGGCAATATAAGTCAACGATCAATACAATTGCGAGATCTTAAAACTCCTAGATCACACAAACGGGAAACAGAACAACACCAGCATTTTTTGGCCTCAGTGATGAAATGATTCGAAATCGGGAGGAAATTTGAGGTCTAACCGACGAGCCCAACAGGCGGACCAGTAAGGATGCAGTGAAGTGGGAGGATTATGATCCCCTTAGTCAAGAATATAGCTTCGTCGTTAAATAAACGAATGAAAATGAACGTTTTCATTCTTACATCTCAAAACATAAAATTGAAACTGACATACTTCGTTCAGTAGTGGTAAATAAGAAGCCCTTTTAGTTTAACGCTCAGCCAAAAAAGGACGAACAAATGATACACTTCTAGAAATTATTTCATTTAATTCCTTAGAACAACATTCATGGTAGTATTTAGTATCCATAGAAAAGACAAACGGATCGAGAGGTCTCAGGTTCAAATCAAGATTTTTTTTCCATTGCCCCAACTCTTGCGAAAGTCTGTTAAACCTCCAAGAGAATCAAATGCCATGAAAAGCTTCTCAAATTTGCCGTTCAGAAGCGGCATAAAATTGTAGATCTATTCCACTTCGCACGCGCAAATGGTTAGACAAACTATGTTTTAGGCCCTGTTTGGGCCGTTAAATAATGCCAAATATTTATTAATTTTTATAGAAAAGTCAAAGGTCTTGCTGGTTAGGTTAAATGTCAATTCTCGATCATCAATTAGACTTACTTTATCATCTCTTATTCGTCCCCAGATGCCCTCTACCTCACATGCGTACTTATGCAGAACTTGATAGAGACAGTGATATATAGGTATCTATAACCATGAGCAGTGCGTGTGTCGTCAATGGTGAGTTTTGTTCCACTTACATGATGTCACCGATGAGCTATATAAAGGTGCCTGTCCATATGAGAGTACTTTCGCTAGTAAACTCTCGAGAGCTACTCTCGGGTGGATGTCCATTTGAGAGTAATAATTTCGAGATTTTAATCTCGCGAGTTCTTTGATAACATTTTGAGAGTAGATTCCCTGAGAGTACTCTCATAACCGTGTCCACTTGATATATTTCGTCTGCTAGTTACCCTTACCAGTTGAAATGTATTCTTACAAGCAAAAGGTTGCAGCTGCGTTAATAATTATTAGCACTCTTCTTAAAAAAAATAATGAAGCAAAAAAGAAATGCTGGGTTAAACCAATGGGTAGATCGTCGTCGTCAACTCGGTGCAGGGTATACTCTTACAAGAGAGCTTCAAATTGAAGGTGCTCAACAGTTCAATAGTGTGAAATAGAATATATAATTCAATCCGTTGGGCCTACTATTTTTAAAATGGATACCAAATTAAGGGAAGTCATATAGTACGTGAGCGTCTACTGGTTACACTTAGATTTCTGGCATCTGATAAGTCAGTTGATTTGTATATCATATTAAAAGGCGAACTAAAAGCTATGTTTAAAACTGTTTAATCTGTGCAGGTGATTCATATGGCAGCCTTCAGTACCTATTTCGTATCCTTGTCTGTACGATTGGAAGAATTGTAAATTAAAAAATACTTCAAGGAGCATAAATTAAGTTAATTTTTTAAAATTATCGAATTCAATGTTTCTTGCACAATTTCCTTCAAATTGAGGAACAGTTGATGGTTCTTCTGTAGAAAAATTAAATCGATCTCTAGGAACAGTTAATAAAGAGTTATTATTTGTTTGAGATGATGTTGGTGCTTCTGAAAGTGAGTCATCTTCATCAGCTATAAGAACTATAGCCCTGTGAATTTCGCTTTTGAGTTTCCGTTTGTTAAAATCAAACTTTAAGCTGCGTAATTCTTGAGCAACATATTGGCCAAAACCGTCGTATTCATCCGGTTCTTTTTTTTTAAATTTTTAAAGCTGCTTTGAGACAGTCTTCATCATCTGACGCATCAGGTCTCCTTTTTGTTGGCATTCCTTTCGATTTAGTCTTTTCTATCAATCATCAATTTTTTCTTCACAATCATTCTCCTTAGACTGAAATAAAAGGAAAAGTAGGTAAATAAGATTTATGTTTATCTACCTAAAAAAAAAATTTCGTTTCGTTTTATTATTTTTTTAATTAGTTAATATTTTGTTTAATTTCCACAAAATGAGAAAGATTGGTTGGATATTGCGGAAGAATATGAAAACCGTTGGAATTTCCCTCATTGCATTGGAAGTTTGGACGGAAAACACATTGTAATGCAAGCTCCATATAATAGTGGAAGCCATTATTATAACTATAAAGGATCCCTTAGCATCGTTCTGATGGCAGTTGTTGATGCCAACTATAAGATTATATATATCGATGTTGGATGTAATGGACGCATCTCTGGTGGAGGAGTATTTTTAAATACATCATTGCACGATGGATTAACAGAAAACACTATTATTTTGCCTGATCAAAAACCACTTCCCGGTAGAAATAAGCCAGTTCCATACTGTTTTGTGGCTGATGATGCTTTTGCAATGACTAACTTTATATTAAAGCCATATCCATTTCGTAATCAACCAGCGCCAAATCGTATTTTCAACTATCGTTCGAGTAGAGCACGAAGAATAGTTGAAAACGCTTTTGGAATCATCATAGCCAACCGTTTTAGGGTTCTCAGAAAACCAATGAATCTCAATCCTGATCGAGAAAAAGATGTTGTTATGGCTATCTGTAGCCTTCACAATTTCCTGTTATCAAAGAATGAACCGAATGGTAGATTCCGAACACACAGAAACTTACGATTTATTAAATGGGAGCTGGCGTTTAGAAAACAATTTGGAAAATTCATTTTTTGATCTTGAAAATGGAACACGGCACAACTATAATCTTTCTCAAAAGGATGTTAGGGATGAATTCAAAAATTACTTTATGACCCCACAAGGTGAGGTTCCCTGGCAGTACAGACACTAGGGTGTCCCTTATATGGGCTTAAAAAAAAAATCGAATTTTTTCACGCATACCCTTCACTTTTTTTCTTAATGCCAATACTAACTTCGATGCAAAATATTTTGCTCCAGGGATGATGTTAACACGTGCCGACTAGACAGCAAAGTCAACATTGAAAATCTGTATGAAAAATTCAGAAAAAAAATGTTTTACCTGCAAATATTTCATTTCAATTTCAACTTTTTATTAAATAACTATACTAAACACTTAAATAAGAATAATTAGTAACAAAAAGAAATTATTGCGGATACTTTCTCTTCAAAACTTCTTTCTTGCAATCAGGATATAACTTCCTGTGCTCTTTCACACAACGAAGAAGGAATTTTTTTTTGCTCTTCTTCAGCTGTCAGAAGTCCGTGAAAATCCTGCATTAGCTTGACAGCTCTTTCAGCTGTGTCGTTCACTACTTTAAGAGAAAGAACCATCCTTTTGGCTTCTAAATAGAAAACATTGGTCTCCCACGAAGATGGCCTTTCTTGAAGAAAGTTTTCATTTATTTTCAAGCGAGGAAATAAATGTTGACTCTTGGCCGACACAAAATCATCCAACGTTTTATCTAAATGAAATAAAAGAACATTTTCAATCATTAATAAATAGAAAACAATTATGAATATTCAAAATTAGCTAACTTTGTATTGAATTGCACATTTCTTCTTTCGATGGAACGTATCTTTTAAGATAATGCGATTGACTTTCCTTATTAAAGTTAGCCACCATTTTTGCTTTTGTGTTTAAGTCCACAGTATCATCAAATAAAGATAAAACTACAGCCTCTTCGGTCAAATAATATAGATGTTGACACAATTTTTGAAAGGCTGCTTTCGAAATCGACTCGTCTACTTTTTCATAATCTTTCAATTTTTTCAGAAAGCATAAGTCTTGAAAGGGTGCTTTTGCTGCCGAACTGCACTGCAACCATGGTTTAACATAAACCATCACAATAAAAACACAGACCTCTTTCAATCCGGCACTATCTTTTTTTGTCAATTTAAGTTGCGAGCGTAGCAAAAATATTTTTAAAGCATAAATTGCTCTTGCCATCCATCTCGCTTGATGCATTGCACCTGGGGGCCTGATTTTTAGTTGCTTATCGACATCTCCTCCTAAGAATATTATTGAAAGTTCAATAAGTTCGCGGTAGTCATTTCTAACAATTGGTTTTCGTAGCTCCCCAAAGTAAAAACTTAGAATTTCGGTAATTTCGTTGTCATTAAAATTCTCTTTAACAATGTCAGCACCGGTTTGAAAATTGTTAGTGTCAATATTTTTCCATTCATCTCGAAACTTTTTAAAAATAGGTATTTCTGGACTTATAGTTACCTATATGGTGGACCTTCGTTTCGAAGACACTTTTAAGCACGAGCTCATACATATGATGCCGACAACCAAAAAGGACTAACTCTCTTCCTAATTCCTGTTCCAAGAGCACGCATGCTCCATTAAAGCGACCTGTGTTAGATGCAGTTGTATCGCAACACATAATCTGAACTTTATCATCCAAGTTCCATTCTCTAATTGCTCTAGAAACAGCATTAGCTTGTTCTTTACCAGAAGAATTCTCCAATTTTGGCACGGATAGAAGTTGTTCCCCATCTCCAAAAGTAATAACAATAGGAAGTCGTTCTTCCTTAGCACTCCTTACATTCAAGCCAGGTAACAATTTTCCATCCCAGTGAACAGTAACAACCTCCGGAATATTATTTTGAAAATCGGTTTTAATGTTCTCTGCCCTTTCTTTTCTAATCCGTGTCCGCACGCGTTGAATCGATGACTTATTAATTGGAAAATCCTTAAAGTTAAGCCCTAGAGCCTCCACTGTAGCCTGAAGTATATAAACAGAGTCTCTTATGCTCAACTGACATCTGTCTAAGGCTGAGACTAATTTTGGAGTAACAAAGTCCTTCCTTCCTCGTTTTGAGATGGCCTCAGATGACGGCTTAGGAGCAGTAGGAAGACCTTCGCTGCTTTCGTCGGAGCTTGTAAATATGTCCTGTTCTTCAGGAATTAAATCCTCCAACGACGCTGAAGAAGTAGATGGTATTGCCGATGACATGTACTTACTACGTTTTTGTTCTTCTCCTAATCGCCTTTGTCTTAACCTATCTTCCTTTTCAGCTTGTTTTTTATCAACACCCGCTAAGCAGCCCGGTCGTCCTGGCTCTCTCTGACGCTGTAAAAAGACTATGTCCTCTTCTATTTTAATTTTTTGAAGAGCATCAGCATGAGCTATGTCAAATATGTTATCCAAATCGTCCTGGAAATCAGCTTCTCTTTGTTTATGCACCTCCTGGGTTTTCTTTGAATTTTTTTGCAGTTCTCTCCAAGCTTGATACAAATTTATAAGCTTCTTCACAGAGTTGGGTAGTGATTTTGTAGGGATTCTTGCCTTTTCCCAAAAAATAGTACACTCGCGAATAACAAGATTTGCACTTTCGCTAACTGTCAATTTAACTTCCCGCATATTAAAAAAGAAAACTGCAAGAACTTGTCGATTTGACGGTAATTTAGCACCCTTTATTTGGTGATTTACATCTCCCACTAAGTAAATGCTTTTTGTGTCGCTTCTTAATTGCAGTGACATCTTTAATCGATTAAAAAAAACTATTTTACCGTTTAAAAACTAAAAATGCAATAAAAATTTCCTTAGGCACGTGCTACTATTTCAGTGTAACTTGTAGTGACATGTTTCGATCGAAGTCGGCACGGGTAAACATGATCCAAATGACCTAATTTTTTTTTGGTTGCGTTTTATAATAAAATAAATAAAATAAATATGCGTTAAAAAAAAAATTGTCGAAAAATAAGGGACACCCTAACAGACACATCTCATCGAATAATTAAAAAAAGGACTTACCAGATTTGACTTAGTTGGAGAAGTCGTAAGAAATGGATTTAAAAATTGTAGAGCCCGAAAGTAGGGCCATTTACTGTGCTGTATACTTCATTAGTTCCGGCTCCACTTTAAATATATTTCGCGATTACTAATACAATATTTAACATACTCATATTTCTCTATGAGTCCATTAATTTCCTTCAATGTCCACTGTTTTGCCATGTCGACTCTCAGACAGCTGCTCGCAAAATAAGAAGCATATTGGAATTTTGCGAGCTAATCTACGATAGTGATCAGAACATCTGTCCACTTGCGAGTGACTTTCAAAAGGCTCAAATCTCGAGAGTAAAAAGTTAACTCTCCGCGAACTACTCTCAAAAATATGTCCACTTGCGAGTTTGCTCTCGAGAGTTGCCTGAGAGCTTCTCTCAGCATTTTTACTCTCAAATGGACAGGCACCTTAAGATACCTTAAACCCGCATATACGGTGCCTAATCCTCTCTCGGAATTTTCTATCGGTGAATATATTCAAATGAAATATAGAAATGGCATAACCAGACGGATATTTGCAATTGTGCTGTCAACAGATGGCTGTCATTTTTTGGAGAAACAAACAAATGCATTTATCCGATTTGATTTCTATGCAAAAACCAATACCTACACAAACAGTTAAAAGTCTTTTTACAGCAGGGTAATATAATTTTGACTCAGAGTTAGTAACATTCCTTAATATTGCTCGTAGACTCCTAAAAGTAACTACATTTCTAATCAGCATCGAAAGTTTTGTCGATGTAGGCATGTCTGTCAGGCGGTCGTCAATTTGTAGAAATGTGGAACATGTGCTTTCTAGGGGCCGAATGGATCAAGTGCAAGAATTTTTAAAATTTAAAAAAACAATTTAAAAAAAAAACAATTTTCCTCAAAATAATCAACAGTTAACCAAGGAAACGAGACAGAAACCTGAAATTTAGAATATGAAATGTAAATATTTTTTAAATCGGCCTACGGACACGCACACTACTTAAAAAAAACCTTTAATTGAAGAAGTCAATGGAAATGAAAGTCATATTCTTCGTAAGGCATGTAGATAACTTAACAATTTTTTCATACAACTTTTTGCAAATTTTAGCGGCGTTTTTTAAAATATATATTTTTTTTGATAAAATCCTTTAAAAAAATGTAAAAAACAGTTATTTATAGCAAAGTGTGTAGACAATATCCTTTCTAACAATTCACCCAAACTTCGATTATTTTCAGGCCAATGTTTTGGGGGATAGGAATAGGAAAATGATATCCAACAGTTCGCCCAAGCGGACTGTAGTCTTTCCTTATGTTTTTTTGTTGTTTGAGGGCAAATTGGGAAAGTCTGTCGAAGTCGACTATCTCATATAGCTCATCTGTGCATGATGTCAAGGACTTTTCGTTTAGGAAAGATGTTAAAGACGAAATCGAGAAAAGCGGTTGCCATTATTTTAGCACTGATTGTAAAATTGTCGAGTGCCTTCAACGTCAATATCCTTGAGTGTTAAAACATCGTCCACTTTTTACACACCTACGGCCTACTTGCATGTGAGTTGACTAAGTGTCCCGCCGATGTAAACACAAATTATACTCAACGTCAAATAACAACACACTCGTAAAACAAAGTATGTATGCGAAGTTAAATAAATTGGAGCCACAACTTATTTTCCGAGTTGTTTATATATACATCTTCTTAGATACATCGAGTGCCGCAAAAGCGATATAATACTCCCTTCAACTAACTCCATTTCGCATACATATATCATAACCCACAATTTTATACAGGCAATTCTTCTATGCGCACGAACATATATCCTTGCTTCGCGTAAAATAAACATTAATCAAAAGCAATTAGGTTTTCACAAATCCTATTATTGCCGACACGATAACCAATCTGAAAACCCGATCCATTTTTTCCTACGCGCCGATAAATCATTTTGATGTTTTTCTCTGCTTATTTATTTTTTATAAAGATAACACCTTTATCCGTCACCATTACGCAAATTTGTTATTTTTGTCGATAGCCTGCATAATGAATACGATAAGTCTGATAATTTATTGGGCCAAATGCACAGTCCCAGAGATCCCACTCAAAGTGTAGTTGATATAGTTCGAAAAGCCCCAAGAGCTCACTAACGATTTAATTAAACACAACCATGTTTTCGAAGCGGTAATTATTCGGCATTTTATCGTCACATTTCTAATAATCATTAATTCAACACTAAACCAAGAAGAAATCCTGAAAATTCTTCAAGTACACATGGCTGCAATATTTATCTGTTTTGTCGGCGAGAATAGCTAAATAGAAATTAATGACAAATAAGCGAACAGAAAAATGTTGGTACATTTATTTAATCATTATCTGCACGAGCCCGGTCTTGCCCGTGCCCAAGAATTTGATTTTCCACTATGTTTGAGTAGACCAGATTATTTCTTTCTATAGCGGGTACCCGGCGTGCTTTGCTGTGCCTAACAAAAAGAAATAAACGTTCTTTTGAACAAAACCAAATTGCAAGGCAAACTTGGTGAACCGATTTTGATTAAACTTCTGAGGAAAACTCTCAGGCGAATACCAAAGATTGCCTGATTTGAGCTCAATCATTATTACAACAACAAAATTCGCATACAAAACACTATATCGGTTATTTTCACAGTTTTCCAATTTTCATGGCAACTTTTCCAATTTTTTTCTGCAAGCCTTATTCGGACTATTACGAACATTTTACAAAAAAAAGAGCCAAATCGGTCCAACCGTTCCCAAGTGATGCACCTTATTAATTTTGGCTCGTAGTTTGTAACATACCTTTTTTTTTTTTATAAAAAAGGAAATCCAAATCCCAGAGCACTCAGACTCGGTAACGGTCCATTGTACTATACCAGGCAGAAATCCTCTTTTTGGTGTAGAGGCAGGAGAATGGGTGGCGTATGTTGTTGTTCCCCATGGGGATTGAATCTGTGTAACATACCTTAATACTGACGTAGGCCCCTTCGAATTACTGTATTCAGAATCAATAGTGATGTCGATCTAGCTATGTCCGCCCGTCCGTCCGTCGGCGTAACCATATACTCTCTAGGGGCCCGAAATAATCAAATTCAAAAATTTCTAAAACCCATTAAATGACACGCCCACAATCTCAAAAAAAAAAAAACAATTTATCGAAAAAATCGAATTTTGTGCAAGAAGGCAGACATTTTTAATATTCGGTATTTAAGGGCGCAGAATGCTCATATTTAAAGATTTTTTAAATCCACCCACTGACACGATCCAAATTTTAAAAAAATAACACCCACATTTAAAAAAAAATCCGTTTTATTGAAAAAAACCATTCGGAAAGTGTGTAGTTAAACATTTCGAACATTTTTTTTATATAAAGATTTCTGACATGCTTACTTATAAGGGGCGTTTTTTTTAAACAAATTTTCTTTTTCAATAAAATCCTTCAAATGTTGTATAACAAAATATGTAGATCCTTCTTGACAATTCTCTTACATTTAAATTTTTGTCACGCCCACTCCTCATTAATAGGAATAGAAATAGGGTATCCAAGCGGGCTATAGCCTTTCCCTATGTTTATAAATGATCTGCGGTCTATAACTTCTAATCCAATTCATTCCTTCGCTGATAACAGTAGCCTCCGATTTTCATATTCGTTCCCTAGTTCACGTTTCTCATCTTCGGGTGTGGAACTGGAATGGCAACGTATGTTGAGCTCATTGGTTTCCGATCTTGATAGCATAGGATAAAAGCTATAGGGAGGAATTTATTGCTTCCAAAACACAATTCTGTCTTCGGTCATTATCCATGAATGGTACTTGCATCGCCAAGTACGCTGTGATAGGTCTGGGCTTCCTTAAGAAATTGAAGAAATAGAAATAAAGGGAATACAAATTCCCCTAACTTGAGTACAACGCTAATATCTGAGCCGATGCACCAGTCACATATTTTGAGCTACTTGACATAATACATAAACGCGCGATATAAAAAATCAAGATATCGCGAAATCGCTTGACTCTCTTAGTCATCGTCACATCGTCTTCTGCCTATCGCTGTTCAATCGATTTCTCCACCACAAGCGCTCAAACTTAATAGCCCCTAGATGCATTTCACCCTTAAAACATTTCAACCACAATCACGCCATGCCAGGAATGCGCATCAGTTCACCCTTAAGCCTACTTTCGGACGTACCGTGAGATACAAAGAATCGTTCCTTAGCCGTAGAACACAACTGTGGAATGCTCCTTTCTCATTTCCTTTATTGCCCGTACTCAGGGGCGGATCCACGGGGGGGGGGGGGGGGGGGGGTCATCGGGTCCGGACCCCCATAGAGGTCCGAACCGACCTGAATCTGAAATGCTGGTATTCTGTCGCCGATGCATTTTGCTTCAACCGAATAAGCACAAACATTTTCTAAGCTACGTTGTCCATTTTTTCAAAACCTTGTGCCGTAATATATCATTTGATGATGCTAACTGTTTACTTATGATGTTGAGAAAATAAATCGGAAAGAATAATTCAAAAAGTACCGCTATTTTTTCCCAGGTTCCCTTGCAAAGCATTCAACATGGAAAAATGCAGTTTTATTTTGCGTCAACTGAATAGACACAAATATTGAAATTGGAAATAAAAGTTATTGGGATTAAATGAAACAAGCTTTTCTTAAAATAGTTTTATATTGGTTAATTTTAGTAGTGGGTACTGTCGCCTTTATTCGTAATAGTTTCGTAAATTCGATCCGGCATGGAATCGTACAGCCTCTTTATGTAGTCCAGCGAAATTTCCCTCCAGGCCAATTTACTGGCTGCAATAAGGGATTCTATGTCCTCAAACTGACGGCCAGACTCATAACCTTTTCATACTAACCCTTTGCCATTGAAGCAATTACACATTCTGCTCCTCTATCCAATTTTTTATTGTGGCGCCGTGTGGATGGGAGCGTTGTCCTGCTGAAAAGTACATATAACAACAGCTTTATTTTGGCCGCAGAGTTGCAGGAATTGGAAGCACATCTTAAAATTGCTCTTCGATCAACTGCTGTTGTTGCCGTTTTTATACCCTATTCTAAGGGTATATTAATTTTGACGCATAGTTTGTAACATACCTTAATATTGCCCGTAGACCCCTAAAAGTTACTATATTTATGATCAGCATCGATAGTAATGTCGATCTAGCCATGTCCGTGCGTCCGTTCGTCGGCAAAAATTAAGCCTTTAAACTGGACCTAGAGAGCTGAAATTTTAACCATATACTCTCTAGGGTCCCGAAATAATCAAGTTTACGATTTTTTGAAATCCGAACAAAAACTCAAAAAAACAATTGGAAAAAATCGAATTTTGAGCTAGAAAGCTGAAATTTTTTATATATGATCTATGACTCCTAAAACTGCTCGGGATAAAAAAATTTCAAAATCCGGCCACTGACACGCCCACAATCCAAAGTTTGAGCTAGGGAACAAAAAAAAACTGCACTTTTTCTTACAGCATAGGCAAGAAAGAGAAAAAATATCCGTTAACTTCCACTCACCTACCATTTGTTTGTGTTTGTTTGTTGAGAACTTAATAACCTTTCTAATAAATGTAATTTTTTGATAATTGTTACACGGACTAACAAAAAAACTAATTTTATGTAAAAAAAATGTGTGCGTCTAATCAAGTGAAGAGAACTGTATATATACATATACATATACCTTTTATTAGGGCGCATATTTATGTATACATCTGTGTATCGAAAAATTATCGACACTGTGTCGCGAAGTAGATGTTCCGAATTAAAATTGTTTGCAGTGGTAACCGTGTGTCCACACAAGCGGCACTATCGTAGTTTCATGCAAAATGTATCAAAAGAATGAGAAAATGAGGTTAAGTTAAGTCATGACAGCATAAATTTTGTCATCACCACTCTTTGAAATTTAACATTTGAGGGATTTTAATGCAGAAAGTACCCGAGCGTAGCTCATTTTAGTTCAAGACTTCAAATGAAAAAAAAAATCAATCAATTATTCCCAATTTAAGGGGGGACATTAGAGAGCAGTTTTGACTAAAATGTGGTTGTTATCTCAATAAGAGGGATCATAATACTCCCACTTTACTGCATCTCTACTGGTCCGCCTGCGGGAGTTGTCGGTTCAACTTCCGGTAGGTCTCCCGTTTTCGGATAACCTTTTTAGTGAGCGAATGCTGATGTTGTTGCATTAGCATGATTCAAGATCTATAATCTCAAAATCATTTTGTGATATACCTAATATCAACTTCGGTCAAACTTTTGGGTGGAAAAATAAATAGGTACCTACCTAGATGCAACAGAGTTTTTTAGATGTAGCCATTCAATCCATTAATTATAAATGATGCTTATAGCTACAATTTCCTTAATCCCATTTGCCATTGGTAAGGGTTAGCTCATAGCCTGATAAATATAGTGAATCGAACTTACAAGTCTTCTAACTTCTTTATTTGTTTTACATTTTTATCACATTCATAAAGAACATGAAATCTCGAAAACGCAACCCTTGTTATTAACATTATCTCAGTGTCAGAGTACACTCACTTATATTCGACGGAATCGAGTCTATCCGCCGCAACAGTATCAGTACGATAACCTTTATCGTATATATGTTACATCTGCAATAAAGGATAACGTCCAAAGTTCATTGTTCAATAGCGCATTTCATCGAATGGGACATGCAAAAGTACAAGTTCAGTCCATTGACGATATAAAAATTTCGTTATGACCTTCCCCATCATGGAAACATGCAAAAATGACAGTCACACGCCAATCCCTAGACATGCTGATTCATCCAGTCTCGTGTATAATGAGAATTTAATTTCACTCTTTCAGGCTAGACGACCGCGGAGATCTTTTTTTGATTTTTTGTTCCGCATTTGTTTATAAAGCAAGAAAAGTGTTGAACCAGTGCCAAAAGTGAGCGTGCCACGATCGGAGAATGGTGTGTATATCGTTTAAGCCGTGTGATTAATGTTCTGGGCAGATGCATGGCAATGGAGGGATGATGTTTGAAATGAAGGAAACTCGACAGTCTTGTTTTATTGCTCTAGATAATGAATATGTTCATGCACTAGCTAAACAAACTAGGTAGTAGTTCAGTGTCATGATTACCTCATGCGGCCCGGCTGACGATATTAAAAGCTTCAAGCTTCTTATGTGATGTCCTCTAAACATGTTTATAATAAAATCTCCTTAACGTTTGATTACAAACGATCAATTACGAGCGGAAGTAAAACCACGTGCTCGTGATGGTGATACATGATATTTATATGTAAACACACACCTTGTGTATTTACTGCGGACGGTAGGTACATAATGTATTTTAATTGTACAGCGTGTGTAACAAGTGAAGATGCAGTATGTTCTCGCAAACTTCGATGCTCTATTTATAATTGGTCCTGTGAAACTGTTTTATCGTCGGGAGACAAGGTGGCGTCAGAATATTCTCCTGAGCACTGAGGTTATGAAAAAGTTTTTTGAATTTAAAAAAAAAAACAATCAGTGGAAAGTTGGAAACCCATGTACCTATATAAATAAAATATCCTCAAAATTTAGTTTTTTATCTTTAGAGAAAAATCATTTTATAATCAATCAATTTATAAATAAACAGTTAATGATAAGCTTGTGCTAGCTTCCACCAAAAATTATATCGTGTTTAACTGGAAAAAGGTTGATGGTTTCATTAATCATTTCCATCATCATTTCCACAAAACAAAAAAATAAATTTTATCACCGCTCAATTTACAGCCACAAAGACACAATTTTCAATAGCCGACTGGCTTCCTTTTATTTTTTGAGGTGTAGATTGTGGTATTCTCCGGTAAGCTTGTGTACCTACATAAAGTGTATTTGTTTTCATATAATCTTACTTGTAAACTGATATTTGGGATTCCGTTCCGAAAACTACTTTCCTCAAATGTTTATTCAATTCCTTCGTACGTATAGTTTAATACATCAAAAGCAACAATCCAAAGAGGTTTTTGGCGCAAACTACGAGAAATGACAAAATGGGCCTGCAAAGTCCGAAGATTATAAAGCAACGTTTTAAAAACTGCATAACATTTCCTTTCTCTTTAGCGGCGAGGTTATGATCTGGACTTAAGGGATCATAACCCTCCCACTTCTGTTTATCCCTAATCGTCCGCTTGTGTGGTTCGCCGGTTTGAAAACAAAAAGTATCGGCAGGCCTCCCAGTTTTCGTCAATTTGGTCGTCAAATGATCGTCATTTTTTGACGCAGAAACTACAATCGTCAAATATAAAGGGTGGTTAAATTGTAAGGGCCGATATTGAAGTCAAGTTTTTTTCTGCATTTTATTTGACATTTCTCAATTTCAGACTAACTCAATTTGAACCGTGGAAAGATACACAATCGAGCAACGCGTTAAAGTTATTCAGGCTTATTATGAAAATGGGGGTTCAAATCAAAATGCATATCGTGCACTTCCTGATTTTTTCGGTCAATTTAATCGTCCAAATGTGCGTACAATCGGAAAAATCGTGCAAAAATTTGAGCAAACCGGGTCTGTAGGAGATGTGAAAACACCAGTGCATGCTCGTACAGCTAGTACTGCAGTAAATATTGCTGCTGTTCGCGATAGTGTGGCTGAAGAGCCGTCCACCTCAACTCGTCGTCGTGCCCAACTCACGCTCTTCGTTGATGAACATTATGCATAAAGACTTGCATTTACGCGCTTACAAGATGCAATTGGCTCAAGAACTAAAGCCTCTTGACCATTTCAAGCGTCGTCAATGGTCAGAATGGTGGCAAGAAATGGCAACAGTGGATCATTAATTTTCGAAGAAAATCATCTTCAGTGAAGAGGCACATTTTCACCTCAGTGGATTCGTCAATAAGCTGAATTGCCGCATTTGGGCGAATGATAATCCAAGAGTGATTGTCGAAAAACCAATGCACCCACAAAGAGTGACTGCGGTTTATGGGCTGGTGGCATCATCGGGCCGCTTTTTTTCTAAAATGAGGCCGGTCAGTTACTGTGAATGGTGTTCGCTATCTTGAGATGATAACGAACTTTTTATGGCCCGAACTAGAAGATATTGATGTGGACGATATGTGGTTTCTACAGGACGGTGCCACTTGCCACACAGCTAACGAAACAATTGCTCTTTTGCGCGACAAATTCAATGGTGGTGGCGATGTCAATTGGCCGCCAAGATCATGTGATTTGACACCGTTGGACTTCTTTCTTTGGGGTTATTTGAAAGAAAAGGTGTACGTCGATAAGCCAGCAACAATTCAAGAGCTAAAGGATGAGATAATTCGGCACATTAACGGCATAGAACCTCAATTGGTCCCTATACCATCGTAATGCTGTACACATGCTTCGATCGATTCAAATGACTTTTTTCTGCAAGCTCATGTGACGATGTCAAACACAATTAAAACGGAGCCCTTAAACAAGTTGATCCGGAAAAACACGATAGCATAAATAAGTTTACTATTTGCATTCGTATTCGTATAAGTATTCACTATTCATTATAGAAAACCTAACTATGTAAAAATAAAACAAATTACTTTAATTGCACACTAAATAATATATGGACACAATCAATAAATTAATCCTTCTCGGTATCAGCTTTTCAATAGTTTCCGGTATCAGAAAGTCTTTTGCTTGTCACTTTGGATTTAATACTTACATAAACGCAGATGACGTTTCCGATTAAATGACTTGCGCAAACGGCATTACCGAACATAGTGCCAATGCAGTTAAAGTAGTGTTAACGGCAATTCATAGTCTAGTGAAAAAAATCGAGTCAAAATATTCGCTGCTTGATGTTGCCGTGCCCGTGAGACTACGTTTTACCCTAATTGTGGAGAATAATGGTGCCGTAGAGGCGTCCGTCGCAATCCAGCCAAATCAGTTAATTTTACGGCGTTCTCAAGAATTGGGCCTCTTCCAGACCACATTATGGCGAATTTCACCTAAGGATCTTGGCCTACACCCTTGCAAGATCAAGCTGACTCAAGAACTAAAGCCACATGATCATATGAAGCGACGTATGTTCTCGAATTGGGCTCTGGACAAGATGGAAGAAAATGAAGAATCTCATCGCAAAATCATCTTCAGAGATGAATCGAATTTCGTCAATAAGCAAAATATGCGTTACTGGACAGGTGAGAACCCTCATGTGCTTCATAAAACAACACTTCATAAAAAGTGACTGTTTGGTGCGGTTTTCATGCCGGTGGCGTCATTGGGCCGTTTTTTTTTTTGTCGATGAAAATTACCACCATGTTAAGGTAAATGGTATTCGCTACAGAGACATGTTGGAACGTTATTCCTTTGAGCAATTGCATGAATTGGACATCAGTGATATGTGGTTCCAACAAAACAAGACGTTGCCACAAACCAGAGTTTTTTGGTTATATAACCAAATCAAAGGTGTCCCACTTCGACGGGGTTTTAAAATAGACCAGCCGTCCATATGATTTTTTTTCACCAGATCTTCAGAAATCTTCACTTAAATCAGAGGAGCCTAGGTCTTTGTATATAGACTTCAAAGTAGTCTCATCAACACGAATTTAAAAACCTCAACCTCGACAGAGTTGGCAACAAAAATGGTGGCGTTTGAAGGTTTGTGCCTTAAATTTTGCTGCCACCATTTTAATACCCTATTCTAGGGGTATATTAATTTTGACGCATAGTTTGCAACATACCTTAATATTGCCCGTAGACCCCTAAAAGTTACTATATTTATGATCAGCATCGATAGTAATGTTGATCTAGCCATGTCCGTCCGTCCGTCCGTCCGTCCGTCCGTCCGTCGGCAAAAATTAGGCCTTTAAACTGGACCTAGAGAGCTGAAATTTTAACCATATACTCTTTAGGGTCCCGAAATAATCAAGTTGACGAATTTTTGAAATCCGCCCACAGACACGCCCACAAACTCAAAAAACAAAATTTTCGAAAAAATCGAATTTTGAGCTAGAAAGTTGAAATTTTTTATATATGATCTATGACTCCTAAAACTGCTCGGGATAATTTTTTTTCAAAATCTGCCCACTGACACGCCCACAAATAAATAAAACAATTTTTTTGAAAATCCAAAGTTTGAGCTAGGGAGCTGAAATTTATAATATATACTCTCTAGGGGCCCTTTATGCTCATGTGTTAATTTTTTTTAATCCGCCTACTGATACGCCCATAATTAAATAAAGCAATTTTATTGAAACACCCAAGTTTGAGCTAGGGAGCGTTTTTTTTTATAAAATCCTTTAAATGTTATATAACAAAATATGTAGAGCGTTCATAACAATTCAACCATACTTAGACTTTTGTCACGCCAACTTATGAGGGATAGGAATAAGAATAGGGTATCCAACAGTTCGCCCAAGCGGACTGTAGCCCGTCCCTCTGTTTTTTTTACACACTTTGAAAACGAAGAAAGAAAACAAAAAAAACTGCTTTGTCTCTCTTTATGGAATCATTCTGATATTATGTTAGTATTTATTTTTCTTTGTAAGAAGGAGCATAGGCAAGGAGATTTTTTGACGATTCGCATCGTCGCCTAGGCAAGAAGAATGTACGATGAGAGGGGGATGATGGAAGGGACGATTAGTTTTGAAATGAAAAAATTAATAGATTTCGGTTTTTTCCTCAAATTAGAAATTATGAGTTCATAGCTTTTTAGACTGTCACTATTTTGGCTTTAACTTGTCGAAAAATGTAACGATTTGCATCATTTCTTTTGTAATTGATTCAGAAATATTCAATCTAATTTATAAAGCAATGACATGTTACTTTGTGTCAGTATTTCGCCATGCTGCACCACCACTTATGGGTCAATAGGTTCCTACCTATACGATTTATATTTATTTTATTCAAATTTTATTATTAACATCTGCCATTCCTAAAGAAGATGAAATATACTCGTAGTTAAAAACCTAATAGCACGTTGAATGACGAACAAGAAATGGGAGTTCCTTCTGACAAAAAAGAAATGCCAAAATTAGTCGGAGGAGTACATCTGCCCGTGCAGGGACGGGCTTAGAATATTACTGAAGCGCCCTCCAAACAGGTCTTGTCGTAAAAGTAGACTAAGGGGGAAATCACATCTATGCAATTTTAGCATCCAGGTGAGCCTAGAGACACATTCAATATCTTAAAGCTGTCCCGCAATTGTGCATGCAATTCACCGAGATTTCCCCAGGCGGCCTTGTCCTCGTTTCTTTCTGCTATTCGTTGTCATGCCGTGCAAATGTTTTATCTGGAAAATAATAAATCACCGAATATAATCACATGTTACATAGAAACGAAATAAATAAACTATTAACGGGAGTACATCCACAAATTCGACCAAGTTTACGGCCAATGGTTCGTTTGAATAAGAACTAGCAGTTCCTTGGAGTAAAAGGCAGCAGTTTAGTAAAAGCATTTACAAATTGCTTCAGTTCGGTATGAACAAAGTCTTTCATTTCTAAAGTGAGTTTGGAAATTCGATCTTAGCATTTACTTTACTGAACTTGTAGGTACCTTCTTGACTCATTTTTTATTCTTACCAAATTGAAGAAGAGGACTGTATCCTCGCCTTCTGTTTATAATATTTTCTTTTTATCAAACAAATTCTGGTTGCGGTTGCATATCTACTTATGCAGTGTTTAAATATTGCTCCAGCCTTTATGCAAAAATCCGTATTCATAAAAAAGTATCCAAAACATATAAATTATGCAGAGTTTGTGTAGATTAAAGTATCAAAAAGAATACATAAATCAGTTACATTTAGCTGTCCAAACTGGCCAAATCAGTTGTTTGTGAAAAATCAAGTGAAAAAATTCCGCTTATATTCGGAAATTTAATTGTGCAACATAATGCAATGGCAATATGTACATAATATAATTTTTTATACCGATTATGAATGAATGCCCCTTTTTTTGATGAATGCTACGGCCTCCTTGCAATATGCCAAAACCTACCCCAAAGTTCCATCAAAGCCAACAAATAATATAACATCTATCTACCCAAATACACCTCGCTCCACCTTTCCGACTGCCATGCTTCTTCCACCACATCTGCTGTAAATATAAGTATCTGATCGGTATTTTCATCTTCCTCCTCATATTCCCAGTCACGAGAATGGAAGACAATGGGAGACAACAAAAGTAAATTCAAATTATGCATATTCAAATGTACCTATACTAGCATTTTGTAGAACCTTTTATAGCTTTTTTTAATGACGAACTTACGTCGTTAGGTGGCGTATCGTCGTATACACGAAGTGAGAATACTATAAAGTCTATATACAAAGGCACGGTACCGCTACTTTTTTGTATTTTCTTTTCTTTTATTCATAAATCTATCATTTCAATGAATTTTAATTAATTAAATGCTTGCCTTTTGATCTAAAAAGCTTCAGTCCCGAAAGTGACTTGGGCAATGATGAAAGTGCCCCGTGTTGGGAAAAGGTTAAATATCAAAGTTTCATAGTATTTATTATTTTCCAGTATGGATAAATTTCGTAAATGTGAAGCTTTGAATTTTTGGTTTCGAATGTGCCCCAGTTTACCATACCTTTCCGACGAGTGCATTAATATGGTTATCCCAATTCAGATGGCGATTGAAAGTCACTCCAAGAATTTTTCTGTTTCCACATATTTGATGGGAGATTTAGACTTCTATGGGTTTGAGAAAGGCCATTCAAATTGTACAACTGTACCTACTATTTTCTCTAGATCTTCGTTTACACCTTAAGATCCATGCTCAATGAGCCCAAGAGGACAGCTGAAGTGCAATCTATCATCTCACCTCCACCTCACCCTCCAAACCCTCTAGATTCTTGCAAAACAGCATTTGCGATACCTTAATTCCAACGAACAATGGTAGGTACGAATATGCTATGCATGCAACTATAGAAAATAAAATAAGTAACTTTAAATTTTCCGTCGATTAAGCTGTGCAAAATGGTTGCATTTTATAATGCTGGCAATAATAGTTCATGTCAGTAGAAATGGTAAAATTCCTCAATGGAATTCTAAGCGCGACCTTAGCTTATTAAACTCCAAAGTCCCAAGCGTTATCTTTAAATGTTGTTTTTTTTGTGTATTATTATTTATTATCCATAGTCACGACAGTTATGTGAACACTCATAAACTGTGTAAAAGTCGTTACCCATTTGTGAGTATTTTGTACTTAAATTTTCCGCCAGAAATCATCGAACCACATTGTATTTCGTTGCACGTCTTTTCTTGATTTCTTGATTTTTTTTGTTTAGATGCGGAAAAGTTCTTCTTTGTCTACGGAAAAAGAAAACTCATACTGCACTTTATCTTTATCACTTTTCTTTCTCGATTGTCTATTGTCTGGAAGGAGAGTAGCTTGGTCATTTTATTTCCGTAGATTTTCACTTTGCGACACTTACAGTGGCTTACAAAAGTTTATTGTCATCTTTAAAATAAAAATTCAAATTAATGAATGCACTTATAAAACAAAAGGGCTTTTCCGATAAGGTCATCCATTTAGTGATTTAATGTAACAAATAGTTGGTCTTATACACGCATTAACTGTGCCGAAGTACCTACGCCCATTTGAATGACAATTATTCCTGTAATTATTGTGTACCAGTTCAATGAACCTCACACTAAATGAAATGGTTCGTGCTATTATTTTCTTTATAGCGTTACTTAATATTTCTAGAATGTGGGCAAAATAAAGGCCATTACCAAAGCATGTTTAAATGCAAATTACGCATAGCGTTATGAGAAATCATTTCCTGAAAGGTTAGAAACTTTGCACGAAACCATTACCTAGGGAAAAAATTCAATGTTTCTATGTTTGTATATGTATTAATGTCATGCATTCAACGGTAATTACACTTTCTAGAAGATTAACTGGAAAACGTGTCTTCTATTATTATTTTCTGCATTCTTTATTGTAGCAGCTACTGTCTTAATTGTGTGTTGATTTTAATTTTGCCGAACTGATGATATCCATGTGATTTCCTGCATTAAGTAATCTTTAACATCGGGTATTCCAAAACTAAAATTAGTTTGGCCTTATTTGGGTAGCTTTGAAAAGCATTTCATGGTTGATCAAACATCGTAAGCTAAGATAGTTGTATTACCCTATTTTATTGAATAATTCATTTGATATATGTATGTATTGGCGACCCCTTATCCGGTTGGAACTGAGTGTCGTGAGCCTTCCCTATATTGCTGTACCTTAAAGTATCTACAAAATTGAGCTATCAGTTTTTTTGGGTTTTTCCAATTTATCGAAAAATAACGCATTCACTATTAAAAGCCTCCAAAGTAAAAAAAATAACAGATGTCTTCTCCTCCTTATTGTCAATATCGTTGTGTACAATGTTGTGGCACCTGCGCTACAATATTACTTGATATTTCAACAGAACTGATGAGGCAGGAAGGCAGACCGAACAGATTGTCATCCGTTGTAATATTACTTAAGTTATTGATCAGTCAACTCGCATTCAGGATAATGGCAATGCTTTCGGAAACACTCTTGATCACTTTCCTCATTATCCCGACGGATATACTATTCAATTTTCACTACAGTACAATCACTTCCGGATCCGGTAAAAGGAAGTCACCATCGCGCACGATTGATTTGAAATTATATGGAAACTAATTCCAACGTTAGACGATTGTTCGCATCCCCGTCATGCGATGATCCATGGTTTAGAAACACAGATGCCAACACTTGCTCCAAAGGTATTACCTAAATGATTTTTCTTGGTACGGATCTTTACATTCTTTATTCGTCCTAAAATTTTGAATCGAATAATCCTTGGTTTAACAAAAAATGCAAGCAACAGCGGCAAAGAACAAAGCATGTAAGAATTGGCGTTCAAATCAAACTAACCATACAAGATATAATGTTGTAAGTCTCTCAAATAGGGAACACCTCAGTTCGGAATATAAAGAAAACCTCTGCTGGTAAACTTGTCTGCTTTATACGAAAAGCAAAAATTGTACTACCCCAAATATTACTGGCTCCTAGGTAGAGTTGCGTTTTTCATCGCATTGGCGAGCCAGAAGCTTACAAAAAAAAAATGTTGTACAAAAGGGGCCCTGGTGTTTATTCAAGGGAAACTGTCTAGGCTTTTAGTTTTGAATTTTGTTTCGTTTAATAAGATCTCTAGCTATCGCGATGAGGCCATTTGAGTGCCTAACGTATGAAGGTTTCGCCCACCTTTCCTTTTTTTTATCCAAAACTTGGTTTTCATCAATTAAGGGGGTTACGACATTAACGTTCGGTCGCCAACCCTCCAGCCTGGAGAACCCCTTACTACACCCCGCATAAACAAGGCAATAAAGGGACTTCTTCTTTCCTTAACAACGAGATTATGATCAGAAATCAAGGGATCGTTACCCTCCTACTTCATGCCATCGCTAATGATAGGTTCGCCCTCAATAAACATCGGCAGGCTTCCCTGCTTTGGATCAAATCTTGGCTGCATTTGTTTGATCCCGGCGTGCTTCTTTTGTACGATTGCGTCGCGTGCATGCTTCTATTATGTATTGCGATAGGCACTTCAACCAATGAAACTGCAACGTTTGAACCAATGTTTCTACAATTAGAGCTATGTATCGAGTTGGCTAGAGAGGCATGTTTATTGAGGCCAAATCCGCTCCCCCGTTGATAAAAACTGCATCTTAAGTCAAAGAGTTTAAGTATCCAAAGCTCTCGTGAAACCTTAATAATGTTTTTCCTTTTGCAAGCGAAGGTATTTAGTGAATCAAGCCGGCCTGGCGAAGCGCATGGATCTAATCTGATTAAATTGATTCTAATCTTCTATTTGAATACGTATACAATCCGATCAAATTTTGACAGCTCTCAATCAAAGTTAATTAATGTCGTACATTCAAAATTTATCTCAAAAATATTTTTGAATTGCAAATGGGTATAAAACTTGTGAAAAACATATGGAAAGCTTACAGTCCGCTTGGATGGGGTGCCGAATATGCTTACTTACCGAAATTTCGTGCCCCTAGAAAAGTCCAAATTTCAACCTTCTACCTTGAATTCAAAGGCCAAAAAAAATGTGTGACGTGCTAAGGGATGAACATGGATCGTCTAGATCGTTATAAATTTTGATGCTGATCACAATATTATTTCTATATACTTATAAACCGTAAACGCGACAAATTTAAATGGCAGTAAGTTTAGTTTTAAATATAAGTTAGGTTTAGTTTTAAATTAACTAGTCAAAAATGACATAAATTTAACTTAACATTACAGCAACCCCTGGTGCTAACTCGAGAAAGAAAATGAAATAACTGCAGTTAATTGTGTGACCAACTTGACCAACAAAGCAGACGATTATCAACTGTCCACAACACAACATAATTAACAATAACCCTGTAATTATTGCCTTTCGGTCTACAAAACTATCTTACGAACTCATCTTACATACATCCAGTGGCTTGGCGTCAATATATCCCGATTCCTACCGTCCTCCCTTTTAAAATTTCAACTAGACAACACTGGGTGAGTTCTAAACTGCATCAGATGCGTATAGGATATAAAGTCGTAAGTTCCGAAACTCGAACAAATAAATGATGATTAAGGCGCAAGTTTCAAAACACATCCAAAACGTTATTGATGCGCATCAACTGAGCAAACTACGCATCGATAATTATGTCGATGCTTCAGTTTGACATTTGCGGCAAATTTGAATTGCAGATGCGTATCAAAAAAAGTATTGCTAGCGCATCTAAACTTTTTTTGTTTACTTTTTGAAACTCAGCCACTACTTGCTTTCTTACTTATCTACTTAACAGGCTCCCGACCCGTGAAGAGTCTCTGCCTAAAACACTGCAGCCTTCCATCCTCTACGATCCCGGGCACGCTGATTCCAGTTGTCCAGACCAAGCTCTCTGGCATCCGCGATGGCTTGGTCTTTGAAACGGAGGTTCGGTCTTCCTTGTCTTCTCGAACCTATGGGCTGGGATTCGAAGATCCTCTTAGCTGGAGCACTATTGTCCATTCGCTCGATGTGTCCCAGCCAATGTAGTCGACGTATTTTGGCTTTTTGGACTACATCCACATCTTGGTGCAGCTCATAGAGTTTGTGGTTGTATCTTCTCCTCCATTCGCACTCCTCGCACACAGGACCAAAAATCCGCCGAATAATTTTTCTTTCGAATGAGCCCAGTATCAGCTCTCCCTTCCTGCTTATCGTCCAGCACTCGGCGCCATAAAGCAGAACTGGCAGGATAAGGGTTTTGTAAAGCATACATTTCGTCCTCCGAGTTAAGAGTTTTGAACCCACTTGTTTTGCCAAACCGAAGTAACAGCGGTTTCCTAGGGTAATTCTTTGCCGGATCTCCACTAAGGTGTCATTGGTGGAGTTCATGTCAACTCCGAGGTAGATGAATTCCTTAACTACATCGAAATTATTGCTATCAACAGTGACGTTTTGTCCTAGGCGGTGGACAGATGTTTGTTTGTTTGTTGATAGCATGTATTTGGTCCTGTCCTCATTTACTACAAGGCCAACAGATTTCGCTTGTTCATAAATCGCCGTGAAAGCCGTGAATCGCAAGGAGCGCTGTGATCGAACGATGATGTCAATATCGTCCGCATAGCCCAGCAGCTGAACGGACCTGTTGAAGATAGTGCCTTCCGTGTTGACACCTGCCCTGCGCACTATCTGCTCCAGTACGAGATTGAAGAAATCGCATGATAGCGCGCCCCCTTGCCGAAATCCGGTGCATGTTTGAAATAGTTCGGAGGAGCTACTTCCAAACTGCACTGCAGCGCGTGTTTTCCAGTGTCACGCGACACATCTGAATCAGTTTTGCCGGGATTCCGAATTCGGCCATCGTCATATAGAGTTCCTGACGATGTATACTATCATACGCGGCTTTGAAGTCGATGAATAGGTGGTGTGTCTCGACTTGAAATTCGTTGGTCTTTTCCAGGATTTGCCCCAGTATAAAAATTGTCTATAGTCGATCTACCTGGCTGGAAGCCACACTGGTACGTGCCGATAAGTGTGTTGCTAAACGGTTTAAGACGTTCACACAGTACGTTGGAAAGGATCTTATATGCGACATTAAGTAGGGATATGCCTCGATAGTTCTTGCAAGACATAGGATCGCCTTTTTTTGTAACACCGTAAACCAAACAAAAAATCAACTTTATATTCGCAATCGCATAAAAACTGCTTTCGTATGAGAAAAATAACACGCTTTTCTCCGACTAATTAATTATGTTTTTGAAAGCTATGTGTTGTGTTTAGCCTCAGCATTTCCGACCAGTGTTTAAACATCGTGTGATTTATTCCTTTCAGAAAGCCTTCCGTGTGAAAAACGGAATTTTAACAACATACCTACATATACATATACATTATATGTATGTATGTATTTTGCTTTGGCTTCCCATTTTAAATTCTTCAAGTCAGGCTTCTGATCCATACAGTTTTTTTGGAGAACATTTTTAAAAACTGCGCATCCTTATCAAGAACAGTGGCAGAGGCCCAGTGAGTTTGTTCAATTAATTTCCCTTAGACCGAACCCGTCACTTACATTCGAGAGATCTCGCATTGTGTTTTACCGAATAAGTGACGCAGAAGCCCTTATATTTAACTTACAACATTTTTCCTCGAATTCAGTAGTCGTACTTTACACATAAGGAAAGGCTTCTGTCGCCTTGGGTGGACTGTTGGATATCCTAACCCTATTCCTATTCATGTGCCCTAAAAAGGAAGCAAGGCAAAAAAAACGTAGTTTTTATGAGCGAATTGTTAAGAATCGTATTATCTGCATATTCTGTTGATTTTTTACCTTTTTAAGGATTTTATCGAAAAAACAATGGTTATGTGTTTTTTACATAGTGGGCGTGTCATTGGGAAGCATTTTGGGCCTCAGAGTATATGTTTGAAATTTCAACTTTGTAGCTCGAATTTTTATGCCTTAAAATTGACACCGTACCTTTCTCACAAATATAGGTACTATTAGGGTTCTGCGAGCAATATCAAACTATTTATCAGTCAAAATTATAATAGGTTCCCTTAGAATAGGGTATAAAGACCCGTAGGTGAAAAAATCGTTGGCGTCGTGTGAACTTAGCCTAAGGCGTTTAAGAGCAATATAAAAGAATGTGTGAAAACTATGTATCAATATTAAAAAAAAACTCTGCCTTAGGATATAATAAGGACCAAAAAGTATATATATAATTCTTCTATTTACTCGAAGCTTTGCTTATTTGATGGTTAAGATAATGCTTGTTTTGACATCATTTTAAAACCGCTCTCCAAACCCAAGCTGAAGATACTGCTCAGCTTGTCAAGCACAAAAATATATACCCATTACGCGACCGATTGCAAATGCTATATACGAGTATGTTCTAGTTTTCCAGATTAACCAGCTGCTTTAAACTGTGTTTTTAATCTCATACGATGCTCAAACTTGCTGTTCGTATGTTTTTTCCCTTCTAAGAAACGTTGGACAAATTGTACATCTATCTATCTGTGCCGCGACTCGCCCCAAATCTATGTAGGCAAGTTGCCGAGCTTCCTTCTTACAATGCGTCTCCGAAGGCTCCTGGAGGATTCCAATGTGGAGACGCGGTGCTAGGCCCTAGTTAAGGCCATACGTAAAACACAACCGGAAACAAATTGTTTGTTGTTTTTGATCATTTAACTAAATTGTTCAATCCAATCTTGGTATTAAAATATACATTCCGAATTATAAAATGAATAAATCAAATAAAATTTAATTAAGGAAACTCTTTGTAAGCCCCTTCTCAAGCATACCTTGCAGTTCCAATTTATCTATTCATCATCATGAGATGAGTAACCACCTAAACAAAAAAATCGTACCGGAACTTCCCGATTTTTCCATGACCCTTCCAATTGAAGATACCATACCAAGGACTGTAAATGTTTTTTTTTTATGTATCAGATGAGGAAGAGAATGTTAGGTATTCATACATTTTTGTATGGCAGCTGGGATGCAGTGAAGTGGAAGAATTGTGATCCCTTTAGGCCAGACCATAACATTGTCGAAAGAAAAGAGAAAAGAACGAAGAAGAATACGTGGCATTTTACTTTAAATTATATTTGGAAGAATAAGACAACAGCCAATGTAAACCTTTTTTTAAACAATAATTCATCATCCATTTTCACTTAACACTTTACTTAATGACCGATTGACACAAACTCCAACTGTAAATTCACCAAACTGTAACATCTATTCCCCAAATGCAGTACCACACTATAGGGACACCACTGCGAATGAGTAATTACACTACTGACTCTAGTTGTTGTCTGTCGCACAGGGAGATTGAGACACCAAAAACTTTAAACATAAACTAGCTTTTTTCTCTCTTGCACATGACTCACCAACTACGCATCCTTCCGTATCACAGTCATAGCATCCTCCACAAAACCAGGATATCTAAAAGGATTTTCCCCCAAATAAATAGGTACACTTATAGTAGGGTTATAACAAAGAGATGTTGTATTCCCTTATAAATGGAATCGCTAAATCCATTTGGCAATAGGACAATCGTTTTAAACTTGAACTTGCGTCTGCTCGTAGGTAGACAAGAAAGTCATTGGAATAAATAAAACATTCGTTCATTGTCATTTCTTTTATACGTTCGATGAATAACGTCCTTTTGTGTCTAAAATAATGATTCAATTTCGACATTGATTGCATTTATTGATTTGGTATTGATGCAATTTTGAATCGTGTGCACGAAGGAATTGTTCGAAGTGTCCGAAGCAATTTACTACGATTGCCTTTTAATTATTACTTAAGTAGTAAAGGTGAAATCGTTCAATAAACAACGTTCTCAATTTCATAGAAATCAATATACTTTTCAGCTTAAATAGCATACTCGCAGTTAGATGCAAAGTCGTAAAAAACGGTTTTATGATGCAGTAAAAAGAAGGACGTCTTAGATGTTTACAATGCTGTTAATATTAACTATATGAATAGATTAGAAGGCTGACTAGATTATAATTGTAAAACGCATTTTACCTGGAAAAGTGAGTGGAAATTAATCGATGGATCTAAAACTACGGTAAACTCAAAACTTAATTACAAGTGAAAGTGTAAGTATTTATACGACATCGTATATATATTATGATTGCTGACAATATATTTCAAACCCACAATACTTTCAAATGAAAGCCTGATAAAATCTTTATTCTTCTTCTTCTTCCAACAAAAGCGTAATGGACGTAAGAACGCCAGTAGTCTGTCTGCAGTCTTTTCTGTTGAGAGACAACAAGAATGCCGCAGATTTTTTAAAGACGTCGGGGAGAAAATTTGCTTAGTCTGTCTGCATCCTGGAGAGTCATGCCATCGGCGATTGTGCTCATATTAAACCCAACCGTGACGTGGAGGTTCAATAATGCATCTAGCCCGGAGACAGGCGTGCTGGAGAAAGCCCCCGTGCAGCCGAGGCATAGCTTTCATTGGATTTTGGCGAAAGCAGCAGTAGCTTATTTACGTGAAAGCTTATTCCATCAAACAACCGATGCGTATGCTAGAAATGGTCTTATCATAGCCGTATAAGTCCATAGGACTCTTTTCGGTGGTAAGCCCCATGTCTTGCCGAAAATTGTCTTGCACTGCCAGAAAACCGACAGCGCCTTGGTAGTCTTCAGCTCAAAATGCTTGGAACAAAGAAGTTTGCTATCCAGGATGACTCCCAGATACTTTGCTTCATTGGAGAGTTGGATTGTGCCGCCTTTTAGCACCGGCTGAGTCAACCCGATCAGCTGCCTCCTTCTCGTAAAGTGAACAACCGCAGTTTGAAGAGGATTGGCCGAGAGCCAATTCCTAGTGCACCATTCGTCGATTACATCAAGGGTCTCCTGCGCCTTGGCGCAGACAGTCGCTAGGCATGATCCAACAGAAATCATCCGCGTACGCCTGAGCGTATACGTTAGAACTGTTGAGTGTGTTCAATAGAGAATCGACCATCATGCACCACAGCAGTGGAGATAGAACGCCGCCTTGCGGGCAGCCTCTGTTTACCCCCGCCACAACATAACGGCCACAATCCGCATCCGCAATCAACGTTCCATTCATTAGCATTGCACCACAGCACGAATGATTTGTATTCGCCGTGTTGTCTGGCAGAGCTGCACATGCTCTCAAAAGTCCCATTGTCAAAAGCACGCTCAATATCGATGAAAATGCCCATCGCGTATTCTTTCATGTCAAGCGCGCCCTCAATTCTATCAACTAGATTTTGGAGCGCAGTCTCGCAGGATTTTTCGCGTTGTTAGGCATGTATTGTCGCATCTGAGATAATGGGTGCAATCGCAAAGCAGTCTTGCGCACGTGAAGTTCGACCAGCCTTTCCATGCTTTTCAGCAAGAAGGAAGTCAAACTGATTGGTCTTAAGCTCTTGGCGAGTAAGTAGTCACTTCTGCCAATTTTTGGTATAAGGTGATATATAGGGTGTTGGTATGTATGCCAGTGGCAGGACAGCGGTGAATAACCTCCACCCATACGCCAAGTGCTCGTGGCAGGGACGTTTGATCCTCGCTGATGACGGCTCCATCGTCAGCAAAGAATAACTGATGCACTTTGGAGTCCGTCACTTTTCCTTAAAGCAGATAATCACGCACTGTAATAAATATCAAGGGACTTAAAACGCTTCTGTACACCGACCGGTGAAGCCAGCGGGGCATCATACTCTTGTCTTAGCTCCCTCGTTCATGTCTCTGATCACCTGTAGGTAGGTTTCTGGAACTCCTCGTTGGCTTAGCGCCATCCACAACAGATCAATTGGTTGTCTATCAAAGGCCTTTTCAAAATGAACCAATACCATATGCAAATCCTTTAAGAATCGCGATGTTGTTTCATCATGATCCTTAGAATTTGGATTGCATCTGTGGTTGATTAAATTGCGACAAACCCGCGCTGGTCTTCAGATAGCCGTATTATTTTTCGCATTCGGCTGTCTAATACCCGCTCAACGATCATGGCGGGTGACATCAGCTTGATTGAACGGTAATTAGCACAGTCTCGCATTTGTACAAAGGAAGAATATAACTTTCCCTAGACTGGTTAGTCATTGGATCGCCTCTCATCAGTTTAAAGAAGATAATCATGAACCAATTGGAAACGATGACTCCCATCTTTTTCCAAAACTCTGAGGGTATCTCGTCCGGCTCAACTGCTTTTCGTTTTTTGTAGTCTTTGACCGCCTTTCTTAGTTTTTCGAGAGTAATGTCGGGTACTTCTTCACTGTTAGGAACGGCTCTCGGAAAATATATCCTAGGGAATTGTTCATTTAGAAGTCCTTCACAATACTGTTGCCACCTGAGAAGTAGTTTTTCGTCATCCACAAGAAGCAGTCCTTGAACATTGCTGATGAACTTTGGCGAACGGATTTCCTCTGCATTTCTCCTTCTCTGAGGGGCTGTTTTGAAAATGGTTCTGCCCCTGCTCAAGCTGGTTTGCCAGGTGTATTGCCGGGTTTCTATCAGCAGCCAAAGTAGAAATTTCTTCTAACTACCGATACACGCCCTCGACACACTTTGCTTGAATTGGAGCGCACTTTCTCTTCACGAGCGTCTTAAAAAGTCTGTATTCCGATTTGAGGCCAGCTTTTTCATCTCCATTATTAGTGGATCACTTTGACCAAGCTTTGAATGCCGCTTTCTTGTGACTTAGCACTGCCTTAGCTTCATCTGTCCACCATCATGTTTTTATGCCGTGTTGATTTGGCAGTGATTTGGCTCTAACCAAGCATAGTCGTTGTAGGGAATTCCACATATCTTGTGCTCTGATTCTATAACTTAATTGATAATGTGGTGGCTATAATTTTGCATATATGCAACTCTGTCCAGATTGTACCATTAGATTCCTGCAGTCAGTTTTGTTTGTTTAGTTCTCTTCGTCTCCGCCGCCATACCAATTTCTGTCAGAAGTAGGCGGAGTTCCTGGGCGATTGCCTCTTCTTGTATCACTTTGCAATCTTTAACTCAAGGCTTCATGAAACGGGCTACCAAATGGTAATCAATCTGGCTTCCTTTTCCGCCACTGCTGTAAGTGACTAAATGCCGGCTTTGTTTGGCAAACATGGTATTTAGAACGATAAGAAAGTATGACTTGCACATACTTAGGATATCTTCACCCGTAGAGTTCCGGGTGTCGTATCGCAGTCCTCGAATCTCCGCCAACAAACAAAAGAATTAAGAAATGATAATAATAAATTAATTAACATAACTAGTATTCTTTGTACTTTAACTTGCATTTGGTAGGCACATTTTACACTTTTCTCATAACTTGTTCCGATATCACGACACACCACAATAGATACTGAAATTAAGGGAAATAAATTGTTAACAAAACTGAAACTTCGAAAGCCATTAGAAACGCACGTTTTTCAATTTATTAACAAACATCATGTCATTCAATATTTCAAAAAAACTAAAAGTAAAATATTCCTACCGGCAATCATTCAAGAACTAAGAACAAAAACACACGACTAACGTCACACGAGTAACATGCTAATTTTCTTTTGACATATCGGTTTTAATTCTTATTTCCGTACAAGTAATGACTGTCCCGTTTTTACTTCATAACGCTCTTCAGCCTTCACAAAAATCCCCAGTCGAACTATTTTTCTCAGTTGCAGCCATTTTGGAATTTCAGTTTTAATCATTCCTGGTAAGATGTGTACTCGAAAATTAAGTTGTCGCCCTAATGAATAACCAGGCGTGTATAGGGACATTAGATGTGCACCGGTTAGGTTTCCTTCCGTAAACTCACGAAAAGAAGTACCGTGGAAAACAGCCTCTTTGAAGCGAAGTTGATTACATTTCGTTTTGAAAATGTTTTTTTCGAACAATAACAGCGAATAAATCATAAAAATTTATTTGTCATCGATTGACTGAAAATTTGATAAGTAATATCGATTCATCAACTTTGTTGATCATTGCAAATTATTGTCAAATATTGGCTTGATACGTACTTAACAACCATAATAAGGTCCTTCATTGTGGGGTTCACACAACCTTTTAGAGGTTATTTTCCCTTTAGTTGACTTTATGCGGTCGTGCATTTTGAAATCAAATTTCAGCCCCTTCCAATTGACAATGCAAAACAGACTTTCTCCAATCAACAACTAATGAATATTTAAAAACACATACATATACTTATAAGATATCAGTACTGCCTTCGCTCTGTTTGCAAATCATTTATGTGCTCAACGCTCCAAGAAATAACAAGCCTAATTAACCTCTCAATTAGTGCATAGGTTATTCCCACATGTGTAGGCGTTTGTCTGCTAACATAAAATGTATGTTGCGCATAAAATCCCGAGGATACTGACAAACCTAAACTAAATAAATGCAAGGGCTATACTTAAACACTCCCTTAGACATGGATTCTTTTCTATTCTTAGATATGAATGCATCCCGCCAAAGGATAGAATGCCTCATTAAAGATTAAATCATTGGCATTATGTCGCCAGTTAAATAAGCTTTGCCTCACGTCACATAACTTTAACTTCAATAAATTCGCTAGACTGGAGCAACGTTCTGTTGTTGCAACAAAATGAGCAGATTCTGCCAGGAGATACGAGTAGACTCCAGATTTTTTATAGAAAAAATTGAAAAATATTTGTGGATAGTATTTTAGTGATAAAAAAAATGACATTGACGTGTTTCCTGCCGTCAATATAGTCATCAGAATAGCATCATCAATGTGGTATTCCCTTATTGTGCTCAAATACTCAAAGCTTGCAGATAGTAGTGAATCACATTGAATAAATATCGAGGATTTAAAAAAAATTCAAGGAAAATCATTTTCATCCGACGACGATGACTAAATTATATTCATTAGCAGCTGTCACATTTGATTTTTTTTCTGCACGTTCTTGGCAGACAGACAAAAAATTGGGGCAAATTCCATCCGCAGCAGTGTAGGAGAATGTATCTACATAATTTCATTGGTATCTACATATAGCATGTATTTATCTAATTTTGGCGCAAATATAAGAAAGTTTTTTTATGAAATAAAATATATTCAAGGACATGTCTGGAAATACCAGCTAAGACAATATTTATTCGAATAGTTCCATTTTCTTTTAGATTCACACTTATGTATCAACTTGTGGCTTAAAGATAACACTTTGTGGCGACACTTTTCGAAACAAGTTGAATAGTGATGGTGATTTGAAAATATCTGGCAATTTATACTATTCTACAATTTGGGAATAGTTATGTAAAGATTATGTTGTTCAAGGGTAAGTGTTCTTTAAAGCAATTACCCCCAGCTTTAAGCTTATTTAAGTCAAGCTAAAATAGAAGGCGCCGTAAGAAGATTCTGAGACAACACTTTTCCCTTAACACTTATTTTATTATAAAGGGTGTTGTCTTTTAGAAAGAGAGATCTTCCTAAAGGAATACTTTTTAAACCGTGCTGTCATGTTTGGCATACATATATTGTCAGGACAGTATTGAAAGATCATCATTACTTACTCCTATGACAAACTCCTTGTTGAGGGGGAGAGGTCAACATGCCCCCCCAAGACGGCGCGTTACATTAGGTAACCTCCTCTTAGTTTATAAGTTAGCTAGGACGTTTCTGGGAGAGGCCGTGCTCGCCAACTTGTGGTGGTGCTTCCGGGAGGTGATTGATTCTGTAAGGCTTCAGTCAGCTCAAGGCAGCGCGTGTGCACGTTAACGACTGCCAGGCGTTTGGGAAAGCAATTGGGATTTTGCCCAATTGTTGCGCAATGCAACGAGTGCTCAGAATCCTAATTATAGTTAGAATACGTTAAGCAGGTGGCAATGGTGCGATGGTAGTGTATTCACTAAGTGATTGGCAGGTCGTGCGTTCGAATCCCGACAAGTGCCATGATTTTTATAAATTGAATACACACAACAAAAACAGATCTCCCTAGGCGCCACCTGTGCGGGAAAAAAATCCATCGCAACAAACTTCTTTCCTATTCTTCTATTCCTTCATACAGTAAGTAGCACCCAAAAATAGGCAATGAATCATTTGCTGGAAGCTACTTACAGCAACAAACAAAATACCTGCGCTGTGGTTTCCACTATAAGGGTAATGTGTCACAGAAAAAAGAAATCCCCTTAGCACGCAAATTATAAAAAAAAGAAAGTAGTTTCAGTAAGTGGAATAGGTAGTTGGTAATTTTTTTTATATAAAAATAGAAAATCTCAATAATGATACCGCGTTTTATTAAATTTTCTCGAGGAATACATATACATATGTAAGATTATTTCGTAAAATAGTTTTTAGGCGGAAAGGCAATAATTATAAGACGTAGTTAAGTTTATGGCGTCCGCATAAGGAATAATAATCTAGAATAAGTATCCTGTTAATTATACCCTATTCTAAGGGTATATTAATTTTGACGCATTATTTGTAACATACCTTAATATTGCCCGTAGACCCCTAAAAGTTACTACCTATATTTATGATCAGCATCGATAGTAATGTCGATCTAGCCATATCCGTCCGTCCGTCCGTCCGTCCGTCTGTCGGCAAAAATTAGGCCTTTAAACTGGACCTAGAGAGCTGAAACTTTAACCATATACTCTCTAGGGTCCCGAAATAATCAAGTTTACGAATTTTTGAAATCCGCCCACAGACACGCCCACAAACTCAAAAAAACAAAATTTTGGAAAAAATCAAATTTTGAGCTAGAAGGCTGAAATTTTTTATATATGATCTATGACTCCTAAAACTGCTCGGGATAAAAATTTTTCAAAATCCGCCGACTGACACGCCCACAAATAAATAAAATAATTTTTTTATACCCTATTCTAAGGGTATATTAATTTTTGAAAATCCAAAGTTTGAGCTAGGGAGCTGAAATTTATAATATATACTCTCTATGGGCCCTTTATGCTCATGTGTAAATATTTTCAAAATCCGCCCACTGACACGCCCACAATTAATTTTTTTTTTTTGAAAATTCAAAGTTTGAGCTAGGGAGCTGAAATTTATAATATATACTCTCTAGGGGCCCTTTATTCTCATGTGTTAATTTTTTTTATATCCGCCTACTGACACGCCCACAATTAAATAAAACAATTTTATTGAAACACCCAAGTTTGAGCCAGGGAGCGTTTTTTTTATAAAATCCTTTAAATGTTATATAACAAAATATGTAGAGCGTTCTTAACAATTCAACCATACTTAGACTTTTGTCACGCCCCCTTATGAGGGATAGGAATAAGAATAAGGTATCCAACAGTTCGCCCAAGCGGACTGTGGCCGTTCCTATGTTTTTAAGTTAGATTTAATCATTTTTGTCTCCTTGATATTTAATAGCAATTACAAATTAATTTAAAAGTCAAAAAAGGGTTTGTGATCAACTAAAATTGTCACTCGTGAGAGGGTTTCTCAGTTGGCAACTGTGTAAGACCCCAATATAAGCCATTTTTTCTTGCTTATTATCTAGCACTCGCTTCATTAAACAAAATAAGAAGTAACTTTTTAGAGCTCACATTCGGTCTTCGGGGCTAGGAGCTTTAAACCCATTTGTTCTGCCAAACCGAAGTAGCAACGGTTTCCTAGGGTAATACTTGGAAGGTTCTGCTTCTCCACTAATTGGTCATTTGTAGATTTGATGTTTACTCCGAGCTAGTTGAACTCCCTAACCACCTCGTTATTTTTATTATCAACAATGAAGTTTTGTCCTTGTCGGTAGACAGATTTTGTTGTTTCGTTGACATCATGTGTATACGAGTACATACTCGTACTTGTTTTTTTCGTTGTTGATTTCCAGGCTAACTAATTTCGCCTGTTCTTCAATGATCATGAAATCCTTTAACACGGCACGTGAGATCGGCCGATGATGTGATATCGTTTACGTACCGCAGTAGTTGGACGGATCTGTTGAAGATAGTGACTTCCGTCTTGACACCTGCCCTGCGCACTATCTGCTCCAGAACAAGGTTGAAGAAGCCATTTTCTTCCCGGAATACGGTGCATGTTTGAAATAGTTCGGAAGAGCTGTTTCCATACTGCAAATTGCACTGCGTGTTTCAAGCTGATATTCCTGTCATCGGGCATGCCTTCTGAAATCGATACTTGGTTGATGATTTGGTCCCTACCAAAACATTACATCTGTATTTGAAAAACTACGCTGGTTAACCATCAGAGCCGGCGGCCTTGTTGTTTGTTACCGTTTTTACAGCTATGCATCATCGGTCCTAACTTTTCAAATATTAGGCCGCAGCTCGCATTACAGCCAATGGCCCCAGTTACCGCACAAGGATCAGTGATTAGTTCTTCGACATTGATCCGGACGATAGGTAGTTCCACCAGGAAGGAGCTACGTGCCATGCTACCCATGAAACCTTTGGCCTACAACATGAGGCGTAGTTTCATGAGAATTCAATTCCCAGTGAAATGAAATTGAATATGTAGTACAGCAAGAAAAAGTAATAGGAATTTTGTACTTACCTTGACAAAATTCTAACCAGAACATACCTATTACATCGTGAAATGGACCAGCGAGTTGTACACTTACATCATTGGATTTGTTGCCACTCGATTACTATTTGGAGATTAATGTAAATTATCTGACGCTGGAAACCAATATTCAGCGCGTTATTAGTGAGATAGAGCAACGAATTCTCGAAAGAGTGTCTGCAAATTGGATCGAAAGAATGCGCTTCGTTAGAAACTGCCGAGGAGTCCGGAATTCGTGTTCACAACATTACATCGTCAACCATTTTGTATAATGAATAATTAGATTCAAACTTTTTAACAAACATCTTTATCTCCATGCGAATCAAGTGCCTATTTATTTCTGTGACGAATTATCATGCTCGTCTGATAACATTTACTCGACGAATGTTTTCCACATAAGTATGAATACTTTTACTCGATGATTACCTTTTTTCTTCTGTTACATTAACGAATACGTTTAGTTGCCATTACCTTCGTGGACACTATACAATGTTTCATAATATGATTTCCCTTGAGTGCACTTCATTCACTAGTGTGTGCGAGTGCCGCGTCATTTGGCTGCAAATTTTATTTTTTGAGTGTGATAGAAATAATTCGAATTTTGAAAAGTTATTCCCATCGAAAGTCGATGCCAAATGGAAGTTCATACATGACAAGAAAAATGGCATGAGTCTGTATATGCCCATATGGATAACTACTAAAAAGACTAAATATATTCAAAATTGAATAAGATGATTAAAGTAATTTCAATTATTCATAGCTCCTTTGTACCAAGTCCTAATTGCTTTTTTGTTCCCTGAATGTAAATGATTAACGACATCCAAAGTAAGCATCTCATTTACAAAGCCCAAAATATTGTGGTATACTTGTGTATGTAGTATCGAATTTCTATGTAAAAAAAAACAGCACACAACCACCATTAACGTCATTCGTAGATAATTCGGCTCTTTAGGCCAAAGGCTTACCATTTGTATTCTATTTTCATAAACTCACCGTTCCTGTCTCTTCCGTTCCGTGAAAAAGCAGTATCCATGTCAACGCTATGGATACTGATGACAGTGATCAGCTTGCAATCAAATGCCACCCCCGCGGTGGTCAAACAAATTCGCGTCTATCACGTGTCAATTAGTGTAGAATCAGTGGAGGACGAAAATCAATTTGTGAACTGCGCCCATTGGCCCTTTTTGTGTGCCTTCGCTTCGCTGAATCTGTCTAATATTGAGGTTATTCCCCTGACTACGAATCCGCATATCAATCGAATGGAAATCAGTAATTAGGTTAATTGTGTATTCCCAATTGGTTTGCATTGAATTTAAATCGTTTGAGTGTGCACTTTCTCCCTGGCCAGATCTAAATGGGGAAACCATGTCCATTTGCACTTAAGCATTCATCATTTCTCCTTTTTCTATTTCTAGGATATGATGTATTCTTTCCACTATCAACAGTACGATTGACAATACCCACAAACGAGAAGGCTCTCAGCATATTCACAAAAATTCCATTTGGAAAATTTCAAGTAGTCTCCTTGGCGAACAATAGTCCTGCGACAAACTACACTTACAGCTTGGAGAGGAGTGTCGATGAGTATTTGCAAATAAATAGTCGAACTGGTGAAGTTTTCCTTACAAATGAATTCCCGGACATGAACCACGGATCACGATACATTGTTTCGGCCAAGAGTGAGCGACTTAAATCCGTCAAAATGCCACGTATGTCGGTGGAAATTGTGCCAACCAACTCGACCGAGTTCTGCGAACAACCAGAGAATCTATGCTACTGGAGTGAAGCACGTTACACAGTGGTGGAGGATAGACCGGATGTTAGATTCAAACCTATGCGTATTGGTGAATTACGGCCAAATGGACTTAAGTATTTATGCTCTGATGTTGATGTGACATATAAACTTGTTGAATCGGAGTATTTAACGGTAAAGGATGGTGTGCTTTATACAAAGAAACCAGTGGATCATGAAGCACTAAGTGTACCGACCAATGGAGTGCATGCAGATATAAAATGTCTGGTTCAAAAAACACCAAATGAACCGCCCTTAGAGTATACCAAGCGAATCAATGTCACTGTGGTAGACAGAAATGATAATGGACCAATGCTGCAAAATGATGGGGAAATGTCATTTGAATTAGATGATCCTCATTTTAAGATGGCAAGTAGAACAATTATATAATTGTTTTGATATTTTATTTAAAATTTAAAAAAAAAACTATTCTATTTGTACCCTTCTTCTTCCTTAACGGCGAAGCTATGATCTGAATTAAAAGGATCAAAGCCTTCCCACTTTACTGATCCCAATCCCAACTGATCCATCTGTGCGGTCCGCCGGTTTGGACTCAATGAATATTGGCAGGACTCTCAATTTGAAATTATTTCATAACTAAGGCCAATCGAATACTGGTGGTGATGCATTTGTTTTATCCAGACATTTTTAGGACTGCCTTCTTTTTACAGGTTCAATGTACATTGTGCATACTCCCATTATTGATTATTAGATGATCTTCCATTTACGAAATCGGTGATCTTCAGTCATGTCAATGGTTTTTCAATGAATAATCTTTGATTAAATTGCCTAGATGTGATTGCCTTCCTTGATCGACTTCAACGATAAGCGCTGTTTTTGGGGGATTCTTATGTTCTTCGCTATTTCCTGTACTGGCCTTTTATATTTATATGTACCCTATCGCTAAGGGTTTACTTATTTCGACTCACAGTTTATTACATGTTTTAATATTGATCGTAAACCCCAAAAAGTTATTATATAAGCATTGAAAGTTATGTCGATCTAGCTATGTCCGTCAGTCCGTCACAAATTGCGAGGCCATAAAACTTGGGCCAGAAATGTTAAATTTGGAACATATGTATACCCTCTAAGGGCGCGACATAATCAGTGTAAAGATTTTTAAAATTCACCAATGACATAATCGTTTTTTCAAAAAAGTCGAAGGAAATGAAGGTTTGTTCTTTCCAAAGTATGTAGAAAGTCTTAACAATTCGCTCATACAAAGTTTTTTCCACGCCCACTTTTGGGGGCGTTTTTGCCACGCCTGTTTTTGGGGCTGTTTGACAAAATTTTCATATTTTGGTTATTTTGTTAGAAATGAGATGTGCAGGAATAGACGTTTTTCCTTTTGTCCAGCTAAAGCGAGCAAATCCGTGATGTCAATTAATAAACTTAAAATCTTATTAAACCCAAGACTAATAGCGCTTTTCATTGAAAATCAAAGGTGAGGGTGGGAGTATCACACAGAGTATCTGTCCTACCTTCTGAAATGATTTCAAGATAAATCAAAACCACGCTTTCCTCACTTTGACGTTTGACGTAAGGCTATTTGTATGTATTGGTTAATTATAGAGAAAATTCCTCAAAAATTTGAGAACGCATCTTTCGTGCTGGGGGCAAATCTAAAATTGCTCCATTTTATTCAATGAAACATGCAAAAATGAAAACAAATTCCTTTTTTGAGCAAAATATCAAATCTTTCAATGAAAAATGGGATAAGTGGCTATAAATCCTTTGCCGGTTGCTGTGTAACGAAGAACATAATACATCCGTTTAAAAAAGAAATAACTAAATTGTTGTTCGCCCTATAATTTCTCTATCGCAGCAAAATCACAGCATAAATGAGCGCATCGATCTACACGAAGACTGTGATTACAATATCTTACACTTGCAGCACAGTGCAATGTCAACCTAAATAAATTTAATTCACTTAAAATTTAATGCAAATTTGGCAGCACTTTTATCTTCCAAACTGTCTTCAAAAGGGAGTTTCCCTCTTTCTTGCTTGTTTTTGTGTCTCGTTGGTTTCATCTTTCCTTTGAGGCGGTAAAAGCAAAAAAGCTGTAAATGTGTCTTGCGTTGCTGGAGGTTCTAAAACAAATGAGTCTGTTGCTGTTCTTGAAAATTTAGCACCAAAATCACCTACTACAAGAGAGAACGATATTGAGTTTTCAAATGCTGAAAAAGTATCTGCTGTTGAAGTTGATACACCGACCAAATCAAAATCGGTAAAGGCAATAAAAGTTCCACCAGCCAATGTCAATGCGTCTTCTGTTGCTGGTACAAGGCCAAATGAGTTTTCTGATGTTCCTGCAAATTCGGTTCCTGAATCCTCTGCCGAAAGAACCGACGATGTTGAGAATTCTGATGCTGATGAAGTTGATACACCTACCACATCTTTTTTAGAAATAGCTGAGTTTTGGTCAGAGATATTTGTCCTAAAAAAATGCCCTTAACGAAACAACCCTCTGCCAAGGGATTTTGTTAGTGCTTTGTTCAGTCTTCCGCACAGCAGCGCAGCGATAGAACGAGTTTTTCCCCTACTGTTTCTCATTAAAGATAAAAAACGGAACAGATTGGAGGTAAATACATTGAATGCAAATCTATGAAGCATTTTTAAATAAAGTTTAAAAAAAATTCTGTTCCTACCTACACACTTATTTTGAAGACTGAAGATTGTCTGCACTACTATTTTTTTCAAAATACTAGCCTTTTTTGGCTGCAGTACTACCTTATAATATTTCTCTCCGGCAACACTGCCCGAATATGCGACGGAGAACTTGTCTTTCAAAGGAGCCCATTATCAACTCTGTCTTCCTGTTAATCGTCCAATACTCGGATTAAATTCCGGAAGAGCATGCCTTTTATCCTTCGAGTCAGGTGTTTTGAACCCACCTCTTTTGCCAAAACGAAGTAGCAGCGGTTTCATAGGGTAATTCTACGTCTAATCTCCACTGGACAGATGTTATAAAAAAAAACAATTATTTATTTATTTTGCAAAACTTTGTATGCAGATTTCTTCTAAATATTTATATCAGGTAATATATCGAATTTCATTGAAATCACGTCACACGTTGTTGAGATATTGTTGATTTCCTAAAGTACCGTGAATCGAGTCTTTTGGCAAAAACTGAGTAAGCCATCTTCTTACACTTCAACAATTTTCGTGAAAACTGAGTACGCGATTTTCTTACGTTCACTTCAATCATTTTATATTTCAAAAAGAATCAAAATCGTTACGGCAGTTTTTTGAGAAAATCGGTATTGTAAAAACCGTATATATGGTAGGTACCGTTATTTATAATGATAGAATAAAAAAAACAACACCAAGTATTGAAGTAAATTCGTTCACCCATTGCGACTGAAGCATCGCTGACAGACGGACAGACGGGCGGAAATTAGGGCCACATTGTTATGGACTTTTCTATTAACATACCTCATACTCAGTATGAGTTCGAAATTTCAGAACGATTGCACTATCTTTGTCTTAATTATACAAGAAAGTTAACAATAAATCTGCAAATTATGGCAGTAAAATTTTAAAAATGGAACATATCCTCTCTGCAAAGTTTTTCATAACCCCAGTGCATTTCGAGATGTCAAAAATAGCTTCAGTGACCTGATGGAAATAATGAATTAGGTATGTGGCTCTTATCGCTATCCATTGAACTCGGTTTAGTTTTCGGTAGAGACAAACACTTAATTTCCAGCTATACACTTCATTTCGATGTGTAGGAGTACACAAATTGACCCAGAGCGATAGTGGTCGCTTTTAATTGACTGCAGCCGAGTACATAGACATAATAATGGTCCACATGTATATTACTGCCAGATAAAAATCCTAGTCAAAAGCAAATAACTGTCACAATCGTTATTCATAAAATATACAGGTGCACGTGGAACAATCCCCTTATTGGTGGGTACTATTACACAATTTGTTTTTATTTTACTTAAATCAATTTCAATGTCAAACAACAGTTTACCTTTACATCACCTTGTGTCACACGGAGATTACCGGTGGCAGCTGCATATCACTTCCTCTACAATTAGCTATCTTCTTTCTTCGAAGCTGTCTCGTTTGACTTGTAGCATTTTAGCAAAATGATTTATGTGCCCTTTCTTGTTGCCCCCACCCCACCACCATTTGGTTGCTTCAAAAAAGCTTTCAGGATAGTGTGTTGTGTTTCAAAATAACATATTGGGATACTTTGAGGGCTATTTCCTTCGCCTGTCCATTCTATAGATAGACATTATAGTGCGTACCAAAACAGTTGGCCATTCTACTGCGCAGGTCTCTTAAAATGTGTTTTACAATCTCTTAAATTGCAAAAACAAGCATAAAGAGACGAAAATGGGCGGAGCCATAATAAAAAACGACGTATACCCTGTCTTGTGTTCAAGATCGCTGTCGCGATCTCACTGAGGGTGGTTTCTTCATTTTCCTTCTTTTATACTGAAATTAGGAGCGGAGGAAAAATATAGACCATTATATGTCAACTTTACTTGGAGGCAAATATATTGTTTCGTTTTTTGTCTTGTCGGTTCTTTGTAGGAGTATGATGTGATCACGGTCGGATAGATTAAGCAAAACATTGCACATGAATTGATTGTGTGACTGTGTCTGTATGAAGGTGTACGGTTTTAGATTTAAACCCTATTTGCTCATTATGCTTTCGTTGATCATTATTAATTGTGTCGTGCATATTGATCATGTAGGTACTGATATTGACGCGCAAAGTAAAGTAAATTGCAGTGTCACACCAAATTTTTTTTGTTTATATCATTGAATTTGGGCGAGGTAGGTAAATTTAATAAAAAATTTACAATTTGGGAATTTTTTGGAAACGTAAACGATTTTATGCCCAATAACAATAGGCACGATTTTCTGTCACAAAAAAGAGGATGGGGTATTAAACGGTTCGTTAAAGACAAAATGGTGAACGTTCTTGATTCTTCAATAATTTTTTTTAAGAAATGCAGTTTTTAAAACTTTTTGAACTACCCACCACTTTTAAATTTGTAACCTTGATTAAAAGTGTAAATTATAGCGAGATAAAATTGACGATGAATTGCAAATATAAAACAGATTTACAGCGAGCAGCAAAACAAAACACCAGTATACCAAATGGGTGGTTCGGTTTGGTTTGAATTAAGAAGTAAAAACACACACGTTTTAGTACTAAGATAAAAATATTTATTGATTTTGCTACCTATATATGAAATAGTTAATATTAATGTATATTAAATTGAATTCGAAGAACTGTCAGTTTCATAATCGGTTGAAGAATCATCTCCTGAATTGATAATTATTGCATCCGACATTGTGTCCCACATCTGCTCGTGTGAAAAGTATTCCTCCTCTGTCCTTATAATTTTTTCACAAACTTTGCGCCAATCTTCAACTGTTATTTTTGAAAATTCTTGTTCAGCTAGTTTCTGAACATCCGATAATCTAAACGTTGTATTTCGGCTTCCGACTCTTCCCTTGACTGTTGCCCAGATCTTTTCAATAGGGTTGAGATCTGGATGATAGGGTGGCAATCGTAGTACTTCGTGTCCCGCGCCGTGAATCATATCGTCAATCTTATGCTTGGGGTGGTGATTAGTCCGATGTCGCTTTATAAGGTCATAAAGTTCGACTTTGAGCATTTTTGAAGAATGCGGTATATTGTTGACGGAAAGCCATTCTAACATCTCCGATTTAACGGAAGCAGAAGTGATTTGCTTGTGTTCCCATTTGTTGTGATATGATGCGTTGTCCATTACAATAACCGATGGTTCCTCTAGGTTATTTAAAACTTGATCCTTCATCCATTTGGAGAAATTTTCAAAATTCATCTCATCGTGATAATCTCCTGTTTTCGACCCAGATTTAAATAAAAGCAAGGCATTATTCACGAAGCCCTTCGCTCCACCTGCATTCGCCATTATCAGCCTTTGGCCTTTTGAAATTGGCGCCTTTAAACCTTGACTGGTACCGTCAGTCCATGCCCTTGGCCTTGTGTGAGAGCTGTGAATATAGCTCTCGTCCAAATAAATAATCTCATATCCTTCTGACCTGTACTCCCGCACCTTCCTCAGATATTTCACTCGTAAAAGTTTGATTTCATTTCTTTCGCAAAGAAATTTACGGTTGTTCTCCGTTTTCCTATAAGAAAATCCATTTCTTTTTAAAATCCTATGTAGCGACATATTGCTTAGGTTCAGCTCCAAATCTTCCTGCACTCGTTGTCTTAACATTTTTAATGTTATCATCATTTGTTCTTCAATGTGGAAGTTGTATATAATTCGCTGAACAGCTGTGATACCAAATTCGTCCAATCCAGTTTTCCATTTTGTATGTGGTACTCTATTAGTTGGAGATTCAATAGAGCCTTTCTTCTCATATTCTTTAATTATCCTTCTTATTGTTCGGGCCGAAATTCCCGTAAACTCCTCTGTCTCTGAATTTGCGTATGTGATGGGATTATCTATACATAAATTCCTAGCTTCTTCAATTTTTTTGTAATATATCCTAACAACGATCTTACGTCCTAGACTTCCTATTGGTTTTCCTTTTCTTGAAAGATCCATGACAATTTATTTTATTTTAATAAACTTATGTCCTAGCAATGTTTTTGTTTTCGTGAAAGTGAATTCCAAATAGGAAATCCATAATATATATGCGTTATCTTAAAATAAAAAACTCTAAAAACCAAGCAACAAATTTATTCCTTGCCCCTACAGGTAACCAAATGCAAACACTAATCATGTCGTAAAACTTTTACACTTAAGTCAAACAGGTAAAATCAAACATCATAAAATTAAGGCTAACCAAGCACACCACCCATACAGGTACCTAGCGCTAAACCACGAAATGTTCAACCATAAAAAGGGTTGGGAACCCTTTCAAATATATAAAAGTCGACCTCATAATAAAAAATTAAGTTTATTTAGATATTCAACAGCATTTTAGTTCTAAGCACTGTAAAGTTGGGTTACGCATTGTAAATTACAGGCAAAAACGCTTAGTGATTAAATCTCTTTCGCGTCATTTTTGTTCTCTTAAATCCTCTCTCTGCGCAATCGACCGTTGGCCAACTGTTTTGGTACGGACTATACAAATTGTCTTTTTTCTCTTATAGATTATAGTGTATGTAGATGAATAGAGAGGCAGGGCCAGTGTACCTAGTCGTCGAACGATTTTATTAATGATTTTATGACACGCGATTTCTTATGACAGCGACGGCAATCCTCGTCGGCGGTCATTGTCTTACCGGGTATATGGATTTGTTATCGTAATCCACTTCTTTTACTATACTATGTGTTTAGAGGTTTCTTTTTTTCACCGGCTAGCCGGTAAATAAAAATTGAAACTAATTACGTCCAGTAGGTATTCCATTGAATTGCCATTTGTTATCGACGAACAATAATGCAATTTTTCTATTTGGGTTGTTTAAGGACTGTTAAGAAAACTTAAAAAGAAAGAAAAAAGATAAAAGGGTTAGTCTTTGATTTGCATTGAATATGACCTATGCGCTAAGCAAAATGAAAACTTTCAAGTCTTTAAAATTGAGAGAGAATCCTCTCAGTTCAAACAAAAGTACCCGTACGCCGTATCGAACGCTTTTTATGGTACCTAGCGTAGAAACAGATCAACACTTCAACTCCGACTTCGACTTTGGCAAGAGCGAGAACTTGAAGTCGAGTCAAACACATTGAAAAATGCAACTTCGAAACCAAAAAATAGTTTTAAACAAAAGAGAAAATTCTAACGAAATGCAAACAAGGGAGAAAATTCGCTCAAAATACAAACATTTGCATGTTGGGAAAACTGAGAACATCGCCGCAAGGTTGGTGGGATTTGCACTTCAACTTTGAATTTAGGATTTAGGTCTAACGTTGAAGTCGAAGTTGAGGATTTACAATTTTTTTAAGTAATCCAGCGTGACAAACAAAAACAAGTTTGAAAAAAAAACAAAAAAAAAAAATATTTTTTTAATTCTTTCTGTTTAACTCGTGGGCTGACAACTGCCTTCAAAAAAAAAAGTTACGGAAACTGATCGAAGCACTTACACCGGATACCGACTAGGTTATGGGCCTTATTATGGTTGTCAGATATCAATACAATATTTGTCACCGATTTATTTGACAATCATCAACAGAATTGACGAATCGGTAGGTATTATTGTGATTAGCTATCAACGGTGAATTTTATGACTAGTCGTGATCTATTGTGAAGCATTATTGACAAATTTTGTATTTTCGTAGTCAAAAGTATTTACAGCTTTCAAATTTTTAGTAAAACACAAATTCGTCGACAAATAAATTGAAAGGGTTCATTCTCTGTTGTCACGTGAGTTCTAATTTGTCTCAAACGCAAAAAACGTTTCAGGAGAGCGTTTTTTATACCCTATTCTAAGGGTTTATTAATTTTGACTCATAGTTTGTAACATACCTTAATATTGCCCGTAGACCCCTAAAAGTTACTATATTTATGATCAGCATCAATAGTAATGTCGATCTAGCCATGTCCGTGTGTCTGTCGGCAAAAATTATTCGCTCAAGCGGACTGTAGCCCGTCCCTTTGTTTTAACTTCGATCTTACGATTTACTCATTTTTTTTTTTGGTCGCATTGAATTTAAATTTCTTATTTTGTGATAATTAAGCTATTGGATTACCAGAACTTTAGGCAATTTTTGCAAATTATATCCTTAGAATACTGAAAATAATGATTTTGAAAACATAGTATCAAAAATAGGATAGTTTTCAAAACGATTGCAAAAACGTTAAAAATAAAATGTAAGTTTTTGTTGCATATCCAATTCCATTTGGACTTGGAATGGAAATAGGGCACAAGAAAGTCACAGTTGATTGATAAAAAAAACATGAATAGAAAGTATTTATATATACATAATTTTTATGAAACTTTTTGGTTTTTAAACAATAAATTATTTAAAACCTTAGTGAGGAGTGAACCAACTAATTATGAAACGTTTCGCTTACACGGTTCTTTTCAAGATTACGGATTAGCTTAGACATTTGATTTTAGTAACTTTTATTTCATAATTTTCGTATAAAATATAAACATGGTTTTTAATTGAGGAGTTTTATGCATCATTCAAATATGCACTGTACGATGATCTTTAAAGGTCAACATAAGTCACGCATTAAATATTTGGAACTTAGTATAAAGATTTTGTCACTGAAATGGAATCATTTAAAATAAAACTTTAACCTGCTACTCCCTCCCCTGCTGTCCAACATCGTGTCTTAAATGTAAGACTCAAAAGGAAATATTTATTATATGATTTTAGAAGTCGGGGCGCAGTAGGGTAGAGATTGGACTACTAATCTAAAGGTCTCAAACTCAAATCCCACCGGGGACAAGTAACATCTATAGTTTTCTCACTACCCCACCTCTTGGGGACGTCTGACAAACATCCCAGAGTATCAATTGTCATTAGAAGCTTCTCAAACTTGCCTTTCGGAGTCGGCATTAAATTGTAAGTCCTTTCCACTTCGTACAAGCAAATGGTTTTAGAAGCTAGGTTTTAGGCCTTGTATGGCCGGTAATTTTATTTTTATTTTTTGATTTTAGAAGTCAGGAGGTTGTTTAAAAACGGAAATATCTACTTAATAAAGCGCACATGTTAATGTAAGGAAATGGAAAATTGCCAGTTAGCAATGGCAATGTCGAATGCGCAAGCCAATTACTGGACCAAAGTGTAAACTAAGATTGTCAGATTCACATTGTCGTCAATTGAATGATATGTACAAAGCTTAAACATGAGTTTGCATGCAGCTATTGCATGCCTAGAGAACCTTAATCAGGTAGAAAGATAACGCTTTTCCATATTTTGGAACTTCGTCTATACAAACAAACACTTGTTGCGATAAACAGTAGAAGAAGAATTAACATTTAAATGCTGGAGGATCACGGTTAACCAAACTTTTAAAATTAAGCTTTATATCAATTTTATTAGGAATATCTTTCCGTTAAAGATTTGAAAATTTAATCCAATCGGTCCAACTTTTAAAGAGTTATTGAATATTAGCTCGCCAACAGTTCTGCATCGCTTTAATATTGTTCCGTTAGTTATTTCAAGTTAATTTTGGCACACTTTTTAAGACCGGGTTTCCTAATATGAGGAAGTGAGGATTGCGTCATTTAGTAATACGAGTTTTTTCGCTCCTATGAAATCAAACATTAACTTTGAAGTTGAACATAACCCATTCTTGCTGATTGCGAAAAATATTTGATTTGTGTGCTTAAACGTTATCTTTCTACCTGATTAAGGTTCTCTAGGTATGCAATAGCTGCATGTAAACTCATGTTTAAGCTTTGTACAATCAAGAAAACAAAGCTTAGTTGCACAAGTAACACACAACATGTCTATAGCTACAGAGCAGACCTGGTCAAGGCTGGACACGCCAGGCTCTAAGTGCTTAATTTCGCTAAACTGGCTGCATATAAGCTCTATTGTAGGTTTTATTTCACTATCTCGTAGGCAAGCACATATTCAGGCTTGGCATAAATATTCAAACAATTTCTGAAGAAGCTACATGGACGAGGAGGAGGAGAAAATACCTCACTCTCTCCTATAAAACGAATCTCTTTCCAGGAGAATGCTTACTTAATGTTCTTTGGCTGTATTTTTTTTTTTTTTTTTTTCAATGAAATACTTTGGTTAATGGTTAATAACCATTCTTAGAGACTAAGTAGATTCCTTGGAAAACCACTTTTACAGAACATGAAAGAACTTCACGGACTGTTTTTGACTTGCTCAAGTTTGTAAATGCCTCAGGATGGATTCCAAATCCGTAAGTTTTCATACGTTTCCAAGCAGGACAGTGCAAATGTGTTTTGATTAGAGGCAGTGATTCCCACGCTGTCTCGTTCCTCTCGGCGGAGCTGCTTTATCATGCTTGTGATGTTTTCACTCGCTATATCCCAGGCTTCGCTCGCAGTCAACATAAATAAAATAAGTGCCTTCGGTGCGAGTGGCAATGGTGCGATGGTAGTGTCAGTGTCATTAAGTGATTGGCAGGTCGTGCGTTCGAATCCCGACCAGGGCCATGAATTTTAAATACACACAAGAAAACAGATCTCCCTAAAGCAATTTAGACGCCACCTCTGGAGAAAAAATCTTATCGCACCAAATTTCTTTAATATCCTTCTTTTCTTTCATGCAGTAAGTAGCACCTAAAAACAGGCAATGAATCATTTGCTGGGTGCTGCTTCAGTAACATACAAAAATGCATGCGCTGTGGTTGCATTATATGGGTACTGTATCAATTACAGAAAAAATAAATCCCTTTAGGGCACGCTAATTAAAAAAAAAAAAAAAACTTGCCGCCAATTTCCCTTTCCAGGAAGCTCCTAGCCGCCGTGAACATACGGCATTCCGACAGGGCGTGCTTAGTATTCTGGATTTTGCCTTCGCAGTGCGGGCAGAAGGAGTCACCCTTGTGCTTGTATTTAAAAAGGTTCTTATAAGTAGTGCTTCCGTCTTATGGTCGGCCAGTTCGTGACCGGCTCCATGTAGCCATACTTTACCATTTCTTATGGTCTGACTGCATTTTTCAGACACTTCGTCTAACGTTTTTCCAACCGTGATGACTGCAATGTGTACTCCGCTCGGTCTCGGTGTTCTCAGTATCCCATCCTACATTATGTTCCATAGAACAGGTGAACACCTCCCTTCACTTTGTATGTTTTAGGCCCCTCTTCCGTGTCATAGTGTAGGGTTCTCTTGCATATAATTTTTTTCAGGTAGTCAGGAATGTGTAGGTTGTCTAACACTCTCATTATGCAGTTCCAGTCGGCTGAGTTGAATGCGTTTTTGGTATCGAGTCTTACGACGGCACTGGCACAGTATACCCAACCATCTCTGTCCTGCGATTGCTTCGCGTGCAATATCGCATACTAAACTTATCGCGCCTATGGTGCTTCTCTTCTTTCTGAAACCGTACTGTCGTCGGTTCGAGAGATCAGGCTTTTCTTCTGTATATGGCTCTAACCCCGTGCGTATTATTTTTTCCAGCACTTTCTCCAGTGTGTCGAGCTGTACGACGAAGGCTGCTCAGGCAGTTAGTTTCCCTTTGGGATGAGCACTAGCCGTTTCCTTTTCCATTGCCTCGGGAAAATGCCCTCCGTTAGGGACTTGGTGTAGAGGCGGGTGAATATCTATGGCCTTGCTCTTATTGCTTCTTTTAGCATAACGTTTGGGATCCCGTCCTTTCCTGGTGTCTTTTGGCTTTTATTGTAGCCGCGGCTTCTTTGACTTCCTCAGTTATGACTGGCGGTATTGTCTCTACTACTTTTATTGCTCTTCTTGGTAAATTAAAATCATTTTTCTCGGGAAAAGTGCTATGTCCATGTTAGCATGTAAGCAAGCAGTTCGGTGTCAACATCTTTTGTTTTCCATCCAGCCTTTTGTACCTTCGAAGGGGGTTTACAGTTTAGTGGTTGCTCTTCTGTTTCGAAGACGAGAGCACGGTGGTCGCTGTTTGTGTACAGCTCTGAGACTTCCCATTTCATTGCTAGGCATCTGCTGGCGAAAGTCAGGTCGATGTGGGAGCATGATCTACCGTTGTCGAACGTGGGCTAGTTTCCTTGATAAGGTAATGCTAGATCAAGGCTAGCAAAACTTCCCAGTAGAGCCTCCCCTCCTCTATTTGTCGTCCTGCTATTCCATTCGACTGCCAATCCGTTAAAGTCCCTGGCTACAATGGGTGGTGTTTTTCCTCTTACCTTAGCAGCAAGACTATCCATTATTTGTTCGAATTCTACTATGCTCATGCTCCATGGCGCATAGCAGCAGAAGAGATGAACTCCTTTTACTTTATGCGATGTTCTGCAGTTGTCCGGTATCCTTGCGTTCAAATTGGTATCTTTCGCATGTCCAAATCGCCGCCTTATTGGTTCTATCTTCTACCCACTCTTCCATTGTCGTTTTGGATCTTAAGCTAACGGTGGGATGATCATTTGCACTTTCGCATCCTGGGTCGCATAGTGCGGATCTAGGTTTTGTCGTGCACTTTCGCTATGTGTCTCTTTTCTCAGCATCGCAGACAAGCCCCTGTGCGGGCGTTATCATTTTTGCACTTTCTAGCGACATGGCCGTACTCAAGGCACCTGTAGCACTGTGTTGGTGAAAGGTGCTCTGGAATCCGACAGCGGACCCATCCTTCACACATGCGTCCTGCGCCGATCATCTTGCTTTCTTCACCCGCGGGGAGATTGATAAGGGGAGGATGTGTTCCTCCTATTGTCGTACTTATTCATTTCACAGCGCTACTCGTATAGCCCACTGATGATGGGAACTGTTCTGCAATAGCATTGCATATTTCTTCTCTAGTTGTAACATCATCTAGATCGCGGCACTCCATTGTTAGTTGGTGGCATAACGTCTTGACCTTAGCCTCGCTTAGGAAAATTTTTGTCATATTCTCCTTGAACTTTTCAGTCTGTCCATCATTCTTATAATTTAGCTCTAAGAGTAGCTCTGCTTTGACTGTTTTCCTATTTTTGGTAACGTTTTCGCCGAGTTCTTTAACCTCTGGCTTCGCTTTCATCATTTTCAGGATGTTCGCAAACGTCGTTTCTCCGGTTTTCGCTATTATAATAGCGTCCGGCCTCATGGGTTTCCTTCTGAGCCTTTTCCTCCCTTCACTTCTGGTCCTTCATCTCTTTTATTCTTAACCTTTGGACGGCCTTTAGACCGCCTTGTGACCTCCTTCCATTTCAGGGTTTGTGGCAGTGTAGCTTTTGCCTCACTTTTCTCAATTTTTTGGATTCCAACGCATCTTTTATTTTCGACCTTTGGCCGTTTACTGGCGCTATTTGATACATTGATTTTTTCCCATGCCGTTAGTGTCGGTGTGTTTTTTTTATTCTGTTCTGGAATCGGTCTCTTTCCCTTTTTCGGAGTTGGAAGTAGTTCTTCGCGTTCGCGGGGGCGCTTAGCCTTCCCTAGCAAGCAATCCCTAGCAAGGTTTGTGCGCTTTTACAAGCCTGGTCAGGCTTCTTCTTTTTGTCTATATTAGTTTGTTCCATGCTCATTTCTCTCTTGTGCAGTTCTGATATGCCTCTTACTAGGTCTTTCATGGCTTGGCTAGGATCTTCTGCCCTAGTTTCTCCAGGACTCCTCTGCCTTTGAGCTCCGGTGTATCTCCACTTATAATCTTTTTCGTCTGCAACGCTTGCGGGCTTTTAGACGAGTCTTTTTCGTTTGTCCTTCCTTGTGTTGTGGCTACTGGCATTCTTACAGGGCCCGTTGGTCATCTTGGGATTTTCGATTTTTTAATAAAAGCATCTAAGTGTGGCCAGCTTTCCTCTAAGTTATTTCTTGTGGCTTTATCTGATGTAGCAGTAAAGTTTCCCGCTGCTATAGCATTCATCAGAATGGTCTTTGTGTGACAAGTGCAGCTGTTTCTTCCACCCACACCTAACCTTCATTTGGAATTTGTTTTCTTTTTATTAATTGTCAAATGTTGTTTTGAGTTTTAATAATAAAAGAGTGAAGTAATTATTAAACCTTGGGCAAAAAGTTTTTTTTTCAATTGACAACAAAATGATAACCTATATAATTTCAAATGCATATTTTTCATTTTAAGATGAATATTTAAAGAGCCGAGTGATAACCATCAAAAATGATGTCGATCTAGCCATGTCCATCCTTCTGTTGGTCAGTATGAGGACTTCGAGCTAGAAAGCTTAACATTTGGAACACATACCCTTTAGGGGCCGGAAATAATCAAGTGTAACAATTTTTAAAATATGCCCACTGTTAAATAAAAAGCGTTTTATCAAAGAACTTGATGGAAATGAAGGTCGTGTTCTTCGAAAAGTATTGAGATAAAGTCATTAACAATTTGCCCATAAAATTGTTTTGCCACGACCACTTTTAAGGAAATTTTTGACCAAAAGTTGTTTTATATTCGCGTTTCTCTATCTCTAGGGCGACGACATCTAGCAGAAATGTTTTTAAACAGACAGGAAACCATTTAATTTAGGTCAGGCTTAGAACAATAATCTCGCTTGATGTACATATGTCTGTAGATAATCCATGAAAAGTTTGTTTTTGTAATTACAGTTCATAATGATGTCCCCAAATCGACTGACTTCATTGCAAATTCCATGACATAAGTATATTTCATCAACTGTAATGTTCAAGTCCCAAAAGAACTTAGCATGTTTTGTTAAGAAATAAAATAAAAACAATACAAATGAACACATACACCTCTTATAGTGTTGACTTGAACACTTTTCTCTTGTACGTACATATACCTATATGTATGTTCATAAAGAGTATGTAAAGCTGTCATACTAATAACAAAAGTATTGTTTTTCTCAAATGCGCATATTTTTCGTGTAACTAGTTTTCCCTCTGATGAAACTATGATATATCCTTTGAGAGCATCCATTCCTTTGGGAAGCATACACGCAAAAAACCATGCTAATATCATCGTGTCAGGTGAAATGTTTTCGTTATGAAAAGCTCGAGAATGGAGGACTAGGGACTCCACAGGCGCAGAGGTAAATAATACGAAACTAACTTGCAGGAGTTTCACATGACCTTTATGTTAGAAAATAAGCACTTAATTGTAGGTGGCATTGTTCCCTTCAATACTGGGTCCACTATGAGTTCATACGAGTATCATTTGGCTACTGTTAATTTGTAAAAAAAAAAACATTTCAGTCATTTTTATACCGCGTTAAAATTGGTTCAAGCACCAGGGCTTGTTGCTGCGTTAAGATTTCTACGTTGCAATAAAGTAAGGCTTAAATTATAAATAAAATATTTTTGATACAATATAAAAGTTTTGAGTCAACACAAAAATGTCATGCAGAGCAGGGACAAGCTAGGGCTTAGAATAAGTCTGCAGCAGTTCCCCATAAAGAATGCCATGTCGATATCCTAAGGAAAATAGGCAGGTGTGAAAACCCAGGATCACAAATTATAATCCAGTTATAAGTCAGCTGGCGATGTGAAGATGGGAAGTAGGGGGGGGGGGGGGGGGGGGGGGGGCTTCATTTTCAATCGGATCAATACCGAAGTCCCCATGGATTGTCAGTGCGGCGAGTGTACTGAGTCTTTCGTTGCCGGTTGAGTTCCATATGTAAGTTTTGATTCTTTTCAGCGTCAAAAATGACCTCTCCAGACTTGCCGTTGTGGCCGGAAGGGTCGCCAAAACTGTTAAAAGATATTTAATTGTCAATTCAAAATCCAAAACTTCCAAAAATGCACCATCTTCAGCTCTCAGAGCGGATTCTGAGACTCGATAATTAAAGTATGCAACAAGATAATCCAAGTCATCTACTTTTCCAGTTGCAGCAAATCCAGGGAGAAGTGTCTGTAGGCTTAAGAGGATTCCCGCATTGTCATTGAGAAATTTCTGCGACTAATTCTGAATCAGCGTATCAGGGCATGGCAAACATCTAAGTATGGGCAGGGCCAGCTCCAGCCAAACAAGCGCCCTGTGCAGGATTTACAGAACGCGCCCTATTTTGAGTTAGATTCTCCGTCAAGTTGCAATATTGCAAGTGATGTGAGTTAATGTGCAAAAATTCAGCACACGTTTGATGGATGTTGCTATTTTGGGCTAATTTGAATAAGTTTTTTTGTTTTAAATGCAAATGGCAGTATCCGCGCAAGGTAAAATAAATTTTTCTTACTCCTAGCAATGCGCCCCGGAATTTGGCGTCCTGCGCATTTGCCCATCTTGCACATATGGTTGGGCCGGCCCTGAGTATGGGTGAATAGTTAATAACGCTCTCCATGTTTTGTTATGCAATATTTTAAGGATTTTATCTAAAAAACAAAGTTTTTGCAAAAAAACACATCTTAAAAGTGAGCATGGCGGAAAACTTTATATAAAAGAATTGTTCAAAACGACTTTATCTACATACTTTGCGAAGAATAGGACTCTCATTTACAATGATTTCTTCAAGAAACTTTTTTTTGTCAAATAGTCGAACCGACAAAGTAAGCGTGAAACTTAAAAGTCTGTCAGAAGCCAAGAGACTGACGATGAACTCGGTTCATCATCAGACAGACCGCTGTTTTTGAAATGTTCCTGGTTTTGATTCCACCACTTAAGTGACCAAGGGTGTCAATTTGTGTTTTAAATCTATCCTGTGTAGTTGAGGAAATAGATGACGTTGCAGAATTTTATATTACTAAATTCTGATAGGTCGTCAAAGAGGGTTTCGCCAAGTGTGCGTTGTCTAGTTCTAGCTAGAGCCGGACATTCACAGAAGACAAGGTCCTTTTCCAATGCGTCTTTGCAACTGCGGCAGTGTGGGTTGAATGGAATGCTAGACTTGGGATCGTGGGTGCCGAAAGGCCAATGTTCAGTGCTGATTGCTCTGGCAATCTTTTATCAGGTCCAGTTTGTTAGAAGGTGAGTTCTGTTGCGTTGAAGCAGGGCCATACCTTCCTGGACATGACGCAACGGTTTCGAGTGCACCATCTGAGCTCGGCCTTGAAAGGTAATACTGGACAATTTTTCTTTGACAAGCCCTATGGGAGGAGATGGGAGACTGTCCCTTAAAGGGAGCTGTCAAGGGTAGAGCCGTGACTTGCTAGTGCGTCGGCTTTTTCATTTCGCTCTATGTTACTATGGCCGGGAACCCAGGAGAGTGATGGTGAAGCGGCCGCTTTAACAATTGATTATGCTTTACAGCCGAGCGCTTTTATTTGCTGTCAATAGAGATAGAAACATCTCGCTGGATTATGGGGTAAAGGGTGAGCATCCTACAAGCTCTCCCGATCGCTAGTACTCCCTCTAGAATACACTAGCACTAGGTTCATTCGGAACGCTCCATGTTTCCATTCTGTCCTTTCTTTTGATGTCCAAAACCCAGATTCTCTGAGCCTTACTATAAAACTGATGTGATGGTCAAGTGCGGGAGGGAGGATCTTATAACATTCGCAATTAATAAGGTCATTGTTGTGTTCTATTCCTATCCCATTAGATAGTGATAAGTGTAAAAAAATATATTACAACTCTAAAAGAGAAAGTTGAACGTAACGGTATAAACTTCATAAATATTGCTTTGCATTTTTTATCTTTATATCTTGCATTTTTGTTCATGTTCGAAAATTCTCATTTCTGGTAGGGGTTTCTAGAATTTCAACGCGGACAGAGAGGTGCACTAGCTTCAACATGCTCACCAAAATAGTTGACGCGGCCAACCAGGTTCTGTTTTAAGCTCCACCAGCTTTCACATTCTTACCATCATTAGGGTATGACAAATGCTCCAGACGTTCGGTATCTGCTGGCAGCTTTTGGAGTATTTCTCCCCTCTTCTAGACTCTACTGCGTGGCTGGACCCTGTACACTTGCTGCATATGCTCATGACCCAAGCGCATCTCTATAGCCTTAACCAAGGTGTTGTAATTGTATTGCTTCTCTTCTGACACGGTTTTTTAGTAATTCCACAGCTTTACCTCTTAGTGCTAGCGTTAGCGCAATCGACTTTCCCAATAGTCCCAGCTGTTGGTCATTGCAGCTGCTTCAAATTGCTTCTTATAAATTGGCCATGATTTTTGACCATCGAATACAGGAGGTTGTATCGCATTGCTTCTAGGGCAGTCCGCAGAATATTCTCGAGCTTTCTGTTTCTTCACTTTCTCGAGCTCTTAATCCAGGTTTTCGATGTTTGTTTCAACCTTCTCGAACTTTTGCTCGAATTTAGCTGCAACCTTCTCAAACTGTATTACAAACAATTATGTATATGAATTTGTACTTAATTTTTTTCGAGAGAATCTTAATATGCAAATTTGTTCGAAATTATAGACAAGCTGATTGTCTAATTTTTTTGAAATCTCTACGGGTTTTTGAGTTGTATGTAGCCATTGTTCTGCCAAGTTCTGATATTCACTCCAAGTATTAAAAACCCCAAAAATCATCAAATCATTAGAGCCGTTTTTAAGAAGTGAGGTTTTTCAAAATTTCAGCAACTGTTATAAAAAAGAATTTTGAAGTTATTGAGGACAAGACTAAATATATCCTATCAACAAACAAACAAACATCTATCCGCACCGCCTAGGACAAAACGTTACTGTTGACAGCAACAACTTCGAGGTAGTTAAGGAGTTTCCCTACCTTGGAGTAAACATCAACTCCACAAATGACAACTTATTGGAGATCCGACGGAGAAGTAACTTAGGAAACCGCTGCTACTTTGGTTTGGCCAAACAAATGGGTTCAAAACTCCTCACTAGAAGAACAAAATACATGTCTATCGAACATTAATCCTGTTAGGCCTGCTTTATGGTTCCGAATGCAGGACGATAAGTAGGAGAAGGGGGCTAATGTTGGGTTCTTTTGAGAAAAAAATACTCCGTTGGATATTTGATCCTGAGGCCGAGGAAAGCGAATGGAGGAGAAGATACAACCGCGAACTCTATGAGCTGTACTAAGATGTCGATGCAGTCCAAACAGCTAAATCACGTTGACTACATTCGTTCGGCCACATTGCGCGATTGTATAATAATGCTCCGGCCAAGAGGATCTTCGGATGCCAGAGCGCTTGGCCTGGAGAACTGAAAGCAGCGTTCCCGGGATGGCAGAGGATGGAAGTCTTCAGTGTCTCAGGCAGAGACTCTTTACGGGTCGTTAGCCCGTTACCAAAAAATTAAAAAGAAATATAAAAAAAAATTAAAAATATATGTATTTCAAAAATCTGAGGTTGCAGATTTCTTTTGTATCTACTAACATATCAAATTTCTTTGAAATTACATCGCCCGTTTTTGAGATATTGTTGGTTTCCTAAAGTATCGTTAATCCAGTCTTTTGGAACAACCTGGGTAAGCCATCTTCTAACACTCAGTCTAAGTATTCAAGACATTAAAATTGATCAAAATCGTTAGAGCCGTTCTTGAGAAAAGTACAATTTTCCCAAATTCCAAAAACTTTTAAGTGAACAAACAATTTGTAAAAAATGTTTCAAACATTTTTATATAAAAATTCGTTCCAAATAGAAATTGAAGTCGGTGTGCATCTTCGAAATAACTTGACTTGTTTCCGTTTTTGATATAAGTACTTTTGTAAAGACTATTTTCGCAAAAAAAAGAACCGGTACGCCAAAATGATCAAAATCGTTGGAGCCATTTTTGACAAAAATCGGTGTTCAAAAATCAATTTGTATGGTAGGTGGTACCGTTATTTAAAATACATAATAGAATGAACAAAATGGCCCTGAGATATATGGTTGAAACACATCACTTCAACTTGGACTTCAACTTTGGCAACCACGCGCGCCGCATGTTTTAGAACCCATGCTTTTTAATAAGATGGAACACATTAGCACCTCAACCTCAACTTCGATTTTAACGTTAGACCTTAATCCTAAATTCAAAGTTGAAGTGCAAACCATTACAACTTTGAAGCGATGTTTTCAGTTTTTCCCACACGCAATGCTTATTTTGAGCGAATTTTCTCACTTATACTTGTATTTTGACATAATTTTCTCTTTTGTTTACAACCATTTTTTTTCGCTCTCGAATTTGCATTTTTCAATGTGTTTTTTTTAAAGCTCCTGACCCGCCTAGGCGAAGAAAAACGGTACGTCGACCTGGATAGATCTATTGTACCATTTTTTTTTTTTCCAATGTGTTTGTCTCGACTTTAAACGCTGAAGTTCTCGCTCTTGTCAAAGTTGAAGTCGAAATTGAAGTGTTGATGTATTTCTACCGATAGGCCTACAATCCCCAAATATTAAGTTTGAAGTAAATCCGTCCACTCATTGTGGCTGGAGCCTCGATGGCAGAAGGACAGACGGACAGACGAACCGACGGACGGAATTTCGAGTCCACTTTTTTGGACTTCTCTATTACCATACCTCATATTCAGTTTGAGTTCGAAATTTCAGCGGGATTGCAATATCTTTTTCTTTAATACACTAAAGTACTTGTAGGAGAAAGTAAGTTAAAAATTAAATTAAACTTAAATAGGGCATAAATAGGCCTTGTGTCATTTGCCTTAACCCTTAAATGCATGAGGTCGGCCCCCAGTATGGAGACCAAGCTAACTTAATGTAAAACCACTCAATAAACACGAATTGGGCATTATTTTTTCTGGAAAATGCACCATTTTCCTGAAAAAGAGGAAAAAGGACAATTTGCGATGTGTTCCAAATATGGTACACTATGCATGCACTATACTTCTATACATATTTAGAAAAACACAAAACTAAAATTATGTGTTAAAATTATGTGTTATTTTTAATTAATTAATGAAGAAAATATTTATAAAAACGATTGAATGAATGAAAAATTAACTAAATAATAATATGAGACGTTTTTAGTGTAATTATAATTATTATTATTCAGTCTTAGTGTGATAATTGATAATTGCGTTTATTGTTCATTCATAGATAAACATTACACTTTGCGCATAAATTTCACTTGCTTGCTTTCACCGCCACATTTCAAATTTTTGCACCGAGCTCGTCCGTCATTAATTGGCAGGTTACCATCATGTCGCAAATCATTAGGCGGCTGATGTTGGGTTTGGCCTCGCGGGACTGACAAAGGTACGTCTGGCCGACTACCTTTCTTTCTCTTTTCTGCCATATTTCTCAGCACATAGGATACCTCCAAACGGAACTTCTTTTCGGTTATCAAAATTGAAGGGTTTGCTCTTTTGAAAAGTAACCATGCATTTACCATGCAAATATCGAGTAAATGGTGGAACATTCTGATGTACCATTTTTGGCTTTTTAACCCAATCTTTAGGCGACCCAAAGAAGAATCCATAAGGTCTACACCGCCCATGTGCAGATTGTATCCTTTTATTATTTGAGGACAGGGAATTCTGATTACTTCGTGGTGCTTCTTATCCCATCGTTCAACAGTAGAGACGTCGACAGCAACACTATGTTCCGCTAGCAATGGTTTCATGCCAACGAAAGTGGACACAAGGTTAACGACCTTTTTATCTTTCCAAGATATTGTTGTCAACTCCACACCTTGAATATCTGTTGTGAACTCTGCCGAAACGCCTCTATTCAATTTCATCATGATCTTTGGGTCAAAAATTTACAATTTGTTATTCGATTACGATTTATCGTTCCAATGCTGTGAATGCCTACGTTCCGCTGATAAATCAGTATTGGTATGGACGTGTAAAAGTTATCCATATATACTATGTAATTTTAAAAACGGGGAACTTCACGTTTCATACGTACTACAATATTAGCAAACGCCTCCAAATCAGGTTCTCCTGGCCATAAATGGTGGGCTTCTCCAGTGTAAATTTCAAAATTGTTCATGAAACCGTTTGTATCGCAAATGGCCAAGAATTTTAATCCCAATTTCTTTGGTTTATTTGCGCAGTTGCGTAAGCATCTGCTATCTCTGGTTCCAATTTAGAGCCCCCAAGAAAAGTGATTTGCTCTTCGTACAACTGTAAGTTTCCTTTTTTTAACTAGCTCTCTCAAAATCATTGGAAGTTATGTCAATAACAATGCCGTTATACCTACAGCATTCTTCGCGTACGTGGCCCAACTTGTCATTCTGATCACTAAAAGCATTTCCGGTGGCAGCTTCTGATTGTTGAGAAATACGCCAGAAATTGCCCCATCATCCAATATGGCGTAAGTGGTTTCAGCCCGATTTCTCACGCGTTGCGATATTTGATTTTCATCAAATCATCCAATCCGTCATCTTCCCATTCCTTTTCATCATCAGACAAATCAACATTGTTAGGTATGCCTACCATTTCAAAATCGCCAGTATCACAAATCATATCCGCCACCTCATCAGCGTTGTACCTCTTTTCGACAATAATAACGAAATCCATGTCTATAATCTACAAACACATTACAAAAATAATAGTCAAATGCATGGTGTACCATATATGGTACCTCCAAAAACAGAAAAAAAACTATTCGGAAATATCAAATTTGATCAAGATTCTTTTTATTTAGCTAAAACAAAGCTCAATGTACTCATCAATACTTATTTCCACAGGAATAATAAATGCGATAATTTTTTTTTTCACTATTGAAACTTACTTAAGAAATTACGTGTAAAAAGTGCATTCTACCACTTCCGCAGCTTACTGACAAGTGAAACAAATCGTAAGTGAGCTAAAACAATATTTATATGAACGATAATTTTGTCTGTTACGATTTAAAACGTACAATCACACGCTTCAGTTTAATTTACGAGATTACCGTATGATTAAAGATATGTACCATATATGGTACGGTATGCATTTAAGGGTTAATTCTTTTTTAAATTTTGACGTTTCTGCAGATGTGAATTCAATTTTAGATTTTTTCCATCATATTTCGTTTGCAATACAATGGTTAGAAATTTCGATGTCGATTTTGCTAATGGTGACTTGTAACCGGAAACAGTCACTCATTTTTTTATATCCCATATGGTCTAGTGGCTAGGATATCTGGCTTTCACCCAGAAGGCCCGGGTTCGATTCCCGGTATGGGAAGTTCTTTTTTTAATAATATTTTTACACACATGCTCAAACTAATAATAAACATATTTATCGCGAGCAACCAAACGACTAATTCCTCAAAACATTAGTGGCACTGTTTCTTGATATTTATTCTATTTTAAGACTATACATATACATTATTATCGTCTTCTAATCATTAGATAATAATGAACTTCTAACTCCCTTATTTGCCGTTCACAGAACGATCCAATTGGTGATAGAATTTACTTCCTAGACTCGGATACCGTGGAAACGAACTCTCATCTTGTCTACGAAGTTCACAATGATAAATTCAACTTGATACGTCCCAACTGCAATGCCTACGAATCGGATCACATGGAAAAGCGAAGTTCAATTGTGGGTTGTCGTAAGTCAATAATTTGATCAAATTCCTTATTTTTCCATTGATTGTTTTGTTTTTAAATAGAACTGGTATTTGCTCGCAATGGAATACTCGGCAACAGCCCGTATTGTATTACTTTGGAGGCAAGCGATAGCACTGTTGACAGTAACAGTCCACAAACAGTAAGTTGTCCGTTCGCCTTATCAATGCGAAATCAATGTCAAATTTGATTTGATAATCTTACAGGCTGCAGCAAAAATATGTATTCACACAGATGTGAGCAAAATCCACGAATCAAATCGACCAACTGCGCAGGCATTACGCTCGTCACGTCAAAATCGAAAATCTTCAACAATTGTGAACTCAGAAGAGTCCCTTACCGGTCTCGACTTTGGTAGCAAGGCGTTAAGCATTCTTCCAATAACATTTGCCAAGGATGTGTATATCTATCGAACCGCTACGGAGTGGAATCGCGTAATACAGCCAGCGAATATGGTGGATCTTATCAATATGACAGGTTTACGATTTCGAATTGAAGACGACCGCAGTGGGGCATTCGCGATCACTGAGAGAGCTGGAATCATGTATGTCAAAAATACGACGGCACTCCTCACTGCTGTGGAAACTGTTTATTTGTGAGTATAAATAAATTAACATAGCTTGTAATTGAATCTGCTGTATGTACGTGCCATTTGTGTTATTAACAAATTTGCAAGCAACTGCGAGTTCCCTACTAGTTAGTCCTCTATTGCCAAATGTTGGTCACGTAAGTTATTCGATTAATGTAAAAGATTGAAATAGTAGGGACTTGTAGTTGCCTGGTAAATTGAAACGCGCCAAATGTTAATAACATCTTTAAGTAGTGTTGCCACACATATACTAACAACATAATGTTTTAATTTTAGTGTCACAGTGAACTGGACAGACACCCATAACAGGTCGTTTATCATAAATGTCCACCTGCGTGATGGCCGTCCCGGCAATACCTCTTGTGAGCACAAAGAAAAGTCACGCACCCAGTCCTGTGCACAAATTAAATGGAAGAACCAATGCATTAAATTTTGCGGTCTAGCCACAGGTGGAGAAGCTTGCCACTGGCGAGGCGCAAACGTTGTATTTACTAGAAATTACGCGTCGTGTGTACCAAATGAAATATACTGCCCTGACAATATCTGCGATCCACTTGAAGATCTGCAAGTGCACGCTTGCCCACAGGATTGCGTGCCTGCTTCAAAAATTATGGGACCACACTCAACCAATGACAACAAGCGTGGGATCTTCGTCGCTTCGGGAACATGCATTTGTGAGGATAATGGCAAATGTTCGTGTGCCGTTTTAGATGAAGATGATTTGGACAGACCCAGAAAAGGAAGAAACAAAAACAAAAACAAGGACTCAGCCAAACTAGGCAACTTTGAAATATTTTCCACCGAATCCACAACTGTGGAGAATTCACCTGGAATTGTATGTGGAACTTCGTGCATTATATTGGCAGTCACGTGTCCAGCTGTGTTGGTCCTTATAATTGCTTGCTTGTTGTTCTCTCGACGAAAGTACGTAAAGCAAAGCAAGGGGAAATCTTTGAATTCAAAGGAAGCTGAGTGTGATAACCGAAATGGTGATCTGCCATTGATGCCACTGGAAAATAGCTTTAAGTTTGATTCAGATTCAAAATGGGAGATCGTGAGGGAGAATCTACTCCTGGATACCACATTGGGTGAGGGTGAATTTGGAAAGGTTGTCAAGGGCTATGCGACAGATATTGCCAAATGTCCAGGTGTAACGACTGTGGCTGTTAAAATGCTTAAGACCGGTGCTAATTCCGTTGAATATATGGCATTGCTGTCAGAGTTTCAACTACTTCAGGAGGTCTCACATCCGAATGTGATTAAGTTACTTGGAGCTTGCACAAAGGGCGATTCGCCCATGATTATTATCGAATATGCAAGGTATGGGTCGTTGAGAGGTTATTTACGTTTGAGCCGTAAGATTGAATGTGCTGGAGTAGATTTTACTGACGGAGTTGAACCAGTAACCGCGAAGGATATCCTGTCGTTTGCGTGGCAAATATGCAAAGGAATGGCTTATTTGACGGATATAAAGGTGGGTTAAAGTTTGCTTCTATCGTAGAGCGTATGTATTGTTGTTTTGTAAAGTCACATAGTGACAACATTTCCTTAAACCTTCATTCGTTGTTTCTTTGCAGTTAGTGCATCGTGATTTAGCTGCTCGCAATGTTCTTCTAGCTGAGGGTAAGATTTGCAAAATTTCTGACTTCGGACTGACACGAGACGTCTACGAAGATGATGCTTATCTAAAGAGGAGTCGTGATAGAGTTCCTGTCAAGGTTTGTTTCAAAATCAATCATCATACACATTTTTCATGATGAAATTTTAGTGGATGGCTCCGGAATCTTTAGCCGACCATGTCTATACCACAAAATCAGATGTCTGGGCCTTTGGAGTACTGTCTTGGGAATTGATAACGCTTGGTGCCTCGCCGTATCCCGGCATTCCCCCGCAAAATCTGTACCATCTATTAAAAACCGGATATCGAATGGAACGTCCTGAGAACTGTTCCGAGGAAATGTAAGAAAATCATTGACATCCTTTCGACTGATTCTAATCAAAACTGGTCTTCATTTCAGTTATTCCATTGTTCGCTCCTGTTGGACAGATGATTCCAATGGTCGACCTTCATTCAAATACATAGCATCCGAATTTGAGAAGCTCTTGGGAAACAATGCCAAATACATTGAAATAGACGCGAATGCAGTCTCGAATCCGCTCTATTGCAGTGAAGATGCTCCAGCCTCACAAAGTGATTTATCCAAGCTTACTAACAATCTAGGTGAACCAGAATGTCTAGATCATCTCTGGCATTCACCAAAAATCAGCTACGACAACAACGAGCATTGCAACAGTCAGGAGCATTCGTCAACCAACGCTGAATTTCTTCCACCACCAGGCTATGATATGCCACGTCCTCTAATTGAAACTAATACGACTGAACAGATCCTTCGATATGAAAATGATTTGCGGTTTCCGTTGAATATTCGAAAGTCGATGCGAGGTAGTACACCCACAATTGATCCAGTTCATTATGCGGTACCTGTAAAGCGTGGCCGATCCTACATGGATATGACCAACAAAACACTTATCCCGGATAATTTGGACAACAACGATGTAGAAAAGAATATTTCAAAAAATATCTCATTTCGATTCTCGAGTTTGCTGAATCTTAATGAACAAGATAACGTCGCTTAGATTAGGGAATGATGTTTCTTTATGGACGTTAATCACGGAAGAAAGAAGTCTAGCCAAAGATAGATTAGTAATACTCAAGTGTTTTTATTTTCCAACGAAAAGTATGATTAAACGACTTGTAAAAAAGAACATATTTGTGCGTCTAGAAGGCTGCCATTAACACGTTAACACGCATAGACATAATAATTATATCAGTCGCATAAAGCACATAAAATTATGTCAGCAATATGTGGAACCCATTTTGCATTAAAATATTGTGCATTCCTAGATGCCGTATTGCTCGACCGGTACGCTTTTCTTCTTTCCTTAAGGGCGAGGTTATGATCAGGATGAAAGCGATTATAACCCTCTCACTTTACTGCATCCCTACTGGTTCGCCTGTGGGGTTCAACGGTTTGACCTCGATAAACATCGACGGGCTGTCTGGCATCGTATCACTTATGACTGAGGCCAATCAAATGCTGGTGTTTTTGCATTAATATGATCCAGGAGTGTTTACGCCTGCCTCTTTCTTACGATTTCGACACGTGTATGCTTCCATTACTTATTATTGTTTGATCTCGCTACCTGTGATCTGCCTATGCATAGGGTACATAATGCTTTTGATATTTAAAAAAAGAATATCGTTGATTTTAGCTGTTTTTTTTGCAACTTTCTTTAATGAAAAGGCTACTTGTTGTATAAAAGTCAACTGTTTTTTTGTGTGATAACTGATAACACACTTGCAGTTAGGCTGCCGAGCTTTCCGTTAATTCACATTGACCTAGCTTCCTCAATTTTCTTCGAATGGTTGAATGAACAACAGTAACTTGTGATTGCTACCACGTGAGGGGTGCTGGAGTTACAGAGTTATTTCACGGCTTGCCACAACCGATCACCAGACTCCTTTCTCTGTGGTGCTGGTCTATTTTTTCCATTCAATATTCCCGAAAGAAAGACCGAATGAATTACCACTAGATGTCATCTAGTGGAATACCCGTTATTGGGTTATACCAATAGGTCGGAGAAAAAAAAACTCCTTTACCGAACTATGTGCCAAACAATACGAACTGTGCCAAGAGCAAAATCACGGGGAACTTTCAAAAGAAAACATCGGGGAGGGAAACTCTTATTTCAAGAATACCTACGTACGAAATGCACCAGCTTGTCGATTTATCACTTGCCGATACCAGCTTTTTGACAGGATTCAAGCCGGTACTCAGAGCCAGCCTGATTCAAGCAGGGGATGGTCATAGTGAACATCACGTCGGTACCGCCAAAATTATGCATCTTTCATCAAGCAAAACGCATTTCAAACCTGTTTATCGACCGGCACGCGTCAACCAGAATTATGAATTTATTCCCCTCACTAGTACGCTCACAACAAAAAAAAAAACAAAATTGCATAGCGTAAAAAAACAGTTTTTATGTTGATTTCTATGCGAATTCTCTCAACTTAGTTGATAGAAACGTGTTCTTGTTTGAGCGGCGTATAGTACACGTTGCATTTACATATTGTGCAATAGACACAAAAATAAGACCACAAATATGTGGATTTTACACGTTGTCTAATCCTACCTAAGCGTTCGAACTAATAAACATTTGTAAATTTCATAGATATGTATGTATGTATGCATGTGGCACACCGTACGTGGCTGCACTTAAGTCGAAAGTACTGATCTCGCTTTTTTAGTATATGTATTTTAATTAGTTTTTATTTATTTTCGCTTTTATCTTTATTTAGTTTATAGTTTTAATTTTGTTCATTGTTATGTCTTGTAAATATTTGTTGATGTTTATTTAAATTTTAGAAACACATCTATACGATTTTAATTTATGTGAATGAATAAACTATTATTAAAAATGTTCCAAAATTTAGTACTTAAGGCTTTTTATATTCATATTTATATACATAGACGAATATAGGAAATTATTTTATTCCTAAACAAAAACATTCCCTTGAAATAATGTTCTTCTTATAACGCAAACAATTGTATATATTGTATTAGCAACTAAATATAAAATAAAGTAACAAGCGTGCGTAGTTAATTTATAATATCTGAAAATGTATGCATATTTAAGTTAAACTAAATGTGGTGACGTGTCCTTTTTTGTCTTCAATCAACAATTGAGTTGGGTATAAAGTTCAATGTCATCTGGCAGTTGGTACCATTTGTGTAGTAAGAAGCCGTAGCTTCTGATAAAAACGTATATCAATGGTGAAAACCTTCGACTACATACTACAAAAAAAAGTATACATACACATACTATATAAATGTGGTTCCAGACCGTTTTCTTCTTCTTTTCCGGCGAGGTTATCATCTGGAAATTGGGTGTTCTTCGTTTTGGGTTTTTAAATTCAATTCGTTCTCCAAGGATCGATGACCATTATGGAACCAAGTGTTCTGTAAGGGTTATCCCCTCAATACCCCCTTTGACGTGAAAATGTCTATTCGCTCGCTAAGAACAGTGATAGCATGTCGACCTTTCTTGTGTTACGAAATAAGGTCAGTTTTGAATCGCATATAATTACGAGCCTAATGATGCGTTATGAACGGTTGAGCATGTTTGTACGAGTTCGTCGTGCAGTATTCGATTTGCCTGTGACGTCATCTGACTTTTGTGATTCCATGTTCGCGATTCTTTCAAATTAGCGGTGTGTAAAGTTACAAATTAGTGTAGCGTGAAAACGCCTTTAGCTAGGACGTTGAAATATTTGTCGGAATAAGTAAACCTATCGATATTAATTGAACGGAGCATTATTGTCCATTCGCTCAATGTGGCCGGTCAATGTAGACGATGTTATTTGGCTTTTTGACCTACAAAAAGTTAATGATGACAAGACTTAGTAAATGCTATCAACAAACAAACAAACAACTGTCCACCGCCTAGGACAAAACATCACTGATGATAACAATAACTCCGCAAATGACACCTGAAGAACAAAATGCATGCTCTATAGAACCTTAATCCTGCCAATCCTGCTTTATGATGACGAGTGCTAAGCATAATTTCGAATTTTGAACCCATTTGTTTAGCCAAACCGCACTAGCAACGGATTCCTAAGGCAATTCTCCGTTGGATCTCTACTATGGTATCATTGTTCGAGTTGATGTTTACTCCAAGGTCAATGAAATCCTTAACTACCTCGAAGTTATTTCTATCAACAGCAACATTTTGTCCGAGGCGTTTGCGAGATGTTTGTTTGTTTATATCATGTACTTGGTCTTCAAGACCAATCAATTTCAAATGTTCTTTAATCGCCGTAAAAGCTTCTAACGCGGTACGTTCGAAACGGCCGATGTCGTCGATATCATCCCCATACCCCAGTAGCGGATCTATTGAAGATAGTGTCTTCCGTGTTGACACCTGCCGAAATCCGGTGCAACTTTGGAATAATTCGGATAAGCTGCTTCCAAACTACACATTACACCGCGTGTTTTCAAGTATCACGCAAAATAGCTGGATCAGTTTGTATGCATGTAGAACTCCTGACGATGAATGCTATCATATGCGGGTTTAAAACCGATGAAAAGATTGTGAGACTCGACTTGAAATTCGTTGGTTTTTTCCAGGATTTGCCTCAGTGTGAACATTTGTTCTATTGTCGACCTGCCGGGCCGGAAGCCACACTGGTACGTGCCAATTAGTGTGTTGCAAAACGGCTTGAGACGTTCACAAAGTACGTTGGATAGGATGCCACATATATGACCAATCCATATTTTTGAGCTACTTGACAGAATACAAAAACGCGCGATAAAACTTATTGGCGATCGATATATAGCGAAATCGTTTGGCTCTCTTAGTCATCGTCATAATGTATCCTATCTATCACTGTTTTATCGATATTTCCACCACAAGTGCTGAAACGAATAACCCATCTGCTATCCACCTTTAAAGCATTTCAACCGCAATAACCGCCAAACTCGGAGTGCGCATCACTTCACGTAAAAACTAAACATAAGACATTAACGGCCCATACAGGGACTAAAACCTAGCTTCTCCAACCATTTATTTGTGTGAAGTGGAAGGGAAATACAATTTTAATACGACTCCGAACGGAATTTGAATTTTTGTCACGACGATCACAAGAGGTGGGGCAGTGGACGAAAAAACGTGAGGTGTTACTTCTCACCGGCGTGATCTTAACCTGAGATCCTTCGATTAGCAGTCTAACACACTAAACGGAGCCACTGAGCCCCTTTTCTGACGTACAGTGAAATACATGCATTTAAAACCAACGTACATCGGTTTCTCCGCCTTCTCAACCCCATTTCTTTAAGGCCCGTACTATGTAACTATGGAACTAATAACTTTCATAAACTCCACAGGTTGGATGAAAATAACAAAACGGCGCTCAGTGGTTATTGGGTTTTTAACGAACCGGCACACCTAGCTACATAACCCATGTTACTATGAATAAATCAACATTATAAGAAGGGTACTTTAAATCCCTTTGGTGCGCGCAAATCATAATAAAAAAAACGAGGATAGTCAAGTGCGATTGTTAAGGACTATGGCTTTGAATGGTTCGTAAGTTCTCTCGTTTAAGCATTATCAATACTTAAATAGCAGTCAGCGCTAAAAAAATGTTGAGGGTTTATTTACCGAAAGACTTCCTTGCATCTTCGAACCTTATTCAATCTTCAAGTCAGCTGGCACAAATTTGCACTCATACTTTTTGTACATTGTTCAACATTGTGATCTGTATGTGAACGCTGGAATCCGACCGGCCTTCTTTTCAGCTTAGGCAACATTCTTCGGAATATAGCAGTTTTCCCGAAACTTCTCTTACTCATTGATAGATTTCGTGATCACAGGTCATCACCCATATTTGTACTTTTCGCGAGAACTGGCAGCACTTCTTAGACCTATTCCATTCCAAAAACAATCAAGAACAAAATGTAAATCTTGTTGCTAATATTCGGAAATTAAAGTAAACAATAGCTCAATATCGAGCTCAGCCGTAGTTGTCACATTGTAGAGTCCGTTAAACTTCCAGCGTATCCACACCAATTCTATGAAAAGTTATTGGCTTCAAAAAACACAAAAAGATAAGTGGCAGAAATTGATCAACCAAAAGCTTATTTTATTTGCAAATCATTTGTCTCTTAACATAAAAAAAAAACTTAACATAAGCTCCCTTACTCCGGCACCAATAAATTAAGATTTGCCTTGCTCGACACAGAACCCATAAACAATTCCTCATCGCCTCGAATGGAAAGCAGTTCCCTACCATCATCGATTTTCCGCTCTCGAATCATCGCTGTTCGCTCCCACCGTGACCCATGACAATTCTTGCAACTCATCTTGGGCAACTTATGCACGGTGGCCGTTCGATTGCCACAATCCTTACATTGATAGAATCTTTTCTCCGTATCGATAACCTTGAGTTGATGGCGCTCTTCCTTGCAACGATCCGCAGCCGAAAATGCGGTATACTTGCACTGCACACAAATCACCGCCTTGCACGGAACCTTAAATGTGTTTAACATTTTCTCCTCGAGCGCCTCCTTCTTTTCGAGTTTATTGAAGTACTTGTCTTGTTCCTGCATGTCACGGGCATCTACTAAATTCGTGTGCGAAGAGCTAGCCTCCATGATTTTCTGAATTCTCGTCTTGCGATCGATCTCTCGCTGATCCTCTTCGAGTTTTTGCCGCTTAGACTCGCTACCGAACTTGTCGTTTAGTTCATCGATGGCACGTCGTTTGCCTTCAACGGTTCCGCGGTGTTTGACGAAGTTGGGGTTCGCCTTTGCAATTGGTTTTTTCTTGAGCACTTGCATGGCCTTAAGCTTGACTAAGTCGGCCTGGCGCCCTCCAACGTTTACTTCAATACAGAAATTGTCGCTTTTTAATTGTGGTGAGCGTGTAGCAAAACTGAATTCACGATTTTGGAATTTTTGTGGTACGGAGGTAGCTGGGGACTGGCAAGTGGACACAGGCTTGGCAGCGTTATCGGGCGTTGGAAGGGCAGCAGCCAAAGGTTCAGAATTTTTTGCAAATTTAGTAGATTCTTCTTGCAAGATCTTCAATCTCTCGATGTCTTTGAGGCGCTGTTTGGTATTTGACTCGACATTGCAAGCCAGTTTTGATACTGGCCCTCCTCGAGCGGCGTATGGAACCGCTTGTACCGCCCTTGGGGAGGAAGTATGATTCATAGCGGCGGCATTAGGAGAAACCGCATATTCAGAGAGACTCATCAATCGCTGAGAGTCCTTAGCTACGAGCTTAGCGCTTTTCTTTGCCGGAATCGCTGTATAGGACTGGCCGGCGTAGAATACTTCACTTTTACCCAGAATTTTATTCCGCAGCTCGTTCAAGCCGCGTCCGGCCGTACACGATTGTAATTCGGACCTCTGTGACATTTTCCCGTACTCCTGTTTCATATGAAATATGCAGTAGTCGCACTCTCCGAGATTTATTGTCGACGTACATGGATCGCCGTTCTTCTTACGAGCTTTGCACGTGCCCAGATCTTTGGACTGTCCCAAAATCATTACTTTCTGGTCTGTGTCAATGGACAGACAGGCTATGTCGCCGCTATCTGCTCGTTTGTCGAAAACATTTGGATTAAGAACAGCCAAAGTCATTCCATTAGCTGTCTTCCACAGCTGCTTATGGGCGGTCTTGAACAAAAACAACGAGATCATCTTAACATCACCCTTCAGATCGGAAAGTTTCCAAATGGAAAAGGGTGCACCGGTTTTTGTAGTCTTGACCGGGCTTTTGCTAATAAGTACCCCCGCTATCACCCAGTCTTTAGTGAGATCTCCACGTTGCGTGTGGAAAGCGAGCGCCGAGAATGGAATTGGTGTCCTACCAGACATGCGTTCTACTAACGATGTACTGGATATAAGAGGATTGATGATTTTCAATCCGAAAATAGGATCAGTGAACACCGAGGAGGCCTGCATATAGTTGGTTATAACATTCGTTTTCGACGTTTTGTCCGGCTGAAGATTTTTTTTAAATGAGCTGCTTGTAATACCCTCCGAGGCGTGTGCTGTCCTCTGAACCGGATTGTGGGGATTCTTTATTAACTGACCGTCGTTAATGGCTTTAGTGACTTCCCGCGTCACTGTAACTTCATGTTTGGCTTCTGATTGCTGCTTCAGTTTTTTGTTGATGTCCCTGCCGTATTCATTGTATTTCCGTTCGAGAAAATTCTTGATTTCTTCGTCGTCAGATGAATCCAATTCTTCGGTGACAATAGCTGAGGACGCAGCAGAAGCTTTGGGCATTACAGATGAATCGATGTCGTAGCTGAAGGCATCCGCGAATGTGCTATCCTCTCGGAGTTTCGGAACGGCATTGCTAAGGGTAGGCGCAGTTGGTGGTTTAGCGGATGATATTGCTTCGTCTGCTTCGGCGGCAGCCAGCAGCTTTTCTAGGGCGTATATGTCTCCGTCGTCTTCAGTTGTTTCTAGGGGTTTGGATGATGGACTCATTGTGAAACTGAAATAGAAGTGAACGTGAGTTTTATAAGCCATTATGATAGCTTTTTTTTAGCAACTTGAACGTGGAGTGTGTAATGTTTTCGAGTGATGAAGCATATAGGTAAAACGCTTGTTTAGAAATAAAATGCAATTGAAATACATCCGCTAGTTGGGAAAAAATTGCTTTCTTATAGGTAAAATATCACATATTTATTGCCAAGTAGACGGCTTAACAGTTTATGATTGGGTCAACATATTTCGTAGAAAAATGGATTTTAGCGCCAAAACTATTCCAGCAAAGGTATTATCACTTTTTTTGTTATTTGTCTTAATTGTTTCTTGACTTTCTGCCCTTTTGGATTCATTGCCACTGTGCGGAACGCTAATAATATCATTTTCACTATCTTCTATCGCTCCCATTGGAGTTTCTTTTGAAATAAAATTAACAAGTGCGCATCGCAGGCATTCGATAGTCATTTGGACATCCATAGCATACGTTCTATGTCTAGAACTGGAGAAAGTTTAGAAATAAATCAAATAGAAGAAGTTTAATGGACTTTTACTCATTAGTCATCCCTTCGAGAAATTTTAGTGCCCAGCTGATTTGTGAACTATGCAAAGGGCATGAACCTTCTGATGAGAACAACATCCAAAGAACAGCGATTGTATGATCCAACAGAACATGGAACGGAGGACAATGAGCAACTATATTCCCCTTCACATTTTCATTTAAAATCAATCGTTCATCAAAGACATCAGTCAATATAAACAAATATGGTATTGGTTTGAATCCAGACGATTTCGACATAATTTTTAACTTATTCTAAGGACTTGAAAATTTATTTGTTTCTTACGATAAACTTTATAAATTTACCTTGAACTAGTAATTTGTAGCAGTATATTTTTGTAATTCTTCTAAATCTTCCTCTTGTACCCTTTTTCAAATTTTTCAATTAAATATTTTGTTGACATTCGATTTCCCGCCAATCAAGGGAACACGTAAAAACATCGCAAAGTGTAGAAGACCGCATAGTGTTCAGTGGTGTAATTTTCAAAAAAAAAAAAAAAAAAAAACAATTATAAATAAGTGGAATTCCTGGTGCGTATTAACCCCAAACCAATTATACAGTATTCAATAAGATAAGATAAGATAAATAGCAACAAATTAGGTGAAAAAAACATTTGATGATCCTTTCATTTATATTTTTAAAATGTTTCCCTAGCTTAGCGTTGAAGTACGGCACTTAACAGCAGCTTTCTTCTAAGTTTACGAAAACCTTTTCTGCGTCTGGTGGTAAAATATCTCCACCTGTTTGTCATTTTTCTTAACCTCTGACTACGAACATCCGTTCCAGTTTACAGACAGTGTGGCGTTCAAGCAATATGTTATGCATTTTCTTTTGGCCAGGATTATTTCAATAATATACCAGCAGAACCCGGCGTGGTCGAACTTTTCAAGTGGAAGGCGTACTTCATACATGTTGTCAAGGCGTTGGATGAGTGAAATTACTCTTTCTAGGCATATCCGTCTGTGCGTTTTAGAGAACATACGCTGCCCGATCATAGAGAAATGCACACTTCTTGTCGCCATAACTGTAGAGGATGTACAAACTTAGACATGCTTCTATTACATTGCAAATCATGTTTTCTTATTTATGAACCGCGTCAATCCTCTATTATTTTAATAGCTTGGTGTATAATTTTTGTCATTTTGTTATTCTTTATAATGTGAGCTATTTTGTGAACGTATTTTTGATAGCTCAGCAGACTATGTACGAAATTTCCTATTTTACTTAGTATGGCTATGGCTTATTATGATTGTCAAATATCAATACGACCCGTGATAAAAATTGACAATGGTCAACAAAATTGATGAATCAGTATTATCGTTATCAATCATCAAAACTTTTTGTAACTGTGAGTTTTATGCGGATTTTTGATCGATTGTGAACCCTTATGATAAATTTAACATTATAGTTGACAAAGTCAGAAATATTTAGGATTCATTCGCTGTTTTTATTTGTTAAACAACATTTTCAAAACGAAATGCCGTCAGTAGATTTGTTTTTTTTGGGGGAAAATAACATATATTGGATAAAGACAATCAGTGGAACTTTACTTTCATAAAAGTCATGAACAAAAAGTAATCGACAAATATATAGACTTAAACAAAACAAATCGAAAACTTTGCAAACACACACCAAAGTCATCACAAAATTTATTAACACCAAAAATTGCAAGGCACGCACTTTTTGTGGATAGTTACCGAAAACTGAAAGGGAATGGGAAGCAGTGACGCAGCTGTTCATCGACGGAAAGCATTGCTGCAATGGTTGCATCTCCCAATTCTGGAAACGTATTTTATAATTATAACGGTATGCGATTACATGCCGCGTCCTACGAACTAAAGTCGGGCACACTTTCTTGTTTTTAGCCCATGTTTGTTTGTTTTGTTTCGATTTCAATTTAAAGTATTCGCCACTGGTATCCAACATGTTATGTTATTTTCAGCTTGAAATTTGCTACTGTATTCAATTGTTTTTAAATGAAAGCTGCACTATCCTCCACTAAATACCTGAACGTTGGATACCGATTCGGATACAGAATTCCACATTTTACGAAATATTTAACCAACCTTATCAACTTTTATGCTTAAGTGTGTGTGCTGTGCGTGGGACAAAATGACAGTTTGCTGAGCTACCCTCTTCTTCGAATACCGCTTAGCCGCCATTTTCGGTATTCACCCCATTCATTGTGCGCTGCCGTTCATTCTATCAAATTTTTCGAATATGTCATATAGCGGTGTCGGTATGTAATATTTTTCTTCCGCCGCGATTGAAAAAAAAGAAAACATAATTTTGTAATTATTTCGCGAGTTATTATTCTCCATTTTGTATTCAATAAATTCAATCTAACTTCTCCGCCGTAAATGCGAAGGATTCATCCCAACCAGACGACTTTAACTCCGAAAAACGTGCAAATCCCAAGGAATTAACCATTTTTCCAGAGCATATCTCCATAAAGGTAACGAAAAAAAATCAACCAAAAAGTGACAAAAAACCTCACGCAACATTTTTTGCGAGACAAAAGATTGAGCCAAGTGTCTCGATAAAATAAAACCATAAAAATTCCCGAAACAAATATTATTTTCGATTGCTTATTTCATTTGGGTGGTCATGGTCGTCGTCATCCTTAGATGTTTCGCACTCAGAAGCAGGCAGAGCAGTGTGTAGTAGGCATTTCGATTTTTTACTCCTCATTTTTTACCCCACTAATTTTGTTTGTGCGTGAAATTCATGCACTTTTTGCATTAAATTCAGTTCTAATTTTTTACATTGAGGAAGCGAATATTTAATATTTCAAAAACTGATTAAATTGAATTTTTCATCTTGACACTGAGAGTAATGTGGGCGTAATGACGTACGTATTCATAAACGCCAAAAGGGATTGCGTTCGGAATCGGTACGCACGTACCCACCGGTCGAGGACAAAACAGTGGTTTTTGTCGATAAAGGAAGGTGTGTTTTTGATTTCTGTTATCGATGAGCGGAACACGTGCCAAAGGTCGATGGTGCCGAAGACTAACAAAAAAATATATTGGAAAATTGCATCCAGTGGTCCAAAACGTCGCTCTATTCGATGTTATTGTCGGAAACGTTTAATAATGCAATTAAGAATATTTTACACTCTTTTCTGTTCGTTTACATTTATATATGTAAATATTTTTCAAAGTCTGCTAATATGTATAATACAAAAAGAGTACAATATAAAACAATCGATTTATTAGTCGTAATTTGTGTTATCTGAATGTCTTTGTTTTACCTATGTACTTTTATTTTGTTTTACATTTAAATTTATAAAAAGTTTGTAAACATTTTCGGTATCGTATTAGTCCGAAGAAAACAGAATATTCTGAGAATTCTCTGATCCACTCTGACTTATTCCAGCCATTTATATGAATGCAGGAGTGATTTCCAAGTGCGAAAAGTTCAAACATCTGGGATCTATGATCAATAGCGAAGCAAGCTGTGGTGACGACATGAAGCATCGCGTAATCGTAGTAGATGAAGTGACGGGAAAACTCAGTCATCTTCTGTGATCGAAAAATGCCCCATAAGCTAAAAGGAAAGCTCTACACCGCAGTTGTGCGCCCGGCGCTCACATACGGTTCACAATGTTGGGCAGCGTACAAAAAGTATGAGGGCAAATTAACGGTAGCTGAGATGAATATGCTTCGCATGACAGCAGGACTAACAAAGATTGATAGAATAAGAAGTCCCACGATCCGAGAAAGCCTTCACGTGAAAGAATCTCGAAAAAATGAAGCGCGACCGGCTCTGTTGTTACTGTCATGTTCAGAGGAGAGATGCTACAAACCCTGTCAAAAAGGCAATATCAATGAACGTTCCACTACAAACGGGAAAGAGAGGCAGGCTTAAAAACTCCTTGATCACACAAATGCAGCAACACCAGCATTTGATTGGCCTCAGCAACAAAGTGATTCAAAATCCCACAGGCGGACCAGTAGGGATGCTGTTAAGTGGTAGGGTTATGATCCCTTAAATCCTGATCACCGGCATTAAAAGAAGAAGAAGAAGACTTGATTGTTTTGTGGAGTGGTACTATATATGCACTCTGTTTCCAAGAACGATAGTGTCCGACCGAACCTTCGGCAAACAATTCGGCTTCGGCCAAATGAAACCGAAGTTTTGGTCGAAACCGAAGGTTTAGTTTATGAATGTCTTGCGTCGTGGTAGGCGCCGGAAAAAATGTCCAATAAGCCACTGTGCCCTGTATATATATACACATATGTATCTACCTATAAGTTACTGTTTATCCGCTTTTAAATCGAGTGCAAGATACAGCTTAGTTTTGGCGATTTTTGTTTTTTAATTTTATTTTATTTTTCTTTTAGATAGGTAGATACATGATGACATCTTTGTTACAAAAGCCTCTCCGGGAATATTTGTCTAAAAACAATGATAAAGCAATTTGTAAAATATGTAAAAAAGCATTGTCTTTTGGTAGTGTATTACCAAAAAAAAACAAACCACGACAAATATTAAGAACCATTTGGCAAGAAAAACTTTTCACTTTTAGTCAATCTTAAGCGGAAATTCTTTAATTTATTTAAGCTTCGGCCGAAGGTTGTTGTTTAGCCGAACATTCGGCTTCGGCTAGAAATCGACCTTCGGTCGGTCACTAAAGAACGAAGTTTGTCACTTATTATTGTACCTCCTATCTTTGTTACTTCGTTGCTTATAAGAACATTTTCTGATTGACGCAGGTGTAAATCTAGGATAATTTAACAGGGCATTAAAAAGTCAACTTACTTTTGCCAAAAAGCCATTGGGATTGGAAGAAAAAATGCATTGATATCACTCATATTTCCTTCTGTACATTCTTCTGTCTATCTGGTCAACAGACTGACTTATTTATCTCGTCAATCCAAACAAATTTTCAATATCTAACTGAAAGCGTATAGATGTGACCATCGGAAGATATCTGAAACAGCACGGGATAATCGTGTTTCACTTCTTTAGATCTCGGATCTTGGCAAACGAATGAAAATCGTTGCGTCCATTCGACCACGAGCCATTTGCTGTAGTGAATCTGATAACAAAAATTCATGCTTATTTTGAGATTCGATTGAATAGTCAAGTCGTTCGAGTGTCTATTTTCGTTCGAATTATACCTGTTTTCCTCAAATAAATTTTTCTATTCGATCGAATCAAAATACAAATTCTTCTAATTCGACAAACTTTCGTTTGAATTCGAATGTCAAAACAGCATGAATCATGCTCATAATCATGATTAGCGTGTATCATTTTACCTGCCTACTGAAAGAGGCTTTTAACCGAGTCTAGCATCAATATGAAGCATGTAGATCTTTGAATAATTCGCACTTGAAATCTAGATGTGGGTCCTTCAGATCAGTATGTCATATTAGACTCGTTTGGCTATTTTATGTTGATTGATATTTGTGTTTTTTTTTCCTCAACGAAAAATGATCACTCATTTGGAACAAAATCCACAGCTGTCGGGTCCTTAGATAAAGGTAATCCACTTGTTGCTCACACTCTAGCTAAATCAAGGATCCACCTGCACTAGTACGACGGTAAAAGTACTTCAAAATTTTGACATATACAAAAATGCGAACCATTTTATAGAGGTGTTTTTCCACGCTAGCGAAATCATTGCGTTAACTTTTATTTCCGTGCTATTCTTTAGGGCTTAAGGGGCATAGGTGTTACAGCCTATGCAGATGGCATTATCATCATCCAGGGTTAATTCTTCACTATAATGATTGAAAGCTTATGGTAGCTGCCTTAAGAACACTTAGCAAAAACAGTCGTTAGTAAGGGCTTGACGTCAATCCAGCAAAAACCCAAGTAGAGCTTTTAACCACAAAGTTCCGTTGCGGCAACGTAACTTTCTGTTTTGAAGTGCGCGCCATTCAGGCTGTAGGGGATAGCCGCAATGGTGCGCATTTTAAAAAAAAGAAGTTTATGTTGCCGCACCCTGTACAAACATTTCTGCTTGACTGGTTATTCTGGATAAAAATGTGAATTGGATGCTCAAAATTCAAGATAAAATCAAAAAGCATATAATGCACTATTTGCGTGTAAAAAGGCAATAGGAAATAAGTGGGGCCTAATACTAGCAATGACGCATTGGTCCGCTCCTTTACTTACGAATTCGTACGAAGTTGTAAGAATTTTTATCAATTTTTACGCAATGCTATTCATTAACTCCAAAAATTCGCAAGCTAGAGAGCAAGATATTACTCCTCCACTGAGAATCTTACTATCCATATTTTCGTTTGGCTGGATTTAAAAAACTGTATTATCGTACAGTTGACATATGATTGCGGGTCGCAACGGTGCAGTAGTATGTATTCGCTTACTGTTTGGATGGTCGTGCGTTCAAATCCCGGACAAACCAATTCGAATACATGAAAACTTGCAACTTAGACACCAGACGTGGAGAAAAACCTACAACTGCACCAAAACACTTCTATTCTATCGTTCTATTCTTTCTTATAGCAAAAAGCACTAAAAGCATGCTATGAAATATGCCATTGCTGCTTCTTGCTGAACAGAAATGCTTGAGCTGTGTTCATAGCACAATAAGGGTGCCATCAAACCTTAGTATGTTTCCTTTGGCTTAAACTGTTTTGTCATTGCGAATCTTTGATGAATAGAACAGGTTATAGCTGCACTCTGGGAGAGAAATGCAAGGATGGTGGCATTTTTGCTAAGCCCGATCTGTACAGTACATCTGATCCATGATTTTGCGCGGCTAATGACTGCGTAGAAAGAGAAGAGGATGATCCTATCGAATTTGGTGCAGGCACGGAGGTTGATGTCGACATTCAATCAGCATTCAGATGTAGAAGCTACTGTAGATGTTTTATTAAACGCTGCCGACGTAGCTCAGGCGGCTGCTGCACAAAAGAATATAGAACTGGCTGCTTTGCGGGACCAGTTAGAGGAAACCAAGCGAAAGTTAGCGATTTGTTTCCCAACCCCAAGGGCGTGCTCCTTTCAGTTCGAGTAAACGACCAGTTGTCAAACTTTCTAAAGACAGTTTGGATATGATTAAGCAAATCCAGGCAAATCATCAATTCTTGTTGAAGACATCTATACAACAACAAGGATCACAACGACAACAACAACAACAACAACGTCAATCTACTCCACTAAATGACGGTTTTGGTGAATCATCCATTCATCAATCAGACCCGGCAAGTTTGCTTACCACCTTAAATCGGAATAATGTGCAGGAGCTACCGAACTTCTCCGGCTATAATAGGAGGGAGTGGCCGTACTTGAAGAGGTGTACAAATCTACAACCGTGGAAGGAAAGTACAATTGCAAGGAAAACGTTGCTACTATGTATCACTAAAAAGTGAGGCTTATCAGTTGGTAAGTGATCGTTTGAAATTCTCAACTGACGCAGATGCAATTATGGATTCCTTACGTTCTGTTTTCGGACGTTCGTATGTGTTAGTTCATGACTTGACAGCGGATCTCCTGCAGCTTCCAGCTTTGAAATAAAAATGTAATCTGAACTTTCATTTATGGGTAGTTAAAGGGAAGACCTTTCAAATGGATATGTTTTGACAGATCTCTCCTGTAAATTGGGAGCCTCCCTTTACCAGGATTGGCGGGAAACGCAAGCGTCGAACCTTAAACATCTTTAGAGGACTTAGCGATTTTCCTTACTCAGAAGATAGTTGATTTACCGCCTGAGCTGTTGAAGCCTTTGGATTCGGTCGTCACTAAGAAATCACAGGTGGCTCAAAAAACTCCTGGATTTCGAGTGCTGATTCATCAGCCTGTATCTGACGCTGCACCACTTGTATCCGGATCTGCACCATGTTTAAACGTTTCTTGTGCTAAATGTGGACGGAAGCAACACATTTTTAGTAATTGTGATGATATTAAGTTGATGCCACCAGATTCGTGCCTTTGCACGGGAACAGAAAATATGTTTTCTGTGTTTGGACAAAACGCTTCATGACTGGAGGTCTTGTTCAAAGAGGAGAACTTGTGGTTTGTCCGGGTGTACTTCAAGTCATCATCCGCTTTTACATCAAACAACCATTGTAAAAAATAATAACCCCTCCGCTAACCCTTATTTGCCCCTTTCGAATTTTAATTCTTCTCATATAGGATCTAAGTTGTTGTTAATAAGAAATTCGTAGACACTTTTGCCTTCTTGGATGACGAAGAGCAGCAGTTGCATTGAAGACGCTCCTAGGGTGGATACTTTATGGGAAGTCTGCTCCTACAGTTAGGGCAGAATGTCTGCACGAACCATCTAAGCCGTCGATTCGGTTTTTGTTCCACGATGCCATTTAGACTGACGCTGATCTTCGCGAGCTGGTCCAAAGGCATTTCACCACAGAAGAGTTTGGCGTTATGCCGCCTAAAGATGATTTAATCAGTAAGGATGTTAACGGCGCTGTTAGTATTACGGAGAGTACTATAAAGTTTGTGGATAATCGTTTCGAAATTGGGTTGTTATGGGATGCTGGCAATGTTAACTTGCCTGATAGCTATCCCATGATAGTAGTATGTATTTAGGTAATTATAGGTTTAGGCAAAATGTATGTTAAGTGCGGCTAATGTGTTTTTGACTGACAAAAGCCGTGTTTTTTTGCACGCGGATATAGGATTGGCACAAAAGAACGACCATCGCCGCTTAAGAATTCATCAAAAAAAAAACTTGGTAGCACACATGCACCTATGACATGCATTTCGCAATAACAGATTTGCTAAATTCAATTACCCTTATAATAAAGTTTAAAAAATAATAATAATAAAATCACGATCGGTGGTCAAACTTTGATATTTCCTGAAAAATTCATCGCAACAATTCATCAGAAACGAAGAAAATGGATTTTGGAAGCACTGTTTATCCCCGCTAAAGGACTTAGCGGTGATAGCTATCCCCACTAAAGTAAGCGTATATAGGATAAGTTGTTGTTGTATTTTACATGCAAATTTCAAATTATCCCTAGCCGTGTTTATTTGCACGCGGATATAGGGATATTTTAAAAATTGCATGCTAATATATCCCCGTGCAAAGAAACACGGCTCCTATATCCGCGTGCAAAAGGACACGGCTAAAGTTGGCGACGGATTCGACGGCTCCTTCGGTGACGTGCGTTAACTTTGATGGTTTGTATGGGTTGGGCCATAAAGAGCCGCAATATGTGATGCCGCATCACCTAGAATACACAAATAACTCGATTGAGTGAAGTTTTTTTGATTTTTCATTTGGGTTTAATGGGTGGTGGTATGAATTGTTATGTGCTTGAAATGAATATTGGCCGTGTTTCTTTGCACGCGGATATAGGGATAATTTGAAATATGCATGTAAAATACAACAACATCATATATAAGCCGTGTTTCTTTGCACGCGGATATAGGGATAATTTTCAATTTGCATGTAAAATACAACAACAACTTATCCTATATACGCTAACTTTAGCGGGGATAGCTATCGCCGCTAAGTCATTTAGCGGGGATAAACAGTGCTTCCAAAACCCATTTTCTTCGTTTTTGATGAATCGTAGCGATGAATTTTTCAGGAAATGTCAAAGTTTGACATCCAGCCGACCACTAACACATCCCGCCGAATATTTTGTTCGGGATTTTATTATCATTTTTTTTCAAAATTTAGTAAATCTGTGAATGTGAAACTGTTTTTTATAATTTTAGAATACGTTTGGCATTAATTTCAACTGTGGGAAATTAATATTTTTGAATTTCACTATTTTCAATACAAATTTCTTAATTCAACTTACAGCTGTTTTACTAATAAACGTCATAGGTGCATGTGTGCTGCCAAGTTTTTTTTTGATGAATTCTTAAGCGGCGATGGTCGTTTTCTGATGCCATCCCTATATCCGCGTGCAAAGAAACACGGCTATAGGTACGCTAACTTTAGTGGGGATAAACAGTGCTTCCAAAACCCATTTTCTTCGTTTCTGATGAATCGTTGCGATGAATTTTTTAGGAAATGTAAAATTTTGACATCCCGTCGACCACTAACACTTCCCGCCGACCACTAACACTTCCCGCCGAATATTTTGTTCGTGATTTTATTATTATTATTTTTTTCAAAATTTAGTAAATCTGTCAATGTGAAACTGTTTTCTATAATTTTAGAATATGCTTGACATTAATTTCAACTGTCGGAAATTAATATTTGAATTTCACGATTTTCAATACAAATTTCTTAACTCAACTTACAGCTGTGTGACTAATAAACGTCATAGGTGCATGTGTGCTGCCAAGTTTTTTTTGATGAATTCTTAAGCGGCGATGGTCGTTTTTTAATGCCATGCCTATATCCGCGTGCATGGGTGGCGACGGTGTAGAGGTTAGTGTGTTGGCTTGTGACCCGTGCGGTGCAGGTTCAATCCCCATGGGGAACAACAACATACACCACCCAATCAAATGCCTCTACACCAAAAGGAGGATTTCTGCCTGGTAGTACAATGGACCGTTACCGAATCTGAGTGCTCTGGGATTTGGATTTCCAGATATCCGCGTGCAAAGAAACGGCGTACCCTATTATGTCGTAGCCTAAATTACTTAGTTTTTGAAGTAGGTCATCTATGACCAAAGACCACAGGAGGGGTGATAAAACTCCTCCTGTTATCAAAAGTACCCTCTATGTCGAGAAAGGCGCATAGTGCAATTTCTTTGCAACGGTAGGCATTGTTTATGTAATTTGTAAGTTTTAACAGGGCGCCTTCCGTTGATTTGCCTTTTTGATACGCATATTGACAGGGGTAGCATGCTAGTAGTAACGCATTCTCTGATATGAACGTCAATTATTCTTTCCATTGTTTTCAGGAAAAACGATGTCAAGCTTATGGGACGATAGGATTTAGGTAGTTCACTAGGTTTGTTACCTGGTTTGGGGATAAATACTACATTGACCTCCCGCCAAATGCGTTGTATTTAGCCCCAGTTGAAACTGAGCCTAAATAAGGCAATCATGTTAGGTAGGAAGAATTCCATACCCTTTTGAATGAGGGCTGGAAAAATTCCGTCATTTCCTGGTGCCTTGAATGGTTTGAATGAGTTTATGGCCCATTTTACCTTATCTGGACTAAATAATTTACCACATAAACTATTATTTCTGCTGAGGTTAGTTGGATATGAAACCTCAGTAGTGTGATCAGTTGTGTGATCGACAATTAGGGAACCAGGGAAGTGAACTTGCAGCAAGGTTGTGAGAGTTTCTTCCCGGTCGCTTGGAATTGTTCCATCAGGTTTGATGAGCAATCCCATGCAGTTTGAAGGATCTTTTGAAAGTGCGCTCTGGAGCCGCGCCACTGCTGGGAGTTTTTCCAGCTTTTCGCAGTTTCGCCATGAGGCCCTTTTAGATCTTCGCAACTCTTGGTTGTATTTGGTTAACAGGGATCGATATTGATCCCATACGCCGGTGCGTTTCGATTTATTGAATTGTTTTCTCACCTTCTTTCGGATAGTTTCCAGGTTTTCATTCCACCATGGTACGCTTCTTTTTACCACGGTGCGCTTTACCTTACAACTACTCCTAAATGATGAGATAATAATGTCGTTAAGGTGATACTGTGTAGCGTCCGCATCACTCGGTGTTAGTGGTGAATCTGGTAGCAGATCAGTTCTGATTGCCAGATTTTCACTATAGGTTCAATATACTCTAGTTTGACTGGAGAAAACAGCTGAAATGTGAATTGATAGGCAGCAGCACAGTCGAGCATTTTGTTTACTCTTTTTATATAAGCCTACATATATACGCTTGAGTAAAAAAAACACCTATTATTGTTGTTATAATTTATTAATTACAACTTATTAAAAACTAATAATAAATAATAGGACTAACTGCTAGGGCTAACGGCTAATATCAAAAAAGGATTATGACCAGAATGAAAGGGATCCTAACTCTCCCACTTTATGACTTTCCTCCTTGCAGGTGGCAATGGTGCGATGGTAGTGTATTCACAAAGTGATTGGCAGGTCGTGTTTACGAATCCCGACCAGAGCCATGCTTTGTAAAATTGAATACACACAACAATTCAAAATCTCCCTTAACCAATTAAGGCGCCACCTGTGTAGAAAAAAACCCTATCGCACCAAAACTTCTTTCCTATCCTCCTATTCTTTCAAGTAGTAAGCAGCACCCAAAAACAGGCAATGAATCATTTGCTGGGTGCTGCTTGCAGCAACAAAAATGCCTGCGCTGTGGTAACATTATAAGGGTACTGTATCAATTACAGAAAAATAAAAAAATTCCTTTAGCGCACGCTAATTATAAAAAAAATCCGAATGTGGGGTCTGCCGGTTCGAATTGAATAAACATCGGCAGGCTGTTTCGCATCACTTCTTTTTTTGAGTCCGATCAAGTGCTGGTGTCGTTGCATTTGTATGATTGCATGCTCTGTTATTGATTTTTGTTTGACCGTCCTTTTACGACACCGGTGATCTTCAGTCGTGTCAACCCACGGGTTTTCATAAAAACTTGCGGAAGAGTTTCAATGTGTTAAATGCGTCGCTAAGTCCACCTGGATGTTAATATTGCTTAGATGTGATTTGTCCCCTTAATCGCCTTTTACGACAAGCTCTGTTTTGATGTTCTTAACAAAAAAGAAACAAGTTTTTGCGCATTAATCAGCCCGACAAAAATATTTTTAAATTACTTTTAATTTTCAACACTTTTTTACTCACTTGAAATAATCCGCAGCGTTTTCTGGTCGCAAAGCTTTGGTAGAAATTTGCGTGTATCTGTCAAAATTGTTTTATTTAACGCTTCATGTCACTCTGTGAAAATGTGCATTCCAATTGATCGGAGAATAAGTCCGATTAATGAATCGCAACGGATACCTCTAATGGAAATTCTCCGATCTCGTATTAATCGGAGAAAATTCCTTCCGAACGGATACCTTGATAGGGCTGAACCACTTTTGGTAATAATTAAAAGACATGGCAACTCTACGAAATATCATGTGCTACGTGCATAGCAAATACCACTCAAAATCGTTGTGCATACAGTCAAGTAGTTGCGCAGTTCTCTCTGCAAGACACTCTAAACTGACACCTTATTTTCCATGTCGGTCGGTTAGTCGCAATTTTTAAATATATTTTTCCGTGAATAGTTTAATTACCTTACGCCTTCAAAAGAAACAACAACTTCACTTAGTAGGTCAACAGAAACGAAATAGAGATTTATTTGGTATCGTCCTCCTCGTCCTTTTGTGTTTTTCTTTATTTAAACTCCCAACACCAGCATAGGTTGGATATAATAATCGTCTCTCTGCTGCCGCCGTTGTAATGAAATTTTCCAATTTGGTTCATAGGAACAACAAGCACTACATGCAAATGTAGACAGACTAAGAAGTGGAAAATCGCAACTTTCCTTTTCAACCCCTTGCCTGAGAGAGTCAAACTTTCTCAATTTTTGCACTTGTCATTTGGTGAAAGATTCACACCGCAGCAGTGGCAGCCCCTGCAGCCAAAGCAGAAGCTTCCCAAAAAGCGATCTCTCATCATCGCCATCATCAACAAATCATTGTCATCTTAATCGTTGTCGTCGTCGCCTGGTCGTCGTTGTAGTATTTATTTTTTTTTATTTTATATTTTCGTCGTCTTTTACTCTGTGCCCGGTGAGGTGATGTGAATTTTTCGAAGTCCTATTTGCGAAGAAATTCTATTCATTAAATCTTCTCGGTTGTTTTTTGGATATATATTTTTTCAGAGAGTGAGTCGGTGTTCACGAGTTATTTCTCCTGCTGTGTGTTTCATTGCTCCACACTGCTGCGATTAATAAATTTACTTACGTTTCATAATTAAAAATAGGAGAGAGTGAACATTGTGCGTCAAAAAGACACAAAGACGATCAAAACAAAAGACTTAAGCACAGGAATTAAAAAAAACGTTTTAGCATTTAAAAAAAATCTATTGTCATTGGCAGAGTACTGCTCTCTTTTTTCTTTAGTTCCTACTCTCAGCGATTGTGATTTTCGTTTTGCTATTCGGCTACTAATTCATTCTGCGTTTGTTTTGTTTACGACAGCAAAGAGCTTTATTTTAAACTACCCACACACATACCCAGTCGCCGCAACTAAAACTAGTCAATCCCTAAAAGTGCAATTATTAAAGTTTAAGGAAAAACCTACGAAATCTTACCAAAGGTTCTCAATATTATTGTTAATACCTTGGATGTTGCTACGAGCTTTCCTCCGTATACTGCCGGTTGGTAAATATTTTTTTGTTTAACCAAACTGTAATTCATTTAGCATGGATGTGTGGCGCAGCACTACCTACGAGTTAAATTATTATTAATTTAAGAAGTTCAGTCGATGTTGACTTATGGCGTTTGCGATGCAAAGTAGAGTATGAAAGACGGAATCAAAAAGAGAGGCGCCTTACCGACTGTTCATTTGACAATCGGCCTGTTGGCAAGAAGAAAATACTGCATAGTGCGACAGGGGAGAACTCTCAACAACATCAGCATCAACCGTTGCAAAAAGGGAGACATTATAATCAGCAAAATGATTTGTTTGGTGGGGTTCTTCTCGTTCTAAGTGCAGCAGCAGCTGTACCGGATTACGGAGATGCTCCATATCTCCTTCGACACATCTGTATACATACATACATGTATACATATTATATTTAATCCTATAAAGCATTGAAGTGTTTTGATTTGAAATTCATTTATTCATTCAATGTTAGGGAAATTGTTTCTGCTATTTCTTGATGAAGTTACTGAACGAGCGTGTGTTGGAAAGATGATTTAAAAAGGATAATCCAAACAATGTTGTAATTGTATGAAAGGCCAATTGCACAAGAACGAAGACAGATATGAATGACTTTTAATAAGATTCGAAATAGCTATAAATTAATTTTTACAAATCCAAGGTTGCCAATGGTAATGTGGAGAAAAAATCGAGTCATCCAATATTTCCAAGTTGTGGGGGATATTTATATTGGACTATAGACAAACCTTTTAAAGTAGAAGAGGCGTTCTAAAAATAAACACATAACTGTAGGTATTTTTCAATTTAGAGTAGGGGAAGATGTTTATGAGTTGCTTCCTTCTGTTCGCATCCGTTGAGAAGTAACTTATTAAAACGCGGTAAGCGATGCCGTCGAAAGTGTATATGTTGCTGTGGTGTGCAAATATGAACGTATTTAACAAATTCATGACTCAAAAACAACAAATTTTATGGTTTGAAAGTCCATTTGCCAAAAATTTAAAGACGCCTATTCGGAACCCTGTTTACTTTCAGCAGTTCTTGATAATCATATCCATGTATTGAATCTTACAGGTACATAACGAAATCAAATAATGAACTAACCAACATTTGTTTACCAAGAGTTGCGCGGACACCGCTTAACTCGTGACCTTTCAAACATGTTAACCAAACTGGACGGGAGTAGTCTTGGTTCATCAGAAATTTTTTTTTTATAATAAAAAAAACTACCTTCTACACCATCGCCACCACTCGGCAGACATTTTAGTCTGTGATTGTATCTTCTTCTTCTGAACGGGCTATAAAACCCGACCTAAAAGACTGCAGCCTTCCATCCTCCGCCATCTAGGGCACGCTGTAGTCAGTAGTCCAGACCAAGCGCTCTGCAATTGCATCTAGAGGAAATTAAAAATGCAGATGTTGTTGCATTTGTGAGATCCAATCATTTTGAGAACGGGCTTTTTATTTTACGATGTCGACATGTAACATATTTTTAAATGCGCTTTTGAATGGTACATATATAGGTATGTGGCCTTATTTGTGGATGTGTATTATAGTCTCCTTATCTGCACGGCAAATGGCACGCAAATAAACAGTACGAACATCTTATCGATAGAGCTAGTTTTACCCTTATGACGGTCTTAGATCAGAAGACTTTTGAAACTAAAAAAGAAAAAGGGCATTAACGGGGCCTTAAACCTAACTTCTCCAACAATTTGTGTCTACGAAGTTATATTTTTGGCACGATTGGAAAGGACCTACAATTTAACGACGATACCGAACGATAAATTTGAGACAATTGATACTCCTGGATGTTTGTCAGACTTTCGCAAGAGGTAGGACAGCGGAAAAAACAAGATGTGGCTAAGCTGTGGGGTGATTTGACCCTACCACCCGTCGCTCAGTAGTCGAATGCATAACCATTGAGGCTACTTTTGCAACATACGTTTTGAAATATGCTGTAAACGTATTGTGTCCAGAAGTCGTTTTCGAAAAACCCCTAAACGATTATAATGCATCCCAAACAGCATTGGATAAAAGAGGTGAGACGTATACCCTTACAAAAGCGTATTATGCATTGACAAGAACACTTAGGGTATGTCTCGCAATGTAAAAGTAAAGTTTGGAGTAGTTACCCACCACAAATTACTCTTCAGTTAAATCCTTTCATTAGCAAATAGTTCGTTTCACAGCCACACTTCTCATAAATTAATGTCACATCATTCCAGTTTTCCAGTAGTTTTCTTCCGTTTCGACGAGGTTATGGACAGGATTAGATGGATCATAACCCTCCCATTTTACTGCATCCCTACTGGGCCGCCTGTGAGGTTCGCCGCTTCGACCTCAATTAACATCGGCAGTCCTCCTGGTTTTGTTATTATTGCATATGTGTGATCCAGGAATTTTTAGGCGTGCCTCTTTCTACGATTTCAATAAGTGCATGTTCCCTTAATTGATTATTGTTCGATCGACTTTACGACACCGGTGATCTCCAGCCGTGTCAACCCACGGATTAGCATGCACACTAGCGGGACACCTTTAAGATGTAAAATGTGTCGCTAGGCTTACCAGGATGTAAAAATTGCTTAGCCGCCTTTTACGACAAGCGCTGTTTTGCGGGTGCTTCAGTGATATTCTAAGCCCGTATCCGCTTGGGAAACAGTTTTTCAGAAATAATGAATGGAAATTTAAAAAAAGCGTTTATTTCTTTTTAACGGTGATAATACCATTATTCCTTTTTTTGTTAAAGTGTTTAAAAAAATTTTGAAAGAAGAATTAATTAACATGCCCAAAAGAAAAAGAGGTGTGAATTTGTCTAGGCTCAAGACCGATCTCTTATAAGGAAATCTGTTTTGTTTTGCCCCGACACAGGTGTGATGCTCAGAGGAGTTATCCAAATATTTATCTATTCCTAAAACAAAAATCAAATGTCACTTTTGAGAGAATAGAAGAATCTAGGCATATACATATATACCATCGCTGTAAGCCAACCCGTTTGGCAGCGGCCATAGAATATGAGTATACATATTCGTCGGGAACTTTTTGTGTGAGGGAGAAATATAAATTTAAATATATGGGCCAAGCCGTTCGTTACGAAGATCCAGTTCCACCACCCAGTACTGAAAAGGTTAGCCTAGCTGTAAAAAAGCTTAAGAAAACAAGGCTGCTGGCTCTGATGCTTTACCAGCTGGTCTTTTTTTAATACGGGGGTGATATTTTGGTAGGGCGCGAGCAATAAATCATCAACCAAGTATGGTTGTAAGAAAGCATGTCCGATGACTGAACCATCAGCTCGATATGCCCCATCTACATGAAAATCGATCCTATGTCTTGCAAAAACTATCGAGGCAAATCTCTGCTAAATGTGGCATATAAGATCCTATCCAACGTAATGTGTGAACGCCTGAAGCCGTTCTACAGCACACTAATCGGCACGTACTAGTGTGGCTTTCGGCCCAGCAGATCGACAGTAGACCAAAACTTAACAAGAAGGCAAATCCTGGAAAAGAACAATGAATTTCAAGACGATACCCACCATCTTTTTATCGATTTTTAAGCCGCATAAGTTAGCATTCATCGTCAGGAGCTCTACGTGGCGATGACCGAATTCGGGCTACCGGCAAAACTGATCCAGTTGTGTCGCGAGACGCAGGAAAACACAAGGTGTAATGTGCAGTATGGAAACAGTTCGTCCAAACTATTCCAAACCTGTACCGGATTCCGGCAAGGATATGTGACTTCTTCGATATTGTTCTGGAGCAGATAGTACGAAACGCGGACGATATCGACATCATCGGCCGAACTTAGCGTGCCGTGTTAGAGGTTTTCATGGCGATTGAAGAACAGGCAAAATTGGTAGGCCTTGAAGTCAACGAGGTCAAAACGAAGTACTTGCATTCAACAAACAAACAAACAAACAATCATCTGTCCACCGACTGGGACAAAACGTCACTGTTGATAGCAGCTATTCCGAGGTAGTAAGAAAGTTCGACTACCCTCTGAGGTAGTAAGAAAGTTCGACTACCCTCCGAGGTAGTAAGAAAGTTCGACTACCCTCCGAAGTATTAAGAAAGTTCCGACTTCCCTCCGAGGTAGTAAGAAAGTTCGATTACAGTCCGAGGTGGTAAGAAAGTTAGACTGCCACGAAGTAAACATCAACTCCACAAATGATACGTTAATGGATTTACGATGAAGACTTACCCTAGGAAACCGTTGCTACTTTGGATTGGCGAAACAAATGGGTTAAAAACTCCTTACTCGGAAGACCAAGTGTAAGCTCTACAAAACACTGATACTGCTAGTTCTGATTTACGGCAGCTGTAAGATAAGGCGGAAGGGTTAGCTAATTTTGGGTTCTTTTGAAAGACAAATACTCTAATTTCATAAGCCCCCATTGTACTCTATTATATGTTCCATCCCCAAGAATTATTTTTTCACGTATTACAAATTTAGCCCCAATTGGCTATTATACGATATTTTGTTAGGTTTTTATTTGTCATATAAATTGATCATATTTTGCTTTTGAGTGCATGCATTACCAGTGTATTAATTGAAACGTAGCTAGATCTTTCAAAATGTACATATGTATTTCTTTTTCGAAAAAAGTGAAACGCAAATATATATGTCATTGCACATTACCACCGTAGCTCAAGTGGTAAGTGCACTACTTGGTTGTTGATTTCTCTTTACAAGCGTGGGTTCGTATCCCAGCCACGACAACAAAATCTTTACCCCTTAAAAATTACCCTGTGGAGATAAAACAGCAAACACTGTTGTATTGTAAACAGTATTTGAAGAAATCACTCCTATATAAAAATTACACACACACAAGAACTTACATTCTTCGGAATCAATCAAGGCTGACGAAAAATGTTCTTGTGTTGACATTTTTTTTTTGTTCTTAAGCTTAAATGTCAACTGCCCAATTGTTGCCTGGGAAGTTTATGGGAGCGCTCATATATGCGACTAGAATGTTGCTTAGAGGTGTTACCACGTTCAAGTAGCGAGCAGAAATTCCGAAAAGCCAGATAGCGACAAATAGGTCGACCAACAACAGGCAACAACGTTGACACTTTACACGAATGACTGAATACGGAAATATCCACGGTAATTATGGCATGTATCCCCACCTAATGCAACAAAATGCATTTTCCAAAATTATCCTGCTTGCTTGTTTAAGAGCGATACAATATGAAAAAGGGGTTGTTTTTTTACCTAAATAACGGGCTCCAGAACCGAGTAGTCTCTTCCCGATGCACTGCATCTTTTCAACTTCTGCGATATCGGACACGCTGTTTCCAGTTTTCCAGACCAAGCGCTTTGGCATTCACGAAATCTTATTCCCTAAAAGGGGGATTCGGTCTTCCTTGTTGCCTCAACTGGGAGCATTATTGTCCATTGGCTCGATGTGGCAGATCCATTGGATTCGACGTGTTTTAAGTTTTAATCAACATCCACATCTTGGTGCAGCTCATAGAGCTGGCGATTGTATCTTCTCATTAATTCTCCCTCCTAAGGTCAAATATCCGACACAATATTCGAATGAGCCTAATATCAGCTTTCCTTTGTAACATTCTGCGTCATAATTGGCCGAAAACAATGGCAATACATAGCTGGAACCATAGGAGCTGTCAAATATTGAAAACACACGAATTCAATGCTGCGAACACAACCATTGGCAGTCCTGCATTACATAGCCGTATAAAATGACTTACTTTTAACAGCTATGTTGTTTGCCAGGAATACAGAATTGGCAAAATTTTTATTTTGTGGAGCTTGCAGCTGGTCTTCCGGATTCAAAGTTTTGAACCCCTTGGTTTTGGTTAACCGAAGTAGCAACGGTTTGCTAGGGTAATTCTTTGTTGTTCGTGAAGTTGGTGTTTACTCTTAGGTAGGTGAACCTGCCTATTGGGTTCAATGATTATTGCGTTGGACTGCTGATCAAGGGGTCTTAGTTTCAGATTTTTTTTTACTGCCTCCACCTCTTGGAAAAAATGGTACTTTTTTGAGCAACACACAGAGACAAAATTAAATACTATGAAGAGCACACTGGGAAGTTAATAAATTATTATTTCCAAAGGTACGACGGTAGGCGGTTACCAAAAAATAACGTGAGCAAAGCCTGCTAGTTTACGTATACGCATACGTTGGAATGCCTTTCATCGCTCATTATGATTTTCATTGCAAGATCATACTCATCCTTATTTTGCGTTCTTGAAGGCTATAGCGATACATGATTTGTCTACGTGTGTTTGTGGCATCTTTTATTATCATCTGATAGTGTTAATTAAGTTTTTAACTTAATATTCTGAAAGCCACTTTGTGTTGAATCAAATCAATCTCAATTTTGTCTTTTTATTTTTATTCTAGTGCTGCAACGAAAGAGAAATGAATTCTGCATCAAATAAATGTTTGTCATCAACGGAAAATGGTCTTCATCACGATAAAGTAGCAATATTAGATGCTGGATCTCAATATGGGAAGGTATGCCTCAAAGCAAACATTTTCCAAAAAAGTTTCGGTTATAACTTCTTTTTTTACAGATTATCGACAGGAAAGTACGTGAACTACACATAGAATCTGATATTCTACCACTAGAAACAACCGCTGTACAGCTTAAAGTCAGTGGCTATCGGGGTATCATTATATCTGGTGGACCAAGTTCTGTTTATTGCGATGAAGCCCCACGATATGATCCGGAAATATTTAGAGCGAAAATTCCCATCTTAGGTATTTGCTATGGGATGCAATTATTGAATAAAGAATTCGGTGGAACAGTGCACAAAAAGGACATTCGAGAGGATGGTCAGCAGAATATTGATCTCGAAACATCGTGTCCACTTTTTAAGTAAGTGAATGTAGTTTATCATATGTGATAGCAGATCAGAGATTTGCAATAATTTGTAGCAAAACCTTTCAGCAAAAATCGTCTTTGATAAATTCAGCCACTTTAGGTACATAATGTTGAAGGACAAGAAAGAGATTACCCAACGAACTTTGGTGATTTCTGATACAATCCTTCTAGACAAAATTTTAAATGCTTTGAACATCCCAATATTATTGAGCTTTAAATATTGGGCTACACTTGGCATTACAAATTTACTTACATATGTATGTATCATATACATATACAACATATAACAAAAAAATCATAATGTACATAATGTCGCCACTTTTACAATATGTACACTATCATTTTCTTTAGCGCAGTGGTTAGTGTGTTGGACTACTAATCTAAGGGTCTCATGTTCAAATCACGCCGGTGCCAATTACACCAAACAATTTTTTTCCACTGCCCCACCTCTTGCAAACAAACTGAAAAACATCCAAGAGTATGAATTGTCATGAGAGGCTTCTCAAATTTGCCGTTCGGATGCGGTTTAAAAATTGTAGGTCCCTTTCACTTCGCACAAGCAAATGGTTGGAGGAGCTATATGGGCTCTTAATGCCGAATTTTTTGTTTATCCTTTTCTTATATATATATCCTTTACCCTATCCTATGGGTAGATCAATCATAGCTCTCAGTTTGTAACATGCCTCAACATTGGTCTCAGACCCTCAAAAATTACTTTATTTGTGATCAGTATCGAAAGTAATCAGGACTATCGGCAATTCCGAGGGGAAAAATGCACCCCAAACATTTTTTGTTCCTTGGAAAATATTCCTAGTATCGTGACTCCATCGGAATTTATTTCCCCCGGAATTTTCGAAGTTATGTTCGAAGGCGTTGACAGTTGTCAATCGCAATTAATTCAATTTTTATTTTCGGACAGTTTCTTTTTTATATATTTGTTTTGTCTCCCCATACCTAATGAACTAGATTCAGAATGACTTTTTTAATTATAAAGCTATAAAAAAGGTGAATTTTTTCACTCAAAAACCGATTTCATTGGAGGTCCTACGTTGTTCTGTTCCTTTTCTAGAAGCTTCCAAAATTTCTTCACATCCATCTTTGCTCCTATTCGTAGTGAAGCCATTGGCAATGTCGCGGCTTCTATCACATAAATTTATCATCATCTCCAATTTATTGTCTTTATTAGTTGAGTTAGACCTATATGTTTGTTTTTATATAAAATTATCGAAATAAAACTTGAACGAAAAATAATTGCATAAAGAAAAAAATCCTCTTCCTGTTACTTCTGCTGTATACGAAGCATTTAGTTAATTTACCCTCATAATTTTTGTACGCTGTCAAACATTGTGAACCGTATCTGAGCTCCGGGCGCGCAAAGGCGGTGCCGAGTCTTCCTTTCAGCTAAGGGAACATTTTTCGGGTACTACTTAATCATAACGAACGGCTCTTGGAAAGTATACCCTAGCAAATTGTTCATTTAGTAGTCTCTCAGAAATAGGAATTCTGCCTACAATGGCCCGTTAACATGTCTGAGAGTTCTGTGGTTTGGATTTCCTTTTTCTTAAAAATAAATAAATAAAAACAGTCCCTCACAATGCCGTAGACACCTGTGTATTATTTTTTCGTCATCGACAAGAAGCAGGCGAACGGATTTCCTTCAGTTCGTATCGGCAGCCGAAGAACAAATATATTAACTCCCGACACAGACCCTCCGCACACCTTGCTCGATTTTGGGCGCAAATAGTTTACTGCCTGTTTTAAGGTGCTACTTACTACATGTTTGAAAGAATAGGAGGATAGGATAGAAGTTTGGTGCTTTTCTAGGATTTTTTTTTTATCTCCACGGGTGGCGCCTAATTGCTTTAGGGAGATGGCCATTTCCCTTTGTCCATACTGAACCATTTAATCCTTGCTGACACTTATTACCTCTCCCACGATCACTTTGCAAACTTTAATCCGAAGCTTCGTGAAGCCTGCTACCAGATATTGGTCACTCTGGGTTTCATTTCCGAACAGGTGCCAACTTGGTTTGACGAGCATTGTATTTAGAACGATAAAACCGTATGACTTGCACGTGCTTAGGACATCTTTACCGGAGAGTTCCTGGAGTATCCAGTCCCTTATGACAGTCTTCGTTTGACTTCTGTTCAAATCTCCGCCAAGAAACAAAAGCTTTTGCTTTGGGATGTTTTTAATGAGGTTCTGCTCGCATCCGACTAAGGAGCATTTGCACTGACTATATTCCACAGCTCACCTTGCTTCACCAGTTTGAGAGACATCAAACAATCACTGGATTTTCGTGGTTCAGACGCTGCCAAGTAGCTCTGCCGCAAGGATGATACCGATTCCGTTCCTTCCTTGTTCCTTCCCGTAGTAGAAAGTCTTGTAAGTTTTTGAATGCGACCGATTTCCGGTGTTTCGCCATTTCGTTTCATGAACACGCTCGCCTTGTTATCTTCATATCTTCAAGCTTGTTTCTATGACATACTTCTCATACTTCCCACATTCCAACTCAAGAACCTTAGATTTCGCCAATGCTCATGTTCCATGATGCTTGAGTTTATTTGATCTTCCGTTTACGACACTGGTGATATCAAGTCGTGTCAACCCACGGATTTGCATGCACACTTGCGGGAAAGCTTAAAGATGCTTAATGTTAATGCCTAGATGCTAAAATGTTCTAGATGCGATTTTTCCCTTAATCGCTTTTTACGAAATGCTGGGGGTGCTTAATAAAAAAAGGAAAGTCGTGTTCTTAGCAAGGCATGTCACACACACACACAAGTCTTTCTTAACAATTCACATGGGCGTTACAAATTTTCGATAAATTGCCTAACAGTAGTAACAAATAGTCTAAACACTTCGCCACAAAAAGGTTTATACTTAAAGTAATCGTAGTCTGCATATTGCGGATTTGAAGGTTACATGTAGCTTAACTTATATAGCTCAATTCCATACATTTAACATCGTTGGATTGTAGCACGTTGTGGGCAGTTTCTGCGAAAACAGTTTCGTCTTCGTATATGTGCACTAATGTATGATTTGATTTTGTAGAGGTAGCGCTTATCTCTGGTGCATTGAATGCGATTTCTTTCTGGGTGATAGATGTTCTTACTCACAATGCATATGGGTTTTGTGTTGTTTTAGTATGCTAATATCCAATGTATGGGTGTAGGTATGTGTGGTAAATTACAATGAAGTATATTGAACGTTCTGAACTGGCTAAACTGCACAGTCTATTCCACATTGATAGAACTGATATTAAATTAAAAGGATTAACTCTGTGATCTCGTTTCGGAACACTGCAGATACACTTGAAAAGGGGAAATGATCTTTCATTTTCTGACCTGTCACTAAAAAGGCTACATATGGGATGGCGGCTTCCTATTGAAGTTCATTTAGTTTTAAGTAAGATTCGAAATACAACCAAATTTTTTGATTTCTATCTTTTTTTGACACAGGAAAAAACAACTCGGTGGCTACAAATTAATTAAACCAAAACACTTTCCATTCCAAGCATTCTAAATAGTTCCCATTCTTACAGTCGCCTTACCCGAACACAGTCCGTACTCTTAACACATGGCGACAGTATCGATCGATTAGGGGACAAACTTAAAGTTGGTGGATACACATCGAGTCACATTATCACTGCCATATACAATGAAGCATTACGAATATACGGAGTGCAGTTCCATCCTGAGGTAAAACTCCCACCAACAAAAAAAAAATCACCATTCGCTCACCATTAACTTATTCTCTTCCACCAGGTCGACTTAACAACTAATGGCAAACAAATGCTCTCTAATTTCCTCTACGATATTTGTGGACTTGCACCAAATTTTACGATCGGCAATCGCAAGGAGGAATGTATTAAATATATTAAGGATAAAGTTGGAAATAATAAAGTGTTGGTAAGTTATGTAGGTTGAAGTTGCAGTCCTCCGAGACCGACACACTACGACTACTATCCATTGTAAAGTTATGTATATAACGGATGTTTTTTCTACAACACATCAATAACTCACTCTTTGAATCAAAAATCAGGGCTTATAATCAAAGGGTATCAAATTCAAATCACGCCGGGCGCCAAGTAACACCTACGGTTTTTTTCTACTGCCCCACCTCTTGCGAACGTCTGGAAAACATCCAAGAGTATCAATTGTCAAGAGATGCTTTCAAACTATCCGTGCGGATTCGGCTTAAAATTGTAGGTCTCTTCCACAAAACGATTTTGAACTTTATTGCTGGCTTAATAGTGCATTAAGGCCTTTGGTCTTTATTGCATTAATCTATTCTCCAGAAAATGGATTAATTTTTCGAATCAAGCACTGTTAGGGTTTAAAGGGATTTCAACCTTTTTTCCGCATGGTTTAGCCCGCTTACGCAACTTCGTTGCTCCGTTAACGGTAGGTGCTAGTTGTCTGACAGGCGCCTAAGCCAAAGAAGTAAGCTTACTTAAGAGCCTGCCAGATAACTAGCACCTACCCTTAGTGGAGAACAAAGTTGCGTGAGCGGGCTATACGGAGAAAATAGTGAAATCCCTTTAAAGGAGCTCACACACCATTGCGATAAATATAAACGCACACACGGGGCGGTACACCGCATAACCAGTTGCTATACAATTTTGTAACGCAACATGCAGAGATTGCCGCCGCGGACCGCATGTCAAAATTTATCTGGTAAAATAAGTGTATGATGAAAAATCATTCAATAGGTGGGGTTTTTTTTGACTACCCACTGCTCACTCACTTTTTTATTTACCCACAACGCAATAATAATTCTAACACGTCGATTTCGTTTGGTGATTTTCTCAAACTTCGAAAAATTGGTGTCGACGCGAAAACGAAACCGTAGTAAAACGCCTGTTGTATGTGTTGTTATAATTTTACAGCGTGTTTTGTTTTTGTTGTGCCTAGAACTGCCGATCATTACAAGCCTGGCAGAAATGTCAAATGTGGTAGTGTATTGCACATGCACATACGCACACGCGTGTTTACCCTTTCTATATATTTACGATAAAAGCGGAGTGATCTCAAAGTGCACTGATGGTGATTTTTGTGTCGAAACGAAAACGATAATTTGCTCTGACAGCCTTAAGAGTGCACTCGGGGTAAAATAAATGTTACCAATCGAAATCAACATAAGATTATCTTAGTGTTTAATGGTTCAGAATATTTTAAGAATTTGAAAGCCAGGTGTCGTTTGTTTTGTACTCATATTTGGATGCGTTTGTTAATATTTATTTTTTAATAACTAATATAAATGTGTTCCCTGCTCAGACTTACTTGACGAAATAATGATAAAAATATTGACACGAAATCGATTAATTTTCCGCTTTAGAAACATGAAAAAAGTTTATTATAAATAGCCAAATTGGCATAAGGGTCAAATAAATTGATCACATTTGTATTTGTACTGTTTAAAATCCTCTTTCATTTCGTTATCCGTAATAACTTTTATTGGTGGTTGGGTGTTGTTGAATTAGGGTAAGCATTGATAGATATCAACCTGGCGAAGCACAGTAGCTGTAACTGAGGCTACACACCAACTGTGCTTATTTTACCTGGCGATAAACAGCTGGTAATGGTCATGTCTATTCAGACGTGGCTTGCTTAACTTATAAACGCGAGTGTTGAACAAAAAGAAAACAACAACAACACTATAATGCTCTCTGAAAGACTGGCTGATGAGTTTCAGAAGCCTTACATGAGCCCCTCAGAAAAAGGACGTACGGCGGATAAATTCACTAGATTGAATCAACGGTGTGACAGTCAAGGTGTCAGATACCTTACATAAGCTACTTCGACTTATTTGGAGTTGAGGTCAGTTAGAAATTTACAAGACTATTCAGGGTGTTGAAAAAGAGATGATGGCGGATGAGCCTTCTATGGGCCAACAGCAGCTCTCACATTCCCCAAGTGGATTACTGGCACCGGAATATCCGGCTCGCTATTCTAGGGTCAAAACAAGGACCTAGCTCTCCAAACTGGGGGTGGTGCGGTTGGAATTACTGCCCGACCACATTAAACAACATTAGTTATGAGAGAGACACAATAAGCCTCGGATTATAAATACCCTCATATAGCCACCAGACCCGAAACGTCAACGGACTACGCTATGAGAGTGTGCTACTGGACCGTGCGTACGCTGTACACTCTAGGTGCTACTCAAAAACTTGAATTTTCCTCGTCCGGTACAAGGTTGTTATTACCGCGATCCGGCAGATACGATGGAAAAGATCAGGTAAAATGAAAAGGAAAAATTTCGACATTTATTACAGCTGCCATAGTTATTAGGATGCGGACTTGTCGGCTTAGGACAAAAGTCATAGACTTCAAGCCTATAAGTGAGACGCCCCTACCGATGAGGCTGATGATCCGATCAAGGAGCAGTTCTATGACCTTTTGGACGGAGCCCACGGAGCCTGTTCGGAGTATAATGTCAAAGTTGTGCTCGGAGATCTAAATGCCAGATTCGGGAAGGAAAACATCTTCGGCAGATTAGTTGAAAAGCATAGCCTTCACGCCACGACAATAGATAACAACTACCGACTAATCGATTTTGCAGCAGCTCGTAATACGATGATAAGTAGTACTAGGTTTCCAAGGCTCAGTATCCACTCAGCAGCCTGGCGCTCTCCAGATGGTCAAACCGCAAACGGTTAAGCTAGAGACTCCTCTGTGAGCGAGAAACTCTCTTCTGTGCTTTCACCACCCACACGCACCAACAATATGTGGAACCGATATCGCAACATCATCAAGGAGGTAGTCGAAACCACTGTAGTTTACGAGCAACCCCAGAGAAAAAGCCCGTGGTATGATGCTGTATGCGTTTACCGGAACAAGGTAACAGGAGATGCACATTTAAAAAACAAGGGCAGAGAGGGAAGAGTATCGAATCAGGAGAAGGGAGTAGACCTATCCGACGTACTGTTTGAACGTCTTAAGCGGTTTTTCAACACACTAATCGGCACGTACTAATGTGGCTTCTGGGCCGGCAGATTTTTTTTTGTTTCACACTGAAGCAAATCCTGGAAAAGACCTGGATTTTCAACTCGATACCCATCATCTTTTAACCGACATTAAAGGTGCGTATGATAGCATTTATGGTCAGGAGCTCTATATGGCGATAGCCGAATATGGTATCCAGCAAAACTGATCCTGCTCGTAATGTGCAAATTGGAAGCAGCTCTTCCGAATTTTTCCCAAATTGCACCGTATTTCGGCAAGGATAATAGCTATTATGTGATTTCTTCAATGAGAAAATAGTGCGCAGGGCAGGTGTCAACACGGCAGTGCCTTCCGTGCCTTTCTTCTATAGATCCGTTCAGCTACTGGGGTATCCGGACGATATCGACGTCATCGGCCGTTCCCAGCGCGCCGTGTTGGAGGCGTTTACGGCGATTGAAGAACAGGCCAAATTGGTTGGTCTTAATGTTAATGGGGACAATAGCAAGTACAAGCTATCAACAAACAAACATCTGTCCACTCCCTATGACATAAGGTCACTGTTGAAAGAAATAACTTCGAGGTAGCTAAGGGGTTCATCATACCTTGGAGTAAACATCACCTCCATGAATGACACCTTAGTGAAGATTTAACGGAGAATTGCCTTAGGAAACCGCTGTTACTTCGTTTTGGCAAAACAAATGGATTTGAAACTTCTCACTCGAAAGACAAAATGAATGCTCGAATCTTAATCCTGTCAGTTCTGCTTTATGGTACCAAGTGATGGACGATAAGTAGGAAAGGGTAGCTAATATTGGGTTCTTTTGAAAGAAACATACTCCGTCGGATATTTGGTCCTATGTACGAATTGGGCGGCGAATGTAGGAGCAGATACAACCGCGAACTTTATGAGCTGTACAGAAATGTGGATGTATTCCAAAACGCTTAATCACGGCGAATACATTGGCTCGGCCACATTGAGCGAATGGACAATAATGCTCCAGCCAAGAGGATCTTCGACTTCCAGCCCCAGGTTCGCGAAGGCAAGGAAGACCGACCCTCCGTTTTAAAGACCAAATCAACAAGTAATTTGTATTTATTAATTGATTTAAATTTATTAGACTTTTTAAAATTCGATTTAATTACTGAAAGAAAAAAAAAATAACTTTGAAATCTTATGTCAATATGTGAAAATGAGTATAGAGTGAGTTCAGCGCGGTTTTTTTTGTGATTCGAAAAGCAATTCACCTAATTGTGTTTGATTTAACCGAAGTATAAAAATACGGAAAGAAATATTAAGTAAATTTGAGTAAATTTGTATGCGAATTTTTTCATACTACTAAATGATCAGATTTTCATTCTTAACAAACTATACTGAGTTCTGGGTTCACTGACAAAACAGAGGTAATATCAAGAATGAGTTATTAATGTGTGACCTGTCGTGGCTGAAGAAGAACGTGATATCCATTACGGATATCTGGATCTTCTCAGATAGTCAAGCTGCATTAAAATCCCTGGATTCTGGGTCCACAAACTCTATCGTAGTCCGTGACTGTCGATCATCTCTAGTGGAGATGGCGAAGCATTTTAACATCCACCTATGCTGGGTGCCAGGACATACAGACATTCCAGGGAACTGTAGGGCGGATGAACTCGTCAGAAAAGGAACCACACTGCCCCTTTTACCTGATAAAGGTTCACTAGGCATCCCAATCGCTACATGCAAACTCATGTTTATGAGACAGACCATTGAGAACTGTAACCTTAGGTGGACAAGTGGCAACACTTGTCTAGCGACAAAGCAGATTTGGCCAAAGCTGGATCTGAAACGCTCTAAGTGTTTGATTTCTCTAAACAGACTTCACATTGGTGCTATAATTGGTGTGATCACCGGACACTGTCTCATAGGCAGACATGCAACAAGGCTTGGCGTCCACGCAAATGACTTCTGCAGAAGCTGTATGGACGAGGAGGAGGAGGAGACAGTTCTCCACCTTCTCTGCACGTGCCCTGCTCTTTCTCAAAGACGTAAACTCCATTTAGGATCCTTCTTTTACAATGATCTTAACGATCTCATTAACACCGACATAAAAAGTCTGTCAAGCTTCATCAGAAGCTCCAAATGGTTCAACGAGTAGGAGGATGATACATCCGTGTGGCATCACAATGGGCCTGTCACTGGCCTAAGTGTGTCGGTCTCGGCCGACAGCCACTACAACCTAACCACCTAACCTATTAATGTGTTGCAGAAAAAACACCTGTATTATTTACTTTTCAAACAAAAACATATCACTTCGCAATAGGCGGGTTGCAAAATATGTACTACTTTTCTGTTTTAAGATTGAAATTTGTTTGTACATAAATATTTATTGATCAAATTTTTAGTGTCTTGTTAGTGGTGGTGTAGATTCGACTGTTTGTGCAGCACTTTTGAGATATGCGTTGGATCCAAGTCAAATTATCGCTGTACACGTAGACAACGGTAAGAGAACATGATAGTTCTTTATTTCTTACATTTTTTTAATCTATGGCCGATGTTTTTGGTTAAAGGATTCATGCGAAAGGACGAAAGTGAAAAAGTAGAAAAATCATTAAGAGATATCGGCATCGAGCTGATAGTTAGAAAGGAACTCTTTCAATTTCTGAAAGGAACAACTTCTGTGAAGCGGCCAGGCCAATTGTATATTGTTGAGACACCAATGCTTTGTCAAACATTTAATCCAGAAGAAAAACGTAAAATTATTGGAGATGTATTCGTCAAGGTAACGAATGATGTAGTAAGTGAAATGAAGTTAAAGCCCGAAGAAGTACTATTAGCACAAGGGACATTACGGCCTGACCTTATTGAATCAGCATCCAATTTGGTTAGCACGAATGCGGACACAATTAAGACACATCATAACGATACCGATTTGATAAGGTAATTCCCTATGCCCAATCAATAACTTTTCTTCATTTTACTTTGCTCTAATTTCCGCACATTTTTCATTTGTATAGAGAACTAAGGAATGCTGGTCGAGTAGTTGAACCACTTAGTGATTTCCATAAGGATGAGGTGAGAACCTTGGGCTATACTCTTGGACTGCCAGCAGTTTTGGTCGAAAGACATCCATTCCCCGGTCCAGGACTAGCCATTCGAATTTTATGTGCTGACGAACCGTATATTGAAAAGGATTTCTCCGAAACACAGGTAAAAAGATGATTATACATGTTTATAAGCTGATTTAGATAATCTACTTCTCCGTTTTTAGGTTATAGCACGAGTGATAGTAGACTACAAAAATAAATTAGAAAAAAATCACGCTTTAATAAATCGGGTAACCGGTTCAACAACAGAAGATGAACGTCGAGAACTCCTACGAATTTCATCAAATTCCCAAATACAAGCGACCGTCTTGCCTATCCGATCAGTTGGAGTTCAAGGTATAATTTCATATTCTGAAATATAGCCCAATAATAACGAAATGCATTATTTTCATATTAAAGGCGACAAAAGAAGCTATAGCTACGTGTTAGGCCTTTCTAGTGACACCGAGCCAAATTGGAGCGATATAATGTTCTTGGCCAAGCTAATCCCACGAATCTTACATAATATCAATCGAGTTTGTTACGTATTTGGGGGTCAAGTTCAGTATCAATTTGCAGATATAACACATACGAATCTAAATCGTTATGTGGTGAAGCAGCTGCGACAAGCTGATACGATTGCTACTGAGGTGAGACGGTTGTCTTATTTTGTTGTCTTATAGTTTATATGGTAAATATCTTTTTTTCAGATTATCCATCTGGCTGGATTGAATAAAAAAATCTCACAGATGCCCGTTGTGTTGATTCCGCTCCATTTTGATAGAGATCCAGCTAACAGAACACCGTCGTGCTGTAGATCGATTGTACTGCGGCCTTTTATAACAAATGACTTCATGACTGGTGTGCCGGCCGTTCCAGGTTCTGCTCAACTGCCCCTTCATGTAAGTAGCAAAGTGGGTACTCAATCCAACTTCTTATCTTCCAAATGGGCGTGACATTCATCGCTTAAGTGAAAAGTAGATCAGTTGGCGGGAAAACTCATCCATCTTCTGTGACCGAAAAATAACCCTTCTCTTGGTTTAAGGTTCTACTCCACAGTTCTGCGCCCGGCCTTCCCATACGGTTAACAATGTTAGACAGCGTAGCAAAAGTATGAGGGCTAATGAGCGGCAGCTGAGATGAAGAGTCTACAATTTATCGAAAAATTAACGTTTTTCCCGAAACGGCCCCTAGGCGGTTCAGTGGGATGATTTTATCGGATCCCTAAAGTGGTGTATTTGTTCCAAATTGTAGCTTTCTAGCTTTTAATTTAAAGGCATCAAAGTTGGTGACAGACAGACATGGCTAGATCGACGTAACCTTCGATGCTGACCACAAATGTACTCTACGTGTTTACGAACATGTAGTTTCTTGATTTAATTTTACAAATGCAATATAAAAGAAGGCTATATTATGTTTATGTTGTAAAAAAAATTGGGATTAGGCACATAAATTCAATTTTTATGATGCTTTTCCCAATAAGGTCATAAAATTAGTACTTTTTTCGTTCCACATGCTTACGATCTACTACGATCAATGTTACGGTATGGTATATGAATACACTATATATCAAAATTAATTATGTTACGTTCAGACCGTTATATTTTTCCAGTTAACTGTACACCTAATTTTATCAAATAGATCAGTGGCAGTGTGTAATGCATGAAGTTGTTCACATAGAGCTTCTGCGGAAAAATCGCGTGTTCCTGAAATGCACAGTTACAAATACACTCATCTCTCCCTTTGTGCGAAATGTATTTCTTTACTAAAATTTGATTTCGATTTGCGTGCGCGACTTCGAGAACTCATTCCCTTCAATTACATGAGATTCAAAGTGGGGAGTGTACAGATCGAGCTTGTCACAAACCGATTACTTGACGCACTTGCCTTTATATTTATATTGCGTTGTTCACACAAATTGAATGTCCTGTTTTAATTTAAGAACAACTTATTTCGTTCGATAAGTCGCTGGTTAAGAAAATAGTGTTGCTATGCAAATTGTGTAATATGTACGTATAAAAACAGAATGTGCACGTTAATAAATCGAATGTGGTGTGAAAGGCTGTCTTGTATTCGACAAAACCGTATGTGTGAACATTTCAAATCTAATAGGCGTTGTGTGAAAGGCTCTTGGATCACACCAATGTTACACAACTAGCATTTTATTGAGTTCAGTCACGAAGTCACGAACCGGCGAACCACACATGCGGACCAATAGAGATGCACATAAGTGGGGTGGTAATGATCCCTTTGATTCTGATCATTACCTCGCAGTTTAAGAAGAAGAAGAAGATCGTAGTTCAGGAATACAGACTGACTGTTCACTCCGCTAACAAGAATGAGCATGTACTTTTGAAATGTTTTTATTTATTTTTATTTTTTAATGATTTAAAATTCATAAATTGTCAACTCCCGTCCTAACATTCTCCCGTGTATTCGTCCACGACTTGATTGTGGACAATGTTTTCTTACTCACTTAACTCCATAAAAAAATAAATATTAGGCATTAACGGCCCATGGGCCTAAAACCTAGCTTCTCCAACCACTTTCTTTGCGAAGTGGAAGGGACCTACAATTTTACGCCGAATCCGAACGTCGAATTTGCGAAGCTTCTCATGACAATTGATACTCTTGGATGTTTGTCAGACGTTCGCAAGAGGTGGGAATGTTACTTTGGCCCCGGCGGGAATTGAACCGGAGGACTTTTCGATTAGCAGTCCGACACACTAATCATTGAGCCACTGAGCCCGACAAAACTTAACTCCATACGAGCGTTAAATCAAAAAAAGGAGAAAAAACGAACAAATAAGGAAAAGTAGGAATGAGTTTAAAGCAGAGCTAACCGGAGGTTCTTAGGTATATTAGTCCCAGGACCCGCTATACTGCTAAGGGTGTTGATCTTTAATTCATTTTTATTACTCAACTCTCTTATATTTGCTAGTTCTCTTTTAACGTCGAGGTTGTGATTGCATTAGAGGGACTGCAGCCCTCCCATTTTACTTTATTCCTACTGGTCCGTCTGTGGGGTTGGTGGTTTGACCTTAAAAAGAATCAGAAGGCCTTCTGAATTTTGATCCATTCGGGACTGAGGCTAATCAAATACTGGCGTTTAATTTGTTGCTTTCATCATACCGGCGTTCTTCAGTCGTGTTATTTCACGTTATTGCGCGCACACTTTTTGGTTTTTAAACTTCTAGCTCCGCACGGCGATGAAAAAGGCACTTGGACATATAAATATCTTATATATTTTGTGTGGTCAGGTTCAAAACTAGAAAAATGTCTACATTCCGTATAAAGGACACAATTTTACCAGCAGAGGACTTCTTTATATTTGTATTCGGAACTCAGTTGTTCCCTAAAGAAGATCTTCTTTCTAGTTCCATTGAAGGTTGGTCATTCACATAATATGTGTTCAGCTGTTTCGTCTTCTTGAAGGCTTAGCCAAAACTCTGAAGCGTCGACTATTTTCATTTTGCTTTGGTGGTATCGTAAACCGTGGTGGTGACCAGTAAGATAACCCAAGTTTTTGATATCATGTCTACTTAGATTTAGACAGCTGTTGGCATTGTTATTGACCGAGTGGCTTCAAGTTCCGGAAGTTCAGCGAATAGTGATTGGTTCCATGTGGTCACTAAGCCTTGCCTCATTTAGTTGAATAAAACTTGCTGCACTGCGAATCGCCACTTTATATAAGTATAGGGTGTTTTTTTATAGAGGCATACAACTTTTTTAAAAAATAAAACAACAAACTTAATGGAATGACCAAATTTTAGCTTTATTAGTTTACAAATTTCATGGCATTGAATGTTTAAAAATAATTTCTGCCATGTGGCCTCCGCTATTGCGCCTTATGAACGCCATTCTGTCGGTCCGATTTCGCACCACTTTTTCGATCATACCAGGTCTTATTTCGTCAATAGTGCGTCGAATGTTGACTTCTAGGTGTTCATTCGTTGCTGGTTTATCAGCAGAGACCAGAGATTTGACGTACCCGCACAAAAAGTAGTCCTAAGGTGTCAAATCACACGAACGAGGTGGCCAACTCACAGGTCCATTTCTTGAGATGATTCGGTCACCAAACGTTTGGTTCAAAAAAGTCATGTGTGGAATAAGTGCTCTATAATTTTGGCGAACAGAGCGCGAATTTTGGAAATAAATTTCCACGATTAGTAAATGTTGATCTGGTGTTAACCTTTCCATGGTTATTTGCCAAAGCATACGAACAAAAAAGTCAAACACACTTTATTAGTATGACAGCTAGTTTGACAGTTATCCTTATCAGAAGTTTTATACCTCAATAAAAGACACCCTATATATGTAAAGAGGTGTTAGCCCTATTATTGCTGATATATCAGCTGTGGGATATGTTCGCATGGCTCCGGAGATACCTAGGCATGTAAGCTGTTCCTTTTGAGCTTTGCGATTGCTATTTTTTGTGTGACTTGATCATCATTGTTTTGACCTAGGTTTAAATATCTTGTTTTGGTAAATGGAACTATGACAGCTTTGCTGGGATTGATGCAAAGATTTTCCCTGGTGCACCAGATTAGGGCATGCACTCTTACGGGGCAGATTTAAGAGTTAAATGCGTCGGTAGGCTCACCTGAATTTGAAAATTACCAAGATGTGATCTCTACTCTTCTACGCTGCAGTATAATTCTTAGTCCGTCCATGAACGGGGAAGTATGTGTATACAAGACTAGCTTACAAACTTGTGCTTCGCTACAAAAATATTTTTCTTATTGGAAAAAAAGTGGAAACTCTAAGCCATTAATGTTTAAAGTTTGTTTGGTCACCCGTTTCAGTCAATTTTTGTTTGTCCGCCTGGTAGAACTAGGCCATTCACTTTGAGATAATTGTTATTTTCTCTACCAGCGTGTTAGTCCTACCCTTTTAGATTTCTTTATTTTTTCCAATGTGTAATAATACCATATTAAATAAGATAAATAATACCATATAAAACATTTAAGGATATTTTGTATACAAATTTACACTGCTTACTATTGCACACGTTTTTTCTATGTGACCTGCAGTCATGCGTGGTGGACTTGACGAAACAAACCTTTGAATATAAGCAACAGCTGCATTTCTGCGATTGCTTCACTATCTGTCATCCTGTTGTTTCTCTGGTTGAGCTCCTCGAATTTTGTAAACAAAAAATGAGTTATCATTGTTCGATATCGCTCTCGATTATAAGTGTCTCACCTTCATTCTTTTTTAAAGAAGAAGTGATACCGTAAATAGCCCAATATGCTCTCCACACTAGTCTCACGTCTCGGAACGTACAAACGGAATCACTGCGCCTGAATTCGGCCGCGATTTGGATAACTGAATTACTCCGGTATAAGTCATACGGGATTATCTTTTCGATGATTATATTTCCCTTTTTTACTGCATCAGTGGCAGACAAATCCTAGCGAGTATCATTAGTTAATTTTTGCAGTCACACATTCCACACAAGTATACAACATTGATAGTCGTTTCCGTCTTTCATTTTTTGCTTATTTCCTCCGAATGAAGTGCGTATATACCCATAAAACTTCAAGGCAAGCACCTTTCATGTCGCATCGCTTCCATATGTCTAAATTTTTTTCTGAAGAAATTCGAACCCAGAAACCAAAATACAAACATCCTTTAAATGTCCTACAAGTACTAGTGATATTTGTAAATTGAACTCCTATACGAAAAGATATTAATCAAGTACTTGTACAAATTTGGACGGAAAAAAAAGTTTTGATTCAGTGCTATTTCAAAAGTTTTGAATTAACTTTTATAATAACAATGAATCAAAACTTTTTCTTTGGTTCGAAAAAATACGGAATAACAACAACTTGTTTCTTCTCCTTAGGTACTGGAAAATATCGTGCGTGAAATTATAAAATTGGATGGTATCTCGAGAGTTCTCTATGATTTAACTGCAAAACCGCCCGGTACCACAGAGTGGGAATGATTCAGCAAACTACTAACACAGCGACAGCAGAAAATATCTCTCAAACTCTTATTCTGAAGTTTGAATTATTCACCTGCTGGTTATAGGATTCTTCGTTGAACAAGTCAAATACAGCTAAATTAAGGAATATATAACACTAGGAGTTAAACAAACAAAAAATAAGTTAATGAAAATTAATTTAATAAATTTAAAAAATTATTGAAAGCAAAACACTTCACCCTTAAAAGTCAATAACATAAAGTTTAACTAAAATTCAAAGCACATTCGGTTCAGTTTAATAGATCAACAAAGTTTGATCATATGAAGCTCTTAACAGAATCAAAATAAAAACATACAAGCAAAATATTGAAGAAAAAAATCAACAAGCAACATTTTCGTAAGATGGAAATCTATGTAAAAAAATAAAATAAAATACAAAAGACTATAATATGTTACTGTGTTAAAAAGGAAAAAAATGCATCGGTTTACACAAAGATATATAAATAAAGAAAATACATATAACTGTTATATAAAAAAAAATTGGAGAAACCAGAACCGTTTTAATAACTCTACGAGTCATGGTTTTTCTGTTTTCTTTTTATTTTTTATTCTGTTTTCAAAAAGGAAAGAAAGAAAAAATACAAATAAAACATGTTTACAAGTGATTAATAAACAAAAATAAAAACAAATTATAAATAAATCGTTTCTGTTAATTTTTATACGTATATAACAAGAGAAATCCCAATTTCCTTCCTTTTGTAAATGACGAAAAATATTATTTGTTACCTAAAAAAAGTTGCGCTAATATTATTACACCACAAAAAATAATAATTTTTGCAAATGTATGGCAAGGAAGAGGATATATGGAGTGAATACTATTGTTATAAACAAAATATAAAATTTGAAAAGTAAATTAACTTATATGCTGCATTTTAAACAAACAAACAAATTCAAATTCATTTTCCATACTATGTACTTCGTTAATCATTTTTAATTATAAATTTAAAATTTATTTAAATGATAATATTTAATTAAAAGGGGAAACAAATAAACAAAAACGAAACAAATCGATGAGAAAATAAAGAATTATATTTTAAAAAGAATTTTTGGCTATTGATTGTTTTTTTGTTTATATATAACTTTGGTTTTTTTTTTTACTTTCTCTCATGCAAGGTAGGCCACAATGTGAGAGTATGACCCTCCACAATTGATGAAGCTATTTTCATAGGAATTTATGATTATATAGACCAGCCATACTCTAAGTGTGTTCCGCGGAACCCTTTGATAAAGGCCTCCTCTGAGATTAGGCACTATAACTGTGAACAAGGGACTTTCGGCTCTAACTTCAAAACGTAAATTCGAGATTATTTACACCGCATTTTTTGGATTTCTATTTGTATTTCGGCTTTCGAGAATGTTCGAGATCGAGGCTAGAACTATAAAAGCGACGATCGCGCCTCAACACTTAGTCAGTCGGCGATTAGCGTTCGGAGCGATAAGTACCTTCCTGCTAGAAACAAAGTGTTTATTGTTCTACCGCTGTATTCTGATTCTATCAGTTTTGTAAATTTCTTCTTTGGACTAAATTCTTCTACGCAGTAACGATCGTGCATTATTTTAACAACACCATCCTGACATCATCAAATCACGACCACTACAATCCCGATTGTTCTCTGTTCTCATTATTGTGTGAAGATTAGCAGCAAAAATAAAACACTGCTGCTCCATACAGAAGTGCGATGGCTGTCTCGGGGTAAAACGTTATCAAGGCTATTTGAACTTAGAGCCGAGTTACAAATGGTTCTTTCAGATACTTCTTTTAATTTGAAAGACCGTTTGTATGATAAAACTTGGTTGTTCCGACTGTCCTTTATGGCGGATATCTTTCAAAAACTGAACGAATTAAATTTATCACTGCAAGGTAAACAGACAACAGTGTTCCAGGCCTGTAACAAAATAACTGCCTTCAAAAGAAAATTAGATTTTTGGATTATTTGCATTGGAAAGAGAGAAATAGAAAGCTTTACGTCACTCAGTGAGTTTTTTAGAGGTAACGACTCAGAAATGTTTCAAGATGATGTATTTGAAGAATTGGTTCAATATCTCACTTCGATGCGCGCATCTTTTGAGAAGTATTTTCCCGAAGAAAAGTATACGAAAATGAAACTCAATTCATGGATTCATGATCCTTTTTTACCCAACTTACAAAATCCCGAAAGTATGACAAACGAGATATATGAATCTCTTTTAGAAATGTCATCAGACACAAGTATCCGTGATGAATATCCAATGCTTGCCGAAATGGCTCTGAATATTTTTCTCCCGTTCCCACCAACATATTTGTGCGAAACAGGATTCGCAGCCTATGCAGGTACGAAAACAAAATACCGCAATAGACTGGACGCCGAACCTGATATGAGACTTCAACTGTCCTCTTTCAAACCTGATATCAACCAATTGATGAAAAATAAAAAAATGCATACCTCCCATCAGTTAGATTTTTTTTAATATCTTCTATTATTATACTTGTTATGTTATTAAGTAATAAGTAACTGTTACATGGTACTTTTATTATGCTTATTAATAAAGAATACACTTTTAAAAACTATTGTTTTATTGTAGGGTTCCGTCAAGTATTTCGCGTTCCGAAAGGGTTCCGTCTCCAAAAAAGATTGAGAACCGCTGATTTAGACATTCAATTAGATAGCCCTGGATATCTTCATCTGCGTTGTAAAAAGCAGGGAGGACTTACGGAAACTCACAACCGTGTTTTTGTTGCAACACAGGATCTGTTGGGGCAGAATAAAGAGAGAAGGGGCGGTCAATACTTTTGCTTTGCTGCATACATTTTGGCCATGCAAGTGTTTAATGTTCATTCGTGCAAAGATTTGTCAAGTGCAAAGTCTCACATGAAGAAGGAAATCGTATAATAACGCCTGACCTAGGGCTCGAAAAGACGAAGGTAATTTGTCAACTGCGGAGAGTTGGGTCACCCAGTCAATTACCGTGGATGCTCAAAGAGGACTTAAAAATGATCTGGATATAAATCTGGTTGAACCTATTATCCCATCAGACAGGAATCTCTCAAACGTCGAGATTGACAGGTATATTGAACAGATTTTGGGTAACATCCAGATGTGTATTGCTTCTCATACTATGACGTCCATTCGAAAGATCAGCTATTTTAAGATACCGAATAACACCCTTAACATTTTTCATAGGTCTGGAAACAACCACCATCGAATATAAAGAGCTTTCTTCCGGTATTTCTTGCTTGAGTAAAATTATCAAAAATGCCATAAGAATCGATTGAAAATAAAACCCAGTCCTAATTTGTTTACAGAAATAAATAGCGTAACTGGCAGAACGTGAAATGCCCTCTCTGTTCCTATGATTTTGTTTCGTATCATGTTAATCCTCGGATTATGATAAATTAAATGCGTATGAACGCTTCTATTCAGATTTATATCAGCCCTAATATTCGAACGATAGGAATCTAAAAAGAATAATATCCACGGGTCTGCACTTCCTGTTCAGATTTAACTTCGGACTCCCCGAGTAGGCAAGAGCTTGCATCCGTCGACCATATCCCTCGTTATACGAAACTTAAATACGAAAAAGTCTGCAGGACCTGAATGTGTCCGATAGAGTACCAAACTGATGAACACAATACAGCTGTTTTGGAAAAAAAAACAAATCAAATTATTCTGCCGATATTTGGAGATTCTATTGAACATTAAGCAAACGAAATTAAAGGATTCTAATGCCAATTATGAAAGAGTGCTTCTTTTCTTGATGAACTAACAAACAAACAATTGTTTACCAATACCCTATGGCAGTTATTATTACAAGCTGAACGCTCGCACATTCACTCTAACTTATCTCTACCATTAATAATTATCTCCTATCTCTGCCTCAATTAATTATTTATCACATGCATAATATTGAGTACCTATTCTCATCGCTAAAATACTGAGCTTTATTGAATCAAACTACAAAATAGTTTTGATTTCTCAGAGCAAAAGAGAGTAGGAGAAAATGACATTTCGATACAAAAGCATCCTTATACTGGCACTAATCAACCGCCAAACGAATTCAGATTATGCAACATCGTAAATTAACGTTGCGTAAGGTTGAACACACACCGGATAAGGCAAAACGTTTTTTTTTTGTTTCTCGAAACAAGGGAACATTGTTTCTTATGAGAGCGCACACACCAAAGAAAACGACACAAAAAACCGGTTTTTGTTTCGAAGTGTTTCGGTGGTGGTTGTCGAAAATACATGCCATTGTATACGAGCAACACACACCAAATGCAACAAAACTGTTTCGACCCAGCGTCGTTGACGATAATTGCCTACTTTCTTATACACACCAAATGCAACGCAACATAAAAACAAAAGAAAAACAAGAAAACGTGCTTCGTTGCCGATAGCTGACCTGTTGTTTTCTGCAAAACATTGTGGGGTTTTTCTTACTTTTAGACGCATCGACTTGATCCTCGTTGTGTATAAGTTTTCACTACGTGCAGTGGTACCTGTTTTATTTTTCAAATAGTTTATGGCTGGTTTTTCTGATCATTTTTGTTAATGATTACACCAAATTATGAACCTCTACAATAACCATTCAGTCAAAAATAAAAGTGTCCCTACTCATTATATGAATATACTCTTGTTTACTCTGTGCGCAAATTTTAACAAATATGGACGTAGAGAAAAATTGAGGCAAGTAGCCCTATTTATAATTTTGAAGATAAGGAACATGCTAATAAAGTTACTATTGATAAGCTGTGGATAGAAATAGCAACTGATTGCCAAGGTAAGTTTTATTTATTTAATTTTATACATGTTTATTAATTTACATAATGTGTATGAATATATCTATCTGCAGTATTACTTTAAATACTTGACATACTGTATTTAAAAATCATGTAACCAAAATTAGATGGAATACTTGTATTGCAAAGGAACTGCTCCAGTAGAGGAGTTAAAGTATTGAACATACTTATTGCGTATGTTACGTGCAGCATTTGATGGTCTTGTTCTTCCAATATTTTCATGTGTTTCTCCTTGAGGTACGTATTCCATAGCTTCACGCTCAATATATGTTTCCTGAAGCAAGCCTTCGGGTTCCCTAATCATATTATGCATCCGCATTCTGGTGAAATTATTAAATTTTTCAGGATAAGTTCTTAGCTCAGCTATTAAGTTTATTATCACATCCTCAGCATTTGATTTTAGATTATATGGATGCACCCAACACTCTCTGCTATTTGCGTCCTTTTCCTCAATTGCTTCAAAAATTCTATGTAAGATTGGCACAACTTCATCGTCTGAGTCCGACCACATGTTGAACAACACTAAAAGCAAGTCTTCTCTCTCATTCCAGGTTTCAATACTAGGGACCTGGTGGCCGTTTTAATTGAACGCCACAATGGCCATGTGATACACAAGTTTGTATGCGCATCGGCGTATTTTGCTGGGGACATAGAGGAGGTACCACCTACACCAGTACAGGAACTTGTCCAGTACTGCCAAACTCAGCAAGTACATCTTGTTATCGGCTGCGACGCGAATGCACATCACCAGATTTGGGGCAGCCGAGACACAAACAAAAGAGGTGAGTTACTTTTAGATTACCTATATAGTAAAGACCTAGTTATTCTAAATAAGGGTGATAAGCCCACTTTTAGGAACAGTATACGAGAAGAAGTTTTAGACCTTACTCTCTCGTCTCCTTTTATACAAAACATTGTAGAGGACTGGCACGTGTCTGATGAAGCTTCTCTGTCTGATCATATGCATATTATGTTCAGGCTGCGATGCAACACCGAGTGCGCGCCGGTCAAATACAATAATAAATTAACTAACTGGAGAACCTATAGTGAAAATCTGGCAATCAGAACTGATCTGCTACCAGATTCACCACTAACACCGAGTGATGCGGACGCTGCACAATGTCAGCTTAACGACATCATTATCTCATCCTTTAGGAATAGTTGTAAGGTAAAGCGCACCGTGGTAAAAAGAAGCGTACCATGGTGGAATGAAAACCTGGAAACTATCCGCAAGAAGGTGAGAAAACAATTCAATAAATCGAAACGCACCGGCGTATGGGATCAATATCGATCCATGTTAACCAAATACAACCAAGAGTTGCGAAGATCTAAAAGGGCCTCATGGCACGCAAACTGCGAAAAGCTGGAAAAACTCCCAGCAGTAGCGCGGCTCCAGAGAGCGCTTTCAACAGATCCTTCAAACTGCATGGGATTGCTCATCAAACCTGATGGAACAATCACAAGCGACCGGGAAGAAACTCTAATAACCTTGCTGCAAGTTCACTTCCCTGGTTCCCTAACTGTCGATCACACAACTGATCAAACTACTGAGGTTTCATATCCAACTAACCTCAGCAGAAATAATAGTTTATCTGGTAGACTATTTAGTCCAGATAAGGTAAAATGGGCAATAAACTCATTTAAACCATTCAAGGCACCAGGAAATGACGGAATTTTTCCAGCCCTCATTCAAAAGGGTATGGAATTCTTCCTACCTAACATGATTGCCTTATTTAGGTTCAGTTTCAACTGGGGCTACATACCACGCACTTGGCGGGAGGTCAATGTAGTATTTATCCCCAAACCAGGTAACAAACCTAGTGAACTACCTAAATCCTATCGTCCCATAAGCTTGACATCGTTTTTCCTGAAAACAATGGAAAGAATAATTGACGTTCATATCAGAGAATGCGTTACTTTTAGCATGCCTTTACACCCCTGTCAATATGCGTATCAAAAAGGCAAATCAACGGAAGGCGCCCTGTTAAAACTAACAAATCACATAAACAACGCCTACCGTTGTAAAGAAATTGCACTATGCGCTTTTCTTGACATAGAGGGTGCTTTTGATAACACCGGTTATGATTCAATATCAAACGCTTTAATTCACCGAAAGGTAGACTTTCCCACCATAAACTGGATAAAAGCGATGCTCGAAAGTCGGAAAATCACTGCTTCGTCAGGACAGACTTCAGTATCAGTTTCAGCTATAAAAGGCTGTCCACAAGGAGGAGTTTTATCACCCCTCCTGTGGTCTTTGGTCATAGATGACCTACTTCAAAAATTAAGTAATTTAGGCTACGACATAATAGGGTATGCCGATGACTTGGTCATCATTATTAGGGGCAAAGAATCAAACGTAGTTACTTCACGTATGCAAAACGCCCTTAAGATAGCTATAGACTGGTGCGTCAAGGAAAATCTCTCCATAAACCCCAGTAAAGCTATCATAGTTCCTTTCACAAAAAGAAGAAATCTCAGCTTAGCTCAGATTTCACTAAATGGCACGACCATTGAGTATTCCGACGAAGTCAAATATCTTGGAGTAATTCTGGACAAAAGACTAAACTGGAACTCTCACATCAACAACAAAATCACCAAAGCTAACAGAGCTTTATGGGCCTGTCGACGCACATATGGCAGAACCTGGGGAATCTCTCCAAAGAATGTCCACTGGATCTACACAGTGATGATAAGACCCATTATAACATACGCCTCCATTGTATGGTGGACAAAATCCACACAAAAGGTCGCAAAAGAGAAGCTCAAAAAGGTACAACGGCTTGCGTGCCTTGGTATCTCCGGAGCCATGCGAACCTGCCCAACGGCTGCCATAGAGGCAATAACAGGTATTACACCTCTCCACATATACATTCAAAAAGTGGCAATCCGCAGTGCAATAAATCAAATACAGTTAAACGAGATAAGTCTTAACGATCATCCGGAACTTAAGACCCTTCTTGGTGAACTGCCAGAACTCAACATGAACTGCGCGGTCACAGACCGCATCCATAAAACACTATGCTTCAATAAGCGGTTCTCCACGGAGATTCCCAAGAGAGAAGCATGGGTTAGTAATAACCCACCTAACAGCCACAACGGCATAAAGTGGTATACGGATGGTTCTAAAATGGAAGCGGGGGTAGGAGCGGGAATTTACGGACCAAACAAACGCTTTACGATACCCATGGGAAAAAGTCCCAGCGTATTTCAAGCAGAGCTCCACGCCATTCAAGAATGCGCTAGCCACATAAATTTATCTGGTATAAAAGGTGCAACCATCCATATATTCACGGATAGTCAAGCAGCTATAAACGCCCTTAGCTCGCATACGATTGACTCCAAATCAGTAATGTACTGCTTCAACACCCTACAGGCACTCGGAACAAGTAACAAGACCAAGCTATGGTGGGTTCCGGGTCATGTCGGGGTGGAAGGTAACGAAAAGGCCGACGAACTGGCCAGAAAAGGTTCGGAAACACCCTTCATAGGTCCCGAACCCTTCTGCTGCACTCCTAGATCAGCAGCAACGGCAGCAATAAAAAGCTGGGAATACAGAAAATGTATCCATCTATGGGAAAGCATCCCAGGTTTAAGACAGACCAAACAAGCCGTTCGGCCTTTCAATAAAAATGCCAGCAAATGCCTAAACCTAAGCAGGCATGATATCAAAAACTTAGTAGGTTACCTTACTGGTCACCATGGTTTAAGATATCACCTACACAAAATGAAAATAGTAGACTCTCCTGAGTGCCGACTCTGTCTTGAAGAGGACGAGTCAGCTGAACACATTTTATGTGAATGTCCGGCCCTAAACGGAATTAGAAAGAAGATCTTTTTCAGGGAACAGATGTGCCCTGAGGACATAAAGAATTCTTCTACTAGTAGAATTGTCCGCTTTACACGGAAAGTGGAAACTCTGCTAGTCTAAATTTTTCTGGCCCACACGGCACAAAAGATCTTTTTAGGTCGAAGTGCCCCATATTAAATCGCTTTAGCGAGCCAGAACTTTAAAAAAAAAAAAAAAAAAAAAAAAAAGCAAGTCACTAATTCAATTTTGTTTTATTTCAACACACACCAAATGAAGCAAGAAAACAAAACGCTTTGTTTTGTTAAATTCTGTTTCGCTTGGTGTGTGTTGAAATAAAAAATGTTTTCTTGACTATCGAATCAAAAACGTTTTGCTTTATCCGGTGTGTTTTCAGACTTAAGTTTAAAAAATAAATGGTTTTTGCGTTCCTCTGAACGTATTAGAGCCTGCGTAATTTTATGCACTCCTTAATATATGTTTATGAATAAGGCTGACACTAAATATATATACTATTAAACGAAACCAAAGGGTCGCGAGTTGGAACGAAAGTATGAGTGGTCGAAATAACGAGCTTGAGGAGAAGATGGTAAGAAGGCGAGTTGACATATTATGTGTTCAAGAAACGAAATGGCGAAACAGCGGATATCGGGCGCGTTACTTGGACGTTAGGACAAACGTTTTTAGGGTGTTTTACTAGTGGAAGGAAATGAATCGGTATCATCCTTGCGGCATAGCTACTTGGCATCGTCTTGACCATTTCAAGGTCCACTGACCGTTGGGGTGGAATATTGCCAGTGCCAGCTCTCTTAGTGATGGAAATGCTCCATCGACAGCTACGCGTCGACAATTTACAATTTATGAGCAGTTTAATCGAAGTAATTACCTCTTTTGAACCATAATTGTTATCATAGTTAATTTATAAGTAAAGACTTTTATTTCATTCTTTCTCATTAAATGTTTAATTTAAATGTTAAAACCAGTTTTAATTGTCTTATATACCCACCAAGCACCAACTAACTTTCGTATCGTAGTCTGTAAGATTGTAATCTGATTGATTTTTATATTGATTAAATAGTTCTTTATTTGTTTGCTAGAGGAACCAGTGTGGTAAGAAGCCTGCACCGCAGCGTCGTATTGATTTGCAAGAATATGAACTCCTGCTATCCTTTGGTCCAGGAGTCTAGTATTAATCTAGGGGTTCTCTTTCTATAAAACATAATTACAAATTTTGTTATGTTCCAAAAAGTGTTGTTGTCAAATTCCATTGGTCATCGAAAGACGCAAAATACTGTCGATCTCATATTTGTCGAAATTGTTTTTCTTTAAATAATTCTGAATCAAGTGTGTTGGGCTTTTGTCCATTTAACAACCGATAGTTATTCTTCTCAAAATTCACAAGATAGATTCCATCTAAAATTTCGTCATCCACAATGTGTTCTCCAGATAGAAGGATTACACCGTCTTTGATTATTTGTAAGTTTAGATTTGTTACAAAATGATCTTTGAGAATTGAGTAATTCAGACAAATATGATCCTTGCTAATTCCACAAATGTATATTTAAGTTCTTTCTTACAAGTTTTTACGTTAGAAAAATTATTGTTACATTTGATGAGTTCTTTACTTAAAATCCATTTCGCATATTCCTGGCCCTCCTTTCGCAGAATTTACATTTTTTCATAAATGATGGACCTGATCTTCTTATTTTCTTTAATGACGTGGTTATGATCTGGACTTCACTGCATCACTATTGGTCCGGGTCTGGAGTTCACCGGTTTGACCTCAAAAAGTATCGGCAGGCCTCCCGATTTCGATCACTTCGTAACTAAGGCCAATCAAATGCTGGTGTTGTTGTATTTGTGTGATTCAGAAGTTTTCAGGCCTGCCTCTCTTTCGCGATTGTAAAAGAACGTTGATTTTGAATGTCTTTTTGACGGGGTTCGTGATGTCTTTCCTTTGAACATGACAGTACCAACTGAGCCGGTCGCGTTCCATATTTTTTTGAAATAGGTTCCTTGACGTGAATGCTTCCTCGGATCTTGGAACTTCTTTTTCATAAGGTATCAAGGTAAGAGGAACTACTTACTTAAATTTAAGAACGCAAACACTTCGAATTCGCCAACGACTTCAACTAACAATTTGGTTCAGCCGACAGAACTGCATAGAAATTAAACCAAATTGAAATTCAAACTCTTGTACTAACGACATTGAATAAGGTAATGACACCATATCATTTTTTTAAATTATTTAAATAATTTTATTTTCAAGATAATTCTATTATATATTTTGGATATTCGAATCACGTGTGTTTTTTTTTCATTTTTTTTTATTAATTTATTATTTTTTTACATTAAGAATTTATTAATGTATGTATATAATGTATATCTAAACTTTTATGATAGTATTTCATTTTTCTCTCATTCATTTGTATATATTATAATGTACTATTTATATAATGATTAATTATTTACAAAATAAGGACTTAGGTTTCTTTTTCTATTTTATTTATAACAATTTTTTATTGATCCACGCATCTGTGATATTTAATGTTAAGGTTTTTTTTCTGAATTTTTCTTCGTTCGGATTTGATGACATTTCGTTCAATTTATATAGATTGTGTTGCTGTAATTATTTAATCGTAGGTATTCAAAAATGTTTATTTTACTATATTTCGGGCGACATTTCATATAGTACACGATATATTATTATTTTTTACATACAACAAAATAATACATATACAAAAAAAAACAACAAAATTTAGCCGTAGAGCAGTCAATTGTGTATATTTATGTGATTTTGTTATTTTTTTCTATTTAATTTGTTTTAATTATTAACCTTTCGTAGAAATATTTCCATCTTCCCATTGGTTTCAATACTATGCATTCATAAGATTGTAATTGATTTTTTTATTAATATCGTTTGCTTTATATGCGTTCGTTAACTTACATATTTTTTGCGATTATTTACATATTGTCCATTGTTAAAATATGTTTTTTTCTTTATAGATATATTTTCAGTATGTTGCAGGTTTATATTTTTAATTAAAGTTTCATGTTTATTCCTAACCGTTTGTCTATAACACTGTTTCCTTTTTTTTGCTGTTATGTTTATATTAAGTATTTGTAATAAAATTAAATGTCTTTGTTTTTCGTCACTACGTTATAAATATACACTATCCCAAGCGCATTATCAAGCATAGTTACGTTTATTTTATTTTTAATTAACTGTATGAAACTCTGTCGAATGAATGCCCTTATTTTTGTTTTTATTTCCTAAATTTTATTTAATAAATTAAAAAGTTTTACTAGCGTACTATGAAATAATGCGTGTTTTTTTTAAATGTTGCAGTAGAGCGTTTTCATCGTTGAAATGTGAGGAAATGATGGCGAATGTTTTCAGTAGTTTGGGGGGGGGGGGGGGGGGGGGATGCAAATATGTTAAGATTTGAATATAAAGGATTTGTTACAAATTTATTAAAACTGAGATTTGTTTTTTTTTTAAACGGATCTATGTAGCTTAGTAAACTTGTGCATATTCATTTGTTTGACAATCTTTTGTAGCAATCACAGGATTTCTTTTTTTACTTTAGCATTTGAATTAAGATTAAAAGAAACGGTTGGCAGAGAAAGAGAAAAATGTTTTTAGAAAATCAAAAACCGTTCGTAGGTTTTGTACTGCGTGAGTGCTTGATTTAACTCGTAAAACCGCTATAGCGACTGAATCGGAGCCTTTCTGGTATCAATAGACTAGGTTAACCAATAACTAAGACCATTCCAATCGTACAAATATCAAGCGATACGAAATGTTTTGGGTTTGAGGTTAATGGGTAATAAACTAATTTTTATAAGCCCAGACGGTCAGGATGGCTAGGAATCCATAGACATTGTCACGTAAAAGCACCAACGGCTGTGTAGTAACACACCACACTACACATTTCGTTTTAATATACATATACGTTTTTCTAATTCTTATAAAAAGTGCAAGTAGTTATCTTAGTTGGAAAAATTCTTTTGTATGAGACATAGGCAACCAAAAAACTAAAAAAAATTTCCAACTGCTGCTTACAAAATCTGAGTTTAAAAATTATAGAATATCAAAAAGTTAGGAATAGAAGAATTCGCTTCTAAATTTATAAGTTGCAATTCGAGATATACCTAACAACTACTGGCAGGATTGTGTATATTAATTGTTTAGCAACTTAATTGTATTAGGTCTTAAAACTGCATTTAAAATGAATTTGAATCGCCACTTCTTAACTTAGTTTTCTTATTAATTCAAAGTCGAGTTTTATAATAAGAAAAATTAATTTTAGAAAGAAAGGGTTTTTGTTCAAACCGTATATTTAAATTATTATTTTTTTTAACTTGAAATATATTTACCAACGTTTTTTTACACAACGAAATAATTTAGCACCTTTTATTTGTTTTTAAAACAAATATACGTATAAAATTCAAAATGTTTTTTCCTTTATACTTTTATTTCTTTTTGTTAAAAATATACAAAAAAAAACAATAACAACAACCCGAAATATAAACATAAAAATTACGCATTTATAATGCTTTCTTTCTAATTCATATAATATTACTTAAATGGAATGACTTATATAATGATTTTAGTATTAATTGATTTTTTTAATATGTTTTGGTTTTATTTTTATTTTTGTTTTTATTTTTTTAATTTATTTAAAGCTTTATTATCAGTGGCGTTCGTATTGTGTAGTGCAATCTTTCATATGTGCGATTTTTTTTTTGTTTTTATTGTTAAAAAAAGTATATTTAATTTTGCTTATATTTATATTTATTTTGTTTGTTTTCATTAAAATATTAGAACTAATCGTTTGCTCTGAGTTTATATCATTAACTTATTTGTTTGTATCTACAAATATACAAAGGAAATTAAATTCCAAAATGAATTTGTTTTGCTTTTTAATTTAAATCGCACTAAAAAAAACGTTTTTTTATTTGTTTACATTTTGATATATAAATAATGCTTGGTGTGCTTATAAACAACATTAAATTATTGCAAATCGTTAATGTACATTCTGATTATAGGTTATCATTTTTTTTTTAATAATTTTCCCCGCTGTTTCTCTTAAAAAAAATGTTGCTTTAGTTTTTAATTTACTGCGATAAGCTATTTGAATTTTTCATGATTTTGTTCTTTTTCATATTTTCTGAAAGACAGATTTTCTTTGTTTTGCAAAGTGTTTGTATTATTTTTTGTTTTCTCGTTTAAATTTTATTAAAATTACGTTCTAAGCTTATTTTAGTGGACGAAAATATTATGTTAGCGTTTAATAGATACATATTAGTGTTTCCGTTTTTGGTTGCTTCTGATTTTGCTAAATTAGTTTGTATTGTGTTAATTTATTTTATAGTTGTTGGCGATGTTTTGGTGGTATAAGTGTTTTTGTTTTTCTTTATTTTTTGTATGAAAATGTTATCGCTAATTGAAAAATTATTAAGAATTGATTAAAGAAAGACTGTTTTTGTAAAACTTCGAGGAAGAAATTTTGGTTTTAGAGTGAAAATGTGAAGGATACGAATAAGTTGAAAATAGGTGTTTATTTTTTTTTTTGTTTTTTTGTTTTTAATAAAAAGGAGGGGAGAAGTGATTTTATCAATTCCTTTTAAAGATTAGTTAAAAGCTGTTATACGTTCAGTTTTTTTATTGCAGATTTTCTTATATGGAAAAATGAGAAGCATATATGATGAATGCTTGACTATATACAAAAAGGCATTTAGTTTTATTAATGTTTTGTTTTTACATTGAAGACAATGGAAAAGTGTTATGAACACACTTCTAACAACAAGTTTACAAATTGTTTTCATTATTTAATAACAACAAGTAATGTGTAAAAATAAACTACATTTTCACGATGGATAGTGGACCGCTGGAAAAGAAGTAGGGGCAACTTATTTGCTAGTTCCCAAGTTTTAATGAACTTAATTTGAAATTTATTTTAAAGTTTAAAAATGTTAAGTCTACTGTGCATTAATCACACATAAACAGAGTAGGTAGGTATATCTCCTAGAAATCTTGTTCATTTCAAAAATGCGTTACCTTTGGGCTCGCATCCGAAGGAATTAACGATTTCTCTTTGCTTTTTGTGATAAAAAAAAGAGTGTCGAAATGAGTTTGAATGTTTTGCGTTTATTTCAGCCGTGTGCGGCTTTAGAAATATTAACTCAAGGGGCAAGGTTTAAGAAAAAATTTAAACTATTTTATTGCAAAAAACGCCTTAAAGGGTCTTATTGAGGAATGTATTTACGAAAAGCCTCTGTCGAAAGAATCGTATTCTTACTTAACACATAGAAGCCATATAAATTATAATTTTGAAAACCTAGTAGTCGCTAATGCAATAAGTCTTGCTTTTCCTAACAGAAAAGAACACATGAGGGATCGAAGAGGATTGGAAAATAATTAAATTGTACCATACACATACTAATCAATCCATTTCCACATACGCAGTACTTAATAGTTGGTAGTGAAAATCAAAACGAAGGCAATGAATCCAAAAACAATAGGAGGAATAACGGTGAATACACAAACACATTTTATAGCCGCATTATGTATTTTAATTCGAAATATATCCCACAGGGAAGAAATACGGACGAGTTCCAAAATACATCAGATGCGTATTTGCATCTAATATGAATAAGTTCCGAAAATAACGACAAGACTGCAAGATTCTAAGAAGTTATTGAGGCGCATCAACTGAGCAAACTACGTATGGAAAATGTTGTCGATATTTTAATTTGACATTTGTGTCAAGTATTCCTACCACTTCGACATTTTTTTTTACTTTTTGAAACTTAGCCAACGTTTTGTCAATTCACGTTACGAAACATGGAGCAACTGTCCAAAAACTATGTTTTTTTTACAGACCATTAAAGCATTAAAAGGAGCTTCAGAAATGTGCACTCAGCAACTGACGACGGCATTAGTAGAAGCATGGGGCAGCCGCTTATTTTAGGAAAAAGACAAATGTAGCTATTGGGAGAAATCGCTTCTAGGCAACTTTAACATTCAAATGAACCTAGCGACACAGTCAACATCTGAAAGCTGTAGCACAAATGTGCATGCAAATTCGTCGGTTGATAAGACTCAAGATCATTGGTGTCTTAAAATGAAGATTGAACAAAAATAAATAACAGGAATATGCAAGTATTAAAAAAGAGGCACAATTTAAAACTCCTGGATCATACAAATGCAACAGCACCAGCATTTGATTGGCCCCAGCAGATCGAGAGGCCTGTCGATGCTTTTTAAAGTCGAACCGGGAAATAGTAAAGTGGGAGGGTAATGATCCCTCAGATACGGTTGAGGTAAAAGAAGAAGATTTTAAAAAGGAATTATAAATAATAAATTTATTTTCAATAATATCCTGCTGACGATTTTAAATCTCTTTTGTGCGGTTGATGGCAATTGCCAAACCTGAATATAATATGATCTGGGTGAGATGATATTGGGAAGACAACCCAGCATGCCGAAAATACCAACTGTCGGTATACCATTGGACTTTATGAGTACATGAGCTTGCGATTCATATTCCACCAGCTGAAGTACCCGGCGTAGCTCATGTTTTTTTTAAATCGTTATTTCTGTTATCAAAATAGGAATAATTACAGTTAAAATCTTTTTTTATTGTTATTGGGCGCGTTCAATTCGCAAGGCAACTGCGAGTCCCTTACTGGTTAACCCTCTATCACTTGCGAAATATTGGCGACGTGAGTTGTTCGATCAATGAGAAAGAGTTAAATAATAAAGAATTGTAGTTGCCTACTAATTCAATTTCTATCACTTGCCAAACGATGGTCACGTGATTGCAATTTTCGAAATTTCTTTGCGATTTGCTAAGTTCCCCATGGATTGACGATGCGACGTGTGCACTGATTCTTTTGTTGGCCGTTGAGTTTCGTAGGTAAGTTTTGATTCTTTTCAGTTTAAAAAATTACCTCTCGACACTTGCCGTTGTTGAATTGTATTCGGAGATTAGTTATCGCAGATGAATTTAGTATGGAGATTGACAGCTCACAATGTCCTCTATTTGTTGATTATGTTCGCCACTAGGTATTGCAGAAGAACTTTACCAATCCCAAAAGAAGTTTGATGCGCTGCAGCGTCATGGAGTGGCAAGTCACAACAAAGTGGATTACATAAAAATGTTTTCCATGAAAAATGTATATATGTGCGAATTTAATTAATGATCGTTCAAACAGTATCAAAGTCTATTAATCTTGGATAAACGAAAATCCATTTTTATACTTATATTTATAGATATATATTGAATACAGATGAAAACAAATAACAAAAGTTTAAACGTTTCCTTGAAAACAGGGCATGCTCGCTGTTATTAAAATGGTCGGTAAGTCTCCAAACTGAATTCAAGTAGCTTGTTTCGAAAAATATTTAAAAATTGAATCATCTCGACAGTTTCATTTCTTTATGTTACGTCATGCTTTGTTTTTGTTGTTGTTATTAAAAGATTCATAGGGTATATTTGCGTGAGTGTGTATGTGGTTTTTTTTAAGTATTATTCTATATTGTTCGTTAATTTCGTGTGTGTTTTGTATGCATGTGAATAATGTAATTTCTTGCGTGTGATAAATGTATTTTTATACTTTTTCTGCTTTTAAATAAGGTTTTATTTATTTTGTATAATATATATATAACATTTTCTTTACAACGCAAAGAAAATTATATATTTCAAGTCATTCTTTTTGTATATGTAATTGTTTCTCCCGTCTCTTCGGATTTGTGCAAAGTCGACAATATTTTTTGTTTTTTTTTTATAAGTTGCTTTTTTTCATTTAAATTTAATATCGCTTCACGCTAATCTTAAAGATAAGTGTATCATATATACATACGACGGCGTACACATGTTATTTATTTTTATATTTGTATTTAATGAATTTCACTAGGTTGTTTTTGCTTTTATCTATGAGTTGGTTTTTGAAATTTATATTCTATGTACTCGTAATAATTAAATAACTAGAATTATACATGTTACTTTAACAAATCATCACATATCAAAAGTGTTTCTTTATCGTTCTGTTAGATATTTATTATTATTTTTTGTATTTGTTCTTTTAAGGGGTATCAAATCGTTATCATTATTAATTTAAAAAAACATTTGATCGTTATTATTTTTATTTTATTTTTTAACAAAAAAGTAGCATTCTAATGTGTATAAACGTTCTTATTTCTATTTATTTTTTCATTTCAATTTAGTGAAGTTTGTTATCTTTTGCCCAATGCTAAATGACTGTAAATTAATAGTAATTAATTGAGGTGAACAAATGTTGCTGTTATCAACGATTTTGGAATTCAAATCGTGCATGTGGATTTATTTAAATAACAAAATAATTAACAGTTTATTAAAGTGTGAGACAAAATTTTATTATACATAAACACAATGCAGTGAAGAAAATAGATACTGAAATATGCAATTAAAAATGTATTAATAAAATAAATAGTTAAGATTTCATCGGGTAGGGAGTAAGAAATGGGTATTTTGGAAACACTTCGGAAAAATAGATTTATTTGGTATGATTCTGAAAAAATCATTCTCTTTATCGAGCAAATATGAATAAAAATCTGAACGTGTTAAAGAACCGAAATGCAGTTTTTGGAATTTATTCTCCGAAACAGCGGTTGTCGTAAAAGGCCATTAAAGGCGGAGAAATCACTTCTAGGTAATTTTACATAGTGATGAACATAGCGACACATCTAACATCTTTAAACTCTCTAACTAGTGAGCATACAAATCTTGGGCTTACACATCTGGAAATCACCCGTGTCGTAAAAGGACGAACAAACAATAATCAATAACAGAAGCATGCACGTGTCGAAATCGTAAAAAAAGTCCGATACCGGGAAACCTGTCTATATTTTTTGAGATCAAACCGGCGAACCGCACAGGTGGACCAGTAGGAAAGCAGTAAAGTGGGAGGGTTGTTTTTCCTTCAAATGTTGCTGGTCATAACTTCGACGTAGACGTAGAAGATCTATGATCGGCTTATGAATGATTCATACATTTCTCATTCAGTTATCATTCGTCATATAAACTTCATCGTAATATGATAATTATAGCAAAACACGCACATGTTAAGTAAGTTTAAAATGTCTTCTTTTGTATAGGCACAGCGCCTGCATATGATATAATGCGTTTATCCTGAGGTTTTGGTTGAGTATAACACATTATCTATGCTAACGAATTTAAACCATATACGCAGGCTATAGCAACCGATTAACATCAGGACAATTTGCGCGGGTAGTCTTATCACTTGCTGATCGGAAAGTTTAGAGTTCAAATCTGGACTTAGTCCATGAAAGCTGCGCAATATAAAATTCAATAAAAGTTTTACGATTCCTTTTTATACGTGCAATATCATCGTTGTAAAAGTTTCTGCGGATTAACTTTTAGTACAGAACTTGATCCATTTCTGACAAGTTTTTTACAAGCCATCCATGAAGAAAAAATCCCTTTATTTTTAGGTGCTGAGTAGATGCCTGCGCTGTGTTCCGTACATTTTAACGGTTTTGCATCAATTACAGAATAAAACCTTAACCACATGCTAATAGAGGAATTTATATAAACGGAGTGATCTAACTTCCCTTCGTTCGATTTGAAAATTATCCTGAACCAAGTCCAATTAATGGCATTTTTGATTTCATTTCTTTATTCATTATTTTTCTTTAATTTTTATTTAAAAAAAAATACACAAAGATTAGATGTTCAAAATCTTGGATTGTCTTATACTTTAACATGTTTTTTTCAAAATAAATATTTTGTGAAAAATTACTACTTTTCCGGACTTTTTTATACTTCGATTCACAAACTCTTAAATATCTGAAAATTAACCTGAATGGACTTTTTGTCTCAATTATAAGAAAAAAAAAACTCAACCACCAACAAGCACATCAAGCGAATTCAATCGTTAGCTAGCTGCCTCCAGTACTACAAGTTGACTGATTCCTTTTTCCTACAGTGTGCTTCATTTTAGGTGATGTGATCTTCTGCAACCCATTCCATTTGTGATGGAATCTCTGGACCCACGTGCATATAATCATTTGATTCTGTTAGGATTACTTTAACTTAGGCTTCCCCTTTTTCATGCATATGGATTTGAAAATTACCCCAGTAATCTTGCTCTCGGGACAACTGAAATAAATCTTGTCCGCTCTTGACAAAGACCCCTCATCGACGTCATCTGGTACAAACAAAAATTGTGTAGGGGTTACCTATACTAACATGCGATTTTCCAACACCCTATTCTTACCTTCACTTCATCATTATTACTGAAGGATCTCTTGACTATGACTTGGTGAATTGCTTCAAAGGTGTGATAAGCTACGGATGAGTTCATAGTTTTTACCCTTAAAGTTTACCAGATCAAGATACAGATAAGTATAGTTAAGGCTCGGAGAAAGAAATAGTTGTGCACTTTTCCCCGGTCATACCTCGAACACCAACTCATCTACCGAGAGGCTTAATTTAGCACCAGAAGAAATAAAGTTCGATGTTGTTACCAAAGAAAAACTTTTAGCGAAGATATATAGAAGCGGGTACATCTTGGGTGTTTTTGCAGCGTGAAATACTTGTGGGAGCAGTTTCCATACAATCAATAGATGTTAGTCACTTTTTACCTGTGTACTTGCTGAGTAAAATCTAAATATTAGACATTAACTGCCCATACAGGGCCCAAAACTTAGGTTCCTCAACGTTTTGCTTGTGCGTAGTGGAAGGGGCCTTAAATTTTAAGCCGATTCCGAACGTCAAATTTAAGAAGCTTCTCACGGCGATTGATACTCTTAGATGTTTGTCAAACTTTCGCAAGACTGTATTTGCTAGGTGCTATCCTTTTTATTTGTAACTTGAGATCCACTGCTAAATTTCGTTACGCAAAACAGATAAGAAATTCTATACTTTACTGTTTTCTGCAGTAGTAAATATAAGTAATGAAAATCGTTCGAAATAGAACGACGTTAATAGATGATGAGTGGATATACCACCACATTTTCGAGATGACAGGTAACTTCAGCCAAAAGGTAACGTGTAAATTCGTTTAGCTTCAAGGTAGCGTTATTTTATTACTGTTCGCCATTCCCAAAATAATGCTAAGCAAGTCTCAGATTTTTCTTCTTCTTCTTCTTAAATAGGGAAACAAACAATATCAAAAACTAAAACTAGTAAATAAAAAACAAGCAAATTTTAACTGTGCGTAACTCTTTTATTTTACAAAAAAAAACATAACCCTAAATATGTATCAAACCTAAATGCAACTAAAAATTAACAAACACAAAAAACTCTACGCCACATAATGGTTTCAGTAATATATATTTGTTGTTGTTGTATCATTCAACTGAATTACACAAATATTTGGAATAAATATTTTCAAACTGACAATTTATACAAGATTTGTTTCTGTTTGATTTGTTTTGTTTGTTTTTGCATGTGGTGCACACAGTGTACATTTAAATTAAATTTTAAAAAGTGGTACAGAAAGAAGACGAACTTTTGCCGAAAAAGCATTCCAAGCCGAATTTTGTACATTGTATTTTTTTTGTAATTTACAAGCTCTCTTTATAAATACGAATTTTTGTTTTGTTTCTTTTAGTTTCGAAATAATGAAATTGAATTCCTTTTTCTTATAAATAGGTTTTATTTTTTTTGAATTCATTTACCTTTTCGTACAATATTTTTTTTACTCTAATTTTACAAAAGTATCCAAGTTCCCAAACTTTCAATTTAGTCTCACAAATCCACTGAATTAAATTCATAAGACAAAAAATAATTCACTTTTAACAAATCATAAATTTTAATTTTACACGACACCGGTCAGTGAGTTTCGGTCTTTTTATTTTTGAGTTTACTTTGTTTTTTATTTAAATGTTTTATTAAATTTCGCTAAAGTTTGTTATTGTTTTATCGTCGTATGTCAAACGGGATCGCCAACACCAGTTTTATAATGTTGTTGTTGCTGTTGTTGTTTTTGATGATGATGATGGCCAGTAGAAGGAGCTTTGCCAGTACCATTGTGTTGTGCGCGATTCCCACTACTGCTGCCACTACTACCAGCTGCTGCACTACCGCTGCCGGCTGCGTGGCGTTTTTCACGCCAACGATCGATTGGCGTATAACAACATTTAAAAAATGGCGCCCGACGTTCATCGCTGCTATTACTACTGCTGCCGCCGCCATTCTTCGCTAAAGACGATGACGATCGCGACGAAGTGGAAAGTTCCGTTTGGATGACCTCGCTACCAGTTAGACGACTGGTGGTACGATAAGTTGTTGACGTCGCTTTAACTGCAGCAGGAGTGTTAGCTGATCTTGGCGGCGATAGTGGCGGTGGCGTGGTAACTACTTGAGTTGTTGCTGCAGTTATAGGACTCCTAAGTTTATAATTAGCACTACTATTCGAATTCGATGAGGAGGCTGCCGATGTGGTTGACATTGAAGGCCGAAACTCATGACTACTGCTCCCAGCGATGGCAGTGGTAATGGTCGTTGCAAAACAACTGGTTTCCAAATAATGGCAGGATTGAAATATATCATCATCGTACTGTTGTGGCAAGAGCAGTGGCGGCGCGTGCTCGTCATCATCGCCAATTAGTTCGCCTACGCCTTCGCCCCAATCGGAGTGACGAATCTTATGCGACACTGATGTTGGCGATGATTTATTTGATAATGACGATTCCGTTGTGGTCGGTTTTATTAGTTTTCTTCGCTGATGCGGCACTTGCGATTGCGAATGATGATTATGACTTATACGATGCAAATCAACAATTTCTATTTCTTCTATATCACTAAAACTATTTAATTGTTTCAACAAATAATGCACATCATTTCGTTTCGTTTGATTATCGTTTGTTGCAGAATTATAACTGTTATACCAGTTGTTGCTACTCGTATAATAGTTATTATCTGCGGTTGTTGTTGTGGAATTAATTTCTTCTCTAGTATTATTGAATACGTTTGCCGGCTGCTTTTGAAATTGGTATTTTTGACTATTACTAGTTCGAGCTCCATCGCTAGATTGTTGTTTTCGGCTGCTGCTACTGGAGTAACAACTTGTTGCGGGCATTGTATTATCGATAATTCTATTAAATTTAGCTAATGCGGATGTTGAGGATAACAATGACGACGACGACGAAGACACTACTACTGTTTGCTGTGGTTTTATTGCTGTTGTATCACAGAATAAAGTAGTTGAAGGTAAATTTATATTACTAGGACTTATTGTAGAAACATTCGAAGTTGTTACTGCTACCGTCGATGATGATAGTAATGATGATGTCAGCTGTTGCGTTGCTGTCATCAATAATTTCGTATTAGCTAAATTTTTTGTAAAAATTAATTTCGACGAAATGATGTCATTATTGTCGCTCCCCCGCGATTACCGGCTATCGCGGGCGGAGCGAGGCCTTCCCTAACTGGATGTAGATGCAATTGGTGATACCGGTGACAAGGGGCTACGTGCCGATTCTCGAGGACAACCAGATAATGTTATAACCAGTTTACGGGATCCAGCCTGATCGCGGTGCTCACATAACCAAACACCTTGCCATGTGCCTAATGAGAGTTTTCCATCGGTGATGGGGATTGTCAGTGAACTACCGAGAAAGCATGCTTTCACATGAGCTGGCTGTAATAAGAAATAAAAAAATTGTCAGTAACTTGTTAGCGTGAAAATGTAGGTAATAATTATGAGGGAGGAGGTATAAATGAACTACCTAATACACATTCCAATGCGACAACGATACCAACCTGATAAGAAGTAAACACATTCGACTTAGCTCTTTGTGTGAAGCAATGAGGCAGCGGACTCTCTGGCAAGAAAAGGGACAGAAGAACCCTTCATAGGACCTGAACCGTTCTGCGGGAAAGGAGAAGAAATAAGGACCAAAACCTTTCTCAACCTCCAAGGTCTGAGGCAAGCAAAGAAACTCTTAGGAAATTACAACCAAAAGAGATTCAAAGCTTGTATCAGCCTTAACAAAAAACAACCTTAGGGTCCTAACAGGCCTCCTCATGGCGCACTGCAGACTCAAGGAGCACCTGAGGAAAATCTGTATATCAGAGGACGGGCTCTGCAGATTCTGCAGTGAAACCGCCAAAACTCCAGACCACATACTGGAATCCTGTGGGGCACTGGCCCACAAAAGGATGATATATTTGGGCAGGCACCAAATAACAGACAAGGACATACAAACCATGGACCTACAACTCATTCTTAGATTCACCAAAGAAACTGGACTGGACGCTGTGCTCTTAGGAGTGTGATCTGCCAAGGATAAATAAGAGCAATACCTCGAAACGCTTCACAAAAGAAGTATCTAGAGAGGGCTCTGAAAGATGGCATGAACCTCTCCGAGGCACAAGCAGGGGACACAATAGACCAATAGGCCGCAGTGTTACATACCCTAACTAGATATTATTATTATTATTAGCTCTTTGTCGCCACACGCTGCGGCGAGTACCGACCGAACATGAGTATGCGACTGTTTATTATTATTGCTAAGGGGAAGAAACGCTGCGAATGCACTTTGTGTGGTAACAACAATGAGGTGATATAGGTCAACGAGTTCAATGCTGAGGATGCATTCATTGGGTATTAATACATCTGGACTAGATCGATGAATAGGGCCAGTGCTCATCGTACAATACCGTTCGCACTATGATGGGCAATTATGGAAAACCAAACCATATATAAAGGGATCAATGAAGCAAGGATAGACAGAGTAATATTAACAAATGAAATAGATTGATCGCATCCAAGCATCGAGACAGCGGGCCAAGCCTATTTCTTTCCTTATCTTCCAAAAAAAAACAATACTATTGGTCGCGGCCCTGCTAAAGACTGCTTGCAATTAGTTATTAGATAATACAATTCTTTTATTACTTATTACTCTCCGACTGATACTCTTCTCCCGTTGGGGAAGCATGGTATCAAAGTCGTAACATCTATGTATACTTTCAAAATCGAATGAATATATCATTGGTCGTTTCTAGGGTAACATTTTTCGAAAAAATACTATCACACGGTCAACGAAATAGGTCAATGCAATAGTTTTCTGACTTAAAAGTGTTATCCAAAGTGGCCAAGTCGTGTAATACTGTCGACAGAAAGTCAACGCGATAACCATTTCCGTTGGCCATGTAATAGTTGGTTAGGATATCCCGTTAGTTTGCGTTGACGGACTGACGCTTTAACGATGAACTATACAGCGACTGCGGGTGTTTTCATAAACGTCTGTCTAACTTAGAACTGCATTATCCATGTTCATTAAGTCAGGTTTTCGATCGAACGAACTCTGCCCAACTGCAGTCCCTGCCGTTCAAAAACATCATTCCATCGTCGGCGTCGGGCAGATTGTGCAGCTATAATTTTTTGGCTGCAGAAAGAGGAAAGAGCGGGAAATTCGAAAATTCATCAACAATAAAAAAAATATTTTCAACTCGTTTTCAACAAACTATGGAAATGAACATTAAAATATTTTATATTGTGTTATTAATAGAAATAATCTTACATTGAATGTCGATCTCGATATCCTAAAATGACTATGAATACTCGTACATCGTCAGGATACCCTGAAATCGCATTCATAAAGAATGGATTTTTTGGCAATAAGCGAGATTAATTTAAAAAATTTCTCGTTATAATTTTTATTCTGTTTTTTGTTCGCAAGTTATTTGTTCCAATTAAGATTTTATTTTATTTTTCTGTAAACAAACCAAAAATCAAAAAAATTGTTTGGCTGCCATTTTTCTTTGGGCGTTTGCGGGAGAGTACGATAAGTTCGGCGCCGCAAAAAAAAAAATAACATTTTTTTTTTTAGAGGGACAAATAGATTTCAATATGTGCTGGGAGATTTCCATATGTGATGGGGAGGGGTCTAACTCCCCAGTTTAGGCAGAAGGGTCAATTTGCTAAAAAAAAAATTACAACACAACACTTACAATAACATACTATAACTCCAACTTTACCTACTCCAAACCCAACAGTGAACTCAAGCAGAAGGTGTTATGGGATGTACTTGTGATGAAAAATGGATTTTCAAAAACTTATAGCTCTTTAACAATATGAGAACGCCACAAAATTTTTAACATTCATGATTGTTGTTTGGCGCTTGAACGTAAAAAAAAATTATTTTTGAATAGAAAATTGGCCCATTTAATTTTTTTTTTAGAAAATTGCCTCTTCTACCTAAACAGGGCGAAATAGCAAAATCACATCACATTTAAAGTCATTACCCCCTTTTCTTTCAAGAAACTTAGGAATGGTTTTATATTATACTACATATCTTATTCTTCTGCATAACCCTTAAAGTTACGAGTAATTAAATTCACAGAGTAATTATGTGTATTTACCATATCGTCAGGTCCTTCACATGAGTGCCTGTACGGTAAGCCTTCCGGAACTATTTTATTTAACATCATTTCCATATCGTCCCTGAAAAGTACAAACGAAAATAAACAAACAAAATTGCAAAGAATATAAATAAAGAAATTCCAGCGAGAAAGTAAATCTGGCTGTTTCGACTTTACCTCACGTCTGGATCCCAACTTTCATTTAACGCCAAACTCGCGGATGTGTGAAGAACTGAAAAGAATTAAAATAAATCCATTAATGCATAGTTTCACAATCATTATAAAAGTTGTTTTTTAATTTGTTAATACAATTTAAATAGTGCCATCTATTTAGTCTTAAACAAATGGAATAGTGTGAGGGGAAGCCATGTTGCTTATAAAGTTGTAGTAAATTATGAAATAACGTCACCGTTTCTTCTATATACCAATATAACTTGTACTAAAAAGGTCCTTACTCAGTAGCTTAAAAGACGCACATTTCAAGATAACCAAGCTTATTACGTCCACACGTATGCCAAAAATTATAACATTCACTGTGTTAAAAATGACAGTGCAACACATTGAAAGAATGCGGGCCGGTTTTTAACCACCGAAAACAACGAAACATATATTTTATTTTTTTAAGTGCTTCGAAGCAAAAGTGATAAGTTCAAAAAAAAACCCAACACACACCACTTCTTCTGCTGCAGCCAAAGAATAAAAGCATTTACCTTAATTAAACGGGGTGTACTTGCTTACTCGAAACAATATACAGGTAGGTACTACGTTTATTAAGTTGCAGTTATCAGAATATTTTCAAGGCGTAGCACACGCGCATAAACGCGGCTGAGCAGAACAATGATGTAGTGTCCATAATGACTACTGAGGAGAAAAAGCAGCTTTAAATTAAAAAGAAGTTGGTTGTGATTTCTTTACCCAGGGTTGCTTTTTTGGAGTATGTTACATGCCACACATTGCTAAGACATGAAAAATAGAACCTCCCTTTGACCAAACAGCCCCATCCATAAGCACTCCCAGATATGCTCTCCCATGCTGTAATTACAAGCAATTCTTTGTGTGTCATTCTACTTGCTCTTTCGTTTTAAATTAATGTTAAATAAATCACGCCGCCATTCTACTTCTACGTCAAAGGGAAAACGTTTCCTAATGCACTTACCTCGCTCAATGTTTATTAGTAGCTATATTGTATGAGAGAAGGAGGCAAGCCATACCAAAGCAAATTATTATGACTTCTCTGGGATAATTTTTCACTTAATAATTGTGAATGCGACACGTATTGTCTTATCGAACTGAGCGGATTCAGTTGGAACTCTAGTGGTGTTCATTTAACGGAGTTATTATTATCTGGTTTTGTTTTAGTATGGAATTGAATACAGGCAATGAAAATACGAATTGTAATTGGAATGGGGATGCCAGATGATTAAGGGCTTTTGTCCTGCAATCGTCCTACACGATTGTCCCGCGAATTGTGTTCCCGTTTCAACTTATCGACCTTTGTAGCTACAACTGTTGATATCCGTTCTAAAATAAAATGGGTTTCGAGCTCTTCGACACAAAAAGATATCAAACTATTTTACAGAAATTGCCTTACACTATGTCTTCTAAAACTGCCATCTTATACTTCATATTTACGAAATTTGTCATTTCAGTGAAATTTGAAATTTAAGTCGAAATTTTCATTGTTTCGTCAAATCGAATTCAATAATTTTTGATCTCGTTTGTTGCGCTGGGTTTAAATCACGCCAAGGCTCAGTAACACCCAACGTTTTTTTCCCCTGACCCAACTATTGCGAAAGTCTGGAAAAGATCCAAGAGTATCAATTGTCATAAGATGCTTCTCAAATTATCCGTATCTTCCATGTTGAACAAGCAAATGTACGGATAATCTATGTGTTGCGCCTATATTGAAGTGACTCGAAATCGGGAGGCCTGCCGATACTTTTTGAGGTCAAACCGGCGAACTTCACAGTCGAACCAGTAGGAATCCAAAAATCAGCAGAGCGAAGTTTTTGCTTGGACTAAATAGGAAAGACTTGAGATCCTTGGTTGGTCTTGTCGCTGGTTTCAGTCGTCTTAACGAGCACCTAAAGACCATCCACATTAGGAGCTCGGGCCTATGTGAGTGCCTAGAGGCGGATGAAACGGCATCTCACTTCATCTGTGAATGTCCTGCTTTCGCCAGAACCAGGCTCAACACTATAGGTAAACAATTGGTCAACGAAGATGAGATGGGGGATATAGAACTTGCTAATATCCTTCGCTTTGCTAAGGCCACTGGAAGCTTCTCTCTCACTGACTCTATTACTAATCGCCAATAAGCAGCGAGGGGGAAGTTATGCTAAAGTACAATGGACCACTAGGTCTAAGTGCTTGTCATCTACTGATGACCCCACTGCTAAATAAAAAAATAAAAAATTAGGGATGCAGGGATGTGAAAAAATTATGATCCTTTAGTCCAGATTATTACCTTGTCGTTAAAGTAAAGAAAACATAGGGACGGGCTACAGTCCGCTTGGGCGAACTGTTGGATACCCTATTCTTATTCCTATCCCTCATAAGAGGGCGTGACAAAAGTCTAAGTATGGTTGAATTGTTAAGAACGCTCTACATATTTTGCTATAAAATATTTAAAGGATTTTATCGAAAAAAACGAAGCTTTTGTAAAAAAACGCTCCCTAGTTCAAACTTTGGATTTTCAAAAAACACTTTTTTTAAATTGTGGGCGTGTCAGTAGGCGGATTTTGAAAATATTTACACATGAGCATAAAGGGCACCTAGAGAGTATATATTATAAATTTCAGCTCCCTAGCTCAAACTTTGGTTTTTCAATAAAATTGTTTTATTTAATTGTGGGCGTGTCAGTGGGCGGATTTTGAAAATATTATCTCCCGAGCAGTTTTAGGAGTCATAGATCATATATAAACATAGGGACGGGCTACAGTCCGCTTAGGCGAACTGTTGGATACCCTATTCTTATTCCTATCCCTCATAAGTGGGCGTGACAAAAGTCTAAGTATGGTTGAATTGTTAAGAACGCTCTACATATTTTGTTATACAACATTTAAAGGATTTTATCAAAAAAAACGCTCCCTAGCTCAAACTTGGGTGTTTCAATAAAAATTTTTTATTTAATTGTGGGCGTGTCGGTAGGCGGATTTAAAAAAAAAATTTACACATGAGCATAAAGGGCCCCTAGAGAGTATATATTATAAATTTCAGCTCCCTAGCTCACTTTGAATTTTCAAAAAAAAAAAAATAATAATAATTGTGGGCGTGCCAGTGGGCGGATTTTTAAAATATTTACACATGAGCATAAAGGGCCCATAGAGAGCATATATTATAAATTTCAGCTCCCTAGCTCAAACTTTGGATTTTCAAAAAAATTGTTTTATTTATTTGTGGGCGTGTCAGTGGGCGGATTTTGAAAATATTTATACATGAGCTTAAAGCGCCTCTAGAGAGTATATATTAAAAATTTCAGCTCCCTAGCTCAAATTTTGGTTTTTCAATAAAATTGTTTTATTTTTTTGTGGGCGTGGCAGTGGGCGGATTTTGAAAATTTTATATCCCAAGCAGTTTTAGGGGTCATAGATCATATATAAAAAATTTCAGCTTCCTAGCTCAAAATTCGATTTTTTCCAAAATTTTGTTTTTTTGAGTTTGTGGGCGTGTCTGTGGGCGGATTTCAAAAATTCGTAAACTTGATTATTTCGGGACCTTAGAGAGTATATGGTTAAAATTTCAGCTCTCTAGGTCCAGTTTAAAGGCCTAATTTTTGCCGACGGACGGACGGACGGACGGACGGACATGGCTAGATCGACATTACTATCGATGCTGATCATAAATATAGTAACTTTTAGGGGTCTACGGGCAATATTAAGGTATGTTACAAACTATGCGTCAAAATTAATATACCCCTAGAATAGGGTATACAAAATTTCAGCTTTCTAGCTCGAAATTCGATTTTTTCGAAAATTTTGTTTTTTTGAGTTTGTGGGCGTGTCTGTGGGCGGATTTCAAAAATTCGTAAACGGGATAAGGCTCAGTCCCACTTTTCGGGGATAACTCGACCGTGCACGCAGCTTGGGTATGTGGCACAGACAAGTGTGTACTGGCCGCCCGCCCGGCGCGTAATGAAGATAAGAGCGCGGGAGAGAGAGTAGGGATGCCAGACGTTGAGAGAGTAATCAAGGCTTGGCCTGCTTTGAAAAGCTACTTTGATAAGCAAGAATCATGTGCGAAAGCCATTGAAAAGATTTTTTACTCTGAAGCAGAGGAAACAAAAACTCTAGCCTACTTGCAATTTGTTCATAATGTGATAAGTGCTTTTGGTACATTAATAAAAGTGCCTCAGGGAAACGATATTGCCATAACAGAAATGCATGAGTCATTGTGCCTCTTCCGCTCAAGGTTGCTCAAAGGCTAAACGATGGGTTTTTTGGCTACCAGACAAAACAGATTTTAAATAAATTGGTTGAATCTGAACGGACCAAAGCCATCGAAGACTTCAAAATTGTTTACACAAATTGCCAACAATATATAGACAAACGTTATAATTTTTCAGATGAAAATATTTTTTCTAGACTTAAATTCATAAACCTGGAAAGTGAAGTTAGTTTTGACATGATTGAAAATGCTGTATCTTTAATAAAATTGACAGGCGATATTGCGGTAGATAACTTATATGAAGAGTTTAACTTGTTAAAATCATCCTTGGACGTATTAGTAGAAAATTGCAAAGACACCACTGCCACCACCGCACAGAAATGGCACCAGCTCTTTCGACAGTTTCCAAAAAAAAATACCAGAAATATGTTTGAACTAGTGTCTTCCATATTAAGTATCCCAACATCAAACTGCTTTCCTGAACGCGTTTTTTCCCAGATGAATTTAAAATAGTCGGATGTCAGAAATAAATGCTCCGTAAATTTAATGAAAGCAGAATTACTCATCCAGTTTAATCTACAGCTATCCTGTGATCTTTATTAAAGAGAAAAAGGAAACTTTAAAAGAAGTTATAAATAATTATTCTCTTATTGTAAGTTGCAGTTTGTAACACTCACTCCACAGACTATTGTTTAAAACGCCATATTTTTTCAATGAATAAAACTTTTTTGAATTCTGTTTTTTTTTTTTTTTTTTGAAAACGCATAAGACTCATCTATTTAACGATAAAATCTGATTTAAAATATTATATTTTTATTAAAATACATTTTCAATGGCTATTTTTGCTATCAATTGTCACGTAAACGTAATTTTAATTCAAATAAAAAGATAAATATTTGAAAACTTCTGATTATTTCCTTTTTTTTTACTATGTCCCGCTTTCGACGTAAGAATCCCGCTGTTTTCACTCAAAAAGATCCAAAATCTCGACTTGGCAAAATAAAAAAATGCCAACGCTGGTGGTATGTCAATTTATGGGCAAAAAAGCTCTTGTATAAATTTTAGACATTGTGTGGGGCTTTTAATAGTTTTATTCATCTATTGGATCGGCCGCATTTAAAACGCCTGAAACACCTGACGGTAAAGAACTGGATTCAAAATGAAGGACAGGCAAGCAATTCTTATCATTGATGTCTTGCGTTCCTGCCCAACTGTTGCCAGATATGAAGCTAACAGTTTTATGTTTCGGGACATTTTTCAAAATGGTAGAGAAGGGGGGCGGGGCGCCTAGTTCCACCCGTTAAGGCGGAACGGGCATTTGCCAAAAATTGACTCAAAATTAAAATATATATATATATATATATATGTATATACAAACAACGGCAACACTTACAAAAATTAAAGCCAGAAATCTGTTCTTTTATATTATGTTTAAATCAAGTCGTTTCTATGAACTTAAAGTTTTTAAGTATTTTTTTCAAAAACTATATTTTCAAACTTAATAGTTTGAAAAAAAAAAAAAAATTAGAAAACATTAGATAAGGGTAATCATACAACGTCGTAAGTTTACCATCTTCGTTAAAGTGTAAGTGTACGACGAACGTTTGATGAACACCCCTAAAAAAACTATTTTTAATTTTCAATTTTCTCAAAAACTAGAACAAGAACTAAAAGCATTTGGATGACGGAATGCTAGCTAATAGTGAATGTTTAATTCCGCGTTCTGGTCAAAAAAGAACGATGTATTGGAAAGTGATATAAAGCCGCATTTTACGGTGCCCTGCCAAACAACAAGCACCCACCCTTAACGGAGCAACAATTCCGAAAATCTACTCTCAGAAATATTTCTCGGTGTTGGCATGAACGTTTCGTTTACAAAACATTTGGCTTTGACAGAAATCTCCACTTGGTATTTGCAGTGAAAGTGAGTGAAGACCTAAATATTTATACCTGGGCACGCAAATTTGAACGGTTCATTTCAAAACTATTCCTTTAAGGATAATATCGTCTACTGCTATTAAGAACTATTTTTTCGCATGAAAAAATAATAGAAAGTGAACTCAAAATATTTTATTTTCAAAAACATAAACAAACAAAAATAAATTAAAAATACATTAAAATAATTAAATATAAATAACTTCATAATAAAACCTTATATGTAGTACGTTTAGACCGACCCGAAATTCAACAATTAGCAACCAAATTTCATTTCACCGTTCCCACCAAACGGATAACACTCGTTTTTTTTTCTTTTGAAATTAGATGATCAGATATAGCGATGCAGGCCAATTTGAAGTGAGTAGAAAAGAGAAGGGTTGATCGCACCAAAAATCCACTTTTAGAAATAATTTTCCGAATTTAAACGGTTGGTTTCCAAACCATTCTCCTAGGAAGGAGTAGACGTATTAAATACATAGATGGTAGATGAAAAAACCTAAACTTAAACCGTCCGCTCGATACAAGAGAAATTATGTTGTGTTTTAGATTTCATATTTCTTGCGAACGCCTGACAAACATCCAAAGGTTGTCATAAGAAGCTTCTCAAATTTGCCGTTCGGATTCGGCTTACAATTTTAGGACCCTTCCACTTCGCACCAGCAAATGGTTGGAGAAGCTAGGTTTTAGGACCTGTATGGATCGTAAATGCCTAATATTTTGTTTATACCCTATTCTAGGGGTATATTAAGTTTAACTCATAGTTTGTAACATACAGTAGTGGAAGTTCGATTATGGACAGTTCACACCGAAAAGCCGAAATTCCATCTAAAAGACCAGGAAGTGCATCTGCTACTCCAAAGCACGTTCAAAGCACCTGTCGACATTCCATACAATAAACCGTTACCTTACAAGAGCTTTCTCATTCTTCGTTAGTGAGCTCACCGGAATTTATTGAGAAGGTGATAGAAAATGGTGCATTTCTGGTGGAAGTTCGATTGTGAACAGTTGCGTTATTTTTGCTATTGCGGGGAAACTGCTCAAAAAGTTTCGGATGTTTTTTCACTAAATTGTTAAAAATAAATAAATTTAATGAATAAGTATAAAAACTTAAGAAAAATTTGAGACAATTAAAAATGGGACGCGGTAAGGACCTAACTCGGGATGAAATAACAAAAATATTTTTTTTCAGTGAACAGGGTTTGTCCATGAGGGAAATAAGCCGTAAAATTAACAGGTCTGTTGGGATCGTATGTAATTACGTTAGACTTGGTGAAAATTACAGTCAAAGAAAAAAATTTGACAACAACAGAAAAATGTCATTTCGTGAAGAGGCGTATTTTACACGAAGTTCGACGGCATAATGTCACATCCACTGATATTCAAAGGGAATTTGCTCTTCCTATCACAGCGAGGAGGGTACGGCAAATTTTACATGAAGACAGAAACCTAAAATACCGTAAACGTGTCAAACAAATTCCGCTTACTCAAGCTCATAAAGAAACGAGGCTGGAGTTTGCGAGAACTCACATAACCTGGATAGAAGAATGGAACAATGTTATATTCAGTGACGAAAAAAATTTAATCTTGACGGCCCCGATGGTTTTTCAAATTATTGGCATGATCTGCGAACACCTCAGCAGGTCAAAATAAGCAGACATAGCGGAGGAGGTTCGGTTATGATTTGGGCGGCATTTTGCTCTGCGGGAACATCACAAATCGCATGGTTACCAAGAAATTTTAACGCTTCTTTGTACATCGATGTGCTAGATCTCAATGTAGTGAGCATATCCGAAGAGTTTCTTTTTGAAAATTTAATTTTCCAACAGGATAACGCGCCCGTTCACAACGCAAGGTCCGTTAAGGAATGGTTTTCACAAAACAATATCGAGGTAATGAAGTGGCCGGCTCGAAGGCCAGACCTTAACCCAATCGAAAATTTGTGGGGGATTCTTGGACGTAACGTTTACTCACATGGCAGACAGTTCCACCACGTCAATCAGCTTAAAGAAGCTATCCGCGAGCTTGGTCGTCAATCAGCCTTGATGTGCTTAAAAGCCTTACAATGTCTATGTCAAATCGACTTTCAGATGTTCTCCAAAATAGAGGAGGCCCCACTCGTTATTAAGAATTTTTTTTTTCGAAAAAATTCCATCATTATTTAAAAAGAACCGGAAAACCTTCATGTATTCATAATCGAATTTCCTATAGTTTTCATTGCTTTCTCCTGTTTTCTTATACCTTTATTTTGGAAGTCAAATTTTATGTAGCAATTTGTTATTTATCATTTATTATTTATTATAACGCTTTTATGTACATTTAAAATTTTCAATAAATATTTTTAATTTCTAGGAAAACAAATTTTGTGTTGATGTTCATAATCGAATTTCCTACTGTACCTTAATATTGAACGTAGACCCCTAAAAGTTACTGTATTTATGATCAGCATCGATAGTAATGTCGATCTAGCCATGTCCGTCCGTCTGTCGGCAAAAATAAGGCCTTTAAACTGAACCTAGAGAGCTAAAATTTTAAATTTTAACCCTAAATAATTAAGTTTAAGAATTTTTGAAATCCGCCCACAAACTCAGTAAAACAAACTTATCGAAAAAATCGAATTTTGAGGTAGAAAGCTGAAATCTTTTATATATATGATCTTTGACTCCTAAAACTGCTTGGGAGATAAAATTTCTAAAATGCGAACACAATTAAATAAAACAATTTTATTGAAAAGTCAAAGTTTGAGCTATTAAACTGAAATTTATTTCTAGGTGCCCCTTATACTTATGTTTAAATATTTTTTTAAATCCGCCTACTGACACGCCCACTATTTAAAAAAAACTTTTTTTGAAAAACCAAAGTTTGAGCTAGGGAGGTGATATAATATATATAATGTATATAGGAATAAGAATAGGGTATCCAACAGTTCGCCCAAGCGGATTGTAGCCCGTCGCTATGTTTTGTTTTAGATTTCATAATCTATCTACCAAAATGTCTCTTATTTAAATGACGCCTTCTTTTGTGTATAACCACAACGTTCATGTCGGTTTTAAGTGAGTAGAAAAAAAAGAATCTATTGTACAAAAAAAAATCCACTTTTAGAAATAATTGTCGGCATGGATAAATGACCTTTTAAAATCGGCCGGTTTGATCTCTTTTACCTCAGCAAGGATTCATCTGTAATCCTTAAAAAGCTACATATAAAGGGTCTTTCATTAGCGACTTGACAAATTTAAACTTTCAGTGTGAACGCACCCTTAAACCGATTACCAAACTGTCAATGTCAAAATATTCAATGAAATCAACATTTTCTTGGTGGTGTGTACTTCGTGTCGAAGGAACAACGTTTACAAATAATTAAAATGTAGTACCGAAATTCGTGCCAGTGAGACTACGTTTTGCCCGAAGTTTATAGATTATTGCTGCCGTAGAGGCGTCTGTCGCAAACCAGCCAAATCAGTCAATTTCACGGCGTTCTCAAGAATTGGGCCTGTCCCAGACCACATTATGGTGAATTTTGCGTAAGGATCTTGGCCTATACCGTCACAAAATCAAGCTGACTCAAGAAATAAAGCCACTTGATCGTATGAAGCGACGTACGTTCTCGAATTGGGCTCTGGACATGATAGCAGAAAATTAAGAATTTCATTGCAAAATCATCTTCAGCGATGAAGCGCATTTTTGGTTAAACGGCTTCGTCAATAAGCAAAATATGCGTTACTGGATAGGTGAGAACACTCAGGTGTTTCATGAAACAGCACTCGGTGGTGTCATTGGGCCGTTAAAATTTGGCTTATCAATTCTACATGCACGAATTTGTCTTTCGGAAACCATTTTGCATCTTGTTTATAAGCTTAATTCAAAGAAATGACAACTTCGAACACTGGAAGCTAAAAATATTGCCAAAAAAAGGGAGAATTGCAAGAAAAATTCAAAAACCAAGTCGGTATTATAGTGGATATACCAAAGCCAGGGCTCGGTAGCACAAATGGTGGCAATACAAGCCGTAGGTTTTTATTAAAAATCCGCAACTTTCGGCAGAAATAACAGGTGTCGACACTTACACCCCTATTGCGAGTGTCAATCGACAATTGATAATTGACTATTTTCAATGTGTGTTATTGTGAACGAACGATTCTAAAGGATTTTGTCAATCGCAGTCAATTGAAAAAATGCGATTGATAAGAATATCAATGAAAATGATTCGTTCACAATAGCACACATTGAAAATAGTCAATTATCAATTTTCGATTGACACTCGCAATAGGGGTATTAGTTAATTTATAGGCTGAAGGTTATATTAGAAGTTCTATGCAGTGGATATAAAATCCATATTTCAAAGTTTGGTAAATATGCATTCGATACAGCAAAACTTTATGTAGATTTGTATTCTTGGCATCCGATGACACCAACAATGCACAAGATATCAATCCATGGATCAACCGTAATTGAAAATGCAATTTTACCGATTGGACAGCTTTCCAAAGAAGCAGCAGAAGCTCGAAATAAGCATTTCAGACTCTACCGCCTTAATTACTCAAGAAAACATTCGAGAAAAAATTGTAATATAGATATTCTTAATCGCTTATTATTAACATCTAACCCCCTTATAACAAGCCTCATCTTCCTGCTAAAAAAAAACTAATCTTTTTCGAAAGAAGCAGTCGAAATGCTTATATCTGAGCATCCTATTAGATGACTCTGCAGAAAAAGATAATAATAATTCTGACAAGAGAGTCTTGTTCTTTTCAATCAAAAAACATAGGGACGGGCTACAGTCCGCTTGGGCGAACTGTTGGATACCCTATTCTTATTCCTATCCCTCAAAAGTGGGCGTGACAAAAGTCTAATTATGGTTCTACATATTTTGTTATATAACATTTAAAGGATTTTATCAAAAAAAAACGCTCCCTAGTTCAAACTTAGGTGTTTCAATAAAATTGTTTTATTTAATTGTGGGCGTGTCAGTAGGCGGATTTAAAAAAAAAAAAATAACACATGAGAATAAAGGGCCCCTAGAGAGTATATATTATAAATTTCAGCTCCCTAGCTCAAACTTTGAATTTTCAAAAAAAAAAAAAAAATTGTGGGCGTGTCAGTGGGCGGATTTTAAAAATATTTACACATGAGCATAAAGGGCCCATAGAGAGTATATATTATAAATTTCAACTCCCTAGCTCAAACTTTGGATTTTCAAAAATTAATATACCCTTAGAATAGGGTATAAAAAAATTGTTTTATTTATTTGTGGGCGTGTCAGTGGGCGGATTTTGAAAATTTTTTATCCCGAGCAGTTTTAGGAGTCATAGATCATATATACAAAATTTCAGCTTTCTAGCTCAAAATTCGATTTTTTCCAAAATTTTGTTTTTTTGAGTTTGTGGGCGTGTCTGTGGGCGGATTTCAAAAATTCGTAAACTTGATTATTTCGGGACCGTAGAGAGTATATGGTTAAAATTTCAGCTCTCTAGGTCCAGTTTAAAGGCCTAATTTTTGGCTACAGACGGACGGACGGACGGACGGACGGACGGACATGGCTAGATCGACATTACTATCGATGCTGATCATAAATATAGTAACTTTTAGGGGTCTACGGGCAATATTAAGGTATGTTACAAACTATGCGTCAAAATTAATATACCCTTAGAATAGGGTATAAACATGTTTTATTACAAAAATATCAGTTCAGATGGATATCTAACCATCATTGATGCATCAGTGCATTGAATCTAAAAAAATATTTCTTCTCGTTTATTCATGCATTTACTCCATAGTGCAACGGTTGTACCGATATCTGTACAGCTCAAGTGGGTACGATAACTGTATCGCATATTTGTTGCGTTAGAGTGTCGCGCCTGTGTTACTGTCAGGAACAGTGAGCTGATCATGAAAGACGCATAGTGTTTTTGACTTCACTTGTATTTTAATGATGCCTCTAGACATAAGGCCAAGCCAGATTCTCTTTTAATCGTTAAGCCTTTAATGCTAAAACGGTTTGCCAAAATAGAGACCATGTTACCTTCTATTATTATCTTGGAAGGGAAACATAAGCACCCTCGACAGACAAAATAGCAAAACTATTACTTAAAGCAAATCGTTTATGGTAATCGTACGCCATTCTTTATTACGAACCTAATAACGCAAATTTCTATAAGATATAAAGCCCAGCTAACACACATCAAAGGCCTCAGTCTACACACTGAGATGCATTTCGGCTACAATAGGGAGTGTGTTCATAGTTATTCTTTGGTTTTCTTTTTTCAAGTTTTTCTGTCGTCGTTTTCGTCGTCGTCTGCCGGTTGCTTATGCTGCTAGATGAACGTAAGTATGTTATTCTGGAATTAAGTCAAGTATCACCCTCTTTCCCGCCCTTTTACGCTATAAAAATTGAATCGAAATGAACCATCGTTGTAAGGTTATGGGGAGGTGAGGATGTGGATTTGGATTTTTTTTGTATTTTCCTGGCAACTTCTCAAAATATCGTTCACGCTCGCATGCATACCCTACGAATGCATAGTGACTTGTACATTATTTTATCATCGTCATCATCATTATTGTATCTATGCTCAGCTCATATGTACCCTTTTTTTTCTTGCTGGGTGGATGTTCTTTTCTGGCCCCGATGTCAATAGTCCTTGCGGCTGGGCGTCGGCTGTCGTCTTTTGTCAACGCTATTGTCGCTATTGCTGCACCACCACAGCGCCCACATCCCCTTCGATTGTCGTCAATACATTTATGAATTTTGTAAATCTTTCAGTTGATGAGCAATAAAATTATGTAAGCACGTTCACATGCATAGCATCGGAAAACGACGACTAGCGAAAAACTAAACCCTACAACAAAACGAAGGAGGGAACATAATAAAAGTGCGAGGTGATGAAATACAAGAAAACCCAATAAGTGTGCAATATGTTTCTATAACGCCCCGATACACAATGCCTACTTAAAGAAGGAGGCTTCATTCGTTCGCATAAAGCATGTACGGTACCGAAGGACATTGTGTTAATTTTCAATTTTCGCCGGCTCTTTAGATGCCCTTTTCTTTTGTCGACCTCCTTCCTTTTTGGTTACTTTAAGAACTTACTTAAAACGGAGCAAACTTATTATGCATCGAGCCTGTACATTATAGGGCACATACACACACACCCGAGAGTCCAGTGCTCCAAAGGGGGACACAATAATGAAACAGTCGACGAGCAATGCACGAGCATAGTTGGTCTAAAATAAATATACAAATACAGCGATGGGTGACTGTGCTTTTTTTTAATGTTAGCCACTGTTTTTGACTGTGTGGTGTTGTGAGTTAATACACAAAAAAAAACTGTTTTTAATATTTCATCGAATAGAATATAGGATGGAGGAGTTTGTATGTCGGTTGCCTGAAAGCAGTTTCAAATGAGGTTAATCATTGGCCCATATACCTTTTAAATTAAACCGTTGGATGATGTTTTTTTTAAAATATATATATTTGATTTTATTTCTTTGGAGTTCTTATTGTGGTTAGCCTCGACATGGAGTTTTGTTATTTTGTTTTACCGTTGTCTTCTTTTTAATTGGAATGAAAATGGAGGCTATTTTGCTATGGTTACCTAACAATAAAAGCTTATTTAGCAAATAAAACCGTTTAGATTGTTTTAAAGCGTGAAGTAAAGGTCAATAGATTTTTTACAAAACCATATCTTCATATACGTGTGGGCACAGTGGCTCCGTGGTTAGTGTATTGACTACTAATCGAAATTTCCCGGTTAAAATCCCGCCGGGGCAAAGAAACATCCAGAGTTTTTTCTCAGCTTCTCAAATTTGACGATCGGATTTCGCTTAAATTTGTAGGTCCCTTCCACTTCGCACCAGCAAATGGTTGGAGAAGCTAGATTTTAGGGCCGTAAATGATGAATATTTATTTTTTTATCTTCATAATGTAACTTATATAATCTTGACAGAAGCCCTGCTTCCCATACTTTCGTTTTGGTTACTTAGAAATCACGCAATCTAAACGCATCCAGGGTTCGTCAACTTTAAAGTCAGTGTTCCAGCTAACATGCTTCAAAGTGCTAGATCCGTACGATTTTTCCGCTATCTGTAAAAATTACGAATTACCGGTTGGTTAGACCTTCTGCTTCCTCTTTCGACAAAAATCTCTTGCTGTTTTATCAACACATTGGGGGATGTCAACGCATTGAGCCAAATGTTTATTTTTCTCCGATTCTTCGTACTTTCTAAAAATCAGTGGCGGATCTAGGATCTCGACGAGGGGGGGTTCACAAAATGTATGCTGTCATGACACGATTTTCTGGTTTCACCGACGATATGCGCCCTAAAAAAAGGTATAACAAATCAAAGCGTATACGTATTATGCGTTGTAGTCACAAACACGTAAAATCACGAATGTTGATATATATTCACATTCGAGAAATGTCGTTTTATGTATCGTACATATCTCACGTGTTCAACATTTTAAATAGGGCGCCAACTACACTGCGATGGCAGCGCCGCGGCGTAAGATTTTCCCCGAACTGCTTAAGCTGTGACAGTATACATCTGTCATTCAGACCATTCAGTCTCATGAAGCAGTTTCAGCTTACCTCGAACTTCAACCGGCCGATATAGAAGCTTTGGAAGAAATAAAAAAATGGAAAGATCGAGAGACTTCACAAAAGGCTTCTCAGCTTTTGACCACGATTTTGACAATCGAATTTCAAATCTCCTGTCATATAATGGAATCAATCAATTCTATCGTCTTGGTCTGAGTCGGGAATTGCAGACGAAAAATCAAGATTTAGGAGAAGCCACAAAGTTAGCTGATGATGCTACGAATGATATCAAGGAAATGCGGGAAAACGTTGATTCAAATTTTCGTATCGAATACGAAATTAATATGAAATTGCCCCATCGTTGCAGTCAACAGAAAAACCGTTGCAACGTTGAAACACAAAATGTCGAAGATTATTACAGAATTGCCTTCGACATTCCATTCCTTGATACTTACATTTTTTATTTCCAAAGTCGGTTCGAAAAACACAAATCGATCTTCCACAGTTTCCGACAACTATTTCCTTGAATGCAGGAATTTGATGAGGAAAAATGCGCAGATCTTTACATGTTTTATGATGAAATATTGGACTGTTCAGAAAGGAATTTCATCTCAGAGATCAGAATGTGGAGGCAACGGATCTCCGATCAAGATATTCAAAATGCGCTCGATGCGCTATCAGTGAGTAACTTCAGATCGAAATTTTTACTTCCAGAATCAGTTTCTATTAACTGAATACTTAACTTTCAATGGTTACGTTATTTTTAGGTTATCAATGAAAAATGTTTCAAAAACGTGAACACGATCTTACGAGTATTGGCAGTGTTACCCGTAACAACAGCAACTTCCGAGCGATCATTTTCGACCCTAAGGAGAATAAAAAACTATCTTAGAAGTACAATGGGACGGGAGCGCCTGAATGGACTCGCTTCTTTGAGTATCCATCCTGAAATTGGACTAACGGAAGACGAAATTCTGCAAGAATTCTTCAAAAAACCGTGGAATTTTAAAAATGATTGAGATTTTCTCTAGATTTCGCACTATTGCTAATATGTGACATTGCAGGTGTCAATGGTGCGATGGTAGTGTATTCACTAAGTGATTGGCAGGTCGTGCGTTCGAATCCCGACCAGGGCCATGATTTTTATAAATTGAATACACACAACAAAAACAGATCTCCCTAAAGCAATTTAGGCGCCACCTGTTGAGAATAACATCCCATCGCACCAAACTTCTTTCCTATCCTTCTATTCTTTCCTACAGTAAGTAGCACCCAGAAATAGGCAATGAATCATTTGCTGGCAGCTACTTACAGAAACAAACAAAAATGCCTGCGCTGTGGTTTCCACTATACTAGTACTGTGTACTACAGAAAAAAGAAATCCCTTTAGCGCACGCAAATTATAAAAAAAAAAAAAAAAATGTTGTAGTAACATGAATTGAATAATAATATTATGCATGACAACAAAATACGAGAAATCATTTATTTGCACATTACAATCTTTTTTGGATTTTCGAATCGTAAAATAGAATATGCAAATTTTCGGCGACAGAATACCAGCATTTCAGATTCAGGTCGGTTCGGACCTCCCTGGGGGGGGGGGGGGGGGGGTCCCGGCCGCGATGACCCCGTGGATCCGCCACTGCTAAAAATCATCAGAACTCTTCTATATTTAAGAATTCAACGTCGATCGTATGGATAGTTACTCAATAAAAACAAACATTTCCAGAGGAGTAAGAGTAGTGATCGATGTGCGCTTCTAGCGCTGAAAATCCACTCTCTTCATATAAAACCGCTGTTTCCACAAAGAATGGACGTTGACCTACATGCCCTACATACCCTCAGGTAGGTTAATTGATTTATAAAGACTATTCCAAAAACGCCTTTAAAAAGTGGACCTGGCAGAAAACTTTGTATAAAGGAATTGTTATAAAAATCTACATAATTTGCGAAGAAAAGGACTTTAATTTCCAATGATTTCTTCAATAAAACGATTTTTTTTTTAAATAGTAAATGAAGCGCCGTCAGGTGGCGGTTTTTAAAAACTCTTACACTTGACCATTTCGGGCCTTCTTCGAAAGAAAGAAAAAAAATGAATAAAATGTTTACATTTTATGGTTTTAAACCATTTATTTATTATGTGTATCTACATTAATAATGAGTATGCCTGGCATTTTTCGATATGACCTCTATAAGACGGTTTGGAATAGAATCATGCAGTTTTTAAATAATTAAGAGAAATTTGGGCCTAGGCATCACGAAAGCTTCGATTAAAGTGTCCTTGTCTTCAAATTGTCTGCCGCCTTCATACACTTAGATAGATAGATAGATAGATAGATATAATATTTATTTCTTATAATAATAAAATACAAAGGCTTTCTTTTTTAATTTATACAAAACACTTAGAAAAAACTATAAGAAAAATTAGTGACATTTTTATTTTATATACAGATGTAATAAAAATAGAGTTAAACGCCACTTCAATTGGCGTATACAATACAAATTAATTTGTTCGGGTGGGGTGACCCATTAAGAAAAAACTATCGCAGAAACTTAAATGAATTTAGGAGTTAGCAAATAAATAAATAATTATAAATAAAAGATACCGAATGAAAATGCAATATACACAAAAAAAAGAAAACAAATATAAATTAAATTGAACTAAGGTTAAACCAGAATATCGGAAATAATAGATTCTAAACCAGTATAGTCAAAACGGAAGAGCCAAATTTTAACTTCCCTTATAAATGTTCCAGGTGTTGATAATGCCCTGATGGATTGCGGGAGTTTATTAAACAATCGATAAGACAAAATAGAAAAACAATTACGATATGCAGTGGTATGGAAATTGGGGACAGATAACACGTTTGAGAAGTTTACACGTAAATCATAATTAGAGATTAAACGAAAATTACGATGACCGGACTTCATGAAAAACGTTTTTAAAACCTTGAAACAATATAAATGCTGCACACGAAGAATATTCAGGTAACAGAACAAAGGATAGCTAGGATGTCTGCGAGGTTTACGACAAATTAGTCTTAGGATATATTTCTGCAAGATCAGCAGTGGATGTATTTTAGTTTGATATACACCTCCCCAACAAGCAATCCCATATTGTAGCTTGGAAAGGAAAATTCCGTAATATATTACCTTAAGAAGCTCAGTTGAGCATATATTACGCAAGTAATAAAAATATCTAAGAGTACATCGCAAATACTTTTTCAATGTACCTGCATGATACGAAAAACTCATTCTAGAGTCAAGGCAGAGTCCTAAGTACTTAAAGTTATCTACTGTTTCAATTAAAAAGCATTTATCACTGCAGATTATACTATTGCTGTAAGTTTGAGAGTTAAAACCGGACGTGCAATTGCAGTTAGTCAGTTTGTATCTTTGACACTCAGGTGCGTGGAAATACACATTCGCTTCAAATTTGGACGAGCTAGATAAGTTGAAGAACATTATTTTAGTTTTAGAGCTAATAACTAAGTGATGTTCAGCAAACCAGTGTCTCAAAAGATTTAAGTCCCAATTTACATCAGACACCAAGTCCAAGGGACTGTTAGAACCATAAGAGAAACCTACATCATCCGCAAAGGCAGTAGGTGATCCTTTGAAATTAAGAGAAAACAATGAATTGATGTAGACTAAAAACAAAATGGGACCCAAAACAGAGCCTTGGGGTACACCGATATTGAAGAACTTGATTTCGCTCCTGACTTCATCAATTTTTACTCGTTGCGACCTGTTTTCAAGATACGACCTAAACCAAATTAGTATGAAACCACGGAATCCGGATTTTTCCAGTTTTCTCAACAGAATTTTATGGTTAACCATATCAAAAGCTTTGGTTATATCAATAAATAAGCCCGCCGTGCATTTTTTTAAATCAAGGTTAGACATTATTTGAGAACAAAACTGTAACAGTGCATCCTCCGTCGACTTTCCTTTTTGAAATCCAAATTGAACTGGATTAAAGAACTTGGTTTTAGTAAGAAAGGTTACTATTCTATTTTTCATTAGCTTTTCAAAAATTTTGCTGAAGACTGGAAGAAGTGAAATTGGCCTATAATTGCAGATTTCAGCAGAAGAGCCTTTTTTGAGCAATGGAATAACCTCAGCACATTTTAGACCATCAGGCAAGACCCCATCAAGCACGCAACGATTATAAATATCAGCCAATACATCCACAATGAAACATGCAATTTGTTTTAGGGCAAAACTCGAGATGCCATCAGCTCCACAAGAATTCGATTTATTTAGAGTACCAATGACTTTAAGGATTTCAAGAGGAGTTATGGGCTGATAAACAAAACTACTACTTTGCAACGGTTCAGCACATTCACAAATAGCCGGACAGAGAGAGCAAATCGATTGGACTGGACAAGGTTGTAAGCTGCAGCCTATATTGGCAAAATAGCGATTAAATGAGTCAGCAATAACAAATTTGTCAGACACATCACAGCCATCAACACGTATAACAGTAGGATTTTTCGAACGATTATTTTTATTTAGAATGTTGTTAACTACTTTCCATTCGTTTTTTAAATTTCCCTTTGCAGAGCTGAATTGAGCACGATAAAAGTTATCGCGGCAAATAGGAATCTCATTTTTAAGTTCGGTGCACAATTTCTTATATTTCCTTTTTAAACCCAAATTATTGGGATACTTTTGTCATTTTAATCTAAGCTTGTTTTTACCTAAAACTTTGTTTAATAAGAATGTAGATATCCAAGGTTTCAGTCTTTTTGTAAACTTTTTAGAGGGCAGAGATGAGGAACAGCTTAAAATGTGATTCTTAAGAGAGACAATAAAAGATGTATAAGCAGTAGATGCATCACTACAATCATATACATACCTCTTTCCAGAACTCATAGAACAGATTGCGTTTAAGCTTACAAAAATCAATTTTCATTCTTCTTTGGGATGAATTTGAATTTTTACATAAATTGCCATTTGAAACGTTAGTTATGAGTCCCGTCATAGAGTGATCAGTGATCATCATATCGAAAACACATTTTTGGCAATTATTAAAACCAATATTTTTGAAGCGACCATAGATATGATCTAAACAGCTTCCCACAACAGGCCTAGTGGGCTCATTGATAAAGCATGTTAGACCATGTGATGCTAGTAAGGCCAGGTAGCTTGAAATGATTTCACTATCATCCAAAATGTTAATATTAAAATAGCCGACAAAAATTAAGTTTTTAGATTTTTCGTTTGCCAAGAGATCAGAAAACTCTTTTACAAACATCGAAACATTGAACATATGCAGTCTATAGACACATAACAAAACAAAAATTTCATTGTTAATTTTAATGGAGACTCTCAAGACGTCAGCACTAACAAAATAAACACTCAAGACATCACGAATCTTGCAGTTCTCTTTTACGAAACACCCAACTTCACCTGCAGCATAATTTTCATTTGTATTGGCAAAAAAGTTGAACCCGGGAATAAAATAGTCTTTTTTCTCAAAGTCGTAGATCCAAATTTCAGACACAAAAACAATATCTGGAACACAAGCAAAGGAATCAAGGTGTGTAACAAGGGCAGAAAAATTTTTTCTTAGGCTTCTGATATTCTGGTGCACAATAAGAAGTTTGCTATTACAGTAGGAACTGTTTGTAAATACTTTATCACAGTTTGAAATACATGGAATACTCATAAGAGAAGAAAGATCGTCGATTAAATCGTTATCAAAATTCATATGCAATGAGAACGTAATGCACTAAATGAGTGCAAGATCATTAAAAGATTTAATAGACATGACCTTTCCCCCCTCAACCTTTCTTATGAGAATCTGATTATTATTGTACCATACATATTTTACTCCCTTCTGCTTCATCGTTTCTTTTGCTTTCATAAAGAGAGCCGAGGTGTAGTTCGTAAGTGCATCTTATCTTTACGAGATAACCATGCGCAAACATTTTCGATTATGTTTAAGTCCGGTGAATAGGGCGGCCATGGCAAAAGTTCCACGTCTTCTGATTGAATCCAAATTCTAACAACCCTGGAAGTGTGGATAGGGGTATTGTCTTGCTGGAATATCCAACACAGGGGTCCTAAAATGTTTTTCGCTTTTAGAAATGACCGTTCAAGCAAACATTTGTAGTTGTTTCCGTTCATTGTTGTGGACAAAAACTCCAACTCGATTGTGCCATAGTGGGTTATAGCTCCCCACACCATTACAACTGATGTACGGCTGTGATGTCTTTTCAAAATAAGCTCCTCCTTTCTTAGATCATGGATATGAAAGTTGTAACCATCGGGGCAGTCAAGGTTAAACTTTTTTTCATCCGAAAAGACCACGCGTTTCCATTCACTGCTCAGCGCCATGTTCTCTTGCAAAAATTCATTCGATGCTCCTTGTGTACTTGCCTCAAAACAGGTTTCTTTTTAAGTTTTCTTCTCTGTATAGTATCACTTTTTCGTATTATCCTTCGGACCGTTGCTATGCTGGCTGATACTCCGCTGTTGGCCCTTATTTTAGTCACTGGTAGAGTAGAATTTGAGCCAAGCCGTAGAATAACCCGCTTTTCTCGCCATGTTCTTGCTTTTGCCGTGCGTCCTTTTTGATTTTTCCCATAGTGTTGTGGATCCGCAAGATAACTGTTTACAACAGTCTTACTTCTATTTGGCCTCCTTGCAATTTCTCGGCCTGAGAGTCCTAACTTTTTGAAAGCATCTATTTTTCCTCTTTCTGTCGCTGTTTAAGTCTTTCCGGAACCCATTTTTTTTAACTAAATAAAAACAGTTCTTGGTATACAATTTCCAACCAGGTATAAAGACTGAAAATCGTTTGCAAAATGTATGGTCTCATCCTTGTGATCCCCAGTGTATGTTCAAATAAACAAAAATATATATTTAGAGCCTAAAAACTGACAACGGACAAACATGGCTAGATCGACACAACTTTGGATGCTGAACACATACATATGTATGTATAGTTTACTTTCATGGGTCTACGAGCAATATTAACAAAAACTATCTATATCCCTGTTTAATGTATTAATAAATTCAACTTACTGTGTGAACGTCTTTAGTCGCGTCCTCCAACACACTAATCGGAACATACCAGTGTGGCTTCCGGCTCGGCAGATCGACAATAGACCAAAATTTCACACTGAGGCAAATCTTGAAAAAGACAAACGAATTTCAAGTCGAGACTCACCATCTTTGACCTTAAAGCCGCACATGATAGCGTTTATCATCAGGAGCTCTACATGCCGATGGCCGAAAATAGGATGCCGGCAAAACTGATCCAACTGTGTCGCGTGACACTTTGAAATATGCTGTGTGCAGTTTGGAAGCAGCTCATTCGAATTATTCCAAACTTGCACCGGATTTCGGCAAGGAGATGTGCTATCAGGGGACTTTTTCAATATTGTTTGGAGAAATTTGTTCGCGGGGCTAGTGTCAACGCGAAAGGCGCTATCTTCAACAGATCCGTTCAGCTATTGGGGTTTGCGCAGATATCGACATCATCGGCCATTCCCAGCATGCCGTGTTATTTTGTATTTTGTATTTTATTTATAATTCATGTTAACACATAGATACAATGCAATCTTTTAAGTGTGTTACAGTATTGACAAGGTTAGAGGCTTTTACGGCGATTGAAGAACAGGCAAAATTGGTTGGGCTTGAAGGCAGTGAGGACAAGACCAATTATACTACATTCTATGGACAAACAAACAAACATATCCGCCGCCTAGTACAAAACGTCACTGTTCTTAGCAATAATTACGGGGTAGTTAAGGAGTTCATCTACATTGGTGTAAACATCAACTCCACAAATGACACATTTGGTGGAGATCCGACGGAGAATAATGTTAGGAAACCCTTGCTACTTCGGTTTAGTAAAACAAATGGGTTCAAAGCACTTCAATCGAAGGACAAAATGCATGCTCTAACGAACCTCAATCCTGGTAGTCAAGCGCTATGGTGCCGAGTGCTGGACGATAAATAGAAAGAGCGTATATTGGGTTCTTTTGAAAAAAATACTTTGTCGGATATTTGGTCCTATGTGCGAGAAAGGCGAATGGAGGAGAAAATACAACTGCCAATTCAATGAGCTGTACCAAGATGTGGATATAGTCCAAAAAGCAAAATCACGTCGACTAAATTGGGTCGGCCACATTGAGCGAATGGACAACAATGCCCCAGTCAAGAGGAGAAGGCAAGGAAAACCAAACCTCCATTTTAAAGACGCTAAGCCAGAGCTATCTTCAATAGATTCGTCCAGCTCAGGCAGAGATTCTTTATGGGTCGGGGGCCCGTTAAGTATCAGCAATATTAAGCTACAAACTATGATTCAAAACTATAATAGTCTTTGAAAAGGGTAACAATAAAGCTGTCAGTTTAACCATAAGATATCTGAGAGTTGGCATATTGAAAAAAAAACCCTGGAGTGCGGCATTGTCACAGTCAAACCACTCAACCGATGTAAAAGGAAGGTATTCACAATATTATAAGTTATTAAGATAGCGAGAATTGTTCATAGTAAGGCATGGTATCGGTAGGTGACACCTTTATAGACGGGTTGCTGCTCCAGTAGGTGGTACAATAATCAAACTTTAATTCAATTGGGTTGATTTAGAATATTAAAAAAATATAAAAATCTTTTAACTGACGAATGGCCACAGGGAAACTACGTTCGCCGGGTTTTGTTAGCGTTTAATAAATATAAGAGAAGTAATTTACAATTTTTGATTAATTTGGCTTGTCGACCCGCAAATTAAACTCCTATTCCCAAAGACGTTGTTTTATAAAGAAACTTCAGTAGACTAAAATCGTTGTTCTCCTGTTTAGTTTGTATGGTCTGATCTGACCAATTCATTGATTTCATCATATGGTGTTGCCTAGCAGTTCTTAGAACAAATGGTAGGCATCTACTTGTTAAAGATCGCAGCATACGATTTTGTATACCCTATTCTAGGGGTATATTAATTTTGACGCATAGTTTGTAACATACCTTAATATTGCCCGTAGACCCCTAAAAGTTACTATATTTATGATCAGCATCGATAGTAATGTCGATCTAGCCATGTCCGTCCGTCCGTCCGTCCGTCCGTCGGCAAAAATTAGGGCTTTAAACTGGACCTAGAGAGCTGAAATTTTAACCATATACTCTCTAGGGTCCCGAAATAATCAAGTTTACGAATTTTTGAAATCCGCCCACAGACACGCCCACAAACTCAAAAAAACAAAATTTTGGAAAAAATCGAATTTTGAGCTAGGAAGCTGAAATTTTTTATATATGATCTATGACTCCTAAAACTGCTCGGGATATAAAATTTTCAAAATCCGCCCACTGCCACGCCCACAAAAAAAATAAAACAATTTTATTGAAAAACCAAAATTTGAGCTAGGGAGCTGAAATTTTTAATATATACTCTCTATGGGCCCTTTAAGCTCATGTATAAATATTTTCAAAATCCGCCCACTGACACGCCCACAAATAAATAAAACAATTTTTTTGAAAATCCAAAGTTTGAGCTAGGGAGCTGAAATTTATAATATATACTCTCTATGGGCCCTTTATGCTTATGTGTAAATATTTTCAAAATCCGCCCACTGGCACGCCCACAATTATTATTATTTTTTTTTTTTGAAAATTCAAAGTGAGCTAGGGAGCTGAAATTTATAATATATACTCTCTAGGGGCGCTTTATGCTCATGAGTTAATTTTTTTCAAATCCGCCTACTGACACGCCCACAATTAAATAAAACAATTTTATTGAAACACCCAAGTTTGAGCTAGGGAGCGTTTTTTTTGATAAAATCCTTTAAATGTTATATAACAAAATATGTAAAGCGTTCTTAACAATTCAACCATTCTTAGACTTTTGTCACGCCCACTTATGAGGGATAGGAATAAGAATAGGGTATCCAACAGTTCGCCCAAGCGGACTGTAGCCCGTCCCTATGTTTTTTTTTAATTTTGCGTGCGCTAAAGGGATTTTTTTTCTGTAGTGACACAGTGACAGTACCCTTATGATGGTAAAACCACAGCGCAGGCATTTAGTTTGTTGCGCAAGTAGCTCCCAGCAAATGGTTCATTGCCTATTTTTGGGTGCTTCTTACTGAAAGAATACAGGGATAGGAAAGAAGTTTGGTGCGATGGGATTTTTTCTCCACAGGTGGCGCCTAAATTGCTTTAGGGAGATCAGTTTTTGTCGTGTGTATTCAATTTATAATATTCATGGCCCTGGTCGGGATTCGAACGCACGACGTGCCAATCACTTAGTGAATACACTACCATCGCACCATTGCCACCTGCATAACGATTCACCGCAGCGGTAAATATCGAACAACAATGTTTTTCCGTAGTGAAGCATAACTTCAGTTTAAAGCAGAACAGTCAGGCTATGGTTCCGGCGCAACGAATTTCACCGCGCAAACTAAGAGAATGAAAGCGAATACAACTTCGCACATTCGCGCTAACTGAGTGGTTCCGTTGCAAGCAAGTTTTAATCACACGAAGTTAGCTAATTTATTTATGTAGATAGCCGTATCTAGTGGGAAAGAAATATTTTTTTGCAGAAAGTACTGCTAAGTAGTCGCATTTTCAAGTGCTCTGTCTGATTTGAGAAAGTTTTATCATATTGTCGCTTTTTGAAGAAGATTTTTTTGTTAGAAAATAGCTTTTTGATGTACAAATAAGAAATTAATTCAATCTATGAACATTTTTTTTTCTTTTAACTTCTGGCTCGCCAAGGCGGGCAAGAGTACGATAAAACAGGCGACAAGAAAAAATAACGGTTTTGTGTAGAATAGTTAGATACAAGCATTTTTTACTATAGGTATGGTCTATCTCGCCCCATATTTAAAAATAACGGTAATATTTACAATTAAGTATTGCACATTTTTTTAAAGCTAAAAGTCGGTTCTATAATAGGTACTGTTTAAATCAAGTGATATTCATTAATTGTTTTTGAAAAAAGGAATTTCAAACTCAAAACTTTGGAAAAAAAATGAAAAAAACAAGTTTATATTCGGCCCTAACGAGGTATCCGACGGAACGGAAAATTCTAAGATCTGATTAGAATCGGAGGATCTTCGAAGCAAAAATCCTTGGATTCTTATCAGATCGGAGAATTTTCGGTTCCGACGGTTACCTCGATAGGGCCGATTATCTTTATTCCAAATTGTGAGACTACATACTAAATTTTTTTTACTATTTTTTTCCTGTTATTAGTTTTTAAACGAATACTGAAAACTAGATGTTTTAAAGCCTACTAGTTTTCGAGAAAATGGAAAATTACCAAACCTAATTTTATTAAATTTTTATTTATGGACTTTTTTTTCCTTGACGTCAATGAATAAATAATTATATCCTTCTAATAAGTAGAGAACAGTAAGTTATTTGGCGTTACCTAGAATGCAAGCATTACGGTATTTACGTTATTTTTAAATATTTTTTCCCCATTTGAAGTGTTTTTTTTAGACAATCGCCCCTCCCGCCCAAACGGGGCGAGATAGACCCCCCCTCCCATAGTAAAAAATGCTTGTAAATAACTTTTCTACACACATCTGTCGTTAAACTTTGCCGCCTGAGTTATCGTACTCTCCCCCCACTTCAACCTAAAAGATCTTTTGTACCGTATGGATCAGAAAGATTTTAAACTAGTAGAATTTCTACTTTCCGTGTAAAGCGGACAATTTTACCAGTAGAAGAATTCTTTATGTTCTCGGGGCTCATTTGTTCCCTGAAAAAGATCTTCTTTCCAATTCCATTAAGGGCGCATAAAAATGTGTTCAGCTGACTCTTCCTCTTCAAGACAGAGTCGGCTATTCTCATTTTGTGTTGATGATATCTTAAGCCATGGTGACCAGTAAGGTAACCTACTAAGGTGTTGATATCATGGTTGCTTAGGTTTAGCCATTTGCTGGCATTTTGATTGAAGGGCCGAATGGCTTGTTTGGCCTGTCTTAGACCTGGGATGCTTTCCCAAAAATAGATATATGTTCTATGTTCCCAGCTTTTTATTGCTGCCGTTGCTGCTGATCTATGAGTGCAGCAGAAAGATTCGGGACCTATGAAAGGTGTTTCTGAACCTTTTCTGACCAGACTTTTTCCGATGGGTATCGAAAAGCGTTTATTTGGTACGTATATTCCAGCTCCTACCCCCGTGTCCATTTTAGAACCATCCGTATACAACTTTATGCCGTTGTGGCTGTTTGGTGGGTTATTGCTAACCCATGCTCCTCTCTTGGGGATCTCCGTGGAGAAACGTTTGTTGAAGCATCTATAAACATTAAAAGGCTACAGTCAGCTTAGGCGAAGTATTTCCTATTCCTATCCCTCATTTAGTGGGCGCGACAAAAACCAAAGTATGGAATAGACGGATTTTATTAAAAAAAAACAATTTGTTTCTAAAAAAAAAGGGCCTTAAAGTGGGCATGGCAAAAAACAAAGGAATTGTTCAAAACTACTTTAACTTTAACTTTTACTTGTTTTTTTTTTTACTCAAACTTTGCAAATGTAAAACGTTTTTTTTTATAACGGGCGTGTCAGTGGGCGGATTTTAAATGTATTTACACACGAGCATTAAGGGCCCCTAGAGAGTATAATATTCCAAATTTCAGCTTCCTAGCTCAAACTTTGACTTTTCGACAAAGCTGTTTTTTTGTTTTTTTTTTTTAAATTGTGGGAATGTCAGTGAGTTTGAAAATGTTAACTCCCGAGCAGTTTGGGCCCCTAAACACAACGCGTATATTAAAAATGTCAGCTTTCTAGCTCAATATTCGATTTTTTCGATAAATTTGTTTTTTTTTTTGATTATAATTAGTTTTTTTTTTAGATTATGTCGGGTGTCTGTGGTCGGATTTTAAAAAATCCTAAACTTGATTATTTCGAGCCCCTAGCCTAGAGAGTAATGGTTAAAATCTCAGCTTTTTAGCTCCAGTTTAAAGGCATAATTTCTGCCGAAGGACGGACGGACATAGCTAGATCGGCGTTACTATCGATGCTGAACACAAAAGTTAATACCTTTTAGGGGTCTATGAGCAATATTAAGGTATGTTACAAATTACCCGTCAAAATCAATATACTCGTAGAAAAGAATGGAATATGGAGAAATTCACAATTTACACAATTTCCTGATCAAAAGTGAAAGAAATTCACTACACAACTAAGTACAAATCCTTTAAAACTCAAAAAAATTATCTTGAATTCGCTTGACTCGCGCGAGTAAAATAGAACTGAAACCATCAGAAATTTGACTCGCTTAGTTTGCACCAGTACATTTTATGCACCCGAACCAGAACATAGAAAATGCGTAGTTTTGAATCTGTTTAGCGAACTTGCAGCGGAACCACGGTCTCAATGTTCAGATGAGCGTTTGAAACTGTTAGAGCGTATTTATCTTCAGTTTTTATGAGTTTTTATTCTATAAGAGTTGTGTACGTTCTAGTCTTATTATGTGCTTAATTTAATACACATTCGCGCATTTCCTCCATCAATGTTGCAGGTGCAACATTACAGATAACCACAAGAATGAGTAGAGGTTAAGTATACAGCCCTATTTTGTAAAACAGCTTTTATTCGCATCAAACTAAGGTGTAACGTTTATATATATATAAAACCTCACATGTGTTTTTGTAATACGGATAAGACACCCGCAATCTTATTGCACCAAACATTTTATAAGGCCTGACAACTATAAAATATTGAACGTATTCAGGTCAAAAGCCAGATACATGTCGAATACTATTCATATTAGGAATGCGAGCATAACGATTTGTATTGTATGCCGAGCGAGATGAAACTCTTCAAAAGTGTTAGTGTGTGTGCGTGTGTGTGTGTGTGGGGGGGGGGGTCTAATTTGGGTACCGGTTATCGATGATACATTAAATAAATTTAGGACAAGGAGTATAGGCGTAACAACCAATGCAGATGACGTTGTCATCATTGTCCACTGCAAATTTCCCAATATGTACATTGAGTAAAATAAGGAAGACTGTCTTAAGAACTTTCAGCAAATTGCCTAAAGACTCTGGACTTCAAACCAGCAAAAACGGATCAAATATAATAAACCAGGATATCCGAATATTTTCTTAAATAAGAAATATTTTTTAAGGAAAAAACATTATTAATTCAATTGCTGATGTTATAATGCACTCGTAGTTGTACTCGTACCATCGTAACAAGCACAATACCAGTCACATTTACTGTGACGAAGAATTTGCATAATGCGAATAGACACCTTGTTTATTATTTTACATGACCCAAATCCAATGTTGAATGTATGTACTAGTGTTTCAATTCCGTGTTTTTTTTTTGTCTAGCTTTGCTAATAGCATAGCCTCGCCCTCGTCACCCTGGTCGTCGTCGTTCAACATGGCAGAGGACATTGAAGGAACTCACTTTTGAGCAGCACACCATGCGCTGCGGTGCGATGTATAGCATAGAACTAAGAAGGGAAAGCAAACGCATTCTTTGGAACGTGTAGCTACGTTTATACATTTATACAAGTAGGACAAAACAACACATGAGTTGGGTAACCCTCTGCATAGGACCCGTCCCAGTGCTATAGTGGAACACTCGTCCTAGTACACAGGAGCATGGGCACTTCAATTCTTGATCGGTTTTTGTCCTCTTTCCTTGCGTTGTACGAAAGAAACCACACTTCTTGGTAGCAGTAGCGCACAGAAAAAGTAGTGAAACGTGAATGAACAGGGCACAGCAGCTAAAGCAATGACAGGATACACGTATCTACGGAAGGTACGTGAAGTAATTTCGTCATACTAGCTATGATACTTTTACACAAAAAAGAAAAAAAAAAACACAATACACTAACAACAACGGCAACAAACTCACCTACATTTATAGACATAATTATTGTTTAGAGGGTTTATTAGCATGTATGCAAGGGCTGTTGTGAAATTTCACACCACGCTGAATAGAGTGGAGTCACCTGAGCAATGCGGATCGATGGGTGTAAGTGGTTCCCGTCGGTCGTCCTCATTCAGGATAAGTCCAACACGTCAAAAACATCGAACTCAAGCGTCCTTCTGTTTGATAAGACGGTGTGATTTCAAGGGTGCAGACATCTTTAGTCTGGTAATGCGATTGTTGCATATACCTACTCGCAGGAAAAATATTGCGTTTGTCACTCGAATATGTCACTCGTACTTGTCTGTGAAAGTGACGTCCAAGTTTCCCAATTGGAGTGAAACTGAGGAAATATTTGCGAATTTAAATATAAATTCGTATCAATAAGAAAAAGAAACTATAGAAACGTGAACAGCTCCTTGATGTGTGCGAGTGTAAAGACAGCGATGCTGACAAATAAAAAGATATGAATAACGTTTTGGAAGTGAATGGAATATTACAGTAGCGTGGCAATGCATTCCAATTTGTCTACCTAGCACCTGCTTTGCAGCTTTTAATTTGAGATTCTGCGAGGGGAAGTCAATATCCACCTCCAAAAATGGATTAAAGAATTGGCACGAAAAGTGTCTGCAATGGATCATGCTCGGGCACTAAAGTCGACCACACAACCACTCAGCAATCTAAGGGAACAAGTGATAAACAAGATTCGACGGAAAGATGGAAATCTTTAACCACATGTTGCATATCACGGGAGCTTTGAGTAATGATAAGAGATAAAAAAAAGAGAAACAACAAAAAGCCCGGTCGTTTTTCAATTACAAAGAGGAGCCCATTCGGAGATTTTGGTTAGCCATTTCCGTAAAAGAGGAGCCACCGAAAAAGAATCAAATAATTCATGTAAAAATCCATTGGATTGTATCATGAATTCATGAGTTAGGTTTCCGAACAAATTTAGTCGTCACCTCACTTAAAAATGAACATTCTCGCCTGCTTGAAGATAATTCTTTTTTTTGCTTACTTTTCTTTCAATGCTGTGGATGAAGATGTTGACTTCGGATCTTCTTTGGTCGTTTTTTCTTTGGAATGTGGCGGACATTTTTTTTTATAATAAACACGCACTAAAGGGATTTGTTGGGTTAGGACCCTTATAATGTAATAGCTTTACAGCGCGGGCGTAAGGAAATTAGGGTGAGAAGAAAAGGAGAGATGCCGATGCACGTTGGTTTTGAATGTTTGAAGGCTATAATCTGAAGGAAAAACAATGCGTGGAAGAGTATTTCACATTCGTGTTGTACGGCTGAGGAAAGATTCTTTGAACTCCACTGTACGTCCGAACACAGGCTTGAGGGTTAACTGATGAGCATTCCTTGTATGGCGGGTATTTCGGTTGAAATGTTCAAGGGGAGAAATGCAACTGCCTATTTCGTTTGAGCACTTATGGTGGAAATAACGAAAAAATAATGATAGGCAGGAGACATTACGACGATGACTAAGAGAGTCGATCGATCTCGCGATGTCTCAATCGCCAATGAGTTTTATCGCACGTTTTTGGATCCTGTCAAGTAGCTCCAAATAAGTTATTGGTGCACCGGACCAGATATGAGCGTTGTACTCGAGTTTCGGGCGAATAAACGCCTTATAAATTGTAGCCAGATCAGAAGGGGTGAAATATTTCTTACAACACTTAAGGAAGCCTAGACATTTCGCAGCGTTCTTGGCGACATCTAATATGTGCTCATTCCAACGAAGGTTGTCATTAACACACATACCGAGAATGGAAAGTCTTTCCGTTTCAGCGATGCAAGTGTCATTCATGGATAATGGCAGTGTGTGTGGGTTTTGCTTTAATGACAGGAGACAGCATTGTGTTTTGGAAGCATTAAATTCCACTCGATTGGTTTTACCCCACTGAGTTATGCTGTTAAGATCGGAATTTATTGAGCCTAACATACGTTGCCGTTCCAGTTTCACACCCCAAGATGAGGGGCGTGACCCAAGAAACGAATGAGAGGCGAAACAGGTGGCGCCTAAATTGCTTTAGGGAGATCAGTTTTTGTTGTGCGTATTCAATTTATAAAAATCATGGCCCTGGTGGGGATTCGAACGCACGACCTGCCAATCACTTAGTGAATACACTACCATCGCTCCATTGCCACCTGCTAACTTTTCGGTTAGACATGTCATCAAATCACCAGTTGACCTGTTGCTGCGAAACCCATACTGCCGGCCATTAAGAAGTTTTCGCGATTTCAGATATTTCATTAAGTGACGGTTTATCAGCGTTTCCATGGACAAATGCTGTTTTCCATCTTCCCGGGAAGAGTCCTGAAGAATAGGACAGATGGTAAAGCTTACGCAGTGGCTTTGCCAGTTGAGGTAACTGCAAAGTGAGCAGCAGCAGATTGGCCTTATCTATAGAGCTGACAGCTGAAATGTCATTGTAAATGAGTGTCGGGATAGATGATGAGGCCGAATTCTTGATGTTTTTAACATGGTCAAAAAAAACTTTTAAACAAATAAATAGAGCGCTATAATTGGTTTAAATGAGATTCCCAAGGCTATAAAAATGGTAAATTTCAAGAAAATTGATCAACAGGTTGTTTCAGAATCTATGTCTGAATTTAGAGCAAATAATAAATTAAGTTATGATTTTTGCAACGAACAAAGTAATTTTGGACCACAGTGGCACGTAAAAGTATTCGGATTTTTTCAATAATCAAGATACATAATATTAATAACAAAACTCACTGTACTTGAAATTTCACGTTCTCTGCACTTTTGAGAAATGAAATAAAAAAACAAAACAAATTTCAACATCTCCGAATGGGGCAAAAAGAAGCAGCTACAATTTTGCATACAGTGAATTTCCTGGTAATTTGTGCCCAGGAAGTATTAAGCATTTTTTTAATAGCTCTATTCAAACCTCAAAAAATTACCAAAATAGGTGTATTTTTTTATTTATTGGTTTTTATTAATTTTATTTTTATTTTTATTTATTTTCAAACCAAGCAACTAAATGAAATTCAAGGAAAATGAAATTTCCCATTTGTTTTTTTTTACCCTATTCAAAGGGTATATTAATTTAGTATTTATTTTAGTATTTATTTATTTCATGATTAGCTTACACTGTAAGATACAATAATATCTTATTTTTAGTGTAGCTTGTAAAATGTAGAAGAGCTATGTACATAATTTATTTTAATTCAAGTTTACACATTTATATTTTTGTAACAAAGATGCAAATATAACTTAATCTATGCATTACTAAAGTAAAGTTTAAGTTCTTTTCATATTTGTTTAGTGTTATTCATACTTTTTATTTCTCGCGGCAATGTATTCCAAATTCTTACAGAGTTGACGAAAAACTGACGATCGGATGTCAAACACTGAAATAGCGGAATAACGAAATCACAACATCTATGAGAGTTGAAAAAGTTTAATTCGTTGTAAATGTAATTTTTACTCATAGTTTATAACATACCTTTATATTGCCCGTAGACCCCTAAAAGTTACTATGTATATTACGATCAGTATCAATAGTAATGTCGACCTAGAAATTCCGTCCGTCTGTCGGCAAAAATTAGGCCTTCAAACTAGACCTAGAGAGCTGACATTTTAACTATATACTCTCTAGGGGCCCGAGATAATCAAGTTTAAGAATTTTTGAAATCCACCCACAGACACGCCCACAAACTCAAAAAACAAACAAATTTATCGAAAAAATCGAATTTTGAGCTAGAAAGCTGAAGTTTTTTATATATGATCTTTGACTCCTAAACCTGCTTGAGAGATAAAATTTTTAAAATCCGCCGCGTGTCCCACAATTAAATAAAACATCTTTTTTGAATAACCAAAGTTAGAGCTAGGGGGCTTAAATTTATAATATAGACTCTCTAGGTGCCCTTTATACTTATGTTTAAATATTTTTTAAATCCGCCTACTGACACGCCCACAATTAAATAAAAAAAAAAATTAAAACCAAAGTTTGAGCTAGGGATCGTTTTTTACAAAAGCTTTGTTTTTTTTCGATTAAACCCTTTAAATGTTATATAACAAAATATCTAGAGCGTTCTTAGGAATTTAACCATACTTGGACTTTTGTCACGACCACTTATGAGGGATAGAAATAAGAATAGGGTATCCAACAGTTCGCCCAAGCGGACTGTAGCCCGTCCCTATGTTTTTTACTCCAAAACAAAATAGACCAATTTTGAAGAGTTCTATAAATCAAACGAGTTATGAAATTATTTTTTTGCTGTTTTTGAAGCTTTGCATTTACATATTAGAAATCAAAAACAATATACACAAAAATAAGATGGGATTTTTCATTTTTGCCACGACTTAGCATTTCGGATCACAGTGCGGCTGTGGTATTTCTGTCTGCGCAGATTTATTTGGTTTTCTTAATAAATTTTTTTAACAAATTGTTTTTGGTATATTTTACGTTCTACGAAGAAATAAAACCGTTAAACAACTTACTTAGGCTTAAACAGATTGCTGCACAACACGTGCTGTAAGATGATTTTGTATGTAATATGACATGAATTATAGAATGAATTCGATTATCGATAGTTAGTTACTGAACCAATGGAACTATCGAACAGTTTTGTTCATTCATTCATGCATCCTTCAAAATAGCCACTCACGAAAAACTTCAAACAGAAAAACTGAAATTTACGAGCGACCAATTCAATCAACGATTATCAAAAGTAAAATATGCATGAAACAACTCTGATCAATACCACTGAATCTCATTCACTTCAATGCAAAGTAGTCCAAAGTTCAAACGAGTAAAAAAAAATATTTCATTCATAAATTGTCCACCTTTCAATGCAAGGCATACTACAGACATATACAAAAATCAAAGTGACAATAGAGTAAAATAAAGTTGTTTAAAGCTCAATGAATGAATCGTGCAGACTCACTATCTAGAGAAGAAAGTAATAAGTGCCTATCATTCCGACATCGCTGTCAACAAACCTCTACAGTATGACAGACATCGCTGTCTTATAGGTTGGTTAGTGCTCTGTCTTGTCATAACTCTGTAATGGCTGAAACTCATCTGCAGCAAGAGCCGTGCAGGATGATTTTGTATTAAAATAACACATTGCTTACTGCAGTTGTCTCTGTTTCTAAACTTGATGCACCGATTGTAGTAGAACAGCACTATTTGGTATAACTTTATCGACTTGACGTTTAGTGTTGTGAAATGCTATGACAATACCTAACATCTAAGTCTGTTTGGTCGTTCAGTGATATTTAGGTTAGGCAGAAAGCAATTTCTTACTGCACATGTATTTCATGTGCGTTGATGCATGCATTACTGCGTGCATCCCTGCCATAAGGGACTGGGACTGGAACTTTTTTCTTCTTTTCTTCGCTTTGTTTAGGATTTAAGGGATCATAACCTACTTAACTACATTCAAACTGGTCCGCCTGTGAGGTTGCTGGTTCGACCTCAGAAAATAACAGCAGACCTACCGGTTTTGAATCACTTCTTCGCTGATGTCAATCAAATGCTGGTGTTGCTGCATTTGACTGATCCAGGAGTTTTTAGGCCTGCCACTCTTTCGCGTTTTTATTGGAACTTTGATTGATATTGCCTTTTTGACAGGGGTCATCCTTTGAACATGACAGTACCAAAAGAGCCGGTCGCGCTCCATTTTCTTCGAGATAGGTACTTTGACGTGTAAGGGACCCCAACATGAAAAAAAATCTAAAGATAGACGACATTCGATCTTGATGTAAACAGAAATAAATTTAAATGTATCATTCTGGAAGCCATAAATTAAACATGTATATTTTTATAGGGATTTATTTAGGTATTTTTGGTAGTGTGTAACTTATAGACGGAAATAAATAAATAAATAAATAAAATTTTTCAATCATTTTTTTTTAATTATTTGTAGTCCTTTTAAATAAATAAAATAAGTGAATCCAAAATTTTGTTTGTCCTCTAAGAAACCTTAACTTGCGTTATCCATAAAATTAAACTTTTTGTGAACAAAATTTTATTAATTTGTTAGATATACACTCGACAGAAATAAACCGGGCCACCCGCTACGTTCAAACTCCGATTCGATTTTATTTTAAAGTATAAAACATATAACTAACAAAGTAGTATCAGGAGAAAATGCGTTATATGTTGAATAAAATGAATGGAAACTCATTGGGATTATTCAATTAATTCAGTGTTTATTTAAGGTTATACAAAAAAGAGTCATTTTCCAGTTGTGTTAATTAATGCAATCATAAAATGAAAAAAAACTTAATGCAATAACAAAAAAAAAATTTAAAATATAATATCTGGTATTGCCTCCTCTTGCTTGGATAACTGCCAGAATCCTTGAATTCATCGACCTCACGAGCCTGACGATGAAATCTTGAGGAATAGCACTCCACTCCTCTTTAAGTGCGATTCGCAGCTCTGGAAGCCTTGTTGGAACAGGTATCTGGGCTCGAACCCGACGTTTCAGTTCATCCCATAAATGTTCTATCGGATTCAAGTTCGGGCTTCGAGCTGGCCAGTCCATCGTACGAATGCCGACGTCCCGTAGATACTGGGTCACCACATATGCAGCATGAGGCCGTGCGTTATCTTGCATTAACAGCATATCCTGCCCGATATATTCTCCGAAAGGTAACACATGGTCGGCGGGGATTTCAGAAATGTAGCGCTGAGAAGTCAATCCACGTGTACGGCCCATTGGTTCGATGAAAACTAAAGCTCTATGTGCGGTTAAGGAGATGCCGCCCCGACCATTACAGATCCTCCTCCTTAAGCAACGTTTCCTCGATGCAACATTGAGAATATCTATCTAGGTCTGCCCGTACCTGGACGTCGATCGAATGCCCCAGTCTCTAGGTATCTTCTGTAAGCTCGTTGCACCGAATATATGCTAATTTGAAGTCTTCCAGCGACCTCCCGTTGCGCAACGCCTGCTTGAAGTAGTGCTATAGCTTGAGCAGCTTCCTGAAGTGTCGTATCCATTATTAACAACGTTAATTACACGCGGCTGAGCAAACACTGGACTAAATCTAAAAAAAAATATAAGACACTGACTAACCTCATTGTAGAAAAAGGAACGGTAATCGCGAAATCTAGACTAAACAAAGCAAATCGTTAGCATTGTGTTTCTTGCTTGATTACAATAGCCGTGTTGAGTCAGTCAACAAACTTCAAAAACCAATTAAAAATTTCAGAATACTTTCAAAGCAGTTTCTAAATTTTCCTGCAAAGTTTATTTTCGTTATAATAATAAATTCAATTTACATTTTAATAAAGTTAATCTTACATTTGTTTGGTTTTAATACTTTTCACAATTTCGATAATCTAATAACCTGAATATATCTGATGAAACGTAGTCCATGTGTTTCTTGGTCTCCAGCGTGCCATCAAACAAAACGTCAAAAGCAAGAAGTCAACCTCCCTACCCATCTACGACGATGCTGTCATTGTGCCGCCCTGCCCATCGGTATTAGTGCTGCCAAGTTCGGTTACACTCCCCCCCGGTGAGCTGTGCCCTGAGTCCTGTTCACCTCCTTTACCGAACTCCTGCAGATCTAGCACTGCCAGTTTGACCACAGGACGAGTGTATATGCCTGACGATGTTTGCACTACCGCGCTGCGTACGACTCCGTCGCTACTACGTATGGCTTTAATTACCTTGCCCATCGGCCAGGTCCTTCGTGAATTCTCTGCATCCACGATTACAACAATGTTGCCTTCCACTATTGGTTTCGTTACCTTGAACCATTTTCCTCTACGCGTCAGGTCGGGTAGATATTCCCGAACCCATCGACTCCAAAACGAGTTCGCAAACCTTTCGCTCATCAGCCAGTTTCTTTTCAGGACTCTACCATCGCTGACTATATCTCCCTTAATTTTGAGACCACTAGATGATCCCACTAAAAAGTGGTTTGGTGTGAGAGCCTCATCGCAATCGTTGTCCATCGGGACGTAGGTGAGTGGTCGTGAATTCACGATCGCCTCTACCTCCGCCATCATACTAATCAGTAGCTCGTCATTCGGATTGTTGTTTGGAGTAATTGCAGCAAGTGTTTGCTTCACAGACCGTATTAAACGCTCCCAACTTCCGCCCATGTGTGGTGATTTTGGTGGTATGAAGTTCCATTTTAACTGCATTTCAAACTCCCTAGCCACTTTCCTTTCATCCAACGTGCTCATTGCTTCTCTTAATTCTTCATTAGCCCCTCTAAAGTTTGTACCATTATCAGAGAATATTTCTACGGGCATACCCCTTCTGGCAATGAAACGTTTTAGTCCCATGATACAGGAGTCGCTTGATAGGCTATACGCAATCTCGATGTGAATGGCTCGTACAGTTAAGCAGGTGATTAGCATTCCCCACCTCTTTTCCTTGTGTCTGCCTACTTTTACATAAAGTGGACCAAAATAGTCAATACCAACGTAAGAAAATACCCGCGTGTATGACATCAGCCGTGCGGCTGGGAGCTGGGCCATGATCGGTGGTCTTGCAACTGCTCTTCCTTTTACGCAGTATGTACAATTTCGTTGATAGGACTTTAAAACGACTCTTAAGTTGGGAATGAAGTATTTTTGCCTCATCTCATTGACAACTGTTTCGCCGTACATATGATAAAATCGCTTGTGGAAATGTCCCACAATAAGATTCGTCAGATAATGAGATTTTGGTAGGATTACTGGTCGTTTTAGTTGGTTAGGAATGTTAGGAGCATTTTGGATACGACTTCCCATACGAATAACTTCGAACTCATCCATATAAGGCGATAGCTGGTAAAGAACGCTGGATTTGTTTAGCTCCTTTCCATTTTGGAGTAGATGGCGTTCCTCACTGAAGCTTTCTTTCTGACATTCTCTATACAAGAAATTCTCCGCTCTGTCTATCTCTGCCTCGCTAAATAGGTCTGTTCCTTTTACTTTTACCTTTTTGCACTTCATATCTATGAATCAATACAGGTACATTGTTGTTCGCCGAATCCTATTCCATTGTGAGAAACGTTTGTAATCAATTACTGGTTGGACCTTATGGACTCTTTGTAGCACACAACATAATTTCAGTTCGTGATCCTCCTCCGGGTATTGGCACGCCAGCGGGCTACTTTGGGGCCATTTTTCCTCGTTTTGGCCCAGGAATTCTGGACCTTTGAACCACCTGCTTTCTGAGTCATACTTCTCAGATTCCTTTTCTTTGGTGGCATCGTCAGCAACATTTTCCGCAGTTGGAACCCACCTCCAGTTATTTTCGTTGGTGCATTCCAGAATTTCCCCAATTCGATAAGCGACAAATTGCTTATATCGCCGGTGCGCGGATTTAATCCAGCAGAGAACGATCCTCGAATCTGTCCAGAAGATAGTATCTAGTATGACCATTGAGTGGCTGTTGGCGATGGTTCTGGCAAATCTGGTGCCTAGCACGGCTGCTTCCAATTCCATGCGAGGAATCGATATTGTTTTAATCGGGCTTACTTTAGATTTCGCTCCCACCAGAACGCATTCAATCGAAGTCCCATGCGTAACTCGGAAATATGCCACTGCTGCATAAGCCGATTCTCCAGCATCCACGAAAATATGCAACTGTACGTGGGATTCAGGATTGAACGTTAATTTCGAGAGGTAAGGTCTCCTAATAGTTATCTTTCGTATAGTAGGAATGAGGCTCAACCATCTTTTCCACCTTATGAAGTGCGATTCAGTTATATGTTGGTCCCAGTCTATAGAAGAACGCCAAACGTCTTGAAGAAGTATCTTTAGAATAATTACGAAGTGTGCAATCAGCCCCAGTGGATCAAAAATGGACATCAATGCTTTCAAAATTTCTCTTTTAGTAGGTATCGTTGTTCCTAACATTATGTCCTTCACTTTACTCGATCTAAGAGTAAAGAAGAAATTGTCAGCTGCCGGAGCCCACCACATGCCAAGTAATTTTTCAGTGCCCTCTGAGTCACCTACTTGTGTGACTTGCTTGCAGGTATCAGCGGCCTTTTCTTTAAGAGCACTCAAAACTGTCTCAGAATTGGAGATAAAATTCCGGATTTCGAACCCGCCTTTCTCGTGTAAAGATATCACTTCCTTGGCAAGCTTTATGGCTTCTGCCTCGCTCTCAACACTGTCGAGATAATCATCCACGTAGTGATTCTCTATGATGGCTTGAGCGGCCCTAGGGAACTCTCCCGCGAATCTCCTCGCATTTTTATTTTTAATGAACTGTGCACAATGTGGCGAGCATGTGGCACCGAAGGTCATTACTTTCATTTTATACTCCTCTACAGCATTAGTGTCTGTGTTTCGCCATAGGAAACGCTGCGCGTCTTGGTCATCCTCACCGATTCTGATCTGATGAAACATTTCCCGAATGTCTGCAGCAATGGCTTCTTCTCTCTCTAAATCGAAAAAGAATGGCTAGTAGCGGTGGAACTTCATCGGGTCCTGTTAAGAGCACTGAATTGAGTGATAATCCTTCTACTTTTGCTGCCGCATCCCACACTATACGGATCTTATTTGGTTTGTTTACATTGAAAACGGGAAAGATCGGTAGGTACCAAATACGCGTATTAGCGCTTGAAAGTTTTATTGTGGTCAGCTTAGAAGCATAGCCTTTCTGAACGTAATCCTTTATCTGGCGATCTATGTTAGCTAGCATCTGAGGTTCTCGCGCCAGCTTCTTTTCAAGGCATCTCAGCCGTTTCTCCGCCATAGGCCTGCTATCTGGAAGTACTACGTCGTCATATTTTATATTATATATTTTATATATTGTTTTAGCTTCGAGCAGTTGGCTTGCCCTATCATCGCTGGCAGATATAGGCTTCTTGAAGTTGGTTATCCATGCTGCATCGACCTTGAAATACTCTTGCATCATCCTAAACATTTCCGCATTGATGCTACCCTGACATTCACATATGTGGTAGCTGTGGCTCGTTTCGCTAGCAACTGGATACGCGTCGCTTATTGTAGGGCCGAAGACTGTCCATCCCAACCTGGTTTTTATTGCGACAGGTTGATTGGGGGCACCTTCTACCGATTTCAGAGGGATTCCTAGGCTCCAGTGTTGCAGTCCCAGCAACAATCGAGGCTTCGCATTCTCATAAGGCACAAATGGTACGTTCCTTAAGTGAACGTATTTGCTTACGAGTGCATTTATATTGACTGATTGCCTCGGCAGGTCTAAGGCTTTGACAGTGTGCACGTTCGGTAGTGCATATCTTTTTCGATCACCCAATCCAGAAATCTCTATGTTGATTTTCCTCGATTCTTCCTCACTCCGATGAGTATTCCCTGTCCACTTAAGACAAAGCGGATCGACTACACCATCGGTATTTAGTAGTTGTGCAAGCTCCTCGTCCATCAGCGTAACAGATGACCCATCATCAAGAAAGGCGTACGTATCTATTTTGCTGTTGTTGGAGTATAGTGAGACTGGGAGGATCTTGAATAGGAGTGGGTTTCTGCCTTGACGATTCGTTACGCAGTTAAGCTGTGCACTGGTCGTCGGTTCATTGTTGGGATTCACTACAAATCTTGGATTATCTGCCTGCAGATCGCGTGTATGTAGTAGCCTATTGTGTTTGTACCTACAGCCATCAACCCCGCACACTTGGGGTGATAAACATCGACGTCTACCATGTTGACGTAAACAGATCCTACAAATAGTGTATTGTCTTATTACCGACCATCTCTCTTGTGATGCCATGTTGAGGAACTGTTCACACACTGCCACTGACTTGCATCCGTTGCTACAAACAGGACACTTTCGTCCTTCGCTGCCGTTGGTGGTACTTTGTGGCGCATGAATATTTATGAATCCTTTAGACTTCCTCCTAGATTTATGCTCTGAATGATCCCCAGGTAATGCTACTGTCGTTACTTCAGATGCCGCTCTTGCTATTTTAGAGAGCCACTCACTAAACGTGGCTAAGTTGATGTCATAAACTTCCTGCTTGAACATGCCCCAATTCAATTTCAATTGGGTGGGCAGCCTATCGACAAGTTCTTGTAGCAGACACGGATTGTTGAGATGGGAACGAAGACCGGCCGATTGTATAGTGCCACAGGCATTTGCTACGGAGACAGAGAAGTTAATTAGGGTTTCTAACTTATCAGGTTTGGGTGGCGGTTCGTTGCGTATTTTTTCTAGAATAGTTTGAATAATTAACTCCGGACGGCCGTACAACATTCTTAAAGTGGAGATAACTTGGTCGACTTGATCTGGATGCATCAAGCGAAAGCGAACCTTTTCGAGTGCTTCACCCGTCAGGCAGCGCTGTAGCCGCTGTAGGTTCTCGTGGTTGCTATATGCACACGTCCTAGTAGAGCTTTCATACCAGCTGATGAACAAGGGCCATTCTTCTGGCCGACCTGAGAACTTTACGAATTCGCTCGACATAATTTGCCTTGCAGCTAGGTGGTTTTTATTTAAAGTAGGCGAGGCCTAAAGGTGAATCGAAGGGCATGTGCGAGTGGAATTGATGTCAGCCCGCATTGTAGACGATGGTTTTGGATTTTCGTGGCTAACTTTGCGGCAGAAGGGCGTCCCATTATTAACCCAGTTTTCTGTCATATCGCCTACGAAGGATTCGCCATCGGCACAATCCGAAGCGACCTCGTCGTCGGAACTAACCTGCTTGAGTATCTCGTACTTTTTGTTGAGATAATCTTCTTCGCGCTGTTCTCGAAGCTTTGCGGCCTCTTCTAACCTCTGCAACATCAAGTTTGTTTGCTTCTGAGACTTCTTTGAACCGGCCTTTGAGCAGGTCCCTACTGATTGCGAGCGGCTTAGCGAGGAATGAGTGGAGATGGGTTTCGCAGGGTTCGTAGCGGGCATGTTTGGTGGCGACTGATTCGATGAGTGTGGCGGACGGTCGTCAGCTGCAGTTTTTGGAGGAGTTTGATGCTTCTCCTGCTGACATTCTTGACATATCCAACGCTTAAGCCGCTTGACGCGATTGTCAACTTTAGCGCAGCTGTAATGGTACCAGTGGTCACAGGCGTCACATGCCACCATATCGTCGAACGTATCTGGCTGGTCGCATTTTCGGCAATTAGATGGGGAAGGGGCAGGGCAAGAATCTTTTTGGCATGACATTCTCACTTACCTGAAGGCACTGTGGGCGGCGATGGCAATTAGGGTAGGAAGGCGAATGGTGAGTTCAGTATGATGGTATACTAAGGTGTCGTAAATATGCGCACGAATCCCTATTTTAATTCGTTGCTTGAGGCGCCGGCGTATTGTGGAGAACTTCTTTCAGTTTGGTCCTTTCCAGATGTTGGCATTAGCAAACAAATGAAAATTTAGTATGTTGAGTCAGTCAACAAACTTCAAAAACCAATTAAAAATTTCAGAATACTTTCAAAGCAGTTTCTAAATTTTCCTGCAAAGTTTATTTTCGTTATAATAATAAATTCAATTTACATTTTAATAAAGTTAATCTTACATTTGTTTGGTTTTAATACTTTTCACAATTTCGATAATCTAATAACCTGAATATATCTGATGAAACGTAGTCCATGTGTTTCTTGGTCTCCAGCGTGCCATCAAACAAAACGTCAAAAGCAAGAAGTCAACCTCCCTACCCATCTACGACGATGCTGTCATTGTGCCGCCCTGCCCATCGGTATTAGTGCTGCCAAGTTCGGTTACAAGCCGTGTTTCTTTGCACGCGGATATAGGGATAATTTGAAATTTGCATGTAAAATACAACAGCAACTTATCCTATATACGCTAACTTTAGCGGGGATAGCTATCGCCGCTAAGTCAGTTAGCGGGGATAAACAGTGCTTCCAAAATCCATTTTCTTCGTTTCTGATGAATCCTTCCGATGAATTATTCAGGAAATGTCAAAGTTTGACAACCCACCGACCACTCACACATCCCGCCGAATATTTTATTCGTGATTTTATTATTATTATTTTTTAAACTTCATTTCAAGGGTAATTGAATTTAGCAAATCTGTTAATGTGAAATTGTTTTTCATAATTTTAGAATATGCTTGGCATCAATTTCAATTGGCGGAAGTAAATATTTTTCAATTTCAGGATTTTCAATACAAATTTCTTAACTACAACTTACAGCTGTGTCACTTTGCATGTCATAGGTGCATGTGTGCTGCCAAGTTTTTTTTGATGAATTTTTAAGCGGCGATAGTCGTTTTCTGATGCCATCCCTATATCCGCGTGCAAAGAAACACGGCTAATGTGTGTTAACTTTACTTAAGAATAAATTTAAAATCACTTTAACTGACATGAAAAGCACTTTCAGTAGGCACCACTTTTTTTATGTGTTATACTTTTAAAGAAAATCGAATCAGAGCTTGAACGTAGCGGGTGGCCCGGTTTATTTGCTGTCGAGTGTACATATTAATTATATAAGCTGTGTTCCTTTGCACCCGGATATAGGCATGGCATTAAAAAACGACCATCGCCGCTTAAGAATTCATCAAAAAAAACTTGGCAGCACACATGCACCTATGACGTTTATTAGTGACACAGGTGTAAGTTGAGTTAAGAAATTTGTATTGAAAATCGTGAAATTCGAAAATATAAATTTCCGACAGTTGAAATTAATGCCAAACATATTCTAAAATTATAAAAAACAGTTTCACATTGACAGATTTACTAAATTTTGAAAAAAAATAATAATAAAATCACGAGCAAAATATTCGGCGGGATGTGTCAGTGGTCGGCGGGATGTCAAACTTTGACATTTCCTGAAAAATTCATCGCAACATTCGTCAGAAACGAAGAAAATGGGTTTTGGAAGCACTGTTTATCCCCGCTAAAGGACTTAGCTGCGATAACTATCCCCGCTAAAGTTAGCGTATATAGGATAAGTTGTTTTGTATTTTACATGCAAATTTCAAATTATCCCTATATCCGCGTGCAAAGAAACACGGCTATAGACAAGAAATAATAATGAACTTTGTTCATTTTTTATATATAAACAAGTTTGAATGTTAAAATAGTTAAACATAATGTTTAATTATTGTTTTTTTGGGAAAATCAAATCCATTCTCCTATTTTTTTTTGTTGGCAAATTGTTCAACAACTTCCTCAGGATCTATATTTATTTCTCCGTGAATATTCATGGATGCTAATCCATTTAGACGAGCTTCGGAAGTTGTTGCCCTCAGCCTAGTTTTTAACATTCTCACGGCGGAAAATGTTCTCTCTGGCTCTGCTGACGTAACTGGAAGTACACACAGTACTTCTATATCTTCTTTATATTTGGGAATTGTACATAACAGCAAACGGGAAGAGAAGCTAAAGCTGTTGCTGGGATATTTTTTCCATTTTTCTCGTCTCATGTTTGTTTACATATCTAAATAGTAGAATGAAAAACATAACTTTTTAGTTACCGGAAGAATAAACTGCTCTATCATTTAAGTGGTTTTTGTATGTTAACATACGTGCAGTTAGACAACTGAGGAATCGATTTTCAGGCATTGAAGACATTGACATAAATCGAGTATCTGAGCTCCCTCTAAATCTATAAGATTTACGAACAGGTTTCAGTTAAACATGTACATTATGATGAAATCACACATAATAACATGATCTTGGAGGCTCAAGACCCCCCCCCCCCCCCCCCCCCCCTCAATTCGCCACTGATCATAACCCTCGCACTTTCTTGCATCCTTCCTAGTCCGCCTATGGGGTTCTCCGGCTTCCCAGTTTCAAATCACTTCGTCGCTGAAGCCAATTAAATGCTGGTGTTATTGCGTCTGGGTGATCTAGGAGTTTTAATGCCTCCTTCTCTTTCGTGATTGTATAAAAACGTTGATTGATATTATGTTTCGACATAGTTTGTGGAATTTCCTCTGAATATGCCAGTATCAACTTAGCCGGTCGCGCTCTATTTTTTCTGAGATAGGACCTTTGAACTTCATATTCGATCATGCTTTGTTACTCCTGTTGTCATGCAAAACATCTTCATCTCAGATGTCGTCAATTGGCGCTCTTACTTTTTTCACGCTGTCCAACATTGTGAACTGTATGTGAGCGCCCCGGACGCACCACTGCGGTGTAAAGCTTAGGAATCACAGATATTTGAACTTTTCGCAATTGTATTTTAAAACCTTATGAAGTGAATGTTTCTGTGTATGGCCCGGTTCATACGTGAGTGAAATGGTGTTCATTCGAAACTTATTTATCGATTTGTGAAGTTGAAGAGGGCGTACTTGAGGAAGCACAGACGTCATGGCAGAATTATGTATTATTCTTTTTATTGAGTAAATTTATATTCAATCGCTTCTCGGCTAAATATGAAAAACACAAAAAAGCATAGAAGCCGACTATCATCCGCATAAAAGGTGCAACCATCCATATTTTCACGGATAGTCAAGCAGCTATAAACGCCCTTAGCTCGTATACCATTGACTCCAAATCAGTCATGTACTGCTTCAATACCCTACAAACACTCGGGATAAGAAACAAGACCAAATTATGGTGGGTTCCGGGTCACGTCGGGGTAGAAGGTAACGAAAAGGCCGACGAACTGGCCAGAAAAGGTTCAGAAACAACTTTCATAGGTCCCGAACCTTTCTGCTGCACTCCTAGATCAGCAGCAACGGCAGCAATTAAAAGCTGGGAACATAGAAAATGTATCTATCTTTGGGAAAGCATCCCACGTCTAAGACAGGCCAAACGAGCCATTCGGCCCTTCAATCAAAATGCCAGCAAATGTCTAAACCTAAGCAGGCATGATATCAAAAACCTAGTAGGTTACCTTACTGGTCACCATGATTTAAGATATCGTCTACACAAAATGAGAATATCAGACTCTTCTGAGTGCCGACTCTGTCTTGAAGAGGACGAGTCAGCTGAACACATTTTATGTGAATGTCCAGCCCTTAATAGAATTAGAAAGAAGATCTTTTTCAGGGAGCAAATGAGCCCCGAGGACATAAAGAATTCTACTGGTAAAATTGTCCGCTTTACACGGAAAGTGGAAATTCTACTAGTTTAAACTTTTCTGGCCCATACGGTACAAAAGATCTTTTAGGTCGAAGTACCCCCCTTATAAATCGCCTTGGCGAGCCAGAATTTAAAAAAAAAAAAAAAAAAAAATCATTCTCACGTAAAAACACATATCTTTCCTCACATATAAACCGGGACTATATGTGCTGTTTTGAGTTTCTGTAAACAAAAATAGAATCCAGTATTTAAATGACTGTGTTCGGTCGGCAGTGACGTCTTTTCTGACAATAAACTACTGGATTCTGTTTCTGTTGCTTGTGACAGCCTTTAACGTTCCAAAAGCCAGGTTAGTAAAACCCCATGTTCGTAAGCACAGTAATTTGCGCAAGTCAACCACATGCGTGTTTCGTGCCTTCAAAACAAATATTTTTCTTTCTGTAGACTTTTATTTCATCTGGACAGTCTGTTCAACACGTTAACTGGATTGCTGGAAACTATCGACGTTTACGAACGTACTACTCAAAGATAACGTTAGGTCAGCGTAAGATAAATTGGAATTTTTGTTTTTGAACACACGCAATACAGATCTTTGTAAGTCAGCGATTTAAAACTCGACCAAAGTAAGTACGAAAATCGAAAACTCAAAATTAAATTAAACACTTAAAATCGTTCATAGTTTTTTTTCTATTCTCTAATTTATTCAAACATTTTAATTGTTTCTTACTTCGGTAGTTTAGGTAAAGTTAATGGGTTGAGGGGTAGGATATACCTGTACCCTTCACACTTAGGTCAATGTAAACCCATTGTAATGCCCTGGGGGTTATAATTCCCTTATTCTTGAACCTATGATCATTTCCGATCTATCCTGAGGCAATGTCGTTTATAGTTTTGCCATAAAGTTCTTCTAAATCTTGAAAGTGCCTTCCGAAGGTTTTTTTTCTTTAGTGACAGAGGAAGTTAAGAATCCTTGTCATCACATTCTTACTCCGGTAAAAACAAATAACTTCAATTAAATTGGAATTCTAAATGAGAAACGCTCCATCTTTAATTGAACAACGAATGAATTGGCACACAAATAATATGCATGTGCTGTTCATAATATCCTTTGAACCGTAAACTTGTAGTGAAAACGGTTGTCTCACCCCTGGATCTGAGCTGAACACGCATAACTTTTTAAACTCCACCGCCCGCCAATTACAGCAAGGTTAAATAAAAGTTTCCTCTTTATTAAAAAATTAGAACTCAACTAAAAATGGCACAATAATTTGAAATCTATGTAATACAACTGAACTCCAATTCTTCAATTTCATTAAATGATTACACCCGCTGAGGAGAAGGGAAGAATGCAGCTATGGCTAGGGCATACAAATAGTTAGCAAATCGTACGTTAGTCACTCATTCATTGGAAATCACAACTTCTGACATATGCAGCATATATGCCTATCGGAGAGCACACTCAACCGGCGAATTGACATTTTTCAAAAAAATGAAATAACTTTCTATTACACATTCACACAATCAGCTAAAAAATACGAAAATGGGAAAATAACGATATTCTTCTGCAAGCCAAAACACATTTCAAAGATGATTATGGGGAACTAAAGGGAAGTGATGTCATAGACAAAAACGGCATAAAGGCGAAAACTATCCTTACCGTTTTTTTTTAATGCATGTGCTTGTTCGAAAGGGCAGTCAATAATGCCTTTGATTTTCTGGGTTCGAAACGCAATATCCATTTCTAAATCAGTCTGTCATTGTACGATAACTTGCTCCAAAAAGTAAGAGGGAGATAAAAATCTTCAACGAAAGCATACGAAATTGGCGTAACGTTAAACGATGAACCGTAAAGTGCCTAAGTAATCAAAAATGCTCAAGGTAAAATTTGGGTAAAGTGTGGGAATACGGAGTGACTTAGATGCTTTTTTTTATAATTAGCGTGCGCTAAAGGGGTTTCTTTTCTGTAAATGATACAGTAGTACCATTATAGTGTGTTGTATACACAGCCCATGGCAATTTTCAATTCAACACCTGCAAATGCAATGCCAATGTGGAAGTATTTCATTGCCTACTATTAGGTGGTAGAACTAGGATTATACAATAATTTAAAGTGCACATATGAGCAAGTATTCGCTGCACTTATATTTATTTTTATTCTGCGAATTATTGCTTCATGAACCTGGTCGGGATTTGAACACGCAATCTTCCGATCAGCAAGTGAACACACTACCACTGCACTGTTGCCACCCGCAGACGTGTTTTTAGGCTGAAAATTTTGATTTTTAACAACAGATTCTGACAATAAATGCGGCCCGTTGGTAGGCACATCACTTGGGAACGGCTGGACCGGTTTGGCTCATATTTTTTTTTGTAAAATGTTTGCCTTAGTCCAAATAATGTTTACGGAAATAAAAATTATAAAATTTGAAAAATTCAGGAAATGCGATATATTGTTTTGTATATAAAGGGTGTTCAAATTTGACGTATAATTTTAAATTGGCCGCCACTTTTTTTACAGCTATTAGATGACATCGAAGTTTTTTCAGGTATGTAGTAAATACATTTCCGTTAGCTAAACTGGATCGGTACACTATTGAGCAACGTGTTTTTATTATTAAAATTTATTTTAAATATGGTGAAAGTTTTGCAGAAGTTAAAAGAAAATTTCGTTCAAAATACGGTGAAGAAAATGCTCGGTCAAACCGTGCTTTTAAACTCATCGTTCATAAATTTGAAGAAACGGGTTCGGTTCAAGATCAGAGAAGTAAAGCCTATCATCGTAGTGGTCGTTCGAGTGGAAATAGTGCAGCTGTTGGCAGAATTTGTTGCAGCAATGTTACAGCAATTAAAACTCAAACCAACAACTTTGTTTAACATTTTGCACAAAGATCTGCATGTAAAGGCTTACAAAATACAGTTAGCACAAGAATTAAAGCTAACTGACCACGCAGTGCGTCTGCAACTCGTTAATTGGGCCATGCAACAACGAAATGACAATTTTTTCAAGCAAATTATGGCATAATTTCCCGAAGGACAGACTTTAATTGGCCACCAAGATCATGCGATTTAACACCACTTGATTTTTATACCCTATTCTAAGGGTATATTAATTTTGACGCATAGTTTGTAACATACCTTAATATTGCCCGTAGACCCCTAAAAGTTACTATATTTATGATCAGCATCGATAGTAATGTCGATCTAGCCATGTCCGTCCGTCCGTCGGCAAAAATTAGGCCTTAAAAACTGGGCCTAGAGAGCTGAAATTTTAACCATATACTCTCTAGGGTCCCGAAATAATCAAGTTTACGAATTTTTGAAATCCGCCCACAGACACGCCCACAAACTCAAAAATACAAAATTTTGGAAAAAATCGAATTTTGAGCTAGAAAGCTGAAATTTTTTATGTATGATCTATGACTCATAAAACTGCTCCGGATATAAAATTTTCAAAATCCGCCCACTGACACGCCCACAAAAAAATAAAACAATTTTATTGAAAAACCAAAATTTGAGCTAGGGAGCTGAAATTTATAATATATACTCTCTAGGGGCCCTTTAAGCTCATGTGTAAATATTTTCAAAATCCGCCTACGGGCACGCCCACAATTAAATAAAATAATTTTATTGAAAAACCAAAGTTTGAGCTAGGGAACGTTTTTTTTTACAAAAGCTTCGTTTTTGTTTGATAAAATCTTTTAAATGTTATATAACAGAATATGTTCAGCGTTCTTAACAATTCAACCATACTTAGACCTTTGTCACGCCCACTTATGAGGGATAGGAATAAGAATAGGGTATCCAACAGTTCGCCCAAGCGGACTGTAGCCCGCCCCTATGTTTTCTTATGGCGTTTCTTGAAGAGTAAAGTTTATGCTCAAACTGTTCAACGCCTCAAAGACAACATCATCGAGCAAATATCACTTATTGAACCATCATTATGTGAAAAAGTGATTCAAAATGTTGGTAAAAGGTTGACAGATTGTCGAGCTAGCAGAGGAGGTCACTTGGACGAAATTCTTGTTCATTATTGGCCCGAACCAATGTACAATATTTTCCAATAAAAATAAATACAGATTTCACACAATTTATGTCTTTCATTCAAAATTTAAAATGATACCTCAAATTTGAGCACCCTTTATTTATATAGCAATGATTAAGATGGTGCTGAAAGACAAAATTTTGAACAGCCTTGACATTTGTTTGTTTCTTACTAGTAAATTAGAAAAAGTAAGTTGTCAAAGGCGCCTGCCAGACAATTGGCACCTACGAGTACCTTAAGGGGAGCAACGAAGCTGCCTGAGCAGGCTAAGCCTTGCAGAGGAATAGGTGCAGTCTTTTTAACTACGAGTAGCTAACCGATTGAGCTCAAATCATGCATTCTTTCGAATTGGCCTGAGATTTTTTCTGTGAAGTTTATTCAAATCGGCCACCCAAGTTTGCCTTGCGTTTTGATTGTTACTAAAAAAAAGGATATATTTCTATTTGTTAGGCGCAGCAAGGCACGCCAAGTGCCCGCTATCGACAATAATTATTTAGTCTAGTCGAATATATTGGCCAATACAATCCTTGGGCAAAGCCGGACGGGTGCAGCTAGTTTGTATATATGTAATGTATGTATATACAAGGTGGGCCAAAAGAGATCATCCTATTGGAAGATGCTCTTATTTTTGCAAATGGCCGCCAATGTCAAATCTGTTTCGACATTTGTGGACTAGACAGATGTAGAATACAAGTGAACAAGCCATGGAGCGATACACTCCCAAAGAACACGGAATAATCGTGTCTATTTTTTTGCGTAACAATTCGTCTGTAGTGTTGGCGCAGCGCGAATTCCGTCGCCGATTGCACGGCCGTCCGACACCGACTGCGGAAACACTGTGCCGTTTGGCCATCAACCTTGAAGAGTATGGGACCACACGAGACGTTGGTCGGCCCGGGAGCGCCCGTTGTGCCGAGAATATCGCCGCTGTTGACGAGGATGTCGAGTTGTCGCCGGAAACATCGACCAGACGCCGTGCCTCGCAATTAGCCATCAGCCGATCGTCCCTAAGGCGAGTTTTGGTCAAAGACTTGCGCATGTTCCCGTACAAAGTCCAGTCCGTGCATCAGCTGCTGCCTGTCGACCGCCAAACGCGTGTAACCTACGCCCAAGCCATCCTCGATCTCGACGACGAAGTGGACGATTTTTCGACCAAAATCATAATGAGCGATGAGGCTCAGCGGGTACGTGAACAAGCAAAACTATCGCTTCTGGGGCACCGAAAATTCACGAGTAATGCACGAGGAGCCATTACACCCGCTGAAAGTTACTGCATGGTGCGCTGTTCACGCTGGAGGAGTCATCGGGCCATTTTTTTCGAGAACGCCGCTGGTCAAACGACAACAGTGGACGGTGCGCGCTATAGGGCCATGTTAACCGAGTTTTTTCTGCCGCAATAGGACGAATTAGGACTGGAGGACATGTGGTTCCAACAGGACGGAGCTACGGCACACACTGCGCGAGCCACAGCCGATATTCTGAAGGCGGCGTTCCCGGGTCGCCTCATCTCTCGTTTTGGCGATTTGCACTGGCCCAGACTTTTTTTTGTGGGGTTTTTAAAGTCCCGTGTTTACGACTTGACCAATAAAATTATAAAGGTTCAAATAAACATAATCAAAAAACAGAATCGAAGTTTTTCATTTAGAAAAAAAAATGAGAGCCAAAAAACATCGGATGACTTCGTTTGGCCCACCTTGTATAAGCTCTACAAATCAATAAAACGACAATGACATGTTGGTTAGTTTACACTTTGATCGATTGGCATTCATACATAAACCAAATAGTCGCTCGGGTTTTAAAGACAGTAATTTCGTTTGTAAATAAAAGGAATTGGTTCGATTCGTTGACTGTAATTAAGACATTTTATTTGTTTCCATCAAGTGGCGATCATAATATCGGTCAAGTTACTGGTTGAGGCATATTCAGGCCCGTTCCACAGATTCTCTACCTTTTGTCGATTGTTTCTCTTTAGGGACCGCAATCGCTTTGGGTCTTCGGCTTGTTCCAAAAAAACGTGTGACTTCAGAAAACCCCAACATTCAAAAGAAAGTGGGAAACATTATACATTGTCGGTAAAACGATATTTTTAAAGAGTGGTAGTGGCAGTGGGAAACCCTATATGGCCAACCGAATGAACCGAGCTGGGTTAGTCGAGGTGGTAAAGAGGCTGGTATCGAATTCCGTCAGACAGCTGCGTTGCGGTAGACAGAGTCTATGCGGATCACTTTAAAGCACTGGGCAATAATCCGGACCATTCACTGTCACCGACAACATCAAAGGCACCTGCCCATTGTAGTTTTGAACAATTCCTGGAGCCTCAATCGGCTGAGAGTGCCGACAATGTACAAAATGCATACCATACAAGACAGCAACCGCATACCGTCACCAGCACCACCGAAGATATCAGTTCATATCAACTTCGAATCATTGCCTTGGCCCCAGACAGTAGAGAGCCCCTAACTAAAATGCTGAATTAAGTCGAAAGATAGCCGATATTTAGCGAAGTTCAGTGCTGTACTCCGTGCATTGGAGCTCAATGACACCTAAACTGAAAACCAAAGTTACATCCGCTACGTTGGATGTAGGGACATCAAATACTCCCTTCAAAAATTCAATAGGTATGGGTAATTATGGAGTGCAGCAATGTATTAAGGACTTCGAGGAAACAATGTCTTCTCGCCAAGTAGACGAAATGGATTAAGGACTTCGAGAAAAACCTGTCTTCTCGCCAAGTAGACGAACGGGTTAAATTATGATGATGGATGGACAATTTGTCAATATCATACAAGCCCGCGACCGGAATTCTCTGAAAAAAAAACAACTAATCTCGAAAATCAAACAGAGCCATTTCTGTCGAGTTGTTTATGCAGAACTCGCCAGCCAACTCATCCATAAGAATGAAACCATTCGCCAGCATATTAAAGAAATGCAGGGAAATAGATGAAACTAAAATGTGTTTTTAGACGTTATTATTCCCGTACAATTTTTGCAAATTTTTAATGTTATTTTCTTAGTAAATTTTAGTTTTTACTATTAATTTGCTGTGAGCGAATAAAAGTGAATGGTTGGGGAGTAGTTACTTGATGTAATGTCCGAACCTTTTTTCATTTCTTAGCTAACCCACTGAAACATCAGCGGACACATTTCATTTCGAAATTGCGAGGAAAATAGTAATGAAATAGAGATTTTTTTATATTTATAATACATTGCGTAGCTTATCGTTCGAAATACCATGTTCATTAAACAAAGCCGTCATCTGGTCAACTACAGCAGTTACTTACATGTAACCCAGATTGATTACCATTTGGTAGCACATAAGGCCTCGGGTTAAAGTTTGCAAAGTGATCCTAGGAGAGGCAATCGCCCGGCAACATCGCCTCACCCTGACAGACATTTTTATAGTGTCGGGGACGAACAGAATTCCGTCAACGCTGAAAACTGCTCTTGTTAGGCCGATCTATAAGGGTGGCGTTAAAAATCACCTGAGCAATTATAGGCCGATTTCGATACTTTAAGTGGTGGAAAAGTGCTTGGAAGGCGTTCTTTCGGCAAGGTTACAAAATTTTATCGACAAAAACTCACTAATACACAAAAGTCAATACGGATTCCAGAAAAACAAAAGTACAGGAAAATTGCTTGTTGAATTTGATAATTGTGCCAACAAAAGTTTAAACAAAAGCATTCATGTCCTAGTACTGTTCATGGACTTCAGCAAAGCTTTCGACACTCTCAATCATGCGAACTTGTTAGAAGCGCTAAGAAGGATTGGCATACGAGGAGTAATGGCTGATTGGCTTAGGGATTATCTGCACAACAGGCTGTTTTACGTCAAGATCAAGGACGTGATGAGTGAGAAAAAGGGCGTGCAATATGGAGTTCCGCAGGGATCAAAACTAGGTCCGATTCTCTTCGTCCTTAACACGAACGACCTACTACGCGTCTTCAAGCAGAGTATTCCATTTGCCTTTGCAGACGACACAGCGATTGTGGTCCCTCATAGGTCCCTGGACATGGCGACGAGGATAATGCAAGAAGAGTTCAATGCTGCAGTAAAATGGTGCCACGACAATGGCTTGGTTATCAACGCTTCAAAAACCAAAATGATGCACATTCGAAGTCCACAATTCAAACCCACTCAACGCAGAATATATTTGAGTAATGATGCTTGCCCTAGCACTGCAATTGAGACTATTGAATTAGTTGAAAGCTATAAATATCTGGGAGTAATTATTGATTGCCATTTTCTATGGGACAAACACGTCGATAGATATGCACTATACCACTTGAAGAACGATGCCACTGAACCTCTCTTAAAGCAAGTTTACTATGCCCTAGTAGAGTCAAAACTTAGGTATGGTTTACTTGCTTGGGGAAATGCAGCTGCAACCCACATCCGTAAGCTACATAGACTTCAAAACGCAGCACTGAAACAATTAAAAATCACTAACCAGCGAAACATTGAAAGAAGTATTAAAGTTCTTCAAGATGACGACAATACTGCATTACTTTGACGATAGCCGCTTTATTCGACCAGTAGATCATCAAATAAGCACAAGACGACGGGCCCAAGGTATGATCCAAGTACCTAGAAATAGCAACAATTATGGTAGGCGACTACTTGAATTTAGCATTCCTTCAATTATTAATGAATTACCTAGAGATCTTATAAATTTAGAAAACTTTAAAACTAGAAAAAAACAAATAAAACAATTTTTTTTAAATCGCAATAATTAATTAAATATACTTACATACATATTTTGAATTATATAATTGTTTACTCTTAAGCTCACTCTTACTTTTATATAAACAAACTTAAAAAACATAATCTCCTGCAGACAAGCCAAAGCTTCGCAGGAACTTATAAAAATTGTTAAGTAACTATCATGAATAACCTAAAAAAAAAAAAGTATCTGCGAGAATCAAATGGTACAATCTGGACAAAGAGGAAGGCGAAACATTTATTGCAAATATGCAGAACTATCTGCATCACATCATTAACGAAGTTGAGGATGCAGAGTGCCGAGCACAAGATGTGTGGAATTCCCTACAACTACCTAGCTTGGATAGAGCCAAATCACTGCTAGGGGCTTCAAAATGACAATATCAACATGATCAAAGCGCTTCACTAATAAAGGAGATTGGAATACAAATTTTGCAAGAGGAGGGCCTGTATCGGGAGTTAGAAATTTCTTCTTCGGCTGGTGATAGAAACCCAATAGGCATTACACTGTTTATGGAATCTACTTGCGATTTCGTAACTAATCCCATAAACAGTGCAATGCATATGGGGGTCACTGTTTGATTTGGAGTAGGTGCAAGGGCAAACAGCACCAAGCGAAAGTGTCATAAAGCCAAATTGGCCTTATGACGCTTTTTCAAGGTGTCATAATACCAAATGCTACAATTTGGCCTTATGTCACTTTCACAATGCGACATAAGGCCAAATTTCGAGATTTGGCCTTATGACACTTGGGCTTATGTCACGGTACCTATATTACTCTGTCTCAGTTAAAAGTTGATTTCTCTTTTGTTAATACAAATTGCAAAGTACCTACTTGACTCTTTCATCGCACACTTCCCCGAAGGACCTTAGACCAATAAGCCTAACATCCTTCCTTCTCAAGATTCTGGAAAAAAATCTAGATCTTCACATTAAGGCCACCATTGATAGCAACTTGCTATCCACGACACAACACGAATACCAAATAGGTAAATCTGTTGAAACGGCCTTGCACTCTATCGTCTATCACGTCGGAAAATCCATATCTATCAAAGGAGTTGCTTTAGTGACATTTCTCGGCATAGAGGAAGCTTTCAACAACGTTGAAAAACCAATTCGAATACCAACGCCCTACGCAGGCTCAACATAGACAACTCAATCTGCTGCTTTGTGGAATACATGCTCGAAAGCAGGGTAATAACCGCATCCTTCGGAAGTAGCACTGTCAAACGACGTGCACACAGAGGCACCCCCCAAGGGGGAGTATTGTCTCCGCTACCATGGAATCTAGTGCTCAACGAAGCCCTTCTGAACATTGAATACACTGGATGCATAGTTATCGCCTATGCGGCAGATGTCACTATACTTGTAACAGGCAAATACCCGCAGACGCTGGCCGATGTCAAGTTGGACCGAAAGATGCGGCCTGTCCGTCAGTCCAACAAAGACTGAGCTGGTCCTGTTCACACGAAGACATAAACTCTCTGAGTTCACTCCTCCGAAGATAAGAGGCACTCCTCTGGCACTCTCAAATAGCGCTAGCTATTTAGGCCTGAAGCTTGATCGCAAGCTACTTTGGCGGGAAAATGTGCTCTCTATATTTGCAAAAAGGCGGTGGGCTGCACGTGGGGCCTACAACCAAAAATTATGCACTGGTTATACATGTCGGTAGTTAAACTGATTCTCCTCTATGGAGTACTGGTCTGGTGAAACGCCTTGGAGAAGAAGTCCAACCTAACCTTGCTGGACAAAACTCAACGAGTTGCATGCCTCAGCATCACCGGTGCACTGAGAACCTCTCCCACTGCGGCGCTCCAAGCCATGCTCCACCTTCTCCCGATCGACATCGTCGGCAAACAGTTGGCTGCCAGCTCAGCAAAAACACTGAGAAGCTCCAAACAATGGAAAGAGCAACACACTGGGCATGCCAATATACTATCGATGTATCGACATCTTTCTAAGTTCACTAATCTAATCCCAGACAGAATGCGATTTCAACCTGGGCTACAAACATCTAATCCCAGACACAACGTCACGTCCTACACCATGAATCGCTGTCAATTTTTACGGATGGGTCCAAAACGGAGGACGGAGTCGGTGCCGGAGTCTTCTCTGAAGACCTGGATATTCACCTCTGCTTTAACCTTCCAGAGCACTGCAGCGTTTTTCAGGCCGAAGTCAACGCCGTCCGCCAAGAAGCTGATTGGCTGTCGGTTAATACGATATCGAAATCAGATATTGTATTATACATCGACAGTCAGGCGGCCACCAAATCCCTTGCATCCAGCACTACGAGATCGAAGGCAGTGAAAGACTGCCGTGCATCTCTTAACGAGATAGCCGGTCAGTATAGCCTCACCCTTTGCTCAGTGCCGGGTCGATGTGACATACCAGGGAATTGTGAAGCTGACGAACTGGCCCGACGAGGCTCTTCGAGGCGCCAACGTCTTATGTTAAACACCTCATAGACACCAATGCAACCACCAGTGCAACACCGCAAGGCTACTCTGGCCGACATTAAATAAATCCAGTTCCATCGGACTTCTGAGGCATAAGAGAGGAACCAAATTAGTCAACGCCGTCACCGGGCACTGTGCTATAGGAAGACATGCCCAAAGGTTGGGCATTCCCTACAATGACTTCTGCAGAAGCTTTAGCGACAAGGAAGAAGAGGGGACCATCAGTCACTTCCTTTGCACGTGTACTGCACTCGCCAACATTAGGAAGGCTGCATTGGGTGAATACCTTTTCAATGATCTAAACGATCTTAACAACGCCTGCACAGCAAAGATTAGCTCCTTCATTCAGAGGAGCAAATGGTTCCCTGAGTAAGAGGGTGACCCAACCACCTTACATATCGGCAGCACAATGGACCTACTTCTGGTCGAAGTGCATCCTCATCGAGGGCCGGTTCCAACCAACCAACCAACTTGACTCTTTAATTTTATTTTGTTCTTAGTCGACAGTGAGAATTTACGCGGACTTATTTCCCGGGGACTTATTTCCCTGCACCATAAATGCAATATATGTTTGTTATGTCTGTTAATTTATATAATAATCTGTTAAGGTTTTTTGTACCTGGTAGATAAATAAATAAATAATAAATTTGTTATTTATTAGTTTAAACTTTGCTTATATTTTCGGTGAAAGCATAGACAAAGTAATATATCTATAGAAAATGGATAGTACCTTTCTATCTATTAACCGGTAATAAATTCTTTAATAAATTGTTCGTTATTAACCTTTTTTTCCGTTCTTCATATACGAGTATATGTTGTTAGGCGTTAAATATTTTTTCCTTCAATTGTAGTACATCTACCTGACCGAAAGTCTTTCTTTCATGTACTATGCAGTCAAAAATAAATACACATCCGTTATTAATAAGTCAGTTGGTTAAATTAGTTCCTCAAATGACGATTTTCTCATCGACTATATTATGCAGAGTTTGTATTCTAGAAAGTACAATACAAACCAATAATGCACTACCAGTACCACCACAGAGATCGAAATCAACAACAGAAAAAAAAAACAAAAACAAAGGAGAACAAAAAATCTCAAGACCAATATACATAGCCAGATATGAATATAACCAAGTAGAACGGCGCAATTACTTGGTGCTACTATATCCCTGTGATTGTATATTTTTTGTGTCAGTTTTGCCCCAATTGTATCGTGCATTTTAAATTTGCCACAGAAATGGAAGTAGGGTGGTGGATTAGTGGTGGCGATGGTGATGGCTTTGGCTATGGTAGGCACACTAAAGGCATTGCCACATGAGGTTCAGGTTGAAAAAGGCGCTTGGATACCATTGCTATCTATACTTCTTCTGCAGAGGGAAACTAGGTGGATATGGATATGCTATACTATAAAATAAAATATACAGTGAAATATCAATGAGAAAGAAGAAATATTGGAAGGACCTAGAGCGGCAGCTTAACCGAAAGGAACTCGATGAAAATAAAGTTGTGTTTGGTTGTTTTAAGTTTTTTCTGTATTATTTTTGGTTGTGTTCCTTTGAATTTCCTTAACTTCTCCATTAAAACTGAAAGAAAGAAAAATTTGTTGTAAATAACAACGAACAGGATAGATGAAAGAGTAAGGGAATTTGGGAGCCAACAATAGGGTAAAGAATATGTGGGCTAGCTTGTGGACGAGTGTGGAGACTTGTGAAAAGTTAACGTTTATTTGCAATTGTACCAACAGTGGTTGATTGCAACTGCAGAGAGATTCAGTTCCATTGTGGGGGCCACCAACAGCACTAACTAAGACAGCTACATGCATGGCGCAGAAGGAGAAGTGACGACTAGCAGTTGAGGGATATTTGAAAAACACGTGCAAGTGCACCTATTCTCCATGGCATGGCAATTCGAGTTTTGCTAACATGTCTAGGTGTACGGGTACATATGCACTTTAACTAATTGCAAGCAGACTATTTGGAATAAAAATATACGCATTTTATCTTCTTACCAATGTTTGCTGGTCGAAGACTCTTAGAAAATAAAAGCTTCGCAACACCTTTGCTTGAAGGTTCATTTAAAAACATAGGGGCGGGCTACAGTCCGCTTGGGCTAACTGTTGGATACCCTATTCTTATTCCTATATCTCATAAGTGGGCGTGACAAAAATTTAAAGGATTTTATCGAAAAAACTAAGCTTTTGTAAATAAAAACGCTCCCTAGCTCAAACTTTGGTTTTTCAATAAAATTGTTTTATTTAATTGTGGGCGTGTCAGTAGGCGGATTTAAACAAAATTTAAGTATGAGCATAAAGGGCACCTAGAGAGTATATACTATAAATTGCAGCTCCCTAGCTCAAACTTTGAACTTTCAAAAATAAAAATAAAATAATTGTGGGCGTGTCAGTAGGCGGATTTTGAAAATATTTACACATGAGCATAAAGGTCCCCTAGAGAGTATATATTAAAAATTTCAGCTTTCTAGCTCAAAATTCAATTTTTCCCAAAATTTATTTTATTTAATTGTGGGCGTGTCTGTGGGCGGATTTCAAAAATTCTTAAACTTGATTATTTCGGGACCCTAGAGAGTATATGGTTAAAATTTCAGCTCTCTAGGTCCAGTTTAAAGGCCTAATTTTTGCCGACGGACGGACGGACGGACTAGATCGACATTACTATCGATGCTGATCATAAATATAGTAACTTTTAGGGGTCTACGGGCAATATTAAGGTATGTTACAAACTATGCGTCAAAATTAATATACCCCTAGAATAGGGTATAAAAATGTGTACGGTGCTGGAACAAATACTTCTGTACACCGACCAAAATTTAATATTGATTGAGCGACGAATTAGTAGAGAGATATGTACAGGGGTTTTCAATTGGAGGTCTCATTTTTATTTATAAAGAAAACACCATTTTTATGAAATATGATGAAGAAGCAATGTCTTAGGTATGACGTTAAGATGGTCTTAGGTGATTTTAACGCCAAAATAGGAAAGGCGGACATCTTTGGTAGCACAATCGGTAAGCACAGCCTACACGACACCAAGTCTGGAAACGGACTTAGGCTGATTGATTTCGCTGCGGGGCGTAATGTTACCATTGCTAGTTCACGATTTCCCCACCCAAACCGTCAACCAAATTGATCATGTTGCGATCGACGCAAGACACGCATCCAGTATTCTAGATTTCCGAACTTTCCGAGCGGCCAACATAGACTCGGACCACTAGCTCTTGTAGCCAAGGTACGAATGCTGATATCCTGCACGCCACAACAACGAGGTAATACTGTAAGGAGATTTAACGTTAAACGGCTACAATCGCAACAAACCGCCAGAACCTTTGCCGATCGCGTATCCCTCAACCTCTCGAGAAGTGCAGAAGACCAGTGGCATCGATGCCAAGAAGCCATCAGAAGCGCCGCAACTGATGTGCTTGGTTTTACCAGGCCACCACCACGAAACCCCTGGTTTGACAAGGAGTGCCGGCTAGCGCATGCAGCAAAACAAAGCGCCTACAAAGCGGCACTGCATAGAAGGACGAGAGCAGCTCGTGAGCTCAACGAGCAAAAGAGGAGGGAACAACATCGGCTTCTCCGGAGAAAAAAGAAAGAGCATGAGATCGAGGAAATAGAGAGGTGCTACTCCAGGAACAATGTTCGGAAGTTTTACCAAAAGGTAAAAAGAACGTGGCACGGAAACGAGACCCGAACAGAGACCTTTAGAGACGAAGAAGGAAATCTTGTAGTAGAGTCTTAGTCGGTGCTGAGGACATGGACAAACTATTTCTGCAGACTGTTAAACGGCGAAGACGACACTAATTATGCTGTCAGGCAGAACGAACCATTCAGCCTGGACGATGAAAGCCAAGACTTTCGTCCACCTGACCAAAACGAAGTGAGTATAGCGATATTCAAACTTAAATCCAACAAAGTTGCTGGACCAGACGGCTTAAATGCCGAGCTTTTTAAGGCAGCGGGAGATGACCTGGTGGAGAGTATACACCAACTCGTTTCCAAGATTTGGTCAGAAGAAAGTATGCCTAATGAATGGAACCCTTTAAATTGCGCCAAATATAGAGGCATCAGTCTCCTGAATACTGCCTATAAGATCATGTCTGCTGTACTGTGTGAACGCCTGAAACCATTCGTCATTCCTGAAACCATTCGTCAATGACCTTCGACCGACCTACCAGTGCGGTTTCAGGCCCGGTAAGTCCACGACCGATCAGATATTCACACTACGGCAGATCCTGGAGAAAAAACAAGAAGTCCAAATCGATACCCACCATCTTTTTATCGATTTTAAGGTCGCATATGACAGCATCTATAGATACGAGCTATACAGAGCCATGTCTAGTTTTGGCATCCCTGCCAAACTCGTCAGATTGTGCAGAATGAAGATGGAGAACGCCCGCTGCTCCATAAATGTCGGAAACAATCTCACCGAGACCTTTGATGTCAAAAAAGGATTTAGACAAGGTGATGTCCTGTGACTTCTTCAACATCATACTTGAGAAAATTGTGCGAAAATCGCAAGCCAACACTAGAGGCACAATTTTTCAAAAGTCTGTGCAACGTCAAAATCGCTTATAACGACATCGGTTATAACGACGTATCGGTTACAACGACCAAATTCTTAGGTCCCGAATCAGCGCCATTGTAATTCCATTAAACGACAATCGCTTATAACGACATCGCTTATAACGACATATCGCTTACAACGACCGATTTTACCCTTTTTTTAGATTTAATACCGGTTATAACGACTAAAATCGAAGCAGCTGTTGGCACAACTGATTTTTTTTTGTAGAACGGTACTGATTCTCTGTAGATGCGATGCATCTAAGTTCGTAGAATCTGGGAGATGTTACAGTTACCGTTTGTAGACGTTATTTACTCAGTGCAAATTTTTCAGTGTGACAAGTGGTTGTAGAAGTTCAATATAATTATTTTGCGATATTAAATTTACAAAAAAAAGGTAAAATCAGTCGTTGTAAGCGATATGTCGTTATAAGCGATTGTCGTTCAATGGAATTACAATAGCGCTGATTCGGGACCTAAGAATTTGATCGTTGTAACCGATACGTCGTTATAAGCGATTTTGACTGTACATTATATGAGGACCCGTATTTAAATTAGAATACATTCTAAAACGCAACTGAACGTTGAAATTTAAATCCTTTGTCGATCTTTTTAGATTGGTCAAGATTAGGAGGTGTTTTTAGTGCAGTTAGGGTCCCACACTACTCTGGGTTTCTAACCCCATTGTGTCTTTCGAGATTTTCACCTTCACTCATAAAAAAAAAAAAAAAATTATGTTGACTGCAAAAGGTCATTAATGTAAATAAGAACAAGGTTGGAGAAAGTATCGATCCTTGCGACACTCCTGCATTAATAGCAAATCTATTAAGAAAATACTTTATGGGCCACTCCCCACAAAAGATCAACAACAAACAATAAATTAATTTTATAAACTTACAAACACAGATGTACTGCTATGTTTAACCATTTTAATTTTGTATGCACTATCAGTTGTAGGGTTATTAGTTTATCAATGAAAATAAATTATATATATACATATATCTGTACTCACTTTGAACATGACACAATCCAACCGAAAATTGTCCCAATTCAGGCATTTGTCTGAGAATTTCTTCGGTCACTAAATGAACACCTCGATGTTGAGGACGCAAATTAATTTTACGCTGAAACCAAGCCGATCCAATTTGAATAGCGCCTCCTCCACCGCCACGATGATTCGACGAAGCCATGGTACTTGTCGAACTACTATTGTGACAGCTACTGAGGGTGGTGCTGGTTGGTATTCTCTTCGTCTTCGTGATGGTAGTGGATATTGCTTGTCCTGTTGCTATTTTAGTTGTTGGTATTGCGCTGCCTTTTGATGGCCGTTTATTGCTTTTGCTGGTGCTATTGGATTTCGCCGCCGTTTTCGTATTCGTCGTCGCCGTCGTTTCCGTGATCGCCGATGGATCATAAATGCCACACGCCGTCGTGAGGGATTTTTTCTTTGATTTCACTGATACTGCTGCTGTTGTTGGTGACCCTTTTGCTGCTGTTAATGGTAATGATGATGGTGGTGTCTTATTTGAATTTGCCGTCTTGGAAGGTTGTTGCACTTGTGTATTTTCTTTGTCAAATTGCGCGCTGTTTTGTTTTTATCTCACTTAATTTGTTTGTGGTTTCTTTTTTGAAAAAATATATGAATAAATAAATAAAAATATATATAATTTATATTGGAAAGGACTATCTTTTAAATTGAGTTTTGTTTAGGCACAGCCATTTTTTTTTTGTCATCACTATATGGAAATTCGAATAAACAATTACAAAGGATGTATTACCTTCTAGCCTCTCGCGATGGGTCAGTCACCTTGTCGAGTGTGTCATCCTGCATTGGATGGCGCCGGTGCGTAGGCTTACGTCCAAAAATTCAACGGACTATGCTAGTCGCTACCTGTAATTGTCAGAAGGGTCACCCATGGTTAGGTTAGGTTTATGTGGCTGTCGGCAGAAGCCGACACACTTAGACCCATTCAGGTCCATTGTGATACCACGTATATTTACCTCAACTCTGTAGATGGGACTGGCCAACGATACGCGGTTGTTCCCCCATCTACGTACTAACCGCGCCCAACGTCGTTTAATTACGGTGATCTGACGAGAACCGATTAACTCGACGTGGTATGGTCGTTGGTTGGGGTCACCCATGACTGACAGGCGGTAAGAGATGGCATTAATCCCGACGAGGCGAAGAAAATGGAGCGTATAAGATACACCAAGGTTCTTTTTTTTAAGGGATTTCTTTTTTTGTAATTGATACAGCACCTTTATAATCTAAACACATCGCAGGCAGCAAACAGAAAATAATTCATTGCCTATTTATAGGCGCTAGTTACTACGTGAGAGAATAGGAAGAAAGGATAGAAGTTTGGTGCTGTTGTAGGTTTTTTTTATCGACGGGTGTTGCCTAAATTGCTTTAGGGAAATTTGTATAGTTGTGTTTATTCAATTTAAGATCATGGCTCTGGTCGGGATTCGAACGCGCGACCTGCAAATCACTTAGTAAACACACTACCATCGCACCATTGTCACTTAACACGGAAAAGGGTACGATAGAGGCAGTCGTATGTTCAGCGTACCTACCGGTTAATTCCACCGACCTGGAATTCATGCCCCGAAAGGACTTGTAGACTACTGCGGTAGGGAAAACATACAGCTCATCACTGGATGTGATGCAAACAGCTCATCACTGGATGTGATGCAAACGATCACCATACAGTGTGGGGGAGCTCCAATGTGAACAACAGGGGTAATTTGCTCTTAGAAATCATTAATTTTATAAACCTTAAAATAATCAATCATTGGAATAATCAAATTTTATAAACAGAATCAGAAAAGAATTCCTATACCTAACTCTTCATTTATAAGAAAAAACTACATAAAGACGGGCGCTTATCTACAAAAGCCTCAATGTAAGATAATCGCCACATCATTTTCCATGTTAATTTAGGTAATAATAACCGCTATTCATGCAGACAACCAAAATCCACAGACTGGGACTAATACCGCCTGACTCTTGGGCAAAACCTGGCTAGCTGTAACAGAACTCGTAGAGATATTGACACTCTAAAACTTGCATGTCAACCTACCTATCACAAACGCTGGTGGTATGCTTGGACATAGTACATCGAAACAGGCAATTGAATTACACCATCGTGGTCTAATAAGCTTGACAGGTTGAGAACCGAAACTAGGAAACTCTTCAACAGGACAAAAAGAGACAGAGAAGGGGCCCTTCACTTGCGCCCGCTTCATAAATATTAATGTGCGTACAAGTCAGGAAAATCAGCCACCTACGCTCTTCAGAGCCTTATCTCCGTGGTCAGAAAATCTATAGCCGACAAGGAGATTGCAGTTGGTTGCTTTCGCGATACTGATGGTTTATTAAACGGATTGATCCGAAACAAATGAAGAAGTCAGGGCAGGAGTGTACGGAGCAAATACGTATTTCAAGCTGAAATACATGCAAGAGAACTCTGCATCAGGGAGAATCTAAACAGACACATCACCAACAAGTTCATTTACGCCACATTCTGGCCATGAGACTTGCTGAAGACAATATTTGTCAAATGTGCAATGAAGAAAAAGAAACAGCAGAGCAAACTCTATTCCACTGTGACTGCCTAACAAAAACACGTCTGCACATCCTAGGTAAACCCTAAATTGAAACAGTTGACATAATTGTCAGCTCACCCAAAGACCTAGCCGAATTTATCAAGAAATCCGGCCTTATGAGCGAGCAAGTCCCACCTCTTTAAACAATCTAATCTAATTACCTTCTAGACCATTGAAAGTAGGTTCGAAAACATAAAAAAACGCAACACAGGAAGCACCATTATCGATAGTTAAATAATTGTGAGTAACAAATTATAGTGCTTCGTGTGCCTTGTTCGTATACTGTATCCGTTTGTATGTACCATGAAACCAAACAGTGTTGCTTATTCGATTAACCATTTAGTAACTGCGGTTCCCATTTACTTTAGGAACACAACGCAACTTCACTGCGAGAATAAATTCTTTCTCGCAACGAGAAATTAATGATCCAGAGCCAGAGCATTGATTCTCGCAACGATTTTTCTCCCCTTTCCACATTGTTTGCAAGGCTAGAGAAAGAATTTTATTCATTTATTATGGAGTACAAAAAAGAAAACTACACTAAAATTAAAGTTTTTGCAAGGGGAAGAGAACGTACATACATAATGTACGAGTTATTACATACTTGGGATATTAGCGGCAATGATTTAATCGATATAGCAGGCGATTTCCGGCTGTATATTTTTGTATCAATTTAAACAGTTTGAACATTCACTTCTTTGACCCATGGTAGAAATTGATTTTGCGCAAATATTTTAAGTTGAAATGGCATATCTCGTCTGTCTAAAATGTTGCTGCAAAATCTTAAATCGTAGAAATTTAACCCGAAAATCACACACACCAAGCTTCAATATGGTACCTAGGGAAAAAGGGGACAAATTAATGGAAAAAATGAAGAATGTAAAGCAACTCCACAACATTGGGATGGTTTTTTTTATCATTTTGTGTTGAGCCGATGAATAATGAACAATATACAGCCTCTTTCACGGCTTTATTTGTACCAAAAAGATCTTGCCCAGCTTGTTTTTCTCCTGCAATATTCCCTAAAAATTATCAATAATTCTATTACTTCCAACTCAGCTTTCTATCCCTATAAAATTGTTTATACTGCCGATTTGATACTAGGGATCTTAGGCTTAAAAGAGGTAAATAAGTGTTTAAAAAAAAAGTTGGTTGACACAAAAACATCCAAATTTAGTTTCAGTTGATTACAAATATGCTTTGAACCCCACAAGCGGACCATTAGGGATGAAGTGAAGTCAATGATCCCTTTAGTTCTGATCATAACTTCCTCGTTAAAGCGAAAGAAGGCTTATGTAGTATGAAATGTCCAGAATGGGTAGGTCTGCGACGGCTACGGTATGGCGTGACAGCTTTCGGTCGTAAAACAAAACAATGACAATGTTAATAAAAATAATGTTTGTCTGTGTGCAAATCCGGGTGGCAGATTTCACGAATCACACGAAAAACATTGGTTTAGGTAGGCCCTACCAAGTTGTGTACCAGGATTTGGATTATCGAACGAACTTGCGGAGGTTCAAAGATCTCTTAAGCAGGGAGTATAACTTAAGTTGTACAGGAATCGATACAACCGTTGTATGAAAGTACACATACCATATGACTTCCTAACGATTGTTTTAGGTTGGCGCCGTTCGGCCGTTCAATATCGGTACACCCGTTACTCTCATGCGCACCCAATATACAAACAGTATCGATATAACGAAAGCCATAATCGTACCTTGTATTCCCTGCTTCAGGTAGATTTTTAGTCAGTTACCTACTGCCAATGATGGGAATCAACACGCATTTCTGTCATCAGTGAATTGATTTATTTTTAATTGATGTCTCGCGAGCGGGAAGTGTTCCGGAAAACTGATTCTAGATTATCAAATCATCCAACAATATCGAATGATATCAATTGATTTATCTAGCAAAATAAGCTGTTGGCCATTTCTGTTTTACTTAATCTGGTTCCAAACTACACTATCAGATCTGTGTCATGCACTGCTTACTGCAATCGGCTGGCATGAGCAGAAACACAGAAAGTGCTCCCACAGGCTCAGAATTTGGTGCTAATAGTTAATCTGACATCTGCCACGTGACACCATCTTTTTATTCAGTATTGTTTGGCAAATCATCATGCAAAGATTTTCGCCCGAACAACGTTCACAAATTGTTTATTTCAATAATCAGTGTTCAGTATAAGACTGATTATTGAGTCAAATTTAGTTCAGTGACAAGGTTCACTTCTGTCTCAATGGCTTTGCCAATAAGCAAAATAGTCGCATTTGGATGGTGATTCATCAGCTATCGACGATGTTTATTATATTCAAAAATGAACCAAATCGAAATGTCACCGTCAATTAAGCCAGCAATAGAACCAAAATCAACGATCTTTTGTTAGAAAAGTGCGTGAACATGGTCTGCAGAACATTTGGATTCAAAAGAATTGTGTCACATGCGATACTACCAAAGAAACCATTGAGCTATTGAAGGAGATGTTCGATCATCAGAAAAAGCATGTGGCCTGGCCCGTGCTTTTATGCTTTTATGCCGCTGCACTACCTATTTCCTGTGTGAGTATTTCAAGCCATTGGTCTATGCGGAAAAGCAAACAACGATTCCAGCCTTTTAAGCCAGGCACCCCTTCAGTCCTGACGTGAATCGACAATATCGAAAATCGAAACCGTATTTTTGTTTTTAAATATCTGTCGTAATTAAAAACAACCTAAAAAGTGTTAACAAAAGGTTAAACCTTTTTTCCTTTTCTGTTTTGCGACGTAAATCGGAACGTCGTTAATCGAGGTACTACTGTACACGAAAAAGGTAAGAGAAGATGACATGCAAAAACGCTCCAGCGCAGAACAAATGCAGCGAGGGAAGAGTTTTGAGTGAGAAGAAAGGAAAAAAAGATCCTTTTAGAAGAAGGCAATCGAAGTCTCGCGATCGGAACCATATCCGGAGGTTCTATTAAAAAAATCAATTAACTGAATGACGTTCATGAGGTATGGTATCCGGGCAATTTTTTGGATTTTACGTACGATTGCTACAAACGTTTTCTTTGATTGAAAATAATTTGACAATTCGCCAACCTTGCCCTGCCCTATTGCTGCATTCTAAAAGGTCCATAGATCGGTACATATAACTTACCTACCTCGAATACAAATTCTCGCACAAATCAGAGTTAATATTCTCCCGAATAGATACCTTGATAGGACTGAATACTTAAAACAATATAAAATATCCAGTATCAATGGCTTGGAATGGCGCATTTGCTATTCCGGAATGTGTTACCGACCAGCAGTAAATTCCTCTGGCTTGATATGTCAAACAAAAATTAGATACGTAAATAGTTTGTGAATAATAGTGAAATTGTAATGAGGTACATCTAACCGAATTCTTGGTTGGTTTTGAATTTTCTTTATTTAGCTTGAACGCCATTATGTTATACTCGTACATTACATCACATAGCCCGTCCGCCGTCCCTGTACTAAAATGTAATGCATTGAACATAATCCTTATATTTGTGAACCTAAAAAGTCTTCCCTTTTTTTGTTGATAAAGTTTAATGTTTCGTTATTGATTTCTTCTTATTAGAAATTTTACTTGTCGGCTTATGTGAATACGCATACATTAGATTAGACCAAAGCTGCAAAAACAAAGTTTGCCGAACCCGTGAATAAAAAACACCAAAGACCCCAACGCAAAATCACTCGTCGCATTCGCATATCATTCCGAGCATCACTGTTATGTTTTCCCACATGAATGGGTTGTATCCTTCTTATTCTTGTTATGACCGCACTGACCTATAAACGTCATCATTTCCTGTTTTAAAAGCAAAAATTCGCAAATAATATAAAAATGCGAGCTGTCCTATTTTGTCGCGTTTTTAGCTCCAGCTCAATCAATTTTGTTATATTTTTTAAACACTTTTTTACATGACCTACGTAACTATCGATATGTAGTTATTCGAGCGAATTCGCTTTCTCAGAAAAATACTCCTGCATGCTTGGACTCTCCAGGTAATAAACCCTTTGTAATTTAATTTTATTTCACAAAATCAACTGCAAATTTGTTTTAATATTGCTCGGGAAAATAAAAGCTAAAATTTAGCTGCACCTGTTTTCTTGATGGAAAAAAATGCACACATTCCCTATGACGTGACCACTTCACAAAACTGGCTGACTGTATTTTTGATTAAAGATTTCACATCCACATCCGTTTTTATTAATCTAAAACCACACAACAAATTGCAAATGAACAAAACAAATCAATTTGAATGCAAGAAATTGCAGAAATTTCGTGCAAAAAATTACAGGACCAATGAAAAAACCGATTATCCATAAATTTCGACCGACTGACATACAAAAATTTTGACAGATGCCCATTCATTTATTGCTTTTTTTCTTTTTTTCGTTTTGATTCCTCCATTCTATGCTCTTTCTTTTCTCCTTTATAAATTCACCATGGCAAAACACAATTTAACACACACATGATGAAAGCAAAAAACTAAAAACAAATTCAGGCGAAGAGGTATATTTTTTGACAGCTAGCAAGCGAAAATATATGAGAAAGGCGAGAACCAGATGTGTTGGTGAAACAAAAAAGGTATTTCCTCCTTTTTTTGGCACAATTACTACTCACACTTGAATTCTTTTTGCTTTTTGGATTGGGGTTAGGGATTTTTTTTTTAAATATATCTATCACTCAGCGCTCATTCGCGATATACATACATAATCAACCACTTCGAGAAAATTGATAACTGCTGCACGATTATAAAAATTACACGATTCCATCGCTCCCGTAAAAGATGGGCAACAGCAGGCTAATGTGCTGGGGGTGTAAATCATAAATTACTTTGAACGAACTTCGTAAAGGCACTAAGAATTTACTCACACTAATTTAGAGTTTATTTATTAGTTCACTTTGATTTTCTTTTATTCGCCGTCTGATTCTTCACCGAGTGTCGCGGCGGATCGAATGTCCTACCGAGGAATTTTTTTTTCATTTAAATTCATTCAAAAGGCAAATGCCAAAATAGTGAGCTAGATGTGTGTGTTGTTTTTCACGAGTCTATGCGATTTTTTCGTACAATACTCCGCAACTGCACTCACACACGTGTGGGCATGTCTACTACACACTTTTCACCACGGACTCTTCTATGCGACACAAAAAAAAAAACAATTATGAATCCTTTAGGGAGGCAATGAGTGAAGAAAATTCAAAGAAAGATCGAATGACGGAGTGGAAAGTGTCTATTTTTGTTGTTGCTGTTGGATGTAGCACGACAGGAGGGGGTGGTGGTAACTCGCCTCATTTGTTTCCAAGAATACGACCTGCAGTAAAATTGTTCACCGTTAAAATTCCTGCACTCTAATATCCTTGGTAGTGATCATTAGACTAATTATTTGTTTTCTGATTATGTGCTGTAAGGTGACTTGTTCACTTCACCTTTTTCTCATGCCCACCGCGGGTGTTCCAAACAAAAAAACTGCGCTTCTTTGGCCCGCAAGAATGTGTCCTTTCGGGATTGAAAATTGTTCTTGCTTTCTTACTTTTCTACGATTTCTGCATAACGGGGTTGGGTGCGTTAATTTCACGTAATGAAATACTTTATTCACTTCCACATTTTCACCTGAATGTTTTTGACTGGTTCGTGGTGTGATGTGTTTAAGAATTGGGAAATTTTGTGAAAAATGATGCGGACAAAATTTTACTTGATTTTCAAATTTTTATAACACCCACTGCCTGTGTTTTGTGTTTTCGATTCGATTTGATTGAGGTGAAAAAAGGTTTTTGCAAAAGCATTTGTTGTAAAACGAATTCGCCGTAGGGTGATGAAATTTTGATAGGCAATAGTCGATACACAAACCCGAGGATTTTTGGAATTGGGGATGTGTTGAACAGGATTTGAGTTTAAAGTCACTCTGATATTAGCTGGTTTTAATGAACGAAACCTATATCAGAACAGAAAAGGACACATAATTTAAAACTGTCAGAACAGAAGAATACAGCTTCAACTTATATGTAATCCTGATAGCAGAGCTGCAATTAAAGCGATCTTCGCTGTCTAGATGAAATCTAAGGTTGTGAAACGGTACGCTAAGCGCTAAGTTTCTTGGCGGTCAACATAATGTTATGCTCTGCTGGGTTCCTAGACATAGGAACATTCATTGTTATGAAATGTCAAACCGCCAAGAAAATGTGACCAGGATATGATAAAGCCAGAATCCACAAATTTTAGAGGACACCCTTTACTTTCTGTGCTACTGCTCAGGCCTCAGTCAATTAAGAAAAAGAACTTCATGAAGCGACCTGACATAACTATGTGTTCGAAATCCTTTTTTCCAATCTTTTTCATCCGAATGGCTGGACAGAATGTAGGTGGACATCACCAACGAAACAAAGGAGACACCAAAACCCTTGACATCACAATGGGTCAACACTGACCTCAGTGCAATGGCGCAGCATCAACACCACCGCCTCATCAACCCACAAACCTAACTTAACCTATATGTTCTCCTCTCAGCTCATCTCTCCTCTCAATTTTCAAAAAGATAATCTTCACTGATTTCTAGTGTTTTGAGTGAGCATTGTATCGTCAATCTTTGACCTGATGTCGATTTGATAACAATTTGAACTTGTTCTTTTGAGTTTTTTATAAATATGCTAATATTTGTTGCACTTAACTAATAAATACGATATCTCATGCTAATAAATACGATATCCTTAGCCGTATATAACGAATGTGGGATGCTCATCCCCGCTCCACTTTTCCTTCACATTGTGATTCTACAAACATTAAAACCAACGTGCATTGGCATTTCCCCCAATATTCTAATCCTAATTTCTTTAACGCCATTTGCTTAAAGATGGAAAGCGAAATTGTCGTCCATATGAAAGAAAAGGCATCCGATGTGTACATTCTAAGGATAATAAATAAATTCCTTTAGTCCGTGCACATTATAAAAAACAACTACTCTGTGTTTTCGCGTCTATCTGTCAATCCATTCCAATTCGTGCGTGTTTTTTGTCTCAGCTATTACTGTAGTAAGTACACAAACCGGATTAATAGAAGGGAATTACGAATCCACCATTCACATTGCAATAGTGGCTACCTCAAATATAAAATCGAACGTGTTGTTGAATATGGGATATGTGTGTTGAATATGGGATAGAGTACCGAGAAAACGCGCTAGGGTTTTTTCAAATAAGAAATTCAGCCGAGGCACACTTGAGGTGTAGTTTATCTTAAGACACAGTAGTCAAACAAAACATAAAATCAATATACCTACATATAATTATAATAATTATCAACAAGTAAGAAAAACAAGAAGGGGTAAGTGCCCACATTTTTATTGGTACTTTATTTAATATTCAGTCCCTTATTAGGACAATACATTTTGAAAATTAATTGGCGGTCGCCGATAGTTAATTTATTCATGGCCCTTAAGAATTAATTTTGGCACCCTATTCAATCCACACTGGGCATCTATACCAGCCTTGGAAGATCGACAGAAACTATACCAAAGTGTACAAGGAAGAGATGTGCGCCCTACACACTTATTCTACACCCCGTCCATCGCCGATATCGCGTTCTCGAAGAGATAGCGACACTCCTGATAGACAAAATAGATAAAGTCAAATATGAATTAACCAGTGTAGAACAGTCAATCGATAGATTAAATGCTGAACAACACCTGCGTCAGAAAAGAAGAGAAAAAAGTATTAAGATACTCGTATATGTATATACAGATACACATATATTATAACATCGAAGCATATAATTGCGCACGTAGATATATGAAGTTCTCCATAGCTCCCTAGTTAGTCATTTAGATAGTGAATTTGGTTGATTTATTACAGTATACCTATTATCATTAATTTATAGTGTTTAAATGACTAAAAAAAATAAAAAAATATTAGGCATTAACCGGGCCTAAAACCTAGCTTCTCCATTTGCTTGTGTGAAGTAGAAGGGGCCTACAATTTAAATGCGAATCCGATCGTCAAATTTGAGAAGCTTCTCATGACAAGTGTTGCTCTTGGACGTTCGAAAGAGGTGGGGCAGTGAAAAAAAACTTTTACTTTTACAGGCGGGACTCGAACCTGAGACCTTTAGATTAGTATAATAATTATTATTTAGATTAGTAGTCCAATACATACTTTTAAATTCACTTTTAATTGGTTATTAAATATCATCTCACATTGCTGTGCTTGCACGGGGGCCCATTGGTCCATTGTGATCCCTTTTTGTTTATCGTGGTAAAAAACTTCATTTATAATAAAAACACTTACCATACTTCGTTTAAATTATTCTTGCTGGTTGGCCTATTGGAACCAACCTGTTTTCTTGGCAAACCTGATTGTGTCCGTCAGTGGTACCTGCGCTACGTCCTCTAAGTCTTCGAAAAATCTGTTACCGAGATAGCGAAGTCGAGATGTCTGGAGGTTTGGACACTCGCAGAGCAGGTGTTTGATGGTCTCGGTTTCTTCTGTATCCTGACAGCTCCTGCAGTAGTCTGGTGAGCTAATGCCCAGCCTGTTTGCCATTATGCCTATGGTGCAGTGGCCGGTCAGTACGCCAGTTAGGATACGTATTTCTTGTTTATTCATTCCCAGAATGTGTTTTGTTCTTCTCTCGTCGATTCTTGGCCATAGGCTGTGAGATATAACACATTCGTTCCTTTGGGACCAGATAGTGTTAATTTGTTCCCTCAGTTTTTGGTCAATATTTCTTTTTGCTGCACTAATTGGGATGTCTATTGACGTAATGGCGTCCATTGCGTCAAGTTCTGACCCTGTTCTTGCTAGCTCGTCTGCATTTTCATTCCCCACGATGACGCTATGACCGGGGACCCAGCAGAGGGTGATCCTGTGTCGTTCGCCTATTTCGTTAAGGGATTTTAGGCAGTTCCTGACTGTTTTTGACTTTATGGTTTCGCTGTCTAGTGCTTTGATCGCCGCTTGACTGTCTACGAAGATTGTAATCTTGGAAGGATCCAGATTCTTCGCGGAGATTGTTTTTGCTGCCTTGTCTATGGGGACTATTTCGGTTTGAAAGACGCTGCATTCGTTGGGGAGTCTGTACGAGTCCTTTATGTCTAGGGGCTCGCAGAAAACTCCTGCTCCTGTACCTACATCCATTTTTGACCCGTCCGTATAGATATGGATTTCTTGTGCGCTGGCGTACGCGTTCCAGTTCTCTCTTTGGGGTATATATGTAGAGTAGTTTTTCTCGAAGTTTCGATTGGGGATTATGCAGTCCGTTTTCCTGGATAGATCGATACCCAAGTAATTGTGAATTATGGAGCCGTGCCCATAGGAGCTGTGTCTCCACATGTTTGCCTCCTTGAGGCGGAGGGCTCCTTTGGCTGCCATGCTGCGAATGTATTCACCAAGGGGGGGGGGGGGGGGGGGGGGTAGGTTTAAAATGTTTTCCTGCCCGGCTTGGGGTGTCAATCTCATTGCTCCTGTTGTGTTGATACATGCTAATCTCTGTACCTTAGAGAGGTTATGGAGATAGGTAGTCCTTTCTGTTGCCTTCCACCAAACAATAGACTAAGTATGGGTCGTATGATCGCTGTATACATCCAATGGGTTATGTAAGGGCGCATACCCCAACGCTTGCCAAAGGTCTTTTTGCATGCGTAGAAGGCACATAGTGCTTTTTTTGATCGTTCCTCTGTGTTACGTTTCCAAGTAAGCTGAGAGTCTAGGATGATGCCCAGATACTTTGCTTCCGGGGAAAGTTTCAGACGAATTCCGTTTAGCTTCGGCATATCGAAATTCTCGATTTTTCTTTTCCTAGTGAACAGAACACATTCGGTTTTGATTGGATTAACTCCAAGGCCGTTCGGTCTTGCCCACGAGGATAATTCTTTTAGGGCAGATTCCATGAGTTTACTGATAGTGGGGAGATACTTTCCACTTATTAGAATTACAATATCGTCTGCGTATGCTACTATTTTCGTCCTTTTGACCTTTAGAGTCGTGAGGATTTTGTTGACCACTAGAAGCCACAGGAGGGGAGATATGACGCCTCCCTGTGGGGTGCCCCTGGTCACTGTTTTCCTTATGGTAATCTCTCCGATCTCTGAGTTAATTACTCTGCTGTTAAGCATTTCGTAAACCCAGTTCGTTATTTCTATTTTCGCGCCTAAGTCTACGAGCGCTGTTTTTATGGCCGCTGTTTTGACATTGTTGAAAGCTCCCTCAATGTCCAAAAATGCTGCCATGGTGTAATCCTTTTTCTATAATTGGCACAACTTCTTGCAGGGCTGTTTCAACGGACTTGCCTTTGAGGTAGGCATGTTGAGTACTGCATAGGTTGTTTTCGTTTAAAAGGTCTCTTATATATAAGTCGATTATTCTCTCTAGTGTCTTTAAGAGAAAAGAGGAGAGACTTATCGGCCTATAATCTTTTGCTGTGCAGTGTATATGTCTCCCTGCTTTGGGAATGAATATCACTTTTACTACTTTCCAGCTTTGCAGTATGTAGCAGAGTCTTATACAGCTTCTGAATATCGCTTTTAGCCATGGCAGTATTACATTAAGAGCCTGTTGTATCATTGCTGGTATGACATTATCTGGTCACGCCGATTTGTAGGGCTGGAAAGATTTGACTGCACAAGCAATTTTGTGCTCTGTTATGATACTTTCAATTGCCATGTCCGGTTGTGTGTCTTGCGCAACGGGGGTATAGCTGACCTCACATCCAGTGTTCTCACTAGACTCCGGAAAGTGAGTATCCATTAAAATTGGTAGAGTTTCTTGGCTAGACTCTGTCCAAGAGTCATCAGCACGTTAAATATACCCTGGGACCCTGGGGTCTTTAGATATTACTTTACGTAGTCTGGCAGCCTCGTTTGTACTCTCTATGGATTCGCAGAACGTGCTACAGGATTCGAGTTTGGCTCTCCTTATTTCTTTTGTATATAGATTAAGTTCGGACCTATACTTAGTCCAGTCTTCATCTGTCTTACTCTGTCTTGATTTGTTAAAATGTTGTCTTACCAATGTTCGCCGCTTTTGAAGCTCGCTGGTCCACCAAGTTGCCTTTTTGGGTTTGCGATTGCGAGAGATGGGACAGTGTTTAACAAAGGCTTTGTGCATAGTTTTGGTAATATAGTCGACTGCGTTGTCGATTGAGTGAGTGTCGACAAACTTGTCCTCTTTTGGATGTTGTGTGTACTCACTAACCGTTTTCGCATAGTCTGCCCAATTCGTTTTCCTAGGGTTCCTAAAGATTCGTTGTGCCATATATTGTAGATTGACTGTGAAGAGTATTCTATTATGGTCTGAGAAAGAGTTCTCTCGACAAACTCTCCAGTCTTCTACTTTGATATGATCATTGCTGCTTTTGAGAGTTATGTCTAAAATTTCTGACCTGTTTCTGTTTTGGAAAGTGGGCTGGTTTCCCCTGTTACACAAAACTAGATTTGTGGAAATAATATATTCAAACAACGACTCACCTCGTTTATTAATTCCTGCGCTGCCCCACAGCGTGTGGTGTGCATTCGCGTCGCACCCTACCACCAATGATGTGTTCCGTGTGTTAGCGTGCTCCACTAATTCACGTACTGTATCGGATAGTGGGTAACGTTTTCTAACTACAAGGTGGCGCAAAAATAACCTTCCGATGTTTTTTGGCTGTAATTTAAAAAAAAAATGAAAAACTTTGATTCTTCTTGTGGATTATTTTTATTTTGTCTTTCAATTTTTGTTACATCAAGTCGAGAATATGATGTCATGTAAATGGCCGCCGCCACAGTTGATTGTCATTTGAGCCCTTTTTATGGCATTATCTATCACTTTGGCCAAAACTTCCGGCGATAGGTCCTCACATTGTTGACGGATATTGTCTTTAAGAGCTGCAAGAGTCAGAGGCATGTTGACATAAACCCGCGACTTCAAAAAGCCCCACAAAAAGAAGTCTGGAGCGGTCAAATCAGGCGATCTTGCTGGCCAGTGCAAATCGTCAAAACGGGAAATGCATCCTTCAGCATATCGGTTGTGGCACGTGCAGTGTGTGCCATTGCACCGCCCTATTGGAACCACATGTTTTCCAATCCCAATTCATCAAGTTGCGGCAAAAAGAACTCGTTGGTCATTGCTCTGTAACGCTCACCATTCACAGTAACCGTTTGGCCCGCGACGTCTTCGAAGAAAAAAGGTCCGATGACTCCTCCAGCGAAAACAGCACACCATACAGTGACTTTGAGCGGGTGTAATGGCTCTTCGTGGGTTACACGCGGATTTTCAGTGCCCCAGAAGCGTAAATTTTGCTTATTTACGTACCCGCTAAGATGGAAATGGGCCTCATCACTCATGATTATTTTTGATGAAAAATCATCTTCCTCTTGGTGGTGATTAAGGATGGCTTGAGCGTATGTTAGACGCGATTGGCGGTCAGCAGCTAACAGCTGATGCACCGTCTGGACTTTGTACGGAAACATCTTCAAATCTTGTACCAAAATTCGCTGTAAAGACCGTCGACTGATACCCATTTACGTGGCACGTCGTCTGGTCGATGTCGACGGCGCTTCCATGACATCTTCGGCTACAGCAGCAATATTCTCTGCAGAACGGCTACTCCGGGGTCTGCCACGCCTGGCAGCATCTCGTGTTGTGCCAGTCTCTTCGAGGCGAGCGGCTAAACGTCGCAGTGTTTCACCAGTAGGCGTTGGACGGGTAGGAAATCTGCGACGAAATTCACGTTGTGACAAATTCACCGACCGATTATTGCTCACATAAATAGTCACCAATATTGTTTATTAACGTGTATTTCGCATGTGTTTACTACACAATTGTCAAAACAGAACTGACATTAGGGGCCAATCGCAAAATTTATAGCATTTTCTGATAGGAGGATTACTTTTGCGCCACCTTGTATAATACAAGTTCTAAGCACTCGTAGCCTTACGGAACATTTGGTCGAAATCCCAACTGCTTTCCGAGCGCCTGGCAGTCGTCAACGTGCACACGCGCTGCCGTGAGCCGACTGAAGCCTTACACCATCTTTCACCTCCCGGAAGTACTACCATAAGTTGACACGCCCGGCCTCTCCAAAAAACGCGCTAGCTAGCCTAGCCTAACTTATAAACTAAGATTATGTTACCTACTACTACAGTAACGCACCGTCTTTGGAGGGCATGTTGACCCCTCCCCCTCAACAAGCCACCAAAGTTCGGAGTATTGCTTTTCCAGATCGAATGTATCCCTCTCCGCTATTGCGGTACTAAAACGGAGGGGCCCTAAAGCATTGGCAACGTCGCCGCCGTGGACGAGCCGCTTATCTCTCGCGCTGCCGTAGCGGTGCTTTAATACCGGGATACCATCCCTCGTCTGGACCAGCTCTTTTGCATCAATATGAATAAATATCTCCGGGGGGATAAAGCCAGACCGGAGCGTACTCTCTATGTACAATTCATTAAGGGTAGTAAGCCCCAAAGGTCAGGCTATTGTCGCTGGCCATCGCTCATCGCTCTCTCAACGTGGCCTCGATTCACCTTAATGACGAAATTGTCAATCTTACTCAACTGAGCCTCATCGTATAGAACTTTGTTGGGATACAATATAAAAAGTTGGATTCAGGCGTTCGGAACAACCGGAGACATTACCTGAGAGAATCTTTTCCATATAACAAGGCTGCCAACAGAATGTTAATGACCTCAATTTTAGGATCTGATCTGTATGTCACCAAATCGTCGGCATACTCATTTTAAACCCACCAGATCACTTGTGTAAATGTTAAACAGGATCGGAGAATTCGCCGCACAATGCTATAAACCGTTTTTAATTTCAAAGACTCTGCTTAAAGTCACGTTGCCACATTTGACATCGAACTTCTTTCCGATAACCATATTATAAATTAATTTTGCAAAAGTGTTTGCATCCCCCGCCTGGTCAACTTGTAGAAAAGTCCCTCTAACCATACAGAGTAGAAAGCCTTCTCAAAATCAACCAGCCAAGCGCCCGTGCATTGGTTCTGGCATTTATTCTACTGAATGTCTGAAACCACTTTCAATGCGGCATGAATCGTGTCATGCCCCGCCCTGAAACCAAACTAATCTACCGAAGGTTGGCAGAGTTCGTCCTATCTTAACGATTTTTCGGGATACGGTGTCCCACAGCTCCCTTCCAATGCGCTGGATAATGTGCATTATATAAGTGGCGCCCTATTCTCAATGCCGTAGTTACGGCGAACAGGATTGTTCACCGTATATACGGTCCCGAAACAAGCGCCCCGCAAATCCACTTTCTCCTGTGGGTCCTCGACCACGAAAAAACCCTCGTTTGAAGCGACACTCTTGGGAGCTATTCCAGCAGGTAGTACTGTCCGTCTGTTCTCTGTTATCTGGGAGATTCGGACACAATGAATATCATTGTTATCATTCCTCCTTAACAACATATTTATCCGTGGTAGTACGAGTAGTCCAATACACAAACCACTGCTCCACAAGTAACTATTAGGATCGTATATTAAGTTAATTATTAAACAATTCTGTTAATTTAAAGATTGTCAGATACTATGTGAGTAACTTGGTATTTCAATATATTAATGTACATATTTATATTGTATCTTAACAGATTTTGTATTATTGTTAAATTTATTTACATAGTTCATTTGATTATTTTTAACGAGTCTATTTTTGTTTGTTAGTTTTCAAATTGCTTAGTGCGAAAAGTTTAGCTTTCCCTGTCCCTATCTGGCCTTTTGCAAATTTTATTAAAGCCCATCATATACAGTGCTCTATATAGGTATGTCAAGATAACAAAGATTAGTTATATCACGGAAATTTGTATGTTTCTCTTTCTTTATTTTGATAAATTAAATTCGTGAGACCGAATGTCAAGTTCTTATGCAAGTGTGTTCATCATTGGGAGCTCCATGATATGGCCACCAGATTTCCGAGCCAGGAGAGTAATGGCCACGCTGCATCAACACCAGCAGCGTCCGGCAGTGTGGTAGCAACTTTGGAATGATTTGTGTGTCGTTGTAGGTTTGGTTCAGTGTGGGCCAAGAACCAGCCCATTCCGGTGAGCACAGTCAAGCATCGCAAAGACGCAAACATGCCGCGTTCCTTACACTCAAATACTCTCTGTGCTCTCTTTCCAGTCCCATTCCCACCTTAAGGTCCCGTCCACATCTTTGTTTCCTGACCCCTTACCAGCTCCTAGCTCCCTCTACATACCCCAATATACACCTATTTCAAAATCCTGTGCTATAAGATCTGAAATGCTCCATGGAATAGAAAATGACTGTTAATGTAGAATACTTTGAGTCCAGATTTTAAATCATGGAACTCCACATTTTGGACAGCTTTAAATTGAAACCAAAACATCGGTTTTATAGAGACTTAATCGCATCAGAGGTTTATTGACTGAGACCCCAGTTATAGTCATACGTAAAATGAAAACGTAAAAATGTTGATTTGCATTTTTTTGTCATGTTAAAATGAATATATGAATTGACATAATCTTTATCTTAAAATATTGCATACAAATTATTAAACTAATATTGCACAAAAAATTGAAGAATTGAAACAAAAATTGGCTTTTCCTTAGGGAAAACTTTTTCTGTTCAACTTCTCATTCAATTCACAGAAATGATACAAATCGTTCCTACGATGTGTTCCTTTCAATGGTTTACACTTCCATTTTTTACGTATTGTTATAGCTGGGGCCGAATTAAGGGGCACAAACTAAAGGTAAGATTAGACTGTATGCCGAGTTGGCATTCAAATGACCACAGCCAAATGACAAGATTATCTGTCAAATGACCAAAAGCTCCGCGCTGTCAAGGTTGTATATTAGACTACGTGCCCACAATGACCATTTTGGTAATTTTTGCCCTGCTGGTAATTAAAGGCATTTGCTATTATATTTCCAGAGTGAGTTGTGGTAACGCCGTACATGTCAAAGTGAAACTTATTTTTCAAACAAAATAAATAAAACAGTTTATCGGAAACAGGAAAGTAATACGAGTACTTACCTAGGTAAAATTTGATTTGATTTGTTTTTTAATTGTTTGAAACTAATTTTCGCATAATTTTATTGGTATTAGGTAGTTAAAAATGAATGTAGAAAAGTGTTGCGCATTTGTTGTGGCTGCTTATATGCTCGATGAAATCTTTTGTCGCGAAAAACCCGCTGTCCAACCCGTGTCTGTAGACCACGAAGTGCATGGGTGAAAGAATGTGTGACGAGACGAGGAGCCCGCGTGAGAATGACGCAAGAGCAGTTCAATTACCTCTGCAAGCTAGTGACGCCATTCACAGAGAAAAAAACACCCAAATTCGAAATAGCATTGCTCCGGCTCACCGACTGATGGTGACCTTACGCTTTTTGGCAAAAATTGTATAATAAAAGTATTTAATAACTGCACACTACGCTTGGAAAAGATAAAAACAGATAACAAAAATGACAGCAATGCCATAACCAAATTTCAATAAATTGCATATGGTCGTTAGGTCATTATACTGGCAGTCGTGCTTATTCTCCGATTACACTGCTTGCAATTTGGTCATTTTTATCTGTCAAAATCAGCATGGTCATTTGGTGTCGTTCGGTCATTAGCTCATTTGAGATATGCCGATTACACTGCATGACCCTATTTTAAAAATGGTCATTAAATGCCAACTCGGCATACAGTCTAATCTTACCTTAATTCCTCAACGAAAAACTCCGTCGGCTATTAAACAATAATGTCGACTTCGATTTGATTTCCTCAAACTTCAAAAAATTGGTGTCGGCGCGAAAACGAAACCGTTGTAAAACTGCTGTCGTATGGATTGGTACAATTTTACAGCGTGTTTTGTTTTTGGTTTTTCTGTGGCTTGAACTGCCGATCATTGCAAGCACGGCAGAAATGTCAAATATGGTAGCGTGAGTGCAAGTACGTGTTTATCCTCGCTATTTATCTGTAGTAAAAACGGAGTGCTGAGGTGGATTTTTGTGTCGAAACAAAAACAGTAGTAATCGAAATCGACATAAACCATTGGCATATGCAACAATACTTAAGGTAAGATTAGACTGTATGCCGAGTTGGCATTCAAATAACCACTGCCAAATGACAAGATTATCTGTCAAATGACTAAAAGTTTGCTGTCAAGGTACATAGTATATTAGACTACGTGACCAAATGACCATTTTGGTCAGTTTTTTAAATAATTTACGGCAAATGTTATGCAAAAATATTATTATTATCATGCAAAAATTTTATTATTGAAGTATTAAATAACTGCAAGCTTGTAAAAGATGACAATTTTCAGATGACAAAAATGACAGCAATGCCATAACCAAATTTCAATAAATTGCATTTGGTCATTAGGTCATTATATTGGCATTCGTGCTTATTGTCCGATTACACTGCATGCAATTTTGTCATTTTTATCTGTCAATATCAGCATGGTCATTTGTGGTCATTTGGTCATTAGGTCATTTGAGATATGCCGATTACACTGCATGACCCTATTTTGACAGCGAGGACTGTCAAAAATGGTCATTAAATGCCAACGTGGCATACAGTCTAATCTTACGTTTAGTGGTAAATATTTTCAAATTGGATGTAGCTGACACTTTTTTGGACAGGGATTGCAGTACTAGGTGAAAAGTCACTAGGATTTACTACATTTAATTCTGACGACAAAATTTTAATATAAATCGTCGAGAGTCTTGAAGTTCCGCTAGAGATCTAGCTGTCCGAACACTGGTGAAGGTTCACAAGTCACAACGTGTGATTCCATAGTATTTTCTATATTATGTCAGAATTCCTGCAAGCTGTTACAGCTATGTTAATGAATAAAAAAAAACTATTTTGCCTTTATAATGTACGTGCACTTAAGGGTTTTCTTAATACCCTTCTAATGTATTAGCTACACAGGATTAGAATATGGGGCGATATGCCGATGCACGTTGGTTTTGAATGTTTGTACATTATAATGTGAAGGAAAAATTATAATGTAAAGGAAAAATGAACACATTCGTCTTGTACGGCTTAGGAAATTTTTTTTGTATTTCACTGTACGCCCGAATGGCTTTAGGGTGAACTGATGCGCATTCTTTGTTTAGCGGGTATTGCGGTTGAAATGTTCTAAGGGTGGAATGCAACTGGCTTTTTCGTTTGAGCGCTTATGGTGGAAATAACGATAAAAGAACAAAGGCCGGAAGCCATTTCGCCGATGACTAAGAGAGTCAAGCGGTCTTGCGATGTTACGGTCACCAATGATTTTTATTGCGCGTTTTTGGATCCTGTCAAGTAGCTCCAAAAAAGTTATTGGTGCACCAGACCAGATGTGAGTATTGTACTCAATTCGGGCGAATAAACGCTTTATAAATCGTGGCCAGATCAGCGGGGTCGAATTATTTCTTGCATCGCTTAAGGAAGCCTAGGGATTTCGTTCTGGCGATATCGAATATGTGGTCATTCCAACGAAAGTCGTTCGGTTTCAGTGATGTATGTGCCACTCATGGACAATGGCAGGTTGTTTTGGTTTTGCTTTAATGAAGACAGCATTAATTGTTTGCTAAGAATATCACTGCAGCGCTTGGGTTGGGGACGACTGGAGATCGCGGATGTCGTAAAAGTTCGTTCAAACAAAAATAAATAATGCGAGCATGCACATTGCACACGTCGAGATCGTAAAAAAGAGGCAGGCCTAAAAACTCGTGGGTCACACCCAAGGCGGACCAGTAGGTTTAGAGTTCAGTGGGAGAGTTATAATCCTTTTAATCCTAAACCCAGCCTCGCCGCCATTAATAAAGAAGAATAACAAAAATAATTGTTTTTCTCGTCTCTTCAAAATCTGAAAGAAACTCATTGCGAAAAACAAGCAATAAATGGTCCGGATCATTAATTTTCTCGTTGCAAGAAAGAATGAATTCTCGCAGTGATGGTCCAAGAATTTTGACATTTATCGCAACGATTTATTTTCTCAGAACAAGAAATGTTCTAGGTATAAGGAGCTTTACTTTTTACGCACTACCCACTCGAGATTTTCAGTATTTTTCAAGAAAGCTTACACATGATAAAGTTCATAAGAAATTGAATATAATAATCAAGATGAATTGACCAATTTCATCAGAAATCGAAATTCTATACAATATTTTAAATATGCATATAGACGGTAACCCCAGAACGGCATTCGTCAGCAATTATATTCTGCTGTAATCTGTTCCAGAATAATGTATTATTCTGACAATGAATTCAGTAATAACCTCAACAGCTACCAACTTTTACTTGCTACGAAATGCAGGAAGGTTAGAAACTTTTTAAATATTTTTGTATGATATTAACTTAGTTCAAAAAAACCTTTTTAAAACCTTAACAAACCAAATTGCCACAAATAAACCTATTTGATATAAATTCTTTTCCTTTCTTCCTTCTTCTGAGTTGTGTAGGAAAAAATAGGGATTTTTTATAATAAGTATTTTGGTGTTATGTTCATTCTGATGCACTTAAATCCATGTTGAAGTTAATTTCACTGCTGGAAGTGCCAAATCTAATTCAAAATCCCGTGAACAACTGTTAAATTAAATTTCAAAACATATGCCGAAAATTTCGCATTTCGGTTAGTTGGAAAAGTACTGTAAGACTATAAATGGAATTTACCAATGTATTGGGGGCGAGGACAACAGTGTACCACTCGAAATCCATATAAGTATTGCTTTTGCAATACGATCAACAGTACCTACAGAAACACTTTGGGACACATTCTGACGTCATGTTGACATCAGAGCATTGACCATTCACGTTAATCGTCTCATTTATTGGTTATACTTATAGCTCAAGAACCAAAACCTTTATGTATACCTACGTCCCTACGAGTGATCTGCCTTCTCTCAATAAAAACAAGATTTTATTCACATCTCGGCTAACACAATATAGGTATTTAGTTTCATTTCTTGGTTGTTTAATAAATTTAGGAAGATTCAGCGACTATCAGCCAACAACTGCAAGATCTCACACTTATACCCAACCTATAACTACAAGCGTATCGAAGAGTTGCTCGGTAGAAATCGCAGTAAAGTTATTTTGGGGAATTCATCGAGCTTTTCCCAGAAATTTTTCATTTAGACGTTGTGCTTAATCAACTTGCAAATCACAATTTAGTACCTACTTTTACTGGTACCAATTAAAAAAGTTATTTTACGCTAAGGTAGAGCTAAATGACTAATTTGAAATCCAAAATCATTGTTATCATTTGTCTTTTACGACAAACTAATTTAAGCCATTTCCCCAATGTACAATTTTGTATTGAAGCACATGTAAACCAAAATTGTTGAAGAGCCGACATATCACCCGGGCCGGGCTATTCCCGAGGCCATCAAAGCCAAATGAAAACAATTTGAAATTAATTCTCAAAACGTTTAACAGTACCTACTCGTACTTATTCTGTATATTCATTAAACTTTATGTACACACAGAGGTCGAGCCCTACCTGCAGGAGCAGCAATAACAACGTTCCACTGAGTCGTAGCCCTACTTTAGCATAACATCCATCCACTGACCATTATCACATATCAAATGCGGTCTTCCCCCAGTAAACGCTTAGCACATAGTTTTGGATAGATTCATTTTTCAAAAAGGACAACAACAAAAAGATATAACGAAAATAAAAACGAAAAGGAAGAACGTGTATCACAGCTGGGAGTGCCGACGTTCATCATCATCATCATCATCGTCCACAGCACGAGCCCAGTGTGCATGCCTTTTCCGTTTTTCAGACGGGCATAAGGACATACGAATACGAGTATGTGCAAAGGGGATGGACGAAAGAAATATACACTACCCACTTTCACGTAGCGTATACCAGTTGGATGGCACTCCTTTATAATCGACCCATTCCTTAGTACTAAATAGATGCCGCTAGACATTCAAATGAAAATGTCCAAGCTCTTCGTCCTGTATGACAATGTTTTGGGAAATTCTTCCCTTTCAGTATTCGTTGGGTCCTAAGTTCGTCTACATCTATCTATCCGCTGAGATATCTCCGAATCGTCCACTGCTACTTGTTGATATCGGTTGCGTGATTTCGTCATCTGTTTAAAATAGCTTTGAGAGAAAAAAGAAGATTATAAAAATGTCTAGTGACGACGAGGACATTTTCGAAGTGGATCCTGAAACAGCCTGGCTTGAAAATCTCACTCCTCTTGGATTTAGAGTCTGGCACATAATGGCGATTTGCATATCAATTCTATTAAGTATTAGTGCGTTGTTATTTAAGTTTTCTGCATTTGAATTGCAATAAAAATATCGCTGTTGGTTGGTTTCTTTGTAGTTATCATAGTTTGCTGTTGTATACGATTTCGAATTCCGCGCACGAAACAGGAAATCGAAGCTGACTATCAGCGAAAACAGCTAACGAAAAAATTCCGGGAGAAGTTGGCGCAAATAAAAAATTCGGAAATGGATGACATGGACCTACAGAAAGGTAAAACAGCTCTTTACTCTAGCAATACTCGTATCTTGAATACATGCAGAAAAGGCAAGGGGCCAAGCCCATGTTCGTAAAATAAATGGTTTGGCGCGTTTCTTTGTGGATAGATAATGGGCATTTATTTTTTGTGATAATACTGATTTTATCGGTGGCCATAAGCAAATTAAAATCGCTATACGAAAAGAGCAACCTGTGCTATTTTGCCCAATCGATTTAATCAGCAAATGACCGATACAAAAGAGCGACCTAAATTCTTCTGCCTATTTGAAAAAAAATTTAAGAGAATTAACTTGTTCAGTACCTAACCTATAACTTATAATTTGTATTTGGAATAAATTGATAAATCCTTGGGGCGGTAGAATATAACTGAGATTTCAATGACCATCTTTTCGTAGTTTGCTGAAAACCAAAAATTGAACATTCTTCTGCTGTTCGCCAACTGTTTAAAAACAAATCAGAATGGTTTCGGGGACAAAGAAGAATCAAAAACGATTTAACGCCCCCCAAGTTACTCGTTCCTGCGTCAGCTTGATGCAAATATAATTATTTTTCTATTGCGTCCCTCGAGAGAAAATTATTCAAAGCTTAGGTAGGTAGGTCTAGGTACTTATTGTAAAAATGTATTTTGATAGAAAAATGTAGTGCAAATGACAAGCGTAGGTATCCCCTATGTATAACCAACCATTCCATATATCCTGTATTTTCATCTTCGATGTAAATGTGTGAATGCATACTAATTTGGAACGCTCCGCAAATCCCAAGGTTTGAAGTTTGAACGCCATTTTTCATTTTATTGTACCTACCTACGTTTGCGCGACAATCTTATTGTGTGTAAATTTCTTTTTTATTTTATTCAATTTTCATTTTGTGAAAAGGGCCGAATCCGTTGAAAGGCAAATGCGTTTTCAACGCCAAATTGAAAGAGAATTATCCATTTCTGGAAACCACTAATCGTAGTAATAGGTACAAGCCTATCGCGAACAAATTTTGTCGCGGAACTCCTCCCATTCAGCAATTTGATTTACATTGCTGACAAGAAAAAAAATTCCCCAGAGTTTATTCACAATAGCCTTTATATTGATAATTTTTGTACAAAAATTTTTCAGGCGCATCAAAACACGTCGACACGCCTTGTCTGCGCTTCGTTTAGCAAAAATTGTGGACTTTTTCACTCCAACGTTTAATTGCGCCACCGCCACAGCTGGTTTAATCGCAATTGAAAGCCGTTCTAAGCACTAAGATCAGCTTAAACATATCGTGCATTGGGCGCGTTCAATTTACAAGTCAACTACTAGTGGCTACTATTTTACCTTTTCTCATTGATCAAAAAACTCACGTGACCATCGTTTGGCAAGTGATAGACATTTAATTAGTAGTGAACTTGCAGTTGCCTTGCAAATTGAACGCGCCAATTGACTTTAATCATTGGATAAAAACGAAGCCGCGCACAATGTTGCCAATTTATAGGGAATTCCCCAAACTGCGGGGAACCACAACTCGTTTGTGGATTTTGAGGGGATTGACATTATGCGGTGAAAATGCGGGGATTTTAACATTTTAGTATTTAGTACTTTATCTAAGGACGATACATTAACGGTTTGATGATTTTAATAAAAAAAATACGGGTAGCTTTAGAGAAAATATATATATAGGGGTAAAGGCTACGGAAAGTGTGGAACATTTGAAAAGAGACGAAAGGGTATACCTATTTTCGTTCAGTTTTCAGCTATTTCAAGTTTCTATAAAACATGCCAAGATTTTTACAATGAATTGACGTCGGACATTTCAAAGAGATTAGATTTTAAGGATACATTTTTTTCTATTATTTCTATTTTTAATTCATCAGAACTCAGCAGTTCAACACAAAATCAATGATGCCTGTGCTGAAGTGATTGAAAAGTTTGTGACACTTAAAAAACTGGATGACAGTGGCGATCTCACGCTATCCTGGATTTTGTTCGACAGACTCAAACATTGTGGGACATGAACAGTTTCCAAATTTAAAAATTGTCATCTGCCTTTTACTTGTATTGCCTTTTGTAAACGCACCAGTTGAAAGAAAATTCAGTGAACTGAAAAACATAAAAACTGAAAACATAAATCGCCTACATACTGATACTTAGTATCTTTAATGACCAGGGACCGGATAGCTTAAACATAAGTTTACAAGTAGGTAGCGATAGGTATACCTACCTAGAAAACCTTTATCAGGTAAAGGAGGTAATGCGGTTCCTTTTTTGGCGAGGTCATGTGCCCTACAGTTCCCTGGAATGTCTCAATGCCCCGGCACCCAACAGAGGTGAATGTTGAACTGCTCTGCCATCTCCTCAAGAGATAAACGGCAGACTAGGACTACGATGGAGTTATTTTGAAGAGACCGAGTCCAGCGACTTTATCGCGGCTTGACTGTCGGAGAAGATACGGATTTCCTTAGTGGATATCACATTTCTCTTCAGCCACGACAAGACTTCCTCAATCGCCATGATTTCCGCCTGGAACACGCTTCAATGATCAGGGAGACGGAAAGAGAGACTAATATTTAATCTTTCTGAGAAAACACCTACCCCATCACTAGTTTTTGATCCATCGGTGTAGAAGTGGATCGAATTATCCTCCGTAAATGCATCATCCTCCCAAAATGATCTGGTGGGCAGAGTGATTTGGAAATTCTTTCCGAACTGTAATTGGCGTATGGTGTAGTCTATGTTCAATGACGTCAAGAATACAGGAGGTGATCGACCTGACTTTATCAAATAGATACTTTAAGGCGGTTACCAACTGGAGGGTCTCTTCGGAGGCATCCCTCTCAGATCATAGATATATCGAATTCCAAATCGAATGCGAAGCCATAACTTTGCAGGAGAGGAGGAATCCAAGAAAAACCAACTGGATACGCTTCAGGGAGGAAATGGGAAAAATGCTGTTCAAAACCTGAATAGTGCCATTACTAGCTGTTTCGAACTGACGTGCCCAGTAAGTAAACCCCCTGGCAGAACGCCGGTTCCCTGGTGGAGCTCGGAACTGCAAATAATCCGAAGGGAAGCTAGAAAGCTTCTAAGTAGGCCACTCAAGACTGATTTGGAGACAGACTGGAATCTCTACCGATCAAAGCAGAAGGAATATAAGAGGCTAATTCGGGTATCGAAAAGTGCTTCTTACAGGAATTTCTGCGAAAAGATTGAAACACTGGGTGAAACTAGTAGGTTGGTTAAAGTTCTGAAAAAGGGCAAACCAGCCAAACTGGACTCACTTAGAAAACTTGATGGCACCTTCACTGAGACGAAAGCGGAAACTCTTAGTTATCTGCTGGAGTCTCACTTTCCGGGTAACCAGATTACAATTGGCTCACAACCAGCCCCGATTACCGAGACTATGAGTGGCCCAAGACAAACAACTCGGCGTAGCTGGTATATTGCGAAGGCCGTGGTAACCGACGAGGCCATTAAATACGCCTTTGCGTCTTTTCACGATTTCAAGACACCTGGTACGGACGGAATATACCCAGCCATGCTGCAACAATGTACAAGCCAGTTGCTACCGACTATGAAGAAAAGCTTCACCTCTGTCCAACACTGGCATACATTCCAACACCCTGGCGTACACTTAGAGTGGCATTTATACCAAAAATTGGCAGAAGTGACTACTCGCTCGCCAAGAGCTTCAGACCAATCAGTCTGACTTCCTTCTTACTGAAAAGCTTGGAAAGGCTGGTCGAGCTTCACGTGCGCAAAATTGCTTTGCGATTGCACCCACTATCTCAAATGCAACATGCCTATCAACGTGGAAAATCCTGCGAGACTGCGCTCCAAAATCTAGTTGGAAAAGAATACGCGATGGGCATTTTCATCGATATTGAGGGTGCTTTTGACAATGCGACTTTTGATAGCATGTGCAGCTCCGCCAGACAACACGGTGTAGACGAACCATTGGTGTTGTGGATTAAAGCAATGCTAATGAATAGAACGTTGGTTGCGGATGCGGATTGTGGCCGCTATGTCATCCTGGACAGCAAACTTCTTTGGTGCAAACATGTAGAGCTGAAGACTGCCAAGGCGCTGTCTGTTTTCTGGCAGTGCAAAGGCATTTTCGGCAAGACATGGGGCTTATCACCGAAAAGGGTCCTATGGATTTATACGGCTATGATAAGACCATTTATAGCATACGCATCGGTTGTTTGGTGGAATAAGCTTTCACGTAAATACGTCACTGCTGCTTTTGCCAAACTCCAAAGGCAGGTATGTCTCGGCCGCACGGGTGTCTTCCCCAGCACTCCTGGCTCCGGCCTAGATGCACTATTGAACCTCCCGCCCCTTGATGTTTACATTATAGGTTGCACAATCAAAGCTATCTCACGTTTAAAAAGAGGTGACTTTTGGTATAACTCGCACTGGAGTTTTGATGAACTTGCGCAACGGCTGTCGTTCGACTCCTATCTTATGGATATGCCGTCTGATGCAATGACACCGGAACTTCGGCTGAAGCGCAACTATGAAGTCGACTATCCTCGTGTTCAGGACTGGCTCTGGCCAGACTCTGAGCCTACAAAGGAATGCAGTCAAATCTTCACGGATGGCTCCAAAACCGATCAAGGATCTGGTGCTGGTGTTTTCATGGAGAGCGACAACATTAGACTTTTCTTCTCCTTAGGCAAACATGCGTCAGTCTTCCAAACGGAGACTTGTGCTATCCTAATGGCCATGGACTATGTTGCGAGGAACAGGTGGAGGGGGCGAAGTATCTGCGTCTGTAGGGACAGTCAGGCTGCGCTTAAGGCCTTGCTCAACCCCTTAACCACCTCCAAAATAGTCCGTGAATGCAAGATCTCTCTGAATTCGGTCGGAAGGCTGAATTCACTTAGACTTGTCTGGGTGCCGTGTCATAACGGGATCACGGGAAATGAGATCTCCGATGAACTTGCTAGACAGGGCTCAGAGGGGGACTTCTCAGGACCTGAACCAGCGATTTGTCTGCCTGCGTCCTCGGTCAGGGCTTCCATTGACGGTTGGGTTTCCTATGAACACAATCGCCGTTGGCATGACTCTCCAGGGTGCAGACAGACTAAGCTAATTCTCCCCGACGTCTGTGGGAAATCCGCGGCATTCTTGTTGTATCTCAACAGAAAAGAGTGCAGACAGACCACTGGCGTTCTTACGGGACACTACGTTTTTGCCAAGCACCTTAAGGTGCTAGGCCTAAGCGATACCACCATTTGCGAAGCCTGTGGAGAAAGCGACAACACTGCGGAACATTTCCTCCGTGATTGTCCTGCTTTTGCTCGTATCAGTAGGCAGGTATTTGGTGCGGATATGGTGAGTGCTGTAAACCTAAGCTCCTTATCATTGAAGCGCCTTATCGTTTTTCTTAGAAAAACGAGTAAATTCCCACAGTAAAATGTGGTGTGTCCGCCTGGTAATACAATGGACCAGTATTGAGTTTGAGTGCTCCAGTGCAGAAAGTCTCACACAACCCGACAAAAAAAAAAAAAAAGTCTATGTTCTTTGGTAGAGACCCAATTGAGTCTAGAATGATAGAGTGGCCAATATTCTTCTTGATCCAATGTGAGGTAGCTTTTAAGCGGACAGCAGAACAGGCACCTATTTGCCTGCCAAATATATCGAGGGGTGTCAGATGAAGTAAAATGTCCAGTGCAGCGGAGGGAGTCGTTTGGAGTGCTCCGCTTATGCACAGACAAGCTGTACGTTGGATCTTGCTTAGCTTATCGCTGTTTACAGCTGTGTCCAATGTAGTCCACCAGACAACCACCCCTTACGTTAGAATCGGTCTTACCACCGATACCTATATCCAGTGAGAGAAGCGGAATGTAGACCCCACTTATTGCCAATGGCTTTTTTGCAAGAGAAAAGTGATACTGTAGCTTTTTTGACTCTTTCTTGTATATTGGGTTTCCAGCTTAACTTCCTATCGAAGATTAGGCCCAAGAATTTAGCTTCATCGAAAAAAAATAAGCTTGTACCGTTAAGTGAGGGTGGGTCAATATGAGGGATTTTATATTTCCTGGAGAAGAGGACAAGTTCGGTTTTGTGGGGGTTGACACCCAGGCCACATCGATTTGCCCATCTAGTTAACTTGTTGAGAGCGTTTTGTAGGAGTTCCTTTAAAGTTTTAAGGTGTTCACCACCCGGCGATCCCCTTCCAGGTATATCAGTAGTTCATTCACCACTGAACTCCACAGAAGGTTGGAAAGGACGCCTGTAATTATACTTCGGAAAATTAGATCCTGTAAAATGAATCGAATTTCTGGACACAGTTAGGCCTTACAATCTAAAGTTTTGTGAAGAGATACCATACGAAATTGTCGGCCTGTTTATATTTCAGATAGGTTCACACAATCGATTAGGCCTTTAATGACTGATATTTTATTTAATCGCTCCATATTTCTTAGAGTTTGATACCTACTTTAGTAAGAAAAGTAAGCTTCCGATTAGTCCTCGAATATAATTTTATTTCATTGGCTGCTTCCGCTGGCATCGCAATGTTACAAAGTGTTAATTCTATTTTCAAGTACAAGTCCAACATCGTCTGATTAGCGTAGAGCTTCAGCCAAGCGACATCAACTAAACGATTGATTCAACGATTATTGAACTACATAAGTAGGAAAGGATTGATAGTAGGTATACGGCTTGTGTGGCACCTAGCTCCATCCCGGTGGAGCCAGAGTTCCCCTCAATCAAAATGGTCAGCTTTAGGTTAAACAAATCAACTAGTTTCACAATATTCTCTACTGTGGGCCAAACACTTGCGGCTAACTCAAGACGCCGAGCAAAGCTTGGTCGCCCAGGTACTTTGATAAAAAGCGAAACAGAAATTAACTCCCTTCAGATTTTTTTGAAGTCGATATACAAAGGGATACAGGCAGGAATAGTCACGTTCGTGTCTGCCACAAAAGTATCGGAGAGCCTACCGATTTCGATTCACTTTCTCAGAGGCCAATCAATGTTTTTATTATCTTGTGTGATCCAGGAGTTTTTAGGGCTGCCTATTTCTTTACGATTTCAATACATGAATGCTCCTGTTATTGATTTGTTGTCTGATCATCCTTTTAAGACACTGGCGATCTCCATTCGTGTTAACTCGCGGAATGGCATACACACGTCTTCAAGCACCAGGATGTTAAATGAATCGCTATAGGCTCACCCGAATGTTAAAATAATCCAGAAGGGCAGTCCTTCAACAACGTGAGTGTTTCCCTTAGAGAACCAGTATTTTTAACAGGGTCAACTGTGTATATACTTTCAGAAAAAATATATTTTATACTGATATATTAAACTGAGTAGGTAACCATTAATTTCACCTTAACCCTTTGAACTGTAGCCTTTCTTTCATTAATAATGGAACATATGGAAAGGCTAAGGCGGTTTCCTATGGTAATCGTCGGATCCTCCTAAGGCGTCATTCGTTACTCCAAGGTAGATGAACTCCTTAACTACCTCGAAGTTATTGCTATCAACGCTGACGTTTTGTCCTGGGCATAGAAAAGATATTTCTCTGTTTGGTAATAGGTCCGTTCGCGTACTTTATGTGTAGAAAAATGAAGTGTCAAATCTCCAAAATCGAGAGAGAATCCTCTCATTTCTAAGAAAAGTACGCGAACGCTTTTGTGTAAAAAGGTGAAAAACGTCTTAGTTTGGCTTGAAAAGAAGCAACAGCTGTTTTTTTTTTGCTGGCAAACTCATAAGATTTCATCATTTGACAGTTTTCATTTTCTTACCAGTTGAAAGTCAGTTAGCGAACTAATATGCAAACGTAAATTTATATAAACTTTCGTGCAAAACTGCACAAAAGCGTTCGCGTACTGAGAAAATGGTAAAAAGATGAACGAAAGAAAAATGTACTTTCGTTCATTTTTCTTCACACAGAATTTCGGCTGGGAAGAAAATGAAAACTGTCAAATGCACTGTCAAAAGTTTCAAATGATACATCAATCGAAGTATTTGTAAACATTGTCGAATCGTAAATCGTTTGTTGTGGTAAAATTGTTAATTAATATGGCAGAGGAACAATTAATTGTTGAATGTTCTCCAAAAACATATCAACGTATACACAGCGGTAAGTTATATAAGAAAAACTACCAAATAGTTTTATGATGATGCTTTTGATTTTAGACAAACAATACAGGGACGAAATGACTAGCCGCATACTTTTATCCAGCCAATCTACCGGTCCCGATAACTCAAACAGCAGCAGGTTGGACTTTGTTCCAATTGAAATAGAGGACGGCCAAGAGAGTAACCGAGAGGCTGAAGAATTACCAAATGAAGTGCCCAAAAAAAATGCTTGGCTGGAGGCACCAACAAAATTGTTGCTGTCTTTAGTCGAGGAGGGATTAAATAAAAGCCGCGTTTTATTATCCCAATGATCTTGATACGGATCCGATCTGATAATAAAACGATCTGGATCATCAGTGGCAAGTTGTGGCAACAGTTGTTTTTAACACATAACAGACGATACCAGGTATTTCAAGTTTCGATTGGCACTCAGCCATATTGCAAATATAGGGTACAATGTGACGTCACAATATGATCGCTTGTTGTGTCGGGGGTGTTGCCATTTGAATACAAATCAACATACATTTTGCACTCAATATTTTTTTTTTCAGAAACTATGTTCAAATGTTATGTTCAAATATGCAACATATTAACAGTATTGTACTGCTAATATTTCCATTAATTTTTGTGTATTATATTACGAAGCAAAACGTCTCAAAAGTCGCAGTGGTAAATTATTCGAATATGAAAATATGCTAATTGATTTTTTGTGTTATTAATAGTGTTTCATATTTTGGTCTGGCAATATTATTGTGTTCCTATAATTTCCTATAATTGAAATAAGCAACGCCACGAAAAAACAGGTAGTGAGTTTTGTAATTACATTTTGGATCACGATTAATGATCCCGATAAATAGCAAGATCCTGTGTTGTTTTTGTTTTACGTATTAAATTGATCCAGATCCGCATGGATAATAAAACACAGCTAAAGTCGGCAAATCACACAAATTTCAAAAAAAAAAAAATGTGGGCCTACATTCAGGCAATAATGGTTTCCAAAGGATACGAGTTTTCTGCTGCCCAAATCGAGGGCAAATACAGAGGTCTTGAACGGCAATTTAAGACCATGAAACATCACAACACCCAGACTGGAAGAAACCGGAAGACTTGTCTTTTTGAAAGGTTACATATTTAATATTTTATTTCAAATAATGATCAAACTTTATACAATGATACAATGTTTTTACAGCGAACTTGGAAATATATTAAAAGACAAAAAAGGAATGTTTCCAGAATTCATCTTGGGGGAAAACGAGTCGCGGGACAGGGTGGATCTTTTGCATATTGCCGGAATTGGATCTGAAGATCGAAATATTCAGAATACAGGTACTTAGTTTAATGCAAATAGGTACCTACAATCATATTTTTGCAAATATTAAAACAATTTTCCTTTATAGACAACTTGAATGACAGCAATGGTCCCGAAGCTGACCTTCACAGAGAGCAAGGTCAACCTCAACGTCAAGCAGTACTGGAAGGACTTCAAAAGTCAATTCTGCCGATATCCTTCAAGAATTGCGCAGCATAAGACAGGAAAAAGAAAACTTCCATTCCAAGGCGTTGGCCTACTTGGAAAAAAGGAGGAGAGAAAACTCCTCCTTTTAGAAAAGCTGGTCGAGAGACAAAATAAATAGTTTATTTTCTGTTTCTTTTTATGAATTAAGATTTTATTTTTATTTTAATGTGTTTGAAATTCCTATTTTTTTTTGTTTATAGTCGTATTATTTTTTTTCACACCAATAGTTTTTTTCTGTTTGTTTCTATGAATTAAGATTTCATTTTTTTTTATTTTATTGAAGTTCCTATTTCTAATTATAATCGTATTACTTTTTGACAATAAATGCAATTTATAAGACTGTTGGAATATATCTTTATTATTTGAATCTATGAATTCTGTAAATCAGCACAGATTTGATCTCGCAAATTTTTTCCAGCATTGTTGTCACCATCTGTTGCTGCGGTTTCAATATCCTCTACAGATACCTCATCGCGTAAAAAATCTAAATCATCTTCGTTTGCCAGATTGTGCAGGACACAACAAGCTCTTACAAAATGACAAAGTTTTTTAATGCCTCGAAGTTTGCAATAGTAAAGTTGGCGAAAGCGTTGCTTTAAAATTCCAAAAGAGTGCTCAATCATGACTATGCAGGAACTCAACGTCATATTATATTGCTTCTGCGCTCTTGTTAGGTGACCATTATCTCTGTATGGAGTTAAAAGGTGTTTCATGCACGGGTATGCTGAATCACCTAATATTAAATAATCTGCGATTAAAGAAAATAAACAAATTAGGTGTAAAAAAGTATGAACGAATTTGTTTGGTAAAATACCTCCACAAACTGCAGGTAGTTTTGGGTAAATAAAAGAGTTTTGGAAAATCCAACTATCATGCGAAGATCCAGGAAATCCAACAAATATGCTTATGAATTTCTTCTTCTCATTACATATACCTAGCTTGTAAAACTATACTGATGAGGCCTTTTCTGTCGTAGTAATCATCTTTGCTTGAGCTTGGTAGATCGATTACAATATGGATGCCGTCAATGGCTCCTAAATATAAATAAATAAATGATATTAATAAACGAGTACATATAGATCAATGCTTATAAACTCACCAATGATATTTGGAAAGCCTTTCCTATTTTTAAAAAAAATCACTGGTTGTCTTTTTTTCTTCTTCGGTAGGCCATCGAATTACTTCTGAAGCCATGTCGCCTATGAACATCATTGTTCTGTATAAGACGACGCTTACTGTTGACTGCGAAAGGTCGAAGCGGTCTGCCAGGTCCCTCACACTACATGCTTCGTGGCCGGCAAACCAAAGAAATACAGCGAGATGTTTACTGGATGAAAATCTCTTATCCGGGGGTAATTTTTTAAAATGGTATGAGGATTCAAATTTGTTGCAAAGACTTTCATATAAGTCTCGACTCACTCGAAAGTGCTTTACAAACTCCTCCTCGCTGTATAATGGAACGACTTCATCCAAATATTTTTTTATGCATGTTCTTGGGTTTTTAGAATTCAAATTCACTGTTGTCGTCAGAATTTCTTCGTCATCACTGGTATCAAATAGTAAGTCAATTTCATCTTCACTCTCACTTAAAAGTTCATAACGATATCAAGTAAATCGTTTTCACACATTTTTCATAAAACTAACTAGGTACAAATCCGAGATTGAAGAAACACGTAGGTAAATCGAATATTTTAGTTTGACGTCTCATTCACAATACTTCAAACTTTGAGTGTTTCATCTTTTTACGCAAAAGCGTTCGCATACTTTTCTGAAAAATGAGAGGATTCTCTCTCGATTTTGGAGATTTGACAGTTTTCATTTTTCTACACACAAAGTACGCGAACGGACCTGTGTGTGAAGAAAAATGAACATTTTTCTTTCGTTCATCTTTTTACCATTTTCTCAGTACCTACGCGAACGCGTTTGGTAGTTTTGCACGAAGGTTTATATAAATTTACGTTTGCATATAAGTTCGCGAACGGACCTAATGGCATAACTTGGTCGTGTCCTCATTAACTTCAAGACCAACCAATTTCACATATTCTTCAATCGTCGTAAACGCCTCTAACACGGCACGCAGGAAACGGGCGCACACCCCACTCTGGACAGAGGCTGTTGAGAATAAACGCCATCTTATGTTATTTCTTTGTTTCACATAATTCGCCGATGGGGAATTTCGAGAGGATTCGGCACCGCCCATTTGGGGGTTTTAGAGGAAGACCGGTGTGGATATCTCATTTGGAGGGTTCAATTTGCAAGGCAACTGCGAGTGCCCTACTAATTAAATTTTTATCACTTGCCAAACGATGGTCACGTGAGTTATTTGATCAATGAGGAAAGGTAAAATAGTAGGGACTAGTAGTTGCCTTGCAAATTGAACGCGCCCATTGTACCCTTTCTGTGTCTTTTTTTGCGTTTTCTTTTGGTTCATTCGTATCCACACGTGCAAGCAGAACGTATGGTTTATCGCAGGGGTAACATCGAGTTTTGTATGTGCTCTTCTGTGCGAAAATATAAACAAGAGGTGTTTTTTCTTCAACAGAGCAATAACTCATTCTTCATTTTACTGTAAACCAAAAACAAAGTGACCGGTACCAATAAAATATTAATTCTGGGGTTTAAATTTGTAGTCCCTTTCACTCATATGAAAAAGGAAATTTAAATGAACGGGGCCGCTGATTTAAACTCCAAATTTAATTTCGTTGCTTGTAATTCCCAGTAGGTATTATTTTGCCAGTGCACTCTGAACTCGGTATAGTTTGTAAAGGTTGAAAACCAGACGGCCCTGAATTCAGTTGAAGGTTGGAGTTAAGTTTTCGATTTGTGGTTACCGGCGGGCAATTTCAGAATTTCGTACACAAAAGTTGTTAAACCAAAAAAGGATCTCATTGAAAAATTATTAATAAATAAAAATAAAATTTTAATCCAAGATATAACATTAACTGGAATTGTAAAATGCACAAAATGCCCTTATAAACTTCAAAGTATTTCTGTGTTAAATGTTTTTTCACCAAGAGTATGTTCGAATAATAAAAAATCTCTTCAGAACCCGAAAAAGCGTAGTACCTATTTTTGATTTCAATGATTTTCTACCAAGGGGCTTTTCAACTAAAAAAAGGTTCTTTTAAAACCGAAAAAGAATATTTTTCCAAAATGTCCGTAGACACCGCAATTAGTCGTATTGGTTAAAAAAAATTCGGACCCTTTCATTTGATACCTCAATACAGGGTACCTATTTCATTAAGGACTTGACAACTTCTTTTTTAAATAAAATGAAAACTACTTGAGATATCTCAAAACAAAATTTATTAGCTTGAATTACATACTATCAAAACATTTATGAATGACGAGGAACGACGTATTCAGCGGTCGATACGTTGAACCCAATTTCCGATGACTCGGCCACACATTTCGACTGATACGGCCGCTATTTCCCGTTCAATATTGGCTCTGAGCTACTCTACCGTCACCGGCTTGTTAGCTTAAGCCAATGATTTAATGTAGCCCCATAAAAAAGAGTCTAGAGGCGTTAAATCATACGATCCCGGCGGCCAATAGACGGGACCGTTTCTCGAGATAAGACGTTCACCGAACTGAGACTTCAATTACTCGATTTTTGCACCCGCTGTGTGACTTGTGGCACCGTCTTGTTGGAACCACATATCACTGATGTCCAAGTCATGCAATTGATCAACGAAATAACGTTTCAACATATCTCTGTAACGAATACACTTAACCGTAACGTGACGGTCATTTTCATCGACGAAAAAAACTGCCCAATGATGCCACTGGCATGAAAACCGCACCAAATAGTGACTTTTTGCGGATGAAGTGCTGTTTCATGAAGCACATGAGGGTTCTCAACTGTACAGTAACGCATATTTTGCTTATTGACGAACCCATTAACCAAAAATAAGCTTCATCACTGAAGATTATTTTGCTATGAAATTCTTCATTTTCTTCCATCATGTCCAGAGCCCAATTCGAAAACGTACGTCGCTTCATAATGAACAAGTGACTTTACGGAAGCAATATTTTCCACACTTCGGGCAAAACGTAGTCTCACTGGCACGACAACATGAAGCAGCGAATATTCTGACTCAAATTTTTTCATTAGACTATGAATTGCTTGTCTACTGGGTGGGACGAGAATTACGGCCGAAAATTGGCGTTAACTTATTTACAGCAACGAGAGACAAAAGTCGCCTATCAATAACAATTGTTCCTGATCTTAATTTGATGTGTTAGTAAATACAATTTGTTTGTCTTTAATAACGCAGATGAATGAATTGCTTCGTTTTTTTTTCTAAATACACTCCCCATTTTATTCTAGTTGAAAATATATGAATTAATACATAAGTATATTATCACAAAAAAATATATATGAAACACGCAATGTCCTTTGAGATGTTCCACAGAAAAGGAGGGAGCACTCCTGCTTGCGGCGTTCCGCAGCTACATCTTTCTTAACCACACAATCCGCAAGGCTGCTAGAAACAGTGACGATCCAAATACATCGAGTGAATACATTTGCCGTGATGGTCTTCGTATTCAGGTTGTTGAAAGCGGTTTCGATGTATAAAAAGGCAGCCAACGTAATTCCTTTTTGGTTGAGGGACCTCTCGTTCGTTCTAGTCCTTTCATTTAGCGCTGTTTCCTCAGATCTGCCTTATTACATTGTGCGTGTTGTGCGTTACATGGAGAGCCAGTTGCCTCGAGTTAGGAGTCAGTTGACTACTACCCAGATTTGTGCAACACAGGAGAGCCAGCTTTCTGTCCGGTTGATAACCTCCCTACAAATTCGATCCATGGGGGAAGGGTTATTCGTTAGAATCTAACGGTGTCTAGCAGCCTCTGTGGAAGATTCAATGCTGGAGCGGAAGTTAGCCCAGGTTGCTCTTTTTGCTGATCTGGTTTTCTTTTTGAACTCGTTGAAACTGGTGAGATAAGTGCTGCAGTCTTCTTCGGTCCTTGACAGTTTTGTTCTATTAAAAAGTTCGCTGGTGTTTGACCTCAGAAGTCGTAGATCCCTGTTCATCTACGACGCGTGTGTTCTTGTGGGGGCTGACTGACAGGACAGGATTTTTTAAAAGAGTTAAGTACAGTCTGTGTGAAAAGATTGACTGTTTCATTAACAGCTGTGTGTAGTGACCGTTGACATCCATACCATTTACCAAGTTGGATCTGATAGTGCTGGAATGTTGTGCCAGGCCCCGTAGAAGTAGGGATGGGGGATCGTCTTATGACAGTTACGCGAATGAAAGAATAAGCTAAATACCGTTTCTACTGTCGTATACCGCCACTGTTCAGGTCGCTATTGCTGAAACTATAAAAAAAAGAAGCTTAATCGATTTCTTTATCAAAATGCAGTTTTTAAGTTTATCTCCACAGTTTAAGTGTAGAAGTGGAAAGTCTCTAGACCTTGAACCCTGGATTTTGGCCTTACAAAGCCAACGTTCCTAGATTAAGGCCATTTCCACAATTTCCTCATCCATGAACAGCCGCAGATGGTCAGTGACAGCTTGCGAGTTCTTGCACCACCCTGAACTTTCCGACATAAGTCATCACGGCTGTATAGTGTCTGGCTGATCCGGTATCCACCGCAATGCACATTTCCCTGCGGCCACACTTCTCCCGTGGCTTGGAACTGACTACCGTCCATTCACCCGCAATCAGCTCCTTGTTCGGCAATCCAACCATACATATACCAGCGTGCGCAGAGCAAGAAATGAGAAAATAATGGAAACGATCCTTAGACCATGTTGCGCTTTTTTTAATCATATGAATGGAATACAGAAGATTACGCATTCCCATCGAAAACAGTGTGGTGGAGATGTTTTTTTTACTGTACCTACACAGCCCAATGAACAATCTGTCCAGGGCCGGCCCAATCATATGTGCAAGATTCGCAAATACACAGGGCGCCGAATTCCGGGGCGCATTGCTAGGAGTAAGAAAAATTAATTTTACCTTGCGCGGATACTGCCATTTGCATTTAAAACAAAAAACTTGTTCAATTAAGCCTAAAAAACCAACATCCAACACAACTGTGCTGAATTTTTGCACATTAACTCATATCACTTGAAAAATTGCAACTTCAAGGAGAATCTAACTTTAAATAAAAAAAAATCCCACTAAACAAGTTCATTTCTTACCTACCTACTTAATCTCAAAATATTCCACCCTGTTCGTGTAGGAATATTTCTTGCGCATCTACCAACTTACATTTAAGAAAAAATCTAAATAGGTACACGTACATAGTTCAAAAAACTCAAAACAAATAAAAACTCCACCTCGTATGTGCAGGTTTTAATTATTGCACATTCGCTTGCAAAATTTTCATAAGAAAACATGTCAAACAAAAAAATTCAGGTTTTTGATTCTGCACACAAGAAGAATCGTAGTTATTTTTGTTGTCTTCCAAACTCGTCATTTATGGAATTTATTTTTTTTACTTCTCATGATGGGGATATGATGTGTTGGTGAGAAGGATACCTACGGTATTTGGTTGGTAAATTATTTGTTGTTTTTAATGGAAGTTTGGGGTAGGTTATGACTTATGGCATTTTGTAAGGAGGCCGTAGCATTCATCAAAGAAAAAGGGTATTCATTCATAATCGGTATCAAAAATCATATTATGTACATATTGCCATTGCATTATGTTACACAATTAAATCTCCGAATATAAGCAGAATTATTTCATTTGGTTTTTCACAAACAACTGGTTTGGGAAGTTTGAGCAGCTAGATAAAGGTAATTGATTAGATACTGTACTTTTTTGGATACTTTAATCGACACAATCTCTGCATACCTACTTACATGTTTTGGATGCTGTTTTATGAATACGGATTTTTGCATAAAAGCTGAAGAAATATTTAAACACTGCATAAGAAGATAATATGCAATCATTTCGAGATGTTAAATCGAATTCTATTAAAGAATGCTCTAAGTTGTTTGCGTTGATGGGTGTGTGGAGTAGGTAGGGAACCGGCACTAGCGGTTGGCCACTTCAACTTCAAAAATTAGTAATAATTACTGTAGTTGATCTTCTTTTTTATAATATTCACGGTTTGAAATATCCCACCTTCAGAATATTCTTTTTTGTGAGTCGAAGAGGTGTCCAGAGTTTAAATTTGTGTGAGTCAATCAATGATGATATTTTCCTGGGATAGGAAAATATCATCATTGATTCCGCACACAAGAAGGCACAACGTATGGGATTTCTCTTATCTCATCTACGAAAAAAGTAACAAATTTCTCTTAGAAAGAGAACGAGTAGATTTGTAGTCGGCCCCTTAACTTTAATTTTAGGTTTGACTTGCTTTTAAAAATCCGTTATTCAAAAAGTGAATAGACTATTTGACTTAAGTAAATGTTTGAAATCTGTAAATTAGGTATTTCTAGGTTTTTTAAGTATAATTGTTACCCAATTTAAACTATTTACAAAAATGTAAATGAAAACCACATTCTTCAGTAGTCGGCCCCCCTAACTGTAGTAGTCGGCCACATAAGTGCTCAGTAGTCGGCCCCCATTTTTACTTCTGTATTTTAAATGTTTTGACCAAGTTAGAAAAGCAGATTTTTTTTTTTAATTTTCAATATATTTTAATTTATAAAAACAATAATAATACAAACTCATTAAAAAAAAGAAATGTTTATTACATTAAATATGATTTGAAATAAATTGCACAAGGTATGCCATTTCCTGACCTTATAAAAAAACGAAAAACACAATAATTTCCTTCGAAAATTAATAGAAATGGCTCTTTCAGACTTTATTATAGCAAAAAAAGAAAACAGGTTGGAGTTCTCCTGTACTGGCTATCAGATAGGTGCTGGTTATGTTTCCATCTAGGCAAGGAAGCCGCAATATCCGTAGGAAGCTCAATCGTACCATCTATGGCCGTCATGGTGTCATTCGGCTCAGATTGACTAAGGTGACTACGCTCTTCTACTTTTTTTTTTATATAATTCATTTTTATTTTTGGTAAACTTATAACTAACTTATAGCTAGACAAAAATTCATAAAACTAGCATATATGAAATAATCTTTAAAGTACCTTACTGTCCCTATGCGAGTGCTCTACGGTAAGAATTGAAGTGATACCTAGTACCTTTCGGCTTAAAAGTAAAGTTTTTTTTTTTTTTTTATTGTAAAAGTGTTGGTCACCAAGAAAGTACAAAATTAAAAAACTTGTTTTTTTTTTTTTTTCTTCTACTATCTTCATCACAATTCACAACTTTAAAGTCAACGTTGTTTTTAAGAAATTCTTCTTTGCCGAAGCTAGAACTTTCTTCGTCTACTATGTTTTCCGTATTTAGATGCAGCTTCTCCAGTACATTTCGCACTCATTTCGAGAAGTCGATGGCATCAAGTTTGTTTGATTATTTCACTTCTATCCGAGCTTTCCAACACTAGCTACAGAACTTCGCAAATGTTTATTTTGGTGACGGTATGCTTTGACATTTATGAACTGTGGTCTTATATTCCTGCTTAAGCCCTTTGAATGCGCCTACATCGGCTGGATGGGTAATGTGTGTCGTGTTTGGCAAAAGGGCATACAAGACAATACCATTACTCCGGCAAAAATCGGTCAGCTCCATGGTGATTTGTGACCATCGACAAGAAACAACCTGCTTTTTGATGTTGTTTCTCTTAGCCACCCATTAAAACTGTTCGCCACGTACTGATAAAAGGTCTCAGAACGCATCCAGCCACTTTCTGTTCGACCTAAAATCCATGTTGGGGGCATGCTTTTTATAAGCGCTTTCGGGGGACGCACGTATGGAAACACGATCAGAGGTGGTAAAGTCTTGCCATCAGCACTGAACACAAACAGAACGGTCACTGTTTCCTTTTCGTTTCCGTAGCTTACTTTGTAAAGGTTTTTCCAGCCCTTTGGCGCTAAGACAACACCAGTTTTCGGAGATAGGCAAAACGATGTTTCATCCCCATTGAAAATTCTGGAAAGGTATTCCAGAATATCTAGAGCATCTATATCATGAAGATAATTCCTTAAATCTTCAAACCACTTCCTTACTGACACCTCGGTAACGATTGCCCGACCTTTTGATTGACCCTCTGGTGTTCTGAGGACAGTTCGGGATTGCGCTTGAGAAAGCCGTAATACCAACCCTTACCTGGCAATTCATTATCGCTAGGTTTTTGGGGAAAGTCACATTTCGCCAAATTCACTAGCCAATCTATAAGACTTATTTCTTCGGTCATACTCAGCACAGTATCCGGCCCCATTTGCCTCGGTTTATCTCGGCAGCCCTGCCTGAATGCGGTCTTGTATTGTTGTCCTTGGTACTCCGAATGCTTCACTGCCTTTCCTATTTGACTAGTTTTCCTCCCGAATCTTCTTTAATGCTTCTGTAAGCGCTTCTTCCGCGTTTAGCCCCTTCTTTTGAATTTTCCATTTTCTATAATGCTTAAATAAATAATAATAATTTCTTCATTTCTAAATTTAAACCTGTTTTGTAACTCTAAATATAAAAAACACAAAAATTTAATGTACAAAATGAGCGGCCGACCTAACAATATCTGTCTTCCGAAGTCGGCCCATTCCTTCAATGCGATAACAGGGGGCCGACTACTGAAACCAAGCAAAAAAGCATGGAAGTTTTATCAAAAATGAATGTAGGATGAGGTAAACCTACATACAATCTGCATAGTAACTTAAGCATAAACAAAAAAAAACATAGTCTTCTATAGTCGGCCGGGGGTGGCCGAGCCTAGAAGAACCATGCAAAAAATGTCTCCTTAGGTCGGCCCCCTCTGTATTTATTTTGAATAATTTTTTTTCTCCACTTTCGGGCAAAAAACAATGAAAAGATAATGTAGACAACTCAAATAAAATCATAAAAAAAAATTACCGATGGTATTTTACTAGTTATGGAGGGTTTCTGACATTCACTTGCACTATTTTTTTTAACTCAAAATGACAAATTTACCACTTCCAAGAACTTGAATCAAACTAACAATTATCAAGGAGAAACTAGCAGCTGCATGGCATCCTGACTTTGCTCACAGACAGGAAAACCGCCTTTTGGGGAAACAAATTTCTGTGTGTATTTTACAAACGCATTTGCTATTACGCATCATTTTATGGCGCGCCGGCCGACTACTGAAGTCGCCCGACCTCACATGCCATCACCCTACTCTCTTCGACTTATGCATCCGATTCTGATGTCGGGTTTTTATCTCATACTCGCAAACAGTGTGTGCGAGTTTGAAATCCTGCACATAGGAAATTTTTGACTTATGTATGTGGGTTTAATTTATTTCTCTTCCATCTTTCAAAAATATAAGAGCGGGAAATTTATTTTGAGTGGCGGCGGTGGGTGGATGAGATGATTAGAAAACAACGCAATTAATTTTCTGTTAAGACATATAAACATATATGTAAATTAAATATACATATTTGTTTTTAATTGAGGATTAGGCCTACCGGGGCCGGGGATACCTCAATAAAAAAAAACCATTGAATGTGTACCTCCTGGGTGATAGGGAAACGACTTATGGATGTGTGCAAATTAAAGGGCTCTTTCTGTAAATCTTGCACAGGGCGCTTGTTTGACTGGAGCCGGCCCTGAATCTGTCAAATCGGTTACATCATACGATTCGAAATCACGTAATGCCTGGAGTGCCGCGTTGAAGGACGCATCAAGTTGAATCATATTAAATCACAAAGCGCGTTCTGTTTTAAAATTAAAATGGCATTAGTAAAACCAGAACTTAAAGTTTCGTCACGTTGCTGTATCAACTTTTTTGTGTTGTACTGGTAAAAAAAAATGGCAGCACTATATAATAACAACGTCACCGAAAAGTATAGCTACCCTCTACCAAGGAATGACGATACGCTGGATACATTCTCCGGAGCACGATGGTTTTCCACTCTAGATCTGAAGAGTGTGTTAACGGTTTTACAATACCTTTCAGGGCGGACCCCGGGGGGGGGGGGGGGGGGGGGGGGGTTAACGGTTCATTGCCTATTTCTGGGTGCTAGTTACCGTAGGAAAGAATAGAAGGATAGGAAAGAAGTTTGGTGCGATGGGATGTTTTTCTCAACAGGTGGCGCCTAAATTGCTTTAGGGAGATAACACTGCCAATACTCGTAAGATCGTGTTCACGTTTTTGAAACATTTTTCATTGATAACCTAAAAAATAACGTAACCATTGAAAGTTAAGTATTCGATGGGTTATAGAAACTGATTCTGATTTTGAATATCTTGATCCGAGATCCGTTGCCTCCACATTCTGATCTCTGAGATGAAATTCCTTTCTGAACAGTCCAATATTTCTTCATAAAACTTGTATAGATCTGCGCATTTTTCCTCATCAAATTCCTAGGAAGGGAATAGTTGTCCGAAACTGTGGAAGATCGATTTGTGTTTTTCGAACCGACTTTGGAGATGAAAAATGTAAGTATCAAGGAATGGAATGTGGAAGGCAATACTGTAATAATCTTCGACATTTTGTGTTTCAACGTTGCAACGGTTTTTCTGTTGACTGCAACGACGAGGCAATTTCATATTAAGAACAGATTTCAGCTACATTGTCGTAAATGATACAAAAATTTGAAGCAACGTTTTCCCGCTTTTCCTTGATATGATCAGCTAACTTTGTGGCTTCTCATAGATCTTGATTTTTCGTCTGCAATTCCCGACTTAGAGGCAGGACGATAGAATTGATCGATTCCATTATATGACAGAAGATTTGAAATTCGATTGTCAAAATCGCGGTCGAAAGCTGAGAAGCCTTTTGTGAAGTCTCTCGATCTTTTCACTTTTTTATTTCTTCCAAAGCTTCTATAACGGCCGGTTGAAGTTCGAGGTAAGTTGAAACTGCTTCATGAGACTGAGCCGATCTTGAAACAGCGAAAGAATGCAATTTTTCTTTTCTCCGGTCACTCTTTTTCGGCATTTTCAAAATGTCTTCCTTTAAAATGCTTTGTCTCTTCGGCCAGTGGAAAAATGCTTCTATTGCTCCGATAGTTCTTAACGCATTTTTTATACCCGAAACTCCGCAAGCGGCATTGATGACCAAACTGAAGCTATGCGCGGCACAATGAAAGTAGATTGCAAGATGAAAATGAGACCTGATATGGGCTTGTACTCCGTTTACTTCGCCACTCATAACTGGTGCATATATATATCTGTGTATCAAAAAATTATCGACACTGTGTCGCGAAGTACGAGTAGATGTTCCGAATTAAAATTGTTTGCATTGGTAACCGTGTGTCCAAACAAGCGGCACTATCGTAGTTTCATGCAAAATGTATCAAAAGAATGAGAAAATGAGGTTAAGTTAGGTCATGACAGTATACATTTTTTTCTGTTTAACGCGCCGGCAACCTTTGAGCGCCTAATAGATCTTGTTTTGTTGAGTCTAACGTGGAAAGCATGTTTGGTCTGCTTGGACGATGTCATCGTAGTTCAGAAGAACATCCGAAAAATTGGAAGTGTTCAAGAGACTACGAAGTGCGCAATTGAAGCTAAATCCGAAAAAGTGTAATTGCTGCACCCGCTTTGTTAGGTTTAGCGGGCGCTGCGGTTTTCGCCTTGGGCACCATAGCTTTTTGGGCAACTGTTTTTGGCTTTGTTGGCTTTGAATTAACAATGCTAGTTTCTTCCCTTTATTTTCTCCACCTTTTCTATTCAGTGAACATGTTAACCGAAAAGGCTTTTGCAGCTCTTGCTCTATGGCGTTTGCAGTGAGCTGTCAAAAAAAAAATCTGTATTTTACCTCCGAGAGAGCTTGTGTTTCTTTTTTCGCTCAGAGCTTGCGCGGAGGGAAAACAACAATTAAAATGGCTGTTGGGGGTTGTTCATCTGGCATTAAATGTAATACAGTTTTACAAAATGATTTTCATTTAATAAATAAATCTGTTATTAATTAATGGTTTTTGTTCGTTTGTATTTAGTTGTATAAAATGTATGTCTAGACAATTGTTCAACTTAATTTGCTTCCAAACAAAAATATTTTTTTGCGATTTTCAAAGGACTCAAACAGCAACTGTGTGATGCTTCCATTCTAGCGTGCCCAGATGCAGGATGACCAAGGGAGAGTTGTTTCCTACTTCATTTGACACATATATATTTCATTCCACAGTTGCTGACGACATGACCGAACTTTTGGTAGTTCTTGTACTGTGAGATGCTGGTTGATTTGAACATTTCCCAGTGAACCTTCTGGTTCATTAGAAGATTTTCCTGATGGAATGTCAGTATTTTATTTTTTAGTTCCACAACAGAGCTGCCGAATTTTCTGTCTGACCCGATCCTGTAGGGGCTAACCTAAGGTAAGTTTTTACATTAGCGGCGTCATAGCTGTTGTATATCTTTTAGAACCAAGAGCGTCTTTTTGTTATCCTTACGGCAGTATAGGTATTTAATTCCAAGCGTTCCTTCTTCAGAAAATCACGTATTTGGTGGTGTTTATACCCTATTCTAAGGGTATATTAATTTTGACGCATAGTTTGTAACATACCTTCGCCCAAGCGGACTGTAGCCCGTCCCTATGTTTTTCCTTTGTTTTGGTTGTTATAACCGATTTAGTGTTTTTTATATTGCGGAACTTGAAGTTTACACCTTGACCCTTTAGGTGCTTGCTGGTTCCTGCTACAGTCAGTCTGAGTCTGATGCAGACAATTCGGAGCATCAGAGCAGAATGTATCTCTGCGACAGGTGCTTTGTTGCTTAATGGTCCTGAGGAAATTATTGTGCGCAGGTAAACTTTTGCCGAGCTCTTTGTGTGTGAGTTTTATTATTCGCAGGTATTTTTGTAGCTTATTTCAATTTTTCTCCGCGCACAAACCGCACTCGTCGAACCACTGATAGAAACTGATACTGATGTGATGATGGTCATGACATACGCTGATGATTTTTATTAATTTCTTTTCTATTGGATGAGCAAGCTAAAAAAAGACGACTAGCCAACGACACGCGGTATTCCCAAGCGGTCCCCCATCTAAGTACTAACCACGCCCTACGTCGTTTAATTGCGGTGATCGGACGAGAACCGATTGACTCGACGTGGTATGGTCGTTGGCGAAATTCATATATACTAAATTTGTATAAAAAGTTACAAAATGCGCATACAACGACGCATCGCAACGCATACCAATGCATCTCGAAGTAGACTTCGTAACAAAAACAAAAATAATTTAGTTTTTACACATCTTCAGTTTATAGTTTGGTATATAAGCTCTTCAAACAGATATGGCTGAAATGTATTTTTTTGGGAAAACTACATTTGTGACGTCTGCTACATATTCGCGTAGTTATCGTAGAAAACGTAGATAACTGTAGCAGACGTAGTTAACATATGCCATGTGTAGTTGTTGAGATTTCAATTTAACATCTTAACGTCACTGACATTGACAATCAATTTGTTTGACAATTACTAGACGTAGTTAAAGGTAGTTTATGGTGGAAAGTAGTTTTCTTGCAAACTAAGCGTAGTTAAGCATGAAGATTACGTGAGGTAATTTACTCTATCATCTCTGGTCTTCAAGCTTAATTCCCTCATTTTCATTGTTGCCGCCACCCTGTTAAGCACTAAGCTTACCTAGTGACATCTACTGGTGAGCAGACTACTAACGACCGCTGACTTTGTATAAGATGTCAAACCAGAACCTCATGTTCAACGGAAGGAGTTTCTTTCTTTTTTGGGATAGAGATTTGGTAAAAAGGGCGATTGGCGTGACAAGCTACGAATAAACTTTTAATTTTAAAGCTGTTTGCTATTAAAAAGAGTTTCTTTTTCTTTTCTCATCTTTTGGATAATATAGGTTACAAGCGTGGTAATAATTTGGTTACGAGCGTAGTAATAATTCTTTAAAATTAAAATTGACGTAATATTCCAAGAGCGATACGAGAATGTCACCGCCACAGCCAACACTTGCTGACATGCATAATTGTCAGGATTGCAACGATTCAGATACAGATGAGATGGTCCAGTGCGATGGCTGCGATCTTTGGCATCATTTCACATGCGTTGGTGTTGACGCTTCAGTTGCCAATCGGTCATGGAAGTGCAGACGATGCGTACCACCAGGTCCGAGTCAACCGCGAGATGGAATGTCAAGGACTGCCCAAGCCGCAGTAGGAAATCCTATCGACGAAGATGCAATGCCATCAACATCCTCGACGTCTGCAGCAAAGAGGAAGCAATTGCTTTTACAGCGACTGGAGGAAGAAAAACTATTGCGAGAACAAAGCAATCAACTCTACCTGCAGCAAAAGTATAATATCCTTGCTCAGGATTCGGATGACGAGGAGGCTGACGCCAGGAACTGCGAGGAGCGATATCAATCGGAGAGCACTAGTGATAAGCTAAGCCAACAACAACTTCAGGCCGGATGTAGCAATTCCGCACGACGAAACAAGGTTAAGTTCACCAGAAATGCAACACAATCTCCCATTCAGAGTAGTATGCCAATTTCATCTATCCAGATGGCGGCAAGAAATGCTATTCCGAAGGATTTACCTAGGTTTAGTGGTAACCCCGAAGAGTGGCCAGTATTCATCAGTTCGTTTGAACAGAGTACCGAGCTGGCAGCGTTTTCGAATGGGGAAAACTTGATTCGTTTACAAAAATGTCTCCATGGAAGGGTATTGGAGGCCGTAAAGCATCGTCTTATGCTACCGGCCATGGTACCAGACGTCATAAGGACGCTACGAATGCTTTTCGGTAGGCCAGATCAAATTATTCACACATTGATTGAAAGGGCAAAAAACATTACACCTCCAAAATCCGAAAGGTTGGAATCGCTAATTGATTATGCCCTGGCTATCAAAAACGTGTGTGCAACAATGGAAGCAACTAACTCCGCAGCGCACCTCAATAATCCAACGCTGTTGAAAGAATTTATGGACAAGCTGTCGCCACATCTGCTACTGAATTGGGCGATTTTTTCGAGAAGCTTGCAACCGGCTTCGCTGTTAGATTTTAGCGAGTGGCTGTATGACATCGCTGAAGCTGCATGCTCCGTGACAACGCTGTCCGCGACACCAGTGTCAGGCGGAAAGCGTTCATTAAAGCAAGGTGCTCATTTGCATTCGCATACAGCGACGAACAAACCGGACATTGGGCCCCTATCAGTCACCAAGGACAAGGAGTGTGACATATGCCAAGCGTGCCATCCAACTTCCAGTTGTGAAACCTTCAGAAACGCTGGACTGACCGAAAGGTGGTATATGGTTCGCCAACATAAGCTCTGTCGTTCATGTCTTGGGAGGCATGCATATTCGCGCTGCAGAGTGGCAAAAGCATGTGGTATTGGTGGGTGTAATGCAAAGCACCACGTTCTTCTACACAACTACGCAAAACAAACTCCTACAACCAGCGCTGCGATGACATCTCTTCTAAGTCACCAAACACACGAGTTCGCCAAGGTTCTTTTTCGAGTTCTGCCAGTGACTTTGTATGCTAACGGTAGAACAGTCGAAACCTTTGCCTTTTTGGATGGAGGATCTTCACTTACCCTTCTCGACGAGGAACTCGCTGGCTTATTGGGGTTATCGGGACAACCTCAAGAACTGTGTCTGAGGTGGACCTCCGACACAACACGCGTTGAGCGTACTTCCCAGGTTGTTTCTCTAGGTATTGCGGGCAGGAGCGGCGGTAGCCGCAAATATCAACTAAAAAACGTGCGTACAGTCCGTAGCCTGGACCTACCAACGCAGTCGTGTTTCGGACCAACGATGACTAAGCATTATCCGCATCTGGCCGGTCTTCCTATTCCGTCGTACCAACAAGCACGTCCAAGAATTTTGATTGGTATGGACAATTGGAAGTTAGGCGTTTCTCTAAAGGTTGCAGAGGGAAGGTGGTCCCAGCCAATTGCCACCAAAACGAGGCTCGGTTGGACGGTGCATGGACCCGATGCATGCAGTAGAAATGGAAGTGATAGGAGCTCGTTTCACCTCCACATGTGTGAGTGCAATGCAGACATGGAGCTTCACCAACTTGTGAATGGCTTTTTCTCAACTGAGAATGTCGAAATACGCATTCCTACTCAGCAGATTATTTCCGCCGAGGAGAAACGAGCATTGAAAATTTTGGAAGATACCTGTGTTCGCCTCGACGATCACTTCGAGGTTGGGCTTTTATGGAAATTTGATGACATTTCCTTACCAAACAGTCTACCTATGGCTCTTCGGCGGCATCAACGGTTACAAAAAGATATTGACAAGGACAAGGAGCTTCGCAGTATTTTAGACCAGCAGATAGCAAACCTGTTAACAAAGGGCTATGCTAAAAAATTATCTCAGGATGAGGCAAACATCGCACACAAACGGGTTTGGTATTTGCCCATATTCATTGTGAGAAATCCTAATAAACCGTCAAAGGTCAGACTGGTCTGGGATGCAGCAGCAAAGTGCAATGGAACCTCCCTCAATGACTATCTTCTTAAGGGGCCCGACCAGTTGGTGCCCTTAGTGACAGTCCTATATGGTTTTCGGTGCGGTAAGTTCGGTGTGTGTGGGGACATTGCTGAAATGTTCCACCAAGTACGAGTCCGAGAGGAGGACAGACATGTCCAAAGATTTTTATGGAGCGACGCTGAGGATGGGCATAAACCAAGCGTTTTGGAGATGAGTGTGATGACCTTCGGCGCAACGTGTTCGCCGTGTACAGCCCACTATGTGAAGAATAAAAACGCAATGTTCTTCGTTAGCAGTATGCCGAGGGCAGTGGAAGCCGTCCTGGAACATCATTACGTTGATGACTTCATTGACAGCGTCAATACTGAAGCTGAAGCTATACAACTGGCTAACGATGTAAAGTTCATTCATCAGCATGCTGGATTCCACATCCGTAACTGGATTTCCAATTCACCAAAGGTTCTAGAGGCCCTAAAAGAAGACAGCGGGGAATCCACGAAGGCATTCGGCGCGAATGGCACACCCGTTGCGGAGAAGATCCTGGGACTTTATTGGTGTACCTTATCTGACACTTTTACTTACGTCCTCAATTTCAACCGCCTCAAACGAGATGTGCTTAGCAAAGGATCAGTGCCTACTAAACGTGAGGTCTTAAAAATTCTCATGTCCGTTTTTGACCCCCTGGGATTCTTGTCGCATTTCCTAGTTTGCATCAAAATACTCTTGCAGGACATTTGGAGGACTTCCATTGGTTGGGACGAGGAGCTGCCTGCAATCATGTTCGAGAAATGGCAAAGATGGACGGCATTGTTGCACAACGTGACGATGATAAAAGTTCCTAGGTGTTATTCGCCATTACTGAGTCAAGCCGATTCAAAGGTACAACTACACACTTTCGTGGATGCAAGCGAAAAAGCGTACGCAGCTGTATCTTACTTCCGCATCGACTGCCAGGGCAAAACGGATGTTACGATCGTATGCGCTAAAGCGAAGGTGGCCCCACAGCGTCCAATTTCTGTTCCACGACTGGAACTACAGGCTGCCGTCCTCGGCGTAAGGCTTGCGACGTTCATATGCAATTCTCATAAGTTTACTATCAGCAAAAGGTTCTTTTGGACAGACTCGAAAACCGTGCTCTCATGGCTTAAAGGAGATCCCCGCAAGTTCCAGCAGTTCGTTATGTTTCGAATTGGCGAAGTTCTGGAAGCATCTCATATCTCCGAGTGGAGGTGGATTTCAACGAAACTCAACATAGCCGACAAAGCCACCAAATGGAATTCGGAGCCCGACTACCGCGCAAATAGTGAATGGTTCAGCGGACCTGCCTTTCTAAAGACGTCGGAAGTGGAGTGGCCTCAAACGCCGCAAATCGCTACCAGCAATGAGGAAGTGAGACCCTACCTGTTGCACACTAGCAGAGATGTCAATATGTCGAGATATTGCCTCGTGGATGCAAGCCGTTTTAGCCTGTGGACCCGTATGTATCGTTGTCTTGCTTATGCTATTCTCTTTATAGATATGAAAGTTAAAGGGCGGTCCTTCAAAAACATCGCCGGACCTACAGTGGACGCCATCAGGTGGTCGCAAGCAGCGCTCTATCGACAGGCACAGTTTGCGGCGTATTCAGATGAAATCGACACCTTAAGGAAGAATCAGTCTCGACAGAAACCAAGTAATTTTTCGAGAAGCAGCCCACTAGCAAAACTTTCACCATTTCTGGACAGCGATGATGTCCTAAGGATGAATGGCCGCATCCTGTTCTCAACATATGTGGACCAAGACTGTAAAACTCCAACAATTCTTCCCAAACTTCATCGGATTACCTTCCTTATAGTCGACTCGTACCATCGAAAATTTCATCACTGTAACCACGAGACTACACTCAACGAGATCAAGCAGAAATACTACATACCAAATCTTCGATCACTTCTCAAAGCCGTTCGACGAAGCTGTCAATTGTGCAAAATTAGAGGTGCTCGTCCTGTCATTCCAGAAATGGCTAATCTGCCAGTTGCACGGATGCGTGCTTTCAGCAGACCTTTCTCCTTTGTGGGTCTGGATTATTTTGGTCCAATAACGGTAGCTGTTGGAAGACGAAACGAGAAGAGATGGGGTGCTCTTTTCACGTGCCTTACCATAAGAGCAGTGCACATTGAGCTGGCCCATAGCCTATCGTCAGACTCCTGTATTATGTGTCTAAGGAGCTTCATAGCGCGTCGAGGCACTCCACTGGAGATTTATTGTGACAACGGCACAAACTTTCGAGGCACGGAAAAGGAGCTACGCGAAGAACTATCAAAACTGGATTGGAGAAAGGTGGCTACGCAGTTTACGACGGCGGAAACATCCTGGAACTTTAACCCACCATCGGCACCGCACATGGGTGGTGCATGGGAGCGCCTCGTACGATCGGTTAAGCAGGTATTGTACAACATCCTCCCGTTTAACAAAGTGAGCGATGAAACTCTACGAAGCGCTCTTGCCGAAGTTGAGAACACCATCAACTCCAGGCCTCTCACATTTGTATCGTTGGAAGCCGCTGATGATGAAGCCCTGACTCCCAATCACTTCCTGCTAGGAGCCTCAAATGGAACCAAACCGCCTTGCAATCTGGAAATAACCGACTTGCGAAAGAACTGGAAGCGATCGCAGATAATAGCCGATAGTTTCTGGAAAAAATGGTTGAAAGCTTATTTGCCGAACATCAACAGACGTGCAAAATGGTTCGCGAAGGTGAAGCCAATCGAGAAAGGAGATCTGGTGATCATCGTAGACGAACATCTGCCTAGAAACTGCTGGCCAAGAGGGATTGTGATCGACACGGTAGTAGCCATCGATGGTCAGGTGAGAAGAGCGACAGTACAAACTTCGAGAGGTGTTTTCGAGCGTCCTGCCGCCAAGCTTGCTGTTCTGGACGTAGAACCGAGTGCCGTCAAAGGGAGTAATGCGGAGTTGGAAATAGCACCAGCCCCACTTACTGGGGGGAGTATGTTGCCGCCACCCTGTTAAGCACTAAGCTTACCTAGTGGCATCTACTGGTGAGCAGACTACTAACGACCGCTGACTTTGTATAAGATGTCAAACCAGAACCTCATGTTCAACGGAAGGAGTTTCTTTCTTTTTTGGGATAGAGATTTGGTAAAAAGGGCGATTGGCGTGACAAGCTACGAATAAACTTTTAATTTTAAAGCTGTTTGCTATTAAAAAGAGTTTCTTTTTCTTTTCTCATCTTTTGGATAATATAGGTTACAAGCGTGGTAATAATTTGGTTACGAGCGTAGTAATATTCATCATCAAATATAGGTAGGTACCAAAATTTCCATCTGACTGGAATAATTGGTTCAGAGCGGCGGGTTTTACAAAATTGAATGCAGTCAACGATCTATGTAAAACTTAAAACAAAATAGATTGATTCGATTTGCATCTTTTTTATTTTTTGAAAAATACAGATTGCAATAGAATTCAATAGATGCAGGTTGATTAATTGTATCGAATAAAAGCAAATTCTACTTTTGTATCTACTTGAACAAATTGATTTGTATTGAATTCGATACAATTGTATTGACTTTTCCATCCCTGGTGTGATCTCTTTAGATCCGAGGTCAAATAATCTCGTCCGAGGGAGTAAGGACTGTAACAGAGAAGGTCGATGCTGTGAAAAATTGGCCGGTTCCCAAAGACAAACACCAACTAAGGAGCTTCCTTGGAATCGCAACTTACTACAGACGGTTTGTGAAGTACTTTGCAGGGATCGCAAGTTTTAGTAGGAACTTATTTCAAGCTCAGCAATGGAAATCCTAATTAATCGCTATGATCACTTTTATGTTCAAATGTCAAATTTAGAATACGTATGGAATACCTGACTATAGGTGCCGTTATTCCTACTCTTTTGTGAAACAGCTGATTTTCAGTGATATTGAAATGTCTTAAATTTATTATTCCCGTACATTCGATCTAATTTTTACTTTCCAAATCAAGTTAGACGATTTTTTTAATTTCCGCATCTTAGCTTAGACATTAAAAATCTTAGTTTAGGTTTGGATTCGGACACCCGCTTATGTGTCATTCCATTCCAGAGGCTGCAAAACCTTTACCTTCACTTTATATTTTCACTCTTGTGCTGACCAATTCAACTTCACTTTTGGTTTGTTGTTGTTTAACATGCTGGGTATATATACACTAACCAATAAAAAGTGCCTGTTGACAGAGAAAGTTACAACATTTCTTAAATAAAGCACTCCGCATAGTTAATACGCTATACACGTAATAAATGCTGATTTACATAGGGAATTAGCAAAAGAAATGGCCGAAGAAGAATAATCCTTAAAATACATAGGCCTGGGCTTCTCAAGCAATCAATTTAAGATTGTAAACCTTCTAAAGACTGACATATAATCAGAAGGATAAACGACATGGCGTAATTAATTAGAATTAGGTAGGTACAAAAGCTACAATCAGCGCACTTTCGTCAAATTTCTGCAGAAAAATAATTTGCTGTGGATTAGGATTAGCCATTGAAGCCGTACAATATAATGAGGATACTTAATTTAAGAGGCCAGAACACACCAGAACGTATATGTGGCGTAAATCTGTTAATTCTTCACTTAATGACTATGATCAAGTAAATATGATGTTCAATGGTAGTATTTAATGTAAATCTACAAAGAAAAAACCAAGTGAGTAGCTTACCAAGTTTGTTGCAGTTCCCCCAAATGATCTAACCGCCGCTTTTACCGAAAACTGCAGCTGCTTGTAAAGTTAATACATACTTGGAACTATAGACAATCCCACCCATTCGTCTGTTAGACACTAAGACCTTTTTCCTCTCTAACTGAAATAAAAAAATTACGGTGAACCTCGACTTCACGGTGTTCCAGTGGTTCTTGGCGTGAGCAACACTATAGTTAGTATTTTCGCTATTTCCACCCATCACTTGTTTTTGATATGCCGACCCCTATACTTAGGCGACTCAGAGTTCCAAATGGCATCCCGCTTCTCGATCATATTTTCCATAATTTCATCTTCCTCAGTGGTCCATTTCCTCTACAGCTTGCGCTGCCGTCTTAAAGCAGTTCTATTCATTGTGGGTTGATTTGACTTTTCATTCAATTCACTAAGGAAAATTCATTTAAAAAAAAAAATGTCCAAGCGCTTGAAGATAAAACTATACGTCAAGTGTCGTTAACGTGATTTGTGTCTCCGCCAATTGTTAAGCAAGTCTCCTTAACAACCATTCTTAGTGTCAACATTCCCATTTGATTTACGTGGGTCAAAAATCAGGTCTATTGACTACGCAGCTCAGTACAACAAGCTGCAACGGCTCTCGTCACATTTGCATTGGCAATGGTCTTACTAATTACATGAGTATGCGGACTGGATATTTTTTGAAAGCCAGCGGTGATAATTTTCTTTTTATGGCCAAAAACGTTGCGCAGTCAATATTCATACCCATGCTTTATAGATAGAAATAATTTAATTCCTATGTTATAAATTAATCCCTTAACCAAGTGGAATAGCGCACCGAGACCAAATCAAGATGCAATCTGAACAAATCGCAAGCCACTCCGAAACACAAAAATACTTCCACGTCAAAAAATCAGTGGCCAGACTCGAAGACTAACAATTTCCTCTGGTTATATTCTCAATTTTCTGCAGAAGTAAGCCTTGTAAAATAAAATACGAGACAAATGCTTCAAAGATTCTGGCCATGCTCCCAAGTTAAGTATTCCTTTGTTATTATATAAAAATACCGACTTCAATGAATACAATTTTTTTTATTATCAAAATAGTGTGCGATTGGAATTGTTTTCTACGTCTCCATTGCCTTGTTGATTTGATGGATCTTTAGCTGTTGACTAAAATCATCTTCAACGTTGTCATCATCCCAGTTATCCTCCCATACGTTGTTCCCATCATCGTCTTCTTCCGCCAGGTTGAAATCTGGTGATATGCACAAATGTAACCCAAAATAAAAGAAAAATATTTTCAAGAGTTCTTTCTAACCTTCAGCGGGAAACTCCTCGAATTCATCATCCTCCTCTAGGATGCCCAAATCACCTTTTGGCTTGTTCTTTTCAGCAGTAGCAGTTGTGGATGCAGACATTTTTCTTTGCTTAATTTAATTATTATTAGAAAGATAAATCTATATCAGTGTTTTCACAAAGGACTTAGAGCTACATACAAATACAACTTGACGTTTCTTGCAAAAGTAACGTTAAAAAATATTTTTTTGTTGTTTCTTAAAACAGCATACGTGCAAGCGAGATAAGTACATAGTTAAGAAATTAATGCTAGTCATTGGGAAAAAGTGATGCCAAGTTGTGTTCCCATTTAAATTAAGATTTAAAATTAAGTTTCTGTTTGAGATGAATAATACTGCTAATTTTGATATTGGAATGAATAGTCAATAAAATAATAAAATTGGATACCTCGGATAAACTCTCTTTTCGATCAAATCTCAAATTACAGAATCATCAAATTCAACAAACTTTCGATCGAAATCGAATGTCAAAATAAGCATGTATATAAGAATGACTTTAACTAAATCGATTTTCATTAGGCTAATACCACTTGACCCGTAAGTCAGGATCTCCGAGGGATCTGTAAGTCGAACCAGATTCCTCAAATATTTTAGGATTCGCCTACTAACTCGCTTTTCCAATCACTTTCAATGCTTATGTGAGGAAACTGTGGTGTTGCATGCTATTTTTGTGTATGTGAGGCAGAGAAAGCGAAGAAGTCCTCTTTTGTTTGTTGTGACAGAAAGAGGGTGGGTACTTGTTGGCATATTTGCTCCTCCTCCGAGAATGTTGTTCCACTAATATTAAAAAAATGGTGTGTGTTCGCATGTACGCGCCTTAGAAATTATACTTCTTTGGCGTGATATTTTTGTAAACATGTATGTATGTATTTCCACTGATTTTTTTTTTAATTTTTCTATACGCTATATATCAATTACCAGACTAAAAACTTATCCCACATTATAGTTAAAGAACCAACTCAAAAAGAATCGAATGGCAATATGTGAAAGCCAAATGCCAAATGCTGCAACTGGTATGATTACAAATATAAATTGCCTAGGAATAAAATCCTTTATCCCAAACGGGATAAAAAGTTACAAAATTGAAGGTCAACGTGTGGTTTGACTCGAGCTGTAAAGAAGCTATAGCTCGAACCAAATCACTTGGCCAACGGTCGGTTGCGCAGAGAGAGAATTTAAGAGAACAAAAATTGTGCAGACGAAATTTAATGTAGACCTAGGAGGGGATTAATAAAGAGTTGAGGGCTATTGCTTGTTTGTGTTTTTATGATTCTATAATTTGTTGTTTAGCACCTAGTACCTTGGGCGACGTGTTAATATATATATATATATATATAGACATTTTACCTGTTGTTTTTGGAAAAACATTAATGGATGTTTACAGTTTTTAAAAATGTTTTCACTGATATTTTTTAAGAATGAAATTTTTGCATCAGAGAGAGATTATTTGATGATACATTCAAGGTATTTAAACTTTTTTTTTGTGTATACAATCCCAAAATTGAAACAAAAAATAATAGTTAACATAAATTTATTTTACTATGTCATATAATAAGTATACATTTATATTGCATAGAATTTAAAGAACTACTATCGGTTTCATAATCGGTTAAAGAATCATCACCTGGATTATTGATTATTTATTGAACAATCCTTCTTATCGATCGGTTCAAAATTCCAGATTGTTCCTTGGTCCGCAAGTTTGCGTAACTCACAGGATTATCCAAACATAAACTCTTGGCTTCCTCCAATTTTTGGTTATACACTGAATCAATGAAAATGTCTTTTATTTGTTTCCAAGTTCGTTCTATCACTGCTGTTGATTCCAAACCAAAACAAATATCATGTATATACGTAGGATGCATCATAAAATAATTTCTTTCTGATGCTAAAATCTCATTCTTAAAAACTACTAGGTAAAAAATAATTAAGCAATCATCCATTAATGTTTTTCCAAAAACCCACGGGTAAAAAATATATATATGTGTATATATATAGATAACACTTCGCCCCAGGTACCTGGTGCTAAACAACAAACTATAAAAACATAGAATCAAACTCAAGTTCTAAGTCACATGTAGCTTTATATGCTCAACCCCATTGCATTGTGCAATATTTTTTTTTTTTATTATAAGTGCGCTGAAATTTGTCAACCCTAATAAAAAACCTTTAACCCAGAATTTTATGTTTTCGAAGTAAAGTTGTCATCCAAAGACCTCCTTTTTTACCGACCAGGGATGCAATACTTTTTTGAAAACTGAATAATAAACCGTGACCATGCGCATAACTCGTGAAAAAAGTCCATTCCCTTTAATGATATCTCTAGTTTACTGTGATGGGAAAAATCCTACAATCAGTCACATCGAAGCTCCGGTGATGGAAACAACGCCTGCTTGTACCATTGTATATAAACCTTATAGTAGTGCAACCGTGCGTAAACGACGATACGCCATCAGTGCGCATTCGCCCGCAACAAATCATGATAGTCTAGTTCTACACCATTCTCGTGCTGGGAATATGAGTAGGAGGATGATGCAGGTAGTGGTGGTGGTTGGCAAAGCAGGTTTCGTGTAGATTTATGGTATATTTTTTGTTTGCTTTGATGGAAGGGGTATGTTATGTTTTCTGGATTTTAACACAATTGGTATGTGTGTGTATGATCGTTGAAGGAGAGTCGCATTTCAGCAGTGAAGATTCTCAAATGTTTTTTTTTTATAATTCATACGAGTATTTGCAAGTAAAAAGCAGATATTCATATTTAATGGTAGGGGCGATGGTGGATGAAGAGAGGTGGGATAATTGTAGTTGGGTAGATTGATGGTATATTATTTGTTTGCTCTGATCAAAGTTTTTGGGGTAGGTTATGGCATATTGCAATTAGAACAAAACCGTCACCTGGAACTTATTTTGTTGTATTTTATACAATTGGTGTGTATATGTTAAGATCGGCGAAGGAGATTCGCATTTCAGCAGTGAGGCATATCATATTTGCATGTGAAAAAAATTAATTGAGGCAGAGATAAGATAAGACAAGTTAGAGTGTGTGTACGAGCACGTGCCCTGCTTGTAATAATAGCTGCCGTAGGTTATTCATGAACAACTCAAATTGGTTTATTTATTGATTCATCAAATAAAAAGGGCATTCATTCATAATCGGTATTCAAAATCATATTAGGTTCATATTTCGTTTGCATTATGTTACACAATCGAATCTCCGAATATAAACAGAATTTTTTCATTTGGTTTTGCACAAGCACCTGAGTGCCTCAGTTTGGGCAGCTAAATATCATTGATTTAGGTATTATTTTTGATACCTACTTCTTTTGATACCGTCATACCGACCACTAGCGGCCGATATACTTAATGCAAATTTCGGTTTCAGGATGTCCCAGTAGGTACTAAAGAAATGAAGTATAGTTTAAATTTATCTTTTGAAGTAGGTAGGTACAATTATGAAATTTTATAGGTAGGTACCCAAATGCATTAAAATATTGAACTCCATCAAATGCATGGTTAGACGTATCGCATGTTATAGAAACCCACATTTTTTATTCTAGCCTCGTTAATACCTCAGCCAGAAAAAATATAAGTTTCATAGGTATGTATATACATACAGTGAAATCTTCCTTGAGGGGACATTAATGGTGCACATTTTTGTCCGCTTAAGAGAGTTTACCGTTTAAGGAAAATTAAAACAACTTATCCATCTTTAAGCTAAAAAGAAAAGTCTTCATATTAACTTATGTATGTATATACAAAGATGGTATATTAATTGTTGGCTCTAATGGAAATTTGGGGTAGGTTATGTCATATTGCGAGGAGGCCGTAGGATGTTTGCTGGTATTTAATACAATTGGTATGTACCTCCGTCTCACCTGATTACGAACAGGTAGTTTCTTGATTTAATTTTACGAAATTTTTTAACTCCTTCGATAATATGGGAAAAACCAAATGCAATATGAAAGAAGGCTATATTAAGTTTATGTTGTAAAAAAAAATTGGGATTAGGTAGATAAATTCGATTTTATTGATGCTTTTCCCAAAAAGGTTATAAAATTAATCCTTTTTTTCGTATATATATGCCCAAAATAGCAAGAGTCTAAAAAACCATAAACTCATAATTTCTTTACTTCTTACATGTTCAGTAGGTAAAGTAAAGGAACAAGACCAAACTGTGGTGGATTCCGGGCCACGAAGGTTTTGAAGGCAACGAAAAGGCCGACGACGGGTTGCGATATCACCTAAACATAATGAAAATAGTTGACTCTGCAGAATGCCGGCTATGTCTTGAGGAAGACGAAACAGCTGAACACATTCTAGGTGAATGTCCGGCCTCAGAGAACAACTGAGTTCCGAAGATATAAAGAAGTGGTCTGCTGGTAGCATTATCCGCTTTATACGGAAAGAAGAAACATATTTCTGGCCCAGACGGTACAAACGACCTCATAGGTCGCAGTACCTTTTTCTTCGCCTTGGCGAACCAGAAGCTAAAAAAAAAATATATTGCAAATTTCAGCAGAACCATTTACCACAGGGCATGACAACTTATAATAGAACGAAACGAGGAGTAGGCCGTCTGATTAAAGCTCGGTGATTAAAAACACGTATATCTAATGTTACCACATGGGTAATGCGAAAGAGAACCAATCAAGCAACCTTCATTAGAAGCAAAAAACACAAACAAGTGACCTTCCTCAATGCTTTATTGCAAAGGTGCAGGGACTTTAAACAACGAAAATTCGTATTATTCATATAAATATTCATCGTGACCAATAAGTGGTGGTGCAGCATGGCACAATACCGACACAAAATAAATTATTTCATTGCTTTATAAATTAGACTGAATATTTCTAAATCAATTACAAAAAGAATGATATAAATCGGTACATTTTTCGACAAGATATAGCCAAAATAGCGAGAATCTAAAATGCGATAAATTCATAATTTCTCATTTGAAAGAAAAATACCCAAATCAAATTTTATTAAATTTTTCGTTTCAAACGAATCGCCCCTTCCATCCAGAGAGTCGATAATGCGAAATCCATTATCCATACAAATAATAACTTACTTGGTTTCCATCATCAACCTCTGCTACTTGCAAAGCATACGTACATGAACATGCTACCTGCGCTGCCTACGCCTATGCTCCTTCTTACAATGACAAAAAATGCATACACAATGGAATGAAATTCGTTCGGCGGAAAGATTCGAGAGAGACAAACCGGTTTATTTGGTCTTGCTTTCTTCGTTTTCAAAGTGTGTATTTAAAATGAAGATGACAGCAAAAGTTTAGACACAAACATTCTAGCTCAATTCATAACGCCATCTGCATTTAGTCGGCTAAAACAAAAAATTCGACATGATGGCACTACTATAAAGTGTATATACTCGTACAATGCTTGTACATCTTAGGTCTGTTTTTCCAGCAATTTTCGTATTTTTTTTTGCACATTGCCAAGAAAAATGGACCAATTACGCCACCACACCATACAGTAACTTTTTTTGGTTTCATTGGCCTTTCAAACAATCCTCTAGGATTTTCTCAGCCCAAATGCGACAGTTTTGTATATTGGCATAACGGCCAATTTCAAAATGAGCCTCATTGGTGAATATAATTGGCTTGAAAAAATTGTCATTCTGTTGTTGCTTCTCTATGGCGCAATTAACGAATTTACTTCTCTGATCTTAAACCGAACCAGTTTCTTCAAATTTGACGGAGCAAACTACCGTATTTTGAACGCAATTTTCTTTCAACTTCTGTAATCTAATAGCTGTAAAAAAATGTGGCGGCCAATTTAAAATGATAGGTAAGTCAAATTACAACACCCCTTACAAAAATACAATTTATCACTTCATTTTTATTTGGCAGCATGGTGTTATTGCTGGGCGACTTTAGTGAATGGGACGGTAGGTCCGTAGGTTTTTTTGGGTTTTAAGGATCCTTGTTAGGGTTAGAAGGACTTTTTTTTATAATTAGCGTGTGCTAAAGGGATTTTTTGTGCTGTAGTTAATACAGTACCTTTATAATGTAACCACACCGCAGGCATTTTTGTTTGTTTGCTGCAGGCAGCCCCAGCAAATGATTCATTGCCTGTTTTTAGGCGCGACTTACTGCAGGGAAGAATAGAAGGATAGGAAAGAAGTTTGATACGATATGTTTTTTTCTCCACAGGTGGTGCCTTAATTACTTTTGGGAGATCTGTTTTGTTATGTTTATTCAATTTAAAAATCATGGCCCTGGACGGGATTCGAACGCACGACCTGCCAATCACTTAGTGAACTACCATCGCACCGCTGCCACACCTCTATGGTAAACGTCAAATTAAAAATGACGTTCTCAAATTGTATATCAGTTTCCACAGAACAAATTAAAAAATGTCCTCAGCCCTGCAACTAATGTATTTACAACAAACATTTCATATCCGCTGTAGCAATTTGTCGAATTTTCGGATCTCCGCTGTTTCAACTTCCTAAACAATGCGTCCGTTAACATCTAAAATTGTACCATCAATGTGCCAAAAGAGGTATAACTCCAAAAAATCTCAACTGATACAGCGAAGGAAAATCTCAGAGGCATCCGTAAGTGGAACTAGCATACTCACTGGTTGAATGAACAACAACTTTTGATTACAACAACGTTAGGCCAGGGCTGGAGTTATGACCTTTGTGTGGCGCTGGTCTTTTTTAAGCATTATTCTTGAAATATTTTTATAGTACCTTTACAAAAACCCGAAATTCAACATTTTGCGACGAAGTTTTGAAGTTTAATTTTTCCGTTCGCATTGAACGGACATCATTTCATATGACAGCTACACTACCAAAACTTGGTGGAACGAGTGGTGACACTAAGATTTTAGATTCGCCAAAAAAATTAACTTAAACATGCATTGAGTGACTTGAATTGCGTCCGTCGCTCCATCTTTGTTTTTATATGAATAAATATTTTGGCGGATGTTTTCTTTGCGGTTGGTTTTTAATTCAGCGCGCGCTCTGTGGGGATAATAAAATGATTTGTTCGATTTAGAAATGCTGAAAATGTATGGCAAAAAGATGAGCTTAGCTGTAATGACGATTTTCGTGTCTGTTTGTGACTTACTATTAGGCTGTCTGAAACCAAATGCGTGTATGATGGCAGCATTTTTTCAACTTTTTTTTTCATAATCGACATCATTCATTGGGGTTAGATATTTCCCTAGATGTTGAACAGGATCTATTAAATACTCTATAAAAAATCACTGCGACTGCAGCGCTCTGAAAAACAGAGCTTGTTGTAAAAGGCGACTAAGGGAAGAAAGGTAAGCAATTTTAACATTCAGATAAACTGAACGACACATTCATTAGGTCGTAAAAAGGAGTGGCAACGAAAAAAGTTAAGAATTTATGCGAATATTATTTTCTTTGGGCAGGTAAAACAACTGTCAACAGTACTTTAAATGACAGTAATATAAAGTTTGTTATTTGTTTCTTTCATAAATACGTGACTTTTTTTCTGATTTACTTGATAGACCAACTAATAACGATGCCAATCTCAAAATATTTTTCCCAAACTCAAACTTTTAAGAGTCACAAAGTTGATGGAAATGGAGAACCCCCAAAACTAATCAAAAACTATGTAGTTAATGTCATTTTTAACATTTCGTCTAAACAAAGTTTTCTCACAAACAAGCCTATGTTTTGGGAAGCCTTTGACCTAAATAAAAGATGGTAATTTTATTTGAAAACCAAAATATTTCTTACAAAATTAAAAATATTTAGTCAAATGTGTTAGGTTGTTGTTCACGGCCTATTTTGGCGAAATAATAATGGATAGGGTGACAAACACTCGAGCGAAGGCGGTTGGCTCAAGCATTTGTATGGACTGATTTATATTTGATTGCCACTTGTATCAATTTTTCTATATGAAATAATTGGAATTTAACACAAAAATATCCTGTTATTCACGCTAAATAACTTGTCCGAAAATCGCTTACAAACAATTTAATTTTATTTTGTGGTTTCTCACAAATTTATCTAGAGGGTTGCAGGTCATTAATAAATAATTGGGTATACCTAATACTTTTCACATACTTGCTGTAACAACTCTAAATGAGGGTCTTTTTTATACCCTATTTTAAGCGGGTATTATTATAATATGTTTTATTTACAGAAGCCCCAACTTGGACAGACATTCAACTTATAATGAGTTTGATGCCCTGTCTGATTCTATTACAAGAATTGTGACCCTTCATCCTCGTTCTGAAATCGTTATTGCGGGCGATTTCAATATACACAATTCAAGCTGGCTTCGACATTCTGGTCAGACAACACCCGAAGAAAGGTACGTCGAGATCTTTGCTGAGGTAAATAACCTCACTCAGCTTGTAGCAGCCAAACTGCCAACACATTGGACTTGTTTCTTACCTCTCACCCTGATAAATACGCTTTGAACGTATTATCGCCTCTAGGTTCGTCAGACCATTGCATCATATCAGCAAGTTTCTCGTACTCCAACCACATAGTTAAAGAACAAACTCCTAAAAGAACCGTATGGCAGTACGAGAAAGCCAATTGGGAAAAATTAAACGGTTTCTTTAGGAGTTTTAACTGGTCGCTGTGCTTCCTTGACAGCGACGTGGATGCTGCTGCTGATATGGTCACAAACATAATTCACCTGGGTATGAAGACTGTTATCCCTAACAGGATTAAAAGTATCAAACCCAAGGTTAACGCGTGGTGTGACTCGAGCTGCAAAGAGGCTATCAGGTTAAAAGAGGTAAGTTTTCGGCTATTCAAAGCCAACCCATCTGAGGAAAGCCGTAAAAAGTTTAAACGAGCCAGAAATGACTGCAATGCCCACATTAATCGTGTCAAATTCTCCTATGACCAAAAGTTGAGGCAAAAAATACTACAAAGTCCCACTGGTAGTAAAAACTTTTGGTCATTTGTTAAAAACATCAAGAATTCGGCCTCGTCATCTATCCCGACACTCATTTACAACGACATTCCAGCTGTCAGCTCTACAGATAAGGCCAATCTGCTTGCTGCTCACTTTGCAGTCAGCTCAACGCTCCCAGATTGTGCTTTGTCTCCCCCTGTACTCGAGCGCGTAGAATTCTCTATGGGACCAATCCACTTTCGCACGCGTACAGTGGCTAGAGTACTTCAGACGTTCACAAATCCGCTGGTCCAGATGGTATTTCCCCTATCATTCTGAAGAGGTGTTCTTCTTCGCTGGCAAAACCATTGCGTAAGCTTTTCCATCTGTCCTATTCTTCAGGACTCTTCCCGGGAAGATGGAAAACAGCATTTGTCCAGCCTGTACCAAAAAAAGGCGAATCTTCTTCTCCCTCCTCCTACCGACCAATTGCACTTACGTCCCTTCTTTCTAAGGTCATGGAAACGCTGATAAACCGTCAGCTAATGAAATATCTTGAATCGCGAAAACTTCTTAATGACCGGCAGTATGGTTTTCGCAGCAACAGGTCCACTGGTGATTTGATGACATATCTAACCGAAAAGTGGAACCAATCTCTTCACCAAGGTGGTGAAAGTAAGATCGTTGCGCTTGATATTTCAAAAGCATTTGACAGAGTTTGGCACCAAGCTCTCTTGTCGAAAATGCGTGCATTTGGAATCGATGATACTCTTCTTCAATGGATTAGAAATTACCTTTCGGACCGTTCAATTCAAGTTGTTTTGGACGGCTTCAAGTCTGCAACTCACGAAATAAATGCTGGTGTCCCCCAAGGCTCTGTCCTGTCCCCGACTCTCTTTCTCATTTTTATAAATGACCTACTGTCTGTTACTTCTAATCCAATCCATTCCTTTGCTGATGACAGTACCCTTAACTTCTCATATTCGTTTCTTGGGTCACGCCCCTCATCTTCGGGTGTGGAACTGGAACGGCAACGTATGTTAAGCTCATTAAATTCCGATCTTAACAGCATAACTCAGTGGGGTAAAACTAATAGAGTGGAATTTAATGCTTCCAAAACTCAATGCTGTCTCCTGTCATTAAAGCAAAACCCACACACACTGCCATTATCTATGAATGGCACTTACATCGCTGAAACCGAAAGACTTTCCATTCTCGGTATGTGTGTTAATGACAACCTTCGTTGGAATGACCACATATTCGATGTCGCCAAGAACGCCGCGAAATGTCTAGGCTTCCTTAAGCGTTGTAAGAAATATTTCACCCCTTCTGATCTGGCTACAATTTATAAGGCGTTTATTCGCCCGAAACTCGAGTACAACGCTCATATCTGGTCCGGTGCACCAATAACTTATTTGGAGCTACTTGACAGGATCCAAAAACGCGCGATAAAACTCATTGGCGACCGCGAGATCGATTGACTCTCTTAGTCATCGTCGTAATGTCTCCTGCCTGTCGTTATTTTATCGTTATTTCCACCATAAGTGCTCAAACGAAATAGCCAGTTGCATTCCTCCCCTTGAACATTTCAACCGCAATACCCGCCATGCAGGGAATGCTCATCAGTTCACCCTCAAGCCTGTGTTCGGACGTACAGTGAAGTTCAAAGAATCTTTCCTCAGCCGTACAACACGAATGTGGAATGCTCTTCCACGCTCCATTTTTCCTACACATTATAACCTACAGACATTCAAAACCAACGTGCATCGGCATCTCTCCTTTTCCTCTCACCCTAATTTCCTTAACGCCCGCGCTGTGTAGCTAATACATTATAAGGGTCCCAACAAATCCCTTTATTGCGCGCTTATTATAAAAAAAAAAAAAAAAAAAAACATAAGACCTCAAGCTAGGAAGCTTAATTTTGGATCGTATACTCTCTGGGCGCAGTGGCGGAGAGGTAAGTGTATTCCCCGCCGGGGCAAGTAACATATAAAAAAGTTGTTTCTACTGGCTTACCTCTTGCGAACATCTGACAAACATCCACGAGTATCAATTGTCATTAGAAGCTTCTCAAATTGCCTTTCGGTATCGGCTTAAAATTGTAGGCCCCTTCCACTTCGCACAAGCAAATGGTTGAAGAAGCTAGGTTTAAGGCCATGTATGGGCCGTTAATGCCTAATGTTTTACTCTCTAATATGTATATCAAATGTAAGAATTTGAAAAAAATTGTATTGAAAAAATCGTTCAAAATGAAAGCCATATTCTACGCAAGGTATGTAGATAAAGTCGTTTTTAACAATTCAAAGTTTTCCGCCATGCTCACTTTTTAGGGACATTGTTTTTTCGAAGAAAAAAAACCTTAACAAACGTACAAACAGTTTTGTATTCAAAAATATATAGTAAATTATCCTTCTTAACAATTCACCCACGCGTAGTTTTCGGTATAACGGTAATTTTTAATTCCAATTCTTTGATATTTGTATTTATGAATTTCTTTAGAACAGTTCTCGTTTTGAGACAAAAGTCGTAGCTCAAATAAATTTGTTTCTCTTGCCTTGCAAACAATCTTGAAATCTGAAGGAAAATCGTTGCGAGATAATAAACATTTTGAAAATTATTTGTGCAGATCATTCACTTTCTCGTTGCGAGAAAGAATGGATTCTCGCAGTGAGAGTGCGAAAGTTTTTACATTTCTTGCAACGAGAAATGCTCCAGAAATAAGGGGCTTTATTCTAAATCAATAACTAAATAATACGTGATTATGTCCACATTATCTTTCAGCTCTTACCAGAATTCAATCGGACTATCTTTCACATAACAACAGCAAGGAAAACCTAATGAGAGACGATCTAAAATATGCCAACACAATTCAAAATCCAGTTTAAATTATAAATCAAAAGTAGTAGAGTAATTATTTTTAATACATAAAAAAGGAAACAAAAATTTAAAATATGTATAAAAAGGAAACAGGTAGAAATAAAAGTTTTTCTTTTAACAAAAAAATAGTATATCACAAAAATGTACACAAAAATACAACTGAAAAGAACTGTACAGAAATATTATTTGTTAAACAAACATAAAAAGAAAAAAAAACAAGAAAAATACATTAAAAAGAGTGCAGCGTACATAAGCGAACAAAGAAAGGGCACCTGCGTACGTTCGGTCAGAATAATGTCGTTTTATTTTATTTTAATTGGACGCGCTTTTTGAGTAGCATTGTTTTAAATTTGCTCAGTAACACAGCAGGCTTCTGGAAAAATTTGTTTGGTCAATAACTAGTTCACCCTGTCAAGATTTTGCTCAAATTTATTTTGTTGGTTTCTCCTTAAAAAATTTCTGAATGCTTTGTGTAACGATTTTTTACTTGAACGCTTGGAATACTTAATTATTAGCTTTACATGTTTTTTTGTTTCTCTTAGGTCTTTTTTGTTTTCTTTTTTCTATTAGAATCTTTCATTTCGTTTCTCTTTTTAATTATTTAATAATTATTAATACATTAATATATAATATAAAACAACTAGACAAAGTCCACGAATCATTCTTTCCGAATAAATGTCCTCCCCCTGCAAATGGATGGTTTAAATTTTAAATAAATAAATATAAAAAGGGAAACCGAAACGTACGTAATAGTTTTTTTTTCTGCGGGTTTCGTTTCCGGTCGAGCACGATTCAGCACTTTAAGGAAATCAGAGGTTTTTGCTCGCATCCTTGAGTGGATGTAAGCTTTTGAACACTGAAATAAAATTTTTAAGAGTTAAAGAGTTAAATGATGTACCGAGCTGTACCTTAATGTGATAATGCAAGTAGTCACGGAACATATGAATTAAGTTAATAGTGTTATCCCTTGTCTCCTTATTTGTGTGGCGGGGAAATAAAACTAAAAGTAGTCACAATAATTAGAATGTTAAAAACAGTACAAAAGATAAAGAAAACAGTTACAAACAAAAGGTCGCTTCAAATGAAAAAAAAAAAAACACAAAAAATGATATCTTAAAACTGCAAGGTGAACATAAGTCATTTGATTATTATCAAATGATATTATCCAGGATGCCTTTCGCAGACTCTTATTCTTCGAGTATTTGAGAGACTGGTCGAAGGCAGTATTCAGAAATATCTCACTTTTAACTCCATGTTGATAAATTTTTAATCAGATTGAGTTTTCTGTTCACAAAATAAGTCATCTGGTATAAAATGATAATTTATCCAGGATGCCGTTCGCAGACACTTATTCTTGAAGTATTTGAGAGACAGATCGAAGGAGGTATTCAGAAATATCTCACTTTAAGCTCCATATCGAGATATTTTTTTAATCAGATTGAGTTTTCGGTGCACAAACATAAGTCATCTGGTATAAAATGATAATTTATCAAGGATGCCGTTCGCAAACACCTATTCTTGGAGTATTTGAGAGACAGATCAAAGGAAGTATTAAGGAGAATTCCGTTTTGATATCCATATCGAGGTATGTTTTAATCAGATTGAGCTATCTGTGCACAAACATACGTCATCTGGTATAAAATCTTTGTTTATCAAGGATGCCGGTCGTAAACACCTACTCTTGGAGTATTTGAGGGACAGATCAAAGGAAGTATTAAGGAGAATCCGATTTTGAACTCCATATCGAGGTATGTTTTAATCAGAGAGAGTTTTCTGTGCACAAACATAAGTCATCTGGTATAAAATGTTTGCTTATCCAGGATGCCGTTCGCGGACACGTATTCTTGGGGTATTTGAAAGACAGATCGAAGGAAGCATTTAGAAATATCTCAGTTTAAGCTCCATATCGAGATATTTGTATATTAGATTGAGTTTTCTGAGCACTAACATAAGTCATCTGGTATAAAATCTTTGTTTATCAAGGATGCCGGTCGTAAACACCTATTCTTGGAGTATTTGAGCGACAGATCGAAGGAAGTATTCAGAAATATCTGACTTTAAGCTCCACATCGAGATGTTTTTTAATCAGATTGAGTTTTCTGTGCACAAACATAAGTCATCTGGTATAAAATGATAATTTATCCAGGATGCCGTTCGCAGACACTTATTCTTGGAGTATTTGAGAGACAGATCGAAGGAAGTATTCAGAAATATCTCACTTTGAGCTCCATATCGAGATATTTTTTATTCAGATCGAGATTTCTGTGCACAAACATAAGTCATCTGGTATAAAATGATAATTTATCCAAGATGCCGTTCGCAGACACTTATTCTTGGAGTATTTGAGAGACAGATCGAAGGAAGTATTCAGAAATATCTCACTTTGAGCTCCATATCGAGATTTTTTTATTCAGCTCGAGTTTTCTGTTCACAAACATAAGTCATCTGGTATAAAATGATAATTTATCCAGGATGGCGTTTGCAGACATTCATTCTTGGAGTATTTGAGAGATAGATCGAAGGAGGTATTCGAAATACCTCGAAGTAAGCTCTATATCGAGATATTTGTATATAAGATTGAGTTTTCTGAGCACTAACATAGGTCATCTGGTACAAAATGTTTGTTTACCTAGGATGCCGTTCGCAGAAACTTACTCTTGGAATAATTGAGAGACAGGGAGAGGGAGACTTCAGAAATATCTCACTTTAAGCTTCATATCGAGATATTTTTTAATCAGATTGAGTTTTCTGTGCACAAACATAAGTTATCTGGTATAAAATGATAACTTATCCAGGATGCCGTTCGCAGACACTTATTCTTGGAGTATTTGAGAGACAGATCGAAGGAAGTATTCAGAAATATCTCACTTTAAGCTCCATATCGAGGTATGTTTCAATCAGATTGAGCTTTCTGTGCACAAACACACGTCATCTGGTATAAAATCTTTGTTTATCAAGGATGCCGGTCGTAAACACCTATTCTTGGAGTATTTAAGAGACAGATCAAGAGAAGTATTAAGGAGAATCCCACTTTGAGCTCCATATTGAGATATTTTTTATTCAGATCGAGTTTTCTGTGCACAAACATAAGTCATCTGGGATAAAATGATAATTTATCCAGGATGCCGTTCGCAGACACTTATTCTTGGAGTATTTGAGAGACAGATCGAAGGAAGTATTCAGAAATATCTCACTTTGAGCTCCATATCGAGATTTTTTTATTCAGCTCGAGTTTTCTGTTCACAAACATAAGTCATCTGGTATAAAATGATAATTTATCCAGGATGGCGTTTGCAGACATTCATTCTTGGAGTATTTGAGAGATAGATCGAAGGAGGTATTCGAAATACCTCGAAGTAAGCTCCATATCGAGATATTTGTATATAAGATTGAGTTTTCTGAGCACTAACATAAGTCATCTGGTACAAAATGTTTGTTTAAGTAGGATGCCGTTCGCAGACACTTACTCTTGGAATATTTGAGAGGCAAATAGAGGGAAGTCTTCAGAAATATCTCACTTTAAGCTTCATATCGAGATATTTTTTAATCAGATTGAGTTTTCTGTGCACAAACATAAGTCATCTGGTATAAAATGATAATTTATCCAGGATGCCGTTCGCAGACACTTATTCTTGGAGTATTTGACAGACAGATCGAAGGAAGTATTCAGAAATATCTCACTTTAAGCTCCATATCGAGGTATGTTTCAATCAGATTGAGCTTTCTGTGCACAATCACACGTCATCTGGTATAAAATCTTTGTTTATCAAGGATGCCGGTCGTAAACACCTATTATTGGAGTATTTAAGAGACAGATTAAAAGAAGTATTAAGGAGAATCCCACTTTGAGCTCCATATCGAGATTTGTTTATTCAGCTCGAGTTTTCTGTTCACAAACATAAGTCATCTGGTATAAAATGATAATTTATCCAAGATGCCGTTCGCAGACACTTATTCTTGGAGTATTTGAGAGACAGAACGAAGGAAGTATTCAGAAATATCTCACTTTGAGCTCCACTTCGAAGGAAGTATTCTAAATACCTCGATGTAAGCTCCATATCGAGATATTTGTATATAAGATTGAGTTTTCTGAGCACTAACATAAGTCATCTGGTACAAAATGTTTGTTTACCCAGAATGCCGTTCGCAGACACTTACTCTTGGAATATTTGAGAGACAGGTAGAGGGAAGTCTTCAGAAATATCTCACTTTAAGCTTCATATCGAGATATTTTTTAATCAGATTGAGTTTTCTGTGCACAAACATAAGTCATCTGGTATAAAATGATAATTTATCCAGGATGCCGTTCGCAGAGACTTATTCTTGGAGTATTTGAAAGACAGATCGAAGGAAATACATATTCAGAAATATCTCACTGTGAGCTCCATATCGAGGTTTTTTTATTCAGCTCGAGTTTTCTGTGCACAACCAGAAGTCATCTCGTATAAAATGATAATTTATCCAGGATGGCGGTTGCAGACATTTATTCTTGGAGTATTTGAGAGATAGATCGAAGGAAGTATTCGAAATACCTCGATGTAAGCTCTATATCGAGATATTTGTATATAAGATTGAGTTTTCTGAGCACTAACATAGGTCATCTGGTACAAAATGTTTGTTTACCTAGGATGCCGTTCGCAGACACTTACTCTTGGAATAATTGAGAGACAGGGAGAGGGAGACTTCAGAAATATCTCACTTTAAGCTTCATATCGAGATATTTTTTAATCAGATTGAGTTTTCTGTGCACAAACATAAGTTATCTGGTATAAAATGATAACTTATCCAGGATGCCGTTCGCAGACACTTATTGTTGGAGTATTTGAGAGACAGATCGAAGGAAGTATTCAGAAATATCTCACTTTAAGCTCCATATCGAGGTATGTTTCAATCAGATTGAGCTTTCTGTGCACAAACACACGTCATCTGGTATAAAATCTTTGTTTATCAAGGATGCCGGTCGTAAACACCTATTCTTGGAGTATTTAAGAGACAGATCAAGAGAAGTATTAAGGAGAATCCCACTTTGAGCTCCATATCGAGATATTTTTTATTCAGATCGAGTTTTCTGTGCACAAACATAAGTCATCTGGGATAAAATGATAATTTATCCAGGATGCCGTTCGCAGACACTTATTCTTGGAGTATTTGAGAGACAGATCGAAGGAAGTATTCAGAAATATCTCACTTTGAGCTCCATATCGAGATTTTTTTATTCAGCTCGAGTTTTCTGTTCACAAACATAAGTCATCTGGTATAAAATGATAATTTATCCAGGATGGCGTTTGCAGACATTCATTCTTGGAGTATTTGAGAGATAGATCGAAGGAGGTATTCGAAATACCTCGAAGTAAGCTCCATATCGAGATATTTGTATATAAGATTGAGTTTACTGAGCACTAACATAAGTCATCTGGTACAAAATGTTTGTTTAAGTAGGATGCCGTTCGCAGACACTTACTCTTGGAATATTTGAGAGGCAAGTAGAGGGAAGTCTTCAGAAATATCTCACTTTAAGCTTCATATCGAGATATTTTTTAATCAGATTGAGTTTTCTGTGCACAAACATAAGTCATCTGGTATAAAATGATAATTTATCCAGGATGCCGTTCGCAGACACTTATTCTTGGAGTATTTGAGAGACAGATCAAAGGAAGTATTCAGAAATATCTCACTTTAAGCTCCATATCGAGGTATGTTTCAATCAGATTGAGCTTTCTGTGCAAAAACACACGTCATCTGGTATAAAATCTTTGTTTATCAAGGATGCCGGTCGTAAACACCTATTATTGGAGTATTTAAGAGACAGATTAAAAGATGTATTAAGGAGAATCCCACTTTGAGCTCCATATCGAGATATTTTTTATTCAGATCGAGTTTTCTGTGCACAAACATAAGTCATCTGGTATAAAATGATAATTTATCCAAGATGCCGTTCGCAGACACTTATTCTTGGAGTATTTGAGAGAAAGATCGAAGGAAGTATTCAGAAATATCTCACTTTGAGCTCCATATCGAGATTTTTTTATTCAGCTCGAGTTTTCTGTGCACAAACAGAAGTCATCTGGTATAAAATGATAATTTATCCAGGATGGCGATTGCAGACATTTATTCTTGGAGTATTTGAGAGATAGATCGAAGGATGTATTCTAAATACCTCGATGTAAGCTCCATATCGAGATATTTGTATATAAGATTGAGTTTTCGGAGCACTAACATAAGTCATCTGGTATAAAATGTTTGCTTACCTAGGATGCCGTTCGCAGACACTTACTCTTGGAATATTTGAGAGACAGGTACAGGGAAGTCTTCAGAAATATCTCACTTTAAGCTTCATATCGAGATATTTTTTAATCAGATTGAGTTTTCTGTGCACAAACATAAGTCATCTAGTATAAAATGATAATTTACCCAGGATGCCGTTCGCAGACACTTATTCTTGGAGTATTTGAGAGACAAATCGAAAGAAGTATTCAGAAATATCTCACTTTGAGCTATATATCGAGATTTTTTTATTCAGCTCCAGTTTTCTGTTCACAAACATAAGTCATCTGGTATAAAATGATAATTTATCCAGGATGGCGTTTGCAGACATTTATTCTTGGAGTATTTGAGAGATAGATCGAAGGAAGTATTCGAAATACCTCGAAGTAAGCTCCATATCTAGATATTTGTATATAAGATTGAGTTTTCTGAGCACTAACATAAGTCATCTGGTACAAAATGTTTGTTTACCTAGGATGCCGTTCGCAGACACTTACTCTTGGAATATTTGAGAGACAGGTAGAGGGAAGTCTTCAGAAATAGCTCACTTTAAGCTTATATCGAGATATTTTTTAATCAGATTGAGTTTTCTGTGCACAAATATAAGTCATCTGGTATAAAATGATAATTTATCCAGGATGCCGTTCGCAGACACTTATTCTTGGAGTATTTGAGAGACAGATCGAAGGAAATATTCAGAAATATCTCACTTTGAACTCCATATCGAGATTTTTTTATTCAGCTCGAGTTTTCTGTGCACAAACATAAGTCATCTGGTATAAAATGATAATTTATCCAGGATGGCGTTTGCAGACATTCATTCTTGGAGTATTTGAGAGATAGATCGAAGGAGGTATTCGAAATACCTCGAAGTAAGCTCTATATCGAGATATTTGTATATAAGATTGAGTTTTCTGAGCACTAACATAGGTCATCTGGTACAAAATGTTTGTTTACCTAGGATGCCGTTCGCAGAAACTTACTCTTGGAATAATTGAGAGACAGGGAGAGGGAGACTTCAGAAATATCTCACTTTAAGCTTCATATCGAGATATTTTTTAATCAGATTGAGTTTTCTGTGCACAAACATAAGTTATCTGGTATAAAATGATAACTTATCCAGGATGCCGTTCGCAGACACTTATTCTTGGAGTATTTGAGAGACAGATCGAAGGAAGTATTCAGAAATATCTCACTTTAAGCTCCATATCGAGGTATGTTTCAATCAGATTGAGCTTTCTGTGCACAAACACACGTCATCTGGTATAAAATCTTTGTTTATCAAGGATGCCGGTCGTAAACACCTATTCTTGGAGTATTTAAGAGACAGATCAAGAGAAGTATTAAGGAGAATCCCACTTTGAGCTCCATATTGAGATATTTTTTATTCAGATCGAGTTTTCTGTGCACAAACATAAGTCATCTGGGATAAAATGATAATTTATCCAGGATGCCGTTCGCAGACACTTATTCTTGGAGTATTTGAGAGACAGATCGAAGGAAGTATTCAGAAATATCTCATATGTTTGTTTAAGTAGGATGCCGTTCGCAGACACTTACTCTTGGAATATTTGAGAGGCAAATAGAGGGAAGTCTTCAGAAATATCTCACTTTAAGCTTCATATCGAGATATTTTTTAATCAGATTGAGTTTTCTGTGCACAAACATAAGTCATCTGGTATAAAATGATAATTTATCCAGGATGCCGTTCGCAGACACTTATTCTTGGAGTATTTGAGAGACAGATCGAAGGAAGTATTCAGAAATATCTCACTTTAAGCTCCATATCGAGGTATGTTTCAATCAGATTGAGCTTTCTGTGCACAATCACACGTCATCTGGTATAAAATCTTTGTTTATCAAGGATGCCGGTCGTAAACACCTATTATTGGAGTATTTAAGAGACAGATTAAAAGAAGTATTAAGGAGAATCCCACTTTGAGCTCCATATCGAGATTTGTTTATTCAGCTCGAGTTTTCTGTTCACAAACATAAGTCATCTGGTATAAAATGATAATTTATCCAGGATGGCGTTTGCAGACATTTATTCTTGGAGTATTTGAGAGATAGATCGAAGGAAGTATTCGAAATACCTCGAAGTAAGCTCCATATCTAGATATTTGTATATAAGATTGAGTTTTCTGAGCACTAACATAAGTCATCTGGTACAAAATGTTTGTTTACCTAGGATGCCGTTCGCAGACACTTACTCTTGGAATATTTGAGAGACAGGTAGAGGGAAGTCTTCAGAAATAGCTCACTTTAAGCTTATATCGAGATATTTTTTAATCAGATTGAGTTTTCTGTGCACAAATATAAGTCATCTGGTATAAAATGATAATTTATCCAGGATGCCGTTCGCAGACACTTATTCTTGGAGTATTTGAGAGACAGATCGAAGGAAATATTCAGAAATATCTCACTTTGAACTCCATATCGAGATTTTTTTATTCAGCTCGAGTTTTCTGTGCACAAACATAAGTCATCTGGTATAAAATGATAATTTATCCAGGATGGCGTTTGCAGACATTCATTCTTGGAGTATTTGAGAGATAGATCGAAGGAGGTATTCGAAATACCTCGAAGTAAGCTCTATATCGAGATATTTGTATATAAGATTGAGTTTTCTGAGCACTAACATAGGTCATCTGGTACAAAATGTTTGTTTACCTAGGATGCCGTTCGCAGAAACTTACTCTTGGAATAATTGAGAGACAGGGAGAGGGAGACTTCAGAAATATCTCACTTTAAGCTTCATATCGAGATATTTTTTAATCAGATTGAGTTTTCTGTGCACAAACATAAGTTATCTGGTATAAAATGATAACTTATCCAGGATGCCGTTCGCAGACACTTATTCTTGGAGTATTTGAGAGACAGATCGAAGGAAGTATTCAGAAATATCTCACTTTAAGCTCCATATCGAGGTATGTTTCAATCAGATTGAGCTTTCTGTGCACAAACACACGTCATCTGGTATAAAATCTTTGTTTATCAAGGATGCCGGTCGTAAACACCTATTCTTGGAGTATTTAAGAGACAGATCAAGAGAAGTATTAAGGAGAATCCCACTTTGAGCTCCATATTGAGATATTTTTTATTCAGATCGAGTTTTCTGTGCACAAACATAAGTCATCTGGGATAAAATGATAATTTATCCAGGATGCCGTTCGCAGACACTTATTCTTGGAGTATTTGAGAGACAGATCGAAGGAAGTATTCAGAAATATCTCACTTTGAGCTCCATATCGAGATTTTTTTATTCAGCTCGAGTTTTCTGTTCACAAACATAAGTCATCTGGTATAAAATGATAATTTATCCAGGATGGCGTTTGCAGACATTCATTCTTGGAGTATTTGAGAGATAGATCGAAGGAGGTATTCGAAATACCTCGAAGTAAGCTCCATATCGAGATATTTGTATATAAGATTGAGTTTTCTGAGCACTAACATAAGTCATCTGGTACAAAATGTTTGTTTAAGTAGGATGCCGTTCGCAGACACTTACTCTTGGAATATTTGAGAGGCAAATAGAGGGAAGTCTTCAGAAATATCTCACTTTAAGCTTCATATCGAGATATTTTTTAATCAGATTGAGTTTTCTGTGCACAAACATAAGTCATCTGGTATAAAATGATAATTTATCCAGGATGCCGTTCGCAGACACTTATTCTTGGAGTATTTGAGAGACAGATCGAAGGAAGTATTCAGAAATATCTCACTTTAAGCTCCATATCGAGGTATGTTTCAATCAGATTGAGCTTTCTGTGCACAATCACACGTCATCTGGTATAAAATCTTTGTTTATCAAGGATGCCGGTCGTAAACACCTATTATTGGAGTATTTAAGAGACAGATTAAAAGAAGTATTAAGGAGAATCCCACTTTGAGCTCCATATCGAGATTTGTTTATTCAGCTCGAGTTTTCTGTTCACAAACATAAGTCATCTGGTATAAAATGATAATTTATCCAAGATGCCGTTCGCAGACACTTATTCTTGGAGTATTTGAGAGACAGAACGAAGGAAGTATTCAGAAATATCTCACTTTGAGCTCCACTTCGAAGGAAGTATTCTAAATACCTCGATGTAAGCTCCATATCGAGATATTTGTATATAAGATTGAGTTTTCTGAGCACTAACATAAGTCATCTGGTACAAAATGTTTGTTTACCCAGAATGCCGTTCGCAGACACTTACTCTTGGAATATTTGAGAGACAGGTAGAGGGAAGTCTTCAGAAATATCTCACTTTAAGCTTCATATCGAGATATTTTTTAATCAGATTGAGTTTTCTGTGCACAAACATAAGTCATCTGGTATAAAATGATAATTTATCCAGGATGCCGTTCGCAGAGACTTATTCTTGGAGTATTTGAAAGACAGATCGAAGGAAATACATATTCAGAAATATCTCACTGTGAGCTCCATATCGAGGTTTTTTTATTCAGCTCGAGTTTTCTGTGCACAACCAGAAGTCATCTCGTATAAAATGATAATTTATCCAGGATGGCGGTTGCAGACATTTATTCTTGGAGTATTTGAGAGATAGATCGAAGGAAGTATTCGAAATACCTCGATGTAAGCTCTATATCGAGATATTTGTATATAAGATTGAGTTTTCTGAGCACTAACATAGGTCATCTGGTACAAAATGTTTGTTTACCTAGGATGCCGTTCGCAGACACTTACTCTTGGAATAATTGAGAGACAGGGAGAGGGAGACTTCAGAAATATCTCACTTTAAGCTTCATATCGAGATATTTTTTAATCAGATTGAGTTTTCTGTGCACAAACATAAGTTATCTGGTATAAAATGATAACTTATCCAGGATGCCGTTCGCAGACACTTATTGTTGGAGTATTTGAGAGACAGATCGAAGGAAGTATTCAGAAATATCTCACTTTAAGCTCCATATCGAGGTATGTTTCAATCAGATTGAGCTTTCTGTGCACAAACACACGTCATCTGGTATAAAATCTTTGTTTATCAAGGATGCCGGTCGTAAACACCTATTCTTGGAGTATTTAAGAGACAGATCAAGAGAAGTATTAAGGAGAATCCCACATTGAGCTCCATATCGAGATATTTTTTATTCAGATCGAGTTTTCTGTGCACAAACATAAGTCATCTGGGATAAAATGATAATTTATCCAGGATGCCGTTCGCAGACACTTATTCTTGGAGTATTTGAGAGACAGATCGAAGGAAGTATTCAGAAATATCTCACTTTGAGCTCCATATCGAGATTTTTTTATTCAGCTCGAGTTTTCTGTTCACAAACATAAGTCATCTGGTATAAAATGATAATTTATCCAGGATGGCGTTTGCAGACATTCATTCTTGGAGTATTTGAGAGATAGATCGAAGGAGGTATTCGAAATACCTCGAAGTAAGCTCCATATCGAGATATTTGTATATAAGATTGAGTTTACTGAGCACTAACATAAGTCATCTGGTACAAAATGTTTGTTTAAGTAGGATGCCGTTCGCAGACACTTACTCTTGGAATATTTGAGAGGCAAGTAGAGGGAAGTCTTCAGAAATATCTCACTTTAAGCTTCATATCGAGATATTTTTTAATCAGATTGAGTTTTCTGTGCACAAACATAAGTTATCTGGTATAAAATGATAACTTATCCAGGATGCCGTTCGCAGACACTTATTCTTGGAGTATTTGAGAGACAGATCGAAGGAAGTATTCAGAAATACCTCGATGTAAGCTCTATATCAAGATATTTGTATATAAGATTGAGTTTTCTGAGCACTAACATAGGTCATCTGGTACAAAATGTTTGTTTACCTAGGATGCCATTCGCAGACACTTACTCTTGGAATATTTGAGAGACAGGTAGAGGGAAGTCTTCAGAAATATCTCACTTTAAGCTTCATATCAAGATATTTTTTAATCAGATTGAGTTTTCTGTGCACAAACATAAGTCATCTGGTATAAAATGATAACTTATCCAGGATGCCGTTCGCAGACACTTATTCTTGGAGTATTTGAGAGACAGATCGAAGGAAGTATTCAGAAATATCTCACTTTAAGCTCCATATCGAGGTATGTTTCAATCAGATTGAGCTTTCTGTGCACAAACACACGTCATCTGGTATAAAATCTTTGTTTATCAAGGATGCTGGTCGTAAACACCTATTCTTGGAGTATTTAAGAGACAGATCAAAAGAAGTATTACGGAGAATCCCACTTTGAGCTCCATATCGAGATATTTTTTATTCAGATCGAGTTTTCTGTGCACAAACATAAGTCATCTAGTATAAAATGATAATTTATCCAAGATGCCGTTCGCAGACACTTATTCTTGGAGTATTTGAGAGACAGAACGAAGGAAGTATTCAGAAATATCTCACTTTGAGCTCCACTTCGAAGGAAGTATTCTAAATACCTCGATGTAAGCTCCATATCGAGATATTTGTATATAAGATTGAGTTTTCGGAGCACTAACATAAGTCATCTGGTATAAAATGTTTGTTTACCTAGGATGCCGTTCGCAGACACTTACTCCTGGAATATTTGAGAGACAGGTAGAGGGAAGTCTTCAGAAATATCTCACTTTAAGCTTCATATCGAGATATTTTTTAATCAGATTGAGTTTTCTGTGCACAAACATAAGTCATCTGGTATAAAATGTTAATTTACCCAGGATGCCGTTCGCAGACACTTATTCTAGGAGTATTTGAGAGACAGATCGAAGGAAGTATTCAGAAATATCTCACTTTGAGCTATATATCGAGATTTTTTTATTCAGCTCGAGTTTTCTGTTCACAAACATAAGTCATCTGGTATAAAATGATTATTTATCCAGGATGGCGTTTGCAGACATTTATTCTTGGAGTATTTGAGAGATAGATCGAAGGAAGTATTCGAAATACCTCGATGTAAGCTCTATATCAAGATATTTGTATATAAGATTGAGTTTTCTGAGCACTAACATAGGTCATCTGGTACAAAATGTTTGTTTACCTAGGATGCCGTTCGCAGACACTTACTCTTGGAATATTTGAGAGACAGGTAGAGGGAAGTCTTCAGAAATAGCTCAGTTTAAGCTTCTATCGAGATATTTTTTAATCAGATTGAGTTAACTGTGCGCAAACATAAGTCATCTGGTATAAAATGATAATTTACCCAGGATGCCGTTCGCAGACACTTATTCTTGGAGTATTTGAGAGACAGATCGAAGGAAGTATTCAGAAATATCTCACTTTGAGCTATATATCGAGATTTTTTTATTCAGCTCGAGTTTTCTGTTCACAAACATAAGTCATCTGGTATAAAATGATAATTTATCCAGGATGGCGTTTGCAGACATTTATTCTTGGAGTATTTGAGAGATAGATCGAAGGAAGTATTCGAAATACCTCGAAGTAAGCTCCATATCGAGATATTTGTATATAAGATTGAGTTTTCTGAGCACGAACATAAGTCATCTGGTACAAAATGTTTGTTTACCTAGGATGCCGTTCGCAGACACTTACTCTTGGAATATTTGAGAGACAGGTAGAGGGAAGTCTTCAGAAATAGCTCACTTTAAGCTTCTATCGAGATATTTTTTAATCAGATTGAGTTTTCTGTGCACAAACATAAGTCATCTGGTATAAAATGATAATTTATCCAGGATGCCGTTCGCAGACACTTATTCTTGGAGTATTTGAGAGACAGATCGAAGGAAATATTCAGAAATATCTCACTTTGAACCCCATATCGAGATTTTTTTATTCAGCTCGAGTTTTCTGTGCACAACCAGAAGTCATCTCGTATAAAATGATAATTTATCCAGGATGGCGTTTGCAGACATTTATTCTTGGAGTATTTGAGAGATAGATCGAAGGAAGTATTCGAAATACCTCGATGTAAGCTCTATATCAAGATATTTGTATATAAGATTGAGTTTTCTGAGCACTAACATAGGTCATCTGGTACAAAATGTTTGTTTACCTAGGATGCCGTTCGCAGACACTTACTCTTGGAATATTTGAGAGACAGGTAGAGGGAAGTCTTCAGAAATATCTCACTTTAAGCTTCATATCGACATATTTTTTTAATCAGATTGAGTTTTCTGTGCACAAACATAAGTCATCTGGTATAAAATGATAACTTATCCAGGATGCCGTTCGCAGACACTTATTCTTGGAGTATTTGAGAGACAGATCGAAGGAAGTATTCAGAAATATCTCACTTTAAGCTCCATATCGAGGTATGTTTCAATCAGATTGAGCTTTCTGTGCACAAACACACGTCATCTGGTATAAAATCTTTGTTTATCAAGGATGGCGGCCGTAAACACCTATTCTTGGAGTATTTAAGAGACAGATCAAAAGAAGTATTAAGGAGAATCCCACTTTGAGCTCCATATCGAGATATTTTTTATTCAGATCGAGTTTTCTGTGCACAAACATAAGTCATCTGGTATAAAATGATAATTTATCCAAGATGCCGTTCGCAGACACTTATTCTTGGTATTTGAGAGACAGAACGAAGGAAGTATTCAGAAATATCTCACTTTGAGCTCCATATCGAGATTTGTTTATTCAGCTCGAGTTTTCTGTTCACAAACATAAGACATCTGGTATAAAATGATAATTTATCCAGGATGGCGTTTGCAGACATTTATTCTTGGAGTATTTGAGAGATAGACCGAAGGATGTATTCGAAATACCTCGAAGTAAGCTCCATATCGAGATATTTGTATATAAGATTGAGTTTTCTGAGCACTAACATAAGTCATCTGGTACAAAATGTTTGTTTACCTAGGATGCCGTTCGCAGACACTTACTCTTGGAATATTTGAGAGACAGGTAGAGGGAAGTCTTCAGAAATATCTCACTTTAAGCTTCATATTGAGATATTTTTAATCAGATTGAGTTTTCTGTGCACAAACATAAGTCATCTGGTATAAAATGATAATTTATCCAGGATGCCGTTCGCAGACACTTATTCTTGGAGTATTTGAGAGACAGATCGAAGGAAATATTCAGAAATATTTCACTTTGAGCTCCATATCGAGATTTTTTTATTCAGCTCGAGTTTTCTGTGCACAACCAGAAGTCATCTGGTATAAAATGATAATTTATCCAGGATGGCGTTTGCAGACATTTATTCATGGAGTATTTGAGAGATAGATCGAAGGAAGTATTCGAAATACCTCGATGAAAGCTCCATATCGAGATATTTGTATATAAGATTGAGTTTTGTGAGCACTAACATAGGTCATCTGGTACAAAATGTTTGTTTACCTAGGATGCCGTGCGCAGACACTTACTCTTGGAATATTTGAGAGACAGGTAGAGGGAAGTCTTCAGAAATATCTCACTTTAAGCTACATATCGAGATATTTTTTAATCAGATTGAGTTTTCTGTGCACAAACATAAGTCATCTGGTATAAAAAGATAACTTATCCAGGATGCCGTTCGCAGACACTTATTCTTGGAGTATTTGAGAGACAGATCGAAGGAAATATTCAGAAATATCTCACTTTGAACTCCATATCGAGATTTTTTTATTCAGCTCGAGTTTTCTGTGCACAACCAGAAGTCATCTCGTATAAAATGATAATTTATCCAGGATGGCGTTTGCAGACATTTATTCTTGGAGTATTTGAGAAATAGATCGAAGGAAGTATTCGAAATACCTCGATGTAAGCTCTATATCAAGATATTTGTATATAAGATTGAGTTTTCTGAGCACTAACATAGGTCATCTGGTACAAAATGTTTGTTTACATAGGATGCCGTTCGCAGACACTTACTCTTGGAATATTTGAGAGACAGGTAGAGGGAAGTCTTCAGAAATATCTCACTTTAAGCTTCATATCGAGATATTTTTTAATCAGATTGAGTTTTCTGTGCACAAACATAAGTCATCTGGTATAAAATGA